>OY754926.1:5000000-10000000 GCA_963576535.1 Plemyria rubiginata
AGTATTGTAGTAGACAGCAGACAAAAATGTATGTTGAACTGAACCCTTTGATGAAATTCAAAGCTTGAACCTATAGAAAACTAATCCGTACACAATAAAATTCATACAGACAGCTTGAAGACCGAAATAGTGCAACAAATATTGACTTTATTGATATGTTATACTAAAATGACAATATTTATACAAAATTCGAAAAACATTGAAAGTGCATATCGGCCATACAAATCACTATAATACTAGAGTTACATGAACTATTATTATTTTGTCTATGGATATCTACGACATACTTGGGACAAATATTATACATTAATACTGCACTGATAGACTCAGTAACAATATTTAACAGTTTCTACGTGATTATAGTATCTGAATTAAAATATATTCTACATACTATAAGTATCAAATTGTATTTAATATTAGAATTATATGTAGAGAATCAGCTGATATCTGTGATGGCATTGTGATGCTATTTATTATTCAGTCTAAAAAATAGTCAATGGGATTATTTACTAAAACTAAATACCTATTAAAACAACAGATAAATTGATTAGAATAAAAATTATAGATAAAACCGAAGCTGTGCTGATTTTTTTAAAGCTAACAATGTGCATTTTTTATTTAAAAACATTTATTTAATAACCGAGTTAGTACACTTAATAGTGCTTATCGACCTACAGGCCAAAGTCCACTTGTGCCGTAAGCACAAACTGTTGCTTTAACTTATGTACAGTAAAATATATTCTTTAAAGTACCTACCTCTATGACTACAATAAAAACGAATAAACTTCTAACCAAATTATTATGACAGATAATTTCTCTTATTTACAATTTCACTATACAATACACATTAAAATTACTAAAAAGTAACATTGTACTCGTAACTTTGCTACCCTTGTCGAATGTACTAATTAACGTCTTATTCCCATCTTTATTTACACGTACGCGCTAAGCTAGTCGAGACTTAACTGATCACAAGTGAAAGAAATAAGAACAAAATGAGGAACAAATATACACTTTCTACGCACTAACCACTCACAATCCCCCAGGGCTAAGCATATCACATCAAGTGCGACATTGGGTCACACTTAAGCCGTTCGCGAACCAACTAACAATAAAAAATATTTACAAAAACTTGTATAAACTTATCAAAATAATAGGTATATTTAAATAAAATTAATTAAAAATTATTATACAATCCAACAACGCTAACACTGGGTAGATTCAAGAAGAGATCATAACAAGATTCATTTGAACTCGTCCACCGTTGAACGGTCCATTCCAGGTGGGAGTACGCGATATGTGAATTTGACTTATTGTCTTAGATAGGTACGCATTGTACACGATTGTGCTCAACCCAGTATTCCATTCGAAACATTCATTCTCCACAATCAATTCTAAACAATCATACCGCCAGATCACATTGAAAATGTATCAATAGTTTAGATATAATTAAAATTAAATACCTATGTAACAAAAGTGAATTAAATTCAGTTCTGGATAAAATGCACACTCAAAGGTTTTGCAGCATTTAAAAAGCGTGGAACTCTTCTCAATTGGTGTCTTTTTTTTAATCTTTTAAAGATTGTAGAGAAAGCAGAATAAACTGGCGTCTTGAGATACAATTCGATCAAAACTTCTATCGCGATAATTTCAACACTCTTTCAAGTTTTGCAAGTACTTGTTACACTTTCAATGTAAGGAGACGGTTAAGAATTTTATTAAAGGAGATCCATCATTTCTGTAGCCAGCGCGTGTCCGCCCTTCGCTGTCCAAAGCCGCTCTTAAGTAATCTTAAGTCTATTCATGTACTTCTACAAATTATGCTATTAATAAAATCCCGTTTTAATTACCGATTAAAAATACTACAAACACTGTTGGATAACGTCTCAAAACTTCCGTGCAGTATCTTAACTGGTCACATATTTATCATCATCATCAAATCACATCTTCGTTGGAGGCACTTCGAAAATCATAGGAAGCCCCCACCACAAGGGTTCAGATTTTCAGAAGCGTCGATTGTTTTGCTAGTGGCACCAAAGTTTTACCAGTATGCTACCACTCCAACTTCTTGCGAAGAATGCAGGGAGATTATTGACTGTAATGCCTGTTGAACAAGCGTAATTGACAACTCACAGATTTATCTCGCATCTCTTCAATTGAGGTACTTGCGGCATTTCTTAGCGCCGCACGTGCATGGGATCTTGACCTCTTCAAATGGGAACTTGTAGTCGTACGTTAGCTCTTCGCCGATGGTTATCCGACGTAGCGCGAAGATTAGGATGTGCTTGTGACCATGGATGTCCACGACGCGCGAATAGCAGTTGGGCTGTAAACAATAACGGGGGACTTTAAAATGTGTGCTCAGTAAATTGTAGACAGTAAGTAAAAACTGAAATAGAAACAGCATCGCGACTTTGATCTCCAGCCACGGCGGACCCTGCCCTCAAATCTCGTACCAAGTACTAACTCCAGATTATTTAAGGACGTCCAACGGGAGAGGTCAAAGGTACTTTCAAATATTACATTTATCACATACCCAACAACAGTGTAACTTTTAGAGTAAAATGTGTTAGCAATTGTGTTAAAACTCATTAAACTACTTACAACTGGATATTTCAAAAACGAACTTGAATTAGCTGATTCTTGATAGCTGATAAGTAACAATAGTTAAATTATAGATGGCCGACTTACATCGCACGAATGGTTGATGAATCTAGCAGCGTTTCCCTTGAGTGTAGCGTCGACCACCAAGTTATCGTCTATGCGGAACATGTAGCAGCCCCCGACGCCGCGGCGGCCGCTCATGGCTTCGTATTTCTTCTCGCGCTTGTCGGCTAGCACAGCGCGGATTACTTCGCCGGCGTACTCTATTACCATATCACCTGAAATAAATAATTGTTTATGGAAAGAACGCCAACCATTCAGAAAACTGAAAATTTATTGTTTGCCGATATTTCGGAACAAATATTTTCGGACAAATATTTTCGGAGTAAATATTGACAAACAATCAAACTCACAACAACTCAAATCATTATAAAATGAAAAATACTTAATACAAAAACCGGGGTAGTTTCAAATGTTCATCTTACAATTTTTTAATGGCTGGTCGCGCCCAATTTAGTGTTCGTTGGTTGTCTGCTGGCAAACATTACAAGTAAACTGAAATCCTTGAAAATGTTGCTGCCAAGTTGCGGGTTTAGGGATTGTTAGTAGCTAGTCTAGCAAAGTCAAGAGACTAGGCAACTATTTCATACCTTCTTCTATTTCTCGTTTACAGAATAATCCTCGTCCGTGTATGTGCGATCTGTATACACCCACTGACGCTTTAGAGGTCTCTTTTAGCTGCCTGAATCTCATTGCCGCTGGTAAAGTGGCTAGACGTCTGTAAAAAAATGTTTATTTACTTGCATGTATTATAGTCCGACAATTAAGAATTACTTAGATCTAGATAACATATTAGATTGAACTTTGTTATGAGATTTTATGGAAACATAACTTAGTTGAAAAAAAAATCACTAATATATATCGTGATGTCATAAAAGAACTACGAAGGACAGCAATAGTAAGGTGAAATTATTTAGTGTAGCTGTTGAACTGAGGAAATGATGGTCTTAGGACTATAGAAATAGAAATAGCACTTACCTAGATATAGAGCTTTCACTCTCTTGCCCACCACAAGGAGGCGGTTCTTCTCTAAACGGTGAAGCCATCCAACTGAACATGTCATGATTTGGCTTTCTAGCAACCGGTCCAGTACGTGCGCTGCCCCAAAGGCTTTCTTTGAACCCTTCACTTAGGTCCAAGTCGTTATCCCAACTGTTTAGCTGACGACCTTGGCGGATTTTGTATTTAGTGCAGCGACTTGCCTAAAATGATTCAAATATTGATCTGGTAACTTCACTACATAGTATAAAACAAAGTCGCTTTCTCTGTCCCTATATCCCCATGTCCCTATGTATGCTTAAATCTTTTAAACTACGCAACGGATTTTGGTGCGGTTTTTTTTAATAGATAGATAGTGATTCAAGAGGAAGGTTTATATGTATAATACATGCATGATATGTGCACCCGTGCGAAGCAGGGGCGCGCGGGCGGATCGTTAGTTAGATAATAAAATACAATAATTATGCTTACCCCAGGCAATTGTTCAATGAGATATCTCAACGCATTGTTGTTCAAGCCCAGTAAGTGCGCTCCAGATAAAGTACAAGGCAAATTGTACTGGACCAAAGGTAGACCCGATGCCTTCCTTGCATTTTGAACTGCGTCTATCACTTTCGCCCATAGATCAGTCAATGATGGCGACGAGTAGTTAAAACCGTCTTCAGAGGTCACTTCGTAAATTAACTTTGGTCCATCATCTTTCGGAGGATCAGGGGCTTGCTTTGGACCAATAGGCTTGTTTTCTTGCCCTTTAATCAATTTACTTTGTTTCTTCGTAGCAACCGTTTCGCTATCAGGCTTTTTGTCTGACAAAGGTCTTTTCATAGTCTTTGGCTGAGCAGTTGAAGGTTTCGTCATAGCTGATGTTCGGTTAGTATCCTTCTCGACTAAAACTTTCGGAGGCTCTATTTCGATCATTTCAGCATCCAAATTTGGCAATGAAGTTAATTTAGGAACTGTCTCTGAATCGATACTCGTTGCTTCGGTACTTGCTGAAGCAGTGCTTGTATTTGGTTGTTCTGTGTCTTTCGATGACAGCTGCAATGCTTGTGCAGCATCTCTCTCCTCTTTTTCTCTCTTAAGCCTCTCTAGCTCCATCATTCGCTTTGACTCCTCAATCGCCTTTTCCAGATCACTGTCTATAGTTTCGTCTTTGATGTTGAGATCTGGCATATCTTGGCTGACTGGTCTTGGTCTGGGTGCAGCAGCAGTTTTAGTCCCAGAGCACTTCACTTTGCTTTGGCCGTCTCGATGTAGTGGCAATACTCGGTTCATCGGCCTCATTGTCATAGGGTTGACTACGTTAGTAGGAATGCCCGACGACTGAGGCTGTGGAGCCTTTATAGGTAGTGAGATACTAACGCTGTTTTGTGACGGTAAGTTTATTGTATTATTCTGAACAGGGCCGCACATCATGTTACTATTACTAGGCTGATTCTGGAGAATACTTGCATTCTGATTTTGGTTTTGAATCAAGGTATTGCTGGTCTGGGGTTGTAATTGTAATGCATTTGCTTGTATTGGGAAAGTGATATCAGCTGCTGCTTTAGAAGCAATCTTTGGATCTACCAGATTATTTTGAACAGTGATGTTGACAGTGTTATTGCTGGAGTTGACGTTAATATTCATTGGAGCGCTGTTTGGAATAGTTTGGAATGGCACATTTATCATGGTGCTGTTATTTTCTCCTTTTTGTTGGAACGATAGAGGTTCTGCGTTCATTCCCGTTACGTTACTGCTGGCATTGTTTGTAACCACGCGAATGTTGTGTTGTTGAGATACATGCTGCGTTATGTTGTTATCCAAATTTGTGGCATTCATTCTGCCACGTTCAGGTAAATTGATTACTCTCTGGTTGTTTTGAGCATTCATAGGCATATTAGGCATATATCCCATTTGGTTGGTCACTGTTATCGCGTGATTTTGCTTATCGTTGCCCACATTGCTAACTTTAGCGCAATCGTTGCTCGGAATATTCGACATGAGAATGTTTGGTGTTGTAGGAGGTCCCATTATGTTCTTTCCTCTTATCGGTTCTTGGGGGAATTTCGGTGACTCATTAACTGATATACTACTTCTGTTTATGGAATTGTCCAAGTTCGTCAAGCTGTGATTTTGTGCCGTGTTATTAGAGTTCATGCTGCAACTACTGATGTTGATTTGCGCGTTTGAAACTTGATTATTTGCGATTTGATTTTGTGAGTTTCCGTGACTCTGCGAATTGTTCATCATCATGTGATTAGATGTGCCAGACATAAGGTTGTTGACATTGTGGTCAGAAGAATTGTTACAACCCATTAGCATGTTATCATGGCTGCTCATATTGCTCTGATTGTTATTTCCGTACATGGTGCTGTTATTTACAGAGTTCATCATCATGTTGTTAGACATACTGGAATTGTTTACACTCATTCCGTGCATCATATTACTAGCGCCAATATTCATGTTGCTAGAGTTCATATTTATATTTGAACACAAATCCATTGTGTTTTGTGTATTAGAAAATTGGGAGCCATTGTTGGAGCAACTACCACTGCATGAGTTTTGAATTTCATTTTTGATGTCAGGAATGTTATGCATTAATGAGTTATTAATGGATTGGTGGTTTGAATTACTCATTGGCATTGAGCTGTTTAAGTTATTGTGCATGTTCATGTTATTCATTGAAGACATGTTGGTCATCTGATGTTGCATCATAGAGTTGTGCTCCATCGAATTCCTGTTATTTTGGATTTGGTTTATCGAGTTCATATTTTGCATAGACATTGAGTTATTGTCGTATCGGTTACCGTGCATATTTGGCATCGTTCCCGAGTTATCCATCTGATTACCGTGGCTCATACTTGGAGTGTTTCCTGGCATGTGATGCATGTGCATACTGTTATCCATCTGTCGGTTGTGCATTTGATTAGGCACATTATGATGTTGGTTTTGTTGATGCAGGCCCAACACGTTGTTATCAATATGTTGGCGATTATTTTGCATCTGCATAACGTTGGGCATTTGATGTTGATGATGCAACCCGAGATTGTCCAGCGGTCTATTTTGTTGCATAGACATTTGTTGGTTCATATTATGCATGTTACTTTCTAATGAGCTTCGGTTGTTGATATGGTGATTCATTTGCTGCATATTATGCAGCTGAGTGTTGTGCATATTGTCCATAGATCTGTTGGGATGCATGGGATGGCTCATGTTGTTCATGCTGTGAGGTTGCATGTTCTCCATCATCATACGATTGTTGGGCAAATTACTCTGCATGTGCATGTGACTCAAATCACTCATGTCGGGACGATTCATGTTGTGGTTGTTATTTTGAATATTATGCATGTTCATAGATTGATTCATCAAGTTTGTATTGTCGGGAGTGCTTCGATTTGAAAGCATACTTTGATTATGATTTTGCTGCGTGTTTATCATGTTGTCATGGAAAGGCCTTGCGGTAGCACCTTGATTCATTTGAATTTGGTTGTTTTCGACTTGGCGATTGTTGTGTTGGATCTGCCCATTCATAATATGAATCTGATTTGAAGTAGAAAGCTGGCTATCGTGTGACACTATTTGCATATTTCCATGCGGAAGATTAGTTGACGTATTGGACATATCGTGTTGTTGAGTATGTTGCATGTTATTGTCCGACGATACAGTGATATTCATTCTGCTGTTAGTCGATTCTTGACATGACATGTTCATGTTCTGCATCGAATTGTTACTAGCATTCATTATCTGAACTTGTCCGTGAGATGACGTATTCGGTGTTGAGCACATTTGATTTTGGTTCGTGACGGGTAAATTATGTTGACTGTTTTGCATCACCGGTCGCATGTTGTGAGGTCCAATGCTCATTGATGGAGAGGTTCCCATGTTTGAAGACATTTGACAGCTGTTCATTTTATGCATGTTAATTTGACCAACGCTGTCTTGGTGTTTATCATTTCCCATGTTCTGGAAAGTCTTATCATTGTTTACATGTTGCTGAGAATGGGATGCCATGATTTCTTGAGAGAAATTAAGGTGACCCCCTTCGGTTTTTGAAAGAGCGTTGATCTTACTTAGTTTCATAGTTGTGTCTGCATCAAAGTTACTATTCATAACTGAATTAGGTGGGAAGATATTCCCAGATTGAATCTGAATAACATTATTAGTTGTGGAGTGAGATGTTGAATGATGGCTCACATTGATGTTGGATTCAAATTGATGTGAATGCATATTCATTCCAGAGATAGTGTTTCCGTTATTTGAAATCGACATCATGCAGTTCTGGTTATTTTTATCTGAATCATGAGATAGCGTTCTTCCAGACATTGTGTTGTTTTGAATATTCATTGAACTTGTATTGATGTTACTTGTTTTGACAGTCATATTTTGCAGTTCTAATTTATTTTCAGAGTTCAGGTTATTAATTGGTGTAGCAATTTGTCTCCATGGCGTAGGAGATTTTGTGGCAGTAACGCTTATTGTTGGTACACTAGGAGAACTTGAAGAATCTTGCAAGTTGCCACTGATTTCAATCATGTGGGAATTTTCCATCTTTATATTGTTCTTATTTCCGGATGGAGCTATTGAACTGGATACTATCGGTTGCGAAAACGGCATCGATTGCATAGATAATGAGTTTGCTGAATTAGGAATCGATTGCGAGATCGCCATTATAGGCTGGCCAGTAGACGATACGAGCGTTACGCTTGGAGACATGGTGACTGTGCTTGGCTTTGACATATTACCTCGGAGCATGTTTTGCGAAGTACTTGAAAGGGTCATGCTGTGAATCTGGGATGTAATAGGGTTGACACTCTGTCTTCCCGTTATTATCGTCGGCCCGGACTGTGTACCCATAATTATTTGATTGGGACTCATTTGTATAACTTTAGGCGTCTGTCTATTGTTGCCTGGTTTATCTGGGAGTGGTTGTAGTGTCAGGTTAGGGACGGATGTTTTAATGGCCTTCAAAGCCGGTGGTGATGACTGCACATTCTGAGCATTCACGACATTAGGTGTGGAAGATGCCACCGTTTCTCCTACGTTGTTGACGACCACATATCCTGTGGGTACTTCCACAATTGGTTCGATCTTGCTGGCTTGGAACACTTGAGTAGTTGTAGCAGAGAAACTACTGTTTTGGGCAAGGACACCTTGCATCGCGGTTGAAACGAATTGCTGCGATGACATAACTGTATTCTGAACAATCGTTTCTAATCCATAGTAGACAGGCTGTGTAGTCGTCAGATACATGCAGCCATTTGGATCTGTGACCATTTCTAAAGTGGGTGCCGATCCTAGAAGAACTTGGTCATTGCAGAATTGCGGTAATAAAGTTCCATTAGGCAACAATGTGGCGCCATTTGGACCTGAAGTTATCAATGTATTGCCTTGAGATTGTAAAGTATTCGGGATGATGGTTTGTCCATTGCCCATTCCGCTTTGCGACACAACCGTTGCTCCAGTATTTTGCATGTTATTTGGTGTTAATATCGTCGTACCATTTTGCATCTGTGGCAGAATAGTGGGTCCGTTCGGGCCTTGAGAAATAATGCCTTGTTGTATCGTGCCCTGAGGCAGAATTGTAGTTCCTTGTTGTAAAGTTTGAGGCAGGATGCCGACGTTTCCCTGAGGTAGTAAAACAGGAATACCACCACTCGGCACTGCGACAAGCCCTCCATTTTCAGTTTGTTGTATTTGGAATGTCTGAGGCATTAGACCCCCTTGTGTTGATATAAACTGGGTTGGACTTTTGAAGTCTCCTTGTGGAGCGATAGTTGCGATGTATTGCATGTTCTGATTTTGTTGTTGAGATAACGCTTCCACATAAGACATTATATTCTGATTTGCCATTGGCTGTACAATTATCGAGGGCTGTCCTGTATTGTTATTGGTTTGTAATTGGATGACTGTATTTCCTGGACCAATAGGCTGATTGATAGTGGTGTAAGTCTTTTCCATTTTTGTTTGTCTCTTGATAGTAGTTGGTTTTGGTATTGGGCGTCCTCTGACTCGACTTGCCGCTTGGAAAATAGGCTTTGGTTGGACGGGCGCCGGTTGCTTCTTTGGCGACTTCTGATGGTGTCCCGGCAGAATTATATGTTGTTTGTGTTGGTTTGGAGAGGTCATTCTCTGAGTAGTCATAGCCGGGACTACGATAGTAGGATTGCCGTGCATTTGCGGCCTAATCATAGGTTGAATGTTTTGTATGATAGTGTTGTTGGGCATTCCTTGAATGGAATTCACGGGCAAGGCAATTGATGAGGCACTCATGTTAGGGAACTGATTTTTGCTGTGAATCATTGAGATGTTACCTTGATGATTGGTTGGCAAAGTCAGTACTTGGTTCGAATTTGATGAAATGACTTGAATCCCTCCCGAGCCTGATAGCAACTGAGCCATATCACTGCCTTGAATTTGTTGTATATTTCCACCATTCCCTGGTTTTACACAGATGTTGTACGGCAGTAGTCCAGGCTGTGTTATAATCTGTGGCGTCATCATCTTATGTCCTCCTGCAGAGCTTGTTTTTGGTGGTATAAACATTTGAGGGGTCACTACAATTTGCGGTGAAGACATCACTTGTTGGTTCGATGATACTTGAAGATTTGTTGTTTTACTTTGGTCAAATATTACGGTACCAGATTTCATCTGTTCCGTAATTGTCATTGTCATTTCATTGGATGGCCCTGGTGAAGGCGTCTCTACGATTGTGCCGTTGATTGTTATCTGCCTTGTGTTGATTGATGTCCGTCTAGCAGAGATTCCTTCAGCTTTTACCGTACTTTCCGAACCGCTGACTACTCCAGCGTGGATGATCATCGGTTGTGCAAAGGCACCTTGGAAAGCATTTTGCAAAGTAGTCAATGTTCTATTTTCTGGCGATTTTGGATTCTCGCTCTCACTTTCACTCGTCGACATCATATCACAAGACGGAACGTGTCTGTCGTAAGAATCTTTGTTCCTATATGTGCATTGACATCGATCGCACCTCACTGGTTGCTCAATTGAGCTACTATCGTCCACAGGTCTCATCACTAGTTCAGGCTGTCCATTGATAGAATTGCCGGCAAAAGTGACAGTATAGCTTTCCGACCCACCACTTCGGTACATATACTGGTTATGACTTCTAGGGTTATTATCATTAGGATGTTCATCCCCTGCGCCGTCTAACTGTTGAATGGGCGTGAAATCATCGTCGTCTTCGCGAGGGCTGTTTGGACGCGAACTACAAGTGCTTTCCGAACCCGACCAATCAGCTGTTCCATCTAATTGAGCTATAGGACTGCAAGTTATTTTTGTGTAGAAATCTATGACGTCGGTATAGTAAACTTCGGTCTTATCAGTTTTTTCCTCGCCGGGTTCCTCATCTTTTTGTTTAGGCGATGTGGTTCGGTAAGTGATGCCCGAAGAATGGGCCGCTTCTTCGCAGATTTCGTTATTGCTAGCAGAATGATCCTTGACTTTCTTATCTTCGACTGAATTTAAAGGCTCCTCTTTAATCGAATCCAATGAATTTTCAGCAGATGGTAATTTTTGAACAGGGCTCATTTTGCCCGTGACTGATGATGATTTACCAATTTTACATCTTTTTATAGTTGAGGAAAGCAAGTTCGTATCTAACTTGTTGTTCCAGCTGCTCGACCTTTGCTGTCCTCTCCCAGTTGTCAATGTCTTCAAACCATGGCTTTGTAAAAGCATTTCAGATTTGCTTCTCTTAGAATCTTTGCTTCCAGGTTCAAATCTAGCATTGAGTAGTTCATCGATGTAGTCATTATGGCGATAGTCTTTATCATTGCTTCCCCCATCATCAAGGACATTTTTAAGGTCTTGGAAGATATCTTGCATGGATATGCCGTCAAGAAGATCGTGGTTGAGATCTTCGAATATCGCATCTTTAACCTCTTCCGGTAGTATGTCTGCGGTATTCTGCGGCTCTTCGTCATCTTGCTGTTCCTGCTTACAGACATTATCGACCAAATGCTCTACAACTTGTTTCACTGCAATCTCTTCCAAAGTCACAGTGTTACCGAACTTTATTGGCGATTTATTCGCACTCTTGAAGAAATCGAGTGCGCTTTTTCCAGATCCTTCAACTATGCTCTCGTGCCAAGCTCCAATTTCAGCCATGACTCTATCAACGACTGGGACGCCCAAGCTGTGATCAACAGTTATATTCACGCCAAAGTCAAACCCTGGCATTGGTTCAGCCAGTAACAACTTGGTCTTTATTGTGTACTTAACTATTTTTGACGGCTTTTTGCTTGACCAAAACAGCCGCGTACATGAGAAATCCACTGGCATCAGAAATTCTTCATTATCAGACACTGACGGCACTATCTTTCCAAGACTATGTACGGTTAGCGAGCCCATAATGAACTGAACTTTCGTAATTTCACTGTATCTTTTCTTCTTTTTGTCAAGTTCTACATAAACTGGTCGTGTTAATTCGAAGTCAGCGTCTTTCTGCAGACTTTTCTTTGGGACATCTTTCCCATGTGCTGGACAAAATACTCGTTTATCATCCAAGAAAGCGCAACTTGTTTTTCTAGCGCATGCATAGTGATAGGTTTCACTACAATTTTTGGCGCAGCAACCTACACTAGCGCCTTTCAATTCACAAGTGGCACATTTGATCATCTTGCCTCTTGAAATAGCTGAATGAACATTCTGTAATGAGCCATCAATCTCTTCAAACACTTCTGCTGACCACAAGGCGCAGTTTGCATGAATCCAATCATTTTGTCCACAGTAAAGTAAACGTCCTTCCATTGGCGGAAATCCATCGCCATTTGCCTTACATAGAACGCAAACACGAGTGTCTGCAACTGGAAAGAACTCGAGTAGCTCCTCATCCAACTTCTCCTCATCTATCTCCAACTTTGGTACAATCTGATCAAAAGGTCGTTCGATAGACTCAACATCGTTTTTGACTTTGTTTTCAGACATATCAATGTCTTTCAATGACTCAGTGTCCTCATTTTCACCTTCAACTTCTAAATTTGGTTGAAGACAGTTATTTTCACAGTCAAACCAGGGGAATGTTTCTGAAAATAAGCCTTTGTAAATCGATTTAAGATCTACATTTGATGTCCTTTCAATAACTTCCTTCATGTCATGGTTGAAATCCTTTAGGGAGACATACTCATCACTGTTGACCCTTTTCTTGATGTCAAGTAATGATGGCGATACTAATCGATTCACATCATCTTTGATTGGTGTGCTAGGTTGTCTTTCGATAGCTGGGCTTAATTCTTGTTTGCTTCTTGCTTGAGGGAAACTCTGCACTGGTTCATCATCATCTGATATCGGCTCATATTTGTCAACATGAACTGTAGTTGGTAGCATGGTTGTTGCTTTCTCAATTTTAGGAGGGTTATTTTCGTGCACTTCGACACACGGGGTATCGAAATCTGCTTTTGTGTCAAACAGCCCAGCAGAGAAACAAATCTCTTTGTTTTGCATCAGTGGTTCCTGAAGATTGACGATTTTGTGTGGCACATGTGGCATTTCTTCTTTTACCATTTCAACATCAGTCATCAAGGAGGAGCAATGCCAGACATTTGACGTGCTTGGATCGTCTATTTTGTTTAATAGGTTGTTGCGTCGTCCTCTCGACATATTTCTATAGACCTTAGTCTCGGTTGACTTCATGGCGTCGTCTGCAGAGTCGAAATGAAGCTTTCTTATAGCTTGTGGTGACATCAGCCTGTATGGCTTGTTGGGTACTGGAGTGTTTTTGTGTGGCGTTAGCTTGAGGAGCGCACAGGCTTTTTTATTTTTGGCTAGAAGCTTGAGTAGATGCAGTAATGTTCCTTTGAGGTGTTCAGTGAGCATTTTCCTCCATGGTGGGTCATTAGGCATGCATTTGCAGCAGATGTATTCAATAGACGGAGGTAATGCTGAGAGTAGTTGATACCCCTCGCCAGAGAGGCCTTCACAGCTTGCATGCACCCAGCGGGCGCACCAGCCGCATTCCATCATCTATAAAAGAAAACCATTCATTAGTTATTTAAAAACTCAAGTATAACTTATGTAAAACCTTAGGAGAATGATATCAGCAGTTCTTAGTTATCATACCTTGCTATCAAAGTCGTTATCCCTGTAGCATGCCTGACAGAGTGGACAGTAGTTTCCTTTCTGCCGCAACTTGAAGCACGGCCCGCAAAACGGTAGGCTGCCGACAAATTTGCTAACACGGCTACTGTCGCAACTCTTGCATTTCAAGCACGCGCTGCAAATCTGGAAATTGAATAAAAACATGGTAGATGAATATAAAAAATATATCATAGTGTAAAAAGTGCGAGTCATTGGACGACTGTGAATTAAACCATGACAGAGAAGTTCAAGGTCTCTTATCGATTTACAAACCGATGCGGTGTCACGAATCTTTTTCGGAGTTGCGATATGGTTATTTGGGAAGCAAAATAATTAGTCAAGGTGAGTGAAGCACGCCTTACGCCTAGATAATCTATAATAGAGTAATTCCGCTAGCGGGTTTCCTACAACTATTTGTTGAAAGAACATTTTCATTGAATTGTATAAATTCAATGAAAATGTTATATATCACCTTAATAAGTATGTCTTAAGCTAAGCGTTTTTACCAGTCGCTAGCGTGTTTGATTATTTATAATCTTATTTTGCTTGGAAATAGGGCTCCTACCGACAGAGCTGCAAGGGCTGAGATTGAGTGTAGTTTGTAAGCAGCCTTAAGGCGCTACTCCTACGCGCCTTCTGGACAGGCTGGTGATGAGTGCTAATTACCTGCGGCCAGTCGCTGCGATGCGAGGGCGGCGCGTGCGGCAGACAGGCGGCGTGGTAGTGGCGCGCGCACGCCCGGCAGCGCAGGCGGGCGGCGGCGCGCGAGCACGCGGCGCACGCCACGCAGCGCGCGCACTGCCAGCCGCCGGAACCGCAGCCGCTCCATTCTTCCGCGCACCATGCGTGGTACCACTCGCAGCAGCTCGAGCACGCCACCATCTGTAACAAACAACAAACAAACTTAACTAACAAGAAATCTACCCTTTTCTTTAGGGCCCTTTTCCTATCATGCATGTTTTCGGATCTATATATTTGTTCTGTGGATCTGGTCTCATGCGGGCTTAGCATGCTCCTGGCCGCGCGCGTTCTACCCGCATGATAGGACAAATTTTGATTGATACATGCATAAAAGTGATGGCTAAAATCGGCGATGAAATTAAGATACCGAAAGCAAAGCATAGATTTAAAAATAGAGATGATAGTAAAATTACCTTTTCCTTCCCTGCACTGCCACATAGGAAGCATAGCTTCGCAACAGTGAATGATCCAGTTCCAATGAGTCCAAATCCTGAACTACAAACTTCATCTGGGTCATAACTCTCCCAGAAATCGACGCAAATCAACTCTGGTCGATTTTGGCCACACTTTTGAGAGCGACCTCGTACCTGAAATATTTACAGAGTATTAGCTTAGTTATTGGCCTCTTTCAGAATGTGTTTGTCTTGTATCTGGTGGCTAACAGGATGTAACGGTCTTTTCACAAGGTATGTAGTTGTGATCCTTGAGTCAAAAACTATTTACTTAAAAGTATTATTGAACTGAGTTAAGTAAAAAGACCCAAAGCTCTTGAAAAAATTTTGTGACAAATAAATCTACTCATATACCTATAAAGAACCAAGGGTGTATTTGTGTTAGTAGTATGTCAAATAAATAATTGTGCAGGAAAAAAAATCTAAATATATTTAGAACTTACATTTGTGATGTTGGTAAATGGTTTATAAACAGTTTTTCTTGGTACAATGTCCATGATAGTTTCATCCTCACTAGATTCTGCCTTTGCTTGTGGTTTAACCACAAGAGGCTCCAACTTTCTTTTCTTAGATTCAATAGGCACCTCTATTTCCACTTCCTTTGTAACTGGAGGCTCAGGCATGACGGGTGGTGCCTTGTTCTCAGCATCAACATCAGGCTCAATAGGTAGATCAACATCTTTGTCCTTGTCTGGCAACAGAACTTCGCCTTCAGGTTTATCTTGCTTTTCTTTCTCTTCTTGAGTCGGGAATGTAGCAATTGGTTGTCCCAAAACTATTGATGCGCTTCGACAAACGTGTTTTACGCGCGGACCCTTGAGTTCGACTTTCTGGCGTTTGGGATCCCCAGTTGGTTTGGCTTCAGTTTTATCTTTTTTGCGCACTTTGACCCTTGTCAGTTGGCGTTTCCGGTTTGAGCTAATGTCTTCTTTAGACTCTTCAGCAGTTGGCGAGTCCCTTGCAAGTTTTTCCTGAAATAAAAAAAAAAGAAAATCTATAATTATAAGTCAGTCTAAGTCAGTCAGAGGTACAGAAGATGCTACAAGATCTGAGCTCCGCAAGCCTTGAGGTTGGACTGCGGATGAATATGACGAAGACTCAGGTTATGACTAATCGCGTTAAAACCAGAATAACGGTAGATGGCGAACAACTTGCATACGTCCAGGAGTATATCTACCTGGGCCAAATAGTTTCCTTCGATACCAGACAGGATAAGGAGATCGCTCGGCGAACCGAGAATGCCTGGAGAAGCTATTGGTCCATGGGAGATTTAATGAAAGGTGGACTTCCCTTATTGCTCAAGCGTAAACTCATGGACGTATGCATCCTCCCCGTTCTGACATATGGTCGCAGACCTGGTCTCTGACCAACATCCAAAAGTCCAAACTCAAGGTTTGGTATTTTAGGCGTGCGACTTATTGACCGAATTCGCAACACGGACCTACGCTCACAAACCCAGATCGTAGATGTAGCGACCAAAGCTGCCAAGCTCAAGTGAGAGTGGGCCGGCCATGTCTGCCGCATGGACTGCAAGCTCTGGGCCAAACTAACAAACGGAGTGGCGCCCGCAAGAACCGAGGCGTCGCGGCAGACCCAAAATGAGATGGCGTGATGAGCTCGATAAGTACCAGCCGGAGTGGAGCACCACAGCATGGGACCGCACAGAGTGGAGGGAATGGGGGGAGGCCTTTGCCTAGCAGTGGGACATAGATGGCTGATAATAATTGACCGAGCGAGCGAAGCGAGCGAAGCCTCTCAGTTTCCACATTGGCCAAAAATGCGTTTGTCCGGATGTCTGTCTGTTCTCCTCTACAGGTCGCATTTTTCAACCGATCTGGACGAAACCTGGTACACAGGTTATATGACTTATTAGAATTTTTTTGTCGTCGGGGATTTTTGATTGGAGGGGTACTTCCCCCAAAAAAAGGGCAAAAAGGGGGCTATTTGATATACTGGATATCTCCACCAAATGAGATCTGATTTCGATTATTCTTTTTTTATTTGAAAGGTAGTAACTATAAGTTGGTCTCATAAAAATTTGGCGAAGATCTGATAAGGATCTTCAGCATGATGAACAGGATAGCTCATCAAACAATCGATGGTTTTCAATCAAATTTGAGAGAAACACAAAGGACCTCATTCTACACAAGATGATGCAAAATAAATCAAAAAGATCAAAAAAATCACAAAACGAAAAATGCACTTGCACATTACATTCCTCAAATAGCTCACTTTTAGTATGCTCGCGAGGTCTACAGCTCCCAGAGCCACTAGTAATAATATAAGTCAGTCTACGAAAGATGATCATTAGATTCGTGGATCTGCTTCAGACAATTCAATGTATCTCTTTTCAAGCATAGGACCAATTTCATAAAAAGTTTGAACACAAGAGGTTCTTATTCTCACCTCAATCTTTTCTACAACTTCCTCCAGTTTTTTAGAGGCTTTCAAAGCTCCGAAGATCTTCTCAGTTTCTGGTAAAGCAAAGACAGACGCAGACTGTGGGGTTGGTGTCGGCAGCCGCAAGGGATTGGCCGGTAACGTGACAGGCTTGAGGCCTGCTCTCATGCTAGGAGGCAGCATGGTGGTGAGACCAGCGCGGATGTGAGGGGGCACGTGAAATGCCTTGAGGCACATCTTCAGCCAGCAAGCAGGGCACCGGGCTGTGTTTGTACATTTCAGGAGTTTCCATTGTTGTGATCGCACTATGGGCGGCACATTGCAGTTACCTGGAATGATAAGATAATTTTAACTATAAATAAAAGGGTTCCTCAGTTTTATGCAGCATACAGTGCTGTCCAAAAACCACATAGGTCCTGAGAAGAGATCTGTCTTGAGAAGTGATTTTATTCAAATGGATTTGTGGCTCTGAAGCTTTTATCTGGTTTCCAAATGTTTGTGCATGTATGTAAATCTTGAGCAAATTGATGCATTTAGCAGCTTCCCTAAATAAATATTCTTACTTCATAAAATGAGGCACAACTTAAAATTTTATTCTCGAGGTTATCATAATTTGAAGGATTGATTTAACAACTTCTATGAACATTTGTTCGACTATACATAAGTATAACCAACACAGCCAATATCAATCCAAGGCCACCATTGTTCAACTGACCTTCACTGCCTGGGGTGGTAAGGTTACCTGGGAGACAATGCACAAAACACCCCACCCACCCCACTGGGAGAATTTCTTATTTTATCAGATGACAATATGTTAATTTTGTATTTGTCAGTGGCAACATAATTAGATTAATTTCTTACTAACCTTCTCCAACTAAACACTCCATCTGAACCGTTCCAGTTTTGTGTGACAATTTCTCTTTCTTCAGCATTTTGGAGATGAACTTTCTGCATGATTCACAGGAGTAAATGCCAAATTTGCGAGCTTGCTTCACAAATCTGTAGAACCTTACTGCCCCGCAAACGCCACATGTAACTGTCGTCGGCGTTATATTAGTAGCTACAAATGAAAGGTTTACAATTTAGCAATGAAAAATCAGCAATTCTTAGTTATTGGAGGGTATCTTTTAGTTGTTTTAATTCACATGTCCTATCATGCTATTTTGTTACGGACTCATCACAAGCAGGTAGGTATTTAAATGATTTGTATGCCTGTAATGGTAGGACTTATCCGAAAACTGAACGGGCGAGGTCTCTTCACAGTGGGTTATGCAGATGACCTCGCCATCCTCGCAACCGGATGCTTTGAGAGTGTACTATGCGACCTCATGAAATCAGCCATGAAAATAATAGAAAACTGGTGCACTTGTCACGGTTTATCAGTCAACCCCATAAAAACGGAACTAATACTGTTCACACAAAAAAGGAGTCTGGGCAACTTAAAATTGCCCAAGCTATTTAACACTGATCTGAAACTCACCAACGAAGTCAAGTATCTAGGAGTCATACTGGACAGTAAACTCCTATGGAACAAACACCTTGACTACAAACTAAAACGAGCGAGTGCCACATTCTTTCAATGCAGTAGAATGCTGGGAAAAACATGGGGGCTATCGCCAAAAATAACCTTATGGCTCTATACAGCCATAATAAGACCGGCAGTCACATACGGAGCAATCGTATGGTGGAACAGAACCGAACTCAGCACCGTGATCAGGAAGCTACAAAGCTTCCAGAGAATAGCATGCTCTGCAATAACGGGTTGCATGAGAACAACACCAACGGCGGCCCTAGAGATCATCCTGGGCCTAAAACCACTTGACCTACACATACAACAAGAAGCAACGATGGCTGCTATCAGACTCAAACACTTGAACATATGGGGAACCACCAGAAGCCCACACGCATCTATTCTGGAAAGAGCGACATCACACGTACCGCTAATAGCGGCACCGTGCGACAGGATCCCCAAACAACAAATATTCCAGAAACACTACCACATAAAAACACACGAAAACCCAAGAGATCAATCGGGCATCAATGAAGTCCGAGTATACACCGACGGGTCAAAAACCGAGAAGGGAACAGGCGCCGGTGTGCACTCAATGGATCTCAACATAAACATAACTATGACACTAGGCGCACACAGCTCAATTTTCCAATGCGAATGTGCAGCCATAACCGAAGCTGCAACAGCTATCAACAGGAGAGGAATCGACAACTACAACATCCGCATCCTCTCAGATAGCGCGGCAACGCTCAGAGCCTTGGAGAGCCACAACTGCAACTCCTTGCTCATACACGAATGCCACCTTGCCCTAGAGAGCATTGCTACCAAAAACAAGGTGACTCTACAATGGATAAAAGGACACAGTGGATCCCTTGGAAATGACGCCGCTGACGAGCTGGCCAGAAGAGGATCGGAAACACTAACCGAAGGACCGGCACCTTTCCTCCCTCTGCCATTCTCGCAGCTACGCACATGGATGCGACAATACTACCAAAACCAACACGAACTACGCTGGACACGGACGACTGACTGCAGACAGTCAAGAGCAGCAATACCAGCAACCTCACCTAGGCTAACACGACGCCTAATGAACCTACAACGACGAGACCTAAGAACCATTGTGGGGACCATAACAGGTCACTGCCCACTGAACAAACACCTCTACAACATCGGAGCGACAGACAGTCCACTCTGCAGAGGCTGCCTATCCGAAGAAGAATCAGCTGCCCACGTAGTCCTGGAATGCGAGGGCGTAGCCTCCCAACGACAGCAAACCCTAGGAACCCCCAGGTCGCTCCTCCACGCCTGTGAAGCCCCCAGGAAGCTTCTGCGCTTTTGGGAGGAGCTAGGCTGGCTACAATTATAGCCAGATCACCCCTCACGCATAATGGACCACCTTAGAGTCTAAATGCGGATACAGGAGTCCAACACAAGTAACAAGTAACAAGGTAGGATTTTAGTGATACTTTGAATTTTGTGAAGACCTTTATTTACCACTAGCTGAACCCGCGGCTTTGCTCGCGCCAAGGAATTCAAAGTTTCATACAAACTTTAATCCCCTATTTTATCCCCTTGGGGGTAGAATTTATCAAAATCCTTTCTTAGCGGATGCTTACGTCATATCCTCTACCTGCATGCCAAATTTCAGCCCGATCCGTCCAGTGGTTTAGGCTGTGCATTGATAGATCACTATGTCAGTCAGTCAGTCACCTTTGAGTTATATATATTTAGATGTACCTAAAATTCTGACAAAATAAAATTTTTGATTTGATTTGTTAGCAATAGTGGCTTGTTATTTAATATTCTTTAACGATTCTCAGTTGTGCAAACAGATATTGAAATACTCATAGCAAATAGAATGATGTGAATGAGAATGGAATAAATATAGGTATTACATGTTTATTGTGATATATTTATTTCATTAAACTATACCTACAAATATCAGACAGATAAGGGGTTAATTAGTAAGTATTAGCCTAAATGTTAATTTAGGTCACAAACTATGTTTAGTTACAAAAATAAGTTCTTACGTGATCCAGACTGGGCAGTAGAAAAGGGTCCATCCAAGCCTGTTGGGGTAGATGGTGCTGCCAGCTGTAGCCTCGCCTCTCGAATGATAACTTTGCCACGTAGCAGTTGAGATGCTGCTGATTGTTTTTCTTTCTCTGGGCTAGGAGATGCTGGTTTCTCTCTGTCTTCTCTCTCATCACCACTGGCCAGTGGACTATCACTGTCCCAACTTTCTTCAGATTCTGATTCACTACTTGTACTACTTGAACTGCTGGCATCAGAAATATCCATGAGTTTACGCATTGCATGACCTGTTCTGTCTTCTTTGCTAGCTTCAGTCTTTCCATTATCATGGTTATCTGTATGACATTCCTCTGGTTGATACTCTGGCTCTTTGTCAAATTTGAAAAGGTCTACCACAGGTTTCTTAATACCAAGTCCAGTAAAAGATGGTATTGTTTTATCTTTAAATAAGTTAGATGATTTTATTACTGGTTTATCTTTACCCTTTTCAATATCATTATTTTTATCAAGATCTTCCTCTTCAAAGGTATCACCATCATCATGTAGGTTATTGAAAACAAGTCTCTTTAGTTTAGGTTTCTTCAAAACTTTATTGTTTGCTATATTGTTAGTTGATTCCTCACCATCTATGAATTTCTTGTTGGGTTTTATAACTCTTGAGGAATGAGCACTTCTCAAAGGCAATACAAACCTTGTGCCACTTTCTTTTTCTACTGGTGATAAATTTCGAGGAGGTGGAGACATACAACGCCCCTCACTGAACTGAGAGAACTTATTCATAGGTTTAGAAAGGGGATTCAGATTTTTTCTTTGATATCCCTCATGATGCTCTGATGTTGATTTTGAACTAAGATCCGTTAATTTTGCTGGTTTGAGAATACTGTTGAATGTGGAGTATTCTGTTTGTTTTAGAGCTGACTTCTTTTTGATAATAGATATAAGAGGAGCATGGTGCTTTGATAGTTTCTTTAGTGGATAGACAAGGTCTTCACAGCACTCAACAGTACCAAATGTAACAGTTTTCTTGACTGGTTTAGGTTTATCACCCTTAGTAGGCTCCATTTTGTTTTGCGACCTTGTTCGTACTGGGGATTTTTCACTGTTACTTTTCTCTTGGTTTTCTGGTTGATTTAGTTCATCGGTTGCTTTAATTTCACTGGTCTCATTCTCATTGTTATTTTCTTTCTTTTCTTCTTCCTGAAAATGTTTCAGTGTCCTTATTATTATCTATATCAAGTCTGTGTAAAAAACATCATCTAGGTAGGTACACTAAACTAAAACAAATGGGGTTGTTTGTTGCAACAACAAAATATCTCAGTACCTACTAAAATATCATACCTATGTTTTGTGGTTCAATTACATCAAAAAACACCCCTAAAATAATTTATTCAAGTTTACAGATCTGAGATGCACCTTTAATTGCAGGAAAATAAGTGTTATGGATGGTATGCTTTCAACCTATTGCAAAAATATTTACAAGTATACATAATGTAGCATCTAAGTAGATAGTATGTATGGAGCTGTCCTGGTAGGTACACTTATTATTTATTCGTAGTAGGTACACCATTAAGAATTTATTAGGTATAAATGAGCAAAAATTTTTAACATCCATTTTCTTCAAGATTTACAAAATTGTGAACTGTCTTCTTTATTGAAATAAACAAGGTTTAGTTAGATAGTCAGCTGTTTCATTTACAACTTTCAATTGCAACAGCAATGACAAACAAAAGAATGTTATAAAACTTTGACAAAATGAGGTTATGATGGCATTCAGTGTTTATAATTTTAGTGATAGTCTCTAGGTAATACTATTATTCCCTAGTGTTATGTAAAATATATAGGTAGGTATAGGATTGTTAGTATTTCTGGGTTGGGCCCTACAATATTTTGTTGACATCAAAATGGAACATGAACTGACAGCACAAGATGCTAAACAAGCTTAGCCTCGTATTGCTTGGAGTTATTACGTAAACAAAACATATTTTCCAGTAAAACTTGTACTAATTTGAGACCTGTAATCTACAAAGGGCATAGTAGACACATACCAAACAAGCTTTTTTACCTCTTGTTCCCCAGCAAAATCATTATGAG
Organism: Plemyria rubiginata; assembly: GCA_963576535.1. NCBI lineage: Eukaryota > Metazoa > Arthropoda > Insecta > Lepidoptera > Geometridae > Plemyria > Plemyria rubiginata. Next base: position 5,022,969 of record OY754926.1, read on the forward strand.
GGCCGCAGACGGGCGGGTGACTCTCCGGAGCCGTCTCATGGTAAACAGTTCCGGATAAAACACTAATTCGCTTTCTGTTTTGAAACTTTAATGGTTTTCCTGGGAATCTCGATCTTCCCATTTTGCTAAGCACGTAAACGAAGAACACTCAGTGCGTTCCGAGAGACGGTATGGAAACTGGCGCGCATGCTCGGGCCCGCGCGCTCCGCAACGCCATTTCACGCATTTAGGCAATGTGGAATCACAAATTACGACGTAGTTTTCATAGTATTCGTGCCGAAACATACAACAACACAGATCGAATTATACACTGAATTTAACACAGCACTCTCTTGGCAAAAGACATCATTCATCATTTTAATGGTCGACTGATTGTGGGCATCAGCCGTAATCACGTTACGCTTCCATTCAACGGCCGATCGTCTAGTCTAGCGTAAAACAAAAGAGAATGTATTTGTGCACTGTTTTTATTACCGTAAATTCAATAATACGGTTCTAGCACTTTTTTGTTTGGGTAATCTATCACTAAAATTATATAAACCGTAAATTATTAGATTGAGTCGTAATTTGACAAAGATGGCTGTTCGCCGCGTTTTAACAATAGCGAACACGAGTGATTAACGAGACTCGAGTCGAGAGTCGAGCGAGACGAAGCGCGCGCGAGGCCGCGGTGTGAACGACACCTGGCTCTGGGGGCCAGTTATGGATTTTGAACCAATCGCGACGAATAATTCGGACCGGTCGTCTGTACCTACTATGAAAACAAGTCGCCTCGGAAAACAAACATGTCTTTCGAGCTGCAACCACTATGCCTAGATCTATTTAGAGAAAAGTTTATCCGACGTTATCAAATACTATGTATGTAGGTACCTACCTACAGCATTTTGCTAAGCTGATTGCCGTTCAATAAAAACGGCGCGTTCTTATGGGGTGCGGGGTCATATCACAACGCGATCGTAATTTGATAGGTACTAGGTACTCTATAGTAGGTAAGTATTCTATAGCTGTCTCTCCTCGCTATTGTCTTTTTTTTACAACCATTTAATGGAACAAGAAGATGGCCAACCTGATGTTAAATGGTAAACATCACCTTTAACAAAGCATTGCCTCGTAAGTCACGCACAATAGGAACGTGCCCTGCGTCCATCAACTTGAGGCATAGGTACCTGATGTTTAGCCTCAGTGCCTGTAATTACACCGGCGACAACACTTCAAACCGAAACACAGCAAGCAACGCAGCTTGGCGGCAGAAAAAGGCATGGTGGTAGTACTTCCCCGGCCGAGCCCTTCACAAAGAGCTCTACTACTTTTAGAATAGTAGATAGTCTGAGTTGGGGTAGTTATCAAGTTAGTTATTCCATCTTTCTGGCTTTGTTTATTACCTACCTATAGGTAGGTACTTAGGTACCTACCTATTTTATCAACTTACATGCACCTTCGTTAATATTATTTTCTACCTACCTATCTAGAAAATAATACTAGTGGCTCTGGGAGCTGTAGACCTCGCGAGCATACTAAAAATGAGCTAGGTATTTGAGGAATGTAATGTGCAAGTGCATTTTCCGTTTTGTGATTTTTTTGATCTTTTTTATTTTTTTGCATCATCTTGTGTAGAATGAGGTCCTTTGTGTTTCTCTCAAATTTGATTGAAAACCATCGATTGTTTGATGAGCTATCCTGTTCATCATGCTGAAGATCCTTATCAGATCTTCGCCAAACTTTTATGAGACCAACTTATAGTTACTACCTTTCAAATAAAAAAAGAATAATCGAAATCGGATCTCATTTGGTGGAGATATCCAGTATATCAAATAGCCCCCTTTTTGCCCTTTTTTTGGGGGAAGTACCCCTCCAATCAAAAATCCCCGACGACAAAAAAATTCTAATAAGTCATATAACCTGTGTACCAAGTTTCGTTCAGATCGGTTGAAAAATGCGACCTGTAGAGGAGAACAGACAGACAGATAGACAGACAGACATCCGGACAAACGCATTTTTGGCCAATGTGGAAACTGAGACGCTTCGCTCGCTCGGTCAATAATGCTGGACAATCCACACAGCACTATCTAGCCCCAAAGTAAGCTATTCAAAGCTTGTGTTATGGGTACTAGATAACTGAATATTTAATACATTATATACTTACACTAGCTGAACCCGCGGCTTTGCTCGCGCCAAGGAATTCGAAGTTCCATACAAACTTTAATCCCCTATTTTATCCCCTTGGGGGTAGAATTTATCAAAATCCTTTCTTAGCGGATGCCTACGTCATATCCTCTACCTGCATGCCAAACAGCCCGATCCGTTCAGTGGTTTGGGCTGTGCGTTGATAGATCACTATGTCAGTCAGTCAGTCACCTTTGAGTTATATATATTTAAGATAGATGGATATTTTTTTATTGTACATAGAAAACACCCAGACCATCGGAACAAATTTCTGCAGATCGTACACAAATTTGTTCCAAGGCGGGAATCAAACCCGCAACCTCTTGCGTCGCAGGCAGGCTCTCGCCCGCTGCGCCACAGAGGTCGTCTTTCGACGAACGTCGAATTGGTAATACTCGTAGTTTGACAGTGAAAAAATCCTCGCCGCGCCTCCGTTAAAATCGCCGCGCCGCGCGTGCCGGCCTAAATCGCGTGCGTTACTGCATAGTTTGTATTCTTGTGGCGTTGCTTGATTATTGGTGTTAGTTAGGTGGTAGGTATTGGAACATTTGGAACGCTGTAATTTGACGTTTACCACTCCAAATTATTTTCTTATGTGAATAGGTAGGTACTTACCTGAACCGTATTGTATTCTATAAAAAGGAGGTAACGGTAATTTGTTTAGTTGATAGATACCTACACACCTAGTACGTAACGTGTCTACATAATTTTACTTATGTAGGTAGGTAGGTACCTACCTAGGTACGCTCAGCGTGCGCTGTTGGTAGGTAGGTACGTTACGTAGGTAGGTGCAATGCAACACTAAATTAGGATAAATCAGTATCAGTAGGTACCCACCTAAGCTACCTACCTACATAGCTATTTTGTTATATCTATGCTAAATAATTCATACATATACACACAGTTTTGGTGATGAGTTTGGAGATTGTTGCTACGCTACCTACCCTAAGTACCTACCTACTTACCCATCTGCCAAGCTACTAGTTAAAGTTGGTAGGTACCTATTACTCATAGGTATCATCGACACGAAACGCCAGCGCCATGCCGCCCTATTACTTATAGGTATCCTATCCTAGCTAGGTGTACTACCCAAAGAATTCAGCATGCTAGTCTCGCACTGCCGCTAACTAGGTACCTACCTACATAATCGCTCTACGATCAATTATACCTATATCGCTAGTAGGTATAACCACAGTAGGTATAACTATGGGCCTACATCTACATTGAAAACACCTATCTGTACGTACCTATACATGTGTGTACAAGCGCACCCTTCCCTACAAAGGGAACCCCAAAACTCCGGTCGATCATGCGTAAAGGGAGAAGGGATGATAAAATAGGGAAGCGCACGGCCGACGGTGATTGAACTTTGAATAGGATTCGAATACAAAAATCTAGTCCTCATTAACCATGTTCATAAGTTTACTTTTAAAACTACATGCCTACTGACCTCTAGCGTTATTTAAGGGAACGAAAAGTTCCTTGCTGAAACGCTTCCTGAAATAGGCACTTCGAGAACGGGCGGCATTTCCTCCGACTTGGATCGAAGCAAGACAATTAAATCACTTTTCTCATGTGTTTTCACTTAAAACGGCATTTTTTTCACTTGAATTTATATCACTTCACCTACACTTTGATGTTGTTAGTTTAAAAATAGCTATTCGCGCGTAAATATCGCAGTAGTAGTAATATTTACACGAGTTTCATTGCGCTGATGTACGTGCCTGATAGTATAGTACCAGACTGGCGGCGGAGAGACGCCGCGCATGTCGGTCGGGGACTCGATGTAAATATAAAAATGGACAAACTCCCCTTCTTGGGGGCTCACCCGTATGAATCACGGTAGGTAGGTACCTACCTACCCAATGCACGAGTTCCCGCATTTGATTTTTTGCTGGGCAAAGACCTTTGCCACATGTGAATAGATCGTCAACGACATGCGTTGAGATGATATTAATACACTTGCTTGGGTAGGGATTTTGATGATTTCCGTGGGGTTTTGATGATATTCGTACTTAAGCTTTCATAATTTCTTGATTAATAAGAAGTCTCGCTTCGAGATATTTCTTTAGGTCGTAATGGGATTATCTCAGTATAGATAGGTGGACCTATTATGGATGGACAAAACCACACGCAACAATATGCCGCCTTTTCGTGGAAGGCAGGTAGACATATTTTTTGTAGCTTTTTATTTGGATCGGAATTCGGTAAGTATAATGTTAATAAGCTTACAGATAGGTAGGTACCTACAGGGTGGGGTGGCCCATTTAGACCGGTCAGCATGGGCAAGTCTGTAACTGTAACTATAATACTGTAATACATACAAAGATCATCAGGAAGAACCATGTAATCGATTATAATAACTAGTAGTTCGCCCCGAACTGAGATTTCGTGACGCGACGCGAACGCTCCGTAAATATAAAAAAGTGGTAGTCAGAGGCAAGTCCAAACACATTGTTTCGACTTGCCTCTGGCTACCACCTACTAACTAAGTATATTGACCAAGTTCTTCGTTGAACAGACCTTGGCTCCATCATTAGAATAGAACAGGTCGCTATTACCATTTATTGAAAACCAAGTACTTTCTTAATTTATTTCAAGAAAAAAATAATTTGAAAAAGCAAAGGAACTGAGACCAGTAGAAAAACCTTGATGCCAACGAAACGTCGTTATCTTAGTATAATTTTTTTGTTTTAAGTATTTAAAAAAGCAGGCATCTCAGAAAAAAAATAAAAATGGTTTTGGAATGTCCAAACCAAGCCCTTTCGTATGACATGTAACTTGATTTATTTGTGTAACTTTTTTAATTTTTGCCCTCTTTAAAATCTCCATATTTAAATAACACGTCATCCGATTTTACTCATATACTTACCAGTAAATTTCTCAAGTACAAGCTATCGACTTACCAAATTTCATGCAGATCGGATAAACGGTACTTAAGTTATCGTCGGACAAACATACATACGTACATACATAAAATGCCAAATCGCCCAAGTTTATTGCAAGATTTTCGTTCGCTTCGCTCACTCAATCAACAAGAAAAACCGCAAATAGAATAAAGAAACTTGTACATTACTCTATCACTCTAGCATTCCCTACCATCTCAGTGCGACGCGGTCGCCGCGGTCGGTCATCTCAGTTTTGGGTGATGAAGTGATACGTACCGAGTAATAGGTATCACACCTATTACTCGGTACGAAAAGTAATGCCATAATAATCACATTACATTTCAAAGCATGGTTTTGCGCATGTCTAGTAGGTACTCAGTTCGGGAATCGAGCCCGGTCGTATTGAAAAATAAAACTTACATTACGAGCCCCCGCAGACCAATTACTAATTGTATAAAAACTTCAAAAAAATCACGTTGGTTGTACATTGGGAGCCGCATTATTTTTTTATCGTAATCTACACGTAGGTTATTAGGACGACACTGAATTTGAAGTTTTATGTAGTACCTACTAGCGGCCTGTCCCAATTTCGCATGGGTGGACATAATTTTTTTCAACATTTTAGGATTTATTTATTTATTTCTTTTTTATTTCTTTTTTCAATGCCATAACAATACCTAAATACTAAATCGACATTAAAAACAATTTAAAATACACAAACAAGTAACTATTACTTAACTTATCTACTAATAGACATCAAGCCTCTTTCTGTGAACTTTGTCAGAGAAACCACAAAAAGGTCAAAATCTTCCTCTTCGCACAAACTATTGATCAAACGAAGAGCCCTTGTCATGGGAGCTTCGTTCAATAGGTTGGTTCTGGCTTTTGGGACTGCCAAGAGCTTGTGACGGCGCGCACGCACGTACTTGTCTGGCACATACAACCCCACACACATCAGTACTCGCGGGTTATACACCATTCCTCTCAACAGTTTAAAGATGTACGCAGCTAGTGTTACCTCCCTTCTCACCTCCAGTTTGAAGTAACCTACCATCCCTAGGACAAAGAGAGTAGGATACATTAGAGGAAAGAAAGGATAGACCCCGTACAACTTCAAATACAAAAACCGGACAAATTTATTTTGTATTTTATCCACCATGCTGCTATACTTCTTTTCATGTGGACTCCATATTATAGCACTACTTTCGAGCCTACTTCGTAATAGAGCATTGTAAAGTGCTTTGATGGAGTTGACATTACTAAAGTTGCTACACTGTCGCAATATGAATCCTAAATTTCGAAAAGATTTTTTGCAAATATCTACAATGTGATTACGGAAGGCTAGATCCGAATTCATGCAGACTCCAAGATCCCTCACTGACATGACCCTGGCCATGTCATCTGATTCTAACCTATATAACTACATTGCTTATTGGACATAGAGATTTGCTGTACGTAGGATAAACTTAAGACTCCCGCGCTTCGTAGCCCACGAAGGTAAAAATACACGTGCCAGTAAAATGGAACAGTAGTAGGCATGCAAGTCACAGGCATGCAGGATTTACGGACACATTGTGGATACATTTGCAAGTTAACTCGTCAGGTTAGGTGTCGCGACGTTCACACATGCCGGTTTCGTAGCCCTCCGTGTCCCCTCGGTTACGTGGCATGCCAACACGTCAGGTACTGGCATGCATACAACGTACATACATACCGACATACAAAGTTTTCCTCTTTATAATATTATTGTAGATGTACTATTTACTCAATAGGTAGGTATCTAGAATTTGAAAAATCTTCTCTTGTAAAAAATGTTGATTAAGTAAAAATAATAAATAGTTTAGTAAAAAAAATCTATTTCAGTGTCCCAAATACCTACTAACCTTAGAGCATATGCTCTAAGCTACTAACCCATTGATTTCAAATAGCACCACTTTAATAACTAATAAGTACTTTAAACTATAAGTAATAAAACAGGCCCTAAATACCTACCGTCTGATTTTAGAATTTATTTAAACAGGCAATAAAGTAGTACCTACCAACTACAATTAGTAAAAAATTAAAATAATTATTAGTGATAAGATAATAAATAAAAGGTAACTCGTGTACAACTAGCTGATGAAACAAGCAGTACATTTAGCGCATGCCGAATTATTTCCATAAATGAGGAGGCGCCATTAGAAAATTTAGAAATAGCCAGAAGAAAAGATTTGGGCGACTTTGGCTGACTTTTTTCAGTGATGTTCCAACTTGTAAAAACACTACTCGATTTAACGAGTAGTTCACTCAAATCGAGTGAGCTGAAAGAGTTCTTACGAATGAAGGAGTTCATATCACATTAGGTACCTACTTTAATTTAGACTGCTAAATATTTAGCTGTCATAGTCTTACAGGCACATGAGGCTTAACATCCGTTTGCCTCAAGTTGATGGACGCAGGGCAGTGCATCGTAGGGCACGTTCCTATTGTGCGTGACCTACGGGGCAATGTTTTGTTTATAGGTGATGGTTACCACTTAACATCAGGTGGACCATCTGCTTGTTCCATCAGCTAGTTGTATAAAAAAAAAGTCTCAAGATAGAGTGAATTCAACTCGAGTTACATAGTTCGAAATTGGTTGACTCACAACTTTGGTTTACTATTGTACTTGTATGTATTCAAATTCCTTGGCTCTGTTTGTGTTGTGTGCAAAGACTTTGTGTGTGTGTATGTGTCATGGATGTGTGTGCTGTGCTTCATCATTCATTCTAGTTATTGTATACTCTCTCGTAGTTTTACATTCTCTTTAATTCATTCTTTCTTTCTTTCTTTCCTCATTTTGATTCTTGTTGATTTCTTGGATCTAAAATTAACAGTCAAGCAAGGCCCGCAATTTCAGTTAGCAAAGAAGCGGTCCTGTAATTCTTTTAATTACAAAGATAAAAAGATCGTCGTTTGTTCTGCTGTGCTGTGGCATTAATTTGAAAAATAATCGTGGTGAATAGGTTGTTACTTTTCAAAGTTTTCAACAGTCAATCAGCACGATTTTCAAGTACGTTAAAAGCATTTACAAAGAATTAGTCATGAATTCCGAAGCACCAGTTCTCAAGTTTACTAAAATAAGCGAACATGCATTTCCTCCTGTAAAAGGTTCTGAAAATGCGGCTGGATTCGATCTCAAGAGGTTAGTTATCTTCAGATAACATTGCGTTCATGGGTGCTATGCGTTTTTTAGTTTCCTACCTACTTATGTGAAAAAATATTTGACATTATTTAATCCTTTTTTGTGCTACAGTGCCTACGATTATGTAGTACCGGCTCGAGGAAAAGAACTTGTAAAGACAGACTTGCAAATTGAACTGCCCCATGGTTGCTATGGCAGAGTGGCACCACGATCTGGTCTAGCTGTGAAAAACTTTATTGATGTTGGAGGTACCTAGTAAACTTTTCGATTTTTACAGCAATTATTTATTACAAGCATTAATTATTTAACTATCTGCAGCTTTCATTATACTATTTTGCACTCAATGTATGTACATACAAAGCAAACTAAAGAAATATTGGTAGACATTCCACCAATTTGCAGAAAAACCAGATTTTGGGAGCACACATATAGAATAATAGTTAAGGGTTCTTGTTTCAGCTGGAGTGATCGATGAAGATTACAGAGGCAATGTTGGTGTTGTTATATTCAATCATTCCGATGTAGAATTCCTTATTAAAAAAGGTGATAGAATCGCCCAGCTTATTTGTGAACGAATCTACTATCCAGTGTTGCAAGAACTCTCTAATTTATCTGAAACTAATAGAGGTGAGGGAGGTTTTGGTTCTACTGGAACTAAGTAAAACTGTTGCCCACACATTTTTTTCCTGATAGCACTATTGTATTTTGTAAATCTCAAGCTACAGCTATCAAATTGTATTCTCTCCATACAAAATGCATGAAAATTGATCTAAAGAAAAATAAGTGCAACTTACCTACCTAGTAATAAGTATAAGTCACGGCTTCCCAAACATATTTAGGTATGATGTGACAACCTTGAGAATTTGATTTTGCCAAATTTTACAAAACACCCCCCATGACACACATCTAGAACTAAACAACAGTTGTAAGTTCTAGAAAACTAAATTTGTGTGCATCATTTTGATTTGTGTAGGTCCTTGTGCATAACTACTCTCTCATGCTAGCGACACATAGTTTGGGAAGCCCAGATATAAGTATTAAGCAAAGTAACATTTTGATAAGGATATATACTTATGTATAAAAAAGTTAAGAATAAAAAAGTTTTGTAACCATATATAATTATTATTTTATTAGTACCATTATCCCAAAGCAAGGCACTGATTAACTATCACAAAAATGGTTTTATCAAAAGTTTCTGTTTATATGTAAAAGTGTCATAACAGTTATCACTTATCACCAGAAGATTTGCCTATCCAGTTAGAATACATTTACATAGGTATCGGAATGATTAAATCAGGCATCAAATCTGCTCATAACACTTTCAAAATGTAGTTTCTCAAATTGTCCTGAGTTAACAATTGCATTGTTATCTTTCCTTCTCAAGAAAGGTTTAAATAAACTTTTCAGTTTATTTTCATTGCATAAACCAAAGTCTAGTTCCGCTTTCTCCACTTGCTTCTCCAGTATGTCTACATTTGACTGTAATTTTATTATAACATTGTTTAGTATATACATTTTTTTAGACAGTACTGTCATTTCACTTCGGTACTTTAGGATATCTTCGGACATAGCTAAACTAGAGTCATTGTCCTTCAATTTCATCATTTGTAAAACACTTGAGAGCTCTTCAAGTCTAGTCAGCATATTGTCAACTACATCTTGAACAGTTTGAAATCCAGTTAAAACATCCACTTTGAAATATGCAGCATAATCTTCTGCCGTTTGTTCCAACATCTTGTTTTGAGATATAGGTATTATTATTCTGCTCCAAAATCTGGATACAAATATTGAAACAAATTAAGCAGTCTATCAAATAAATCAGTCATTAATTTTGATAGTTCCCTCAAAGATAAAGGAAATAAACGCAAAGCTTTTACAAAAAACTCCATTTTTAGATTTTATTCTGAGATTCTTTTGAGAAAATGTACCAATAGGAATTAGCGCCTCCATTACCTTCAGAATATTGTGAAACTACACTACCATTGGCTGAGGCAATAGAAACATGTATTGCAGCACCGCGAGCGTAAGGCCAGACATTCATAGTAGGTACCTACTCTGAGGCCCAGCAGGCAGTTTGGGTTTCTTTCGTGTTTTCGCAACAAGAATTGACAGGAGGGCGGAGGCGCGTATTCTATCCACAGAACACATATATCCTTACATTCTATCCGAGCAAGGCAGACAACAAATATATACCACAGAACATAATATCCGTACATACATACCAAAGAGTATACAATAACTACGTAAGTATATCACCCTGACGCAACAAGGAACGTCAATTGGAAGATATTATATCTACCGACTTTTTTTTTTCTCACAAATCCAGTATTTACTGTCAAAACTGACATTTCATATTGTCAAATAACAAACTACTTGCTATTGATTGCTATCAAAAAATGTTGCCAACACAAAATTTGCCTATATTACAAGTAATTAGCAACTTCCTTTAAAAATAAAACCAACCAATATTGGCTACATAGTCAGTTTCAGCTATTTTACTTTTGAGAACCAAAAATAACTACTACTAGACAATTTATGGATGGAAATGCGAGGAAAAAGGATGGAAAGCATGCAAATGATATTTAAAAAATAGTGATTGCTGGAAATAGAGATAACAGGCACTAGACGTGTATAAGAGTAGGTATCTGGAAACTATCTGTATAGGCACGACTGTCTTTGCATGGGAGTGCTAGTGCTGACATTAATGTCTAGTGAGGTAGGTAGTGAATTTGAGGGATAGAGTGAAAACAATATAATTAGAAAGATATTTGAAGTGAAAGAAGACGTATGCGAGTGTAGAGAAACCTTTATCTACACTCACTTATACGTCTTCTTCCATTAAGATTTATTATAAGATGATAAGGGCATGTATGTAGAGAGGATGAAAGAAAGGAGCTTAACGAAATAGGTTCATCTGGTGAGCGATAAACAGACTTTATAGTAAACTAGCTGAACCCGCGGCTTTGCTCGCGTTCGTTTTACTTTGAAAATCTCATACAAACTTTCATCCCCTTAGGGGTAGAATTGAACAAAATCCTTTCTTAGCGGATGCCTACGTCATAACATCTACCTGCATGCCAAATTTCAGCCCGACCCGCCCAGTGGTTTGGGCTGTGCGTTGATAGATCACTACATCAGTCAGTCAGTCACCTTTAAGTTATATAAATAAATAAATAAATAATAAATAAATAATGCTGGACAATCCACACAGCACTATCTAGCCCCAAAGTAAACTATTCAAAGCTTGTGTTATGGGTACTAGATAACTGATATATTTAATACATTATATACCTACATAGATAGATATTTTCTTTTATCATACATAGAAAACACCCAGACCATTGGAACAAATTTCTGCAGATCGTACACAAATTTGTTCCACGGCGTATATATTTAGAAAGAAAAGAAGAAAGATAGAAAGATTTATTATAAGATGATAAGGGCATGTATGTAGAGAGGATGAATGAAAGGAGATTAACGAAATAGGTGCATCTGGCGAGCGATAAACAAAGACTTTATAGTAAACAAGCTGATCCCGCGGCTTTGCTCGCGTTCGTTTAACTTTGAAAATCTCATACAAACTTTCATCCCCTATTTTATCCCCTTAGGGGTAGAATTGAACAAAATCCTTTCTTAACAGATGCCTACGTCATAACATCTACCTGTATGCCAAATTTCAGCCCGATCCGTCCAGTGGTTCGGGCTGTGCGTTGATGGATCACTATGTCAGTCAGTGAGTGACCTTTGAGTTATATATATTTAGAAGATAGAAGAAGAAGACTAGATGCGTTCCGTGGTTTTATCCGCGCAGATTTAAATCCCGGTAATCCCGGTGATCGAAAAATTTATAAAACGATTGCTGATATCACTCAAAACGCAACGACAGCGCGTGCTAATCTTTCCTGTGGCGATATCTAGTTATTATTTAGGAACTAAAATATGTATTACAGCTAAATACGGTAACATGCAAATCTGCCCACGCCCGGTATTCCCACGGGATAAAAAGTAGCTTATGTGTTATTCCAGACTAGAATCAATCTCTCTGCTAAGTTGCATCCGGATCCGTTCAGCCGTTCTGGCGTGAAAGATTAACAAACATCCATCTATCCATCCATACTCACAAACTTTCGCATTTATAATTGTATATTAGGATTAGGAAGTAGGATTAGCAAACTGATAAAAGAATAAAAATATGTCTTATTTCCACTATTAGGTAGGCATACAACTCTCAGCTCGAGAAACAAACAGAATTACAACACTTGAGAAGGTATCCCATTTTTTAATCTGAATAAGCAATTTTAAGCTATCTAGGGAAATTCAGTTGGAGACTGGCATTGACTTGTTTGTGTTTGGCAAGTTTAGATACATAAGTACGTAAGTTGCATATTTTCATAGTAACTAGACTTGAATCTGTGTCACGCAAAAGTGTAACACAGTAGTTTGCTAGTTTTTAGGTGAAAAGGAACTATCTGGTATTCTGTAACTCATCATAATATTATTCCTACCGACTTTCTAGATCATCATCATCATTTCTACATACTAACTATGTTGAATGCTATGTATCTCTCAAAGCTAATGCAGTAAAGATTTGTACCGCCATAATAAATTTTTGCTTAAGTGCATTAAATAAAATGTCATCATTTTATAATAATTTCTTGACAATGCATGCATAAACATTATTTAGATATCAATTAGTTATGAAATTATGCTCACATTTTTGTTTTACGAATCAGAAAGTATAAAATGTGAAAAAAGGACCGAATGAAAGTTGAAAAAAGTCGGTGGAAATATGTAGGCACCCCGATATTATATCGGGGCGCCTATGTCCACCGACTTTTTCCAACTTTCATTCGGTCTTTTTTCACATTTTAAACTTTCTGATTCTGTTTTCTTTCACTAAGTGTTGCTAAAGCAAACATTTATATTATGGTGGTATAAATCTTTACTGCATTAGCTTTGAGAGATACATAGAATTCAACATAGTTAGTATGTGGAAATGATGATGATGATCTAGAAAGTCGGTAGGAATAATATTATGATGAATTACAGAATACCAGATAGTTCCATTTCGACCAGCCTTCAGGTGATTGATAGTAGCTCTCTGTCACTACAGCGAATGCGTCACACTCGTACCTACTGATGCAATGACTGCCGCGCAGACTTTGTACCAAAGTCTGCAACCATACCTAGGTACCTACGCAATTCTCCCTGCCCCGCCAAAGAGTATACAATAACTACGTAATGCCCCGCGACCAGATTTTAGATATTTGGGTGAATCAACTTTTAAGACACTCCTTTGACAACGTTATGAACAACTAAAAATAAAAAATAAATCATCGAAATATTATGAAAATATACTGTTAACATTTGCACAAGTTTATCTATTTTTAGGTTTTGCAGTGGGGCACGACATCTAAGCTGATATTAAGGAGTTTTTTTTAGAAAAAGTGACGAGGGTGCCTCATAAATATCCATTGCAACGCTGTAGAGCGACAATAAACCTACGCGCACCAGCTGAGAACTTAATTTAGGCTGGGGGGGCGGTAAAGCTAGGTAGAGATTTTTTGATCATACCAACTAAATATTAGACAATAATCGCCTTAGATGACACCAAGGTAGGCGTCATCTCTTGATAACGGTCATGAATTTTTATCGGTAACTCTGTAGAACTGATGTTTTGATCAAAGTTTGGGACAAAAGTTTGGATACACGAAAAATATAAAATATTTGTCAAACTTTTATAAATGTTAACTTTAAACGTAAGTTTATCTTTTTCTGAATCATAATATTGGGTAAAAAGGCTGTGCATTCATACCTTTTTTTTAAGATACGTCCTAAATTGTATCGTCATCTAGGCCTGGGGACACATGTTTTTTGTATGGATGGTGCTTATGTTCTGCTGAGTTACCATAATAAAGTCAAAAATTTTCCTATTAACTATAAAATACTATGAAACTAGCATGTTAGGAAAGGATCTAAGTTTACGTTAACATCAAAACAAACATATTTTATTATTAAAATATGATTTTTATGCTCTTTGCATGACAGGGACACAAAAGGAGTGCCTTAAAAGTTGATTCACCCATTTACCTACCTATCTAGATATTTATGGGTTTTCTCAGTTCCGTGATATTTAGGTACTTTTTACTAGCTACGAAATTTCAGCCTTGCCTTGGTTGGATTCCAAATTCCAAAATTAAAAAATCCTCGCAATCAGTTTTAGGTTTAGGGATGCTGCCGATTGGAATGGAGGGAGGACTCGGGAGGAGGGAGGGAGCTCGCTCGACGAATAACTTCCTAGCAATCAAAAGCAAGCAGTTTGTTATTTGACAAAGAAATGTCAGTTTTGACGGTAAATACCGGATTTGTGAGAAAAAAAAAATTCGGTCGATATAATACCTTCCATAAAATATACTCTTCGCTTGGACGTCATTTTAGGTTGATTTTGATTGATGTTATTTCCTTTGATGATTGAGAATTTGTAAATTTTGCAATTTTCTCTATAAGATAGAACGTAATGCTACCGTCGACTGGCTACTTTAAAGGAATAATCTGCCCTTTCAATGAAAATGGGCTCTGCGAGAGACCCTATTGTCATTATCGCCACTTGGACTTCGATGAAAGTGGGGCGATCTTACAAAAATTAGTGTCGGCTGCCGTACTCAAAGCTTTGCAACAAAATGACACATCAGGAGCAAAGTCTTCAGCCCAACATTCTCAAGGTGATAGTGCTACGAACACCTCTACATCAGCCTTTACCTCGTCCACGTCCAAGGCTACATACAATCCTACACCTATCGCTGAACTCAATAAAATAAACAGCACAGACACAGAAAACCTAGAAGATCCTAACGAACAAAGAAAAAAGCATATTCCAGTACCTTACACGCCTAGGAAATCAGCTGGATTACCTATAAAAAGAACTGTGGATATAAATGACACTAAACCGTTTATATACAATCCTCCAGGCCCCCCTGTAAGATATAAACCAGGCAGTGTAGAAAACGTTCAAAATGATACATACACACCCACAGGCACTGTTGAATCCAAGGAGAAGTATTTGCCTGGAACTGAAAAACAACTACAGGAGTATATACCAGATACTAATGTTCAAGACTCACCAAGTAAATTGAATTACGTCCCATCATCAGATAAACATGCCAGTAGGAAGAAATTACTAGAATATAAACCAGCTAAAGTTGCAGCTAAGACAGGTAAACCAGTAGCTACCTACCAGCCTACACCCAGATCTCTGGCTCCATGTTTCTCCAGTGATGAGGAGGAGCCAGAAACTAAGAAACTGAAAATATCCACTGACCTAAATGGATTTGATGACCTGGGCCCAGAGTTTGATATTTTGGATCAAATATTGGATGAAGAGAAACCTGATGAAAAAGCTAAAGGCAATGGAAAAGATAAAGTGTCTGAAAAATCAAAACTCTCCAGTAAAGACTGTAAAAAAAGTAATGGTGATGTGTCCAAAAGTCAGAAAAGTAATAAATCTCATCACAACAGTAAACATCATGATGAAAACCATAGTACATCTGAAAAAAAGTCATCAGAAGAATATATGAAAAATAAATCTGATAAAAAGTCATCAGAAGATAGTCCCAAGGGTAAATCTGATAAGAAATCATCAGATGAAAACAACAAAAAAAAATATTCTGATGAAAACCATAAAAGAAAATCTGAGAAGAAGTCTGAAAGTCATAAATCCATATCTGAGAAAAAAACATCTGATGAAAAGCATAAAAACAAGTCTGAGACAAAATCTGATGAAAATCACAAAAGTAAACCTGATAAAAAATCCTCGGATGAAGATTATAAAAGCAAATCTGCTAAAAAGCATAAAACAGGTGAAAAAAACAGGAAAGAAAACGAACATGAACATAAAAAATCCAGTCATAAAAGCTCTAGTAAGGATACAGATAGAGAGAAAAAAGATAGCAAAAAAGATTCTAGTGATTATAAGAAACACAGATCACGAAGTTCAGATGACATTCCTAAGCACTCTAAAAAACACTCTGAAAGTACCAGCAGTTCAAAGTCAAAGTTAAAAAGCAGCAAAGAAAAACGTCACAAAAAACCAAAAGATAAAGAGAGGCATAGAAGTGAAAACAAAGTGCTAGATTCATCTGACCATGAAACATTAGATATGGAAGAGAATGGAGTTGAGGCTGAAGATATTGATTTGTCAGATGCTGATGAGGATGCAATTGCTTTGGAATGTAAAAGAATTTTTGAAGAATATGTACCCACAGAAAAATCACGAAGTCCAGATGAGAATATTATTAGAAACAACCTTGAAGATGAATATATTCCAAGTAAGAAAAGAATTTCAAGAACAATTGACAAGAATATTAAGGTAATACCTAGAGCACCTATGAAACCAGATTTTAAAGTAAGTGCTGCAAATACCATGGCTGAAAGATTATCTAAGGTGCGAGAATTCCATAGTTCTAGAAATATGCAGTCAATAACAGCTGCAAGTGCATCACTTCCCAATGAGATTAGAGATCATACTAAAATAGAGTTACAAAAGCCTACATTTAGTACACCTAGCCCTGTACCTTCTAAGATTCGAATAGCACATGTGCCTTATGCTTCAACAATGTTGAATGTTAAGAAAACTATATCATCTACCACCAATAATAGCCCAGTTATAGGAAATCTTCAGGCATCCTCTAGCACCACTATAAGTCAAACAATTAAGAAAGGTGCATTGAGAGTTGCACATATGCCAAGTGAAAAGTTTATTGATAGACCGGGGGTACTAGAACCCCTTGCATCAAAAATACCTGCTAATATAAGATCAATATACTTGAACATGATGATTGATGAATGTTTAAAATTGTACATTTCAACTCATGATGCTTATGCCAGAGCCCAACATGAAGAGCTGAACACCAGTAAGAAGTGTTCCACTGTACCAATATATAAAAATTCTGCTGTGTTGGCAGTAAGTAGACTAAGAAAGGAGCTAGTGGAATGCAAAGGTGTTAAAAAATCCGCTAATGATTGTTCCAACTTAAAACCTGACTCTTCCCTGAAAGCAATGAATTCAGGTTCTTGGAGCATAGAAAATAAAAGTAATAAGAAATGTGATAATCCTCAAGAGTATAACGGAGCAAAGTTTTATGAGAACATCAAGAAGTGGATTCTCACAGAAGAACAGTTAAAGGAGAATTGTTTCCCTAGGCCTCATGAGTCTGGGCAAAAGGGGAGAGCTGTAATTTATGGGCAGAACAAACAAAGTCCACCCAAGGGCTACTTAAGAACTTGCTGTAGATGTAAGAAGGAATATACAGTAAACAAGAAAGGTTTCCCAGTTGTAAATGAAGAATGCATTTATCATCCAAATAGAAAATACAGAGTTAGAGGTGAAGCCAGGTACCAATGCTGCACCCAAGATAGCACATCAGATGGGTGTTGTGTAGCTCCTAATCATGTGTATGAATATGTGGACTTTGAAAACTTAAAGGGATATGTCACTACTTTACCCCCCAATCACCATGTTGTGGACCATGGTGTTTATGCCCTAGATTGTGAAATGTGTTACACAACAAACGGTCTTGACTTGACTAGAGTAACTGTTATTAATTCTGCTTGCAAAGTTGTTTACGAGACACTTGTAAAACCTCTACATCCTATCATTGACTATAACACAAGGTACTCTGGGATTACTGAAGAACAGATGTATCAAGTAAAAACAACTTTACTTGATGTCCAAGCAACACTCCTAGCAATGTTTAGCAATAAGACTATATTAGTAGGTCACAGTTTAGAGTCTGATTTTAAAGCACTAAAGCTTATTCATGATACTGTTATTGATACAAGTGTTTTATTCCCGCATAAAATGGGTCCCCCATTTAAAAGAGCACTTAGGAACTTATCTACTGATTATTTGAGAAAGATTATTCAAAACTCTGTAGATGGCCATGATAGTGCTGAGGATGCAATGGTGTGCATGGAACTTTTACAATACAAATTAAAAGAAGACCTGAAAACAAGGTGATCAAATGGATAGTATTACAATATCTGCTAATTTATTTTAGTGCTGTGTATATTGTTAATTATTACTATTAAACATTCACATATAGTATATTATTATCTACCTGATTATAATTGATTAAAAATAGGTTGCTAAGTTTAATTTAATTGTTTTGTATGTAGGTAGTATTGATGAATCATGCCCCTATCCTTATAATAGTTTTTTTCTATGAAACTTTTTAAAAATTATATATGTGGATTTTTAAAATGGTTCTGAGTGGCAATAACTTGTGTAGGTAGGTATTAAGATAAAATAAAAATTATTTTCATAAAACTTATTTTCATTCTATTATTTTCCTGATAACCTATTTTAAGTGAGGCATAACAATAAAAACACATTCTCTAAAACCAAAATAATATTTTACTAGAAGACAAAATATTACACATACATAATAGGTATGTAAAATGTTCCTGGAACACGCACATCTCAAACATACACAGCTTTGAATAAAAAATATTTTGATGAAAAAAACTGCTGCATACACATTTCAAAATCAAAATAATTCATTGGGACTATGCAAGCAATTTATGTGATTTTATTTAAAGTTGAACAGCAAGGGAAGTTTATTATACAAGTGAGTAATAATTTTAAGACTCAGAAATACATATTTTAATATTGAAAATAGAAACAAACAAAGCATCAAGAAGCCATTAATGAAGAAATATAACTATGTGCAAACATACAATTTAATTATCCACTTCTCACAACACTGTTGAATGAAATTACCTAATCCAATAGCAAAAACCAATTTTCATTATGATTGCATGTAAACTTTTACAAATACAGTTAGTAGCACTTTAAGCTAATATTCACAATTCTGGAAAGACCACAAAAAAATTGGATTATATTCTAGTTTAAACCTATTATCAATAAAGGCATGAGGTGTTGGTATTGCTGTATTGTCCATAAGAAACTACCAAAAGCTTCAATTTTCGTTGGTTTGTTAGTAATATTACAGAAACTCACACAATTGCTCCATTTTAAAACATGTATGACAGACATCTGTTACATTATAATTTTTCACATTTGTCCCAATGAACTATGGAGGTGTTGGTTGCACTTTCCTCAGCTTAGGCACAACATCACTGGTGTGTGAGGTCCTGCCAATCCCGTGTTAATCAATAAATGATTGTTCTACACAAGCTTTCACCCGTTTTTCATATTCCCGTCGATTTTCTTTATACAGTTGAGCTGCCATTGAGTTTGCAGGTGAATTTGGGTTGGGATCACTTAGTAATGACTGAAAAGAGAAATAGAGCATCATGAGTTGCAAAGCTGAAAAAAACAGAAACAGCTTCACGACTTTGATCCCCAGGTACGGTAGATATCCCTTCAGATCTCCCAGTACCAAGTAGGTACTAATTCAAGATTCTTTGAGGATGTCTAAGAGGGGTAGTCAGAGGTACGTCCAAACATTACATTTGGCACATACCCACATTTTGCAATAGTTAGTAATCCATATGTGGCAGGTTGCAAGCCCATCGCCGCTGTTAGAATACTAACTGGTTTCCTCACGATGTTTTCCTTCACCGTTTAAGAGCAAAGCTTGTGTGGATTATTTCATTTAAAAATATATATCAACAAAAAAGTTTGTACCTATGTTTTTAATATGGTGAAAAGATTAAAATTTGAACCCATGGTAAAACGTTTCTTTTCATTCATGATAAAAGAGAGAATTAAAACAGCTCACTATGTGTTATTCCAGACTATAATATATATCTCTGCCAACTTTCACCAAGATCCGTTCAGGTGTTCTGGAGTTATAGAGTAACAAACATCCAAGCATCCATCCTTACAAACGTTTGCATTTATAATATAAGTAGGATTAGGAATATGATATGCCAAAAGGTGATTATCATTTCACTTTCCATCAGGATGTATCACCTCTTATATAAAGGATTAAATAATTATTTTTTAAGTACCTGAATGGAGGTTAATATAGCAGAAACATCATATGTGGGACTCCATCTATTCTGCAGGATGTCTAAACATATACCACCATCTGCATACACATTTGGATGGAACATTTTTGACACAAATCTCACAGTAGGAGGTTTGTTGGGGTATTCCTCTGTGAACTCTATCGTAAGTTTGAAGGTACCATCCTCAAAGGGGGTGTCATGAGGACCAAATATCACAGCATTCCAGATCATAATATTGTTGTCAGTGGGAGCACCAGACACGCCAGTAGGTGGGTCTTCTTGCAAGCTGTGTGATCAACAAACATTGGAAAATTACAAAATAAACACAAAAAAGTAGGTGACAAAGTACAGGCTGTATTTTCTTACAAAGGCAATTCTATTTTTATAATTCATTTAAGATCAAGGTCAATACTATTAGAAATCTTGCTAGGAGCTGTTTCCTGTGTGTATGACATGTCAGATTTGATGATCAAAACAAAAACATTTTCTTTTGTTGTAATCTCTGAAGTGTTTGGCTAACCTTCATTTGGAAATCAACAATAAAGTTACAGTAACTCATGGTCTGCATTGAACGATTTTTCAGCCCCAATATCGGTATGATGTTGAAGTAAATGACTAGTTTTTGTAAAATTGGGAGCAAAATAGAAATCGTCTGTGATGTAATTTGATGAATCAGCACGATACATTCGAATGATGGTGCCCGAAGTCTATGTGGGACACGTACAACTTATAAAACTGTGCGAGTCGATCATACTGCAAAATTTTTGTACATACCGTTTGAAATCTCTCATCAGGCGTCTTCTGGCTGGAGTTGACATTTTGATTTCACAAAGCTATTGCACTGTGTGAGCCAATTATTGTTCTAGAAGTTTGTTGGACGATTTGTATTTGCTTTATTTTGATTATCAGTAGGACTATATCTCAGATTCACTTGTACACAACTCTGCCTTTGCTTTGTCGTTCCTAAAATTTATGTCGTCACCGAGCTTCACGAAGGTGCCTGCCAGGCCAGGGAGAGCTAGATTATTGCCATGAAATTAGGCGAACAATGCTCGCTCTAAATCTGCAATGGCGAAGCCAGCCAATGAGCCAACAGCAAGGAAGCCAACTGTACTGTGACCCTGTGACCAATCAGCGCAGCGACAGTTTTATTGCCAACAGTTTTTTTTAATGTTGGCTTGAATGCTGGATGCACTATGGTTGGATATTACTGATATAATACTAAAAATAGAATAAAATACCACAGGTGCAGAAGTCTACACTTCCAGTCAAAGGTTCAAATAAAAAACATCCTTGCAGGCTAGTTTTAGGTTGCAGGCTAGTTTTAGTGACATATATTTCCAGCAGTCACTCTTTTTAAAATATCATTAGCATGCAAACCATCTTTTTTCCTCGCATTTCCATCTTTCGCATCTTTCGTAAATAGTCCCAAAAATATAAATTATCTAGTAGTAGTTATTTTTGGTTCTTAAAAGTAAAATAGCTGAAGAGAGCAAATGCTCTAAGCAGTGTTGCCAGCCGGGTCTTGTCAAAAGTTACCTAAAATGGATAAAAAAGTAAACTTTTAGCGTGAAAAATAACCTTTAATTTTTCCCAACAATATTTTTGACATTAACACCTTTTTTTGTACTTAGTAAGATTGAAATGTAATGTTTGGACGTACCTCTGACTACCCCCCTTAGACATCCTCAAAGAATCTTGAATTAGTACCTACTTGGTACTGGGAGATCTGAAGGGATATCTACCGTGCCTGGGGATCAAAGTCGTGAAGCTGTTTCAGTAAGATTGAATGCCCTGCTGGGTAGTAATGGGATTGTGGGATCCATGGAGTATATTATTAAAATGGGAATTCAAAAAAAAAATTCAAATTCAATGGGACCACAATGATATTTTCGACTTACAGTAACTGAGTATT
This sequence comes from Plemyria rubiginata, assembly GCA_963576535.1. Lineage (NCBI taxonomy): Eukaryota > Metazoa > Arthropoda > Insecta > Lepidoptera > Geometridae > Plemyria > Plemyria rubiginata. Next base: position 5,045,071 of record OY754926.1, read on the forward strand.
TCTTTAACAAAATGTACGTAACGAAAAAGGAAAACGTTACGAAAAAGTACTTTTTCGTAACGTTTTCCTTTTTCGTTACGTACATTTTGTTTGAGAAATACTCACCTAGTATAAAAGGTAGGTATTCGGTTTCTAGTACCTACCTAAATAAAAAATTACAATGTTCCCGCCGTTTGAAATGAGCATGTTCATCCAGGCAGGCGAGCGAGTCAAACGAATTATGAGATAAACTTTTAAAGAACTATAGTTATGCGGTTATCCTCATCCTAAAACACCTAAATATATAATTTATAATCTAATCTAATATAATATTAATAATTATAATTTGTCCAGTATCCAGTTTTTTCAAAAAAACCATATCTAAATGCGTCAGTGCGACCGACCGATTAGACTGACTGATTCGGCGACAAGCACAAACGAACGAACTCTACACGAACAAGAACGAATTCATCCGATTGAGCGAGTGAGTAACCGAGACGCCTTGGTCATTAGTGCCAGAGAGAAAGAGTTGGTTTTTAAGAGTTTCACTCCCTGCTCACGAACAAAGTTTTGCCGTTTGCGTTTGCATTCCAGCATTGCATTCCGTTGCAGGTTGATTTCACGTAACAAATTAAATCTACAAATCCCGCAAAATCCCCTAAAAGTAACCTTTCGAGTCGTGTAACCTAGAAGTAACCTCAAGGAGTAGAAAATCACCTAAAAGGTTACAAAAGTAACCTTCTGGCAACGCTGGCTCTAAGGCTGAAACTGACTATGTAGCCAATGCAAATATTGGTTGCTTTTATTTTTAAAGGAAGTTGCTAATAAGGTTTTGACAGTAAATACCGGATTTGTGAAAAAAAAAGAAAAATGTCCGTCACTTTGTATTTCGTAAAAGAATAGCGGTCAAAAATATTACCTATGAAAAATAAGGGAAAAATCATAGATTTACGAATTCAACAACAGAATTGTTTATTAGATAAATTCCTTGACTAAATAAGTATGTATACCTACAATTGATTCCGGGTAGTGTAATATATATGTGGGTAATTTTATTGTAACTCAGTACAAACTAGTGTAATATATATGTGGGTAATTTTATTGTAACTCAGTACAAACCGTACAAACAAACCAATTACAATGAACGAGCAGTCTTCAAAAAAAATACTCTTCAACAAGTCCACGGTAAGTTCATAATGCTCTAAGGTTCATAATCACTTCTTGACGTAACTCTCTGTTCGATTCTCTCAGCATTTAATGATCCTTCTACAAAATTTTTAGTTTTCTAGGTAGTAACAGTTGCTATCATTATCTTCAGATAGTATTTAAAAAATGTCTTCTGTTTAATTTGCCAATCAACAACTCATGCAACTGCCTGTATGGGCATCACAAATTCTTACAGATAATTCTGTAAGAATTTTAGTTTTTAGAATTGTTTGTTTGGATCCAACTAAAAAATAATTCTACAAAATTTTTAGTTTTCTATATAATTGTAGTTAGTTCAACTGCAAGCTTACATTGTCTTTTTTCAGATAGTGTATACCTAGGTAGAGTATAATAAGTCTCCTGTTTTATTTGCTAATTACCATCTGATTTGATTCAACTGCTTACTCGAAGCGTCTTACAGATGATGAAGATATTATAATTTTTCCACATTATGATACCTCATGATAAAATAACACTATTACAATAAAATATTTAATGATTTCATTCTCTTGAAAATGTTCCATTCCATAACAAGTCATCTTGAGCTTGCATTTCTATTTTCAAAATTTTGTTGAGTGGCATGTGGGGGTAAGCCAACTTTACCAATGTCATGTACGTATGACAGCCTATGTAGCTCAGTTGGTAGTAGCTCTGCCTTCTGCGCTGTAGGTCGTGGGTCGATTCCCACCGTGAACTAACACTTGTGTGATGAACATAGATATTTGTTCTCTGTCTGGGTGTTATATAATATTATAAGTATGTATTTACAAAAAAAGTATACAAGTAGTATATCAGCTATCTGGTTCATATCACAAGCATAAGTTAAGTTTGGGGCTAGATAGTGCTGTGTGGAAAGTCCACCAATATTTATTTATTATTTATTTATGTTGCAAGAGTGGCCTTAACACAATGGAGTCGGTAACATAAAATCGGTGAATTTATGCAATATGCCACTGAGCTACTATTTGGCTATTTTCCTCTACTGTACTGTAATATTAGGACAAAACACCCTGTAACCAAAACCATTTTTTTTATTAATACTATGTAAGAAGGAGTAAAATCTTTCCTGCTACTTAAACTTACTTACCTTAAGGGCCCGGCGACAGCGGCTCGCAGTTTCAAGGTGCGATTGGCTATTATTTCATTTCGGGGAGGTTGTTTGAAAGAATAACTATCCTGTGACACCCATAAATACTGTTCAAATACAAATAATACAATAATATAAGGGAAATGTGCTTGAGTCAGTCTAAAAACCACTATGGTTTGTGCTGGTGCTATCACGAGTTGACATACTTTAACAATACAACTGTTTACGGTACCTAAATCAGCAATTAAAACTAAAAGCTAGGTACTTATACATATATGTTAATTATACTTTAAGTGTATTAATTCAAATAAATTATACATATTACCTACCTATATACGGAGAATAATTAGGGCCAAAAAATATCCTTACCTTGTTGGATACATTTATCTGTTGACATAACATATTTTGAGACTTATGCACCTCTTATGTAATAATTATGATGAAGATGAAGCCTGAAGGGTGCAAAATTTGTACCTGACCTGGATAATTATCTTTGCTTCCAGCTATTCAACCTCAAAGCAGAGCTTTTAAAGAAGCAAGAGGAAGTATTCGAGAAGAAGCAGCTACCACAGAACAAGGTTGAGAACTTTAAACCACCCAAGCCAGAGAAAGAGAAAACAGAAAAGGTGCAAAAGAAAAGTTTCAAGGATGGACTGAAGGCTGTTGATGTGGAAGAATTAGAAGCATGTAGAAAATCCAAGTAAGTAGGCATTGATATGCTGATTCATCACCAACCCACAAACCTGTTTACCCAAAAGAATTAATAATAAGTAATTAGTTATGATAACAATTTAAGTTATTAAGTAAGGCCTTCACAGCTCAGTTGGTAGTTGCTCTGTCTTCTGTGCCATAGGCTGTGGGTTCAATCCCCACCGAAAACAAACATTTGTGTTAAGAACATAGATTGCGACATATTTGCGACAAATATGGTTAAAGTTAGTTCTTTCACTCCTGTGGAAAAGATACAAGTTTAAGAAAATTACATAAAATATGTTTGACAGAGCTGATGCCAATCTGATGTCATTTTTATTATCTTTCTGCAGGTGATTGCGTTTGTTTGATTATTAGAAGTATGTTTTTATTTTTATAATTTTAATTTTGTTTGGAATCATTGTTAATAAGAAGAAGAATACAAACAGTTAATTATTGATGTAGAATCTAGATCAATTATTAAATGTTTGTAGTTAGGTGACTGAAAATCTAGATTCTAGATTATCAGTCACCTAGATGGCTTATAATTTTTCATTAATTACCTACATTCTATCATATTATAACGAAAGTTTTGTGCACTACAGAGCTGCTCTAGAGAAGAAAGCAGAGTTGTACAACCACTTAGCTGATGGAGTGGGTACATCACAGCTAGCTGACCGGTTCCTCGTGGATTTCCAGACTAAGAAGCAGGATGAAGTAAGAGAAGCTGTGTTGGCTGCAAGAAGTGAATCCAGTGATGATGATGCAAATAAAATAGATGAACACAATGATGGATGGTTGGTATTATAAAAATATTACTTATATGAGTTTTAGATCTCTTACTACTGAGCCTAGATACTTAGATCATCTATTTTAGGTGTAAAAGTGTGTATTTTATAGTGCACCCTAACCAACCATCCTTTTTTTAGGCTCATATCATATCCATCCAAAGTTTGTCTAGAAGAGATTGCTTTTAGCGATAGGACCTGCCTTTGTACTTTTATTTTTCACTAATTGTTATGATATTTTGTCCTTTTTTGTTAGTTTATAAGGTGTGCACTATAGAACTTTCACTCATTAATTCCTTCAAAAATTGTAGGTATTATCTTTTTTTAAATAAAGATGTTAGAGTTAGTTGTTCCACCTTAGTATTAATATTATCGAGCCCACTATCACAAAACTTGTATAAAGAGAAAGCCAAAGAGATGTCGCCTGGCAAACAAACAGTTTTGTTCTTAGGTTTGATTCAGCTTTGTTTCTTATTTCACAAAATTATGTTTATTTCAGGACTGAGTTTACTGATTGTCTAGGCAGGACAAGAAAATGCCACAAATCTGACCTTGAAACATTCAGGAAGAGAGACCAAGAACTAAAAAGAGCCACATCGAAAGACCCTGAAAGCATTGTGCCAGAGATTCCAGAAGTACAGGTATGTTTTTTACTACCTATTTTTATACAACCAGCTTATAAAACAAGCTGATGGCCTACCTGATGTTAAGTGGTAACCATCACCTATAACAAAGCATTGCCTCGTAAGTCACGCACGATAGGAACGTTCCCTACGATGCACTGCCCATGGAAAACCTACCCACCTACCTACCTACTGATAGAACAATAACAGATGCCTTTCTTGATGAGATAAGTGATGAAAATCACCACACAAAGCATTGCCGCGCAATTTGAGCCATACAGATATTTAGCATAACTTAATTTCACCAGCAACCACTTCAATCAAACCGAAACACAGGAATTAGCACGGTGGTAGTACTTCGCCTGACAAGACCATCACAAAGAGTTTGTAGGGTTAAGAGTTAAAAAGGTTTAAAGCCAACAGTCAAGTTTTTTGAAAAAGCGCAAAGTTAGTCAAGACAGTTTTAAGGTAACTATTTTAGCTTGCATTTCTGCGACTTCTGGGTCAATAATATCTGTGCGGTCAAATATAGTGACGAGTGTCATATTTGGATCTTCATGCAAGGCTTCATATTGGACATTATTTTAGGTCATGTTTTTCGATAATTTTAATTTTGTGGTATTTTGTTACAGGTGGAGAAAAAGGAGACTCCACTTTTGGTGCAAACCACAAATGACTACCTACAGTCACTGCGTGAGAAATGGGAGGAGAAAGAGCGAGAAATGGTTGGAAAAGACCGAGATATTCACTATCAGGATCTACTGTTTGATGGTTTGTTTGTTTAGCAAAACAAGGTTATCACACCTAACACTTGTTTTAACTCTTTTTAGCCCTTGCTTTCTTTCTTTCATAGTACTTACCTAAAGTAAAAATTAAGACGGTAAAACCGCGGGGCGCTGCTAGTAGTTTATAAAACACTAGATGCCGCTCGCGGCTTTTCTCATTTATTTGTAGTGATAGCTTAAAAACATATTTACGGCGTTTTCCGTTTATTGCGTGTGTTCATGTTTTTTACTCGATCTTGATAATTTTTCAGGACAGCAATTAGCATAATGATAATGATTACATGCTATATTTATTAGAAGTTTAATCCTAATCGGTTCCTGTTAGGGCGTGTTTAGCTAAAAACGTCTGAACATCGTAACTTTCGCACTAGTAATATATAAACTACTGATTCTTAACGTTTTATGAATGTTGAACTTGCAACATAGCCACAAGCTGCACTGAGACTACAGTATAGAACAGATTACTAGTTCATACATTGTATAGAATGTGTCCTTTCTTCACAGAGGCAAGAATCCATGGCGTTGGCTACTACTCCTTTAGCACTGACGAGAAGGAGCGCCGCAAGCAAATGCAAGAGCTTATCAAGACACGAGAAGAGACACTAAAAGCCCAAAAGCAAACGGAGGAAGTGAGAAAGAAACGAGACGAGGTGATGGCGGCAAGAGTCAAAGCTGCCAGGGCAAGGCAGCGCGCCAGAGCTGGTCTCCCACCTGAGGATCCCGAAGGTACTGTCACTGTACAGGCTCATCGCGCTCGATGCCCAGAGAATACTTTATGCCTATAAGCATTCCTGCCTTATGGTATAACCATGATCCATTCTTAGCAGGGGTGTGACAGCTATTTTTATATAAAACACTCAACAGACCATAGCAGTCCTGAGTCCTGACCTAATCCGATTTTATGTACTTACCCACTTATTTTGACAGCTATGATCACTTCACCAATTTTTCGCACATCTCTCTAATATTTTGTCCTGTCCCGCAAATTAGAAACTACCACCAAAGAAAACCTTAGAAAAGCCGTTTTTATAGACTAATTTGTTTTTCTTACAGAAGATAGAGAGACCTTCACCACGCGCCTCCTAGAGTTCCTGACTAAACAACGAGATGAAGCAGATTTGAAGGCCAATGAAGAAGAAAAGAAAAAGAAAGAAGAACAAGAGAAAGAGAGACAGAAGCTGCGCGAGGCGTACATCAGGGAATGGGATCTTGGCAAAGACGGGGTTGAAGAAAAAGTCAAGAAATTCAAAGAAATGTCTCAGGAAGAATATGTTGAACAGCAAAGAGGCAAGAGAATAGACGAATTCGCGCCATTTCAATCAGCTTCATCAACTACCTCTAATTATACCTTTGACGATAGCGGTTCTATGGTAGGTGTAGAAGTTCGCCCACCTAAGAAATGGTCGGAAGTCAGGCCTAAACCTAAGACACCACCACCGCCAGATCTAAATGATTTTGATATACAGCAAAAAGGACTTTATTTCTCTTCTAAGCAACATAAAGAAGACAGTAATAATCCTAGATCTGTAAATACAACATGTCGACCTGAAACGCCTCCTCCACCTATCATAACAAATGTTAGAACTAAAAGAGATATTAAATATAAAAACTTTGTTAAGTCTGAAGAATCTACACCCATTGTTAACGAATTAAGCGATGGTGATGATGAAACTGATGAACAAATAACAGTAAATGACAATAGAAGTATAGGTGGGACTGAGGTAGCTCCCCCACCTACATACGATTATTACGGTCCTGTTCCTAAAAGAGTAAAGCATCAAAAACCATTTCAGTCTGATATACGAGAGGCTTATGATCAAGGAACGAAGAGCTTGGAATCCAAAGCAAGTAGCAGACAACTATCTAAGGACTACGATTTTACATTTGGTTGATAAATAAAACTATACAAATGTTTGTGAGGTTTTTAATGTTCGTGCCAGTTAACGTCAAAATGCGTTTGACTATTAAACTCTAATATCACATTCAACTAACTCTACAACATTAACAAATCTACATATTTTATAAATATTTAAAGCTTTAGTTTTTAGAGATCAATGCCAATTCATAGTTGAAATTATTTCTTATCTGAATTACAAAATGATAGCCATCATAAGATTAATAATATAAATAAGTACACACAAGAAAGCTTGGACTGGTTCTTCTCCGTTCTTTTCATCCATTTTCTCGATGTCGCCGTTATTATTTTTAGCGTCTATTGCTTTATCCGTACTGATTGTTTTAGTTGTTTCTTTGATTGAATGTGTTGTTGTTTTTATGGGAATTGTATTAGTGACCATTTCGATAGTTCCCATAGTAGTCGGTGTGGTTTCTTTCCCTGGAGTTACATTTTGTTGTAGCGCTTCTGGTGGAGGTAGATTGTCATCTGGGTTTTGTATTTGAATGACTGAAACTTCTATTTCAATACTTGTTGGTATCATAGGCTTGATTGTTGAGATATCTGTCGTTTCTTGTAATTCTTTCACTAACTCTTCTTGTACACTTGCCGAGTCATCTTCTTTATTATCAAGCATAGGTGGGACGCTGTTCACGTTAATATCATCAATGGTTTTAGTCGTTTCCGTTTGTATTACGTTCAGTGTTTCTTCAACGCTTTTGTTACCGTCTTCAGTTGTAGCTTGCTCACTTTCAATAGGCTGATTACCTTGCATTCCAGACTCCTGATGTTCAACTTCTGTACTCTCTGCAATGTTATTATTTAGGATATTTTCAATGTCATGTTCTTGAAGAACATCATCAATCATTACAAGAGTGGTTGGAACCATATCAATATGGTCATCCATGTGTTCATCAAACTGCATAGCACCGTGCGTCATTTCGTTATCAGGTGTTGTGATTGTATTGTTCTCATTTACAACCTTCTTTCTAGGTGATATAGGAAAAAATCCTTTGGCGGCTGACACGCCTCTTTTGCTCCTTTTAGTTTTGACCGCTTTCTTAGTTAGAGTTGCGAATGCTCGGGTTTCTCTGTCGGTGTTTTGTCCGTTACAGAGGCTGCCTTGGCAGGGGCATATCATACGCCAGGTCTTTGAAGTGTTGCAATAGAGGGAATAACATTCGTCTTGGTAGAATTTCACGCATAATCTTGACTCAGCATACGCTGTAAAATAACATTTTATTTAATATTATTATATATAAAATCAATAGAGACTAGTAGTAAGAAAATAAAAGGAGATAAGAAAAACAAAGCAAAGCTTTCCGCGAAAACTAGAAAACTAATATTAGACCGTGAAGAACTTAATAAGGGTACCGCAGAGTATAAAAAATTTGACAAAGAAGTGAAACGAAGTATAAGAAAAGAAATAAGATTATTTAACTTACACCTCATTAAGGTTGCGATCGAAAAAAACACTTCTTTGAGGACAGCTAAGCAGGGAATAACAAAGGGAAAACAATGGATCAACAGTCTCTCAGATGAAAATGGAGTCAAGCAGAATAGTCGCGAGAAAATAGCAGATATTTGCACATCTTATTACAAAGCCCTATATTCGGATGCTTCTAAGTGCGATCTGAGCATTGAGTATAACAAACCAAACTCAATACCATTCTTTACAGGTAAAGAAGTCCATGATGCTTTAAAAACTATGAAGTATGACCGAAGCCCTGGAGAGGATGGTATAACCACCGAGGCACTGAAAATAGGCTCGCACAGTTTACTCCCACATATCACAAATTTATTTAACACAATTTTAGAAACAGGTCAACTTCCGCAACAACTGTGTCACTCAAATATTGTTCTCCTACACAAGAAAGGAGAAAAATCCAACATAGGTAACTACAGACCAATTAGCCTAGTGTCACACTTGTACAAAGCCCTTATCAAAGTCTTACAAAATCGAATCGCTGATAAGCTCGATCAACACCAACCCCCGGAACAAGCTGGTTTTAGGCCATGTTTCTCCACTACAGACCATTTGCACACTCTAAACCAAGTAATTGAAAAACACACAGAGTTCCACAAACCACTTTATCTAGCCTTTGTGGATTACACAAAGGCTTTTGACAGCCTAAAACATTCCGCTATATTTGCAACTTTAGAATCCCAAAAAATAGACCAAACCTACATCGATCTCATCAAATTGATTTACAATAATAGCACTGCATCTATCAAGCTCCACACTACTGGTCCAGCATTTCAGATACAAAAAGGCGTCAAACAGGGAGACCCGCTCTCTCCCATACTCTTTACGAGCACCCTCCAAGAGTTATTTAAAACACTGGCAGTGACATGGGCAAATAAGGGCATAGTCGTCGATGGCAAGCGCCTTACCAATTTACGTTTTGCGGACGATATTGTCCTTTTTGCCCCAACAGCGCATGAACTCCAACAAATGCTCCAAGATCTGAGCTCGGCGAGTCTTGAAGTTGGACTTCAAATGAACCGGTCAAAGACGCAGTGCATGTCTAACAGCACGAAATGTAGGGTCGAGGTAGATGGGCAACAAATACATTATGTCGATGAGTATACTTACTTGGGCCAGTTAGCGAGCTTCGAGAACAGGCAGGACAAGGAGATCGATCGCCGTATCGAGAACGCCTGGAAGAGCTACTGGTCCATGAAGGAGCACATGAAGGGTAACCTTCCTCTCACACTTAAGCGTAAACTCATCGACATGTGTATATTGCCCGTCCTAACCTACGGTGCACAGACATGGTCATTGACCGAGTTCCAGAAGTCCAAACTCAAAATTTGCCAGAGGGCCATGGAACGCAGCATTCTCGGCTTCAAGCGCATTGACCGAGTGCGGAACACCATGTTGCGTTCCTTGACTGGCATAAGCGATGTTGGGGAAAAAGCTGCCAGGCTGAAATGGGGTTGGGCGGGCCACATCAGCCGGATGCCTCCCGAAAGGTGGGCAAGGATATGTACACAATGGGTTCCTGACGGACGTCGACCTCGTGGTCGGCCGAGAAAGCGCTGGCGGGACGACCTAGATGCCTTTGAAGGTAGTTGGTGGGAGGAGGCTCAGGATAGGGAGAACTGGAAGTCCTTGGGGGAGGCCTTTGCCCAGCAGTGGGACGGAATAGGCTGAGGAAAAAAAAAAAAAAAAAAAAAAAAAATATCGTCTATTGTTTGTTAAAATACGAGTACATCTACACATCCTAAGAATAAATATTATTTATTCGTAGATACCATCCTCTCATCCTAAACGAGCTGAGCCACGAGTTTCATCACGAAATGTTGTAATCTCTTAATATGAAATCCATAGGTATATAACCGGATTTGAGCTCGCGATCTTAGGATTGTAAGCACTGGACCATCAGCGTGCTCTACTGGCAAATTATGTTTCTCTATTCCTCCTCCATTATATCTGTTTCACATATTAGGTACCTACAAGCTTAGTTTAGAGGGCTAGACAATGCTTTGTGGACTGTCTACCAATATTACTTAATTATAATGATAAAAAGTAGCCTAAGTGTTATTCCAGACTCTACTATCTATCTGCCAAGTTTCATCTAGATCCGTTCAGCCGTTCCGGCGTGAAAGAGTAACAAACATCCATCCATCCATACTTAAAAACCAAACTTTCGCGTTTATATAATAGTAGTAGGATGATACGTACGCGGAGAAGTAGCAACGATCGCGCAGTGCGTGTACCCTGGATCGCACATCGTCTCTTGCAGCTCTGCGCCGCAAGATGGCGCTCTTTGACTCCGATGTACCTGCTCGGCCAGCGGCCCACACCAGTAGCATCGCTTACCATCTTCTGCCATTGCTGCCACTGAAAGATAAATTATGTATCAGGCTGTGAAAAGATCTTAGACCATGGTGTAAGAGCCTGACCAACAGGGGCGTTTTACGCGCGTAGGCTTACGCGCGTCACCGAGATGATAGAGCTAGGTCCCATTTAAATTTGAGTTGGATGTGACGAGTATTTTTTGTGTATCAGTAGTATGAGTGTATTTGAAGTCGGTTTTTTCTTGAAAAAGAAATTAACAAGTCGAAAAGAAAATACAAAAATGCTAAGTTAGTTTTAGGTGTTTTTGTCATGAAGGTATATGAAAGGATTAATAACCATATCTTTCCGGTTAATATTGGATCGGATTTCTTATTCCATAACCTCCATACATTTCCAAAACCTAGTTCGAAATTCACGGTTGTGAGCATTGCGGCCAGCGATCATTTATTCACATGCAACGCCGGGTGTTGATTACTCGAGGCTCGTTCGTTCTCGCCGTGTTTCGAGTTTCGTTCGACGAATTCGCCCGGAGATATCGACCTAAATTTTGTGCAATACCGTTCGAATTTTCCAAGTAAACAAAAATGTGAATTCCGATTTCTAGACACAGGTGTGAAAGTACCGTGTAGCTACCTAGATATGTACGTTACAAAACTGAGTTAAACGTATTTTCTTATATGTTTTAATTATTGTGGTTGGGACCTATCCACCGATCCACGAGGGCAGAGATTTCTTTGAACTTCCTTTAAGTGCCTAGGTAGGTACCTACCTACCTAAGTAATTGGAAACATAATCGTTGTCTCAAAAGGATGTCCCTATGCTTGATTTCAAACCAATGAGATCTAAAATCGATTATGAAAGTACTGTATGATATGCACCGACGACGCGACGGCGACGGCGAGACGCAGGAAAGCTCAGAAGTGGGATTCCGTCAAAAACATTATCCCATGTGGCCGCGGACTCTGCAGTGAGTTTTTAGTTTGGCATTGTGTACCTATAGGTACATTCACTCATAGGTAAATATCACCACCCGAGTGTTTTTTTTAATATTAGGTACCTAATATTCGTCAGAATTCGTTATTTGCTTTTGTTTTATTTTTCAAAAAAATACAGAAATGAATTCGAATATTACCTATGCAACAAAGCGTGTTGTGACCTAAATCAGTTTAATAATAACGTGTTGCAAAGCAACATTGCTGTAAAATAATTGCTACCATTGGTCAATTTACACAGCGTGGTCGGTGATAGTTGCAATAAAATAATGAGCTCTTTACCTACTATGAAAATAAAATATAGGTACCTAGTAGGTATAATTATAGGTTTTACTATCAGCACACTATCAGGTTGACAACCTCTGTGGTGCAGCGGGCGAGAGCCTGCCTGCGACGCAAGACTTTGCGGGTTCGATTCCCGCCTTGGGACCAATTTGTGTACGATCTGCAGAAATTTGTTCCGATGGTCTGGGTGTTTTCTATGTGTAATAAAAAATATGTATCTATGTAAGTATATAATGTATTAAATATATCAGTTATCTAGTACCCATAACACAAGGTTTGAATAGCTTACTTTGGGGCTAGATAATGCTGTGTGGATTGTCCAGCATTATTTATTTATATTATTTATTTTAGGTTATTAATTAAACTTTGGAACCTACCTTCCTACAATTGAAATATAGATAACTAGTTGCGCCCCGCGGTTTCACCCGCGCAGATTTGAATCCCGGTATTCCCACCGGATAAAAAGTAGCCTATGTGCTATTCCAGACTATAATCTATCTCTCTGCCAAGTTTCATCCAGATCCGTTCAGCCGTTGAGGCGTGAAAGAGTAACAAACATCCATCCATCCATATTTACAAACTTTCGAGTTTATAATAGTAGTAGGAAGTATTACGATCTATTAAAACAAAGCAAAAGTAGAAAGCCGTAAGATCATTATGTTTTCATAAAATTTACTAAGTAGGTACATACTAACGTAAATGAAAAAAAATATAACAAGCCTTGTTTAGTTATTTCAACGAATAAAAAACGGTTTTTGAAATTTTCAGCACTTTCGCACCAAATCTCACCTAAAAGTTGGCTAATCTTTAGCTAATTTGTTTGTGCTCTATGGCAAAATACGAACTTTGAGGAATTGTGTCTCAAAATAATCACAAGAAAACAATACAAGTAAGTCAGTCATTATGATTGCCTTACTATTATCTTTAATACGTGGTCGAGGCGATCGATCTGGCTTATTTCTGGATTCATGAGTTAAATATGCAGGGCGTATATTAACAACTCATTACCAACATAGATACTTCATACAACTACCGATACAGTCCTACCCACCTATTTCCATGTCTATGGTAGGTACAGCTCTAGAATCAATATCAATAATAGCTTTTCTAGTATAATTTCACATTTAAATCGCTGGTCGGAAATGGGTTAGACTGGCACAGGATCGTGGCACAAACTGAGTGTGGCCTTTACGGTTGTTGGTCCAGTCAGGCTGTGGATGATGATGATGAGTGGTCACGTTTCGTACCTACCTAAAACATTCATGGGAGTGCTCATCTGTGCAGAAGGCCAACTGAATCACACTAAATTCTTTATGAGGTTACATAATTATGCACGGGTGTTTGACGTTATCAGCTATCGACGTGTCCTGGAGTCGTCGACCGACTCTTTCGCCACATTTTGGGTAGGCTAGTTGAAAAACTATGGGATACTTGTAACTTGATAAATGAGCAAATATTACGTTTGGACGTGCCTGGGGCATTATTCTCTATGACAATAGGAGATTCCAAGGAGATTCCTTGTCCCAAACCGTGAAACGTCAAAACTTGATGTTAAGCTTTATTTTTTATGACATAGGAGATACTTTGCCCTGACCGTATGACACCGGCTGCCTTGTTTTAGCTGTGATCGCGGCGCAAATGGTCATAGTGAATAAGGCTCCTGGACTAGCATTTTTTGACATTCTCAAGAACCTTGAGGAACAAGATATAAGTGAGAATGTCTACCGAGTACACCAACGCAATACCCATGGGTATTGTATTGTAAGAATATATTTTTTTATAATGGATAGGTACCTGTTAATAATGAAATTAAACCTTACGACTGCGGCTTACGTATAAAATACATCTTTCATAATAAAAAAAAATCTTATCCATTCCCTGTAAAATTCTTATACAGTTTAGATTACGAAGCTATTTTTATTTTAATATTAGGACGGGCACCTATTGTTTGGCTCTGAAAGATATAAAATAAAGAAAATCAATTACGATAGACTGTATCAATATGTACCTACCTAAACAAATTAAGTAAAATTATAATGAGAGATAAGACGAATTTTCCATGGGCTTATTATTCAATCTGTTTTTTGTTTACCCATGTTCTGTTTTCTTAGTAAATAGTTACATTTTGAAATTGAATTGAGTACCTACTTACTTGAACTTTATTAGTTTTACCTAGACTTGGTACTTGACTTATCCAAACGAAAACAATAATCTTGATTTATGTCGATGTTCGTGAATAAACTTTTCAAATAACGTCGGAGAAAAATTAAGAGTCTGCTCGAACATTTATCACAAAACTTGTAGACACGCGAAGTCGAATAAAGTTAGGAATATAATCTTTCTCTCACCACTTAGCACAACGAGGACCGCAGTCTGGAGTACCATCCTAGTCGCGAACTTTAGTTCAGCCATCGGAGGGGAATTGCACAAGTTTTGTTTTTATGAAATTTTATTGAGCATGTTACGTGCGCAACCTCGCATGTGACCGAATATCCGTAAAAAATAAATCTTTTTTTAAGTGTGTCTGTATGGTAGACAAACGCAGTTCACGTTTACACGCTGGCTATGAAGCCCCTACTGTTTTAGTGAGCGGACAGCAAACTTGTTATGTGCCTACGTACTCGAACGTAAAGCTTTGTCCACACTAGATTGGACACAGAAACTTTATGACGTGGTTTTTCTTGGTTAGCCTTGTTAAACCAACGGCGCGACGTAGGAAGTAATGCTAAAGAAAACGTAAGAAAATTCAATGGATTAGACTTTAGAGAGCTGAAACCCATCAGGGTACCTACCTCTAATTTGCACATTTCAACACTGAAAGATTGTTGTTATGATAATTTGTTAGATAAGTTCAGTGATTTTGTGATATATGATATTTCTAACAATATAAATGTGTTAGCGGGAGGTACGAGTACATTATTAACAACAAGTAGCTGCAGTGCAAGTACCGTTCTTATCGATCGCTTAATTTGACATTTAGAATCGTCAAAATTCGTTAAAATAGCAGTGCAAGTACCGTTCTTATCGATCGCTTAATTTGACATTTAGAATCGTCAAAATTCGTTAAAAATGCTTTTATCCATTGTTGAAACCATTTTTAACGAATTTTGACGATTCTAAATGTCAAATTAAGCGATCGATAAGAACGGTACTTGCACTGCAGGTGTGGCCAGACGCCGTTAGTACCTACCGTGCCTTATGAAATTAATAAAATATAACGAAAAATTGGTAGTAGGTACATGTTTTGATAATTGTATTTTTATATTTATTAATTACAACCAATATTTATGTTAATGAAATATAACCTTTTCCACTTTAAACTTAAGTATTAATACAGGTAATGAATTCGTCGAATAGGGGTCAGAAAAACTAAAGAGTTGTCAGAAGGAGGAAAATAATGATATGTTATATTTTAAAACATTCGAAAAACTCAGTTTTTGTGTTCTGTTTATAATAAGCAAACGAATAAACAAACAAGGACCGATCGAAAGTATTTCCAAGCACTTTCAAAACTGTTCTTCCGACTTTTGCTTCTTTTGCAAATCGTTAGTAACCTCAATTAAGTGAGCAGATATAAAAAAAAACACAAATTTAATGTTTTAAAATTTATTGCAAAATAATTGAACACAAAAGGATTGACAAACTTTAAAAATAAAATAATGATGTTAATGTTTAACATGATGCTCATCTTTTGTTGCAGCTTTATTTTACATTTGTTATTTGTACATTAGACCAATTTGTCGATGGGGCTCAACGCGACTACATTTAGGTCAATTGAGTTATCCATATTAAAAGAGGTAGGTACCTAGATTACTTGGCTCCGAATTCACGATTAATTCAATTTAAATGTTTTCTGCTTTCAACGACTGGAGTTTGTGTAGTGGCTTGGTATACCTTTGTGTTATTATTTTTAAATTAATTACCCCCGGTTTCTGAAAGGACGATCGACACTAATCGGCTGTCAAGTCACTTGCTATCTCTATCTAATTTGAAGTTAAAGATGAAATAGCAAGTGACTTGACAGCCGATTAGTGTTGATCGAGCTTTCAGAAACCAGGGGTTAATAAAGCAAATTGACAGGTGACAGCATTTGGTAGTAGTTTTGTCGTCTACGCTGTTGGTCGTAGGTTCGATCTGTCGTTTTCGTAACATGAGGCCTTTTTTGTATTGGAGGCTTGTGAGTTCTCAGCACGTCTTGAGATGCTTATCGAATCTCCATACCGAAAGACCCGACGTTACGAGAAACGAAATCCGAAAAACAAAACTCGGACTTCGGGTTGACAGATTAAAGGCTCTGCGTCCTGCGATTGCGCATTTTTACTTCTTATGTGATACTTTCAAAAGTATTCCTTAAACAAATAAATAAATAGTTGGTAAGTACCCATATTGGGTACTACTGCAAAATGTGGGTATGTGCCAAATGTAATATTTGGGCGTACCTCTGACTACCCCCCTTAGATATCCTCAAAGAATCTTGAGTTAGTACTTGGTATTGAGAGATCTGAAGGGATATCTACTGTGTCTGGCAATCAAAGTCGTGAAGCTGTTTCAGTTTTTCAGTTTAATATGGCCATATAGGTTATCAGAAACGCCAATTAGCGATCCGGTCAAAAAAACTTTTTATAAGAAAGCCAAGGCAATATAAATCATACCATGGTTATGATAATGTAAGAATGCATTCTTACATTCATCACTCGTTACAGCCCTGGGAACCGGAACTTGTATTTATGCATGCATTTCTATTATTTGCTAGAGAAAATAGCAAAGGTAGCTTTGTGCTTATTTTACCCAGACACGAATGAATATTTTTATAAAAGGTTTATTTTCACTACAACACCGTAAAGCAAAAGAGAATTTTCTTTTTCTTATACCTACTAATGGAATCTAAAATGTACTTTAAATAGTTTCCAAATGTTTGGATTGTAAAAATCGTTGGATCAAAAAGATATTTATATTATTGTTTTGTAGTGTTATTCACTAAATTTGTTTGCGGTTTTTTAATACATTTCAGTCATTATCCTACTACTATTATAAATGCGAAAGTTTGTAAGTATGGATGGATGGATATCTTTATGATTGTTACTCTTTTAGGTACGCCGGAACGGCCGAACGGATCTGGATGACACTTGTATTATAGTCTGGAATAGCACATAGGCTACTTTTTATCCCAGGACTACCGGGATTTAAATCTACGTGGGTGAAACCGCGGGACGTAACAAGTCATTAAAAATTTTGAAATGTATAAGCTTGAAGTTGTTTGACGGTGGTCAGCCTCTTAACTAAGCTGGCAACGTTTCAGAGGCAGCACACGAGTATGTACGTAATGTAGGTATATAAGGCTAGCTTGGCTCTATCTAAGGGTAGGACAGTAGTAATTTACTCTGAATGACCACCGACCTACTTACTTAACTTGAGGCCAAGCTCCGGAAATCGGATTTCCGTTTTCTTAGGACATAGGTAATGGTACAGTCTAGTAATTATAGTATTCTTCTTACAATAGTTACTTCTATGTATTTATTTTGTTGTATTTTGACGTTGGTTCTCGGCTTCGTTCTTGTACAGTCGGCGTAAGAAGTTGATAACTTTTCAGAATTTAGAAATCCTTTATTCTTGTATTTTTTTAAATAGATCTCTAAAGAAAATGAAATATGCTAGTAATACATTAAAATCTATCCGAAAATTATTTACTTTCGATGGTGACATTTTCCCAGACGACCGACGCCCATTGCCATGACGATATTCTGGGTTTCAAGTGATTAACTTTCTACTACATATCAAGTTAATAGGTGCCATTACGATACAACATATTCCCTCATCTGTGCCCCCAGTTTTTAAAAGCTCGATCAACAATATCAACAATAATAGACAAGTTACTTGCTATTTCAGCTTTTACCTAAAATAAGTTAGAGATAGCAAGTGAATTGACAGCCGATTAGTGTCGATCGAGCTTTCAGAAACCGGGGGTTAGACAATTAGGCTGCAGTACTTAAGACAACTCTAACCGATTTCGTTCCATAATAAAGAAACGAATACCTTTTCAAAGTTTCTTATCTTAGTTTAGAAAGAAGAATTACAGGCTTCCCTGCTCCAAGCTAAAAGCCTAGTTTCAAATTTTCAATTCATGCCAAACACGTAGACGAGCCTTGCCGGTCCAATCCCAGGTGGAATTCGGCGTGCCAAAATTATATTGGCCTAGGTACCTACAATGTAAATTAATTTTATAATTACCTTAACCGAGGTAAGAGATTGCTAATAACTATTTAAATAGGGCGTAAACAATTATTTTTATTAACTACTAGCTGGTACCCGCGACTTCGTCTGCGTACTTTTCGCAATAAAAGGTAGCCTATGTCCTTTTTCAGGGTCTATAGATTGTCTGTGCCAAATTTCATCGAAATCGGTTGAGAGGTTTAAGCGGGAAAGCGTAACAGACAGACAGACAGAGTTACTTCCGCATTTATAATAATAGTAGGGATAAACCTAATTCCTGGAGGTTATTTTTGACCGCGCGTAATATATAAAGGAAAAAAATAATTTCCGTGTGTCGTATGTATATATCGTAAAACGCTGAGCCATTCTCTTGGTGTTTTCACATAAAACAGCTTCTTAGAAAATAAGGCCGCTCTTTAGAAAATACGATCGTAGAGGGACAATAAATTGGAGCATGAATAAACACTTGGAAAGATTACCTACGAGCTGTGGGTGTTTCTCTGAAGTGATATTAATAAAGCATTGATATACGACTGCTATCAGATAAAAATGTTCAAATAAAGTATTTTTCGTAGCGTCTCGTAGCAGTTCGTAGCACATGGCGTAGATCCGTAGATGCTTTGGTCTATCTCATGCTCTGGTATTTTAAGGTCCATATTTGGTCCAGGAATACAGTGTTATGAGATTTTTGTTGTTCCATCACGCCCTAGCCGCTGAACTGTTAAATTATGAAAGGGTTTGCCACAATGGATGCGGTCTACGGTCAGGTCAAATTGCTTTTGTATGAACAATAATGACGTTTTGCCGAGCAAATTTTAACTTGACCTGACTGCAGAATGCATACAGTGGCAAACCCTTTAATGTCCACTAGTCTACGTATCTAGGTAAGACCGCCAAAGTTAATTATTGTAATTAAAAGTTTTCTGTAAAGGGTGAGAATGTCACAACATACTCGAACGTATAGGTGTATAGGTACCGTCGAAACCTTAGATATCAGTGGCCAAAAGAGGCTTTGTGGCTGGATGTAGGTCATCGCATCAGCGCTGCATTGCGGCAGCTCGTCATAACGGATCTGAGCTGAATTTTTTATAGAGATCGCATAGCACTACGCTAGAATAGTAGGGAACGGAGGTGCCGGCTGAGACCTTGTTGGTATTCTATTGTGGGATGATAGATGTGACTGTGGATGCGACCTGTTTACTAACACATGTGACTTCGTCCACGTATCGGGTACAAAGTTGCCTGAGAGGACAGGCCGTGCCACAGTACATACTAAAGCTAAAGGCCAGTAACATGGAGCATTTTCTGCTTTTAGCTTATGGATGTCCCTACTGTGTATGTTATTCCGAACCTATTGCTTTATACCTGTTATCATAAAAAATCAATGGCTTTTACTATCGTGATGATGAAGATGGAAGAGAAGAAGCGTGGACTGATGATATTATAAAAATTTCGGGATGTCGGTAAATGGCGAAAACCCAAATTCGTTTCATCCCGGAAATTCAGGTCAATATATCCAGTAATTGGCTTTTTTAAGCTGATTGATGAAAATTTAAATAGGTAAATGGTAGCTTATCCTACGCGATTCCTCCCATTTACTTAACATTTATGTATGACTTAATTTCATCTAATATTTGATCTGTATCCCATCAGTGTAGGCAATCAAAAGTAAACTCATTCTGCCGTAAAAAATATGAAACGTGAGCGGAAAATAAATAAAAGCGCAACTTTTGTGAGTACGTCACTTTGATGAAACGAACGGGTAGGGCCATGATTTGCTTGCGTGATAGCTTTTTTACGCACGTGACGAATACAACTTGATTTAGTAGTAAAAGGCGGTTCGCTATGCAGGCTTATGATATTTAAGCCCGAACGAGCTCCCACAACTCTGATGGCGGATTTTTTAAACCTCCCTAAGAGTGTTACCACACCGAGCGATTAATCATCGATCGATGGTAGAATGGATCAGTCGACGTCGATCGATAGTTTCTACCATACTATTCCAATCGATCAAATTCGATTGATTGATTAGTGTGGTAAGACTATAAGGCATCCTTTGAGTGTTTGGTTTATTGTCAGCTTGGATTCCATCAGCTTGTTTCATCAATAAGCAGTATGATAAAAATACCTGCACTATAACTTACATATCACACACCTAAACAAATATGTTTCCCGAGTACCTATATAAATTAAAATCACAGATAGAATCGAAATAATTGAGTAGGTAACAAGCTCGTTTTTTGCCAAGCTCTAGTATTTTGTATTCTCTTTGTTTATCATTTTTAGAAACATGGACAACCATGTTAGCAGTAACATTTTGCATGTTCATACAACATCATCCTTACCTACGAAAACCACTTAATCCTGCGTAACCCTACCCCTTTACTCAAGGGTTAAGAGGTTTTCTCGAGCCAGGTCACAAATCTATACAAATAGAGCCATTCATCGCGATCTTCTGCCGACGACGGCTCTGCCGCAAATGAAGATGGAACATCGACTTACAGACCTTTCTAATAAATCTTGGCGTGAGATGTAAATTAGTATTACTTCAGGTTAGGAGTGGTTTTAAAGTCTCTAGAAATCCTTGAAACACGATCAGTACACTAATAATTACTGTTTTGTGTTACTAAAAGTACGAAACTGTCGTAGTATTTAAAGACCTCAATGCAGGTAGCATTAGCTTGATGAACAAATCTCTTATTATCATCATCAGCCCACAGAAGTCCACTGCTATGTCCAGCAGTGAACTTCTGTGGGCTGTTGATGTTGATCTCTTATTATAGGTGTATGAAAATAATATATTAGGTATGTTGAATTTAGAGATTGACTATTTCCTGTTATTAAGGATTTTTTTATAATGTGTGTCCGATATAATTTTAAATCAATAATCACATGGATAACTTATGACCGTCTTATATTTATAATCTAAGTCAGTTCCACGTAATCACGTCTAGAAGAACGATTAGTTCCGGAACATAGCACAATATTTTCCGGCAGTGTGCGTCAGCCTCTAGATTGATTTATAATGCGGTTACAAACGAATTGAATTGACAATCGCCAACTGTACCACGGTGGTTGAATACAGGGTTGTCATCGATTAAATCAAAAACCCTCTAAATTTTGTATTGTTTTTTACGTTACTTAACTGATTTCTTGCTGTTTTCTGCCGCCAAGCAGCGTTGCTGTGTTTTATTTTAAAGAGTGCCGTCACCGGTGTAAATACAGGCACATGAGGCTTGGCATCTGTAGGGACCATTCTCTATTCCGTGGTAGGGACCTTAAGTCGATGGACGCAGTGCCAAAAAAATTAATGCAAATGTAGGGCACGTTCCTATCGTGCGTGACTTACGAGGCAATGCTTTGTAATAGGTGATTGTTACCACTTAACATCAGGTGGGCTATTTGCTTGATCCATCAGCAAGTTGCATAAAAAACATCTTTACGTTTAAGGGTATTTAGTTAATAGCAGGTACACTAAAGTTTTATTAAACTACTAGCTGAACCTGCGGCTTTGCTCGCGCCAAGGAATTCAAAATTTCATACAAACTTTCATCCCCTATTTTATCCCCTTGGGGTTAGAATTGATCAAAATCCTTTTATAGCGAATGCCTACGTCATAACATCTAGCTGCATGCCAAATTTCAGCCCGATCCGTCCGGTGGTTTGGGCTGTGCGTTGATAGATCACTATGTCAGTCAGTCACCTTTGAGTTATATATATTTAGATTCATAATCATAGCCAAATCCGTCCCTCTGTTTTAATTTTATTGACAAGTTATTTCAAGCAGACCCTGCTCCAAGCTGTTACGCGGATTATAGTTTTATTGCCAATTTTGACCTTAATTGTGAAGCCCAGATTTCTAAGGGGATTTCTATTTTACCGCGTTTTCACAAGTCGTATTACGGAAACAAGTTTTCGTCTCGTATTCAGAATGCTGCATAAGAATATTCTATTGAGGGTTGATTTGGGCTTGATATTATTTAAAGATAAATAAAGTGCTAGTTTGACCATGAATTCTCACGCAAGCCAACCCTAAATTTGCAAGTAATAAGGTATTTCCGTACGCAACAGTCGGCCGTGAACCCGCGTGTGCGCTTGATTGCAGTGCCCCATTTATAGCCCCTGCCCCACTTCCACCGTGGATGGTCAAGTGCGTCTCACATGGTATAGTATACCTACGGACTATAAATAAATACAATTAAAGAGATTGGCTACAGTGGCCCGAAGATGTCCAGTCGTCATTCAAAAATGACTGCATACCTATAAATTGTAATTATCAGGTTAAATCAGAAGATTCGCGTTTGCTTACGTTTTTTAAATTTGTGTCTGTACGACATGCCGGTTTCCTCACGATGTTTTCCTTAATCGTTTGAGAGAACAGGTACTGTTCACATAATTATTTAGAAAAAAAAAATTATTGGTGCATTTTTTATTGGACTGGTTTTAAATCCATGACCAGGAAACCAATCCATCAAGAGACCTTGCCTCTACCATTATAATAATATGACCACCAGTGCTCCCCATAACTGACAATCTAGATTGTACTAGTAATTTCCAACATAATTAGTTAATTACAGCATTTAATACTAATTATTTAGCCAGTTATACATTATGAGGTAAAACAAAATGAACGATGTTATGTAAGCATAGCATTAATACAGTTGTTCAAAGAAAGGAAATTAGGGATATGTCTGCAGTGCACGGAGCAGTGAGTAATGACACCACTTCCTCCTAGCAGGTACAGTCAGCGGGAAAAGTAGATCAACCATTTCAGTTACTAAATATTCGATTTGCTGATAGGCGACAGTGAGATTCATAGCAGAAATGTCTCTGGATTACGAAATGTTCAAAATATTAACTGTGTTCATCTATTTATGCCGTTGACTGTATAGTCGGTAATCGTTTATTCACAATTTAGTAAAAAAACTAGTGACCTCGGGTTTTAGGTAATAATGGAACAAATCGATTCGATAATTTAATCAAACACTGGTGGTCTGTGAAATATTTCAGATTCCTATAATCTTAATTTACTTTTCTGCTGACTGTACGTACATTAGTTACGTTGATAATGTTCGCATGAAAGGAAAACTATTTGTTTACCGCTTTTTTCCTGAAAAGAACAAACTGTGTGTTGTCATGGGATTTTATTTTTATATTGAAACATCATCCCTGCTTGTCGTGTGAAACATGTTCGCGTGTCAAATAGTGGCAAGCATCGTAATTTTACTTGTACGTGAAGTTGTAACAAAACGAAAAATCTAATTTGATTTTACTGCTACTGCACAAAATAACATACGGATTACCCACTTTGTTCACTTTGCCACTTTGTTCGTTATACTTAGGGAACAAGATAAAAGATGGAAAATTAGGCCTTACAAATTTAATCGGTACGTTACAATTGACCGTTGCAATTCAACACGCGCCTGATTCAGCTTCTTCCGTCCCTAGCACATCCCAATCAGTGGTCATGTCCGCGTTGTCTTCACCTGAAGTTCTATTGTGTACCGCGAAGGTACGACTGATTAATCCTAACACAAGTGAGCCTATTAGCGTTCGAGGTTTACTTGACAGCGGGACTCAATTAAGCTTGTTTAAGATTTTTTTACATTACCTCGTTAAACTAGCGCGATTTAAGTTTGTGACTCCTGATTGCCTAAGTCCGAGTTATTTTGGCAAACAATACATGCATGTATCTTGTTGGTTAAAACTTTCTTGTTTGAAAAATGAAATTTGCCCCACGGTGTTATTTCGCCTGGGGGCACTTCATGAAGAGAACTTGGTGTTTTCGTATGAAGCTGCACGTTCCACCAACCATACCATTACCCGTGTGTAATGTGGCAAAACTCAGACGAGGCCTTAGCTGAACAATTGCTTGACTTGTTTATGCTTACGACGTTACCCATTGGTAAGAGGTGACAAAAGTTTAAACATTATTTATGCATTTATATGTACCTAAAGTAAGTGTTTAAGTTGTCTGGTATATATTTTTAATAGACGAAATAGGTATTCACGCTGCCGGCTCGCTAGCCACGTAGCTTTTACAATGTCATTTGTCAAGTTGATTCATTAATGTAACTCTACGAATAAAAATTATTTAGTAGTTGTTACTATTTCTTCATTTATTGTATTTTCTTACTTATCCAATGGGTTTTATCCTACTATCGTTTTGTGTTCAAAGGTCTAATTGTCGTATTTTTTAAAATAAGCCGAATAGCAATGTAAAGTGCCACACTTTACATCGCGTGTACATAATTGTCGCATTTTGCCTATTTATATATATATTTTTAATTTAAATCGTTACTGGCCTTACAGCCCTTCTCGGGTACTGGGTGTAATATTTCAAGGAAAGGTAAAATGATTGACAAAAGGCTCATTTCCCTATTTCATAACGAGTTCGTTAGGATTGCTCACGGTCAGGGCACAAAGAGTTGAGTGGGAAAGGGTCTTCTTCAGTTCCCCTCTTCAGTTTTCTCGAATCATATTCTATGGATTTATATTTGTTTTGCAATTGAATTTGAATTAGCATCTGCTTGGAATATAAAACTGGTTATTTCCTTTAATTTCAGAGGCAGAATAACTTGCATTAATCATACAAAAGGTGTGTGTATAATTTATGTTAGAATGTTCAACATACATAATCATTAATTATTTCATACTAGCTGCGCCCCGCGGTTTCACCCGCGTAGTTTTAAATCCCGGTATTCCCACGGAATAAAAAGTAGCATATGTGCTATTCCAGACTATAATCTATCTTTCTGCTAAGTTTCATACAGATCCGTTCAGCCGTTCCAGCGTGAAAGAGTAACAAACATCCATCCATACCTACAAGCCTTTGCGTTTATAATATTAGTAAGGTTGACTAGAAAAAAAAAACACAATTTACAATAAGGGCGCTTGTTGTACTTATGAATGAAAATGTTTGCATGTCATTATCTTTTCAATAAAACTGTCTAATCTGTCAATACCTTTTCCATTACTGATAATTTTTTCCCTCCAGGCAGTCACAAAAGCAAGAAGCTCAGCCAAAATCTTGTATACATCATATTGTCTTAACATACATGCATGTTCTCGAATAGCATTGCCTTAATAGTTTTCTGGAGCGGTCTTTTTCCGCTTTGCAAATGATATTCAGTCTCAATGCCAAGCCAATGATGAATAGTCTCCAAGATGGAGCGGTCCGGCCACGCGTGCCACAGGACATCCGACTTGCCTCGAGAGGGTAATTTCGGCCTTGCGACAATAATAGCTCGCAGTCCCTACATCTTTATGGCACGTAAGCAATGTAGCTAGGCTTCCACTGATGTTTTATACTTTTTTATAGGTGAAGTAAAACTATGAATAATTATGAGGAAATCAGAGGCGAAGGGCTTGCAACTGGTCACCTAAGAAATACCAACCTCTACAAAATGTAGGTATGTGCCAAATGTAATAGTTGGACGAACCTTCATATCCTTCATGGCATGCGCCTACAGAAAAGATAAGTTCGTCAGACACGGACGAAAAGGTGTGGCAATGATTTCCGTGCTGAGACAAATGTTTGAACGATTTTAATAGCAGTGTGGGAGCACCATTAGTAGGTTTGAAAAAAACAGATGCACCCAAGTAACAACCTTTAAGACCGGTCGAGATAAAAATATGACACCAAAGCAATGCTACACAAAAACGTAGGTAAAAACGTTTTTTCTGTAGGCGCATTATGGACTTTAATTCTTGCGCAGGATGTCTGAGCGACGCCGCGCCGATGTGAAAATTTCTAAGAAATTTCTTTCGGCATGACCCCCTTTTGCTTACACGTCTTTTGTGAGAAAGGTGTAAGGTTGCAATCCACCTAATGGATTGCATGGGTTCGCCTTAACCTAGACTTACTAGACAATTATTTTTTCAAAAAGATATGAAATAGGAACAGGATGGCCGGAGCATTGAAGTTCCTCGTATCGTGGGGTATCTGAATCAACCCCATGTATGAATTGAATGAGAATTTAACAATTGAAAATTCAGTGTGTGGACATGCAGACCTTTCTACACATTTTTCATGGAGCAATCATTGTTGATTTTTGTTTTCTCTTAAGGATTTGTTTCGGTACCTGCCCATGATAGGTTTTATCCCTACTTACAAAGGAACAAAATAGTAGTTATCGAGATAATCCTACTGTCTGTCTGCCGTCGAAGGGATTACGGTATCTTTTGCGATAGTGCTCATTTCGGAAGCATGGTGGACTTAAGGGAATTTAAGGCTTCTTCTGATTCGGGTCGTTAGTTCTTTTTGATCAGGTAAAGGTCCCAAAGGTCCCAATCTCAACGAGTAAATATACAGTATTGGAGACGCTTCCGATTGGCACTGATATAGATCAAATCAGCTATCTCTAGGGCGTTTGCAACGATCTGTAGTTAATTCAAATTCTTTGTATGTATTTTGTACATTTTGTAAATAATTGTATTCAGTGTAACTTTTGAGATACTTGTATTGTATGTTATAGTCGACTTTCTTTTATATATAAGGATATACCGTTCAAGGCTTATGGATAAAATTTTACAAAAAAACTTGGACCATGAATAGGTTAAATAAAGCCAAGGTGAAATTGCCTCACACAAAATTGGTCTTCCAATCAATTACGGCCCAAAACTTGGATATGAATTTTGAACAAGTTTGTAAGGACATTCTTCACATCGCTTGGGACTTGTCCCTTTTTTGTTTTATTAAAAAGTTCCATGGATGTTTCCATATTTTATGTACGACGGAATTTCATTTACCGTGCCAGCAAGTTTATTGTAAACCGCGTACGACTATGTCAAATAAAAAGCACTGTTTTCACCAGTCTTGTATGCACTTATAAAAATAAACACAATTATATGAATTTAAAACATTACCTAGTTTTTAACAAAAAAAATCATTTGCCGTTTTATAGCAACACTTTCCCCCGGTTTCTGAAAGGCCGATCAACACTAATCGGCTGTCGAGTCAGTTGCTATCTCTATCTAATTTGAAGTAAAAGCTGAAATAGCAAGTGACTTGACAGCCGATTAGTGTTGATCGGCCTTTCAGAAACCGGGGGGTAACGAAGCATTAATCTCCATCGTATTTTATATTTCATAGAGTCCGTTTGAGCTGGAGCTCTGTATTTATTGTAAAGAATAATTTATTGTTAACTGTAGATTAATAACATTTGAAGGTGCTGGCTTTAAAGCATCTATGTAAACTTTTATCGGATGATAACATTTACGAGTATTCTATTTATAGCATTTTATCGTAGCTGTCGATATCTACAAGTGACACCTGCCAGCCGAGACTCCGATACGAAAATAATAGTACAAAATAATAAACGCCTTCACCAACCTTCTTCCATCGTTCCAACAACTGATATTATCTTGTCTTGCGGTTTTCCGAAATAACCGATCTATTGTTTAGATTTCAATGGAGCTGGGGAAAAATGGTGCCATTGCCTGGTACTTCATTATTGGGTTTTATAAAAAAAAAATCGCACTAATAAAATTAACTAGTGGTAGCATATTTTGCTAGTTTAAGGTAAAACTACAAGTATGAATAATTATAATCAAACATACATGTAAGGTAAACATCTCTTTGGATAATAAGATAAAATAATATACTTTTCTTAACCAGTCTTATTTAAGTAACAAAAATAAACCCTTTACACCTCACCTTCATAAGCACAGTTAGGTATATGATACTCGTACTACAACAACATTGTTGAGTATATAATAATAGAAACAATTGCAAGCTTACCCTTTGTTGCCGACCCAGCTTCATTAACTGCACCCTGTGATTGGTATCGGGCACCGCAATATGGAGGGAGTTGGACATGCTTTTACTGCAGGGGGTCTACTTTGCAAAACGATAAAATATTTATTTATTTTATTTATTCATTTACTTAAGGCGAGGATATCCCAGAACCTCCAACCTCCCGTGCCGCCTAAGGCGGTTTTTGAACGGTTTTTGAACAGCTGTAAATCTACTAAAATGTAAAAAAATACATGAAAAAAACGAAAACTTTAAAATAGAACATGTACTCGAGCGCTGTGTAAAGATAGAAACGTAAATAATGATAATTTTCTCGATAAAAAAATCATAAAGATGACGCTAAATCGGTATTTCAAACATCCATTACTAAGAGAGTTTTTCATGAAATAATGTCAAAGTTATATCAAAAGATAGTGATTAATATTTACTAGCGCTGTGTAAAAAAAATTAAAGTTTCATTATTATTAATCTCTGAGAAGAAAATCTAACGAAATCTAGCTGTTCAAGTGCTGCAAGTCTTGGAGGTTGGAGGTTCTGGGATATCCTCGCCTTAAGGAAGACCAACAGCTTATCAAAACTTAAATATGAGTAATATCGATTATCAAGAAGCCAATTAGCGGTCCTCACGTATAGTTACAGTATGATATGTTTCGAATTGTATTGTAATTTTGAGTGAAACTCGTGCAGGGGCATCATTACAAATAAATTTTACTTTAGAGGCGTAAACGTATCGTATCCCCTAACTAAATACTAATAAGGTCACAGGGACTCGATACGAATACATTTTGATATTAGTGGCGTTATACGTATCCTACGGATATCCGATCTTATTGTATTGTATTAGTTAGAGATACCATACGTTTAAAGCAAAATTCATTCGTGATCAGGGGCCTTATTCTCACTGCGAGCGAGATTATCTCACGGTGGAGATGACGTCACATCTCGTTCGATAACTCGTGATAACAAATCGTTCAAAGTTCATGCGAGACGCAACTGTCTTTGAACGAACGAGATTGACGTCATGTCCACCGTGAGATGATCTCGATCGAAGTCAGCATAAGGCCCTACTTGCAGTGGCCTAATTACGAACGCAATCATAAGTATCAAAAAGATAAGTTCGGATATCGCTGGGATACGTTGACCCCACAAAATGTTAAAATTCTTTCTTGTATACGATCAAGGAATTTGAATACTACGAGTAGTACACAGATATCGGTAATTTTGAACTCCTTATTTTGTGTCTGAAGTGATCTTTTTTTGGTGCTAATTATAAGTTTTATAAAATAAGACCTACACTCAAAATATTTTCCGTTGATAAATACCTGATGGAAGGTACTTCACTAACTTAACAAAATTATATGTTAATTATATTATGATCGTCAGTATTCTTATGGATGTCTAATAGGTACACGATCATTTGTGAGTAGCAAACAAAATTACCTTTAGATTATTTTAGACGCGACTGCAAGCTTAGTTTCTTACAAATTACACATAAATGAACTATTTCTACAATTTCCTTTTTAATACTCTTACACTGGCGTAAGTTGAATCTTACATAAATCTGTAATAGAGGAACTAGGTGTAGTAAAATTTAATTTCATGTTGCGAACAGCAAAACTTAGATAGCGGTGAAATTTAACGCGCGATATCACTTGCATAATATTCGAACCTGCGACGATATCACCGTGTAATCTTTGAACTCGTGGCGATGTTACCGTGAAATCAAGGAACTTGTGACGATAATACCCGTGCATTTCGAGTTGCAAGCTTTGCGCCATCACTCCAAATGTCAGCTCGTCAGCTCGTTTCAACAAGTTCTGACATTGCTTTTGTCATTTTGATATAAGCTGCGTTGTTGGGTGTCTTTTGAAAAGCACCTGGGGCATTATTCAGTATGATCAAACCAATAGCGGTTTGCTTTTAGATCACGTTGACACACACACACGTCACACGGTTGGGCAAAGTATCTCCTATGTCATAAAGAATAAAGCCCACCATCAAGTTTTGACGTTTCACGGTTTGGGGCAAGGAATCTCATAAGTCTAGAATAATGCCCCTGTAAAGCCTCTCGCCCACAGGCGCGATCTAAATGCGCGTCCGGACGCGTTATCTTGCGTTATTTATTATGACCAATCCAATCGCGTTTGCGTTTAGATCACGTTGTGTCGTCACACGGTTAGGGCAAACTATCTCCTATGTCATAAAGAATAAAGATCAAGATCATTGTTTGATTCATTGAAAACACTTTATTGCACTTATGAATAACAGTACAAAGGCAGCAAAAAACTTTTTAATTAGAGAAAAGATCTTATATATTTTTATTTGGAAAAATAGTTGGCACAAGCTGTGCCCTCTTCTATGTAAGTTTTTGTTCGATTCTTGATTGAGCCAATATTGATGTAGTATGTTCTGTGCCTTTAGGTATATGAGGGTTATGTTCTATACTATATAAAATCATTTTTTAATCCTGTTGATTTACGACTTTCAACTTATAATGATTCCTTCTATAAAATTAAATCCACGAATATATAAATACCTAAGGTGAGTAGATATTTAGTTCAGGTACAAAGGGCAAACTTATCGCCAAATGTACGGTTCGTTGCGGGTTCTGTGGTCTAAAATGGTTTCCTGTAAAGCAAAGCCGAAGTTTTGATTACATCTTGTGCGGGATAGGTAACGCTTATTGAATTATTCAACCCGAGAAGTGTTGAGTGTAGCTTAATTTAAAATTGTTCAACCTCGCTAAGGGCGCATTTTATGATATCTATATATATCTGTGGGTTACAGCTGGCGGTTTTCATGACCACCACAATGTCTAGAAGTATCGTGTATAATTGATAGCTCCCATAGCTTCTGTTGGTAGTAGGTCTGCATTCTGCGCCGTAGTCCGTGGGTTTGTTCGACCCCCACCGAGAACAAACATTTGTATAATGAACATAGATGTTTGTTCTGTGTATGGATTACTGTAATATTTTGAATTAAGCATAAAGTTTACATAATGCAGTCCTGTTGGTATATAGGCGTTTTTGGCATGGGCATTTATAAATAATGCAAATGTAATAATGCAGTTTGTCAGACAAACTCGGATGAGTGACAAAAATTAAAACAAAATAGTACATAATGTCACAATAAATAAATGACGCATACAAAGTCAAGATACCAATTCCTGTACCGGTATGACTGCACAAGTAACGGTAACCTGCTTTCCTTGTCAATGAAAATAGCTCAGTTAAACCAACTTTGGATAGAGTTAAAGTGAGCATGACGAATGTTAAGTTATTAATGGGACGGCCGCCGGTGGGCATTCGAGTTGCCATTCCAAAGTGTTCTATAGTTTGTGGTCGCCAGTTCTTCTCTTGCACGGGAATAACGGCAACCACGGACTATAATTGATTAATGCTAGATTAAAACTTCATATAAAGTGCTTTTTAGTCTTTCTCCGAAGTGGATTGTAATTTTCAGCCATAACCCGCCGGGTAAAGGTGGCGGGCCGACGGCTTTTGTTATTATAGTTTATGATCGCCAGTGCATCTCTTGCACGCGGGAAGAATGGCAACCACGGACTATAATTGATTAATGCTAGATTAAAACTCCATATAAAGTGCTTTTTAATCTTTCTCCGAAGTGGATTGTTATTTGCAGCCACAACCCGGGCCGACGGCGGTGTGTAGACACCTTTATGCCATGCTGACCATCTGGGGCAGCATAAAGTTCCATAATTAAAGTTGTTTATAAAGAATTATCCACCAAGGGAAACTTATCCATGTCCTCGGTCATCTGCTTGTTACATTACTTTTTGTTTTACCCTATATCCTTCTGTGGTACCTATATATAGCCCAAACATTGCCTACAGGTCCCGTGCATTAGGATAACATGCCTTACGCTCTTTCTCTGCGTCCATCAATTTGAAGTATTTGTACACAAAACATTAGCCAATAAATTATTTATTTACAACATACCTACTATGTAAGGTTTCTAAAAATCAAATTCTCATTTCCGCTCATTATGATTACAAATCGGCCGGTTATAGATGTTGGGTGCGCGCCAATCGGGCAGTGTGGCCACCCGGCTACTGCAGCAATTGCTACTACATGTTGAGAATGATGTTGTTTACCATAAGACGGAAACTGTCTTATGACGTTACATATGGAAAAGCTTTTCCCAAGGAATTTAATATACTAAAATTGGTTTTTCTGTACGTGAAGTATGAAATCCTGTTGTCAAGTTATGAATGAAACACATTGATAGTTAGTCAAACGGCGATCTGTTTGAAACAAGCTACAACAACAACAACTGTCAAAATCAGCACTATATTTTTTTTGTTCCAATTTCATCTGCAATCAGTCTTCAGACTATGAGCAGGTTTGTGGTCATTGGTCTTTTAGAAGCTATACTCCAGCGAGTGCTTCTCCTTTTCTTCGGCATGACCTATGTCAACAAAATTTGGACATGCCTTTGTCTACCTGCATGATACGGCCTACGAATCAACGAACAAACTACTACGATGCAAGAATCATACATACCAAGACATAAGACTGGTATCAAGAAGTTAGAAGAACTATTTAATTTAGGCTTGCCCTAGGGCAAGTCTCCTTAAGTAGGGGTGTCTCCTTATCTAGATTTAGACTAGACATTTCCTTAAATTTCTCCTTATCTAGGGCAAGCCTAAATTAAATAGCTTAATCTCCTTCGATTAATGCCAACCTTTAGTAGTGGAGAGGCACCCTAAGAAGAAGAAGACTAGACATTTTCTTATTAATTTATATATTTTTAATACATTTGTACTAGATTAATGTTTTCTTCCTTTCTCAGTTATTCTCAAAAAAGAAACCTTAAAGTTAAAATGACAAGTCACGCATTTTTATCATACAGTATGGATTCGGAACTGCTACGTCTCAGCGTATCTGGCGGCGTGGCCAGAAAAGTAATGTTAGCGAAACGAAAATTCTTTACATTTTTATATTAAAGCGTCAGGGCACAGAATAAATAATATTGCTATAACGTCAGGGACAACATAGCATTACCTCTTTACGGGACCTTACTTTGTTCAATTTATGTGCACAGCACCAGTGCTCTCAAACGGTGAAGGAATTCATGCTGAGCTTCAACCTAAAAAGTTCTAAATAATCAAGTAATCGAAAAGAAAGATTAATTTAGATAAGATTGAATATATATACTTAATCAATCATTTATAGAGAAAATTACAACAAAAGTAATTATATTTGCATGGCAGGTTTTTCTGGCGAAGTGTGAGATTCAGTACCTATTTATAAAACCATACTTCACGCAAATAAATTATTTCATTTCATATAACATTATTGTGATCCTGTGATCCTCAATTTGGCTCTGCTCTAAGCACAACTAGGACAAACTGTGCAGGGTGTTGCGGTTTTTGTACTTTTATATTTATTTTGTTGTCAACAAAACAGTTTGGATTGAATCACAGTTGTTTTACTAGTAGCATTCTAGTTAAGTAAATAACATCGTATCGTCAAAGTCAGTCAAG
The DNA here is from genome assembly GCA_963576535.1 of Plemyria rubiginata. NCBI lineage: Eukaryota > Metazoa > Arthropoda > Insecta > Lepidoptera > Geometridae > Plemyria > Plemyria rubiginata. Next base: position 5,078,678 of record OY754926.1, read on the forward strand.
GCACCTATTTATTCAATTTTATCACACGGATTGTGCACCCTTTGAAAGGTCATAAAGCTAGGTGAATCTAGGTGCCAGTTCCATGCGACCAAAGCCAAAAACAGGCAACAAATTTAGGGCATGGTTCCTCCCATTCAACTACAATAATATCATGTACTTAAATGTTATTTTCGACTGTATACGCACATGCATATATTTATGATACAACCCAGATCAATTGTAATATTTTATTTTTATTGGTTGCAATAGGTTTTTTGCGTTTAAATAAATGAGTATAACCTCACGTTTGCTCGCTTCTTGAATTGTACTCGGCGTGCTCTTTTTCACTAACTTTAACAAATAACTACTTAGTACAATCGCCTGCACTAAGATTTTGTCTTCACTTAGATTCAAAGAGTTTATTCTTATAAGAATAGATACAGTTCACCTAAAGTGAGATTTACGTAGAACACAAACAAAGTAGATTTAGGCTAGTAGCGAAGTACCTATGGAACTTAGAAACTTAGAAAATATTCTATCAATAAGAGAGTGATTTTAATAACAAAACTTCCGTTCATATTACTTCCGTTTTTACCAGATGGACGAAAGCTATAACAGAATCATCCAAACGTAAAAACAATAGATACGAAGTCATTTTGAAACTTATAAAGTTTACCTAAGCATAGATATCTTAGCTAAGTAAACCCCCAGGCCGGATCTTCAAACTAAGTTTCTGAGTTTGTTCAAAAGCCGGCTGGTATAACAAATATTTGTGTTATTCGTTCAGAATTGTTCATCTTTTGTCGCTGATTATAAAAACGTTCAAACTACCAATAAACTGCTAAATCAGTTCGTTACGGTCATCGAACACAAGAAACTAATTAAATAACTTTTTCTGCAGTTCAGTGCAAAGCTTTGAATGTAGCCAATTAGAACTGTATACTCGATATAAAAGTTATTTCACGTGTTCCGTGCGTGACCAAATACAATTGAGAAGCTAAAAGAGTGCACTGGTGGACTAGTGGTAGCTGCCCCGCCTTCTGATCCTAAGGTCGTGGGTTCAAAATCAGACGTGCACCAATGTGGTTTTCTGTTCAAAAATTTATGTGCACAATGCCAGTAGGTACCTACTCTCAAACGGTGAAGGAAAACATCGTGTCATCCCCCATGTCCTCATGTCCCAAATTGCTAAAAAATATATGGCTGGAGCGTAGTCTAGGAGGTTGCTTATTATTATTAGCAACATATTTTTATTTAGTTGCTGGCTGTATTCTGACTTATTTTAACTAAACTTTAACTTGCTAACGTTAACAAGTTAACGTAGCAATAAATCAAAATCTTTATGTTTCGACCACACCTGCGCGTCAGTAACGCGGGAAGCGGGACGCAATGCGGGAGCGAGTGCAACGCAAAACTTATCATGAACAACTTTGCTCGCGTCGTGGTCGCGTAACATCTTATACACAAGGTGTATCTACTGTCAGTCCCTCGCGACCAAAGTGTAGAAAAACAGGTTTTTGTGTCACACACATCACAATCGGAACACTGCTTCTTCTTGTCGTGCCACTAGTTTCTTTCGAAACAGTGTGGTGAAAGGATTTTAAGTGCGCCTCAACATTCAAGCACTTGACACATGTCATTACATTTTAGGTTTTACAACATGCCGGTTTCCTTACGATGTTTCCTTTTAGGATATTATCAACTGCTTTAGAATTCAGCGAGATTTCTTTAAAACTAGAGAAGGTTCCGCTTGAAAGACAACAATATGCATAATTAAACAGGCTACTCACTTTGTTCTGCGCCGAACATGTTTACGAAGCCATCTCATTATGAGGCAACGTATTCCGCTCCGTCCTTGACGTCAGGCGAAATTAATTCGTACTACCTTTAAAGAGACACTCAACGGACTATTACCTAAAAACTGAAAAAGAGTAGTAGCTCTCTTTGTAAAAGACTCGCCCGGGAAGTACACCATCATGCCTTTATTGCCGCTAAGCAGCATTGCTGTATATTGGTTGGAAGGGTGTGGTTGTCGTTGAAATTAAAGGCACATGAGGCATAACTTTGATTGACGCAGGGCAGTGCATGTTAGGGCACGTTGCTATCTTGCGTGACTTACGAGGTTGCGTGTTTACGTATTGGTATGGATAGGTGATGGTTTCTCCAATCTGGGTGGGCATCTGCTTGTTCCATAGGCAAGTTGTATAAAAATAAACAATAGCGAATACAGTATATAGGCGTAAAAAGAATCGTTCATTCAGTCAGCAGCGGGTCAATCGCATGATGATTAGGCTGTCAGAAAATAAATAAAGATATTATGAATAAATATTATTTGTCAATGAATAAAATCTGCTTAGTAGTTATAAGATTTGTCTAATCAACAGACAATTGTCAAATTTTGTTGCTTCTGCTATCGCTATTGCTTGTTCTTAGATGTTAGTTAGACCCACGAAATATTCCTCTAGGTCTATTAAATTTGTATCTCACATTGTCTATTCAAAAAGGTATCAAAATATGTAAATATGTATATTTGCTGATGCTTATCTTGTTATATACATTACAATGATATTTAAATGATAGTTGAACCTTTGTGAAGTTACTCGAAACTTGGTTGTTGGAGATATCAGCGCCTTGATGATGATTCCTTCCTTTTTGTCCTTTGTTGTTATACTTAGGTAAGTGCTGGATGTTATTAAACAAGCTTAGCGAGAAGTTGTTTAACAGTTGTCAGCCTCTTAATGCATTCTCTTTCAATGCGGTCAACAGAATGATTATCAGCTGACTGGACATTTCCGAATTCAGCTCGCTTGTTCAGCATTCAACGATTTTATATGGCACTGCGGTAGTGTGGTCTATTTTTAACCGACTTCAAAAAAGGAGGACGTTCTCAATTAGATCTGGGTAGACCAATTTTGATAATGCTTTTTTAAAGGAAAGTTGGTGCTTGCCATGTGGTTCCTTTGAGTAATTGAATTATTGTAGTATTTGAATTGATATTTAAATGAGTAATTGAGTCAGATCTGACGAGTAAGTTTTTGAGTTATAGTAATATGAGTGTATTTTCCAGTGCATTTGAAGCCGGTTTTTCTTGAAAGAGTAATAGTTTGTTTCTATAATATTTGGATTATTAGGTAACTTACGTTAGCTATATTGTATTTTGAGCATATAATAAGTTTCAAGATGCCCGAGGGGTGCCTACAGGTATCATGAACGAATTTTATTCAACTTGTACTGAAAAATAATTAATTGATGCTGCCTTTGCACTTATTAAGTATCGGAATATCTGAGTAAATGTCTACTATGACTGGGGAAAACAGAAATTGACATTTTAGAATTGATTGAAGCTGCTACGTAGGCAGCTTCAATTCACAATCTAATACCACTTTATTTATTGTAGTTTATTTGGTCGAGTTTTGTTTTTCTACATAAATAAGGAAAATGATAAGCTTCTCCCGTAATAGCCTTTTCCAGGCTCTACTAGGCTTTCCTCTAAAGCTTTCCTATTTCAAAGTGACAGCTTGTCATGATATAAATATTGCGAATCCAACTACTATTATAAACGCGAAAGTTTGTAAGTATGGATGGGTGGATGTTTGTAAAGCTTTCACGCCGGAACGGCTGAATAGATCTGGATAAAACTTGGCAGAGAGATAGATTATAAGTCTGAAATAACACATAGACTACTTTTATCCCGTGGGAACACCGGGGTTTAAATCTACGCGGGTGAAACCGCGGAGCGCAACTAGTACACAATAATAGTGTAATGATTATAGGAACTTTTAGAAAAGACGATGTTGTGTATAAAATATGTACAGAATATTCTACATAAATAACATGTAAAACATTATTTTATAAATCAAATTACTGGGTAATAACATCTCGAGGTTGCTTGGAAGATATCGCGGCCACACTTTATTAGAATTGTTAGTTTTTAATGTAAAAATGTGTATTCTTATTTGTCGTCATTGATTTTGGTGCCTATTTCACACTGATTTGTATTAACATAGAGATCAACGCTATTTCATTATCTCTGGGTAAACTTTCCGCAAAGTAAAATTATACCCGTCTTTGTTTTTTGAAAGTCTAAAATAGAGAAGAAATAGTTTTATCTGAAGGATTGCGCAATGATGGGGAAATAGACTTGATAAATTAAGGAGTCTCTTTGAAGCGCACTTAAAATCCTTTCACCACACTGTTTTGAAAGAAACTAGTGACACGACAAGAAGAATTAACTGAACTTAATTATGGTAGTCAAGCTGTCTCTTCGTAGCCATTCGTAGACATTCGTAGACGCTCGTAGACCACTCGTAGCGCCCTCGTAGCTCCCTGAATACGACACTGTTCGGTGGTAGGCGATGCTTTCAATCGTAGATAATTGTGTTTGCAATTGGAATTCGCTCGGATCAATTTAGTTAGAGGATGCATACTGTCGAGATGAGTTGAATTGGTTTTTAATAGTTGTGAATACCAAAAAGATGATTGTGATTACAGCTTTTAATTTATGGATCTTTTGTTATTTTTTAGGTGGTCTCGAAATAACTCCTGGATATCAAACCTACCTACCTAATGCGCAGAAAGCAAAGCTACCTACTTAGCTGTAAAGCCATAGAAAACAATGTAAAAGATGAACACCGTGGGTCATAGCTAACAATAAAAATCTTTACGAATTAAATCCCAATGCATGCATTGTAAATATATACTCACTCAGATCGCTTCTTGTCAAGTACCTACTTACGTACATTATTACTTTTATATAAAGTACAATAATTAATGTTAATAATTATGTCCTTTTAATAATATATTTTAGTTATTAGTTATTATATTTTTTAAAGTTTTTAGTTTAAGGTCTAATTGAATAAAAAAAATTCTACATCTATCTACAATAATGATAAATAAATAAATAATAAATAAAAAAAATAATGTTATAGATTTTTATATTTGCATACGTATAATTTATATTAACGAATAATTATTATACGTCTAAGGGCGGTATCCTCAGGAACGTCCAAATATCACATTTGGCACATACCCATATTTCTCAGACATCAAACTAAAAAGTAATCTAAAGTGCATATATAATAAACACAGAGTTTAGTGTGCAAATACACTAGACTGGCAAGCTGGTACAGCTATGAATAATAAACTTTGCAATCAAGACATTAACAGCAGTTTCAGAGTGTGACGTGGACTAATGAAATGCACGTGTTACTCTCTATACTACCTACGGCTGGGTTTCGGTGTTATTAGATGAAGCTGCCGCACGTTTTCTAAGAAGCGACAACCGTCATTTAGATACCGTAATCTAACTATCTAACTAACATTATATAATGTGAAATTTTGGGTGTTTGTTACTCAATAACGCCAGAACGGCTGAACGGATCTGGATAAATTTTGCACAAAGATAGTCTGGAATAGCACATAGGCTACTTTGTATCCCGTGGGATTACCGGGATTTAAAACTAAGCGAGTGAAACAGCGGGGTACAGCTAGTCTAAAACAAATACATATATGCCAAATGCCAACTTGACCTAAACAATTATTTATTCGTAGCTTAGGGGAAGCAGGGGTAATGGCGAACATGTCGGGTAACACCGCTCACTCCAATAACTTATTAAATAAGATGCCTTGAAACACAGCGAGCACGCTGCAGCGCAGGGGTTGTAACGCTTGAGCAGGCAGTTTCTTAATCTCGAAACTAACATAAGACAAATGAAAAAACAAATAAGTAGAGCATTTTTCTCTCAGGTGTTTGGCATTCGCCCGTCTATAAGTGTTAGTCAAAATCATCAAAATCAAATCGGTCATTATTCAGTACAATCACAAGTATCACTTTGAAACGTTTTTTTTTTTTTTTTTTTTTAAACTTAATAGACCGTTCTTTGGCTACGATCTCGCCTGGTGGTAAGCGACGATGTAGCCGACGATGGAACAGAACGGTCCAGAAGACACCTATTCACTCTTGCCTTAAAGACACCCAAATTGTAGGAATCAGGAAAGACAGACGACGGCAATGAGTTCCAATCCTTGGCGGTTCGCATGATGAAGGTAGAAGCAAAACGCTTAGTGCGAATGGGTGGTAAATTAACCAGGTAAGGGTGGTACTGGGCCGTACGTCTACTCGTCCTATGGTGGAAAGGGGATGGTGGTATGAGATCGTGAAGTTCCTGGGCACATTCTCCAAAATGCAACCTATAAAATATCGATAGGCAAGCAACTTTGCGGCGGTGTTGGAGACTCTGGATCTTAGTCTCCGCCATGTATTGCTCCCCTATGAGCCTGAAAGCTCTCCGTTCAATCGAGTCTAAGGCAGCAAGCTGGTGCTTGGCAGAGCCATCCCAGAGATGACAGCAGTACTCCATACCAGACCGGACTTGTGCTTTGTACAGATTAAGAAGCGGTCCTGGTGTGAAGTACCGCCTTACCCTATTTAAGATACCAAGCTTCATGGAAGCTGTTTTTGCCCTAGACTCGATGTACGAGCCAAAGTTAAGAGCAGGCGTTAGTGAGGCTCCAAGAAGTTCCAGATGGTCCTGTATACTTATAGGTACATTTTGGAAAACAGGAACGCGGAGAAACGGACTTTTCTTTGACGAGAACAGGCAAGCTTGCGTTTTAGAGGCATTGAATTTAACCAAGTTGGCGTCACCCCAATCAGACACCGCCTTGAGTTTTAAATTCAAGCGCTGCAGCATTGCATCTCTCTCTTGCTGAACCACGCTCTGTCTGGCTTGGGCATTGGATGTGTATCTTTCCACAACCGTGCTGTCGTCTGCATATCCCATGATACCGGGCATAAGCAGGTCGTTGATGTGCAGCAAAAACAGCGTGGCAGATAGCACCGACCCCTGAGGTACACCGGCGTTAATATCCAATTGATCAGACGAGCAGCCGTCAACAACTACTCGAATGGATCGTTCCCTCAGAAAGTCTGCCAGCCAAGAACAGAATTGGACTGGTAGTCCGTATGCAGAAAGCTTGCCAATAAGGCTAGCATGCCAAACCCTATCGAAAGCCTTTGAAATATCGAGTGAAACGGCTAGAGCTTCACCGAATTTCTCTATTGCTTCGCTCCAAATGTGCGTGACATACACAAGAAGATCCCCAGTAGACCGTTTTCGGCGGAATCCGTATTGGCGGTCACTGAGGAGGTCGTTGTCTTCGAGGTATGTGAGGAGTTTACCGTTCAGTACACGCTCCATACATTTACATAGTAGAGAGGTGACCGAAATAGGGCGGTAGTTTGAAGGGTCGGCGCGACTACCTTTCTTGGGCACAGGCTGTACATTGGCAAGCTTCCAAGATTTAGGGACTATACCAGTTTTCAGAGATAGGCGAAAAAGTCGTGTAAGGATTGGAGACAACTCAGGTGCACAGGTTTTCAGAAGTATTGCTGGAATACCGTCAGGTCCGCTAGCTTTGTTCACGTCAAGACTACGTAGTGTTTTGAGCACTTCCTTCTGCTGAATGCGAATTTCTGACATTTTGGATTCGCATTGAGGGATGCTGGGTGGAGTTTCACTAGATGTATTCATACGTGAATTTTCCGCAAACTGATTAGCAAATAGGTTCGCTTTCTCAATTGCCGTGTGAGCTAGCGAACCATCAGGTTTCACCATTGGTGGAAGGGAAGGGCGGCTGAAGTTCGCTTCGACCGATTTGGCCAGAGACCAGAAAGCTTTACTTCCCGCGGGGTATGTGGCAAGCTTAGCTCCCATGCGGCCAATCCGGTCGAAACGAGACTTCCGTAGCACCTTTTTGCAGGATTTGGCGGCTTTGTTGAATGCTTTCTTCTTTTGCCACGTATCAGAGGCTTTACCATTTCGTGCATCAACCCAGGCAAGATAGGCTGCATGTTTTTGCGCTTCCGCGCTAGCGCATGCAGGACCAAACCACGGGCGAGCACATGTTGAAGGTGATGTATCCGAGAATGGAATGAAGTATTCCATTGCCGTTTTGATCACCTCCGTGACGGCATCAGCACAGTTCGTGGGATCGCTTGAAGAAAAGCAGGTTTGCCGCCAAGGATAAGACGCAAAGAAATGGCGCATCTCGTCCCAGTCTGCTGACTTGTATCGCCATATTCGCCTACATCCTCTAGGAGAGGGGTCGGGTGGCGAATATGCCGAAATAGATCTCACCACACAATGGTCTGACGTGCCAAGAGGGGGCAACACTGACACTGTGTGACGATCTGGTTCACTTGTCAGCAAAAAATCCAAGCAATTGGCTGTGTGACCCTCTACATCCGGTACCCTTGTTGCTTCACCAACCAGCTGCGTGAGGTTGAGAGTTAGAGCAAGTTTATAAGCCTCTATTCCAGCGTGGTCGGTGATTTGGTAAGGGAACAGCCACTGTTGGTGGTGGGCGTTGAAATCCCCTAGCAGTACCAATTGCGCATCAGGGTAACGTCTTTGGGCCACATCCGCCGCTTCACTGATGTAGTTAAATAACCTGGTTGTCTCGGAGTCCCCAGAGTGTGATCGATATAAACCAGCGTAAATAATTTTATCTAGGTCGGTATCCACCAAAACCCATACTACAGAAAAGTAGGGCTCTTCAAGGTCACGCAGACGCAGACAGCAGATGTCATCCCGAGCGAACAGACAGATACCAGCTTTAGGTATAAAATTGTGCTCCAGTGCATAGCCTGGGTATGTTAGATACGCTGTGTCGGGAGGGCACTGGATCTGCGTCTCCGTGAGGAATAATAAGTGCGTCTTATATACCGGGTGAATCTACCGCCAGTTCATTGCGACCAAAGCCTAGAAAAAGCCGAGAAGAAAGCCAATAGTTACCATTACTTATAGTATTGTTTCGCAAGTCGCTCATGGAATGAACTTGTCTGGAGATGCACTGCTCTGCGTCTGGTAAACTTGAAGCACACAAATGCTAAGGCTCATATTGCCTGTAATTCCACCGGCAACCACCCAAACTGAAACACATTAACGCTGTTTTGTGGCAGAGATAAACTTGTTGCTAGTATTTCCCCGGCCGAGCCCTTCACAAAGAGCTCTTACGAGCCTTTGCTGTTGTTTGTGATCAAAAGTTAATATCAAAATTACAGTAATAGCAAAACAATGGTAGTTAACCGTACATTCATACAGTGCCAGTGGTTCAAAGTCAGTGTAAAAAGTAGTCCGTGTGTTTCTGTGAAATCACTGATGAAGAGCAATGGTGAGGGTAGTGGAAGCGGCTCCACCTTCCGATCCTAAGGTAGTGGGTTCAAAATCGTTCGTGCACCAATGAGTTTTTCTGTTCAAAAATTGATGTGCACAACGCCAGTACTCTCAAACGGTGCAGGAAAACCTCGTGATGAAACCGACATGTTGTAGAACCTCAAGTTCTATAACATGTGTCATTCAAGTATTCGAAAGGAGCCTCTTGAGGCACACTTAAAATCCGTTCACCACACTGTTTCGAAAGAAGTTTGTGACTCGAAAAGGAGAAGAACAAAAATGAAGTCAAAGTCAAAGTCAAAATATGTCTATTCAATAAAATCACAAGGACCATCTTGAACCGTCTTAAAACTAGGTGACTCTAGTGCCAGTTCCACGCGATGACTTTGAAACGTTTCTAGGTAAATCTAAGTACCAGTTTCACCCGACCCATACCTCCTTTATTAGAGTTGGTCACAGTTCAGGCATCGGCTCAATATCTTGGAGATATTGAGCTTGGCTTATTACGTCACGTGTCTCGGGTCAGCTGCGATTGTGACGAGCCCGCCATCTGTACGCAGCCCTTATTGACTTTGACCCCGGCTGGTTATAAATTTAACCACGCCGAGACGCTAATACCCTTTGATTTAACGGTTCACTTCTCTGCGCGCCTCTCTAATCCTGTATAACATAGCAGTTGAATGCTGGCGATATTTATTAACGTTTTCCCCCTATTATATTTATTTATAAACATGGAATAAAAAAACAGTGTTTTATTTACCGTATAGCTGCCTGCTGATATGTAAAAGATTCCCTCTGACATCCAACTAAATTTTCATCCACCAAAGATTCAAGGGTCTGTTTGATAAATCATCCTCCGACGACTCCGCGGAGCGCAAGCGCTACTATGGCATTAAAGCAATGAAGGTAAAGTTTAAAATTATATGCACCGAAATTGCCGGCCGCTTCGCTGCTGGTATGCCTCCGTGCACCGAAATCAAAGTCGTGAAGCTGTTTCTGTTTTAGTCTTATTCGTTTCAATAAAAAGATAATAAATGTTAAAAGAACGAAAAACAACAAATCAGTAATACATAGGTAAATAATATATATAGGTAATATAATTATATAATAATAATAATATATTGGTAACTAAGAAATAAAAGTAAACAAGACATAGACTCTATTGTAGATGATTTTAATAATAAAAAAAAACATAAATACTATTATCTATCTTAGCGAAAAATCCTAGCTATAAATATAGTTGGAGCTGCGACATTTTTTGTACGCAACCGTAATGCGGTTGCAAATAGGTGAATACGAATGCAATAAACCGAATAAAAATGCACAATTTCAGTCGTTGGGAATCGAGGCGAGAGCGTTCTCGATTGACGGCAAAGAAAACCATTTATTTATGAACTGAAATGAGCAAAACTCAGGTATTACAGGGTATTCCCCAGGCACGGTGTACATCTCGTCCTTTGTCTTGGTACTCTAGAATTCTAGATCCGTATTTTACGTCTTTGATTGTTGTTTTCTTCTTCTACAGTGTGTCAAATAAATTATTTTCTTACTATGTAAAAATAAAATTGTCGTGAAATATGAGTGCGTTATATCTTGGTTCGCTGTGTTTTATGTTTTTTATTTGTTGTTTTATGTGTTTTATTTCTGTTTTCCGTACGTTGTTTTATACTTGATTACGTTGTGTGTCTCGTGTATTCATCCCTCCATTATAAATAGGTAAATGTTTTTTAAGTCCTTGTACAAGAGAGAATGAATAAAAAAAATGCTGCGGGACGGGCAATGTTCGTCACTGGCAGCATTTGACGCTAGTTTATGTCCTCTAGGAAAGAGCCGGAGCCATATTTCACGTTCCGTGGAGAGCCGTTGTTCAACCCCTTCACTTATTCAGTCAGGCTTTTTGTGAAATTGCCATGCAAAAGTCACTGCATCCCTCAGAGCAAAACAAAAAGAAAAATGTACAGAACGCATAATGAACAATACGCAGAATGTACCTACATGCAAAACGCAAAATGACAATTTTATTGTACGCCCAATGTGAAAATTGCATTTCCTGACCTATTCTATCCTATATTTCCTACTTCCAAAAAATACAAAATAAATGCAAAAGTTACGATGATTGGAATTTTGGTTACGCAATCAAGCCCTAATCAATGAACAAATTGACATAAAACTTTTGGATTTATACATTTCGTAACCTAGATACGATATAGATATGGCTATTTTAATTTCAAAAAAATACAGTTAACGAGACAGAAAACATAAACAAACCCAAATAGATGGGTTGTTAGCAATAACTTAAGAAAATTATCATTTGATACACAGACAAATAATCATTAGATGAAATAAATAAGCTAGGTGAAAATAATAATGTAAAAATATTAATATTAATAGTAATGTATTTAAACCTCATCAAGAAAATAATATGAATACTCAATGGAAAAGGGCGTTTATTATTTATTTGTTTCAGATTTATATTCAATCCATACATTACTTATGTAATACCAAAACACTACCTATTTACCAACCACCTACCTACATAAGTACTTATAATCATTCTTGTTCTTGTCATGTCACTAGTTCTTTATAGTAGCGTGGTAAAAAGATTTTACGTGTGCTACAAAGAGGCTTCTTTTGATCAGTAGGTACCTGAATAATAAAATACTAGGTTATAAGTGATTATATATAAATAGACAGGCTTTAGCATTGCATCTAGTGTAAGATTTTCCAGTTTCAGTCAGTGGTTCAATGGTATCTTTTTCACGCCCTATTGGACATTTCTCATTTCACATTACGAGTTGCACAAAGAGCCATGGAGCGAGCCATGCTCGGCATAACACTTCTAGACCGATTACGCAACACTGAGATCCGGCGTCGTACGAAAATCTTCGACGTCGGTGACACGGCGGTAAACCTCAAGTGGAGTTGGGCAGGACACCTTGCCAGACGTGGTGATGGCCGGTGGAGTAAAGCCTTGACAGAATGGTGGCCGAAATCAGGCCGACAAAATCTAGGCCGACCGAAAGCGCGATGGGTCGACGACATCGTAAGGGTCGCTGGAAACACCTGGACCCGAGACGCAAAGGACAGAGGAGGCTGGCAGAAAATGAAGGAGGCATATACCCAGCAGTGGGTGACACCGGGCTGAGATGATGATTGGATATTTATCACAGCGTCTTTCAGTACCACTGTCGGCCAAAATTATCAATAAAAATATTAATCATAAGTAGTATTTTAAAACCAACCTTTCTTCGCCTTCATAAGCTTGAATATTTAATAACAAAAACTTTTCCAAACATTAGCAATAAACCTAAAATTGGCAATTCCGCCAATATTTGAGTTCGTGCCTCTGCACCTCGCACATGTCTTCCGTATCGATGTGGGAATTAATAAAGACTTCTCATGAAGTGGTGACTGTCTTAAATGTAAAATAAAAATAAAATGAATAAAGAACCTTAATTAATTTGGTAGGTAATTGGTATGTACCTAGTGTGTTTGTTGTAGTGCATTTTTGTTTGTAGTGTTATAAATGGATTCGTCCGTCACAAGACCTACAAAATAGCTTCTTGTCGTGTCACTGGTTGTTCTTTAGAAACAGTGTGGTGAAAGGATTTTAAGTGCGCCTCAAGAGGCTCCTTTCGAGCACTCACTCGACACATGTTATAGAACATTTTAGGTTCCTAACATTTGGCAAATGCCCACATTTAGCACAAGTTAGTAGGTATTCGCACCGCACTAGTACGGCCGTCAGATGACAATGATCGCTTTCAGGAGTCCAGACACGACACGAGTCTGTTTGTTTTCAATAACAGTTGTGACCACCAATGCCATCTGTTTGCTTGTAAATTTAATACCGAACCCACAAACTAAACTACAAGACCAGACAGTTACTGTTGACTTACCTATATGAGAGATCGAGCATTGAGGGTGCATTGGGGGTGCAAATTATCTTTACGAGACCAAATACTTACATAATGGATAAGTAAATACTGGCCTCGTTACTTTCACAAAAAGTTTTCTGTATTTCTCATATCTACGAATCAATATGGTTAGAAAGCCTTGTTCAATTCAATTCGAAGTTTAACTCGAAAATCGAATTTAATTTTCCATAATTTTATTGTGTTCCGTATTCAAATTGGCATAACGTAAACAGACAAACTGGAAAAAAATTATAATTTTCCCGCCAAATACGTTTCTTTTCGGAAACAAGGATGACTCGTTTTGCCAAAAAGGAAAGGCAAGAAGTTCCGGGCAAACAAAAAATATGACGAGATTTTTTGTTTGGGGCAGGATATTGAAATACTTATGCGTCTTCAGTTTGCTTAGCGTCAAATACCAAGCTTTGTCTTACATAACAACCGTACAAATATACTATCTACTCCGAGACAAGAGTAACAAGTTGTTTGTTCTTTTAGGCTTGGTCGCGTGAAACTGATACGGGGGATAAAGGTACATAGTGAAGCTGTTTATTTCTTACATTTCAGTTTCTACATTTCAGTTTGTCAAAGTCAAAAGGTGTTTATTCAATTAAATCATAAGAATCACTTTGAAACGTCTTAAAGCTAGGTGAATCTAGGTGCCAGTTTCACGTGACCAAAGCCTAGAAGAACAGGCAAGAAATTTACGGCTTGGTCCCTTCCGCTCTTTTGTATGATCTTATAAATAAATAAATAATGCTGGACAATCCACACAGCACTATCTAGCCCCAAAGTAAGCTATTCAAAGCTTGTGTTATGGGTACTAGATAACTGATATATTTAATACATTATATAATTACATAGATAGATATTTTTATTATACATAGAAAACACCCAGACCATCGGAACAAATTTCTGCAGATCGTACACAAATTTGTTCCACGGCGGGAATCGAACCCGCAACCTCTTGCGTCGCAGGCAGGCTCTCGCCCGCTGCGCCACAGAGGTCGTCTTATGTTGTTCATTTATATGCCTAAAAGTTTGGTCATGGGGGGGGGGGGTATCTAAACACCACAGTGCGATTCCTTTTCATCTCCAATTGTCTTAAACTAGGGACTTTCCTTGTTTCCATTTTCGCACACAACATATTACAGAATTTCACTTAAGTATAGTTTGGCAAACGGGCTTGTTTTAAGCACCACTGAGTTTCGATAGGGTGTTATCACGGTAACGGGCGAGCTCGACCGGAGAATAGTTCCCGCCTGTCACCCTGATGAGGGCGCAAGGGTCGCAAAAAAGGGTACGCATTGGAAAACGCTCACAATATATCAGAATGGAACAGAAGCAATGAAGAAATAGCGCAACTTTGATAGAGGCATAGCTCCAAACACTTCATCACCCAAGTGGTCCCTAGTTTGCACCTATAGTAATAGTAGGTAGCTCTGCCTTCTACGCTAGCCGTGAGTTCAATTTCTACAGAGTACAAACAATTGTGTAATAAAAAGTGAAGTAGTGCCGTGTTGAATGTTCACCAATATTTATGTAATTATCTTATTATTTTATCTTTACACGAGGTTAAGTTTAGTGTCACTTAAAACAGTAGGATATGGAAGCCGGGTATTGCTGACGAAAATAACAAACAAATAGTTTTTTCATTCCTAAAATAGTGTACTTAGGGAATATTGTCTCTATATCAGCACGAAAGATGAATTTCGATTCTTTGCGGAAAAGCGATAAATTGCTGCAAGAAACAGAATTATTTGGTTTGTTAATGTCGCGACGTTTGGCGACGAATGGCGTATTTCAATGAAACCATTTCTATAATAATACGCTTACATTTAGATAAAAGCTCTTTCAATCTTTTGTAAAATCTTTTGTACTTATCGATCAATTTTTTAACGCAGATGAAAACACTTTCATCAGTTTCTAGCTTCAAAAGAAAAAAATCGTTATAAGTAAAAATAAAAATTGAGAATATGTGCCATTGAACCTTTGAAATAGACGAATCGAGTTTGTAAAACAGATTCCTTAAACTCCAAAGACAAATTCGTAAGAACATAAAATCTGGATACTTAACACAACAATTGTATATTGTAGTGTATCACACAAGCCTCGCACGTCATATTAGACCACAATTTCTAAGAGATACTAAAAATTTGGACTAAACAGTTTAGTAGTAGTAGTAGAGTTGATTAATCCAACAAAGCTAAGTACCATGGAATGGTTTTTAAATTCTCTCTCAGGTCCTATTCGGGGAAGTGAATTTCTTGTGAACATTTTAAATTGGTAGCGAGCGCTTGACAAGAGTGGTTTAATTTGATTTAATATTTGAAGCGAGGCTGCGATGCAGAGCGAGTTTATGTGGTAGAGTGATTGATGTTAGATGACTTTGCGACTACTTTTTTCTTATTTTTATATTTTAGGTACACCCATTTCTCATTACGTCAAAATCTGTTCCGTGTACCAACCAATGTCCTTCCATGCTATGTAGTATGTACCACAGTTATAGTCAGTCAATTCAAAAGAGGATTAACCTGTAATAGCTTTATTTTCCATCATTACTCAAGGCACCACCAATCTTTACCTCTTGTAGGGTCGTAAGGATTTCTTGACTACTGCCCAGTAGGTATTGAGAATCTCTATGAGAAAACATGTGCATCTTTTCGAAAATAACATTAGCTCGAAGTATTTCATGAAAATTATAATTGGTAGGTACTATCTTGTTGAATTCTTAAATTGAGCATTCACACTAAAAAGTTTAATGTAGGTACAGTAGATGATTTAAAGTAATAAGATTCACAGTAAAATTATTCATCGGACAAAGCTGACAAAGGGATGGTGAAATTTATATCGAGTGGTCAGATATCGGTTTTCAATATCAATTACCATTGAAACCCACAGCACAGAGATATCTGATGAAAGCTTAATGAAACTGAAAATTTCCTCAATTTGTCACCGCTCGGCGTGGAATTCATCTTCATGTGTAACTAATGAAATGTGCGGAAATTATGTTGAATGGCAGAAACCGCGCTGAAACGGCTCTCTGGTTTTTTATGATATTTATCGTAGTTAAGTATAAAAATTTCCACTGATTACCTACCATTGCAAAACATGAACAAGAATTGAAACTGACCTAACTGCACATTTTATGAGTGCAACAAACACAAAACTTTTTAGAAACTTACATTAACACCCCAAAAATCTCTACTTTACACACATTAAATACGGCCAAGGTGAGTACAATCACAAAAGTTCGCCAACAGCGAATACCAAAGCGCTCATCAGCACTTTTAAGGGTGCAAGAATTCGAAAATGTGACAGAAACAGTTTAACATTCTCAAATTGGGCGATCGAGGTGTCAAAAGTAAAGCTCTTAATAAAATTGCATATGTTAGCGTAAGAATTTAAATCTATTCAAATAAGCGGCGCGCCACGAGGCAGAAAGGTAATTTGATGAAATACAACAAAGTTTTGTAATAAAATCACACGTTATCTGGTGAAGTTCTGACTCGAAGCTTATTTTATGCGTACACTGAAGCGCACATTATATGGAAACTTTTGACGACGTAGATTGCTCGCTGATTCACTGTTGACTTGCACTGTGAATCAGCATATTTGGCCTACACGGACGAACTATCTCCAATCTCACATGAACTATAAACATATCAAAACTCTTTAAATGGGAGTTTGGTTATATTATTTTTAGTTATCAATGTCATTTAACGAGATCATAAAGATTGTAAAATCCCTAAAAAAAATCAGGCTAACTTGCTCGCAAGAGATCGCAGTTTTCAAGTAGTTTATGCAAGTTCATAACTTTTGGCATGTTCGAACATGAGTTATAGGCAAAATAGTTAGCCACTATGCCAAATGGAACACTAATTTAGAAGGCCTAAGTAAGTTATGGGCCATGATGTCGATGGAACCGGAACGTCGTCATGATTATAAATTATAGCATCACATTATCTACGTGATATTTCATTACACACGGTCAGCATCTGCATACCGCTGGACCGAGTTTGATGCTTTTGGCATATTACCTTTCATTCTTACATAAATGTTTTTGTGCAATCCCGACCAATCTTCCAAATAACTCCATCCAAAAGTTGTTCGATGATCACTAATTGTTTTGCTTACTGTTGAATATATTATACTAAAGTTTTATTTCCATTCATTCAATCATTCTTTTTCGAAGTGCATCCTTTAAGTCAAGAATCACATTCAGCAAGTCTTTAGGAGTTCACTTAAGCTATAAGTTCCGACACTTCCCGAAGTCGACACCGATGCACTTTGTAGTGCAAGTTTAGCCCGTTACGGCCGGGCACTTATGACATCCTTTATGACGGAGTTGCTAAGTTGGGATGAGCTACCAGATACCAAATCTTATTAATTTTTGATGTCCCCACCGTTCCAATATGGAATAGATTACGATTTCGAAAAAAAAGGTTTCGTTGGGGAAAGAACTACTGCCAACATGCCTATTCTACTGTGAAGCAGCGTTGCTGTCTCGGCTTGAAGGGTGATGGTAAATTGCAGGAACTCATTTCTATTTGAGGCCTCATGACCTCAGGCCTCAAATCGATGGACGGCATGGAACGTTCCTACCGAGAGTGATTTGCGAAATAGTGTGTTTTTTTCCTAAATACTACAATACGTTATTTCCATTCATCATTATTTGGGCTATCTGCTAGTTTCATCATGAAATACATAGTATAAAAACAGCAAACAATATATTGCTGTATAAATAAAATATTTTTGTACTGCTTTCATTTGTTTATTTTTCCAATCTTTGTTAGCAAAATGTTCGAAACATCCACCCTAATTGTGAGAGTACCCGCAAATTGCAAAACTAAAATAACTTCATCGCATTCTTGAAACGTGAAGGAGCTGAACTTTCGATAATGGTCTAAGTTAGATAGTTTTACCGCAGAATAATAACTAGTTGCTAAAGATTGTGGTCGATTCGCAGTTTCAGAGAACCTGGGTAGGTAGGTAGGTAGGTACCTGCCGCATTAATCATTGTTACACGTTTTTGTTTTAATTTGGCGAAATGAAATTACCTGCTGGATTAGTCTCAAGGGAAAGGATGGAGCTTTCATTTCATTTGTCGGTCTGTAACAAAATGGATAAAGTGGTTTTTGTACTAGCAGCCGCGCCCGGCTTCCCTCGCGTGTACTTTTTTATGTTTTAGTAAATTATCAACCCAAAATAATTCCAACCCGCTTTGGATCGGCAATGATACAATTTTCATGTAGAACAAATTACATTGTGTAAGGTAGAGGCACGAACACTAAGGTAAATAAGACAGTGCCTATCTTACTTGGGGACAATAATAAAGTCTGCATGTTTTCTTTAATAAAATTATATTGTATTTATTGAATGTTTTACGACGGTATTAGGTTTTTAGCCGTTACGCGTGCTATTCCACTTAAGAGTCCGGTGACAGCGGCTCGCAATTTCGAGGTGCGATTGGCTATTATTTCATTTTGGGGAGGTTGTTTGAAAAAATAACTCTAGAGAAACACGCATAAATACTGTTCGAACACAAATAATACAATAATATAAGGGAAATGTGCTTGAGTCAGAAATCATTTTGGTATTAGGTAAACGTAAGACCAAACATACTAATACCAAAATGATTTCTGATTCGGGCATGTTTCCCTTATATTATTGTATTATTTGTGTTCGAACAGTATTTATGCGTGTTTCTCTAGAGTTATTTTTTCAAACAACCTCCCCGAAATGAAATTAAATGAAATAATAGCCAATCGCACTTCGAAATTGCGAGCCACTGTCACCGGAGCCTTAAGTACAAATTTTCGTTTCAACCCTACGGACGAATTAAATAAATAGATTACCTACTTACCATCAAAACGCTCGCTAGATTTTTCGTTTGCGTTAGGAACTATGAATAAATATTATAGTTCGCAACAACCATTTACCTATATTCTTATTAACTATTTCGTCAGGAAATCACAAAAACACTTTGAAATGTGTTTGCACTTTTTGCTATGACCCCAAGTAATGTTGGTTAAAATACCACCGAAATTATACACCAGAACTCAAATAACACAAGAAAATCAATTAAAATTAAAAAGCTGTCAATGGCAGAAAACCAATATCTTTATAGTTGAATTGAATCACATGCTTTTTGAGTTTGTCTTATTTCATAAAATCTAAAACGAGCAAGCCCAGAGGGTCCAGACGATATCAACTCTCTGTTAGCAATCACGCCTGCGGAAAGATAGAAGCTAGATAAAGAGATATTAGCTTTTAATATAAACGTAACTTAAGTTAAAACACTGCTCATACTCAGCCCTGTCACTGTTAGTCATTACCCAGTGATAAGCGATGGCGATATTTTCAGCACTATCTTATGACAGATGTATGACGCCATGCGTAAAGCATTCCTTTACTTGTGATTTTTGAGTGAGATTCCATGATGCTCTGGCAAGCTTGGGCCCCTTGGTAGGAACGGTTAGCAATCACTATTAAGCGCAATCACGCAAACGAAGCCCCTGGAGCCAGCTAGTAACGTGATGCAATATTTTATTTATTAATATTACTATTTTTCCGGTACATAAACATATATTTCGACTTCCAACATTTCTGTAAATACGAAATTATGGTCAGCAGGTTTCATTTTGAGACTATTATTTTAAATATCCTTCGAATCATTTTGTCACTGCGGAGCTTTAGCTTTAGCAGTGCTAGCGAAAGTACTTTAACACTCTGCGTTGGCTGGTCAGACTTAGTTATTAGCTACCTATACAACGAGATAATACGAAATCTGTTATACAAGCTGACTATTTCAGCTTTTAGGTACTTCAAATTATATAGAGATAGCAAGTAACTTATAAACCGATTAACTTTGGTCGAGCTTTTAGAAACCGGCGGTAAGTCTATTTTCAAAGTTATTGAAATTAATAGGAGCTATTACTATTTCTAATATTTTAAGAATGATCAAACAAAAAAAAACTTACTTGCCTTTAAACAAACCCCTTATTTTAAAAACTCGATTTGACTCATATACTTACCCTGAAGTTATGGCCTAACGAACATAAATAGGTACATAAAATGCCAAGTCATGTCAGTTAGTCAGTTAGGCTGGCCATTATAACATGAGTCTCTTCAAGGCATAGGTGTCTTCTAGACCGTTCTGCTCCACCGTAGGCTACATCGTCGCTTACCATCAGGTGAGATTGTAGTCAAAAGGCGGTCCATTCAGTTAAAAAAAATAAAAGGCTGTAGAGCACGTAACACCACTCTCATTGAAACTATTCATGTGAAATGATTTAGCAATGGTTGCTTGTTTAACGTCCAGAATCGGCGCGTCGGAGTGGAAAAAGCTTTAAAGTACCGTAGCGCTGAGGCAGCTGAGGTAAGATGAAATATAGCGTGAAGGCGGAGCTAATAGAAAAGATAATCAGACCTCTTAGACAAGTGGCAAGCAAGACATGATAAAAGTTCTTCGTTTGTAAAATAACGCTAAACTAGAGTAGTAGAGCTCTTTGTGAAGGGCTCGTCCGGGGAAGTACTACCACCACGCCTTTTTCTGCCGCCAAGCAGCAACGCTGTGTTTCGGTTTGAAGAGTGTGGTCGCCGGTGTAATTACAGGCACATGAGGCTTAACATCTGTATGCCTCAAGTTGATGGACGCAGGGCAGTGCATCGTAGGGCACGTTCCTATTGTGCGTGACCTACGGGACAATGTTTTGTTTATAGGTGATGGTTACCACTTAACATCAGGTGGGCCATCTGCTTGCTCCATCAGCTAGTTGTATAAAAAAAAAAAACTAATAATCTGCGTTCATGAGCCTAGAGATTACACGTCTGCGTATTGCGTTCGAACCCCTAAATGTTAACATGAGCATAATACCTATTTGTTTTGCATCTGGGTTCTAAATTATTTTAAATTATAAAATAGTACTTCAGTAATCTTTCAGATATCTGTTACTTCTGCTAGTTTGAAATAGCGTTGTGTGTAAATATCCCAGAAAAAGGTACAACAAACTAATCCAGAATTGTACGCTTCCAGCTTATAATGATGATAGTGTAGATAGGTAGTACTTTGTCGGGATAATCCGAATGTCAAATTAAAAAGTGCCGCAGCGAGGTGAGATGAAATATGGTGCAGAGGCGAGCCAATAAAAAAGGCAATCAGGGAGCGGCGATTGGCGCGAAGAGTGGCGACACATCCAAAATAAATTGCATTAACAGGTAGAGTTTATTAGTTTTACTGTTTAATCCTCTCCTTTGTCGTTTCACTCGGTACCAAATGATATTTTTTATGAGCATGTTGAATATGGGTCTTTTAACAGGTTCTCATAAAATAATACATCCCAAAAAGTAGTTTATTCGTTTTTCTGTTTTATACTCTCCTTTGTTGCTTTACGGGCGGGCTTTTTGCATTACGTTTTAGGTTATAATATTTACGTTTTAAATTGCGTCCTTTAATAGGACACTCCAATCGCGCGTGATTTTATATCTTTCTTTTATAAAATACATTATTACATTTATTAAAAAAAAATTGCTAAGGTATACGCATACAGCAGGCATGCTCTTCTTATTAGTTATGATTGTTTTTCTTACTTCGAGTGTTCTTGTCTACTTTGTCTTGCTTGATGTTCCTCCTAATGACAGATGTCTATAAAACATACAAAGAAAAATAATAAAAATATCTAATTTCTACAAATCACTCAAACAAACATCTCAAATAAAGCTACTAACAATATTTTTGAAGATACGCGTTAGACATGAACGTATATTTTCTTGATATAAAGTTAAAAATAATGTTCATTGCTATATTAGGGCTGTTATATGATGGCATATTACGTTTCTGTATAAAAGGCAATCATTGGGGTGGCAGGGCGTCTAGCCTCGAGGTGCCGGGTGCGACACATCAAACATAATGTATTTACGAACCCTCTGATAACCGCTGATTGGATGATATTTGGAGTTTTCCTCAACGAGTGTTACCAATTCATAAAAGCCAAAATTGGTTAATTTTCTGCCGCATGATTAAAAATGGAATATTTATCATAAAAGTAAAGAATCAACATAAATCATACTCGTAATTTGGGTTTTTACCAAAATGATGGTGTTAAATGTACAAAATAATGATCATTTTGTATTGAGTGATAGTTCGGTGGTCGGTGGTAGAGGTATATAAATTTTTATTGTGTCATTAATTTCATTCTGATAAAATTTATTCTGTGCTTTTATCATTAAAGCCATAAAATACTATACGATTAAGTTTCATGTACAATATTATTAGGGTAAACTTTGATAAACGTAGGTACATGTTGATAAACGTAGGTACATTTCGATCGACCAAAGCTGTTTCCAGGGAATTTAGTTACAGATTAATTTCCATAATATTTTTTTTTTTTTTTTTTTTTTTTTTTTATGCCAAAGCAGGCAGACGAGGATACGGGCCACCTGATGGGAAGTGGTCACCGTCGCCCATGGACACTCACAACACCAGGGGTGTTGCTGATGCGCTGCCGGCCTTTAAGGAAGAGATAAACCCGCCTTTTGAAAGACCCCATGTCGTAACTCCGAGGGAAAACCGCAGGGGGAAGTTCGTTCCACAACTTACTCGTTCGAGGTAAAAATGACCGTGAGAAACGAGTAGTTGAGGAGAACCAGCCATCCAGGTGGTGAGGATGGAATTTTGTTTTGCGGCGTGTGGTGCGATGGTGAAATTCAGCAGCGGGCACCAAATTAAACAATTCCTCAGAACACTCCCCATTGTACAGACGATAGAGCACACACAGAGAACCCACGTCTCTCCGTAGACTTAGGGGCTCTAGGTCGTCTGTGAGCTTAGGATCGTTGACAATCCGAGCTGCCCTACGTTGTATCCGGTCAAGTGGAAGGAGTTGGTATTGTGGCGCTCCAGCCCAGAGATGTGAGCAGTACTCCACATGCGGTCTGACTTGTGCTTTGTAAAGCATAAGTTTTTAGACCGACGTGAAGTACCGGCTGGCCCGGTTGAGGACGCCGAGTTTCATAGAGGCCAGTTTGGCCTTTCCTTCCAAGTGATTCCGGAATTGGACGTCACTCGAAATGTCAACACCAAGGATTCCTATGCTCTTAGAAATATTAAGAGGAGTGTTCTGGAAACTAGGAGCTACGACGAATGGGGTTTTTTTTGTAGATAACGCGCAAACTTGTGTCTTAGTGGGGTTAAAACGAACTAAGTTTCGTTCACCCCAGTCTGAGACCTGCTCCAGAGACGTCTCAAGTTCCGACACAAGAACGTCCCGACACTCTTCTATACGTCATTGTCAAATTGTCAGGTTTTTATCATATTTTCCAATTTATTCGCGGGAATTTAATCAATTTCGTGTTGAAAGGTTATCCAAACCAATCAATCACCTTTTCATGCGAATACATCGCCGTATTAAATAATAGTTTGCAAATGCATGGTTAACGATGTCATCATCATCATCAGTCTAAAGAAGTCCACTGCTGGAAATAGGCCTCCCCTATACGTTTCCAGGAAGAACGATTCTGAGCCCTTTCAAACCACCGACGGGGTCCTAGCAATGTCGTCAGTTGTAACCTACCCGATGGTAGGAGGGCGTCACACGCTTCGTTTTCCTGTTCGTGCATGGTCGCCATGTGAGAACCTTTATTCCCAGCGGTTGTCAGTTTCGAGATATATGTATATGACCTGCCTATTGCCACTTCAACATGCTGATTCTGACAGCTATGTCGGCTACCTTGGTTCTCCTACGGATTTCTTCATTCCTAATTCTATACTGTAGCGTAACTCTATGTTACTCTAGTGCGTAACTAACTGTAGTGAAACTCCCAACATACTAGGGGAGGTCCAAAAGTCCGCGGAACGGGGGGGAAAGGGTATAGGTAGCTACATTTTTTTGGTATGTCACTAATTAGATACTCATTAAGGGTGTACATGTAAATTTTTAGCCCTTTAACATCATTGATTTACAAGATATCGCCCTGCAAACAAGTCAATCCGGAAAAAAACTGCAACAATGGAGCAAATTGAGTTTCGTGCCGTTATAAGTTCCTTACCAATCAAGGAAAACCTCCGCTTACCATAATGAATGAGATGGGAGCCGTTTATGGAAATCAGCGCCCTGGTAAAACCATGATTTACAAGTGGCATGGTCTTTTCAAACAAGGCAGAGAGTCGATTGAAGATGATGCCCGCCCAGGACGGCCGGCTGAGGTCACCACTCCGGATATCGTTGAAAGTTGAAAAAATAATATAGGAAGATGCTCGTCTAAAGAAAAAACAGCTTTCTGGAATAGTAAGAGTATCAGACACAACCATCTTGAGGATCCTACACGATCATCTTGGCATGTCAAAAGTCAGTGCAAGATGGGTGCCAAGAATGCTCACGCCGCCGCACAAGCAACAAAGAATCGAAGCGTCAAAGCACTTTTTGGAGCTGTGTAGCGAAGAATCTACCCCTATTTTGGAGCGGATTGTTACCGGGAATGAAACTTGGATTCATCACTTTGAACCTGAGTCCAAACAGGAGTCGATGCAGTGGCATAAAAAGGGCACACCACCCCTTAAGAAGTTTAGCTGTCGGAGTCAGCCGGAAAGATTATGGCTACGATTGTTTGGGATTGTGAAGGAATCCTGTTGATCGACTACAAAGAAAAGGATGTCAACATTACCGGAGAATATTACGCAAGAATATTGGAGCAATTAAAGGAAGCCATCGAAAACAAAAGGCGGGGAAAACTTTCAAGCGGTGTGTTGCTTTTGCAAGACAACGCACCAGTTCACAAGAGCAAAGTTGCGATGGCTGCTCTAGACCGGTGCGGCTTTGAATCACTCGTCCACCCACCTTACAGCCCGGACCTAGCCCCCAGCAACTATTATTTATTTCCAAATTTGAAAAAAGATCTAAGGGAAAAAAGTTTCAAGACGATGAAGAAGTTAAGGCGGCGATTTTGGCTCATTTTGAGGGCAAAGAGAAAAAATATTTTTTTGATGGTATACATAAGTTAATTTCTAGATCTGAAAAATGTATTAAGCTCAAAGGTAATTATATTGAAAAGGAAAAATAGTTTCGTTGTTTTAATTTCATTACAACTCCTCCATTCCGCGGACTTTTGGACCTCCCCTCGTAGCTCCCTTCTTAGCCCGTTTTGCGGCTTAGAGTTTGGCGCGTCAAGACGTCAAGCAAAATTATATCACTTCAAAGCTTGAAATATCAGACCTCGTATCGTTTTACTCGTAACATTTTTGTAAGAAAAAACAATTTAATAAACTGAAGACATATGAAGCTTATGGTATACGGAGAATCTTAGTCATGTCTTAGTCTTGGTCATACAGGTATGTTTAAATTCGATAATCGTTATCTTTGAGGATAACTCAGCGTGTCTTATCGTTGACCATAATAACGGCAGCCTTAGATTTGAAATTCGATGCCTCCACACCTTAACACTAGCTTATTTATATCATCAGCAACATGTGAAATATTAAATTATTGTAAGCTTACACGCTGGCTGGAATTACTTTGACACTTTGTTCGTACGCCTGCAGCGCTAATGTGGGTGTATAATACGTACCTATATTAATACGTTCAAACACCATAATATACCTACACACATGTCATATGGATCGTAGGTATAGGTAGGTTGTTAGCATAAATTTTGTTATTTTGTCGCAAACAGATTACGAAAGAAGACTGAATGAAGAAGTAAATATGAATCCCAACTAATATGTTACGCTTTCCCGCTTAAACCTCTTAACCGATTTTGATGAAATTTGGCACAGACAATCTTTAGACCCTGAGAAAGAACATAGGCTACCTTTTATTGCGAAAAAAAGAGATGAAGAGCTTAAAAGTACGCAGACGAAGTCGCGGGTACCAGCTAGTAATAAATAAACGTGTTGTGAACACGTTTATTATTTATTCACAAATTGCAATCGTATTTTTAAACCATAATCCTAAATTATTTGTGAATGTAAAAACAGAATATCAAGCATTTAATATAATAATAATTTTATAGTCTATGTTCTGTATAGGTATTAATACTTCATTAATACTAGTGACTGCTTTTATACACAGGCGTGCTAGAAAATAAAAATTTGCAATCAAACTGTTGTCACTTCCTTAATTTATCATCGAGCTAATAAACAAGAACCACACAAGAGTTATTTGTCCTCAAAATAGAAGACGACGGTAGCTACTTAATTAAATGAAGCGAAGATAAAATAAACATACCTTTAGCCATATTTGGATACAAAATGTTTACTTAGGACTGTGCAAAACATACATTACATCAGCATATATACAAAAATGTGGAGTATATATTGACAACTAACCCCCTGGTTTCTGTTCTGAGAGCAACACTAATCGGCTGTCAAGTCACTTGCCATCTCTATCTAGTTTTAAGTAAAAGCTGAAATAGCAAGTGACTTGACCGCCGATTATTGTTGATGGAGCTTTCAGAAACCAGAGGTGAGCTGGTTTTTTCTCGAGGAAAATTAAGAAAATTTCTAATAAGCTCGAAGATAAAAGGTTTTTTTTTATGCATGATCTTAGGTATTACATAGGTCACGTGTATTGATCACTTCTAACAACAGCTTTGATTCAAATTTTACAGATAAACTAAAATAAGAGGTATATATTTTTACTTGACACTCGATTCGAAACAGTGTGGTGAAAGGATTTTAAGTGCGCCTCAAAGAGGCTCCTTTTCGATCACTTGACAGAAGTTATATAACTTATTAGGTTCCATACAAGATGCCGGTTTACTCACACTCGATGAATTAATAAAACTCGCAGTATTTTTACTGAAGCAAAGACATTAAATCTAATACCTTTAAACGAGCAATTCTTGCATATTTATTTATAATCTGAATTCCTGAAACGGCTCCAACGGTTTTCATAAAATTTTGTATACAGAGTTTCAAGGGCGATAAATAAATTTTTAGAAAATGTTTTTTTTCCGTGTTTTTTTTTGTATGCAATCGAGCCGTGTTCGGTGATCCAGATATTTAAATAATTATTTGACCAATTTTAATTTAGGCAAAATGTTGGCAAAGCTGATAAACGGAATCACCTTGTCATTACCGATTTTGCCATACACAATAACACTAAAACAAAGAAAAAAAAGCATTTAAGCCGAATAAAATATTATTACATTTTGGAGTGAATGTGGTGTGAACCTTGGGTTTAAACTACTATGTAATATTATGATCTAAAAATGATCTATAAAGCATTGAGATTTACAAAGTGGTTCAGTGTATTCTAAGACACCCTAAGTAAGGTACGGTACGGTAAGGTACTGTATATGGGTCGCTGCAATGCGGAAGGTAGTCGATTTGCCAGAGCCTCAGAACCCACCCTAATTGCATCCGATTTAATGCACAGCCGGGCGAACACTTAGCTAGATATATTTTATTACCTAAGGTAGTAAAATTGAATCTCTTTGACGTATTTCAGAAGATAATATGGCATCGTAGGACGCTTAGCGAACTCTACCTCGTTAAAGAGTTCTGATAAAATATGAAGTAGTAAAACTGACTGGACCAACAAACTTCCGAGATCTTTATTTGCTATGCTAATGCCAATAATAATCCATCTATAAATGGAAATTAGCATGTTTGTTTATCTGATACAGCAGGATACAGTTAAAAATAATAATAGCGCACCTAGTTAAAAGTTTATTTCGGAACATGGTGTTTTAGTCAAAATTGGGAAAAAGGATTATAACTGCATTAGTCAGTGAACCATTATAATGTTACAGTAATTATAAGTGATAAGTATGATTTATTTTATTGTTATGTTATGTACCTGCGTGCGTCATGAGCTCATGCAGGCTCCTTACATAAACGGAAGAATTTTTAGTTACCGCCTAGTGGTTAAAATAATGTCTAACGCATTGATCTTCAATGTATCAGCAGTGTCTGGTTTTTACAGCGATTGGCCCACAGAGGATGTAGCGTGCAGAAAATTTACAAATTACCTAAAAAACGCATCGCGACCGTAGAAGTAGGCAGTGCCCCGTGTGGTTGTAAAAAGCTCTATATTTAATAGTTTCTGAATTCGTCCTCAATTAGAATTAATGATGAGAGGTACGAGTCTACTAATTGGGTACCCGAGACCAGGTACGGGCTGAGCCGAAAACTTGCTGAAACTTTAAACTGGCTAATCCTGAAAGTAACTAATCACTTCTTGGGAATTCACTGCAGTCTTTACAAAGAGGTGAGTATACGGGGTGTGCAAACACCTTTTGATTTATGTAACTGGCTGTATGGAGAACAACCTCTTTGGGTCAGAAGCCAAACATTGCACTTGGCACATGTCCGCAAAGATTAGTACCTAACTAATAGTAACATTAATCTTGCACACGACCAAGTTGAATGATTTAGTACAGTTTAATAGTTATTAGCTAATAATAATAGTTATTCCCATAGAAAAATAAACTGAAACAGCTTCACGACTTTGATCCCCAGGTACGGTAGATATCCCTTCAGATCTCCCAGTACCAAGTAGGTACTAATTCAAGATTCTTTGAGGATGTCTAAGGGGGGTAGTCAGAGGTACGTCCAAACATTACATTTGGCACATACCCACATTTTGCAGTTGTTAGTATTCCATACGTGACAGGTTGCAAGCCCATAGAAAAATACCTATTAGAATTCTCAGCTTATTTACTTACTATTTATATTATGGTCTGTTCTTTGTATCCTGGGCTAAATCATCAGTGTTCAAGTTATTTACAAGTACATTTAGCTAAATTTCTTTAGGTTCTCTTCGAAATAAATTGAGTAGATTTCTCCTTTATTCATAATCCGGATGACAGTACCTATATATTTTTAATTTGATTGACTAATGAATGTGGTAGGACCGTGTGCTTTTTTTCACGATAGGTCGAACACCCTTTATGTCCGCTTCAGAAATAGAAGTGAGACTTGGAACTTCTCGGGTATAGATAGGCACTAGAACACTAATTAGTTAGCTGCTTGGAAACTAATTCTGTTTTGGTCCAGCGTTCGATTACTATAGATGTATGAGACTGCTCCCGAAAACTAAGGGCGTTATTCACGAATTACACACTGATCCTGATAAAAAAAAATATCTTTTTAGACATTTAATCTAAACCAATATGTTCGTTACGAATAAATTCAAAAACTACTGTCCGATTTCATAAATACTTTTAGCATATATACGCATGGTACAAATCTATTTCTAAGGAATAATTATTTTCAACAAATGTTACCAACACCTTAAAAGTACCTACAGAAAAATATCGAGTGAAAAGAAAGCAGCTTGAATTTTGTTTTTAGTTTCAAGAAAAGAACATAAAAAGAAAGTATCTACACACAGCAACGCTCCATTTGCGCTCTCCTATGAAAGAAGTATGTAGATGTGAGTTTTCCATGTAAAAGTGGAGTTAGGGTCCATTTGCAAATAGAGTACCTGTATGGAAGGCGACGAAGAGCGATGCTAATTCTTTCCCTGAGGCGCAAACATCCTTTAGTGGACGCTGTATACATTGGAACAAGACAAAATAATACAATCCTATTTCCGAGGATAGTTAAATTCAGTTTTTATTACATTTATAGTGCTTACTACACTCAAGGAAATCACAAAGATTTTATAATGTTCCAAAAGTTATTCACCGAGCGGTATTTGTACCCGAGAACCGCGCGCGGGGAAGGTCGCGGGTTCAAATCCCGCTCGGAGAATAACTTTTGGGACATTATAAAATCTTTGTGATAGTTAAATTATTTTATAATCCACATTTTATAACTTTCTTTACTTGCTTAAACGTTTTATACACTTCTATTGGGTGATGTTTACTCAATCTTTAATCATTATTTAGAGATTTAGATAATTTAGAAAAACATCTATATGTACCTATTATAAATATGCAATAATGTAAAGCAATAAAAAATAAGCATTAAAGTAAAGCTGAAGCTAAATCTGGTTCTGGTTCTAATAGTACTAGCGTATGTGAAGGTGATGGTGTGGAATGTCCAGGGTTACCATTGTGTATAAGGGCATTCATAATCATCATTATCAGCCTACAGAAGTCCACTGCTGGTCATAGGCCTCCCTTGTATGTCTCCAGGAAGAACGATTCTGAGCCTTTACCATCCACCGACTTCTCGCGGTCTTAACAATGTGTCTAGGTCTAGCCAGGGTGGAGGGCGTCCCACGCCCACTAAAATCGAAATTAAGAGCACCTTGATTATTCATAAATAAACACCTTACTGTAAAAAGGTATGCTTTGTTTTATAATACACTACTCAAATAAATATAATACCTTAACCCCCGGTTTCCGATAGAAATCTAATTTCAAGTAAAAGCTGAAATAGCAAGTAACTTGACCGCCGATTAGTGTTAATCGAGATTCAGAAACTGAGGATAACTCCTTGTCATCCGAGTCGTCTACATTTCTAATGAAACCTAAGGAAACGCAACATTATGCTAACACATTTTATCATGATTACACGTGAAGTAAGTCAGCCATATTCAGTCGCGGAAGAACAGTGCCAGCTGAAACAATCCTGTGCGGGATCTTTATGCAAAATGAAATAGAAAAAATTGCGAGCAGGAACAGACGAAAATTTACATTTGCATTCTTATACCCCTGGGAACATGCTGCTGCTTTGTAATTGTACAAATCCACTCGCGTTTTTGCGCTGAATGTAGTATTCGCAAAGAATTCCAGACTCGTGTGGGAAAATATGAAAAGGTTTTCGTTCTAAAAATCATTCTAGCCGGTACATTGCATTATCCTTTAGTAAGCTTTTGTAACCATCTGTAGGTAAGCGTAATAGCACGTAATAGTTAGAGGTAAGTAATAGAGCATGAGCTTTTCAATTACTTCTTGCAAGTGAAAAAATTGCATTATTTATATCAAGTAATTGAAAATACCTGAAAACATGATTTTGTTTAGCTATCGCTGGTTCTCACAAACTAGGGTGTAGGTATAGGCTTTCCCTACACCTAAGTTTAATATATTATTGGTGGACGTTACCTACATTCCACGCCGCACATTGTTTTTTTTTACTTATCACCACAGCCTTGAACTATACTATACTATATATATATATATATACTATGTATACTATATAGCAACGATGACACCTTGGCTTGAAATGTTTTCTAGCTCCTTTTTGTAAACACTTCAACATGATCCATAACATAAAAAAAACAATGAATGTTGTCATAATTTTATTCTAACTCAAAACGGTTTGATTGTTTGTTTGCGTTACCACAATTTTATAGCAGACGGTGCGCAAACACCCCTAACCACCCCAAGTGCCCCACCGTACGAATCGTAGCTAAATATTATCTGACAATGATTTTATTATACTGTCGCTCAGAGTCGTAATAAAATGTCCAAATGGCTGATGTTTTGATGGCCTACAAACTGTTTTAAATTGTTAGGTAGGTATGCTGACTGAATTGTTTATTTCGACGACATAAATATGGAGATCTAATACGTCGGATCCAGAGTAAGTAAACGAAAACAACATCAAGTTAAAACATTCGTAAAACATATTTCAGAATAACAGGTTAGAGTGAAATTCTCATGCTACCTATAGGTAAAATCGGGTTTCCTTTATCGTCTACTCAGTCGATTACTTACTTTGTGTAACATAAATCAAGAAGAAGAAAGAGGTTAATTACATGGTATGTAGGTATCCAAATATTAATTAAAATTAAAATAAATATGGTTTGGAGTGAGGAATATAAATTCAGTTTGAATAACAAAGAATTTACATCTTCGCAGGTTCTCATTCTGAAAACCGATATATCCAGCGAAGAGTAACAGGAAATTTCAATAAAATTTTAAAAATAAAGTAAGAGAACATCGGCGCGAACAGACATGGCATAAAGTGCTCAGCGATGCGATGAAAGAAGTTCCCCGTTGCTCCTCTCGGCCGCAGGCGGGTTAATGTTCTAGGTACATCATAACTACGGCAACTCGAATTTATTGTGAGGAAAACTATGTCAACCACGAAAGATCACAACAGGATGTCGGAGCGAGTTTTGAGCTCACAACCGCCCTACTACTTTTGGCAAACAAAAATAAGGCGGCAAGCCAAAGCTTTACTGCTGGGCCCAATTTGGTTGGCAAAGTTTTACTGCTGGGTCCTAATCAATTCTAGCCAGGTAAGGGCGTTTTTTATTGAACAGATCTATGGAGTCAACCTTCTGTAGGTACTAATTATTTCTTTTGTTGTATTAGTAGTGATTTGTGTTTTTCCGTCATTGGATTCAGTCATGTTTTTTTATCCCGTTCTCGGTTATTTTTTACGATAAAAAATTGCCTAATTCAAGTTAAGAACTCTATTGTTTTATGTTTCATTCCTATCGGTTCAGTATTAGAGCGTGATTGAGCCACAAACATCCAAACATCCTAATTTTCACATTTAGATAGATACCTAGCTAGAATACCATTTGACCAACCAACGGACGTTGTTTCGCTTTAAAAACCAGCATGAGTGTGGTTAGATTTGCCGGGTTGCGTCATTTTATAAATACCTTTGTCGGTCGAGAATCATTGATAGCTGCATAATTAGACAGATACTTAGAGCAAGGCTTCTGTTAAAGACATAACCCACGCATTGTGCCCATTGTTTCCTCCATTAGGCTTCAATGGAGCTGCCAAAGGATTCTGCAAATGTTGCAAACTGAATTAGATGTAATCTTCAGAAGCTTCAGAGCTCTTCAAAAGCGAGTAAAACAATGTTTTGAGGGTGATTATGTTAACTACACTTGTATTAGTACTGTGTTACCATTCAAAGTGACTTTATAACCAGCCAAAATTACCTACATGCTTTTGATATTCCATTAGACTATTCTTTTACCATTTAAATTATTTTTGGTGCACTGAGTTTTGTTTTGCTAGTGACTATTAACTTGCTAATTAAGATTAACTTGCTAATTAAATAAACAATTATTAAATATTTGAGAATAATTTAACACAACGATATCTAGCCTCAAACTAAGCAACGTTTGCATTAGATAGATGATAGAATACCTACTTTTTTGTGAAAATATTATAGATAAACAAAGTCATTTTCTGCAGTCGAGTGCCAAGAAAATGTGTCTTTTTGTGAAATTACAAAAAATGTGTCGAAAGATTCAATGCCGAACTCTTTGGTTTTTCTATGTATCAGAATCATGACATTATCACGTGGCCATGCTTCTTCGTTATGTGGGATACGACACGCAAATCCCGAAGGATCAACCTGGGCTCGTGGATTCGTAGCGTGGAGTGAAATTATTACACAAGGGCGTTATACACATGACCAATCCAATCGCGTTTGTGTTTAGATCACGTTGTGATTTCCATGTCATAGAGAATGATGCCCCAGATATGATCGCCACCATGCCCGTACCCGCGGACGCAATAGAACGCAATGTGTAATCTTGGCTACTCGGCGGTGGAAATGGACTCAAAGACCCTGGACTATTTATTTACATCAAGAAGGTAATCTGTTTATTTTTTATCAATGTTCCTGAACAATGTACCTACCTGTTTTACTTTCATGTACGGTCTGCAGATAACTCAACTGTTTCTTGTGTATTTTGTAAATAATTAATTGTAATTTTACTTGTAAGTAAATATTTATGTTTGATTATAAAAAAAAATTTATACAATACTCTTAAGATTTATTTTATCTACACTAATATTATACAGAGGAAAACTTTGTATGTTTGTATGTTTCGAATAGGCTCGAAAACCACTGGTCCGATTTCAAAAATTCTTTCACCATAAGAATGCTAAATTATCGACATTTACAGTATCTACATCTACACTAATAATAATAATAATATTATAAAGAGGAAAACTTTGTATGTTTCGAATAGGCTTGAAAACCACTGGTCCGATTTCAAAAATTCTTTCACCATAAGAAAGCTAAATTATCCCTGAGTAACATAGGATACATTTATTACTGAAATAAATTAGGGATCCTTACTAAAACTTAAATAATTTAACCCGAGGTGTAATATAAAATATCTTTCACCGCATGCGCTGCGGAAACTATAGACGATAGAACAAAAAAATGTTCTAGAATATAAAGGAACACATCACTATCTACAATTAAGTCAGCAATAGCATATGTATAACTATTGTAGTTATGTTACTATAGCAACTTTTCTGTATTTAAAATGTTGATAAAAATGCCGACCAAAAACAGACCACGTTATCTATATCTATATATTAGTCCTTATCCAAACAAATCCTTTTGTATGCAAAGCTGTTTCAATACCTATCGATTACTTCTTGAATTTTTCAAATCGGACATTCCATTCAAAAGATATTAATTAAAATTTAGCTTACAAACTTGGTCCAAGTTTCATCTAATCAATCCAATGTTTAGAGCGTGATGAGCCATACACTTCAAACGTCGTAACATAAATAAATAATGCTGGACAATCCACACAGCATCATCTAGCCCCAAAGTAAGCTTCAAAGCTTGTGTTATGGATACTAGATGACTGATATATTTAATATATTATATACTTACACAGATAGATATTTTTTTATTATACATAGAAAACACCCAGACCTACGGAACAAATTTCTGCAGAAAATAACACAAGGAAGGATAATACAAAGGAAAAATAAAAGGAAGGATAGGACATAAGGAAGGATAGTATATGACGTACCGTAGAATACATTTAACATGCCCAAAAATTTCCAAGCTAAAAACATAAATGTTAGAACAATAGGTAATATCTAAGTATAATCCCAAAGCTATCAATCTATATTAAAGTGACTACGTAATATTATGTCTGCCTATTATTCAAGAGCTTAATTAATACTAATAAAGCAATAATTACTTTGTTGCCATCGTGACATAAATTAATGTATTCAGTTTGATTCTGTGCCATACAATAGAAGAGACAACCATACTGTTATTAAAACCAGCTGATATAACAAGAGCTGTAAAAAAACGATACGGATGAGAGGTCTCAAACAAAATGATCGTTTTTAATCATGGAGTTTAAATTAGTTCTCTTTGAAACTCGGTATTCTCATTGCAAGGAAAATTCCGCAAAAACCAGTTACAACAGTGTTTAATAAAAACAAAGAACAGATAGGTTTGGGATAGTATGCTGCTAAAGAACTTTTAACAGCTTGTTACGAGTGCAATAAAAAGATACTCTGAAATTATGATGGTAAAAGGAAACCAAAATAATAACTTTTTTGTGAAAGCTTTTGAAAATTCCGTTTAAAAAAGTTTTAAAGTCAAATTTTTTTTTTTTTTTTTTTTTTTTTATACAACTAGCTGATGGAACAAGCAGATGGTCCACCTGATGTTAAGTGGTAACCATCACCTATAAACAAAACATTGCCCCGCAGGTCACGCACAATAGGAACGTGATTAAAAACGGAACCCTGCCTTGTGTATTTTCTAAGACGTTATAGACTTTTGTGTATTTAATTTCTGTGTTTTGGGTGTATGCATGATAAATATGTTTTGTTGGTAGGTAGTTTAATTTTTACTTGACTGAAATAATTTGTATCACAATTACTTTTTTGTTGAATTCTTGCAATTCTTCAGTATAATAGTCTGCGTACCGTACTTATAAATTAAAGACATTAGATACTCACAAAAAAACAACACAAAGTTCACTTACAATGAGATAAAAAAATACTAGGTACCAAAAGGTAACAAAAACCTACAAATAAAAGGACGTGTTATTGCCAGCTCTTTCCCAAATTAGTTGTTAACGTTTTATAGCTGGCAGGTTCTTACGAAGTATCACACACTACTATTACGTAGTATGTGAAAAAAACATTATTTTTAATTACACAATTATACATGTATAACTGTCTAAAAAACTGTTGGATGGTCGGGGTCTACCTACCGTTAAATCAAATCAAAAAGCAGAAAGCATGCAAGGTTTCACCTGTGCCGATGAAAGTTTCTCCTCCTCCAAGTGCTTTTACTGTGTTCTATCATCTCCTTTATATCGCCTACCTTCTTGGAAACTTTTCAAATAATAAATCGTTTAAATTCAAGTTAATTTATTATTTAAATCTTTACAATAAATATGTTTAATGTCTACTGATTTTAATTGACACTATTTAAATTAACCAATAAACTATGGATTTGCTACATTTTGAGTTGCATGTTAGCGATCTTGATTTTCATGATTGGTACGTTGTTGTACAGATGTTGGTAATATTTTATTAATTATTATAACTAATCTGTAAACTAAACAATGTAGCAGATACAAACTTGTGAAAATTAATATAGGTAATTACTATTAGTAAATTAATATAGGTATACGCCGACAATTAAGAAGAAATGGCAAAGAGTGACAAAAGGTTGGAAATTTATATTCTAATAATTTCCAACCTTTTGTCACTCATATTCTCAATAGGTACCTACCAAATTATGTAAATTACATATTTGTAGAACAGTTGTATCGAATTGACATATGTATCGAATCACTAACTTTATTTTGTAATATAATTACTTTATTTTATTATTAATTTTATATTTTATGTTCTCCCCAAAGAGATAGACAGTGAGATTACTATAAACATTTTGAAGTTAATGCTTTTCACGAGCCATGAGTAGATATCGATATCTGAAATCCATTCAAAGTACTGCATCTAAAACACAGTGTGGATCAAGGGTTCCTACTCCAACAAACAAACCTTTATAGTCTCGGACATAACGAGTATTATTTTGTAGAAAATTAGGAAGTCAATAATTTCTACTCTGATTACTTTTTAACATTTGAACAAACTCAAATTCACAACAAGTCAAACGTTTGTTTACGTGTAAAAATTAGAATTTACAAAGTTAAACACTGTTTCCTGTGTTTCGCAAAAAAAACATACAACTATAAAATAGTACAATAGTCCATAATAGAGCAAAATATGTAGGTAGTCATACCAGTGAATACATCTTGTTGATAAGTCGTTCTAGACAGTTTCTAAGCACATTATTATTTTATTTAACCAGCGTTGTAATGAAGTACCTTTTATCAAGAAATACGAGTATGTTCCTTATTACAAAAATTCCCTTCGCTCGTATTTCTGATATATGTAACCACAGTACATTACTCTACTTCTCATATCCCACACTTTAACCACAGAAGAAATAATAGTTGCAGATATGTCTACGGCCGTAACGAATAAAGACCTATAAGAAAGAATATCTAACGAAATGCCTTCAAAAGCGCCAATGTAATATAATAAAGAAATGAATAAAAAAAGCAAATAAACCTACGCTTGTTAATATCGTCAGTTGGGTCTAGTATTTACATGGTGGGAATTTGGCACATATTCATACTTATCACAAATATTTAAGTTAAAATATGAACACTTGGGGGTCTAAAAAAAGAAACACCAATAAAGCATGATAAAACTTTTTGCAGATACCTCCAGGCTTTTTTACCATTCGAAGAAAAACTCAAGTTCAAACTTATTTCATAAAACAATGAAACGAAACTCGCCTATGTTAATAAAAGTACGTAATTATTTGTTCCCAATAGGTCGACGCTAATTAAATTCTCTGGGTATTTAATATCTCTTAAGATAAATTGGGACTTTTGTCTAAGATAAAATCTATAATACTTAATGATATCGCGTTATATCTAAACTGCCGTGTAAATGAATGCAATTGGCATAACAATCATAGTTGTCAGAGAGCATGCTTTGTTTTCTTTGGCTGGTAAGTAAGAGCTCGGAGCGGCGGGAGCTGATGCCGACTGGCTTTGGATGTGCGATCTGGAGTCCTCGTACGTACCACTGCCTTCGCCCTCATCCTCGTCATCCTCCGACGGCGCCGTCTGCTGCTTCAGAGCCTCAGCGCGGGGCATTGCACTCAAACTTCCATCAGACTCCGTCGTCAACGAGATAGTAGAGTTTCCGGTGACATCAGTCGCAACGGTTATCGCTTTATAAAGAGCGCTCTCAGACACGTTAGCGAAGTTGGACACTTTGAAGAACGCTTCGTTGAGCGCGCTGTCGTTCGTACTCAGAGATGAAAAATTGAACAAGTCGTTTCGTAGTATGTCGGAGAAGGGCGCATTGCAGACATGGTCCACGCAAATACAGGTCAGTTCGAGTGTTTGTCTTGGCGAGTTCGTTAATGAACAAGGCGTTGCGGCCGCCGACGCGCAACCCAGTGACGAGGCAAAATCTGAAAACAAATAGCGTTGTTTAAACTTTCTGAACTTAACTGCTTAGGACTGTTTGTTTGCTGGTCATTAGCAAGGGATTAACGACATTATTTGTTTAACAACTGTTTTTATGGTTGAGTTATCTGTTAAATTGACAACATAACAAACAATTCAAGCTTTTGCTACGTCGACCGCCTAACAAAATATAAGTTTATTTAAAACTATATACATGATAATTTATTTGTGAATATATTTCCATAACATTAAAGCGGAATGAAACAGTAAAAATAAATACCTTCAGAACCATTCTAACGGGGAAAGCATTAACAATTATGGTGATAGTCTAGCGCTACAATTTAAAAATTTAAATAAAATTTAAATAATGCTGGACAATCCACACAGCACTATCTAGCCCCAAAGTAAGCTATTCAAAGCTTGTGTTATGGGTACTAGATAACTGATATATTTAATACATTATATACTTACATAGAAAGATATTTTTTATTATACATAGAAAACACCCAGACCATCGGAACAAATTTCTACAGATCGTACACAAATTTGTTCCAAGACGGGAATCGAACCCGCAACCTCTTGCGTCGCAGGCAGGCTCTCGCCCGCTGCGCCACAGAGGTCGTCAACTTTTTCTTTAATTAAAAGCGAGATCATTGCTCGTGATAACATTCCTAGCAAAAATTACTTCCGTTATTATTACCTTGTTGTGTTACGGCAGATTCAGCTTATTTAATGAATATATTATGTAATTACTCGCGTGTACATTATGTTTATTGTGTTCCAGAGTTATAGGATTATTATTAGGATAGGATGGAAGTGAACTCAGAATTTTTTATCAAGTATAAATCATCAAGCAGCGTAGATATGTACATGAAATATATAAATTTGTGGACGCTTAATAAAATTCTCTCGCACAGGCTTTCAAGATCTTTGGAAAATGAAAAACATCAAAATTTTCTTTTTCAGATTCTCTCAAATCTCTCAGCACCAAGTTCCAGGATTCTTTGAGTTTGTCTAAGAGGATAGTCAGAGGTACGTCAAGTAAACCTTCGTTATCATTTTGCAGAGTACACCCCCCGCTCTGACATTTGCCCTGTATCCACCAATCTTGCCAAGTATGTACTATTAATTACACAGCAAGATTTACGAGGTCATAAGTTCTCGTAATTGTTATCGCTCGTAATATAAAATGTGACTACCGTGTGGCGGCATTATCCATAGCCAATATTGTAGAAACGTAACATGTGAGCACATACATTATCATACATAAATGGTATGATCTACATCTGTTTTGGGGCTAAATAGTGTTGTGTGGAATGTCTCCCAAATTTTTTAATTATTTATACTTTAGTTAGAGGTAATCATAAAGTCCTCCTCATCGGACTTGTTCTTGTTGTGTCGTTTCGTTCAAGCACTTCACACGTGTTTTAGATTTTTTTAGGTTCTACGATCTACATGCCGGTTTCTTCACGATATTTTCCTTCACCATTTGAGACTGCTGGAGCCCTGGGGCTGTGCACGTACATTTTTAAACAGAAAGACTCATTGGTGTACGACCGGTTTTGACCTAAGAATTGGAAGGCAAGGCCGTTACCACTTGACCATCAGTGCTCTCTCGTTAATATCACTAGAACCTCTACATAGAATTCGCGTTTTCTGGAGTAGTGCCCGGCAGCTAGAAACACGGAAGGGGCCTTTTGACATAGTGGTATTTTTGTCGTGCTCATTTTCAAGTCGACTGTCACTACGCGACGCGATGCGTTGTTTTGAAACGTCTCTCCGATAAATAGTGCAGGCAGC
Organism: Plemyria rubiginata; assembly: GCA_963576535.1. Taxonomy (NCBI): domain Eukaryota; kingdom Metazoa; phylum Arthropoda; class Insecta; order Lepidoptera; family Geometridae; genus Plemyria; species Plemyria rubiginata. The sequence goes on from OY754926.1 coordinate 5,118,683, forward strand.
GAGAGAATTGGTATTGTCTATGAAAAGCTGGAGTCATGCACATACCTGGAGCTAGTGCAACTGTGGCGCAGTAAGGTCTAGCGCTGGGACACGTGGCGGTCAACCATCCTGTTTCGGAGTGCTGACACGACGTCGTGTTGGTGGGAGAGCATTGATGACAACGGTGAGGCTGCGTGTCTGTGGGTAACAAAACACATTACTTGCTATGGTGGCACGTTTTGAGTTCATTCTTGAATGAATGAAGGAATGATTTTTTTGTCTTTTCAATTGATGCGTAGTTTTGTTCTGCACTTAAATAAATAAAATAAACCAATCACATGCAAATCATTATTCTTTTTAATGTGTTCATAAACATGACTTTACAATTTGTTTATTTTTATGTAAAACTTGATTTCGAACTATCTAAGACTCTATCTATCTCTTGGATTCAACTGAATAAAAGCCTTTTAACATTGACTGGGTCGAAAAAAGTTTAACGCTCTATATATTTATATTAAACTTATTATTATTATTTATGCTAATTGGCTTCTCTGATAACCTATATTACTTAGAATTTAAGTTTTGATAAGCTGTTGGTCTTCCTTAAGTAAATAAATAAATAAATATTATTTATGAACGAAATAAGCATGACGTCAACGAGCTAGTCTTAAAATTGCGTCATTATTCTTAAGTGTAGATAGAAATAGTCTGAGCAACAATGAAATTACTGCAATAAAGCTCTGAGTAGGTATTTGCAGAACTATTATACGAGACCGCTCGCGCATACAACATTCAAAGATGCTATTCTCGTTGCGAAGCCATGCTAATGCTACGAGTTGAGTAAACATCTTGTATGGAGGTTGAATAAAAGAAATCCTGATAGCTTTCCCAAATTTATAGCGAAATAATCACATTACATGGATAATTTATCTATATTAAATACATTGAATCAAAGTAAAATTGTATTTATTCAGCTGAAACACAAGGATCACCTTGAAACGTCTTAAAGCTAGGTAACTAGGATCCAGTTCCACGTACGTGAATATAAGCCTTTATAATGTAGGTAATCTTTATTTAAAATACTTGTTTACTATAAAAATCCTGTGAAAGATCATCATAATTATATAATTAAAACTAGTAAACGAAAAAAGTGTTATAGTGATCTTGTGATATAATTGAACTTTGATCCTTTTGACTTACTTTGAAAGAAATATAACGAATGAGGCAAGTAATTACAAAAATAACATGAAGCGGTCAGAGATAGCTTAACTGATCAAATCCAGTGCCAATCGGCTTTGATTGGGCTAACAATCATTGGTTACATAGGGCTATTAAGACTTTGATATTATGAGAAATATAAGAATATACCCTTATTCTAACAATAAAAAGTTGGCTATAGAGAAATGCACATAATCACTTTATTTGTGTTCACAAAACAATCTACTTTTCAGAATCGTGCCAGCACAAAATATCTAGGTACATACATAAGTACAGAGTAAAGGATATAAATATTTCGGTTTGGCAAAGGCAAAGACCAGCGCTTAATGTGGACCTTATTTGTGTTGGCCATTTGTCCTATAAATTATTAGTAATATACTAATGGATAATGTTTGTACTTCATCTAGGATAATTCCTATATTTATAACAAAAGAATACTTCAGTACTTATTACAATAAAGCACATAGAATGTTTATTATTTAAGGCTTTTTATAAACTACTTGCTGATGGAACAAACAGACGGCCCACCTGATGCTAAGTGGTAATCATCACTTATTAAACAAAGCATTGCCTCGTAAGTCACGCACGATAGGAATGTGCCCTACGATGCACTGACCTGCGTCCCTCAACTCGAGGCATAGAGATGTTAAGCCTCATGTGCCTGTAAGTACTGCTGTACTGATTAATAATAAATAAATTTGAAAGTACATAAAAGTTTTTTTTATAGATTAGTAAACCATATCTCCCTTTTTCAGATGGACTAAGGAGATTATAGAGATCGGTGTTGTAGTTCTTCCTGGAAATGTATTCAAGTCCAAATAAATTATTCAGGTCAATGATGATGATGATGGATACTTAGTTAATTTCAGTAAAGGTTTACCTGGAACGTGATTTCGTCAAAGCGCATAACAAGAGACTCGTTATTGAAATTCAAAGGGCGGCGTTCATCCATTTATCAAGTTGGCTTACTACGAGTAGGTCCGTTAATGAAAACCGCTGTAACTTCGAAAAAGCGTTTTAACGGTAATTTTCTTTTCGAAATCACAAACGAAACTTTAACAAATTTCCCGCGAACTGGGTTCTTTGATGTGGGTAGGTACATCATCCTGCCCAGACCGCACTCGTATTTTCGGCCTGAATTTTACATTCGTTTTAAATAGAAAATGAATTAAATATTCAGACAGCGTGATTCGAATGTTTCGAAAGCTTGGGAATCCTGGAGCGTTACATTCTGTCTGGATTTCTGTAATTCCTGTTTTTTATTGTTTCTGTACTATCATCATCACCATCATAGCTCAGTAGGCTCTGCTTTCTGACACTGTAGGACATGGCTTCGATCCCCAGCAAGAACATAGGTTTTGTGTGATGAACATAGATGTTTCACGAACGTAGACTGGGTGTCGTATACTCAAGCTACACAAAGCCAGAGAAAAATGACGATTACTACAAGGAGATAAAAGAAGAGTACACATTGATGCCTATCCGTGTGTAAAATCACCTACTGTATCTTTTGTATAGCTAAATAAAATTAACATGTTATAGAGCCCGCGTGCCTCAAATTATTGATTGCTTTGCCACACAGACTTCGTCTCCGTGCTACACAGCAATCAAACATTAGAAGCTATATCTGGCGCCGGCTTAAGTGTTCGAGACAGTATGTTGGGGAAAAGCAAGGGACATTGACAAGTGGAGAGATTTGGGGAGACCTTTGCCCTTTGGGAGAAAATGGCTCGAAAAAAAGGTGTTCCAATTTTAAATCCAAGGTTATTGAAATTAGAAAAGCTTAGTCAATTCATATTAATCATTCATAGTACATAGGTACATACCTACATAGCATCTTCACCGTACTGATTATATGTATATTATATATTATGTATATTATTGACGACCTCTGTGGCGCAGCGGGCGAGAGTCCGCCTACGACGCAAGAGGTTGCGGGTTCGATTCCCGCCTAGGAACAAATTTGTGTACGATCTGCAGAAATTTGTTCCGTAGTTCTGGGTGTTTTCTATGTATAGTAAAAATATCTATCTATGTTAATTACATAGATAGATATTTTTACTATACATATAATGTATTAAATATATCAGTCATCTAGTACCCATAACACAAGCTTTGAGTAGCTTACTTTGGGGCTAGATGATGCTGCAGCATCATCTAGCCCCAAAGACAATCCACACATGTGTGGATTGTCCAGCATTATTTATTTATTATTATTATTTATGTTCAGTGGTATCGGCCTACAAGGACATGCATCGCTCTTGCGCTTTAATAGTTTTCTTTGCTCTGTATACCCTAATCTGCATTCGTGTGAACATACCGAATGTTTTGGGTATGGTAATGGTAATTTAACACAATCCACTTATGGTCAATTACTATTCAGCTATTTTAATGTATACGGTATTGCATTCATCACGAATGCAATAAAATTGGAATAAATTAATGTGTAATCGTACCTAAGGGTCTATCTGAACTTTGGTCACTACACCGCACTAAATTAGTATACATAATAGTTATAATAACAGCATAATAGGCTGACAAACGTCAATTTCTCGCACGCACTTTTCAACAATTTTGAAAATATAAATTCACTTGTATTTTTTGGCAGGAACACTTGTTTGGACTAATAAGATATTTTTGCTGAACCTTTGTAATATTATCCGAAGATTCGGATAGCATTAAAATCTTTTTCATAAATATTGTGTGTTTTTGATATTTAAAATAGTTGAAATGTGTGAGCGAGAAATTGTTTATCGGTCTGCGCCTTAACACTGGTGACAGAATCAACTCACCCTGCTGCAACGCTCCAGTCCTCACATCCACCACCAGCAGAGCTAAGATGCTCATGAACCACATTGAAGAACACATTTTCGAATCTAAATTATCCGACTCCTTAATCCTTCTGCTATTAATTGCTGGCTAAAATAAAAAATAACTACCTATCAGACATATTTTTTGCAGATAACTAATAAAATAAATTTTCTGAAACTATTGGTATAATAATTGTTCTAAAAAAACCGACTTATATACACTGATAACATACAACAGCAAAGCAAAGCTGCTTAGCCGAGCGGTAAAAAAAGCGTTGACTCTTTTACCTTAACCTACTCAGGATTATTATTCCTAGAAAAGATACATCAGATCGTCGAACTGGGTCACGAAGGTTCAAGCGAAGATAAAAAACAGTATCAAAAACAAACAAAATAATCTTTTTAGAAAGGAACGGATTTTGAGCTGGATACCGCAATATCCTTTTTGACATATTGTATTTTAATTAAGAATCGATAAAAAACTATTCTTGTGTTCTATTTTAAAATTATTGCCTTTGCTTAGGTATAGGTCGCGTCAAGCAAAAAGAAAGCTAGAAAACAGTGGAGGGCATGTGTTCGCGCATACAAAATACTCGCGCTATCACACCCCGAAAAGAAAACGAGTCGGGTCAGTTATCGCGGTTAACTGTATTTTTAGATAACTGGCCCACCGCACCTTATGCTATCTAGGTTTGCTATCAAGTCATTCTTTTTCAGAAACGTTTATTTACAAAAGGAATTGCCCATCCAGTCATTTTAATCCTAGGTCATCATTATAATCGTTTGCGAAGAAATCGTATCACTTATTTCGATTGTTTTATAAGTTTCCTCACAAAGAAACCTTGTTGTATTATTCGTAGATTTTGTGTAGGGTTTTGTTTACACAGTAGGGATTATCCACAATATATGTTTTGTGTGTATATCTGTAGCACAAACAGATTATTTGGTAGTGAATTATTTATATAAGATATTGTTATTAGCTCCAAGTTCAATAGTTTCTCAATAGGGTTCGTATCGTACCCATAACTTGTAGGTGCCTACATCTGCTGAAACTTCTAATAGAGCCCACACGCATTAGGCGACCCGGCACGACAGCGACCAAAAATGAAATGTGATCTCTGAAACAGCTCCACGACTTTAAATCCCCAATCACGGTAGATATCCTTTTAGACCTACATCCTAATATAACATTATATATTTATCATTCTAATACAATTTACAGAGAGCACCGGTGGTCTAGTGGGAGTGACCCCGCCTTCCGATCTTAAGGTCGCAGGTTCGAATCCGGTCGTGCACCAATGGATTTTTCTATCGAAAAATTTATGTGCGCAATGCCAGTGCTCTCAAACGGTGAAGGAAAACATCGTGAGGAAACCAGTTAGTATTCTAGCAGCGGCAATGGGCTTGCAACCTGTCACGTATGGAATGCTAACTACTGCAAAATGTGGGTATGTGCCAAATGTAATGTTTGGACGTACCTCTGACTACCCCCTTAGACATACTCAAAGAATCTTGAGTACTTGGTACTGAGAGATCTGAAGGGATATCTACCGTGCCTGGGGATCAAAGAAGTGAAGCTGTTTCAGTTTCAGTTTAATACAATAAAATTTACCATTTCACAGGTTTAATTACTTGTAATATTTTTATATCAACTAATAACTGATGCTGAAAAACGCGCTATATTATGATCTTATTTGGGGCCCTACTGATTACACATCTTACAGCGTGTCGCTACGCTACGAGCATAATTTATTACAACTGTGAGATATCGCTGACAAACGTCACTATTTCTAGTGTTAGGTTTGGTTATTTGTGCTTATCGGACGTCGCGGGCAAACTATTTGCCGCGACATTGAGACGCTTACGGTCGCGCGCGACAAATAGTTCGCGAGTGCGTTTGTGACCTTACTGGGCGTTATTTATTCGGGCAAGTTCGCACACTTGCCATAATTGTGGTCATGTCATAAATAACTAATGGCGATCGCTTCCAGGCTTACAGAACATGAAATAAAGCAAAAAGCTTATAATTAATGTACTTCTAAGCCAGGACTTAATCGACGCGTTCAACTCGCGTTCTCGAAAGCGTGTAAGTTGATCATCTGTGTATGAAATAATTGGGCGTACCTCTGACTACTCGTACCTACCTTATAAACCCACAAAAAATCTTGAGTTGTTACTTGGTACTAAAAGATCTGATGGGATATAAATAACTAAATAAAATAAACTATAATACAAACAAATCTAAAAGACAATCTGAACGTCTTTTACAAAAAGAGACTACAAAATAAAACCAATTTTACAGTAGCTACAATAAATTGCAAAAACGGATCGTCAAAAAAAGAGAACAGAGACAAACGATCTCTTTTATAGTGAAGCCTCCTCATAAAAACGTTATCGTACGAACTTCCATTATTCGCGTACAATAGAGTACTTTATGAAGGCACTTGAACGTACTTCAAAGGGCCCATTTGTTAGAATATCACAGAATTTTCTTACATAATGTTGTTTTCGTAATACGCTCAAATAGACGTACATACCTACACTCTACGTGTACCTACTTGTCTAGCTTGAAATTACAAATGGAGACGTTTTGATTTGTTGTCCGCATTCACCTTGGGCTCACCGAAATTAATTGTTATTTTAAATGTATGTTAGGATGTAATTACTCTGGTAATTTTGACTTTATCAACACAAGTTGACGTGATTAGAAAATACAGTATGTATGATAAAATGTTAAACACTACTTATTAAAATTTTATATTTTATCGGTCAGGATTTACAGATATCCGACGATCTGACATATTCTAATTATCTGTTTAAAAAAAGATTCTTTAAATACAGTACCTATGTACCTACTTCGTTTTTTTTAATAGTTACCGCGAGTCAACGCACGTGTCTAATCAACCGCGGTCTAAATACTCTACGGGGCTACGCCGTAGCTCCCGCGCTACGTCTCGTAGCCAACTGCCGTAGCGCGCCATATTCGCGCATCTCTCGCTGCACAGAATTACTGTTCCTACAGTAATCTTTGTGGGATGTGGTGAATTCACTGCTGATTTTATACAGTGCTCTTACTAATACACGATCAAAACGCGCAATGTATATCGAAGTTTGTACTTGTGTTTATTATTATCGCTATGTATGGGCTGCCAGTTAAGGGATTTACCTGACTATTGTGTCGATTAACGTTTTCATTGGTTTATATTGAAAGCGGTATGCAAATTACTTTACCCGGTTCATCTGTTAATTAATGAACATCTATAATTACTCTTGGCTCTTCCTACTATGGTGCAACCTGTATTTGGAATAATGAAATAAAAAATAATTCTTGGTCTTCTAGCAGTTCTTACTTTGTAATTACAACATGTGCCTAAAGTAACTTTAGGCATCCTACCGCCCACATTGACTTGATGTTTTGTGGATTGTAACTTTAAGCGCCGACTTTAATTTGTAGATGCATATTATGAGACTAAAATGCGTGTTATCTCACCTTATAACATGTTAGAAATAAATAAACTCAGCGGTGAGCAGTAAGCAGCTATAACGCACACGTATAAATACTCTTACATTTGTAACTGTATCATTATATGTCTGCTATCAGTAGCGGTAGTACTAATTGAGGCTTTTAGATCGAGGAAGTGTTCTGATGAAAAAACTTCTAAAGGATTATAAATTAATAAATAAATAAATAATGCTGGACAATCCACACAGCACTATCTAGCCCCAAAGTAAGCTATTCAAAGCTTGTGTTATGGGTACTAGATAACTGATATATTTAATACATTATATACTTACATAGATAGATATTTTTTATTATACATAGAGAACACCCAGACCATCGGAACAAATTTCTGCAGATCGTACACAAATTTGTTCCAAGGCGGGAATCGAACCCGCAACCTCTTGCGTCGCAGGCAGGCTCTCGCCCGCTGCGCCACAGAGGTCGTCAAAATATATATATAAACTATATATAAACTATAATTATATATAAACTAGTGGCTCTGTGAGCTGGTAGACCTCGCGAGCACACTAAAAGTGAGCAATTCACTGGCTTAGCGGTAGGTAGATATAATTATTCTGATTTTTGATTCTTTTGATTTTTATTGTTTTTTTTTAATCATCTTGTGTAGAATGAGGTCCTTAGTGTTTCTCTCAAATTTGATTGAAACCCGTCGATTTTTTGATGAGCTATCCCGTTCATCATGCTAAAGATCCTCATCAGATCTTCACCAAACTTTTATGAGACCAACTTATAGTTACTACCTTTCAAATAAAAAAAGAACAATCGAAATCGGATCTCATTTGGTGGAGATATTTAGTATATGAAATAGCCCCCTTTTTTGCCCCTTTTTGGGGGAAGTACCTCTCCAATCAAAAATCCCCGACGACAAAAAAATTCTAATAAGTCATATAACCTGTGTACCAAGTTTCGTCCAGATCGGTTGAAAAATGCGACCTGTAGAGGAGAACAGACAGACATCCGGACAAACGCATTTTTGGCCAATGTTGAAACTGAGACGCTTCGCTCGCTTCGCTCGCTCGGTCAATAAACATGTTTATATATATTTCGTAGTAAGTTTGGATCTATTGATTTCATACTGCTTTTTACGACCAAATTGCGTTAATGTTACTAAACTTTGGAAGCTTATCGCAAACCTAGAGAACACAAGGCCATTGCCTACTTAAATAGGATATCGCATTCGATGAACTTACGGTGTTAAACAATGATGGTCCCGTCAACCTAAAAGAACGCTGGAATACAGTGGAGGGGATGTGTTTGCGCATACAAAATACTCGAGCCTCCGCGCCCCCTCCCCCATCTTCCAGTGTTCTTTTTGCGTGACACACACTATAACTATACAGCGTGTATGGAAAAATAGTGGCTAATTTACTCAGATCAAAGTAAATATCATCAGATCACCAGTCTAGCGTACCGTTATCGAGATAAACCAGGCGGAAGCCTATTTATTTTTATCAAACAGAAGGAGCGATAAAAGAAAACTTAATAAATAGATAGCGAAAGACATAAAGGACGCCGGCATGTAAAGCTCGCGAAAATAAAACACCGACCCTTATCTCCGAGGGGCGGGACGGCGAAAGAAATAATTATTTACAAATAAGAATAATGTATTCAGACAAGAGAAAAGAAAGAATAAATCTCATCTCAACGGTATCTGGAGATTTCCTTTAAGCTGAGGACACAAAGATATCTTGAACTTTAGTACGTGTTACGAAAGTTTGGCCGAAGTGGAGAAATCAGGGGCGTCTAGACAGTTGACGCACAAGTATTATACTATAATGTTGTGGCGCTATAACACTTTCACACGACATTGAATACGACATTTGCTTACATTTCCATGAAGCTTGAAATTCATTGAATTTGCTGTGGATTCTCAGTTCTCTGGGAAGTGTTTTATCTACTTGTGAATTGAGAAATACACAAATATACATTTCGTAGTCACTGTTACAGCCAATCTTCCCAATTCGGGTCCAGTCCTATGACGTAAATTAGTCAAGTAATAGTTGACAGATGACAGACAGATTAATATATTATATAAGTACTTTAGAAATAATAAAATTTTAAACTTAAAAACCATTGTTTCTATGTAGAATAATGAAAATAAGGCTCACGGCTGCTTAGCCCGCTTCACCCTGTGATAAGCAAACAAAAGCCGTTTCATAATACCTCAAAGACAAATGGTTTTACCAGACAGACTACACGAATTTTTCTTAATCCACTATGGATTAAATACCTACCTGCTCTGGGTATACTCGTACTATCGTCAATATTAATGACCGTAATGTTTAATTGACAGAATTAGAACAAGTTTTACTCCATCGTGACTCGCGTAACCAAATAAAAAATCTTATCTGTCTTATGTACCGTCCTTATTTAAAATTATTATGTAATTGTAGAAACAGCTAAGCAGTGATATAAGTATTGTAATGGTCGCTTGGCGTATTCAAAGGCTTGTGACTAAATGGACTGAGTGCCCTTTATCGAGTAATTGAGAGACTGTGCTGTAGAATATGATGAAACAGTGAATGTATATTACATAATATATATTTTATAGCGTTTATATAAAAGTCTTAAGACAACGCCGCTTTAGCAATATCATTTATTAATAATTTTTATGTTTTTTCTTTAGTATGATTTTCATAATATCATGGTAGGGGCCCGGATGGTAGCAGTAAGCTCACTTTAAGCACGAGAGAATAGACTCCTAACTATCTGGGATATGACACAACACATGCTGGTTCCCCAGAAGCCGATGTTGTCTGCGAGTCTCCAAGTCTAATTAAACCGAACCGCGAAACAACGAGTGAACCCACGAGATACGCCATGTGTGTTCTAAGTCTTTTTTATCTTATAAAATGTCATTCGTTCTTTTATTGTAATCTCTACTTTCTTCATGGACATACCATAACCATATGTTTTGTTTATGGTACTGTTACTTCTTTCGTTTTGTTTCTGTTTATAACTGTAATTATGTATGTACCTATGTATTTCTTTTCTTGTTGTGTATGTCAAATAAATGCATTTTCTTTTATATGTATGTCAAATGTATCTGAGATATCTAACGTATAGTTCAAAAATATATATTTCACTTCTCTATTCATAGATTAGTTAAATGTGTCCATTAGCTGAGTAAAAGCACACAAAATTCTTTATACGCATCTATTTCGATTATGAAGTTTATAATATAATTATTAAGTAAATATTTTTATATTGGGTGTTAAAAATTACTCCATGAACAACTGTCAGCTATCTAGACGCTATCAAGAGATAATAAGCATCATCAAGAGAAAGCGTGATCTGAGTTACCTTCGTGTGTCCTACTCCTAAGGCACCGGACGTGGAGTATCAGCGCTGGCGGACACATTAATTGGCAATCTCCCCTCGCTCCCCCGTGCATTACTCACCAATACAAATATCAGATAATGATGTTCATTAGAGCCAACAGGCCGTATACCGAATAAATGAATTATAACTTATAATTTCTACGCTGTTAGCAAGTAACTAGCAACCCAACCGGACTTTGCATGATATCTTCTGAGTTTCAAAATAATTTTAAATAGATAATTTTCAAAACAAAAAGCATTCTCAATTCATTTTAATTCGTGATTAGGAGAAAACACTCAGCCATGTCCAAGCATAAAAAAAACAAAAAAACCTTGTAAAATGAAGATAAAAAACAATTTCAAGTCGACTTTAATACGCCAAACATTAATATGTAAGATTTTTTTTAATAATATTTGCTAGTTTTTTTTTCATTATCCGATGCCGTCCACATTTCACCCTGCGTTTTCAAAATGGCGGTGTATTAGCAAACGAACACATCTGCCCCAAGCCCCGAGGGTAGACGGGGAAATAGATCGGTAAAAACCAGAGCGATTTTTTGTTCTTTTTAAATAGTGAATTGAATAATTCATGCAGTAATGTGTGCATCAACCTGCCTTTTTTTAATCACCAGGAAAGTTACAGCTGCCCTAAGTATATTTCCATAACTGTTACGTTTTCATAAAAACCTAACATACCGATTATGGTACTGACTTAGTATGGGTTTTACCATTCACATAAAAATATTTCTATCTTTGTTTTTGACGAGCTTAAAGTAGAGACGGCAATATTATTAACTGACGGATTAGTAAAATTAGTGATACAGCACGAAGTGGTCAATTTATTAAAACGCGAAACAACTGTTTTGTCCTTTCCTTACCCCACCCTAACTTACACCTTGTATACCCCCAACAACTGGTAAATTTTGCCTCTACCACTCATACCAGTGATACTGATTATGAAAATGTGTCAGTCCAAACAATGAGCTCCATTGAAAAAATATGAAACTAATTCGCTCGGCGATTTGCAGTGCGCCTTGAGCTACTATCGTATACTTTTGTACTTACTCATCATCATCTTCCTGCCCTTATCCCACGCTAAGTGGGGTCGGCACAACAGGTTCTACTCCTCCACTCTCCTCTATCATTCGTCATCTCGGTGCTCACTCCTTTCTTACTCATATCATCCTTCACACAGTCCATCCATCTTTTCTTTGGCCTACCTCTCTTTCTAAAACCAATCACATCCTTGTCTAACATTCTTCTCGTAATATGACTTTCTTCCCTCCTCATGACATGCCCATACCACGCTAACCTATTACTCCTCAACTTATCCGTCACAGGCGCAACTTTCAAACTTCCTCTAATATATTCATTCTTGATTTTATCCATCCTTGTCACTCCGTCATTTTTCACGTCTCGGTCGATCTCGCCGTCGTTCTGAATTGATGAGCCGAGGTACCGAAAGTCGGAGCAGACCGGTAGGAATACACCGTCTAAGGCAATAGGAATGAAACTGGAGGGACCACCAAAGTCGCAGAACAAGTGCTCGGTTTTTGTCCTGCTGATCCTTAGTCCGACACTCTCCAATTTCTCCTGCCATTTTCCCAGCCTGCTCTGGACCTCAAGCGCATCTTCACCAACAAGAACAATTTCGTCGGCGAACAGCATGCACCAGGGTGCCTTTTCCTGTATGCCCGATGTCAGTGCATCCATAACCAGGAGAAACAAATATGGGCTTAATGCCGACCCCTGGTGCAAGCCTACAGCCACACTGAACTTGTCGGTGATGCCAGCTTCCGACCGGACGTGAGTGCTGGCTCGGCTGTACATAGCTCGAACCAACTGCACATGCTTCCAAGGCACTCCCTTCTCATTCAACGCCCACCACAGAACCTCTCGGGGTACCTTATCGTATGCCTTTTCTAGGTCCACGAACACCATGTTTTGTACTTACTATATAAATAAAATAAAATAAAATAAAAAGCCTTTTATTTCTTGCGTTAGTAAGTATATAGTAAATTTCAAAAGTAATTATTTTCTGTAGAGGTTAGTTAACTTACTATATAGGTACCTATATATTATTTTAAGTAAAAGTACCTACTACTCTTAACAGGCACTCAACAAGCATAAATGGGACGCAACATTGTTGCTTTTTACATGTGCTGTAAAATGTATTACACTCTTTTTCAAATTGGCAATTTGTGAAAAGATGGTTATTTACCTAAATGGAAGGTTTACACGAACCTAGTTACATTGTTTGTTGTATAGACATGATTATTAGTTAGATACCAAAGAAGTTAAATAATTCTACATTTAAAATTGAAAACGATTCCCCAAACGAAACTAATACCAAATTAACAGGACAAACCAACAAAATAATATACTTTCTAACTACGAATCGAAATTGCTTGCAAACAAAAGATACTAAAGAAAGAAAGAAAGAAAATACATTTATTTGGACACACACGATACATACACTTATAATAATTATAGCAAGAAAATAAAATAAAACATTACCAAAAGCACGACAGAAAAGCAAACACGAGAAGACAAAGAAGAACAATTGCAGAATAAGTGAGTTTATGGAGTAACGTAAATTTAGCATTTCAATTATAGAGAAAGAGAAAAGTTTTCTTTATTTACTAAGTCTAACAGAAGAAAATGAAATTTTATTTCAATTCAATATAAATAATGTTTAAAAACCTCATATAATACCTACGTAAAGCGGCGTTAGCTATGCAAAGTATTCCAATAAACCAAGTTTCGAATGTATATAATTTTTTATTAAGCTAGCTAGCTAGTCAGACAATATTTAGTCGGTTCCACCAATTGTTTGTTGTCATAACAAGGAGCATTAAAGTCTGCAACAAAAGAGCTCTCACAAACTTTGACACGTAATCATCGTCAGGGTTCGTCGTTTTGTTACTAGATGGTTTGGTGCGCGCTAAAGTAGAGCGAGCTCTCGAAAGCAGTAAGTCAGCTTATATTTTGTTCAAAAAGTTAAAATTATAAATATTTAGATAAACTTTGAAACGTTTAAACTACCTCTCAACGAGCCGTCTCCGTTTGGTTCCAAATGTTGATTTTCGCTATTTTGCTATGATCATCCAATTCATCCATCCAAAATCCAAATGTTTATGTGTTTGTTTTAAAGTACCTAAGGTGGACATATAAAAAAAGTAATGTCTATGTCTATACATTTATTTATTTGCTACATGAACACGCAAAAAATTGTAAAATAATGTTAAAATAGTAGATAATGCCATACTTATGTGTGCTACACCAGCAAAAGGGCTTTGACTCAGCATAATGCCTAGCAGCTATGAGAAAGCTATGTGCCGGTATTCTGTCGAGACCTTAATAGACCCTTTATTTCAAGACAAGTTCTATAATATGTGCTCGAAAGGAGCCTCTTGAGACGCACTTGAAATCCTTTCACCGCACTGTTTCGAAAGAAACTAGTGACACGATAAGAATAAATAAATAATAAATAAATAATGCTGGACAATCCACACAGCATCATCTAGCCCCAAAGTAAGCTACTCAAAGCTTGTGTTATGGGTACTAGACGACTGATATATTTAATACATTATATACTTACATAGAGACATATTTTTTTATTATACATAAACACCCAGACCAACGGAACAAATTTCTGCAGATCATACACAAATTTGTTCCGAGGCGGGAGTCGAACCCGCAACCTCTTGCGCCGCAGGCGGACTCTCGCCCGCTGCGCCACTGAGGTCGTCAAGAAGAAGAAAAAACCCTGGATTGGATGGAAATGTATTCGATTTAGTTTCCCGGCGCATACATGCAAGCTGAACTAGTCAACGCGCCGCAATGAGAAACGGCTGGGTAATAGCAAGCTGAGCTACTGGTTATTGTCAACGTCCGCCGACGGAGCGTTAGCGGATCGTCGACGAGACGTGAGTGACACCAGTAATTATGCAGCTCCGTTATGGGTCGGGGCTGCGACCCGCGCCAAACTTTTAATTGAACCGATGAAACAGTTTTTAGACTTTTTAGCATGGACTTCCATTTCGCAAATTGGTGATCCGACATATTTATGAGGAAATAGCAGTCTTTTGTTTTTAACTTTTAACTAAGCAGATCGTGTTTTTGTACCATCTACCTTTGAAGAGAACATTTTATGATGACTCAGGGTACAAATTGCAAACTAAGCTGGCATCAGTAATTTGTAGGCATAAAATCAAAACTTTTTGATCATTTCGGAACGCCAATATTTATTTTATATAAATTACAATACTAGTTGCATCCCGCGTTTCACCCGCGCAGTTTTAAATCCCGGTATTCCCACGGAATAAAAAGTAGCTTATGTGCTATTCCAGACTATAATCTATCTCTCTGCCAAGTTTCATCCAGATCCATTCAGCCGTTCCGGCGTGAAAGAGTAACAAACATTTATCCATCCTTAACACTTACAACATTTCGAGTTTATAATAGTAGTAGGATAGCAAAGGACTTAAATTTGGTCGTGGTACACAACATTATTTTAATGTATATTGGATAATATTACACCTACAAGTGTTCGTCGAAAGCGATATGTGTGTAATAGGCACATTCAATATGCCTACTTATTGAGGTGATACCAATTAGGCTATGCAATTCCAGTATACCTAGTTCTGCTCCATATTGCCTCGCCTTCAATTATGGATCTCATCGGCTTCCTATACTAATGTTACATACATTACATACATACATATATACAAACAAAATTCTTGAAATTATTGCTTGTGACATACCTATGTACGTACTAACTTTTATAAATAATAATATTTTTGTTAGACCTAAGAATGTAAATTTGTTGCCTGTTCTTCTTGGCTCTCGTGGGAAATGTATTAAGACGTGTCAAAATGATCCGATTCAATAGAATAAATACTTTGACTTGAATTAAACTCTCATCATATTGTGCTTTGTACCAGATGCCACTAATAACAAAACTTACTGCAATCATAAAATAAATAAAACTTGTAGCCTCGTTGAAGCATTAAATACAGTAAAAGATTAATTGCCAGGAACAGATCGCTCTCAGGGATAAAGTCACCCATTGTTTTACCTAAATGTATGCTTTAACCCTGTACCTACTATGTTTCTATGTAGTGAACAATACAGAGTTTATCTATCTGATAGTATCTGTGTAACTGTGATAATAACATGCATGAAACACTATTATGTAAAGCAAATATCTATATCTAAAGGCTTGTAAATGTAACAGACACGCAATCAAAGCTAACCCAGTTAAACCTCAAGACAGAAGGGAGAGTAAGGTAACTATCCACAGAATATACAGCTACCGCGGCCCACTAACGCAATTACGACACGCCAAGGAATAAACAGCGGAAAGTCTCCGATTTACGGGCGTTTTTACCTGTTTAGAGGGGATTCGAGTAAGGTAATGGACCTTTCAGGTTCTCGGCTCCCGTCTCGGTGAGTGCGACGTATTTTGAGTTACGTAGTCACGCGCCCCATTTTTGACTGCTTTCGTAGAACAATAGGTTAATTAGTTTTAGAACTCCGCATTTAGGAATACATAATATGCAAAAAAAACATAATATGTATTTATATTACCTACTCATTTATAAAAAAAATGTGATGTATTAAATTTAAACAATTAAACTAAAATAATATAGGTTATGTTATTTTGAACTTACCAAACCGGAATTGTTCATTTCTAAAAAAGTTTCAAGATTGTGTTCAAAGTGATCCTTGTGATTTATTTGAATGAATGCCGTTTGAATTTGACTTTATTTTAATTAAAAAGCAAGATTAGTAAGTAAGTTCAGGAAATCGTGCCAACCAGCGCCTGGAGACCTCTGCAGCACACGGCTGTGAAACCGTTTAACCTAAAGCCACAGCAACATGAATACATGCCTCTGTACACAGTACACACACAGAAATATAAGAACCATAGATCAATAAACATTAATATTTTACACGTTCAGGCAATGTCGAGTCCCGTTCGTTATTATAAGCAAGTCGGATAAAACAATGGACATGATCATATATTTATTATCAGTCTTGGTGAATGTCTCCTAGCTAGATGATGGACTTTGTATGCCATTTTGGACCTAAACCCAACGCTATAAAGGTCATAGTAGCAGTAAAAGCCTGTACAAAGTGATACAAGCCTGCTCGTGCCCAGTGCACTGAATTTAACCCAGTTCCACTCGGCTTGGCTTGCTGCCGAATTTATTGGTGAATTCATCTGTTCAGTTAGATAACCGTCTTTTGGGTTTTGGGTCGGTTTAGGCTCACCGGTGTCAGGTCAGGTCAGCAGAAAATAGGCTATATAAGGCTCTATTAGGCTGTATATCTCGTGAAATACAGGACAATCACATGGAAAATAATTGAAATTTTAAACAGCAGTTTGAGAATTTATGGACAGCTTTCAGCGGAAAGCGATAAAACGAGCGATTTATGGACGGCACGGATAGCCGCTGACTGAAGGAATTCGATAATAGATCCTGTCGCGGTTGATATTCGATCTACTTATATATCCGCTGTTTCTAATTCTAATGCTAATTCACAGAAATATATAGTTAGTTAGCGTAGCTTCATTAGGTTGTGTACCAATTTCTCATCAATGTCCAAAAATCGGTGGATTGTAAGCTACATATATATACTACTTTTGATTACACTGTAACGTTATTTTCTAGAAGCGAAATCTTGCTTGAACTTTGTTCCAATTTATTTTTCAATGAATCTCGGGTAGGGACTTTACGAGTAGTCATTTGGTCAGTTATTGTTTACTCCGCCCAGCATGCAGTGGTCAGCCAAGTCTGGAAATGAGTTCGTCGCCCTATATCATCGAGGTCACTACGTTTATTAAAACCTCTTTTGAGCTGAGGACTTATGTTTCAAGTAGGTTAAATTTATGCAATATCTTTAATCGATTAACACTAGATAGGTTAAAATTTGTAATAAAGTGCTCATGCTGGATGATAATATGACCTTGTTTCTTTATATATTTTATATACTTACCTATACCTACTCACTTATTTTTTTTAAAGAATAATGTAGTTGGCTACACGCTACATCGTCGCTTACCATCAGGTGAGATTGTAGTCAAAGGACAGTCTATTCTGTTAAAAAAAAATACTGTGATTCCCAGACATTGTAGATATTATTTTAGATTTGTGAGGATCATGATTACTAAAACAGTTCTGCAACCACTGTTCCATGCGACCAGTGACCTTCCATTCGAACGGGTCGGAGCATTTACGCCATATCGCGGGTGCCGAACCGGGTGAGGTCGGTATTAAAAGTTAGCGTTGCCATAGCAATAGCGAGCAATTTCAGGATAAATTTCCCAAATTTATCACTCGATTGAACGCTAAATTCGCACTCCGTCGCTCGGTCGGTCGGTCGGAAGGCTCTAATGTCGCTCGTCTACTAGCACGTTTATCATCGACGTCACACATTTTATGGAACTCGATAACTGCACATTAATGTGTGCTTATTGATTTTAGAAGCGTGATGGCGTTGCTTTTCTAGTCAGTGTAAATTTAACTCAGCATTTTAAACTGGATCAGTAGTGATAGATAGTATAGAAAGCTAATCTACGAACGTATCTCTCTAAGTTTTTACCAACTAGCCCCGATGAACTTCGAGAGAATAGAAAAAAATCTTAGCTCGTAAAAAAATCAGTAGCCATAATTTACAATAAGATCTCTCGGTCAAATAATTCAGTACTGTATTTCGTTATCGTAGGAGGCAATTGCTCTTCACTATGCAATTCCCCACGCAACTAGCAAAATAACGCGGCAGTGAAGACAATTATTAGTACATCGAATGTTCGACAGAGGGCCAGTCGATTGCTGTTGCTATATAATCATTATAAAATAAGATTTACACAATGTACGTTTATTTGCGACATACGCGGTTCTAAGTGAATTTATTAAAATATACAGAATTACTTTTTTTTTATTTCACCGTGTTACGGTCCATATTTACATGAAAAACAGACTTAAATGCCAGTAAAAGTAAATAGTTTATAAAAAGTAAAAGATTATTTTTAAAACAGAGAGAACAGTGTAGGTACATGGGTAGTTACATAACTTACATAGTTATTATAATTCAATGAAATCACTTATAATTAACACATAATAGTTGTTTTTAAATAAAAAAGCATTATCCTACAGTATCCTACCTTGATTAGTTCTGTTGCCCACTTTAGGTCTCTTTCGAGCCTGTGTGGTCGGTCGGTGTGCAGGGTCGGTTTTATAAAATACACTCATACTACTCCTCAAAAACTACTCGTCCGTCAAAAAACTACTCGTCAAATGTGACGCAAATTTGAAAGGGACTACTAAAATAGAAACATCAAAATCGGTCTATTCAGGAAATTGTTATGAGGTAACGAAATCCCTTGTGCTTTTAAAGGTTTACCTATTCGTTTGCAGCATATCATTATTCAATAATACATATATTATGTCCTACCACGGTCTCTTAATGGTACCTAAGATAGTTACAATAACTCGACAATTGAAATGCGTATTCTAGATCACATGTAGTGCTGATGTAGTCTACGAACTTCGTAGACTATATAACTTGGGCCGTATAACAACCAGCGTTCATAACTGTTTTTATAAGGGTTTACGACGATTATAAATATGGCGGTAGTTTTTTCTGTCAACTGAACCTTATCCACTCATAACCATTTGACAGCCTTCACAGCTCAGTTGGTGATAGCTCTGCCTTCTGCGCTGTAGGCCGTGAGTTCGATCCCCACCAAGAACAAATATTTGTGTGATGAATATAGATTTTTATTTTATGTCTGGGAATCGTTATACATATATTATGAGTAGATATGTATGTAAATAAAAAGTATATTATAATTGTTTATTTCTCATAAATAATTCGACAAGCTTTGGCTTAGTTTGGTGCTAGATGCTGTGTTGTGCTGTGTGGAAAGTCCATCAACAGTTATTTATTATTTTATAATTTCTGCCATAGCAGCGTGATTACATTCGTGATCCATAGGGTAGGTAGGTAGCCAGTGAGTCGAACCGTGGCCGACCCAATGCTACACAATGGGCCCCACAATACACCCGTGGGTAGGTACGAGCAACGTGATACATTTCGCAGCCAGTGATCCGGGCGGACGGAGAGTGAATGCAAAATGGAAGCCCTATAATTGATTCGACGGATCGCCCGCTCGAGATAAGCGCGCATTTTTAACCCTTTGTTTAAAAATGAAGACTTTACCCCGTTTCAGAAGCTAAACCCGTAAACAAGCAACCCTTTTTACGGCAATAAACCCTTTGGTAATGTTGTGAATATTTCTACCGGATATTGCGAAAATAAATCGCTTAACATTTGCTTTGTCTGTTCCGTTCAATACGGGATTCTAATTGAATTCACTGGCAAAACGCGCTCATATAATAAGGTATTCGCGAAACATGAGCGAATAAAATTACAGAAGCATTGTTACCTTTGGTGCTTTATAAAATAGGTGTGATAATATGTTTATGGATTAATCAGATTATCAGTGAGAAAAACATTGCGAGGAAACTAGTTAGTAATCTAAGAGCGGCGATGGGCTTGCAACCTACTGGAAAATGTGGATACCTTTATACCAAACTTAATATTTGGACGTTCTTTTGAGTAAGTATCCTCTTTTGACATTTATTTTATTGCATCTAGACTGCTTGCATTTCCTAATTTCCAATCCATTTAAATAATTGTTTATGAATTGTTAGATCAAACTAATGATTATATTTTGTTTTTAATGTAATTGATTGTAGTACAGATTAAGTAAAATAATTATGACTGAATAAACAAAATGAAATACTCAACAAATCTTGAGTTGGTAAATTTCCTACAAAAAAATCTGGGAGGATATCTACCGCGCCTAGGGAAAAAATCCTGAAGTACTTTTTTTTCTGCTATAATGTTACCAAATCTATCAACACTATCTCAAAATCACCTAGTAAAGGCAAGATAAGTAGTCATCGTAGGCTTTGCTACGAATTTCGTAGCGGAAGCTACGATGCTACGAATAACGTAGGTACACACATCACAATAATTTATCATGAATGCGAAAGTTTGTATGTTTGTTATTCAATAACGCTAGAACGGCTGAACGGATCTGGGTGAAATTTCGCACAGAGATAGATTATAGTGAAATAGCACATAGGATACTTTTTATCTCGTGTGAATACCGGGATTTAAGACTACGCGGGTAAAACCGCGGGGCACATCTAGTTGTCTATAAACTCCAGCTTAACAAGCTTATTGCCTCAAAACTATATATCACTAGACCACGACAAGTAGTATCAGTATCAGGTAAATATATGAGCAAACTTTCCAAATCGGATCCGCAGCCTTATCAAGGCAGATATTAAGTTTCGTTCAAGTGGGAAACTAATCGAATCTCAAAACCCGACCGGAGCGAGCGAGATGAATACTAATGGACGTGTATTGGGAAATCAGCTTCCAGATGGGGGATTTTCTATAAAACCTCAACGTTATTACCTAGAAATACCCATCGTTGGGTAAAAAAGGTCACACGTGCAAGTTTTGTGCACATTATTGCACATTAATGTGTGCTTATTGATTTTAGAAGCGTGATGGCGTTGCTTTTCTAGTCAGTGTAAAATTAACTCAGCATTTTAAACTGGATCAGTAGTGATAGATAGTATAGAAAGCTAATCTACGTTGGTAAAAACTTAGAGAGATACGTATCTCTCTAAGTTTTTACCAACTAGCCCCGATGAACTTCGAGAGAATAGAAAAAAATCTTAGCTCGTAAAAAAATCAGTAGCCATAATTTACAATAAGATCTCTCGGTCAAATAATTCAGTACTGTATTTCGTTATCGTAGGAGGCAATTGCTCTTCACTATGCAATTCCCCACGCAACTAGCAAAATAACGCGGCAGTGAAGACAATTATTAGTACATCGAATGTTCGACAGAGAGCCAGTCGATTGCTGTTGCTATATAATCATTATAAAATAAGATTTACACAATGTACGTTTATTTGCGACATACGCGGTTCTAAGTGAATTTATTAAAATATACAGAATTACTTTTTTTTTATTTCATCGTGTTACGGTCCATATTTAAATGAAAACTTTAATTCAGTACCCAATGATGCCATAATAACTGAATGAATAATTAATGATTGCAATGCAACCTAGGGATTCAAATAAATTGATGGGTATTATATGAATTTAATCCATCTACGCAAAATGTGATAAAATCCAATTTAATTTAACTTACTGGGTCTCTGATTTACTGAAGTTAAAGAGCAAACGGAAGCAATTAATTGCTAACCTGCTGTCGTCTTCATTATAAATAGCAAACTACAGAGCTTTGTGTGACAGAACGAGAAGAAATATTCGCGAAGTTCGCAAACTTTTACCATTTAGCGAGTTTGTTTGTCTTTAGAATAAAGCTCCAAGCGGTTTATTGGCAGAAGGAATTTATAGATAAAATATATTGCGAAACTCATTTCTATCTCAGGATGTCCAGGTTTACCAATTTGTTAAAGTATATAAAATATAACTCTTACATGAAAAACAGACTTAAATGCCAGTAAAAGTAAATAGTTTATAAAAAGTAAAAGATTATTTTTAAAACAGAGAGAACAGTGTAGGTACATGGGTAGTTACATAACTTACATAGTTATTATAATTCAATGAAATCACTTATAATTAACACATAATAGTTGTTTTTAAATAAAAAAGCATTATCCTACAGTATCCTACCTTGATTAGTTCTGTTGCCCACTTTAGGTCTCTTTCGAGCCTGTGTGGTCGGTCGGTGTGCAGGGTCGGTTTTATAAAATACACTCATACTACTCCTCAAAAACTACTCGTCCGTCAAAAAACTACTCGTCAAATGTGACGCAAATTTGAAAGGGACTACTAAAATAGAAACATCAAAATCGGTCTATTCAGGAAATTGTTATGAGGTAACGAAATCCCTTGTGCTTTTAAAGGTTTACCTATTCGTTTGCAGCATATCATTATTCAATAATACATATATTATGTCCTACCACGGTCTCTTAATGGTACCTAAGATAGTTACAATAACTCGACAATTGAAATGCGTATTCTAGATCACATGTAGTGCTGATGTAGTCTACGAACTTCGTAGACTATATAACTTGGGCCGTATAACAACCAGCGTTCATAACTGTTTTTATAAGGGTTTACGACGATTATAAATATGGCGGTAGTTTTTTCTGTCAACTGAACCTTATCCACTCATAACCATTTGACAGCCTTCACAGCTCAGTTGGTGATAGCTCTGCCTTCTGCGCTGTAGGCCGTGAGTTCGATCCCCACCAAGAACAAATATTTGTGTGATGAATATAGATTTTTATTTTATGTCTGGGAATCGTTATACATATATTATGAGTAGATATGTATGTAAATAAAAAGTATATTATAATTGTTTATTTCTCATAAATAATTCGACAAGCTTTGGCTTAGTTTGGTGCTAGATGCTGTGTTGTGCTGTGTGGAAAGTCCATCAACAGTTATTTATTATTTTATAATTTCTGCCATAGCAGCGTGATTACATTCGTGATCCATAGGGTAGGTAGGTAGCCAGTGAGTCGAACCGTGGCCGACCCAATGCTACACAATGGGCCCCACAATACACCCGTGGGTAGGTACGAGCAACGTGATACATTTCGCAGCCAGTGATCCGGGCGGACGGAGAGTGAATGCAAAATGGAAGCCCTATAATTGATTCGACGGATCGCCCGCTCGAGATAAGCGCGCATTTTTAACCCTTTGTTTAAAAATGAAGACTTTACCCCGTTTCAGAAGCTAAACCCGTAAACAAGCAACCCTTTTTACGGCAATAAACCCTTTGGTAATGTTGTGAATATTTCTACCGGATATTGCGAAAATAAATCGCTAAACATTTGCTTTGTCTACTCCGTTCAATACGGGATTCTAATTGAATTCACTGGCAAAACGCGCTCATAATACGAGTAATAAGGTATTCGCGAAACATGAGCGAATAAAATTACAGAAGCATTGTTTGCTTTGGTGCTTTATAAAATGGGTGTGATAATATATTTATGGATTAATCAGATTATCAGTGAGGAAAACATCGTGAGGAAACTAGTTAGTAATCTAACTACGCGGGTAAAACCGCGGGGCACATCTAGTTGTCTATAAACTCCAGCTTAACAAGCTTATTGCCCCAAAACTATATATCACTAGACCACGACAAGTAGTATCAGTATCAGGTAAATATATGAGCAAACTTTCCAAATCGGATCCGCAGCCTTATCAAGGCAGATATTAAGTTTCGTTCAAGTGGGAAACTAATCGAATCTCAAAACCCAACCGGAGCGAGCGAGATGAATACTAATGGACGTGTATTGGGAAATCAGCTTCCAGATGGGGGATTTTCTATAAAACCTCAACGTTATTACCTAGAAATACCCATCGTTGGGTAAAAAAGGTCACACGTGCAAGTTTTGTGGCCAGTCCTTGCTGAAATTATCATAAACCAAAAATCTTTATCTCTTATACATGTTAACATAGTTTTTTTTGTTAACTAATTAATTGTAATTCAGATATAATGGAGCACAGCAATCATCAGTTGTTGTTGAACTTTTAAGAATACCTATACTATTGTGATAAAATAACACGACAGTAAGTAAGTAAATATTTAAGTGAGAAATAATAGGTACAATATAAAATAATCGCCAAAATTTAAACATGCAGTCAAATTCAAATACATATAACTCAAAGGTGACTGACTGACTGACATAGTGATCTATCAACGCACAGTCCAAACCACTGGACGGATCGGGCTGAAATTTGGCATGCAGGTAGATGATATGACGTAGGCATCCGCTAAGAAAGGATTTTGATCAATTCTACCCACAAGGGGATAAAATAGGGGATGAAAGTTTGTATTAAACTTTGAATTCCTTGACGCGAGCAAAGCCTTGGGTTCAGCTAGTAATTATATATTTGTCATAGCCGATAGCTGCACTTTTGTAATTATTTTTATACTATAAAAAATAAACAGTACATACAACAGTAAATACAAAATTCACAAAAAAGTTTAAATCTTCACCAACCAAAGCTCACCGCGGATAGCGATCATCAACTAGTTTTAAAGCAACCGCATTCAAATTTCATGTTCTACGTCGTAGCACCGTGTGCGCTACGAGCGTAGCACATTCCCGGTGCTATGACTTCTACGATTGCTACGGCCGCTACCACCGTCGCCACCTATGATAACTCAATAAGCAAGCGGTCAGAGCCTGTCCACTCGCAATTATCATAATCGGTTTACTCTGTAAAAAGTTATGCGCGGTCAATGCGGTCATACATTACAATCAGTGAGTGAACAATCAATCCCTGTTCCTACCCTTTAGAGTGTTAGTACGGACTAGCTGAACAGAGCAGTTTACGCAGATCTAGCCAGCATAAGGCGTGGTCGTGCTGGAGTGCTCTAGGGTGCCTGCAGGGGATGGGTGACTATTACTCACAAGGAATAAAACTCCAAACTGCAACGGTAGCTATTCTTCTATTACTTGTATCAACAAAGTATATTACAATAGTACATTATTGCATCGTCAATTACATAAGGATAAGATTAAATTAGAATATATCAGGTTAAATAAATTTAGGAACGTCTTCACAGCATTATTGAATTTTGACAAGAGGAAGTGACACAGTCATTTTGTATAGACTAAAATATGTTGGTCTTCCTTACTCTATGAAAAGTTAAAGCGTACTATACACGTTTCAACACTTCCCCTTACGCTTTACATCATTACTTTACATAATAAAGTCAATAAAAACATGCTTAGAGACATACAGACAACTACATATAACTTATATCTATATGACTCTACAATATTAATCATAACTCTTCAATGTTGAATGACTCTATTATGTCTCTACAATTTAGTACATACATAGTCATGCTACACAACACATACATTCATTTTCTTAATAAAATCTACATGTTTCTTAGAGCTAAGCGGTTTGGTTAGTACATCTGCTATCATCTTTTCAGTTTGTAAATACTTTACAGTTACAACATTATTTTTTATTAGATCCTTTACATAATGGTATCTGAGGTCAATGTGTTTAGTTCGTTTATGACAAAACTCTTTACATTCTAACAACTTAATTGCACTTTGATTGTCATTATAAACAACTGACTCTAGATCCAAGCAAAAGATCTCAGATAACAGACTCTTAATAAAACTTATATCTTTACAAACATCACAAATCGAAAGATATTCCGCTTCTGTAGTGGATAGAGCAACACAGCGTTGCTTACGTGACTCCCAATTTATTGCATTATTACCTAGCTTCACGACATATCCAGTATAAGACTTACGATCAGTTACATCATTAGCCCAGTCTGCATCAGTATAAGCGACTAAACTCAATTTATTACTTCTTACGAATAGTAAGCTATAATCAATTGTCCCCGCTAAATAACGTAAAACACGTTTAGCAGCTTGCCAATGACTGTTATCGTGACAGTTATTAAATTGACTCAACTGGCTACAAACATAAGCAATATCAGGCCTTGTACATACAGCTAAGTACATTAATGAACCTAACAATTGCCTAAAATTATCATTGCTCTCGCTTACATTTACATTTTCAGCTTTTAGTAATTTACAATTTAATGGCATGGGTGTAGATACAGTTTTACAATTACCCATACCAAACCGCAACAATAATTTCTTAATATAATCAGTCTGGTCCAATTTTAAAATACATTTTGATCTATCTCTCGTTACATTTATGCCAAGACAGCTTTTTAATGGACCAAGGTTCTTTACATTAAAATCTTTTTGTAACAGATTTACCAAATCTTTTTGAATAGCACTTCTCTCAGTATAAAATATGAAGAAATCATCTACATACAATGCTATGATGGTTAAATCATGCTTCTCTTTCTTTATATATACACATGGTTCACACAGACTTTGTACATAACCATTATTATTTAACAAATCATGAACTTTGCTATTCCACATTTTACTAGCTTGTTTTAGGCCATAAATACTCTTATTCAATAAACAAACCTTAGAATTATCCCCATTATCAAAACCAATAGGCTGTTCCATAAATATTGTTTCATTTAAGTTTCCATTTAAGAAAGCACAAGCCACATCTATGTGATCTATATTGAGATTTAAATCATTCGCTAAAGAAAACAAAATTCTCATAGTGGAATGCCTAACCACAGGGGAGAATGTATCATTATAATCTACCCCGTGTTTTTGTGTAAACCCCCTGGCAACTAATCGCGCTTTGTACTTGCTAAAGTTACCGGAAGCATCGTGCTTACGCTTAAAAACCCATTTAGTTTTAATGACATTTTGTCCTATAGGTCTATCGACGATCTTCCAAACTTCATTCGCGATTAATGAGTCATACTCACTCTGCATTGCAGCATGCCATTCAGTGGCATCTGTACAAGAGATAGCCTCTTCGTAACTAGATGGTTCCTCAATATTACCAACATACATTGAAATGTCATAATCACAATACCTCAATGGTGGAATTGATCGAGTACTTCGTACAGGGCGGGTATTAGCCGCGGCCCGGGGTACCTCTACACTCGTCACTCCTTCCCCTCGAACAGACGCGTCCGGTGATGACGAAGTCACAGACTCGTGGCTCGCCGACGATGAGTTTGCACAGCGGGACTCATCCTCACTGCCTGTGCAGTAATGCTCCTCATCTGTGGTATCTGTAATGTGAGAACCATCATTTATTTCTAAAGAATTGGTTTCATTATTAATACTGTCTAAATTACTATTTTTACCTAAATCTATTAGACTAGAATGGATTCCATTAGTATTATTATTATTAATCAAATTATCATTATTTAAAACCAATTCAGTGCTCATGTCAAAATAATTACTATGCAACATAACTTCATCAAGTTCTTTACGTTCCTTTTCATTGATATCTTTATTATAAAACCTGTCTTCCAAAAATGCAACATTCCTTGACAATAAAATGTTTCTAGGATTCATAGGATCAGACAGCCTATACCCCTTACAGGTCTCACTGTATCCCACAAAGATGTACATTTTACTCTTAGCATCAAGCTTACCACACTTATGCTTAGGCTCCAACGAATAAGCGATGCAACCGAAAACCTTTAAGTGACTCAGATCAACTCTAGATCCCGACCACAGGTGCTCAGGAATCTGTCCATCTAAAGCTTTAGTAGGGGACCTATTTTTTAAATAAATTGCAGTATTAACCGCCTCTCCCCAATAACTCTTACCAAGACCTGATTCCTGCAGCATGCAACGCGCTTTTTCAATGAGCGTCCGGTTAAGGCGCTCTGAAACACCATTTTGTTGAGCCGAGTAAGGAACTGTAGTTTGATGTACAATACCTTCTTTACATAAGAATCCAGAAAATCTATGATTGACATACTCTCCACCATTGTCCGAACGTAAGCATTTAATCTTCAATCCAGTTTGTCTCTCAACCATAGCCTTGAATATAATAAACTTGGACATTACCTCGGATTTACATTTCATTAGGTATCCAAATGATTTCCTTGTGTGATCATCTGTAAATGTAACCAGATACTTTGCACCTCCCAAGCTGCTCTCACTCATTGGCCCACAGACATCAGAATGTATCAACTCCAATGGTCGCTCGGCCCGCTTGCCCTCTCCTTTGGGAAACGGCTGTGTTGACAGCTTCCCCTCAAGGCAGGGTATGCAGTCCTTCAATTTGTTCTGGTCATCCTGAAACTTAACACCAGACACATGACCTTTTAGAGTACACATATTCCTTAGACCTAAATGTCCCAACCTGCGATGCCATAGCTCAGTAGAAACAGCTACTGCAGTACTCTCTGTCTTTTGCCCATTACTCAAAAGTTTGGAAGAGTACACCAGCTTACTGTGCAAAGGTTTTTCAATTTTACAATTTAACTTATAAATCCCACTTTCACATCCCACAAGAGCTAAACGGTTGCCAGAGACTTTACTATCATAAATGCTGCACCCATGGCTACTAAATTCAACAGTAAACCCAATTTCTACTAATTTACTCACTGATATTAAATTAGTGGCTATCTGTGGCACAAATAAAACATTTTTGAGTTGTCTTACCTCATTTCCAAAGTTTACCAATAAATCTCCTACACCACTACATTTTAATTTTTCATTATTTGCTACAGCAACAGTAGTGTGTTTAGCATTACAATTAAAGTCTTTAAAATTCACTAGATTGTCTTTACAATTTGTCATATGAGATGTACAACCGGAGTCGATGAACCAAGCATCATTTTGATGAACAAACAGAGCTGAAGCGAAGCTTGTAGAATCTGTCTGGTCACTCTTCTTCTGGTCATTCTTCATCTTGTAGCATTTAGCCTTCACATGTCCAGGCTTACTGCAGTAATGACAGATCACAGTCTTTTTCTTTGAAGAGTTCTTCGCAGCCAAAGCTGTGTTGTTATTATTCAATACACCATCACTCCTTCGCAGCTCTTCTTGTAGAAGTCAACATCGTACAATCTCGCTGGTGAGATTACTGGTTAAACATACTGTCTCCAGATTAGATACCAAGTATTCAAACTCCTGAGGTAGACCACTCAATAAGATCTCTGCGACTTCAGCATCATCCGTCTTCCGGCCAATATCCGTGAGCTGCTGTACAAGGGTCATCACACCCTGTATGTATTCAGACATACATGAAAATTGAGTATAATCTATTCTGTGTAGTTGTCTCAAAAGCAGCACACGCCTTAGTAAGCCCTTATTTTCAAAAATATCAGCTAAGCTTTTCCATGCTCCTTTAGCCGTAGTAGCATTTCTGATATATTGATAAAGCGCCGGCTTGATGCACAAAGCTATTCGCGCCAAGGCACGCTGATCTTTCACAGGATCAGGCTCAGAGCCTTCGATTGTGTCCCACAAGCCATCCATGGTAAGCAGCATCTTTATTGCAAATTTCCAATTCAAATAGTTGGATACACCTTCCAACTTTTCTATTGACGATGCCAAGCCTTGCAAAGTAGAATTCCCATTGCTCGATTCTTGACGGCCAGGCGTAGCCATATCGAAGCACGTGTCACAAACCACCGCACCACGTAGCAACTCACTGAGGTTAGTTTCTAGGTTATCCAGCACGCGTTAACAACTCTCCTTATAAAATCTCTGGGCACATCACCTGTTAGTACGGACTAGCTGAACAGAGCAGTTTACGCAGATCTAGCCAGCATAAGGCGTGGTCGTGCTGGAGTGCTCTAGGGTGCCTGCAGGGGATGGGTGACTATTACTCACAAGGAATAAAACTCCAAACTGCAACGGTAGCTATTCTTCTATTACTTGTATCAACAAAGTATATTACAATAGTACATTATTGCATCGTCAATTACATAAGGATAAGATTAAATTAGAATATATCAGGTTAAATAAATTTAGGAACGTCTTCACAGCATTATTGAATTTTGACAAGAGGAAGTGACACAGTCATTTTGTATAGACTAAAATATGTTGGTCTTCCTTACTCTATGAAAAGTTAAAGCGTACTATACACGTTTCAACATAGAGTTGGAATTTATTTTCCAAATATGTAATAAATATAATATGGGAGCATTTTGGGGGTATAACCCTTTCCAATAAAAAAGAATTATCAAAATCAGTCTACTCCGTAAAAAGTTGTACGCGGTTATATTAAAAAAAATTATATACGCATCGACTTGATAACCTCTTCCGTTTTTTTTCGTTGGTTAAAAATTATTAGATTCAAATACCTACCAACTTACACAGGTAGGTACTAGGATTCGCTGTAGGTAAAGAGGCGAAAACGAAAAACAAAACATGGGGTATTGGAAGAGCTGAAGTTCGCGGTCATAATTCGTTCAGATCCCTACTTCACTTTGTGATAAAGCACTGCGTTGGAACGCCATAAAATAGTTATCGCTGCGAGGCGATAACACGCGATTTATAACACTTTAGCTCGCACTAGGGGGTCCTTCGGACCCCAAGTAGCTACATACACATTATTATACCACTTTTTCAATGCTCGCTTATCTTGCGATGCGATGACTAAAGGGTTTTCTTTCTTTTTGTCCGACACTATTTACAAGACTTCAAAAAAAGAAGAGATACTAACTACCTACCTGCCTACTCTGATTTCTCCTAGATTACTGATGTAGGCTTATTCCGAATTTTTACAACTTGCTACTCGCACAAACCGATCGAGGTGACCACCTCGCAAAATCGTATTGTGCGAAATTCGGAATAAGAATTTCAGTCTAAAAATGCACACCTTTCCACTAAACGTTCGATCTGTAAGTAAAGGCATTTTGTATGGTGAATACAATGGAGAGGCGTGCATTTTTAAACTGAAAGATCTCTTTCTACCTTCCTACTTATATTTAAAATACTTAGGTATTTGAAATCGTCAAATATCCTACTAATCCTACTAATATTATAAACGTGAAAGTTTGTTAGTACGTATGGATGGATGGATGGACGTTTGTTACTCTTTCACGCCGGAACGGCTGAACGGATCTGGATGAAACTTGGCAGAGAGATACATTATAGTCTGGAATAACACATAGGCTAATTTTTATGTGGGAATACCGGTATTTAAATCTGCGCGGGTGAAACCGCGGGCGCAACTAGTTATAAATAATAATATCACAAAATATTATAGAAGTACATTGTTAATATTAAAAATGTATGTAGGTATATTAATTTACCTCTTGCAGGTCTACATTCGTATTTTTAATAACATTGCCTTCACGTTCTACCTACTTATCTATCTAAAGGTACGTAGGTATACGTAGGATAGTAAGTACTTACGTTTGGGTAAGGTAAGGCGTGTAGTTTAAGCGAGGGATACGCAACACCCCTGCCCCCTGGTCTGGGGTTAGGGTGCCAAATTAGAATGGAATTTAAGACCGAAATCAAGGTCGAAATGAACTAAATTAAATTGTTTCAAAGGGCGCGGGCACACATTTCAGGATTGATTAATTTTAAGATTGTATTTCTATGGTCAAGTCAAACACGTTTATACCTTAGTTAATAGGAAGCCTCATGGACAATTTGAATAGTACCTAAAGCCGTTTTTCAAGCTCGAATTTAATTATACCTACTGTAATTACAGTTTACGTTTCACAATCACAAAAATAAAAGGCAAAGAAGTCTGATTCCTAGCCACCTGTAACATAATAATATCATACGATACCTAAGTAGTCGGTAGGTAGGTACCCCCCCTGAGACTTGCAATATTTTTTTTTGTTTTTTATACAACAGGCTGATGGAACAAGCAGATGGCGCCCCTGATGTTAAGTGGTAACCATCACCAATAACAGAGTATTGCCTCGTAAATTTCGCACGATAGGAACGTGCCCGACGTCCATCAACTTGAAGTCCATGAACGTATTTATTTTTATTTTATTTGCTAGTAGCGCCCCGCGGTTTCATCCACGTAGTTTTGAATCTTGGTATTCCCACGGGATAAAAAGTAGCCTATGTCTTATTCCAGACTATAATGTGCCAATTTTCACCAAGATCCGTTCAGCTCTTCTGGAGTTATAGAGTAACAAACATCCATCCATCCATCCATACTTACAAACTTTTGCATATAAAATATGGTAGTAGGATTAATAGGATAATTAAAACTACGCGGGTACCAAGGTTTAGGATAAATTTTTTATTTATTTATATTTCTTATTTATATTTTTTAGATTAGGTGCCAAGAGACGACCGAGAAGTCTTGTTGTGTTGCGATTCAATTGAATGGTATCGCATCGCGCTAGTGTTAAATGGTACCTTTGGCCCACAATATTACAAACTAGCTTTCTTAGAAACCCGAGTCTGAAAAAAAACTGTCTTCTTTATTTACACAATTTTCTTTTTTACTAAATCCAGTTTTCAAAACTGTAGTTTGAAGTTGGGATATTTTGTATTTTGGTATTTTTGTACTCAAGAGAAAAAAACCGAGTGTCAGTAGCGCCATCTAGTGACCCGATTTTGAAAACAACTGAAACTAAAACAGTTTTACCACTTTGAACCCCAGGCATGGTAGATAAACTTGCATTTTAAACTTAATTTTTTGTATTCAAAATACAGGAAATAACCTAGCACCTAGGTATATGAATGAATTCTTGAGTCCCAACTCTTGAAGTTTCCTACCTATTATGTCTCAATACAAAGTTGCCTGAAAAAACAAGAATTCTTCAGTAAGTATATATATTAATGTTCAAGAAAACCAGGTAAATAAAAAAAATTACAGTTATATCATTGCAAATTATTTATTAGTAAATATCTTGAGGTGGTGGCCTACCAAACAAAAGCTTCCAAGAAACAGGCTGGACCAACTGCAATGAATCAGATATTTCTCCGTACAATTTAGTAAGAATACTTTTTAGTTGAAGAATCATGTCATATGCATCAGGAATATTGTCGCCTTCCGAGCAATACTTATACAAAACCAGGCTTGGCATGCCCTTCTCTTTACAGATTTCATAAAGTATAGATGCAAACCCTCCTCCATGAATTTGCATGTGATTATCAATCAGCTCATGCTCAACCCATTTTAGATCCTTCATAGTAGTTCTGTATGGACACAAATCACTAGCTGCATATCTAAATGGTGAAGTAAGTATGTGTTTCTTCTCATGAGCAAAACTGCTGGCAAGTACAATAACATCCTTTATGTTTCTCTCTTTGAATGTATCTACTATCTCAGATAAAAAAACTCTTGCATATTTGAATACTAGTGGTGCCCGGAGCTGGAGTACTAATAGGTGTTTAGTAGCGCTTTGATAAAGCTCACAGCTTCCTGAGAGAGTTGTTGACTTCAGATCGTATGGGTCGTATCCTAGGACTGGTATGAATGCCGGGCTGCAGACTGTCGCTATTTTTCTCATATCTAGTGACGAAATGAGCAGGTCGCAAGCCAGTTGTCCAACATTACCGACTGCAATACTGGGTAATACAAGAGTATAATCGTCTAATTTACCATCTTGCAAAAACTTCCACTGATTTATGAGAGGCATCTTTTTATTATTCTTGGCTGACAGCCCCTGGCCGAAACCTTGACTATCGGGGTCCCTGCGTTTAAATCAACAAAAACAAAATCTTAAGATCTAAAAAGTTACGTTGTTAAAAAAAATACAAAATGAATGACTTGTGTATTTTATTTTTATTTTCAAAATTTAGGCACAATTTCTTCTTCTTCGTCTAAATAATTGTCTCTTCTCTTCTCTACTTCTTAGTTTTTTTTGTGGCTCCAGTCCGTACAGACAGACAATCTTGTTGTCAGTGTCAAGTACTGTAGATAAAATAGTTTGTTCGACAATACTCGACATTTGGGCAAAAAATGGTGGTGGTTTTTTCAAGTAATGTTGGTTATACCAAAATGATACAACTCTAATTAACTCGCAAAATTTCAGAAAACGAATCTTTCTTCCTAATTAGTTTCCATTTTGTTATTTGTTCCTTCCGTACATGGTATCTAAATATATATAAATCTTAGAGCAGTTATAAATGCTCTAAGATATAAATACATAAATCTAAATTCCTAATTGTTACGTAGTGTGAAGCATCCCTACGATAGTGTGGATACACACGGATATTATGTTCTGTGATACACACACAAATTCCTTGTATTGTTTGTATACTCTTTGGTCTCCACCAGTCTCGACCAAAGAGAATGTAAAACTACGAGAAGAGGCGGGACTTAGTACAGAGCCAATCAATAGAATCAATTTACATGGCACTTCGATACCAACAGAACGAAAATGTAAGTCAAAGATCGATATCTAAGTCCAACCTAAGACTTCGGGACCTATAGGTTGCACATAAACGTGGACTCAGTCAATACATATTTATCGATATCGAGTGAAGGCCATCGCGCAGCACTATGATGGAAGTGGCTTTTTTTTTAGCCTAATGGACCGTTCTTTGGCCACGATCTCGCCTGGTGGTAAGCGACGATGTAGCCGACGATGGAACAGGAACGGTCCAGAAGACACCTATTCACTCTTGCCTAAAAATATCGATAGGCAAGCAACTTTGCGACGGTGTTCGAGACTCTAAATCTTAGTCTCCGCCATGTGTTGCTCCCTTGAGCCTGAAAGCTCTCCGTTCAATCGAGTCTAAGGTAGCAAGCTGGTGCTTGGCAGATCCAACCCAGAGGTGACAACAGTACTCCATACCAGAAAAAAAGCTAACAAAAATTTATTCCAAAATGTAAATTGATTCTGTTGGCCCAGGGACATTATTCACTAAGAAAATAGGAGATTCCTTGCCCCAAACCGTGAAACGTCAAAACTTGATGTTGGGCTTTATTCTTTATGACATAGGATATACTTTGCCCTGACCGTATCACACCGCCTGCGGCGCCTGCCTTGTCTTAGCCGAGCTCGCGCTGCAAATGGTCATAGTGCATAAGGCTCCTGACCGTATGACACCGGTGCCTTGTCTTAGCCGAGCTCACGCTGCAAATGGTCATAGTGCATAAGGCTCCTGTACTAGATCACGTTCCGCCCCTTCTCGTAGTTTTAAATTACATTCTCTTTGAAATGCGTTAGCAATAGCCAAGGAACTTATAGCATCCCCTAGTATTCTTCTTCTAAGCCTCCTCCCTAATAGTTAGTGCAAGTCCAATGTCCATGTCTTTGAATTGAAGTTGCAGCGCGCAGCGCTGCGTTTATACCAAGGAATTTGAAATTCCTTGGTTTATACCAAGGAATATATGTACTTGTATTCTAATTCCTTGGTTTATACCTACTTGGGACCAAGGAATTTGAATACAAGTTCAAATTCCTTTCTTGGGACATTGCAGTCGTAGTCAAGGAATTTGAATACAAGATTATTCCTTGGTCTTAGTTATTGTATACTCTTTGGTAATTGGTAGAGAAGAATTTGCATTGCATTGCATTGCAGTTTTTCTTTTTTTTGTGTTTACAAATTGTGTTCTATCTAAAATCAAAGGAATTTTAACGTAATATTCACTAGATTATGACTGA
The DNA here is from genome assembly GCA_963576535.1 of Plemyria rubiginata. Taxonomy (NCBI): domain Eukaryota; kingdom Metazoa; phylum Arthropoda; class Insecta; order Lepidoptera; family Geometridae; genus Plemyria; species Plemyria rubiginata. Next base: position 5,154,533 of record OY754926.1, read on the forward strand.
AGAAGAAAGGGTTGATCCACAGTTGGAACACTTCATTCTTGCCGAAACGCAAAAACAACGATTTCAGGTTAGCACGATTAATGTTCTAATAGCGCTCATTTGATTTGATTACTACCTACACATTCAAATGATCGCTGAAAAAAAAGCAGATGTGAAAGCAGTAATGTTCTTCTAAATTAAATACATATGTACTGAAAAATATTGACCTTTGAACTGATCGTAATGTTTTCCAACAAAAGCCTTCTAAATATGTCTTGTCACCCAAAGACACTGTTTTAATGGTAATAATCTTGTTTTATTCAAGGTGCTCGTTCATGGACTAACAGATACATGCTGGGAAACATGCATGGGGCGGCCTTCTAACCGGCTTGATTCCAAGACTGAAGTTTGCATTATGAACTGTGTCGAACGGTTTATTGACGCTACGACTTTTATTACCAGGCGGCTTATGAACACAACGAAGTATCGTTCCGATTCACCCTTGGAATTCCAGTAAATTGTAAGCACAATGTTCTCCAGTATCAAAAACTTTTTGCATCGTCACAGAAGGAAGTTTGTGGTGACAGGGGCAGTTGTTGGTGGGTTATATTTGTTGAGCAACTTTGCACAGAAGAAGTTGCAAGCATGGCAGGAAAAAGAGGCTAAGAAATTCTTTGAAATGACCCGTAAGAAACAACATTTTGAAAGTACTGAGAGAACTTGCAACCAAACAATACTTTCACTTTCAAAGATAGTCTCTGAAAGTATTTTGACTGTAATCAACACAGAAGAGATTGTACAAAAGTTGCAGGAGAATCCAGACAACAAACTATCGCTGTGGGAGCAACTAAAAGTAATGATATTTACTCGTATCTGTGTCCTTGTGTATGCTTTGTGCATATTGCAAGTAACATTGAGGGTCCAGCTTAATGTTATTGGAGGATACTTGTACTGTGATTCAGCACATGAAGATAATCCTCTCGTAGACAGTGATTTACAGACCAAATACTTGTCTCTCTGCCATCACTTTGTTGGTAATGGTATAGAGGACCTTATCAAACAAATCAATAAAGCAGTCAAGAAAGTAGTTGAAGGAGTTTCACTCAAATCAAAAGTCACACTGCAAGATGTAGAACAAATGTTCTGGTCCATTCAAACCATCTTATGCACAGACACTGCAGAGGGAGATCCAGTAAAAAAGATGGTTCACTATCTGGTAGGACATACTGATATCAATGATGCCAAATTAGACACTATTATCAAAGAAACAATGGACATTTTGGAGAGTGACGAGGTCACATCCCTCGCAGTACTATCTGTGAGCCGCAGCTTCTCAGCTGTTATTGATGAAGTTGCTACTTTATTTGCAATTAAATCTACCCCAGTCACAAAGAGTGACTTGGAAGTGAGTGACCATATTGTCACAAATGGTGTCCTGAATAATGCTGCCTTTGTAGATGTAAATAAGGTTGAAATGCACTTTGTGAAGCTTCTACCTGTTATTAATGAACTGATCACGAAAAACACATGTAAGGGTAACACTAACATTCCAGACATGCTGACTCAACAGCTCACTTTGAGTGATAAACTGAAATTGCTAGGTGCAAATATTTATGAGGTTTTCAGTAGTGCATAAGTAAATAGCACATTTTCTTCTTGTATCAATAATCTTAGTCTTGTTCTTGTGATTGGTTGTTTACAAATGTAACATAAGAACTGTTGAGGTGTGTGTCAAGAAAAATTTTAGTCTGTAGTTTTAGTTTGAGTAATTTTCTAAACCTTAAATTATTTGTAGGAAAATGTAAAATAAATGTAAAGAAGAATTCATAAACCTACTTTGTCTTATTGATTTGAGAAATTAATACATAAATGCATAATGGGATACATATGTTAAAGAAGTAGAACAATGGTGAATTGTAATTTAAAACCACTTAAATATGCTATCAATGTCATTATCTATGTTATAACCTTATGAAAATGTGAACTAAAAAAATATTGTGGCACATAGGTTCAGTTTAAGAATCACTTGAATTGTAATAAGTTTAATATAATTACACCAATTTTGAAATACATTGACAATTTATTGCCTAATTAATACAGACTGACTTATTACATTACACAAATATGTATTAAAAGCCCATATATAATAGCCCTTATGTTATAGGCCATAACATTGTTGATTAAAACTAACAAATCTTGAAACATCGCGCTAATCTATTGGTATAACTCATGCATGCAAGATATACATGTGAGTGGGTTAGAAGTAGGTAATGGATAGCATTGCAATTTAAGATGTATTCCTTTATTGGTGAAGGTTAAAGGCATAGGTACCTACATCATATTACTCGTATATATATAAGTTAAATTGCGGCCTTCGCTATTCGTGTTCGCGTATTAGTCGTATTTTGGAAAACACGACGGTATTTGTTGTTGTGCACGGACAAAACGAAAAGGCGAATACCGAAAAGCTGGATCCACACCGGATGACCCAACGCAATCTGATTGCGCGCGGCGCCGGCGGCAGAAGCGCGACCCAAAGGCGCGGTTGGTGTGGAAGTGCTGCGTGCGATCAAGCGCCCGCGATCCGCTCGTTGGTTCGCTCGGTGTGGATCCGATAATAGCAATGTCACATTAAGTAGGTACATGTTTCAAGAGCTATCAATTTTTGTTAAAAGTTAAAAAAAATATCTATTCTGATCTATGATTTTGTAATTTCTTGCTTTTCTGGGGAATAAAACGTAATTAATAAGCTTCATTATTTATTATAAAAAATCCTTCGATTTGTCAAACTCATTCTAAACTCAAAATATGTTTAGTTTTGAGAAACTTCAGTTTGTATAGATTTTGTTAATTAACACATAGGTAACATTATACAACATATTTTTATTCTGGGATACCTATCCGCATTTCCTTTCTGAAATGCGACAAATAAAATATTTCAGCTGTCGCAAGCTTCTTAATTGACGGCGAGACTCATCTGATACGCGCTGCGCTGCGCCGAGTTAAAAATAAAAATGTAAACAAACTGGAACAGAAGTAGCCCGTGCGCCGACTTATGCAACACTGTAGGTATTATGGTGTTTGACTGGAATCCTATAACAATCAAAATTGTAGAATTTTATTTTGCATTCATAGACGGTACCTAGTCCATATTCATGGACGGCAGTCCATGTGTAGGTAGATTTTTTATAAAAGTAACGGTAACTTTCAAAATCCAGGTTTCTGAATTTAAACATTTTTAAAGCACTATATTTTTAGTGGAAAGCAGTCCACCTATCTGTGACACAAATACCTAAAGGGAGAGGATGCGTAAGCATCCCTACTAGTCTGTGGAGAGGTTTACCTCTTAGATGGGATGTGAAGTGTGGTTGTAAATGAGTAATCGAAACCTTCGAATCTACCCTATACGAATAATAATTCACTTTTATTGACACTTCGGTCAAGAAATATTATCTAGCTCTGTACGGAACTATGGAGCGAGTAGGTACCTAGAGTGAGACTTGCACTTGGCCTTTTTATATTTGTTTAGTAGTTGGGATTGGAGTGAGCGGTATTACCCGACACGATCGCTATTACCCCTGCTTCCCCTAATGTAGAGGAAAACTTTTCAATGTTGAATGTTCCTATCCCGTAAAATAAGAAAACCTCTCATGAGGTCGATCATCATCACAGTCGTTACGTTTACCCTTTTACCTTATGGTAGTAGGTAGGTAGGTACCTATTTCACATGGCTATTCGGTTCGGTATTCGCGATTTTACTTTACTCGTGGTTCCTCTTAGTCGTAAAAAATAGGCGATTAAAGGCACTAAACATCGTCGTAGGTATTTGGCGAAATCGACAAATACGAAGTAGAGAAGTACCTGCGAACACATTATGTGGTGTTCAACACAAGCCAAGGTAGCCATGCATGTGAGTGAAGGAAGTGTAGTTTTCGGGAGACACTTTCGTGCTGTGTCACCGCCGCGGCGCCGGTGACACGGTACGAACGACCACGACTGCGGCAGGCGGAGTGTGGCGCGGCGGCATGGCATGGTGTGGTGGCAGTTGCGCGCGCATCCTCGCAACGCCAATACGCCAACAGCGACGGACGAACACGTTACAACTTCTAGCGCGGAATATCGACGCAAGAAACGCGCACGCTCCCGGTACAAAACGACACGGTACCTCGTGAATACAAAACCGAAAAAATCAAGTGAAAATATTTTTAAGCTTCCAAAATACCTACAGCTGCCGCATGGAAACATTACACGTGAGTTTTGAAAATTATCTGAAACATTCCCCTAAGCAGTTCCAGATAGGTACTGATCTGCAGGGCCGACAGTGATTTTATAAGGTTTGGTTTACCTATGCTTATAAATTATCATTTTGTAAAGGCGTTTTATAGGTAGACTCCCATTAGCGTGACGTACCTAGTACCTAGGTAGGTTGTGTAGCTAGTAGGTACCTACCTACCTAAGTTACCCTCGTTCAGCGTCATCATATTTGTTATGTAAACCACAACCCTATATTTTCGGGTCTACCCTTGGGTTAATATGTCATATAATTATACAGGGTGTCCCATTAGATACCTAGTGATTCTGACCTCTAGGTCAGATACGCCAGGTCTTAAAAAAAACATTATTTTTGACTCTGATTCTTAGAAATATTATTTAGGGTTACGGTTCCAAAGTTTAAATGAACAAAAATAATTAAAATTAACCACAAAAAAATGGTTACAGATTGACCAACATTTTAGGTTTTTAAATGCCCATAATTTTCAAACTGCATGGAATAGATTTTTTCTGATTTTTCTCATGAGGTTTACAATCAATCCTGTCGCCCCGTTTCGGCTTGACGTTGAGTTCTGGGACACCCTGTATATCCTTGTCGTTAGCGAAGGTAATTTTTCTTTAGCTTTGTAGCTTGATCCGTGTGTAAAAACCGCTTTGCCTAATTTTATTTTATTTGGAAAACAAAGTGTTACATTCTATAATTAAAATTACTTAAAATACTATTTAAAAATACTAAATTATATGTTTTCGCATTATGAAACTAAAGAAAGCTTGTTTGTGTTTAAGGAGGAAAATTAAATGATTAACAAGAAATTAAAATCTGAAAGTGAAAGAAATCAGTTATGAACCAGTTCAAACCAGAGTAGTTAGAGAGAGCTCGTTTGTAAGCAGAAGATTTGGATGAGAAGAGGTCTAGTTGGTGGAAGCCAACCAGTTCATTGAAATAGTTCGCAGATCTAATGAAGAATGAATGTTGCCTATCATTTGATGTGCAATGGGGAACGTAAAGAGAAAGGAATGGAGTTCTAACACTTCGAGTGGGAACCCGCAATTTTATTTTTGAAAGGAGATGAGGAGAATCAATTTGGGACTAATTTAATTACTTTAGTAATACATATTTACCTGAACCTGAACTTCTATACTACATATATACCTACCTAGGTACATAAGAATTATTCGGGTATAGATTAGACCTTCCACATAATAAAACACCCTGTATTAAGCCCTACAATATTTTATACTAAATGACGAAAGTGGAACGTTCCTTTGGATATCTTTACCGATACTGGAATAGTTATCACCGATACGATACCTTATCAAAAGCAAAGATACATAGTATCTACCCAAACAAATATTAACCTAAGTGAGGGAAGTTGACCACCAACTGGCCGGTCAACTTCGAGGACCTGCCGCGCCGTGTTGCCAAACCCACGGCCTTCGGCGCAGAAGGCAGAGTTACTACCAACCAACTGAGCTGTGAAGGCTGTCAAAAAAGTTGCATTTTAACCGTACTTTTAACGTACGCAAGGAATACGTCGAGTTACCAGTAACCCTGTATACATAATATGAAGATACTATCTTAATAAAACAGTATCTGCGTCGTCTTCGATTTAGCCGTACTTAGGGCAAAGTAAAAGAACTAATTGTTGGTACATAATTGTAGAAGCAGAGTACCTAGTAAGTAGGTAGAGGTCGCATTATTTAAGAACGCTGGAATTGTGTGGGGGATTTTTTTTGCGCATGCAAAACACTCGCGCCATCACACCCCCCACCCCTCCTTAGCGCGTTCTTTTTACATGCCGCGACCTATCCATATCTAGCAGCGGATGTTCTTTAGCTATAGTCAAACATATTATAGGTGCTTTTACGGGTCCAGTCCGGTGGCATAGGTGGTATAGTGCTGTGTGGAAAGTCCACCAATATTTATTTATTTTTAGCAAGCCCGCATCGTCGCAATAATTTGTCTTACCTATAAAATTGCGAATGTAGCTAGGTAGAGGTACCTACCGACTATGGCTAATTTAAATTCGTTACCGTGAACAACGATAAGAAAACAATAAAAACACATTGCACAGTTTGCAACAATATTGTGATCGCCTACCTACCTACCTAGGTTAGAGATCGTTTTTAGGTATACCTAGGTACCTAGGCAGTCCCATTTGCTCTCTTTCGCTATAAATAAGGTAAACCTACCGAAATTACCAGTTCTGCATTTTATGAATTCTTACCTTCGTTTATCATGTAAGTCATTATGTCTCTCAATCAATTTTATAGAAAACCATAGTTCATAAAATTAAATAAAAAGCAAGTAGGTTTGTACTTATGTAGGTATACCTATTAAAAATGAAAATTATTTTTTTGGCACGGTCATTCATCATTGAAGAGAGTATTAAAGGTAGGTAGGTATACCTTGATCATAAATGTCATGATTTTAGGTAGGTAGGTATAGTGCGTTTCATCAAATAGTTCCTAGGCCGCCGTATTTGTAGGCACCACTGCCTGTCAACAGTGTCACCCACCACGCAAAAGATATTAATTAGGTACCTACGCATTTTAAAACATTACATACCTACGGAGCCAATCGAACTAGGTATGTTATTTACATAGTTCGTTTCATAAAGCACGGGCGGGGGGCGCATTCTCACTCAGCGCGGGGCATAAGGCGGCCGAGGGCGTGGGCAAACAAGCTATCAATCAGTCTAAGTTTAGGTATCCTAAAATGTTAAAAAATTATGTCCACCCATGCGAAGCTGGGACAGGCCGCTAGTTATCATCACTACATAGTATAAAACAAAGTCGCTTTTTCTGTCCCTATGTCCGTCCCTTTGTATGTTTAAATCTTTAAAACTACGCAACGGATTTTTAAATAGATAGAGTGATTCAAGAGGATGGTTTATATGTATAATACATGCATGATATGTGCACCCGTGCGAAGCAGGGGCGCGCGGGCGCCGGGCGGGTCGCTACTATCATATAAGTCCACGAATGATACATTTAAGCAGGCTTATATCCACTAACTAACCTACTTTTAATCGTCGGCTATGGCTTCGAGATCATCTAAACGTAATTAAGGTGGATTAATGCAATGTGGATAAATCGCTAGCTAGTTTTACGATTATTGTTTGACATAAACGTAAACGCGTATGGTCGTGTGTGTGCAAGCAACTAACCTTGCAACGCACGATGGTGTGCATACAAGAACTAAATTATACTTACCTACCTTTTTTTTTTTAACAAAAGCGCTGTTGAACCCCAAACTACGCTTTTTGCATGCTACGGGAAGCAGATAACTGAAACCACAAAATACCTAACTGATAAAATACTGCTCTATCAGTTGGGTACCTTAGGTATTTTGATTGGTTCCCTATAAGTCGAGTCCCTTTACGTCGAGCCTAGAAAGTTCTCACTTTTATTACCCCTACTAGCGACCCGCCCGCTCGCCCCTGCTTCGCATGGGTGCACATATCATGCATGTATTATACATATAAACCTTCCTCTTGAATCAATCTATTAAAAAAACCGCATCAAAATCCGTTGCGTAGTTTTAAAGATTTAAGCATTTAAAGGAACATGAGGACATAGGGACAGAAAAAGCGACTTTGATTTATACTATGTAGTGATGTCGAGTTTTTCGCACAAATATTTTGAAAGAACAATAGACTCAGACTCGATGTAAGGGTACTCGACACGTAGGGTTTTCTCTATTCCGTGCTCGACACAGAGGGAACCAACCGGTATTATGTGGTTCCAAAAAGATTTCATTCAAAGGTTTTTGAAATTACAAAATACTTAAAAGTTGGGAAAATATGGCGTTATGTGTAATTATTATGTGGCGTGCAATAAAGTATTTTCCATCTATCTAAATTAAATATAATATCTAGGTTTTTTTAGGTGATCAAGCTTGGCTCGATCGATTTTTCGCCCTCGAAACCCACTGCATACCTATAAAATGTTATGAAAATCTTTGGAGCCGTTTCCGAGATTCAGATTATAAACCACACTTGCCTATGATAGAAAGTGGTCAAACTTACCTATTTCCTAAGTAATTAGGTAAGTACCTAGTTACATAATTAACTAAATAATAATATCATATGAGCAAATATGGCCTATTGTGTGCCCGTACGACACTCATGTTATGAATTATAACATTATTCGTTTATAAGACCTAACGCAATAAATATGAAACAATGAATGAGTCTGTATGAGTAGGGTACCTACCTACTTGGCTGAGTATTATAGTAGGTGATGAACATTTTTATCAGCAACGCCATATGCCCAAAGGCTATCGCCTCATCTCACTGCACAACAAAGGCAGGCCACAAAACAAAATGTCCCATTTGTACCTACTACCTATTTACATTTGTATTGTGCTTGAAAGCGGTTCACATAGAATTACACTGCGTATACCTACCTACTAATGGTGCTCATAATTAAATAAATAATGCTGGACAATCCACACAGTATCATCTAGCCTCAAAGTAAGCAACTCAAAGCTTGTGTTATGGGTACTAACATAGATAGATATTTATATTATACACTAGTAGTTCGCCCCGAACTGAGATTTCGTGAAGCGACGCTCCGAAAATAAAAGTAAGTGGTAGTCAGGGGCAAGTCCAAACATTGTGTTTGGACTTGTCTCTGGCTGCCACTTACTAACTAAATAAGGTAACCAAGTTTCAACTGAATTGGCCTATTTATTGAAGAGTTCCGTTGAACGGACCTTGGCTCCATCATCAGAACAGGTCGCTATCACCATTTAATGAGAGCCACTGGGCTATCATTAAGCCAGTTACTGACCTTCTTATTTTATTTCAAGAAAAAAAATAATTGTAAAACCTTGATGCCAACGAAACACTTAGAAATGGGAGCTCTCGGGTCGTTGGGTATATTAATTTAACTTTTTTGTTGTATCTAAAAAAGCGGGCATCCTAGAAAAAAAATAAAAATGGGTTTGGAATGTCCAAGCGAAGCCCTTTCATATGACACGTAACTTTATTTTTTTAGTTAACTTTTTTAATTTTTGCCCCCTTAAAAAACCCCATATTTTAATAACCCCTCATCCGATTTTACCCATATACTTACCAGTAAATTTCTCAAGTACAAGCTATCGACTTACCAAATTTCATTCAGATTGGATAAACGGTTCTCAAGTTATCGTCGGACAAACATATATACATACATACATAGACACATAAAATGCCAAATCGTCCAAGTTGTTTGTAAGATTTACGTTCGCTCCGCTCACTCAATCAATAAAGACCCAGACCAATGGAACAAATTTCTGCAGATCGTACACAAATTTGTTCCGAGGCGGGTATCGCACCCGCAACCTCTTGCGTCGCCGCGTCGCAGGCGGACTCGCCCGCTGCGCCACTGAGGTCGTCGCTCATAAACTGCTGTTTAAAAATGTTTACCTACAAACAATACCTAGTAGTAAACATTTTCTAGCAAACATGGTCACAATGTTAGAAAACGTTTTCAAGTTAGTTAATCTTCGTGCTAAAACACTTCTAAAAGAATGTTGTTTATTTAGTATACTCGTACCTAGGTAACAAAATGAAACATAGTGGTGGCGTGCTATCGTAAGGCCAGGTGGTGCAGTGCACCAAGGCCCCGGAGCTCAGGGGGCCCTCTAACCTCAGATTTGAAAAGAGAGGGTCAGCTAGCTCCCGAAGGTAGGAAACCTTGCTCTAATTTTTTTGTGAATTTATTTATTCATTTCGATTTTTACAACTTTACTTACTACAGCGGGACATGAATAATCATGATTATGAGATTTCTTAAAAAAAAGGACATACATAAATAAAAAACTCTACTATGATATAATTTTAAACTACTAGCGACCCGCCCGCGCGCCCTTGAGTCGCACGGGTGCACATTGTTTTTCTACTAATTCATGCATGTATTATGCATAGGTATATAAACCTTCCTCTTGAATTAGAACTACAGCAAATCAGTCGCTAACTGACTGTTCGCGTGTGCTTGCGCTATGCGGTGGTAATGCGACCAAACGGTACCGAGTTATCACCATTGGAAAAGTCAAATATTAAAATGAGAACACAACGACAGTGACATACAATCTAATGCACAAATCTGGAGCTTTATTATAAAGTTAGCAGCATGTAGCAGAAACAGGTGAAGCTTTTTTGTCTCTATGACACGGTTCCTATATCCCTTCAGATCTCTTAGTATCTAATGTGTTACCTATAGTAAGAACTTAAGACTCCCTCAAAGACCTTTATCCTCTGCTAGAAGTACCTATTAAAAAAATACCTAGAGTACTCCTATTTTGCAGTAGGAACCTTTTAGTAGTAGGAAGTTGATGGTATTCCATAGGTACGTGACAGTGGCAAGCTCATGGCCGTTAAAATAAAAACTGGTTTCTTCACTATATTTTTCTTTACCTTTGAAAAATAATGTTATGTGGCATTGCGCACTATTTTTCAAAGAAAAATCTATTGTTAGGTACACGACAGGAGTTGAACCCACGACGACCTTACGAGAAGGCGAGGCGGGGGCCGGGGTCACTCTCACTGGTCACTAGACTATCGGTGCTCAGCTCACCTGTGTGGGTACCTAAGAGCCCAACAAACATCAAAACTATTTGCCTGCTTGCGTGGAATGTTGATTGTTTAGCAACACCTAGCGCGCCGTCTTCAGAATCAGTAAAAAATAAGGTCAGATTTTTTTTTTTTTTTTTTAAATAAATAAATAAATAATGCTGGACAATCCACACAGCACTATCTAGCCCCAAAGTAAGCTATTCAAAGCTTGTGTTATGGGTACTAGATAACTGATATATTTAATACATTATATACTTACATAGATAGATATTTTTTATTATACATAGAGAGCACCCAGACCATCGGAACAAATTTCTGCAGATCGTACACAAATTTGTTCCAAGGCCAGAAAATTCATCTTGTTTAGAGAATTTGAGCATATCTGAAGTAGTTTTTTTTGTTTAAAATTAATTAATACCTACCTAGATTTAGCAGTCCTTGCTCATTGGGGTAATTTATCTTATCTCTGGATTAAGTAGATAAGTAGTAACTGTACCTACTCGTATGGAATCATAAGAGGTAGGTATGGTTTGTCAGTCATGTGAGGAGACCCGACCCCAAATAATGGCAGAGATGGAGATAGAATAAATAAATAAATAAATAATGCTGGACAATCCACACAGCACTATCTAGCCCCAAAGTAAGCTACTTAAAGCTTGTGTTATGGGTACTAGATAACTGATATATTTAATACATTATATACTTACATAGATAGATATTTTTTATTATACATAGAAAACACCCAGACCATCGGAACAAATTTCTGCAGATCGTACACAAATTTGTTCCAAGGCAGGAATCGAACCCGCAACCTCTTGCGTCGCAGGCAGGCTCTCGCCCGCTGCGCCACAAAGGTCGTCGAATAAAGAACGCACAGGGCGCGTTCTCAATCTGCGCAGCGGTCAACGCGGCCGGGGGGGCGGCGCGCGGGGCGCCTGCCCAGGGCAGGGGCACCTAAGCGCGGGAGAAGTGCGTGCAACTATGTAAAGAACTATACAGGGTTACAGGAAAAATCGTGCTAGATCCGTGAAGGGCGTGGAGTACCCATCATTTCTGACTTATTTCACTATGAAACACCCTACCCTAAACTTAACCCTTTTCGAGATATTCGACTTTTAATTTTTTTATTGAAAATTGCCGATTTTTAGGTTACTAAATTTATTTTTGTTTATTTTGTGTATCTTATTATTATTATTATTGCATTTTTACATGTGTAATAAGATGCTTTAGGACGTCTATCATTAAAATAGTGCATAAGTTAATTGAATAGACCGTAGTAGACAAGTGAAAGTTAAGAAATAAAAAAAATATTAGAAAGTTTATTTTTCTCTAAGGGATATCTAAAAAAAATATTATGGCAATTGTTCGGCAGATGTTTTTTAAAATATCTACGTTTCATCAGCTATCTAACGAGGTATAATAATCTAGGGTTTTATTCAAATGCATTGAAAAAAATTTAGTTTTATAGGCGACAGTGGAGAAGAAAATTTATACCTAGCCCTAAAAAGTAAAATAAAATAATAGGTAAGCATGAAATGTCATTTATTAAAGATTTTCACACAACTTTTTCTTATTCTACAGTTCATGTTCAACATGGCCGCCTCTATTTCTGATACATTGTCGCATCCTTCTACGGAGACCAGTCTTTACTACTCCAGTGGTTAACGTGGTCCTCATTTTATTGGCTGCATCCACAATCCTTTCTCGTAAGTCTTCCACAGACGAAACTGGATTCGGCTCGCTGTACACAAGACTTTTCATGCACCCCCACACGTGAAAATCCATGGGCGTTAGGTCCGGACTTCTTGCTGGCCATGGCAACGGTCCACCTCGTCCTATCCATTTGTTTGGATAATTTGTGTCCAGCCAGTCTCTGACACTTCTCCTGAAATGGGCAGGGCAGCCATCGTGTTGGAACCACATGTCCCTGATCAGGTTGAGTGGCAGATCATCCAGCAAATCACTTAAGTCTGCTCTCAGGAAATTTTCGTAGCTTTCCCCATTTAGATTATCCGGGAGAAAGTAAGGTCCAATCAAATGATTGGAGATAATGCCCATCCACACATTCACGCTGAATCTTCGTTGGGACCCCTTCACTCTTTTCTTATTGGGATTCCTTAGCTCTTTTGGGGCCCAGTAATGGGCGTTGTGATAGTTAGTTATGCCATCTTTATCAAATTTGGACTCATCCGTCCACAAGATATTTCTTAGAAAATCTGGGTCTTCTACGTCAGCATTTAGCATAAATCTGCAAAAGTCCAATCTTCTCGCGGGGTCTCCTTCTTCAATAACGTGTACCGGCGTGTAATGGTACGGGTATAGGCCAGCAGTATGCACTGTAAACCACACTCTCCATTGCGAAAGTCCCAGATCACGGGCAACAATATTAGTGGAAGTAGTCGGATCCGCTCGAAAGCGTTGCACTATCTCATTGTCCTGTTCTTCGTCATCAATTCGTGGTCTTCCCATGTCTGTATTTCGTCTCAAAACAGAGCCAGTTTCTCGAAGTCTTCGATAGACTCTGTCAAAAACGGCCACATCCGGCACTCGACGACCGGGGTAGCGAGTTATGTATTCGTTGCGAGCTTGCGCAGACACACAATCGCAGTATCCGTAACAAATAAGCATATCAGCATATTCCTCAGGTGTGTAGGACGTCATCTTCAACACTTCCGTATCACAGGTACAAATCAGAGTCCGGTTAGCAAGCACAGTAGTCACAAATCAGAAGAAATAGTCCAGAATCACAGCCAAGTCGAGAAAAAGAGCAAAACGATATCACATCTACTATGTACGAAGCACAAAAGCAGACTGACAACCAAAACTGTTGTACCCCCTGTTGTATCCCAGCCCTAACCGGTCTCTACACATTTTTTCTTTCATTCGCACTTACATAAATCATCACTTGTCTCGCTCGCACGGTGCGTCTTAACTTGAAGGACAATAGGCGCGGGACCGTTAAAACTGCTACCTGGAGCGTCCCAACTACTTTTTTTCCACGAAATGTAATACAAACCCTAGATTGTTATACCTCGTTAGATAGCTGATGAAACGTAGATATTTTAAAAAACATCTGCCGAACCATTGCCATAATATTTTTTTTAGATATCCCTTAGAGAAAAATAAACTTTCTAATATTTTTTTTTATTTCTTAACTTTCACTTGTCTACTACGGTCTATTCAATTAACTTATGCACTATTTTAATGATAGACGTCCTAAAGCATCTTATTACACATGTAAAAATGCAATAATAATAATAATAAGATACACAAAATAAACAAAAATAAATTTAGTAGCCTAAAAATCGGCAATTTTCAATAAAAAAATTAAAAGTCGAATATCTCGAAAAGGGCTAAGTTTAGGGTAGGGTGTTTCATAGTGAAATAAGTCAGAAATGATGGGTACTCCACGCCCTTCACGGATCTAGCACGATTTTTCCTGTAACCCTGTATAAAGATTATCCTAAAATATTGAAAAAAATTATGTCCACCCATGCGAAGCTGGGACACGCCGCTCAATCAATAACTATTACGCCAATTATAATTATTGTGTTGTATACTGCTATTTTTATAAGTAATGATATAGTAATAGTCTACGGCCTACGTTTACCAACCTTCGCCCGCCCGCTGATACTCTACCGCCCTAGTCTGCGACTAAAGAATGCGCCCTACTTACTGGGTACAATAATGTTTAGTAAAAGGCACCTTGACCTACCTTCTCCCACGGAAAGCCTTGTAAACTTTGTGCTATAAACTCATTTAAAGAAGCTGAAAAATCCGCGAAAATTGACAATTACCTACCTACCTATGTCAGTCAACATGTACTTTTTATATAATTTACCAGTTAAAAGTTTTACCATTAATCTTTCAGGGCTTTCGCTTTATGTGTTCCTACTTATGTAGACCATGCGGGTAGGTATGGAGAACGCAGATAGGACAATTTATAATAATAATATGGTAAAATAAATGAGGCAAAAAAATAGATATAAACTAATATAATAAAATAATAATAAACTTAGTACAATTAGGCCCCTATAACCTACTGCCTAACATCGATCAATCCTCGATAGTGGCACAGAAGAAATAAATAGCTAAGTAATGTCTGGTTAATCTCAACAGTAGGTATTCACCACCCGTAGATCGATAACCACAACAAAGATCAAAATACTAGACAAAATCATGTGTGAAAGTATCGTTCTTCTGAACCGTTGTGTTTTACGGACTGCCCTCTTCCATCAGTTCGGCCGAATAGGCACTAAGTTACATGCAGGTTCACGCAACACACAAGTTACAGCACGTAACTACTTAACCTATTTCATCATCGTCATCATCAGCCTACAAAAGTCCACTGCTGGACATAGGCCTCCCCTATCCGTTTCCAGAAAGAAAAATTTTGAGCCCTTTCCATCCACCGACTACGCGCGATCCTAACAATGTCGTCAGTCCATCGCGCATCGGGTAGGAGGGCGCCCCATACTTCGCTTTCCTGTTCGTGGTCTCCATTCGAGAACCTTTATTCTAACGGTTAGAATAGTAGGTTAAACTAACCTACTTAATTTTTTCTTTTCCAGATGCCGTTAGCAAGCCGTGCGCGATAGTGTAGAATGGGAGCGGGTGTCGGGTGGGTGGGCTTAGGCACGGGGTAGGAGGCAGGATGCGGGTGCGGGCGGCGCGCATTCTGCGGGCATTGCGGCGAGTGGCGCTGCTGCTGCCGCTGGCTCTCACGGCACTGGCTCTGCTGCTGCTGCCGCGCCCGCCTGTGCTGGCCCCGGCCCCGCCACCGGCACGCCCGTCGCCGACCGCGCCGCTCAAGCCGCCGCAGCCGCTTAACGACAACCATCTTCAGGTAATCTAACTATACAATTCCATCTCGTCCGAAACGAGTGCTAGGGGAAGCAGGGGTAATAGCGATCGTGTCAGGCTTAGAGCATTTATAAATGCTCTAAGGTGTCAGGTAATACCGCTCACTCCAATAACTTATAAGGTGCCTTGAATGAAAAACAGCGAGCACGCTGTAGCGCATCAGGGGTGTGACGCTTGAGCAGACAGTCTCTAAACCTAACAACTAACATAAGACAAAACAAATAGAGCAGTTTTCTCTCAGGTGATCGGCATTCCCCCGTCTTCCTCTATGCGATAATGTATTTCAATCACAATTCGTAATTTTTGCAATAAAAAAAAAGAATGTTGGGCATCACAAAGTTGGACACTCGCACTAATTTGCGGTTGCATAGGCCTATGATCAACAGCCGATGCTTATACTTACTTACCTACCTAGGTACTATAATACTGGTAGGTACCAATCTAAATGTACCTATTGAACTTTTACAGAATGTAGTCACTGAAACTGAGGACGAGGTTGAAAAAAATGACGGTGATGAGGTTTCTCGCCGGCAGTGGTTTATGCGCGGGGGCGAGAGGCGTCCGCATACACACGATCCACACGCAGCCGTCTTCCCGGAGGATGCTCCTGGTGATGACAGGTAGGTGAAACACACAGGATACCTATTTCTGTGGTGATACATATCTAGGTATAGTTTTTAGATTTAGAAGCACACTCGAACTTCATGCGGGCATAAAAATATCGTTATGAAATCTGGAACATAACGGTTTTTTACGGCTTTTAGCACCTACATACAACAGCATGTGGATAAGTTATTGAACTCATGTTCGTCATATTATAGCGTATTCAATTAACAGCTTTAGGTAAACACAAATACCGTACCCTAACTAGAAATACTGTCCATTATTGACGACCTCTGTGGCGCAGCGGGCGAGAGCCTGCCTGCGACGCAAGAGGTTGCGGGTTCGATTCCCGCCTTGGAACAAATTTGTGTACGATCTGCAGAAATTTGTTCCGATGGTCTGGGTGTTCTCTATGTATAATAAAAAAATATCTATCTATGTAAGTATATAATGTATTAAATATATCGCTTTGAATAGCTTACTTTGGGGCTAGATAGTGCTGTGTGGATTGTCCAGCATTATTTATTTATTTATTTATTATTATGTAGAGACACTACCTACAGGCAAAATCTTCGCTATTTGACATAACCGAACTGTATCGATACCTAGGTTATCGAAATATCAAGTGGAAAACCAAATCGGTGGTACGGCCCAACATGACGCTCGTAAGATTTGCTATTTGTTTCGCAGAGTCATCCAGCAACTAATGTACACGCTACCGAAAGATGAAGACGTGCCGGTAAAGAAGATTCTACTAGCTAACGGTCTCGGCGCATGGGGCGTGGCACACGGCCGTACAGAGTTCCTCAGGAACAAGTGCCCAGTAGACCGATGCTACCTAACTTCAGATCCAAGAGAAGCGGCGAAAGCGGACGCTATACTTTTCAAGGATCACCACACTCCTTTCAATGTGAAACGCCCGCATAAACAAGTAAGATATTGTTCTTCAATATGTTAATTTCTAAGTAACTACAGGTCCCAGAATACAGTCCAGTTCTACGAGGTCGAGGGTCCGGGGGGGGGGGGAGGAAAAGGATATTATACTTTTTAACCGCGGGTAACACTGCGGATCGCGATTGTAGTAATGATCGATAAGACTAAAATATTTCGGCATTCTGTGATTGTGGTGGGAGCACAACGAAATTGTTACATTCTAATAATTGATTATAACAACAATAGCAGTTTTTGTTTATCGCAACCAAAGAACTTCTCCGAAGAACTTTTTCCAAAGAACATTAGAGAAACATAATGCTGCTAAATACTCATCTCATCTTCGATCTAAGCACTTTGTAGATATGCTTCAATCAAAAGCCTTTGGTACCTAATCTCAACAATAACGACCCGTACGTAGGTATTATTTTATAACACTCAGTTCTGTTCGCCATTCTGTAGATTATTAGTCTCCCACTAGGACCGACTTCTTTATTTTTTCTCAGATCTGGATTCTATATTACCTGGAGTGTCCGTACCACACCGCATCCCTCCGCCCCGCGTCATTAGATGTATTCAACTGGACATCTACCTATCGTCGGGACTCGGACATAGTGGCACCGTACGAGAAATGGGTGTACCACGATCCTCTGGTCACTGAGAGAGACCTCGATAGGAACTTTGCCGCGAATAAAACTAAAAAGGCGAGTGCTTCTGCTTTGAAAATTGAAAAGACAATTAAATTTTCAACTCCTAATACTTTCTCTCTTTAAAAAAGTGGAAATTAGAAAGTAAGTAACACAGAAATTATAGGCTGAACCTAAATAGGATAAACTATAGTACTACCAATAGTTTATGTATTTAGGTTCATTTCTGTGTCCCATTTAAGTACTACGCACGCAGGTTATACAAAAGTACATAGTTTATAGATTAATTGAAGAGATAATGTTATCTAAAACGCTTTTGCCAGTGACTCATTTTTTTTTAAAACATGTGAGCGTTAATTATATAACGTCATAAAAATGCTATACATATGTGTTGAACTCATAACAAGCAGTTAGCTTATCGTCACGTTAGATAAAACGATAAACATACCATACTTAAGAAGATACCTATTATTACATTTACAATGTGATTATTTCAATTAGCATTCACATTTTAATGTATAGAAAATCAAGAGCGAAATTTGTAAACACCTAATAGAAAGTCCATCCCATCAAGTCCCGTCACAAGTCGGTTTTATGACAGACATTCAGCAACAGTAGGGTAGTAGTGGGTACTTTCCCAAAAGTTTCACAACAGAACTAAAAACTTTAGAGGGGCGGAAAAATCCGAAAAAAATCTACTAATATTACCTATAAATGCGAAAGTTTGTAAGTATGGATGGATGGATGGATGGATGTTTGTTACTCTTTCACGCCGGAACGGCTAAACAGATCTGAATGAAACTTGGCAGAGAGATATATTATAGTCTGGAATAACACATATGCTACTTTTTATCCCGTGGGAATACCGGGATTTTCGGCGCAACTAGTCATAAATACCGAACTGATTAATGGAAGCAGATTCGCATGGCCTACCATCATTATTCTATCCATAATTACTTAGTAGTCATGTTTCCAGGTGGCATGGTTCGTATCAAACTGCCACGCACGGAACCGCCGCCTCCAATACGCGAGACAGCTCAGCAAGTTCATCCCTGTCGACATCTACGGGGCGTGTGGCTCCCATCACTGCCCACGGACCGACACCAACTGCCTCGAAATGTTGGACAAAGACTACAAGTTCTACTTGGCATTTGAAAACTCAAATTGTAGGGACTACGTCACTGAGAAATTCTTCGTCAACGGAATGCAGTAAGTTAACTTGACATACATCCTACTAATATTATAAACGCGAAAGTTTGTAAGTATGGATGGATGGATGGATGTTTGTTACTCTTTCACGCCGGAACGGCTGAATGGATCTGGATGAAAATTGGCAGAGAGGTAGATTATAGTCTGGAATAACACATAGGCTACTTTTATCCCGTGGGAAAAAACCGGGATTTAAATCTGCGCGGGTGAAACCGCGGGGCGCAACTAGTGATAGGATATAGATTTATATTTTTTTAGTTGAATTATATTTTTCAAAATGCATAACATAATCCAAAACGTAATTTATAATTTTAGGCACAACGTGTTGCCGATAGTAATGGGAGCTCGAGCGTCAGAATACGCGGCTGTGGCTCCTCACAACTCCTACATTCACGTGGAGGAGTTCGCAGGTGCTGAGGAGCTGGCTGCCTACCTGCGCCGGCTGGACGAGGACGACAACCTTTACAACTCTTACTTCAAGTGGAAGGTGAATTATATATTCTTTTCTTCTCTTTATACTCGTAGGTTGGTCGTGTCGTGGCACAGATAAGAGAATACTAGTAGTCGTGGTTACTCCGATAGTGCATCACGCGCGGCTCTTGCAATGTATTTCATTTAAGGGCCCGGTGACAGCGGCTCGCAGTTTCAAGGTGCGATTGGCTATTATTTCATTTTACTTCATTTCGGGGAGGTTGTTTGAAAGAATAACTATCCAGTGACACGCATAAATACTGTTCGAACACAAATAACACAATAATATAAGGGAAACATGCCCGAATCAGAAATCATTTTGGTATTAGTATGTTTGGCCTTACGTTTACCTAATACCAAAATGATTTCTGACTCAAGAACATTTCCCTTATATTATTGTATTATTTGTATTCGAACAGTATTTATGCGTGTCACTGGATAGTTTTTCTTTCAAACAACCTCCCCGAAATGAAATAAAATGAAATAATAGCCCATCGCACCTTGAAACTGCGAGCCGCTGTCGCCGGGCCCTTAATAATTATGTATGACATTGCAACAATACGCGAACATAGAGGATTGTGTAATTGACTCGATAAGGGCTAAGAACATCACCCCATGTTCTGGACATTTGAGTTTTTTTTTATTGTTTGAAATGCATGCGTTGTTGGTATGTTGATTTCCTTGAATTGTTATCCCCCGCTCGTTCGGGCCATTGAAAGTGTTCAAAACAAGTCATCGGCACGTGCTGAAATGTTGTTTTGTTTGTGACAGGGCACGGGAGAATTCATAAATACGTACTTCTTTTGCCGCGTGTGTGCGATGGTGCATGCTAACGAGAGGAGGCAAAGGCATTCGCACTATGACGATGTCCAGGCGTGGTGGCGCGACTCGGCCTGCACGAGGACCGATTGGCGTGGCTCGCGGGATCCTGGCTAGCGGGCCGCGCATATACCCCATCCGCCGACAACCCTGCCTTGCCTGCTATGCCTCACAGATGACAAGCTCGATCTATAGCAGCCACGGCAGAATACACGATTCGTGACTTGCCTTATAGTTCTGTTGTAGCATGCTTATGGGTTATACCAATAGCTCACTGTGTGCAGACTGTAAACCCGTAAGAAACTTAGTGGACTGTACAGGAAGTGATTTTGTTGATGAATTGTATGAGAGCTGACTTAGATCTGCGTCCGCTAGTAATTTAGGACGGAAATCAGCCTCTTCGGTAAAGCGTCGCAGGTAGATTCACTGCCAGCTAACATCAGACCAAACCAGATTAACCTAAAGATAAAGTAAAATCATCGCATGGACCTCGTTTGCAAGTAGATAGGTACTATTAGGAGAGGTCCAATGTTTCCGGCGTTGTTTCTACTTTGAGAAGATGTCACAGCATTAACACATCATCGTGCGATAATAGAAAAATGTATAGAAATCTGAATTGGATAATGTTTCTGGGCTAACATGCTTATTTCATATGAAAATCGGTCGTAGAATAGTCCAAGCATTTAATATACATTGCCGAAACTCAGTCGCCCGGTGCTATAGCTGTTCATAATACACGCGACCGTTCGTCGTGTATTGACAAAATAAATTATTCACGTCCATTTATTGGTACTTAGACCAATGTAATTAGCTGTTATATAAACCATTACTTAGATTACTGTTCGTTCGGTTGTGTTTATGTTATTTTACATTTTTTGTAATAACTTGACGTGACGATGTTAGGCGGGCAGTGAAAAAAAGCATTTGGCGCCCAACGTTTACCTATATTAACGTTTACCTATATTAGAAGAAAAAAAACTTGGTACACTAAACACCATATAGGTTTCTTAAAATTTGCGTGCACATCAGTCCTACTCAAAAACGCTATAATTTCGTTTTTGCAATTAAAATAGCTAAGTGGCACAATTTTATCAAAACTACTTGCTAGTAGATAGGTTTAACTTCCACCAGGAGTCATGAGCACGAAGATGACCTGAGCGCGGCAGAAGATTAATAAGTACCTTATTATGAGGTCTACCTTTGCTCACATATGCACAAACAAACATCCCTGACCCCGCTCGTGGCATCAAATATAGGTAGGTACTTACTACATAATTATCGACTACCGAGTTACCTTACCTACAAGCACGTTTTGGTAGCTACAATGTTTTTACATTGTAGTTACTTATTTAGATTTGTTATGTTTATCACTGGGAAATTCAAAACCTATTGTTTTCTTCCTAGTAGTGAATTTTGATTGTTGTTTATTAAAGTAGGTACCTATATTTTTTAGATTAAAAATCATGTTAAGATTATTTGATGAGACTTCTTGAGTTCTGGTGATTGAAAAGTTACGTTTAATTCGCAATTTGCTCAAAATTGCAGGAAACCTTACTTAATATCATGTTACTTAGAGAGCGCAAAATGAGTCTAGTCAAGGAGCCATTAAATTAGCACAATTTAATATATCTTTTAGCGTGATAGGTAGTATAATTATTAAACACAAGCACATTTCCTAAATGTTTTTGGATAAAATTTTTACTTGTTTATTAAATCTAGTAGGTAAATATTACTTTCTAGACGATTTATCTTACTGGAGCACAAAATAAGTTATCAGTTTATTCATTTATGAGTGTGAAAAAAAATGTCATTAAACGTATTTCAACTTCTAGTTCATTATTTAGTTTGAGGCTAGTTATGGAAGTTCGTTTGGGTCACAGGAAAAATCGTGCTAGATCCGTTAAGTGCGTGGAGTACTCATCATTTCTGACTTATTTCACTATGAAACACCTTACCCTAAACTTAACCATTTTCGAGATATTTAGGCTACTAAATTTACTATTGTGTGTGATATTATTACTTATTATTATTATTGCATTTTTACATGTGTAATAAGATGCTTTAGGACGTCAATCATTAAAATAGTGCATAATTGAATAGACCGTACAAGTGAAAGTTAAGAAATAAATAAAAAATATTAGAAAGTTTATTTTTTTAAGGGATATCTAAAAAAAATATTGAAATATAAAATAGTGAAATAAGTCAGAAATGATGGGTACTCCACGCCCTTAACGGATCTAGCACGATTTTTCCTGTAACCCTGTATAGTAGGGATTTTACATTAAACTTCACTGTACCGTTATTAGAAACATAACTTATGAGAGAGTAGCTAACTTGATTTAAACCTAGTGCAAGTCGTGTAGTCGTCCCATCCGCTATTTCTCCCACCCCTTCCGTTATGCAAATGCTACCCCCACTGTCACCACTGGCAGTACCGAGCTCTGAGCTCGGCCTCGGATCATTGGCGTTTTGATTTTCGACCGAAGAGGTCTAGCTAGTGAAAGTGGTTTGGTTCTGTCAGACCAACTCCATTTACTGATTGTCGTGTTTTACCTTGGTAAGAGGTTTTAAAAATCTTAGGTACTGGTAAGTAAAACGGAACGTCATGTTCTTGGAAAAAGTACCTATCAGAACGTTACGTGTGTACAATCACATAATGTACTATAAACGGTTTTACCGTTCGTCTATGGTTTTTAAAAAAATGTCTCTACCTGCAAAAAATTATTTAATGTGGACGTGTACATTTTTCAAGTAATTATACTACGTATTTTTTCTTGTTCTTTAGACTATTTCAAGCTTCAACGTAAGTGCCTAAAACCATATAGTGTTTATGTTTTAACTGGTAAAACTTGATTTTCGTTTTACTAAGGCTTAGCATTGGTTTTAGGGTCCTGGTAGTATAATGGAAAACGAAGTCGTCCCATCAACCGGAGAAGGTGTGGAGCCACTTTATGATAATATGCGGCGTGCTAAAACAAAAAAACGGAAAGCAGTGCGATCTTCTAGCTCTGACTCAAGTTCAAGCTCAAGCTCGAGCTCAAGTGCTAGTGGTAGCGAGTACAATCATAAACGGAAAAGGAAGAATAAGCGAAGAAAACAAAGTAAGTTGGACCAATTAATAGCCAAGATATCCGATCTTGAGAACAAACTTGGAAGGCAAATTCCATGCGGGTCTATGGCACCAGATGAACAATCATATGATAGTAGTTGCGATGTAGACCCAAACATAAGTGGTGATTTATACGATGGGGTTCCCGGGATGCAATTACCTGCAACTACTGGGCCTTCAAGCCCCTCCGTGCCACGGGACCCACAATTTGACTTTTCAGTTACTACAAAAGTTAAAGAACCTGCAGTGCCGCATACTTCCTCTGCATATCTAGAACATTTAAAGGTGCTACAGCATTTTTGTCAACCTGATTGGAACAGTGTGCGCTATGCAGACGCACAGAAACAATACGTCCATGCTCCTGGTTTTACCAGCCTTGAACCCAATGCGGAAATCAGTAACTACGATAACTCTAAATTTACAGCACACATGGAGACTGCCTTTTCAGGGTTAACTTTCGCCTTGCTTAAGCAAAGCGAGATAATACGGAATGATATGCGCGAATTTCTGAGTTGGGTGCAGCACGAGCAACAGCTTAGCCATGCAAAGATATTTGACAAGTTGAATGATATTTTCTCGAATGGTGAGTACCCTAAGATAACGAGTGATTTATTCCAAATAACGTGCGGCCATCGAGCCGAGTTGATTCAATATCGTAGGGATGCCATATTAGCTTTCGTGAAGGACCCTGTCCAAAAACAGGCGCTAAAGAAAATACCTCCCTCATGTGCCACATTGTTCGAAGAAGAAAAATTCAGTAACGTGCTGGATAAGGCTGGAGGAGTTCGAAATACATTTTGGCCTAAAAATAAAGAACGTACGACTGCCCAGCCACAAAGCAACCCTGGCCCGTCTAGAAATCAGGCTACTACGTCGCACGCACAAAATCAAAAAGCATTTCATAAAAGAAATGAGGCGAAAAGCAACAACCAAGGCCAACAACGTTCGAGTCACCACTCGTATCGAGGCAAGGGTGGCAGGCAACAAAAGGGGCGCCAAGAACAATACAAAGGTCGCAAGAACGGCTCTCCCTCATCCCAACGGGAAAGGAGCAGTCAGCACAAACGGAAATACTGACTCGATGACGCCTTTTCGTGCCGGGCAATTGCAAAATTACTACAGTCGATGGAAGGTACTCGAGGCGCCGCCTTATATCTTAAAAATGATAACTGGTTACCGCATACCCTTCGTAACAAAACCACCTTTGCAAATGCCAAATCTCAGCAACATACAAACGACATACTCGCCAGAGATGTCGAAAATAATCCTAGATATGAAATCTTCGGGCGTGATACAGTCTGCAAGACTATCTCCAAGCTTCATTTCCACGATTTTCCTGAGGCCGAAAACAGACGGCACGTTAAGGCCAATATTCAATTTGAAAAATTTGAACCGGTTTGTTCGCACCGACAAGTTCAGCCTCATAAACACTCGCAAAGTGATACAATTCCTCCAACCACAAGATTGGATGGCAAAAATAGACTTGCATCAGGCTTACTTTCACCTAAACATAGCATCGAGCCATCGACGTTATTTGCGGCTAATCTACAACAACAAAATGTATCAAATGACCTGTTTACCCTTTGGTCTGGCTACAGCACCAAAAGCCTTTGCCTCAGTGACAAATTGGGTGGCCCAGGTACTGCGACAGAAAGGACTTCGCATAATAGTCTATTTAGACGATTTTCTGTTGGCCAACCAAGACAAAATGCACCTTCAGAGTCAGATCAGTACTGCTATACAGTTACTGGAGCACCTTGGCTGGAGACTAAACCGGCAGAAATCGATTTTGAGGCCTCAAAAGTCCATAGAATTCCTAGGCATCATCTGGAATACACGACGGAACGTGAAATACCTACCAGAACGTCTGAAATCCAGACTAAAAGCTCAAGTCCAGGAAATGAGGAAAACAGATACAACAGATCTGAAAAACCTTCAAAAACTTATCGGAACATTGAATTTTGCTTGTTTTGCGATCACAAGAGGAAGATTAAATTATCGAGCCTTACAAGTCCATGCGAATGCCTTGTTGAAAAAACCCCCACTAACCAGGGTTCGCCTAGGTCCAAGAGCGAAACGACAGCTTCTTTGGTGGATGGCAAACCACAACTCCGAATCGAGCATACACAATCCTCAGCCTTCGCATTATCTGACAACAGATGCCAGCGACATCGGGTGGGGTGCAACATTGAACAATTCAAGGCTGCAGGGCAATTGGTCTGTGGTAGAACAAAGTCTTCACTGCAACCAAAAAGAAATGATTGCCATTTTGAATGTTTTGAGAGCTCACGGACAGTACCTGAGATCAAGTTCCTTACTAATCCAATGCGACAACAGGACAGTGGTATCATACCTACGCAACGAAGGAGGAACACAATCACAAGCACTGGTCAACCTAACCATGCAAGTTTTTCACATCCTGGACCAGTTCAAGATTCACATGACCATTCATTACCTGCCGGGAAAATACAACATCGCAGCAGATCGCCTATCACGGCAACAGAAGCAGTCGGAGTGGCACCTCCTACCAGCAGTTACGCAGGTAGTGTTCAGGAAGTGGGGTGTACCCGAAATAGATCTATTTGCATCTCAGCGAGCCCACGTTGTTCAGAATTATTGCACGCTAGACATGACCGACCTGCAAGCACGGCATCACGATGCCCTGGGGATGACATGGAATTTCAAATTAGCATGGGTATTTCCTCCGACACATCTTGTACCGAGAGTGTTAACTCACTTGAACACAGCAACAGGGATTTACCTTCTAGTAGTTCCCCGATGGGAAAAAGTGTTCTGGAGGTCAGACTTGAAAAACAGAGCCCTGGGACATCCGTTCACTGTAAGAAACCTATCGAAGGTCCTTGTAGACCTATCAACCAACCTCCCGCCGCCCAAAGTGACGGAGCTGACCCTAGAGATATGGAGATGTGGGGGAGGGATCCCTACCTAAACGATTGGTCAGATGAACAGAAAATGCTATTGTCCTCTAGTTGGCGCAAATCTACCTTGATGACATATCGACCAGCCTGGAAGAGGTGGTTGGCTTGGGCCGCTCATAATCAAATCAATGCTGTAAGCCCCAACGGATCCCAACTTGCACGATACCTAGCTGATCTGCACCAGAAGGAAGGTCTATCTTTAAATACCATAAAGGTTCATAAATCTGCGGTGTCTACTCTATGTGACCCTAACAGTCTTATGAAGTTAAGCTCTCACACACTTGTCAAGCAGGTCCTGAAGTCCATAGCTATAGCAAAGCCGAGACAGACGAATTTACCAATCTGGGACATTGACATACTGACATCCTACTTATGTCAAAGAGACGCAGATACGACAAGTTTTTACGAAGCCTCGAGGCACACAGCGGCAATACTCCTTCTATGTTCAGGCCGTCGGGTGCACGATTTGACTCTGCTAAAAGTTTCTCCAGAACATTTGTCTCGGGCAGATGATTGTGTTATCTTGTGGCCAGCTTACGGATCTAAAACTGACACAGCAAATCGAAGACAGTCAGGTTGGAAACTATTCCACAACAGAGAAAACAAGAACCTGGACCCAGTTTATTGGATTGATCACCTTATCCTATTATCTGAGCCGAGGAGAAGAGAATCTAAGGCAGATCACCTGTTCCTTAGTACATACGGTAAACCAAAGCCGGCTACCAAAACAATTGTTGCTGGATGGATCAAAAAGCTTCTGCAACAGGCTGGAATAGATGCTACTCCAGGCAGCATTCGATCTGCTGTAGCATCGAAAAATTGGACAGAGGACTTCCAATTAGATGACATACTCGCACGAGGAAATTGGAAGTCCTCTAATACTTTTAAAAAATTCTACTGCAAAGAGATGAAACATGGTAATGTAAAAAACCCCAGTTCAATTACTTCATGCTTTGAGCCAGCAAAGTGATTGTGTAAGTGATTGTTGCCAATTATTTAAAATCAATGTCTGATTAATATCTGCTGATTCTGAACTCAAATATTTTATTTTAATTATTGTACCTACCTGTATGAACTGTGTCTTGGAAGGGTAATAAGGATGGAAAAACAGTTGATGTTCTTCTCAATGAATGAAACAGGACTCAAAATTCCTATGTTTAATATTATTTCAAAAAATTGTAGATACATTGCTACTATATAAGTTATATTGTTGTTCACAGAACACACAGATGATTACCATTACCGACAACTATACCTAATTTAATAAAATCATAAATTACTATAACAAGAATCTTTTTCTCTAAGTAATTATAAGAATCACATTGGCGTCACCATCACCACCAGGCGATAACAGACATGTCTCTCATAAGTTATGTTTCTAATAACGGTACAGTGAAGTTTAATAGCAACGTTTTACCTGTAATTAAAACGTTTATTAAACATATACTTACCTTATTAGAAACATAACGTTTTAAACCCCTGCCTGGTGACAGGCATAGCTTTATGAGAAACTCAATGATCCGAGGCCGAGCTCAGAGCTCGGTACTGCCAGTGGTGACAGTGGGGGTAGCATTTGCATAACGGAAGGGGTGGGAGAAATAGCGGATGGGACGACTACACGACTTGCACTAGGTTTAAATCAAGTTAGCTACTCTCTCATAAGTTATGTTTCTAATAAGGTAAGTATATGTTTAATAAACGTTTTAATTACAGGTAAAACGTTGCTATTTACCTATTTGATCTTGGGCTACTAAGATGTGCAAAACATGATTTTATGGTTGGTATCTTACTGCCTAAAAATGTTACAAAAATAATGTTTGATAATTTTACATTTCTATTGTTTTTATCAGGGTAAGTAATTATGAGAACGTTAATTATAAGAAATAAAGCCTCGCTTAACATTTCTTAGATATACCAGTGTTAGTGGGACTAGAACATGTGACTGAAAACTCACCAAAAAAGACAAATGTTACTAGATCAATAACCAAGTTAATAAATGTTAGGTATGTTTATGTTTTTATTTCACTATTTAAAATTCTGTTTCATGCCGTTATTCCTTTAGGTTGTAAAAATGTTCCATTTATAATTACCTAATAAGGTTTTAAAATTATTATGTTCATTACAGTGATTGCAGTATTCTTAACTATTATATAATTACAGTACCTGTGTACATTATCCAAAGAGCTGGGTAAATATTTATATCAAAAGATTAAGTACCTAATTTATGTTTTATCAATAATTACCTGCATTTACACAAAAAGTAATGTAATTGTTTGTTCATTTCTATTCGTTAGGGTGAAAATAACCATACTCATACTAGAATAAAGTTTAAACTAGTACCTATATACCAAGGTTTTAAATACCATGGTCTCTTAATTAGATTTTTATTATCTGTTGTCTACCATTCCTCGGAGATGGTTGATCCCACCATTAATGATAAAATGTAATATCAAAATAACTTTACACTACCCTAATATTGAATAGTACCTACTTAATGGAAAGTACTAGATAACATTATGCAAATTATGGATTAATTCTTTATATATGTATATTCAAAGTTACTGCAGAACAGCTGAAAGCAATTGAAAAGTGGTCATTTCACCTCATAAAATAAACAAATATGAATTAATAATTTAAATGTTTTATTTTTCATACTTCTGATGAAATATTGTAGCATATTAAAATTAGAAAATAATTAACACCTACACATCAGATATACATATACAGAAGGAGACACCTTGGTGCATACTGTTCGCCGACATTCTTACCGGAGAAGACACAACTGAGGACCAGAGTGGGCTGGTAAAATGGCAGGGGAAATTGGAGTGTTGGATTGAAGATTAGCAGGTCCATCTGTTTTGTGACTTTGGTAGTCCCTCCAATTTCGCCAATATTGCCTTTAATGGTATATCAATCTACCAGTCTAAAGTGGTGAGAAAAAACCTGTTGTGCTGACCTCACATAAAGTGGGATAAAGGCAGGAAGAAGAAGAGTCTTCACAGGTAGCATAATGTGAAACATAACTATGATTGCAGTAGACTTTTGTACTTTTTCAACATTTCAATATTCTTTAAGTTATTTATTATTTGCATCTGAACATTAGCACATTCAACAACAAAGTTGATAGTATTCTGGAAGATGGCTTGTGCTTTGTGCAAGTTCTGTGGAACAAGTACACCAAACCACCGCAAAGGGTTAACTCTATTTTCAGCAGTGTTTTCCACCACCTTCAGTTGTTTTACTCCATCTTCATCTTCAGCTGTCTCACAGAGAGTAGAAGCTGCAAAATCAGGAGAACTCTCTGTGGGTAATCTGGTTGTACTTACAGAACTTTGTCCCATGATGTACCGCGACTTGGCCAGATGTATGCTACCATTGTTGATACTAGATTGTATATTAAGTTCACATTGCATTTTCTCTTCCATGAGATGCAATTGTTTTAGGACTAACTTGTCAAGTAAGTTACAGACTGTGTCTAAATCGCCTTGAGCATCTGAAATAAATAGAAAGGTTGTTGAGAGAGCCAATTTGGAATTCAGCTGTCTATCCATGGGTAGGCATGTGATCAGGGGGGGAACGTGACACTCGACAGCAAAATACTATTAGACTCTATTAATAAAATCAACAGTAGGTAACATACCTCTTGCCATTGTCTCAGCCGCCATGACTGACCAAGGAAGGAATCTAGTACTTTCTGCCGTGAGGACGAGAGTGACTGACTGACTCTTAAGGATAGGATGACAGGCTCTGCGTTGATAAATAAAATTGTTTTTTTTTTGGATTAATAAAAACAACAAATCCACCCCAGTTTGCACCCCAGCCAAGGACCAAGGACAAGGAAGGAAAATCTTACGAAAGGAATTTATTACTCTTTGACGAGAGAGAGATCTTTCGTAGGTAGAAGCACAGACCAATAAGGGATACTACGTATAGAAGTAGTAGTATTACTACGTATAATACGGGTAGAAGTATCTAACGAACGCTACTTTGAAGGATTAAACCCAAGAGTATATAACGCTAGTCGCTACGCTAACATAAATATAATAGGTATTGCGCGCACAGCGCAGTTGAACGCAGTCCACAGACCAATAAGGGATACTACGTACGTGACGCCGTCAGCTGATCTGAGC
Organism: Plemyria rubiginata; assembly: GCA_963576535.1. Classification (NCBI taxonomy): domain Eukaryota; kingdom Metazoa; phylum Arthropoda; class Insecta; order Lepidoptera; family Geometridae; genus Plemyria; species Plemyria rubiginata. The sequence continues at coordinate 5,185,067 of OY754926.1, forward strand.
CAAAAAGAATGTAAAACTAAACTACGAGAAGAGGCGGGACTTAGTAAAGAGCCAATGAGAGCCAATGGGATCCTTTTACATGGTACTTCAATACCAACACAACGAATATGTACGTCAAACAACAACAGATTCACTAACCTATCAGCCTATATAGTGCTGCGCGATGGCACTCGCTTTTATATCGATATCGATAAAATATGCGAGATCGAAATCGAGGTTTTTTTGTAATCCATTTATTGACTGAATCCACGTTTATGTACAAACTAGGTCCTGAAGTCCTAGGTTGGACTTATATATGGATCTGATATGAAATAAAAAGCTTTTTGCATTAGTACATATAATTTTTGTACATATACCTATTCCTTTTATGAATTTGTTTTTTCATTTATTCTAATGTTTAGTATTAGCAGGACTGACACGGTGTGCTTGACATGTTCTGTGACAAAGTATTTTTTATTAATTTCCAGTAGTTTTTTAAGAAGTATTGTACCTAGAGCATAAGACAAGTTTAAACGACTAATTCACGTCATATTCTTGAAAAGGTTGTAATAATTTTAACAGTACAAACTTATTATGCTATTTGCAACTCCCAGTTTCAATCAGTGTCAATCAAGTCAAATCAGTCAATCAGCCATTATTTGCCATGCTAAGTCCATACAAAATTTTTGACGTTCCTTGTTGCGTCAGGGTGGAGGTGGTGCACTCACTGTGGTGAGGAGCTATTCAAATTCCTTGTGAGGAGCACAGACAAGTGACAAGTGAGTTATTACTGCTCTGTGGAGAGTACTGTGAGCAAAGAATTTGAATACATGAGTCCACACCACAGACAGAACACGACAGACAGACCAGACAACACTATTTATTATTAACATCTCTTTGATTATATACCTCTAGATGGAGTTTTGCGCTGCAATCGCAACAAAAACAACAGGCTGGATTTGAAGCGCTTGTGTGTGAATTACGCACACAAGCATGCGTAACTACAAGCGCGCTACGTCACATGTGGCTGTACTGAGTGATACCAGCTCTTGAATATTTCCCATAATAGTAGGGGAAAAAATATGTTTTGAATTTTTTTTAATTCACTTTTAGAAATGATTACGAGGTAAAATATATCTGTAATGAAAAAATATATTATTGAAATTATTTATTTTCAATATTCTTACTAAAAATAATAGACATAGACATATACTCTCTTTTAATATTCTAGTTCTAAATTATTTTTACACAAGTCATAAAATCATTCATATAAAGTTTCATACACTTGTATTATTTATATTCGATACAGCAGAAGGCTTAGTGACCTTCACTTTGAATTTGTTTTTTAAACAGTTTTCGTTTAGAGGTTACATCCCGTTTAATATTTTCCAACTTTGTCTTTTATTAATATCGTAAGACCAAATACTTTTTCCACAACTAGTCTTATCAAGTTAGATTGATGCAAAAGACCGCAAACATGATCAGTTTTTACTTCAAAGTAATTACCTAACACCCTCAATAAATTGTTTCATTACAGTGGATACTATTTTTACATAATTAACAGGCCTTAAGATTTCATCTTGCTTAATAAACTCAAAGAGCAGGCAACCCTGTAAATTTGGTGTCAAATGGCGTCGTATCTAAGGACAAAATTAAATCTTTATTAATTTAATGATTTCTTCAGCTTATACCAATTCAAAGTTTACTTGCCGATGATATGTAACTTGTTTAGTGGTTTTCAATCGTCCTTTGTAATTCCTGCACACTTTTATAGCGCAAATCGTCATTTTTGTAAGCCACAGAACGCGTGTTTACCGCACAACAATAGTGTCGCCACTGAGCGTGCGGGACGAACTTATGAGCCAACAGTTGGCTGATATTTTTTTTGACGTCTAAACGCTCGAACTCTCCATCTAGAGGTATATAATCAAAGTAACATCTATATCCTGTATCTACATAATTTTATTCTTTATCCATTTTTAGCAGGTACCTCTAATTTTGATCTCAATATTTTAATGTTTGTAAATAGTTTAACTAGTACCTATAATATAACGCATTGGACGTGGACTGTAATGTTGTACTGACAATAGCTTAGTAAATTAATAAAAATAAATAAATAAAAAAAAATATCGCCGCGGCGGCGCCGCTCCCCGGGGCGCCGTGGGGATATTACAGGATATTATGTTCTGTGGGTATTACTGTTCTTATGATTCTGTGGCACCGGCCGCCATCTTGAATTTTATCATCGGTCGTGTCGGCTGCCAAAAGTACGTTGCTGCCAAGGAATTTGAATACAATCTATATTCCTTGGTTGCTGCCTGTTTCTTACGTAGTTATTGTATACTCTTTGTGCCTGTTCTTTTTACATTCTCTTTGCCTGTTCTTCTGAGGTTGCTGCTTTGCTGAGTTTGCTGTTGGAACAGCGTTGCCAGATGCTCCACTTTTCAGCCTTTTTGTCAAGGAATCCGCCTTCCGCTTTTATCCTACGCAGATCCGCTTTTTTCGAATCACAAGAACAACCCCTTCTTTGGCGGTCCTTGGTTCCAATAAATTGACTTCCCAAATATACATATGTAGGTAGACACGTTTAATGTCGAAAATTAACCACAACAAAAATTATTTCAGAACCCACCACCTAAGCCTCAATGTACTACCAAAAAATATATATACATTTTATATTTTTTGGTAGGTAGGTACCAAGGAATTATGTACTTGTATTAAAATTCCTTGGTAGGTACATTGAGGTTTTATGAGGCGACTACAACTTTTTTTTGTCTTAGGACTATACTTATAAATCTGTGGTCTATATCGACACCCAAATTGAACAACATTGTTTCAAACAAATAGAAAAGTTAGCAAATATTACCCAAATGGCACTACATAGGTAAAACTTGGATGTAGTATAACATGGATTGGGCGTGAAATAATAATACCAAGAGTTGGAGAGACGCGATAATACGAATTATACCTATGAGTGAGGGAAAGATCATATAAATTTTCTGTCCCATACTCCGTATACGTTTTTTGATACTATTTGGCTCCAAAGCTGTTAAAGTTGGAGCCAAACTTTGGGTTGGGTCAAGTGATTTTACGTGTTTTCAAGCCGAATTTCAATGAAAATAATGTGTGCCTAGGTCCCAGTTAACGTAGAGCTATGTTCAAATGTGGTGCATTGTAGTATTTAGCGTGTGTTATGAATAGAGCACGGAAAAGTGAAAATATACGCTTCCCAATGGAAGCGTATATTTTCACTTTTAAGTAGCAATTTTATGTTCTATTTGTCAATAAAACTTTAGGAAGTAGAGAGCAAAGTGTTCACAATTAATCATGTAACGATTTTGTTGGCTTTGTAACACATAATCAAGTAGATTTGTATAATGTAATTATTTATAAAATTTAGTATAGGCTAACCACACAAATTGACATGGTTAGTCAAAATGTCAAACCAGCTACGTAGTCATACAAAACAAAAATCTGCATAATTTAGCTGGGTTATACGATTTTTCGGGCTGCCAACTAAAAATAAATCTATTTGCCAAAAACGTTGGGAAACGAATCACTAGGGTCGAATCGAGTCGGATATGATAATTTATGTTCGAACATTATACAATAGAATGAACTAGAAAAAAATAAATGGTTGCGGCTTACATAACCTCATAACTTTTTATTATTTAATTTAAATAAATATGTAAGGCGTGTAAATGACGTAAGTAGGTACATACAGATAGGTAGACAAATACGAAATAATTATATAGGTACCTTGTAAGTTCATTATATTTTTAGCTTTGCTTTGAATATTAACCCTGTTATTCATAATCCCTGTCATTTTATAGCGATAGAGCTCAATAGAGTATTCTTGTCACTGTTACTATCATTCTTTTATACAACTAGCTGATGGAACAGCCTGATGGCCCACCTGATGTTAAGTGGTAACCATCACCTATAACAAAGCCTTGCCTTTTAAGGCACGTACGACAGGAACGTGCTCTACGATGCACTGCCCTGCGTCAATCAACTTATGGAAAACCGATGTTAAGCCTCATGTGCCTGTAATTACACCGGCGACCACATTCTTCAAAAAGGCGTGGTGGTGGTAGTACTTCCTCGGACGAGCCCTTCACAAAGAGCTCTACAACTCTTATCATACTTTATGACAGCCTACGTAGCTCAGTTGGTAGTAGCTCTGCCTTCTGCGCCGTAGGTCGTGGGTTCGATTCCCACCGTGAACAAACATTTGAGTGATGAACATAAATGTTTGTTCTCTGTCTAGGTGTTATATAATATTATAAGTATGTATTTACAAATAAAAGTATATAAGTAGGTATTATATCAGCTATCTGGTTCCCATATTACAAGCATAAGCTTAGTTTGGGGCTAGATAGTGCTGTATGGAAAGTCCACCAATATTTATTTTTATTTATCATGCCAACGAAAAGATACAGCAACAGACTTATCGGTCTGATAAGCTATTGGCACGCTCAAAGTCCATTATGAATAAGGGCCTATTCATTTAGGTCTCCTCATAATTTTCGCATTAGATAGAAATTGATGATTATTTTATGTCTAAGACCGCCTTCGCGTGTGTCGCGATTGAATACATACATACCTACGTAATAATTAGGTACATGTTTGTTTTACAGATTTCCCAAAGATGCAACTACTTGAGCTGATAGTTTAAAGCTACGTACCTATCACCAAGCTCCAGATGGGCAACCGCATGAAGGATGGAATTATAGCTTTTTTTAATTTGATGCAAAGCTGAAATAACAAGTGACATCTGATTACGTTTGATCGGGCTTTCTGAAAGCGGTCGTTAATAAAGTTTATGATATCCTTGGGATATTATTGTGTGCTCATTTACCCTATAACATTCCATAGGTTGTAGAAAAATGCATTACAACACGTGCATACAAAGCCAAAAAGCCCAAGTTGTTTGAATTGAAAGGTCTTCGTTCGGTTCGCTCGTTCGATCAGCTACAGGATAATATTAGGGTTAAAAACCTAAATGTCATGCATGTGATGGGCTTCATTGCCATTTTTCAACACATTTCTTAAAACATATACTTAAATGAAAAAAACAACTGGAGCCGAGGCAACCCATAAATTGTATGTACTTATTGTCTGTCTTGCTCGGGTATACGCGCCCGTCAATTCTATCGTATTCTTCTTCTAAGATATAAAACGTTATAAAAAGCTTTTTCCTTCTTTTTGAGTAGTGACACGGCCTATGTTGGCTATTTTCCATAAAAACACGGCTTTTTTACTTCATCTAAACAAGATCTAAACGGCCGGCCACCTAAAAATTTTCATTTGAAACTTGAAACAGGACTATACTTATAAATCTGTGCTTGAAACACTGGCTTTGGCTGGCATTTTTGCTCAGCAAAACAATTTTTTGTCTGTTGGCTTGGCTAAAAAAAACTAAAAAGGTAGGTACTCTGTGCCGTGCCGCGCTGTTGGCTAATTGTTGGATTTGTTGGCCAAAGAGTATACCAAACCAATAACTAAACTCGTTTGTTGGTTAATGGCTGTTGTATTCCATGGCATGGGCTTGGCTTCCTCCAGAATAATTTCCTAAAATAAGAAGTCAGTGCATTCCTGAATCCTAAAATAACATATATCGTTGAGATGTCGGACAAAAGACGTTGTCTGAGCGATCTCAGGGTAATAGATTTACGAGCAGAGTTAGAGAAACGTAACCTAGATAAAAGCGGCGTCCGTGGTGTGCTTATCCAACGCCTATCAAAGGTAAAAATACTCTGACGTGTTCTTTTTGTAAAGCCTTTTACAGTGATTTATAAACATGTGTATATTTTTTGTAGCAAATTGAAGAAGAAGGTCACGATCCAATTACTTTTAAGTTTGAGCTAGTTAATTCAGACACCAAGACTCCATCCAAGAAGACGAGGCGCTCCGAGAGCAATATTGAACAGGAGGCAGAGGCTGAGGAGACTCCAGTCATGGAAGATATGATTGTTCAAGACGATGCAGGTGATGATGACGAAACTGAGCCAAAAGAAACCAATGAACAGAACACAGGGCTAAAGATGGAAGTTGATGATAACAAAAGTACTACCAGAAAACGAGAAATTAAAGATGAACCTGAGGCTTCAGAACCCAAGAAAGCATGTCTAGACAAGGAAGTAAAGGATGAGGATCACAAAACTGATAACACAGATGCTGAGGACAGCATCAACTTAGATCTTGGTGAAGATGAACTTCTCAATGAAGAGGTATGTTTCTATTTCTTCAGTGTTACGGTTCAACTACCTTCTTCTAAGAGTATCTCTAATGGAGTATCTAATGGTTTTATGATGGAAATCGATTAAAAATATTGTTAATTGTCATTGATGCATCAATGATGAAGAAAAAATATATTTTTAGTAATGAAAATATTTTATTTCTCTAATAGTCTTACGCTAACATAATCTTTTAATATAATGCCTAGGAATCAGAACATAATCATATGGAACATGGATAATCTAATTTTGCAGCACCTATAAATACAAAATGTTTGTAGCTCACATACCCATTGGAGCATTGCCAAGTGCATGGTATATAGGTAGTTACTGTTTTATATTGAAGTCCTTTTTTTCTTCTTCCAGACAGACAGCACTACTAAACCAAGTAAAAAAGGTAAGTTCAATGTTTAAATTATTTACAAAAACAAATATGAAATCATTATATAAATATTGGGGTGATGGTAAGCAGCACACAGAGGATTATTTGGATTATATCAGATTTAAATTAAATTTAAACATTAGAATATACATTTAATTGTGATTTTAAACCGTCATCTTTCTCTGGCATTTGATGGAGGACCAACCAAAGGTGAAGTGTCAATATTGAAGAATATTGCTCATGATGTGAATTGCAGTACAGAAGAAAACTATGACAGTAAATCGGCTAAGCACCTTGTAAAAAAGTTACTGGCAATACAACTACGGAGTATCCTAGTCAACGGACCATCACTAAGGGATGAAACCAGAACTTATCAATGATTTCCAGGCCACAACTATTTGTACTCATTCTAAAGTATAAAAACGAGTGCACCCCAGAGTTTCCAGACATTCCGTACCACAGTATGCTGCACCCTTTCCAGACAACGGTGTTAATGTCGAATCAAGTTTTCACAGGTCAGGATATAGTGTTTACATCATGTGTATGAAATATCAAGAGAAGAAGCAACATGGTGTACGAAGGACTGTTGGAGAGGCAGGGCGGGCCGCTCTGTGAGCGACCTGTGCTGGCTCACGTGATGAAACTACTCTACTGGCGTAGATGACGCGGCGAACGAGGAAGCGGACGAGCCGTGCCACATTGACGACGCCGGCGCCGGCGACACCGACGACGTCGCGCCCGAGGAAGACGCCGCGCCCACCGACGACCAAGAAGCGAATGCAGAGGTGCCCGCGACTAGGTTGGTGTACGCTGCACGGTCGTCGGGACGATACGTCTGCCTGCCCACGTCTATCCTGTCCAATTAAAGCTACGATATCTTAAGTTTTCACTACAAAGTTTTGCACCAATATTTCGTTGAGCGTCGAGTTCGCATCGAGAACTTCGGCTTCCCGGCTTTGGAGCAGCGCAAGCCACTGCATCGAAAGAGGCAGAGTGTTTCAAGACGACGTGTTGAAGAACCTCAGTGCATCATCTCAAGAGTACATCGGCATCGAGCAAGCGTCGCGACACTTCGCGGCATCGACGTGCCGACGTGTCATCGGCTTCGTGATCACGATGTCTCCTGGTGGATAAACGGTGCAAAACTTTGTAGTCGATTAGTGTGTTTTCAACGGCAAAATAGTTTCTGGGAAATTGTGATAAATAAAGTATAATTTGGCGAAACCTACTAACTATTCGCCTCATTATTTAAACATTTGCTAACTTGATGATTAATTAATATTTTGTGTTTACAGCAATGACGCAGATGATAACGAAAAAGACCATAAAGGTATTGTTCATGCAAATAATTTAACTACCTACATATAAGTGTTACTAGGTATATATTGTATAACATTTTCAATAAAATGTTGTTGCAGATGATAAAGACAAAGAAGGAGAAAATGACAAGAAAGATAAAAAAGATGAAGGCAAGGAAGGCGGGGCCCGGAACCTGTGGGTTAGTGGGCTATCAGGCGACACTCGTGCTAAAGATTTGAAGCAACTTTGCAGCAAGCATGGAAAGGTATATAGAATATTACTTATTTGTGTTGGATCCTTTAAGAATAACCCCAGATCATATCACCATACATGATACATCAGCCAGCTAACGTCATTGAGATTTATAGTGATATAAATACGCCAGTAGTGTTAATAGTATGTGATTGTATGTTGTTGTGATGTTTTCCAGGTAATTGGTGCGAAAGTAGTTACCAATGCAAGAACTCCTGGTTCTCGCTGCTATGGCTATGTGACAATGGCTAGCTCTCAGGATGCTGAGAACTGTATAAAAAACCTACATAGAACAGGTGATTTCTTTATTTTAGCTTTAAGTACCAATTATGAATTAAAGTTTAGGTTTTAAGGGAAATATTCCTGGACTTGACTGTAATCCACTGTTTACACTTTCATTCCCTGTAAGTGAATTCTATTCATTACCTCTGCGGTCTCTACTTGAACAAATTTCAGTGTATCAAGAAAAAAGAGCTTGACAACACCAACTCAAATGTAGATCGTTGTCGTTATGTTATGCCCGCTCTACATTGCGCGCAACGCGAGAAAAACACGAGAAGGAGTAACCCTGTTTGTCGCAAGTTTGTTCGGGAGTAGACCACTCCACTTTTCCTTTTCGCAAAAGTGGAGCGTTCCACTCCGCTTTACATTTACATTACGATGTCTAAATTCTTCTAGAGCATTAGCAAGAAATTTTTACTTAGTTATGGGGCATTTTTGATTGTTGCGTTGTATTTTACAGAACTTCACGGACGCATGATTTCTGTAGAGAAAGCTAAATCGGAGTCTGAATCGTCATCGCGTCGGCAAACTTCTCGCGCCGATCATCATTCCAGTAAAGATAGCAAAGATGAAAACAAGGACAAAGAGGTACCTATCCTAAAGTCTTTCTTATTTTTTATTAGATTAATTGATCATCACAACTGTAAGAATTTGTGTGTGAAGTGACACTACCACTTTGAATGACATAGTTGAAATGCCAATGCATTTTTATCTGAGCACTTTCCTGGTTCGTAGTGTACGTCGTCCTCGACTTGTCAGTAGTCACCAATGGTAGCCTTTTCATAATAACACTTAATTAGTTGACTAACATGCATATACCTACTATTCCACCATCAGCATGAAATAAATCTTATATTTTAATCTCTAGGAGATTAAAGATGGAGCAGAGAAAAATGGCGATGGAAAACCAACTGAATCTGGAGCTGAGAGTACAAGATCTACGTCTCGGACCCGCGAAAAGTCTGCTCGCTCTGATAAGGTAACTTTTTGCACAATGTTATCTAATTTTACAGACGTCGATGATTCATGAACGAGAAAATGTACCAATTTCAAACCGGGATTCATTTACTTATTGAAAGCCGTTTTGCTTATATTCAGGATCGCGTAAAACGCAGCACTCGTAGCCGAGAACGAAGGAGGTCGCCGCCCGCGCCTCAGAGAGATGTACTTTCGTTTAACAAGATCTGGGTAATTATTTTAATATCAGCTATTTTGTTTCCATTTTACAATCTTTGCTTACTTTGGGGCTAGATATTGGACTGTGTGAAAAGTCCAGCAATATTTAAAAAAGTAGTAGAGAATTTGTCTGGGGAAGTACTATCAACATGCGTTTTTCTCTCGCCAAGCAGAGTTGAGTGAAAGCCATGAGACTCAACATTTGAATGCTTCAAGTTGATGGACACAGGGCAGTGCATCGTAGCGCAGGTTCATATCATGCGTGACTTATGAGGCAATGCTTTGTTGAAGGAGATGGTTACCACCTAACAGCTTCATCGGCTTTTTCCATCACATAGTTGTATAAAAAAATACCTACACTTACCGCCGGTTTCCAAAAGCTCTCTATCTAATTTGAAGTAAAAACTGAAATAGCAAGTGACTGGACAGCTGATTAACTTTGATTGGGGTTTCAGTAACCGGCGGTTAACTTATTACGACCTCAGTGGCGCAGCGGGCGAGAGTCCGCCTGCGACGCAAGAGGTTGTGGGTTCGATTCCCGCCTCGGAACCAATTTGTGTACGATCTGCAGATATTTGTTCCGTTGGTCTGGGTGTTTATGTATAATAAAAAATATCTATATAAGTAAGTATATAATATATTAAATATATCAGTCATCTAGTACCCATAACACAAGCTTTGAGTAGCTTACTTTGGGGCTAGATGGTGCTGTGTGTATTGTCCAGCATTATTTATTTATTTTAATTATATTAACTTTGAATTAAAATAACAAGATATTCACATTTGCAGAAGGAGCGCGACGCGGCCCGCGCGCGCGAACGCTCCCGCGCCGCGCGCGAGGAGGAGCGCCGCCGCCGCGCCGCCGAGGAGGCGCTGCGCGAGCGCGAGCGGCGCCAGCGGCAGGAGAAGCATCGCCTCGCGCTGGAGAGAGAGAAGCTGCGCGCTGAGAGGTATGCCAATTAATATAAATGAATTAGAGATAAATATTGGTGGACATTCCATACAGCACTATCTCGCCCCGAACTAAGCCAAAGGTGACTCATTAACTTTAAATATATTTCAGAGAAAAGATTGAACGCGAGAAGAACGAGTTGCTGCGGCTAGAACGCGAGCGGCATCGGCTGGAGCGCGAGAAGTTGGAGCTGGAGAGAATGGAACTGAAACGTGCACAACTCAGGTATGGCATAGGGTGCTGTGCAGGACATCCCTCTGGTGTGGTCTATGATCGGGCTTATATAACATTCAAGCCACGTCATATGAGAGGGTCCTAAAAATCTAAGTTACCACATTACTTTTACTACATATACATGCTAGCAATAGTCCCTTTGTTAGCAAAGGACTCCATATTTGCGCCCGACACTACGATCATGAGCCTCTATGCGTCCAAGCCGACCCGCCATCTAAAATACTTAATTTTCAGATTGGAAGAAGAGCGTCGTAAACGCGGCTATGAAAGCAGTAACTATCGCAAGGCAGCCAGCCCGCCGCCTGAACCAGCCTACGAGCGGGACGCGAGGCACAAGCGTCCACCGCAGCCGCCTATTGTAAGTTATCAGGAATTCACACTGCATACTATCATTATCTGTCTTACTGCCGCCGGCCGGGATACCTATATATTTCAGGTGTCTGGGTCTACTGTCTTATTGAGAAGTCTAATTTGGATAAAGGAAATATGTGAGGTGAAAGGAGCCTTTTAAATAGTGTATGTGTGTGTGGTACTACTAAAAGGCACTAATAAAGCCGAAAACGGGGCTAAGTGGCGGCCGCGTAAATATCTACGTCCGACTGGACTTCTTGTCGCGGCACTAGTTCTTTCGAAACAGTGTGGTGGAACGGTTTTAAATGCTCCTCAAAGCGGCTCAACTGGACTATTATTATGACCATGTTAGAAGCGGTTAGAACGCCTTAAATTCTAATACAAACTTCATTAATTTTGTACAGTCTTCAAGCCGAGCACAGTTCGAAGCACCACCGCCGCCTCGCTTCGAGATGGGCTCCAGTTACGAGCGCACTGCTGACAAACGCGACCGCGGCGGTGCCAGCGGCGGCGGCGACCGCGCCGACCGCGACTACAAGAGAAGTGAATATCCCAGACACGTGTCCTGTGAGTGCACTGCACAATATACTTTCAGATTAAGATATGTACTTCTTTCCAACCTAAGGTGGCCGGGAAGAAATCGCGTGGAACTGGCACTAGTCACCTAGTTTTAAGACGGTTCAAGATGGTCCTTGTGATTTTATTGAATAAACATATTTTGACTTTGAAATCGTTTTCAGTGACAAGGCCGCCCTTTATCAAGTCACCACGGAACAGTGTGTCTATCACCCACTTAAGGGTGACTTGATAAAGGGCGGCCGCGATCTTAAAAATCGCGTACTTTAAGTTCGTACGTCTTGATAGACGTACGAACTTAAAGTACGCGATTTTTAAGATCGCGGACTTACTCGGCTCGACGTCTTGGTGACACAAGTGAAGCTTACTCACTGTATTGCAATGTTGTCGACAGAAGAAGCTTTGTGCTATTTGGAATTATATACAGGGTGGGGACCTATTGACGACATTAAATTGGTGGACGTATAGGACTAACTGCTAGAATTGTTATAAAAAAGGTTTTATTTAAATTCGTCTAATATTAAAAATTTTAAACTATCTAACAAACTAAATATCAAATAAAGAGCAAACCGATGAAACCACCTGTATAAAGTAGGTACTATGTTTACCTAAACATAGTACCGTTCATTCTAAAATAAGTTCATTGCTTTGCTTTTGCAAGATACGTCATAAGGGGGCGGCTTTCTTTGATATCTGACCGCTCGCTTTTCGGCACGGGCGGCCTTCGTCAAAGGCAGCGATGCGATAGGTAGGTAATAACAAAATATCAACATAGGTACATACACGTGCGCTTTAAATTTTTAAGTTCTCTGTGTGTCCGCGCTATTATTGTTCGGGGGTTTGTAGTATATTGTCTTGTTTGGCCATACCTTTACCGATAGGTCCTTCCTTATTCATAGAGCTGCATTTTGGTTGCATTCTCCGTAAATGAGCATGTCGGCGTAGGTACACGGTCGCCGAATAACCACGGGGTGTAACATGTTGCCACCTTAGTTACCACACAAACACCTCATTAAACAAGCGTCTGTTTCGCAGTAGGTACTTAAATAATTCAAATAACTAAAATACACCAAATAATCAAAACGAAATAGGTAGCGTATTTTTCGTGGATAAGTAAATAGGGTTAACAAGATAATAAGGAAAAATAATAGGTAGGTACACTCATCACACTAACACAAAACAGAAAGCGTCTTTTTCGTGGTAAATAGTTAGCTAGACTAGACAAGACAGTTTAAATTAACGCGCGCTCTGCAAAGTTTATGCAAAGTATGTCAAAGGTCGCAGTGCAAAATGATGACTAACTAGATTAGACAGAATAATAAATAAGTAATGCCTTGATGAGAGAACCACCCGCGCCCGCGCACCGCCGCGCCGGCGCCGCGCCGCGCCCTGTCTATTTGGTGAGCAGAACGAGTGCTAACGCTAGCTGTCTCTGTCACACTCCTCTTATTAGCGGGGGGTGGCGTGTCGTCTTCTTTTGTCGCCACACGCGCTGACTTGTATTAATTCTCTTTCTAATACACGTAAGCACGTATTATCTTTCCCTTGCGTTTTAATTTCATTGATAAGTCATATGATTTCGTGACCCCTACAATTGACCTCTTCTCTTGCGATTTTATGTACAGGTTGTTTAAAATTATTTTTTGGAAATGTATCAATTACTCGATAAATCTTTAAGCTTTTGATGTAAAAGCTAGCTCTATAATCTGAAAATACGACTCCGAGTACGTGGTTTTTTTTAATGTCGTCGATAGGTCCCCACCTTGTATAAGTAGTACTAGTGGCTCTGGGAGCTGTAGACCTCGCGAGCATACTAAAAGTGAGCTATTTGAGGAATGTAATGTGCATGTGCATTTTCCGTTTTGTGATATTTTTGATCTTTTTGTTTTTTTTTTGCATCATCTTGTGTAGAATGAGGTCCTTTGTGTTTCTCTCAAATTTGATTGAAAACCATCGATTGTTTGATGAGCTATCCTGTTCATCATGCTGAAGATCCTTATCAGATCTTCGCCAAACTTTTATGAGACCAACTTATAGTTACTACCTTTCAAATAAAAAAAGAATAATCGAAATCGGATCTCATTTGGTGGAGATATCCAGTATATCAAATAGCCCCCTTTTTGCCCTTTTTTTGGGGGAAGTACCCCTCCAATCAAAAATCCCCGACGACCAAAAAAACTTATAAGTCATATAACCTGTGTACCAAGTTTCGTCCAGATCGGTTGAAAAATGCGACCTGTAGAGGAGAACAGACAGACAGACATCCGGACAAACGCATTTTTGGCCAATGTGGAAACTGAGACGCTTCGCTCGCTTCGCTCGCTCGGTCAATTACATTTTTAAAACAAAAAAAAGAGAATGTCGAAAAGTGTGTGTAAAGAACTGGATCACGAAAAGAGAGCGTTTATCACGTGTGAATTGAGTAAGAGAGTTATGTGAAGATAAGGAAGCCAATGTATGAAGAACTTTTTACCTTAGTTACACCAAATATATTAGCTATTACAATATATAGATAAACTGGATATAGCAAAACAAAATGGCGACTCGCACGCATTCCTGCCACACGTACGAGCGGAGGCGGGCTACAAGCAAAATTCAAACTTGTAGAACGCCAACGAACTTACTCAACGCGGCAGTTTTAGTTAAAGTACGCGTACTTAGGGTGACACACCAGCAAAAAAGGTCGTCGAGCCACAAGTTAGCGATGATGTACCTATAATTGTGTACAAGAAAGTGTTAGCTATCTATTAAGTTTCGGTTTATCTCATTGTAATTCATCAAAGACAAGAGTCCTGAATGCATGGCACTTACAGTAGCGTTACATTTTATATATTTCAGCCAGCAGTATGAAATATTCCAGCAATGGGGCAGCTGATGATGCGAGACAACCGATGCCGCCAGGCACCCGACCCAAAGAACCCAGGTAAGAATTCGCATATTTACTTGCTTTTGTATGTCAATCAAACAGCTTCATGACTAGTCTCCAGGTAGATATCCCCTCAGATCTAATACCAATTACTACCTCCAAATTCTTTTAGGATGTCTAAGGTCACCAAAAATTACATTTGGCACATACCCACACTTTGCAATAGTTGGTTCCTGACGTGACAAGATTCAAGCTCATCGCCGCGGCGCCGCTCGTATTTCACACAGATCTATACCTATATATATTTATAGATCTATATATATATTATCTATATATATCTAGATCTATATAAAAAAAAGTGTGTCTACGAATAAATCGGTAAACCGCTAGTACATAATTTTTCTAGTTTCATCTAGAAATAAATAAGTAAGTTTATACTTTTAGGAAACGAAAATCATAGCCTATTTATATTCCAGCCGTACTTACGATTCCCGAGACACCCGTTCGTACCGACCATCACCGCCGAGCAAGCCCGAGCCGCGCAGTTGGAACGCATCTAGTCGCTATCCAGATTCATCAGCTCCTTCCAAAGGTAGGATAACATTCACCCTCTTATTCATATTCCTTGTTATACCGGTTCTTCTTCTTCTTATTCGAATGGCCTTTGCAGTGTATGTAGCCCGCAATTTCGCCAATGTCACGTTTAAACTGTTAGACCTTAGCACGAAAGAGAATGACCGGTGGGGAAATGGTCATGATCGGTAGAGAATTTAGATTAATATAAATAACAATGATTCCAAACAAAATTAAAATTTTATAAATAAAATCATACACGAACGAAGTCGTGCATAGTGTCAGTGCTCATGTCACTGTCACTTTCTTATACATATATAAATAAATAATGCTGGACAATCCACACCGCACCATCTAGCCCCAAAGTAAGCTGCACAAAGCTTGTGTTATGGGTACTAGTTAACTGATATATTATAAAGAAATAGCAACAGACCTAGCAAACATTTATGCTAGTGGAGCGCTCATCAACCAATATGAATTTGGGTCATCTGCTGCAATGTATTAGTAACAATACATTTTGGAATATTTGCATTCAAGAAACACTCCCGCCATTAAGGCGAGGATATCCCAGAACCTCCAAGACGCCTCTACATTTTGGAATACAGTGTAAACTCTTTATAACGTTATCCTTTATAACGATAAACTCCCTATAACGTTGAAGTGAGCCCAAGTTGGTTGGTTTGCGTTAAAACCCACATATTGAAACACTCTTTATAGCGATACGCCATTCTCTATTACGAAGAATTACGAAGAAATGTGTTCATATTTTTAGACAGTAAATATTTATTATCGGTATTATTGTTTATGTTATGTTATCAGGTAACAAAAGACTTTAAAGCTCCGAAACATCCGAGGTCGGTCTAGCTTTTGTTATCCTTAATTGCCTTGAACACGTGCAGTATGACGCATTGTTTTCTCGGAAGTGATGGTCTTCGACCAAGCATACTGGGTACCTATCGTATTATCAGTCGTAAACCTACTTTGAAACTGTTAACATGGCCAGTAAACCCAGCATTTATTATCTAAGACATACATATTAAAAATTCTTGTTAATTTGGTTTTTTTTGTTCACTCCATATAACGATAACTCTCTATAACGACAAAAAATGCTCAGTCCCTTGAGTTTCGTTATAAAGAGTTTACACTAAGAGTATTTGCATTCAAGAAACACTCCCGCCATTAAGGCGAGGATATCCCAGAACCTCCAACCTCCAAGACGCCTCGGGGGTACTGGCTGCTCGGCGCGAGCACTTGAACAGCAGATTTCGTTAGATTTTCTTCTCAGAGATTCATAATAATGTAATTTTAATTTTTTTTTTTTACACAGCACTAGTAAATATTAATCCCTATCTTTTGATATAACTGACATGATTTCAAGAAAAACTCGCTTAGTAATGGATGTTTGAAATATCGATTTAGTTTTTTCATGTATTTTTTTAAAAAATACATGAAAAAACTAACTCGATATTTCAACAGCTGTAAATCTACTAAAACGTAAAAAATTTTTTTTTACATTTTAGTAGATTTACAGCTGTTCGAAAACCGTCCCGTACCGCCTAAGGAGGAGGTTCTGGGATATCCTCGCCTTAAATAGTTGTTTGTTCCCTTGGTAAACAATGGCATAATTAATAATGTGCGTTGTATCAGCAGGCGGCAGCTCCGGCACAGGCGGCGAGGCGTGGTCGGGAGGCAGCGAGACTCGCTACGCCGGCTACGACACGCGCTACCCGCCACAGTACCAACCGCCGCCGCCTGGCGCCACCTACCCCGACCGGTACGCGCAGCCAGCCAGAGACTCCTACGCAAGGAAGTACTAGCACTTACCACATCAAGGTAACAATAACTTTCGAATGAGGCATAACATCTGTATGCCATAAGTTAATGGTCAATTAACATAAGGCAATGCATCGTAGGGCACGTTCTTATAGTGTGTGACATATGAGGCAATAATTTGTTATAAGTGATGGTTACAACTTAACATCAGGTGGACCATCTGTTTGTTTCATCAGCTAGTTGTATCCTACTAATATTATAAATGCGAGAGTTTGTAAGTATGAATGGATGGATGGATGTTTGTTACTCTATAACTCCAGAACGGCTGAACGGATCTTGGTGAAAATTTGCACAGAGATATATTATAGTCTGGAATAACACATAGGCTTTTGACACTTTTTATCCCGGGATTTAAAACTACGCGGGTGAAACCGCGGGGCGCTAGTAGTAAAAAATAAATTAATGATAGACAGATAACTCTTTATTGTTTACTACATAGAAACATTTTACAGGGAAAGCATACATTTAGCTAAAACAATTGGCGACCCTTTCGCTGAGATCGACTTATTCCAGGCAACTGTGGTTATGAACATAATTTTTTTTTATTATTTTTTTTGCATTCCCTTTTTTTAGTTGCAACAAAAAAGTTTAATTAAGATATAACCAATGACCCAAGAGCTCCCATTTCGTTGGCATCAAGGTTTTTCTGCTGGTCGGCCAGTTCCTTTGCTTTTACAGAAAAAAATATCTTGAAATAAATTAAGAAGGTACTTGGATCTCATTAAATGGTTGACCTTTCTGATGGAGCCAAGGTCTGTTCAACAGAACTTCAATAAATAGGCCAATTCAGTTGAAACTTGGTGACCATACTTAGTTAGAGGGTGGCAGCCAGAGACAAGTCCAAACACAATGTTTGGAATTCCCTCTGACTACCACTTAATTTAATTTTCGGAGCCTTCGCGACACGTCACAAAATCTCAGTTCAGGCCGAACTACTAGTACTAATTGTAACAACAGTCAGCAACAAAGTGAGATTAACCATTTTAGTTATTCATTGCCCATTCAGTTCATTCAATAGTGAGATGTTAAAAGAAATATTTTAAGACAAACAAATATTCATCTACTCTTATTGGTGATCTGTATTTTAAGTCATTAAACTGTGTTGATTTCAGGTATTGATATTCAAATGCCATAAAAAATTAAATGATATTTAATTTTTACATTTCACTTCAAAGTATGATTATATAGTAGACTTGAACACAAATAATTCAAAAATTGTTAATCCACTTTTATTGCTGACAGTACATATAAATTTTTTTTTTTTATATAACAGTTAGAGTTGACAGTATAGAAGAATTATGTATAGTGTATATATTATGTATCTTTTGTTGCAGGTATATGAAGCAAGAATCTTTATTTAGCCGTATAATTTTCAATTTGTTTCAAAATGTATTAATTTTTTTCATGGCTAAGTTTAAGGTAGCATTTACCTACAATAGGCGCTGTTTTAGGTAGTTCTTATAAATAAAATAAACAAATAGTTCTTGAACAGTTTATGTATAGTTTTATGGACCTTACATTTTTTTAAGCATTCCCTAACTTTTAAGGGAGTCCTTAAGGCTCCGGTGACAGCGGCTCGCAATTTCGAGGTGCGATTGGCTATTATTTCATTTTATTTCATTTCGGGGAGGTTGTTTGAAAGAGACTAAAGAGACACTCATAAATACTGTTCGAACACAAATAATACAATAATATAAGGGAAACATGCCCGAATCAGAAATCATTTTGGTATTCGTATGTTTGGTCTTATGTTTACCTAATACCAAAATGATTTCTGACTCAAGCACATTTCCGTTATATTATTGTATTATTTGTGTTCGAACAGTATTTATGCGTGTTGAATGAAATAATAGCCAATCGCACCTCGAAATTGCGAGCCGCTGTCACCGGACCCTTAAGCATTCGTGTATATTGTGTAAGTATCAATGTTGAGGGTTATTTTTTTATTATATTAGTGAAAATAAGAAATGACTTACGTTGCGTGTTTTGTTCTCTTCAAATACATTTTGGGATTCAACAAGTACATAGATTTTGTATTGTTCCTTGCCTTTGCAGGGTGGGCTTTTGAGTCAATTAATTTTGTTTTGTGGTTATTATAATTCTCAACTAAAGACACTGGTTTTGTGTAATATACAATTATTATTAAGTGCTTTCATTGGTTTTGTAAGTAGTGAATAACCTAATAAATTAATGATTTAAGGTATAGACATTCTTTCAATTTCCTTACAACTTCTCACTCCAGTAGGTAAAAAATTGAGAAAAAATGGGAATATCCTAGCGACATTACTTTTATTACTGAGGTATACTATAAAGTATACTATGTGTATAACATAAAATTTTATTTGCGAACAAGATATAGCAGTAGAGCAAACAGAGCTACTGAAATTACCAAGCTCTAATCTCACTTGGCAGCATTTTAGTCAATGATTGATTAGATACTTAGTACTATAACCACTTTGTAGAATTATCCTATCTATATCAACAATCAAATTAACTGTATTGAAGAATAAAAAAAATACGACAAACAAACAACTAATATTAGGTAGGTAACATTTGGAAAAATCAAACTTTTATGCACACATGGTCTCTTGAGCATGATTTGGTAGTCACATTGACTTGCTGTTCAAGAATAATTAATAACATATTTTGCCTTGGTAATTTACAACTAAAAATAAAACTTATTTAATCACAATAATGACTATTATTTATTC
The DNA here is from genome assembly GCA_963576535.1 of Plemyria rubiginata. Lineage (NCBI taxonomy): Eukaryota > Metazoa > Arthropoda > Insecta > Lepidoptera > Geometridae > Plemyria > Plemyria rubiginata. Next base: position 5,204,772 of record OY754926.1, read on the forward strand.
GATTTCTAAAACTAATACAAAAAATAATCTACCATTGACTTTACAAAAGCACCCATCACCATTAAACATGTTAACTCAAACATTAATTAAAAGTAGGCTCTTGCGTTTGAGGCAACAGGAAATTAACATTCTCAACAAAAAGTGATGAATGGGTTGGTATGAAGTTTTCATTATTTAGATATGGGTGGTGTTTAGGCCACTGGTCTATTTCAACATGAGGTGGTTCTATATCCAATTCTAGCGATTTTAGAGCATCAATGGCATCTTTTTGGCCTTGAACAGCAGCTAAACGGAGTAACCTTGTGGCAGTATCAAGGTCACGCTGGAGACCACCTCTTCCTTGTCCATAATAAATGCCAAGATTGTAAAGTGCCCCAGGATGCTCCATGGATGCAGCTGATCTATAAAATTCCATAGCCTGTAAAGTAGGTATCATATTTTGAAAGTTCTGATTACAGGTTGATTACTTGTTGTTTGTTTCTATTGTAGCTGTTAGCTGAACCAAAGGATGAAGAACCATAGTACCTATATTCCTTGAAATCTGGAATTACTCATTCTTACCATTTTCTCATTGGCTGTCACTCCCAAGCCACTTTCATAGCACAGACCCAAGTTGTAAAGGGCTGGAGCATGGTGCCGGTTAGCAGCTGACCTACAACAGAAAATCTATTGTGTCTCATCGAGATCTATGCTTCAGCATATAAACAGTTAAATGACATGGTTATACCTAAGCATGTTAATTCCAACTTGATGCTGCCCACTTTGAATAGCTGCCAAACCTAGTTTATTTTCAATAGAGTTCAGCACTTCTCCCAGATCATTCTCAGAAGATCCAGTACTAGCTGTTGTGCCACTGTCATGTGATGCCTGTCCTCCACCATGTTCATTTGAAACCAAATGTACAGTAGGAGTGAATTGCCCAAGAATCCTTTCTAGATTTTCTGTATTGTTGCAAAGTGCATTCTTGTTTGCAACATTGACAAATGGCTGCAGTGTGCATACAATGTTGTTGAAGTTGCTACATCTTTTAGCACTTTTCCCACAGTGTTTCAACTTCAAATGTATAATTTGACTTGTGTACCATCCTAGTACAAGTGCACTGCTCTGTGAATACAACAACAATTAGCAAAAACAGGCAGAATAAATAATATCTTCTATTTATATGTTAAACAAAATGCGCCTGGGCTTACCCATGTGATGGCACCGATCCAAGAACGATTCAAGTGCTCAAAGTTCCACCTTTTTCTGTTAGTATCATTTTCACCCTGGTAAGACCTCCAGCACTTACGCGATGCAAACCACTGGCAAGGTGGACTAGAACGTTTGTTTTTGCAATTCTTCTCTTCAGGGACGGCGTTCACTACGTTGGTTGTGCTGCGCTTGTCGAAGTGATTAGCGCTTTTCTCGAACGTGTCCCGAATACGACGTGATACATACTTCCACATGTTTCTACCTATGTAAATTGAAGTCACGCACGCTTGATTTCAATAAAGCAAACCCATGTTTGCATTATTTTGTTTTTCTTTTCCTTCAGCCTTCTTCAGCAGCTTCAGTTTCCTTTTCTTCCGGGGCGCCTGTCCACCGACTTTTTTCAACTTTCATTCGGTCTTTTTTCACATTTTAAACTTTCTGATTCGTAAAACAAAAATGTGAGCATAATTTCATAACTAATTGATATCTAAATAATGTTTATGCATGCATTGCCAAGAAATTACTATAAAATGATGACATTTTATTTAATGCACTTTAGCAAACATTTATTATGGTGGTATAAATCTTTACTGCATTAGCTTTGAGAGATACATAGAATTCAACATAGTTAGTATGTGGAAATGATGATGATGATCTAGAAAGTCGGTAGGAATAATATTATGATGAGTTACAGAATACCAGATAGTTCCATTTCGACCAGCCTTCACAAGGAATTTGAATATAAGTACATATCTATATTCCTTGAGCCTTCAGTTGATAGTAGCTCTATCTCTGTCACTACAGCGAATGCGCCACACTCGTACCTACTGATGCAATGACCGCCGCGGCGTTCTGCAACCATACCTAGGTACCTACGCAATTCTCCCTGCCTCGCGACCAGATTTTAGATAACTACCTACCTATCTAGATATTTATGGGTTTTCTCTGTTCCATGATATTTAGGTACTTTTTACTAGCTACGAAATTTCAGTAAGTAGGTACCTACCTAGTACATTTTCGCAATGAATGTTTGTACATGTATAATGCTACTTAGGTATTTTCTGAAGCTTGTTACCTACTTATGTTCTTTTTCGATTTTGCTGAACTTGTTGATGGGCGAAGAAATACCTAGGTAGGTACCTACCTATCTACATCAGGGGTAGATCATCATTTAGTCTCGGACGCAGTGGCGGATTTACCACCAGGCTGAGCAGGCCTAGAAATCCTAGGACGGCAAACTAGGCTTAAGGCCCATTTACACGATGCAAGTTTATTGCCTGTTGCATACAATAATATTATAGCAATAATTGGCTGGCATCATCTGTATAGCATGTCGCATTCTTGCTATAGTAGGCAATTTTTGCATTCAAAACTGTCCCTGGTATAAACAGCGAGTACAATAATTTGTTATGCAATTTTTGTATTCAATAGGATGCTCAATTTTTTTATTTTTGTTTGGTATTTCCATATGTTCGAACCCTTTAAACTCCGAATTCCTTTCCAAATGCTGCTAGTGCAGCATTACGTGCATCACGATTCTTGTAATTAAAATTTTCATTGTGTAGGTATCCGATAAATCTCAATAAACTTTAATAAATCAGCAGAACCAAATTCTAAAATATGAATGAAAAAAAAAATCTAAAACGTTCAATACTTGAATGAAAAATTCGCCAACGCAAATACGAGCAATACTTGAACGAACGCACCAAAAAATGGTACATGCACGTACAAGTCTGTGTTTAGACAAAGCAAGACTTGAAAGCAATAATCTCCTAAACATTATCGTATTGGTGTAAACAAAAGACAGCTGCAATTATTTCTTGTCAAGATTTGCATTCAACTTTTTTACTAGTATCCGCGTGTAAACAGTTGCTTGCAATTCTCGAAGGTTATTATTGCGCTTCATTTATTGCATTCAATTATTGCTCTTGTACGTACAAGAATATGGCATCATGTAAATGGGCCTTTATGCTGCCGATTGGAATGGAGGGAGGACTCGGGAGAGGAGGGAGGGAGCTCGCTCGACGAATAACTTCCTAGCAATCAAAAGCAAGCAGTTTGTTATTTGACAATATGAAATGTCAGTTTTGACATTAAATACCGGATTTGTGAGAAAAAAAAAAGTCGGTAGATATAAAACCTTCCCTTTTCTTCTCCAAGTTCTTCACTCACTCACTCCTATTCAGTGTTGCCAAGGACATTTTTTAGGCGGCCGTGTACGTGAGGTGAAAAAGCCATGTTTCTAAGGAAAAAGACCAACGGTGGGCCGTAGCACTGCTTAAAAAAAAGGAAAAAGTTTTAATCAACGTTTTTAACTTTAAAAACCTTAAAACAGCACCATTTGGGTAATGTTTGCATCACTATTTGTTTAAAATTTGGTAGGTAAATTGTTTGGTAGGTAGGTATATTCAGTATTCAGTATTCAGGTATATTCAGTAGGTAGGTATATTGAGGGTTAGGTAATGGGTTCTCCGCAATCATGATTGCTGTTGTTACTTTTCATACTTTGTTTGACTTTCCTGTCAAACGATATTTGGGTGAGTGGGAGTCTTTCATACATCGAAGTAACTCTTCGTACATAACAACCCGTGAATGAATTAATTACCGTAGAATTTGCAAAAAAGCCGTAGAATCTGCTACGGCCACAAGGATGCGGCCGTAGGCCGTAGATCTTGTGATTCTTTGGCCTGAAAGCCGTAGAACACGGCAATTGCCGTAGCATTGGCAGCACTGCTCCTATTTCCTATTTTTTTAGACGAATTCAGTCAGACAGATTATTTTATTTATTTATCATTTATTGCACAAAACACAAAGTTAAAGTACAAAAGGAGGGCTTAATGCACAAGCATTTTCTACCAGACCCCCTAAGTGGTGGTACAAATTAGAAATGACGTGCGACAAATAATGTTAACCTAAAACAAATATAATAATAAATAAATAATAATAAATAATGCTGGACAATCCACACAGCACTATCTAGCCCCAAAGTAAGTTATTCAAAGCTTGTGTTATGGGTACTAGATAACTGATACACTTAATACATTATATACTTACATAGATAGATATTTTTTATTATACATAGAAAACACCCAGACCATCGGAACAAATTTCTGCAGATCGTACACAAATTTGTTCCACGGCGGGAATCGAACCCGCAACCTCTTGCGTCGCAGGCAGGCTCTCGCCCGCTGCGCCACAGAGGTCGCCACTATATATAACTATAATCTTAAATATATATATTATATATACTTAAAACACATATTAAACATATATATATTATACAATATTTTATATATAAATAAATAAATAATGCTGGACAATCCACACAGCACTATCTAGCCCCAAAGTAAGCTATTCAAAGCTTGTGTTATGGGTACCTACTAGATAACTGATATATTTAACACATTATATACTTACATAGATAGATATTTTTTATTATACATAGAGAACACCCAGACCATCGGAACAAATAATATTAAACAATTAATTTAATTATTAATTTTATTTTATTTTATTAATTATTTTTAATTTAATTATTAAACAATATATATAATATTATATAATATAAACCTAAAAAACATACGTCATACAATTTCTCAGTCTTGAAAAGTCTTACAACTAGCGTTTACATTACAGTGTCGGTACTGATGTACCACGGTATACGTACAACTACATCACAAAAAAGTCTCTAAGCGTATAATTTACTGAGGTAATGCTTACGAGTTAGACCCTTAAAACGATCCTTTGATTCAACCCTCCTGATATCACAAGGCAGAGCATTCCACAGCCTGACAGCTTCCACGGAGAAAGAATTTCCACGAAAAGAGGTATTATGAGCAGGGGTATCGAGAAGAAGGTTGTCATCTGATCTTAAATATCTTAAATTTTTGTCGTGTGTGTCGGTCCGGAAACGAAAACGGGTTTTAAGATAGTGAGGGGAGAAGGGATCTTTGAGTGTAGAAAAAAGAAGACAAAGAATCCGCAAATTCCGACGTTCTCGGATGGGAATAAGCCATTTAAGTTCTGCACGGTAGTGGCTCACATGATCATATTTGCGGAGACAGAAAATGAAACGTATACAGGTATTTAAGAGACGGTCAAGTTAATTAAGAAATTCTTCGGAAAGATCCAGGAAGGCAACATCAGCATAGTCAATTATAGGTACTTAATAAATAAATAAATAATGCTGGACAATCCACACAGCACTATCTAGCCCCAAAGTAAGCTATTCAAAGCTTGTGTTATGGGTACTAGATAACTGATATATTTAATACATTATATACTTACATAGATAGATATTTTTTATTATACATAGAGAACACCCAGACCATCGGAACAAATTTCTGCAGATCGTACACAAATTTGTTCCAAGGCGGGAATCAAAACCGCAACCTCTTGCGTCGCAGGCAGGCTCTCGCCCGCTGCGCCACAGAGGTCGTTAATAGGAGTGAGTGGACCAGTGTTATCTTGGTCGACGTTGGAAGGATAATAGAGTGAAGTGCAGCATAAAATTTGCGTGAAACTTCTTTTATGTGAGATACCCTCAGGAGATACCCAGCAAAGCCTTACATCAAATATACTGCGTGTCCAATATAACAATGGATTCAGGATGCTGATGGGGCTGCCTCGCTTCTGCAGCGCTTCGAGCATGTTTGCGGAGGCGCGAGTCGATGGCTTTCATGCCATCGTCCGCAAAAAGACTGCCTCACTGCTCAGCAGAGTGCGGGGCAGCACCAACACCATCCTGAACGTCATGGCGGACAGGTACGACTCACCAATTTTTAAATCCTTCATTCGGGTTCTGGTTGGATAGACTACCTACGAGTCTATTTGACCGGGACTCAGTGAAGGACACAAAATAAATAAATAATAAATTTTAATTTTAGTAATTGTATTAATAGGTAACTCAATACATTTGACATGTTTAATTAAGTTTACTAACAAATTATGGATTGACATCTGAAATAAATAAATTGAATTGAATTGAATTGAAATATGACACCAAGATTTGTGAAGGAATTATGGTATGATCATAAGTAAGCTGAGGAGCCAAGAGAGCTAATTTTGGCAAGCTGGCGAGAGCTGCCTATTATTATGGCTTGACACTTATCAGGGTTGACCTTTATTCCAAAGCGGTTTGACCACGAAAATAAACGTAAAAGGTCATCATTGAGAGTCTGAATCGCACAGTCCAGATTGTCAACAGAGGCAGAGGTACCTAAACAATTGTAGATCATCGGCGTACATGTGGTATTGACTAAGAAAGTGTGGAGGCAGCTGGTTTTTTTTTTTTTTTTAGCTGATGGAACAAGCAGATGGCCCACCTGATGTTAAGTGGTAACCATCACCTATAAACAAAACATTGCCCCGTAGGTCACGCACAATAGGAACGTGCCCTACGATGCACTGCCCTGCGTCCACAACTTGAGGCATACAGATGTTAAGCCTCATGTGCCTGTAATTACACCGGCGACCACACTCTTCAAACCGAAACACAGCGTTGCTGCTTGGCGGCAGAAAAAGGCGTTTTTTTGCATTGCGGACTAATAGGTTGCAACGGTTTCTCAACTTTTTGTACCAAGTCCAGTTTTCGTCACAACGGCTAGGTAGGTACGCTTATATTTGCGAAAAGCGCGATCCCTTCTTGCCATGGCTTTACGAAAACAGATTATCTTAGAGTCAGACATAACCCTTCTTCTTATTTTATATGATACTAGTTGCGACCCGCGGTTTCACCCGCGCAGATTTAAATCCCGGTATTCCCACGGGATAAAAAGTATGTGAAAAAAAAGCCTATGTGTTATTCCAGACTATAATGTATCTCTCTGCCAAGTTTCGTTCAGATCCGTTCAGCCGTTTCGGCGTGAGAGAGTAACAAACATCCATCAATCCATCCATACTGTTCTGATTTCAATAAAAAGGTTCTTGATAAATTAGTTCAACAGTTATTTATTTCTTGTTACCCGTCCTCTCGACCATCTCGTAAAAAGTACACGATCAGTGTTGCCACACCACAGATTAAAAAAGGCACAGAGTATCGTTCCACAACATCCTCCCGAGGACGGAAACAAAGTTATAACTTTACAAGTTATTCTATTACAAGTGCATACTCTGGCATTACAAATTATCTCATCTTAGTTAAACAAATAACACAACAGTACGATCATTTGTACCTGCCTACATTACAAAACAATCACCAATTATTTATTCACATCAAATTTTAAAATACTAAATATCTACCTAATCTATTTAGTCTAAATAGGCAATTCAAATTTTCTATTAAATGTGATAATCCTTATCTAGGAATTTACATTCTTATAAGACATATCTCCTATGTAGGGCATTATTTATTTTATAAGTCCAAACTAACCAAGACATTTTTGAATAATTATTATTCAATCTAAAAATCTAGATGGTATTTTAATAGCACGTCCAGATCTAGTAGCAGATGGGATAGATACCTGGAGTGGATCTGTCGAGTCATCATCAGCAGGCAGAGGGATGTTCGGGATCACAGGATCCTTCCTTGCAGATACTTGTTGTACCCAGTCGTCCGAGGTGCTGAGTTCTAAAGGATACAGTCTTTGATAGGCTCTTACCTTAACTCCCGCAGAAGTTCTCACCTTGGCGGCTCTCGTGCATCCGTCCTTGCCTGTAAATATCTCTATAATTATGCCTATAGGCCACTTTAACCTACTAGCTTCTGTTTCTATCAGAACCACCTCTCCAACTGCAGGTTCTCTCTTCCTTTCTTTCCCTTTATTTATCAGGAGTGATAGATATTCGTTTTTGAACCTTTTTCGAATCTCTTCTCTAAGCTGCTGCAGATATCTATATCTAATGTTCAAGCCACTATGGTCTATTTCATCCAAGTCTGGTACATCACTGGTTGGTAAGTTGTGTAAAAACATCATAGGAGTCAATGGTCTTAGTTCCCCCATCTCTACATATGTTAGGGGTCTGCTGTTGATAACAGCTTCACAGTCACATAGAATAGTAGATAGCTCTATCCAGTTAACAACTGATTTACCTAGAATGCGACGCAGCATCTCCTTCACTACTCTAACCAGTCTTTCCCACCACCCTCCCCACCAGGGGGCAGCAGGAACCGAAAATTTCCATCTTCTTAGTTCGAATTTTCCAATTTCCATTAATTTTGTAGCTTCTTCAATGAATTTTAACTTCTCTTCTTCACTATGGAAACTGGTCACACAGTTATCTACATAGAATGATTCTTGTAGTCTCTTTACTGTGTCTGGGTACTTGTCTTCATGCTTCTTTAGATGGTGATTTATAGTAGCTGCAAGCAGAAATGGGCTACATGCAACACCAAATGGTACTCTGGCATGTCGGTACGTTGTTACCTCATTCTTTTTACAGGGATCGTTCCACCATAGCAATTTCAAGTTTCCTCTATCTTGTGGACAGACTGATATTTGTAAGAATGCTTTCTTTATATCGGATATGACTCCATAAGCTTCTGCTCTGAATAAAATCAATAGCTTTGGTATCACCTCAATAAGATTAGGACCCTTCTCTATACATGCATTCAGTGAATTGCTGTTTCTGTCTTTGGCTGAAGCATCAAATACAGGACGTATTTTCGTGGTAGTACTCTCCAGCTTGATCACAGCATGATGCGGTAAATAGTGTCCACTATTCTTTCTGTCATCCACTACCTTCTCAATAATGCCTTCATCTATCCAATTCTGAAAAACTTCATGATAAGCTTCTATTTTCTTCGTATGTTCCAGTTTCTTTGTTGTGGAGAGTAGGCGCTTGTATGCTTGGTCATGGTTAGATTCCAGCTCTGGATGTCCCAACTTCCACATTAGGCTCACCTCATAGCGGCCTTCTTCATTAATTGAAACAGTTTCATTGAAAGATTTTAGCATTTCTGATTTTTTAACTTCAAGTTCTGTATCATAAGGATCTTTTATACCTAAAGTTTCAATATTCCAGAGGAATTCTAAAGATTCATTTTCTTGTATGGTTGCTACAAAATGGGAGGTCACTAATGTGTTGTATATGCCCTGTATGGGTCCTTGCAACGTCCATCCCAATTTGGTCTTTATTGCAACCAAATTGTTCTCCACTTGAACTAAGTCTGGTTCAAGTATTGATCCTAAGTAATCCGATCCGATGAGCAAGCTTATTTCGGATATACTTTCTTTTGCATCTGTTAGCCTTATGCCTTGTTCTTGCAACTTTCTTATGATGCTTGCATCATGTACTTTAGGTAAATTGCCACATAGTGTTGATTGCTCCAATGCTGTCATTCTGGCTCTATAGGTATCATCCAAGCTGCTTACCTCAAAATCAATGTGCCTGTGTACCTGCATTCCTTTCTTAATGCCTCCAAATACTATATGCCCCAGCCTCTCACTACCTGTCACCTCCAGCATCATCTCATCTGCCGGACCAGCTCTGATGTAACTGCGTTGTGCTCCAGAGTCCAGCAATGCTCGAACTTTCTTCTCTCTGCCATTGCTGGATATTTTCACAATCAGTGTCTGCAAAAGAGTGGTGGTGTTAATACTGGAATTAACTAAAACATTTTCTGTTTCAGGTGTGAGCGGTGTGTGCAGTGATGGACACAGTATCAGCATATGTCTTCGGCTACAGTTTTTGCACTTTATGAACATCTTACAATGTTTTGCCAGATGACCTTTTCTTAAGCATATGAAACAACCACCTTTTTTCTTAATTAATTCTTTTTTGTCATCAAGGCTCAAATCAGCAGCATTGGTGCACTCGCTGCAACTATGCATACTGTCACAAAAATAACAAGGAAAATCTTGATTCTTACCTTTTGATACATCTGCTGGATTCTTACCCTTCATGTCCTTGGCTAAGAGACATGTCGCTGTTGGAACTGTCTTCTCCCTGCCTGCTGATTCGTCATCCTGTAAAAAATCTATCCTAGCTAGGTTCAATCTTTCCCGTGCTTCTACTTCAGTTTTCAGGAAATCTAATAGCTGGGTTAGTCTGGACTTATCAGTATGGGGAAGTCGACTCCAGTTTAGGAGGGTACTATCTGGTAAGGCTGACTCTACTAGGGGGTATAAAATACACTCATATTTTTCTTTAACTATTCCTAAAGTCTCGAGGGTCTGTAAGTTTGCTACTATCTTGTCATAGAGGACATCAACCGCCACTTTGCTCTTGGACATCACCAGTTTGAGAATCTCTCTAAAATATGTTTCAATCAAAATCTCATCCTTAGCAAATCTTTCCTTCAGCATCTGTACCACATTAGAGTAGTTTCCTTTTGTAGGCGCATAGCCTTCCACTAGGGTCCTTGCTTTCGAATTTGGAGCCATCGCTTGACATAAATATTGATATTTTTCATCTTCATCAACGCTGATGTCTTCATGAATTTTCTTGAATTGACTCCAAAATGGTACCCAGCTTCTTGGATCATCGTTAAATTTTCTTAGCTCCAGTTGTGGTAGTTTTAGGTGGTGTGGTCTTGTAGATGGCTCTCTGTGAAGGGGTGCAGGTGGGGCTTCTTTGTTGGGTTTCTTCTTCTCAACCTGCATTTTTAGTAGTATCCATCTCTTTTTGAATTTCTCCGCCTCGTCATATTCTTCATTGACTTTTTCTTCGGAATAGTCGGACGCTCCTAGTAGTATACTTTGTATGGATCGGTTTAAATTTTCCAAGTCCTTTGACTTTTCATCGAGATAATTCATGTCTGCATCGTCGGGTAAACAGTTTTTCTTCAACGCTTCTTCTAAGAGTAATGTGTGTCTATTGAAAATCCGCCTTAATTGTCCCCTTTCTCTTTGTAACTTTATCACGGCCTCCATTCTTGATGCAAATCACTAAGCCTTTCTCGTTGAAAGCACGTGTCTTGTAGGTTACTGTAAGGTTCGCCGGCCGGTCGTAAAATTCAAACAGCGCCAAGATCGTAGTTAAACTTCTATTTTTCACGGTCGCCACTTGTTCTGATTTCAATAAAAAGGTTCTTGATAAATTAGTTCAACAGTTATTTATTTCTTGTTACCCGTCCTCTCGACCATCTCGTAAAAAGTACACGATCAGTGTTGCCACACCACAGATTAAAAAAGGCACAGAGTATCGTTCCACAACACATACATACAAACATTCACGTTTATAATATTAGTAGGATCTAGTAGCGCCCTGCGGTTTCACACGCGTAGGTAGTTTTAAATCCCGGCATTCCCACGTGGTAAAAAGTAGCCTATGTGTTATTCCAGACTATAATATATCTCTGTGCCAATTTATACCAAGATCCGTTCAGCCGTTCTGGAGTTATAGAGTAACAAACATCCATACTTCATCCAAACTTTCGCTTTTAAAAATTATTATATACGGCTAGTTGCACCCCGCGGTTTCACCCGCGCAGATTTAAATCCCGGTGATAGAAAAACATTTATACCTACGATTGCTGATATCACTCATAGCTCAAAACGCAACGATAGCGCGTGCTAATCTTCCCTGTGGCAACATCTAGTTATTATTTAGGAACTAAAAATGTATCAGCTAAATACGGTAAAATGCTAAATATCTGCCAACACCCGGTATTACCACGGGATAAAAAGTAGCCTATGTGTTATTTCAGACTATAATAAATATCGCTGGCAAGTTGCATCCGGATCCATTCAGCCGTTCCGGTGTGAAAAAGTAACAAATATCCATCCATCCATACCTATCCATACATACAAACTTTCGCGTTTATAATATTAGTAGCTCAGACCAAATAAAAACTAAGTAACTAGTTTTTATTTGATCTGAGATTAGTAGGATTACTTATTAGGTGTCGTCCAAAGAGTATATAACGCTATACGCTATATGTCGTCCACACAATATTATTACCAAAGAGTATACAATAACTACGATTGAATACAAGTCAGTGTGCACATGACATGCTTTACATTCTCTATGCATGCACAATTAGGTAAGGTAGGTACTAATAATAATATTAGTGCACGTAAGTTGACCGATGACCGTTATAACTATATTCCTTTCCTTGGTTCTGCACGCAAGTACCTATACCATATTCAAATTCCTTGACCTATACATACAACAAACATACATAACATAAGCAGTACATACTACATACATAGAAACGTAGCTCAGTGATTAGAAATTATGATACATAGTTTCTAAAATCTAAGAAATATACCTATCGTCTCGTCAGAGTAATAAATTCCTCTATGTACCTAGGTTGTCACGATGTGTGGGAGGACAGTTCTGTAAGTACAAAACATATACCTAAGTTTTTATATTCTTAGCTTATTGTTATGTTACTAAGTGGCTCAAAATACTACTTTTCAGATCACTGCATAGAGATCAAGTTCAGTGTGCCTGCAGCTACAAGCCCAAAAAAGTTGATAAATATGTAACCCCAGAATGGTTACCAGAGCATAATGCAGACAAAGAGTACACTCCGTCTTTCAACATAGCTCCCACTGATGTTACTCCAGTTCTAATCTCATCAAGTAAATATAAAAATGCTGCAACTACAGACAGAGTACTCAAGCCCATGATGTGGGGTGTGATTCCACCGTGGCATAAGGTATGGAGCCCGGAATGCTGTGTGTGAATGTTGTCTTTCAAACCTCTGCTTAGCTCTTGTCATGATTGCCATTACAAAACTCTGTTTTGCATATGCCTCACTAAACTGGATACATAATATGCCATATTACACCAGTGCACCTAGGTACCATACTAGGTGCACTCATGCACTTAATTTTTTTTTTCATTATTTACTTAAGTACTGTAAGCCAGAATGCAATCATAATAATGTCACCATTAAAACATTGTGATGGTACTAATCTCTGCTGCATTAGTATAGATTTCAATAGAAAAGTCCATACCATGAAGAGGCAGTGAGGTATCTACTTTAATTTTCAGGGAGACTACAAAACCCACAATTTGAGCACTAATAACTGTCGTATTGAAAATATTAAAGATTCCAAGCTTTACAGCCCATTGCTGAATAATGGAGGCAGGTGTGTAATAGTGGTTGAAGGATTTTATGAGTGGCAGACTACTAACAAACACTCAAAAGAAAAGCAACCCTATTATATTTATTCAACACAGACTAAAAATGTAAAGGTAAATTACATTAATATTCTAGGAAGCTAATAATTTCAATTTTGCTCAGTTGGCAGCAGCTCTGCCTTCTGCGCCGTAGGTCGTTAGTTTGATTCCCACCGTGAACAAACATTTGTGTAATGAACATAGATGTTTATTCTCTGTCTGGGTGTTTATATTAATATTATATGTATGTATTTACAAAATATATATGTAGTATATCAGCTGTCTGGTTCCCATAACCCCCCATTAGCCCCAAACTCCACACAACAAAACTTTTACATGAGTAGTAGAGCTCTTTGTGAAGGGCTCGTCCGGGGAAGTACTACCACCACGCCTTTTTCTGCCGCCAAGCAGCAACGCTGTGTTTCGGTTTGAAGAGTGTGGTCGCCGGTGTAATTACAGGCACATGAGGCTTAACATCTGTATGCCTCAAGCAAAAAAAAACTCCACCACTAAAATTATTATTCTATTTTCATTATTTTTGGTTACAAATTTTAATTAAGTAATAATTTCTCTTTGTTTTGGTTATTTCTTAAGGCTCCGGCGACAGCGGCTCGCAATTTTGAGGTGCGATTGGCTATTTTTTCATTTTATTTCATTTCGGGGAGGTTGTTTGAAGAGAGAGAGATGTAAGATGCACCTTAATTTTTGCAAGATACCAAACCATGGCCAAACTTACTGATTTTAGATAGATGATCCCAAAACATGGAATAACAGCTACAGTGAAGACATAGGCTGGTTTGGTATCAGTCTTCTCCACATAGCAGGCCTCTACACTGTGTGGCAAAATAATGATGCTATCATTTACTCATACTCTGTCATCACAATGGATTCCAACTCAACATTTGACTGGCTGCATCACAGAATGCCCGCAATCCTTGATTCAGACAAAAAAATACAGGTAGGTACCTACTATCTATAAGTTCTATGTTAGCTGCTATTAATTATGAAATTTTCCAATAGTAGGTAGTGGAATGAAGGGTTGCTTACCATTCCTACGAACGAATTTATATCTATCAGAGGGGTTACCATGAGTTTAGTGCCGACCGCGATCGATCATAGATCGCAATGATCTACACCGAATTTCAACGAAATTAAACAACGGCATCTAGCGTATTCTTTGAGAAGCTTCTCAAAGCATGCGAAATAATAAGAATTTATAAGCAATTAAGAATAATTATATAATACTAGCTGGTACCCGCGACTTCGTCTGCGTACTTTTAATTTGAATATTATGCAATAAAAGGTAGCCTATGTTCTTTCTCAGGGTCTAAAGATTGTCTGTGCCAAATTTCATCAAAATCGGTTGAGAGGTTTAAGCGGGAAAGCGTAACAGACAGACAGACAGATAGACAGACAGACAGACAGAGTTACTTTCGCATTTATAATATTAGTTGGGATTGAATTTCCTTGAATTGCGGTGTATATCGGTGTGATCTACGATCGATCGCGGTCGGCACCGGAATAGGCCCAACCAACCTTTTGACACCCACTGCTGGGTATAGGTCTACCCTCTAGTACGCTACGCCAGTCTTTCCAGTCCTGTGCCAGTCGCATCCACTGTGGTCCGACCGATTGAATTTATATACTGATATAAAAATACATTACTTATGTAGAGGCAAGGTAGTGAAATAGGAACTTCTTGCTAACCGAAAATTCATCATTAAAATACTAAAGTAGTACATAAGACACACAGCAAGCAGTGCACTGGACACTAAATAATGAGCTCATTCTTTGGTATATTATTATTTTCGAGTATGAACTATGATGCATAATACCCATAGCTGAAAGACGAAATGTATGTAATAGATATGTAATGTTTTTTCCAGGCATGGTTGGACATAGATAATGTGAGCCCAGACATAGCCCTATCTTATTTGAAGCCAGTTCAAACATTGTCCTGGCACCCAGTTTCCACAGTTGTTAACAATTCCAGAAACAAATCAGAAGACTGTAACAAAATAGCAAACATTGAAAAGAAAAAAAGTGTTCAAAAAACTTTAAATGCATGGTTTACAAAACCAGAGAAACATAAATCTGATATTAGCAGTCCGGATCGCGATTCAAAAAGAATTAAACGATAGGTTAATTAGAAAAACACAGTAGTTTATGTGTAGGTAGGTAGGTACATCATACTTTATTATCATGATCAATTTCTTTGTTTTGAATTAGCAAACAAAAATATAGGAGGTAGGTAGATAGCAGAATCTCACAATTTTTCAGTTCATATTACACCCATAGATAGAATAGTCTAAGTAAAATCACTTCCAATATACCTAGTAGTAGTACTCGGATAAAACTGAAATCAAAATGGTACCTAATGATAATTTTTAGTGATATCCTGAACCTTTCTCAATTAAATATACCTATTATTAGTATAAACTTTCCTTTAGTTTTAAAGGATTTAAAATAAATTGCTAAGTTATTTATGATTCACATTACCATTTCGCTGTTACAGTCACACACTGCTGCAGACATTGCTTTTAATTCTTAAGATTAGGTATAATTGGTTTATCGCCAATCTGCTATTAAAGTCCTTTTTGTTTCCTACAATGTCATTTTTTTACAATTTATTTATTGGCCGAGTACCTACTTATGTTGCCGGTTCTCCTAGGCTTTGGTCGCGTGGAACAGGCACCTAGAGCCACCTAGTTTTAAGACGTTTCTAAGTGATCCTTGTGATTTTATTCAGTACCTAAATATATTTTGACATGTAATATGAACACTGTAAATATAAACCACACAGTATACCCAGTCAGTACCCACTGATCTGTCTACCCACAGATATCTATTAGTGTGATATTAGTACACGTCTATTACTCAGTGATAGTACCCCAAATCTGACTTATGTATTTATTTTTTTGGGAAGATTTTAGGCTTTTTTGTCAGGAGATTCGATAATCGATCGAGTGTGCTGAGACACGATTCTCCATAGGTACCGTCCATCCATATTACCTACCGTGATTGTATAGTGATACAGACCATCAACACAGTCAGTCGTCAGATAGGTATTATTTTGTATCTTACTAATCGATTAAAATACCTAAAATCCGCCTGCCAAGCGAGGTTACTACAGCAAACCCCACAAACAGACATAGCCTAGGTACCTAATAGCCGTGGACGACAACGTCTACTCATTTGTTACGATAACAACCACGGAACAGAGAAAACCATTTATATTTCTGTAATAACAACAGTTTATAGTTTGGTGAACTAACCTAATGATATAAAATGCCTACGGTTAATTAAACATTTTCGGCAATTTTTAACAAAGTCACTTTTTAAGACAACAAGACACTTTCAAAGACAATTTTTAACTTTATGCACGGACGGATCTTGCGAATTCAAAAAATAACTGATGTATCTATCACACCAGTAGGTACCTACTTAAGTACATAGGTAAATCTACTGCAATATTTTTTTTAGGATTGGGTTCCTACTTTTTACACCATTTTAAAATTACCTAAAATGTTATTTAGAAGCCGCTTCCCGCAGCTTCGCATGAGTTGGAGTGGTGAGCCGAGATTGAGCCACAAAACTCCAAACATCGCAACTTTCGCATTGATTTGTGTAATACCTAGTATGATTTTAAATACCTACGTAGGTATAAGAGATGGGTACCTATACGCGTACATTACCTTCATGTAGGTACCGAGCTTTGCACAAAAATTTGACAAAAACCTACTTACACGGAAAATATGTACTTATTTGGCTTTGATTCATATATAGGTGTTATAGATCAAAGCAAACGAGTATGTACCTAGGACTTAGATGCAGCTAACGCAAACTAATTTTAGGTACATACCTACCTATACATTACGTAACGTACCTACTAACCTTAAAATAAACCATTGTAACAAATACCTTCTACAATAACTTCACTCTAGTATAAGATAGTTTAACTAACATTTTGTAGGTACTTACATACCTATTTGATTACGTAATCTGTGGTATAAATGGTCCAATTGATTTCTATTGATTTTAAAATGTCAATCCTAATTATTTAAAAGCTCATTTTGCATTTAGTTGTAAAATCTTTCTATTTACGCTCTTCCCATCGCCGTTCGTGTATTCGTCGTATTTTGTCAATATGACCATGTGTACGAGCAAGACCAATACGCCACTATACGTACACGAGCCCATAAAACGCGAAAACCGAATAGCCTGTACAGCTAGTTTCTATGAAATGGTGGCAACCATTTCATAGAACGTCTAGTCTAACGGAACTTTTCAATAAATAGGCCAATTCAGTTGAAACTTGGTTACCATACTAAGTTAGTAAGTGGCAGCCAGAGACAAGTACAAACACAATGTTTGGACTTGCCTCTGACTACCACTTCTATTTTCGGAGCGTTCGCGTCGCTTCATGAAATCTCAGTTCGGGACGAACTAATATAGTATAAAAGTGTACAATGTAACTTAATAATCATAAAATGTGGTATTAATTTTATTACACAATATTTAATTAAACTTATTTCGTATTTAAACAAAATTAAGTCTCATTTCCGGACATACAAGGAGGTAATTTTTTTGAAAGGACTTAAAAATGACGGGAAGTGGATTGAAATACCTTAACAACCGCATTTCCAAATCAATTTTTTTATCGAGTTTTGTCTTTATCTTTAACCCCTCCTGCTTTCAGCTTTCTACTTACCACAGTTTATTACTATACCTACCCATGTCATGACTGAACCAGGCAAAACCTTTAGGCCTACTTTGGGTCCTAGAGCACTTCACCTTAATTAAAATACCACCTTTTCTATGCAAAGGTGTATGGAGCCTGTTTGACATTGTCAATAATATCCCTGAAGTCAGCTTCGCATGTTATCATAGCATGGTTTTGTATAAAATCTTGAACAAAACTAGTGACTTCGCGTTTATCTAAAACAAAATAACACATTTAAACACAAATAGATACATTTTTTTAAATAGTGCTAGTGTGAATAAATCCAATGGCGCCGCAACTTTTCGGTCTATATTAAAACAAGTACCTACTTAGGTGATACCAACAATTTTAATTTTTTTGGTAATATTATAATTTTCATTAAGTTATCAACAAAAATGAATGATTCGATATAGGTATAGTCGCTGTGATTTTATTAATTTGTGCTTTCGCTAATCATCATGAACCAATAAATAACCGCTAATAATCAAAATATAAATTAGGTACTCTTATTTGGTAAAGAATATATTTATTGTTTATGAAACTAGAGCTTTTGGGATTTACGTTAACCAGCAAACTGAATTTTGGATCGTTCATAGAATCCAAGGCCAAGACAGCTGGAAAGAAGCTAGGTATATTATCGAAGGTGAGGCAGTACTTCACACCGGGACAGCTTCTCTATCTGTATACCAAGCGCAAGTCCGGTCGTGTATGGAGTACTGTTCTCATCTTTGGGATGGCTCTGCCAAATACCAGCTTGAGGCCTTGGATACTATAGAGAGGCGAGCCAAAAGGCTCATAGGTTACACGTTGTTCGAGTCTAAGCTCCTGACTCTTGAGCATCACCGCAAAGTTGCCTGTTTATCGGTCTTTTACAGGATACATTTCGGAGAGTGTGCAACGGAACTCCATAACTTGGTTCCCCCATCCCCGTTCTACCATCGGACCACCAGACGTACGGAGATGAGACATCCGTTCATGGTTGACATCCCTACTGCTCGCACAAAGCGCTTTGCGTCTACTTTTATTATGCGTACAGCCAAAGAGTGGAATGCCTTACCGGCGTCGGTTTTTCCGGAAGCGTACAATTTGGATGTTTTCAAGAGACGAGTGAATAGGTTTCTTCTAGGTAAGCGTGCTACACCGTAGACCGCATCATCACTTAACATCAGGTGAGATTGCGGTCAAACGTTTTACCTATAGATTATATAAAAAAAAAAAAAACTAGATACATAATTTTGGTGTTGAGGTTGGTATACATTATTTACCTGGATATTGCTTGCATTTGAAGATAAGATCTATCAGATATTTGACCACAGACTTGAATAGGTTTTTACCCCTGATACGGCCCATGCCATAGTACGGAGTTAGTGTGGTCAAAACCCACATAGAGATTCGAGTTTTGCAGCTTGATACTAGTTGTGGGCTATCTTCTATGGGCGAAAGTATGCCATCCTCATCATCATCTTCACCAAAGAGCTGTAGGTACAAAGTCTTGATCTGAAAAATATAGTAGGTATAAAAACCAGAGAAATTAATACGCATTAACAATGGCTGATGATAAAATAGTTAAAGAATATCAATATCTACAAAAACGTTTGCGATACCATACCTATGTCCAACTATAATATTGTACTCGTAGTTATGGAACTATACCTACCTACCTAAACATTTTATAAGTTGATAGAAATGCCAAAAAATGCCGGATCAGGTGGATAAGGATTATTATTATGAAAGTATGGATTCCATACTTTCATCCAAATAAAATGTCCAAATTAATCATTTCTTATACGACTGTTTTAATACCTGAAAGTAGATCACTTCTTGAATTTTTCAAATCGGACATTCCATTCAAAGGATAATACAAGTTTAAACATGTCGATCTTAACAAAATATTATCAGAAAAATTAATAAAACGCGCTGTGTGTGTGACCCTATAGGCCTATACAGCGCAGTAGCAGCGCAGCGAGAGAGGGAGCACCGAAGCGCGGGAAGAGCGTGCAAATCTACGAAATAGGGAGCCAATC
Source organism: Plemyria rubiginata (assembly GCA_963576535.1). NCBI lineage: Eukaryota > Metazoa > Arthropoda > Insecta > Lepidoptera > Geometridae > Plemyria > Plemyria rubiginata. The sequence goes on from OY754926.1 coordinate 5,224,722, forward strand.
CTAAAATGTTGAAAATGTATGTAGGTACACCCATGGGAAACTTGGACAGGCCGCTAATCTACACCTACACTTCTATCTACACTAATATTATAATCTACACTAATATTATAAAGAGGAAAACTGTATGTATGTTTCGAATAGGCTCGAAAACTACTGGTCCGATTTCAAAAATTGTTTCACCATAAGAAAGCTAAATTATCCCTAAGTAACATAGGCTACATTTATTACTGAAAAAAATTAGGGATCCCTACTAAAACTTAAAAAATGTAACCCGAGGTGTAATATAAAATATCTTTCACCGCATGCGCTGCGGAAACTATAGACGATAGAACAAAAAATTGTTCTACAATATTAACACATTATTAACTACAATTTAGTCAGCGATAGCATATGTCTAACTATTGTAGTTATGTTACTATAACAACTTTTCTGTATTTAAAATGTTGATAAAAATGCCGACCAAAAACAGACCCTGTTATTATATATATATTTACCTTCATAATAGTCCTTATCCAAATAAATCCTTTTGTATGCAAGGCTGTTTTAATACCTATCGATTACTTCTTGAATTGTTATAATCGGACATTCCATTCCAAATATATTACGAAATTAAAAACTTTAGTGCACCTTAGAAAGCGCGAAAGCTAGGCGAGTTCTCACTCAGCGTGGGCACAAAGGTGAAAATACACATGCCCGTAGCTGGCACACTTGCATGCAAGTAGTTAGCACAACATTCTATTTTAGGTCAGCTACTGGCATCCATGTGAAGGACTCGGGGGGGGGGCTACGAAACCGGCATGTGTGAACGTCGCGACAGGTACAGGCATGCCAGTACCTGACGTGTTGGCATGCCACGTAAGCGAGGGGATGCGGGGGCTACGAAACCGGCATGTGTAAACGTGGCGACACCTGACGCCACGTTCACGTGGCGAGTTAACTTGCAAATGTATCTACAATGTGCCCGTAAATCCTGCATGCCTGTAACTTGCATGCTCGCTACTGTACCATTTTACTGGCACGTGTATTTTCACCTTCGTGTGTTACGTAGCGCGGGAGTTTAAGTTTATCCTAAAATGTTGAAAAAAATTATGTCCACCCATGCGAAGCTGGGACAGGCCACTAGTATTTTATGAACCAAGGAAAGGCAATCGCTAGGAAAAGTTTTTTACCTACCCTTGCAAGTTTGTTTCTATTATAGTCACCAATCTGGTAAAGTGTTTCCAACAGATCTTTTTTCAAGAAGTACTCTTCGCAGTGCCATTTACTGACCATCTTTTTTTTCTTTATATCTTTTTCTTTTTGGGCACTCTTGCTGTTCCGTTCCTCTTTTCGCTCTGAAGTACTTATTTCATTGTTAATTATTATACCAGTCAAAGTAGCTAGTCTTTCATCAAGAGACTTTATTTGTGCAGCATGGTTTTCAATAACAAAATCATTTGATTTCAATACACAAACTGAATTAGGAGTATTTTCTATCCCCAAATCACTCACTTTATTAATGTTTTCTTGAAGTATTACAGGTGTCTCATTTTGAATAATATTTTTTGGCTTAGCACTGGCCTCATTGCAGGTGGCCTCAAACAAATCATCATCAGTTTGGTCTGTATGGAATAGTTTCTCTAATTGCATCATAATATCATCTGAATCATTTACAGTATGCATTGGAGTCATAATTGGGTTAGTTTGAACCATCATGGGTTGTATTTCAGGTTCTGTAATATTAAGTATTTCAGTTTGAACTGACTTAGGGCTTAGCTTGCTAAGTGAAGTAATTCTTTTGTTATTATTGTTATACACTGGTTCTGGGGTGCAGGTTTGCATGTTTAATGCAACTGGTATCTTGTACTGAGAGAGAAGTGCGTTTGAACTTGTGTTAGCTTGTAATATTGTTGTTAAATCATCTAGCCTTTGAGGTGAACTTTTTCGTCTCCTTTTGCTGTCATTGCCATGGCATTTACAGCTACATTCACTGGTTGAATCAATAGATGTTTGAGTTTTCTTATCGTTTGGGGGGGTTCTAATAGTTTCCAACAAGTTGCGATATAATTTTCCTTTTTCAGTATTTTTTTTTACATCTTTTATCTAGAAATTTCAGAAATTGAAAGATATATAACAGACATAGTAATAATAGTAATTAATAGCAAACATAGGTAAAGTAATGTGTAACAAAACTACAAAACTTACCACAGCAAGAATTTGTGTCCTATAAAGCTGTATCACCATACTTCTTTGAGCTGCCTTCATTTCTATCATTTGAGCACACCTCCAAATACCACTGGGCAAGTATATATTCTTATTCAAGAGTTTTTGGTTTGTCTCATAGTTCACAGAGAGCAGTTTGACCATGTGTTTCATATAATGTTGACGCACCTAGAAAAACATTAAACAATAAATAAATATATATAATTTTATCAAAACATTGCCTCATACATAAGTAAGACATGCATTAGGAATGTGTCCTGCATCCATCAACTTTAAGCATGACACAGATGTTATGCCTCATTTGCCTGTAATTACACCAGCAACCACACACTTCAAACCGAAACTGCTTGGCGGCAGAAATAGGCGTGGTGGTCGTACTCCTCCGAACAAGCCCTTCCTTCAAAGAGAGCTCCACTATTAAAAAGCTTTTCTTATTTCAGCATAAGTTTCCAATTTACTATCAATCTACTTACCTTTGATATCAAAATATCTGGTTCTGAATCGAAAGTCGGACAAGCTATAAATGTATCATCACTTTCGCATATAAGTTGGTCCACATAGCGCTCGGAGTCCCAATCAGAAAGGTTGTACTTCGTAAAGTTTGTATACATTTTGCAAGGTCCAGTCCCGTAGTGTTAAGTACCTAAATAGTGTATCATCTATCTAGGCTTGTTTGTTTGGTTTGGTCTATTATGTGCAACGAACGATGGGTGCAGGCAGTCATACAAGCACCGGGCGCGAGCGCCGGGTCGTCCCCTCGGCAAATTAGGTATCTAAGGGTTTTGTGAATGTGGTATACAAAACACAATAGTAGTTTAGCTTTTCTGTTTGCGATACGGAAACCAGACCGAACTTTTTTGTCGACAACCAAATCACAATATTCTGACCAATTCACAACAAACAAAAGCTAAAAGCCTTGCCGTTGCCAGCCTTCTTCTTCTTCCCCTTCTTTTTTATAATTTTTTTTTTCACCCTGTTGCTTCTGTAAGGCTAAGATCATCAAGATCATTCAACCGATTCTACGTAAACGTAAAATGAAACTATTTCTCAGTGTTGCCAATGCTACAGAAATTGCCGAGTTCTACGGCTTTGGCCAAAGAATCACGAGATCTACGGCCTACGGCCGCACCTTGTGGCCTTTTTGGTGCGTTCGTTCAAGTATTGCTCGTATTTGCGTTGGCGAATTTTTCATTCACTCTTTCATTCATTCATTGTTGAACGTTTTAGAATTTTTTTTCATTCATATTTTAGAATTCGGTTCTCCAATAATAAAGTTTATTGAGATTTATCGGATACCTACACAATGAAAATTTTAATTACAAGAACCGTGATGCACGTAATGCTGTACTAGCAGCATTCGGAAAGGAATTCGGAGTTTAAAGGTTTCGGACATATGAAAATACTATAAACTTGTAAACTTATATTGAACGAACAATGTTCAGTGCTTACTGTGCTTAGCTTCAAAGAGTATACAACTTAGCTAATTGATCATCATCACTCTAGGAATTTGAATACGAATCATCACTATTTCCTTTTTATGTTTTATCCAAAACTCTAACGTGCGCATCAAGGTGCGCATAGCCGCATACTCATACATACCCCCAAATTCCTTGATCATACCGTGCTGCCACCAGAGTATACAATAACTACGTGGCTGCCACCAAAGCCACCAAAAAATAAGCTAATGGCAAACCATGACCATCAATTGCTTGCCGAGTACATAAAAAATGTACATTCTTCACTTAGAAAAGCTTCTTCTGAATTAGGAGTTAAGATAGCTTGGCAAGAACACTGCAAGAACCAGGGTATGTTAGTAAAATATGCAAATTATATGCAAAAACTAGCAACTACTCATTGGGAAAATAATTGTGCCAGCAATAAGAGTGAAGCTTGCAGTCGAATTGAATGGGCAGCAAATTATTGCATGAAGTATTTCATAACTAAAGAATATGAGAAATACAGGAAAAATGATGAAAACATTGCCAGCAAAATTGACCTTGAAAATCTAGAAATAACAGAATCATTTTCAGAGCCTCTGAAATTAATTGATGTAGGCAGCTGTTACAATCCTTTCAAAAAATATAAAAACTTTGATGTTTTGGCTATAGACCTATGCCCTGCCAATACTTCTGTGTTACAATGTGACTTTCTTAGTGTACCCATTGGAAATCAAACAATTATAGATGGTACTAAAGTTATACAATTGCAGCAACAAAGTTATGACATAGTTACATTTTGCTTTCTTTTAGAATACATTCCTAGTTCAGATCTTCGGATAATAGCATGTGAGAAAGCACTCTTATTATTGAAACCTGAGGGATTGCTGATAGTTAACACTCCTGATTCAAAACATGTTGGTGCTAATTCTAAATTAATCAAATGTTGGCGCTATACTTTAGCTATAATAGGATTTCATAGAATAAAGTATGAAAAGTTCAGACACATGCATTGTATGGCTTTTAGAAAGTCACTCCACAAGGATATTGCTGAGCGTTGGGCAAAATTACACAATGATTCATTTATGAAGTTTGCTATCCATATTCCACAAGATTTTCTTAACAAAGTTATTGAACACAAGGTTAAGCCACAGCACCAAAGTCTTGGAAGTAAACTAGATTTTCAAGAACTTCCTTTTAGTGATACTTTAGATTAAGGTGTATATCAGAATAAAAATATAAAGCATTTTCCTTTTGTCTCATTTAATTTCACTTATCATCTATTAGATTTTCACCTTATCAATATTTTTGGAATTTAATTAGGTATGTCTGCCTGGAATCTTCTAAGCAGCTGCAAATTTAGTCTTACGTTTTTCCATTTTCTCTTTGTTTTCAATATCAGTCATGATTTTAGAAACAGATTGACCAAACCGTTCAGCCCGTTTTTTTAACTTATCCAGATTCTCACTAAGAGAGCCAGGAGAGGCTGATGATATGTTGGTAGTGGAATCTGCAGATCCTTGCCCGAACCTCTTCTTCCGAGCCTCTTTCCTTTCAGCTTCAGACATCTGCACTGGGAGCCCAAATCGTTTAGCTCTCAATTCTAGTTTAGATTTTGAGTCCCCATCAACAGTTATTCTTACTTTATCACTCTTAGCTGCAGTAGTTTCAATAGGTTTATCTTCAATTTTTTCTTCTGTAGGTTTGGTAGAAGTTGAGAGTGTCCTGTTTAGAACAATTTTCTTGGTGGATGGCTCTTTTGCAGTTTCAGAGTCAATTTTGTCATCATCAGCTTTGGTTTGAGATGTATCAGAAGCTGTAATCTTTCTTTTGAGAATTCTTTGTGGTTTTGATTCAGGTTTTGCAGGTTGATCTGCCAACGCCAATTCTTCGTTAAGTGTGTCTACAGCGGAATCATCGAGTATGTCCCCTTGACTTTTATCGTCCTCATCTTCCAGAACACCATCGGAATCAATATCGGAATCCAAGTTTATATCACCGTGTTCGTCGTTACTGTCTGAAGCCTGAGACATTGCTGCCTGAAGCCTTTCCACAAGTTCTGCTTTATCACCAGCAGCCGAGAGCTGACGTGTTTTTAATTCTTTTCGCAAATCGACAACCTTCATTTTACTAAGGTCCACCACAGTCGAATCTGCCATGTTGCAGAAAGATTTATTTTCTATTTTGTAGATGAAAATGAAAAATCAGAGAGCAAGCTTGCTTTGCTCAAAGAAAATGTAAAACTACGAGAGAAGAGGCGGGCTTAGTACAGAGCCAATGGGATCCATTTACATGGCACTTCAATACCAACAGAACGAATATGTAGGTACATCAAACAAGAACAGTCTTACCAACCTATCAGCCTTAATAGAGCTGCACGACGGCCCTCGCTTTAATATCGATATCGATAAAATATTCGAAATCGAAAACAAGGTTTTTTTGTAATCCATTTAATGACTGAATCCACGTTTAAGTACAACCTAGGTCCTGAAGTCTTAGGTTGGACTTAAATATGGATCTGACTTGAAATAAAAAGCTTTTTGCATTATTACATGTAATTTTTTTATATAATACCTACTCATTTTATGAATTGGTTTTTTCATTTACTACAATGTTTAGTATTAGCAAGAAGGATACGGTGCCTTCATTTGTCGAGTTTATCAATGTTCATTGTCATAATATAGTTGGATGCTATTCTCGTTGAAAATTATTCGGGCCTAAAAAATCATACACTTAGTTTCATTCTGCTAACCCGAGATACGATGTGTAACTCGGGTTACCTGAATATCGACTCGAGTTAACTCGAGTTGGTGTTTATCCCGTAATAATAACGTATTAGATAAGTACATTTCTGTAAAGTTGGAACTAGCTGTAAGTAAATAAATAAATAAATCCCGAGTTGGTACATCACTACGCTGCCTGCTTGCATGTACCAAAGAGTATATCATGTATACTCTTCACTATCACTACATAGTATAAAACAAAGTCGCTTTCTCTGTACCTATATCCCTATGTCCCCATGTCCCTATGTATGCTTAAATCATTAAAACTACGCAACGGATTTTGATGTGGTTTCTTAGATAGAGTGATTCAAAAGGAAGGTTTATATCCTACTAATATTATAAACCCGAAAGTTTGTAAGTATGGATGGATGGATGGATGTTTGTTACTCTTTCACACCGGAACGGCTGAACGGATCCGGATGAAACTTGGCAGAGATATTGATTATAGTCTGGAAAAACACATAGGCTACTTTTTATTCCGTGGGAATACCGGGTGTTGGCAGATATTTAGCATTTTACCGTATTTAGCTGATACATTTTTAGTTCCTAAATAATAACTAGATGTCGCCACAGGAAAGATTAGCACGCGCTATCATTGCGTTTTGAGCAATGAGTGATATCAGCAATCGTAGGTATGATTGTTTTCCGCACTGCCGCTCGCGCTGCCGGTCCTTTGACTTCCGCACAAAAAACCGCCATTTAAGGGAGCGCCGGGCAGCGCGAGTGGCAATGGCAGTGGCATGAGAAGTATCACGTTTACACACTCGTCCTGCCCACTTCCCTGCTCACTACGGCTGAATGTAAATGCGGTATATCCTTAGAGCATTTATGACGGGAGATGCCAAGCGCTACTTTTAGTACTAAAATCTTTCTGCCGGTTTTCGCGGGAGGCGGGGTAGTACGGTACAGAACACATTTACATAATCACGCATACTAATGCAGAAAAATTAAGCGTCCCTATAAACGCACACGCAAGTAAAAGCTGTACACCAACACAAAAACAATAACACAAGTAAAGAATGACTGTTGTTACACTTTTGTTTAGTTACACACTAACACAAAAAAGTAGTGATGGGTTGTAAAAAGACCGACAAAATGAATGATTTCATATGAATGAAACAGGGTGGTTCAAAATCATATACTTTTCCTTTTTTTAGCCAAGATTAACAAACGTGTACCTGTCTAGCCTAGTAGGTATTACTAAGTAAATAGAGTGCTGGCACCGACTCCAAAAATATCAGTAATTGTATAATGTCATAATAATAAAATTATAAGATTTGTTGAAAAAATGGATACCTATTTGTAAGTAGATTGAAATATAAATCCATAATGCAATTATTTTTAACTTTTTAGTGTATTTTTCATAACAAATTGGATAGCAGTTTTGGAGTCGGTTTTTTTTTGTAAAAAATATTTTATTTAGAGTTTGTAGAGCGTAATCTCTGAAACTACTGAAACGATTTTAAAAATTATTTTACAAATAGAAAGCTACACTGTTGTTGAGTAACTTTAAGCTATATTCTATTTTCGCAAGTAGTAAGTAATCTTTCAAGTAAGTAGTCTTTCATGAATGCATTTTTAGATAAATATTTTGTTTCTTTATTGGTATGATGTGTCCAGCAGTGGACTTACATAGGCTGATGATGATGATTGGTATGGCGGGGTGAAAAAAATGAAGAGCAGTAGAAGAATAGCGGCTGTTAACAAATGCTCATAGCCCATGTCCCTCTCCAGCTAACATACTACAGCTATACAAAAATCACGTTTATACGATTCTGCGTTCAAAAAGTACAAAGAAAATAGCAATAAACCAACGACACAGCACAACTAAAATTTTAAGGGAGCTCCATAAAGCGACGTATTGAAGGCAGAATGACAGAGACAGTTTTTGTAGAGTCCAATACTGAACATCCTTTTTTTAAATCGGTTAAATATGGGTACAAAAAACACATCGCATTTTATTCTAATTTTACGTTCATTCCATCATTCATTCAATCGATTTCGCTCAACTAGTCCCCACACTACGCCTTCTACCAAGGAATATAAATTCACCGACACCTCCTACCAAGACGTTGGCGTCGTATTAAAACTGTCGTAACTGGTATTCCATTAAATATAAATTAAACGTAATTACAAAAACAATTGACTAATATATCACTTACTTGTAATAGGAAATACCGTGTTCCCTAAAGTTTGATGTCTCTGATCTCCTTTTACACCGAAATACCGCACAATTCACCATTTTTACTGAGCACTACTTCGCGACACGAAACGACAACTAATGGCCGCGCGGTGATGAGTGAAGTAGTTTTATATAACGTGCATGGCCAAGTCGCGCCTTATGGCCGGCAGAGGGGTACGCCTTGCGTTAACATCTCCACATATCACTTGACACTGGCAAGATTGTCTATAGACAGGAGCCATAAAAAAAAACGAAGAAGAAGAGAACAACCCCAACGGAGAGTACCAAGGAATATAGATAATATTCAAATTCCTTGGAGAGTACTATTCATTTTATCCTTAGAGCATTTATAACTGGAGATGTTAACGCAAGGCGTACCCCTCTGCCGGCCATAAGACGCGACTTGGCCATGCACGTTATATAAAACTACTTCACTCATCACCGCGCGGCCATTAGTTGTCGTTTCGTGTCGCGAAGTAGTGCTCAGTAAAAATGGTGAATTGTGCGGTATTTCGGTGTAAAAGGAGATCAGAGACATCAAACTTTAGGGAACACGGTATTTCCTATCACAAGTAAGTAATATTTTAGTCAATTGTTTTTGTAATTACGTTTAATTTATATTTAATGGAATACCAGTTACGACAGTTTTAATACGACACCAACGTCTTGGTAGGAGGTGTCGGTGAATTTATATTCCTTGGTAGAAGGCGTAGTGTGGGGACTAGTTGAGCGAAATCGATTGAATGAATGATGGAATGAACGTAAAATTAGAATAAAATGCGATGTGTTTTTTGTACCCATATTTAACCGATTTAAAAAAAGGATATTCAGTATTGGACTCTACAAAAACTGTCTCTGTCATTCTGCCTTCAATACGTCGCTTCATGGAGCTCCCTTAAAATTTTAGTTGTGCTGTGTCGTTGGTTTATTGCTATTTTCTTTGTACTTTTTGAACGCAGAATCTTATAAACGTGATTTTTGTATAGCTGTAGTATGTTAGCTGGAGAGGGACATAGGCTATGAGCATTTGTTAACAGCCGCTATTCTTCTACTGCTCTTAATTTTTTTCACCCCGTCATACCAATCATCATCATCAGCCTATGTAAGTCCACTGCTGGACACATCATACCAATAAAGAGACAAAATGTTTATCTAAAAATCCATTCATGAAAGACTACTTACTTGAAAGATTACTTACTACTTGCGAAAATAGAATATAGCTTAAAGTTACTCAACAACAGTGTAGCTTTCTATTTGTAAAATAATTTTTAAAATCGTTTCAGTAGTTTCAGAGATTACGCTCTACAAAATCATTCATTTTGTCGGTCTTTTTACAACCCATCACTACTTTTTTGTGTTAGTGTGTAACTAAACAAAAGTGTAACAACAGTCATTCTTTAATTGTGTTAGTGTTTTTGTGTTGGTGTACAGCTTTTACTTGCGTGTGCGTTTATAGGGACGCTTAATTTTTCTGCATTAGTATGCGTGATTATGTAAATGTGTTCTGTACCGTACTACCCCGCCTCCCGCGAAAACCGGCAGAAAGATTTTAGTACTAGAAGTAGCGCTTGGCATCTCCCGTTATAAATGCTCTAAGATTTTATCAGATTTTATCCTTTTATCCATGGACCAAGAGTATATAACGCTATGGATAGATAATATTTATGACAATGCATCGAACCGACCGGGCGATTCCGCCTGCGACGCAAGAGGTTGCGGGTTCGATTCCCACCTCGGAACAAATTTGTATAATATCTATTGTATTTTATTTCTTTTTCTTTTTATGTAGGATATAAAGAAAAATAAAGAAAATTCATAAACAAAAATTACAATAAAAATAATAAATAAGTATAATGAACTTACCCTTGGAATAGAATAGAATAGAAAAAGAATAGAATAATTCTTTATTTAGCATACGTAAAAAGGTACAGTGAAAAGCACAAGCCTGTAAAAATAAACTAAAAAGGGGGTAACATTAATAATTTTTTGCAGCACAGCATGTACATACCTACTATATACTTAGCACAAGCTTTGAGCAGCTTAGGTACCTACTTTGGGGTTAGATGGTGCTGTGTGGATTGTTCAGCATTTTACACTACACTACACTTTTTTTTTAAGATTCAGATAACCGTCAATCAACCTATCATCACACTATGCACTAGTAAGGAGTCGTAAGCAATTCCCGAAATGACATTACCTATGATCCTATGAATGAAGTATTGAGGTACCTACCTACTTACCTATTTCGTAATTTTGTGATGATGTTATGATCTAAAATTTAAAATAAAATGCATTTTAATATTATAGAATTTTATTGGTACATACAAACATTTTGTAATGTTGGGAGTATAGTAATCAAACTAAAAAGCACTTCTTTGAGTAGCTAGTGAAAATTCGTGGTAAGTTATCTAGAGCTGTAATAAAAGTATTAAAATAAAACTGCTGAGAGGGGAACTTGACGAGTATATACATACAGTTTTCTAGATCCCTATAGTAACAAAAATATATCTTTACTAATGCTTCGATAACAATCTATGTGTAGGTAGTCGACGCCATCGAAACAGAATCAATCCGGGCGGTAAACATCAAAGCGAAACTTACAATTCGACCCCTCTCCTTCAACAATAAATTAAACATTAGTGACGCATAATAACTATGTAAGTAAGTCGTCACAATAATATATTTTTTAAATTCAAGTGTGGTTAAATCGATTAAAAACATTCCATCACTAACTTTATCTACATTAAATGAAATCACACTGATATTTGGAAAGGCAAACGAAACAAACTAAGCATCCACTAGGTAATGTTAGCGTAAATCTATTAAAGACCGACCCCTCACAGAACGAGGACGCTCCGACGCGGTTTGAAGCATTCGGCTATCATTATTCGACGTTATTATGGGCAGTTTCAAAGCTGTAAGATTATTCATGGCAAAATAGACCACTAACGACGCAAAACTCATCTTCAAGCTTTTCAAATCAATGTGCAAACAAATTTAACGCTGTTTCCTGCATTTTAAATTGCCTAAAATAATGTCAAAAATTGGCTGTCCTATGAAGATGTCCCGATTAGTAATAAAACATTAAAGGAACTAACGAATATATAATACAAACTTAAGGTACAATAAAATTATAGTTACAAATAAGTTCAACCATTTATTACTTGCAAAGAATTTGTTTAGTAAGCATTATCATTTAAAGGGCTTTTACTAAATACTTGTACCTACACACACGATGAGCATCTTTTGGTCGTCGTCACTCCACCATACATTAGAACGTTTTTAGATAGGAAGACATTTGGATCAGTTACACCCAAATGTCGACCCATACCGCCGCTAGTGGGAATTCAACCACAAGTGTGGGCCAACACATTAGATTTTCCTAATCACGTTCAACATAAACGAAATACGCATATACTGCCGCTTTAAAACCCAAAGACATCATCAGACAGAGACGAGCAATATCAACGCCGGCGCCAGTGCTACAGATCAAGCAACTTGCTTAGAAAATACCACGTCTCACGTTATATAAACCGCAAATTTCAGCACACCAAACAGTAGTTAGCGGTAGCTGTTAACCCTCAGTTGAGTTGACAGCTGTAGAATATATCTATTAAATCTAAACGGGAAGCTGACCAACCGGTTATTGTGGTGAAAAAAGCCTCTAGGGGTCAGACCGAGCGATCTTGCGTGCTTATACTGCTATATACAATTTGTTCTGCGCGGCCACAATAAGTGGAGCGAAGTATGAAATTGCGAATAACGTACATAACACGAACACCAAACAATTACATGCTTCCGAGCGAGGCCCCCAGTCTTGGGTATCAGAAACAACTGTGGTACCACAGCACCTGGAACAAATATTTACAAATATGCAAACATCTGCACCGCCGGGTTTCATAATGCGCTGTCGCGTTACAGTCGCCCACCTCGCGTAGCGATATTTTGTAATACTATCGTTATACGTTGGCGGTCCTGAAGTTACTCGTTAATATTAGCCGCATGCACGTCTGCGCCAACCGGGTTGCTGCAGGTCCTCCGAGTTATAACAACTTGATGGACGTGAATACAGGTCCATGCCTGGCAAGCGATAGCGTCGCAATAGTAATGTGGAGGTGGCGCCCTGCGCCTCGCATTAGGTAGCCCGGCCGGTAGGTAGGTAGTTGATGGCTAGGAGGGTGCACGCACACGCGGCACGCGGCTGCAGTGTGCGTGCGTGCGTGCGTGCGCGCCTGCGTCGGGTCGGTCGGTAGAGTGGGCGCGGGGAGGGCCGGCCCGCGGGCGGAGGCGGGGAGCGCGCCCCCCCGTGGCCCTACCTCCCCTCGGGCACGCCGCGCGCCGCGCCTCGCGCTACGCCGCCGCCTTCCTACAAACGTACATATATTATATAATCATGTAGAAATCTATCAGTCTAAAAATGCACGCTTCTCCATTGTCTTTACCATACAAAATGCCTTTACCTAGATCGAACGTTCATTCAGGGATGTGCATTTTTAGACTGAAAGATCTCTACATGATTAAGTTATGTGACATTGCAAAGATCACAGTTAGTCTAGTCTAGGAGAAAGGATATGGCTCTAAATGGTTCTACCTAGAACTTTACATGTCATATGTCCAGCAGCAGAATTCTTCAGGTTGATAAGCTTTATTCTTCATTCTGAGGTATCTTGTCAAAGCAAAGCCACAATATCTATCTCATTGATGTCACCATGTTGTGATGAAACGCTTCGAATGCAGGACAATGACCGATTTATCCACGAGTAAGTTCCCGCAGCAGTTACCTTGGTTCGTGGCTGCGGTTTGACGCGCAGCACTGCGGCGGGCGCGGCGGGTGCGGCGAGCGCGGTCGGCGCGGCGGGTGTCGCAGGGGCGAGCGGCGCGGCGGGGGGCGGCGGCGCGGGGGCGGGGGGCGCGGGCGGCGGCCGGCCTAGCGACGCGAGCATCAGCCCGCGGAGCAGCGCCGCGCGACACTCCGTCTCTGAACTAGACTGATCTTCTGCACCACCTGAAACAAATATACACAACTATTAGGATCAAGCACCGGTGGTCTAGTGGGAGTGACCCCGCCTTCCGATCGTAAGGTCGCAGGTTCGAATCCGGTCGTGCACCAATGGATTTTTCTATCGAAAAATTTATGTACGCAATGCCAGTGCTCTTAAACAGTGAAGGAAAACATCGTGAGGAAACCAGTTAGTATTCTAACAGCGGCGATGGGCTTGCAACCTGTCACGTATGGAATACTAACTACTGCAAAATGTGGGTATGTGCCAAATGTAATGTTTGGACGTACCTCTGACTACCCCCCTTAGACATCCTCAAAGAATCTTGAATTAGGACCTACTTGGTAATGGGAGATCTGAAGGGATATCTACCGTGCCTGGGGTCGAAAGTCGTGAAGCTGTTTCAGTTTTTTTTTATTAGGATCAAGGATTGGCGAGCAGAAACTGTTGATCAGCTGGACCGCTGCGAGAACAAACATCTGTGGGATAACCATAGATGTTTGTTCTCTGTCTGGGTGTTATTATAATTGGAAGTTACTTGGTTGGTACTAAGAAATCTGAGGGGGATATTGTGCCTGGGGATTAAAGTCGTAAAGCTGTTTATTTTTTTTACTAAGATGGAAGATTCTGTTCACTTTAGGTACTTACAATCAATAATTTAGGTCTGGTATTTTCTTAATTCTCACTTAACACAATGTTTTGTTACCTAGGAATGAGGCGAGCAGGAATTGCGAGTCCACGGGCGCGGGCTGGGGCGCGGGCTGCGCAGGCGCTGGCTGCGGGGCCGGCGCCGCGGCCGTCGCGCAGCCGCCGCGCCGCGGGAGCCGCTCCAGCTGTTGACGCGCCGCCTGGAACACCGCACCTCTATCAACGACTAACACTCGCATGCGACTGTCTGTTCACACTTTTTATAACTTGCTTTTCCATGTTTCGGATTTAGTATTACGTAATTAAGCATCAAAAAGCAAAAGGGTCTCCGACATCAGTCGTTCCTGATAATACTATGACCACAACTGAATACAGGGCGTCCCACAGATATGCCACATGAAGGGAAAGTGCCTTGAATATTGTAGATGGAACATTTTACTGAAAGAAGACATTATTTGAATTTTTAAAACAATTTAAACTGCATTCATAGATATTTTAATAATTACATGGTTGAACCAGGAATCGAACCCGTTACACGAGAAAAATAAGCTTCATCATAAGGATTATTTTTACACATTATACTCCGCAGCCGGTGTAAGACCCAGCATTTGTTACGTAGTAGGCTTAGCGCGCCGCTATCTCGCTTGCACAGTTGAACGTTTTTGTAGAAAAATAATCACTGAATGTAGTAATGTAATATTGCAATCGGTTATGTTATGGTCAATGGTATTACAAAGATTTTACGAAAACAACATTTTTATTAAACCAAGTTTTGACACTTAAAAATTAGACTGTATTTTTCTAATTTGTATGTATGAATACTTGCTTGATTTTAAGTTTTAGGTTAAAAACCCCTTCCGTCTTATTATAAAAATGTGAGTTAGACTAGGCTTAAGCCAGGACTAACTGGTCCGTGGTCTAACTTTGATACCGAAGTTGGTCCCTGCTCTATAGAAAAATCAAAGACTTAGACCAGACGTTATTATAAAACGGAGTTTATCCCCTAAACCACGGTTTAAAGATAAACCCGAACGACCCCTAGTTTAAGTATGGTCTAACTAATAAAAATCTCATTTTGCCAAATTTTATTTGGTCTCCCACATAAGTTTATTCAATAAAACAACTTGTAGCACTGCATTATCCAACATACATTTCAAACTCTAGACTCCGATCTAAATTTGAAATGTCAAAACGCATGGGTTGCCACGAATTTGTCAATATCAAGTTGATAACGAGATTTAAAACAAAAAGGCGGAGATCTGAGTCAAGAAGAGAAACTAAAAATTGATTCGTTAAAACGAAAGACGAGGTAGTATGCGCATATGACTTTAGCCTGCGGCAAGAGAGTACAGTTATACCAACTTATCTAAGCCGGTCTGAAGTTAGCTGTTTAGAGAATTCTCGATTCACTATTGGCCATTTATGCACAAGCGGCTAACTTCAGACCGGCTCAGATAAGTTGGTGATTCCAAAATGAATGAACGATTGATTGCCATAATTTGTTATAGTCTGTGGATATTTGTTGAATGATTATGTTCTGTGATGATGAATCATGGACTATCTCAGGTACTATGTAGTCTTCGACTAAAGTGTCTTTTGTAATACGAAAATGATAAAGCTGAGATGATCCTAAATTTATGAGATAAACCAGGTTTAAGTTGTTTATAATAAGAAAACGTGACTTGAGCTAGGTTTAAACCCAGGTTTGATTTGTTTATAATAAGGCTGCTTGGGTTTAAAATACAAATATTTGGCAAAAATAAAAGTTTGAACAAAGCAAGATCTCAAGCATGCAAATTAGAAAAAATATAAAGTTCGAATTTTATGAGTAAAAACTTGCTTAAATAAAAATATTATTTTCGCTAAAATCTTTGAAAGTAATGCCGTTGACAACAACTTAACCGATTGCAATTTTACATAACTACATTGTGATTTTATTGATTGAGTGAGCAAAGCGAACGAAAATCTTACAAACAACTTGGGCGATTTGGCATTTTATATGTGTATGCATGTGTGTATGTTTGTCCGACGATAACTTATGAACCGTTTATCCGATCTGCATGAAATTTGGTAAGTCGATAGCTTGTACTTGAGAAATTTACTGGTAAGTATATGAGTAAAATCGGATAAGGGGTTACTAAAATATGGGGGGTTTTAAGGGGGCAAAAATTAAAAAAGTTACACAAAAAAAATTAAAACATATGTCATATGAAAGGGCTTGGTTTGGACATTCCAAAACCATTTTTTTTTTTTCTAGGTAGCCCAGTTTTTGAGATACAACAAAAAAGTTAAATTAAGATAACCAGCGACCCAAGAGCTCTCATTTCTAAGAGTTTCGTTGGCATGAAAGTTTTTCTACTGGTCGGGCAGTTCCTTTGCTTTTTCAAATATTTTTTTCTGAAAATAAATTAATAAGGTACTTGGTTCTCATTAAATGGTGATAGCGAGCTGTTCTGATGATGGAGCCAAGGTCTGTTCAACGGAACTCTTCAATAAATGGGCCAATTCAGTTGAAACTTGGTTACCATACTTAGTTAGTAGGTGGCAGCCAGAGTCCAAACACAAAGCTTGGACTTGCCTCTGACTACTACTTACTTATATTTTCGGAGCGTTCGCGTCGCGTCACGAAATCTCAGTTCGAGGCTAACTACTAGTATATTCAAAAATGTTCAGTCGTGCGAGCGAGATAGCGGCGCGCCGTATGCTGCCCCGCAATGCAATGGTACTAGTATGTAGTTAACATGCGAGCGAGGCGAGGCGAGGCGAGGGTGCGGTGCAGGTACCGAGTGCAGGTAGGTACTGACGGTGGCTTGCTGCCGCTCCAGCTGCAGCTGCATCTGCAACTGCTGCAGTTGGCTGGGCGTGCCCGGCTGGCCGGCGCGTCTCACGCCCGACAGCTGCGAGAGGAGCTCAGCGATGGGGTCGACGACCGCGTCGCGAGACGACGGCGACAGCGAAGAGATGCCTCCGCCGGTGCTGGAATTCAATAAGTTAAACCTACACTAATATAATTAGAATAGGGACGTCTTGGATAACGGCTTGAAGCAATGCAAGGTTTCTGGGACTTTATAACTTTTTTTGCACATTTACTCAAGTTTGTACATACTCATACAAAATGTGTTTGAGTAACCAAAGCAATTTTTAATGGAACAGTTCCCTAAATACTTAAGCTCTATAATCTACAATAGCTCTCAGAAACTCTAGTTTAGTCCAAAAGTCCATATTAGTTCATATATGAGTAGCTCTTATGCATGTATATTAGTTAGTACCTACAAACAGCTGAAACAGCATGGAATAGTGCTCACCAGAGTAACTTTTAAGAGGTAATTGAGACTTGCGAAAGACACATAACCAGAACAAGATGTCAGAGCATTTTTGGATAGCTTCAGGAAACCCATAAAGCAAGCATTTATTATGGATAAACCAATGGAATGTATTATAATTACCTAAACTGCATGTTGGTCCGACGCGCGCGACTGACGCCGCGGCCCGAATGCGGCATTCGACGCACACCGCCGTGCCTGATGCCACTTGGCTCATCGTGCAGGGGGGTTAAGGTTATTATCCTACTAATATTATAAACGTGAAAGTTTGTAAGTATGGATGGATGGATGGATGTATGGATGTTTGTTACTCTTTCACGCCGAAACGGCTGAACGGATCTGAATGAAACTTGGCAGAGCGATACATTATAGTCTGGAATAACACATAGGCTACCTTTTATCTCGTGGGAATACCGGGATTTAAATCTGCGCGGGTGAAGCCGCGGGGCGCAACTAGTATTAATATATAGGAGAAGGCGGAAGACCGAGACAGTTGGAGGAAAACTCTTTTTGACGGAGTCATTGCCCATGACCGAGCATGGCTTAGCTTGTTATCTCACAAGCGCACTTTGAGACATCAGCGTGTTGCTCTTCCTTTACCATCTTCAGGGACGACACAATATTCTTGCACAAAATGTGGTCATGCCTGTCGCGCTCGTATAGGCCTTACAAGCCATGAACGTAAGTGACTATTGACCTTGGACGCTGTTTAAATCATCTTTTATAAATGTAAAAGGCCTAACTGTAACTGTAGTGATACAACAGATGCAACGCCATTTTATTCTGATATTATGCAGTTAGACATTATTCGCACCAGGCTTGTAGCACCTCCCACAACGCGTCCGTGTTCACTGATTGGCTGATAACACCAAAATACCGCGGTGGGAGGTGCTACTCGCCTCTACAAGCCTGGTGCGAACAGGCTATACTTCTGCCTGTAACACTTGCATTAACATCCATCGAGTGTGTGACATATGTAGTAGGTGTTGCATTGTCCATGACTCACTCTGAGACGTAACGAGATGTTAAGGTTGTCTGTTCACTGAAGAGAGATTTTATGCAATCTATTGCTTAATATTTCTCCGTTTCTCCGCTCTGTTGCTTTCAGAATCGATCGAACTTCATTATAAACGCGAAAGTATGGATGGATGGTTGTTACTCTTTCACGTCGGAACGGCTGAACGGATCTGGATGAAACTTGGCAGAGAAATAGTCTGGAATAGCACATAGGCTACTTTTTATCCCGTGGGAATTCCGGGATTTAAATCTGCGCGGGTAAAACCGCGGGGCACTACTAGTACCTACCGTTATATGTAGGTAAGTATTTTTAGAAGCAGTCTCGCACGCAGACTTTAAACACCCTTAGATGTAGGTATTATTGTCTTCGTCATTCATATTACTTTTAATCGCGTAGAAGTACCTACATAATCGACGAATGAGTATTTGTGGGTGGTTGGGTAAATATTAGCGTATGACGAGGCTTGGCTTGACCCTTAAATATGCAAGGCAGGTGAACCTCAGAAAAAAAAACCTGAATTTCTAAACTAATTTGTGTTAAAAAGGATATCAAAAATGAGATGAGGTCTCTAGGGCCGGTCCGGTGCTCCAATGTTAGATGTCCCGCGAAGTCATCTGTTACGTAGTTGGGCTCGCCGCCCGGCATTGATGCGCACACTGGACACACTACCTGCTGAGGAGACACAGTTTACATAACCTTGCACAAAAATAATAATGTGACAAAATAATTAAAAACGATCTACTTAAAATTTAAAGCGTAATTATAAGACTAGCACTACTGTTAATTAATTATTAGTGTTAGAACACATTGTACATGTAAAAACATATAAAATATGTGAACATATAACTTAGGCAAACTTAGGGAGGTCAAAAAGTAATTTATCGTCTTTATTGTAACTGCACTAAATAACAAATTATACAAACAATACCTCAGCCAGCTCCCCAACTATAAAATGCCCCTTTGTCTTTGTTGGATAACAAAGGGTCGTAGATGAAGGGTGAGTCTATGTTTTACACTAACTTATTATAATATTTAAATGTGAGCACACTTTCACAAATAAAAAAATAACACAAATACTATTGTATTTCTATTTTCTACACAATTTTGTAGTACACTGACAGTACTTTACTTTCTATTTTATTTTCTGTGTCAGTAGGATGGTATGATGGAAGATGGTAGCTAGACTATGTGGTGTTATACAGTTCACTAGGAAGGACAGCAAATCAGTTAATCAAAGTAATTAATGTGGTTTTGTTACAACTCATATTGTTTGAGGCGCAAGCATGCAAACAATATGGCATATCAAAATCTATATTGATGTTTTTAGATACTGAAGGTAAATTTTTTTATTATCTGGCTGATGGAACAAGCAGATGGCCCACCTGATGTTAAGTGGTAACCATCACATATAACAGAGCATTGCCTCGTAAGTCACGCACGATAGAAACATGCCCTATGGTGCACTGCCCTGCGTCCATTAACTTGAGGCGTACAGATGTCAAGCCTCATGTGCCTGTAATTACACCGGCGACCACACTCTTCAGACTGTAACAAAGTGTTGCTGCTTGGCGGCAGAAAATGGCGTGGTGGTATTATTCCCCCGAATAAGCCCTTCACAAAGAGCTCTACTACTCTCAAATCATTTTACCCAGCACAGGAAAAAACTCACTGCTAAAGCTGTGTCTGCATGTTCAGCAGTTACATGCTCCACAAGTGCTGTGTCTGTGAAGCCCATCCTGTTGCAAAATGGACAAGCGTATGCCTGTGGCTGTTCCAGTGTCAGTGCTTCTCCTCCATAGTATAAATCTAAATAAAAGGAAATTTTTAAAGCTTTATTTAGTTATCCTACTATTATTATAAATGCGAAAGTTTGTGATTATGGAAGGATGTTTGTTACTCTTTCACGCTGGAATGGCTGAACAGATCTGGATGAAACTTGCCAGAGAGATAAATGATAGTCTGAAATAGCACATAGGCTACTTTTTATCCAGTGGGAATACCAGGATTTAAATCTGTGCGGGTGAAACCACGGGGTGCAACTAGTCAGTCATAGTTTCACACAAGTCAGGTTTCTTGGTATCTAAGATCTGTGATGTACTATCTGAAAGTGCACATAGTATACATTATCTCTACCCCATACTAGAATTCCCTGTCATATGTATGTAACTATC
Organism: Plemyria rubiginata; assembly: GCA_963576535.1. NCBI lineage: Eukaryota > Metazoa > Arthropoda > Insecta > Lepidoptera > Geometridae > Plemyria > Plemyria rubiginata. The sequence continues at coordinate 5,245,485 of OY754926.1, forward strand.
CGAAATTTATTTCACTCCAGTTTAGCTAAAGGTGTTGTATAAACAAACTCATGTCAATAAACCCATTATTTCACAAAATTCACTCAATCTGAAATAAACTTTAGGATGAAGCTGAGTCATTCTGGGAGAACACTCAAAATTAAATTAAACATTATTTACAGGTAGGTACAAGGAAGTGTGAGGTTTAGCTCACACCTCTAAAAACACAAATATCTAATGGTGGTGGCACTATAACTCATCCTACTAATATTATAAATGTGAATGTTTGTAAATATAGATGGATGTATGGATGGATGGATGTTTGTTACTCTTTCACGCTGGAACGGGTGAACAGATCTATATAAAACTTGGCAGAGGGATAGATTATAGTCTGGGATAACACATAGCCAACTTTTTATCCCATGGGAATACCGGGATTTAAATCTGTGCAGGTGAAACCGCGGGGCGCAACTAGTACACTATACTGTTGACATTAGTTACCTTTCACTAGTACTCAAGAGGTAAATAGGTACTTAAATAAAATTCAAACTAATAAAGCTTTTACTGCGGAAACCAGATGTAGCTAAGATAAATAAAATGATCAACAGAGAAATGTTAATTTCACTTGATTACTGTATACTATCACTTCAATCTTTGGTTTCTATGAGCTTTACAGTGTTTTTACCTATTAATTGTCTCATTAAGCCTAAAATTTTGTCTTAATAAAATCATATATTATTAGATAATATTATATTGCCCATTCCAACACCAGAGGTACCTAGTGGGAAAGTTAAATAGATTTTACCACATTTTTTTATCTGTTAACATTAGATTAAAAATAACAACTACTGAATGGTAACTAGACTATTTTATCAATGTGTAAACAAACAGTGGGGTCAATCAAAGCAATGGGCCAGCATAGTTTATATGTGTGTCATGAAAACATCTTACCAAAGTCACTTCTTGAAAGGATGCATTGCATTGGGTGTTCTGTTGTGTGCTGATTCGTGGTAGCGCCGGACTCATAACAGGCTGCGCACAAGTCGTAGTCGATGCAAATCAAGCATTTGTATCGTCGTCCTCGAAAATTATTTTTCAAACAAGAATCACAGCTGACCCCTGGAAATGTCAATAAATACAAAAGATTTTTTTTTGAATTCGCGTTTGATTTTTATTCATAAAAGATTTTATTGAATTGGAGCCAATATTATGAAGTGATGTCACTGTTTCAGTAAATTTTTGCGATTTCGCAGTGACAATAGCATCGAACAAATTTTGATTATCATTACCCACCTTCATGGCGATTCATTTTCGCCAAAAAATGTCCTCAATGAAACACTTTTTGGCACCAGAATTGCCAGTACGCTATGAGGTATTTATATCACTATTCTAAACTAAGTAGCACAACTAAAATATACACTAAAATACAAGATAATTAACAAAAATTTCCAAGCAATCCTAATTCCTAACCCAACCAGGCCATAGTGACGTCACAAGCCCCACAGACAGTCAGAGTCAGACAGAGAGAGACAGATGTCGCTTCTCATTCTATTCGTCCGCATCCAATTTCATAATGTTTCAAAACCATGAAACAAAACGACTACCTATAGTCCTATGTACTTGCAGCATAAGTTAAGGTGAAGACGTAAATGTGACTCTCGCTCGCACGTTTTGACTTGTTGAAGAATATAAAATCACTGAACCCATTTTCGAAAAATCGCAAACAGCCATTTTGTGTGCAATCACATTGCACAAAGTTTATTAAAAATTTCATTTTGATCGATACATGTTTTCCTACTTATGAGCCCGGTACCAGCAGCTCGCAATTTAAAAATGCGATTGGCTATTATTTCATTTCAGCGAAAATTTTTGAAAAAATAACTATCCAGTGACACATAAATACTATTCGTATACAAATAATACAATAATATGAGGGAAATATGCTTGAATCAGAAATCATTTTGGTATTATGTGAACGTAAGGCCAAACATACATACAAACCGAATACCAAAATGATTTCTGATTCAAGCGTATTTCCATTTCCCTTATATTACTGTATTATTTGTATTCGAATAGTTTTTATGTGTGTCACTGGATAGTTATTTTTTCAAAAAATTTCCCTGATATTAAATAATAGCCAATCGCATTTTGAAATTGCGGGCTGCTGTCACCGGGCTCTTAAAAGTTTACTTTTCTAGTTTTCGTACATAAGCAAACTTTTAACTTTTGACAACAACATAACCGATTGGGATTTTAAATCATCAAAAATGTTCAATTGTGCGAGCGAGATAGCGTCGCGCCGCCGTATGCTGCCCCTTATTTAAGACGAAGACAAGAGCTAATGTGACTCTCGCTCGCACGTTTTGACATGTTGAAAGATATAAAATCATTAAACACATTTTCGAAAAATCGCAAACAACCATTTTGTGTACAATCACATTGCGCACACTTTAGTAAAAAAAAACATTCTGATCGATTCAAGTTTTCCTACTTTAAAGTTTGCTTTTTTAGTTTTCGTACTCAAGCAAACTTTTGAGTAGGAAAACATGCATCAATCAAAATAAAATTTTACCAAACTGTGTGCAATGTGATTGCAAACAATATTCTGAATATTCTGACGACCTCTGTGGCGCAGCGGGCGAGAGTCCGCCTGCGACGCTAGAGGTTGCGGGTTCGATTCCCGCCTCGGAACAAATTTGTGTACGATCTGCAGAAATTTGTTCCGTTGGTTTGGGTGTTTTCTATGTATATAATAAAAAATATCTATCTATGTAAGTATATAATGTATTAAATATATCAGTCATCTAGTACCCATAACACAAGCTTTGAGTAGCTTACTTTGGGGCTAGATGATGCTGTGTGGATTGTCCAGCATTATTTATTTATTTATTTATTTATTGTTGTTTGCGATTTTTCAAAATTGGGATAAGTGATTTTATATCTTTAAAAATGTGGAATCGTGCGAGCGAGAGGTACATTAGGTGTTGTCAACGCCTTAATAGCCTGAAGCATGACTACATTAGAAAAACATGCTCAAAATGACAGAATGAACGAATGTTGATATGGAACGAAGAAAATTTGTTTCAACTGAGCGAATGAATTTTTTTACACAATGTTTGACAGAGATCGTCAAGGAATTTGAATCCGTGCGCCTATGTTCACCGACTTTTTTCAACTTTCATTCGGTCTTTTTTCACATTTTAAACTTTCTGATTCGTAAAACAAATATGTGAGCATAATTTCATAACTAATTGATATCTAAATAATGTTTATGCATGCATTGTCAAGAAATTATTATAAAATGATGACATTTTATTGAATGCACTTTAGCAAACATTTATTATGGTGGTATAAATCTTTACTGCATTAGCTTTGAGAGATACATAGAATTCATCATAGTTAGTATGTGGAAATGATGATGATGATCTAGAAAGTCGGTAGGAATAATATTATGATGAGTTACAGAATACCAGATAGTTCCATTTCGACCAGCCTTCAGTTGATAGTAGCTCTATCTCTGTCACTACAGCGAATGCGTCACACTCGTACCTACTGATGCAATGACCGCCGTGCCGTTCTACAACCATACCTACGCAATTCTCCCTGCCCCGCGACCAGATTTTAGATAAATACCTACCTATCTAGATATTTATGGGTTTTCTCTGTTCCGTGATATTTAGGTACTTTTTACTATCTACGAAATTTCAGTAAGTAGGTATGTACCTACCTAGTACATTTTCGCAATGAATGTTTGTACATGTATAATGCTACTTAGGCTTAGAGCATTTATAACTGGAGATGTTAACGCAAGGCGTACCCCTCTGCCGGCCATAAGACGCGACTTGGCCATGCACGTTATATAAAACTACTTCACTCATCACCGCGCGGCCATTAGTTGTCGTTTCGTGTCGCGAAGTAGTGCTCAGTAAAAATGGTGAATTGTGCGGTATTTCGGTGTAAAAGGAGATCAGAGACATCAAACTTTAGGGAACACGGTATTTCCTATCACAAGTAAGTGATATTTTAGTCAATTGTTTTTGTAATTACGTTTAATTTATATTTAATGGAATACCAGTTACGACAGTTTTAATACGACGCTAACGTCTTGGTAGGAGGTGTCGGTGAATTTATATTCCTTGGTAGAAGGCGTAGTGTGGGGACTAGTTGAGCGAAATCGATTGAATGAATGATGGAATGAACGTAAAATTAGAATAAAATGCGATGTGTTTTTTGTACCCATATTTAACCGATTTAAAAAAAGGATGTTCAGTATTGGACTCTACAAAAACTGTCTCTGTCATTCTGCCTTCAATACGTCTCGCTTCATGGAGCTCCCTTAAAATTTTAGTTGTGCTGTGTCGTTGGTTTATTGCTATTTTCTTTGTACTTTTTGAACGCAGAATCGTATAAACGTGATTTTTGTATAGCTGTAGTATGTTAGCTGGAGAGGGACATGGGCTATGAGCATTTGTTAACAGCCGCTATTCTTCTACTGCTCTTCATTTTTTTCACCCCGTCATACCAATCATCATCATCAGCCTATGTAAGTCCACTGCTGGACACATCATACCAATAAAGAAACAAAATATTTATCTAAAAATGCATTCATGAAAGACTACTTACTTGAAAGATTACTTACTACTTGCGAGAATAGAATATAGCTTAAAGTTACTCAACAACAGTGTAGCTTTCTATTTGTAAAATAATTTTTAAAATCGTTTCAGTTGTTTCAGAGATTGCGCTCTACAAACTCTTAATAAAATATTTTTTACAAAAAAAAACCGACTCCAAAACTGCTATCCAATTTGTTATGAAAAATACACTAAAAAGTTAAAAATATGTGCATTATGGATTTATATTTTAATCTACTTACAGATAGGTATCCATTTTTTCAACAAATCTTATAATTTTATTATTATGACATTATACAATTACTGATATTTTTGGAGTCGGTGCCAGCACTCTATTTACTTAGTAATACCTACTAGGCTAGACAGGTGCACGTTTGTTAATCTTGGCAAAAAAAGGAAAAGTATATGATTTTGAACCACCCTGTTTCATTCATATGAAATCATTCATTTTGTCGGTCTTTTTACAACCCATCACTACTTTTTTGTGTTAGTGTGTAACTAAACAAAAGTGTAACAACAGTCATTCTTTAATTGTGTTATTGTTTTTGTGTTGGTGTACAGCTTTTACTTGCGTGTGCGTTTATAGGGACGCTTAATTTTTCTGCATTAGTATGCGTGATTATGTAAATGTGTTCTGTACCGTACTACCCCGCCTCCCGCGAAAACCGGCAGAAAGATTTTAGTACTAAAAGTAGCGCTTGGCATCTCCCGTTATAAATGCTCTAAGTACTTAGGTATTTTCTGAAGCTTGTTACCTACTTATGTTCTTTTTCGATTTTGCTGAACTTGTTGATGGGCGAAGAAATACCTAGGTAGGTACCTACCTATCTACATCAGGGGTAGATCATCATTTAGTCTCGGACGCAGTGGCGGATTTACCACCAGGCTGAGCAGGCCTAGAAATCCTCGGACGGCAAACTAGGCTTAAGGCCCATTTACACGATGCAAGTTTATTGCCTGTTGCATACAATAATCTTATAGCAATAATTGGCTGGCATCATCTGTACAGCATGTCACATTCTTGCTATAGTAGGCAATTATTGCATTCAAAACTGTCCCTGGTAGAAAACAGCAGGTACAATATTTTTTATGCAATTTTTGTATTCAATTGGATGCTCAATTTTTTTATTTTTGTTTGGTATTTCCATATGTTCGAAACCTTTAAACTCCGAATTCCTTTCCAAATGCTGCTAGTGCAGCATTACGTGCATCACGGCTCTTGTTATTAAAATTTTCATTGTGTAGGTAGGTATGTAAACCTTATTAAATCAGCAGAACAGAATTCTAAAATATGAATGAAAAAAAAAATCTAAAACGTTCAACACTTGAATGAAAAATTCACCAACGCAAATACGAGCAATACTTGAACGAACGCACCAAAAAATTGTACACGCACGTACAAGTCTGTGTTTAGACAAAGCATGAATTGAAAGCAATAATCTCCTAAACATTATCGTATGGGTGTAAACAAAAGACAGCTGCAATTATTTCTTGTCAAGATTTGCATTCAATAATTGCATTCAACTTTTTTACTAGTATCCGCGTGTAAACAGTTGCTTGGAATTCTCGAAGGTCATTATTGCGCTTCATTTATTGCATTCAATTATTGCTCATGTACGTACAAGAATATGGCATCATGTAAATGGGCCTTTATGCTGCCGATTGGAATGGAGGGAGGACTCGGGAGAGGAGGGAGGGAGCTCGCTCGACGAATAACTTCCTAGCAAGGAATTTGAATACATGTTATATTCCTTGCTTCCTAGCAATCAAAAGCAAGCAGTTTGTTATTTGACAATATGAAATGTCAGTTTTGACAGTAAATAGTAATACAGTTTTGATAATAATACTAATAATAGAAAAAAAAAGTCGGTACATATCTTAGAGCATTTATAACGGGAGATGCCAAGCGCTACTTTTAGTACTAAAATCTTTCTGCCGGTTTTCGCGGGAGGCGGGGTAGTACGGTACAGAACACATTTACATAATCACGCATACTAATGCAGAAAAATTAAGCGTCCCTATAAACGCACACGCAAGTAAAAGCTGTACACCAACACAAAAACAATAACACAATTAAAGAATGACTGTTGTTACACTATTGTTTAGTTACACACTAACACAAAAAAGTAGTGATGGGTTGTAAAAAGACGGACAAAATGAATGATTTCATATGAATGAAACAGGGTGGTTCAAAATCATATACTTTTCCTTTTTTTAGCCAAGATTAACAAACGTGTACCTGTCTAGCCTAGTAGGTATTACTAAGTAAATCTTAGAGCATTTAGAACGGGAGTTGCCAAGCGCTACTTTTAGTACTAAGATCTTTCTGCCGGTTTTCGCGGGAGGCGAGGTAGTACGGTACAGAACACATTTACATAATCACGCATACTCATGCAGAAAAATTAAGAGTCTCTATAAACGCACACGCAAGTAAAAGCTGTACACCAACACAAAAACAATAACACATTTAAAGAATTACTGTTGTTACACTTTTGTTTAGTTACACACTAACACAAAAAAGTAGTGATGGGTTGTAAAAAGACCGACAAAATGAATGATTTCATATGAATGAAATCAGGGTGGTTCAAAATCATATACTTTTCCTTTTTTTTAACCGACTCCAAAAAAAAGGAGGAGGTTATCAAGTCGGCTGTATGTTTTTTTTTATGTTTGTTACCGCATAACTCCGTCATTTATGAACCGATTTGAAAATTATTTTTTTTTGTCTGAAAGGGTATAGTTTCAGATTGGTCCCATAGAAATTTCACTAAAATCGGTTGAGTAGTTTGGCTTTTAAAATTAAATTTCGTTTTTTTTACAAGCTTTTATCTAACTTGCAATGTACTATACGTCGGCAATGTATTTAGTTAGTTCGGAGAACCACTTCCTCTATCCTACGGAGTTGAATTTTTGCAATGACGATGATAATGCATTTTATGGTAGGTATGCATAACCACAACGGACATCCAGGATTGGCTCCAGATAAAGGAACTCTTCAACGGTCAACAGGACAGGCACGAAATTTTGTGTACGCATTCTATTAGGATAGCCGGTTAGAAAATCCACTATGACAGGCTGCTGCACTCAAGAATGGCTCCTAATGAGAGAACTCTTCAACGATCAACAGCACAGTCACGAAATGTTGTGTACGGACTCTATTACGATAGCCGTTTAGATGATCCACCATGACAGGCTGCTGAACTCAAGAATGACTCCTAATGAGAGAACTCTTCAACGGTCAACAGCACAGTCATGAAATTTTGTGTACGCATTCTATTAGACGACGACGACGACGACGACGACGACGATAAAAAAGTAGCCCCTGTCCCTCTCCAGCTAACATACTACAGCTATACAAAAATCACGTTTATACGATTCTGCGTTCAAAAAGTACAAAGCAAATAGCAATAAACCAGCGACACAGCACAACTACAATTTTAAGGGAGCTCCATAAAGCGACGTATTGAAGGCAGAATGACAGAGACAGTTTTTGTAGAGTCCAATACTGAACCTCCTTTTTTTAAATCGGTGGAAATGGATTTTTCTATCGAAAAATTTATGTGCGCAATGCCAGTGCTCTTAAACGGTGAAGGAAAACATCGTGAGGAAACCAGTTAGTATTCTAACAACGGCGATGGGCTTGCAACCTGTCACGTATGGAATACTAACTACTGCAAAATGTGGGTATGTGCCAAATGTAATGTTTGGACGTACCTCTGACTACCCCCCTTAGACATCCTCAAAGAATCTTGAATTAGTACCTACTTGGTACTGGAAGATCTGAAGGGATATCTACCGTACCTGGGGATCAACGTCGTGAAGCTGTTTCAGTTTTTTTTTTTCAGTTTAAATATGGGTACAAAAAACACACTCGCATTTTATTTTAATTTTACGTTCATTCCATCATTCATTCAATCGATTTCGCTCAACTAGTCCCCACACTACGCCTTCTACCAAGGAATATAAATTCACCGACACCTCCTACCAAGACGTTGGCGTCGTATTAAAACTGTCGTAACTGGTATTCCATTAAATATAAATTAAACGTAATTACAAAAACAATTGACTAAAATATCAATTATTTGTGATAGGAAATACCGTGTTTCCTAAAGTTTGATGTCTCTGATCTCCTTTTACACCGAAATACCGCACAATTCACCATTTTTACTGAGCACTACTTCGCGACACGAAACGACAACTAATGGCCGCGCGGTGATAAGTGAAGTAGTTTTATATAACGTGCATGGCCAAGTCGCGCCTTATGGCCGGCAGAGGGGTACGCCTTGCGTTAACATCTCCAGTTATAAATGCTCTAAGGTACATATAATACCATAATACCTTCCTTTTGAATAAAGGATCGTCCATATTCTTATATTAGTCTGTGACAGAGACTGACAGACAAAGGCATATAGATGCGAATTCCTTGTGACAGACAGACCCATGACCAAGGAATTTGAATACAAGTATCTATATTCCTTGCCCATGACACTTCCCATGACAGACCAAGGAATATAGATTATCCTACTAATATTTTTATGAAAGTTTGTATATGTATATATGGATGGATGGATGAATATTTGTTATTTTTTTTACGCCGGAACGGCTTAACGGATCTGGATGAAACTTGGTAGAGAGATACATTATAGTCTGGAATAACACATAGGCTACTTTTTATCCCGTGCGTGGGAATACCGGGATTTAAATCTGCGCGGGTGAAACCGCGGGGCGCAACTAGTTCCTTAAAAACCATTGAACATAGAACATGAATATGTTACAAGGATGAAGGACATTCGAACTCAAGGATTTTGAATACTAGGTACCGGGGTGAAACGGGGTGGATAGATTTCCAGGGGTGAATGAAAATGAAACAAAAAAGCAATTATTATTATTAACAAACATTTTCAAGTAAAAACACCAAATTCTACATATTATGTTGAATTTGGTGTTTTTACTACATGAATTTGGTGTTTTTATTTGAAAATGTTGCGTATTCAAATGTTTGTTAATAATTGATTTTTTTGTTTCATTTTCATTCGCCTTGGAGGGGTGAATGAAATAAAACGGGGTGGATAGAATTCCAATTCTATCTACCCCGTTTTACGGTACTATATTCCTTGTTCGAACTACATAACGTCTTTGTTCATGAGAATGTTAAACCACGAGAAGAGGCGGGACTTAGTACAGAGCCAATGGGATCCATTTACATGGCACACAATACCAACAGAACGAATATGTACGTCAAACAACAACAGTTTTACCAACCTATCAGCCTAAATAGAGCTGTGCGATGGCCCTCGCTTTTATATCGACATCGATAAAATATGCGAGATCAAAAACGAGGTTTTTTTAATCCATTTATTGACTGAATCCACGTTTATGTACAACCTAGGTCCTGAAGTCCTAGGTTTAACTTAAATATGGATCTGACTTGAAATAAAAAGCTTTTTGCATTATTGCATTGAATTTTTTACATAATACCTATTCATTGTTTACCTCTAATATCACTAAAATCTCTTTTCAAAGCGATGCATGTTTTGGTGGCATCGCCGCCGCGCCGTAAAATATTACGTTCACTGAACAATAACCATCACTTTCACATTTATGGGCGAAATTATTGATAAATCTGCTAGAAATTTACAAAAACAAACAAAATACGAGTTGAAGCTACAAGTAAACAAGGCAGACGAAGAAGAGAGTGAGTTGTGAAAGAACGAAAGAACACTGATTGAATGGAACGAGTGAACAGTCGCCATTATTTGCCATGCAAAATCCATACAATTTTGTCGTTCCTTGTTGCGTCAGAGTGTGCGTCCATCTATCGCATCGCACGCATCGCATTCGTTCGTATCGTATCGTAGGTGTTCATATCATACATTAAAAATTTAAATCTAGTGGTTTTGGTTTACCGTTTGTAATGTAGTTAAATTTGTCTGTACTGGAAAATATTGTTGACTTGTTGAGTGCTAATTACAAATTGCGCTGCCATTATTTTCGTGGGATTTTGGCACCAGCACATCAGTGTATAGTGTATTCCAACCTTCCCTCACAATTCTGTGCCCATGCCCAACAAACATTCTCAATATCTGTTCATTTCATTTTATTAACACTGCATCTGACCGTTAAAACTGTTTCGGCGGGAAGCACAGCACATAGTTGATGAGAAATAACGAAACTAAAGATGACTGATGCCTTGTGCCATTTAGTGGTAGATGGAAACGAGGTTTTAGAGCTCAAGTTGGGTAAGTACCGGCTTCTGTAATGAGTAGGGTACAACCAAAGCATTTGACGAACCTTAGGATGCAAAAGGTTAGTTTTAGCTGAACTGACTACTTTTTACGACAAAACACCAATAAACACATGGGAAATATTTTGCAAATGGCTTAAGGGCCCGGCGACAGCGGCACGCAGTTTCGAGGTGCGATTGGCTTTTATTTCATTTCGGGGAGGTTGTTTGAAAGAATAACTATCCAGTGACATGCATAAGTAAATACTGTTCGAACACAAATAACACAATAATATGAGGGAAACATGCCCGAATCAGAAATCATTTTGGTATTAGTATGTTTGGCCTTACATTTACCTAATACCAAAATGAATTCTGACTCAAGCACATTTCCCTTATATTATTGTATTATTTGTATTTGAACAGTATTTATGCGTGGGTTAAACTATAGCTACCCTGGTACCTGAGTTGAGGGTTGGGGATAGGGGGAAAGCATGTGGGGGTAGATGGCAAGTCTTTCCCTATAGTTCTTTTTTCTAGGAAATGAAAAAAATTTTCTTCAAATTTCTTCACTTAAAAAAATAATAATAATAATAACCCTAACCTAATGAGAATTCCTTCCCTTGAGTCTTTTTGTCATAGAGATGAAATATTACTACCAATTTTCTTCATATAAAAAAAAAACCCTAACCTAACTAGTAACTTACCTGAAAAATTAAATTTTTTTTTTCATTTCCTAGAAAAAAGGACTCAAGGGGAAGACTTGCCATCTACCCCCACTTGCATCCCCCCTATCCCCAACCCTCAACTCAGGTACAAGGATTGCTATAGCCAACCCTATGCGTGTCACTGGATAGTTATTCTTTCAAACAACCTCCCTGAAATGAAATAATAGCCAATCGCACCTCGAAACTGTGAGCTGCTGTCGCCGGGCCCTTAAAATTCTACCAAATCGCATTGCATTTTGTACCTACCTTAGATGAAGCAGTATATTTTTGCCATAGATGTAAGTATATTTTTTGCACACTGCAGATAAACATACCTACCTACCTAATTCTGTACTTTCATGTTAGAAAATAAAACTAAGTCTTCCTCATTTTGTTCTTCACTAGTTCTTTCCTTTCGAAACAGTGGTGAAAAGATAGTGCACCTCAATGAGGCTTCTTTCAAGAACTTGACATATTTTTAGAACCTTCACACTGACACTGCACATAAATTTTTGAACAGAAAAATTCATTGGTTTTGAAACAACAACCTTAGGATTGGAAGGAGGGGCTGCTTTCACTAGACCACCAGTGCTCTGATGAGTTTTTTTCATTGAATGGGCTTTTCATGTACTACCTTCAAACCCTGAATCATTCTATCGATAAATCACTAAAGCAAAGAAATTATCAAGATTCCTATTACACCTATTCAATGTATTTTTGGAATTATTTTGAAGTAAAGCAATTATTATTTCAGTGAGATATCCGGATGACATTGAAAATGACGAGACAAGCTTCAGTCCTGAGATGTGCCACCAAGTGTTTGGAGAGAATGAAAACATATTTGGCTACACCGATTTGCACATTAGATTGTACTACAGTGCTGGGAGCCTGCAACCATATCTGGGCATTGAATACTCTGATAAGGTGATCCAGTAGTAGTCCATTGTCATATCACTTCACAATATTCAATTCATAAATATTTTGAATATATGATGTTGTATTATAAATTGTATGAATAGATAGGTATTAGAAAAAAAAATAAATAAAAAAAAATAAATAAATAATGCTGGACAATCCACACAGCACCATCTAGCCCCAAAGTAAGCTACTCAAAGCTTGTGTTATGGGTACTAGATGACTGATATATTTAATACATTATATACTTACATAGATAGATATTTTTTATTATATACATAGAAAACACCCAGACCAACGGAACAAATTTCTGCAGATCGTACACAAATTTGTTCCGAGGCGGGAATCGAACCCGCAACCTCTAGCGTCGCAGCCGGACTCTCGCCCGCTGCGCCACAGAGGTCGTCAAAAAATATTCTAGAGTCATAGAGCTCTTTGTGAAGGGCTCATCCGAGGAGTACTACCACCACACGTTTTTCTGCCGCCAAGCAGCTTTGCTGTGCATGTCTCAAGTTGATGAATACAGGGCAGTGCATCATAGGGAATGCTCCTATCATGCATGACTTACAACCCTTCTTCTTCTTCTTAATTGAATGGCCTTTGCAGTGTAGCCCGCAATTTCGCCAATGTCACGTTTAATCTGTTAGACCTTAGCAAAGAGAATGACCGGTGGGGAAATGGTCATGATCGGTAGAGAATTTAGATTAATATAAATAACGATAATTCCAAACAAAATTAAAATTTTATAAATAAAATCATATCTCTAATAATCAACCAAACACAGTATGTCAAACAAAGCATTTCCTCGTAAGTTTGTCAAAGACGAAACGACGTAGTGACAAAGTGTGTCAAATTAAAGGATGTAAGACTGCTATCGCTAGCAGAAACTACGCATATCAGCTCTGCTTTATAATAAAGTTAATAAGGAACTCGACATTTATCCCCTGACCTTAAAAAAAATTAAGTTGACGGTATCTGCGTGGCTTCAGAGCCTATCTTATGCAGATACTGAACAATTACTAGTATTAAACATATAATTTATATGCTTACAAACACTTCACACAAACACCTAAACTCACACTTGGTGCTCCTGTTGCCCAGACTCTCAAGAGGCTGGTGTCTTCAGAAGCACCTATGACACATTCATCCACTCACCCTCACACATTCACTCACCTTTACACAAATTACACTCTCACACACCTCTTATGACTCACCTTAAACCACCACACATGGTATCTCCTGTTGCCCAGGAGACTGGTGTTCTCAGGAGGACCAAAACTCACATCACTCATTCATTACCTACCTACACTTACATCTACCTACAAACATACACACCCACTCACCATCACAATAATAATTTACACCTGCATGTGCTTATAGATGAATGATTTATTTTTAGTGTATTAATATTAAATTTGGGAATAACCTGCCATGGGGAAGGACGTTACTGGCTGAGACACAGTTTTATACTTTTGCAGTCAGTATTGTTCACTAGTTTTAGTTTTATGTTGTACCCTAGTTCCAAAATAAACTTTTATTATTATTATTATTAAGTTACAAGACAATGCTTTGTTATTAGGCTAGGTGATAATTACCACTACATCAGGTGGGCCATCTGCTTGTTCCATCAGCAAGCTGTATTAAAAAATATTTATCTGGTTCCCATCCATATTACACAGAACCACAGAATTGCTTAGTTTTTTGGCTAACTAGTATTTTTATGTGATACTACAGCAAATCCGGTACCCCAATATCATTACAATCTAGGCATGGGGTAATGTAATGGGTTATTTTTCTGAAACAAATATTACTAAGAATGTGTCCATTGCTACTTTTCTAACAGTGACTAATTAACTCACTTTGTCCTTATTATTTGGCAACCTCCACAATCCCAAACCTCATTGATTTTGTTTCTGTGTAGTGATTCAATTCTAAGCTTGTGTTATTTGTTGACAGATTGAACCAACAATGTCTGATGGTATGAAAGCTGATGATGTTGAAGGAGCCTTAAAAAAAGTACTATCACCAACGGAGGGATACACAACAAACTTGGACACTTTTGTATCAAAGTTGGAAAAGGATGCACTATTCAGACCACACGGAGTTCTTGTACACGCATTCACTGTTAAACCATGTTAGTCCTTTATCTTATTTTAGAATGGTAAAAACTTACAAATGAATAGCAAAAAGAGGGGAATGGTCAGAGGATAGTATGAAAAAAGCGGTGGAAGCTGTTTCAAAGCTTCCAGTGAATTTTCATATTGTTATTAATAGCAGTTAAAGTAACTATTCTTTTTAAAAAGTTGATATTCCTTTTTCAGCCAAAGGTGAAGAAAAACGCAATTTCGAGGTATATTTCAGTGAGACATCCACACCAGGCTTTCTTAATTTCCATGCGCGACTACAGACATTCCTCTTGTGGTATGTTGATGCCGCCTCATTCATAGATGTTGATGATGATCAATGGACCTTTTTCACAGTGTAAGTTTCTTGCAATGTCGAAAATGTCATCTACTTTCTTTTGCAATTTTTTTTAGTTATACTCGTCGAAAGTTCTCAAACATTCAGAAAAAAATTCATAACTCGAAAACTATGAACAATCGCAGAACAAAATGGGGGTGATTCGTGTACCCCAAATGGTGCTCTATATTACTTTCTCGGAAATATATATGAGTAGTACGTCAGCTATCTGGTTCCCATATTACAAGCTTTGGCTTAGCTTGGGGTTCACCAATATTTATTTCCCGAAGTCGTGGGTTTTTTCGTGGTTTTTCGTTTTCTGTATCGTCAGGCCTTTTTTGTATGGAGACACGTGAGTTATCAGCACCAATACAGATGATTTACAGGCCGTTTTTGTATGGAGACTCGTGAGTTCACAGCACGCCCGATAGAGGTGCTTTTATCGAGTCTCCATACAAAAACGGCCTGTAAATCACCTCTATCGGTGCCAATAACTCACGAGTCACGAGTCTCCATACAAATACTAACCGTTCTTAAGCGTCCGGTAATTGGGCTAGTTTTGTTGCAATTTCTTGGCAATAATTGTATAGCTGTAGGTATATAATTGCGTGACTATTTTTCTAGCCCGTTTACAGACCTCTTTATAATTAAAATAAATAAATACTTTAAATTTAGATTTGAGAAGTTCCAGTCAAGCGAAGGTAGCATCAGATACGCCGCGGCAGGCTTTGCGACGGTGTACCGCTACTACGCTTATCCGCGGCACTTGCGGCCGCGCATCTCGCAAGTACTCACTCTGCCGCCCTTCAGAAAACTAGGCATCTGCGCCCATCTTATACAGGTGAATATAAATTACATTATGTATTTGACAAACACAGAATACTCATATAAATCGGGATATTTACCATCCTATGTGATGTGACGCCGAACGGCTCAACGGATCTGGATGAAACTTGGCAGAGAGATAGATTATAGTATGGAATAGCAATTTTTATCCCATACGAATACCAGGATTTAAATCTGCGCGGGTGAAACCGCGGGGCACAACTAGTACCATTATAATGATGCAACACACACAAATCATTCATCAATCAGTAAATAAATAAAATAAATATTAAAGGGGGTCCCATACAACAAACGTGATTTTTTCCCGTTTTTATTGATAATGTACAGAACCCTTCGTGCGCGAGTCGAACTCACACTTGGCTGTCTTTTTGACTTATTCCTCGCATGTTTACATATGTTTATAATAAACAATTGTTTTCAGGCAATTTACGCTCACTACACAGTACTTCCAGAAGTCGTGGATATAACTGTAGAAGACCCCTCACAAGAGTTCCAGAGAATTAGAGATTTTGTTGATGCTCAGAACTGTGCATCACTTCCAGCTTATTCACCTGAAAAAGTACTTGCAGGGTGAGTACATGCTTTCTCACAAATAATAAGGTACGTATTTATTCTACGACCAAGGGCAAAAATAACATAAATATGATGACAAAATAGAGTCTTCTCCTGTTTCTGGGTGTTATGCACCCTCTACACTGGGACGCGAATTGCGCCCGTCACTTGGTATCCCTCCACACTTGCCATGTTTGGCAGTTTGTTTCTCCCACTCTTTGACCCCCGGGACAAAATAAAAACGACTTTAAGCATGGTAGTTCTCCCCCCCTCTTCAAAATACACTAAAGTTCTCTTAATGAGTAGTGTAGTAATCCCAGTTGATTTGTCTTAGTAAGTAGATACATAGTAAAATTTAATTTCAGGTATTCTAATGAAATGGCGGAACAAGCGCAAAAATATCACAAAATCAATAAGAAACAATCGCGGCGCGTGTACGAAATACTCCGTTTGAAGCAAACCAACACATCAGATAAGACGATGTACCAGAACTATAGACTGGATGTCAAGAACAGACTCAATGCTCCCTTCCAGGTATGAACCCTCAAGTTGTAAATAAACTTATTAAGAATGGTAGGAACCAAACTGTAAGTTTGTTCCCTGTTCTTCGAGGCTACATAGCATGGGATTGGCCTCCAGATTAACCTAGGTTTAAGACGTTTCTAAGTGATCCTCGTTTAATTGAATAATTATGTTTTGACTTTGCCTTTAAAATGCTGCTTTAAATTAAATAGCTTAATTTACACAGAAAAAGAAGTTGGAATTGAAGAAACTAGAAAAGATACTGAAACCTGAAGAATACGCAGCTGCGATAAGCACTACAGGATTGAACGAAACGCAAGGACGACTCACCAACCAATACCTAGCTATCGAGGAGGAGTACCGAAAAGTCCTACATAGAATGGAACAGGAAGGTTAATAGGTGGTTTTAATTTGCATGTATTTTAATTAAACATTGCTTTATTGCTTAAGTCAAAATTGTTACAATTTGTTGAGATTTTGTGGATTTGGTCGTAAAATTTGTTTTGTTTGGAATATATTTACTTGGCGTTTTGCAGGCGAAATGACCGGTTTAGTACGAAATTATCCACTTATGTTGAACTATTATTTCGCTATTGATTTTAATCTGGCTGATGGATGTACAATGTTATGCCTATGAAATTTTTATAATTATTATAGTATTCAATAACTGTTAAACTTGGAACTTATCTTTTGTAAACTCAACTTCGCTCCATTGTAAGAAGCCTATCAGCATACCTTATGTCATGCTACCTATTATTAAATTTAATGAGATTCTAATTATTATTTTTTGGTTTTGATAGGTGAGACAAATGAGCAATGTGTATGTAATACAGTGTGATTGTGTACACTGTAAACACTTTTAATTATTAACGTAACAGCAGTCAAGTGAACAATTTTTATAATAAAACAAAAATTTCGAAATGAATGTTTATTTAACAACTACATAGTCCATTTTTTATTTTCAAGCTAATTTACCATACGAATGTGTGCATCGATCGCAGCAAAGTTAATACTAAAGTACCTAAAGCCATCGGATCAGTCTATCTATAGTCACCAGGGTATATATTATTTTGTGAAAACTTATATTATTTCGTGACGCTTGGGTAATTTTTTCTTTGACAATAATAAAAAAAAATACCACAAGTAACTATCTATAACTTAAGTAGTATGACCTGAGACCAACCTTTATGACTGATTTTGATTGCCTATGTTATGAAATAGCAACGTAGACAGCAAATCATGCCATCCGGATAACTTAAAAGTTAACTTAAACTATGTAACATTTTCAAAATAGGAACAAAACCAAAAGTTTATTAAGTAAAATCTAACATCACACTATGAATCCCTCTACTTAATTCCAACATTATACCGTCTGTCTGTATCTCTCCTTCTATATTATAAGATATATAAAATATCTATTCTCAACACCCACACTTTACCTACCCATGCAAACGATTCCTGTAATTTTACCCAATCCCATTTTTGTTTGAAGTAAATAAATAAAACTAAATACACTATGTACCTACAAGTTTGCTTTAAAATAATATTACATAGAGCGCAAGACGAGCTATGCCTTAAGACTACAATATGCACTTTATGTTTAAAATGGCATACATAAAATGAGCTTGGTGTTAGCATCTCAAACAGTCATGTTCATACAACAAAAAGTGGATTTTGTCATAGAGAGAGACAACCAAACCCATGTATCTGAATCTCTAATGAAATATATTTTTTCGTTATCAGAGCTATCACATGTACAACTACTACTATCAACTACAGTCTGAAAATCGGACAGATTGCTATGATACATGGGTTTGGTCGTCATCTCTCTAACTATCAAGACCCCATAATAGTGTCTGGTACAGTATGGTTGTCTTGTTTACCCAAACAGTTAGTAATAAGCTTATTTTTAGACAATTAATTGCTGCAATTGTATAAAATGCCGAAAACTTCTAGCTCGTGATACCGCCCTATACGTTTATTAGTTACACTTCCGAAGACTTAGCTGCGGCCTATAATGCCAACCCGAGTCCTAACTCTACGATCTGTCATGATTTAAACTTATAAAGTATTAAAAATTATTGTGGTAAGGCCGCCGAAACAACTAGGTATACTGAACTCACTACTAATACTGATATTTTTGAAATAGTACCTAGGTATAACTAGAAGCTGTAATGTGTCGCGACTAAGAAGTAAACATGTATAAGAATAGTCAAACATTATATTCTAATCTAAAAGAAGGCGTCGTGAAGTCACTCGTTTTTGATACGATACAAGATAGATCTACAATATTTGGTATTTTCGTCCCGAACTGGTTCGCGGTTGATTTTGGACTCTTGGACGGCAACCAGGAAGTCGGGACATGTAATAAAATAATTTTTATAATACTTTGGTATTTGGCTCCAAAATTTGGAATGTACTAAATATTTACCGTTTTTACGCGCGATCCATTCGAGTCTTGCATTGATGATGACAGACCCAGAAAGGTTAAACTATAGCTACCCTGGTACCTGAGTTGAGGGTTGGGGATAGGGGGAAAGCATGCGGGGGTAGATGGCAAGTCTTTCCCTATAGTTCTTTTTTCTAGGAAATGACAAAAAAATTCCAAAAAATTTCCTTCAAATTTCTTCACTTTAAAAAAAAAAAAAATAACCCTAACCTAATGAGAATTCCTTCCCTTGAGTCTTTTTGTCATATAGATGAAATATTAATACCAATTTTTTTCATATAAAAAAAAAAAAACCCTAACCTAACTAGTAACTTACCTGAAAAATTAAATTTTTTTTTTTCATTTCCTAGAAAAAAGGACTCAAGGGGAAGACTTGCCATCTACCTCCACTTGCATCCCCCCTATCCCCAACCCTCAACTCAGGTACAAGGATTGCTATAGCCAACCCCCCAGAAATGTTATTCACTACTGCCTACTAGTTAGTGGCAATCGAAAACGTAAAGCTTATGTAACTTTTCTACCTAAGCGACGATGGTAAGTAGTGTTGGTATTAATACCTACCTATCTAATAAGAACAAATTAAATTTATCTATGCATCAGGTACATAAATCATCATCAGAATTTGAGACAGCATCGATACCTGGTTTATCTCAACTAGTATTTTTTCCCATTTGCTGAGCGTTTTTGCTTTTTCGATTGCCACTTTTTGTCATTTAATTTTCTGGTTAGCTTGATGTTTAGGTGGACCGCGACATACTTTCACAGTAGTAGTATTTCTCTCCAAACCATTCCTTGTGTTCCACCAAATACCTGAAAACAAAGAACAAGCATAAAGAGAGATTTTCACCATATCGGATGTGAAGGTACGTAACCTATTGAACAAAATTAAGGATTTTTTTTATACTGTGGCCCGATTACGCTGATGTCTGGCTATCGAGATGGCTTTCATGGCCGACATTCTCAAGCAAAGGAGATTGCTAGACGAATCTGGATTCGTCTAGCGAGCGTCATCTATGTCCATCTCCTTATATCTGGATACAAATTAAAATATCGTTATTTTATGAATGAACTTACTGGATAAACAAATCGATATGTTTGACCACGAGTTTGAGTTTGAAATCGGACATCTCTGTCCCGTTCAGGAAGTCTGGCAGTCGCACTGTGAATAAACATTCAGATATGTATTATAAACTGTTACGATTTCCATTTTCTTATGGCCGCCACAAACATACATACATACAATGCCCAATCGCCCAAGTTATAAAGATATTATAGGATATAATAATATATTCCACTTTTACCCCCGTACTACAAAACGGTGCCTTTAAAGAATCTCTAAAATTTGCACTGTCTCTGTTTGCCATTACGCAATGGTAAGAGATGGCAAAAGTTTAAGCATAGTAATTTATCGTTTGCCTATTTTTTTGTAGTAAGGCCCTTATTGTCCAAGTGTCGTCGTGCATTTACACTTCAAGTTCAGAAGTTGTGTAACTTAAAGAATCTTATGTGTGCTGTGTAGGTGTGTAGCAATGATTGTAAAAGTTTCGTACCAAAGAGGCGGGCAAGATGAATGGCGCCGTACACTCGACATGGAAGATGTTCCGTTCCTTCGCGTGGAATGATCTCATATTTTGATACCTGTGGAATTACAGAATTTTTTATTTGAAAGATAGAGAGATAACTCATCTATATGCCTGATTAATACACACATACCTACAAAAACAGGACAAAACAACAATATTAAAAACAGATAAAGAAAACTTAGCAAAAATAAGCAACATAAGTTACGAGTACTATTCTTTCAATGGATGTAAATATAATACTTATGCAATAAATTGAACGATAAAATATTGCAACAACTCCGCAACACGTACCTAACCTAACATCACGATAAAATTACCATTTAGACAAACACAGTTACTTACCAACATATAAATAATAATAATAATAAATAATGCTGGACAATCCACACAGCACTATCTAGCCCCAAAGTAAGCTATTCAAAGCTTGTGTTATGGGTACTAGATAACTGATATATTTAATACATTATATACTTACATAGATAGATATTTTTTATTATACATAGAAAACACCCAGACCATCGGAACAAATTTCTGCAGATCGTACACAAATTTGTTCCAAGGCGGGAATCGAACCCGCAACCACTTGCGTCGCAGGCAGGCTCTCGCCCGCGGCGCCACAGAGGTCGTCTATCGAGGTGTTTTTTTTGTAAAAATTCAATTACAAATGAATCGAATTATATTAAAATGAGAATGATTCCTTTGTTTTGTAGTCGATTCAAAGGATAGTTACCTTATCGAGCAGCAACGATAATGGAGTCCTAGTAGAAGAGGATGAAGCCGGAGTCTGCTCCGCTGGCTTCGACCACTCCTCGTTGGACGAACCGCTGCCGCTGCATACACTGTCCCAAAAGCTAAAAGGTTTACTCATCTTTCAAGCCACAGAATACGAATTAAGTTAAAATTAGTGGAGGGGATGTGTTTACGCATACCATCCATGGCGCATACCAAATACTCGCGCCATCACACCCCCTCTCCCTCTTTCCGGCGTTCTTTTTGCGTGACGCGCACTATATTATAAACAAAATGTATAAAGTGAGTTGTCACCTGGATGAATGTTCGAAGTTGCGTGGTTCAGCTGTAGATGTGGATGGCTGCGGCTCTTCGTTTTCGGATTGAGAGACCGCAGACTTGTGAGAGCGAAGCCTGTAAAAGATAAATGGTGTAGGGTAGTAACCAGAAGTTTTCTCCCATTCTAAGGCCAAGAGTTTGAATCCTAGTTTGTCTTCAAACATTACCTATTACCTATGTACCGTATTCGAAAGCTGTGCGCAATGTCGACCATTTGTAGGTTAAGGGTCCGGTGACAGCGGCTCGCAATTTTGAGGTGCGATTGGCTATTATTTCATTTTATTTCATTTCGGGGAGGTTGTTTGAAATAATAACTCTAAAGAAACACGCATAAATACTGTTCGAACACAAATAATACAATAATATAAGGGAAATGTGCTTGAGTCAGAAATCATTTTGGTATTAGGTAAACGTAAGACCAAACGTACTAATACCAAAATGATTTCTGATTCGGGCATGTTTCCCTTATATTATTGTATTGTTTATGTTCGAACAGTATTTATGCGTGTTTCTTTAGAGTTATTTTTTCAAACAACCTCCCCGAAATGAAATAAAATGAAATAATAGCCAATCGCACTTCGAAATTGCGAGCCGCTGTCACCGGAGCCTTAAGGAACATTAAGTACATCGAAAAGTTTAAAGATATCTGTCGAATGTTTCCAAGCAAAAAATTTAAGGCTGATTTCAGCCCAAAGGACCAGTTAGGTCATTGACCTCGATAATTACCTGCGGGCAACATTGCGTGTGGCAGGTCGACTGGCCTCAGGATCACGTGGCTCCTTCTTAATCTCGGAGTTAAGGATCTCTTCTGGGGCATTGCACACCACTGGAGCTTCAGCTGTGTTTACAGCTGGTGAGTTGACAGCCGGTAAATTGATAGCTGGAGAATCTATAGCCGGAGTGTTATCAGCCGGTGAGTCGACGGCTGGTGAGTTGACAGTGGGTGAATTGATAGCTGGTGAGTTGACAGTCGGTAAATCTAGCGCTGGAGTGTGGACAGCTGGTGAATCTACAACCGGCGAGTTGACAGCTGGTGAATCTACAACCGGCGAGTTGACAGCTGATGAATCTACAGCTGGAGTGTTACCAACGGGTGAGCTGACAGATGGTGAATTGATAGTTGGTAAGTTGACAGCAGGTGAATCTACTGCTGGAGTGTTGACAGCTGGTGGATTTTCTGCTGGTGAGTTGACAGCTGGTGGATTTACTGCTGGTGAGTTGACAGGTGAAGAATCTACTGTAGGAGTGGTGACAGCTGTTGGGTTTACTGATGGTGAATGAGCAGCTGATAAATCTTCTGATGGAGTGTTGGAAGGTGGTAAATCCACAGCTTCAGAATTGACAGCTGATAAATCTACAACTTGTGAGTTGACATCTGGAGAATTGACAGCTTGTGGATTGACAGCTGGTGACTTTACAGTTGATGAACTGATAGCTAGTGAATCAACAGTTGGTGAGTTGGGAGCTGGTGAATTAACAGCTGGTGAGTTGGGAGCCGGTGAGTTGATAGATCTGGAATAAGAATTCAACAATATTCATAAAAATGTAGGGGTAAAACTGATTTAGTAGTGACAGGCGGAAGGCATCACCTATAGCGGTTTCCTAGGTCGCGGCTAAGGAAACTGACACCTTACTTTTTTAATTTACCAAAACTCGTATTATATGCAACTCACTTGCGGTTGCCACTACGCGTGCGAGTGCGAGTTGCCGGACTGCTGGTTTCTGTCTCTTTTTTCATCTCAGTGACCAAGGGACCTTCCGCAGCGGGCGCCTCCTCGTTTACAAGCAGAGCTGCTGGCGAGTTGCTCCATCTGTTAATTATTTCGGTCGTCACTCGGTGCTCACTCCTATCTTAACTAATATCATATTACACACACACACCCCTTAAAATTATGGCTTTACTAAAGGCCTTAATGTCCTAGTATTACGAAAAAATAACTTAGCAAAATTACAGCCAAGTTTTAGCAAATCCTGTTTTGCGAATTCGTAGTTTTCCGCTTCAAAAAATAGATTTCGGAGAGTAAAGCAGTGATCACAGAAGTGGTTACCTGCGGCGTTGTCCCCGCGTAGTTGGGCGAATTTGGTTTCGGATGGTGTTGGCGAAACTGTTTGGGTCTTCTGCCGCGGTAGCTCTGTCTGGAAAGTCCTCAATCACTGGAGAGTTGTTCCCTCTAGCACCAGGAGAACTGTTACCTCGTTGGATACCAGGAGAATTTATCTCCTTTTGAATACCAGGAGAATTGCTTCCCTTTTGTACACCAGGAGAATTTCTCCCCTTATGGATACCAGGAGAGTTGTTACCTCTATCGACAGCAGGAGAGTTACTTCCGAGAGCTGGTGAGTTGGTCCCCCTATAAATAAATTAAAATGTCTGTATTCCATAGCGCATTGGTGTAACTGTAATGCTGTGTAATTATTGTCTAAATAAAAATAAAATAAAAAATGAATAAATGTCATATTTAATCTTAGATGATTGTGTGTATATCGATGTTACGCTACATGCGCTAAAGCTCCACATCGTACCTGCGACTACGCGTGTTGGGACGATGTAACTCGCGCCGCACTGTATTCGCGAAGGTATCTTCTACAACTGGACTGCGGGGGCTAGGATGACCCTCCATGGATTGACTACGCAACCCTTCTCTGATATGATGACCCTCTGACCCTTGACTACGCAAGCCTTCCCGAGTTGCATGACCCTCCGAACCTTGGCTACGCAGACCCTCCCGAGTTACATGACTCTCTGTTCCCTGGCTACGCAGGCCGTCCCGAGTCGCATGACCATCTGAACTTTGGCTACGTAGACCCTCTCGAATAACATGACACTCTGAGGCTTGACTACGGAGCCCCTCTCGAATTGCGTGGCCCTCTGAGGCTTGACTCCGCAGAGCTTCGCGAAGGAGATCTTGACTACGAAGTCGATTCTGGAGGCCCTCTGACTGAGCACGGGGGGAGACACAACCTTCCGCAGTTGGTTTGTCTACGGGGTGGCTTATAGGTTCAATAGGAGGTTCTTTTGTAGTTTCATCGGTACTCGGTGCATCTACATTAGGTTCATTTTCCAAGGCTTGTTCAGGACAGTCACCTTGAGCCGATTGCGAAATCTCAGAGTAGATTGAATCTTCTATTTTTTGCTTTTCTATTACCGGTAACTCCTGTGAATAAATTATATAATCATTATCTATATTCTTTTGATATGTCACATTTATTTAAATACGTCGCACAAATATTATGAAATATAATAAAGTAAAATAAGATCAGTACTGGGCAAAGACGAATACCTTAGTTTCTTATATGTAGCGATGTGCTGGTTACCAACCAAAACTTTACAATCACAACACAACATGTGTACCTATATTACATTACATATTATTAAGTGTAATAATTGTTCACAGAAAACCATTTTTTATAATTTGGGTTTATGCCTAAGTATGTTTTGACCAGCAATATTAGGTATTATAGCAAGAGTAGCAGAGCTCTTGGTGACTGGCTCGGTCTCTTTCCGCCGCCAAGCAGCGTTGCTTTGTTTCGGTTTAAAGGGGTTAACCACACCGTTTGGTTGTCAAAAAACTTATGATCAGTATTGCCTTGTGCTCTGCTGTATGAAAACATTAAGGTTCTGTAAACTTTGCAAGTACATCATCAAACATGTATGTTTGGCAACATTATTAATACCTACTAACCTACCTTATAATACAATGGGTTGATAAATGAAATAACCACTTAACCACATACCTGAGCGATTTGTTCTTCTTTTAATTCTTCAATCTCCTGCTTCTCTCCTTGAGCAGTTTCTTCATTTACATCTGGAATTTCTGGCATCTCTTCTTGCTCTTCTTGATTCTCGCCTGGCATTCCTTCTAGTTGTAGCTCTTCCCGGACAACCTCGTGAATCTCATCTTCAATATCCTGCATTATCACTATAAGCAATTGTTCTTGGAATACTTCGTCTAAGTCTTCGTCCATTTCAACTTGAATATCGTATTGTACTTCTTCGTGGAATTCATCGACTTGATATTCTTCCTGGTACTCTTCTTGAAATTCATCTTGCAATTCATCTTGGTATTCTTGAAACTCTTCCTGCATTTCCTCTTGATATTCTTCACGAGCCTCGTCTTGCATCTCTTCGGGTTCTTCTTGATAATCATCATCTTGTGATTCTTCTTCTTCCATCTCCTCTTTTACTTCTTGTTGCATGTCTTAAAAAAACTGTCATGTTAGTTGTATTTTCATTAAGCAAATAACGTTATTATTAAGTTTATAATATCAGTATAAGGGACTTGTATTTATTTAATGTAGGTAAATGAAAACAATTAATCACAAACAGATATTATGGCACAATATAATGTTTAGACTATCCTGCCTTAAAAACACCACAAGGGGCGATGTTTCAAAGTGATCCTTGTGATTGTACTGACCCTGGGGACCGATTCTAGCCCTGTGACTTTTTTGTCACGGTAGATATATATCACGGTAACTGCCAATTTCCAATTGAATTTCGACAGTTACCGTGATATATATCTACCGTGACAATGAAGTCACTGGGCTAGAATCGGCCCCCAGATTTGAATTTGGGCTGCTCTAAGGCCTCAAGAAGGATAGCAAAGGTGTGTATTTGACTGAATTAGTAGCTATGCCCCGAGTGGTTGGAATAGTCAGAAGCATATTTAACCAACCATATTCTGGCATTCCATCAAGATACATCCTTCCTTGCATCTCTTGCTGCATCGCCTCTCGCATCTCCTCTTGCAGTTCAGCGTCCATTTCCTCTGGCATCTCGCCCTCTTCTTCTACATCTTCCGGCTCCTCCTTGATCTCTTCTTTAATCTCTTGCTTGATGTGATTAACATCCATCATTTCTCCATTTTCTTTAACTTCAGGCGCTAAAAACAAAGGTTTTGGTGTAGAAATAAGTTGAACAAGTTCTAGCTTGGCGGTGCCTAGGAGCTAATAGCTAGGAGGCTTCAGGTTGATCACCCCAGAAATTTATCAAAAACTCAAATGTGTGAATGTGTAGTGCATTGGTTAGTGTTCTAGCAATCTGTCTGTCTGAAATACCCACTTAGGCATGCAAAAACGTGTTTCAAAAATATTTTGACTTGCCTCTGGCTACCTTAAAGAACTGCAAGGGTTTGAGAGATATGGAGGCAATTTATTGTGGAGACAAAAGCGTGTATTTTTCTCTATTTATATTAGCAATAGGCAAATAATAAGGAACAAAAAAATAAGAAAAATCACCATTGAAATTCTTCTTACCCTCAATAGGGTCAGGGGGTAGGTGCGAGTACTCCGGTATCTTAGGACTCGTCGTGTCTTCTTCTGCGGAGGCGATGTCATCTTCATACTCTTCTTGAGACATGCCGTCCGACTCAAGTTCTTCTTTCATTTTATGTTCTTGTCTAAAAGTGAAAAATCAGACTAATTTATTTTTCGAGTTTAATGTTTAGATAACATTCCGGTTAAATAGGTAACTTGCTATTGGGAATAACTGATGCATCTGATCTGAAGAAAGATAATAAACTACGAAACACGATACAATAGTTTAGTTGATTCAACCATATGTTTTATGTTTTGGAGTTTTTAAAAGTTATAGTTTTCATTAGGTTCTACACCTGTGTCTGCAAAACACTACTTATTAAACCTATGAACCAAATTATTTTTTTTACCATACACAAAAACCTTACGATAGGCATCACGCCATTTATTGTCAACAATGTTAGTATGTATTTTCTCCTACTATCACCAATTTGAGATCAGAATTGACGAAAGTGGCGTTGGTCGAAAGTGGAGATTGTGTAGATAAAATATTGCTTTCTGTATGATGTTATTTAACTCACTGGTCAAGAAATTGTCCGCAAACTTGATGGTACTGTGCTAGTTCCGGCTTGTAAAGAAGGTTGCCTCGCATAATGAAGTCGAAATAAACGCGGATCCCATCCGCCACTTCCCGTACTAAATTCAATCTGTTGAAACCAAAAATTTAAATAAATTTTATTGTGTGGCCGATGACAAGATATAGTCATTCATAGTCTAGCTAAATGTAGACTTGTCACAAATCACGAGAGAAAGACGAAACAAATATGGCAGACACTAAGAATTTTAACTTTATTTTTTATAGAAGACACTTCTGGTATTCTTCTGAGTAAACTAGGTAGTATACTTATACTAAGATGGTTATGTACTATTAAGTTGCTATGGTTTTACTATTGACGTGAGTCAAAATTTGTCCATCTCCCACTCAACAGTCTTTGCAAATGAAATAATTTATTTCTTTGTTAACATTTGTGTACGAGTGTAGATTTCTCCTCACTCGAAACTAATCCAAAATGGCGCTAATTATTTGCGACGCCATTTTGGATTCTTTTCTTGATTGGCACTGGAATATCGAGTAGCAGGTATGCTGTATGGTTCCGTAAAATCGAAAGAGCACCTGATATAATTTAAATTCTAAACTGTGGAAATTTATTGTAATTTTGTGTATATTTTGTTGGCAATCCTACTACTATTATAAACGCGAAAGTTTGTAAGTATGGTTGAATGTTTGTTTCTTTTCTTAACGGATCTGGATGAAACTTGGCAGAGAGATAGATTATAGTCCGGAATAGCATATAGGCTACTTTTTATCCTGTGGGAATACCGGGATTTTAATCTGCGCGGGTGATACCGCGGGGCGCTGCTAGTTCTAAATAAATGAGCTAACTTGCGTGAGACATCAGCCAGGTCGGGTTTCTGCGGCGGCTCGTTGCGGCACCGCGGAGTGTTCCATGCGCCGGCGCGAGCGAACCACTTCACAAATGACTCGAGGATTTGCGCCGCGTTCGGCGACGCCGGTAGACGAGTCAGACGATTGCGCTTCACTATCAGGTGGTAGTCAAACGTGAGCCGGTCTCTACATAAACACAGTTCCATGTCACTAATACCCTTTAAACTATCATCTGCTGGGTTCTTACCAGAGCCTTGACTCTGTTTATCACACACTGCTGGGTATACGGGTGGCCAAAAAATCGTGGATCAAATACAACAGATGGTCATCCGCTGCAAAAAGTTGTTCTACGGGAGGTCCTTAAAATCAACTTAAGGTATAGTAAATTTTTTAGAATTTCAATAAAAATTAGTAAAAAAAAGACAATTTTCTCATAAAAACACAAAATCAATTATAACGAAAAGGGGCTTAGAACAATTTTTTTCAGCTGATGACCCCATCTAACCCCTAGTTGTGTTTGATCCACGACTTTTTGGCCACCCTTTATATGCCTCTACTCTATGACGACAAATTACTTTGTTTTGAGCTTGAGTGCTATTGGCCAAACCAAAAGAACATAAGAATACAAGAATATTTATTTGTTTTATTCCTTTAAACCAGTGTAGCATCAAGTCAGCCAATAACAATTGCAATACCTCATAGAGCATGCCAGTAGGTACTTTCAGACGGTGAAGGAAAACATCGCGTGGAAACCGAGGCATGTACCCGAAAAGCTCGAAAACATTATGTCAAGTGCTCGAAAGGAGCCCCTTTGAGCCTTTCCATCATTCACCACAATGGGACTTTCGAAATTTCGAAAGAGCTAGTGACACGACTAGAAGAAGTGTAGCAATACAAACCGTAAGATAGGCGGCATGGTGATACGCGCCCGGCCCGCTGGCAGCTGCACATGGTCTCCATTGGAGCCGTGAGCACGCGGCTCGTCCTCACTCGACTCGGACGAGTCGGACTCCATCTCTTCTTTGATCTCCTCCTCGTGCGATTCCTGGCTGTTTTCTGCGCCTTCTGGTTCTCCATCTTCCGCGTCTTCACCTTCCGGCTCTGGTATACGGAAAACTCCAATGAAAATAATTGTATCAAACCCAAAAACCAAAATTGTTGACGTTTAAGTCAAAAAACACACCCTTTCGAGACTGATAACAAGTACCTGCCAGCAAAGCTAGCCTAGTGTGGGATGACAGTGGCGCGGGGCGGGCAGCGAGAGCGGGTGGCCCGCTCGTCCCGTTGCGTTTCCCGCTGACCCGCCCCGCCCGCACTTGGTGCACCTTAGTCAAAAACCTTATGTTTCCGTTACCCGCCAGTGGATTCCGCTACCCGCCCCGCTGCCTATAAATTCACATGGACGTTAGGAATGAAAAGGCGTTCTACGAAGCGTGCGCTTTGCTTCGCCAAACGATTAGAGGAACTATATATGGAACAAACGATGGAGGACTGTTCATCCAGATTTTACTAAACCCTGACGCAGTCGCAACCCTACTGGGTAGGGAGTGACTGATGGAGGTACCTACTTACAGTGTAGCACTTACCATCAGGCTGTGTGCTGCTGGAGGAGCCGTCATCGCTGAAGCGGTGGCGGGAGCGTTTGGCGGCCGAGCTGCCCGCAGACCCGGACGTGCTTCCCTTCTTGCGCTCGCGCCGGTATAGGTATGCACCCCTATTCACACACACTAGTCATAATATTTAAAGGCAGCAGAGTTTCATTCAGTAAACCATCTGCAATGTATCCTATTAGTAAACCTATACTAATATTATAAACGCGAAAGTTTGTGAGCATGTGTGGATATTTGTTACTCTTTCACGCCGGAACGGCGAACGGATCTGGATTAAACTTGGCAAAGAGACGCTACTTTTAATCCCGTGGGAATACCGGGATTTAAATCTGCGCGGGTGAAACCGCGGGGCGCAATTAGTATGCCATAATACTTTTAATAAAATAAAAATAAAATAAAATAAAAATAAAAATAAAAAATAAAAATAAAAAATAAAAATAAAAAAGCCTTTATTCAACTGCCTCTGACAATTAGGTGTTTTACTATTACTAAGTATTTAATTCTACACTATTCTATCTTATAATTTTCATATCTCCTCATCAGCAGTCGTCGCCTCTGCGGCGTAGGCCTCCCCTAAATCTTTCCACACGTCACGAAAAATTTAACTGTCCCTCGATCTCATTTTTGTTCTTCCTTTTTTGTTTCGTATTCCTTCCCGTGGAATCCACTGTCACCTTTTTTTTGTCCACCTTACTTCAAATCTGCGTCAGAAAATGATCTGAAGCTTACAATTTTATTTTTCAGGTGTATTTCGCTATGAAACTGACTCCGTTTCTCCCTTTACGTGTGGCAGTATGTTAGAAAATGCACTCTGCGTAGTAGTATTCTCTCATTTTTTTTTTTTTTTTTTTTTTTTTTTGTGCTATATATTTCTTGTGTCTGCCAATAAAGTTCACATTTGTACTTGTTATACATAGGTAAACGTTTGGTTCTTTCTTTAAATTCATCTTTATTTTTATATGATTTGGGGGGTTTTGGTCTGTCTCTTCCACGGTGACCAGCCGGCTTGGAAGAGGGAGAGGGACGTCACTTAGTTTTTTTGGTTTTCCTGGACTTCATTTGGTTTCATTGCTCGGGAAGGGGTTAGTTGTGCCGGACGCAGGTAGTTTGTTATGCTCTGAACTTTGTTTTTTTTTTGTGCTTGTCTCGTGTGCCCTCTAGTCTCATTGGCTTCGGCCGAGCTTCCTGCTCCTTCTGGTGACTCAGATAAAAATCTTTTATTTTTGGAAGTTTGATTCGTTGGCTGTTGGTCAAACCTGACTATTTTGTCGTAACGGAGAGCCACTTTATTTCCAGCCTCTCTCTCACGTTTTAGCTCCGCCTGAAGTTCTTTGCGTCTCTGGAGTACCGCGGGAGAGTAGTCCTCTTTGATGTAGATACCCGAAGTATCTAAAGATTTTTTCTTGCGTAGCAGCTCTATTTTTTTCAGGGTAGTTGTTGTTGTTACAACTATAGGTCTAGGTATTCCGTTATTTTTTCCCATCCTTGTTACTGTTTCTATCTCTAGGTTTTCGCAATCTATCCCCATTTTAATTTTAATGACGTCAATGATTAATTTGAGTAAATCTTCATAATTTTTTTCAGTCTCCTCTATCCCAAAGAAAACCAAGTTTTTCTTCCTTATTTGTTTATCTAAGAATTCTATAGACCTTTGTTGGGTTTCAATTTTTCTCTCCAACATATTTGTTTTTTTTTCAATCAAATTAAATTTTTCATCCATGTTTTTAATTATGGCTTCCTTAATACTCTCTTCCATAATTTTCATATCCTTTTTTTGTTGTGCTAATTCGCTCTGTATGCCTTGAAGAGCCCTCATAACCTCTTCCATTTTTGGTGTTTTCACGAGTGACCTCTCGTGGTAGACGATGGAATTTTGATGGTCGTTCGATTTTCTGCGGTTTCTATTCTGGTTCTGACACTCCCCAAAAGATGGCGGTGTTGTAGATCCCACAAAAAGTTAAGTGCTTGCTACTGACCGGCAGGTGGCGCTTGTTTCAATTTTTAAATGTTTGATAGCTGGATGATTTGTCAATTTTATTTTTCGAGGTTATAATTTTTCTTTAGATATGTTCTCAGGCTTGTGTTAACACTTTTGAACTTGTACTAGTATCGACTGACCTTCTATTCTGCTAGTTTTTCTATCTTCTTGTTTATATTTCGAGTTACTTCGCTTTGACAGCGAAATTAGCTGTGGAGATTTTGTAGATGATTGCGCTCTCAATAGAGTTGTTTCTGAGTTGATAACAATCTTCTAGGTGGTTCACAGTTTTTTTCGTAAGAATAACACTTCAGTTAACTTCATAAACTATTATTTACTTTATTATCAAGAATTTATTACGGAGCCGATATCAACACTAGCACTGCGGCGCCCTCTCTCCCATAATACTTTTATGGTTAGACAAATCAGTTTAATATCGGTTAATGTAATGGGTAGATGCCCCAAAAGCACGAAGAGTTACAGTGTCATAGATTAAATAATGGCAAGAACTTCGCAGTTCGTAAGTCTTAAAAATTTTTACAAAATACAGAAAAAAGCACGTAATCGGAAGTCTTACAATTGCAGCTGTGCCTTCTCAGCCAGATCTCTCTGCAGCTGTCGATTCTCCTCCGTGTCCTTCAGCACAAAGTCCTCGCCCACGCAGCGATCCCATGAGGAGTTCCATCCTTGGAAGTGGATCAGGTACTCAACGGTGCGTCGGCCGCGCTTGTCTTTGTTCTCGATTACTTCTAACACCTATAGGTATGTTGAAAACGGTAATATGGGCTGTTGCGGTGGTTTTATGGTTAAGAAAGGGCAGACCATTTGTCAAATGAAACACTTTATGATCATATTAAACATCCAAAGTGGCCGCTTTAGGCCTGCTGATACCTAATGCTGGTCTGATAATAGTATTAAAATAAAAACCGGACAAGTACGAGTAGGACTCACGCCTTGAGGGTTTCATGCAAATCACCTATCTAGACAGTTCATTCATCTCTGGAAATCTTTTCGAGTTCCATACTTTTAACTACATTAAACGAAGCGTGTGGCACGCCCTCCTACCCCCGATGGACTGACGACATTGTTAGGACCGCGGGAAGTCGGTGGATGGAAAGGGCTCAGAATCGTTCTTCCTGGAAACGGATAGGGCAGGCCTATGTCCAGCAGTGGACTTCTGTAGTCTCATGATGATGAACTTTACATTTCCATTTAAAGGATAACAAAAGGTACACGTTTATGTTCTTCACTACGTAGTATAAAACAAAGTTGCTTTCTCTGTCCCTATATCCCCGTGTCCCTGTGTGCTTAAATCTTTAAAACTACGCAACGGATTTTGATGCGGTTTTTTTAATAGATAGAATGATTCAAGAGAAGGTTTAAATGTATAATACATGCATGATATGTGCACCCGTGCGAAGCAGGGGCGCGCCGGCTGGTCCCTAGTATACTATAAACTCTAGATACCTACCCACGGTACATGTAGGTATTGAATTTTCTTACTGGTACCCACGGCACAAGACCTCGCGCATATTTTGCTCGAGGGCGGTAGGTATCCAAATTTATCCGAACCTAAGTAGGTTACGAAGCTATGTTGGACAGACGCTGTGCTAGCTAATAAAACTTATAATTTTTAAATCAGTAGAATACAGATCGTATCGAAACGGGCTTCCAGCGCCCCGGTTTGACAAAAGCTTTAAACATGAACACGACGCGACAAGGTATTACCTATAGGTACCTAACTGTATGTAGGTAGATATCACTGAAAGCTTATCGGTGTAAGTCACACAGCTCTGCGTAGGTACCTATGTCGGGTGCGGTTCGTGCAATTCTACTTCTATGATTATAGTTTACGATATCTTGGATCCCATAACCATTGGAACACTCTTGTTTAATCAAAGCCTAGGTTTATTTGACGCCGTCGTCGTCCGGATGAATCGCGGTGGGATATTTTGCTTTGTACAGTCTAGACTTGTGCTAATAAATCAGAGGCAAAGTACCTCACTGGGTGTGGTCTGACGCGCACGCGAAATGTGCTGCGCAATGCAGCCGTGTAGTTTGGAATTGATCATTCGAAGCTATATTGGATCTTATGAAAACTTCGAAACTCATGGTAGGTGCAAACCGTATCGAGTAAGTAGTAAAGGAATTGATGAGTTTATAAATTACCCTCTATACTCTATACCTCTCATAATAATGGCCTAAGTACCAATGTAGGATAGGGTGGAGAATATCGAAAGTATCGCTGTGACTTCTTGGGAACCTTAGTTAGGCAAGTGAATTTGAGTTAATATTATTGAGACTGATGGTTAAAAAGCCAAAGTGGTGGAAGGACTCTGTTGACTTCAGTTTTAGTATTAACAAGTTGTGGAAGTTGAGCGGCAGAGATGGGGTCATTATTTTACTTGTCTAGACTAAGCAAAGAAGGAAGCAAAGTCTAATAAGTAAATAGAAGGTGATAATGTGCTATCAAGAAATAGAGTGGCTATAAGTCAATTACACATTAACACTCACACACACACACTAATTAAAAAGGGGACACAAATTAAAATTAAATGTGTTGCAGTACAGAAAATCTTTATTTATTCAAAGTTACAACATGAGCCGAGTAATACAACACAAATTGTACATGATACGAATCAGATCATAGTATTACATTCTAAACCTTAAGAATGCCAAAATTAACTCTACCAAATCTATGTATAGTAAGTTGTATTCAGTGATTACTACATCATGAAGTTAAGTGAGGAAAGCGAGCATCACCACAAATTTATCAACTGAATTTAATTTAAATGCATCAGAAAATAAATTGGGAACTTTAACCCAGACAATTTTCACTTGAAACGGGATATTTACCATGATTTATGAGTTTGATTGTTTCCCGATATTCTAATAAGCCAAGGTAGATATCCCGTTTCAAGTGAAAATTATGTTCATAGCTATGACAGTTTTTAGGGCAGTGTGGTTGCCCAGCAACAAAGCCCTTTAATTAAATAAAAAAACATGATAGTTTCAAAAACTTTAACCCAGATATTACAATTAATAACCAATGTTCTAAGTAGGTAGGTAGGTATGTATACCTTATTTAAAAAGATGTTTATGGAATGGCTTACATCAGATGAATACTCATAAAACCAGGGGTGTGGTTAGATCACAGAGCACAATACTCTCTACCCAGTTAGGAGATGAATAATATATTTTTTTTATATTGCTGTGTTTTGTATTATTAGCAATCTATTTCCATAAACAGTACCTACATACTTAATAGTTTTTAAATGGAAGCTAAAAAACTTTGTGCATAGGTGTGTACCAATTGCAGGCAAACTTCACAGAACACATATATCCTTGTAAACTTTAACTAGCAGGTAGGTACAATAAAATAATGCCACACCTATCTTTTTCATCTTGTTTGGGTTCAGATTTGAAAATGCAAATTAAAAACTATCCTAGAATAATCATAAATAACAAGTTTTTGGTGTTTTTCATAGTATTATTTTATTGGAAAAGTTCTGTTTTTCTTTGTCTGCAATGGGAAGTGGGTTGAGAAAATCGCCCGCCCCACCCAAGAAACGCCCGGTAACGCCCATGCGATTTGAACAACTTTGTAAAGTTATTGTTGTTTTTGCATGTAGGTTATGTTATAGAGAAGACATCATACTGCGAGATTTCAATAATAAGCGACTAATTAAACTTACTTTTGAATCGTAAAGCACTTTGGCCTTTGTTGGATCCGGTTCGTAACACAAAACGCGCTCCCCTTCGCTAAATTTATACCGCACTCCTCTCGTCGAAACCATTTGAAATAACTTTTTATGACCAACAAAACTACGTAAAAACTGTAAAACGCATTAAAATTATGTAATAATATACAGGATATTTACTTTTAATTACAAAGAAATCACTTTACTAGAAATTAAACAACACAGGGAGCACCGAAAGAAAGAGCCGCGTAATTTATTTTCAATGAAATATTACTAGAAAATGATTGATACAGATTTTTTTTTGATGAAATTCAGGAGTCACTGAAACCACAACTGAGACTGATCAGGACACGCCTATTTCAGAAAATAATATTTTGTTTGGGCGTCGGCCGCTGTTTGTTTTGACTTCTCTCCACACCACACCGCAACAGCGCAGCAACGGAAGGCTCTTGATATTCTAATTTGATCTGTAAGTCTAGGTCTTAAAGTCTCTATCAGCTTGCAATCATTTGACAGCTTATTTTCGTGATCCATAGACAAACGTAACTCTATAAAACGTTCGGTTTCACATAGAATCATTTAGCCGCAAATCTGCAATGACTGAGTGCAGACATAGCGCTTTTTTAACAGACAAAAGGACGAGGTATTAGGTATATCTTATACTTCCTCTTTAGGTATGTTTAAGGGTATGTGTGTATGTATTTTTTTATGTATTGTATTATAAATCATCGAGATTTTTATGTGTACTTAAACCGATTTTAAAAATATTTTTTTAGTACTATAATTTTATACATAGGTATCTACAGGTACCTACTCCCGAGGTACCTACTCGTATTTTTTTGTATATCCTACTAATCACTATCACTATCACTACATAGGTAGTAGGTATAAAACAGTCGCTTTCTCTGTCCCTATATCCCCATGTCCCTATGTATGCTTAAATCTTTAAAACTACGCAACGGATTATGATGCGGTTTTTTTTATAGATAGAGTGATTCAAGAGGAAGGTTTATATGTATAATACATGCATGATATGTGCACCCGTGCGAAGCAGCCTCTCCTAGCTTCCTGTGCCTTGGGGCTTCGCACGGGTGAACGACATCGGACCCCCCCCTATGTACTCGTAGACCTACGACTGACTACGAGGTTTACTAGGTACGAGGTGCATTTAGGTAGGGTAGGTACCTACCAGTGGTCTACCTAAGTTAACACATTCTACACATCATTCGACACCTACATACCTACCTAGGTACAGCACACGGTTGTTTGTGTGGAACGTTACTTGACCTAAGTAAGTAGGTAGCACATAATAAAATAAGTACTACTTATGTGGGTAGTACAGGTAGACTACGTATAAGTTTTGGTACCACGTACTTACCTAGTATTAAGGAAGGTACCTAACTCGGTACCTAAGTACCAAGAGAATCGTGATGCTACCTACTTACTTAGGTACCTACTTACCAAGCACGAGGACGACTCTGACATCGAATCAAACAAGGGGACTTACTCGTAACTTAAGGTTATAAGGTTCATTTCTAAAGGTCTGAGAACGTCCTATTGACATTTTGAGGCACTAGGTTGGCTGTATGTAACCACCTTCAAACGATCCTTGGTAGGCAGTGGGGTAGGTTCTTACTCAGGTACCTACTTAAAGTGATCTTGAGAAAGTGTCTGGCAAATATTTATATTTTTGTGGATAGGTACCATTGGTAGGTTGTCTGTGTAATATTATAACACGCATACCTACATACAGAGAACAAACATCTATAAGTATTATCTACATACCGCGACAAATATTTGTTATCGATGGCAGACATAAGAGAGTCGGTGGGGATAGATAGAATCATTGGCATCGAACCCACGGCCAACAATGCAGAAGGCTGAGACTACGGGCTATGAGGGCTATCATATATTTTCAAGATATAGGTAGGTAGGTTTGGATATAAGTTGGGTACCTAATCTTCTCTAGGTGGGTTGCATGTAATTACAATTACACTGAAGCTGTGGAATGATCTCCCTGCTGATGTTTTCCCGAAAGACTGTGTGCATGTCTCCAGCTTCCTCATATTGAAAATGTAATTTCTATAAATGCCAATATTTAAAGCATAATTAGTGCACTCATAGATTTGAATCATAATTTAGCTGCCAAATAAACAACGATGCTATAAGCTTATAATAGTGTGTAAGCTGGAGTAACATGTCTCCAGCTGCCTCAGTCAGTGTGGGCAAACGGCTAATGATAGAGATATATAGTAAACGCAAGGATTTAGTACCTATTTAGTGCACCTGGTACCAAAAATTTCAGGTCTGTAGCTAGGAAACTCTTCGAGTTATAATACTTCATTAACGTGTAAGCTGGAGTAACGGTACGTGAAAAAGCATATGCTCGTTCTCTGGAATGGCTGGAGCTAGCAGGTTGCTTTAAGTCTCCAGATTTAGTACCAAACGAATTAGCGAGGTACCAAATATTTGAAGTGTCTCTGTTCAAAACTCTATGAGTTACAAGCTTTTCCAGCTTTTTTTGTTCGTCCAGCTTGCACATGTTGGATCTCAGCAACCACAATAGGTACAGACTCGGTTGATGTCTCTGAACCGAGCTATGAATTAGTGCACTCGGTACCAAAAATTTGGAATCTCTAGGACAAGCAGTTCTGTTGTAATCAGCAAAATAACATTTAACCGCCAAAAATTCAAAGCATTTCGACGCGACCATAAAAATGATGCGTTGCCGCTCTGAAGGTGATACTACGCGCCAGTCACTGGTTGCGTCTATTTTATTTTTTGTTTTTGTCACATCCGCATGAACATCCGCATTATTGGTGCGATGCGGATGTCCAAATCGATGCGGAAGAAACATACATAGATACAAGAGGTGCGTTTTTACTGGTAGGTAGCCCCTCTTTTTACCTTTTTGGCAGTGTTAAAATAACGGAGTTGTATATGTATCTACATAGGTACCTACTCAAAGCGCCAGTTCTTTAACACCTACCACAGTACCCATAGGAGAAGTTAAGTAGTAAAACTAATAAATGATTAGGTACCTACGTAAATCTAAATTTACCTAATTATTTATTTAACTGCTACCTACCATAATACTGGTTGTTATAGGTAGGAAGGATTCGTTTTTGCAAATCGAAAACCTCTCAAATTTGAATGACTTGACTTAGGTCTGATGACGATTCACTTGACATGACACTAGCAAGATTAGATTGGCTGTCAAACTGTCAAAATACGGACGGACGGACATGCTTCTCGCTCCCTGCCTTGCCTGCAAATTCTGCAATATATATAATTGGTATATTTTAACCTCTCAAATTCGAATGACTTGACTTAGTTTGATGACGATTCACTTGACATGACACTAGCAAGATTAGATTGGCTGTCAAACTGTCAAAATACGGACGGACGGACGTGCTGCTCGCTCCCTGCCTTGCCTGCAAATTCTGCAATATAATTGGTATATTTTATCAAAAAAAAAATATAAAATGTCAAACCATACCAAACTATTTAATTCATGAGATATGGCAACATACAACGCCCCGCTCTTCAACGCACATCGGAAAGAGAAGGGTATAATAATTATGCCTTCAGAAATTTAAAGGACTGAGTGCATACAAAAAAGACTCTTATCGCGGGTAAAATACGTTCAAATCCGCAGAGCGTAATATCACCTTCAGAGCGGCAACGCATCATTTTTATGGTCGCGTCGAAATGCTTTGAATTTTTGGCGGTTAAATGTTATTTTGCTGATTACAACAGAACTGCTTGTCCTAGAGATTCCAAATTTTTGGTACCGAGTGCACTAATTCATAGCTCGGTTCAGAGACATCAACCGAGTCTGTACCTATTGTGGTTGCTGAGATCCAACATGTGCAAGCTGGACAAACAAAAAAAGCTGGAAAAGCTTGTAACTCATAGAGTTTTGAACAGAGACACTTCAAATATTTGGTACCTCGCTAATTCGTTTGGTACTAAATCTGGAGACTTAAAGCAACCTGCTAGCTCCAGCCATTCCAGAGAACGAGCATATGCTTTTTCACGTACCGTTACTCCAGCTTACACGTTAATGAAGTCTTATAACTCGAAGAGTTTCCTAGCTACAGACCTGAAATTTTTGGTACCAGGTGCACTAAATAGGTACTAAATCCTTGCGTTTACTATATATCTCTATCATTAGCCGTTTGCCCACACTGACTGAGGCAGCTGGAGACATGTTACTCCAGCTTACACACTATTATAAGCTTATAGCATCGTTGTTTATTTGGCAGCTAAATTATGATTCAAATCTATGAGTGCACTAATTATGCTTTAAATATTGGCATTTATAGAAATTACATTTTCAATATGAGGAAGCTGGAGACATGCACACCGAAAGACTACGTATGGGGTTCTTCAAAAAGGGCGTTTTAATAAGGGTCGGCAACGCGCTTGTGATTCCTCTGGTATTGCAGGCGTTCATAGGCTACTATAGGTTTAGGGTATAGACTTGTTTGTCTACTTTGTTGTATTAAAAAAAAAACAATCATTACATTTAATTTAATAATTTATTTCCACCTAACATAATGTACAACGTTAACAAACATAAGAACCTCTTGAGAAAAGGTAAATACGGTAAACTTATTGACTTTATGATTAGTTTACTAAGTTTTTGGCATTGGTTTAGTGGTGGTAGACAGGGGCAGAGTGGTAGACAGGGGCGGAATGGTAGACAGGGGCGGAGTGGTAGACGGGTGCTGCCGACCGGTAGACGGGAGCGGAGTGGTAGACGGGAGCAGAGTAGGCAAGCTTGGCGACAGGGGCGGCGTGCACGACGGGAGCAGCGGTGTAGGCGACGGGGGCAGCGACCTTGGCGACGTGAGCGAGGGGCTCGTTGTGGACCACAGCGTTGAAACCGTTGTGGGCATCAGCGGTGTAGTCTACGGTACGCTTGGTGCCATCGGGGTCGACGACGGAGTAGGAGCCCTTGACGACATCTCCATCGCGAGTCTCGTGCTGGGACTTGGAGTCTCCGGTGTGTCCGTCCTGCACGTCGTACGAGAAGCTGTACTGGGGGTGCGCGTTGTACTCCTCGACGGCCACCTTGGCGAGGGGCGTGGCGTAGCTCACGGGCGCCGCGTGGTAGGCCACGGGGGCCGCGTGGTAGGCCACGGGAGCCGCGGGGAGGAGGCCAGCGCTGGCAGCCGCTACCAGACCGAATAGTACGACGAACTGTAAATAAACAAAATACTGTTAGAACGTTGCACTTTACATGAATCAAAACGTCACTGGATCACACACACTGTTTCTTTTTCGTACCTTGAATGCCATTGTGTATTGAGTGAGTTGGTGGTTGAGTGATGTCTGTTGAGGAGCGCTTTGAGCTTTTATACCGATGGCGGGGGCGCACCCTTTCACTCGCGGAGTCTTGTGACGTCATGAGACCGTGAGCTTGACCCCCCAGGCTAATAAAGCTCCCTGAAATTTTAGAACTTCTAAAGCTCGTCTATATTTGCATTATCATGGCGCTTCTGATTTGATCCTTCTACAAAAATATCGTGAGTATTGTACATACATTCTGTACCTTTAAAACTATTCTTTTAACTTCGAGGATTACACGACGATCCAGTCATAAGTGGGTATTCTCTGTTCCTTGTTCAAGCAGGTGAATCTTAGTTTACCGTACGACAGACTTTTAGTAAGCCTGTCAAATAAAGTCATCTCGTTCCCATCGAACGAAAGTTCACTTGAGCTTTGGATCGGACCTCTGCTGACCTCAATTGCTTGTAAACCCACAAATTAAGTAATTCTATCCTAAGGTGTGTCTTAGGATAGAATAAAGTTCAACAGATAAAAAAAGGGACAGGTTTGTCTGGAAGAGATTAGTTTCAGCGATAAAACTGCCCATTGTACAGTTTAATTTTATATTTTTAAGTGTTATCTATCTGTTGTTCAATTTTGTGAAAAATAAAGTACGGTCTATTCATCATCTTCCTGCCCTTATCCCACGCTAAGTGGAAAAAGGTATTTTCATTCATTAGGTGTACACATGTAACTGGTGCTTCTGGTGCTGGTGCTGGCTGGTGTTGGGTTGTGTTCCCGTGTGTACACGGGAACACCAGTTTTCACATAAAAAAAAGAATCATCAACATTGGTTCACCCAATCGAAAGTTGCGTAAAAAAAGATAAAATAAAACACAGAGATAACAAACTTTAGGTAACTTTATTTAATTATTATAAAGTAAAACGGCTTTTTAGTGCCAGGGGTTTAAATAAAAAAAAAAAAAATTTTTTTTTTTAGTTTTTTTAACGTAAATGAAGTCACGCGGGACACCACTAGTATACCTACTATTAAACCTGACGATGAACGATTTTTTTCATCGTCAGGTTTTATGAGATTTTATCAAAAAGAATGAAAGCTTCTAAATAGAAACGTATTAGCTTTACCGAAAAGACTAACTTGCCGCCGGTTATTGTAAACAAAAACTTAGTATTTACTAAAATAGTACTTAGTGTAAGTAATTAAATAATAAGAAAGTAAAATTGACTAGCCTTTGAATAAAGCTAATAAAAATATGTCTAAGCGATAGAGAGCGCGTTGATGTCTTTTCTATTGAGTAATTTGAAATGGAGAAGGAGTTCCTAACTTTAATGTTCAAAAAGTTAACTCATAGACAAAATACATTCACGTTTAGACTGATAGACTAGCCACCGGTTTCTGAAAGCTCGATCAAAGCTAATCGGCTGTCAAGTCACTAGCTATTTCAGCTTTTACTTCAGATTAGATAGAGATAGCATCTGACTTGACATCCAATCACTTATATAACAAAGTTTTCCCTCGTAAGTCACGCACGATAAGAACGTGCCATACGATGCATTGAGCTGCGTCCATCAACTTATACATATGTTAAGCCTCATGTGCCTGTAGTTCACTGGCAAAAACAAAAATAATCGAAGCAAAACAATAATACCTGAGCAAGTGCCCGAGGCCAATCCTAATAAGCTGCCCTTTGGGTGCTCTCATTGCATGAAGTTTCGTAACATGATCACTCACACCCATTATGATACAGGCAAGTGACTCAAGCCTGTTGATGGTCAGTGCTACACTAAAGTACCTGCCTAATAGCTATAATCCATTTATAAGCTTTGCAATGTCCAATGTTTATAGCTTGATAAACAGATTTAATGCAAAACTTCCAAAACAGGCTTATAACATGTAGTAGGTACCTATATGAACTTACGATTCAGATTTTACTACAGCGCCTGTGTAATGTCTTATTTGAAATGTGAAGGACCATAAGAATGTTTTTACAGTCAGATCAAAAGTAGAGCTGCACTGTGTTGTAGGTTTAACTTAGGTACCTACCTATTTATTTATTTCAGACATGCAGTAGTTAAAAATTAAAAACGAGGTCCACCATATCATAATTATATCACGGATTGTCTACGTCGCGTTGTATAACGTCGAGGTCTCACAGGGGCCAACGGAAGCGTCTCTGTGTCTAGAGTCTCGACTCTAGGCAACACTCAGAATACAGCGCACCGCTATCTCGCTGAACATTTTTGAAGATATAAAATCACTGAATGTAGTTAAGTAAAATCGCTATCGGTTAAGTTGTCAATGATGTTAAAAAGATTCAGCATAAGAAAATTTTGATCCAAGCAAGATTTCACACTTAGAAATGGGACTTTATATTTTTAAAATTTTTATGTATGAAAACTTGCTTGGGTCAAAATTTTATTAATTTATATAATATAATAATATATATTAGTAGGGCATTACAAAGATATATAATATATTTAATATATTATGTATCTTTGTAATGCCCTACTAAAGATACATAATATATTTAATATATTATGTATCTTTGTAATGCCCTTGGCAGGAGCTTAATCGATTGCGATTTTACATAGCTACATTCTTTAATTTTATATTCTGTTGCACTATGTGGCGTAACCCACACCATGCACGGTAAAAATATTACCGTGCCCACAGTGCGGTAAATATCAGTATTTGGATCAAATCCAGGGACCTATTTGGCCTAACATGGCTAAGTTACATTGTATTGTGTTTTTTATTTGGTGTTTTCTATGTATAATAAAAAATATCTATCTATGTAAGTATATAATGTATTAAATATATCAGTTATCTAGTACCCATAG
The DNA here is from genome assembly GCA_963576535.1 of Plemyria rubiginata. Classification (NCBI taxonomy): domain Eukaryota; kingdom Metazoa; phylum Arthropoda; class Insecta; order Lepidoptera; family Geometridae; genus Plemyria; species Plemyria rubiginata. The sequence goes on from OY754926.1 coordinate 5,289,551, forward strand.
CACAAGCTTTGAATAGCTTACTTTGGGGCTAGATAGTGCTGTGTGGATTGTCCATTTATTTATTTATTTATTGTATTTATCTTACTACTATTGTAAACGCGAAAGTTTGTAAGAATGGATGGATGGATGGATGGATAGATGGATGGATGGATGGATGGATGGATGGATGGATATTTGTTACTCTTTCACGCCAGAACGGCTGAACGGAACTGGATGAAACTTGGCAGAGAGATAGATTATAGTCTGGAATAGCACATAGACTACTTTTTATCCCGTGGGGATACCGGGATTAAAATCTGCGCGGGTGATACCGCGGGGCGCAACTAGTAGCATATATTTTTTTAGTGTTGGCCAATAAATTGCTTTTCTTCCTTTCTTTCCCTGTGAAATGCCACCATAACTTCTATAGAGAAGCATAAGCGGAAATGGTATCGGGGTAGGCATGTCAAGGTGAAGCTACTTATTGTTTTGTTTCATCAGTTGCAGAGTAGGCTAGGTCCCTATCTACCTAACTATCGTGCGTGTCCTACGAATGAAGGCATTACAATTCCGTTGTTTTTTACGGAATAGCTCTAGTACCTGCTGTAATTCGAACCCGTTTATCCAGTAGATATTGTACCTATGCTGACTACAGAAGTATAAGCTTAGACAGACATACAGACAAGGCAGGCAGACTAATAAGGATTCCTTAGCAGACTTCAGAACCCTAAAAGGCAGAATTCACAGGTAACCTTGGACTACATTCAGACAAACGAGTTGACAAAGGTCCTATTACGTGGGAACCGATAATACGTAATTGCTACTTACACTGCGAAATTGGCAGCCCGATTACGCTAAATGTCTGGTTATCGAGATGGCTTTCAGTTTGACATTTGATTCCCATTCATCTAAGGAATTTAGCATCCATCCCGAATTTATATACTAAATCTATCTCTACGACTGGGTAGAGCTTATGTAGTGAAAAAGAATTTATTTCGAATGTGGCTCTGGGAGGTGTAGACCTCGCGAGCATACTAAAAGTGAGCTATTTGAGGAATGTAATGTGCAAGTGCATTTTCCGTTTTGTGATTTTTATGATCTTTTTGATTTTTTTACATCATCTTGTGTGGAATGAGGTCCTTTGTGTTTCTCTCAAATTTGATTGAAATCCATCGATTGTTTGATGAGTTATCCTGTTCATCATGCTGAAGATCCTTATCAGATCTTCGCCAAACTTTTATGAGACCTACTTATAGTTACTACCTTTCAAATAGAAAAAGAATAATCGAAATCGGATCTCATTTGGTGGAGATATCCAGTATATCAAATAGTCCCCTTTTTGCCCTTTTTTTGGGGGAAGTACCCCTCCAATCAAAAATCCCCGACGACAAAAAAAATCTAATAAGTCATATAACCTGTGTGTACCAAGTTTCGTCCAGATCGGTTGAAAAATGCGACCTGTAGAGGAGAACAGACAGACAGACAGACATCCGGACAAACGCATTTTTGGCCAATGTGGAAACTGAGACGCTTCGCTCGCTTCGCTCGCTCCGGCAATTACTACTCGTTTAAAAAAGCGTAGGTATGTACCTAGTAACTTTCTTGACACTTAAACCTACGCTAGTCACAAATGGCCTTACCTACGTACGTATGCTAATTACTCGTTTACGACGTGAACGTCGCGTTCGTTTTGTTCTAGTTTTTGGGTCTGAGGAATTCTGAGAAATATTGTCGTGGCAAGCGTTTAGGCTGTCATAGGTAGAGACTTGAATATCAATCGGCTTAGACTCTGGTATAGGTATTCTATAGAAGGTAGGTATTCTATAGAAGGTAGGTATTCTATAGAAGGTAGTTAAGGTATATGATGTCGCAATAGGATTTGCGATAGAGTGCGTAGGTATATAGATTTTGGGGATGTCTACCGTAGAAATTAAGTAGGCAAGTACGTAAATTTATGTATGGCGGTAGATAAATTTCTGCATAAATATATTTTTTATATAAAATATTTTTGTAGAATTGTAGATAGTACTTATGCAATATGTTTTAAATATTATATTAAAAATACACATCCCGCATCCCGTTACGAAATAGAAATTTTGACTTTTCAGCTAAATTGCTGTTCTTTTGATGGTTCGTAGCATCAAACACGTAAATTGACAAAAAATGCTTTTTCACAATTAGTGAAAAAGTGCATTTATATTGCACCTAGTTAAATTAGGGATATTTATCATTCGTTAATTATTTGATTTTGCCGTAATCGTGCTTGATGTAGGGGCATTTCAAAGGTTATGATAATTAACGGAATCCTCGGGTTTAGAAGGTTATCAGCAGGAACCTGAACTGCAGCTGCTTGCGTGTAATTAGTTTTTTTATTTATTTATTTACTAAACAGTTTATACAGTGAACAGTTTACACGGTTGTTAAAGTTTTTCAGAATATAGAAACACATACAACTGAAACTGAAACATAAAATCGAAGACGGACCTACAATAAAATGTTACAACAGAAATTAATACGAAATGTAAAAATTAAAAATAAAATGTAAAATAATGAAAGTAATAAATGTGTCAAGGTCTAAGATTCAGGTATTGAAGGTTAAAAGACCCTTCGATACGTTTTTCAAAACAGTGCATCTAAAATTTTGCTGCACGCAGTGTAGTGTAGTAGGTAGTCGCTCAGTTTATTTGATTGATGATTATGCCTCATAAAAAAAAGGATAAGTAGGTAAAGTGCAAAGGTATTTATACTAAACAATGTGGTACATAACTATAAATTTTAAGTGTAGTAGTAGTAGAACTTGTACTTGTAGTTTTATAGAATTAATATTGTGACGAATTTTTAATTATGTAAGTACTAATTTAATCAAAAAGCGCTACATTCAATACAATTGCATTTTGAGGATTTCCTCAATGGAAAACTGCTGGATGTTCTTTTATTTTCTACAAGCAATGCCTGCTGAGTCCACAATAGCGATATGGCCGTGAACGCCCGCGAAGTTATTGTGCAATAGCTGGCAACCTAGCGAAGGATGCGCTGCGCGTGCGCTACCTGGAAAAACATCTTCAATTCAATCCATCCAATAATTTTATTTGAGACTACAAATAAAATCAGATCCCTAGAGATACAAAGGTATGATATAGCTAAAATAAAAGACAAAATACGCATAATTCAATATATACCAATAGAAGAGATTCCCTCCAAGCGTACTTTAGCACAGATATAAAAAGCACTCTGTGACCCAGTAATCTATGAGAATGTAACCCTCGGTTTCTGAAAGCTCGATCAACACTAATTGTATGTCAAGTCACTTGCTATTTCAGTTTTTACTTCAAATTATATAGGTAGAGATAGCAAGTGACTTGACAGCCGATTAGTGTTGATCAAGCTTTCAGAAATCGGGGGTAAGAGTTATAGTTAGACGTTTCTTTTTAGACTTATGAATAGTGGACTTCTACAGGCTGAATAAAAGACATTTTCATGAATTGAGCTTTTCTGTAGCGGGTACAAATAAACTAGTGGCTCTGTGAGCTGGTAGACCTCGCGAGCACACTAAAAGTGAGCAATTCACTGGCTTAGCGGTAGGTAGATATAATTTTTCCGATTTTTGATTTTATTGATTTTAATTGTTTTTTTTAATCATCTTGTGTAGAATGAGGTCCTTAGTGTTTCTCTCAAATTTGATTGAAACCCGTCGATTTTTTGATGAGCTATCCCGTTCATCATGCTAAAGATCCTCATCAGATCTTCACCAAACTTTTTATGAGACCAACTTATAGTTACTACCTTTCAAATAAAAAAAGAACAATCGAAATCAGATCTCATTTGGTGGAGATTTTTGCCCCTTTTTGGGGGAAGTACCCCTCCAATCAAAAATCCCGACGACAAAAAATTCTAATAAGTCATATAACCTGTTTTTCTGGAGTTCGTCCAGATCGGTTGAAAAATGCGACCTGTAGAGGAGAACAGACAGACAGACAGACAGACATCCGGACAAACGCATTTTTGGCCAATGTGGAAACTGAGACGCTTCGCTCGCTTCGCTCGCTCGGTCAATAAGCGTAGGTATAATTCAGTCACACTTTATTAGGTTCCAACATATAGTTTAGCTACGTTTGTAGGTACGGCTTGCTTTCGAAATTAGAGTATTTTGACTAACTGAAATCCTAGACCAATTATTACATAATATTTCACATGCAAAACTTATTGAAATGCAAAAATGTTTGGTCAAATCAGTCACGCGAACATAGGCAACTAAAAATGCAGTGAGTGATAGCATGTTCTGAATAATAAGAATGAAAGGTAGGTAGGTACACTTGAGGACTCTGAAATGCGAACCGGTGCCACGTCATTGTATTTGTCGGTCTCGATTCTGCACTTGCAGTCACCACTGTCATTATCCCAATTCCCCAACATACCTACTCGTAATTTGGCAGCGCTAAAGTTATTAAAATGCCTTTGTATTATATTATTATAGAGAGGGACGGCAATATTTGTGTGCCGTTAGATTAGATAAAGCTTTTTAAGTATTATACCAATAGGCCTTCACAAAGAGCTTTACTATAAGCAGAGGATCTATTTAGCAGAGCTCTTTGTAAAGGGCTCGTTCGGCAAAGTACCACCAAGTCTATTTCTGCCACCAAGCAGGATTGCAGGGCTTAAAGGGCAAGTACCTGTGAAAGGCAAATGAGGTTTTGACACCTTTTCAAGGATGTGCATCCGTTGGGACTCTTCTGTAAATTTTTATCAACCTGTATTAGAAGACTTCCCTCTTTTCTGTTTTAGAATACGCTAATTTACTTTCTATATAAATAAGGTACAAGACCGCAGATAACTTTTTACAATCGGGAAACGAAAAATTGGTGTTTTCGAAGGGTGTTTTCTGAGGTAAAGGGTAGTAATAGTAAAAACTAAGAAGCGGCACACGTTTCGCTGTCCCCGATCACGTTCGTAGGTACAAACTCGTAATACAACCGGTAAATAGACGGTAAGTGTGTCTGTACGTTGTTTGTGCTCCAATTGGGACAGTGACCCTGACCTAAGAGCACAATCATAAGGGCAAGGTCACATTGAAGATCAACGAAAGTAAGTTCGTAATGCGTATAGGTTTCCTACCTCTTACTTACTTACCTCTATTGAATCAAACAAAACAAGCCATTCATATATAAATCCTTAGAGAATTAAATAAAAGTGCAAGTCGGTAGGTAAATCTGTTTTTTTTTGTCAGGTAGTCTAAAGAGCTCAAATAAAAAAAGTCGTGGTCAAATTCGGCGACGTATTTGATAATAATGAGCAGGTACTTAATAGTTGTAAATGTTTAATAATATGCAGTTTCATATTGAAATCTTGAATTATTTCGGAAGTCTCGATACCTACCAATAGGTTTAGCGAAACGCTGTTTGTCTATTTGACACCAAAAATCATAAGGATCAAGAAGAAAAAAATCTGTACTGGAATTATTGTGATATTATTTTGTGACAAGAATCAGAGTAAGAATTCGACTTGGAGGTTACTGAACTGATTTCAAACTGTATCTTGGGTTGATCCAAAGACGCCTGGGTAAGCCTGCACCAGCATCAGCGAGCTACTGGCCTTCCTGGAGGACATCGGGTGGCGGAACTAGCATCCACCACCTAACACGCAAAAAGAGCACATCAGCCTACTTGCGGAAACGAGTCCGCACACCAAGTACCAAGAATATCTTGGGTTTCCTGATGTTTTCCTTCATCGTTTGAGTACTGGCACTTTACACACAATTTTATATATCTGGTACACGACCGGTTTTGAACCCACGACTTTGGATCGGAAGGCGGAGCCGCTACCACCAGACCACCAGAGTGCCTACATACTTATTTAATACTAATAAAGTATGCTAATTTGGTCAATCACTAGGTATATCAATGTCGCTTGTAAATTGCAAAATGATGAAATAAAATACTAGTTATTTTACGGAGCCTGTTAGAAATGTCGACAAGTGTCCAACACTGAACTAGAAACTAGAGCACTACGCAATCTAACACTCGGCGGCGGATGCTTTTGAAGCTGGGATTTGCTATAAGGATAAACTAATTAATTTAATTCATTGTAACAAACTAATCGCCTAACAATCTTAATACAATCGTTCTAGATTCAATCAAACATGTATTCAACTTTTTTTTGTGTTCATGGAACAAGCAGATGGCTCTGGTGTGGTGGATCTCCTATACTCATCATGTACAACATTGTGATTTGGTTTAAATATTTATGTTCATTTTTTTTTGCCAATGTACGCTCTTTAATGTCCAATAAACTTTATATTGACGACCTCTGTGGCGCAGCGGGCGAGAGCCTGCCTGCGACGCAAGAGGTTGCGGGTTCGATTCCCGCCGTGGAACAAATTTGTGTACGATCTGCAGAAATTTGTTCCGATGGTCTGGGTGTTTATGTATAATAAAAAATATCTATCTATGTAATTATATAATGTATTAAATATATCAGTCATCTAGTACCCATAACACAAGCTTTGAGTAGCTTACTTTGGGGCTAGATGGTGCTGTGTGGATTGTCCAGCATTATTATTATTATTATTATTATTATTATTATTATTATTATTACTCGTATAACAACGGATTTACTCGCTAATCACAGATGATAATAAAGTGCCTTATGATGCATTACTTTGCGTCCATCAACTTGGGGCATACAGATGTGTGCCTCATGTGCCTGTTATTTCAATTGCAACCACTCACTTCAAACAGGAACACAGCAACGCTGCTTGGCGGCAGAAAAAGTTTTGCCGCTTACAATAAATTGGCATAGAGACACATGCGGCACCTATTAGTTATAATGGAACTCTTAACAATCTTATTCCCACCATTAATTGAAGTGGTTCAAGGAACATAACAATTATTTTTTAATCATAATTTTCAGCAAGCTGTTTCAACCAACCTCGAGATGAATACGTCCTCTGAAAACACCAATTCGTGAACACTGGAAAATCGGTGTGACCGCCAAGTTTCATAGGCCAGCTGTGTTGCAAGTGGCGGCATTGTTGACGTGGCATTGTCCAGTCGTCCCATCGGCCAGGCTCGTACGTGCGTACTTGAATATATTTAAATTTGGAGATGCGACCAGGATGAGGCAAGCGCCTCTGCCAGCTGCTATAAATGCTGTATGCTGCCAACAAGGGGTACAGTTCTCTAAGCATCCCCGAACACACCTCATCAAACCAAAGAAATGGCTTACAAGGTACGGAACACAAGGATTGTTGTGAACAAAGTGACGATAAAAATGTGCTCGTGATTGTGATCGGAACAAGTGTTATCAATACCTCCTTTGGATTTAAAGCTAATACAAAATGGATAAATGTATCAATTACAAAACGATTTGATACATTGCTCTGAAAAGTCTCAAACAGCCACCTGCAAATAACTTTGCAACGCATTAATAATCATAGAACCGTACCTATTAAACATAAATGATTCATTAGAAATAACCGCACGTGTTTTGCATTCAAAAATAACAGTCAGTAGTAGGTCCCTGCTTGAAAACCGTAAGACGAGAGAGTGTTTAGTTTAGTAATTTCTTCTTGCATTTCAGTTGGTGATATTCTCTTGCCTGGTCGCCGCAGCTTACGGCAGTGTTGCGCCCGTAGCCTACAACGCGCCCCTCCAGGTGGCAGCACGGCTAGAAGATTTTGACCCCCTGCCTCAGTACCGATTCGGATACGATGTGGCAGACTCCCTTACCGGTGACTACAAGAGCCAGACGGAGCAGCGCGATGGTGACGTGGTCCAAGGACAGTACTCCCTGGTTGAATCTGATGGCACCCGGCGTGTTGTGGACTACGTTGCGGATTCCGTGAACGGTTTCAACGCAGTGGTGCGCAACGAGCCCTTGGTAGCTGCTGCCCCCGTCATTTCTGAACCCGCGGTTGTAGCCGCCCGTTACTCCGCCCCCGTCGCCGCACCGGTCGTAGCTCAGCCGGCTATCGCCCCGGCCCGTTACGCCTTCGCTCCAGCTTCCTCTCCGTACTTCGCCCGCTACGCCGCAGCTCCCGTGGCCGCAGCTCCCGTGGCCGCTGCTCCCGTTGCCGCTGCTCCTGTGGCCGCTCCGTTTGTAGCTGCACGCTACGCCGCTGCTCCCATCACCACACCTTTTGCCTCTCCTGTCGTAGCTGCTCGCTACACTACCGGTCCTGTCGTAGCAGCTCGCTACGCCGCTGCCACACCCGTTGCCACAGCCTACACGACTGCGCCTGTTGCTGCTCGCTACGCTGCTGTCACTCCCGTTGCTGCTGCCTACACGACCACACCAGTCGCTGCTCGCTACGCCGCAAGCCCTGTGGCCGCAGCCTACACCCAGTACGCCCCTGCAGCATACCCCCAGTACGCGCCTGCTGCATACGCGACATCTTTCTCTGCCGCAGCTCCATTGGCCGCGTACACATCGTATCCAGCCCCAGCGGCATACACTGCAGCCGTTGCTCCTGCCGCAGCAGCCCCCGCGGCTGTGGTCCCGACTCGCGCTGCTCCCGCTAAGATCGTCGACGGTAGCGCCGCCGGCTACCGCTACCCTTAGATTACAATAATTGTATTGCCCATTTGATCATAAAGACTTGTTTTGTACATAGATGTAAATGTTTTGTTTATTTTTTATTTAACACGAAACTGAAATAAACTTGTTAAAAATTAAACATAATATTATGATTTCCCGTAGGTCTTGTTATACAAACTCGAAACTGATGTTCAAGAAATGTAGATTGATTTTCGTACGCACATATACATGAAAAAAATTGGTTCAAAAAAGGTAGTGAAAAAATTAGTAGTTTATTCAGTCAGAAAGTATATTTTCTAGCCTCGCGTTTTGTATTTGCACGTACCAAGGCACGTAGAAGTTCTCCCACCTTAGCTGCATCTTCCCTTTCCATCAGGTGAGATGGCAGACAAACGTCTAGCAATCAACTATAAAAAAAATATTTTATTTCACTCAGTTAGACGTATCCCGTATAGCTCTGCCTTCTATGCCGTAGGCCGTGGGTTCGATCCCCACCGAGAACAAAAATTTTTTTGTGATGAACAAGATGTTTGTTCTCTGCCTGGGTGTTATATAAGTAATATAATAAGTATGTATTTACAAAAAAAAGGACTTCTCTAACTGATTGCTAAACAAATGTTAAAATAATAGCGAAGCGATAGTCCGCTAAACGGCCAGCCCTTGCTTTCATTATTGAGCTACTACCGCCCCCCCAGCCTAAATTAAGTTCTCAGCTGGTGCGCGTAGGTTTATTGTCGCTCTACAGCGTTGCAACGGATATTTATGAGGCACCCTCGTCACTTTTTCTAAAAAAACTCGTTAATAATAGCTTAGATGTCGTGCCCCACTGCAAAACCTAAAAATAGATATATTTTACAGTATATTTTCATAATATTTCGATGATTTATTTTTTATTGTTAGTTGTTCATAATGTTGTCAAAGGAGTGTCTTAAAAGTTGATTCACCCATTTAAGATTAAGATAGAACACGCCGCATACACACGGACAATTAAATAGTCAAGTTAAAACAGAAAGTTGACTTAAAATTTGGCTATCTGTGTATATCCGGTGTTTCCTCACGATTGTTCCCTCACAGGTAAAGAGCATTGGCATTGCGCACATAACATTTTCAATAGGAAAAATCTATTGGTGCGGTGCATGACCAGCAGTGCAAGTACCGATCTTATCGATCGCTTAGTTGTCGATCGCTAAAGTCGATAAACGTATCTAATCGTATCGTTCCATGCGAGTACGGATCTCTTGTCGACAAACTGCTCCCAAAATCATTGTAAGACCAAAATCCATTTTATTTGAGCACACCGACCTTTACCGAGACCGTTTTCGAAGTCGATAAAACAATCGAATAAATCGTCAAAACAGACGATTTCAAATGTCATTCAAAAGTTCCATGCTAGGGTTATCGGTAAATTTGTTAAAATTTAATGAATTTGTCAACCGATCGATTTGTTACAAACTCATTTAAATTATTAAAAAAAAACAATTTTTAACGAATTTTGACGATTCTAAATGTCAAAATAAGTGATCGACAAGAATGGTACCTACTTACACGGCAGGTTCGAACCTGCGCTATACAATTGGAAAGTGGTGTCACTCCCACTAGAAGACCAGTGTTCTCACAAGGATACACCTAGTAGGTGTTAAGACGTTTCAAAGTGTGAACTGTCTTAATGCTAGGTAAATCTACGTGCCAGTACCCCGTAAACAAGTCTATAAGAAGTGAAAACTTAATTAGTTCCGTTCTTTTGTATGACCCTTGTTATACAATAATATAATAACTCTGACGCTTTAGTAGAGTTTTCCCAAAGATAAGTCCCAACGTAACGCGTGCGACGGACAGCTACGTAATGCCTACGGGATGGCTACGCACCACATACGTCAAGCCTACAGGATAGCTTAACGTGATGCCTACGAAACAACCTACTACGCCACAGCACCGGGACAGCTTCGTGATGCCTACGGGGCGGCTACGTGATGCCTACGGCCTGCTACGTAATGCCTACGGAACAGCTACGTAATGCTACCGAGTTGTGTTCAAGGAAATACTAAGCTGAAGATTGGACACGCGCTCTTTTGGCGTAAATAATTTAAAAGATTTTGGTGGCGTCCTATGCTCAACTCGAGAGAATTTAGCATCATTTATTACCTATATCAATTTTGTAACGAACAAAGTGCCTTAAATCCTATATAATTTCAGCTTTTTTTTATTTGGCTCCAGCAGTTTCTCTAGCTGATCTTGACTGTCGGGTTTTGTATTCTTCGAATCAATCCGAATCAATTTTTTTTGTTATCATCACCATAAATTCCCTTGCATTCCATTCTATCCTATTCTACTTGGTAAATTGCTGAGGTAAATTTTCATTCCTACTACCGTAACGTCATGTAACGAGACTTCGTCTAGCACGAAATTGTTATTGATTGATTTTTATCGAGATGATGTGAAATATGTGGATTTTTGTAGAAAGTATAGATAATACCTACATATCTATATATTTTTTGAAACTCATGGTTATGAACATACTTTTCATTAAAATGAAAATTAAATACACATTTATATGAATAGGAAAAAATCCGGCTTTTAATGAGACCGGGTCCGGAACAGCCGAATTTCGTTCACTCTGTAGCATGTACCAAGACGGTTCGTCGCGTAATTCTTCACTTTCTTCAATGAGCCACACGGTATTGTGATCACGTCCTGCGTTACGTAGTGGTCAATATATAACGCGGCCGCGCCCGAGGGTAGTCACATTCCACTTCGCGGATTGTGCTCATCCTATCCCCAAGCCAACAGAAATGGACTCCAAGGTAAGAAATCAAACTTCTTAAGTGTTAAAATTATTAAAATTTATTTGAAGGTTATTAAAAATAATTACTTACAAAAAAACAAGCAGTAGGTACCTTCTTACAAATTATAATATACTAGCGACCCGCCCGCGCGCTCCTGCTTCGCACGGGTGCACATATCATGCATGTATGATACATATAAACCTTCCTCTTGAATCACTCTATCTTTAAAAAAAACCGCATCAACATCCGTTGCGTAGTTTTAAAGATTTAAGCATACAAAAGGATAAGAGGACATAGGGACAGATAAAGTGACTTTGTTTTATACTATGTAGTGAGTAGTGATAGTGATGAAAGTGTTAGCTAGATTTTTAACAAGCTTTTGTTTATTTATTTATTAAAAAATGTAAATATACTTAAACATACAAATTGAAATCTAAACATTCCTTAAACTTAACAACAAAAAAATGGATAACCTACTTATGCCAAAAGTCGATAAAAACGCTACCAGGCTATCGTAATCAATGGATCGATAAGCTAAGCGTTTGGTCGACGCGTGCGCACGATTGACCAACCCGATCCATATCCAGAGGTTTTGCAACACAATAGATAGTAACAAAACGTAAATAGATAGGTACTATTAATTATATACTAAGTGATCGCTGCGGTGACCTGACACTTTCGTTCGGAGCTGGTCAACAATGCAACTTTGTTCTTCAGTTTATCTTTGCTGGTTTTAAATATATTGTTATACAAAACGCGATACAGGTTAAACTCTGCCAAATGTGATCAAACTTTCAATTGTGCCAGAGTAGGCTATAATATATAACAATATAATTTTTTAAACCCATGGATGGATGTCTATTTAATTTATTAGCTGAGATCATTCGTAACTGATTAATTTGAAAAGTACATTTAGATGCAGATAATAGTCAAAATTCTTTAAAAATAGTGCTTTTTGATGCTCTCTGGCCGGATCTTCAATATTATTTTGCCTTGCATTTTTATAACTAAGTACCTAAATGTTGTTTTTATATTTAAATGCAAACAGGTACCTACATATATTTTTCGCAACAAGACTCGAACCTATTGTATGCTAAGCACGCCCACGTGTAGCATATTTCGCTAACAGACAGTCTGTCCCTGGAATATTTATTAAAATTGGAGGGTTTAATAACTTTCTATTCAAACTGTGCCAAATAAGTTAGTGACCTAAATATTTTTATTGCATTATTTACTTTAAATTCTTTGTTTCTTTTTTCTTGAATCAATATGCATAAAATCCAAAACTAAGAAATTTGTTCGGATTTGATGATGCCCGAATGCTGTAGCATTATCTTCCTGGTAACCATTTTGTAGTATTTAAAAAACGACCATCGGTTGGTATATAATTAAATTACATTAAAAGAGAAAAAGTCCCTAGTATATAAATATAATAAATTCGTGATAGTTTTACGATATAATAATCAAACTCGCAATATACCTGTTTCAATGAAAATTATGTTCGACCATGATAGTTTCAAAAATTATAGTTGGAAAAACCACTAATAATCATTTTCCTACTCAAGAGAAGCTACTTATAGTTATTGTGTTGCAAAGTTATTTAATAACTTTCGAACTATGAAGTATTTTATGTAGGTTTAATATTCTTGATGCATAAAACAAAGAAAGATTTAAATGGGAGCATGTCGCAAGCTGAACAGTGGCCGTTCACGTACAGCCGATGCATACAAATGTACATTAAATACGAGCCCATACGAGAAAATAATTATTTATTCGATTTGGAACCCTATTTCAAGAAATTAAACTAGTTTAGCAATAGTTTGAATAACATCTATCAATAGCTACAATTATGAAATCGATTTGCATTACTTGTTCGATAACGAATCTATTAGGTAAACGTTACTAGTATACTTTGTACTTAAAATGTAATGTTTTTAAAAGCGTTGGTTCTTCATGCATTTTTATAAAAAAAATGTGAAGACTCCATTGTGCAAGACGCTTTAGTGACCACCGGCTTAATTTATCTTTTTCCTTTTTTTCAGATTGTAGTATTCATCTGCGTGGTTGGCGTAGCCACCGCAAGTTTAGTCGCTCCACTCCCCTTAGCTCGCGTGGACCCTCTGCCTCAATACTCTTATGGCTACGACGTGCAGGATTCCCTCACAGGAGATTACAAAGGCCACCAGGAGCAGAGGAATGGCGACCTCGTCACTGGATCATACTCGGTCGTCGACCCCGACGGTACAAGAAGAATTGTGGATTACGCTGCTGATCCTATCAATGGGTTCAACGCAGTAGTCCGCCGCGAGCCTCTGGTAGTCGCCGCGCCTGCAAGAGTCGTCGCCCCAGCTCCAGTTGTGGCTCCAGCTCCTATCCTGGCTCGAGCACCCATCTACGCCCCAGCTCCAGTCGTAGCCAGGGCTCCCCTGTATGCCCCAGGCCCCGCTCCACTCTTAGCTCCCAGACTACCCTTCTACTACTAGATGAATTATTACAATTTTGTTGTTGCTTTGTACTTTTATAGGATTTTTATGACTGTTATTTATGATATTAAATGATAAAAACTTATTGAATGTGTTTGAATATACGTTTACTTTCTGTTAGGTACCTAGGTACTTGCTGAAATAAAATATCAGCTTCGGGGTATCTCTTAAAAGACCTCCAGAACCAATTAAAAATGGATTTTTTTAAGAAAATGAACACAATAAAATAGAATCCGTTAAAAAACGATCTAATCAATTTTCTTAGGTCTTGGCCGAATATTGATTTTCATTTAACTAGAACGGATTCAAATGACAGCAGACATTATTAGGTACCTACACAATGACCTTATGTAATGTGTTCGGCGAATAAACGAGGGCGGCCGGCCGGCACTCACACGTTCCAGCGAAGATCGCGACCTTGCCTTCTTAAAACTTCAGTTAAAAGCGAAAGTTATAAGCCCCTTGGACTGGGTTCAATTATCGGACCAGTAACGTCACAATCCGAATGTCTCGAGTAGATACACGGCTTATAAAACAAGAGTAAACCCCACATTCGGCAGTTCCATCTTACCGTTGAACTTATTCACATCCTAAAATGGCATTCAAGGTACAATATCATGGATTTTATGAATGCTTAAGAAGAATAGATTTTTTAAGAGTAGTAGAGCTCTTTGTGAAGGGCTCGTCTGGGGACGTACTACCACCACGTCTTTTTCTGCCGCCAAGCAGCAACGCCCTGTTTCGGTTTGAAAACTGTGGTCGCTGCCGGTGTAATTACAGGCACATGAGGCTTAACATCTGTATGCCTTAAGTTGATGGACGCAGAGCAGTGCATCGTAGGGCACGTTCCTATCGTGCGTGACTTACGAGGCAATGCTTTGTATATAGGTGATGGTAACCAATTACCATCAGGTGGGCCATCTGCATGTTCCATCAGCTAGTTGATAAAAAAATGCTACCTGCTGTAATGAAATAATATATCAAACAAGGATTAATTTGTTGCTTTGTTATTTCAGTTTGTCATCTTCAGTGCCCTGGTCGCGGCCGCCAGCGCAGGCCTCCTCCCCCAAGTGTCCTACTCAGCTCCCCTCTCCTACAGCAGCCACGCCGTGCAGGCTGCCCCGGTCTACCACTCCGCTCCCGTCGCCTACCACTCCGCTCCCGTTTCCTATCACTCTGCCCCCGTGAGCTATGCTGCCCCTATCACCAAGGTCGCCGTTGAAGAAAACTCCCACCCTCAGTACACTTTCTCGTACGACGTTCAGGATGGACACACCGGAGACTCAAAGTCCCAGCACGAGACTCGTGATGGAGATGTTGTGAAGGGATCCTACTCCGTCGTCGACCCTGATGGCGTAAAGCGTACCGTTGAATACACCGCAGATGACCACAATGGTTTTAACGCGGTTGTCCACAGGGAACCCCTTGCCCACGTCGCCAAGATCGCCGCCCCCGTTGCCTACGCTGCTGCCCCCGTTAAGTACGCCGCTCCCCTGAGCTATGCCGCTGCCCCCGTCGTACACGCTGCTCCTGTGGCAAAGATCGCCTACTCCACACCGACTTACTACCACCACTAGCCTTAAGGGTAATGTTTAAACATTATCAGAAACTGTGAATGCCATCTTGTAAATAAAGTATTTATTTTAAAGGTAATTGTTTATTGTTGATCCTATTTAATAACAAGTAAAAGTACCCAAGCACATAATTTTATTCATTCATTTCATTCAAAATTCATTCAAAAAGTACATAATATGTATAAGATTAGAAGTAGAAAAGCAGTTGCACTAGAATTTCTAGGGTAGGTATTGCTAAAGTCATTAAATATCAAATACTTGGAAACCCAAAGTGGCAGATTTGGGTGGTGGTGCGAGTGATTGCTCGGGGCCAGGAATAACTGAGAGGCCACGTTGGCGACGCTTGCGGCGTTCGGCTCGAGACTCTCCAGCCTCAGGCTTCCGCGGCAACACTGAGAACCGCCTTCCTGTCGGCACTGTTGACATCCGCTTGAACAAAACCTGTGTCTCGATGCGCTGCTGTTCATCCATCACACCCACAATCTGCTTCTCTCTCTGTGTGATCGCTTTGCGCTCATCCGCAGCGACGGCTTCGTTTGCCATCTCTGAACATTTTCCCAAAAACGCTTGCACGCGCTCCGGATCTTGCATTTTTTTGGACCACTCGAAAGCCTCCTCCACTTGAATCCGAACTTCATTAGCATTACCTTGTTGCATATCACCACTCATTAAGACGAAGCAACCATTGAGCCACCACGTTATGCTACCCAGTTCTTGGGCTTCTCTCTGGCATCGTTTGGCATAAAACTTTGCAAGTGCGTAATTCTTTTGAGTGCAAAGGAGTCGTGACAGTTCGTACATCAGCCAGCATTTCATTGTAGAGTTCTCACACATCTCCAGAGTTGCAACTACTTTTTCTGTAGCTTGTTTGATATCAATAAATTTGTAAGGATAAGCGGCCATGACAGAATCGAATGATTGCGGGCGACCGACCGGTAGGCCCATGAGGAAAGCAATACGACGACGGTTTCCACGTTCACTGAGAGTATAGGACATCCGATGTTGGGACAAATATCCTTCTCCCACTGCTCTGTATAGACGGTCTGTGTAAACTTCTTTATCAGGAAGCGTTCGCGGAGTCTTTCCGTCAAGGAACAACTGCAACCGCTCTGCTTGAGCGATCAGATCCATCACCCGGTTGGCGCGCATGCTCTTCTCGATCGCTTTCATTAAGCGCTCAGCAGTTCTAGCCCCGATCTCACGCTCTTTGACCAGGATAGCTTCCTTATATCTATCTTGGTGTTTACTTTCAGCCTTTTCAGCCAGTTTTATTGTATAGTAAGGTCGTTGTGCCCGCAGCATATCCTGTCGCTCGGTCAATGACCTTAGAGCTTCTTTCACGATGCCTTTCAACTCCTGATTTCCTCCTGAATTTGCGGACATTAACCGAGGATCCTCTGTGAGTTCACTTAAAAAAAATTTGTCGTAAGCCATAGGGCCCAGGTATTTCATAGCTAATACTCGTGATAGTGTTAAGCTTTTTCTAGCCTCCATTTGAGTTAATTTTTTTTTTCGTTCTAGCTTTGGAATTCTGCACATGTGCAGCGCCTTCTGCGGCTCATTATCGTCGGAGCGAGCGGCTTCTACTTGCTTGATTAAAGGTAAGAAGTCTAACATTACGCTTCCGGCGTTGGTGCCGATACAGTCTTGAATTGTTTCTACTCCCTGGTTGATTCCCTCCGTAAAGTAAGGTGGCTGTCGCCGGACTCGTGCGCCTCGGTAGTTCATGACGACAGATCGCTCGAAATCAGACATTGTGTACATAGCACGTGCCTGCATGTTTCTGGCGATCATGTTTCCTGGTTCGAGTTTTAGTGCTATTTCCGCATCAGCGTATGCTTGCACTGGCTGTACAGCGTCAGCGCAAACCTGACTCCGGCCCGTAAGCATCCGTACATCATCAGGGGTGCTTTTAAATGCTTCGTCGTAAGAAGCTTTGGATTTCTCAAATTGTTCAAGACGCCTGAGAAATGCGCCTCTTTCACGGTACACAGTCAATGCACAGAATAACTGTTTTTCTTCCATTTTAATGTTTAATAAACCTCTACAAACAAAACTAAAGTTGTCACAAAATCATGTTTTGTTTAAAGCAAAGAGTATACAATAACTAAGCGTTAGCATCTTAGCATCCCTTCTAGTCTGTGCTATTAAGGATGGTAAAAGCAAGGAATTTAGTTAGGACCAAGGAATTTGAATATTTCCTTGATTACTAACTCATTACTCTTTGGATGAATCTTAGCACGAGCCTGCAAGAACGTTTTCTTCCAGGGTTTAGTTAGAACAATGCGCTATCTGGCGTAGGATGTGAGGCTTAAAATAATACATTAAACCTAGATATATATACCTAGAAATACTTACGAGTATGTATAATACAGGCACTGATCTGTAGCAGAAAAGTATGAAAAAGCCCTGTAGCTTTTTTATTTTATGCTCAGGTTACAAGGAATATATATGTGGCAATACCCACGTAGATCTCTCAGTAGCATAGAACACATTAGTAGTTTGCATAGAGTCGTGCAAATACGGAATTGGAGTCGTTTTCGGACATTTTAGGAAGCAACATAGCCTTTTAGTGACTAGTGGCTCTGGGAGCTGTAGACCTCGCGAGCATACTAAAAGTGAGCTATTTGAGGAATGTAATGTGCAAGTGCAGTTTCCGTTTTGTGTTTTTTTTTATCATTTTGATTTTTTTTGCATCATCTTGTGTAGAATGAGGTCCTTTGTGTTTCTCTCAAATTTGATTGAAAACCATCGATTGTTTGATGAGCTATCCTGTTCATCATGCTGAAGATCCTTATCAGATCTTCGCCAAAATTTTATGAGACCAACTTATAGTTATTACCTTTCAAATAAAAAAAAGAATAATCGAAATCGGATCTCATTTGGTGGAGATATCCAGTATATCAAATAGCCCCCTTTTTGCCCTTTTTTTGGGGGTAGTACCCCTCCAATCAAAAATCCCCGACGACAAAAAAATTGTAATAAGTCATATAACCTGTGTACCAAGTTTCGTCCAGATCGGTTGAAAAATGCGACCTGTAGAGGAGAACAGACAGACAGACAGACATCCGGACAAACGCATTTTTGGCCAATGTGGAAACTGAGACGCTTCGCTCGCTTCGCTCGCTTGGTCAATAAAAACATAAACATAACTTTACTTCAACATAACAGGTTCACATTCATGTAACTTACTTACTAGTAGGTATGGCATATGCAAGATGACTATATAAAACCAAATATTTTATGATACATTGAGACTAACATAACTAAGGTAAATTCGTACCCTACGTGCTAGTTTAAACTGTGTTACGGCAGGGTACTTACTTTGACGTGTTTTGATAATAAGTACTTATAATAGATATTTTTATGATACATTGAGACTAACATAACTAAGGTAAATTCGTACCCTACGTGCTAGTTTAAACTGTGTTACGGCAGGGTACTTACTTTGACGTGTTTTGATAATAAGTACTTATAATAGATATTTTTATGATACATTGAGACTAACTATAACTAATGTAAATTCGTACCCTCCGTGCTAGTTTAAACTGTGTTACGGCAGGGACTTTGACGTGTTTTGATAATAAGTACTTATTAGTTTGATCCACGAGCGCCTACCAAATGAGACGGAGGAGCAACGTGCCCACCGTTTTAGCTTAGATTTAGATTTAGATTTATTTATTTATTGCCAACATGTACATGCATCAGTATTATAGCTTAGGTCTAAGGTAGCTAATAAGCTAGTACATGCACCCTGCAGGGCGCTGCAATCTATGTAGAAATGAGGTAGGTACAATAGTTAAATCTGTAACGGAACACAAAATTCACTAAAACTCTAGAAATAAAATATTTTTTACAAAAAAAAACAGACTCCAAAACTGCTATCCAATTTGCTATGAAAAAATACACTAAAAAGTTAAAAATAATTGCATTATGGATTTATATTTCAATCTACTTACAAATAGGTATCCATTTTTTTCAACAATTCTTAGAATTTTATTACTATGACATTATACAATTACTGATATTTTTGAGTCGGTGCCAGCCAAGAGCCTAGTAGGTATTACTAAAAAATGGATACCTATTTGTAAGTAGATTGAAATATAAATCCATAATGCAATTATTTTTAGCTTTTTAGTGTATTTTTTCATAGCAAATTGGATAGCAGTTTTGGAGTCGGTTTTTTTTTTGTAAAAATATTTTATCTTCAAAACAAATGACGACCGACTGAGAATAAAACAAAAAGGGTTTCAATAAAAATGTAAAGCCATTTAATATTCGTTATCAGTCCTTGTTTATTGAGATATTTAATAAGCCACGTATCTAGCAGTAGCCGGGCCAGCGTACGCTACTGGGGCGGCAGCGTAGGGGGCGAAAGGCGCAGCGTAAGCAGAGTACCGGGCGACGGCTGGCGCGGGGTAGGTCAGCGGGGCACTGTAGGCAGAATAGCGCGCTGGTGCCAGCACGGGCGCGGCAGCCAGAGGAGCCGCGGCTACAGGCGCGGTGGCATACCGAGCGGGAACTACCGCAGGCTCGGCGATCACAGCTGGAGCCACCTGCACCTCCTTACGAACCACTGCGTTGAACCCATTAATATCATCCGCAGTGTAGTCAACGGTACGAACGGAGCCATCAGGTTCCACCAGAGAATACTGTCCTTGCACCAAGTTTCCGTTACGCTGCTCCGTTTGGCTCTTGAAGTCGCCGGTCAGCGAATCGGCTACGTCGTATCCAAACTTGTACTGGGGTAGGGGGTCGAATTCTTCGAGCCTTGCCGCGACTGGTGCGGCCACCACGGGTTCGGCGAGAAGAGGACCTGCCACCGGGATATTCCCAGCGCGTACTAATGCCACAAGGCAAGAAAGGATGACGAACTGAAATAAAGATAACTAGTAAGTACTAATCTAAACTACGTGCGGCGTATACATCAGTTATTGTACTTGAAATAGTGACACGGTTTAACGAGGGCGAGACTAGTGCGGTTACGCAAGCGCACAGCTGACAAATAACTAACAAGCTGAGGATACCGTTCGTCAAGGACGCAAGGTGTCGCCTACGGCATCATTAGGATGCCGTAGGCGACACCTAGAACCTAGAACTATAATGGACAATCGAATAGGATGCGTCACGTAAAAAAGGACGCTGGAAGGAAGGGGTGTGATGGCGCGAGTGTTTTGTAAGCGCAAATAAATCACTTCCACTATTTTCCAGCCTTATTTTGGAATGACACGGCCTCTACGCAGCGTAGTACACAAACATACACACACACAGAAATACCGTGATAATATAAATTTCATAAAACTTATTTTCTGTTTATTTGTTTTTTATCAGCTTTGCCAGCCAACCAGCGTTATGGAGACGATACCGTTTGGCACTGATTGGGATCAGTTGAGCTATCTCTAGGTCGTTTGCAACGGTCTTCAGATAGATCAACTGCATTTTCATAGCTCTTAATTTCATTTGTCTATTCATAGTTTCATTGTTTGACACGACAAATTTTCAAAATAACATTGGTTACCTAGCTTTTATTTAACATTGAAACTAATTAGAAAATTCAAAAACAATTTTCTAATTAGTTTCAATGTTAAATAATAAGTTGGGCTCTTATTTGTACCTAGGGATGTTACGGACGATGTGTTGGTCACCGAATAATTGCTTTCGTATTAAATCCCATCCCATTAGGTATACCCATACTATAATATTTTATTTTTTTCCACGTCACACTGTATCCTTTTGTGCTGGCATAATTAAATTTCTAACCTCTAGATAAGCCTATAGATCTCTAGATAAGTCCTACATAAACTCTGAAAGCGGTAACAAACTCACCGGAGTGTTCTGTTATTTCCAAAACTTTAAAAAACATGGTCAAAAGTAATTGAGATGAGATGTAGGTATGGGGCATTCCTCGAATTGCACCTAAATGAACCGCACCTAGGAGAAACGCACCCAAGTACTTCTTCGAAGCGGGTGCGCTTCGCCTAGGTGCGGTTCATTTAGGTGCGGTTTGAGAAATGCCCCGTAGGTATGTACAAATGAAGATTAATTGCGAGAATAATAAAAGAAAATAAGCTATCATAACTTAAATAAAAAATCAACAGTACCTTAAAGGCCATTTTTGTTTTCGTGGGTGGGTTGTGGAAGAAGTCAAGTGTGACTATGCTCCTGTGGCGTCAGCCAAGGTATATATACCAGTAGCTGGTTGTGACACATCCAGCCCAAGATCGCGCTTTGTATTACGAGTGCGCATCACTACGGATGTGCGCGCAATTGGGAATGAGCTGCAATTTGTCAATGGCGGAAAATTTCGAACGCGTTCTTGAGATTTGGCCAAAAGTAATCTTGTTATGAAAATAGATTGAACCCTAGGAATTTTAATGTGTCCTAAGTGCCTATTTTATGATTAATTTTACAACTCTAGGTTTAAACCTGGCTAACTCTAGTTAAGGCAGCCTCTTAACACGAATGACAAATCAATCTAACACGTTGTTTTAGCTACGGCGACCGTCAGACAGAAGACCATCAAGTTTATGAGTAGTAGAGCTCTTTGTGTAGGGCTCGTCCAGGAAAGTGCAACCACCACACTTTTTTCTGTCGCCAAGCAACGTTGCTGTTTTTCGGTTTGAAGAGTGTGGTTGCCGGCGTAAATACAGGCACTATGCCTCAAGTTGATGGACGCAGGGCAGTGCATCGTTCACGTTCCTATCGTGCGTGCCTTACGAGGCAATGCTTTGTTATAGGATGGTTACCTCTTATCATCAGGTGGGCCATCTGCTTGTTCTATCGGCTAGTAGTATAAAAAAAGATACATGTCATTATAAAAGGGACTTATATGTACCATTCCTAAACCATTTTTTTTTTTTTATCTTAAAAGTCAGTTTTATAAGATTAAACTAAAAAATTAACAAAACCAACTATCCAAGAGAGATCGTTGATATAATAGTTTTGGTACTGGCTGGTCAGTTTCTTTGCTTTTTCTTGTAATAAATTATGAAGGACCTACATAATAGCTCTCATAAAAAGGTGTCAACGATGATCTGATGATGGACCCAATAGTATCGAAAAACCATACCAATTTAGTAGGCGGTAGTCCAAATATACCTAAAGTAATAATTAAAAAATATCGAGCGATCGGATCGCATCTCGAAATCTCAGTTCGGAGCGAACCACTATATTCCGTTTACATAATGTACCTATATCATTTTTTCATTTTGATTTTTTTGTTCGATAAGGTCATCAATTCACCATTTACCTACTTACAAGTCGTAACTGTCGTGCTGTGCGAAATATCGTGTTTAGCAGTAGACCCGAATTGAGCTTTAAAAAAGCCAAGGTTTACATGCAGATAATGCTTTTTTACTAGCCGGCCGACTTTGAACTTCACCGCAGGGCAGTTTATGTAACCGGTGGGCAGGCCACCGCCTTCGCCTAAGGCGCTATGCGCCAATATAAAATCGCAAGTTTCTTTTGATTATCATTACACAGTCTCAAGACTCATTACAATCACTACATCAAAAATGGCATTCAAGGTGTGCAAAATAATACGATCCACAAAATATATTTAATTAAATAAAGTAGACTAGTAATATTTTATTTATATTACAATTTAATTTATGTATCTGTTTCTCTATTACTGTTCGTCGTACTATTCGGTCTGGTAGCGGCCGCCAGCGCTGGCCTCCTCCCCGCGGCTCCCGTGGCCTACCACGCGGCCCCCGTGGCCTACCACGCGGCGCCCGTGAGCTACGCCGCGCCCCTCGCCAAGGTGGCCGTCGAGGAGTACAACGCGCACCCCCAGTACAGCTTCTCGTACGACGTGCAGGACGGACACACCGGAGACTCCAAGTCCCAGCACGAGACTCGCGATGGAGATGTCGTCAAGGGCTCCTACTCCGTCGTCGACCCCGATGGCACCAAGCGTACCGTAGACTACACCGCTGATGCCCACAACGGTTTCAACGCTGTGGTCCACAACGAGCCCCTCGCTCACGTCGCCAAGGTCGCTGCCCCCGTCGCCTACGCCGCTGCTCCCGTCGTGCACGCCGCCCCTGTCGCCAAGCTTGCCTACTCTGCTCCCGTCTACCACTCCGCTCCCATCTACCGGTCGGCAGCACCCGTCTACCACTCCGCCCCTATCTACCACTCCGCCCCTGTCTACCACTCTGCCCCTGTCTACCACCACTAAACGAATTTACTAGTATTTTCCTAGTTTTTGTACATAGTATTCAAAACAATAAATTATTTAATTTTATTCTTAATCTTTACATTATCACTGTAGCCTATCTATAATGGGTCAAAATGAGCGAACAAAGCGATGATTTGGAAATAACATAAGAAAATTGTTTTATAGTTTGTATGTTTGTCTGCATATATTAAGGCATATAAGCATCGAACGTTGTAATACAATCAGATTGCAGGCAGGTCTGCAGGATGTACTTTCAGGCTTTGCTTCGAATTCAATGTGGCCTGTGTGTGTTTGACTAATAAAACCTACGAATATACAACGAGTTGGCAAATTCAAACAATTTTATTAATGTAGATATTTTTGATGGTAACGTTAGCAGGTATAAACGGTGTGTTTACAGTTTGCTAACGAAATATTATGAATCCAATAATTATAATTAATGCCCTTTGCTGTTTTTTTTAGTTTTAGGGAAATTAATATTTAATGCATGCAACACTATACAATTGTCATATTCACATATTTGATTACGAATCTAGATCTAAGAAAGTATGAACTGTAACCTTTTTATTATTGCTTAATTGATTGTAATCTGTTTTGTGAATTTAAATAAATAAATAAATAAATAAATAGATATAGTTAATGTTGTGTAACTTGGCCCGCTAACGTTTATAGAATGTTCAACGTCCAAGTCAAACAACATTAACTATAATAATAAAGAAATCGCAGTAAGGAACCTTAGACTTGGCACGACTTTGTCTAGATTTCATTACTTTTTGAGATGAACAAGCAGCTCCATCGAGACTTGGCTAGTTTTTTACAGAATGTTTTTGGTGGGATTTTACTTATTTTTGTAGATGACAGTCGTTTTTTTTATGTACCAATTGTAGAAGGGGGCATTACCATATCTTTAATACAGCTGACACCAGCCGAGGGTTCTTCACCAGATACTTCAGACCTTCGATTTTTGACATCAAATGAAGTGGCCCACCAAGTTGAATATTTTTGTAAAGGCGGTATGTCGATCTCTAATAGTTTGGTTGGGTTCTTGTGATTTCAAATCAGGGTCACCAGGTAATCCAGATCTTCGATTATCCTAGTTTTTATAGTTTTCCCTATAGGTGGCCATTAAACCCTAACTCTGTACCAAATTTCAGCTCTCTGAGTTTATGGGAAGTTCTACGAGTAGTTCTATTCTGATGATCATGAGTGAGTGAGTGAGTGTAAATGCGAAACTTTGCTTTCGCTTAACTTCGGAACTAAATGACCTAAAGACTTGAAATTTTAGATTAAGTATGAAATTTTAGATTTTAAGTATAGCTTACTGGATGACGAAAATTTTTGCGTTCTGGTCTTATCCAGAGGTGCTCAAATAGGGGCCTGAAAATTCGGAGAAATGGTTCCAGTAAAGGATGGTACGGCAGTGTTTGCTTCGCGCTCGACTTGGCGGGGGCACTACCGTGCCCCCAGATTGCCCCTTATGACAGATTGAGTTAATCAATTGCAAAAGGACTGTTTACTTGACGTTTATGATTAACTAGTTACGCCCCCCGGTTTCACCCGCGCAGATTTAAATCCCGGTATTCCTACGGGATAAAAAGTATATGGGCTATTCTAGACTATAATTTATCTCTCTGCCAAGTTTCATCCAGATCCGTTCAGCCGTTCCGGAGTGAAAGAATAACAAACATCCATCCATCTATCCATACTTAAAAACATTTGTGTTTATAATATTAGTAGGATAGTAGGATCCAGTATTTTTTTCTAATTTAAAGTTTATTATAGCGCATATTAATCGATTTCCAATTATATATATTATACTATAATTAGGTCTTATTCAATGTATAGGTACCTACTATTTATGAGGGAAGGTAGAACTGAACAAATTAATTAATATCAAAACGAGTAAAAACTTTTATTTGATATTTAATGCTTCATAATTCTAAAATAAATACATTTCCGATAAGCTTAGTTAACTATGACGTAGTATGAACTCAGTGATGGTAAAGGGGGGCAGAGTAAGCCACGGGAGCGGCGTGTACTACTGGAGCCGAGTGCACCAGTGGGGCGGAGTGGACCACGGGGGCAGTTGAGTGCAGCAGCGGGGCAGAGTGGACTAGCGGGGCGGGGTGGACCACGGGGGCAGCGGCGTAGGTCAAGGGGGCAACAGCGACCCTGGCAACGGGAGCGACATGCCCCAGAGGCTCTTTGCGAACGACAGCGTTGAACCCATTTTGGTCATCCGCTGTGTAGTCAACAGTGCGCTTAGTGCCATCGGGATCGTTCACGGAGTAGGATCCGTGCACGACATCGCCGTCGCGAGTCTCGTGTTGAGACTTAGCATCTCCGGTTAGACCATCTTGCACATCGTATGCGAAGCTGTACTGTGGATGTGTGTCAATCTCTTCTACGATCTTTGGGACGACTTTGGCAACGGGTGCCGCGTAAGAGGAGTAGACTGGTGCGTGCACTAAGTGTGCAGCCGGTACGTGCACTACTGGAGCCGCGGCGTAGGTAAGCGGTGCCGAGTGCGCGGGGTATGCCGCCGGCGCAGGGGCGATGATGCCTGCTTGTGCGGCTGCGATCACGTATACTAGTGCTACAAGCTGAAAACAAACGAAAAATGTCTTAAAAATCATTACCCTGCTGAGCAAATAGGTAAAAAATCATATGATCATCATACTTAGGTACCTATGAGTAACATTTTAAATCATTTTCTCAAAATACATACATGTACTTCGTAATACTGACTAGAATATATGAGGAATCAATAAATGCAAGTCCAAATCCGTGGTCTCTACGTACCCATTTGGGAAACAGGCGTGATTTTATGTAAGTATGTACTTCGTAATGTAACTGTAAGTTTAGTTAAAAAAAAGTTTCAGTTGATTCCATTTTCATCTAGATTTTGTAAAGAAATGACCACTTCGGTTTGCAGGTAGGCTAAACTTATAAAAAAGTTCAAATGTTGATCTTTTGCAGATCCATTGTAGATTGAAATAAATGAATTATTATTGTAAGTGCATTGTGGTCATTTTGTGGTACTTAATTTAAAATAAAAAATCTAAAAAGTTAACCTACTTTTGTGTCTGACTGTACCTACTGATACCAAGATAAGAGAAAAAGGTAAGGTAAAAATTATAAGGCGCCTAATCTTTTAGTAGCGAAAGCTTTTTCCTAACCTTGAAAAACCAGAAGTAAAACTGAACCGAAGAAAATTATACCTATTTGATAACTGCAACTCTTACCTTGAAAGCCATTGTTAAAGTAATGACAGTGACTTCACTATGAGAGAATCTCTAGTTGAATGTGCCGAAATCGTGCCTCACAAGACTTTTTATATGTCTCCTTACAGCCCCGAGCGTTGCATTAACATCTCAACGACACCACAGGTACCGTATAAGCCGGCTGCACGTGGAAGTTGCCATATTCAATTAAAGTTTTGGAAACAAGGAGACTACTGAATTGGGCGGTGCAATATGTTAATAAGAGCAAGCAGTCATGATTGATCTCGGGCGCAAAGATCACTTGTATTGTATGCAAGGCGACTTTTTTGGAGTACACGTCCTTGCG
The DNA here is from genome assembly GCA_963576535.1 of Plemyria rubiginata. Taxonomy (NCBI): domain Eukaryota; kingdom Metazoa; phylum Arthropoda; class Insecta; order Lepidoptera; family Geometridae; genus Plemyria; species Plemyria rubiginata. Next base: position 5,316,654 of record OY754926.1, read on the forward strand.
ACTTCTCATTGTGTTGATGTTGCAATGATATCGGTAGCACCTTTCGTGAAATGTAAGCCAGCATGCTTGCCTGCCCTCTGCCCCCCATAGCTGTCATCTAAATTGGAGACCCTAAACACATACATAACTTACTTCCTCTCTTTTGTAAACTGCAAAAAAAATTGGCAACAAGAGCGCGTTGATGTCTTTTGTATGGGCTGAAAGATTATGTATGAAAATTGCCCATACAGACTTTGCAAAAAGATTAGGTATTAAAATTAATCGAGACATGTATGTAGTGCGCGTCACGCAATAGGAAGGAACACCAGAACGTGGGGGAGGGGGTGTGGTGTGATGGCGCCAAAAGGGTGGCACGAGCATTTGTATGTATACAAAAAACTCCCCTCCACTGTTTGCCAGCGTTCTTTTTGGTTGATGCGACCTATACAATAGTTTTACTATAGGGATTGCATGATAAAACCTTGACAGGTCGGCTTAAAACTTAAGAAGCTGAAAAAAACCTAGAAAACCTCATAAAAAACTCAACAATTTGACATCGAGTTCCAAATTTTGACATATTTCAATTCCGAAGAAAAGTCAATTTACTTTCGTATCAATTTCAACATCTTCGGAAAATAAATAGGTAAAATTATAAGCTACTTACCTTCCGAGTTACTACCGGATCCTTTGGTACAATAATAAACGATGTCGCCAAATGCAGTGATTGGTCAGGTCATCACGCGTACCCGCGTTTGCCTTGAGGTGTCTTTATCTGCTTGTCAGAGGGCAGGGAACAATCGAGGGCAGTGTGTTTTGAATTAATTGGGAACACAGTGCCCTTCGCGTAAGTGTTTTATGATCCTGCACTTAAACTTCTTAAAATTTAATGGGTATAGGTACCATTAAATTGCACAGAGGTTAAACTATATATAGCAATCCTTGTACCTGGGTTGAGGGTTAGGAATAGGGGGGTCGCAAGTGGGGGTAGATGGCAAGTCCTTCCCTTGAGTTATTTTGTCTAGGAGATGAAAAATTATAACTTCACTTTTCTTCAGAAGTTATAATTCTGTGTTTATTTATTTATTTAACTATAGCCGACCCTTTACAAATAATTTTCGAAAAAAAAACTTATTTACCTACTATACTATTCCCATCGTCTTGCTTGATTGTTGAAAAACTATTTCAAACAAAAAGGTTTCATGAATCATTTTACGGTAGGTACGAATAATTAATAGAAAACTATTATCATAACTTACATACTATCTTTGTCTAGCTTCCTAAAGTGGCATAATGTTTGGGATGCGCAATTTGACGAAGCTGCGGCGCGCGGGCTCTCGACTCTATGGTGAGTTCCACGACCACCTGGACCACGTCACCGGGATAGAGAAGAGAGAGCTTTTGGCGTATTTGGCTGGCGACTGCGACCCGTGGCGCATACTGGCAATAAAGAAAGGTAAAAAGGATAAATCTTTTAAAGGTCTAGCTATAGCTTTGCTCGCCTGCGATATACCCCAATGCGCAATTTCAATGTGTAATTTTAGTAGCCAGAATGTAATTTATAATTAGAGTAATTGGTCTTAACCGTTCTAGTTATATAAATAAATACCCAGGTAATAGAAGCCTCTGTGCTATTCCAATTATTCATTGAAACACTTCTCTAAAAGGCTCAGCAATCATTTGCATTATCAGTCTGGCTGGCCCCGTTCGGATTCCTAACCATTCATCTTTTATAACTAACTTTTGCAAAAGTTTGTTCGAGGCTGGTAACCAGTCGGGTGATGTTTTCCTAACAAAAAATGTGGTTTAATCCTAGAACCATGATTTTGTTTACCTTTCACATCCTTGTGTTGTAGCAAATATCATTTTAATAGCGGAGTGATGCCGCGACTATCGCACATTGCCGACTTTTGCTTTATTCAATACTAGCTGGTACCCGCGACTTCGTCTGCGTACTTTTAATCTCTTCATCTCTTTTTTTCGCAATAAAAGGTAGCCTATGTTCTTTCTCAGGGTCTAAAGATTGTCTGTGCCAAATTTCATCAAAATTGGTTGAGAGGTTTAAGCGGGAAAGCGTAACAGACAGACAGACAGATAGACAGACAGACAGACAGAGTTACTTTCGCATTTATAATATTAGTTGGGATGAGGTTAATAGCGGAGTGCCGACTTTTGGAAATCTCTATGCAATCAATCACTCATCGATTTTTGCCAACTATGCTAATTATAATATGTTGTTTTCTGTGGGTAGCTTGTTCCAGCTACCCACAGAAAACAACATATTATAATTTAGTATTTTGGCTTTCCCCTTATCGGAGGAAGCCCAAGAATTATTAAGAATTATTGAAATTGGTAGGCGCAGGTGATGTTTTAAGTTGAAGTGTCGAGTCGAGGGTGACACAATCTTGTTGATTTAAAAAAAAACACTCCTCGACGACTTTCGCATGCTGCCGACTTTTTTAATCTTTAACAGAACCTGTGTAAATATTTTCTTGTATGTATACAATTCCAACTCCTGTAATGTTTACGAATGTTAAGTTTGGGCACCTTCCTAGATACATTTTTATTAACTTTCGTCTTTTGTTCCTGCAATTCCTAAGGTCCTGGAACCCGCGAGCGTCCCAACCTGATGCCGAGCTCGAACCCATCGCGGCTCATGTGCTGCCACTGCAACCCCGCGGATAACCACCTGGAGTTCATGTGGCTGCACCAGGGCTGCCCAAAGCGCTGCGGCTGCGGCTACTGGTTCGAACTGTGTCCTGTTGCCCCTTTGTAGATTACACTGAATAAACACATTATGGACACTAGTTTTCTTTATTCTTCCATATGTAGATTTGAATTAGTAGCAATTAGTAGGTATGCTGGTGCCAGATATTATCTTCACTTGTTTGGACAAGTGAAGTTGTTATTATTGTTGTTATATTGCGCCGGGGCATACAGACAGTAAGACATTAACAGTTATTGTCATGGGTTTTTTTTGGGAGTTCCTCCATGCTCGCTAGGGACGCTATCATAAAAAAAGAGTGTGGAATCAAAACCACACCTCTCGCCCTCGCAACAGATATCACCAATTAAGTTCTTAAACATCTAGGCGACCGAGCTTTGCTCAGTTGCTTAGCAAAGAAAAACACGGGTATAAAAACATTTAATTAAAGTGAATCCTAGCTAGATCGATTTATCGCCCCTGAAACTCTTACAAAAGTAAATTGCATACTAAATTTCATGAAAATCGTTGCAGCCGGTTCCGAGATTCAGATTATAAAGAAAAAAATAAATATACAAGGATTGCTGGTTTAAAAGTATCAGATAATGATATTATTCTAACATTATCTGGATTTAGGGCACATCCGCCAGATTCCACATTCGTCAAATCATTTATTTATTCCACATTTGCCAGTTTTTTTTTTCCTCCGGCGAAACGATGGTTTATCGTTACGACGACGAACGTACGGTTCCTGATTTTATAATCAGGAACCATACTCTTAGCCACCCTTGGGTTGAGGGTTGGGGATAGGGGGGTAGGGCAAGTGGGGTAGATCATTATTTCATTAATTATTGTTTATTTTCGTTTCATTTATTCAGTCACAATCATTTTAAAAGTGATGTACCTATCTAAGAATATCACATACATTAGGTACTAAAAACACAATATTACATTAAACCTCGTATTAGTTAAAAAAATAAAAGGTAAAAATATTATTAATGCACTATGATTAAAAACTATTGTGCACCTACTTACTTTTTCCGAATCTTAAAATAATTGATTAATTTGGAGATTCTGAAAATGTTATCAACTTCTATTGCGGATTGTGTACCTTTCTACTAAAAAAAATTATAATAAATTAAAATTATTACTACTATTACTATTACTACTAGCCTATGGTGTCCCATTGTTGGGCAAAGGCCTCCCCCCTTTTTCGCCAGTCACTTCTATCACGAGCCTTTATCCGCCAGTCCCTCTCATAGGCGTCCAGCTCGTCTCGCCATCTCATGCGCGGTCTGCCGCGACGCCGCCTCGCTGTGTCAGGGCACCACTCGGTAGTGGTTTTAGCCCACAGGTCGTCTGGCATGCGACAGACGTAAAAAATAAATAAATAAATTTAAAATTCACTGGCCCTAATATTTTATTGCTTCAGTTTACGGTCGAATAAAACTCAGAAGGTTATTTTTGTACGGAACTGGTTTATTTTACTTCCTAACAGCTTAGGACCACTTTAAACCCGGTCAAGTGCGAGTCTGACTCGTACTTCATTGGATAATATACCTACTCACTTGTCCTAGAACCAATCCAAGATAGGTTTTTCGAGTCAAGCCAAGATGCTATATGCAGGTTGGCAGAATAAATAAATAAATTTAAAATTCACTGGCCCTAATATTTTATTGCTTCAGTTTACGGTCGAATAAAACTCAGAAGGTTATTTTTGTACGGAACTGGTTTATTTTACTCCCTAACAGCTTAGGACCACTTTAAACCCGGTCAAGTGCGAGTCTGACTCGTACTTCATTGGATAATATACTACTCACATGTCCTAGAACCAATCCAAGATAGGTTTTTCGAGTCAAGCCAAGATGCTATATGCAGGTTGGCAGAATTAGGGTTAATCATGTAGATTTACCCCCGTTTCCGAAAGCTCGATCAACACTAATCGGTCGATAAATCACTTGCTGAGATAGCAAGTGACTTGACAGCCTATTAGTTTTGATCGAGCTTTCAGAAACTGGGGGTAAGTTTTGATATTTTTGTCGTGTATTTTGTTTTGATTATAGGGTATAGTGTGGTCGTCCAGCGACAAACCCCCCTTAAAATAAATAAAAAAAATGGTAGCTTTTGCGGATTGTTCTAGGTTTGAACTTTGAACAAGGATTATGACAAGTTAGGTATTAGGTACCTAAAGTCCTGTGGACAAAGTATCTATAGGCTTGATAAATAGGGCTCCAATAAACCTTAAAAGATACTTAAAAACCAAAAATAGTAATGCAATACGTACAACACCTACATATTAAATTGAATTAATTATATTATCACAGCTCAGCGGTATCTAAATTTTATTCAGCTGGTTCAAAATACTTTCCTTGCTCAAATGTAACTTTTTCATTTTCGATTTGATTTCCAGGTGCAAAATACGCAACATTTTCGCGATCCGTAGCATATTGAAGGGGTAACTTAGCCCCTTGAAGAGTATACACAGGCTTGTTGTAAAACTTAGACAGAGACACGTAGGGGAGCTTTGCCTTCGTGGGTTGCTGAGGTTTTTCCACCGGTTCTTCACGTATCACTGCTTGGAAACCATGTTGTGAATCAGCTGTGTACTCTACGATTCTCTTCGTCCCGTCTGGTTCGACCACAGAGTAAGCACCACTTACGAGGTCTCCTTGCCTGACCTCATGCTGACTCTTACTGTCTCCTGTATACGGATCAGCGATGTCATAGGAGTATTTGTAATCTGTGGGTGAAAGCGGAGGGTCCCGGACTATGATGCTGAATACGCCTGGTATGGAGCATAGAATAAGAACCTGCAATTGAAATGAGCTGTTGAACAATGCTGTCCTGTTGTCTTTGTATTTTTACTTTGATCAAATTTTCTTGCAATCATTTTGTTAATAATTAATTTCGTAGGTACTATCTAACGGTGATTGAAAAGATTGCGCAAGCAAAAAAGCAAAACTATACCTACTATTATCTATCTATTAATAAGGTTCTCATCCTACTAACGCGAAAGTTTGTAAATATGGATGGATGGATGGATGTTTATTACTCTTTCACGCCGGAACGGCTGAACTGGATGAAACTTGGCAGAGAGATAAATTATAGTCTGGAATAGCACATAGGCTACTATTTATTCCGTGTGAACACCGGGATTTAAATCTACGCGGGTGAAACCGCGGGGCACAACTAGTAATTTATAAAACCGAAAGTGTGTTATGTATGTCTGTGTTTTATGGCTAAATCAGTGAAATTTGGTAGATACATTTAAAAATTCGTAGCTTTTTCATAATGTTTGAGAAGAACATAAGGGAGGTGCCCACGATAGGTACGACACTGTCTTATATTATAATACAATTTGGATTCACATAATAAATAGTAAATAGTTTATAACCAAAAATAATCATTTTTTACTTGATATGATTTTTAATTGAATAATTTATGGATTTTGATCTACAGAAACCCTCTTATTTACTCGGCACATATAAAGCTTACTACTTACTTATGATTCAAAATGTTAGTAGGTAGGTAATTTAGCACAATCACAACCCAGCAAGGTCAGTACTCAAAACGCACTTAGATTATAAAACTACGCTTAGCGAAAAAGTCTAGTTTTTTTATAAGTAATAATTTAAAAGGCTTTTAAATAATTACCCTATACATGATGTTTGCACGACAATGGCTGGCACAGTAGACTTCGCGAACGAGACTGGTATTTATAGAACTGCATTCACTTGTTCTTTGAAAAGCTCCTTGCAATTGCCTGTTGTCTGAATGGACTTTACCTCGCGAATAGATATGTTGGTCATTGAACCTTGTTAGCATATTTTTCGTAACTTTATTTGAATGTTATGCTTATGATATACAGTTTGTAAGAAAAGCACTCATGATTAACTGATAAATAAATAAATAAATAATGCTGGACAATCCACACAGCACTATCTAGCCCCAAAGTAAGCTATTCAAAGCTTGTGTTATGGGTACTAGATAACTGATATATTTAATACATTATATACTTACATAGATAGATATTTTTTATTATACATAGAAAACACCCAGACCATCGGAACAAATTTCTGCAGATCGTACACAAATTTGTTCCACGGCGGGAATCGAACCCGCAACCTCTTGCGTCGCAGGCAGGCTCTCGCCCGCTACGCCACAGAGGTCGTCACTGCAGAGACTGCAGAGTTGAACTTTGAAGACTCACATATCGTAACAAAATAGCTTTTCTATAAGGACGTTTACATTAAGATAAGTAAGTTCTAAATCGGATTTTATTGCTGTGCAAAATATCATGTTCACAGAGACTGCCTCTAGACACTACCCAGCAGCCCGACCTACGCTAATGTCTGGCTATCGAAATGGCTTTCAGTTTGACATTTGATTCCCATCTATCCTATACAATTGCTATTACACTATAGGAATCAAATGTCAAACTGAAAGCCATCTCGATATCCTTTAGCGTGATCGGGCCGCGGCTTTAGCAGTTGTTAGTTTTTCATATGTGTGACAACCAACATCTATGTAATGTTTTTTAATACATTTAATAGTCAACTATTCAATGTATTTATGAAAAACAACATCGCTATGTGTAAACATTAATTTTATTTCGTCACGCGGTTCACGCTCATCGTTGATTAGCTTATTGATTCAAAAGTCAATGTCGTAGATTCATACAATGATAGCGGTCATTCATCATCTTCATTGAATGCCGTGAGACGTTAAATGAAGATAAATAGAGTTGCGTCATCGGCATACTAACATCGGCATCGTCGAGAGCGTAGCGTATGAAGCGTTGGTAGCTTGCTTGATAATTCCTAAGCGATCGAATATTTTTTTTTTCATGCCAAAGCTGGCCTACAATCGTACGGGCCGCAGCGAAATAAAAATAAATAAATATTCAGTGATTTTAAGACATTTCAAATCACCTAAGTAACTACTTTATAATTATGTAGTACCTACTTTTAATCTTATAAATTAAATTTCTATTGACGTTGAATGCAAACGTAATACTTTTATCGAGAACTATACCAACATTAAGCACCGTAGAGCCTCTACGCAACGAGCCGTGTATAAAAGACATCAACGCGTACGCGCCTTCTTGGCTCTTTGATCTATTGAATTTTTGGAGAAAAATTACAAATATGGATTACAAACAACAAATATCATACCATCTTTGTGAGGTTTTAGTAAAAATAATAATAAATGAACAGGTTAATAGAGATACTACTAATAGAATAGAACCGAAAAGGATTGGTAGATTTGGGTATAAACTTTTGCTTTACATAATTATCTGGAAAATTGACGCTTTATGACTAAGTTGATGTATGTTTTAGGATTTTCCATAAGTTTTAATAAACAAGTAAAATTTGAAAAAATGCCTAAGGCTAGCCCCATAAAGAAAAGCTTTATTAGACCTACCTTCACATCCAACGTCCGACTTTTGACCACATTTATGGATGTTGTGCCTTATGGTCAGATGGCAATGTTACCTGACGCTCTAATATTATATTTTTTATTACTAGATATCTATCTAAAATCATAACAGTTATTAATTAAATAGCACTAAGGATAAGGAAACCACTAAAGTTTGTAGAAGTAATGCTACTAGAGATTCATTAGTCATAAGTTTCTAATTAGATAGGTACCCAAAGAAAAAACTTCAAATAAACTGGATCAAGGTAGATAAGCGTAGTTACATATTACTCGTATTATGTTATTTAGTAGTAAGTATATTTATGTAGTTATTGGTACCTAGTTTTTTTTTACAACTTATAGGTAAAAACGTTTGACCGCAATCTCACCTGATGTTAAGTGATGATGCGGTCGACGTTGTGGCACGTTTTCTATATTAGCTAAGAAGTGAGATTTTAGGTACTTCAAAAAACGTTAAGTGTAACGTTTTTTGAAGTATCTAATGATATTAATGAGTATATTATGAGTAACTTATGAGTAACTTATGTTGTTACCGGTCGCCGTCTCTTGAAAAGCAAAACTCCATAATGGCAGGGCGTGGCTGACACACATTCACATGAGCCATTTATTTCGAAACTGGTTCACATATAAATGCAACCTTTAGCTGCTATAGTTAGTTATCCTTAAACTTTTGCCCGTAGATAGACATCGTTACCTAGGAGTTATTATATCTAGGCTACTTTATTTTTAGACGGTAGGTATGTGTCTAACATAGTATTCTAACAATTATGTAGGTAGTTACCTATAAATGTATATATTATTATATACATACCGACTGAAAAGTTTCATTATATCCCCCACGGGCGAGAATAAAAATGATAGTAGTAAACGCCAATTTTTTTTTAAAGATTGTCATAAACCCCCTGGTTTGGATAGCATAGTGCGGATTATGACAATAAACCTAAACTAAATATAGACTTGAAAATGTATTGTGGTACAATTATTAGATGACAAGGTCTTTTCTTATTTTGTTGATATATGGTTAACAAATAAAATTTAAATTATCGTGTTGATAGATAAACCCCCGGGTCTGAAAGCGCGATCACAACTAATCTGCTGTCAAGGCACTTGCTATTTCAGCTTTTACTTCAAATTAGATAAAGATAGCAAGTGACTTGACAGCCGATTAGTTGATCGCGCTTTCAAAAACCGGGGGTAGGTGTAAGCTTATAAAAGTAAAACAAAAAATCGATTCCTCTTATTATATTATTACCATAGCTTCAACAAATAACAACACTACGATGTAAACATATACAACACTACATTATAACGAAATCAGGTCACTGGTTGGCGAGTCAAGGCGGATCTAGTCTCACTAGCTTTTTGCGATTGATATGATCATACACGACCTTCACGAACTAGTAAACACTACAATGAAAACGAAAGGACCTTATCTAACGTACGTTGTCCACACTCACGCCTTCTGTTCACATTTTGAAGTTACTGACGGGGAATAGAGAACCAAATGTGATAGATATACCAGCTCCTGACATGAAGACGACGGGAGGAAACCATCTACTCTTGATTCTCCGTCCCCAGTTGGTACATTGTGGAATCTTCATCACATATTGAGACAGTAGACTTCGATATTTATCATGTAGACTTGGATAGGTCGTTTTCTTCTACATTGCAAGGTGCTCTATAAATAATGATTTGTAATGAACTAATGTATAGCAGTGTTTGAGCTGCAATATAATGTTTATTTCAACGAATTTAATTTATGACAATGTCTTTTTCTATCAACTAATAAGGTCCTGCTAATTTCAAAAGCTAAAATAGACTAGATCAGTCCAAAGGGGTTGTTCAGACTAGTGGTAGACGGCATGGGGGGCTGCGACAACCTTTGCGACCCCCAGGGGCTCCTTGTGGACCACCGCGTTAAATCCGTTTTGGGGGTCAGCAGTGTACTCAACGGTACGACGGGTGCCATCAGGTTCCACCAGGGAGTAGGAGCCCTGGACTACGTCACCTGATCGGCTTTCTTGCTGGTTCTTTGAGTCACCTGCGGAGAAATAAAAGTTTACATAGGCTGAATCTAGCATAAGTACTGCTATTACAAATGGTTACCTCAGCTAAACTGAGCTTTGGGCTAAGAAAGCTAGGAACAATTTTTAAGAATAAGCTCGCCTTTGTATTTACATACTTTCAGTGAAGCTTTCATTCATTTCACTTTGTAAGTACATTGAAGAATAAAGAAATAAAGGCTAACAATCGCCAAATGTCTCTCTCGCAAATTTCTATATTGTTTAAGGTAAGTGCAAGTGAGAAGTTGTCATAGCCTACGTAAAGATTTAACAACAACTCTTTCCATTCGAGCTTTTCAACCAAGTTCAAAAGCCTATTTACGAAACAGTGACAGCGCACCATTATTTCATACTTATTCACATTTAATATTGCTCATAAATGGTTAGTAGAATGCTAGGTGGGTGTCAGATAAGTGACCTAGTTACATATCCAATTTTAAATACATTATTAGATCTAGATTATATACAACTCTTTGAGATTCTGTGAAGGTTAAATACGTTAGCACGGCGGCTTTTTTTATAACACAAAGACTTACGTAACACTATAATATCTTTTTTCTTATAATATTAGTATGTAATTTTAATTGAGTGTAATGGTCTCACAGGCAAAATTTTCTTGAGGTACTTTAACATAAACCTTATACCCACTTTTAATTAAAATAAAGGCCTTTCCAGTATTTACTCAAAAAAAGTTGGTTAATTTTTTTACACGGATAACATACCAGTAATAGCGTCTTGAATGTCATAAGAGTAGGAATACTGAGGGTTTGGGTCGTACTCGTCCGCTGCAGCTATCTTCGCTACTGCATGTCCTAGCACTGGAGCTGCATATGCCGGCCTGGCTACCGCGTAGGGTGCTGCTAGCGCGGGCCTAATATAACACAAAGATACATAATCATAATTAAGTTTATATATACAGGGCTACAGTAAAAATCGTGCTAGATCCGTTAAGGGCGTGGAGTACCCATCATTTCTGACTTATTTCACTCTATGAAACTTTCTAATATTTTTTAATATTTTAATATTTTCTAAAATAAACTTTCTAATGTTTTTTTTTATTTCTTAACTTTCACTTGTCTACTACCGTCTATTCAATTAACTTATGCACTATTTTAACGATTGACGTCCTAAAGCATCTTATTACACATGTAAAAATGCAATAATAATAATAAGTAATAAGATACACAAAATAAACAAAAATAAAATTAAAAGTCGAATATCTCGAAAAGGGTTATGTTTAGGGTGTTTCATAGAGAAATAAGTCAGAAATGATGGGTAGGTACTCCATGCCCCTTAACGGATCTAGCACGATTTTGCCTGTAACCCTGTATATTTATGCGAATTTAAATAGATACATGGTAATACAAAAGTTATTTGGCCAACTTTGATGACTACAAGTTCTTGGGACTTTGTTTGATGGCAGCAATCATGAAATTTTTCATGATTGTAGTGGTAATTTTTTGAAATTCAAAATATTACCACGAGCAGTCATCCGTGCATCTGAGTTGATTTATTAGGAACGACCAAGTTTAGCATGAGCCATTCCATGAACACTTTAGCTCTTTATATTGAAACTTCTTGATTTTAAAGAGGCCTCCATAGTTGATAAACAAGAAACAACTGCGACTTTTATCTTCAGGCACGGTAGATATCGTCTCAGGTATCTTAGGTCAAGATCCTTTGAGAACGTCTAAGGGGGGTAGTCAGATAATATTACAATTTACAAATGATTAAAACACTTAGGTACCTTGCGACAGCATAGGGGGCTGCCAGTGCGTGTCCTCTATAAAGAGGGGCAGAGAGACCGTAGGGAGACACAAGACCCCCTGCTGCCCCCTTGACTACTAAAATAGCGGCTAAGATTATGACCTGCAACAAAAATATAATTTAATAATGCAGTAACCCCGGTTTCTGAAAGCGCGATCAACACTAATCGGCTGTAAAGTCACTTGCTATCTCTATCTGATTTGAACTAAAAGCTGAAATAGCAAGCGACTTGACAGCCGATTCGTGTTGATCAAGCTTTCAGAAACCGGCAGTAAGTATCTTATAATAATCTATAGCAGAGAACAAACTCCTACCTCTATTAAAACTTAAAATATGGAAATGAACTAACAAAAAAAATCAGCATGCGATTTATCTTCAAGACTTGACCTGCTTTTGATGAAGAAAAACACCTTACATTAGTGTTAATACAGATCTCAACAAACTGTTAGAAAAACTGCAAATGAAAATATGTTTTACAACAGTGGAAATAAAATAAGTTAATAGTTTTATAAATATTTCTATACCTTCATGTTTGTACCGTTGGAACTCAACTTGGTGTGAACATGGAGGGTTGCGCACGCGTCGCTTTTATACGCATGCTTGCACGTATGCACTCAATTAGAAAAAGTCACATTCGTATGGTACCTACCGCCCTTATATCCCTTACAATACCGGTCATATTGTGTACAACCTAATAGTCTAGATTACTTATTGAAAGATATTCCGACACATTCGAAGGCACGAGGCCAATCATTGTACCTAATTCGTTGATAGTTAGGTGCCTGGGTACCTACCTACCATTATTCAAAGATTATTAAAGAGATACCTATGCCTACCTACATAGATGTTCTAAAATGGTCGTTGGAGTTGACAATGGCCTTTATAGCAGTAGCCTGCATACTTTAATCAGTAAAACTTTTTCTTTTAATTAAATCAATACCTATATACCTACGCTTCATACTATTTAGAGTTACTGCTAGGTACCTACTCTACTACCGACTCGTCCGGGGTAGTACCTACCTACTTCCACCACGTTTTCTGCAGCAAAGCAGCGTTGCTGTTTCGGTTTGAAGAGTGTGGTTGCCGGTGTATTTACACACATTGTGCTACACCTCAAGTTGATGGACGCAGGGCAGTGCGTCGTAGGGCACGTTCCTATCGTGCGAATTACAAGGAAATGCTTTGTTATATTATAAGTGATGGTTTTACTAGGTACTTAAAATCAGGTCGGCCATCTGCTTGTTCCATCTGCTAGTTGTACAAAAAAAAATATAAATAATATAGTCGCTCGTATAGTATACGAGCCTAGCCCCCGGTTTCTGAAAGCTCGATCAACACTAATCGGCTGTCACTTGCTAGGTATTTCAGCTTTTACTTCAAATTTGATAGAGATAGGGGAATTGACAGCCGATTAGTGTTGATAGGGCTTTCAGAAACGGGGGTGGGTGTTGTAAATATATAAGGTAGGTATATTATGTAGGTAGATATCCATATATTTGCAAAAAAAATACAAAACTACTTACAAAAACGAAGACAAATAAGTGGGTAGGTATACGGCCCGCCTAAACAGCGGTGTTCGTCACAGATACGAGTACCTCTATGTAAATGCATGGTTATCGTAGCCGTTACCGTTTAAAAAATACAAGGAAAGGTTTTAGGAAGGTTGTCTTCAGGGAAAACCTGAAGCAGATGATGGCACCTACTAGATGAGCGGACTGATGATTCCAAAACTAGTCCAGTCGAGATAGACATTTAAATAGAAAAAAATCCGGGGAGCGTTTTTTTTTAAACGTCGGGGGGGGGGGGGTTGAAAGTATAAATCTCGATTTTCGAACTAATCCCGGTAGAGGGTTCGCCGCCATCTTGTTTTAGTAAGTTGTTTTGTAAGTTTTTCTGAAATAACTCGTTAATTTTCAACTTTAGAGCAAAAATGGTAATGGCAAAGTTGTTGGAAATTTAGTTTCTCACAAGTTTGGTCGTGATCATTTTTACGCTAGGATCAATATTTGCAGTTATACTATAAATTTAAAAATGATAAATTTACCACATGACTTTTATTTTTTTTAAGTCTAACATACCTACCTAGTTTGACATTTCGAGTTTATATACCTACCCTTTTTTTATTGATCGTTTGTGTTAGTTATTTTGATTTAGTTATTTTTGATTGTTATTTACATTTAATCCTATTCTGCATGAGTTTAATTTGTTTGTATTTTATGTAAATGTTCATATGCTTTTAGGCTGAACTAGTGTGAGCTTACCAACCTCGACACCAAAATTATGTACCTAGTCTCATGAACAATAAATATCTTTATCTTTATCTTTATCTATCTAAAGAAAACTTTAGCTCTTTTCATCACCATCAAAGATGGTAGGTACCAGAGAACTATATCGAGAGACGGTACCTATGTACCACCATGGTTAAATAAAACAAAATATTGCCTTCTCCAATCCCAAACACGCTTCGTAATCGCAGAAGGCAAGAAGGTAAGACATGATGAACGAAATTGGGTCACAGCTGCGCTTATCACACTGGGTAGGCAGGTACCTACCTAGATGAGACATTATACCTAGGTAGGTAACAACGCTGGGCTACAAACCGAGAGGCTCCAAGCGTGGCAAAACATCGCCTTAGGAGTGTGCACGAGTGTGCGTGCAAGAAGATACGTCAGCAGACAGAACAATTATAATTCCTTATTCCTTGGTTTTTGGTAAGAAACTGTAAGAAACGACGTCGTCATCGCAACGCCCCGGCGCGCGCGGCGCCATTTATGTTTCCTGCATAAAATGTTGTGATCATCGCTTGCGGCCTGCAGCGGGTAGTGCGGGTATCTGATTCTAGGTACCTACGCTACGGTACCGGGGTGGATATATGTGTGTATACCCTAAGTACCTACTTGAACCACAGAAATAGAGTTTTCTCTGTTCCGTGATTTGAACGCTGAATGAGATTAATTTATATTTTAAAGTTTTTATCAATCAACATTTTTGTAGTATCCTCAGACCATCAGATCAAATTTATTATACCAAGTTGTATTCATACACAATGAATGAGTGCTCCAAGTGCATATTGCATACTACATTTGACATTCATGATTTTTTTGCGGGGCGCCTATTTCCACCGACTTTTTTCAACTTTAATTCGGTCTTTTTTCACATTTTAAACTTTCTGATTCGTAAAACAAAAATGTGAGCATAATTTCATAACTAATTGATGTCTTAATAATGTTTATGCATGCATTGTTAGGAAATTGTTATAAAATGATGACATTTTATTTCCTTTTTTTTTTTTTTTTTATGGCTCCTGTCTATAGACAATCATGCCAGTGTCAAGTGATAGAGATTATATGCTCTTTGATAAGTTTCTAGTCACGTCAGTCGAAAGTCGAGTCAGTCAATTGTTTTGAAGAAAATGGTGGCAGTTTCTTCAAAACATTTGAAACATTTTCGGTCAAATCACGATATCACATAATACACTTTCATTTCAAATGCTTACACTTTGTGCTAAGACCACAAGTAATGTTGGTTAAAATACCACCAAAATTACACAACACAACTCAAAATAACACTAGAAAAACAATTAAAATGAAAATGCTATGTTGCTTCGATAGATGACAGAAAACGAATCTGACATTTTATTTAATGCATTTTAGCAAACCTTTATATTATAGCGGTATAAATCTTTACTGCATTAGCTTTGAGAGATACATAGAATTCAACATAGTTAGTATGTGGAAATGATGATGATGATCTAGAAAGTCGGTAGAAATAATATTATGATGAGTTACAGAATACCAAATAGTTCCATTTCGACCAGCCTTCAGTTGATAGTAGCTCTATCTCTGTCACTACAGCGAATGCGTCACACTCGTACCTAATGATGCAAAGACCGCCGCGCCGTTAGCAATCAAAAGCAAGCAGTTTGTTATTTGACAATATGAAATGTCAGTTTTGACAGTAAATACCGGATTTGTGAGAAAACAAAAAGTCGGTAGATATAATACCTTCCATTTTTTTGAGTCCTTTGTTTTGACGCGACGAACGAACGAACAAAAGTAGAATAGAGAAAGAAAGAAAACCCTTCATTCAATCAAACGGCCGCATTCCGAAATGGCTATAATCGATCACAGCGCTCACATCACCTCACAGGCGTTCCGAATTAGATATTGCGATTATGACAGCTCAGAGCTGTCAACAATTCGGAACGCTCGTAAACGCACTCACAGAAACATCCTAGGAATCATAACCTCAAACCCTGTGTAACAAACAGGGACTGCTTGGATATTTTCTGGGTTTGTTATTTTATGATCGCAGAACATATTATACCCTGTAACGACTATAATGCGACTGAAAACATGTAACCTCATCACAAATAACAACAAAACACAAATGCACAACTGTCATTTTTGACAGCGCTCACAGAGATATTAGAATATGGCATGGTCGGCGTAATCGCAAGATGGCGCATGTCATACGATGTCATCCACGAAAACCCACCTAATTGTTGCCGAACGTGCACAACGCGCTGTACTGAAAGTGCTTCTCTGTAAACCATATAGGTACCCTACAACAGCTGTCTACGATGAAACGAATGTTTTAAGCGTGAGAAAAATATGTATTTTTGAGTGTCTCAGACGTTACCACAGAAAAGTCGTTCCCCAACTGCCAGTCACCTAAGGAAGAGTCGACAAATGTCCCATACCTAGAGTAAGAACAACATTCGCTCAGAAGCAATTTAACGTAGTTGTTCCATATTTATACAACATTTTCAATAAACAATACAAGGTTAAGTACAATAGTAATAATGAAATAAAAAAGAACATACTCAAATGGTTTAAAATTTATGATTACGACGGCGTTGAGAAAATGCTCTACGCATTTCATTTTTAAACATAAATTTACAACTAAAACTACTTTAACTACTTAGCTACCTACCTATTCTACCATCCCTACCTATTTACATATTATGAACCAAATTTATACCTATACCTACCTATGTTTCCATACATTTTTGTAAGCTATGTGGGTATACCTTCATAAAAACCAATTAAAATTATTATTATTAAGTACATAATTATGAACTAAACACACACACTGTTTTATGACATCATGCGCATTGCAATTTTAGCAGATAAACAACTAGGTACTTCTAATTATTTTTATTTTATGTCCATTTTAGTCTTACTATGAGTGTCTATGCATGACGTTACATGGGTCATCGTTATCGCGCTCACGCGAATTCGGTACGGGTTTGTGAGCGCTCAAATCGATTATAGCGTATTTCGGAACGCGGGGACTGACTCACTCAGTGCTGCCAATGCTACGAAAATTGCCGTGTTCTACGGCTTTCAGGCCAAAGAATCACAAAACCTACGGCCTACGGCCGCATCCTTGTGGCCGTAGCAGAATCTACGGCTTTTTGCAAATTCTTCGGTAATTAATTAATTCACGGGTTGTTTTGTACGAAGAGTACAAAACAACCCGTAAGCAACAAAACATCGGAGTACCGATGCATGAAATTTGACCATAGTGTCGTCCCAGTCACACAAATATTGTTTGACAGGAGGGAATTCGAGAGGAACGCCACTATAATGTCGAAAAGTAACAACAGCTAAAATAATTGCAGAGAACCCACCACCTAGCCCTCAATGTACTTACCAAAAAATTAAAGATTTAGGAGGTTTTAAAAAAATATTTACATAAGTTTTTCAAACAAATAGAGAAAAATTGCAAGCATTACCCAAATGGCGCCGTTTTAAGGTTAAAAAGTTTTAATTTACAACTTTTTCCTTTTTTTAAGCAGTGCTACTTCTACCTGCTACCTGCCGTGCCTTGCTACCGTTGGTTGGTCGTTTTCCTTAGAAACACGGATTTTTCACCTCATGTACACGGCCGCCTAAAAATTTTCATTGGCAACACTGCACTGTCACTCAGTTCACTCACTGTAGTGTGTGTGTGTGTGCTTGCTTTTGTACTTTGCTTTGTGATGTGTTTTTACAAGGAACAAATTTTTTAATTATTATATTAGTTGAAAATGGCAGATTTTGATGCTATATACCCTGATGAGATTGAGACCGAGGAAAACATAGAAGAAACGCATGTGATACTAGTGCCAGACCCGATTGTCGTTCGGGGAGCTGGGAATATGACAGTGTAAGGTTTCATTTACGTTCTCTATATTATTTCCATCAGCTGTTTTTATTTTTGACTACAAAAACCTCCTGTACTGCAAAATAACACGAGATCATCGCCCCATCAATGCTAACGATTGCATATTTGTCATCATTACCCAATGGCATTCAAGGACTATTTTCTCTAGACTTGATTTTGATCTGAAGCCAAATTCATTTGAATATAGTTTTAAACCTGTTCATGCAATTTCATTTAGGTAGGCACATAATATAGTTTGATACAATAGGTCTACCTACCTACTTAAAAACCCTAAAGTTGGCTTGTTGACAAGCCTTATACTAAAGAATTTATGAAATAGGTAAGTACCCAGCAAAGTATGTACCTTGAATTCATCCAGCACCTCTTCAAAATTAACAATCATTTAGAACGTTTTCAAACAAAAACACTGTTTAATTTTTATGAAAATACAATGTTGGTACTTATCTTTATCCTTGCTCTAAAAATTATGAATTGTGGCCTGTTGTGGTTGTTCAAGAAGGAAGTTTCAAATAGAATGACCCACTTACAATTTCTATTATCCACACAACTAGCTAGGTCTATGTAGGTAGGTAATTAGTTTCTAAGTAGCTGCTAACAACTAAAAGTAGCATAAAAAACTGTTCCATGTCACAAGCTATCTATACAAGTTCCAGCCAAATCCAGAAGGTAGAAATTGTAGCAAAATGTGTTTTGTATTTTTACATAGATTTTATCTTATTTCATTATTATAGGTATTATAAAAACATGTAAGACCTACCTTGTTTGTGTGCTATTGTAATAAATAAACATGTAGGCTGGAACTAGATACATGAGTGCTATCTCTTTCACCCAAGCATGTTATTTTCCATTTTCAGTTTTGGTCTCAGCAACAAATTCAATGGTGAGTTCCCATCAGGCCTGCAATCCCGAATAGCACCTGAGGAGTATCAGGCGACTATAAGCCGTATCAACAGTGTGCTAAAGAAGACATTGCCGGTGAATGTGAAGTGGCTGTTCTGTGGATGTGTTTGTTGCTGCTGCACTCTGGGATGCTCCCTTTGGCCAGTCATCTGTCTTAGTAAAAGGGTGTGTAATCTTTCTGCTTGATCCGCTATGTACCTTCGAAAGTTAATTTTACTAATTTATTAACTTATTAGTTGCGCCCCGCGGTTTCACCCGCGCAGATTTAAATCCCGGTATTCCCACGGGATAAAAAGTAGCTTATTTGCTATTCCAGACTATAATCTATCTCTCTGCCAAGTTTCATCCATATCTGTTCCGGCGTGAAAGAGTAACAAACATCCATCCATCCATACTTACAAACTTTCGTGTTTATAATATTAGTAGGAAGAAGGATGCACCCACCTACATGGCCCTCTTAAGAAACCTTTTTAATTGATAATAATTCATTCAATATTATTTATTTTACTTTGGGAATGACCTGAATACCGTTTAAATCAATCAATTACGTTTTCTGTTTATATTTTCCTACTCTGACATAGGTACCTAGGTTTGTGCAATAAAGTCACATCTATTTAAGAATAATGATGATGGTCGGGATTGAACCCACAGGGCACAGTTTACTTTTCCTCATTTGTAAAGTTTTTAGTAATTTAAAGTCTGTCTTGTAGTTTGAACCTACCACATATTTGTCTCCAAAACAGGAAAATGGAGTAATATTGCAAAATACATAGCTAATGTAGGTAATGATAGTGCAGTTGATGTTATGGAGTTTTATTACTTTGAACTGAGATAAACCAATGCTTTAATCCAAAGTGTGAAATAATACATTCAAGATAAACAATAATAATGTGCAAGTAGGTTGTTAATGATGTTACATTTATTTATCAACTGTTCTTCCAGACCCAACACTCTCTGAACAAGCTCCTCGAGTGGGAGAACAGCAAATTGTACAACAAGCTCGGACTTCGCTGGCGGCTCACGAAGCAGCACTGCGACTCCTCATCCATGATGGAGTATGTCCTGCTAGTGGAGTTCATACCCAAGATACCAATCTACAGGCCCGACTAGGCCCAGTGGCACCAACAAAGCTTTAAAATTCTTAATATCATATGCAAATGAGTGTAAGTGAAAGGGAACATTTAGAAATAAGGGAAGTGTTATGACATAGATAGGTCATTGAACTAGATGTGCTTATGCAGCCGTATTCAGGACCTTATTTTGCTTTAAAACTCAGATCTTGACCATATTAACAATATTAATTTATTTTTTAATATGAATATTAGCTATTGTTGTCGTGGGAACTTCTATGAATAGTAGCCCCAGAAAGTTTTAACTAAGACCTGGATAATATGTACTTGAGTAAAGGCCATGTTAAGTTCCAGAATACGGCTGGTGGTATCCCGACGCCAACCCCTATAGAGGATAATCTTAATCTCAGATCATTGAGATTACCCCCTAGCTAGAGGGTAGTCATGGCAATGTGTGCTATTGTGTGTAAATATTGATAAAAGGGCGGAGCGTTACTTGCTTTTCATGTATAGATGTCTTTAATCGCTTTGTTGCGAGTAGGTATTATCTGTATATATCTATAAAGTTTAGCGGAATGTATGTTGGAATAGTATGTTATTGTTATCAAGTTGATAAGCGAGTAGGCGTTGTTATAGTGATGCGCAATGCGCTGATTGTAGTTCGCTGACTATATCTGAAATTGATCTACTGTTAGGTATGCCATTCATCAAGTCTTTGAGCGTGCGAACGCAGACACATTTTTTACTCACGATCGACTATGGATATGAAAACGACATAGCTTGGAAAATACAATAAACAAAGTTATTAGTACGTATTCAAGAGTTTCGGACATTTTCAGTCCACGTAAATATAAACATAATAAATAATAATAGGTACGATGCATTTCCGCCAGATCTGTGTGAGATAGAAAGCTGTAGAAAAAATCTACCAATAAAATATTAAGTTTCCCTACAAAATACGGTAATTATAATTACGATCCAATTCAGAAAGATATTAGTTATTTTCAACTTTTACGTGCCCTGAAATTCCGAAAGACTAACGGCCGGTTTCTGAAAGCTCGATCAACACTAATCGGTTGTCAAGTCACATGCTATTTCAGCGTTTACTTCAAATTAGATAGAGATAGCAAGTGAATGAATAAATGTATGAAAAATTTTTTATTGTAAAGATTTATTACAATTAATAAAGAATTTTTCACCTAAATTTACAAAAAAAAAGCACTTATAAATAAAAAATAATGTAGTAGGTACAGTTGGCGGTCTCATCGTCTGAAAGCGATTTCTTCCAGACAACCTTTGGATGGAGAGGATTGTTAAAATATGGAAGATTGGTGTCTTGACAGCCGATTAGCTTTAACTTCTCGTTCGGCACATTTTGGTTAATATAAAATTAGTGCTCGTAGTTGTTAAAAAACGCAAACACATCACAAAAGTTTGAATAAGTAGGTTACAAACAACAATTAAGCATATTTTCTGGTGCGAAAACATGCTGAATCTAAACGATTTTTTTGCGGAACCTCTATAATCCTATTATCCGAAAATTGGTTGTTCGCGTTTTTCATAACTTTTTTAGTGAATCATGTCTTCAACAATGTCTAAATGTGCGAGCGACGAGTAGGTACCTACATTAGCGGTATGAGCGGTATCTAGTCCGCCCGTACCTATGGAGCTCGGGCGCCTAGTTTTTTTTATCTTAAACTAGCATTAAATTATTTAATTACATTGCTTCAGATATTTTTTTATCTAAAGCGTTATAAAGGTTTTTTTTAAAGATCTATGTAATTTCTACTTGTAAATGATTAATATTGTTATCTTGAATATTTTTATTATTGTTCAAAAGACTTGACAAGTACTTAGTGGGTAATCACCAAAATTAATTTTGTTGAAGTGAGAATGACCAGGTAGCTATTATTTTCGAACAAATGTGACCGGAGCACTGAGCTAAAATTATGTGGTAAAAATCAATGTAATATTTCATAGCACGAAAGTTTAACACCACACACATTATATCTCCTTCACACTGGATGTCCACTACAATAATGTAGTGGAACTGAGTAGTATTATGTAGTGACTACATAATACAACTAAAGGAATTGCTCAGTCAAATAATCCATTCATTATGAAGCACCTATAAATATTTATTACCTATTAGAAAAGTGAACGTTAATTCATCAATTGTCATGTTCTATCTATACAAATTATTATACGAAAACTGGCATAATAACTACAAAAATATAAAATCAAATGTGTAAAGTCGACTAATAAAATCAATTGTGCCTTTATGCCCATGGCCTGTTAACTTTATAATAACCGCACGTGTTCACTTGTAAAGCTTCTCAACCGCTAAATCAGTTTGACGCCATGCACTACAATCTCTATACGATAGCGATTCAAAAGTAGCTAACCAAATTAAATAATGAACGAACTCAAAAAAAATAATAGTATCGTTAATGTACATACCTACTGCTTAAAATAAACTATGTAATCCAAGTACGTTTTTTAATATTTACAAAAAAACATACGAAACAGTCCAGCTATCTGCAGATCGTTGCAAACGATCTATTATACATATATCAACTGATCCAAATCACTGCCAAAATAATGCGTCATTCGACGTTTTGCCTATAATTAGCTGCTAATGCTAACCTTTTTGTATTTTTGAGTGCAGTTCTTTTTCACCTGAGTCGCTTACCCTCTTCTGTTGGCGAGTGTACAGCGTTCATTGTCGTCGTCAATTAACTCTAATAAAAATGTATTATATACTCATTTGAGAACATCCACGCTAGATACTTTACAGCTAGGTATGTATTATTTTTTCACGTCTACAAATAGTATTTATTCATGATTATGTATGTTGTTATGTACCTGAATGTCGAAGTTAGTATGTAATGTAGAGCATCACCATCCGCAGACAAGTAGCCTGCGAAGAATTTTTATTTGTAGCAAGATACCAGTTAAGAGTCTAAAGAGTACCTACATAGGTCGATTGCTTATTTACAGCTGACGTTCGTATATTTTCACAGTTCACTGTTTCTTTGAGGGCCACTTGCTCTAGGGTTTTGGCTAGTACCTACCTATGTTATAGCGATATCGCTAATTTGTGCTAAAAAAATGTATGGGACTGTGGTATTAGAAGATTTGGCTTATGTGAGTTATAATCGATACACTCTTTATTATGTCAAGAGCCCATTTGCCTGTCAGCTGCATCGCAAGCTATGGAATATAATAAAAGTAATGGACTAGTTAGTATTCTCTCATAAAATTAGAATCATACGTTTAATCGCTGTAATTTTTATTATCAAGAAATTCTATGCTTGCCTTGTGGCCGGAGCGGTGTGGTCGACACGTGGCTTTAGACGCCTTCCCTCTTTTCTCTTTTCAACAAGTTGTGAATGAGGAATTAACATGGGTTCAACGTTTTACCATAATCTTGTCTGAAGACTCCCATCGTTTTAAATATATTTAATAAATAAAACTTGCTCTGAAAGTTCTTGCCACCAAACATTTTAAAATATGAACGCAACGGTTGAAAAGCGAACAGGGTAAACTAAGTTGTATTTTAAGGAATTGTAAATATTTTAAGGAGTTATACATTATTATTTTTGTTCAAATAAACTTCACTACATATTGTGATTTAACCACATTTTTTCTCTAACCCTACTGTTTACAGCCGTACAGGAGCAATGCCAGTGAATAATAAGTAGCTAGCTACAGTAGCCGGGGGTGGGGTGGAAATACTCAATGACAAAACAGTGTGTTTAGTACATCTCAAAGTATATTCATTAATAACAATACAGTGCGGCCTTATGTCTATTCCCCGTGAGTTTTCGTCAGCGCGATCTAGGATTTGACCCCTTTTGATCGCGCCATCTAGTTTGAACACCTTAAACTTCACTTTACTCAAACCCATTTCACTTACAAAATAAACACATGAACTTATTACCTACTATTCTAACGACGGTCTTAGACATACCGCCCACCAAGGACATGGTGAATGTCCTTACCTAATAACAAGATGCCGCCCACCGTAAGGTGCGAACGTAACAAAACAATTTGACAATATTCAATAAACAAAATCTTAACCTATTCAATAGCTTCCAATAAACTAAGTGGACTGTATAACAAACTAAAAAAAAAACAACTTATAAACTAAACGACCATATCGGTGAGTGACACAATAAACACAACTTACAACCTAATCACTAACAGGCAAAACACACAACTTCGATACAGGTCGTTTACACAGAGTACCATTGCACTTCAGAGTCACAACTCGTGTGATCTTGTCCAAACCAGGATGCTTCTCTATAACTTTCCCCATAAGCCATCGAGTTGGAGGCAAATTGTCCTCCTTAACTAAGACAATATCGCCAATATTTGGTTCTGGAACAACCTTGTTCCATCTGTATCTCTGCTGCAAGTGAACCAAATATTCGTCAGACCATCGCCGCCAAAATTCCTGCAATACGCGTTGAGAAAACTGCCAACGCTTCAACGAACTCAAATTACTATTTTCGTAATTACGATCAGGCACCGTTATCAGAGGCTCCCCTATAAGAAAATGGCCTGGTGTTAAAGGAGTGGGATCGTTAGGATTGTCAGGCATCATAGACAGCGGACGTGAATTTAAACATGCTTCTACTTGGATCAGTACAGTCGACATCTCTTCATAGGTGAGAGTCGAGTTCCCTATAACACGTTTCAAATGAAACTTGGTGGACTTTACTCCCGCCTCCCATAGCCCACCGAAGTTAGGCGCATGAGGTGGGATGAAGTGCCACTTCGTGCCGTTGTTGCCTAACCACTCTCTAATATCTACAGCCACAGATGACTTTTCTGCGGCGACAAGGTGACCTAGCTCCTTGGAGGCGCCAACAAAGTTGGTGCCGTTGTCGCTCCAAATGTCGCTAACTAGACCTCTGCGTCCCACGAATCTCCTAAACCCTGCTATAAAGCCTTGAGCCGACAAATCACTAACGGCTTCAAGGTGTATGGCCTTGGAAACCATACAAACAAACACACAAATATACCCCTTATAGGACTGATGGCCCCGACCTTTTGACGTTCTGATGTTGATAGGTCCTGCGAAGTCGACCCCGCTGTGCCTAAATGGTCTCGCTGGTGTCACTCTACTTGACGGCAACTGACCCATTAACTGGGTTTGAGCGGAAATCGAGTACCGTTTACAAGTGACACATTTGCGTACAAACGCCTTAACTAAATTTTTGGCTGAAATTATCCAATACTTGGTACGCAAATGGTTTAAAACCAGAGTAGGTCCGCCATGGAGAGTCTTCTTATGGGAATCACTTATCACTAGATTAGTGAAATGACTGGTCTGTGGTAGTATGATGGGATGCTTGGTGTCATCATCTACGTTTGCATTCTGAATACGACCACTAACTCGCAAAATCCCATCGCTATCTATCAGGGGACAGAGAGATTTCAGTCTGCTCTTCCCTTTAACTGTTCCTATCTTTCTCACATCATCAATTTCTTCTTTAAACTCTTGCCTTTGAACCTGTCTAATACATACTTTTGTTGCTTCTTCTATTTCTTCTCTTGTCAAATAAGCTTCGTATCTTTTACTACCAACTTCCAGCTTCTTCCATCTCAAAACCCTCCGGCAGTATGCTATTACTCTCACTAACTTCTGCAGTGAGGAATAATGTGTCCACAAGGGATCTTCTGGCGTGTTCTCAGTAGCTACGTGAGTCTTGACCGATCTCTGTTCCATGTTTGTAGAGATGGCCTTCGGTCTTGCATACTCTATAACTTCGTTGCGTAGCCACGGTGGTCCCTGAGACCATAGAACACTCCCTGACAGTTCTTGTGGATTTAACCCTCTTGAAGCAATGTCTGCTGGGTTTTGAGCGGACTGAACGTGAGCCCAGTGCAAATTGTCAAGCTGCGAGAGAATGGCAGACACTCTGTTCGCAACAAAAGTAGTCCAGCGGCTAGGATGGCTGCTTAGCCACGCTAGAACCACGGATGAATCGGTCCATGCATGTACATGAGTCTGTGGGATCTTCATGACTTCGGACGCTTCGGATATTAACTCTGCTAGCAACGCCGCTCCCATTAACTCAAGCCTCGGAATGGACTGCTGTTTAATTGGCGAAACTTTGGTACGTGCGGTGATCAAACTTGTGGTAATGGAGTTGTCAGCTTTGATTACCCTAACATAGATGACCGCAGCGTATGCAGCAATAGATGCATCAGAAAAACCATGCAACTCTACACACAAATTATCCAAAGATGTGTCAACCCATCTCGGAATGCTGAATTTGCGCGTCTCTACAAGATTTTGCCGGTAAGTTTGCCACTCTGTCATTAATTCTGACGGCAACTCCTCATCCCAGCCTATTCCCGAAAGCCAAAGCTTTTGAATGAAAATCTTGGATGTCACAACACAAGGTGCTGCCCATCCCAACGGGTCGAATAGGCGGGCGATGTCCGAAATGACTGCCCGTTTTGTAATAGGACTTAACTGCGACGAAAGCTTCACCGAATACCTAAACTCATCACAATCACGATCCCATGATATCCCTAATATTTTCATAATCTCATCCATCTTAATATCCTTTTCTCCAATTCCTTGATCCTGATCCATTTCCCTGTTGACATCCTTTTCATCCTCTATCATTAATTCATTTAATTTCTTACAGCTACTCACCCATTTTTGCAATTTGAAGCCACCCTTGGTAAGTACTTCTGTTATTTTCTTCTTCAACATTAATCCTTCATCTATTGATTGACTCCCTGTCATCAAGTCATCAACGTAGAATTCATTTTTTATTTTTTCAGCTATTTCAGGACAATTTGAACACTCGTCGACCGCTGCCTGCTGCAATGTCTTCACTGCGAGGTATGGAGCTGCCGACGTACCAAAGGTAACTCTTAACATGCGATATTCTTCGATTTCATCACTGGGATCGTCGCGCCACACCACTCTCTGGAAATCTGCGTGTTCAGGTAAGACTTTCACTTGTCTGTACATTTTTATAATGTCAGCGCAGATGCTTATAGGGTACATTCTCCACTTCATGATTATGTGACGCAATGGCGGTTGCAATGTGGGACCCACCATGAGGTCGTCGTTCAGAGAGACCTTGTTTAACCCCTTCATTGAAGCGTCGAACACAATTCGTACCTTGGTCGTCGACTTGTCCTCGCGTACAACAGCGTGATGAGGTAAGTAAACCGCTGTAGATCTTCGTGCATCATCACCTGGTACGCGTTCTACATGACCAAGGTCAACGTATTCGTGGAACACCTCGGAGTATCGTTTCTTCACTTCTGGCTGCTTCTTGAATTTGTTTTCAAGAAGCTGAAATCTCTTTACAGCTAAGTCTCTGGAACTGCCATACTGACACTGTGGATCATCGTTGCGAAATGGAAGGTGAACAACGTATCTACCACTTTCATCCCTGGAAGTGGTTTGAGAGTAGATGTCTTCGCATCGCTGCTCGTCTTCGGAAAGGATCTTTGGTGATCCGGGAACAATGGATTCGATCTCCCAAAACTTCTTTAGGAGTGCGTTGTCATCAACCTGATCTGGCGTGCTAATAATGGTATGATGACAATGAATGTTCGAGTCTGAACTCGACGGAACCTTCCCAAACAGAATCCACCCTAAGGCTGTGTTTTGAGCTACCGGAAAGCCTAGGGGACCTTGGGTCAGTCCTTCTCTTAATACCTGGCCATACACTTCAGCGCCAAGCAAGATATCAATCTTGTTTGGTGTGTGGAATTCTGGGTCAGCTAAAGTGAGCTGCTTGCTGAAATCAACTGGCCTGAGCCAGTTGATTTCAGCAAGTTTCTCTGAAGGTAAGAGCGACGTAATGGTACCTAACACGAATGCTTCTACTTGGACACTAAAATTGGGATCAAGGCGTGAGTGAATAGTCACTGTGACTGTAGATCTAGAAGCAAAACTGCTCTCCTCACCACCTATCCCTGATATGACCGTTCTGGCCACTGTTTTCTTTAATCCAAGTAGCTGTACTGTTGATTCGGTTATGAATGATGCCTGGGATCCCTGATCCAATAACACCCTCAACAGTTGTGTAGACCCAGATCTTGTCTGTGCTTCGACAAGAGCTGTGGCTAACAAAACTTGTGTAGGTATTGACCTTTGAGAAAAATGTGAAGCTACATTTGACGAAGATGGTTCGCCCTCTGATAACGCTGTCTGAATAGCAGACACCGTTGATTTGACTTCAGCCGTTGAATTTGGGGTCACGTTAGAAACGGCTGAATTTGAACTCGACTTGGGATGCAACAGCGAATGATGTCTTCGCTTGCATACGCGACAACAAGAACTTTGACGGCAAAACTTGATGGAGTGACCATGACACAAACAGTTAAAACATAACCCATTGGTTTGAACAAAAGCATGACGAGACTCGTAACTCTGTTGTGCAAACTGCTTACAATTTGCAATTTTGTGGCTCTCTTTACAATAGAAACATGTTACATTTGCATTTGCATTGGCATTGGCATTGTTGTCGGTGCTAACTACGTGATGAACCTTTGGTTTATTCAAGGACGATTTAGGTTTGCTATCCTTGGAATCTAAGAATTCTAGTGCCCGAGATCTGGCTTCTAAAAACTCCCTAAACTCCACAAGTGTGGGCAGTCTATCATGTGAGCTTATTTTGGTTTCCCATTGTTTACGCGACTCAACATCTAATTTTAAGCTAACAATGTGTATCACTATGATATCCCACGACTGAACCTCTACGCCTACATTTTTAAGACCGTTTAAACACTCCATTGTAGTATCTAAAAGACCCTTGATCGAACTTGAATTTTCCGCTACAGTAGGTTGGCTCATCAATCTTTTCAACAAACAATTTGAGATGAATCTCTTATTATCAAACCTACCACTAAGAATTGTCCAACACTCATCATAGTTAGCAGACGTGATTGGAATATTACGGACTAGCTGTTCAGCTTCGCCCGACAACAAGCCTTTCAAATAGTGCATTTTTTCTACTTTGTCCAAACTTTCGTTTTGATGTATTAATGACACAAACAAATCTTTGAAAGTGGGCCATTGCGTATAATTGCCCGTAAATGTGGGAATTGATATTTTCGGTAACTTAATACTACCATTTTTACATTTTACTGTTTTACTAGAACTTGCAGGAGTTATAGCTGCTTTCTCAAACATAGACACCACTTCTCTTAACTCACTCTTATAAGCAGTGTACAATTCTTCAGAACTTTCATAAATTTCATTTTTAAAATAGTTATCATCTTTGTTTAATTCCGTAACCTTTTGTACAATATCTTCGTGAACCTTTACAAAACTGTTCCAAGCCCTTTCAAGTGACTCTAATCTAACTTCGGCGTATGAGCGAGTGATCCGTTCCCTAGGCGATTTTTTAAAGTTAATTCTCGCCTTCTCTATACGCAGTTTTGTATCGACTTGCAACTTGTACAAAGCTTCCATTTTAAAAGAAGAAAAAATATTCTAAGTCCAAAAAATTGTTGAAAATTTTACAAGTGTTTGAGAATTAAATATAAAATTTGAAAATCGGGCATGGATTCCCCGTCTCAACAGAGAATGAATATCTTACAACTAGCATGCACACGAAAATTACAAGTCCTAAAATATACAAATTTTTCTAAGTCCAATAATAAGTAAAATGTTAAAGTCCAAAGTCTCTGCCGAAAACTCTTCTTCTTTTATTCACCACACAGGTCTACAATTTCAAAGTAATCAAATGTACTCACGTTTGCACTGCACAAACCACAACAACTATAGCTCCATCCAGTATTGCCATAAATTGTCTCCAAACGCTCCTTCAACTGCGGGTGGCGCCCTCTAGCGCATCCACAGTGTAACCTCAGCTGCTGGCTTGCTGGCGTGCTGGCCTGCACTAAATTGACATTAGCCGATTGACTGTCAAAAATGACATCCGCGGCCTGACAGCGGCGATGTCAGCTTCTACCTCAGAATGGGGTTGGAGGGCACTCCAGTGGCAATCCACCACTGCTTCTTGTGCCCGGGGCATAGACAAAAACGTTGGACTCGCTAGCACACCCAAGCTCCAACAAGTGGCGCTAGTGAAATCCGGCTCGAAGGACCATGTTTACAGCCGTACAGGAGCAATGCCAGTGAATAATAATAAGTAGCTAGCTACAGTAGCCGGGGGTGGGGTGGAAATACTCAATGACAAAACAGTGTGTTTAGTACATCTCAAAGTATATTCATTAATAACAATACAGTGCGGCCTTATGTCTATTCCCCGTGAGTTTTCGTCAGCGCGATCTAGGATTTGACCCCTTTTGATCGCGCCATCTAGTTTGAACACCTTAAACTTCACTTTACTCAAACCCATTTCACTTACAAAATAAACACATGAACTTATTACCTACTATTCTAACGACGGTCTTAGACACCTACCTTACAGAATATTATTAGCTAAATGCTCACTAGGAATCAACTGAAATAATCAAAGCAGGATCACTGCACTGATAAAAAAATCTAAGATTAGTCAGCGATTTTCTACCAAGTAATAGCAGGTAAGGACGCTGACAACGGAGAATTAACTAAGGACTGGCAAAAATATTAATATTATTTTTATGCAAGCAGAGAAAGTTTTGAGCGGTTAATTTGCGATTGCCACACGAATAATTATCTTAGCCAGAATATTCGCAGAAAGGCTCTGCTATGACCTTTGACTACTTATGTAAAAGTAAAGGTGTGACTAAATGAATAATTTCTGTTTTCCTAGAAGGATAATGGCTGTATTGTTTGTTTTCGAGTGTCTGATAGTAAAATAGAATATGGATGAGGGACCTTAAATGTATATAAAATAAACAAGAATAAATATATTGGAATTCGATTTTATTTCAATTTATAAATAAGTTCATAATATACACATATACTCAAGGCACTTAACATTATGGTCCCTTTAATAAAACACATAAAATCATTATGACACAAAATACAGAACTGACAATGCGTGTGACGTGTGTAAAACATAACACATAATTTAACAAAAACTACATAATCTTATTAATATCCATATCCAATAATCTAGCGGAACAGACCCAGTTTTAACTTCTACCGGAAAATTCAGTGTTCAGCTTGACAATAAGCACAATAACTGCTTGAAATGGCGGGGGGCTAGATAAGTTATGATCCACTCTTTATTTACGAAACACTCTTGCGTAATGATAAATTGTATGAAAACGTGACAATGCCATGCAGACAAATTATATGGAAATATGCTTACTCCAAACAACAGTTTCATTAAATTTTTCTTTCAGCGTGTTTCAAAAAGTTAAATTTATTTTGTCAAGACCCCTTGGTATCAGACACAACAAATGATCGAAGTTTCCTGACTACCAGGGAAGCCGTTGCGCGTTGGGGCTTCAAATAATAAGGGGCTGGCAACCGTCAAACTATTTCTTGCTCGCACATTTCAAAATTTTTTATAGTAAATTAATTAAGACTCAAGCACGACAGTGAATCTTGCGCATAGGTCTTTCATAACCCTTTGAGTAATTTGATATATTTAAATACTTAGTAATGTGCGAGGGAGATGTACAGTAGCGGTAGTCTGCGTCCGCTAGATGTACCTTCATAAGGCAATGACTTCAGTCTAATTATTTACAATAATAAATAAGCTTGCAGTGACTGATAATATCAGTACAAACTACCAAGCATTTTTATCTGTATTTACATGATCGTTGCTTTTTATCGACTAAACGAAAACAATTAACGCGTAAATAATATTGCAATCATAATTTGGGACCTCAGGCAAGTAAGCCACACTTTGTATGACAAAGTATATGGATACTGAACAAAAACATAAAATTTAAACTAAGTTTCAGATCGCATCTAGACTTACACAACCATAAAGAACTAATATCAATACTAATGAATACAAAAATATACTTATACTATACAGGGACGTTTAAACAAGCTCTATTATTTACATTCAGTCGTTCATAGCAAAGGTAACAATGATACAGAGATTTACACCAAGCCATGCCTTGTAAAAAGTATTTATGTTATTATGGCAACATTAGTGCGAATACGCAAATGATTATGTTTGTAAATTGTACAAAACAATGGCTACAATATTATTACATTTTGATTATAGGGCAGGATACTGATTTCATATAAATTCATAGATGCTGAATATTAACCAATAAACTAGTCCATTCTCCTACACAGATTAAAAATACCTATGTTATTATGAATTACTTTTATTGCACCGGATAACATCACTCGTCGAAACCTTAATTTTGTCCGCGTCACACCAGAATTTCATTAGACAACAGTCCACACCATACGTCATTTCAACACACGGACGATTGCAAAACAAGACGCGACGATCAATTCCGAGTCGTAACTCCCGCTTATAAAGTAGGTTATCGTTTAACTGCATTAAAACGTGACGTTTTAGCTCATTTGAACATAATTGATAGGGAACTGCCCCTTCGAGCCGTTGCACTCGCCGAAGTACCAGTCGTCATTCAGTTTGTATTGCACAATGATTGTATCGCCTGTTAGGAAGCTGAGGTCTCCCGGTTGGCCTGGCACGAAGTCGTACAGAGCTGCCGCAATGGCAAGTACCGGTGGCGATGGCAGCTGCTCGTTGGGAAGCGGCACTTTTACTTCGATGTAGTTTGACGGGAACGTGCCTTCGGTGCCGTTTCGCAATCTGCCAAATAGCCACTCGCTGTCAACACGCCTGATCAGTTTGATTCTTGCGTTGGTCTGAAATTAAAGAAATAAAACTTAGGAAAATTTATAAAACTCACAACCTTTCATGGTTAACTCTTTATAATGTACCTGGTAGATATAGTAGTAACTAGGAAATTTTATAAATTATGCTACTAATATTATAAATCCTACTAATATTTGACAGCCTACGTAGCTCAGTTGGTAGTAGCTCTGCCTTCTGCGCCGTAGGTCGTGGGTTCGATTCCCACCGTGCACAAACATTTGTGTGATGAACATAAATGTTTGTTCTCTGTCTGGGTGTTATATAATATTATAAGTATGTATTTACAAAAAAAAAGTATTATAAGTAGTATATCAGCTATCTGGTTCCCATATTACAAGCATAAGCTTAGTTTGGGGCTAGATAGTGCTGTGTGGAAAGTCCACCAATATTTATATTTATATATATTTAATACTATAAATGAGAAAGTTTGTAAGTATGGATGGATGTTTGTTACTCTTATAACTCCAGAACGGCTGAACGGATCTTGGTGAAAATTGGCACAGAGATGTATTATAGTCTGGAATAACATATAGGCTACTTTTTATCGCATAAGAATACGGGGACTTAAAACTACGCGGGTGAAACCGCGGGGCGCTAATAGTTGTCGATAATTTCGTATCAAATGTCAATTATTTACACAATATTTTTTGTTAGAGAAGATAGCAGACGTTCTCGAGAAAGGCCAGGTCAAGAGTACCCTAAACCGACGAGAATGTATGAGGAATGTTATGAGAGTAAATGAAGCGAAAGAGGTATGTAAGGATCGTAGCAAGTGGAAATCCGTGGTCTCTGCCTACCCCTATGGGATACAGGCTTGATTTTATGTATGTATGTATGTATATTTTTTGTGCAATTCCTCATAATGTACGGAATAAAACATTCAAAGTGCGAAACAAGGTGACGATCTCAAACTCTCAGACGTGAAACGTGTCCTGTAATTAATTTGGCACTGATTTCGTGTGCTTGCCATCATCGTCATTATTGTTCAAGATCGATATGATTAATATTAAGTAGGTATTAAGCGCATGTAGTGTCCACACTGCAAGACACAGGCGTTCCTTCCTTTACTCCGGTCATTTCTGTAATGACTACTGGACAAATTCTTTAGCTAGGTATCTATTTCAGGCCTCGTACATCTCGCGCGGTATGCTGAGGTCAAAATGTCATAAAATAATTCCTTAAATTCAGTGCACCGAATGAAAGCTGCTGTTTTTTTATACAGCTTGCTGGTGGAACGAGCAGATAGCCCAGCTGACGTTTAATGGCAACCATCACCTAAACAAATCATTGCCCCGTAAGGCACGCACGGAACATGCCCTATGATGCACTGCCCTGCATTATGATGTTCAACCTATACCTCTTATTATAAAACGTGGACTAAAGCTTAAACCTGGGTTTAAACCTGGCTTAAACCATGTATCCTACTATTGTTATAAGCGCGAAAATTTGTGAGTATGGATGGATGGATGGAGTGACGGAGGTTTGTTACTCTTTCACGCCGGAACGACTGAACGGATCTAGATGAAACTTGGCAGAGAGTTAGATTATAGTCTGGAATAACACATAGGCTATTTTTTATCCCGTGGGATACCGGGATTTAAATCTTGCGCGGGTGAAACCGCGGGGCGCAACTAGTCTTATTAGGTTTAAAGACATTTATTCTCATAAAAACATAATACATAGTTCACTTAAAATGAGATAAGAATGGCGATGTTATAGGTACCTATAACAGTATATCTTTGCCTCTGGATGGCTGTCGGTTCTTGGTACGATAAGTTAGGTAGGTACATTTATGGCTGCAGAACAGCTGTTCCAGGTTACAGTGTGCGGACGTGTTTATTGAGCTTTGATGAAAGAGTGAATGTTATCGCATTCTTTAATGTCATTAGGTAATTGGTTGTATATTATTACGTAGTTTATCTCATAAACCACGGCGAGGATCATCCATGGTTTAGGATATTCGTATTACAAAACACAGTTTATAGTCAAGGACTAACGTTTAAATCACATTTTACGCAGTAGATCATAGATACCTACTAAGTCCCGGTTTCTGAAAGCGCGATCAACACTAATCGGCTGTCAAGTCACTTGCTATTTCAGCTTTTACTTCAAATTAGATAGCAAGTGACTTGACAGCTGATTAGTGTTGATCGCGCTTTCAAAAACCAGGGGTAAGATATGCAGTGATTAGTATAGGTACATAGTTTGGTTTACGAGTCATATACTGCTACAGACTGGTTAGTTATGATGTGCTAACTTCTCGTAGCAAACAGAAGGCCTGATTATTATTGATGTCGGTTTGCAGAACAGAGATGAGTTTGCAGAACGGCAATGAGCATATACCTACATAATATTATTCATATCTATTACTAGCTGGTACCCGCGACTTCGTCTGCGTACTTTTAATCTCTTCATCTCTTTTTTTCGCAATAAAAGGTAGCCTATGTTCTTTCTCAGGGTCTAAAGATTGTCTGTGCCAAATTTCATCAAAATCGGTTGAGAGGTTTAAGCGGGAAAGCGTAACAGACAGACAGACAGAGTTACTTTCGCATTTATAATATTAGTTGGGATTCTACACATGTACAACGCAAATGTCTGCCTAAAGTTCCTACCTAGCTAGTGATCGGGAAAGCCAATAATAAAGTAAGTAGGTATTTGATTTTCCTTGACAGCACAATACTCGAGAGTGACTAATAAATATAGCAAGTGATAATTTTATGATTGTGTTATTTAGAGTGAAGTTCGGAGACCACAAAAACTATAAAATCAGCTTTTTTTATTGATTATGAATTACACAAATTTAGTCTTACTACTTTATTTTAATCACACTTGTTTTGATAAAGTAAAGTTTACAAAAAAAACTCAGTGCAAGTTGGTTTTATTCGTTTGCGTATAATAAGAGATTTTGTAATGAATTTCATGTTTCATATGATGAAACATGAAATTAATGTATTTAAGAACAAATAGAATTTTTGTTCTACGTAAAATGTCGTATTTGCCATGGCAGTGGTGTGTGTATACATATAAGTAACTAGATGACTCACAATAGGTACATTAAAGTTTATTATCTATATGCCGTGATAACAAACCAAATAGCTTATCTAAAATCTTGGCATCTAGATAATTATCTAACAGGTGAAAACCTATACGCCATAAAATATATCGTGTCTCTTTATAAACGGGCTAGTTTCTTGCTTACGATCTATTTGAGTGAACAAGATACAAGATATTTAAGTTAAATATAAATATTTATTAAATGAATTTTCTTTCTTTCTTTTTTTCTTTATATTTGTTGATATGGTTGCAGCTTGAAATTGTCGCATATTCTAGCCCGTTTACAGGCCTCTTTAGTTCACTCAAACCATAGCAATTGTTAAATCATAATAGCCAATAGCAGATTTTCAGATCGGGGTCGCAACCCGGCGGGGCGGACGGACGACACGGAAGTGCCTTCGATAACGAGTTCCTATTGCCCTGATAAAGCACTGGTGGTATGTCGATTACTGGAATCGCTAAAAACAACAACGCCCCAAACAAAACAAATTCCTCGTACGTCATCGCCATATGGCCCAAACGAAACACATCTTTGATGTAAAGCTGTGGTGCGGATATTACCGTGCATGCATGCATACATGTGTAGCACCGAGTTGGTAAGGTATGTATCGTTTGCGTCAAATATAGCAGCAGAACGAAGAAATTATTCACAGTACCAACGTATTAATAACGACATTATAGTTTAAAACTGTACAAATAAACATGTAGGTAGGTATAATAATAAGCTTAGCCAATGAGTATTCTAATACGAACGGTATATAATAATTGAGGACAGTCACCGCAGCATATTATTTTGCTATGTTGTTTTCATTGCAAAAGTAGGGCAATGCTAGTTGGCAAAAATATGCAAGTTTATGTTAAACCTACCTCACGTACCTGCCTACGTAAATGATAAGTATGATAATGTCGCATGAAATAATACTTCTTATGTTCATAAACTGGAAGTTACTTCCGTAGGTTCTATTTCTAGAAAGGACTTCAGAATCGTTTTTCCTAAAAATTTAAAATAGAGCCTATTTTCAGCAGTGGGATTTCTTCAGGCTAATTGATGGTGTGTGTATACAAAAATAAATTAGTATATCATTTTTCTCCACAAGATTACTTAATTTAGGGCTATAGATTAGATTGTGGTGTGTGAAATGTTCATCAAAATTAGTCACACTTATATGTTTGTTCCCACTCATCACCGCGGCGAAACCGATTGCGATAAAACTTGGAATACACTTAACTAATAAAAACTTAACCGTAAATAGCATACACATAAGCTACCTTTTATACGGGTAGTAGGTTGCTAGGAGGCACCACATGAGCGAATTCGCGGGCAGGTGCCAGTTATACGTTACATTATTTAATGCAAAGCATACAAACAGATAATATATAATGTTTTTTTATTACATACCTAATAGGTACAGTATTTGCGTGTTCTAAAAACACAAACAATGAAGGGTATCTATACGTAATCATCACGTTGGGGCAATTTACGCGCTTCTTCTAATTGTATAACCAACATCAAACATGAAAATGTTCAGAGCTGTTTACAATTTACAACATGCATTTATGTACCACTGCCACGTCATGTTGAAACATCCGCAGAGCACGAAAAGTAAATTAAACTCTAACCAAGTAGTGAAATGAAATAGCTTCACGACTTTGATCCCCAGGCACGGTAGATATCCCTTCAGATATCCCAGTACCAAGTAGGTACTAATTCAAGATTCTTTGAGGATGTCTAAGGGGGGTAGTCAGAGGTACGTCCAAACATTACATTTGGCACATAACCACATTTTGCAGTAGTTAGTATTCCATACGTGACAGATTGCAAGCCCATCGCCGCTGTTAGAATACTAACTGGTTTCTTCACGATGTTTTCCCCCAAGTAGTTTTAAAGTTAATTTTGTTTTGAGCAGTATACCTGTGTAAAGCTTGTCCCGTTTAAAAGTAGTCTGGAAATTCTGCTCCGGTATAAACATGTAGCTATTACTCAAGAAAGTGTTCAATCTTAGCTACATCTTAATTTATATTTACGCAATTTTCAGAGATGCCTATAGAAAAGTTATGATTGAGATTACTACACATTTCATGAATTAAATTTAAAGGTAGAACCATATAATACAAATATTATAAATAGGTACCACTTAAGTACCAATAGGTACCTGAGCGGTACCTTTACTGAACAGAAATAAACACAATAATGATTCAAGGCAATACAGGATTACACTTGAAATGCTTCCACATCAATCGGTGTTTTGGTTCAGCCGTCCACTATAATTTCGTTGGAGGCCACACACTGTATTTTTTCCTCGTAGGTAAGTAATTGATTGAGTCTAAATTAATAAGCGTGTAACAAAACACTAACGAAACTTCACCTTCACAATAGCGAAGTGAAATATTTTTGCAGCATATTGCTTGAGTTAGAGGACAAAATATGCAAACATAATTGGTCGTTCGTTTGAGAACTAATAACATTTTTTTTTATCTAAATAACTTAAACGCTTTTGTATATTTATAAAAACTTATATACGCAAGCGCATTTGGATGTTCTATCGTATTTATTATTTATATATTTCAGCCTTCAAATTCTCGTATCAAATACTGAATTTAAATTGTACTTCATCATTCTCATACATAATGACTGAGAGAATCGTTTCTTCATGCAAATTTTATTTAATTTATTTATAATTATATATAATATTATGATTATTATTAATATTTATAATTATTATTATTTAATTTAACGTTATACGATAACTGATTTAAGTTTACTGTTTCTTTTATCAGACGGCCTATCAGCACCTACCTATCAGCACTATCCTACTAATATTATAAACGCGAAAGTTTGTAAGTATGGATGGATGTTTGTTACTCTTTCACGCCGGAACGGCTGAACGTATCTGGATGAAACTTGGCAGATAGATAGATTATAGTCTGGAATAGCACATAGGCTACTTTTTATCCCGTGGGAATACCGGGATTTAAATCTGCGCGGGTGAAACCGCGGGGCGCAACTAGTATCCCATAAAGCAGACTCACTTGCTTCGTAGAGGTTTTACTAATCATACCATTCATTTCTTAATTTAGCTTATATTTTCCACGTATTGTTAATGTAACTTTAGAAGGCCTCCTCATTAATATGCCCCTGAAAGTTATTTAACTCGTGCGGAAATGCTGTAACATCGCATTTCTGCTTGTTACAGGGTTAGAACCTTGTTTCGAATTTTAGGTTATTTCTTTGTTTTGATTTACGGTTTTGACAGCTTTGAGGTTGACAGCTGAGACGCTTGGACGTATTTTGACGTTCGCTCGAAGTCCGGATGACATTTGTCTGCCGGATTGACAGCCTTATTGAGTCAATAAACGTTCGGTTGTGGGGTGCATTCTTGTACCTGAGCCCATCTCTATTTTGTACCAAAGGTACAGAGGGGCTTCCCTAATTTGAGTAGGAACAAGAGGTGTCACTTTTCTCCCTGCCAGCAACAAAGATGGTCTAAGTCTTTGATTTTTAATTAATCGAACCCCATCAGGGGCTAGTTTTTGTTTTAATAACTTTTTGATTAGCTAATTCGTGCTAATAATGCCTCTTTAGGCTGTGGCCGATGATATTTTGTTAATATGGTAAGTTTCGATACGATTGCGTCATTTTTTGTCAATATGGCCGTGGGAATTTTCTTTGACCAAATTTTTGGTTTGATTTCTTACAGTTTTGGACATGGAGCGCGTGCTAATTATGCACTATTTTGGATCCATGCCTTTTGTTCATTAAAAAGCGGTGAGTGACTTGGCAATTAGAAGCTACCAATTAGATTTTTTACATGATTCAAGATAATCAATGGACATTTTCTTTTGTTACAGCGAAAGCGCTTTTTATCTACCTTTTTACTACACTTTTTATACTACCTAAATTTTTTTACTATACTTTTTACCTATCTTTACTTTTTATTCAAGACAAATTTTGATAACCATTAAATTCTGTTATTGATCCCCCCCCCAATTTGGATGGATGGGACCCCCTACTTTTGGTGAAGACCACCTGGCTGGAGCCGCCCGCCGCCAGGAGTAATTTTAAAAGGGTTTGCATTTGTGCAACAGGTATTTAGATGACCTAATTGTTATTAATTTAATTGTTCTTTGATGCAGTAACAACAGGATAGGTGTTACATTTATTCAAAATTCCCATTCTACAAAATTAAACTTATACTATTATTAGGACATATCCACCCATTAGGCAGTAGAGTCATTTCCCATAGGATGCCATGGAGTAGCAACTTGAAATAAATATCTTTCCGTATTAAAACTTTAGTTTATCTTATAGCTCCCCCGTCCTTAGATTAAAGGTCCAATGATGCGCCTGAGTTCCCGGTAATTTGTTAGTTTTTATTGTGTTTCCCCTTTTTATTTTAGTGCTCTGTCTGGCGCCCGAATTTAGAATTTTATTTGACAGTGTGCTCCCCTTTTACTTTTTATTAAATTCAGCTTATTTCTCTTTTAAAATTTAGTTTGTTGGCCTTCTTGGTGTACGGAGTTTTATTATTCGTTACATTATTAAAGAATTGGCGCCTAGCGATCAGGGACCGATTTGGCATTTTAGGTTTACTGTTTGTTACTGCATCTGACTTTGGTCATTTTTTATGACAATTGTTTTGAATTTTGTGTTATTTTTACAACATTTAGATGTTATTTAGTACTATTTGGTACAATTATTAGTGCGATTATTATTGCTATTTAGCAACATTGTTTTGTACTTTGTGTTTTTTCCACACAATGTTTATTTTACTTTGACAAAACAAACATAACACATGTTATCTGTGCGTTGACAAATACTTTTCTACAGTGTTAATTTAAGTGAACATATTTTTAAGTGAAACCTTTTTGTGACAAACCATGGCATTCTTTTGAAAAGCATATTCAACATTTTACATGTTCGTTGCTTTATGTTAAGACTTTGACAACAATTGTTGTACTGAACTTTTGATAGGAAACAATACTATAGGCAGAACATTTCAAGGTTATTGACCCCAACATTGTAAGTGGTTATTGCATCTTTTGAACAACTTGATTTTCATTATAGTTTAACTTTGATAACATAACTTTAACTATTCAACTTATACAACTTAAACTTAGAAAATTTACTCTCCCAATTTAACATTAAAACTTAACTTTGACAATTTAAAATATTTAAAAAACTTAACTTTATTTTTAAATTAGTTCTTTCTTATTGATTTGATTTGGAAGTTTTTACTGTGTTTTAACATGGATAAGGCGGTACAGTTTCCACCCGTTTCTGTGGAAAACCATACTACCTTGGGTTCTATTGATAATCCACCGGCTACAGCTGAGTTGTCGGATACCATAAATCAAGGAGGAATTAATATGGCTGGGTTTACAGATCCTTTCTTGAATAATGATATGCCCGCTCACAGTTCTACTGCTGCCCAAACTTTACCATCATTCAATAAAATGAATGAATTTGTTAGAAAAAACTTGCCCTCCTCGAGTGTTAAGTTACCGGACTTGAAGAAGAGTAGGATTGTTTTTGAAGGAAAGACTTGTGTTCGTGAGTTTATTATACAAGTTGAGGAGTATTTCTTATACAAGAATTTTGACGAATCGTTGTTGGTTGGTTCATTTTCGGATTTACTGTCTGGTTCCGCTGCCAAGTGGTTCCGTACCATTCGTTTCCAAGTTGCTTCATGGACTGAACTTAAGGTTGCATTGCTCAAGCGTTTTGACAAGCTTGAATTTGACTACTTTTTAGAATACGAGCTTCGCACTCGAAAGCAAAAGTCTAGTGAGTCACTTCCAGATTTCATAACTGAATTGATGGACATGGCTAGCCGTCTCGTTGCTCCCATTTCCGAGTCAGTGATTATAACCATTATTAAACACAACATGTTACCCATCTATACCCCTTTTGTGGTAGGTAAGCACATTTCTTCTTTGGAGAGCTTCATCGTTCTGGGAAAGGAGTTGGAGGCTTTCGTGGAAAGAAAGCTCCCAAAGGATGCTCACAAAGCGGTTAAGGAATTAAGCCGCGCAGGAATTAAAACCAGTGTTGTTAAGGCTGATGGATTGATTTGTTTGAAGTGTAAGGCTGCTGGTCATACTTACAGAGATTGCACTGCCATTCCGGGCATGATTTGTTTTCAGTGTCAGAAATTAGGTGTAATCACAAAATTCTGTGATGTGTGCAATTTGGCGAAGAAAAACTCAACTGAGTCAAAAAACTGATTAGGTCACTTCGAGCACCGGTTTCTTTAAAAACTAGAGTTGACTCGAAGAAGGAAATTGTTAGACACAAATTTAAACCTGATGACACTATAGTTAAAAATGAATTTTCGGATTGGTTAAAATATTTAAAAACTTTCTTTGGCGTTTATAAGGCTTCACCTGTTCTCTTTGTTAAAAATCATGATAAAAGACCATTTTTACAGTTTTTAATTGGTAAAAAGAAATTTTCCGGATTATTAGATAGTGGTGCGAATAAATGCGTTCTTGGTTTGAACAGCCACCTACAGTTTTTGGAATTAGGTTATGAAATGAAACCAGTACCTGTTTCTGTTCATGATTCTGCTTATACTGCGGATGGATCTGCTCAGAAGATTATAGGAACTATGGACCTTCCGATTACTTGTGATAACGTTACCAAAATTGTTACATTTGTAGTTATACCTTTGTTTGATTATAAGTTTATTTTGGGATTTGACTTTTGGATGAAATTTGACCTTGCTAAAGATTTATGGAAAAATGTAATTTATGTTAATAACATTGAAAGATTTCAATGTTCAGTTACTTCAGCTGCTGATTTGTCTCCTTCTGAGAAACAGCAACTTGACAAAACAATTTCTCTTTTTGAAGATATTTCCTATGAAAGGAAAGGTTTAGGACTTACTCATCTTGTTCAACATAAAATTAATGTAACTGGGGAACCATTTAAACAAAGATACTGGCCATTAAGTCCAGCTAAGCAAAAGGAACTTTTTGATGAAGTGGAAGTTTTATTGAAGGAAAATATTATTCAACCTTCTAAATCTCCTTGGAGTTCACCTGTTTTAGCTGTTGATAAAAAAGACGGTAGCACACGTTTATGTTTAGATTCACGCCGTTTGAATTCAATTACAATTAGAGATTCTTATCCTCTTCCGTATCCTTCTAAGATACTTGATAGTTTGAGAGGAGCTCGATTCATTACAACCATTGATCTTTCTAAAGCTTTTCTTCAGATAGCTCTTGAAGAATCTTCACGCGAGAAGACTGCATTTGTAGTCCCAGGCAAA
Source organism: Plemyria rubiginata (assembly GCA_963576535.1). Taxonomy (NCBI): domain Eukaryota; kingdom Metazoa; phylum Arthropoda; class Insecta; order Lepidoptera; family Geometridae; genus Plemyria; species Plemyria rubiginata. The sequence continues at coordinate 5,359,824 of OY754926.1, forward strand.
GGATTATTTGAGTTTATTAGAATGCCCTTCGGCCTAACAAACGCACCGGCTGAATTACAGCGCTTAGTGGACAGATTATTTGGATTTGAATTTGAGAGCGTTTTGTTTTGTTACTTAGATGACTTAATTTTGATAAATGATAATTTTAAAGATCACATAGAGTATTTGAATAAAATTTATAAAACCCTTAAGGATGCTGGTTTAACGGTCAATTTAAAGAAATGTGAATTCTGCAAAGATAAGCTTCGTTATCTTGGTTATATTGTGGACAGTAAAGGTTTACATACTGATCCATCTAAATTAGATACCATTGAGAATTTTCCACGCCCTGGAATTGTTAAAGAACTTAGAAGTTTTCTTGGTTTATGTTCATATTACCGTAGATTCATTGATAGATTTGCTGATATTGCTTCGCCTCTTACCAAATTGACGGCTGGTAGTAAAAATTCTAAAAAACCTCTTGTTTGGAATGATGACGCTGAATTAGCTTTTAATAGTTTAAAACAGGCTTTAGTTACTTCACCTGTTTTGCAATGTCCTAATTTTGAAAAACCATTTTTCTTACATTGCGATGCTAGTTCTGTTGGAATTGGTAGTGTTTTGAGTCAAGAAGATGATAATGGAGAACAACACCCCATTGCTTTTTACTCCCGATCATTAAACAAATGTGAACGCAATTACAGTACTACAGAACGAGAATTATTAGCAATTTTGGATTCGATAGAACATTTTAGACCGTATGTTGAGGGAATGGAGTTTACAGTAGTTACAGATCATGCAAGTTTACAGTGGTTATTAAAATTGAATAATCCAAGTGGACGTTTAGCGCGTTGGGCTGCTAGAATTTCTCAATTTACATTTCATGTTGTCCATAAAAAAGGTTCTTTACATTTAGTACCTGATGCATTGTCGAGAATTGAAATTACAGCTTCATTAGTTACACCTGTTCAGATAGTTTCTCCTGACGAAGATATAGAGGATCCTTGGTTTAGAAAAGTGTTCATTAATTGTCAAAAGTTTCCTGCTAGATATAAAAACTTTAGAGTTGAAAGTAATGTTTTATATAAATTTTGTAAAAGTAAATTTAACCCTGATAGTCGTTTGAATTGGAAAATAGTTATTCCTAAGGAAAATATATTAGATACTATTAGATCAAATCATGATGACATTAATTCTGGTCATCTTGGAATTCATAAAACCTTAAAGAAATTAAAACAACACTATTTTTGGAACGGAATGTTTAATGACGTTCAAAATTATATTAGATCTTGCGATATTTGTAAAGCTTATAAACATAGTACTTCACCCCCTTTTGGAATTATGGTTAATCCTAAAAAAGTAGATAGACCCATGGTCATGCTTTCTGCGGACATAATAGGAATTTTACCTAAAAGTTATTCGGGTCATAAATATATTCTTTCAGTAGTTGATGTTTTTACTAAATTTTGCTGGATTTTTCCTTTGGCTAAAGCTACGACCTTATCAATTTGTAGATTATTTGAAAAAGAGATATTTCTTAAATTTGGTTGTCCTAAAATCTTAGTTTGTGATAATGGAACTCAATTTACTTCTAGATATTTTAAAGAATTTATGAAAAGTTACAACATTATTAAAATCTTTTATAACACTTATTACACACCTCAGAATAATCCTGTAGAACGGTATAATAAAACAATAGAAACTTGCATCTCATGTTTTGTTAAAGATGATCAACGCACTTGGTCAAAACTTTTACCTCATGTTCAATTAGCTTTAAATAACAGTGTTAGTCTTGCCACTGATTATACACCTAATTTTCTCATGTTTGGAAGAGAACTAATTTTTGATGCTTCTTTACATCGTTTTAGTAATTCATTAGAAACTTTGTCACAAGTTGAGATGGGAGATAGGAATTCTTTTGCTTATTCTCTTAAATCACTTGGTGATGTTTTTGTTAAAGTTCAAGCTCATTTATTAAAAGCTTATAAGCGTAATGCTCATTATTATAATTTAGGGAGGAAAGTCATTTCGTTTTCTGTTGGTGATATTGTTTGGAGAAGGAGTTTTATTCAGTCTAGTGCACCGGCATATTTTTCGGCTAAGTTAGCACCTAAGTTTGTTAAATGTGAAATTATTGAAAAAGTTTCAGATAACGTCTATGTTTTGAAAGATTTAAGTAAAAATACTTCAGGCCGTTACCATGTTAAAGATATTATAAAATACTAATTTTTGGCTTTATACTTTAAACTTGAGTTTGATAACCGTTGGGAGTTTGGTATTATGAAAGAGATGAATGAGATTTGATGTATGAAAGAAGTATGAGAGATTTACCTTGAAAGATGATGTAGTGTTAGGTTGACTTCTTAACAACATTAAATTTTGAGATTTTGAAGTTCTAAATTAAAACTTAGGTCATTTTATTTCACAAATTAATTTTTCCAACAGAAAAAGATCTCATGTAAATTATTTTGTAAATTTGTTTGTTTAGAGGAAGTTTTTTGTGTCCTCGACATTTGTTTAGGGTTGTTTACCCAACTTCATTATTTGTTTGTTTTAGTTATTAGGGTTGCCTTAGCAACAGTATTTGTTTGTTTAGTTTGTTTGTGTTGTTCCTAGTTTAGTTTCACGGATATGACAACAAATTTTTGGTACCACCCTGATTTGACATTCACCTACTGGGATTTTTCTCTGCCTTTTAGTGTAGACCCCAGGTGACATTATTGGATTTGATAAATAGTTCTCGATTTTTCCATCGGTTCTATATTTGTTAAATAGTTCTCGGCTTTTCCTCCGGTTCTATGTTTGTTTTTGTATTATCGTGCCTGGTAAATTGGTGGAGTTATGCCAATCACGATATACAAATTTTGTTTTGGTTATCGGTTTTTCCCCCGTTTCCATATTTTTTTTGAGGATGTCTGTGCCCGGAATTTTTGGTGGGGTTGTGCCGATCACAGTACATTTCTTGTTTTTTCCCCACGTTTTACGGTGGTTAGAATTTTTGCACTTGCACAACTTTAGTTGTGAGGGTCTTTTCACTTTTTGGTGAATTAAGTTTCCGAGCGGTTAAAACTCGATAAATAAGCCAAAGATTTGAGTCGGTGACGAGGGTGTCCAACCGTACTTTGTGAGAAGTTTAGGAGAGTTTTAGAGTCGGTGACGTTAGTGTCCAACCGCACTTTTTGAGTAAGTTTTGAAGGAGTCCTTTTTTGAGTCGGCGACGTTTGTGTCTAACCGCACTTTAATTTAGTTTAGTTTTTTTTGTGATTTTATGAGACGGAGTTGTTACCCGTACTCTTTTGGTATTTGGTTTTATTGTTTATTTGCCTTGTTGTTTGAATGATTGCTAGGATCTTAAGATTCTAGTCGGATTTCTTCAACAAGATTTTATACTTTGTTTGCTTTTTGTTTGACAACTTAAAATTATATTTGGTTAGAGTTTTATAGAGTTTTTTATAGAGTCTTTTATAGAGTTTTTTGTAGAGTTTTTTATAGAGTTTTATAGAGTTTTTGGTAGAGTTTTATAGAGTTTTGTAGAGTTTTTGGTAGAGTTTTATAGAGTTTTTGTTAGGATTTTGTTACCTTTTTGCTAAGTTTTGGCATAAAAGAAAGTACTCTTTCTTTTATTTTTTTCGGGAAGGTATGTAATGTAACATCGCATTTCTGCTTGTTACAGGGTTAGAACCTTGTTTCGAATTTTAGGTTATTTCTTTGTTTTGATTTACGGTTTTGACAGCTTTGAGGTTGACAGCTGAGACGCTTGGACGTATTTTGACGTTCGCTCGAAGTCCGGATGACATTTGTCTGCCGGATTGACAGCCTTATTGAGTCAATAAACGTTCGGTTGTGGGGTGCATTCTTGTACCTGAGCCCATCTCTATTTTGTACCAAAGGTACAGAGGGGCTTCCCTAATTTGAGTAGGAACAAGAGGTGTCACTTTTCTCCCTGCCAGCAACAAAGATGGTCTAAGTCTTTGATTTTTAATTAATCGAACCCCATCAGGGGCTAGTTTTTGTTTTAATAACTTTTTGATTAGCTAATTCGTGCTAATAATGCCTCTTTAGGCTGTGGCCGATGATATTTTGTTAATATGGTAAGTTTCGATACGATTGCGTCATTTTTTGTCAATGTGGCCGTGGGAATTTTCTTTGACCAAATTTTTGGTTTGATTTCTTACAGTTTTGGACATGGAGCGCGTGCTAATTATGCACTATTTTGGATCCATGCCTTTTGTTCATTAAAAAGCGGTGAGTGACTTGGCAATTAGAAGCTACCAATTAGATTTTTTACATGATTCAAGATAATCAATGGACATTTTCTTTTGTTACAGCGAAAGCGCTTTTTATCTACCTTTTTACTACACTTTTTATACTACCTAAATTTTTTACTATACTTTTTACCTATCTTTACTTTTTATTCAAGACAAATTTTGATAACCATTAAATTCTGTTATTGATCCCCCCCCCAATTTGGATGGATGGGACCCCCTACTTTTGGTGAAGACCACCTGGCTGGAGCCGCCCGCCGCCAGGAGTAATTTTAAAAGGGTTTGCATTTGTGCAACAGGTATTTAGATGACCTAATTGTTATTAATTTAATTGTTCTTTGATGCAGTAACAACAGGATAGGTGTTACATTTATTCAAAATTCCCATTCTACAAAATTAAACTTATACTATTATTAGGACATATCCACCCATTAGGCAGTAGAGTCATTTCCCATAGGATGCCATGGAGTAGCAACTTGAAATAAATATCTTTCCGTATTAAAACTTTAGTTTATCTTATAGCTCCCCCGTCCTTAGATTAAAGGTCCAATGATGCGCCTGAGTTCCCGGTAATTTGTTAGTTTTTATTGTGTTTCCCCTTTTTATTTTAGTGCTCTGTCTGGCGCCCGAATTTAGAATTTTATTTGACAGTGTGCTCCCCTTTTACTTTTTATTAAATTCAGCTTATTTCTCTTTTAAAATTTAGTTTGTTGGCCTTCTTGGTGTACGGAGTTTTATTATTCGTTACAATGCAAAGATAAAATTATTAACGCGTACAAGTACCTAAATAACTACGAATCGGCCATCAACAATTACTCGTTGGTGACTCCAATTAATTGTTATAATTACATAAACAAGAGTAATAAAAAGACCCTTAAGGCAGTAAGAGGGTAAACTCTCTACATCCATAATTATCATGCCAAGACTCAAAAATAGTTTTCGAGGCAAAATCTAGATGTTTGCAAGACTTATCTCTCTATTCTTCCATGACCTTAAACTTGATAACAACTCTTACACAAAGAATGAGCACCTTGCGTACACTGACACTAAAAATAAATGGGCTTTGGCAATATTCCAAATTCTTTTTTTTTTTTCTTTTTATTTATTTAAAGGGCTTTGTCGCTGGGCGACCACACTGCCCTATAATAAAACATCAAAATACAAATAATATCAAAACTTAGTCTACATACTTAACCCTAATTCTGCCAACCTATATAGCATCTTGGCTTGACCCGACAGGGGATTAGCCAAAATGCTATTAACCATACCAACATTCATACATCGCCTTCCAAAACAACTTAGTCTAAATGCATTGTTACGAACACATTCCAGCAAAACATGTTGTACGTCTTCCAAATTCTTGTAAACAAAATTAAATGTACCATAAATACTTCCACGGTTCAAAAATTTTATTCGGAGATAAATACATTCTAAAAAGATTTGGGAATTTCTGAGCTTCGCCTCTGGCCTGCCAAATCATGATTTTTCTTCATAATAGCTGACATCTGACATAATGAATGACTAACCTCTGTGGCGCAGCGGGCGAGAGTCCGTCTGCGACGCAAGAGGTTGCGGGTTCGATTCCCGCCTCGGAACAAATTTGTGTACGATCTGCAGAAATTTGTTCCGTTGGTCTGGGTGTTTTCCATGTATAATAAAAAAATATCTATCTATGTAAGTATATAATGTATTAAATATACATACTAGTGGCTCTGGGAGGTGTAGACCTCGCGAGCATACTAAAAGTGAGCTATTTGAGGAATGTAAGGTGCAAGTGCATTTTCCGTTTTGTGATTTTTTTGATCTTTTTGATTTTTTTTGCATCATCTTGTGTAGAATGAGGTCCTTTGTGTTTCTCTCAAATTTGATTGAAAACCATCGATTGTTTGATGAGCTATCCTGTTCATCATGCTGAAGATCCTTATCAGATCTTCGCCAAACTTTTATGAGACCAACTTATAGTTACTACCTTTCAAATAAACAAAGAATAATCGAAATCGGATCTCATTTGGTGGAGATATCCAGTATATCAAATAGCCCCCTTTTTGCCTTTTTTTTGGGGGAAGTACCCCTCCAATCAAAAATCACCGACGACAAAAAAAATGTAATAAGTCATATAACCTGTGTACCAAGTTTCGTCCAGATCGGTTGAAAAATGCGACCTGTAGAGGAGAACAGACAGACAGACAGACAGACATCCGGACAAACGCATTTTTGGCCAATGTGGAAACTGCGACGCTTCGCTCGCTCGGTCAATTAGTTATCTAGTACCCATAACACAAGTTTTGAGTAGCTTAATTTGGGGCTAGATGGTGCAGTGTGGTTTTTCCAGCATTATTTATTATAGACAGAGGACGAAAAACAAAAATTAACCTAAAAAAGTTTAAAGAGACTTAGTTTAATTCGACACTACTACGCTCTCATACCTATTCAATTGTAGCCGTTCCGGCGTGAAAGAGTAACAAACATCCATTCATCTATACTTACAAACTGTCGCGTTTATTATATTAGTAGGAAGTAGGATGGTACTCGTATAGTATAGTATAGCTCATCGTAAAGCTTACCTATTTATTGTAAAGAGATAAATTTGTGCTGTTTTTTTATTCTACTTGCTGATGAAACAAGCAGATGGTCCACCTGATGTTAAGTGGTAATCATCACTTACAACAAAGCATTGCCTTGTAAATTCACGCGCGGTAGGAACAAGCCCTGCGTCCATCAACAATAAAAATATAGTGAAAAACTAGAGATCTATGAAGCACGACTCACATTTAAAACTGACAAGTTACGTAGAAGGTTCTAAAGAGTGGACTGAGGAGTTAAAAGCGACTACACACGACCCTAAAATCACTGGCAATATCGGGACAGTGGTGGGGAGGACCCTAGATCGTCCCGATATCGCCAGTGATTTTAGGGTCGTGTGTAGTCGCTTTTAACTTAGTAGTTGATCTGTTTAAAACCGACAAGGCAGGCCATCAGCGCTTCTTGCAATAGTTGCAACATTAATTTTTGTAACTACTACCTTCTAGCATTGCACACGGATACGCAGAGTATGGTTGGACTTACTGTAAGGAAAAAAACGCTCATTATACCGCAGCCCTTCTCCTATAGTATACGACTCTCTGCATTGTATGTGTGCGAATATTACTCGCAAAGAAAAAATAAGTTTTTGTCTGCGTGTTAAAAAAACAGAAACAACTTTACGACTAATGATATTCTAAACGTTGGTAATCTCCTCATATCTCTTGGTACCAAGTACGAACTTCGGATACTTTGAAGATGTCTAAGGCAAGTAGACAGAGGTAATGTCCATACATTTGCGTCACATATCTTTACTAAATATTAGGGACAGCTTTCAACGAAAAACAAAGATCGTCCACAAAGTACGAACTCAAGGTTCTTTGAGAACGTCTAAGGGTAGTACTTCAGAGGTGTCCACATTAGTATATGTGTCTTAAATAAAGTAAGTACCTATTGAATACTGGGACTTACCGAAAAGCAAAGATCGTCCGGATGGTCCGTGAAGTAATCAAAGAGCGCCGTTCCATGAGGTTCGTTGTCCTCGTCCAGTTCGGACAAGTCCCCGACGTCACTGGGCCACGCTTTGGGCTCGTCTGTGACGTCAGGCGGCGGCGGAGGAGGAGGTATGCTGGGCATGGGGGGCGACGACTCTCTATCCGGCGATCTATCTTCGTCCCAGCTGAATGGCTTATCCTAAAAACAAAAAAAAAAACACTCAATATCTGAATAAATAACTTTTGACTTTGACTAAATATTATTCGACGATTTCGAATCTCTTTGGAATTTTATTTGAAAATCGTTAAAGCTGTTTCGGCTATTCAGATTATGCTCGTTTAAAGGTAGGTATTAGATTAAGCGAACAGCAGTGCAAGTACCGTTCTTATCGATCGCATAATTTGACATTTAGAATCGTCAAAATTCATTAAAAATGGTTTTATCAAGTGTTGAAACGATTTTTAACGAATTATTGACGATTCTAAATGTCAACTAAGCGATCGATAAGAACGGTATATAACGGTACTTGCACTGCAGGTTTTAGTGATGTAGATCATTTCTGCCGCCAAGCAGAGTTGATGTGTTTCGGTTTGAGGATGAGGGGTGTGGTTTGAAGCGAGCGTTGTAGAGCCTGATTAGTATCCGTGTGTTTTACCTTAATTATAATATCACCGACCCACTTATGTAGGTGAATTATGCCAAAGTAAAATATTACAACTAACTGCTGCCAATTAGGTAGTTAAATACCGCTGGTTAGGACAAGGTCTCTTTATTGCCTGGACAATGGAATAATTGTCCATTAACCCAATGAGGTCTAGATATTCTTAGCATGCTGTCATGCTTTATTTAATAACCATTTGGCCCTTGATTCTGGGTACCTATCACTACATAGTATAAAACAAATTCAGAATTATTATTGACATTTTACTTTTTGCTGGTTTTGAAGGAACATATATGTTACCAACCTACAAGAAAACGTTAGATTAGGAATCAAGCCGTAAGTCGTCGTTCTTCCAGGAACCTGGTGCCTAGATCCAAGTATTTTATAAGAAGTTTCAAACTGTTGCATAAGACTTTGTTTTTCATTGGGATGACAAATTGTTATTAATTTTATCGATATAAGTATTTTATTTTTCAGTTAACTAATAAAACACTGAGTCACTGATAACAGCGTAATGTTGATGTGATATAATTTTTTAAGAGATCATTATAGTACTTTCTATGAAAGTAACAAAATTGAGCGCTGGTAGGGGGGAAAATTGAGCCTGAAATCACTCCATATACCTAACTAGGTAACCAGAACTATAACGAACGCGCGGAAATTCCTACCACAAGCGCTTATCATCCATCGGGCACTGTACCTACCTATAATGATAACTAAAATTCATTCACTTTACTCTTTAACTGAAATGTGAAATTCATGTTAGGTATGAGGTTTATTTATGGAGTTTAGCAATCTAGGCATTTGATGTGTTGTTTTAATTGATTACAAGACTGTCTGCCTTCAGCTTAGTTGTAGTTAAGTAGGCTGACAAGTCAAAGCATCACTCACAAAAAAGAATAATGACTAGGGCAGGCACTTACGAAACTATCACCAAAGCCGCCGTTGGTCTTGTGAAATGGCGTTGTAGTGTTTACTGTCATGGATGTAGCTGGAAAGCTGTCTCCGAACGTATTCTTCAACAGCGATGAGTTGTCAGGAGGCTTTGGACGAGCTGGCTTCGCGCGTATTATCGTCGGTCGCGACTGGCTCGATGATTCGAAAAGATCTTTGGTTATCACAGGTTTCTTCATGATTGGAGGCTTAACCATAGGCTGAGGTGAGAATGGATCACTTGTGAAGTTATTCATTGTATCATCTCTGACAATCTTTCTTGTATTCAGGAACAAATCGAAGTCATCCTCAAAACCACTTTCTGCTTGGGAACCATTTCCACCATTATTGTGATAGTGGTGATGATTAGTGGAGGTAGTGGCATCTGAACCGAAGCTGTCCACACTCAGCCCATCACTGCTAGACCTTGTTGTGAAGGTTGGTGAGCTCGGTGGTGATGATAAGTCAATCAAAGCACCGGTTTGTACACTCTTTGGCTCACATTTGGGAAATATTCTAGTGGAATCTACTTCACTTAAATCAGTGAAAATTGTTTGTTGAATATTTACATTTGATACTGCATTGGTTGTGGTTTTTGTTTTACGTGAGAGGAGGGAAGATAGCACTGTAGGTCTTCTTATAAAGTGAGTAGGCTTAGCTGGCACCTCCGACTGTCTAGAAGTCAATTTGGGTGGTGGTGGACGTGGGGGTGGTTTCTTTTTATGCACATTGGGGGTTGGCTCAAATAGATCTGCCTCAAATGGGTCACTGTCCCAGTTTGTTACTGGAGAGTAACGGGTGACTCCCATGCCTGGTACTGTCGGAGCAGGCCTTGTTGGACCCTTCATACCTGTGAAACATAACCAAATATAACCAGATATAACCAGATCCTAGTTACTGGGAACATCTTCACCTAAAATAAATAAGTAGGTATTACATATAATATATTGGTAGGCACACAGCACTATTTAACTCAAAATAAGCAAAGCTTTTACAATGGGAAACATTTAGACATAAACAGTAACTCAAGATGGGAAACATCAGTTTGTCATTCAGTACAGCAAGAGTTACTTTCTACAATTCTACTCTAGAATTTTGTGTGTTTTAAAATGGCCCTGCAGAAAGCAGGTGTAATAATGACATACTTTATTTTGTTAGATTTGATATTATAATATTTAACACCCAAATGTAATAGGTATATTATAAGTCTGAACAAATTAAGTAAAACAGCTAATGACTCATTGACCATTGCCAATAAATGGGTAATGATACAAATCTAACATTGGTACTACATAATATGGCATGTGCTTGAAACTCACTTGTAAATTGCAAAATACTATGTTTCTGGGTAAAAAAACACTAGACAATCACAATATAACTGTTGTGTCAATGGCAAGGTTCTCGTGAAATCGTTACGATAATGTCGTGGGAAGCGCAGAAAAAGAACAATGTACGTAACGAACACGCTGCGCGATTAATCAGACGGACGGCTGGACTGAACGGGTTTTTCTTCTCTAGCGCAGCGATGGATATTGTGTCGCCTCACAAACGATAATATTATGTTATCGAGACCCACACACCAATTGGAACGTCTGTCTATGTGTGGCTCAGTAATTCAGTATCGACTGGTGCCAGGTACGACAACGCGGCCTCGCTCGGTGGAGTTCGACGTAATCACAAAGGGTTAACTTTAGTACATGTTTGTTTTTATGCTATTGAAACAGTATGTACCAAATCAGATTTTTCTCTATTAAATTATTACATCTCACTCAATACGCACATCCCTACTATTCTGTGATACGCACGCACCTTGTCTGATTAAATCCATTTTAAATATTGTCACTTTTTTATCAGTCTCTTCAGAATGCATTGTGGGAATCGTGGGAATGCATTGTTTTTTGGCGTAAAACTGTCTAATCTCACTCCACTCACAAAACAAAATAAACGAACAGGTATTACAACAAACTTAGGGAATTTGGATGCTACGGTCTACGTTACAAACTACGTGTACGTTTTGATTGAATGAATAAACTTGGAGTTGGAAGTATATAAATTCCGAGTCCTTGACGTAGGTACAATATTATAACTGACAACTGTGTATTACTGTTACTGACAACACAAGATTGTGAATGTGTGTGATTTTTGTGATGATGATGCAAAGAATTTGAAAATGTTTTAGCAGTTTTAGCTAGGGATCCGTAAAAAGTATCGATACCCAGAGGTATCGATACTTTTGTTTCGATACTGCGTACTTTTGGAATCGATACTTTTGTTCCGATACTTTTGCAGTATCAATACCTTCCAAAAGTATCGATACTTTCCAATTTTAATGAAGTAGTAACAAGATATTACATTTAAAAAATCAAAAAATCTCGACTGCGCATGCGTTAGAAATGTATCAAAAAGTACTCGATACCTTCAGCAGGCCTATTGGCTATCTTTTACAGTGACCGTGACTAACTGGCTTCGGTTGTACACCGAACTTTCATTCATTCATTCACGACGATGTCATCGAATATTATACGGCTAAGTTTAGTAATACTTTTTGATTATTACAGTACTATATTTTAGGATATTTTTGTTTTAGGCGGTTTATTTATACTGACGTAGGTACCTAAGGTTTGGCGGTAAATTCAAATTCATTTTATTTCGAGTGTATCGAGCGAGTGTACCTATTACTTCTTTGTGAATTGTGTTTATCAAGTTCGTTTGTGTAAAAATATTGCTACTTAAATCTACAATTAAAGGCAAGTACAACTAGCGTAAGTAACTTCGTAGACTCCCGGTAAAACGATAAAGATTTGTTTTTAGTGTGAATATGGTACTTAGCAAAGTTTTAGATCTTATTAGTTTATTTTAAAAATGTAAATGTCCACATTATTAAAATACTTTGTCAGCTTACGTAGAATATCTCTTTATAGATGCCACCAAGAATGTAAGTTGTTGGATACGACACAAGTTGAAAATCTGTCGCCAAGCACTTATGTAGGATATTTATAAGCAAGCTGCACTTGAGACATTCCCTTGATGAGCTTACAAATACTCAAGTGGTCATGACACGGGACTTTTTGTTGAAAAGAAAAAGTATTTTACTTTAAGACTAAGGTCAGCGCTCCACTCTTCTAGCTCGAAGGCAGAGGTCACAAAGACAAAGATATACTTAGTTAGGCATCATAAGTATAAGTAAATAAAATATTATAATATTAGATTTTATAGAACAAAATAAATAAATATATAATATTTTACTTATTACATGCATGTTTTTTGTTTTTTTTTTACATTCTCAATTTGTTCCAAAAATACCCAACAAAGACACAGACATAATAACATTCAAATAGTAGGTAGGTAGGTACATAGATAAACTTTAAGCCAAAATATTTTTTTTTATAAAATATAAAGTAGAATATGAATTCTATTCAATTATTAGGTACCTATGTACCTATAAAACTAGCGCAGGCGGTGTCTCTAAATAATAAGAGCACGTCGTTTTCGCTCGTCTTCAGCATATCCCAACAAAATAAGACGTGCCATACCTACCTACTTAACAACAAACACAAATCTCAACAACAGTCACCACTTTTACTAATTAGAATACCTATAACGGCTTCGGTGCCTATCAATAATATTCATTAAACACTGCCTCGGAGTAGTGTCTTTGACGAATAGGTAATGTCATCAATTTGTTGTCCACTATGCGTAGACAATCGCAATCTCTGTCAAAATAGTGTTACGGTGACTAACAAATTGGGGTCGGTGACTGACGTTGACGATTCGTCAATATCAAAACACTTTGACGAGTGATCTTCACTAGGAGATATCCACCGAGATAGCCAATAGGCCTGCAGGTATCGATACTTTTAATGCGATACTTCTTTGGTATCGATACTTTTCATACGATACTGGTATCGAGTAAAGTATCGATACTTTTGAAGATTTTGCGTATCCCTAGTTTTAGCCGTCGAAAGGAATTTGACGTTTTATATTCCGTTTTGTGTCCTCCTGTCCGTCATTTGACAGACAATGTTGTCAATGACAATGACAATGTGTGTTGTAAAAATAATGGTATACCTATTTTTATGCAATAAAAATATAATATCATTTTGGCCCTTGGTTAGTTTTAATGTAGGCTTTGCGTCGCGTCAACCAGAAAGAGCATATAAAATATTCGCGGCCTCACACCCCCTCCCCCTTCTTCCGGCATTCTTTTTGCGTGACACGCACTATACCTGCTTTTCAGTGTTTTGTTATGAAGTTTGGTTAGGAAATACAAGTAAAACCGCGCGCCATTACCAATGATCCATGGTTAAATGAAAAAATATAACCCCCCCTGACTTGTTGATTTGACTGACAGTGACATATCATGACATTTCTTTGTTTACATTTATTTTTGGAAGGTATTATATCTACCGACTTTTTTTTCTCACAAATCCGGTATTTACTGTCAAAACTGACATTTCATATTGGCAAATAACAAACTGCTTGCTTTTGATTGCTAGGCAGTTATTCGTCGAGCGAGCTCCCTCCCTCCTCTCCCGAGTCCTCCCTCCATTCCAATCGGCAGCATAAAGGCCCATTTACATGATGCCATTTTCTTGTACGTACAAGAGAAATAATTGAATGCAATAAATGAAGCGCAATAATGACCTTCGAGAATTGCAAGCAACTGTTTACACGCGGATACTAGTAAAAAAGTTGAATGCAATTATTGAATGCAAATCTTGACAAGAAATAATTGCAGCTGTCTTTTGTTTACACCAATACAATAATGTTTAGGAGATTATTGCTTTCAAGTCTTGCTATGTCTAAACACAGACTTGTACGTGCGTGTACAATTTTTGGTGCGTTCGTTCAAGTATTGCTCTTATTTGCGTTGGCGAATTTTTCATTCAAGTGTTGAACGTTTTAGATTTTTTTTTTCATTCATATTTCAGAATTCGGTTCTGCTGATTTAATAAAGTTTATTGAGATTTATCGGATACCTACTCAATGAAAATTTTAATTACAAGAACCGTGATGCATGTAATGCTGCACTAGCAGCATTTGGAAAGGAATTCGGAGTTTAAAGGTTTCGAACATATGGAAATACCAAACAAAAATAAAAAAATTGAGCATCCAATTGAATACAAAAATTGCATAACAAATTATTGTACTTGCTGTTTATACCAGGGACAGTTTTGAATGCAATAATTGCCTACTATAGCAAGAATGTGACATGCTGTACAGATGATGCCAGCCAATTATTGCTATAATATTATTGTATGCAACAGGCAATAAACTTGCATCGTGTAAATGGGCCTTAAGCCTAGTTTGCCGTCCAAGGATTTCTAGGCCTGCTCAGCCTGGTGGTAAATCCACCACTGCGTCCGAGACTAAAATGATGATCTACCCCTGATGTAGATAGGTAGGTACCTACCTAGGTATTTCTTCGCCCATCAACAAGTTCAGCAAAATCGAAAACATAAGTAGGTAACAAGCTTCAGAAAATACCTAAGTAGCATTATACATGTACAAACATTCATTGCGAAAATGTACTAGGTAGGTACCTACTTACTGAAATTTCGTAGCTAGTAAAAAGTACCTAAATATCACGGAACGGAGAAAACCCATAAATATCTAGATAGGTAGGTAGTTATCTAAAATCTGGTCGCGGGGCAGGGAGAATTGCGAAGTAGGTACCTAGGTATGGTTGCAGAACGGCGCGGCGGTCATTGCAGTGTTACCAGGTCAAAATTATACACTACCGTGTTGACAGTTTAAAAATACGGTGTTTCAGCCCCAAATTACCGTGTATGGGCTGAAAAAATACCGTGCATATTACCGTGCAACATCAAGAGAAAATGTCAAATTGTTCAATATTATAATATTATTAATTCTTAGTCATCTAAAATGTGTCGCACGAAATTAAAAGTATTGTTTCACTGATTAATGCACTGTGCACTTGCCAAACATCAAATACCAACAAAATTATTGAAGAAAAAAAGAGTGCGAAGCGAGTTATGACTTTGCGAGGTAGCGATTCAATCATTCAATATTAAACAACCAATTTTCATACACGTTGATTTTTTTACTGGTGGGCAAAGGGCATACTTTTACATTCAGATTTTCGTCAATCATAATTATTTACATATTGACTGTCAAGGTAATTCATAATCAAAAATACCGTAGAAAATGACACGGTAGTAAAGCATTACCGTATACCGTGTTTTAGCCAAAAATACCGTGCATCTACGGTAATTACCGTGTACCTGGTAGCACTGGGTCATTGGATCAGTAGGTACGAGTGTGACGCATTCGCTGTAGTGACAGAGATAGAGCTACTATCAACTGAAGGCTGGTCGAAATGGAACTATCTGGTATTCTGTATGTAACTCATCATAATATTATTCCTACCGACTTTCTAGATCATCATCATCATTTCCACATACTAACTATGTTGAATTCTATGCATCTCTTAAAGCTAATGCAGTAAAGATTTATACCTCCATAATATAAATGTTTGCTAAAGTGCATTAAATAAAATGTCATCATTTTATAATAATTTCTTGACAATGCATGCATAAACATTGGAAGGTATTATATGTATCGACTTTTTTTTTCTCACAAATCCGGTATTTACTGTCAAAACTGACATTTCATATTGTCAAATAACAAACTGCTTGCTTTTGATTGCTAGGAAGTTATTCGTCAAGCGAGCTCCCTCCCTCCTCTCCCGAGTCCTGCCTCCATTCCAATCAGCAGCATAAAGGCCCATTTACATAATGCCATTTTCTTGTACGTACAAGAGCAATAATTGAATGCAATAAATGAAGCGCAATAATGACCTTCGAGAATTGCAAGCAACTGTTTACACGCGGATACTAGTAAAAAAGTTAAATGCAATTATTGAATGCAATAAATGAAGCGCAATAATGACCTTCGAGAATTGCAAGCAACTGTTTACACGCGGATACTAGTAAAAAAGTTAAATGCAATTATTGAATGCAAATCTTGACAAGAAATAATTGCAGCTGTCTTTTGTTTACACCAATACGATAATGTTTAGGAGATTATTGCCTTCAAGTCTTGCTTTGTCTAAACACAGACTTGTACGTGCGTGTACAATTTTTTGGTGCGTTCATTCAAGTATTGCTCGTATTTGCGTTGGCGAATTTTTCATTCAAGTGTTGAACGTTTTAGATTTTTTTTTTTCATTCATATTTTAGAATTCGGTTCTGCTGATATACCCCTGATGTAGATAGGTAGGTACCTACCTAGGTATTTCTTCGCCCATCAACAAGTTCATCAAAATCGAAAACATAAGTAGGTCACAAGCTTCAGAAAATACCTAAGTAACATTATACATGTACAAACATTCATTGCGAAAACGTACTAGGTAGGTACCTACTTACTGAAATTTCGTAGCTAGTAAAAAGTACCTAAATATCACGGAACAGAGAAAACCCATAAATATCTAGATAGGTAGGTAGTTAACTAAAATCTGGTCGCGGGGCAGGGAGAATTGCGTAGGTAGGTACCTAGGTATGGTTGCAGAACGGCGCGGCGGCGGTCATTGCATCAGTAGGTACGAGTGTGACGCATTCGCTGTAGTGACAGAGATAGAGCTACTATCAACTGAAGGCTGGTCGAAATGGAACTATCTGGTATTCTGTAACTCATCATAATATTATTCTTACCGACTTTCTAGATCATCATCATCATTTCCACATACTAACTATGTTAAATTCTATGTATCTCTCAAAGCTAATGCAGTAAAGATTTATACCTCCATAATATAAATGTTTGCTAAAGTGCATTAAATAAAATGTCATCATTTTATAATAATTTCTTGACAATGCATGCATAAACATTATTTAGATATCAATTAGTTATGAAATTATGCTCACATTTTTGTTTTACGAATCAGAAAATTTAAAATGTGAAAAAAGACCGAATGAAAGTTGAAAAAAGTCGGTGGAATTAGGCGCCCCGAAATTGTTTCTTCAGAATGCCGCGTATTAAAATAAAAGCGAACCAGCTGTGGTGTAGTAAACTTGCCTGTTTTTACGTAAGAAAACAAGTATCAATATGCTGCTTCGACTACCACAGGAAATCCTCACAAACATCCTCAAGAACCTTACTTTTCAAGACATACTTAGCTTGATCTTAACCTGCAAAACACTTTGCCATCTTATCATCAACGATAATGTTTATTGGAAATTTAGAGCACTACAATCAGTATGTAGACCACACGAACGACTTATTTTACAAACAAAAGGAAGTATGAGGTAACATCAGGTGGGTACTACCTACCTTCAACTATTTTTATAGGTTTTAATTTTAATCTATGTACTTTATTGGATTCTACTTTATTTTCAGCTTTCCCCAACCTAATTGGTACAAAAACTGTAGAGCATCATACAACTGGTGCAAAGGATTCTTCAAGACCAAAGTACTTACCTACAAAATAAGTGCCTTCATAGTTCATTAGACATTCCAAATGCAAATGAAAAAGTAAAAGCTCTCGTTTTTCCTTTTAGGTGATATTACAACACAGAATCAACTACATGCCTTGGATAAGACTTTATGATTCTGGGGTATTACTTATAACAGTAGGAACAAAACTCCAGTGCTATGCTGTGAATGGTGTCCAAAACCGCACTAAACTCCTATGGACACTAGAAGTTCCCCAAATTGTGAGAAAGGATATACGGACCAATGATATTATTCGATTCATATTGAATGTTGACCTACTTGTCTGTGGAAACAGGTGTGTTAGTTATTTTATTTGTTTGAGGGCCATGTCTAAATCAATGCTCAATCATAAAATTAAAATAGTAGAATGTCAAAGTGAACAATCACAATGGTCTCTAATCAGTACAATCACAAGGAATGATCACTTTGGAATGCCAAGGACTAGTGACTAGGTGCATCTACCGCCAGTTCATTGCAACCAAAACCTAGAAGAACTGTGACTGCTCAATATCTGTAAAGATCTATTACATACTCTAAAAAAATATGTTTATGATTTTCTTTCAGAGATGGCTCTACTGCTGTGTATAGAGTGGACAACATAAGGTCACAACCACATTTAATTAGTCACATACAAGATTGTCATGATAATGGAAATGTAGAAGTTACTGCAGTAGAAGTGGTCAGAAATAACCTGCACTGCTACATTGTTACTGCTTCTAATGACAGCTCAAATATCCAATTTTGGAATTCAACTCCAGAAAAGGACTGTAGAGAACTTTATCGAAGAAGTTTTATAAGTAAGAAAAAAATCTTGCTTTATAATTTAGGAAGTCTGCTTTATCAAATTTTGGTTATGGCAATTTTGAAACCCTTTTTCAAACACTGAGTAGCAACAGTGCCTACCTGTTAACATCAATACATATAATATGTTGTTTAATTTTTACAGATCATATGGACATAGCTCTTGATCAGGATATTGGTGTTAGATGTTTGGCTTGTAATGACAATGCAAATAAGTTAGCTATCGGACCAAATGGTAACAGCAGACCACTATTAATGGATACAACTACGTAGGTACTGTTTTTTACCACTAATGTGAAATCATAAATATATAAATGTATACATATATTTACTTCAGCGGTAATTAAATATTATAAATTACTGGCACTCATTACCATTGCCCATGAATAATGTTTTTTTTTTCAGTTAATTAATATTAATTTTCAGAGGCCAACTTTTGCTAACAAATGACCACACGAAAAATAGAAAACAAACCCTCCGAGATATACATTGGCACAATGAGAACACTATTATTTATGTCACACACTCAGGATATCTGCAACTCTTGGACATCCGAAATAATGGAGTGGTAAATAGTTTGAGAATTTAGACCTATTTGAATGCCCAAGCAGTGATTCCCGGGGTCACCATTTGTATGTATCACGCTCCCGTGCTTCGGCAGGACGATATTCTAAGAACAAGCGTTTGTTAGTTCTGTCTGTCGCTACTGTTTGTTTCTAAGTAATCTCGAATTCAACACGCGCTGGTTAGCTAAACCTATTTTCACTATAATAAGGTAACAAAGTCAAATAGTTACCTGCTAACTAACCAACCTATCAATGTTTTATTCTAGTCAAAAATCGTTTTTCTAATATTTTTTTATTCATTTATTTTTAATACTTTAATCGTTTTACAGGTGTACACAGCAAAAGATCCATTTCAATGTACCCTATATTGTGTAAAGACGGATGGACACAGAGCATTTATTGCAGGGTCGTCTGAGTATTCGCGTTGCGTGCTATACGATTTTTGCAGTCCTCGTCATGTACAGGTAAATAATAAAATTATCTTGTAAATATTTGCTGTGATTAGGAAGAAATTAGGTAGATATATCACAAAGTACTACCTACATTATTTTCTTTTGTCCTGACAAAAAAAAGACGCGGTGGTACCTGTACCAGTCTCTTTGTTTAGTGCCGAATTAACAATATCAAAATTCTAGATATTGTAATACCTATCTAATTAATCTATTCTAATTTCTAATACATATAAACGAGTCATTCTTGTATATTTATTTATTATAATCCGAAAATCGAAAACGGCTCAAACGATTTAATTAAATTTTAATGTCGTTTTATCCTTGTTTTCAGACAATGAAAAACTCGACTTATGAAAATATGACTCTTCCTGACATCTATTGGCGAAAAATTATTTTTATTATTATTTTTAAATTATTTTTTAAGCTAAATCATGATTCACGCTACACCCTGTCGCGACCGGGCCGTGGCTCGGCGCACGTCCGGGGCACGGCCGTGCCACGGTCAGACATGAATTAGTTAATAGAAAAAGTATACCTACCCATAATGTTTGACCGTGCCACGGCCCGGTCGCGACACGGTGTAGGCAACCGAGCTAAGCTCGGTCACCCAGATATTATTAATTGATACCCCTTTAACGTTGAAAGAATTCGTTACTGTTAACCATTTCGGACCATCCATCGTCATCAATCATTACCTTACCAACCTAACCTATCTACTACCTACTATTTTTAGATACTTAGGTACCTACTTATTTACCTAATAAGTAAACCAGTACTGAAAACACAGTAATTGGTTATTCACATAACTAGGTAATTAACTTTTTCAGATGTATTTTACGCAAAAAAGATCATCACCAGTATACAGCTTGGATTTTAGCACCACAACACTTATAACGGCAGTAGATCGTGGAGTCGCTGTTTTAAACTTTGATGTCTTAGCTGCAACAAATCGTCAACGAGATTATTCAGATACATTTCAAACATGTTAAAATATCTACTACATCAGTATGACCTACCTAGATAACTTACTATCACGGAACAGTAATATCCTAGCGGGATTACGTGGGGATTACTATGTAGTGTACAATAAAATCTAACTAATCAGATTTGTTTCATTTCAGTTTTCACAATACCTAGGTACCTTACCTACTACATCTTCCGCACTTTGCTGACTTTTGCTTGCATCCCATCCAACTACTATTATAAACGCGAAAGTTTGTAAGTACCTATGGATGGTTGGATGTTTGTTTTTTTTTTTTTTATACAACTAGCGGATGGAACAAGCAGATGGCCCACCTGATGTTAAGTGGTAACCATCACCTATAAACAAAACATTGCCCCGTAGGTCACGCACAATAGGAACGTGCCCTACGATGCACTGCCCTGCGTCCATCAACTTGAGGCATACAGATGTTAAGCCTCATGTGCCTGTAATTACACCGGCGACCACACTCTTCAAACCGAAACACAGCGTTGCTGCTTGGCGGCAGAAAAAGGCGTGGTGGTAGTACTTCCCCGGACGAGCTCTTCACAAAGAGCTCTACTACTCTTTCACGCCGGAACGGCTGACCGGATCTGGATGAAACTTGGCAGAGAGATAGATTATAACCTGGAATAGCACATAGGCTACTTTTTATCCCGTGGGAATACCGGGATTTAAATCTGCGGGGGTGAAACCGCGGGGCGCAACTAGTTATATAATATAGTAGGTTGATAGCGGAGTGCCGAATTAATCGTATTTTAACACTTTCGCATACGTACTGCTGACTTTTCCACTCTAGTATTTTCAATATAAAGAAGGAATGCGGGCGGGCCGGCCGGACCGCGACGAAATCCGTCGGCCGGCGCCGGCGCCGCCGACGTGATTATTGAATCACGTCGATTACAGATTACTACCTAAGTACTATTACAGGGAATAGGTACCTCTGTTCCGTGGGTACCTAGGTGGTGGGTATAGCAGCAGTCGCGTACCTATGTGCGGTGTGGATTGTCCAGCATTATTTATTTATTTATAAAATAAAGGCTTTTGAAATTGAATTTATTTATTGACCGAGCGAGCGAAGCGTCTCAGTTTCCACATTGGTCAAAAATGCGTTTGTCCGGTCCGGATGTCTGTCTGGCTGTCTGTTCTCCTCTAGTCGCATTTTTCAACCGATCCTGGACGAAACTTGGTTCACAGGTTATATATACTTATTAGAATTTTTTTGTCGTCGGGGATTTTTGATTGGAGGGGTACTTCCCCCAAAAAAAGGGCAAAAAGGGGGCTATTTGATATACTGGATATCTCCACCAAATGAGATCCGATTTCGATTATTCTTTTTTTATTTGAAAGGTAGTAACTATAAGTTGGTCTCATAAAAGTTTGGCGAAGATCTGATAAGGATCTTCAGCATGATGAACAGGATAGCTCATCAAATAATCGATGGTTTTCAATCAAATTTGAGAGAAAAACAAAGGACCTCATTCTACACAAGATGATGCAAAAAAAATTAAAAAGATCAAAAAAATCACAAAACGGAAAATGCACTTGCACATTACATTCCTCAAATAGCTCACTTTTAGTATGCTCGCGAGGTCTACAGCTCCCAGAGCCACAAGTTTATGTAAGTATGTACTACTACCTAAGAACCTAGTATAAATTCCTTGACCAATAATACTATTTTATTTGAACCGTGCAACATTTTAATCAAGTTACAATAGTAGTAGGTACCTATACAAGTACCTACCTACGTTCTTCAGTCTGAGGTGAAAAATAATTGAAAGATCTACCGTAAAACGAGGTCAATAGGGATTTAAAAATTATCTACCTAACCATAGAAAACGTTTGATTTTTTCGATTGAAAGTTGTAGTAGAATATTGGATTTATGAGCTGAAAACATTTTTTTGACAAAAAGTCAGCCAATAATATGAAAAAAATGCCATTGAAGTTAGGTACTGCTTCGATACCGGCGTTTTATGTGCTTCAAAACTTTGGTTAAAATCATGTTTTTTCTAACTTTTTCAATTGTTGGAAGTTGGAATTAAGTAAATTAGTGTTTTTGGAAAGTATACAGCAAAGTGTAAGTACAATTTAAGTGCAAATTTTTAAAATAAATGGAAATAAATCATAGCAAGTCGTTTTAGATAAAAAAAGAGGTTAATAGGGATAGCTGCTGGGATGCATAGGTATGGTAGTGTAGTGTGGACCATTAGACACGCCATTATTAGTAACTAATGACGCGCATTGGGTCGTTCGGCACAGTAAAGGGTCAATAAGGACAGGGTTGTCACCACTATAACTAGTAGTTCGCCCCGAACTGAGATCTCGTGATGCGATCCGAAAGCTCCGAAAATTTAAGTACATAGATGTACCTACTGTTTGGCCTTGCCTCTGATTATCCCCCACTAACTTGGTATACTTACCTAGAAAGGTTACCTACTAAATGGTACCCACTGACCGCTGTAACCGCTTTTTTTTTGTGTAACTGTAACCCCTGACTGCAACTTTGTATGGTAAAGAAGTTTTAACTCAATTGGCCGATTTATTGAAGAGTTCCGTTGAACAGACCTTGGCTCCATCATCAGACCAGGTCGCTGTCAACATTTTATGAGAACTAAGAACTTTTTTAATTTATTTCAATATTTTTTTTTATTAAAAAGCAAGGGAACTGGCCGACCAATAGTAAACCTTGATACCAACGAAACTCTTAGAAATGGGAGCTCTTAGTTCGTTGGTTATCTTAATTTAACTTTTTTGTTGTAACTCTAAAAGCAGGCATCTTAGAAAAAAAATAAAAACGGTTTTGGAATGTCCAAACCAAGCCCTTTCATATGACATGTAACTTAATTTTTTTGTGTAACTTTTTTAATTTTTGCCCCCTTAAAAAACCCTATATTTTAATAACCCCTTATCCGATTTTACTCATATAATTACCAGTAAATTTCTCAAGTACAAGCTATCCACTTACCAAATTTCATGCAGATCGGATAAGCGGTTCTCAAGTTATCGTCGGACAAACATACAAACATACATAAAATGCCAAATCACCCAAGTTGATTGTAAGATCTTCGTTCGCTTCGCTCACTCGATCAAAAAGATAAATTTGCTTACCCGCTTAACCAATTTTGATGAATTTTCGTATGGAGATAGTTCTAATCCCGGAGACGGACATAGGCGAAAAAAACTATACCGGGATTTAAAACTACACGGGTAAAGCCGCGGGGCGCACGTATATAAAAATATTGTCTATCTTAAAAATAGACTAGCAAAATTTATTTTTCAGATATTTTCCACTTTGAACGATGTCTCGCGTATACAAAAAATTGCGGCAATTTTTTTTCTAACAAATTGATTGTATTTATACAAACATTGAAACATTTAATAAAATTGATACTTTAGCATCAATTTTATTAAATGTTTCAAGAGATTTATATAATATTATGTATAATATAAAACAATAAAGACATACTGAAGTAGGTACATATATAATGTTTTAATAAAACCTCTAGATTTTGATTTTTACTTGTTTACCTAGGTACTACCTACTTATCTTGGTATCTGAATGGGTGAGTGACAACCCTGACACTTTTTCCCTTTTGCTCTGTGGTGATCCCTATTGCCTCCTATCCTATACACATATGAATAGGGATTGCCCATATTTTAATTAATTGTGAGGCTTTTATTTATATTTTAGGTTCCTTCTGTATTTTTTCATAAAGTACTAGGTTTAACTAAAGTTTTTACATCCTAAACAATAGGTACAAGTTTCATAAAAAAAACCAGATAAATTCTTACGTGAAGTTCAGTTTTATCCCCATTGACCCCGTTTTACGATACTAACTAGTAATGCAAGATGAGTACCTAAAATGACTGAAGTAGATTAGATTAGACCAATTTTTTTCGTATCGTACCGATGATATATCGTTGTTTTTAAATAAAAATGCTACAGACATTTATATATTTAAAAAAAAAAATATCGATACCGATATTTTCAAAAATATCGATTTATATATCAATGCTCTATTTTAATTTCTGACATCCATAATAATTATCTTCCATCAGCACTTGATTTGATGAAGTCTTCTAAGCATCAGCATGACAGACATACCTATTCCTTGTGACAGACAATGTAAAATTGACAGATTTGATGTCTTATATTTTGTTTGACATAGGTACCTACGACCTACATATTTATTTCGTAGTTTTACATTCTCTTTGCATTCCTTGTGTAAATGTAAAATCATTTTTTTTAATTTCCTCGTCTCTCGCCCGGTCTTATCCTCCTCTCTCTCTTCATTCACCCATCATCGTTTTGTTTTCAAATAAAATAATGTGTCAGTCAAGCAAGTCAATACAAAAAGTGCAATAAAAAATGATAAATCTTCTACATAGCCTATTTGATTACCATTGCAACAGCTAAGAAAGGTCCCACTCAGCCCACTATGTTTAGAAACAAGCTGTTTACAATGCTTAGATCTGCGTGCCGATTGCACAAAACAACTGTGGTTACCAGGATCCGGCAGATCACTCCGGTTGCTTTTGGGCTGATTACTGCCAAATGTGATGATAAATTGGCGGAATATCAAGAAGTTTATGAACCAGAAAAGCTAGAGCATGAGTTTTTGATTCGGCAAGCGACCACAATTAATGTAAATGCAGCTACACAGCTTCTCACAGTTACACTGGTTGCTATACAGGATACAAGCGAAAGGTTAAGCTCTAATATAATTTATTAAAATCAAGTTTTATTGATCAAGAACTCATAAATAAGGTAGGTAGGTACTGTAGGAATTAAACTAATCCATCAGTAAATGATGTGTGAACTTGAAATGTCTGAAATTAAAATTTTTGCATTCTTTAATAGGTTACGTGAGTCATTATCAAAAGAGATATGCTTAGTAAGACAGGCTCTTGAATGGGGAGAGGATTGCACACCTCCCCACCACTGGGACCAGCTAGTAGCTGTCAGAAGCTCCTTGTGTGATTTAAAACATAATCTCCGCACTCTCTTCAGTATGTGGAACTAAAATTATAAGCCATTTGATAATTAATAACCATGGATAAGAATAACATAGTTTACCAGTAAAATAATAGCGGATGTTTTATCAGTATTTACTAGTATTTTTATAGTTACTGTGTCTAACTAGGTTACATGGATTATGCTGAGAAATTAGCAACTGTGGCAGCAGAAATATCTTATCTTTCTGGAAATATAGCAGCATCAGATGCAATCTGTGAGAGGATTGACCATGCCTGCAGGTAAATAAAATATGCTGTAGAAAATAGTATTATAAAAAACTTTTATTTAAGCAATTTCCTTTTTCCAAATTATATATTAACAGTGTCCCTAGTATGTAATTTTTGTTTTGCTTTTTTCAACAGAATGGTGCTTTTAACTATTTTTTATATATTTTTTCATTATACATATTTTTACATCTAATTACACAAATAGTTCAGAGAACACTCCCAAACTTTCAAAAACAAGATTATTACCAAGTTTGAATTTATTTCCATTTAAAAACATTCATTCATGATAGAAAGATAACAACAGCCACTCTTTTGACCTATAACATTGTAATAAAATAATAGTGATAAACAACTTGAAGTAAATACAAATTTTAAACTTATTTCCTAAATTATATACAATAAAGTGCATTTGTGGTTGATTCTCAGTAAAAAAAAACACAATTTTTGGAAGATGTGACCCAAAAGACCATAACATGAATAAATTTTACTTTTGATACAGTGACACAGGGCCGCAACACCACTTGTTGAATATTACCATTCAGTGTAACTCAAATATTAATTATGTTTGTTACTGTACAGTTCACACAGTACAATAGTGCAACATGTGCATTTTCCGTGAATCGCTCGGCTACCGGGCGACTGCGCCCATCAGTCCACATTCGATCACATCTCTCATTAATTCTTTCAAGTTATTTTAGTAAATAAATCACGTGTTAAATTCAAACCATCTTTATACTTTGATGTCCCATACATCAAATGGTCCTTCGAGCCGGATTGTTAATGTGGACTGACTGGCACAGTCGCCTGGTAATGAGCGATTCCCGGAATATGCATATGTTGCACTATTGTACTGTGTGAACTGTACAGTTACCTTTACATTTACATCACAAAATATCTAATTATTTATGTTGACTCAATACCACCAAACCAATTTATTACTAATATAACTTTTAATAATTTGTAGTTTTCATTAGGCTGATGTTTCAATTACAAGTTATATATTTAATGATATATTGTATTTATGGTTTTTTGTGAATGGTATTATTTATTTAGTTTTCAGGGTATTTATTTCGTAAAGTAGTAAAGCTTTCACTCAGAGCTAATAAATAGTAATGGTATTAATATCAACAATGAAGATACAGTTGTAGTACCTAACCTACCCATATTAATTCTTGCTAGGAGCCATCCTCGTGTAATTTTTAACTCAAATACTTCAGTTTTTCATTATCTTATTTATACCAAATCTTCAACATTTATTTTAATGGAAAAGTGGTCGTAATTTCTTGAAACTAATGGGGCTCTGAAAATGACCAAACATCTCATTTGAACTTTAATAAATTTTTATCAACTGCACATATGTTAATTTCCTTCCTTTCCATTAATCCTGCACTGTAACTTATTACACGACTTTACTTTTTTCTTAAGAAGTGACTTGAATAATTTACGTAAAAGACAGTCAAATAAATAAAATTGTTTGGCCAAACTCACATATGTATACACACTTGCGGATTGAATTTTTCATTGTAAAGATATGATTATTTCTTTACCCAATAGCCGAAGTCCAAAGCAACAAATCCATTCATCAACGCTTAATATACTTCATCTTTTGAGTCTGCAATATAATTATTTATAAACATATCTACAAAAGCATAAAGTGAAAACACTTGGTTAACCACATAATTATATCTAAATAACATTAATCTTATTTTAGATGTTTGTAACAATTTTTGTAATAAATTTAGTGCTCATCACACTTCCTCAAATAAAGAAGTATACATTTGTAATAAAAAATAAGTGAAGGAACATGTTCCTAAGCCATGATGATTTTTTATTTGTGGCTTTAGTTACTCCAACAAATCTCCCACAATTTTGTATAATCACCAATCCAAATGCACAATTTAAAGGCAGTTCCTTTGCAGGTCGTGCAACTCCCAGAAACAATTGACACACAACCTTCAGCTAGAGAGCTTAGAACTTCAGCAGAAAGCCATAGTCACCTCACCCACACTTGAAGAGAAACTGAAAATAGAAGAAAATGATTCTATAGCCAAAGAAAAGAAACGAAAGACTTAAAACTGCTTTCTGTTTTACTAGCAAAATTTCCATTATTATGTAAATAACAGATATTATAATAGAATAACAAATTACAATAAATAGGTTGTTTGAAAAGTATTGGTAAAACATTATTCATCTTTTTTTACAATATTTTAATTTGGCTTCAGAATCAGACTCCTTGTGGCTCAAAAAGTATTACTTCGGGTAATTTTTGATTGAAGTAAATATTGTTCACGCAAATAGATCGTAAGCAGGACAGCTATACAATTGCATCTATACTACCATACTCATACCACCATATACCATACCGTTAGAGCACCGGTGGTCTGGTGGGAGTACCCCGCCTTCCGATCGTAAGGTCATAGTTTCGAATCCAGTCTTAAACCATGGATTTTTCTTATCGAAAATGTATGTATGCAACGCCAGTGCCTAACAGGTACCCCTAACTTTACTAGGCCATAGACCAAGAGCTGCGAATAGGGCTGCCTCATGGTGTATTTAGTTTTATCGTAGAACTTAAGTGGTTCGCCTTGACCTGTAGATTACCCTGTTTCCTGGTTATAGAGGATGTTACATGTCAGTGTTATGGTCAGTTTAGTATACCGTGATGTTTAGAAAGCGGCATCCTTGTTGAGATGCGTCTCGATGTCGACGCGGCAGATGGGGCAGTGCTTGTTTGTACCCAGCCACTGGTCAACGCACTCCATGTGGAATAAATGCATGCACGGCAGCCGTCTGCGTATAGAAACCACTTTTTTATTTGTTTTACACAAAAATCAGACAAAAGATAAATAATGCTTAAACTAGACATAAACTTCCAAAAGAATTGATTTATCCCGGTATTCCCACAAGATAAAAAGTAGCCTATGTGCTATTCCAGACTCTTGATTCTATTTCATCACCAATCACTAATGCTATACACTACACTATCACCAAGTTTCATCCAGATCCGTTCAGCCGTTTTTATGTGACAGAGTAACAAACATCCATACTTACAAACTTTCGCGTTTTTAATATTAGTAGGATTATACCTTCATATTAATCAATATCCAAATATTCATTTTGTATTCAAGACTCTTTCAATACGTAGTACATTACTTCTTGAATAATTTAAATCAGGCTTAAATCATTTCAAAGATTTCTCGAATTTGAAATCATACAAAATACTAAGAGAAAAATTCACGCCGTGTCGCGCGGCACTGTGTCCCCAAGCAGAGGGCAAGACGCGGCTCAAACGAGTGGCCTACGTTTATCCTAGTATGTTTAAAAAATAGATGTCCAACCGAGCGCAGCCGGGATAGGCCGCTAGTGATGAATAAAGTGAATGGTGGCGTTACATAGTATATGACAGATGATTTAGACCAGTTACGCACTACCTGTTAACCGCGGGGGCAGCTAACCGCGCGGCCACCCGTTTTTAATCATGCAACCGCTTGTGATTGTACGCACATAATATGTCAACAGCATTGAACCGCTCAATCGAACCGCCTAAGCGGTTAACCGCTAGAGCGTTCGGCTTCTTAAAATCGTCCGCGTCCCACGCGGCAGAAACGCTTTACTACAGCGGTGACCGTGTCGGATCGTGCCGCCCACACGGCTTCTTGTTGGCTCCTGACTTGTGTTTGGGTTGAGGTTTACCTGCAGTCGGAGTGCACCTCGAACACCGACAGACAGATGGTGCACTTCTCGTCCTGGTGGTGCGGCGCGGGGCGCGCGTACGCGTGCCGGTAAGTGTTGCTCTCGATGGTGGCGCGCGAGGCCCCGCGGTGCGTGCGCCACGCGCCGCGCCGCGCGCCGCCCAGCGCGCCCAGGCCCAGGCCCAGCCCCATGCCAGCTAACCCGCCCAGACCCGCCGCGCCGCTCCCACCCTGAACAAACATCACTATACATTATACTGATATATTTATCTACTAGTTGCGCCCCGCGGTTTCACCCGCGCAAATTTAAATAGGCTATAATCTATCTCTCTGCCAAATTTCATCCAGATCCATTCAGCTGTTCCGGCGTGGAAGAGTAACAAACATTTTTATTTATTTATTTATTTTTATTTATTTTATTTATAGACGAGCAGCTTTCGCTGATATGTCTACGTCACAGTGTTGAAATTATTGATAATTGAATTTTAATTGATGAAATTATTAAAAATTGAAATTGAATTGTTGGACATCCATCCATAATTACAAACTTTTGCGTTTATAATATGTATTAGTAGGAAGGATCTATCTATCTATACTATTATTAAGAAACCAGTGCACCAATGAGTTTCTCTGTTCAAAAATGTATGTGCACAATGCCAGTACTTTCAAACGGTGAAGGAAAACATAGTGAAGAAACCGGCATGTTTTGCATAAGTTCATTAAAATATTGTGTCAAGTGCTGGAAGGAGCCACTTGAAGTGTACTTAAAATCCTTTCACCACACATGTTTCAAGAAACTAGTGACACAACAAGATGAAGAAGAACATTATAAAGAAGTAAAATTTATGAGGTTGTAGGGTATCCCCCTACAACCTCATAAATTGTTCAGATGTTACCACATCTGGATGTACTTAATTATTTTACCAATAGAAAGCTACATTATTTGTGAGTGACTTATAACGAACACTAACATTTCACATACACTAAAGTTACCAAGTTTTAGCGCAATTGACCTATTTTTTCTGTTGAACAGATCTTGGCAACATCATCTATCATCAGACCAACATGCTTGACTTGCGAGCTATCTGGTCCCCATAGTACTATAGCTTTCCTTAGTTTGGGGCTAGATAGCGCTGTGTGGAATATACACCAATACATTCATTTATTACCGTGGGTTGAATTGATATGTGAAGGTGCGGCGTTGCTTGATGCATCTGCATGAAGTGGTGTAAATGATGATGCACATGTTGACCATCCCTGGAAAAAATTATAAACATTTATAATGATGCGCAGAATTAGTGCTGACGCTACTCCTATTGTTTAAATATTTTATCAGGTCTCATTGCTCAGGTAGTAGGAGTCTGCTTGGGCTGTGTGTTGTGAGTTCGATCCTGAAGCATTTGTGTCATGAACACTGATGTTTGGTCTCTGTCTGTGTATCACGACCTTCTGGACATGCGCCTGATTATGTGTACTCATTTGCAGGCAAATTAAAAAAGGTTATGTTACTTACATTACCAATGGAGCGGAATCCTGAATTGGTGGTCCGACCTCCCGCGGTTCTAGCTCGTCAAGAAACTAGGACAAAATTAAAAATCAAATACATTAAAATGTCTGTCTATTATAATATTTTTTATTTAAATGTAATGTTGTAATGTGTGTTCATGAGGTTTTTTTAAACAATTTCATAGTTGTTTTTTTTGCGGGCATCGCACAGCAACGCCTCTGGTGTTGCAGGTATCTGTGGGCGACGGTGACGACTTTCCATCAGGTGGCCCTTATGCTTGTATGCCAGCATTGGCATAAAAAAATTTAATAAACCATCCGCAGGATCGAACACACCTGATGGTACATGACGTTGTAGCTGACTGTGGAGAAGGGCGGTCTAGAAGACACACGGCCGAATACTCAAACGCAACTCAGATTTAAGCACGTCTCATGTGACGAGTTTTTGACGGATTTTCATTAAAAACTGTCAAAAAACCACGACTTGAGACGTGCTCAAATCTGAGTTGCGTTTGAGTATTCGGGGGTAAGTCACTCTATATTCGAGTGACCATTAATTATGTACATTTTGTTGCCATAATAAATGACAAAGTTACTCATACTCTTTTCAGTAGTAAAAATGATCACTACACTATCACGATGACATATGCATGAGATGGGAACACGTAAATTTATGGAGCATGATGCACGGTAGACATTCCTTTATCCAAGAACTATATTTGAGGATGTCTATGGAGCTATCAGCGGCACGATTGCATACTCACACTTAAGAATGTATTTGCTGGCAGCGGCACTGGCGGGAAGAACTGAGGAGCTAAAGGCTGAGGCATATCGTTCATCAGACTTCGACGCTGCATTTCCTGGAAAGAATTTCACACTCATGACAGCACACAGCTCTGTAATAGCGTTTTATATTGCCTTCGAACATCCTCAAAGAGTTCACAATCTGAGGAGACATCTGCCGTGCCTGGGGATCAAAGTCGTGAAGCTGTTTCATTTGACTTTATATGCGTTTTGACTGTTTCTCATTATTTTATATATTTTTTTATAATTTTTGCTATTGTTTCTTCATTTCTTTCTATATTGTACCAGTTTAAACTGTTGGTGCAGTGAATAAATACTGGAACTCTCTTCAAGTCTATGCAAAGGTATAGTAATACTAACCAGCATGTGATGTTGTCTCTGCCAAAGCCGCTCATGGACGATGTACGGGTTGGGACCGGATAGGTCACGTCTACGTTCGCCCACTGTAACATAATAACACCATTACGGTAGCACATCGAAACAGTTACATGCTTAGATTTTTTGTTTTTGCTGATGGAACAAGCAGACGGCCCAATTGCTATTAAATGGTGACCAACCACCATCTTATTTCACACGTCCCCACTGATGCACCAACAATCACCTTGCGGCATACAGATGTCTAGACTTATGTGCCTGTAATTTCACCAGTAAACGACATCCTTGAAACACAACAACGCTGCTTGGCGGCAGAAATAGGTATGGTGGTAGTTCTTTCCCGGACGATTCTTTCGCAACGAGTTCTACTTTCAAAATATAGTGCGCGTCACTAAAAAAAAACGCCAGAAGGAGGGGGAAGGGGTGTGGCGCGAGTATTTTGTATGCTCAAAAACATCCCCTCCACTGTTTTCCAGCGGTCTTTTTGGTTGAAGCGACCTACACTCGCAACTCTGTAAAGCCCGCTCCACATTCTCAGGCGATTCTCGCGAGAACACGAGAAAGAGAAGTGGAACCTAGTTTCTCGCGTTCTCTTGAGAATGTGCATCGGGCTTTATGATGATGATGTAATATTATACTCACTGTGTGCGGGCGGCGCGCGCGTGTGCGCATGCGTGTGTACGTGCGGATGGTTGTGTGCGTGCGCGTGGTAGGGGTGCGCGTGCGTGTGTGTGTGCGGCGGCAGGGAGTTGTGCGTGTGTGAGTGCGCGTGCTGCGGCGCCGCGCAGCAGCAGTTGCGGCACGGGAACACGCAGTTCGGACGCATGCCTCTGTAATATTAACACAATCAAGTAAGTACATAAGTAAAGTAATATAACATCTTACAATACAATACATGTTTAAACAATAAAGTTAATCAAAAAAAAGCACCGGTGTTCTAGTGGATGTGACCCCGCCTTCCAATTGTATGGTCGTAGGTTCGAATCTGGCGGGGTGTAACATGGATGCTGGTTCACGATGCTTTTCTTCACCGCTTGAGAGTACTGGCATTGTGTACTTTAGTTTTTGAACAGAAAAACTGTGGACGATATATTTTTGAACATGCGACCTTAGGACTAGGTATGGCGGCCCCGCCTTCTGATAATAAGGTCGTTGCCACCATAGCTATGTCTCATCACATCAAATACAAATCCATCAGTTTGACCTGTTAAGTTTTACTCTTGATTAAAAAAAATGATTAGGGGAAACAGGGTAATGGCGCCCGCCGGGTAATACCGCTCACCCCCATGTTAAATACGGTGCCTTGACTTGAAACACAGCGAGAACGCTGCAGAACAGTGGTTGTATGACGCTTGAGCAGGCATCCTCTCTAAACTCTAGACAAATGAAAAAATACAGAGTATTTAGAAAAATGCTCTATTTATTTTTTAATTTGCCTTAGATTAATGAGACAATTTTGAGGTTTTAAGTTAGAGTTTAGAGAGGCTGCTTGTTCTTGAGCACATACAAAAAACACAGCGAGCACGCTACAGCGCAATGGTTATATGATGCTTGCGTCATATAACCATTGCGCCTTAGCGTGCTCGCTGTGTTTCTAGTCAAGGCACAGTATTAACATGGTTAAAATGCCGTTCACCTAAGAGAACTCACGTGAACGGCATTCCCCCCGGCTTCCTCTAATTGAAAATGACTAACCTGGCCCGCAGCAGGCCCAGCGACGGTTCCGGGAAGTACTGCGGCGCGTCCTCGACGGGCGGCGAGCGCGGCGGCTCGGCGCGGCGCGGCGCCGGCGGCAGTCCGTCCGGCGTGTAGCTCGGCGAGAGGGGGCTGTACGCGGACGAGAGGGGGGAGGTGGACGCGTCGCGGTTGTACGCCGCGTTACTCACGTGCAGCTCCTCGTCGCGCGTCAGGTCTATCACGCGGTTGCGCACCTGCAAACAATAATTTATTTATTTACTAGTTGCACCCCGTGGTTTCAACCGCGCCGATTTAAATCCCGGTATTCCCACGGGATAAAAAGTAGCCTATGTATATATATATACAGTGGTGGTCACATAATTAGAAACACTTAGTCACTTGGTAGTCTTTCAATGTGAGCAACATTATTATTTCAATTACCGGAGGTCATAGTTTTATTTAACAACATAAAATGTACACTCATATCGTTGGTATATTAATATGCAACAAAATGAAGACAACCAATACAGTAATTATTTAAAAAATACCATTAAAATGAAAAGTATCTTATATCCTCAGTACTGGCAGACGGACAACTAATTAGAAACAAAGTATGACTAGGTTCGAAAATTAAATTTTAAAACTAAACTGCGTTCTTAAATTTATCGCATTATGCGTTTTGCCGCCTTTTCATAGACATTAGGTTTTATTCCTTTTTGTGAAATTTAATTGTGAAAAATGGGTAAAAACAAAAGTTGTGATGCAACAGCAAGAAAAATTATAGTGAATTTTCATTTCAAACGAAAATGGAGTTACAGAAAGATCGCCGATCATTTAGAGTGATCTGTAAAGATGGTGTTTAAAGCCATTGCACATTACAAAAAACATGGAACATCGGATAAGGTCCCTAGAAAAGTTCGACAAAGGAAGACCACTGTTCATGAAGACAGGCTTATAATTCGTTTAGCTAAGCTGAATCCATTTAAAGGTTCTAATGTAATACCAAAAGAAGTATTTTCACAAGATGACTCTCGAAACGTGTCCTCAAGACTAGTCCGTAGGCGGCTGGTTGAAGGAAAATTGTTTGGAAGAGGTGCTAGAAAAGTACCTCTTCTAACCAGGCAACATAGAGAAGCCCGTCTAGCCTTAGCTAGAAAATATGGCAGTTGGACTGTTAATCAATGGATGAAAGTTTTATTTTCAGATGAAACTAAAATAAATTTGGTAAATTCTGACGGAAAACAATACGTACGACGGCCAATCAATGAGGCTTTAAATAACAAGTACACTAAAAAGACAGTTAAGCATGGCGGTGGGAATGTTAAAGTGTGGGGATGTTTTTCCGGATACGGCGTTGGTCCCGTGAGAAAGATTGAAGGGCTGATCAGCTTCAATACAAAAAAATCTTAGAGGAGACAATGATCCCATATTCAGATGATTTGCCAGTGACTTGGATATTTCAGCACAATAATGACCCAAAGCATACAGCAAATAGCGTTAAAGCGTTTCTCAGAGAACAGTTGGTGACAGTGTTAGAGTGGCCTGCTAATAGTCCGGATTTAAATCCGATAGAGAACTTGTGGTACACTGTGAAGAAAATATTGTCAGATAAACAGTTAACCAACATTAACCAACTTTACGACGCATTTGTGGAAGCTTGGAGATGTATTCCTTTAGAAACATGTGAAAAACTGATCGAATCAATGCCACGTCGTTGTAAAGCTGTAATCGACAACAGAGGCTACCCTACCAAGTATTTACAGTAACTAGCCGGCTATAGATGCACCATGTATAATATTTATTCAAATTATTTGTGGTTTTGTTCACTGAGTTTATGTTTATATTGTTGATAAACTATTGTTTCTAATTAGTTGTCGGGTACCAGTCTATGTATTTTATGCGATTTTTTAATAAAATGTTAAATTTTATGAAAATATGGTTGTTTGTTATTACTAAACTCGTTTAATAATGCTTTATAAGAACCGATACATCCATTTACATACGTAGGAGCCTTCTTATACACGTTAAAAATTAGTTATTATACACATTATATTATATACATATATTATATAAATATACCACCACTGTATATATTCCAGACTATAATCTATATCTAGGATTTATTTGCTACAATGTTGTTACAATTAGGTTCTTCAGGTAAAAATGGTCAGCGCATTACTATAATCTCGCATGCAAATAAAATTATTCGACTTTATTTATTTTAGACGACCTCAGTGGCGCAGCGGGCGAGAGTCCGCCTGCGACGCAAGAGGTTGCGGGTTCGATTCCCGCCTCGGAACAAATTTGTGTACGATCTGCAGAAATTTGTTCCGTTGGTCTGGGTGTTTATGTATAATAAAAAATATCTATCTATGTAAGTATATAAGGTATTAAATATATCAGTCATCTAGTACCCATAACACAAGCTTTGAGTAGCTTACTTTGGGGCTAGAAGATGCTCTGTGGATTGTCCAGCATAATTTATTATTATTTATTATATGAATTGTTAGAAACCAAAATTAATAGTAGGTATGTCTACAAAATTTTTAATGTCACTTTACACAAGACATCAATAAAATACAATTAACTGATTTGTAGTAATAAATAAAGTAGTAGTAGTAGTAAATAAAGCTGGACAATCCACACAGCACCATCTAGCCCCAAAGTAAGCTACTCAAAGCTTGTGTTATGGGTACTAGATAATTGATTTATTAAATAAATTATATACTTCAATGGATATTTTTTATTATTAATGGAACAAATTCTGCAGAGCGTACACCAATTTGTTCCGAGGAATCGAACCCGCAACCTCTGCGTCACAGGCGGACTCTCTTCCGCTGCGCCACTGGGGTCGTCAATAAAAATATTTAGTATAAAATATCTAGTCAAACATCAGCCAAATCAACATTATAATAAGCATTTCTAATACGTTTGAACAAGCTATTCTTGTAATTTAGTATGCAGTGGCTTTCGAGGACGATAAATCGATCTAGCCAGTATTCATGATAAGAAAATGTCGTTTTATTCGTGTTTTCAGGCAATGACAAACTTAAACTGGAAATATAACATCCTGACATCTTAGGCAAGCAATAATACTAGCAATTTTTTTAACTACTTCAGCAGATAGCGTTGTTAAGCAACCGAGGAAAGCTCTGTCATCCAGGTACTTAATATTATGTATGTATGTACTTACTTTAGATTAGAATAGGAGAACAGTACATAGTGGTATACATATAGTGGTGGTTTTTTTTTCTCGACACAACCATTATGAGCTTTAATAAATTAAAAAACACAATTAATAACAAAACCCTAACTGACAAGCATGTATGAAGAATTTTACAAGAGTGAATGAAGCGAAAGTGGTTGTTTGGATCGTAGCAAGTGGAAATCCGTGCTCTGCCTACCCCTATGGGAAATAGGCGTGATTTTATGTATCTGTGAATGTACTTAATAACAAAGAAGGATATAGATAAATAATGCTATGTGAATGTTGATCAGCATTTGCAGGTGCCTAAAATGTCCGAACTCCGACAACGTAACCCTGGTTTTCAGTTAACTTAAGGGCCCGGCGACAGCGGCTCGCAGTTTCGAGGGGCGATTGGCTATTATTTCATTTTATTTTATTTCGGGGAGGTTGTTTGAAAGAATAACTATCCAGTGACATGCATAAATACTGTTCGAATACAAATAATGCAATAATATAAGAGAAATGTGCTTGAGTCAGAAATCATTTTGGTATTAGGTAAACGTAAGGCCAAACATACTAATACCAAAATGATTTCTGATTCAGGCATGTTTCCCTTATATTATTGTGTTATTTGTTTTCGAACAGTATCGCTGTGTTTCGGTTTGAAGAGTGTGGTCGCCGGTGTAATTACAGGCACATGAGGCTTAACATCTGTATGCCTCAAGTTGATGGACGCAGGGCAGTGCATCGTAGGGCACGTTCCTATTGTGCGTGACCTACGGGGCAATGTTTTGTTTATAGGTGATGGTTACCACTTAACATCAGGTGGACCATCTGCTTGTTCCATCAGCTAGTTGTATAAAAAAAAAAATTATGCGTGTCACTGGATAGTTATTCTTTCAAACAACCTCCCCGAAATGAAATAAAATGAAATAATAGCCAATCGCACCTCGAAACTGCGAGCCGCTGTCGCCGGGCCCTTAAACATGAACTCACATTATCGGAGATGCATTGGATGTCCTCATCAGAGCTGTCCGACACCCAGTCCAGCTGGAGGTCTGGTGCCGAGAGAACCGCCGCCACCACCGGCTGGCAACTAGCTTGCTGCACAATCTATAAAGTGTTGAACAAAATGTACTATCTAAACACTGTATGAATGAATAAAGGAAATATTTTTTTTAACACAGAAAACGTATGATACAGATAAAACATAATAAGAACTAAAAAAAGGAACTTATACAATGAATCCTACTGATATTATAAACGCGAAAGTTTGTAAGTATGGATGGATGTTTGTTACCCTATCACGTCAGAACGGCTGAACAGATCAGGATGAAACTTGGCAGAGAGACAGATTGTATTCTAGAATAGCACATAAGCGACTTTTTATCCCGTGGGAATACCGAGATTTAAATCTGCGCGGGAGAAACCGCGGGGCGCAATAAGCATAATATAAATTTATGAATAACAGAAAATATACAACTAAAAAAGAAAAGCACACAGTAGATTAGATAGAAAAATTAATACATTAGCTGTGCTAGCACATTGCCACTGTGCGGCTGTGGGTCAAAGGACATGGAATTTGCAGGTCTCCTCCTGGAGTTAATTAGACTATTTATAATTTATTTTCTCAATTTTTAAGTAGGTAAGTACTTACCTATTATTATTTGTCCAGCATTATTATTATTAGTTTATTTCTGATGTTTTACCTGTTGTGTTTGCGGTTCCACTTTGGGTTGGATTGACACAAACCCTGCGCTAGGACCCGCCTGTGGAGATGTTGTACTCCTGTCACCACCAGCATCTACTTCCATCTTCATGTTTGCCACTTCTTTTTGAGGCTCAACTTTTATTTGAACTCTTTCTTGCACAGCCTCCATTTGAGATGAACTCTGAGGTTCTGCCTTAATTTGTACTGGTTCCGATGATGAGCTACCAGATGCTAGGGTGGATTGTGTAGGTGAGACCTGGTGTGGAGGTGTGGCTTCAATAGGCTCTTGTTTGATTGGTCTTTCACTTATATTATCACTAGGCTCTATTTTGACTCGGACAGGTGGTGATGTCTTACTGTGACTAGTGTCCACCCTGCTGGGCTGATAAGGGTTTCCTCTAACCAGCATAGCATGATTATGGTTGTGCTGTTGATGATTATGATGATGGTAGTAATGGTGTCTGTGACCAGGGTATATTCGATTCACGTTATTGTGCCTGAGACTAGTTCTTTCACATTGATCTGATTGCACATGATATACGCGGTTGGCCCCACAGCGACACATTGGTCTTGGACACAGTGGTAATGGTACTTCTCTGTCAGAGGAAGTGTTTGAGTTTTGTATGGGCTGTGGATTAGCACTGTTTCGCCGAGTAGTTAAAGGCAGTGGTGCCTCTTCCCCTGATTCCTGTTCAATAGGTTGGATCTGGTCAGCTTGTGCCACATCAGCACGAGATGTCGCCACACTGAGATCATGAGGCTCGCTTTTCACAGAGACCTGAGCTGGTTCTGTAACAGTGCTGCTTGACTGACCATTACTCCTTGATAAATTTGTAGGGCCATTATCATAGCCTGCACCATTATCACACTGCTTTTTTCTTGGTGTATTATCCTCCTCCTCAGAACTAAGTTCTATGGGATTTGTTTCAGATTCTCTCGACTGTCTCCGCCCTGGTGATATGTTGAGCTGGCGTGATGGCCTCTCCAGCCTCTCTAACCAGGATGCAAGATCTGAACGGAGTGGAGCTTCGGCATCTACATTACCATTTTGATTAGCACTTGCATTGTTTGATGGTAGTTCATTTTCCCTCAGGGGTGTTGTATCATTTGGTATAGATGGTGTTATACGAGGGTGCATGGAGTCCATGGCAAAGGATGAAACAGGATTAAATGGCCTATTATAGTTGCCGAGAAGGAGATAATTGTTAAAATACATTGGGTCTCTATGTTCCCAGTACATGGAAGGGGGAAAGCAGTAGTTTTTAGGCCATTGTGGTTTTGGTTGGTAGCGAATGTTGATTGGGTTTGTTCGTAAATCACCATTAGAGCTGTCTGGATTGCCTTGACCAAGAGAATAATCAAATGAGCTACTGCTGTCTGGCAATGGCTGATATTCCTCTGGAACGGGCGTGCGGGATTCTGAGGGGTGGCTTAAAGGAGCTACATTTACTTCATAAGGACGAGTTGGAGTAGTAGAGTTCACATAGTTGGATGACAATGGTTTTGGTGCCTGATCATTTGCTGATGAAACAGTCACATTCAAAGTAGGTAGAGTTGGTAGCACCACCACTTCATCATCACTTTCAGCAAATAATGCATCACACTCCATTTCCTCTGCAATTAAAATGGTATTTAAGGTTGATTATTCATGCTTGGTGATGTATAACAATGAATCAGACTACGAATTTAGATCCAACTTATCAGATTGGGTACAACTGTTGGATATATGCAGGACAAGACTCATTTTTTAAGGACATGACTTACCACCATTCTTTGCTTGATTATCTGATGAATTTGATGTGAATGCAGTATCTAAAATCGCACTAAGCGACGGCCCTGGCATGTCCCATGACGAGGATTGATCCCCATCGGGTCCCTTTTCAGTCATTTTGATGAAGGTATACTGGGTATACAAATACAATACAAAGTATACAAACTACATCAGACTGACAGATCCACAAAGAACTACATCACAACTTCCGTTTAACAAAGTCAACCTGTTCTGCTTTCTAGGTATTTGTTTCAAAGCTGTTTTAGCAGTAACACTACGGCGTTATACATACGTAAAAGCTGGTTGTAACAAGCAAGAAACAAAAATTTACATGGCCAGGGAAAATATTTTTTTGGTGTACGTTTTTTTTTTCGCTCGTCCTCGGAGCAGGCAGGCTATAGTTTTAAAATCATACCGCCTAGTCTAACATCTTTTTATTTTCTCCCCCAAAAATCCCATCCTTTTTGAAATATTTTTCACGTGAAAAACGATGACTCCTACTAGACTAGTCTATGGTCGAGTGATTTCACAGAGTAAATTGTTATAGAAAGATAAGTGATTTGTATTTGCAAGTGTACTTGTATTCGAATTCCTTGCTCTCAAGGAATTTGAATAAAGATACTTGTATTCAATTTCTTGGTGCCTCTCTCTCACCCTTAGAGCATTTAGAACTGGAGATGTTAACGCAAGGCGTACCCCTCTGCCGGCCATAAGACGTGACTTGGCCATGCACGTTATATAAAACTACTTCACTCATCGCGCGGCCATTAGTTGTCGTTTCGTGTCGCAAAGTAGTGCTCAGTAAAAATGGTGAACTGTGCGGTATTTCGGTGTAAAAGGAGATCAGACATCAAACTTTAGGGAACGCGGTATTTCCTATCACAAGTAATTAATATTTTAGTCAATTGTTTTTGTAATTACGTTTAAATATATTTAATGGAATACCAGTTACGACACTTTTAATACGACGCCAACGCCAACGTCTTGGTAGGAGGTGTCGGTGAATTTATATTCCTTGGTAGAAGGCGTAGTGTGGGGACTAGTTGAGCGAAA
Source organism: Plemyria rubiginata (assembly GCA_963576535.1). Taxonomy (NCBI): domain Eukaryota; kingdom Metazoa; phylum Arthropoda; class Insecta; order Lepidoptera; family Geometridae; genus Plemyria; species Plemyria rubiginata. Next base: position 5,401,451 of record OY754926.1, read on the forward strand.
TCGATTGAATGAATGATGGAATGAACGTAAAATTAGAATAAAATGCGATGTGTTTTTTGTACCCATATTTAACCTATTTAAAAAAGGAGGTTCAGTATTGGACTCTACAAAAACTGTCTCTGTCATTCTGCCTTCAATACGTCGCTTTATTGAACCCCCCTAAAATTTTAGTTGTGCTGTGTCGTTCGTTTATTGCTATTTGCTTAGTACTTTTTGAACGCAGAATCGTATAAACGTGATTTTTGTTTAGCTGTAGTATGTTAGCTGGAGAGGGGCATGGGCTACTTTTTTATAGTCGTCGTCGTCATCTAATAGAATACGTACACAAAATTTCGTGACTGTGCTGTTGACCGTTGAAGAGTTCTCTCATTAGGAGTCATTCTTGAGTTCAGCAGCCTGTCATGGTGGATCATCTAAACGGCTATCGTAATAGAGTCCGTACACAACATTTCGTGACTGTGCTGTTGATCGTTGAAGAGTTCTCTCATTAGGAGCCATTCTTGAGTGCAGCAGCCTGTCATAGTGGATCTGCTAACCGGCTATCCTAATAGAATGCGTACACAAAATTTCGTGCCTGTCCTGTTGACCGTTGTAGAGTTCCTTTATCTGGAGCCAATCCTGGATGTCCGTTGTGGTTATGCATACCTACCATAAAATGCATTATCATCGTCATTGCAAGAATTCAACTCCGTAGGATAGAGGAAGTGGTTCTTCGAACTAACTAAATACATTGCCGACGTATACTTAGTACATTGCAAGTTAGATAAAAGCTTGTAAAAAATACGAAATTTAATTTTAAAAGCCAAACTACTCAACCGATTTTGGTGAAATTTCTATGGGACCAATTTGAAACTATACCCTTTCAGACAAAAAAAAATTTTTTCAAATCGGTTCATAAATGACGGAGTTATGCGGTAACAAACATTGAAAAAAAAACATACAGCTGACTTGATAACCTCCTTTTTTTTGGAGTCGGTTAAAAAAAAGGAAAGTATATGATTTTGAACCACCCTGATTTCATTCATATGAAATCATTCATTTTGTCGGTCTTTTTACAACCCATCACTACTTTTTTGTGTTAGTGTGTAACTAAACAAAAGTGTAACAACAGTCATTCTTTAATTGTGTTATTGTTTTTGTGTTGGTGTACAGCTTTTACTTGCGTGTGCGTTTATAGGGACGCTTAATTTTTCTGCATTAGTATGCGTGATTATGTAAATGTGTTCTGTACCGTACTACCTCGCCTCCCGCGAAAACTGGCAGAAAGATTTTAGTACTAAAAGTAGCGCTTGGCAACTCCCGTTCTAAATGCTCTAAGCTCTCACCTCACTCTCATGTACTTGTATTCAAATTCCGCTCTTCGGTTTTCTGTTTTTGTCAGTTTCTGTCACAGAGACTGTGTAGTGTGTACCAAGGAATTTGTTATCTATATTCCTTGGTGTGTACCTGCTTTGCAGTTTACTCGTATTTACATTCTCTTTGGTACTTTGTGTTATGGTGTCAAGGCAAGACAACACGTAGATAGTGTACACCCTGACGCAACAAGGAACGTCAAAAATTTTGTATGGACTTAGCATGGCAAATAATGGCTGATTGACTGATTTGACTTTTTTTTTTTTTATACAACTAGCTGATGGAACAAGCAGATGGTCCACCTGATGTTAAGTGGTGACCATCACCTATAAACAAAACATTGCCCCGTAGGTCACGCACAATAGGAACGTGCCCTACGATGCACTGCCCTGCGTCCATCAACTTGAGGCATACAGATGTTAAGCCTCATGTGCCTGTAATTACACCGGCGACCACACTCTTCAAACCGAAACACAGCGTTGCTGCTTGGCGGCAGAAAAAGGCGTGGTGGTAGTACTTCCCCGGACGAGCCGTTTTGTGATTTTTTTTGCATCATCTTGTGTAGAATGAGGTCCTTTGTGTTTCTCTCAAATTTGATTGATAACTGTAGTGTTCGCTTGGTATCTATATTAGTAGATACAATACTCTGTCTCATCTGCACAAGCGGTTGTTAGCCTCCTGTCAGTGTCAAGCTCGCTCCTCGCCTGTCAATGTCCAGTCAATGTCAGAGAGATACTGGTTGGCGGGAAGAGTATGTACCTACGGCATCTGAGGGTCACGGAGTGTGGATTATGGTAGGGCGAAGACAGTGGAAGACCTGGACAGGAGACCGGCTCGGTGTATTGTGTGAGCCAGGGTTCTTAGAAAAATACAGGATTTTACAATAACCATCGATTGTTTGATGAGCTATCCTGTTCATCATGCTGAAGATCCTTATCAGATCTTCGCCAAACTTTTATGAGACCAACTTATAGGTACTACCTTTCAAATAAAAAAAAATTATCGAAATCGGATCCCATTTGGTGGAGATATCTAGTATATCAAATAGGCCCCTTTTTGCCCTTTTTTTGGGGGAAGTACCCCTCCAATCAAAAATCCCCGACGACAAACAAAAAAATAATAAGTCATATAACCTGTGTACCAAGTTTCGTCCAGATCGGTTGAAAAATGCGACCTGTAGAGGAAAACAGCCAGACATACAGACAGACAGACATCCGGACAAACGCATTTTTGGCCAATGTGGAAACTGAGACGCTTCGCTCGCTTCGCTCGCTCGGTCAATAAATGAAAAAACAAATTCATAAAATGAATAGGTATTATGTACAAAAATTATATGTACTAATGCAAAAAGCTTTTTATTTTATATCAGATCCATATTTAAGTCGAACCTAGGACTTCAGGACCTAGGTTGTACTTAAACGTGGATTCAGTCAATGAATGGATTACAAAAAAACCTCTATTTCGATCTCGCATATTATATCGATATCGATATAAAAGCGAGTGCCATCGCGCAGCACTATATAGGCTGATAGGTTGGTAAAACTGTTGTTGTTTGACGTACATATTCGTTGTATTGGTATTGAAGTGCCATGTAAAAGGATCCCATTGGCTCTCATTGGCTCTTTACTAAGTTCCGCCTCTTCTCGTCGTTTATTTAATATTCTCTTTGATAGTGTATACCTACTCTTTGCAAGACAGACAAGACAGTCAGTCAATTCAATTTTACTTACTTACAATAAAGAGTACGTAACGTAATCACTACGTTTTACGTAGGTATGAATGATAACGAAAAGTTATTTCATTGGTGAAGCTGTGTATTTGTATTGTATTGTATAAATAAAACTCGAACAATAGAACGACAGATAAGATTATCTTTACAATTTTTCATTAATAATCTGAGTGAAAAGGCAGCAATATAACATGTCTTCTTCAGTATTACCTTTATTTATACAGGGAGAGGTGGTGAGAGGCTTCGGAAGAGGATCAAAGGATCTAGGCTGTCCTACAGGTAAAAATCAACATTAGGTACAGTAAAATGTTACAAATACATTCCAAGCAACACATAATGCTATTCAAAACAAAATTCAATAATACTTTCAGCAAATTATGCATTAAAAGTTGTCCAGTCGCTACCCAAAAAGTTGGAACCAGGAGTGTACTATGGTTGGGCACAAGTTGATGATGGGCCGGTCTATAAAATGGTGGCAAATATTGGTTGGTGTCCATTCTATGCAAACAAGCAGATGTCTGTTGTAAGTACCTACCTTGAGATTACTAGTTGCTGGAGTCTAGTTATACCCTCTGGATCTTCAAGTGCATCAAGTTGAAAGCCAGCCAAGTTTTATTTTTGAGTTTGAGAAATAGTGATGCAGCTTGCTTTGAAACATGAAATGTACCAAAAACCAGTTTCTCAGCAAGATAAGATGTGCCGTTTGTTTTGTAAATCATGGATTGTATGAATCATGGATTGTATGTAATCATGGATTTGTACCTTTGTTGTTTGAAGAGGCAAAAAATGTTTATAAATTTTCTTACCTAAGTATATTCCTGCAGACCAAGGCATTTAACCATTATTATGAATATCATATTTCAAAATAGATCATTTTGAAATATGCACACAAATATGTATACCTACTTCTGCATTTATGAAAATTTAATTAGACTAATTATTATTTCAGGAAACTCACATAATCCACAAATTCCAAGGTGACTTCTATGGATCAAACTTGAAGATTTCTCTAATTGGATACTTGAGGGGTGAAAAAAATTTTGGTTCTATGGATGAACTGATTGAAGCTATAAAACAAGATATAGCGAATGCTGAGCAAAGCTTGGAATCATTTGAGGCCCAAAAATTAAGAGCTAATGAGTTTTTCTCCAGACAAAAATAGTCTCTTAATGTACTTTCAAATGCTCATGAAAACATTTTCTTAAATAATAAATAAATATAAATAAATATTGGTGGACTTTCCACACAGCACTATCTAGCCCCAAACTAAGCTTATGCTTGTAATATGGGAGAACCAGATAGCTGATATACTACTTATAATACTTTTTTTTTGTAAATACATACTTATAATATTATATAACACCCAGACAGAGAACAAACATTTATGTTCACCACACAAATGTTTGTTCACGGTGGGAATCGAACCCACGACCTACGGCGCAGAAGGCATAGCTACTACCAACTGAGCTACGTAGGCAGTCAGTCTTGCTGTATAGCTATAACTTATACTTGTGTTCAAATATAGAAAAATGTAATGTATATATTTATTTATTATTATTATTGTTGATTGTTATGAACTGATTCAAAGTTTAATATTATATATTGACTGGTACATACATTGGTGATTGAACATAATAAGAATTTTATGATCATTTCCAAGGTTTATTCAATGTACAATGCATTTACTGAAATGGTAATTATCTGTATATTAGGTATTAATGAGAGAAATATTCCTGATACATGATATTTTCTACCTTTTTTGGCAATAAAATTGTAATAATAGGGAGTAATAAAGATTTAATTGAAACCAAGAACCCTTTTATTTAGATATTTATTAAACACAATATTGTTTTTTAAAAGCAATATTTAGTACAGCATTATTAACACTAAACTAAATATTGTTTATACTTTTCATGAATGAAAGAGTGAGTTTTGGAGAGCATTACTGAATAGCAATGCTTTACAAATCTGGACATGACTGCTTAGTGTTAATGTTGTTTTCTTCTAAATGAACATCCTGAAACAAAAAATATAAAATTTTAGGATATGGGAAAGAACTAAGAAACTATTTCTCCAATTTAGCTCAATCATTTATAAGCTAGTAATAATTTATATAAGCTAATGAATTTACTTTCACCAAAACTTCTGCCTCACCACTTTTGCATTTGCTTGTTTAGCCTTTTCCATGTTTTGACAAATCATTGACTAATAATATTGGACAACTGCATCTAATTCTATACAATAGCAGCTATTAGATTAAAAACTAGCAAATCAAAGGTTCAGCAAATCAAATTCAGTTGAATCATAATTATAAATAATGCTGGACAATCCAGACAGCACTATCTAGCCCCAAAGTAAGCTACTCAACCTTATTTTAAAGGGTACTAGATAACTAATATACCTATTTAATACATTAGATTCTTACATAGATAGTTTTTGTTATACATAGAAAACACCCAGACCAACGGAACCAATTTCTGCAGATTGTACACAATTTTTTTCCGAGGTGGGAATCGAACCCACAACCTCTTGCATCACAGGCAGTCTCGCCCGTGACTGATCACTGATTCTAGTAATTAGTATCACTTTGATACATCTTAAAACTAGGTGAATCTAGGCACTAGTTTATGACAGTTTTCATCATTATCTTTTGGGTATCAGTGTATGTCCCACACTAATGATAAAGTTAGAAAGAGCTATTATTAAAATTATGTCACAAGACAGCTATAGGGGCACTTTACCAGAAAACTACCAAATAGTGGAAATAATTATTAACCAGAAGTGTAGATCCTTGAAAAATTTGATGACTCAAGGTTTCACAATATTTTGGAATCAATTCCAACATAAAACACACACAAACTCAGTTTTATATGATTATACGTTACATAGCTATGTAGGTAAAGAATAAAAATTCTCACCTTCCGTTAGTCTAGCACGTCCACCAGTGGGCTGGCAGAGGATCGTTGAGCATCCTGCGCAAACGACCACCCTCTGTGCGTGACTAAATACAGTGGTGATTTTGTAGCAGCCTGGGCATTTTACATCCATAAAGTATGAGTTAGGATGTGGCACCAGTCTCTTCAACTTGTGTTTCCTTCTTTCTGACGCAGGCGACGGGTGCAAAAGATCGATTGCGAGCTGAAAGATTATCATACATTATTTAGGTTAGGAAATCACTTGGATAAATCCTGGATTCGATAACTAAGGAATACAAATGTCAATGGTTCAGAAATCTAGATGAATCAAGCACGTGTGTAGAAACAAAATAGCACAGGGGTTAATTTTTTGTCTGGATTCCATTTGACATGTCAGTTGATGCCATGTGTATCCTCTTGTTTAGGTGAACTTGAGATATTTGGGCATTTCAGGCAGCACTTTTAAATTCCCAAAAACCCTAGCAAAATTGTTGATTCACAGGAATAATACACAGCGATTGATCACTACGGAATTATTAAAAAACACGAATAAAAATACACACCGGCATGGTTACATACAGCTTTGATGCATGCAGAACCGGAAAAGGAAAAGCTGGCGAAAAAGTGTTACCATTCCATCTACCAACCAAACGAAAAAAAATAATCCACGTACCTATGTTGTACATACGACAAACTATCATTCCGAAATGGAGAAATAAAGCCCGAAATACACATGCCCTGGCTGGCACACTTTCATGCAAGCTACGGGCACATACGCTTATAGGCATGCCTGTACGTACCTGGCATGCACACTAGTAGTTAGCACAATATTCTATTTCAGGAGGCAGTAGTAATTCTCGTAAAAGTCTACAAGAACAAGCTATAACCAAATGATGCTTGATGCGTGTATACTCGCCGCGCAAACTGACTACACTACACTGTGTAAGCAAGTGAGGAGTTGGCTTTCGTTTCGATTCGCGTGGAAGTGATGCGTAGAGGCCTAACGAAGTGTGATGATGATGACTGTATATTGTGCTCCACAGATTATAATATCTTGTACACTTAGAGCATTTATAACGGGAGATGCCAAGCGCTACTTTTAGTACTAAAATCTTTCTGCCGGTTTTCGCGGGAGGCGGGGTAGTACGGTACAGAACACATTTACATAATCACGCATACTAATGCAGAAAAATTAGGCGTCCCTATAAACGCACACGCAAGTAAAAGCTGTACACCAACACAAAAACAATAACACAATTAAAGAATGACTGTTGTTACACTTTTGTTTAGTTACACACTAACACAAAAAAGTGGTGATGGGTTGTAAAAAGACCGACAAAATGAATGATTTCATATGAATGAAACAGGGTGGTTCAAAATCATATACTTTTCCTTTTTTTAGCCAAGATTAACAAACGTGTACCTGTCTAGCCTAGTAGGTATTACTAAGTAAATAGAGTGCTGGCACCGACTCCAAAAATATCAGTAATTGTATAATGTCAATTTGTTGAAAAAATGGATACCTATTTGTAAGTAGATAAAAATATAAATCCATAATGCAATTATTTTTAACTTTTTAGTGTATTTTTCATAACAAATTGGATAGCAGTTTTGGAGTCGGTTTTTTTTTGTAAAAAATATTTTATTAAGAGTTTGTAGAGCGTAATCTCTGAAACTACTGAAACGATTTTAAAAATTATTTTACAAATAGAAAGCTACACTGTTGTTGAGTAACTTTAAGCTATATTCTATTTTCGCAAGTAGTAAGTAATCTTTCAAGTAAGTAGTCTTTCATGAATGCATTTTTAGATAAACATTTTGTTTCTTTATTGGTATGATGTGTCCAGCAGTGGACTTACATAGGCTGATGATGATGATTGGTATGACGGGATGAAAAAAATTAAGAGCAGTAGAAGAATAGCGGCTGTTAACAAATGCTCATAGCCCATGTCCCTCTCCAGCTAACATACTACAGCTATACAAAAATCACGTTTATACGATTCTGCGTTCAAAAAGTACAAAGAAAATAGCAATAAACCAACGACACAGCACAACTAAAATTTTAAGGGAGCTCCATGAAGCGACGTATTGAAGGCAGAATGACAGAGACAGTTTTTGTAGAGTCCAATACTGAACATCCTTTTTTTAAATCGGTTAAATATGGGTACAAACAACACATCGCATTTTATTCTAATTTTACGTTCATTCCATCATTCATTCAATCGATTTCGCTCAACTAGTCCCCACACTACGCCTTCTACCAAGGAATATAAATTCACCGACACCTCCTACCAAGACGTTGGCGTCGTATTAAAACTGTCGTAACTGGTATTCCATTAAATATAAATTAAACGTAATTACAAAAACAATTGACTAAAATATCACTTACTTGTAATAGGAAATACCGTGTTCCCTAAAGTTTGATGTCTCTGATCTCCTTTTACACCGAAATACCGCACAATTCACCATTTTTACTGAGCACTACTTCGCGACACGAAACGGCAACTAATGGCCGCGCGGTGATGAGTGAAGTAGTTTTATATAACGTGCATGGCCAAGTCGCGCCTTATGGCCGGCAGAGGGGTACGCCTTGCGTTAACATCTCCAGTTATAAATGCTCTAAGCTTGTACATTCTCGCTGTGTGGTTCTGTCAGTCCCTTAGAGCATTTATAACGGGAGATGCCAAGCGCTACTTTTAGTACTAAAATCTTTCTGCCGGTTTTCGCGGGGGGCGAGGTAGTACGGTACAGAACACATTTACATAATCACGCATACTAATGCAGAAAAATTAAGCATCCCTATAAACGCACACGCAAGTAAAAGCTGTACACCAACACAAAAACAATACACACAATTAAAGAATTACTGTTGTTACACTTTTGTTTAGTTACACACTAACACAAAAAAGTAGTGATGGGTTGTAAAAAGACCGACAAAATGAATGATTTCATATGAATGAAATCAGGGTGGTTCAAAATCATATACTTTTCCTTTTTTTTAACCGACTCCAAAAAAAAAGGAGGAGGTTATCAAGTCGGCTGTATGTTTTTTTTATGTTTTTTTATGTTTGTTACCGCATAACTCCGTCATTTATGAACCAATTTGAAAATTATTTTTTTTGTCTGAATCTGAAACTATACCCTATAGTTTCAGATTGGTCCCATAGAAATTTCACCAAAATCGGTTGAGTAGTTTGGCTTTTAAAATTAAATTTCGTATTTTTTACAAGCTTTTATCTAACTTGCAATGTACTACGTCGGCAATGTATTTAGTTAGTTCGGAGAACCACTTCCTCTATCCTACGGAGTTGAATTTTTGCAATGACGATGATAATGCATTTTATGGTAGGTATGCATAACCACAACGGACATCCAAGATTGGCTCCAGATAAAGGAACTCTTCAACGGTCAACAGGACAGGCACGAAATTTTGTGTACGCATTCTATTAGGATAGCCGGTTAGAAGATCCACTATGACAGGCTGCTGCACTCAAGAATGGCTCCTAATGAGAGAACTCTTCAACGATCAACAGCACAGTCACGAAATGTTGTGTACGGACTCTATTACGATAGCCGTTTAGATGATCCACCATGACAGGCTGCTGAACTCAAGAATGACTCCTAATGAGAGTACTCTTCAACGGTCAACAGCACAGTCACGAAATTTTGTGTACGCATTTTATTAACGATAGCCGGTTATAAGTTCCACCATGACAGGCTGCTGAACTCAAGAATGACTCCTAATGAGAGAACTCTTCAACGGTCAACAGCACAGTCATGAAATTTTGTGTACGCATTCTATTAGACGACGACGACTACGATAAAAAAGTAGCCCATGTCCCTCTCCAGCTAACATACTACAGCTATACAAAAATCACGTTTATACGATTCTGCGTTCAAAAAGTACAAAGCAAATAGCAATAAACCAACGACACAGCACAACTAAAATTTTAAGGGAGCTCCATAAAGCGACGTATTGAAGGCAGAATGACAGAGACAGTTTTTGTAGAGTCCAATACTGAACCTCCTTTTTTTAAATCGGTTAAATATGGGTACAAAAAACATCGCATTTTATTCTAATTTTACGTTCATTCCATCATTCATTCAATCGATTTCGCTCAACTAGTCCCCACACTACGCCTTCTACCAAGGAATATAAATTCACCGACACCTCCTACCAAGACGTTGGCGTCGTATTAAAACTGTCGTAACTGGTATTCCATTAAATATAAATTAAACGTAATTACAAAAACAATTGACTAAAATATCAATTACTTGTGATAGGAAATACCGTGTTCCCTAAAGTTTGATGTCTCTGATCTCCTTTTACACCGAAATACCGCACAATTCACCATTTTTACTGAGCACTACTTCGCGACACGAAACGACAACTAATGGCCGCGCGGTGATGAGTGAAGTAGTTTTATATAACGTGCATGGCCAAGTCGCGTCTTATGGCCGGCAGAGGGGTACGCCTTGCGTTAACATCTCCAGTTCTAAATGCTCTAAGGTCAGTCCTGTCGAGATTGATCAAGGAATTTGAATACAAGTACAGATTGATGTTTTGCTTTGCTTTCAACCAAGGAATTTTGAATACAAGTACAGATTGATGTTTTGCTTTGCTTTCAACCAAGGAATTTGAATACAAGTACAGATTGATGTTTTGCTTTGCTTTCAACCAAGGAATTTGATGTACTTGCATTCAAATTCCTTGCTTTCAACGTCATGCATGCTGTCAATGGCTGTCATTTCATGTCAGATGCAAACAGCGTTGCCAGATGCTCCGCTTTTCCACTTTTTCTCCGCCTTTTGGACAAGGAATCCGCTTTCCGCTTTTAACCTACGTGGATACGCTTTTTTCGAATCACAAGAGCCATTTTTTGCGGTCCTTGGTTTCAATAAATAAAGAGTTCCCTGTGGAGCATTTCCTTCCTTTTCCTATCTAGCTAGTCTGTGGTCTGTGTCCATCCGTATGTGTCCAAAGCAAAGACCTTGATAGGTACAAGGTCTTTGGTCCAAAGACGTTATTGACCGAGCGAGCGAAGCGAGCGAAGCGTCTCAGTTTCCACATTGGCCAAAAATGCGTTTATCCGGATGTCTGTCTGTTCTCCTCTACAGGTCGCATTTTTCAACCGATCTGGACGAAACTTGGTACACAGGTTATATGACTTGTTAGAATTTTTTTGTCGTCGGGGATTTTTGATTGGAGGGACTTCCCCCAAAAAAGGGCAAAAAGGGGGCTATTTGATATACTAGATATCTCCACCAAATGAGATCCGATTTCAATTATTATTTTTTTATTTGAAAGGTAGTAACTATAAGTTGGTCTCATAAAAGTTTGGCGAAGATCTGGTAAGGATCTTCAGCATGATGAACAGGATAGCTCATCAAACAATCGATGGTTTTCAATCAAATTTGAGAGAAACACAAAGGACCTCATTCTACACAAGATGATGCAAAAAAAATCAAAAAAATCACAAAACGGAAAATGCACTTGCACATTACATTCCTCAAATAGCTCACTTTTAGTATGCTCGCGAGGTCTACAGCTCCCAGAGCCACTAGTAGGTACAAGGTCTTAGTATGTGTCTAGTGAAGTTAAAAAAAAGTACGTAGACGACATGCGACAGCCATTAGCCAGCCAGCTATATAGCTTAGTGTTATTTGTATACTCTTTGCCAGCCAGCTTGTTTCTTTTCTTTTGTTTGTTCGTTGCAGTTTGCGTAATGTAAATGATTCACCACAGCTTCCCTAATTACAGCGAACATTAGTTTTTACTTTTTTATTCGCTTTGTTTTATGTAACACTTTGGGTGATTTCCATTATAGGATTTGCAGGTACTGTTTAGTGTGGTGATGAATTGTGGGTGTTTTTTGGTAGAAACTAATAAAGATCGATACAAATCATAAAACAAGAAAATCTGCTTTTTGTGTTGAAAATCCGCGTTTTTGAAGCACAGATTCCGCTTTTTCAATTGTCTCATCTGGCAACACTGGATTCAAGGAAACCATGCTTTGTGACTGCTGCTGAGTAAAGGCAAAAAACACAAAAAATAAAGATAATTTCTGCTTTGCATGTGAAATTTATTGCTACGATCATAGAAGTAATATTTTTCCTAACTCTATAGTCTTACGTAGTTCTGTTCTGCCTAATTATTTGCTATGGCAGACGATGAATTCGAGGGTGAGGATGCGGGTGCAGATTACGATGATATTGCGGAAGATGACGATAATATTGAGGAGACGGAAGAACAGGAGGAAGAAGGATTTAACACGCAGTGCTTGGCGCCGGGCCAGGCCGGCGGTGGAGTAGAAAAATCCAAAAGAATAACCACCCGATACATGACAAAATATGAACGAGCTAGAGTTTTAGGTAAGGCTAGCTAAGGTGAAAATGACCATGTTAAATGCTCTGAAGTATACGTACGTATGTTATTATTATTGAATTAGACTTATGTCATGCTTATTTTTTATTTTTCAGGGACCCGAGCATTACAAATAGCAATGTGTGCCCCAGTTATGGTAGAGTTAGAAGGCGAGACTGACCCGTTGCAGATTGCCATGAAAGAACTGAAACATGGAAAAATTCCTATCATTATTAGAAGATACCTACCTGACCATTCCTATGAAGACTGGAGTATTGATGAGCTCATTATTATTGACCACTAGACTATAAGCTCAAATAAGAACATTAACTTTTATGAGTCTACAGTATGTAATTTAATTATCGACTAGAAAATAAGTGATTATCTGATATTTGTATTGGTACAACAAGACCTTGATCTTTTTTTTGTATTATTATCTTAGACCCAGTGCACAATTTCAATTCAGTTTCACAATTCCAACAATCTCTGTTTTATAAAATAAATCTTAGTTTCTTTGGCTTGGTACTAAGTGAATACCAAAAATCTGCTGTAAATTGACATGGTACCTAAACATTGTGAGTGAGATTATCTCTAAGATGTCTCCTAACTATGGTGAGAGAATATTGGTGTTGATTATGTTGAACACTAACCTTATCTGACAGCTCTAAAATTATAGCTGTCCTTGTGGTTTCAGTCTTTTAGAAAGGGATGGTAATATTTTTTAGAGCTGTCAAATTAGGAAAATTAAACAATGGAATTGGCACCAGTACACCTACCTAACACATTAAATAAAATATTACATAGTAAACATTATTTCAAATAACCTTGCAGGAGACCAAGTTTGAGATGGCAGGATGACCTAGATTCATTGATTAAAGATTGGTCATCCATAGCACAGGACAGAGAAAAGTGGAAGGGGGGGGGGGGGTAGGAAGGCCTTTGCCCTGCAGTGCGACAATGCAGGCTGAAAATATATTAAATAAATAAAATAATAATTATAATAGATAAACATTATTTTCAACGCCCAAAAATAGTTTTCAATGAGTTGTTTGAATCTAAACAACTGCAATAGGAGCCATACCATAGGGTACAGGTAGGTTAGGTACCTAACCTAACCATAGTACTGCAAAATGGATCCCTTAGCCAGTGTGATGACGATGAGGGTTGGCAGCAAAGCGACCCATGCTATTTCGACAGCGAAAACGAGTTTCTGCATGAAAAACTTTACATAAAAAACCTATATATATATAAGTAAAAAAAACTAGCTACTAAACAAAAAATCATGGATTAGAAAACTTTCATACCTACGTCACTTTGGCAGCTTTATTAAATCGCACTTCCTGTTTGAATCCTATCATTAGGTACCTGCTACATTGCTTGGACATTCAAGAACCCGCCAAAACGCTCTTTCTCAACGTGTGCATGTGAACTAGGCTATTTTTGGGGTTTATTTACTAGTAGTGCCGCAAATGGACGGGAACAGGACATGGACGCCGAACGGGCCCATTAACCCTACCATACCAGCTCACTGTCGTCAGAGGTCACTATTGCCAATACTGACCTCTGACGACAGTGAGCAGTAAGTAGGTAGGTACATCAGATCAGGCCAATACTGTATTGGCCTGATGTGATAGGTACTTTTATCTAGTGGGCCTGCCATGCCTGTTCACGTCACATAGGTAGGTATATACCATAACATGAGAAGGGATGTTACACCTATACACTTACCTACCTAGGTAGGTACGTAAGTTATTACGGGCCCATAAAAATTTTGGCCGTACCTAGTACGGGAACCGGGCACAGTCGACCTAAATAATACCTACTTACTTATTATTATCAGCCATCTATGCACCACTGCTGGGCAAAGGCCTCCCCCCATGGCATTCCCTCCACTCTGTGCGGTCCCGTGCTAGGTCCGGGGTCAGTCGACTAAAGAGGCAGTAGGGTAATACTGCGTTTACACTTAGCTTATGTCCATAACTTCATTATCATCGACAAAAAATATACCCGGGGACGGAATCGTTCTGGTTCATTGACCCAAAATAGCTACCTATGCCGATCTCTAGTAGGTAATCCTAGTGTATCGTATTTTTTCATAATTTTTAAAATCCGTAACACTAAACCTGTCTGCAGATACCCAACTTGGTTCAGTAAGGACATTATCGCGGACATAAAAACTAAATGGATTCTCCACAAGATATGGAAAAAATCGTGTGCATGCCTCCAGCTTCCTCATATTGAAAATGTAATTTCTATAAATGCCAATATTTAAAGCATAATTAGTGCACTCATAGATTTGAATCATAATTTAGCTGCTAAATAAACAACGATGCTATAAGCTTATAATAGTGTGTAAGCTGAAGTAACATGTCTCCAGCTGCCTCAGTCAGTGTGGGCAAACGGCTAATGATAGAGATATATAGTAAACGCAAGGATTTAGTACCTATTTAGTGCACCTGTTACGTGAAAAAGCATATGCTCGTTCTCTGGAATGACTGGAGCTAGCAGGTTGCTTTAAGTCTCCAGATTTAGTACCAAACGAATTAGCGAGGTACCAAATATTGTTGAAGTGTCTCTGTTCAAAACTCTATGAGTTACAAGCTTTTCCAGCTTTTTTTTGTTTGTCCAGCTTGCACATGTTGGATCTCAGCAACCACAATAGGTACAGACTCGGTTGATGTCTCTGAACCGAGCTATGAATTAGTGCACTCGGTACCAAAAATTTGGAATCTCTAGGACAAGCAGTTCTGTTGTAATTAGCAAAATAACATTTTACCGCCAAAAATTCAAAGCATTTCGACGCGACCATAAAAATGATGCGTTGCCGCTCTGAAGGTGATACTACGCGCCAGTCACTGGTTGCGTCTATTTTATTTTTTGTTTTTGTCACATCCGCATGAACATCCGCATGATTGGTGCGATGCGGATGTCCAAATCGATGCGGAAGAAACATACAGGGTGTAACATAATAGATACAAGAGGTGCGTTTTTACTGGTAGGTAGCCCCTTTTTTTACCTTTTTGGCAGTGTTAAAATAACGGAGTTGTATCTGTATCTACATAGGTACCTACTCAAAGCGCCAGTTCTTTAACACCTACCACAGTACCCATAGGAGAAGTTAAGTAGTAAAACTAATAAATGATTAGGTACCTACGTAAATCTAAATTTACCTAATTTTTTATTTAACTGCTACCTACCATAATACTGGTTTATATAGGTAGGAAGGATTCGTTTTTGCAAATCGAAAATCTCTCAAATTTGAATAACTTGACTTAGGTCTGATGACGATTCACTTGACATGACACTAGCAAGATTAGATTGGCTGTCAAACTGTCAAAATACGGACGGACGGACATGCTGCTCGCTCCCTGCCTTGCCTGCAAATTCTGCAATATATATAATTGGTATATTTTAACCTCTCAAATTCGAATGACTTAGGTCTGATGACGATTCACTTGACATGACACTAGCAAGATTAGATTGGCTGTCAAACTGTCAAAATACGGACGGACGGACGTGCTGCTCGCTCCCTGCCTTGCCTGCAAATTCTGCAATATAATTGGTATATTTTATCAAAAAAATATATAAAATGTCAAACCATACCAAACTATTTAATTAGATATGGCAACACACAACGCCCCGCTCTTCAACGCACATCGGAAAGAGAAGGGTATAATAATTATGCCTTCAGAAATTTAAAGGACTGAGTGCATACAAAAAAGATTCTTATCGCGGGTAAAATACGTTCAAATCCGCAGAGCGTAATATCACCTTCAGAGCGGCAACGCATCATTTTTATGGTCGCGTCGAAATGCTTTGAATTTTTGGCGGTAAAATGTTATTTTGCTGATTACAACAGAACTGCTTGTCCTAGAGATTCCAAATTTTTCGTACCGAGTGCACTAATTCATAGCTCGGTTCAGAGACATCAACCGAGTCTGTACCTATTGTGGTTGCTGAGATCCAACATGTGCAAGCTGGACAAACAAAAAAAAGCTGGAAAAGCTTGTAACTCATAGAGTTTTGAACAGAGACACTTCAAATATTTGGTACCTCGCTAATTCGTTTGGTACTAAATCTGGAGACTTAAAGCAACCTGCTAGCTCCAGTCATTCCAGAGAACGAGCATATGCTTTTTCACGTAACAGGTGCACTAAATAGGTACTAAATCCTTGCGTTTACTATATATCTCTATCATTAGCCGTTTGCCCACACTGACTGAGGCAGCTGGAGACATGTTACTTCAGCTTACACACTATTATAAGCTTATAGCATCGTTGTTTATTTAGCAGCTAAATTATGATTCAAATCTATGAGTGCACTAATTATGCTATAAATATTGGCATTTATAGAAATTACATTTTCAATATGAGGAAGCTGGAGACATGCACACGAAAAAATCCAAGGACCTTCATGTTTACAGTTTCTTTACAAGCATTAGAGCAGCAATTAAATACAAAATAGCAATAGCACATAGCAACTACACAGACAACATTCAAGAAAACCTATCTATTAATCCTAGAGCTTTCTGGAATTATGTTAAAAGTCTACGTACAAAGGGAGGGTTTGAACCATGCATCATGTATGAAGGACAAAAACATACTGGTCAGGCAGCAGCCACAGCATTTGCCAATTATTTCAGTAGTGTATTTCTTCCACGCATTTCCGACCTCGATGCTAGCCGCGTAAAACCTATAAGCAACTGCCCGTTGATCAATATTCAAGAATTCTCTGTGGCCGAAGTGGAAGCAAGTATCGGTAAACTCAAACCTAAGACTTCAATAGGCCCTGATAACATACCTCCATACGTAGTTAAAGCATTCAAATTCCAATTAGCACCAGTCTTAACACATATATTTAACCTGTCTCTTAATTCATTTACTTATCCAGAAGTCTGGAAACAATCCCGAGTAGTCCCTATTTTTAAAGCAGGAGATAAAAAAGCACTAGACGAGAACTATAGGCCCATTGCAATCCTATCATCCCTCGCCAAGATCTTTGAGAGCGTCTTACATGCCAACCTGAACAAGCAAATTGAACCGTACTTAGACGACGCCCAACACACTTTTAGGAGAGGTAGATCAGTAAACACCAACTTACTCACTATAGTAGACTACATTGCGAACAAACTAGACTCTGGAACACAGATAGATGTGATATACCTAGATTTTAAAAAAGCTTTCGACCAAATAGATAACGTAACGATATACTCCTTAACAAATTCAGTAGCTTTGGTTTCTCTCCTAAGCTACTAAAACTATTTGCTGATTACCTTCGTGACCGTCAACAGTTTGTTCGTCTTGGCTGTTTCGACTCTTCTTCATATCACACTAGATCAGGTGTAAGTCAGGGTTCCTCCTTGGGGCCTCTTCATTTCATCATGATGGTTGACGATCTGGCCAAACAACTTGAATTTGCCAAGTGCCTTCTGTATGCAGATGACCTCAAACTTTACATTGAAATAAAATCTATCGATGACTGTCACGCCCTGCAGCGAGATTTAAGTGCGGTTCAAGAGTGGAGCGAGGAAAATCGACTACACCTTAACGTCAGTAAATGCCAAACTAGGTCCTTCAGTAGATCTTCCCGACCCTTCAAAATGCCGTATCAACTCTATGGGGAACTGTTAAAACGAGAACAGAACGTAAAAGATTTAGGTATACTTTTTGACACTCACTTAAATTTCCATGACCACATTTGCAAATTAGCTGCCGACTGCTTTTAAAGGTTAGGATTTGTTACAAGAAACTGTAGGGATTTTCATAATATCAATGCCATTAAGCTCCTCTACACTGCCTTAGTGAGAACAAAACTAGAGTCGAGTCCTTCATGAGGGTTCCACACGCACGCAGCGTGTGGAACCCTCATGAAGGAACATATACGTTGATGGTGGAAAAAGCCCAAAAAAGGTTTTTGCGCTTTTTGTACAGGAAAGTATGTGGTTACTACCCCTTCATGTACCCTACTAAATACCTTCAGGGTACACTTGGTTTCCACTCTCTCGAAACGCGCAGACTCCGATCAACTACTCACAATATGCCGCATCATTCGTGGGTTGCTCAATTGCCCTAATCTATTAGCTGAGGTGAGTAGACTCGGACAATCGCGCTAGATTCCGCCCAGGGCGAGTTCCGCTTTTTTCTCCGAGGGCCGCGCGTACCGTAGCGCGCCAACAATCCCCCCAGTCTGTCGTGCACAACGCCACCTTAACGCTCTAGCCGTCGCCAACTCACAAGACTTTTTTGCAGACAGATGGGCAATAGTTGAAAAACTTTGCCTGAGCTACTCGGAGGAACCGAGCTCTTTAACACCGTGGGTGGTGATAAGAGCATAGTGTGTTTGTACCTACATGATTTAGATTTTTAAATACCCACCTGTTATTTTTTTTTCTTATATTGTTTAGATACGTTACTTTTCTTATATTTTTATTTCATTAGTATTTTTAAGATTTATTTTAGTTTTTTGTACCTACATAATTTTATATTTTGATCTCAGTGAGTTGTTTTGTTTTTTGTTGTTATTAAATGCTTAGCTTTAATTAGTTATAGTTACATAGAATAACGCATTAGAATTGTCTATTAGGTTATTCTATTTTTTATTAAAGAATTTGAATTTGAACTTCGTAGCCGGGAGACGGGTAGTAACATTAACAACTAGCTGCGTCCCGCGGTTTCACGCGCTTAGTCTTAAATCCCGGTATTCCCACGGGATAAAAAGTAGCCTAGATGTGTTATTCCAGACTATAATATATCTCTGTGCTAATTTTCACCAAGATCCGTTCAGCCGTTCTGAAGTTATAGAGTAACAAACATCCATCCATCCATACTTACAAACTTTCGCATTTATAATATTAGTAGGATAAAGTTTGTAAGTATGGATGGATAAATAAATAAATAAATATTGCTGGACAACCCACACAGCTCCATCTAGCCCCAAAGTAAGCTACTCAAAACTTGTGTTATGGGTACTAGATGACTGATATATTTAATGTTAATATTTAGGATATTTGAACGCACTCTTAATTGATAGATATGTCACTGTCATGTAGCTATGACATGTTAATGTAAGTCTGTCTCCCTCTCTTCCTTTCATGGCTCTCGCTGAACGACATTGTAATTCTGTGACTAATTAATTAAATCTAATTATAGTTTACTAATCGTGTAATGTATTTGACGAACATTGACTGGGTGGTTTTATGATTAAAAGCAGCATCAATGGACCCAGCGTATTTCATTTACTTTCTGGCTAGAATCATCCCAAATAGGTTTGTGTGATGGTATAGTGTCATATCCACTGATCGACCTCTCATCAATAGGTTCTGAAGCCCAGACGGCACAACAAATCCTTCTACCTACCAAAAAGGGATATTCAAGAGATTCGAAAGCCGAAAGTATCGTTGGGTCGAAGACCGCGAGCAATTTGTATTGCCTGCGCTGCGCGTGACTCGTGCTGCTCGTCATGGCGTCCACGTCTACACAGCCGCCGACCGCAAGCGAGAACAACGCAGCCGGCATTGTTTCTACTGGCGGCTCTAATAACAATTCAGCAAATACTAATTACTACAATGTCGATAAGCTCGAGGGAATGAGCAATTATAACACTTGGAAATTTTGTATGAAGATGGCATTAACCCTAGAAAATGTTTGGTCTTGTACTCAAGGCACAGATGTTGAAGAGTGGAAAGATCAGCGAGCCCTCGCCAGAATCTGCCTAGCAGTGAAACCACACTGTTATCAGTATGTTCATAACGCTAAAACGAGTCAAGAAGCATGGACGAACTTAGCCAAAGTATTTGAAGACAAGGGCCTGTATCGTCGAGTTCTACTTCTACGACAACTGCATCGAGTCGAGTTGACAAGTTACTCATCTGTCACTCAGTACGTGGATGCAGTGATGACACTCGTTCAGCAGCTGGCGGATATTGGTAAAGATACCGAAGATGGTGAGATCGCCGAACTACTCCTCAGTGGATTACCTGAAAATTATGATCATCTAGTTACCAGCCTCGAGACTGTCTGTCTCACTGGAAGTCTATCGAGTGAATTAGTGCGCTCCAGGCTATTGCAAGAAGAATTTCGTAAGTCCGAGCCAGGTGCTTTAACGACAGCCTTCGTATCGAGACAACAAATTAAAACCTGCAGTTATTGTAAAAAGAAAGGTCACCTAAAAGCAAAATGCTTTAAACTAAGACGTGATAAGAAGAACAAAGAAGAAGATGGTGAGAAGACCTTTGTGGCTTCTGCTTTCTATGTCAACAGTCAGGATTGGGTGGTAGATTCGGGCTGCTCAACGCACATGTGTAACAACAGAAGTTGGCTATCAAATTTTAAGGACTGTAAGAGTGAAATTAAAATTGCAAACAATGAACAAATATCATGTTTAGGTTCAGGAGAAGTAATATTGGAAACTGATGATCTGGTAAAAGTTATTAATAATGTATCTTTTGTCCCTGAGTTATCAATTAACTTGCTGAGTGTTAGTAAATTATGTGAGAAAGGTTTTACTGTAACATTCAACAAGAAGGGTTGTCATATCTACGAAAAATGTGTTATCTCTGGCAATTCAATTTGTAAAGCCTATAATAAAAATGGCATCTACAAATTATCTGGTAAGCCCCATGTTCCAAGTACAGCGTCTACGTGCGGTTTGGTGGCGCATTCTTCGGCGCTCCTGCCTGAGCAGGAGGCACAGAGTGCTAACATAGCTGAGGTGCCGATTGATGTCTGGCACAGGAGGCTAGGCCATCTAGGAGTTAAAGGTATGCTAGCGTTAAGGAATGGTGTAGCTAATGGTGTGTTGTTTCAGTTCAATCACAAACAAGACTTGCAAAACTGCATACCATGCATAGAAGGGAAGATGGCAGCTAAGCCGTTTCCAACCAAAAGTCATCACCGAGCAAGCCAGCCTTTGGAACTCATACACTCGGATGTCTGCGGCCCAATGCCTGTGGCAAGTTGGGGTGGCGCTAGATATCTGGTAACCTTCACGGACGATTTCACTAGGAAAAGTTTTGGCTACCTGCTTCAGAGGAAAAATGAGGTATTTTCTACTTTTATTGATTTTAAGTCACAAGTAGAAAAACAATTGGGTTTTCCAATTAAAATTCTACGTTCCGATAATGGGGGAGAATATTGTAATAGCAATTTTTCTGATTACTTCAAAAAGGAAGGGATTGTCCATCAGACCACTATTCCATATTGTCCTCAGGGTAATGGTGTTTCCGAGCGCCTAAATAGGACTCTCTTAGAAAAAGCGAGATGCATGCTACGAGGGGCAGGTCTAGAAGAGCGATTTTGGGGTGAAGCAGTTATGACTGCCATTTACTTGAAAAATAGGTCCCCTACTTCATCTCTGTCCGACCTTACTCCACAGGAGAAATGGACCGGATCAAGGCCAGATCTTAGTCATCTCCGTATATTCGGCTGTATTGCTTATTCACTGATCCCTGAGCAAAGAAGGAACAAGCTGGGTGCTAAAAGCAAAATGTATTTATTTGTGGGCTATAGCGAGACCTCTAAGGGCTATAGACTTGCAGACCCCGCTAACCCTACTAAGGTTATTATATCTAGGAATGTAGCATTTATAGAAAATAAATTCTATGAGACTGACAAAGTTAGCAATTCTAATAATTCTAATAATTTTATGTTTTATGAATTGAGTAATAATATTAATAAGTCTAGTCATCAGAATGAACCAGGTTCTAATATAAGTATTTTAGATTCTAGTACCAATGTTGAACTGAATTCTAGCATAAATAGTAATCTGCCGAATTCTAGTAACGATAGAGAAGTGAATCCAAATATTATTGTATCAGATACTGAAACAAGCAAATCTGAAATTTCAGATGCGGATGAGTACTACTGCACTGGCAGCGAGAACGAGGACGGCTCTTCGTGTTCACCGATCGCTGATGCGCCCTCTGAGCGGGTGACGTCGCCGCATCTAGTGGCACCTCAAGGGGAAGTACAAGTCGCCCCAGAGCCTTCGCCTTCGCGCTCTTCTGCTCGTCCTGTTCGGTCTACTCGTTCAAAGTTGCCATTAAGGTATGAGGATTATGAAACTGATTTCTCTCTCGTGGCACACCATGCACTTCCAGGCGATCCTCACACATATGAGGAAGCCATATCCTGTGCTGACGGTCAACATTGGCAATCTGCCATGCAATGCGAATATAATTCGCTCATTGCAAACAATGTGTGGGAAATAGTCGACAGGCCACCAAGTACAAATGTAATCAAATGTAAGTGGGTCTATAAACGTAAACATGATGCCTCAGGCAAGTTCGATAAGTTTAAGGCTCGTTTGGTCGCCAGAGGTTTCACACAAGTTAGAGGCATAGATTACAATGAAACCTTCTCTCCTGTAGTTAGACATAGCACTATGAGAATTCTGTTTAGTTTGGCTAATGAGCTAGATTTAAGCATAGATCATGTGGATGTAACTACTGCATTTCTTAATGGAAAATTGGATGAAACCATTTATATGGAACAACCTCCAGGTTTTTTTTAATAATGATAACAGTAAAGTTTGCCTCTTGTCAAAAGGAATTTATGGCCTGAAACAGGCAAGCAGAATCTGGAATGCAAAAGTTCATACACTACTATCTGAAAATGGTTATAAACAGAGTAAATGTGAGCCTTGTGTTTATAGTAAGAAAGTAGGTAATGATCTCATTATTGTAGCTTTGTATGTCGACGATTTCTACATATTTTATAGCTGTGATAAAAACTAGTTATTGCCTTTGCTAGAAAATAATTTTAGTGTTAAAAAACCTTGGTTCAGTTACAAACTGTTTAGGTATGAATGTATATAGAGATAGGGTTAAGCATATTATAAAACTTGACCAGTCAGAATATATAAATAAATTGTTAATTAAATTTGGCATGGATAAATGATAGCTGATGTACTAACGAAAGCCTTAGGTGGATGTAAACATAAATTGTTTACGCATGAAATGAATGTGATCCCTAAGTAGACGTAGGTATTACCTTTTTAGTCATGTAATTTATTTTAGATTGTATATCTATATCCACCTACTACTATGTCAATACTATGTGATTGCTGCATATACTTTTTGTAGAGTCTGAACAAAATGTAGAGTCAGTTGCATGTAATTATTATAGAGCATGAATTGTATTGGTATGGTAGAGTCTCAGATTAAGATTTCTTGTGAAATGTATTTTGTTTGAGTCGCTCAAAATCCTAAGGGGAAGTGTTAATATTTAGGATATTTGAACGCACTCTTAATTGATAGATATGTCACTGTCATGTAGCTATGACATGTTAATGTAAGTCTGTCTCCCTCTCTTCCTTTCATGGCTCTCGCTGAACGACATTGTAATTCTGTGACTAATTAATTAAATCTAATTATAGTTTACTAATCGTGTAATGTATTTGACGAACATTGACTGGGTGGTTTTATGATTAAAAGCAGCATCAATGGACCCAGCGTATTTCATTTACTTTCTGGCTAGAATCATCCCAAATAGGTTTGTGTGATGGTATAGTGTCATATCCACTGATCGACCTCTCATCAATATTTAATACACTAGCGGCCCGCCCCGGCTTCGCACGGGTATTTAACAATAATTTCAAAATTATAATACACACACATAAACCCTTCTATTTGCGTTAGGTTACTAAAAAAGAAAAGTATAAAGAAAATTTGAACATTATTATTTTAATGAACTTTTATTTTTATTAGGTACTTAACTTTTTACCGTTGCGTAGGGGAGCCGACTTCATTTCTTGACATTGACTCCCCACCCGTACGGCCCCTTTTTTTTTTTTTCGCTGGGAAAAATGCGTTACGCATTCCCCCCCATTGGAGGATGGGGGGGATATGTGGGACTCCCCGGCCTGTGAGGGCCGGTATACCCACTAAACGACCCAGTGGCACTCCCGCGTCGTCACCATGGAGGGGAACTGGGAAACTGGCAGAGCCTTTTCGTCCAGTTCCCCGCCGACGACCGCCCGCCTTGACAGCGGGGCCTACACGCCCCTCCTGGAGGGAGAGGCCCAGGAACGACCGCGAGTGCTCGATCATTCCCGCTCGACGGAGGTGGCGAATAGTGCAATGCGAGAGATGGCGTCTCCACGCCTATCTTCCGCTATTCATCACCTTGAGGGGAGGGAAGACGTCTTCTCCTATCCCTCCTCCGCCTGCAGAGCGGCGCCTGAGGGTCAACCTCCCGCGCGCGCTCTGCTGCCTCCTTCTGGGACATTACGTCCTCACAGAAGGAGGCGACCGCTGCCCAGCCTGTCGCGTCCCTCAGCATGGAGTTCACCACGCTGGGGAGCGACAGGTCTGGTCCAACTACCGCCACCAAGTCGCGGCGCGGCTCGGCCCACGACGGGCACACCTCGAGGGTGTGCTGTGCCGTGTCTTCCACCGCGCCACAATGGTGGCAGGACGGGGCACCCTCCTTTCCGATCCAGTGCAGGTACGACCCAAAGCATCCATGCCCGGATAGCACCTGCACCAGACGGAATGATGAAAAGCCGTGAGGCCGGTCGAGCCAGTCCTGCAGGACTGGCCCGAGTGCCTCCAAGGTTCGGTGGCCAAACGCGGCGGAGGCGAGGTCCACCTTCCAGTGCTGGACGATGGCATCCTTCGCCTCCCGCTGGACAGCTTCCCGCTCCTCCGAGGCGGGGCGCTCTCTGAGCGCCCTACGCCTCGCCGTCCACTCGTATACTCTGGCGAGCACCCACGCCTCGAGGAGGGGTGCCCGCCAGAGCGCAGGCCGCTGCAAAGCCCACCGAGCGGTAGGCTCTTGCGACCCGCTGCGCGATGGCCTTTTGGGGGCTCCGGAGTGCGGCGGCGTTCTCCCTTCGTTGAAGGGAGTCCGCCCAGATAGGGGCCCCGTAAAGGGCCATGCTCTTCAAGATGCGCTTTTGGCCCGCCCAAATTTGGGAGGAGCCAGGAAAGCGCTCCCGCAACCTTAAGAAGGCGCTTTGACAGCCCGCTGAAATGCGGGCCGAAGCGCCACCTGCTGTCAAGCACCAGGCCCAGATATTTCATCTGGGCCTTCACCTCGACCCTGACGCCCTCCACCATAATGTGGGCGTCACTGGGGATGCGCTGCCGAGGCCCGTGGAAAAATACGGCCTCGGTCTTGTGCAGCGCCACCTCCAATCCAAGCCGGCGGATCCTTCCTGCGACCAAGGATCCGCCAGCCGAGGCCAGGCTCGCTGCCTCACTAAAGCTCCTCCCCCGACCCGTGCGGCCCCTACCCTAAGGTGCTGCCTAGCTCGCCAAGCAGGGTGAGCGGCTACCACGCGACCTTTTTCTAATACTTACTTTTTTAAACTTGTGATATCTTTCGAATGGAATGTCCGAATTGAATTATTTAAAAAGTTTTATAAAGGTATTAAAACAGTTTTGAATATGAAGTAATTTATTTTGATAAGGATTAATACCAAGATACAAATAAAGAGCCTCTTATAGCGGCGGCATTTAAATTAAAATTTTAAAATAAGAAAACACTTATTGTGGCATAACTATAAGAGTTAGACATGTACTGTCGCGACACTTTTTGTAAATAATGATGTGTTCTGCAAAGTTGTAGAACATTATTTTATTCTATCATCAATAGTTTTCGCAGTGCACGCGATGTAAAGAATATTTTACGAATTTTTTTACACCTTGACATTATTTGAATTTTAGTAAGGATCCCAAATTTTTTTGAAAATGTAATATAGCCTATGTTCACCGGGGATAGTGTAGCTTCCCAATGGTGAAAGAATTTTTCAAATCGGTCAAGTAGTTTCGGAGCCTATTCAATGCAAACAAACAAACAAACAATCAAATATTTCCTCTTTATAATATTAGTTTAGATTATAATAAACTTATATAGATAGATATTTTTTATTATAGATAGAAAACACCCAGACCAACGGATAAATTTCTGCAGATCGTACACAAATTTGTTCCGAGGCGAGAATCGATCCCGCAACCTCTTGCGTCGCAGGCGGACTCGCCCGCTGCGCCACTGAGGACGTCGATGAATGTTTGTTACTCTTTCACGGAACGGCACGCGGCGTGTTTTTACAGTGTATTTAATTTAAAAGTCGGTTTTTTTCTTGAGAGTTACTTTGAAGTCTGTTAAAAAGACATCCGGAATCAAGACGGAAAGTTTTCGACGGATAGGTAGGAGGAATGACCACAAGCAAAGTCTAAGAAATGTTTGTTTTATCCGAATAATTAAGCAGACCGAAAATCCAGGTGTTGATCGCTTGGAGACTAGAGCGTGGTGGCACAGCCCACAGACAGCGACCGTGAGCCGCAGCAGTTGGCACGCACACCACGCTGAATATCGCCGAAAGTTCCGGCCGGGGCGGGGAGCGCCTCGCTTGTCAGTACCCCTCCGACCAGCGATGCTGTGCTGTCTCCGGAAATAGAGTACCTACGTCCAACGTCTCTGCGTGTCGCGTACTGCCCGCCGCCGGCGCCTCCGCAACTTATCCCGAAGCCGTCAAATCGCGTTTATATTTAGAGCCAATTTCGAATCTTTCGCTAACTTTCATCTGCGACGTGACGGCTTCGGATCCGATCCGAGGTGCATTCCCGAGGGGGTGCAGCTCGCATCGGAGCAATGGTGTGACATTGGTGGCTTAGTGTAGATTATGTGAACAACGTCCGCAGATCGGCCGACCGGGTGCGCGCGAGTGAGTGCAAATGACTGATAGCCCGACATAGCGGGCCGAACTAGAGCAACATGTGGACTAAAGGATTGACATTATGGAGGTGTACATTATGCACGCTGCTGGTCGCGACCACACTCGCGGCCATGGCGCGAGGTGAGTCCTTGTCGCGGCTCATGAGTGGCCGCAGCCGCAGCCTCATCTTCGCTCGCTCTCTGCGTCACTACATCGTTTCTATTTTCAGCGTAACTTGCGCTGAAATTATGTAAAAAGCTCACGTATGTGGTCTATTTTAGGCGGTAGCCTTAGGTGAAGTTTTAAAGACGAATGATCTAGTGACCCAGATATGAGGTAGGCATGGCATTATGACTAGGCCGAAAGACCAAGTCTAGTTGAGTGTAGATCGCAATGCGCTTGAGTTTCTCGCAAAGCTAGATACGTAAATAGAAATACAGGGATTTGCCGTGTGGCGTCGCCATCTTGTGAAAAACGATAGGATCGCTGAGACGGCAATATAAAAATGTGACACGAAAAAGAGTGATCATTATTTTTGGAGAAATGAGAAAGAAAATTAAATATTGGAAGATTTCAATAAGTAGTCTAAAATCAAATAGAGTAGGTATTAGGTACATATTTATCCTCAGAAGTAGAACTAGGTACTAGTGTCAATATTTTATGTTCTTGCCCGTGAAATATACCTAGTCGTTGTGTTATGACTTGGTGGTAGGTGAGGTAGATAAACCTACATAATTTAACAGCGATGATTCATGAATACATAAACATAAAATCCCGCACCTAGGTCATGTCCCCGTCGTTTCGCTTTCTACATCAAATAGGTATAGGTACCTCTGTCTGATAATAGGTAATGCTTTCTAGTTAGATATATTCAACAATAGACCCAGATTCGGTCTATTGTTGAATATCTAAGTAAAATCCTAAATAAAATCATTTGATTTTTTGCAACTAGGTACCTACCTAAGTACTTAAGGGGCAGCATACAGCGCGCCGCTATATCGCTCGCACAATTGAAATTATAAAGATGTAAAATTACTGAATGTATTTATGTAAAATCGCAATCGGTCAAGTTGTTGTCAATGGCAATATTGGCCACACAAAGATTGAGCGTAAATTTAATCTTGACCAAGCAAGTTTTAATACATAAAAATTGGAAAAAAATATAAATTCACATTTCTAAGTGTGAAAAGATGCTTGGATCAAAATTTTATTTTCGCTCAATCTTTGTATTGCCATTGACAACAACTTGACCGATTACGATTTTACATAAATACATTCAGTGATTTTATATCTTTAAAAATTTCACTTGTGCGAGCATGATAGCGGCGCGCCGTATGCTGCGCCTTAAACAACAAATGATTTAAAGCAAGAAAAACACCAGGAAACCAATGCTGAAAATGAACGTTAAAATGCTTATGTACCTACCTACCTATCTATCTATCTACAACATAACAATCTATACCTACCTACCTAGCTAGGTAGGTACCTAGGTACCTACCTTAGCGTCATTCACCAAGGCCAAACTTGTAGAAGGTCAGACCAAAATACTTCCACGAGAGATGCGATGAAAAGTTAATGCAATTTCTAACGGGTTGATAATTTACTACTCGTGTGTTGTTGAGAAAAACGAATAAATACGAGGATAACTATTCGGAATCACAGAAATCTCAATTGTGATGAATGAACATCGTCTGAGAATAAGGACTACATTATTTAAAACTAGTTGCGCCCCACGGTTTCACCCGCGCAGATCGAAATCCCGGTATTCCCACGGGATAAAAAGTAGCCATTCCAGACTATAATATATATCTCCCTGCCAAGTTTCATCCAGATCCGTTCAGCCGTTCCGGCGTGAAAGGGTAACAAACATCCATCCATCTATCCATCCATCCATCCATCCATACTTACAAACTTTCGCGTTTATAATAGTAGTAGGATTAAAACCTAGGTAAATACTACAATACCGATTTTTTTTTGTAGGTTTGTCTTCGGTTGATTGTTGATCGAAGATGTCCTCAGATAAAATCCGCATATACCTACTTTTTTATAATACCTCCTTCCTACCCACCCATAATGGGTAAGTTTTGGCTCAGAAAGCCTTTGGGAACACTAAAGTCACGGCTGAAGTCGCGTAGGCTTTTCTTATCCCTCCACGTACCCCTTTCGCGCTAGGTGCAGATTATCATACCTTAGGTATAGTAAAAAAAATTAGTAAAGCCAATAATTACCTAGCCTAGCTAAGTAGGTACCTGCTAAGTATGGTAGGTATGGTAACCAAGTTTCAACTGAATTGGGTTAAACTATAGCAATCCTTGTACCTGGGTTAAGGGTTGCGGATAGTAGGGTCGCAACTGGGAGTAGGTAGATGGCAAGTCTTTCCCTTGAGTCAGTTTGTCTA
Organism: Plemyria rubiginata; assembly: GCA_963576535.1. Taxonomy (NCBI): domain Eukaryota; kingdom Metazoa; phylum Arthropoda; class Insecta; order Lepidoptera; family Geometridae; genus Plemyria; species Plemyria rubiginata. The sequence goes on from OY754926.1 coordinate 5,430,868, forward strand.
GGACAGTGTTTTTCAATCATTTTGTGGATCGCGTCTCCCCTAGGGGTCGCGACCCACACACGAAGACTTCTTCGGGGGTCGTCGCAGGCAAAAGGGAAAAGGCAACTACACTACAGTATAAACACAATTTCAGTGAAAAGAATGGCGTACCTATAACATTTAGTCTCTATGGGCCAGAATCTTTCAACCCATTAGGGGTCTCGTATTCAAAAATATTGAAAAACACTAGTCTAGGAGATGAAAAATTATTACTTAAATTTTCTTCACTTTTTTCCAAGATAAAAAAACCTAACCTAAGTTTCAGCTGAAAAAGTAAAGTTATATTTTTTCAACTCCTGAAAAAAATACTCTAGGGAGGACTTGCCATCTACCCCCACTTCAAACCCCCCCTACCCCCAACCCTCCACCCAGATACAGGGATTGCTATAGCCAATCCCTGAATTGGCCTATTTATTGAACAGACCTTGACTCCATCACCAGACCAGGGTCACTATTATAAGAGAACTGAGAAGATACCTACCTCACTTTATCACATTTAATTTTATTGCTTAGGTACCTCTACATTTCCTTACAATCTTCTCAACTTTCAGGTGATGACGAAATACCTTCAGAATCACAATGCCGTCCATATATTGAAAAAGCTCTAAAAGACCTGGAATCAGGAGATGTAGAGCCAGGTAAGTTAGTTTTACAAATTCTGATCTATCAAGTACAGCAACCAGCCCAATAAACCTTAGCCCAATAAACGAAAATGGACTAAGCACTAACTATAATTATTCATCGTGGTTCAGATTGAAGGCCTGTACTGATTTCTAAATTTCCTGGCCATACCAACGTCCAACGTCAATGCCCATCATCCTTAGATGAAGTATAACATAATCATCGCAACAATCGCGCTAGACTCTTCACGTAGAGTGACCACTTCAACGCCATAATCTTTGATACGGCAATGATATTGCCGTTATAAAATTCCCGCGGCAATCAAATTGTGACAATCGCGTGGTCACACCAACTTTCAACGTTAATTACCGAGATAATTATTGCCATTTTCTCGGTAGTGTGGCCAAGGGGTCAGACAAATGTTTTACTGTCTTTAGAACGCGTATAATTCCGTTTCCGTTTCAAATAAACGTGTTACGCGCGTTATTAAAAAAAATCCGAGGTTAAATTAATTGACATAAGTTTACTGGTGGACTGGTGTCGAGAATCTATTTTAACTGGCCGGTGACGCCGCCCGCGCCATGAGATTTCAGCTGAATAACATGAATCAAATCAGAATATCGGTGATGGAATCGAATAGATAGATCACACTGTCGCGTCGTCCGACTAAAATCAGTTTACTGTAAAGTGCTACATATGGAGGGAGACTACTTTTAGTATACTATACCTCCATAATGTAGCACTTTACAGTAAACTGATTTTAGCTGATACGTTTGTTACGGGATCGATTGGTTGGTTTATTTTAAATTACATACCTAATGAAACGTTTGACTCGCCATGCAAAAGTCTGTGGAATTGCAATTCGAGGGTTCGTTGTTGGTTAGGTAAATGTAGAAGCAATTTATTTATGAATCACTGCAAAACGAAATTGGATTACTTTTGTGACTAATGCGAACATACTTCATCTTTCTCAATGTAAGCCGCGGTCGATTGCGCAAATTAAACAAATTGTAGGTCACCTAGTCACAAACCTAGTCCTTAAAACTGGCGATGAAGTAAAAGACTAGGTAGGTAATTGAAAAAAATCAATAATGATTTCAATATATTAAAATACCTATTTCATCTTATGATAAAATATCGCTTGCCTACACAATCACTATGAACCATCACAGACGGTTAGGATATTGGGGTTGGCTATAGCAATCCTTGTACCTGAGTTGAGGGTTGGGGATAGGGGGGATGCAAGTGGGGGTAGATGGCAAGTCTTCCCCTTGAGTCCTTTTTTCTAGGAAATGAAAAAAAATAATTTAATTTTTCAGGTAAGGTACTAGTTAGGTTAGGGTTTTTTTTTATATGAAAAAAAAATGGTATTAATATTTCATCTCTATGACAAAAAGACTCAAGGGAAGGAATTCTCATTAGGTTAGGGTTATTTTTTTTTTTTTTAAGTGAAGAAATTTGAAGGAAATTTTTTGGATTTTTTTTTTCATTTCCTAGAAAAAAGAACTATAGGGAAAGACTTGCCATCTACCCCCACATGCTTTCCCCCTATCCCCAACCCTCAACTCAGGTACCAGGATAGCTATAGTTTAACCGGATATTGTGTATTTTCATATTAGGGTACCTATTTTAGAATAGTGGCCCCTAGTGATTGTATCTGTATGGCGAGCGTTGATATCATCTATTATTAGTATCTTCATCGTCTGTGATACGCTTTAGTTAGGTCAATATAATAATCACTCATTTGTTTTTATTTTCGAATTAGCGTTGAATGAATGTTTCGAATGTATCTGCTATGCCGGAAATACATATATCACCACTCAATCGAAACAAATACTCCTTACTCCGATAACGATGCTAGTTTGCATACTATTATTCATTAGTTTTTAAGCTTCTCCTTCGATTACGAGCGATAAACTAAGATTTGGAATAAATTTGATCTTTTTTCTAGATTCTGCAGAAAAAACCGATAGTAGTGAAGTGAGTGTTAACGACGAAACGAATGAAGTGAGTTCAACTGAAGAAGGAGAAACAGCAGATAGTAAAGAAGAAGACGCACCATCTATAGAAGTAGCAGATGAACCCTATATACCCCAAGCATCTCTAGAAGAATTAGAAGTTGTGAAAGACGACGACTCAAGGGAAGACACGGACGAGAAGCAAGACGAGGATGGAGATAGCAAAGAGGAGGAAACAGACGATAGCAAAGAAAATGACGGAGACAGCAAAGAGGACACAGCATCTGCTGAAGAACTAAGAGCCGATCAAGGTGAGTAATTGATTGAGTGAGCGAAGCGAACGAAAATCTTACAGTCAACTTGGGCGATTTGGCATTTTATGTGTGTATGTATGTACGTATATATGTATGTTTGTATGTTTGTCCAACGATAACTTGAGAACCGTTTATCCGATCTGCATGATATTTGGTAAGTCGATAGCTTGTACTTGAGAAATTTACTGGTAAGTATATGGGTAAAATCGGATGAGAGGTTATTAAAATATGGGGTTTTATATGAGAAAAATATGAAAAAAATAAAATTACGTGTCATATGAAAGGGCTTGGCTTGGGCATTCCAAAACCATTTTTATTTTTTTTCTAGGATGCCCGCTATTTTAGATACAACAAAAAAGTTAAATTAAGATAACCAACGACTCAAGAGCTCCCATTTCTAAGAGTTTCGTTGGCATCAAGGTTTTTCTACTGGTCGACCAGTTTCTTAATTATTATTTTTTTTGAAATAAATTAAGAATGTACTTGGCTCTCATTAAATGGTGATAGCGACCTGTTCTGATGTTGGAGCCAAGGTCCGTTCAACGGAACTCATCAATAAATAGGCCAATTCAGTTGAAACTTGGTTACCATATTTAGTTTGTAAGTGGCAGCCAGAGACAAGTCCAAAGACAATGTTTGGACTTGCCTCTGACTACCACTTACTTATATTTTCGGAGCGTCGCTTCACGAAATCTCAGTTCGGGGCGAACTTCTAGTATTTGTTTATTTAAAACTAAAATTCAAACAGTGCGTACCTAGGTACCTACTACAACAAAAACTTAAACAACGTACCTACAAAGATAATATAAATACTCTGGAATCTAAATTTATAAATTACTAGTTGCGCCCCGCGGTTTCGACCGCACAGATTTAAATCCCGGTATTCCCACGGGATATAAAGTATGCTATGTGCTATTCCAGACTATAATCTATCTCTCTGCCAAGTTTCATCCAGATCCGTTTAGCCGTTCCGGCGTGAAAGAGTAGAAACAAACATCCATCCATCCATCCATACTTACAAACTTTCGCATTTTTAATATTAGTAGGACAAATGTATATTACAAATATGTACCTAATGGTTTGCTCCGACCGAAGTGATATTTCGCTGTGTGCATGACCTAGATAAGTTCGTTGAATACTAGCAGCTATCTGTGGCTCCACTATACAGGGTGTCCGGAATTCAAAAATCATGGATGATAACTCGGAATTCGACGACATTGGACTAAGGTAATCTAGCCTGAATAGATGCGTAACGAGGTGACCTTACCCCCCCCCCCCCCTCACGGCTTTGCATCGACCTTCCGGACATCCTGTATAGTGTGTCTGATACACGTATACATACACACGCAATAAGTATTACTATTAACTACATAATAATATACATTTTACAAGTTTCACCCAAATCCTTAAAGTAGGTACATTTACTTTACATTTAGGTAAGTAACGATGATAGGTACGTGGTAAAACATACATACTCGCTCACATATTCTCGCATTTCGAATATTAGTGTGATTAGCTAGATCGCCTACATCATCTCATGATCTTACCGGAAATAATTTGAACAATAAGGTCATGAAAAACTAGTGGGAGCTCTTATTTTTTAAATATTACTACAAAAACACGCCGCTTTATACGGATGGATTTAGACGGTGACGATAGACGATAAGTCAATAATTGTTTGTATAATACTCGTAATACTCTATTTCAGAAAGTGAAGAAGATAAAGAACAGAAAGACAAATCTGAGGAAGATACTAACAAGGATTCAAACGAAATTGTTGACGCTGACAGTAAAGAGACTGAAGCGGCTACTGATGATGACGATGCAAGCAAAGAAACAACTGACGATAAATCCGATGAAAAGTCTAATGAGGCTGCTGACGATTCAGAAGAAAGCAAAGACGAAGAAAAGTCCAACGAGGATGACGATGGATCTCAAGAAAAGGCTGATGAATCACAAGAAGTTAAAGAAGATGTAGATGCTCAATCTTCAGAAGACACTGCAGAATCAAGCGAAGACAAAGACCAGTCAGGAGAAACCATAGATGATTCAGGCGAAGCCCAAAATGAATCAGATGATGTGAAGGATGAAACTACTGAGGAAACCGATGAATCAGGCGAAGAAAAAGACGAATCTATAGAAGAATCTAAATCGGATGAGGATAAAAAAGAATCTGAAGAAGACAAAGATGGATCAGACGAGGAAAAAGACAAATCAGAAGAAAAAGAAACATCTCCTGAAGACACTGTTGAAGAATCTGCTGAAGGTGATGGAGGGGTAGCTGAAGAAGCAGATAAAGAAGAAGAAACAGAAAAATCTGAGGAGGCTAGTGAAGATTCCGTAGAATCTTCCACTGAAGAAGCTTTAGAGGAAGAGGAAGGAGCACCTGAAGAAGAGTTATTATTTGTAAGTATACTTTCCTGCTGGTTAACTATGTAGTACAGTTGGATATACGATAGACTAGGAAAAAAAGAGATATAATCCGTATAATGAATTCATTGTCATTAGTTTAACTTAGGCATAGATGTTTTGCACCAGATATTTAAAATTCAGCTATTTATTTATGAAATCTTTCGTAATTTTTTATTTAAGTAAGTAATTGTGTTTTTTCAGGAAGTTGAAATTCCCGAAAACTTAAGATCCCGCGAGCACATCAAACAGATCCTGAGATTGGAAGAAGAAGCAAGCGAAAATGAATTAACCGTGGAGAAATCCGCTGAAATTATACTTAGAGATCTAAAGAGAACTTATGAGAACTCTATCAAACCGCTAGAAACCTTGTTTAAATACAGAGACCTAAGCAATAGGCATTTTGGTGACCCTGAAATATTCTCTAAGCCGTTGGTGCTGTTTATGGGGCCATGGAGCGGAGGAAAATCTAGTATTTTGAACTATCTGACGGGGCTGGAATTCACTCCATGGTCTCTTAGAACTGGTGAGTGCTTGCTTAGTTAGTACCAAATTAACTGTTTTTCTGTATCCTAACCAAACGTATTTACGAGTTACCTACGTCTAGATCTTTTCATATTAGGCGTATTTGCATGACATGGAAGAAATCACTAGTTCAATTTTACCTACATATACATCTTCGGCGCAAATATTCTTTGTGCCAAAGACATCAAATGAAACCTACTTTGTTTAGGTGCCGAGCCATCGCCAGCATACTTCAACATCCTGATGCACGGCGAAGAGCCGCAGGTGCTAGACGGCACTCAGCTCGCCGCTGACTGGACCTTCTCAGGGCTACAAAAGTTCGGCCAGGGGTTGGAGGAGCGGCTGAGAGGCCTGAAATATCCTAGCAAGATTTTAGAAAAGGTAAGAGGCGAGGCCTTTTCCACAGTGACAATGATCATCAGTCATTGTTTACTTTTAACCAAAGCTTCTTCTGTCGTAACGCAGACTGAATTTTGCCGGGAGTTTTTTTTCCCATTTTCCACACGTTATCGACTTATCACACATAAATATTATGTTTTCATGAAAGTATTTCTCATTAATTTTGTTTGGATGTAATTGCATAAATTATGTAGTTACACACTTGGGTACACCTACCTTGCGTCATTCCTATAAAAAGTCGTGCAGAGATAATCACAAGGTTTTATGTTTGCAGGTGAACATCGTAGAAATCCCCGGTATCCTAGAAGTACGGAAGCAAGTGTCCCGCGTGTTCCCTTTCAACGACGCCTGCCAGTGGTTCATTGACCGCGCGGACATCATATTCCTCGTATACGATCCCTCTAAGCTGGACGTCGGTCCTGAGACCGAGGCAATACTCGACCAACTCAAGGGCAGAGAATCTCAGGTTAGTTTAAAAAATTTGAAAATCTGCGGGCTTCGATCAGGTCAACCCCTTCTCTTTCTTCCTTTCTTCTTTTTATGGCTCCTGTCATAGACAATCTTGCCAATGTCAAGTGATTCAGAGATTATACTCTTTGTAGTTATGTTTCTAGAAATGTCAGTCCAAAGTCGAGTCAGTCAATTGTTTTGAAGAAAATGGTGGCGGTTTCTTCAAAACATTTGAAACATTTTCGGTCAAATCACGATATCACATAATACACTTTCATTCCAAATGCTTGCACTTTGTGCTAAGACCACAAGTAATGTTGGTTAAAATACCACCAAAATTACACAACACAACTCAAAATAACACTAGAAAAACAATTAAAATGAAAATGCTATGTTGCTTCGTTAGATGACAGGAAACGAATCCCAGGTCAACCCCGCACCATAAATGAACAACAATGGCGTTTGCCGTCAAATTTTAATTTGACTTTAATTTAATTTAATTTGACCGCAGACCGCAACCCGTGTGGCAAATCTTTTATTGAAAGAATGTTATACTGAATCGTCATTATGCCTTTTGTCGCCAGACCCGCATCGTCCTCAACAAAGCGGACACCGTGAAGCCTGAAGAGCTGATGCGCGTCCAAAGCGCGTTGATCTGGAACATTTCTCCACTGATGAGCTCCGCGCAACCTCCAGTCATGTACACGACATCGCTCTGGTCGATGCCGTTCGAGGCGGGAGCTCCAACGAGGCTGCTGCAGGCCCAGGAGCGAGAGCTGCTGAAGGACCTGCGTCACGCCATTGACAAGCGCATTGAGAACAAGATTGCCAGCGCTAGGAGATTTGCTGTAAGTACTGGGTCTCAATATAGTCGCCTTAGCCGTTTGAAGCTAGGCATGTCCTATTTCTTCGGCGAGCTAAAAACTCCATCCATCTACTTACCACGAGGCTAGATCATTGCCTAGCCCATAGGGCTTCCCAAACTTATTTGAACTGTGACGCCCTTGGGAAGTAGCCATATTTTTGTGACGCCCTAACCTTGTTGCTTGCTGATGCGCTTGCTTTTCTGAGCATAGTTTTTCAAAAAGAGGCTCAATTTTTGAAATTGCCACTCTTGTCTCTGCCTCTAAATTTATTTTCGATCTGTAGGTACGTTCTTAATTACTGCAACTACAGAGAAACCTGTCTCGCACAAGTATGATGTCGCAAACGGTAATAAAACCCTCAATGCTGGCAGTGCTGATGGAACGATATTCTTATAGATCGCCTCACGACGACGCGACGCCCCTGGGATAGTACCGCGACGCCCCAGGGCGTCGCGACGCACAGTTTGGGAAGCCATGGCCTAGCTACTTCTGTTAGGTAGTCCCTTATAATAATATGATGATCAAAAAAATGTTAATCACCCGGCAATACATTTTCTTTTGTTACAAGGTTCGTGTTCGAAACCACGCGAAGATGGTCGACTGCTATCTCACGACGTACTTCAACCACAAGACGATATTTGGCAACAGGAAACTCATCGCCGATGCCATTATCGAGAATCCTCAGAACTACCACATCTACGAGGGTCTCAGTACACTCACCAACATTTCCAGGTTTGTTGATTATAGTAGCCAAATTAGACTATGTAGCATGTGACATGGACCTTAAGAGTAGTAGAGCTCTTTGTGAAGGGCTCGTCCGGGGAAGTACTACCACCACGCCTTTTTCTGCCGCCAAGCAGCAACGCTGTGTTTCGGTTTGAAGAGTGTGGTCGCCAGTGTAATTACAGGCACATGAGGCTTAACATCTGTATACCTCAAGTTGATGGACGCAGGGCAGTGCATCGTAGGGCACGTTCCTATTGTGCGTGACCTACGGGGCAATGTTTTGTTTATAGGTGATGGTTACCACTTAACATCAGGTGGGCCATCTGCTTGTTCCATCAGCTAGTTGTATAAAAAAAAAAAAACTTAGACCGCAGCGGGCAACGCGAGGTCGGCTTCCGGCAAGGTTTCGGAACGAAAAGTTTATGTTGCCTCACTCCGCCGCGTTTCCCGCGGCGGCGCGGCGCGGCGCTAGAGAAGGTTCTTTCTGAGATCTATACGGGTTGGTGGATTCGATTTGTGCCGGGACCCCTATATTGTAATCTGAATAGTTCCTAATTTTTATGCCAAGTATTTGTAACCAGACTTGAAGAGAATTAAAAACTATCATAAAGCACAATAAAATATTTTTTCGTAATAGCCCTACTGAGCTGCCGGCTGCCAAAATTAGCTAAACTGACGTTAAAAGTAGAGATCATTGTTTAGCCATAAGTAAGGCGTATTTTTCAGATGTGCAAATAATATTTTATCAGGTAAATAGCCTGTTTTCAACGACTTCCTGTTTCAGGCTGTATCGAAGGTAACGCGTTCGTTTAAATTCCAGGTATGACCTTCCCGACCCAGAGACCTACCGGGACTTCTTCCGGCTGAACCCACTTTACGAGTTCCAGCAGTTGTCGGCGACCTGCACGTACTTCCGCGGCTGTCCTATCACGCGGCTCGACGTCGCGATCGCCTACGACCTTCCCGAACTCGTCGGCAAATACAAGAAGATGGTCGAGACGGCCACGCCCCAAGGCATGCCCAAGAGTTGATGCACCAGCGAACGAACGAACCCCCGCACTTAAACACCCGCTTCTAACACTAGCCAATAAAAAAACTTAATTTTGGGCACATCTTGCATTTGTACCTATAATCGGGCGTCAATTATTTTTTTTAAATCGCATTTCTTATTTATTTTTGCTTAAACTCGCTTGTTTCCTTTGGGGTGAATGATGTGAATGTGAGTTTTTATATTAAAATTGATAGTCATCGCCAATGAATTCCCAATTAACACATCTTTTTGTATCAGCACTGTAGGTACGTTCATAGTGTAAGTCTAGTCATTATTCTTTAATTTATTTTAATTACCTACTCAATGAGTGAAATCTAGGTGTTCCTACAAAATTCAAATAGGTAGAACCCTAGTGGTTTCTATCATATTATTTTTCGTTAGATGTTATTTATTGAGACTATGTGAATTTATATAAATAAGAATAATATATAAAAATACACCAGTAGTTTTTTTCTTCTTCTTTATAAGTAGGTTCAACTGATTGAGAACCTCGAACCTCGCTGTATAAATTAAACACTTGCGCCCCGTGATTTCACCCGCGCAGATTTAAATCCCGGTATTCCCACGGGATCAAAAGTAGCCTATGTGCTATTCCCAACTATAATCTACTTCTCTGCCAAGTTTCATCCAGATTCGTTCAGCCGTTCCGGTGTGAAAGAGTAACAACCATCCATCCATACTTACAAACATTCGCGTTTATAATATTATTATGATTAGGATCCTGTCATCACAGAAAGCATTGAGCACATATTTTTATAGACAGACGTATTTCATTTTATAAAACATCATAAATGTACTCTGCCCATAACACAAGCTTTGGGGAAGAGCACAATGTGTACACAAAAAAACGCAGACAGGAGTTATGATAATACTCATGAGGAACGAGAAAGAGAAAGATAGACCTACCATTATTCAAAAATATTGTGATGAATGACTACAATCGATAAAAACTATTATTGTTCCGAGAAATGTAGTAGCACATTATGACGGGCCGCAGCGTGTCTGGGCCAAGGAACATATATACTCCTGTCGGAGTCTGGGCGGAGCGCAAATCCGTCAACAGGGCCGCAGCGGCTCCGGTCCGCCGCCCTTCCTTCGCATGCGGCGCATCACAGACGGCGAAGATACTCTATTCTATTATTTCATCTTACGATATCGTAACATAAAATATTATACTTACTTATGGTATCACACACGGTTAAGATACGTTAATAATTCTCGTCTAAGGTCTCATTCTGTTGAAAAACGCCGAAGGTGTCAAACGTATTTTTATTTAAACACCATATACAGGGTGTGTAAAATAATGGATGCGTCAAGTGCGACAAAACTGGCTTTCTTTTTGGAATTAGTCAGCGAATCAGAGAATGTTATAAAATATACTATAGTCATCTACAAAGCAGAGCTTAATAGATAGTTTTCTTCTACCAAACCTTAACCTTAACCCTTAGATGCTTCAGTGGATAGGGAGCGAGGCTCAAGTTTCTAAAATGCGAGCTTAGCTAGGAGGCTGAAATTTTTGTCACACATAGGTCTACACATAAGAAGCCCACATCTAAAATCGTTTTTCACGGAAACGCCTAGTTTCGAGAAATAAATTTTTTTAAATCTAAATTTTCCCTACAAAGTGCAACTTACACGAGATTTTTGCTCATCTGACAGTATCACAATGGGAGCGATATTTTATCTTATGATGTCATATTATAGTATCTTCGCCGTCTGTGATGCCCTTTATATCATATAGGGTAATGTGGTCACTCAGCGACAAAGCCCATATAATTAAAAAAAAAAAGAACGAACGAAACCATTCTGACTGAATTCTCGTCTCGACTCGACCAAAAATAAAAATAAAAATTGCTTTGCTTGGATTCCTTGATTTCCTTGCAACATAATACAAAATCGTATTTATCTTATAACGTAAGTTATGCACACAGACTTGTCCCCGCATTTACACACAGATGAATGCAATGTTATAATAAAAAGGCTGACGGACTGTCATGACAATGTAAGTACTAGACTCTTGGTAAGTAGGTACAGTTTACTCACATTGCGTAACAAAACTACGAAGACAAAAAGTAGGTACATAATTAAAATCTTCGTGTAGTGTAATGGGTAGAATGTAAAGCTGAACCCCCAGTCAACGTCCTATTTGTATGAATGGCAAAGACTAGACATAACCTCAACACTGCTTACTTAATAGTTACCAAATTAAGGTATGTAATGTTTTTGTTTATTTACAGCACATGTTCCTCAAGTTTGTCGGTTACTGCAATGACTTCGATCGTGATATGAGAAGGTGTCTCAAAGGAGAACGACTCCGGCGCCAGAAAGCCAACTTGGACGAATCCCGTAAGAAGCACGCTGATATTCGTGCTCGAATATTATCACAGGAACAATCCACTAACTAATGACCATGAGTAATATGGAGTATCCAAGCATTATAGACTCAATACCAGCTTCAGCATTAGAATATAAATCATTCACAGATAGGTATTATACCAAAAGATATGTAACAAATGTAAATGGCATTGAGAAAAACGACATTATGATTATGTTTCACTCGAACCGCATTGCCCTTCTCTGCCTGGCCCCCAGCCATTACTTTTTTAACAACCAAAATGAGTTTTCTGTCAACTTTAATGTTGGGGGAGTGAATAGATTGGCCAATATTGTTAAAGGAAAAGGAAAGAAAGGTGGTCAGAAGTTGTTTAACAAATCTGTGGTTTGTAAGATTGAATACAAAGATGGTACAAGTTTTGATGTGCCTAGTTGTATGAAAGGGGCTTTATTGGAAGTAAATGAAGAACTAGTCAAGAACCCTCAACTACTGAGGGAGTTCCCCGATGCTGATGGCTACATTGCAGTTATATTATCAAGTATTGAGAATTCCGAGTTACAGAAAAATGAAATGCTGACTCCTGAATTGTATTTGAAAAGTTTAAGCAATGGTGATGTTGTTGATAAATAGTTTATTGGGTACATATTTTGCTTGTTTTATTTTTGTTTACTTTCTACTACTACTATAAATGCGAAAGTTTGTAAGTATGGATTGATGGATGTTTGTTTCTCACGCCAGAACGGCTGAATGGATCTGGATAAATCTTGGCAGAGAGATATATTATAGTCTGGAATAGCACATAGGCTAGGTACTTTTTATCCCATGGGAATACCGTGATTTGAATCTGCGCGGGTGAAACTGCAGGGCGCAACTAGTTACCTACTGATATATATTTTTTTTTATTTATAAGCAAACAAACATACGGCCCACCTGATGGGAAGTGGTCACCGTAGCCTATGGATGTTTGTAACACCAGAGGTGTCACACTCGCGTTGCTGACCCTTTATCATCATCATCATATATTTTAATACGCCTTTTTTAAAGAACCCCATACTGTATTCTCCAGGGAAAACATCCGCAGGGAGCGCATTCCACAACCTTAGAGTGCGCGGGAGGAAGTTCCTCTGAAAACGAACAGTGCGCGACCATCCTGGCTCCAAGGTGTGTGAATGAACCCCCTGCCTATGGCGTGCAGTTCGATAATAAAATGAAGCTGTAGGCATCATATCGAACAATTCTTCAGAACACAACCCATTATACAAGCGGTAGAACACACACAGAGAGGAGAAGTCTCTCCTCAAACTTAAAGGTTCAATACCGCTTGTGAGCTTGGGATCATCAACGATTCTCACAGCACGTCTTTGGACCGAGTCAAAAGGACCAAGCTGGTATCCAGGTGCTCCTGCCCAGAGATGGCAGCAGTACTCCATATGGGGTCGGACCTGCGACTTGTACAGAAGTAGTCGTTGTCCCCCATTGAAGTACAGCTTCACTCTGTTTAGCACACTAAGCTTCCTAGATGCCAGCTTTACCTTGTCTAAATGACTGCGGAACTGAACGTCGGTCGCTGGAGATGTGGATACCTAGGACCCCAATGCTCTTGGAGATGGAAAGGGTCATGTTCTGGAATTGAGGTGCCACAGTGAAAGGGGTTTTTTTTGCCGTGAATGCGCAAACTTGTGTCTTAGTAGGGTTGAAGTTAACCAGGTTTTGATCTCCCCAATTGGAAACTCTGGTTAATGTGCCCTCTATCTCAGACACAAGTTGCTTTCGGCTTTCTTCCACAATGTAACGAGGGATGCTAGCACGGCCCGTATAGAATGTGTCCCCAGTACCTACTATCATCCGCATAGCAATGAATGTTATCAATGGACAACATATCATTGATATGTAAAGGCGCGATTAAACGACGCGGGCTAGCCCGATCCTACGCGAGCCGAGCCGTCCGTGGAGATGCGGCTCGGCTAAATACGGACGCAAGCCTGCTCGTTTAAACGACGCGGGGTAGCACGATTCTACGCCAGCCGAGCCGTCCGTGGAGATGCGGCTCGGCTAAATACGGACGTGCACATTGTTGCGGCTTTTGTGACCTGGGTCTTTTGGGTTCCATATGGCCGGTTCCTCTTCGTACAATTCAATGAAGAGTTGAATCTTCTCGTTGCTCCACTCCATCTCGTACAATACCAATCCCCAATTAAAAACTTCGCTAAAAAAACAAAATAGGTCTTCCTTCGTCGCGCGCTCTGTGTCTGTGACATCTGTTTAGACGGCGCGTATTAACACAAGCCGAGCCGCAGATGGCGCGCGCGCCTTTGATCTGTGTCGAAAAAACCGACAAGTGATGGATCGTGCGAACTTTGCCGAGCCGCGCCGAGCGCAGTTGTTTACACAGCGCGTGGCGCGGCGAACCACGAGCGGAGCCAGGCTCGGCTCGCGTGTTTGCGCGCCGTTTAAACGCCGCTTAACAGAAACAGCGTTGGGGACAATACAGAGCCTTGCGGGACGCCAGCGTTAAGGCTCCGGTGACAGAGGCTCGCAATTTCGAGGTGCGATTGGCTATTATTTCATTTTATTTCATTTCGGGGAGGTTGTTTGAAAAAATAACTCTAAAGAAACACGCATAAATACTGTTCGAACACAAATAATACAATAATATAAGGGAAATGTGCTTGAGTCAGAAATCATTTTGGTATTAGGTAAATGTAAGACCAAACATACTAATACCAAAATGATTTCTGATTCGGGCATGTTTCCCTTATATTATTGTATTATTTGTGTTCGAACAGTATTTATGCGTGTTTCTTTAGAGTTATTTTTTCAAACAACCTCCCCGAAATGAAATAAAATGAAATAATAGCCAACCGCACCTCGAAATTGCGAGCCGCTGTCACCGGACCCTTAATGTCCATGCGATCGGAGCTACCGCCGTCAACTACAGCTCGTATGCTTCTGCCGGACAAAAAGCTGGCAACCCATTTGCACAAACCCTCGGGCAGTCCATAAGATGGCAACTTCGATAAAAGACTGCGGTGCCAGACCCGATCAAAGGCTTTCGCGATATCTAGGCTGACAGCCAATGCCTCACCTTGACTCTCAATGGCCTGAGCCCAACGAAGATACACTAGAAGGTCACCAGTCGAGCGACTATGGCGGAAACCGTATTGACGGTCGCTGATCAAGTCGTTTCCTTCTAGGTATCTGAGGAGTTGTTTATTAAGCACACGCTCCATGACCTGAGAAGGGAGGTTATAGCGATTGGCCTGTAATTTGATGGGTCTGATCTATCGCCCTTTTTGGGCACAGGGTGGACATGGGCAGTCTTCCACGAAGATGGAACCCGCCTTGTAGAATACGAAAGCTCGAAAAGGCGCGACAAAACTGGACACAGTTCGGGAGCACACTGCTTGAGCACAACTGCCGGTGTACCGTCTGGCCCACTCGACTTATGGATGTCTAGAGTAAGCATCTCCCGCCGGACCTCCCGTTGTGTTATGGTTATTTCTGGCATAGAAATACCACACCATGGTATGGGAGTTGGCACAGCTCCTCCGTCATCCAATGTCGAGTTTGAGGCAAAGAGATGCCCTAGAAGATCGGCTTTCTCTTTAGCAGTATGGGCCAGATTTCCGTCGGTTATCCGAAGTGGTGTCAAAGACGACTGACAAAAATTTCCCTCGGCAGCTTTAGCAAGTGACCAGAATGCACGAGTCCCAGATGGGTAACGTGCTAGCCGCTCACCAATTCTGCCGATAAAATCGAATTTTGCCCTGGCAGTCACTCTTTTGGTGGACCTCGAAGCAGCATTGAGTTTTCGCTTCATGTCAGATACATCGGGAGACTCGCTGGATCGTGCCGTGGTCCAGGCTTGGTATGCAGCTTGCTTGCGCAGTCTAGCTCCTTTGCAAGACTTATTGAACCACAGCCGTCGTTTTACTCCTGCTGCAACAACCGGGTTGGGAATGAAGCATTCCATCCCCACCAGGATGTTTTCAGTGACGGCAGTTGCGCAAGTATCGATGTTTTCTGACGTGAAGCAAAGCTGCTTCCACGGGTACGACGCATAAAATTCACGCAGTCCATCCCAGTCTGCTGATTTGTAATGCCACATTTGACGCCATTGTGTTGGCCGAGGTGGAACGGGCCGAGCATAAGGCACTTTCGTCCGGATGAGACAGTGGTCCGATGAGCCGAGTGGTGCATCCACTGAGATGGAGTAACCGTCCGGACGCGTGGTCAGTGGAAGGTGGCCAACAAGGAGCTTGTATGACTCTCAATATCTGGAATTCTCGTTGGAGAACTCACCAGCTGAGAGAAGCCATACGCCAAGGCAAATTCATAAGCAGACCTTCCCGCAAAATCAGTGGACCGGGAACCAAGCCAATCGACGTGATGGGCGTTAAAGTCTCCTAACAACACTGATTCCGCAGAAGGGTACTGCTCACTAACCTTGTCAACCGTCAATTGCAGGTGCTCAATGAGTCGACTTGTATCCAGATCACCGCTGTGAGACCTGTAAAGGCACGCATAGATGCGGGTGTGGGCACCGTGATCTAGACGTAGGTACCCATAAAATCGACAAGTCTCTGTCTTCCAGGCCATGAAGACGGCGACAGCAAACATCTTCCCGAACGTACATACATACCCCAGCACGAGGCACAAAATTGTACTCTACCCCAGGGTAATGCAGATAAGATGTATCAGCTGGGCTTGATATTTGTGTCTCCGTCAGAAACAGAAGGGTCGGCTGCGCAGTCTCAAGATGCTGGTGAACTGCGTTGAGATTTGCGTGAAGCCCTCTGATGTTACAAGTCCAAATTCATTGTGGACGAAGGTGCCGCTGAAAAACTACTTTTCTTTTTCTTATGTGTCATTCATGGGGGTTTTAAAATCGGCGATGAGGAACTGCTGTGCTGACAGTATATTGAACAATATGCGCAGTAACATTTCGAAAAAGGTTGGTTTGCTAGCGCGGCGGGCGGAAGGGCCCCCGGTCCCCACCTGAATTAATAGCCGGGTCCACTCCGGTCTCTTTCTCCGGCACGACCATCAATTAAGGTACTTTACACATGCTGGCGATTCAGCCTCCCAGGGCGGAGGTTAGAGTATTCCCTCTATTTATTTGACAACCTCTGTGGCGCAGCAGGTGAGAGCCTGCCTGCGACGATAGAGGTTGAGGGTTCGATTTCCGCCTTGGGACAAATTTGTGTACGATCTGCAGAAATTTGTTCCGATGGTCGGGGTGTTTTCTATGTATAATAAAAAAAATATCTATCTATGTAAGTATATAATGTATTAAATATATCAGTTATCTAGTACCCATAACACAAGCTTTGAATAGCTTACTTTGGGGCTAGATAGTGCTGTGTGGATTGTCCAGCATTATTTATTTATTTTATTTATTTATTCCCTGGGTTCGGGAACCCGTTCAGCCTGCGGGCGGCCAGCGGTCAGCCGTTTCACCGGGTCTCCCTGACCGCCACGCCAATATGCCGCGCCTACATACAACCAATGACGATTTTGTTACTACTGGTCCCCTAACTGTCAGCACAACACCTCCCTAAAAGAGCTCTGGCAACCTTACTCACTGCAGGAACACAACACCAAAAAATTAGTGTTATTTTGCTGCAGTCTTCTGTAAGGCGGAGGTACTTCCCCAGTCGGGCAGCTCCATTTTGAACGAGAAATTCCCGTTATGCCCTACCTCCTGGAAGGGCATAACGAGGAGGAAAATAAGGTTCATACTGACCTTCCCCTTTATATGGATCTGTACTGACCTTCCCCTTGATACGGGGTTACGCTACCATCTTCGCCATCGTAGTCTAATCACACTTGATGAATTACTGAGATACATGCTACAGAGAATACCCAAATGTAGTGTTTGGACGTACCTCGGACTAACCCCTTAAAGAATCTGGAGTTACGGAGTTAGTAGGTACTTGTGACTAAGAGATCTGCGTGGATTAAATAAAAGACGTCAAGCTGTTTTCCTTTGATATTACTTTAAATTTCTTAACTTAAAAAAAAAAAATAACCCTAACCTGATGAGAATTCCAATTTTCTTCATATTAAAAAAAAACCCTAACCTAACTAGTAACTTACCTGAAAAATCAAAGTATTTTTTTTCATTTCCTAGAAAAAAGGACTCAAGGGGAAGACTTGCCATCTACCCCCACTTGCATCCCCCCTATCCCTAACCCTTAACTCAGGTACAAGGTATAAGCTTTTGTTAATTTATTACGTATTTTTTTAATCGTTTCCGTAAAATTTGTAAACACTAATGCAATGATTAAACTTTAATACTATAAACTATTAAGAAAGTTATACGATAATTACATTCATTAATTATAAAATTTATCACCACTATGTAAATGTTAAATAATTTAGTTTTCATTTTACCAGTATTGTAATTGGCTTGCTATCCGCTGGTTTCTTTTCAACGCCCACTTTTACAGAAGAGTGAGGGTTGGTATATTCTGGAACTAAGGATAGCAAAGTCGAACTGACATTCAGTCCTGAGACGTCGAGAAGTAAAGTCCTACCTAGTAATAAAAACATGTACTTGTACCTTTCTAATTGTCACCAGTTTAAAAGAATATTAAGAAAAGTAAAGTAAAGTAAACCATGAAGAAAAGTATTTTGTGGTTTAAATTCAACATCCTCGGCCCTATCTGACTGGTTTATCTTTCAAGTCAGAAGTGGGATGAACCAAGTGAAAGGTACGTAAAATTTTTTTTCTTTAAGTAATTAAAATATAGGCGTAGATTTTAAAATGCATGCAGTTTTTTCTCGTGAGGAGCACACCGCGCACATAGCTAGCTTTTGGTGGTGCTACCACACGATTTTGATATTTTATTTTAGGTAGGTCAATGCATGTACCTTAGTTCTCTTTTTTCATATTTTTTCGTATGGCGCACATGGTCAAGGATATTTTAGTGGTGTTACCATACGATTTTGATATCTTATTATAGGTAGGCAAATGCACTGTATGAAACGTTTTGTTAGCATGTGTCGGTCGAGATTAACTCGAGACTACCCGCTCGTGCTAGCTTTACAGTTTGAAGTAAAGGTACCTGACATGTTTTAATTTAATTGAATCTTTGTTCGTGCGGACCAGTCGGGATTGCCCCGAGACTTTCTGGCTGTACTAGCACTATTCAGTTTTTTTAAGGGATTATCGGTACCTGTCGTTTATAATTTACTAGCGACCCGCCCGCGCGCCCCTGCTTCGCACGGGTGCACATTGTTTTTCTACTATATAATACATAGGGATAGGGATATAGGGACAGAGAAAGCGACTTTGTTTTATACTATGTAGTGAATTTTTTTTGTTTATTTCACATTACTGCTATTAATCTTTAGATAGTATAGTTTTTTTTTCTCGTGTGCTTACGTCACCAAAGTTACCCACACTATAGCATTTTTTTTTTAAATATTTTTTATTGAACTATAAAAGCATGCATGATTTAGCCAGTGTCATGTAAGAGACCAAAGCTTCTTTGGTTAAACATTTATCTTTGAGCATGATAGTGGCAACAATATTTAAAGATACCAAATACCATTTGTATTTAGTTTATGGGTTATTATATATAATATATAAGTATTACAGGGTACTACAGTATTATTATTTAGGGTTAGGTTTTAGAACAAATTCTGTCCTTGATAATTTGTTGCAGTCTGGAAGAAATATGGACGATGACGAAGGTGTGCCGGTGGAGACTGGAGACATTTCCCGCCCAGTAATTACCAGCCATCAAGGTCAACCGTGGATACTGAAGATCATGAAGAATCGGAAGGCGAAACCCAACACCAGAAGGACAGAACAGAAACCGGACACGAAGTCGCAGCCGTTCATTGCTGCTACACACCCCCGAGATCGGACAAGGCACTACTACAAGGAGCTGTTATTTATTTATTTATTTAATATTTATTTGATATTTATCAATATCACATAAATTCTATAACTATAAAATATACCTACATGCCAAATTAAATCAACCTAAAGTAAAAGTTGAACCTAAAGTTAAAGTCGAACATTTATGAACCTAAAGTTAAAATTGAAACTAAAGTTAAAGTTGAACCTAAAGTTAAAGTTGAACCTAAAGTTAAAATTGAACCTAAAGTTAAAGTTGGACCTAAAGTTAAAGTTGAACTTAAGTTAAACCTGAAGTTAAAGTTGAACCTTAAGTTAAAGTTGAACGTGAAGTTAAAGTTGAACCTGAAGTTAAAGTTGAACCTGAAATTAAAGTTGAACCGAAAGTTAAAGTTGACCCTAAAGTTAAAATTGAACCTAAAGTTTGAAGTTAAGGTTAAACCCAAGGTTACAGTTAAGCATAAAGTTAAACATAAAGATTAAATTGAACCTAAAGTTAAAGTTAAACATAAAGTACAAAGTTAAACCTAAAGTTATTAAACCATAAGTTAAAGTTAAATCTAAAGTTAAACCATAAGTTAAAGTTAAATCTAAAGTTAAACTTAAAGTTAAACCCAAAGTTAAAGTTAAACCTAAAGTTAAACCCAAAGTTAATGTTAACCCTAAAGTTAAACCTAAAGTTAAACCTAAAGTTAAACCTAAAGTTAAACCTAAAGTTAAACCTAAAGTTAAACCTAAAGTTAAACCTAAAGTTAAACCTAAAGTTAAACCTAAAGTTAAACCTAAAGTTAAACCTAAAGTTAAACCTAAAGTTAAACCTTAAGTTAAACCTAAAGTTAAAACTAAAAATAAACCTAAAGTTAAAACCTAAAGATAATCCTAAAGTTAAACCTAAAGTTAAACCTAAAGTTAAAACCTAAAGTTAAACCTAAAGTTAAACCTAAAGTTAAAGTTAAACCTAAAGTTAAACCTAAAGTTAAAGTTAAACCTAAAGTTAAACCTAAAGTTAAACCTAAAGTTAAACCTAAAGTTAAACCTAAAGTTAAACCTAAAGTTAAACCTAAAGTTAAACCTAAAGTTAAACCTAAAGTTAAACCTAAAGTTAAACCTAGAGTTAAACCTAGAGTTAAAACCTAGAGTTAAAACCTTGAGATAATCCTAAAGTTAAACCTAAAGTTAAACCTAAAGTTAAACCTAAAGTTAAACCTAAAGTTAAACCTAAAGTTAAACCTAAAGTTAAACCTAAAGTTAAACCTAAAGTTAAACCTAAAGTTAAACCTAAAGTTAAACCTAAAGTTAAACCTAAAGTTAAACCTAAAGTTAAACCTAAAGTTAAACCTAAAGTTAAACCTAAAGTTAAACCTAAAGTTAAACCTAAAGTTAAACCTAAAGTTAAACCTAAAGTTAAACCTAAAGTTAAACCTAAAGTTAAACCTAAAGTTAAACCTAAAGTTAAACCTAAAGTTAAACCTAAAGTTAAACCTAAAGTTAAACCTAAAGTTAAACCTAAAGTTAAACCTAAAGTTAAACCTAAAGTTAAACCTAAAGTTAAACCTAAAGTTAAACCTAAAGTTAAACCTAAAGTTAAACCTAAAGTTAAACCTAAAGTTAAAACCTAAAGATAATCCTAAAGTTAAACCTAAAGTTGAACCTAGAGTTAAACCTAAAGTTAAGCCTAAGGTTGGACCCAAGGTTAAACCTTAAGTTAGTTGAACCAAAAGTTAGTTGAACCAAAAGCTAGTTGAATCAAAAATTACTTGAGCCAAAAGTTAGTTGAACCAAAAGTTAGTTAAAGAGGTTGAAGGTAAAGAGATTATTGCAAAGTAAACATACAAGTTAAATGTTTTAACAAAAGTTTATTCACTCTCACAAAAGTTATAACAAATTAGGCATATTAGGTCAAAAGCGAGAAGCGAGAATGGATAGAATCGTAACTTGACTTTTTGTGTTTTTTTGTAGTGTGATAGTCAAGAAAGAGAATGCGTACGTTACTCGATTGGGTTATAAGATTGGGCTAGCGAGACAACCCCGAGAATAGATGTGTTCATGACCTGTCTTCGCATGACCCAATTGGCTTATAATATTGGTTATTTAGTTCATCATCTTCCTGCCCTTAACCCACGCTGCATGGGGTCGGCACAACAGGTTTTCTTCTTCCACTCCTCTATCGGTCATCATCTCGGTGCTCACTCTTTTCTTAATCATGTCATCTTTCTTACAGTCCATCCACGTTTTCTTGGTGCATTGTTAAGTTTTATTGGTTAGTGAGTTTGTTGACAAAATAATTATAAGGTATAGTATAGTAGGTATATTATTCAACTAAATTTCATCAAATTTTGTCTTTATAGTTCTACATTGATAACCGATGATGATAATAATTCTTTATCGTTTTAAATTGCCTTACTAATACTACTCAATGAATCCGTCAGCAGTTCATTTTCTAATTGGGTCAGTTTAGGCAGCTGTCTGAAAAGTACTGCTTTGTTCTCATGCATTTTATGATATTTAGTGTTTCTTAGTATTCTGCTATATCGTGGGGTTACCTATTCACCTTGTCATTTAATTTATTAATTTGTAGCATTAGCTAACCTCGTTGTCAAGTTCTTTTGCTGCTAGAATGGTTTTTTTGATTCTTCATCTGGCTTAGTAAATTATTGTACTCATCAGAATATTTATTTTGTTCCTTCATAAGTTTGTATATGTCAAGACGAGACTCCTTGATAAGTTGATACTTATCCAGAGTTTGAAAACAGCATCATTATTATCATCAGGAGCTACAAGAAATTTACTAATTTGATAATTTTTTTATCACCACCATCACCATCTTTTTGTACGCCCAGTAAGACAGATCGAAAATGCTATTAGCATTAAGTCCTCCTAGCTCTACATTGTTTTGGGTGAAAGTTTTAAATAATAATAATAATAATAATAATATTTTTTTTATGTAATCTAATATTCCACCTTTGTTTCCTACTACTAATAAAATTTGAAGAAAAAAAACTCGCTGGAATAAAAAAAATCGAGGGTGGGCGCTAATCTTATCATACAAGATATTTTTTTCGTATCTTATTTGAGGAAATTGATATACAAAACTCAAAATAAAACCACTTGGTTAGTCAGCATTGTTAATATAGTTTACTCACTGTGGTTTTCTTGTTTATATCGTTTCATAATGGTTTAGCTGAATTTTCCAGTCATGTTACTTAGGTTTGTTTTAAAAAAAAACTGTAATATTCAGGATAACATTTAATACGTTGCACTGTTAACTCACTCCTCATAATAATTTCTCATAAAAATAATAATAAAACAAATGAGATATTTTTTTAAACAATGTAAATATTTGGAGCTTTTTATCAATACGCGATGATGACGCCCCCTGTCCTTAAAGAGAGGATTTAAGAAAGTGCAAATAATGTTATGAGTAAAGAAGAAAGGTTTTAGGGATTATGGGGATAATAATCATTGTAGTAAAAGTAACAATGAAAACTGGGTGATATAGATACAAATGAGGATGAGCGACTAAAATATTGCATAAAAATTATTAAAAGCTAAATACAAAAGCGTGGTTAAATAAATAAATGAGCTTATTATGGAATAATAAAAAAAAGCTTAAACAGTTTTGACTGAATCAAATGCTTTCTTATAGTCCACAAACGCTAAACATAGCGACTGGTTATACTCTTCAGTTTTCTGTATAACCTGCCGGAGCGTGTGGATGTGGTCTATAGTGCTAGGCCTTTCGGAACCCGGCTTGTTCGGGAGGCTGGAAGTCGTCAAACCTACGTGCGAGACGATTGGTAACTACTCTCGAAAACAGTTTATAGCCATGGCTCAGCAGCGAGATGGGCCTGCAATTCTTCAAGAGGTTGTTATCCCCTTTCTTAAAGAAAAGTACCACCACGCTCCTGCCCCATGCCTCTGGTGTCGTTATTCCGTCTTCTCCCAGTGCCTTGTTGTTTTTAAGCTGCTCGAGAGCCGTTCGGATCTCGTATAGGCTGAAGTCCGGGATATCTTCAGTGTAGTGTCGAGTTAAACGGGCTCTTGCATCACTAGTCGTGCTCGTAGCAGAACTTTGCGATGAGGTGTATAATTGTCCTTAGAACTTCTCGAACTCTCTTAAAACTTCCGGCTTCGATGAAACGATACTGCCGCTATCGGTCTTCAGTTTTGTCAACTGGCTTTGCTCAATAGACAGATCTCTTGCGAACACTTTTGAGCCTTTGTTGCGCTCTATTGCGTTTTTAATAAATATATTTAATGAAATTTATTATGGATATATATAATGGATATATATTGGATATATAATGGATAAAAATTAAATACGGATCATGAATTCTTGATACGAAACATGAAAACCACCAAAAGATTTCTGTGTCGATTAGCTTAGCTTAGCTTCGTTTTTGTTTAGATTTCTCTGTCGATTCGCTAGATGAGCAATAATTGTAAATGTGGTTAGAAAGAAAGAAACATTTATTTGACACACAACACACAGAGAACACAAAAAAAAACATAACAGATATTTATCTAGTAGTAGTATGGTTAGTATGGTTAGTATGGGTAGTATGGTTAGTATGGTTAGTATGGTTAGTATGGTTAGTATGGTTAGTATGGTTAGTATGGTTAGTATGGTTAGTATGGTTAGTATGGTTAGTACGGTTAGTATTGTTGATAATGATAATAATGAAACGAATGACAATAATGGTAATAACGACAATAATGTCAATAAAGATAATAATGATAATAGTGATAATAATTATAATAATGAAAATACTGATATTAATGATATTTTGTATCTAGTAGTAGTATGGTTAGTACGGTTAGTATTGTTGATAATGATAATAATGAAAAGAAAGACAATAATGGTAATAATGTCAATAATGATAATAATGATAATAGTGATAATAATGATAATAATGAAAATACTGATATTAATGATAATAATGAAGATGATGTCCCGGTCGATTTGACTGCGGTGACATTGTAACTGCTTGTTAAATAATTTGTCTTTAGAGTTTTCTAAGATGACCAGAGTATGCAACCAATTTCACACTACATAGCACCAATT
Organism: Plemyria rubiginata; assembly: GCA_963576535.1. NCBI lineage: Eukaryota > Metazoa > Arthropoda > Insecta > Lepidoptera > Geometridae > Plemyria > Plemyria rubiginata. The sequence continues at coordinate 5,455,496 of OY754926.1, forward strand.
TATATTACTATACGTCCACTTTTAATAAAGTCGCATTGTAACGTACTTTTGCAGTCTAAAAACAGTCCTTATTGCAAGATTTGATCTTTTCATTGTTAAATTGTAAATATATAAAATAAATGTTTTATGTAGGTAATCGGTGCAGTAGTAGGTAGGTAGGTAGTAATCGAGACCAATGTAAGTAGGTTATTTTTTTTTTTCTTTCAAGTAATAACCAAAATTTGAATCACGAGGTCGTGACTGATTATCAGGATGGACGAATCTATAAGCTTTTGTTAATTTATTACGTATTTTTTTAATCGTTTCCGTAAAATTTGTAAACACTAATGCAATGATTAAACTTTAATACTATAAACTATTAAGAAAGTTATACGATAATTACATTCATTAATTATAAAATTTATCACCACTATGTAAATGTTAAATAATTTAGTTTTCATTTTACCAGTATTGTAATTGGCTTGCTATCCGCTGGTTTCTTTTCAACGCCCACTTTTACAGAAGAGTGAGGGTTGGTATATTCTGGAACTAAGGATAGCAAAGTCGAACTGACATTCAGTCCTGAGACGTCGAGAAGTAAAGTCCTACCTAGTAATAAAAACATGTACTTGTACCTTTCTAATTGTCACCAGTTTAAAAGAATATTAAGAAAAGTAAAGTAAAGTAAACCATGAAGAAAAGTATTTTGTGGTTTAAATTCAACATCCTCGGCCCTATCTGACTGGTTTATCTTTCAAAGGATTGCTATAGCCAACCCATATGTTCTTCCATTCAAATGCCATGGACTGTATTCCGCTGTTGACATGGGAGATCAAACTTTCAAGCATGATATAAAATTGTATTGTTGTTTTCTTGTTTTCTATACTTGCAACCATTTTATGGTACATTAAAAATAACTTCAAGGTAGGTATGTGATAATAAGATGAATCAGCCTGGAAAACACGAACCACACATCTTTAGTGTAGGTAACTGCGCAATGTTACACTTGCGCAACGCAAACACACCCCTTCCACTTTCTTCCAACATTCTTTTTACGTGGCGCGACCTATAGGTACCAACTTATCTACTATACTACCTACATCACGGAATCTAACCCATTCCTTAATGATGTAAGCATGCATTTTAGTTGCGAGGTACAGCCCCAAATGAACCTAATGAAATAGGTAAACAAACTTTTAAAATGTATTGTCTAGAAACCAAGCATATTATTGTATCATTCATTAGCTTATCTATTTTCAACTGACCCATGAACTAGCTTTGCCAAGTAACTTGATAACAGCTTCGTATAATTCATCTTCATCACTCAGGAGGTTGTGACCATTGAAAATGTGTTCCAAAAGTCTTAACAAATTCCTTTTTGCTACAAAAATAAAGAATGTTAGGGAAGTTACACCAATATTCAGTAATCGTACATACAGTGATGATAGCGCAAAGAAAACACCTTTGTACAGTTTGCATAACAAGTATGGAGGTAAGGTCGTCAATTTTGCAGGTTTTATGCTGCCAGTGCAATATTCAGACTTGAGTGTTTCTGCATCTCATTTGTTCACGAGAAAAAGTGCATCAATTTTTGACGTATCTCACATGTTACAAACAAACGTATGCGGTAAGGATTGCATAGAGTGGTTTGAATCTTTATGCCCTGTGGATTTGAAAGGCATGCCCAATGGCTCGAGTTCTCTAAGTGTATTCCTAACCAACCAAGGAGGGATAATCGACGATTTAATTGTGACGAAAGTGAATGAAGAAACGCTTTACATTGTATCCAATGCAGGTCGGTTAGATGTTGACAAAGCACATATGCAGGAAACCTCTGAACAGTTCATAAAGAAGGGGAAGGATGTCAATATTAACTTCTGGGATGTCACCGAAAGAGCTCTTATTGCGTTACAAGGACCGAAGGCAGCGTCAGCATTGCAGAGTCTCACCAATATCGTAATGGAGGATTTAACTTTTATGACATCACGACTTGGCACTGTTGCCGGCGTTGATTGCAGAGTTACCCGTTGTGGGTACACTGGCGAAGATGGAGTCGAAATATCCATTCCAGCTGATAAAGCAGACCATGTGACCGAGGCTTTACTTCAATTAGAAGACGTCAAACTAGCAGGATTAGGGGCGAGGGACTCATTGCGTCTAGAAGCAGGATTATGTCTGTACGGCAACGACATCGATGAAAGTGTAACCCCAGTTGAAGCTGCATTAACATGGCTGATCGCTAAACGCCGACGAGGTGAGGCAAACTTCCCTGGAGCAGAAATTATTTTACGCCAAATCAAAGACGGTGTGCTTAAAAGGCGTGTGGGAATCAGGATGGAGTCAGGACCACCTGCCAGGAAAGATGTTCTGTTGAAAAATCTGAATTCTGAGGTTATTGGTAAAGTGACGAGTGGCTGTCCAGCGCCATCCTTAGGGGGAAATGTGGGTATGGCTTATGTGTCCGAATCGTTGAAGAAGGCTGGCACTGAATTACTAGTTAGTATCAGAGGCAAAGATGTGCCTTGTGTCATTGCAAAGATGCCGTTTGTACCCTCGAAATATTACACCAAGAAATAAAAGCGTTCAGTAAAATAATATTTTTTATTTATATTTAAGTTGTACTAACAGAAAGTAAAGACCCGACTCCCGAGTCAGAGTCTAATTAATAATACAGACTAATTAACATAATAATAATTTGTAAATTAACGCCGTAACAATAAAATGTCAAGAAGTAACAATGCAAATTATTTACACAGCTGTTAAAATGCAAACGAGAAGACGTCAGAGAGGAATGTAATTTTGCTTGTGGAAATGTAATACTGTTAATCTAGTTACTATGCTACATGTATGTACTCATCTATCACAGGAGTTTACCACTTGGTGTTATGGAATGATTGTCTTAAATCATCAGTCTTATACAGGGTGCCCACATGGATTTCTGCATAGTTTTATTAATACTCTTTACTTCTACTTGGGGCTTCCGCGTTTATAAACATTAAAGTTAGTAATACAATCGTAGTCTTGAGCAATTGCATTAAATTCGAAAATTGAATTATTTTAATACCTCTTAAGTACTAATTAATCATACATTTTTGGAATAAGATTAAGTACATTTTTTAAACAATTCTTGTTTTTACAATCAGTTGCAAAACACCCCATAAATTCATAAACAATATGGGGTGTGTCTCGGGATAAAGTGAGTATCTGGTGGGGCATTGGCTTGTTCAGTCATTTTAAAACACTTCCAAAAAATAGTGAATAAAGAGAGATTAGATAAGGTACCACATGTTGGTTTTTAAAAATACGAGGCTAAAAATACCATATAACATCTAGATAATTACAACAATATCATGGCAACACCAATGCACATTTGTAATGACATGCCTACTGTTTTTAAATACAGTTTTACTGAAGTTTAAGAGAATTGGTATAAACAACTGGTTGTAACTACAAAAAACTAAGTACTGGACATATAGCAGCCCAGGTTTTAATTAAAGACCTGTAGTTTGCTTTCATTAATCCAGTATTGGTCAATACCTGAGATCATAAAAGTATGACGATTTATTCAGAGGGCTGACTGACGTACTCTGCTTTTGTTTGTCCAGTTTTGGACGGCAAGAAATGTACTGGAACTCACCAAGTCTAATAGGCCGTTTCACTTGGAATCCTGGTCGTCCTTAAAGTTGGACTGCGCCAGTCGTGCTATCTCATCGTTGAGCTTGCTCAGTCTTTCGGATACCTGGAGCAGTTGAAACATTATGATATTCATTTAGCTAGGAATAAGCTATGAGTGGTAGAGCTCTGTGAAAGGCTCGGCCGGGGAAATACCATGCCTATTTCTGCCTCCAAGCAGCGATGCTATTTTCAGTTTAAAAAAATAAAAAATACGTCTCAAGTTGATGGGCGCACGGCAAAGCATCATAGGGCACTTTCATTACATGCGTGACTTGCGAAGCAACTACTTGTTATAGGTGATGATTACCACTAAATACCGCGAGCCGTTAGGTGGTGGGTGTTACATCTTAATTGGCCTTTAAATATTAGTAAGATAGTGGTGTAGATTCTGGTGTTGCAGGATAATCCTAAACTAACCTAATCTGACAGCTCTAAAATAATAGCCATCTTTGTTGTTTCGGCCTTTAAAAAAAAGGACGGCAATATTTTTAGTGGTCTCAAATTAGGATAAGTTAGGAAAATTAAACAACAGAATTGGCACCAGTATAGGCTGGTGTTGATTCTTACATCGGTCTGATGGTATGTTGGCGCCTGGGAGTTGGATGGTTGCCCCATACTTTTCTCCTCTTGCATCCGACAGTTGACGTGGTAGTTTATCTGATTTTGCAACTTTACGAATATCTTTCGGTATTCGTCCTGTATTCGGTTCATTTCGCTATTCACATGCGTGTCTTTCTTCGTTATGTATTCCTGTAAAGTGAGAATATTTTTATCCTAAGAAATCTATATACCTACATCCTACTAATAATAATAAATGCGAAAGTTTGTAAGTATGGATCAATGGATGTTTATTACTCTTTCACGCCGGAAAGGCTGAACGGATCTGGATGAAACTTGGCAGAGAGATAGACTATAGTCTGGAATAGCACATAGGCTACTTTTTATCCCGTGGGAATACCGGGATTTAAACCTGCGCAGGTCAAACCGCGGGGCACAACTAGTTTAAGATAAAAAAAATCTCTCGTTCTACTTAGCGAGAGAAAATTATAAAGCGTAAGCGTTTCATATATTTTTTTATTTTTACGTTTTCGTTATGCCCATATTCCACACACTAACTAAGCCGTATAACTAAGAGATCGGTAGGAACCAAGCCGAGTTTGTTGCCTGTTCTTCTAGGCTTTGGTCGCGTGGAACTGGCACCAAAGTGATCCTTGTGATTTCATTGAATAAATACTTTTCGACTTTTACTAACTAGTTTTGGTGGTTCAATTTTGGTTTCTTTGTAAAAAAAATACCAAACGCGAAAATAAACAAGTCCTCACCTTATAAGTTAAAATAGTTTTCTTAGCGTGTCGATACTTGTCCTGTACCACTTGATAATCCATCTGCAGTTTCTCGTGAACCTCCTCCATTTGGGCCAACTTTGACTGCATTTCCGATACCTTCACCTTCATTGCTTGATACTCCCTTGCGCAAGAGGAGTTCTTCTGTTTCAAGTCCTCTCTTTCACTCTTCAGTACATCTTCCAACGATCCTAGTCTTGTCGCTCGTTCCTTGTATTTCTCAGCTTTGACTTTCCATTCTAGAAGTAAATCTTTCGCTTTCTGACAGTCAGCTTGTAGTTCGTTATGCTCCTTTATAAGCACTGAGATTTCATTCTCCTTCGATTCTAATATTTGGGTGACCTTATTTCTTTCTGCTATTATAAACTCTTTCATTGTTTCGACCTCTTGAGCTTTTCGTTCTAAAAGTTCTTTTAACTTTTTGATGGAGTTGACTTGCTCTGATTTAATTTCTTTGATTTTTCTTGCGCAGTTCATTTCAACAGTCTTCATTTCTAGTGTAAACTTTTCAGCGATTTGATCTCGTATTGCTTTTTCTTTCATCATCATTGCTGTCTGAAAACAGGACGGACTATTTCAACTGTTTGCTACTTTGTTAATGATAATGACGCACGAAACGTAAGGAAGAAAAGGCAAAGGCAGGTAAGATTTTGCTTGGATGGAGTCATATCATGCTACTCATAGCCATAGAAAATTGATATTACTTGTATGACAAGTAGAACTTAATCGTAACACAAATATGTACCTACTTACTTTTAAAGCTACCTTTTAACAATGCATTAAAAAGCGAGCGTGCTGGTTTTGATACGAAATTATTATTAAGACAGAAAAATAACACAATAAGCAGATACAAGCATTTTAGATGCAAGCATAAAATGTTGCCACTGTGAAAAATGAATTGCTGTCTTTGCATTTATATAACGCGATTGACAGAAAATTCCATATACCTTAGCAGCAATATCATCGCAGTCTTGGACCATGTGCTCTATACTCTCAGAGCGCGGGAACGGATCGGGAGATGCGTCTGTGTTAGTGCCGACAGATTTCTGCTCGTGCAGTTTCTTGAAGCGGTCCATTATGTACTGCTGGAAGAATTCCGCCTTGCTTTTCAGCTCGTTCATTAGGGCTTCGTTGCTTTCTTGGTTTGCTGAGAATATTAGTGATATTAATGATAGATTGCAGAAAAACATCATTATTTAAACTGATAGTTTGTTTTTAGTTAAAAGAAGGAAAACTTAACTCACCTAATCTAACAGTGCATTTACTAAGCTGCTCATCTAAATATTTAACATTCTTTATGTGCTTCTCGCAATGTACACAAGGCTCCATTTCTTTCCGCATCGCAGTTTTTTCATCTACAAAAACAAAAAAAAGTAAATCTTCACGACATCTAGACCTCCTAAATTATTTATATAAATTATATAAATAAATAACTTACTTATGGATTAAAATGTGTTATTGTTCATTCTAATGAATAATTTATTCGTTCAAAAGAAATATAGTATGATTATTTATAAAATTAGGACTAGCTTTATAAATAACTAGTAGCGCCCCGCGGTTTCACCCGCGTAGTTTTAAATCCCGGTATTCCCACGGGATAAAAAGAAGCCTATATGTTATTCCAGACTATAATATGTCTCTGTGCCAATTTCACCAAGATCCGTTCAGCCGTTCTGGAGCTATAGAGTAACAAGCATCCATCCATCCATACTCACAAACTTTCGCATTTATAATACTAGTAGGATCATATTACATTTTTTTGTTTATCAGCTCCTTCCCTTGCAACAATGAATTGGATAATAATAAAAAATCTACGAAACATCTGGTGACGTTTATTACCTTTTAAATATTTGTCTAGCTTCTCTGTAAATTCTTTTTGCTTATCCGTAAACTCTCTTTGCAGCTCCGATATCCTCCTATTAGCTATTTCCAATTCACTCCTCGTACCGGTCAACTCAGAGTTGAGTTTCTCAATCTGCTGTTTGTACTTCTCCATTCGCTCAACATACTCCTTCTCTTGCGATTTGAATAGTTCCCGCTCTTTTTGTACTTTTGTGGTTACGTCTTTTATTTCCCGCGTGACTGAGTCACGTGAGCTGCACGCCTGAAATGAAAATAATCTTTACTCCTTTAAGATAAATAACACATAACAGACCTCAATTTCACCTTAACACTGTGTAGCACACTTATGTACCTAGAGATACCTATTCACTCTTCTCTTAATAAAATCATAAAAAGCAACATATAAGTTGATCCAAAGCGCTTTGTGCCATGTAAATAAACTTTCTAAGTTTTTCTTAGTTATGCAGTTTTTTAATTGGAATGCGGCAACACAGATTGGATTTTTTCTAAAGGGTTTAAATGGAAGAATGGATGTTTGTTTCTCTTTCACGCCGAAACGGCTGAACGGATCTGGGTGAATCTTGGCAGAGAGATAGATGATAGTCTGGAATAGCACATAGGCTACTTTTAATCCCGTGGGAATACCGGGATTTAAATCTGCGCGGGTGAAACCGCGCGGCGCAACTAGTTATCTATAATTCGGCGACCTCTGTGGCGCAGCGGGCGAGAGCCTGCCTGCGACGCAAGAGGTTGCGGGTTCGATTCCCGCCGTGGAACAAATTTATGTACGATCTGCAGAAATTTGTCCGATGGTCTGGGTGTTTTCTATGTATAATAAAAAATATCTATCTATGTAAGTATATAATGTATTAAGTGTATCAGTTATCTAGTACCCATAACACAAGCTTTGAATAGCTTACTTTGGGGCTAGATAGTGCTGTGTGGATTGTCCAGCATTATTTATTTATTTATAAAAAAAAAAAAAAAATACTACCGACACGAACACTGAGTAGAATGCATGAATGATGACTGAATGAAGTCTTAGTTATCGTAGACACAACATCTCTATTATCGTTTAAAGATTATTGGAACGACCAGTAACATTACCTGTAGGTATAGGTTCTTTAGCTCGCCATTTTCCTTCAACGTGTCCTTAAGCTGTCCGCTATACCGTTCCAACTCACGCAGCAAATCGGCGTTCGCATCTTGGACCAGCGAGGCGCGGCTACCTTTCTCAGATTTCAGTTTATCGTGCTCCATTTCTAGTTCTATGTATTTCAGATCTAGCTGCAAAGTTAAATGTGATAAAATAAAATAACATAAGTACATTTGGCGTGAGCATCTGTAATACCTTGTTCGCACAAGGCGTGTAGCGAGGCAAGTAGCACGCGTCCGTGTTCACTGATTGGCTGATAATACCAAAATACCGTGGTGGGGGGTTCTACTCGCCTCGCTACAAGCATGGTGTGAACGGGCTATTAGGCTAACATGATTTTATTTCCGCCGGCGTACGCATACGTAAACTGCTATAGTTTAGACCTTGATGGCGCATTGTGAAATGTACCACAACAGAATATGTTCTATACTTACTGTTTTAAGGTCAGCCCTCGAATCCTCAACCTCTCTTCTCAGCTGTTCGTTCTCCCGTTTATAGCTATCCAATAGATCAGTATCAGAGTTCATTCCCAGCAGATCTAGTTTATTCTGCAGCATAGCCAATTGGGAATTCAACTGCATTTCTATGCCTTTCTGCTCTTCTAGCTTAGCTCGGTAATCTGACTCTTGCTTGCGGTGGTGCTCCAGTTTTTTGTCTCTGTAATTAAATATTTTTTAGTAAATCAAACGGTTTTTATTCACAAACATATTTATAATATGCCAAAAGTTATCATACGGCATTTAAACGGTAAACCCACTACGTTCATTCATTTATTTATTTATTTATTTAAACGCACAAAACACATTACAACCAAGAAAAAACTAAAACTAAAATATTACAACTGATCTGGATTGTATCGTAAATATATGTGCATACAGCCGAAAATAACATTTATTGTACGTAACGAGTTAGGTGAACATTATTAGTTAATTTTAGAGATAGCTAAAAACAATTTAAAAACAAAAAATAAACAGAAAAATAGTGAGTGACATTAGGTTTCAAAAGCAAAACAATTCTTTAATTGTTTTGAAACAAAAACGATTTTTTACATGCATACACAACAGATTAACCTACCTAAAAACACATTCATTCATTTTAATAATAAATAAATAAATAATGCTGGACAATCCACACAGCACTATCTAGCCCCAAAGTAAGCTATACAAAGCTTGTGTTATGGGTACTAGATAACTGATATATTTAATACATTATATACTTACATAGATAGATATTTTTTATTATACATAGAAAACACCCAGACCATCGGAACAAATTTCTGCAGATCGTACACAAATTTGTTCCAAGGCGGGAATCGAACCCGCAACCTCTTGCGTCGCAGGCAGGCTCTCGCCCGCTGCGCCACAGAGGTCGTCATAATAATGAGTATAACTTTGAAACCACTTGAACTAGGTAAATACTGAAAACTGGCGGTAGATTCACCTAGTATATAAGACGTTTCAAAGTGATCCTTGTGATTTTACTGAATAAAGATCATTTTGAATTTAAGCACCGCCAGTTTTTCGCGACCAAAGCCTAGAATAATAATAGATAGAGCAAATCTAATGCAGCAATCGGTAATTGAGTTTTTTTACCACAGTTTAGGCCGAAATTAAGTCAAGCTATTGGAACCAAAACAGTGTTTTTAATGTATATTAAAAATCGTATTACACTGACCGTTTGACGATTTCTTCCTGAAGCGATGGTAACTTTTGCAGCTGCATCTTGTAGCGAGTCAGAACATCCTTCAGTGTGGTTAACTTGCCTGGCGAGGGAGGTTCTCCTGAACATATCGGTGGAACGATTACTGAAGCTGTTGCTACGTTTTCACAATAGTCAAAATATTGACCCTATTTCGGACCCTATAAGCTAATAATTAATATCTTTCGAGATCCATTGTTATGGACTGCAAGGAGCACACCATACAAATTTCAAGTCTCTAGGACCATTTGTTTAGACCATGCTTTGAATGTAAGTCAGTCAGTAGGGCCAATGGTTTAGACTGCTTTAAATTGTAAGTCAGTAAGACTTTTGTAAGTTGCCGGACTAATGGCTTAGAGAAGGCTGGCCAACAAATTTTCTAAGACTGGAGAGCACGAGGTGGCCTGTAGACTGTGCTTTGAATATATCAGTCAACGAGACTCTTGTTAATTGCAGGACCAATGGTTTAGACTGCTTTGAATGTAAGTCAGTCAGTAGGACTTTAGTAATTTACGTGACAGATTGCAAGCCTATCGCCTCTTACCAATATAGGTGTTTTCGGGCATTGTCTCCATGAGAATCTGATGCAGCGTTGATCGCCAATGGTCATAGTCCTTCTGATTCGCCGCCAATTTATTGCGATAGAGCACCAACTCATGTGCAGTCACTTCTAGTTTAGACTGAAAATAAAAATAATAAAATAATTTAGTCAGTTCTATCCGGCATCAACTGATGTAAAATAATAATGTGAGGCACCAATTGGAGACATGCTTTAATGAGATCAAGATGGCATTGTAGACACAGGAAACTAATCAAACAGCTAACGCTATGGATCTTTTTGGCTCTAAAGTAAGCCTCTGTGAATTTTTATCCTGCTTGCTCATATAAAGTTGTCGGGATGTATAGCGAGATAGGGCGATGCGACAAGCTGCTTCAGAACCATAAAGATCCTGTTGTGGCTACTGTACCACACAGTATCTCATCTCAATCTGTACACCACCATGTAATAACAATAAAACAATATTTAATATAAAATGAACGTAATTATTACATAATTAGGTATTATGAATGCATTACATATTATAATAATAATGAAGGACAATGCACACAGCACCATCTAGCCCCAAAGTAAGCTACTCAAAGCTTGTGTTATGTTGTATTGTGTTGTGTTGTATTATATTGAGTACTTAGGCATATTGAGCAGGTAGGTGCATTGCATAGGTATATTTTCCTTCTCTTTATTATGACGGTTTACCAATGAAAACCTATGGCATAAGTGTCGGTCGACGGCAACCGAAGTTTTTTGAATCTCTTTACTATTACTTACAATATATTATTTTATTATTTATTTAAACATTGAATTAAAAGGGGGTAATTAATCATCTTCATTCATCAAATAAATGTAGGGGAGGCAGGGGTAATGGCGATTGTGTCGGGTAATACTGCTCACTCCAATACCTTATTAAATAAGGTGCCTTAAAACACAGCGAGCACACTGTAGCGCAGGGGTTGTGACGCTTGAGCAGGCAGCGTCTGTAAACCTCAAAACTAACATAAGACAAATGAAAAAACAAATAGAGCATTTTCACTCAGGTGATCGGCATTCCCCCGTCTTCCTCTATGTTCTCAGTAGGATTGAAACCTAGGCCCTCAGCGCAGAAGGCAGAGCTACTTCCGACTAAGATGTGGGGTGAATGGAGTTGATGGAAGGTTGAGACATACCCCTAATTCCTTAACTTGTTCCTTCGCCGCGTTCCTCTCAGACGTAAGCTGCGACAGCCGTTCCTTGAGCCGCGCCATCTCACCATTACCGAGTCGGCTCTGCGCCATCTTCAACTCACACTCCAGTTGGTTTATTATTTTGCACTTCTCTATACGTATTTCTTCTTTCTCTCTATCTCGTTCCAAACATCGCCGTTCTATTGTTTCTATCTCGTTGTCCTAAAATATAGGTATCATGACAGCTTGAAGATAAGTACTGCTGGGCATAGGCCAAAATAAAAGGGTTAAGTAAATATCAAAGACTAGTCAATATACTGACGGCTTTGTTCCTATCGTTCTTATGTATGACCTTGTTACCTTCCCTACTTCCCGCATCTTTACAAGTAGCGGTAACTGGGATCAAGTAAATTATGCCCAAAAGTGAACTTACTTTTTCGTTCAGTCTACTTTTCGCCTTCACCAAATCTTTTTCCATTCTGTCCATTTCTTCTCTATGCCTGTGAATAACAGTTCAATGAGAATGGAGTGTTGCCGAATCACAAATTTAGTTCTGGGAGTTTGTTCTTCCATACCTGTCTTGCTGGTCTCGAAACAGGGCGTCCGTATCATGTGTGTGAGCAACCTAAAAAACAAAAGGTATAGTCAAATTTATATTTTACTAGTAACTTGAAACCGCAGGGTGCAACTGTTGCACCCTGCGGTTTCAACCGCGCAGATTTAAATCCCGGTATTCCCACGGGATAAAAAGTAGTCTATGTGCTATTCCAGAATATAATATATCTCTCTGCCAAGTTTCATCCAGATCCGTTCAGCCGTTCCGGCGTGAAAGAGTAACAAACATCCATACATCCATAGTTACAAACTTTCGCATCACTAGTACTACATAGTATAAAACAAAGTCGCTTTCTCTGTTCCTATGTCCCTATATCCCTATGTATGCTTCAATCTTTAAAACTACGCAACGGATTTAGATGCGTTTTTTTTAATACATAGAGTGATTTAAGAGGAAGGTTTATATGTATAATACTTGCATGATATGTGCATCCGTGCGAAGCAGGGGCGCGCGGGCGGGTCGCTAGTTTATAATATTAGTAGGATAATTTGTGGGTATTTGAAAGTATGGCGAACCTGTAAAGTGTGCAGTCTTTGCTGGACGTCTTGCAAGCTGATATTAGCCGACCGCAGCTCCAGTTTCATCTGCTCCTTTTCCTGTTCACTCTCCATCAGCTTGACTGTGAGACTGTTCACTTGTTGCTCCAACTCGATAATCTTGTGCTTGCTGGATGCTGCAACAAATCAATTTGTTGAACAATCACAGAAGTACGAGTTGGTCTAATAGAAATGTCCCCGCCTTCTGACTGTAAGGCAGTGGCTTCGAATACAGTAGTGCACCAAGTGATTGTTCTCCTAAAAGTTAATGTGCGTAGCGTAATGCTAGTAGGTACATCATTAGAAAGCCTTTTAGTATTCTTATAGTGATGATGAGTTTGCAACCTGTCACACATGAAATGTTTTAAAGGCGTTTCTGTTTTTTGTTCTTCTGTTAAAAGTCAGCATGTCAGTCAGATAAATAAATAATCGTTTTCCATTGCTCAGTATAAGATTAATATAGTACCCTGAAACTGAAACAGCTTTAAGACGTTGATCTCTCAGTACCAAGTACTAACTCAAGATTCTTTAGGATTCTTAAGGGGGTAGTCAGAGTTACGTCCAAACATTAAATTTGGCACCTACCCACATTTGCAGTAGTTAGTAATGCGTGACAGGTTGCAAGCCCATCGCCACTGTTAGTATACTGATAGAAAACTGGTTTCCTCACGATGTTTTCCATCACTGTTTAAGAGCACTGGCATTGCACACATAAATTTTTCGATAGAAAAATGTGGGATGGTTTTTCGATAGAAAAATCTTGGTGCACGACCGGATTCGAAACTGCAACCTTACGATCGGAAGGCGGGGTCACTCCCACTAGACCACCGATGCTCTATAGTATGGGAGTAATATCTTACCAAGCAATTGATGAGCTTCCTGCAGAGACAGTTCCACCTTGTCTTTGTCGTTGATAGCCGCACCGAGCCTCGCGCGAAGACTCTCTATCTCTGTGTCTAACTTCGCCATTTGCGAAGCTAACTGCTGACACTCTTTGATGCGCATCTGGAAAACCAGGACGTTTTTGTTAAGAGGGTCTAGGAAGAAGTCAACAAATACTGTGTAAAATAGAAGCAAAGACTCGAAAAACACGCGAACGTACTTGCAAAGAACCTACTTAACACCCTTCTTCTTCTAATTTAAGAGCAATGCTCTTGACGGCGTAATTGCATTTCTCTCCAGGTGTTTCTTTTTAGGGCAACCTCCTTGACCTCCTTGTAAGACATGACGGCAACCTTCCCTGCTTCTCTTTCCTTCTACCTTTTCTTCGATTATTTTTCTTATAAAGCTGTCATGTCTTACAAGATGGCCAATCATCTTTCCCACTTAACACCCACGACAATGTAAATCGCATAAAGAGATTGCAAATGCTAAACCTAGACCAGAGAGTCTGACCAGCTCTTTAATAAATGATGTTGCTTCGACATAATCCCATTATAGCAAAGAAAGAAGTTGAAAAGAGATTGAAAAAATAAAAAGTAGATATCTAGAATTGGCAAAACCAAAGTATGGTGTTACAGCTAAAGTAAAATATCTTAAAGATCCTTTTTTTACTAATTGTTTTTTTTTTATTCTTACCTCATACATAACTTTCATCTGTTCATTGTTCATGTATTCTTGTCTGGCTTCATAGTTATTCATACCATTCATGTGACCTGAAATAAGGTTGAGTTATGAATTATAATTCAATAAACTTTATTCATTTAGTGTTCAGAATCAGAAATAATTTATTGTGTGTTTCATTCATTAGAAAAAAAGCTATTCATTTATTAAATTTTTGTGTTATTTAGGCTTTAAAAAATGTTCCAAGCTGTATCCTTCATTGCATGCATTTGTTGGACATTGTGTCTTAAAATCTTAATCTCTTGCGCCCCGTGGTTTCACCCGCGCAACTTTAAATCCCGGTATTCCCATGGGATAAAAAGTTGCCTATGTGCTATTCCAGACTATAATCTAGCCCTCTGCCAAGTTTCATCCACCTTTCATCTACCGTTCCGGCGTGAAAGAGTAACAAATATCCATCCATCCATACTTACAAACTTTCGCATTTATAATAGTAGTAGGAATACAAAACATACAACATACAAAATTCATAGATTATATTTTTTTTTACTTTTCAGATGTTTAAATATAGGGATGTGTTTAACATAATATTTGGATGTGCCTCTGACTACCCCCATACACTAACTTCAATAGAAACGAAGTACCTACCTACTCTTGTAGGTAAGGTAGGTTATGTGAGGATGAAGTTGAGAAAATAAATTCATTCATTTTAAGAATTTCTATTACTCAGAGCACTGTCTGATTTTGTATGGCCTAGTTATAATATTGGAAGGAGTTTCCAATATGCGAGCACAGAGCGGGGGGCGGAAAGGGGTAGGGGAGGGTAAGGGGATTCTCCCCCCAAAAGGGGGGTAGACAAAAACCTTTAGTTTCGGAGAAAAAAAAATAGTTTTTTTATAGGCATCAAAAACATGCTAAAAGTGGAGAAGTGAAGGAGGGGGGAGGGAAGCTCCATTCTGAAGTCAGATCCCTGAAGAGATGTGTAATTTTTAAGTTATTAATTTACATATTTGTAAAATTAAAACATCACTTTTTTTCAGTGCACTGTGTCTGTTTCGCGTCCCATTTCGAACGTAAACTAAACAAGTTGGGGTGCCACGGGCTTGATTTTAGAATGGCTCAGCCAGAACTCTCGCAGGGTCGCCCCTGAGCGTCGCTTCTCCCGCCTATCCATCGCTCCGCTTTGGAAGTCACCGGCTCACTTCGCTCGCCATCTCCCCCCTTCGCTCCACTCGGCTTCGCGGGCTTGCTCCACCCAGGACCTCAACGCGAAATTATGGCTTCTCGATTTTTATATACACTCTAGGGGTAGGGACCTCAAGACTACGTGGGAGTCGGGGCGCTCTGTGTCGGTTCTGTCACACATTTTGAACCTAACCTACTTAAGTCTCTGTGTTGGTTCTGTGACACATTAAGAACTGTCAGATTCCGAAAATCCCGTTATTTTGTGGAAAATTATGATAGTAACACAGTCAGATAAGCAAAAATCTCGTGTAAGTTGCACTTTGTAGGGAAAAATATGGATATAAAAAAAAATATTTCTCGAAAACTAGGGTTTTCCGTGAAAAACGATTTTAGATGTGGGCTTCTTATGTTTAAATTTTTGTCACACATAGGTCTACCTACCTGTGTGACAAAAATTTCAGC
Source organism: Plemyria rubiginata (assembly GCA_963576535.1). NCBI lineage: Eukaryota > Metazoa > Arthropoda > Insecta > Lepidoptera > Geometridae > Plemyria > Plemyria rubiginata. The sequence continues at coordinate 5,471,270 of OY754926.1, forward strand.
CTCCTAGCTGAGCTCGCATTTTAGAAACTTGAGCCATAATATTACTTAGGTATAATAGAAATGTTTTTATTTATTGACACACTAGGATAATTCTGAAACACCTTATTGTGACTTAAATAGGAGTAGGTATTAAATAATCAATAATCGAAGCCAACCTTTATGTTCTTGCTGCAAGTAATTTTGTCCATCACCTGCTCCATAGAGGCTGAACTGCAGTTTAACCGGCTCTTCTTGATTCCGTTGAGACATATGGTTCTTGGGTGTCTCATAGTAAGGATTGGGTGAGTCTGAATGTTCCTTTAGGTGGTTTAGAGACTCTATGTATGTGGGTGGACGACCTGTTTTTGTCTGAATCCCTGTGGAGGTATTAGAATCAATTGCCTACTTATAATTCTGATATTTGCAGACATCCTTGCAGATTCCGAACTCAGATTTTTATAGAAAAAACAGCTTCACGACTTTGATTCCCAGGCACGGTAGATATCCCTTCAGATCTCCCAATACCAAGTAGGTACTAATTCAAGATTCTTTGAGGATGTCTAAGGGGGGTAGTCAGAGGTACGTCCAAACATTACATTTGGCACATACCCACATTTTGCAGTAATTAGTATTCCATACGTGACAGGTTGCAAGCCCATCGCCGCTGTTAGAATACTAACTGGTTTCCTCACGATGTTTTCCTTCACCGTTTAAGAGCACTGGCATTGCGCACATAAATTTTTCGACAGAAAAATCCATTGGTGCACGACCGGATTCGAACCTGCGACCTTACGATCGGAAGGCGGGGTTACTCCCACTAGGTGGTCTAGTGGGAGTGACCCCGCCTTCCGATCGTAACCAAATTTTTATAGTATTACAACATAAAGATAAAAACTGAATCTAATTACAATCCTCTACTCACAAACTGGTCCCAACATCCTTCTACTCACTTGCACAACCTTATTGCAGAAGTAAGAGTATCAACCAGTTCTATGTAGTTATACAAATATATTTTGTTTATAGTTAATGATCATAAACAAATCTTACTAACCATCATTCTGAGCATTGTCCAATGTGAAATTACCACTGCTATTTACAGAACTTGCATCATCATCCTGGAGGTCATCAAATGCATTTGCCAACTTGTGTTTCAACTGAAAAAAAAATTATAATAGTAAATAATCAGTGCAAGTTACGGAAGGGAGCAGCAGTAATGGGTTTAGTGTATTAGAATCAACCTTGGTGCTTGGCCCCAAGGCCTGCAATAAGTTTAACTTTTACCATTGTAAGTTACAACTATTGATATTAGTACTCCAACTCCTCGCAGTTTTTTTTTCAAACCAGATAAGTAGTAGGTGGGTAGATCAACTATTTTTTGTCCGACCCCTGTCCCAGACATTTCAATATTTTTTTCTCAAAAAGTATGGCTGCTAATGCGAAAATTAAACGTCTGCCGAATAATTAAGACTATGTATTATATGTAATAAGAACAAGCTATGGTAAAAAACATTAAATTTTACTTGAATTTATGCGGTTGTCCGAAAGACGTAAAGTATCATTTCATAGACAGAAATGTGTCCCCAGCCACTACTGGTTTGCAAAACTTAGAGCAGTAAAAAAAATTACTATTGGCACATAAAAACAAACTTGCCTATGACATTAAACCTGATTATAAGGTTCTAAAAAAGCTTCAATATAATTTTTATCAGTCCTATCAGTCCCCTACTAGCAAATTTCAGAATTATTTAGTTGTCCCTAAAGCTTATTGCGAATTGTAGGTCCATCGGGCAACCGCTAAAAACTTATAAGTATGATACAGAGATAGCACTTTTAGTCTGCAGCCGATAAAGCAATTGATAATGGCCGTGCGGCAGTAGAACCTACGTCATAAATCATTTATTCTCTGTAAATCTAGGTAGTTAAAAAAAACAGATGTCATGTTTATGTATAGCACACTAGATCCTGCCATTGGGTGTACAAAGGGTTTATTTACAAGCTAGTTTACAAATTGCACATTAAATCATTAACATATGTTCATCAAATAGTTATTCTGGTATACTTACATTAAATAGTTAAATAATTAAAAAAGAATATGCAAATAATAATAATAATAATTAAGTCACAGCTTATAATAATCTAATCAGACAAAAATTCATTAACACTATAAAAAGCTTTATTTATCAATATACTTTTTAATTTAGATTTAAATTCGGTAGTGGACAGCTGACGAATAGATATTGGGATTTTATTGTATATGATAGGAGCCATGCAAAATACACTCATGTGTAATAACTGAGTTTTACATGGTGGATTACGCAGATTTCCCTCTAAGCTGCTTCCGGCTGCAAACTCCACAAATAGTTTTGGATTGCATTTAACAAAAACAGCTATTTCATATATGTAAATTGATGGAAAAGTTAATAATTTATGTTGAATAAAATAGTTTTTGCAGCTGTCTAACCTTTGAAGACCACAAATAGCGCGAAGACAACGTTTTTGAGCCCTAAAGACATTGAGTTTGTTGGCTGAGTTGCCCCAGAATATCGTGCCATATCGCAAAACTGACGATACATGACCGTGGTAGGCAGTAAGAAGGGCAGACATGTAGACATCATAGTTTTCAATAGAGAAATTTCGAGTTAGTTGGCTCAACAAGAGGGTGTGCGTGCATTTATTGGTGTGTCCACCGAACAACCACGCCAGAGTCGTAAGTAGCTCGATATTTTTTATAGATTTAATTAATTGCATTATTTTAGCGTATTGTAAGAGTAATGTTAAACATGAAAATCAGGATATTATTTAGATATTTATGTAATAAAAGTAGCAAAACCTTATAAATGTCCTATGGACAACCGTCACTTGTTGGGGACATGTGAGGACAAAAAATAGTTGATCGACCCAGGTACTTACCTACTTACATCTACAAACCCACACGTACGCAAATCAGCGAGATATGTCGAGTTTTGGGGACAATATTTTCCCATCAGAAAAAAGTTCCCGCGTAAGTGTTTTACCACTTGAATTCTAGGTCTGCTACTAACAGCAGATACGTGTATACCTCTTCGTTGCGGCGCTTCTGGTCTTCAAGTTCCTCTTGTTCTTCAAGTCTATCCTGGGCGCTGTTGTTAATGTGGATACTAGCGGCACCTTGGAATAAACTCATACCAGGGCCCTCCATAGTAGTGTTTGTGTGTATCAATCAATCAAAGCTTCAAAGTTTATCAACTTAATTAAACAACAATACCTACACAACAGACAGAAAATAACAAACAAACTAAATTACTAAAACAACGAACGAACCAGTGCTGCCAATGAAAATTTTTCGGCAGCCGTGCCGTGTACATGAAGTGAAAAAGCCGTGTTTCTGAGGAAATTGACCAAAGGTGGTGGTGTAGCACTCACGGAATAGAGAAATGGTAGCACTGACTGCTCCAAAGTTAGGAAAATGTTTTAATTTACGTTTTTAACATTAAAAACCTTAAAACAGCGACATTTGGGTAATGTTTGTAAGTTTTCTCCATTTGTTAGAAAAAATATGCAAATATTTTCATAAAACCTCTCCAATCTTTAACTTTTTGGTAAGTACATTGAGGGCTAGGTGGTGGGTTCTCTGCAATCATTTTTGCTGTTGTTACCTTTCGACATTATAATTGGCGTTCCTCTCGAATTCCCTCCTGTCAAACAATTTTTGGGTGAGTGGGACGGCACTATGGTACGTAGATTTTGTGATTCTTTGGCCTGAAAGCTGTAGAACACGGCAATTGCCGTAGCATTGGCAGCACTGGAACGAACTAGCGAACCCACAACCAACCACAGACCGCGAACGAACAGAACCGAACAACACACACGCCCCGCGTTCCGAATTACGCCATAATCGATTTGAGCGCTCTCAAACCGTACTGAATTAACGTGAGCGCGATAACGATGACCGATGAAACGTCATAGGTGACGTCATGACATGCGCCATCTTGCGATTACGCCGACCATGCCATATTCTAATATATACATATATATATATCTAATATAGTGAGCGCTGTCAAAAATGACAGTTGTGCATTTGTGTTTTGTTGTTATTTGTGATGAGGTTACATGTTTTCAGTCGCATTATAGTCCTATTAAGGTATAATAAGTTCTGCGATCATAAAATAACAAATCCAGAAAATATATAATATAATATACAGGGTGTCCCAAAAGGTTACGTAACTAGGAAGAGGGGTGATAGGGGTGGTCACAAGGGTCACCAGAAAAATAATAAAAAAAATCCCCTCTGGGTATTAAAAAAAAAACAAAAGGCATTTTTTAAAAAACTAAAAATTTTACGCCTTGTGGGGTGATTTTGCTCCCGATGACCTACAAATATTGGTATATTAAAAAAAAAATGCTGTTATGTTATCGTCAATAACCCTTTTTCAAATTGAAATAAAAAAAAGGCAAGGCGTTTTATAAATTTTTAGTTTTTTAAAAAATGCCTTTTTTTTAATACCCAGAGGGGATTTTTTTTATTATTTTTCTGGTGACCCTTGTGACCACCCCTATCACCCCTCTTCCTAGTTACGTAACCTTTTGGGACACCCTGTATATAATATAACATATATAATAAAGCTGTCCCAGTTTGATACATTGAGGTTTGATTCTTAAGATGTTTCTGTGAGTGCGTTTACGAGCGTTCTGAATTGTTGACAGCTCTGAGCTGTCATAATCGTAATATACAATTCGAACGCCGCCTGTGCGATGATGTGAGTGCTGTGAGCGATTATAGCCAATTCGGAACGCGGCCACGACAGAAACGAACGAACTGTGAGTGAGTGAAAACGAATGAATTGAACTATAACAATGGGTTTTCGGATTAAAAAAAAAAAAAGAAAAATAGAAGAAGAAATTCAGGCAGAGAGAATTTGTAAAATTTATATTCCTCAAATCAAATCCTCAGGTCCTCACAAGGAATATATTGTATTCAATTCAAATACCTTGATTCCGTAATCAATATTCCTTGATATAGCGTAGCGATAATAATATACTCTTGGATTCCTTGAGTAAATTCACATCCCTAGGTACTAGTCTGTGAGAATATTCTTCTGTGTGAAAAGCTACGTGAAAAGAAAGATATAAAATGGCATGCAATCCAGTAACCCACGTATTATTTGACATGGATGGTCTAATTTTGAGTTAGTACCTTTTCCTCAATATAGGTACCATTCATGCTTGTTCTACAACCTTCATAGATCTTTTTGTTATGTCCTACCTATCTGATCTATAAATCAAGGGTTATCTTGTATATTTATTAATGGACGGGTGGACCAACGACCCTGTAAAAGGTAGCGTGATAGGTGGCTAGAAGCTCAAAATCATTCATCCTGCAGGTAAATCATTGGTGAAGGCCTATTTACATCAGTTGACTGCTTCAGGGTGTAAGCTGGCTGATTGGCTGGTAAGTAGGTACCTACTAACTAGCACTGGAAGATACAATGACTAGCTATTATGAAGTGGATTCATTGCTTAACACAACAGCAATCACTACATACCTAGTATAAAACAGTCTCTTTTTCTGTCCCTATGTATGCTTAAATCTTTAAAACTACGCAACGGATTTTGATGCGGTTTTTTTTAATAGATAGAGTGATTCAAGAGGAAGGTTTATATGTATAATACATGCATGATTTGTGCACCTGTGCGAAGAAGGGGTGCGTGGCGGGTCGCTAGTAATTATATAAAATACATTTTTATTTACTCTTGTCAATGTTTTATAGGTAATTACCATAAATTCATAATACAATACATAAGTAATTGAACAACTTAAAAATCTCAGACCAAATAAAAAGTCAATTTCCGGAGGAGGGCATTGCTACACCATAATACTGGTTTTCCTAGTTTGGGTAACAAAATTGATCAACCAGGACTAATATGTGTTAGAAAACTATCATCTGCATGTTATCTATAAAAAAACTTGAGTGATTTTTGTTACATTAAATACGTAAATCAATTTCAAATTATTTTTCAGATACAGAAGATTTGTACACACAAGTGTTCCAAAGTGTTGTCTCAAAGTTTGGAAAAAACTTCACATGGGAGTTAAAGGTAAAATTGATGGGGACTCAGGCTCATGAGGCAGCTGAAATGATTGTCGACAAGCTAGAGCTTCCCATATCAGCTGATGAATTCCAGGTGGATTCTAAGAAACAGATGGAAGCACTGTTTCAAAACACTGAACTGTTACCAGGTATGGAAGTTATTAGAATTAACTTTTTAAGGTGAGTGTTTGGGTGTTAGAAACTGCCCAGAGAGATTCATGTAGATATAAAACTTTTAACTTTATAAGCGATCCTTATGATTGTACCTACTTAACAAAAACTTTTTGATTGAATTAGCTAGATGAAAAAATTTAAGTGAGTCTTGTGTGCAAAAAAATTAGGATACCTAACAAGATAAAAAAAATGAGCTTTAAAATTTTTGCATTAAAATATTTAGGTTTTGCTTTTGCAGTTCACAGCTATTACAATTCCAGTGTCTCTTTTCCTATACATGTGTGTTATCTATTTTACCTGGTTAAAAAAAAGGTATAAGCTATAAGCTTCTAAAACAAACCTTTTCAGGCGCAAAAAGGTTAATAGAACACCTACACAAGCATAGAGTACCCATCGGCCTAGCAACAAGTTCAAGCAAAGATGGCTATGAGCTGAAAACACACAAACGTCATCAGCAGCTGTTTTCATTATTTCCATATAAAACATTTGGTTCTTCAGACCCTGAAGTAAAGAGAGGGAAACCCTTTCCTGACATATTCCTGGTCGCAGCAAATAAGTTTCCAGATAATCCACAACCAGCTCAGGTACTATTAATAAGACTCGTATAACTGCTTTTTTGCACCAAAGAATATAAATAAGAAAAAGCATGGACTTATTCTGCTCAATTATTTGTTGGATTTCATCATTAGGTTCACAAATAATAATACACTTACGCCCGGTTTCTGAAAGCCCGATCAATGCTAATCGGCTGTCAAGTCACTTGCTCTCTTGCCCCGTAAGCATACCTAAGGATATAGATAGTGATTTGTAGCCTTCATTTAAATCTTATAATTATCCCTTTAGTTTTATATGTATAGACTCACTAGTGTTAGAATAAGGTTAAGGAAAATGTCTGATTACGGCCTTCATTTTTCTCAATAAATATTTTTGATTTTGATTTTTTTTTTTATTTCTGTCTATCTAATTTGAAGTAAAAGCTGAAACAGCAAGTGACTTGACAGCCGATTCGCTTTGATCGGGCTTTCAGAAACCGGAGGATAGTATGTGTCACATACCTACTATAAGTTTTTTGAATGTTTTTATTTTATTTCCAGTGCTTAGTATTTGAAGATGCAGTAAATGGTGTGCAGGCTGCCAGAGCTGCGGGCATGCAGGTAGTCATGGTTCCTGACACAAGGCTAGAGAAATCCCTGACCGATGAAGCTACTTTAGTGCTCTCCAGCTTAGAAGAGTTTAAACCTGAGTTATTTGGGCTACCTCCTTTTGAGGAGGAGTAGCTTTATCCTCTTATTCATAATCCCTGCCATTTTTTAGCAGCTCAATGGAGTATTATTGTCACTGTCACTTTCAATGCCAACAAAAAGAGAGAGCAACAGACTTATCGGTCTGATAAGCTATTGGCACTCTCAGTGACCATTATGAATAAGGGTCATAGGATTTAACCTGTTACTAGTACATTATTAGTATTGTAACTCTCACTCCATAGAAAGTCCAATGTTTAAAACTATGGGAGAAAAATGTATCTTGTCTGTAATCCCTCCCTATGTACCGTTGGCGGGTAGGTATAAATAAAAAGAAGACCAACAATTTTAACATTTTAATACTTACAAAACTAATCAATTTATTTTTTAGTGGAATAAAAGATCGCACTCTTTTGATTATTTCGCTCCCTGTCGATTTTTGATCTTGTTGTGGTGGATATTTAGAATAGTGTGTCTTAAGTTTTGCTTGTAGCTCGTGGACACTTTCATACTGGTTCTTATAAACAAAAAAATATAATATAATTATCAGTGAATAAGTGGATTATAGCTCAGCGTGCTCCACCTTAGACTGCATCTTAACTTTCCATCAGGTGAGTTGGCAGTCAAACGTATATCGTAACTTGCAAAAAAAAAAATGAACAAAATTTCACATCAAGTATTCATGGTCTTCCTTTTATTTCTGACACTATGTTATTTAGCGGAAAATAATCCTTATGATAAAGCCTTCCGATCGGTATGATAAAGCTACAGGCTGATTATTTTTCTCGTGTAATGGGTTCGATTTCCGGTTCAACCATGTAATTGAAAACCATGTTTTGAAAATTTTGTTTTTAATTCTTCTTTCAGTAAAATGTTCCATCTACAATATTTAAGGTAGGTACCTACTTTCCCTCCATGTGGCATATCCGTGGGACGCCCTGTATAATATTGTTTGCTTAAATGAAGTCTTAAGTACAAATTATTATTTACGTAGATACCGGCAAAGAAAAAGTAAGAAATATGATAGTACCTATAGTAGGTACCTACCTAATCTTTCATAACTGTAGTCGAAAACATAAGTGGTTAAACTTAGCCACTACTACATATAATGAAACTGAATATAACTTAAGTAGTGCAATGAATATTAATAAATAGTGTAGCCGGCAAATAAGTTTAGCCATGTTTAGCATAGGGTGTTGAAGTTGTAGCGAATTTTATCACACTTCTCCGAGTTCAACTTAATTGTCCTACAAAATAATGAATGCTCTTTATTTATTTTCTCACAATGTTTCATTATTTTAATTTGGCTATGCGTCAACGTAAAGAAGACAGGATGGAGGGGCGTTCAGATGTAAAACTAATAGTAGGTAGGTAGGTACCTCCATCTGCATACTGAATGCTAATGAGTGATGGATGATGATACACGAGTGTTTATTGTACTACTTATTGATAAGATAGTGATGCTGATGATGTAACAGTAACCTCGCAGTCTCCACTGTAGGTATTTAGATCATTCAAGTACGAAACATTGTAGAAAACTGGTGTGATAAATTAAAATGACTTTTCAAAGTGTAACGCATGTTTTATTTGATATGGATGGCTTGATTTTAAGTAAGTTATCCCAATATTATAATGTTCTGTAGTCGCGTTGTGATAGGTTTCTGAATGGTTCTGAAAAACTCCATTATAAATGTTTAGGTTGGTAGGTAAAAGAGGAAGACGGGGGAATGCCGATCACCTGAGAGAAAAATGCTCTGTTTGTTTTTTTCATTTGTCTTATGTTACTTTTGAGGTTTAGAGACTGCATGCTCAAGCGTTACAACCCCTGCGCTGCAGCGTGCTCGCTGTGTTTCAAGGCATTGGAGTGAGCGCAGCGGTATTACCCGACACGATCGCCATTACCCCTGCTTCCCCTACGTAACAGGTTAAAGATACAATGGTTTATTTTTCCTTACATTAAAAGCGTAAATTTTCTTTGCATTTGTATAGTTTAATATATATCCGTGTTAACCAACATTTTATAAAATTAAATTATTAATTTCCAGACACAGAAGATCTCTATTCAATAGGCTTTCAAAAAGTTGCATCCCGGTACGGCAAAGAGTTCACCTTTGCTCTGAAATGCAAGATAATGGGTCAGAAAACTAGAGAGTTCTCAAAGGTCATCGTGGATGACTTAGATCTACCGCTCACTGTGGACGAGTTCATTAAGGATACAAAGGAAATATTTGACGAGCTTTTCCCAGACTGCACAGTTTTATCGGGTAACGCACCATTTTTTCTCAAAACTCAACACGAAGATCTTATTTCCAAAATATCTACCTACCTACATGTAAATAAATAAAAATCGGTGAACATTTTCACATCGGTGATCCCCACTACCTACTCATACAATGCATAACCTATACCTCAGATCCAGAGCTGTACGTGTTCTGTACAGTCAGCAACAAAAGTTCGTGAGTTGATTTAAAATCCTTAATAGTTCCTGGGCTAGGTATAGCAATTTTTAAAGAATAGGTATACCTACACAGTTTATAAAACGGGGGAGCAAAGTACATTGGACGACAAAAGGGTTCAGACATCTTCAAGATCTCTTGAGTACACGACATTTGATAGAACATGAGATTTTTTTTATAGAACTAGTTGATGGAACAATCAGATGGCCCACCTGATGCTAAGTGGTAACGTATAAATGAAACATTGCCTCGTAAGCCACGCACGATAAGAACATGCCCTACGATGCACTGCCCTGCCCTGCGTCCATCAACTTGAGGCACACAGAGGTTAAGCCACATGTGCCTGTAACAATAATGGCTTCCCACTCTAATAAAATCCCTAAATAATAGACACGAGGAGTATTTGTATTAATTACAGGTATTGATCTTTGCAGGTGTCAAAAAACTAATAGAACACCTGCACAAACACAACATTCCGATCGGTTTAGCTACCAGTAGTAGTAAAGAAACCTATGAATTGAAGGTCCAGAACCATCTAGAACTTTTCGATCTCCTTACGTACAAGACCTGGGGGTCGTCGGACCCTGAAGTCAAGAGGGGAAAGCCGTCCCCTGATATCTTCATTGTAGCTGCAAATAAATTTCCAGATAAACCATCGCTCAAAAAAGTAAGAAAATGACATTGGTGTCGATTCTGTTGTTGCATTATCTTAAACTAGGGCACGTTCCTATTGTGCGTGACCTACGGGGCAATGTTTAGTTTATAGGTGATGGTTACCACTTAACATCAGGTGGACCATCTGCTTGTTCCATCAGCTAGTTGTATAAAAAAAAAATATGGGCTCCCCTATATTTATAAGAATTAAATTATTGGTGTAGACAAAGAGGGACCTTTGTATTTTTGTATATAACGAATAAGTCTAAGTTTATCCTAAAATGTTGAAAAAAATTATGTCCGCCCGTGCGAAGCTGGGACAGGCCGCTAGTTATTAATAATGTCAAAATTAGACATGTTAGTGAAAGAATTTCTCGAGGAAGTAAGAATCTCCTAAAATTCTCAGAAGGTTATTTAAAAATTTCCAGTGTCTCGTCTTCGAAGACTCTATCAACGGCGTGAAAGCAGCGACAGCAGCGGGCATGCAAGTCGTGATGGTGCCCGATCCGAGACTAGACCGATCTCTTACTGCCGATGCGACCCTGGTATTGCACTCTATGGAAGATTTCAAACCGGAAGTCTTTGGTTTACCACCGTATTCGGATTGACCTAAAATTAAATGAAAGCAAAGGTAACGAGATAATATTTTCCATGTATATCTTTAATCCATAGAATATCGACAAAGTATTCTTAATCTAAACACGACGCTAGCGAAAATTACCACTGCAATGCTTTAAATCTTTGAAGATAGACAGACGACTGGGACAAGGTAAAATTATATGAATTCCAAGTCAGGACCCTACAAATTTAAATACTGATTTTACTTATCTAAGTAGTATTATTATCCATTAGTAGTAGTAGTATTTGTATCCATTGCATTGGAATGGACATAAACTGTTAGTCAATATTCTCGAAAGACGCCATATTATTAACGTTATGTTTCATTTCCCTTAAATCAGTGAACTCGGTCAATTTATTAAGAATGCCATAATTAGCCACTTTAGTTATTAACGATTCTGCATACATTCTTTGCTCAGGCCTCGATATTCTATTTAACTTCTTACCGAATAAAATTTACCATTTCATTATTTTCTAGTGGGTCTGGGCAAGCTTTTATCAGTTTTCGTTTAATTATTTTTTCTTCTTTGCAGGCACAAATAAAATATCAGGAGAAGTGGAGTTCGAACTCTCCGACAATAATAAAAGGGTTAAAAATAGAGAAGTGCAGCTCACCATTGTCATTCACTCTGCAAACATGTTTGTCCCCTACTATCTATTAGTTGACTTAGCAAAAGTAACAAACTTATATACGCTGACCCTATTCGAGACATACAAAAATACAAAGATTTCCTCTTTAAAATATTAGTGTAGATTTACGCAGCCTATACCTACTATAGATATATCAAACTGAACCGTTTTTAAGCTACGCATCAGACTATACACAGCTCGTTTTTAAATTGTTGTAGGTAGTAGTCATTTTTCTTTGGCTTTGCGTAACGATCTGTATTGTGTGTGTGTACCAACCATCGTACCATCTAAATAGGTATAGGTTGTGACACTAGGGATTTTTTTCGGCTTACGTAATTACACTAGGTACCTACCATAAAATAACCGTTGCTTTTAAACCGATGACCTAAAAAGGAGAGGAGAATAAATGCTATAGGGAATAATTATGTAAAACAAAATTACAAATAATTGATAACATATTATTTTTCTTATTTTATTATCATAATACAAAAACAGTGACTGGATGTTGGCTGAATGCATTTTTAAACATTTTTACAAACTAGATTTCGTACTTGACTAGACTTTGAAGTCCATGGGAATAACGGACTACCTACTTAATAAATACCACCAGAGGGGATAGCCCCTCTGAGGTAAATTCTCATTCAGAAACACTCATATTAATTATACTATGATTATTATTCCTTATTTTGCACTACCAACATACCCTAGTACATGAATGTCATAGTCATATCGTTTATTCACCATTTGGAACACAGGGGACACTTGGTTTTGTTAACACTATACTTTAGCGGCTGTACATAGGCCTTAATGTTATATAACAAAATATTAATATTGTTAATGTAAATATAACAAAATAGTAAATTCATACAAGATAATGTAAAAATATAAGTAGTAACCTTTCTTAACAATTAGTATTGTGCTTATCAGTGTCTATGTACAATAAATCATTATTTGAGACTAGGTACATAGGTAGCTATTTGGATTTGTAAGATTGGCTGGGATATTTACATAATTTTTGAGTGTCAATAAATTTTAAAATTCATGTAGATTTAATCCAGCTGGAAAAACCTGTTCCATTCTCGGTATCCCCATTATTATTTACATTAATTTATATTTAACAATGGACTTCCGCAAAGTCACGCCTGAGTCAATTAACTATCCCCATTATTGATCATAGGGAGGCAGTCCAAAGAGCTCTGGTTGGAAGTCTTCCAAAGATTTCAAAACAAGGGTAGCTGTAGTAAGCTCAGCCATATCAATGCGAGGATCGGGCACAACAATGACTTGCATATTTGCTGCATTAGCTGCCTTTAGACCATTCACTGCATCTTCAAAGACTAGGCACTAGAATAGATAAAAGGTAATGTTAGAATGTCAGAAAATGCTGAGTCTTTGTGGCTACTCTAGACAGAAATAATTATTTGTGCAAAATCATTACATCACATATAGTATAAAACAAAGTCGCTTACTCTGTCCCTATATCCCCATGTCCTTATGTAGGTATGCTTAAATCTTTAAAACTACGCAACTGATTTTGATGCGGTTTTTATTAATAGATAGAGTGATTCAAGAGGAAGGTTTATATGTATAATACATGCATATTATGTGCACCCGTGCGAAGCAGGCGCGCTCGGGCGGATCGCTAGTAAGTAATATTATTAAATATAATAGTTTTTGTAAGCTGGGTTAACTTATATATCAATACACAAGGATTGCCAACAGTCCACAGTCCACGGGTACAAACCTGGGTTGAGGGTTGGGGACAGGGGGGTTGCAAGTGGGGGTAGATGGCAAGTCCTTCCCTTGAGTCCTTTTGTCTAGGAAATGAAAAATTATAACTATTTTTATTCCCTTCATTCAATAAAAAAAAACCAAACCTAAGTAATTCAGCTGAAAAAAAGCGAATTTTTTTCATCTATTAGACAAAAGGACTCAAGGGAAGGACTTAACCATCTAACCCCACTTGCGAGCCCCCTACCCCCAACTAATATACCTACAAGGATTTCTATAACCAACCCTAAAACTTATATAAAATCTTAGGTACAAACCTACTTTATTTAACTTTACAATTAATAAAGCAAACCTTAACTTACTGCTTCAGGTTTTGGTTTATCAGGAAATCTTGAAGCGCAGACTAAAAATATCACAGGATCAGGTTTTCCTCTTGTGACTTCGGGGTCGGTGGAACCCATTACTAAGTGATCAAATAGTCCCAAAAACTCTTTGTGGTTTTGCATCTTTAATTGTACACTGTCTTGGCTGGAGCTGGTGGCAAGTGCTATTGGAACTCCTTTATTTTTCAGATGCTGTACTAGTTTCTGTGCTCCTAAAATAAAATTCTTACATTTACACATCAACTAGTTGCACACTGCAGTTTCACCAGCGCAGATTTAAATCCCGTTATTCCCACGGGATAAAAAGTACCCTATGTGTTATTCCAAACTATAATCTATCTCTGTGCCAAGTTTCATCCAGATCTGTTAAGCAGTTCAGGCGTGAAAGTGTAACATACATCCATTCTTACAAACTTTCACATTTATAATACCTAGAAGGATCATTGTACAAGCCATATTTACTTAACAATAGAGGACTGCATAGGTATGTTTAAGTATGTTTATTGTTAAAGTATGTCAACTCGTGATAGCACCAGCATAAACCTTAGTGGTTTTTAGGTGCTATTTTTTTACACATGTATGTATTCAGTTATTAAATTGTTAATAAATTAAAAAAAAAAAAAAGATTACCAAAGCTAATAATGTTTTGCTCTTGCTCAAAATACAAATACTACATAGTTTATTAATATTTATAATGTACCTGGCATTAATTTCACAGTAGGGAACAACTCTTCATACACATCCCCACACTGTGACATGAACTCTTCTCTTGTAATAGGAAGATCAAGGTTGAGAATTATTTTGTCAGCACATTCCTGACCTTGGAAGCCTAACAAGCTGGATTTCAGCTGCCAGGTGAATTCTTTGCCATATTTAGCACTCACTCTTGTAAATGCCTCTGTGTAGAGTATCTCTGAGTCTGAAATAACCAGTATTATGTTGAATTCTGCAGGTACCTAGGTACCGAATATTATGCAATAAAATAAAAAAATATTTTTTAAAACTCACCTAATAATAGTCCGTCTAGATCGAACAGCACATGCGTAGCTTTACTGAATTGCATAATATTTTTTGTTACCGGACACCGGTATCAAATTGTATTTTTGGAGGTATGGTACATACAAATAAGTTTTTTTATATAATCTAGTGAAATGCGTGACATCAAATCATAAGGCGAATTGGAATTCTTTGAAACGAATTGAACCCAAACCAACAACAACTAAGCCCACACACGGCTGAAAGAAAAGAAAATTGAATGAAAAACGAAAGATCCTTGGGTAAAAATAATGAGTCACGAAATGTCCCTGTTTCATGAGTAATCCTGAATCACGTCTGAATTCATGAATTCAGGAAAAAATGTTAGAACCCCTGAGTCCTGACTGAAAACCATCTGAAAACTGATTAACTTTTCTCGAAGAGTTTAAAAAACGTTACGAAAGAAAAGAAAAGGGAGCCAATAATGCACGACACGATAATGCACGGCCAATAATGCACACCACAATAATGTACACCCCAATAATCCGTGACCACTGGTCACGGATTATCGGGGTGTACATTATGGGGGTGTGCATTATTGGCCGTACATTATTGGCACGTGGCAATAATGTACAACATGATAATTGGAAGCCAATTAGGTACCTACCTACCTACTACACTCGAGCCTCGTTTGCACTGTACCAGTTCAATCAAACAGTTTGGTTTTAATTTTTTCTGACGCTAGATCTTGTCTTTTTGCCAAGCATTCAATCAAGCAGTTTGTTTAAGTATGAAGCGATGAATGCGAAATTCACGTAATTTATGCGATAAATACGAAATATATAGACAACTCGTTAATGTGGTTCAGCAAGGAAACGTCATGCAGATTTTACTGGCATCAAAAACATACGCATTTGTGAACCTCAGCAACAGGAAAATGTTGCTGAGGTTCGCAAATGCGGCTATACCACTCAAATTCCTTGATACCACTAATTGCTATTATACCCAAGGAATTTGAATACAAGTACAATTATACCACTGCCAGTGGCAGTGATGGTGATGCTATTTGACAATCGTCATTTTGGCGTTGAGAGTGGGCAGAGTGGCAATGAAAGAACTCTGAACTAAAATGATATTATTATATTTCTTGCAATGTATGTTTACATTTGAAATATGCCGCCATTATGATTATTGCTGACATTTTAGTATGCAGTACTCTCGGGGGTGCGCTTCCAATGGGCACGCAAAGTAACTGTCGCGTCGTTTGAATGTCTAAAATACAGCACAGTGGATTCAGTGGGCAGTACCAAGGAATTTGAATTGGGCAGTACAGTCTTTATAGCCCTGTCAACTGTGTAGATAGATGCTGAAAGATATTTTAGTATCTACAATGTAGAAATGACCGAAGGCTTATAAATAAAATATAAGAATGAAAGAATAGTAAATTGTTCACCGAGAGGAGAAAGTGACCGATTACCGTCGAGGGTGTCGTTTGAAGCCCGAGCCGTAGGCAAGGGCTTTAAAACACCCGAGATCGGGAATCGCACTTTCTCTCGAGTGATACATAGTGCTTTATACTACACCTACGAGGAAAATAAAAAATTAAAACTGAATCCTCAAATAACACACAAATTGAAAATGGAACATGTTCTTTTTTCAAATTGTTTATCCTGCCGCCGCAGGGTCGCACTGCCAGCCCGACACCATCCAACACACAGCTAGTGGCCAGTGTCATTTTGCGAACTTGGAGATAAAAACTCACTGTAAAAACTTTTTGGCTTTTGATATTTAGGTTACGAAAAACCACGTAAGAAATGGATTTTCATAGACTTTTCTCTCCCGCTCAGATGCGTTTTCTCCCCGCATATTTGTTCGATATGCAATGACGTACTTTCTACCGTAAGTTTGATAAAGTATCAAGGTACTTTCCAAGCAGGTGTAGTATAAAATAAATAAAGTGACCGAAGGCTTATAAATACAATATAAGAAGGGAAGAAAATATATAGACAACCACGCTATTAGCTTTTAACTAAGTTTTCTGTAATAATTATTTTGCTATTTTAATGATTTGTCCCAAAGGTTACGTAGCTGGGAAGGGGGGTGATAGGGGTGGTTACAAGGGTCACTAGAAAAATAAATAAATAAATCCCCTCTGTACTTTTTTTTTCAGTACACATGGAGGAAGTTGA
This sequence comes from Plemyria rubiginata, assembly GCA_963576535.1. NCBI lineage: Eukaryota > Metazoa > Arthropoda > Insecta > Lepidoptera > Geometridae > Plemyria > Plemyria rubiginata. The sequence goes on from OY754926.1 coordinate 5,488,368, forward strand.
GTAAAATCGTAATTACTAAGTCCTTGACTGGGCAAGAACTTAATTTTCTTTAGAATCTTGGTTAGATATGTATTATTTTTTTATTTCAATTTGATAAAGGGTTATTGACGATTACATAACAGCATTTTTTTTTAATACAGCAATATTTGTAGGTACAGTTAGCAAAATAGTAGTTTAACAAAGTGTAAAATTTTGTTTTTTTTTTAAATGCCATTTATTTTTTTAAATACCCAGAGGGGATTTATTTTTTTATCTTTCTGGTGACCCTTGTGACCACCCCTATCACCCCCCTTCCCAGCTACGTAACCTTTTGGGACACCCTGTATATACTAATAATAAACGAAAACTATTAAAAAACTCGTATTTAGAGTTTTTTAATAGTTTTCGTTTATTTAAGCCAATAAATGCGAAATTTTGGATTTTGCGAAATATACGACACGTAACCCTTATAATGAGGTTCTGACTGAATTTTTGGCCTTTTAGCAAAGTCATACTGGCAAGGAATTTGAACGTACAAGCCGATACAGCTGTCACCTTCACAATGTTTCAAACATAGAACAAGAATACATAGAAATTACATTATACCCGAGCAAGACGGACAACAAGTACATACTTAGAAGAAGAATACTATAGAATTGACGGGCGCGTATACCCGAGCAAGACAGACAATAAGTACATACCAAGTACATACAATTTATGGGTTGCCACCATCATACAATTTATTACCCAAACGAAAGTTATGATGTTGCCTCGGCTCCAGTTTTTTTTTTCATTTATGTTACAAATTTTAGCTAGTGTCGGCAGTGCAATAGTTTAATCTATCCTCTAAATTACGCCGTTTTAATATATTTTAAGAAATGTTCTGAAAAATGGCAATAAAGCCCTTCACATGCATGACATGTAGGTTTTTAACCCTGATATTTTCCTGTAGCTGATCGAACGAGCGAACCAAAGAAGACCTTTCAAACAACTTGGGCTTTTTGGTTTTGTATGCACGTGTTGTAATGCATTTTTCTACAACCTGGGGATGTTATAGGGTAAATGAGCACACAACAATATCCTAAGGATATCATAAACTTTGCTTACAGCCGCTTTCAGAACACCCGATAAAACGTAATCAGATGTCACTTGTTATTTCAGCTTTGCATCAAATTAAAAAAAGCTATACCTAACTCCTTCCTTCATGAGGTTGCTAATCTGGAGCTTGGTGATACGTAGCTTTAAAGACCAGCCCACAGTAGTTGCATGTTTGGGAAGTCTGTAAAACAAACATGTACCTAATTATTATTACGTATGTATGTTTTCAATCGTACGACACGCGCGAAGGCGGTCTCGGACATAAAATAATCATCAATTTCTATCTAATGCGAAAATTGTGAGGAAACTTAAATTAAAAGGCTCTTATTCATAATAGTCTTTGAGCGTGCCAATAGCTTATTAGACCGATAAGTCTGTTGATGTATCTTTTCGTTGGCATGATAAGAGTTGTAGAGCTCTTTGTGAAGGGCTCGTCTGAGGAATTACTACCACCACCACACCTTTTTCTGCTGCCAAGCAGCATCGCTGTGTTTCAATTTGAAGAATGTGGTCGCCGGTGTAATTACAGGCACATGAGGCTTAACATCGTTTTGCCTTAAGTTGATAGACTCAGGGCAGTGCATTGTAGAGCACGTTCCTGTCGTGCGTGCCTTACAAGGCAAGGCTTTGTTATAGGTGATGGTTATCACTTAACATCAGGTGGGCCATCAGCCTGTTCCATCAGCTAGTTGTATAAAAGAATAATAGTAACAGTGACAAGAATACTCTATTGAGCCGCTATAAAATGACAGGGAATGTGAATAAGAGGGCATACACAAATATTTGCATATGCAAAGCAAAGCTAAAAACATAATGAAAAACAAAATGAAAATATTTGTACCTACAAGGTACCTTTACAATCATTTTGTACCTACTTACGTCATTTACACGTCTTACACATATTTCTTTAAATTAAATAATTGATGGTTAAACAAACTTACCTTGTGACGTTTGACCATAATTATACAAACCTTGCATCCGAAGAGATTTATATAATAAATAAGTAGGTTAAATTCACTTCGTAGTCCACTATTTAATGTACTGGGCACAAAGCACAACTTCAGAGCCAAAAATAACAAGACAATTGACTTGTTAGTACTCCCTCCGGCCACAGATGGCGCCCTATCACACCGTCGCGCCGACTGACTGACAACGTCTCATTTCTTTAGAGCAATACCCATTTCGCAATGTTTATACCTATAAAGGGTATGATTTTGATGTTCAGCAAAATTGGGTAAGGGAGGGTTATAAATCTCTTCGGATGCAAGGTTTGTATAATTATGGTCAAACGTCACAAGGTAAGTTTGTTTAACCATCAATTATACTACACCTTGCATCCTCGAGATTTATATAATAAATAAGTAGGTTAAATTCACTTCGTAGGATGTTTAGAGCACATTGCGAAATAGGTAAGTCGATTAAATAAGAAGAAAAATATGAAGTACATATTTTTATTTCTTCATTTTGAAACAAATGATAACTTAGGACGTTATTAGGTCTAAGAATTAAGAGAACAATCATAAACGGCATCTGAAAAGTTTATTTTATCATAGCTTGAGAGAAAAAGTCAAATTTAGCAAACACTTAACTGTCGCCTGACCCACGGAACAGAGAATACTCTAGCCCGGTCTATTGGCAAAAATATTGTAGACGCATGTCGGGTACCTACTGCGAGAGTGGAGAAAATATCTGTATTTACCTCGATTGCACCCATGACGTCCTTGATCTACCTATTGATAGACAATGGACTCGGGTCATATTATGGTTTCCTTTCATGGTTTCATGGTTTATGGTCAGTAAAAAACTGTCAGTATCAGCCGCTGTCCGAAAAGCGTTTGTAGCCTCCAGATATGGTAAGAGGACAGCAGCCCTTACAGGACCAAATTCTATACGGTAACGGTATTATATTCCCCTTTTTTTTGTTGTTGTTACAAACAAAGTTAAAGCCACAGCTAAACGGTGTGTGATTAGGTTAGAAAAACTTGCTCCGCTACTGTATTCATAGTTCATACTCTAATAAAAAAAGATAAGTTCATGAGAAACGAATATCTTTCTCTAGATTGGCAAAATACCCACCATCCTTAAGATTGATAGTGATGATTTATAACAATGATTATTTTGAGTTCGAGGTTTTGTTGCGTGAATGCCGACCTGATAACTGGCATGATACAAGCAAGGGTACCTAAGTGTCCGATAGATCGTGGATGAGGTTCTCTGAAAGAAGATAGTAACAGATGTTCGTTATTATATAAAAATATCGGATCTTGACATGCCAGGGAAAGAAACAGTTAATACAAAGGCTGATTTTTTCAGTATAGACCGACCATTATACCGGTAACACCGTCATTAATTACTTTCAAAAGCTTTATTTTTTATTTATTTATTTTTTAAGGACAATAAGATGTAAAGTCGTAAAAGAATAAGCTACATTCTGTACATGTTAACTTTTTTAAAATTCAACTATTGTGTATTGTACACATTGAATGCGGATGTATCTCTTTTTCGTAAGACATAGCTACTACATTTAGCATTTCACCAGGAAACAAAAATAAATTATCCTCTGGTTTTCTAAAATAAGATATATTTATTTTTCTATTTTTATTTATATATTTCTATCTATATATCTATATAAATATATATAACTCAAAGGTGACTGACTGACTGACTGACTGACTGACTGACTGACTGACTGACTGACTGACTGACATAGTGATCTATCAACGCACAGCCCAAACCACTGGACGGATCGGGCTGAAATTTGGCATGCAGGTAGATGTTATGACGTAGGCATCCGCTAAGAAAGGATTTTGATCAATTCTACCCCCAAGGGGATAAAATAGGGGATGAAAGTTTCTATGAGATTTTCAAAGTAAACAAGCGCGAGTAAAGCCGCGGGATCAGCTAGTCGTGTATATTTCTAGAAAAACAACTAAGCCTTCCTTTAATTCTTATAAGTTAATGTGGCATTATGATTCTGTTGCTTCACAGAAGCCGTTTGATCGTTTTCCATTATACATCAAACCACAACTGGATAAGGCAGCGTCTATAAAATCTCCAAGGTATAACTATTGACCACTCACTACGAATTGGATTTTTAAAAACCATGATGTGATATATCTACAAACAAAAAACTTTCTCCGCGGTTGTTGTTGCTAAAACCAATCTGCAGTCATAATTTGCATGAGATTATTTTAATGCTAAAAACTTGGCCCTTTCAAAACTTTGGTGTACGTCCAGCCATCCAGGTATAGCTGGGTGGGCTGCACCTCAGCCTGTAAGTACGCCCAAGAACTTAGAAAACTGTCTTGAAATAAAGTTTGATAACCTAATACGTTTTTAGAAAGGGAGATTTAGTATCATATCGACTGAATTTTAAATTCAAAGCCTAAAAAACTAGCAACACTGACTAGGCACACGTTTGTTTTTCTCAACATTACTCATAGTTAATTTAAAATTTATCAAAAATATCCTCATTTTAAAGTAACCTATATTATATATTTTATTTATTTATTTATTATTACTAATTTTAAAGTCTCAGACATACAGCTGAGACAATCGCCTTATAGGTATTTCTTGGGCATAAAACAAAAGACATCTAGGTAGTCAACTATAATTACGCCTTTAACCCGGAAGGTCACAATCCCAACTGATCTAAGAAACTTAGTGAAGATGTAAGGTGTAGAAAAAATCCCAAACGGGAGGCACTGAAATTCAAAATTTGAAGTTCTTTAAATGTAAGATATTTCTTAAACGTGTCTTATATAGCTACAAGAAAGTACGCAACTTTCAAATCCATACTGGCCATATAACACGATGGGGATTGCAGTCTAGTGACTGTACAGTACTCCTCTATGTGTCAACTATTTTGTATAAGGATTCAAGATAAAGAGTGAATCTTGTTATCTACATCAGGATTAAGAAATATTTTAAAAATAACCTGAAATATAATTGCATGGTAGGTAATACAGCTCCAATACGCTGTAATTTCTCTATCTCGAGTATTAGTAAGGCTTTTCCAATATAGAAAACTTAGTATTGCAAGGTACTTGCACATGAGAAACTGGTTTGTGAAGTGGTATTTTATTTCCTCTAATTACATCTAAAATAACTCGATCGCTAGTAATTGTTTCCCAATTATTAAGTGTATACTTATTATTTATCTTAATCTACCAGAGTGAATAGGTAGATAGATAGAAAATTATTTATTGCGCAGCCCAAAAATTATCGCATATAGGTGAATTTCATGCTAGAGAGCATTCTCTTACAGTTAACCTTTGTATAGCTTTAAAACCCGAAAGAGGGTAGTGCACAAACATGTGTGTTTAAGAGATATATTTTACAAAAGGTACCTCTATCGTATCTTGGATTGAGGCAGAAACTTTGGCCGCTGTTCCTTTGCTCGATCCTGGTACTGGTATGACGAAGTAATGGGTCTTTTCCAGGTCGTGGGGCGGTACGCGGTTGAATTAGGCTAACGGGGTGAGCCTCTTCAGTTTCCCTGCCGATATGGCTGTTTATTTGACTTAAGTCGTACTTGCCTGATCTCTCGGCCGAATTAAAAGCTTTTACTATGTGTGAGATTTTCACCAAAGAGCATAATTATCTCTCTTAACATCAAACAGCAACGAACAACGTGTTGAAATTTCTTATCCCATGTGTACTTAGGTACGTAATTAGTTTTCTCCAGTTGATGGTGTTTACAAAATGCAATCCAATAAAATTTGGTTTGCTTTGGATAAACTCTTGATGATGTCCATCTTATCCATGTCCTTATCAATAAAGGAGGATGGTATAGCTGTCACAGCTGAAATTCCTAACCCCTGGTAGATACAAGCAGCCTCCATGCGTTTGTCCCGATTTCTGGTTGACTCAACAAGAACTGCCTATATATTAGGATTATATAGTTTTGGGGCTTTAACCAATTAAAAGTTTTCGGGTACGCAGATAATATCTTTTCACCAAGATTTCTTTTGATCCTTATTTAACCCTTCACACAGAATACGCCCCCAACGTTTAGAGATTTACTCAGGGGTCTGGACCAAAAAACTTCTGTTAGACTGACGGATACAGGGATGGCATTATTTCCAGCTATCTGGATAGTAGAAGGTACAGGATCGACGGCTGATACAGATGGAATGTAGTGCACCACACCATCAAAGCCCATTACTTCTTCTACTGGGCTAGCCCCTATATCGCGTGAGTACGAGGGGCTCCCATCTCTACAGTCATGGTCACTGTCAGTAGACAATGCAAAGCATGGGTCATGATCGCATCATGACACTAAAATATTAGTAGTAAGAGACCGTAATCGCATCACGGTACTATATAAACATGGCTACAATCGCATTGTAGCACTAGTGCATGACTATGATCGCATCATAGTACCAAGACACTCATGTATAGGCTAATTAAATGCATATTTTATAGATTCCGGTTCATTACCGATCAATCACAGTAGTTATACTTCCAAATCACAATTATAAAAAATTGAGGGTAGTTTTAAAACATTTAAACAAAAGGCATGTAGCCTTAAGTAATTTTTCATTCAAATTAGAACTATGAAAAATTGAGGGTAGTTGTGAAACATTGAAACAAAAAAGGTATTTAGCCTTATCACGAACCATATCTGGTTAGAAAATTATTTAGTAGGTAAAATGAGCAATGCAAAAATATAAACACTCACCTGAGTCGTTGCAGTTTGCTATACGAACTTTTGTAACGTCATTTTTCAGTTTATGTAGCTTGTCTAAGTATTAACTTGGAAAGCAAAGTAAAGCTCAAAGGAAAGCTGCGTTTTCCTTATAACCATTGCACAATACAACTAATAAACTGCACTCGAACATTAAAATGAAAAATGCTACAACTTTTATTTAAAATATAAAATTTAGTATTAAGGTGCTTCCATGCCCGCACAAAAAAAGCGAATGAGACGTTGTCAGTCAGTCGGCGCGACGGTGTGATAGGGCGCCATCTGTGGCCGGAGGGAGTACTAACAAGTCAATTGTCTTGTTATTTTTGGCTCTGAAGTTGTGCTTTGTGCCCAGTACATTAAATAGTGGACTACGAAGTGAATTTAACCTACTTATTTATTATATAAATCTCGAGGATGCAAGGTGTAGTATAATAATAAGTTATGAGGTTATGTAAGCCGACCATTTATTTTTTCCTAGTTCATTCTATTGTATAATGTTCGAACATAAATTATCATATCCGACTCGAGTCCACCGTAGTGATTCGTTTTCCAACGTTTTTGGTGGAGATTTATTTTTAGTTGGCAGCCTGAAAAATCGTATAACCCAGCCAAATTAAGCAGATTATTGTTTTTTAAGACTGTATCTAGTTTGACATTTTGACAAACCATGTCAATTTGTGTGGTTTTTAGTAACCTATACTAAATTTTAGAAATAATTAAATGATATAAATCTAATTGATTATGCGATAGAAAGCCAACAAAATCGTTACATGATTAATTGTGAACACTTTGCTCTAATTTCTAAAGTTTTATTGACAAATAGAACATAAAACCTTCTTTTTTATAGGCTCCTCTCCATCCAAAGGTTGTCTGGAAGAGATCGCTTGGTAGCGATAAGACCGCCCATTGTGCATATCTTTAGTTGTTATTCCTTTGTTGAATTTTTTTGTTATTTTGTAAGGTGTACAATAAAGCATTTTCATTCATTCATTTATTCAAAATTGCTTCTGACCGATGGAAGCGTATATTTTCAGTTTTCCGTGCTCTATTCATAGCACACGCTAAATACTACAATGGACCACATTTGAACATAGCTCTGCGTTAACTGGGACCATAGGCACACATTATTTTCATTGAAATTTGGCTTTTAAACACGTAAAATCAAATGACCCAGCAATTTGCTTGGCACCAAGTTTAGACAGATTTGGTGCCAAACTTTTCAAAAAACGTATACGGAGTAAGGTAAGTAAATTCCCTTACTCGTAGGTATATTTCGTATTATCGCGTCTCTCCTACTCTTGGTATTATTATTTCATGACCAATCCATGTTATACTTCATCCAAGTGGCGGTCCGTCAACTTTTTTATTTTTTCATTTTTTCTGACGTAAATCTATGCTGCCAGACATGGAATGTCTATTGAATTTGACGTAATATATCAAGCAGAGCCATCTCTACTTTGATTTTGCTACTAATTTCCATTAGATTTAGCCACATTTGTTTAAAACCGGCCAACTGTCCACCACTGACAGCACCAAGGAATTTGAATAAATAAATAAATAAATAATGCTGGACAATCCACACAGCACTATCTAGCCCCAAAGTAAGCTATTCAAAGCTTGTGTTATGGGTACTAGATAACTGATAATATATTTAATACATTATATACTTACATACATAGATATTTTTTTTATTCTACATAGAAAACACCCAGACCATCGGAACAAATTTCTGCAGATCGTACACAAATTTGTTCCACGGCGGGAATCGAATCCGCAACCTCTTGCGTCACAGGCAGGCTCTCGCCCGCTGCGCCACAGAGGTCGTGAATACAAGTGCATTTGAGAGCTTGTGAGAATTTATGTCAAATTCAATGTCATTTTGCTTATTAACTGTCATTTCTTCCGTATTTGTTGGCAGATTTGTAACAAGAAGTTGAATTGGAAACAGTGCTGCCAATGCTACGGCAATTGCCGTGTTCTACGGTTTTCAGGTCAAAGAATCATGAAATTCGCGAACTACGGCCGTACCCCCGTGGCCGTAGCAGATTCTACGTCCCTCATTCAAATATTGTTCACGAGTCGAGAGGAACGGCACTTACCTCATGTACACTCGCGGTCTGAAAATGTTTACCACCTCAGGGTTGATAATTAATTTTTGCCTAGTATATTTTTGATAGGTAGGCAAATGACATTGTAACATGTTAATGTGTCAACTTATAGATTATGAAATGAGTTTAATCATCAAAAAGTCATGAATACTCTTTTTGTTAGAAGAATTGATGCTAATTATAAAATGTAATATGTACCGAGATATAGCATTTTAGACTTTACTGCATACAGTGTGCTAAAGAATCTAATTTGAAAACTGGTAAACACTTTCAGACCCCTATCCACAGACCACTAGGATGCTGACGCACACGGTATCGTACACGGCCGCCTAAAAATCTTCATTGGCAACACTGTTTCGTTCATTCCTTGGAAACTTAGAAGAAGAATACTATAGAATTGACGAGCAAGACAGACAATAAGTGACAAAAAAACCTCGATTTCGATCTCGCATATTTTATCGATATCGATATAAAAGCGAGTGCCATCGCGCAGCACTATAAGGCTGATAGGTTGGTAAAACTGTTGTTGTTTGACGTACATATTCGTTGTGTTGGTATTAAAGTGCCATGTAAAAGGATCCCATTGGCTCTTTACTAAGTCCCGCCTCTTCTTGTAGTTTTACCTGTTTTACATTCTCTTTGGTGAAGAAGTTGTTTTCGCATTTTATTGTTGTTTTACATTTTCTTTGTTATTGTTGTTTGTTGTTGTGAATGTGAACGAAATCGCGAACAAGTTGCAGATGTTGAAGGTGCTTATTTCATAGAGATATAAGCAGGTTTAATTTGGTTTTGTTTTGCTTTTTACGAATACTTATGTGACCAATTTAAACAACCTTGTAGTTGAGTGTTTTACTGTGTTGAGTGTGTCATGTAGTAGGTACCTAAAATAGTTGAGTTCGGCTCGAGTATCAGTCAACTACAATAATAGTGTTTAAAAAATTAACCCTAGATAACGCTGTCTGTTGGCGTTCCTTTTTTCAATAAATAAATACACCTTATAATGCTAAGGTTTTAGGTTATGTCCTTAGCTATTCTGAGATAAAGATTATCCTTTAATCTTTATTGTACACAAAGTGATTTACACAAAAAATACATAATAGTAGTGTACAAAGCCGAGCCTAACCCTAGATATCTACGCAATATAATACTTGTATTTTAGTAACAGTGATCTCTCCATTGCCCAAGCCCACCTCATCAGAGATGGGGAGGCGGGCAGATGGGCTGTGGATGGAGCACCGCCTCCTTCTCAATAGTGACTCCTCGGGAAATCATTGTATTAATATCATTTATTCTTTTTCCAGAAAACACTCCTAATGAGCTGTGCTGCGCTGCTCTATGGTCCACGCCCTCACCCCCGGGTGCTATGCTGGCAGCAGCTCGCCGGCGTTTGCCAGTGATGCCGCTGTGGCCGCCGCTCACCTAGAAGGCGTCGCGTCACACGACCAACGCTAACGCCCAGATAACAGCTAGACCTAGAGCTTTGGTCGAGTGAAACTGGCACCTAGAGTCACCTAGCTTTATGACGTTTCAAAGTGATACTTGTGATTTTGTTAAATAAATACACTGACTTTGTATGTACAATGCGTTTTTATTACTTATAGAAAATAAAGGTTATTTTTTAAATACAAGTAGTTTTTACAGTACTAAGTACAAACTCATTTGTAAAAACTCAACCTAACTACATTTGTTCAAAATAATCTATCTTATCTAGATAGTCTTAACTAGTTTTCCTAGTCATCCTTCCTCTGAAAAGGTCTTGATCTGCTTCTGGATCTTTTTGTTCTTCTGCGGCATCATCAATGCTGACCTATGAACAGACATTTGAACACAATTACATTTAATTTATTAGGTAACTCAAACTACTAAATAAACAATTATAATGCAGTTATTGGAGATAAAATGACCTTCAGGTTCTGGAAGAACAATACAAACTTGAATAATGTGTGCACTTTATGAAGGCATGTAGTGTTATACATTATTCATAAAAAGCATGGCTAGCAAATTTTGTTTCTCTCAGAAGTATTTTCAGTAGATACTCTGACTGGATTAAAAGTATTTTTATGACAAATTCTAGGAGTTCCCCATCCGAATCTAACTAAAATAGGTATATATAGGTAGGTGTATATTAAATAGTGCAGCCATTATTTTTAATAAATAGCACACTCTGCAGACCATACCTATGGTAACAATTTATTTTTATTAGATTTATAGTGTTTACTACACCTAGGAAAATCACAAAGATTTTTATAATGTACCTATCAAAAGTTATTCTCCGAGCGGGATTTGAACCCGCCACCTTCCCCTTGATACGGGGCTGCGCTACCAACTGCGCCACCGGAGTACTAATCACACTCGACGAATAACTCTTGGTAACATGTCCAAGAGTTACTACGGTACTTATGCGACCGTGGCTCCATCTATTTTCTATATGTAACTACTAGCTGCGCCAAGCGGTTTCACCCGCGTAGTTTTAAAATCCGGTATTCCCACGGGATAAAAGTAACATATGTGCTATTCCAGACTATAATCTATCTCTCTGCCAAGTTTCATCCAGATTCGTTCAGCCGTTCCGGCGTGAAAGAGTAACAAACATCCATCCATCCATACTTCCAAACGTGAAACGTTTATAATAGTAGCAGGATAGTACCTATTTTGAAGTTAGGTAGGTACCTGTAGGTACTTACTTTCCTCATTTATGACGGGGAGCTAAGTTGATTCTGTAATGACTATAGGTACTCCTACCTGAAAAAGAAAATAGGCCACATCGACAACATTGCGCCTAAGTACTTAGATACAGCGGTCCCAGCTTGGCGGCGGCGGCGGCGGCCCGCTAAGGGCCCCACCCCGCGCTTCGCCAGCCACCGCTGTGCCTCTAACGCCGCTCGCGCATTCCACCCGAGATAAAACCCTAAATTAGTTTTTTTGTTATTTATCTACTTTTACTCTTAGTTTTAAATCAATCGCACTATGCGTACAAAAATTCTCGTACAAACTTTGACATCCCTTTGCACCCTTATTAAGGGTAGTTTACAAAAACTAAAAATGTCATTCTTAATTATTTATTTAGAAGTATATTTATAGTTTGAAATCAATCGAACCACTCGTTAAAAAATGCCCATACAAACTACAACACTCTTTTGCACCCTTATTGGGGGTAGTTCTCAAAAACTAAAAATAAAATACTTAATTATTGAATTTAGGGTATCTGTCCTCTAAGTTTAAAGTTCCTAGGTTGAAGGAATACGATTTTTTATACAAACGTTTTCAACCCTTTTTACTTAGGGGTTGAATTTTGAAAAATCCTTTCATATTACACATCTACGCTGTGAGAACTATGTACTCCTCAAATTTCAAGTCTCTACGACCAGCGGTTTAGGCTGTGCGTTGTCTATATATAAATAAATAAATAAATCAATAAATAAATAAATAAAAAATAAATGTAGCATTGGTTACCCAAGGATAATGTACCTAGCTTTCTTATGGTGAAAGTATTTTTGAAATCGGACCAGAAATTTGTTCCGGGGTGGTCTGGATGTTTTCTATACATAAAGACCTAATAAAAAATATCTATCTATGTAAGTGTATAAGTACCTATTGTAGTAATTAAATATATCTGTTACTAGTTGCACCCCGCGGTTTCACCCGCGCAGATTATTCCCGCGGGATAAAAAGTAGCCGATGTGTTATTCCAGACTATAACCAATCTCTCTGCCAAGTTTCATCCAGATCCGCTTAGGCGTTCAGGCATGAAAGAGTAACAAACAAACATCCATCCATCCATACTTACAAACTTTCGCATTTATAATAGGTAGGTACCTATTAGTAGGATATTATTATATTAGTAGGATCTAGTAGGTGCCCATAACACAAGCTTTGTGTAGCATAAGTACCTACTTTAGGGCCAGATGGTGCTGTGTGGATTGTATTTAGGTATTTCTATTAGGTACCTATTTGAATATAAATTTGTGTTGTGTGTAAATAATAGGTAATTTTGTTTTAATATAATACCTATACTTTAATCGTTAACAAGATGTGCTGTGGTTTTATTTGAGTACTAGGTTAACCTAATAGGTAGGTAGGTAGATACCTACATCCCTACCTACCTATGCGCCTGCAGATTACAATTAAAGTTAGTTAATAATGTACCTAGTTAATAGGTAGGTAATATGATTAGTAAGAACTAAATGTACCTATAATTAGTATGTACCGGGCAGATTTTTCTATAGATAACATTAGTACGCAATGCCAGTGCTTTTATAAGGTGAAGGAAAACATCGTGAGGAAATCGGTTAGTATAGGTACTACCTAAATAGGTAGGTGCAGATGCAGACCTACAATTAATACTGAATGGGCTCGCAAGCAACCTGTCACGTACCTACCTAGCTCACAAAATGTAAGTAGTTAAGGCGAAGATATCCCAGAAGTAGTTAGTACATAGGTACGTACTTGGTGACATCATAGCTATCTATGAGTTGGGTTTAGAATACAGCCGCCTTGCGTGCGCAGGTGATAGGTACCTACCTACCTAACCTAGGTATTTACCCAGTTATTATCAGTAGGTAATACGTTCAAATATCCCCTCTTCACAGATGTTAAGCCTTATGTCATGAGCCTGTAATTAGGTAGGTACACCGGTGACCACACTCTTCAAACCGAAACACAGCAACGCTTCTGGCGCTGGAAAAAGGCGTGGTGGTAGGTACCTAGTACTTCCCCGGACGAGCTCTTCGCAAATAACTCTACCTAATATTCTTAAGGTGAAGACAAGAGCTAATGTGACTCCCGCTCGCACACTTGTTGAAGGATATAAAATCACTGAACCCATTTTCTAAAAATCGCAAACAACCATTTTGTGTGCAATCACATTGCGCACATTTTAGTAAAAATTTCATTTTGGTCGATACATGTTTTTCTACTTAAAAGTTTACTTTTCTAGTTTTCGTACATTATCTAAGCAAACTTTAGAGTAGGAAAACATGTATCGATCAAAATGAAATTTTTACTAAAATTTGCGCAACGTGATTGCACACAAAATGGTTGTTTGCGATTTCTCGAAATCGTGTTTTTTATATCCTTCAACAAGTCAAAATGTGCGAGCGAGTCACATTAGCTCTTGTCTTTACCTTAAATGATTCGCCTAAATTTTAGGCGATCAACTTCGACATGATGGTAGGTACCTATAGTTGAAGGTCGTCAGCATAGAAATGGTAGTGACTTTATAATTTAGAGGAGACTATGTTTATAAATAAAGAATACCTAGGTATATAGAGTAAAGCTACTAGTTCGCCCCGAACTGAGATTTCGTTACGCGACGCACCAAAAATATAAGTGGTAGTCAGAGGCGAAACATTGTGTTTGGACTTTTCTCTGACTGCTACCTAACTACTCGTAACTTATGGTAACCAAGTTTCGACTGAATTGACCTTTTTATTGAAGAGTTCCGTTGAACAAACCTTGGCTCCATCATCTGAACAGGTCGCTATCACCATTTAACGAGAACCAAGTAGGTATCTACCTTCTTGGTTCTCGTTAAATGGTCGGTACATACCTACTTAATTCAAGAAAAATAAAATCAGAAAGCAAAGGACCTTGATGCCAACGAAACTCTTAGAAATGAAATTGGGTCGTTAGTTAACTTAATTTAACTTTTATGTTGTACTAGCCCTTTGCGCCCCGCGTTTTCACCCGCGCAGATTTAAATCCCGGTATTCCCACGGGATAAAAAGTAGCCCATGTGCTATTCCAGACTATAATCTATCTCTCTGGCAAGTTTCATCCAGATCCGTTCAGCCGTTCTGGCGTGAAAGGGTAGGTAACAAACATCCATCCATTCACCCCTTGAATTCAATCCACCCCGTTTTACTGTAGTAAGATCTCAAAAAGTGGGCATCCTAGAAAAAAATTCAAAATGTTTTTCGAATGTCCAAACCGAGCCCTTGAATACTTTTACTACAACATGTAACTTTATTTTTTGTGTAAGTTATTTGCCCCTTTAAAAACCGCATATTTTAATAACCCCTAAATTTCTTGAGCACCGGTGGTCTAGTGGGAGTGACCCCGCCATCCGATCGTAAGGTCGCAGGTTCGAATCCGGTCGTGCACCAATGAATTTTTCTATCGTAAAATTTATGTGCGCAATGCCAGTGCTCCTAAACGGTGAAGGAAAACATCGTGAGGAAACCAGTTAGTATTCTAACAGCGGCGAGATGGGCTTACAACCTGTCACGTATGGAATACTAACTACTGCAAAATGTAGGTATGTGCAAAACGTAATGTTTGGACGTACCTCTGACTACCTCCTTAGACATCCTCAAGGGATCTTGAGTTAGTACATGGTACTGAGAGATCTGAAGGGATATTATCTACCGTGCCTGGGGATCAGTCGTAATGCTGTTTCAGTTTTCAGTTTTCCTAAATTCTCCAGTACAAGCTATCGATATACCAAATTTCATGCAGATCGGGTTAAACAGTTCTCAAGTTAACGACGGAAAAACATCCTACTGTATTATAAATGCGAAAGTTTGTAAGTATGGATGGATGTTTGTTGCTCTATCCAGAAGGGCTGAATGGATCTTAGTGAAAATTTTTCGTTCGCTTCGCTCACTCAATCAATAAGAACAAAATGTCCATTCTTAGTTAGTAGGTGGCATCCAGAGACAAGTCCAAATACTATATTTGGACTTGCCTGTAACTACCACTTATATTTTCGGAGCGTTAGCGTCGTGTCACGAAATCTCAGTTCGGGGCGAATTACTAGCAAAAATCGTTTATTTTCCAAAAAGTGAAGGCTGGTGCTTATTAAATTCAAACAATAAATCTATTAAAATTATTTAGGTAGGTAAGTAGGTGGTACAAAATTGAAAATAAAAACATGGTAATATTTATCATCAAATTTTTTTGTACCTTTCAATGACCTTGTATGTATCCTCAATAAGCCCTTATCCAATTAAACTAGGTAATAATATTATACTACTTACCAGTAAATTTCTCAAGTGCAATCCTAATAAATTTCAAGCAAAATTTTATTATAAAAATCTTTTAATGGCCTATTTTATGATTACACAGGTATTTGTATAATAATTACCTACTCAGCTATTGAATAATTCCTGTAATTGCTGTTAATTTACCAATAGGTACCTTGGTAGGTAAATACCTAGTCTTGCCATAAATACCAAAATAAAGAAAAAAAATTGTCTATGTTGTTTTATATATGCAAATAACATTTATTATATTTACAGTGTGTTAGTTTAATATTTAAATATAAAACAATTTAAAATATAAAAAGCTTATTTGAATTTGTCTTCTTTCACTGCAATACAGTCCTCTAAACGTTGAGGCCAGTTATCAATACAAGCATGCACTCTTTCCATGGAAAAATTCTTCGCTGCCAATTGTATGCATTGTTTTATGGACTCCAAATTATCATGGTGGAGCAAGTCATACTGTCTAAAACTGAACATAAATCATAATCCAGCGGTTTAAGAACGGGACCGGCAAGTCTTCAGCTCTGATGAAGTCCAAAACTTTTGTTTCCAATCGACTGCATAAACCCCACACCGATTCTTGGTTATTGAACATTGTAGTTAATATTAAGCTTGTCACTTGTTTTGTAATCCAATAGGTTATTAAAAAAACCTGCTCTGCCACTTTACCACCGCTAAAATGGGGAGTAACAAGGTTCTTTAAGCAATCGGCATGGCTTTATGCTTCTCTGCAGGATAACCTTGTGCCCTGTATGGCACTACGCAACACACAACAACTGGTTGCTATAAGTCGACCCAACCTTAACAAGTTATGCCCTCTATCAGGCATAGTGCAAAAGAGGTGGATGAGGTTGATGATGCTGCATGAGGTTCTAGTCCATCAAGCGAATTGGTTGCTGGCTTCACCATTGAAGGATCAATCTTCTTGTGTGTGTCTAATGTTGTTGTGTGTGTAATGACTCTGAAAAAGAAACAATGTTTTCTTAGCTCCTCTGTAGCCACAGAATAAACCGTGTTCACAAAATTGTTATCCTCTATCCTGGTTTTCTGTAGGGATATTACTACTAGGCTCATAGGTACTTCAAAGTTTATCCTAATAAGTACCTACTCAGTGAGCGTGAAGTGAAGGCGTTTGACTTCTAAAATATTCCCAAATTTTCACTTCCATTGCAGATAATTCACATTCATGTCGTCTAGAGTTATTTACATCGTACAGCGAAGTATTTCGTTCGATGATAGATACACTTCTGCTACATTCCATAATTTATAGAGGACAACAAAAATAATTTGCCCGAAGGGTTACACCTCTCGTATTTCTGTTTTTAATCTCTTCAGAAACAGAAATTCTAGAGCACTTTATTACCACTACTTATAAACCAACTAACCGATAAACAAAGCAATGTTTAGTTAAATTCAGACATCTTTTAATTTGCAAGTAATAGAAGAAAATACATACTTCTTCGTGAATTATATCAAAGCAAACAAAAGCAAGCAAAGACAGTCGCACTTGCTTACAACTCGCACATGAAAACGAGGCATAGTTTCGAAGGTACCTAACTGGCTTCCAATTATCATGCTGTGCATTATCGTGCTGTACAATATCATGCTGTACATTAACTGGCTGCGCATTATTTACACGTGTCAATAATGCACAGCCAGTTAATACACACCCAGATAATGTACACCACAATAATACGAATCCAATAAGGTACCTAAGTGGCTTCCAATTATCGTGCTGTACGTTATCGTGCTGTGCATTATCATGTCGTACATTAACCGGACTCAAAGAAAAGAAAACTTGTAAGCAAGCAGTGTTGCCCAAAGAGTTGGTGTTGCCAATGAAAAATTTTTAGGCGGCCGTGTACATGAAGTGAAATAGCCGTGTTTCTAAGGAAATTGACCAAAGTTGGGCCGTAGCACTGCTTAAAAAAGAAGGAAAAAGTTTTAATTTACGTTTTTAACATTAAAAACCTTAAAACAGCGACATTTGGTAATGTTTGCAAATTTTCTCTATTTGTTTGAAAAAATTATGCAAATATCTTCTTCTTTTATTTATGGTTGTTGTAACAACAACAGCCTGCTTCTGCCGTCTGCCGTCCGCAAAAGGGCACATCTAAATTTTTTTCAAAATTGTGTTTTATACTAATTCGGAATCAGGAGAAAAAGGCGTACATGACTTTGAAAAAAAATTATATCTCAATCCTGCATTGAATTACATTAGATTTTTTGGAAGGAAAAAAAAAATGATTTGCTAAAAGGAAAAAAAAAAGATTTTACAAAGAATGAGAGAGAAATAAATAATAATAATATATAAAAATAATACGCATTTATGCAAGTAATTGCATCTGGTTTTTTTTGCACCAATGGATTTTTCTATCGAATTTATGTGCGCAATGCCAGAAAACATCGTGAGGAAACCAGTTAGTATTCTAACAGCGGCGATGGGCTTGCAACCTGTCACGTATGGAATACTAACTACTGCAAAATGTGGGTATGTGCCAAATGTAATGTTTGGACGTACCTCTGACTACCCCCCTTAGACATCCTCAAAGAATCTTGAGTTAGTACTTGGTACTGAGAGATCTGAGGGGATATCTACCGTGACTGGGGATCAAAGTCGTGAAGCTGTTTCAGTTTTTTCAGTAATTGCATTTATTTTTTCTGCATATATACATTCAAATTAGTTTTATTCCCGAAAAACATTAAACCCAAAAAACTTTAAACCTTTCTCGAGATTTACAATTTGTTAGATGTGTGTGTGTGTGAATGACTGACTTCAGATTGACATTGACTCGACAGAGAAGTGACAGAAACAATGACTGCAACTCACGTTTTGCGCCCGCCTTCAATCAAGATAACAGGAACATCTTGTTCATCATGTTCTTCAAAAAAAAGGAGCCTCTTGAGACGCTTTTAAAATCCTTGCACCAACAACACTGTTTTGAAAGAAACTAGATTTAACTTTTTTTAATTAGGAAGGTACCTACCTAATAGGTTTTTAAGGGCCACATAATTCGACGTTGCGAGCCCAAACGGGTAAAGCGCCTCACAGCACAGACGAAGAAGATACTATATTATTTCATCGATAAAATATCGCTCGCCAATAATCACCATGATGCTAAAATACCTATAAAGGATAGGGCTTACCAGATTACAGATATGTATGAACATAAGCGATCTAAGCCGTGTGAGCCGCACGCTAGTGAGGCCCGAGACTGTGAAGATTGAAAATACGGTGTTACCTACACCGTATTTTCTAGCCCCGGTGCCAGATATGTATGAACTTAAGACGAAGACAAGAGCTAATGTGACTCTTGCTCGCACGTTTTGACTTGTTGAAAGATATAAAATCACTAAACCTATTTTCGAAAAATCGCAAACAACCATTTTGTGTGCAATCACATTGCGCACAGTTTAGTAAAAAAAAACATTTTTATCGATACAAGTTTTCCTACCTAAAAGTTTGCTTTTCTAGTTTTCGTACTCAAGCAAACTTTTGAGTAGGAAAACTTGCATCAATCAAAATGAAATTTTTACCAAACTATGTGCAATGTGATTGCACACAAAATAGTTGTTTGCGATTTTTCAAAATTGGAATTTGTGATTTTATATCTTTCAAAATGTCGAATCGTGCGAGCGAGAGAAAGCCGCACACTTAGTGAGGCACGAGAAAAACTTCAGTCTCGTGCCTCACTAAACGTGCGCCTCAGTGATCACATAAGTTCATACATATCTGGCACCGGGGTTATGCTGCGATGCGATGTTTTCCTTTAGCGATTGATCACTGGCAGCTGGCACACACAAAAATTTTGGAACAGAGAACCATTGGTAGGTACATGATCCTTCAAACCACAGAACATAATATGCTTCAAACTTCCGAAGAAGACGGGGTTAGTCCCGATAGATAGATCAACCTATTGTTTCCATGGTTCACACAGCTTGTCCAAAAATAGTAGAAAATAATAGGGGCGCCACTTTCCGTACATTTTCGGTGTTCACTCAGGTTCACTCACATGCGGTCTTCGAAATACCCGCATATCAAATTAAAGGTTAGCTAGTTTTATGTATACCTACGTGCGTAATTTTTCTGCCAAGTGTTATGCACTGAAAACGAAGCACGCTGGATAAAATCGATTGAAAAAAAAACAAATCTGGCGCTAGGATGCGAATAACTCCTTCCCTAGTTGTAACGACGACCTTGCGTCTGACCTAAACGCCCTTGTTGATACCAAATCCAAGGCTAGACCTTCTGTCACGGCTACCACAAATATATGCCCTTGTTCGTTCTGTCTGGATTAGGTAGGTAGGTGAGTACATACATGCTGAACACGGTAATTTTTTTAAATAGTAAGAACAAGGGTTTGTTTGGCATGTGCCTTGATACATCAGTCAATCACTTTCGCCTTTTTAATATTATTACCTATATTAAATAATTATATAATAAATAAAACCTGGGAGCCCGAGCTTTGCTCGGTTGCTTAGCAAAAAAAACGGAGAATATTTTTTGGTTTTTTAAAATCGATTTTTCTCCCCCGAAACGCCCTGCATACAAAATTTCATGAGTTGTGCTAAAATGAATTAATTTTCGTTCTTCGCAGCAGCATAATACGTACCTATTTGTCAGCGACACCTTGTTTGACGTATAAAAAAGTCTATTGGTTTACCCGGCAGACAAACAAGCCTTGTTTGGTGGAAACCACTTTCCACCAAACAAGGCTTGTTTGTCTGCCGGTAGGTAGGTCACTAGTGGGTTAGGTACCCTAGCCTATAAAATTTAAATTAGATCGATTGGTATGTAGTTGATGTCAAGGAATTTAAATATGTATACATAAAACATAACTTACGCTATGTAACAGTGACTCATTAAACTTGCTAGTTGTTTGCCTGTAAGCTGATGATAAGGTAATGTACCTACCTACTTACTTACTTACTTTATTTTTTTTTCAGCGGTGAGGAAGGGAAGGTGTTGAACTTTAGTGACTGGCCCTCATTCATACTGAGGTATATCTTAACAACGGACGCTACATATATTAGTGGATTATTATTATTATGTCTAAATACGATGTAGGTACCTAGTAGGTCTCCCTATTTCACAAACAGCCCTGAAAGCATGCGTTAGTGGAGTGCACACAAATAAGTACATACCTAATTGAAAGTCAATCAATATTAACTTCGCCTTGGACTATTTAGGAGCCCTTAGGTGGTACTTACCTACCTACTTCTTATCGTTTATTTTATTGGGTCAATTATCTAACGGTTCGTTCAAGAAAGTCGGACACCGAGGATCTACTTGTACAGTCAGCATCAAATGATGATCGGTCAAGGTTTCTACAACAGATTGACCTATACGCCTATACATATCGTACTTTCTAGAGTTTTTTGAATGACAATTATCAATCTTTTATAATTTAAAGTTACTGAAAAATATTAGGTAGTATTTATTAACTAGATCTAGAACTTTTCAGTTCTTGAACTAAAAAAATGTTAATTGATAGAAACATTTTAGTTATAGTCTTGCTAGTACGCTGATTTGGATCAGTAAGTTGATCTATCTCTTAGATCGTTTGCAATGCAACGGTCTGCAGATAGCTCAACTGTTTCATATATTTTGTATATAATTTTAATTTAATAATAATCAAATAAATTTATTAATTTGCTTAATTACTGCTAAGTATTTAACTAATTTATTAATTGTATTTTAATTTAATTTATTAATTGTAATTTTAATTTTTTCTAAAAAAACCGTGAAGTTCTATATAGTAGCAACAACGAACGGATTGAATTTTTCCAATTCACTGCTTGCAGCATATTTAGTTTTATTTTTGGTTTTTGGTGACAAAATTCTATATGCGCTTATAAATTATCTGAATTAAGAACCTATAGATTTCTAATTTCTTTAAAAAAATACCAAGGTAGGTAAATGTAGGTACCAGGAGATAGGAAATAGGTCAAGAAGGCTCAGCGCATGTGGCCACGCGATGCTATACTCCCAAAACATGTATTGATGATGAAAAACAAAACAATCATTTTTCGAAATTACCCAGCTACTGGTTTTGTATGTTTGCAATCGATTTATAAATCGTGCAGTAGTCCGTGGTCCGACACGCTCTTGACCAATCTAATCTAGCTAAGTAGAGATAGACGTAGAGTTCTTATACGCTAGGTACCTCAAGCTAGATTCTAAGCAGCATTAATCGTCCAAAGGCTGAATATCGGATGCAGTATATTAATTTGTGGATATAGAGCGTGAAATCAAGCATTCAGTCAAAGCAAAAAGTATGTAGGTATATAGGGGCGCAACATGCTGGCTGCTTCTCAGTCTGTAGCGAAGAGCTCGGCGAGCCAGGCGACCGTCCAGCCACGCTTCACATATCGACTAACTTGACAACTTCATCAAAACCAGTGTGATGTTAGTAAACAAAAAGTGCATAAATAAAAACAACCGTGTGTTTCCGTTGTCAGTTTAGTTGTGGACCCATATCGGTTAGCATGTCTGTTCCGGGAATTTTTCTATTTTCACACTACGTGGAAAGCGTTTGGGTGAGTTTTAATAATATACCTTCACTTAATCCATATTGCCTAGGTTTATAGTGGTGTCGGTATTAATGCAATTTATTTTTAACTACAGCCAGCGTATGTTTAGCTACGATAACCATTCAGTGCGATTAATTTTCGTTTTTTAAACTTCATTATGCGTTAACTTTTAACTAGGCTTTTAACTTTTGCCTAGGTGCTTTACAATAGAAACTTTCTGCATGTTCCATCAGCTAGTTGTATAAAAAAAAAAAAAGAAAGTTACCTGAAAAAAAGTTTTGTTCATAGAATTTTATTTTTAAAAGAATCGGTTTATATATTATCTATAGGTACTTTGTATGGTTTATTTGATGTTTGCCGTGCAATACCGGACTATGTTACGGCGTAAGTGTAAGAGTTACGCCCGCAAGAAAAATACATTATTCAGACACATTTCTTTCTTGCGAATTATGAAGCGCTACGCCCCGGCTTGCGTGTTTTGGAAGAGTTAATTTAAAAGTTCTTACATTGCGAATGACGCGAAAAAAGTTCAAATTTGTATGGTAAAGCTGACCTATTCGACGCGAGTGGAATAAAAAGTAATTGAACGTAAGTTTTCTGTGTAGCGACTGAAAAACGGAAGCTACCTGTTACCAACATGTAGGGCTTAGGGCCACCTACACTCGCTAAAGTAATGGCAAAACATTTTTGCAGACATGTATCTAGTATCAATTAAGTAAACTTAGCAGTCCAACCGTATCTTCGTGATGGTTGAATTGTTTTCTTAAAGTTCAACACTTGCGTACGATGGGTTGTTAAATGTGGCCTTTGACTACAATGTCACTGTAGTAAGGAATTTCATATTAAAGTAAGCTATTTTCCATTCTATCATTTTTGTACGTGCAGTTCACCATTTTAGATTTTTTTAATTGAATAAAACAGAGAGCCTATTAGGTAGGTAAGTAGGTACTATTTATTTTAATTTAACTAACTGCAGTAAAATTAACTTATTTTCGTATAAGATCTTATAAACTTCTGCTAAGCTGTGTTTTAATTTGAATGGTGTGGTTGCTGGTATAATTACGAAAATTTCAGCCACATAGGCCTAAAATCTGTATGCCTCAAGTTGAAACTCACATGGCACGGTTCCTGGCATGTGCGACTTGCAATGCAATGCTTTGTTATAGGTAATGGTTACCACAAAATCAGGTGGGTCATCTGCTTATTTCACCACCGGCGTGTCGTATTATATTAAAAAGCTACCCAGTAAATAAGCAGGTAGTATCTACCTACGGGCTAGTAACACTAGTTTTTTTTACACGCACAGTCGTTTTCAGGAGATGCATGCGTGAGAGTGGCTGACCGAGACAATGAATATTCCACTTACTCGATAAAATGTATAAATATTAATTTTCAATCGGTCGATAGCTCCAGCATCTGATCTGATTCAAGGTTGATTTTTTGCTTTATGCTAATCGATTTAGAATAAATAATTGCTAGCAGTTTTATGGTGTTAGTAGTTCGTTTGAGTAGACTTTTTGTCTACGGCTTGATGGTCGGGCAACTAACAAATAGTCCGCCGAGTACAAGGTATCCATAATATCTATACTTGACATGTTCAATACTTTTAACAAATTCAATAAAAAGAGTCCAGACCTCCAAAATGGTATAAATACTTTAACAGTGGACAAAGTGCTGGCAAACTAAATATGTATTATTATTAAATATAATTTGTTAGTTTAAAATATTAATAAAATAGCCCAGATCACTTCTGGGCTATTATTTAAAGCAAAATTTAAAGTCTTTAGAATTTTTCGTAGAAACTTTTTTAAATACCTTCTACAAAATCTCCTGTTCTGATTTAACCCGTTCCTACTTACCAACAAATATCAGCTATAGAAAAATTAAATTAGCTAAATCTCATTCTATAGTATTTTTAACTTGTATAATACAGATCATTGGTTCTTTCATACTTATATGCTGTTTAATCTAAACTAATATTATAAAGAGGAAAGATTTGATTGTTTGTTTGTTTGTTTGTTTGTTTGCATTGAATAGGCTCCGAAACTACTTGACCGATTTGAAAAATTCTTTCACCATTGGGAAGCTACACTATCCCCGGTGAACATAGGCTATATTACATTTTCAAAAAAATTTGGGATCCTTACTAAAATTCAAATAATGTAACCCAAGGTGTAAAAAAATTCGTAAAATATTCTTTACATCGCGTGCACTGCGAAAACTATTGATGATAGAATAAAATAATGTTCTACAACTTTGCAGAACACATCATTATTTACAAAAAGTGTCTCGACAGCATATGTCTAACTATTATAGTTATGCCACAATAAGTGTTTTTTATTTTAAAATTTTAATTGAAATGCCGCCGCTATAAGAGGCTCTTTATTTGTATCTTGGTATTAATCCTTATCAAAATAAATTACTTCATATTCAAAACTGCATTAATACCTTTATAAAACTTTTTAAATTATTCAATTCAGACATTCCATTCGAAAGATATCACAAGTTTAAAAATGTAAGTATTAGAAAAAGGTCGCGTGGTAGCCGCTCACCCTGCTTGGCGAGCTAGGCAGCACCTTAGGGTAGGGGCCGCACGGGTCGGGGGAGGAGCTTTAGTGAGGCAGCGAGCCTGGCCTCGGCTGGCGGATCCTTGGTCGCAGGAAGGATCCGCCAGCTTGGATTGGAGGTGGCGCTGCACAAGACCGAGGCCGTATTTTTCCACGGGCCTCGGCAGCGCATCCCCAGTGACGCCCACATTATGGTGGAGGGCGTCAGGGTCGAGGTGAAGGCCCAGATGAAATATCTGGGCCTGGTGCTTGACAGCAGGTGGCGCTTCGGCCCGCATTTCAGCGGGCTGTCAAAGCGCCTTCTTAAGGTTGCGGGAGCGCTTTCCTGGCTCCTACCAAAATTGGGCGGGCCAAAAGCGCGATGCCGGCATCTTGAAGAGCATGGCCCTTTACGGGGCCCCTATCTGGGCGGACTCCCTTCAACGAAGGGAGAACGCCGCCGCACTCCGGAGCCCCCAAAGGGCCATCGCGCAGCGGGTCGCAAGAGCCTACCGCTCGGTGGGCTTTGCAGCGGCCTGCGCTCTGGCGAGCACCCCTCCATGGGAACTCGAGGCGTGGGTGCTCGCCAGAGTATACGAGTGGACGGCGAGGCGTAGGGCGGTCGGAGAGCGCCCCGCCTCAGAGGAGCGGGAAGATGTCCGGCGGGAGGCGAAGGATGCCATCGTCCAGCACTGGAAGGTGGACCTCGCCTCCGCCGCGTTTGGCCATCGAACCTTGGAGGCACTCGGGCCAGTCCTGCAGGACTGGCTCGATCGGCCTCACGGCTTTTCATCATTCCGTCTGGTGCAGGTGCTATCCGGGCATGGATGCTTTGGGTCGTACCTGCACCGGATCGGAAAGGAGGGTGCCCCGTCCTGCCACCATTGTGGCGCGGCGGAAGACACGGCACAGCACACCCTCGAGGTGTGCCCGTCGTGGGCCGAGCCGCGCCGCGACTTGGTGGCGGTAGTTGGGCCAGACCTGTCGCTCCCCAGCGTGGTGAACTCCATGCTGAGGGACGCGACAGGCTGGGCAGCGGAGGTCGCCTCCTTCTGTGAGGACGTAATGTCCCAGAAGGAGGCAGCAGAGCGCGCGCGGGAGGCTGACCCTCAGGCGCCGCTCTGCAGGCGGAGGAGGGGTAGGAGAAGACGTCTTCCCTCCCCTCAAGGTGGTGAATAGCGGGAGATAGGCGTGGAGGCGCCATCTCTCGCATTGCACTATTCGCCACCTCCGTCGAGCGGGAACGATCAAGCACTCGCGGTCGTTCCCGGGCCCCTCCCTCCAGGAGGGGCGTGTAGGCCCCGCTGTCAAAGCGGGCGGTCGTCGGCGGGGAACTGGACGAAAAGGCTCTGCCAGTTTGCCAGTTCCCCTACATGGTGACGACGCGGGAGTGCCGCTGGGTCGTTTAGTGGGTATACCGGCCCTCACAGGCCGGGGAGTCCCACATATCCCCCCCATCATCCAATGGGGGGAATGCGTAAAGCATTTTTCCCAGCGAAAAAAAAAAAAAAAGGGGCCGTACGGGTGGGGAGTCAATGTCAAGAAATGATGTCGCCTCCCCTACGCAACGGTAAAAAGTTAAGTAATAAAAATAAAAGTTCATTAAAATAATAATGTTCAAATTTTCTTTATACTTTTCGTTTTTAGTAACCTAACGCAAATAGAAGGGTTTATGTGTGTGTATTATAATTTTGAAATTATTGTTAAAATACCCGTGCGAAGCCGGGGCGGGCCGCTAGTAGTATAATATATCATGTAGTAATAATACGTCATGTAGCACCGCGCACACCCGAGCCGTCCCGCGCTTCCGTCAGTAAATGGTATAAAAAAATACCTACACGAAAAAAAAACATATGTAGGAAATATTACATTCATTCATAAAGCCTTAATGACTTGTAAGAAGCTGAGACAATTACAAGTTTATTGATATAAAAAACAAAGATAAGCGATTTATTTATTACAAGCATAAACTCAGCATTTCGGCTAATGACCGGATGACAATCGTCAGCTATAAATAAATTAAGACGCCTAATTATTATAAAAATGAACGATCTAATTTAATTGTACGATATCTTTGGCGGAGCTGGGACACAAAAGTTGCAAAGTCGATTTCTGTTGCGCCGCCGCACGCGCCTCAAGAAAATTAAAATGTGTAACCATCATACTCATGCACCATATTTTGTACTTACTATACATTACATATGGACTCAAAAGGTAGGTAGGTGTGCACGAATGGGATGGGATGTGTGTCAGACAGGCTACACGATTTTGCGAAGGGGTAAATACAGGTTTTGTTGAATGTAGAATTAAAGGTCCATACAAATGAAGAATTCAATCACCTCGCTTTCATCCTATAGATGTCATAACTTTTATTCTTCACCCGTTATCTTTTCACCGTCACCGTCTCTCAAAGACTGATCATTCAATAAATTCTGTTATTTTATTTTATTTTATTCGGGAAGCAAACAGTATCTAAACTATAAATATAAAACTTAACTAAATACCAATTATGTATATATTTTCGCATATACAAATCTAAAAAGAAAGAAAGATGCTTATTGACAAAAGAAATACAGATAAAAACCAAAAAAGATAAAGAAAATAACTACAAACGATGACAGAAGTGCAACATTTTACATTTATAGTACCTACTAAATAAGTTGTCTTGTCGTAGATTTAATCATAAAAACATAATTACATTTTAATAAGTTCCACGTAACAAAAATAGTTAACGCTTGCCGTGGCTATGTCGCGAGATACGTACGTAATCCGAAAGTTGATATTGTTACAAAAATCGTCGCAGCTTCGGTAAATAGCCAGCCATAGTAGGTACGTACGTTCGCCTGTCTGGGCAGGCATTGATTTTGTGATGGAAACCGCCAGACGAGTTTTTGTTGTAGGTCTAGACATGCGTATAATATTCGGGAAGAGACGATAAAGACGTATGGTCGACAGAGGCCGGCCCTTGCGCCAGACATTTTAATAAAGAAAAGAAAGAAAAAAGAAAATAATGCTGGACAATCCACATAGCACCATCTAGCCCCAAAGTAAGCTACTTAAAGCTTGTGTTATGGGTACTAGATGACTGATATATTTAATACTATAAGTATACTTACACAGACAGATTTTTTTTTATTATACATAGAAAACACCCAAACCGGCGGAACAAATTTCTGCAGATCGTACACAATTTGTTCCGTGGCGGGAATCGAACCCGCAACCTCTTGCATCGCAGGCGGACTCTCGCCCGCTGCACCACAGAGGTTGTCATGGGGTTTTAGCAGAATAAAATTTTAAAAGAAATAAAAGGGCGATTTTTAATGTAGCGTTGGCAACGCACCATGTATGCTGCATGCATGGTGTTGCAGACATTCATAGGCTACGGTAACTGATTCCCATCAGGTGGCATCGCTAGTTTGCTAATTCAGTATATGAAAAAAGTATGGAACTTGATTGGTTCTGGATCTGCCGTCCTATAGGTAAGTTAATATGTACTTTAACCACCGTGCTGCTTCCAACGATTTAACTTCAATAAAATTATACTGTTAGAACCTGTGTTGAATAAATGAAAGAAAGAAAATTGATTTATTTGTCACACAAACATTTAATGAGAATCTAATATTTGAAAGCTAGTACTAGAGACTATATGGAGACAAAGAAGGCGCAGAGTAGTCCTCCATCCATTATGCCTAGAGCGACAAACAGGTCCCATCTCAGCGAAATACTGATGACCATCCATAGATAGTTAGTAGCGCTGGTTTACAGGTGAGTCCCGAAGGTCGCGAACTCAAAACATAAATCATAGAATATTAAATTAATAAAATAAATAAATAATTAACTTCACTCAGCGTAAAAAGCATTTCACAAAATCACAAGATGACTTTAATTTGGTCGCATGCCGTTTGTTTGGATCTATATTACTCTATCGCCCTCCCACAGCACCAACAGTGCCAGAACTGGTCTGTTAAAACTACCCTATTAGCATGGTAATGTACCGCCGCCAGGCCGCCGCCGGCTCGTAAACCATTCACGAGTGATGCCAGCTGTAGCCAGAATAATTTTGCTATATTTTTATTTATAACTAACCTAACACTAGTATTCCTTGTACTGAGGGTGTCAAAGATTACGAGCAATCGACATTAAGACTCAGATAGTAATTAGCATCACTAGCAAAACATGTCCGGCATCGCAGCGTTGCAGCCGCGGGAATAGGTTGACAGATAGAGGTTTTCATCAATGTGTCTATCCGCAAGTCACTAGAACTGCCAAACCTGATGAATTGGGAATACACAGTTTGATAATTAAGTAGAGTTAAAGCTCATTCAGTGAGATTAGGCAAAAGTTGGGTGAGCTGGCAACAGTAGTAGATACGAAAATTCACAGTCTTTATGACCCGAGGACGGGCCTCAGTCAAGGACAAAGTAATTGTTTAATCATGCACATATCAATTAATTGGACTCGTAATCGACTTATGATAGGGCTATGACATAGCAAGAAGGTTGATGAGGGTTTTCGTGTGATTATTGGTAATGTTCTAATAAAAAATAAGTTTTGAACTTTCGTAGCACGTCGTCTACGAAACCGTAGAGCACCTAGGGATGATGAATAATTGCTAAAATTACGAGTGTCTGACTTGAAAACTAGACTATTCGTCGTATATTCTGAAGGTCCTAAGTTGTCACATTACATGGCACAAAAGCATAACTAAGATGAAACGTTCTCTCTTGATACTGTACTGTACTGTGGCATGTGCTGCGGCATCGATTACGCTCTTTTTGTACTCGCTGTCGCCCGCGTGCTTTCTTCTATTTTCAATCCTTATGCGAGGGGCGAATTGCAGACCTACTTTTATTTTATGAGATCCTTAGAATGAGCTCAGTATTGTTCTTTTAATTGATTTCTAGAGAATCTGAACAGGCGAAATAACTTAGCGCAAATTCTGTCTCGAATAAACTTTGGCCGAGTAAAATATACAGAAATAACGTACACTTAGGTTTAGGTACCTCGTTTTTTAAGACCACTTCTGTGGACATTGATTTTAAAACATTTCAATTTAAATAAAAAGGTTTTGGATTTCACCAATAATTTCGTTACTAATTATCAAATAAATAAACGCTACCCTGTTACTCGTCTACGCGCGAACTTATTTTAATTAATTATCTGAATATTTCTCTAAAGCTATTGTGATTGGCTTGTATAACACGAGTCAAAAGCTTACTATAGCTACGGCTTTAAAATTAATTTCTTTTGCTATAAATAGACAACAACCTTTCAAGATCAGATACAACCGGTCATAAATTGGTGCATAAAAGAAGATAGTTAATATACAAAGTTATCATGGCATTCCAATACCATTTCAGTACCGATGCGAGCTGATAGTAAAAGTATAAATAAATTACCTTCAAAATTATTGTCTCAGTGTTATAATAAACCCTCTCAGCGTGGAGCGTAGCGTAGGTCAGGCACGCTGATACGTGCGGCAGAGACAGAATAATATGATACGAGGTAGAGGTGGGTCTCAAATAATTTTTGTTCGATTATCGCGATTCAAGATCGTATTCCAAAGCATGTTGTGTTTTAAGCAAAGTTTTTTTGACACTTTTCAAAGAAAATCTCTCTCAATTTTGCTGGAGACTCGTTTCTAATATTTTGTTATACCAATCTTATGGTAAAATTGAAGTAGACGCATGCATGCATAGTGTTATAGTGACACATATCCGATGCGGACCGGGCGGCCTTCAGGGAGCAAAACGAATTGAACTTCCCTGCTCGCTCGCAGTCTGCGGGACCACTCATCAACGAACTCAGATTTTTATTGACTAGCAATTTCCGAGGCGCATTTATTTTGTAGAATATCTACAGTGCTATATCCAAACAATTGTAATCCGAGATTTTTTTATTTCGGATTAAATTTGCTGTTTAGAAAAGTGAAGAAACAAAAAAAAAATTGAACAACTTTCACATAGAAATAATATTTTTTCTTGTGACGTCACTAAGGTTCCATTCAACTCATCGTCATTCAGAAGCCATCTCATTAGTCACGGTGATGAGTAGCAGGTGTTGCTATGTTTTTGCTGGCTGCACTTTTGCTGATCCACTGCTTTTTGCGTGCCACTTGGCTTTCTTCGCTCCCCTCTTGATGCACGTAATTTCAAGGACGATGTGCTGCTTACATAATATAAGTCGCAGGGTGTAACATTATAATTTCACTACATTTACACATCGTCTCAATTTCAGAGATTTCAGAGACAATTTCATGTTATAAATAAATAAATATTGGTAGTGGAAAGTCGGCCTATATTACACACATCACTATATCTAGCCCCAAACTAAGCTAAAGCATGTAATATGGAAATATTGGAAGCTGATATATTTTTTTGCAAATACATACTTTTAATTTATATTAACATTCAGACAGAGAACAAACATCTATGTTCATCACACAAATTTTTGACTCGGTAGGAATCGAACCCATGGCCTAGGGCGCAGAAAGCAGACCAACTGTGAAGGCTGTCATACCTACTGTTATACCTAAAAATAAGTAAATTTTCAAAAAAAGGTTTATGTGGTAGGTTCGTTATGGTCCATTGTAGTTTAGGTAGATTCCGTCTCAAATAAAAAGTGCGTGACTGTTATCATTGAATTGAGCTGATGGGTTTGATACGAGAATAATTGTAGTAATGCTGACGGTTGTCAAAAATTCATATAAGTAATCGGTTATTAAAATGTAGAGTATTTCTATTTTAAAGACTTTTACAATATTCCAACAGCAATACAATAAGTGTACCTCACGGTAAGTGGTAGTGACCACTTTACATACAAGCAGTATCACAGAATGCAAGTGCTTCATAACACGGACGTAAAACAAGTTTTATCTCGCTTCGCATCGCCACTCTGAGGAGATATTTGAAGACGAGGTAGTAAGGGGCAAGTCACAATATTGTGATGGTGGCTTTGTAAAATTTATATCCTGCTCATGTTTAGATCGTATTAGAAAATATTTAGAAGCGATATTATTTAATATATTGTTATCTGTAAGATATCACTTTTTCGCGATAAGACTAACCAATTTTCATATCTTTAGTTGTTATAATTTGTCTCTTTGTTTGTTAGTCTGTAAGGTAACAATAAAAAAACTCATTCATTCAATAAGTATTTCATTGTTGAGATATTTTTACATCACTATGTACATAAAATTATGTATAGATAAATAATATTCAGTTAATTAAGTTATTCAAAAAAAATATTGCTATGATTGCTATTTATTACCGTCATAAAATACCAGTTGAGACATAACAGTCATAATAGTCTCATATCGTTTTCAAGCGTTCAATAATCCCAGAAAAAATACCTCATTGGTGATAGGATGATACACGTGGCAAGAGTTCGCCTACCTTTAGGTACCTAAGGTATGTATTTATTCGTATAGTTTATTATGTTGATCTTGAATAATTAGACTGAAATCTAATCAAAGTAAGCTATTAACTACAACTACTTTTTTCGTTGTATATTTCTAATCACAAAATTCATACTTTCTATAAAATATACGAGTACTTATATAATATTTTATTTAGTATATTATACCTCCCCTTCCTACATACCTATATTTTATAATGTACAAACAATGTCTTTTCATATAAGACACGTCAATTCATTTAGCTGAAAAATTAATTTTTTTTCCCATATATGGTGACCCAATATTGCTTAACCCTGTAGATTAACTGGTAAGTAAAATTTTCAGGATCTACGATTACCTGAAAGTAATGCTCGGACAAACAAACAGCGCCAAATCGCCCAAGTTATTGTGCCAATCAAGCGGATCGAAGACATTAAAACGCGATAAATTTCCCGTTCCAGACAATGTCCCAGACAGGTATTCTTGGAATAACTTGTTCCAAATTAAGAACAAGTCCTTGAAAACTCAGTTAGCATTTGAATTGCTTTGTTGGATTAAGATCCGTAGGCGGTAGGTTTTATTTGATCTCAACAAAAGGGAGATATTTATACCACTTAGAACGGGTTTGAGCAAGGGTAATGCTGTCCTTGAGATATTTATTAATATGTACGACGTACCTAATATGAAGTATTTTTCGAAACAAACTGACCAGAGATTTCCTACCTAATAGTAATTAAAATTGAGATCTAGGCTTACGTGAAAACATGTTACAAGACATACCCGGACAGACCAGAAGGCCACATCCATACTGGTAGTAATTTATTCCACTAGGTTAGTGTAATCTCTGGTAGGCTCTACCAGGACTGGCCAATAACTTATTGTCCTGCCCTGGCGACGACGGACTTTTACGAATATTTCATAAGACTAACTAATGGGAACTGGCACTGGAGTCACCTAGTTACTAGACGTTTCAAGATGATCCTTGTGATTTTATTGAATAAACATAATTTGATTTTGGGTAGTGATTGGACGTGATCGACAAAAGTAATATTTGGGGTACGTATATCTTCTTCTTCCTGCATGTACCAACATATTTACCTATAATTTGATGTTTTCAAGAGACGAGTAAATATAATCTTCAAGGTAAGCGTGCTGCAGCACGGTGTACCGTAGACCGCATCATAACTTAACATCAGGTGAGATTGCGGTCAAAAGATTCTATAAATTGTAAAAAAAAATATCTCAGAGCAGTGACTGTGGTACCCAGCATAACTTTTACACGGCTTGCTGACGAAACAATAATATGGCAACCTGATGTTCAGTAGCACACACATTAGAAACGTGCACTACGATGCGTGCTGTGCATTTTATTTATTTGCACTCTTCAAACTTGGGGAAGCTCTACTATACCATGCCTTCTTTTTTACTTTCCGCCGACAAGCCGAATTGCTATGTTTCGATTGGAATGCCTCAGCTTGATGAACGCTGGGCAGTGCATCGTAGGGCACGTTCGTATCGGGCGTGACTTGCGAGGCAATACTTTTTTATAGATGATGGTTAGTATTAATATCAGGTGAGCCATGAAGTTTGCTTATTCCATCAGAAAGTTATTATAAAAAAAATATACATAAATAACAAAAAACAACTGCTTGGCGGTAGAAACAGGCATGGTGTAGTATTACGTCGCATTCAAGTCTAGCCTCATCTAGTCAGTAGACGATGAACTGCTGACCTCGTTACACGCGGAAGGTGCAATTCAGCTGAGTCAATCTCTACTCGTTTACGATTGCATTTGTAATACGATACTACATAAAGTACCACCAGAACAGTCCTACATACCGTACAAAATCATCCAAAGAGTAACTATGTAAGTCGTGATGAGGTATATCTTTTATGAAATAAGTACACTACAATCTTTACAGAAAAATATTATTCAAAATGTATAACGAGGTTTTTGACCGAAGACAGAACATATAAAAATTAGATAAAATGCTCATAAAGATATAAAGTACGTTCGTTCTTCTAAAATACATGATAACCTTTATTTTTGTAGAAAAATATGAAATCCGTTATGTTTTAAAAATAGATATTATTGTTGACAGCAAAGCTTATAATAGCACTTAGTATAGAGTAGGTACTACTAACCTACCTATATACTCAATACCTTGACATTAGTTTAGATACATACAAGCTTTCTTCACTGTTCTACAAACAGCAATACAAAATTGGTGGCCTAGTGGTAGCCACGCCTCTCGATTCTAAGGTCGTGGGCTCAATACCGGTCGTGCACCAATGACTTTTCTGTTCAAAAAAGTATGTATTCAGTGCCAGTACTCTCAAATGTTGAAGGAAAACATCATGAGGAAACCGGATGTCGTAGAACAAGTTGTAAACATGTACGTGCCAAGTGCTCGAAAGGAGCCTCTCTGAGGCGCATATAATTCCTTTCACCACACTGTCTCGAAACAAACTAGTGACAAGTGACACAACAAGCAGAAGAATAAAAAAAGGTAATGCGTACATTAGTTATAGCTAGTTCGTTTCTAGGGTTCTGAGGACGCAAAGATAATCCCTTAGCTATAGTTTTTTGTTTATCTGCATCTGGCTGTCCAAGATACGGAACCGGAATTCTTAGGAAGACATATTTGGATCAAAATGATATTGGTATTTTTTGATAATATTCTTAATAAACTTTTGTAATGTTGATATAAGCGAGCGAGAAGTTTCCTGGCGGTTGTCTGCGACTTAACAATACGCTGCGTTAGTTATTATTTACTGCACTCTGCGGTTAATAAACAATTTAATGTTGCGGTATACCTACTCGAACTCTAAAGTACGGGTTTTTTTTATTATATTAAACTCGTCCATAGTGCAGTTCCACGTGAGTTCCAAAGCCTTGAAAACAAGGCGAGGCTTTTTTTGGCGTTTTTTGGTCCGGTAACGCTGTCGGCAATCGTCATACGATTATACCAGCATTATAGTCCATTCGAAAAAAAAATTGGCGTTTTTTGATGAACCATTACAGGTTACAGGCTATTTTCATCAGTAGGTTCTTAACAAGCATAAAATAGAGAGTTTTCTTTATTCAAAGGAAGTTGAAATCCGTGGTGTTTGTCTATTGATTTGGTAAGCAGACGTGATCATTTGTGCGTATAAGATAGGGCTCTTCTTTGACGCATGCGATGAGTGAGACCCCGAGGTCATCCACTCGCCCTTGAAGGTTCATGACAAATGTGGAGCAGAGATGGTGCTGATAGAAACAGGGAATGCTTTGTTGCTTTATTTACGTCTTATCTTATCATTTCAAGGATTAGAACAGTCATGCTATTTTAATGGTAACAAAGAAGTCTAAGAATAAACGATCACGGTCGCATAAAGTATTTTAGACTTGTACTGTTACTTAGCTGGTACCACTGTGTGTGTGTCTCAGCTAGAGAAACAATCAATACGTACCTATAAGTAATATATTGGTGACAGTCACTAGATAAATAATTAATACTATGTATTTTTCAACAGAGGACTATCCCAAATACATTATACCGTTAACTCACGTGGGGTCGGCAAGGTTTTCTTCTTTCAATCTCTTCTATCATTCGTCATCGCTATGCTTATTTCTTTTTTGCTATTTTTTTTAAACGAAGTAAGACTTTGGGTTAACTCAGACTTGGGGTACTGGGGGTCGGGGGGCAGATACAATAGCACATTATCTAGGTTAGCTTGATGTCTGATGAGTGTCGGGCACGTTCTAGTTTCGGTTTTGCAAACCTATTTGGCCAGGAATATATATTTTTATAAATAAAACAATAAACAAAATAAATTGATGATAAAACATTGGATTGGGGAAGGCCTTTGCCCAGTAAGTGTTAAAAAAGGCCTTTGCCCAGTGTTGCTAATTATTTTCCAGAAACTGATTTGACCGCGTTAAATCATTAATTGCTTCTCTACATTCTTCAAAAATTCAAGTTATCGAATTGTAAAAAAATATGGTTAAAAACTGAAGTTGAATTCAATTTGTGCGATTAAAATTTCACGCTTCAAAACAAGCTTCACTTGTTAGCAAACCAAGCTGGTCGTCTATACCTTCTCTCCTTGCTAGGAGTAGGGCGCCGCAAGGTGAGAAGACAGAGGTAGAGGGAAGGGCCTCGTTTCAAATACTTTACTCTGGATGTCAACGACAGGGATAATAATCTACTATTGTTATAAACGCGAAAGTATGTAAGTATGGAGGGATGGGTGGATGGATGTTTGTTACTCTTCACGCCGGAAGGGCTGACTGAACGGATCTGGATGAAACTTGGTAGAGAGATAGTTTATCGTCTTGAATAACACATAGGCTACTTTTCATCCCGTGAGAATATCGGGATTTAGAACTTTTGTTACCTTTTACTTATCTGTGTAAACCATTTGAGGCCTCGGGCACTTTAGAATAAGAGGCTTTACACGATCAGCCTATAAGAATTCCGTAACCATAATAATTGCATAACGGAATCTTACCTAATTCGTTGGCCTTCGATGTGTGAAGTTCAAGTTTGCCTGAGTAGAAGCAGAAACATAAAATTAATTCGTTATTTAAATTGAGTTTTATATGCGAGAGTAAAATAAATTAAAAAATCAAAGCGTCGGTCAATTAAGAAAATTAAAAGATGTCTGCGATCCTGTCTGGTCCAAATTGGCTAATAACTGTGGTCCATGTTGTAGGTATAGGACATCGCTGCAATTTATGTGTATGTAAAAGTGTAATTTAATTATTTGTTGTTATTTAGCGGCAACAAAATTAAATACATCATCTGTGAAAATTTCAACTGTCGAACTATCACGGCTCATGAAATACAGCTAACAGATGGACAGGACAGATGGACAGCGGCGTCTTAGTAATAGGGTTCCCGTTTTACCCTTTGGGTATGGAACCCTAAAAAGGGCCATATGAACGCTGAAACTGGTGTCGATTCTGTTGTTGCATTATCCTAATTTAACCTAATTTGACAGCTCTAAAATTATAGCCGTCCTTGTTACTTCCGTTTTTAGAAAGGGACGGCCATGTTTTTAGTGCTGTTAAATTAGGTCTAATTAGAAAAAGTAGGTAAACAACAGAATTGATACCACTTTCTATTTATGTCGCTAAGCAGTGATGCTCCCACTGCTTTCTGTTTGAAAGGGTGCCGGTACAACTTCAGGCAAATACAACACAGTTGATGGAACAAGCATCTGCTTGTTACCACTTAACATCAGGTGGGTTAGATGGCCTACCTATAACAAGGCATTGCCTCGCATTAGCAACGTGCCCTGTGATGCTCTCTTTACGTCTCAGGGCGAAGAATGAAGTGAAAGGCCATAGAGAGAACGTCCTCAGTGGGCGTGGGACGTAATGAAATTGTTTTTTTTTACTGCCTATGTATCCCCAATTAGGTACATCATCATCAGGTGGGCTATCTGAATGCTAAAAAAAAATCTTAATTAAAGAAAACATCCGAGTGAATCTCGTCTAGCCATCTCACTCTGGGTTTTACCTCAATAAATAATGAACTCACAAATTATGTATTTCTTACTTTATTTGTAGGTCTGAGGGAGTATTCTACTCTCCCGCGATTATAAATAAAACTGGATGTCAATGCAGATTCAATAGACAGTTTAATTACCAAATTGTTTTACAATGGACAAAATTAACTTAGCGGTATCAACCGAACATCTCGGAACCAGAACTGTCATGGCCGTTCCCATTCTACGCTAGTGATGTGACACCGCATCTAGGGATGGGAAAGACCAAAAATGATGGACGATACAATCGCCACACCACCCCCCTACGGAGAAAATTAAACTGGTCAAAACAAAAAACAATTTACTACTAATACTACTAGTACACATTAGTTACAAAAATCAATCAAAATTCTTAAATCTAACACGTCTGCCAGAGCGTGTGGTATAAGGCTGTTTTAAAGGCAAATTATCCTGGGCTGCTTGTGGTGCAAGCGAGGGCAACTTAGGAATAGGAGGCTGGCTCTGAGCTGTCTGTGACAAAGGAGGAGCGGATGGAGCAGGCAGCCGCTCAGGTTGAGTTGGCTGTTGACCGGTATGATCAATGAAAGCCGGTTTGAGCCTGTCAACGCTGACAACCACGCTGTTGCCTTTTACTATCAGAGTAAACGTCTTACCATCACGTGAGCGCTCCAAAACTTTAAATGGACCAGTATATGGAGGCTGTAATGCCCTTCGTACCGTATCGTCTCTTAAAAAAAACGTGAGACGCAGTTGACAACTCCTTGAAAATAAAACAAGAGGACTCTCCATGTCGAGAAGCTGGCAAAGGTCGAAGTACAGACATTTTGTGTCGCAGCTGTACAACGAAGTCGGCAGGATTTTCAACCTTTTCCGAAGAAGAAGAAGAAACTAACATTTCCCCAGGGAGCCGGAGAGGCTCGCCGTAAAGAAACTCGGCAGTCGTGGCCTCGAGATCTTCTTTATAAGCCGAACGCATCCCTAGAAGAACCATCGGAAGTGACCTTACCCATGAATCGTTATGGCACATCAAAGCGGCCTTAAGTTGGCGATGAACCCGCTCAATCATCCCATTTGCACAGGGGTGGTATGAGGTAGTTCTAATACGCTTGGTAGCAAACTGCTGCAGGAGCCGGTGGAAAAGATCCGACTCAAATTGAGAACCTTGGTCTGTCGTAATAACAGAAGGAACGCCGAATCGAGAGATCCATTCTCTGGTAAAAGTCTCAGATACCTCTTCAGCAGTGATAGATCGCATTGGCCAAACCTCAGGCCATCTGGATACCCTATCTATCGCTGTCAAACAATACCGGAATTCGTTGCAAATAGGCAAGGGTCCAATAATATCAATATGGACATGCATGAAACGACCGGAAGGTAGTTCAAACTTACCAAGAGGGGCAGAATTATGTCTCGAAACCTTGCTGCGCTGACACGCCTCACAAGATCGAGACCAGGCCCGGCAATCTTTTCGTACCGAGGGCCAAACAAAGCGGTCTACCACAAGACGTGTGGAGGCTTGAGCACCGGGATGACTTAACTTGTGTAATTTGTCGAACGCTGCCCTGCGGAAAGAAGGGGTCAGATAAGGACGCGGTTTACCCATCGAGATGTCACAGTAAACAGGAGTATCGGTTCCTGATGTGCAAACCTTGGTTAGGTTTAAGCTGGAACCCCCTTGCAACAAGGTAGCAAGTTCCTGGTCTGAGGCTTGAGACTCGGCGAGAGCTTTATAATCTTGCTCCAAGGAAATAGCGTCGATATCAATACGCGACATAGCGTCAGCCACGACATTATCTTCACCCTTAATGTACTGAATATCTGTCGTAAATTGACTGATAAATGACAACTGGTTAAGTTGGGGCGGAGGAAGTTTCTCGCGACGCTGTGAAAAGGCATACAACAGCGGCTTATGATCTGTAAATATTGTGGTATGCTGGACTTCCAGAATGTACCGAAAATGTTGTACGCTTTCATACACCGCCAGCAATTCCCTATAATAGGCCGGCCATTGCGCCTGCTGCGGTGTCAACTTCTTACTGAAAAAGGAAAGCGGAAACCATTGACCATTTACCTGTTGATGAAGACAAGACCCAACGTGAACACTGGAAGCATCGGTAAACAAACCCAACTTAGTGTTGCTGACTGGGTGATGTAGTAGCGTGGCCTTCGACAGACTCTTTTTGCAGGATTCGAATTTCTGCAGCAGATCGGGTGACCATGGAAATGGTTTAGAACCCTTACTATTTGTAGAAACTAATGCATCAATCAATGGAGCCTGAAAATGAGCAGCACGAGGTACAAAACGCCGGTAATAGTTCAACATACCGAGAAATCTGCGCATACCTTGTACCGTTGCAGGTGGCGGAAAATCTAACAGAGCCTGAACGCGATCTTGGGGTGGTCGAGTACCATTGCCACTGACGTGGTAGCCCAAGAAAACTACTTCGCTGACGCCTAGGTTACATTTGGAAGGGTTTATGACTACCCCATAGTCCTGTAGGCGTTTGAAGAGGATACGCAAGTGCTCTAGGTGAGAAGTCTCGTCTTTGGAAAATACGAGAATGTCGTCCACGTATGGAAAACAGAATTCTAAGCCCCGTGTAACCTCGTCAATGAATCGCTGAAAGGTTTGCCCTGCGTTTCTTAAGCCAAAGGTCATAAAAGGGAATTCGAAGAGGCCAAACGGAGTCACTATGGATGTTTTGGCAATATCCTCTTCAAAAACTGGAATTTGGTGGTACGCCTTAACGAGGTCCAAGGTGCTAAAAACTTTGGCACCAGCGAGGTTGTGGGCAAAGTCATTAACGTGTCGCACTGGATACCGATCAGGAACGGTCCTGGCGTTCAGGGCGCGGTAATCGCCGCAAGGGCGCCAGGTGTTATCTTTCTTAATGGTCATATGTAACGGAGACGACCATGCGCTTTTGGACGGCCGTGCTGTCCCGCATCTTACCATTTCCTCAAATTCTTTTTTAGCCGAGACAAGCTTCTGCGGCGCCAGACGTCGAGGACGGCAGGAA
Source organism: Plemyria rubiginata (assembly GCA_963576535.1). NCBI lineage: Eukaryota > Metazoa > Arthropoda > Insecta > Lepidoptera > Geometridae > Plemyria > Plemyria rubiginata. The sequence continues at coordinate 5,529,220 of OY754926.1, forward strand.
ACTGGGGGACCATCTGTAGTCTTAATGTAGTGCACCGTGTCATGTTTGACAGCTCTGGGAAGGCCAGGAGGACGTGCAATGTCAGGAAACTCGGCCAAGAGCTTGGTGAAAATTGACTTGCCAGAAGCTACTGCTCTCACACTGGTTTGGTCAATACTCGCGGCAGACGCAATGGATGTCAATCCAGTAGTGCCATCAACCACTTTTTTATTGCGACAGTCCGGTAGAAGGTGATAAAATGCTAAAAAGTCCGAACCAATAATGGCTGTGCTGACATCAGCTATCACAAATTGCCAGACAAAATCGCGGCGAAGACCTAAATTTAGTTTGAGGTTTAATGTGCCAAAAGTTCGTATGCAGCTTCCGTTAGCAGCGCTAAGTTCGTAGTTGGTAGCGTCCCTACGGGATGGCAACCAGCTATGCGGGTAACAACATAAATCTGAACCAGTGTCAATAAGGAACCGACGTTTGGTCACCCGGTCAGTAACAAATAGGCGGCGGCTGGAGTCTTGACAATCAGTTGCCGCCACTACTGACTGTTGGTCGAGTTTTCCGACTTCCAGTCGCAAGGGCTGTTGCAACTAGTGGCTTTAACACCCCATTTCCTGTGGTACCAACACCGCTTTGAGCTGTTAGAGGTCCTATCTGAAGACCTAGATCGGTCACGTGAGGACTGGCGCTGAGGCCTGGAAAGTGCGGCTACTTGGTTACTAACCTCTTCCAATTGTTTAGCCAAGGAAGCTAATGTTAGAGATGAAGGTGCAGATGCAGATGCTGTAGAGCAGATAACTGGTGCTGGAGCCAACTCTGTTATTTTATCAGCTAACTCTGCTACTTTATCTAAATCAAGATCAGCCTGTGCAGCAAGAATTGCCTGTGCTTGTTGAGGCAGGCGGCGCAACCATAACTGGCGTATGATGTTGGTGTCTGATAGGACTGTCCCAGCCAGAGAGCGAAGGTGACGAAGAAATTGGGATGGCTTTCTGTCCCCGAGTTCCTCATCGCTAAGAAGTTGTCTTACCCGTTTTTCCTGGGATAATGAAAGGCGTTGTATAAGGGCCTGCTTCAATTTATCATATTTCATTTCAGACGGAGGATTTGTTATAATATCCTCAACCTCGCCAGCCATTCGTTGATCCAAGTGGCCTACCACATAATTATATTTTGTAGCATCATTAACTATGTTTGCAATTTGAAACTGGGCCTCTACTTGAGCGAACCAAATTGATGGCTTGTCGGCCCAAAATGTGGGCAACTTTACTGCTACTCTACAAATCTTTGGTTCGATTTCGCTCTGCCAGAGACGTTTTTGCAATGCAGCATTTTCTGACAAAAGTTGATTAAGTTGGACTTGAAGTTCCTCGCTTGCCATGTTGTATAATTTATCTACAGCAATAACCACTAATACCACACACCCCAGCCAAACAAAAATTATAAAACAAATTTTCCGTTAAAAACAATGCAACCAACTCCAAGTTTTAGTTACAAACAACAATTAATAAATACAATTATTTGTTAGGGGTAGGCAGGCAAGCACCCAGGCAATGCAGTGATAAGTTTAAAATCAAAATAACTATGCAACCAAACAATTTAAAATAAAAATTAAGTTTTGTTATTGATGCGGGTCAAGTATTTGTTAATCGAATCACAGTAACTATTGTAAATATTATGTACATAAATTAACACAATGCAATACACCAATTGACCACTCCCAGTTAATAGAGGCAATAAAGGTAAGTTAAGTAGTTGTTTTTAGACAATACCTAGTCCAATAATAGTGGGGCGGAGAGTGTAAAAGTTAATAATGTGAAAAACTAGAACGTAAAATGAAATAATATGTAAATATAAAGTAAACTTGCGTGCAATGTCCGTGGCTGGAGTCAAATGAATCTGTTCACATAAACACAATGAAATTGGCACCAGGAATATCCATCACCATGCAGGGTTAGTGTTTGTAGCATACAGTTTTAGTACCTAGTAAATCACTTTGTGACGTTATAAGCACTGTTAGGTAGTAAAGCGGGTCAGTCAATCACACACAACAGCAGAAGAATCAATCCAACAGGGAAATATAGCCCGTTACAAATTAGGATGGGACGCCGAATAGGATGCAGAAATGCAGTGGACCGCGCACTGATCACAAACACTATGCAGAGGCAATGTGCAGCTGGATACCACCAGCGGCTCTCAGTTTGTCACGATGAAGTACTCCTGCGCAGCTAGATAGCAACATGGATTGCTATAATCCAGCAAACGCAACGCTTTGTTTTCTTCAATCGTCGAAGGTCACCAATGAGGGAGTATTCTACTCTCCCGCGATTATAAATAAAACTGGATGTCAATGCAGATTCAATAGACAGTTTAATTACCAAATTGTTTTACAATGGACAAAATTAACTTAGCGGTATCAACCGAACATCTCGGAACCAGAACTGTCATGGCCGTTCCCATTCTACGCTAGTGATGTGACACCGCATCTAGGGATGGGAAAGACCAAAAATGATGGACGATACAATCGCCACAGGTCCTATCTAAGATCAACACACAATTAGTGATACAATTTCTTTGTTATTTCGAAATTAACCAAACAGTAGACGATAATAGCTAGTATTATAAATATGCAAAGAAATGAGAATAAACCAACGTAATCTTAAAACAAACACGTGCATTTATGTATATTGTATATCCTATTTTATTTACACAAATATTCTGTTACTTCTCTCACGTGTCCGTCATCTTGTTATTCAAAATGTTCTCATTTTGAACTATTGAACAAGCTTTTGGCCATAGGGCAGTGTGGTGGCCCAGCGACAAAGCCCTTTCAATAAATAAAAAAAAAGGTTTTGGCTTTTAGATTAGTCTACAATTCATACATTTATTATTTTTTAAAGGTCGGTTTAGCAAGGTTCAAAAAATCATGACTCGAAAACTGAAAAATCGGGGTGATTCAGGTACCTACCCAAGTGGTGCTCATCTCTGGGACTTCCGCTTATCACTCACTTATATTGTACCTACGCCTTTTTCTGCCGCCAAGCAGCGTCGCTATGGTGTGTTTGGAGTGGTTGCCGCTTCAAGTTGATGAACGCATTGCAGTGCACCGTAGGACACGTTCCTATTAATAATAAAATAAATAAATAATGCTGGACAATCCACACAACACATCTAGCCCCGAAGTAAGCTTCTCAAAGCTTGTGTTATGGGTACTAGATAACTGATATATTTAATACATTATATACTTACATAGATAGATATTTTTTATTATACATAGAAAACACCCAGACCAACGGAACAAATTTCTGCAGATCGTACACAAATTTGTTCCCAGGCGGGAATTGAACCCGCAACCTCTTGCGTCGCAGGCGAACTCTCGCCCGCTGCGCCGCAGAGGTCGACAAATTGCTTCGATTACTGTTCGTTACTTACGACTCAATGCTTCGTTTATAGGTGGTCACCACTTAACATCAGGTGTGCCAACTGCTTGTTCCATCAGCTAGTTGTATCCTTCCTACTACTATTATTATTACTATTTGACGACCTCTGTGGCGCAGCGGGCGAGAGCCTGCCTGCGACGCAAGAGGTTGCGGGTTCGATTCCCGCCTTGGAACAAATTTGTGTACGATCTGCAGAAATTTGTTCCGATGGTCTGGGTGTTTTCTATGTATAATAAAAAATATCTATCTATGTAAGTATATAATGTATTAAATATATCAGTTATCTAGTACCCATAACACAAGCTTTGAATAGCTTACTTTGGGGCTAGATAGTGCTGTGTGGATTGTCCAGCATTATTTATTTATTTATTTTATTATAAACGCGAAAGTTTGTAAAAGAGTAACAAACATCCATCCATCCAACCATACTTGGATGGATGGATGTTTGTTACTCTTTGACGCCGGAACGGCTGAACGGATCTGGATGAAACTTGGCAGAGAGATAGATTATAGTCTGGAATAGCACTTAGGCTAATTTTTATCCCGTGGGAATACCGGGATTTAAATCTGCGCGGGTGCGCAACTAGTAGAAAATAAAATACTTCGCGACAAATTAAATCTCTAAATTCATTCGTGATCACTTCTTACGTAAGAAATAATGAAACAGTTATGCAACGCCAATGTCAAGATCGCTGCGTCAACCAGTCGCCACGCCCGCACCATGCGAGTCAACGACCGCGATACCAAACAAATATTAAAATAAAACTCGGTACCTGTGACCGATACCGTGTGTTAATCAAATAATACGAAATCCTTGATGTGGATCGTTTTACTTGTTTGAAATACCGTACGTAAGGTCGATGGACTGTTGCAGGAGGAATTGCTAGTTTTTTAGAAGTCGCGTAATAGGTATCACATGTCATGACAATCATTTCAGACATATAACTGAGGCCAGCTTGCACCACAATCTGATTTAGTTTTATTGTTTACACTTTTACCGAACTAAGCAAAATTAGCGTTAACATAATTTCCATTTTCGGACAGTTAATCATGTTTAGCAGCTCATTTTCTAGTGAGATGCCATTGATGCCCTAAAAATATTCTAACATTTACAAAGTTATAATCTATGCTTTCTGTATAGTTTCGTATACCTTCGGACTACTGCTGCTTCCCTACTTCCTTCCTACTGCTACTTTTTCCTTTTATCCCTTTTCTATTTGGTTTAAAAATTCTGTTTGGTTTTGTTCCCAGAACACCCCTCACCCTCTAGTGGACTGCTCATACATGCCGACTGTGCTGCTAGCCGTGATCGCGGTCCTGGTAGTGGCTACTGCGCTTACCACCCGTGTGCCTGAAGGCAAGCAGCCTTACCGCCTGCCAGGGCCGCAGCCGCTGCCGTTCCTCGGGACCAGATGGCTGTTCTGGAGTCGGTATCGGATGAATAAATTACATGAAGCTTATGAAGGTGAGTTTTACATAGTAAAAAATTGTTTTTATATACCTGCCAATCTATTATAAACTTTGTGTGGGACTCAGATATAAATATAGTAAAGTTAGTAATTTAAATATATATAAGTAGTTAGTATTGTCATATTCACATATTTGATTACGAATCTAGATCTAAGAAAGTATGAACTGTAACTTTTTTATTATTGCTTAATTGATTGTAATCTGTTTTGTGAATTTAAATAAATAAATAAATAAATAAAAACAATTTTCTATAAATCCCTTTGTATAATATGACCGGTAACGAGAATCGGTATCAGGGTTTGGTATTTATACCTTGTAATTTAGCCTCTGTAACATTTTTATAGGTACTATATTATTTTCAATAATACAGACTCGTAATAAAAATAGAATAAATTATTGGTGCTCTCCCTATTTTTCTTAAATGACAACCACGTTTACTGATCAGTAGTTTTCTGATAGAATATTTATATGTGGCGCTATTTGACGTGCTAGCCCAAAACTAAACCGATCCTTTTTTTTAATACAACTAGCTGATGGAACAAGCAGATGGCCCACCTGATGTTAAGTGGTAACCATCACCTATAAACAAAACATTGCCCCGTAGGTCACGCACAATAGGAACGTGCCCTACGATGCACTGCCCTGCGTCCATCAACTTGAGGCATACGGATGTTAAGCCTCATGTGCCTGTAATTACACCGGCGACCACACTCTTCAAACCGAAACACAGCGTGCTGCTTGGCGGCAGAAAAAGGCGTGGTGGTGGTACTTCCCCGGACGAGCCCTTCACAAAGAGCTCTACTACTCTTCTAATCAAGAGAAATCCTACCACGATATTGCCAAATGCTTTCACTTCTGAAAGATTTTAAACTAAAGTTCGATCGTTACAGTTGCTGGCGTTAAATTAAAGATGCCTGTCTCCGAAACATTTGTATAGCACCCAGTCTGTAGTCAAAGTGAGATATTTGAATGCAGACATGTTCAGGCGTTACGGGACGGTATTTGCGGAGACTTCGCCCAACGGGGCCCTGATTGTGTCCATCGCCGAGCGCGCAGCATTGGAAGCAGTCCTCCGCGCGCAGTCTCGGCGTCCCTACCGCCCGCCCACGGAAATTGTACAAGTCTACCGAAGAAGCAGACCTGACAGATACGCGTCTACTGGACTCGTTAATGAGTGAGTACTTTAAGGTGGTTCGATTCCGTACAATTTCATTTTACCAACTATGGACGAACAGAGAAATAGAGCTTTTGTTGGCTTCTTTATTGGTCATAATATACGGTAAATCATATTTGGTGAAATGAAACAGTACAATAATAGCGAAAATAACATTGAAATATGTGTGGCTATAAGGTCCACACCTTAGCCGTACGCTTAGTGAGGCACGAGAAAAACTCTTCACTGTCTCGTGCCTCACTGAGCGTGCGGCTAAGTGATTACGTAAGTTCATACATAATCTGGTACCGGGGTAAGGTGAAGACAAGAGCAGTGTAGCTCGCTCGTTTGATTTACTAAGTAGTTTTCGTACTTATGCGAACTTTTGAGCAGGATAACTTGTATCGATCCAAATGAAATTACTAAAACTGTGCAATGTGATTGGTAACAACTTGCTTACTTGCGAGTTTATTAATTTTATATCTTTCAACATGTCGAAACGTGCGAGCGAGAGGTACATTACCTCTCGTCATCGCCTTAAGATAATGAAGATGGCAGAATTGAGGGAGGTCTTCGTCAGCCATGAGACAGGTAAGATAAATATTTACGCGTTTAATTGCGCCGCTTGTTAGTAATTAATTAGATAGGCTTAGTAAAACCAGTAAAACTTATTAAACAACGTTTTATTTGACAAAAATGTGTCCACTTAAGAATATGTAGTTTCTTATCATTTATGAAATTTAATTAATTAAAATTATAACAAAAAACATGTAATAGAGGTCACTCGACAGTAGAGGTACCCTACGTCGTAGCGCAAAGCGATAGTAGACAAATTAATTCATGTAAAAAAAACTGCATATTAGATAATAGTGGTATTTTTTTATAAATAAGTAAATAGCAAACTATCGCTTTGCGCTACAAATATTTTTTTTTATTTTGTGCTTTTGTGTTTTATTTGTGTGAGTAGCACAAATAGTAGCACAAAATAAAAATTGGTACATATTAGTATGGTATATAAATATCATAATTATTAAATCATAATTCAGAGGTAGGTCTCGATATAAATTAAGATTAGGTCAATAAAATTGGCATAAGCTAGGTACCTGCTAGATTTTTTAGCTCGAGCATATTCATTCACATAAAATGAGTGGTGTGACCTCGAGACACGTAGATACCAAAGAAAATACAACTAAACTCAACTGCACAGCATATTAATAATACCTTGTTGTAGGTATTACGTATGTACTACCTAGTTCTACAATGATTCACAATATTTTGACAAGGCCTGCCATTTGCCGGTCACGTAGACTATTCTAGTTTTTTTATAGCGTTTCCTGTCTGGCCTTCACTAGGTGTAAATACCTCATATACCTATGCCAGGTGGATCAATTGAGATACCTAGGCCAAATTAAAAAGGTTTTATACAATTTAGTCATGGGAATCGAACGTTCCATTTCATGCTTGTAGCAAGGAATAGGTATTGAATTCTCCGGAGTAATAGTACATTGTTCACCGAGAGGAGAAAGTGACCGATTACCGTCGAGGGTGTCGTTTGAAGCCCGAGCCGTAGGCGAGGGCTTTAAAACACCCGAGATCGGGCATCGCACTTTCTCTCGAGTGATACATAGTGCTTTATACTACACCTACGAGGAAAATAAAAAACTAAAACTGAATCCTCAAACAACACACAAATTGAAAATGGCGCCAATGGCGTCTGCAATTTTCACATGTTCTCTTTTCAAATTGTTTATCCTGCCGCCGCAGGTCGCACTGCCAGCCTGACACCATCCAACACACAGCTAGTGGCCAGTGTCATTTTGCGAACTTGGAGATAAAAACTCACTGTAAAAACTTTTTGGCTTTTGATATTTAGGTTACCGGCGCATAGTCTTACCCAAAATTAAAAAAAGAAAAACCACGTAAGAAATGGAATTTCATACACTTTTCTCTCCCGCTCAGATGCGTTTTCTCCCCGCATATTTTTTCGATATGCAATGACGTACTTTCTACCGTAAATTTGATAAAGTATCAAGGTACTTTCCAAGCAGGTGTAGTATAAAGATTATTTTTATGAAGTATGGAGGAGGTCTAATTTCATTCAAACAAAAGCATTTTTTGAATTGGATTTCCTTAGGAAATTTCAAAGCCCTGTTCGTTTGGAGCTTCTTCTACCTTTTTAGGAACCAATAAGACTTTGTATTATTTCTTTTACCTGCTTAGGCCCTTATTCATAATGGTCACTGAGCGCGTCTATAGCTTATAAGACCGATCGAAGTCTGTTGCTCTTTTCGTAAGCATGAAGGTAACAAAAATAATCTATAGAGTCGTTATAAAATGACAGGAATAATGAATAAAAGGGTTAGAAAATAAATGATAATATTATATTATACAGCATTGGGTAAAATAGGTAAATCATAAACTTTTTATTGATAGATCTCTTTTCCATGCTGCGCTACCCTACAACTCTACATTATATCCTGTTCTATAGAATTTTACTTCACAATTTCAAGACGTCTTACCCTGTGCCCGCAATAGAACTAATCTTATAAAATGTGGAAGCATTTTAGCGCGTAGACTCAGAGTAATCATGGAGTTAGCGTTTTTACTGGAGCAACGCCGTGAAACCTGATGTGCAGGAAATGCATTTCCACCTCATGTACATGGTGTTTTGATGAGCGAATCGTTATCCCAACTAATATTATAAATGCGAAAGTAACTCTATCTGTCTGTCTGTCTGTCTGTTACGCTTTCCCGCTTAAACCTCTCAACCGATTTTGATGAAATTTGGCACAGACAATCTTTAGACCCTGAGAAAGAACATAGGCTACCTTTTATTGCGAAAAAAAGAGATGAAGAGATTAAAAGTACGCAGACGAAGTCGCGGGTACCAGCTAGTTTGTGTATAAATTGAGTATTTTGTCTGATGCCGTGTTGATTTATGGAACAATTGGAACTAATTCATCCATGTACCTACGTAGTGATACCTAGGTGTTTTCCGATCGGGAAAAATAAAAATAATTGAACGAAATGTTTGGTTCTCTTAGTTTGAGTGTAGCTCTGTTACACTGGCGCTAGCATCCCCTACACATCACTTAGGCACTTTCAGATGAACCTACTTTAATTTTGACCAACTTACAATACGAGAAGACAACAATAAGTAGAACGTTAAAGAATTCGATTGTTTTTGTTTGTTACGTTACCACACACCTAACTCTGTCATTATAACAACCGTTTTGAATAATTCTCTCTTTCTTTTTATTTGAGTGGATGGATGTACTTTTAGTCTCTTCTCATCATCAAAATAACAGGAAAAAGTAATGTCATCCAAATAAATTATACAGTGTATTTGAAATCGTGTTTTTTAGCAGTCAATTTAAGATAATTTGAATAAATAAACCTTTTTTTGTGTGTTCTATACCTACTTGGCAATTGTATATAATGTTCAGGCTGCCCTAACTGAATTGCTCTGCAATTTAATGACTGACATTATTCTGTCTACTCTTCAGACAGGGCGAGAAATGGTTTCACCTCCGCAGACACCTGACCTCCGAGCTGACGAGTCCTCACACGATGCAAGGCTTCCTGCCAGAGCTAAACAACATCTGCGACGATTTTCTGGATCTTCTGCAGTCCTGTAGGAAGCCGGATGGCACTGTTCATGGATTCGATCAGCTGACCAATAGGGTTGGTCTTGAATGTAAGTTAATTGTTCAACCAGCAATTGCAACATGAAAAGCTTTAAGAAAAATGTTAATAAAGTCCTTTGGGGTAGGCAACGCACTGACAACGCCCCTGGTGGTGTTGTTGTTGTCTATGGGCGACGGTGACCGCTTACCATCAGGTGGGCCGTTAGCCCGTTTGTCCATCTACATAAAAAAATATTTTGTTTGAAGACAAAAGCACAGCACATTTCAACTTTTTTTTATCGATGTACCTATTTTTTTCTTAACTCTACATTAGAGCATTCCTACGACATAGGTAGGTACCTACTTACAAATGAACATATTTTGGTACGATAACAATTTGCATACCTACGCATAATCCTAAGAACGCACATTACAATCATTAGTATTCACATGACATTTCGCCATAAAAATTTTTGGCGACAGAATAGAATTCAGACATATAATTTTATTTTTATTTCCCCATAAAATGTTACGAACGCACAACTTTAGAAAACGTGATTCAAATATTTGTTTTAGATAGTGCACGATAAACTGGTTGCCCTGCTTGTTAACATTTGGACTTTTTTGGAACTTAACGTACCAAAAGTCATTGTGGTAATTAAGATAACTCCGGCAGACAACAGCTAATTTGCTTATCAGTTAAGTAATTAAATTGTCTTTTGTTTTGTTTTAAATCCAACAAAATGTTGTGTAGAATTCGACGATAGATTTACCAATTGACTGTTAGCAGTATTCATTTTACAAAATAAGCTGACACCCCGGTTATTTATTGCTGTCCATTTTACAGGTCATCTTTGTTTTTAAAAGTCTAGATCCATTTAGGCATAAATTTTGTTAGTGCGCCATCGATAAAGCGTGTAAGTTCTTAGGTATACCTACACCCATATTTTGCAACTCCCAGAAAAAAATTAAGGACTGTTTCAGTAGAGGCTGCTAATGATAGTAGCACGATCAAAACATTTTATTAACTTTTTTTTTTTAATTTTTAACCAAAAAACTGGGTTTTTGGTTAAAAAAATTTTACCATTAGGTAGGTATAGGTACTAGTGGTTTACTAGTGAAGTATTTTGGGAACAATATTTTTAACTGTTGTCACTTTTTTGGCAAACCTTGTTTACTTGGTAGTAGATAAAGATTCAAAAGTTCTGACGGCGCTACAATCAATTCAATAGTAGCCTCTGCTAAAACAGTCCTTAAATTTTTTTCTGGTAGTTAAAAAATAGTGGTGTTAGTAGGTATATGGATTGGTAGTCACGTATGGCTCTTGTTTTGTAATCTAGTGTTAATTTGATCAGAAACACATCGTTTACAATGACACTTGCAACGGTCGCCTGCCGGATGCCACTCGTAACATATCTAGATATCTAGCTTCCATAGGCCAGCACCTACCGAAGCTTGACATGTGATAATAAAATGACGTGTAGTACCTAGTAATGTAGGTCAGATATCTTGGAATAACGTTAGGCTAACGTACCCACATGCGTGCGTGCATAAAGGAATGTGCAACATTAGAACTGCATAATGAAATGGTGAATACGTTACTATGCGGATCAGTTTATTCCCAAGCGCTCTCGAATACAGAAATGAACTTACTAATATTAAATGCGAAAGTTACGATTATTGGATGTTTGTTTGTGGCTCAATATCAAATGAAATGAAAATAAAATGAAATAATTTATTTGCGTGAAGTATGGTACATATTTGATGATGACCTATGGTTAAAGAACCTCACACTTCGCTAGAAAAACCTAGCATGCAAAATTATTAACACATATACATCATTTTCATAAAAATACAATTTAAATTATTTACAATTAATGAAGCATTATAAAATTCAATTAAAAATATTAAAATACATTCAGTTATATAAAAATAAGTCATAAACAAACAACCTAACCACTACCGAATGGGGTGAAGCCTAAAACAAATATAAACAAATATAGTTGCAGTTTGAAACTTGGATTAGCAAATATGTTACTTTTATTGTATAATAGGTATCTGGGTCTGGGTAAATTTGTGGAGCTGTTGGGAATATAGGTACATTCTTTCAGTTGGTTAACAACCGGAATTTTTTATCAAGATATTGCGGTAACGTGGGTAGCGTACCTATAGGTAATGTATGTACTCGAATTTTGTCGTTATTTTAAAGGTGTGCCTTCACGCGAAGCAAAAGGTTATCGTAGATAACGTTTTTTTGGCAAAAACAAACAAGTATAACGTTAACTTGCATGTTATGAGCAAATTATGTGGGGTAGGAACTTGGCAGAGAAATAGATTATAGTCTGAAAAAGCACATAGGCTACATAGCTTTTTATGCCGTGGGAATACCGGGAAATCTGCGCGGATGAAACCGCGGGGTGCATTTGCAAGCTTTGATTAGGTACCTACTTATGGGGCTAAATAGTGCTGCGTGAAATGTCCACCAATAATTTAATAAATAATGCTGGACAATCCACACAGCACTATCTAGCCCCAAAGTAAGCTACTCAAAGCTTGTATTATGGGTAGGTACTAACTAGATAACAGGTATACTATTTCACTACATAGTATAAAACAAAGTCGCTTTATCTGTCCCTATGTCCTCTTGTCCCTTTGTATGCTTAAATCTTTAAAACTACGCAACGGATTTTGATGTGGTTGTTTTTAATAGAGTGATTCAAGAGGAAGGTTTATATGTATAATACATGCATGATATGTGCACCCGTGCGAAGCAGGGGCGCGCGGGCGGGTCGCTAGTAATACATAATATATTTTTACATAGATATTTTTAATTAAACATAGAAAACACCCAGACCATCGGAACAAATTTCTGGAGATCGTCCACAAATTTGTTCCGAGGCGGGAATCGAACCCGCAACCTCTAGCGTCGCAATATTTATTTATATGTTAATTCCAGCTGTGTGTGCCCTGATGCTGGGCAGTCGACTGGGGTTCCTAGAACGCTGGATGTCAGGAAGGGCAGCGACATTGGCGGCTGCCGTGAAAGCGCACTTCAGGGCACAAAGGGACTCGTACTACGGAGCGCCTCTGTGGAAGTTCGCACCGACCACTCTGTACAGAACTTTTGTGCGCAGCGAGGAGACTATTCATTCGTAAGTGGGTTTATCATTATTTTTACAATTAGCTCGTGGAACGTGCAGATGGCCTACCAGGCGTTAAGTGGTAACCATCACCTCAAAGCAATGCTTCGTAAGTCACACACGATAGGAACTTGCCCTACAATGCACAGCCCTGCGTCACAAACCTTTACCTGCGCATATTTTGGGTTTTGGGTACCTAGGTACTGCGTAATTGTATTTAAGTTGCTGACAACGCTAATGGACCTCTCGCTCGCACATTTCCTACATTTCACACTCACATTGAACTTAGGTATGGAAAATAGCAAACAATACAGTTTCAGAGAATAACTTTAAAAAGGTTCAGTATCATCTAGATCCAAATAAGTTTTTCTACCAGAGAATTTGTTTGTCCGTGGCAATGCAATGGCAAATAAGTAATGCATGGAAGGAAACCAAATAAGTAATGAACTTTGACAGCCTTCACAGCTCAGTTAGTAGTAGCTCTGCCTTCTGGTAGGCCGTGAGTTCGATTCCTACAGAGAACAAACATTTGTGTGATGAATGTTTGTTCTCTGTCTGGGTGTTTAATAATATTATATTATGTACCTATGTATTTACAAATTAAAAGTTATCTGGTACCTATATTACACGCTTTGGCTTAGTTTGGGGCTATATAGTGCTGTGTGGAATGTCCACCAATATTTTTTTTATTTTTTTCAGTCTTATCCTAGATAAACAATGGGATGGGATAAACAATCCGCGATATTTTTTGAATTCGTTATTTTAAAAACTTGTTTACCTTTAAGCAAGCTTAATCCTAAAACGAAGAGCACTTTTGTTATGCTGGCTGGCATGCTTACTTAATGTGGTATTGGCATTGGTAGCCAATAAGGAAGTATCCAAATCGTGAACTTTATGGTAACTCACTGCTGTTTCATACGATATCCTTCATTTAATATTCAAACGTACGAATGTAAGCCTTGCCCTTGCATTAAAAGGAAATAAATATGTGATGAAACGTGCCATTGATGAAACTTGTGCCCTTGAATTTATGCAGAAACTTGTATAGGTATGTGCCTAACTACACCTACCTACCTTCCTACTTTTAGTAGGTAATTTTTCGAGAATATATTATACATTTTTCCAAAACAAAAACCAGAAAAAAACATTATTAGCTGAATAATCGCGGTGGAACAGTCACCTAGATTTAAGACCGTTTCAAAGTAATTCTTGTGATTTTACTGAATAAATGCTTTTTTAATTTGAACGACCTGCAATGGCCGATATGGAACCCATGTCGGTCGGCTGTCGTAGGAAAAACCTGGCTATGTGGGGAATCATAGACCCGAACAGAGCATAGTGCAATGACGAGCCCCCGTACACGACATGTCACACCTGCTTTCTTGTCCGCTGTGCCGACCACATGCACTTGAGAGGACTGGAGCGAGGCAACGGATAGGGTTGTAGAGGTGGCAGGATATTGGTCGGGAAAAGTTTGAGTCTGTTGATACGAAAAGAAGAAAACTTTGAATGTCTTATATTTTTTAAATCAGTTTAGAAACAACATTCAATGCACAACTAACAGTGAACTATGGTTTTGTGCAAACAAATCAATAATATATTATTTTGGCAGGATAGTATCGGAGCTGATGGAGGAAGCTAAAACGCGGACGAAGGGGGCGGCTCAAGACGACGGGATGCGCGAAATCTTTATGAAAATCTTGGACAATCCAGCACTGGATATGCGAGACAAGAAAGCAGCTGTTATAGATTTTATTTCTGCGGGAATCGAGACAGTAAGACCTTCTTAAACTCGTAAACCTAATTTTGTAAAAGAATAAGTTAAATAATTTACCGGTGATCTAGTAGAGTGACCCGCCTTCCGATCGATGGTTTTTTCAAATCAAAAACATTATATTGAGGTCAGTGGCCATACCTATGTCATTGCTATTAAACGGTGAAGAAAATTATTATGAGGAAACGATTTAGTATTAACAGCGGCGATGCGGTTTGCGTAAACTGTCTTCCTGTCATGTGAATCACGGAATAGAGAAAACCCCTAGGTAGTGCAGCCAAATCTAATGATTGGAAGTAGGTACACCTTGGCGCATCCACACATGCCGCCGGCTTTTCTCAGACGTTCTCAGGGTATATCTACAGTGCCTGCGGGGATCAAAGCCGTAAAGATGTTGAGGTTTTCAGTTAAATAGTTACAACTATAGTATAAGTACAACGGCTTAGACTCGAAACAGCAAACACATCGATAGGTTATTTAGATTCTACAGTAATTTTTTTAACTATCATAAAACTATAAAACTCACAGATTATGCTAAATATCCCGTTTTAAATAAAAGTTAAATAAATAGTTTTTTTTTTAAATTTAACAGCTAGCAAACAGCCTAGTCTTCCTGCTGTACCTCCTAAGCGGACGGCCAGACTGGCAGAGGCGGATACACGCCGAGCTCCCGTCCTGTGCCTCACTCAGCCCTGAAGAGTTAGCAGCGGCGCCGGCGGTGAGAGCGGCCGCGAACGAAGCGTTCAGACTGCTGCCCACTGCGCCGTTCCTGGCGAGGCTACTGGAGACTCCGATGACTATTGATGGACACAAATTACCGGCTGGTGTAAGTCATTTTCTGAATTTAAGCCCTTCTTGGCTTGAAATCTCTCTAGGGCTTAGGCATTTTTAGCCGACGAAAAAACGGAGGGTCTCAAGTCGACGCTTTTTTTGGAAAGAATATACCTTGAAGTTAGTCCTACTAATATTATAAATGCGAAAGTTTGTAAGTATGGATGGATGGATGAATGTTTGTTACTCTATAACTCCAGAATGGCTGAGCGGATCTTGGTGAAAATTAGCACAGAGATATATTATAGTCTGGAATAGCACATAGGTTTTAATATCCCGTGGGAATACCGGGATTTAAAACTACGCGGGTGAAACCGCAGGGCGCAAATAGTATTTATTATATATTTTTCAATTTCTGTTTTACAGACATTTGTGTTAGCACACACCGGGGCAGCATGTCGCAGAGAAGAGAACTTCTGGCGAGCCCAGGAGTACTGTCCGGAGCGCTGGCTCAAGATCCGAGAGCCTCACGCTGCATCACTAGTCGCGCCATTCGGACGAGGGCGCAGAATGTGCCCGGGAAAGAGATTCGTCGAACTTGAGCTCAATGTTTTGCTGGCTAAGGTATGATTTATTTATGCATACGCCTCCGCCAAGGAATTTATACCCGTCGTTTTTTAGGCCTCACTAGTCACGCACGACCAGAACGTGCCCTACGATGCACTGCCATTTACAAACTGCCAATACAATTTGGATTTTTGCTACATCGTCGGCTTTGTCGACGTATCATAAACTACCATCAAGCGAGGTTGTAGCCAAAAAATTAATTAAAAAAAAATGGTTTTGTCGTACAAAAAGTGATGAAAAAAAGCAAAGAAATTGATTTACAGCTCCGTCTTCAGTTAATATATGTTAATAATAAGTATATTATTTTGAAGTATGCTCTTTATTATATAAACTAGCGAGCGGGCTGGTCGCTGCATGCATGATATGTGCGCCCCTGCTTCGCACGGGTGCACATATCATGCATGTATTATACATATAAACCTTCCTCTTGAATCACTCTATCTATTTAAAAAACCACATCAAAATCCGTTGCGTAGTTTTAAAAATTTAAGCATACATAGGGACATGGGGATTTAAGGACAGAGAAAGCGAGTTTGTTTTATACTATGTAGTGATAATTCGTCTTTTGTTTTCAGATATTGCAAAGATGGCGAGTAGAGTTTGACGGAGAACTAGACGTGCAGTTCGATTTTCTGCTTTCGCCAAAATCACCAGTGGGTCTCCGCCTGGTCGAGTGGTAGGATGTAAGAATTATATTCTGCTAAACGTGCCTGCTAAGCGTCCAATACGTATTGGACCGATACGAAAAACATTCCATATTCAAAAAATCCGCGAGGCCTTAATGTTAATAAATTGATGCGATTTTGTTGATCACTTTTGTAAAAACAGAAAATTTACAAAAATAAAAGCAGGCAAATTTACAAAAATGTATGTAAATTACTGCTTTAGTACCATATAAACTTATTTTAGAGACTTATAAGGCTTTTAAGGCCCCTCTTACTTATCGCGCTTTAGTGTATTGTGATTGTAAGTAAGCATTTTGTAGGTATAATAATAGTTCGCTCGACTGATTACTACAGTAAGAAATAGCGTAGGTTTCCTTTATTCTTAAAATAGTTATGTACATAATGTACCTATTGATAACTTTAATATTTTCTGGCGTATGTAGCTAAAGCTTTATTCATACTAAAGATAAATAAATAATTACAATAACGTAGCTTTATAATAGTGTTTGCATATAAGTAAAGATGTAAACACCTATGTCTTCCAGAAATTTTTTAACGATTATATTTTTTCTATCGTTTATTTTTGGTCAAAGCTAGATTTAGAGTCCAAGATGAGTTCCAGGCACGTGGGTACCTACTTATACGTAACTTTGTTGCCATGATATGCTTGGAAAAACTGTTGTGTTGCCAAAAACGCTCAAATAAAGTTTTACGCTAACGCAAGAAACGTAGTTTATAACTTATACTAAATATGGCTGTGTTATTATCAAAAACATATTTTTAAACAATGTTATAAAACCGAAAATACCTCTTTTAAAGACTGCATGCTGCCACCTAGATGCATTTTTTGGATTTATGTGTTTTATTATGCCTACTTTATTCTTAAACTGATAGTGAGATTTTTGAAGTGTTTGCAAAATGGCTGTGATGTTTAGAAAGATTTTAGTGACATAGCAATCCTGTAGCATTTCAGAAATCAATGCACTTCTATTTTGGAAACCTATACCTTATTATGTAACCATGTATCTGTTATATTTGTGTTAGTTGTAGCAGTTAGCTAAGAAATTAGCCTAAACATCGTTGTGAATTGGCCATTTCCAGGTTTTTTTTATATGACAAAGGCGATGTCTATGCTATACTTGTAATAAAGTTAGGTCCTTTGTTAATATTTGTTTGGTGTTTTGTTTGATGTTTTACTGAGCATATCAATAATGAAATTATAAAACCAAGCTTGTGTATAAATAGTTGTTTTATTTTAATTTATGCAGTGATTCTAGACTCGAATCTCCTTGATCGATTGTTTCTCGAGATCTGCGTGTCGATTATAAGCAGGCAATTACCTTCCTTCTGTAGGTTTTAGGACACTAAATTCTGGATATGACGAAATTACAGTGATTATCCTATCCCATGTCCTATGCCTACTACTAACATTAGGTATAGCTAAGTTGTGCCTCTTTCGTTCGCGTAATGATGATGTTTGTATGATTATGGCTCAATTACGCCTTAGCCTTAACACTTGGACCGATTTGGATGAAACTAGGAACAAATATAGCTTGTAACCTTTTTGTCCCGAAACATAGGAACAGGGTATAACATAATAAACCTAAACGAATCCAGTAATGATAACCTTAGAGCATTTATAACGGGAGTTGCCAAGCGCTACTTTTAGTACTAAAATCTTTCTGCCGGTTTTCGCGGGAGGCGAGGTAGTACGGTACACAACACATTTACATAATCACGCATACTAATGCAGAAAAATTAAGCGTCCCTATAAACGCACACGCAAGTAAAAGCTGTACACCAACACAAAAACAATAACACAACTAAAGAATTACTGTTGTTACACTTTTGTTTAGTTACACACTAACACAAAAAACTAGTGATGGGTTGTAAAAAGACCGACAAAATGAATGATTTCATATGAATGAAATCCGGGTGGTTCAAAATCATATACTTTTCCTTTTTTTAGCCAAGATTAACAAACGTGTACCTGTCTAGCCTAGTAGGTATTACTAAGTAAATAGAGTGCTGGCACCGACTCCAAAAATATCAGTAATTGTATAATGTCATAATAATAAAATTATAAGATTTGTTGAAAAAATGGATACCTATTTGTAAGTAGATTGAAATATAAATCCATAATGCAATTATTTTTAACTTTTTAGTGTATTTTTCATAACAAATTGGATAGCAGTTTTGGAGTCGGTTTTTTTTTGTAAAAAATATTTTATTAAGAGTTTGTAGAGCGTAATCTCTAAAACTACTGAAACGATTTTAAAAATTATTTTACAAATAGAAAAGCTACACTGTTGTTGAGTAACTTTAAGCTATATTCTATTTTCGCAAGTAGTAAGTAATCTTTCAAGTAAGTAGTCTTTCATGAATGCATTTTTAGATAAATTTTTTGTTTCTTTATTGGTATGATGTGTCCAGCAGTGGACTTACATAGGCTGATGATGATGATTGGTATGACGGGGAAAGGTGATGAAAAATTGTGGCGACGATAAGAAAGTAGCCCATGTCCCTCTCCAGCTAACATACTTCAGCTATACAAAAATCACGTTTATACGATTCTGCGTTCATAAAGTACAAAGAAAATAGCAATAAACCAACGACACAGCACAACTAATATTTTAAGGGAGCTCCATAAAGCGACGTATTGAAGGCAGAATGACAGAGACAGTTTTTGTAGAGTCCAATACTGAACCTCCTTTTTTAAATCGGTTAAATATGGGTACAAAAAACACATCGCATTTTATTCTAATTTTACGTTCATTCCATCATTCATTCAATCGATTTCGCTCAACTAGTCCCCACACTACGCCTTCTACCAAGGAATATAAATTCACCGACACCTCCTACCAAGACGATGGCGTCGTATTAAAACTGTCGTAACTGGTATTCCATTAAACGTAATTACAAAACCAATTGACTAAAATATCACTTACTTGTTATAGGAAATACCGTGTTCCCTAAAGTTTGATGTCTCTGATCTCCTTTTACACCGAAATACCGCACAATTCACCATTTTTACTGAGCACTACTTCGCGACACGAAACGACAACTAATGGCCGCGGTGATGAGTGAAGTAGTTTTATATAACGTGCATGGCCAAATCGCGTCTTATGGCCGGCAGAGGGGTACGCCTTGCGTTAACATCTCCATTATAAATGCTCTAAGATGATAACCACATCAAATATTATTGTTAGCAATCTCCGATACTAGATGGCGTTGCTGAGGTAGTTATAGGCAAGGAATATAGATAGGTATATTCAAATTCCTTGGTTATAGGTACCTCGCAACGTCAGCTTGATAATGAAACTCACGGATTTTATTTATTTTGTTTAAGTAACCATCCCCGTATTTAATATGTAATATCAGTCAGAGATACCTATAGATGTTACAAGTTTTATCTCAGAGTGGCAAGTTTATCAGAGCGACCAGCGACCTCGGTCGAGCAAGAGCGTTCAAATACCTTTTAAAACTTATCAGTATTTTCCCATCGAAATAGGTATAACTTCGCGATATCTTATGTGGTTGAAAGCTACCAAAATATCATTATGTATTGTGAATTCCTAGATAATAATATTGTGGTGTCCTAAAAAGGTACATATGTAGGTATTTCATTACAAAAGTTTCCATATTTTTTGCGGTTGTTACCTACCTGTATATACGAGGCGAACGGAACATTATTCTTTATTATTCCGGAACGCAGTATCTGAACGTTTGCCTTTAGAATAACCTCTTCCGTCGTCTTGTTTTTATTTGTTTTCTGTCTGGCCAGCTGTAGTTAAGATGAAATTCTGTGCAAATATCTCATTTATGTTTGCTGAAGCGTCTTCTATACTAGAGAGATACGCGTTAGCGAAAGCAGCAGGTTTTAAAGCCATAGAATCCGGGTTCCCTTTTGGTTCTACTTTGGAACAAGTTAAAGAGGCGAAGGAAAGTGTCGGCATTGAACAAGTTTTAATTAATCTTAAAACCGGTAAGTACCTACATTAAGATTACACTTATTTTAAAACCGACTATCATGTGGATATGTTATTTACAAAAAAAGGCCTAAAACTAGTAGGTACTTATTCACCATGTCAGTTATACGCAATGAATAATTTAAACTAGATAGAAGTTAATAGAATTAATAAAATGTATTTAGATTTTGTGGTAATAACCGACGCAAAATAATACTAAAAATAATTATCAGGCTGCTGGTACCTAAATAAAATGACAGGTAATTTATGACAGGCTAGCGGCCTGTCCCGCGGCGCCGCACGGGCCGATATTTCTTTTTTAACATTTAAATATAGCATAAATATTGATTATAAATATAATATTATGATAAATCATAATATATATAATAAACTTAATATTATAATAATACATCGGAGCTTTTGAGTTTATTAGTTACAAACATACAAATCTTTCTTCTTTATCATATTAGTGCACCTAGATAAGACAACGCCCTAGGCTCGAAAGCATAAGAGCTTATGAGCCTAGAATGTTGTTCATAACTAGCCTCGTTACAGGAGACACAGCAAAGGGTGAGCTTGGAGTAACCGCCGTCCCCGGCAAAGAGAATGAGTTCAAAGAAAACCTCAACACGACAGTCCAATACGCAAAGGCAGTCAACGCGAAGAAAATACACATAATGGCGGGAAAACTGGACCAGATAACACAGAGCAACTGGGACACGTACGAGAACAATCTCAAGTACGCTGCAGCTGTGCTAAAAGATGAGAATATCGTGGGAGTGATAGAGCCGATAAACCAGTACTCGGTACCGCAGTATTTCTTGAGCGATTACGGGAAAGGTATACTGTAACCAAAGTCTGAATTTTGTTTCTCGTTTTCTGTATCATCACACAAGTAGATTCGTGAGTTCTGTGCACTCCCAATAGAGCGCGCTTATTGTGTCTCCATACAGAAACGGCCTGACGACGATACAGAAAACGTAAAACAATTAAGGGGGTCACACACATCGAAGATATTATAAATGTTATAGGGTCTAATGTAAATATTATTAGCCTAAACGACCACACACAGGTAATTTGTAACTGTAATTGAGTTGGTAACTGAAATATACACGCTAAAACCTCTGTTACAAAGTAATTACAGGTTGGACTAATGTAAGATGAGACATTGCTTACATAAAAATAATTTTCTTTCCAGCTGTAGAGATAATAAAGCGCATTGACAGTCCCCATCTGAAGTTGATGCTAGATGTGTTTCATTTACAACAGATCAGCGGCGATATTTCGCACGCTATCAAAAAACTGATGCCGTACGTGGGACATGTCCAGGTATGTATGTATGGGAACCAGATTACTGGTATTATACTTAATATCTGGGTGACCGAGCTTTTTTCAGTTGCATAACAAAAAACATATTCTAAAAATGAATCCAAGCTAGATCGATTTATCGCCCCCGAAACCCCCTGTATACTGAATTTCATGAAAATCGTTGGAGCCGTTCCCGATATTCTGATTATAAATAATAGCTTGTTTAATGGTAAAAATAATACTCTTTTTAAACACAATATACTCATATTATAATATACCCTGAAAGAAAACACACGTCAAGGTTAATTACACAGATATGTTTCTTCTAGATGGGGATCGAACCCACGACCTACAGCGCCGTTGTGCCCTACTGTTTTTTTTTGAGCTAGTAAACTTTAAATAATAGCATATCACTCTATTTTATAGATAGCTCAAGTACCCAATCGCAACGAGCCAAACACGCCAGGAGAAATAAACTACGAGTATGTCCTCCAACAAATAAGCAACGGTGGTTATGACGACTGGGTTGGACTGGAGTATAAGCCACTGGGGAAAACCAATGACGGTTTAGGCTGGATCAACAAATACGGTTACAGCCTATGATCCGGACTTAGTACACCAAGATTTTCGGAGGCTACGACGAACTAGTGCGAAAATGGCTTACATATATTATGGCAAATAACTGATCTTATAACTTATCTATTGCCATCTCAGGTAATAGAGGCAGTGTTTGGATACGGGGTTAACCCTGAGAATCAGAGATTAATTTAAAATATTGGGACGTTGCTGCAAAGTTGACGATGCGTGCGGTGTGGAGGATATAAAATAAACCAGCATGCAAGGCACAAGCTACTTATTACCAACTTTACTCCAATTCTGTCAAATCAATGGAGACTCGTGAGTTCTAAGCACGCCCGATAGAGCCGCTTATCAAATCTCGATACAAAAATGGCATACTCTTTGAAATAAACCCTGAAGTTTATCCCGACATTGTTATGTTTGTAGTTAATAACAAGTAATTAAAATTTTCTTTATAAAATGTTATACTGTTTTGATAATTGGATAAGCGAAAAAACAAATGACATCTTCAAAGAATATCTAGTTCGTACTTGGCACCCAAGAGTATATGTATAACGCTACGCTACTTGGCACTGACAGAATTGAGGGGATATCTACTGTGTCTGGCGATCAAAGTGTTTGGGTTGTTTTCTTTTAAAAGACTACCTTGTTGATATCTACATTGGTTTGTGTTACCATATTACCTTGCATGCATTCAAAAACTAGCTATCTGACTAGTTATTACAAAAGCTCAAACTACAAGCTAAATAGAAAAAAGTTATTCACCAAAAGTGTATCAATAGTTTATTACTATGAATGTATAATTATTACGACCACGGCCTACGGCACAGAAGGCAGAGCAACTACCACCTGAGCTGTGGGGCCTGTCTGTATTAGGCGGGGCTGTAGAGTGATTGCACCCAGGAATGTTTCTTGACTGCGTCCAATGCGAGCCGGTCTTTACTTGAATGCCGTAGGAGCTGGAAATGAGAGAAAGGGGTTCATAGTAGAGCAGCGAATTTTTCTTCCCAAGTAACATTGCTACCTCTATTCTGAAAATTATCTGTCTTCTATCGAAAACTACTACAACAAGCTTTGCTAAGCTTGGGACTTAGGTGGCATAATGTCTGTATTTTTTTTTGTGACTATCACACACTCACTGCAGGACCGGTTTGAATGAAGCTTGGAACATTGTGGTCTGTGGCATTGGTTTGGGTTATCAAATGATGGCGCAAAATAAAAACAATTCGTGATAACACAACATGATCAGTTGTGGTTTCACATAAGAAAATGTGGGAAGAGTTGGTAATCACATGACAAACATGGTTAACACAAGCATGATGTCCTACACCGCGGCACCCTCATCGAGATCAGTACATGTTGGTTCTTAGTTAGGTGGAGTTGCTACCGTAGACCAGTGTAATTTGGTATTAGTAGAGAATTAGATTTCTTTCTTCAGATTTAACGAAACAAACAACGCTTAAACACTGGTTGATGTAAATGTTTTTTACCTAGTGCAGCAGTGTTGAAAGAAGGTGAAAGTGAAAGGTGGAAAGTGTTATTAAGTACTTGTAAATTTACCTTCGAAATCAAATCCTTGGCACCATCTGGCACACAGCTTGGGTAATTTATTTCCAAAGCCATTATCTTAGCATATGTCTTCTCTTGGCCTTCACTTTCGAACGGTGGCTTTCCCACAAGGAACTCGTAGAGAAGTACACCGATGCACCAGTGGTCAACCGAGACATCATAAACTTCACGCTTGATCATCTCTGGAGGTAGGTAGTCGAGAGTGCCGCACATTGTTTTGCGCCTAAAATAATGAAGAATCGGTAGTTAGAACTTGTGAAATACCTACCGAAGAACGAAAACAACGGACTAAGCTCACAGAATTTGCTTGTTGAAGTGGCAATGGGCGGGTAATTTTTTTTTATCGCGTTCTCGAGAGATTTTGGAATACCTGTGCCGAATTATAGATTTGTAGGCCTTGTGTATTTATTTATATACAACTAGCTGATGGACCAAGCAGATGGCCCACCTATTTTTAAATGGTAACCATCAGCTATAACAAAGCACCGTCTCGTAAGTCACGCACGATAGGAACGTGCCCTACTGCTGCACTGCCCTGTGTCCATCAACTTGAGGCATAAAGATATGAAACCTTATGTGCCTATAATTACACCGGCATCAACACTCTTCAAACCGAAACACAGCATTGCGGCTTGGTGGTAGTACTTCCCCGGACAAGCCCTTCACAAAGGGCTCTACTACTCTGGATCTCTAAATTCCATGACTTTTTAGCTATATTTACCAGTTTTATACAGAATCATTACATGTATTAAAATTTACGCAGAGCTTGTTATTAGTTGACTGAAACCAGCCAAATTAAGAGAGAAATAACATAGCAAACCTTTCTGAAGGAGCGTGAACAGACCAGCCAAAGTCAGCCAGTTTCAGGTCCCCACCATAAGCAACCAGAATGTTCTCTGGTTTAATGTCTCTGTGTATCACATGATGCTGGTGGCAGTATTCTACAGCATCTGCTACCTGCAGAATACACTATATTTTATTGGATGTAATGATCAGAGATCAGAGTAGGTAGAATGATTTAGGATCAATGACCTCAAATGATAAGTTAGTATGGATATGCCTCCAGAATTCCAGTATTTTAAAATTATCAAGACATTTTTTCCGTCATTTAATAAATTTTACGTGGAGGCGTAAAGAAAGAAATGCATCAATATCATCATCATGCAGTTATCGTCTATTTAGGTTCCATACCCAAAGGGTAAACCGGGACCTGGGGATACTAAGACTGCTGTCTGTCCGTTTGCCACCAGGCTGTATCTCATGAGCTTAAACAGTTGAAACATTCAACCGTGATAGTTCGACAGCTGAAATTTTCACATGATGTATTTCTGTTGCTGCTATAACAACAAATACATTTTTACCGTTTTTATAGATATTGTTACTGAACCACACACAAAGTGTGAGTCAGACTCGTACAACCGAGAATGAGCTCAAATTCTTACTTGGTATATGTATTTGGCAGCTTTAGTTTCAGGAAATCTGCCTTTAGGTGAGTTGGTGAGATGTTTGTACAACTCCCCACCAGCGGCAAACTCAATCACAAGGTAAATTCGTCTTTCATCATGGAACCAGGTCAGAAGGCGAAGTATGTTCGGGTGCCTGGTAATAATATAATTGGGTTGGCTATAAATTTTATTCTATATAAAATTTATTACAAACTACAACATGTTAGGTAAATGCCATCAGTGACTTATTTTTCTAGTTAAAATTTAGGTAGGTAAGTGTTAATTAATGCATTTTTTGAAATTGGAATGCCGAAACAAATAGTCAAGTAGGACTAGTTCTAAGTAATGCTGTGATAATGGATGACTATGGTTTATTGGACCGCAGATCCATAGAATAATGATAGCGGAAGTTCAATAGGTAAAGCTTACCTCAAATGCGATTGTATTTCAATTTCTCTCAACACTTGTCGTTCACATTTTGACTTCATAATCTGAGATTTGAACAATGTTTTGATGGCTACTAAAAATCCTGTTTTCTTTTCTCTGGCAATGTTGACATGCCCGAATTTTCCTTGGCCGAGGTGTGAACCAAGCTCGAAGTCCCTGGGAGACCATTTGTATCTGGAAATACAAGAACACTAGCTCTAAAAACTTTTCTATACACAATACTTTGCAGTATTTTTGCAACAAAGGTCTGTTTTCAATTCGATCCGGACACTTACGGAGTATTGTATGCGGGATGGTTTATAATCTTGGTTTCCAAATCACGCACTTCATTTCTCATGGTAAAAAAAGATAATAACAATAACTTTCTGATTCTGTCTGCCTGCGGCTCGAACCACTGAAATCCGTTGGTTTTTGAGTTTTGTTTGAAGATTATTTTTTTTTATGGCTCCTGTCCTTAGAGCATTTATATTGGAGATGTTAACGCAAGGCGTACCCCTCTGCCGGCCATAAGACGCGATTTGGCCATGCACGTTATACAGGGTTACAGGAAAAATCGTGCTTAATCCGTTAAGGGCGTGGAGTTCCCATCATTTCTGACTTATTTCACTATGGAACACCCTACCCTAATCTTAACCCTTTTCGAGATATTCGACTATTTTTGTTTATTTTGTGTATCATTATTATTATTGCATTTTTACATGACATGTGTAATTAGATGCTTTAGGACATCAATAATTAAAATAGTGCATAAGTTAATTGAATAGACCGTAGTTGACAAGTGAAAGTTAATAAATAAAAAAATATTAGAAAGTTAAATTTTTTGTTTATTTTTTTTTTTATTTTATTTTTATTTTGTTTCATAGTGAAATAAGTCAAAAATGATGGGTACTCCACGCCCTTAACAGATCTAGCACGATTTTTCCTGTAACCCTGTATAAAACTACTTCACTCATCACCGCGGCCATTAGTTGTCGTTTCGTGTCGCGAAGTAGTGCTCAGTAAAAATGGTGAATTGTGCGGTATTTCGGTGTAAAAGGAGATCAGAGACATCAAACTTTAGGGAACACGGTATTTCCTATCACAAGTAAGTGATATTTTAGTCAATTGGTTTTGTAATTACGTTTAATGGAATACCAGTTACGACAGTTTTAATACGACGCCATCGTCTTGGTAGGAGGTGTCGGTGAATTTATATTCCTTGGTAGAAGGCGTAGTGTGGGGACTAGTTGAGCGAAATCGATTGAATGAATGATGGAATGAACGTAAAATTAGAATAAAATGCGATGTGTTTTTTGTACCCATATTTAACCGATTTAAAAAAGGAGGTTCAGTATTGGACTCTACAAAAACTGTCTCTGTCATTCTGCCTTCAATACGTCGCTTTATGGAGCTCCCTTAAAATATTAGTTGTGCTGTGTCGTTGGTTTATTGCTATTTTCTTTGTACTTTATGAACGCAGAATCGTATAAACGTGATTTTTGTATAGCTGTAGTATGTTAGCTGGAGAGGGACATGGGCTACTTTTTTATCGTCGCCACAATTTTTCATCACCTTTCCCCGTCATACCAATCATCATCATCAGCCTATGTAAGTCCACTGCTGGACACATCATACCAATAAAGAAACAAAAAATTTATCTAAAAATGCATTCATGAAAGACTACTTACTTGAAAGATTACTTACTACTTGCGAAAATAGAATATAGCTTAAAGTTACTCAACAACAGTGTGTGTTTCTATTTGTAAAATAATTTTTAAAATCGTTTCAGTAGTTTTAGAGATTACGCTCTACAAACTCTTAATAAAATATTTTTTACAAAAAAAAACCGACTCCAAAACTGCTATCCAATTTGTTATGAAAAATACACTAAAAAGTTAAAAATAATTGCATTATGGATTTATATTTCAATCTACTTACAAATAGGTATCCATTTTTTCAACAAATCTTACAATTTTATTATTATGACATTATACAATTACTGATATTTTTGGAGTCGGTGCCAGCACTCTATTTACTTAGTAATACCTACTAGGCTAGACAGGTACACGTTTGTTAATCTTGGCTAAAAAAAGGAAAAGTATATGATTTTGAACCACCCTGATTTCATTCATATGAAATCATTCATTTTGTCGGTCTTTTTACAACCCATCACTAGTTTTTTGTGTTAGTGTGTAACTAAACAAAAGTGTAACAACAGTAATTCTTTAGTTGTGTTATTGTTTTTGTGTTGGTGTACAGCTTTTACTTGCGTGTGCGTTTATAGGGACGCTTAATTTTTCTGCATTAGTATGCGTGATTATGTAAATGTGTTGTGTACCGTACTACCTCGCCTCCCGCGAAAACCGGCAGAAAGATTTTAGTACTAAAAGTAACGCTTGGCAACTCCCGTTATAAATGCTCTAAGCTCCTGTCTATTGACAATCTTGCCAGTGTCAAGTGATAGAGATTGTAGGCTCTTTGTTATGTTTCTAGTCACGTCAGTCGAAAGTCGAGTCAGCCAATTGTTTTGAAGAAAATGGTGGCGGTTTCTTCAAAACATTTGAAACATTTTCGGTCAAATCACGATATCATACACTATATAATACACTTTCATTTTAAATGCTTACACTTTGTGCTAAGACCACAAGTAATGTTGGTTAAAATACCACCAAAATTACACAATACAACTCAAAATAACACTAGAAAAACAATTAAAATGAAAATGCTATGTTGCTTCGATAGATGACAGAAACGAATCCCATCAAGATTTAATTTAACAATAAACATCATCATCGTAGCAGTAGCAGTAGTAAACTTTGAAGCTTACTTGACATGACTGTTTGTTGACAGTCTGACAGTTGTTAGTTTTGCATAGTTGTCGTTCTGTTCTGCACGACTCGTTCATGACTTCATGTCGTTCATGCCAAGAAATTGATGAATGAAAAGATGAAATTGTATATACCGAGGGCGCGGCGTAGTCGAGTCGCAGTTTTGGTTGACACATTACACGCGTGTATGGTGTACACAATGTTAGGCTAAGGCCGCACTACGATTTTTAATCACGTGAATTTGTGCCCCTAGACAACTAATACAAGCGGCCGCACCTGCGCGGTTCAATTTTTGTAGGGGCACAAATTCACGCAATTAAAAAGCACAGCGGTTTAGTTAGCCGTAGTGCGGCCTTAGCCTTACACAACACGCAGTTTTTGTATGAAAATAAGAAAAGCGCCCCTAGCGGACACAACGGACTTCATATTTTCATACAAAAACTGCGTGTTGTGTACACCCATTGTACACCATACACGCGCGTAATATTTGCTCTAGGTGTCACGGCTTCCATGTACATGTATTCAAATTCCTTGATTAATACCTAGGCTCCCAATACCAAGGAATTTTAATACAAGTACAATACCTACATTAGTAGGTACATAATCTGACAGCTCTAAAATCATAGCCGTCTTCGTTGCTTCTAAGTTGCTTCGGACTTTTGGAAAGGGATGGCAATATTTTTAGTACTAGTATTCAAATTCCTTGATTTTTAGTGCTGACAAAAATGTTAAAGTTAAGAAAATTAAACAACAGAATTGGCACCATAAACAATGCTCTAAGCCATAAACACATATTCATATGTTCGAAAATGAGCGCCGCAATAAATAAATTGGTTGTTCTATGGCCGCAACTTTGGTGTTTGTTTGTTCTTAGACGAAGGATTAAATTTTATTTGTATTAGGGCTAGGTAGAGCCACCACCATAACTGAACTGCGGCCCGATTACGCTAATGTCTGGCTATCGAGATGGCTTTCAGTTTGACATTTGATTCCCATCCATTATACAACTACACTCGTGAGCAAAAAAATCGACTCAGGACGCACGCTCGCGGTTAAAAATCTCTGGCAAAAAATCTGAAGCTCTCATTCTATTTCTGATTTGAACATCTCAAAGCTGTTAGTTTTAACCTTAAAATGAGTGGTCTACTTTGTTATTTACATTTTTATTTTGGCAATGAAAAATTATTGAATGAGTAGGAGTCTTAACCAATGAAAAAGGGTGATAATTAACAGCAAAGAAAATACCATCTTAAATTCGTCAAAACATTAATTTATTAGAAACTAAACTATCAATATTTAGTGTTGCCCCCCCCCTGGCCCTAATAACAGCTTCCAATCGCTTCTTCATGGATCGAATAAGTTTCTTTACTCGATCTTGTTCGATGCTATCCCATTCTTCAATGAGCGCCGCTTTGAGGTCCGATTACGTGGCTGGTGCAGGATTTATAGCCCGAACATTTCGTTTCAGTTCGTCCCATATATGCTCGATAGGATTTAAGTGTATTACACTATTGCTATTGCTATCTCTATATAATTTGAAGTAAAAGCTGAAATAAAAAGAGACTTGATCGTAATTGTACTAAGGGTATAGTGCGTCTCAACCATAAATAACGCTGGAAAACAGTGCAGGGGATGTGTTTGCACATCCAAAATACCTACTCGCGCCATCACACCCCCTCCCGCTCCTTTCGGCGTTATTTTTGCGTGATGCGCACTATACCTACTTATGTATAATAATGTAGGTACCTGTCAAGTGGTGTCTAGGAGACACCTAGGAAAGCAGTAGATAAAAGAACAAGATCCGTAATTATACATACTTTTTCTGTAATACATGTAGGTACCTATACTTATAATATTATAATAACACCTAGACAGAAAATAAACATTTTGTTCTCGGTGGGGATCGAACCCACGGCCTACGGCGCGGCGCAGACAGCAGAATTAGTAGGTACCAACTGAGCTGTAAAGACTGTTAGCTTATCTTAGGTGTAATAGAAAAGCCTCAATGTGTCATCCTACTAATATTATAAACGTGAAAGCTTGTAAGTATGGATGGATGTTTGTTACTCTTTCACGCCGAAACGGCTGAACGGATCAGAATGAAACTTGGCAGAGAGATTACATTATAGTCTGGAATAACACATAGGCTACTTTTCATCCCGCAGGAATACCGGGATTTAAATCTGCGCGGGTGAAACCGCGGGGCGCAACTAGTAATATATAAATAACTAAGCTGATCCCGCGGCTTTGCTCGCGCGTGTTTACTTTCAAAATCTCATATGAACTTTCATCCCCTATTTTATCCCCTTGGGGGTAGAATTGATCAAAATCCTTTCTTAGCGGATGCCTACGTCATAACATCTACCTGCATGCCAAATTTCAGCCTGATCCGTCCAGTGGTTTGGGCTGTGCGTTGATAGATCACTATGTCAGTCAGTCAGTCAGTCACCTTTGAGTTATATATACTTAAGAAGATAAAAGATAAAAGGTATTAGTGTTTGTTTTGTGTCAAGTTATAATCAATACAAATACATTATTTACCAAATAATGCTTAAAAATGCTTGTTGTTATTGCCAAATATTTTTTGAAAATATTTATTGGTTGTTATGGTTAGATAAGGTTTAACTAGATTAAGTTTGGTTAGGTTAGGTAGGTACTAGGTTCCCCCGGATTCAGAAGGTAGTGGGTGCGCTGCACAGACTGCTGCCAAATCTCGGGGGACCTAGGGAAGGCGTTCGCCGCCTCTATGGAGGGGTCGTGCGATCGATGGCACTCTACGGAGCACCCGTTTGGTCAGCAAGACTGGCGGGAGTTAGGCGCTATAGGCTATTGTTCAATAGTCTACAGCGTACTATGGCCATTCGTATCGCACGAGGGTATCGGACGATATCGTTTGAGGCGGCAACACTCTTGGCGCGGTTTCCGCCCCTTGACGTCTTGGCGGAGATGGATGCACGTGTGTATCGCCGTCTCCGTTGCAATGACGACGGGAGTGGAACCGCGCCCGCCGAAGTGCGGGTGCAGGAGCGCCGACGTGCGCTCGTGGAGTGGCGCGAGCGGTTCGACGAACCGCGCAGCTCGCGCCAGCGCATCGTTGGCGCCATTGCGCCAAACTTCGAAGCCTGGCTGGGAAGGGAGCATGGGCACGTCACCTATCGCCTTACACAGGTACTTACCGGGCATGGATGCTTCGGTGAGTACCTGAGTAGGATCGGACGCGAACCGACACCACAATGCCACCATTGTGGATGGGATCGGGATTCCGCGCAGCACACGCTAGAGCAGTGCTCAGCGTGGAGCGTTGAGCGCGGAATTCTGATAAACAGGATCGGGCAGGACCTCTCTCTACCAAGCGTAGTGGAAGCCATGCTGGTAGACGAGACGGCTTGGAAGGCCGTGGCCTCTTTCTGTGAGACCGTTTTGGTTCGGAAAGAGGCCGCCGAGCGAGATCGGGAGAGGGCCGATCCCGCTCGGAGGAGGCGGCGGCGGGGTGCTG
Organism: Plemyria rubiginata; assembly: GCA_963576535.1. Classification (NCBI taxonomy): domain Eukaryota; kingdom Metazoa; phylum Arthropoda; class Insecta; order Lepidoptera; family Geometridae; genus Plemyria; species Plemyria rubiginata. Next base: position 5,561,496 of record OY754926.1, read on the forward strand.
GCAACGGCCACCCCGCGCTGCCTGCCCCATGAGGGCGAGTGTGGTACCCCCTGCCAAACAGGGGGCCTTTCGGGTCTGTGGGCGGTCGGAGCGAGGGCTCCGGCTGGTCAGCAGCGGACCCCGGGAGGGCGGCTGGCACATCGTGGCATGTGCAGCCGTAGCACCACGAGTGCTGGGGGCGGCAATGGATGTCGTTCCCGGGACGTGCTTTTTAGCGTTATGCGAGAGGGGCACCGAAATGTTCTTTTTAGAGTCGTCGGAGCCCCTTGACATGCATTGAGGCTGGCCACCGGGGTGGTTTTAGTGAGTCGACGAGTCCGTCAACCTCACACTACCCTATCGCATCCCTCGGTGCGGTAGGGTGTCTGTTTGCAGATTTCCTCCCCGTCAACAAAAAAAAAAAAAAAAAAAAAAAAAAAAAAAGGTAGGTACTAGGTATTTATGTAATTTCAGAGGAGACGACAGACGCTCATTTCACGCAAATTCATTTTATTGAATTATTTTCATCGCACGTTTCTGTGATACGCAGTTTAAATTAGATCGGGTTGGATCTGTCCAAAAGATTCAGTGATGGCAACACCACCTCTTGCCACCCTTGCTTCCCATCGCCCGCGCCCGCTTGGCGGAAGAAACTCTAACCTACGCAACAGCACCGGCGGTGGCGGGAAATCGAGGAAAACGCGCGCACTTGGGGTGGTCTGGCCCGCCTCTCATTCCGTAGCGAAGCGCGCGGCGGCGCGCCGCCAATCAATACGGCGTTACTACTAAAAACCATTGAAATAAAAACATTATAAAACCAAATGTTGCCTAGGAATTCTATGTAGTAACTATTTAGGCTAAGAAAGTGTAAATAATAGTGACAGTAGTGAAAACTGCGACGAAAATCGTTTGACCCACCTGGTAGGTAAGTGTAGCCCGCCTAATAATTATTGGCACGTTGTGATGACCTAGTTATCGCGGAGAATATTGTAGGTACCTATTCACTTTATGGCACTTAGATCTTGTTACTAGATAGGTACGTACCAAACCTACTTAATAATTTGATTACTTTGGTTTTGGTAGGCGATAGTACAGTGCCTACCTTACCCAGCTACATTGGTATTGAGTGAGTATAGTTTTTTGTATTTAGGTAGGTACCTTTACTAGGTATGTATAGAGAGGACGCGACGTAGCCGCTTCATAACGCACCTGTTTACTGCTGAAACAGGTAGATTGAGGAGTTGGGGAGGAATACCTACTAGGAATTAAGTTATAAAAATATTTACCTGCTTGTTTACATGCCAAACGAATCTGCCAATTCCAAAATAAAACGACCTACATAGTAGCTCCGTAGCCGTAGCACCCTCTACGAAATAGTGTTCATTCTTCTTTTGTCGCTGATTTGGTGGCATAAACTATGAGGTGAAGTTGTTGTGCATTAATAACACGCTTTTTTATACATACACATACATGCACGCTGTACCTACATTAACTGTAGTGTAACTACGCGACAATCTACAGCAATTATCTAGTGAATGTGGTGAAGTGTCATTGACCGCGGGAGCCACCCCCTAGCAATGCCAGTGCCAAATCCGTCCGGGCTGCAATCCGGCCGACTTCAATAAGTATTTATCATCAGTTCTGGATAAATTTATTCGTTTTTGTCCGTGTATTCCTGGGTACATTTTTCGGAGTCCGGAAGATGGACATAATGTTCTTTCGAAAAAAAAAATGGTTATCACAAGAGCTTAACATTGGTATACAAAGAAGTGTATGAAATCGTTTGACAACTACATTCATACATATACCTACCTACATACCTACTTACCAAGCTGTAATCATTTAGGAGGATTCTTAAAAAAACCTAGATTTTTGTCGTGAAATTTTTGATTTAAAGTAAACCCTCAAAGAAAAAACCAGAACGCAAAATTCGTTAAGTCACTTTAGCGAACTAGGCCATGAGTGATAATTAAATATATCATAAAACCTTCTCTATGGTTATACAAATCGTTTAAAAAAAACCGCATCAAAATCGATGAAGCCGTTTTGAAGATAATAAGAGTTTTGTTATAAAAAATGTGATTGTTGGTAACCCCTAAGTGATCAAAATGAGTTAAACAACCAGAGTCGTTAGTAAACTGCTAGGACATAGGTACCTACACCAGCCTCCACCACCAAATTTATATCATGAAATAATCTAAATTTGGTACTTACTTATTGATAGTTCAATCCATTCGATTTAACTATCAATAAGTAAGTACCAAATTTAAAACCTTAGGTTAGGTACCTATCTTATTATATTTACCCAAATAATTTAAGTTCGGGCAGTCGGGTTTTTTCATTTTTTAATAAATCTTCTTGTTCATTAATTTGAATTTTTGACCACGTTACAGAACCTTAGTGGTTTCCGTATTGCTACATATTTCACTACTGTTATTAATTATTTATAAAGATAAAAAAAAAAAAAAAAAGAACGATGATTATTGACTAATTTAAAACTAAGCATTAATGCGAGGAATTCAGAAAGTGTGATATAATTTTATGCTTACTCTCGCGAAAATCTGTTATTTGTCTTGCAGAACTCGTTCTCACATTAAAAGGGACTTGAAAGTCATTGAATGTCGGCGGCCCTTTGCTTGGAAAGCTGTTTGCCGACACAGTCATTGGGTGACGCAGTAGTGTGACGAGTGCAAGAGAAAAGCTTCTGTTGATGTGACTATGATTTCGAAAATAGTTCATTGTCGTTATTTTCAATTCATTTTGTTAGAGTAGCTACTGCTTATGATTAAGCTACAGGCATAAGTTATAGATCGATCTCGATACCATCTTCCATGAATCTCGTATAGGGTTACTAAGGGAAAGGAAATATTACTAAGGGCCCATAGGATCTCCTGTGCTTTTCCTTACTGTCTTATCTGGGAAGCAAAATCTATAATGTGCTCACCAATAACTTGCCAAGCGTACTCAGTGACTACGTTAAAACACCCCAATTGTTCGGATTTATTTAGGCTATAGTCATCAGCTTAGACGATGATTCATTTGCAGAACTGTGAGTTCTGCAGTATCCAAGTAGTATATTATTTTACGATACAAGACTTTTGTTTTTTTTACAACAATCGCATGTCATTTTTGTCAAAAGAATAAAAGTAAGTAAGTTTCATGCGCACGCAATGTGTTGGAAATCGAGATCCAACTTTAGGGAAACCACAAAGTTTATTTCTAGTTATATGCTTATGAATTAATACTTTATGGCTAAATATATATCTCTATCAAGAAAAAATCAACGTCAATGCACTGATAAATACACTCGTACTATCTACTATAACTCAAAAACTACTAGGTAGTAGGTACAACACAAACAACTAGTCAGGTCTGACTCAAATTTAAATGGACCACATAGCAAGCTTTTGATAAAAAAAGAATAATCAAAATCGGTACACTCAGCAAAAATTTGAGGTAAAAACATTAAAAAAACAGCCGAATTGAGAACCTCCTCCTTTTTTGAAGTCTGTTAAAAGTGGACGAGTATGAGGAATTCGATAAAAGTTATTCTGGCGAAAAACCAAACTTTGAAGTCGGTTATAGGTAGGTAAATAATTCACAAATATTAATTATTTTATTAATTAGTATTAAGCTCTACCAACCGTCTCCATGTATGTACTGTACCAAAGTAAAGTCTTGTATGCATAACAAAAGCAGCCTTTATCCCGACGACTAGCTCGAACCATGGTGTCCCTAACATATTACCTAAAGTACCGCTTACTGTTTGGTAGGGCCACTTTCACTAGACGTCTGGTCGCAGCACACGCCCAGATCTGAGAACTTTAATTTATTGCTAAACTTTTATTCACTCTACGTCGTCATCGGTAGGGTATATACTCAGGGATACGTAAGTAAGTACTTCAAAAAACTATCAAATGTCTGTGTCAAACTACTCTTCTAGTTCCTGTGACTTACCTCTTTATACATCCTTAAAATAGGAAAGTTGGTACCTCTCTGGTTGGTTCTGGTTGGTACTTCTGTGGTTGTGAAACTTTCAAAAACCTATGTTTTGCTACAACAGATATGTGGTTATCAAAAACCAACAATCACTGGATCAATATAAGATCTCAGAGCATTATGAAGGCTTTTCTTAGAAGTCCCGCATCGCTATAGCTTTTAGCATATCTACGGTCAATACCTACTTAGGCAGGTACCTACAGGAGAGAATTGGAGCACGACGGTCGATGACAACCGCTACACGGCCATTGTATTATCGAATTCCAAACAATTGGCTTTCTTGTACGTGATTCATGATACCGATGTAGATAAGAACTAAGAACACTCCGATGCCGAGTGGCTGGTTTTGCGCTATTAGGGTGGCTTTGTACAAGTAGGTAGGTTAGAGATAATTAGAGATCAAATTACTGTTGGTGGATTACAATTTTAGCTTTTCTAAAATTGTAATCCATGCTTTATTGTCACCCACTCTATGCAGAATAAAATTGTCTAGGGAGTTAGGTACTTACTATAAGCTGTGCCTAAGGTTGTAAGGAGGTCCAAACGAATATAAGAATAAGAACAAGAAGATTTAGTTCATATTTTCGGGAGTCTTTTTGTGCTTTCGTTATTTATTGCTAGCCCACAACCACACACAAACCGTGTGAACAAACCGTGGTGAAGTAAGAGTTGAGTGGACCGGAATAACCGAAAAAACTGAATAAAACCTAATCAACATAAAAATATCGCACTCTATACTCCACAGATTACAGAAGAGTTGGCTCTAAGCTCCTTGTAAGTTCCTAACCTAGATTAGATAACCAAAGTTCGTAGATCCAATACTGTTATTTTACCGCAGACGTTTAACTGTGATAGTTTGATCTTCGCTCGAAGTTTTCCAGGCATTTTTGCGGTTTTGTGAATAACACTAGATACTAATTGGATTATTAAATAAGAATTTATCTAAGTCAAAGTCAAAATAATATGTTTATTCCATAAAATTACAAGGATCATCTTAAAACGTCTTAAAACTAGGTGACACTAGGTGACTCTCAGGTGCCAGTTCCACGCGACCAACGCGTGTAGAGCCTTTTCTACGTAGCAGCAGACCTCATAATCTTCTAGTGTTCAAATAAAATTGCAGAGACAATCTTGGATACGCGTAACATACCTAGCGCAATGAGCATCTGATATTTTTTTGTAAGTAAGTAAGTCGTTTTTTCTTTCTGTTTTTCTCTAGAAAAACGTGACACAAAGTTAAACGAAAACAATAAATCTGAGCAAAAGGAAAAAGGTCTTAAAACTAGATAACAGATTTAGAGGATTCAAGTTGGCCTTTGGAAAATACTTCTTGATATTTCAAAGAAATGTATAATTCAAAATAATATCAATATGTAAAAAAAACCATCCCAGAACTATATTTTGTGGAGGCGTAGTCAACTCTCAGTATGCATTAATTTCAAAAATTAAGTGCCTACTTTATGTAACACTGCGGCCAGTTTTTGAAGCTTTTAAAGCACACACGATCTCGCAACACTCACCGCGTATAATTTTACATTCATTGCACGATCGTACGAGTCTAATTGGCACTTTCCTCTTTCAGATTTACGTTTACATAACTTATCGTTTGGCGTGCAAGCGGAAGATCCAAAATGGCGACGGCTCCAGGTGCAGCTTCCTGCATGAGCACCGAAAATGGCTGCGTTGTCTTCGACTGCCTCGTTCATCTATGGGAATGGTGAGAATAAATTATTTATTAATTTTACGTTCATCAAAGGGTTTGATGAACGTAAAAAAAAAAGAAAAGAGACCATGCCTTTCAATGAGACGATGTACCTAATACGCTAAAAATCAGCACGTTTCATACCGAACACTTCTCCAACCCTTGTAACTTCATGGACTGATTTACAGTTACTTAGGAACTAGTTGACGATGAATTTCACTAAGTATTCTATAAGAATTTCTTTCGAATTGCAATAAGGCTAGTATCAAGAAAATGCTTCAAATTTGTTTAATAGATCTGTACCTATGCTTAAAGGTAATACATATATCACAGATAAATGAAAGTAAAAGTTTTTTTTTTTTTAATACAACTAGCTGATGGAACAAGCAGATGGCCCACCTGATGTTAAGTGGTAACCATCACCTATAAACAAAACATTGCCCCGTAGGTCACGCACAATAGGAACGTGCCCTACGATGCACTGCCCTGCGTCCATCAACTCAAAGTGTAACATAAAGAACAAAATGTAGACATTGAGAAATGCCATGCAAACGAATTTCAGAAGAAATACAACAAATGAAACGTTGAAAAATTCCATAGCCAAAACAAATGGTTTTTTGTGGTATTTCTTTCTAAAGTAATACCACAAAAGATAACTGCAAAGATTACATTAGAGCTTTGCGATAGTTTAGTTACCGCCACTAAACCGGTAAGGGTTAAGCTATTCTGTAAAGGCTGGTCGTAAAAGAAAAGCATAACGGGACCGTTGTTTAATACCTCCGTTACCTTAATGCTGTCTTCATAAAGAATAATTAAGCTTTTTGTTGTTCCTACATATAATTTACTTGGCAAGCTTTCGAATGGAAGAATACTTAAATTAGAAAAGTCATAGGAAATGATCATGTTTTATATTTAAAGCAGTATTTTTCAAATAAAAACGCACAGAAACCACCAAACCAATTAAGCCAAACACCAATAGTTATTTGTTATACAAGAGTGCAAAGTTGCTTTTTAACCGCGTGTTCAATTTTGATGACCGAGCAAGCGAAGGATTCTAAAATTTAATCACGAGCGCAGCGAGTGATTCAAAATTAGAATCCTGAGCGTTAGCGAGGGAATCAAAAGAGCACGAGGTAAAAAATCTTTGCACTCGAGTGCAACACGTAACTTTTCATTCCACCTCAGCGAGGAAATGACTAAATGCAAAAAAAAAACGTTTACAATCACATGTTGGCGTCAAACAAACTTCCTCGTCGCTAGAATCACTCATTTTAGTTTTTTTACTTGTTTTCAAGTTTCTTGTTTTTAATATAAGGTTTAACAAAGACGTGAAAAAATGCCGCTTATAGAACCGCGTACAAAGCAAATTGAAAAAAGAACACCAAGAAGGTTCCGAGTCTGAGTTTTTAAAAAATTAAAAATAAGTTGTATGATATATTCGGCACCATAGAGGTAGCAGTAAATAGGTTTAATGCTTTTTTTTAATTCACAAACTTAGTGCACACGATGTTCTAAATTCAATTTACTTTATCCTCTAGAGAATAAAAACGGCTTTTGCACTCAGATATCGAAGAGCAAAAATACTCTTTCCGAGATGGTGGGATGAAATAGTTATTTGTTATGCAAGAGTGCAAAGTTGCTTTTTAACCGCGTGTTCAATTTTGATGACCGAGCAAGCGAAGGATTCTAAAATTAATTCACGAGCGCAGCGAGTGAATTAAAAATTAGAATCCTGAGCGTTAGCGAGGGAATCAAAAGAGCACGAGGTGAAAAATCTTTGCACTCGAGTGCAACACGTAACTTTTCATTCCACCTCAGCGAGGAAATGACTAAATGCAAAAAAAAAGTTTACAATCACAAGATAGGTACTTTTATTTCAGTTTAGGTATTAACTACTACATTTTTCACTTGTTTTCAAGTTTCTTGTTTTTAATGTATAAGGTTTAACAATGACGTGAAAAAATGCCGCTTAAAGAACCGCGTACAAAGCAAATTGAAAAAAGAACACCAAGAAGGTTCCGAGTCTGAGTTTTTAACAAATTAAAAAAAAGTTGTATGATATATTCGGCACCATAGAGGTAGCAGTAAATAGGTTTAATGTTTTTTTTTAATTCACAAACTTAGTGCACACGATGTTCTAAATTCAATTTACTTTATCCTCTAGAGAATAAAAACGGCTTTTGCACTCAGATATTGAAGAGCAAAATTTCTCTTTCCGAGATGGTGGGATGAAAAAAATATTAAAAAACACACCTAGTTTTATTTCATGACTATGACGTACCTATTTATCTTATTTTATCCTCTAGAAAATCCGTTAGAGGGGCGTCAATTTGTGCGCGGGGGTCCTTTTATCTAGTGGTGTTATATTGATTCCCGGAGCAACCCAAGGCCCCAAACATTGCCAATACTCAGAAGTTCGGAATGTTACCGCTGTCTTCTCATAACGGCACAGAATACACCGAAGTACCTACTTGCCTTAAAAGTAACTCCCTAGATTAGCAACTAACCACAGGCTATATTGCCATTAGTTTTCCATTAAAATGTAATTTCTATAGAACGAAACTGCATTATGAATTTCTAGTTTTAATCTGCTTTTCATAACCTACCGTAGCTTGCAGGCTTTTCCAGGAGCTTACATAATTGATATTTTTTTGCGTACATAATGCGAATATTGCTTCTATTTAGAAAGAGTTTCTGCTCTTGAGATAAATAGTGTCTTGATAGTTTTATGTTAGGTAAGCCGTCATATCCGTCAGTATGTGTTTACATACTGACGGAGATAAACATATAGTGAAAACGCTACAACATTACGGTATGAAAGCTGTTTCTCCATAACGAGCTGAGTATGTATCTCATATATTACTTTTCCGTTTAGAAATAAATAAGAGAACAAAACTGTTACATACACAACGCTATACCTACCAGCAGTGCAAGTAGGTACTGTTCTTAATGATCGCTTGATTGACAAAATCGTCGAAAATTCGTTTAAAATGGTTTCAACAATGGATAAAACGGATAAAACCATTTTTAACGAATTTTTGACGATTAAATGTCAATTAAGCCATCGATAAGAACGGTACTTGCACTGCAGGGCTAGTCAAACAAATACCTTCGAAAAATGCTGATTGTTCTTAATTTGAAAATTACTTTTTGAAATAAATATACCTACTCCATGCTAATAAATAATAAAATCTAATCTTGTAATAAAAGTACCGTAATCTGTCGAGAATAACAAAGAAAGCCTTCCGCTTAGCGTATTGTGTTGGTTTCTAAGTAGGTACGTAAAGGAAAAAAATAATAGGAAACGTCCTTTTTTTTCTTTGAGGCCATTAACTCATTATCGAGTTGGATTTGACTGAAGGACCGCACTAATTACTTTTACTGTGCATTATGGAACAAGATGGAAGCCAATAACTTAAAATAAGTATACCTACCATTAGTGATTATTACGCGTAGAAAAAAAAACATCATACATCAACATCACAATTCGAGGAATCATAATAAAAAACTTGGTTTGTACGATTTTTTTTCAACATCATGCTTAATTCCAGAATTCATAATAAAAACTTGGTTTATTCGATTTTTTTTCGACTGCTTCGTAGACTACCACAAAATTAATAAAAAAAAACTAAAACAGGTACGACTTTGATATCTAGGCACGGTAGATATCCCCTTAGATCTCTTAGTACCAACTAACCAAGTACTAACACCAGATTTATTTGCGGACGAATATTAATTAGGTACCTATATCAAAAGTAAATAACCCAATCAATATTTGCATACGAGAAAATTATAAAATTGTACCTACGTCACCGGTTTTAACTTACAGTTACTGACCAAATACAAGGTAATCAAGAAAAGCAAGAATAGTATATGACGAACGTACACTGTGTAGCCAGAAATGCATATTGTAGGAACACGTAGCTCTCCAACAAGACTTCATAAGCTTGATAAGCTCACAGCAAACATAAAGTAGGCAGCCAGCATATCAGCCAGGCGTTGACAGCACTGTCCGCTTTGCTTCATTTTTGAGGTGTCAGTTATTCTATACGAGCACACTAGCACACGAAGAAAGTGGACCAACAACATTTATAAAGGCAGATAAAAGAAATACCAACTGAACTTAGAGACTGGAGTTTTTTCAGGGTTTGACAGTGTTAGCCATCGTTTTTTTCTAACGTGTTTCTTCCAATCTAAAAATAATCACATAGCCTCGTCACATCAACTCGTTATCTCTATATCTCCATATCACTATCTCACTTTATGTAACACAGATAATACCTATATCTTTAAGAATGGTGGAAATCTAGAAGGCAGAGAGAAAACGTTTTTATTCATCTATGACGACACATGACATTAAAAGAGCGACACACAACCAAGGAATATAAATACTACACACAACACAAATAAACTTGATACTGACTATCAAAAATTTCATAACAGTAAGATAGATATTACCAGTAAGATAACAATTTGCATAAACAGGTGTGTCTCTCAGTACCGTCCATGTGTCCAGCTCAGCATGGTGTTGCTAATCTTTTTCCGGATCTATTATGTCCAACTTTCATACGTACGTGAAATATAACTCTCTCTGTCTGAAGTCTGAATATTACTTCTTTCATAGCAAGCGTTTCCCGCAAATGAAAACCGAAAGCATGGTGTAATGAAAAGTCTAGACGTGTTGTTGCAATGGCTTTCTATCTGCCTATCCATGCGGTAGCTTTTGTTTGAGGGTGCTTGAAAGTTCTTAGACGGGCAATTTTTCGAGTAATTGTTACAAAGGCATAATACAAAGAGTAGTAGAGCTCTTTGTGAAGGGCTCGTCCGGGGAAGTACTACCACCACGCCTTTTTCTGCCGCCAAGCAGCAACGCTGTGTTTCGGTTTGAAGAGTGTGGTCGCCGGTGTAATTACAGGCACATGAGGCTTAACATCTGTATGCCTCAAGTTGATGGACGCAGGGCAGTGCATAGTAGCGCACGTTCCTATTGTGCGTGACCTACGGGGCAATGTTTTGTTTATAGGTGATGGTTACCACTTAACATCAGGTGGGCCATCTGCTTGTTCCATCAGCTAGTTGTATAAAAAAAAATACATTAGAAAGAAGATAATTGAGCTTATTTTTTATAATACTCTTGCCGGATTATTTATTAACTCATCCGATAAAAGTATGTTATTGTAAGGCAAAAGCTTATCTTTTCTGTTTGGACTTTTCACAATAGATCGAATTGCATATAGTATTTTATTACGTAGTGGATAGTATTGCGTAGTTTTATATTTAAGTTCAGTATTGATAGAGATATAGTTTCTAAATAAGCTGTGAGCCTGTGTCGTAAAAGTTGCCAGTGTTGCTTGTGTTTTGTGGCCCGTTTAGAGATATTGCTACTTTTCTTGCAGTTATTTTTACTGGCGCTTGCTCCGTCAAACGTTTGGCAAGGTTTCAAGATTTAGTGATAAAAAAGAACGCATTACAAAATAATATAGCAATCCGCCTGACAAGCGTGGTAAGGTACCTACAGCAAATACCCTTTCCTCATATGGGGTTGTGTTAATAAAGGAAAAGTTTTGAAAAAATAAAATAAGGTCTCTCTCTTCTACATCAACGTAATTTCCCACACTTAGCCACAAATTCTTGGCAAAATTTCAAAATTTTATGATTTGACACTTAGCAGTATACAGGGTTACAGGAAAAATCGTGCTAGATCCGTTAAGGACGTGGAGTACCCATCATTTCTGACTTATTTCACAAACAATTGCCATAATATTTTTTTTAGATATCCCTTAGAGAAAAATAAACTTTCTAGTATTTTTTCTTATTTCTTAACTTTCACTTGTCTACTACGGTCTATTCAATTAACTTATGCACTATTTTAATGATTGACATCCTAAAGCATCTTATTACACATGTAAAAATGCAATAATAATAATAATTAAGGTGCACAAAATTTTCAATAAAAAAATTAAAAGTCGAATTGCTTGAAAAGGGTTATGTTTAGGGTAGGGTGTTTCATAGTGAAATAAGTCAGAAATGATGGGTACTCCACGCCCTTAACGGATCTAGCACGATTTTTCCTGTAACCCTGTATATAAAGTGTTTATAGATATCTGCAATGTTTTTAATACTTACCACTATGCTACTTGGTTTTAAACGAAAAAAAAAAATACTTTTCGTTATAATTTAGGCTTTTAGCTACACAGGCAAAGGTGCTGAGCGAGCAGAGATTTTGAAGTACTTACTCGTGATTTTTATAAAATTGCTTGGGTCACAGCCGTGAAGCTGTTTCAGCTTCAGGTTTTCCATAATTTTTGGGTACCTACGTGTTTTATATGTTTTATAAATCGCATTTCTTTATAAATTAAAATAATAGCATAGATAAAATGGATGTAATCATAAATGATAAATCAAACGAACGTTGGTTTTGGCAGAGAAAGTGAATTTCGGTTCCACATTAACCGGACCGCTTTGGTCGGACGTGACTGAGTGCGTCAACGAGACGGCATGCGGCATATTGCGACGCGACTTTTTCTGAAACTCTAATTCGTACCGGATGCTCGTAGGAGTTTAATATGTAGGAAAGATCGTAGCAGAAAATATTACAAAAAGAAAGAACAAAACTAAAACTAGGTACATTTCTTTGGCTCATGCCTCAGTACATTACATTCGTATGAGGTGACTTTGTGAGCCATGAATGATCGACTGTTAGAATATACGACATTTCGTTACGAGAAACGACCATGCCTGGAACTCCATTAATTTATGCCTCAAATAATCAAATTGGCTACTGGCCTACTGGCAAGAATTTTCAGAATATCAAAATTTAGATTTTTTAAAGTACAGCAGGAGATAAGCCTTCTCCTGAGTACGAAGATGAGATTCACCGTGTTCACTTAAAAAGTAACAATCGTAGTAAACGGCTTTATCACTAACAGCGATCTCTTTCAGGTCACCTCAAGATGGAGAGGACTGAACATAAAATAAGTCCAAGATTTCATTTATACGACATGGTTTGATTTTGATTGAATATATGAATACAAAAATTAGCAATTCGTGATGATTTTAGACATTTTCTTCTACTTGAAAGTTGGATATGAGGTGGTGATGAATTCATCATGTTATCGAACCACAGAATACCCGGTAAAGACGAACTCTAAATAGATTTAGCACGTTCGCCTGAGTAAAGTGGAAACTCGTCAGAATGCAATTTCGCAGGCAATCTGGAACGCAACACAAGTCCAATGTTTGTAGTAGATATAGTACCTACCTACTTAGTAACTACTACCACTTGAGTAGGGAGACGGTATAGGTAGGTATACAACATTTGGCAAGATTGATGTATAAATCTTTGCAGAAACTTTCTTTCAATGTGAAATGTGAAAGAATTATAATCACATAAGCTCAATTATTGAGCTTATGTGATTATAATTCTCATCCTGTAGGGCCGAAGCCTCTTGCAGTTAGTTATATTCTCTGAACTGCTGTTATTTATTGAAAATACCGAAGTAATACGGATCATTTTTTCTATTGTTTTGACAATTCCGAAAATTTTTACACAATAGACTTCATGGTACGGCCCCCAGTAGACCCAGATTACCTACCTCACTAATCACCAGTACGCATAACCTACAAAAGCCTGATGTGCCTGTAATTGGTATGTACCGTGTACAATGATGCGAGGTCATTGCTATTCATTGGGCCAATCGGGTCACTTGTACGATTTCCATAATACACGATTCCGATCACGCTGCGACGTTTCGAGAAAATTACCCACCGCACCTTTTTGTGTGAACATCTCACGAGGAGCTTTGGGTTTTAGGAAAGTATAGGTAACATTTTTGCTCAGAAAGCAACTTACATACATTGAGGTTTGAGGTACGTATTATCTTAGTCTCCAGCTATCTCAAGTGGCAAGCAGAATCTCTTTATAACAAATCATCCACCATGTAATTGAATAAAATATATTTTTTAAATGTTGTGATTCAGTAAAAGAGGTATACCTATGTCCACCAGTACCACCAGTGGATTCATTTATGGTGACGATACTTCTAAAGAGATTATGAATGAGAAGGTGAAGAATTTGTTAATTTCATTTTGGTTGTTCAAAAACGCTCCCTCCCTGGTTGGAACTCATACGGTACAGCTCCACTATAAACTCACTGAATCAGGTGGTCAGAAATATCCGAAAGCTATCGTGATTTCGTGAATAAGCACGGGAGAAAACAAACCTTGCATAATGATTGTTTTCCAATGTTTAGGAAATGCTAATTATAACGCAGGCCACATAAACAATGAAAGCTCGCAAACGGTGGTTTGCATAGATTTGTTAATTTTGACCTTACTTCACCATTTTCCCTGTTTGCTTTTCACTATGAGTCATTGACAGATACTAGGTACGTCTGTTATTCACTGAGTCATAATCACAACTTCACCTAACACAATTCTAGTACTTACAAATGTCCTAAAAATGTGGTCGTGATACAAATTTTTTTACTTGGTTCTATTATTATCTAAATTCCTTGATCTTTAACTGCAAAGATTTTTGAATGATAATTAAAAGTTTACATTATTGTTTTAATTCAGCGTTTCTGCATTTGGCGATTTGGCATAGTCCAATCCAAGTATAATTTTCAGACTTAAAAAAACTAAAACGTATCTAAACCACATCGAAACTGAACTTAAAAAAACTAAATACATTACAATTTGGATACCCATCGATGCTATATAGTTTTTGGCTTGGTCATAATATATGCTTTTTTAAATAATATGTTAGTACCCAAGTACTAAAATGGAGACAGCTGTCTCTGTCTATAAGCCGCTAGCGCCTTGCTTTTTTATTTATTATATTTGAAAGCCGAGATATTATATGTGCTTCTCAGTCACATGTCTGCTGCAATCGATTCAGAATTTCGTGGCTTGACTCATAAACATCATTAAAATATTTACAATCGCTTAGCTACTATTTTGGTCATCGTTAGAGAAACAATGAAAACTCTCAAACATGATATTGAAAGTGTGTCGATAACAGGTAGATTTTCACTTGTTTTCGGAAACAAAGCGCTAGTGTCCGTTCATGCGCCTGCAAGATAATTGGTAAAAGTGAAGAGAAGTTTTTTTTGTCCACCTCAATGAGAAAGGCAAATAAGCGATTGCGGAGTTTTTGTTATGAATCATGAAGTCAACGATTAAGTAACAGTTAGTTATATTATGTTTTTCAAACCCAATAATCGCTCATTGTCTCCCTTCGAGTTTTACGTTTTGGTTAGTTTAGGTTCTTGGGTATATTAAGTTTGGACGCGGTTTTCATGATCATTGAGGAAATTTCGAGAATAAAAAAGCTCAATAGCAGTGGCACGTAAATCGCGGAATGGTTTTTTCGATAAATCTTGATGGATTGCATAACAAATTTTCGTACGCAAGCGTGCCCATTGCATTAACAGATTTCATGGTTAACATTTTCGCAGTTTATCTTAGTAAATTAAATGGTTATGTAATTAAATAGAAAGTTATTTGGGTTTAAATATAATTTCATCATTGCAGGTTCTTTATTATTTGATTTTAAGAGGCAGACAACCACCGAAAACTTCTTGCCTACACATTTGAAGATAGTTTGCACTTTTGAAAATAGTTGATCAATGACCACTGAAAAATTACGTAAAACCACTATTCGGCTACCAAAAAGATTACCTATTACGCTTTTGGTAGGAAAATTATGGGGAAAGATGTTTGTTCTGTGTCATAATATCTAGACATTCTAAGTGTAATTGATTTTTTTTCATTGTTAACATTCGGTATTGACGACCTCTGTGGCGCAGCGGGCGAGAGTCCGCCTGCGACGCTAGAGGTTGCGGGTTCGATTCCCGCCTCGGAACAAATTTGTGTACGATCTGCAGAAATTTGTTTCGTTGGTCTGGGTGTTTTCTATGTATATAATAAAAAATATCTATCTATGTAAGTATATAATGTATTAAATATATAAGTCATCTAGTACCCATAACACAAGCTTTAAGTAGCTTACTTTGGGGCTAGATGGTGCTGTGTGGATTGTCCAGCATTATTTATTTTATTTGTATCTATAATAATTATAAATGACGTTATATGTACGTGAGTACCTCAGCAATTTTTAGATGTAAATAGTTGTTATTCTTATAGTGCATAATAAGCCTTAACTTACCGTGCCCAACCGTTAACGAACCCAGTATTCGAATTCAATTTAAAAACATTTTCTTTTTGAACCGCATAACCTTTTGAATGTACCTACACATATATAGAACCTACGACAAGCCTCCGTCTTTTTCACTCAACAGGAATTCAAATTACCTTACCTGTACGCAGCAAACATTGGTAAAACAAGTAAAACCTTGGTAAAATTGAGATATCGAAACTTATAGGTATTTTAATAGTTTTGTAGGACTATTTTCATTAGTTGGTTTTAAGATATACCACCGAAGAGGTTTGCTGTTGTCTCTTTCTATCGTGGGAGTTATGTGTATCTATCGTTCTCCCCTCCCACTCAGTGCGGCCGTGACTGTGCTGTACGTTCGTTACTACTACTTCAACAGTCTGTCTACGGCGGACGGCCGCTTGCGTTCTCTGGTGCATAGCGGTCTTAATTTAATTAAACAATTTAACCGGAGAAACATTGTTATTTAAAAACATTACATAAAACATCTTTTAAATAAGTCATCAAATTCATTTTAAGTTACAAGTTAAGTGGAAATCGCAGTAGACGAAATTAACGGACAAGTAGATTAAGCAAAAAGTTTTCGTGTTTTGTGTTAGTGGAAAAGTGGTTGGGTAACTTAGAATTTAGTTACTAACGTAAAGTTAAGTTAAATGGGACGAGATAGCCTGGAGTGGATTTGATGTTGGCAGCGAATAAGGTAAAGACAATTTACAGATAAGTGGTATTAAACTTGTTCACTCGCTGACGGGGCGTAGTAGGTAATTTGCAGCCTTCACAAGCTGAAAATTATTAAGTATTAACTACCAACCTTTAGAAAAACCGATTCTTGATATGTTAATAAATAAATGCTACGCTTTGATATATTCGGCATGTAGCATCCTTAGCTAAATAATCAGGTTCTTGCATCTTGAATAAGTCCCACGCTTCACTCACGCGATGGATAAATATTTGTAGTGGAGATAAACACTGGTTTCCTGGCGCACGCCACCCCAATATTGTCTGTTCAGGCCAGGTGTGGTGTCAACAGGTGAACGAATACAGAAACGTTGACTTTGAAATTGGTTAGCGGGTCAATGAATGATCTTCCATGCAAAAGACATCAACGCGTGCATACCTAGGTAGGTATATTCTCTTCGTAACTTAGGAAGGTACTACACGCAGCTAATGCGCGTACTTTAGCTTTGTTGTAGGTACGATTTGTATCGATAGATAGTTATTCCTACGAGTATATGTTACATCGATTAAAGTCGTGACTGGCGTAATAGGTACCAAGAACCTATCATAATGTACCTTAACTACTATAGGCACTTTATAGTAGAGGTGAAGTGATCTCATAGGGTTATAGACCGTAAGTCGGATATTTCCTATCGAGAAATCTGATGTCATATTGCCATTCTAAAATGTATATCGAGCTATTTCTAGGTCTTTAATATTGTAATGTTTTTCGTTGAATACCTATATTATTTGCAAGAAATGGACATGTTGCACAGAAACAGGATGCTGGGAATCGGAACAAAAAATACTGTTTGTAGACTGTTTTTGATAAGTTCTCGGTATTGTGGTACTATACAAGAGTTTAAAAGCTTTCACCAAAACCAAATTTTCCTAAACATGAAAATAAACCGCGTAGGTAGATTATATAGTTTATTTTTAATAGTAAATGAGTCATTATCTTTGATGAATCAGCTATAAATGTAGCTACAAGAATATCCACAAAATTTTTGACCATCTGATTATGGTAGTCGTGTGTCATCGACATCAGTCTTGCTGGGCCTCTTGAGTCTTTTATTTTCAAGTGTTTGAAGCTTTTGAAGCAGGTAGCAGACCTTTTGCAAGATTTTTTGTCTTACATCTTACTTTGTTCGCACACCTAGTGCGGAGACTTGAATCACGGCTTGAATGGCCCAGCGTTCACACTGTACACTAAGATCTGTTTACTAGGTATGCACTTAATGCTATAACCTAGTAACTTTGTCTTAGACATTCTCACTTCTTACAATGTCTAGACAAATACATAGTTTAATTCTGGGAAGTTGTGATAGCGAATAAACTTTTCAGGTATGTAACTACCATATTCCGTCACTAGCCAGTTCCTTATCTGTTTCTTTACGTGACCAATCAATCACACTCTACTTATGACTCTTATCGGTGTATTTATCAGATTTTATAGATTGATTTCATTCCTCATAAATGTGGCACAAAACATGTTCACCAAAATTAAATTACGTTATTAGCCAAGCATAGGTACCTACTATCCTTCTATCATGATTAAACTAACTATGCATACCTAATTGATGCATTCATCCTTTTAACAGAATTTAGTACATCAACTTTTGAGTAGAAACATCCGTAGTAGTACACAGCTGAGTAGGTACCGGACAAGACCCCGTATCCCTCTTCCCTCTGCGCAGATTACATAATAGTGTGAACAACTGAGCGAGCCAGGGTGAGTGCCCGACCACACAGCTATATTCTATCTATGGTCAAACCCACAAAAAACCTATCCTTTTCAGTTTTCTTTCGTTTGTTGATTCCTCATTCGTGTAAGAGCCGTTGTTCTTCCGCAGGAATTTGAACGAAATATCTGATAAGTACAACTGGTTCTGCAATTTGTAACACCTTTGGTAAGGACATTTAGGTTAGGAATGCTTGGAATGCGCCTGTTGTGAAGTTGTTCATTCAAATCAAATTCTAAACGATTCTTATTCAGTAGAATCGCAATATTACTTTTAAATTATGTACATAAATTCTTTAGGTTACTGAACATTTTCTACATAATTCTTGGACCTTTATTCGAATTTTTATTTTTATTTAGGTACAATATCCTTTCAAAACAATCTGTCCCGGCAATTTAATCAGACATCCTGTTTGCCTGTTGTCTACATAGATATATTGAAAAACACGTTACGGACACGCTGTGGACTATGCTTTTCCAATTTCAATCGCGTTTGCGTTTAGATCACGCTGTGACGTCATACGTTTAGGGCAAAGTATCTCCCATTTCATAAATAATAATGCCCAATAATTATCCCGTTGTGTCTTCACTCGGTTTGGGACCAGGAATCTCCTATGTCATAGAGAATAATGCCCCTGGTGCGTTAAGTATTTTCGCATGTGTTCATTATTAGAAATTGTTTACCTAGCTTACCATGATTTAGAATAATGTTATCTGGTACGTGATCGTGTACCTATCAAAAAAGGCAAAGGTCAAAGCAAAGGAATCTCTTCCACGGCATTTAACCGCTGGCACATTGCAGAATATTGCGAAGCGTGTAAGGAAGATTGGAATGCAGCAGACATACATACCTATCTAGGGTCATACTCAATCTCACAGAACAGGTTGATCCTCACTTTGGCCAATAAAGTTTTACATCGAACTGAATGAACATTATTTTATGAACACGTAAAGAGTTTTTCGTGTACTTGCTGTGGATGTATAATAGTTATGGAAATGTATGTTCTTAGTCGCAAATGCAGGCAATACGGTAGATGCAATCCTATAAAAGTAATGCAAGTGATGAAGCTGGAAGGAAGGCTTGCAGATAAGTGCCGGCCGATAGGATGCAGGCTGCGGCATTCGTTGCGTCTTGCGTCACACCTGTTCCCTGGAGCACGAGCGCTTATCTCAAAGTACAGTTACCGCATTTCCTCACCTTACACATTCTTGACTAAATATTTTACGCCTTTTAAGTGGAATTTCGAAACAAAAGGTTAAACTCTGTAACTGATATGGCTTTAGGCTGTGAACGACAAACGCGGTCAGTTAGTATAAGCCACTTAGAAATTCAGCGGTGTAGTGTTTCGTGGAAGGGCCACAAGGATTGCATTACGTATAATAATAATGAGCTGTCTCCATGATAATACCATGACTTTCAGGTGACTTTGTCAAGAGCCAAGAGCTAACTGCATGGTTTGGTCATTATTAAAGACTACTGGACAGCTCGCTGCTTAACTAATGTGGATTTAATTTACCATTGGATAATTTTTCCCGTAGGATATATAGGATAGATAGGATGCCTCCCATCGAATAGGCTGAGATGAACATCCAACATTCTGTGGGTCTATACAAATTATTTTTTATTTTATCCCAGAAATTAGCTTGCCACAATTCAGACGTTTATCGTGCCACCATTCAGAGAAATGAACTAAAAAATATAACTTTGATCTCAGACCAGGTAATATTTCGAAGAAATTCCGTTTATAGTGTGCCCTTGCGTGCTGCAAGGAATTCACGTCATGTCTGTCAGTTTGAGCCGTAGAATTAGAAATTTCCACTAAATCACCGGCAACCACACTTTTCAAACCGAAATTGTATAACAGCGTCCGATTTTCAGGGGTTTTGTCATACTGTGCGCAGCTCGGTGGCAGAAAAAGGCAAGGCATCATCTAAAAGCATCATTTCACAACAAGATTTCAAGATTGAACCTACAATTTGAGTAGTTTTGTCACTGGATTATACCATTACATACAGTTAGATGTGCCACTTGAATCGGGTACAGTTTGCGTCATCAGTGATTGAGATGAAAATGGTTTTATGGCACTAATTTATTGTGCTTAAATTTCTTCGTTGGGAAATAAATATAATATGTAAGCCTTAATAAACTATGGATTTATGAAAACGGGTATAAAATTAGACATGCTTGAGATCAAAATTTTCGGTGTGTTTTCATACCGTATTTTAAAGTGAACATCAAAATAAATGTGTTTGAATGTCGGTCACAGCTTTAAATAAACATAATAAATTTCAAGAGATCTCGGCCAGGCAAGGCTACCATGCATAAAATTTATTCAATATAACCTATGCATTTGGCATTCTACTCGTATATCAACTCGAAATAATTACCAAGTGTGACAATAACTTTCTTCTCTCACGACTGTGTCACCGTCTGGTTGATATTATCAGCTGTAGTCTCGTTTCGTAGCCAACCGATAAATAAAACATTTGGCTTTCCATTTGCTGTACATACCTAATTTTTTTTATGCTTGGTATTTCTATAAATTTTAAACTAACTAATCAACTGGTGGTGTTATATAATATTATATTAAGTATGTATTAAAAAAAAAAGTATTATAAGTAGTTTATCAGCTATCTGGTTCCCATATTACAAGCATAAGCTTAGTTTGGGGCTAGATAGTGCTATGTGGAAAGTCCACCAATATTTATTTATTATTATTTATTTATTTAACTGTGCCTTGATAAAATTAAGTTAAGTTTTTTTTGTTTTGTTTAGTTATAATGATGATTTGTTTTAACTCTAAACTCAAAATTCCGGTGTAGTCGTACAACTTTCAAAACTATTCACGATCTACGTACGTATTTATTTCTATGTGCGTATCTAATGAAATTGCCATTACAGTAATATTGTGTTGGAGTTTCTATTTGCTATTACTGTGAAGTGTTATGACAAGTAATACTCAATAGAACGTGAGCGATAAGAAAAATACAATTTTATTGCTTTTATAGAATACCTACATTCTTAGGATTAGGTAGCGCAAGTGAAGACTTTAATTCCGTTAGGAGATTACAGAGGCCCTAGAGGTGTTAATCTTTGTCAGGTAATTTTATAATTCTAGATTATCGTTTTTCTTAGTAAAATTTATACCAAAAACTGACCAATAAGTATTAATTAAAGAAGCTACTAGATTTCAATGATTGCTAACAAAGGTTTATAAAATTGCAGTAGGTTATACTATGTGTAGATGGTAGCTTATACCTAATACCTACCTAATGCTCTATCGTTATATAGCGGGTTTCTTAACAATTTGTTTAATTAAATACAAATGACAGTTTCATCATTGTACTCTTGCTTGTTGACATTTTAGTGATTAGAAGCAGGAAACTCGTAAATCAATTTTTAAGACATCAACCAACCTTTTACAGCTTGAACCCTGTTATCATTGTCCCAAATATTTTAATGATATGAATAAACACCTACTAATAGATCTCAGAGATGAAATTAGAATTCAAACCTATAGTTGCTGGGCTCTGTGCCAACTGGGACATAAGCATTTGCAATTTAAAACAACTTCGTGTAAATTTTTACACCTACAATTATAAATTTTCTTTATTAGTAAGTGTTCGTAATTATGGTATAAATTATCAGCTTTGTTACGTAATTATGTGTTGTTGGCGCGTATAAATTGTCTATTTCACACTTGCATTCTATTGTTACATTGGAATTTATAAAAAACGTATTGCAACCTCTTTCATTCTGTACAAAGATGTTTGTAGCAATTTAATTATTCTATTTAAAAGCTTTCTACAAAACTCGAAAATTACTGAACAAAACAAAATTTAATTAAAATCCCATTTCCTTTGGCTCTTCTTTAGAGCTTCCAAAGTAATATACAACAAGATTGGTAGAAATAGGAATGAGACATAATAACTTAAATTATACGAATGTTTAGAGATGCATTTTCGGTGGCATAACGTATCTTCAAAAGTATCATCCACTAATACCAAGACAAAAATATTGAACTACTAAAAACTTATTTTTACCTGAGTATACTTACTTTTTACTTATATTTAATCGATGCTTATTTAAATGCCAATACTGTATAGCCAGACGTGCACTCCACTCTCTTCATCTATCATCTCTTCATGTTACCGTGACGTCATGAGGCTTGTCGGCGAGACTATACAATGTGTCTCACGTGAGTACACAGTTGTGTCCATAAGCTACTGCCGGGTGAACAGCAATCAACGAGACAGAATGAAAGTGTATCTTTTCTTCTTTCTTACCAACTGCTGTGGGTTGATTTAATGTTGAATACCAAAATTTGGTTATAGAACTTTCAATATACCGGAGCAGACAATCAAAAACTACAGGAAAGTTTCTAGTCGCGGGTTTTTATATATTTTAATTTCTGTAAACTCCCCTTGATATCTTCAAAGTAGTTGGTTCTATACTAATAAAAAGTGTGTTATAATGTTATTTTGTTCTTGATTCTATCATCATGAATAGATTATATTGTGAGAAACAATATTCAAGACAATTTGATGAAACCCCATTATAAATATACCTATAATGAGTCACTTTTTGGGATTTTGTCGTAGCTACAACCAATGGGGACAATCCAATATTTTCTAAACTTGATTGTATGATGCAATGATATGACAGTGACTTTGAGTGGGAAGAAATATTCATTGAAAGTAAACAAAATCTACACAAGAATGGAGCGTGGCTTGATATTCTTTCGTATAATAATACATTCCGAGTTCTAGTTGGTAGTATTGACTAGACAATAGAGTGACTTAACTACTTAAATTCTCGAATTTCCGATATTAAGGGCCTCTTGCACAGCTATCGCTTACTGTTTAGGAAGCCACTCATAAGTTTGGAAAGCTAAGGATCTGTCAGAAAATGAAAAGTGTTTGCTAAGTTGTTTGGTAAATGTCTTTATCCAAATACAAATAAATCAGATTGTAGTACAAGTGGCCTGTAGTGTAGGAATTCAGTAGCGACCAAAACTCTGCTGAAAATTATTGAAGACTAAAACAAGAGATAAAACTCTAGCTATATAGTACCAATGCTCTAGCGTTCAGCGAACATTTTCGTATAGGTAATTAACATAATTATCTCAACAGCGTTTTGACAACTGTCACCCATAAATATCTTTAAAATAAAAATCACATTATTCGTCAGTGAATAATAATGTGATTAGGATTAGTGAGAACTAGTTGCATATCACTTCCGGGACCGAAAGCTGAGCCGAGGGTTAGTTATACACGTGTGGTGTAATGGAATATCTATACATCTACACTTCAACAGTAACCTTTTCTGATGCTGTAGTGTTCCAGTAATAACCCAACTAGTTTTGGATAAATATCTTCTATACATTACATTTCCAGACCACCCAAGAACTACTATTCCACCATCAAGATTCTACTATAGGACTGACGAAAATAAAATACGGTCTATTCATAAAAATATATACTCTAGTATTACTGCAGTACTTAATAATAGCACCAGTATTTAAATTACACTTCACTATCACTACATAGTACAAAACAAAGTCGCTTTCTCTGTCCCTATATCCCTATGTATGCTTAAATCTTTAAAACTACGCAACGGATTTTGATGCGGTTTTTTTATAGATAGAGTGATTCAAGAGGAAAGTTTATATGTATAATACATGCATGATATGTACAATTGTATACCCGTGCGAAGCAGGGCCGCGCGGGCATGTCGCTAGTTATTAATAAAATAAAATGTGCACAGATATAATACGAGTTTAAATTTGTATATGTCGTTTGGTATGTTAATGGATATGTATAATTGTATAACCCACATCGTGGACAAGAACAAGGTATCATAATGAAAGTTTATACCTATAACACGAAGGCTGCATTAATAATAAAATCTGTTCGATAATGACAGGGCCAAGGCGGGCTTTTAAATTAATAACAAACATTGATTAAATCTCTGCGAGTAATGAAAGAAAGATTTGAGTTTGAATATATACCTTACGAAATGTTTGTAGTTCTAAATAATACGTAGTACAATTAGCTGTGTGTTGTGGAATAAAGGTTAGACCTGCTTTCAGCGCTGTAAGCCGTGGGTTCGATTCCCACCGAGAACAAATATTTATAAAACTAAAAACCTAAATAATATTATTAATCATATTGTTGGATCTAGTCCCAAAATTCCCAAACTGAGTACAGCTAGAACCAAATACTAGCAACCATACGTTTTTTATTTTATTATCAAAATGAAATAATTTATACCTGCATGTTACAAAACTTTTAATTAAAATAACTACCAAAGAAATGGTAGCGTTTACCTCCATTAAAGCATTTATCTCTTTTTTCTATAAACATTATGGACTATTCAGGTAACCTTAGCATTTGTAACAGTTTATTGATGGGCTACCTATTTATTTTTATGTTGACCTTGTATTTGATTCATCAGCTAAATGAAACAAGGTTTAAAGTGTACATTAAAACTACAGAGTCGTAAAAACATTGGAGAATGTTTACTTTATGGAAAGAAACAAGTAGTGCCCGCATAGATTTTACTGGCTATTACTTATGTCGGTGCCGGATATGTATGAACTTAAGTGATCACTGAGCCGCACACTTAGTGAGGCACGAGAAAAACTCTTCACTGTCTTGTGCCTATCACTATCATATCTGGCATCGGGGTTAGTAGTAGTACTGTACTAGTGTACCGAAGACTTAGTGAGTGAGAGCCCATAAAAATAACCGCAATTTTGATAAAAAAAATAACTAAGTACTTATAAAATAAACAAAATGACAAGAAAAAGGTACTGTTATCTTCCAATATTACCCGATTGTTTTGGTTTACTGAACTCAAATGCTCGCGTTTTTGCACAACTGTCGAACTGTAACGCAGGTAACTTTACACCCGTGCCACAGCCGCCGAGACAAAAACAGAAGGTATTGTACACCTTTGTGAACTGGTCATGGTCTGCCGGCCGCTGCTGCCCACAAATAACTCGTTAAACTATTCGTGAAATGTGTCCGTGAATCTACGCCCCATTGTCACATTACTTGCTCTGAACTCGTTTGGAACTTGAAAGTGTTCTAAGTTCAGCCACGTGTTTCATATGAGTTATAACTTCAATTCGCTAGCCCATTTCCTTGAAAATTGGATATTACAAAAGATACTAGGTTTTATGTAGAGACTGGAAATTGAGACTAACAATGTCTATATTATTTACTAGCTGATCCCGCGGCTTTGCTCGCGCTCGTTTACTTTGAAAATCCCATACAAACTTTCATCCCCTATTTTATCCCCTTGGGGGTAGAATTGATCAAAATCCTTTCTTAGCGGATGCTTACGTCATAACATCTACCTGCATGCCAAATTTCAGCACGATCCGTCCAGTGGTTTGGGCTGTGCGTTGATAGATCACTATGTCAGTCAGTCAGTCAGTCAGTCACCTTTGAGTTATATATATCTAAATATATATTTAGATGTACGTAATTATTCATCTTGTGTCCTGAAAGTACTGCATTGCTGTTGTGTAATAAATAATTCTCAAATCCATGAATAAAATAATAATTTATTAAAATAAATATTTTCTTTAGTAACAATTAGAACCATAGATATATGTAGAATACATTAATACGTTAACAAAGAAACAGAAAAAACCATTTAAGAATAAAAATAAAAATAAATCCTTTTTGCGTGAACCTGCGCCAATTGCCAAGTAGAATAAACTGTTAGTGCATCTAAGTAATTTAATTCAATAGAAATACACTTTTTTTATACAACTAGCTGATGGAACAAGCGGATGGCCCACCTGATGTTAAGTGGTAACCATCACCTATAAACAAAACATTGCCCCGTAGGTCACGCACAATAGGAACGTGCCCTACGATGCACTGCCCTGCGTCCATCAACTTGAGGCATACAGATGTTAAGCCTCATGTGCCTGTAATTACACCGGCGACCACTCTTCAAACCGAAACACAGCGTTGCTGCTTGGCGGCAGAAAAAGGCGTGGTGGTAGTACTTTCCCGGACGAGCCCTTCACAATGAGCTCTACTACTCTTTAACAACACACACTTAAACACACTACTACTCTACACTCCTAAAATTTAAGTACCAAGTATAACAGATAGCAGAAACGACACCCTAGAGGGGGTTGTCTGCCACCTTCTTCCTGCTGGTAATTGCTTGATGGGAGGGGGAGCCCGTAATAGCCTGCTTTGTCGTAAATGACTTGAGCTTCACAGTCTTTACGTAGTCGTTTTTTTTGTAAATCATTTAGGTTATATTATAGAATTTTTCTTTGTAAATCAACGGCTAAAACCACCTTTATGTCTTTAGGTGTACAGTTATTTCATTTTACGAATCGTATATCTAGATTATGTATAATCTATCAGGAAACAGGTATTGTTATAATTCGTTGTCCACAACTTGGTCTGCTCAACTTTGTCAACTATTTTAGACTAATCAATTAACAGTAAGCCGTAATATTTTTTCACAGCACGTCTTATTAGAACCATCCGGCGAACTAGTTCCATTTTAAGTGTTTTTTCAAACAATATTCCATTGAGACTTGCCGCGCCAGTTTTCTGTAGTACGCACAGTACCACTCGAGTATTCATAGACAGGACACGGTACTCAAGTTGCAGTTTACCACCGACGTGTGAATTTTCTAAGTACATAAACTTGGCTCCTGTTAGGGCTGTCAAAGTCAATCTCATAACTCTTTTTTACGGATATAACCCGGATAACAACTGCACAGAACACTTGACATCAATTCAACGGAACTGCTTCGAGAAAAGGATGATACCTATACGGCCGTCCCGCTTTATAGCTAGACTTGGCGGGGCACTACGGTGCCTCCCGATATTACATGGTAACACAAGACTGAAAGTTTAATAAACATGGAAGATTAATCAGAAATATTGTAGACACATCCTCAGAGAGATCTTGAGGTCATTTGATAAAAGCTTAACTAAAAGTAATACTTGTTGCGATACTCATTTAAACCTGCTTATTCAGAAAGATAGGTAGCTAATTCGCAATGTTTCATCTGAGAATGTCAACCCTCGCAGTCGGAGGCTGTCGTAGAAAGGAGCACGCGGCTCCAAGGACGACGACGTGTGCGCCGGTTGTTCACCTCAGGCGAGTAGCATAGCGTGCGCGGGAACGGCGCGGCCGCCTCTTGCGGTCTCGGACCGGTCTTCATCAGACTCTGCATTCCACTGAGGTGAATCGCGGCTGTATACTTTTCAAGGAGAGCTAATGATTTTTAACGGTACTGTGTTGGGTGTCAAATGCGCTACTTTGGTACTTTGTAACAAGATATCTTATTACTTTTTTTACGATCTAACTTAGTTGTTCTGGAAGTTTGAGCAGAGATAAACTGGGATTTCTGTATGCACTAAAAGCAGTTTAATGATTAACAACAGCAACTGAGTTTACTAAGAACAGAAGAATGAAACCTTAGTAATTCCCATAGGTCGTTTAGATTAAAAATGTACGCGCAGCTATGTAGTAAGTTAAACCTATGTATCTATTTAGTGATGACGTATCTTAGGTACATATATAAATAATAAATAACAGTATTACATAAATAAAGTATAAGTAACAGTCACATTCACAAAAATAACAACTGTATCATTCAATATTCGGAAGTGTTGTAACATTCACGCAACGCGGAGACAAATTGTAATACCTATCTTACATTCAAAAGTAGGTTACACTATTTTCACACCATCTGATCAAGCATAAGTATACAGATTGTATCTCATTTTAGTAATATTGATTACAATGATGCTGGGATATCAATTACTTACAGCCCAGTAGAACGTTTAATCGACATAAAATCTCAATGCCATAGATTGTTTACTGTGGCTGTTTGTAGAATGTTTTGTTGAACC
Source organism: Plemyria rubiginata (assembly GCA_963576535.1). Classification (NCBI taxonomy): domain Eukaryota; kingdom Metazoa; phylum Arthropoda; class Insecta; order Lepidoptera; family Geometridae; genus Plemyria; species Plemyria rubiginata. The sequence goes on from OY754926.1 coordinate 5,589,717, forward strand.
GGGCTATGATCGTGTTTTATGATTTGCTTTGCTGCAGGTTCATTAGATTTTTTGTTTTACCTCTGCTTTTACATTATAACTCTAAAGTATTAACATACTTACCTATATTAAGTTCTATAAGATATTTTAAAAGATGTACCTCTCATTTCAACAATTCTATAAGATATTTTCTGCGTTCATTTACTATTTTCTTTGTCAGTAACCTGATTGAAGACATCATTTGCGACCACAGCCGTCAGGATGTGGCTTTTTTATTTACTGGTTTTCCAACGATACTTACTATTTTTATTCTTTGGTTTTATATTTTTTTATTATATTTTCTTTATGTCGCCCTTAGTCTTCAGACAGAGACGGGCTTTACACTTTTAACAATCAATTTTTGCTCACGGGTAAATAATATAATTATGACTGTGTTTTTATAAACTCGTTTGTAATACCTACATATTCGACTGCAAATGGCAAATGCTATAATTTCAAACTTTTGATAACCACAAACATTATCATCACCTTTAAATTAAACGACCAATTGTAACAAGCAATGCAACCGAGCTAAGCTCGGTCACATAGATATTATTTCATTAGTTTGACTATAATTACAACAAAGAACATGTTATAGCCAAAGTAAAGTAATGTTTTTCTAACCCATTGTTCCTCGAAAGTCTATTATTAGTAAGCGAATCATTTGTATACATTGGTATACCTCCAAACATGTCATAGAAAACAAGTAGGTAAACGAGCATATAATTGGAGAAACGTGCTTCGTTTGTTGTCATTAGTAACCGAATTGTCGTGACGTTGAATATGTAGATAATCGCGTGGACCGTATGTACTTGTTCATTTCCTGTACGATGTAGGTATACCTACTATTTATTATTCTCCATTTATCTTGGGACCTGTCACCGGAGCCTTAAGGCATAATTTAAATGGGGCAGTACTAAAAATTATCCTTTCGCGATTTGATTACTTAGCTACATAGTTTTTACCCGAGTGCCGAGAGTTATGTGTTTGGCGTGTACCTATATCCATGTATGTATCCTTCTTTCGATATTTCCTTTATTACCACGTAGCAACCAAACGGATGGATGGATTTTGATGATTCTGGTATCAAAAGATTTTTCGCAACTTCCCAAGTATCCTTAGATTAAAAAAAACCCAAAAAGTCACGTGGGAAGGAAAACAGGAGCGATATTCTGTCACATGAAAAAAAATTGTTTTCGCTATCATAGCAATATAGGTATCAAAATCAAGAGAGTGATAAAGTGTTTTCAAATAATGTATTAGTTTTTGATTAAAAGTAAACCCTCAAAGACAAAACCAGAACGCAAAATTCGTTAAGTCACTTAAGCGAACTAGGCCATGAGTGATACTAAAATATATCATAAAACCTTCTCTATGATCATATAAATCGTTTAGAAAAAACCGCATCAAAATCTATGAAGCCGTTTCGAAGATATGAAGAGTTTTGTTATAAAAAAAATGTAATTGCTGGTAACCCCAAAGTGATCAAAATGAGATACAACCACAGGCACAGGTAAACTGTTAGGACATAGGTAGGTACGCGAGCCTCCGACTGTCTGCGATCATTTCATTTTTATCATTCGTCAAGACTGAAGAATGGATTTCAATATTAAAAAGTACCAAATTTAAAACATTATCTTATTTACCTACCTACATACTTTTAGTTCGGGCACTCGGGTTTTTTTATTTTTTAATAAATCTTCTTGTTTAATGCTTAATCTGATGAAGCATTAGATACCTATGTGAGTATGATTCGTACAATGCATTCAATGACAGTCGTATTTTCTTTATCGAGTTTCAAATTAATTTTCGGAATTATGTAAATCCTTGCGCAGTTTTGTTTTTTCTGGCTCAGCGTATCAGCATTGCCATTCAGCGTGGCAATGCAGCCAGTATCTTGGGTACGCTTCCGACTGGCACTGATTTGGATAAGTTGAGCTATCTATAGATCGTTTGCAACGGTCTGCAGATAGCTCAACTGTTTCATATGTATTTTGTATATTTTGTTCATTTTGTAAATAATTGTAACTATTAGTTGTAATTTTCTTTGTCAATAAAACTCATATTTTGTTTATAGATGATCTGGTTCTGTTGTTTCTGTAAACTATCAGCAATCGGTTATTCATGGTATCGAGTTTTTATAGTGTTCATACGCCTAAAATATCATTATAATTTTATGGTGTCCCAAAATTTATCATCTGGGTGGTACCTATTAGGGTCCGGATTGTAGTTTTGCGCTAGCTACATTTATTTGATGGCTGGAATTAAACCTGCTGGCGTATTGGTTAATGGCTATCATCCACACATCAAAAGAGCATTTGGTACTAATGTTATTGTTAGTAAAGATATTTAATAGGTTCCTATACCTACCTACCTCTAGCTTCACTAAATGAAAGCAAAAGGTTTTATGTCACTAGTTTTTTTAAAACAGTGCGGTGAAAGGATTTCTAGTGCACCTCATGCTTCTTTCGAGCATTTGACAAATTTTTAAAATTTTAGGTTCTACGACACGCCGGTTTCCTTACGATGTTTTTAAACCCAAGATCGGAAGGTTACCACTAGACTCTGCAGTAAAATTCAAAGACACTTTCCCATCGTTACTTCCAATAAAACCTCGATCGTTTTGATCAAAGGCAACCGCGACGAGACGTTAATATAGGTCACATGCGAAGATTGACATTGAACGGAGACCTATCGTCGCGTCACTCGGTCTAAAAGAGAATAAATATTGGCCGGTGGCCAAATAGAACACGTCTAGTGCTCATTGCGTACGTTATAAGAACCATTATTATTTATGACGATAGACTGAATAGAAAAAAACTTGCGTTAATTGGGTGATGAACCGACCGACCTTCGAGAGATTTGCCATTATCTGACAAGCAGCGTTGCTGTGTTTCAGTTTAAAATGGATGGATGGATGGTAATGTACGTAAAACAGGACGTTCGAAGCAATGCCTCAAATATTTTTTTAAAGCTTAATGTTAATGTTAGCAGATTTTTCCATTAGATAAAATTATGAAACATACACTACTGCTGTGCTTCAAACCTACTGCGATCCACAAGCGCTGTGTTGTATAGTCACAGTTTACAAGTAAAAGTCACTATTGACTCGGTCAGCATACCTACTATAAATACCCTTGAAACTGACACTTTTCTTCCAATTAGACACTGTTCTTTGAGTAAATAATCGAAACTCGTAGTTTTTTCACTAGAACTAAACATTTCAATCCGGATGCAACTCGATGTTTACAGTAAATCTGCATATTGATTGACGTGACTCATTTATCGTGAGGAAGTGCCAGACAGACGGACGTAGACTGACGGGCGACTTAGCATGCGTATCTTCCGGTCATTAGACAAAGCTATTTTACTCTCACAAGCCACCGCAACGGATGCGACGATGAGAATGATCGATTGCTGATCAGGTAGGTATCTACCCATTTCTTTGTTGGGCCCTAATTGAAACCGACTAATTGGTAATCAACACCTTTATTGGCCTGTTTGTTATTACTCGCTTGCTGGTAAGGTTACATCCACAAACTTCACATCAGTGAGTTATTCTATTAAATAATTCGAAAATTTGAATTAACTAAATTTTTTTAAATAGTTTATAATAATACTTTTAATACTTTTCTTTTTGAATCTTTGACTTTTAGTAGCCAAAATATAGTATAAAAATAATGTATAAAAGCTGTTGGATTCAGGTACAATTTTATTTTAAAAACTGTGTTAAAAATATTAAACATTTAAAAATTTCCTTCTACCAGAATATAAAAGGAGACAATAATAAAAAAAGAAATTCGTAACTTAAAACCTTAGAAAGGCTTTTAATGGGTTTAGAAAGGCGTGTTAATTCTATAAAAATAATTACACGCGAACAAAGTCGCGCGGGATTCTATTAGTAATTAAAATTTTGTTTGTTGACATACTTAAATTCATTTGTAGATCATCATTTCACCCAGTTACCGTTATCTTTTCAACGATTAAACCCGATAACTTGAATTGGGTCGATGATAGTTTGTTTTCAATGCAATAGTGATTTGCCAAAATAGTTTTATTGACAGATTATGGCCACTAATAATTCTAACTAACTTTTGTTTACGGATGTAATCCCCAGTCTTACTGGTCATTTTTTTAGATCTCTTAGCATTTTGTACTTACCAATCATCGTTGTCATCAGTTGCTAATAGTAGGTAACTACTCAATGTACATTAACAATAATTATATAGATTTTCACCTTTTTTACATAATAATCATTATATAAGTGTCTGAATGTTAGGCACATGTTAGCCCCCAGATAAATAAAGCTTACAAGAAAGGGTATTCTACTGGTTTCTTACAATAAACTGGTTTGATATGATTAAAATACATTTCTTGGGAACACGTCGTGTATCGTTTCAGTTCGAGTAATCGCATAAAAAAGTAGTCGCTTGTAAACGAGAATATTTTCACACGAATCATTTACTTTACACCTATTATTTGTTTTCGATAAACGTGGGAGTTAGATTCAAATCGTATTTTTATATCGGAACAGCGTTATCAATGTTTATGAAGGTTAAATATTATAACAGGTTAAGCTGGTCAGTGATGATGAAAGGAGAAATCTTCTCTTTGTATACAGTTTCTCATTCAATAAACAATGTTACGGGCGGGTGATCAAACAATAAATCGATGTTGTATTCGAATGTGGCGTATAAAATACTTTATTTACGAGATAATTTTTAGATTTTATGAGGTATTCTGTACTTCTATAGACCTTCAAGCACGCACCTTATCCGCCGGTGACGATAAACGCGTCTTCGATTAACCGAAGCAAATTGAATTGTTTCGGTCTACATACCAACAAGCACGCGATCTCATTACGTAGGCAATAACATTTAAGTTAGTATATCGATAAGAAATTTAAGTATCAAATTGGTAATAGGTAATGGACGGGGTTTATCTAGACACAAATGTAACAGCTGCCTCTTTTTGTTCCAGGCTTGATCCGCCCATACCGCAGTCACAATTTGAAATGGAGAATAAGAACCAGTTGCCGGCAACGCAACAGCCACTCACACAACAACATCTTATGGCACATCATGTGCATCCAGATCAGATATACTCCCAGCAACATCCTCAAATGGCAACGCATCTCACCTCCGCACAAGCCGGCCAGCTCCAGCCCAACGGCGTCATGCACCAGTTACTGCAAAGCCAGTACCACTCCAACATGAATGCGAGGTCACCACTCCTGGAAAATAGACATGACTTATATGGCACGGGACACAATCACGATTATGCAAGACACTATGGAGCCAATGACAATTACAACTACCAACAGTCACCACCCAGGCCCGAAAGGACGGAAGTCCACACAGACCACAACGTGAATCATGAGCTGCTCCAAAACATACCAGTAGGATATAACGCGGAGGTCTATCAAGACTATTTAAAACGCAACCCACCGAAAGATACCAACCAAATATACCAAAATCATCAACCTACGTATAGGCCTAGTGTTAATCAGTACGGTTCAAAACCTTATCTTCCATATTCAAGTAGAATAGGTCCCCAAAGTAATACAGAGTTGCTCAGGAGACAGTACAGTGAAATACAGCAAATGAAACTGCAGCAGCAGATGCATTACCAGAATCAGGCTCAAATGCACCAACAACAGAAGTTTGCTGAACGGCAGTTACTTCAACAACAAATATATGGCGTGCAGCCACCTCCGAACTTACAAAACAGTATCTATTCAGACAGTTCCTATCGAGATTTAGATCGATATAGCAGCAAAGATTTCAGCCCGGAAACACCAAAAGAAGATAGATATGCACAAAACAATGAATATAGAGAGATAGAGAATCAGAATCGGCAATATCAAGAACAACAGTGGCAAGCTAACCAAGCAGCTGAACTACGAGAACAAGAGCAATACAGGCGATCAGAAGAGAGTCATGAGAAAAGTCAATCTCCGCCTTCCGATCCAATCCCACGCAGTTTCAATAACCAAAACCAGAAAAACAGTATGGTTTCTCCAATGAAGTCCAGCGAATCTAGTACGCCTAGTGTCAAATCACCATCTTCAGATAGTCGGAGAAGTAGTAGTGGTACTCAGGCGTTGCGGTCGCCGGTGGCGCAGCGAATGCCATCTGCACCTGTGGCCATGTCTGGCATACTTTACAAACAAGGGTCCGATGGACTGAAAGTGTGGAGAAAGAGGTGGTTTGTTCTGTCGGAGTACTGCCTATTCTATTACAAAGGTAAGTTCCTTAAATATAAATTAACTTGAACAAAGCATTATGTAGTACTAATCCGCTGATCTAATCTTAAGCTGGAATAAACTTAATTAGATTTCGACACGTGTTTCACCTCTCTACGAAGCATCTTCAGGAAATTGACCCGCTGTGCACCGAACGTGTTACCTCGTCGAGCGCTGAGCTGAAAGTACCTTAACTGAACTTGAAACTCTTTCATTTGAAGTTGACTCAATTACGTCTTTAACGGGTCATTGTTATAATTTTAGCTAATTCCGTTAATTCCAACTAGCCTATTAAAGCCATGGTCACTCGTTGGTCAAAATTAGGATGTTATATCAAAATAACTTGGTAGGTAGGTATATCAGCAAACCACACTTTGTCAACGAACAGTTTTGTGTGGAGATAAAATACAGTTGCACCATGAATTCCTCTAATCTATATAATTCATTGACCAATAAACTTTTTTTTCAGGTCAAGACGAACAGAAACTACTGGGATCAGTTCTTCTGCCTTCCTACAAAGTATCAGCTTGCACCTCAGAGGACAAAGTGCTGCGGAAGTATGCCTTCAAACTGGAGCATGCTAATATGAGGACGTACATTTTGGCCGCACCAGACCAGGGGGCCATGATGAAATGGGTGAAAGCAATGACAATGGCTGCATTAATGCAAAGCCCTAAGTAAGATATTTGAAAAAATTATAATTTCCAACGTTTTTGGCAGCTGTACAATATTATAACTTTTATTAGGTCAAAGTTCGTTTATGGGTTACAGTTAGGTTTTTTTCCTGTTTGATAACTAGACATTTGACTGCATCTCACCTGATTAAAAGTTAGGTGTAGCAAGCTTAGCTATAATTCACTTGTTCACTCTTGTCTTGAATATTCCTAAGTTGTACCATAACATCACACTTCATTAAACCATAACAATTGCCCATGTTTAACAAGAATTATTATTTAACTAGTTCCAAACTTAAGCGGTAGCTAACTCAGAGACAATACAAATTAGTTAATGCAATAGTAATTTGTTTTGGAAAGTGTTGTTCAAAAATGTGGTTTTGTTGCCCTTAAAAACTAATTACCTTACTTCTTAGTTTCAATTTGATCTGTTACGTTGTAATCATAGCGTGACAGTTTGTAATTCATGCAATCAAGTAGTTGGATCGACGAACTTTGTAAACATTAGCTATGAAAGTTAAATGAGCTATCTAAGTACAAAAGTAATTTTAAACCGTTTATTTTCAGTGAGCAGTCACAATCACAAAGCGAGCGGACAGCTGTTAAAATAGAGGTATGTACGCATTCGGACTGAAACCCTGACATCGTGTCGTCATAAAAATAGAGTAGGTTGGTAGCCAACAATGGATTAAAATTATTCGAAAATTGTCTGCGGTGTCAACAACATGATTTTATATTAAGTTGCATCAATTCCATAATTATTTGGCTCTTGGTACTTCAACGTTAGCCCTTGATATTGAAGCGTTACCTAGACTAAGTTGAACTCTAGTGAGTGTCCCTCAGAATAAACTGATACTTTAGCACCGGTGCAGGTGAACAATTAATCCACCAGAGCGGAACCAAGGACAGCTATTACACGCCATTATAACTGCAAATAATAGGACAGTTGGACAGGTTGTATTCATAGGTCTACTGTCTTTTAAAAATTACATGGTTATATTACATTTGCTTAAAATTGTACTTATATTTCTTTCTAACTGAAATTGTAGCTGACCAAAGCATGGTCGATAAGAACTGAAAGACTGTTTATAGTATTTTTTTGGTAAATTAGTACTTACTATGGGTAAATTTTAAAACCCAGGCAGATAGAATATACCTAGTACGAATTTAGAAGGTTCAACTAAGGTTGCACTAGGTGGGAAAAGAGCTTTACGTCCGTTGGCCTTAGGCAAATAAGCTGATGCATTATCGTACAGAGTATAAATAAATAAATAAAGGTTGTTAGAAAATTAATAATAAAGTAAATACCTTTTCATTTACAGGATGGAGAAGAAATACCAACGTACGCAAACGCTCCACCAAAGCCAAGACGATCAAATGAAGGATACAACTCGCCCAGTCCTGATATGTATGTTATTTTGTGTAGTTATATAGATAAATCTTATTTATAAAAAGAAAAACAACGATTTTCAACGACTTAATTATGTATTGATCTATTTTTGTGGGTTTTACCACTTATTAATCAACATCCACATATTCATACTGACAATTCTGCACTTCTAATACCTACTAATAATTTACTATATCACAAACACAGGTACGATCCAAACTACGACTTACTCAAAAAGCCAGCATCTCACTACAGCCAAGGCACAACTCAAAGATACCCTGATCACGGAAACTACTCAACCAGCCCAAACATGGAATACTCACGCAGTCCACAGTCACCCCAAACACAGTACAAACGCCCATACGATACGCAACACCTCTCTTTACCACTGAACAATGAAAACCAACCGAGCACATCTTACACGAATAATGCCCAATCACTTTACTTCGATAGGACCCGAAACCAACAAGTCCCAGAAAATAGCAAGCAAAATAGCGAGCAGTTGTATGAGCGTCAACCCCAAAATAAGCAAGAGCTCTACGAACGTCAACAACAAAGTAAGCAAGAGCTTTACGAGAGACAGGCACAACGCAACCCATTTTTACAAGATACACCTCCTGAAAACTTACTACAGGAACCTGAAAATAAGAATCAAGATAGAACCAATGTCCAAAACCTGAATTTACATACAGATTATCCGGAATCAAGAAACACCAATGATGTAAACATATACAGCAGAGAGTCTGAACCACGAAACGCTAGCGATATTCATGGGTATAATAGAGAGGTATATGGAGAACTAAATGCTAGACAAAGTCGAGCAGGCAGTACAGTCAATGAAAGACTGAACGAAAGAAGAACTCCTGATGCTTACGGAAGATCGACAACAATGACACCCTATCAAACTAGAGGAAAGATTGGAGATTATGAAGATGTGTACGGGAGCTATGCGACTGAAAAAGAGTATGGTCAAACGTATGCAAAATCACCCAACCCATCTCAGTCACGAGATGCGATCAGCATTTCGAGTCAAGTTCACCAACAACAGCAAGAAAGTACTGTTAACTATGTAAGTCAAAGTTTATTGAAATCTTACAAAACACATTATACCCTTGTAATCAACTGTAATTATGTAATTATTTTGCTTTTTTAATAGTTATTTTTTATCTTATATAAAATAAATTGGGTTTTTCAGCCTCAAGAGAAAACTTTTACTGGTCCAGCAGTTCTAAGACGAAAAAAGATGCAAGCAAGTGGCATTCAACCACCAATGCCAAGGCCGCATAGCGCCGATTTTCTCGAGTACGAAGCCAAAAACGAGAATCTAAATAAAACTGGGACCGCACACAATATCTACGAGCCGCCCAGACAACCACAGCGCCCCAAATCTAGTCTAGACATAAATTCTTATTACGATCCCAGCTCAGACAGATATTATTCCGAGGAAAGCTATGCGGAAAAAATGCGGCAGTCCGCGCAATACCTACAACAAAAAGGAAACTTGGGACCACGAACTATGGATATACCATTAGCAAAGTATGCCAGTGGCTTAGCTCAGAAACAACTCAGCTCAGCTTACTCACAAATTAGTAACAACAATTACGAAACAGAATTCAATGCTAGGAACAAAGACAATGTAAGTTACAGTTCAAAGTACGGTGATATTGAAGGTTTGAATTCTAATTGGACATTAAAAGAGAAAGGCATGGAGAATCAAAAAGATTATTTGAATCGTAGTGGCAGTGTAATGAGTGATGGGTCTAATGTTAGTGCTTTTGTAAAAGATATGAGCAAGTACGATCTTAATTCCGATGGGTTCATGAGATCTGCAAGTGCTCGACTACCTTCTACAAATACTGGTGAAGGCGAAAAAAAGGTTCAACAGGTAACATATAAAGCTAAAGGTTCGTCTAATTTTAAGACAGAATCGAAAGGTATATTTTATGAAATAACTTAAATATTTACAGCGGGAAGAATCAATGAAGAGACTTCTGGAATGGAAACAAAGAATGCTTCAATCGCCGTTAACTAGGAAAAGCACACCAGCTACTATATCGCTAGCGAGATCATTGAATCAGAGTCGCCAGTCCTTGAGATCTGATCAGTACAAGCCCAAAACATACGCGAACGCAACGTATAATAGCTACTCGTCAGACGATGAAGGTATGCCAATATTTATGAAATCATGTAGATTTGTAGCATGTTTTATAAATAAGTATGAGTATAATATTATCGCACTTTCAATCGTTTTTTGCATGTAATCTCGCTAAAATATAAAAAAAACATGAAATCTACCTTTTGTAATTTATTAAAATATAATAAGTATGTAACTGTACTTTTATCATGATTTATCATAAAAAAAAAATCAGAATGTTTCATTAATTCTTACTAATTTTGATGAGGTATTAGTTCATATTATTTTTATTAGTAGTTGTTATTATTATTATTTTTGTATGTTTATAATTTATTATTAAAATGCCATGATTCGGTAGTGACCGTCAAGATATCCAGAATAACTAAATTACAATCTAATATAATGACTTCGCTATGCGGATGGGTACCTTCCTGCCTCCGGGTATTATGTGCCAACTAACAGAATAAAAATATTTTGGTGATAAACGGTGGTGGGTTTCGAATACTTACTAGAATTTAATGAAACACAGTAGTTTGCATCACTATCTAATATGCAGGGCTACTAATTCTGGTGGTGGGTGTTTGAGTAATTACTATTCACATAGTAATTATCGGTTTCACTTTTGCACCTCAGAGGAAACATCGGGCACTGATCTGCAAATACCCAGAGATACGCAGGCAGGAAGGTCTCATAAAGTGAGCCTATCTAGTCCTAACCTTATGCGGCCAATTACCCCACACGCGCCCTGTGTTGATCAAATAGACGACATCAAAAAAAGCGATATAAACACCTCTGACATAAACGAAAACAATACAGAAATTACTTATGAAAATATATTTTGTACGATATCCATTCCTAAAATAAATTTAGACAGTGAAGATGAATATGCCGGATCTCAAAGCAGTAATATCAATATAAATTATAAAGATGAAGTGAAACAAGCTACTAGTGAAGAAGGATACGAAACCCATGAAAGTGAAGCAGAATCAGAGGGAGCAGATATTGAATACACGGATAACGATTTAGATGAAGTTTTGTTGACATCAGATATAGAAATAAAAGCTTTAAATGTAAACAGTGAACAAGAAATTTCTGATCCTATAAAAAATGAAATTATAGAAAATACTTCTAGTGACAATGAAGATAAAACTATCAACTCTGAAACATCTATAACCTTTGGACATGGTGAAGATCACTATTTGCCCATGAGTCCTCGAAAAGTATCAGTAATAGAACAAGCTCACCAAAGTATTTTAAAGAATCTCAGCGTATTCGAGAAAACCATGCAAAATGCTACTTATGAAGACAATCCATACGTTGAAATGAATATAGGCAGTGAAGACGATACTCAAACGTATGAAGTAGTTTGTGTCAATAACGGTAGAGTAGAACCAGTCTATATGGAACTGTCTGATGTTTCTGAAAAAGAAAATACATCTTATAACCTGTCAAACTCCAGATTGTCAGATACGGCATCCAACTTTGCTGATACAAAAGAGCACACTTTAAAAAGAAATTCTAAAAATGAAAATAAAGCTAGAAATAAGTCTGAATGCTCCGACGCTGACGATGAATCCTCTAAAGATATTCTTTTAGAAAGCCCATTCAGCAGATTTAGCATATCAGATACATTTAGACCAGCTTCCTATTATTTAAATGCCAGTCATGATAATTTGGACGTTCATGACATTCCCAACTGTGAATTATTGGCTCCTCCTCCAATTCCAAGTTCATCCCCTCCATCTGAAAATTTATCTGAAGATGCACTTTCAAAATATATCTTGGAAAAAATAGATAAGTCAGACATTTCCTCGGACACTTCAATACTAAAAATGTTGACGGCGGAGAATCAGAAGATGAATACGATCAAGAGAAAAGCAACATCATTGATGATTTACGGAAGTAAAACATCAATCCACGACACACTTTCCAGAGGTGAAAAGATTCGGAATAGCAGGGCAAGTCTTAATGAAAGAAACAGAATGTTGGAGTCATCTCCTAATTTATTGATAGCGAATATTGATCCATATAATTCTAGCAGCGTTGAGTCAGATTCACTAAGAAGTTTTAATGCAGATAGAGGGTCTTCCAGGTTATCTCTAGATTCAGACGTTAGTAGCAAGTTTGAAATTGTGCCTTCGAATATTTCATCTGAGGTCACAAGTTTGAATGAAAGTGATATGGTGATAGATTTGAGACACACAGGTGGCAGTTACGGAGACTTAGAAATGATGATGAAAAGAAGACCTCTTTCTGATGACTCAATATTCGAATTGGCGGAGTCTTCATTTCCTCTTCCCAATGACATGCCTACAAATGTAGATCTTGATAGTTATCTTGATAACTTACAACCAAGTACTAGTAACAATGTACATAACAATCATCGTTTCAATGTTTCAACGGCTGATATTTCTAACGACAAAGACAATCTATGTCGAGCTGTTATAAACACTGTGTCACATATTCGATGTTCGAGCACACCGGTCGCTCATAATAGTAGAACTAGTACTCATGGATACAGGAATCATAATGGAATACCGTTCAAAAACATCGGCAAACAAACTTCTGGCTACGCTGGATCGCAAAGTTCTTGTAGTTCGGTTGGAATACCAAACTCACCCATTTCGTATTATTGTAAAAATTACGATGAAGAAGCAGTATTGCACAAAAACCTCAATAATGACTTCCTGACAGATAAGATAAGAGAATACGAAAACGAAACAAAGTTAGCGCTAAAAACTGATGTTGATACTCATGCTCCTTCTTCATCTATGAGCTTTCACAGTAGAGAGAGTTCTGCAGAGCACAGTGCACCTTACTACTACTCTGATCTTTCTTCACAAGAGCAAATTAATATTTTACCTACGCCTCATTATTTAAAGAACACTAATTTATATCGTAAATTGAACAATCAACGACGAAGAGGACCGGTGCACAAGAAAAACGAAATTTCTCATATCCACAACCCAATCAGAAATAATCAAGTAATGACATCTGACCAACCATTTGAACTAGCAGCAGCCAGAAGTGTTTCTGTAGAGTTTTTGAGCGCTGCTGATAAAGATCCAGAGATCGATTTGAAAAATATTTATGAATCTACTGGTGGAAGAAATTCTAAAATACCAGAATCTATGAATTTGTCTGGTTTAGGTTGCAAAAAGAATGCAAGTAATAACAGCAACTTAGAACATTCTTTGTTAGACTCTAGCGGCCTCAGTGAAAGTGTTTTGATAAAACAATCTTCAATCAGTATGTCATCTCACTGTAGTGGAAATTCTTCAAATACTGTATATTATGATGCCGAAGCGGAAGCCAGTGCATATGAAAATGTTATTTGTCTAGGCGAAAAAATCTGGGAAGAAGATAAGTTGTGGAGAGATAACTTGCGACGAGTTTCACATAGGCATGCGAGATCTATGGACGATTTAGATGCAATGCCTGAAAACTTAACACCTAGAAGAGTTAGTTTTGAGACGTGTGGAATGAATAGTATCAAACGAGTTAAAAAAGAACCATCAAAGAAAATAAGTAGGAATGTCACTTATGTTAATTGTGACTTACAAGGTCGAGCATTTATATCTAGAGATAGTAATAACGATTCTGGCCAAATCAGTCAAGACGGCCTTAGATATTTTGAAGAAGAACCAAAGATAGATGACAATGATGTGTATGTCAGTCTAGCAGAAAGTGCAAGGGCATCAGTTGCGCCAACGGATGAAGGAGTTTACGAACAATTGAGCTTAGAAGCTCCTGGGTGTTCTACAAAAATCGTAGAGACTAATTCCGTTAAAAGAAGACGGAAATTCGAGATAGATAGGGAGAAACTTAGGCAGTGGGATCTAATGTCAAGTGGTTTGATGAAATTTGGACCAGGTCGTGTGCGGGGGATGGGGGCAGGTGTGGGCTTAGGTGACGCTCTCGGTAGCACGGATACAGGGACTGACAGTGCAAGCAATGAAGGTATCCTCTAACATTCTTGGTCCTGTAAGGTTCACTATGTAAGTTATATTTACTTATACCTACCTACCTACTAAGCAAAGCAAAGTCAATATTTTGTACTTTATTTGTAAATAAATTGGCATTTTATAATAAACAAATTTTAATGATAAATTATTTATGAGATTTCAAACCTATAGGTATCAACAACGCATGCAATTTTCAGCATAAATAGTGTATTGTACAATTGTACATAATTTAAAAAAATAATACTACCTAATTGTAATAGCTCATCAGACAATAATAAAGCAATGAATTACGTAATTCTTAATGTAACTATCTATTTATTTAGCGTTGATTAAGACTATAATGATTAATCTTTTGATATAAAGAAATAAATATCAGACCAACATTTTTCAATTGATAACAAAGTGACAGGAAGAAAAAAAGAAAGAAAATACATTTATTTTGGACACACACGATGCATACACGTCTATCATCATATAACTTCATTAAAACTAACAGTTTCATTTCCAGCTTCGATGACTCTGGCAGCTAATAATACGGAATCTGGTACAAATAATAATGCGAATAATCAACAAGCTTTGTCAAACAAGGCTTTCCTCGGAAGTAACACATCGATCGGTCGGAACAGTAACAGAGAGGGCAATATTCCGGTCAGAGCTGTGAGCCCGAGGGTGAGATGGGTAGAGGACAAACCATCGAATGATCACTATGGCTCACAAAATATGTCGGCTTCTCAGCAGAATGTGAGGGTTTTTTTTGCTTATCTTACAAATTATTTATTGACATTAGACACAAAATTTTACATGCACTGCCCAATGCCGTAAATCTAGTATTATCAATGTTAGTGTACCTAAAAATATATCTTATTTGCTGTACAGCGAGCTAGCTTTAGGTTCAAATTATATTGAAAATTGAAATACATTCATAATTTGAAATGTTCATCAGTATCTTGTTGCTTTTTTCAGCTAAATGTAACTGAAGACTCTTGGGCTAGATCACCATCAAGAGCCTCTCAACAGCCAATACGAGCTGTCAGTCCAAGAGTGAGACGGTATACTGAAAATGATGAAATGGTATGTATATTTCAACGTAACAAATTGCATTTGAATGTGCCAAGATAGTGCCAGTGCTTAGTGTTGTCTTTTGGATTAGTGTTGTCAATTGTAATTTTATTATCAGTTTGTTTTGTTTTCTATGACTATAGTCACAAGCATTAGCTAGCATTGAGCATAAGTTAAACACTTTTCGTATTTAGTTTACCTGCCATATTTTTTGTATTGTTTGCAAATCGCGTGTATTCAGCTTTAACACTATATTTATTACGTTTTTACTATTAGCAACGGGCTCAACAAAACAATACTGAGTTGACTGATATACCAACTGCTGGGGAACTCTTAGGGAGGACTCATGAAGAACTTGTACTACTGTTGATTCAACTCAGAAGGCGGCATACAGCGACGTCTCGGGCTATAGAGCAATGCTGCTCTCAGATCGAGAGTATTGAGGTGTTTAGGTTTTTGTTTGCTTGCATGTTTGTGCATGGGCATTGGTGACAAAATTTAATTTTTCGCAGAAATAACGAGATCAAAATCGTGACGGTGCAACTGACTACTAACAAATAAAATGGTTTACTGAAATATAAAGTCTTTCTATAACAATATGAACCTTATAACTGGGTTTTTGTTAAAATACTCAATTTGTGTAATCCAATAATTTACAGTGTGATACTTTTCTATTAATAACTATTTAACTAAATTGATTTCTATCGAAGCTTTTAAATACATCGGGCCATGCTTATTCTCTACTTCTAAAACCTAAGCTTTTTTTTATGAAACATCATAAAAAAATTTAATTCAACGTTTCAGGAATGTCGCAGCAGCTCGATCAAGGCAATGGAAAGAGAGCAACACCTACAAAGGCTAGAGCAACTAAAGATGCAGTTGATGGAACTAGAGCAGCAGTACGAAAAGAGCAAACCATTGGTACAGCTGGTCGATAACATGGTGAAACTGGGCTCTTTGTACAATAGACCTGGCTCGACCGTGGAGAGGCTTGAAAGGAATCAGAGGCTGCGGCAGAAGGTGTTGGCTGAACATGCATTGGAACAGCAAAGGTTGGTGGCTTGGTCATTATAGAGTAAGGAAACGTCGTATTTTTTAGAAAAAAAGACAACCGAAAAAACTAGTCCAACGGTATACCAATTTTTTAAACAAAAGACTTACCTAAGCATTTAATTAAGTTTTGGCTCTAGTCAACTGGCCCCGAAAAAAACTCTGGCCATACGGGGCCAGTTATTGACCTAATACCTTTAATTTATTACTTTCGGGGCCAGTCGACCAAAGAGGCAAGTTTTACGCCAAGGTATCGTCAAGGCTAACTGCCAGAAAATGTAGCTTAGCTTCAAGTTTGGTGCAATAAAGAGTTGATAAATAAGTCAAAAAATAATTATATAACATGGAACATGCCCACATTTTGCAGTACCAACGCACACAGAAAACTCAGCCAGCTAGCTTGTTCTATCAGCGTGGTTTAACCAATGAATAGTTAAAATGAATTTAATTGTTTACAGATGGCTTGAGAGCGTAGCAGCAGGCAAGCCGTTAGAAACAGAAGCGGCAAGAGCTCGCGTGGCTGAGCTATGGGCTTTGGAGCAAGAACTCTCCGACGAAGCTTCCATACTGCAGGGAATGAAAACTGACAAGGACACCATCGAATCTATGCTCAATGGTGAGATAACTAATACAAGCATTTTCAATAACCATACATGCATCAAAATTAAAGTCAATTAACTGTTAGTATCACGGCACACTAAGTTCAGTCCATTTTAGCTAAAATTCTCATGAAAAAACCCATATCAAATAAAAATCTGGTGCTAGTCATGTCCCATTTAAATTTGAGTCAGATCTGACAAGTAGCTTTTGGGTTGAGGTTTTGTTTTAAGAGTTATTTGAATAATAGAAGGAACACATATTTTCAGGCGTCCGAGGTAAACTAGCCACCGTCCACAAAACTGAGCTCCTCAACGAACAGATGCGTCAGCCATCCGCCGGCCTCGAAGCGGAGTTGGCGCGAGTCCATGCGATGTTGGCTCACAATTCTAAGGTTTATAAGGTTTTATATGCACCGTGCACTTTTTATTTTTTATAGTATTTAATTTTTATAGTTTTATGCATATTTAATTATTTTTATGTTACTACACAGTTGAGTTTGGAAAATAATGGTGTTTGTGGTGGTGGTATACTAAAGGCATAATAACTTTGAAATTTTTTTTGCGCACTGACAGGCTCATTAGTCAGTTTAACATTTATTTAATTTTATTATGTGGGTTTGGTAGGTTTTTATCCGATATCCTATGCCGCAGATGTTCACTAAATCTTGAATACCAAAAAGGCTGACGTCTATGGTGTCGTGCATGATCTTAGTATAAAATTTTTCTTTTATTTACGTTTGTAAAGTTTTAGCTCCATGTGTTCTTAAGTTTCCATGTTGGTTGTGACATCATGTGACTTAAAATACTAATCATCCATTGAATTGTGCAGAAACTGGAACAGACTGTAGCCGACAATGCAAGATTAGAGCGCGAATTACAACAACTGCGCCGCGCCTTGCAAGCACGTCGAGCCGCTGCGCCTGCGCATCCCACCGCTATGCTGGAAGATGGTAAATATAAGAACAAACATTCTTATACGCACCAACATTAAAATTTATAAAAGTAAGTAGTTTAAAGTCTACATTTGCAGTGGCTTATAAGCTCAGTCAACTCGCCCTCTTGCACTGCCAACACGACTTCGCGTTTTTAAGATTATGATTATTTCATTTTTTCATTTATCATGCGATTATTGAAAGTGATGCCATTGTTGAATTACAGGATAATTATTAGATACCTTATAATGTGATTTTATTGATTTATTACCTTTTGTCTAAAATAACCAACTTGCAATCACTGTGCTATTTGTAGCATAATGAATTAGCTGATTCAGCGATTGGTGTATCTTTATATTACATGTAGGTAATATTTAGAGTTATTTAAGTTTGTTCTGTCTGTCTGGATTGTAAATTAAATGTATTAAAAAAAATAAGTATGTATGAGGTAAAATGGAGATTATTTTATAGTACCTACTATTCCGCCAATACAATCTAGTCTAACTAGTCCTACGGAATTTTGATTGAGGAATAAATTAGCTAAAGTAACGACTAAAGATTAAAAGCTGAATTACTTAAGTAAAATGATAATAATAGATATTTCTTGTTTCTATTGTAGAAGTTTCGAGAGTCCAACAGCTGGTGTCAGCGTTGCAACGCCAAAGACAAGAGCTGAGCCGAGCCGTGCGGCATCTAACTCAGCAGTCGCACGCTCTACAGTCTACCCATGACTCGATGCCAGGTAAGTTCATACCTGCTCTGAATACCTTTTACATAAGTCAAAGGGGAGCTTTTTAACACATTAAAAGGTCCGAAGTTCTATTATTTTATAATGAATCCTTACGCTAATCTTTTTCTTCTTCTTGTCGTGTCGCTAGTCTTTTCAAAACAGAGTGGCACTTACTCTAATTGAAATTAATCATCATTATCATCAATTAGTTAATCCACTAAGCTGTTGGACGTAGGTCTCTCCCAAGACGAGCCACTGCGCCCGGTTTTCGGCTCTTCTCATCCAGTGCTTGCCAGCACTTGATTGATTACCTGCCTATTTTACCTATAGGTGCTTGAAACACCAGAGATATAAAACGCTCGCACTTGACCTTCTAAATATTTTAAAACACCTTTATAGGAAGACAACAACAACAGCGTAACCATTCGCAACAGCGCCCTCTCTCCTCCTGGTCGGAGACAAACCTGGACACAGGTCACACTATCGACCACGGCTACAGTGACTACGAATACGAAGTCAACCGGTCTTTGACCACCCCTACCCATTACAACCAAGCGGGAATGGATATACCGTTGTATGTTGATACTAGAGCGCCTGGTGACGTCACATCTCCCCTGACCAGCGAAGATGTACAACATGGAGGATTTGGTGAGTTACCTTCTCTAGCTAATGGTGAAGTTTTAGTCAATGATCCTTTGCCACATCACTTGCTGATGAAATAAGGAGATGGCCCTGATGCTAAGTGGTCAACATCACCTAAAACAAAGCACTGCTTCGTAAGTCATGCATGATGAGAAAGTGCCCTACGATACCATACTCTGTGCCCATCAACTTGATGCGTCATGTGCATGTAATTTCACCCTTCAAACCGAAAACCGGCATGAAGTTTAAATCTATAAGTATGTATCTAAGCCTTAAATTTGCATTAAGGTCATGCATATATTGTAATGAATTTCATTAGTTATTCCTTAAAAATAATACTGAAATAGTTTGAATGAATGCAGCGTTATGAATGCAGGTATTATCAGCTGTCACCCCTACCTTTCCAATATTGGAATTTGTTTTGAGGCTTTGGTATTTGAAACACTGACCCAAATAGGTGTTCGAAAGTTGCATATATTAAAACGACTCGAACTGATAAGATATACACGTTCCACTTTTGAAAAACATGATCGCAAGTTATTTTACGAGGTGTTTTTTCTCACAGCTAATCTCTCCAATGTAGAAAAACAAGAAATCAAGACGGTTCGCATAGTAAAACGCGAAAGCGAGCGAAGGCAGCGTGATCGCGAACGTTCGCTCCAACCGCTCACCGATTGGCCCTCCAATACAATAACAACCAATCTCGACCAGTTCATCGAAGACGAGCTCGTCCAATCGTTCAACAACACCAGAGCTTCCTCTCTACCAAGAACAGATTACTACAAAAACCCACCCAATCCACCAAACTACCTCCAAATCGGAGAAAAAAATATGGACATCAGCCCTAAATACGTTTCAAGTCCTTCCTTATCCTACGATTACTCCCAAAACATGTCTTCTATGAATAGTAGTTACAGTAAAAGTTATAATCCTTCTGGATATGACAGGATGTCTCTGTCAGCTCAATACACAATTAGTCCAACTGAGAGCACAAGGACTTTGACCAATGACCCTATAACTATGTCGATGTCTAAGACTAGTAGCATAGTGAGCTTGACGCGGTCTAATATGGAATTGTCACCGATTTTCAAGAGCGAGGCAGCGAAGCAGATTATAACTGAAATGTCAGGAGAGCCTAAGAATGGGTCGTTGCATAGAAGACAGGTCCCGAAAGAGAAAAGGCGGCATTATACAGCGCCCCATCATCTGAGCGCGAAGACTTTGAATGAGCTGCCTAAGGATGCGTACAATCAAGATGTAAGTTAACATTTTTTTTATGTTTATTTTATCTGCGAGTTTAATAATTTTATGGCGAAGATATATTTTAATATTCTTTGGTTTGGTAAGTCCTAAATTGAACAGGCAAGGAATTTTAATTTGGAATCAATCTTGTTAGGGTGTAGGGTCTGCAAGGGAAGTCTCGTCTATTTGTGTCTTTTCTACAACCAAATGAAACAACCTGGAGATTTTGCTCGTTTTCAGTACAAGAACAAAAAGAGTTCCGAGAAATTGACCATAATTGCTGACCCCGAATTTGGTACATACATGTCTCTAACTATTTTACGGTATGGTATGACCATTAATAATGTTTGGCCATATCATAAAGTGGCCATTCATCATAGTTCTTTACGATCCATCCACGACATCTCTCTTTGTTTTACATAATTTCATTATTTCCCAGAGCTTTTAATTTTTTGTGTCTTAATCTCATGTGGAACATTTCTTTTCTGTAATGTTATTTTAATATTAATTTAGTGGCGCCCCGCGGTTTCACCCGCTCAGTTTTAAATCCCGGTGTTCCCACGGGATAAAAAGTAGCCTATATGCTATTCCAGATTATTATCTATCTCTCTGCCAAGTTTTATCTAGTTCCGTTCAGCTGTTCCGGCGTGAAAGAGTAACAAACATCCATCCATCCATACTTACAAATGTTCGCGTTTATAATATTAGGTGGGATAGGATAAAGAATTAGAATTTGATTGACGGCATTATTTATTAGAAACTCGGGCGGTCCCTCGACGACGCCGACATGGAGCGCGCGCTCCGGTCGGCGCCCGCGCCCGATGTGGTCCGCTCCGCCTTGCCGCCGCAGATGCACAAACTCGCGGATAACACCATCGATCAGCTGCTGGCTGCGCCGCAGAAGATTTTGATCCCGGAGCGGTACATCCCAGAGAAGGTAAGTTTGCAGCTTTGTAACAGCTTCACGACTTTGATCCTCATGCACGATAGAATATAACTCGTAGTACGAAGTATGATACCCAAGATTATTGTAAGGATATCGAAGATGCAAAGTTTGGACGGACCTACCTCTGGCTACCTTCAGTTGTCAGAGGTAGGTACGCTACGTTCAAACTTTACATTTTGAACATACCTTGAAGGTAAGTTTACAGGTTTGTGTGAAGAAACAGTTTCGCGACTTTGATCCTCTGGCATGATGGAATATAACTCGTAGTACCAAGTACGATACCCAAGTCTAGAGAAGATAAGATAGATAAGATATCGAAGATGTAAAGTTCGGACGTACGGTAGGTCTGGCTACCCCCAATTGTCTGAGGTAGGTTCGTCCAAACTTTACATTTTGAACATACCTACCCACATTTTTACATTAGTTAGTATTCCATTCCAAACTTTGTGTCATGTGGAAAAAGGTCCAAAAAAATATTGGCTTTTTCCGACAGTTTTCAGCCGTTGCAGCGCGTTATTAAACCTCAAATTTGAGGTTTAATAACCTCAAATTTGAGGTTTAATAACGCGCTGCAACAGCTGAATTAAAATATAAAGTCTCCTTCATCCTATATGTCCTATCTCCATCTCTTCATCATCACGAAGTAAATGTGTACAAATCTTGCGTTTTTTTTTATGCCAAAGCAGGCAGACGAGCGTCCACTTCATGTTAGTCAACTGAGCACGTTATTAGCTCTAAGAACCATCCTGTATAGGGACCACATGGTGATTGCAATCGTGAACACAAAGCGTAGGTCGGCCTTCATCCGATGGACTTGACGAAATTAAGAAGGTCATTGGAAGCCGTTGGGATCTATCCTAGATATAACAGCCTGTATAGCGGGATCAAAGGGACTCTCTAAACTGATTTTGTTTTAATTCAATCTAATTGTAGTATAAATCTTACACATTTTTTTATAATCATAATAACTTTATTGCGAATATAAGTATTTCAATACAGGTGTCAGGGTTTCAAAATAATGTTCTTCCATATTCCACTTAAAATAGCATGCAATAATTATGCAATTTAAAAAATTAATGATTTCATAATAAATGTACAAAATGTCTCAAATTTAAAATAGAATTGGGATAAATTAACAAATTAATGAACAAAATGATTAAATAAATAACAACAACAAAAAAAAATATTATTCTAAATTGTCACTAAGATACTCAGTCACTATAATAAACTTTTTCTATTAGCAATTTTTTTACATTTTTCCTAAATATAGTGAAAGAAGGCGAGGTCAATGAGGTATTAGGCAAATTATTATAAAGCCTTGTGGACATACAAAATATTCTGTTGAGACGATTTATTTTTTGGACAACAAAGTTTATGCTGATGGCGTATGCTTTTGAATTTATCAAAAAGGTGTATATTTTGTCTAGCAAATAATACTGCTTCAAGAATGTAGATAGATGGTAGGGTTAAAATCTTTAATTTAGAAAAGTATTGTTTGCAACTGTCTGTCTGCTGTAGCTTGCATAGCTTTTTACGACGTTAAATCCTGGATCCTTTTTTGGGGTAGTTTAACAGTAAATGTTATTGTTTCCACATGGCAGCCTCCAGAGCTATCACCAGAAGAGCAGCAGAAGAGGCAAGAGAAAGTGGAATCTATAAAGAAGATGCTAACTGGCACACCAGCTGACCAGGGCAAGGTACGCATGGACAGGCACATTTCCGTTTCCAGTGAATTATTGCGATCACCTAACATCGCGTGAATCATCGCGCATTGTGCAACTGGTCTTGAAAATTTATGAACTGTTGGGGCATCAATACACTTTTTTATATAACAGTTTCATTACATTGACATTACTTGAAATGTGTTATAAATTTTTCTGTATACTCGCGTCTTCAATTTCTCGATAATGTTGTTCATACCGACACTTTCGTTGATCACATTGACCATGTCATACATTTATCTATGAACATGTTCTTTGAGGTACCTTACTATTGTGCTTTCAATGTTGTCTCTCACAAAAAAATGTATGGATGTCAGTTTTTGTTTACAGCTTTATGTTTGTAGATAATAATATCCCTATAAAATCAATACAATGTTCATGTTATTGTTATCTCACATTAGTTTTTTTTTTAATTTTTATATTAACACGATCTACAAACATAATACCTACTTCATAGAGTTCTATATAATCCAGTGTATATTCAGCCTTGTCTTGGTACACACGGATACAGGTCAAGCTAAAAGCCAAGCAACAAGGGCATTAAAGCGAGCAGTAGTATAGCTACGTACTGGGTTCTAACCACGAATGAATTTGACATCATTTTGTGGCGTTAACGTATATCTTAGCGATATTCGACCGTATTCTGTTGTCGTTAGGGACACGATACGTTTACCCGATTAACGTCAAATTCGGTCGTTATAGGGCCCCTGAAATGTGCCAAGTTGAAAACTAATTTGAAACCATATGTGCAAATAACGTATCAAGCTTCGAATGGCCTCTACAACCTGTGCTTGTCATTCAGAGCCCCGACGCAGTCGAGAAGCGGCAACGCGAACATCTACTGCAAATGAACCAGATATTGGCCAAACAGGTTACGGAGATGAGCAAAATTATCGCTGGTAAGAACTTGGCTGATAAATAATGCTAGTTTTTTGTTTGTTTGTTCGTTTCGATCGCAGGTTATCTTACTGGATTTCTATACGTCGGTGGCAAATGGTCAAATATTTTTATATGACAGATCTGCAACCCGATTACGTTAATGTCTGGCTATCGAGATGGATTTCAGTTTGTCATTTGATTCCCATCCATCCTATACAATTGCTATTACACTAGGGGAATCAAATGTTAAACTGAAAGTCATCTCGATAGTCAAACATTAGCGTACCCGGGTCGCGGGTAGCAAAAACCAGCGTTTCTCGTGACATAAATATTGGTTGTCAAAATTGGGTAGATCTTTGGCCCTAGTTTCTGAAACTCCACCGGCCATATATAGCTTACCTACAACTGCTTTAGAAATCCAGCAAGACTGTCTGAAATGTTTGTTTTGATGTTTTTGTCGGCATGTTCAATGTCAAGCTTCGTTATTTTAATTATATCATTTACCCCCGTATCTGAAAGCTCGATCAACAATAATCGGCTGTCAAGTCACTTGTTATCTCTATCTAATTTGAAGTTAAAGCTGAAATGGCAAGTGACTTACAGTCGATTAGTATTGATCGAGTTTTCATAAACTGGGGGCTCTTAAATAACTTATTGTTCACATTGAAATAATATTTAATAAGTTATTTTTCTAACTGAATTTTAGTTTCTAACTTCTTTGAATATGCCTTCAGTTTTTGCATTCACTTTGAATTTAAACTATTTAGTAAATTTGGTTTTTGCACATTTTTATTTGCAATTTAGTTTCCATTATACTTATAATGAGAATCACCAGCTTCTACCCAGTATACTTTCACTAACTGGCAACATGAGCTCACTACTTTTGGTTAAACTTGTAAGTTAATACCAACAAGTTTATTTAAATAGTTTATATCGTCGGCTTATTTTTAAAAGTCACTAACTACAAAAAGTCACTAACCTATATTGGACCGGCGCACTCGCCTGAATGAGCTCTACAATAATCGAAAACCCATTTATTTTTAGCTATTCTAGTTTCGCCGATATGGCACCTGCTTCAAGTCATTAGTCAACTCAAAAATTCAATTGCGTTATCCCATACTGTTCGTTTTGTTGCTTAGTGACTTCTAGCAATAAGCCGACGATATGAATTATGTGCTAAAAATGCTGTAGGTACTACCTATGCCATTTTGAATTGTAACTAGGTATGTTTGAAGTGAGCTCATATAGTTAAACTTGTTAGTTTTACCTCAGGGGGCCGATTCTAGCCCAGTGACTTTAGACTGTAGATATATATCACGGTAACTGTCAAAAAAAACTGTATAAGTAATTTAATACAGTTACCGTGATATAATATATCTAACGTGACAAAAAAGTGAGTGGGCTAGAATCGGCCTCCTGTTCATATAAATCATCTACTGAAAATCCAGTACTACTTTTGCCAGTTTGAATTGTAACTTTGTGTGATAGTGATGGTTCTCAGCGTGATTTGACGTGACTAATCCACGTGTGTCCACGCATGTAACAACATTTTGCTTGATGTCGTTTGTCCCGTTTCTGCAGGAACCAACTCTGAGGGCCCGTCGTCCAACCACTGATTCACATATCTTACTCATATCACACTTAACTTCACATCTCACACTTTCTTCCATACACTTTACTCCTTCCAAATACTTATTGGCTGAAACAGGACGGTTCAGAAGATCCAGTGTGTTGCAGCATGGTTTCGTTTTATGCATTTTGTTGTGAGTAGTCCCTTAATTATTATTAATTCATGGTACGAATACACATGGTCATACAATACTGCCGACTTACCGCAAAAGGGCAAATCGAACATTTTTTCAAAATTGATAATGCATATTCGGATTCAGGAGAAAAGGGCGTATCTGACAAATTAAAAAAAAATCTATCTCCATCTTGCATTGAATTACATTAGATTTTTTTTATTAAGCTAAAAGGAAAAATCATGATTTTACAAAGAATGAGCATAAATAAATAAATAATAAAAAAAAATTAATATAATACGTTTATATGCAAGTAATTTGCATTTATTATTTCTGCATATACATTCAAATGATTTTTATTCCCGAAAATCAAAAAGAACATCAAACCCAAACAACTTAAAGGAAGACAAGAGCTAATGTGACTCTCGCTCGCGCGTTTTGACTTGTTGAAAGATCACCAAACCCATTTTTGAAAAATCGCAAACAACCATTTTGTGTGCAATCACATTGCGCATAATTTTGTGAAATAATCATTTTGATAGATACATGTTTTCCTACTTGTTTACTTCCTAGTTTGCTTTTCTAGTTTTTGTACTTTAGCAAACATTTGAGTATGAAAACGTGCATCGATCAAAATGATTTTTTTACCAAACTGTGTGCAATGTGATTGCACACAAAATGGTTGTTTGCGATTTTTGAATATCAGGTTTAGTGATTTTATATCTTTCAAAATGTCGAATCGTGCGAGCGAGAGAAATATTAGGTGTTGTCAACGCCTTAAACCCATTTTCCTCGAGATCAAAAATTTGTTAGATGTGCCCTTGCAGCAAGGCGGCGGCAGAACACGTCTTTTATAGTTGTTTCAATTACCAACCAAGTAAACATGATTCACGTGTCTTCTTACCTACCCTACCTTTATACCGTCCGTTAGTTGCCTTGTTATTTTGCATTTCAAGTTTACTAATAAAATTTGATAAAAACACTGAATTAAAATAAATGCTGCATTAGAAACTAAAGTTTTGTTTCTATGAATAGAGAAAGCGTTAGAGGAGCTGCCTAAAAACATGAATAACGAAGAATGGGACGACCGCTCGCCCGACGTTGAACTGCCTATTTACCAACAGAGGGACAATTTCTTCACATGAAATATGTACTTACCAATATAATAACTGAGAATAACACTCAAAGGACATTGTTATTAGAGCTAAATGATTTAATAATAGCATGTGCATTTTATCTTGAAGGCTGGCGCACTTTTAAAAAACTATTCAACCAGAAGACTAGAACTTTATTATTTTTTTACTGCAGATGATAGTAGTTTGATCAAAAAAAATACATGTCAGTCATCACTATAGTAATGCACGTGTAGGTATTATTGTAGCTAAGAAATGTACCATATGTAAAAAACCAATACTGGTGCCTTATACTATGACCATTTGCAGCGCGAGCTCGGCTAAGACAAGGCACCGGTGTCATACGGTCAGGGCAAAGTATCTCCTATGTCATAAAGAATAAAGCCCAACATCAAGTTTTGACGTTTTACGATTTGGGGCAAGGAATCTCATATTTTCTTAGTGAATAATGCCCCTGGGCTTATAATTATGCATGACTTTGACAAGCTAAAGCATTATCATTCACTGTTTTTAGGGCAGTATGTAATTAAATATTGGATTTATAATAGATATAAAGTACTTAATGTAGTACCATTATTATATTAGTAGTCAAAGTATTTTAGCATGTAGATAAATAGTAAATAATTGAATTTCGTATTATAAAAACTTATTGCTTGATCATTTTAATAATGCATCACAAAATGCTATGTCCGATACCTGTCTAGACTTTACACTTTGCTCAATTTTCAGAACATTCCTTTAGGTTAAAATCAGGGATATTCCGGTATGGGTTAACAACCGAAATGAAAAGGGTTACCCTAACCGTATCGTTTCGGTAACCGATTCAATAGGTAACCGATACGTTTCTGTATAACAACCGAATAAAATAAGGGTTTTTACTCAAAGTTCAAATTGGCTTAAAATTTAGCGAGAGCGCCGACCGCTGCCGAGTCAGGCCGAATGTAGTGTGTGTGTGTGTGCGTACGTGTACTTCGGGAAATAAAAGTGAATGCAACAAAAACAAACTACGTTACGTCTTTCGTTCGCACGCGTCGCACGTTAGGTACCTACCTACCTACTTGCTTGATCTGAAACTTTATTTATCATGGGTTATGTTGAATGAATATCTTGATTGCTTAGTACGTAGGTAGTAAAGAAAGAAAGAAAGAAAGAAAATATATTTATTTCGTCCCACAATAGGTAGGTACAAGTAGGTACTTACTTAAAACTAACAGAAAATAAAATTATAACCTACACTAATAAAGGACCTACCTACCGTTGTGCGGGGCAAAAAGGTCACGTCTCAGCTTAAATGCTGCACTAAACCTAGGTACCTAGGTACCGTAGGTACAGTGCAACGCTGGTTTTCAGACGTGGCCTGGCCTAGTATGACATGCGACCGGTAGACAAGTAAAAGTAAAAAACACAGAATATATTTTAGCAAACAGTAGGTACATACATAGTAATTATAACAATAAACAACAGACAATTTACACCATAGAATACAACATTTGTTTTTACTTACATCTAATAAAGTATTTACATATGAAACCAAAGGAAACTAAAATGATTTTTTGCTGTGGAGCCCGCAAGCAAACGAAAGCGCGTAGCATTATATACTCTATGCTAAAGACAACAGAACAGATACAGGACAACGGAAATGACACACACACCAATAAAATGATACTGAGAAAAAATTAGGGCGTTGGCCAGATTACAAAATTAAAGTAGTAGTTAGTAGGTAGGTAGTAGTAGGTAAATCATCATAAGGTAGGTACCTACCACCTACCTTATGATGATTTATCTACCTACCTGCTAGGTAGGTAAGGTAAGTAGGTAAAACAATGCGAACGTAGCATTAATGAAAAATACATGGTAGGTACATTATGTAATTTTTTAATCTACCCGCTTTTTGGCAGATAGGTAGGTACGTTCTCTCGCCGAAGTGGGTCTCGGATGCATGCACTCTAGTTTAGTTGTCGCATATGCGGAGTGGAGTGAATAATAGTTGTTAACCAGTTTATAAAAATAAATAAAAAATGCCTCGCCGGCAATCAAATGCCGTTCATCGGCATTTTGATTACATCCAAAGG
Source organism: Plemyria rubiginata (assembly GCA_963576535.1). Lineage (NCBI taxonomy): Eukaryota > Metazoa > Arthropoda > Insecta > Lepidoptera > Geometridae > Plemyria > Plemyria rubiginata. The sequence continues at coordinate 5,618,889 of OY754926.1, forward strand.
ACTGGTGTTAGTTCATGTAAACTTTGTGGAAAACAGTGTGGTAAGTAGGTAGATACCAACCTATTCTACTACCTACTTCCTATCCTACTAATATTAAATTTAAATAAATAAAATTGGTGGACTTTCCACACAGCACTATCTAGCCCCAACCTAAGCCTCAGATAGCTGATATACTACTTAATATATACTTTTTTTTTGTAAATACATACTTATAATATTATATCCAGTAATATAATACAAGTGGCTCTGGGAGCTGTTAGACCTCGCGAGCATACTAAAAGTGAGCTATTTGAGGAATGTAATGTGCAAGTGCATTTTCCATTTTGTGATTTTTTTGATCTTTTTGATTTTTTTCGCATCATCTTGTGTAGAATGAGGTCCTTTGTGTTTCTCTCAAAATTGATTGAAAACCATCGATTGTTTGATGAGCTATCCTGTTCATCATGCTGAAGATCCTTATCAGATCTTCGCCAAACTTTTATGAGACCAACTTATAGTTGACCGAGCGAGCGAAGCGTCTCAGTTTCCACATTGGCCAAAAATGCGTTAGTCCGGATGTCTGTCTGTCTGTCTGTCTGTTCTCCTCTACAGGTCGCATTTTTCAACCGATCTGGACGAAACTTGGTACACAGGTTATATGACTTATTTGATTTTTTTTGTCGTCGGGGATTTTTGATTGGAGGGGTACTTCCCCCAAAAAAAGGGCAAAAAGGGGGCTATTTGATATACTGGATATCTCCACCAAATGAGATCCGATTTCGATTATTCTTTTTTATTTGAAAGGTAGTAACTATAAGTTGGTCTCATAAAAGTTTGGTGAAGATCTGCATGATGAACAGGATAGCTCATCAAACAATCGATGGTTTTCAATCAAATTTGAGAGAAACACAAAGGACCTCATTCTACACAAGATGATGCAAAAAAAATAAAAAAGATCAAAAAAATCACAAAACGGAAAATGCACTTGCACATTACATTCCTCAAATAGCTCACTTTTAGTATGCTCGCGAGGTCTACAGCTCCCAGAGCCACTAGTGTAAAGTATTTAATTGTGAAGTAACCTGGGAATTTTATAAAAATATTTTAATCTTAAAACCCTGTTTTACCCAGTTTTCGTCCAGAAATTTCAGTTTTCGACCACCTGCTACCCAGTTTTCGTCCATTCATTTTTGATGGGAAAATATATCAAATAAAGGAGTAAAATTGATGGAAATGAAACTAATTTAATTAAAATGACATATATTTCAAAATTCATAGTAATAATAAAATTTTCTGCATTCAAAGTTCAAAACATAGGTACTATTTATGTATCGAAAATCATTTTTGCCAACTTCAGAAGAAATGTTTCTTTGGATTATAGTTTGTATAATTCGTAGCATATTATCATCATCATCATCATAATCATCACCAACCTCTTCTCTTCTTCTCTTCCCACCCGATTTCTATCCTGGTCTTCATCTCTTCTCATCCAGCTACATTTAGCAGATCGTCACCCCACCTCACTGGAAAACGTCCTACACTACGCTTACCTACACGTGGTCTCCACTCAAGTATTCGTTTGCTGTAACGATTGTCGATTCTACGGCATACATGGCCGGCCCGCTGCTATTTCAGCATGGTAATCCTTTGAGCTATGTCGTCTACTTTAGTTCTGTCGTATTACCTCGTTTCGGATTCTATCCTTCAGAGAAACTCCGAGCATAGCTCTCTTCATAGCTCGCTGAGCGAATTTTAGTTTGTGGACCGACCCTACTGTTAGTGCCACGTTTTGGCAGCATAGGTCATAGTTATAACGGGTGAGACGACTGGTTTAAACTTTCGTCTTCAAACATAAAGGGATGGGCCGAAGACCTGAAGAAATTTCCCAAACGAAGAAGAACGAACTGAACCCAGCTAAGTTTTTCGGTCTTGATATCTCACCCGCAGGGTCTCCCCGAGGCAGACATATTCCTAGTCCCTATCATAGCTTTATCCAAGTTCATACCCAGATTGACCCATCGCGCGTCGTGAGGCAGCAGCTAGGCTGTTCAGCATCGGTTGTAAGTCCTGCAATGATTCTGCCAATATGACGATGTCATCAGCAAATCCCAAGTGCAAGATGTATTCACCTTTAATCTTAATGCCAATTCTGTCAATTTTCAACCGGGGCGCAACTGGATAGGTTTTGTGGTTCTGAACCTGAACAGACATGGTGGCATCATTATATAAACATCTCAGCAATTCGATGTATCGCCAGATTTGCCAGTCAACCTGACATCGTTGCAAGGACTGCAAAACAGCGAAGGTTTCAACAAAGTTGAAGACATTTTCATGGTCTCAAACGCACACGGCCTGATTATACTCTTCAGATTTATACGTATAATCTGTCGGATTGTGTGAACGTGGCATATAATATCAAATGTGGTGCCAATATGGTGAAAAATAACACCACGACACTCCTGCTCCACACCTTTGGATTTCTCTCATGGTTAAAGAAAGGAGTTGAAAACACGTTGGAATTCTTACAGAACAGGAAACTACCCGCCTCTGTGGCGCAGCGGGCGAGAGCCTGCCTGCGACGCAAGAGGTTGCGGGTTCGATTCCCGTCGTGGAACAAATTTGTGTACGATCTGCAGAAATTTGTTCCGATGGTCTGGGTGTTTTCTATGTATAATAAAAATTATCTATCTATGTAAGTATATAATGTATTAAATATATCAGTTATCTAGTACCCATAACACAAGCTTTGAATAGCTTACTTTGGGGCTAGATAGTGCTGTGTGGATTGTCCAGCATTATTTATTTTTATTTATTTATTTATTTAAGAGTTGTGAACACTATGGTTCGGAACTAACCCAAGGTCCTTCTCCGCTATTTTAAGGAGTTGGACTGGCTGGGGTGAGGTTAGCAGAGAGATAATGCACAATACGCACCATTGCGGAACGTCCGTGCAGATTAAATTCCCCTACCACGAATTAGAATTAGGAAGAGATCCGAAGTGATTCGTCTTCTCCTGGGGATTTTCCATAATTTTCTTCCTGTTTCAAAACTATTGTCAAGGCTGATCTCTGGATAATACATTATGCTACATATACATTCTGTGTAGTGCCGGGTCAGTGTGACTCTAGCATCCTTGTCACTGGATTCTGGACATGATACCTGCGAGGCGTACAACCGCCTGTAACTCATCGAAGACCTCCGGCTTGGAGAGCAATAATCAATAATTTCTTAAATGGTCGAAAACTGGTCGGCTGTATCAGTTTTCGTCCACAGTAATACGAAGAATTTTAGAGGAAATTTATATGTGAATTAAGCAAAACCTCAAGAAAATAATAAAATAGGCATAAATACATATTATTCTATTGCTGAAAATTAAAGTTTATAGACTTTTATTCTATTAATTACATATTAAAATCATGGTCGAAATCTGGAAGTCGTATTTACCCCATCCTGTTCTCGACCGCCAGCATTTTATGAGTATCTGTATTTCTTGATCTAATCATATTAGCCCGGACGAGAACTGGCTAATCAATTTAGGAGGAGTAATCAGGCTAAATATTCTTAAAAAGCAGCAGTTAGCTTTCATACATAAAAAAATACAAGCAATCACTTTATTGACATGATTTGCCAGTTTGCCGACCACCTGGACGAAAAAGGGATTTTCTTTTAAAAGCATGGTACAGTTCTCGTCCACGTAATTTAAATAACTTATAATATAAATTTTAAGCTAAAAACATTATAAACATATTCTTTGATCTATTATGAAGGCATACAAATCACCAATACTCTAAAAGTCATAAAAATAAGTGAATAACTTAGCGTGAAAGCGCCTACACTTCACTATTTTTTTTGTTGGTTTTAGCCCATTCACATCGTATCACAGCTGACCACAAAATGATTATATTGTTTATAATAGTTGCGCTTGAACTAGTAACTTGAAACTTGTTTGTGTGTCTACTTGGAAATCCAAGAAAGCGCCAAAATACTCATAATCAATGTGTGCATGTGAATTATGCTATTTTTTGGGTTTATTTACTAGTAGTGCCGCGAATGGACGGGAAAGGGACATGGACGGTAAACAGGCCTACATACCCTATTATAGTCTGGAATCAAACATAGGCTACTTTTTATCCCGTGGGAATACAGGGATTTAAATCTACGCAGGTGAAACCACGGGGCGCAACTAGTTAATAAATAATATGATTCTTGGTTGAACTATGTAGATAGTAGTTAGTAGGTAGGTAATGATGGGTAGGATAGGTTCTTTAGTTTTCTCGCTTCATCCACATCCGTTCAGTCGTTTGGAAGATGAGTTATACCTAATATTGTTGTGATAATAAACTTTGTTAATCCTGAGTTCGACCCTGGGACAAACGCGTTTGTCACGCGCGAACATCGCCATCATTACCTACGAAGTTTACTAATTACCCGCTGGTAAGCGGTCGAGTCGAGGCAGTAGGTACGTATAACGAACTAAATGTTTTTAACAAATAGTACCTACTCTCAAAATAATAGTAATAGGTAGTATCTTCTCTAAAAGTTTCATCTGTTGTATGTATTTAAATGTAATTACAAAAGTGAAAACCACTCACCATTATTAGGTAATCTTCTAGAAGTTTATTTACACTTTCTGGCGGAATCAAGTTCGCAAACCATCGAACGCAAGCAAATACCTAATATGCCAAATACAACTCACGTACACATAGAATGCATCGCTCTCTTTCTCTTGCTATTTCAGTCAATCAAAAATACCGATTAAAACAACCCTTTCATTTCTGTTAACCGTTTCATTCGGTATGGGTTTTTATTTCGGTTAATACCCAAACCAAACGGTTACCGTTTCAATGGGTTACCGTTTCATTCGGTAACCGTTTCAAACGGTTAACCTTTTATATGGGTTATCCGATCCCTGGTTAAAATAGAACTACTATCTGACGATTGTAGAATTCATTTGTAGATAATTATTTCTGAATGTAAATATTTTTATAGCAATTAATTTGATAGGATATGCTGATGTATGTGTAGAAAAAAAATATTTTATTACACGTATATTTTGACAACTAGTATTTTGTTGATGCCATGAAAGAAAATAATCATAGTGATTATTTAGTTTAATAATATTAATTTACGAATTACAATTGAACTATTGTAACGGAAAACAATGCGTTTTAGTATTATTTCGTTGATTTACAAATGTTATTGTTTTAATTTTGTACAAATTTAGTTATGAATGACGCTTTTTAAATAATTTTGGTAAGCACACAGATTTTAATGAACGTAGATTATGTTCATTCCACCTATATTAAAATGAAACAAAAGTAAGCTTCACGTCAGGATATATTTATTATGCGTAAGCAGCCATTTATAGGTCACAGTTGGTATCTACATCGTAGTTAGTTTTGTTTTGGTAGCATAAATATCGTACTTACTCATATCCCAAAATGTTCGGTAAATAGTAGGAGACGTAGCTTGTATTAGATGTGAAAATTGTTTACAAGCCTAAAAGCAAAGCTTTAAATTCTATATAAACCCCAAATCAAATAAAACATGTAATTAGAGGTATATCCTTTCAGAGCTTATTGATCAAGTTACTTCACGTATTTGTATGTGGCGAAAAATGCCAAGACTTTGTTTGTAATAATTTAAATCCCGAATTTCCAATATAACTAGGATGGATATAACGTATAGAGGAAGATGGGGGAATGTCGATCACCTGAGAAAAAATGCTCTATTTGTTTTTTCATTTATCTTGTTAGTTTTAAGGTTTAGAGACTGCCTGCTCAAGCGTTACAACCCCTGCGCTGCAGCGTGCTCGCTGTGTTTCAAGGTACCTTTTATATTTAGGTAATAAGTTATTGGAGTGAGCGGTATTACCCGACACGATCGCCATTACCTCTGCTTTCCCTATTATAATTGTTTAGAATTATATTATTGTGCCATATCTTCATAATGATTGAGTGTTTGGAATTTTGATCATTTCACAGCACTTTTTCGTATACCTACTTGGTAGAAATTTTCGCTTACAATATTTTGAGATATATCATTATAGACGACTTTATGATGGCGTTTATTAATAAGCCTATATCGTATCTAGAAAGTATAGACTGACTTGATTTTGCCTTAGATATCCACTTAACAATTTGTATTTATTTACTGTATAGTCAATTATTATACTCTCTACCTATACATACTAAAGTTAGAACTATACATTTACATAGGATTTTAGACTGTTCTATACTAACTTCCAAAATATAAAATGTTAAATGTGATGCGGACTACCTACATCAGTCCTTATACTATCTAGTTTAAACGGAATTATATAAATACAGCGTCTATCCAAATACTCGTAAAATGACATATTAGATATTTAAGCAATGTATGTACTCGCTGCTCTTAATAAAAAAAAGTATGAAACTATTCAGGTCGAAACTTAGGCCTTACTTTATGGTAATAAATATGACTAGAGATTTCTTTAATTAAGCGCCCCGCTTTTTCAGTCTGACAAAGCGTCCAGTAAACGGGCTAGTTTTGTTGCAATTTATTGCTGCACTTGTACAGCTGTCCTGCTTACGATCTATTTGCGTGAAGAAGACAGATATGAAGTTGCAGCTTGCAATTGCCGCAATTTCTAGCCCATTTACAGGCCCCATTTTATTGTGCACCAATGTCAAAAAATTGTTATGTTATAAGACTGGAATATCACTAAATAACTCTATTCTAAAGGATTGCTTGAATTCATCATATAATTAAATAAATATCGCTGTTTAGCTTAAATAATCATATCTTTGAATAAAATCTAAATTACAAATGCAATCCTATAAGGCTATAACAACAAGAAGATTTATTAAAAAATAAAAAACCCGAGTGCCCGAACTAAAAGTATAGGTAGGTAAATAAGATAATGTTTTAAATTTGGTACTTTTTAATATTCAAATCCTTTCTTCAGTCTTGACGAATGATAAAAATGTAATGATCGCAGACAGTCGGAGGCTCGTGTACCTATGTCCTAGCAGTTTACTCACGCCTGTGGTTGTATAGGTAACTCATTTTGATCACTTTGGGGTTACCAGCACACCATCACATTTTTTTATTACAAAACTCTTAATATCTTTGAAACGGCTTCATCGATTTTGATGCGGTTTTTTCTAAACGATTTGTATGACCATAGAGAAGGTTTTATGATATATTTTAGTATCACTCATGGCCTAGTTCGCTTATGTGACCTAACGAATTTTGCGTTCTGCTTTTGTCTTTGAGGGTTTACTTTAAATCAAAAACTAATACATTATTTGAAAACACTTTATCACTCTCTTGATTTTGATACCTATATTGCTATGATAGCGAAAACAATTTTTTTTTTCATTTGACAGAATATCGCTCCTGCTTTCCTTCCCACGTGACTTTTTGGGTTTTTTTTTATTCTAAGGACACTTGGGAAGTTGCGAAAAATCTTTTGATACCAGAATCATCAAAATCCATCCATCCGTTTGGTTGCTACGTGGTAATAAAGGAAATATCGAAAGAAGGATACATACATAGATGGATACACGCCAAACACATAACTCTCGGCACTCGGGTAAAAACTATGTAGCTAAGTAATCAAATCGCGAAAGGATAATTTTTAGTACTGCCCCATTTAAATTTTGTTAAACCTACAGGGAAATGTGCATATTGTTTTACATTTTATCCTATTGTATACCTATCTTGCATAAGTGCGTATTTTCATTTAAATAAATAAATCCTATGCTATGATGTACCTACTACCGATGTTTTATTGTACCCTAACAATACACCAACCACTCACCCCACTAACAAATTATTTTGTTCTTAGGCGCAGTTGTATGACCGGCAGCGGCGGCGGCCCGATTATGCTAATGTCTGGCCATCGAGATGGCTTTCAGTTTGACATTTGATCAAGGAATGTAATACTCTCTGACGAGCATTTGATTCCCATAGTGTATAGCAACATATGGATGGATCTAGTATCTAAATTCCTTGGGATGGATGCTAAATTCCTTGGATGTATGGGAATCAAATGTCAAACTGAAAGCCATCTTGATAGCCAAACATTAGCGTAATCGGGCCGCTACTGCGGTTAGTATCTATGTTTTGCTCTTTTTAAAATGTTATGGTTGTTATGTTAGGATGAGCTGGGCAACATCAACTCTGTGGCCACCTAGTCGATTCCCGGAGCCTTACCCGTCGTCCTAATTGGGAGCGATCGTACGATGGCGCGATGCGTTCTCGTCGCGCGATGAGTTCAAACATACAGATTTCATCAGAGTGTCCTATTCGAACCTCGCAAGTGATTACTTGCGAGGTTCGAATAGGACACTCTGAAACGCTCGCACGATTGTGCGAGCACATAAAATGCTTAATAACGATCGTACGATGCCTTTGATCGTGCGATCATGTAATCAAAGTAACAGATCTCTTTTTAGCAGATCTCTTTTTTTCTTTTTTTTCGGACGCCATTTTGTGTTTTCATTGTTTGTGTAAAGCGTTTGGCTATTCTGTTATATACAAGATGACATACGAAGAAGTTTTAATTAACCAAGTACGTTTACATCCTATTGTTTGGAATAAACAGAGTGAAGACTATAAAAACAGGTTGAAAAGTGAAAAAGCATGGGATATAATTGCAAGGAACTTAAATAAAACAAGTAAGTAGATAGTAATTTGAGCTTAGTTTTAATCACAACCAGAATTGTATAGTGTATACCATACACACACACTCATAACTTGGCTATATATCTACTTAGTAAAATTTGAATCGTTACTGTAAATCGTACCTCCATTCATTACTAAAGAGATTATGACTTTTTGTGTGAAGCCTGTCATAGTGATTTCACCCATGGGGAACCACTATGGGGAAAAAATTGTGACAGCCAATGATGAAACATGTGTCAATCGATAGATTATTAAAATACAAACCGAAAGTATTCTTTACTAAATTGTCGTAAGTGGTATAGGTACTTTAGAAGATATGAGGGTTTGAATCGTTTAACTTAAACTGGCGTGAGCACGACGCCAGCCATCGAGCGACGGCATCACACGATGGACATCGCGCGATCTATTAGGACACCGTTAGGTCATCGTACGATCGACTTTGATCGTGAGATGAAAAACGCATCGCGCCATCGTACGATCGCTCCCAATTAGGACGACGCCTTATGCACTATGACCATTTGCAGCGCGAGCTCGACTAAGACAAGGCAGCCGGTGTCATACGGTCAGGGCAAAGTATCTCCTATGTCATAAAGAATAAAGCCCAATATCAAGTTTTGACGTTTCACGGTTTAGGGCAAGGAATCTCCTTGGAATCTCCTATTGTCATAGTGAATAAGGCTCCAGTGCGATAGGATAAGAAAGTGCCTGAGATATTTTTTAAACTAGAACATAATTTTTACAAAGAAGGGTTGGTAGGTATAAGTGTGAGGCCACACGGACAGAAATTCTGCAGTTTGTTTTTAGTAAGTAGCTTTTTTTATTAAAGCCTCATATGAAACCCAGCAACGCTGCTTGGAAGCTAAAAAGGCATGGTAGTAGTTTTTCCCCGGACGAGCCTTTCACAAAGAGCTCTACTCTCTACTACCTGCAACAAAAGTACCTATTTGATTATTCTGAATCAGCAGTTTTTCAATTAGTCTCCGGAGGGACAGAATCGAGTCTTTGTGTTGAGATAAATCAGTGATTAGAATGCGAGAAGTGTCGCACTACCTACCTAAGTGATTCGGTCCAATGCCGGGACTGACGACGATGCTTCCTTCCGTTATTTCCTATACTTTGTCAGAAACTACTTAGGTACCCATATTTGATAGCATAGCTTACTTACCTACATAAAATATGTACTTTAAGTTTTTTATGTGTGAAAGCTAGAAAAAAAACTTCACTATCACTACATGCTTATGCAGTATGCTTAAATCTTTAAAACGACGCAACGGCTTTTGATGCGGGTTTTTTTAATAGATAGAGTGATTCAAGAGAAAGGTTTAAAGGTATGTATAATACATGCATGATATAGTAGAAAAACAATGTGCAACCGTGCGATGCAGGGGCGCGCGAGCGGGTCGCTAGTTTAGGTAAGTATAAAAACTTATATCGTGCAAAATGAAATTTTTACTAAACTATGCGCAATGTGATTCGAAAATGGTTTTCAACATGACGTCAAAACGTGCTAGCAAGAGCTAGCATCAGCCTTACCCATCACCATTCTCCTCAATTATAGAGATTCATCACTATACTACATACCTAGTAGGTATAATAGCATAGAAGTGGGAAGATCTTTCGATCTACTGATCCAGATACGATGACATTTGAGATTGATTGTACGTTATGTAGCAATCTAGAACACCTAAACACTTTCCAATTAACGCCTAGATGTGCTTTTTTTTTAATTTAAGCAAGCCCATATTTTGTAACTACCAGAAAAAAATTATGGACTGTTTCAGCAGAGGCTTCTAAGATAATAGCAGTATCAAAACTTTTTTTAACTTTTTAGATTATTAGCCGCGCAGAGTGGAGGAAATGGGGGAGGCCTTTGCCCAGCAGTGGGACATAAAAGGCTAAATCAATGTACTTTACTAGGGTACACTATTTAAAACAAAAAAATAATAATAATAATAGATTATTAGCCAAAAACGGGACCAATTTTATAAATAAATAATGCTGGACAATCCACACAGCACTATCTAGTCCCAAAGTAAGCTACTCGAAGCTTGTGTTATGGGTACTAGATAACTGATATATTTAATACATTATATATATTTTTATATACATAGATATATATTTTTTGTTATACATAGTAAACACCCAGATCAACGGAACAAATTTCACAATACACAAATTTGTACACAAATTTGTTCTGAGGTGGGAATCGAACCCGCAACCTCTTGCGTCGCAGGCGGACTCTCGCCCGCTGCGCCACTGAGGTCGTCGAATTCTATGGGCACAGTACTAGAAAATACTTATCAGGTCAACCTCATACGCAATGCGTACCTACGAGGTTTCCTTGTGAAGTATTTTAGGAACAATTTTTGTCACATTTGTCGCGTTTTTGGCTAAAAGCAAACATCGATAACTTGGTGGTAGATACACAGAGATTTAAAAGTTCTGACGGCGCGCTACTGTCATTAGTAGCCTTTGCTGAAACAGTCCTTAATTTTTTCTGGTAGTTAAAAAAGGTGGTGTAATTATCAGACTTTTGATTATTTTAATAAAATACTTATTAGGTAGGTAGTTACAATATTAGTTGAACCAAGTTTTTAACAGAATTAATACAAGAAGCATGTTCTCAATTCTACTGGACCGGTTACCTACTGTTTTTTTTTGCCCTGCAATGCACTGCCCTGCGTCCATCGAATTGAGGCATATAAACAAGGTTGTTAGGTACTATTAAAAGGTATCCATACCCTTCAAACTGAAAGACAACAACGCTGCTTGACGGCAGAAAGAGGCGGTGGTAGTACTTCCCCGAACGAGCCCTCTACATAACTGCTCTGAAAAATATTTATATCTTCGTAGTGGTCCTGGCAAAAAAAGAACCCCTCCATTATCTTCAGTGCGTAAGGCGGACTATATTTTTTATCAATATTTTTTTTTTATAATGTATTTACGTACCTCCTTTACGAACGTGCCCTACGATGCAGAGCCCTTCGTCCATCAACTTTAGGCATATATAGGCTCGTGTGCCTATATTACAAGTGCACCCGCAACCACACTCAAACCGAAACATCAACGCTGCTTGGCGGCAGAAAAAGGCGCGATAGGAGCTTACAACGTATAATAATCAATCTAATACCTCTGCTTCAAACTCCTTTAATATTTATTAGGGATCATCATCACGCACTAAACACGAATCCATTAGCCGAAATTAAATGGAGCCTACAAGAGTAATTACAATATTTTATATCCTAATTTAACGGGTCGTAGGCGCCATTATAACCTAAGTGGGTAATGTTATAAATGGGGCTTTTAGAATATCTTACGATCAAGGAGTACAAAAGACTATGTAGAGCAGCAATCTATGTTTTTTAAATACAACAAGTACATAACTCTTCGAATCTTGACTCGATAGGATATAATTACCTATAGTGTGTTTCAGAATTCCCGTCATTTTACACGACTCTTTTAGGTATTGTATAATATGGTATTAGGTACCTACTTGTCAATGTCACATCTATGTAAAGAAAAAGATATAGCAACGGTTTAATTGGCCCGGTACACTATTACATAATGTATTGAAGCAATCTACCAGGAGCGTTTCAGATTATGGTTTAGAGCGAAGTTTGGAGCACATTCCTGTCTCAATCGTCAAAATAAACAAATATATTTAATATTGTACCTAAATATAAATGACCCTACGACATGAAATATGAGGATATTGAAGCTGGAATCTAATATTCTCAATGAAATGTCGTCAAAAGTTAGTGCTTCTCGATGTATACTTTAAGTGCTTCAGAAGACAAGAATAATATAATAATAATTAGTGTTGAATTCACCATGATCATTCATTATTAGCTTTTCGCATCACATCCAACTTATTATCAATCTAGTAACCCCTGCTGTTAGTTCGATAAGGATTTGCTTTTGATTATTTTTATTTCGAAGCAACTTTGTTCAAATAAAAGTGGTTGAAAAGATCAATTACATTATTTAGGTAGGTAATGTCGAATTTTGTCAGTAGTAGGTATACGTGACAGGTGGCAAGCTATTACTGTAAAAAATACGATATTTCCTGACGAATTATTCCTCTCACTGTTTCAGAACAGCGTCCTAATTATTCCGTGTAAAAGCCACGGAAGCTCCAAAAATAATAATCCGAGCTTGTAATGACCGCATAAATGCCATTGCAATTCGAAATTTCATTCGACTGTAACCGAGACCAATGAAACCAACTGTATTTTAATGTTTTTCCAGTAGCCAATTACAAAAATCCAAAGGCGATAAGTTGAGCTTTTGGTGTACCTACTAAATAACGGTTTAGTCGGAAACCAAGCTTGGTTTACTACAACCTTTTTATTTCCATCTATTATATCCATACTTAATTCGACAATAAAGTACATATATCCTCCAAAATCTAGATATGAGTATACACTTGGGGCAGATTTCTTAGATTTGGAGACGTCAACACCGTCTGTCACCGATGACCGACCAAAGGTCATGATCGTTGGCCTGGTATGATGCGGTAAGGAGCTGGATGAGGCATTTCCTTAGCACTAGTAAGAAAACATAGATAAACCTCAAAATATACCACTGACTTCCGCAGAATTTGTGAATCCCTTACTACATTGATGACTAGAGTCATAAGAGAAAGGAAAGAAATATAAATGATTTATCGAAAGAAAACAAGGATTCGTTGGGAACCTATCAAACATTTGCTCAGATAGGTCTATCATGTTGTCGAGCACGTCTTTGAAATCATTAGATACGATTTGAACTACCGAGGTTTTTGATTGATTCAGGGTAAAGTTTTAGATTTGCCGTTGCTTGTTCCATCAGCTAGTTGTATAAAAAAAAAAAAACGTATAAGCCACTGCTCGTAATCTATAAGTTGCGGGCGTTTAAAGTTTGCGGGGATAGCCCTTTTAATCCTTTATTCACCGAATACGTATTTAATTTTAACTCAAAACAAAATTGCGATGGATTCGATGCAAACCATTTCTACCGCGGTAAAAGTTTATTTCGGATCAACATTTTTATCATTGGTATAAATTAAAAGGCATATATTCAGGACTGGTTGTACCGTTGCTCGGCCCAGCACCCACCGTCGATCTCATTGTTTGATACATTGCACATTTTGGGGACTGTCGTTTGGGTACAATCGTTATTGTGAGCACAGGGTGTTGCATATTGCTCTATGTCGAACACAGAAAGTGTAAGTATGTAAGTGTAAGATTGAGATAAAGTCTCATACTTAATAATAACATTGTTTTATAAATGACGCTGGTCAGTAGTAGGTATCTATGACGCAGTTGTAGGTAATGTGTCATTCGTTATACATTCATTTTGAAATTTATACACATAAATCTTTCCTGTATTCCGCTGTACATTTAACCACTCCGTCTTCCTAAAAAATACCAGGAAAACCATCAGTATACCAGTCACAGTCGCGCACCCTGTGAATAGCTGCGTATGCGCATAAAACCGCAGTGCAGTGCCGGCCGCGACACAATCGCACACCGGCCGCTGTCGACACGCAACGGAACCGTGTAAGTACATACCACACACAATACATAACATGCAACACACGCGGTGTAAATAAACAAAGAGCGTAATCAGAGCGGATAACTAAATTAGCTATCAATTATTAAAAAAGTGTTTTATTAGTGGTGATAGGTAAGCGTTTTTGCAGAGTTCTACCAATTTTTCGTACTTCAGGAAAATTCTTGACCTTTTTTCTCTAAATAAAAAAATAAAGATTAAAGTTTTTGCGTTTGTAATTTCCATCATGAATCTTTCTAGTAATGTTAATAATCCTAAAAAGTTATCCAAAATTGACTCCATTTAACTAAATATTTGTAAGTTGCATTGGATTTAAATGCCCTGTGAAAATAAAAACATAGATAAAAACTAAGTATGGTCCTTGCCTATTTCTTTGTGTGTTGGAGAGCAAACACTTTATTGGCCTTTGTCGCTCAGCTATAACAAGCCCTATATTAAACAGCATTTATCAAAAAATAAGCTGAGATGAGAATGTGTGTGCGATAATAATTCATATATTAAGGTAAGTTACACAATTTTTATGCAGAATGTTGCCTATAAATATTAATGTTAGCTTTTAAACAAACAAATATTTCATCCTTTGCTATTTGAACTTCAATAGATATCGGTGAAAGTATAACCGTTAATGTTAAAATTATGATAATTTTATCGCTTTCGGTTTTTTAGAGACGGTTTATGCACAGCTATTAAAAAAATGTCATATTATTATGTAATTACTTTTCTTCGACCTAAAATTACAACAATGCATAATACTACAGCCTCACTAGTGATACGTTTTCAATATCTTATTTATGGTTTTGGTAGAAATCCCAACTAATATTATAAATGCGAAAGTAACTCTGTCTGTCTGTCTGTCTGTCTGTTACGCTTTCCCGCTTAAACCTCTCAACCGATTTTGATGAAATTTGGCACAGACAATCTTTAGACCCTGAGAAAGAACATAGGCTACCTTTTATTGCGAAAAAAAGAGATGAAGAGATTAAAAGTACGCAGACGAAGTCGCGGGTACCAGCTAGTATGAAATATTAATAATACTTTTACAATAGTGTTTATTTATGCTGTAACAAACGCGATACAGGTGAAATAAAATAACCTATTTCAGTTGCTTGTTTTTGTAAAATGAATGAAATCAAATAATTGAATCACATAGGTACTTACCCAAGAAGCTACTTAGGTATAATGATTTCGTAAGCGGTTTTTATCAGTGAAATGTGCTGTCACGCACAAATCTCACGCAATCAGTGGATCGATTTAACAAAACGCAAAGTAGAAACTATCGTATTATATATTTTCATATAGTTTTAATTTGTTTTTCAATGCCTACCTATGTTATAAAATTGTAAACCTTCAGATGGATGGAATCAGATGAAATCCTCAATTCACCTAAAGACTAATGGCGTAATCTCGTTGGGTGACAAACATTCAGCGTAATCTCCTCGATCACGATCCTTGGAGACATACTTAAAATCCTTTCGTAAACACCATTTCGAAAGAAAGTAGTGACACTAGAAAAAGAAAAAGAAGCGTATAGTCACCTGATCAGCCATTCTTATAGTAATAATAATAGAGTAGGATTTTTACCATCGCCGGTTTTTCCAAACACTTGGATATTTTGAGAGCAGAGCGAATGCCTAGGTATTCTAGGTAAGCGTGCTTGCTACAGACCACATCGAAACGCGAGCCTATAAGTTGTAAAAAAGATTATTTTTCTGCCAAACTTGATGACTGCAGCTAGTCTCTCAACTATAAGATTTTTGGTTTGCAATGGGTCCAAAGTATTTCAACGACCTCAGTGGAGCAGCGGGCGAGAGTCCGCCTGCGACGCAAGAGGTTGCGGGTTCAATTCTCGCCTCGGAACAAATTTGTGTACGATCTGCGGAAATTTGTTCCGTTGGCCTGGGTATTTTCTATGTCTAATAAAAAAATATCTATCTATCTAAAATATATAATGTATTAAATATAATATCAGCTATCTAGTACCCATAACACAAGCTTTGATTATCTTACTTTGGGGCTAGATAGTGCTGTGTGGATGGTCCAGCATTATTTATTGTTATTTATTTATTTATTTATTATTATTTCATGCTTACTGCCTTACTTGTCTAATGCAAAAACTGCTCGATAGCTATGACACTTTGAAGGTTTTTTCAGCCTTTTCAACCATATTTAGAGGTCTATATCGCAAGTCAAACAATAGTTTCACTTTCGGCCGGTGACCTTAGTTCCCTGAACATGCCGATGAACTCATGAGGACTCATTAGTATGCCACATGCGCCTAAGCAATAGGCAGTGCTACGGTGGGCTGGTAATGGAGGATAGGTATGTGGAATTATTTACTACAACCATCACTATATGAGATAAACGTGAGTAATTTATAAAAATTCCAGACGGTTATAAAAACAGTATTGCCATTGGTATCTTTATGGTAGAAACCTTTATCAAATCAAATCAAAAAACGTTTATTTTGTTTGAAACAGGTGAAACACAAAGAACAATATTATATTGGTTAGGACAACAAAATGCTGTATTGGTTGGTAAGAATGAAAGAAACATTTATTTGACACACAATACCAGGATAATAATAATAAATAATTCTGGACAATCCACACAGCACCATCTAGCCCCAAAGTACCTAAGCTATTTAAAGCTTGTGTTATGGGTAGATAACTGATATATTTAATACATTATATAGTTATATTAATATTTATTGCTCCATATTCTTAATACTACCTACTACTAATAATTTAGTAGAGCTGTGTATAAAATGATATGTAAAACTAAATGGAACTTGGAAGTTATAATCATCAGCCTACAGAAGCCCACTGCAGAACTTTCCCAAATAGAATAGACTTCCGGCGGTCTTAACAGTCAGTGTCGTCTTGCGAATCTGGGGGGTCTGTTCTAAGCGTCGTCTTCAGTTGTGGTTGTCATTTAGGTACCTGTTTTCCCCAGTGGTTGACGGAATACATGATTATATTATAACGCTATTCTACTTGTTGTACCTATGGGCTATGACTGCATAACCATTTCAACTATAGTTAACGGTGAGAGCTATTTCGGTGAAATTGGTTAATAAAAGTATTCACTAGAGTAAGTGCAGTCACCAAAATGCCTCAGTGTGCTAAAAAGCGACAACGTTGAGTTACGCTGCCGTAACCCCAACCACAGATAAAAGAATACTATACTATTAGCCTAGCCTACTATAGCCCCAACTTATGTGGAAAATAGCCCAGAACTTGCTTCATTTCATTCATTTCAAACAGAAAAAAACGTATTCTATTTTAATCATGAAGTATGTTTATAATCCAGTCACCGCTAAATAACGGCCTCTGGGTCGATCCAATCACAACTAAATACTCGGTGTCGATATACCCAAAACTGTGACACCCTTTCATCCCAACGTGTGTCGCGATGACCAGCAATACCTACAATATTTAATTTAATTAATAGCACAGTAACATTTTACGAACAGTAAAAGTTTCGCAAAGTTTATACCGTGCAATGCAGCTTTTTATGGTTTCTAACGAGGTTCCCAATTGGAGGGGTTCGTAGAATAATGACGAGCAAACTGCAGAATGCTTTTATGACTATCATGACAATACCATCATTTATGAACCTTTGTTTCGAACATTTGAGGTAGGTACAGATAATTTTTTTAATTTTTATCTCGTGCAGGACTAAGGTAAACTAATAAAACTATATTTCCCAACCCTTCTCTATCTTAGGTTGCAATGTTTTTGTTAAAAGTAACGTTAATCTTAAAAATTATTATTATATAACGTTAATCTGTTATATCCGACGCTGGTGCAGACTATTCGTGTTGTAAAAATCGAAGTTTAAAATAAGGACCAGAATTTTACTTTTTTAAGTGGTCTGAAATAAACTTTATATTACATCTATTATAAAATAGCGATGGTACATAGTTTGAATAATATAAATGGAGGCTGTCGATTCTAATTTATTAAAATCACGGAGAGTTTCACCTAGTGGACCCGCGCTCACTTCGATCACCTTACTCACGTTGGCATTTCCACACGCCAAAACCATGAGTGTTTTGGCGAGTGATGAATAAATGTTTGTATTACAGAATGCTAAATTGGAAAACTCACTGCGGATTCCGCGATCACAGGTGCAAGTAGAAAAGAAATGAACACAGCAATTGAGTTGTCAACTAACAAGGAACTAACCCAGCCTACCTACGTAGCGTACCGTACTAATTAATTAAATAAATAAAGAAGAGATCGCTTAATTCCAAAGGCGGCGGTGATTATGACATGTTTAGTTTACTACTCATAGAGCGCCATCAACCAAGGAATATGTACTTGTATTCAAATTCCTTGCCATCAACATTTTAAGCCCTCCAAGCCATTGACGTTTATTGCCTCTGAGTGTTCGCTCGTTGTGGATAATTTTAAATAAGTGATTATCTGTTTTTACCGGAAAAATATTATTGTTGTAAACTCATTAGATTCAATTCGAACTAAAAGATCAGGAGAAACGTGACTGGTTAAAAAAAACCCTGTTATGGAAAGAGGCAAGACGAAAGTTCAATTTGCGAATTCAATCTCCTTGAAAATATGTTATATAGAGGTTCCTTAGCCCTATAAATAATATAGTTATTTGGAGCCTGTAGTGTCCCACTGCAGAGCAAAGGCCCTTCTTTCTCTCCAGTAGCTTTCCTATAAACATAACTATAATTTATTAATAATTAAAACATAAAATAATTAATCATTCTAAGACAAGAGTCGGATAGAAACAAGTATATTTATTTACTCACAACGTTATTGATTTGTAAAAGTTTGTTTTCAACTTTGTGTCGCAGATGAGTCGGATATGATTAGCGTATATTTGCATTATGGAAAGCGGCGCCGTCGACCGGTTCCTTTGTGGTCCATCGAGATACGAGATTATTTGTGTGTCGATTGTATGTAGAGACGAAGTACTAATCTTGTGTACTAATAATTTTGGTTTACTGTAAGGATGAATCAACGGCATACCGTGCATTTATTGTGTGAGTTCTGCATATTTTTATATTTTTTATTTTTTCTACAAAATTAGATTGATTATTACTATTATTAGTCAAACAGCACTACTGTTTCAATTTGAAGAGTTGCCAGGTGAAATTACAGGCACTTGAGGCTTAACATGTGCCTCAAGTTGATGGACGCAGGGCTGTATCGTAGGCGCGTTCCTATCGAGCATCACTTATTATACGATACGATTCAAAGCATTGTTATAAGTGATGGTTACCATACTTAATATCAAATGGGCAATCTGCTTCAGAAAATTGTATAAAAAAGTCTTGACAAAGGCACATAAGTAGCAGCATGAATATGCTAAAATCTGTATCAGATCAGACGAGCGGATGAGCTATAATCATTTTTTAAATGAGTTCATTTCACAGAACCAGTTCCACTGGATATTTTTCATAGTCTTACTACTTACCACAGTTTTAATAGTGTTGTGGTGATAATAGGTAAGCTACCCGCATCTACCTTGAACTCATCATTTTATAATCTATCTAGGAATGAAAAATTCCACCATAGTGGAAGCATTTACACATCTAGGACGCCGCCATTATCCAACATCGCAAATATCGTGAGCTCCATTCATTAATATTATATAGGTATTAGATAGGTTGTTAAAATAGTAAAACCTCTATTACGTGAATTCTGTTTTATGCGAGTGTGGTTATGGGCTGATGACAAACCTTGTCGCCTATTGATATTTGCGCTATAATTGAACCACTTTTGGACATTTTATACCAACTAATTATAATATCGACTAGTTTTCATCAACCTGAAGAAGTGCACTGCTTCTTTTATGCAATGTCTACATTTGCAGGAAGAACGATTATATAAAGCTTTCTCCCTCTCTCTATTTATACACAACTATACCCGTGATGCTCACAAACAATATCGGTAGATACAGGGTAAAAAGTAATAAATTTTCTAATCTGGAAAAATATTCATTCCAAGTTTCATCTACCGTAAATTGGGTCACAAACATCGAAACTTTCGCATTTTTTTATATAAAGGGTAAAGCGTAAATTGGGTCACAAAACCCAAATATCTAAACTTTCTCGTATTTTTATATTAAGGTGGTGGGTGTCTGTGTTATATTACAGGTACATCATAAACTAGTTATAAAACTATTTAACTAGTTAAACACTTATCTAAAATTAATTTGACATTTTCAAGTGTCATCAAATCGCAAGTTAAATGTGATATTCGTGCCCCTTGGAGCAATTGTTAAACTTCTCGAAAATTCAAAGTTCATTTCGACGATTGGTAATGAGGCGAAGGCCGCTATTGATTGCCATTCGTTTGACTCAAATTGAAATGCCTGCTAATAATGGAAACATCGGGAATAACTTAAATGGTACAAAAATAACAAAATTTGATGAACAGTATTTCGATCTACGTTTCTTACTCTGAGAGTGAGAGTGAAGTAGAAAGTAAACGTTCGAGAAACAATCTGTCCTGTGTTATCTGTACTGTTATCTATGTATTTTGGACATTTTGTAAATAAATGTTATTCATTGTAATTTTATATATACTAGTGACCCGCCCGCGCGCCCCTGCTTCGCTCGGGTGCACATTGTTTTTCTACTATACCTATCATTCATGTATTATACATATAAACCTTCCTCTTGAATCAAAAAAAACCGCATCAAAATCCGTTGCGTATTTTTTAAGATTTAAGCATATAACAGAGAAAGCGACTTTGTTTTATACTATGTAGTGATGTACCTAAACGTATAGTATTCTCTTATCTGTGCCTTAACAAAATAATTGAACTAAGTGATAAATGAACTCTGAAATAGTACAAAGCTTAGAAGTTTTTGGTTCGAATGATTATGTATTTAATTTGTAGACGGCTTTAACTATTTTGTTTACAAATCTTTTCATTTCGTTGAACCGATGCAAAAACAAGGCTAGGCACCGATTTCTAATTTACAAAAACCCGTTGGATCAATTAAGACTTCAGACTTTGAATAAATTGGCCGATAAACTATTGACGAACTGTTACAATTCATATATTGAGGGTATAGAAGATATGATAGGAACTGATATCAGGAGTTTCTGGTCCTTCATTAAATCCAAAAGAAACGGCTTAAGTGGTTATCCCCAAACAATTTCAGATGGCTCAACCTTTGCTTCAAACGGACCTGAAATGTGCAATCTATACGCAAAATATTTCTCTTCGGTCTATACTAATGTAGCCCTCGGAAATTCGAATACTATTGGCGTGGAAGCGCCATGGGAAACTCTTAACGCAGTAACTATTAATCATGAAACAATATATAAAAAGCTAAAAAACCTAGATAACAAGAAAGGAGCAGGGCCAGATGGCATTCCTGCACTCTTTGTTACCAATTGTGTAAGTAATTTAGTAGAACCGCTATATTTGATCTTTAAAAAATCTCTTGAAACTGGTGTTTTTCCTGCAATATGGAAGAGAGCTAAGGTTGTCCCAATTTTTAAGGAGGGTGATAAAAAGTATGTTTGCAATTACAGGCCGATATCCATACTCTCAACATTCGCAAAAGTTTTTGAATCATTAATATGTCCAATAATTCAGTCACATTTTAAACAGAGAATTACGCCCCATCAACATGGCTTCGTTTCAAATCGCTCTACGTGCACTAATCTAGTTTCTTTTATGGAGATGCTGGTAGAAGAAATCGATGCACGTCATCAAGTTGACGTCATATATACTGATCTCAGTAAGGCCTTTGACCGAGTTTCCCATGGTATTCTAGTATCCAAGCTATTCAATAACGGTTTCGCGGGCTCCTTGCTGAGCTGGCTTGAGTCATATCTAACAGGTAGAGTGTTCTATGTTGTTATGGGTGGATATCATTCGGAATATTATAATATAATGTCTGGAGTGCCCCAGGGCTCCCATTTGGGCCCAATTCTTTTCAACATTTTTGTAAACGATGTCACAAACTGCTTTGAAAACTCTTCTCCATTTTTATATGCTGATGACTTAAAGTTTGCAAGATCAATAAGTTGTGTCTCGGATGCCAACCTCCTCCAGGACGATATTAACAGACTTATACAATGGTGTAAGGACAATGGTATGACCTTAAACAGTAAAAAATGTTTCCACATTAAATTCACTAGAAAACATAACCATTTTCCCTCGTCTTATAATATTTTACATGAGAAAATAGAGGAAGTTGAAATTATACGTGATCTGGGTGTCCTTTTTGATCGTAAACTAACTTTTGTTCCTCAAATTGATCTAGTAATTAAAAAAGCTTCCAAAATGCTCGGCTTTGTTATTAGAAATGGTAAAGTATTTCGAAATGAGAAAACCAAGAAAATTCTTTTCAATACCTTAGTTCGTAGTGTTCTTGAATACTGTAGTGTTGTCTGGCGCCCCCATTATGCTACGCATAATCTCAGAATTGAGAGGGTACAGAAAAGGTTCATGTGGCATCTGGCCCGATCGTCACCGTTGGCTAGGAGATCCGTATCATATCAAACGAGGCTCAAACATTACAAGATATCGTCTCTGGATAGTCGAAGGGAAACTCTGGATTTGTCATTTGTTTTTAAATTACTACGCCATAAAATAGATTGTCCATTGCTGTTGCAAAGAATCAGGTTCAAAGCGCCATCTCGATACCCCCGCTGCAAGATCACGCCACTTGTCCCTCCGCTACGAGGAACAGTACTCGGAGCTAACTCTCCGATTTCTCGTTTTTGCAAGGTACTTAATAAATGCAATGATCTAGATGTCCATTTTGACAGTTCAGCCAAGTTCCGAAAACACCTTACAGAACTGATATGTGAGGAAGGGAAATAGTTAATAATTCGGATAGCTTTGTTGTTATATTAGCCATGCATGCGGCCTCGCCCTTATTTTTGTGTCATAATGGAATGTGGGTGTTACGAGTAGGTATGTAACATTTTAGCGTATGTAGTGTCAATTTAAGTAGATAATAGCAGAAATAGCTTATTTACACAGTTCAGGCAGTTTATGCTACCTGCAGTTATTTAATTTTAGTTTTTTTTTTCTTTCTATTTTTTCTGATGGTTTTGTTTTTTTTTTTTGTGTACTTTTAGTCATTTTTGTTCTAAGTTATTTTAATGTGTCTATCTAAGAAACATTAGTTTTCAAACATTTAGGTTTCACACAAACATATTGTTAAAAATAGGTCACGGTTATACTTTCTTTTGTTTTTATTTACACTCTATTTATATAAAATTTTTTTTGTTTCTACAACGTATTCGCATGTTGTGTTTGCCTATAATAGGTTTGTACACATTGTATAAGACCCTTAATTATTAAGATTATGTAAGTTTGGTGTATTTAAACTGTTGGCGAACCTAATAAATAAATAAATAAATAAATAAACCGATCGATCTCCCACCAGTGGAATATTTAGGGTCGCCATGATAACGATCATGTTGATTATCCCAACTAATATTATAAATGCGAAAGTAACTCTGTCTATCTGTCTGTCTGTCTGTCTGTTACGCTTTCCCGCTTAAACCTCTCAACCGATTTTGATGAAATTTGGCACAGACAATCTTTAGACCCTGAGAAAGAACATAGGCTACCTTTTATTGCGAAAAAAAGAGATGAAGAGATTAAAAGTACGCAGACGAAGTCGCGGGTACCAGCTAGTTCTCTATAATTGATGAAGTGCGAACAATAGTAGATAGATAGGTACGTGCAATAGGTCACTGAGCTCAATATCACAGACATGTGAGAGAGATGACACAAGTAGAGCATCGTTTTTCCGTTATGACCACAGAACACTTATAGTTTACTAGCGACCCGCCCGCGCGCCCCTGCTTCGCACGGGTGCACATATCATGCATGTATTATACATATAAAGCTTTCTCTTGAATCACTCTATTTATTAAAAAAATCCGCATCAAAATCTGTTGTGTAGTTTTAAAGGTTTAAGCATACATAGGGACATAGGGATATAGGGACAGAGAAAGCGACTTTGTTTTATACTATGTAGTGATGACAAATGCCGTTACAAGCCTACTATGACGTATGTGTGCGTACACCCCTTTGTTTATTTTAACTACTCGCTGACCGAACAAGCAGATGGCCCACCTGACGTAAAGTGGTTCATCACCTATAAAAAATACCTACAAGTCACCCACAATAGGAACGTGAGCTCTGCCGAAATCAAAAGTCAAAGCCAATTTTTTTTTTTTCAATAAAACTTCAAGGACACTTTGAAACAGATGTTAAACCTCTGTGCCTGTAATTTCACCACACCAGGAGGGGTGGGCAGCCACACCCCTCAAACTGAAACACAGCAACGCTGCTTTAGAAATATTCATGTTTGACTAACAAAGAAATCTTATGCTCCCTAACCAAAGACAGCAATTACGACCCATTCGTGTGATTGCAGAGAAAATTATAGGTACCTATTGATTAAAAAAATCTGTTGTATCTTTTTTATATTTAATATAAATTATTATGTAATAATAAACTCATCATATTAAATAAACTGATTTCATCTGAATTCTATGCAAATGGAGTGGTTCGTTTTTGTGTTGTCTGATTTAACAATACGCCAGTCTTCTTGTAGATGCCTAAGGCATCAATTATAATCTGAAAATATTTATGATAATTTGTCAAAAAAACGAGGCAAACTCTGAAATTGTTGATCTTTTTTACTGGCATTCGAAAAGAAGGAAGCTATTGTGTTGTTGCCATATATTTTGGGCAGTAAAATATTCCTGGCTTTAATTTTCCGGTGAGAATATCCGAATCATTTTTACCGTATTATTCAGTTGGTTTTGAACCAGAAAGGGCTTTTGCTGTGAATATTGTGTGGGCTGTGGCTGTGTGATAAGTGTTCCAGACTACGGTGCTCAAAAAAAAGATTGAGGTCGGGAAAGGGCATACTTTTTAACGTGGGTAACACCGGATGGCGTAGCTAGTATTTAATAAATGAAAATGTTTTATTTGTGTAGCCAATGCCAATACAAATAAAAATTTACAGTGTTGAGGCCCTCATAAGTATGGAATACTTGTGTTAGAGTTAATAAATAATTGATTTGTTTATTATGTACATTGTATCCTATTATGTGAAGAAAGAAAGAAACATTTATTTGACACACAACACACAGAGAACACAGACATAACATTAAAGATAAAAGATAACAAACAAAACAAAGACAGAAAAGCAGAAAAATACAATAACAATGTTTGAGGCCAATTCAGTCAGTCTCAGCATAATTGCTGCTCCAAACTTTCGTGTGTACTTAAAACTCAAAAATAATTTTAGGAGAAAGACAGAGGTAATGTTTTAAAACTAGCTAAAATTAATTAAATAATAAACATTTCTGAAGAACTTTGTTCAAAGCTGTTCAAAGTCAGAGTACATCATTCATTTAGCGGACAGTTTAACGTTAGTTTGAAACCCGCCCTCGCGTGGGCCGTTAACTGTAACTGTACCCACATAGGTCGATTATCTAGGGACGCAAATAACCGTAAATCACGGTGATTATAGTGCGGAGTGCAACCGAAATAGGTTTATAAAACTATTTAATCACGTGTCACGTCCGCCCTTGTTTTTACTCGCATAGTATTTAAACTTACCCAGACTACATGGAGAAACTAGCTAGCTGCCTTTCGATATTAATAGGCTTGTGTTCCCGCATACCATGCTAAAGATACAATTTAGTTTCGACCATCGGGAACATATTTCAAAATCTATAATTATTACCTTGTATGAATGATGTTATGAACTACGTCATTAATTAAGCATATTAAGACGAAAATCGTTTTATATTTTATTATACCCAGAAGCTTCTTTCTAAATAATATATTTAAACCCAGAAAGCGCCAAAGACTGGGTGTGTGTCACTTTTATGACCTTGTAGTAAGGGTCATTTTTCTTAAGATTTGTTTAGCTTGACCTGTATTAGTGTGTACTTGCATTACGAACTTACAGGCATCCTTTTGCAAGAGGTCAGATGGTAGGTAGTTTTAAAGATTTAAGCATCCATGGGGACATAGGGATATAGGGACAGAGAAAGTGACTTTGTTTTATACTATGTTGATGATAGTGATATAGGAGACTGCGAGTAAGCAACTATAATGACTTTATTATTCATTGCAGGTGCAAGATGCGAGCTGTACTAGCGACGTTGGCCGTCCTGGCAGTATCTACTACCGCTGTTGAATGTAAGTTAGACCAGTTCTATTTATAAACGACTGCACGAGTCTAACTAAAGGGTGTCCAAAGTACCTCACATAACTGATACTAACTAGGTAGGGTATTACATCATTAACGATATTAGAAAGAAAAGAAAGAACGCATTTTATTGACTTACCCAGAAAAATAAAACAGCAGATGATAACTGATAGCTTTGCCATGTTTTCTGAGAGAAAATAAATCATTATTATTATGACACGAACTTAGTTACCAGCTACTACTAAAAGTTTTTGTTTTTGGATTCACACTTTTTCTGGCTATATAATGTGACGATGGTAATTAATATATTTTTGTAATCAAATTAATATCAAAGATGTAAATTATTGTAGGTAGGTATATAATCACCTAGCTTCGTTTTTAAGCTTTATCATAGAATTTTAATATTACCTAATACTTTATTGTGACAGTATGATGTTCTAGAAAAGCATAATACATTTCGCAGAAAACTAATATCTAAGCAACTATAAACTATGAAAATTCACAATCGTTCGCGGAACCACTCAGCGTTATTGAAACAGTTGCAGGAATTTCTATGAGCTGTTATTTTCTCCACAACATTTTATTGGTACTTTATTGTGGTACTCTATTTTTCTATCGATTTATATAATCTATAAATAAAATTGGGGTAAGTGTTACCGTAGTCCACTTTTTCCTTTATAATAGTTACGACGCCTGCAGGATAAATAAATTTGTAATAAAAAATCTTTAAAACGAATTTTGCTATAAAAGGTGCCCATTATTATTTAAAATAAACTTTCGGGATCAATATAAGCCTTAAACTTAGAACTTTTGATTAATGGGTGTATCGTAGATGTTTCATGAAAGTTTTTCTACAAGATAATCTAGATTCTAAAAGGGCTAACATTTATCATAGAGTTAGAAGAACTAAAACAAAACTTTAGGGCCAGACGTGCTAGACATTACTTGTCACGGAGAGAATTGGTCACAGCTGTACGAATAAAATGAACATAAGAATTGATGATCTAATGACAGTTATATCGACGTGAACCTATAACGATTACTTATTTTATATTGGAAAAACTTACAGCTAGTTCCAAATATTTTCACGTATCAAAACTTACTATTGCAAATAAATAGTAAATAAAATAGCAGCAATGGGCTTATAACCTGTACCTCTGACTACTTTTTTAACTTTTCTTAAACATCCTCAAAGAATCCTGTTCCTTATGCAAATAGTGAAAAATGTGTATCTATGTTTATCTGTCCTTCACAGCGGACAGCAGAGCGCGCATAGTATGCTACTTCAGCAACTGGGCGGTGTACCGTCCCGGGGTTGGGCGCTACGGCCTCGAAGACATCCCAGTGGACATGTGCACTCACATCATTTACTCGTTCATCGGCGTCACTGAGAAAAGCAGCGAGGTGCTCATTATCGACCCTGAGGTGAGGATTATAAGGTTTACTATCCAAAGGCCAGAGATTCTATGATCATTTGATTGGCAGCCTACAGAGCTTAGTTGGTAGTAGCTCTGCCTTCTGCACCGTAGTCCGTGGTTTCAATCAATTCTCAATTTTTCAATCGATTCTCTGTCTGGGTGTAACAATTAAAAGTTCACCAATTTTTATAGGTATTATTTTATTTAAAATGTAGATGAGTCGCCATTTCCACGCGTCCAATTAAGCCTAGAAGAGCTGGCAATAAACTAACGGCTTGAGTTATATTTTGTAAGTGTAGTTGACAAACTTATACTAAAGCTTAATGATTCTATCGACATCTTCTAAGTAAGCTGCATCGATTACCAATATTGCATCCTTGCAACCTCTCAAAAAAAGCTCTAGTAGTTCAGCAATGATCGAGTCGATGCCTCCAGGTGTCGTATCAACTTCTTATCATAGCTGTCAATAAGCACGATTAAATTCCAGTCTTGTTTTGACATTTGACCATTTTAGTTCCTTTCAGTTTGCAACCCTATGAACCTGAAGTATATTTATCCTGCATAGTTCATATAACATTTTTGAATAAAACCTGCAAAGCTCACTGAAATTTTGGTGAAAATTAAATTCCACCAGAACCACGTAAATTGTAAATAATACAGAACAAAAGACGAAATTGTATTCAAAGAATTTGAATTTCAATGCCTCAAATGTTAAAGCCCTTTAGAACCACTATATTGCAGCCATGTTATCGCCACTGCACAAAAATTTCGTATTTCGTGTGTTCATTCTTGCATTTATTTTGTTTACAGTATCTGGGTTCAGTAAATGTCATTGTTATCTAGCGCATCTTCATAGCATATTTTTTTTGCAAAACTAACGGCCGGTATCTGAAAGCTCGGTCAATACTAATCGGCTGTCAAGTCACTTGCTATTTCAGCTTTACTTCAAATTAGATAGAGATAGCAAGTGACTTAACAGCCTATTAGCTTTGATCGGGCTTTCAGAAACCGGGGGAGAAACTACTACGACTTGATTCGAAATAGGCAGCTGAAAAAAAAAAGTTTTTTTAAACCCAGTACCGATTAGCAATCCTCGTTGAATCCTGCTTTATATTTATTGACACTCCTTTCTTTGGTAGGTAGAACTGAACTTTAAACAACATAATAGAATGTACATTTATGTGACCACAGAAACCCAGAAATACATACAGACAAGTTAAGAAGATTCGTTATAATTTCGCTTAGAATAACACTGAGCTGCGAAGGCTGTCTAAAAGTTTTTTTCTTTCTTTGATTCTTTATCTCATTTTTGTTCTCAGTTGGATGTAGACAAAAGCGGGTTCAAAAAGTTCACGTCTCTGCGTGCCACGCACCCTAACGTTAAGTTCATGGTGGCAGTCGGCGGCTGGGCCGAGGGCGGCTCCAAGTACTCGCGCATGGTAGCCCAGAAGAACACCAGGATGGCCTTTATCAGGAGTGTTGTTGGTAAGCTGAGAAAATTTAGGAAATCACGCCCATCAGTCTGAGTTTTGCTTTTCGTACGTCAAACCTTTTTAACCTAATTCCAAAAAAGAGGAGGATGTTATGAATTCAACATACAATCTGTTAATCACTATAAAAGATACTGAAGCAAGACACTGAAAAAATGTAACACCTAAGTATTTATATTCAGGAAAAAACATTGCAGACAAATTGGTGTGCCTGCAGTCAAAGTTGAAGTTTTATTCCTAATTTATTTTCACACAATACTACAATACCCATAATGATTCCTTTGAGTATTTTACTTCAGTTAATAAGATAATCCTTTCACGCTTTGCAAGCTAAGACAATAGATAGATAACAAAAGTAAGCCACTTCGTGACGAAACAGCGCCGTGGAATGAAATCATAGCCATGATAAGGGTTGAATAATAAGCCCGGAAATGCAGGTATTATATAACTCTTTTGATTAGTGCCAAGACTAACAAAGGAAAATTTACATTGATACACATACTAAAAAGGCTGGGTTAGATGAAAACGATGATAAATCGTTACGTGGTTGCATCTAAAAAGGTGTAAGTAATAGATTAAAATAACTTTATCATACGACATTTTCAGCCCGATTTAAAAAGTAATTATAAAGTCCCATGACTCACAGGTCTGCGAATATAGGGATGTGCGTTTTTATCTATCATTCAAAGCTTTGTTTTGAATCTGCAGATAATTGCCATATTTCATATAATAAATCATGTTAAGGGGTGAGCTTCACGCACTGCATTACACTCAAGTGTAGGAAATAAAGTGACCAGTAGTTCAGTTAATTAAATTATTCAAACGAATTAGAAAGTATATGTGTAAAATATTTAGTATTTTTTTTAGTTTAGTAATTTGTTTGAATCTATAACAATTATTGAATAAATTCTTAAAATACATCACAGAAGGACTTATTTCACAATGGGATCTATTATATACAAATAAATGGGTAGACTTCTTTTGAAGGTTTATTTTAGTTAGTTAGGTCAAAGAGTACGAGGGAACAATTCATTACACTAATGACTTTATTCGATGGCTGTCCGCTACAATTTATCACACTATCTTCAAGACATAGCATTACATAAATTGTGGTGGACATTTTATTATAACGGTTAGTAGTGCAAATAGTACTGAGCAAAGTTATTGTAGGTATTTATTAGGTATAATGTAACCTATGCTACGTAGCTGAAAAATACGTTTGAGACTTGTGTGCAACACACATAATGTATATACAGTTCAAGAACAATTATAAATCGTCTAAGAATGTCTAGGTAAATTAGACTGGAGTGTGTAAAAATTTACTACCATTTCATTTCTCCATTTTACAGATCTGATTACAGGTTTATAATTCCGTTACAAGTCATGTTACATTTTTTTAGTAGTCAGATTTGGCTTTCATATATTAGGAAATTAATATAACTGTTAATTTATTATTCCAAACATTTCAATAATAAGAAAATGTCAGTGTGCTAAAATAGTAGTTTATGAAATTGTTGCATAATGAGGGGTATTAAAACTCGAGGGGGTGTTTAAAAACCGAGCCGTAGGCGAGGTTTTTAATAGTATCCCACGAGATTTTTAATACCTAGTTATGTGCAGTTTCATACACTACTTTATCTACTCTCATACATTAGTGTTGAACCTAATTCACCGAGCGAGCGAAGCGTCTCAGTTTCCACATTGGCCAAAAATGCGTTTGTCCGGATGTCTGTCTGTCTGTCTGTTCTCCTCTACAGATCGCATTTTTCAACCGATCTGGACGAAACTTGTAAAAGTTGTTGAAACTTGTTGAAGTTGTATGACTTATTAGAATTTTTTTGTCGTCGGGGATTTTTGATTGGAGGGGTACTTCCCCCAAAAAAAGGACAAAAAGGGGGCTATTTGATATACTGGATATCTCCACCAAATGAGATCCGATTTCGATTATTCTTTTTTTATTTGAAAGGTAGTAACTATAAGTTGGTCTCATAAAAGTTTGGCGAAGATCTGATAAGGATCTTCAGCATGATGAACAGGATAGCTCATCAAACAATCGATGGTTTTCAATCAAATTTGAGAGAAACACAAAAGACCTCATTCTACACAAGATGATGCAAAAAAAATCAAAAAGATCAAAAAATCACAAAACGGAAAATGCACTTGCACATTACATTCCTCAAAAATTTACAAAATTAAATAGAAAAAACATCATGGGGATGGGTATTTTCTACTTCTCTTCAACATTGATAGGTTTCATTCAAAACTCTGAAATAGCTTTTGCTAAGGCAGTAAATAGCTCACTTTTAGTATGCTCGCGAGGTCTAGGTACAGCTCCCAGAGCCACTAGTAAATAAAATATCAAAGTTAGTAAGAAATCCAGTTGACTGAAACAAAACGTATCAATTGGCGCCAAACCAACCGTATAACAGCGCATGCGCGCGCTGCGTCGCCGCCGCGCCGCGCCGTCGTCGCCACAGACTATCAAACTCTTTGGCTGTACGGTTTCAAGACCCTTGCCTTTTCCAAAAAGAAAAAGAACTGTATCGTCATGGTAAAAAAGTTATTTTATACAACTATCTTTGTATGAGGAGCTGTATCATAATTAAATTTATCTACTCTCATGTCATAAAATTCGAATTATAAACGTCAAAACGAATTCATATTGATATACTTTATAAACGCAATACCGTAACCAAATTAAAAAAAATTAATGTGTTCACTATGTTTGGTTTTTCAGATTTCATCGACAAATACGATTTTGATGGACTTGACCTGGACTGGGAGTACCCAGGAGCAGCCGACCGTGGCGGTTCATTCTCTGACAAAGACAAGTTCCTCTACTTTGTGCAGGAGTTAAAGAGGGCTTTCGATAGAGTCGGGAAGGGATGGGAGCTCACAGCTGCGGTTCCATTGGCTAACTTTAGGCTTATGGAGGGGTATCACGTTCCAGAACTTTGTCAGTAAGTTTACACCAATGTTTTATCGATACCTAAAAGTTTCGTTTTGTATTTAACACAAGGTTAATGTTATGTTTACCCTTATGAGGTAAGGAAAGTACATTTATTTTAGATAATTGCATTTTTTAAGATAAAGACTTATCTTTATCTTAAAAAATGCAATTATCGAAAAAAATTGTAAAATGAATATTTTGATTTTCGTGTTTTCATAATATTATTATGTTTTATTTTTATTCATAAGCATTTATTGGCTAAACTTGTAGCAATAGAAACTATTCGCTTACTAATCGAAGTAATCCCTATAATAATATTATCTTATTTAAGTTATTCTTCTTAAAGAATAACTTAAATAAGATAATATTACTTCGATTAGTCTTCGGTTTCAGAGGAACATAAAGGTATTTCCTCATATATTTCGTTACGAATAACCATGCAAATTCAAACAGCATATTGCTGCCTCGTAATATTGAATCGTATGTTACACGACTACAAATCACACGAATAGGCATGGTGTTTTTATTATAAGCCATAAACATAAAACCCTTACTTGGGCGCCACCAGCTAAGAATGTTGCTTTCTCAGAGATAAAAGAAGCATGCTAGGGGTAACTTGTTTTTGGTATAATTTATTTACAAAGAAAATTATTAAATATGTATTTTTTGTGTTTCTGAGTAGGAAAAAACGGAGGAGACTTATGCCCAGCAGATACAGCATAGGTTAATAAAAAATTAAATAGATATATTTACAAAATTAACCAAATACATGTAATTTGAGAAACTTTTAGAAAACAGAAATTAAATATAATCAATCTAGCTAGTGGATTGTCAAGTTTGTTCTACTCGCAATGCCAATTGACCATAACATCAAGAAAATGTAAGGTTGTATGATACATAAGCATTTGTGCGCTCTTAGCTTGTGAACACAACCGACTGAAGATGTCATCTTATGCTTACAAGTATCCGTTACGCATTTCCACGTATTATTATTCTAAGCATGTAGCTTTATTTCCTGTTGTGCACTTTTATTACCAAATGGATTTGTATGAAGCCCGGTCTTTGTATTAAATGAGGGGAAGTCGTGGGAGTAGCGCTCGGTTTTCTGAATTTATCACATGCTTAGTGAAAGAAAACATACCAAAACGGTATCAGCAATCATGTGTTGAATTTTAAACAACTCTTTGAATACGCATCTGGCTACTTTTATGTCCTTGTAGTAAGAGTCATTTTTCTTTGGCTTTGTGTAGCTTGTTCTGTATCCATGTGTACATTATGTTCAAAGATAATGACTCGTATGTATCCGGAGGTTTAATGTTTTATGTGCATCGAAAACTATACATATAAGAGTGAATAGAAAATTATTCTTGTAATATCTTTGCAAACGACTAAAACTGTTCTACTTCATTTAGCAAGGTAGACTGCAGTAAATTGCATTACAATATAACTAAGAATGAATTTTTTTAAGCTTGTAGAAATCTTGTTCGATCGATTTTTTGTTAGATTTATAGTGTAAACTAAACACACACACTTAAGGAAATCACAAAGATTGTATAATGTCCCAAAAGTTATACTCCGAGCGGGATTTGAACCCGCGACCTTCCCTTTGATACGGGGCTACGCTACCAACTGCTCGGAGAATAACTTTTGGGACATTATAATATTTTTGCTAAGCCAGGCCCATTTACATGATGCCTGTAAATGCCATGCCATTAATGCCATGTAAATGGGCCTTTACTGATTCAATTCTCCAAGCCTGTAATTTATAATTTTTTATTTGACCTTCAGTGATGCAATGGATGCGTTCTCATGGTATGAATATTTCTAGTGAACTTGATGCTATACACGTGATGTCCTACGACCTTCGCGGAAACTGGGCTGGATTCGCCGATGTGCACTCGCCTCTATACAAACGCCCTCACGACCAGTGGGCTTACGAGAAACTTAACGTGGTAAGCTTAAGCACAAAATTTTAATAATCTAGACATATTCATTATTCATGGCTTGAAATGCATAGTTCCGTGCATAATATCAATTTTAAAACTCAAAAGTTACAAAACATTTTTTAGGCCCTTGGTATCAAATAAAAAAAAAAAATCTAAAAAATAATAAAAAAAAATATTCCCACAGCCCCAGCAATATTCCAAAGCCTGAGAATGAAACTCGTAGATGTTTGAACTGTCTGGTGTTATAAATTCTATGCATTGTAGGTACCTTTCAATAAATCTTAATTTGCTTGTATATTTGTTTGCTGTTTGTTACCGTCAACCTCTTCTTTTGTTTTATTTAAAAATTTTAGTAATGAGCGATAATGTTATAGAAATGGCATACATAATGTTTTATATTAATAAGAATTATTTATTGTAAATCTGTGTAACTAGATCATGGTAGAGATATTTTGTTCCCACTCTACCCAGTTTAGGCATTATAGAGATAACATTTTACATAATTATTTAAAGAGATATTATTTCGTTGAGGCTTCTTGTAGGAACATGTGTAGTTGCTGATGACAACATTGCATGCATATTAAATTTACGATGCCTACTGCAGTGCACTGAACGCCGTAGCAAATTAGTGTTTTAGAGAATTTCCATATCCAACACAAGAACACACGCTAGCATGAACACTGGTATGAGTCCAAAGAAACATTGATCAAAACGGAACAGCCATCTCGCCTTCGAAGTAATAATAAGAAATTGTGTTGTACATGTGCCTCCTTCATTGTGTGAGAGTAGACACGCTTCAAAAATTGTAAACGATATTTACTGTCCAAAAATCTGAAAGCGGAAACGTGTTCGAACGATTCAAAAGAAGTTGACGAATAATTTCATCCTTTCCAACAACAATTTTGCACTGGCTAACTGGTAGATTAGTATTTTACTAAATATAAAGGATATAAGTATCAGCTATCTGCTTCCCATAAGTTTGTCTAATTTGGAGCTAAATGGTGGCGTCTAGAATGTCTACCAATATTGATTTATTCTTAATTTTCTCAGAATGATGGTCTCCACCTTTGGGAAGAAAAGGGCTGCCCCACTAACAAGTTGGTTGTCGGCATTCCTTTCTACGGACGTTCGTTCACTCTTTCAGCTGGTAACAACAACTATGGCCTAGGAACTTTCATCAACAAGGAGGCCGGTGGAGGCGACCCTGCACCTTACACCAATGCTACTGGTTTCTGGGCTTATTATGAGGTAATTCAATCTGGTAAACCTAGAATAATTATTTTGTGTTTTTCTATCTAAGTATGTGTTTACTGACCTACCTACCTTGTTTCCCATTTCTTCTTCTTCTTGTTTTTCTCGATAAATCATGCTGTAGGTACCCGTGTTGGTGGGTCAAATCTAATTTTATTGTCCTTGACCATAAAGCCATAAAGTGTTTTCTAATTTGGGACATTTCAGAAGATCTTTATTTTGCAAATCCAAAGCATCCTTAATTACTTTCTAAATAGTTCAAAATACACTTTTTTCATAAATATTATTCCAGATTTGCACCGAAGTAGACGCAGAGAATTCCGAATGGACTAAAAAGTGGGACGACCATGGCAAGTGCCCATACGCGTATAAAGGTACCCAGTGGGTCGGCTACGAAGACACCAAGAGTGTGGAGATCAAGATGAACTGGATCAAGCAAAAGGGGTACCTCGGTGCCATGACCTGGGCTATTGATATGGATGACTTTAAAGGACTCTGCGGGGAAACGAACCC
This sequence comes from Plemyria rubiginata, assembly GCA_963576535.1. NCBI lineage: Eukaryota > Metazoa > Arthropoda > Insecta > Lepidoptera > Geometridae > Plemyria > Plemyria rubiginata. The sequence continues at coordinate 5,654,846 of OY754926.1, forward strand.
GCTAATCAAGCTGCTGCATAAGCATATGAGCTCGTATACCGTACCTCCCCCGAAATCTGGCAACACTACTCCTACGGTAAGTGTTAATCATGGGGCATGATTAAACAAATAATAGGTACAGTTTTCTATGTTGGTCAAATATCGTAGTTATAAAAATCGTAGTTATAAAAACGGAGAATTTTGTTTTTATACCTACGAGTGAGATTTGACCAACATATTGTATTTTCACGTAGAATTAAAAAAATAAAATTGGAATGTCAATTCAGCAATTGTGTCTGAACCGACTTACTGAATACGAAATCACTTGCCTATAAATCTCCTAAAAAAAATAAGCTTGATACAGTTATGGAAATGCGTAATAAATCGCCGCAAAACAAATACTAGGCCCATTACTCATGTCGATGCTATCTGCAGCCGGAATGGGCGCGTCCGCCGTCGACGCCTTCGGACGCGGCCGAAGGAGCACCCGTGTCGACTACCTCGACCTATAGGCCCCCACCACAGGAGGCGACCCAGGCGCCGACAACGCGACCCACTCAGGCACCTACCACTGCCAGTACTGCGGCTGTTATTGAGGATGAAAACGCGCAACCACAAAAGCCTGACGTTGAGGAACCACCAACGGTACGATTTTTTGTTAATTTTTTAGCTTTAATTTTTCAAACATCTTTACTTATTTAGAGAAGCACAATAGAGTCACGACAGAAGGTCCTCATAATATCGAGTTATTTAGATAAAAAAAAAATATTTTCTGTTTCTAGGACAATGAAATTGAAAACTCAGATGTCTGCAACTCCGAAGAAGACTATGTAGCGGATAAAAAAAATTGTGATAAGGTAACACTGCTGGTATCATATTTATAGCCATCATCTCTGAGTTTTTTTAAGTCACTTTTTATAAAGATTTCGTAATCTTTCAGTACTGGCGTTGTGTCAACGGAGAAGGTCAACAGTTCAGTTGCTTAAAAGGAACCGTCTTCAATGTGAAGCTCAATGTTTGCGACTGGCCAGACAACGTGGATCGCCCGGAGTGCAAGTCGTGAGTCGCGCGTCTGTAGAAGGCCTTATTATTTACTAGGTTACTCAGTTGTTATGAGTGACTAAGTACCAAAAGTAGGTTTGATTTGATGTTCAACTAGTTCTACTACCTAGATATTATTTGGCAAAAGTAGCATTTCTATTTTTAGGTTAAGGTTAATTTAAATAATTTAGCGTGGGTTCGACAATCTCAGAGTAACACTGTACAACAGATATGCTGTCTTTGTTAGGTTTGTACTATGTATTTTGGTCGATCCCGTCTTTAATGAAATTTTGATCAAATTGTTTCATAAAATTAGAATTATTTTATTTCTAGAGTTTTCACTTACGTCACATAAGTATTAATATTGTCACATTTCGTTACTTTTGTAATGAAATGTAACAATGTTTATTTACGATGTATAATGTTGATATGTATTATTGTACAGACTTTATACAGGGTTATTGTTTTTGTGATGTAATTTAACTGATTACAAAATACATCGATTGGACGTAACTTATTTTGAACTTATTTTAACTTTAAGGTAGAGTAAGAATTAAAGACTGCGGATAAAATAAAAAGCTGTAAATCTATTATTTCGTATTTTTTTTTAATCCTGAGCTAAATCAAATATTCAGGGAGCATTTCATGTATTTATCTGATAGTCAATTTGTTTACTGAAAACAAAGTTAAAAAGTTGACTGAATAGAGGGTAGATATAGAGAGACAGTGTTTACGCGAATCGGGATTCTGCAGGCCTATTTTAAAACATTCAGAAATCTGTCCGATCGGGAACGTCCAAAATGTATATCTGCCTCTTCTTTTTCTTACCTAAACAAAGATATAAACTTTCACAATTGTACATATTATATAAATAACGTACGTACGTAGTATCTAAATTCCTTGGCCACATGGTCCTCACTAAAACCAAACAAGAAATAAACCAACCTAAAAAAATTTACTATAACTTCAACATAGTATTCATGCATTAAGCTGTATCTACCTAATTTCTGCATAAATCTTTAAATTATAAATTTAAAGCGATGAGATTTCTTGGTAATAATTGAGTTCCGCTTGTTTCTGACTTCGATGAACTTGCTATTTTATTTCAAACTTGTTTCCACTCGGCCAATTTACGGATGCGAATTCAAATGAATACTGGAAGTTGTTCGATTTTATGGATTTATTTATAGTTTAAATAACTTATTAGAAAGTTAAAAACGAGTTTTTATTTATTTATTGTTATAAAATATATTTACAGCCTTCATATAATTTTACACATAAATATATTATAATTAAGAAATAATCCAAACATCGCTTTCTAGCGCCAATCATAAAAACGCCTTTTTCTGCCGCCAAGAAACTACTGATGGTTACCACTTAACATGAGGTGTAATCTTTCTTTTGTAATACATCCTATTTGTTGCTGTGATCAAAAAACTCTTTGAATGCAACTGCAATTTGATTCAGAAACTACTGTAAATCACAGGATTGGACTTAGGTACATCACACGCCGGCACCGAAAGCAGGCAGCATTGAGTAATTTGTTTCGTAGATCACCTAAATGCTACTTATTTATGTCTGTGTATGATTATAAGTAATTATGATTGTCAATGGCGACCACGAACAGGAAAGCGAAGTGTGGGACGCCCTCCTACCTGATGGACTGACGAAATTGTTAGGACCGCGGGAAGTCGGTGGATGGAAAAGACTCAGAATCGTTCTTTCTGGAAACGGATAGGGGAGGCCTATGGCCAACAGTGGGCTTCTGTACGCTAATGATGATGATGATTATAAGTAATAAGATAAATAGAGAAAAGATAAAGAAAAAAATATATTTTGGTATTTTAGCATTTTTTTCACTGACTGTACATTTTATCCAAAATCTGTGAATGCACTTCAGCATATCTCAAAAATTTATGGTAGGTCTCCGAGGAACGTTTTTCTGTAGCTAAAACGGTTAAGATACCTACCTACTCTTACTGCCCTATCCCAAAAATCCACCCTGTATGTTACTTACCTACTTCGCTAATGAATACCTAGCTATACCTACATATAAATTTAATTAGATAAGGAATCTCCAGAAAAATGTGGCATCAAATAGAATAATCCATCTCATTATCCCTCTGTGAAAAATGTGTTGCCTTGCTCGTCGAAAACACGAAGGCGTTATTATTTCAACAAAACGTGGTAAGAAAAAAAAAATTCCGAAGAAAAGAAGAAATAAAAACTCAACCCGTGACATTTCATTTCTTGGAAATACCAATTGTCAATTGGAATACCAATTTTCTTTGAAAGTTATAAAAAATTAACCCAATATCATAAATGTCAAAGTTGGCGAAGAAAGGATGTTCGTACTCAATCACGCCAGAACGGCTAAACGGATCAGGATGAAATTTGCCACCGAGATAGATTATAGCCTATTCTAAAATCTACTAGTAGTTATTGATTTTATTCGTTACAAACATACAAAAATACAACTTTCCTCTATATAATATTAGTGTACCTAGATAGAAGACAATTGTAGATGTAATACAGAATTTAGACCTAGCTTTGACTACTCTCCTCAAATCCTACAGTAATCGTAAGGTGTTTGGTTCTCAAAGATTTGGGGGGGGGGGGGACACGGTAGATGAGTGTGTGTGTGTACCTAGGGATCAAAATTTGTGGAGCTTTTTCTTTTTTTCTGTTTGAAATCTTGAACATGCGTGGCAGTGGTTAAGCTAGATGTATTTAAGGCTTGCAAACTACAGGTACCTACTCGTAAATAAACCCTTCAGCCGGACGGTAAAAATTGCTTGGGTTGATGGTTTATTCCCATCTAAGTTCGCCAAGCCATCTATGTATATATATAAAAATGAATTGCTGTTCGTTAGTCTCACTAAAACTCGAGAACGGGGGCGCAACTAGTAATATTATAAATGAATGAAACGTCGACTAGTATAATACGGTTGTCATAACCTGAAAGACTGAAACAGCTTCACGACTTTGATCCCCAGCCTCGGTAGATATCCCTTCAAGATATCCTTCCAAGAAATAACTCAAGATTCTTTGAGGATGTCTAAGGGGGTTATTCAGAGGTACGTCCAAACATTACATTTGGCACATACCCACATAACATGTTATTGTAGTAAGGGTGGTATTTTGCGAATAACCATTTAAGATTATTCGCAAAATACCACCCTTACTACTTTCTATTTTGTGAACGTATATTTTTATACATTGTTATTATAGAGTTCCAACTCTCCATATAAATAAAATAATTAGTAGGTATGAGTTATTACTCATACCTACTAGTGTCTGTGTAGTAGTTTGTATGCGGGGCATTTTGTGACACTTTTATTCCTAAAACGTACTATAATAATGACATAAATCATATTCAAAGCGTCATGCCATGCTTGATAAAAAAGAATATGGCATTCTGCGTTTCCAGCAATTATGCTCCTATGGTGTTTGAGTGTAATTCGTATAAACAAACATTTTTACAAATTTGACCTTTACAAAGTTATTCAATGACACCGTTTTCTTATTGCATTTACTGAGGCAAATGAAGAAAAATACCGGATTTAAAACAAAATTTATATTGAATTATGAGAGTGGGTTTTTCTGAAAAAAAGGTAATTACGCACTCATTCAAGAAATAAAATAAATAAAAAAATTGTGTTTTTTCGAATGAGTCCGCGCATCGAAGTGCGCATAAGCGAAGCGGATTATTCTCCCGCTCAAACGCTAGTAGGGCTAAGGAAAGCGCGGGTGCTGTGCCCTATACCGAACAACTCCACCGAGCTTTCCCGCGAAAACTTACTTATTATATTGGGATTGACCTAGTAAGGGTAAATTAATTTAAAATATTACCAAGTTTTTTTTTTATTTCTTATTGTACTGTAAGTTGTTAGTGAATCAACACTATTGAAAATAATATAATCTGCGAAAAGAATGTTTCAGTGTTTGTGGATTAATTTATTTAAATAAATGTGAATTTCTGTGAAAGTACTTTTACTAACTTAAAGTTGACGACGTGTCTACCGGTGAGTTATATCTACCTAATTCATTATTTACTATAAAATGGTATAACTTAGTCGCAAAACTAAAAATTTTATGCTTAAACTTCTATACCTATTTCTTTAATTATTTAATCCATTAATCTGTATCTCTTTCTCTCCCTCTCTCTCGGGATATACACATAAAAATTTAGAAAAAAAATTGAAAATAGGTTACCATTAATTTAATTGGATTTACATTATTCGATCGTTGGAGAGGCATTAGCATAGTAAAATTGGGAAAATAAAAAAAAATAAAGCTTACGACTTTACACGGTAGCAGACCTTCACAATATCTGAGAGATCAGATCCATACTGCCTTGTTCAGAACTATACGTCTTGGTACTCATTTTCTTTCAAATGATTAGTAGTCAGAGAATAGCTCGAAAATTACATCACACCAACCTTCTTTTTGCAGCGGAAAATTGATAAAAGGCAGAGATGAGAATTAAAAATCAGAATGGCCGCTACGTTTTTAAATTTTGTGGTACCTAATATAATAATTATTATATTTTTAAGTCAAAGTTAAAAGGTTTTTTTTTCTTTTTTTTTCATTTCATTTAGTCAATAAAATCACAAGGATCACTTTTAAACGTCGCGTCGTAAAGCTAGGTGACTCTAGCTCTATGTGCCAGTTCTACGCGAATATTCTTTTACCAAGAAAAATATATTCTATAGTGTTTTCGTCATATAATAAAAAAATAGTATTTTACTGCATCAAGCACTTTTTGGTATAATTGTATGTAAAATTGGCATTAATAAATAAATAATTATTATGTTTACTTGGCAGGTTTGTCGTAAATACTCGGTATATTTATTTGTCCATTATCGTTGAGTCATTAAATCGGTTATCCATTAATACAGAGCTATTAGTCATTGTTGAAACGTAAATGAGAGAAACGCTAATCTTCGAATGTTGTCTAATGGCCCAAGTTAGTTTGGAACTAATCGCCATTATATTGCAGTTGGGAAACTGTCTCAGGTTCTCCACGTCACTGTCTCACTACTTACAAGTGTTTTTTCTAAAGCGGTCTGGAAGAAATCGCTTTCAGCTATAAGACCGCCAGCATTATTTTATTAAGTCACGACTAGATTTATGATAAAACGTTGTGTACAGTCAAGTGTTATTAAAATGTCAAGAAATTTCTAAAACACATTTTCTTAATTATTGAAAAAAATAGTGAAACAGCTTCACGACTTTGATCCCCAGGCACGGTAGATATCCCTTCAGATCTCTCAGTACCAAGTACTTGCTCAAGATTCTTTGAGGATGTCTAAGGGTACGTCCAACCATTACATTTGGCACATACCCACATTTTGCAGTAGTTAGTATCTTAATCTTAATTACTGCGACGCAAGAGGTTGCGGGTTCGATTCCCGCCTTGGAAAAAAATTGTGTACGATCTGCAGAAATTTGTTCCGATGGTCTGGGTGCTTTCTACGTATAATAAAAAATATATATCTATGTAAGTATATAATGTATTAAATATATCAGTTATCTAGTACCCATAACACAAGCTTTGGATAGCTTACTTTGGGGCTAGATAGTGCTGTGTGGATTGTCCAGCATTATTTATTTATTTATTCATTTATTTTATGACTACTTTTGTCCATTACAAATATTAGCAGAACTTAAAATTTGTTGTTAATTTTTATTTATTACTCTTATTATACAGAAGATAAAATTGCTTCTTATTCGTCTTGCCGTGTAGCTAGTTCGAAACAGTCAGTGTGGTGAAAGAATTTTCAGTACGCAAAGAAGCGCCTTTGTATGTAAATAAATAAGTTATCAACAAAAATTTAACTGTAACTATAAAACTGAAAAAACTGAAACAACTTCACGGCTGTGATCCCCAGGCACGGTAGATATCCCTTCAGATCTCTCAGTACCAAGTACTCCAACCAACCAAGTAAAACTTACTTGATATAATATAATCAAACTTGCGAATTTGCTTATACTGAATAAGAAGTAAAGTACGGCTTACAATAACCATTGAATGGCCTTTAAGTGTGAGGACCGTACGCCTACGGAGACCTTTATAGTTTGGCTATGTTTAGCTTAACCGTGGGAGGCTGCTGGAGGGAACTGGATTTATAAAAGAGAATTCTAAATCCATTTTATACCATTCTCCCTCTAAAAAGCTTATTTTGTTCACCGAAAACAGTGAAAAAAAAGAGATTTATTCAATAGTGAGTTAAAGTGCTCTCTTCTCTCTCTCTCTCGCTCAAACATAATTTAGAGCACACCATACACAACCTTCATCTGAAAGCTATAGCGTCCTTGTGCCAAAAGTACTAAATAAATCCTCGAAATTTGATTGGTCAACATTAGGTATACATAAATAAAATTTTGTTCTATTTTAGCTTTTTTATTCATTAAATGTTTATTTTTACCTAAATCTTTCTTTTTCTCTTAGTCATAGTATTAGGTATAGTATACAACTCTTGAATAAAACAGATGTATATCAAGGCCGCGCGCTTCGCTCAGGGTTCTAGCGCTTAAATCACTCGATGCGCTCGTAAATCAATCATAAAACTGTCGTAAGAATCATTTACTTGTTCGTTATTCACTATGTCCCTCGCTTTAAATCCGTTAATTATTCACTTAGTGCTTATTTTATTATAAATCATTGTATTTAATATTAGATAAAATTAGCAGCAGCTTTACAAAAAAAACGTAGATTAAACGTAAAAGGATATTTAATAACTTCGACTTTTATGAATAACTCAGTAGAAGAAATTAGAGGCAAGCTAAGAAAAAACCAAAATAGAAAAAGGTCTTTATTCAGTTAAATCACAAGGATAACTTTGAAATGTTTCCAAATCCTAGAAAGATAAGAGATAATGATAGAAGAATAATCCATCTTACAATTATGACAAAATGAAATTATGTTTTTTTATACAACTTGCTAACAGAACAAGCAGATGACCCAGCTGATGTTGAGGTAACCATTACCTATAACAAAGAATTTCCTCACAAGTAACGTACGACGCATGTCGCCTACGATGTAACTTAAGACATTTGGATTTTAAGCATAATGTGTATGAAATTAAAAGGATTTAAATAGCGACATGGTTTGTATAGCGAAATATTGACGTCATTTACGATAAATCCACACAATAGGCCAGGCCACTCCATACTGCGTCGAATGATGGTTAATGGGAAATTCTGAAAATGCTTATTACAACCTAAATTTCGCAGGCTACCATTTAGCCAGTGCGTGGCTAGAGTAGCTTCTACAATTTAAACTAGAGGTTCGCCCCGAACTGAGATTTCGTGATGCGACACGAACGTTCCGAAAATATAAGTGGATGATAGTCGGAAGCAAGTCCAAACACAATGTTTCCGACTATAAAATGCCAAATTGCCTAAGTTGATTGTAAGATTTTCGTTCGCTTCGCTCACTCAATCAATAAAATCTCGTCACGTAGTAAAAGGCCACTAAAGTCCATTATATTTTTTGGACAAAATGCCATAACTAATTTCGCGGTGGAAGGCTGAGAAGGGTTTGAATCTATTGTAAGTATAAACGTACATAAATCCTATTTTTGTAAAGGTTCGTGAGGTGCCGACTGTTCGATAAAGGTATCTAAGTGTTATCTAGAATGAAAGTAGATGAAAACCCCTACTATTTCATTATATTCCTTGCGTGCTCCTTTGTTCTAAAGAAACAAATCATCGCAAAGAAAGTATACTCACATATTACACGTACATAGTTATAACCCCCTTTTGTTTTCTGTTTGAGCGCAAAAAACTATGACGTGATTGGTAGCCCGAAAATCATGGCTGAAAATGAATAGAGAGCTAGAATACTTTGGTAATGATTAACGAGAATACTTTTATTGAAAACTAGTTGCGTCCCGCGGTCTCACCCGCGCAGATTAAAACCCCGGTGTTCCCACGGGATACAAAGTAGCCTATGTGCTATTCCAGACTACAATCTATCTCTCTGACAAATTTCATCCATTGTGACGTAAAAGAGTAACAAACATCCATCCATCCATCCATACTTACAAACTTTCGCGTTTATAATAGTAGTAGAATAACTGAACGAACAAAGTTACACGCATTTCACTAACTTTACACATTACATTTAAATAGTTTCCTGCGCCGTTTGCTCCAAGCTTCATTTCCTTATTCTATTAAACGAGTTGAAATACAGCTTCTACATTTATTCACGGCAAGAGCAAACACGGAATTCGTTTTGTGTGTTTTTCAGCAAGAAAATCACAAAGATTTTATAATGCCCCAAAAGTTATTCTCCGAGCGGGATTACGTAGGTGGTAGCGCAGCCCCGTATCAAGGGAAGTTTGCGGGATCAAATAACTTTTGAGACATTATAAAATCTTTGTACTTACTACTAGTTCTAGACGATTAGAAATTGTGTTACCTACTATTATTATTTATTTGATAATTGATTATTACTAAATTGACCATTATTGGTCTATAAACGTCCATAGAACGAATTTCCTAGTTGTCTAGTTTACCGCACTTGTTTTGTTATTTCGGATTCACTAATGCTTTTTACTGCGCTAATGCTGTTTTGGGCAATGGCGCCTAACTGAGTTAGGAAATGATGTTTGAAATTAATGGCGATACTTCTATTTTGTGGTCTATTGTTACAGTCTTGCTATTTCAGTGCAAAAGCATTTGCTCAGAACATTTTGCAGAGGAAAGCATTTGTGTTGAAATGGTATCGTTCTGTTTAATTCTGAACCAAGAGGCTGTTGTCTATTACGTCAGTTTTGTGTAAATCAGATATTATAAATATTTACGTCTATACTTTAGACTTGTAAAAAACTATTACGGAATTGCAGAATTCCATCAGTAGGATACATCGTAGTACCAGCGGCTTTGCTTTTGTGCATGCATGACATTATGAATTTTAATCGTGTAGCATTTTGTTGTAATTCATAATAATAACACGTTTAAGAGTTTTAAGAGTAGAACACTTTGTGAAGGGCTCGGCCGGGGAAGTACCACCACTACGCCTTTTTCTGCCGCCAAGCAGCGTTGCTGTGTCGGTTTGAAAAGTGTGGTTAACATCAGTATGCCTCAAGTTGATGGACGCAGGGCAGTGCATCATGGGGCACGTTCCTATCGTGTGTGACTTACGAGGCAATGCTTAGTTATAGGTGATAGTTACCACTTGACATCAGGTGGGCCATCTGCTTGTTCCATCAGCTGGTTGTATGAAAAAATGTAGAACGACGCAGTTTCCGGTCAGACATCGCAATGCATTTTGTAGCGGTCACTCTTACATCATGTCATTACATTGAATACAAGTTACAATAATACAAAAATTGTATGAAACAGACTACCGCTGGTTTCTGAAAGCTCGATCAAAGCAAATCGACTGTTAAGTCAATTGCTATTTCAGCTTTTACTTCAAGTAAGATAGCGATAGCAAGTGACTTGACAGCCGATTACGATTGATCGGGATTTCAGAAACTGGTGGTTAGTGTTGCGTGTTTTAATATTACCTATCAGGGTAAAGAGCACCGGTGGTCTAGTGGGAGTGACCCCGCCTTCCGATCGTAAGGTCGCAGGTTCGAATCCGGTCGTGCACCAATGGATTTTTCTATCGAAAAATTTATGTGCGCAATGCCAGTGCTCTTAAACGGTGAAGGAAAACATCGTGAGGAAACCAGTTAGTATTCTAACAGCGGCGATGGGCTTGCAACCTGTCACGTATGGAATACTAACTACTGCAAAAATGTGGGTATGTGCCAAATGTAATGTTTGGACGTACCTCTGACTACCCCCCTTAGACATCCTCAAAGAATCTTGAATTAGTACCTACTTGGTACTGGGAGATCTGAAGGGATATCTACCGTGCCTGGGGATCAAAGTCGTGAAACTGTTTCAGTTTCAGTTTTTCAGATAGATAGCTCACCGACTCATAAACTTTTTTTTGTAATATTATCCTGACATAATTTGCCTTTCCTTAACCTCAGCAAAAGACGAAAAGAAAAATGCCTTCGTGCGTGCTACGCAAGATTCATAGTCATTGATACGGGCATGCAAGCTCAGCGCTGGCATAATGCCAATTTTTTTCCCAATTTTGTTGTAGTCACAGAAATAAATCAAACAGGAGGTCAAATACCAACACTATTGCATAAAATCACAATATCACAATTTTGCTTCACGGATGATGACTATGTGTGTGATACGACGGTATGTCCGTTCGATGTTGTTTACTAAGATACTTTTTATTGGTAATGGTGACTTATTTATGGCTATAACGTCTTATCAATATGACTGACTACTCGTATATTCATTTTTTATTTATACAGATATGTGTAATAAAAGTAAGTGCAAAGATGAGTAAGCAACTTATGTATTTGTAATAAAAAGTTAGTGGAAATATGAGTACAAAACTTATGCATTTACATTTACAAATAAAAATTTCTGAAATATGGAACTGAAATAGTTTTATTTTTATAATTTAGTTATAAGTCACATAATCAAAGCTCATCTAATAAACTTTACAAGGATCGTTTTTGCACGGGATTTAGGTGTTTATTCTTTTAATGTAATGGGTTATTATAATATACTGTACCTTTTTCTTGTTCAGGTTGCACCATTACACCACACCGAAAATCAGAGACTATTCTCTCAAATTAAATTATAAGTCAAAACTCCTAAGAAACATTGTTAGTTAGAAACTTTTCAGCAAGAAATATAAAGGTCGAACGTGCAGCGTTTTACAAGGAGTTGTGACTCTTGAAATATGTAATGCATTTCAGTATTTATCTAAAGTTTCGTTGCCGACACCATCTCGATATTCCACAGGGAACTAACTACACTTACCTTATCGGTTTTATAACACTATGCCTCGGTAAGAATATTAGATAAATATTAAAAAAAATACCTTTCGGTTTGAAAGGTGTGGGTAACGGTGAAACTTCAGGAAAATGGACGCAGAGCAATGCATTATAGGACACGTTCCTATCATGAATCAATGCTGTGTGAAGTTTGCGACTTAACATCAGGTGGTCATAACGAGCAGAAAAAATTCTAATTATTTTGGGCGTTGTATTGCTAACTTGAAAACGTTTACTTTTTTTACTACCAATCTAATTATCAAAAAATTATCCTTAAAATGTTTACAGCGATGACTTAGTACTGAGACAGGGTCATTCACTATTGGCATCATAAGGCTGAAAGTCACGCAACGGGTCACGAAGAAAGTCAAGCTGGGATTTAAGCACACGGCGCATAACGCGCAGACGACGCGCGTTTTCTGCGTCGTAATGCCGATTTTTGTTTTTTCATAGATTCAAACACGCGTTGAACGAATACAACCGCCCGTGTGAAGCGCGTTCGAAACTCGATTGAAGCACGTACAAAGGGACGAATGATGGGTTGCGTGCGTTTACGCCACCACACTGCCCGACGGAAGCTACGAGCTACTACAGTGCGTCTGTATCGCTGTATCTGCTCGTATGCGCGCAGTCAAGCAGTAGACGCGCGTTGCACAATCGCCCCGTGTGCTTTGGTTAAAAGGTTGCGTTCAAATCTCGCTCGAAGTACTTTTTATGTTTTTCAAACAGTGTGGTGAAAGGGTTTTAAGTATTACTACTAATTTTATACCAACTAGGGCAAGTATATCATGGCATTTTAATACAGAATACATTTTCAAAAGACGGCGCAACATGCGATAAAAGTAGGCCCTAAAACTGAAAAATAACAAAAATATTTTTCTTTTGAATTTTCGTAATTCTGAGGCAACATCATCGTGGAAAACTTCCTCCAGGCCCGTATTGTGTTCCAAAAACAATGAACACTGGAAAAAAACTTAGTCTTGCAAACAATCATTTTGCTGGGGTCTTCAAGCTACTTCATTGTTTGTGGTGGTGGAAAATTGATAATCTTACAAAAATGGAGCAAGACATTTTTTATTTAAAAAAAATATTGGTGCTAATCTAACGGTCTATAATAGATTTACTTTTCATACCAGTCATAGTTTTTATAAACATTTATTTACAATTATTTATAATGTAGAAGTTTTATTAAACTAAATAATAAAACTAAATAGTCCATTTATCTTTCTTAATGCTAATTGTTGTTTTGATTCTTGCTTGGCTGGCAATGGTGTCAGGGTAACAAACAAGCTTGTATCCAGCCTAAATCTCCCGGGTTCATTTTTGGCTAGAGATCTGTTTGACATAATCAAATTACTAGAAACCTAAACTATTTTTTTTGAGGAAATCCTCACCAACTATGACTCAAAATGTTACTGGGGCAGACGTCAATAAAACTTCGAAAATTGTCATAATCCCCACCGGTGGGGATACCTAAGTGGAGATTATGACAATAGGCCAATAGATTTTAAATTACAAATGACCTATAATAGTAAACTAAAAAAACTTCTGCTGTTACGAACCTGATTACATATGATAAAAACATTTAAGTGTAGTTTACCTTAATTGGGTTAATTTGGCTTTAAGTAATAGATAAAAAAATAGTATAACGCCCGCTTTCTGAAAGCTCGATCAACAGTAATTGGCTGTCATGTCACTTGCTATCTCTATCTAGTTCGAAGTAAAAGCTGAAATAGCAAGTGACTTGACAGCCGATTAGTGTTGATCCAGCTTTCTGAAACCGGGGGTAAAACAGTTACTTTGTGTCTTATACAAGCTTAGTCTAGTTCAGGGCTAGATAGTGCTGAGTAAAATTTATGTTCACCAATATTTTTTTAATTTACCTACTGGTTTGTAAATTGTGTCAAATATCGAATGACAAAATCTAGTTTCGATTGAACGCCCCATTTATTTTAGTTGCCTGAGAGCCTATAAATACTATATTTATCTTATAGTTTTAGTTTGAGAAAAATAAACGAGAATGTCTTGAAAGATTCAACAGATAGGCAATGTTAAATCGATAATATCAGGCGCCCTCAAGACTGATGGCAATTCTGAGAACACTTTACCGACGCAGTTGCAATTGTTTTTCAAAGGAAACGATCTATTATAGATTTATAAAAAAACTGGGCAAGTCTATATATAGCATAACGTTAGCAAGACCACGATTTGTTGTTTAGGACTTAACGGTTTTGATTGAAACTCGATATACTCGATACTCGATACCTCGATTGAACCCGAAAGAGTTGGAAAATTGTAGTTTTATATGAATATGTTTTTTTAGGTCTCAGTCATTATTATTTCCTGGTAAGTGGATCAGCGCTCAATTGTTAATTTCGCAAAGTCTACTTAAAAGTTTCTTAATAGGCAAAAGGAATACATGCAATATGGACTCGGTGGTACAGTCGCTGGCAACAATATATGTACGCTCGATAGTTTTACAATGGTTAATAGGTATTATAAGTATCTTAGTTCTGTTTGTATAACTATTTTTTTTTATTTAAATGCAAAATAAAATGAATACAAGTATTCAGAAAATGTACATACGAAACAGTTGAGCTATCTGGAGACCGTTGGAAACTATCTAGAGATAGCTCAACTGATCCAAATCAGGTAAAATCGAAAACACATTGCCACGCTGAATGGCAATGCTGATGCACTGAGCCAGACACCTACTCATCAGCCCTCGGGCACGCACGCGGTTTTGCGCTATCTTGATAAGACGAACAAATGAAAATTAGAAGACTGTATTGACTGTCTTCATTTTGAAAGTTAGAAAGTGTAACCATCTTATTGCAGCTGAATGTACGTCGTGGAGTTTAAAAATTAAAAGCACTTCTCCAGTATTAAACACATTTCGACTGCGAAAATTACAAAGAAAATTTCCACCGTACGAAGTTAAACCACGTTAAGCCCCAGCAATGGTTCTTGGAGATAATTGTATGTGCAAAGTTCAGATGTAATGAAGGCAAGATCACGAATAAGTAACTTTATCTGAGCTATCACAGTTAAGCCAGTCTGAAGGTTTGTAACTGAAGGATCCAATTCATTTTATCCTAAGTTTTTTTTTGTTTTAAACGTACCTAGAGCACACATTACTTACGTTTAATTCAGGAAAACTAGAATCAGAATGAGTACATACACAATTTTTGCGCGTCTTGCATCAGCTTGATTTATATATAATTACATAAATAGATTTATAGCTCAGGCCTAATTTTAATACCCAAGTCTACATAAAGTATTTTTACTGTTAATATTGATTGTCAAAAAAATTGTATTAAAATTATATCAGCCACTTCTGAATTTGAACTCAGATCTTGGACTCTGTAGCTTTTTTTAATGCAACCAGTTTAACCAATAAGTTGCAGAACTTATTGATCGAGATCTTATAGTTTAGAATACAAAAGTATAGTATAGTTTCAAAATAACGTCGTGTTGCTATTGCTAACTATTTGCTGCAAGAGACTGTACCTAAAGGTGCATGCTTATTTTGGGCATGCTCAAAAATCAACCGACGTACGACCAAATAAGCATGCTTATTTATAAGCACGACCTGTTCACACGTGCTTTTATTGAGCATGGCTCGAAAAAAGCATGCTTTTAGCTTGAAAATAAGCACGTGTGTCAGTACCTTAACATGAAACATAAAAATATCTTTGATGGACTAATTTCTAGCCACAAAGCCCTTTTTAACTATTTGAAAGGAACCGCGTCACAACAACCGAACAATGCTCTTAGCGATCAGCCTTCCCTAATACTGTGAAGGTTTGTGCACCTAATTGATAGTGACAGGATATCATTAATATAATAAACAAGACAGCCCGCTTTGAAAAAGGCATTTTCCACCGTTTATGGAAGGCATAACAGAATTTTAATGGATCGATAACTTGGTAATGAGGCGCGAAAACATCCTTGGGAGCTACAATATTATTAAAATTAGAACATGAACCTTCATAAATTATTAATATGACGTCTAAACTAATTTTAACAAAGGGCACGTCACAGAAAATATATGACGATAACCTGCCGTGCAAGTACCGTTCTTATCGATCGCTTATTTGACGTTTAGAATCGTCAAAAATTCGCTAAAAGTGGTTTCATCAATGGATAAAACCAGTTTTAACGAATTTTGACGATTCTAAGTGTCAAATTAAGCGATCGATAAGAACGGTACTTGCACTGCTGGATTTGGTTCTACGTCGTATATTTATCGAGCTCAGTGATTGGCTGGAACTTTTGTCTCTCCTATTGTCTGTTTTATTTTTACAGCGCGGGTTGAAGCCCTTTGGTCCAAAACATTACTAACTTGAGAGAACGAGGTCAGTGCTGAACTGATTTGAAACTATTGTCTCCATTAGTTTAAAGTCAGTCAATCAGTCAATCTGACGTATACGTATGGCATTATCGGCAGGGTTATTTTGATTCCCGTGGATATCGGATTCGACACGGAAAGTCAATTGACAGTTTTTTTAAGACATGTACCTACCGCGCGTATTATTTCACAATGAATCAAAGTGAAATTCCATTCCACGTAGGTAATAGTAATAAGTATTTTTTTGCAACGGGATGGCAACTTCAGCAAATGTATTAAAACAGAGTTTTATTTTAACATAGTTTTTAAACGACTAGTGGACTCACGACCTTTCACAAAAGTGTCGGAAAGATTTTCGCTACTGAATAGCTGGCGGAAAGTCACGCGTTATCTTTTCGAATCCTAATGTCAAAAGCTTTGTGTGAAAATGTCAAAATCGCGTAAAGTTCGTTTTCGACATGGATTTTAGACAGCGATAAGACACTAGTAATAGTATTCAAATTCCTTGGTATTAACCCCCCTGATTTGTATTATACCTACAAGTAAGTACCTACGCCAGAGCCAGAATACCACAGAATACATTATATGCTAGATGTGTATGTATGATGGGATAAGGGCAGGAAGAAGAAGAGTATACGTCAGATTATTTTGCAATATGACATATTGTCAGTAACATAACATCGTCAAACCCGGCCGTGAGCAAAATAGAGGGTAGATTTATTTACCTATTGGGTATACGACTCATACATTTCGTAACTGATAAAAATTTGTAGACTCGGACACCTTTACTAGCAATAATCCACACAGCCAATAAACTTAATAGTTGATCGATAACCAATGTGTGCTACACGTGGAATTGTGGCTTGAGACTTATATCAAATTATGAGCAATAAAAAAGTAATGGATAAGACTTATTCTTATCTACATGATTTAAACAGAAAGTCTGTAATCGATTTAACTGCATATTTTGTACATTTTGTAAATAATTGTAACTATTAGTTGTAATTTTCTTTGTAAATAAATAGAATTTTGTAAGTAAAAAAAATATTAACTGCTATTGCAAGCACTGACAATAACTAACGCAGTATTACGTCAGTCACTTCAGCGGTCACAGTTTTCAAGGCATCTCAGACTTTCCCAAATGAGATTCTGTATAATGATAGTTGAAATACGGGTTTAAGCCCTCACAACAGAATAGACAATTTATTTTTTATTGCCATTCTTTATTGCTCGGTATATCTACGATACTGTTGGATTCCTAGACGACGAGACAATAAAGTTTAGGTATTTGTTTTATAGACTTGAGCTATGCAAAATTATGTAGTTTTTGTTTTTGTCTTGAATTTGAAATTTATTATTATATCCTTTTTAGATTGCAATGCTGTAACTACAATGGCTCATGATTTTAATGCCTAGGCATGACGTTATTAGAAAATTATAGCTGAAAATCGCGAACCAATATGCGATGTAGCAGTTTCATTCGCTTACCTTTTCCAAGTTCAATTTGCAGTCATACTAACGTAGAACTTTGTCAAAGCAAACAGGTGACTTCATCTAGCTTGACACAAACTCCGAAGGTAATCAAGGTGGTGGTACAACAAAGTTTTGATGTGGCGAGGTTCATATTTCGCAATCAACTTCGTACCCTTGCGATGTAGTTTTGTTATAACCCCAAACTAACCGGTCGGCGCTGCATGCTGTTGTACAATTTAACATTATAATACAATAAAGTTTAGATAGGAAAATCATGGCTTAAAGCATAACCACCAACGTTATTTACAACTTACAGTAGGATAATTCAGAAAACAGATATTCTACATGGTGAAATTTTTGCAAAGGATTTGGTGTTCGGCTCTATGACACTATTTATCTTCCGACTGGTTTTTTAAGGATAAGCTTATAATAAAATAATTGAGCTATGGAGAGCAAACATGGTGAAAAACCCTACTACCTATTCCAGTAGACTACACCCCTTAAACAGCAAGCTGTAAGCAAGCTCAAATACGCCATTGATTTTTGGTGAAAATGTATCAAATTATAATAACAAAAATGAATGGGAAGATTCCTTTGAAAACATAACAAAGCGGTTCGTATCACTCTGTAAGCAAACACCTAAAACGATTTTCCCTCGGTGATGGAAGCCCGTATTTTATGATAAAGAGACCCGGAAGGGCCACGCAAAGTGCCAACCTACAACAGCTTAGGCCCACTGACGACTAAAGCATTAGCGTATCTAACCTTTTTATATATTTTTTATCTTTGGGATATCTTCATGAATCTACGCTCGCCATAGGGGTGAGAGAGGACTATCCGACTCTTACCAAATAAACCCCAACTGGGTCCTTTCATGCTTGTTGTCGGGGCTCTAGTTTTCTAATTTGTTTTTCAATGACGATTCAGTTTGTATTGTGATGGAAACTAATAAATCTCACTAATATAAGAAATGTGCATGTTTGGATGGATGTTTGTTTAACTGATCAGGATAGCACAGAGCCTACTTTTTTAATGGTAAAATGTTAGTCTTTTTTCGCTTTCTATTTAAGGCTACAGGGTCCAAATATCTGCCAGTAGTTGGTTAGTGTTTATCGAAAAAGTAAATATCTATTCAAATTAATGACATAAGCACAACCAACCAATAACAACTTAGGAGCACTAAATTGTTAAATTTATCTTCATTTAGAGACCAATTCTCTAATGAATTATGTACTTTGAGAGCATGAGTTTACATCATTCTATTCTAAATACATGATCCATGTACGAAAACTGTCTTCATTGTCATAATAACTGAATGCATAGGTTTATATATTAACTAAATGTACCTAAAAAATGTTGTAATGTAGTAGAGCCAAGTAAAAATATGGCTTAAACAATTTATTTCTTATTTTAGGCACACATCTTACGCAAATGTTCAGTACACGACGGCTTTTAGTCGTAGTTTGAAAGTCAAACAACTTAATTAAAGATACGTGGGAGTCAGAAGTAAATAAAACAATTTGACGACCCCAGTGGCGCAGCGGGCGAGAGTCCGCCTGCGACGCAAGAGGTTGCGGGTTCGATTCCCGCCTCGGAACAAATTTGTGTACGATCTGCAGAAATTTGTTCCGTTGGTCTGGGTGTTTATGTATAATAAAAAATATCTATCTATGTAAGTATATAATGTATTAAATATATCAGTCATCTAGTACGCATAACACAAGCTTTGAGTAGCTTACTTTGGGGATAGATGATGCTGCGTGGAGTGTCCAGCATTATTTATTTTATTTATTTATTTATAAACAATGGGTAACTTGCGTGGGCGATGGATTGTATGGCATGTAATGAGAGTGTTTTCTCCTTTTCCTCTTAGAGCTTGGTTTAAAGTATCTATGGATGTCACTATTCCTGTACAGTTTGTCTTTTACAAACTGCAACTGACTGAAACAAAAACTTTTCATTTGTGTAAGCTTTACAGCTATTTTAATAAGAAAGAACACGTAAACATAAATGTAAATTAAATGAACTTACTTAAATCTCCGGAATCGAAATTTGCGTACCGATCAATTACGAATGAAAGCGTTGTTGTAGGTATCAATTCGCTCATTCGATTTGTCATTGTCGATATTTTTACAGTCCCGACACATCCCTAACCATTGTTCCGCAGAGAAATGCAACACAATAACCCTATTACGGAGTAACGACGTAGTTCCCCCACTTTGTCGGCGTCCATACGACTTTTGCCCTTCCTTGATCAAGGTTAATAGTCCTACTGAAAATAAGTTTCATCTGCCAAACCGATAAACTCCACTATTTCTATGGTTTGGTCGGAAAAATACGGAATAAACACGCCGCACTTACGGTAACTAAGGTGACCACTGATCTATTAAGATGAAGACAACACCTAATTTACCTCTCGCTCGCACGATTTGACTTGTTGAAGGATATAAAATCACTGAACCCATTTTCGAAAATCCGCAAACAACCATTTTGTGTACAATCACAAACAACTTGCACACAGTTTGGTAAAAATTTCATTTTGATCGATGCAAGTTTTCCTACTTAAAAGTTTACTTTTCTAGTTTTCGTAGATAAGCGTATATATATATATATATAAGGGTATATATATATTATTTTATTTTAGGTTTATTTATGTAATTTATTTATTTTATGTATGTATTTGTAAGTAATCTGTAGGTTTATATATATCTTAAGTTTTCACGTGTTGTTTCTGTGTACAGTAAAGAATAAAGGATACTACTTTTAATAATTTGTACAAATATTAATGTTGTTAACTATATAAAATAATTGGTAGCAAAAAATGAAAAGAAAATGTGCTTACAAAGTAGTTTTATTAAAAATGCAAAAAGTATGTTTCCGCCCGGGATCGAACCGGGGGCCTTCTGCGTGTTAGGCAGATGTGATAACCGCTACACCACGGAAACTCATACATTAATGACTGATAGTAAGCTCAACATTGTATTTTTATTTCATTTAAGACTAATTTAAGTATTGACACGACAGTTTGCCCGTTGTATCTCCTAACATATATTTAACGTACCAGTTTCGTTTTTCGACATAGGAATCCAGGATCATTGGTCCTTCGGGCCCTCAGTATATTGCCAATCGGGTTATTCTGTACCTACCTGTTATTTTTGTATACCTTTTAACACATGTTTGTGTTTGAGCGGTTTGTTTTAAAAACAATTGCATGTCACAGAAATATTAGGAAAAGTCAAACTTGCTCGCAACTTGCCAAACTTTGTCAAACTTGCAAGCCCATGAAGTTGTGTCATTGTGTTTTACATAATACACTTATAACTTATCATATTTTAAATTTATCTAAGTGATATATCATTTCTATATAAATATAGTCATCGAATTATTCAAATGTAGAATAGCAAACCCAATTGACAAACTTGCAAGCTCATGGAATTAGTTGTGTCATTGTGTTTCACATAATATACTGATAACTAAATCATATTTTAAATTTATCTAAGTGGTATATCATATCTATATAAATATAGTCATCGAATTATTCAAATATAGAATAGCAAACCCAAATGGTAAAGTGAATAATGTGTAGGTAATAAATATTTTTATTTTATTTTATTTTATTTTATTAGAAAACCAACAGCAGTTATGATAAAATTAATTTAAAAACATAATTTAGGTATAGTAAAATGGCCAATTACAGGTTTTCCTAAATATTCTACTTACTAATTTTATATAAAAACTAAAACTAAAAACTAAAATACCATATGAAAATGAAAATACCATATGAAAAATGACATATAATAATAATAATATAATAATAATAATGCTGGACAATCCACACAGCACTATCTAGCCCCAAAGTAAGCTACTAAAGCTTGTGTTATGGGTACTAGATAACTGATATATTTAATACATTATATAATTACATAGATAGATATTTTTTATTATACATAGAAAACACCCAGACCAATGAACAATTTTCTGCAGATCCTACACAAATTTGTTCCGAGGCGGGAATCGAACCCGCAACCTCTGCGTCGCAGGCGGACTTTCGCCCGCTGCGCCACAGAGGTCGTCGAACTCACAGGCTATAACGAAGACACCAAAATAAAGTTAATGTAGCTACGTTTCACGTAAACTTGGAATGGAATAACTACCTAAATATATTCCTAATTTCACTAGCTTATTCCAACTCCCTTATTTATAAGGAAGTCATTCTATTACATAGTAGCCGGAGTTCGTTATTAAATATTGCCAAAAATAAGCTTCAAAAATACTGTTTTGCATGTGAAGTTAATCAACTGACACCCAGAAACATTCGGTGTGATTGGGGTGACATAAGTCTTATGAAAATTAAAAGAGAAGAATCTACAGTATTTCTTGTGTGGATGAATGACTGTCAAAATATCGTGACATAATCATTCAGCAATGCTACTTTTCATACAATTCTTTCATTCACGTCAGCTCCTTTAAAATGTTTTAATGGCTGCGTCGAGTGGACCACGAGTGAGGACACTATTCTAAGCACAATGGCACGTGTTTTCAACGCAGCTTCTTGTAGAATAAGGGGACGATCTCTATAGGGATTGCCTCCCCCAGAAATCCACTCAATTATAGCTCTTTTTGTTACTCGAAATAGTTTTCTCATCAAATAGCCGTAAAAATAAAATTGCTCCCTAAAGAAAATAAGGTCTATAACTTGTCCTGGTTAACAGTTGGAAACTATCAGTATTTCACACCATTGGGAGTGGCATTATATTGGATCTACTGTGTCTTATTCCTTTTTATTCCCATTGAGGGCTCGCACGGAAAATGTAACTTGTTTTTTCCGGTGAGATTTTCTGTGGTTATCTTTATGCATCTAAAATTTGGTTTGGTTGATAAAAAAGCTTTTGTGAAAGTCACAGTATTTATAAGTTTCCTCATGTTTTGTTTCTATCTATAGAAATCATCTTCTTGCCAGCATATACTACGCTAAGTGGGTGGTACAAAAGTCTATCTTCTTCCACTCACCGCACCGCACCGAGATGACGAATGATAGATCATTCCTCATCTCGGTGCTCATTCTCTTCTTTCATAAGTCATCTTTCACTCAGTCCATATTTTCTTTGGTCTGCCGCTTTTTGAAATGAAATTATTATAACTCATGAACTGGTTGGCGTATTCTTTTTTATTTACATGTCAAACACTTTAATTAAAAACACACAATTATATCCATATGTTTTGCATCTGTTTAACATTGGCTTTAGTTCAAACAGAAGTTTATTCGAAATTCAAAGAAGGTTTGCGTATCATGTTGTCAACAAGTTTGACTTGCGAAGTTGGGAGAAACATTATTATAATTAATTAACATAATTTCCTTGACGCCTGTTACTTAGTGACATGAAGTGGATGAATTGAAAATAGCAACTTGTTTTCAGTGAAAATTGAGTGAATATTAAATTCTTTCAAAAATACTAAAAAACAACGTCTTCAGAGCATCATCGTGGTGTTGATTTATAACACCACTAGTGGCGCCCCGCGGTTTCACCCGCGCAAATTTAAATTCCGGTATTCCCACGGGACAAAAAAGTAACCTATGTGCTATTCCACACTATAATCTATCTCCCTGCCAAGTTTCATCCAGGTCCGTTCAGCCGTTCCGGCGTGAAAGAATAACAAGCATCCATTCATCCATCCATCCATACTTACAAACTTTCGCGTTTATAATATTAGTAGGAGGAAGGATCTACCTAAGAACAAAACAACTGCGATAACAGTAACAGTAAAATCACTCGTAACATGTCGAGTAAAATGTATCCTCACTATCTGTATCGCTGTAGTCAAGAGTCGTGCAGTCAAAAAAATTGTGTTGATTTTTTTACTATATTATCAAGCATGGGAATGATGATTTTTTGTATTGTGTTCCTAGTACATTTAGGTCACTTTCGGTAGCAGCTTACAAGTCGCTGAAGGTGCAATTATCAAAGCAAGTCGTGTGAGATGGACGGAGGATCCATGCCACTATATAAATTAGGTAACAAGTAACGACTATACTGCTACGCGATTCAATGACTCTATACTACGAGTGCATCTATCGCTACGGCTTGTTCTTAAAAAATTGCCCCGTCGGCCGCTCTTGTCAGAATGTATATAAAACTTACAGTTCCTAAGCGCCACTTGGTAGCTGAAAAAAAAACTGAAACAGCTTCACGACTTCGATCCCCAGGCACGGTAGATATCCCTTCAGATCTCCCAGTACCAAGTAGGTACTTGGTAGCTTGTGTACATTAATGGCAGAAAATGTGTAGAGTTTATACTCTTCAGTAATGGTGTGCAAAAAACCTTTGCACACCATTACAGTGCTAAATCAAAATTATTATTTTGATTTAGCACTGTTGGTAACGAAGCTTTTTCTAGTGTGCGTATGAACCAAAACATTAGGGTTGGCGCCATTCATTTGATGACATGAAACAATGTTAGAGTAAGAAGTTGGTATTACAACTTACGCGCAGAACGCACGTGAAGCTAACGTAGAACGCCCAAATCTTTAGCGGAATCGAAGTGGAAACGGTCTGTGGGAGGTGTGAGGTGAACCAGCCAGTTAACCAGCGACAGGAGGAAGACTAGCCACTCAGGTGGTTGTAGGTCAAATACATACATACAAATTTTACTGACTGATCTGATGTCGCTGAACTGGCGACATAGTGAAGATCGAGGGAAGTCGGTGGATGAAGAGGGCTCAGAATTGATCTTCAGGCCTCTGTACCGTACAGCAGTGAACTTAATCAAGCTTATGATGTTACGCAGCTTAGTATGAAGTTGCATTTATAAGAGTATTAATAACAATCAAAATTTAGTGCACTGTGACGTCATTGAACTGCGTCGTACAGGCTCGGTACACACAATCGTTTTATGCTCTGACTGACACGCCAATATTCTGATACAACGCAGTTGGTAGGTAGATATTAGCTCGGTTGGTAGGTATACATACTCAACGCACAAACCTACTATATTTTTATTGCGGGGCTAAATGCCCACAAATATATATATTTTATGTAATGTGTTTCTTGAAATGTATATTTTTCGGTAAACAGAAGATCGAATAAAAAAAGGTACAACAAAAAAGTAAAGCATTTATAAACATTGTTGTGATTAGGTATCATAAAAAAAGGTTCTTGATGAGAAGTGGTTCCATACGATAGCGTTCATATTGCTCCATTACACATGCTACCTTCTAGTAGCACGCTTATCGGTGCGCTTTCATTATTCATAGTCGGTAAGACTGAACATTCAAGAACTGAGCGATGAGCGGAGCGGAAACCGAAGGTGCTGTAGGTCCTAAAAACAAACAATAGCTAATTATTTGTTGCAATAATAAATGAGTCGCTGCCAAAATGGATTGTGCGTACCGAGCCTGTACAGTGCGGTTCAATGACGTCATACATAAGAATAAGAATAAGTTTATTTATCAAAACTTTAAACATGAGTTTAACAATAAAAGTAAACTTGAGTAGGTAAGAACACTTTTGTCTTAACAATAGAGCTTAAACAAAATGTAATGTTTACGGTTTTGCGGGTTGTCACTATAAAGAAACTTTACCTCCCGTGCTAGTTTGTAACATAGCGCACTTACAATCCTTTTACCGCACTGTTTCAAAAGAAACTAGTCAATCCACAAGATGAAGAAGAATTAAACAAATATTTAAATCAATATACAAATAAGATAAAATGACATACAAGCGGTCGCGGTGAGATTTGTTTTGACGATTGACGACTCAAACAATCAACCGACCGCACGCCGCATCGGTTGATATTTTCCACACAATTTTATACATCAATACCACGCTCCTCTTAAACCTCCGCTCGTGCTAAGGAGAGGCTCAATGCAAACTCACTGCGCCCCTATTAACATTTTCCTTATGATATTACAAGGCTTGATAAGGAGTATGCGTACGCTGTTAATGACAGTGATTCCGTTAATGTGCAAACAGCTTTATAAACAAAATACAGTGAGCTCTTTGGCTTACTTACAAAACACGGACTGTATTTATTAATGCTTATTGCTGTGGGTGTGATGGTGGTCCTTGGGGTATTTAAATTGAATAATGAGCTAAGGGATGTTTGTAAATAATAAATAAATCATTAATATTTGCAGGTATTTACAAAATGTACAAAATACACATGATACTGTCGACGGATCGAAGTCCGTGCCAATCGGAAGCATTTCACAGACGCATTGCCAAAATTAGTAAACTGAAATCGCATTTAGAAACATTGCTTTTCGACTACTCTCCACATATAGGTACTCAATGTATCCATACAAACTCCAATTCGTTACGGCACTCAAAAAACAATAAACGAGACTTTTTGTACGACAGTTTCGACACAAAACCGGATGACGGAAAAATCGTTCGGAAAATCGCACGCTTCACGCCAAATGTATATTTTTTGTCGACTCTTGAAACAGTCTGGGCCAAATGGCGCACTATTTCTAGGGTTCTGATGCCTGAAAAGGAACCCTTTTAGTTTTTTTATATTTCTGCCTGTCTGAAATCATATCATTATTGTTCACTATTATTAAGGTAAAACGTTATGGTATTTGGAACTGGCTAAATAACAGGCATCAGAAAAAATAAATGTTGTAACCTAATAAGCTTTATACTAAGATTTAAGTTCATTTAAAGCTTGGGATTGATATGTTACGGTCAAGATTTTTGTGGTGGGTACTTCTTCAGGGTTGTAGGAGGTTAAGAAATGTTTAATTTTATAAGATCCAACCCTGGTGGTTTTATACTGCCGTAAACTCAAGCGTGCACTGTCCAACACAGCCTTGCTCAATATTTCTTTATTACAATATGGTGCCTGGAACTTTGCTATTGTAAAGGAGTGAGGATATTAAATATGAAAGGGGAAGTTCAATGGAAAGTGAAAATGAAATAGGTTGAGAATATTGCTGGGTTGGGATAGGCAATTTGAAAGTGTTTTCTGTAAATACAGGGTGTCCGGAAGGTCGACGCAAAGCCGTGAGGGGGGGGGGGGGGGTCACCTCGTTACGCAGCTATTCAGGCTAGATTACCTTAGTCCAATGTCAACGAATTCCGAATTATCATAATATCCATGATTTTTCAAAAAATTTACCAAAATCATATGCTTATTCGTTCATAGTGTTCAAACAGACAGTTACTAGTACCTAACAATTTGTTTGCGTCCTAGCATAATGTGTACTCAATCGATAAACACCAAAACAATCATCTGTCTAACTGACTAAATGGGAGGTGTTTAATAATGAAAAATTAATCTACAATTTAAATTTCTTTTTAAAATAATTCTAGCCTGAATAGATGCGTAACGAGGTGACCCCCCCCCCCCCCTCACGGCTTTGCATCGACCTTCCGGACATCCTGTATACTAGAGCTCGTCTGGTGACGATTTCTGCCGCCGTTGCTGTTTCTGTTTGAGGAGTGTGGTTGCGAGTGAAATTACAGGCACATAACTCACATTTGTATGCCTCAAGTTATGAATAGGGCACTTTCCTATGGGGCGTGACTTCACGACTACGAGGCAATGTTTTGTTATAGGTTTTTGTTATGGGCCATCTGCTTTTCTATCAGCAAGTAGATTAAAAAAAAACGGTTTAGTTTATTTATTTATTTATTTATTTATTTATTTATTTAAAACTTTCACACAAAACAATATAGTGCTAGGAGGACTTAATGCTAATAGCATTTTCTACCAGTCATCCTGGGCGTGCAAAAAGATGGTGTGGCGTGTTACTAAGTATTTATGAAACTGTTTGTTTAAACATTTAATAGAAGTTATATATATATATATATATATATCGCCGTCCCCACCGAATAAAATCGTAATCGACTATTACGATAGTAGTGCTTTTATTTGAAATAACTATTCTAGAGGTCCGATTACACCTTGTGAATTTTTTTCAACAGATTCGTACGAGTATTTACCGAGTTAGCGATTTTGTAATGGATCTAACGGTTTTATTCGATTGAACAGAAAAACACTTTTTTTCCTGGAATAAAAACGTAACATATTAATACTGACTACGCAATGTATCATTTTTTATGGTAATGTACTATTACGATTTTATTCGGCGGAACTTTTGATTTTTCAATCACAGTGAAGTCACTTGCGATTACACTCGTAAAATAAATGGAATTGTTATATTGATTACTGTATCATAAATCAACAAAAAGAAACCCATTACCTTGATTTTACGATAGTGCGAAAAGCCCATCTTTTTAATAATTTTCAGTTTAGCCTCAGACTGGAAGTACAACTAAAATCGAAGTTGGACGAATAAATGGCGTCGGCGATAATAAACGATTTTTTTTGTGCGCAACCTACCTATACGTTTGACATCGGGATGTTTATTCACAATTTTCACAAACTACATACTTCACTTACTAAATCAATTTTGGGTTCAGTGTTCTGATCGTGCCACTATATCTTTGTTGTAGCTGGTGAACGTAGTCCCGCGACCAGTAACTCCAAAAGTCTTGAATCATTCTTTGTGTGAGCTGACAGGT
The DNA here is from genome assembly GCA_963576535.1 of Plemyria rubiginata. Classification (NCBI taxonomy): domain Eukaryota; kingdom Metazoa; phylum Arthropoda; class Insecta; order Lepidoptera; family Geometridae; genus Plemyria; species Plemyria rubiginata. The sequence continues at coordinate 5,683,081 of OY754926.1, forward strand.
GGACAAATTTGACTTTTTTTTAAAAGATGTATCAACTATACAAATTTCGGTTTGCGCATCAAGAAGTTAAGAAGTTTTCTTGGAGAGCATGGCTACGAATCAACTACACACTAAGCACTAAGAATCAATTTTTAATACCGAGTACAATTACTAATTTTTTAAGCCTTAAAAAGATTTATTCTTGCAATTTGCTCTTTGTACGAGCAAACCGAAGAGATAAAAAGGCTTCAATAGAAGAAAATTACAGGGCCCAAGTAAAACGAAAGGACAGAGCCAATAAATTAAAAGGGAAGCCGCAGTCGATTCAACACACACCAACAAAACAGTTTTTGAGAAAAAGTTCTCAGCGTCCTCAACCATAAGTAGGCATATTCCATTGTAAACAAGAATAACCTATTTATTATAATTTTACAGTTTTTGTGGCACCTCTATAGCGAAAAGGGGATCTGCCGAAATAGGAAGTTGCTTGTTGCAATTTAATACCTAAGTACAACAAGAAGCACAAAGAGCTATCAAGAATATATCGTTGTACTAGTCGCGCCCCGCGGTTTAATGCGCGCAGATTTAAATCCCGGTATTCCCACGGGATAAAAAGTAGCCTATGTGTTATTCCAGACTATAATGTATATCTCTGCCAAGTTTCATCCAGATCCGTTCAGCCGTTCCGGCGTGAAAGAGTAACAAACATCAATCCATCCATCCATCCATCCATACTTACAAGCTTTCACGTTTATAATATTGGTATGTGTTATACTGTGGAGTTTTGAGAAAACAAATTTACCACCAACCTATCAATAAACCTCTGCACGAAGACTTACTCGGGTTGTGGCTTTCTTCGGCTTTTCCAAGAAGCTCATAAGTTTTTCGAACCCATAAAAGAGAAAATGAACCGAATAACCAAAATTTAGATTAGGTAGATGTTTCATTTATTGTTATTAATTTATTGTTATTTGTTTGACGACCTCTGTAGCGCAGCGGGCGAGAGCCTGCCTGCGACGCAAGAGGTTGCGGGTTCGATTCCCGCCTTGGAACAAATTTGTGTACGATCTGCAGAAATTTGTTCCGATGGTCTGGGTGTTTTCTATGTATAATAAAAAAATATCTATCTATGTAAGTATATAATGTATTAAATATATCAGTTATCTAGTACCCTTAACACAAGCTTTAAATAGCTTATTTTGGGGCTAGATAGTGCTGTGTGGATTGTCCAGCATTATTTATTTATTTTTATTTATTAATCATTTAAAATTTAGATTGTATGTTTTTTTTTTTTTCAATTTTATTAAAATACATATCAAAACGTGTTCCTGATTTTTTTGTTGTTTGAGAGTATGTCCAATTTTGTTTGTATTTTAATATGTGTATTTGATACCATTAAATTTCTTGAAAATAACTATCAAAATGATTTTTTTTCTTGTTATTTTGTAATTATTACCATAGATAATTTGCACTAAGTGATACACGGTATTCAGTTTTTACAATATCTAATTGCCATAGGAAATTATCGTATTACAATTTTACTATAGTCTCCATAGTTGGTTTAAACGCCGAATACTATGGTAATATCATATTACCGATACAGTCAACAAAGCTTTTTTGGAGTCAATACGATCGCAATCGAATGTTACTGTAAGATGTCTATCGATAATTCCCGCGAATAAAATCGTATTGTTGCTTTACCGCGTAAAGTAATGTCAAAATTTCTGGTATTATATACTTTTAGCCATAACTTTGTTTGGGTAAACACAGTATTTTTATGAATCATAATTTAAATATTGAATAAAATTTAGCTATCTTTTGGTATATAAACAATCTTGGTAAGTAGGCCTACTAAGAAGTTATAGTCAAAAAACGGTTTTTTAATTCTCCTGAACATTTTGACTTTTGCGATTACGATTTTATTCGGTGGGGACGGCGATATATATACATAATATACATGTTTAGACGATATAATAACAATTCATCCAGTCTACCGAACTTTCTGTAAATTTTGACAATGACACCATGAAACGGTCGTCCTCTTCACTTGGCTTGTTAATTTATCATAAACGTTAATTAATTATTAAATAAGTAAATCTGCTAAGTTAATGTTCTTTTGAGAACTATGAGTAGGTGTGGATGATTGATCTTATTGCCGCGACTGTACAGCCAGTAAACGGCCAACTTTCAACTAAACTATCAACACAAATAGGTACCAAAGTAGTATCCTACCTTTTAACCTGTATATTTTTCCCAGGCCGGTGCCGGCCGGTGTAAATTGCCAATAAGGTCGGCAAACGTGGCTCGACTTGTAGACCGCAGTTTTGCTTCGACCTTACCATAAATATTTTTAAAGTCTTCTTATGAGATACGATATTGGGTTTCCGTAACTTCCAAAAGCTCTACGGCGTAGCGCCGTAGCGGTAAACGACGTGATTATTAGATACTAGTAGCGCCCTGCGGTTTCACGTGCGTAGATTTATATCCCGGTATTCCCACGGGATAAAAAGTAGCCTATGTGTTATTCCAGACTATAATCTACCTCTCTGCCAAGTTTCATCCAGATTCGTTCAGCCGTTCCGGCGTGAAAGAGTAACAAACATCCATCCATCCATTCATCCATCCATACTTACAAACTTTCGCGTTTATAATATTAGTAGGATATATAATATTAGTAGGATATATAATATTAGTAGGATATATAGTAGGATATATATAATAATTTGCATTTGACGATTTCTAGTAAAACTACGTAAGCAAGTTTGTTTTTCATTTCATAACCTAGATGCATAGACTGATTATATACATATTATAACTTATTCTTAACCAACTTAGAATTGAGAATTCAAGAGCATAAATGTAATTTAAAAGCAAGACACTTCAGGGATCAAATGTTAATAAAATATGTTGTCCAAATCACTTTACAAGGGCAGGGTATTAAGGGCAGTACTTAAATCTTGTCTAAAATTGGCTGGTCATAAATTCAACTTAATGTCTGTCGAAACGATCGAGTACAATAGAAAGGCAACTGCGCTGTTTTGAGGGCGAGTTCGCTTTTTCGCTGGTTTAATGTTCACAAAACCGAAAAGTTTATGGTCAACGGCATGTTAACACGCATTTAACTGCTAGTTCCCTGCTCTGCGAGTTTGATGAGCTTCCGCCGTTCTGTGGGTTTTGGGCGCTATTAAATTGTGGTTGAGTTGCAGCAATTCGTAATTCGCTGCTTTGTTATGACATTGTAAAGTCCATTATTCACCTGCATTATTATGCCGCTTCACCTGTGGAGCGGCTATAAGCTGAGATGGGGCCTATTTTGGATCGCGCGCGCATGCACTTGGCACGAGCTGATTCACACCTTCCACCTATCTACACACGTCCTTCTCTGTTTTTATTTTCTACTTTTCCTACCTACTGTTTATTCTGAAATTGTTCTTCTTTGTTTTCTCGTGTTTGCTTCTCTGTCGTGCTTTTGGTAATGTTTTATTTTATTTTCTTGTTATATTTAATATAAGTGTATATGTATCGTGTGTGTCCAAAATAAATGTATTTTCTTTCTTTCTTTCTTTCATTATAGCAGAAAAACATTTTATCTGTCATTTGCAACTTACCAATGTGATTTTGCACATTGATAGGTAATGCAGTAATGCATGTGTGCATATGTTGGTATTTGATCATTACAAATGGAATATGTACATGTATCTAATAAAAAAAATCAATAAGTTACATATTCGGTGAATCCCCTGAACAGCTAGAGGTGAAACTTGGCTACTACTTTTTACAGTACATAATTTAATTGATGACTTTGATATAATATAATTTATTAGCCGATTTGTTTTACCGAATTACACATTGTAGCGGTGTCTTGCAGGCGCCTACGAAAGCATCTATAGATGAAACCAAAACTCTGCATCCGTAAAACTGTTAGTTATTTTTGGGTTCGTTCTTCTATGCACCATAAAAGTGGAGTAAGTCACAGGGGCAGCTAGTGCTACATAAAACAGTTGCCAACTCCAAAAGTCCAGTTTTTCTTTTCATAAATCACATCAGCTACGCTGTACCTACATTCAGACACTTCAAAATTAAGATTTACTCCGCATCGCTTATTAGAAAGATACTAAAGTGTATTTTCCTTTTTCAACTTGCGAGTCGCCAAGAATCAATGAATTGGTATATTATACAATAAGACTGAATCTAATTCTACGGCGTAATTTAATATCCAAATTGACCAAGTTAAATTCAATTCGTACCAATCCAAAAAACTTTAAACGACAATAGCACTCGGGTTTTTCCATTAGACTGTGGAATACGAACAATGGCTAATGTTGGAAAGAAACCGAAAGGCAAAACTTGAATAGAAAATGCAGTTCATGTGATATCTGTCGTCTTTTTTCTAAGTAAAATACTACTCAATCGAATCGTATTTCGAATTACGACTTAACGAAGAACATCTACTAACTCTCAAATAAGTTTAATTCTATATTATGATAATTCATTCTGCATTAGCCTATATCTATCTATTATGTAGTCTCCAGACACTCCAGTACCATCTAACCTAGTTTGATTTTCTTAGAGGTTAATGTATGCAGTTAGTTACGTTTCAAAGCATTCCTAACTAGTTAAGATTCCCAAATTGTTATAACATTTAGAATAACTCTCGCTCGATATAGAAATCACGATTAACTTATTCGACTGCAAAAGGGCTTACAAACAAACAAAAACAAAAGTGCTGCTTTGTTTGAAAACTCTTTGATGAAGTGCGATGAACTTTGTTAGGAATGATATTCAGCGTTTGATAAACACACAAATTAGGGCTTGCTGACACACTCCACATTTACACGGGACAGGCGGGCGCGTCGTGTTTGTATTAAAGTTATCACGAGAACAACTATTTTCCAACCGTTTTGTGGTTGTGATAATTTACAAAGTAAATAAGAATGAGCTCAAATATTCACAAAATTTACAAAATACAACGAACAGAACATCTGTCTGCAGCATTGAGTTAGATTTTAACTCAATGGTCTGCAGGCAATTAATCTAGAGATAGCTTAGCTAAAAAGCGAGGGTGAAGTTTGTATAAAAATGGCTTTATAAAAACGAAGTCGTGTGGAATTCCACAAGTTTTAATGAACACAACAAAAATCATGGCCAGTCATGAATATCGTCAATGTTTGAGAATTACGCACGCATAGCATGTGTTGAAACAATTCGGTTTTCGTTATGAATACGTAAACCTTGGACAACTCTTTTTGGGACGATTTATTACGTTACTTACCTTTGTTTTTCGAGTATGGGAATAAGGTCTGCCAACTCTACAACTGTAAATTATTGTGTTTTTATATACAATAATTTACAGTTGAATGGCATATTATGTACTAAATTGCTTGTCCCAGCATTTCACAGGTATTAAACAAAAAAAAAATTAACACATAGGTCTCAAAACTTTTCAAGAAAATGTATCAAATCGAAAAATTCAAAAATCGATAATTATTCATTTTATTGAGTGAGTCCAAAATGAATATCCATCTCTATTAAAACCGATTTTGCATGTAGCGACGTATTTGAATATACTTTATGGCAGCAAATCTTTTAATAATATTAAAAGTTGATGTTGACAAACCTCATTTAACAGGTAAATATTGATTAAAACAAAATCAAGCATCACCAAGATACTAAAAGGCTAACAAAAATTGTATCACCTCATCAATGGGGCTAAATTCTTTAAAAGAATATTTCGATCGAAGTATAAATGATATTTCAAAGGGAGAGTTGAACCGGGATTGCCAATCAAATAAATATCGACTGATGAAATCCAGTTTACCTACATAGGTAGAGTGGCTGCGGCAGGCGGGAATGAGATTTTGAAGATCGTAAATACGCCGAGACGCGGCGACTTCACCTCGATTTACATTTTTTCTGACAACCATCGAAGCAATTTCAATTTCATCTTCTTTAACCGTGTCATAACAGCTCGACACCTCGGAATTCTTTGGCGAATTTGGCGACCCCAGTTTACGAATATTTTTCTATCTTGTGTATTTCAGATCAGTATTAGACCACTTTTACATGTTTGATAAAATAGATGTAAGATCATATATTAACCTAAAATCTACATCGATCATGGTTTTTATATGTATACAAGCGCATCCATCAAACCCGTAAATGATAATTAAAGTCAGTCATTCTCATTTACTCACGGCTTCTTCAGTATTATGCTAAATTCATAGAAATAAATATATAAATATTGTTGGACATTCCACACAGTATTATCTCGCCCCAAACTAAGCCAAAACTACCAAATAGTTGATATTTATTACTTGAAATACTTATAATATTAACACCCAGACAGAGAACAAACATCTATGTTAATCACACAAAATGTTTGTTCTCGTCGGGGATTGAACACATAAATACATAAAGGGTGTAGAAGACTTCCCAGAAACTTAAACAGGACATGCAAAATACTTCTTTGTTATCACAAGAAATATAAGATAAAACTATACCAATGCAGCTTGTTATAAGGCTCTTAATTACTAGGTTGCATACAATTTGAGTATTAGTGAGTCTATTTGCTTATTCAAAGAAGTAATGAAAATCAGAAAAAAAATAACAAAGCCTGGGAAATTGTTACCGCTGTTTTCAAAAACAATGAATTTTTCCAACATGTCGTCCACAAAAGCTGAGAAGCGGCGGAGCAAAGGACAGCTCTGATTAATTTCAAGCCGATATAAATCACGAGGTTCTCGCCGTTTCCGAAATTAATTCAGAAAAACTCCAACCACCGCTTATTCAAAACAGGCCATTTTTCTTCAACGCTATTCTTTTATCGCCTATTAAAAACTTTTATACTTTAAAGTGTACAATTAGTCAGCGTAAGGTCTGTGCAAATATAAAAGAATCTTGAGATTTTTTCAAATTGTAATATTTTCATTTTTTACTCCGTAAAGTAAGTGGTTTTGACTATGGATGCAAGGCATGTACTTAAAAATACTTGTTATGAATCATTGCGATCGATAAGTCAATTTATTCTTTTCAATTTATGTAGTAATCTCTCGCCCGAAGCTTTCGTGCAACTGATGCGATGCGCACGAGACAGTGAATCTCAATTAACTTGAATTCTTTATATAAAATCAAACAAATGCATAGAAAACCATTTTCCTTTTCACTGCAGATACCAAAAGCACTTTCAGTCAGTAAAAATGTAAAGTCAAATTACGTTAGCCACTTTGGCATCGGAGTCGCTTATCAAAGAGCAGCCAGCGTCAGGTAAGGAGTCGTTCGAACCGGAATCAAGTAGGGATGAGGTGGATTTATTGAATTCAACTAGTAAACTTAAATTTCGCTCCTTTTTTTTTCTCGACCTAGTCATACCTATACAAAAGCGTAATATGAAAAATCAAACTATCTCCTCGGATGCTGGTAGGTATGAATATTTTACAGAAATAAGTTATTTATCGTGTGGAGACGAAGTTATTGGTATGGTTAATACACGCCTGCGACACTGAACCGATTAAGTTGCAATTTGTCATAGGCCTGCATTCTGTAGACGGACCTTTATATTCTACTTAGAAACAAATGCATAATAGGAACACTACAGAGCCTCATACGAGTATGTACAAAAAATACCGGGTAGTAGATATATGAAATATAAAGTATTCTTTCATCTACAGAAAGTGACACCTCTAGTCTAGGGTATCAACCTTATAAGCTTCGGTAAAATCTTTCACCGATTTAAAAGGTTATCGGGTCATTTTCAATAGTTTGAAAAATGGTTTTGACTGCATTTGATTTACCACTTGGCTACGTAGTCAAACGACTGCGGATATAATCAATCTTTGCCATTTCACAAGTCAAGTTCCAAAAGTGCAGCAATAATGCAAATTTTACTTTAAATAGACATTTTAAATGATTTGACACTTGACTTGCTGGAAAGGTCGTGGATTCAAATCCCACTCGAGTGATAACTTTTAGGACAATATAAAAAAATTGTATATATAGTATAGCTTGAATAAATCCTTGCACTGTAAGCGTTTCAATTCAATTTCGGAGAATGTATCCGTGTCGACAAATCGTTTTTACTGCTTAGTTTTATAGATTTGTGACAAACTGAAAGAAACCGTAGAATGAATTTCTACATATGAAGTGCAAGGCTGCGATCACACAAAAGAACTAACCATACTTTCACTTAATCGTTTATTTACGTTGAGAATGACTAAATAAACGATTAACTGAACGCATACTCAACTTGAATTTCATGAAAAAATTGTAAGACAAACTTAAGTTTATATAAAATCAGTCATTTAGTTGACTTGCAAATTAAAAAAAACTTGGATTTGTTCTATTCAGTCAGCTCTATCTTTAATGTTTATCAAAAACAAGAAAAAATATTAAGAACGTGAAATATACAGAACTATCTGCATATTTCACGTTATCGTGATTAGTTTTACAACAATTTCGAAGGGGGTCATTATGTACATAAGCGTGATAAATCTAAGTAAAAAGTCCCAGTGCGACCACACCCGTCGTTCGTGACAGAGCGTCAACATAAATTTTACTTTTATTTGCATGCACTGTGTCGCGACGAATCCACTACAAAACCTAATAAACAACAAAACACTTCGTATATTTATTGCTACGTTTACAATTTCGTGAAATCCGGTCTGTTTATAGCCTTTTAGTTTTAGTACAGATTTGGTATCCTAAATGCTGAAATTTTCGGAGTATTTCTCTTGAAACGCTACTACTTTAGATTACTTTGTTTTTTCAAGGGTATGTAGGAAGGGTGTGTATGTACTTTGTTGATTTACTATTCGATTATAAAAAGAATGATTGACTTTAGATGATAAAAAGAATTGCGACTAACCTTTTGTGTTCACAGCAAGAACGGTGTTTCATAGATATCTACAGGCAGATGTCATCATCATCATCATGATCAGCCTACAGAAGTCCACTGCTGGACATAGGCCTCCCCTATCCGTTTCCAGGAAGAACGATTTTGAGCCCTTTCCATCCACCGACTACCCGCGATCCTAACAATGTCGTCAGTCCACCGGGTAGGAGGGCGTCCTACACTTCGCTTTCCTGTTCGTGGTCGCCATTCGAGAACCTTTATTCCCCAGTGATTGTCAGTTCTTCGAGCTATATGACCTGCCCATTGCCACTTCAACTTGCTGATTCTGAGAGCTATATCGGCTACCTTGGTTCTTCTACGGATTTCCTCATTTCTGATTCTAATTCAATTCTAGGCAGATGTATAGTCGACCAAGAAATTGGTTTACCACTCTAAGGCTGAATATCATTTGCACGTACAAAACATCAAGGGCTATTTTCGCTTGACAGATTAATAACTGCTACGTCAGAATCTGTCATTCCTGTTTATTTAAACTCAGAACTGATGGCTTTCAATTTAACCTCCTGCTACTTTATTATGTGCAATAAAACGTTTTGTTTAGTTTCGACGTAAAATAATTGAATGTTGAATCAAATCCAGGGAATTGAATTTTATTATATATGTTTTTAATAGATTTAAAAACGTCCCATTCCCTGCGAGTAGCGTAAAGGGTTTTAGGATTCATAATAAACAATGATTTATCATTTAAAAATAACATAAATTTATTGTCCTTCATAAAACGTAACAGTATCATTTAATTGTAAAAAAAATTTATAGGGAAATATCAGCCTAATAACGCGTGTTTCCACCATTAGCTTCGATGACTGCTAACAACCGACTTCTCATAGAGCCAACGAGCGTGAACAAATGTCTGTCCCGCGCAAAGCCTCCCAAACTTCATGGCAATGACTATCGATGGCATCTCGAGTTCTCTCATTGCGGTGATGCCATCGCTGTACCATAAGTCCCCAAAGGTTTTCGATCGGGTTAAGATCTGGACTTTTAGACGGCCATGGAATCAAGTTAATGAATGAATGTTGATCAAACCAGGTCACAGTCACTCCAGCTGTGTGTAATCTGCAGTTGTCTTGTAGAAAATTAAATTGAGGCAGATCGCTTTCCGGGTAGACGTTCCGGACGGTTGGCAACATAGCATTTTCTAAATTATCCACATAATCTAAAGCGTTGGCTTTTGGAGGTAGTCTGCTTAATTCTCTGACTCCATCTGCCGACATCCAGCCCCAAATATTTACACTGATTCTACCAGACTCCGTGGTCGGCACAACATGTTCTTGAGTGTATCTAGTATTATTGTAACGCCAGAGAGTCATTCGACCATGTTGGCTAGATTTGAACGTTTTTTCGTCCGTAAATATCGTAGTAGACCAATCGAAATTCAAGTACTCCTGGGCAAAATTTAAACGAGCCGCTTTGTTAGCGTCGGTCAAATAAACTTTTTTAGCGTGAAGTCTGTAATGCAATCCTATACTATGCAATTGCTGCCGAATGGTCTCTTTCGTAACATCGAATTCTTCTGCAAAATCACTGGTAGAAGTGAAGCCGTTCTCTTCGTACTGACGTCTCATTGTTTCTCTTTGCTCGCTGGACAGTGCAGGCGGCCGACCACTTCGCCTATGATCTTGAAGATTACCTTCTTCCCCTTCACGTCTTATCCAAAAACGTGTCGTATATCGCGATAAGTTCTCTAGAAATATCACTTATGTTGTATCCTAACCGATGTAATTATATAATTTCGGCTCTTTCCCGTAAGTTTAAATTACGCGACATTTTCTTGACAGTAAGTGACTCGAGTTGATCAATAACTGACACTTGACAGATCATAAGTCAAAAGCGATTCGAAAATGAATTATTTTTTTTAAGTATGGTATCTTGGCTTTGCCAAGATGCTATATAGGTTGGCAGAATTAGGATTAGTTAGGTAGAAAAAATTTTGATATGTTTATTTGTTTTGATGTTTTATTATAGGGCAGTGTGGTCGCCCAGGGACAAAGCCCGTTAAAAAAAAAAAAGTATGGTAAGATACCATACTTTTTTCATAAACCTTAAGGACAAGTTGGTTTGGGTTTACATAAAATATTCTCTATTGCGTTGACATCACAGTTCAAGTTGCATGCTCTTTTAACCATTGCTCTGTGATTGGCTCACAGTTAACCAATTACGTTAATGTAATACAGTAATCCTTAGCGAATAATTATGTTACTGGGAGATGTCATCAAAAGTGGTAAACCAATTTCTTGGTCGACTATACCTACATAATATTATCTCCACATAGTATCTTTGTGTAGAGAAAATATATGTACAGCGACGCCTGAGGCCGAGATTGGTTTCGTTTTTGGTAGGTGTTTGTTTTTCAGTACTCGTTCGATGAAGCTGATAATCCCGGTTTACGCAAGTGACTTAATTGCTAATCATTTTATCAGCTTTCCTAAGCAGAATGTTTTCTATCATGTCGTGTATATTACGTCTCCATGAGACAGATCGGCCAAGGAAATTAATTTCCTCAGCCAGGGACCTATACTGAGCTTGGACTGTACTAGGTTTATATATAAAACTGTATGTATGTTTATTTTACTAGGAAAATGGTTTCCATTTGATTAAGCTTGACTTGATGATAATTTGACACTCCTTATTTTGATCACTACTCCATAAATAAATCTATACTAGCATTCAGCTGTGGTTCCGCTTGCATAATATCCGTTTGAATAAAAAGTGGCTTAGCTAGGTCCACCATTTGTACATTCTAGTTTCATCGAAATTTGTTTGGCTATTATGGAGATGACGATGATGATGGTTGGGAATAAACACACGCTCACAAACTTTTCAATCGAATTTATTTTATAAATGTATTAGTAGGATTAAGTTAGGATCAACAAAAGCTCGCATTGTTTGTAATGTCGTGTTTCTAACTACGAACATATTTCAGTGCCACAAGCATTCAGTGGAATGCACAGTTCGCTGCCGCACCTATTCACTACTTTACTTATTCGAATAGAATCTTACTCCAAGAAACGAAAGCAGGCACTGCAACTTTACAATTTCGACCTTATTCCCAAAGTTTAAGAGCACAAAGTTGATAATTATCTCACCTCTCAGGTCGTCTGATCCTATGTTTCTTTGTGTAGATTTAGTCGACTTTACGCGACTCGAAAAAAGCACTTACTTTAGTTAAAAATTCGCAGTTGTTGCACTAAATGGTATTTCACTGAAATATTCAAGGGTAGAAAATCTGAACGTGTATCTTGGTTTTGGTAACTAGTAAAACACCAGAAAAGTAAATGTACCCTAAACCAAACCACTTAATGCATATCTAGCTGGCAGTATTATTTTTAAGAATAACATCATATCAACTACAGTATACTTGTATGTAGTAATGGTTGTAAGGCATTGACCAATGTCTTACAACCCATATTAGTATTTTAAAGTGCAAAAATCAACATAAGAAAACGTACGTAATAAAAGCGATACTAGTGTCACACCGTCGTATGACCCAGGATTGTTCTGTGAACGGCTTAAGTTAAAAACTCGTCACTCCATAAAGATTATTTTTTCGTCTGGAAACATTCTAACCCGTAGCCAGCCATGTCCTTCTTATTCAAAGAGGATCATACGAAAAAACGTTTAGAACCAAGCTTAGTTTCTTGTTAGTTCTTCTAGGTTTTGGTCGTGACTAACTGGCGGTAGATATATATAGGCGACGACCTCAGTGGCGCAGGCGTAGGCGAGAGTCCGCCTACGACGCTAGAGGTTGCGGGTTCGATTCCCGCCTCGGAACAAATTTGAGTACGATCTGCAGAAATTTGTTCCGTAGGTCTGGGTGTTTTCTATGTATAATAAAAAAATATCTATCTATGTAAGTATATAATGTATTAAATATATCAGTCATCTAGTACCCATAACATAAGCTTTGAGTAGCTTACTTTGGGGCTAGATGGTGCTGTGTGGATTGTCGAGCACTATTATATTATATTATTATATAAAACGTTTCAAAGTGATCCCTGTGATTGTACCTACTGCTTATAGACCGTTTTGATTCTGATTCTCAAACAGTAGCGGACTTTTCGTTTGTTCGCTTGCTCAGGACCTACAACTAACTATTCAGCATATAACTCTACTCACGAGGCATATTGCAGTTCTTGTCGCGAACACACTCGCTGAGAATGGTTTATGCATTCATTTCTTCCAATTTAAATGAATGTCGTTGACAAATCCCTCGCCCTCGCATAGTTGTACCGAGCATGATTTTATGTGCAATCTTTTCTAGGGTTTAAGATAAAATAAATAAATAATGCTGGACAATCCACACAGCACTATCTAGCCCCACAGTAAGCTATTCAAAGCTTGTGTTATGGGTACTAGATAACTGATATATTTAATACATTATATACTTACATAGATAGATATTTTTTATTATACATAGAAAACACCCAGACCATCGGAACAAATTTCTGCAGATCGTACTTAAATTTGCTCCAAGGCGGGAATCGAACCCGCAACCTCTTGCGTCGCAGGCAGGCTCTCGCCCGCTGCGTCACAGAGGTCGTGGGTTCGATTCCCACAGAGGACAAACATTTGTGTGATGAACATAGATGTTTGTTCTGTGTCTGGGTGTTATACAATATTATAAGTATGTATTTACAAAAAAAAAGTATTTATGTAGTCTATCAGCTATTCCCAAGTTAAATAACCCTTGCTTAAATCTTTACTTTTCAAAACGGTTCACTTTGCAGTTAAGTTGTTTTTTCTAGCTGTCTCGTTTGCCCTCCAACCATAATCGATTCGAGGCATCTACATAAATTGCCTATATAGCGTGTCTGCCATTCGGTTTTTGTTGCCTTCAGCCTTGTCCTCCCTATCTTACATGACATGTCATGATGTCATCCCATCTAAGCCCTAGAGGTTTTACTCAGACACTTTGAGTACCAACTTAGGATACTCAGGCTTTGTTTACTATCATTTGAATAACACGAACACAAATATTTTAACAAATTTGTCACTAAGGTACATGCTCTATCTACTTCTAATCTTTACCAATTTTAAAGTATAAAATTATTAAGTTAGTAAACATCATTAATAGGACACAAAAATACACATCTTTACATCCACATAGAAAATCCTATCGTATCCTACTAGTAAACATTATAGCTGTTATAATACCTATAAACTAGTTTATGCAAATGCACCGTTATATATAAGGCAAACTGGCCCTCTCCGTTACCAAACATACATACAAAATGTTTGTTCTTGGTAAAGATTGAACCCACGGCCTACAACGTAGAAGGCCGAGTTACTACTGAGCTATGAAGGCTGTCTACTACAAATGGTGTTTACGATAACTAGTTATCAGAACTGCTTAGAGGGTAGCTCCTACTTGAAAAGCAAAAACATTGATTGGCTTTACTTAGCTATTGGGTAATTCTTTGGGATTGGATATCGTGAACCAATCTCAACACTAATAAATTCTGTAAATGGTCTCCAACTTAATTAAAGGCTGTATAGGATTGAAGTGTAATGTACTTTACGGAGTTTTTATTAAATTTGATAGTTTTTGATAAGGTTTGGTAGTGTTGATATAAAGTCAATTTAGGAATAATAATAAGTCTAAGTTTTATTCATCACTAGTTGACCCCGCGAACTTTTGTAAGCGAATGTTTGATGTTTGACAGTTATGAAACCATTTTTCCATACAAATGTTAACGTATTTTGTATGAGAACTAGCTTTTGCCCGCGGCTTCGCTCGCGTTTAGAAGTATTATTATTAATTAGGCATAGTTTTTGCGCCTTTACTTTTGTTATGCGTGTGCAAAAAATTGGAGGGTTGAATTTATCAAAATCCTATTGAAGCGGACGTCTTCATCATAGTAGCTCCAATCTTTAATTTCAGTTCAATCAGTCGAAAATCTAACAAGATTTATACAAACTTTCATCCCTATTTTATCCCCTTAGGGGTGGAATTTATCAAAATCCTTTCTTAAGGGATGCCTAAGTCATAGTAGTTTTATGCATGCAAAGTCAGCCCGATCGGTTAAAAATTGACAAAATTTCATACCTTTCATCCCCTATTTCATCCGCTTGGTGGTAGAATTGATCAAAATCCTTTCTTAGCGGATGCCTACGTCATAACATTTACCTGCATGCCAAATTTCAGCCTGATCCGTCCTGTGGTTTGGGCTGTGCGTTGATAGATCACTATGTCAGTCAGTCACCTTTGAGTTATATATATTTAGATTAGAAAAATTAGAAAACTTAGATTTAGATTAGATTTATATTTAGATTTAGATAGAAGATAGATAGAAGATTTATACAAACTTTCATCCCCTATTTTATCCCCTTAGGGGTGGAATTTATCAAAATCCTTAAGCCTACGTCATAGTAGCTTTATGCATGCAAAGTCAGCCCGATCGGTTTAAAATTGACAAAATTTCATACAAACTTTCATCTCCTATTTCATCCCCTTGGGGGTGGCCATTGAGGTGGCAATTTCAGCCCGATCCGTCCAGTGGTTTGGGCTGTGCGTTGATAGATCACTATGTCGTTACGTTAACACTAGAAATAAAAATAAATTATGCATTCCGAAATTTCGATTACAAAAGGTAAATGGCTCGTTCATGGGGAACGGTATACGCTTCTATAATAAACTTCCAGAAAGTGTCACTGGGCTTCCTATTAAAAAATTTAAAGTGTACATTAAGAATTATCTGATAAGGAAAGCTTACTATACTATAGATAGTTATATTAATGATAAAAGTACGTGGCCCGATGTCCCGGTCGCTCTGCCCATCGACGGCTAACATATCTGCAATGTCTTTACTATTATGTTATTTAAAAAAAGTTTTTTTTTTATTGTTGTTTGACTTACTACACTTCTTACTTATGTATTAGTATTATTAGTTTGAAGCTTGTGTTCTTTTATGAATCTGTTTACTTTTCCTTTTTCTGTTAGATTACTTAATGTATTATATAGCTTCAATAGTGTAGGTATTTTATTACATTGTAACGAGGATCATATAAAAGAGCGATAGATACCAAGCCGAGTTTGTTGCCTGTTCTTCTCGGTGTTGGTCGCGTGGAACTGGCACTAGAGTCACCTAGTTTTAAGACGGTTCAAGATGGTCCTTGTGATTTTATTGAATAAACATATTTTGACTTTGACTTTGACTTTGTCAGTCAGTCAGTCAGTCACCTTTGAGTTATATATATTTAGATTAGAAAAATTAGAAAACTTAGATTTAGATTAGATTTATATTTAGATTTAGATAGAAGATAGATAGAAGATTTATACAAACTTTCATCCCCTATTTTATCCCCTTAGGGGTGGAATTTATCAAAATCCTTAAGCCTACGTCATAGTAGCTTTATGCATGCAAAGTCAGCCCGATCGGTTTAAAATTGACAAAATTTCATACAAACTTTCATCCCCTATTTCATCCCCTTGGGGGTGGAATCGATCAAAATCCTTTCTTAGCGGATGCCTACGTCATATCATCTACCTGCATGCAAAATTTCAGCCCGATCCGTCCAGTGGTTTGGGCTGTGCGTTGATAGATCACTATGTCAGTCAGTCAGTCAGTCACCTGTGAGTTATATATATTTAGATATTTTTTTCTCTAATTTTTTATGCACAATATTTTTTCTTATTTACATTAAAAGAGATTGAAGAGAGATTGCCTGACAATACCAAACACAACAATAAAAAAATTACTGACTGTTTTGATTATTTATATTGGTATTTCCAATTTAATTATTAAAGATCCATCTCGCAGGTCTCTGATATTTCATGAGACAGATATTTAATTGTTTTTAACATTTTATAACCCCGCCCTGGGTGAGAGCTTTTTTTGCCAGTCGACGTTAGAAATAAAATTATTTCTTTAGGTCTGCAAACGTAAGAAACGTGTAGCAATTTATGTAAGAGGTTTTGTAATTATGAGTACTTGTATTACTGCTACTACTACTACTACCAATGATGATTGTTACTTTCATAATATTAAGGCTAAATAAATTTAAAAAATGTACCGTTTTTAAGAGTGTCGATTCAAATGCGTTAAGCAGCAAGACGCGCTTTTCGCAATTATTCTTTGAATAAAAATGAGTAAATACCGAAGCTATAAGTTGTAAATTCTTTAACATTATGAAAGTTTTTTTTAAAAGTAAGCCACTTTTCCAAAGCAAAGTAGTAGCAATGGTTGGTATAAAATTGTTCCATTATGCCTCTGCTATTCATGGCTTTACAAAATGAGCATAAAAGACTTACACGACTCATAAACATTATACGCCCTAACCTATAAGCGCAAATTATATGTCACGGTTGAAATAAGTGCTTTTCATTATGCATTTGCTTTTCATGTCTTTCATACATAAAAAGGAATTTAATTAACTGCGTGTTACACACAGTATCCCTCACAAAATGCGTGATGGTTTTAAAAGCTCAATCAAACTGAATCATTTTGTCCTCGTAATTTGAAATGGTTAAGGCGAAGAGCAAACACTTGAAGAGCCCGGAAGTCAACGTATCCCCACTTGTACCGGATCAGAAGTGGGTAGCCATTACATTGGTAAACATTTACCGATGTTCTAAAAGTTTTAACGTTTTATTTTATTGAACGCAGCCGTAAAAAATTGGCATGTGATTTTTGCAATATAAAGCGTTACATTTAACTTTTCATGAAAATTCTAAGATTTTCGTTCCAGGTTCAATTTTTCATCTCAAAAGACATTGATTGATTCTCACATAGGCGTGAACAAAGTAAGTATTTTCTCCAAGAGGTGTTCACAGACTAGGAGTCTGTGAACACAAAATCCTAGGTAAAATCTTCCAAAAAAGACTTCCAGTTCTGACTATCACGAGCCGCCTCCCATCATTTCCATTCAAATGCCTCCAGATTTTCCGTAGCCTATGGTGTGTTGATGGTAGTTTACCTGCCAGGGGCTTTCAGTGCATGTTTTTGAATAATATTAATAGTGTTTCTAAATGATTCTGTTATTAGCAAATGTATTCAGCAAGACGAAGAAGAATCCTTCGACGATACTTTGGTTATTAAGTCAACGGGTTTTTTAACAAAACACGATCAGTAAATTTATAAGAAAGATAATCCTAAAATAATGAGTGCCTCGATCAATAGCAGGTTTCATTTGGAAATGATTGTTTGTGATCGATTCCTTTGTAATCTTTTGTAATGCAAATCAGTGTACTCCAAATAACATGCAAATATGTTTTCGATGTTTTCACGGGTTGACGAGCACTTGATATTAACTTGACAGGTTATTTACATTCAGTAAAAGCTTTCAACATTTTAAACTGCCTGAGAAATCTGTGGTTTAACATTTATAAAGCAGAACAAACACCAGCGTAACTGAATTATTGTAGCTGCTGTAGAAACGGTTAGAAGAGAATAAACGCTTTCGTATAGCGCTGTGATAAAATACGGTGAGTCATAAATAATAGGGGAATGTACAATGTGATAATTCTGGCGTGGTTCTAGAAGTACGCAATAGGCCCTTACAAAACATCAATAAAATTGTTTATTGGCGAGGACGAATAAAAAAAGGGAAAATTCCGATGGCCGAGGTTCCACCTTTTCTTGTGAAAATAAGACAGTCATAAAAATAAATTTATCACCCGCAGTAAATAAAGCGTAACATATTGCGCTTTCGAGCTGTAAAAAGATATCAGAGCTCACAGACGTCCAGTCGTTAAACTTTACCAATGCTGTTTTGTTTCGCCCCATCACCGAATATATCTGATGCAATTGGATTTCAAATAAACTCGTGTATGAAATCTTTAAAAGAACATTTTTGCCATACTTATTCAACACATGATTCATTCATCATTCGAACTCCCTGGTATGAAGAGATTATAAAATAGTCAAATAAACCGGCGTAATAGTCTGCGTCATAACAGACGAGTTTGAGCCCCAGATGTATGTTCTAAAACCGTTTAAACATGTTATTATAGTTATATTGAAGTTAACTGAATGCAATATAATACTAAATCAACCAACTCTCGTAACTGCAAATAGAGATCAATTTTTGTATCACATGATTCTTTGAGGACGTCTAAGGTATACGGAGGTATTTTATGAATCTTTAAACACAAAAATGTATGACGCCTTTCAGTTACGAGTGCTGGTTGAATTGGTATTGCATGGTATTGTATTGTACTAAAGTATCACTTGATCTAAGGGGATATCTAACGTGGCTGGTGAAGTCTTGAAACAACTATTTCTTAGACAAAAACAGACCCACGTCTAAACCAGACGCTTGTGATCCAACCCTAACTTGGAAAAACTAGATCTACTTAGATTATGAGTTTATTGTCATCTACGGATTATGGCGAGTCACAGAGGGGCATTGAGAGGGCACATTGCCAACATAACCTCGTTTGTCCAACGTAATAACTAGCTCTACGAAATTATGTTTTAATGCGCTGTCAACGGTCAGTTTAGTGGCTAATAAACAACTGTCATTTGCAGAGGTACATTTCACAAACAATAAACAGTTTTGTGTGGAAAATTCCTGTGAAAGGAAAGGTCGTGGGCTCGAACTCAGTCGTGCACAAATGTAAATTTCTCTCACAAAAGCTGAAAGTAAACATTGCAAAACCGAGGGCTTACCATTTAAGATTTATACATGTTTTCATACTCTATTACGATCCATCCACCATCGTGTGTAGTCTTGAAAAACTCATGGTAGACCCACAGATATACTTATCTAGGTGTAGCTAGCTAGATGCATTTTTTGCTGTTAAAACAGAGAGAGAAGAAAATCGTAACCTATGTGACAATATGTTGAAAGTGTGAAACCAAATGTTTCCTCTTATGTACATTAGTGATAAATACCAAAAGAAAATAGTAAAAATACGAATTACCAACAAACATGTTCAGATCAATATTTTTATCCCAACGCAGTTATCGAACCTGCGCCTCTCGTGACGCAGCGCGTCAGTTGCCCGCCGTACCCGGGGGTCGTCAACAGTTAATTAACAATAAACAGTTGATGTTTCGGAGGCTTGGGCTGCGGGTCCTCGGTTTGCGGTTACGATCTGCAGCCCCCTGGCATAGTAACAAACGAAGAAAGTACCACAACACTATCGTTTTGTAAACAAAATTGTTCAGAGTTTTTTATACAACTAAATAAAATAAAATAAATAAATAAATAATGCTGGACAATCCACACATCACTATCTAGCCCCAAAGTAAGCTACTCAAAGCTTGTGTTATGGGTACTAGATGACTGATATATTTAATACATTATATACTTACATAGACAGATATTTTTATTATACATAGAAAACACCCAGACCAACGGAACAAATTTCTGCATATCGTACATAAATTTGTTCCGAGGCTACTAGTTGATGGAACAAGCAAATGGCCCACCTGATACCACCTGAGTAGTAACCATCACCTAATAAAAGCATGGCCTCGTAAGTCACGCACGATAGGAACGTGCCTTATACGCTACACTGCTCTGCGTCATCAACACGAGGCATACCGATGTTAAAGCCTCATGTGCCTGTAACAACGCCGGTGACCACACTCTTCAAACCTAAACACAGCGTTGCTGCTTGGCGGCAGAAGAAGGCGTGGTGGTAGTACTTCCTCAGATGAGCTCTTCACAAAGAGGTCTTCTCTTATCGTATATATATTCTGAGTGTCGCTGACTGTTTGCGAGCCCGTTTTCAGTTGTATATGCAGTCACAAGAAGCCCTCTAGCAGGCGAGTTGAGAATCCTCGTGATGCAAGTCAGAGTAGAAACTTTTCTACTCATACATATGGGCTTAGGTTTAAATAAATGCTTCTTGATTTGACTTGATTAATCCTGTCCATACTCCCGTTTACTCATACACATTACAGTCGTTCATAACACAGAATTTATGTTATATGTATATATACATATGTTCACGTCATGCGTTCCAAGTATTTTAAATACTATTATGATACGCTTACGATGCAAGTCGAGCGCAATGCAAAAACGATACACTCAACCCCCGGAGTCAACCACTAATTATCTGATAGTAAATTAGAAGTAAAACAATAAATAGTTTTATTCAAGGTAAAAACCTTGAATAAAACTATTTATTGTTTACTAGAAGCAAATACAAATAGCCATAAACGAGAGAAGAATTTTTTGTTAAAGTTGGTTTATGTTGAATTGGAATACTATGTCTCCAGCATTAAAACAACTTACCTAAACTATAACCAACTGGCAATTTACTTAGCGAAGATGCCAGAAGGAAGTTTGTTATTATAACTATCCACTTTCATAGTGCCTACCTGTACTTGTTAATCTAAGGAGAAGGTTAATTCAAAATCCAAATACTAAATACACACTATATTTCTATATAGCCTGTTGAAATTGGAATATATAGGTATGACAAAATACTATTCAGCTAATGTATAACTTCAGATAATTTCTAATCCCATCTGTTATAATTATTTTTATAAATACCTATACCTAATGATATTTATATTTTTAATCATCATCTGATAAGTATCTTATAATTATCAGCATCGTGAACGGCCGAGAAAGCGCTAGCGGGACGATCTGGATTTTGATTTATGATTATATAATTACTTAGATGAATATTTTGATGATCATTTAGTTCAATAACCCCCGGTTTCTGAAAGCGCGATCAACACTAATCGGCTGTCAAGTCATTTGCTACTATATCTATCTAATTTGAAGTAAAAGCTGAAATAGCTAGTGACTTGACAGCTGATTAGTGTCGATCGTGCTTTCAGAAACCAGCGGTTAGTGTATCATCATTATTAATATTTATGTTAAAACATTAAACACGGTGCATTATTTCATCGTTATTTTCACCGCCAACCTTGCTTTACGATATTCAATTTGGAAATATGAACGAACAAAAGTAGGTATTACCTATTTTTAATATATGCCAATGAAATTTAATATTATTTTTTTTTATTTCCACACAAATAGTCATCTCTCATGGGGAAGAGGTATAAATATTCATTTAATGATGACGAACAACAAATATTGTTAAGCTGCAAAAATTCTTACAAAATGTCGAAGTTTCAAATATTGACATTCTGTATACAATAAATAAAATAAATAAATAATGCTGGACAATCCACACAGCACTATCTAGCCCCAAAGTAAGCTATTCAAAGCTTGTGTTATGGGTACTAGATAACTGATATATTTAATACATTATATACTTACATAGATACATATTTTTTTTTATTATACATAGAAAACACCCAGACCATCGGAACAAATTTCTGCAGATCGTACACAAATTTGTTCCACGGCGGGAATCGAACCCGCAACCTCTTGCGTCGCAGGCAGGCTCTCGCCCGCTGCGCCACAGAGGTCGTCAAATTTACAATGATTGCTTCCATTTCGAAAATTACTGCTGCCTTGCCTTTATCAATAAACAAAGTGCACAAAAGGTCCTTCAAAACTACTTCAATTAATGCTTTTAAATCTACTGTTGTGCCGTTGGCCCTCTGGCTTAACCCTGCCTACCTACAATGGTAGCGGAAATAAAAGAACCAGGGTAACTTTGAACAAACTATAATAATGACAAGTTCAAACGACTAGCTAACAGTCGGAATAAAAAAAATAACGAGCACACAAAATTTGTGGTCGTGGTGAGCCTATTTGATCTGTTTCCAAGGTATAACGCACTCCCCTGATGATGCCTCCGGGTCGAATGATGGTGGGTGATCCCGGGGACGAACGGTAGGTAGGTAGTCCTTCCAGGTGGTGGCTGTGACGCCAACGGCTCCAACCGTCTAGTGGGTAAGTAAGTAGGTGGTAATCCTTCCCAGTGGTGGCAGCGTCGTCAACGGTTCCAAAAGGGGGTAAGTAGGTAGGTACGTACGAATAGGTATCGCAACGCTACCTGGTTCAAATCCACGTAGTGGTCCTGGAATTGAGAACACCTAGTCTTAGGTATGTGCAACCACGCCTCCGTTCTGTGGACCCACCAGCGACGAATGATGATGCCAGGTAAGTACGCATTTACCAGCAGTAGGTATAGTTTTGCCGTGGTGGTACTACAGAACGGAGTTTACAAATAAAATATAAATTACTAAGCATAGCCTAAAGCTAGATTGCAATCTACAAGAACATGAAAGTTTATTTAAATTAATAGACATTTATTAAAAGTATGTAGGTATGAGGTAGGCATTCAAAATCGAAAGCCGCGGCAAGCCCACGGTCATTACAAGGTGACATTGAAGAACCATTGAACAAGTAAGTAGCTAAGCGGATGCTCAATAAGCTACAAGTTGATGTTATATGCAATATTAGATGAATAGAATCTAAAATGAGAAGCTGGAAATGGATAATTAAATGCAATGGTACAATTTAGCACAATAGGTATCTAAGTGATTACTACAATAGCTGGAAAATGATTTGCGAGTGTTTATGTGCCATTCAGAACTTACCCTATATCGGGAATTCACAACACGGATTAAACTTTAAGTATTAGGTACAAATTATAATAAAATTGCTCAGCTGGCTAGAACGCTGCTGGTAATAATTTTTGACGTGACCGTCCTTCAATTTGGTCTAGCGTCGACTGGCGCGGTGGGCCGCCTCCCATGGCCGCCGACTCAGTCAAAAACCACTCGCGCGGAAGCGCGCTACAGATAACGGTGCATTTCGCATACTAGTGACCCGCACCCGACTTCAACCTGTTCATTTTAAATTTATAAAATCGAATATAATGTAACGCATTGTTACAATACCCGCCTCTCCCCCATAAGGATTTTATTTTAAAAATAAAATCCGCAAATTATTATTATTTTTAATCTTAATATATATATTTTTTTTAATTATTATTATTACCTATTTTAAGTTCAAATTCTTACATTTTGTTCCCATTCATACATTATCATAACACAACCAATATTTAAAAAAAATTAAGACTCGTACAGTCATGGAGAAAATCATCCGCCATAAAATTGGCTTATGACATTTTGTAAGATCTGTCAAAATGATGTTAGTTTAATGCAATTTTATAATAAAAACAAATATTTATCTACTTATGTATTCTGTTGACCATAAATTTTTAAATCTTTTATATGCCAAATACCTAAATTTTTTCCTGACATATCTTCTAGAATGTAAACGAGTGGCGAGCGCTTCTCAATAACTCGGCACTTAATATATTTTGGGGCTAATTTCTTGCTAAAATATTTGTCTTTATCGCTCAGAACATACGCTCGCTTGTATACTATATCTCCTACGTTAAATTCAAAGGGCTTCCTTCTCAAGTTATAGTTAGCCGAATTTTTTGCATGAGCGTGGAATAGTGATTTCTGTACTTGATCGAAAATAGATACTAAGCAACCAAAGTTTTCGGCATATACATCTCGAGGCAAGAATAAAACTTCATCACCTAGGTCAGTGTCAGCATAATGAGAACCACAAATAACGAGTTCTCTGCCAAATACAAGAAAAGATGGTGTGTATCCTGTGGCTTCGTTAACTGAATTATTGATGGCAAATTGAACTCTAGGAATAAATGTGTCCCAAGACCTATGATCACTATCCACAAATGTAGATATACATGTTATTATTGTTTTATTATAGCGCTCCACAGTATTGACTTGGGGCGTATATTTTGGCGAAAAGAAAACATTTGGAATATTGTACTTTTTGAAAAGAGCATCGGTATGGCTACTAATAAATTGAGAACCATTATCTAGAAAAATTGTTTGAGGAACACCATGAACTAAGAAAATTTGTTCTTCCAAAATTTTAACAATTACCTCTGATGTCGCCTTTTTAATGGGATATATATGACAAAATTTCGAAAAGCAACAGGTTATCACTAAAATATGACAATTTTGTTTACGAGTTACTGGAAGGGGACCCATCAAATCGATAGATATCATTTGGTATGGACGAGAGCAATGCTTCGGGCGGCCCATTTCTCCTAAAGTAGCATGATTTTGTGCTTTATACTGCAGACAAGTGCTGCAAGAACCTACATATTTAGCTACTTCACTATACATACCTGGCCAGAAATATCTAAGAGCAATACGCCTATAGGTCTTGAATATGCCTAAGTGACCGGCAGTTGGCTCGTTATGGTTCTCAGCAAGAACTTCGTCGCGAAGTTCCTTCGGAACCACCTCCTTCCATGAAAATTCGTTAGTAAGTTGACATTTATTTTTACTAAGGCGGTAAAGAGTATTATTAATTACTTGAAAATTTGGATAAAGCATAGGTTTTTTTCTACAATTATTAAAAATGTTTTTGTACCAATCATCACTAGAAGTCGCAAATGAATTGGCAGTTACAATAGCCGCAACCGAAACAGACCTTGACAACGCATCGGGGATGATGTTGTCTACACCACGACGGTGTTTAATGACGAAATCAAAAGACGACAACCGCACTCCCCAGCGTGCAAGTCTGCCCGTAGGATTGCTTAAAGAAATGAACCATTTGAGTGCACTATGATCGGTGTAAACGGTAAAAGTTTTCCCATTTTCAACATAGCAGCGCCAATGCTCTAAGGCAACAAGAACAGCAAGAGTTTCTCGTTCCGTGATGCTGTAGTTCTTTTCGGCTGCTGTTAACGATCTGCTCATGTACGCAATGGGGTGTTCTTTCCCATCAACCAGTTGAGTTAGCATGGCACCTACACCGTAATTACTAGCATCCGTATGTACTTCAAATGGTAAATCATAATTAGGACATGACAGTACAGGTGCGGAAACTAAGCACTCCTTCAACTTTTTGAAAGCGGTGTCAGCTTCTTCTGTCCACAGGAAAGCAGGACAGTTCTTCCTACCAGAAGTAAGTTTGTTAAGCGGCCCTGCGATTGTACTAAAATTCGGAACGAATCGACGATACCAGGTGGCAGTACCCAGAAACCGCTTGAGCTCCTTGCGGTTTGTAGGAGTCGCGTAGTTCAGTATGGCCTCAACTTTATCTGGATCGGTTCGTAATCCATTCGAATCAACCACGTAACCCAAGTACTTTAACTTACTTCTGAAGAACTCGCACTTCTCTAAGTTAATTGTTAAGTTAGCCTTACGCAACCTGTCCAAGACACGAAGAAGGCAGGACACGTGTTCCTTGAAATTGCTACTGACGATGATTATGTCATCTAAATACGCAAAAATTCGATGGTCCACATCACCTAACAACGTGTCTACTAGGCGCTGCTGTGTAGAGGGGGCGTTAGTCAACCCAAAAGGTGTAGTTTTGAATCTGAGGGTTCCACGACTTGGGACATAAAATGCTGTCTTGTCCCTATCCTCTTCAGCTACTGGAATTTGCCAGAAGGCTTTGGACAAATCTAGACTACTCAAGAAACGAGCATCACGCAAATTATCTAAGATTTCTGAAATATATGGCAAGTTATAAGCATCTCGTTTCGTGACAGAGTTCAGCTTCCGGCTATCAAGACAAAACCGAGGCTGACCATTTTTTTTATTAACTAGAAGAACAGGAGACTGCCAAGCACTTTCGCAAGGCTCCACTACATCTAAGGCTAGCATCTCATCAACCTGAGCGACAAGTATCTTTTGTTTTTCCGGCGAAAGCCTATAATACCTCTGTCTAATAGGGGGAGAATCGCCAGTATCAATACGATGTGTTATTAAATTCGTTCTACCTAGACCTTTATGTTCAAAAGAAATGTCCTTGAACTGATCAACTACATCATCTGCTATAGCCTTCTGTGAGTCATCCAAATTATCGTAGGCATAGATTAAAGTATCAGGGCTCTTACTTAAGTCGTATTGCGGAAAACTTTTGACCTGCAGTGATCCTAAATATTTCAGACATATGTTAAATGCGCGCCAGAAATCCACTCCTAGAATGAGCGAAGATTCTACTCCTGGCACTACGTAGGTTTTCAATATGTGGAATTGGCCATCAAAAGTAATCGGTAAATTAATATAACCTATACTATCGAGCGATTGCCCACCTGCTGCAATTACTGACATCTTTTCTTCTGTAATTAATTTTAGGCCTTGACTAAGAAGTGACTCATGTGCATTATTACCAATAATAGTGACTACTGAGCCAGAATCAAGAAGTCCCGAAGCGGTGATATCATTGATCTTTATATCAACGTAAGGTCTCGTATCACCTAACGGCTTATCTTGCAGAATTGAAGCAACTTTGTAGCTTTTAAAAAATCTACGGACGGTTTCTAACCACTCTTCCCATTCTTTGCTATCAAAGTTATCGACCTTAGGCGAAATACTACTACAATTCCGCGAATCTAGTTTTTTGAATCCTTATTGCAGTTTGGGCAGTCAGGTTTCTTAACACCCTTATGACCACACTTAAAGCACAATATTTCGGTGTTTTCGCAATTCTTTAAGCTATGCGCATTATTACGACACCTAGGGCAGTATGGTACTTTCTTATCTTTATCTGTTTTATTATTATTTATGGCGTGCAAATACTTTTCATTGACATTGTTACTGTTATCAGCAGAAGGCTTAAAAGTATTTGGTGTTTTATTATTATAATTTGAATAAAACTGTTTTTGTTTGTTACAAGTAGATAATTTTGGTTTATAAGCAAACTCAGGTGCGAGGGTATCTGACGTGGAAGCTGGTGGTTCACGGAACTGAAGCAATCGAGTTTGGATATTCTCGAAATTTTTGCACAAAAGTCTTAACTGCTCAATTGAGTTAACTTCGGTAACGGAAGCCAATGCACTCGCGTAAACGGGTCTTATATTATGTAGAATTATTTCGAGTTTGTCCTCTTCCGACAAAGGCTTCGATAAGCGTGATAACATGCCTGACAAAATCGAC
This sequence comes from Plemyria rubiginata, assembly GCA_963576535.1. NCBI lineage: Eukaryota > Metazoa > Arthropoda > Insecta > Lepidoptera > Geometridae > Plemyria > Plemyria rubiginata. Next base: position 5,710,732 of record OY754926.1, read on the forward strand.
AAGTAAATTGTAATGCTTTCCGCTTCGCCTTGAGTCCTAGACCGAATCTCAGCTAGTAAGCGGTAGTCATAGTCAGACTTATCGAAGTCCTGCTTCAGGAGAACTTCAAGTTCGTCCCAAGAAGACACCTGATCTCTCACGCTGCGGAACCAATGGAGCGCATCCTCCACAAAAATTTCAGTGGCAAAAGATAGAAGTTTGGAGCTTGATAAGCCACGAGCTTCACTAAACTCGTTAGCTCGTTGTATGAAAGAACGCACACATGACTTTCCGTCATATTTTAATTTTCCTATTTCTGACGTAATCCTATTCCCACCCTCGCAGGTAACTGAAACATTGATAGGGTTTTCAATTGGCTGAGAATCTGAAGTTGAATTTATCGTTGCGAGAGTGTCAATGCTCATTTTCTTCAGAACAGTAAATTTCTCATAAAGCTCTTTATATTGATTACAACATTCCATAAGTTTCTGAGTGTTAGTAGTATCATCTACACAGATTCGATTAAGTCGATGATATAAATGGTGAAGAATATTCTCTGTGCGGGCCAAAACATTCTTATCCCTAGTGTCGGATGCTACTACCAATTTAGCTTTATCCAGCAGTTCTAAAACAATCTGCAGATCCTCCTCAGGTTCCAGATGGGAACACAAAATATCTTCGGATGGATAAATTTGGCTTAGTTTGCTAATCTGTTTCCTAATATCGGCAACAGTACTCGCTGGAGTTGTACCCCTAACTGCAACCTCATACTCCAATTCCGGTTTGTGCAAAGAAAAAAATTTTATTGGATAAGCCATTAAAAATAATTAAATATCAACTTAAAATAAAACGAGTTTCTTAGTAATTAAGGAAGTTTAGAATGGCACATAAGTTACCTATAATATGATAAAATACTCCGTTCTGTTACAATCAACTTTAACAGAACGTTTTGGTTTGATGGATGAAAATGAAAATGGTGGCAAAACAAAACCAAAAGCATAAAAAACGTAACTGATGTGAAAACAAAAAACAAGGAAAAAAATATTTAAAGAGAAAAAAAATTAACAACTTATTTTTTTTTTTTCCCTGACTACAAATTTTTTTTTTTTTTTTTTTTTTTTATTTGTTTTATTTATTTATTTATTTTTTATATATATTTTTGACATAGGTACAACACTAAAATAAAACTTATCTTACACACACTAATAAAATATCGCAATTTTCACACCAGTTACTGCAAACCAAAAAAACGCTTTACAAAATACCCACTCACCGTACAAAACTAACTACTTAGGTATGACTAAAAATTTGGAAACAGATCAAACAATAACCACGTTAGAAGGGCGCCAGTGTGCCGTTGGCCCTCTGGCTTAACCCTGCCTACCTACAATGGTAGCGGAAATAAAAGAACCAGGGTAACTTTGAACAAACTATAATAATGACAAGTTCAAACGACTAGCTAACAGTCGGAATAAAAAAAATAACGAGCACACAAAATTTGTGGTCGTGGTGAGCCTATTTGATCTGTTTCCAAGGTATAACGCACTCCCCTGATGATGCCTCCGGGTCGAATGATGGTGGGTGATCCCGGGGACGAACGGTAGGTAGGTAGTCCTTCCAGGTGGTGGCTGTGACGCCAACGGCTCCAACCGTCTAGTGGGTAAGTAAGTAGGTGGTAATCCTTCCCAGTGGTGGCAGCGTCGTCAACGGTTCCAAAAGGGGGTAAGTAGGTAGGTACGTACGAATAGGTATCGCAACGCTACCTGGTTCAAATCCACGTAGTGGTCCTGGAATTGAGAACACCTAGTCTTAGGTATGTGCAACCACGCCTCCGTTCTGTGGACCCACCAGCGACGAATGATGATGCCAGGTAAGTACGCATTTACCAGCAGTAGGTATAGTTTTGCCGTGGTGGTACTACAGAACGGAGTTTACAAATAAAATATAAATTACTAAGCATAGCCTAAAGCTAGATTGCAATCTACAAGAACATGAAAGTTTATTTAAATTAATAGACATTTATTAAAAGTATGTAGGTATGAGGTAGGCATTCAAAATCGAAAGCCGCGGCAAGCCCACGGTCATTACAAGGTGACATTGAAGAACCATTGAACAAGTAAGTAGCTAAGCGGATGCTCAATAAGCTACAAGTTGATGTTATATGCAATATTAGATGAATAGAATCTAAAATGAGAAGCTGGAAATGGATAATTAAATGCAATGGTACAATTTAGCACAATAGGTATCTAAGTGATTACTACAATAGCTGGAAAATGATTTGCGAGTGTTTATGTGCCATTCAGAACTTACCCTATATCGGGAATTCACAACACGGATTAAACTTTAAGTATTAGGTACAAATTATAATAAAATTGCTCAGCTGGCTAGAACGCTGCTGGTAATAATTTTTGACGTGACCGTCCTTCAATTTGGTCTAGCGTCGACTGGCGCGGTGGGCCGCCTCCCATGGCCGCCGACTCAGTCAAAAACCACTCGCGCGGAAGCGCGCTACAGATAACGGTGCATTTCGCATACTAGTGACCCGCACCCGACTTCAACCTGTTCATTTTAAATTTATAAAATCGAATATAATGTAACGCATTGTTACACTGTCTGCCATTTTCTCTTTAACAAATATAAGCACTGTTAGAGAGGAATTGTCATAGTAATCGATTCCTGGAATTTGACTATTGTGGGTGCGGCTTTTTGTTGTTCGCTTCGATCTATTGGAAAGTGGAAAACGCAATTCAAAAATACACCTCTTTAGCTTTTTGTGTTTGCTACCCATCAGTATTTACATTACAAGTTTTGATTAAAACAAGAATCATCCACCGTCCACCACCAGTAAAAAGTTATGAGGTAACAAACTACAAAAACATAGGTACAATTGAATTGAGAACCTCCTCCTTTTTTTTGAAGTCGGTTTAAAAGTATTTAAAGGTCTTTTTTGGTAACTTTACAAACACTTTCAAAGGATTATATCAAAACACAAACAAATATCCACCTACGTATAAGACCGTTCGTTACATAGGAACCTAACGGAATCTTTAACATTGAAAATCCCGCTGGGAAATCAGTAGGGTTGAAGTAAAAACAAAACGGCATGTCGCAAAGAAAAATACGGAGTAAATTTTAATGTAGTTTTTTGTGAAAACACATCCACTTGTATAACGGGAATTTCGTAGATCAGTGTTTAAAAATATATGTGCACAGTGACGTACTCTCAAACGATGAAAGAAAACATCGTAAGGAAACCGGCATGTGGTGAAACGTTTCGGATGTAGACTGTTCTTTAGCAAAATGATGCTTTCTGAATTAACATTCTGAACAGGTATCTTTATTAGTTCGCAAAGCTATTTAAAATTATTAAATAAAATGCTCTCCTCTTCATCTCTATAATTTATCTTCACTAAATTATTATATAGAACATACATACATACATACTATATTTATGCTTATTAATAGAGATTATGATCAAAACAATCTTCAATTGCTGAGTGGTGTCTGCTTTTCGTCATTATTGTGTTTGTGTTACGATTAATGTTTTTGTGGCGATAATAGATATTTTATTTTATTTAATCTATTCTAGAATCTATCTATACCTATACGAGTATCTATCGCTATCGATTACTTTGAAATCCATCGCACTCATTTAGGTTGCGATTAATTCTGAACAACTTTATTGCTTCCGAGAATCAAACGGGTATAGCCCAGAAATAGAACCAGTATTGAATAAAAGGCTGGCACGGGTATTTCGGACAGTATTTAATAATAAAACTTTTCACCAACACATTAAAACTAGCTGGTTTACTAGCTAGCATATTACAAACACAATGTTTTTCAATTCATCTTATAATATATGGAACAAGTTATTGGCGCAGCTGATGTTAAAAGGTAACCATCAACTATTACACAGCATTGTCATGCCATAGGTATTTAATTCTCAAAGATCAGCAATACTTGATAATCAATTTGACAAAAGGTATAATCACAGTCCCTACGATGCACTACTGCCTTGCTATTGCCTTGTGTGATTATAATTTCACTGGCACCCACACCCTTCGAACCAAAATATAGCAATGCTTCTTAACGGGAGAAATAGGCATGACAGACATAGAATTAATAATCAAAAATAGGTCTTGTTAGCTCGAAAACAAACCACCGCTGGGGAATAAAAATTGTGTTTTCTAAAGATTGTGGAGGCTCGAAATCGTTCTTCCAGGAAAAGTTTTAGTTACGCTATCTGACAAACAAAATACGATGGAAAAATGTATATCTTAGATCCAAATCTCTTCAATGTATATCTTAGATCATAACTACTTTCTTTTTATTTATTTTTTTATTACTCAGAGATTATAACACTGTACCACGAAAAAAATATAGTACTATTGCACTGCACTGTTATAATACAGCAAACTTACAATTCTTACAATTTCGGAATTGCAATGTCCATTTTCCCATTACGTTTGACCAATGAGGTGCCTACATAACATCATTTATCACTTATATTGCGATGTTCAATCGACGGCTCAACTGAATAGACTTGAAGCATACACTCAATAATTAATTACTCTCGCTCCCTCAGTATCTTTGACTCACTGCTCATTGCGTCAATCGCATTGTGAGAGCAGTCTAGTGGGATCCCGCCTTCCAATCAAAAGGTGGGTTCAACCCGAGAAACGGACAGTTACACAGATGTGGGTATATTGTGAACTTAATAAATATTATATCAGCTATATGGTTTCCCTATTGAGGTTATTCCCGTTACATCTTTCAGTCACACTGTGACACCATGGGACGAAAACTTCCTGTTGAATAACCCCCTGCTACACAATGCGACTTTTATTTTCCCGTTCGGTCACACTGTTACTGAACGGGAAAAAAAGTTGCAATGCGTAACAGGGTTACTCAACAGGAATAACCCCATATTACAAGCTAAGCTAACTAAGCTTAGTTTGACGCTAGATAGTGATGTGTGCAATGGAACGTCGACCAATTTTATTATCATTATTAATTCAACCCGCAGCGCAGAGCTACTAGTACTACCAACAGCTACGAGGCCTGTTACATAAAGGTTAAATAGTAGATGGTTCTACGAATAGCTTTAAGTTCCAACAGAGTTGTGATAGCCCCCGTCAGTCGCACTGATGAATTATTCGACATTGATTGATGTTGCGATTCTAAACGAAACACCTGTAATGGGAGCTCACATTTTTGATAGATGGCATACAAGAATCGCAGTGACCTCTATCTGGCGGCTAAACATACTTACGGATCCTTAGTTTTCGAAAATAGCTTTGCTACTAGATACATAAATGCTTTTATCCGTTTTTTTGTAACAAAAGAGGTATAATAACATCTATCTAAAGGGCACTGTGAAAACTAATACGGGTTCTGTCGTTGGTCAGTAACTAGAGCTGTTCCATTTTTTTATTGATGGTATTTATCACTTACCAATTTGGTATTTTGTCAATGTTGACAAGTTGCATCATATCATCCATCTAATAACTGCACTGGTTTTCAAAGCTATATAGATGACACGCTCCCGACTGTAATGCCATGTAATAGAGGGTTGCTATAGCATAGAAAGATAATAGGACTGTCACACGAGAGCCACAATATCGCTAACTCATGTCGGGGCCACCTATTGCTATGTTATTGCGCTTGACGTCATTTTGTACACCTACTCTTGGAAAGAGCTCTATTTTCGTTACCAACAATCTTTTTCTTCTCTTCTTGAAGTGGCACTAGTACCTTCTTACGCATTGTGGTGTAATGATTAGAGGTGCATCGAATACGTGACATATTTCAAAAAAATGGCTTAGAACTTTTTAGGACGATATGCCGGTTTCCCCACAATGTTTTCCTTCGCCGATTGAAAGTACTGGCAGAGTTGACACTAGACTGGTGACAAAATGTATTTTTGAATATTTTTGTTCCCAAAATAGACATTATTCATTCTATTGAACTTTCCTGTAAGCAATAAACTGTTGCTATTCGATTGTAATTTACAAATATATAAATAGATTGTTTAAAAAACGGCATGGTGACCTATAAAAAATACATTATTTACAAGGATTACTTTGAAACGTCTTTACAAAGAGAAATTATCAACTGGAAATATTATTTATTCTATCAAGAATTTCAATTACAATCTAGCCTCAATGAAGGCTAATGTGCAATTTTACTCTGACTTAAATTTCTAGCATTCTACTATTCCAAGAAAGTTTTTATTGCCTACTTAAAAAAAGACATTTAATTTTTACGTTTTTTAAACGGAACAACTTGCACTTACCTTATATTTCACTTATGTATTTACACTATACTTTCTGTAAAAAAATAGCATAAAATAATGAAACTATACACTACTAAGTTGCCCCAACGAGAGGTTTATTGCAAATTAAAAACACTGCAGCTATGAACATAAAACCATAATGTGGCAGTATTAAAAGTAGTGCAACAAATATTAATTACAGAATTTCGTGTACAAGCGGTCGCGAAATCATGTAGACAATCATGTAAAGACGAATTCACCAAGCAACGCTAAACGACAATTCAGGTCATTGCACGATGGTGAACATTAAAAGTTAATGCATGAAAAGTGGTGGCAAACTGTTGGCAACATGAGTATAAATTAAAACAAATTTGTTTATAAAGTAATTTCAGTGAAATAATCCTTTTGCTCGCACGAATCGACATTTTGAAAGATATAAAATCACAAATCCCAATTTTGAAAAATCGCTGACAACCATTTTGCGTGCAATCAAATTGCAGAGTTTGGTATAAATTTCATTTTGATCGATGCAAGTTTTCCTACTCAAAAGTTTGCTTATGTACTAATACTATAAAAGCTAACTTTTGAGTAGATAAACTAGTAGTGAACTTTGTGAGGCAGGTGATGATGATGACGTAATAATAAATATAAAACTTTGGCAAGCCTGCACTAGTTAATTGTCTATGATGTTTCGCAGAAAAGTATCACGTTTATTTTAAATGATACAGGACTACTGAACGTAGTGTCTGAAGTTACGTAAGTAAGAGTAGTAGAGCTCTTTGTGAAGGGCTCGTCTGGGGAAGTACTACCACCACGCCTTTTTCTGCCGCCAAGCAGCAACGCTGTGTTTCGGTTTGAAGAGTGTGGTCGCCGGTGTAATTACAGGCACATGAGGCTTAACATCTGTATGCCTCAAGTTGATGGACGCAGGGCAGTGCATCGTAGGGCACGTTCCTATTGTGCGTGACCTACGGGGCAATGTTTTGTTTATAGGTTTTGGTTACCACTTAACATCAGGTGGACCATCTGCTTGTTCCATCAGCTAGTTGTATAAAAAAAAAAAAAAGTTACCAGATATTATTAGTTGTATAGAACAAATAGGCTAATCTTTGTTTCAATATCTCGTACTACCATTGAACTACAGGGATAAAAAAGTTTTAAAAATTCTATGACGTAACAGTCCTATAGAACAAATGGGAGATGCCAGTCGGGCCTCGGTTAAAAAGAACCCATGTTTTTTTTTGTTTTGCTCAACATCGCCATGCCTGGAATGTGCATGCAAAACTGAACGTTGTTGTAAAACATTTTGGAATTAAACGTCGAGCGACACGTTGGGCCATGTTGTTTACTGAATTCCGGCGGGGCCATCACCTATTAACAAGCAATAGCAATAGCGAACAGTAGTTGTAAGAGATTGCATCAGTAGTCGAGGGTCAAGGTTTTTTGGCACAATAAACGCATGTATGATGTTGGTGTATCATGAATTTTGTATACCAACACAAAGTTGTTGCTTGTTACACCAACTTGATGCACGCGCGTTAAGTACCAAAAAAAAGACTCGGCCTTCAATATTAGTCAGTTGAGTCGTTGCAATAAATACTTTTTGACTTTGACAATAGCCACGCTAGAATGGGGGAAAATAGCGCATATAACTATATGCTACAGTGAACTGCTACTGTTATCTCTATTGCTTGTTTTTAAGTAATAGCGCTCCGACTCAAGTTCCTAACAAACGCAATAGCTCGGTGCCACACTCCGCCTTCCGACGCAAACATTATGCTAAATTACGAAATCCTATTAGACGTGCAGCCCCACAAAATCAGAGATCCTTTTCGATCAACATAAATTTATGGACCTGGGTTTGTGCATAATTCAGGTTATATAGCTTAATTATTAAAGCTCTGATGGAGCTCATACTTATGGATGAGATCTATCTAAGCCTCCGAGCTAGTTATGTATCAGAATAGCTGCCCCCAGTGGCTTCGTTCGCCCAGTGACGATAATTTGTTACATTAACATAGATCCTGTTTTATTTTAATCCTGTTATGATGTCAATATATCAATAAAAAAACTGTATTATCTGCCATATGGGAGTTTTCTCCATGTAACTCCTCTTTGATGAGTAGGCAACCTTGGAAGGATAAAACTAATCAAAATTGACGGTAGTGTAATGACTTACGGAATATGGTGATAAGCACATTAGATAAGTGCAGTTTGTATTTTTTGTAAAAAACTTCAAGAGATATTGTTATAAACCAGAAATGTTAATTTACTTTTGCTCCTGACTGTACCCTTACGTTTGCCGCCTAAAACAACCTAATAGACTTGTTTATAAAGGGGAGTGAATTCAGTCACACCTTTCAAAACACTGATTTTCCCGAGATATGTCGTGAAAAGCTCGCATCGGCATGGCTTTGTTTCGTGTAACACACGCTACCAATTTTATTACTTTTTCTCTCTTGTTCTTGTTTTCACTTTTCGCTGTAAGAACAAAGAATTCTGGAGTATAAAAGTGGAGCCTGAGACTTTACCCACGTGGTTTCATACACTTTAAACTTCCCGAGCCGCGAAGTATTCTTTTAAAGTTGCGTTTGGGAAATAACTGTGTTGACGCACTTTTTATTATGTAAGGAAGATACCTAGTATTCTTAGGCTAAGCCAACAGTTTACCATGTGACATGTTGAGATTGAATTCAGATTGGGAGGGTAAGGTGTGTGTGAAGAGTTATAATAGTGCATTTTTTCGTAGCATCAAAGCGTAGCTGCTACGCCGTAGCACATTATGGCGTAGCATGCTTTTTTGCAATTAAAATGTCACTTGACAATAATAATCGTCATATTATTAAATAGTCTATCACAGTTATGTATTTACAAAAGCTTTTTAAGCTTTCAAAAACTTTCTGTATCTTGCCACTTTCGTTTGTAACTCAACGTGAGGGTTATAACCAGTTGCGTCCATCAACTTGAGGCATACCGATGTTAAAGCTTCATAACTACGCCGGCGACTACACTCTTCAAACCGAAACACAGCGTTGCTGCTTGGCGGCAGAAAAAGGCGTGGTGGTAGTATTTCCCTCGACGAGCCCTTCAAAAAGAGCTCTGCTTCTTAGTTTCGTTCGTGACTCAACTTGAAGGTTATATAAACCGATGACTGGTTGATAAACTTAGATTTCAAAAGAGATTCACAAAATAAACTTTCGGTTTTGCTGACGCAATTGCACTAAATTACACAAAAACGTCTGTGAATCAAAAGTTTGAAAGAGATTTATACCTCGGTGGCGAATAAAATAGGGTTTCAAATATTGTAATTCCCGCTATTGTTGGATGAAATATATGGGTAGAACTTTTCCGACTAGTAAGAGGACAGATGGAATTAAATTTTGTATATTACGGAGCCTTAATATACAAAATTTAATTCCATCTGCCCGAATCAGAAATCATTTTGGTATTAGTATGTTTGGTCTTACGTTTACCTAATACCAAAATGATTTCTGACTCAAGCACATTTCCCTTATATTATTGTATTATTTGTGTTCGAACAGTATTTATGCGTGTTTCTTTAGAGTTATTCTTTCAAACAACCTCCCCGAAATGAAGTAAAATGAAATAATAGCCAATCGCACCTCGAAATTGCGAGCCGCTGTAGTAGATTTTAGAACAAGATAAAATTTAGTTGATTCAGTATAATCAACAAAATTTCTGAAAAACCATAAAATTATAGGTAGAAACCAAACCATAATTATTTAATTCATTATTTGGTTACTTTACGAGTAATTATAGAAATTTTATTATTACCGTTATTTATAGAAATGGTCACGTGAAACTAGTTACCTAAAATTATCTAGACGTTTCTAGATGAAAGTGATCCTTGTGAGTTTATTGAATGTCTTTTGATTTTAACTCACAATCAATATGTAATATCTGACAACCTTCACAGCTCAGTTGGTAGTAGCTCTGCCTTCTGTGCCGTAGGCCGTTATAAAAAGTTTATTAGTGACTAGCTGAACCCGCGGCTTTGCTCGCGCCAAGGAATTCAAAGTTTCATACAAACTTTCATCCCCTATTTTATCCCCTTGGGGGTAGAATTGATCAAAATCCTTTCATAGCGGATGCCTACGTCATAACATCTACCTGCATGCCAAATTTCAGCCCGATTCATCCAGTGGTTTGGGCTGTGCGTTGATAGATCACTATGTCAGTCAGTCACCTTTGAGTTATATATATTTAGATATACAGCTATTTGGTTCCCATATCTAGCTCTGGCTTTGTTTGGGGCGAAACAGCGTAGTATGGAATGCCCACCAATATTAAAAAATAACAAGATACATACTGGATTATTTATTATTATTTAATTTAAATTCAAATATAGGTATGTCTCCACATAATATTTTCACAAATTTTGAACTAACTCACATAAGTTTGAAAGTAAACTACGAAAGTGATTGTATTTTCATGTATCAAAGCTTACTGCTAAAAACTCGCTACGTAAATTATATAGAGCTGACACACGCTGGTGACGTTTATAAGTCAGACTAGGTCTATTAGGGCGTGCAGACAGAATTCCCGCGAACTTTAATGCGCCACTTATGATGCTAATAAATGCGCTGGCTACCATCCAGGGTGTCTCATAAATAAAGCTATAAGTTTAATGAGTTTACAAACAAGTTCGGTCGCCGGTGAGTATAAGTGAACTGTCAGTAGCACTGCATCAAGAATAAATTACAGCTTTGATTGGATTCATCGAGTTATGTCGATAGAAATGATTTTGTCCTGGCAATACCGCCAGCTCTACTACGAGTTTTCGATTTAAATGAGAGCCGGTTTGACTTAATTAGATGAAACTACTAAATGATAAGTTTATCGAATATCGATCATATTTTAAAGTATTCTGGTACTGCTAAGAGTAAGCGCGGGAAAGTTAATTCCGGCGCACTTATTTAAATAAGTGCGCTGGAATTAACTTTCCCGCGCACTTATTGTTTCTTATAGAAAACACCACCTTTGGGTGCACATAAAGGCGAACCAAGTCGTTCTTTTCGAATAGATGTGATGAAAAGGTATTTTTTTTACTACTTGCTAATGTAACAAGCCACTATGCTAAGTGGTAACCATCATATAAACAAAACATGGCCGCGTAAATCACGCACGATAGGAACGTGTCCTACGATGCACTACCCGGCGTCTATCAACTTCAGGCATACAGATGTTTAGCCACATGTGCCTACAATTTTATCAAATCTTTATTTCCAAACACTTACTTATTCAGGAACATAAATTATTTTGACCACAAAATAATTAAGAAACATTCAATTTGCTTAAACTTCACTTATTTGCAACTCAACTTGACTGTACCTCTATTAACTAAGTTGAAACGAACATAAATATTCATAAAAACAATAATTTAAAATTGAAGTTTAACTTATGGTGGAAGCATTTTCACGAGTAAAAAATCACTCTGTGAATGCGAATAATTTTGATGCAAAGAGGATTTTATGCAGTATACCTAAATAGTAACCCTCAGATGCATAAATATTATAATTTTAGGATAGAAAAGTTAATTTATATATTATAACTTCATGCTAAGAGTACTTAGCAGCGAGTCTTAGCAGCCTTCCCGGGAATACCAAAATACTGTGTGCTGTCCTAAATCTAGATAATTATTCAGACTGCGTGAAGAGATGAATGAAGAGAAAAGATGAAGACAAGAGATGGAGAGACCACAATTGTTCTTTTCTATAATTTTTTTTTATATTCTACAGAAAATTATATAAACACCACATTGTACCTGATTATTGCTACTCTTTAGTGTAACGTAAAAATCATTTTTACTAAAGTTTGTGAAAACTTGTAGATAAACTACGATTCACAGAAATTTAAGCATAAAAGTGTTAAAAAATTACCCAAAACTTATTTGTTTTGAACCTCAACCTTTTGCATTCTCAAAACACTGAGGCATCAAATTTTGGACTCGATTAAAACTTTATTTTAAATGGTTAGTGTAGGAAGTGTACATCATGCACTCAACAATTTGCCTCGCTTTGTTACACACTGCGAGCTTTTATAGCCGATAAAGGGATGGCGGCGATCGAGTTAACTCTGTTTGTAAACGATGACTATGTTTTTCGAAGAGATTTTGGTGGAAAACACGTGGGTGTTTTCAAAGTGGCTGTTTGAAAAACGCTGAGACTGTGTATGAGACCGTGACTAGACTAGAAAGACAACTCTTTTTTGATTACTACATAAAAAAGAACAATCGTAGTAGCAGCCTTATCTCTAACTACAATCTTTTTCAGACAACTTTAGGATGTAACATAAAAGTGTGAGCGAAGGGAGGTACTAGTTTAGTATTTAGACAAAAATACACCTTGCCCATTGTTTATACTTGTACTTGTTTATTTACTTTATTATAAAAAGGATAGAAAACAAGCTATATTGTTTGTTTTCTATAAGTTTTGAACATGAAAACTTGTTTGATTCGAAAATATCGTACTAAAGAACAATCGATTAAATAACCTTCAACTTACCAGACAACATTGCTCAACGCAAAGTTATATTAAATGATTTCTTTAGAGTCAAAGTATAAGTATTTCTGGTATTTTATCCAGAAATACTAGATTCTTAATAACAACCTTAACCAATAACTTATACTTTATTTGGCGCACGTCAATTAGAATTTGTACCACCACTTAGTAGTAGGGGGACTGGTAGAAAATGCTTGTGGATTAAGCCCTCTTTTTGTACTTTAACTTTGTGTTTTGTGCAAAAAAAAAAAAAAAAAAACCTTCAATGCTCAGAATCGTTAGTAGCTCTGCCTTTAGAGTGTAGGTTGTAGCTTTGGTTTCTGCAACTCTATTAATTTATCTCGCCGTGACAAACTGTGTAAAAAACTCACTGTAGGCCATGAGTTCAATTCGCACTAAGAACAAACATAAGTTTAAAAGTTGAATCCTTTGAATCCGAAGTTGAAACCTGTAAATGGCCATACCATTGAATTTAAAGCTCTGTAATAATTGTTTGCATCGCTGTTGATTTCTCAATAAATAAATCACCATCGTCTTCTCGCAAAGGACACAAGTTTCAATGACATCGCATCAAACGGACACCATGATTGATGAACTCTGAAGTTCGGGGCTTGATTAAACAATGACATTCTAAACAAAGCTACAGCAGAGATAAGGGACGGTTATATATTGGAGTTGTGTACTTTACGCAGTTAATTTTAATTAAAAGCAAGCCCTTTGATAAGCCTTGGCTAGTTTGGGATTTAAGTATCAATAATGTTGGTTGAAAAGACACATAATAATAAATAATAAATAATTCTGGACAATTCACACAGCACCATCTAGCCCCAAAGTACTACTCAAAGCTTGTCTCATGGGTACTAGGGTACTAGATGACTGATATATTTAATACATTATATAATTACATAGATAGATATTTTTTATTATACATAAACACCCAGACCAACGGAACAAATTTCTGCAGATCGTACACAAATTGTTCCGAGGCGGGAATCGAACCCGCAACCTCTTGCGTCGCAGGCGGACACTCGTTCGCTGCGCCACTGAGGTCGACAGGTCGTCACATAGACTAACAACATGGATGGCTTTGCATCTGTTGAAGTTGTTTTAACCCTTTTGAGGCATACTTGCAAGACGCTGTCGTGTCTGAAATAGGATTTTATTTGGAATACAAAGATATTGTCAGTAATTTTTTCTAGATCTGAATAAGCCGTGTGTTTCTTCAAGTTTTCATCCACTGTTTTGGGATTCTACTTCCAAAAACTTTTTTTTTCAATTCATAGCACGTAAAGTGTTCTGGTCAATATGAATTATAAAGATAATTATATAGATAAGTATAGGTTATACAAGAAAAAGTCCCTGATTATGTTAGCGGAAACAGATATATTAATTAATAATAAAAAAAAATCTGGCCTCCGACTCTAAAACAAACATTCGTAATACTTTTTTGTGTTCTTCTTCTTCTTGTTGTTCTCGTCTCACAACACTACCACGTATAGAATAAGAACAACAGCAAACTGGAGGCAGGTATGGGACGTGCCTTTGACTACCAACATTAAGAGTTCGATCGATCACGAACACGAGAATCTTTTTTCCATACATGGAATCTTTTTGCTATCTCAAAAAGTAATAGCCTTTTTATCTTTTTAATATTGTCTCATAGCTAACACTTGTGCTAGCTGTGGCTAACTTTTAGGAGAGCACAGGAAAGGTTGTATGTTGTTCATTGTTTTTTTTTGTAAGAATTGTGCTACCCTGATTAAATCAATAAATAAATGAACGTTCTTTCTAGAATTCTGTTTAGTTAGTCAGGTTAAATCCTTTGTCAATAACGACTGAAACATACACAGTCCGGTCAGCATGTTGCAGAGACCGTTGTAGAATCCGCATTGGGACAAACATTTGCATAATCTGAACATTCGGTTTGGTTGCTTCGACCAGCAGATAGTTTCTGTCACCCTTCTGCATGTACTGAATTAAAGAGGGTGTTTTAAATCGGGGTATTAGTTATAATGGTTTTGTATTCTCTTGACCTGTAGAATAGACTAGTTTTCATCCAGAAATACCAGATAGATGGGATCAATCCCATCACCAAGGACAAATATTAGTAGTTCTCTGTCTAGATGTTAAATATGCTACTTTTATGCTATGTACTCACGAAAAAAACTATATAGTTACAAAAAGTCTGCTTAATTTGTTAGATATTGCTGTTTGAAATGTCCACCAATGTTATTTAACAAAAATCACAATTTACTAGTAGCACATAACAGTCAACATCAAATAAAAAAAATGGACTTTAAAAGTGTAGATCCCATCAATTTTTTTAGATTATTAAATATAAAAGTAAAAACAAAAGGCATTGTAAAGTAGATTTTACGATGAAAGCTCCATTTCAAAATTTTGTGAACTTTACACGCGTCCAACCAAAATGGATGTTTTATGTTAAAACAGTTGAAAATTAACTGATAATAATATTCAGTTTCAAGTACCGTAAATAATTGGGTAGCCATTTTATTTATATTCCAGTACAATTGTCTTCTTCCTCGTTTGCACAGCTACTTGTCTATTAACCCAGTTTCCTCGATCAAACTCTTTGATCTTATTTGGTTACCCTAATCCTGCAATTTTCGAAAGTAAATCTGGCAAACGAGCCCACCGGCGGATTCAGATCTTCAATCACACCAAACCACAACTACGAAATAAAAGAAAATATATTTATTCAAGAGACATCTACACTTCTACACTAATATTTTGTATTTTTGTGTGTAACGAATAGGCTCAAAAACTACTGGTCCGATTTTAAAAATTCTTTAATTATGATGAACTAGCGACATAGCCGCGCGCCCGTGCTTCGCACGGGTGCACATATCATGCATGTATTATACATATAAACCTTCCTCTTGAATCACTCTATCTATTAAAAAACCGCATCAAAATCCGTTGCATAGTTTTAAAGATTTATACATACATAGCATACATAGGGGCATAGGGATATAGGGACAGAGAAAGCGACTTTGTTTTATACTACGTAGTGAAGCTACCCTCAGTTTTCAGCAGGACATTAATTAACACCCTGCATCAGTGTGACGTAACCTTAAATCGGAAATAGGAATAAATTACTCGCAGCTATTTATATTTGCATTGCTCTTTGAGATACCTAACGTGTTTCGAAAAGCCCTTGTAATCGCATAAGCAGATTTCAATTTGACTTGGTTGGATTTATTTTGAAGGTTTACTCGCCTGTCCTACAACTCAATCTTGAATTTAGATCACTTAGGAATAAAATCATCGATAAGTTATTATAATCTGTATTTATGTAGATTGGTTGCATATAGTAATCCTTACTTATAAAAAAACATTAAAACTGTTAGAACCTCACTTTAATACTATAAAATATAGCCTATGTTCTTCTAGTACGTAGCCTTTTAAACCTGATGGCAAACGGACCATAAAGTATTTTTTGAACACCTACAAATGTGCTACTTAGCTGTACGCTTGACATAGTTTCATAAAAAAATCAACTCTACAAACCATTACAACTCTGGTTGTTCTAATAACTATGTATACCATAAATCAACCCGCTAGCCACCCGCGGCGAAACCATCGTATTTGTTACTGTCAGTAAATGAAAAGACTCGGATAAGGGTGAAAAAGGAACGCTGTAATAAGTCATGATAATGCACTTTGGCGGACTTTGGGAGGGTAGAAAGTTTAATTGAGATGACTCGGTTGTTCTATTCAGGACCGAACTTTATGATAGCCTTGTTAGATAGGAGGCAAAGTATTGTTTATTAATACTTGCGTGGCTTATTTCTATATTTTTGGTAAGTCATTTGTTTTTGAAAGTCTTTGTCCGGGCTTACAGAGTAATACGATAAAATAAAAATATTTTCTGACATGGATATTTTCTACCGCTCTTATTATAATATGATTTGAAAAATTTACATTGAATTAATAAGACAAATTTATTTACCAAAAAATATATATCTACGCTTTAAATGTTATAAAAGTACCTACCCTGATTTATTTATTTATAAAAATACAATAAGGCTTGCAGCTATCGCCAAGGCGCCTAAATGTTACGAAATATTAAAAATTAAGTACATATGAATATTACAAACTTTTTTTTTTATACAACTAGCTGATGGAACAAGCAGATGGCCCACCTGATGTTAAGTGGTAACCATCACATATAAACAAAACATTGCCCCGTAGGTCACGCACAATAGGAACGTGCCCTACGATGCACTGCCCTGCGTCCATCAACTTGAGGCATACAGATGTTAAGCCTCATGTGCCTGTAATTACACCGGCGACCACACTCTTCAAACCGAAACACAGCGTTGCTGCTTGGCGGCAGAAAAAGGTGTGGTGGTAGTACTTCCCCGGACGAGCCCTTCACAAAGAGCTCTACTACTGCTAATCTAAACTAAACTGATAGTTAGATGTGCTACATTACTACATAATTATTTATTGCAGCTATCTATGAGTATTTTGTTATTTTTTTAGATATCTTTGTTTATTTTTTGAGATATCTTTTGTATTTTCTTGATTCCATAATTTAGTTCGAACTCTGAATAATAACAGAAGTAACATAATAATAATCAGGTAGCACATTAATAGGTGGCTTTATGCCGGTAAGTCTGCCAGACATCTTTTGGGTGAAAATGAACTCCTTTGTCTAATAACTCGATGTCTTACGAGCGAGTATACGGACCGTGCGATCATTAGCCGAGTTAATAACTTGTTTATTTTCCTGCTTCGTTATTTATTTTATTTCACTATTTACTTCTGTAATTTTCATATTATTTAGTAGTTAGTAAGGACCTATTAAATAAATAAGTGACATGTATGGCACTTCAAGTGGTTTGCTATTTCAAACACATGACGAAACCCCAATTAAATACCTAGCATAAAATAACTATCATTTCACCCATACCGCCGGTTCCTGAAAGCTCGATCAAAACTAATCGTCTGTCTCTCAATTTCTTTTTCTATCTAACATAAATTAAAAGTTGAAATTTTCTTTTTCTTTTTTCAATCTAAATTAAACATGTAAAATTATGTTGAAACCTCTATGTAGACAACCAAAAAACCAATATAAAATTATTCTCGCAGATTAAAATAAAACATAATATTTTATTGGCTCTACTAATTTTATATTATCCGAAAGTATATCCTTGAATAAAAACGTAATCTACATAGAAGAGCACTGCGGTCATTTAGTTAGCTGTGAAGAAGTCACGACCAGGCGATAAAATAAATCTTACCACTTCCAATAAAGGAGTTATTTGACGTTTCAGTTGGCATAAATAGAATTAACTGCCACGGTAATAACAATATTATGCTCTCTAGAAAACCGTCGTTAGAGTTACCTGTTGAGTCGATAAGATTTCCAAGCATTTTACCTGAATGAAAATTCCATTTATATTTTTGCTTGCAGTTAAACCTATGTCAGAGAGCAAAAAATAAGAGAACGAGTATTTTAGGAACTCTACCACTTTTATTACCACTGAGAAGGGCTCGTCCGGGGAAGACTACCACCATGTCTATTTCTATATGACGACCTCAATGGCGCAGCGGGCGAGAGTTTACCTGCGACGCAGGAGGTTGCGGGTTCGATTCCCGCCTCGGAACAAATTTGTGTACGATCTGTAGAAATTTGTTCCGTTGGTCTGGGTGTTTATGTATAATAAAAAAAATATCTATCTAAGTATATGATGTATTAAATATATCAGTCATCTAGTACCCATAACACAAGCTTTGAGTAGCTTACTTTGGGGCTAGATGATGCTGAGTGGATTGTCCAGCATTATTTATTTATTTATTACGATTATTTCTGTCACCAAGCAGGATTGCTGTGTTTCGTTAACACCCTTAAAGTTAACGTTAACAAGTTGTTGGATTCAGGGCAGAGCTTTGTAGGGCACGATATTAAGATACAAGTAGTACAAAATAAAAACCAAAAACTTTCCTAATTATAGCCAGACTTCTAAAAGCCTGAAGGAATAAAGCAACGGACCTTTTTCATTCCCATTCTGACATTCAGTTTTTGTTCATGTTACGAGTACATTCATTAGTACTACCTTGTAAATAAACCGCCCCTTAGGTGAATATAAAACATTGTCATGATTCATTTATAAAGGCAACTCCCTAATTAGTATAAAAAAATATATTTGAGATTTAAAATCTTTTCATTTGCATAATATCAGATGATGTCAAAGAAAATTAAGATACAATAATATTTTTGCTGTGCCAACGCCTACTAAGTTATCTACCTATTTACCGGATATACTCGTATTTGTGTCATTATGTTATCACTATGAGTTTATTAATTTAACCTACTAAGTACATTATTATATTATTTACTGTATTTAATTTTTATAATTAGCGATTTATTGTACCTATGTGTGTAATTAGTAAAGAACCTTCTTACTTAGGGTTATTATTTATATACAGGATAGCTATACAGGGTACTGCTATACAGGATGGCCGCAACAATGACGATCAAAAATAAAATTTCGGTCCCTCGTGGGGGCATCCGACTCACCCCATGTATATTATATATATTTGTATGAAGTGTATCTTCATGAGATGTACTTTTATGCAAAACAATCAGCTTCGTAACTTTCATGAAAGGTATGAAAATATTAGAGAAAAAAACACACAATAAGTGCACAGTGTGACATCGCTATAATCTACTTCAAAGCAGTTGCAGTGCCCTATATTATAACATAAACACGCTACAAGCCCAACTGCTCAAATTAATTAAACCATGTAACGACGCTTAATTAGAATTTCCGCATCGTGGTCGTCAATGTCCCGGCGTTTCTGCCCTGTGGAATTTACCACGATTTATCACCTAGGATAAAGTTCACAGACTAAAAATTCAGCTGGTTCTTTTATACCTGTTATTTACCGCCTCTGGTCGTTTGCCTACCCTATGATACACGGAAAATGTCCCACGCTTGGCCACTATTATTTTTGTCAAAGTCAAAAAGGACTAAATCAATTGTATCTTATGGTTTAATTTGAAATGTCTTCAGGCTAGCGTGATAGTGAATGTAGCTACCAGTCCAATGTGACCAAGCCTAGAAGAAAACCTAAGACTTGGTTCCGACCGTTCTTTTGTGTATAATAATATATCTGGCTAGGCGCGGCGGAGAAAATTTTGCTCTATGTATAGTGCTGGTAAAATGGGTGAACGGTGAGGTTAATAATGAGTTATGATCAGACGGAAATTTTTGTAATTTTACGATGACCTATATTAGAATATTAGAACCTTTCGCCTTTGTGACCAATCACACTACCGAATAAAGCACGGTTACAGATATTTAGTTTTCGTCACTATAGAAAACTGAAACAGCTTCACGACTTTGATCCCCAGGCACGGTAGATATCCCTTCAGATCTCTCAGTACCAAGTAGGTATTAATTCAAGATTCTTTGAGGATGTCTAAGGGGGGTAGTCAGAGGTACGTCCAAACATTACATTTGGCACATACCCACATTTTGCAGTAGTTAGTATTCCATACGTGACAGGTTGCAAGCCCATCGCCGCTGTTAGAATACTAACTGGTTTCCTCACGATGTTTTCCTTCACCGTTTAAGAGCACTGGCATTGCGCACATAAATTTTTCGATAGAAAAATCCATTGGTGCACGACCGGATTCGAACCTGCGACCTTACGATCGGAAGGCGGGGTCACTCCCACTAGACCACCGGTGCTCTTTAGACACTATAGACAACATCTAAATTATATAATTTTAGTAACATTCCTAAAGAAAGCTACAGAGTTATATATTTATTGAATTTAGTTGGACTTGATAGTGCCATGATATTTGAGGTATCTCTCTTAATAAAGGGTAGCAACGTAAACGTTACCTGCAATTTACATATGTGGGATTTTTTTGCTTGTGGAAAAAATCTCACTAGCTATTTTTTATCAGCTGCGACGGCAGCACGAAATGAGAACTCATCCCAGTCCCAGCGTATTTCCTGATAAGCTCTTTGTAGATTGCTAATCTGCATTTGAATAATGAAATAATTACTTCCTTCCATCCGTATGTTGAATGAGTCGGGAAAAATGGTTAATGAGATTCTAGGTATAAATTGTAACTCACTAGACTTATCTGGTCAGCATCAAAGGACTGTTTCTGTGGCGATAATCACAACAACTACTAAGAACACCACTTTAAAAAGGAAATAAAAATCTTCGTCACTCTAGAGAATGAATCTACTTTTGCGTAATATTTTTAAACTAGTTCATATGTTTTACCAGCCAGCGTCCAGAGTTTACTTTGTTTAATTGAAACCTATATCCGCAAATGGAATCTTGCTATATTCGCGTGTAAAAATATAAGAAAAAATATGGCGCTCTCCAATAGGGGTTTGCGAAGACAACGGCCGGGAATTCTCCATTCAAAGCCGGGTGTCGTGTCCTCGTGATTGATAGCAACCCTGGGTGACAGTTGAGATTGCGACACACTTGCCAGCTGATGAAACGCCATCGCAGGCCACGTGACTGGCTTATTTTTTCTTGCTGTTGGAACAAGCAGACGGCACACCTAATGTTAAATTGTGACCATTACCTGCAACAAAGCATTGCCTTGCAAGTCACGCACTGTAGGGACGTGCCTTAGTCCATCAACTTATGGCATACAGAAGTGACTCATGATGTGAACAGTCACAGGAAACTTACAGAAGTTTCCTGTTCTTCTAGGCTATGGTCACGTGGAACTAAAAGCTTTAAGACGTTTCGAAGTGAGCCTTGTGTTGTGATTTTTAATAAATAAATACCTTTTGACTTTGTAATTAATCGGCAACTACAGCCAAAATTTGGTGAGAAATTTAAGATAAGATAAGATAAGATAATGTTTATTTCAGACAAAAAAGAGATACATATGAGTTGAGCCATACAGAGGTCTTATTCTAGGGATTTTAGCTTATCAGGCAATCTGGCACACTCTGGTTACGGAACATTACCTTCCGTGCTAGTTAAAAACTGTGTTACGGCAAGGTAAGTACTTCTCTCCCCAGGTGCTACTATTTCTTATACCTATCTAGTGTTACAAACTTCTCCCGATGATTATACTTTAGCGCGAATTAGTTAAGCGTATCAGCATTGCAGCTTCCTATAGCTATTGATTTGCAGCAGTTATCTCTAGAATGTTTGTAACGGGCAGACTGCGGATATCTAAACTGTTTCATGAGTACATTTTGTAAATACTTGTAGTTTATTGAATAACAAAGGTTGTTTGATCAAAGATTGTTTCGGAAACCAGTGACCTCCAGTCTCCTCCAGGTACAAAAGCGCAAAGTTTGCATTTCGCTTTCATCTTTTATCCATTCTACGTCACTTTGTCAAACATCGACAAAGTTCAACATTAGCGTTTTAAAAGAACTTGAAAACTGCTGAATTGCTTATGTAATGTTAACAAAGCAGGTTTTACATAAGAGTATATATTTAAGCATATATACTCATAGATAGACCTAACCTTGAGGCCCTGATCGACGAGTGAGTAAAACCGCGGTCTTATGGCTCATCGTTAAAGATCTAACTAGTCCACGGCGGACGGACTAGAGCTTTACTGACAAGACATAAGACCGCGGTTTTCCTCGCTCGTCGATCAGGGCCTTTACATTTGATCATAATAATTTGTAACCAAATAACCACATCAGTTTTCAGCAAAAACAAAATAACAAAACATATTTCTCTATGTGTCGTGTGTGGCATGACATTTTCATGTAGACACAAACGTCTGTCTCGGTTTTATTGTATGTGGGTAAGATTAATGTGCATCTGACGACAGGTCCCGGTGCGCGCCCCGGGGAAGCGCAGAAAAGTGAATTTTGATTTCGTGAAACGACTTTTAATAACTTCTCCGTTTCAGATGGTTTCGTATTTCTATTGTTTATAACTCCGACAGTAATATGTGAGATTCATGACATACTCGCACAATGTGAATTTGTCACCTTACACCAATATTTACATACCTACTTGATAGTTACGAAGCTGATTGTTTTTTATGCAATATAACACACACAACGAAGATACAGTTGCAAAAATAAAATCTCGAAAACTATAACAAATCACGTAGCTTACATGGGGGTTCAATCGATAGGCATCGACCTCCCAAAACGCCCAACCATCGTTGGTCCACCATTTACAGTTACCTGGTTTAGGTGATTGTTATCAGTTGCCGCTGAGATTAGACACTTGAGGCTTAACATCTTTAGGCAGTGCATCGTAGTCAGTTCCTATCGTGTGCTACTTATGAGGCTTTGTTATGGGTGATGGTTGCCTCCTATAACAAAACACCATCAACTGAGCCATCTATTTGTTCCGTCTGCAAGAAGTATAAAAAAACTCCATAAAAATGAGGCTTCACTTATTTCTCTTCCGGCATAAATACTTTTCAAACACAAAATTAGAGAGGATAAAACAAGCAACTTTTCAATATTTAAACTAAGTTAAGGGTAACTCAGTGCTTGTGTTTTTAGATAACATAAATACAATTAAAATAGACATACCTACTGGTTTACGTTACGAAAATTTCGTTAAATAATCTTGTTTTTATAACATTTTGAAAAGGTTAACTGAGTACTGAGTAGGTATATAGACAAAGTTTATATGAATGTGTTAAATATTATGGTTTAACAATTACAAAACTAATTGAAATAAATAATCATTAATGTAGACCTTTCCTCACCATTTTTGTTGATCATTGGAACCATAAGACATTTTGCATATAGAACAGTAAGAAAAAATAGTTTGTCAAGACATTAATTCACTAACGAACACGGGCTCCAATATACAAAAGATATTTACAACTACAAATGTTGTGTTATCTTATTTGTCATTGAAATAAATTAACAAAAAAAATCTGTCATTGTCATTTTATTTTTATAGATTTTGCTGATGGAACAAACTAATGGCCCACCTGATGTTCAGTATTAACCGCTACACCGTTAACAATGTTAGATAACCGTTATTACGGTTATACGAGGCAATGCTTGATTATAGGTTTAACCAAGCATTGCCTCGTAAGTCAAGCACGATAGAAACGTGCCCTACGAGATCAAGTATGTACCTACCTACTAGGTTACTTCTATTCAGTTCTCCTGTTCTACTAGCTTTTTCATCATTGATCAGCTATACTGCCCATAAAAGATGACGTGTTTTTTTCGTTCCAAAAGTATAAAAAGCCATGAAACAAATTTGGTTACGGAATACCGATTCGCCGGATATTACGTAGTTTAAAAGTTTTTTGCGTTGCAAAAACAACTCATAAAATTTTTATTCCTACAAATAGAAATGTCTCTCGTTTGAAAGTTATCTATCACTGACTCGTAAAAGCCGACATGAAATTCATTTTATCCAACAGACTCTTTTAATTCATCTAATAAAAACGTTTTTATCTACTTAAACGAAAATCAGCTTATGTATAAGATAGGGCGGGGTAAACGGGGGAAGGTACACCGATGCCGTAGAATAAGGCACAGTTACTTCCCCGACGCCCTCATGTGGATGGACCGATCACGGCCCACAGCACACAATTTGTTTGATCTCGTCTGATGCTCTCTCGCTATTTATGGCGAAGGCCGCCTGATGACGACCGCACACCTACCCTGGCAATGACATACAACTTAAATACTGAAGGCTTAAAATAGAGCTACGCTTGCGTGGGTGGCTAAGGAGCAAGGGTATGAAAATATGCTCGAGTAAGCAAAAGCAGAAGGCTGGTGGCTCCCATTCAATACTAGATTTCAACATGATTTTAACATGTTACTAATTAGATTATGGTACTATAGTCACAACGAATCAATATTTAGCTCAAAATTCAATCAAAGATGACGTCTCTGTGAGGCTGTTACCACACCAATCGATCGATCGGTGTGGTAGCATAATAAGATTTTTTGAGACATGTTTATTCCACTTATTTTCAGATTTAGTAAATTGAGTTCCAAGATTTATCTAGGTTAATAAAAATGCCTTTGCTTTGTTTCAGATACCAGCTAAGTACCCGCTGGCTACGAAAAGTATGCCAACAAAACATGTGCCAGAAGTACGAATACGGGAATACAATGCCTGCCAAGAATGTTATTACAAAATGGCTGCGGGTGAAACAAGGGAAACATAAACAGTCACCATGGCGCTAGCATGCTAACCCTGTGAATATGAACGCTACGGACCCTGACATACTGGTGGCAAGGAGCCAACTGGACTACAGGGGGCCAGAGTACACGCTGGAATCCGCTGGCGCCTACAACTCGGTTATCGAGTTTAACATCACCTTCGAAAACAGCACTTACAACACATCCGACAACACCGAACCTTGGGACGACTACATAAAGCTGCTCCAAGATCGAGCAGTTCTAGTTGCCTTCCTCCTACTATTTTCTCTGACGACTGTCTTCGGCAACATGCTCGTGATACTCGCAGTGGTGCGAGAGCGCTACCTCCACACTTCTACAAACTACTTCGTGACGTCACTGGCGGTCGCCGACTGCCTAGTCGGGTTGGTTGTGATGCCATTCTCAGCGATGTATGAAGTGCTCGAGCATACATGGTTCTTTGGCGTCGATTGGTGCGATGTTTGGCGGTCGCTCGATGTTCTTTTCAGTACAGCGTCAATATTGAATCTATGTGTGATATCATTGGATAGGTACTGGGCGATAACGGATCCCATTACGTACCCGATGCGAATGAGCGGACGTAAAGCTGGCATTCTCATCTGTGCTGTATGGGTGTGCTCCGGAGCAATATCATTTCCAGCCATCGCGTGGTGGCGCGCCGTGCGAACCGAAGAAGTGCCAGACTTCAAGTGTCCATTCACGGAAAACTTGGAATACATAATATTCTCATCGACAATATCGTTTTACTTGCCGCTATTTGTGATGGTGTTTACATACTACCGTATTTACCGCGCAGCGACCATACAAACTCGATCTTTGAAAATAGGGACGAAACAAGTTATGTCAAAATCGAGTGGTGAGTTGGAATTGACGCTTAGAATACATAGAGGGGGGACGGTACGACAGCGTAGCGCTGAAGTGTGTCAGGGAGTGTGTACGCCTGAGGAGGCAGATCAAGAGCCTTTGACGGCTTTACAGAACAATGGGTTGTCTCGTTCATCGACGAGATTGACCAATGTGACTCATGGGAAGAATTTGCCTAAGAATTTTTCTTTGTCGCGAAAGCTCGCGAAGTTTGCGAAAGAGAAGAAGGCAGCAAAGACGTTGGGCATAGTGATGGGTGTGTTTATAGTCTGCTGGCTGCCGTTCTTCGTAGTGAACTTGCTGTCGGGCATCTGCTCGGCGTGCATAGCGCACGAGGAGATCGTGAACGTGGTGGTCACGTGGCTGGGCTGGGTCAACTCCTCCATGAACCCAGTCATCTACGCGTGTTGGAGTCGAGACTTCAGAAGGTACGAAAAGCATGACAAATTATTATATTTGCCTATTCATCTGGCTTTGTTCAGTAACAACAGATTCGCTTAGTATATACGTTGCTTTTTTAAAAAGATCCATAGGATTTAGTTGAATTTAGTTTTGATATTGACAAGTGATCTATACATGTAGATCCTAAAATACGTATTAGCCTACATGCCGGTGATTCAGATACCTTTAAATGATGATAAAATAATTCTGGATTACTTTATCCATCCATGACATAAATCAGAACAGACCAACAAGTAATTTGTACCGATTTTCATCCGTATTTTTATATACAAAATGAATCGAAGGCTGTTATGCTAAAAGCGAGCTCGACTCTCAGGCCTCAGCTAGCAAATTTATTCGTATTTATTTACTTAATTTATTTTGTGCATTTTAAAAACGTTTATCGTTGTACGAGTATTGTAAGCTCGTTGAACCGTGCCAAAAAACAGTACATTATAGTGTATTGCTGTAATTAACTTTTTAAGACTTTTTAAGTAAGCATCTGTTGACTGACGCAATAAATTTTTACTTAGGGTCAGTACAGAAATACTCACAATGATTTCTGGTAATGCTGACTTCTTATTTCGATTATTCTTCCGTGTTAAAAGAATTGGAATAAAGACGAAGTTATTTTCTATTTAAATGAAAAAGTTTACTCGACTTTTAGGTGAGGTGCGAGCTCCGTAAACTGTCCGTTCGAAACTTTCAAAATCATTTACAGTAGTGACATACAAGTGAAATTGTAACTAATGGGATCCGTTTTCTGTCATTTTGGGAAGCAACTTAGTATTTCATGAATCTTGCTGATGGTGTTGTTTTAATTTAAGTAACATTACTTGAGGTCTTAACTCAAAGTGTAACATTTGACGACCTCAGTGGCGCAGTGGGAGAGAGTCCGCCTGCGACGCAGACGTTGCGGGTTCGATTCCCGCCTCTGGACAGATTTATGTACGATCTGCAGAAATTTGTTCAGGGTGTTTTCTATATATAATAAAAAATATCTATTTATGTAAGTATAAAACTGAAACAGCTTCACGACTTTGATCCCCAGGGACGGTAGATATCCCTTCAGATCTCTCAGTACCAAGTACTTACTCTTGAGTAAGTACTTGGTACTGATTCTAAGGGGGGTAGTCAGAGGTACGTCCAAACATTACATTTGGCACATACCCACATTTTGCAGTAGTTAGTATTCCATACGTGACAGGTTGCAAGCCCATCGCCGCTGCTAGAATACTAACTGGTTTCCTCACGATGTTTTCCTTCACCGTTTGAGAGCACTGGCATTGCGCACATAAATTTTTCGATAGAAAAATCCATTGGTGCACGACCGGATTCTAACCTGCGACCTTACGATCGGAAGGCGGGGTCATTTCCACTAGGCCACCGGTGCTCTGTTAGTATAAAATGTATTAAATATATCAGTTATCTAGTACCCATAACACCAGCTTTGTGTAGCTTACTTTCGGGCTAGATGGTGCTGTGTGGATTGTCCAGCATTATTTATTATTATTTATTTGGACTGAAAGAAGTAAGCGTACATGAGAAAAGAAAAAGAACTTTTGTTATGCGTTTCCATGATATCGTTATTTTTATTCGCAGAGAGCCATTAGCTAGTTACCCTGTTAACTTTCATTTAAGTTGTTAAATTAGATTTTTATTTCAGTTTCTGCGTTATGTACTTTCAATTCATAAATTCTGTAATAATTAATGCATACATTTCTTCTTAAACTGAATATTGACCACCAATTCAATACCGACAATATCCCTTCAGTCTACACGGTTGGTTTCCAAGCTTGATTAAGCCTTTTCTGATCCCAGTAGAGCGAACAATGTTAAATTGTTGGTCGCAGGCTGTCAATTACGTAGATCCTGGGAACATACCGTTGCCGTGTGTTGGATCGTGACCGGACTCAGAACTCTCCAATAAATCAAATGAAACAGATTTCGATGAAATGCCAGTAAAACATTCCTTGTTTTATATTACAAATAGGAAGGGATTGATTTCGGTGGGTCTCTGGCGTTCAATATTTACAGTTTTATCAATTGATCATAACTATCCGCTCTTATAGCATTTGTAGTTTGAACACAAAACACAATTTTTTTGTTTAGTAGTAGAATGAGTCATAATCAATTCAGCCCGTTTGTATTACCTATTGCTGAGCGCTTTTCTTTACGCCACTCTTTCCGGTCCCATAAGAGTCTCACCCATCTCATCCAGCACTTGCTACAATGTCGTTTGACCAACGGGCAGATGGTCTGCTTCTAGGTCTTTGAGCATCCCTTGGTCACCATTCTGTTGCCGCCGTCGTCCATCTCTCGTCGTCCTTTCTTGTCAAGTGTCCTGCCCATCTCCACTTCAGTTTCGCAATTCGCGTACCCAAATCCTCGATCCACACAGTAGAATGAGTGATGTGTAGAATTTCACCAATAGAGGTAGTTAAAGCGGATATTTTTTATAAATATTTTTCTGAAATCCAAGAATATCGTAATTGTTTTGAGGTTACTCCATAAGGTAAATAAGGAAGCAAAATTTACGTAGTACTTTTGATATTTAATGGATAATTTATTTACCAAGGATATTTATCTTTATTTTAACATTAATAACGCAACTCCTGACAACTTAATTATTTTCCTTAAAAACTTCGAGAACTCGTTATCTGGATTATAAACAGATATTCTAATAAATTCGCGATTTAAAAAACCGCGGACGTTATTTTGCACTGTATAAAACGCGCCGTTTTAAGTAAAATAACCTCACAACATTGCAAAGGAAATGCCCGGTAGACAACCTCTCAGATATTTTAATCACTACATAGTATAAAACAAAGCCGCTTTCTCTGTCCCTATGTCCCTATGTATTCTTAAATCTTTAAAACTACGCAACGGATTTTGATGCAGTTTTTTTTATAGATAGAGTGATTCAAGAGGAAGGTTTATATGTATAATACATGCATGATATATGCACCCGTGCGAAGTTGGGGCGCGCGGGCTGGTCGCTAGTACATAAATAACATACAAAAAGATGTTATTAAAATTTGTACTTTTGTAAATTTAAACTCAAAAGTGTTTATTTAGCGGACGTTTATTTCAGAAAACAGTAGGTTTACGGTTTTATTTCTGAGCTCTATCGACCCTTTTATTGGTAGCACGGCTTACTATGTTTGCAAAATTATAATTATGAATAAATTTCCGTTTGATTATGCGGTGCCGGCTGAGCCGTCTTGTAACAGTGACCCAGTTAATCTTACTAGTATTATAAATTTAAAAGTCGAACGCCCGGTTTCTGAAAGCGCGATCAACACTAATCGGCTGTCAATTCACTTGCTATTTCAGCTTTTACTTCGAATTGGATAGAGTAGTAGAGCTCTTTGTGAAGGGCTCGTCCAGGGAAGTACTACCACCACGCCTTTTTCTGCCGCCAAGCAGCAATGCTGTGTTTCGGTTTGAAGAGTGTGGTCGCCGGTGTAATTACAGGCACATGAGGCTTAACATCTGTATGCCTCAAGTTGATGGACGCAGGACAGTGCATCGTAGGGCACGTTCCTATTGTGCGTGACCTACGGGGCAATGTTTTGTTTATAGGTGATGGTTACCACTTAACATCACGTGGGCCATCTGCTTGTTCCATCAGCTAGTTACATAAAAAAAAAAAAAGATAGTAAGTGACTTGACAGCCGATGTTGATCGCGCTTTCAGAAACCAGGGGTAAACGTATGGGTATTTTGTTATACGCAAATTATTGGATCAATCCCGTTTGAATCATACGAATGATTTAGATGAATGAAATACATATGTTCGTATTCTTGATCAACAACACAACATAATTATTTACAAGAACAATTTACCGGGACAGGGTGGAAAAAACTAACTAACTCAGAAGGGAAAACACGTATTGAAGTTAGCAATAACCACTAACATGCGAACGTAACCACGGGCTGCAGCTTGTATTTAATATACAGAGATAGATAGAAAACTCCAAAACTCTTTATTGCACATCACAAGGACATTTAACACGATAAAAACAAAAATAAATATCATAATATATGACAGTGACGTACTACAATGGATGTAGGAATAATAAATTTATTATTTTGACGAAATATTACATCGCATAAATTCGAACACATCGTTGCTGGTTGCGTACAGCACGTGCATACTTTATCCAATCTCCTTTATTAATCCAATATTATATATATATATATATTAACTATCTAGTAAATTAACTCCGCATCAATCGCGTAGTAAAATCCCATGTCAGCTATTGCACTCGCTAATGTTCACGCTACGGCGGAAGCGCAGCCGAAACGCGTTGGAGCCGTCAAGTGAATTTGAACGTTATTTGTTTTGCTTTATTGTTCTCACCATTCTGCCACTTCAATACTTCTAAACTGCTGGACTCCACACTACCATCATTATTAGACTTATCTTCTCATCTCAAGTTATCCTGATTAGACGTCTAATAACAATCATGGAGTAACTGGTATCAATCAGATACACTACTCACATTTGCCTCAAACGCTGCTTGGCTCAGTACTAGAGTGGTACCTAATACCCTGTTACGGCTGCAAAACCTAAGCCTATTTGGCATACCGACTAATTTAATAACGACTACTTTGGTTAGGACCCTATTTTTGTAGGGTAAATTTAATAACAAGATAGGTTTTTTGTTAGCGCTGTTGGTTGTCGTTCTATCTTCACCGAGGACAATCATTGAGAATAGATAGCACTGTGGAAAGTGTCCACATTGTATTACTACCACACGAATATTGTCAACATTATTGACAACCCGTCTCCGTATCGGTACAGCATGAATCTGTTTCAACGAAGTTCACGGGTTTATTGAGTTTATTTTGTTGTTCAAACTTTGTTCTTGTTTGATGAAATTGCAAAAAAGTTGTTTTATTGAGGACTAATGCAAGTTTGAGGTTTATGACGGTTCACGGGAGTTCCCGGCAAGTTAATAGGGAGCTCAACGATAGATGTCAAACCAATGACGAGTCCCACACAGTTGCCTTTTTTTATGTATAGGTAGATAAGACAGACACTCGAACAAAGTAGACAGAACTCTACCTCTACCCTCGAGGGGAGTCTAGGGGTTCAGGGTGGAGGGGTGGCGGTGGGAGACAAAACCGAGTGTTTTTTAGACCCATAGTAAAGAACAAAGTATTTGAATTTTCTGAAGTGTTTGGTTCTGGAGATTCGCTTTCGCACCCTTACTACTCAACCGAATCATGAAATTTTAAAATACAGTACAGAGTAGAGAGTACAGTACCTACCTACAGTACAGAAAGGGACAGGAGGAAAGGACATTGCTTTTAATCGCGGGTAACACCGCGGCGCGCAGCTAGTAAATTGATAAATATGAACGTGAGCAGTCAATACCACAACGCGATCAAAGCTGCGGGCGGCAGTTAGTAATTAAGCTGTATTTTGGTTGCGGTTGAGATCGAGCTGAGCTCACTATGTTAACTTCAGAGTATTAATATCGAGCCGATTAGGGTTCACACGGTTAGAAATTAGTTTCACATTATGCGTTCCGGTTGAACTCAAACAGTGTCTGAATTTTAGAGGCAAGCTTTACTACATTACATACGCTGTTTTGTATATATACGATTGTATAGTTGTGGTTTTCTTGTTGGATTCCTGGTGTGACACAAAATAATGTTTTCATGATCTACAAATACCTACGCACCATGACCATATCCTTAAAAAGTCTTTGCTATAACACTTTTAGACTGCGTTGTTTATGACTCAGGATCCATAAAGTATTAGGTTTATTTAAACTTACTTGCTTTTAAACGTTTGGTCGTAGCTTTAATTTCATTCGAGAAACCGAGCGTAGCAGCCCTGCGCCTCCGCTAGGGACGTAATCAAAACAATTTTATTATACTGTTTGTTTTTTTTTCTTGTCACTTGTGTTAATTTCGTTAGAGGAAAGTGGATTTTCGCGCCGACAGGAAACAACCACGCAATTTCAGTCTTCCCTAAAGGTTGTGCTTAGAAATTGTCTCCGATGTAGAAATGCAAAGTAAATAGATTTTTACATCTTTTTGAGATGATTTTTACAGCGTCAAGGGTACATTTTTAGAGTTCCGTACCAAAAGTGTAAAACGGGACCCTATTACTAAGACTCTACTGTCTGTCCGTCACCAGGCTGTATCTCATGAACAGCAGTTGACAGTTGAAATTTTAACAGATTATGAATTTCTGTTGCCCCTATAACAAACAAATTTAAATTAAAATACATGATATAATTAATACATAATTTAAAATACAGAATAAAATAAAAATTTAAGGTTTCGATTGCAAAATCTATTGGTGCATGACTGGATCACTCCCACGTGACCGCCGGTGCTCTTAAATAATAGAAGACTTAATATTATTATAATCCTTCTACCATCAAAATAATTCCAGCCAAACTTATAGCAGTGATTAACACAATTAAATGATAAATTATAAGCTGTTTAAAAAGTTTGTATCATTAGCATTGTTAATTTATTTTGTTAACTTATCCTTAATAACTAAATCATTTAGAGCGGTTTGGGCTCTCAGTGATTTAGTTTAAAAGAACAGTAAAGTCTGAGCTCAAATTTAGTAGCTAAGTTTCAAGTGTTGTAAATTACATTAAAAGTTTGTATTTTATTCACGCGAATTCTTAAAGGTGCTTTTTGTTAAACAAAAATTTTCTAAAGATATATTAAAAACAAAATCTGGGTGACCGAGCTTTGGTCGGTTGCTGACTCCTAGCTAGATTAATTTGTCGCCCCCGAAACCCTCTGCATACCGAATTTCATAAAAATTGATGGAGCCGTTTCCGAGACAGATTATTTTTATAATTACATACAAAAATTGCTCTTTTATAGGTATTAAATACCCGAATGATATAAGTCTGGATTTGGAAATAAAAGGCAACTGGCATACACTTTGGTTTCGGAACTTTCTCATTGGCACGCTAAATTTTTCCACTTACGCTAGTTCAGGAACTACCGCTACCCAGGGGTAGCTCGTTATTTCGAAACCCTGGATAAGAACTTTCTAGAGTAGAGTGCTACTGCTGTGTATTGTAAACACAGAAAATAAAATCTCTACGTCTCAGTTCTCACACACTGAGTTCCGTCACCCAGTTTGAATACAATGAAATCATCAATATATAAATACATACAAAACATGGAATAAAGATAATAAAATCACATTCTTTTACATCTCCTAAATATATCTACTAGAAAGCATAAGTTTCAAAATTATGATAGAAGATGTTTTTTAAAAGTAGGTCAACTATTGTCAAATATGTTTAGTATTAACAGAATCATGAAATTCCAAGCATGCGGTGCACTATGGCAGTGTGATAAGCCTTATTTGTAACACAATCACTTCCAAATCAGAGTAGATTATCTCGTTACATCACGTTTGCCGTGGAAATGCGCAGATAGCTGATTCCGTCGAACAAGCTGGCTTATTGCGGAATTCGGGATTACCATTGGATTCACAATGGCCCACATGTTACAGGCTTAGATTTTTTATTGAGATCCATCCATCCGTGCCTCTTGGAAATGATCGTGAAAATTATATGGGTCTATACGTTACTGCGTACACTTTTTGTCGTCTTTTGTAATTAAAGACACCCTATTTCTGCACAAACTTGGGAATTTTTGAAATCATCATCATCCGACCCAAAATCTTATAGGTGCTATATGTATATGCTTATACTGCTAGACTTTCTCTCTTATAAATTTTCAAGAAAACAGGTTTAAGTCCTCTCCATCCACTGAATTCTTTTTTTTTTTAGGATTTTAAACTGAAGAACTGGTTCATTACGATTTTTCATAAATAAGTTCAAAGATTTTATATAATTTAAAATGTTGAATATATGTGCGAGCGAGACTGTCTGCTGACTCATAACACTGGTTCCCATAATACATGCTTTGCTTAGTTTGGGGTTGTTTGGTACTGTCCACCAATATATATTCGTCTATTTCTGCTGCGTGCTGTATAGAATATAGGTCACCGACCTTTATTCTTTCAAATTTTTCTTTTTTAAAAGCCCTTAACCACTTTTCGTTTTTTTTTTTCTAAAAATAGTATCAGTCATCCCACATGTTTATCGAAAGTAGAACGTCAATTTCTCCGACAAGTGGGCCGGAAAATTATTTTTATCGGATAGCGGAAATGAGAATTACAGCGCCGGATAAATGAGGTAATTGTTTTCATACTTAGCAACAGCCTTATGGTTGGATATTACTTGAAAAGTATTTAGAAGTAAAAGTAAAAAGTTGTTTATTTTTTTTTCCATAACTAGTGAACAGTGGTATTGTGCTAAAATAAATAAATTTACTAAAAAAGTCTCAGCATTTGTGATTTTGGTCTCAGCAAACAACAAGATTATAAAAATGTTAATTGTAACTTGTAGTAGGAAATGACGATAAAAGATTCAAGACGCACTACTAATAAGGAAGTTTAGACTTTTCTTCGTTTCTTCTGCAATTATTAATCTAGAAATAAAGAAATAAAAATCAGATTCAAGCCTCCACTAGATGTATCTCTTAGGCCCAAGAACAAACTTTGTAAATATCTAGGGAGGTCTAGGGGTTACGTCCAAATATTACATTTGTAAATGTGGGTATGTACCCCCACATTCTGCAGTAGTTAGTTGATATAAAAAAAAGAAAAAAAAGAGAAAGAACGTTTTGCTATATAGTCATTCTGATACGCTAAGGTTATTACTTTCTAAGATACTCAAGTAAAAGCCACCATGTTACCCAAAAATAAAATGTGAATGTCAGCCTTTTGTGCCATAAGTGTCAGTCTAAGATTTTTAAGAACACAAGACTTTTGTTTGTGAAAGTGGTAGCACTTTCTTTGAAGTCCAGCCAAACCCCCCCCCCCCATACCACTACTAAATACCTACTGCTTAGAGTTAGAGAGTCGGTGATGCGTGAAGACTAAGCGCCAAAACTTTGTGAAAGTAAGCAAAGAGCTTTCAGTATAGAAAACAAGAAGTTTCGATTTGGGTTTCAAAGTTATCGAACCTCAAAAACTGGCAATGATAATATTATTTGAAACAACTTGACACGGCTTTACAATCTCCATAATTATCTATCCCAATATCATAAATATATATTTTTATATAAGTTATGCACGCAAGCCCATCGCCTCTGTTGGAATACTAACTGTTTACATCTTGGCTTATTAAATTAGACTTGCCCTACAACTATGTCAAAGTGGAAGTTCTTTTTGAAAATTGACACTTTACATTTTTACTCGGATCGTAAGTCCCAAGATAAAAAAAACCTTGCAAACCAGGCTCCATTTACAACCGAGGAACGGGGTTATTTGTAACCCAACTTTATTTTCTTAGCCTTATCCCACTTCATGTGCGGTCGGCACAACAGGTTTTTTCCCTCTTCTATCATCTGTTATCACAGCACAGTCATATTTCACAGTCTATCCATCTTTTCTTTGGCCTACCTCTACTCCTATATCTATCCACATTCTTCTCGTTACATGTCATTCTTTTTTTTATTATAGATAGATAGACAGGTAGATACGTGCTTTATTGAAAAAAAAACACAGAAACATCAAAAATCAATCAGTTACAATAGGCGGCCTTATCGATAAAAGCGGCCTCTTCTAGACAACCTTTGATTTATGACATTACTAGCTGCGCCCCACAGTTTCACCCATGTAGTTTTAAATCTCGGTATTCTCACAGGGTAAAAGTAGCCTATGTGCTATTCCAGACTATAATCTATCTCTGAGCCAAACTTCATCCAGAGCCGTTCAGCCGTTTTGGCGTGATTGAGTAACAAACTTCCAAACTTTCACATTTACATTAGTGGGATTTATACTGTGTGGTTTCGGGTACATTTACATTTACACGTAAGATGATTATTTTCGTAAAGCGTTATTAATGTGGCTAGCTTAGGAATAGAACTAAAATGGAGGCGTCTCGAGAGCAAACGACGACGTTTTGTCATCTCACAATTCCGCAAATTGTTGGGCATTGCGACAAAAACCTTTATCCGTTTCTATAACTCATTCCCCATTTTTAGAGTTTTTGTTGTATTTCATTAACTCAAGGTATGTATAAAAATATGATTTGAAAAATCCTTTGAATTCTAAATTGGTAATATTTATTGCCTCCTTCTAGTTGATGTGTAGGTACATAAATCTAAGTTTATCTTGCTTTATCGATATCATCAATTATCTTTATAAAGTACTAGCTGCCGTCCGCGAATTTTGCCACGTATGAGTAATGATTGTTAGCATATTTAGAGCATTTTTCCTTTAATGGGTTTGTTCGTGTGTTCTACCCCATTCCCCGTATTTTTTCGGAATAAATATGCCCTTCCTCTAATGCAGATTACGAACTATATTTTGTTATAAGTTTCGTCCCAATCGGTTTTGTGGTTAGGGCGTGATACTACGACAAACATACTCACACACATATATTGTAATTTTCGCATATATTGTCTATTTTATATTTTTCGCATATTATGAAATAGAAAGTATAGGACAGGATAGATCTATAGAATATACTTTAAAATGTATGAGATCAAATCTTTGTATCTACCTACCAATTCCTTTTTCTCTATGTTTGACATTTTAATGTAAGTAAATGCTATGTCCCATTCGGTGTCGAGACCCTTGGTCCGTGGGGTCCTAGCGCAATAAGGCTTTTTAAAGATATTTCATAAAAGTTAGTCGACGTCACAGAAGACCGAAGAGCTGGCAGCTACCTCAGACAAAGAATTAGTTTAGCTATTCAAAGGGGGAATGCTGCCAGTATCTTCGGATCCTTGCCCAAAGGGACTCCTTTTAATAATATATTTTAGTTATTAGTTATTATATTTTTTAAGGTTTTTAGTTTAAGGTCTAATTTAATACATTTTATTATTATTATACCTATATATTACATGTTTAAAAAAAAAAGAAAAAAAAAAGTAAATGCTTATTCAATCGACTTTTAAAATGTATATTAATTATTGAGAAACCAGATAAAATACAAAACACTTTGTTTCGACGTTACCCGTATTAAAATACCAGGAACAAAGTTATTCAAATAAAATACGATGGCGTACATTGTTTTGAAGTTGAGAATTTTTAGAATATTGTGTTACTGGCGTGTAAATATAATATCAAGCTAGTTAGTACTCCTAGAGATCATTTGATTACATTTTATTTTTCTGTTTGTTGTTTTTTGTTGATGTTTATAAAGTTTTTTCTATCTTCATCTTGTTGGACGATTTACCTATATCAATAGTTATTATTGGATAATTCTTTAATTGGAGTTTACATCAATAATTATGATTGATGTAAATTAGTTTAAAAAAACAATGCGATATTTTGTAAAGTATTATTTAATATTATATTAATTTACTTAAAATATTTACATGATTTTTTTCTGGTTAATTGTCTAAAATTAAAAATATCTGCCACACCCCCAAGATGACAGAAAACTAATCTTAAAGCTCCTTAACACGTAACATAAGGTTACTTTCGACAGCGAGTAATATTGTTTTTACGTCGAATATAGAAAGAGTCATGGAACGACTTATGAATTTAAAATAATGTCGTTAAGCTTGGAACAAAATGCTCCTGAATATACATTATGGCTTAGGAAGGATATGGCTGTAGTGAGATGCCTACTTTTTTTTGTACAGGGTGGCCCATAAGTCCCTTGAAATGTAAATTTCGAATAAAATACAAAGGGCGCGCGGGAGTGGCGCGCGCGGTGCGGAGGGAGTACAGACGGTTTCTGGGAATTCAGTCGCCATGGAGCGTTTCGACGGTGTGGACCGTGCTTTTTGTGTGCGTGAATTTTACCGAAACGATAATTCGGCTACCATCGCGCGGCGTAAATTTAGAGAACATCACAATTTACGTAACTTTACCGATACTCCAAGTGTTCAAACGATGAAGAACTGGGTTGCTAAGTTCGAGGAGACTGGTTCGACGTTGGATAAACAACGGTCAGGTCGACCAAAGACATCACGGACGGAACAAAACATCGACGCAGTGAAACAGTCAATTCATGAAAATCCTACACAGTCTACTCATAAGCGTTCCAGTTCATTAAACTTACCCAGATCATCGATACAGCGCATTTTAAAGAAAGATTTACATCTTCGCCCGTATAAAATTCAGTTGGTACAGGAATTAAAAGATACTGACTCAATCGTGTGCATGTCTCCAGCTTCCTCATATTGAAAATGTAATTTCTATAAATGCCAATATTTAAAGCATAATTAGTACACTCATAGATTTGAATCATAATTTAGCTGCCAAATAAACAACGATGCTATAAGCTTATAATAGTGTGTAAGCTGGAGTAACATGTCTCCAGCTGCCTCAGTCAGTGTGGGCAAACGGCTAATGATAGAGATATATAGTAAACGCAAGGATTTAGTACCTATTTAGTACACCTGGTACCAAAAATTTCAGGTCTGTAGCTAGGAAACTCTTCGAGTTATAAGACTTCATCAACGTGTAAGCTGGAGTAACGATACGTGAAAAAGCATATGCTCGTTCTCTGCAATGGCTGGAGCTAGCAGGTTGCTTTAAGTCTCCAGATTTAGTACCAAACGAATATTAATATAATTAGGTAAAATTATAATAATTAGGTAAATTTAGATTTACGTAGGTACCTAATCATTTATTAGTTTTACTACTTAACTTCTCCTATGGGTACTGTGGTAGGTGTTAAAGAACTGGCGCTTTGAGTAGGTACCTATGTAGATACAGATACAACTCCGTTATTTTAACACTGCCAAAAAGGTAAAAAAAGGGGCTACCTACCAGTAAAAACGCACCTCTTGTATCTATGTATGTTTCTTCCGCATCGATTTGGATATCCGCATCGCACCAATAATGCGGATGTTCATGCGGATGTGACAAAAACAAAAAATAAAATAGACGCAACCAGTGACAGGCGCGTAGCATCACCTTCAGAGCGGCAACGCATCATTTTTATGGTCGCGTCAAAATGCTTTGAATTTTTGGCGGTAAAATGTTATTTTGCTGATTACAACAGAACTGCTTGTCCTAGAGATTCCAAATTTTTGGTACCGAGTGCACTAATTCATAGCTCGGTTCAGAGACATCAACCGAGTCTGTACCTATTGTGGTTGCTGAGATCCAACATGTGCAAGCTGGACAAACAAAAAAAGCTGGAAAAGCTTGTAACTCATAGAGTTTTGAACAGAAACACTTCAAATATTTGGTACCTCGCTAATTCGTTTGGTACTAAATCTGGAGACTTAAAGCAACCTGCTAGCTCCAGCCATTCCAGAGAACGAGCATATGCTTTTTCACGTATCGTTACTCCAGCTTACACGTTGATCAAGTCTTATAACTCGAAGAGTTTCCTAGCTACAGACCTGAAATTTTTGGTACCAGTTGTACTAAATAGGTACTAAATCCTTGCGTTTACTATATATCTCTATCATTAGCCGTTTGCCCACACTGACTGAGGCAGCTGGAGACATGTTACTCCAGCTTACACACTATTATAAGCTTATAGCATCGTTGTTTATTTGGCAGCTAAATTATGATTCAAATCTATGAGTGTACTAATTATGCTTTAAATATTGGCATTTATAGAAATTACATTTTCAATATGAGGAAGCTGGAGACATGCACACACTCAATCCATAGACTAAATTTTGCAAATGAAATGTTGAACCGCTTAACTTCGTTTAATGACGTGATATTCTCTGATGAGGCTCACTTTCACATCAACGGCCATGTCAATAAGCAAAGGGTTATCTTAAGAGTAAAGTGTACGAAAACAACCCGCGGTCAATTAATGGCCTGAAAGAAAATATCCGAAGAGAAATGGCAAGCATTACAGAGCTTACATGCCGCGCCGTGATAGATAATTTGAGACGTCGCTTACAGGAGTGCCACGATCGTAACGGATTACATTTAGATGATGTAATTTTCAAAAAATAATTCCCATTTTATAAGGATTACTACAAAATAAAAACCTTATGTATAATGTAATTAGTTTTTTTATAATATATTTTTTACTTTTCTAAAGACTTATGGGCCTCCCTGTATATGTTACCACTTTCTAGTGGAAAAGCAGATGGTGTATCTGAAGTTGATAAGTAATCGTCACCTATAACAAACAAAGTGATGCCTCACAAGACACACACTATAGGAACGTGCCCTACGATGCAATTCCTCTCTTCTTCTTGTCGTATCACTAGTTTCTTTCGAAACAGTGTGGTGAAAGGATTTTAAGTGCGCCTCAAGAGCCTCCTCTCCCACTATAACAGGGATTTTATTTATTTATTCATTAGGTTCGCCAACAGTTTAAATACACCAAACTTACATATAATCTTAAAAATTAAGGGTCTTATACAATGTGTACAAACCTATTATAGGCAAACACAACATGCGAAGACGTTCTAGAAACAAAATATTTTATATAAACAGAGTGTAAAATAAAAACAAAAGAAAGTATAACCGTGACCTATTTATAACAATATGTATGTGGAAAGTGTGAAACCTAATGTTTCTTAGATAGACACATTAAGATAAATTAGAACAAAAAAAGGACTAAAAGTACACAAAAAAAACACAACCATCAGAAAAAATAGAAAACTGAAACAGCTTCACGACTTGGATCCCCAGGTACGGTAGATATCCCTTCAGATCTCCCAGTACCAAGTAGGTACTAATTCAAGATTCTTTGAGGATGTCTAAGGGGGGTAGTCAGAGGTACGTCCAAACATTACATTTGGCACATACCCACATTTTGCAGTAGTTAGTATTCCATACGTGACAGGTTGCAAGCCCATCGCCGCTGTTAGAATACTAACTGGTTTCCTCGCGATGTTTTCCTTCACCGTTTAAGAGCACTGGCATTGCGCACATAAATTTTTCGATAGAAAAATCCATTGGTGCACGACCGGATTCGAACCTGCGACCTTACGATCGGAAGGCGGGGTCACTCCCACTAGACCACCGGTGCTCCCCTGAAAAAATAGTTAGAAGAAAAAAACTTAAATTAAATAACTTACCTGCATAAACTGCCTGAACTGTGTAAATAAGCTATTTCTGCTATTACCTACTTAATTAGACACTGCGTACGCTAAAATATTACATACCTACTCGTAACACCCACATTCCATTATGACACAAAAATAAGGGATAAAAGGATATGCAATTTCCTGTGTTTCAGCAACTGAAGGCATAGGTTCCGATGTTCAGCCCCAAGTATTTGAATTTCATGGTATTTGAAAGTACATCGTAGAGCACGTTCCTATCGAGCGTGACTTACGATGCAGTGCTTTGTGATGGTTACCACTTAACATCGAGTGGGCTATTTGCTTGTTAAGTCAGCAAGATGTATAAAAACTTCAGTCTTTTCACTATTGAATCATTGATATAGCCAGTAAGTAAGCAGCAACGCTGTGTTTCGGTTTGAAGAGTGTGGTCGCCGTTGTAATTACAGGCACATAAGGCTTAACATCCGTATGCCTCAAGTTGATGGACGCAGGGCAGTGCATCGTAGGGCACGTTCCTATTGTGCGTGACCTACGGGGCAATGTTTTGTTTATAGGTGATAGTTACCACTTAACATCAGGTGGGCCATCTGCTTGTTCCATCAGCTAGTTGTATAAAAAAAAAAGGTCTATATGAATAACTGGTATAACTTATATTTGTACAAACGCTACATCCAGAGGCTCGAAGCTTCTAACAGCTGCATTGAATGCGACTGTCATTTCCCACAATTACTCACAATAGACTTATCGTGTCATCTGCAGGCTATTGTTTCAGCGAGGTGGATCCAACCTGCGTTTCAATAAGGTTTTGTTCAAAGATCTATGGGAGGTGGTCTTATAAAATAAACTTATATTTAAATTCTAGTTTAATAAAAAGAAATCTAGTTTCATTGTAAAACTTCATAGGTAAGTGTGCGTGACTGTAAGCTAAAGTGTCTGACGAAAGTAGACATAATTAACTAATATTTTTAAGCGAAAATATGTAGATAAACTTCAAAAACACTTTTTCAGTGAAGGAAATTCGTTCGAAAAAAGGTACCTTTTCAATTCTTAAGATAAGAATAATCTAATCTTACCTAACCGATTTCGGAGTAATTTGTGGGTTAGAGATGGATTTTTCGTCAGTTATACCAATGAAAAATAAATATTTCAACACAAAGTTCAAGATCAATTATTTTCAATTCCAGTTATTGACCTCAGCCGCGAGTTTTCAGGAACAAATGAGCTTTCTGTCCTTACACCACGCTTAGTGAGTTCGGCACAGCAGGTTTTCTTCTTCTATTCTCCTCCTTTATTTTATTTATTCAGGGTTTCCAACGAAAGGTACACAAAATAACATTAATTTCCATACAGGTTGCATTACATCAGGTGCTCTTTCAATTATATCAAAGAATTACCAAAGAATGATCATCATCTATCTGTTCACTCCTTTCTTACTCATGTCACTTACAACCAACGTACCTAATTGTTTCAATACCATTTGAAACTCGGAACAACTTTCTCTAAATGACAATAAAGCATCATGAGAACATGTAGGTACATTCGCGTCCGGTTCCGGTTGGCAAGTGAACTTCGGTTGCCGGAACTGACAAGTTTGCTGCAGTGCTGCCAACATTAGGTCTATGCTATTGTTGTCAGAAGTTTAGTGCTCATTGTCCTAGTTTTAGTAATAAAATGTAAAACCACTTATTTTAATAGAATTCATTGTAGAAAAATATATGAAAACTGAAAAACTGAAACAGCTTCACGACTTTGATCCCCAGGCACGGTAGATATCCCTTCAGATCTCCCAGTACCAAGTAGGTACTAATTCAAGATTCTTTGAGGATGTCTATGGAGGGTAGTCAGAGGTACGTCCAAATATTACATTTGGCACATACCCACATTTTTGCAGTAGTTAGTATTCCATACGTGACAGGTTGCAAGCCCATCGCCGCTGTTAGAATACTAACTGGTTTCCTCACGATGTTTTCCTTCACCGTTTAAGAGCACTGGCATTGTGCACATAAATTTTTCGATAGAAAAATCCATTGGTGCACGACCGGATTCGAACCTGCGACCTTACGATCGGAAGGCGGGGTCACTCCCACTAGACCACCGGTGCTCTCACCGGTCTCAGAAAAATATATAATAGATGTTTTTTTGGTTAGATGTCCTTACTTATATTATTACAATAAATTTTGCTTCTGATCGCTAAAAATCAACAAACGAATATTTCAAAGAAATTAGCTCCAGAAAGCAGTTACTGAAAACCGCTATTAATCACCAAGGAACGGTT
The DNA here is from genome assembly GCA_963576535.1 of Plemyria rubiginata. NCBI lineage: Eukaryota > Metazoa > Arthropoda > Insecta > Lepidoptera > Geometridae > Plemyria > Plemyria rubiginata. The sequence goes on from OY754926.1 coordinate 5,754,240, forward strand.
ACTCGTTTCGGTTTCGATTTAACGGCTTTTAATTAATTACCCCACACACAAATTGAAGGTTCGCATGTTCTGGCAAAATCGCGATGTGGTACCACGCTTACCACCAAAATATGTTAAATAACGCTACTGGTATCAAAATATGTAGTAAATAACTCACATGTTTTAAATACCTATTAGTATGTAAATATTATGACTCATTATCCTGAAACGACCGACTTCAGATTTTTTTTACAATACTGAAATAATTTTATTACAGTTCTGTGAGGAAATGCAATTGATGTATGTAGAAGTAACTTCAACATCAAACCATCTGCTTGTTCCGTAACTTAATCCTAAAAACACATCATTAGACATTATTTAACCTTTCAAAAGCTTGAAGAATCAAATTGTGAGTCAATGAACCCGAAGAAGTGATAAAGTAGACCAGAGACATTCAAACGAAGTGTACTGTAAAATAAAAGGCAAAATTGTGTCTATTGGATCGGAATAGATACGGCAATAGTAAACAGGAGATAAAAAGTAAACGACACCCACCTGCCTCCGATAAATTGTGATGGCAAAAGCACAATTTATTCGATGTTTCTTTTGACAGAATTTTAGAAAACCAAAGTAGCTGGCTCGCGCCAGTATATTTCTTCCGCATTTTAACGGTCAAACAAAAAATCGTACAGGTAAAAGGTACACAGCAGCGATGGGCTTGAAACCTGTCACGTTTATAATAATACTGCAAAATTTAAGTTTAGGTCAAAAGTTATCTTTGGACATTGGGTATCTCTGACTAAACCGCTAGGTAGACGTTCTCAAAGAACCTGGAGTTATACCTGGGTAGGTACTTCGTGTTAAGTGATTTGACAGTATACCTTTGGATCCTGAATCGAAAGTCGTGAAACATTTCGGTTTTTTCTAACAAAGCAAACAAAATTTGCCACATATTTATTCATATAGTTATTTTTTAGAGAAAGGGTTGATGTTCAATTAATTTTTGGTGATTGCTTCAATAACGGCACCCTGTAATTTCTCTAGCAACTTTTTAAAAATGTAGGGTACCAGCTAACTCCTTTGTACGTGTAATATATATAAATATATAGCCTGCCGACCAAAAACTACCGTTTGTTGTGGCATCTCATACGGTGAAATAGTGTTTGCTGCTGAAGATTTAATAAATCGGCTTTCAGAGCGCTCTATTTGAAAACTATTGGAAGCTGTAATCCGTTTAGCGTCTATTCATGCACGTCCGCGCAGAGCTACAAAGCTTGGATAAATGGTAGGCATTTCACTTCTACTGTCGTTACTACGTGTAGGTACGCATACATGCAATAAATAATAATAATAAGGTTATGATGTGACACTTAATAATTTTTGATATTTTAACCTCCGAAATATTCAAGGCAAAGATTGTGCTGCACTAGATTGTATCCTCACATTCTAACAGATATAGCAGTGAAACCAAAAAAAACTACGGCAAAACATTTGTATTATATATATTATTAAACAAGATAAAAATATACAATAATAGGAAAGTTAAACAATACATAATCTACCAAACTTGATAGGTACATACAACATTATAGTGCCTTTAATTAAGGACCCTCATGCAGTTAAAGTAAAACTACACCAGGAAAAACTACAAAAGAAATTAGTAATTTTGTAAATAAAACAATAAAAGTTACATAGTTACTAGAACTAAATAAGGCTCTCAGTTCTGTAACTGTAGAAATCTGGTCATAACTCACACTGAGGGTTTGCCACCAAGTATTGCAGTACCAAACTTTTAGGAGCTACGCTAATTCTCGGTAAATAATGTAACAAGGCGGAGTGCATGTTTATTTATGTAGAGCCTTAAGCGTGGGTCACCTTCGTTAGACAGAATAAAGAAGAGCATTATATAACTATACACACTTTTAAGTACTTCAGACATTTGGTGGCGGTTATTATTATTATTATTTATTATAAATTAATTAAACTTTGGGGACTTTTAACCTGACACTTAATTTTTTTTAAACATCCGTAAACAATTGAGGTATTTTTTTAATGTACCCACTTGCCTCGAAGGCAAGAAAGAGTGAGTACGAAACAGGGTTTTGTCAATGCAATCTGCCTCATTAGATATACACGATCATGGGATCGTGGCGTATGCAACTGTGCTGATATTATCGGTAAACAATCAAACTCACAAATCCAGATAAATATCCCGCCGTTTTAAACCACCGTTATTTCAAACTTTTGAACAAAGTAGCTAAAGTGGCGTTAAAGTGGCTTCACATTAACACCTACTTACCTTAGATGCTTCTTCGCCATTGTAAAACTACGATGGTGAAGAAGCATCTCTGCAAAATGATCAGGAATTTTTTTTTATCAAGACACTGTGATTTAAATTAATTTGAAGCTTTGCATACTGGATATACTAAGGAATTTTGTTTTTTCTTCTTCTTAGGGAAATACGAATCCTTCTAGTCAAAAGTCCTACGTAAATTTTCGAGGCCTACCATAATTTTGTAAGGTTGACTTGTTTTTATGAAGTCTTTTAAATTAATGATGATTCTTGATAAAATTTCTTCAACCCAGTTTAATTCTTGAGATAGACCACGTCACTCGTAAAACGCAACCACTTCCTGCTCATCATTTCACGACGCCCTTGTCTCCTAACCGGTTTACGTTAAATAAAGTATCTATTAAAAATTAAAAGCATTTCAAAAGCTTTTATTTTAGCTTTGTTTTTATTTAAAAAGGTTTTCATCACATCTATTCGAAAAGAACGACTTGGTTCGCCTTTATGTGCACCCAAAGGTGGTTTTTTCTATAAGAAACTATAAGTGCGCGGGAAAGTTAATTCCGGCGCACTTATTTAAATAAATGATTTTTTTTTTTTTAATTTTTAGGTAGCTAAAGCAAGATGGTAGTGTTCCACCTGCCTCGTCAAAATCCATTCCCGAAAACCAAAGCATCCGTAAAATTGTAAATTTAAAAATTGGCACCGGCGCTGGATAAATCATCTAGAAGGACCGCTTCTCTATACTGCCATCGTTTGTTAATTCAACAGCCTCAAATTTCTCAAACTCCAATAACAATAAATTACAAACCAAATTGAAATGCTAATAACAACAAAAACAATTTCTGTAACTTAGCATGTTTAAAACTGTATCTTTCGCTCATTAAAGAAATCCCGTAATCGAATCGTGGAGGCTTGGCGGCACTGGAGGCTTCGCAGGAACTGAATTACAATGCTAATGAACTCTGCTCGACTTCAATTTCATCCGAGAAGATAATTTCTAATCAACGGTGAAGGCTGACTTTTAATTCTGTTTTTCAAAATTTTATTTTTTATTATTTATTTATTTTTTATTTTTATGGACTGCCAGGCACATGAGGCTAACAACTGTATGCCTCAAGTTGATGGACGCAGGGCAATGCAACGTAGAGCACGTTTTGTGCGTGATTTACTTACAAGGCAATGCTTTGTTATAGGAGATGGCTACGACTTAACATCAGGTAGGCCATCTGCTTGTTTCGTCTATTTGTATAGAAAAAAACCTTTATTGGCAGTTCTACTCGCCTTCTGCGCTGTGGGGGTGGGGTAATCCCCACCGATAACAAACATTTGTGTAATGGACATGATTACGTTTTTGTTTGAGTCTAGGTGTTTTTAAGCACAAAAAAGTATTCTAGAGCATGTTCCCATATTACTTTTCTTAATTTAGGGCTAGATAATGGCAGTGTGGAATGTCTTTCAATTATTATTTATTCAGATTTTTTTGTCAATACATTATAATGAATGTATTTTGTATATTTTGTACATTTTGTAAATAATTGTACCTATTAGTTGTAATTTTCTTTGTAAATAAAGATTTATAAATGAAGACTTTTTTAAACTTTTGTTACATTTTATTTTAATGCGTAAAGACATCACCCACAGATGTCTTGATATATAATCATTGTACTAAGTAACTAAAGTCAAGGGAAGTAACGAGCCAAGCTATTAATAATGTAACATTTTCCTCCGAAAGTCGCAATTCGCAAAGAATACCTTGGAAACATTCTGCGGGCGCATCACTGCCTCTAATTTCAGGATACAAAGGGGAGCCCTGAAAACATGTAATGAAATTTCAATTGTAAAGGTCTCTTTGTTGAAGGCGGTAGAATATTAAAGCTGGCTATTTTTAGCGGTTATTTTATTTAAAGCTGTTGATGTTTAGATGAGTGTTCTGTTTCATTCAACCGACTGACTGACTGACCCACGCCATGCTGCAAATGAAAATAAAATATTTGCTTAACACAAACGTCTGTTACAATCTTTTCCTCCTACTATAAGTACTAAAGTTTAAATGTTTGTTTGTGGCGTAAACAGAGCATGGATTAACTTGACATGCCATCTTTATTTAAAAATAATAAACAAAAATATATTATTCTATAATATTATGCTATCTTTGTCCTTATCAAATGTGCACTACCCAAATATGTTTTCCCATTACCCAAAGGTTAGCTGGTAGAAAATGCTATCCAGCATTAAGCTCGCCTATGTACACTGTATTTTTGTGCAATAAAGAATTTTCTATCTATCTATCTTAATAGATAGAAAGATAGAAAATGTAAATATGTACTGATAATAATAATTTATTATCAGTACATATTTACAAATATAAAAAAGGATCTATTGCAACAGCGAGGTGGTCCACCAAAAATGTACCTATTATTTTTTACCATGGACATTGTTAGAGAATCCTAGTATTACCAATTTAATAATCTGAATGATAATGGTGATTATCTATCAGTAAAGGAGAGAACAATAATACAAGAACAAAATGCGCAGCTGTGTAGTTATAGGTCCCAAAACTTTGTATTGCACAATAGAAACTCTTACCGTTTTGTTCCAGGGCTTTCCTCAGAATAATATGCGTCTGCTGCCCGAGGAAGCTGCGGCGGAAATATCAACCGCAACTCAGATTCAACAAGCAGTCGCAGGTATACAAGAAACTTACTAAGTTCTTACCTTTGGTTTCATGAGAAGCGGAACGTGTTATATGACGACCGCATAGCTACGTTTTTTTTACAAATATATATTATAGGTAAAAAAGTTTGACCGCAATCTCAAACACTTGACGTTTTCGCTTAGTGTTGCAAACAGCAGCCGGAATTATTATTCAAATCCATGTTGTCTTAAATGATACATATTTTGTTGAATGTTTTATGACATATAACTCAATGTAACACCCACACCAAACCCAATTTTGAGGAAAGTTATCCGGTTCGTCGGTGTAGCCGGTGTTAAAAGACGGTCACCGCTTTGTTAGAAAACCTAGCTTTATTTAAAGTTAGTCTCCTCGTTATTTAACTCACTTGTTGAATGTTGTTCATAACTCTCGAAGGAATCGAGATAAAAATGAAGAAACATTATTAAAATATTAGAGCTTAGACTGTGTTTAAATTTCAGCTGATATATAAAAAAAGCTGCGGGTTCGATTCCCTTGTTCCGTAACTGGGTGCCGTGGTTTAGTGTTCACACTGATGTCGATTCTGTTGTTGCGTTAAGGATAATGCAACAACAGAATCGACACCAGTGTGTCAAGTGTGTTAAGTTAGCTTAGGAAAGCTAACTTAACCTGACAGCTCTAAAATTATAGCCATCCTTGTCGTTTCGGTCTTTCAGTAAAAGGAAGGCAATATTTTTAGTACTGTCAAATTAGGAAAACTAAACAACAGAATTAACACCATTATCTTATACCCACAATAAAAGAAAAGTATGACCATGCCATGGCCATGAATAATATGTTTTAAAAAAGCTTGTTTTTAGATTTTGTACATTTCCTTTACTTTTCAGTTGCGTACAACACGACGTTATTACTCATCGAGTGAGCTGGTGGGCATTCAGCAAGTCAGGTCAAACTCCTGCGAACAGACCTACATATAACAACACATTAATAATCAGATCGCCTCAAATCGCATACTTACCAAGTGCCTTCGCGAAACCTCATCTTCCATGTTTCTATCGAGAAACATCACCATAGTAATATTAATTTTACTGAGATACCAAATGTCTTCAACCAGTTTTGTTCAAAGAGTATGAGGTACGTGGACTGAGTTATCACTTGCACTTATTGGTGTGCTCCTCTGTCCGCCGAAATCTTCCGCACTTGGTCATGTAAATGTAAACACATCATTTGTACTCTCCACCAAAATTGCATGACACAATGCCGTTGATCAGTGTCTGTCGCCCTATACTCCAGCTTTTCATATTATTTTCCGACACATTAATTTTTGTGTTTCATAAATGTAATTGGTGTTTTGCATGACTCGGTTGCAGAAATGTTTATTCATCGTGATAAAGTATTCAGGTTTAAGTGTTCACCTATTTTTGTGTAAATCTTCCACGTAATATGTATGCACGTAACCTTCATGCGTAAAATTATTTATCACCCTAAAAGCTGCGCCGTATAGCTATTAAAAATCGGTCGTGTCTATTTCTAGGTCAGGTGATGCTATTTCGTTACAATCTTCCATCAACGTTTGAGCTTCTGAAAAATTGATGGGCCACTTCAAGTTTATAATATCAATTTTCAATAGATTTACACAAAATGGAATGAAGATTAACGTCCATCGTTTGATTTAAGCCGTTTTTGAGACTCGCTTCCGGAACTTTCATTATAATTCTGCGATTAGTAACCATTTTCAATTCGAGTATTCTATTCAGAGGAAATGGAATTAATTTAATATTTCCATCGATAAAAAATGCCTGTTTTACAAATTATTATTATAAGTAAAATTTGTTTGGTAAGAAAACGGCCGACGAAAGCAAGCGAAGTGTGAAATCACTTTGACAAAATAGACACGATACAAACTACATGTACGCATACTTACGGTTATAGAAGCGGTTAACCGTGCGGCAAAGAAGTTTTATATAGGTCTAAAAACGTACAACATTTTAGTCGCTCATTCGGAAAAAATATTGAGTGACGTGACATCATTAATAACCACGTCATGTTCTCTTAGAAAATAAAAATATTTCACAAGCGTACATTTGTTTATTCAAACTGTCACGTACAGAATAGTACAAACCTACTACAAAAAACGGGCATGTCAACCAAAAAATAAAATTATTAATAAATGGAGTATAGATATTCTACTATTTATTTCTTCCATATGAACCACAAGTTAGGACTATGTTATATACTACTCCGTTCGTTTAAACATCCTCAGGGATCTCTGGATTAACAAAAGGTGATTTGTATATTTTTTTCCAGTACCCAGTGTCAACAATGATGTACTCATCGGTGTCATCACACGAGATGTGCCGGTTGTGACATGAGGCCCGCGCGGGGACGTTCCGTGGCCCGCGAGGACGCTGTTCTTGATGCAGGGACCGCCGCTCGCTGCGCTGCCGGCGAGCGGGCGGTGAAAGAAGTGAATCCTACCGGCTGCGCCACATTGAGCACCCCAACTTCGACGAACAGATACATTGCGTCGACCGACACCTCTGCTGTCAAGACTCAGAATCGGTTAGTGAATTTAGTCTTGAAAGTGAAAGTAGAAACCCTTCTATAAAACGGAACAGCAAGAAAAAAGTTACTTACCAAACCAAAGCCGAAGTGATCTCAAAATAATCTAGTCAAAAAATTTTAATCAGAAGCTGTGATTTGTTTAGATATATTTGGATAGAGTAGGTACCAATCGTAAAGAATGTATGTTATTATTCGTATTATGCATTAGGCTTCGATTTGTGTAAATAATGTAAATAGTCTTTGTTATGGGAAGTAATGCGCTTCATAATTTTACTATTTACTGACTATATTGTAAATAAAATACTCTTAGAAACGGTATTTTTGTTAAACTCTTTCATAAAACATGCTTTTTATATTAAAGTCAATTAAAAACTTTTTATGGTACACAGTAACGTACTGAAAATTATCTCAATGTTTTTTTAATGGTTCATAAATATTTTTCTGAATTATGTAAGAACTGAGTGGATAACCCAACATTGGTATTTTATATTGAGTTGAATAACATTCATTTAAAAAAGTTGCAAAAGTCAATGAGCGCAGCCAGTTAATAATAATAATTGCTCCGTTTCTGTTTAAACTTGGCCGGAACACTGAAAACATACTGTGTGCTTCTTTTTATTTTGCTGATGATACTAATCCTAATTGAACTATACTTTAAAATATCTATTTTCGAAGCAAAAGTATTATAAATTATATTTTCAAAATTCGACTATTTTAAAGAACACAAAATATCTTGTTTGTTAATATTGATATTAAATACATTTGTTTAATATTATGCATATTGCAATATTATGTAGGTATGTAATATAAAATTGTAAATAAATATAATTTAAATTATTTGTGATAAACGTAAAGGTCTAATCATTCCTTCCATTACTCATTACCCTATAGAGTTTTAATTTTTTAGTATGTACCTACATCGCTGATTGATTTATAATCTTACGGACGAATATGTGTGTAATGATAATCAACATTAAAAAGAAAAATATATATTGTAATAAGTAGCAGATTCCAATTATTTTTAAATGGCGTCTCATAGAAGGTTCGTTTTGACTTAATTGTGTTATTAATTAGCTATATACCATTAAAATCATAAATTACCAAATTTATTTAATCATAAAATTAATCGTAATTAGAAATATTAATAGAATAATGAAAACTGTGTTGACTGATATCTTACCATTTAACTATTACAATAAGCGCTCACGTAATTATTAATAAATATGGTCAAATAAGGATTTCATACTTTTTCTACTTCAGAATCTCTAAATACAATTTTATAATTATGCAACTGATTTGTACAATACTTCACATAGCTGGGCTCTTTAATTATTCTACTTTTTGTAATTCTTTTGTACCGATCTACATAACTTTGTCTATTTAAATAATATTTATGTATGGCCTTTTTTATTACAAAGATTTTATTGAACTCGGTCATAAAATTTAATTGGATTACTACTACCAGTGTGCCTATTACGTTGTAACAAAGATCATGCAAAAGAGCGGTAGGAGTTTCTTGTCTGTTCTGCTAGGCATTGGTCGCGTAGAGCTGGCACCTAGTCACCTGACTTTAAGACGTTTTAAAGTGATCCTTTTGATCTTATTGAATTAATCCCTCTTGACGTTGACTTTGCCTGTCTTTTTTCATATGAATAAGTATCCACGTTATTTAAAGCCATCGCGTTTATTCAAATGATATTTAAAATGGTATCTCATCCTAGATTTATTTAATATGTAGGTATGTTGATAATAATATTTAATAATTCAAGGTACCTTTAGTTTAATAAGAGCCAAGTTCACTACATTAAAATATAATTCAAAGTAGGTAGTATGTTCTAGATTGTGAATAAATAATAAAATAATTTACTTGTCTGTGTTTACATAGTGACTAATAAATGTAAAAATATGAAAACGGGTTGTCGTATCAATTTATATAAAGTAATATTTTTAATACGAAATTGTTTTATTTAATGATCTGACAAAAAGTCTAGTTTTTTATTTATAAAAAAATGGATTACCCTTAATAAATAAAATAAGTAAACCAGCATATTAATAAATAATTCATTACCGAAAAGGAATCCAAAAAGTTTAAAGGACACGGTGATCGTGTGACTCGACAGAAGTCAAAGTTTTAAAAGATAAAGATGTCGATCGAATAATCAAATAAATATTTCACATCATAATCATACAAGTACATAATATGTGGATACGGGCTATGTGCACTTTCCCGCGGGTTTCATATTGCAGAATTTGTATAGCTTCGAATCGTATCTTCTAGTAAGTGTAATCGTAAGTGCTACGAGTGGCTTCGTAGCAAGTGCTACGAGAGGCTACGAAACTTTCTTTCTAATAAAAGTTGTGTAGCAAAAATGTCAGCTGAAACGCTACAAGTAGGCATTACAAGTACGTCTACAAACTGATGGAATTATAATTTGTTTCGCTACCGCTACGCACCCTTAAATATCCGCAATGTATGTGGCATGAGAAAGCGCTACGTACCGTGAGGTTTTATTTAATTTTCCTTGCTATTTAGAGCCTAAAAGCAAAAATTACCCACACAAAGTACAACGTAGGTATATGAAGTAAAACACATCTAAATTAAGCTACATCGGGGTTCCATTCAATCAGATAAATGGATCCGTGTAGGAACGATTTCTTTAGGAACGTGATGTGAAGTATCTGATAAGGTTCGTTTCTGACGGCACCGAATAAGTAAATCAGCCCTTTGAATTATTCACGAAAGTGGAATCAGAACGACTCATACCCAATTTTGGTGACAACGTTAGACGGTCTTGCATTCAGAATGAATTTTATTTAGATGCTATCTATAGATCTGGCAACACAAGTAGCTCTACCTTCTGCGCTGTATGTGGTGGGTTCAATTCCCACTTAGGGCTAACATTGGTGGGATGATTAGTAATTGTAGTTTGTATTTACAAAAGTTAGTTAAGTGTTGTATCAGTTATGGCCCCACTGATGGATAAGGTATTGTGTTAAATGTCCATCTATATTACTTATTTTTGTTTGATGACAAATATTGTATGTATATAGTTATTAAAAATAAAAAAGGTAAGTTTTTCATATTCTTTATTCACCTGTAATATAGTTGATTACATAAGTTTTTTAAAACAAAGTATTGTATAATATTAGGTAAGTTTAGTATTTGTATTTACGTATTATTGAGACTAGGTCCGTCGGATACCGAGGCTGTCTTATCGACGCAACGCGTGACCCGAAGGCTAGTGAGTATCTGACTCAGTGCATCAGCTTTGCTTTTCAGCGATTATTTGCGCATTGCAGGATCTTAAAACCTTTTGTTTCCACCACCGATATAATCCTTGGCACGGACTTATGATGCCTCTATGTTAAACTTTAACATAACTTAAATTTAACGTCACATTTTTGGCAACAAGGATAATGTGAGCAGCACAAGTTGTTGCGCCTGAAAATGAAATTGGTGACTTGGGAAAGTATAATTTATACTAAACCCTAGTTATGTCAATTGTAAAACTTTATAAAGGTCGTGGAAAGTTGCTAAATGGCGATGGATGTCAAGGAAGCTTCAAGCAGGCTGCTAATGATGATTTATTATAGCAATTCAAATCGATAAAAGAAGTTAAATTACGCAATACGGGTAGAAAGTCATTGAGCGAAAATAATGTATCCACACCAGAGGTTTTTTTATACAACTTGTTGATGGAATAAGCTGATAAATCACCTGATATTAAGTGTTAACCATCTCTGACACCACTATACACCTATATCACGCATTGCCTCGTAAGTCACGAATGATAGAAACATGCACTACGATGGTTTATCAAAATAGTCAGTTTTTTCATACATTCATGTACCAAACGCGGAAATCATTTGCTAAGTAAACAACACGATGATGATTCAATATTCAACTAGAATTCAATGGGCATACCATACCGGCGCAAACAATCGTCTGTTATTCAATGTACTAATCACCATATTATCTCGATTATTGCTAAATTCAACCTATGCATATTATAGATGCTATGGATGATGTTGAACGTGTAACTTTATATTATATACAGGCAGGGTTAGTGACGCCTTGGGTTCAGAATAAGAAATTACAAGGTTACACGAAAAGAAATAAAATACGTTCATGAATGCAACCGTTATTTAAATTACAGTCACAAATTGACAGAGCGCTTTCAGCGAAATAAAGGGCACAGATTTTGAAAGGATGGTGGGTGCAACGAGTAATTACGAGTAGTTTAATAGGGGACAAAAATTTGCCACCATTGCTAAATATTCCTATAAAAAGTCTCGAAGTATAGATATACAAGTCTGCAGCAAGATTTGACGCTCAAATATTTAACTAAATAAATCACTCTTTACTGTTATTTTTTTTTAATTATTGCCAATAAACATTTTTCTTTTACTTTCTCAAACAAAGTATTTGTTTCTTTCTCAAACAAAGTTTTTGTTTGAGAAAGTAAATGGACAAATATGATAAAGTAGGTTTTACCTTGATTCAATGTCACACTGTCTGTGAAATAACTTACCACGAAATTAACTAAACCAGTTTAGTCGACAAAATTCAAGAAAAATAACTACTATATATATAACATAATATCGAGCAGTAGGTAAAGCTTTTACTAATAAAATAATCCCATTCTGGTCCAGAGATATACGTTAAAGGGCTCATAACTTTATGACGAAGCCATAAAGTTATTATCTTCACGCTCTATTAGCTCAGGATAGGCCTTATACTGAATGCATAACGCCTATGTTTTTTTTTTAAAGTAAAGTAAAAAATATTTATTGCAGCAAAACAGTAAAATATACTTAAAATTAAACATTGGAAACTTTTTATGTTTTGCAGAGAGCCAATATACAAAAGTAGGATCGTTAGTCCCCTCACTAGGCAGAGCCTGTATCGATGTGTTTGTGGACGTTGTCCTTGCGTGTATGAAATTATATATAAATTAATATAAATACAAAAACTATAAAAATCATCCAAGATTTAAAACGATTCATTGACAGCCTTGGTGAGCGGACTGGTGTCCGCAAGTCAAGGAATATAGATAAAATCAAATTCCTTGCCGCAAGTAGACCACTGATGTGCCCTTTTTTTCATTGACAGCCTTCACAGCTCAGTTAGTAGTAACTTTGACTTCTGCGCCGTAGGCCGTGAGTTTGATTCCCACCAAGAACAAACATTTGTGTGATGAGCATATTTATGTTTATTCTGTGTCTGGGGTGTTATGATTTATAAGCATTTACAAAAAAAAGTAGCTGGTTCGCATAGTACAAACTTTAGCTTAGTTAGGGGCTAATGGTGCTGTGTGAAATGTCCACCAATTTTTTTTATTGATTCCTAATATCAGGAGTTATGCAGCTTTTATTTAGGACTTAAAAAGGAACTGCTTATAATGCTTATACCGCTAAGCCTTGCTGTGTTTCAGTTTGAAGGCTGTTGCGAGAGAAATGACAGTTATAATATCTGTATGAAAGTTGATTAAAACCGGGCAGTGCAATGATGCGGATGCGTTCCTATCGTGCGTGACTTGCGAGGCGCGGTTACCACTTAACACCAGGTGAGCCATCTGCTTGATCCAGCAGCATTCTTTTATGCTGTTTATAAATTTAGGTCAACCGGAACTGACAATAGGTAACAAATACTTGTTATCAGATTTTATAAATAAACACACGCCATGTTTAAAACCGCGAGCGACTGAGGTCGAGTTAAAAAAAATGAGATGGGAAAGTAATCAAGAAAATTTAATTAGTAGATGAAAGTCATTAAAATAAGAAGCCGGCTCTCAGAATTGAGTAAAGATCGCTTCCTCATCTTCCGACTTCATAATTTAAAATTATTTATTTTGATTAACACAACTACTTAAAAACTTACGTCGTAGGCCATCACTTGTTTCCGTCAGTTATAACTGTCAGTTATAATATATTATAAAAACATTCTAAATGAACTCTGTTTAAAGTAATACAGGTTGTGCATTGGATCCCTACCAAGAACCAAACTTTTTGTGATGAACACATAGACGTTACATAGGTCTTCTTTAACTGTGTTATATTGTATTCAAAGTATATTTTGCAAAAGAAAAAACCGTAAAAACAGACTCATGGCATGGCTTGTCGCCGCGTTAAATCACGTGAGTAGAAACAGGCCTGCAGTGAGACCACAACGGCTAAATAAAAATAGTTATTTTTTATACAAGAGTGCAAAGTTGCTTTTGAACCGCGTGTTCAATTTTGATGACCGAGCAAGCGAAGGATTCTAAAATTGAATCACGAGCGCAGCGAGTGATTCAAAATTAGAACCCTGAGCGTTAGCGAGGGAATCAAAAGAGCACGAGGTGAAAAATCTTTGCACTCGAGTGCAACACGTAACTTTTCGTCCACCTCAGCGAGGAATAATGACTAAATGCAAAAAAAAAAGTTTACAATCACAAGATAGGTACTTTTATTTCAGTTTAGGTATTAACTACACATTATGACAGGTAAGTATTATAGAATAATCTTTAAATTATAACAAAATAATACTAAGGTATAATTAAGAAAATTTGAAAGTAACGTTGCTACAGTTATTTAAATTGAGTGTAATATTTTATTTGGTACTGTAATATTGGTGTTAGTCACTCACCCGCTACCTACAAACGCGCGCGCTGCGCCGCCGCCACGCCGCTCTCACACACTCACCCGGTTACTTTATCCTCTAGAGAATAAAAACGGCTTTTTCATTCAGATATTGAAGAGCAAAAATACTCTTTCCGAGATGGTGGGATGAAATATATTGTATCTGTCATTTGGTTCCCAAGCTTTGCTTAGTTTGGTACTAGATTATGTTTACCAATATTTTATCTTTTTTGCACAAATCTTCAGTTTTAGGTAGTTATTGGACGAAAATAAGCGTCTCGTAATATGATTTTGATCTTTTACTTTATGAGCGCGAAAATCGCTGTTGATTTTCGAATCCGTTCAATGAAGATGGTTAGGGGCTTTAGTGTTGACACGTTTAGTTATTGCCACATCTTGAACGTGCGCATGAATTTATAAATACGAGGGTTGCGAACGAAAGAGCGCTGCTCTTCGATATATTGTTTTATTGGTGATTGGTGTCTTTATAGAAGAATTTGGCAAATGCGAACTAAAAAAGATTTTACTTTTTCTTTTTAGTATACGAGTAATAACAGCGCTTTTACATTTATGTTTACCGTTGTTTATAAACAAAATGTTACGAATAATAAAAACAAGTTTGTTCAATTTAAATTTTAAATGTCTAACCTAAGTCCACTATAAAGCACTCATAGATAGGTATCGTATCGGATGGTTTAAGGCTAACCCTCGGTTAAATCAACGACGCTCGATTATAAACTACGCGACAAACAAGAATAAAAATACGAAAGTTCGCTCTCTTGGCCAACAACAACAACAAGCCATCAACTAAAAAGTTTTTAATAAAAAGCAATTGCCTTTGAGTGGCTACGAATAGGTAGAGCAGCATCCCTTATAGTCTGTGGTAGAACACTAACCCTCTTATTCATAATCCCTGCCATTTTATAGCGGCTCAATAGAGTATTCTTGTCACAGTCACTTTAATGCAAACGAAAAGAGACACCAACAGACTTATCGGTCTGTTGGCTATTGGCTCAAAGACCATTATGAACAAGGGCCTAAGTCTATAAGTAAAAATACTGTTAAGTTGAGGTGTTTTTTTATCTTGTCCATATTCACTGTATTATTTGGTTTGCCACGCTTAGTAATGCGTTTTCGAGCCACATGTAGGTACGGTACGGGCATTTGTGCCCGTACCGTACCAAAAGAATCAAAAGAAGTATAATTTACTATGAAGGTATTTATTAAAATGTACCCATCTATAAAACCAATCCTCATTGATCTTCATCGCATACTTCTTCTCGTGTCAATATTTTTTTCAAAAGTGTGGTAATAGGATGTTAAGTGCCCCTTATAGAGGTCTTTCGAGCACTTTATCGCATTGATATTTATCGTTGTTATTTCGTCTCACAACAACGATGCAACTTTTATAACATTTTCCATACGAAGACAATGTATCAATTTATAACAGTCTTTATACATCAAGAGGAAGATAAGTTCTTAGCGAATAGTTTGCATTTAAAAGGGGTAAAACAGAAGTAGCCCACAATAAAATAATTCCAGTAATTTGAATCTTAAATACTTCCATTCAACTGCGCGAAAGTTTTCAACGCTCGGAAGTTCCAGAGACAGTCTGCTGAAGGAAGATACCTACTTTAATTTACAAGAACTTCAGATCCTCAATTATGCTAAGCGGACAAACCACAGGAAGTACGGCTTGTCCGCTAAACTTCAATTTTAAATACAGTTCTCTAAACAAGACTATGCAAGAAACTTAATCTGTTAAAACCGTTACCACCAATTTTTTTATATTTTAGTACTACTCACTGAAAGAACAAGCAGATGGCCTACGTGATGTTAGGTGGTAACACTGACCTCTTAGTGACTTGTTTAGTACAGATCAGTGGGTGGTAACCATCACCTATGCAAGCATTGACTTGCAAGTCACGTACGACACAAACGCTCCGCTCGTTTTCATGTGTAGGTATATGTGTGTTTGGAGTTCAAATAAAAATGATTTTTCTTGGTATTTCGATCAACGTTGCAAATGCCAAAGTTGGGATGTTTTCATGCTTGCGTGTTCATGGAACCTCGCCCAAACAGCCAACTTAGATGATAATAAGTAGATAGTTTTATTGGCAGGTCATGCAAAGATTTTTGACTTAGTCGAATTTGTAGCAGTCTCTACCAATACACAAAGCTATTCTCACTTAGATAAGTGAGAATAGCTTATAAAGATTTATATATCAAATAGATGCCACTTCTGTCGATAAATAAGAATCCGCTAGATATGCATGAAACACTCAATCGCATCACAATGCCACGGAATAGAAGCTATTATTGCTTGATTTGTGGGCGATTTAGCCACCTTGATGAGGGATAATCTTCTGAGACCCTCGGGACTCCCGAGTTTAAAGGTCGAAAATCACCTCCATAATCTAACTGATTAGGCCCTTTCTACGTGAAGGACAGACTGACTGAGTATCCCGGGCAGGATGTACCTAGATTAGGTGGTCTTAATGTCTTGTATAGAGTTAGTCAAGGTTTACAGGCATGGACAAAGCTGTAAATATCACTTTGACTTTGACTAAAGTTGACACGGATAGACTAACGCATTTTGCGTTGAACCCGGACTATTACCCGGATCAAAAGTGTTCCTTCGTGAACTGTATTAATTTCGAGTTTCATCTAAATCAGTGCAGCCGTTACGGTCACGCGTGGAAGGAAACGAACACACAAACAGCCACAGTTCAGTTGGTAGTAGTTTTGCCTTTTTCCGCTGTAGGCCGTAAATCTCATCTGCACCAAAATTTACAAACATTTGTTTGATTCTAATAAATGGACCTCAGGAGAAACTGGCAGCTCTAGAAGGGAACTGTCAATTTAATCCAGTGTGAATACAAGCTTGATAAACTTCTCAACAAAACTAGCTTGGGAGCTGGAGGATGAGCTTTTAGTTCAAACTTTCTTACGAGATAAGGTACAAATAAATTGGAACACTCATAATTGCTACACGATCCTGTAATACACACACGAGTAATAATTATGCTCAGTAAATTACGCTCTTCATTGTGAGGTCATGTATCACGTGACTTTATACAGTACTAGTTGGGCCCCGCGGTTTCACTCGCGCAGATTTAAATCCCGGTATTCCCACGGGATAAAAAGTAGCCTATGTGCTATTCCAGACTATAATCTATTTCTCTGTCATGTTTCATCCAGATGCGTGTAGCCTTTCCGGCGTGCAAGAGTAACAAACATCCATCCAACCATCCATACTTACAAACTTTCGCTTTTATAATAGTAGTAGGATCATCCGAAGTGCTGTGCTATTCTGTTAACAACACTCACCCAAGTGACTGCTGAAAGTGACTGTGTAATGAACACGTAGTTAGTAAAATAAAACGAAATATTTTGGGACAATATGCTTTTGTTATTGTATTTTACTTCACCAAATAAGTTATTTCATTTCAGTATACTTATAGGGATATCATTCTCATAAGGGGGACTGTGTTAAGGATGACATGAGTAAGAAAGGAGTGAGCATTGAGATGACGATATTATTTTCAAAAATTATCCGTTTAAAATTAATCTCAATTTTTTTTCTTCTAAGAAAAGGAACAATTTTTATAGATTTACTTATATAGAACCCACAAAAACATAAAACAAAGCTTTAAGGATATTTAGACAAAACAATGGGCGACCTTATCTCTGAGAGAAATCTCTTCCAGGCAACCTTGGTTCTTGGTTTCCTCAGGATAATAAACCGATAGACTCACGTCTATTGATAATTAACAAGTTTTTATTAGTTTTCAATACCCCCGTTATGAAATCCTTAATTAACTCCTTCTCCATCGACTAAACTCATTTTGTATTATTTTTACTGGGTTATAGAGTTCAATTTCGTGTATCATGATCTGGTGCATATTGCGTTTCATATCATAAGATAATTGTTCAGAAGCACTCAAATCTTCGTGGCAAGTGTAGCGTCACAGGCTATAAAGCACGCAGCTTAAATGGCCCATCATATATATAAAGTCTTTTCGCACTTGATGATTTCGCATGAGACCTACGCCCGTTTCTGAAACCCTGATCAAAACTTATCGGATGTCAAGTCACTTGCTGTTTCATTTATTACTTCAAATAAGATAGAGATAGCAAGTGACTTCACAACCGATTAGTGTTGATCGAGCTTTCAGAAACCGGGGCCTAGCTTAGCTTTACTTTGGTCTACTATGTACTACTACTAACAAAACTTTGGTCTACTATGTGGTTCTCCGGAATACTGTTTAATATCGAATAATATCACAAACAACACTGATAAGTTTTTGGAGATTGCGGGGACACGACCACCAGCTTAGAAGAACTGGCAAGCAACTGAAGGTGGGATATTATAAAATCGAAAAAAAAACATTGTGATCGTTCCACCAGATTTTTTTTTATTGATTCTCGTTTTTAAGCAGGTATTTTTATAAAAAGAAAATAATATTGAAGGATTAGTTGCCTTTATAGTTTGTTTTGACTTCACTATAATATACCTTCATGTCTGTGTGTAAAATACTACGACTGTGACCCAGCTAATGTGGTATCAGCTGTGACCCACTCTCATCGTATGGATCTCGGTGTTTGCTCTCGGTGCATAAATCCGTAAGCCTAGATAGGAACTAGGCTTACAACTTCCACTGGTGAAGATCATGAAGGAATCTTTAGCCATATACGGACTAGTTTCGATGCAATTTAAAATTAGGTACTAGGCACACTAACTAACCTTAATAGTTAGCTTGTTAGTGTGCTTAATGGGCTAGTAGGTGTATTTAGTATAACATATTAAGTAATAATGATACATAAAAAATGTGTAATAAACTGATCTGTTATAAATAAAAAAAAATCATAGGACAATATGCTTTTGTTTTGGTATTATACCCATAGGGATATATTTTATTTAATGATTTGATGTATGTTTGATTATTTATTTTACTTAAATAATTTAACCTCTCATATCTCACATAACATTTCTGCGATCTAAATAGAAAACAATACCTTGTGAATTAACAACATGGTACGTGTACCTATAGAATAATAGCATCACAGTATCCAACAGCTACCACAACAAAGCAGGGTAGGCTAGTCATAAAACACACAATCATGTTAATTTTGTAATAAACCTTCATAGACTTCAACAGAAGAATGTAACTTTGTGAAGACCCTGGAGCTTTACATCTGACATAATCACTGTAAAGGACCCGGGACCAAATAAAAAGGTCGCCACGCAGAGTAAAAATTATAAAGAAGACTTTTTAAGTTATACCCTACGAATAAATAGCAGGTTATATCATTGATTTAGTTCTGAAACACAATTAGTGCGAACCAAAACTTTTATTGGTAAAATATTGTGTAGTTTTACAGGTGTCTTTTTTTAATATTGTTTTTGTAGTAATTTTTGCTTACCGATCGGTGCTCGATTGTTATAGAAATAAGAAACGACAATAATGACACCAAGTGTGTTATGGTATTTTTTTTTATTGTCATCATAGAATAAACCATAAACATCAAACATGAAAATAAAAATAAAATCTCACAAATAATTTGTGGGTAGGTCTTAATAAGGAGACTCACATTTCAATTTAACAAATATATATAACAAAAACTTTGTCTCTTTATAGTTCAAAATTCTTCATTGTTCTTTCGCATCTTATTGCTCTCTTCAATTTGTTTCGTCTATGATCCTTATGGTGCCCTGGGTTGATACGAAATATTAACCCTGTGCCACCCAATGCCCAGTTGACCCAGTACCCTTGTAAGGTTTATAAATTATAGGGTCGTAATGTGTACATTTTCATAATACCGTACCGAAGCCAAGTTACTTTTAACATACCTACTTAGGGTAACGCATTGTGCTCGGTTAAAATTATTATGATTGCAGCTCATAGTATGTTTTTATGGGGCTTTGTATTAGTTGCTCTACTGTTATAAAGTTGCGGTGGTTGTTAGCTAAGAATAAAATTTATAACACGTTTGTTATACAGAAACTAAAGAGATTCATTAAAAAGCAAATGTTTCTCTTATCTATCTAACCACCGGTTTTTGAAAGCTCGATCAAAGCTAATCGGCTGTCAAGTCAGTTGCTCCATCTAATTTGAACTTAGAGCCTGTACAGACAGAAGGCACGTTTTACGCGCGAGTAGACTCGCGCGTAAAACGCGGAAACTAGAGCTACATACATCCTGTCCAGAGCTACGCGTACGGTGGTACGCGCGTAACCGAGATACTGGAGCTACATACTCGCGTTTCAAACGCGCCTTCTGGAGTGGCTGTTATGGCTGAAATATAAAAATACTAATATCGTGTATAAAAAAACAGTATGTACAAATATTTTATTTTAGTAATCATTTATTGAAACCCCTTTTTTAAGCTTTTAAGACTTTTATGGGAACATTGGAAAGTATAGTAGATATTTTGACTAAATATTCCAAGTATAACGAACACGATTTATGCGTTTTTCAATAAAAAATAAGATTATGTTGTTAAAGTAAAGATAAATTTTGATTCGTGATCGGTTTATTGAAAATTATAATTGCCACTAAGAGCCATACAAGGTAGCCACAAGTACCGGTGAAAAATAGACTGAATAAAATTGTAAAGCCTTTTATGTTTTTATCCTTCCCTCGCGAAGAACTCGATCTTCAATAAGAATCCATTGACAAAGAATCCCGCAGAGATGAAAATAATGACCCCGTTGAGGGTCTCGTTAACTGGATGTAAAATAGAAACGAATACCTGAGAATCGGTTCTTCTTTAATTCTGGATAAAAGCAAATTTTGCGCTTTCTCAAGAAGAGAAATTGATTTTATAATATCATAAAAGTTATGAAGAATAGGTACGGTACGTTGCGACATAGGTACGAATAGGTTGGTTCAGTGCGTTCATGTACCAAGGAGGATTGTGGGTTCGAATCCCAGTCGGTTCGGGATTTAATATTGGGTTACTATCAAATATTCATCCGACGTCTAAATCTCCATGAAAAAACTAAAATTTAGAGGGTAAAATTAAATTAAATAAACCATTGGTTAAATTGAAAAAAAATATATATAAAATACTGCCTTTTTCTGCCGCCAAGCAGCGTTGCTGTATTTCGGTTTGTCGGTAACCGAAATACAGCGTAACGTGTGGTCGCCGGTGTAATTAAAGGCACTGAGGCTTAATTTCTTTATGCTTCAACTTGATGGACGCAGGGCAGTGCATCATAGAGCACGTTCCTATCGTGCGTGACTTACGAGGCAATGCTTTGCTTAACATCAGGTGGGCCATCTGCTTGTTCCATCAGCTGATGATGATGATGACTCGAAGAACGAAAGTTTACATTTATCTGTGAAAGGGCGTTGTGATTTCAGGATAGTAGATATTTAGATTTCCCTCCCGGATCAACTGACAAACGGGCCACTTCCAAATCCGAGCCCTTCCTACAAGTGTCCACTTCGCGTGGGTTGCCCGTTATTTACATAAATGGCCCGTGATGCCAACGTTTTTGTTAAATTCACTACAGCTTCAAACTGCTGATTCGCTTGCGAGAAAATTATCATGACTATTGAACTCAAATCTTAGACGCCGAGATATCTGAGATATTTATTTCTTAAATATTTATATTGTTTTTTAGTATTTGTTTTTTAAAATTTCAACTGTCTAGCTATCACGGTTCATGAGATACAGCCTGGTGACGGAGGACAGACAGACGACCACAAAGACTTAGTAAAGTAAAGTGTTCCCGTTTTACCCTTTGGGTACGGAACCCTAAAAATGATAGCAAAACTCGTTTGGGTCTAACTGCTATTTCGCTGTAAACCTAAACACAACAGCTCATTATATATCTTTTGTAATATAATTTTAATATAGAATGATTGTTGTTTGTTGATTCGCATGTAACCATTATATTCTTACCTATTATTATTTATAATTCGATGTGGTTGCGTCTACGATGAAGGGCAAGCAGTCAAGCACAATGAAAACAAAGTTGTGACGTCACAGCATTCTGGCTAGTAGACTATAAATATTAGCGAATGGGGTGTAGGCGAGAGCGTGGAAGAATCTCAGTGTTCTTACACGAACGATTCGCATTAGAACAACATTTTTGATAGTCATCCCTACTTGATTGATTTCGCTGGCACTTCATGTTTATCATCGCAAATAAACCAACATGCAAGAGGTATTATGAACTGGAAAAATATGAATAAGACATTATAATTCTTAAAATAAAAAAAAACAATTCATTATGACACTTTAATTATTGTTTGTGTAGCATTGTGTCTAAATATTCACAAGTATCTCAATTAATTGCTCAAAATTGCTCGTGTGGGGGCACATGGCAATTTCTCTCGAAGCCTTTTTCATATTTCTTATTATAAAGAATTAATAGCATGCCTACGTTGTTTTCAGAAAACAACGCCTACACACAAGAACAATAAAATAGGCCAAGTGTGTTGCGGAACAAACACAGAGAAGGCTTCCAGTTATTATCCTACTTCCTATCTTACACATAATATCGAAATGCGGAAGTTATGATATTACACTTGGTACAAAGTTCGTAGATTGTATACTTGCATTAGGCTACTTTTTATCCCATAAAATGACAGGCTTAGAAAATAACATATTTTTTTTCATATACCAACATTAGAGAGTCTGCTCGCCATTCTTATATAATGGACAAGTGCGAGTGGCACTTGCGTCCAAGGGCCAACTGTATTTTATTATCGTGCCTTACAAGTCGGTGGAATAAATGATGAGCACTGGCCTAAGCTAAGTGCACACTAGGTCCACTCTTAGTTTAGGTAGCGATAGAACAGTAAACATCTGCTATGCCAGTCGTCATTACAAACGAACTACGAAAAAAAAAAAAAACTAAAAAAAAATACAACTTATAGTGTAAGTCCCCCCTAGTTACATTACAAAGCCTCCCTCTTAAATAGGTTCCAGTAGTTACAACGTTATCCTTTTAGATCCCTCGCCTTATTACACAAACTTCTTTGTAAAACACTGTCTTGTTTGTTAACATGTAACTTATTCATAGCTACGACAAAACTTCGCAACAGCTGTAAAGAATTTTCATTTTGAGATGACGTCATTCCGGTTTTTATTGGACCCTTAAAAAGTTGGTGCTTAGCGTTTAGGTTATCATTATAACAGTGTTATAGACAAGTTATTGTGGGTCACGTAACTTTGCAAATAATTTTTTTCGAGTTTACGAGTATAATGAATGAAATAAACTTCGGATAAGTACAATCAGCAGCGGAAGGTCGAATGAAATAGAATAAGTTTTTAAAAATTTGACATTATATTTTACAATTTGTTATGTATAGAAATTTCTTGAATCACAATTTTATTTTCACAAATCTTTGTAATGTCAACGACAACAACTTAACCGATTGCGATTTTACATATCCACATTCATATGTACAAAAATGTTCTATTGTTCGAGCGAGAAAGCGGCGTGCCAAATAACCGCTAAAAAACTTCTTTCAATGTTTTTGAAAAACATTTGGCAATGAATTTTTTAAACTACCTTAATTTTATAGCTGCAAATGTTTCATTAAAGCGAGTAGTTATCGGGAAATTGACGCAACGACGTCGCATCGAGTTCGTATTTGTTTCTTGTTCAATTTAGGCTCAGCGTCATGGTACTTACCATAACTTAGACTAAACCCAGTATCTATGACCCTGAATAGTTTGGCAAGATGCCCATTTGCCAAAGGAATGGACGCAATAAATTCGCCATCGCAAATATGTTTTTCAGTTATTTATACCGCAAATAGTTGTGGTTTGCACATTTTTATTATATATTTCATTCAAGCTTTTATATTGACAGTGACATAATATAATTCATAAACTCTGTCAGTAAAAAGTATATGTAGAATTTATTTTCTGAATTATTTATTTCAGAAATTATTCTTATTTTTTTGCTATGAACATATATAAACATTGGTCTTGGTATCTAACCCTAAACTAAAAAGCTTGTGATATGAGAACCAGATAGCTGACTATACTTTTTTTGTAAATACTTACCTTAACTTATAATAATAAATAACACCCAGACAGAGTGCAAACATAGATGTTCATCACACAAATGCTATTTTCGGTAGGAAACGAACCTACGGCCTACGCCGCAGAAGATAGAGCTATCTACTACCAACTGAGCTGTCTGTTAAAAACATTAAAACTTCTAAACTACTACTATTATTCTAATATCCTCATTCCTCCGTGAATGATTAAAATTACTAGATATATAAAATCATTTTAAATTATTTAGTAGCGAGATGCCTACTATCGGAATTAGTTCATTTTTTAATTTTTATTTGCATTATGTAGCACAATGACAATATTTTGAAATTTCCATACAAGCGATCGCAATGTACCGAAAATTGCGTTTGGGCAAACATAAATCTATATAGACATAATGACTTACAAAAAGGTATTCTGAGTTCTTCCGTATTTTGATCTGCAATTTTATTTTACTGCTTAGTTCTGTTGGCCAGTGAGTTAACTAGGAGATTTGCTTAATTTCTACTGGATATAAAGCATCCCTGAATTAGTGTTATCTCCAAATGTGTAGTTTCCCGTAGCCCCAATCAACTTTTATAGTGAAGATATATTACGCCCTTTGCCCAACTTGTTTGAGCGTTAAACAGCTTTCGAAATTTCATTATTGCCCTAGCGCCCGTTCGGGAAAAGGTTTAGATTTATTTGACGCAAACGACTGACCAAGTCGATTTTTATAGTTGGATTATAGTTTTTCTCATAGGCTGTACGACTCCTGATATGTGACAATAACCGTTTTATTCATAGTTATTTTATTATAATACTTACAAGGTTTAGAGCGGTAAAGAACCGGCAGATAAACATGACCCACATTTTTATTACGATCCATAAAAATGTTTTTTTTTTCATTTACTAAAGAAATGAAGAGTATATTACCCTTACTAGTGATGCACATAATTACTATCCGTAGCTAGGAAAATACAGTTGAATTGACACCTTGTTGTTTTAGAAGTCGCAAGGAGGTTGGTTATCTAAACGAAATGTGCATTTTTATTGTATTTATGCCAAGCGCATCGTCGCGCGTCAGTGCATATTTTAAGATTCGGCTACTCTACTTTCATTTATTTTTGTAATAACTAGCAGCACTATTCCCAGCCATCTATGTTTGACTTATATGTTTTCTCTTTGTATTAGAATTAGAGTAAGAACAATGAATGAATTTTCCCTGAGATAACTCGCGAATAAGGATCTCGTAGTCTATCAATTAGAGAGATTTTGTTATTTAAACAATGGTGGCACCCAATTAGGTGGTGTTAGAAATTGTTATAGTAAAACGTGGGTAGGTGTCTGGTACTTATTTTATTTGATTAGGGTAGCTTTGATTCAACAGTTACCCGGCCTAACTTCCGAGAAATGTATTCCAAGTTTGATTGCGTATAACTTTCAAATTAAACCAATTTAGTTACAAACTAAACTTATGTAACTGCCTTATGCATAATCGTCTGATGTTCGTCGTATTAGTGTTTAACTATACAAATGTTCAAGCGAAGCAAAATAAATAGAGGTTCTTTTGCTTATTTCTGAATTACGCTGAATTAATGTGTTTGACTGATGATGGAAAGTGAAGGTGGAGCCTAAAATTGAGCACATTTATAGATAAGGGATATATATTTAGACCGAGCCAGGATAATTGGACCAGCAATTTTGTTGTTTTTTTATTTAATAAAGTTGACAGTCAAGCTTACGGCCTGTATAGTAAAGCAGAGCTAATAACTTCCACCTATTTTGGAAGTCGGCTAACAAAATTGACTGTGAACCACAAGCACGGCAGGTGCTCAAGTGAAGATCCTTGAAGATGTCCTTGAAGAAAACCATCCAAAAATGTAATTGGGAGAGACGATGTCAAATCTTGGTATCTCGGTCGAAAACATATAAACTCCACGCCGCTGTCGATGACAGCCGAGTGATATTGGTCGTTTTGACGTAATTTTTTCCTATTTACATTAGGATTTATTTTGAGAACCAATAAATCACCCAGAAGTTTATGATACTTATTTGATGCTATATTATGCTCATAGGTAACACCTTATACAGTTACGAGGAATTTATTGAAAAAACATGATAATGGTAGAAAATACCAACCTAGTTTATTTTAAACTATCTTTATTTAAAATTTTTACAAAATCATATTTTTAAATTTATTTTTTTTTATATTATGTATAAGTAATTTTGACGATTTATTTGACTGTCTAATATGATGTAAGTAACTTATTTAGAATACTTACTAAATTCCATTTAATAAATGTTTTTATGTGTTTTAGGTTTTCCACATAGCACACCCTGTTTGTAACAGATAGCAAGTGACTTGACAGCCGATTAGTGTTGATCGAGCATTCAGAAACCGGGGGTTAATATTGTTTGTTACTCAGATTAAATCGGCAATATTGACGTTACCAATGAAAACTAATCGATGGCGAATATTTTTTTTTATGTCACAGTCATAATCCGTGTACTTATACAAAAACCTAAAAAATAACGTAAATTTGATTTGCAATGAAAATACCAGCAAAGTATAGACAAAAAAACAGCCATAAATAAAAGGAGAAGAAGAGTATACACAAATCCATTGCCTGATCAAATTATACGGCACCCACTAGGGCATAATATCTGTCGACTATCCATTATTAACGCTTACTCGCTTACTTATAGCGTTCATACCAATCCTTTACATATTTAGGGGTCCGCATTAGGATTCAGAAACCGGCGGAATGTACAGATAACTCGGGGTGTCACGTGAATACAAATGGCGTATCACTTCTTGTCTGCAATTGAATGCTTTCACCCCTGGAAATACTCTAGAATACAATTTATGCTAATGTTTCTAGCAATCATAATATCTCTGAAAAACTATCTCGTAGAACCGACAACTATGGAACAAGGTATTTTAAAAATATTAGATAACAAAAATAAAATTATATTAATATTTTAATAAATCACTACAAATACTAATGAAACCCCTAACTAAAAACGAAATCAACGATCATACAGAGGTTAATCCTCATGTGCCTGTACTCGTAATTACAACGGTAACCACACTTTTCTAACTGAAATACAGCAATGCTTTTTGGTGGCAGAAAAAGTTTCTGTTGTGAATACGATATGGGATCGTTGATTTCATTTTTAGTTAGGGGTTTCATTAGTATTTGCAGTGATTTATTAAAATATTAATATAATTTAATTTTTGTCATCTAATATTTTTAAAATACCTTGTTCTATAGCTGTCGGTTCTACGAGATAAGTCACTTGCTTTTTCAGCTTTTACTTCAAATTAGATAGAGATAGCAAGTTACTTGACAGCCGATTAGTGCTGATCGGCTTTCAGAAACCGGGGGTATGTGTAGTAACCGTAGCTACAGTAACACGACTTAAGTCTACACAACACTAAAGTCAAGCATTTTAATAATTAGTCTAAGTACACCTACAATATACAGTCTTCAAAGTTGATATCGTTCGGCCTTAACATCGACAATGGCGCTTTTAGCGCTGATTGTCAACCTTCTCTTCCTATAAATGGTATACAAGATCGGAATGAGACATTCGATAAGTTCGGTTTCGATTCAATTTACTTTTGAATGTTGTTCGGAATGCGAAAGTAATTCCGATTGAGATAAGAAACAAAGAGTTTGAAATGTGAAATTTTTATCGGAAAAATTGCTACTAGGCTACCTAGCCTACCTAGTAGTAATTTTTCCGATTACACAGAAAATTAGTACTAATACGTTTAATTGTGGAGCACAAGTCTTGGTACGGTGATACGGCTACGGCGTAGAATGGTCTACGATTCGTAGAGCGCCTACGAAGATCTTATCGAAGATTGTATACAATCTAAATTGATATTTGTAAGAAATGAAACTTCAAATTAGATAGAGAGAGCAAGTGACTTGACAACCGATCAGTGTTGATCGAGCTTTCAGAAACCGGGGGTTAATGCTTACGCCTATAATTACTTCTTCAGTGATGTACATTATTGTAACATATAAATGTTCAAATGATTTATAAAAAACAAACCATAAATAACAATAATTATTTGTTATTTTTGTTTGTGTCTGTATACTAAGCAATCACATTTCAAATGAAACATTAAATTCATAGATAAACCAATTAGGTACAATAGTTATTGAAAATGGCGCGCGGAAATGATAAATCCGCGTCAACTACCTTCGTCCGGGTATTGGCTGTACGCTCTAAAAGCAGTTCCATTACTTGCGAGCCCCGTTCCAACAGTACCATAAGTCTGAGTTTTGTTAACTTTTGTTTTATTCGCTCCTAGCGACCTGCCCCTGCACAGTGTTTCTCTACTATATTACGCATATTATACATATAAACTTTGCTCTTGAATTACTCTTAAATATGTATAAACTTTAAAAAAAGCCGCATCAAAATATGTTGGGTAGTTTTTTTTAAAAGCACCTTTCGTTTTAGTTTTGTATATGCGAAAACATTTTAATTGGATTTATTTTGTTTACATCACAGTTTAGTTTGTTGTTGTTACATCACAGTTTTGACACTGTTTGTTTTACGAATAAAAAAAGACAGCGAGAAGCAACTTTGTTTTTAAACTATGTAGTGAATGGCCTCTATCTTAGTTTAAGTTAGCTTGTGCCTTGAGTAGGTACTTATGTATCTACATGGCTATTAGTAAATATGTAGGTTTGGGTCCAATAGATTATCTCAACTTTATTCCGTAACTACACCGCCGTCAATTTCTGATTAGTTCTTATCCTTCCAAGGTTGCCTGGAAGAGATCGCTCTCAGCGATAAGGTCGCCCATTGTTTTACCTTAAATGTATGCTTTTACTCTGTACTATGTTTCTGTGTGGTGAACAATAAAGAGCTATCTATCTATCTATCTATCTATCGGGCGTGCTGAGAACTCACGAGGCAAAGAGTAGTAGAGCTCTTTGTGAAGGGCTCCTCCGAGGAAGTACAAGAGTGTGGTTGCCGGTGTAATTACAGGCACATAAGGCTTAACAATGACATGCCTCATGTTGATGGGCGCAGGGCAATGCATCGTAGACCACGTTCCTTTAGCGCGTGACTTACGATGTAATGTTCGTTATAGGAGATGGTTACCACTTAACATCAGGTGAGCCATCTGCCCCCTGACTGTCTGTCTCCATACAAAAAAAGGTCTGACGTTACTTTAAACTAAACTCTATAGCGTACAGCAGTGCCAATTTCATAATTAAAATTATTTTATGAGCCGTCAGATTCAGTAGTTTACAACAAAGTTTGTGGATTTTCGACTCGAATTAAATTCCCAATAGAACAAAAACGTGAGCCAAGTTTCACGACAAAATGCACGTTTACGTCATAGTTTCTTAAGTTTGTTGCACAACGGAAGTGGCAAAATCTTATTTACTAAGCGAAATGTTACAAATATTTATTTCTGATCAACCATAAAATAGTTAACTCGTAAAAAAGTGTCAGTTCAAACAATAAACACTTTTATGAAACAAAACAACAAAATCAAGCTTTGTCATAAAATTTTAATAAACCCAAGAACCCTCAATTTGTATGCTGAATTTAAGTGGGGTCGCACGATTTTAGAATTTCCGGGGAAATTAAAGAGATTACCTATAAAGAGATGCAAGGGGTCGGAATAGGTTTTGCGAACAACTTAATTGCTAACAGCTTATTGTTGTTTCTAATAAACTGATTTAACAGAGCTTTTACACATTTTTTTTATTTTGTGTATAAAAAACAAACCTGAAATCAAAAGTTGTATGCAGAAATAGCCGCTATGAACGGCTATGAGGTGCAAAAAACCGGTTTTGCAAGTCACGGCACTGTTACAAAAATAACTGAATCGCAATTTAAATGATTGATATTCTGATTCATGAAAATATTGGTGTCGTAACAAATAATGAAATATAAATTATTTTAAATATTCTTGCTTCCAGAACATAACCGTTGGGGAATAAAGGAAGAAGATGCATAAGACGCCCCCATACCCGATGGACTGACGACGCTTTATTTTTTATTTGGGCTAATAAATTTTAGTTCTTTTTTGATGATGAGCTATCGAGAAGATGTTTAGTAGGGAGTCAATATTTCAATATTTTATCAATATTACACATAGTAGCAGTAAGACACTTGTTTTTCGAACAGTAATCACGAAGGCGAAATGGCAGTGAAATACATCAGTTCACTGCGTTCACCCCTATCAACTTATTCAATTCCCAAAACACAACCCAAAGCAACTTGACCTCATTAAGTACTGCGAAGTAAAGGATGAATAATCTAAAACGCAGGGAAATTATCCATTTCCAAGGGTCAGCATTAAATCACGGGTTAAGAGCTTAGCCTCGGAGCTGCTTGTTACCAAATAGGCTCCCCTAAGACCAAGAGTTTTTACAACTCCAATTGGCTCCACTGAAAAATGTTATTTTTAGATTTCCGTAAAGTTTTCAGTGGTATTTGAGTAGTCTAGAAGTTTCAATCATATCAATGGAATTTTAAATGAAGGTACTATCTATCGCACACAACACGCAAGGAGAATGAATTAATGAAAATAATTTATTACACTTTATGCACACCGTTAAAAACTTTATCGACAGAAAAACTTTACTGAGATCATTTACATAAGTTCAGGGGTTTTTTTCTTTTTTTTATGCAATTTATTTATTTTAGACATTGACAAAGTTTCAAGTATCGTATTTTATGGATGAAAACTATGTACCTAGAAGGTACTTTTGTATTTTTTTTCTAATGTTAAAAACTTCATTGAAGTTTTACTATCATCATAAACATAAGTCCGCATTTACTGATCCTTGCTGACTATTGCTATATAGATTATCTAATATTATATAGATTGTTATGTTATTTAATTCTATCTATTGTTTATAGACTATCGTGAAATATAAAGGAACTGTGAAAACTGGCCCAAACGTGGCGCGCCCTGCATTTTACGTTGCTTTATCACAAAGTGATCGGTTTAGTTGCTTTGAGCGACACTGGCTTTCTGCACTTCCCTCGGGAACTCGTCATGTATTTATGAAATCTACGGCAAAAATCTCCTATTGCTACCACTAATGGTTAACTCTCATTTTAATATTCGCCATAGCCGGTGCTACTAGGGGATTCACTGCCTTTCGTGCCTTCCAACTTAGTTCCTATTAAATTTTTAATTTAAGTAGTTAAGTTTTAAGTGTTTAAATTATTCTTTCACAATTATTTATAAGCCACATGAACACCTTGATATAATATATAGTTAGGCTATAGTATACCTATTTAAGATTGTCATTTCTGTTAGGTTCCATAAATGGACCATTAACCGGTGGGACCAAGCAGGATTAAAGGTTAGGATAG
Organism: Plemyria rubiginata; assembly: GCA_963576535.1. Taxonomy (NCBI): domain Eukaryota; kingdom Metazoa; phylum Arthropoda; class Insecta; order Lepidoptera; family Geometridae; genus Plemyria; species Plemyria rubiginata. The sequence goes on from OY754926.1 coordinate 5,785,730, forward strand.
TACTTCCTATTATTAAAATTACAATCCATGTTAGGTCTCAAGTGGGTCATCGTTGAGACAAAATCGGAATAACTCGTAATCTCAAATAAATATATTTTCTTTCATTAATTTATTCCTATATGCATCTTGGGGAGTGACTTTCGTAATTGGATATTTGGAGATCACGGTTTTGATTAATGTTATTTTTTTCATATCGGCCGTATGCCACGCGAGCTGCGGGCAAAGAAAGCCACTGATTGGCATCCTGACACAGCGAGATGGCGACGCGGCCGACCAAAACAGAGATGGAGGGACGAGCTCGATGTTTTCCTGACGAACTGAGCAAACATATATTAGCCCAGGATCGCGATGTGTGGAAGGAATGGGGGGACACCTTTGCCCAGCAGTGGAACCCGGAGGGCTAATAATAATAACAAAAAAAAATTGTAGGTACAAAATACGTTAATTGAATACGACATGACGTAAATACGAGACCCAGTATCGAGGGAACTCAGTTGGCAGTTGTGATTTCCACGCGGCAAAGTGGCGGTTGATTCGATAACAGTATTTGACGTCTTGAGTTAGCATTGCGGCTTGCTTGATTGCAGTGCACGGGTTGCGGTAATCAGCCAGGAGATGTTTGGGACACACTATTTGTTCAAACTTCCGATTTCCACGAAATGATTAGGTATACATTTTCTTAATAGCGGTCCAGTCAAATATTTTATAACAACTAAACTGTATACCTTTTCAATTCTTTGTATCTATAGAGGTAGCATTTCAACTTTACGCGAAATTGAATCGTTTTAAAATAATATACAAATCATCGTTTATTTTATTCGTAAATTAATTACCTAAGTGATACAGTATCAGGTGTTTGTATAGGATCTCTGATTGGCACACAACAAAATGCTTTGTCGTTAATTCAATACCGAACCTTGTAAAATTCTGATGGCGTTTCGTAAAAGGAATTTTGATAAATGACCTCAAATGAGAGGCACGTATCGCAACAAAGAGGGTAACCGTGAGGTTGAAAGAGATGTACCTACCAGACGTACTAATCCGACTTTTGTAACCAATTTTGATATAACTTTATATTATCTATTTTTAACATTGGGTTATTTGATTTGGGTGTTTCTTCTTGTATAATCATCATCATTCTCAGTCCGATGTACTTTTTCAGTGAGAGATTTTAATCTTCAATATCGCTTCGTCTTATTGCCATTTTCAACTTTCTTATCCTGCGAGCAAAGTGCGAGCAACTTGGTTCTTCCTGATAATGAAGAAAGTCCTGATTTCTGACAGCATTTCTTAGTGAAACTCCCAGAATAGCGTTAGTTATCCATGAATCAACAAGCATGGCCCAGTTGCGCATCCAAACGAGGTAGTCATTCGATGATTTTCATAGCCGGTTCCGGTTGGCAAGTCAAAGTATAAAGTGTCTTATACGGTATCACCTCTAGTTAACATCAATCACTTTGAAGCGTTCCACAGTCCCGAATGTTCCGATTGATGCGGATCACGTCAGGACGCTAGCCGGGACGCGCGTGACCTCTCGGCGACACATAATAAAAGAGACAAATTAAACCCTATAGGTATACATCGTCTTATTAGATAGTACTTACCAATACTGACTTTTAATTAAGTAATATAAATTATGATTATTATTATATTTACTTGGTGATGGAAGAAGCAATTGATCAATATACCTAGGTAGTCCACATCAATATCATTTACCGGACAATGTTTAAATATAAGTAACGCCATAACAGCCACAATTAATTATCATTTGACCACACTGTTTCGAGTGACAGGACAAGAAGAAGTAACGCCATAATTTTATAACCTTTTGCATAAAGTGACAAAAGGCAGAGGAGCATGTACCTAATAGGATATCTCAAGGGATATCCAGCATGACCAGAACGTATGAAGAACAACGTTTTTCAAAATTTAAATCACTTGGCTACAGACATACATGACTGTCGACAAAGTTTTACTGTAATTTCCAAGGAATTTGAATACGTAATTTCACGTATCCAAATTCCTTGGATTTTACCTTATAGCCGGATCTAGGTACTTCGTGATCATAAGGCATCAGGGATAAGGATAAGTCTTTATCTAACAGTCAATTTAGACATGAAAGGATTGTTCAAGTACGCACGCCCGCTGTATCAAATCCTCGTATTCATATAAGCGGGGGTTATTTATAACGATGTCGATATCTTTGATATTGCTACCCCATCTGCGGCTGTAGTCTATCAATGTATCTTGAAGATAAATTCTCAAATTATACAAAATATATAACAAAATCGATCACAAACAAAACAGTCTAGGAGACGTTGACACTGAAATCTTAGTGCTGGCCAAACGCCAAGTGATTCGGCTAAGCGATAAAATACTTAGGAACACACTTTCTTTGCCACCAATTCGTATCAACAACTACGTAATTTAGTTTCAGAAAGTTAAAGAGCAATTTCAAAACAGGGGATAATATATAGGTACATATAAATCCTCTATTATAACAAAATTACTTAGGAAACTCGTGTCTGCTGAATGCGATTCCTACAAAACTGTATTAAAATATTGAGTTCGGCCAACAGGATCCCTAACCTGATCCCCCAGGGGATCCCAGTAGCTCATCAGTTCACCAGAATCCTTGAAATACAACTGAGTTTAAAGATAACTATGACACTGTGTTTAAAAAAAACTATTTTATTTAACAATTTCTAAGTAATGACCTACGCTTTGCCATCATATGAACTTATCAATCGCTATTATTTTTCTTGCTAATTATTTTTCAATGATCTTGCTAATTATTTTTTTCGGTTGCCTTCGCTTTTATTCAGCATCTCTTTTTAATGCATTACATATTGTATGTTGGGGCGTTTTCGAACAATCATTTTCATTAAACCCAAGTTCCAACTTTCGCAACAGTTATTGGTGCTAGTTATTGGTTGGTCAACATAAAAATCAAGATCTGTAAAATTACTTCAATGTAGGTAAGTACATAACTGCAGTAACTAAATGAAATATAAAAAATCTAAACGCAATCATTCGCTTAACTCTTTTTGAACTCTTTTTTAAGCCACTTTTTTACGAAGTAGTAATTTATGTTCCCAGAAAGAGCTTTGCGACCTTAGATAAGCTCTAAAGTACTGCCTTTACGTGGCTATCTCCGCTTTCAGGTAAGAGATTGTGTTTTCGTGTTGTCAACCAAACCAACCCTTGACACTTTTGTGCCTAGATGGTCTTGGTTCTTTGTGATTCATGTCGTAAGTTATAAGCTATACAATACAGAATGGTATTGCTGATATAAAATAAATAAACTGAATTCTAATTGGTGGTGGGGGAACATGATCTGCACGGACGTCCCGCAATGGGGTGTATTGTGCATTATCCCCCTGCTAACCACACCCCAGCCAGCCCAACTCCTTAAAATAGCGGAGGGCCTTGGGTTTTTAGCAGCAATGCTCAAGCATCCCCGGTGGTGACTTGGATGCAGAGTAGAAAGACCTGATCAGCTCGTGCAGTCTAGTTTTGGATCTGGCTTCGTTAGTTGCGGAGCAATGCAGTAGGTAGTACTACTAGGTACCACAAGCTCCACAGTTTCTTTTTTTTTTTTGTTGTTTGATAGCTAGACGTTTGACTGCCAACTCACCTGATGTAAAGTGAAGATGCAGTCTAAGGTGGAGCACGCTTAGCTATAATCCACTTATTCACTCTTGTCTTAAAAATTCCTAAGTTCCGGAAATTCCGACGACGGTAAAGTGATCCCCTCCTTGGCAGTTTGCACTTGCACCAGGAAAGTGGAAGCAAAGCGCACACATCACATCTGTCGCTCCGATCTTGATAAGATGGTTAGGTAGTTGAGTTCGCAGTGGCCCGCGATGATGATGATGATTTTATCTTCATAACCAAATATTTTTGACGGTAGATGAAGCGCTGAAATCTACAAAAAAAGTGAGTTCCCAACAAATGCCAACTAAAAGTTCAGCTTAGGTAGGAGTAGGTAGCTACTTACTTTGAAATATCGACTGCCAAATTGAACAACATTGTTATTGATTTTTGCTGGTTTTCAGGAGAGTGAATTTTACTTTCATTAACAGTCAACAAAAACCAGCAGGAAGCTAATAATCCGCGGTAAAAAGTTAAAATTCGCTCTCCTGAAAATAAGCAAAAGTTAATTACAATGTTGTTCAATTTGGCTGCCGATATGTATGAAACTCTTCTATTTTGAATAGAACCAAACCTTTTATTACAAAATACAGGGATGATCGAAAGTACCTATACCCACTCGTTTAGATTCAGAACAGAAAATCCATCAGATATTCAGGTGGGCGTGAAAAACAACCCAAAGATATTTAATTAAACTGACTAACATAAAAAGTTATGTAACACCCGAAATTGGGGTCAAATTAAATCTTGCGTCTGAGACAGATAGCGATTAGCCCCACGATGGAATTCATTTCGAGAGTCACCGTGCGGGCTAGAGACGATTTACAAGGGTAGCTCGTCTAGCTTGAAATTCCATATGGCGAATACAAGAGCTAATGTGACTCTTGCTCACACGTTTTGATATTATCTTGTAAGATATAAAGCTTAAGAAAAAAAGATCAAATCCATTTTTTTAATAAATCGTAAACAATTTTATTTTGATCGACGATACAAATTTTCCTATTCAAAAGTTTGCACAAGTAGGTACGAAAACTAGTAAAGCATTTTTTTTAATACTGCAAGATTTTAAACCTTCACAAAAATATTGGTCCACCTTCGTCAATCATACCTACATTGCGTTTAAGGAATGGTTTCAATCCTCTCAAAGTGAGGTTTTCAATCAGCAAAGCGCGTGCTCTTTACCGGGATCGCAAGATTACGAGCTCAGCGATAAATCGGTTCACTGCGATCGACTGAAGTTCCCATTTTTTGGAAATCTTACAAATCGGCTTACTCGATGTTATATACCTTCAAATTGCCTGATAAACTTCATTGATTCTCGAATACAATCATTTGTCGTAGAGAGGAAGAGTTCCAATGAAAGAATGAGCTTTTTTTGCATACCTACCGACCCAACCTATCTGCGGTTGGTAGGTAGGTACACTGACTGTAAACACAAAATCACAACAAAGTTGATGAACACAGGGCAGTCCATCGTAGGGCATGTTCTTATAGTCCGCGTCATTCGGGGGAATGACGGTTAAGGTGAAGACAAGAGCTAATGTGACTCGCTCGCATGATTTGATTTGTTGAAGGATATAAAATCACAGAAACCGTTTTCGAAAAATCGCAAACAACCATTTTTTGGGCAATCACATTATGCACAGTTAAGTAAAAAATTCATTTTGATCGATACAAGTTTTCCTACTTAAAAGTTTACTTTTCTAGTTTTCGTACATAAGCAAACTTTTGAGTAGGAAAACTTGCATCGATCGAAATTAAATTTTTACCAAACTGTGTGCAATGTGATTGCACACAAAATAGTTGTTTGCGATTTTTCATAATTAAGCTCTGAATGTATATCTTTCAAAATATCGAATCGTGCGATCGAGAGGTAAATTAGGTCTTTTCAACGCCTTAAGACTTAACGTCCGGTGGCCATCGGACTGTGCCATCAGCAAGTACCTAGCATAAAAAATAACTAAAATACTAGGTACAATTATTGCTCAAATTATTATAGGTATTTTCTTTTGCGATAGCTTTTTTATTCAAGAGTAGGGTAGAAAAAGTGATCCAATTTGCACAAACTTGTTTCATTTTGGCAATACAGGCGTATTCATACCCAATTCATTCCAATGCCGCAATGTTATCATCCAAGTTGGAAATTGTTTGCAATTTGAACACATTAGGTACACAAGGCGTTTTAAAGAGGTTAATACAATAGAAAGTCAGTAGTCGTATAAAGTCGTTCATGATACTTAGGGCTTGTATCATGAACGTACCCGATTTAACTTCCTAGCGGTAGAAGATTTTGGTAAGATATAAGGTACCTATGAGGGGGTAAAAGTAGCGTAGGTAGGTACCTGGGTGAATCAACTTTTAAGGCACTCCTTTTGTGTCCCTGTCATGCAGAGCATAAAAATCCTAATTTCCTTATAAAATATGTTTGTTTTGATGTTAACGTAAACTTAGATCCTTTCCTAACATGCTAGTTTCATAGTATTTTATAGTTAATAGGAAAATTTTTGACTTTATTATGGTAACTCAGCAGAACATAAGCACTATCCATACAAAAAACATGTGTCCCCAGGCCTAGATGACGATACAATTTAGGACGTATCTTAAAAAAAAGGTATGAATGCACAGCCTTTTTACCCAATATTATGATTCAGAAAAAGATAAACTTACGTTTAAAGTTAACATTTATAAAAGTTTGACAAATATTTTATATTTTTCGTGCATCCAAACTTTTGTCCCAAACTTTGATCAAAACATCAGTTCTACAGAGTTACCGATAAAAATTCATGACCGTTATCAAGAGATGACGCCTACCTTGGTGTCATCTAAGGCGATTATTGTCTAATATTTAGTTGGTATGATCAAAAAATCTCTACCTAGCTTTACCGCCCCCCCAGCCTAAATTAAGTTCTCAGCTGGTGCGCGTAGGTTTATTGTCGCTCTACAGCGTTGCAATGGATATTTATGAGGCACCCTCGTCACTTTTTCTAAAAAAACTCGTTAATATTAGCTTAGATGTCGTGCCCCACTGCAAAACCTAAAAATAGATATATTTTACAGTATATTTTCATAATATTTCGATGATTTATTTTTTATTGTTAGTTGTTCATAATGTTGTCAAAGGAGTGTCTTAAAAGTTGATTCACCCACCTATGTTGTATCGCGTGTGAGTATTAATAGGTAAATACAAATTCAAGTGAGAACGGTGAAAATCACCGTTTGGTCTTTTGTGATCTTAGTAATAGCGACAATAATTAATAAAAAGAAAATAAGAAACATCGATAGGTAGTTCATTCAAGTGTTGAGTCACACGGTCCAATGAAAACGTTTCTAGGCGGGTTTTAATAAAGAAATAAAACAAATAGCAGATCTATTGAGCTGGCGAGTGGAGACCGTGGCACGACTACCTACCAATCTAAAATGCAAATTCAATCTGTGAACTAATTGCAGTACCTACACGCCATCTTTAAAACATAGTTATATTAAGGTCTCAGCTCTGTGAAGGAGTCGTCCGGGGTCTACAATTGCCAATTTATGCCGCCCACCAACCTGAAATTGATGAACGCAGGGTAGTGCATCATAGGGCACGTTCATAACTTGCATGACCTCCGAGGCAGTGCTTTTTAGGTGATGGTTGCATCACGATCATCTGCTTTTAACAGTAAACCTCGGTTACTGAGAGCTCAATCAACACTAATCAGCTGTCAATTCACTTTCAGCTTTTTATTCAAATAAGATAGAGAGAAATAGCAAGTGAATTGACAGCCGATTAGTGTTGATAGAGCTTTCAGAAACCGGGGTAAGTCAGGTGTTTGTTTAAAAATTGAATCTATCAATGAAAAAATTACGAAAATATTAAAGACCTACGTAGAAACAATAATCGCTAACGTAAGTTTTAATAGCGATAAAAGTACTAAGTTCCTTTATCTGTCTGGTACTAACCAAGAGACCGAGAAATTATGGTAAATGGAAAGATAGAGAGATAACACGTAGAAAGAAAACTAATCCTAACAAAGTTTTTTAATCTCGAAAGTTGACAGAACGGACAATGTGATTCAGTTCTTAAAGGCGAAGTAAAGGAAGGGATAAAGAAGCCCTTATTTCAAAGGACAAGGTCTTTTCAAGTTAGATGAGACATATCTCACTGCGAACGACTTTTATGCCAATTTTAGTCAATTATCTTAAACTAAAAAGAACGCTGTAAGAAAGGGGAGGGGTGGGTTTGCGCATACACTACACTCATCACGTCATCATCACACCCCGTCCACTTTTTTTCAGCGCTATTTTTATATGACGCGTCTTACTAGTAGGTACCTACATATGGGTTTAGTTCCTTAGTAGGGTAACTAAAGTAGGGCAAAGTTGGCAAAGTTACTTTACCTAAGAGTTATTTAGACAGTTACTTACCTAAATATACCAATAACATAAACTTTCTTGTTTGTGCCAATATAACAAAACGAAGATTACTTCTCTTGTTTAAGATAACTTCCTGCTTTGTAACTGCCTGCTGCTTGGCTTCGTGTAGGTACTTACCTACTTTTAAGTATCTTTCTCGTATAATTACAGGATTAAACGAACTCACCTGAGTGATGTTCTATCCTGATTATTTAAGTAATTCTTCTGGGATGACTGTTGTAGTATCGATACAATCGTGCTAAAATCCGCGTATCCAAAGCAACTCTGCAAAAAAAAAGTATAACAACCTGGCAACACAACTATCCTACAATCATTACGTTTAGAGTTAAGCATGTCAATGGGAAGCTATGAAGTCCTAGCTGTTGGGAGGGTGGGACTTTCTCATCCCAGAAGAATTACTTAAATAATCAGGATAGAACATCACTCAGGTGAGTTCGTTTAATCCTGTAATTATTTTTCGTAATTATTCTGGGATGACTGTTGTAGATGTTTAGAGGGCTGAACTAATATAAAACCACTATAGAAATCACATTATTTATTAGAAATAAAATTGCACAACCTTTCCCCTAAAGATTAATTAATCATTTTCTTATAATTAGGCTCCTTTTAGGAGTAGATAATTGTTCTAAATCAAGTTAATAACCAAAAGTTGAGATCCAGGAATCATTCTTCCCCTAGTTATAACTATTATTATCATTAAAATCACAGCAATAATACCTATCATTAATTAACTGTTACATACTTAATGCTTCTAAAACTAGTTTTTTCTCCTAACTAGACTGCCAATTGCATTTGCAAAAGCAGCTTGAGCATTATCATTATTTCGCAGGGGTCTGTTATAATGTTTTGCAAAAGTCATTGACTTGGCAGACCAGCCTACTGCTTTTAAAATACTATCCACTGTAAGACCTTGTCTTAGGGCTTTAGAGGATGATGCATGTCGGGTAGAATGAGAGGTGAAAATTGAAACATCAATTCCACTGTCTTTCATCACTTGTTTAAGCCACCTGCTTATGGATTGAGTAGTAGCTCTTCTATAGGGTTTTTTAAAAGTAAGAAACAAGTACTCAAATGAATCATCCTCTTGTCTAAGTTGCCTTGTCATTTCCAAATAACGGCACAGAGATTTGACCGGGCAAATATCTGGGTTCTCTAGATAAGGTAGGCATATTTTTGATAAACACCTGCCTGGGGTTGATGTTTTTAAAATGTCCGACAGTATGATTTCCACTCCACTCTCAGTAACTATAATGTTCTTATGTCTTATGACATTTAAAGTCTGAATTCTTTGACCAGTTGTAAGAGCTAATAACATAGCTGTCTTTTTGGTAACTTTTTCTAAGTCTAAATCTTCAAGAGGATGCCATTGTTGCAAAAAAGTAAGAACAATATTCGGGTCCCAAGTGGACGTATATTTTGGTGCGAATGGCCTAATCTTAAATACTCCTTTGAACCAACGTTTCATACGATCGTCATTACCAATATGATTGCCTATTATAAGAGAGAGTGCCGAACGATGGCAGTTTAATGTTTGGTAAGAGGCACCCCTATTGAAAATTGTCATTAAATATGATAATACTTTAGGCACTGAGGCACACAGTAGATCTTGATCATTAGACTTGCAATACTGCCACCACTGTCGAACACAACAGTCATATTGTTTTAAGCTATTTTTTGATAAGGACTTAATCATTATTTCAATGGCACCATCTCCTACCATTCTTCTTTTCATAGATTGCCTGATAATGTACATGCCCCCAGGGTAAGATGTGGATGCAATGGGTGATGAGCTCTGGAAAAAGAGGTTAAAAGATATTTAGACGGTCCAAATATCATTATTTCTGAGACTGCCATAGACTTAATCAGGGGATACCAAGCCTGGGTGGGCCAAATTGGAAACACTAAAATACCTACAGCCTTGTCTGTTCTGATTTTTTGTAAAACTTTCAAAATTAAAGAAAATGGAGGGAATGCATAAAAGAAAAATTTACTCCATTTAATGGTGAAGGCATCTATATTCCATGCAAAAGGGTCTCTATGCCAAGACACATATTTGTAACATTTTGTGTTTGAACGAGAAGCAAACAAGTCAATCTCAGGTGAACCAAGGGATTCAACGATCCTATCAAATGTGTCTTGGCATAATTCCCATTCTGTATCCATATTTGAGCTGCGAGATTCAAAATCTGCTTCTTTATTATCCTTCGATTTAATGTATGATGCAAAAATCCATAAACCCCTAGCTTCACACCATTGCCAAATGTGTTTTGAAAGGTCATTAAGCAAAGGAAACTGGACAGAACCCATCCTATTAATGTATGAAATGGCAGTTGTATTGTCAATTCTCAATAAGATTTCACAATTTTTTAGTTTACTTGCAAAACATTTTAATGCAAAAAATGCTGCTAAAAGTTCTAGATAATTTATATGATATTGTGTTTCTTTTAGGTTCCAGCTACCTCTAGCTGTTTTATTATTACAGACTGCTCCCCAACCTGACAAAGAAGCATCAGAAAAAATCTCTGCAGAAAAGTTATATTGCTTAATTTGATTGGATTTAGTTAATATGTTTTTCTGCCACCAAAACAAATCTAATTTCGCTTCCTTATTAATTTCCATAGTATAATCATAGTTCCCCCCACTACGTTCCAAAGCTAAGAATTTCTCTCTTTCTAAAATTTTTGTGTAAACAAAGCCATAAGATATTGCCATGCAGACTGATACAAGATTTCCTAATAATATTGCAAAATCTCTAATAGTACATTTTTCAAGTTTTAAGAATTTATTTATAAGTATTAATATTTTTTCCCGCTTCTTTTTTGTAGGACTCAGAGTCATATCAATTGAATTTATTTCAAAGCCTAAAAATTCCCTTATATTTGATGGGTTGATTTTGCTTTTATCGGTATTAATGACAAAGCCCAAACACTCTAAAAGCTCATACACAATCTTGGTATGTCTTGCACAATCCTGATATGAAGCTCCTAGGCAAATTAAATCATCTAAATAAATTACAACTCTAATTCCTTGTTCTCTCAGACATTCTATGACAGGCTTTAATAGTTTTGTGAAAACAAAGGGAGCTGTATTTAAACCCATTGCTAGGCAATTATACTCATACAGCTTGTCATTAAACTCAAATCTTAAATACTTCCTATCATTTACATGAACTGGGACTAAATAGTAAGCATTTTTCAAATCTATTGTACTCATAAAGTCCTTTCTTGAGAGTAATTTACAAACAGTCCTTATATCCTCCAGTTTGAAATGAGAAGTTTCTATAAACTTGTTTAGGTTCTTCAAATTAAGAATAAACCTATGAGATCCATCATTCTTAGGTATGCTAAATATAGAGGAAACAAATTGGTCAGGAACAGTTTTGCATTGTGAAATTGCACCGATGTCTAAAAGTTTTTTAATCTCAGTCTCCATGATAAGTTTATTTGATTTATTTAATTTAACTTTAACCGGCTTACATCTTTGGACTGGCAAAATTGAAAAGGGTATTTTATAACCATTCAACCATTCTAAAATCGTGGGATCTTGAGTAATTCTTTTCCAACATATGTTGAAATATTGTAATCTACCAGCAAAACATACCTCTAAGGATATTTCGCACGGCCTCTGTTGGATGGGCCAGCCTGATGACCCCTGTCTGGGGGCTTGTATGAATGTCGCTGCTGCTGATATTGGCCCACTGGCCGCTGGTGATATGCCCCTCGTTTGCCTTGGGTCTGGTACTGGTGCGGTTGACGATGGGGCTGCTGGTAGTTTTTTGAACTTCTTTTATTGTTTAGATGGCTTGATGATTTATTTGCTGCTATTCTCGGCTTAATAATATTAACAGCTCTTTTTATAGTGGAAAAAGATTTCACAGAGTCTTCCAAATTTGAATATAAAAATTCTCCCCTGCGGTTCTCTTTCAGGGCTTCTGTTAGGTTTTTATCCAAAAATGGACTTATCAGCTTTCTGCGAATGTCTGTGTATTGAAAATGTATGTTACAGATCAAACGAGAGGATTCTCCCAGTACCTTTATGACTTCCCCTTTAGAAAAATCTTTTTTCGACAGACTCTGAATAGCTTGTGCCATCTTTGCCACTGACTGACCTTTGCCGCTGGAGGCAAAATACTAGTCAACTCAACATTAATTTTGGGCGCCTCTAACAGCCTGCAATTATTTGGAATTTTCAAGTCGATTATTTTATCCTTCTCTGCTTTAGTGAATCCTTTTTCAAGGATGGTCTCCATCACCGAAGCCAAATTCGGATGAATGTCTTCACTGTAGCTTGTATCTTTAGAAGGCTCTCCCAAAGCTTCCGCTATCAGTGCCTCCTCTGCCTCTTCTGAAGAGTTTATATCTGCCTCAGGGATCTCTGCCTCTGGGATCTCTGTCTCTGGCATTTCTGCATCAGGGGTCCTTGCCTCTAGGCCTCCCAACAGGATTGGATCCACATCCAGTACAGATTCTTGATCTGAAAATTGTATGTCAGGGCTGTAGCTTTTTTAAAAATCTATAAATGATCTCTCTCCCACGGAGAGAGCGCAAAGTTGCCACGCAAAATTGCGAAAGATATGCATTATTGCGGCATTGTCCTGATTTTTCAGCTAAACATAACCTTTCCCACGGAAAGGTACATATTGTAACACAATATGTAATTAATTACATGTAGGTAGGGCAAGCCTAACCCTTAGCCCGAAGTTGTATCAGCTCGTCTTGCATGTAAAATTAAATCATCATTTTTTGATTATATATACCAGCAGCTCCCAAAATGGCCGCCCGACGCCGGCCGGCATATTCCTACTAGGAATTTCCTAGCACTATGTGCTCTAAAAATACGCCTCTCATGTGGACTAGGTATGATTTGACGTGTAAATAACGTTGAATAGGGACGAAACAACTTTATAGTACATAAAGTTACAATTACAAGCCAAACTTGGAGAATCTCTTACCTTCCATATCTTCCATTTCGATTTGTCTTTTATATTTCTTTATTTTCCTTTCCAACTTCCGTATTTTCTTGTCCGGACTTGTAGCTCTACGCTTAGGCATGATGAATTCACCACACTACACACACAATTTACTGGTTTTTTAATACTTTTACAAAAAGTTTTGAGAATTCGCGTAAAAACGCCAACGACGCGGTAAAGCGCGAAAGAACGAATGATTGTAGGATAGTTGTGTTGCCAGGTTGTTATACTTTTTTTTTGCAGAGTTGCTTTGGATACGCGGATTTTAGCACGATTGTATCGATACTACAACAGTCATCCCAGAATAATTACGAAAAATAATTTTGATTACTCGTTCCCATCTCACTATTTTCTTATTGCAACTGTTGTAAATGTTAATCAGAAACAGTTTCGTTCTATTTGTCACTTTCATAGCATCTCTAGCCGTGCGCTAGAGAGAATTTATTTCAATTTGAATCACTCCAGACAATATCTATAGAACATGCCGTTGCACTTAGCCTCAGCGATTTAACTTTTAGCTCGTGGACGGAAGGTGACGCTCTTTAGAGCCCTCGTTTTGAACAATGTGTGAATTCTCTCATGTCTCTCGTAAAGGAAATTTCACACAAAAGGTTTTCCTAAACACTACATACCTACACCTATAACATAGGTAGGTACAGCCATACTACTTTGTTACTGAAAGTTTGTAGCAAGCGCCCACACGTGCTCATATAAGTAGATCGTGTTCTAATCCAAACATATTAGCAACCATTAGAAACAAATACCAACATACTTGGATTATACTAGGTACCTAGAAATCTGATGCATATGAATAGAGAAACGAAGAATCACAGAGTTGGTTGTTGGTTGACAATGGTTGAAAATGTAGAATTTTATAATATTACTTCAATTTGGTTACTGCCCAGAGTGCCCAGTGTACATCAAATAGATTCAAATAGACAATAAGAAAAACTGTCAATCTAAGTACTTATTAATAAATACAAAAAACCAGTTCGAAACAAAATTATTCTCTACCTAAAAAGTTGGTTGAATACCAACTCAGTTAAATAGCGTAACAGCACGATTCTACTTAAAACCACAAAACCCTTTCGATCCCAGCTTCGTTGAGCGGAAATCCGTTAAGCCGCAGCTAAAGACGTCGTAAAATATTGAAAGAATTTGAAGTGATAAAGACGTCGTCAATCTGTGAAATTTTTAGAGGCGTTGATAACACCTAATATTCCTCTCGCTCGCACTATTCGACATTTTGAAAGATATAAAATCAAAAATCGTATTTTCCACATAGTGACAGTGGTGGACATTCCACACAGCTTAAATCGCACTATCAAGTTCCAAACTAAGCAAATCTTGTAACTACAGAATCTAGAATCAGATATGCATCTGATATAGTTTTTTCTTACTTCTTTTTTAGCTGATACCTATATACATATACTAGTTAGGTTATGCTACGTTCACACCCGCGCGTTCAACTCGACATTCAACGTGCACATTCACATTCCCGAGCGTATAAACGGTACGCCCGAGCCCGCAAACGCGCCTGTGAACGTGAATGCCGCGAACCGGGCGAGTGTCGGTTTTTTGGCAAAGTTCAAATGATGAATGTGCGGGCGCCCGGTGTACCTGTTTTCACGCGCGCGGGCAGTCAGTCTCTCTCGCGCTTTCGTGACGTGTGGATCTTCAACGTTGCTAAAAAAGTCGCTACGATCGGAGATTACAACATGGTCGAATTGTCAAACGAGACAATTTTGACGTTCCTGGAATATTACCAGGAAGAAGAAATATTATGGAACCCCGAACATATATTCCATATTAATCCATCATTTTGTTTCTTTTTCCAATAAAAATAAGTTAAGCCAAAGGAAATGGCAGCAACAACACCGAGATCCTCGCTGCCCGCCATGCTGGCACTGACTGACATGACGGCGTGCGTGTGAACAGCTTGAATTTTCGCCGGCCTGGGACGGGCTGCATGCCGCGCAACCCGCCAGCCAGCCCGCCGGGCTGCACGGCGTGCATGTGAACAAAGCATAAGGTTTTATTTTAGAATAAGTGAAGTTATAATTTATCAACTTCTAGACAAAGGGACTCAAGGGAAGGACTTGACATCTACCCCCCTTGCAACAATCCTATCCCCAACCCTCAACCCAGGTACAAGGATTGCTATAGTTTAATCGAACAAACATCTTATCCAGGGGCATTATTCTCTATGACAATAGGAGATTCCTTGCACCAAACAGTGAAACGTCAAAACTTGATGTTGGGCTTTATTCTTTATGACATAGGAGATACTTTGCCCTGACCGTATGACACTGGCTGCCTTGTCTTAGCTGTGATCGCGCTGCAAATGGTCATAGTGAATAAAGCTCCAGTACACAAATGTCTGTTCACGGTGGGGATCGAACCCACGGCCTACATCACAAAAGCAGAGCTTTTACTAACCAACTGACCTATGAGATTTAAGTGGTAACAATGTCGTCAGTCTATTGGGTAGGAGGGCGTACCACACTACGTTATCCTGTTTGTAGACTTACTACTTAGTTGAAAAAAAAGTTTTTTATTTGCGTTTAATACCTATTTGATTGAATTTAGTATTACTTCAAGTAATATACTGCATAAATACAGCAATGATATGATATCAGATGAACCGTTTTCTTCAAGAGAAAAGAGCCCTGGGCCAGAACTGAAAAATAAGTATAATCAGATCTTAAAGTCACATTATGAGACAATATTACTAGGCAAATAGCCATATTTATAAAAGTCATCCATGATTGACCCAACAACAATTTTGTAATTGTTCACAGCTCTCTCCTTCTCTTCTGGAGTAGTACAAACTTTCTTACTTCTCACATGGCCCTCCTCCTGCAAACCGTTTGAGAGCCACAATGCGGTGTTTGCTGTAATAAGACATGCCGGTGCAACTATTTTCAAATCTCTGGCAAATTTTTGTGTTGAATAAATCCACTGAGAATTCATGCCTATTTCTTTTAAAATATTGTCAAATGTTTGGTAGTAAGTATCCAGTAGCAAGTGGTAGTGTTTGTGTCTGAGCTCTGTATTTGTGCTGCTTATGATGAGGTATAAGGTATCAAATGCTGGACTACTTATCCTTGCTGTTTGGTAGTCTATAAAACAACAGGACACTGGTTCGTCTTCCTAGAAGGAAAAATTAAGAAAATTTATACTATGCACCTACATTTCATTATACAGTGGTGACCAAGTTAGGCATAGTAAAAGCAGTAGGTAACATACAAAATCAGTATTCTCGAAGGCTATGTACCTACCTGCTAATTTGATGATGATGATGATGATCAATGACCTATGAATATGTAATATTATAAACAAATTTGGGAAATGGGCAAACATAAAGTAAGACAAAATACAGTAAGACAGTGTTTGATGATAATGGTCAAACAGCTACATGAGATTGATCAATCAATTGTTACAACACTTATAACTTACCTTATATTTAAACAAAATGTTTTCTTTCCAAACATCACCATGACCTATGCATTTCCCATAGGCAAAATCCACAGCTTTTTCAAAATATTTCACACAGTTTTTTTTAAACTTTTCTAGCTGTGGCACATGCGGTGTACCTTCAAACTTGCTTATTGCTTTTGTTAATCGGTCTATCATAACTTCAAAATATCTTTTATTCGTTTTCTCAGAGAGTGGAACACAGACTTCTGTTATCTCATCATACAGCTTAGGATCTTTTTCCTTCAGTATAAATGACAATGCATGCAATCTGGCAAGAGATTTTAAAGCCACTGTAATGTGAGGTAAATCCAGGAACATTTCATTGACATAGGGCTTATAACCGTTGCTGGTCATGTCTTCCATAGCAATTACTTCTCTGCAGAAGCTGTCATCCGTATAATACAATCTTGGTATCACAAGCTGACAGTTTAGAGGAATATTTTGTTGCAGTTCCCCATACCTTTTAAGTAGCTTTGAGTAAACAAAGATTTCCCGCAGAAACAGAAGGGTCACAGCCCCGCTTACCCTGTACTTTTCATCAGTGGGAGCTAATTTTAAAACAATGCAAATTACCTCGGAGCCCTCGCAGTATTTATCAGTGCTGCCGGTCAATGTCACCGGCATTATAATACCGAAGTAGTTCTGCCCAATGCTATAAAACTTTGACACGGAATGGTGCCATTCTTTCAGGTTACAATTCGAAGCGATTTTACTCACTATACTGCTGATATAATCGTCGGACAATGAAGACATTTTTAGCTCAACACCTAGCATCTACTTTACTAGCATGTAGGTATGTTTTAAGAATTTGTGGAAAACCAAGTAGTTATGTACGTAACCTACATGTTTTTGTAAACAAACTATGAATGAATGAGTTATGAGATTGAGTTTGAGAGAGAATGAAAAGAAAGAACCGACACATTCAAATTCCAGAAGAACAATCCTAGTCCAGAACAATCCTACACCAAAAAGTCACTTTCAAATGTAAAATGTCAATGTCATGTCAGTCTTGACAACGAATCATGTACATAATGTTCATTCTACTCAAAGAATATCAAGGAATTTGAATACTATTACGTACATGATTAATCTCAAAACTAAAGTCTTGTTCACATTATTAAACATAAACCAATGAATAATTTAAATATGTATGTCCTATGTTTTATTCTTGTTCTTAGTTATAAACTAGTTGCATCCCGCGGTGTTACCCGCGATTAAAAATAATAATATTTTTTTATCGCGGTGTTACCTAAGTAGGTGCCTGAGTACTTATCTCCGATTAAAAATTATAATAATTTTAATTTCTGCTGGCGTGTTTCACAATGTTACCGTGTACCACGAGGAGGTTTACCCGACCGCTAGCACCCCACTCTTTACTTTACCTACCCCAACTTTTTACCAGAAATGTAGGTTTCACACAAGTCGAGTGTTCCGCTAGCGAAAATCTGATAATCCTAATAATACTAGAATTGCAAAAGTTTGTAAGTATGGATGGATGGATGGATGGATAGATCGATGGATGGATGGATGGATGGATGTTGGTTACTCTATAACTCCAGAACAGCTGAACGGATCTTGGTGAAAATTGGTACAGAGATGTATTATAGTCTGGAATAACACATAGGCTACTTTTTATGCCGTGGGAATACCGGGATTCAAAACTACGCTTGTTAAACCACAGGGCGCTGTCTGTTGCCATCTTTTTTTATGGGCACACGCAATACCTACATAGTGTCAGAAAATATAAATAACAGCCCTATTTATTGAACGTAGGTTTGGTTTCGGGAATTAAAAACTCACCTCACGAAAAGATAATTTAGTAAGTTTGGCTCTATTTCCTTCGTTTCATCGCTAAAACGGAAATAGTCTTGCTGACGAAGGTGCGGAGATCGGTCGTGCTAGCTGAATACCAACTACCAACAGAAACTGGGTTCCCAGGTGTTTCGATTTGTTTTTATTCCTTCCAATTGATTGCATCTAGCCACCCTAAAGCATTTCTAGCTTTATCACCATCATCATAAGCCTGAAGAAGTTCACTTCTATTATGAAGTAGGTAGGTAGACCTACGTATAATGCTCTATTTATTTCACGAGCGAACCATTTTGAACTACATCCATTGCTGGATCGGATTGGGGCATCCTACGCTTCATATCCCGGTTCGTAGTGGGCCACCTTTTTTACTTAGTGGTTGTCAATTCTATGAATATGACCTACCCATTAACACTTTAACTAGGTAAGTACTTCATTTATGGAGATGATGATGAGAGTCTGCAGTCTCTATGTTCCTTGTATAGCTTTACCTATAGGTACTTATGATTTCAGGATTTTCAGATTTTTTTAACGCCTCAACGCAGATCTACTATTATTTATTCCATAACTTTGTATTCGTATCTGCAAAATATATAGTCATTACCTAGTAAAACGCAACACCAACCAACATAACGAAAAAAAACAGATGCAAATCTGCAAATCATCTCAAAAATAACAGCATTCCTTAAACAATAGCAATGTGACATTTCTGCTGATGCTCTAATTAAAAACCTTTTGTTTCTTCCATTTCGAGACAGATTATGTCCCTGAAAAGAAAGTTTCAGTATCGTACCAGCCAATCCAAATAATCTAATCGTAATAAAAGCTAACTAATAACTATAGTAGGTAAAAATAATAAATTCTCTTTATCTATGACTAGCGAGCGACCCGCCCGGCTTCGCACGGGTGCAATGCCTAAGTATTAACATATAAACCTTCCTCTTGAATCAATATTTATTAAAAAAAAAACTCAGCATCAAAATCCATTGCGTAGTTTTAAAGATCTAAGCATGCATGGACGGGCAGACAGAGCGGGAAGCGACTTTGTTATAAAACTATGTAGTGATTTTTGTCAAAGATTAGAATAGTATCCTCTACCTAGGTAATAAAATTTTATCTCTCTCAAACCTGCTTTTTATCCCTGTAATAAAGAATAATCTTCTTCAATAAAACACTTTGATAAGTTGTAAACTACCTACTAGGTATCACGGAAGGTTCAATTTTCCGAGTAAATAAACTTTATCTGCGAGCTCCTTGAGACGATTTACTATTGTAGCTACCTACGTATGAATACCTATACCACAGAAGAAATTATAGTTTGTACGAATATACGAAACTATAGCTTGTATGGGCAGAAAATCTCTTTTTCAATAATTTTCAGTAACAATTTTTTTTTATAATTATATTTATCACGTACCTAGTCCTCTTAAACGCGAAAGATTGTAAGTATGGATGGATGTTTGTTACTCTTTCACGCAGGAACGGCTAAACGGATCTGGATGAAACTTGGCAGAGAGATAGATTATAGTCTGGAATAGCACATAGGCAACTTTTTATCTCGTGGAAATACCGGAATTTAAATCAGCGCGGGTGAAACCGCGGGGCGCAACAAGTTTTTTTATAATATCCCAAAAGTTGTTGTCCGAGAGGGATTTGAACGACCCCTTGATACGGGATTTTTTTCAAGTGACTGCTTGTTTCGTGTTTCGTAGCGCGCTGTCGTAGCAGGCTCGTAACGTAGCGCTACGGTGGCGGCTCAAAGTAAAACTCGCTGTTTTACTTTGAGCCAAACAAACAATAAATATTTATGCCTGAAGGTGTATGATACCAGAGGTATGAATTAAGGAAATTACTGGTGATTTGAAAAATATGCCTGTACGTAGTTATTGTTGAGATTAAAATAAAAGAGCATCGGTGGTCCTAGTGGGATCGACTCTGCCTTCTGATAGCTCGCATCCGGTCGTGAACACTCATAATTTATTATTTTGTACTAACACAATAATAAATTACCTATAATGTTCGATAACTGCTTTACAAAAAAAACCTATTTAAATCATGGTATTTTAGGGTTCCGTACCCAAAGGGTGAAACGGGACTCCGCTCCGCTACTCCGCTGTTCGTATGTCTGTCTGTCTGTCCGTCTGTCACCAGGCTGTACCTATCTCATGACCGTTGAAATTTTTACAGTTGATGTATTTCTGTCATATCTAAGGTGCAAGAAATACTAAAAAAATTACACAAATAAGGGGGCTCCTCCCATACAACAAATGTGATTTTTTTTCCGTTTTTATAGATAATGGTACGGAACCCTTCGTACGCGAGTTCAAGTCGCACTTAGCCGGTTATTGCTAGTTATTTTAGATGCGTTGCCATTGGCCCATAATTCAGGCAATAATTTTTTACTATTGTATTCGGAGTCGCAGATAACTTCAACTCTACGCACTTAGATTGCATAATATTGTACACAAATGAGCAATCCGTCATAGTCTGAAGGAGCAGACTAGGTAATTGCCGAAGCACAACGACCCGTCTAGCCACCGAATTTGGTAAGTAATCCTTCTAATATTCTAAGCGCGAAAGTTTGTGAGTATGGATGGATGGATGATGACACTCTTTCACGCCGGAACGGATCTGGATGAAACTTGGCAGAGAGTTAGATTATAGTCTGGAATAACACATAGGTTACTTTTTATCCCGTGGGAATACCGGGATTTAAATCTGCTCGGGTGAAACCGCGGGGCGCAACTAGTACGAAATAAAGACAAAAATACATTTTGTAGTCAAATATACAGTCTTATTCTTCTTGGTAGGGCGGTCTCAGCGTAGAATAAAACTCGTCATCTCGATGGATGTCAACTATTTATTTTTGGCGACCTCAGTGGCGCAGTGGGCGAGAGTCCGCCTGCGACGCAAGAGGTTGCGGGTTCGATTCCCGCCTCGGAACAAATTTGTATACGATCTGCAGAAATTTGTTCCGTTGGTCTGGGTGTTTATGTATGATAAAAAATATCTATGTAAGTATATAATGTATTTAAATCAGTAATCTAGTACATAATTTTAACACAAGCTTTGAGTAGCTTACTTTGGGGCTAGATGGTGCTGTGTGGATTGTCCAGCATCATACATTTATTTATTTTATTTATTATTTATGCCACTAACCGCACCACGCGGGATAATTTAAAAACAAGTTGGAATCACGACAGAAGCATCCAATTGACTCTTTAATAGTCGAATTAACAAATCTCGTAGTAGATTATTAGAGTTCCTTTCGATAGAAAGGATCAAAACGTTCTGGATTGCATGTTTTTCAGCAAAACGACACTTTCGGAGAGTTCAAAAAGCCAGTTAGGATGTATTTATTTGCATAATCTATGAAGTTTGATAGATTGGTATTTCAAAACATAACCCAAGTTCACCTTTACAACAGACAACTTTGGGTAAACTTCAAGCTAGACCTCTTATTTCAAAACCTTGACCTTGGAAAGTAAGAATTAATTACACTCGACTGTTAATGAGGTTATAGGTGTTGTTAAAATAAAGTGTTTCATAAACCACCATCAGTTTCCAATACTGGCCGTCTTACCGCAAAAGGGAACATCTAACATATTACATCATACATCTCGAGAAAAATGGGTTTAAAGTTTTTTGATTTTTTTCGGGAATAAAAATAATTAGAATGTATGCAGAAAAAATAAATGCAATTACTTGCATATACGTATTATATTTATATACATTTTTATTATTTATTTTTATTCTTTGTAAAATCATGATTTTTTCTTTTAACTTATTACAAAAAATCTAATGGGTGTCAGATGTGCCTTGCATGCAACATGCCCGAATCAGAAATCATTTTGGTATTAGTATGTTTGGTCTTACGTTTACCTAATACCAAAATGATTTCTGACTCAAGCACATTTCCCTTATATTATTGTATTATTTGTGTTCGAACAGTATTTATGCGTGTTTCTTTAGAGTTATTCTTTCAAACAACCTCCCCGAAATGAAATAAAATGAAATAATAGCCAATCGCACCTCGAAATTGCGAGCCGCTGTCACCGGACCCTTAAGACGGCAGAATAGGTAATGTTTAATTTATTTAAATTTGGTTTTTGAAATTATAGCATTTTTAAGTTTGTCTAACCGCCGGATTCTGAAAGCTCGATCAAAGCTGTCTAGTCACTTTCTATCTCTATCTAATTTGAAGTAAAAGCTCGATCAAAGCTAATCGGAATGCGAACTCGATCAAAGCGAATCCAGACTCATTGCCTTCCCTCGATTAGTATTTTGAGTTTTTTTTAAGCATTTTTTCTCAATTCTACCTACGTATTCAGTTATTATATGTATATTAAAAAAAAATAATGTAACACTTTCTTTCTACTCTTTTTTTCCAACGAAAATAGAATAAATAAAGTATCTAAATACTACTTAAAGCAACAAAAAGTAAAAGCTCTAACATGTGGATGAGTAACTTTGCACTGACGAACTTATGTTCTACGTAAATAGATTCGCGTCTTCAGCCCGAAGTTCTGACATAGCAAAGCGACAGAAATATTGCGAGGAAAAGCTGACGATATCACTTTCTATAATATCTAACGCCTAAGTTTTAATAAGCGGCACTTCTGTTTATCTGCAGAAACAGCTAAAAACTAAACAAGTTTCGAGTAGGAGCTCTTTGTGAAGGGCTCAACCGAGAAAGTACTACCATCAAGCCTTTTCTGCAAAGCATCGCTACTGTTTCGGTTAGAAGAGTGTGGTTATCGTTGTTAATTACGGGCATATGAGGCTTAACATCTGTATTCCTCAAGTTGATGGACTCAGAGCAGTGCATCGTAGGGCACGCACCTATCGTTATGTGCTTGACTTACGAGGCAATCTTTGTACAGGTGATGGTTACCAACAGGTGGGCCATCAGCTAGTTGTATTTAAAAAAAAGGTACGTTAGGTTAATCGATAGGTAAATGAGATAAAAAAAATAAATATCGATGATAAAATATATCGATACGATGTTTCGAAAAATAATAAATTTATAAAACAGGTACTTAACAATAGGCCATTCGAAACACAGTTACAATTTTTCACATAGGTAATTTTGACATTTAACAGAACTTTAATTTTTCAGCATTTTTTTTATTTGTCAGATTCTCAGTTCATAATTTTTTTTACAGCAAATATCATTTGAGTATGTTAAAGTTCTAACCACAAAAATGTTAAATTTTTTTAAGTTTCCAGAAAAATTCCTTTCCACCTCGACAGGAACACCAAATGTCATATTATCAGATTTAAAGCTTTTACTATATGAATCAGTACTGTAAAGGAATTAAGAGAAGGATGGAAGCCGAAACACCCATTCATCTAGTATCTTGAAATTCCAATGGAGTTTGAATAGACATTGGCTGGCAGATTGACGCAAAAGAAGGAGAGTTATTTAGGGTTGGGTTGGGTACCAAACATCTCGCATAAAATCGAATAAAATTTATAATTCACAACTACTAGTAAAGGTTATCGAATATCAAAGTGTATTTTTAAAAGACCTGACTGAATCCGGAGACAGCGAGAAACATAAAGAATAATACCTGTCTACTAATTTGCGACCTATATGCCTTTAGTTGATAAACGTAGTGCCAGTGGCACGTCTAGGGCACGTCTGTAACATGTAAGACCTGTGCGACAATGTGGGAAATGTAAGTAGGTGGCGGTTGATTATGATTTGCTATTTTGTAATAACACCATGTTAAAAAAAACTCAATTAGTAATAGAAAAAGCGCTATAATGAACGAAACTCAATTTTGCATTCAATCAAACCTGTCCCTTTCGGGTTTTCTACAAAATAAATTACCAACCTACCGAAAACCGAATGACGCAAGAAAATATTTTCCTATCTACGATAACGCTATAACTGAAGGCGAAGGTACCTATTGAAATCCCAGTTACGCTCAAGAGGGCAGCGTCACCCGCACGCAACCCTCGATCCTGTCTCCCAGATCATCGATAGCTGAGTAATTTATTACTTTAGTAGCTGCCGACCGCGGCTTCGCTTGCGTGGCTTATGGTACTTGCTGCTGATAGATCAAGCAGATGACCCAACTTTTTTTATATATTTTTTTTTCAAACTATGGGTAAGACATTTGACAGCAATCTCACCTGATGTTAAGTAATGATACGGTTGATGATGTAGCACGTTTACCTTGACGATACCTGTTTACTCTTGATGCTTTCAAGAGCATCCAAATTATAGAAAAAGCGGAAACATATTATAAACATTCCTCTTGAATCACTCTATCTTTTAAAAAAAACGTATCAAAATCCGTTGCGTAGTTTTAAAGATTAAGCATACATAGGGACATAGGGACAGAGAAAGCGACTTTGGTTTATACTATGTATTGATGATAGTGATGTAGTGATATTTATTTAAAACATTGTTCGGTCTTGCGCCTGTTCGATTACCTACTCTGTAATGTAGATTTTTACGGGTATAAAATATAATACGGGTATCAATAATGTTTTTTTTTAATATAACTAGCTTAAGGAACATGCAGATGGCCCACCTGATGGTAAGTGGTAACCATCACCCATAACAAAGCATTGCCTCATAAGTCACGCACGATAGGAACGTGCCCTATGATGCACTGCCCTGCGTCCATCAACTTGAAGCAAATGAATATGCTAATCATCCAACTCACTATAGTTTCATCCCGATCGATACAGGATCCAGTGCAATGCAAGACAAGACACCCAAACATATAAACTTCCATATTTCTATATTAGTAGGAAGGATGGAACAGCTGAACAAACCACTGAGTTTCTTGAGTTATGGAAATTGGAATAAGATTATAACAGAACCATAATTTGTGTTATGTATAACGATAATGAGGCAAACTCTTGATGTAGGTAATGCATGAGAGTCCAAATGAAGTAATAGATAGATATATGTATTATGATAATACATACTTTATGAAAGTAGTTATAACATGAGTATTTTATTGTTTGACAGCTAGACGTTTGACTGACATCTCACCTGAATGGAAAGTGAAGATGCAGTCAAAAGTGCAATTCATATGATCTTCATAGCACTGAGCACTTGACTTGTATGTAGCATGCAATAAAATTACTGATGGCTGATAAAAAAGACCTACCTGAGAATGATTTTAAGATCCAGCTAATGAGTTTGTTAATAAAATACGCCTGTGGAGATTTTCCCATCAACGAAACGGTCCCACTTTGCCTAATCCTCGATTAACCCGGCGTTGCAGCTAAATTTGATTGTAACCAGCTTAAGAAACTCTCAGGGGTAACCAAGGGCTAACCTTTCTTCTTGATTACTCCCTGAGGGATGCTTTTACATCGGCTAGATAAGCACTCTCATGTGAGTGCCTAACTTACATTGTTATTGTAACTGTCGACGCGGTGCTGATCTTAATGTAAGCATTTTGATTCTGGAGCCCTGATTATATTAGCTCGTGAAAATGTGTCTTGGGTTCAAGAGCAGGTGGTGTCGTCATATTTTTATATCCATATCTTGTGGCTCATAAAAGTTTTACTGTCTGTTCATGGACTATCTCTGGATGTACGTAGTAGGTACATTACCTACCTACGGTTTTAATAAAAATCTCTTACATTTTTTTTACTACATTATTTTACCAATGTTTTGACACTGGCACTGGTTAAATTTGTTACTCATAAATTTCTAAGTCAGACATTATTTTGAATTCTTTTTGTATGTCACGTATTAATAATTACGAGTATCTAATGCTTAGGTAGGTACCTTTTTTACACCCGCTAAACGAACACCTACTTACCACCTGGACACGATTTACAAAGGCCGATATGAAAAGCGCCTCCGTATACCCATACCGGCCCGAATACCCTAATGTCTGGCTATATCCAGATGGCTTTCAGTTTGACATTTGATTACCATCCATCCAAGGAATTTAGTGTCCATCACAAGGAATTTAGATACAGATCTATCCATATGTTGCTATTATCTCGATAGCCAAGACATTAGCGTAATCGGGCCGCAGGTCGGCCGTTGTAGGAAAAACTTGACTAAGTAGGAAATAATCGACCCGAACCGAGCAACATACCCCGTACATGACATGCTACACCTGCTTTCTTGTCCGCTGTGCACAACTACCTGCACTTGGTACGACTAGCACTGTTTCGAAATAAACTAGCGACATGATGAGAAGAAGAAGAATTATAGCCCTATCAGTTGCCTCGCTCTAGTAGTCTCGTGACTAATGACTAGATTACTAGAGCGAGTGTGGTACAACAGTGGAACAGTAGAACAGTGGAACAGTGTGGTGAAAGGATTTTAAGTGCGCCTCACGGGGCTCCTTTCGAGCACTTGAGACATGGTATAGAACTTGTAAGGTTTTATAACATGCTGGTTTACTCACCATGTTTTCCTTCACCGTTTGAGAGTACCTACTGGCATTGTGCACATAAATTTTTGAACAGAAAAACTCATTGGGCTATAACTAATGAGGGGGCAGCATATTGGTCGCCAAAAAGTTCGAGTGGGTCTTGTCAAAAAAAGAATCATAAATACATAAGACCGGTTCACCATTTTCCGAACACCTACGTAAATTCAAATAAATAAGTCAATGGAAAAAGCTTACGGTAGCAAATAAAAATGGCCTTGGCTCAAGGTGAAGTGCGCACTGAAAATTTAAAGGCAAGGGCGACAAAAAGCTTACGTGGCTACAATCAACTTGTCAATTTATGAAATATTACTATGCTCCACCCCACAGTCATCAAGCTTCCGCCTCTCAAACACGTCTCATCAGTAACAGTTTACCGCCGAAACCGCTTAGACGTGTAATCTTACCCATGTCTTGAAAATTCAACATGAGTCTCTACACGAGTCACAGTCTTTTCCCTTATTCTTCAAACCCCATCCCAAATGGCTTCCTTGCGCAGGCGGACGATAAACCGAAGCCGGGTAAAGTTGTATTTTTAGATGTGACTCCGGCTCGTACTCCGATCATGAAAACGTCGTCTGCCAATGCCGTAGTACCTATGCGAAATAACCTCGTCCATCCGAACATCGACAGGGATATCGTTTACGAGAACATTAAGCCTGTATTTTCAATCTTGAGGCTCATGGGCGTCCTTCCCTTAACCAGACCACAGCCAGGGACAAACGAGTTCCATATCGCATCCACCTCAATGCTCTACTCGGCGCTTATGTTTGCGTTTCTGATTGGATACGTGCTGTACCTTTCTCTCCATAAAGTCCAGATCCTACGGACGTCTGAGGGGAAATTTGAGGAAGCAGTCATTGAGTATCTCTTCACAGTTTATCTGTTTCCTATGACCGTGATTCCTATAATATGGTATGAGACGCCGAAAATTGCTGGTATCCTCAACGAATGGGTAGAGTTTGAGGTACTATAACTAACCCTAATAGGTTTTTTAAACAAAGTAGATAAGATAGGTACTTATTTTTTTGTGATTTGACTTTTTATTTGCAGATAGCTTACAGAAACTTATCAGGTCAACCAGTCCAAGTGAAGCTTTACAAGAAGGCATTGATTATCGCAGTTATTATACCGATCCTATCGACGACGTCTGTGATCATAACTCATGCAACCATGGTTCATTTCAAGGTCATGCAATTGATCCCTTACGTTTTCTTGGAAATACTGACATATATGCTTGGGGGTTATTGGTATCTACTCTGTGAAGCTCTGAGCGTCTGCGCCAGCGTCCTGGCCGAGGACTTTCATCGCGTAAGTGTACATAATCACACAATCTTCATTTGATTCTTGGGTACCTACATGTTCATACAAAATAAAAAAAATACCACGTACCTTGATCACAGATAAGAGAATACTATTACCTTGATCTAATAATAGGTGTGCTTGCCAATATATGTGTTTGGTTCCAGGCTCTTCGTCACGTCGGACCAGCTGGAAAAGTGGCACAATATCGCGCACTTTGGCTCCGTCTTAGCAAGCTAGCTCGTGGTACTGGAATCGCAAACTGCTACACCTTCACTTTCGTCAATCTTTACTTATTTCTCATCATCACCTTGTCAATCTATGGCCTGTTGAGTCAGATCTCTGAAGGCTTTGGGGTCAAGGATATAGGATTGGCACTGACGGCGTTCTGCAGCATTTTTTTGCTGTTCTTCATTTGTGATGAAGCTCACTACGCCTCTCACAATGTAAGTAATTTCATAAACTTAAAGATTAATATTGACGTCACATTCAGAGAAAAAGATAATGCTTTATGGAAATTTAAAAATTCACACAGTGGACACCGTAGGTATATGTATAACGCAGTTAGCGTGATTTTTCTCTGTTCAAAAATTTATGTGCACAATGCCAGTAGGTACTATCAAATGGTGAAGGAAAACATCGTGGGGAAACCGACATGTTGTACAACCTAACAAGTTCTATAACATGGGTCAAGTGCTCGAAAGGAGCCTCTTACGCACTTAAAATCCTTTCACCACACTATTTTGAAAAGAAACTAGTGACACGACAAAAAAATAAGGCGTCTTCAAGGTCACCAATTCATCATAACTTATATGATGAATTGGTGACCTTAGTTAAATGATATAACTTTAAAATGATTATCAGGTACGAACAAACTTTCAAAAGAAGCTGCTCATGGTAGAGCTGTCCTGGATGAACACAGACGCGCAGACTGAGGTGAACATGTTCCTGCGAGCCACCGAGATGAACCCTTCACAGATCAGCCTGGGTGGCTTTTTTGACGTTAACCGAACGCTGTTCAAGTCTGTACGTAAATATCACAAACTTAAGTATACCGTAACAACACTGACGCGCAAGAGAGCGCAAAAGATCGAATACAGTGTTTGCTGCCCTACACCTCGGTCCAAGTTTCAGTTACGTTTCTGGTGAGGTTTCAGAAGCCCGTCATCATGTAGAAATTCATTATGTAGAAACGTAAATATTTTTGATAGTAGATACCTAAACCCCCTCCTCAGAGACGTTACTTTTATTTAATCCACACCTTAGTTACACAGAATATCTCGATCTCTAGTGTGGCCGTTAGATTGAAAAGGTTATAATTGTGTGTTTACAAGAGTATCCATGCTGTCGTTTCGCATTTAATTATCCTTTTTTAGAGTGGGTTTATAAATTTGTAAATCGATGATTCGCCGTAGCTTGAGCGAGCTACGGTTATGCTACGGCGTAGACGCAAACGCGTTCATGTCTTTTTTCACGCTGTTTAGACAGCTGTAGAAGTACTTACTTACGTATGTCATAGTTGACAACATATACTTAATATTATAAAATATTTAAAAATAATAATCGAAGTTAAAATTATAAAAAATAACTCGCAAGAAAAATACGACTTCAAAATGCACTGGAAAATACACCCATCACTATCAACTACATATAGTATAAAACAAAGTCGCTTTCTCTGTCCCTATATCCCTGTCCCTATGTATGCTTAAGAGCCCGGTGACAGCGGCTCGCAGTTTCGAGGTGCGATTGGCTATTATCTCATTTCGGGGAATAACTATATCCAGTGACACGCATAAATACTGTTCGAATACAAATAATACAATAATATAAGGGAAATGTGCTTGAGTCAGAAATCATTTTTGAATTAGGTAAGCGTAAGGCCAAACATGCCCGAATCAGAAATCATTTTGATATTAGTACCTAAATGATTTCTGATTCAGGCATGTTTCCCTTATATTATTGTATTATTTGTATTCGAACAGTATTTATGCGTGTCACTGGATAGTTATTCTTTCAAACAACCTCCCCGAAATGAAATAATAGCCAATCGCACCTCGAAACTGCGAGCCGCTGTCACCTGGCTCTTAAATCTTTAAAACAACGCAACGGATTTTGATGTGGTTTTTTTAATAGACAGAGTGATTCAAGAGGACGGTTTATATGTATAATACATGCATGATATGTGCACCCGTGCGAGGCAGGGGCGCGCGGACAGGTCGCTTGTACTACTCAAAAACTACTCGTCAGATCTGACTAAAATTTATATGGGACCAAATGACAAGCACCAGCTTTCAACAAAAATAATTTAAATCGTTCCACCCAGTAAAAAGTTATGAGGTGCCTATAACATTAAATTGGCAACAATCATAGAGCTACATTAAATTCAAAAACAAATTCCTCAACAAGTCTACCAGCACTTATGTTCACCAAACCTGCCTAAAGTCAAAAGAAACTAAACTACTGGACATACTTCCTTATTTATCTAATGTAATGTACCAATTCCGATTGTTATTAACAAAGACAGAGAATGTTCCTTAGTTTCACAAAATGTCCGAGGTGCTATCTATCAACAGCCTGAGCTGTGCTGTCGACTACGTACAAAACTAGCGCTTTCATTAGGTTCGAGATAGATTATGTAGGTAATATATTTATGAAATTATGGTCTAGAGTCTAGGCACTAAAAGTTATACTTAGTACTTCTTTTGTCAGCTTCTAGCAACGATGGTGACCTACCTAGTGGTGCTCCTGCAGTTCCAGATAAGCATCCCAGATGACAGTCAGAGCCAGAATGCGGATGAAGAGCCCTACAATATCACCACACCGACCGAATCGACTACTACCACCATGATCACAACCATTCTTACCACTCTGGCCAAGAAGAAGAAGAAAAATTAAAGAAATTATTTATAATAAAATGTCTAGTTGTTGACGACCTCAGTGGCGCAGCGGGCGAAAGTCCGCCTGCGATGCAGCGGTTGCGAACAAAGTGTACGATCTGCAGAAATTTGTTCTGTTGGTCTGGGTGTTTTCTATGTATAATAAAAATATCTATCTATGTAAGTATCGTATTAAATATATTATATCAGTTATCTAGTACCCATACATAACACAAGCTTTGAGTAGCTTACTTTGGGGCTAGATGGTGCTGTGTGGATTGTCCAACATTAATTATTCAATTATTCTAGTTTTTATTAACTATTTAGGTAAATAAGTTAACATTCAGAAAGAATCGTAGATATGTAAGTCTTATCCCCGGTTTCTGAAAGCGCGATCAACACTAATTGGCTGTCAAGTCACTTGCTATTTCAGCTTTTACTTCAAATTAGATAGAGATAGCATGTGACTTGACAGTCGATTAGTGTTGATCGTGCTTTTAGAAACCGGGGGTCAGAAATAAATACATTCTTACTAAAAACAATGTCGCTTTCTCTGTCCCTATGTCCTCTTGTAATAAATAATTGTACTTTATGAAGGTATGTAGGTACTACATTCTCACATAATAACACAAACGGATAGTACACAGTAGGGATAGCCCATCTTATAAGTACATTTTTATATCAAGTTGATGGACGCAGGGCAGTGCCCCGTACAGGGCACGTTCCTATTGTGCGTGACTTGCGATGCTTTATTATAGGTAATAGTTACCACTTAACATCAGGTGGGCTATATGCTTGTTCCATCGGGGTTGTTTAAAAAAACAGATCTAGTGGTTCAGCCTGAGTGGTTCGATCTGGCTATTAGAATCTGTGGACTGAACCCACTTTCGTTCACTATGGAACGACAAAAGAAAAGTAAGTTCTTGAATGAATAAACCGTTCAGGATCTATTGATTTCGTTCATTTAGTTCATTCTTCTAGTCGAGATAATTCTGTGCTTTTCTGGAAATACGCGAATCAATCGAATAATCTTGTAATTTAGTACAGATTTTTGTAAATTACTCAAACTAGAAGGAATCTTACAAACTCCAACAATGGTAGACTATAGCAAGTGGAAAGACATTGAGGTTAGTATGTAGTCCGCGATTATCGTAAAACAGACTCTTTGTTTTCCTAGATCTAGGCTCTCATCTAGGCTTCACCACCGGTGTATTTCAGATTTCTGATGATGAAGACGAGACCCACCCCAACATCGATACTCCATCGCTGTTCCGATGGCGACACCAAGCGCGCGTTGAACGGATGGAAGAGCGCCGCCGAGAGAAAGATGAACTCAAGCAGAAAAAGACCGAGAACCTCCGGCAGATAAATGCAACGCGAAAGGAAATGGCCCAAGCCGGGCCAGACAGCCCTAACCTAGAGGCTCTAAAGAAAACCCTTGCAGAGCTACAGGCACAAGAAATGAATTTACTTAAAAAAGAAGAAGAGCTCAAAAAGAAGGATAAAACTACTCCGTGGAATGTTGACACAATCAGCGAGCCCGGATTCACCAAAACCGTCATTAACACTAAGCCAGTAAGGCCCAGAGATGAAAACCTGACGGAGGAAGAAAAAGAGAAAAAAATGAGAAAGTTTATCAGAGAGAATGAAGAACGTTTGAAAGAGTTTGGTATGCTAAGGAAATATGATGACTCAAAACAATTCTTGATGGACAACAATCAGCTTGTTTGTGAAGAAACTGCCAACTACTTAGTTATTTGGTGCATCAATTTGGAAATGGAGGAGGTAAATAAGTAATAGTAATACTAAACAATAAGAACTAAAAATAAAGTAGGTGGCACTATCTTGAAACTGGCTGTGTTGTGATTGATGGCTCAGATGGTCAGGCCATAAAAAAGACAACAAAAGCAAAGCTAACAAAGTAGACAAGTACTAAGAAAGGAAGTTATTTTGTTGATGTAAAATATTAGGTATTTAGCCTGAAATGTATGGAGGTCTATTCCCAACAGTGGACGGATCAGGTTGATGTTTTAAGTAAAATATCACAATAACAATTTTGATATCTTCTGCTCAATTCTTCTACTATATTAGCTATTTCATGTTCTTCCAGCAACCAAAACGAAAATATCACATTATATTTTTCAGAAACATGACCTCATGGTGCATGTGGCTCACCAGACCATCTGCATGCAGTACATTCTAGAACTCTCAAAACAGTTGGATGTTGACCCTCGAGGATGTGTTGGAGCATTCTTTGCAAAGTAAAGTATTCAGCGCTAACATACAGTGCAATCCACATTTAGTATTCAGAATCACAGTATTAATTTCAAAATGGTCTAGTCCTAGTAAAATTTTCTTGCTATATTTTGTGTATGTAAGAAGATTGATCTGGTCACATTATATAAATGTCAGCGAATTGGCATGATACCATAAGCTACTTAACTCCTAAAACATGCAGTCACACAATGTGCCCTACTGCCCTTGATGCATTATCTCAGAGGTCCATCAGCTTGAGGCCAGAAAACCTCATGTACCTGTAATTTCACAGGCTATACCACTCATACCCATCAAACCGAAACACAGCAATGCTGCATGGTGGTGGTACTTCCCTGAAAGTCCTTCATTCAGCTCACAGTTAAATTTTACTCTCTACTCACAGGATCCAAGTAGCAGAGAAGACTTACAAAGACTCTTTTGATGATGAACTGAAGCAGTTCATAGCTCGAATCGAAAAGCGTGCTGCTGAGAAAATCCAGGAAGCCCTGAAAGAGCAAGAAGAAGAGGAGAGAAAAGCGCGACTTGGTCCCGGAGGTCTGGATCCGGTAGAGGTGTATGAGGAACTACCTGATGTAAGATATTTTTATTATTCATAAAGTTAAGGGAGCACCTGATGTTGAGCAGTTAATTTTGCCAATAACAATAACATACCTTCATAGAAGAAGTCCACAAAGGACATCTTAAATCTAAATTTAAATCTTGATTTAGTGTGCACCTAATATTAAGAGGTTCTAGTTTTTTTTATAATAATATTTCCTGATGGAACAAGCAGATTGCCCACCTGATGTTAAGTGGTGACCATCACCTAACAAGGTGTTGCTTCGTAAGTCACGTGCGATATAAATGTGCCCTATGATGCACTATATATGATGCGTTATATCAAAATATCAATTATGCGCACTCTGTGGTGCAATCGTAGCTGGTGTCTAACTGCGCGGTTATAGTCAGATATCCATGGCGCAAAAAATGCCGCCGATATAATCATTGCCAAAGGTTCAAATAAAAAATCGTGGTAGGAGGTACACATGTGATATTTAGTTTTGTTTTTTTCCAGGAACTCAAGAAATGCTTTGATGCACAAGATGTGCCCTTGCTGCAAGCAACAATTGCAAAGATGCCCGAGGCGGAAGCAATCTACTTCATGAAGAGATGTATTGACTCTGGTCTATGGGTCCCTGGCAAGAATGACGACGAAAAAGAAGAAAATACGCCAGAAGGCTCTGGAGACTCTACAGAATTGCCAGCACCTGCTACAGCCACCAGTTCTGAGGATGTGGACTGAGGGTCACTAAGGTGCAGTGACGTTAGCTTATTCATAGCCCTGCATCTTAATGAAGTATTGGACTCATTACGACGTCAAAAAATATTGTTTCTATCCAAGTGTAACATAGGTTATTTTTTAGCTATAAAATATTTGATTGGCATAGTATCATTTGTTTATCCGTTATAGCATTTACTGTATTTATAAATAAGGTGCTTCAAATCTTCAGCTTCATAACAATCTTTATTCTAGTGTACAAATTCCATTGCTGTTTACTTGAGATTTTAAATATAAAGTACCTTAATTGTCATATTATCAGCTTGTTTCATTTTTATGAGCCTAAGAAGCGCTAGAACTCTGAAATCATCGGTGCCTTCTTTAATAGTAGGAAAAAGGGTAGGTAACCAATAAAAGTTGCTTGTAAACTTGTACTTTTTATATAACAAAACTACAATAGCATGAGACGGTGCGGGGGCGCTACGTTAGCAAATGCGGTGGTAATTGTGGCCGCCCTTCCAGTTTGCTGTAGTCTAGGTGAAATTCTTTCGCCACCTGCAACAATAGAAATAATTTATGAAAACATAAAATTCTGGTATACAACATAAATCTGGTCTGGTATACTGCATAAAACAAAAAGACTGGTTCAATTGCGTTGTGGTCATTAATTCCCGCTGTGCATTCTTGCACTTTGCGTGAAGTATGTAGTGTGCAATTGGCATTACCTACCTAAGCTTAATAATTATATTAGCTTAAAGCCCCAATCCCTGGCGGTGTCTGGGTTTGTCGGTACGAATATCTCGTGCCATGGTCTTCCATGTTAAAGTCACGAGCAACTGTAACTCGTAACAGAGGAACAGTTAGTGTTAACACAAGTTCAAGAATACCGCCAGATAAATTGGCGGGCCAATTTGACCTTGCCATTTGGGATAGTAGCTAGCTGGCAACACATCTATAGGCGTTATTTACTTTTATACGCGATCATACTTTCAGCTAGCTTCAATTCAATAAACACCTAATCTGACCTACAAATAAAAGACTGTAACACCCCCTACTATTAAGACTGTATCACCAGGTTTTTCCAAAAAAAATCTTTTGATCACATGATTAAATCAGTGCTAATATCTACCTTGCGCCAATTGTGAGCATCAAAGAAGTAATAGGTGCCGCGCTCGTAGGTAGAAGTTTTCTCTACCATAGGCATGCCGGGCGCTTGAGAGATCCACACCTTTTCCTCCATGTGATACCGCCATTCTCGATTGTATCTGATTTTAAAAATAATAATAAACGATATAGTCAAAAGAGTAATGAGCTTCAATAAGTAATGGACAGGACACAAAGAACAAGTCCAAACAGATGGTCTTATATTGTTACCAAATTGTTACCAAACTACATTTTAGTGCGCTCCGCGGTTTCACCTGCGCAGATTTAAATCCCGGTATTCCCACGGGCTAAAAAGTCTATGTGCTAGCCTATGTGATATTCCAGACTATAATCTATCTCTCTGTCAAGTTTCATCCAGATCCGTTCAGCCGTTCCGGCGTGAAAGAGTAACAAACATCCATCCATCCATACTTACAAACTTTGGCGATTATAATAGTCGTAGGATTTTTCCTTCCAAAACATAAATGCTTTTTGGTATTAGATCAACATTTTAGGTAGAAAACCTTTTTTTTCAGTTTTTACTAGTACTCACAGTTCTGACGCCGCCGCAATCTGAAGTACATCACCGACAAAACAGTAAAACAAATAAAATAATAGGTCTTCCTTATATCGACTCAGTCGTAGGGGCGCCAACTTTTCTCTGATGGAGCCATTTATCAGATACTCGGGAGGCACATGGTAATCCATGTCTTGCGGCCTGAAATATCAACTAATATCAATAATTGAATAGATTTTTGTCAACAGGAACCAGCCATATTATCGGAATTATTCTAAGACATAGTGTTTCCGTTATCGTCATAGAAAAATATAAGTACCCACTGTCGGTATTTAAAACATAACGCGCATATACGATTGTGTCAGGTATAGTGAAGCATATCACCTATTGCTGAATATAGACCTCCTTTTGTTTTGCCAGCCTCTTTGATCCTGTGTCTTTAAGTCAGGTTTTACCCGAGTCTTTTACTCCGTCGTCCTCGTTGACACAAAGCGTTATATGATGCGCTATGAAGATATATAGGTGGTGTTCTAGAATCTTTGAGATATAAAGGTAGCTGAATATAATTCTCACCTACAAGACGTATCCGCCCATGGGCCAGCGAAGGTGAGATATAGGTTGTCAGGCGAATTTAGGTTTAATCCGAGCGCCGTAAGGTCCTGACCTAGTGCTAGTTGAACTAAGTTCGGGTCCGACTCCGCTGCTCGAATAAACGTCAGTAGTCCTACGATACCAAACTGATTCGGTATCATTGTCTCTGGTATATTCGTTACTTTGCCTGGAAAAGTAAGAACAAGTAAATCACATGTCCAACAGATTAAAAATAAATTATGTTCGTGTACAATAAAGTCGCTTTTTGAATGGTGCAATTACTAGTAGGTAAAAAGAAATGTGAAAATTGTATGATTTATAAAAAGCCACTTCATTATACGTATTTCGCTTTTCATACAAACCGTACACTTCCTTTGGAGGGGTAGGCGGAGGGACTTAAGAAATAGTTTATGATTAGATTCAGGAAAAACATAGCGGCATGTAATAATTAGAGTATACATGAAAGATAGCAAAATAAATACTTGGTGTCAATTCGGTTGTTTAATTCCACAGCTTATAAGATGATAATACATGTTGTTTGAGATAAAAATGAGCAACTACAGTTTGCTGTACTGTTCGTTTTTAAGAATAAAGCAATATAATTGACAGGGTTGTAACATTACCATTGCCTACATTCATCATTAATTTTGCCCAATAATTTATGTTGAAATAGGCAAATTATAAAAGTGATTTTATCACAATACATTTAGGCTACAATTAACATATAAGGGTGTGTTATTCAGTGCTGGAATGATCAACATGACTGTGATAAAAAAATAAAATGATCTAAGTGCATGAGCCCAGTACTAGAAAAATTTCAATATCAACACCACAGCATATAAATATATATAGACATAGAGATACATATTTACCATAATGTGTAAATTTTTGTTATATTTAAGTAAGTTCTAGTAAGTAAGTTTATGTAAGTTCTTATTTAAGTAAGGATCCAAGCTGTAAGTTTGATGGTGTATCTTTTGTATGATCCTTGTTACAATATAATAATAACGAAGTTCCAATCATATTATGTCATAATTAGTTAATAAAGATAATAGTACATACCTTCAGGCGAGGTTTGTATTCCCCGCTTAGGTTTGTCCACGCTGTTATGGTTTGCGTAGTCCTGACTTGGCGCCGCTAAGCTCGGCGCTGGCACCGCGGCGCCGCCTGTTGACGTGCCGGGTAGCGCAGGGAAATCTTCAGACGACATCATGAATTCTGATTGTTCTGAGGTCGGCTGCTTCACCATACCCACTGGATAGAAGAGATAACCTAGATTAGAGATTATGGTGTGAGTTCTAGGCATGCTCTACGGGAGGCAAGGGGCATGCGCTAGTTAGGTCGGGGGTCATTTGTCATTCGTTCAAGATTTAAAGCTTTTAGTGATGATAATGACCCCCAAACACACTAGAGCTGTCATGCAAAACAAATATTAGCATATAATTTTCTGTGATAAATCACAAAAAAAGCGCAGTAAAATTCGTAAACATCGTAGGTGATTTACGAAATTTCAAGAAAATATTATCATAGTCTAAACAAAACGCTCATGCACTAAAGTAGGTTCTCTATAGATTTCGAACTTTCAGTTAAAAGTTTTCGGGAATTTAAAATTCGTAATATCAATTCTAAATATTGATATGGGTGCAAATTGGAAACATTTGCACCAGCAATATGCACAAGCAAACTTTTAAATTAAGCAGTAGGGTCATACATAGGGTATAACTTACTTAAACGTTACATACAGCCATATACATAAACATTGTGGGATTGGCACCTAAATTCACATAACTTTTAGATGTTTCAAAGTGATTCAATTGATTACATAACTTTTGATTTTGCATCAAAGCTAAATGTTTTTTTTAATCTAGCGGGTGGAACAAGCAGATGGCCCACCTGATGTTAAGTGGTAATCATCACCTACAGCAAAGCATTGCCTATTAAGTCACTCACAACAATACCGTGCCCTACGATGCAATGCCCTGCGTTCATTGAGGCATTCATAATTAAGTTATGTGCCTGTAATTTCACCGGCAACCACACGCTTCGAACCGAAATAGCGTTGCTGCTTGGCGTCAGAAAAAGGCGTGGTAGATGCACTTCCCTGCACGAGCCCTTCACAGAGCTCTATACTCTTAAAAATGTAAGTTACCGTAAGGTTTAGAGCCAGGGGGAGGCGGCGCCGCCGTGGGCGCCTGGTCGCCCGCTCCCCGCGCCGTCAGCGAGGGGAACTCGCTAAGGTCAAGGAGCGACGGTGTTGACGTATCGCCGCCCTCGCCGAACACAGAATGGTAGTTGCTTCCCGCGTTAAACCGAGACAGGTTGCCCATACTCGACTGAAAAACAATACGAAAAATTTTATAGGTAACTAGTGACCCGCCCGCGCGCCCCTGCTTCGCACCGATGCACATATCATGCATGTATTATACATATAAACCTTCCTCTTGAATCACTCTATGTATTAAAAAAATCACATCAAAAACCGTAGTTTTAAAGATTTAAGCATACGTAGGGACATGGGGACATAGGGATATAAGGACAGAGAAAGTGACTTTGTTTTATACTATGTAGTGATTCGATTATTTTTATAGACAACTTAAGATAAAGAACATAAAAATGATATATAAATATATCTGACCATCATAACAAACATCAGACGTGCGGCGCGATGCAGAATCGATAGGTAACCTTTAATTGTCTAGCTGTTAAGCTGCCTCGCAGAGGTCATTAAACCGCATTCGTTATCATTGTAGAGTCGTATAATAAGATAATAATTTAATCAGTTAAAATTTGTAACAAATATCAACCACAACAAAACCAAAACTGTGAATTGATACTTAGTACATAGCCTACCTATTAATTATTCCGTGGAAGTGGTCTGATTAGAGAACTACGTAATCACACGAAAACTGGAAACAATGTCAATGAAAAAAACGACTAAATAATCAATGGTTGGCATTTGGGCTTAATGTTGTCCGGAATATCGCGGTTATTTGACTTTGTTACTGATTTTAGGCATAATGTGCTGTATTATTTTTAAATAAAAAATCACATTTTGTTACTCATTCATACCGTCTTTGCAAAATGAATAAATGAGTAATTATAATCGAAATTATAAATATCTACCCTTTTTATGGTTCTCTGATGTCCTGCAAAAGGTTTCAAATGGTGCTTCTACCAATTTGCACGATTCTTATACTCCATTCTCTAGCGTTCTAACGCTTGGTAGGTAATCTTGGTTTCAGGTGGTAGTGTAGCGTGTCAGAAACTACTTTTTGAATGTCGTTTGCAAACAAACTAGAAACAATTTATTTCTCTCTATCTCTAACAATCTGTCTAATGTAGCTGTCTCGTTTACCTTTCGTTTATAATATCCGACGGCGTTTGCCGTGGTCCACTCTTGGCATACGGATTGGCGCAGATTTGGTGTTAGGTATGCACTCAAATGATGAAGCTA
The DNA here is from genome assembly GCA_963576535.1 of Plemyria rubiginata. Classification (NCBI taxonomy): domain Eukaryota; kingdom Metazoa; phylum Arthropoda; class Insecta; order Lepidoptera; family Geometridae; genus Plemyria; species Plemyria rubiginata. Next base: position 5,825,893 of record OY754926.1, read on the forward strand.
CCCATCGGTAGCAGCATCATTTCACCACCACATATGACACCTACATAAGAGTGGTCATTCCCGAGAGGGGACGCCCTAGCTAGTGCATTTCTAGAGTCACCTCTGACGCCATCCACGGGAGGATATTAGAGGAGTCTTCTATGCTGGTACTACCAAAGCCCACAGCTACACAATTGCAGCAATAAATCTCCACAAAACTAGCCAGTTTATAAGCGCCCTAAGTTTTAGTTGAGGGGTTTATAGATAGAAATTGTTTTAACGTTATCTCACCATAGAATTAGAATTAGGTTGCGACAATGTCGTTGGCATCGGTACCCTTCTGTCCGCGAACGCTCTCTGTCCAAAGAGTGTGGACCGCGAGGCCATGGAAGGAGGGGCGCCGGGCATAGCCGTGGGGTTCCGACTCGGCGACAGGGCGCCGCCGAACGTCGGCGTCACATGACCCGAGACTCCGCCCACTAGCCCTGAGCTGATGCGACCGCCAACACCGCCGCTCCCTAGGCTTCTAGGCGCTTGCTGGAAGTTCAAGTTTGCCATAACCTGGAAGAATTGCAATTTTTATCAGACTACTACCTAGGTAATTCTTGACTACATAATTAATATCTATTGTAATTGAGTTATTACTTGGTACTAAGAGGTCTGAGGGGATATCTACCATACTTAAGGATCAGTCTATTATTTAAGTCTATAGGTAATTTAATCATTGACATTTTGTGGATCAATAAATGGGCTGATAAGTATTTCTTTAATACACAGGTAAAATAAATTAAATCATTATTTGGTTTAAATAATTTTGTAACTTAGTTTAAATAGTTATGCAGATGTGACTTATCATTTTTTTCATGTAAGGTCATCAGATTTGTACACAATTGATATTGTGATTTTGTTAAGTGAATAATTTTTCTTTGGTTTTTTGTTATGAGGAAGGAAGCCAAATCTAAGCATAATGAACCAATATAATTATGATTAGATACCTATTTACTTAGTTATAATTAGTTTCTAGTTATCATTGTTGCATTCACCTACCTAGAAAGGTACATGAATGAAACATAGATAAAGTGAAGCAAAAACAGCTTTATATAATTATCTACAAACTATGGGAATCCTAATTAAAAATTGCTATTGTTTACACAATTTTATAAGACTATTAGTATACATATATTGCAGCTCCCAAACACACAAATAGATGTAGGTAATGCAAAATATTTATGAATACATATTTCAATGGCTGTGTTATGCATGTAATGAAAAATGTTTTCTACTATTTTCTGAATAACCTAAAAGACCCCTATGTGTAAGAACCAGTGATCAGTGTAGGCAGTGCTATTCACGGGAATCACTGACCGTTAGCTTAACATGGATATGACATCTAAATTCCAGGAAATATGTATACCTATTTATTTTCTTAATTAGTTTTTCTAAGAATTAATATTTTACATAGTACCTATTCAGCTTTATGCAAATACATATTGTATTTCTCACTAAAGTCATACATTTCCTTCACGATTTTGTAGCTTATCGTGCGTGAGGTGAGGATTAGGTTTCACTACATGCACACATTTGCAGCGAGTACGTACATGATGCGCAGTGTTATGTACGTGACAAGGACAGAACTACAGGAGGGCATGAGACAGAAGAGGCATCCTTTATCTCAGACTCACACAGGTATAGCTTGAGAGAGAAGGACTAGTAGTAGTCTATTGGTCTTATTCGACTACTACTCACTATTTTTCTTCAGATATTCTTCATGATATCTTAAACAGTTTTTTACATCAACATTCAGAAAAATATTCCCGGGAATTCCGGGGCATATCCACATTAACATTATGATTCAGGTACAATGAGCACTACCAACGCTGATTGCTAGTAAGAACACTAAGAATGCACACATCTTTAACAGGTATTTCAAATTCGTAGGACACAAGGAAGCAACTTCCCCATTCAATTGAAGAATTACACACTTGCATTAATACTAGGAACAGATATCGCAATAGCTCATACAGTTGTACCATATATTTATGGTAGAGACATTTGTATGTACCTATGTAAATTTGCACACCATGCTTGAAAGTAATAAAAAAATGTTTTTTAGTCTGTATTACAGATAACTGATAAAAATTTGCTGTAAATTCCGTACATTCAATGGAATAATGAAAGAAAGCATGTCAGCACATAATAATATATATTATAATGTGCTGACATGCTTTCTTTCATTATGCGCTTTTTCATATTTACTTTAAATCATCATTTATCATATTTATTTTCATTTATTATGTAGAATTAATTCCCTAACGAACCATCATCTGATCAAGCAATCACATTCATCAGGGATCTACTTGTAAGAATCAGCATGTTGTCAGAATCAACTTATTGCAATTCTTGTAAGAATCATATCCTGCTCAAAAACCTTTATGACAAATGTACATGCACTACGCATGTACATATTTGCCATAAAGGTTTTTTTTATCCCAGCTTTCATTTTGAACTTCAAAGTGAATACCTACTAACCTAATCACAAATTAACAGGGTTATACTAACATTTCACACAGGAGACTGTGCAGATGATTCTGCCGTTTTCAACTTCAGATATGATGCCAAAAACTTGGTCCAACATTAGCGTGACACTTTCAGTCTTGAAATTCAATTACTCACACTACAGTAACCCAAAAGCAAAGAGTTAATATCATTAGAATTTAAAGATTTCATTACAAAGAAATTAGCAGTTAGTTTTGAAACATCTGTTACAAAACCTGAGAGAAAGATCAGGGTAGTTGACTTTTTCTGTATGTTTCAGTATAAATAGTTGTATAAAAGCATCAGTTGCCACAGAAGCACTTGGCAACAGCTTGGCCTAGCTAGACTTCTCTCAACTTATGACAGAAAATGATAAACAAAACCATTTCATGCAAGTAAACATGTAAATATAATACTAGGTAGAGATAGGTGCAATGAGATAACGTTTATTAGAGACAACAAACATTATACTAGGGAAACATCAGTGTTTTACTACGATGATCTCTTGTCATACAATGGCGACTCTGGATGAATGTTTCACTCCAGTTACTTTTAAAAGTTATGAATATTTACCTAATATGTAGACGTCAGTCCTTGTGCTACAATTTCAATTCGGCTATAGATTGCTCGCTCATAATCGAGTACTCTCTCCAGAAATGTTTATCCACCACTGTATTGAAATAAACAAAAGTTTGTTGACTGTCCAATTTTGACGTCGCTAAATAGGCATTCAAAATTTTAAACACCAGTTCAAAATGTGTCTGAAAGTGTCCATGCATGTAACACTGCTATAAAACGCTGAAAACTTGATACATCTTTACGTCACTTATAAATATTTTAAAAATTTCACTTGGCTTCATCGAACGCCACATTACCCTAAACAACTGGCGGCCATATTGTTGAAAGCGAACGGAAATTGATATCAATTCTCAATTGAATAATTATATATTTTTTTGGTATAGCCTAAACCATCCATACATATGTTAATTAAATTTAAAAACTAATATCAAAATATATAATAACTCTTCTAGTGACGCGTAGGCTTACAATTGATTTAATTTTTTTTTATTTGTAAAAAGATCTTATTATGACCCTGAAAACGTAACAAAATTAGTTGCCAGAGTTGTCAATACATAATTATACGTTAAAAAAAAAAAGGTTAGTTCATCAAAGTAGGGTACCGTCAGGCGTCACGTCAAGCCACCCCGCAATCACCATATAAAATTCTTTGGTGTCGATTCTGTTATTGCATTATCCTCTGAACTAACATAATTTGACAACTCTAAAATTTTTTTTTTTTATACAACTAGCTGATGGAACAAGCAGATGGCCCACCTGATGTTAAGTGGTAACCATCACCTATAAACAAAACATTGCCCCGAAGGTCACGCACAATAGGAACGTGTCCTACGATGCACTGCCCTGCGTCCATCAACTTGAGGCATACAGATGTTAAGCCACATGTGCCTGTAATTACACCGGCGACCACACTCTTCAAACCGAAACACAGCGTTGCTGCTTGGCGGCAGAAAAAGGCGTGGTGGTAGTACTTCCCCGGACGAGCCCTTCACAAAGAGCTCTACTACTCTTAAAATTATAGCCGTCTTTGTCGTTTTGGTCTTTTAGAAGGGGACGGCAATATTTTTAGTGCTGTCAAATTAGGTAAAATAAACAACACAAGGAATTTAAATACAAGTACACGATTCTGTATCCCTAATCTGTGAATGAAAGGGCTCGATCAAGGAGGTTCTACTTACAACTGGTTATTTTTAATGCCAAGAAGCATTGGTTTGCTGTGTTTCAGAGAAGGGTGTACTGTGGGCAAGGAATTTATCTGGACTGCCGGTGATTCAAAGAGTCTTACGGAAAGCCGGAAACCCATGGCCAATATCATAATATACTACCTACCTACTACCCAAGTACATCAGCCACACAGCCTTCACAGCTCAGTTGGTAGGTAGTAGCTCTGCGATCTGCCCCGTAGGCCATGGGTTCGATTCCCACCGAGAACAAACATTTGTTTAATAATCATTAATGTTTGGTCTGTCTGTTAGGGTGTCTTAATAAGATAATTTTAGAGTTGTCAGATTAAGTTTATTTAGGATTATGCAACAACAGAATCGACACCAATTTATCAAAGCTGATCAAAGCGCAGTGGTATAAGCGCATCTTATACGACGAAGACACTCGACATCATTATGATATCGTAAGATAATTAACGCTCGCCAAACAATCACTAAGACACCGTAATATGAAAATACATATTATATTAAAGGTCTGTAATGGGTATGGCCAGCTATATTTTATCATATGATGAAATATTATAGTGTCTTCTTCGTCTGCGATGTGCTTTAGCGGAACGTGCGGAACTACAGGAGCCTTATGCACTATGACCATTTGCAGCGCGAGCTCGGCTAAGACAAGGTAGGCAGTGTGATACGGTCAGGAGCCTTATGAACTATGACCATTTGCAGCGCGAGCTCGGCTAAGACAAGGCAGGCGGTGTGATACGGTCAGGGCAAAGTATCTCCTATGTCGTAAAAAATAAAGCCCAATATCAAGTTTTGACGTTTCACGGTTTGGGGCAAGGAATCTCCTTGGAATCTCCTATTGTCATAGTGAATAAGGCTCCAGCTGCCAGATTAGATCCTGCGCCAAGTTACCAAAGACACAGTAGAGCTAGTTGTCTATGATTATAAATGTGACTTTTTCAATTAGTTGGCAACACCGTGATCATATGATTGTTCAATGAAGGAGCACGTCTGATAGGCGTCGTCTTACTTCTCAAGCCAGTTTTTAATTTTCTGGCCCTTTAGCGGGCTGTTTTTTGTGTTAGTGGTGCTAAATAATAACCCACAGCCATGGCGCTAAGCGACGCAGATGTTCAAAAGCAGGTAAATTTGTGAGAATCGTAAAAACGAGATCTACACGTAGTTCGGTCGACACGGGCTTGTCAGGATAATTGATCGAAGTTTCTGCACTTGCCGATCTGCGACCCAATTTCATCTTTCCGTATCAAAGCTTTTACTTTTGATTATGGATGTTTTGTCTATGAGAATGTCTTTTTACGGTACAGATCAAGCACATGATGGCCTTCATCGAACAAGAGGCCAATGAAAAAGCCGAGGAAATCGATGCTAAGGCCGAGGAGGAGTTCAACATTGAGAAGGGTCGCCTGGTCCAGCAACAGCGCCTTAAGATCATGGAATACTATGAGAAGAAGGAGAAACAAGTTGAACTCCAGAAGAAGATGTAAGTCCACCCTCCTAAAACACATGATATTGAAGCTGTAGTTGCATCGCAACCTTTAAATGTTCTTGATGTATCCTCAGATCAAGCAATAATACCTTCCACATGTTCATGTCGTAAATTCACTTAGAAGTAATACTTACTAGATTGGTGGGTTAGTCTACTTGATTATAATTGGTGCACACTGCTAAACATATTTTAGAGGAATATTTTTAGATACTTACCAGTTAACAAAAATATTGGTGAACATTCCACACAGCACTATCTCACCCCAAACTGCATAAACTTGTGATATGGGAACCTGATAGCTGATCTCTTATTCCTGCCCTTATCCCACTTCATATGGGGTCGGCACAACAGGTTTTTTCTCTTCATTTCCCCCAATCATCCATCATTTTTGCAGTCACTCCTTTCATACCAATGTCACCTTTCACACAATCCATCCATCTTTTCTGTGGCCATCCTCTAATATCCATCCACGTTCATACCTAACATTCCATCTTTTCTGTGGCCATCCTCTAATATCCATCCACGTTCATACCAAACACTCTTTTCATTACATGACCTTCTTACCAGATAGCTTAAACAAATCTGATATACTACAATTTTTTTTTTGTAAATACATAGTTATTACTATACAAAACCTAGACAGAGAACCAACATCTATGTTCATCACACAAATGTTTGTTCTCAGTGGGGATGGAACCCACAGCCTTTAGCACAGAAAGCAGAGCTACTACTAACTGAGCTGTGAAGGCTGTCCCTAGCACACCTAGTAGTCAAAAGAATCAAATTGTAAATATTCAGAGATTACTCAGTGTAAGTAATTGTAAGGTAGCTGATGGATAAAATAGAGGGAGCCCAAATAAATAAAAAAAAAAAATATTTTTAAATAATAAATTTAAATTTTTTTAAATATTTTTCTATTTCAGTAATATTTTGATAAGTAGTTGAACATAACACATTTCCCATGTTCAACAGTGGCCTTCTTTATGCTGATGATAATTATGATAACTCAGTACTATTGGTGCAGAGTTATTAAAATAGTGTTCATCATAACACAGCTACCTACTACTAGCTACTACTAATACTATAATTTAATAACCTTGACCCCAACATTTTGCTTGCCAACAAAGTTTTGCTTTGCCTATTGCTCTAAAACTTTTTTATTCATTTAATATAACAAACATACAAAAGTTATTACCTATGTACTTAAAATGTTTTTGTCTCTTTATCCTACTAATATTATAAATGCGAAAGTTTGTAAGTATGGATGGATGGATGTTTGTTACTCTATAACTCCAGAACGGCTGAACGGATCGTGGTGAAAATTGGCACAGAGATATATTATAGTCTGGAATAACACATAGGCTACTTTTTATCCCGTGGGAATACCGGGATTTAAAACTACGCGGGTGAAACCACAGGGCGCTACTAATTTTTGAATAAATGGTGACCATGTGACTGGTTTCAAGGCTAAAGTAAATGTTATGCATGCAGTGTTAAGTACTCTTTCATACAACATGCTGTAACTTAAAGTTTTAGTAAACACTAGCTGGTACCCGCGACTTCGTCTGCGTACTTTTAATTTGAATATTATGCAATAAAAGGTAGCCTATGTTCTTTCTCAGGGTCTAAAGATTGTCTGTGCCAAATTTCATCAAAATCGGTTGATAGGTTTAAGCGGGAAAGCGTAACAGACAGACAGACAGACAGAGTTACTTTCGCATTTATAATATTAGTTGTAAGTTGTATAGTTGTATTAGTTGGGATTTGGTAGGCACATGTATGTACAATGTGTGGTAAAATTTGTGTTGTCAGTAAAGTTTATTGACTACTAAGTATTGGCATATCACACACACTAAAAAGTCTCTTCACCCACTCTTCTGTCAGGTTTTAATTCATGTTGCTTATTGTTTAAGTTTAAAATTTCTCTATTACATACACCATTGGGCTGAACTGATAACAATGATAGCATAAGTTATCTAAAGATAAGAGGTAAGTAGTTCCGTCTGACTGCAAAGTGGGAATTCAAACTGTGATGATATTTTTAAATTAAAGCTGTATTCTAAATCCTTTAATATCGGAACATGGATAGACTTCAGGGTTTATCTGCTTGTGCCATCAGCAATTAAGTAGTTAAAAATAATGCTGACTTCTCTCGGCATACTCATGCTGAGAGAAGTCAGCATTATTTTACCCCACATCATCTACAACAGTTGTTCTGAGCACTCGCTCAGAACAACTGTTGTAGATGATGTGGGGTCTTGGCAGACTACTTCAAAGAAGTTATAAATCTTATTTGCAATGGTTGCAGCGGAGAACCGAAGATAGCTAAGTTGCTTGAAGAGCTGTATGATGTAGCGGGGAGTATTTTGAAAGACTGTTGTAACATTTTAAAGATAATTTTCAGGTTTTTGACTGTTTCTAAGAAGTGATTTTGTGATCAAATTAACCAACTGATAAAAAAAAACAAATATCTAGTCCTGTTGAGGGGCAGCATACGGCGCGCCACTATCTCGCTCGCACAGTTGAACATTTTTGAAGATATAAAATCACTGAATGCAGTTATGGAAAATGGCAATCGGTTAAGTTGTTGTCAATGACATTAAAACGATTTAGCAAAAATAAATTTTTTGATCCAAGAATGTTTTCAGGCTTATGAGATTTTATATTTTTCAAAAATGTTCAATTGTGCAAAAGTATTACTAAGATTAGGAGGATGTCTACAATGTCTGGAGTATTCCATAATCATGAGTCTATTTTATTTTCAATTCCAACAGAAACCAGCTACTGACCTCAGTATCAGACCTTGTCAGTTCCATTATGCTATCATAATCTAGAACTCTTGCCATGTCTACATACTATCTGTTACCAGCCCATATATGGACCGATAGAGCTTAAACCAGCTACCTTAAAATATCACAAGTTCAAAATTATTTTATTAACTTATATTTTCATTATTTTATTAACTTTTGTTTTTATACCTATTGTACATATCTCTAGTTGTTATTGTTTCCTTTTTTTTGTTAGTTTGTAAGGTGTACAATAAATCATTTTCATTTATTCATTTTCAAATAGCCAATCGTCGAACATGCTGAACCAAGCTCGTCTAAAAGTACTTAAAGTGCGTGAAGATCACGTGCGCGATGTACTAGACGAGGCTCGCAAGCGCCTGGCTGAGGTTCCCAAGGACACCAAGCTTTACTCCGATCTGCTCGTCACCCTTGTGGTGCAAGCTCTCTTCCAGGTATGTGCCCACTGATCATACTTGAACAGTTTCTGAGGCTAGAGACCAGAATTAGCTTCTATAACATGGCATTTTGTAATATTTAAAGTCCAGCGGCCCGATAACGCTATGTCTGGCTATCGAGATGGCTTTCAGTTTGACATTTGATTCCCATCCATCTACAATTGCTATTACACTATGGGAATCAAATGTCAAACTGAAAGCCATCTCCATAGCCAGACATCAGCGTAATCGGACCGTAGATCACTAGTTTAGAGAACTCTCCGTACAAAAACGGCTTGGAAAACAAAACTCATACCTACTGGTGTTGAAGGCGTCCAAAGGCCTTTGAAACCTGCTTACAATCTGGTGGTCTATAGGTATGCTTGTTTAGTGTTAGAAGCTACCACTAAAAGTTCTGAAATTAGATGGTGCAAACGATAACCAAGCCTAGGTACAACTACATGTTCCTCGGAAATTTGATAGCAGCTTCATTGTTTATGAGAGGATTTAGATCACTACATACATACTTCAGTGTGGTTGTGTGTTAAATCTACATAAAATACAACTTTTGACACCAGGGGGCTTGGCATCCATTTTTTTTTGAGTCGCATACATTCCGATGTTACTATGCTCTTATCTAATGGTAGGTGTTTAAAATAATGTTCATTTATGACTTTCCTGGCGCTTAGAAGTATTCGATTGCAATGTGACAGGGAAAGGACAACTCCTTTATTGATGACCCTAGGTAAGGTGTTGGCTAGTACGTAAATGCCACATTTACGAAACGATATAGATCGCTCTGCGGCGTCCAATAAATAACAAATCTTGGCATCGAGGTCACAGGGTGGGTGGTGCGCCGCCCCCCATTCGTTGCGGCCACGTACTAGTTTATTAATTCTGTCCCACCCACCCCTTGTTATCATAATGAACTGGAGGGGACTGGCTGACTGGCTATTATCGTTTAAGTTTTCATTGGTGTCGATTCTGTTGTTGCATTAAGCTAAACTAACTAAATCTGACAACTCTAAAATTATAGCCGTCCATTTCGGTAATTTAGAAAGGGATGGCAATATTTTTGGTGCTGCCAAATTAGGAAAACTTAACAACAGAATTGACACCATTGTAGGGAGTTTTTTAATATAAAATACAACAAGATTTAATAACTATTTAAAGAAAAAACCGACTTGAAATACACTAGTTCGTTACACCCCGGTAACTATACCTATGGTATTCGTGACCAATTCGCGCGCCCGCTCCGTCTCGAATCCGCTCGTACTTCCGCTAGTACTTTTCTAGATTCTTTAGTATCTCTATCCATGTCTTTATAGTATTAGCTACACGAGAATCACGTGATACATGGTTTAAATCAATAAAAGCCTCTTGATTGGACACCTATCATATGGTTTTCTTTTGACAATACATAGGTTTATAACTCATTTCTATTCCAGCTGATGGAGCCAACAGTAACCCTGCGCGTTCGCAGCGTAGACAAGTCTCTGGTCGAGTCTCTGCTGGGCAGCGCACAGACCGATTACAAGAACAAGATCAAGAAGGATGTACAGTTGAAGATCGACCCGGAAAACTACCTGTCTCCGGACACCTGCGGCGGGGTTGAGCTCATCGCTGCCAAGGGACGCATCAAGGTATGAACAGACTTGTAGTAGTAATAGAGCTGCGGCCTTCTTGTTAACTCTCTGGTAATCGTAATCAGCACTGGTGAGGGAATATCCTATCCTACTAACCCTACTAATAAAAAAAAAATAATAAAAGCGAAAGTTTGTAAGTATGGATGGATGTTTGTTACTCTTTCACGCCGGAACGGCTGAACGGATCTGGATGAAACTTGGCAGAGAGATTAATTATAGTCTGGATTAACACATAGGCTACTTTTTATCCCGTGGGAATACCGGGATTTAAATCTGCGCGGGTGAAACCGCGGGGCGCAACTAGTATTATAAACGTGAAAGTTTGTAAGTATGGATGGATGGATGGATGGATGTTTGTTACTCTTTCACGCCGGAACGGCTGAACGCATCTGGATGAAACTTGGCAGAGAGATACATTATAGTCTGGAATAGCATATAGGCTACTTTTTATCCCGTGGGAATACCGGGATTTAAATCTGCGCGGGTGAAACCGCGGGGCGCAACTAGTGTATCATAATGACAGATGAACCTAATATGTACAAAAAGTTTGACGCTTGAAACCCAGAATATCGTCATGGTTAATAGACTTCAAGTAAGACAATAAGGGCCTTACTACAAAACAGTGTCTAACTTTAAACAATGTCTAAAATTAGCGCTGTCTCTGTTTGCCATCACGCAATGGCAAGAGATGTCAAAAGTTTAGGCAGTGTTTAACGTTTGCCTATTTTTTTGTAGTAAGGCCTTAAGTGTCCTGGGCTGGGAGTACTACCAGGAGGTAGAACCGTACCTTTCAAAATATAAACTTGGTTAACAGAACTCACAACACTGAGAGCACTTTCCGATTCTAAAGTAGTGGGTTCAAAACGTGCACCAATAAGTTATTCTGTTTTAAAATGTATGTGCACAGGCTTCATCTTGTCGAGTCACTAGTTTCTTTCGAAACATGTGGTGAAAGGATTTTAAGTGCGCCTCAAGAGGCTCCTTTCGAGCACTTGTCACATGTTATAGAACTTATTAGGTTAATACAACATGCCGGTTTCCTCTCAATTTTTTCCTGTACCATTTGACATTACTGGCATTGTGCACATAAATATTCGAACAAAAACTCATTGGTGCACGACCGGTTTTGAAGCCACGACCTTGCCCTAATATTTGATGAATTTATAGATCAGCAACACCCTGGAGTCCCGCCTGGAGCTGATTGCGCAGCAGCTGCTGCCAGAGATCCGTACCGCGCTCTTCGGCCGCAACCCCAACCGCAAGTTCACAGACTAAATGTCGCACCACTAACATTTCAAACTACCCTCTTATTACATAATATGTAGAACTAAAATAATAATAAGTGTTTTCCTTTGCCTAATTAATGTAACGTACAATTATCGCTATCTAGAAACTTAAAGTCGTCAGAAATTACTTATAAATCATGTCTTTTTCTGATTCTTGGTAGGAAATCTGTCTGTGCATTAGTTTCGCCGCTAAAATAATGTCAATGCTTATATTTATACAATTCATTCTTAGCACGTTAATTTTAGACGTAGTTATAGGCTTTGGAAACTGTTTAATTAAGATGTTACAATTTTAATAGGTCATACTATTATTAACCTTCTAGGGTACATAAGCGTTTCGCCGGTACAGTATTATAGCACAAGTTCTCTGCTTAAGCCGTAGATCGATGTTATGATATTCAATTAATTATCTGAATAATCTTCGTATTTGATGTTGTTGAATGTTTTCGATAAATATAATGATATCTCGTATGTTATCTGTAGTTGAAACTAGGGCGTCGTCGGTAAAAGCTGTAAGGTTGAAATTTGACGCAGCATCCCATGCTATGCTCACTCAAATCGATGTAAAGATTTGGCTAAGTGCAGTGTGGAGTCAAGCATCAATCTTGCAGCCGAGCCAGACACTGTTTCACTTTCTGGCAATGTAACTTGGCTTGCTTTTAGGCAGCAAAGAGCACCATAGCTCTATTATATGGAAAATGTATAATTCCTGTACGGCACTGTTAAATTTCTTATGTAAATATAATAGATGGTGTTAAATTCGTGTTTCATTCGAATAGGTTTAATTAACCCATATATTTTAATAAGTTGAGGCGAATGTTCAAAGAAACGAAAGTTTTGGTACTCGACAGTAAATATAATTTATTTTTCCACAAAAACAATACGATATTATCAAAACAATAACTATTTTGGCACTCTAAATAAACTCCGTTTGGCACAATATCAGTAAATAGCTTTAACTTTTCAAATGTTTAGGCAAGTATTAAACATTAAGCTTAAAAGTTCTCTTATGTTTATTGAGGTACTAAAGCTTAACAGCATAGCTATTCTTGACATTGTTAATAAATTTTATTGGTGTTTCAATTAATTAACTACTTTTAATATACATAAATTATCTAATACAAACATTCATAAATTTATCAATTTCTATCTACTAATAACATTGAGCGAGTAACATCTAATATTCATAAGTGCTAGTTAGTGCCTACTATACTTAATTATTCACAGCTAAAATAATGTTTGAACTTTAAAGGTAGGTTCTTCGGCCTTACCCTAAGTTGTGATAGACTTTGTTAGGCGTTACGCACACGACACAAAATGCTTATTGTACTAAAGACACGACAATCTGACACAGGACGAAAATACACAGATATCTACTTAACATGTTACACAACTAGATGCGACACGTCCGGCGTATAAGCTGGCAAGTACCGCGGGACTCTTGGCTCATCGCGTCTCCTGGCACCTCTGTCCACAGCCAAGCTAATGCTCCCAGCTTCTTTTACTCCGTTAGATTTAACACGTCTCTGAGAAGGCATCAACGATGCCCTCATTGACTTCCGCTTCTGAAAACAAGTTCAACACCGTAAGACCTAAAACAACTCTAAACTACACAACAAGTAAGTCTACTTACGAAGTAACGACATCGATTTAACTACCGCTTCCAGCAAGATGGATGATCCACGAAAAAGCAGCGGGGACAACTCAAACAAATATAACTAAATGAACATGAAAATTGTTTATTGGATAAGTATAAATATTGGTCGTTAACATTTTAAAGCTACATCGGGGATGGCGAACCCATGACCGGTTTTCGTCATCTCTAATAAATATGACTATTATGTAAATCGACGTGTCAAAACAGTTTTCTAGTTTCAGGTTCGCTATCCCTGATCTACATAAAGCGTGTGTGTCGTCGTTTAGGGCATCAAGTATTATATTTTGCTCTCTATATGGTGCTTTTCGTTGAAGTTGTTGTAGTGGTCCACATCCATGGCTTCAGCCTTGGCTCTGTTTACCTCGACTGCGCCGCGCCACTTGTCGGCGGCATGTCGCGCTATCTCCATCCGTTTCTGCTTTTTGATCTGATGCCGTTTGTACACAACTTCGATAACTATGAGAACTATGCCCCCAATTATTCCTGCTAAAACCAGTATGAATACTCCAGCCATGTTTTTCAGTCCTAAAGTGTTCGGCGTCTTTTCATTTTCTTCACAGTTCAGCATGTTGTTTCTCAAAATCCATTGGTTATCTAGAGATTCCATTATACCGCCTGAAAGCCAAACCGTACAATAGATTAGACACATTTAAACTATTAAAGTACCCACCTAGGCCATTTGTTGCAAGCTTACTTTCGTGAAAATCCAGTATAGCCAGCGTGACTAAGTCAGCCCAAGGAGATCCTTTTTGCAAGCCAACTCCGTATCCAGACCTTCCAAAAAGCTCTCCAGCAGTCACCAGCTCGCAATCTTGTGCAGCCTCAAATTCTAGTCTCGAAGAGTCCCAAATAAACGCCATAAGTTTCCTGAACAAAAAAAAACATATCAAAAACAGCCTATTAAATTGCTTTGTAATTGCAGTCAAATCAGCGTCAACCTTACCCGCCCTTCACATCCTCAATTGCCTGTTCAGCATTATCGTAATTGTTCGCCTCCATCGTCCGGTACATGTTAGATAGTTCGACTTGTCTTCGAAAGTACATGTCTACCGCTGATCCTTTCACCGTAGCACAAGTCAGGTTCTCCATTGTATTACGCAGCTATAAAAACATTCTCTATTAATGTGAGTAGTACCTTCTTACAATATAGGTATTTCTGCAAATCTGTTATAGGTTCTGCCTCATGGTCAATCTAATCATAATATGAAAGAGTGCTTTACCCTATACATTTATTTGTGAAATTTATGGGTAGGTATCGTATTTACATACCCTAGCATCATTGATTCCGGTAAGCTTGGTTTTAGGACGTTCAAGCACGAGAAAAGCAGCCAAGTTGGCTGTATACGAAGCTACAATAATCATTGCAAATCCTGCCCAGACCATGCCAAGCACACGCGCTGAAAAACTTCGTGGTGTTCCTGTAAGTAAATAATTTTATTTTTTAAGCAAAAAAATTCAGTTATAGCTATATTAGTCAATCAGTAGGTATATCAATAAGATGGGAGTTACCTTCACCAATGCCACTGTTAAGAAGAACGCCCCAAGCGAACCAAATGGCGCTGGATAAATTCAAGGCATCCTCCTCTGTGCCGTCAATATTAGCCAGTTTGAACCGTCCAAATGGAGAGAATCTGTCCAGGAGATACAGTACCAGAGCCACGACATGGACAGATACCATCACTAAGATCCACAATGTGTTGGAAAACGGTTGCAAGAAGGACACCAAGGTTGAAGATCTAGAAGGCTGGGAAAAACTCCTAAGTTATTTTTTTCATTAGACAGTGGACATGCCTAGTTCTACAACTGCACCTTACCTTTTTCTCTAGAATAGTGATACCCTGATACTTGAAAGGCTTGCTGAACTCTATAAACTCCGCTCGTTCAGGGTTGATAGTCAACGGAGCCACAATCATATCGGCACGTTCATACACCAACTCCCCTGTTGATAAAAATTTTGGACGTCAGTTCCATCAATGACCATGAGCTACATTTACTAAAATATTAATTAATGTGGTTATTTATACCAATAAGTCCTGTCCATTCTTTCTTAGATCCTGGTATCGAGTAGTTCTTTATGACGTAATGCCCAAACTGACCATCGGGAGAGAGAGCCAATGAATATGTGAAATTTATGGCCCGTGATAGATATCTCAGTAAATCCATACAAAATCCCTTGCAGCAGTAGAGTTGATCTAGAAATTAAAGGCATATCCATAGGTAATTATTTATGGAATAAGAGTGCTGAAATGTAAAAGGCGGTCTTTAAGACCGATACCTGAGTCCTCACTAGCGTTATAATGTGGGCAAGGTATTTCCTCAGGTGCACATTCGCCGTTGTCATCAATTTTTCGAGCATATACGAATGGCTTCTCTTCAATCGTCAGCACCTTTACAGGAAGTATAAATTTAAATTTTGCGCAAAAGACCTTGAAACTAAAATGTACTTACTTCCCAAAATTTTAAACTATTCATAAGCACCTTTAGATGTGTTGGGATCATAAATCCTTCTGGCTTAGAAGGGCTGCGCCCCATCCATATAATCTCTTGCTCTTTCAACTCCAATCGCATTTTCTGTGTTTCCTGAAAGCCCAGCACTCGTGATCGTTTTATTATAACGTTTTCTATTAAGAATACTACGCCAATTTTTTTATAGTGTCACTTACCTTAGAGTAAAAATATTTTCCAACAGCCACATGTTCCCCTTGAGCCCTCACATTTACCATATCATATTCTGCATGTACTCTATCTCCATGGTCATCAAATGCTACGTGACCTGTCGCACCGTTCTCCAAACTTTGCTTCCTGATATAATCGAATAAAAGCCGTCCAGTAGTCCAAATGGATCCGGAGTTATCGCAGTCCGATGGTGGAGCATGAATTTCTTCAGATTTGTTCATGTCTCGTATAGCAGAAGCCAGAACGTATCTGAAAATCAAGTAGCATCTGTGGGTAGGTACTCCTTAATGTTTTAAAAGTAACAAACATTTCTTATGAAAAATGTTAGTATTGTCACAATGTATTAGAACGTGAAACAATATAACTAACATGGAATCTTGAATATGTGCTCGTTCATTAGTAGCATTCACTAGTCGAAGACCCAACAGCCCTTCAGGAGCATTGGCTGCGTCAAGGGCTTGTTCCGTAACCATCCAGACGTAACCAGCCGTTGTCATGTTTAGATACGTTGCGTCCCGAAATATAATCTCTGCATCAGTTTTGCTAAAAATAAAAAAATATTGAAAAGGCCCTATCTGAAACTCTATTTCCAAATTAGTAATTGCTTTACCTACCTAGCATACATGAGGAAAACTCGAGCTTGAGCGCTCCTCACATCCATGAGGCGGTCGCTAAAGGAGTCTAAACCAGGTTCAAACTCAATTACTTGCTCCACAACGACTTTACGATCAACATCCTCATCTATGCTTTGAGATGTCGTTTGGAACCTAAAAAAATACACATAAATGAGCCTTACAACCAACGATCATTTGTTGGATATTCTCCTATGGTTACTCTACCTTCCCAATATTGCTCTACCATCAGTATCAGAGCTGTGAATTATGATAACCTTCATGTAGTTGAAGTGCTTCAGCACATCAACCCACACATCTGCCTGATGAGAATATGGAGGTACCGTTCGGAGGAATGACACATGGATGTTTTTGTCAGAGAAAGCTGAATCCCTGGATGATATCCCAATCACAGGAATGTGGTAAAAGCCGCTGGTGTAGGAGACGGCTGCAGGAGAAAGGTCCCCAGTCAGAGGATGAGAGACCACAACCGCGTACACCTAGCAACAATTTAAAAAATGAGTAAGAGAAAGAAATAAGATCCTTGATAATACCTAATGTTCTAATGTTCTCAAACGAAGTACCTAACAGTTTTGGTAAAAACCAGTAAACTCACCCTATGTGCGATGAGATCCTTGCAAACGTTAAGGGCTGTTTTGATTGGGTTGGTGTCCATGAGGATTGAATAATCGTGGTATGTTACACCCCGGGGCACATAGATATCTTTGAAATTTAGTTTCTGAAATATATAAAAATCTTAATAACAAAAATCCATTAGCAAAATTGTTTGGAACCAGTTTTTGCTAGTTTGCAAAACTCGAATCGGAGTGAAAAATAACTCACTGAGATAGTGTCCTTGAAGAATGCAATAGATTCGTTGCTGGAGAGAACTCCCCCTACGTTGTAGTAGGTTGGGTTTGAAAATCGTCGCCTATCGATGTCTGCGGCCACCAAAGGGGCACCGCAGCAAACCAGGAGCAGGATGTGATGTAGCCACATGTTGGCCTAAAACATTTACAAATTCATACTGAATAGGTCCAGTGTGAAAAATATAGGTCCTAAATTATGTTCAGTAATCAGGACTGGGAGCCAAGCAGTTGTGGTGTAAATCTATACATCTATCAGAAACATTTGTTACCTACAAAGAAACACCTGGGCCACACAGTTTTGAATTGACGGAGTGGTGATCCAGATGCTTTTGCCAACAACTTAAGATCCAGGTCAATTCATTCATAAAAGTTGAAAGGTCTGTACATATTTTATAAAACTGCCCTAAACATTTCTTTTAGGTTCCAAAAAGCCGTCCAAACCAAAACTAAAACGAATTTTTTTAATTTAGCTCTAAAGTTCAACTGCTAGTAAAGACTATCTTTATTGTGGTCGGCTGAACAAAGTAGGTATGTGCGTTTAGGGGGCAAACTTTTGATTAGAATTGAATAATCTATGAACGCCCTCGCCCTTTGCTCCCTTCATAGCTCACACTTTCCAGCTAGCTTTAGTAATCTTTAATCGACATACCTGTATGCGGGCACAGTTCACTCCTTATTTCATTTTATCTCTAGGGTACATTTTGAGATAATAATTCAGCTTACGTAATTTAAACAGATGAAGGATGCTGTTACATGAATCTTTATCCCAAGTTGCCGTGACAACCGCGCAGGCGCTAAACTAGGATAATCAATCGTGCTGATCGCTAAATATTAAATGTAAAGTGTATGAGGTTATGAGTTCAATAATAATAGGTAGGTACTTTTGTAAATTCATTTTTAATATGTAGGTACCTAAGTCTAGGAAAAAAGAGATTCATCGTATTTCAATAGGAACGAACATACTTGCATCAGTGCAAGGTACTTTATATGTAGGTACATACTAGCTTAGTTAATAAAGGTTACAATCTAGCAATCTAAAATCTATCAGACCAACCCTTAATGAACTTTTATCGTTCCATCTATAATGAAGGTGGTTTTTCTTGCTGAATCAGTAAAACGAAGTATGTAAATATAAAAAGAAATAAGAACTACGTTTCCTATTTGCCGTTATCTCTTAAGACCAATTCCAAGGAGATGGGGTCCAGGGTCCGGGAGCAGGAGTCCACGGGGCCCAGCTGGCCGGCCAATCTGCAGGCGAAGGGCGAAGCGCAGCAGCAGCTGCGGTGGCTGCATGGTGAGCCGCGCCGGCTGCCCCAGCCGCGCCCGTGCTTTGGATCACCGACAACTTCAAGGCTTCTATGTCTGGAAAAAGTTAGGGTTTTAAGTGACATAATCATACAGTATACAGATATTCACTGCACTTGCAGTAAGTTTGCGTCCTATAAAACTTAATCTTAAAAGACAAGTGATTCTACCTAATTGGGCGAGTAGTTTTTCTTTGAAGACTCCAATTTCAACTTAGATTATAGAGCCTTCGTGAGACCTACCTGCATTCTGCAGCCTAGCTGCCTGGTTATGAGCGGCGCGTTGGATGGCCTTAGCGGCAGCTGATTCTCTCGCAGCCGCTATTTTTTGAGCAACAGCCACTCGGGCCCTCGCGGAAGCCAGTTGAGCCTGAGCCTGGACTGCTGCTTGAGCGGCTTCTAGTGCGTGTGCTCGGGCGTGACGGGCTGCTTCCTCGCTGTAGGGTAGGCATGTCGGAAAAGTTAAGTTAGTTCTAGTGACTCAATATAACATTTTATTCAGCTTGGTTGCCATGCCGTTCGTGACACAAAGTCATAATTTTAAATGGGCTTTAATTTTGACTATATTACTTAATACCCAATCTTCCTAGTTTTAAAAAATGCAGGTGGGTGGGATATTATTAAATATTGGTTTTTCTAGATTTGCTTCATATTTGTAGACTCGTACCTCTTATGGGCTGCTTGTGCCGCTGCGACGCTCTTAACGCTGGCAGCGCTCTGGTGCTCGAGTGCTGCGTGCTTCGCTGCTGCCACTTCATGCTGTGCTGCCATTACTGCTGCTGCGGCGGCTTTCGCTGCAGCCACCGTGCCGGCCACGTCAGAGCTGGAATCTGAAAGAACACAGTAGTAATAAAGTCCATGATTGTAATCGATGAATGACGTCAGATTCAAATCAAGCCCCCTTCCCCTAGGTGACCTACATCCAAAGTTGAACATCCGAACAATAAGCAATTGGCTCTTGGGCATCCCTGGTGAAATTCAGCATAATTGATGCTTCCATGCAACGTTAGGGAAACGCTCTCTTACCATGGACGTGCACAGGTTGAGGCCAAGCCGGTGGGGCAGGCCACGCGGGGGCCGCGGGCTCCCAGCCAGAGAGGCTTCTCTTCTCTTGAACGCTACCTTCGGTAGCCACCAGAAGAGAAATTGCTACGATCTGTGAAAGAAAATTTAAATATGAAGGTTATTATACTTACCTATGAGATTTAAACGGTGTTTAAGTTAGAAAGATGGTGAAAAAAATATTGATGCTGGATTACATTATTTGGAAGTTGGAGACAGACAGGCCGAAAGCATTTAAAGCCACGACAACCATTATCAGGCCGGAGGAAAATACTGGCCAAATATTAATCAAGCATTTTAAGCTTACCAAAGTTTTGAAAGCCATTTCTAGGATGTGGTGGATAGATGATTGTTGTTCAGCCAAAAGCTAAGGAATCTGTGATAACAGTAGGATGAACAACTGGCGTTTTATACGAGTGGACACGGAAGAATAATTCCGTACCGACCTTCCCCTATCTCAAGTAGATAGGGCTTTTAGAAAGGAATCCTCGTCATATTTCTTAGAAAATAAATAGGTAATTGTAGTGCAGTCGCCCGCCGACGATTAGGTGGTTACGAGTCCGTACCTACCTACCACCTAAAAAGAACGTAACTAAGTAAATTACGTAACATGATATTTTTATGATGGCAAGTCTCCCTATCCTAACGCATGGTACCTACGTACCTACCGAGCTACTTAAGAAGGTATAAAAACACAAGGTGCTTATTCCCGGGATTAGACCAAATACCTACTTATTTGCTTGATTTGCAAATAGACCAGGTACTTGTTGATGGAGCAAGCAGATGACCCACCTGATGTTAAGTGGTAACCATCACCTTACCAAGTAGTCCATCAACTTAGGCATACAGATGTTAAGCCTCATGTGCCTATAAATACACCGGCTTCACCGGCGACCACACTCTTCGAACCGAAACAGCAACGCTGCTTGACGGCAGAAAAAGACGTGGTGGTAGTAGGTACTTCCCCGGACGAGCCCTTCACAAAGAGCTCTCTCTACTACACTAAGAAGTCACCTCTAACAGCCTCTAACTCTCAGAATCTAGTCTACCTACCTATTTTATCTGTTTGTAGTTTCTACTCTTGAGACTATTTTTTAGTATGTGGTTTTTATTAGTGATCAATCAATTAGAATCCAGATGTTCCACGAGCATAGTTATTGCAGTATACTCTTTGCACGAGCACTAAACTACTCAACCATAGATGGCGCTAATATTATATTTTAAATCGGCAATTTTTGAAATAACGTGCAATAAACATTTTTTTAATAAATTTTTTTGCGCGACATCCAAGGAATTTGAATAATGTATTCAAATTCCTTGGCGACATCAATTTTGATCATTCAAAATCAGTGACAGCTGAGGCTGTCAAAGCCAAAGACTTTGTACTTATAACGTCAAAGCTGTCAACCTGCCTGTCGTGTCTGTCGTTTGTTCAATCAAACATTTCCAATTCATTTCATTCAAGTTCATTCATGTTCATTTTCATTCAAAAATCAATTGATCAATTTGGATCAATTTTTCCGCGGTCGTGGACGTCGTGGTTGTTCCAGTTGGTCTTTTTTTTTGATTTCATATTTTTATGAATAATTCAGCTGCAACGCTTCGCCCTTTATCTAAAGTTAGTGCTAATTATTAACTCAGGACCACTTCTTTATTTTAAAGCGGTAAGCAATAAAGTAAAAAATGTCTATCGAATCGAGAAGCACTTGCGTAAATTTGCCAAATAAAATATAATTGATTCCTATCTGTAACTACTGAAATTTAGATGTCCACAATTCAAGTTATGCGTAGGAATTATCGAATTTTATTGACTAGAAGATGAATTTTATCGACATTTATTATGTACCTACACTGTACCGCAAATAGGAGGCAAAGGAAGCTGTCCTAGATGTTTGGTTTGAAAAGTCAGTCAAACACTACTGGTGGTATCCATGACTAATGACTGTTGTTTTTTCATACAGTTCCAAAACCCACCAGAATGAGTGGGCCCCCACAAACGCCCAAGCTGACCAGCATGCCACAACCACCACAGCAGTTCTCGTACGTACCTACCTGCATATTTATTTATACTAACCAGTTAACCATATTCACTGATGTTCATACTCAAAGTACTAATTGTAAGCATGTAGGGACTTAATTTAGCAGTCGTTAAAGGATCCTGTTACATTGATAAAGTATCACAAATACCACATTAACCCATAGGAAATGACACTTAAGAGCACTACAATAATGGTTTGTGTCATATTTTATTATAGGTAGTTTTGGAAACTCTCCGTTTCATTAGGTGTACCTATGTTGTAAGGTCATTAACAGACAGAAGCATTCCAGAGTGTCCACACCAACTCAGATCACCTATAAATTCTTATAAATTTTTGTACTTATGATACATAAACTGTGTGAAACTATTTTTTTTTTAATTTTTATTCGGCTTGACTAAGAAACCTGAATATGGTTAGTATTCTAACACAAAAGTACCTTGTTTCCATAGACAGTAAATATCTTAAACCTTATCAAAAATATTTATCAATAAGATAGCAGCCTTCAATTCAATAGTTTATTAATTTTACAAATCAAAGGAGAAATTGAAACATTGGTATAGTGTACTTCAACCAAAAATAATGCTGGATAACAGTGGAGGTGATGTGTTTGTGCATACAAAACACACACCCTCCGCCTCTTTCCGGTGTTCTTTTTGCGTGAGCCGCACTTACTTGTATACAATTTTACCCAAGTATAAAGTCAATTATTAGTAAATTTATTTTTGGGTTTAAATATTAGTTATGTTACATTCCCAAAAACCAGTAACTGACCATGACATGCTTTACTTTGCTAGCTGCTGTTATGGTAATTTTTTTGTTTCAGAACAGTAGCTTGCATTAGTTAGTAGTTTGCACTTGACAGTGGTAAATCTATTTTGGTACTATAGGTAACCTAGTCACTCCGTGTAAAAATTTCTAAGCTGTTAAAAGGAAACAATATTTTGTTACAATTAATAAAAATACTCTTTTATGGACGTAGCTAGGCCTAGCTGACTATATACCTGCTTATAGTTTTATGTTCAGAAGTATGCCTTATCCTAATGATGATGATGCCTCATGATCATCATATGAGAAATGCAAAATGATTGTATTAAAGTAATCAATGAAATGTAATCAATCTGATAACCCATCAATCTAAAATAAGACACTCAAGACACTGATAAGAAACATTATGACCATCTAAGCAACATAAGAATTATCATAACTTGAGTGGTTTTTAAACCTTATTATATAACATACTAGTAGTAGTTTATTGAAAAAAATGCATTACCTTGTAGGTAAGTATAATGTTTAAGCATAAATGGACTAAGTATTGAATTTAAATAAAGTATGGAATAATGGATTGCCTAAAAATAAGTCTACACAAAAAAAAACTGAAAATGCCCCCTGTACCTAACTGTGTAAATAAAAGAGTTATCTCGACTGGCAGCACACTCAGAAAACTGATCTGATAAGCCACTTCAGTTTAAGATAAGAATTTATCTATTATCTCTATAAATCTCTAACTACTGCATACTTGTTTAAGCTACATGATAGATAGGGGAAGCAGGGTAATGGCGATCGTGTCGGGTAATACCGCTCACTCCAATAACTTATTGAATGAGGTGCCTTGAAACACAGCGAGCACGCTGCAGCGCAGGGGTTGTGATGCTTGAGCAGGCAGAGTCTCTAAACCTCAAAAGTAACATAAGACTAATGAAAAACCAATCGAGCATTTTTCTCTCAGGTGATCGGCATTCCCCCGTCTTCCTCTAGGTATGCTTATGGTGTAAACACAACGGCTACGCTCTATTGAACGGCCGGCGTCTCCCAACAGTTAATATTGATGTGGTATAGGTAATTCGTTGCATGGTGATCTCCGCATGGAATATGACTCCATCACCTTCCGTAGAGGTCGTAAAAGATATCAGAAAGTCTGAGAGAACGAACCGGTCGTCAACAGAGAAAGCATCTCCTGAGTACCTAGGTAACTCCAATAAAGGGTCACCAATCCGCCTGCCAAGCGTGGTAACTACGGCAAAACCCTCGAAATCGAGGCTGACCTATGTCCAGCAGTGGATTCAGTAGTCTCAGACTGATGATAAAGGTCATTTGTGTATGTACCTATCTATCTACGAGTAATACCTTTTAAATGATAAATTCTTGTATATTTATTTATTTATTATATAATCTGAATCTCGAAAACAGTTTCAACGATTTCATGAAATTTGTGATGCAGGGGATTTCGGGGAGTTTATTTTTATCCGTGCTTTTTTTGTCAAGCAATTAAGTTAAGATATTTGTGTTTAAGTTAACAATAACGTAACAACAAAGTGTTGTTCACTGATAAGACATATTTCGACCATTAGAGGCAATGTCTGTCTCCAAACAATAATAATTATAATACCCGTTAATAGTCTACTTAATTAGTGACAAAGACCACTATCCACGTAAATTTTCTATTGAATATGTTGTCTACTAGGTGTCTGCGATGACTCCACTCGTACTTATGACGTAAAACAATAATCTGCGACTCTGCGTGCGAGCCCCTCTACCTCTAGATAGGTACCTAATAATTGAGGCGCTCAATCAAACGTGGTCTTGAACTATGTATCAGCCAGATACTACGAGTATGGTAGGAAGCGCTTTACCATATTATCAAATAATGGCTCTACGTCTGGCCGGGTTACTGATTACTGTATGCACACAAGCTAGCTAATAATATTGTTGAACACTCTCATACATATCACCTACTAGTTGCGCCCCGCGCAGATTTAAATCCCGGTGTTTTACGGGAAAAGTCGCCTATGTGCTATTCCAGACTATAATATATTCTCTGCCAAGTTTCATGCAGATCCGTTAAGCCGTTCCGGCGTGAGTATAAAGTGGTTAGAGTAAAAAGCATCCATACTTACAATCTTTCGCGTTTATAATATTAGTAGGATTTAAAAAGCGTTGTTCAAAATGTCCATGAATATTATTCATCAAAAAAGCTGTTATAAAACTAATATAAGAGTTTTCCACAGACTGCTTCCAAAGATAATAAACGGAGGCATAGCCGGCATTGTCGGCGTCTCCGTGGTGTTCCCTTTGGACCTCGTGAAGACGCGGCTTCAGAACCAAACCGTCGGACCGAATGGAGAGAAGCAGTACAAAACCATGTGAGTCAAACCATCAGCACCAGCTTTTTATATCAAGCAGCAGATCTTTGTTAATAATTAAAAGTTCAAAAATGCCCTAAAACTCTACGAATAAATAATATCATTTATTCGTAGCTAAAACCTTGGCAAATATCACTAATCAACATTTTATTGAAAAAAACAGTTGATGGTGCGTCCTCATCAACTGTTTAGCTGTTTTCTGTCGCCAAGCTGCGGTTGTCGGTCAAATTACAGGCACATGAGGTTTAAAAACTGTATGCCTCAAGTTGATGGACGCGGACGATGAATGCAGTGCATCTAGAGCACGTTCCTATCGTGCGTGACTTACGAGGAAATGATTTGTTATAGGTGATGGTTACCACTTAACATCAGGAGGGTCATCTGCTTGTTCCATCAGCTAGTTGTATAAAAAAAATGTTTATTTTATATTATTAGTTGGTTTAATTTGTTGCATTTTAACCCTACTATGACGTCCTCTAAGGAATATGTAGATTTATGGTTACCACTTCACATCATGTGGGCCATCTGATTGTTCCATCAGCGAGTAGGTAGGTATAAATATTGATCCAAATAAAAAAAATTAATATCGTACTTTTTTGAAGGTTGGACTGCTTCAAAAAGACTTACGCAGCTGAAGGCTACTTTGGGATGTACCGAGGGTCAGCGGTCAACATTCTACTCATCACGCCAGAAAAGGCTATCAAACTCGCCGCTAACGATATGTTCAGACATCTACTCACGAAGAAGGACGGGTAAGTTTTTCATACAAGTCAAAGGAGGTATCTAGTTGTCGTCGGTTGTCTGGTAGAGATCAAAGAGATTTATGAGATTTATCCTTTCTTGAACTCAAACACTTAGTAAATGATGCTACTCTTAAATTGATCTGTTAAATATGTACCTATGCTGAAATTGTCTACTATATTCAAAGTTTAGAGAAACTAATAAAAAAAGTAAACACAAAGTTTGGATATTGCCAAGTCTGATATCTGGTTATTTATTATTCTATATTGTGTTGGTGACTTATTCTTTATTCGTAGGTGTTGGTACTTTTCAGCGTTTGTCAATTACCGTAATAGCTATGGCCTTGTGTCTTGAAATGGACCAAAGTCTTTAAATACATAAAACATTTGGCATGTTTTTGTGCTGTCGCAGCAAAAGGCTATCACAGTTCACACATACCTGACTACTATTATAGTTACTTGGCGCTTATTTGAAAGCTGCACGGCAGTTGGTCAAAACTCAAATTGTAACTTCTTTTCGACTGTTTTTAGGGTTCCATACCCAAAGGGTAAAACAGGAACCCTATTTTATTAAAGCTCCGCTGTCTGTCCCGTCTGTCTGTCTCCTCTGTCTACGGCTGTATCTCATGAACCATAACAGTTAGACAGATGATGTATTTCTGTTGACGCTATAGCAACAAAAAACTAAAAAACCGAATAAAATAGATGCTGTGGGGCTCCCCACAACAAACATGGTTATTTTGCCGTTTTTATGGTACGGAACCCTTCGTACGCGAGTCCGTCTCGCACTTGACCGGTTTTTTTATTGTGTTTTCTGCCTTTTAAAACCACTTCGCTCGCGGATTGTCGGATTGAAGATATAATTACACTAAAAACTTTACTTAACTGTACAGTGTTGAAAAATCGCAGCCTACCAAGTGTTGGAGTAATTTCTCCGGCCCTTAGGCGGCCTCGCTGGCTTAAAGGCGAGCCTCGCTGGACCTGTGCAGCGAAAATTTGCTTGTCTGTGGTCCCCTTCTTACCATGTTTTTTTTTGTGTATGCAGATCTCTGTCCGTAGTCCGTCAGATGCTGGCAGGCGGCATGGCGGGCGCGTGTCAGATAGTGATCACCACTCCGATGGAGCTTCTCAAGATACAGATGCAAGACGCAGGCAGAGTCGCCGCCCAGGCTAAAGCGGGTACATAATATAATATAATTATAACTACGAATTATAATTAGTATAATATAGTTAGCAGAGCGCCGGTTAGAAGAGCACCGGTGGTCTAGTGGGAGTGACCCCGCCTTCCGATCGTAAGGTCACATGTTCGAATCCGGTCGTGCACCAATGGATTTTTATATCGAAAAATTTATGTGTGCAATGCCAGTGCTCTTAAACGGTGAAGGAAAACATCATGAGGCAACCAGTAAGTATTCTAATAGTGGCGATGGGCTTGCAACCTGTCACGTATGGAATACTAACTAGGTACTGCAAAATGTGGGTATGTGCCAAATGTAATGTTTGGGCGTACCTCTGACTACCCTCATTAGACATCCTCAAAGAATCGTGAGTTAGTACTTGGTACTGAGAAATCTGAAGGGATATCTACCGTGCCTGGGGATCAAAGTCGTGAAACTGTGATGTGAAGTGATCAAAGTGTTGGTATACATAGTTAAAAGTAAAAAACATGTAATCTATAAAAACATAATGATGTATTTATTTGACCAAAGTTTAGCACGCAAGACATTACTGAAACTGAAATGAGTTTTCACAGCTGCGTAAGCGTATAAAGTTCCCATTAGAATGCCTGACATCGTAATACTGTGACGTAGAATCGCGAGCTAAAATAGAAGATCGCACACCCCAGCTAGACAACATTTATGACGACAGAGGTCACCACTGAAGCGTTCTGTGTCTGAAATAGCTGTTAATACGGCTTTTAAATAAACATGAAGATTGCGTATATTTGTGAAAAAAGTATTGGCAGATATTTCAAACAGCGATAGAAATAAATCCGCCAATTGGATGTAAGTTTAGCACTAAGAAATCTCTGTAATAAATTGAGGGCTGATTTTAGGGTTTTTATGTAAAATTTAAATGAAATAAGAAAGCGCTCGAGACAAGTCACGACACACGATCGCGACCTTCAGTCATAAAATTCCGACCACTGAGAAGCAATGTTTGAACTATGAACCAGGGTACTGATAAAATAAGTTATTTAACTTTTTTTATAAATCATGTACTGCGTGCGAATAATATATTTCATTTTACACAAATATTTGACTTCGACGGGAATCGAACCACAATCTAAATTAAAAAGACATTTTTGATTGTACCTACGCTTTTGCTGCAAGAAGTAACATTCTTGATACTGCATTACATCTAAATTCTAAGACGATCTGTCTTGATACTTTGAATAAAACTCGATTAATGTTGTCTTTGGCGCGACATTATACGCGTGAATGTAAATAATTCGCTTGGCGGTCTCGGTTAATTTCATAGCAGTTTTGTTCATTAATACCTAGTAGGTAGATGGCCGACCTTTTTGTACGATTCCGACTATTTGGAGCACCTTAAGGCTCAGCATACGGCGCGCCGCTATCTCACTCGCACAATGGAATATTTTAAATTTTTAAATTTCGCTAAATCTTTATAATGCCATTGACAACAACTTGACTGATTGCGATTTTACATAACTATATTCAATGATTTTATATCTTTAAAAATGTTCCATTGTGCGAGCGAGATAGCGGCGCGCCGTATGCTGCGCCTTAACTAATGTTATCCTACTAATATTATAATGTATGCTTTTACTCTGTACTATGTTTCTGTGTGGTGAACAATAAAGAGTTATCTATCTATCTATCTATCTAAATGCGAAAGTTTGTAAGTATGGATGGATGGATGGATGTTTGTTACTCTATAACTACAGAACGGATCTTGGTGAAAGTTGGCACAGATATAAATTATGGTCTGGAATAACACATAGGCTACTTTTTATCCCGTGGGAATACCGGGATTTAAAACTACGCGGGTGAAACCGCAGGGCGCTACAGTATTGTGATATTATAATATGTATTATACCTGCCTATTATACCCAACAAGCATACAATCTCAGGTTTTAATCTTCGAAAACAATGACAGTGCTATCATATCAAACGGTATTCTAACAGCGGCGATGGACTTGCAACCTGTCACGTTTGCATGTATGTGCTAAATATAATGTTTGATCGTACCTCTGGTAACTTTCCTTTTGATTGAAATAATCCTGAGTAAGAATTTGGTACTAAAAGATCTAAGGGAATAATCTACCTTGACTAGTGATCAAACGGTGAAGCGGTTTATGTTGTTTCGAAATATCAAGAATCTAGGTATGGTATTAAACTTGTTACAAACTGAATACTAAGGTGTATACAAATAACCTGTTCTCCGACAGGTTCCAATCGAAGCAGGCAACCATGGATGTAACCACGAAACACCATCATAATATTGATTAAAAAAAAACTATGCTTTTTCATCTGTTTTTTTGTAATTTTCGGGATAGAAAATAGTCTATGCTATGTATTCCAGGTTAGAAATTGGTTATGTAAGTCAGAGGAAAATTCATAAAAACTAAAACTGTATTGGTTGTAGTTCAAAACGGTGTCTAACTTTAAACAGTGTCTAAAATTAGCGCTGTCTCTGTTTGCCATTACGCAATGGCAAGAGATGTCAAAACTTTAGGCAGTGTTTAACGTTTGCCTATTTTTTTGTAGTAAGGCTCGAAATGTCCACAGATGACAGTTTGATTTGTGATTACCTAAAGCAAAAGTTAGGCATTTGATTGAACAAATACATAGTTATATTATTAAAATCAACATCTACATAAGTGAGTTGCTAAAAATTCTGCGTGGGCCGGTTATGCTGCCCCTTGATTTGGATACCACTTCATCTTTTTTTTTAATTTTTTAAATTAAATTTTTAAATTTATTTTATTCTTATATCCCCAGAGGGTAAAACAGCCCAACGAATCACGGCCATGCAGCTAACAAAAAAGCTGCTGAAAGAGCGAGGCGTCATTGGCCTGTACAAAGGCATAACTGCGACCGCGGGCCGCGACGTTTCCTTCAGCATAGTGTATTTCCCGCTGTTTGCGACGCTCAACGATCTCGGCCCGAGGGAGAATCCGGCTCTGCCTCCGCCCTTCTGGTAAGCTATAAAACTTACTTATAAATGTCTTGTGAGATGTCTATGGTCAAGCAAATTCTCACATACAAACCCGTCTCAAAGTTAGGTACTTAACTTTAAGATGGGTTTGTTGCTAAGTAATTTGTGGTGTAGTTTGCAACACTATCCCTCGGTTTCTGAAAGCGCGATCAATACTAATCGGCTGTCAAGTCACTTGCTATATTTATCTAATTTGAAGAAAAAGCTGAAACACCAAGTGACCTGACAGCCGATTAGTGTTGATCGAGCTCTCAGAAACCGGGGGTTAATGATCTCGGACCAAGAGAGAATCCAGGCTTCCTTCCGCCTTTCTGATAAGCTATATCCCTCTTACTTATTATTCAAATTATATCATACAAAAGGTACTGTTATATTTTATTTATGCAAATAAATAGATATTATACGTATGTTTTTAATTTGCAGGTGGTCGTTTGTATCCGGCTGCGCGGCTGGTTCGACGGCAGCGCTGGCCGTGAATCCCATGGACGTTGTCAAGACTCGCATGCAGACGCTCACCAAAGGCAGCGGGGAACACCAGTACACTTCTATCATGGATTGTGTTACGTAAGTTATTTACAACCAGCGACCCGCCTCGGCTTCGCACGGGTACACAGTGTTTCTACTATAATATGCACTAGTTGCGCCCCGCAGTTTCACCCGCGCAGATTTAATTCCCGGTATTCCCACGGGATAAAAAATAGCCTATGTGCTTATAAACGTTCGCGTTTATAATATTAGTAGGATATAAACCTTCCTCTTGAATCACTATCTATTAAAATCGTATCATAATCCGTTGCGTTGTTTTAAAGATCTAAGCATACATAAGTATGGACAGACAGACAGCTGAAAGCGATTTTGTTTTATACTATGTAGTGATCTATCTTTTGAAGTGGTTACCTACACATATGCTTATTTTAATACTCTATCTAGTATCTATACTATACATTTATTGCTTTGCTTGCTACACGGTTTAGTTCAGTTATAGTATCCGCCAAACTTCTTGGCCATCGCGCGAGGTGGTAGGGGAAAGGTTTGCACTCTTTGCACCACCAAAGAGACCTATTTTTTGTTTCTTTTTCATTCAAGGTCGTTTGGCCAAGAAGTTTGGCGGATACTATACATACATTGTTGTTGGGTATTAGTAAGTATCACATGGCCCCTGCATGCATATAGCAACATGGAGGAAGGCCGTGGTTTTCAATCAAATATGAATTTGAAATGTATAAAATCCCATTTTTAAGTGTGAAAATTACAACAATCATTGACAACAATTACACCGATTGCGATTTTACATAGCTAGATTCAGTGATTTAATATCTTCAAAAATTTTCAATTGTGCGAGCGGTGCGCTTTATGCTGCCCCTTGTGGTATCCAACTACCTATTCCTTATTATTAATATCTAATTGAATATGTTTCAAAATATTCTAATTGAATCTTTATTATTTTCAGAAAAACTCTGAAATACGAAGGGCCAACGGCGTTCTTCAAGGGCGGCGCTTGCCGAATGATGGTGATTGCACCGCTGTTCGGTATTGCACAAGCAGTCTACTACGTTGGCATAGCGGAGTACCTGCTAGGCCTCAAGTAAATGTGACCCTTGTGACACGTTGACAAACAGGTACAAAGGCATAGTTAGATGGAAGGGTCTGTAGAGTCGTTTTTCGTTCGGATTCCAGTATTTGTTCTGTTGTGTAGTGGAACTATGTACGTTTAACGGTAGATGTAGGAAGCCTAGTTGCATTTTATGGTTCTAAACAGTTCGATTCGCCGTGTTTTAATGCAAATATGTTAGTAACTTATAAACTGGGTAGTACAGAACAATACAAGATATTCCGAACAATGTTATGCTTTTTTAAAGATAAAAGTAATAATGACAATATTATGCTGTATTATAGATAAAATATGAACCTAATGAAATACAACACATGATGAAGATGTATAAGAAGAGCGCCACGCTTATTATTTTTGAAAATATATTATTTAACTCGCAGATAAATCGTAAAAAAATTGCGGTTTAGTTTATTTGTAATTTATTAAGCGTATGTTTTAATTTATTTGCACCTAATCAATTTATTGAAGTATTTACCTTTTTTATTATCCCGACGTTTCGGCTATGTTGCAATGGCCGTGGTCGCGGGCAGACTGGAGCATTGAACTTATCAAAACTCGCCTAATCAATTGTAAAAAAATCGTAAATGTTTTTTTTATTTTAGGTAGTTTGTATATTTTTATTAATTTTTAACTTCTCATGACATACCATTGATATTATTTTAAGTGAATCCATGTCATTTATTTTTATAATTTAAATGAAATTTTTCCTTATATTAATTTGTAAAATAAGTAGGGTCAGTTCAATCGTTATATGAAATAATTATTTATTGGTTTTCTATTGGTTAGTGTTATTTTGCTTCAAAAGCGCATATTAGCTCAAACTTTTATTTAAGCCGAGAGTATTATTAATGATATTGTTATTTTATTGTTATGTTTTTCAAAAGTAGTATGTTGTCGATTTCATTTTTATATGGTGTAAACTTTTTCTGGTGGCTAAATAGGAAATACTAATTAATAAAAAAATTAATTGAAAATTATGCTAAATACTGCATTTAAGAAATATGTATTGTAAAATTCCTACAAGTCTTCCGTTTTAAATCATGCATTTAATTTACATGAGTTTTACAACATCCATGTTTAACTAATGTATTGCTTACATAGTCTTATCGATATTAAATTAGTGTTTATCAAAATGTTTACATGATATAATTGTTGACAATAACAGCTAATGAGCATCCTAGTTAGAATTTAAATTGATATTTATGCAAATCATGTTGTCAATATCATAGATATTTAAGATCTAAAATTGAAAGACGTAAAACTGTGGCTGTGTTAGCACTCAGTTATGGATTCTATGTAACGAATATTCAATTACCTATTATTTAAAATGAAATACTCTCATTCGATTCTGGGGTTGTATGTAGTTATACCATGGTAGTCCAAAGTAATGTTCAGTAATTAGGTTAGGACTAGGACTCTAAAAGGACTTATTTGGCCTTTTTCTTCTTCTGTGAATCTTATTCCCGTTCAACTCTTAGTTGTTATCATTCAAAGTTAATTATTTTATCTAAAACGGTCCATTATTATTGTTCATTGTTTTTATAATATAGATAATTTTATCGCATTAAATCTTATTGCTATGACCTTTGATCAAGAATTGCCCTAATTCTTGATTGAAGAAGGGTATGAACTACATTAAACTAGTCTTGAGTATTTTTTTGTGATTTTATCATTAAATTATTTATTGTATCGATCTAATGACATTTTGAATTGTCTATTTATGTCCGAAACTCCGTCAATTACAAAATTAAACTATTATATTATGCAATTTGGGCAAATATTAACAAAGCCTGTGAGCTACATTATACTAGCTTCTATGTTATTTTGTAAGCTCTTCTAGCGTTGATTATAATGCGTGCGCTGATATCGATATAAAAGACAATAAAATATATTGACATAAATGAAAAATAACTATTTCTGTGTGTAAAACATTAGTATACCTATCGTCAATTAATAATGTCTGGAGGTAGGTAGAGTATGTGTGTATAACAAATATTTGTATTTATTTATTCATGATTCTAGAAGCCAATAATATGTACAAAGATACACGTAGGTGTACAGCTTGACCGAACACTGTTAATTATGTTGAAATTATGCATTACATGTAGTGGAGTTACCTATATTATCCTCGTTCAATAACCGTCTTTGTTCAGATGTGATTGTTACAGTTAATTAGTACAAGCTTGTTAAATAAATGTGAAGAATAAAGAAATCGACGCAAACACATACATATACAATGTATTCTTTTGTTTTATTTTAAGCCTTCTATCAGCATAAAAGCATGTTTACTTGAAAAAAGAACAGCACTTGGTAGTAGATAGAGATAGTAGGTTTCGATAAGAGTAGTAGAGCTCTTTGTGAAGGCCTCGTCCGGGGAAGTACTACCACGCCACGCCTTTTTCTGCCGCCAAGCAGCAACGCTGTGTTTCGTGTTCCTATTGTGCGTGACCTACGGGGCAATGTTTTGTTTATAGGTGATGGTTACCACTTAACATCAGGTGGGCCATCTGCTTGTTCCATCAGCTAGTTGTGTAAAAAAAAAGTAAATATATGGTGTATGGGTAGCTAGTGTATTACAATACCTTCTACAAAATAGTAATTATATGGATAGGAAATTAAATGAAAAAAAGCTAAAATAGGAATTCCTATTCTTAAAATTCTTATTATTAACCCTAATTGTCTCAAAGTAGACAAAGCAAGGAATACATGCATGTCGTGTCTCGCAAGGAATTTGGTGTCTCGAATTAGCAGAAGATAAGCAGGGGGGCTATCATGAGTTTAGTGTTGACCGCGATCGATCGTAGATCGCAACGATCTACACCGAATTTCAAGGAAATTAAACAACGGCATCTAGCGTATTCTTTGAGAAGCTTAAGGGAAGCTTCTCAAAGAATGCGAATAATATATAATATTTATAATAAGAATAATGATAAAAATCATAAGAATTTATTAGCAGTATAAGAATAATATATAATATTGAATTTCCTTGAAATGCGGTGTCTATCGGTGTGATCTACGATCGATCGCGGTCGGCACCGGAACTCGTGATAGGCCCTCAGCATTAGAATTTACGAAATTCTTCGAGTTAAACTTCGCATGCCATTTCTTATTTCCACACACAATATATATAATTCCACACAAAGCTTCGTTTTGCTACTCAACGCTAGATAGCGGCACTAAATTAAAAGCAGCCCATTCACCCAAACAAACAATCAACCTAAGCCAGTGGCCAGTGTCAAATTTTGACACTGGCATAGGTTAAGTTCGTTGACAGTCACACTTCATCACAGATTTATAAGTATAGTCCTAAAGGACAGATAGGAATCGGACCTTTATTAGCTGTGGACGCTAATTACAGTTCCGTTTATCGAGTGGATGTCGCTAGTGTGCATTTAGAAAGAGACAGAGATATGATGCTATCTTTTGCGTCCTGCTAGTGATGCGCCAATATCTATAAGATATCGATATCGATGTACCTACATACCACTTGTTGTTATACAAAAGTAGAACTTGAAATAAAAATCGAAGGATTTTATATTTTGGTTATTATTTATTAAACATAATATATTATGTGCACAATATTTTTTACAATAAAATTATACAAGACAAAAAAAACAACAGACAAATTACCCAGAACCTGAGTGCTTTCGCACTATAAAAACAAAAATTAGTATACAAGACGTTATAAAATTCTGCAGCACTATATTAATTAGAAGAGAGATAAGAATATTAATGAGAGGTTTGAAAGACCCATCGAATGGATTTTATTTTTATTTTTTTATTCGATGGGTCTCTCAAAATTGAGTCTATTTGGTTCTGTAAGTTTTTTTTCCTAAACTGTTAGTTTCGGAGTAAATCACTAAAAACTGATATCTGCCTACGGTTAACGGGCGGCCCAGTGACGTCACACGCACCCGCGGCGGTCACTCAGTGAACTTCTCTAGTAATTTGGTCATAACTTCGTACGTAATGGTCCGAATAGCTAATTCAAATTGTATCAATATTATAATACCTACCTCTGATCATAAATACACAAGCATGGTCTGCGAGCTTTTGATTTACATCGTCGTCTAAATCGGTATGCCCATAAATTTTATCACATGAATATTTTAAGCGTGGATCCAATGATACCTCATCAAATACTATTGAACACATTTTTTTAAGTTCATTCCATTTCATTACTTTTTTCTTTAAAACATTAACCAAGCATTTATTTATTCCAGTTGTAACATGTATGTTTTGAATCAACTTTGACAAAGTTCTTCTAGATGGTAAGTAAAAAATCGCACGAAGAAGACGATATTCTTTGGGACTACATTTTAACAAAGCTAAGCACATGACTTTCTCTTCCAATGAATACCTTCGAAGCTTTGGTTTTCTATTTACACATTTCAGTTGCATCGTAATAAAAGATTTTGTCAGATGTGGCAGTTTATCGAAATTGGAAAATAGCTTTGACTCCACAAATTTTGTGCTCATTTGTAATCGGTGTGTTGTACTCTTGAGATTCCTGGTTTTATGTGATATTTGCTGCAATCTTCGATACAGTTGTTTACATCAAGTTCATCGCCTGAAATTAGAGAATAAGACATTACAGAACCTATTGTCAATCTAAAAATTGTAACCGTATTTCCAGCCTGCCTTTTTTGAAGGAGACCTTACGTTAAATGTACTATTAAGTAGTTTTTGCCAAAATGGTGGCATATCATTGTTATAATGATACCTTTTTATGCCTTTTTTTTAACCTTTTTAGGGTGCAGAGCAGCGTGTCAAAGTAAGGGGCATACGTACATACATACTTACTCTTTAAAATATTACCCTCCATATGGAAACATTTATGTCTGCAGTCGGGGTAAAAATAACAAAACATCGATAGCAAATAAAATAATCGCATTTATGTAGCACATCCCTATTTTTTACATCGATCACTGTTAATGATGTTTTTGTACTATTTTAACGATTGCAATCTATATAAGGACAATAATAATAATTGAAAAATTTAGAGAGATATTTGAATTACTAGGAACCAGCAAATTAGGTACTTACTTTGTCCGTTTAGTGGAATCTCACTACAAATTTCTGCCGCCGTAAATAAAGTTGGCCGCGCAATGAGGCAATTCAGGCGATCATTTTCGTAAAATTTACGCTCAAAATGTTTAGGACAAACTCATTTACTCCTTATTTGAATGGTATTGAGTAAATTTAAAGATTTACAGTTTATTTGTTTGAGCCACAAACTTTTTCTGTAAGGTGCTCGTGGAAAACAGTGTAATACCTATGATACCACTGTCGCTTTTAGACTCGCACCTAGGGACACAACATTTAGTTACACCCATTTTATTTACACCGTTTCAAACAAATATCCTTAGACAAAATTTTCAAATACTTATCGAAAAAATATGAATAATGAAATTAGGTACATACAAAGGTGCCAAGCCAAACGTCAAGTCTGCAGCTGCCTTCATTGCATTGAACACTAGCGCTGTGGTGTTGCTTAAATGAACTACAATCTAGTAACTGACTACAAACTCTATTTCAAGTCAATACAATCTAAAATTGAGTGTAGATAGATAGTGTCCAACGATTTTGTTTGGCCGATTCCATAGCGTGCACCACCCTGACGCAACAAGGAACGTCAAAAATTTTGTATGGAGGTCGCATGGCAAATAATGGCTGATTGACTGATTTGACAAGATTGTTGCTTGAATTGCTTGATTGACACTGATTGAATGGAACGAATGATCGTTCCATTCAATCAGTTCTCTCGTTCTTTCACAACTCACTCTCTTCTTCGTCTGTCTCGTTGGGTCCGGTTAATGTACAACCATGTAAAACGCAGCCCCAGAAATCACAGCGAGGAATGTACGGGCAGGAAAACGCTGCCAGGATTTCACGTCCAACATGAAATCCATGGTCGTGCTATCCTACCTAATGTGTGCAGGGAAGGTACGCCAGTTTCCACATGTTATTTTTGTGTACCTGTAGAAATCTTTCCAAAGATGTACCGTTTTTTGGCGTTGCGTATCATTTGGTTGCACTTATTTCGAGCTTTTTTATAGAGTGAAAGGCTCTCCGCACTTGGCTCCTTTCTGTTCTTTCGATATAAGTGGTCTCTTCTTGCCATGCACTGTCTAATCTCATCCGACAACCAGGGAGCGAGAGCTCGCTTCAAACGAACTGGATGCAGCGGCGCATGAATGTCATACAACTCAGTAATAGTATTGTTAAAGAAATCCATTGTTCTGATTGGTCAAAAGCCTATGCTTTGTTTAGCTGGACTAGTGGTAAAAACTGTACTATCCCATCGTTCGTCTCATTTCACGTCACATTTGTATTTTTCAAACTAGTTCATCAACATCAAACTAGTTGCGCCCCGCGGTTTCACCCGCGCAGATTAAAATCCCGGTATTCCCACGGGATAAAAAGTGGCCTATGTGTATGTATGTCCAGGCTTCTTGTAAATATTTAATACCTACACACCGTATGGTATTGCTATACCGTTGCTCATGGAATTACTGAAGGTGCTTCAATATTATACAGGGTGGGGACCTATTGACGACATTAAATTGGTGGACGTATAGTACTAACTGCTAGAATTGTTATAAAAAAGGTTTTATTTTAATTCGTCCAATAATAAAAAAATTAAATTTTCTATCAAACTAAATATCAAATAAAGAGCAAATCGATGAAACCACCTGTATAAAGTAGGTACTATGTTTACTTAAACATAGCACCGTTCATTCATAAATAAGTTCATTTATTACGTGAAATTCGACCTTATTGCGAAGCGGCAACTTCACGCGCTCATGGCAGGCAGCGCGTATGTACCTACCTTTAGATCGGCTTTCTTTGATATCTGACCGTTCACTTTTTGGCACGGGCGGCCGTCGCGTCCTCAAAGGCAGCGGCAGCGATGCAATAGGTAGGTAATAAGAAAATATTATCTAGTTTGGTAACTAGGTACCTACATACACGTACACTTTAATTTTTTAAGTTCTCTATTAGTCCGCGCTGAAGAGCTCTTATTATTGTTCGGGGGTTTGTAGGGCATTGTTTTGTTTCGCCGTACCTTTTCCGATAGGTCCTCATTGCTAGAGCTGCATTTTGGTTGCAGTCTCCGTAAATGAAGAGCATGTCGGCGTAGGTACTCGGTCGCCGAATAAGCACGGTTAGGCATTGCACCACACAAACACCTCACTAAACAAGCGCCTGTTTTGCAGAAGGTACTACCTACTTAAATAATTCAAATAACTAAATAAATAATAAATTAAAACGAAATAGGTAGCGCTATTTTCGGGGATAAGTCAATGGGGTTATCAAGAAAAATAATAGGTACACTCATCACACTAACACAAAACAGAAAGCGTCTTTTTCGTAGCTAGACAGTTTAAATTAACGTGCGCTTTGCAAAGTTTATGCAAAGTATGTCAAAGGTCGCAGTGCAAAACGATGACTAACTAGCTAGCTAGATCTTGATGAGAGAACCACCCGCGCCCGCGCACCGCCGCGCCGGCGCCGCACCGCGCCCTGTCTATTTGGTGAGCAGAACAGTGCTAACGCTAGCTGTCTTTGTCACACTCGCCTATTATTAGCGGGGGGTGCTGTGTCTTGTTTCTGACTTGTATCAATTCTCTTTCTAATACGCATAAACACGTATTATCTTTCCCTCGCGTTTTAATTTCATTGATAAGTCATATGATTTCGTGACTCCTAGAATTTGACCTCTTCTCTTGCAATTTTACGTACAGGTTGTTTAAAAATCATTAAGTGGAAATGTATCGATTACTCGATAAATCATCAAGCTTTTGATGTAAAAACTAGCTCTATAATCTGAAAATACGACTGCGAGTACGTGGTTTTTTTTAATGTCGTCAATAGGTCCCCACCTTGTATAAAAGCAGTCGGGCCCATCTTCTATCTAGGTGCTTAATTTTCGATTAACATGTTTCGATCAACGTTTTAGAATATGATACTTAGCTCTTTGGTCATTGGAATGTACACCCGCGGATTACACAGTCATGGAATAGGCAACCAAATTTTACATCAATTCCGGGCTGTGTTTTCCAAGGTTGTGCAATACGTGGTTGTACATTACTGGCTCCCTGTCTCGTTTACTTGTCGTTTCTACTTTGGTTTCTACTCATATTTTGTTTGTTCTTGCAGATTTCCAGCGGATTTATTATTAATTTCGCCCTTATAAGTGAAAGTGTTTGAACATGTTCAGTGAACGTAATATTTAACGACAATGCCCCCGAAAAACTAATTCATTACGTGTGAAATATGTGGAGATCGATCGAGCCGAAGAAATCTACAAAAAAGGAAGTTTATGGCAAAGTTTCCTTTGGATGAGGCTCGGTAAGCATTGAATTAGATATTTTAGTGAGTACAAGCTACGAACAAACAACATGAACCTCTTTAGATTGATTTTTAATCAAAGTTATGTAATTTTATTGTGTATGTACTAGTGATGAAGTGTAATTATCGATAAGTGTGTGTCGAACACAGTGTGAGATTTTGCCGTAGATGCGGACATCCTCAGATGAGGTGATCCTACAGATGAGGCTACAGCTAGGCTGGTATATTTTAGTTACTTCCACAGTGTAATGTCCTATGGTATCTTGCTATGGGGTAGAGCTGCTGATATACAAAGTATATTTGTACTTCAAAAACGGGCGATACGTGCCATTTATAAAATGAAACAACGTGACTCATTGAGGGAGCGTTTTAAGGAAATTAATATTCTCACAGTAACTTCACAGTATATTTTTGAAAATTTATTGTACACTCATAAACACATAGGTAGCTTTAAGAAAAAGAGTGACGCACATAACGTTAACACTAGAAATAAAAATAAATTATGCATTCCGAAATTTCGATTACAAAAGGTAAATGGCTCGTTCATGGGGAACGGTATACGCTTCTATAATAAACTTC
Source organism: Plemyria rubiginata (assembly GCA_963576535.1). NCBI lineage: Eukaryota > Metazoa > Arthropoda > Insecta > Lepidoptera > Geometridae > Plemyria > Plemyria rubiginata. The sequence continues at coordinate 5,866,649 of OY754926.1, forward strand.
CAGAAAATGTCACTGGGCTTCCTATAAAAAAATTTAAAGTGTACATTAAGAATTATCTGATAAGGAAAGCTTACTATACTATAGATAGTTATATTAATGATAAAAGTGCGTGGCCTGATGTCCCGGTCGCTCTGCCCATCGACGGCTAACATAATATCTGCAATGTCTTTACTATTATGTTATTTAAAAAAAGATTTTTTTTTTTCATTGTTGTTTGACTTACTACACTTCTTACTTATGTATTAGTATTATTGGTTTGAAGCGTGTGTTCTTTTATGAATCTGTTTACTTTTCCTTTTCTGTTAGATTACTTTGTATTATATAGCTTCAATAGTGTAGGTATTTTATTACATTGTAACGAGGATCATATAAAAGAGCGATAGATACCAAGCCGAGTTTGTTGCCTGTTCTTCTCGGTGTTGGTCGCGTGGAACTGGCACTAGAGTCACCTAGTTTTAAGACGGTTCAAGATGGTCCTTGTGATTTTATTGAATAAACATATTTTGACTTTGACTTTGACCTCGTTTTATGTGTTTTTTAGAAAGATAAAATTCAAACACAACTCAGAATAAAATTCTTGTGTCTCTATCTATTATACTTAGTTAAAAAGAAAATAAAAAAAAAGAAATTTTGTTACAGAATATACCTGAGTGAAAACTACATAATATGCTAAAGATGACAACTGGGAGTCCCAAAAAGCGTAGGTATATTTTTTGATACTGTTATTTTAATTTATAACCTTTTCTAGAATATGACGTGAATTGCCTAGTCTTTTATACATATGCTATAGGTAAAATTTTGTGCCACGAAAGTGGGTGAGCCATTCTTGTAGTTATAATGTGTATAGTGGATCTTTTGCTTTCTTTAAAGAGCTACTGGAAATTAATAAATTAATACTATGTTACAGAATATGTCAAGCCTACTGCTGCTGCTGAGTGTCCATCCTGCTAAACTAAACATCGTATTATATGAAAAAAAGGAATATTATGTACAATGTTTATTTTATTTTTTGTTTTATGTACAGGTTTGTCGGCTAAAAATTAAATGTAATAATGAAAAAAGATTTTTGTTTCATATCAGATCCATATTTAAGTTCAACCTAGGACTTAAAAACCTAGGTTGGACTTAGACGTGGACTCGATCAAAATTTTGAATACGAAAATAACCTCATTTTCGATCTCGCATATTTTATCGATATCGATATGAAAGCGAGGGCCATCGCGCAGCACTATTTAGGCTGATAGGTTGGTAAAACTGTTGTTGTTTGACGTACATATTCGTTGTGTTGGTATTGAAGTGCCATGTAAAAGGATCCCATTGGCTCTCATTGGCTCTTTACTAAGTCCCGCCTCTTCTCGTAGTTTTACATTCTCTTTGGCGTGCACTTCATCTATGGTCTAAGAACAAAACGACGCGCTACACCGCTTTGCAGATTGTTTTCTAGTCGTAATTTCCTTGCAATTTTATTAGAACTAGAATTCTGTGTAATTTACGTATCGTTTTCAGTGGAAGCTTATTGTGATTAAAGAACCATGGCTGCTATAGGTCCTAAAAAGGACGGTGGCCCGAATTCTGAGTACTTTCAGGCTCCAGAATCATTGACACAATTTGATCTGATTCGTGTTTGGCTTCAAAAGAACTGCAAAAAGGTTAGACTTGACGAACATAAAGAAAACTTAGATTACTTTCTAAATAATGAGGTTTCAGTGGCTGTAGCAATAACTTTAAACATGCCTTTGCCATTTTTTTCAGTCCCTATTTCACCTCAGCTACAGCACATTGAATCCTGAAGCCAGTCATCTTCCTTAGCTTGTTTTGTATTATAGCTATACTAGGTACAGCTAGTTTTGTAGTCAGATCTTTATTGGGTGTTTATGTTTATAGCATGTCCAAACAGACCCACCTACAAAGGAAGGTTTGGCCCTATTGGTAACTCAACTCATTCAGTACCAGGAGAATAAACTGGGGAAAAATGCAGCAGATCCCCCCTTTTTGAGGCTTCCGGTAAGTACCTACATACTTTGTATGAATTGAAAATAGTAATGTGTGTAAGCACATTAAACAATAGTACTTATCTACACTATAGGTACACATATATTACACATACACATATTATTATACAGCTAAGTGTATCAGGTGAAGGTGGTTCTTGTGACTTGCTCTGAACAAACGGTATCTATTAATACCTTCTAGGTGGAAGAATAAATAATTATGCTCTATTGTATTGTTTTATCAATGTCACCACTATTGTCCAAAGAGACCCTGTATTTTGATAAATCGGTTTATTGAGCTTTGTAGCAAAACACATGTGAAAAACAAGTGAAGTATATCTACCTGCTACTTAGCCAATCTTATTAATTAAACAATGATGGAAAGTACCCACATTACAACAACAAGATAAGAGCAGCTAAAAGAGATAGTCAGCAAGTCCACATATGCCCATTTCCACAAGCTCTGTCTTAGTGAAATTCAGCTGATAAAGCAGGTAGTATAGCCAACTGGTTGATCGCGAACGACTGGTCAAATGTAGCTATCAGTCCAGTTGATCGTGGCAAGGCAAAAAAACATTTAAATACCTTAGATTGTTTTATAATACCTGTTCAACCACACGGAACACAATATGATGTTTCAAAATGAAAGATTGCACAGGGTTTCATCAGTAGATAGTAGATCTTGTCTAATTAAGTTGGCTGGCCACCCCTGGTCTAAAGCAACTTGCTGGTTTTCAAAATAGTTTGCAATACAGTGCTAGTTTATGCATGGTGTTTGAATAAATAAAACATCAATAATCATTTAAAATGCTTATACAGGGTGTAGTATTTTATATTTATATAATAATTCACAAAACAATGTGACCATCCAAGAGTCAGTAGTTTGCTGCATCAGGAAACACAAACTGATTTTCTGGTAGACCTTTAGACCCAGTTCCCTCTATAGCAAACAAAGAGCCGGCTTCAGGTTGCTGTGCTATTTCCGCTGGAGTCAGTCCTGTTCGGCTTGTTGTAACAAAAAGTGTAGACAAATCATGTCCTCCAAACATTACTGAGGTGACTTTGTCCACAGGAAGTTTATGTTGTTCTAATAACTTGCCAGCTCTGGAGTCGATCTTTATAACCTGGAATTAGTATTTAACACATAAATTAATAAAACAGAAAACAATAAACAAGTTTTATTACCTAGATATCTAGTAGCAAATAAAACTGTCTTCAATAATTTTGAATGAGGTGTCACTCCCCAGTGCAGACAATAAGATCATCCATAGGAAAGCTTAAACTTTGAAGTAGATACCTTTCCTCCATTGAAACAAGCAACCCAAAGGTTTCCTTCTGTATCAATAGTAAGACCATCGGGCACTCCGGTCACATTGTTGGATTGGAAGCTGAACAATGTTCTCCTGTTACCTGAACACATGACAATTATTATTTAAATAACATGTGATTGTGAACTCGTTTTAAAACAAACCACCCCATGAAGGTTTTTATATTTATGACTAGCAGGGCCCCGCGTTTTCACCCGCGTAGTTTTAAATCCCGATATTCCCACGGGATAAAAAGAAGCCTATGTGCTATTTGCTCTATCCGTTCTGGAGTTATTGAGTAACATCCATCCATCCATACTTACAAGCTTTCGCGTTTATAATATTAGTAGGATGAATGTCTATAACAACATTGTTTATTAAATGTTCAGTATAAACGACCATCCATGTAAAGCGTTTTAGTAGATAAAAAACAGCCCACAAATAGAATAAAAGTGGCTCACTGCTATCATTCTTCACACATAAACTTTTCCTCATTGTTCTCCTTCAGTGTTGGGACCCCTGTCATTCTCAATATGCACATCAATTCGTAATTGAATGTAATACTTACGAATCTCTCCTGCTTCAACATCAAAGTCGAAAACATCGATTTTTCTGGTCGGTGAGTCGATGTAAAACATGAATTTGTTGTCAGCTGTCCACGCGATGCCGTTAGATACTGACACGGGTCGAACCATTGGCGTTGGGTTTATGTAGTTTTTCTCATCCATCTTGTAAAGAGTTGCTTGGTCTTTATCCAGGAAGTCGCCGACCTCTTTGCCTATTGTACCTGAAAACATAACTTTAGATTCACATACAGATATAATAAATTACATTTGTATGGACTTATTCCCATCTTTCAACATCTGCCAGGTTGGACAGCGGCAACACATTATCCTAATTATTTTTTTTCCCAACTTCGAAACTCGTCAATAATGCGGTACGTTCATTGATACATATAGATTTACAAATTAATGTAATATCTTAAAATACCTACCTACACATAAGATAAACAAACAATACTTCATTATGTGGTTCATAAGCACCTCTTGTAGGTATTCAAAATCATTAATCAAGACTCTTGATCCAAGAGTGATAGATATATATCACCTCGTTAGATGTGATTTTCACTTCCTGTTATTGTCTTTATTATCTTTAAATAAGTTATAACTTATTGCTTAATAATATGTTATTTAAAGGCAGCATTACGTAAAATGTTATGAACACATAAAGAAAAAATTGGTAAATTTTGGTGTAAAGTGGTAAAAACTTTTGAATAATATAATTAAAAATCTCTGTTCTAAGATTATTATTGTATTGTATTTTCCGTATGTATAGTTATTAAATTGGTCACCTTCTTAATAATTCTGTATATCGAGCATATCTAAGTAATTGCATTGCCTTTAATTAGATATGGCAATTGACATTTTATATTAAGAATATGCTAAAAGTATAATAATATATTACTTGTGAAAATAAAGAAATACTTAATCTTAAGGCTTCGGTGACAGCGGCTCGCAATTTCGAGGTGCGATTGGCTATTATTTCATTTTCTTTCATTTCGGGGAGGTTGTTTGAAAAAATAACTCTAAAGAAACACGCATAAATACTGTTCGAACACAAATAATACAATAATATAAGGGAAACGTGCCCGAATCAGAAATCATTTTGGTATTAGTATGTTTGGTCTTACATTTACCTAATACCAAAATGATTTCTGACTCAAGCACATTTCCCTTATATTATTGTATTATTTGTGTTCGAACAGTATTTATGCGTGTTTCTTTAGAGTTATTCTTTCAAACAACCTCCCCGAAATGAAATAAAATGAAATAATAGCCAATCGCACCTCGAAATTGCGAGCCGCTGTCACCGGACCCTTAAGTCACCGGCATAATGATAAACAAGTTTAAAACTAAAAAATGTGATTGTGACTGAACTGAAAACTTCTGATTGTGACTGTACCTACAAGATAAATTTCATGTATATCATTCCATCCATCCATCCTTTAACCTCTCGTACGTTTTGACACGGATCCGTGTTTACACCGTCAACTGTTTTGGCACGGATCTGTGCTAGAGTGACTTTCACTAGTTTTTACACGATTTTAATATTTAACCTAATGAAAACAGTGCTCAGAATAGCTTGAATCGAAGCAGGATAAACTAATCTACCACAGACAACATTCACTTGGTATATTTGAAGCACCAGTACTTCATACGAGTGCATTCAAATTGACTCACTTCACGCGGCTGTACTGTGCGAAGCGGTGCGAAGAGTGCTACAGTGATTTATCCAATTTTAACCACAAAATCAAGAAAAAGGAAAGTAAATGTTTTGATAATTGTTCTTTAGTATATCTAGATGCTACTTGTTCAAATCAAACATGTAAAATAGGTACAACTTTCGAGTATTCCTTCGAAAAAACCTCCTCATCTAAGTAACCGTTATTGCAAACTTTATTTTCTTTATGTTTACAATGATTTTGCGTAAGATTGTTCATAGTATTTTATATCATCTAAAAGGAAATTTCAATAGGATTACAAATTCGTTGTCATAATTGCGCATTATTCATATTTTTATGATAAAATTACGCATTTTACGTACCAAGTGTTCAAATACACGCACACATATGCAGTTAAAATGGCGGATGTTTTGTGTGCGCACATACTCTTCGTCATTTGTTATAGAGGATGTTCAAAAATTCTTTGATTTTTTTATAATGCCATGATATTTGATACCTATTATTATGATTGATAAAAAAATAAATAATTTCTCTAGAAATAATCAAAATTGAAGTGTCTGTAATGTCGAAATATCGAATCTCGATAGAGATAGGTGGATAGGTATCCTACCTAGGTGCGGTAAATATATAGGTACGGTGCTAAAACATTTATATAAGTATCTGATGGAACAAGCAGATTTTCCACCTGATGTTGAGTGGTAACCATCACCTATAACAAAGCATTGCTTCGTAAGTCACGCACGATAGGAACGTGCCCTACGATGCGTGCCATACTGCATCAAATACTTTTTTACTGCTAGGTACTACTGACTAAATTGTAATTTGTCATACCTACCAACATAAGGTCCGTTTTTATATTTTTTGCGTAAGTAGGTAGGTAGGTACCTATCTACTTTTTGTCCTCGCCAGTCACTACCTATGTACCCATATGGTGACCAAAATAAATCCCGCTTTGAGTTTGCCGACAAAAATAAAACAGCCAAGCAAAATTTTATCCAATGTTCACGAAACTAGGAATCACCGATGACATACCTACCTACTGCCTTGTCATCCATTCCTTTGAATTTGCCGAAAAAGATTAGACAAAATTGGACCTAATCAGAATACGGATAACAATTGAATTTGGTTGTTAGTTCCGTAAAAAATCGGCACCACTTGCGGCAGGTGCTTTACACAATAATGAGCTTCAATGTGCCAATGTTAAGGTGCATAATAGAATGTCGAGATTACATGTCGGCGTTTTAGTAAAGGGTTTATGCGCATGCGATGAAAGACATTCTATATTACACCTTGGGTTACATATGGATGTTTTAGTAGGGATCCAATTTTTTCTAGTGATAAATATAATAGTACATATTGTTACTCAGGGATAATGTATTTAGCTTTGTTATGGTTTAAGAATTTTTGAAATTGGACCAGTAGTTTCTGAGCCTATTTGTTCCATATACAAAAATACAAAGGATTCCTCTTTATTATTTTGGTGTAAAATTAGTAAGTATAGGCAGTGTAATTTTAAGTACTAAAATAAACTTTTTTGACGATTTTATTGTTTTATTTCTATAGAAACCTTACAATACAACCTAGGAAAATTTTGCTTTCTTTTCCATCACAATGTATACCAAAACGTGTTGGTACCTATATTGTATCAAATTACAGAACAACAACATATTATTCATACTTTTTTATCAAACACAATATTTTTGTACTCAGTGAAGCGTCTGTCGCGGCGATTGCATTGTCAAGAGACCACGTCACCAGACGCCCGTTTATGTATAAGAATATTAACTATATTTTTTTATGTTATAGCAAAAAAAAACCTACAGAAAAGTTGTTTGGTAAAAAAAAATTGTTGTTATTTTTATGATATAAGTAATATGTTAAATTATATTTTTTTACTACCTACAACAATAAAACAATACAAAAGATAATATTATAGTAAGTAGTGGATAGGTAGTAGATACAACTACAAAAGCTATATGTTTTCACGATTAGGTAGGTACACTTCGTAAAATATTCATAACTCATGTGCGCTTGAACGAACCCAAAAATAAACATACTGTATAGTCTGCCAGATACGTGACAAGACAGACTAAGGAACTAATGCACTAGCACAGATCTGTGTCAAAACAGACGCGGTAATTTGGGATCGCACAGATCTGTGACACGCCAGACGCGGGGATTTGCGATCCACGCACACATGCAAGAAATTATGAATTATTGCTAGTTTGGAACCCCACTTTATTTTACCCTTTTTCTTTAGTATTTTCTATAAAAACAGTGGTGCTAAATACCCCAAAATAAAAGTAAATTTATTCTACTTTATGGCAATACCACTTTTGTGCGGCACAGATACCAAATATATTCAGAATAATCGGATGAAGTGTAGGCTATGTAAACTGGGTATAGGTCTAGTTTATTTACTCTAAAATTAATTTCTGACGTCTATTCTGCAGTGTAATCAATTTTATGTGGAAAAAGATATACTAGTTACGTAAATAAATGCTTTTCACTAGCTCAAACCAAGTAATTACGTGATTGGGAGGACCAAAAGTTCAGTTTCAAGACACTGTCAGCGGCGTTCATTGTGTATCTCATTTGTACTTTTCAAATTGGAATTGATCTTTCAATTTATTCTAGACGTTCTATTGTTTTCATATCATTGGATTCGTATATCAATTACCTTTGTTTCTAAATAAAACAAACCACTTTGAAATAAAGTTTTATTGCAAATAACAGCAAATTCATACAGCGGAACCATTTTCAACCATTGAGTCGGCGTCAAGAGCCTCTGGAATATTATTTTAACATTATTTACCAATGAAGTATAGTTAAAAACGTACATTAGGTATCTGACTTTCGATACCATTTGCCAGATTCATAGTGATTCATACATTTTTATGCAAAAAAAAAATATAAACGGGCGCCTGGTGACGTGGTCTCTTTACGTGCAATCGGCGCCACAGACGTGCGTTTTTTCTCGCGGGCGATCTCAACGTACGAGAGGTTAAAACATTTCGCGTTTATAATAGTAGTAGGATGAAGCAAAACCTGTTTTGAATCGTTAATTATAGTAGTTTATGAAACTGTTGCATAATGAGGGGTATTAAAACTCGAGGGGGTGTTTAAAAACCGAGCCGTATAGGCGAGGTTTTTAATAGTATCCCACGAGAGTTTTAATACCTAGTTATGTGCAGTTTAATACACTACTTTATCTACTCTCATACATTAGTGTTGAACCTAATGAATAAAATATCAAAGTTAGTAAGAAATCCAGTTGACTGAAAGAAAACGTATCAATTGGCGCCAAACCAACCGTATAACAGCGCATGCGCGCGCTGCGTCGCCGCCGCCGAGCCGCGTCGTCGCCACAGACTATCAAACTCTTTGGCTGTACGGTTTCAAGACCCTTGGCTTTTCCAAAAAGAAAAAGAACTGTATCGTTATGGTAAAAAAGTTATTTTATACAACTATCTTTGTATGAGGAGCTTTATCATAATAAATTTTTTTATATTGTTGGTTACGGTATTGCGTTTATAAAGTATATCAATATGAATTCGTTTTGACGTTTATAATTCGAATTTTATGACATGAGAGTAGATAAAATAATTAACGATTCAAAACAGGTTTATACTATACTTGTACTTATATCAAATGATATAAGTATAGGCACACGAAACAAGTTGGGGTTTTAGAACTGCTTTTAAAATTGTCTAAAGTTGGTTTAGGTCATTCATAAACCAGTACGACAAGTATCTTAATATATTTTTTAAAGTTTATCGCTATCACTGTACTTATTTGCCTGCTTTATTTATTCCTGCATAATTATAGATATGAAAATAGCCTACTATTCTGTTATTTTATTCGATCTTGTTGTATAAGTATGTCTGCTATGTCTGTATGTTGGCTTACCGAACCAAAGTCGTCCCATATTATCAACTTTTCCATCATTGCATCTGTTATCTGGGTGTCCCAAATCCACAGCCGTGAGTAGCCGCAACGCGCTGTCATTCTCGGGAGCATCCCAGGACATGAGGTAGATCTCTGCGCGGACCGCTACCACCAGTAACTTGGGGTTGTCTTTAACAGTCATGACAAACGATACTGGACCATAGGCTGAAAGCATAATAACGATAGCTTGAAGTATTTACTGTGTGTAGAGTACTGGTGGTCTAGTGGAAGCGGTCTTTCGATAAGGTCATGGGTTCAAAACGGATGTGCACCAATAAGTATTTCTGTTCAAAAATGTATGTGCACAGAACCACCGCCACAGTACTCTTAAACGATGAATGAACACATCGTGAGAAAACCGATATTTCGTAGAAACTAAAAGGTCTAAAACATGTGTCATGTGAAAAAAGGATGAAGCACACTTAAAATCTTTTACCACACTGTTTCGAAAGAATCGAGTGACATGACAAGAACCTAAATCTGTAAATCAAAAACGATGTACACACACACTAAGACAGAACAAAACCACTTTAAAATAAATAAATAATAAATAATGCTGGACAATCCACACAGCACTATCTAGCCCCAAAGTAAGCTATTCAAAGCTTGTGTTATGGGTACTAGATAACTGATATATTTAATACATTATATACTTACATAGATAGATATTTTTTATTATACATAGAAAACACCCAGACCATCGGAACAAATTTCTGCAGATCGTACACAAATTTGTTCCAAGGCGGGAATCGAACCCGCAACCTCTTGCGTCGCAGGCAGGCTCTCGCCCGCTGCGCCACAAAGGTCGTCAATTGCGTCAATCAAAATTTGCGAACAGTCTAAAAAAATTGCAAAGTCGGTATCCAAGTACCCAATTCGTCGTTGCAAAAGAGAGGACTTACCTAGTTCCTTGGTAGTAACGTTCCCTGAGTCTACATCCAGTCTGTGCACCTTTTGGCCGTGGATGTCTACCCAGTAGAGAGCGTTCTCGCCGCCCGCCCAATGAGGCCCTTCGAAATGATCACCAGTGCCATACACCTAACATGTTAACAAGCAAAATTATGTTAATATCAATCAACGAAGTATGGTGCCAAATACGTTTACATGAGCTTCAGAATATTACTCCGCTTTTAAACTACAAATTCTGCATGGTGTCATAAGATACATGAATAATCTCGAGTTACATATCCTACTAATATCTATAACTATAAGAATCTGACTGACTGACATATAGACAACGCACAGCCTAAACAGCTGGTCGTAGAGACTTGAAATTTGAGGAATACATAGTTCATACAGCGTAGACGTGAACTAAGAAGGGATTTTTCAAAATTCAACCCCTAAGGGTGTAAAAAGGGTTGAAAACGTATGTATGAAAAATCGTATTCCTTCATCCTAGGAACTTGAAACTTAGAGGACATATACCCCAAAGTCAATAATTAAGTTTGTCATTTTTAGTTTATGAGAACTACCCCCAATAAGAGTGCAAAGGGGTGTTGTAGTTTGTATGGGAGTTTTTTAACGAGTGGTTCGATTGATTTCAAACTTGGAGTAAATACACTGAGAAAAATGTAAAGCTGAAAGTGCCGTCATTACGATCGATTTCGTAGGTTTGAAGGCTAAAAACCGACCAACAGTAATAACCAACATAAACGCCTTCTAGGCAGAAGACGTTATACGATTTACAGGGTAAGTAAATTTAAAAAGAAGGTATACCATGAATAAGTTTCTCCAAACTACGATTTATTCTTAGTAGGTATTGAACATATTAGCCGTAACATATCTACGATAAATTCGGTAAATCAGTTAAAGATCGAGGTACTGACGGCGGCATTCAACTTCTGGTAAGGCGAAAAATAAGCAAGGTAGCTCAGCAAACACGCAAATCTTTCCAAGGGCAATATTCGACGCATCTCAAGTCAGCAACGCCTTCTCGTAAGGCGTTTTATACCGTATTATATATAATAATAATACCTAACGTTCAACAATATGGCATATTGTACGTACCAGCCGTAGTGCTTAGTGGATAGGTAGCTACTGTAGCTAGCCGTAGCCCTTAGCCAGTGGCTACTAGCCACTAGCCAAGGAATATAATAATACTCTGACGAGAGACGAGAGCTAGCTATGCTACCTACTGGGTAGATAGACAACAGCCAAGGTAGCTAGCTAGACTAGCTAGCGCACTAGCTTTGCTATTAGCGATAGCGAGTGGTGGTGAAATAACCCAATGACATACTAACACATCTTTTCACATGTTTTATACATCTCATTGATTTTCGAAATATACAGTAAAGTGCGGCCTTATACATATTTCCCGTGCGTTTTCGTCAGCGCGATTCAGGATTGTACCTTTTTGGTACCTTTTTAGCTTTTAAACTTTTTATAAAAGCGGATAATGCCTTCTTTACGGCAACAAATGCCTTCTTTACGGCAACATACGCCGAAAATTTACCGCCGGAAGCGAATAGTGTTTTTAACCGTCAGCACTGCGTTATTAACAAGATAAGATTCAATTCCTAAAACGCTTTACCATAAAGTTGATTTGGTTGTTTTGCGACCAGCTAATAGACGGTATCGTTTTAACGTATTCACTTAGTTATGTCAAAACGAAGGTAATTGTACAAACTCGCCCTACGTAATTACATTATAACCGTGTAAGACTTTATTAACCTTACGCCAGAATTTCATTTTTCTCAGTGTATACTTCTAAATAAATAATTAAGAACGACATTTTTAGTTTTTGTAAGCTACCCTTAATAAGGGTGCAAAGGGATGTGAGTTTGTACGAGAATTTTTGTACGCGTAGTGCGATTGACTTGAAACTAAAAGTAAAAGTAGATGGATAACAATAAAATATACTAATTTAGGGTTTCATCTCGGTTGCAATGCGCGAGCGGCGTCAGAGGCGCAGCGGTGGCTGGCAAAGCGCGGGGCGGGGCCCTTAGTGGGCCGCCGCCACTGTCGCGATCCATAACTTTGATCCCCACCACTCTGTCGATCATCCTACTCATGGATGGATGGATGGATTTCGCGTTTATAATACACTAGCTGCGTCCCGCGGTTTCACCCGCGTAGTCTTAAATCCCGGTATTCCCACGGGATAAAAAGTAGCTTATGTGTTATTCCAGACTATAATATATCTGTGTGCCAATTTTCACCAAGATCCGTTCAGCCGTTCTGGAGTTGTAGAGTAACAAACATCCATCCATCCTCCATACTTACAAACTTTCGCATTTATAGTTTTAGTAGGATGATGTTTACCACTTATTATCCGACGGGACATTTGCTTGATCCATCAAGGTAGTATAAAAATACTTAAATTATAATTACTACTTACTTGTTTATTTTAACATTTAAAGAATGTTATGTATCCGTTAATGGATTCGTGTGAAAACAAATTAATATAACATCATCCAAAACAAAAGGCAATTTATTAATTTACTAACCAATTAAAAAAATAACAAAGGTTTCTACACACCTACGCTTTTACGGATCTAACAAAGTTTCTCTTATAAAAACATTTTTTTATTCTCAATTATTACATAAGTACTTACATTCTTTATAAGGGGTGATGTTGATCTATATCCTTCTATTCTACCAGCTAGAACTATCAACACAATTCCTAGCACATACATTTTGTTTATAGATTTTATGAAATAGCGTTTCTCTGTTGACTCGAGCGACACTCGCGACTTGCGAAATGTGACTGGTCAATGCCACGGTTGCTTTTGCATACTGCTGAGATTGAAGTAGTAGAGATACTGTTGGCCCACACCGAGGCAACTTATTGACTCTTGCGCTCTAAAAGTGCTACATTACAATAATATTAGTTGGTAATATTTGCCGCAATAGTTTAGCTAGTCTATTTCGAATCAGAGGTTGGGGAGAAAAATTTGACTGTTCTTTTAGGTTCTAGGTATATGCGTCACGCATGAGATCTTTAAACGTCAGAGAAAAACATGGTGACAAATCATAGAAGCCTAAAAAATTTCATTAATCCACTGATTCGATCGTAACATTGCCAACGTGATCACAGCTGAAAGCAAGACATTAGCAACCACTGTTGTCTTAGAGAACACATAAGACGACAAGCAGTAAATGATTTAATGTTTATTGTTACTAATAAAGTAACAATGTGATGCTTTAGGAATTAACAATAAATAAATACTGGCAAAGTCTCCTATCGGCATAATATCTTATGTATTACCCAAATTATATGCGGCACTTTCCCTTCATGTTGCATTAGTCTTAGGACGCCCTGTATAAGACGTTTCAAAGTGATCCTTGCGATTGTACGAAATAAAGACCGTTTTGATTTTGAGTTCGCTGTTTGAAACACGAGTAATAAGAGCAGAGGAAGACCAAAGAAAAGATGGATGGATTGTATAAAGGATGACATGGCAAGAAAGGAATGACGACTGAGATGGCGGGTGACAGATGGAAGTGGAGAGAAAAGACCCGTTTTGCTGACTCCACATGAAGTAGGATAAGGGCAGGAAGATGATGATGATGTTTGAAATAAAACAGTGCACGATTAGTTCCTCTTAATTACGCGAAGGTTGCTCTAGAGTCGCGAATCGTTCTCTTCAGTGGTTGCGCTACGCCGGTTTCCGCGGAAGTCAGTAGACTAACAAGGTCTTGTGTTATGTCATTTCTTTTGTCACCCAACCAAAAAGATAACTCAAGAACACGTGTTTAGGGACCTGTGTAATGCTAACTTGCTGTTTGCGATCGGATGTTTTTTCGGAACTAGGTATATATAGCTGGCGCAGATGGATGTTTAGTGTAAGCATCACTTAAAACAGAACGTTGCCTCGTAAGTCATGCACGATAGAAACGTGCCCTACCATGGTAGTAGTAGTAGCATGGTATGGAACCATAACTAAAGCTAAAGGAACAGATGTTAAGGCTCATATGCCTGTAATTTCACCGCGCTGTGGCGGCAGAAAAGGCATGATGTAGTGAATAACTAAAAAACATTGCCATTTTATAGGCAGCGTGCGTGATTCAAAACTTCTGAAAGCACCACTTCCTACTTTTCAACAAATTTTAATTCACATTCATACTCGATTGAAAGCACCGGCTCGCGTGCTGTGTCCCTAGTTTTTTGTCACATTACACGAGTGTTGTACATTTTTGTATGGAAACACGAAAAATGCCTCTAGCCGCAACTTTACTGCTACAAAAATTTTACTCCAAAACGTTCGCCCGCGTAATGTGCCAAATTAATTCAGAACTAGTCTGGGTTGCGGTTTGGTTACGCTTTGGTTGCGTGTGTCAATGTAACCTTTATGTTTGCTTTGCTGAAACTCCTCAATGGGATACGGAACTAGGGTAATAGTCCCTTGCCATATAATTATGAGCTATAAAATTATTCACAAGGGCTTTGTCTATACCCACACAGGTTCTTTATTACACATCCACCATCATAATGCTATTTAGAATTCGAGGCTCTACCGCATAATTAACTTTCCCTATCTATTAGCCATTGGTACAGTTCCTTAAAACGTTCGTCCTATTTCTCGGTAGGTAATGATGTAAAAATAAAAATAAATATTGGTTTACCTTCCACACAGCACTGTCTAGCCCCAAACTAAGCCAAAGCTAAGTAATATGGAAGATATGATACATAATATACGTTTAAATTTTTTAATGCTATGTGACTTGTGAGCTTATGTGATCGGTATAAGAGAAGTAATAAATATAGGTGCGACTTGTTTTCCTAAAAATACTTACTCTATTTTCATGTTGTTGTTGTAAAATAACTATTCCCAACGATGTATAACATTTTAGCACTGCGAATTGTTAATGACCGAGCACATAATTCGCAGCATCAAAACATCCTATAACAATTGGCAGTAAAGCCATATACAGGGAAGCAGTTATACCCCATTAAAAATAAGTGTACATACTACGATTATACTTGGGACTATATGGGGGTTATACTAACCATAACTGTCTTGCCTCACGCACGGCTTAGTTGGGTACATAGTCTGTCTTCCGCACTGGGACATTATTCTCTATTCTCTATGACATAGCAGATTCCTTGCCCTAACCGCGTGACGTCACAACGTGATCTAAACGCAAACGCGATTGAATTGGTCATTAGTGAATAACTGACATAGCAGATTCCTTGCCCTAACCGCGTGACGTCACAGCGTGATCTAAACGCAAACGCGATTGAATTGATCATAGTGAATAACTGACATAGCAGATTCCTTGCCCAAACCACGTGACGTCACAACGTGATCTAAACGCAAACGCGATTGAATTGGTCATAGTGAATAACTGACATAGCAGATTCCTTGCCCTAACCGCGTGACGTCACAACGTGATCTAAACGCAAACGCGATTGAATTGGTCATAGTGAATAACGCCCTTGTTTTGGTTGTGGGTTCGATTCCACCGTTTTTTACAAAGCCATCATTCTCATAAGTACCTACATTAAGTACCGCATGTTAATGCACCTATCAGGACGCATTTGGACTGTATTACAAGTCCCTATGATTTATTTTTTTGGTGGAATTAGCATCCGATTGCGCAGTTGCTTAACACATCCCTGTATCAAGGGGAAGGTCGTGGGTTCAAATCCCACTCGGATAATCGGACATTCGTCGCCTGTTATTTATTTTCACCATTTTCACTTGGTTGCTAGGTAAATTATTATTAAAAAAAAATGTTTTGCAATATTTTATTCTAAACATTATATCAATAAAAATTGCGTTATGCTAATAATTTTGAACATCTTTCATCTCCATGTAGTTCGGTGGTAATCCACAAGTCTTGCCATCTGTCCAAGAGAATAGAGATCCCGACTCGGGCTTCGGGAAGGCCACGCCTATCGCTCCTGTAGTGATGTAGAGGGTACAGTAGTTCGCGCCTCCAAAAACTATAGAAGTTACTTGGTCCACACTTGGCACTTCAATCACCTGTATTATCTTCCCAGTAACCCCATTGATATGCAGAACCTGAAACGAAAATTGTTATAAGCGCAAATACGCAGTCTCGAAATAGGATTTTTTATATAACTTGCTGGTGGAACAACAATATGACCCACCCGATGTAAAGTAGTAACCATCACCTATAACAAAGCATTGCTTCGTAAGACACGCACGATAGGAACAAACCATACGAATTTTAAGGATATAATACCTTTGTTGTCGACTCGAAATAATTATGTTTTTTTATTCAGGTAAGGTTTCAATCGTACCGTACCCCTTGACGGAATTATTATTATGGATAAAGTCCGGAAGTCCGGAGATAGAACATCCCTTAGGGTACCCGAATATTAATTTTTTCAATTTATTCAATTTTTTTTAATTTGTTCAATTTTATAAAATAAATAAATCAATAATAATTATTATTGATTTATCGGACTTTCGCTTGTAACTATTTTTTGGGACATCCTGTATATCAAAGCTTTGTTATAATAAATATAATAAATAATGCTGGACAATCCACACAGCACTATCTAGCCCCAAAGTAAGCTATTCAAAGCTTGTGTTATGGGTACTAGATAACTGATATATTTAATACATTATATACTTACATAGATAGATATTTTTTATTATACATAGAAAAAACCCAGACCATCGGAACAAATTTCTGCAGATCGTACACAAATTTGTCCCAAGGCGGGAATCGAACCTGCAACCTCTAGCGTCGCAGGCAGGCTCTCGCCCGCTGCGCCACAGAGGTTGTCATCATCAGATGTTATGTGGGCAATCTGCTTGTTCTATCATCAGTGGCATAAAAAAACCTTCTCATGTGTAAAAATAAATAAACAACGGTGAACCTTATTTCCTTTAAAAGTTGCAAGCCAAATATTTCCTTCACTGTCTACAGTCATTCCGTTTGGGGCTCCAGAGACATTATTTTTATCAAAATCAAAAAAGACTTTCTGATTAGCTGGAACAGAGAAAACGAATTACTTAATCCCTATTATCTATGGTTTTTTATTAACATAACTTTAATAAATTACAACCTACGAATAAATAATAAGTATTCGTAGATTACAGCCATATTTTTTGTTAAAATGCAAGATTTTGAAAATTAATAAAGACGCAAACAATAGTCAAAATTTTTCTTTCGCACGTCTAAACGCAAGATTGTATAAAATGAAATAAGCTATAGTTCCTCAATACATTTAGGATAATAAGTTTAGGTGTTAATTATTTAAAATATTTTAAGTACATACTTTTACGGAAAGCTTGATTGTACGATCGAATAGGGCAGTATACTTCCACCAATAGTTTACAATAAAGACTATTCAGATTCTGAAAGACATACAATCAACTCCTATTTTTTTACAACTTATAGGTCCAACGTTTGACCGCAATCACACCGGTCGACGATGTTTCACTCTGTATCAAGTTACGAAAAATCGCAAAAACGTGCCACATCGTCGACCGCATCATCACTTAACATCGGGTGAGATTGCGGTCAAATGAGTTGTAAAAAGTACGTTGAAATGTGCGAGCGAGAAGAAGTTTGACGGTTGTGAACCTCGTATAACGAACCAATTCCACCCGTTTTCAAGTTGTAATCCCAAATTATAGTCTTCCTAGTGGGCTGGTCGTTGTAATACATCTTCTTAAAGTCCGGTGACCAAGTAATACCATCAGATACAGATATGGGGCATTTTTTTACTCTAGGGCATTGGTAAGTGGTATTTGTGACCATGTAAAGTTTCGCTTGGTTAGGCGTTACTTCCACGCCTACTATTTTTCCCACAGTACCTTTAAATAAAAAAGGAATCACATGAAATCGAATTCGTGAAAATAATGTTATGGTAACGTTTCACCTCCATATACGGTTTATTGTATCCATAGACTAATCTGCTCCGACTTTCGGTACCTCGGTTCATCCATTCAGAACGACGGCGAGATCGTCCGAGACGTGAAAAACGCGTGACTTGAGAGCCGATAAGATTACACAAGAAAAAAACTTATATCATCAAGAGACATGGATTGTTAAAAGTAAATTAAAACCTTATAGACAAAATAACGATTTTATATAAATTTGAGAAAGCGTTTGTCATGTACCGTTCTTCTCCCCAAATACTTACCAAACCATAGTCTCTTTTTAGCATCACACTTTGCTTCATGGATAGTATTGTCTGGCTTGCCGGCATCTACACATAATATATACCTTAAATTCGTTATATTGTAGAAGTCAACAACGTACAAACAACTCTTGATTCCGACTAAGAGGTACCCTGGCGGTGCGTTAGCGAGTGGCATCACAAGAGCCGAGGGTCCACGAGCTGTAAATAATAAAAACCATAAATGATGCAGCAATGGTAACGGTATTGTGTAACCTACTCTCAAGCTGAATAATTATTTTTAAAGGTCATTAGATAAACTTCATTTAGAACTTAATTACTAAATAGGTAAACTTGCTTAAAAATATAGTAAAGGTACTGTACCTGTAGAGGTACTGTACCCGTTTTTTATTATTACTTCAGCCAGATAAGTGCTTAAAAAAACATTGATACTAAACTCTCCCGGCTCTACCCATTATAGTTTTAAAGATAGTATAGAGAAAAAACCATAGAAATATGCTATAAAAAATTTCGAGCACGCTACAAGGGGTGATTGCTGCCACATTCATGTCGTGAAATAGTACGAAATTGACGGGATATGATTTCGTATAGTTTATCGCACACGCGCCACATCTCGTGTTGGTTGGTGATGGTCAATCCAGAAATTATTATTAGCCAAACCCTTACTATATGTTCTTTATATTTACTGCAGGGTGCAGGGTAATATAGGAAAATTAAATTCAATATTTTGTGTCTTGCCCCACTTCGCGTGAGGTTAGCACAAGTTGTTACTCTCAACTAACCTCTAGCTTAGCTACATATTTTGTGTAAATAAATAAAATTAGTTACATAATTTCTTTGAAACGACTTGTCCTGTTGCTGCATTGTATTGGTGCAAAGTTTGTCCAGGAATGTCTACCATGTAAAGCATTCCTTCAGCGTCCGACCAATTCGGAGTTTCCAGGAGAACCGAAAGAGGTTGCGTGAGCTGTATGTTAAAATAAAATATAATTATGAGGTGTAAATTGTAATGGTCAAGGGTTTTTTGATCTGAGCCAAAAATTTAAGTATTGGTGAACAACACAGAACAATTTGGACACATGTTATTTTTTATATTTCTCGCTAATGGAACCAAATTGGATGGTCCGCCTAATGTAAAGTGGTAACCATCACCTATAAAGCATTGCTTCGCAAGTCACGTACGATGGGAACGTGCCCCACGATCCATGTGTGTCTGTTATTTCACCGGCAACCACAACCTATAAACCGAAAACAGCATCGCTGCTTGGCGGCAGAAATAGGCAGTGCTTACAACCAATGAACCTCGATGATCACAGCGCAAAAAAGAGCTACTACCAACTGAGCTGCGAGGTCAGTCAATTAATAAAATCTTCTAGCTACTACAATCCCTTACAAACACTCTGAAACCAATATGGCCCTTAGTGAAACCCCATCGAAATCGGACCAGCAAGTCTTCAGAAGCTTTTTGTTAAGATATAATATGACCAATGATGTCAGTGATGTGAGTCTCTACTTACTTGTTTTACAACGACTGATTCAGCAGACCAAAAAAAACTCACGGCGAGTACCAAAATAGTACAAATGTACGAAATAATCATGGTAGAATTGGCGTCGTAGTGATAGATTAACAAAACAAATGGCAACTGAAACCTTCTACATCGACGACAGTTTTATTTATACCGCTGGGTAATTTATTCTAAATGATAAGACCGTTGGTTCTGGCTTATTCCACATCATCATCATTTTCCTGTCCTTATCCCACGCTAAGTGGAGTCGGCACAATAGGTTTTCTTGTTCCACTCTTTCTAACATTCGTCGTCTTGGCACTTCCCTCTTAAGGCGCGGGCCCACCGCGGTGCACGGATAGGCTACGCACGTGTATTAAGCTTCGCTTTGTAAGAAAATTTATGTGGTTGTGTCCACTGCAATCCACGGAGAGGCTACGCATGAATTGACGTCATTGATACATGCGTGGCTTGCTCGAATAGGCGGTTACATAGCTCAACGCTGTCGACGTGGGTCTACGTTTCCACTGGAGTACACGAATATATGACCCACGACTATGTACCACCTCCCCACACCTTCCGCAGTGAAGCCCGTGTCCGTGGATTGCAGTGGCACGTGCTTAGCCTCTCCGTGCGCCGTGCCACGCTATACATAGTTGTGGGTCATATTCGTGTACCCCAGTGGAAACGTAGACCCACGTTGTCAAACAAATTAATACACCCAATGCGCCGCGTTCCCGTGCACAGCATGCGCCGCGGTGGGCCCGCGCCTTTACTCATGTCATCTTTCATACGGTCCATCTATCTTTTCTTTGGCCTACCTCTCCTTCTGATACCATCCACATCCATACTGGCTTATTCCACAAACCTCCTAAATGCACTAGGCAGGGGACTTGTGAAATTTCCGCCAAAAATCCTCTGATCCAATCATTTACCCCGAATATTTTAAAAGTAAAATTAAACATCTGACCATAGGTAATCAATCACCAGGGCAGTGCATCGTAGGGCACGTTATTATCGTCCGTGACTTAAGTACAGGCAATCGAAGGTTATCACTTAACTACAGGTGGGCATCAGCGTAATATCCATTTTAACGATACGGAATTTTCAGGATACGTACTTACCCGAGTTATCAAGAGCATTCGCCTATCGATAACTATTCAAAAACCGGTTTTCTTTGCATTGTTGAAACCATAATAGCTTAGTATAATAGAATGAGTGGCTAAATTCAAATTCATTCCTGATGCAAATTATTTGGTTTTGAAAACTTTTAATGAATATTAATGATAGTACCTACTATGGAAAATTTTTGAGACATTCTTAGGATTCGTTAAGTCACCTGTTTAGATTTTTAAATAAAAGTTTAAACTTCAAGTCATAAATCATAATTCATCGGTAGTAAATTTTTCAGTCTACACCAATTTTTTCATACTTTCATCATCAGTTACGAATCTGATTGTTTTATGCATAAAAGTACAACTCATGAGTTGCAAAAAAAATCTCGAAAAAGTCTTCAACTTGGTTCTTTTTAGATTTTGTTTTTGTGTACTATGGGGTCAAAAATTTTACTTTGCAAATTTCTGAGACAATACAGTTTTTTTAATGGACATTTATAAAACGATGTAATCAATCTTTGCACACGCCAAAGTATTCCTGTGTTTGGTCTGATCTCTTGATAAATACCAAGAGATAACATAATACCTACCCATATAAGGACAAATTGCCATAAATGGGTATTATGTTATACGTTGTAGACTCGCATTAATATTACTAAGAGGAAAGATTTGTATTTTTGTATGTTTGCGAATAAACTCAAAATCCACTGGTCGCATTTTTAAAATTCTTTCACCATTAGAATTTTACTTTATCCCTGGGTAATATCTCACTATCCCACTAATGTCATAAATTAGAATGTTTGGATGTTTGTTACACAATCACGCCAGAACTGCTGAACGGATCTGGATGAAATTTGGCACAAAGATAGATTATAGTCTGAAACAGCTCATAGGCTATTTATCCCGTAGGAATACCGGGATTTAAAACTACGCGTGTGAAACCACGGGACGCAGCTAGCAGGCTGTATTTAAATGTCAATAAAAATGGAGCCGGGACGAGCTGGTACGTGTAGGTTTATTTTTTATTTTTGATAGACTGTCCTTTGGCTAAAATCTTACCTGATGGTAAGCGACGATGTAGCCGACGATGGAGCAGAACGGTCTAGAAGACACCTATTCACTCTTGCCTTGAAAAGGTCCAAATTGTAGTGATGATAATAATAAAGTTGTTTTTATTGTTTAAGATGAAAGTGTTCATGGACATGAAGCCGGGCGGCTCTCTCTGCACCGTGCTCGCCACCATGTTCCGCTTCAAGTCGGAGCAGCGGTGGCGCAAGTTCGACTTCCAGGTCGGTAAGGTATGCACCCGCACGCTGCCTCGCTCACCCCGCCCGCCCCGCCGCCCCGCCGCCCGCACCACGCGGCATAACACATCACTGCAACACGTCACTCACGTTATGTAACGTAAATTATGTAAAAGAAAGAAAGAAAATACTTTATTCGACACACAACAAAAAAAGAAAAGAAATACAGAACGGACAGGTATACAGAATTACAGACTTACCCCCGGTTTCTGAAAGCGCGACCAACACTAATCGCCTGTCAAGTCATTTGCTATCTCTATCTGATTTGAAGAAAAAGCTGAAATAGCAAGTGATTTGACAGCCGATTAGTGTTGATCGAACTCTCAGAAAACGGGGATTAAACAGACAAAACGAAAGAACCAAACCAAATTAAACATACATATTACAATTAAAAATACAAAAACAAAGTTGGTGGTCATACAATATTTGCTGTACCTACTAGCCAGTCCCGTCCCGTTCAGAGTAGTCGGTACTGTATGCCAAAAAGGCCCAGACTCAGCTTTTGCTGCCTAATAAAATGGTTATCCTACCTTGCCAAGCAGCGCTGCTATATCATTTACTTTATGACAATGGTATGGTAGGTACTAAACCGTAAGTTTGATGCTTGTTCGTTTAGGCTTACATTTTGTTTCATACATTATGTACTAGATAGACCAAGGCTGGCCAGCAAATATTTCAGGCGGGCCAATTTTCTTAGACTGTGCCGGTGCCAGGGTACAACACTACCATATTCATAATTACTTCTCTCTCACCATCAGGTGGGTCGTAGGCCCATTTGTATATCTTTTACATTAAAATATAAAATAATATTGATTACATTTAATATTTTACCTAGCTTTAAATATATGTGAGTGGCGTGTTGTTGCTATATGCACGAAGGGTATGTTACTACTAATTTTAACATTGTTCACAATCTTTTATTGTAAAAACACTATTTATCCTCCGACCAACGTTTTTCTTATTGCTAGAGATTATACAAATCATTCAAATCAAATGATCGCTTTGGGTAGCAGATCCAAATAATCATAAACCTTGTTCCTTTACCATTTCATGCAAAAATCATACTGAATAATGACATGATTTAAATAAAATTGTAATTGTAAATAATTATAAGATGGGAACGAAAAATTCATGGATTGTTTGTTGTGTAGATAACATCTGTTATGTTTGGTGTCACTAGTGCATACAGTTCCCTTCACCTATAGGCATGCAAATATAAATTTTAATTATGTCTATTATTTTTCCATATATTCATTTGTTCACGATATCTTTAGTATTATTTCTGGGATTGATTATCTTTAATAATTTTAAATTTGAGAAATTTCCGACTAATATACAAATCTTTTATGTCAATTTATCGATAATTCTACTTTTGATGGATGCTTTTAAGTTTTTGGATATCTTTCGTTCTTTCCTGTATATTTTGTAAACAGTATTGATTATCTTTTGTAGTATCTTGTTTATTATAACAATTAGTTGGGAGCACTTTCCTTACTTGAACCTATCTAACATACGTCACGTTTTCTCTTCCCTTCCCCGCTGATCCTTTCCAGAACCCGTCGCGAAAGGATCTGAACGTGCAAATGATGCTGGAGATTGAGTCTTCACTGCTTGGGGCCGAGCTGATCCGTACTCCTTGCGTGTACATCCGCTCTGAGGTAGATAAGGCGACGGCAAATAAGGTGAAGGATATCGTCAGCAATCATCAAGGAGAGATTTGCGGTAACTATAGATTGAAATCCAAATTATATTACTGTAATGTAAGGTCCCATTCTCAATTTGTGTACATAACATGAAATAAGTCAAATTATTGTCGAAAAATAGGCCAAAAATCCTTGCACACACAAGTATTGGCATGTAGGTAACGCACCTACCCATTAGCAACCCTGTGAGTGAGCATTGTTGTGTATCTGTCATAAGTAAATGATAAAAAAAACATGCGTTTTTTATTTATTTCTTCATAACAAAGCAGTGCACCTACCAAATCGAAAGTAGAACGGATTGCAAGTTCGTGCCAATTAGTCAAAGTGGTTTAAGGAATCATTGTTCGCTCGATAATCATCAACATCCGGGCTGAAGACGTCCACTACTAGGCATAGGCCACCCCCATTCATTCACAGAAAAAACAATTTAGCGCCCTTTTCCATCCACCCTACTTAAGCGATCTTTTAAAATCGACGGTCTGGTCTCCAATTGAATAACTAACATTATATTGTACAGAGGACGAGGAAGATGCCACCCACATCGTGTACCCGACTGTGGATCCCTTGGAGGAGGAGTATGCTCGGCCAGTGTTCCGTCGAGGCAACAATGTCCTGGTCCACTGGTACTATCTACCTGACAGCCATGACACCTGGGCGCAAGCTGACCTGCCGGTAAGTGTAATAACCACTCGTTTGCAGCTTCAAATGAGTGAATGATGAATGAGTTTAACGAATGAATGAGTTTTTATTTAACACACTAACAAAGTTAAACAAAACCAACTCCGGGCGCAAGCTGACCTGCCAGTAAGTGTAATGACCACTCGTTTACAGCTTCAAATGACGAATGAGTTTATCGAATGAATGAGTTTTTATTTAACGCACAAAAAGTAAAACAAAACCTTAAACCTATTTAGAGAGAGATGGTATTTCCAGGTGGACGTGCCAGAAACAGTGAGCTGGGACTGCAACAAAGTGGAGCCGTGGCGCGTTACCGCCACTTGGGTCCTGGATCTACCTCTTTACAACGAGTGGATGAACGAGGAAGACTACGAAGTTGACAACAATGGAAAGAAGAAGGTATGTTATGGACATACACGTACATACACGTATGTCTGTCTTCTAGTGCGTGCGACCTCCACGGTTGGTCATCTCCACGGAGGTTACTGAGTTCGTGGCTTATAGCTTTTTTGAATACCAGGTCCATAAACTGCGTCTGTCCGTCGATGACCTGATCCCCGGCGCTGAGACGTCGAGTAAGAGCAAGAAAGGTGGCAAGAGGAAGCGATCGCCTTCGCCGCCGCCGCAGAAAAACAAGAGGAAAAGGTACGCAACTACAAGATAAGTTATGTTCAAGCTGAGTTTTTATCATTAAACAAAACGATAAGTATTATGACACTTGTTCTTCCGATCGGGTTCGATTGCGGTCGTGCATAATGGATTTTTCTTATCGAAAAAATTATATGCGTAATTCCAGTACTCTGAAACGGTGAAGGAAAATAAAGTGAGGAAACCAGTTAGTATTCTAACAGCGGCGACGGGCTTGCAACCTGTCACGTATGGAATACCAACTATTGCAAAATGTGGGATGTGTAATGTTTGGACATACCTCTGACTAGCAGATTCTTCGAAGACATCTAAGGCGGGTACCTTAGATGTCCTCGATGCGTTAGCGACCTCCTCGTTAGCGACCAAAGCCTTTATTATATTTTATTAGCGACCAAAGGGGCTTTTTTTCTTCTTGCAAAATAGTTTGCTTATCAACTAATAATACTCGCTTGTTATTAAATAAAACACACACACTTCATGTACTTAGGTACATAAATTATACACTCACAGGCATGCTTACAAACACACACTCATACACCACACATCCCACACACACTCACACTCTTACCCACTTTCACACTTACTCATATTATCAAGAAACTGATCTGTTATTATCTAGGTTATATCTGTTAAATTGTAAGTTCTCTTTCTCGCTTGTCTTATTTGAATACTATCATTGTCTATTATCTTAGTCTACGATACTAGAGTATACCGTGTTCAGTTATAACATCCGCGGAGTGGGGCCCTGGTGACCTGTAACACAGGTTTTATTAAACCTAACACAGCCACCAGTCTCTCGCAATGTAGGTTTATATCTTGTTTGTACTACTTAATTAATACCTAGACTTAGTTTGTGAAGAGACCTATTGTGGAGAGAGAATAAATACATTTTTCATTTCATTTGGTCGAGACGAAATGGCGGTAGATTCACCTAGTATATAGGACGTTTCAAAGCGATCCTTGTGATTGTACTGAATAAAGACCGTTTTTATTTTGATCTACCATGCCTGGGATTCAAAGTCGTGGAGCTGTAAAAGCTGTTTCAGTTGTTTTTGTCGACAGCCGCGTGGCGAAGCGTCGCGACGAGCCGGAGGACGAGGACGACAACGCGTCGCGCGATACTGCGGACGTGCCGCCGCCGCCCACAGAACCAGCCGAGAAGCCGACTGAACGTACGTACCACTATACATTATAGAATTGAATTTTTTTTTATACAACTAGCTGATGGAACAAGCAGATGGCCCACCTGATGTTAAGTGGTAACCATCACCTATAAACAAAACATTGCCCCGTAGGTCACGCGCAATAGGAACGTGCCCTACGATGCACTGCCCTGCGTCCATCAACTTGAGGCGTACAGATGTTAAGCCTCATGTGCCTGTAATTACACCGGCGACCACACTCTTCAAACCGAAACACAGCGTTGCTGCTTGGCGGCAGAAAAAGGCGTGGTGGTAGTACTTCCCCGGACGAGCCCTTCACACAGAGCTCTACTACTCTTAAATGAATATAAATAAATAAACAATACAACCCATTTTTTTACATTCGACTGCTTTCACAGCTCAGTTGGCTGTAACTCTGTCTTCTGCGACGTAGGCCGGGGGTTCGATAAGGAATAAAAAATTGTGTGATGAATTTTATTTGTTCTCTGTGTTATACATATAATATAATATTGTAAGTATTTACAAAAAAGTAAATTAGTATTAAATCAGGTATGTGTTTCCCAATTCCCAATAATAATTTATATATATTTTTTTATTCTTCTCGTCAGTTTCTTGCGGAATAGTGTGGTAAAAGGATTTTAAGTGAAAGTATTTAAATGTTAAAAATAAATCTCGTTAAAATAAATTATAAAAACAGTCATAAGTCACGGTACGCATAAATAGCATTTTATTTTGTTGAATGGCAGCTCCCGCGCCGGCTGCGCCTTCGCCGGCCGCCGTGGCCGCGCCCGAGGCGCCGAGCACCCCCGCGCCGCCTATGGACACGCATGACGACTCGCAGGGGAAACATAGCGACTCCAACACTCAGGTACTAAACTACCCTGATTTTAAATAAAAAAGTTACATACACATATTTGCATAGTATGCATATTTTGTCATTTTATAGTATAGCGGCTCGTCTCGGCTTCGCACGGGTGGAAATTTATTTTATAAATATTTAATATAGCCTATGTTACTCAGGGATAATTTAGAACTGTGATGTTGAAAGAATTTTTGAAATTGGACCAAGTAGTTTTTGTGTTTATTTGTTACAAATCTTTCCTATTTATATTAGCTTAGATTAAATGATTGGATAAGTACAGTTATATAGATAGATAGTGGATAAAATCCGATGTCTAGCTATCAGTAAAACGGGATTCATATTAGCTGCCTATTTAAGAAGAGCTAACTAAGTCGTTTCAAATTGATGTGATGAAATATATATTTATATTAGAGCACGATAAACAAACAACTAAATCTTCACAGGAAACAATAATAAAAGAAGAGCTAGAAGACAACGTCACCGATCAGACGCACCACATTGTGGTTCCGTCCTACTCGGCGTGGTTCGACTACAACTCCATACATACCATCGAGAAGCGAGCTCTGCCCGAATTCTTCAATGGAAAAAACAAGTCGAAGACGCCTGAGATATATCTCGCATACAGGTAAGTGGCGCATCGTTTTCAAGTAGAGTCAAGTAGTTAAAGATTAAAGCCGTTATTCATAATGGTCTTTGAGCGCGCCAATAACTTATCAAACCGATAAGTCTGTTGCTGTCTCTTTTCGTTGGCATGAAAGTGACAGTGACAAGAACACTATTGAGCCGCTATAATAGCAGGGATTATGAATAAGAGGGTAATTTTTCACATGTTTATACTTTGCTTATAATAATAACATGTAACCTTTATTTCAGATAACTTAAAATCTGGTCTTTGTTTTAAATTCAAATTAATTCTATTTTCAGAAATTTCATGATAGATACATACCGTCTAAACCCTACGGAGTACCTAACGAGCACGGCAAGCCGACGGAACCTAGCAGGCGACGTCTGTGCGATCATGCGAGTCCACGGTTTCCTGGAGCAGTGGGGGCTAATCAACTACCAGGTAAAAGCTATCCCACCGACTGCGCCAGTGACGACAAACAAAAAAAGTAAGACAAACATTCGTCCCAATTTAATCCTGTCGGGAACTGAAAGTCGAAGCGCTGACTTCCGATGAAAAAAAACTGAAACAGCTTCACGACTGCTGAAACAGCTAGCAGACCACAAGTAAAGTAAAACTCCAAATTCCAGACAAAGGATAAAATGTAAAATAAAATGTCACGTTTTTGGTGGTTGTGGTACACCAATGAGTTTATCTGTTCATAAATTTACGTGCACAGTGCCAGCACTCAAACGGTGAAGGAAAACATTGTGAGGAAACCGGCATGTCGTAGAACCTAGAAAGTTCTAAAACATACATCAAGTGCTCGAAAGGAGCCTCTTTGAGGTGCACTTAAAATCCTCTAACCAAACTCCGTTACGGGAGAAACTAGTGGGGCCTGTGGGCGTATCCCGTGAGAACGCAACATGAGCGTTTCCCCCCAAAGTCCTTCGCTCGGCAAAAATCAGGGATTAGTCGCGCGTCGTCTGTCGTCTGACAAGTTTTTGAAATGCCGGAATGTGCGATCCTCTCGTGTAAAAATAGTAGCAAAAAAGTGAATTATAGGTTACATGGAATAACACATGTAAGTTGACAAATTTCTCCTTTCCTTCATCCGTGGGTACAACAAAGAAGAAAGAACTAAAATGTGTTTTTGTTGTCTAGTTGGAGACGGACTCCCGTCCGACCGCCATGGGTCCTCCCCCCACGTCGCACTTCCACGTACTATCCGACACGCCGTCTGGCTTGCAGCCGCTGGCCGCGCGCGCGCCGCAGCCCACGCAGCCTCGCGCAGGTAACACTCGCCTTTACATTTACAAGCTTTTATTTACTAAATTAAAAATGCAGATCTTTTGGTGATGTCATATAGCATGACATCACCAAAAGATCTGCATTTTTTATATTTTTTTTTTACATGTTTATTATTCACTAGCTGAACCCGCGGCGTTGCTCGCGCCGAGGAATTCAAAGTTTCATACAAACTTTCATCCCCTATTTTATCCCCTTGGGGGTAGAATTGATCAAAATCCTTTCTTAGCGGATGCCTACGTCATAACATCTACCTGCATGCCAAATTTCAGCCCGATCCGTCCAGTGGTTTGGGCTGTGCGTTGATAGATCACTATGTCAGTCAGTCAGTCAGTCAGTCACCTTTGAGTTATATATATTTAGATTATTGTATTATTGAATTTGTATTATTCCTAGGTAGGTATATTAAATTGATATTAAATCATAATTGATATTTTTTTATTTTTTTTACAATTTTATTAATTTTCTAAATTTACCTATGTACTTAATTTGTTATTTTTATTTTGACTAATTTTTTATAACTTTTATTTTTATCTTATTATGTACATGTAATACTGCAAATAAAATATACTTTGACTATAATATCTACTCGTAGTTTGAAAATATTTTGCTTTGCATTGGTTTTGGGTAACAGGTCAGCACAACAGCCGATGCTCAATTTTGGCATTCAGTTCATTTTCTCGTTCAGTCTCTGACTTTATCTATGTTTTTAGCAAAACATCTTGTTAAAGGAATGTGTGTATTCCAGCGGAAAACGTGCCGAAAGTCGAGCCAGGTCTCCCGAATGGTGCAGAGTCGGGTATCATCCCGCCGGTCGCAATCGCTGGTGCGCCGCCGCTCGTGAAGGCAGAGCCGCCGGCTGAGTTCGGACCCAACCCTGGACTCAAGCTCGATCAGGTAACATCCCTTCCTACCCCGAGGAGCCATGCGAAAGTTATTATCCTCCGTAAAAAAAAGAAGTACCATTACACTACAACAATTAATTTCATAGTCATAGTAGTATTACGTAGTAGTAGCGAAAAAACAAAGTTTGCGAAAACGCAATTTTAAAGTTTTGATTTATGCCAATTATGTATGAATTCGTATGAATAATGACTTTAAGCAGGTGCCGCATCGGCGAAACTAGAATAGCTAGAAATAAATGGGTTTTTGATTATTATAAAGCTCATTCAGGCGACTGCGCCCCCGTTCCAATAAAGGTAGTCAGTGACTTATTGTAGTCTAACTTCTAACAATATGCCGACGATATCAGCTATCTAGTTCCCATAGTAAAAGCTTTGGCTTAGTTCGGGGCTAGATAGTGCTTTGTGGAATGTCCGCCAATTTTTTATTTATATATTTGTGTTTATTTATATATTTATTTATATATATATTTATTTATATATTTGTGTATATATATTTGTGTTGTGGACGCCCATGAGAGGGACTGGCGGATAAAGGCTCGTGATCGTAGTGACTGGCGGAAATGGGGGGAGGCCTTTGCCCAACAATGGGACACTATGGGCTAATAGTAATAGTAATAATAGTAATATTTGTGTTAGTACCGCGGCGGGTCGCGCGGCCGCGAATGGACCGAACAAGAGACCCTCCTGCTGCTGGAGGCGCTGGAGCTGCACCGCGACGACTGGAACCGCGTCGCGGCGCACGTCGGCACGCGCACGCACGACGAGTGCATCCTGCACTTCCTGCGGCTGCCCATCGAGGAGCCCTATCTCAATGATCCCGCATCAGGTAACGAGAACTGTATATTACCGCCTTCATATATAACAGACACGTAAATGACAGCTTTCATAGCCCTGCCCCTTGATCACGTAACTTTTGGTGCATTCAAAATCCGGTTGCATATGTCAATTTTGGCAGTTTTGCCATCGCAAATCTGCCAAAATTGACAAATGCAACCGGATTTTGAATGTAACAAAAGTTACACGATCAGCCTGCAGTTGAAAGAAAGAGATTTATAAGAAAATACATTTATTCAACTACACAGACACATTACATAATGATAGATATACAGAAATTTTGTTAAAATTTTACTTAAAAGATACTACAATTAAACATAATACAAAAAAAAAATTAAAACTGGAGAAGTGAAATATTATTGGAAAGAAAGAATGAAACATATTTATATATTTTTTATTAAATATAAACCAATGGATTTAGGGAATAGTGGTCTGGACTTTGTCTGTATAGTTAAAAAGCCAAGACTCAGCTTTTTATTAGTAGCAGTTGGTAGTAGCTCTGCTTTCTGCGCCGTAGACCGTGGGTTCGATTCCCACGGAGAACAAACATTTGTGTGATGAACACAGATGTTTGCTCTCTGTCCGGGTGTTATTATGTGTTATAAGTATGTATTTACAAAATAAAAGTAAATTATGTATTATATCAGCTATCTGGTTCCCATATAACAAGGTTCGGCTTAGTTAGGGGCTAGATAGTGCTGTGTGGAAGTCTGGTGGACTTTTATTTTATATATCCAAAAAAACCAATAAAAAACAAGCATCTTTATATTCGTGTGACCTTAGAAATCCAGAAAGGTAGTTTATTCTTAAAAACTGGGCGTCCCAGGTAAAATAAACGCACGGCGAATGCATCCTGCATTTCTTGCAGCATCCTATTGAAGAGCCGTACCTCAATGATCCTTTATGATATTATTACTAATCCCTTATCCGATTCAACTCATATACATAAGCATACCAGTAAATTTTTTAAGTGCAAGTCAGTAACTTACTAAATTGTATGCAGATTAGACCAACGGTTTTAAAGTAGCCCAAAAAACATAGGTACAATTCTAAATCATCCAAGGTTCTAAAGTAGCCCAAAAAACATTATATAATTCTAAATCACCCAAGTTGTCTGTAAGATCTTCGTTCGCTTCAATTATTTATTGTATATCCAGGTGGCGTGCTCGGTCCGCTGGCATACCAGCCGATTCCGTTCAGCAAGACTGGCAATCCCGTGATGAGCACCGTAGCTTTCCTCGCGTCCGTCGTGGACCCGCGTATCGCTTCCAAGGCCACGCGTGCCGCTATGGATGAATTCGCCGCTATAAAGGTACAGCTTCACATACACACTGATGACACACACACACACTGATATACACTGATGTTAGATGTGTGTTTCATATAAGTAAATGAATGTCTGAAGTGGTTCAAATACAACTTTTTACTGTAAAGTGCTAAATTAATAAGAAATTTAGTAAATTTTTCTATATGAATTGTGTACCACGAAATCCCAGTTTCTACCACTAAACAGTTATAAAGATGATTTGATGGATGGGAACCCAATCAATCGGCATGCTTGAAAAATGGATTCAGTCAATCAGGTTTTTTTTATACAACAAGTAGAGTAGGCTTACGGCCCGCCTGATGGGAAGCGGTTACCGTAGCCTATAGACACCTGCAACAACAGAGGAATAATCAAAAGCGCCGCCTTTAAAAATTTTAAAACGCCCTTTTTGAAGAGCCCCATACTGTAGAAGGCTACAGTACCAAAGACCAAGACCAAAAAAATGGTGCGCGGCGAAAACCAGTAAAAAAAACAAAGATTTTTTTTTACTGTGGTTTTCGCCACGCACCATTTTTTTTGTATGCGCTGGCAGAGAGATGTAAGAGATGGAAACAAAAGGCTTTAATACAATGAATGTTGATAGGACGAGGTTCCCGCGGCGATGATGGACGCCCACGTGAAGGCGGCGGGCGCGCACGGCCCGGCCGCCGCGCTTCAAGCCACCGGTATCGCCGGCACCGCGCCCGAGACCACCGGTAATGTTCAATGTTCAACTGAAAGCCATCACCATCCCCATTGTGAAATGTTGACTGAAATCCTGTCCATCCAAAGCTTGTCTGAGATCGCTCGCAGAGATAAGACCGCTTATGTAATACACTGAAACTTATGTTATGTTTGTTTTTAATATGTTTAATGTCCCTGTGGTGTACAATTAAAAGTTTTCTATTTATATATCTACAATAACTAATAAAAATAGGACAGCCCTACGCTTTGAAAGTACATGTGGCGACCATACCCTATAACACCATATAATACTATATAACACCACATTGACATTATAGACCATATAATAATAGAATCATCACCATTAGGCGAGAAGAAGGAAGGCGCCAGTGACGTGAAGAGCGAACCTATGGAAGTGGAAGAAGGTGATGTTAAGGTGAAGGACGAACCGGCCGAGGCTGCGAGCGCCGCGCCGCCGCCCGCTGAGGACAAGGAACCTAAGGATGAGCAGGCGTCGCCTCCACCTGGTAATTATATGGTCTATGTCTTCCATTATCTTTTACTAGAAATATATATTTTTTTTTATATTATTCGATAAAGGCTTGTCTTGGTTTAGTAGCACCCTCGTACAAAATAATTATTTAAAGCAAAAAGTAAATGCTAAATACAAACTAATAGTTTAGAACTTTGATCAATCGATATTCTTGGTAAATTCTAATTATTCTGTCTCTATAACCCAAAAAATGCAACACATTGGGTCTTCTGCTATTTTATTTATGAATTAATGAAAATAGTTTCTCATTTATCAAACAAAACAGTACTCTGAAAATGCAAATTACACGTTAATAGGTTTAAATATATATCATAGGAAATTATACCACTTTTAAACTAAGTAATTGTTAAAAAAAAATGAAAAAAACTCGCTTTTAAAGTTTCTTACACGATCAAATGGTTGTAATCGTCAATCCCAATTGATTATAAAGATACTACTATTGTTTTTAATACATGTTATTGCACAGTGGACGCCGGTACCGGTACAGTGGACGCAAAGTTGCAATCGGCCGCCGCTGCGGCGCTGGCGGCCGCCGCCGTGAAGGCGAAGCATCTCGCCGGAGTCGAGGAGCGCAAGATCAAGTCGCTAGTGGCACTCCTCGTCGAGACGCAGATGAAGAAACTAGAGATCAAGCTGAGGCACTTTGAGGAACTCGAAGCTACCATGGAGAGGGAGCGAGAGGGTATGTTTACACGCTATGAGTATCTACAATGTGATGTATGTGACAAAGAAAGACGAACATTTTGAAATCAAGTACTGTTTATACTAAGTTTTAAGAGTAGTAGAGCTCTTTGTGAAGGGCTCGTCCGGGGAAGTACTACCACCACGTCATTTTATGCCGCCTAGCAGCAACGCTGTGATCCGGTTTGAGGAGTGTTGTCGCCGGTGTAATTACAAGCATATTATGAGGCTTAACATCTGTATGCCTCAAGTTGATGGACGCAGGACAGTGCATCGTAGGGCACGTTCTTGTCGTGCGTGACTTACAAGACAATGCTTGTTATAGGCGATGGTTATCACTTAACATCAGGTGGGCCATCTGCTTGTTCCATCAGCTAGTTGTATAAAAATAAACTTAGCAAATAGAAGAGTTCAATTATTTTTGTAAACAGATCAAAGTTTTACTCTATGCAAAGATCCGCCTTGGACAACAGTCTCATTTCTGTTTTATTTGACTAAAAACATTGCCGTCCCTACTAAAAATGAAACTACAAGAACTGCTATAATTATAGCGCTATCAAATTAATTTAGTTTAAGATAATAATCATTATCACTAACTATTTGCAAACCAAACTTCAGCTTTGAAACTTCTTTACTAAATTCAAATGGGCATTAAATAACTAATTGTATTCTTTTGCCGCTGTACAGTCAGCGAAAGATTAAACAGAACAAATTCTAAGGAAATCAAGATGAATTAAAACAGCTGTACCTATTTCGAAAGTATGTTATGTACTAGTTGCGCCCCGTGGTTTCACCCGCGCAGATTTAAATCCCGGTATTCCTACGGGATAAAAAGTAGCCTATGTGCTATTTCAGACTATAATCTATCCCTCTGCCAAGTTTCATCCATATCCGTTTAGCCGTTCCGACGTGGAAGAGTAACAAACATCCATCCATTCATCCATACTTACAAACTTTCGCGTTTATAATAGTAGTAGGATACTTGCGAACGCACTAGCTAGTGGTTACAAGTTTAAACACTAAGTACGAGCTTTGACTGTCCAGGTTTGGAGTACCAGAGGCAGCAGCTGATCCAGGAGCGACAACAATTCCACCTCGAGCAGCTAAAGGCGGCTGAATTCCGCGCCCGGCATCAGGCGCACCAGAGGTATAGTAGCTGACATATAAGTTGAACTATTTGTTCTTACAGCATTTTGTTGTAGCTGTATCATGCAAGGATAGTGATAGTTTATATTCACAAGGCATACAAAACATTGTAAACGGGGTTCATATTTTGGACATACTGTTACCCCTAAGACCCGTTTTTACAATAAAACAATTATCACGATGATTATATTAGTGTGTATATATATATATATGAGTAGTGTATTAATGGATAATATTGAAGTAAGCTACAAAAAATAACAAAATACAAAAAATAAAGAGTACAAAGACTTGTTAAGAGTAGTAGAGCACCACGCCTTTTTCTGCCGCCAAGCAGCAATGCTGTGTTTCGGTTCAAAGAGTGTGGTCGCCGGTCTAATTACAGGCACATGAGGCGTAAAATCTGTATGCCTCAAGTTGATGAACGCAGGGCAGTGCATCGTAGGGCACGTTCCTATCGTGCGTGACTTACCGAGGCAATGCTTTCTTTTAGGTGATGGTTACCACTTAACATCAGGTGGGCCATCTGCTTGTTCCATCAGTTAGTTGTTTAAAAAGACTTGAAATCGAAATATTATTATAAATGGGCCAACATCTCATGCTATGCTAATGTTTTCATTTAGTAGGTTGAGGCCCGTTGTTTGCGTCACAAACTTGGACGACCTCAGTGGTGCAGCGGGCGAGAGTCCGCAGAGGTTCCGGGTTCGATTCCCGCCTCGGAACAAATTCGTGTATGATCTGCAGAAATTTGTTCCGTTGGTCTGGGTGTTTACTATGTATAATAAAATATATAAGTTATCTAGTACCCATAACACAAGCTTTGAGTAGCTTACCTTGAGGCTAGATGGTGTGTGGATTGTCCAGCATTATTAAACATTTTGGCTAGCTGACTTTGTTTGTTCCTATTGTACTACAAGTTGTATGTATTGATGCAGGATGCAAGCGGAGGGCGGCGCCGCAGCCGTCGCGCCGGAGCAGCCGCCGTCTGACGCCGCTCCGCCGGTGGCGCCCCCTACTCACGCGTAGAGAACTCGCCAACAATGCCACTGCGATGGAACTACCATGAGTACCCCCAGACTATCACGCGTAGAGAACCTGCCAGGCCAACACAATGCCACTGCAATCAATGGCACAAACATGAGTCATCCGAGAACCAATAGTTACTACATAAAAATACCTATGAAAACTTGACATTTAATTTGGCATATTATTTTCAAACTAGTTCTGTTGTTTAATTTTCCTAATTTAACCTAATTTGGCAGCACTAAAAATATTGCCATCCCTTTCTAAAAACCGAATAAACAAGGACGGCTATAGCTTTAGAGCTGTCAGATTTGGTTAGTTTAGGATGCAACGACAGATTCGACACCATTGTAACAAAAACATTAGTAAATTTAGGCTACTTCTAAAAATGTATTGAAACGAACCTTTTCGATTGTAATGGATTTACATCAAACGTTTTTTTACTACAGTTAGCTAGGGGGTCTGGGAAAACTCGTGGTAGACCCGTGACCAAGGGCGAATGCATGCAATCCGGCAAATCTATATCGGAAGTTAAGTTTTCAATCAATAAAAACAAGTGATTCGAAGGTCCATACAGACTGAAACGATTCCAATTACTATAGATTTATATTGTTGCTCGACCAGAGGGCCTATCGCGAGTTCCGGTGCCGACCGCGATCGATCGTAGATCACACCGATAGACACCGCATTTCAAGGAAATTCAATATTATATATTATTTTTATAATGCTAATAAATTCTTACTACTTTTATCATTAAGTAAACTACTTTAATCAAGAATGCGAATAATTTGTAATATTTATAATAAGAATTATAAATATTACAAATTATTCGCATTCTTTGAGAAGCTTCACTTAAGCTTCTCAAAGAATACGCTAGATGCCGTTGTTTAATTTCCTTGAAATTCGGTGTAGATCGTTGCGATCTACGATCGATCGCGGTTGGCACTAAACTCGTGGTAACCCCTCAGAGAGCTGAGTCTAAGTTGCGTTCACTGTTTTTTGTGTGATGCTTCAAATTGGATTTTCTCGTATATATTAGTGTAAACATTGTATTTTACGTTAATCGTACGTATTTTAGTGAACGGTCTGTAGTGAATATTTCAGTGAATTGCCCTCGTGTCTAGTTATGATAGAGACTCAATCAAAAACCACTTAGAAAACTCATGATTCCATTTTCCTGATCTGTGATCAGGCAGACGAGAGGTGGTCGTTTGCTTACATCCCCTTGGTTTGTATCGGCATTGTGACCTTAGTTATTGTACACTACAATATCTTATAATTGACCGAGCGAGCGAAGCGTCTGTTTCCACATTGGCCAAAAATGCGTTTGTCCGGATGTCTGTCTGTCTGTCTGTCTGTTCTCCTCTACAGGTCGCATTTTTCAACCGATCTGGACGAAACTTGGTACACAGGTTATATGACTTATTAGAACTTTTTTGTCGTCGGGGATTTTTGATTGGAGGGGTACTT
Organism: Plemyria rubiginata; assembly: GCA_963576535.1. Taxonomy (NCBI): domain Eukaryota; kingdom Metazoa; phylum Arthropoda; class Insecta; order Lepidoptera; family Geometridae; genus Plemyria; species Plemyria rubiginata. Next base: position 5,904,690 of record OY754926.1, read on the forward strand.
CCCCCAAAAAAAGGGCAAAAAGGGATATACTGGATATCTCCACCAAATGAGATCCGATTTCGATTATTCTTTTTTTATTTGAAAGGTAGTAACTATAAGTTGGTCTCATAAAAGTTTGGCGAAGATCTGATAAGGATCTTCAGCATGATGAACAGGATAGCACATCAAACAATCGATGGTTTTCAATCAAATTTGAGAGAAACACAAAGGACCTCATTCTACACAGATGATACAAAAAAAATCTAAAAGATCAAAAAAATCACAAAACGGAAAATGCACTTGCACATTACATTCCTCAAATGGCTCACTTTTAGTATGCTCGCGAGGTCTACAGCTCCCAGAGCCACTAGTATGATAGATAGGTACCTAATCGGAAAAAATAGAATAATACTGCATTTGAGAATATAAGCGAAGCATCGATAGAATTAATTCTCACCTGACGAGCGTGCAACTCTTGGATGCTCTTTTGTAGAGTTGGTTTATATGAATGATCTTTAGGTTATTTAATTATAATAATATGTATTATAGATTTAAGGGAAATAAATGAAAATTGATACCGAAGTCGTTGATCGGATGAGGAAGATGATTTGACAAAATAAACAACTAAGACAGAAAGAAAATTACTGGCGTGTTAATGAAATGAAGCTTAATTGTAATTTTAGTGAAAAAAATTGTGTCGTAAATCAGTAGATTTTATCAATGATCCATGTTTTTTTATTAGTTGAGAGAAAGAAGTTACTTTTTTCTTTATAACTCGGAATCTACGTTTGGTTTTATTGTTACTATGCAAGCTAGTGAATAAAAAAGTAAGAAGTACCTACTTGCATTGTTTTACTTTTTGCTTTTTCTCGCTATCGGCTCATTCTATTGCGAGCACTGTTGACATAAGTGCGCGAAGTGTTAGTGAAAAATAAATGAAGTTTCGCCTTTTATCTATTTTTCAGTTTCCAAGCCTACGTTTGAATAATTCATTTGCTGCGATAAGTTCATTTCAAACCGCACAGCTGTCTCAATGTGAGCAAAACATTACACGCTCATACAAAGTTTTAAAACAATATTTTTTTTATTTAATATTTGTTATAATTTTTTCTTATTAAAATGATGATAACAATATTTTGCGTGCTTAGTATTTTCTACATATTTGCAGCCGAGATAGAACCGCATAGTTCAAAGGAGTCCAACGTTTATCGAGTTTCCATGGTGAGTTTAGTTTTTTAATATTTTTTCTAAAACTGCATCTCATGTGAGTAGCAGAGCTATTTTTTTATACTATACTAGCATATGGCCCACCTGATGATAAGTATCACAAATAACTATCAGCTCAGGGCCTTTTATAAGGACTGTACATGGCAGCGTTCCACGTGCATATTGCGTGGATATGACACGCACACTCAATTTTCTGTGTTCGTTTTTCTCTCCATAAGTGTCATTTCTGCGTTAGCCTATCTAGTATAATTAGCTTAGTTCCCTTTTATATGTTCCGTGAAACTGTCCTTTAGCTGTCGTGTGTGGTATGTATGAATAAATGTATTTTCTTTCTTTCTTTCTATCACCTAAAACAAATCATATATAGGTACTAATTTGTTATCATATATATAATACTAGTTGCGCCTCGTGCTTTCACCCGCGCAGATATAAATCCCGGTATTTTCACGGGATAAAATGTAGCCTATGTGCTATTCCAGACAATAATCTATCTCTCTGCCAAGTTTCATTCAGATCCGTTCAGCCATTCCGGCGTGAAAGAGTAACAAACATCCATCCATACTTACAAACTTTCGCATTTATAATATTAGTAGGATTATAACCATGCTTCTCTGGGTATTTTTAAAGAGAAATTTCACCATTATTTTCTATCCAAACAGACATCTCAACAAAATTGAGCATAATATGTTTTATATTTATTATTATTTTAAGTAGGTATGTATCATTTTAGTTTGTATGTATGCATTGCAGGTAAGTAAATATTATTGAGTAGGTATATATTTTTACTAGTTGCCCCGCGGTTTTACCCGCGCAGATTTAAATCCCGGTATTCCTACCGGATTTATCCCGTAGGAAGTAGCCTATGTGTTATTCCAGACTATAATGTATCTCTCTACCAATTTTCATTCAGATCCGTTCAGCCGTTCTGGCGTGAAAGAGTAACAAACATCCATCCATCAATACTTACAAACTTTCACGTTTATAATATTAGTAGGATTGTTGTCGTTTAATAAAGGTGTTTCTCCTATTGTCTCTAATAGCACTACCTACCATCCTCTTCACTTCCCAAGGTTAGCTGGAAAGAAAATTAAAGCATTAATTTCGCCTATCAGAGGAAATGTGGTAGACCGTTCAAGAGGTGGGAATATGACTTTAAAGATATTGCTGGCAAGTTGAATCGGTTATTTTAGAAAGCGAACAAGTCAGGTTTTTTTGAAAATAGCGATTTTGACGGGTTCGTATTCTCTGTGGATAAAAATACTTCGTAAAATGATAATACGTCTGAAAATACTTTTATTACCATAATTTAACATTATATGTGTAAAAAAACCATAAAATGCCATTAAACTGAATGTTATTTAGTTTTTTTAAGTCTCTTGAAAAATTTGGGTTCACTGACATGTTCTCTTTCTCTTTTAGTTGTGGCTGAGAACTGCTAGAGATAGAAACGAGTGGAGAAAGTTAGAAGAGGCCTATGCCAAACTAGGGCTAACCGATGATGAAAGTGTTAGATTTAGGAAAAAACTGTTTTATCTGAAAAAAGGCTATTATTATTATAATTATATACACCTATCACCCTTTGTGAAGGTACTACCACCACCACGAGGCAATGTTTTGTTATAGGTGATGATGGTTACCACATAACATCTGCAGTGCAAGTACCGTTCTCGTCGATCGCTTAATTTACATTTTGAATCGTCATAATTAAAAAAAAAATGGTTTCAACAATGGATATAACCATTTATAACGAATTTTGACGATTCTAAATGTCAAATGACTGCAGATGGACCATCTGCTCGTTCCATTAGCTAGTTGTATAAAAAAAGAGTACCTATAGCTTAGCTTTACTAACGTTTGATTTTTATATTTTTGATCGCACTCCTGACCACCTGTGATCTCACTTTTTGTCTACCTACATGAATACCTAGCTACTAGCTACCTACTAGGACATCTAGGGGTTAAATTCACTTATAGCTCTGAAGGCGATTCACATTTTTCTTTGACTGTCTCTGACAGGTTTCTTCCCCCGACAACCCGCACAAGCCCGCATTTTTCTCCCACGGCGAGAGTCCAGTCTGGGACGGTCACAGCAACAGCCTTTACTTCGTCGACGTAAAGAAGCAAAACGTGCATCGACTGGATTACAATTCTGGGATGATCTACACTAAGCATATCAGTAAATAGTTTTCTAGCATTTTAATTCTTATAAATTTAATTTGCTCCTAACTAAGTAATTTTTTATTATTGTTTCCTGTTTAGGTATGTTCTTCTGTTTAGGCTCTCTTTATATTGGCATGTCTGTGTGTTCTCTGTATATTTTGTGTCTAGTAAACTATTCTATTCTAACGTGCGTCAATTATGGTTTGGGAATTCCCGACAATTTCAGTCCCGGGACACGAGACAGCCAACAATCAAAATCCCGGGAATTCCCGGGACTTCGAGACTTGGTTTTATAAGGGATTTTTAAGTGTTTTTTTTTAATTTCTGGTGAAACGTATTTAAAAATACATATTTTGTAAAATTCAACCTTTATTAAACAGAAAAATAATGCTTAAATCTTTAACGTTAATTTCCGTCTTAATTATTGCTTTATTTACTTCTACCTAATAATTTTTTTTTCATTTGGTTCGCTTTTACATAATCTAAATACTGTAAATAATAATCAAACAGACATGTACCTAAATCAGTCTGTTAAAAAATCAGACCGTCAACAGATTTGTCCGACAATCTGTTTCTGACAAACGGGTGAATCAACTTTTAAGGCACTCCTTTTGTGTCCCTGTCATGCAAAGAGCATAAAAATCCTAATTTCCTTATAAAATATGTTTGTTTTGATGTTAACGTAAACTTAGATCCTTTCCTAACATGCTAGTTTCATAGTATTTTATAGTTAATAGGAAAATTGTTGACTTTATTATGGTAACTCAGCAGAACATAAGCACTATCCATACAAAAAACATGTGTCCCCAGGCCTAGATGACGATACAATTTAGGACGTATCTTAAAAAAAAGGTATGAATGCACAGCCTTTTTACCCAATATTATGATTCAGAAAAAGATAAACTTACGTTTAAAGTTAACATTTATAAAAGTTTGACAAATATTTTATATTTTTCGTGCATCCAAACTTTTGTCCCAAACTTTGATCAAAACATCAGTTCTACAGAGTTACCGATAAAAATTCATGACCGTTATCAAGAGATGACGCCTACCTTGGTGTCATCTAAGGCGATTATTGTCTAATATTTAGTTGGTATGATCAAAAAATCTCTACCTAGCTTTACCGCCCCCCCAGCCTAAATTAAGTTCTCAGCTGGTGCGCGTAGGTTTATTGTCGCTCTACAGCGTTGCAATGGATATTTATGAGGCACCCTCGTCACTTTTTCTAAAAAAACTCGTTAATATTAGCTTAGATGTCGTGCCCCACTGCAAAATCTAAAAATAGATATATTTTACAGTATATTTTCATAATATTTCGATGATTTATTTTTTATTGTTAGTTGTTCATAATGTTGTCAAAGGAGTGTCTTAAAAGTTGATTCACCCAAACACTGATGTCGGTTTAATTGTGTTTAAGGATTTAAACAGTACCCAGTTCCAAATTTTCTGTTCGTTTTTCGGTTGTTTCAAACAACTAAAACTACTTTTTTAATGTTGCCCTTGTTTTTCAATTATTTACCTATCCTTCAATTATTTGAAAAAAAATATTAGGTACATAACAATATCGTCAATCTTGTCTCGTCTTGAGTGTCGACCCGAAAGTCCAGGGACTCGAGACAGCTGAAATTACGAAAAGTCCCGGGACTTCGAGACACGAGACGTCCCGGGACCCAAACCCTAGTCAATATAGAATGGCGGCGCTAACCTAGGCGCCGCTAGAGGAGAGAGAAAGAGGAGATAGGTAATTTCACTCAAACACTATTGATGACATTAATTCTTCGATCAACACTAGGTAGGTATTTTAACGCGACCTCGCGAGACCAGAGGGCCAACCGCGATCTCTTGAAGCATTCTAATTTCAATATTACTTTACTTTTGATCATAAAGCTGACTCTCTGCAATTGATAAAAGACATTGACATAAAAGTAATATTGAACTAAGAATGCTTCAAGAGATCGCGGTTGGTCCGCAGGAGGGCTATTTTGATAGTTTCCGACTTTCCCTTTCTACTGACCAGTCTAGATGAAACCCAATTATTTGTATCTGCGCTTGCAGGTTATGGGCAGGTGAACGTTGTTTCATTAGTACACCGCAGCCGGCGCCTCCTGGTCGCTGTACGTTCAGGGCTATACCTCCTCGACTGGGGGGTAGCTGGCGATGCTTCTCTTCGTCTTCTGACAACAGTAGACCACGGACTGCCGGATAACGTCATCAACGAAGGCAAGGCAGACGCGCATGGCAGATTCTGGGCAGGTAAAAACAGGCTACTTATGGGCCTAGTGGGTGCCTATTGTTGTTACATACCTATAGTTTATTTACTCAAAGTAAGGCCACTAAAGAACCACATAGTAAATAGTTTGCTAGCTATGTTTTTTTTATAATGCTGGACAATCCACATAACACTATATAGCCCCAAAGTAAGCTACTCAATGCTTGTTATGGGTACTAGATAACTGATATATTTGATACATTATTTACCGATTATAACCCGATAAACGATAGCATACTTTTAAATTATTTTCTATCTACGTTTGCAAACACTTAGAAATGTAAAATTTAAACATAGTAGGTAAAGAATGTAAACAAGTGGGTAACATTTTTACCATTTTATTTGTAACCATATGGATATGGAAGAGCTAGGCTCCCTAACACAAGTATTACATACTTATATGAGGGCCTCAACACTGTAAAAAATTGTTACTTATAATGGTTACAGAAATAAAATATTTTTCATTTTCATTTACATAGATGGATATTTTTTATACATATAAAACACCCGGGCAACAACGGAACAAATTTCTGCAGATCGTACCCAAAATTGTTCCGAGGCGGGAATCGAACCCGCAACCTCTTGCGTAGCATGCGGACAATCGCCCGCTGCGCCACTGAGGTCGCCACCCGATTCAACTTGAAATGAAACCGAACTCAATTCGAAATGAAAGAATCCTCCTACAGGAACAAAAGGTCCACAAACCGGAGACGACGTCCTTCCCGACAAAGCTACATTCTACAGCGTCAGTCGAGATTGCCTAACGCCCCAAATCGCGCTGCGGCCAGTCACAATATCCAACGGACTAGTGTGGTCGCTGAATAACACCGTTTTATACTATATCGACTCACCTACGCAGAAAATTGAGGCATTCGATTTTGATCTTTCTACAGGGGAAATCAGTAAGTTGTTTACTTTCTATACATATGGCTTCAAAAATGCCGAAACCCGAAATAAATACAAACGTACCCACCTACCTAGGTAATCTCTAGCATTCTTGCTCTAATTATGGAATCTATAGGTAAGGTACCTAGCAAGTTAACTAGGTACAAACGTCTATAAAAATTATGGGTTTGTGACTTTGACACTCCTAATAGGTACCTATTTTTTAGTTTTTTTTTTATAGAAATAATTCTGGACACCACTAGCCCCAAAGTAAGCTACTCAAAGCTTGTGTTAAGGGTACTAGATAACTGATATATTTAATACTATACTTACATAGATAGATGTTTTTTATTATACAAAGAAAACACCCAGACAAACGGAACAAATTTCCGCAGATCGTACACCAACTTTGTTCCGTGGCGGGAATCGAACCCGCAACCTCTTGCGTCGTTCTCGTTGCATCGCAGGCGAACTCTCGCCCGCTGCGCCACTGAGGTCGTCGATCAATTGACCGCTTTATAGCCTAACCTAAATAGTAAAACCGTAACATAGATTAGGTAAAATTATTATGTTCCGTTAATAAAGGTAAAACGCGATAAATACCCATTACACGGGTTTATTAACTATATTATACCCATTACATCGCGTTTTACCTTTATTTATTTCAAAATAATTATTATGTTCAGTATAAATAAATAATGCTGGACAATCCACACAGCACCATCTAACCCCAAAGTAAGCTACTCAAAGCTTGTGATACGGGTACCTTCTAGATTACTGATATATTTAATACATATACTTACATAGATAGATATTTTTTATTATACATAGAAAACACCCAGACCAACAGAACAAATTTCTGCAGATCGTAAAATCGGTTTACAGGTGGACGACGAACGATAATTGATATCTCAAATTACGGATATGAGGATGCGATACCTGACGGTATGACGATAGACGGCGAAGGGCATATCTGGGTCGCGCTCATGTTTGGAGGCACTGTGAGTACTTACCTACCTACCTTCAGTTCATTAGTATAACTTGGCGGGCCTGAAGTTATACGGTGAATCTCTGCCATTATTCACACACGTTTGTGTGTGAATAATGGCAGTCCTGAAAGTTAGCCGTTTTGCTAACTTGCAGGACGCAAACTTTTACTTATTTATTTCACCAAAGTTTTTACAAAAGGGACATTATGTAATCCTACTAATTATATAAATGCGAAAGTTTGTGAGTATGGATGGATGTTTGTTACTCCATAACTCTAGAACGGCTGAAAAGATCTTGGTGAAAGTTGGCACAGAGATATATTATAGTCTGGAATAGCACATAGGCTACTTGTTATCCCGTGGGAATACTGGGATTAAAATCTGCGCGGGTGAAACCGCAGGGCGCTACTAGTATCTGTATAATATATACATATATTATGTAGTTATTATTATATAATAAGTAGTTCGATTGGTTAGCGTTTCACATATCGCATGTTCAAATCTATATGTGCATATCTTCCTCCATGCGCAAAAATGATCCAGAATAGAGCAACTAGCTCAAACTAAATTCGACTTAGCTCAAATGCGCAGGGGCAATAGGCAGCGACATGGGAAATTCGCGAAAGGCGTGCGGTAACGCGAGAGAGCGTTGACGTTCTCGTTGCCACGGACATGAGCTAAGTGTAAACGCATCATAAGATATGTTTTATTTCCAGGTTCTACACATTGACCCTGACTCCAGACAAGTGGTATTCGGCTACAAGCTGCCCGTATCTAGAATTACTTCCGTTTGCTGGGGCGGACCGAGCTTAGACGAGCTGTTTGTAACAACATCGCGGGATCAACTCGAACTGAAGACGGAACCGCTCGGTGGAGCCATCTTTACGATACGGAAAACTGGAAGTAGGGGTGTGCCGTCGCATAAATTTATATTCGATAATGCTGATTTATATTAAAATATATTAAACTTACCCAAATATGAATGGGTACCTTACAACTTTTTTCTGAAGCGTATTCACTCCCCTAAAGACAATAACACACACATAGGACAATTTATCTAAGCCTAAAGTTGGGTAGCCAAATCAATAGTCTATAAAACAAAAATGTAATAAAAATAAACTTAAATAATTAAATGATTTATTTTATCATGAATATAACCAGAGAAATTTTAACAAGAAATTGCATAACATTTTAGAATCTAACAATAAATAACACAACTTGACAACAGCGAGACGACTAGAATATTGTGATCGATTTGTTTATCGAAAAGACACTGCGCGAGAGACACAACCTTTCATAATAATTGATTTTCCCTAAGATAATACACACTTGGATGAGATATGAATCTTGTTTCTGCGAAATTTTGCCACTTCTATACAACTCGACAAACTTTTCAATTTTAACCTTTTAACTTCCTAAAGACTTTAAAATAAGTCATCAAAAGTTCCCAGCAAAACATTTACAAAATTAGATACACATTTAAAATACATCAAAACATTGGAGAAGACACCAAATTTGCTTGATCTGTATTTAAAAATTGTATATTACTTAGACAGCGTCGTAGGCACATTAGTAAGATTACAAGTGTGAACAAGATTATAACAAAAAATGGCATTCATAATTTAAACACTCGTATTTAAGTTCAATTCCAATTCAATTCATTCAATTTGTAATTTATTAAACAAGCACGAATCAATGATCTAGTTTAGATAAATTTAGAAATATTTGAGAGCAACATTTATGAGATTCTTGAAATATAATTGACTTAGGGCGGGTTTGACCATCTCAAAGAAGCGCTATACGATTTCCTTATCTACTTTTAAAAAACAAAGGGTAATAAAAAAAACATTGCCGGACTTTCAACACAGCACTATCTAACAAACACTATGTTCATCACACAAGAACTGTTTGGTTGGGGAGCGACTATTGCTACCAAATGAGCAGTGAAGGATATCATATTTAATATTTTAATCTGACTCTCGCCCACGCTGGTAAAACCCGCCCACAAAATACTATGAAGTATGAATAACACGAGCAAAATTTAGTAAAAGTAGCGTCATTACGGTATAATATAACTAAATATATTATTTATATAATATATAAATATAGTATTTTAATATTTTCAACAGTAATTACTTACTACTGAATCATTTGTTCCTATTGCCATATAGTTACTAATTACGAGCATAATAAATAGTTAATAGAACACTGGCAGTGTAGCTTACACTAAGTGATCGATATCGATAAAATTCTCCAACTTTATAATTTAAATAGATTAGCAACAGTGAACACATAAACTATGCGAAAAACTATTCAATCTAAGAATATTAGTTTTTGTGCCTAACCTATAATTTGCTCTAATATAACTCTGATATAGGACGATAACGAGTCTTTATATACCTCTAGTGTTCAGTGTATAACTGTATATTCCAATAACTGTATAAATGAAGCATAGATCCAGTCACATTATTTCGACCAAACAATAAAATCGTAGGTATCAAACAAGTGTGAAAACCATAACCACCCAAACCCAGAAAATATGTTATCAGATAGGTAATAAAAACATAATTTGAGATATTATTTTTTGAAATTATATAAATGGTTTTTATATTGTTTATAACTTTTAAAATCAGCCGCGGTAGATCTTAGAGCCAACTCTAGACAAAATACAAATATTATTTGTGTTCACGCTTGCAAAAACAAAGGATATAAATCATTATACAGGATAACTGACTCCGAATTCGAGACATGTCAGCGCTGGGGGCCGATTCTAGCCCAGTAACTTTTTTGACACGGTAGATATATATAACGGTAACTGTCAATTTCCTATTGAATTTTGACAGTTAATGTGATATATATCTAGAGTGACATTGAAGTCACTGGGCTAGAATCGGGCCCCTGACCTTAAAAAAAATCATGTAAATGGATTAGAAGTAAGTACAGCGGGGTGATGTTAGCGCTGACTTGTATATTCGCACATATACAAGTCGCACAATCTTTTGAGGTCAGTCAGAACTAACCCTGTATAAACCCGGCTTAAATTTTACCGGCTTTACTAATTATAATAATGTCGTTTGCATAAACTAAAAGTGGATCTTACACATTACACACTAAGGTAGTTCAATTGAACGGAAACACTTCTCCAAGTAGGATAAAAAGTAAAACCGTGCTCACACATCGACACTTAAACGTAGCTTAGTACCATTAGGAAAACCAAGTAATTAATACCTATCTAATAATAACATTGCGAAATATTATCTAAAATACTCGTTTGGTGTCTGCTATTGGTTAATAATTAATATGGATCACATGCATGTCTAATACATGACCTAATTATTTATCAATATTTATTCTTGACCAAATATAGGATTTGTCATCAACATCTACATACCTCCCTAGTTTCCTACAAGAAGTACTTCTTATGTATTTTTAATGAGGACAAATTTTAGAATATACGCACCATAACAAGCTGTAGTTTTTTATGGAATTTTGAAAAGTATTTTTTTTACAAAAATAAAATTTATGCTGCGTTTCAGTTGAAATGATTGCTACCTATATCAATCAACATAAATAGATAACATGATGAACTGTAGCGATGCAGGTAAAATCTTTATCATGTAGGAATAGGTTATGTTTAAAGCCGGACGCGCCTGTGGGCGGGAGGCCTAAAACTCATACTAACCATATACAAATAGTTGGATACAAAAAAGCAATCCTTTGACGAAATACGTGACTAGCGCAGAAGGCATTTTTCATATGAATATTCGATCTGCGCAGCTCACGTAATTTAGCAGACAACACGCTTTCCAATGCCAACTAACAGGTTGCATAATAAACTAATAATATTAGTGTTTCTGTATGAAATCCACTAATATTATTAGCCTTATATATTACATATATAAAATATTATTTTTATTTCATAACGAAACTATCGGGCGGATACACTAAACTCGTAAAACACAACTTCTATACACTGGATCTAATAAATAATATCAGTTATACCGATCAAGCAAAGCTTCAATAATAGTCAAATGATTTCTTCATTATCACAATAAATTAAAATAGTCCCCGATAGCCATTATATAATGAAGCAATACCTTCAAACAACCCACCATAGTATGACATTAAAAAAGCATCCGTACCGAGGCTGGCTAACAAAATAGTCCTCTTTTTCTTTTCCAATCTGGCTAGTTTATCTACGACAGAGATAATTTAGAGCCTTGTTTTTCATTAAACTTACCACAAACCTTTTTACGTAACCCTTCAAATATTCTCAAAGGTCACGCATGTAGATTATCGTATTTAAGTCGACTGTAAAAACCGAGCCGAACCTGACACGAGTACAATCCCGATATTGTTCCCACTGGACTCAATGGTTCAACTTAAGTTGAAAAGCTTTTATATTTACGCTAAACTTAACCTAAGTTTCAATTTGTTGATAGACTACACCACAAAACGGTCAAAGGTTCGTTCACGACAACTCAACCGTCCCGCGCAATGTAATTATAATATCAATACAAATCTTTATGTGCAGTTTGACGGAGTAACCCCCGTTTCTGAAAGCTCGATCAACACTAATCGACTGTCAAGTCACTTGCTATTTCAACTTTTACTTCAAGTTAGATATAGATAGCAAGTGATTTGACAGCCGATTAGTGTTGACGAACTTTCAGAAACGAGGGGTAAACCAATTGAACAAGTTCAGTTCAGTTATTATCTATGACCGAGTGCTCGGATATCCGAACTTCTCCCTAGGCGCGATAAGTCCGCTCATCATATCGAAGGTGTTTCCGTCGGGCGTGAGTCGCATGTCGCCCTGCGGCGTCCGCACTATCAGCCAGCCCGCGTCGTCGATCCCCACCACCGTGCCGGGGACGGTGGCGTCAGAATCCGCTGTCTGTACTTTGATCTCCTCATTTCTGTGGACAAAGAGGTCAAAGTCAAGTCATTGTTGATTTGATCTCCTCGTTTCTGTGAACAAAGGGGTCAAAGTCAAGTCATTGTTGATTATTTGGCATTATACAGGATGTCCCAAAAAATAGCGTCAAGGTCCAGAGATAGAACACCCCTTATGTGTCTATGCATGCATGTTGAGCATTCAGATCGCATGACGAGATCTCAGTTCGGGGCAAACCATTTTCTTCTAAAATCAGTTTCTTCACTGTCACCTTTGACAGGAACACTAAAAGAGTTATCTGTTTGGACGATGGTCGCTGTTATAGCAAGATGGCGGATGATATGAACGGGCCATATATGGTGACCGTAATATATTGTATTAGATTGTTTGAATGCATTGCATTAATTACGCCGACAAGAGCATTGCTCTTAAATTATAAGAAGAAAGATCGTCAGTAAAACTACCTCGTTTAAAATGGGTAATTTTAGCCCCTTTTATAAAAATATTCTATTGATGCTATGATTATGCTACGGATTTTAGTAAGACTCACGCGTGCAGCCAATACTGGTAATACTGTTCGCAGAACGCGTCCAAGCCTCCGTCGGTCAGCATGTAGTCTAATATACGCTCCAGCTGAGAGCAGTAGCGCGCCAGGAACCGCTCCATGCTCATTGGCGGCATTGCTGAGCCGTGCTCTTTGTTGTGCCGCGCTATTATGTCGTTCACGCACGTTGTAGGCACGCTGTTGGATATGTTAACGCCCGTACCTGAAACGAGTTACAGAAAAAAGCTTATTTTTTCACATTTTCCAAGAAACAGAAAAGCAGGTTCCGTACCCGAAGGGCAAAACGGGAACCCTATTACTAAGGCACCGCTGTCTGTCTGTCTGTCCTCCGTCACCAGGCTGTATCTCATAAACCTCGAAATAGTCATCTGAAAATTAATTTGTCTCAAACAGAAATAAACCAACCTAGAATCCCTCTTGAATGCGATTAGTAGCTCGCTTAAGACGATCGTGATTGCTGTGCAAAAAGTCTAGGTACCTATAGTGCCACCAACATATCAGAACTGGTCTGAGTCTATGCATAAATGGCCAATAGCAAATGGAGATGCCCCAAACGGCTAACTTCAGACCGGTTCAGTTGGTGGCACCGTACGCTTAAAAATCGAACAAGCTCAGTACAGACAGAAGTGACATTTTGACAAGCTTACCAAAAACTATGATGACATCATCGCCGACGCAGTTCGCCGTGGTGATCGTACCGCCTATTTTTACTTCGCGGCCGTAGTAGATGTCGTTAGGCCATTTTATTCTGAAACAATGATTTACTTGTTTAATTGATTTCTTAGGCTCTTATTCATAAAGTCGCTGAGCGCGCCGTAAGCTTAAGCCGCCGATAAGTCTGTTGCTGTCTCTTTTCGTTGGCATGAAAGTGACAGTGACAAGAATACTCTATAGAGCCGCTATAAAATGGCAAGGATTATGAATAAGTGTTTGCTTGCAATCACAAGTATTTCAATCCATAAATTGTACTTATTAACTGGGGTCTAGTCAAGATTTCTTTTACATAATACATTTATTTGCTTCTTAATAATAATATATACTTTGTGGTAGTGGCAACTTATGAAGACTAAATTAATGGTAATATTCATAGTGGTCGCTGAGCACTCCATTGGTTTAACTGACCGATAAGTCTGTTGCTGTCTCTTTTTGTTGTCATGGAAGTGACAAGTATACTATATCAGGGCCTAAATCTAAATGAAAGATTTCAAATATGTACCTTGTTAAGGCTTCGGTGACAGCGGCTCGCAATTTCGAGGTGCGATTGGCTATTATTTCATTTTATTTCATTTCGGGGAGGTTGTTTGAAAAAATAACTCTAAAGAAACGCACGAAAATAGCCAATCGCACCTCAAAATTGCGAGCCGCTGTCACCGGACCCTTAAGTTAGAGGATCTTTACCTGATATCGAGATGTTCATATGCGGGCAAAGATCGAATTGCACGCACCACGGCAAGAGCTGAAGCGTGCTGGATGAGCGGTAGCGACGGAGTCATCTTCATCCATACCTGAAAGGGATTCAGTAAGATTCAGTGAAATAAAGTGTTATTTTAAGCTAAAGATTGGTCGCCCATAGCACAGGACAGGGAAAAGTGGAGGAGGGAACTCCCTTTACCCTGCAGTGGGAAGATGCAGGCTGAAAATCGAATCCAACTAATATTATTAATACTACAACACCTTTCAACAATCTGTGGTATCATGACGTTCTTATTTCGAGCCAAGAATAAATAAATACCTATTATATATATAGCGCGCCATTAGCTTATCAGACTAATAAGTCAGTTGCTGTCTCTTTTCGTTGGCATGAAAGTGACAAGAATACTCTATAGAGCCGCTATAAAATGGCAGGGATTATGAATAAGAGGGTAAGAGATTATCACACAGCGCTATCTAGCCTCAAACTTACTAGAATACTTGAGACTCGCCATAAACAAAGACAGTATTGTCTCCCCACTTACATCAACCGGCTTTTTACGGTCCGCAAGAAAGTAATGACCGGATAACATTTCGCGCGCATGACGGAAAGGGACAGACGCAAGGCAGGGGCCCCGCGTCGTCCACCGCCTGATCTCGTGATCAGCCAGAAAAGGCTTGCTGGTAGTACTTCCCCGGACGAGCCCTTCACAAAGAGCTCTACTTCTCACCTGCAAGGATATAGCAGCTTGCCCCACAGGAGTGATCCATAGGTTGTGCGAGCGACCGCGCGCCGACAGTTGTCTGCGCGCCACGCAAGCCACGCCGTGAGCGAGCGGCCCGCCACACACCTGCATTGTGGACGACATCGTGTCGCTGTATACTACCACGCGGCCGAGGGAGCTCGTCGTCAGGTTCTAAAATTAATAAACATATTGGTGGACTTTCCAAACTAAGCAATGTTAGGATGTCTCGGTTGTCTGGTAGAGGTCGCTATTTATCGTTAAGACCGCATAAAAAAATTTGGTATTTCAGAATTTTTTTCTCTGACTAAATTTTTTCCAAAATCTGTGAATGCACTTCATAATATCTCAAAATGTTATGGAAAGCCTCAAAGGACGGTTGTCCTGTAACTATAACAGTTAAGATATCTTACTTAACTCTAGGCAGACAGAGCTACTACCAACTGAGCTGTGAGCTGAACACATGGTTTATTGGGTCATTGAACAACAAGAACAGAAATCGTGACCGTAATTTGTTCGCTTGGTCTGGTACAACAAACTATCAACTTACATCAAAGTATTCAACAGTAGAGAAGTGTTCCGGGCACTCGTACACATGGACAGGCAGAAAGGACTCGGACGGCGGATGCTGGGGGGTCTCTCCTCGGAGGCACCACTGCACAGTGATGCCCTCTAGCGGCTGGAGGCGGCGACCCTCGGCGTTCGCCACGCACCATCGCTCCAGGAGCTCCATCTTATGCTGTGTTCAAAGAAACTTTCAAAAACCTTACATTTATTAACTTTTTTTTTTAAATAGCGAGGGTAGCACGATAAAAACGGTACAAATATAATTTATTGCTAAAAGAAAAGAGCTTTTCACATTTAAGCAATTAATGCGAAATAAAAAAGTTACCCAATTAAGTAAGAATACCAGTATGCTAACGGTCAGTATCTTGTATCGCTTAAAGTATAAGTAAATATATACATACTATAAGACAGCAAAATAACTAGCTAAAATAGGTAAAGTTTGTTAATAGGGGAATAGTAATGAAGTTGTTTTAAATTAATACAGAACATAAGCATGCAATATTGAAAGCGCTCCAAATAAATGAAATTGGTTCATTAAAAACATCTGACACAATAAGTTTTTTTTTTCTATTAGTCAACACTTAAAAATTAAATAAAAAAAATAAAGCTTTTAGAGGAACCGTTTCCTTGCAGCACTGCATTTATTTGCGTTTATACGGTTTCAGTTTTTATTATCAATTTATATTTTGTTTCTCCTAGTCATACCAAAGTCGAACAAACTGTACACATTACATATAAAAAAAAATGCATCTAAAAAGCCATAATATATAAATATCAAATAGCTAGTAGTAAAAAAAAGTGCGTGCATCAATTTGATACGACAAACGTGTAATTATAATAGAGGCGAAGCTGCAAAAAAATTGGGAGATTTCAATTGGATGTAAAAATTAACGCGCCATATTGTTTTGCTCAATGGACCAATGACGTTGCAATGTCCTTACAGAGGCCACTTTTGATTGGTTATTGGTATGCAAACTTTTTAGTATTTATATCCAAAAAAGTTTTCCTACTAAAGTTTGCATAAGAACGAAAACAAAAACAAACTTTTCGGTAGGAAACATGATCACAAATATATATTTTCTTAACTGTTGGTTAATAAATATTTTATTGTGTCCCAAAATGTTGGTTAATACTTGACAACACTACTTGATCACGTAAAAAAATCTGTGATCTTATATTCACAAAAACGTTGCATGAGAAGTTATTTGTGGGCATACGTTGGAATTTAATTTGCACCTAAATTACTTCAGCTTTTAAAATATTTTGGAAAATCAAACTTTTGTCAGTGTTCAGTAATGACAAGTGGAAAATGACTAGAACACAGATCAAAGGCGGCTTTAAAAATATCAAATTCAAAAAATTTAAATGCAGTTATTTTCCTTTGCAAAGTGAGGTGGTACAGTAGGACTTATGTACACATAGCGCCCCCCCGCGCGCCCTTGCTTCGCACAGGTACACATCATTCATGTATTATACATCTATTAAAAAAAAACCGCATCAAAATCTGTTGCGTAGTTTTAAAGATTTAAGCATACATAGGGACAGAGAAAGCGACTTTGTTTTATACTATGTAGCGAAGTATACCTATACTTACCTACTTAAGTATACATAATTATGTGCATGTGCAACTTGTCTAAAATGACTTGTAACAGCATTTAGTATGTAATTTTGAACATCGCCATTGAAATCTCTCCGCAAAGCAATATAAAGTAAACAGACAGTTCGAAGCGTGGTGCGTCTCACCGGCCATCACACCGTCACGTGGCCGGGGCCGCTGCCTGCCCACGCCCCCTAAGACAACATCCTACGTCACTCTTTGGAATAGAGGTGAATATCGAATGAGAATGAGCACTTTGTATTCTATGGGTTTTAGCTGTTTTTAGGATACTTACCCCCTGATTCTCAGTGCTCGATCAACACTAATAATCGGCTGTCAAGTCACTTGCTATTCCAGCTTTTTCTTCAAGTTAGAGATAGCAAGTGTCTTGACAGCCGATTAGTGTTGATCACGCTTTCAGAAACCGAGGGAGCACCTTGTATTATTTGAACTGTTAGTCCAAATTTAGTAAGAAAAATGGAGCTAAGCATTGATATGGGTAATTGATTGAATATTTGTAATTATTTGAATAAATAAATAAAGTCATCGGGATATATTTAAATATAAGGTCTACAGAAGTCCCACATCAATACAAAAGCCTTTGGAGCCAAGAGCCTTTTTTACAAGGAGCTCTGATACCGATATCTGTAAGGTTGATAGTAAATTTTCAAGTTATTAATATAATATCTAGTCACCATCATATCAACGAAAAGAAACAGTGGTGTCGATTCTGTTGTTGCATTATCCTTAACTAACTTAATCTGACAGCTCTAAAATTATAGCCATCCTTGTCATTTCGGTCGTCTTTAAGAAAGGGACGGCAATATGTTTAGTGCTGTCAAATTAGGTAAAATTAGGAAAACTAAACATCAGAATTGACACCATTGTCTGGCTCATCGGTAAGTTTAGGTAATGATGTGCTTATGCTTATTTCAAGCTTACAGTTATTTCAGGACTCCATTACATTAGCCGAGAAAGGGAAGAAGAGCGAGACTACTTAAAAATCAGTCTCTACAAAAAATTACTGCCCAATTCTTACCTATAATCGTACAATAGCCTTGCATTGCTTACACAAAGTCTACGACGATACAGAAATAAGATTTCTTTGTAATTTTAATAATTGTATTATAGCTGACTATTTTCTGCAATTATTTTTTTGTCTCAACTCTTCAATACGTGTACGTTTATAATAACATAATAGAACACAAAGCGCTTTATGATGTGAATCAAAGAGTGAATGTGGATTGTGAAACCAAATGACGGTGTTCTCTAGAAAGCTTCAACTTTGTTCTAATCTATTTTAAAACTCATTCACAATATCAGTTTCTGTATAAAAAAAACATTTAAGTTCCTATGGCAACGATACAGCAATTTTCTAAATAAATGGTGGTGCATTGTAATTTGTAAAGATACACAGAGATCGCTGCAAATATAGAACTTTCAAAATTGTATACATTAAGACTCCGGTGACAGCGGCTCGCAATTTCGAGGCGCGATTGACTATTATTTCATTTTATTTTATTTCGGGGAGGTTGTTTAAAAGAAGAACTCTAAAGAAACACGCATAAATACTGTTCGAACACAAATAATATAATAATTTAAGGGAAACATGCATGAACATCAGAAATCATTTTGGTATTAGTATGTTTGGTCTTACGTTTACCTAATACCAAAATGATTTCTGATTCGGGCATGTTTCCCTTATATTATTGTATTATTTGTGTTCGAACAGTATTTATGCGTGTCACTTTAGAGTTATTCTTTCAAACAACCTCCCCGAAATGAAATAAAATAAAATAATAGCCAATCGCACCTCGAAATTGCGAGCCGCTGTCACCGGACCCTTAATATTAAAACGTTTTTACACCCATATAGCATATCTACTATTCATTTCTTGTGTACCCATAGTCCTGTCTCGACCTCATGTTTAGCTGCGCACAGAACTAATTTCGTTATGTTTTCTACATTTCATTTACATTACATTCTTTTACATTAAAGTATCATACTCGTACTTCAAAAAATAAAAACTCTAACAAAAAAGTTTTTTGTATTATGTAGTCCTCATTTGAAAATTTTACCATTTCATAATATGCTTATTTTAATTCGACAATTAACAGTGTAATAATAATTGGTCTGCGAACCGCACAAATTATAAATGTTCAAAATTACCATAATAATATACCAAATATACCATACGAGAATGAACCTGTAACAAATTTTTGAAAATAACATGGTTGTGACACATTTTTCACTCGAGATGGGATATTTATCATGATTTATGAGTTTGATCAAACATGATAAATATCGTTTCAAGTAAAAATTATAAACAAAAAACTCGGACAGGACCAGGTATTTATAAGACTAATTATCATTTAGAATGCTGAAAATATTACAAGCGTTTAATAAAACTTACCAAATGATTACCCAGAAAGAACCCCCTAGTATATTCGACCTGTGTGATCTCTACGGGAGCTCTCACGTGGAGCCCTAGAATATCGCCGAGTATCTTGTGGATGATCTCTAGACGCGCCTCGTTCGATTTGCTGCCTTCGTCGCCTAGGTAATCACTCGGATCCGCTTCTAAATGTATCTGTAATATTAGTGGATATCGAATCAGTAATCTAACTAATATCATAAATTATACATGTGAAAGTTTGGATTTTGGATGGATTGTTGTTTGTTACTCATTCACGCCAGCAGTGCAAGTACCGTTCTTATCGATCGCTTAATTTGACATTTAGAATCGTCAAAATTCGTTAAAAATGGTTTTATCCATTGTTGAAACCATTTTTAACGATTTTTTGACGATTCTAAATGTCAGATAAGCGATCGATAAGAACGGTACTTGCACGGCAGAAAGGCGGTCAGATTACGCTAACGTCTGGCTATCGAGATGGCTTTCAGTTTAACATTTGAATCCCATCAATCCTATAGGTAAATTGCTATTACACTATGGGAATCACATGTCAAACTGAAAGCCATCTCGATAGCCAGACATTAGCGTAATCGGGCCGCGGATCTGAATGAAATTTGGCTCAGAGATAGATCAAGTCTGCAATAGCACATAGGCAACTTTTTATCCCGGTAAAATGGATGGTTCCCGTGGGATAGATTGTGGGGGGCAAGGGGTGTCGGGGGCATCCAGGGAGGTCGGAGGAGGGGTTTCTGGGAGGGGATTTTAGTTGTGTATTTTTCATTAATGCTTAAATAAGGCGTGACTTAAGATATTTTTGCCCCATTACTTTTTGTACACATTCTGTCATTCATTCTTCGTACGATTGTACTTTTTATTACAGTTAATGAACATGACGGTCCATATGTAATTGTTTATATTTAAATTCCAAAACAAAATATTAAAATAATTGTGTACCAATTGATTACCTTCCGTCGTCAGTCCGTGTACTAACAATAAGTTTTCAGACACGCACGAATTACTAACATAATGGAGTGTCAACATCATCCACAGCCCAATTTCACCCACTGCTGGGTATACACCCTTAGTTTGTATCATCTAATACTTGTCCGAAAAAATAGGATTGATTTGGTACTTACTTGTGAGAATATAGCGACGCCGCCGTTGGTCAGATCTGTGGCCTGAAGCAGCGATGGTGTTCGCCAAGTCTCTTCTGATGCGAGCACTTGTATATCCAATTCGTGTCCCGGGTGGCCCGTGTATTTAGCAGGCCTGCATTTATTATTACATTAAAAAACAGAAAGAGGAAAATCTAAGATAAACAAACGGATATGTTTACAACGGCATCAGGGGCGTTATTCACTATGACCAATCCAACTATGACAAATCAAGCGTTTGCGTTTAGATCACGTTGTGACGTCACACGGTTAAAGCAAAGTATCTCCTATGTAATAAAGAATAGAGTCCAAGATCATGTTGTGACTTTACACGGTTTTGGCCAAGGAATCTCCTATGTCATAGAGAATAATGTCCCAAAAGTTATTCTTCTAGCGACATTTGAACCCGCGACCTTCCCTTGATACAAGTAGTCTTATAGTAGTTAGTAGTAGTAGTTATTAGTAGTTCTTAGCGTAGTCTTGTATCAAGGGAAGGAACATTCAAATTGCGTTAAAAATTTACGTTTGAGTACACCATTTTTTTTATGTTATTCGTGGTAAGTAGAATGATTTGTTTTAACTAAGATATAAAAAGGTGTGAATGAAAACGGACTGAAATGATGATGATGCAATTAAGATAAAAATATTAAGGAGTTTAGCTTTAATTGCTCTGTCTGTACTTTTGAGGTGATGGTTACTACGAAATTCAATATTTTTTTTTTAATATTAGCTTAACCATTTATAAAATCATTCTACTATGATCTCATTAGCAGAATGTAGCATGTTTTTGATCACCTTCAACAATACTTTACTTACTATTTGTGAATATTTACAGGTTAGTGGTTTTAATAAGATGTAAATATAATAAAGTGAGTTTTCTTTAGTATCTATTTCTTTAAAACAAGCATTATAACTGTTTAAATATGAAAAAAAGGTAGTCATTCAGAAATATAATGCAATTTGTATTTACAAAACCATGATAATTTTTTATAGGTTTGGCATTTCAACCATGCAAGAAAAGCATAATATTATTAAAAATATTAGGAATATCATCTTTTATTGTGGCATTACATTCTAATGGGTACGTGGTACTACATAAATATATCAAGAAGCAGTATGTTAACATAATAGATGCCATAATCTACATTATGAGTAAAGGCATTTATCTATTCACAACATTATATAAATCCTACAATAATTAACATATTCGCGTACCAATATAGATTAGCTTCCTGACTTGCTCTGGAAAATTTGTAAAATATTATTGCATTTTCAGCACAAGTTTGAGTATAAGAAACTGTAAGTTAAAAGTATACTTACTGTCTATCACTTTCGGTCGAAAATTGTTTCTTGGCAGGCGAGGCTTGGTAGCAAAAGATATGGTGCTTCATCTTAACCGACTTCCACTTATCATAAGTAAATTGAACTAATTCATTTTCGCGTACCTGTAACCAAACAATAGCCTTTACGTAATCATAGAACACTTTCGAAGAATTCGACGCAAGTTGATCGTAGTATACACCTCGGCAGTCTTTTAATGTGGACACCGGCATTCATACAGTATGTGCCTTGGAAGTCTAGTAATGTACCATAGCGATCCTGTAATGTGGACCCTAGAAGTGTTGTAGTGCGTACCTTGGCAGTCTTGTAATATTTTTCCCGGCAGTCTGTACTGTTAACTCGGCACTCTAGGCAGTCTAGTTATGTATACCCCCGGCAGTCTTGGTAAGTAGACTCCGGTAGTCTTGTAATGTGTACGTCGGCTTTCTTGTATTGTCCCCTGGCAGTCTTGTAGCGTGTACCCCGACAGTCTTGTAGCGTGTACCCCGACAGTCTTGTAGCGTGTACCCCGACAGTCTTGTAGCGTGTACCCCGACAGTCTTGTAGCGTGTACCCCGACAGTCTTGTAGCGTGTACCCCGACAGTCTTGTAGCGTGTACCCCGACAGTCTTGTAGCGTGTACCCTAACAGTCTTGCAGTGTGTTCCCTAACAGTCTTGCAGTGTGTACCTCGACAGTCTTGTAGTGCGTACCTCGGCAGTCTTGTAGTATGGCAGCACAGTATGCAGTACATCAGAGCACAGCGCGAGCAAGCGACCGCCGTCGAGTAGATGCGCTAGTAACAAAGGCGCGCCACGGCCAACACAACCCGCTACTGCAATTAACGCGCATCGGCCGCGCCACACTCCCGATTCTAGCGCCTCGCGCGTTATACTGTACAGGGTGTACCTGAAAAAACCTTGCACTGTTTGATGTTTCCTACAACGCGAGCGGTGAAAGAAGTCCCGTGAAGCAGCTTTAGTAGACTAGTACTACTGCAGTGGCATCTTTTCGTTACATGAATACTAATTCATGTCAGGTTACTTGACTTTTTACTTACTCATGTAAGAATTTCTACTACTAATTGTTGTAAGGAAGAGATGCCACTGTATTATGAATACTTAATGGAGTTTGACGCTGTGGGTCTTGTGATTCGGTGGCACTACCACTCACCATTTTTTTGATTGCAACTTGTAACAAACCCAGAATGAAACTAAAAATAATCATCATATAGTGCTGTGGAAGGTTACCATTCGTTTGAAAATTAAGAACGTTGGTCATGTCAATATTTGCCGTTAGAGATCTATTGGCGCTATCTAGTTAGAGCAGACTTACAAGCGGGTGATAATAGTTCTGTATTTAGTTAAGGCTCCGGTGACAGCGGCTCGCAATTTCGAAGTGCGATTGGCTATTATTTCATTTTATTTCATTTCGGGGAGGTTGTTTGAAAAAATAACTCTAAAGAAACACGCATAAATACTGTTCGAACACAAATAATACAATAATATAAGGGAAACATGCCCGAATCAGAAATCATTTTGGTATTAGTATGTTTGGTCTTACGTTTACCTAATACCAAAATGATTTCTGACTCAAGCACATTTCCCTTATATTATTGTATTATTTGTGTTCGAACAGTATTTATGCGTGTTTCTTTAGAGTTATTATTACAAACAACATCCCCGAAATGAAATAAAATGAAATAATAGCCAATCGCACCTCGAAATTGCGAGCCGCCGTCACCGGACCCTTAAGATCTTAGAAATAGTGTCATGGAGACATCATGGAAATCACGTTGCTGTCTGAGAGCCTGTTTATTAGTATGTTCTTTACTTCATTAGTAGCATGGTCATAATAATGTGTTTGTGGTAGGTACACTCAATTGGAGGTCAGTGTGTAGTGTTAAGAGCTATCTAAATAGGAAAGCCAGATTCTACAAGCTAGTGTGTATCTTGTTTAGATTTATTTCAGTTAGATAGAAAACTTGCATAAAGAGCTACACTTATTTTTCATAAAAGCTTGATTAACCTTGTTAAGCATATTAAGAGTTAGTATGCAAGTTATGGTTTCTTACAATCTTAGAACAGAGGAGTGTTTGCATTGGTTCTGAGTTTAGAAAGCCATTCAGGCGCAGGTTTTCTCAATGCAATTTACAAAACACTTACCATCAGACTGGCCGACTGCCTGTCTGCTGTCTTTAAAATAAAAAAACCTTTTTACTAAGTGGCCAATTGATAAAACTTATTGAACTTCTACAAGGCGCGAGAAGATTTGAAACTAATGTAAAATGACTGTGTATTGTTTAAAGCTATTTTGTGTTGTAGAAAAAAATAACACTTACCTATCACAATCCAATACCTTCCTAAGAGAAGCTTCTAAATTATCCTTAGCGGCTACACTATCTGAATATATTAACACATTTGGTGATTTAGTATTGGCTAATGGACGGGAACATTTCACAGACTTTGGAGTGCCCTGTTGAGAGGTAGAGGCCTTGCTTGATTCCTCCTTCACTGTTGGATAGGAATCGATTTGAGATGATGGCCTTTTAGGCCCAGTGGTGCTGACAACCCTTTTATGTGTGGTCACTGACTTTATCTGACTGGATATGTTGAGAAGTGAAGTTGAAAGCTGACTAGTGCCTTTTTTCAAATCCAATTTTAAACTAGATTTCTTTGGAGTAATGTTATGTTGGATCTCCACAGTGACATTTTCTAGGACACACTCTTTGTCATCAGTTTGTGTGGGTGCAAATTGAAGTTCAATTTTATCTTGGCTGTTTGGCATTTCTACAATTTGTTGGACTACAGCTTGGATTTGCTTTTCCTCTGGCCTGTCTTCATCATCTGCATTTAGAGACTTGGTTGTATTGCAGCTGACATCTGCCAATGTGATAGTTTTCTTTATTGGAACGTCTATTATAGTGTCAGTGCTGCCGTTCATCAGAGCTGTTGCACTTCTTGCTTCAGACTTGATATCTACAACTTTGGACAGTTTTCTAAGCAATGCTGCATGTACAGGCCAGTGGAACACCCCAGGTGTATTTTTCAGGCTGTTCTGAACATCACTGCGTAAACTTCTCATGGAAATATCTGTTGCTTTGTTTGGTTCTCCAGTTATGGTAACCGCTGGAAATTTAATTTATTT
This sequence comes from Plemyria rubiginata, assembly GCA_963576535.1. Taxonomy (NCBI): domain Eukaryota; kingdom Metazoa; phylum Arthropoda; class Insecta; order Lepidoptera; family Geometridae; genus Plemyria; species Plemyria rubiginata. Next base: position 5,930,014 of record OY754926.1, read on the forward strand.
TCTATTGATTCAGAGTTTAAAAATAAAATCTCTTTAGCAGCTAAAGGTTGAAGGACTCACAAATGGGAATGTTAAAAAACAGTTTATTATTCTACTCAACTTTTTAACCAGGCTAAGACTTACTGTGACAACAACACATTGCTTATTTTTTCTTATTGATTATTAGAAGTTAGATGGCTACTTACTTTGGACTCGCACAACTGGTAAGTTATGGTCGATAAGAAACTCTCCACACACAAAGTTGAAACCAATCACACTGAGATGCTCTATGTTGGTTTTAAGAACAATTGCTAAATGTGTGCCAGCTTTCCAAGCTATTGGTTGACCCATTGACTCCAGCTATAAATTTGAAATAAGGTTTAAAGAAATATGTACAATAATGCAAAAAAGTGGTGTTTGATGGATTGCTTGGAGATTAAGGCCCAAGTAACCCTGTGTTTATGTCCTTATGTCTTAGTTATGCAATCGACACATCTCTAATATACAGGCTTGAACCTAACTTAGCACCAATGTAGCCTCAAAATAGTTAGACAATTTAAACATACATTGATAACCTCCTGTTCACATCCTTCATGTGGATCCATCTCACATTCAAACAGCAAATTAACATCTAAATCAGTAACTGGAGATTGCTCACTGGTGCCCAGCGGCAGGCCTCCAAAACAAGACACCCAGTCACTGATCTCAATGCATTGTGTTGGCTTCATACTGCATATTCTGGTGGCATTTGTGTAATCAAAAAGATCACAGAGATATGCATTCTTTGGATTGGTGCATAGCTTTGAACTCAGGGTTGGTGTTTCTGTAACAATAAGACATAAACCCTGGTTTCTGAAAGCCCGATCAAAGCTAATCAGCTGTCAAGTCACTTGCTGTTTCAGCTTTTGCTTCAAATTAAGTAGATAGAGATAGCAAGTGACTTGACAGCCAATTCGTATTGATCGGGCTTTCAGGAACTGGGGGTAAGCATAGTAGCTTAGCAGGACATGTTTGAATTGAAGATTCATATGATAATTGAATGTATGGTTGTTGTAATATTGCTCATATTTTTACCATGATATTATTTACCGATCAATGATCACATGAACATGAGATTATACATAGAGTTGTATCACAGATTTAGGACATGATTGGTGACCACTAGGTTCTACCATAAATAAAACTACTATGGTCAGAATAAAAAAAACTGTAAATTAATTCAACGCGTACCTGCAGCGTTTTCAGGAACTTTGCAGAAAGCGACACTCGTGTTGCCGTTCAAGAACTCTAGAAGACGAGCTCGAAACGAACGGATGCGCCAGGTCTTGATGAAGGTCATCGCGATATAAATTGGCGTGAACAACATGCTAACTAACTTACACGCACTTCGTACTACTCTACTTCTATATACATTACATTCAGATATATTTAGGGGTAACGCAAAAAAAGTAAGCAGGCAGCGATGCGACGAAATTGGGTTATCGATTCTAAAGTCCAGTTCCCTGCAGTTAAATTTTTGTCATGTTGAGATATGCTTGAATATTTATTATATGGTACCAGGATAAAAAAGACATAATTTAGAACTAGAAACAGGCTGAGAATCTAAACAAAACAACCAGTAAGCGCGTTTAGAATTTAATTTAACACTCAAAAACCAAAAAGCGTAAACTATAGCTCGTTATCTCGTTTACGTTCCGTTTCCAAAGAGAATGTAAACTACGAGAAGAGGCGGGACTTAGTAAAGAGCCAATGGCATCCTTTTACATGGCACTTCAATACCAACACAACGAATATGTACGTCAAACAACAACAGTTTTACCAACCTATCAGCCTATATAGTGCTGCGCGATGGCACTCGCTTTTATATCGATATCGATAAAATATGCGAGATCGAAATCGAGGTTTTTTTGTAATCCATTTATTGACTGAATCCACGTTTAAGTACAACCTAGGTCCCGAAGTCCTAGGTTGGACTTAAATATGGACCTGATATGAAATAAAAAGCTTTTTGCATTAGTACATATAATTTTTGTACCTAAACCTATTCATTTTATGAATTTGTTTTTTCATTTATTATAATGTTTAGTATGAGCAGGACGGACACGATGAGCTCGACATGTTCTGTAACAAAGTATTTTTTATTAATTTCCAGTAGTTTTTTTAAGAAGTATTGTACCTAGAGCATAAGTTTAAAAGACGAATTCACGTCATATTCTTGAAAAGGTTATTATAATTTTAACAGTACAAACTTATTAAGCTATTTGCAACTCCCAGTTACTGTCATCTTTAGCATCGATTTTTTGTTTCTGAATAAGTGGGTACCTAATATGAGGGCAAAATATAAAAATCAACTTACTTTCACAGTCTCGCAGTTCTTATGCGGTATGTCATCAATGCCGTAACTGTTACCACAGTAGGTATGTGACCGAGGGCTCACTAATATCGGAAGTGGGTACTAATTTTTTCATCTTTAGCATGGATTTTTCACTGGTAGTATCTGTAAAATATATACATATTTTATATTAATATAACCCGATAATCATGAATTTGTGCATTTAGTAGGGAAACATTTTAAATTAAAAAAAAACGATTACTTGATTACTATTAGCCACCGCGGAAAGCCCATTTTGTAAGACTGTGTATGTAGCCTCCTCTTAGAGCATTTATAACTGGAGATGTTAACGCAAGGCGTACCCCTCTGCCGGCCATAAGGCGCGACTTGGCCATGCACGTTATATAAAACTACTTCACTCATCACCGCGCGGCCATTAGTTGTCGTTTCGTGTCGCGAAGTAGTGCTCAGTAAAAATGGTGAATTGTGCGGTATTTCGGTGTAAAAGGAGATCAGAGACATCAAACTTTAGGGAACACGGTATTTCCTATCACAGGTAATTGATATTTTAGTAAATTGTTTTTGTAATTACGTTTAATTTATATTTAATGGAATACCAGTTACGACAGTTTTAATACGACGCCAACGTCTTGGTAGGAGGTGTCGGTGAATTTATATTCCTTGGTAGAAGGCGTAGTGTGGGGACTAGTTGAGCGAAATCGATTGAATGAATGATGGAATGAACGTAAAATTAGAATAAAATGCGATGTGTTTTTTGTACCCATATTTAACCGATTTAAAAAAAGGATGTTCAGTATTGGACTCTACAAAAACTGTCTCTGTCATTCTGCCTTCAATACGTCGCTTCATGAAGCTCCCTTAAAATTTTAGTTGTGCTGTGTCGTTGGTTTATTGCTATTTTCTTTGTACTTTTTGAACGCAGAATCCTATAAACGTGATTTTTGTATAGCTGTAGTATGTTAGCTGGAGAGGGACATGGGCTATGAGCATTTGTTAACAGCCGCTATTCTTCTACTGCTCTTCATTTTTTTCACCCCGTCATACCAATCATCATCATCAGCCTATGTAAGTCCACTGCTGGACACATCATACCAATAAAGAAACAAAATGTTTATCTAAAAATGCATTAATGAAAGACTACTTACTTGAAAGATTACTTACTACTTGCGAAAATAGAATATAGCTTAAAGTTACTCAACAACAGTGTAGCTTTCTATTTGTAAAATAATTTTTAAAATCGTTTCAGTAGTTTCAGAGATTACGCTCTACAAACTCTTAATAAAATATTTTTTACAAAAAAAAACCGACTCCAAAACTGCTATCCAATTTGTTATGAAAAATACACTAAAAAGTTAAAAATAATTGCATTATGGATTTATATTTCAATCTACTTACAAATAAGTATCCATTTTTTCAACAAATCTTATAAATTTATTATTATGACATTATACAATTACTGATATTTTTGGAGTCGGTGCCAGCACTCTATTTACTTAGTAATACCTACTAGGCTAGACAGGTACCTACACGTTTGTTAATCTTGGCTAAAAAAAGGAAAAGTATATGATTTTGAACCACCCTGTTTCATTCATATGAAATCATTCATTTTGTCGGTCTTTTTACAACCCATCACTACTTTTTTGTGTTAGTGTGTAACTAAACAAAAGTGTAACAACAGTCATTCTTTAATTGTGTTATTGTTTTTGTGTTGGTGTACAGCTTTTACTTGCGTGTGCGTTTATAGGGACGCTTAATTTTTCTGCATTAGTGTGCGTGATTATGTAAATGTGTTCTGTACCGTACTACCCCGCCTCCCGCGAAAACCGGCAGAAAGATTTTAGTACTAAAAGTAGCGCTTGGCATCTCCCGTTATTTAATGCTCTAAGAGCCTCCTAGATGTGCACGTTATAATGGGATATTAGCATAGAAAGAACTGTCCGACACAGTTATCGATAATTACATTAGGTACATCACTATAACACGAATATTCAGTATTTACCTCTAGTAAATCCATAAAATCTCTTTTCAATACGATGCATGTTGTTTGTTCGTTGATTTTATTCACTAAAATATCCAATTCAATGTTTACCGAGCCTCATCCAAAGAAACTAGACTTCCTTTTCTATAATTTTACGGCTCGCTTGATCTCCACAATTTCGCACGTTATGAATCGTTTATTATCGTTTTTTGGAGGTATCGCCGTAAAATATTACGTTCACTGAACAATCACGATCAATTTCACATTTATGGACGTAATTATTAATAAATCTGCTAGAAATTTACATAAACAAACAAAATACGAGTGGAAGCTACAAGTAAACAATGCAGTTGCAGACAGACGAAGAAGAGAGTGAGTTGTGAAAGAACGAGAGAACACTGATTGAATGGAACGGTCATTCGTTCCATTCAATCACATGACATGTAGGTATGTGACGATATATTGTCATGATATTGCTAATATTTCTAAACTGCACTTAGATAGCTCTTGGAGTAAAGAATGGGAAAAGTCCAAGAACTTGAAAGGCAAGCATTATGGTGAGATCCAACCATTGCTTCCCAGTAAACCTTGGTTTCTTATATATCGTTTGGCCAGTAAATACACCACTTCAACTATATGTCGCCTTCGTCTTGGACACGCGTGTACCCCAGTTTTTTGGCAAAGTTAAGGATTAGGGATCATTCTCTGTGTGAATGTGGACTTGATATGGAAACTGTGAACCATATCTTTTCTTATTGTACGCGACGATCATCTCTGTATCATCTTATTCCCCCTGAATCTGACGTCCCTCGTCCAATTACCATTAACTCCCTCCTCTCCCTTGTGTATTCTCCTTTTATTAATATGTATTTTAAGTACCTAAATATATAGATAAATATCATACTAAATTATAACGCTTTATAGGTACTGTTTTTGTTACAAAAAAAAAGTACTAGTAGGTACTCTGGTATTTTGTCTTATGTTACAGTACAGGTACATTTTTTATTAACCGAATAGTATTGCTTATTGGTGGAACAATACATAGATTCACTGGTTATTTATACTTCATCCAAGTTTAACTCACTCATGCTAAGGCCTAACTTGCAACAAGACATTGGCGAAGTTGGCTTACCCCCACATGCCATGTGGCATGCCATAAATATAAAAATTGAATTGAATTGGATGAATCTTGGATACCTACTTCTTCTAAGGGATGAATAGGTACTTAGAACAAGAAAAGACTGTAAATCTAAGCAGAATAGAGATGCAGACCTATGTTTCCGTTGGTTGGTTGTTGTTCTATTCAGAACTTGAGGTACCTATTCAAAAGGACACTTCTGTCCGTGCATTCTCCGATGCCGCCGCCGGCTGCCGATGCCGTGAACTTGCCGTGTGGCTGGCGCTCTTAACCACGGTTTTTGAACAGCTGTAAATCTGCTAAAATGTAAAAAATAAATGAAAAAAAAATTAAAACTTTAAAATTGAACATGTACTCGAGCGCTGTGTAAAGATAGAAACGTAAATAGGTACCTAAATGACAATTTTCTCGATAAAAAAATCATAAAGATACCTACTAAATCGATATTTCAAACACCAAGAAGGTGACTCTCGCTCGCACGTTTTGATATGTTGGAGGCTCAGACCAAGTAAAAAGTTCTTATTTGGTCTGAGGTTGGAGGATATAAAATCACTAAATCCATTTTCGAAAAATCGCAAACAACCATTTTGTGTTGCACATTGCACATTGCGAACAGTTTAGTAAAAATTTTCATTATTAATCTCAGAGAAGAAAATCTAACGAAATCTAGCTGTTCAAGTGCTCGCGCCGAGCAGTACCCGCCGAGGCGTCTGGGATATCCCAGAACCTCCAACCTCCAAGACGAACTACGCAAGGGATTTTGATGCGGTTTTTTAAAATAGATAGAGTGATTCAAGAAGAATATATGTATAATACCTACATGCATGATATGTGCACCCGTGCAAAGCAGGGGCGCGCGGGCCGGGCGGGTCGCTAGTAAAATAATAAATTTAATTTGTCCAAACTACTTCCTATCGAACTTACTTGCTTCAAACAAAATGTAAATGGTAGTAGGTACCTATGTAGTTAAATTATGAGGGTACTTAATCATTGTTTACAATTAGCGACCCTATGTCCAGCGATAAAACTATGCCGACGTTATTTACTTTGACGTAGTCAATTTATTTTAGTCAATGTCCCAACACCGCGCTGAGTGCATGTACCGCGCTGTAGCAATTTAAAAATGGAGCTAAATTGTATAACGACTCTCATCAAACACGATGTTAACCATAATGTGAAACAGTGCTTTAAATCGAAAAAATCTTTTGGTAAGTTATTGTTAATTTTTTCACGCGTCACAAAGGTGCAACAGCGCACCGCATCGGGGCAAGGCAACTGTATTTTGCTTATATTTTTTTAACGAATCTATAGAATTTCCACATTGTTGCTTGGGTCTTTCAGGAGGGAACCCATTATTTGTACGGGGTCGTTGTCGTTGGGTGGGGCAGGGATCGGACTGTGCGAACCTACCTTCTTGCATTTGCCAATTGTAAAGTCCACCTACAAAAAATATTATTTTTACTGGACTTCGCGCGGCTTCGCACGCATAGAAGTAGTTAGGTAGGTACCAATCTTTGACATCCCTTTACAGACTTAGATATTATAAGTAGGTACCTAGGTTTAAAAAAACTAAGATTGCCTTTCATAATTTTATTATAAGTCTGGAGTACATGTGGGTAGGTAGCTCCAAGTTTCAAGTTAGTAGGTTCAAGGAATAAAATTTAAATTCATACAAACATTTTCAACCCTTTTTACACCCCGCTAGGGGGTTTTTCCAAAAATCCCTTCTCTGTAGGTATACCTCTACGCCTGTGCCCAGTACATAGGCCCAGTACACATTGGCAAGTGTTGGGCCATGCTCCACCAATGCACAATGTCCAACTGGTGTTCACACATACCTATTATTGGCGTAAATTGGCGCATACTCGTAATAGGTAATTGCTCGTATTCAAAGGTGTAGGACACGGATAGCTACAAATTAATGTACCTCTACCTAATTGTACCTAATAGTAATAGTTATTTGTTATACAAGAGTGCAAAGTTGCTTTTTAACTGCGTGTTTAATTTTGATGACCGAGCAAGCGAAGGATTCTAAAATTGAATCACGAGCGCAGCGAGTGATTCAAAATTAAAATCCTGAGCGTTAGCGAGGGAATCAAAAGAGCACGAGGTGAAAAATCTTTGCACTCGAGTGCAACACGTAACTTTTCATTCCACCTCAGCGAGGAAATGACTAAATGCAAAAAAAACGTTTACAATCACAAGATAGGTACTTTTATTTCAGTTTAGGTATTAACTACTACATTATGACAGGTAAGTATTACAGAATAATCTTTAAATTATAACAAAATAAAACTAAGGTATAATTAAGAAAATTTTAAAGTAACGTTGCTACAGTTATTTAAATTGAGTGTAATATTTTTGTTTGGTTCTGTAATATTGGTGTAAGTCACTCACCCGGCACCTACAAACGCGCGCGCTGCGCCGCGCCGCGCCGCGCTCACACACTCACCCGGTTACTTTATCCTCTAGAGAATAAAAACGGCTTTTGCACTCAGATATTGAAGAGCAAAAATACTCTTTCCGAGATGGTGGAATGAAAATAAGTATTTAAACCTAGGTAGGTTTAAATTCCTCAGATCTTAAAAACCAAGTTCAAACATCATCAAAATGCTAAGAATACCTACAGATAAATAAGATGGCAAAAAGTACATACCTAGGTACCTACCTAGAATAAGCAGTCAATGAACCCTAGATTTTGTTATTTGTGGATAACCCCCAACCAGTCATATAGGGTGTAAAAGAAACTCAAGCGGGCCGATAAGTAGGTATAGGTATTGAATGTTCTCTCTTAGGTGGTTCGTCCTTTTTGGGTTCAAAAAGGACGTACCTCAGTATTTATACATATACGTGTAGGTACATACGTGCGCCTTCAAAGCTACACCCAGTTTACGGGAGTGGTATAAATATACCACTCCCGAAAATGCAGCCAATAAGACTCCGTTAGTAAGTAAACAACTCTGGCTCTCTATCGCCACACAGATTAGGTAATATTTACTACGATTTATTACCTACCTACCTGCAGTATTTAACGGTATATATCTGGGGTATCGGTCGGTCATGCATTTTCGTCTCGGGTGCAGTGCACAGCACAACACAAACACGTGCGTTCGGAAGAGCGAGTGTTTAGAAACAGATTACAATTACAATTTCACTTCTGCATTATGATGTGTTTTGTTACAGTGACTAGGAAGGAGGAGGTGATGGCTATAAAGAGCAAATTTCCTACCAAAATACCGGTAAGTTCGTTTCCTGTGTTAATTTAGAAATAATATTATTTTATTATTGTCCAATACTTTCGCATAATCAAACCAGACGCTTGCCTTTGCGAACCCTACATTTTGTCAAGTAGGTAGGTATGGTATGCAGGTATAAAACAAACCTATGAACAATTCTTGTATATTTAGGTACCAACGGTTCTTTAGGTATAACGGCTCCAACGATTTTCATGAAATTTAGTATGCAGGGGGTTTCAGGGGCGAAAAATCGATCTAGCTAGGATTTATTTTTAAAAAATACCTGTACCTATAGGTTTACCACAGAAAACCTTCTATGGTATTACAGTTAGGTACCTACTTACTATTTTACGTAGGTGGGTGAATCAACTTTTAAGACACTCCTGTGACAACATTATGAACAACAAAAAATAAAAAATAAATCATCGTAATATTATGAAAATATACTGTTAACATTTGCACAAGTTTATCTATTTTTAGGTTTTGCAGTGGGGCACGACATCTAAGCTAATATTAACGAGTTTTTTTAGAAAAAGTGACGAGGGTGCCTCATAAATATCCATTGCAACGCTGTAGAGCGACAATAAACCTACGCGCACCAGCTGAGAACTTAATTTAGGCTGGGGGGGCGGTAAAGCTAGGTAGAGATTTTTTGATCATACCAACTAAATATTAGACAATAATCGCCTTAGATGACACCAAGGTAGGCGTCATCTCTTGATAACGGTCATGAATTTTTATCGGTAACTCTGTAGAACTGATGTTTTGATCAAAGTTTGGGACAAAAGTTTGGATGCACGAAAAATATAAAATATTTGTCAAACTTTTATAAATGTTAACTTTAAACGTAAGTTTATCTTTTTCTGAATCATAATATTGGGTAAAAAGGCTGTGCATTCATACCTTTTTTTTAAGATACGTCCTAAATTGTATCGTCATCTAGGCCTGGGGACACATGTTTTTTGTATGGATAGTGCTTATGTTCTGCTGAGTTACCATAATAAAGTCAAAAATTTTCCTATTAACTATAAAATACTATGAAACTAGCATGTTAGGAAAGGATCTAAGTTTACGTTAACATCAAAACAAACATATTTTATAAGGAAATTAGGATTTTTATGCTCTTTGCATGACAGGGACACAAAAGGAGTGCCTTAAAAGTTGATTCACCCAGGTACCTACCTAGTTTTCTAATTAGAGGTGTCCCAAACCTTCCAAAATAAATATGTAGACCTATTGTAAGTAAACTACAGTATCTATTTTGAGAGTTTATGGATTTATCTCAGTCACGAAATATGAAGAAAACCCAAAAATAAAACATTTTATTATATTTTATTCCCCAGTTGATAGTCGAGAGGTACCACAAAGAGAGGAACCTACCGGTTCTGGACAAATCCAAATTTCTAGTGCCAGAAGATATCACCATGTCTCAGTTCTTAGTCATCATCCGAAACAGAATCAAAGTTAAACCAAATCAGGTAACTCTTACTTTAACTTTGCAGTAGGTATGAAATATGAATACATTCTAGACATTTGTTGTATCCGTTTACTCATAAATAAATCAATATTAATGTGTATCTGGTATCGAACTAATTATAATAACGATAAAACGACCAGTAAAGTATGAACTTAATAATGAACATGCTTCGAGCACGGAGGCAAATAAAACCGGATGTAGCAGGAATATCCGGTTCTCGTATAGAGCTCCTGGGATAATTATCTCGGTACCTACCTACCTATCTACATTTATACCCATGTTGTACTAACATACCTTATAAGTCGACAAGATGGTGGTACTTTTGTTTTGACTGGGTTTTGATATTATAACAAATCTAGTTGCAGCTAATTAAGAAGTTTATCACTAAGGTCGTATCTACATTTATGGTTCAAAAAACTATGATGCACCTATGATATCTAATCAGGTGCATAACTAATTTGGCACTTCACACATACTTAAGATATCGGTTGATTGTATGGATTTCCCAAAAATTGCTTATTTCCAGAAATCCCAACGGGTCCACAACATTTTAAATTTAACGATATTTCCTTTCGCAACGGGTCCATGAAATTCTTTGGTACAGTAAAAATAAAGGTCTGGTCAAAAAAATAGAGAACGTTGAAAAATCTCACCCTAACCTAACTAATGAAATACTCTCGTGTATTGTTTAAACTGACTGTAGTTAAATCTCATGGACCTATTGGGAATGAATGTAAGAATATTGAAAATTCCAAAAACATTTTTAGAATTTTTTCTATTCTAAAAATATTTAATAGAACCTCTGGGAATAAGCCCCAAAAATTTGTTACTTTTAACATTGAATTTTCCCCATAGGCGCTGTATTTGATAATCAACAACAGATCTATGTTATCCATGAGCCTCACGATGGCACAAGCTTATGATGCTTACGGCGACGAGGATGGATTCTTGTACATAACTTATGCTTCGCAGGAGGTGTTCGGCTACAAAGATGGTATGTTACCTTACATAAGTTTACTTTTATTTCGCTTTTTGATACCTATTTCAATAAAATAAAAAGCTGAATAACCCCAGGTGACATATTATTATTTCAGATTATAAATTATTTTGTATTGTTTCAGGTATCAAGGGTTCTCAAGAGGTCCAAGCTATAAGGCACAGATTTCCTAATAAAGTTCCCGTAAGTAACTAATTAATCTAGTAACGTACCTATGCTAAGTCATATTTGTTTACTTAAAATATTCTGTGTATTTGATTGCCCGTTTAACTATTTTTTGTGTTATAGTTGTACGTTGACAGATATTGCAGAGAGCGTCAGGTCCCAGTATTGGAAAGAAACAAGTTCTTGGTCCCCCAAGAGCTCACAATGTCCCAGTTTTTGTACATTATCAGGACAAAGATGAAACTAAAAGATTCTCAGGTGAATAACAATACGATTTTCTGAAACCCTTTTGCTTCGTATTATACAGATAACATTTCTTTTCTTGAAAATTGTAATGAGTCAAGGCAATTTTGATCGTGTTGATTTTGGAGTCATTCATCATCAAATGTTACAACTTCTATTCTTTTATGGAAAAAATCTTCATTCTATTGTCCTAGATTTTATTTCCCATTTTTTATGAATTTGGTCGTAAAGTGCTTTTATTTGGCGACAGGCACTGTACCTGCTGGTGAGCGACAAAGTGTTAGTAAGCCACAGCATGACCATGGCGCAAGCGTACGAGCAGTTCCGAGCCAGTGACGGCTACCTTCACATCACCTACGCAGCCCAACAGGTCTTCGGATGAACACTCCTGTAAGTCAATCAAAATCCCACTCCACTATTTTTTAAGTTCCAAGAATTAAGACTATCTACTGCCAAAAACCTAAATGGGACGTTCCCACCATTTTCTTCGACCAATTAGGTACCACCAACGTCCTAGGTACATAATCTCGAGGAATATCATAAGTTTTATTTTTACATCCGGTATTTATTCGAAAGATACAGATGCGGAATTTTATGTAACTTTTAGGTAGGTACCTAGCGTTTTTTAGTGAGAAATAATATTAAGTAATAGGGTTCAAAATTATGATTTCTGCTACAAAGATTGTTGATACATAGGTAGTTAGGTAATCCTATAATATTTCTAAATCGAAATCGAATCGAATTACCTACATTGAGGGTTTTTTATAACCTTCATGAAAATAAAGAGATTTAATTCGATCTATAGCTAAGCTAAGATCTACAGCTGACAACGAGGAAGGTAGAATATAATTAATTAATAAAAATTATAACCCTAAGTTTTAAAACAACTGTATGATAAATAAATATAAAATCTTCAAAATTAAATCCCATTACTTTATTTTATCGAGGCCAGTCACCTCTAAATTATAATAGACCAGCAACAGTTATCATGGCATCCTGTCCATCCATACAGTAGGATAAAAACTAAAATTGCTCCAGATAAGGAAACACGAGTCGGTTTCATAGAAATTATGTTTATTATATTAATTTATAATGACTAAAACCCGCAATAATTTAAAAAACGAATTCAAAATGTCGCAGTTAACCATCATACCTCGTTAGCACGGTACAGAGAATTATTTTTCTGTGCTCGTTAGAGATAAATGACGGTATTTTTTTATTGGAACGGGTCACAAATTTGCCCAAAAATTATTAATTATTTTAAAAGCATAAATATGGAAAAGTTTCATAAGTACCTACCTACTTGGCAAAATGTATGAAACAGCTGTTTTTTACACGCTCACTGCGTCCGAAAACTTTTTCTAAGTGGTTACTTAGAAAAAAATTTCGGACGAAAGTGGTCTTTTTACACCCTGTATAACCTATTTATCTAATCTAATAGCATGTTCTACAAGTAGACGTACATTTGCAACAAAATTGAATTCTTCTTGCAATATAGCATTACGCTATCGGAAGAAAAACATACGATTGATTGAATACCTAAATGTCATAAAATCATACGTTATAATAATTTATTATCGCAATAATTGTTGGAATCGACAACTTCAGAGTTTAATAATTGATCATCATTGACTGTTATTTTATTTTATGTGGCGTTCTGTACCTACTTAGTACCTTATAGGTATGATGAGGTAAGTTTACGATGAATACTTAGGTAGGTACATATAAAATTCACTAGCGAAACAAATAGGTACCTTCACATTCTTGATTTCACACGATATAAAAATAAATAGTAGGTAGGCTGCAAGTAGGCTGAGATGATATTAGCCACTCAATCTCAGTGGGTAGGTAGGTAGGTACATAAATTACCTACCAGCCGCAGGGCTGTGGAATGTCCTCCCAACGTTTTTTGAGACGGGCTCCGATAAAAAAAAAATCGTCCCATGTCATTTTGATCAGAACTGTCCAGCCGTAAACAAATAATTCGCAAATGTCGGCTGGGCAGCCATTTGCTGATTATAATAGATTTTATTGAACTACCTGCCTGACGTCGTTTTTTTTGTTGTTATTTCAATACCTAATTGCCGCATCCAAGCTACGCACGACTACGCCGCATCCACGCTCCATCAATGCAGTACCTATACATGTCAGGTATTACTTACTTTTCAGTGTTGTGTTCTGAAGTTTGTAAATAAAATTTGTTAACAAAATACCTATTGTATTCACACAAGCAAAACCGCGCGCCATTACTACTAAGAACCAGAGTTGTTTGTTTCAGAACCAGAGTAAAAGTAGGTTATAATAATCTAAAAGAGTATTTCTCAAACAAAATGTAGGTACGTAACGAAAAAAGAAAAGTTACGAAAAAGTACTTTTTCGTAACTTTTCCTTTTTCGTTAAGTAGGTAGGTACATTTTGTTTGAGAAATACTCAAAAGAGTTTTAAAAATAACCTTTTAATATCTTAGCATGTCATGGCCAATTTTACAAAACAATGTATTTTTGCACTACTAAATGATAAAATTATCGCAAAAAATAATGTCTGTCTGTATAATGTATAAAATTACTTTTTTGTTGTTGTTATGTCAGCGCTATCTGTCGCGGGTCAATAACCGTTATCATCAGTTGTCAACAGTGATTAGAGACGCTTGACAATTATTAGCATTGAATTTCATTGACAACGCTGGGGGCCAGTCCTAGCATAAAATACCTACTATGAGCAATACGGTAAAGCTGATAATATAGCCAAGCGGTAGGTAGGTACCTACAGGGGCTTGGCTTTAAATGGCGATTAGGTACAATATGTCGGTAGGTAAATGCTCTCATGTTCAAAAGATAATAATTTGAACATCAACCGCTTGATTGGCAAAGGATTTCCAAATATGTAGATAGGTAGGTACCTACTTGTCTTAGCTAACAAATCAATTTGAAATCTTCTGATTTTATTCGAATCTACGGGTCTAAGTAGGTAAGTACCTAACCCACCAAAGATAAACCTACCTACCTAAAATAAAAAGAGTAGGTAGGTACCTATGTGGAAATTTCAGATCCTGTCACCACTCTTTTTATTTAATTTACTTAGATCTGTAAACAAGTACCTACATCGATTATTGTCCTAAAGATTCAGAAAAAAAAATCATTATAGTAATCAAGGATCAATCAATAATAAATAAATAAATAAATAATGCTGGACAATCCACACAGCGCTATCTAGCCCCAAAGTAAGCTATTCAAAGCTTGTGTTATGGGTACTAGATAACTGATATATTTAATACATTATATACTTACATAGATAGATATTTTTATTATACATAGAGAACACCCAGACCATCGGAACAAATTTCTGCAGATCGTACACAAATTTGTTCCAAGGCGGGAATCGAACCCGCAACCTCTTGCGTCGCAGGCAGGCTCTCGCCCGCTGCGCCACAGAGGTCGTCGAAATAATAATAACATATAACTATATATAAATATGTAATACTGAGATTATAATAAGTACATGTTTTTTTATAAATGAACTGATTTCTGAAATTAGGCCATGCATCTTTTGTTGTGCACAGATTGAGACTTCCAGTTTAAATGAATAATTTAGTCTAGGTATAATTTCTGCATGCCTGCTGAAGTATAATGAATACTGTTCTATTTAATTAGCTATATTTAGCTAAGAATGCCACTTGTTAAAATTATCTTACATATCCATTTATGACCCATTACTGATAATCCCGCACTGACGTTGGAGCCGGCGCGGCGCGGATCACCTTGATAGGCTCATTAGGTAATTATTTTACTTTGACTTTTTTGGGTTTCTTTTATATTTGGATATAATTGGGTACCCGATTACATAATAAAATAGAATACCGTAATGAAATATCACTACATAGTATAAAACAAAATAGCTTTTTCTGTCCCTATGTCCTCATGTCCCTTTGTATGCCTAAATCTTTAAAACTACGCAACGGATTTTGATGCGGTTTTTTTAATTGATTGAATGAGCGAAGCGAACGAAAATCTTACAATCAACTTGGGCGATTTGGCATTTTATGTGTGTATGTAGGTATGTATGTATGTATTTATATATGTATGTTTGTCCGACGATGACTTGAGAACCGTTTATCCGGTTGTCTGCATGAAATTTGGTAAGTCGATAGCTTGTACTTGAGAAATTTACTGGTAAGTATATGGGTAAAATCGGATAAGGGGTTATTAAAATATGGGGTTTTTTATGGGGGCAGATATTAAAAGTAACCCAAAAAAATAAAGTTAATGAAAGTGTCATATGAAAGGGCTTGGCTTGGACATTTCAGAACCATTTTTATTTTTTTTCTAGGATGCCCGATTTTTTAGGTACAACAAAAAAGTTAAATTAAGATAACCAACGACCCAAGAGCTCCCATTTCTATGAGTTTCGTTGGCATCAAGGTTTTTCTACTGGTCGGCCAGTTTCTTTGCTTTTTCAATTATTATTTTTTTGAAATAAATTAAGAATGTACTTGGCTATAATTAAATGGTGATAGCGACCTGTTCTGATGATGGAGCCAAGGTCCGTTCAACGGAACTCTTCAAGGCCAATTCAGTTGAAATTTGGTTTCAATTAAATTTGGTGGTTGAAGTTTGGTTTGTGATTCAAGAGGAAAGTTTATATGTATAATACATGCATCATATATTATGTGCACCCGTGCGAAGCAGGGGTGCGCGGGCGGGTCGCTAGTTTTAGAAATAAACAAGTTCTAAGTCACGTACGCCAAAGAAGACAGAAGAGGTCCGAGTCCGACTGATTCGAACACTTCACACGAGTCATGAACGAAAATGAATGATTTGATTGGATTGTTAGATAGCTTCATTCAATAGGAAGTTTTATAGGATTTTCAACCTAATCTATCATTAAATAATAACAGAAAAACGCATAAAATCGCGTTGAGTCGTTTCAGTGCGGATCCACGTTCCGGCAGCTAACCGGGATTGCTCGGATCGGATCCACGTTCCGGCATACCAAGGGATAACATTGTAACTACGCCAGATCACAAAACTAAACCATTAGTAGTTCTATGAGAACACGGTAAAGATAGTCTGTAGTCAGATAGTCTTAATACAAGTCTGTAAATCTTCGATCAAGGATCTGTCAATCAAATCAAAGGATTCAAAAATGGCACCGAAGTAATAAGTCCACAGCACAAGATTATGTTAAGGCTCCGGCGACAGCGGCTCGCAATTTCGAGGTGCGATTGGCTATTATTTCATTTTATTTCATTTCGGGGAGGTTTTTTGAAAAAATTACTCTAAAGAAACACGCATAAATACATGCCCGAATCAGAAATCATTTTGGTATTAGTGTGTTTGGTCTTACGTTTACCTAATACCAAAATGATTTCTGACTCAAGCACATTTCCCTTATATTATTGTATTATTTGTGTTCGAACAGTATTTATGCGTGTCACTTTAGAGTTCTTCTTTTAAACAACCTCTCCGAAATGAAATAAAATGAAATAATAGCCAATCGCACCTCGAAATTGCGAGCCGCTTGGATCAAAGAAAATGTTTTTGCTGCCTCTTATTAAACAGTGGACCACTGTTTAATAAGGGGCAGCATACGGCGCGCGCCACTGAGTGGTAGGTACCAATCTACTAATAGAGAGAGATAGAGTGGATCCACCCGTGTTTTTTCTTTAGCAAATTTTATGTTTTTCGTTTTACTTTTCTTGTATTCGTAATTAGCAGCAGTGGGGCCTCAGGATAAAGACATTATAATAGTCCTTCGAAATATTAGCCCCGTCGGTCGCTAGGAATAGATTAGCTTTTTCCATCCCTATAGCATAGGCCCTATGCTAGAAATAGTACATTTCATACTAAGTAAGAATCTACTATTTCTAGTTAGATCCATACGAACAATCATTGCCCTTTTAGGTAGGTACGTACATGCATTGTCAGATAGGCGCTTGAACCTGTATTATTCCATGCAGTTCAAGAAAATATAACTTTATTTATGTCATCATAATAAGTTTATCGGGGGTCAGTGATGTGCAAACACACTGGCGAGGCCTGTTCGATAGCGTCGATTTATGCATTGTGAAGTATTTGCAGCCCCCCTGGGTTTGTTTTGTCAGGATGACTGATATTTAGAATGGCTGATAGGAAGTCAACTGTTGGCAGGGTGATTAGATATCGGGCATTTTTTTTATAACTAGGCACCAAACAGTAACGACAAAGAAAATGCTCTCGTACAATAACAGGTACCTAGTATAACCGGTCTAGCTGTTTTGCTGACGGTACCAGTCCGAAGCTGAGACAATATCCAACGAGTAGATATAGATAAACATTTTAAGCAAATATCTCTATCATAAGTTGAAATGAATCAGTAGTACAGTGCTTAACCTAGTTGAGGTTTTAAGTTTTTAAAAGTTTTCCTGCTATTTTGTGTAGTTAGATAGGGTGACACGACCGAAATCCAGCCACCACCCAATTACCAGCCGCCTTCAAAAAATCAAGCTAGAATTGTGAACGATTTACATTTTAATCTTTTATTTTTGCATTACTGCATTTTCATTTTCATGTTTTATTTTAGGTAAATTAAGACGCTGACAACCGTCAGGCTAATTCACAATCGCTAATTCTAACATTTCTGTGGGTGTGTGTAGTTGTCTAAAAAATCACTTACCTACTTGCTGAAATAAAAATGTGCCAAAAGCTTTATAAACGCACAATATAACGGCCAAAGGTGTGACACCCTTGTCTGTCACGTTTATTTTTAAACAAATATTAAAACTCAAATATTACTTGTATACTTACAGGGTTACAGGAAAAATCGTGCTAGATCCGTTAAGGGCGTGGAGTACCCATCATTTCTGACTTATTTAACTATGAAACTTTCTAATATTTTTAAATATTTTCTAAAATAAACTTTCTAATATATTTTTTCATTTCTTAACTTTTACTTGTCTACTACGTCTATTCAATTAACTTATGCACTATTTTAATGATTGACGCCCTAAAGCATCTTGTTACATATTTAAATATTTAGTAATAAGATACACAAAATAAAATTAAAAGTCGAATATCCCGAAAAGGGTTAAGTTTAGGGTAGGGTGTTTCATAGTGAAGTCAGAAATGATGGGTACTCCACGCCCTTAACGGATCTAGCACGATTTTTCCTGTAACCCTGTATACTAGGTACTTATTATTCCTTTTATTCACTACTAGCTGGTACCCGCGACTTCGTCTGCGTACTTTTAATCTCTTCATCTCTTTTTTTCGCAATAAAAGGTAGCCTATGTTCTTTCTCAGGGTCTAAAGATTGTCTGTGCCAAATTTCATCAAAATCGGTTGAGAGGTTTAAGCGGGAAAGCGTAACATATTATATTAGGATAGGATTAGGATATTAGGATTAGGATATTAGGATTTATTATAATTTTTCTTTTTTATCTGACACGTTTAGGTAATTCTCTGAATTCTCTGTGACTGTTTTGTTTATTTATTTATCAATGTAAATAGTCATAAGTAGGTAGGTACCTTTTTAATTGAAGTAAATAATTAAATGTACATACAAAGTAATATGCACAGGTACATAAGTAGATGTAGTGGGGTACCTAATGTCTGTTGTTTTAAATGTTTCTTCTTTTGTTGCAGATAATCAGCGATTGGATGGATTTTCAATCTGTTAATAAATACAAAAATGTTCCTGCTGTCTTCCTGTGTCCGAAAGAGACTGATAGTATTCCTACCAATTTTGTGATAGTTATGATTTAATTTTTAGACTTAGGCTTTTATGTATTCATATTCCCTTCCCTTCGATAGCGGCTCTATAGAGTATATTGGTACTTGTCACTGTCTTTTTAATGCCAACGAAAAGAGACAGCAACAGACTAGGTATCGGCCTGTTAAGCTAATGGAGCGCTCAGCGATTAATATGAATAAGAGAATTAGAAATAGAGAAGCCCATATTACAGGCTGGTCCAAAATACCACATTTTAATTTTACTAATTGATGAAATAACATATTTATTTAAACTAGTGATTGTGCCATAGTATTCATTTATAAAATGATTTTTAAGGGTGGTATTTAAAAATTTTGGAGTAAGTATTATGATCTCGGGAATTTGAATTGTAATTATGTTAGTTTCTCTAGAATAGGCCATTAGTTTGTTAGTTATTATATTTTTGTATTACTGTAGATGTAGAATATGGAGGGTTAGTACTAAAAGATCTTCAAGAATCTGATTTCATGTTAGCTTTATTGTCTTCTTAATTAAAATTTTTATTCATTGAAAATTTATGTTATTTATCAAACTGATTCACTTACAGTTACGTAACATTCCGTAGAAAATATTTACCCGCCTAAAAAATGCTAGGAAATGTTATTTACACCCTAATTATTATCGCGAAAATTGAGAATTAAATACCTGGGTATTATGCACATACATAAGTACTTGTTTACCCACATAAAAATATGAACCTAACGAATGGAATAAACCTCGACACTTTGTAACTGTTTACGAAAGTGTTACACTAATGTAGGTAACATAATCAAATAGACGATTCTAGAACTACCGATTTAATTAGCTGTTTACTTACATGTGAATAGAAAGATTTTAGAACGAGTTACGTAAACAACTGTTAAAAATATCAAGTATACCTAAATTAAATCTACTTGTTTCGCTTGACATAAATTTATCCTCGGGTAAAGTGAGTTAAATATACAATTACTTCAGTAAACTATCCCTATAGATATCTGACAGTGTTCATAAGGCTGATGTAAAGTAACTGTTAAACAGATTATAAATCAAAAACCAATTTATTTTCGCAAGTTAAAAATAACTTATTTTCCATTATTAACCTATCAGCCGTTTACAGCAGACGTGGATCTACTTACAAAAGCATAAATTCACTCGTTTTGTTACTTCTTATTACTTTAAAAAAGAGGGAATGATCTGTCGTACGAGTTTTATTTAGAGTTACTGGTTCTTTAGATTGTACACTTCTTTTTTTGGTCACCACAGACATGCATGCCCACCATTACATGAGTTTAGTGATTTTATATTTTTCAACATTCGGTACATTAGCTCTTGTCATCTTAAATTGTTTAGTTGCAAAAGGGTATGGCCAATTCTAATCGGCTGTCAAGTCACATGCTATTTCAGCTTTTACATCAAATTAGATAGAGATAGCAAGTGACTTGACAGCCGATCAGCGTCGATCGAGCTTTCAGAAACAGGCGGTAAGACTATAATAATAAAAGTTATAACCATTACAGCCTAACATGATCTTCGTAGTCCATTACATTCGCGTGGCGCGAATGCCCCCGATATCATTCGGCCGGCGATATATTTTGCGCGGCGGCGACCAACGTGTCGTGGATGTCTTTAGCGTACGAGATTTGCAGACGCACCGTGTTTAAGTACTGTGGGTAGCTCAATGTTGTTTCCTGGAATTAAAGAAGATAACAGCTAATGAAAATGTTTATTGACCTTTATAATGCCCAACACTGGATAATCGTTTACGTAACCTAAAATACTCCAGAATAACCCTCGGTTTCTGAGAGCTCGATCAATATTAATCGGCTGTCACGTCACTTGCTATTTCAGATTTTACATCAAATTAGATAAAGATAGTAAGTGACTTGACAGCCGATTAGCGTTGATCGCGCTTTCAGAAACCAGGGGTTAGAGTACTATTCTTCCAGAATAATCTTTTAAAAGCACCTAGATTATATTCCCTCCACGGCGCGGTGCAAACCATCGGAGGTGCGGCGAAGATAATGAGAATAAATCAATTTAAATTAATCCTCAACTACTTTGACATACGGTTGAAAATGTCATGCCACTGACAAAAGCGCGCGCCGCGCCTTCACGTGGTGTTAATATACACCTGAGTTTAGGTATGGTAACCATTACCCCGTAGGACATGCAAGACATGAACGTGCCCTACGATGCACTGCCTTTCAAGTATTGTGATTCAACGAGAGACAGTTAGTTACCTGTGAGCTGGGTCCCGAGTCGAGCCGAGAAGGTATTACCGAGAGAGGCAAGTAGTGAGCTGCGGACTGCGCTTGTTGGATGCAAGCCAGTGCGGTGCGCTGAAATATTACGGATATTACGGAGCTGTTATCGTCAAAAAGCCAGTGTGACTTTGGGTTCAAAGTCAATGTTTAGACAGCCACAACACAGTTGTTAGTAACTCTGACTTCTGCGCCGTAGGCCGTGGGTTCGATTCCCACCAAGAACAAACATTTGTGTGATGAGTATAGATGTTTGTTCTGTGTCTGGGTGTTAGATAGTATTATAAAAAAAGTATTATACAATATATTATATCAGCTATCTGGTTCCCATAGTACAAGCTCCAGCTTAGTTCGGGGATAGATTAAATGAAATGTCCACCAATATTTAAAAATTTAAAGTCAAAAGATAATCCTAGTAATATTATAAATGCGAAAGTTTGTAAGTATGGATGCATGGATGGATGGATAGATGGATGGATAGATGGATGGATAGATGGATGGATAGATGGATGGATGTTTATTACTCTATAACTCCAGAACGGCTGAACGGATCTTGGTGAAAATTGGCACAGAGAGATATTATTTATAGTCTGGAATAACACATAGGCTACCTTTTATCCCGTGGGAATACCAGGATTCAAACTACGCGGGTGAAACTGCAGGGCGCTACTAGTTATTCAATAAAATCTCAAGGATCACTTTGACGACCTCTGTGGCGCAGCGGGCGAAAGCATGCCTGCGACGCAAGAGGTTGCGGGTTCGATTCCCGCCTTGGAACAAATTTGTGTACGATCTGCAGAAATTTGTTCCGATGGTCTGGGTGTTTTCTATGTATAATAAAAAATATATATCTATGTAAGTATATAATGTATTAAATATATCAGTTATCTAGTACCCATAACACAAGCTTTGAATAGCGTACTTTGGTACTAGATAGTGCTGTGTGGATTGTCCAGCATTAAAAAAAAAATAGCTTTGAGCTAGGTGACTCTAGGTGCCAGTTCCACGCGACCACCCAGTTAATGGCAGCAATATTCTAGCATCCCCAATGATGATAATGTGGATGCAGGGAAGCATGATTCGATATGCTACCATAAAGCGTATAAGCAGATTGCATTTTCAGAATCCTATTCTTATACTAAATCGATTCCGTGCGTGTAGTAAAATAGATGGGTGTTGTGTTTTATGTGTGAGGTTTATTCTAAGAGGGAACTTATAAAGACATAACCTAGGACAATACCTATTGCTTGTTTACGTAGGTAGTTATAGGACTGTAGGTACCTACTTTGTTAACATTTTCGATTGCAAAGATTGATTATTTTGATTTACACCAAGAAAAATGTATGATAGTTACAAACACGGTAATGACTACGTAACATCACATAATAATCATTGAAAACGACCTAATGTTCTGTTGACAAGAGTCACGTAAAAGACATCAGATAGCAGTGTACAGATTGTGGTGTTGCCAAGTCAATAAGTTAATTACTGCACTTTAGATGCTCTGCACTCTATTTGCGTTGGTCATACAAATAAGTTACAATGTAGCTTGTTTATTACGGAATCATACCTACTGTATTTATTAAATTAACACAAATACATATCAAAACATAACTACTGATAAAGTGAGTGATGATTTCTTTTGACATATCAGTGTTGTATAATATATGGGTGACCAAGCTTTGCATTCTGTGGTATTTTTTCATCATGTTGTCCATCACACCACGGCTACTAGAATATGGGGGTATCTGTACTAATTAGCATTTTATTTTAAGGCCAATTTGTTAATTACATTATAAGGTATTACCACAATAAAAACCAGACACGAAAACCCCAGGACTTCGGAAATGTCGTTCGTGGTGACTATGTGCCTGGCAGGTGAAAATGTGCAATGAGGGTCTGTTAATACATTTTGGGCAATTTTCACTAGAACTGAGACTAACAACACATGTTTCGTTCAAAATTAGATTTTTTTGGATAGTTTTGTAATAAGTATCTTTTTTTTTCACAGATAATGTCAAAAAAGTTTTCACCTGCCATGCACATAGTCACCACGAATGACTCAGTATTGAATTTTTAATTTAGGGTTGTCAACATATAATATTCTATAATGCACATCTTGCTTTACTCACATCTTAAATTTAACTTCTTTAAGGCTCCGGTGACAGTGGCTCGCAATTTCGAAGTGCGATTGGCTATTATTTCATTTTATTTCATTTCGGGGAGGTTGTTTGAAAAAATAACTCTAGAGAAACACGCATAAATACTGTTAGAACACAAATAATACAATAATATAAGGGAAACATGCCCGAATCAGAAATCATTTTGGTATTAGTATGTTTGGTCTTACGTTTACCTAATACCAAAATGATTTCTGACTCAAGCACATTTCCCTTATATTATTGTATTATTTGTGTTCGAACAGTATTTATGCGTGTTTCTTTAGAGTTATTATTTCAAACAACCTCCCCAAAATGAAATAAAATGAAATAATAGCCAATCGCACCTCGAAATTGCGAGCCGCTGTCACCGGACTCTTAAGAGTATATATTTAGTGGAGTTAAAACTAATTGGAGTACAATACCTTTAGCAGCAGAAGGTGGCTCTCTCACTTCCATACCCTGGTGCTCTTTTCATGTTTGTGATTAGGACTATGTACTGGCAGTATGTGGTATATATTGATGTCTCATATATTAACTACCTACTTGACAAAACAATAAATAGTGAATATTTATAGTTGAATATATCTTACCAAATGAAGCTCCATTTGATCACAGATTGAGAAGAATTCTTCAAGATTCTTGTCAAATCTTGGTACAGGGCTATCAATGTTTTTTCTGGAAGTAATAAATATAATGTAAGTATCAGATTAATGTGTCTACATTTATTCATATCATTTTTTATTTAGAATCTAATGGCAATATTACATGGTTCACTTCTGCCATTCAATTTGGATGAAACAACCAAATTGAATCTTGTGAATCAAATTCAATTCAATGAACTCCTTACAATTTGGTTGAATAGGCAATCCATTACATGTGTTATTTCATTTCATTTGTTCAGACTATCTACTGCTTGCTTTTATGTCCTTGCAGTTGTAATATGGCATCACTTTTTTTGACTATGTATAGCTTGATCTGTATATTCTTGTGTAAATTAAGAGGCAAAGAGTTTAGTTTACAACTTGGTTTACAGTTTATAGCTTGTTGAAAACAGAGACTGCAGTAGGAACAGAACTGTAAGTAGGTACACCAATGCCAATTCTATGTCATGTGCCCTGTTAATATTTCAAAAGGTTGAAGTATTGATGGAAGGATAATAGAAAACCTTTTCTATTACCTCCATAATAACATTATTAATTAGTTTGTTGCCTGTTCTTCTAGGCTTGGTCGGGTGGAACTGGTAGGTACCTAGAGATCCTTGTGTTTTCATTGAATAAATACATTTTGACTTTTATTTACAGTTATACCTTGTCTCTATGTCTTGCCACCATTCAGAGCTTACTAGATTCCACAAAATGTGCGATCCAATGTTATGCAATGCAATTTATATTCCACTTACTGTGAATTTGAATCAACATTATGGTTTTGATGCAGTATTTGGGCAGCAGATTTTAGTGTCATCTGAAAGTAGTTAAAATGGTTATAAGTCAGTGTATGCTTACTCGAGTCTATTACATTGCTGAAATTGAAACTCACAGGTATGGATTCTCTTAGGGATCCCATCAAGGTCTTCACTTTCGATATATTGTCCATTTTATCCTGTTGTGCCTGCTGTGGCAAAGGTTGCATAATTTGCTGTGGCGATTGCTGCTGCATTATCGTCCCTGGCACTTGCATCTGCATGCCGACGTTTGGCGACGGACCCACGGTATTCATGGGAACGTGCATGTTCATTTGGCCGTGGTTCATCATGGATAAATAGGTATTTTACTAGAAAAGCATAAAACTGCTGCTTTGCTTTAGCATTTGTTTTGAATTTTGATTCATTTCATTGATTTTATCTTTCTTCTTCCTCTTTTTTTTTTAACCTCCGTCCGTACAGACAATCTTTCAATGTCAAGTGTTGAGTGCAGTTAATGTACGACAGACGAAGACGTTGACGTTTTTACCAGCATAGTTGACAGGTTTTCTGAGGGATTCGTTTCCTGTCATCCACAGAGTACATTGTTATAAAAAGAAACTGTCATCTAACGAAGCAACATAGCATTTTCATTTTAATTGTTTTTCTAGTGTTATTTTGAGTTGTGTTGTGTAATTTTGGTGGTATTTTAACCAACATTACTTGTGGTCTTAGCACAAAGTGTAAGCATTTGAAATGAAAGTGTATTATGTGATATCGTGATTTGACCGAAAATGTTTCAAATGTTTTGAAGAAACCGCCACCATTTTCTTCAAAACAATTGACTGACTCGACTTTGGACTGACGTGACTAGAAACATAACTACAAAGAGTATAATCTCTGAATCACTTGACATTGGCAAGATTGTCTATGACAGGAGCCATAAAAAGAAGAAAGAAAAGAAGGTTTTCTGAGATTCGTTTCCTGTCATCTAACGAAGCAACATAGCATTTTCATTTTAATTGTTTTTCTAGTGTTATTTTGAGTTGTGTTGTGTAATTTTGGTGGTATTTTAACCAACATTACTTGAGGTCTTAGCACAAAGTGTAAGCATTTGGAATGAAAGTGTATTATGTGATTTGACCGAAAATGTTTCAAATGTTTTGAAGAAACCGCCACCATTTTCTTCAAAACAATTGACTGACTCGACTTTGGACTGACATGACTAGAAACATAACTACAAAGAGTATAATCTCTGAATCTCTTGACATTGGCAAGATTGTCTATGACAGGAGCCATAAAAAGAAGAAGAAAACAGGTTTTCTGACAGGTCCTCGTTTGGCACCACCTTGTGTCGAGTAGCAATAACACATGATATGATATAATATGTACCACGGAATAGAGAAAACCCTACAAATGGAAGGAGCATGATAGCTTTTTAGTACGAGAACCCAAAGACATTGTACTTATAACACAAAATCTGCGAGAACCAGTGTAGCCGAACTCACACAATGTAAAAACTAGCACACAGAAATACAAGCTATCATTGGTTGAAAGTGTCCGTTAAAAGGACCTAAAAGCATAATATAAATTTTACTGATATAAAACCTTAGTACCATCAGAACATGGTTCAAAATTCAATCAAATAACATTAATAAAAAAATTATGTCTACTAAATCTATTAAGCAAAAGACGGCGCTTTTGTAAAATATTTTGGTTCTAGCGCCTATTGCTTAGACATAAGATTGTTAATGCAATGGCGGCTACTTGATTTCCGACAAAACAAAACTACTGAACAACAGATGACGCTGTCGCCAACTATTTGAGTTATAGTCTCTAACGACAAAGCATATGATTGATAATACTATGGCTGTTACTCGACTGCCCACAAAACATAGTTCCGTTTCCGTTTCGTCTAGTGATGTACCTATACGGATGCAAGATGAATGTATCGATATCGATTATTGGCAATAATTTATTGCCTACCCACCTAGGTACTGAAGGATAACAAACTAAGTACGTCACGATACGGTTATATTTTTCGTGTTTGAAATAAAAAACTTTTCTTTTCTCTCTTCCTTTAATTACATATTATTATCTATTTTATTATAATCTCAATAATCAAAATTAAATCTTTCCTCTTTATATTAATAGTAGCGGCTTCTCCCAGCTTCGCTTGCTAATTTTACAATAAATATTTCTTATTTCTTAAAAAACATTTCAGCTATTAAAAATCTTGCTCCTCAAAGTGCTCCGAGCAAATTGTACTTGAGTTTGAAGGAAACCAATAAATAATGTAGTTTCCCGGCAGCATCAATCCACTTGGTCTTTCTGTCTGGCGCCTTGGGGAAACTGGAAACAGTAGTTATATTTCTATAAATTTCAGCTTAGAAAAAACAACGACTTAAAACTTATATAGGTACCTATAGCATAGGCTACACGGGCACCGCCTACATACTATAATTCTATTGGATTTATATTTCTGTGATATGTACCTATGATTCATTTCATGATTGAAAGCACAGAAATATTTGTAGGGTTTTCTCTATTCCGTGATTGAAAGTATTTGAAAGAAAATTGAAGCACTGCACTGCACTAGACTGGAATGGAACTTAGACCACAGACCAATAAGGGATACTACGTATACTTAGACCGGAACTTGAGCCCGCGCGCGAAAACGGAATCAAAAATCAAATTCAAAATTAAATTAAAATTTTTACAGACCACGTCCAATGCGTTCTAATTTTAATCAGTAATGTAATGGTGGGTGAGGTACAACCAACAGTACTTGTATTAAAATTCCTTGCGTATTCTTCTTTTAAGCTTGGGTACAACAAACAGGTACAGACAGTTCAATCAAATTCCAATTTGTTTGTTGGTAAACAAAAACAAATGAGCGAAATCGAAGTGTTTTATTTGTGTGGTGTATGATTATACAAACAGAAGCCAATGAATAAGTTTGTGATTTGTAATGCTGCAGAATTATGGCAAGTGAGTAAATTAACTTTCTTCGTGTGAAATTGAATGGCATAGGTATTTGGTTACCCACTATATAATTTATTTTATCATTTACAGAAAGAAACAAGCTTGCCATCTATCCCTTCTTTTAGCCAGAGCCTTGATAACGTTCTAGGAAATGATGGCATCCAGTTAGGCTCACTTACAGAACTACTGGGCCTCCCCGGCACTGGTAAAACACAGCTGTGGTAAGTCTGTTGGTAGGTAACTGGAATTAGATATAATATACCTACTCTTACCTCTCTATCCTAAGTACCCCCCTGGACCAGGATTCTTATTTTGTATGTTTTCTTTCCAGTCTGCAACTATGCGCATCTGTACAGATTCCGAAAATCCTTGGAGGACTGGATGCAGAAGCTTTATATGTAGACACAAATACCAACTTCACATTGTCTAGATTTAAGGGTGAGTTTATCCATCCATTATTGTTTGTTCTAGGTAGGTACTTAGGTAAGTAAAAACATTCTCATCCTCAGGCATGGTTGACAACCTGAAATATATCTAACTTACCTACTCCTTTGATTATGTCTAAGGGGCCAGTAAAGGTGCTAGTTTTGTGGCAATTTATTGTTGTCCTGCTATTGATCTATTTGTGTGAAGAAGACTAGCCCGTTTACAGGCCTCATAAGGTTAAGCACAACCTAATATGACATTAAAAATAATTGGTTAGGAATCTAAAATCACTTTATTTTGCTTCCACATTAATTAAGTACTTAATTAGATGCGGTTGACTGAAAGTGTTTTGTTAATTTTATTATTAAGTTTAACTGGTAGATAACAAGTTTTGTTTGATCAAAATTGATACATATTTATATGTAGGTACTACCTACTGTCAGCAAAAATATCAGCACTGTATTTTCACCCTTGTCTGTTTCAGAAATACTGAATGCAAGTTTACAAAAATGTCGGCAGCTAGTGGAGAGCAAACATGTTTTGAAGGAGCCAAACGCATTAAAGAGGTTGCACTATGTTAAGGCATTTGGACTTGAGAAGTACTGTGCTTTCATGAACGGACTACCTGAATTTGTGACTGATAACCCCAAAGTAAAGACCAATTCTAATCTAATCTCTAAGTTGTCAAAATATAAGCATTTTTTATGCTGTTAGGTACCCTAACTTCACATGGTTACAGATCAGCTAAAAAAACCCAAAGAAAAATTATACATAATACATGGATATGCCTAAACTTTTCAATTTGACGACCTCAGTTGCGCAGCAGGCGAGAGTCTGCCTGCGACGCAAGAGGTTGCAGGTTCGATTCCCGCCTCGGAACAAATTTGTGTATGATCTGCAGAAAGTTCCGTTGGTCTGGGTGTTTTCTATGTATAATAAAAAATATCTATATGTGTATGTATAATGTATTAAATATATCAGTTATCTAGTACCCATAACATCACCCATAACATAGCTTTGAGTAGCTTACTTTGGGGCTAGATGGTGCTGTGTGGATTGTCCAGCATTATTATTATTAATTTTTGTTCCAGGTAAAACTCATAGTAATAGATTCCATTGTATTCCCATTCAAAGAAGGCATAGTAGCCAAACAGAGAACAGGTCTTCTATTCAGGCAGATGGCTGATCTCCAAAGGGTTGCTATTGAAAAACACATTGCTGTAAGTCAACCTGTAGATAAGTGGTAAACATCACCTATAACAGCACAAAGTAGGGAGGAATAAGTACTGCTAAGATTTGGCCTCAGCACCCCATTTTTTTTTCTTTTTACGTCCTGCTTCTTGGCGATCTGTTTCAAAACAAAAAACAATAATCCAATATGCCTCATTATTAAAAAAAACCTTTTTGAACTTTGTTTGTGCTTAGTCATGGCTGCTCTTAGGGGTTGAATTTCAGGAACCCCTAGAATACTTCCCACACACCCGATTGCCTATTTCAGTTGCCAGTCATTTAATAAAATTAAAGCAAGGCAATCGCCTTGCCTCTACCTTTTTCTGTTATGCCTACGCCTCACTAAATTCGATTCACACCAAACTGGAGCTTCAATATTGTATTTAATTGTAGCAAGAATCATACAAAAGAACCAAGGAACCTGTAGAAACCTAGCTGTACGTTTTTTGCCTATTCTTCTTATTCTTTGGTCGCATGGAATTAGAATCTAGATTGACCCAGTTTTATGACGTTTCATGATCCTTGTTGACTAAATACACCTTTTAACTTTAACAGGAGATAATCAGTTTTTAAAGTTTGTAAGTATGGATGGATGGATGGATATTTGTTACTCTTTCACGCCGGAACGGCCGAACGGATCTGGATGAAACTTGGCAGAGAGATAGATTAGTCTGGGATAGCGCATGGGCTACTTTTTATCCCGTGGGAAAACCGGGATTTAAATCTGCGCGGGTAAAAAACCGCGGGGCGAAACTAATCTATATCTAAGTTCTCTGCTACAGGTAGTTTTAACGAACGAGATGAGCACACGCCTAGGTCTTTCTAGCGGGTCCATAGTCGGCTCTCTAGGAGACGCGTGGTCGCATCGATGCAACAAGAGACTCCTTCTGTCCGCCGATGGAGGACGCAGAATGGCGTTACTGCTCAAGAGTAACGATACGCCCAGCGGGGTGGCTGAATTTCAGGTTGGCCTAAAGATACCTTTAAAAAACCGATAAATACACTATACTATAAATATAAAACTATTCGTCAGATCTGACGCAAATGGGACCACATGACAAGCACCCGCTATCGATTATAAGACATATAAAAATAATCATAAAAATCGGCTCACCCAATAAAAAGTTATGAGGTAACAAGCATAAAAAAACAATCGAATTAAGAACCCCCTCCTTTTTTGAAGTCGGTTAAAAAAGGTGTGATGGTAGGTATGAGCTCAAAGTAATAAAATCTACGAAACTAAAATCAGATCACAAAATAACGCACGGGTGTAGGCGAGCCATTAGCAAATAAAAAACATGAATCTTGTAAACGATCTTTGCATCATCACATCAATCAATCATGTTATAGGTATTCTCAATAGTTGGTTATTACCAATCTCCAGATATTGATGGTTAATATGGCAGCGTGCCAAGACAGCGGGTTTTCCTAGTAATCGCTAGTGACTGGCGTAGTTAAACATGGGCTAAGAATTAAATTGTTCGCGGCATGCGCGGCATGGAGACGGGCGTGTGTCAAGGACCCCTAAATAAACAAATGACAATCGTTGCACTAAATGTAGGTCCTCTATCATTGTTCATTGTTGACGTGCCACGTACAACATCTAACGATCAATTCTTGTATAATGAATAATATTAATAAATATAATCTGATTCTCATCGGCTCCAACGATTTTCATGAAATTTGGTGCAGGAGGTTTCGGGGGCGATAAATCGATCTAGTATCTAGTATTAATTTTTAAATATTTTTTTTATTAAGCAACCGAGCAAAGCTCACTATAGTGCCACTTCACGTCTCGCTTTTCGTCTGCGTATTTTACCAAATATTTATGACTCGGGTACCTATAGTGACATTCGCTTTTATATTTGCCTGTTTCACGAACAAAACGAATAGGTACCTACCTACGCAAATAGAAAAGTTAATACCTACCGAGCAAAGAGGTAATTACAACTTTCAATAGCAGATAAATATTTTATGGTAGGTAATTTCCTAAAAGCCAGAGGACATTTCAAAAATCTCCCAAACTAAACAAAGCTTGTGCACTAGGAACCAGTTAACTGATTAATTTTTGTAAATACCTAGTATAGTACCTATATAAGCAAGTATATTACCTATATACTTGCCATATACACCATACTATATGCCATACCCACTCCACAAAACCCAAAGGTTAACTGGAAGAAAATGCTATTTAGCATTAAGTTGGCCTAATGTACTTTACTTATGTGCAATAAAGAATTTTCTTATCTTATATACCTGTTGTAGGTACCTGCCTATCTGACACCCAGGCACATTTCAAACATAGAATAATGTTTGTCCTTGATGGGAATGAAACGAATTCGGGTCGAATCTTCCTCTGTAAGTGATGGGTCCCACCCAATCGTTCAGTAACTTACGGAATAAAAAGTCAATGACCATTTTTAATTTGTAGACTACCAAATGCTCAAAATCATTCTATTGAGACACTACTGACACTCTATTGACACGTTGGCTATTTTAGAGAATCGGGCCCCTGATTGTTTTCAAAAAGTTCAAGTGTATAAAATAACCTTGATGAGGTTTATACCTATACCAAGTATAAATGTAATAGTATATAAAAGTATGCATCAACCATTAGGTAGGTATCGTTTTGTTATGCCATTAAAAATGTATTTTCCTTTTCAGATAACAGGAGACGGGATAAGGGATTGATAAAACAAAACTGAACGTAGAATAGTTTAATTATAATTAAATGTAAATAGGTTGGTATGTATTTGTATATCGTAAACAAAACTACAGCACCAATAAATATCTCATTTTCACAAAATATCAAGCTTTTTTAACATTCAACAGTTATACAATGTAAGGGCAGTTTATAATCGAAACTTTAAATAAGATCAAATTACGAGTCTTCATTTATTATGCTCTCTTATGATACTACAGTTAATAACACGCGTTTGTAGTCTCCTTTCGTATCGTCCTGCAAATCATTACATTGTACTTTATCGCGTTACAATTACATTTGAATATTTATTGAATAACATGCTAAGCAAAATACGCAAAAAATATCTAAAAATAGTTTGCAGGTTAAGCACACAATGTGACTAGTACATTCCTGAAGTCACCATTTAGGTCGTCCTGTGAACAATACCGAAAACGCCAATTCAAAGTTAGCCGAACAAAAGTAAATACTGGCCCATAATATATCAACGTGCATTTGAAACTTAAAATTACGATAAATGTCTTTAAAATGCAAACACTAAAAGTTGTAGTCGATTAAAGGTTACTCGAAGATGCTCGTAATACTGAGCTTTAAAAGCAGCTTAGTAAGCCATTGTAGAGAGGAGATCTCCCAATGGACCTCCTACGTCCTCCTGAAAAAATCGCAGTAACTTCAAAAACTAATTCTACAAAGTCGAGTGCATGCACGACACATAAGCTTATACCATAGTTCTTACAGTGTTTAGGCAGTGCCGTGAAGAGTAAATTGTAAGCAAAATATACAGATCTTTTTTAAAAAAAATACAACCGGTTTTAAACCTAACCATGCATATTGAAGACTGGACCACTGCAGATCTTTTTGTGACTAAAACGTACCATCAAAATGTTGGTAAGAAATAAGAAAGTACATAGGCTAGGTGAGAATTGTGTATGAGATTCGACCGGCCTCATCTTCAATATGCCACGATAATTGACAGAAACTTAAGAGTATTGGAATTATGGTGGATAACGGTGTCCGACTCGAGCCCACATTTATTCGACAACAGTCAGTATAGCCTTCTTGTAACCACCCGATGTGTCGCCCTGTAACCAAAATGGACCACTTTCTTTATGCTGGCACGTCACGCTATTCACGCAAATATTCCCTTTGGTTTAGTCCATTCACAAAATTTGCCTTCACCGAACCACACAAACATTTGAATAGATAGCTGACGAGCCAGTTTAAATTTTAATATGCCAATTCATCAAAAGCAGTCTATTTTGAATTCCAATGCACTCGATTAGTTTTTCACTCAATGTGTTTCATTTGCGGTTAGCAACATAAATAAAAAACGATCACGCCTATAAAAAAAATTGAGACGAATTATATACCTACGTTTTTATATGTATATATCAATATTATAGCCGAACAGAACATTCATGTTGTGATCAAAAAGCACACTGTTCTCAGATCTGTATAGTTTTCGCATTGTTATTTGAAAGTTTGCTGTAAATGAATGAGGGTTTTAATGAAATGATCACTGTGCTTGCATTTTAAGCTCAGTTTTATAGGTACACTTTGTGTGATAAAGTTGTAGAAATTATGGGTCAGTTAAATAGTAATCGTAATATAAATATACACAGTTACAACACATGCAGTTAAATATAAATTGTTTCGTGTCAGATTATTGAAGGATAAATGAAAGTAGTGTTAATTTTCCTCAAATTAACATGTTAGGTAATACAGCTAAAATAGTTAGTCAACCATCGGTAAACAATGCAAGAGTTAGTGCGAAATATAAAAAGAATTTATTGTTTGTAAGTTAAAGCAAAATAATTGTAGTACGTTTGAAAATGTAGTTCGTTATGCCATGTTATAAATCTAGTGTCTTAGCTAGCTCAGATTTGCTTCATGTTGGTAAGTCATACTAGGAAAATTATAAATGTTTAATCAGGAATAAGTTCTCCAGACAATGATTTAAGGACCACATCAACAATAAATCTAACACTTTTCTGGTGAAAAAGTGTAAGATTTGTACACAATACACTTTCACCAGAATTCAAATAAAGAAGCCCAAATTAAGGCGATGACTAGAACTGAACTTAATTATACTAACTGGTTTCGTCATATTGAAAGGTATAAACTCATTTTCGAAAAATCAACATTGAATTAAGTACGAGTTATTGTAATTTTTTGACTAGGAAAACTTGTATCGTTCAAAATGTTTATTTACTAAACTGTGTGCAGTGTGATTGCACACAAATTGGCTGATTGCGATTTAAAAAAAAACCAGTTCAGTGGTTTTATATATTTCAACATGAGTCGAAAGAGTGGTCAAGAAATGTAAATTAAGCTCTTGTCATACCCTCAAGTATCCCAAATTAGAAGGAATTGAAAAGTACTTACAGTAATCCAGCTCTCCAAAGGCTTCTCGTATTTCTCGAGGAAAGCCTGCTTGATGTCTCCAAGGTCTATCTCAGAGCGGCTGACGATGATTCTGATAAGGGTCTTGTCGTTAGTTCCGATTCCCTTCATGGAGTAGTAGAGGCGTTCCGCGAAGAAACCCACTTTGCTCTTCACGCATTTCACTAGAAATAAAAGGAAATTAATATATTTTTAGCTGGTTTAGAACTAAGATGAACTATTGAGTTATCCCCGGTTTCTGAAAGCGCGATCAACGCTAATCGGGTCTCAAGTCACTTGCTATCTCTATCTAATTTGAATAAAAAGCTGAAATAGCAAGTGACTTAACAGCCGATTAGTGTTGATCGAGCTCTCAGAAACCGGGGGTTAGTCCATTCAAAATTGAGATTTAGACTTGAATGAATTCCCAAGCGGAGTTTTTAAATGAACGATATACCATAATAATAAAATAGTGAAAACGCCCCACCGATCAACAAAATTATGCATTGACAAAGTTCGTAATGGGTATTTTGGATTGTTTAGATGGGGGTCGATAAGGGATTTTAAAATAAAAAAAACATTTCAGAATTTCTGCTATTTGTAATTCGTAATGTCGGTAAAAAGCTGTAAAAAGTTAAATGGCAGTACAAGGTTAATCAAAACTTCCTGTTACATGACCTTGTTTATCTTGACGTGCCTCGCTTGTTTAGAAGCTTTAGAAGACCTAGTAAAAGTCATAGTATACCCTACAGTACCGCTTAGCTCAAGGAATTTGAACTTGGCTTAGCTAAACTATGGTCGACAACTCGAAACACATAACGTCAAAAAATCTTTTATTAAACCTTCTTTGTTAGTAAAAGTTATTCTGATTCTAAAAGAGCAACCGAATTACCCTCAGCTATGGCTATTGATAATAATAAAACATATATTTGCGTGTACTCAGGTAAGTAATTCCT
This sequence comes from Plemyria rubiginata, assembly GCA_963576535.1. NCBI lineage: Eukaryota > Metazoa > Arthropoda > Insecta > Lepidoptera > Geometridae > Plemyria > Plemyria rubiginata. The sequence continues at coordinate 5,965,807 of OY754926.1, forward strand.
TCAAAATGTCCTGCTGCAAAGGTATTTGGTAATCGAATAATACCAAAATTCAAACAATTGACATATTCATGTTGAATAATTGATTCTGATACGGCTGTCGGAACGCAAACCATCACCTATAACAAAGCATAAACATACCGATAGCGAGCATGCCCTTCTCAATGCTTCCAGAGAACTCTTTCTTGATGGAGTCTTCGATGTCCTTGCCGGTTAGAGCCTCGAACTCGGCGAAGATCTGAAAAAACGTACGAAATAAATCCATAGGTACCAACCACGGATGAAGGAAAGGAGTCTTAGTCAGGAGTATAAGTCTATGGTACCAACTGACTTGAAGTGAATTACAATGCATAACATACATTTTATACTAAGTATGTTGTGCATAATATGCTTAGTATAAAACAAAGTCGCTTTCTCTGTCCCTATATTATATCCCTATGTATGCTTAAATCTTTAAAACTACGCAACGGATTTTGATGCGGTTTTTTTAATAGATAGTGTGATTCAAGAGGAAGGTTTATATGTATAATACATGCATGATATAGTAGCAAAACAATGTGCACCCGTGCGAAGCAGGGGCGCGCGGGCGGGTCGCTAGTGCATAATATAGTAGCTATAGTAGAGAAACACTGAGTACCAGTGCGAAGCCGGGGCGGATCGCTAGTAACCTATATGTATACTAGGTATTTATCTAGTAAAATCCACTGCAACTTAACCATTTGATTCTATATAGAGATCTAGCTAGCGTAATTGGAGCAATCTTCACACCAATAGATGACGTAACAATGTAATGGAAAACCCATTCGCGGTTACTACATCGAATACCTGATTCGATGCTAGTAATCGTTGCGGTGATAGGTACTGTTGCTTCGAGTAGTATTAGCTTAGCATAGTTTCATGGACACAAATCATACATTCATCGAAGCGTCATTGCACTAAGCGCTATAATTAGCTAGTGAGTCATTTAAAAACACATGTACCTACCTAGGTACATAACGACATTTTTCATTGTTTCATTAGCCTACATAATCGATTATTCATTAGCCTTCTAAAGCTAAATAACAAGTTAAAATTTGAACAGCAGTCACTCATAAAATCAAGGTTAAGTCGCAAACCTCATAAAAAATTATAATAATATTTCCCGAAACCCATGAAACTAAAGTTTCCATTGGTCAGTTTATGTTCATTGTTCGTGTACAGGTAGAACACAGTAACAGCTGTAGGTACCTACAGGAGGTCCACCATCAAATTCCTTGATATCCATCCACCCTATCGTTATACCTATTTAAAAAAGTTTGATATTTCATTGACAGAATGATGTTGTCTGTTGATGATGTTACTGTTAAGCATTTTGGTCTACAACTGGTACCAATTCTGTTGTTTAACATAACCTAATTTGACAGCACTAAAAATATTGCCATCCCTTTCTAAAAGACCAAAACAACAAGGACGGCTATGATTTTAGATCTGTCAGATTAGGTTAATTTAGGATAATGCAACAACAGAATCGACACTAATGTCAGCCTTTTTCTAATTATAGTTACTTATACTTACTTTACTAACTTTCACTTTTTGTAGTTACAGATTTATTTATTAGAAAAAGGCACCCTACAAAGACCAGGGACATAAGGTGACCATGACAAGAGCACAAGTTGTATTTCAAAAAGGTAAAAAAAGAACCTAAGTAACAATATTCAAATCATTAGTAGGTATGCTCTGTTGAAGCCGCACGCGTGTTTAAAACGAAGATATAGATAGATAGATAAGACTTAGGTTGTGGTTTTACTGAATAAATACCTTTTGACTGACTTAGTAGTAGCTCTACTTTCCGTCTTAAATTACCTGTCTCAACTGCTGGTAAGACCGTGTGATGAGAATGGAGTTGAAGACGGACTCGTCTGTGCCCCACTGGCCCTCGCCGGCGCTGGCCAGCGCCTCTGCGTCAGCCTTGGCGGATGCCTCGTCAATGCCCTGGTTCTCATCTCGGTTGGCCATGCAGAGAGAGACGCACAGCCGCTTGAAGTGGCCAGATGTGTCGCCCTTCAGATCGGACTCGAGGCTCTTGTTGTACACTGAGGGGAGAGAGTAAATTAAGTAATAGCTTTCGAAGTCTACAGTTGACGGAAATAGTCATGTGTAAGACACAGTATAAGACAAGGTAAGGCATCTCATAACACCAATTGACAAGGAGAGACAAGGACTTGACCAGAGAACGGCGATCTGACTTATAAAAGCACCAGAATTTGTAACAGAAAGAAACCAGCGCCTTCCCTCAATAAAACTATTGTATATAGAGTCTACCATGACACAGGTACGTGACTAATCATAGTTTTCATGAACTCTGGAGCTGTTATATTAATCATTAGACATTTAATTTTGTGGCTCATAGTTGTTTTAATCAGTCTTCTGTAATGACCTTAAAGACCTTTGATAAAAGATGAACAATGAGCGCACCTAAGCACCGCACCGTGAGAGGCAAGTTCTAAATTAAATAGAACAATCGAGAATTAAATAATAAGGCCTCGAAAAGATAGGTTACAACATTTTACATTTTTTAATGAATAGAAAAAAATGCTGTGAATTTATTCATCACTAGCTGCGACCGCGGTGTTACCTGCGGCAAACATAGGTACCTACCTACATTTTACCGGGATAAAAAGTAGCCTAAGTGCTATTCTAGACTATAACCTCTGTGCTATATTTCATCCAGATCCGTTCAGCCGTTCTGACTTGATTAAGAGGGAGTGAACAAATATCCATCCAAACTTTCACATTTAGGTATAACATTAGTGGGATGATATGAGTTAGATGTGGATGGTTTTAGATGGAGGCAGGCCAAAGAAAAGATGGATGGACTGCGTGAAAGATGACATGAATAGAAAGAAGTTAGTGAATGATAAGAGAGTGGAAGAAAACCACTGAGCAGTGAAGCACTGAGCGTGCAATAAAGGCAAGAAGTCGATGACAAAGAAGGTACTGCAAAATGGGAACTCACGTTGTTCGTAGAATGCAGAGATGGTGCGGATTCCGTAGTTAGACAGCGTGCATAGGATCTCGATGATGGCTTCCTCATCAGTGCCGATCCCCGCGACGGCGTCGTGAAGCTCCTTGGCGTAGAAGTGTGGCAGAGGCGTCATCAGAGCAATGATCACGTTCTCGAGGTTTCCACCGAGCTCACTCTTCAGCTCGCTGATCAAGTCCTGGGAGAGACTTAGGTCATAAGTAAATAAATAAACACCTATTGGTGGGCATTCCATTCCATTTTTTTCGTCACTCTAATTGTTATCTACAAGTTACATAGCACGTTAACATTGTCTCATTTTTTCATTTTTTTATTACATTATTATACTAAATTACAATACAATACAGGCATTCCATTCCTATTATAAAACGAAGAACTCAATTCGCAAATTGAATAAACTCTTCAAATTGTATCGTAAAGGACCTCTATCGTAGGTACTATCGTACCTACCTAGTAGGTACGAGTATGACAAACAAGGTCGATCATTCAGTTGGTACCTACCTAGGTTGGTGTTCAATAGTGTGCATCTACTCAGTAGGCAACTCACTGCGAGGTAAGGCAGTTTGCTTAGGTACACTTGCATTGCATGTAGTTCTGAGAAATTGGGGCTTAGGTAGGTACTTAGTTTGATACCGGGAAAACCCACACGGCTACAATAATAAACAGGTTAGGTTCTACCTATATTTATTTAACTTCGTGTATGGTAGTCTACCTAACCTGCCCATGAACGAATGAACTGAACTTTTTATTTATCCAGATTCCAGATTGGAAATCTCTCGAAAACGTCCTATGGAAAAAAAGTAGACGCGACATCCAGCCCGAAACTGTAGCTAGATCGTTTTTAGATTCACTTTTTCTCGCATAGCCTCTCCTCAATGCGACCAAGCTCTGATGTTAAGAACGTTAATTCTTCATTATATAGGTACAATTTTTCTTTAGTCTTCTGGATCTGCGTAATTTGTTAGACGTAGGTAGGTAGGTACTACCTAACCTAGTTAGCCACTTCCCGCAATACTAGGAAAACAGCACAGCAACTTGCTTTAAAACAGTCAGTCGAACTCATTGCATTATCGACCAGAATTTCTATTGAGTGAAACTTTTTATCAGTAGGTACCTATGTACTTAAATATTTCTTTTTAACTACAACTAGGTAGGTACCTACTGTGTATGACTCTCAGGGTGAGTATCAATAAAAAAATATTTATAGTACCTAGGTTAACCAAATTTTTTGGCTTCATAACCTGGACCATAACCTGGTATAGGTACCTGGATATATACCTATAAGGTACGGTATACCTACCTACGTATTTTTATAGACTAGTTCAAAGTTCAACTTTATATCGGTCTATTCTGAAAAAATAGGTGTTATAGCTTGGTAGGTTACCTAGATGATGATTTTGAAAACAAGTTTCAGATAATGAAGTTGACATTGTTAACGTGCACTAAACCAATGTAAACAAAGCAACGTTCTTTGATAAGATACGCCACACTACATACAATACAACATAATTAGATCCATCTGATCAGCTTACGTTCACTAACGGTCATTATAGATATTTAGTAGGTTGATCCTTGTTAAATTCACCTAGCTTATAGCTCTAAAGCACGACATTTTATTCCACTCCAAAAAGAAGCGACCTTGTAACGTAGATGTTGTAGTAGAAGGTAATGTATTACCTACATAAATACATAGAATACTATTTACTAACATTTTACTGTTCATAATAATAATATGAATCCATAAACCATGCGAGACGATAGCTAGATTTTATGGTCCTTCGAGCCGGATTTTATTTATGAGTACCTATTTTTGATATGTCATAAAAGTTCTTTTGTTGTATGGTCTATGGAATCATCTGATCGTCATCATGATTCACTGCCATGACGAGGAAAATGTACGCGAACTGATGAAGCAAGTGAATTGACGATGACTAATCCAGGAAGGTGATTGAAGTCAGCAAGGCCGGCTTCATCGCAAGGTAACGTCTACAGCTCCAAAACTTTTCTGACCTTATTGCACAAGGTTCAAATTGTAATGAACTTCATGTCTTAATCATGGTAATCGGCAGCCATTACACCTATTACATCACGCGCGGTTGAACACCGTGAGACAGCTGACTTGTTTACTTACATCACCGTATCTAGGTTACTTGTGATGACTAATGGGTTAAACAATGTCGTTTATCATCATTACCATTAGCCTGAATAAGTCCACTGCTGAGCACAGGCCTTTTCATCTTCATCCGTGGGCCTTTCCCATTAGGTTCACCATAGGTTTGCCATAAGGTCATTGCGCGCCTAGCAGGCGGAATGGTATGCGATGTTGGTGCTAATTCTGGAGATGATGTTGATTATTGTTGTTGGTGCGCCATTGGTTTATAAAACGTAGTGATTATATGCTCAGTGGTTTATACTATACAAACTTTAAAGTATAATCAACAATATATTCTTGTTATGTGGGTGTACATGTTCGTACCTAGTGCTAAAGCCTTGAACAATCCAACTAGGATCCTTAACATATTGATGAGCCTTTCAGTTTTATGATCTAATGGTGTGCAGCAGAGGTCGGCTGAGACACGACCGGAAAACCACATGTTTTCCACTTGGGCACCTACGCTTTAATCCGATATCCACCTATAGGGAATACCTAATAATGGTGCGGTGTACAATCAGTGGAGTACCTATTTGTTAGGTAGGTATGTCTGGTTTCCTTAACTTCCTCACACGCGACCAGATTTTATTTTAATAAACCCGAGCAACTGGGGAATATTTAGCGTGAGGGACAAATTACAAACATCATACCTATTCCGGCCAATTACCTTGCCATAGTTGGTCTTGAATGTCTCAGCGATCTCTAATCTCTGGACGATGCCGCGGCGGCAGAGCACGTCGATGATCGCCTTCTCATCAGTGCCGAAGCCTTTCATCGCCTTGCGAAGGGTCTCAGCGTCCGAAGCCGGGTCGAAGGGCTCGGCAGGGTACACCGTGGGGGTGCACTGAGAAATAAACAAGATTAGAATGCCTGAAAATCTCCTGCAGATTCAAAATAAGTAATAACGCTAAATACAAGGCAGGGGTGGCTGCAGTGGGTGGTGATAATAACGCAGGCTTTAAAGTAAACTAAACGGTGAGCGCACCCTACAGACATCAATAAAATAATCTACCCACAGCAAAAAAAAACACACCGGTAGGTAATTACTAGTGAACCAAAAAACATAACGCGCCGGCCGCCTCCGATGGGAGATGACATCATCCTGTAAGTTTAGGTACCTACCTACCTACATATGTAGCACTATGTAGACATGTGTGATGTAGCAAATTTCAAGTTTATAGGAATGGTGCAATTCTTACCTTGTAGGGGTAATACTGCTGTCCACTCATTTTGGGAGATTCCTGCAGAACGGTAAAAATATTTATTAGAAAGTTCCACGTCGACGGCAAATCACAACTAAAAATAAATCTGTCGGCTTTTAGCACACCAATGCCGGTTTTCAAGAACTCTAAACACACTGCTTAGACAGAAAAATGAAAATTTACGATTTGCAGCTGAAAATAACAAGTTTTGAACGAAATAACAAGGTTTTGTGAAGCTAAATACCGGTAAATGTTATCTTACTTATTTCAGATTAGGACACACCCAACCAACACACTACGGCACGAATTCCGAAATATCAGCGACTGACGCACAGAACATAATATCCTAACGGAAAGAAGTCCAACACCATACTTCAAAAGTGGTTCGTTACTAACTTCACTCGGTTCAAGTTTCTGATGGGATCCCGATAAGAGGGCACTAGTGAGCACTGTGAGCAGTGACGTAGCAGTGACGTCATGCTATGGCGCCTAATTTGAATCCACGCTCCTTTGGTTTTATTTTTTATTTAAGAATTTTTAATGAATTATAAACTTTCTTCAAATTTCTGTATTCTGTGTATAGAAATTCGAAGAAAATTTATAAATCATCTGCAATACCTAGGTACTTACTGAAATAGAGGAAAAACAGGAATAGAAAAAAAAAACAATTACATATAAAAACTTTCATATTTTAAAATATATAACAAACATACAAGGATATAAAAACATGGACACCGTCACCTATCCAAATCTACTACCTACTACAAGTTTTCGTACATATGAGTATTTCTCAAAATACATGTAAAGTTGAAAAAAAACGTGAGTCATCGATGTTTTAAAAGAAATACCTACATTAGCATTCAATTAAACAACTGTAAATAATAAATAAATAAATAACGCTGGACAATCCACACAGCATCATCTAGCCCCAAAGTAAGCTACCCAAAGCTTGTGTTATGGGTACTAGTTAACTGATACATTATATACTTACATAGATAGATTTTTTTTTATTATACATAGAAAACACCCAGACCATCGGAACAAATTTCTGCAGATCGTACACAATTTGTTCCAAGGCGGGAATCGAACCCGCAACCTCTTGCGTCGCAGGCAGGCTCTCGCCCGCTGCGCCACAGAGGTCGTCAAATAAGAATATTCAACAGAAAAAATCATTAGTTTCCATAATTAACAACAAATATAAGTGTAATCATAATATTTATCGTAAAAAAAAACTTTTTCATAGTTCTGTTTTTCCTTCTCATACAAAATCAACTTGAGACATCATCATAAAATACGAAAATTTTACGTTATTTAAGGAGAATTTTCTTGTATATCAGACGTATATTGTATGTAGTTCGCATGTAATAAGTGAATTACAATGTGTTTTCATAGTAAAATAAATAATAAAATGAAAAAAAAAAACAGTGAGTCATATCGCATTACTTTTTCGTAACAACTATATATAGCGATTTATATATACTTTAACCTTATTTCTGAACTCATCCGTTAATATTTTGACACGGGGAGCTCCAGAATCAACCTGATTGGCTGTTGTTTTGGCATGATTTTTTTTGCAAGCTAACTAATGCTCGCATTTTTTTTTTAAACAAGTTCATTGATTTTATATATTTCAAAAGTTTAAAATGTGCAAGTGAGCGAGGGGAACATCGATGGTACTCTGCTTCGAAAATTTAAAATTTTGCAATATAATATTGTGTAAACAATATATTTGTAGTTTACCTACACGTGTTGCAAAATGTTAATTTTTCTCTTGAGGCTTGCACGTGACGCTTCGTCCGAAAACATTCTATTTTTCTTTACACAATATCTGTTAATGCAAATTTGAAATACACAATTCAGTATCGTACTAATTACCTCCGAAGAGTGAGCTTCACATTTTGTAAGGAAAATAAAATTAATATTTTCTCTTAAGATATTAATTATATATTTTTTTACATTTGGTTTGTATGCATTGTTTTCTAAATAGCTATATATTATTGAAGCACACGCCTCTATACATGCGACAAAATCGCCACTCGCATATTTTAACCTTTTTTTGTCATCGTACTCTTTGTTTAGCACGAACAAGTGCGACGAATTCCAATCATCCGTTGACAATGACTCTAAACACTGACTGCAAGATGTATTCATTCTTTTAATGATATATCCGCAGACGTAGGCACAAGCTTGCTCTTCGCTTCCCTTAATTTCTGGATCAAGCATCTCAGTATTGCAGTCTGCGAATATACCAACGTTTTGTACATCTTCTTCAGATAATATTTCATCTCCAGTATTGTTACGTCCGTATGATGTCTTGCACGTGAGAAAGTTATTTAAGTTACTCATAATATCAATATTATCATCCTCGCAGTTAGTGCGCGTGTTCGTATGAGACAGGCTACTTATAATTGAGGTTTTGAATCCAGCCACAAACTGCGCTACGGTAGGATTGACATTTGAGCCACAATTGCTCCTCACGCAGCCAAAAAAGTTTTCAAGGGGATCTTGTTGGAGGCGCCGTGTCGCCAAGCTACCTATTTGAGTCGGATATTTAGCCTTTATGTTCTTCCATAGCCTTTCCACGCCGATTATCGTTTGGATCCATCCATCTTGAGAAGGAGGTCTTTGTCTGGCTCCTAAAAACTCCAAGTTACGGATTTCTTGTACCATCTCTTTGAAGACGTTTAGATGAGGGCTTCGGTCCGATAAGTTTTGCGCTAATTTTTTGCCATTTTTTAAGTCAGTGGAGTCAGCGTTTAATGCGTCAAAAAGACTGTCAATTTTACTTATTAAATTTGCCGTTGCAACAGCATCAGCAGTCAGGATTCCTGAAAAAAAATAAAACCTGTTAAGAACCTATTAGAAGATGTACCTAAGTACTTAACATAGAAAACCACTAAATTTGGCACAATCTAACATCGAAAATAAATGTTTTGCAATCACCTCTGTGACGACCTCTGTAGCGCAGCGGGCGAGAGTCCGCCTGCGACGCTAGAGGTTGCGGGTTCGATTCCCGCCTCGGAACAAATTTGTGTACGATCTGCAGAAATTTGTTCCGTTGGTCTGGGTGTTTATGTATAATAAAAAATTTCTATCTATGTAAGTATATAAGGTATTAAATATATCAGTCATCTAGTACCCATAACACAAGCTTTGAGTAGCTTACTTTGGGGCTAGATGATGCTGTGTGGATTGTCCAGCATTATTTATTTATTTATTTATTTAATGTATGTGAGAGGAAGTACTACCCCCGTACCTATTTCCGTACCAGTGGTCACCACGAGAACTCGTAATACTCGGTTCTCTGAGCTATTATGAACCGCCCGTTTAAACCTCTTCAACTTGCTTACCTATTAGTAATTCTGTGACCAACAATGATCTTAATAACTTATAGGTAATAATATTTACCTACCACTGATTTCCTTTCCATCGTTTGTTACGCCAACTTTACATTTGATGTCGTATTTCATAAATAAATTGCGGAAACATTTTAACAGGTGTGGAGTATCATATATTGCCACTATTTCTTCATTGTTAAAATGGAAATATGGATGGTCTGTGCTCGTTCCTAAAATATTGAGGGCCCTTCTATTGACACCATCCATATCACAGACTGTTGCAGCAATTTTGATCCCTGCAGCCGTACAACTGCTAAGAACCTGAAAAGAATAAGTACCTAGTAAGTAGTAGTAGGTAGTATTTAAATTGTCATTTTGACTTGTCTTAAACAAACAAACACGTATTCTCAAGAAAGAACAACGTGGCATGCTGCGCACAACATCGATGGACATAAGTTGTGAGGCCTATATATATAGCCAGAAGTAACTGTTTACCTTCTCATAAAAAAAAACAAAAAGCAAACTAAGTACTTGAGATATTTTTTAAATTAGCATATAGGTAGGAAAGTAACTACAACACGAACCTCTTTGATCAAGACTGCTAGTCTGTCAGCAGTCACATTGTCGCCAGACAAATGGTATACAATGGGTTGCTTAAACCGCTTCCGGATGCCGACGATCATGAAAACAAGAGCGTGGCTCGCAATGTGAGGATCACGACCTTGCGTACCATGGTCTTGAAAGCCTTCGATGTGATCCATTCTGCCATTATAACACAAATGTTTTCTTATTGACATTTCGTCAAATAATAACATGCACTCATTGTTTTGTGCCAGCTCTTTTGCAGTTTTCTTTTTTAGAGTTTCAAATATTTGCGCATTAATTCCACTCCGTAATGGTAAAAGATTTAACACGCTTTTAAGTGTAGTTTGGCAAGGTAAACAAAACAACCGTCTCAAAAGCCTATAGCAGGCAGGTGAACGTTTATATAATCGCAAAGCAATGAGTTTTTGATTTAGGTTCCATTTTCTGCCCTTGCTTTTCTTTTTACTGTTAAGTATCTGGCCCTGTAGCAAAACCGCAAACGGATTTGTCATATTTTTTGATAGTTCTTCAACCGCTTCATCTGTGGCTAAATATTTTAGGACGTGGGTCTTGTTTTTGGTCTTTAGCTGTTTTTTCAAATTGCAAATCTGTCGTAAGTATCGCCTACACCTATTATACAAACGTTTTGATTTCACCTGAAACAAGTATTTATAATTATTCATCCATTTCAAAATCAAAATGGTCTTTATTCTGTACAATCACAGGGATCACTTGGAACATTAAAGTCCCACTGCAGGGCTAAGAGAGGCTTTTGTACTAACTGCTTCAAATCAGAATGCGATAGCTGCTTGTAGGTAGGTGAGTACCAATAGAATAAAAATAAGATTAAGATTCAATTAATATTGAATAGACAGGCAGTGAACTATCATTTGTGTTCATCGAAAAAATGTTTAGTTCTAGGTGGGTGGGACCTACAGATAGCAGAGCTTAACCAATTTTTAAGCTGTGAAGGCTGTCTTATTTGATGTATACTGATGTATATTTTTTTTATAGGTACCTACTTAGTAAAATTATTGATTGAGTGAGCGAAGCGAACGAAAATCTTACTATCAACTTGGGCGATTTGGCATTCTATGTATGTATGTTTGTCCGACGATATGGTGACAGCGACTTGTTCTGATGATGGAGCCAAGGTCTGTTCAACGGAACTCTTCAATAAATAGGCCAATTGAGTTGAAACTTGGTCATCATACGTAGTTAGTAGGTGGCTGCCAGAGAGAAGTCCAAACACAATGTTTGGACTTGCCTCTGACTACCACTTACTTATATATTTTCGGAACATTCGCTTCGTCACGTAATCTCAGTTCGGGGCGAACTGCTAGTTATAATAAGTATTTAGTACTTACAGCTGCTGTAGAAGCATACGGCTCTTGCCTTTGGCCAGCACCCACGTTAGAATCTCTTGCGCAGTAGTTCTGAGACATAGCTTCTGGCTCAGCATGTGACACCTGGAATTTTTACATTAAATATATTATAATCACCATTGTATTGCAAGTTTCTAGGTTCTTAACATGGATGCAAGAAATACTGATAACAAGTTCATTCCGCTTCTACACTTATTGATTGAGTGAGCGAAGCGAACGAAAATCTTACAATCAACTTGGACGATTTGACATTTCATGTATGTATGTATGTTTGTCCGACGATAACTTGAGAACCATTTATCCGATCTACATGAAATTTGGTAAGTCGATAGCTTGTACTTGAGAAATTTACTGGTAAGTATATGGGTAAAATCAGGAAGGGAGTAAGGGGTTATTAAAATACGGGGTTTTATGAGGGGGCAAAAATTAAAAATGTCACCCATAAGTAAAATCCAACTACTGGAAAATCAGATAGATTACTTGGAGCGGCAGGCTAAAGGGACCTCCATTGAGCTGAGGAACGTGCCACAAGTTGCAAAAGAATCTAAAGACGACCTTAAGAATATTATATAGATATACATAATGTACAATTTCCTCACACTCACAATGCTACTTAAGAGCCTACTACCTATCTACTAATCTACACATACATAATACATCCTAGAAAAAAAATGGATAATATTGACATATTGGAAGATATTGACAATACCCAGCTCACTCAAAGCATCGCTTTAGCTACCAGCTTACCTATAAGCAAAACCCACATACCTACTACAAGACAGAACTAACCTCCACAACACAGGTTTTTCCTAGGGTGGAGATTAGTGAGCTACCACATCGGTCACATGTGACACGAAACTCAAAGCTAATAACTGTATGTACCTAGTATTATACTATTATTTTTTGTCATGTGTGTAGGTACATCTTAAGTTTTTGGAATAAATTATTAAAAATTAAAAATAAAACGGAAATTCCCTTCAAATTATATCACGAAATTAAAAACTTTAGTGCGCTTTACGTGTAAAGCGTGAAAGCGAGGCGAGTTCTCACTCAGCGCGTGACATAAGGCGGCCGAGGGCGGGGGTTACGAAGCAGGGGAGTCTAAGTTAGTGCTTAAAGGTTTAAAAAAAATATGTCCACCCATGCGATGCTGGGACAGGCCGCTAGTAAGTAGTAAGTAGTAGTAAAAATAACAGGAACGGAAAAACTATCACCCGGGTTTAACCGCGGATGGCCACTAGTTCAAAGGTACTTAGTAAATTACTATATTATAACTAGTACTTACATCTGTAAACGCACACGGCTCTTGCCCTTGGCCAGCACCCACGTTAGAAACTCCTGCGCAGTAGTTATTAGGCATAGTTTCAGGCTCAGCATGTGACACCTGGAATTTATACATTAAATATAATTATTATGATCACCATTGTGTTACAAGTTTGTAGTTTATGGCAAGTTTATTCTACTATTCAATTTTTTTTATAAATAAATAAATAATGCTGGACATCCACACATCACCATCTAGCCCCAAAATAAGCTAATAGCTCGTGTTATGGGTACTAGATAACTGATATATTTAATACATTATATAATTACATAGATAGATATTTTTTTTATTATACATATACATTAAAAACACCCAGACCATCGGAACAAATTTGTGCATATCGTACAGAAATTTGTTCTGAGGCGGGAATCGAACCCGCAACCTCTTGCGTCGCAGGCGGACTCTCGCTCGCTGCGCCACTGAAGTTGTCAAATTCGAAAGTTAAGATATTTTTGACTCACTCACACCCTAACTGCTGTACCAATTCGGATGAATTTTTAAACAGATACAGTTTTTAACCCGGATTAGCAGAAAGGCTGCTTTTATCCCGAAAAAAAATAACAGGAACGGAAAAACTATCACCCGGGTTTAACCGCGGATGGCCACTAGTTCATAGGTACTTAGTAAATTACTATATTATAACTAGTACTTACATCTGTAAACGCACACGGCTCTTGCCCTTGGCCAGCACCCACGTTAGAAACTCCTGCGCAGTAGTTATTAGGCATAGTTTCAGGCTCAGCATGTGACACCTGGAATTTACACAATAAATATGATTAAAACTTAATAAAAAATATACCGACCTATAAATAATTTCCAGTTTCGCCAAACAACATAATTATATATACACTAGTTGCGCCCCGCGGTTTCACCCGCGCAGATTTAAATCCCGGTATTCCCACAGGATAATGCACGGGATATAAAGTAGCCTATGTGCTATTTCCAGACTATAATCTATCTCTCTGCCAAGTTTTATCCAGATCCGTTAAGCCGTTCCGGCGTGAGAGAGTAACAAACATCCATCCATCCATACTTAAAAACTTTCGCGTTTATAATAGTAGTAGGATTTATTTATTAGTTACCTCTTAGTAACATTAAGTAGCCTCTAGTTTGTTTAGTTGGTTGACGAGTATATAATTACTTACTGAGGCTTGTGGTGCTAATGGTCTTAGCGCATCTTCGCAAGGAACAGCATGCCTGTAAAGCTTTCTTGCAGGATAATCCATAAACGACTTTTTTGAAAAATGGTCTTCACAGAGCATTTTGTGGCTAGAATAGAGCTTGCGGTGAAAAGCTTTACTGGTCCATTCTTCATTAGGAGCGAGGAAGCGAGCCCAGGATTCGCAACTGAAAATATACGGTTTCACTTAGCCAACGCAGTTGGAAACTCATAACTGCGCATCAAGGAGTTTCTCCAACTTATAGCACGTTGAAATGCATTGAATAAACTAAGACGTAGGTCATCGCAGAACTTGAAACCTCAAGATGTGCGTTATTCATAAACTTATGTTACTTACCGGTTAACACTTGAAGTTGATCGTGGAAAACGATACATTTTCAGGTTTTTATGTATGACTGTCGATTTTCCACATTTTTCACAGCGCCTAGGATGGATGTTCATCGTTAATTTTAGTAATAAGTATTCCTGTTGCACGTTGCAGAAAAACGTTACCAAACAATGGAGGTTTAGGCGAAGGGACAAAGGAAATAAACATCGTTAGTTTTTTAACTACCTTCAAATAAAATAACATTGAACTGTGAATGTGAACTGAATCAGTACCACAGAATAATTAGTTGTTAGTACTGACGTCGCGTGACGTATATCCTGGGATCCTAACGAACGAATGACGAGAAGTGAATGTAAATAGATTGCCGTCAATCGCGGTAGCTGTGTTGACGGCCCCTGGACTGACGACTGTTGAGTTGAGTGGGTATGGTTCGGTTCGACCGGTCGAACTCGACGCATTTTGTTTTCCCTCTCCTTCTGCCATTGTTCGTCAACGTTTGGTTTGTTTTATAGGGGGAATGAAGATATAAATAAAATCACTGAATGTTATGTACCTATAAGTGGTAAGTAAATCGCAACCAGTTATGCTATTGTCAAGGGCATTACAAAGATTTAGCTAAACTAAAACTTTGATCCAAGCATGTTTTCGCACATAATAATGGGGCCTAGTAGTAGTGCAGTTTTTACTTCTATCAAACCGTGAAACAAACTGCAAATGTGCAGTAGGTAAGGTAGGTACCTGCCTAGCTTATAGCTTATGCTAGGTAGGTATCTAGCTTATGATGCACGCCTTTTTGATCGTGCGATAAAGAAAACCATACTGGGTACCTAATGAAGTCCATCTTAAATCTTACCTTTTGGAGCTGCTAAAATGTTGAGTTCCTCTGGCGCTCGAGTGTTACCTCCCCTTGTGATGACATCATCGAGACCAAGAGACGCCAGCCAGGCCAGCAGTGTCTACCAGTCTATAGGTATACTATAGGTAGGTACCTACCACAGAAAATGGGATGGCTGGCCCGAAATCGCAATAGTAGACGGTAC
Organism: Plemyria rubiginata; assembly: GCA_963576535.1. Taxonomy (NCBI): domain Eukaryota; kingdom Metazoa; phylum Arthropoda; class Insecta; order Lepidoptera; family Geometridae; genus Plemyria; species Plemyria rubiginata. Next base: position 5,981,360 of record OY754926.1, read on the forward strand.
CTAGGTAGGTACCGTCTACTATTTACTTACCGTCTACTTTTCTAGGTTTTTTTTAATACAACTATTAGAGTGAGGGTAGAGAGGTTTGCACTTTGGGCACCTACCTACATATTTACCACCACTAGGGGGTCTGGTAGAAAATGCTTACGCATTAAGCCCTCCTTTTGTACATTAACTTTGTGTTTAGTGCAATAAATGATAAATAAATAAATACCTCTTCACTAAATACATATACCTACCTACTTGCATGCTTAGGATCTTTTTTACGATATCGCACGTAGGTACCTAGGTACCTACCTAATCACACACAAAATAGAATAATGGCATTGTCTTGTAACTCACGCACGATATAATCGTGCCCTACCTATGATGCAAGGTAGTGATGGTAGGAATCACCGTCGTCGTCATTCTATGTATAAAAATAGTGTGTCATCAATGTAATAAAATAGTTCGGTGTCGTCACAGATCTTATTCACTCACAAATTCTCACAATTGAGATCACAAATTGCATGAAGTCTACATACCTACCTAATAGTGAATCATACGTACCCAGTTAGTGTAGGTACCATACCAGAAGGTAGGTACTACTGCATTTTTAGATTATTGCTAATGTATTTTTTTTTATAGTAGGCACTTAGATTAGGTACCAGTTACCACTACTTAGATTGGCTGGTAGAAATAGCTTGAGTATTATGCCCTCTTATTGTACCCTAACTGTTTGGTTTGACAATGTGTAATTTTATTTAGGTTTTTCAATGCTAAAATAGTATGTAGGTACCTATGTAAGATACAATGAATTGAGTAATTCTTTAAAACCGTTCTAGTTATATACCTACACATACAAATAATATATTTATTCTTCATAAAAAAGTAAGCACAAAATAAAATAGTACTGTCTACTGTTTGTTTTTTTAACTGTGTTACAGCAGACAGTGCTTTCTCCCTATGTTGATTTCACTACATTTCATATAAATATATAGGTAAATGTTTTCGTGCAATAAAGAATAAATACATGAGATGAATGAAAGGTGCTTATATAAAACATGATTTATTACAATACATTTAATTGGAAATACACTGATGGCAGGCCACCGTTGTGACTGATACAATATATATATAAATACAATGCTATATTTTGTTTCTAGTCTTCCAGGAAGAAATATTGGCCGGCCCGTTTTTGTTCTATGTCCTGAAACAAAATATTATCAGTTGAATTTTCAGTGAGTAAACCTATTAAGGCGTTGGCATCACCTAGTACCTCTCGCTCGCACGATTCTAAATTTTTTAAGATAATAATATAAATCACTAATTCCAATTTTGAAAAATCGCAAACAACAATTTTGTGTGCAATCACATTGCACACAGTTTGGTAAAAATTTCATTTTGATTGATGCAAGTTTTCCTACTCAAAAGTTTGCTTGAGTACGAAAACTAGAAAAGCAAACTTCAAATAGGAAAACTTGTATCGATCAGAATTATTTTTTTACTAAAGTGTGCGCAATGTGATTGCACACAAAATGGTTGTTTGCGATTTTTCGAAAATGGGTTAATTTGATCTTTCAACATGTCAAAACGTGCGAGCGAGAGTCACATTAGCTCATGTCTTCGCCTTAATAAAGAGCGCGATAGAACTCTCGCGTCTCCATACAAAATACGGGCTGTGCATTGGGGCGTGGCATATTTCGAATTTTTGTGCAAGTAGCACTTTGTAAAAATTCGGAATAGACGTACCGAATGAAAGCCTTGGATCTTTTACTCAATATGATGTGTCATTCATGACTTACTTACTTTCCCTCTGCCTTTCCCCATTACAAGAAATATTAACATAGCAAATAAGTTAGCCTGTAAGATAACTAACAAATTATGTACCTGTTGTCTGACTTAATAAAAAAAACGGGTAACGAAAGAGCTTCACTTTGATCCCCAGGCACGGTATAGGTATATCCCCTTAGATCTTACTTACCTTTACGGACGAGTGCTTGTTTATCCTCGGCCGGAAGTTGTTGGGATCTCTCCTAAAGGTGATGCCGAGTAATTCCAGGAACTTGTTCATTCCGTTGAGCAGAGACTGCGGCGCGTGCGCAGTCGCGTTCGAGGAGGGCGTTCCTTCGAACACGATGACGCGGTCGGCGAGGTACGTCGCCATTATGAAGTCGTGCTCCACTACGAAGCCAGTCCTCTTGGCGTGGAGGATGAATCTGTCATTTAAATTCATTCAAAGAATCAAAATATAGAAAAAAAACAATAGTAATGAAAGTGACTTGATGAAGCTGTTTGGGTAAACCAGTATGCATTGTCTAGAAATGTGAAATTAGAATGAGTATATCCCTTTCCCTTTTTTCTCGAAGAAAGGAATTACCAACTCCAAGCAACACCAAGTACAAACTCAAGATTCATCGAGGATAGTCAAGGTACATTGGGCACATATCCATATATTGCAGTATTTTACATTTGATTTATTTGGTATTTCCCATTATAGTCACAGCCTTCATAGTTCCATTGGTAGTAGCACTGCCTTCTGCACTGAGGCCGTGAGTTCGATTCCCATGAGAACAAACATTTGTGTGATGAACATAGATGTTCTCTGTCTGAGTGTTATTATGTATTATTAGTATTTATTTACCTACAAAAAAAGTATGTATTATATCAGCTATCTAGTTCCCATATCACAAGCGTTGGCTTAGTTTGGGGCTAGATATAGATAGTGCTGTGTGGAAAGTCCACCAATATTTATTATTGTAATTTTATTTAATGTAAGCACATCACTGCTGCTAGAATACTAATGGGTTTATAATTTCTTACCGTTTAATAACTTTAGCTGCAACCAGACGCTGTTCTGAATCCAGATAGGCCGAGGGCTCGTCCACAAGGTATACATCAGCCGGTTTGCCGAGGCAGAGCACCAGAGCCACTCGCTGCAGCTCACCACCAGAGAGGTTCTGCACCTCCTGGTCCATGATCTCCTCAATCTTCATAGGCTTCATCACATCTGTGATGAACTGGGGAAGGAAGATTATAAAATAGACTCTATTTCTTAAAACAATTCATAGGTACAATAATTAATTTACAAGTAATTTTCATGGACTATTTTAAGATGAATATAGACTAACAGTGGTGTCAATTCAGTTGTTGCATTAACCTAAACTAACCTCAGATCAGACAGCTTTAAAATTATAGTCGCCTTTGTTGTTTCAGTCTTTTAAAAAGAGTTGGCAATGTTTTTAGTGCTGTCAAATTAGGTTGAGTTAGGAAAATTAAACAACAAAATTGGGTCCAGTATTACATTCACAAAGTGTATTTTTTAAATAATTTGTTATCATTAAAACAATAGCAACAGCCAGATAAGACATCAGTAATTTGTGATTTCATCTCTAAAGTTTAAAGAATTTAGGTATGTAAAAAGTAAATTTATGCATACTTAAATAAAAATTGCATAAAATAGTTTTATTTAGATCAAGTTCATGGTGGGATTATGAAGTTATTTGCTGTATAACAAGATTGTTTGCTGTCATATAAGAATCTAAACATGAGTATAAAATTACTTTAGTGAAAGATATAATAATTACCTGTGGATGAACATAGGCATCCCTAATTTTATCGTGAAGCAAGCTTCGAACTAGCCCTTGAGATTTAGGCGATATCTTCTGTGGCTTATAACTAATGTGAAGCTGTGGCAGCTGGCCTGAACCTGTGAAGGAAAATAAATGACTATTTATTACTGCTTACACAAGAACACAGGAAAATATTCACATTTTGTATTACATGATTATTATACCAATTTCCTTCGCATATCTCTCTCAAGTGGTCATAAGTCTAAACAATACTTAATTCACAAGAATCACTTTGAGATAAAGCTATTAAAGCTTGGTGAATGAAGATCCAGTTCCAGTGCAACCAAGCCCAGAAGAACAGGCGAGAAACTAATGGCTTGTTTCTTACCATTTTTGTGTTATGATGTAAGTGCCAAAATTCCCAACTCAGCTGAAAAAGTGAAGTTATTCATCTCCTAGACAAAGACTAACTAACAAAGACAAGGGAAGGACTAGCCATCTACCCCTACTTGCAACCCTCAACCCAGGTACAAGGATTGCTATAGCTAGCCCCTATTCTTCATTGCTTTCTTGTTCAGCGGAACTGGCTTAGTTTCAACACAGCAATTTAGTGTAAAGACCCACTTCTCTGGGTTGTATACCCAAAACTAGAACTATTGCACATTTAAAGAGTGTCTAAGATATACTTATTCATCATTCAGAGTACCTATTGAGAAAGTTTTAATATTATCAACTAGGTTTTTTACCGTCTGGAGAGAGTGATGTTTCCGCATGTTTTAAACACTTTTGGAACACAGGATGGAAAAACAAATCAAACAGTTCAGTTCGTGCCATTCTTTCGTAGTAAAAACCTAGTTAGCACAAATTATAGCACATCCATTTACACATTCGAATAATTTAACCTCAATTGATTGTCGACGTCTACATTATACTTTTCAACATATACTTTCTACATATACTTTTTTGTAAATCTAAATAAACACTATTATAAATAAACCGATACTTCGTTGGATACGTAAAATTATCGGTATTTTGTTCGCAACGAACACTTCTTTCTTTCTTTCTTCTTTTTATGGCTCCTGTCATAGACAATCTTGCCAATGTCAAGTGATTCAGAGATTATACTCTTTGTAGATGTAGATAAGTTTCTAGTCACGTCAGTCCAAAGTCGAGTCAGTCAGTTGTTTTGAAGAAAATGGTGGCGGTTTCTTCAAAACATTTGAAACATTTTCGGTCAAATCACGATATCACATAATACACTTTCATTTCAAATGCTTACACTTTGTGCTAAGACCACAAGTAATGTTGGTTAAAATACCACCAAAATTACACAACACAACTCAAAATAACACTAGAAAAACAATAAAAATGAAAATGCTATGTTGCTTCGTTAGATGACAGGAAACGAATGACGAACACTTTTTCGCAACAAAGCAGCCATTTGACAATTTTGACAGCTAGTGGATAAACTTGATTGACAGACAGGCTTGACAGTGACAGTCATTTTGACAGCTAATAATTGTTACCAGCTGTAAAATAGTGAATAAACGATTTTGGTGAAACTAAATCGAAACGTACGATTTAATTTTAATTATATTTGATATTATATTAAATGTATCGAAATTAATTTTATTAAATAAAAAGGTACATAGTCGCAATCGGTTTATAGGTAAGGTAAAAATATAAGCTACTCCTACTATGTACTGCAAATAAATTAAATAATGCAGGCCGAACAAAACTTACCTTCATCTGGTTCCAAGTTACCAGCCAACATTCGAATGAATGTGGTTTTGCCAGTGCCGTTTTCGCCTAGAAGAACTAGAATCTCAGAATCTGAGAATTCACCAGACTTCACATAAAGACTGAAATCACCCATCTTTTTCGACATCTCTGGATATTCATAGTGGTTCATTCTTTTTATCTGTTAAGAAAAATGTATTCTTCAAAGATTTTTATGTTAATCTAGTGTTTAAGAGTTAAAAAAAATGAATAAACTAACCTCTTCTTCTGTCGCAGATTCGGCCACCTTGAATACCAAGGATTCAGTCCTGAATCTCATGTTTTCCGTGGGTACAAACCCATCGAGGAAAATATTTATACCTAAAATAATAATAATAACTTAAATAGGTACTTATGCATGTTAGTTTTTCTTTGACAATGATTATGTTGGGTTGGGGGTCCTATTCTCACCCAGATTTTTATATAGGTACATCACTGCAATAAAACTAAACCTAAATGTATACAGCCTGCTGCTCACTTAGGTTGTATCCAAGTAAAAACACTCATGAAAACGAAAGGTTCATACCTACACCTACAAAGGCTCTATAATGAGAATTTTGCTTCATAAATACTCAGAATGTTTAGATTATGACAGTAAAAATATTACCTTCTCTGACAGAGAAGGGCATAGTTACAACTCCGTAGGCACCAGGCAGTCCGTAGAGACAGCAGATAAAGTCAGACAAATAGTCCAACACTGACAAGTCATGCTCCACCACTATTATAAACCTGGAAATAAATGAATAATTTATTGGCTAAAAACAACCGCCGACCAATCTTCTTTTGGAAAATCTAGTGGGGAAGGACAAATTATTCATGCTTGATTTATTAATCTCTGGGTGTTGAGAAATCATGCCAATCATGTTATGCCATCATGTAAATTATAGATTCTGATAACCATAATAACCATTACAAAGAGAACTAGTTTAATGTGAGGTGTAGCTAATGAATGTGACCGTTAGGCGTAGCATGACCCATCCCCGCCGTTTTATCGTAAATCCGAAATAGGAATGTTTACTGATAAATAAATGAAAGAAATAATATACATAGGTAATCCTATATGCAGAATGACTTCCAAAATTATTGAAAAATCTATAAAGATAGCGAGAAGTCATGGGAAGGTGAAGGCTGCTAATCATTCTTCATAGAAATTAACGATAAACTAAACAACGTCTTACTTGTCAGGATGTATAAGAGATCGAATGGTGCGAGCAGCATTCAACCTCTGCTTGACGTCAAGGTATGAAGAGGGCTCGTCAAACATAAATATATCTCCATCCTGGATGCAAACCATTGCGATTGCAAAGCGCTGTAGCTCTCCTCCAGATAGCGCCGCGATCTCACGATCTCGTATGTGCGACAGATCTGAGGAAAACTCGCGCATAAAGAAATCGGAATATAGATTCAAAGTGATCCTTGATAGTACTCAAGAGTAGAGCTCGTTGTGAAGGGCTCGTCCGGGGAAGTACTACCACCACACCTTTTTCTGTCGCCAAGCAGCAACACTGTGTTTCGGTTTGAAGTGGTGTGGTTTCCTGTGTAATTACAGGTACATGAGGCTTAGCATATGTATGCCTAAAGTTGATGTTGATGTGCACCGTAGGGCACGTTCCTATTATGCATTACATACGAAATAATGCTTTTTTTTTTATAGGTGATGGTTACCACTTAACATCAGGTGGGCCATCTGCTTGTTCCGAAAGTATGAAAAACTCAATAAAGACCGTTTTGGTTTGGGATTTCGATTTTTAAGGCTAGTGACTGTAGTTCCGATTGACGACATGATCATCTTTACGTCATCTATTATATCTATATCTATATTTTGTGAAGCCTATTTACCTATTAATTTATTGGGATCAAAATGCAGGTATGTACCAAATCTAATATTTGGATGTATCTCCTTAGACATCCTTAGACTCAAAGTTGGTACTAAGAGATCTGAGGGGATATCTACCGTGCCTGGGGATGAAAGCAGTTTCTGTGTGCATGTTACAGTGAAAATAGAAAAGTTGCCATACCCAACATTTTACAAATTTCTTTCTGATTCTTCATTTCATCTTTCTTATCCATCAATTGTGCAACTGTTCCTTTCACAGCTTTTGGGATTTGATCCACATACTGAGGCTTGATCAGAGCTTTCAAATCATCTTCAAGGATTTTGGTGAAGTAGTTCTGCAGTTCAGAACCACGGAAATGGGACAAGATCTCTTGCCAGTCTGGAGGGTCCTGCAAAACGGCATAATAAAATATGTTATACAAGTTGCGCCCCGCGGTTTAACCCGTGCAGATTTAAATCCCGGTATTCCCACTGGATAAACTGTAGCCTATGTGCTCATCCAGACTATAATCGATCTCTCTGCTAAGTTTCATCCAGATACGTTCAGCCGTTGAAGAGTGAAAGAGTAACAAACATCCATCCATTCATACTTACAAACTTTCGCGTTTATAATAGTAGTAGGACTAGCTTTCGCTCAGGTGTTGATTACATTTTTTTACCATGTTTAAGTATTTGTAGACATCTTCCTGGCTCTTACTTATTTTTTTTTCATCTCTATTTAACTTACATTTTAGATAAAATCTAGCTTGTATGCATTTCTGTCATTTCACCTGGAAAGCATAGCTCTCTATGACATTGTATTAAGTTATGCTTGTGCCCACAAGAGGCTGTGTTGTTTTTTCTAAATAACTTTAAAAGAAACAATACAAAACTTATTCTCACCTTCATACTAGTCTGTACATGATAGCTACCGTAGTCTATGTAAGTATGACAGAAGCATTATAAACTTTAAGACAAGTTATCTGGTATCCCATACCGAAATGACTTTAGTTTGCAAGCAAGGGAATAAAAGTTTAGTATGCAATAGGTATACAAGGGATGCAAAGTGTAAAATAATACAGTTAAACTTTAACAATCCTTTTACCTAAGTTGAGGGTTAGGGATAGGGGGGTCGCAAGTGGGGGTAGATGGAAAGTCTTAAGTCCTTTTGTCTGGGAGATAAAAAATTATAACTTTACTGTTTAAAAAACACTTTTATTTTAACAGTAGGATTCATCAACCATAATTTTTCATCTTCTCGAATAATTATAATTTCACTTGGTTTTTTTTTCATTTTAAAGTCTATTATGAAACATTTATAACTTAACCTAGGAATCCAGCTAAAACAGTGAAGAATAATCATTCATCTCCTTGAAAAAAGGACTCAAGGGAGGGACTTACCATCTATCCCTACTTGCAACTCCCCCTATCTCCAACCCTCAACCCAGGTAAAGGGATTGCTATAGTCAACCCAAGAATACTTGTAAAACCAAAGGAACAAAGGTTTCTTTTTCAATATGCATGGTCTGAAGATTTTAGGGAGTAGCCATTAACATCCTGTCTCCTATTTAAAATTAATAAATAACTACTTACAGTAAAACGTCCCAAATTAGGCTTTTGTTTTCCAGCAAGGATTTTCAAAGCAGTTGATTTGCCAATACCGTTCTGACCAACTAACCCAAGAACTTCACCAGGCCTTGGAATGGGTAGCCGATGGAGCTTGAAAGAATTCTTGGAGTATCGATGAGTAGTATGCTTCTCCAAGTTAGATGGTATGTTGATGATTGTGATTGCATCAAAAGGACATTTCTGAAAATATGAATTAAGTATAAAAGAATTACACATACACAGCAATAGTATCATATCAATTATATTCCTTGTCACATGAAGCTTTAAAAATCCAGATTTTCTTAGATTTGCATATTTTTTTATTTAGATTTTGGTTACAACATAAATGTTGAATAACATTCACTACCTCACCTTGACACAAATACCGCACCCGATGCACAGTTCCTCCGAGATCGTAGCGATCTTATCGTTGGGGGTTACTTCAATGCAGAGCTTGCCCATACGCACCACAGGGCAACTCTTTTTGCACTCTTGCCTACATCTCTTAGGCTTGCAGCGATCCGCATTCACAATCGCAATACGCGTAAGTTTGTCGGTCTCTTCATGATCTCGTCTACGAGACATAACTGCAACTCAAAATACACTTGGCTATTACACTATGATTTCTCGGCACGTATGTGGCACACACAGGGAAGGAGTTTTGTAAGCATATGCAGCCAGCAGAACTAGAGCATAACCTCAACAATTGCTGTAATAAAAAGCTACAGCAATAGTTGAAAGGAAAATGACTGGAACAGATAATTCGATACGTAATTAATGTAGAATATTAACAAATTATAGAAGATACCTGATAAAAGAGAGCGAACGTGGCCAACTTTTGCCGACGTTCGCGTGTCCTTTTACCTGGTAATGTCAAAAAGAATAAACCTAGAAAACCAAGAAACTAAGAAACCAAACAGCATGAAGTTGGCATTTCACGATTGTCATTTAGACTTGACTACAGAATTCGTTCAAAAACAGTTTATTCATCATCATCATCATCAGCCTACCGAAGTCCACAGCTGGGCATAGGCCTCCCCTATCCGTGTCCAGGAAGAACGTTTTTGAGCCCTTTCCATCCACTAACCACCCGCGAAAATAGTTTATTGCTGACAAAATATTAAAAAAAGATCAAACTTACTCCTTTGTGCTAAGGCACTACTCCATAAGCGCGTTCTGTGATTCTGCGTCCTGCGACTGCCTGATAGCGCGACGTCCAGACGCGCGCGCGCTTTGGCTTAGAGCCTGTCTAAGGGCATTTTACGCGCAACTCCGCGCAATTGGCCTCGCCGGTCGGTGGATGGAAAGGGCTCAAAATCGTTCTTCGTGGCAAAGGATCCAGTTAGATATTGGCGGGGAACTCCCAGATTTGTCTTAGAAATTGTGAAACTTAATTTAGAAGGCAATCAATGTACCTACTGTGTGTATGTAATGTTGTTAGCAGAATGCTAGTGGGAATTTCATGAACCTTCTGGCCAGTACAGTACCTACCTACCTACCAGTAAATGAGTGACGGTGACGGCGAGTCTTGTTGGTGCCTTATTGTTACTGGCAGATAGACGAACCAAATTTTTTTTAAGTAGCAAGGTATAATTAAAGTTAAAATTAAATGAAAAAACAGCAAATTTGTTTTATTTTTATATTCCGGCTCCTTAATAAGCTACAGAACTTACTACTGAAAAAACCTGTGGAAAATGGTGATGCAATGCCAGCGTCGTTGGCAACCCAAGAGTATAACCAATTTAGCCAAGGGCTTGAATATAACCACAGACTTCTGGGATGCTGACGCATACCAAGGAATTTGAATACAAATAACGCTGCTGTTGGCAACTAAAACATCGCATCGTGACTTTAGATGCTCAGTGCTGCCTGTTGGCAATGGCAGCATTGGCAACCACAACAATATGGCAACACTGACCCATTCTATTGATTTGTGCGCGCCGCTGGTCTGGGTACCTATAATTTTTAATTCAAATATTTTAAATGGGCGGGCTCCGTCAAGAGAGTATTATATTCCTTGGGCTCCGTCCGATCAAAGACTCGACTCGAAGACATCAATAGAAAGATTTACTTTGTGTTGTGGGCTAAAGGTAAATAATTAGAATGATGATTTTGATTGTTTCAGTACTGTTCTATATGGTACTTCTATCTGACGATGTAAGCAGTGCACAGGCGTCAGAGCTGCGTGTAAATAAAAAAATGAAAATAATTGCTTAGATCTCACACAGACGCGGACGTGACATTCGATCAGTGAATATGTAGGTAGAGATCTTCTATTCTTAAAATGCACGCCCCTACTGCCTTCACCCTCACAAGCAAATGAGATGTATAGATGCAATACATGCCACCAAGCAATTTCATTTGTCATTTAGTTTCCCGCCAGACATGAAAGTGTCACATTCTTTTTCGGCGGGAAACCTAAGGACGAATAAAATTATTGGCATGTATTGCGTGTACATTTCATTTTCTTGGGAGACTGAAGGCAGGTAGAGGGGCGTGCATTTTTAGAGTGGATGATCTCTACCTATAATTTGGAAGCTTGAAAGCAACATGGGGCTTGACATCTGTATACCTTCCTCAAGTTGATGGACACAGGGTAGTGCAACGTAAGGCATGTTCCTATTGTGAGTGCCTTACGAGGCAATAATGCTATAGTACCCGTCAAACTTCTTGGCCATCGCGCGAGGTGGTAGGGGAAAGGTTTGCACTCTTAGCACCACCAAAGAGACCTATTTTTTGTTTCTTTTTCATTCAAGGTCGTTTGTCCAAGAAGTTTGACGGATACCTACTATACCTATGTAGGTGATGGTTTCCATTTAAGTAGCATCAGGGAGTCACATTGTTCTATCAACAGGTGGTTTATAAAACAAGCAAGTTGTTGAATTACATTTTTGATTTAATCAGACAGCCTTCACTCACACTTCACAGTTCAGTTGGTAGTAGTAGCACTGCCTTCTGCGCTGTATCCTGTGGTTTCGCCCCACCGAGAACAAATACCTATTTGTGTGAGGAACATAAATGTTTGTTCTCTGTCTGGATGTTATTGTTTATTTTAAGTAGGTACCTACCTATGTATTAACAAAAAATAATGTTTAAATATTGGGGCATTCCTCGAACCGCACCTAAATTAACTGCACCTAGGCGTGTAATATGGGAACCAGAAAGCTGATGGCGAAGCGCACCCGCTTCGAAGAAGTACTTGGGTGCGCTTCGCCATTAGCTTTCTGGTTCCCATATTACAAGCTTTGCTTAGGTACGGGCTAGATAGTGTGGTGGATAATGTCCATCAGTATTAATTTATTTATTTATTAAGTTCTCAGAAAATGCTGGAAATAGCTGTGGATACCTTGGAGTCCGCAGTCATTGCATTGGCTGGGGGGGCTGATGAGCTTCAAGTTTGCTCCTATCTCTCTGATGGAGGCCTAACTCCTACAGCTGGATTAGTGAAAGAAATAAAAAAGCTAGTAAGTTATATATTTCCATACCTAACAAAATAGATAATTTACAGAAACCACACACACCGGGGTAGGGTTGATATTATCCTACTACCATTATAAACGCGAAAGTTTGTAAGTATGTATGGATGGATGGATGTTTGTAACTCTTTCACGCCGGATCTGGATGAAACTTGGCAGAGAGGTAGATTATAGTCTGGAATAGCACATAGGCCCCGCGGTTTCACACGCGCAAATTTAAATCCCGGTATCCCCACGGGATCAAAAGTAGCCTATGTGTTATTCCAGACTAATACATCTCTCTGCCAAGTTTCATCCAGATCCGTTCAGCTGTTTCGGCGTGAAAGAGTAACAAACATCCATCCATCCATCCATATCCATACTTTATCCATATTAGTAGGAAGTAGGATTGCAAAATTAATTCTGTCACTGATTGGTGCCAATTCTGTTGTTTATTTTTCCTAATTTGACAGCACTAAAAATATTGCCATCCCTTTCTAAAAGACCGAAACGACGAGGACGGCTATAATTTAAGAGCTGTCAGATTAGATTATGGTTAATGCAACAACAGAATCGACACTATTGTCATGCACATGGCAATACCTCACAAGCATAGTTTTTCTTTTAAACCAAGATCACCAGTTCTACAGCTGGCTACAAAACTAACCACCCCTCTACTTATTTATACGTAGGTCCTACCTACAGTTTATCTGCTTTTATTCCCAGGTGAGAAAGCAATATAATGCCGGTGATCGACCGAAAATCAACGTGATGATCCGAAGCCGCGGGGGAGACGACTTCTTATACTCAGAGTTCGAAATGACTACAATGCTACGCGACGTCAAAATCTTCAAGGAGATGAACGTCGACGGTTTCGTCTTCGGCGCCTTGACCGAAAATCAAGACCTCGACGAATTTAAATGCATGAAGGTACTAGCCATAGCTAGTCCTAAGCCGGTCACTTTCAGCAGAGCGTTTGACCATGTTCGGGAGTTCAAGAAAGCCGCTTCGATTCTCGTCGGCTTGGGCTTCCATAGAGTGGTCACTTCGGGGCTAAGGTGCAACTTGAACCAACCAGGTGCAATTAGGAATCTTTCCTTCTTATGTACGAGGTATAACGAACTCACCGTTGTGCCAGCCGGGGGGGTCACCGTCGACAATGTTGGTTGCTTCATAAACATGGGGTGTACCATTCTTCACAGTGAATGTAGAACTCCTATCGAGCTGCCGAAGCCCGACTCGTTCATAACTTTGGGCGAGAATTCTAGCAAAACTATATACTTGGCTGATTTCGAGATTATCAGTGAACTGAAGGACTGTATTCTCCAAGCCGTGCAAGACAGAGATAGGGATATGGATGGGGAAGATTATTAATGAAATTGGAAGTTTCTTCAATAATTTGCATGATGGATCTCATATTTATTAATAAGTAGCCGCATCTTACATTCTTTAGAATTTTTTGCAGCAGCATTTATTAGAAATAAAGCTCTCAAATAAGAGAAATAAGTATCAATATTATGTGTTGTTGTTGATACCTAGCTACTTTAAGAACATTATTACTTAGGTTCTACTATCAGTGTCAGTATTTCAGTACTATCAGTACCTACTAATATTATAAACGCGAAAGTTTGTAAATATGGATTGATGGATGTTTGTTACTTTTTCACGCCGGAACGGCTGAACGGATCTGTATGAAACTTGGCAGAGAGATAGATTATAGTCTGGAATTCATAGTAATACTTTTCATCCCGTGGGAATACCAGGATTTAAATCTGCGCGGGTGAAACCGCGGGGCGAAACTAGTCTAAATAATAATATAAATGTTTGGTCATGCGTGTGTTTAAAATATTGTAACAATTTTAATGCATTGTTTATATAAATATACCTATATACTTCTGTAAATATATATTGCTGCAACTATAAATTATTTGTGTTTTTTGAATTTATACATTTCTTAATAAATAAATAAATAATGCTGGACAATCCACACAGCACTATCTAGCCCCAAAGTAAGCTATTCAAAGCTTGTGTTATGGGTACTAGATAACTGATATATTTAATACATTATATACTTACATAGATAGATATTTTTTATTATACATAGAAAACACCCAGACCATCGGAACAAATTTCTGCAGATCGTACACAAATTTGTTCCAAGGCGGGAATCGAACCCGCAACCTCTTGCGTCGCAGGCAGGCTCTCGCCCGCTGCGCCACAGAGGTCGTCAATTTAATACTTAATACTAATTATGTGCTGCACTATCCGATTACCTACCTATGTAGGTAGGTCTCCACATTCTTATTTACCTGACTACCTAAAAGTATCTAACCTAACATTTGTAGGTTAGTGTTTGTTATTGTTAGTCATATTATAGGAACCTACCTACAACCAATTTTTCTTACACATTACTACATAGTATAAAACAAAGTCGCTTTCTCTATCCCTATATCCCTATGTCCCTATGTATGCTTAAATCTTGAAAACTGCGCAACAGATTTTGATGCGGTTTTTGTAATAGATAGAGTGATTCAAGAGGAAGGTTTATAGGATAAGGATGAAATAGGCTATATGAAAAAAAACTCCACTAATCAATACAATTTTTACTTCAGTGAATTACATTATAATTATTAATAGGTACATCTTCTCTCTTAGGTACCCTACCTACTCCTACAAGTTAAAAATAAGGCTAACCGTGAAATGTGATAGTCTAAGATAATACCTACAAGTAGTTTCTAACCTAAGATAAGTTAGGTTAAGGCAGTTTCGTACCACTGAGGTGCAATATCCTACTATTTACATTTACTAGCTTATGTTTAACATCAGTTTACAAACAATAGGATTGGTCAAATCGCACAAAAACTTATTAGATAAAGGTTAATAAAGCGTTTGATTATGCTAGGATCACTGATCTGTATTCTACAAGTATAGAAATTAGTGGCTAGGATACCTACTTACTTGACTCACCTAACTGTCTCACAGCTATATACATAACAAGGTGTCAAAAAGGTGAAGACAAGAGCTGATGTGACTCTCGCTCGCACGTTTTGACTTGTTGAAGGATATAAAATCACTAAACCCATTTTCGAAAAATCGCAATCAACCATTTTGTGTGCAATCACATTGCGCACAGTTTAGTAAAAAAATCATTTTGATCGGTACAAGTTTTCCTACTTAAAAGTTTGCTTTTCTAGTTTTCGTACATAAGCACACTTTTGAGTAGGAAAACTTGCATCAATCAAAGTCAAATTTTTACTAAACTGTGTGCAATCACATTGCAAAATGCTTGTTTGCGATTTTTCAAAATTGTATTTAGTGATTTTATATCTTTTAAAATGTCGGATCGTGCGAGCGAGAGAAATATTAGGTGTTGTCAACGCCTTAACACCATCACTGAGTAACGTATCTTTACTTTCGACAGCTCAAAAACAAAGATTATACATTTTAATTGACGAATAGCATTACTTTGAGACGGCAACACCCGCCGCTAATGGTTCACAGTATTTTTTTAAACTCCCGCCATAACCACCTACCGATTTAATAACTCTCTCTTTTAAAAAAAATTACAACAAGGAAATCCAACCAGTAATCTCACGCATAAATTAAGTTAGGTTCTAAAATAGAATAAAATATCACGCACAGATACAGAAAAGACATACGGGAAGATGGGGGAATGCCGATCACATGAGAGAAAAATGCTCTTTTTGTTTTTTCATTTTGTCTTTTGTTAATTTTGAGGTTTAGATACTCTGCCTGCCCAAGCGTTACAGCCCCTGCGCTGCAGCGTGCTCGCTGTGTTTTAAGGCACCTTATGTAATAAGTTATTGGAGTGAGCGGTATTGCCCGACATGATCGCCATTACCCCTGCTTCCCCTAGACGTCTTTAGACGATAACCGAATGTCTGTTCGTCTTCTTATCTGGTGCATAGGGTTCTAGCTTAGCTGGTTCAGTGTTGAGGGCGCTGTAGTCTACCGGGAATGGTGGTTGTGGCAGAGGGTCCTTAGGGGGCACTAGGACCCACTGGCCGGGCCCATTGGGGTTCTTACCCATCAGCCAGTTGGTGAAGCAGTGGACATAGCTGCCGTAGTCCAGGATTAGGTAGCCATTCTGTTGAAAATATATTTGTGATGATTAAAATAGGAGTACTTCGTAGAGCTCTATGTGATGGGCTAGTACTACCGTCCGGGGTAGTACTACCACAGTACCTTTTTCAGCCGCCAAGCAGCGTTGCTGTGTTTTGGTTTGTAGAGTGTGGGTAGTTGCCGGTGAAATTACCAGGCACAACATCTGTATGCCTCAAGTTCATCGACGCAGGGCTGTACATCGTAGGACACGTGTCTACCTTCCTATAGAATTTATGATGCAATGCTTTGTTACCTAATATAGATGACGGTTATTGGTTACCACTTAACATCAAGCGGGTCATACATTTGGTTGTTACATCAGCATGTTTAAAAAAATTGCACCATAATTATGTATGTTCTTAGTGTACAGTTCAACTGAAGAGCACCGGTGGTCTAGTGGGAGTGACCTCGCCTTCCGATCGTAAGGTCGCAGGTTCGAATCCGGTCGTGCACCAATGGAGTTTTCTATCGAAAAAATTTATGTGCGCAATGCCAGTGCTCTTAAACGGTGAAGGAAAACATCGTGAGGAAACCAGTTAGTATTCTAATAGCGGCGATGCGCTTGCAACCTATCACGTATGGAATATGTACTAACTACTGAAAAATGTGGGTAGGTATGTGCCAAATATAATGTTTGGACTGGTTTGGGCGTACCTCTGATTACCCCCCTTAGATATCATCAAAGAATCTTGAGTCAGTACTTGGTACAGAGAGATCTGAAGGGATATCTACCGTACCTGAGGATCAAAGTCGTGAAACTGTTTCAGTTTCAGTTCAACTGTTTGTTTTTTCTTTGCTCACTTTGCTCACTTCTATATCTATTACTACTAGGTAAGTAGTTACTAGTTTTCAGCGGTTGAATTTTTTGTTGTTATGAAAGTTTTGAAGGTAGAAGGCGCCGCATAGGTTTATTTGTCAGTCAAATTTTTGAAATTAGTTTTGGAATAGGTACTTAATATGCTAATCACAGAAATATTCTAATAATAATAATAATTATGTTCTATTGAATTCTGTTACATAAAACATGCAGCATATTTTATGTTACAAACTCCAATAGAACATATCAAAACAATAAAGAGGTGACGAACCTGACGACCTCAGTGGCGCAGCGGGCAAGTCCGCCTGCGACGCAGAGGTTGCGGGTTCGATTCCCGCCTCGGAACAAATTTATGTACGATCTCCAGAAATTTGTTCCGTTGGTCTGGCTGTTTTCTATGTATAATAAAAAATGTCTATCTGTGTAGGTATAAAATGTATTAAATATATCATTTATCTAAGTACCCATAACAAATTTTGAGTAGCTTACTTTGGGGCTAGATGGTGCGGTGTGGATTGTCCAGCATTATTTGTTTTATGTTTTTTAGCTCGAAGTGCGAGATGGTGGTTAGTGGAAAACACGATTTTTGTACTGGGACGAAAATTTAAATCGTAAAAAATAATTTATGCGCTCTGAAAAGGAAATAAACTTAAACTATGTTAATGAATGAACAAAATTCTGCGGTCCACTAACTTATCATAAAAAAACAAGAAACATGTAAATTTTATATTTTAAGAGGAACTTTTTTTTTTGAAAAGTACAACTTTTAGCGGCCATACCCATTTACTATCAAATAGGTAGTTACTTCTAATATTTCCGTACAAAATTACCTAACTCGTACAATAATCTAGCCTATTTTATTTAGGGATTATCATGATAGGTACCCACTTAAGTATTTATTTTCGTAGGTACCTACTAATTTCTGGCCAGTAGCCCAATAAAATGTAATTATAATAAAAAATATCTCATGTGATTGACTCTCGCACAGTCTCTAGTTACGCCTGTAGCGAGAAGGTTCGCCATCTCTTGGCAGATTTGCTTCTGGAATGCGCGAGCGATTTGGAGGAAGATCATTGTACTGAGGCCTCTGATGCATGGGAGTCGTCGGAATACCCTGTTTTTTAACCAGTTTGGCAACTTTGGTACCAAAAAGTGTTTCGTCTCTTTCGAAGTCTACAATTCTCAAATTTCGAAACACATCGCTTCGGCTCAAGTCTTTCTTGAATAAATGCTTTCTTGTGATAGTGTCCGCAAAATGAAGATCAAGCAATATGCGACACCCATGATTAAAATGTCTCATAGCATTTACTTCATAGTTTTCACCCTGGTTTAAGAGCACAGTGATCGCTCTACCAATAGCTGTGATACCAAGTCCCAATTGGTTTTGTTTATTTTCCATTATCTTGTCCCGGTTTCTAGCTTGATAATCGACAACAGCTAGAACCTCTTCGTTTAGTATAGGAGCTTTTAAGGCCTTACAGTTTTCTGGGGCAGCATATTCCTTAAGAAGTTTTTCTTTAACATCATCTGGTAATCCCTTTCGCAGAATGGTAACCCACTTTTGAGCCAGGCTAGGATGGATACGCTCTCCACTCAGTGACAGGTCATCTCCAAGAGCTGCAAGGAGTGCTTCGTTCCGGTCCAGTATAATGCTATTATCTGTATTTTCTGTCTGCGAGTTTTCAGAACTTGAACGTGGTTTATTACGCGCAGTGTTTGACTCCGACATGTCCAAACTTATCCGGGATTTTCTTTTCGGGATTTTCATTTCCAAGCTTACCTCTGGTATGACAGATGTTAAGGAATGCGCTTCCATCGTTTTTAACTTGGCCTGAGGATCAGCCTCAGAATTATTGGTCTCGATGGAATCCAAGTATTCACGCTGTTCTCTCTTTGAATTATGTGTTTCAGGGTAAATAGAGTTTGTCCATGGATCAGTACTTGAACTATGAGCCTCCATAGCGTTATCGTTTTCTGGTTGATCATTCCTTGAGCTATGTGCTCCCATTGCTTGTGATTCAGCCCTGGAGGTTAGCGCGTCAGACACGTTATCGTTTTCTGGTGATCGGCTCCTTGATCTATGCGCCTTGGAGGCATTTAAATTTGCTCCTGGATCATTATTTGATATATGATCATCTAAATCCGTACCATCAAAACTTACTCGTGGATAATTCTTTGTAATATGTTCATGTATAGGATCCAAACTTGTCCGTGGCTGAAGATTAGCTTGTTCTCTTGACGCCGAAGGAGATTTAATTTGAACTGAAGTTTTCACTGAAGTAGAAGGAATTACCTCATTTAAGTCAGTTCTAGCCGTATTGTCAGACCGCGAAACAGCAGAAGCTGAAACAAGTTTTGATGATTATATTAGGTATTATAGTTAGAACAATTAGAAGGTATTATATGATTCGTTTTAGGTACCTAGGTTACCTATTTATAAATTTATTAGTTTAGTAATAACAAATTTATTTTGACTGGCCAAGAACAAAGGCAAAAGTGATAATAAAAAAATAGATGATCCTACTTAAATTTAGCAATATTCTAATCCCAACTGAAATCTCGCTTTAAATCATACCTAGTTTAGTTTTTCCAGAATTGTAATGTAACCGCTGTTTTAAACATTAGACAGACAACACACACAAACATTGAATAAAGAACATGAATTTAAACCTTAATGCGTCTTAAAAATGCACTAGGTACTATTTATGAGTAAGAATGAGCCTGTCCGATGATGGCGCGTTAGACGCGCGAGTCCACTTGCGCGTAGTCTTACGCGCGTAGCCGAGATGCTAGAGCTACATAACATAGGTACCTACATTCCGTCCAGAAAATCTCGCGCGTTTCCGAGCCTACGCGCTTAGCCTAGATACTAGACTCTAGTACCTATGTACCTATGTAGCTCTAGTAACTAGAGCTACATAGGTACATCCCGTCCAGAAGCTCGCGTCCACTCACGCGTGAAACGCGCCGTCAGGATAGGACATCTGAGCCTGTAAGGCGCGGCGCGGGCGGCGCGGCGGCGGCGTTGCGTTTAGCGGAAATATCGACCTTGATACTCACAAAAAACAAATACCTACCTAAACGGTGAATAGCTTTTGTCTATAAATTAGACAATTTTAGTCTATAATGTAATGCGTAACATATGTTAGGTATGGCAATTAATGGTCTCACTCAGCATTGTTTATCTAGTTTTTTTTATGTAGGAAGGTAAGCTATTGTAGGTAGGTAGGTAGGAACTGGATAGGTAATTAAACCTAAGTAGGTGAATCCTACTTACCTCTGTCTTTGTATTCGCCGGTGATAGAAATAGCAGTCTCTCGCTCTTCCAGCTTTCGAAGCTTTTTCTTCAAATGCTGTATTTCTTCTTCTTGCGTCCGTTTAGATCGCGACATTATTAATTTGATTCAATAAACAACAGTCGGGCAATGCTTGCCAAGCTTATCAGAATTAAATAAAGGCTCACATACAACAACCGCCTTGCACCGAATATTATTCCGTAGTGGTTTGAATGAACATAACATAAATAAAATGAATGAATGTATGAAGCATTACATCTAATAGTACTAAGGTACTACAACACAACCAACATGCTTTGTAGTTATAAACCTAATTCTCATAACGATAATAACCATACTGCGATGCCCGGAAACAACTATCTATCACGGGGCAGTTCCAGACTTGAAAACGATCACTGTCCACTTCACTCTGGTATTTATAATCATAAATGTTTTGTCTCATGCGAAACTTTGACCTTGCGAATTAGCACACTAATATTATTATAGGTACCTACTTATTCGGTCTCTAATCTAACATACCTATATACATACAAGTTCGCATTCGACACAGTAAATATAGCTTTAAAAATGGTTTCCGTCAAGGGCAAGTGACGAGACTAACGGAATATTAACTAGGTACCTATCTAGGGTCAACTGGATCTCACAAATTGCGCATACCTACCTACCATTTATTTTGACCGTTTCATCTTTAGCCATATATATAGTACCTAGGTACTATACGCTGTGTTTCGGTTTGAAGAGTGTGGTCGCCGGTGTAATTACAGGCACATGAGGCTTAACATCTGTATGCCTCAAGTTGATGGACGCAGGGCAGTGCACCGTAGGGCACGTTCCTATTGTGCGTGACCTACGGGGCAATGTTTTGTTTATAGGTGATGGTTACCACTTAACATCAGGTGGGCCATCTGCTTGTTCCATCAGCTAGTTGTATAAAAAAAAAAAAAAAAAAATGTGTACGCCCGGCGTATTTTTTATCATAATAAAAATAACTTTTTGTTAAAATTTGTGGGTTTTACCCTGTTTTATGTTTATAGTGTTACCGATTTTATTTTAGCTATACCTAGTACCTACCGGTGGTTATGGTTTGCAATCCAGCATTTAATTGGCATTTTAGTTTGGGTTTACGGGTTACAATTTGTTTGTGTTTTGTTTCACAGTGTAAAATTTACACAATTTAGTTTTGTATAAATTTGTAATGTGGTTTTCGTAACAAATGAAAGTTTATTAATTATTTGTCTGTATAGTTCAAAGCATTTACACCGAAATGCAAAATCATTTAATGACTGAGGGCCTATCACGAGTTCCGGTGCCGACCGCGATCGATCGTAGATCACGCCGATAGATACCGCATTTTAAGGAAATTCAATAATAAATATTATTCTTATATTCCTAATAAATTCTTATTATTTTTATCATCATTCCTATTATAAATATTATATATTATTCGCATTATTTGAGAAGCTTCACTTAAGCTTCTCAAAGAATACGAAAGATGCCGTTGTTTAATTTCCTTGAAATTCGGTGTAGATCGTTGCGATCTACGATCGATCGCGGTCGGCACCAAACTCATGATAACCCCTCCGAACTCAAATGTGTGGTTTCATTTAAGCTTTTGCAATTTTTTTACGTGATTACTTAGCCAAGTTATTTTGATATTATATATTATTATCAATTAATTTTGATAATTGTTTGGTAGGTCAGAGTAGGTCATCTCTATCGAAATGGACTTAACTTTTTTGAAAAAAAAAATGACGTTTTGATTTGTGGTTTCAGCAAAAGTTTTGTATCATGTTTTTCAGGGTATTAGAAGTAAAAAAATGGAGGAGCTTTTCATTGAGTGGACCGATTTTGATGATTCTTCGTATAAATATAATATAAAAATTATGTCCACCCATGCGAAGCTGAGACAGGCCACTAGTAAGTCATAAAACTTTAACCGCACTGCTATCATTCTTAAAGCTTACAAGTGAGAGCACAAGTGGTGCTCTCACTTGTAAGTGAGACAATCAAGTTCAATGCGTTACAGATGCTGATTAGCAACGTTACCCATTTATCACCATATTCCTTCTCTCTTTCCTACAAGCATTTTTGGTGTTTACTTGTCTCAACCTGAGATAAGGATTCTCTATCTCATACGCATAACTTTGCACTCATTTACCTTTACAATCTATTTCCAGTCTTTTATTTTTTCAATCTCCCGTTCAGAAATTATTTTTTTGTCCTGTCTGTCCCCTTACCTAATAGTCCTAGACATAGAGACATATGCATAGTTTGTTATTCATTGGTCACATAAACACAGCATATAATTAGGGTAGTGTAGGCAGGTACAAAAATCAACAAAACAGTGACATGATGAAACAGTAAGTTCGTCATTTCTACGTCAGTACCCATTACGTCGTGTGTCATGAAAGAAGAACGTACCATTTTTGCGTCAGTACCGGTTACATCTACTGTGACGAAGGAAAGACGTCCAGTATCGTATATTATTGAATGATCAAGCGAGCTTACCTGAAGCGAAGCTCGATCTTAATTATGTCTCCTTCACCGAAGAGAATGTTTACTAATGTAGTATATGCAGATACGACCCAGCATTCGCACAATGTTTAGAGGTAGACAGAGAAAGCAAAACACTTCCATGTACTGTCTCACCTCTCGCCAGACTCATTATCTTCAGAGTAGTGTTACAGCAACATTGATCTTCAGGGGAACTTTTCTAGGGAAGGGAGGGACCTTGCTTCTCTTCGGTGAAGGAGACATAATTAAGATCGAGCTTCGCTTCAGGTAAGCTCGCTTGATCATTCAATTATGTCTCCTTCACTCTCAGAGAATGTTTACTAATGTAGATGTTTAGAGAACAAGATCAATGATGCACCAAGATATTCTTTGATTATCTATGGGTAGAGAAAAAAATATATTGATGAAATAAAAGAAGCAATAGGTTAAACTTTGCAAAAAAAATAATCGTAAAAGCTTGCTTGAGTAGGTACTTATTTAAATTATTAACGAATAATTACAGAAGACTAAAGCATTATAAAATAACGCAAAATAAAATAAATAGAACTTTAAAAAAGCACGAAACAAAATACTCAAAATTAAAAAATTGAATGCGAAAAAATCTTGATCACCAGAACCATAATCGTAAAAGTTATAAGGTGGTACAACTCAAATAATATTATGTACACACAAAAAATCGGCCTAAAAAAAAAAAACCAACTCATGAAATGACGTCGAAACTGAATCTAGCCCGAGAAGTGGCTAAAGTAGAGGCTGTGAGTTACCAGCAGAAATATCGATGCCACTATCAGCAAGCGTTTGTTGAATCCAGTGTTCAATGGATTGTTCGGTCAGAACAAGACGTCAATTATCATCTTCCTAATTATGGATGTTGCCGATTAAAGAAGGTTGCATTCTGTCAGTCAATCCCGGAAGCTTGATCGAAAGATTTGATATTATCTGAATCTGAATCGAACAAAATGTTTGTTTTCTACGGCCAGTTGATAGCACGAACAGCATGACTAATTTTTGATAAAATTCGAAATTAAATGAACCAATCTGTAGTTTTCTAAAACTACAAAATCTAATATAAACCGGATACTATACTCGGATTTCAATAATAAAATAACATGGGAATGTTATCTTTGTAAAAAAATGTTTTTGAAGGAAAGTTATCTTTTACTTTCATATCTAAACTTTTTTTTTTTTTTTTTTTTTAATGATATCAAAGAAATATGTATGATTATTCAAAAAATATACTAAAGATGATCATACTTGAAACAAGTTGTAAGAAACTTTAATAAAGGTGATCTTTTTTTCATTCAAGAAAAACATTATTATTTTGTAGATACCTACACAAAACTTCCACCAAAGCATAACACATTGTAGGTATTGTGATCTAGCATCCTGTGAAAAAACAGAAATAGTTGGAAACGCCAAATGCTAATTCCAGGACAGATTGGCTGTGGAAAGCCTTTTTGATGAGACACACTACCAGGGAGATTTTTTGATGAAACGGGTTATTGATATGCAAGGAGAGAGAAGAAGATATTTACTCGGAGAGAGAACCAATATATCTTCAATACATATACCAAGGGTACGGTTGAGACGTTCAGAACTTATACCAACCAATACCAACTGGTACAAACAATACCAGTTGACTGATAAGAACCTTTTTATTTTTATTATTATTGTTATGTCAAACGTCAGGAACGCATGGAAATTAATTTAATTTTGAAAACATCAAACCAAGCATTTTTTTTTTTTTTTTTTTAAACAAATGCCTCGTAGATACGTGACGCAAATAAGTCAATATTTGGTTTATGAAAATGTTTTAACTCATAAAAATCTAATTCGTACTCCTTATCAATATGAAGCGTCCTAGATTTTGCGTCTGCTTATATATTTTCAGCAGAAAGAATATACGACTTGAACACAAAATAGTCGACATGTGTGACTCACACCATTTCCAAATCGTGTTAATTACTGTTTTAGGTAAAACGTGGATACTGGGCAGTAGCAAGAATTATACCAAGTAATTGTAGGTAACTATTGTCCACGCGTAGGATATCACAATCTCTTTTATCTTCTGCAACTCCTTTATTCCCAAAAATAATTTGCACCAGTTCCAGGTTGGTAATTTATTATAATTGGATTGTTACGTGGTGGACCCACATCCCCCAACTCGTTCAGAGCCACAGAACACACCCCCAATTATTATTAGTGTTCGAAGCATCAGTAACAAAAAAAAAAACTTCCCAATCATATCAGATCATGTTGGGAATAGAACTTCTGTAGCAGAAAGGAAATGTTTTTGTGTCTCCAAATCAGGTCATCACGCACGATAACAGTTACGGAAATATTTCATAGCTAACGTTATTTTTAAGTAGGGCCAACGTAACCCTTTAGAAGGATTTCGTAAACCACTAGCCATATAGCTGGACATGCCGTAGTTAAATATTCTAAATACCAATCACGGAAATGCTCTTATCTGAATTATTTTTAAGCTCATTAGAATAATTTCAAGACTTTTCGAGTTAAGTAGGTGTAAAAACATTAGGTATTATAATCTCAGTATCAAATTAGGATGCTTAAAAACTAGCAAGTAGCTTTTATTAAGCACTATTGTTCAATTAATTAATAAGCAATTAATTTCCCAATATCTGGTTCCCAGTTTGGCGCTAGAAAGTGCTTTGTAGAAAATTCACAAATTTTAATGTTAACGGCACATTGCCCTTACGAAAATATTTCGCTTTTACTCGTTATAAGCCCTTGAAAATATATCTTTTTTCTTTTATTTTATTTATTGAATTAGACATACGGGATCCTTGAGTACGAGTTTAGAAGCATTTCTGTGCCTCTCATCGTAAAATGTTCCGTTTAATATACGTACTTTTAAAATTGTTTTAAAATAGGTATAAAATAAATTGACCAGTTTTTTTTTTTTTTTTTTTTTTTTTTTTTTTTTTTTTTTTTTTTTTTTTTTTTTAGATTGTCCTACAATTGGATTGCACCTTCCAATAGTCTGAGTATAGGTATTCTAAATATACTTTACTTCTTTTTGTATCGCTGCAATTGCAAATTCAGAATACTTATGCCGCTATTCATAAAAAGTATCATAAAACAAAGCACTTAGTGATAGGTGCGATCATTCGTTCGAAAGAACTTCAGACGACTTGCGTGTACTTGCAGTAGCGGCGAGGCGAGTCTAAGATAGCGTATCGGTAGGTAGGTAGGTACATACCTACCGATGTACCTACTTCGCTAGCTGCCCAGGTGGCGCCGCACAGGCCGGCTCGTGTGGCGCGGGCTAGCATTGCAACGAACGGCGGGCGGTGGGTGCACCGCGTTCTGTGGCGGGTACGCCGAAGGTTCGTCAGGTATGACGCCGTCCGACTCTGCTTACCGTCCACGCTGGTTCCTCGCACCGCAAGACGATGAGCGTCTCACGTATAAATTTCTATTAGGAGAAACAGCTGCTTGAATCAACTGTATTTTTTAATCTTTCTATCTTTGAATGGTTTTAACAAAGATATATCGACAAGTGGCATAATCAGGGATTATCAAGTGTCCATTAATACGTCATCAGAATCAGCTACTACCCTAGCCGCATCACTTAGCGTGCGGATGACATCCGGAATATCAAAATTATTTTCAATACATATAATGACATTGCCTCGGGCTAAAAGTACATACTTTGCCAAGCTGACCTTGTTTTGTATTTGCTTATCTATTAACAAAAATCTGCAGGTATCGACCAGCATAGTGCCAATTTCCAAGTTTAGAGTAGACTAATAGCAAGTGATAATATTTTAGAATTCAGATTATTTCTTAAATTTAATATTCGTTTCTTTTTGAAGAAAAAAAGTTCTAGTAGAATATACAGGCCAAATCGGCTTGAAAATTATCACCATACTCCACAAAGTGAGCTTTTGAAGCTGCCGGCTTAAGCTTTTACCGGCTTGAAGCCAATAATGGCCACTATTCAGTAAATATAAACTTCTAATGTCGCAAGAACGTCGAGAGCTGTACTTTAGATCAGCTCCAGTATATAATATACCATCCAGCGCTGGAAATAGCAACAATATCATAGGTATACCTACCTCGATATCCGTAGGAAATGAACAGTCAACAAAATGGTCTGTTAAACAGAATTAATATCCTTAAAAGATAAAATGTACAGCTGCAGTAGAAGGGTTAAACCGAACGGGTGCTGCTGCTAGCCAAATATAATTTTGATAGTACAGTACATGTTTCTCACAAAATTCGGTTATTCGAAGAATACAACGAAATAACTATAAATTTGATACATCCCAAGAATTCAAGGAGCTGATAGGCACATAGCATAGTATATGTGGGTAGGTGCATAAGTAAAGATAAAAATATGTGTTATCGTTGAATGCAACGAAACACTAGGTACCCACTAGGTACAAAATATGTATTATAGTGCACGCCACCGCTCGATGAATGCATCGAGGATTATCCGAAGAATACAACGGATATGTAAAAAAAACTATAAAAGTAAAAAGGTCGGTAGTTGCATGTTAGTTGCAAATAGTGCACCGCTCGATGAATGCATCGAGATATCCGAAGAATACAGCGGATATGTAAAAAACTATAAGAGTAAAAGGCCGGTACTTGCAAATAATGCACCGCTCGATGAATGCATCGAGGATATCCGAAGAATACAATGGATAATATAAAAGAAAAGAGGTCAATAGTTGCACGAAACTTCTTTCAATAATTTTCCTCCCATCCATCTATCTTCTTTGGTTTCTTCACGTCTTTTTTTTCGGAAAATCGCCATCGCTCGATCGAAGTAAAAACAATGATACACCTGTGCGAACGCCGTGCGCGCACGAACAAGAATGAGTCTGGCGAGAGGTGAGACAGTACATGGAAGTGTTTTGCTTTCTCTGTCTACCTCTAAACATTGTGCGAATGCTGGGTCGTATCTGCATATACTACATTAGTAAACATTCTCTGAGAGTGAAGGAGACATAATGTATGTCGTAGTTTTTGCGTTACCTATTTCGTATTATGTGAGGATCGAAAGACATCTGTTTTTCGTTATTTTTGCGTTCGTACCCATTACATCTTAAATGATGAAAGAATGGACGTGCCTACTATTTTCCGTTACGTCATGTGTGACGACGGCTTTCGTACGTCATAACTGACGTCATTTTCGTATTTGTCAGTAATTACAAGTTAAGAAATTGTGTTCCCATGTTTCAGTGTTCGAAAGAGTCTCTGAAATCCTTTTAGTACACTGTATCAAAAGAAACTCATGATATGCTAGGCAGAAGACTTTTGAGATTTATATCAATGCATGCCTTACATGCTACATGAGCCAAATAAAAGCGAAGGCTGCCGTCATGTCTTACAAGGAGGTCAAGGAGGTTGCCCTAAAAAGAAACACCTGGAGAGAAATGCATCAATTACGCCGACAAGAGCATTGCTCTTAAATTAGAAGAAAAAGATGCCTCACTTTATTTATTGTGTGTAAATATTCTTTGTTACTTACACTTGTCATTCGATCATAAGCAGTGTCGATTATTTCATCTATCCTTGTTGCGCTAAGCCCAATGACGGATCGGTAGAACGCTGCCAAAGCGGCTTTCGTTATTTCTCCAGTACCTAGAAAAAACAACATTATCAAGACATGTTACCAAATGGAAACATGGAAACTTTTGATATCATACAGCTTTAAACCATTTTACATTATAGGTAAGTAAAAAAAATGCTCATGATCCATATAGGTATTACAACGCAACGTTTACCCAGGCCCGGCGAAACTAATCATAATATCTCAGTTTTTCTGTTATTTTATAAACATTGAAAATCAGTCAAGTTTCATCCAGATTCATTCTGCCGTTCCGCCGTGAAAGAGTAACAAACATCCATCCATCCATACAACTTTCAAGTTTATAATAGTACTTAGTAGGATAGGATAATAATTATTTATCAATTGGGTGAATTCGACCCAACCATCTGAACTAAAATAAAGTAAAAGTAAAGAGTTTGTTTATTTTAGGGAAACTTAAAAGCAGGTATGGTACCTCATTTATGCTACTTAAAATCCTTTCACCACACTGTTTCGAAAGAAAGTAGTGTCAAATCAAAACATAAAGAAGAAACTGTTTGTAAAGAATAAGTTTAAGTATATTTAATTTAAAGTTTTAGGAAATGTAATAACAAATTTTTATTGTCAGTTTAAGCACGCCAAACGCCAACCTCATGTTTTTTACCGGTCAAGGTTGGCTGGTAGAAAATGCTGTCTAGCATTAAACTCTCCTTTTGTACAAACTTTGTTTGGTGTAATAAAGAATTAAATAAATAAGTTTAATACAAATTTCGTCTAATTCTGTCCTCAAAAAATTACAGAAGTTTTAAGCAAAAAAAAAAGAACGTGAGAGCTTTTCACTAGCGCCACTTGGAAGGCTGTCAATTCATCCTACATTTATCTTACATCCGGGATACACACGAGCCTTTCGCTTCTAATCACTAGATGGAGCTAGCGGCACACACTTTTCCATACATTTATAACTACTTTCATACATTTTCGTAGCAATGTTCCAATGCTATTGTGTATAATATAGTTTTTTTTTGTATTAGCTTATTTGTTTTTTTAAGTCACTTTGAATAGTTTTTTCAATTTAACTACAGTGTATATAGCTTCACTGCAAGTAGGTATTATTTTTAGAAAGTGTCTATAATAATGTCTGTCTATAATTGGTAATAATAAATTTAATTTTGGTGGTGGGAGAGTTTATCCAATCAAAGGAAAAGGCATGGACAAGAAAACTCAACATAGAGAGGAGTGGGAGTGGTTGGAAGAGGCCTTTTCCACTGACATACAAGATTACAACAAAATAATTAACTTGCGTTATACTTGTGCTAGTATAATTCCACAACCCCATCTGAAACTAGTGCTAAGGTATAGAAAAGAAGGAAGTAATTTTTCAGCAAGCGCCTTGCCGTAAACATACATCCAAGGTATAAAATCCTGTGTAATAAATAAGCTTCCAGAATCTAAAGGTAGCCCTGAGGGGCCAACCCTGCCTCTGGATTTAAACAAAGATTGCTGGTGAAATCGAATGTTCCAATAACTTTGAGTCGTAAATCAAGCGGTACAAATTATAGGGTTTTTCGCCACGGGTGTATGAATTTTGACGAATTGCAAAATTGGAGGAATTTACTTATAATCACAATCACAAAGGATCGGTAGCTTTATATTAGCTTCAAGCTTTGTTACGTCGTAATTGTCATATTATGTCATGTTTACTTACTTGTTCTATCGACTACGTGGAATAGTATTTTGCAAAGATACTGCAGGTACAAGGGCAGATCACTGAACCTCTTCATCTCGCTGAGAAGTAGCGCCCACCTCGCCAGCCATCCTTCCAGCGTGGTGCGCCCTGGCATGTTGATGCCACTTGCTTCTGGACCGCAAACCTTCTTGTAATAAGGTAACTCTCCCCATCTGTGTGAAACATTCTAACAGTAATTCTCAGTCATCCCTAGTCTTTAAAATCTTTTAGAATACACAGAGACTCAATGTAATGGAAGACTTGCTATTCCTCGACTTCACTCACGAATAAGAAAGAAAGAAAATGTATTTATTTGTGACACATAGAAAAAAGAAAATTAAAAACAAAAAAAACAAAAAAAAACATACTTAATATTAAGTACTGATTGCTGGGCATTGTTATATACCCCGTGTTACGAACATTATGGTTCACCCCTTCAGTTGTTAGGACGTGATTGAGCTAACGAGCACCCATACATGCAAAATTTGCATTTATCATAATACAAAAGGAAGTAGGATAAAGAATATAACCAACTCTTAATTTTCTACGTTAATGTATTTTTCGTATTCGTTAGTTTCTTTCAATTTATAAAAAGAAATATTGTTGGCATTCTGTGCCCTTGGTTTATTACGGAAGCATTATATTCAGGCAGCAACGGACTCGTAAAGGCCGACATTTCATGAGAATGTCACTTGCGAAAATATGAGCTACTATGAGGAATAAACACAAACGGAGTAGGCTTATTGACCTATTATATTATAAAAGTCATCTAATGCCATCTTAGTTTTTGTAAAGAGTCAAGTTCTTACACAAAATATCAGGCTTACATTTGATGAAAAAATACCTGATTAGCACGTCAGGTGTTTCTTCACTTATCGAACTACATTGAAGGTTATTTAAACCATGTAGTCGAGGGGTACTGTTGTGGGTAGTCATGTTTTATGTAGGTAGGTTCACTCGTAAATAAATCAGTTGTTGTCTAGTACTTGAAGCGTTTCCTTTAATCACGACATGGTGACAGCGGTTTTGTGATAATTTAGTGTGTAAAGTGACTAAAGTTATTCACAATTGCAAGTAAAGTACTCAACCAGTGTCGATTGATATCTGAGCATTATTAACAAAGTGATATACGCGTATATTTTCGATAAGCAATGGAGCACGCTCGCCCGCCGTCAGAATTAAACATGGACGACGCCGGGGGGCCAGTCGGCCGGGCCGATGCTTGGAAAAAATGGAAGCAACAATTCCTCCTGTTTGTCAAGGCTTCAGGAGTACACACGGAGCCCTCAAGTGTGCAAGCTAGTTTATTGGTGAATTTAATTGGCCCAGATGGTTTTGATGTGTATCAAACTTTAACTTTCGAGAAAGAAGAGGAACGCGATGACATAAATGTGTTGTTGAAAAAATTTGATAATCTCTTCGTGACAAAGTCCAACGTGACACTCATGCGATACAAATTTTTTACACGCAACCAAGAAGATGGTGAATCGATTCAACAGTATGTCACGGCACTTCGCCTTCTAAGTAAAAAGTGCGAGTTTGAGACTTTGGAGGAGGATCTGATCAAGGATCGGATTGTATGTGGCATTCGCCAGGCTACGGTCAGGGACCGGTTACTGAGATGCGAGGAGCTCAACCTGGACAAGGCGGTGAAAATGTGTCAGGCGGTGGAGGCGTCACGGGAAAGTGAGCTTCAAATGGCTAGCACGAGTGGTGTCGAAGGGACCCCGCATGTCGACAGTGTCGCTTATAGGTCGCGCGGTCGAGGGGCGCGTTCGTGGGCGCAGCGCGCGCCGCATGCGTCGTCGGGGCCGGGGGCCGCCGACGCCTACGCTGCCGGCGCCGGGGGGCGCGGCCGCGGGCGCAGCGCGGGCGGCAGCAATGCAGCGGGCCGCGCGCAGCCGCCGCGCCAGGCTCTGTGCGCGGCGTGTGGCGGCGCGCGGTGTGCTGGCGGCGAGACGTGTCCAGCGCAACGCGTCAGCTGCTTCAAGTGCGGTAATCGTGGACATTTCGCTCGCAATTGTAAGTCAAACTATTCTTATAATAACAGTGGTCGCAGTCGAGTAGATCGAGTGTACGAAGTTGAATGTGATGAAGCAGATTGTTACAGTGACTCGGAAGATGACTCATTTTATATTTCGACTATTGGGGTCGGGGGTAGAAAAAGTGGATCAGAAAACTGGGTCCAAGAGCTGTCATGTATGAACGGTACGGAAAATTTCAAGCTCGATACGGGAGCCGATTATAACATAATGTCCTTTCGAAGATTCTGTGAATTAGGCTTTAATGAAGCGTTAATTATTAAAAAGAAGATACCATTGTTGTCTTACACACACGATGTCATACCGTTAAAGGGAATTTGTATTTTACCCTGGTCATACAAAAATGTTGTATATAAACTAAAGTTTGCAGTAGCGGACATGGAATGCAGTAGTGTGTTGGGACAGAAATCATGCGAGCTATTAGGATTAGTAAAACGTATAAGGTCAGTCGAAATATCGAACTATGATGATTTATTCAAGGGATTAGGATGTTTGCCGGGAAAGTATCACATTGTTATTGATAGATCTGTTCCACCTGTTATTTGTGCGTCTCGAAAAATTCCTCACGGGCTTCGAGACCGGTTAAGGGAAGAACTGAGTAAAA
Source organism: Plemyria rubiginata (assembly GCA_963576535.1). Taxonomy (NCBI): domain Eukaryota; kingdom Metazoa; phylum Arthropoda; class Insecta; order Lepidoptera; family Geometridae; genus Plemyria; species Plemyria rubiginata. Next base: position 6,014,256 of record OY754926.1, read on the forward strand.
TGGAACAGTTAGGCGTCATTAGGAAGGTCAATCATCCGACACAGTGGGTTCACCCGCTAGTGCTGGTCGCTAAAAAGAATAACGGTATCCGGATATGCTTAGACCCGCGCGAACTAAACCGTGCGGTGCAACGCGCACATTTTCAGCTCCCAACAGTATCTGAACTGGCATCACGCCTACACGGGGCACGTTTCTTTTCTGTTTTGGACGCCAATTCTGGGTTTTGGACAGTGGAACTAGATGATGAAAGTGCCGATCTTTGTACCTTCAGCACACCCTTTGGTCCGTTCCAATTTTTGAGACTCCCCTTTGGGATTAATTGTGCCTCAGAAGTGTTTCACGGGAAGCTACGTCAGCTTCTGGAAGGTCTGGAAGGAGTAGAAAATTACATAGATGACGTTGTAGTGTGGGGTGAAACTAGGCAAATTCACGACACAAGATTAAAGGCACTATTAGACAGAGCGAGAAAAATAAATCTGAAGTTCAATAAAGAAAAGTGTAAAATAGGTGTTCAAGAAGTTAAGTACTTAGGACACATTTTTGACTCAAACGGAATGAGGCCAGATTATGAAAAAATTAAAGCAATCAAAGAGTTAAAATCCCCAAAAGACAGGAAAGAGGTAGAGAGATTTTTAGGCGCGGTAAACTACTTATCTAAATTTATTCCGCATTATTCTGAGATAGCTATTCCGTTAACTAGCCTATTGCGGAAAGGTAGTGATTGGCGTTGGGAGTCAAGCGAAAGCGAAGCGTTCGATCGGCTGAAGGAGGCGGTGACGGGCGCTGGCGTGCTGGCGCTGTACGACCCGACGCGTCCCGTCGTGCTGTCAGTGGACGCGTCGCGCGACGCGCTGGGCGCCGTGTTGCTGCAGGGTGGCCGCCCCGTCGAGTACGCCTCGCGCACGCTTACGGATGCACAGAAAAGATACGCTCAGGTAGAAAAAGAGATGTTGGCTATCGTGTTTGCGTGTGAGCGTTTTCACCAGTATGTCTATGGTCAAAAGGGGGTCGTTGTGGAGTCAGACCACAAACCTTTAGAGAGCATTTTTAAAAAACCATTGATGTCTGTCCCAGCGCGCCTGCAACGTATGCTTTTGCGAATTCAAGGTTACGACCTGATTGTAACATACGTGCCTGGCAAATATATGTTCATTGCGGACATGTTGTCTCGTGCCGCGCTTCCCGATTTATATAGTGATGAGGTGCATAATAATGTTGTGTATCAGATACTTACAGATGATGGTAGGAAATGTACCGATGTCGAACGATAAACTGACTCTAATAAAAAAAGAAACTAAACGTGATACCGAATTGCAAATGTTATCAAAGTGTATTAATTCTGGGTGGCCTGACCATAAATATAATGTTCCAAATGAAATTAAGTTTTATTGGTCCTTTAAAGAGGAGCTACTAGTAGTGGATGATGTTATTTTTAGGGATAATTTGGTGTTAATTCCTAAAAATGCAAGAGGCGACATGCTAAGGATTATCCACGAGGGCCATTTAGGTATAGATCGGTGCAAGCGGCGCGCGAGGCAAGTCATGTTCTGGCCTAACATGTCACGGGACATAGAAATGTATGTAAAAAGATGTCACACCTGTCAGGAGCACTCAAACGCACCCGCTAAGCAGCCCATGCTACCAATTGAGATTCCCGAGCTGCCTTGGCATAAAATAGGTTCAGATCTCTTTGAGTTTAAAAAGCGACATTATTTAATTTTGGTTGATTATTATTCTAACTTTGTGGAAGTCTGTAAATTGAGTAGTTTGACGTCAAAGGCAGTAATACAAAGCATGAAAAATATTTTTTCGCGTCACGGCATTCCCAGCGTATTGATAAGCGATAACGGAACACAGTATTCCAGTCGAGAGTTCAAATGTTTTGCCAACGCTTGGGGATTCGACCATGTGACGTCATCGCCTAACTATGCGCAGTCGAATGGAAAAAGTGAACGCGCGGTACAAACGATTAAAAAATTATTAAAAAAATCTATTCAAAGTAACGGTGATTTCGACTTAGCTCTTCTGAACTATAGAAACACACCTAGGGACGGTTTGAGTTCTCCAGCACAGCTCTTGATGGGCCGAAGGCTACGTTGTCAATTACCAGTGCATTCAGCTATTCTAAAACCACAGCCAATAGACCCATCAGAACATTTAGAAATGTTAAACAAACAAAACAATGTGAGAATGTATTACGACCAGAGGTGTAAAACTTTATCTACTCTAAAAGAAGGTGATTCCGTTGTCTGTATTGACGGAAAAAATAGAAGTAGGGCAAGAGTGGTAAGCCAGGCTAATACTCCTCGATCATACATTGTCCAGACTAGTGCAGGTGGCAGGTATAGACGCAACCGTCGTCATCTAATCAAATGTGAACCTGACATAGAATCAACCCAATCACCAAACACTAGTGTGAGCAATGAAGATGAATTTTGTGACGCTAAAGAGGAGGTTGAGAATGTAGACACTAAAAGTACAGAGTCAAACTCAGACTTAGGTCAAGATATACCTAAAGTGTTTACATCCCATCCGCCACTTACGCGCAAAGCAAAAAAAAAAGCGGCGCAACGCACTGTTTAAACCCACAGCAAGTAGGTATTGTATAACAGGTACCTAGGTACCTACCTACTGTTTAATAATTACTGTAAATATTAAAAAAAAAAAATTACATCTGGTTTTGGGTAGGTAAGTATTTAATTTTCCATATAGGTAGGTACATGTTTGGAAATAAATATAACACTTACATGATTGTGTGTAAGTCTTAATTATTTTATGAGGGGATAGATAGGTGGGACAGATGCAAGCACAGAGCTGACTAGGTTCTTGTATCTAATATTATTAGGTCTATTATTTGCCTGCCAATCTTTACGTAACTAAATGTGTACCTATACTTTGTTATCTAATACATATATTTCGTATCAATATTAATCTATGTTAGTCAATAAGTTATATAGTGATGAGTGTAGTTAGTAAGCAATAATGTCCATTGTTTGGTGGGGGAGATGTTGTGGGTAGTCATGTTTTATGTAGGTAGGTTCACTCGTAAATAAATCAGTTGTTGTCTAGTACTTGAAGCGTTTCCTTTAATCACGACAGGTACTATTAAATAATGTTATTGATTTGATTTCTGCGAAATGCCGCAGGATTGTGGAAATGGTCACCACTTCTCCTGTAGATTATCTCGGACCTCTGTGGTGTTTCCGATATTGCATAATACATTACACATGGCCTTATTTTTGGGCAGTTCATGGACGCCAGATGTTTGCCATGTTTTATGGAGACTGCAGACCTTTCTGTTTTATGAACACGAAGGTAAAACGGGAATGCTGACATCATTATGGTCTCACTGCCCTCTCTGACCGCATTGCTCCGAAATTGGTCTAATTATCCATCTTCGGGGTGTGTCCCACTATTTCTATTACGTATTTCTATTTATAGAAATACTGGGCCTGATTCCGACTGATTGTCCAACTATTTCTATTGCTGCGACAAAAAAAAAACACTGCATCACATCATCATCTTGTGAGGAGTACAGTTACAAAGTCCATACATCTGCGTAGTGACGAGGTGGCTTTGTGTGATTTGTACTTTGGATTGGTTCCAATAGGAAAATGGTGGAGAATTATTAAAAAAAATGGCAGGCAATTTTTAATTTGTTCTCCATTTATTTTTTTGAATACCAAGAAGTCGTGTTTTAATTTTAATCTATTCATTAAAAGTGTTAAACTTTAAAAATAACATAAATGCGTTTTTTTGTCACAATAGATATAATGGGATATAATTTGAAAAAAAACGCTTGTCCCATTTTTTCTATTTTGTATTTCCATGGAAATAGTGGGATGTATATATATATATATTTACCCCATCTTCGGATTGTTTATTCAAAACTGAACAAACCTTTAGCGCGGTTTTTGTAAATAGCTTCCTGCCTAGCTTAAATATTACATGTAAGTTATTGAACCATTTAATTGAAGTTTATGTTTTAGGGAGTAAACAAAAAAATACTCAAACAATGCTTCTGTAGCATTTTGGGAGATAGCGTGCCGTGATATTCACCTACATTTGCAAATTAACACCATTTATAAAGATTAACATTCTTTTAAATACTACGAGCTAAGGAGCCGGCTGGTCTGACTTATCTGCCGTAATGAGAAGCAATCTTGCAAAGTGTTAGTAATTGATTGCTTGAAGCTCATTGCAGATTACCACAGTTACAATAATTATATTATTTGCGTGTATAGGTAATTATTCTTACCTACACAAAACGCTCTGCATTCTCGCTGTAAAGCAAGCAAGGAATTTTAAATTCTTTTGAGAATAATATTTGATAACAACCATATACATAAGTTTTATATCTCCTATCTGGGTCCCATAGCTCATAGGTAGCTTTGGATTAGTTTGGCCCGAGATAGTGCCGTGTGGAATATCCACCAATATTTATTTATATCTATACTTACTTGGACGGTAACGGGTTAATGAAGTGCTCTATAAATTCGCTCTTCACCTCTAGCAGTATGTGGAACTCTGACGAGTTGGGTGACCAGTCCGCAAAGTGGGCCAGTCTCTGGGGATGACAAAGATACATTAGTAATATTCATAAATTTATTCATTGAAGTCAATTTAAAGAGCTGACATCCGTCATAGTACTTCTCGCTCATACATCACTATCACTATCACTACATCGTATAAAACAAAGTCGCTTTCTCTGTCCCTATATCCCTATGTCCCTAATCTCTATGTCCCTATGTATGCTTAAATCTTTAAAACTACGCAACGGATTTTGATGCGGTTTTTTTTAATAGATAGAGTGATTAAATATATGAAATCACCGAACTTATTTATGAAAAAGCATAAGTACGAAAACTAGTAGTAGCAGTAGTAGTACGCCACTCTTTTCGGTCCTGCGCCAACTGTACACATTTTGCTCCCACTGTCCTGACTGGCCACTGGCCACCTGGCCGGTGGTCTGCCTCGTGGTATATGACTCTCGCGTGGCCACCACTCAGTTAATCTCTTACATATCTACCGTCTTCCGCCTGCCAAGTGGCCTGCCCATTTCCAATTCAACTATTTTATATTTGACTATTTTAAGGTTTATCCTCCTATTGTAATACCTCAAATAAATTATCAAAATCTTGATCACAGATGACATCGTCCCGGTCGTGGTCTAGAAGCTCGGTAAAGAAGAGCGTCATCTTGTCAGTCTGGACCGAGCTTAGTGTCGCTAGGGGCTGTTCGTCCTCCAAATCCAGGCATTCCAGGTCCTCGCTGCAACGGTTCACCCATGTGGCTGAGAATAAGATATTATATCAAGGTGAAATCAAAAATATCTGAGTTTTCATAAGTTGAGCTTTTCGTTGCCTGAAAACATGGATAAAATGACTTTTCTTGCCTGGGGATCAAAGTCGTGAAGCTGTTTCGGTTAAATTTCAGCTATAGTTTCCATACTACAAGCTGTGGCTTAGTTTGAGGCTAGATAGTGCTGTGTGGAATGTCCACCAATATTTATTTCTGTTTATTATTATTCATTTATTAATAACACCCAGACAGAGAACCCAACATCAGTCTATGTTTGTCATATAAATATTTGTTCTCGGTGGGGATCGAACCCACGGCCTAGAGCACAGAAAGTCTGGAGGACAATGCTTTATAGCATTAAGTTCGCCTTTGTGAGACTTCTTTAATGTGGAATTAAAAATGCCTAATGGCCACTGCTGGTCACATACTGCTTACACTTAATAACTTTTCAGCAAAAAAAAATCGGCTTCAAATAAGTACTGGCTACACTGAAAAGAGCAAAATATGCAATTCTTACATTTACTTGCGTGACATCACTTATTCGTGTTAATTTTCTTAACCGATTTTAATGAAGTTATCTACGGGATCTAGCTGCAGTATGTTTAAAAATATGTTTCATAATAAATGAATGAGTTAGGCGGTACCAAAAATTAAATTCAGACGATTTGAGAACCTCCTCCTTTATTTAAGACGGTAAAAAAAATGTGTAATGAACACTGAGGGTCAGAATCAGCAAAAAAAAATTGAATAATTTTAGATAACTTTGATAAGTTATAAATTTCTTAAGCAAGTATCCATTGGCACAAGAATATATATATCTGAAATTTCCTAAATCTTGAAATAAAATGTAGCCCTTTCATAAATTTAATTCAAATCAAAACAGCATATTTCTATTCAAATTAATTCGTCTCTTTTTTACCGTCTACGTTTTTTCCATTGAATTTTCGTCATAGCACAATGGATTCCGCATTGCGTCGTCGTTATAACTGCCGCCGTCCCTTGTACTTAATAAGTAGCCTTATTCTCCCCTGTCAGGTCGAAGTCTAATTTATCGCTATGAAAAATAATCCTTTGAATTAAAATTGGTTGGAGTTGTAAAATCAGAGGTTACTTTTCTAATTATAAATTTAGGATTTTGTGGTGTAGGTATGTCCTATAATTCCTTTTTTTGTAGAATCAGAATCAATTGGGACTAAGGGACTATTTTTTTTTTGTAGAATTGGTATTAGGTATTAGGTATGGTAAAACTCAGGATGCAATCTAAACCTAGGCTGGCTTCAATCAGCAATATATAAGCTTCCGGTCCATAAGAACTTAATCCCAAAATGTCTAGCTAATCAATAGGACTGAATCTCATAATGCCGGAAATTGAATACACTTTTATATTCATCTGTCTATGAGCGTTGTGCGAGGCTTAACTTTCCAATGGGTGAATAAATTCTGATTGCACACCCGGCTATTGCTTTCCGTAGTTTTAATCTCTCTCTGAAAAACACCCCTTTGGCTTTGCCTCGAGTAAATTATTCGTCAATCATCGAAATAAAGTTTGAAACGAGACTATTGAAAAATTCTCTCTACTATTTCTAGAACACTGTTTTTTACTGCAAGACCACCAGGGAATTTACGAGTTAGTGAGGTTTTCTTCGCCGTTCAGCACAAAGTTTTAGAGTGCATCACGGTTTAAAGTGATACTTAAGATTCAATTGAATGAATTTTGACTTTGACTTTAATCTACAAAAGAAAGCTAGGTTCCCACTTTTCTTAACGCATTAAAAAAACTCTACTCACGTAAGATATAATCGAACATTTTGAGCCACGTCTGTCGTAGAAATATTTGCTTCTATCACACGCTCCAGTATTTATAGACTTGACCACTTATGCACTCTATTACGGCATATTTTCAAGGTAAGGCTGCGACTACATACTCTGAATGATAGGTTCGTCTTCACGAATAAGGATAGGCTTTTTTTTTCTGCCCTGCTCGGCCCTACACGGCTTAAGCACGGCCCTGACAGAAGACCAGCGTTGGTTGCTGACCAACTAACTTTATGCTGAGTCAGGCCCCCTTTTGCATCTCTTAACTTCTTATCATAGTTTTTTAAATATTATGTTTGTGTTCGGAACGATTCCAGAACGATCGGAAAGCGAAGCAGCACCCACCACTATATCAGTCCTCAGTCTTATCCAAATCAGTCCAGGGTTTCGTTTAGATTAAGTCACGAAAGTCTAAACATCAAAAACTTTCGCTTTCGTAATGCTAAACGTAGCCTAAGATACAGGTTCCGAGAAAAACATGTGACGTCAGCTGAGCACACAGGGGCTCGACTGGTTAGGTTTAATTTGTTTTGCAAATGTGTACCTCCGATGTGAAGTGTCTCGGTTTACTAATGACGACTCACTTATAGACGCGCATGCTGAGCCAAAGAAATTAATTGTATTCGTTTGATTAATTCAGTATTGGTATTTTCAAAAATGGGGAGTGAATACTATTTGTATATAAGGGTTATAATTTGTTTATTGTATTAACTTTTCTGATATTCATAAATTTCATAAAATTCGAAAATTTTCAAAATAAATTTAATACTATATTCTTAAATTCATCGAGACTTCGCAGTTGGCTATACTTGCGTACATTATGAATTTGTTATTGTTTCTAATTTTATAATATACCAAAGAGTCAGCAGCGGATGCTCTTGGTTTGAGTAGAAAAAAAAATGTGCAACAGAGGTATGTACCAAAATGCGTATTCATGGGAAATTGAGAGATAACGGTTTCCTACCATTAGTGGTAAAATCGTTGGCCCGTCCATATCAGCGTTAAGAGTCCGGTGACAGCGGCTCGCAATTTCGAAGTGCGATTGGCTATTATTTCATTTTATTTCATTTCGGGGAGGTTGTTTGAAAAAATAACTCTAGAGAAACACGCATAAATACTGTTCGAACACAAATAATACAATAATATAAGGGAAACATGCCCGAATCAGAAATCATTTTGGTATTAGTATGTTTGGTCTTACGTTTACCTAATACCAAAATGATTTCTGACTCAAGCACATTTCCCTTATATTATTGTATTATTTGTGTTCGAACAGTATTTATGCGTGTTTCTCTAGAGTTATTTTTTCAAACAACCTCCCCGAAATGAAATAAAATGAAATAATAGCCAATCGCACTTCGAAATTGCGAGCCACTGTCACCGGAGCCTTAATATGTTTTTGCACACGTTCTTCATTAGGTATACGTCAGCAGGGTATACTATACAATAATATTACCGCTGCTTAAAATTTACAATGTGTCCAAAGTTTGACGTAACAATAGTTATAGCCTACACAATGTCCTTTTAGAAACACAGGCTAGAAAAGAAAATAAAACGAAACAAAGAGAACCGTAAATCGACGCCAACATTATAAGCTTTATGTTTCGTCGGCATCATAAAAATGTAAGTTTCATCGGGCGAGCTTCTAAAGGCTTATGATAAGGAGGTCTTTGGCAGTAAAATGAGGCTAAAGTACTGATTTATTTAGTTATCGTTATCCCCTAGAGAAATTAATTTTGTTACGAGCATCATAGCTGCGCTCACAGCGACACTCTCAAAGATTATCTATATTTCAGACGAATCTACTAAAAATGTATTCAGAAATTATATAAACTGGCACTAGAGTCACCTAGTTTTAAGACGTTTCAAGATGGTCCTTGTGAATTTATTGAATAAACATATTTTGACTTTGACTTTATGTAAGTAGTTACTTCTTCGATGTATTAATGTTTATACATATAAATTGAAATAAACCTACCTGGATGATTCGATATTATGCGGAGCAATTGTTTTTTTGGTCTTTCACCAGTAATATCTAATAATAAATTAGATATATTAGTATATATTATAGTTTATTTTTAACAGCTGTGGATTTTGTTCAAAAAAAAAATAAAAAAAAAATAAAAAAATGAGTATATAAAGCTACTTAAAATCATTTATTTTATGTAATGCATTTATTACATAAAATAAATTATTACATTTATGGGTATGTGCCAAATGTAATGTTTGGACGTACCTCTGAGTACCCTCCTTAGAAATCCTCAAAGAATCTTGAGTTATTACTTGGTGCTGAGAGATCTGAAAGGATATCTACCGTGCCCGGGATCAAAGTCGTGAAGCTGTTTTTCATTAACAATAAAAATGGTTCTCTTATTATAAGTTTTTGGTACTTTCTTTGAGGCTTGATCACGGTCCGGAGAATATATCTATGGGCTAGATGTTTTTTGCTGTGAAATAACTATCAATATTCATTTATTTATAGCTTGGATCAGTTAATACCCAAGGTATATTCCGTACAAGTTGCAACACAAAGTTCAACATTAGCATAGACTCCATTTGTGAGGCAGAGGATTAATATTTCATGAAAGCGCAAACGGATCGAAAGGCTCGATATTCCTTTATGCTGGAGGCTTGAAGTAAAAATAAACAGAAGCCTCTACAGAACTCTGAAGCTAAGTACAGTGAACCCGAAGTGGTGAAGCAGTTCATATTCTGTCCAAGACTAACTGACTTATTTCAATGTCCATAATAGCCCACCGATGGTCTAGTGGACCCCCCGTTTCTGAAAGCTCGATCAACACTAATCGACTAAGGATGAGGCCAAACGAGCGTAAATTTTTGAGTTGTCAGTTGTGTAATTTCGGTCGCGTAATTTCTGCTGCTTTAGGTTTCATACAAAAGTCCTGTTTGATTCACACGGCGACGCAAAACGAGTTGACCAAATGTTGACAAAATGAATTGCGCGACCGAAAATACGCGAACTCAAAAAGTTACGCTCGTTTGGCCTCACCGGTTTGGCCTGTGCGTTGTTATAAATAGATTTATTAGATTACCATCTCAATGCAGACGACTGTACTTCAAGCCGGGTTCTGTAATATTTAACCAAAGCGGATTAAAATCTGTATTTTGTTTTCCCTTACTCGGAATAGAAACATCAGCGATTCAGCACGGGATGTGGGTTTTGGTCCGTCGACAAAATGACGTGGAATCGCGGAACCTTTCTCGTGAATAATTCATCTGGTTCTTTTTCTATTTCTTGTTTATTGGTATGATATTCGTAGGTACGCTATGAATCCACTACGAAATGCGTGATCGCCATTTGAATCATCATCTCTATTATCTGTGAATCGAGCAATTGTTGTATATTAAAATAAAACTTACTAGCGACCCGCCCGCGCGCCCCTGCTTCGCACGGGTGCACATTGTTTTTCTACTATATCATGCATGTATTATACATATATAAACCTTTCACTTGAATCATTCTATCTATTAAAAAAAACCGCATACATAGGGATGAAGGGATATAGGGACAGAGAAAGCGACTTTGTTTTATACTATGTAGTGATAGTGATGTGAAAGCAGTTGTAAGAGTAGTAGAACTCTTTGTGAAGGGCTCGTCCATTGAAGTACTACCCAGGTTTATTCTGCCGCCAAGAAGCGTTGCTGTGTTTCGTTTTGAAGAGTGTGATTGAAATCTTATTTTAGAATTATTCGAGTAAAGGTAAATGAGCTACGGACTTTCTTAAATATAAAACTTTTATGTTACTGCTATACGACAGCGCAGCGCAGTACTACAATGTAATACTAAAACTTTCAGTTCAAGTATTCATAAATGCTTTCTTCTTTCTAGAGCTCTGTAAAGGGCTCGTCCGGGGAATTATCACGCCTATTTCTGATGCTATATCAGCGCTGCTGTATTTCCGTTTGAGGGGTTAAAATTACAGGTGTATACAAAATCTAGTTGATGGACAGGGCAGTGAATCGTATAGCCGTTTCTACTGTACGTGACTCGCGAAGTAATGCTTTATTATAAGTAGGTAATGACTACCACTTAACAGGTCAGGTTCTTATAAAACTTCTTCCCCCAGCATGTAGTGTAAAAAAGGTTTAAAATGGCGTTTATGTTTTATTTTCAAAATAAAAACCTCGTTTCGATTCAAGGCGCGCAAACATATAGTTTGCTTGACCTTTGTTATTCGTCAGTTGAGTTGAGGCAGTCAATTGGAGCCAGGTTCAGACAAACCAGAGGCTCGCCTCGCGACGGATATAGACGGAGATCGATCGCGGCACGTCACAATGTGGCCGGTCTAATTGAACTGTTCAATAATGCACGATGTGTTGCTGGAGTGGTATTGCGTAACCATATTATATTGATCTCTCTAATTAGCTTGGTTGGCGGGACTTCCAAATATTTACATGGAAATGTAGGCACAAACCTTAGCCTGAGCCTGAAGTATGTTTGCATCTGAGTGAGATATAAAGGTACTCAAGTGAATTTTATATTTAGATTAGAATCAAAAAAATAAAGGTTTAGGGTACCTACCTATACTCACTCTATTCATGGGTTTCGTAACTGTCATAAACTTACTTAAACTTCTTGTATAAATAAAAAAAACATCAGTTTATGGACGCAGGGCAGTCTATCGTAGGGCATGTTCTTATCGTGCGTGACTTACGAAGCAATGATCTGTTATAGGTTATGGTTACCACTTAACATCAGGTGGGCTTTATGCTTGTTCCTTCAGCAAGTAGCATAAAAAACCTATCTTATGATATGTATATGCAAAAGCTGTTATTTACAGTCCGTAAAACAAGACATAAATTTTTATCAACATTGCTACAACGTAACGTTCTAAAATTGAGATATCAACATTATACCTACGTCAATCAATTCTTTGTTGCTACTTAAGGGTCCGGCGACAGCGGCTTGCAATTTTGAGGTGCGATTGGCTATTATTTCATTTTATTTTATTTCGGGGAGGTTGTTTGAAAGAATAACTCTAAGGTGACACGCATAAATACTGTTCGAACACAAATAATACAATAATATAAGGGAAATGTGCTTGAGTCAGAAATCATTTTGGTATTAGGTAAACGTAAGACCAAACATACTAATACCAAAATGATTTCTGATTCGGGCACATTTCCCTTATATTATTGTAAAAGTGCCTGGTTTATTTACAAAGAAAATTGCAATTATTATATAACAAGTGTAAAATGTACAAAATACATACGCCTTCCAATCCTAAGGGCCTAGGATAAAAACCTGTGCCAACTGTGCCAGAACTCCAAACCCATGAAGGAAAACATAAGGTAGTTGGGAAACCGGCATATCGTAAAACCTAAAAAGTTCTAAAGGACTCGAACGGAGTCTCTTTGAGGTGCTTCAAATCACTTCACTACAATGAATGTTTCTAAAGTACTCGAAAAGAAGTAGCTAGCTGATGTAATACAGCTATGGCTTGTTGAGTTAAAAACCTAAAGCTAACACTGAACCTAAACTAAAATGGACTAAAGCACGGACACACCTTGTGACACTCGATAAGCCTATCAATCCACGCCCTCGCTTGTGGATGTTCACGCTACCTTGAACTTTTGCAACCATGATAAGTCTATTACCTAAAGTTTTTGTCTGGATACGTACTCAATAATAAAGTACCGATGATACACGATAAAACAATAATAATAATATAAAATAATGGGTTAAATTATTAGTCATAGTTTGTTACTAGTCAAAGAATATAATTTTATTTACTTGTGCCGGTATTTCATACCTAATTTAATTTTATGAATCAATTGTTACTAAATGTATGTTAGACGTATGTGCCGTCAGCTCATTGTTTATCATACTCTACATGTATTGTTTCCTGCAAATCAAATGTAAATGGTGAGATCAATGTTAAAAATGGTGGATAATTTAATTAGGTTTAGGGCATGACAATATTTTAAATATAACGTTTGTAGTATAAAACTAGGATAATTTTTGGCGACTTTAAAATTCACTAAATTACCAATCGAGCATCATTGAAAGCGTTTTTTAAATTTTAGCAGAGTTTTTACTAGTAAACACGATCTTACTTTATATATTTTATTTCGTAGAGCGTAGAAGCTCAATAACTAATAAATAACAAAAGCTTAAACGTTTACATTGCAGTAAACGTTTTAGCGAGTTATTTGTTAAGCTATAAAATCCGTGTAACTTACGTACTTGAATTTTCTTAAGTAAATACAGTACTTAAGTACTGCAAGTTTGCAGTAAAAGGAATACGATGGAACTGATATCGTCTTTAAAAGACGCAAATACCTTAAAAATAGAAAAAAGTTTGCAGTACAACAAGCAGACATTCTTTCGATATTATATTTGTATGATATTATGGAATCATGTTGTTATGTTAGTAGTTAAAAAAACATTAGAATTTGTATTTACCTAGCATACCCATATAGGTAATCTAATATTAAGACATGTAACTATAATCTGTTATAAATAAATGAACTATGAACTATCATTTTGATAAAATTCGCCTTTCCCCTTTGAACTTTCTAGTAAATAATCTTCTACATAAACATAATCTATGTATTTTTTGTCCGGAATACGGCGTCGTGAACTACTGAGCTGAGCTGAGAACGAAATGTTACTCGATCAGTTATGACGGACAACCTGCTAACTTATGCAAATGATTCTTATAATTATGAAATTTTTACTGTAAAATAAGTAAGTATTATTTTATTACACTAGCAGCGCCCCGTGGTTTCATCCGCGTAGTTTAAAATCCCCGTATTCCCACGGAATAAAAGTAGCCTATATGTGTTATTCCTGACTATAATGTATCTCTTTGCCAAGTTTCATTCAGATCCGTTCAGCCGTTTCGGCGTGAAAGAGTATCAAACATCCATCCATCCATCCATACTTACAAACTTTCACGTTTATAATATTAGTAGGAAGTAGGACTAGCAGCGCCCCGTGGTTTCATCCGCGTAGTTTAAAATCCCCGTATTCCCACGGGATAAAAAGTTGTGTTATTCCAGACTATCATCTATATCTGTGCCAAATTTCATCCAGATCAATATAGCCTTTCTGGCTTGATCTGGCGTGATTGAGTAATAAACATCCAAATAGTGGTATTGTAACAAGGATCATACAAAATAACAACGTTAGGAACCAAGCCGTAAGATTGTTGCTAGTTCATCTAGCCTTCCGTCGCGTGGAGATGCCACCTAGATTCAACTAGTTTTAAGACGTTTCAAAGTGATTGTATGATATGTTGAGGACTTACCGGTTTGCGTGTTAGGCAGGACCAGATACCAGTATTTAAAGAAGAAAGAAAATATATTTATTTCGTCCCACAAAACAAGTAGGTACTTACTTAAAACTAACAGAAAATGAATTATGATAAAACTAATTAACTAATTTATGAGTTTTTGTGATGTTTAGGTTTATTTAGTTGTGAAAGTAATGCGCAAGCGACCGAATCAAATTTTGAAGAGGGTGAACGTCGTGTATGGTTGGGACAGGAAAGAAAAATGAATGCAAACTAGTGTTGTCCCCTCAATCAAACATAATGCGATCGATCAAGTCAAATAAAAACAATTGTAATGAATGGAAATGCATGAATACGTAACAGTGATCCTAGTGATTTTATTGAATAGGTAAGTGCTATTTGACTTTGACATCTACTTTATTACGTGTTCTTTACTGTACATACCTACACGATAGAAATAAGACAGAAATAGAGAACATGTAAACGATGAGCTTAACCTTAACAAGAGTTTTCTTCCAGCAAACCTCTCTGTAGCCTCTATTCTAGTCTAGCCTATAGTCTCTGATAGCCTCTATAGGCTAGAGAGAATTTCATTTTGTGCCATAATATATAGAAGAACTTTGTGAGCAGTACTCACTCCACACATGGACGCTCCATCCCCTCTTCTCGTCCTCACTGTGGCCCGGGGTCTCCATCCCTTCGTCCCCGCCCTCAGACTCCGGGAGGGTCCGCCATCGCTTCAGCAGCTCTTTGGTCTTGTCCTTCGTCTTGTCGCACGCCTGCTTCCAGTTCGTAAAGTACTTGCGGGAGACCTTTGGACTCGTTATTGATGCTGTTTTTGAGTCTTGTCTGAAAAAGCACGCATTTAGGTTGATACATACATACATACGATGTACTGACATACCCACATTTTTATAGATATCCATCACACCGAGCGGTTTGGTGGATATTCATTAAAATGTTCTTTTTTTATCAATGGGGCCAGCTTTGAGCCCTCTTATGTCCCTTTAATACGGAGTTGCTTTGTAAAATTGCCAGATCAGCCATTTATTTTTTCAAGGTAATTTACTTAGTTCAGCATCAACAAGATAAGAAATTTAAGCTAATACCTACTATAACATATTTGACCATGTTTTTTCATTTTATTTTATGAGCTGTGGCAATTTTATCAGTATTTTTTGTGATGTTAAAGTAGTGTGCTTTTTTTGTAAAAATTTATAGGCTTGACAAGCCGATGGCCTGATAATCAGTGGTAACCATCTCCAAACAAAGCATTCCATCGATAGTCACAATCGATAGGAAATTCGAGGCATACAGATGTTAAGCCTATTATAAACATAGCAACGCTATTGACGACAGAATAGGCCATGGTGGTACTTCTCCGGACGAGCCCTTCACAAAGAGCTCTAACTGCTCTTAGAATATTATACATTCATATGCAAACATCAGCATTACTTCACGAGAAACCCTTAATTCATAATGAAATAGTGAATAGAGTGCAAAGATTATAACAATGTGCTAAACCAGCTTTGCCCGTACACGGATCACAGCTAAACAATTCATGAGCTTTCACGCGGGGGTAGTGCTCAAATAAAAGCGGGGAAAGGGATGTAGTGTAAATCCAAATGTGGAAATAAATATTTATTTAATCTTTCAAAGTATCCTGATTATCTTTTTAAACTGCAAAACCTATACTATTGAAAATAAGAAAATAATTTATTCAACTACACAGACACGTGTTTTTTTACGTGTATGTAAAACTATATATATATATATAGATAGTATATAGATATATAAACTATATAGATAGTTAGAAACTTGGTGATCACTTCTTCTTCTTGTCGTGTCACAAGTTTCTTTCAAAACAGTGTGGTGAAAGGATTTTAGGCGCGCTTGACGAGGCTTCTTTCGAGCACTGTGAAGTAATGAGTTAAGAATAAAATTAGCTATATGAGAGTTTTTTGTTTTCAAAGGTTTTGTTTTCCCAATACAAATAGATAAATCAGAAAAAAAAAAATGGTGCGTGAATTTAATTCAAAGAACGATTTTTAAGATGAAGTATTGTGGCCTATAGAGAGGGAGCGGTAGGCACAGCTTAGAGATTTTATCTAAACAAAAAAATAGTAATTTATGGTAAGACAATAGAAAAACAGGCAAGAAAGTCAGCTAGCGTTTTTTGTATGATCCTACGTGCCCTACGATGCATTGCCCTATGTCCATCAACTTGAGGCATAGTATGCTTCATGTGCCTGTAATGGTAGTACTTCCCCGGACGAGCCCTTCACTTCTACTTCGGGTCTCACTTAACCTTAATACGAAAGAGTAAAACTTAACTAAACTAGTTACCTACGTAAAGTAACTCAATTCCGCGCGAGTCGGGTTACTCATTGCCTTGTAACTTTCGTTCTAGGATAGTGCGATAAATCATAGTTTACTGCGGACTTGAACAAAGTGGCCTCAAGACGGTTCCTCTAAATTCTGCACTATTACTCACGATAAAATAATCTTTGAGATGCGAATTCATTCGCTGATGTCCTATGGAATCCTTCTATGGGGCAATGCTGCTGATGAAAGTAGCATATTCATTGCGTTAGCCTCAGGGAACTATTTAAGGACATAGAAATTATGACTATGCCATCACTTAATATTTTAGCTAATTTAAGGCATGCCAGGAAATATATGAATAATTATTCTAAAAATAGCGATAATCACAGGTATGACACTAGAAATAAAAATAAACTGACATTACCAAATACAAGACTATCGAAAATCAATAAATAATTTTTAGTAAACTGTGTCAGATTTTACAACGTCTTGCCAGACAGCATCACTAGTTTGAACGAAAAGGCATTTAAAAATATTATAAAAAAAACACTTAGTGAACCAGGCATACTATGATATTAACCAATTTCTTGCCGACCGCAAATCGTGGAATGACATAGAATCATGAATCTGTATTTTAGGTATTTTTAATTTAAATTTAGTTATTAGTATAGTTTTTTAATCCTTATTATTGTTAATTTATTTTGAATTATTATTTTATACATTGTTATGTATCTACTTATGTAAAATTTAACAATCTTAAGAGCAATGTATAACATGCCTGTAAGAAAAATAAATGAACTGAACTGAATTATGCTTCTACACGAAAATCCGGAAAAATACCACAGAATACACTAAGAAAATTACAACTAATAGTTACAATTATTTACAAAATATACAAAATACATAAATATGAAACAGTTGTGCTATCTGCAGACCGTTTCAAACTATCTATTATATCATAGAATAGTATTAAAATTGATTATCATGGTATTTTTTAAGAATTCATATATTTTACACATATGATTACTTAAAATTACTAACACTATTATATCCCAAATGTTATTTTCCGAGCGGGATTTGAACCCGCGACCTTCCCCTTGATACGGGGCTGCGCAACCAACTGCGCCACCGGAGCTCTAAATCACACTCGATGAATAACTCCAGGACATGTTACTAAGGTACTTATGCGAGCGTGGCTCCATCTTACAGGTTTGACTATTACTATCAAGAGTCCTGCTCGATAACCGAAGTTGCATTCAGTTGAATCCACGAGAGATGTCACCGTGCTTAATTTCAATTTTTATTAATTTTTATAGTGCTTAACTACACTTAAGGAAATCACAAAGATTTTATAATGTCCCAAAAGTTATTCTCCGAGCGGGATTTGAACCCGCGACCTTCCCCTTGATACGGGGCTGCGCTACCGTGTAAGTGTACTATGTGTACCGCTATTAAGTGTAGTAATCACTATAAAACTAATAAAAATTGGAATATATCTTCATTCTTAATATTGTGTTATAATTTAAATTTGAACTTTACTGAATGCATTTTTAATATTGTATTTTAATTTTCTTCTTGCATAATTCATTAGTGTAATTGGTCTGCGTCCGTATGAATAAAAATTAATTGTTGTAGACTTGGCCTTGACTGTTCGCTAACATTTTTGTTATTACTCATAACAAACTTATTCGTACGATTATTTTTGCTGTTATCAAATGTGGGGATGTTGGAAAAAAATGTGAAGAGCGCGTAAAACTTAAGCTAAAAAATATATAAAAAAATATATTTCAAAATTAAACTAGCAAAGGTTACGACTTGCCAAAAAAAATGATAAGATTAGGACTGAAGTACCTAGGTGCAGTTTATCTAAATATATATAACTCAAAGGTGACTGACTGACATAGTGATCTATCAACGCACAGCCCATACCACTGGACGGATCGGGCTGAAATTTGGCATGCAGGTAGATGTTATGACGTAGGCATCCGCTAAGAAAGGATTTTGATCAATTCTACCCCCAAGGGGATAAAATAGGGGATGAAAGTTTGTATGAGATTTTCAAAGTAAACGAGCGCGAGCAAAGCCGCGGGATCAGCTAGTTTATTAATAAGATCGTAAGAAAAATCTCTAACTATATCGAGATTGAATTCGGATGATAGTAGACACTACAGAAAAATTGAACCACTCAATGGAAGTTCAATCAGTGATAATGTTGCCTAATTCCAAAAAAAACTCAAATTTCAACGATAAAACTGTTATGAAAATATAGAATGCGCATTGGTAATACCAAGCACTTCGTCAATCAGAATACATTGCCCGTAGTGTATGTCACAGCTTGCGAATATTTTGCTTGATTAGCGCATTATACAGAACGACAACACAACCTATATAGTATTTATTCTTCTGTGGTTGCGACGTTAGTAACAATCACGAAAACAAGAGATTATAGAACAATCTAGAAAGTGTATGCTACGTCGTAGCAGTTCGTAGCGACTGCTACGCGCGTGTAAGCGTACACAAGCTACACAGCGTGTCAAGTTATGTTATTATGTGTGTATTTGATAGGAGTTACTATCAAATAATGACAGTGAACTATGTGTTCATAGGTATGAAGAAATACACTAACTTGAACGTGCTTTGTACGCGTGTACTTCTTTTCTACAAAAAGTACATACCGTAAAGTGTGGCTATTGGGATTCAAGGGAAGCTAACTAAGAACTAAATTCTAAGCATATTTTTCGCGCATAATCATTTCATCATAATATACCTTTCTATAGTCTCTTTGGAGCCGTCACTAGCTTTCGACAGTCGCCTCTCCCGTCTGCCGTCATCACTGGGCGATCTTTCTGGCGGCAGTTTTAATTCCTTCTCAGATTTGCTGGACGATCGCGCGCTCTTTCCCTCATCGCCGCTGTCTCGCTTCAGCGCCGGCTTATTGGGCGATAGGCTGCCAGGCTTCTCATTCTTCTTTATCTCCATTCTGGTAGCCGATTCATCGTTGGAACGGCGTCACTGAAAAAAAATGGGTAAAAAATGGGAATTTGCATAGATGAAACTGATACAGAATCTACAAAGGCAAAAGGCCAAAGGTCAAAGACCACAAATCTTAAAATCTCTAATTTTAAGTTTTTTATGAAAAACTGACTACTTATTTAAACTTCTTCGGAATTTAAATCTTTTCGAAAACCGCGTTTGAACTCCAGGTACGGTAGATATCACCTCTGATGTCTTAGTACCAAACAACACCTCAAAACTCTTTGAGAAAGTCTAAGTCTTAATTTTATAATATATAATATGTATGTAATTATCACCGATATTTCATTTTATAATATTCACTAATCATTTGACGATATGACGACCACGACCACTCTGCCAAGAGTGCAACGACCAGGAAGAAGAAGACTAATCATTTAACTAACTTGATACTCTTGACAACCTTCACAGCTCAGTAACAATTCGTCCATGGTAATACTCGTAGTAGCTCTGTTTTCTGCGCTGTGGAGACCGTGGGTTCGATCCCCACCGAGAACAAACATTAATTGTTCGATGAACATAGATGTTTGTTCTCAGTCTGGGTTGTATAATAAGTCTGTATTTACAAAAGATAATTATTTATTAGTATTTATTAGCTACCTGGTTCTCATATTAAAAAAATTGCTTAGTTTGCTTTAGGCTAGATAGCGCTGTGGAAAGTCCACCAATATTTAAATAGCAGAGCTAACTCATTGGTTTAGGAGGTGAGCGTTGAGACTGCACCACAGTTTATAACTTTAGCAGTCTCAGTTATTTTGAAACTAGTGCACTTGTTCTGTTCTGAATAAATATTATTATTA
Source organism: Plemyria rubiginata (assembly GCA_963576535.1). Taxonomy (NCBI): domain Eukaryota; kingdom Metazoa; phylum Arthropoda; class Insecta; order Lepidoptera; family Geometridae; genus Plemyria; species Plemyria rubiginata. Next base: position 6,034,789 of record OY754926.1, read on the forward strand.
TTTATTACTTTTCACGGCTTATACCCGAGAGAAACCCACAGAGAGTTCTTTCATCACTCCAAGGAATCAAAAGGTTTTCGCGTCTTTTCGCCGTGAACTGTTTTATTCAAGTTTTTCACGTTTTATTAATATAATATCCGCGCACAAGATTGTGCCTTGAATTGTTGATAGTTTGTTGTGTGAGCAACGCAGGTGGGACTGAGACCAGGAGCCAGTGACTGATAATATTTTTTTAGAAAAAATATTGTATTGTCGTAAAATTTATCTGGCGTTCATCATTTGTTTTTCTTATTGGTCAAAAACAAATAGTACATTGCAATACAAGGGGCTAAAATTACCCATTGTATACGAGGTAGTACCGAGCTTTAGCACGGTCCAATAGCAACCAATGACCCAATAGCAACCGAATTATAATTGTTTTGCACAAAAAAATCCGCTAACCATGATTGAACAGATAGTGAGAACTTACGTTAGTTTTGTTTAGTTTACCAACTTGTTTTGCTACCTGCGATTAAATCTGATTATTGTGCAAGGCCCTAAACATGTTTTGCTTAAACAAAAAAACGGAAAATCTGATCTTGTTCCTGGACTATCATCAGACGGTACCGTTTTATACCTTTATAAAACGAGCTTGAAACCAACCAGAATAAATAAGGCGTCCTAAAAAAATAATGTAGGGCCCGTGCGGTAGAGCACAAAGGGCTTTTTACACCCCAATGCGACATCACAAGTGAATTTAAAAACGAGTATTATTTAGATTTAAGAATATTTGGGAATTGCGTTTCTATTCGGACTTGCAAATGAAAATATGTAGTTATAAATGATTTACGAGCTCGTGACCAAGGGCTTCATTAGCTAAAACGACAGATTCAATGACTTTGTTCATCAGTTACGTTAGATGTCCTCTCAGGTCTTACCTCATACCTAACTTAAATCAAAATTCTTTGAGGATGTTAGTCAGCGGTACGTCCAAGTATTGCATTTGACGCATACCCAGAGGCATTATTCTCTATATGACATAGGTGATTCTTTGCCCCAAACCGTGTAACGTCAAAACGTGATGTTGGTTGTTATTCTTTATGACATAGGAGATAGTTTGCCCTAACCGCGTGACGACGCAACGTGATCTAAGCGCAAACGCGATTGGAGTGGTCATAGTGAATAACCCACCAGTTTTTTACCCAGGTATTCCATTTCCTCGCGTTTTCGTTCACCATTTTAAGAGCACTGGCATTGCGCGCATAAAAATTTGTAATAAATTACTTATCATAAAATTAACTAATTATACGGATAAATAGTGTAATGTTAAGCGTGTTTTTAATGAGTGCCGCTAAATTTGTGATAATCTTTTTTATCCCCGTGACGTGAAATGTCTTAAATTAGAAGAAGAAGACGTTAAACGTCTTTTTAATTTCGTCGGATGTTCCCTTCCACCGACCGCATGAATCATACATATATTTTGTTTATATGTTTATCTTTTTGTCATTAGTGTCTCCATAGCTCTAGCCTGAGACACTTGGACTTAATTAACCAATTTCAACTTTTATATTATATTTAAAATTATTATGTCCAAAAAAAAAACAGCAACCAAACGGACCGCGGAAGAATGCATTGAGCGTATCGTATCACTTATAATCGTAATCATGGTATTAAATTAGCATTTTAGTAAATAGTGTTTTATTAGCTTAGATTGATTATGTCTGTGCTTTTACATAAGAATGTACTTTTATTATTGCTTTTTTTTTCTTTTGATAAAATTTTTATTCTATCTATAGTGACGTCACCCTATCCAAGGCTCTGACTGAAAACCAGCGCGGCTTGGCAAGGTTGGCTACCCTGGTACCAACTTTGCTGAGCAGCAAAAGCTGAGTCAGGGCCTTTTTTGCATACAGTACGTACGTTTCGTTCTGTATTTCTTCTTTTTTTCTGTATGTACTTATGTGTGTCAAATAAATGTATTTTCTTTCATTCTTTCTAATCGCTTTGTTGCCAGTCTTTTTGTCAGTTTATCTTTCTATGTGTACGTCACATTTTTTCAGGTAGTCTTAAGTTTTTCCTTTGTTATAATGTTTTTAATTTCTTTTGCACATAATGCAAATGAGACTTTGACTCCATCTAAGATTTTTTTTTATTTGGGCATTAACTACCACAGCTAGTAATAAATAACAAATATTTTTTATATCACCCCAACAATTTTTTCTATGCGAGTGGTTTTTGACCCACGACCCTTGACAGTTGATAGTTATATGTCAGACACAGGTCAGATGGAGCCACGGTTGCATAAGTATCGTGGTAGCATTATCTATCCCTGAGTTATTCGCTGGGTGTGATAAGAATCCGATAGCGCAGGTGGTTAGCGCAGCCCCGAATCAAGGGGAAGGGCGTGGGTTCAAATCCCACTCGGATGTAACGGATAATAAGGATATAAAAGGCTTTGAGATTTCCTTAATTAAAATCTGTAATGTAACATTTTAATAGAATTAATTTAAATACCGCACGCTTGCGCAATTATTTAGTTGAATTGTTCTACCTAACTAAACCGATTAGCGTAAACTTTTCCATTAACTGACTACGCTACGCTTAGACTTAGTTATTTTTGCTTATTTTTCTTATGTAAGACGCTGTAAGACGTTAATTGTGATTAACTTCCCAAATGCATTTTTTTATACAACTAGCTAGGAACAAACAGATGACCCACCTGATGTTAAGTGGTAACTATCACCAATAACAAAGTAATGCGTCGTAAGTCATGCACTATAGGAACGTGCCCGCTAAACACGATTTGTGATCTTTGTACAAGCGGCCTAAGGGCCGCTTATTCTGAAATAACTTATTCATGAATTTGTTTGATTTCTGTTGGTGTCTCTCTTGTATCTTAGCCGTTCACCAGTTGTTGTTGGTAGAATGGTTATCCTACTACTATTATAAATGTGAAAGTTTGTAAATATGGATGGATGGATGGATGTTTGTTACTCTTTCACGCCGGAACGGCTGAATGGATCTGGATGAAACTTGGCTGAGAGATAGACTACAATCTGGAATAGCATAGGCTACTTTTTAACCCGTGGAAATACCGAGATTTAAATTTGCGCGGGTGAAACCGCGGGGCACAACTAGTTAATTTATAATGGGCTCAAATCCCACTCGAATATTGACGTTTGGAGTATTATAAAAATGATTGTAAATTTGATTATGCTTGCGCCGTCATCTCTTCTTTATCTGTTTCAGAATCAAGTTCTTCGAATGAGAGTGATTTATCTGATGATAATCCTTTTACTGGTGGAAAACAAACTCCCGGCGGCCATTCACCTCCTGCTGCACCAATAGAAACAAGAGCAGAGCAGAGCCATGGCTCGATGACCGAACCATTGGATCGCACTAGACCCACTAATCAGAAATCTCTAGAGGCAGCCTCCTCAATTAAACAAAACAAAAAAAAAAGAGAATTACAATCAGGCCAGTAACAGGTGTGACGCCAAGTCCAGTCATTGTACAACAAAAAGATTCGTAGTCATCGCATGCCAGGAATCCAGATGCAGTGGAATGAAATGATAAGCTGCAAGGCTCAAGAAATGAATTGGCAAATTCAAGTAAAAATTTGGAAACGATGCAGGAAAATTACTCCAATAACAGCGTATTGGATCAGTCTACAGAGTTACTGAACGTTTTCTCAAGTGACTTTTCATTGAGTGGACAAAATATCCATTCCATAGTGGTCGAAGAGTGGAATCCAATACTAAGAATGGATTATCAGAAAAGCTGAAGGAAACAATTATACAGAAATATACCACGCCAGATAACTGCAAGCTTTTGAAAGCACCTTATTTAAATAATGAGGTAGCCGTCATTATTGACGAGCATGCGAGATTTCGGGACAAAAATGCACAAATGAAACAAGATCAAATGGGCCTTGGTCTGACTGCACACTTATAGAGCACTGCGATGAAAAGTACGAACAACAAGCGATGATACATTTCAGGCAAGGGTGTTTGTTGTTGGCTGATCTTCATTTTGAGCGAAGCAGGACTAGAAGAGTTCTTTGTGGTTCAAGCAATCAAGATATAAAGGATTTCATTTGTGGCGTGTTCGGTAAAGATGTGAATGCACGTCATCCGAACAATTTGACTTATATAGACGTGGTCTTTAAGAGGGACGACTCACTGTTTGGTCTTAACGCTGGTCAAGTATTTACAAAGTGTCCCAATCATTTTTCCACGCGTCGTGCTCCTCACAGCTGAGCTTCATGACCATTGGCCATTTTGAGAGTCTGCTCGCCATTCTTATATAATGGACAAGTGCGAGTGGAACTTGCGTCCAAGGGCCAACTTTATTTTATTATCGTGCTAAGACTCTTATCTACTCGACTTACAAGTCGGTGGAATAAATGATGAGCACTGGCCTAAGCTAAGTGCACACTAGGCCCACTCAATATTATTTTTCAATAAATTGTTAGTAAATTGTTGGAGTAGTTTGTTCAGGGACATCGACATTTTAAAAATTACTGTGTGCTTTTATTTATAATTATTTTATTTCTTAGCTTTATTTTATTTATGTTATTTGGGGTTTTTATCAATAAATAAATATAAGCAATACCAAACGATTTCTTATCATAGTAACACACCATCTTTTTGCACGCCCAAGAAGACTGATAGACAATGCTATTAGCGTTAAGTCCTCTTAATACTACATTGTTTTATGTTAAATTAAATAATAATTAAATTAAACTACATAATTAATTTAGAAAAGAAACTTACAATTTTACTCATAATTTTATTTTCCTACTCGTGTACGTTTTAAGTCTGTTGTAAAATACTGTTGGTTTATGAAAGGAATTATTGATGTTATAAAAAAATACAATGCAAAAACATGTATACTCTTCAAAACTTTACTCTAAAGTAAGATTTTAGAAAGCATGCATTAAAAAAAACACATAACAACTGTGGCCCGATTACGCTAAACTCTGGCTATCGAGATGGCTTTCAGTTTGACATAATTTGATTCCCATAGTGTAAAAGCAAATGTATAGGATGGATGGAAATCAAATATTGCCAAACTGAAAGCCATCTCGATACCCAGACATTAGCGTAATCGGGCCGCTGGTTCCGGCTTCTCAATGTTGTAAAGTCGTCTATATCTCTCAACAACTCCATTACACTTTTATAGCGGTAGAATCCGTAAAGTTAAGCTGTTCAGCAGCAATATCACGGAGAAATTATACTAAGCACCTCTTCTTAAAGTTAGTATCTTGTCTATGTACCTATTTATTTTAAATGCAGAACTCTTTTGTTCAAAAATGAAATAAACAGGGTTAGTACCTACGCTCGACCTTATCCTCTTGCTCCCTTGGTAGGTAACGTAGACTTCGTCTATGCTGGTTGCACGAATAAATTGGTTGTGCTGCCAAGCAAAACCATGGGCTAGGTTCCATAGAGTTTTTTTTGGTAGCACGACTGGTTTAAACTACCGTGAAATAGACACAGATATATATAAGGCTGTGGAGAACTTTTTCAATAAGTCTTGATTTAGGCACACAAGAAGTTGTTTTTTCACAAAACTTTTTACTAACGCAAGACCCTTTCTCATGTTAATACTCGAACACGGAAACTTTTTGTTTTGCAAACCATATCCACCTCATAACCCCGTCGCTATCGGTTTCTCCTTTGGTTTTGTATAAATATTTACGAAAAAGTTCGTATGGGTTAACAAGACTAAGTTTATGTGTGAGACCACCGAAGGCTGGATTATTTGTATACATCTGTAATTTACGAAAATAATGTTATTATTTATTTTTGAACCGACTTCAAAAAAGGAGAAGGTCCTAAATTTATCTGAATCTTTTTTATGTATGTTACCTCATAGCTTTATACTGGGTAGACCGATTTATATGATCAGATCTGACGAGAAGGTTTTGAGTAACAGTAGTGTCCAGACACTACTGTTACTCAAAACCTTCTCGTTCTCTTTCAAACTCTTTCAAGAAAAAACTGACTTCAAATGCCCAGGCATTTGAAGTCAGTTTTTTCTGAGAAGAAAGAGTTACAAATAACTCTTTCAAAAAAGTTTCAGAATATAGATTTTCGTAAAGGTTTCTAGACAGTTTACTATAAGTAGGCAATAAGTTACACGTTGTAACATAGGCAGTATGCCGTTGAATCTAAAATGAATTTTCGAACTTACAAAATATAAACAATGCTTCAACTTTTGTCATGCAAACTTTAAATATTGCTCTGAACCATAAATAAAATAAAATAAATAAAATAAAAAAATAAAAAAGCCTTTATTTCTAGTATAGACACTAATATATACATTCTTATTACTAACTTACAACATACAAGTCGCCTCAGCGGCGTAGGCCTCCCCTAATTCCCTCCACATACCCCTTTCACGCGCCTTACTCATCCAGTCTGAGCCGCAACGTATATTGAATATATCTCGCCATCTCTTTCTAGGTCTACCTTTCTTTCTCTTACTTTCGATGGGAATCCACTCGGTCACCCTCTTGGCCCACCTGGTATTTTCCAATCTGCAGACATGGCCTGCCCAGTTCCACTTTAAGATTCTTATCCGTGCCTTTACATCTTTAATTTTGGTTCTTTTTCTTATTGTCTTATTGTTTATTTTATCTGATAATTTTAAGCCCAAGATACTTCTCTCCATTTTCCTCTGACAGATTGCAAGTTTTTCTTCGTCTTCGTTTCTCAGAGACCATGTTTGACATCCGTACGTTAAACATGGTTGTATTGCAACTTCGTAGACTTTCTTCTTTATGTGAGTTTTTATTTTCCTATTTTTCATTATTTCTTTTAGTCCCCAATATTTTTTCCAGGCTAGAGCTATTCTTCTCTCAATGTCTTTTTCTGTACAACTTTCGAATGAAACTAACTGTCCAAGATATACATATTCCTTTACATATTCTATCAAACTTCCCTCTACAGTGATAGGTTGTAGCTCACCATTCGTTAATATCTTTGTCTTGGAAGTGTTTAAAGTTAGCCCTACCATCTTGCTTTCTCTTGCTAACTCAGAGACCATTACTTCTAAGCCTGCCGCGCTTTCAGCGAACACCACAATGTCGTCTGCGAAACGGAGATGACTCAAGAGTTCCCCGTCAATCTTTACTCCTTTACTCTCCCAATCTAAAGTTCTGAAGATAGATTCGAGTACCGCTGAAAATATCTTTGGTGAAATCGGGTCTCCCTGTCTCACTCCTCTTCGCACTGCAAATTCCATCCCCTCTCTTTCTAGGCGAACTTTTGCACAACATTTCGAGTACACACTGTGGATCAAATTAGTGTAGTTTGTGTCGATACCTTGTTGTGCAAGAGCTGACCATATGGCGTGGTGAGTCAAAGAGTCAAACGCCTTTGTATAACCGATGAAGCACATGTACAAGGTAATGCCATATTCATTTACCTTTTCTATCAATTGAGTTACTACTTGAATATGATCCATTGTTGAAAAGTTTTTTCTGAAACCCGCCTGCTCGCGCGGTTGATTTTCCTCTAAAATGTTTGTGATCCTATTCAGTATGACTTTGGAAAATACCTTGTACACATTTGACATCAAGCTCGATAATTCCCTAGGTCACAACGATCTCCTTTTTTGTGTAAGAGTATTATAGTAGATTTGGACCATTGTTCAGGTGTTGTTTCGCTTTCCAGGACGTTATTGAAAAACACTTGCTCTGAACCATACAGAGCAATATTTAAAGTCCTATTACGTAATGTTCATAAAAAGAGACGACAAGTTCTCCATATTTCACCTGTCTTATTTTATATTCTGAGAGCAAATAGAACAAAGTCATATTTTTCCGACTTTACTCTCAATGCAAGTCGCGTGCATTCCAAACGTGCCACATGAATTTACACGTAGGAACAGCCCGAACAAAATTGTAGTGTTATTAATATAACTAATTCACTCCATGCATAAATATTCACTCAAGTTTTTAAGGCAATTTGACAGCCTTCACAGCTCAGTTGGCAGTAGCTCTGCCTTCTGCGTTAATTTATTAAAAAAAATACATATGGCCACCGGATAAGGTAGCTTTACATCAAATTATTCTTCCAATAATCAAATTTACAAGTGACAAGCGTCAGATTTCCTTAGAAGGTTTTCCCTCATCTCTACATGCTAAGGTATACATATATATACATTTCTATATTTATAATTTGTGTGTGTGAGTGAGGAAGCTGTTTGGCTGGAGCATGGACATGGACCCTCCATTAAGCTTATTGCAGCTGGGAGAGTGAATTTCTAATTACGCCAAGAATTCAGCCCACGTAGCGTATTGCGGAATAATAGCATGTCACAGGTTATATAGGTCATCATGCTTGACCTGTCTCATACATGATAACTGCAGTCTTAAGAATCAGAGAAAAATATGAAATCCAAGTATACTTTATAGCGTTTGTTTCCGTGGGTTTTCATTATTTTGGTACCAAAGTACATTACTATTATGTATTCTGTAGTACGAGGTAAAAAGTATCTTACAATATTTATTCTATAAAGGATGAGAGGAGTAAAAAGCCATGGCGGTGAGATCTCTTCGTGTGTTCTTCAAAGATGATCGATTAAGATATTGCAAGGCTTTTTTCATTTGACTTTTTAAATTTCTTTACTTTCAGCTGACAAGTCGTGTTTGTGTTATCTTAGCTCTCATATATAGCTGCTATTAAACCAATAATAATAAAAAAAAACAAAAGCCCCGGATAATCCCTCAAATGATAGCCCACCGGGTAACAGCACGTTCTTGTACCGGATATTAATCCGTTTTGGTTCCACCAGTATTTGGGTAAGTGGTAAGGTATTTGTGTCAAGTATTCCCTCGCGGTTTCCGCTAGCCAGCGTTCTAATCTAAGTAGGATGGTATAGTTTAATTAAGCCCGCGTCATGTAGGCAATTAGCTTGCACAGCTAGGGGTTGTCCTACCAAGTTTCTGCTGCCAAGCCGTGGTGATCGCACTGCTGTTTCTATTTCAAGGGTATAAATGCCGCCAGTTCTAATTACAGGAACATGAGACTTAGCGACTGGCTTTTATTAATAGTCCCTGACACATTTTTACTCTACTCTTATTCCATTTTAGACAGTTGCCTCGTAGAATATTCGTGTCACTGTCTCTTTAATGTCAATATGGCGGCAATTTTAGAAAGTAAAATACTCAGTAATCAATGTTTAAAAGAGCCTAGAGCTCAGAGCGTCTAGTCTCAAAGCAAATGCAATACAACGAATAGAGTGCGACTGACGTCATTCGGTCATTTTTGTGTTAGCCGACGACGGTTCCATCACTAAAATCATCACATCAACACTACAAAAAAACAGTTTACTGTACTGATTGACTTTATCGCATTTGACGTGGTTAATGCGCCACGACAAGAAAACGCCGACTCAAATTAAACGCCTACTCAAATTATGGTTGTAGTTCGTAGCTCCTCTACGGCGTAGCGGGTGACACACTCGGTATAACACTGCCGCATCCGATCTAATTTGCATCCTGTGGCTATGAAACCGCTTAGTCAGCGCTTCTCAATGCAGAACTGTTTAGTTTGGACTGAGTCAACACCGCACAGAGGACAGAGGCACAGCTAACCTATCAGTTACTTTAAATAAACGTCCAGTAGCGAAGTACGAGGCTAAGGTATTACCACAGAAGAATTGAATAGTAGTACCTACAGAAGGATCACTCCGCAGATTTTTTCAAATAAAAATTGACCTTTGCTGAGACTTAGTACAGCACAATTCAGCTCGCACAGCGATACCCGCGTTACCTCGATAAAATTGCCTAAATATTTCCATCCCTTACTAACACGTAAGTCTATTTCGCACTTGTAACGCTAGAGCTTACTCTTGTTGTTGGTATTTCACCAACAACGCGCTGTCAAACTATTTATTTCTTCTGAGTTCTTATATGCGCAACGCGACGATGACGTTACATACCGGGTATAAGTCATACTTTCCTTGGTATAGGTGCCGGCCGAACGTAGCTAAACTTCGGAGTGACACACCCCTGGTTTTTAGTGGGTACCGTTTGCGTTATTTGAGTGATAGTGATAAACAGACAAATTGTGGCCGTGAGCATTGTGCTCGCAAACGTGGAAAAACCTGATTGAGGCCCGGTTTCCACCAAAGCGGTGCCGAGCGGAGATGTGCTACAAGCCTGTTTTTAAACTTTCGCGATCATAACACATAATTAATTTGAAATATTTCACGGGTATTTATCGCGTTTTACCTTTAATAATTTCCCGACGTTTTGGCTATGTTGCAATAGCCGTGGTCACGGACAGACTCAGTAAAGTTAGTCTGCCCGCTACAAAGTTATGCTACAAAGCTGGCTAGTAATTTCCACCAAAGCGAAGAGAGATGTGTTTAGTGGAAAGAAGATATGTGTAGTGGAGCGGAGATGTATGTAGTGGAGATGTGAGCTGTGAGAGATCGAAACTAGCCAAGGTTGCGTGCCGCTCTGCAGCCCGACTAGACACTTTTCCGCTCCGCTCCGCCGCCGCGCTGCTTACTCGCTCGTCGCACAAAATCCTATAGAAAAATGAGACCTGTCTTCTCCGCTACGCTCCATATTTATTTATTTATTTATTTTTATTTCTCAAAAAATTAAAATCATCTTTCCTCCGAAGCTGAGCGGAGAAGAGATGTGGAAATAACGAAATCGAATGGGTTTATTCAAACACATCTCCACTCCGCTCAGCTCCGCTCCGCTTTGGTGGAAACCGGGCCTGAGGGTGATGACGTCAATATAACAACGAAAACCAATAATAACTCACGAATGGTCTAATGCTACACGAAAAAAATTTGAGTTCTATCATCATAAATATATATATTCTATATATATTTTTATCATTTATGACTGGCAAACTATAGCAAGGCGCTGCGATGAAAACAATAACGATCACGATCTTCAGAATAAAAATAGAATAAAAAATAAAACTCTCTCTTAAACGGTGAAGGAAAACATCGTGAGGAAACCAGTTAGTATTCTAACAGCGGCGATGAGCTTGCAACCTGTCACGTATGAAATACTAACTACTGCAAAATGTGGGTATGTGCCAAATGTAAAGTTTGGACGTACCTCTGACTACCCCCCTTAGACATCCTCAAAGAATCTTGAATTAGTACCTACTTGGTACTGGGAGATCTGAAGGGATATCTACCGTGCCTGGGGATCAAAGTCGTGAAGCTGTTTCAGTTTCAGTTTCATTTTACACTTGTAAAAATACTTGTATGCACTCGCCCTTGAATATTATACTCGAACTTTCTTCCTAAATACATTCTTCTTCTGGATGTGACATACCTGGATGTGTGAGTACCAAAAATTCATCTGTGCGAAGCCAGGCGGGTAGTGGACCCGCCTGGCTTCCCCGACAGTCATATATCACAGTACTTGCTAAATTTACATCAATCAATAATGTTATTAAAGTAGGTTAGTTAACTAACCAGCATTAAAGCAAATGGATTAATCCATTACATCTACGTTGTAATTAAAGCTGAAACACGCTAAGTAATTAATTAAATTAACGGGTACAACGTTTATTTATTTATTGCGTTCTTGAAGATATTCAGGATCTCACATACAGTGTGCAGCTCAATTAAGTTAGTTAATATGAGTCAATGCACTTTCAGGTCGTCCCAAGGTCTATGTCATAGTATAATGACAGCTAGAGCCATTGACAAGTGACAGGTGACAGTTCACAGGCCCAGTGACAGCCGAAAAAGCTAAGAAGTGCTATTCTGTCAACAAAACTAGCCCAATTAAGTGGCCGGAATCCGCGGTTTTCAAATTGACTTTCTGTAATACTTTCACCCGTTACTAGCGCCACCTGCGTAAGTGTTTTGCCAGTGGAAATGCCAACATAAGTGAGGTGATAGAAGTGAGCGCGGGTCCACAAGGTGAAACTCCCCGTGATTTTGCTATTTACGGAATAACACTACAGATATACCTAAATGCCACGACACACCTAGCCAAATGGTGTTCGTTTCTTCTTGGTCGAACAGTTAGGAATCAAGCATCGACAAGTATACTTGGTGCACTTGAGACTTATTTACGTATATCACCAGCTCAATGGTTCGTTAGGTAGCATGTAATCAGGCTTTTCATCATACGGCGTCACGACTATAGGTATATAATGTTGTTACAAATTTATGTGCACATACGTATGCAGTAGGTATTCGCGTAAGTAATATAACCTCGAAAAAACGAAAGTTGTATGCTGCTGGTCACAAAGAGCAGAGGCATATGGATTAATCCATCACTTTGGTAGTATATCGGAGCAGCGTGGAGCGGGAAAAGTAATTAATAAAATGGACGAGTGTATAGCAATGTTTTCCATAACGAACTCGTTACTCGCATTCTAAATTCAAAAATCAGTCAGTCGTGTTGGCACCGTATATCATTGGGGTTTTTTTATATTTCATCTCAATTATGTACCCAAACACATTATATAGATAAAAAAAACGGTGTTGATGTACCACATAACAACCACCTTAGGCATAGGAAAATTTAATTAAATGCTAATATTATACCTAGACAATCAAGGCTTGCTAATGAAATTGATAAGAGTGAGTGCCATGTCCTGAAAAAATATCAACAACTTTTTATTAAGGTTCCGCATACGAAGCCACTATTTAAAAAAACTTATGACTATTGAGTTACAAGTACTATAAGTTTAAAAAAATAAGCTTTATTTGTTTTATAAATAATCAAAGAACACCAGTTATAAAAAAAAAAAATAACCCCCGTTTTCTGAATGCTCGATCAACACTAATGGGCTGTCAAGTAACTTGCTATTTCAGCTTATACTTCAGATTAAATAGACATAGCATGACTTGACAGCCCATTGGTGTTGATTGAGCTTTCAGAAACCGGGGGTTTATGTAAAAATATATAGGTTCGTAGTTCGAGTTCGAGATTCATATTTCCCGCTGCGCAGCTGAAATAGAATATCGACGAGCTCTGCTTTCAAGCTGAAAAAATGAAAAAACATTGGAGTGAATGGAAATCTATTGGAATAGTGTGACCAACTGACCAGTGACTAAAACAATTGGGTCAATCCGATACTACGATGGGTAAGCAATTTCAAGTTGATTGGTTCTTGACGGAATTAAAAATTGACTCAGGGAAGTGATGGGTTGATCATAAATTGTTTCTTACTAAAGGAGCGTCTCGAGAAGTGCAGGACCAGATTTCAGATTCCAAAAGGGTTCTTGTTTACTAAATATAAAACCTAATGTAAAAGTTGTGGCTCATACACACTCATCAAATAAACCAATACCATATTGACTTAATTTACTGTTTTTACCTATATGCAATTAAATATTTTATTATCTATAGATATGTTTAGGTAATACGCTTTTGAATTTTGTGCCGTAATACTGAAAATTAGCTAGGGGTATGGATGTTCACATTATTTAAAAATCTTAACCTGGCAAGAAAATACAATTTTAAAAATATAAATGATATCGGACAGCAGATTACTATATACATTACACTGACAATAACCTAGGAATATAGGCGTAGCTAGAATTTTACATACACTGGCACAGACTTGCGCACCGGTATTTCACACTACGGGGCAATTGCAGCATGATATTGCTTGGTTGAAAAGAGCTGCATCTAAAAACACGCTTTCCTCTCGTGCGTATCCGACTTAAGGCGTTGCCAACACCTAATATTTCTCTCGCTCGCACGATTCGACATTTTGAAAGATATAAAATCACAAATTACAATTTTGAAAAATAGTAAACAACCATTTTGTGTGCAATCAAATTGCACACCGTTTGGTATAAATTTCATTTTGATCGATGCACGTTTTCCTACTCAAAAGTTTGCTCATGTACTAAAACTAGTAAAGTTAACTTTTGAGTAGGTAATCTTGTATCTATCAAACTGATTTTTTTACTAAACTGTGCGCAATGTGTTTGCACACAAAATGGTTGTTTACGATTTTTCGAAAATGGATTTATTGAATTTATATCTTTTAACGTGTCGAATCGTGCGAGCGAGAGTTACATTAGCTCTTGTCTTCACCTTAATATGCATATCCGCTGTTACGTAAATCTGATGTTTATACAAATTGGCTCATAGCTTCACCTTCCACTAAACATCACATTAAAGTGCCTACTAAACACGAAATAGCAACGTACGCAAACACATCGCTTGATAGTACTGAAATATGGTAATCTTGGGTCTACTGAATGCTTCACAATATTGTTGTGTCAACTGAGAGAAAAACACAGATAAATATTTCGTAGTCGGTAAGAAAATGTTAGTAAAATAGCATTTAATAATAAATAAAATCAATTTATTCGAAATTTAGTACATAGGTGTATCCTTAATTTATGTTCCTACAATATAAGAGCTCTAGTGGTCTAGTGGGAATGACCCCAACTTCCGATCGAAGATCGTGGTTGAATCCGGTCGTGCTCCATTGAATATTTCCCTTCGGCGTATGGATGTTGATTATTGGGAAATGTGCGTATATGCCAATGTAACTTTGACTTAGAAATCCTTAAAGAATCCTGAGTTCTTATTTATCTACGAGATCTGAGAGGATATTTACCGAGCCCAGGAATCAAAGTCGTGGAAGAGCTTCCTGTTTTATGAAACATCTGACGCATCTGACCAACGGGCATGGTAGAACATATTCTACCGTTCTGATATCATCAGTAGATATGTTTACAAAAAGACCGGTAAGAGAAAGCACGGAAATATCAGATTAAGAGGTTACTTATAGGTATTATAGAGAAGAGAGGAGTACGAAAAATTGGAGTAATAAAGGGTGCTACCTAACAGTGAGTCCCCAACGGATTGCATAGATAGGTAGGAACTTCCATCTCGCATTCCTACCATCAGGCACTCGAATGATGGCTTCAGGTAGTCGTATGCAAAGTAAAAGGTATATAAGTTGTTGCCGACTCAATATTATGCGTAATGTTTATCTCATACCCTTTGGGTTCGAATCGAAATGGGCAGAACGGAGCCCTTTGAATTTATCGTTGTCGGGAAAGGGGCCTAGCTAAAATAACTGGTATAAAACTGTAAAGTAAAACCTCAACTACAATATTGGTCTTAAAATATAAATAAATAAGTTCTTTATTTACCATAATAATAAAAATAGCACAAAACTAAACACTGTTTAGTTATGTATAACACTTATCAACTACAACTTATCAGGCTAAAACGCCTCTAAAAAAGTTATTAAATAAAATTATTATTTAGGGTCATTAAAACTTTTTAAATCCTGACTTACCTACTTTGATTTTATATTTTAATCTACAATTTTTTTATTTTAATTTATATTAATTATATTATTAATATTAAATTTAATTTATAATACTTTCAGTGAACAACGCAAAATAGTCGTTTAAAGTTAAGTTGCAAATAAAAAGGTTTAGGACGCTAAGCTCGGTGAAATGTTAAATGAGCTGGACTAATTACTTTTGAAAATGTGCCAAAAGTCTCTACAGACATATTTTGGAGCTCGCTCGAGAGTGCACGCTATTGCGTGGAAGATGCACTATGTTGATTATACTTTTTGTGATTAACGAAATTTAGAGGATTTTATAGACTCATTTGAAAAGTAAGGAGTTATTAATTAAAATAATTACGATAAATATTATGACTTAACTAGCTGGTGGAACAAGCAGATGACCCACCTTATATTAAGTGGTAACCATCACCTTATAACAAAGCGTTGCCTCGTAAGTCACTCACGATAGAAACGTGCCCTCAGGTGCACTGCCCTGCGTCAATCAACTTAAGGCATATAGCCTCATGTGCCTGTAATTAAACATCGGTTTACCTTCTTCAAACCGAAACACAGCGTTGCTGCTTGGCGGCAGAATAAGGCGTGGTCGTAGTACTTCCCCGGACGAGCCCTTCACTAGAATCCCATTTTTTGAAACTTTTGCTAAATAGCTTTCGAAGCAAGATCCTTTCAATATGCTACAAGTACCATTTATTAACTATGTATATACGGGCACTTATACAGGGTCTAATATATGGAGGCGTGTCCAATCGCTTGACCTGTTGTAGGTAGCTAGGTAATTGTACTCATGGGAATCGGGTTCGGCTACACGGCTGCGGTCACGCTGCGGTTCAAAAATATGGCCAATAATAAATTATACAGGGTGTAATAAACCGGTCTTGAATAGAGACGGTAAAAGAAAAAAAAAGATTTTAATTTATTGAAATAGTTAACTTTTTTTTTATACAACTAGGTGATGGAACAAGCAGATGGTCCACCTGATGTTAAGTGGTAACCATCACCTATAAACAAAACATTGCCCCGTAGGTCACGCACAATAGGAACGTGCCCTACGATGCACTGCCCTGCGTCCATCAACTTGAGGCAAACAGACGTTAAGCCTCATGTGCCTGTAATTACACCGGCGACCACACTCTTCAAACCGAAACACAGCGTTGCTGCTTGGCGGCAGAAAAAGGCGTGGAAAAAGGCGTAACTTGAATGAAATCGATTTATTTTACAGATTTATTATATTTTCAGTTTAATACTTATGTGTATAAAGTTTACGTTACGTTATTCACTTGTTTCTTTATTTATCACAAAACTTATGAATAATTGTGATTTTTCGGTGGCTTATTTAAATCAAAAATTAAATAGGAAATTCCTAGGTCTTCCAGTCTTCTAGGTCTTCCAGTTCGTAGTCGTCATTCGACCTTTATTCCCCAACTATTGTCAGTTCTTCGAGCTATTTGACCTGCTTACTTCAGTTTGCTTATTCTGCGAACTATGTCATCTACTTTGGTTCTTATACAAAAATACATTTACAGGCACATGGAACTTAACTCCTGTACTACTCTGAGTGATAGACGCAATGCAGTGCCTCATAGATGGTCCCGAGCAAATGTGATATATATGCAGATGTAACCGTTCAACAGCTGGGCCTCGCTTTGTTTGTAGAAATTACAGCCACTTTCCGACAGTTATTAAGGTGCCCCGAGCTCCAATCGTCAAACTCTAACAAAAGAAAACTTCCCGATTACCATCTAAAAACTCTTGCTCCATTGTTTTTTGCTCGGGTTTGTTTTCACTACGAGCATTAATAATTTAAAGCGAAGTGCTGGCGTGCCAGAGAACAAATTCTTCTTTTCGTGTCACTAGTTTCTTTCGAAACAGTGTGGTAGAACAAATTCTAATTTATATCTACTAGGCTATGCAAACTATGAGATAATGCACAATGCTTTGCTATACTGCAGCCCGCATCGAATAATTCAGTTTCAGCGTAAAAAAGTTACAAAATAATCTGGCTCGCAAAATATTGTTTACATCTTGTTTGGACAGAGTTGGAGTAGCCCCAAACTTTTTAACCATCTGAATCCACAGTGCACAGGGTGGTTTAACTAAATGTATGAAACATTTGTTAGAAACAATTGGTTATGCTTATAAAGATGATACATTTAAGGTAGTATGATACACATGAGGTTTGTTTTAATTAATTTCTCGCTCTCCAAATGTGCTAGATCCTACTCAGTATAAATATAGGAGAATTAATACAACTGTGAAAATAGGGCTGTAATTTATATTATCGTATACAAGAAAAAATTGACTATTTCAATAGACCTTTTGGTACATAGGTAGCTTTGAAAATTACATGGGATGCCAATGGCACGTCCAAGCACGAACGTAACTCGATGAACAATCTATTTAACCCATTTATTTTTGTTGAACCACATATCTATGGTAAAATCCATAACACTTATCATTGCTTATAACAACCTTTAAAAAGATAGCACCACAAAAAAGTAGTTCCTGCATAGGCCAGGCCGTTATACGTAAGGCGGTTAAGATTTTGGTACTACAATGTAACTAACGTCAGACAGGCTTGACTAACATATCGTAAGTGGAGGAGGGCAGTGGGCCGATTCTAGACCCGTGACTTTTTTGTCACATTAGACATATGTCACGAAAACTGTCAAATTTCAATAGACACGACAATTTGCAATCGATTTTGTATTCTAGCAATATCACATTAGACATTTGTCGAGCGTAGGCTGGTAGACATGTACTGTCGAGTGACATCACTACTAGACATTTGGCATGCCACGGTAGACATATATCACGGTAACTGTCAAATTTCAATAGACACTAAAATTTCAACAGATTTCCTATTTATCAATGTCACTGTAGATATTTGTCGAGCGTAGGCCGGTAGATACGTATCGAGTGGTCAGCAGCGGTAGACACTGACCACTCTACACTACA
Source organism: Plemyria rubiginata (assembly GCA_963576535.1). Classification (NCBI taxonomy): domain Eukaryota; kingdom Metazoa; phylum Arthropoda; class Insecta; order Lepidoptera; family Geometridae; genus Plemyria; species Plemyria rubiginata. The sequence continues at coordinate 6,053,019 of OY754926.1, forward strand.
TGTTCACGAGGGACTGACATATTAGTTTCATAGTTTGGGCTGCAGTCGGATATATTTTCCACACTCTCACCACGTCGTCGTTATTATTCATTATTATTGTGTGTGTTTAATTTAGGTACCTACCCAACAACATATCAACAAGTTTTGTTTGAATTGATATTTAGCAAGAGTTTTTTTCATTCTGACTGACTGATATGCAATCTACAAATTACAATACCTAACCTATCAAAGATTATATAAAAACTATTTGCGTTAGCATCCCTCGGGTTTGCCAGATGTTTTTAATCGAGCGATATCGATCGTACGCAAGGTGTTTAGAAAACCCGATTTTCGAAGAAAAATTTTAAAAAAGCCGTACATATGAAAATTTAGTAATAAAATAAGTTACGTCGTAAACAATTTTTTTATGAACATCAGATTGAGCGTTTCATTTGCTGGTTCATAAATAATTAATTAACCTTTTGAATAACTTTTTTTTTTGCATATGAATTATAGCGAATACGGCGCTCAACAATATCACACGCCCCGCACCGCGCGCCTCCCCGATTTTTGATTTTCCGCAAAAGAAAATTAAATAAAAAAATACTAGACCACGTATCTAAGTTCTGTAAACGATGTTAGCTTCCTAAATAATATTTCTATAAGTTTTTATCATTTTCGTAAGCCAAAATGTACAAACCACAACACAAAAACATAATGAATACGTAAACAAATAAAAATGTTGATACCCGTAATGTCGAAAACAAGAAAACTACAACGAAATTCGCAAATCCAATGACGTAAATAGCTTAACCGTACCCTAGTTATTACAAAATATTCCATAAAACATCCATTTACCTTGATAAAATGACAAATTTAGAGCCCACCTTCATCAACACAACCAAAACAACACGGTACACAGATAAATTATTTTCTCTTTTTTTTCTCTAAGGAACAACTATTTGTCGTTCGAATACATAGCAAATATATCAATCTTATACTCTGTAAAACATTGTTCATACCAATAAAGACTAAATTTTATTTTATTTTTAACATTAAAAAACTTGGTGAGTAGCATGAAGTTGTAGATAAAAATGGAGACCACACTTCGAATACCTACTTGAAGCATAACCTATGTATTACTATCTCGCTCTATGTGGGCAGACCCTCTCTTTCTAAATAGATAGATAGCAATACTATTGTCACAGATAAGAGAATACTATACTAGTACTATAGTCCACACTAAAAAGAGAGGTCTGCCCACAGAGAGCGAGATAGACATACGTAGGTATTTGACTAAAGTTGTTGTTCCAAGGGTGGCCTCCATTTTTATCTACAACTTCATGGTGAGTAGTGTGTAGTTTGGTTTGTTAAAGTTCCATAAGGTTTGATTGCTTGATTTGACATAACGCAAGACTGATGGATGTAAATGACATTGACAGCTGAATTTCCTAAGACCACCGCTTGAAAGCCATCATAGAATAAAGAAGCACAGAATCGTACATTTACGTACGTATCCTGTGATTCGAGCGTATAATAGTAGAACGGGGAAAAAATTAAATGAATACAATTTACATCTGGCAACGCCTACTAATCACAAATTAGTAGCCTACCTACCTAACATTCCATTTCGTAAAATGCGAATAAGTTTCTAGAACTGTAACTAGTATTTTATATGCACTCCACTGACATTGCTGTAATAATGGAAATTAATTCATTATGAACAACATCAAGAACGCATTATTAACCCAGTTTAAGTACTAGACAATGTATTTAATTGAAGACAATGCAGAGTTAGTAAGTGTTACCGAACTATTCTATAGAGATCGAAACGGACCGTTTCTAGTGTGGGACAGTCTGTGGAAGCTTTATTAACTATCCTTTTTTCCAGCGTTGCCAGATGTAGGTACGATTTAAATCGTATTCGTACGATTTATTCCCGTTTACAACTGTACGATCGAATCACAGAAATCGTACGGACTTAGTAATTGTACGATTCTTTTACTATGTTGAATGATCATAATCTGTGCATATTTTTAACACCTAATGTATCTCTCGCTCGCACGATTTGAAATTTTGAAAGAAATATGTTCTGTTTTCTAAAAATGCTAAATAATTTTGATACTCTATATTCCTTGAATAATGTAAACAAGTTTAAAAACTGTAATTAATATTTTATACGAAAACTACACTGATTAAAATAAATCTTTTATGAACAACAACAAGAACGCATAATAAATCCAAATTACTAGAAAAAAAAATTGAAGACATTGTATGTATGTACCATCGTACATACAATTATTGAGAAACGGAAGTTATCGGAACTTGTCTTGGCATTCTATAGTGCGAGATAGTCTGTGGAAGCTCTATGAATGAACCTTCTTTTTGACATGTCTACTAACGTAGCCACCTGAACCGGTCTGAGGTTAGCTGTGTGTGTAAATGGCCAATAGCGAATGGAAGATTCCCCAATCGGCTAACTTCAGACAGACGGTGGCACCAAGTCTATCGGTAGCTAGAATACGTATTTTGGCGCGGTTAGATATATGTCGTATAAACATTTGATGATTTTCGTGACATTTCAAATGTCTATCTCTAACGTAAATGTCATAAGTCTGGAATTGGGCTCCAGGTGTTCTCTTAGTAGTCTGTCGTACGTATTTTTGGGTGACATGAGATTTGACATTTCAAACGCTTTGAATGCATGACGTCCACCATGTGTTTTAGTGCGTTGCGTTGCTTGTATTATTTTTGGCTAAGAATATTTTTGCTGCAACTAAGCAACAAAAACCATTTAAGTTCTATATTATGTAAGCTATATTTATATTGTTTTGCATTTGTACATCTAGGATCTTTTATTGTTTAATGTTTCATACATTTTTAAGAGTAGTAGAGCTCGTTGTGAAGGGCTCGTCCGGGGAAGTACTACCATCACGCCATCTTCTGCAAGCAGCGTTGCTGTGTTTAGGTTTGAAGAGTGTGGTCGCTGGTGTAATTACAGACACAATATGAAGCTTAACATCTGTATGCCTCGAGTTGATGGATGCAGGGCAGTGCATCGTAGGGTGCGTTCCTATCGTGCGTGACTTACGAGAAAATGCTTATTGGGGATAGTTACCACATCAGGTGGACCATCTGCTTGTTCCATCAGCTAGTTGTTTATAACAAAAACTTATGCCAGGCTCCATACGTTCTTACAACAACTCCTTTAAATAACGTTTGTAAAGTATGAGGGTTAAATGTAAATTTACTGAGCTGTAAAAGCCGTACCACAACTTTTGAGCACAACCCTTCAGTATCTTTAAGTTTTGAAGACGAAAGTGTTGAAGCGATGTAATTTCCTGTGCGGGTCTAAACGACCTGGCATCGCATTGATAAAGACCCGTATCACACAACTTGAAAGGGTAAAGTGCCTTGTTATTGGGCAATTTCACTTTAATTATAGGTATATGAGGCACAAGGACATGGTAATGACTGTCGTGTATTCATTAATAAAACGTGTTGTTTAGAAGTTGTGAATTTATCGGCTTTACGTGCCTCTCGCTCGCACACAGTTGTTAACAATAATGAAGAGAGAGAAGTAGTTATTAGCTCATTACTGCAGTATCTAATGATAGACAAGTTTTCTTCAGGAACTTTGTACCAACTATCATATTTTTTGTTTGGATCAAAAACATATATTGTAATTTCTTCAAACCGTTTTGTCATCGAACCCATAAGTTTTTGGCTGCTACCGTTTAATAAATAGGTAAGTAAAGAAATCTTTTTGACGTAGGTACTTTATCTCCATACATGATAACGTAGTGAGCGGAGGCTTGTCGTTCAAATTAACTCGAGGAATCAATTCTGTAAAGTAAATCGCATGACATTTTAGTAGTAGGTATGGAGTACCTACGTATTGCTATTTTAAGACAAAGATTTCTTTTTCCTAGATGACTTCACTCTTTTATTTGTCTTTTAGTATTTTTCCTCTTTGTCTTGTAGATTGAAATAGATTGCAATAGATTGTGAACATTTTTAATTTAAAATTTCACGCCTTTTGACGTAACTGACTCTAACTAGCAATAATCACTGTAATAATGTTAAAACGAATTTCTCTTTAGTGGAAAAAAAGCTCAGCGGGTGAATATTTAGCTCACCCGCTGTGCCCAACTATTACAGAAGGCTTAAGCGGACTTTTATAATACTATTGTTTTTTCATAGTCATAAAAAAGTTGGAAATAAATAGTGCTTCTAATCTATTATCAAAAACAAGAGATGCGACAGCAGTTATAATAAATTAAGTTGCTGCTAGTTAATTAAATATTTTTTTCTGACGAATGATTCTTGAACGTCTTTGATCATTTGCCGAAAAATCTAGGTATTAAAAATAAACGTTTTTAACAACACGATAACCAACTAGTACATCAAAAATCAGTAGCGATAGCGGTAAGATTTGGTTTAATGAACAAGCTACGACTCAGATTGCTAATGGTTGTTTTTAGGTAATAACTCGTACCCTTCACTACTATTTTTTGTGATGCAGGCACAACAATTTTATTAGTATTACATATAGCCACGCCGTTTTTGTGGAAGTGGTTGTTTAATTGAACCCTTAATAAACCAAAAACATGCAGATCATCTAAGTATTTTTTTATTCCAACTTGTCAACATACCTATCAATCACAACACGGACACGCTCAAAGAATAGGTATAAAGTTTATCTTAATGACAAAAATCTTACTACTAGCAAGCACGGTGTACTACATACGAGTACATACAATTCAAATAAATAAATTGTAACATTCGACATGAACGTAAAAACAAAAATATGTACAATTCGACCGGCGCGGGGGTACTTCAGTAAATAATCAAAGAACTGATGACGCGGTTACACGAAACCAGCCGAAACAGCCTGAATTTATCTTCAGTAACTGTATTTCAGTAAAACATCCCGAGCCAGCGAGAAATTCGAAAGCACTGATGTGTATCTATTCGTTGGTTTGATGGTACCGTCAGCGTCAAAAGTATTCGTCGGCTCGATGGTACGGTCACTAACAAAATAAAACATTTTAATATTTTAACAAATTTCGTGACCATGACACTATAGAAATATTACACGGGCATTTTATCGCGTTTTATCTTTATTATTTTCCCGACGTTTCGGCTGTTGCAATAGCCATGGCCGGGTATAAAAGTAAAACGTGATACCCATGTAATTAGTGTTTCTTTCAATTTTAAATATTTCAGTTTTTTATATAACTTGCTGAGGAATCAAGTAGATGGCCCAAGTGGATGATAAGTGGCAACCATTACCATCAGCAAAGCATTGCAGTGATTAATATGTGCCTTTAATTTCATCGGCAACCACACTCTTCGAACCATTACGCTGTTTGGCAGCAGAAGAAGGCGTGGTGGTAGTACTTCCCCGGAAGAGCTCTACTACTCTTTACATATTCATTTCTTATTTGTAATGTTCAAATATTTCTCCAACCATTTCTTATCAAAGATTTGAACTTAATCTGAAGTTCCGCATTGACACAAAACTATCTGCAAATCAAAGTTACAGATTCTTCGCACATATCAAAGATCAATGCAATTTTATTGAAAAACTGAAATTCTTGATCTACTTTCTTTGCTCGTGAATCCATTTGGCAGTTTTATTTTGCCGTGGGTCCCTATTATCTAACTAGCCAACTTTATCTAGTCACGCTATGGCATGCCTGCAGCAATTTGGCAAATACAAAGCTGAAACTCAGATCAATGCTCAGTGCTCTCGAGTCGAGTAGGTCTTATGTATGTGTGTCTTACACGTGATATTGCTGGAAGTGTAAAAACTTCATTTGTTTTATGCTGTGTAATTTCACATTTCTGAGCAAGTACATTGTTCGCAAATGTAAGCTAATCCAATCCTATGAGTTTACAGAAGTAATGGCATGTTATAATTTAATTCAGCGTAAATATTTTGTACATAACTTGACGACCTCAGTGGCGCAGCGGGCGAGAATCCGCCTGCGATGCAAGAGGTTGCGGGTTCGATTCCCGCCTCGGAACAAATTTGTGTACGATCTGCAGAAATTTGTTTCGTTGGTCTGGGTGTTTATGTATTATAAAAAATCTATCTATGTAAGTATATAATGTATTAAATATATCAGTCATCTAGTACCCATAACACAAGCTTTGAGTAGCTTACTTTGGGGCTAGATGATGCTGTGTGGATTGTGCAGCATTATTATTATTATTATATTATATTATTATTATAACTATATTGCAGGAAACTACATACCAGTATAATTGATTATTTATGTAGAAATATTATTTCAAAACCGATTTGAAATAATTTGTCAACACAAAAAACAAAGCGTCATTTGTGCAGTTATTATATTTTTGTTTTTATTTTCAAAAGCGTTACCAATAAGCTTTTCCAATAAATTTTCCTACCTACTTCTGATCTGACCCATCTATCTACTTCTAATTTATTGTTTTTGAGAGACAATCATGACCCTCAGAAAACATAGGTAAAAATGCGGGGAAAATGCGCTTAATTATGACTAAATAAGCGCTTTTTCCTGACCTTTTTTGAAAGTGTACGCTTGGAAGTAAAAATGAATCAATTTTGAATAGGTTATTATTTTTAACTAAATAATTTCGAGTATACGCATGGAGCTGCCTACAAACAATACCAACTAGCCCCCATTTAATGTGGGCTCTGTTATATACATGAAAACAATTTTAGGCATGGATGCCTGTGGGCCGATACGGAGTTACACACTGGAACAATACGTGTGCCTAAACACTGAAGTTAGAGGGTTACCGAAAACATTTCTATACTAGCCACTCGCTGCGGCTTCGCTCGTTTATTACATCTGCATGACTCTAGTTGATGGACGCAGGGCAGTGCATCGTAGGTAACGTCTATTTTCGAGATAAAAAGTAGTATTTGTTCTAATCCAGGTTTCGACTTATAAAATACTTGTTCGAAGCGTGAATTGAGCTACAAACATACAAACATTTTAACTTTCACATTAATTTATTAAGACGTTGACTGACGCTAATGAAAACCTTGGGATCGCACATGTCTATATATTGATACAGCTTTCAAAAATTATTTAATACATTGTCCTTTGTAATTTATCAGTACCAAAATAAAACTTTGGAACAGTTTGATTTGCTCCACATTAATCCATTTAATCACCAAACCAGCTGCTAAGCTCCGGTGCTCGCTGCCCAACTTATAATGACCAGGTTATAAATTGTAGGTTTAAGCTGGAAATTAAAGTTAGAATCTGCAATTACCTACTCTTCGTACCTATATTATTATAGCCATATACGTTCATACATGTTCAACGTGAGAATGTTAACAATTTGTGGTATTAGCAGTAACTGTAAATTAATGAATAGCCAGTTCAACTAATGTACGTTTTGCTATTAACAAATTCAGTTGCGTAGGTCATTTGAAAATTATTTTAAAATCGCATTGCATCGTGAGGAAACCAGTTGGTATTCTAAGAGCGGCGATGGGCTTCCAACCTGTCACGTATGGAATACTAACTACTGAAAAATGTGGGTATGTGCCAAATGTAAGGTTTGGACGTACCTCTGACTACCCCCCTAAGACATTCTCAAAGATTCTTGAGTTAGTACTTGGTACTGAGAGATCTGAAGGGATATCTACCGTGCCTGGGGATCAAAGTCGTGAAGCTGTTTCATTTTCAGTTTCGTCTAAATATCATGATTACAATGAACGAATAAATAAACTAAAAAAATCCTTGAAAATAAGCGGTTGGTTTTCTAATTAATAAATAAAAAAAATTGCAGGCCATAATAACACTGAGTTATTTTTTTTTTAACATTTCTTACCATTTTTGTTTAAAATTTCCTACCATTTTCTCATGTATTAGCGTAGTTATGGGTATTTAAAGCGATGTGTCACCGAAAGATCGATTTTTTTTATTATTATTGAATGATTGAAAATTTTTTTTTGATGCCAATATGCTAATAACTAATGTTATACGTTAACTAACGTATATTCCAAGGTACATCCAAATCCATTCAGCCGTTACGTTGCGGTCATAGGTGTGAACAGTCACATCTATCGCATTTATATTATAAGCAGGTTAGTTTTGACTATGTGGCAATATGTCCGAGGCTATTACAGGCTGATTTGCGTAATGTACTTGAGTCGTGTTCCAGTATGCTTGCATGCCCAAGTCCTTAGCATTCAGAGATAATAGTGCATGTGTTATATATGGGACCATAAAAGTGTCTGAAACATTCTCTGCAAAACTGTTCACATGATTTAGGGATATGCTCATAAAAGAGAACGGTGTGGAATATGTAAAATCAAACATTTTAACCACGTGATAATACGATGCAATTTTGATGAATTTATTGTTTTATGCGTCTCCTAACAACACGGGAAATTTATTTGACCCTCACTCGATGGGTCGACAACATTGCAAAGAAGGTGCGAGTATTTTATATGCGCAAACACATTCCCTCCACTGTTTCCCAGCGTTCTTTTTAAATGACGCCCTCTAACAAAGTCGCCACAATACTTTTTTCTTTTTTTTTTTAGTACTTAGGTAACTCTGCACACACACATGTTGCAAAGCAAAACCCACGCAGATTTAAATCCCGGTATTCCCACGGGATGAAAAGTAGGCTATGTGTTATTCCAGACTATATTAATCTTTCTCTCTGCCAAGTTTGATCCAAATCCGTTCAGCCGTTCCGGCGTGAAAGAGTAACAAACATCCATCCATCCATGCTTACAAACTTTCGCGTTTTTAATATTAGTAGGAAGTAGGATGTTACAGGCACAAGTAAGACGAATCACGGACAGTTGCCAAAATATATTTTTCATTTCTTCTTTTTCTTTATTATCTTTCTTAATGAAAGTTAAGTGGCAGTGGAAAGCGTCAACGGATGGAGCTGTTGCTACAATAATGCTGAATAATGCCAACACGAACTTAATCGTCCGAAAAAAGCTTCCGATCAATTTGGGGGTGAATCAGCGAACTCGCCTTAGATAAGTTTCCTAAAAAGCAGCTGCCATTATTAAACGGAAATAGCTCAAAACATATTTTTACCTGCACGATCTACATTAAAAATGTTAATGCAAATTCAATGCAGAACTATGGAGCTATTTTTACGACAGTCGTCATCATTAATTGAAAGAAATTAATTTCTGGACAGGAGTAACGATTTTTTGTAATCTTTACCATTGTAAAGATTACAAAAAAATCGTTCATGGTGTCACATGCTTCAGCTTCTGGTTTACGGTTGCTTAGGAGTATTGAGAACCTTTATTCACACTATACCTCGAAAAGCACGACGAGCCCATTGCTACTAGTTCTAGCATGCCAGTGTGTTTTCACTTGCTATTCCTAATTCTTAAGGTGTGATTTGGGTAGGTTACACTGTTTCAAGAGGTATATTTAAGAGGTATATTTTAGTTATAGGTACTCTCTTTTACCTAAAATTTACATAAAATTGTATAGATCATACAGCAAAATATGTAATACGATAAAAGCTTGATAAAAGTTATCGAAATATTGCTCACCATAAAATTCTATTGCCAATTCAAACGGTGATATTTATCATATTTTATCTTTGAGTATGACGTACCAAACTTATATGCCGAATAATATGTCATTTAAATATTCACTGTGGGTATTCTGGGTATTCACTGTGTGTGACAGCCTTTATTTGGTGCGGAACTAGGCCAGCTTCTAATTTGAGTGCTCTAGAGTTGATTCTAAAATGGCTTGTATGCTTTTAGAAAATTGAAAATTGGTGATTGTGCGTCTGTTTGGATTGAAAAATGAGCTGCAGAATATACGGTTGCAATAAAATACGATCATAGTTAATTTACTCGTTTGTGAACATAGGTTACACATACATAAAAGTAGTTGAAGTGTAGGTGAGGTTTTTGTGCTTTACCTGGAGGAATACAAACATAAAATCGTTTTCATGCTCTGTAATGGAGTATAAATTTTACAATAATAATTGAAAATTTTCCAACATGCAACGGATGTTGATACAAGTGTTATCTTACCTTAATGTCAACCTAAGCATTTTCTAACCATAACCATGACATAATATTTACCATAACATAATATTTCGTTATGGAACTCCATAACGAAATATTTAATTGAAAAAGATGAATAACACAAAATAAAAAATAAAAGAATACAAACAAAATAGTTTTTTTATGTCACCGATAAACAAAATATAGAGTTTGAACGTGAAAAGTAAGTGACATGAAAATACTCTTAACAAAGCTGTTTGTTTGATAATATAATGTTGTTCTATAAAATAAATGCTATACCTACCGTATTGTACCAAGAATGTCATTTAATATTAAGTTGATTTATGGGGGATTTGCGTTGCGTGGGCAAGACGCACATTTGACATAGGACCTACTTAGAACAGCTGATCTTCTTGGTAAAAAAAATTGTAAGCAGCACCAACACCAAACTACAATGTTAATTGGAAAAAACTGAAGACCCAATAGCAAAGAGTATACAATAACGTCGATAGTTTCAGGACAGAATGTTATACGCTTACTCACTGTAAGCGTGTAAACTTCTGTCCTCTCTATGATAGCTGCATTCACGCGCATCATGTTTTTTTTGTAAATATATTATAACCTGAGCCAGAAATACAACTTTTTCTTACGTCTATCGTGTTGCATACGGTGATTAGAGTTAAAGTTATGCTTACACTAATTTCATACAGCAAACGAATAAAATGGATATGCCTCCCTACCCTAGATATAATCTACGTAGCAGAAAAAATCCGTGATTTATTAAATAAAAAAGTTATTGAATTTTTCACAATTTCAACCATGCAGTGCTTTAAATGTTCCTAAATATCCCCCAGTTTCTGAAAGCTCGATCAATACTAACCGGCTGTCAAGTGACTTGCTATCTCTATCTAATTTGAAGTGAAAACTGAAATAGCAAGTGATGTGACAGCCGATTAGCGTTGATCGAGCTTTCAGAAACGGGGGGTATAACTTACAAATTTTATATAAGACAAAAAATCTAACAATAATACATACCTACATGGCGACCTCAGTGGCGCAGCGGGCGAGAGTCCGCCTGCGAAGCAAGAGATTGCGTGTTCGATTCCCACCTCGGAACAAATTTGTGTACGCTCTGCAGAAATTTGTTCCGGTAGTCTGGGTGTTTTCTATGTATAATAAAAAATATATATCTATGTAAGTATATAATGTATTAAATATATCAGTCATCTAGTACCTATAACACAAGCTAGTAGTTTACTTTGGGGCTATATGGTGCTGTGTGGATTGTCCAGCATTATTTATTTATTTTACTTATTTTTATGAAAATATTCATAACGTACGGCATAAGTTCATGAATATTCATTATGCTCTACAATAGCAAATAATATGTCTTACCGTGTGTCAGTGTGGGTGGTTTTGGCTCTAATCCACAAGGCAGGGTTATGTAGAATGCTGCTTGAAAGCACTTGTCTGTTATTTGTTACTTTGCTTGTCTTGCCTTAGCAGTTTCTAAAAGAAGAAATATGTCCAACAAAAATCCTACTTTTTAAACTTCTTCCGTTCTATCTTCTACTTTATACAATAAATGCAAAAGATACGATGTTTGGATACTTTAAATCTAGAAAAAAACAGGAATGGACTAGGTATAAAAATAAGGAAAACGCCTGAAATATTAATTTAGCAATATCTACTACAAAGTAAAGGCAGCAGCTAGTAAAAACTACAAAACTATATTTCATCTTGAAAGATTATTTAATTTATTACTGTTTATGAGCATTAATATTTATTTATTCATTCTTATGAGAGTCGGAAATCCCGGCTTTGACTTTGATAAAGGTTGGGATTCCTAAATCCCAGCGGTCAAATAGGTATTTGATAATGCAACTTGACAGTAACGTCGTGTCAAGTCAACCCATAACCGAAGAATTACAAGATGACAATGGTGTCGATTCTGTTGTTGCATTATCCTAAACTAATTTAATCTGACAGCTCTAAAATTATAGCCATCATTATCGTTTCGGTCTTTCAGAAAGGGACGACAATATTTTTAGAGCTGTCAATTTAGGTTAAATTAGGAAAACTAAACAACAGAATAGGCACCAATATCTAGGCGGTTTTAGGCGCCTCATCTAAATAGCGTATGGCGCGGACGAGGCGCGGGCCTTCACTTTTTGAGAAAACGGCAATAGGCACATTCATTTTTGGACTGAAAAACTATTACTGCCGTAGTATTCTATAAGGACTTAACGGGGGAAGTACTAGGTACCACAACATGGCTGTTTCTGCCTCCAAGCGCCGCGTTGCTGTTTGGGTTTCATGTGTGTTACAGGCACTTGAGGCTTCAATTCTGTAAGCCTGAGTTTGATGGACGCAGGGTAGTGCGTTTCGTGTGTGACTTGGGATGCAGTGCTTTGCTATTATGTGATGGTTGCTACTTAAAATAAAGTGGGCCATCTGCTTGTTCCATCAGTTAGAAGTACAAACATGTAGTGTACCAGCTGCCCTAAATGTCATGAGACCTAAACCAGGACTTGTTATGCACGTGTGTCTCAGCCGTATCCCATTTTATGACCCGATGTTAAATATTTTACAACCGATGTGTACTGCCTTATTTCTTACGGAAATGGATTCGCGGAGGAATTCGGGTTTTGTAGAAACTTTTGTATTGAATTTTTTATTATGAATTAAACCGTCTTCTTTTATTTGTGTTGTTGTTAGGTAAATACACCGAAGTTGCTGGTATGTTGGTATAACTAGGCCTTAGTTTACAGATCAGTAAAATTCTTTAGGAAGATCAGCGTTGTGTTACCAACATCAAATGCAACATCATGCTGAGCAGGACATCATTTTATGACGTGGACGTATGTACGGTAATGTGAGACACACTCCCCCCCCCCTAATTAGTTTTTTGTAAGTTTAGTATTAAGATTGTTTAAATTATCTGCTATTTATTATTATTACTAGTGTGTCACTCTTGTTGTTATATGTGTATGTGTTGTCGTCATAAATAAAAACATTTTCTTTCTTTCTTCAAATCCTTGGCGCAAAACTTAAAATCCGCAAAAATTACCCTCAATCCCAACTCTCTTGAGCAGGTGCTTTTTAAAAGTTAATACTAACAGGATAAGCAACACCTGTAAACAAAGTTAATTAAAAACCAACTTTTGTTTGTTTTTCGCACAACTTTCCGCCGGCTAACAGGGTTTAGCACCTACTTGAAAATTGTATCTACAACAAATCCAAAACACTCGGCTAAACTTTACTGAGGGCTGCCACTGAGCCACAGTATAAAGTAAATTCAAAAATGAACAGACTGGTACAGCTTTCCGACTTTTATCCCGAGACACGGTTAGATATCTACTAGGCTTTGGTCTTGACAAAACTGGCGGTAGATTCACCTAGTAATTATGTAAGACGTTTCAAAGTGACCCTTCTGGTTGTACCGAATAAAGACCGAAGAAAGATTTGAGTTATGTTCATGTATTTTATTTGGGTGATATTTTACCTAATATTACTGATTGTGAAGAATTGTATTATTTGATACCCTGATTTGAACTCAAATATTTCGTAAGTTTTGAAGGAACCCAATGACGGCTCTAAATGCACCAAAGAGAAAGTACCTAAATCTTATAATTACGACAAATTTTCAGAAAATTTTCTCGAGAAATTTTATTTAATTTTGTATACAACACAAGGCTGTGTCAAAACGTTTCCAAACTGCCTTCGTTACTCAGACACAAGTTGAAGTCGCGAGTGACGTTACCATGACGTCACAAGAGGCGGAACAGCTGATGCATGAAACGCGACCGAGGAAACTGATCCCATTTCAGCGCTGCAGCCACTATTGACGTATCTCAATTCTGGTCTATTTATAAACTAGTATTCCTGACTTTTATCTTCATCCTACTAATATTATAAACGCGAAAGTTTAGACATAGACAGTATAGACAGTATTTTATTGGCCACAAAAACACACAGCATACAATTAGGGTATTGTAGGTAGGTATAATAAAAATAATATTAAATAGAAAACGACTTATTTGACACATCAATTAAAATAAACTTTCTAAGGTAGGTAATTTGAAAAGAAGAAAATAATTATGTCATCTTCACTCTCAGAGAAGCCTTTTTGTTTACTAATGTAGTATCTATGCTGATACGACCCAACATTCGCACAAATGTTTAGAGGTAGACAGAGAAAGCAAAACACTTCCATGTACTGTCTCACCTCTCGCCTGACTCATTCTTGTTCGTGCGCGCACGGCGTTCGCACAGGTGTGTCATTGTTTTTACTTCGATCGAGCTATGGCGAAAAAATTCCGAAACAAAGACGTGAAAGAACCAAAGAAGATAGATGGATGGGAGGAAAATTATTGGAAGAAGTTTCGTGCAACTATTGACCTCTTTTCTTTTATATTATCCGTTGTATTCTTCGGATATCCTTGATGCATTCATCGAGCTGTGCACTATTTGCAACTACCATGCATGTACCGGCCTTTTACTTTTATAGTTTTTTACATATCCGCTGTATTCTTCGGATATCTCGATGCATTCATCGAGCGGTGCACTATTTGCAACTAACATGCAACTACCGACCTTTTTACTTTTATAGTTTTTTTTTTTTACATATCCGTTGTATTTTTCGGATAATCCTCGATGCATTCATCGAGCGGTGGCGTGCACTATAATACATATTTTGTATCTAGTGGGTACCTAGTGTTTCGTGCATTCAACGATAACGCATATTTTTATCTTTACTTATGCACCTACCCACATATACTATGTGCCTATCAGCCTCTTGAATTCTTGGGATGTATCAAATTAATGGTTATTTCGTTGTATTCTTCAAATAACCGAATTTTGTGAGAAACATGTTCTGTACTATTAAAAATATATTTGGCTAGCAGCAACGCCCGTTCGGTTTAACCCTTCTACTGCAGCTATACATTTTATCTTTATTTTGTTTAACGGACCATTTCGATGCATTAGTTGACTGTTCATTTCCTACGGATATCGAAGAAAGGTCTGAAGTAATACCACTGGTATATATTATACCTATGATATTGTTGCTATTTCCAGCGCTGGATGGTATATTATATACTGGAGCTGATCTAAAGTACAGCTCTCGACGGTCTTGCGATATTAGAAGTTTATATTTGCCGAATAATGGCCATTATTTGGCTTCAAGCTGGTAAAAGCCTAAGCCAGCAGAAGCTTCAAAAGCTCACGTTGTGAAGGATGGTGATAATTTTCAAGCCAATTTGGCCTGTATATTCTACTAGAACTGCTTTCCTTCAAAAAGAAACGAATGTTAAATTTAAGAAATAATCTGAATCCTAAAATGTTATCACTTGCTAAGAGTCTACTCTAAACCTGGAAATTGGCACTATGCTGGTCGATACCTGCAGATTTTTTAATAGATAAGCAAATACAAAACAAGGTCAGCTTGGCAAAGTTGTACCTAGCCCGAGGCAATGTCATAATATGTATTGAAAATAATTTTGATATTCCGGATGTGATCCGCACGCTAAGTGATGCGGCTAGGATAGTAGCTGATTTTGATGACGTATTAATGGACACTTGATAATCCCTGATTATGCCACTTGTCGATATATCTTTGTTAAAACCATTCAAAGATAGAAAGAAAAAAAAAAAAAAAAAGTACTAAGTAATACAGCTGATTCAAGCAGCTGTTTCTCCTTATAGAAATTTATATGTGAGACGCTCATCATCTTGCGGTGCGAGGAACCAGCGTGGACGGCGCCGACATCCAGCACGTTCAACCGCGCTGATGCCGGTAGGCAGAGTCGGACGGCGTCATAGTAATACCTGACGAACCTTCGGCGTACCTGCCACAGATAGCGGTGCACTCCGAGCCGCCTGTGCGGCGCCACCTGGGCAGCTAGCTACGCGTAGGTACCTACCTACCTACCGATACACTATCTTAGACTCGCCTCGCCGCCACTGCAAGTACACGCAAGTCGTCTGAAGTTCTTTTGAACGAATGATCGCACCTACCACTAAGTGCTTTGTTTTATGATACTTTTTATGAATAGCGGCATATGTATTCCGAATTTGCAATTGCAGCGATACAAAAAGGAGTAAAGTATTTTTATAATACCTATACTCAGACTATTGGAAGGTGTAATCCAATTGCAGAACAATCTAAAAAAAAAAAAAAAAAACTGGTGTCAATTTATTTTATACCTATTTTAAAACAATTTTAAAAGTACGTATATTAAACGGAACATTTTAAGATGAGAGGCACATAAATGCTTCTAAACTCGTACTCAAGGATCCCGTATGTCTAATTCAATAAATAAAATAAAAGAAAAAAGGTATATTTTCAAGGACTTATAACGGGTAAAGGCGAAATATTTTCGTAAGCGCAATGTGCCGTTAACATTAAAGTTTATGAACTTTCTACAAAACACTTTCTAGCGCCAAACTGGGAACCAGATATTGGAAAATTAATTGCTTATTAATTAATTGAACAATAGTGCTTAATAAAAGCTACTTGCTAGTTTTTTAAGCATCCTAATTTGATACTGAGATTATAATACCTAATGATTATACACCTACTTAACTCGGAAAGTCTTGAAATTATTCTAATGAGCTTAAAAATAATTCAGATAAGAGCATTTCCGTGATTGGTATTTAGAATATTTAACTACGGCATGTCCAGCTATATAGCTAGTGGTTTACGAAATCCTTCTAAAGGGTTACGTTAGCCCTACTTAAAAATAACGTTAGCTATGAAACATTTCCGTAACCGTTATCCTGCGTGATGATCTGATTTGGAGACACAAAAACATTTCCTTTCTGCTACAGCAGTTCTATTCCCAACATGATCTGGTATGATTGTGAAGTTTTTTTTTTTTTTTTTTGTTACTGATGCTTCAAACACTAATAACAATTGGGGGTGTTTTCTGTGGCTCTGAACGAGTTGGGGGATGTGGGTCCACCACGGAGCAATCCAATTATAATAATTTACCTACCTGGAACTGGTGCAAATTATTTTTGGGAAAAAAGGAGTTGCAGAAGATAAAAGAGATTGTGATATCCTACGCGTAAACAATAGTTACCTACAATTACTAGGTATAATATCTTGCTACTGCTCAGTATCCACGTCTTACCTAAAGCAGTAATTAACACGATTTGGAAATGGAGTGAGTCACACGTGTCGACAATTTTGTGTTCAAGTCGTATTCTTTTTTCTGAAAATATATAAGCAGACGCATAATCTAGGACGCTTCATATTGATAAGGAGTACGAATTAGATTTTTATGAGTTAAAACATTTTCAAATAAATCAATATTTGGTTTACCAATACGTACCAATACATAATAATACGTATCTACGAGACATTTAAAAAAAAAAAAAAAATGCTTGTTTTGATGTTTTCAAAATTAAATTAATTTCCATGCGTTCCTAGCGTTTGACATAACAATAATAATAAAAATAAAAAGTTTCTTATCAGTCAACTGGTATTGTTTGTACCAGTTGGTATAGGTTGGTATAAGTTCTGAACGTCTCAACCGTTCCCTTGGTATATGTATTGAAGAGATATTGGTTCTCTCTCCGAGTAAATATCTTCTTCTTTCTCCTTGCATATCAATAACCCGTTTCATCAAAAAATCTCCCTGGTAATGTGTCTCATCAAAAAAGGCTTTCCACAGCCAATCTGTCCTGGAATTAGCATTTGGTGTTTCCAACTATTTCTGTTTTTTCACAGGATGCTAGATCACAATACAATGTGTTATGCTTTGGTGGAAGTTTTGTGTAGGTATCTACAAAATAATAATGTTTCTCTTGAATGAAAAAAAAGATCACCTTTATTACAGTTTCTTACAACTTGTTTCAAGTATTATCATCTCTAGTATATTTTTTGAATAATCATACATATTTCTTTGATATCATTAAAAAATAAAAATACGTTTAGATATGAAAGTAAAAGATAACTTTCCTTCAAAAACATTTTTTTTACAAAGATAACATTCCCTTGTTATTTTATTATTGAAATCCGAGTATAGTACGGTTTATATTAGATTTTGTACTTTTAGAAAAACTACAGATTGGTTCATTCAATTTCGAATTTTATCGAAAATTTGTCATGCTGTTCGTGCTATCAACCAGCCGTAGAAAACAAACATTTTGTTTGATTCAGATTCAGATAATATCAAATCTTTCGATCAAGCTTCCGGGGTTGACTGACAGAATGTAACCTTCTTTAATCAGCAACATCCATAATTAGGAAGATGATAATTGACGTCTTGTTCTGACCGAACAATCCATTGAACACTGGATTCAACAAACGCTTGCTGATAGTGGCATCGATATTTCTGCTGGTAACTCACAGCCTCTACTTTAGCCACTTCTCGGGCTAGATTCAGTTTCGACGTCATTTCATGAGTTGGTTTTTTTAGGCCGATTTTTTGTGTCAACATAATATTATTTGAGTTTGAGAGACCACCTTTTAACTTTTACGATTATGGTTCTGGTGATCAAAATTTTTTCGCATTCAAGTTTTAATTTTGAGTATTTTGTTTCGTGTTTTTTTTTTAAAGTTCTATTTATTTAATTTTGCGTTATTTAATAATGCTTTAGTCTTATGTAATTATTCGTTTATGATTTAAATAAGCACCTACTCAAGCAAGCTTTTACGATTATTTTTTTGCAAAGTTATTAAACCTATTGCTTCATTTATTTCATCAATAATTTTTTCTTTCTCTACCCATAGATAATCAAAGAATATCTTGGTGCATCATTGATCTTGTTCTCTAAACATCTACATTAGTAAACAAAAAGGCTTCTCTGAGAGTGAAGATGACATAATTGAATGATCAAGCGAGCTTACCTGAAGCGAAGCTCGATCTTAATTATGTCATCTTCACCGAAGAGAAGCAAGGTCCCTCCCTTCCCTAGAAAAGTTCCCCTGAAGATCAATGTTGCTGTAACACTACTCTGAAGATAATGAGTCAGGCGAGAGGTGAGACAGTACATGGAAGTGTTTTGCTTTCTCTGTCTACCTCTAAACATTTGTGCGAATGTTGGGTCGTATCAGCATAGATACTACATTAGTAAACAAAAAGGCTTCTCTTCGGTGAAGATGACATAATTAAGATCGAGCTTCGCTTCAGGTAAGCTCGCTTGATCATTCAAAAATAAAAAACTATAGGTACCCACTATACACTATCACCCATGCCTACATACTATGAAACATATACTAATATTTAACATTAACCTAACAATAGTGCTGTGTGCTACAGCAGCAAAAAGGTCCCGGCTCAGTTTGTAAGTATGGACTCTTTCACACCGGAACGGCTGAACGGATCTGGATGAAGCTTGGCAGAGAGATGGTTTATAGTCTGGAATAGCACATAGGCTACTTTTTATCCCGTGGGAATACCGGAATTTAAATCAGCGCGGGTGAAACCGCGGAGCGCAACTAGTAATTTAATAAAGTTATTGCGGATTAATTTGAACCATACTCTTGTTGAAAAAATGTGGTTTTTAACACATTATATTTATGTTGAAGAATAAAACAGTTAAAAATAACATTATGAAACGAACTAAACTATGTTAAGTATTTATGAAGTTATGTATATGGCTATATACTGAATTATTATTTCATGATTAACAAATACAATATTATGTATTTTATCAAAAATGTACAAAATATACACGTAACAAATGAGCTGTCCATTGCGAATGTGCGGACCATTGCGAAAAAAAAACTTATTAACAGAATGAATGAATATTAAAGATCCAAATCTCTGTACCTGTTATTAATTTGTATTTATTTATTTATTTATTTTGTATTGTGATTTTTCACTCACGTTATGATCATCCCAAACTAGCTTGATAATTTGTACTAGTAATTCCGCCAGAGATCCGGGCGTTATAAGTAAGGTAGTAAAAAAACATTTATTTAATCAAAATGCCTAAACATTACGCAGATACATACAATATTAAATATCATAGGACATGAGTCCGTTGGTTGGTGCAACCAACAACATTAAAACGATCCCTAGTAGCTACCTAAATTATAATAATGTTTCACGATGTGTAATCAAACATGTAGAAATCGTTTTGTAAAAAAAGCATTAAGGCGTTGACAACACCTAACATTTCTCTCGCTCGCACGATTGGACATTTTGAAAGATATAAAATCACAAATTCCAATATTGAAAAATCGCAAACAACTATTTTGTGTGCAATCACATTGCGCATAGTTTGGTAAAAATTACATTTTGATTGATGCAAGTTTTCCTACTCAAAAGTTTGCTTATGTACGAAAACTAGAAAAGCAAACTTTTAAGTAGGAAAACTTGTTTCGATCAAAACGATTTTTTATACTAAACTGTGCGCAATGAGATTGCACACAAAATAGTTGTTTGCGATTTTTCGAAAACGGGTTTAGTGATTTTGTATCTTACAACAAGTCAAAACGTGCGAGCGAGAGTCACATTAGCTCTTGTCTTCGTCTTAAAAAGCGCTATATCGTAGCCAGAAAGCATTACTGTAATTCGACCTCTGCACAAAGTTATCACCACCCACCTGGCTACAATACATAACACCCCTTAGCGAGCAAAACGCGAGGCCCAATTCTTGAAGCGAAACTTACCTTTGCCCCATTTGGCGCATTTATTCAGCATGAATGGACGAAACAAAATGGTTGCTGGCAGCACACGCTATTCGTCATTTACAACAAAGAAAGCGTGATTTATTTAGCGGGATCACAAGAAAAATATACAGGCCCCTAGTTATTAATCAACGGGTTCCGTACGTGACTTTTGTCCTTTATCTTTGTCTTGCGGTAGGTAATCAAACGCTCTTGTCTTTTTTTAGAGTAGTCTTTATACGAATTTTTATAGCTTTTTTGCGTTTGCCTCTGGTCGTTTTGTACAGAAAATAATTGGATTTTTGTTGGTTTACATTTTACCGGGATAGCAGTAGTGCTATTCCAGACTCTAACCTATGTCTGCCAAATTTCATCCAGATCCATTCAAGCGTTCTGGCGTGATTGAGTAAGAAACATTCTACACACAAACACAATTTAGATCCATCCATTCAAAATTTTACATTTAAAATATTATTTAGATTCGTGGAATTTCCATTTATCACTATCTAGCCCTAGACTATGTATAGTATATAATGGGAACCAGATAGCTGATATGATAGTGATGAACACCGTAGTGATGAACACCTAGACATCTCTGTTCATCAAACAAATGCTTGTTCTCGGTTGGGATCGAACCCCAGGCTGTCAGCGCAGGAGGCCGGGCTTATACGCAACTGAGCTGGAGAGTTGCCTGCTTTGTATTTGTATGATTGGCTTGATAAGTAATACTTGACTATAACATTAAACTATGTACTTAAAAATAAAAATAACAGAATACTTCCACTGAAATTTATCGAAGGTAGGGCTATTTCCTGGGCAAACCTAACCGATAATAAACCTTTATGATACGGGACGCGGCCCGTACGGTGATCCGTCCCTTTATGAACGCTCTATATTTATAGCGGCTATCAGTTCAACCCAATCGCGAGCACACGTACTGCATAAACGGCCCACTTTTACATAAAATATGAGATTATTACTTGTAACAATAGATAAAAAAATATTGATAGACATTTTACAAAGCACCCACTCGTTAAATGTCTCCCCGAAAAAGCTTTTTATGACAGTTTATCTAAGTTATACTAAACTATCTAAGTTATGTAGATTCGTGGAATATAAACATTGAATTGGTAACAAAGGTTGTCTAAATGTTTGTGGCAAAATCGATAGTTTGTGTGTAGGGCCAGTGACCGAGCCGCACGCTATCAAGCGATCGATATCAAGCGTGTACTTGGAATCACTGTTCTTATACAGGCTGTAAAAAAAACTGGAAAAAAAAAAAAAAATTCAATACATAAACCTATTCCTAATAATGTATAAGCGATGACTGTTTTATGAAGAACTGTTTTACTTACACGCAGATAGAAAAAAAACACAAAGTTCAAGAAAAATGAAGCATACTACAATGACATAAAAGCGGGCAGTTTATAGTATTTGATAACTTAATTAATTAGATAAGCAAGTATGCACAACATACAGCAAATATTCTTTGACATTTGGTAAATACGATTATTTCATGTTTTGTTTCTTCATTTTTAGGATTAGTAAAGCTTTTTGTGGAGGGCTCGTCTAGGGTAATACTACCACCAGGCCTATTTCTGGCGCTGAGCAGCGTTACTGTTTCAGTTTGAAAAACAAAGGAGTGGCGCCATTAAAATTACAGGTACATGAAGCTTGTCATCTGTATGCCTTTGACGCAGAGTAGGGCACGTTTATATCGTGCGTGACTTACGACGTGAGATATATTTTGGCGTTTGATTACCACTTAACATTAAATTTAATTTAATAATTATTGTTTACCAATGCTGTAATTTCCACCGTGCATGCTCTCCACTCGAAAACGTCCCTATCTTCAAGAAACCAGAAAGCCCACTGCCACTTCAACATGCTTCTCCTCTGAGCCTGTGTAAGTATAATTTGTCTACGGTTTTCCTCATTCTAATTCGATCTCGTCGAAAGAAAACACAGATCAACATAGATCTTTCTTTCTATGGCTCGTTTTTTAAACTTTAGCAATCATATTTTTTGGATGTTTCCAAGAGAAGACTGAACAGGTGTATTCTAAGGTATCTAGTTATGTTTTGAATCCATAGTGATTCAAAATATTCATTAATTGCCTCATCAGCACAAAATTGATATTTATAGTTACCTATACATTTAGTAGGCAGAAAACTTTCGTAAACACCTAGCCTCAGATTCCCTAGTTTGGACTAAATCGGTATTAATAAAAATATCTACTAGTAAAATAATGACAGCTGAGTTGATCTATCTCGTACCCTAAATCGATAGCACGATAGTTGATTTTTCTGCAATAATAATATTTGCCATGGTACTTATGAAAAAAAAAGTTTTTACAATCAAACTTTTTACACTTTATGAACCATGCCAACGCCATGTGAAATGTAGAAACTCTGCGGTCTACTATAAACATGATGAGTTTATTTTAAGTATGCGACTGTACGTACTTAATTAACATATGCTCTCTGAGGTGGCATTATATCTTTGAAGTTAAGAATTTCAGCGTAGCATATAAAGCCTTAGGAAAAAAACTTTAGGAATATGTTTTATTTTGTTGTGCTCATAATTTTCTGGAACCCGTAATATTCAACTTGATGTTGACCTCTGTCCTTGTCGCTTCACTAGTTCTTCTAAATAGTGTAGTGAAAGATTTTTAAGTAAGCTTCAAAGAATAAATACATACATAGGTAGGTACTTATTAATGTTATAGAGGTTCCTCTCCAGCGCTTGTCACATGTTTAAGAACTTCTATGTGTTTATGATCGAGTGGCAGATATAATGACAAAAAGAGATTAGAAAAGCTAAAAAGTATCTATAGATCAGAAATTTGGGCCAAAATACGATGAGTAAATGAGCGTAGTGTAAGACGTCCTTGCCGGTGGGGCTACGATTTGCGAAATTTAGCTGGCCAGCATTGGATGAGAAGAGCCGAAAACCGGGCTCAGTGGTGCGTCTTGGGAGAGACCTACGTCCACGGTCCAGCAGTGGACAAACATAGATTGATGATGATGATGATGACAATGAGTTATTATGAAAAATATCAGTGCAGATGAAACAAACCCTTTCATCGATTTTTATGTCGTTTACTGCGCTTATTGAACTTCATATGGTGTCTAAAAGTAGAATTTTGAACGACAAGTGTCACGAGTGTGTCAAGTGATAACTTAGGTCATCAAATCTTTGAAACTAAGTAATTTAGTTAAAAGACTAGAATTACGCTTAACCAATACATGTTTCGATAAAAGTAAACACAAATACTTATCGAATGATATTTTTTTATTTGGAGCAGGGTTCATTTAATTTTGTTTGTAAGAGATACTGTTGTGAATTTTATGTGTCTGTATAAATACAAATTTATATGGCCATATTTTTTAGTAAAGGAGCTTATTTTGCTCTTAAAAGAAAATGGATCCATTGAAATTGATCGGCCCGGTCATTTTTTCAACCCTCCCGCGAACCCTACAACTTGGATGCCACTTAGCCTTCAAGCAAGTTAACATAATGATCCGCTTGTTAACAGACCCCCTTGAAACTTTAAGGTTCCCAGTGAAATGTACGCCCTTGTATGTACAGTATACTGCTCGAGTTGAGTTTGTAAAGGCACCAGTAAGAATTTTATCGAATCCTTACGAGTCTATTTCTCATTGAAAGCAAGGCGTTGTAGTCAAGGTTGATAAATAAGCCTATTCAAAAAAGATGTTACGTATAATGGATTGCTGTAAATGAAACCCCAAAACCAGAATGCTCTTAAATCGAATCAACTTGAACAAATTTCGAATGAAGTGTGTAGCTAATTGGATAAGTTTAATAAGGTATTATAATTATACCTATGGGAAGGTATATTAAACCGTGGTAGGTATACTTCTAATTTTCAAGAAATATTTGAATGTGCGGTATTCATTTATTTCATTATTGTACATGTATTATTATTTGTATGTTTAAAAAGGTTTGGTATAAATAGTTGTCTTTCTCAAAGCTAGTCTTTTCCATGATTGTCTTGAAAGAGATTTCTTGTAGCTATAAGACCACCATGTGTTCCATTAATTTGCGGTTTTTTTAAGTTCATTTATTATATACTAGCTGATCCCGCGGCTTTGCTCGCGCTCGTTTACTTTGAAAATCTCATACAAACTTTCATCCCCTGTTTTATCCCCTTGGGGGTAGAATTGATCAAAATCCTTTCTTAGCGGATGCCTACGTCATAACATCTACCTGTATGCCAAATTTCAGCCCGATCCGTCCAGTGGTTTGGGCTGTGCGTTGATAGATCACTATGTCAGTCAGTCAGTCAGTCACCTTTGAGTTATATATATTTAGATGTATACTATCATGCCGTTTGCAATAAATTACCTATTATATAATATTTTTTAACCCAGTTACATGTAGTCCCAAACTAAGCATAGTTTGTATTTAAATCATCTTAGAGCACACTGAAATAGAACAACGTTGCTGTAGCTACAATGGTCCAGGATGACGTCATCACCAATCATAATCTCCTATCTTTTTAGACAGTTATAAAATACGGAACCATTTTCAGCGGGATCGTTTACAGCTCAGTCAACAGTAGCCTTCCATCTGCGCTGTAGGCCGTAGGGTCGATAACCATCGAGAAAAATCTTTTGTGTAATGAACATTGATGTTTATTCTCTGTGGTATTTATCAATGTAGGTATGTGTATTTACAAAAAAGTAAGTTTAAAATCATAATTACCTTCTGTTTCCCATAGTACAAGTTTGCTTAGTATGGCGCTAAATAGTGCATTGTGGAATGTCCACAAACATAATTTATTTTTATTTACTTATATCTCTTATCAAAACTATCTCAGTTCTGCTAATGAAAATAACTCTTTCAAGAAAAAGCCGAATACTACACTCATACTACTATAACTCAAAAAGTACTCGTCAGATCTGACTCAAATTGAAATGGGGCCACATGACAAACACCAGCTTTCGATCAAATTCGGTCCACCCAAGTATAATGTTATGAGGTAACAAACAATAAAAAATCTGTTGAATTGAGAACTTCAACTTTTTATTAAATACTGTTAAAAATACAAATCCATTTTAGTTTGTTTAGCATTTGAAAATTCTTTTAAAACTGCTACTCGTATTCCCTTAGAGAAAAGATATTGAAGTTCGCTGTAAAACTTTTATCACTTTCGTCCAATAAACCTTAACTGAAAACTCACCTGAACTTTGGCTGGCGCAAATCCAAACTTTCACTCAACGATTGGAAATCATTTAGTAAGCTTTTTCAAACACATCATTTCACCATTTTCGAGTTCCTGAAGTTTTCAGACGAAGGACGCGTGCGGTCGGCGCGAGTACTACAACTGACTGATTCAGGCTTTAGTTTCGTCACAGTATAATGGGGAGTGTAAGCTTTATTGTTGAAAGCATTGGGGCTAAAGCTGGTGATAACAAAGTTTAAGTGCCAACGATTCTACCCATGAACCGTTGACCTGGAGAGGAATCGCGCATATTTTTAATGATAATTTTATAGCGTTCAACCTAAAATGCTTATAAACGGATTGACTTAGAAATTAGTAAGAGAAAACAGTCGAGTTAGAAACAATTGAGCTTTCTCTATATCGTTTATAACAGTCTACAGATAGTACAGTGCCAGTTCATGTGTAGCTCACTAAACTAAATTAAACGTAGAAATGGAAAGTGCTCGAAAGGAGCCTCGTGAGGCGCACTTAAAATCCTTTCACCACACTGTTCCGAAAGATACTAGTGACACGACAAGAAGAAGTAATGGAAAATCTGGAAAACTATGTTTCGGATAATTTTAATTTTTAACTATTCATTTATTACAGTAGATACAACACCCAGAAACAAACAAACAAACTGATAAGTGTTTGTGTTTGGCAGGGATCGAACCCACAACCTTTATGGAAAAAGGCAGAGCTACTAAAATACATCGTACTTACAGCCGGTTTCCGAAAGCCCGATAAAAACTAATCGGCTGTCAAGTATTGCTATATCTATCTAATTTTAAGCAAAAGCTTTCAGAAACCAGCCGTAAGTCTGCGCTGTCTGGCCAGACCGATTAGTAACTACAAAACAGTTACTAGATTTGTATTGTTAGTATTCCAAGCGCTCCTAAGTATTTATCACAGCTTTTTGAAGTGTGAATTCTTAAAAGTAGGTTTGTGGCTGTTTTCGCAGTGCGGATAAAAAAGTAGCTATCTTTTCCAATTAGCAAACCCAGTGATCACGATGACCTATCTTTAGATCATTTTGCAACGGTCTGAAGATAACCCTTGTCATTCTGTAAACACGCATGTATAAATTTGAATATAATATTAGTGGAATACCGACTATTGCAAAATGAACATATTTTTAAAATATAGAACGACCTAATATTTGGACGAACCTGAGACCCTTTGGTCATTAGATATCTCTATCATTAGCCGTTTGCCCACACTAACTGAGGCAGCTGGAGACATGTTACTTCAGCTTACACACTATTATAAGCTTATAGCATCGTTGTTTATTTGGCAGCTAAATTATGATTCAAATCTATGAGTGCACTAATTATGCTTTAAATATTGGCATTTATAGAAATTACATTTTCAATATGAGGAAGCTGGAGACATGCACACATCATTTTGATATTTTCTCATTACGATTTTGTCCACGATATTTTATAAAACGCATTTTTAGTCCGAATCCATTACTTAGCATGACTTTGTTTTATTTTAGTAAATACTTATTACCTGTGTACTGTAGATTATGTGCTCTCTGCTACAAACAAAATGTAAATATTGGAACCAACAATGTTTCTCAGTAAGTGATTTATTGTAAATTTTATGAGAAATAAATATCTTAAACCATAAACCATTTTGAGCACTTCAACAAACGTGTATTCCTATAAGTAGGTACGTATATACGTTACTTACATATTTTAAATAGTTTGCCATTGTGTGTCATAACTACTGTACCTATAGAACTAACATTTATAAACAAAACTGAATCGAATTAAGATAAATTTTTCACAAAAAAAAAATTAATTAAATTTTTTACTAAAACTAAAACCTACTCATAAACTACACACCGAATTTCCTTGAAAATCCGAAATTCGCTCCATAGTAAAATTGTACGTGGAAGGCTAAATTAAATTCATTGAAACAATTTTGGCGAGTGAATTCAATTAATATGGTAATTTAATCGGATGATTTCTTCACGTTTTAACTAAGTGAATATAACGAATAGGATTTATAGCTAAGTTATAACAAGAGTACCTACCTAATTCTGTGGGGTTTTGAAGAAAAATTAGACAGAAACCCCTACGATTTTTTTGTGCAAGAGACAACTGTCGGGGTCTCAAAGAGTGTTAATCATCATCATTACTATCTAGGTGAACGTGCCCTACGTGCGCTAATAATTACTACGTGTCCATCAACTTGAGGAAGACAGATGTTATTTAACTAATGCTTCCTCAAATAATCTTAGAATGGCTAGGTACATAATGCTGCAAATTATTACATTGGATTACATTTTGTAGTAGTTGGTAAGGAGTTTTGAACGCCTGAATAGTCTATTTTTAAAAGTAGAACTAAAAAAAGACTTTCCAAGCTACAAAACCAAAGATAGATTAAAATATTATTTTTCTGTAACGATTGGATTTCTACCGTTGGCTCTCAGTCTATTCGGTTATAGAACGACTGCGTCACGGCGTTCAATTTATTTTTTATACAGAAGCTGTAATTGAATCCCCCATTTAAAATTCTATTTCCTTTTTTCTGCTGAATGCGGTTGTATTACCATCTATTCTATGGCTTCAGCTCGTTGATGAAGCTTTGCCTACGCAGTAGGCTGTGGGTTCGACCCCTATCCAAGGCAATTTCGTTGAATATATAAACACTGAAGAAATTTTCTGCGAAAACTTTGTGTTTTAACATTTAATAAAATAATGTAATAAATAATAATTATCATCATTAGCTTCTACAAGCTAATGATGAAGATTATTATCATTTTTAGCGAAGCAAGGAACAGTTGTGAAGTTGTCTTTCCCACTGGTCTTTTGATATTATTTAGCGGTGCATGGAAAGAGATCGGTTTGATATTACAACTACGTTATATTATTTTAGGCATGAATTAAAAAAAGCATATTAAATTAGCTATCTGGTTCCCATATCACAAGCTCTGGCCCAAACTAGGGGTTAGATAGTGCTGTGTGAAAAGTCCATCACTATTACTATTATTTATTTTATGTTAATTCAGCTTGATGTCTGGTAGTGTATACCTTTACGCACGCCCATGTGCTTTTCCAAACGCTTGAACGAATTTCGGGAAAACACTGCAAAAAATAAGGACACCTCATTAGAAAGACCGCAAAGAAAGGAAAACATCGTTACATACTACTTACCGTTGAGCAAAAATCTTTAAATTATCCACCTCAATTTTCTACAACGGTCGGGCAAGGCATGGGTTTTATTTTCGTATATGTTTGAATATTTGGCCATGTTTTTTTAATTGTTTAATTATAATCTTTCATAGCTTGTTTTTATACATGGGGTGATTATGGCTGGGTATAAATATTTTACACTCACTTCTACTTAAACGTTGAAGGAAAACATCGTGAGGAAACCAGTTAGTATTCTAACAGCGGCGATGGGCTTGCAACCCGTCACGTATGGAATACTAATTACTGCAAAATGTGGGTATGTGCCAAATGTTATGTTTGGACGTACCTCTGACTCTAATCTTGAATTAGTACCTACTTGGTACTGGGAGATCTGAAGGTATATCTACCGTACTTGGGGATCAAAGTCGTGAAGCTGTTTTCAGTTTTTTTTTCTACTAATATTATTTCATTTTCAGATTTTGATTCTGTTATCGTCGAGTACGTCACAGTTAGTAAATCTAATACATATTATACGAGCAATTCTTGTTTAAAAAAATAATAATTGGAATCTCGGAAACGGCTACAATAATTTTCATGACATTCGGTATACAGGCGGTTTCGGGTGCGATAAATCATTCTCAAAGCTGTCACCCAGATATTTAAAAATAACATGAGTAAAACCTTAGACAAACATTCGAACTGGCTGAACATGTAAAAAAACGTGAAAACTCATGGTAGAGCACACTAGCTTTGTGATGCTTTATAAAGCCAAAGAAAAATGACGCTTAACACAAGCACATAAAGCGAGTCGTGTATAGCATTTTGGATGTATCCTCTGTATTCGTAGTGTGCATATGGGACTATCTGTAACACCCAGTGTGAATAGGTGATCTGTGACCTGTGAGTCTCGACTAGAAGCAAGAATTTGTCGCGTTTCAGTCTTTTATACCTTCTCGGAGGAACGCATCCTTTGAAAACGTATCCACTAATGAAACAAAGACAAAGTAGGTTCATACATTTCGTTGAATAAACAGGCCGCAAACTTTGACGATACCGTAAAATGTAGTAGCTATATTAAGGCTTCCCGGGTTAAATTGTCTCATACACACCTCATGGTTAATTCAGAGCATTTGCCTTCCCGAGATCCAGCTTTCGCTTATCAGCTAAATTAGACGGGTTTGTTCCGTGCCGCTCCTAAGGGAAGAGGTGTGAATGTCTGAGCTACAATACAGGTACTTACGGGAAAATGTTACCTTTCTCGGAGAGTGCCAAGTTCTCATTTAAAATAAAAATACATCTGTGTTTATTTGATAAAAGTAAGAAAATAATTTAAATCTATTTGCTTCTAAGTTGTGTATTAAATAAGCTTAGTATGAAATTGCAAAAGGAAGTCAAACATGCTGTCGACCGGTTTCGGTGATGAAGAGGGTCCCTAATCTTAACGCATACATACGGTTAATTTAACGGAAATTAATATTAACAATGGATACACGGAAGCAGAGGCCTCTCTACTGCTTTAATGACAATAGAGCGAGGATTGAGTCTGGCACCTCGCCATGGCCAGTCTTTTCGACAGCATCGGACTCCCCGGCATAATACCAAACCAACACTCATATATGATAAAGTCTCAGAAAACTTCGTTTGCGCGATCGAGAACTCGAGATCCGATTGGTGGAGAGGAGTAAATTGGTTTCGTGCCGTTACAGTCAGTGCACCTGGATAAAAAACCACCGTGAGGCCAGTGCCGCTCAGACACGACGGTGATTGGTAGAAGTACTAATTACAATCATTTTAGAACACTCGATTTTCAACTTAAAATCTGGGGACCATAAGAGCTAAGTTAGTTTAACTATGTCTACTTTTTTCTTCTCGTCGTCTTCTTTCTAAACAGTGTGGTTGAAGGATTTTAAGTGCGCCTCAAAGAAGGTCCTCTTTGGAGCACTTGACACATGTATGATGTGTAGATCTTTTAGGTTTTAAACAACTGCTATGCTACTATAACCTATTTTACTTACTCAAAAGTAAGATGACGAATTTTACCACCCTTTGTCATTTTTATCATCCATTTTTATCATTTTTAGATGCCTAGCATATTTATTGGAACATATTATCGAGCATATTATAAAAATGTATGTAAAATATAGGAAAATTTTCATACTTACCTATCACTTTTTCTACATTCCTACCACGTTAGTCAGTAGGCATAATGAAACCATAGCCTTCTAATAACTACTTATCTTCTTAAAAACCCAAAACTCAACACAAAAGCAACGCAGATAACTTAACTTATTATATATATACAGGCACGTGTGGGAATGTTAAGAACGTTAATGTCTTTTCCACTGCTTGATAAGATATTCTTTAATGGTCATAGAAAACACGAGACAGAAAACAACGAGAGCACTGGTGGTATAGTGGTAGCAGCCCCACCTTCCGATCCTAGGTCGTGGGTTCATGCGTCAATGACTTCTGTTCAAAAATTGTATGTGCACAACGCCATTACTTCCAAGCGGTAAATGAAAATATGGTGAGGAAACCGGCATGTTGTAGAACTTAAAATGTTCTAATACATCAAGTACTCAAAAGGAGCCTCTATTAGGCACAATCCTTTCACCACACTGTTTCAAAAAACCACTGACACTACAAGAAGAAGATAGACAACATTCTACAAACGTGACAAAACATCACTTTTTTATAAAATGAACCTTGTAGTCTCACAGACCTCGTACAGCGAGAACCTGCTAAAATATCCACGACGGAAGTGACGACGAAGGTTTTTCAACTTATATTTTTAACCGTACAATTTGTGGCAATAATGTATATGAAATTCAGCCGTTACTCTACAAAGTCGATAACTGTATCCACCCACAATAAAAACATCTTGCTTGCCCGTTTGGGGGAGACTTACGTCCAACAGTGAACTAAATAGGTAACTTAATAGGTGATGATGATGAAGCTTTACATTTAGCTGGGAAATATAATTCAGGCACTATAATGGGGTATAGGTTATAGAACGTGGTATCCAAAGGCTTTGTCTTAGTACTTCCCACTTATGAACATCCCACGCACTGTGTTATTCTCGGACTAAAGGCTTTTCTGGTTATATAGTAAATGTAGTTCAAGGTTTTGATAGACTACGAGTATGTATACAACCTTTTTTAATTTAAATTTAAGTGGGGTTTTATTTAAAACGGGAGACTTACCGTTGCGGGTCAATCAATAAATAATAAATCAAATAAATAATGGTGGACAATCCACACAGCATCATCTAGCCCCAAAGTAAGCTACTCAAAGCTTATGTGTTATGGGTACTAGATGAGTGATATATGAAACTGAAACTGAAACAGCTTCACGACTTTGATCCCCAAGTACGGTAGATATCCCTTCAGATCTCCCAGTACCAAGTAGGTACTAATTCAAGATTCTTTGAGGATGTCTAAGGGGGGTAGTCAGAGGTACGTCCAAACATTACATTTGGCACATACCCACATTTTGCAGTAGTTAGTATTCCATACGTAACAGGTTGCAAGCCCATCACCGCTGTTAGAATACTAACTGGTTTCCTCACGATGTTTTCCTTCACCGTTTAAGAGCACTGGCATTGCGCACATAAATTTTTCGATAGAAAAATCCATTGGTGCACGACCGGATTCGAACCTGCGACCTTACGATCGGAAGGCGGGGTCACTCCCACTAGACCACCGGTGCTCATGAGTGATATATTTAATACGTTATATACAGGCGGACTCTCGCCCGCTGCGCCACTGAGGTCGTTTTAGCCTATGGGGTCGTATAGTCCCACTTACTAAAAATAGGCTATTTTAAGGCCACTAATGCACCTCAGACCTCGAACGTACCATTATCAATGCAGACTGACCGACGTAACACCGATATTGTGTTTTACTAATGAGTTCAACCACCGCACCGCTACATTCACTAGGGAGCCGCAACACGTAGTGCCATTACTTATTCTGTGGTCTCGCTCCGGTACTTATTTATGTAGGGGTACTGAAGTCACACTAGCCATAATACAAGCAAAGTACATTGTATGAACATCAGCTTAAAGAAGTCTACAGTGAGACACAAACCCCCATAATTTGTTAATCATTTTGAGGAACAAGCTGATGGCAAGCAATTTTTTAAAGTAAAGACAAGAGCTAATGTGACTCTCGCTCGCACATTTGATTTGTTGAAGGATAAAAAATCACTAATATCATTTTCGAAAAATCGCAAACAACCATTTTGTGTGCAATCACATTGCGCATACAGTTCAGTATAAGAATCATTTTGATCGGTACAAGTTTTTCTACTTAAAAGTTTGCTTTTCTAGTTTTCGTAATTAAGCTAACTTTTGAGTAAGAAAACTTGCATCGATCAAAATGAAATGTTTACCAAACTGTGTGCAATGTGATTGCACACAAAATGGTTGTTTGCGATTTTTCAAAATTGTGTTTATTGATTTTATATCTTGAATGTCGAATTGAGCGAGCGAGAGGTAAATTAGGTGCTGTCAACGCCTTAATGGTACGATTATTAGAGCTTTTTTGTCGGGCTCGTCAGGGGAAGTTCTACATCATGCCTCTTCTGCCGCCAAATGCAAGATAAGTCTACGATTGAATAAACAAACAACTCCATTGTAACCTAATCAACGTAAAGCAAGTTTGCAGAACTAATTCAGAGTTCGTTCTTGTTTTACTGAGTTTAGATTCATTGGATTGTTTGAGTTACTTCCAAGTTAAAAGTACATAGTGATTTTATTATATTATCACACTAAATTAACTCATTCTAAGTACTTGCACTTTTTCATAATAATAATACACAATGTGGGCACAATGCATATAACTCATAAGATACTCTGGCTGGTTACACTAAATCGGAGTAAGCCATCCGTTAGAGAAAAATATTTTCGTAATTTTTTGAGAATAAGTCTACAGCAGAGACAGTGATTTATGTGACGAATATTATTATTACTTTGAGTTGGTTATGCCTTTAGGAGATATATGGAACAAATAAATATTATTGGAAAACTGATGCACTTCTTCTTCTAATCATGTCTCTAGATCTTGTTCTATTAGTTGCTAAGTATCAACTAACATTACATAATTCCATGCACTTACCTGTACGAAAAGTCACTGTCCATAACGCATGACCCAATTTTTATGCACATTACGTAGATATTACGTGTGTACTTACTGGCTATAGCGTAATGAGCGGGTATAAGCGTGATAATTTATTTTCATAAAAACTTAACTCCAAATTAACATGACGTGGTGACAATAGTACAACAGTCCTCATTAAAACTTTGTTGTTGACAGAATACTAGTACTTCTGTATTCTGTGTATGAAATATGTGTATGTTTCTTTATATTTTTTTAAGCAATCATATCTCACAAGAAAACGATTTTACTTTTGATGCGTAACAAATTATAAAATTCAATCAACTGTTTAATGCTCCATTGAATTAATTAACAGCGTTTAAAAATATGACAGTATTTAGGGTTCTGACGTCAAATAGAGAAAACGGTTTTTTTTATATTTGTAATTACGAATACGATACGATAGAAGAACGATAGCGGTTGCCAGCGTCTACACCTCGCGAGTAAAGCAGCGTGTGGCAGCTTATAAAATGAAACAGGATTCATTAATTTATGAGCAGCTTTCACTTAAGTGTCTACTTTGTATTATAATAAATTCATAAAAATTGTTGCATAATAATAGGAATAACAAAGAAAGAAGAGAAAATATATTTATTGGCACAAAACAAACCGGTGGTCTAGTGGCAATGAACCCGCCTTCTGATTGTAAGCTCGTGTGTTCGATTCCTCTCGAGCACCAATGGCATTTTCTCTTCGAAAAAGTATGAGTGCGAAACCAGTGCTGTGAACCGGTGAAGAAAAACATCGTCGTGAAGTTGTTTTTGTTTTAATAAAACAGATCTCTGTTAATGGACTTTTTAAAATAATTATATTTATAAAAAGTCCATTAAGTTGAAGACAAGAGCTAATGTGACTCTCGCTCGCACGATTTGATTTGTTGAAGGATATAAAATCACAGAACGCGTTTTCGAAAAATCACAAACAACCATTTTTTGTGCAATCATATTGCGCACAGTTTAGTAAAAAAATCATTTTGATCGATACAAGTTTTCCTACATAAAAGTTTACTTTTCTAGTTTTCGTACATAAGCAAACTTTTAGGAAAACTTCCATCGATCGAAATGAAATTTTTACCAAACTGTGTGCATTGCACACAAAATAGTTCTTTGCGATTTCTCAAAATTAAGCTTAGAGATTTTATATCTTTCAAAATGTCGAATCGTGCGAGCGAGAGGTAAATTAGGTCTGGTCAACGCCTTAACGGTCGGTCCTGTCTTCCGATCGCAGGTTCAAAACAGGGCATCATGGATTTTTCTGTCTTAAAATGTATGTGTATACGGTGAAGGAAAACATCGTGAGGAAACCGACATGTCGTAGAACGTAAAAAGTTCTTTACCGTTGTGTCAAGTGCTCAAAAAGATCCTCTTAAATCCTTTCACCACATTGTTTCCATAGAAATAAGTGACTTGACAAGAAAAAGACGTTCTTTGATCAGAGGACTTTTATCATTGTTTTGTTTATTCGTAGCCTAGCGCATCCTGATTTCTTCAGAAATGTTGATGTTTAAGTCAAGGAACCCTTCAAATCGGAACTAGACTCACCTTGGCCAATTTTATTAAAGCCTTAACTCCTTTCTCAAACTGCGACGTGACGCAAGATCTCACAAGACAGTCATTCGTAGCTGTGAGACCGAGAGAGATCAGTGGTGCAAAAAAAATCTAAAAAGATTCTAATATGATTAAAATAACTTGCGTAATCCTTGTTGTGTTCTTTATTGAGATTTCTGCAAAAGGTGAGTGAAAGATTTAAGTGTTTTAATTTAGAAATTTTAATGCTAGTAGTAACGCTTACAGGGTTGATACTGTCAAAGTGCCTCGCTCGTACATTAACAATTTTTGAGTTTATAATAATCATTGGATTTATTTAAAAAAAATCGCAATCTACGAAATGTGGTTATGGTTGTGCCAAAAATATCATTTTGATCCATACATGACAGGACGAACCTTTATTATTAACTAGTAGCGCCCCGCGGTTTCACCCGCGTTGTTTTAAATCCCGGTATTCCCACGGGATATAAAGAAGCCTATGTGTTATTCCAGACTATAATATATCTCTGTGCCAATTTTTATTAAGATCCGTCCATCCGTTCTGGAGTTATAGAGTAACAAACATCCATCCATCCATATACTTACAAACTTTCGCAATTATAATATTAGTAGGATTAATTCCGTTTCAACTTCATAATTGGCAAAAAAAAAATGACAGATATGTAAAAATCTGAAAGGTAACGTGTGACAGCTGAATAAACTACTGATGGTCAAAACGCGCCTCATATTGCATTGCGTGTCATAAGGTCACAGTATACACTCTTTTACTCTACTAATGTGTAAATACTAAGTGCTGATGTAAATTAAATTGTATGAAATAATTTTGCATAATTAGTTATTGTGTACTAACTAGCTCTCTCCCGCGGCTTAGCTTACGTATATTAGTTATTATTAAAATTAATATTTAAGGTGTTTTAATTTTATTAGTTTCATGATTTATTGTTAAAGTTTCCGGTAATTTACCGGATAAAAGTAG
Organism: Plemyria rubiginata; assembly: GCA_963576535.1. Lineage (NCBI taxonomy): Eukaryota > Metazoa > Arthropoda > Insecta > Lepidoptera > Geometridae > Plemyria > Plemyria rubiginata. Next base: position 6,089,683 of record OY754926.1, read on the forward strand.
TCTTTATGAACCTCCATATTACGAACTATATTAGTTCTAAGTTTCACCTCAATCGGGTCAGTGGCTAGGGCGTAATTGAGCCAAAAACATCCAAACATCGTAACTTTATACGCTCAGTGTATATTTTGTAGGACTGTAGGATAAGACTCACAGAACATAAATAAGACTGTAGGCCAATTTTCGTAATTTGATTGTATCTATTTCTTTGTTTGAAGTTTACCCTTTATTTAGCCCACAAAATAATTTTACAAAACTGTCACAACTGTGACTGTGACAAAAACACCCCGATCCTTTATCACGCCGTGATAATGTCCCTTTTACCACCCTTAACTCGTTACGACAATCATCTCGCCCATAGATCATCGATCATCTCGCCTTTTGGATAATACGAACAGCGTGAGCTTTATTGATGTTCATGAATATTTTTTATTAAAATAACCCATTCTAGGCTCTGATCGCGTCGAACTGGCTCCTCGCTTTTATAAATAAGATTTTGAAAATAGGATTCATAAATATGATTTAATAAATAGGAACTAACCTTTTGAATTTGACTATGCTTATGTTAGCTGAGTGAGTATTCTAGCAGCGGCGATGGGCTTGCAACCTGTCACTTATGGAATACCATTGTATGTACTTTATGTACACATACCCCATCAAAAATCTCGAGTTGGTCTTGTTACAAAGAAACTTACCGTCTGATATCTACCGAGCCTTCACCAGTCTACAATTATGGTATTCCTAATTACTCTACTGTCCACTGTAGACCAACAGTAAATAAGAATACCATGGTAGGTACCCTATCACACATAACAAAATATTTATAGATGATGCTAATATTTTGCTACCTTTTGGAATCAAATCCGCTACAGCCACGTTTCACCCGACCACTACACCACAAAAGTCGTCAAACACTGTTTAAAACCGTATTAAAATCGACGACCGTGTCTAAAAAGTTACGCCGGAACGTTCGCAAACGTAAAAGTTTAGATGACAGTAAATAATGAAACGGGGACTGTTTTTCGCAAACAGGTGCCAAAGTTGAAGTAGGCCACGTGGTTTTAATTCTACACATTTTCTAGGTAATTCAGCTAGTAAGGCTCTAGCAGTGTTGCCAATATAAATAAATAAAGAAATGAAATCAACATTGGTGGTCACACAGCACTATCTAGTCCCAAAGCCAAAACTGTAATATGGACCAGATAGCTGATAAATAACACTTAAATACTTTTTTTTTGTAAATACATGCATAAAATATTCATCGCATTTCCTTTCCACCATAGAGGTGACGTGGTATGTGGGGCTAAAACCAAATAAAAAACCCCTCTGTGAGACATCCTCCGCAATCTTGCAGCAAGATGGGGTCGCGTTTGCATTCACCATCTCAATACTCGTACTTTGTAGTTAGGTCAGCAAAGACAGCCGTCATTTGTTTTAAAGAATTTATGACGGCAGTTTCTTTCGTAAGTTACGAAATGTTTTCATTCAATCGGATATCAAGTCATTTTCATTCCGAATCCTATTATGCAACAGAGCTACTTATAAACTTAAAAAGCTATAATCTCAAGATGACAGAAAATGAATACTAAATAAATAAAATAAATAATGCTGGACATTCCACACAGCATTATCTAGCCCCAAAGTGAGCTACTCAAAGCTTGTGTTATGGGTACAGTATATTTAACTCATATATTTACATACATTTACATACATTTACATACATTATATACTTAGATAAATATTTTTTTATGTATAGAAAACACGCGGACCACCAGAACAAATTTCTGCAGATCGTACACAAAGTTGTTCCGAGGCGGGAATTGAACCCGCAACCTCTAGCGTCGCAGGCGGTCTCTCGCCCGCTGCACCTTCGAGGTTGTCTGAGGAAATGTATCTAATACTATGTTAGTTTTACTAATCATAATATTCGTGTACCTCTTGAAAACGGAAAGTACATAATCATTTAATATACAATTCTTTCTTCTATATATTTCCTTTATTGTTGATATTTGTTGATACTCTCGATTGAGTACCTAGTATGGTTCCAAGCCCTAACTGCTTACGTCGTCGTTTTGTAGTCGGTTTACATTCTGTTTAAAATGCGTCTTCTAGTTTGTTACTATGAACTCCGTGAGGCGACTCAGAAAGCCATTAGCAGACGTCTTCTGCAATAGCCGGTAGCAACGTGCAGGTGAAGTAATGCACTTTTTATAATGACATCTAGCAATACTGACAGTATACGTATAGCATTTCTCCCGTCCACTATATGTTGAATCTTTTATTTGCATTCTTATCCATGTATTAATTTCAAAGTATTTTCAGAGTAATCTTTTAATCAAGTATAATCTCATTTAAAATAATGTAGCTCGATAAATATCTCCAAATTTGAACCAGCTGCACCAAAAAGGGTTTATTTATAAAAATGTGGAAATACATTGTATAAGTATTTTTATGGCCAAAAATAATACAAGGAAGAAAATAGACAGGCAAAGTTCAATGGAAAAAAATGTATGTAAATCTGTAATAGCTGAAAAAGTTTTTCCAAGGAAATTGCTACAATTCCAATTCAACGCTTATATCCGAGTGCGTGCTTTGTATTCATAAGCCCGAGACAATTTTTGTTTCCAATTTCCCATCAATGTCAAACTTGCAAAACCCAGGTCGATTAGCTAATGTGGCCTAGCTGCATTATTTTATAATTGCGTTACGAAATACACTAACCCGCTGGTAGCTGGCAGTTCGACATGGTCAGTTATACGTGGATATCCCACTAAGGTCGTACACTTACTTTCTGTTAAACGGAGCTCTTTATAATAGTCCTGTCTGTGGTCCTGTGACAATAAAACTATTCTAAATTTAAATATTTAAAAATAGTACCGTTATCGTGGTTTTACTTTAAATTATTTAAAAATGGAATTGGTCAAAGTATGCTACGTTTGGACACTGCTGTCATTCATACTATTCCAATGCTTGATGGAAGGATCGGGTCAACAGTCCTCGTTTGAGTTGCCCGTGCAGTTGGTTGGGTTTCCCTTCATCATTTTGGCCGTGAGACTGACGAACTTTCTGAAGAAAATGTCTTATGCATTAAGCCCATGTAAGTATCTACCATACCAGTACCACAGTTATGAGAATACTAGTACCAGCACCTAGGTAATAATCTTTTATAATCCTTTCTAGAAAAAAATATATATGATATATTTTTTTTCTATCTGACTCTATTTCTGTATCGTCGTACTAGTAAAGTTTTTAGGATGAAAATCAATAAAAAAAAAGTGAGGACGATTTAAGGATTTCTAGTAAAAAGTCATTATTTTTGTAATGATGGTCAACCACTGGCAGCTTAACTTTTTAAATTAAAAAGCGTTTGTGTATAGCTGTTACCTACGTTATTGCACCCTACACCAGCGCAAGCAATGTCTAAAACATGATATAAAAGACCGATTGACCTAGAAACGGATTACTGCAATCGAAGAGAAGGTGTTGCGTTCCATCTCACGTAGACACACGAAGTTTTTGCAGTGCAATCTTAGCCGCTCAACGAGTTAGCTGGGCAGTGACCGACTGCAAACTTCAGAACGAACTGGAAAAGAGCGCGAAACGTAATTTAAAAAAAAAATCCTTCCCATAACAAAGTCTAATGAGTTTACGCAATAGTTTAGAACAATAGGAAGTTTTGACACATTACAAAATCGTTCGCTATTTGAACAGCGGCGCACAATTGTTTTTCTCAGTTAAAAACTTTTTCGACGATGAAGTGCTATAAAGTTTTGTGTACGACTCTTCTATTATTTATGGTGTTTGAAGATGTTAGGAGTCAAGATCTGCCTTTTGAGTTGCCAGTTCAGTTAGTGGGCTTCCCGTTTATAATAGGAAGTGTTAAGCTAACGAACTTTTTGAAGAAACTTTCATATTCTCTAAGCCCAGGTGAGTATGACCTACCTACGAACTTTAGAATCGAACATCAAAACTATAAAATTAAGAAGACCACAGGAACATCAGTTTTTATAATAATTAATTATTTATTTATTTATTCAGACAACAATTGGTCCATGGTGTTAGTAAAATAATTAAAAGAGAGAGAGAGACAAAAAAGTAAGTATAGGTTAGTAACTTTATAACTAATAGTGATTTGGTCCTCTGGATGATCTTCCATACCAGAGTACAGTTTAGCTTTTTATCAATCGCATTTAGGACGCATTTAAGTCAAAAGTCGTTATTTTCACTCCCTTCTTTGGTATACAGATGATTCAAGCAAGCGTTGAAAATTAAGGGAATAGAAACGCTGGTTTGATGAGTCTTGCTAGGCTCCTGTTTCTTCTCAAAATAACTTTTTTATTCATGCCATATTATTGTTATTAGTTTTTTCGTTAGCTTTTCTCTAACTTCATTCAAATTCAAACAAAATTCAACTTCATTTTTTTTTGGTTCTTTTTTAGTCTCACTATGCGGAAACGTTTTAATAGACAATCGTTTTATTTTAACTACTATAGATTATAAGAACTGTCTGAATTTTATTTTGTTTTAAATAAATAAATAATGTACCTAGCCTAGTAGCACTGACCTACAGAATACTATTTATATTGAAAAAGTCAATCTACTGAACTAGGTCAAAACCTTTTATTCCATTTTCTTATTTGCCATTTCATGGAGGTATTGCAAATAAAAATGCGAATGTTCATGTTGGGTATTTGTCGATGTGACACCATTATGTCGTAACCTAGACCATCTTAAAGGTTATTATTACTGGCACATAAATACATACATTTTAAAGTAAGTTTTAAGAATTGAATAAAATATGAAAACAATGTCTTTGACTATGATTTTGTCTTAAGATCTTGGCACTGTGCGCTACCAGATTTAAGCGAAAACCAGTCTCCCAATACCAAATATTAAAACTCCAAATGTATCGATGCCAAATAGCGAACCAATCCCTCCAACTAACTGTTTTAAACTACAAAGTAAAACAAAACATGTGACATAATTCTCTATCATGACAGACTGCTTTTGAGAACTGCTCCATATTCCCCACACAAAAATGGATGGTGATACATGGCTGTTTTCACACACGTCTTCCGTGACAGGCAAATTTATCGTGGACTGCGACTGCATGGGAATAAATGCGCTTTCGTGCGTTTTTAGCATAATGTTGGATATTGGATCGTTTGTCAGGAAAGCTGATGTTGCTGGACCATTGTGGGCAATTTATTATTTGGATGTCCGATTTAAATCCATTGGAATGTAAAAGCAAGTTCTATGAAATAATTAAATTAATAAAATAATGAGTTTTCTTTTCACAAAAGCCTCCACTGAAAAGAAAGGAGAAATGTCGGGTTTCGACCAAATACCATTAATTAATAAAAATCCGTTTGTACATCAGAATTATCAAAAAGCATAAGAAAAAATGAGAAAATAATTTTAATATGAAGAATAAAGTTACTATGACGTTAAAAATACATGGGGTACGACTGATAGTAGGGCGTGTTAACATCATTATCGATGACAAACGTAACTCACTCGGCTTTGTAGGACTGTCACATTAATTGCAAGCCACCTAAGGCTTAGTAAATTAGTTCAGTAGGATATACTATGATAAACATAGCAGAGTTTAATATAAGCCTAAAAGCTTAATATCTGTGTTCCGAAAGCATTATATATAGCTCGCCTATACAGCAAATAACTTTACTGATCATGACGGGGCTATTTTAAATTAAAGTAGGCACCTTTTTATGTGTTAACCATTTTGTGTGAAATCACTACATATACAATAAACAAAGTCGCTTCCCGTTATCTGAAAGTCCTAACGTTAATCTGATTATTATTACTTCCTTCTAGCACAACTCTATTTATGGCTTGATCAGCCAGATATTATCAGTGAAAGTTCGTATTTATAAACAAGCCAATCCAGATATTAAACCAGATATTCAATAAGAATTGTAGAGTTCTTTATGAAGCGCTCGGGTGGGGAGGTACCACCATGCCTTTTTCTGCCGTCAAGCAGCAACGCAGTGTTTCGGTTTGAAGGGTGTGGTTGCCGTTAAAATTAAAAGCACATGCAAGTTGATGGACGCATGACAGTGTATACTAGGGCAGGGTTTCCTAAATGGTGGTCCGCGGAACCCAGGGGTTGCCTGGAAGGGTTACAGGGGTTGCGCGGTCTGTCCGAGAGTTAAATAAAATTTTCATGGAAAATACTCATAACTGCGCCGGAACGTCGCGTCGCAGCGCGTCCATGTTTTGCAATACTTATAATAATTATTTCTCATTTATAATTTTTTCTTTCTCCCTAGTCTATATAACCTGCATATATTCAAACTACAAGGTAAACTTATCAAAACCGCCAGCTAAAGTTCTGCCAAAAAATGTATGATCAATTAGGGTTCCGTGGCCAAATAAAATTGGGAACCCCTGTACTACGGCACTTTCCTATCGTGTGTGACTTGCGAGGCAATGCTTGGTTAAGGTGATGGTTACTACTTAACATCAGTAGGCTATCAGCTTGTGGCATCTGCTGATTCAGCAAGAAGTATAAAAAATGACTCCAGGGATCTTGTACGTTGTGGCTCTATACGAAATCAAAGAACAAACGAGTGGTGGCTCTTAAGAAGCAATTACGGGGCAGAGATTAGCCGGTCGCTATCTAACTGCTAACTAATGGTAACAAATCGTCCAAGTAATTTAGTCGGGGCGACTTAGATTGCTTTATTTTTCTATCGCTCTCCTGAGAAGGAATCGATTCGAATTAGCTGTAGGTGGATCAATTACTTTGTGTATTTTATTTTTTATCTATCTTTGTTATTAGCATCACTAATAGCTAATTAGGTTGGCATTGTTTTATAAAGAAAAATGGTGGACAATCAACAGACCACTACCTATTTAGCCATAGCCCCAAACCAAGTTTTTTTTAGATATTATTTTGTTGTTACAGCCACATACCGGTCACGGAACCGTCGTCAGCTGACATACGAGAACCCTGAGCCGTTCGACGTAGTGGAAGTCGAGAAGTACATAGTGGGAGAGTTCGGGAACCGCGCTTGTGTCTTCGAAAGAGTCTGCGCGCACTATGCGACCAGGGCGAGCTCTCTACCGCGACCACAGATGGACTGGCCGGATGTTTTTAGGTAACCGATTTAATTTTTTTTAAACTACATGCATTACAGGCAACTTTTATTACAGGTTTTTTAAAACTCTAAAGCTCGAGTCCCTTACAAAGTGGGTAATGACATACCTATGTATAAGTCCTTCTGTAGCACCACACATTGTAAAGGAAAATGCCCGCGGTGATATGAAACGGGGGTAAGTACGAGGAAATCAACATATCCGTACCCACCATAAGATAAAGACTTATAGACTGGCCATAAGACTCAAAAGCTAAAGTTCCTGAATCTGGTTGTCCATATTTTCCATGGTATGGCGTAACCAATAAATTTGTCACATTTTTTATGTTCCATACGAATAATGTACTCAAAAATTAAATGTGAAAGTTTATATGGATGTTTGCTGTTACTCAATCACACCGTATCAAATTTGATGATGTGGATAAATAAAAAACTACTGTGCAAAAAGTAACGTGCTTAATAGGTTTTGTTACGCCTCTTCTTGCTAAGTCTTTTATTGACGATGAAATATTGACTGAGCGAGAGAACTGCGGTATTGCGATTTAGTGAGATACAACATCAGAATTCAATCATCAAACAACATCACTGAATCAACATCAAGGTACCTGTAATCATCACCAATCATCACTGTTCATCGAATTTATTGTTTTCAGTGTCGAGTGACATATTAGACGATTCCAAAGTACCCCGTTAGCCTTGCCGACCTTGACCACTTTCTACGATGGGTTTCATAATAATATTCTCTGGGCGTCCCAAGGCCGCAGTATTGGGCACGTGGTCCAACTGGCACAGCAATGTAACACGCAACCGGTCATTACCGGTCATCGGCGACCGGTCGTCCAGTCACTAGGATCATTATGTCATTATTTACGCAATGGTGGACTTGCGAGGTGCATTCAAGAAAACTGATTGGATAAAATATTTGATACTACTACTGATTGGATAACACAAGCTTTGAGTAGCTTGCTTTGGGGCTAGATGATGCTGTGTGGATTGTCCAGCATTAATTATTTATTTATAAATTATTAGGATTATGTTAATTATTATATAATGATGCTATGACGTATGTATGATTTTTGAATCATAAGCAGGTAGAGAGTAGGGAATATTAAAGGTCAAATATAGTTTTTGGTGTGAATGTAGGACTGGAGCGGGCATCACAAGATCTAAGTTCGGGGCAAACCACTTGATAATGTTTGTTCTGTGTTTGGGTTTGAAATTGTTTTAAAGTAAACTACGTAATTTTTTTGTCAACCTATACTGTTTACTGCTGGGCAAAGGTCTCCCACATTCTTCGTAAATAGTAAAAATATCTACCTTAATAATAAAAACGTACATAGGATTCATTGTTTTATCAGCTTAGCTAGTTCCAACAGTTATCAACATAATAGTATGGTTACCAATAACTTCAGGTCATGGTGTACAATACTATTAAGTAAAACAATAGTCATTAATGTCTGAATTTTCAATGCCTCATTAGAAAACCTTGACACGACTCTGGAATGGATGTTTCTAATTCCTAGTAATTTATTGTTAATTATTTTAAATTAATTGGTTGTTAACCAGCTTTTGAGTAGGTACCTATACTTAATACCTACGGGCCTAATTACCAGACTTAGGAAACTCTTTTGCTGATGGGTTTCTTACCTCTTTGCTAATTACGAATTAATTTGACTCTATAATGGCGTAAACGTATGGTATTCCCGGTGTTCCTACCTAAAACGAAATAAGGTCGGATATCGGTGCGATACTTATAACGCAACAAAATGATAAAATGTATGCGTGATCGCGACTCTAATCCAATTTTCTTTAACTGAAAAAACAGCTTCACGACTTCGATCCCCAGGTACGGTAGATATCCCTTCAGATCTCTCAGTACCAAGTACTAACTCAAGATTCTTTGAGGATGTCTAAGGGGGGTCGTCAGAGGTACGTCCAAACATTACATTTGGCACATACCCACATTTTGCAGTAGTTAGTATTCCATACGTGACAGGTTGCAAGCCCGTCGCCGCTGTTAGAATACTAACTGGTTTCCTCACGATGTTTTCCTTCACCGTTTTTCTTTAACTTCAGAATTTAATTTTTAAGCAAGGAATAAATGTTGAAATAGGTTGAAATGTGATATTACAAAACGAGCCTAGTGTGTGGTGGGCTATCATTGACAACACGTTCGCGAGGTGAGCGTGTTATGCAACACCGCAAAACACTTTCACTGCATTAACATGTCCATCAAAAACGCACTCTATCACAGAGGAATACGAGTCACAACATTTTCGCAGATTTTGTAATTTTCTTCTAAGATTACAGTGAAGTTTTAGATACAGCGGTATAAGTCAGAAACTTGTGTAGTTATTATAAGGAAACAGATACTGATAGTTTGTTGGCGTTAGCGAATTATAATCTAAAGATTTAAGCAACGATAAGATAACTGTGAGATGCAATTCCGTGAATCAGGATAATTCTAGTTGTTATAGTGGTGGCTGGTGCCGTCAGATTGTCAGATCAACATCTCGATGTGTACAAATAACACTCAAAACAACACGTGCTTTGCTGTGGCATTTTTGGACCGACTTCGTGGGGTTCGAAATAATTAATTGCAGTCAGTTTGATGATTCAACGATAAAAAAGCGAAACGAAAATGTTAGATCACAATTTAATATTCGGTGTAAAAAAAATTGGAGCTATTGATAAAATTAGTGAATATATGAAATGCCTAAATACAGTTGTGTAAAATATATAAGACATTATGATAAATAAAGTGTATTCTTAGCTGTTATTCAGATTGTAAATAAAATCACACAGACATCTTCAAATAATCTTGAATCAGTATTACGATAGTAAGAGATCATGAGGGATGTATACCATACATAGTTTTCTTTTAGTTTGGGGCTAGATAGTGCTGTGTGAAAAGTCCACCATTATTTATTTATTTATTTATTTATTTTATCTGTGACCATACATACATAGGAATCTGTTTCTGTTTTGTAAAATGTTTTTTTTGAATTATTATTTTTTAATTTCAGAGGGTATAAACGTTCGCAAGACCAAGACAAGGAGTTCTACCTTCTCAGCGTGTTCCTAGGAGACATAGTGGGCTCCCCCCAGCTGTGTCACCAACTCGGCAAGAGGAGGGGTTGTGACGAACAGCAGCTATTAGGAAGTTCTTAGGCATAATATTTGAAAGTTTTTGAATACCTAATTAAAATCAAACAGTTTTCGCGCTACACTTTCTATACCATATTTTTCAACTCCCGGGATGACTGTTAGAATGCTATTAGCATTAAGCCCTTCTTTTTTTAAGGGGAGAAAATGCCTTTGCATTTGCCTTCCGCCATGGGGGTGATGGAAGGGGGTATGTGGGGCTCGAACCCACTAAAACCCTCCTAGCACAGCACTACGTCGTTTGTGTGATAGTTTTAATTATATTAAACAAATAATTATGCATGTCTCATCTTGGATAAAATAATTATGCATGTCTCATTTGGATACGAGGATTCTTCTAGCGACGTATTTTGTGACGAACGCTTGAATGACCGAACGCTTCGTAGTGCGAGCGCAGAAATGAACCATTCTAATAAAAATTACAATAAACTACATAGATTAACTTTTATGTACATAACGAAGTGATATGATGAACGAACATAACGAATGAAGTTTATAATTATGTGTCTATAGTAGAAAGTTAAAGAGTTACCCCATAAAAGTGTTCCGTTTATTTAAGTTAACTAAGCTTTTACAAAATATGGGTAGGTAGCTATATTTTTATTTAAAGTAGTACCTACTTAAGTTTGTAAAGGTAATGAATATGAGGTAGATAAGGGAGATAATAAAAAATTGGTTAAATTAAAAATATAGTTATTATTATACTGCTTATTAAAAAAAAAATTAACGTAAATTAATAGAATTTGCTTGCAATGTGTAAATTAAATTGTGTAAGTAGTACGTATAGGGTGTAAAAAGATAGTTTCCCAGATCTGAAGCCTGAGCTTTTAGCTACTATACGCATTCCTTTTAAAACAAAAATAATTAGTCCTAGATAATTTATTCTCTTGGATCTTTATCCAAAAACCAAAAAGAATAAAGGTTGAAGACTTTGAATGAACCTTTATTCTTTTTTATGGGGCATTCTTCGAAGCGCACCTAAATGAAGCGCACCCAAGTATTACATCGAAGCGAAAAAGTACTTGATTGGGCTTCGTCTGGGTGCGCTTCATTTCGGTGCGCTTTGAGGAATGTCCCTTTTTTATTTCCTGTTGCGGATAAAAAAGGAGGTTAATGTGGACCTATTATACTATACATAGTATACAACATTAAACTCTAGGAAGATACATTCTTTCTAAAATCTGGTTTCCAATGGCTTAGGTTTTCGTTTCGGGAGTAGTCTTTTTATACCCTGTATAATAATGTTAGTAATTAGAACATACAACCACATCAAACCAAAAGTGATATAATTTAAGTTACCATTTTCTTTTTTGAATAAAATAATTTTGAATAAATAATTAAGTAGAAGTAATTTTATACCTTTTTGCAGTGTAGATAGTGTTTTTTATTGTTATACGTTATTTAGAAAATTCATCTTAGTGTTGGTGGCTGCGCCTTGGTAGGTATACTGTTTCGTAAAACCTTTTCTGGCCATATAATAAGTTCATACTACTTTTTCATCGTGAATTCTTCCAGTTAGTTGCCAGCAAGTTATAGCAATCATTAAACACTTTTAAACAGAAGTTAAACAATTGTTATGGTAATAGGTACACATTTCTGTACTACTTTTACCGCCGATTTCTGAAAGCTCGATCAAAGCTAATCGGCTGTCAATAATAATTTGCTATCTTCTACCTAATTTGAAGTACAAGCTTTAATAGCAAGTGACTTTACCACCGATTAGCTTTGATCGAGCTTTCAGAAACCGACGGTTAGAGTACCTACCTATATATATTAAAATATAATATGTTTGAATTATATTGTGTACCTACTTAGCTTCTGTGTAAAAATTACGAAACCTAAACCTTTTATAATAAAATATTCGTTTCTTAATTTTAGAACTAGTCACATGCAGTAAAATAATTACAATACAGAATATCTTAGTTTTAATCTTTGAGAAAAGTTCAGCAATATTTATTTATTTATTCAACCCCTTATAAATAACCATTAAATTGTTATACTTACCAGCAATTTCCGTAGTGAATTTGTAAATTCACTTAACTTTCTTTTATTTTTTATGGCTCCCGTCAATGTGCAGACAATCTTGCCAGTGTCAAGTGATATCTGAAGTTTATAGTCACGTCAGTCAAAAGTCGAACCCATTCAAATTCCTTGGTCGAACCAGTCAATTGTTTTGAAGAAAACGGTGGTGGTTTCTTCAAAACATATGAAACACTTTCGGTTAAATCACGATAGGTATCATATGGCGATATCGTGGGAAGTCAGGTGATGAAGAGGGCAGAGAGAAACCTTTGTCCAACATGGGTGATAACGATAATAATCCTATCTTAACCAATGCAAAAGTTACGGTGATATTAGTGGCACAATCACACCCCAACTACATACTTAACTGATCGGGATAAAACTTAAAAAAATATAGTGCGTTACCTGGAACATATAGACAACTTTTTCTCCTTAAAATTTTCCAGGAAAGGATTAGGAAACGTGAATGAAGGGGAAACGTCTTAAATAATAATAAATATTATATCTTAAAAATAATCAATCAAATATCAATAATATATCTTAATAATTATTATATCTTAAAATATAATGTTTTGTTTATAGGTGATGGTTACCACTTAACATCAGGTGGACCATCTGCTTGTTCCATCAGCTAGTTGTATAAAAAAAAAATATTGATGTTAACAATAACTGTTTATACGCAAGCAAAGCCGCGGGTAGCAATTAGTTAGATTTTAACTTTCGAAAAGCTTTAGCACAAAGAACCACTAAATAATTTTTCGTGGTCGTGTGCAACACTACAGCGTAATAAAACCACAGTTTTTCACCCATTTCCATTGTAAAAAGCACTTTAAAAAACCAAAAACAACATCGTTAAATTAGTAGTAAATAAAAATTTATCAAAAAAATATAACCTGTAGCATTTTATTCCACTAAAACAATAGCGTAAAATAAAAACCAAAAAAATTCCATTTGAAAATAGCACTTCACTTTGAAAATAGCATTCGACACAAAACGCAAGTAAAAATAAGAATTTTTCTTTGTTATTTTTATCACACTCAGACTCTCTTGAGAATAGCACCGCCACCAAGCTTACATGACCTAATTTTTATTTCCCTCACAGTAATGATGAAAAGCTGAGTACTCACTCGTGAGACTCGCGAGAGATTTAAATAACTCAAGAAAATATTTAGTAAGATTATTCTTGTCCATAAGAACAAGAATTATTTGTTGGAAAACTATGCATAAAATACTATAGTAGATAGGTAATTTGATCATCATAATGTTCCAACACGTTCAACAGTATACCTATATACACATTTCGGGCAAACAATATTGCTACACTATTTTTAAAATAATAAATATGTAATTCTAAGAATGTACTTGATTTTTATATATCTGTCGCGATAGTAATTATTTTGTTCTTGGTAATAGCTTGCAGTAAAGTATAAAGCTGGATATACCTGATTTGTACAAAACAAAATTGACCAGTAGTCCGGTAACGCTGTCGGCAATCGTCATACGATTATACCAGCATTATAGTCCATTCGAAAAAAAAAAAAATGTACAAAACAAAATTGACATAAACAACTGGATTTTGAATGCAACAAAAGTTACGCGATCAGCCTGCAGGGGGACTGTAAGCCCGTTTGTCCGTCTCTTAAATAAAAACACTAATATGCATAATACATAGTTTTATACTTTAAAAAAGCATCTATAGTTATCACATTAAATTTACTATAGCGCAGAAGGCAAGTTATATACACAAGCTTAACTGTCAGTACAAAACAATAAATATACTGAATACAATACTGAAAGCTTGTAAAAACTAGTAAACATTTATAATACGTTATTCGTTATTTCGAACTTTGAATACACACAAGGATGAATAGAATACCAGTTACTTAACCCAATATCTATTGAAATCGGTTCTATTCACAACAACAATAGGAGAATGGAGTTTGGTAGACCTTCTGGATCAGACGTTTTCAGACCTATCTACTTGAAAGATCATTTTACCCATCTAGCCAGTAACTGGTTTTTGCAAAGTGCCATGAACCACGTGGAAAAACATGTAGAAGTTTATTTCATGTGAGTTTAACTTTGCTTTTGCACTTGTAGCTAAAAAAAGTTAGGTACTTATTGAAAATATCGAATCAATATGTACCTACGTATTAAAATGTATTAATATATTAAATCAATCGTTATTCTACAGCTAAATATCACTGTCACACAAAAAAAAATATTAAAATTGTGTAGGTAATGTATGTAATATGCATTATTATAAAAAAAAAGTTTAAAAAAAACCTTGCAAAAGTATTGGTAAAAAGACAATAATTATTATTATGGATTTAACTATTGCTATTGCTGGTTTTTATTAGTATGGACTTTGCTATTGTATATCTCTTACCATTCATTGCTCTTACCAATTTGCTAATTAGGTACAAACAGTGTATTTCGTATAATTTTGAGCGTTGGTTGTTTAGGACAATGTTCATAAAAATGAAAATTGTACAAATAAACGAACGGTTTCGTGACAGGGGGACGTACTTTCATCGAGTTTTCTTTAGAGATAAATAAGTGAAGAAATATCCTTATAATTCGTGCTTGCCACATCGTAAGAAGCCTTGAAATAAATCTTGAATGAATTAAATAATGTAGTGGAAAATTTACTAGAAAGAAAGTTGAAACACGCTAGAAGTGCTCTATATTTTATCGAGATTTTATAAAATATTTCTAATAAACAAGGTGGATTCCAGGTATAATATAAAGTCATTCTCTTCTATATGGTCATTAGTAGGTCTTTCTATTCTAGTGTGTCAAAGATACGACTTTATAGGTTTTGTATAAAATCTATAGGTATACTCTTATGTGCAGGCAAAGTAGGTTTTAGATAGGACATAGGAGGCAGGCAAGAAAGTGGACTATAACATCCAAAAAATAATGAAATCACTTGATCCATTCCTTTTAAATGCTAAAATCTTGGTATTGTCAAGAGCGCCATCTAGCAACGAGCGGTTACAATTCGATACGAGTTGTTTTAAGAGAAAGCTCTACTCAACCGTGTCGTTAAAGGTACCTATTTTATAGCTGAGCACTGAGCTACGAGGTGTTTTTAGATTCTAATAGATGGCGCATCTACAAATTGTACTAATGCAAAAGCATGGCAGCAATACTTTGCCTTATTAAGTTCTAACCTGGATTAGGACTAGAACCTAGACCCTAGAACTCCCTCATATAATACAGGGAAATTCCTCTTATTCAGCACGCTTGACAGCTGGTGTTTAAATTAAATCAAAAACGTTTATTTTTTGTCACAAAAACATAGGAGAAATACAAAAAGAGAACAATTAATGACTATGACTATAAAATCGGTCGTCACTCAGTTTTAGGCTATAGTAGTGTACCTATGTGTTGTATATAGCGTGTACCTGTATGCTATATAGTGTTCGCAGTTGTACCTGTGGTGCTAAGCACTGAGATGATGCTGCCATTCCCTAGATTCATTTATAGTCTCTTTATAAGACATCCACGATGAAAATGTTCCGTGACCACCACACAAAAAATAAGAATCATCGACAGTAAAAAAATATTTTAAATCAGGCTAGAGGAAAAAAAACAAAAATAAACTCAGACTAGGTGCCATACAGTTTTTGAAAAAAGCTAAATCCACAGACTATAATAAAGTAAATAAATAAACACGTAAATAAACTTTTGTCTCAACAATAGATTCAAAAATAGGCAACTTATAGCTATATGTAAGTACATACCTACAAATTTCTTGTATAGTGCACGATAATGACAGCGAGTATATTTTCAGTGCTCACTCCCTATTTAATAATAATCTAAAAAACCTACTCTTATCTAAATGCTATTACTCCGTAGAAGAATTCTTGACCGATAAAAAACTTGTGAGTGACTTTCCCGTAAAATAGACAATTTAAATTTAATTTATCTAATCGTATAGTTGACATTAGTGCCTACCTTATTTGACTTTATTATACCGAGACATTTTGCTTATTACTTTTTTTGTAGCTGCATGCCATTATGCTATTGTATACTATGGGCCTACCTACTTATTATAGTACCTATAGTCAAGTAGTACCTATTAAAGAACTATTGTACCTACCTTATTTCTACATAGATTGCAGCGCCCCACAGGGTACATGTACTCGCTTATTAGCTACCTTAGACCTAAGCTGTAATATAACTGATGTATGTACATGTTGGCAATAAATAAATCTAAATCACTATATTTTGAGCTAAAGTTTTTTTCAGCCGTTACACTTTCTTATCAGATATTGTATAACTTTACCCAGAATTGTGAGAATTTTTTGAAGGATTTTAAATAATGATCCATACAAAATTTTATAATAGCAAGAACGACCTTGCTCTGAAGGTGATTAAAGTCCAAATAATGTAAGTACAAATCTCCCCAATTAGGTTACTGAATTCTATGTAATCGAGCGAGCAAAGCGAGCCACAATGTTTCAAACAACTTTACGACTACAAACAAACGAACAAGCGGTTCTACGAATATTTGTTCGAAACCACCAAAATTATGTTATTCTTCTTATTGGTAGTTTGGGATTTTTAATAACTTTATTTAATGCAAGTATCTTCAAAAAAGGAGGGGGGAACGTAGGAGGGGATGAACCGCTAGGTTGCAGTGCAAGTGTCAATCTCAACGACACATCGGACAAACCTCGCTTTAACTAAAATCTTTTAAACTATGAATACTAAGATTCATATGGCATGCCTTTAGGTTTTTATATTATCGCAGAAAATAACCTATTGTGTACCAATAAAAAAAACTCACATTTGTTGAGCTTCAAGAACTGCGTAGGTCAGGTAAGGTTGGCTAGCTGTAAAATCGCGGATATCGCGAGATATCAAATATCAATTCGGGCGCGACACTCAGCAAAGTCACAATACAAAATTGCGACCATTATTTTTTCCCTAAAATCTCGAAGCTCGTGCAATCAAAAATAATACAGTTCTGATTTCACAATATGCCTACCTTCTGCCACTTCACTAAAAATGCAAGATTCAGCCATTCACGCAACAAGGTCGGTATAAGTTTAATAGACGCGAGATAAAAAGTTGAAATTAAATCGTAATAAAGTATCGAGAGTAAAATAAATGCAAGGCCCTGTGATCGTACTCAAAAGGTAAAAATATTTAAATTAAATACCAACAAGTATAATAACAAGTAAATTTTTAGAGCTCTTTGTGGACTCGTCCGGGGAAGTACTACCACCACACCTTTTTCTGCCGCCAAGCAGCAACACTGTGTTTCGGTTTGAAGAGTGTGGTCGCCGAAAGAGCATTGCCTCGTAAGTCACGCATGAAAGGAACGTGCCTTACGATGCACTGCCCTGCATCCACCAACTTAAGGCATACAGATATTAAGCCCCATGTGCCTTTATTTACACCAGGGACCACACTCTTCAAACCGAAACACAGCAGCGCTGTTTAGTGGCAGAAAAAGGCGTGGTGGTAGTACTTCCCCGGACGAGCCCTTCAGAAAAAGCTACTACTCTTAGATTCCACGCTGACCCATCACCCAAATGCTATCAGCATCCAATTATTGGTCTAATCCCAATTAATGAGGATGTGCCAACCTCCTTAATCTAAATTGAGTAATCACACTGGAGTCTATCAAAGTCAGAATTAAAATTGATGCACAAGCATTACTATGACGCACTTGATTTATGTTGGTGAGAATTTAGTGAAGGTTCATGCATAGATTTGTTGTTAGCATTGAACGTTCGATTTGTTAGATGAGTTAGATTTTTTATTTAAGACATAAAGAATAAATAGATGACCCACCTGTTGTGAAGCGGCTATAGCTCTATCATGGCAGTTGCAAGGTAAAAAGTATTGTGTCCTGGCTCATGTACATTTTTAATCTGTAAGTTGATGGACGCAGTGTCGTAGGGCACGTTCTTGTGTTCTTACGAGACAATGCTTTGTTATAGGTGATGGTTACCACTTAACATCCGGTGGGCCATCCACTTACTTTTTCCATAAAATAGTTATATTAAAATTGCGCCTGAATTTTCATGAAGAACGACAGACAAAAAATATAATGACCAAAAGAAGATGAAATCTTAGAGCAGATTGAAATTAATCGAAATGCGTTTTGTAAAGCCATCCAATTGTAAATTCGATCATGTACAAATCAATTAATCTAAATCATACACATTTTTGTATGTCGTTTTCATTCCATGCACAATCCCACAGTATCCGTTCACTCAAAGCACAGATTCAATAATACTACGTGCTCAAAACGAGATAGACCTTGAATCCCATAACTGTAGCAACATCATAATACAACCAGATTGTTTATTTGGTTGAGTGCAACTTATTTTCCCGCTATATCTTGAATGCACTTTGTTTTAAATCTAGAACGGCTTCTAACATAGCATCTATTTAAATGCTGTATTTCTAATGTTCTCTTATAATAATAATTCTTCTCTTATAATAACAATAATTCACTTCTAATGTTTTATTGCATTTTTTTTACCAAAGTACAACCACTCGAACCACGCTGTACCGGCTTCAACGTCATCTCAGTGTTATTGAAGGATCCAAATAAACTCTATGGTCAATAGAGCAGAGTCAACAAACCCTCAGCTTCCCTGTCTTCCAGGCTAACCCCACTACGCACTATGTAGAAAGTGAATGTTACCCACCGGCCACCACTACCCGCTACAGCGCGTGCGGTGACAATAACACACGCGGATCGGCGGCAGCTGAGATCGAACGCCGTCTTCCAATTTCAAACTTTTAACACCTAAATTCAAATCATCTTTTTTTTTCTTCTGTGCCAGTGTTGCAACCTGTGAACATGAAACTGTCAGTTTTTTTATTACTGGGTAAGTTTTTTTCTTTTCTGTTAGAGATTTAAACGCAACGTGGTTTTCGGTATAAACAATTTGGTTCGCGGTTAAACAGTGAGTACAATCAAGTAGTTATGTTAGAGATTGTGGTTGTGATAATTCCTGAAGGTACCGTTGTGCTGTAGAAAGTTTGGGGAGAGTAGCTACGGCAAGTCTGGTATAGGTCTTTTAGCTAATGTCACAGGGAATAAAGCTAAATATCTCTACTAGTGCTAATGGCCATTATTAGCATTTATGAACCAGTAATGCAGTTTCATCTATCGAAGGTAAGTTCAATATAGTGATGCTCGTGATTTTGTATTTTCCTACATTTTTATGTCATGATGATGCCACTCCAATTAACATAAAATCTATAAATTTCAATAAATTACTATCAAACCTACAAATTTCATTTCCCGGTAAAAAAGTACTACACATTGTCAAGTAAAATGAAATATGGAGATATACACTTTCGTCTTCTCGCTCCATTTACTTTGCTCGTCGTTCGCGGCATAAATTACGAGCTACGAACATGTTGTTGAAATTACTCTGGCAATTAAATTACACTAATAAAATTAAGCATACAGAACGCACACGGAGACCGCGATGAGTTTAATTAAAATATTGTTTTATTTCTGCCTGTCCAAGAGCAGGGTTAACAATTTCGAAATAACACTATTCTTTAGGTATTTTTTTTAAGTCTAACTTAGAGACGGATTTCTATGCTGTATACAGACTTTAACTTTTGTTGAATATAGCTTAACAAATCTTATAATAACATGCCCATATAACTTAATAGAAGAGCAAACACTGCATCTGAATAACGAAAATTTGGATTAAAGTTTTATTCAGATGTCATAATTAAGTTATAACAGATATATAAACACATGGTATGGTCGTAAGCTTATAGTAACATAAATTTGACATAATATTATGTTAATATATGCTTGTTATGTATGTAGTTTAGTATTGATAAGATAACAATAGCATCTGGTTTGATTCGAAGAAACGAAACATAACGATCTATTTTTAAATGGAAATTGTAATGTATGTAATTTAATCAACTATTTATCCGACATCGTAAAACATTGATAAATGTGCAGTGCACGTGACTAAAAGCTTTGCTAACTCATAATTGTCTGTAATGTTACCTGTTTTTAACACCAAAAAACACTAGTAACTTTGGCATCCTCAGTTTAAAACCCAATGTTTTGTTTAACTAACTAACGAAAAACTTCTACATCAATTTTCCATGTAGTGTGAGGCATAAACTTTCGACAGCACTTTCTTATGACTTACAGTCATTATGTTTGTATGTACCTACTACTAAAATATTTATGAATGCAGAACATTGTCCTTGGTAGGCCTGCTTATGACTTCGGTATAACAATAGGCAACAAAATTGTCAATATTAATGCTTTAAGCTCTTGTTATTTATCATTTAAATGAATTATACATTCAATCAAGTAAATGTTTTATTAATAATTTAGACTACAAGATTACATAATAATACAAAAAAAATAAGGCATAATATAATGTGGATAATTATTCTGAGTTTATCTCAACTTGACTCATCGCAGAAACCCGAATCACGTCTTTTCGATGCACAAGCCGGAATTATTAAATACTAGTAGCGCCCTGTGGTTTTACCCGCGTAGTTTTATATCCCGGTATTCTCACGAACAAAAGCTATTTCAGACTAAAATATATCTCTGTTCCAATTTTCACCAAGGTCCGTTCAGCCGTTCTGGAGTTATAGAGTAACAAACTTCCATCCACCCATACTTACAAACTTTCGCATTTTTAATATTAGTAGGATGTGTTTTGATTGTTTAAAACTTTTCTTATTCAAATCGATGTTGACCAAGTTAATCAAAATTTTTAATATTGATTGATCGCAGTAACATCAATTAATTATTCTTTAGCTAATATCAGCTTATAATACGTAACACTTAATTAAATATTATACACAACTTTAACAATCTGTCTAACTAGACGTGTGTTAATCTTGTTAGGATTGGCAAGACATTCCACATGTTGCTGGTAATATACCATACATATATACCTGAGTGCTGGTTATGTAGACAAATACTGGAATATTAAAAACTTTTAATGATAGATTAGGTAATAAATAAATAAATTAAATTAAATTAATACTACTATTACACTACTACTTTTTTTTTCTAATGACTTTTATAATATTTTTTGAATACTGGTATAATTCGCTTTTAAACACAGCTTATATCAGCTTATATTTTATCCCAGCTCTCTTAGGCTCAAAAAAATGCTTTATTTATCAAAAGAACTGTGTATTTGTAAGTGCATGATTGCAAAATTAGTATATCCAACTACTTGTGACTACTATCTACTTACTAATTACTACTACTTATACCTGACCAACCTTGATTCTAAAGCAGAAAAGGCTTTAGGAAAATAAAAAGTTTCTATTATGTATTTAAATTCCGCAATTTTATAATATAATATTGTTCTCAGTCTTATATTTTGTTTTTTGGAATAAATGAAAATGAATTCATGTAAGCAACACAAATATAATTGTTATTAATTTAAAAAACAGCATAGATGGATACCTGCTATCTTTTTTAAAAAACCTGTTTGTCAATGTTTATTCTAACACGTAACATTTACAGTCTCATAGCAAAAATAATCGTTTTCTAACGCAATCTAATTACCGCAGTGAGATAGCACATCTCTTTGTAGATAATTTGTATATTGTGAAACTTTGCTTTTCTAGAAATAAGCGTTCTTGCAATCTTCGATAGTTCTACTGCGAATTTAGCAATCCACTTTCAATAATGAGGGTTTCCATTGATTCCGTATTTGTGGCCATTATTATTTTATTTTGGACATTTTCAGACAACATAACTCACAATTAATTTTATCTTTGAAATAAGTTTTGATATTGCTTTTTGTGTTTAGAGAAAAGTTTGAGATAAATAAGTAAACGTTTTTTTTAAAGTTATTTTATAAGAGTCCCACGTTTGATTTGCACACAACAAAATTAAATTATTTTTTTATTAGCATATTATCAGTCAGCAAATTAAGGATTTTTCAGCATAATATAGGCATTTTCAATGTAACTGAAAAGTATTTTATTTTGATGCCTTTTGGCTTCACCAAAAACAATTATTACCATACGGTGCGAGCGAGATGTTGTTTGAAGAGTGTCATCCTCTTAAATGATAACAGTCACCAATTACTTAAGTATACAATGTTGCTTCGCAAGTCACGCACGATGTACTGGCCTGCGTCCATCAACTTCAGACATCAATGTTTACGATGCACACCTGCGTACTCGCGACAATAAATGTTAGCGTACTAATAGGTGAGCGAAGCCGCGGCCAGCCGCTAGTAATTAAATATAATGTATAATAATCCCTGGAGCTATGGAGCTACGACGTTCACCCAATAACCTAATACATGGATTGAGTTATCGATTTAAGTATTATCTCATAGCGTCGAATGGAGGTCGAAAGCGGTTTCGATTTTTATCTACACTCGAGAGCATAGAAATCGCACATAGGGTAATTTTCCTGCATTTTGATTTCACACTTGTTTTTTTTTTTATTAAAGATTGGTTGCAAATATAACTTAAATTAAATTAAAGTACACACTGTTAGCTTCCTAAAAACCCATAATGTCTGGCCTTGACCTTCCAAATCATACCAGTGGCGGCATAACAATGGAATGGCCTAAATTCGCTTGTTTCAGGTAGCGCGGGTTGTGGGACTTTGAGCAGGTATAAAACGATAAGGGATGATTGAAATGACATTATTTGCATACCAACACCCAGTCAGAAAGGTCCTTTAACGAATACGTCATCTCTCTAAACAAAAAAATGGATACCACACCAGAAGCAGCGTCTCAAGTGGTTGCACTAATCGAAGCTGGACAGAACCAAAGTCAAGTGGCTCGTCAATTAAATTTGAGCAGATATGCTGTTCGACGTGTATACCAGCGATATCAGCAAACTGGTGGCCATACCAGGCGACCAGGAACAGGCCCAAAACGTGCGACAACACAGCGCGATGACCGTTTTCTTGTGAATACATCACTACGAAATCGCCGGTTGAATGCAGTTCAACTCGGACAGCAGCTCCAGGAAGTTAGAGAAGTGGAAGTCAGTCGGTGGACGGTTAGAAGAAGACTAGCCGAAGGAGGTCTGACAGCGCACAGACCAGCAACTGGCCCAAAATTGACCCCAGCGCACAGACAAGCACGCCTTCAGTTTGCTCGAAATCACGTTAATTGGACTATGGATCAATGGCAGGCAGTCCTCTTCTCCGACGAATGCAGGATGTGTCTCCATGGTAACGACGGACGGGGTAGAGTCTACCGAAGACCCGGTGAGCGTTTTGCTCAATGCTACATCTCCGAACGGGTCGCATACGACGGTGGTTCGTGTATGTTCTGGGGAGGCATTTCACTGGAAGCGAAAACCGAACTTGTCTTCATCACAGGACCCGATACCGACCGTCGATCGCGTGGATTGACTTCCCAACGTTACGTCGAGGAGATCCTGCAAGAGCATGTTGTGCCCTTTTCGGGATTTATCGGCGAAAACTTCGTTTTTATGCAGGACAACGCTAGACCACACACCACTGCTATAGTACGCCAGTACTTGGAGGAGGTTGAAGTACTCGTTATGGAGTGGCCTGCTCGAAGCCCAGATCTCAATCCCATTGAGCACTTATGGGACGAAGTAAAGAAACGAGTAAGAGCCAGAAACGCAGTGCCTACGAGTCTCAGAGAGCTCCAAACCGCGATCGAGGAAGAATGGGACAGCATACCGCATGATTTCGTAAAAAAATTGATTTCTTCAATGAAACATCGAATGGAAGCTGTTATTCAGGCTAGAGGAGGCAATACCTCGTATTAATAAATCGTTACATTCACAAATTTATTGTTTTTTTATCCTTTTATACCTGCTCAAAGTCCCACAACCCGCGCTACCTGAAACGAGCGAATTTAGGCCATTCCATTGTTAAGCCGCCACTGCTATGATTTGGAAGGTCAAGGCCAGACATTATGGGTTTTTAGGAAGCTAACAGTGTGTACTTTTATTTAATTTAAGTTATATTTGCAACCAATCTTTAATTAAAATAAAAACAAGTGTCGAAATCAAAATGCAGGAAAATTACCCTATGTGCGATTTCTATGCTCTCGAGTGTATTTTGCGAGTTTCTTGCTGGCATAAAAAATACATTCCTTGTTTTAATAGGTAGATGTCTGGCCTTAGTAGATTATTCATAAATAGGTAATCTATATATATATATGATATATATATAATCTACTAGACTCTATATGTATAATCTACTAGAAAAAGTATCTCTACTTTACTTTATTGTGGGGATATCCTTCAAAATCGACTAAAGTTTATATTATAAGGCACATTCATATCAGTCGTTGAGCGCTCCACTAGTTTAAATGTCCGCTAAGTCTGTTGCTACATCTTACTTCGATGAAAGTGATAGTGACACAAATACTTTACAGAGCCGCTGTAACGTGTCAGGGAAATGAATAAGAGGCTGAATGTGTTCATTAATATCAACTTTAATGTTCCTTTACTTTACTCATTCCTAGTAATTTTCGGAATAAAAAGTTGCCTTGCAATTCTAACACGAGCTACATTGCTTGGGCATGATTGAGCCCTAAATATCCAAACATCGTAACTTTGGTATTTAATATTAATAGTACATAAGACGGATAGGATTTAAAAAATGTGACGAAAAACATCCTGAGCCATTTTTTGAATGATAATTGTTCTTAACCTTATTAGTCTACTTTTAACTGAAACTGAAAACAGTCATCAGTCAGTTTCAGTTTTTCAGTCTACTTTTATCTCCGTTTAATTCAGCCGGCCAAGACACTATCAAGATAATAATTTAACTAAGTTAATTTTGCCCATCCAGATTATTAAGAATTTACTTTTCTCTAACTTTCTTTCTTTCAAACATACCTACCTAACCTACCTACCTAGTCTGAATAATGTGGTTACGAAAGAATGCTACATCATTATACCAATTAAATTATTTTTGAAACAAAATGCAGTATGCATCCTACGTCTTGTTAGGTTAAAAACATCAGAAATAAGTACTAGAAGACAAAGAGCGTGGTATTCTTCATTTATTGTAAATGCGTCTTTTGAAATTTGAATGTAGGCTTTACAATATTATAAATTTTTAATAATCCGACTAAATTATTTTTCATATTACCTACTATACTTGTTGCTATTATATTTTTTTTTTTTTTTTTTTTATATTTGATAGACTGTCCTTTGGCCACAATCTCACCTGATGGTAAGCGACGATGTGGCCGACGATGGAGCAGAACGGTCTAGAAGACACCTATTCACTCTTGCCTTGAAGAGGCCCAAATTATAGCGATCAGGAAAGACAGACGACGGCAATGAGTTCCACTCCTTGGTTAATTATGGTAACTGCCACACGCACTATGGCGCCACTGAAAACTAGCGCTGAAGGGGCTTTGCCCTTTTAGCAAATGATGAGTGTTGTCTGGTTTTCGTTATTATTGTTGTCTGTGTTCTAAGTTCTTGGTTTTTGCGATTAAACTTTTTTTTTCTATTCATGTCTATTCTGTATCAGAGATATACTGTAAAAAAGATACAAGGGTTATCAAAATTTACGAGAAACGTTTGGGGTCCCCAATCTTGGTAAGAAACTTCACCAATTGACTGCTGCACCTTAGACTAGACCATTCTTATAGTACCTACCCTGGCCCATAGAACTTGGAGAATAGCTGGTCTTAAACGTAGTAAATTATTACTTTTCTTTCTGGCGGAAGCAGTCGATGGCTCGCTGCTTGTCGACAGAAACAGTCATGGTGGTAATATACTTCCTCAGGTGGGCCATTTGCTTTAATACTCTTATTCTTATTGAACCAGCTCTTCTCCTCAGCAATGAGCGTTTAAATATGCTATGAATGCAGCGTCACGAGCGAATCTACTATGTTTGGGGTAATGAGAAGGCAGCTGCATAATATCTGGATCAGTGCTTTAATAAGTTATGATGGCCCATAGCTGGCTGGAGTCAGGACTTCAATTGCTTAGTTTACACTAGCTTCATACTTGTCATTAGTACTAAGTGCTTTATTTAAGCTGCTTAGCGTCAAGTGATGAGTAACAATTTGCTTACACGTTGTAATTCTGTTTGAGAAATAAAGATTTATAAACCGATTAATTTAAGCTTTATTTGTTCGGTAAAGGGCATTAGAAAGGAAAAAAGTTTTTTTTTTCTTTCTTTTTAATTATGGAATAGGCCAATCCTTACTTTGTGTCTTATATATCTTATTTACAGAAGATCAATTTTGTTTGATGACAAAAATGGCACTTTTTGTGATGAGCTCAAAAGCACATACAACACACTAAGAAAACGTCATCTAATGTTTACAGTTTAGTCGATATGTAAAGTATTTACTTCTGTTTCATATTATTTTAGTGCGGGTATGTGCGGTATTTCACAACACGCAAGTATTATTTAATCTTTTCCACTGCAGACAAGAACTTGCATGTTTTCAATTGAACCAAGGTTCCTACTTCTCTAAATAACCTTTTACACTGTTTTAGTACAACTGAACTGATTCATTGTGTTATTAGAACAAAACTTGTTAACCTACAAAAACAATTGAACACGACTATTTAAAAAAAGAAAAAAAAAAAACAGCTTCACGACTTTGATCCCCAGGTACGGTAGATATCCCTTCAGATCTCCCAGTACCAAGTAGGTACTAATTCAAGATTCTTTGAGGATATCTAAGGGGGGTAGTCAGAGGTACGTCCAAACATTACATTTGGCACATACCCACATTTTTCAGTAGTTAGTATTCCATACGTGACAGGTTGCAAGCCCATCGCCGCTGTTAGAATACTAACTGGATTCCTCACGATGTTTTCCTTCACCGTTTAAGAGCACTGGCATTGCGCACATACATTTTTCGATAGAAAAATCCATTGGTGCTCGACCGGATTCGAACCTGCGACCTTACGATCGGAAGGCGGGGTCACTCCCACTAGACCACCGGTGCTCTATGACTATTTTAATGTAGTACATATGCATACATTTATTGTGTAAGGTTAATACCGAATAAGGCTTTAACCGTTACCTGTTGTTTTTTGTATTCAAACGGAAGTAACCTGTTTTTTTATCACTTTCGACTAACTTGATCACTTTTATTAAAGTTTTGAAGTAACAAGCTAACAAATCAATTCTTCTTTTGTGTTTTACTATTGTAACTAGCTGAACTTGCGCGGCTTTGCTCGCGCCAAGGAATTCAAAGTTTCATACAAACTTTCATACAAACTTTTTTCCCCTATTTTATCCTTGGGGGTAGAATTGATCAAAATCCTTTCTTAGCGGATGCCTACGTCATAACATCTACCTGCATGCCAAATTTCAGCCCGATCCGTCCAGTGGTTTGGGCTGTGCGTTGATAGATCACTATGTCAGTCAGTCAGTCAGTCAGTCAGTCACCTTTGAGTTATATATATTTATATAGATAGATAGAAGATAGAAGATAGATTAGATAGATAGATAGAGATAGATATATTCTGTGGTCTAGGAGCAGAAAAAAATTGTATGATATATTTTAGTCAAACAAAAAGTTCTCATGCAAGTGCTGTATCAGCGCTCAAGATTTCTAAATACAAGCTTTGCATACTCTAGGGCTAGATGAAATTGATGAAGTGACCGTTTTTTTTAACTACATCGTCTAGAGGTTTTAAACCAAGTAATTTTGAAACCCCGATTTCAACGTTTTATTGTATCGCCAAAATACATGCCTTGTTAGACTACATAACTAATTTCAAGAGCCTACAATCAAATTGTTTATAATTTCAAACCTCAGTATGGTACGGTACGTATAATTTGTTTTACGAAACACTGCCTCAATTATTTGTGTACAGAAAGTTTTTGGATACAATTTCATTGTGTGGGTCGTTCCTTCGTCAAATAATGCCAATTAGCTTTGAGTAACGCCTTTAACCACTGACTGTGGTCCGACTTGTTTTATCTAAAGATAGTTACGGCTTTGTGTAGGGCTCTAAGTACCTATTAAACCTACCTCCTATGTCTATATCTACAAGAAGCGTTGCCGCATGTATTTTAGTTTCAGGGGCTGAGACCCGTCAAAGTAATTCTTGCTAGTATTTTTCCAAAATACAGCGATATTACTTCATAAATAACTCAGTGATTTTATATCTTTCAAATCAATCGGCTTTCAAATCGGGTGACAGAGTCTCACCCATATTAACGGGTGAGACTCTGTCACCCGATTAGGTAATTTAATTAATAAGTAACAAGGAGGTGATTTGATGGGTGGTGGTGAAATTGCCCACACACGTAACATAATGTTGCATCAAGTTAATAGACGGATGTGCATCGTAGGGCACGTCCGTAGCACCTTACCATCAGGTGCCCTTCTGCTTGTCCCTTAGGCAAGTGCATAAAAAGTCTACTTCGACTATTTCAGTTGCCTGTTTGATCCAGACTTTGAAATCTCTCCTTATATCCAGCAATTCTTTAACCTTTATTACCTGGAGTTTTACAATCTTATAATATACTAGTTGCGCCCCGCGGTTTCACCCGCGTAGTTTTTAATCCCGGTATTCCCACGGGATAAAAAGTAGCCTATGTGTTATTCCAGGCTATAATATATCTCTGTATCAATTTTCACTGAGATCCGTTCAGCCGTTCTGGAGTTATAGAGTAACAAACATCCATCCATCCATCTATCCATAGGAGGAAGTAGGATAATGATACTTTACTATACTAGCTCTCTCATTGAGGGTAATAACTCCCTATCAGTGTATTTACTCTCATCTGTAATCAGTCACAGAATCACCGATTCGGTACGACATAACAACGTTAATAATGTCATTATTGTGACAAAGCGCTACATTAGAAAATTGCTGTTTGCTAGAAAAACTACGACATTGACTATCTATTATGGTCTCGTGCAAAAACTACGCCATTGTTTCCCCAGTTCCACGTAACACTGAAGTTTTGCCGTACTAACTGTTGGTTAATCTGTGGTTTAGTGGTGTGTGCTTTCCTCGAGACAGTCGCCATAGTTTTCCTATGCTTTGAATACCTATGTAAATGAAAGTTACGATGTTTCATGTGTGTGGCTTTATTAGCCCTAAATACAGAACCGTCACCTATAAGGCACTGGTATACTCTACCACAAGCATGCAAAAATTAAAAAAACTGAAACTAAAACAGCTTCACGACTTTGAACCCCAGGCACGGTAGATATCCCTTCAGATCTCCCAGTACCAAGTAGGTACTAATTCAAGATTCTTTGAGGATATCTAAGGGGGGTAGTCAGAGGTACGTCCAAACATTACATTTGGCACATACCCACATTTTGCAGTAGTTAGTATTCCATACGTGACAGGTTGCAAGCCCATCGCCGCTGTTAGAATACTAACTGGATTCCTCACGATGTTTTCCTTCACCGTTTAAGAGCACTGGCATTGCGCACATAAATTTTTCGATAGAAAAATCCATTGGTGCACGACCGGATTCGAACCTGCGACCTTACGATCGGAAGGCGGGTCACTCCCACTAGACCACCGGTGCTAAATTACTTTACATTTTAATTCTTATTTATGTGATTTCATTTACCTAACACAAAATTGATTTGATTTGAATATTTATAACTTATTCGTCAGTTGAATTAGTTGAAATGGAAGAAACTTTTTAGAAGCAAACCTGGTTTTTGACGAAATGCTTACCACCAAAAATATATTTACAACTCTATTTCGTTAGTCGAGTTGTACGCCAAAATACTTTGACCCTCAAATCTGAATTTTACTTGCTTTCGTACTTGGTAAAAAGATGTCTGAGGGGATATTTACCGTGCCTGGGGATCAAAGACGTAAAGCTGTTTTAGTATTCAGTGCTTTTTATATCAGTTTCAGGTTTTTCTAGTTTCAGCTCTACGAGTATGTGAAATGGAAACACTAGTCAGAGGATAAAGACCACCGTGAGAATCGATCGATATCTTGTAATTGTTTTGGTAACGCTTCCAGCATCCAGTATTGTTCTATTGCATTCTTACGAAAAACGTGCCAATTACTACTTGTCACTGCTATTACCGAGAGCCTTCGGTGTTCCGTGGGATAAATGTGAAGAATTTTGTCGGTATTTTGAACTGTTTTCAAAAGAATATTCATAATCCGTACCGAGGACGTAAATAATAATAAAATCGCGGGAAGCCAGTGGATGGAGGCGGATCTTAATCGTACTTTCTGGAAATGTCTGGCTCAGAAGTGATTTCAGCCGTCAGGTGTAATCAGGATAACATTATTTAGAGTAAAATTTAGTTATTAACAGGTTTTATAATGTAAAAATGAGGCTTTGTTCTGTATTGAAAATTGGGCAGCTTCAAACGACAAGCCTGGATTTTAATTAATTTGAAATACAAAATCTTTAGAATAGCTACTTGCTAGGCCTTTATTATCTATAAAAGATGAATTAAACAGCGTTTAAGGCCAATAGGCACTTACGTTTATGACCTAGTAGGCATGTAATACGAGCTTCTTATACTTGGTAAAAAAATTGGGCAATTTTTTTTATTATAATCTAAAGAATATTTTTAAAGATAGTGCTTGCTTTTTTAGCACATTATGATAAGATATGCCTGACTTTTATTCAATGATATAAATTGTGTATAGTCTATCCATAATTGTGAAACATGTTACGTCCTAGACGACATGTTGCGCCACAAAACTCATCGTATATTTGTAACGCGTTAAAATACCAGTTCATCATCACCAGATATCATCAGTCATTAAATAAATTTGTTACGTGAGTGTCGAAGCTACAGATGACTCAACATTGTCGCCTACTTTGTGACCTATCAAAGTAGTTGTACAGACGTGCCCTAATTTAGATACATACTAATACAGATTGCCTAATGTGATTTAAAGATTCATTGACAACTGTGGGAGTTTTGATACAGAAAATATTTTTTTATACAAAAAACATTGGCCAAAATATATTTCAATAGAATTACTCTGTGATAAGTCTTATAAACTCTAATTAGTTTTATAAAATATCTAAATTTAGGCCAATTCCGTGCGACTAAGCTTACGCTTAGAAACTTACGTAGGTACGTCTAACCTTTTTATATATAAAGGTACAATTAGGTATTTATGGTAATAATACGCTTAGTAAAGGGCCAGTATAATGCTATTTTTATTAAATTACTTGAGTTGTACGTAAGGAAGTATGTAAGGAACTTTTGATAGCAGTAGGCACAAAAATAATCTGAAGGATTTTCAATTAACTCGGTTGTATAACACCCTGTGGGCGGCCGGACCTTATATTTCCCCAAATCCGAAGTTATTTAATGTTAAATTCTGGCAGAAAAGCTTGGATACCAGACTTTTGGATCTCTATATAATTAAACTAACAGAGGTGGGCCATTTGATTATTCCATCAGCAGTTATTATAAATAATAAATGAATATTGGTGGACATTCCACACAGCACTATCTCGCCCCAAACCAAACCAGAGCTTGTGATATTGGAATCACAAGCATGCTATAAGGTAGGTGTCAAATTTAATATTTGGGCATATCGCTGACTACCCTCCTTAAGCATTCTAAAAGAATCTTGACACAAAAAAGATCTGATGGGATCTATAGTGCAAAGGATAACAACAAACAAAGTGTCAACTTAACA
The DNA here is from genome assembly GCA_963576535.1 of Plemyria rubiginata. Taxonomy (NCBI): domain Eukaryota; kingdom Metazoa; phylum Arthropoda; class Insecta; order Lepidoptera; family Geometridae; genus Plemyria; species Plemyria rubiginata. Next base: position 6,121,572 of record OY754926.1, read on the forward strand.
TCGGTATTTGCGCTTTTTTTAATTAGTCGGTTGTGTTGTGTAGTGTAGAACCGTTTAGGTCTGACTAAAGCGCAGCGCACTGTCCACATAAATATCATAGTCGAGAACAGCGATATTCGTGTGATTGCGTATAATTTTTTTCGTGAAAATTAGTCAAGTAAATTTAAACAAATAAATATAAATATTGGGGACATTCCACAGAACACTGTCTCGCCCCAAACTAAGCCAAAGCTTGCGACATGTGAACTAGATACCGTATACCTACTACTTATATACTTTTTTAAATACACACTTATAATATTAAAAAAAAACCCAGACAGAACAAACATCTATGTTTATCACAAATATCAGCGAATGTTGTCATAGCACACCGTCTTGTTTAGGAAAATAAGAATTAATACTCGACAAAATAGCGATGTAAAGTGCCCCATTAGATTTATGTACATTTTTCATCAGGCGATGGCAGTCAAACGTGTTACACAATAACATAAAAAAAACACACAACAAAAATAAAATAAAGCATCTAGTTGCTGTTCTTCGTCTGTCTGGGTATGATATTTCTAATATTCTAAGTATACAATAAAATGTATCATGTACTGTATCTGTCATCTGGTTTCTACAAGATTTGCTGTATTTCAAGGTAAATGTGAAATGTCCACTAATAATATTTATTCATTTCCATAAAATAAACATTCATTTACACTGCTATGGAAGGAAAGTAGGAATGTTTGAATCACAATTTGTTTGGTATGACGTATCGACCGGGTGTGTAGGTATCTATTTAATTTACAAACGGATCTACTTTTTTGCGAATTAACATTTAAGGTCATTTGTCTATACCTATTTAGATAGTATTAAATTAAAATTTATACCTAATCATTTGATTAAGTATTTAATTTTATGATAGATATACTTTGATACAGCTTTGAAGAGAACAATTTTTTGCACTAGTTTTGCAAGATATTATGTCATATAAATGCAGCAAATCTGACGATATAATTAAACCCAACAATATGTGAATCGTTTATTTATTTTGTGAAATTTTATATATTTTCTTCTTTTGCAGTATTTCTACTTAAACGTTCTGTGATGGGTTAATAAAATATATTTTTTTTGTTTTCTTTCTTTTTTTTGCTATATCAGGGTTCTATAAGCGGCTGCGTGACAAATATTTGCATAAACTGCAAATGTACGAGTATTTTGTTTCGGCTTTCGTATTACGTATCTTGCGATAAGGGACACGCATAAATAACCAATCACTAGTCAAATGACTCAACTGTTAGGCCTATATGTCATAACAAACATCCTACAGTATTATATATAGCGTCGTTAATTGGACCCCGTCTGTCTCTAGGTGCAAATTAGCCAGGCCATGCACTAATAGTTCTCGTTACCTCAGTTGTCCACCATTCACCATGCAACGGTATTGCATATAATTTAGACATATCAGCAATCACAGACACAGACGACACTGCGTTTCCGTCCTGCTGTATTTATACTACGAAACACTACTATTAAGTTAGTTGATGTGTCAATTCTCTATTAAGTTAGTTGATGTTGGTGTCAATTCTGTTTTTAAATTTTTAACAATGAATATTGCCGGCTCTTTCTAAAAAACTGAAACAACAAAGACAGCTACAACATTGACGCTGTCAAATAAAGTCAAATTAAGTTTAGGACAATGCAATCAGAATCGGCACACATAAATCTAGGCGAAATAAATACTTTATTGATACTCAGCGTATTACAAGCAATAAACAAAAGACGGCGGCCTTGACGAGATCATGATAAGATAAGCATACCGTCATCCAAATTTATCTTAATGCTCAACATTCTTCTTCTTCCTGCAGATTTTTTTTTTCGGATCTCTAACTATATCTCTAAGTAACGTAAATACAGCAATATCAATGGTGATAGTATGTAAAGCAATGAGCGATCAGTCCCATAAAAATAAATTAAATTAGTTTGAAATCAAAATGGCACCATTCTATTCCCAGTATTTTACAGTAAATGTAAAACCGGGATAATAAAGTTCATTTTACATTGCAGGCTGATTCTACGAGTAAGTGACAAAGTAAACACTATCCGACAATCTTCCGGCGCACCGCCAATTTCCTGATAGTTAATTTCACAGGATATTATAAAATAACAAACCTCAATTAACTGGTACAGTCGGGTGCTACAGTGCTTAGTTAAATAATTTGAATTTATTTGACCGCCTAAAGATAGCAAAAGATGCACGATTATGGCTATATTTATTTGGTTAGCTTAAGTCGATCGCTTTCTCCGCTATTGAACTTAAAAGTTCGTTATTTCTTGGTCATTATTTTTTATTCTTCTTCTTGTTGTGTCACTAGTTTCTTCCGAAACAGTGTAATTAAAGGATTTTAAGTGCACCTTAACACATAACAAAAATATAATATATATTTTTAGAACTTTTTAAGTTTTACAACATACCTGTTTCCTCACTATGTTCGCCATCACCGTTTTAAAGTACAGGCACTTAAATGTTTAGTCTAAAACACTCATTCGTGCACGACTGGTTTTGAACCCACGCCCTCACGTTAAGGCGGGGTCACTACTAGACCACCAGTGCTCTAGAAACATAATTGAATAATTTTTATAACAGGCCATTCGAGAAACTTCTATACGTTCAAGAGCTAATGTAAATAACCTCTGTAATCATAGGTTTCGTTACGGCTATCTTGTTCTTGTACCGCAAACTAACCCGTTCAGCAACTATTTCCACTCAACTGTGGCCGCTTGTAACATCTGACCCTAGTCTTGAAACTATTAGAATTTCACCAGCTATGATACCACACATAGCTGGTGAAATTCTACCTTCGACCTTTGTAAGATTTAGGTCGAACAATTTATGAGCCCAGCGTCCGCCCTTGGTTTCACTGGCATGGTAATGATCTTGGTTTCGCTTGGTGTCCCTTGCATGTTAATGATCTTGTTAATAAGTGACAAACGTCAAAAATCAAATCAAAAATTGAATACATTGAAAACTGGTCAAAAATCCTAAAAAGGTAAAAGTTAGATAAAACTGTCACCAAATTGAGACCAATCGAATCAAGCATTAGTTAGTTTAGTTGACTAAGCTACTTCTATTGTTATAATGTATTTTAAATTTTTTCATGGGGTTTAAACATAATTTGAGGATAGAGCCGGTCTTAGGTCTACCGTAACATGTCATGACTATTTTTTAACTACAGCTTAGCTATCGTCGGGATTCTGATGCAGTTTCTTTCAATTGAGTCTTTCCAACATAAGTGCAATAAACGATCTGAATGCAGCCTCCTTGAAATATAAGTACAGAGAGAGATAATTCCTTACACGACATGACAGTGGCCTTCTCTTTTATCTGTCATATCATAAATTCTTTAAATAAACTGCAGTTTATCTATAGAGGACCATTTGACATTCATTTTTCAAAACAAGGGATCGCATCGAGATTCAGTGCTGGCAACATGCCAAAACCGTATTTTGCATCTAACCAACCTCTTGCCCGCAAACAGCGGTGCCAACGTTGACGAACCGTCGTGATGTTGTTATAATCGGCACGGCTGTTAGCCCATATTCTATACCAACGATTCGGCCTATTTCATTTGATTTATTACTAGTTGCGCCCGCGGTTTCAACTGCGCAGATTTAAATCTCGGTACTACCACGGGATAAAAAATGCCTATGTGCTATTCCGGACTATAATCTATCTCTCTGCTAAGTTTCATCCAGATCCGTTCAGCCGTTGCGGTGTGAAAGAGTAACAAACATCCATCCATCCATCCATCCGTACACTTTCATTTTATCTCTATAAGATCTCTATAAGATAATTTTACTACAGCCGTTTTACTCGAGTCAATACTTTTTTTCCCAAATTACTCAACCGAATCGTGCAAGATGGGGTCAGTGGGATTATAAACAAATCCGGTACAACCACAGTATAAATAATAGTTCGACCTCGTAGTTGCCTGGGAAAGACAGAATATGCCTACTCGTTGCTATGGAAACCAGTTACCTGCATAGTTAGAGCGTTTGAAATACACGAAGCTTTTTTGGTTTGCTGTTTAAGTAATCTAACTAAAAAAACTAAAGAGCCCAGTTAGTAGTACCTGCGTTGCAGGCTGTGGGTTCGATCCCACCTAGGGCAAACATTTTGTATGATGAACATAAATGTTTGTCTTCTTTCTTTATTCTAGATTTTACACAAAATAAAGAGAGAAATATTTATAGTCATGTACAAAGGCGAGCAACCCTAGATAGAGTTACCTTCCAGCAAACCTTAGAGAATAAAGAGAGCTGATTATAGTGGTGGGAAAGTATGTACACCGTAAAAAAATACATTTAAATATGAACTCTTTTGGGTGCATTATTCTATTACAAGTTGCGCCCCGCGGTTTCACCAGCGCAGATTTAAATCCCGGTATTCCACCGGGATAAAAGTAGCCTTTGTGCTATTCCAGGCTATATATATTATAATCCATCTCCCTGCCAGTTTCATCCAGATCCGTTCAGCCGTTCCGGCGTGAAAGAGTAACAAGCATCCATACATCCATCCATATTTACAAACTTTCGCGTTTATAATATTAGTACAGATAAAAAACACTTACTTATATATATGATTTTTTTTCTTTGCATAGCTTGGGGCTAATAAACGCTGCGCAAAGTGTCCACTGATGTTTATTACATTATTTATACAGTACCTACTTATACGCGAGAAAAAACAATGAACAGTCCATTCGCGTTTAAAATGTTAATCTTTTCGTTTTTTTAAATTATTTAAAAATATAAATCGATATCAATTGTTTATATTCTGCAATAATATCACTAATTTAAACTTAAGTATCGTTCAGTAAGTTCCGCGTAGATCAAAGTAATTACCAAATTACTTAAAAAAGTACTTTAAGTGCGTTACCAAACCGCACTCAATATCACTTTGATATAACGATAATTGAAGTCCATATCTTATCCCAGATGTTAAATGCCGATCGTGGTCAATTGGACCTTGGTTCTAATCTTTCTATTGTTGCCGAGCGCTCTTAAGTTTTAAATATGGTTTAACTTCATATTTTATTAGTAGGAAGGTAAACAATCGAACCGAGGCCGAATTTGAAGCCGAATATTTTTATATTTGATTTTTTACAACCTACCTAAAACACATTGCAATTGCTCTCAACATGCTCTGTGAGGACATGCGTGCCCTATATATATTGCAATTACGATGTACTTTGAGACGTAATGTGCCTTACAAATGCATCGGCTGGCATCGGTTTCCAATCGGATCGAGCATCACTGTTCGGTGACTTAAATAGTTTTTTATACTACTTGCTGACCTATGGCAAAACATTGCCTCGTAAGTCACGCACGATGGGAACGTGTCCTTAAATGCACTGCCCTGCGTCCATTAACTTGAGGCTTAACATAATATATGTATGCCTCAAGTTGATGGACGCAGAGCAATGCATCGTAGGGCACGTTCCTATCGTGCATGACTTACGAGGCAGTGCTTTGTTATAGGATGGTTACCACTTAACATCAGGTGGGCAATCTGCTTGTTAGATCGTCGGCCAAAAATAGCTCATATGCCTGTAATTTCACCGACATTGCAAACCGAAACACAAAAACTTGGCAGTTAATGGCAGAAATAGGCATGGTGGTAGTACATTTCTGGCCGAATTCGGTTACAAAGAGCTCTACTAAACCTTCGGCCCCACTCGAGTTGTGGCCGAATACCAATCCGTCAAGCAAGGTTTCTAGAACCTTCAATTCCGTTAATGGTTGTGGGATACTGCATTATCTCACAAACCTCGAGGCAGCATTGATTCACATCATTGTTTCAACAAATATTTTGGGTTAACGTTTAATTATTGTGCTCGTAAATACACAGGTTGGATAAATAAAGATAGCTTTCGAAATACTGTGCGATAAAATAACTTGCCTAGTTTCGTAGGTCAATATTTTGGTTGTAATTGTTGTGGCTGTGATAAATTATACAGGATGCTTAAATAAAGATATTTTTTGAAATTCTATGCAAAAAATACCTTTGCCTACCTTTGGAGATTAAATAAGGTGTATTGAGGTAGAAGAGGAGGTGGTAAGGAATGGCGGATTGGTATTACTTATTTGCTTTGTCTTTTTCATATTTCAACATTACTTCTTCTTCTGCCGGTATCTTGGACGTCATTATTGAGCCCAAATATTTTAAGAAAAGGCATCAATTCTAATAAATTTAATGTTTTAGCTATGTAAAGAATGAGTCCGCTTGCGTTTTGCTGTCAAACTTTTGCCATGAAAAAAATATTCAACATCGCTAAAGAAAAAGAAATTATAGGTTTTATTTTTTGTTTCCTCACAACACCACTACCGGTATAGTAGAAGTGTCTCTTCTTTCTGATTGGAAGGTGGGTTTGAATCCGGTCGTGTACATAATTATAGGTTTTCATCTTCGAAAAAATTCCATGCCCAATGCCAGTACTCTCAAGTTCTAACGGCGATGGGTTTGCTATAAAATACAAACCACTGAAAAATGTGGTTAGGTGTGCCAAATTCATATGTCAATGTTTAATAATAGATCACACGTGATTTTTTTCTTAAAAACGTGAAGGTGTCTTTTTTGCAAGCGAACACGAAGGCAGAAGCTAATCTTCTATAAATCGTGACGTGAAACAAATAGTGTTGGAAGCAAACGGCTTTAATTTATCTGTGAATTAATCAAGGCGATTCATTTGTTTAGTGCCGTCAATGGAGACCAATCAATTTGGCACACCCTCTGTCAGGCGCTATTGTTTCAGCTTCTGGGAAGAACAAGCAACACCCGACTTTGATATTCACTGCCTTACTAATAGAGCCTGTTTAAGTAATCAGTCATATTGCCTACATTTCTAAATACGAAGAGACCTAGATAATTAGTAGCTCTTTCTGAAAGGCTCGTCTGTGGATGCCTTCTGCCTTCTACCAACATGCCTATTTCTCGCCCGTAAGCGTTGCTGTGTTTCGGTTCGAGGAGTGTGGTCGCTGGTGAAACTACAGGCACACGATGGTTTGACATCTGTATTCCTCAAGTTGATGGACGCAGGGCAGTACATCGTAGGGCACGTTCCTACGATGTACTACTGCCCTGCGCCCTACGTTACTCAGTCATCATCATCAACAGCCCACAGAAGTCCACTGCTGGACATAGGCCTCCCCTATCCGCTTCCAGGAAGAACGATTCTGAGCCCTTTCCATCCACCGACTACCCGCGATCCTAACAATGTCGTCAGTCCATCGGGTAGGAGGGCGTCCCACACTTCGCCTTTCTGTTCGTGGTCGCCATTCAAGAACCTTTATTCCCCATCGGTTATCAGTTCTTCGAGCTATATGACCTGCCCATTGCCACTTCAACTTGCTGATTCTGAGAGCTATGTCGGCTACCTTGGTTCTCCTACGGATTTCCTCATTTCTGATTCTATCTCGTAGTGAAACTCCTAGCATAGCTCTCTCCATAGCTCGTTGTGCGACTTTGAGCTTGGTGATGAGGCCAATAGTAAGCGACCACGTCTCAGTTCCATATGTCATCACTGGCAACACACACTGGTTGAAGACTTTCGTCTTGAGGCTCTGCGGTATGTGTGACGAGAAGATGTGGCGTAATTTCCCGAACGCTGCCCATCCGAGTTGGATTCGTCGGCTGACCTCTTTATCGAACTCGTTACTCAGTAAGTAGAATTAAAACAAACAGATCGATATAGTCAGCATAATACAGCTTTAGTCATAATTTCAACTTATCCAATAAAAATAAAGTAAATTCAATGCTCGAAAACTGACCACGGCGCATCGCGAGTGATTTAAATACTATTGAAATATGTTTGTATGCATATATGTATATTTTATTTATACATGATATTTTATATAAAAAATACAGTAACGAAAAATCTCCATCGTGATGTCATTCGGTATGATTTATCTTGTTCATTTTACTCTCACTTGTATTGGAGCTACGACAATAATGAGACAAGAATCTAGAACATAGTGGTATTATCAAGTAAAATAAAGACTATAAATCAATACCAATTCCAATAATAGGCCAGAGTTTTGGTTTCTTGAGAAACATCGGCCGTTATGGACCATCTTACACCTACCTTTTTTTCTAGTCAAAAGGGATCACTTTGGTGGCAGTTCCACGCGACCAAAGCCTAGAAGATTTTAATACTATGATTTCGATCACCAGTGAAGATCCCATAGCTAATTGGCTTGGTGTTATTTTACCTACCGTATGAACGATTGAACGATTTTACCGTATGATTAGATGTACGTATGAACGATTTTATTTATTTTTATTTATGAACGATTGACATACAGCGTTTTATTGACTAGATTTTATGTGATCTAATAAATAAAAATGGCCCTTCAATTCATGATTCATCATTATTAGAGGACTCCTTGTAAAGAGGCTGATAAACGTTTCATTATTTCTTCTATACGCCCGTTATATGACAGTCACCGCTTTCTTAAAAGCTGTAGCTAAATTGCAGTCACGCTACATTCCGCGCAGAATAACTCAAGCAATATCTGTAACGATTCGAAATACCGATACACGTTTAAGACGCAGACTACCGTCAAACATGATTTCGCTCAAACAACCTGTTGAAAAAGTACTGCAGCTAAAAAGATTTTAAAATGTCCCAAAAGTTATTCTCCGAGCGGGATTTGAACCCGCGACGAATAAGTAATGTTAAACACTGAGATAAACTACTGGATTTGTCATAGATTTTTAATAATACCTATAGATATTACGACTTCACGCCGTTATGACATCAAACTCGGTTTTAAATGAGAGTGAAAATGAGTTCAGAATACCAAAACCAGTAAAACGCGGTCAGTTATAGCAGCGTACGCTATTAAGTATAATTAATTTGTAATAGAAAAGAAATAGGATCACGTCTATAATAAATAAATTAACATTGGCGGACAATCCACAGCGCTATCTAGCCCAAAACCAAGCAAAACTTGTACTATGAGAACCAGATAAATTATTTTACTTTGTTGATATTTTTTGTATTGTACAAAATTATAATAACATGCAGCCATACAGAGCACAAACATAATTTTTGGTTCTTATCACAAAGTTTTGTTCTCGTTGGGGATCGAACCCACACGGTCTACAACGCAAGAGCTTAAATCCAAATGAAAACGTAATAAATGAAAAGGTTAGGGTACACCTTTTCATTGGGACGGCATACATCCTCTCATATTTTTAGGAGCTCCGCCTCCGCCGATATCTTTAGATGATAAACATAAAAACGAGAACTTCATACTTTAATACATTTTTTTACTTTAATACTTTAAGGGCCCGGCGACAGCGGCTCGCAGTTTCGAGGTGCGATTGGCTATTATTTCATTTTATTTCATTTCGGGGAGGTTGTTTGAAAGAATAACTATCCAGTGACACGCATAAATACTGTTCGAACACAAATAACACAATAATATAAGGGAAACATGTCCGAATCAGAAATCATTTTGGTATTAGTATGTTTGGCCTTACGTTTACCTAATACCAAAATGATTTCTGACTCAAGCACATTTCCCTTATATTATTGTATTATTTGTATTCGAACAGTATTTATGCGTGTCACTGGATAGTTATTCTTTCAAACAACCTCCCCGAAATGAAATAAAATGAAATAATAGCCAATCGCACCTCGAAACTGCGAGCCGTTGTCGCCGGGCCCTTAAGCGAGCGCATCGCCGGCGCTGCAAAAATACTACAGATTTCAAAAATAAAACAAGACCCTTGATTTTGAAAAAGAAAACTACTTTAACGATGTTTTATTTCATTGTTTGTAAGCGTACAGCGCAAGCAAAATTTAATTTGACTATTTATAGATGTGGAATCTAGGGCTCAATAATAAGATTCACTTTCATTTTTGTTTGAATTATTTCCGTAGTTTGGTCAGCGATCTTAGAAAACAGTTGTGAGGCTAAAGGCCAGCGGGTAATGAGTCATTTTGACGTTTTAGTGAAACTTAATACATCAGTAATTTTGAGCGACCGAGCAAAGCGAGCGGAGCTTTCTCTAACAACTAAATACGACGAATTAATAGTGTTTATCGAGAGGTTAGCTTAGCAACTTAAGTGTCATTGCAACCATTATCATCCCACGTTACGATGATGGTCGGCTATCCTAATAAAAATCCACGATGAATATTCAATCTACTGAGTTACTGACCTATTTTAGTTATTAAGTAAACGTGTTGTAACTTGTAAAAAAACAGGATTTTCAGATAAAATGTTTGTTCAATCATTGGCGAAAGCATTGACATTTTTATTTCACAAGATTTCTATATTACGTCTGTGTATATTACAGTCAGCTTTTGAATCACTGTGGTGAAAGGAAGTGAGCCTCAAAGAGGCTCTTTCGAGTACTTGACACAATATGCTTTAGGTCGTTCTAGGTTTTCCTGAAACATTTACTCACTGTAGGTAATCGTTCTAGATAATTTCTTTGAATTGCGTAGGTATTATGTTAGAACGTATCGTATTATGTGATAAGTGATTTATAATTATTATTGTCGAAGCACTTCCCGACTGTTTCCTCAGAAGCAGTGATTGCGACCGCCGATTACTGTTACGACACATTTCCTCTTAGGAAATGATTTAATCACAGAACCTCTGTCTGAATTATATGTAAATAGCTTCAGAAGAGAAATACTGGAGCTAACTTGTGCACTACGAACCGTAAGCGTAGATAGAGTATGAACACAATTAATAATAGTAAGTGCAAGACAGCCTTCACAGCTCAGTTGGTAGTAGCTCTGCCTTCTGCGCCGTAGGTCGTGGGTTCGATTCCCACCGTGAACAAACATTTGTGTGATGAACATAGATGTTTGTTCTCTGTCTGGGTGTTATATAATATTATAAGTATGTATTTACAAAAAAAAGTATATCAGCAGTATATCAGCTATCTGGTTCCCATATCACAAGCATAAGCTTAGTTTGGGGCTAAGATAGTTCTGTGTGAAAAGTCCACCAATATATTTATTTATATTTATATTTACCTACTCTAGTGGTAACGGTCCCGCCTTCCGATCCTAAGGTCGTGGGTTCAAAACCGGTCGTGCACCAATGAGTTTGTCTGTTTTAAAATGTATGTGCACAATGGCAATGTAAAATACTCTCAAACGGTGAAGGAAAACATCGTGAGGAAACCGGCATGTTTTAAAAGAAGTTTTATAATATGTGTCACAGTGCTCGAAAAGAGCCTCTTGGAGCGCATTTAACAAGTTTAAACCTTTCATCATACTGCACTGTTTCGAAAGAAACTAGTGACACGACAAGAAGAAGAAGTAAGTAAAAATTATATTAAAACATGCATTGACAAAAAAAGGCATAGGTATCTGAGCAATTATATACATAGGTACTACACTACGTAAGTATCTAAAACAATAAGAAAACCTAGTTCAGTGAACCCGGGGTAGCTAAGTTGGAGAAAGCCTTATCGAAAATTATCTTGTTTTCAAAAGTCAGGCCATGATCATTTTAACCGCTGGGCGGCATAACAACCTAAATAACAGAGCTCACTTATACATGATTTCCTTCATTCCAGTTAACTATTATGATGTTTCTTTTTCACATTATTTTGCCTATTATTACATACGCCAATAAAGTTACATCATTTCAATTGTAATTCAAGCAAACGCGAAGCTATGAAAAGAGTAAAAAAAGTTCAATATTATTATCAACTTTCTTTGTAAATCTGACGTAAACTGTGATGTTTTTCTTTTGCGAAACAAGTTTGTTTTTGTAGGTAAACAATACTGTTTATTTGTAACGTTTAATGTTTACGGTTATATATCTCCGGTTTTATAGACAAATTAAGTTAGTGTGATCTCTTTTTGTTTTGTTTGGAAGATGATAGTTCTGTAGGTACCTACTAGTAGTATTGTGGTTCTGTGCGCATGAGTAGAAAATCTAAACAAGAAAAAAAAACTAAAAAAAAAAACTTGTGGTCTATGACTCCAATAAGATAAGATAAGATAAGATAACGCCTACGATTGTTTTACTTATAAGTTTACTTTTTCTACATAGATGTGGAAACTTGTAATTGGCCTTCAATGTAATATGAGCTTCGCACATTTAGCAAATTAAGATACTTATCAATGTGCATAGCTGTAAGTTTTCCTAAGAATAATAAAATAAAATAAATAAATAAGAAAATTCTTTATTGCACAAAAATGAAGTACATAGGCGAACTTAATGCTAATTAGCATTTTCTTCCAGCTAACTTTTTTTTTTCCAATTATTCCAATTAAACACGATTAGCATAAAGCTGATTGACGACCGATTTTTCTTTATCGATTACCTTGGTTATACCTACTACGTATTTTCTCATTAACTACCACGGAGTAAAATTCCCAGAATAACCAACGCCTACTTCAAGCCAAGATTGCATCTGATAGTAGTTTTCACTGTGACTCAGAGAAGCGAACGGATTGGGTCAAAGGGCGTCTACGTTCCTGATCCAAGGCATGACTCAATCAGGTTGACAGTGATTAATGTCCACGATTGTCCCGTAGACTAGTGTTTGTACCAGTTAGGTGCTTTGCTAGCCTTAATAAAATTGTGAGTTAACATTACAAGTATTCATAATATCCCTACGAAGTTCCAATTGAAGGCCAATAATATTATTGGTAAAACAAAATCTCTTATGTAACTGCGTTCTACATAGCAGGGGTATTCAATTAGGTATGTATAGAGATCAGACTTTCGTGAGTCACTAATTTATTTAAAAGCAGCCAATAACAATCCATCCATACCAAAATTGTTTCAAAATGTTGTGATTGGATCCTAACCTGGAAATGTGAGACGTTAATTATTGTTCAATAATGGACTTTTATGGATTTTTTATTGTATATATTTTTGATTGGGAGGCCTTTGCAGAACAGTGGGACGGAATAGGCTGAGGAAAAAAAATGGACTTTGATGATGATGATAATATCTAGTTTTGAAACAGCTTTAGTGACGGCGCTGTTGCCTAACTTTGAAAGGAGGTGATTTGTGTTACAAATGTCACTTGATGTGAAATTTTAAATCGGAAATTGATGTGTATAGCTAATTTGTCAAGTGTGCAATAATGGTTTCCATGTTGTGTAGTGAGTGTCAGACGATGCGTTTACAATAAGCACGCACGTGCACGGTTTTGTTTCCACTCGAATATTTTTGCCCTTTCGAAGGGAGAAGTTTGATCGTATCTTTTACGACCATATAATAGTCGTAATTATCCTTTATTATTTGATATAGTTGTTGAACAAGCATCTTGTACATAAAATTCGAATATCAATAACATAGGAATATATATTATGTACAGCTGACCCTAAAACTAATCTCTAATATGAATTACAATTAAATTAATGATTACTTAAGCATTCAAGTTTATTAGAGAAAAAATATATCAAAGTATGGAATCTATACCACAACATCGTGAAAATTAATTACAGACGTGATGTTATTTGTGTATACGTTTGATCGGTACGTTTTTGTGTATGTGACATACATAATAATGTATCATCCCCTCACCAAACATATCGAAGTAGGAATGAAAAAAAACAAAACTTTATGAATGTATAACTATTAATGACAATTGCGTGATCTAAAATCTTTGTTTTATGTATCATCATCATCATAGCAGCTCCTACTAAACCACTCCTAGGCACAAATCTTATCACTAAGCCATTGTTGGTCGTGGCCGTTTTCAATAATGCTCTTTCCACTGGGCTGTTAGTCTGCGAAGATTACTTCAGTCGTCATCATTCAGCTGTTATCCCACCAGGTGGGGTCGTCACAACATTGTTCTATACTTTTTTCTCTCCTTTAATCCGTCATCTTGCTTACTTCTTTGTTAGAATAATCATCTATCACTCAACCTCTCCTAGACAAACACAGCTCTTGTTGTGTTGTCCTTAATATTATGTCGCCATTTATCGTTAAAATCATAACACCATCATACACAATCCAGTAAATCAGAAAGTTTCTCTGAGAAACTGGACAAATGTTATGACTGAATGAAGCGTTCAACTGCACAGTTAAGATAATATCTAGTCATAATAAGCTTGGGTGAAAATAGGATGTCATCACAGCTATGAAAACCAAGATTCGTAATGATATCCTAGCGGTGGAAAGTGGAAACCTGTTCCCTGGATGGCACTTTAGCTCGTAGCTATATGATTTCCTAGAACGACGGTCCCATTCTTCTTCTTGATGTGTCACTAGTTTTTTCAAGTCTTTAAGTTTTTTCAAGTTTTTAACTTTATATCGTTTTTCAGTTTCATGAGTTTTTAAAAAAATTGATAAGCTTTCGCATCATTAGGGTTTGGAATTTTTGTTTCTCATAGTTTGTACCTGATTCCATAAACAAAAATATCTTTATCTATGCAAGCTTAGCCACATTAGTAATCTTCCTTTGCTAGCACTGCCACCAGCTACTGACATGTTAATAAACAATAGCTATACCAAAAGAGTGAATCTTGACCTTCAAAGATGTCACACTGGTCTAGATGCGTTCGACTTCTCGCGTAAATCAGATACGATGCAATGAACAAGCTAAAATTGCTGGAAATATCCGAGTATTTATTAATTTGGGAACACAAAACAGAATACACACAAAATTCAAAAATAGTTCATATTTGCATGAGGCTAGAGGTTTGAAAACTAGATGGTATTCTATAGACATGTGTACTTCATGATTCGTTGGTAAGCGAAAGAAAGATGGTAATTGTATTATCAAATAGAGTTCAAAAAGAACGGGTGGTTGAGTATGGACTAAACTCCGGATTTGTGCATCAGCGTAATCATAATCATCATTAGCCTAGATAAAGCTACTTTAAAACAAAGTGAATACTAATTTTGTTATAGTTTTATGATTCTTTTAAGGGGAATTTTGTTACGAAATGACCTACAATAAAAATCTCAATTCCATGTTTTGGGCTACTTGTGTGGCGTTCTTATTATATAGAAACCAACTTTGAATACATTGTGGAATAAATATTATATACGCAAAACAAAACGTTTCCTGAAAAGGTTCCCTTCATGAGAGAAAAGCTACCAACCTCGGCTACCAAAATATGTCATCTCAATATCTCGAAGACCAAATCCATTTACCGAAGATCGACCTGATCTATATTTTTAGTTTTTGTAAATTTTTTCAAGACATGAAATTGTTTGGGTAGAAAAAGATCATAGTTGGCAGAGTATAAACGAAACAAAAAATATCATAGTAAATTGAGAATATCTTCCATTATTTTCGGTTAATAAGCCCTCAATTGAGTAAAATTGTGAACATTTCACTAGTTAACTAGTAACCGGACTTCAAACAACCATTAGATGCGCGATTAGGAAGTTTACTTTTACTAGTCGCGTTCCAGCTGCGCATGCGCACGCGATCACTTTCAACACACTTTCAGCGTCCACTGCGCACACGACAAAACTTTTTTATAAACACGGCAGCGGTACTAAATGAAATCTATGAAAGTAAAAGTATTAACAAATACAAACAAAATATTTTTTTATTAGAATATAAATCCCAACTATACATATATATATATAACTTAGAAAAATGCAAATAATCTTTTATTTATAAAAGATTTTTTTGTGACATTTAAGAAACCCATTGAAAATTTTAATATAAAAACCAGCCGTAAAAGCACATTATTGAACTTACCTACCTACTTACCCAATAATCAAATGAAAATCCTATTCTGAACTACGTTAATAAGTATGTATAACATATTAAAATGTTAATCATATTATCTCCCAGTGTTAATCATATTATATCAGTGTGCTGAATGTCTAAAAAGGCTTTTTGAATATCTCATCACATTTATACATTTTGTCCATCAAACATACCTATTTGCGCTCAAATCCACAGATTATACATAAATAAGTTGCGACGTCAAGTCGATTATGTGATGTTTTTGCTATAAATTATAATAATTTATTGATTTAACACATTATGAACAAGACTTAAGTTAGCTGAAGACTTTGATTTTTATTCTACTTGTTCCACTACCTTGTTCAAGTATCTATGGCCCACCTGATGTTGATTAGTTACCACAAAGCATTGCCTCGCAAGTCACACACATGGTCGTGCCAAGATGCACTGCCCTACGTCTATCAACTTTAGGCATACATTTAAAGCCTCATGTGCCTGTAATTTCACAGGCGCCCACACCCTTCAAACCGAAACAGCATAAGCTTGACAGCAGAAATAGCCATGACGTTTAGAGCATAGTTTGGTGCTTACCGCTTAGAAAACAAATTATGCAAGTCTTATTTTTCTTATTATCTTTACAACGCAAAGAATTCGGCCTACTTGCGTTAGGATCATTAATTTATAATTGAATATACGGCTAATTACTGTTGTTAATAACAGTCACGTCTGTGCACGTATAACTTACGTCAAAAAGATAAAATACACATAGGTTATCTGGAAGATAATGCTTTATAGCATTAAGTTCGACTTTGTACTGTTATTTTTATGCGCAATATTAGTAGTTTTCAATCAATAAAAAGACATTCGAAATATAAATATCCTAAACTTTATCCAAGTTGTGGTCAGTGGTCACTTCTCTAAGTATTATATTTTTTATTATTTACTCACCTTAGTAAAAGTTACGTACTTAAAAGCTGTATGAAGGTAAAGTACCGTGAAATGTATTCGCGAGTGATTAAGCAGGTACTTTAGGATACTAGTAAGGTAGGTACAATTATCACTAATGATCTTTACAACAAAAGTATTTCTTTAAAAACTTGTTTATAGTTCATACCTCGTTAGTAAGCTCTTAACATTTGACATTACGTACCTACTCTGTGAGAACTGGGCCGTGTCAATGCACGTACTGCCGACAAAACAAGAAACGTACTCGTTGTATTATAGGTATAAAACCGATTCATTATTTTGTTCTAGAGACTATTTTGAGTTTCACGCAGGGTCAAGCGGGTTTTGTATTATACTACTAATTGCGCCCCGCGGTTTCACCCGCGCAGATTTAAATCCCGGTATTCCAACGGGATAAAAAGTAGCCTATGTGCCATTCCAGATCTTTCTCTGTGCCAAGTTTCATCTTGATCCGTTCAGCCGTTCCAGCGTGAAAGAGTAACAAAAATCCATACATACTTACAAACATTCGCATTTATTTTATAATATTAGTAGGATAATTTTCTGTCACCATTTTCTTTTGTCGTATCACTAGTTTCTTTCAAATCAGTGAGTTGAAAGGAATTTTAGTGCGCCTCCTGTTTTTGACACCATTCTTCTATAAATTAATAGCTATACATTCGATTAATTCTTTATTGTACACATAGGAAAACGCATACAAAAATGTTACTCAACGGGTGGCCTTATCACTAAGACTGATCTGTTCCAGACGCATAATGCATTAAATAAAAAATGGTGTTGACCTGACTGGAAACATTTCCATGATGGACTGGAGAGGTTAACCGTTTCTATGCTTTTTTTATTCAGACTTATATATTACATAAAATTATTCAAAACTGGTTTTGCTATCTGTACACGAGTGAGAGTCTACGGCCTTCGCTACAGAGAAGACACTGGTTCCAATAGGTACCTATAACAACATACCTTCGTTGATTAAAATCCTTTTCTACCCTAGCTCTCGCGAGGGTTAATTTTATTACGTCATGATGTTTTAGGCAGACAGAATAGCTCGAGATCTTCCATAATTTTGTCTGTCCTTTCTCAGCAGGACACAGCAGGAGTCTTGTGGAGCAGCTATTTTGAAACTCCATATCCTATTCCATTATCTATAGGTACTGCAACAAAACCGCAGCAAGTAGAAAACCACCAAGTTTTCTCTTCTTTATGAGTTCTCCAACTTTCAACTAAAGTACTTAGATCACTTTAAAATTCACCTCTTAGTTGAGTTGAGAACTTTGGCAGTATTATCCATTAATTTCCCGCTGCAAGCCGGAAATTCATCAACAATGAACTGCTAAAGACAAATGGACCTTAATTCAGTTGGTTTTATGGTTTATTATAGTTCGGTTAGGTCGTAAAACTAATGCAATCATCTAGTGCAAACTGTGGAAATCGTGGAATCTGTGAATCGGTGTCAATGGATTCACGAGATTCTTACTTCGATCTGTGACTAATTTATAGCAGATTATTCTATTTTGTTTATCTTATTTATCAATCATCATGTTATGTAGATTCTAATGATGTTTGCTTTATATTTTGTAAGCTGCATTAAAAATAACAGAAGTAATACTGTCTAGAAACTCACTTACAAAAGATAATTTCTTTTCTTTTTTAGATTTCTCCTTTAATAGGTATACATATTATATTACAGGAATTATTTTTAGAACTTTGTTTTTAAGAAGGGTTTAAGTTAAATTGATCTATTATTTACTCTGTGCTCGAACACATATACTTCGTACGTCATATAACCATAAATCGGAAAAAAAAACTATTATATTTTGACCATTATACCCAAATAACCATAAAAGCTATGAAATACGAAAACTGGTAAAACATCATAAACTAATAAATGAATAATATAATTTGTTAAAATTAAGCGATACTACCTACGGGGCAATGTTTTGTTTATAGGTGATGGTTACCACTTAACATCAGGTGGACCATCTGCTTGTTCCATCAACTAGTTGTATAAAAAAAAAAAAATTACTTACTGTTTATAGTTACCTACCAAGACATTCATTTCAACCAACCAAGTCATTTTTCTTACAGTCTTTCTTTTTAAGTTATCCTCAACCTATGCTTTAGTGCTTGAATACCTACCACACTACTTTGTAACTTATATAAAATTCAATCTCTCTTGTTTCAGCAATCGCTCTGTGCGCAAGCGCCGAAGATGTATCCGAAACGAAAAAGGCTGAACCGAGCAAAGAAAAGAGACAATCACAAGAAGGAACCTTCTCTCACCTCGTCTATAGATCTGCTAAACAAGTAAGTTAGCTCACTTATCCCCCCTTGTTAAGTTCGTTCTTTTGTCCGTATTCCCACTCTGGTACTTACGCTCTAAGGCTTCCGTCATGACGTCATGAGCCCTCCAAAGCCAAGAAGATGCCAAGATGTAGATATGCCAATACCGCGCACCCATTCAAATGCTGTAAAGCTTAATTTGGGGCCAAAAAAGTGCTATGCAATATACCATTAAAAGGTGTATCCTAAAGTTGTAACAGGAACCCGTAAAAAGTATCCCTTTAAAAGTTTTTAAATACGCAGTTCTATATAACTTTGTTGAACGCTATTCTTAGTAATTATGGGCACGATTTGAGTCAAAGCCACCGCTTTGCTACTAAAGCCCTGAGTTGCCCTTTCCCTCGCGCGCCCTAGATTTCGTCACGCACGACCCGGCCAGTTAGTCCAAAATACATTACCATCGCTTACCTGTAGGGTTGCTAAACATCCGGTGTTTTATACCTTTGTGCGACTAAGATATCCGATAGGTGACAAAACCTATAAACTGGTGTCATATTTGCTGAAGGCATAAAGGTTGAGCATATAATATGAAGAATATATTTGAGATCTTTAGAAGAGGTTTTTTTATACAACTAGCTGATGGAACAAGCATAATGACCTGATGATAAGTGGTAACCATCACCTATAACAAAGGATAGCTTTGCAAGTCACGCACGATAGAAATGTGCCCCCCTGCGTCCATCAGCTAGAGGCAGATGTTAAGCCTCATGTGCCTGTAATTACTCCGGCGACAACACTCTTCTAACCGAAACAAAGCGTTGCGGCTTGGCGGCAGATAAGGCGTGGTGGTGGTACTTCCCCGGACGAGCCCTTCACGAAGAGCTCTAGAGCTCTACCACCATGCCTAAATTGCCTAATTCTACCTACAAGCATCGTTCCAGTGTTTCGGTTTGGTTGACGGCAAAATAATAAGTAGGTACAGGAGGCTTAACAACTGTGTGCCTCAAGTTGGTGGACGCAGGGTATTACATGGTTGGCACGCTTCGATCAATCGAAGTTGGCACGTTCGTATAGTACGTTCCAATTTGGCATTCTGTAATACATTCACCGACTCATACATAGCGCCACTAACAATCACATATTATTAGTGACGTAAGATGGCAACGTGAGTGCGGCTAAGCATGTAATCAATGTGAGCGAAGATTCACCAGGTGAAGCTTTCCGTGATTTGTGATCAGAATCGACACTGGACTTTTGAATAGTGATCATAGTTTTACGCGCTAACAACTCCGATGGCACAGGATTTATCTTCCGATAAGAGCCCAGCTAGTGTCCAATGCAAAGTATATAGACATCCGAAGTGGAGACCTAAAGTTGACCATTGACACGCATTGCGCAGGAAACGTGGATATCCTTGAATAGTTTAGAGTCCATTCACAATGTTTCGTAATAAGACGAGGGTATCCTTTAGATGTCATATCGTGCGAACATTTCAATTTACCTAATTAGCAGAGCTATATTTAGGAATCAACTGAAATTATTCGATATCTGAAACTGAAACTGAAACAGCTTCACGACTTTGATCCCCAGGCACGGTAGATATCCCTTCAGATCTCCCAGTACCAAGTAGGTACTAATTCAAGATTCTTTGAGGATGTCCAAGGGGGGGATTTCATAGGTACGTCCAAACATTACATTTGGCACATACCCACATTTTGCAGTAGTTAGTATTCCATACGTGACAGGTTACAAGCCCATCGCCGCTGTTAGAATACTAACTGGTTTCCTCACGATGTTTTCCTTCACCGTTTAAGAGCACTGGCATTGCGCACATAAATAATTTCGATAGAAAAATCCATTGGTGCACGACCGGATTCGAACCTGCGACCTTACGATCGGAAGACGGGGTCACTCCCACTAGACCACCGGTGCTCTTCTTCTTATTCGATATCTACTGCAAAATATTTATAAGTATGGTCCAATTCTATATTCTGTGACATGGCTTTACTGCCGAGAGTATATTTAAGTAGTAAATATGGTATTGTTTGGTGGTTCGGAGTCATAAAACTTTAACGCTTGTATGAGGATGCTTATATTTTATGTAGCTAGTTAATCTGATGGGGAACTTGAAACTATAATAAAGTCTGAATACACTACGTTTTATAGCGTTTTTTTTGTCGTGTCATTTGTTCTTTCGACATATATGGTTTGGGATTGAGTGCGCCTCGGGCCAGAGCAAACTAGCGGAGTCGCAGTGAAGATACTTACTGAAAATATATCAATTTAAATTAAACCTGAACACCATGCGGTTGAAAAATGGCATGCCACTGATACGAGACGGCGTGCGGATGCGCGATTATCAGTATTATCCATGGAATTCAAAAACTCATTTTATCATTGGCATGAGTGGTGAAATTGATTTATACTCAGTATCTTCGCTGCGCCTACGCTGGTTTGTGTTGCGCCAAAAAGCTCCTTTTGAGCACTTGACACTTGTTTTAGAACTTATTAGGTTCTACGACATGCCGCATGCCGGTTTCCTCACCATGTATTCCTTTACAGTTGGAGACAAGCTCTGTTCACATACATTTTTGAACCAAAAATCTCATCGGTGCACGATTGGTTTTGAACCCACTACTTTAGGAGCGGTAGGTAGGGCCGCTACCATTAAACCACCACTAGTGAACCCAGTGTGCTTGCTTACGTAATCTTACACTAAAGTTATAAATACAGTTTCTACTATTGCTAATAGAACACAAAAAAGCGTGTTACAAAAGCATTATGATTGTTAATAGGATGTTTTCGGCGCTTCTATTACAAGTTTGTTAATAATATTTGGTTTTTGTATTATACTGGTTTCAGTTTCACTTAAAATCAATTTAGCACTAGGCACTAGCTCAATTATCTAATACTTCTCAGTGGTAGGTTTATATCCTTTCGTTCTCTTAAATATGATTTAAAGTGCACGTTTCAGCTAAGCAACTGATTTCTTATTCATATCACATAATTCACTCAGTAGGTTTTTATATGCCTTTGCTTACATTAGCTTTATGCTATATTCCCCAAATTTTAATAATTATCTCTAAAAATGCCGAGTCAGTTCTTCGTATTCCCATCTTCTTTTCCTGCTATTTAACCTCACGAACTTCGCGTCCCAATATTAATGTCCCCTTGCAATATAACATTCCGTTGATACGTACGTGTGTGTGTGATATTTCCTCGTTTGCAAGTTGGCAAAAAATCGTCGATGAACATTTATACCGACATTATTTTTTACAATTAGGTAGACCTTGTTTAAAGAAATTTATAATGGTTTAATTTACATGATTGATCTGACTATAATTATCTAGGCCTCATGTACGACTTATACATGAGGCCTAGATAATTATAGTCAGGCATATCCAGCAATGCATTTCTTCATGGTGATGATGATTGTTGAATAATCTTGTATTTAGCATTTATGTAAGTGCTTTTGCTTAGGCTATATATATATATATATTTAATATATTAAGTAGCACAGAGATTATTTTTATAAAATAAGTGTTGCGATAAAAATAATAATCTTAAAAAAATCTAAGAAATGAATATAACATTGTATGATTGTTCTTTCCTGGTAGTCAGGAATACTAAAATTCTGTATTTAACCAGCCTCTAGGTACCTTCTAAGTTCCAACATGCTTGTACCGTAACTATTACTTTCCTTATCGCTGGTTTCCTGACTGTAATCATGTGGTTTAAGAGTACCGTACTCAGGCACATAGTTGTGCTTTAACGAAGGTAGGTACTTAAAACAAATATCTCAAGTGGAAATAACTTTATTACCTACTTAACAAGTGGCTGGTGCTGCCTTCCCACAGGTGGACTTTCCGCTTTATAATATTACTGGAGATAACTCTTTAGCGTTGCGCAGCGTATGAACTGTAGGCTTTTATTTTAATAGAATATTGTATCATAAGATAGGTTCTTTGTATTTTCTTGAGCATATTTGAACTTTGATCTCAAGGTCACATAATCTGAAGACACGCAATGATCAGGATAATAAATAGTAATATTCCTATTTTACTGGAAGGTGTATTTATAAAGGTTTACATTAAATAGTAAAATTCCTATTTTACTGGAAGGTGTATTTATAAAGGTTTACATTAAAAACCGCTGCGATTTGCATTGCATGCATCGAGCCTCTACGGCTCAGTTCATAGTAACTAGTGAAATGGCTATTTGCATGTCCATATACGTCTCGTATAAATGCATTGGTTCAATAGATGTATTTATTGTTGTTTATAGTAATAGAGATAAAGTATAGAACTTAACATTAGCCCCACTGGATAACTATAATATTGTAAACATCATCATCATCAGCCTACAGAAGTCCACTGCTAGACACAGGCCTAAGCTCGCCTGTACGTTTCCAGGAAGAAATTTCTGAGCCCTTTCCACGACTAATTCTCGCGGTCTTAACAATAACGTCAATCCATGGGGTAGGAGGGCGTCCCACGCTTCGTTTTCCTGTACGTCTGTGGTCGCCATTCGAGAACCTTTATTAATAAATAAGATATTGTAATAATTAGCTCCAACTAATTTTCTGATACTGATGTCGCATAGCGACAGCAATTAATAGCTGAAAAACTTACGGCTTGTTTTTAGATAGTTGACTGCGATCAACAAAGCCAGCGCGCCGCCTCTTAGGTAGTTTCAAAAATGGCCGATAACTCGCATTGTCTTGGTTTTCCTCAGCTTTCACCACACGCATCTAATGTAATATATAATTACATACTTAGGTACCTTAGGTGTTATGACATGCTGTTGACATCGCTAATTCGCGACGGCCAATCAATTGTTAAGACACGTTTTTCCGTGAGAACTTGGAAGCTTAAATTATAGATTCTGTTGGGATTTACCCACGGTTTTATGTATTAATGCTTTGTGACTCTTTTTGGGTAAATAATGTGTGTCCTTTTATTCTACGCACTTCTTTTGTTTGGAATATTTTGCTAGCCCAAACAAAAGAGGCGTGGTAAATAGACAAAACGTAATTTATACTCATACCTGACTGCCGAAAGGGTATTATTATCCATCAGCCTTCGTGTAGCTTAAATATTTTGATGGGTTATTGACATTAGTTTTCATGAAACTAGTTTTGATGTCGATTGTTTTGTTTCAGGAGCAGATCGCCCCAGTCGAAGAACCGCAAGACGAAGATAGAACTGCAATAAGGTAGGTTTTTAATAATGACAATAATTTTAATGTTGGTCACATTACACTACCTACTCTATCAAAATGTAATGAGTCTAATAGGTTAATTCTAAACGCAGACAAATTTGACTCTTTCATACGTGATGATAAAGTATATTGTCAAAATAAATTTTTGATAGACCGTGACTTCGCACTACGACAAAATATGAAAGTAGTACATAGTGAAGCGCAATTTACTCACAAACTTCCAACAAAAGTTTTCAAAATTAACCCAATATTATCAAAATTTCTTCATCAAAATTCATTCGAGTGGCACGCGGCCAAAAAGGCGTCAGCTGCTATTTGCTTTCAGAATAGCTAACTAAATTCTCAAATCAACTGCATGGTTGTTCAATTCGGTTTTGGTAATATTTGGCTGGTAAAATCTCATACATGGAATGTTATTATATCATATCGGGCTTTGACGGTTTTCATCATAATTATTCTTATATTTAGTTTTATATCATAAGCATTCAAGGTACTATCATTCTAACTAACTACGTTAACCAAATCATGGGGCCTGAGGCATCGGTGTAAGAAACGTAACAAGAAGAACTAAAAGATAAAGTCTGAATCATCAGGAACCGGACATCGCTTCAACCAGAATCAAAGGATCCAGGACAAGAAGTGAGTCGTCTCGAAAATGAAAAACCAACAAAAGTGGAAAAAAGCACCGCCGCGTCCGCGTATAAAAGCACAATCGAACAAAACTCGAACTCGATCGAAGCAAGCAGCGAGGCATCTAAGTCTCCCAGCGTAAGACAAGTAGACATAGAGCATCACGGTCTTAGCTTAGAAGACCGGCGCCAGTCGCACATACCCCCGCCAAAAGACGGAATATCGTACACACCTGAGGAATTCACGTCATTGATAGCCGCAGGATACGCCGTCACACCTGTACCAGATTTAAATTTCGATGTGGCGGGGTCGAACTCTATAACCAGTTCCTACACTAGCACAGGGAAGCCACTGGCCACTGTTTCTCCTCTCTACATTAACAGTTTGCCGAGTTTAAGCTCACCGACTCCGTTTACTCTCAGAGACGAACAGGCGAAGATTAAACAAGCTCGCCTGGAACTCGGGCTCTATCACTATAGACAGAGGTTGGCTCTTCAGCAGTCATTGCCTCCTCCAAAGAACAGCCGAGGCTACACACCTGATGAGTTCAACAGTCTAATCGCCGCTGGATTTGACGTCACGCCTGTTCCTGTTAACCCTTACGACGAAGGTTCACAGTCAAGGTTACTAGTGGAATTAGTAATTTTAAGACAGTAGGCTCAAAATTATCTGTTTTACTTAGAATTAGTTTTTGTTTTCAGCCGGGCTGATGAAGAGTACCGTCCTGGACAGGTGTTTTCTCTCAACCCTCAAGAGCTTTTAGACCTTCAGCCTGAGAGGAAGGCTCCTCTACCTAGCAGCCAGTATTTGCAACACTTGTACGGGAATCAACAGCAGGAACACAAGCAAAACCTACAGCAGCAGATCTACTATGTAGAGCCCCAATCTCAATCAGGACGTCAGGTAATATAATATTCCGGAACATGGCACCTCGTGTTGCTACTACTGTTGATGTATATCAGCAAACATGAAACATTGGGCAAAGTTCGAATGAAACGAAGAAATGTGTATGAAAATTAGTGTATGTATGTTTTATTAACACTCATATTTACAACTCCCGATTTAAACAGAGGGGCAATAACACTGCTTCTGGACCAGGAACAAACAGAAAATATCTGTTCTACCGTGTATCTAATAATAGAACCCACCCCGTTGCATCGTAACCAGACTCACCCGCTATGTTTCTCTTTATTTTCAGGCTCCACCATCTCATGCAGTCATAGCACGTCCTCATTTCTCCCTCAACGGAGGTGAAGCGTCTGTTGGAGCTGCTCTTTCTGTCAGCGACTCTGGTTCTAGTTCGTCTAGAGAATCCTTCAACCAGGAACTTCTGGCACTTTTGGGACAATCTGTTAGACCTCAAGAATCTAGACCACCACAGGCACAGCAGTCGTCAACAGTTCAAAGCGTTGCACCCCAATATCAACAGGTTCGTGTTCATAAATATAAAAATAAATAAAAATAAAATAAATAATACTGGACAATCCACACAACATCATCTAGCCCTAAAGTAAGCTACTCAAAGCTTGTGTTATGGGTACTAGATGACTGATAATTTAATACATTATATACTTACATAGATATATACTTTTTATTATACATAAACACCCAGACCAACATATGAAAAATAGTTATTTGTTATACAAGAGTGCAAAGTTGCTTTTTAACCGCGTGCTCAATTTTGATGACCGAGCAAGCGAAGGATTCTAAAATTTAATCACGAGCGCAGCGAGTGATTCAAAATTAGAATCCTGAGCGTTAGCGAGGGAATCAAAAGAGCACGAGGTGAAAAATCTTTGCACTCGAGTGCAACACGTAACTTTTCATTCCACCTCAGCGAGGAAATGACTAAATGCAAAAAAAAAACGTTTACAATCACATGCTGGCGTCAAACAAACTTCCTCGTCGCTAGAATCACTCATTTTAGATTTTTCACTTGTTTTCAAGTTTCTCGTTTTTAATAAAAGGTTTAACAATGACGTGAAAAAATGCCGCGTAAAGAACCGCGTACAAAGCAAATTGAATAAAGAACACCAAGAAGGTTCCGAGTCTGAGTTTTTAACAAATTAAAAAAAAGTTGTATGATATATTCGGCATCATAGAGGTAGCAGTAAATAGGTTTAATGTTTTTTTTTAATTCACAAACTTAGTGCACACGATGTTCTAAATTCAATTTACTTTATCCTCTAGAGAATAAAAACGGCTTTTGCACTCAGATATTGAAGAGCAAAATTACTCTTGCCGAGATGGTGGGATGAAAAAATCTTTATTTCACACCTTACAGTTACAATAGGTAGTAAATAATAGGTACATAAATATTAACGGCTTAAGGTAGACATAGGTTAGGTTTGAGTGATCCCGCTTATACCTAAACTAAGATAAAAATATCTTGTATGATAGGCATTAGCGCCCACCCTCGAGTTTTTAATGAATATACGCTACTATTGTCTCTACAAAACAAAATTATCGAAAAACTACACTGAAAGTATTTATTCAATAAAGTTACAAGCATAACTTTGAAGAATATTAAATCTAGACACCAGTTTTACAATACAACAGAAAGCTAAAACTGTCTAAGGGTGCTAAAAGCGATTTTTGATTTAGATAGGTATTCTAGTTGATTTGCTAATTACATTTTCATCTTATCAATTTCAGATTGACAGATACATTACGAAGCCAAGCAAGAAACCGACCAAACTGCGTTCAAAAGTACGAGTGGAACAACAGCCCCAGCCAACAGCAGCTCCTCAGCAATACCTGATTGAGACCACCAATGTTCAACAGCAATCACAACCGCAACAACAGTACCGACCTACCCAGCAGCCACAGCGACTTGCCCAGTCTCTCAGATACGTACCCATCCAGCAATCAGCTCAACTAGACCAATTCTTGTATGATCGTGAGCGTCCTGAATCACAAGGATTGAAAATAGTGCCTGCTCCAAAACTGTTACAACAGTCCAGAGCTCAGTTCAACTACAGACTAGCTCCTCAGGCCTCACAGTACCAGCAGCAAGAAGCAGGAACAGTACCGAAACAGTACAGACTCGTGGAAGTACCAAGAGCACAGCCTATCAGACAAGAGCTACGTCTGCCTACCTCCAGCAACATTGAAAGACCCGTCGCTTATCTGAAACGTTTACCAGAAATGGAAAAACAGCGATCAGTGAAAATCTACGATCCCATTGCTCCAGAGACTCAACAGCCTGCTCAACTTTACGGCGATCAGTTTGTACTCCGCCCACTCTATAGATCAAACGAACAGCGTCCCAGATATGAAATAGCTCAGCCTAAGCAGGAGCAATCACCTACCAAGGCACCTCACTCTTCGATTTACGTCAGTAAGAACATTCCCCTCAGATCACAAAAGTTAAGGCCACAATCGCTGAGGGAACAAAACCTTGATCAATCGAACATCGAGATCGTGCAACACGGACAAAGTCTTGAAGAACAGAGATCTCAGCTTCCTCCTCCTAAGAATAACAAGGCTTACACTCCTGAAGAGTTTGCTGCTTTAGTAGCAGCTGGGTATTCTGTGACACCAGTTCCCGTGAGCGCTTTGAACCTAGAAGTGGCTCAATCGCGAACATCTATAGAGACTGCGACCGCGCAGTCGAAACGTCGACTGATCCAGAGGAGACGTAACCAATACCTGCCAGTACGAGATGATGCACCTTGAAGTTGTTACCTGTTTGTAAATAGTTTTAGCTTTAGTTACGTTAATTATAAGTATTGGTATTTACACTAGACTCTTAATGAACCCTATTTGCAAGCTTTTCTAATGATTGTATGTTTGTAAGTTTATAATTAATGTGGTAGTGGTTCACAAAATTTGACAAATAAAGTGATACTACTGGATCTCGAATGTAGACCTAGCCTTTCTGAAGCGATTTGCCCGCGTCGAGTCTCGTGTTTCATTTTGTTTAATCCTAATGGATTCCAGTCGATACTGAAATTCTATATAGGTAGGAGAAACGTATGGATACAATATATTTCGGCTGGTTTTATGTTTTAATTATTAGATTAAAGCTTATAAGTTGAAATTGAAACAGCTTAACAACTGTGACCCTCAAGCATGGTAGATATCTCTTAAATTGATTGAGTATAAAGTAAAATAGCATTTATTATTATTATTTATTTAACACTACCAGGATCACTTTGAAACGTAAAACTAGGTGAAACTGGTGCCAGTTCCAGTTCCACGAGACCAAGCCTAGAAAAACATAGTCATAAACGATGTTTTATGAGTTGTTTTCTTGCGCCAAAATGTTAGTTATTTAGGTTTCCCGAAGTTTAGTTTAAAAATACAAAATAATATGTAGAATTCGAATATTCTGGTGAACTTCAATTTAACTGGTAGAAAATAATAAAAGAAAAAAAAGGCCAGTCACACACTCAAGCTGAAAATACTTAAAAAGCAGCAGCAGCCATTGCCATCAGCTTCGACTAAATTAACATTTCATTTGACGTAACACATTCCCAATTTCACACTTGATGAGCACATAATACAATTCGGCAGCAAGATAACGTCATTATTCTGAATATTAAGGCTAGAAATTAAGTACACACGGATACACATCAGTCTATATACTGTTTGCTTTTATGTAGTTGTATTGTCCTTTTTATTTGCCTTTGTTTACCTTGATCTAAATGAATATGTGTGAACCATACATTTTAACAACCTATTTAATTTCTTTGGTACATCTTAAATTTAGTCCCAGTAGTGTCTCGCAGTCTCGGTATGGATTAAAAAATGACAAGGTTGTTTTAAGATCGTGAAATTTTTTGCAAAGGCCTGTACTCAACTTGCTATTTCAGAAACTCGGTATGATAAACAATGCATAACATTTAGCCATAAATCATTTTATGGTAGTACTTTTGGCATTTAACTTATCCGCAGGGACACCGAAAAATACAGATTTCGGCTGTTTAAATGGCTTTCCCTGGAAATGGTCACTTATATAGCATCGAAGATATCGTGCATGCTTGTGTGCCATTAAACTTACCGAGAGCTGTTTAGCGAATACCCCAAGCGACTGACTTAGTTTGAAACTCTCCTCGCAATATCGACGAGACGTAACTTCATTGGTACGACAAATGAGTCATTAGACCGTCGAAGTTTTGCTCATTCGATCTTATGAACCAATTTCTCTAGAATCTTCTAATCAAGCTACTAAAATAATATCTGTAATGGTCCCGATTATGTTTTAGAATTTGCATAAGTTAACTGAAACACTTTTAAGATATTGATACCCTCAGATATTTTTACGAGCTCCAGATACAAACTCCAGATTTTTGCGGAGCTCCATAACCGCAGCCAGTCAAAGAGGGGTCCGTCCGTCCGTTCGCCGAATTGTGTGTGGAGGCCACTGTATTCAGTTCTATAGAGAGAGAATTGGATAGAAAGCCATTATCACAATGGTAATCACGGCTGTCACATAACAGTGATCATTTCGTAGAAAAGCCTACTCTCGATATTCGTTTGTTGAGGTGACGAAAGTAGTTCCCAATTTAAGCTTCTTTCACGATTTTTATTAGCTCAGGGTCGATTTTCGTCGCTGAAACTGAACTGAAGTCGTGATGCTGTGTCTTTTTTAGTGCTTTTGATCCCTCTCGAAAACCCACTGGAAAATTAATAATTTTTTTCCAGTGGGATGAGATTGAAAAACAATAATATAAAAACTTATTTAAAAAGAACTTGCACATCAAATGTAAGCGATCGGAGTATTAAGAAGCTCAAAGGAAAATAAATTTGAATTTTCCCATTAAAATGGAGAGAAGTTGGAAACCGTTTTCACGAGATGCATTAAAAATACGTGTTGTTTTTTTAAAGCAAGCAAAAGTCAACTCAATCTGGGGTAGGTAAAGTTCCATGTTATGTGAACACGATATCTTGTCAAGCACACTCCACAGAGACAAGACGAGACGAGGAGAAAGATAAACATCTTAAATACAGATGATTTTCTAAAGAAATGCCAGAGGCTGTTGAAATATTTTTCAAGGCAAAGGTTCTTGAGAATGTGTGCTTGGAAAAGTTGTCATAATTAAAAATAAAAAAGCAGCTGCACGATTTTGATAACACGTAGATATCCGCATCTTAAAGTACCAAGTACTACCTCAAAATTCCTCCTAGGGGGTAGTCAAGCATCTACACATCCATATTTACATTTTGCAGTAATTTGTCTTAATTAGTTTATAGACCATATAAAATCTAAATGTGAAATAAGAGTCAAGCAATAATAAGATGCCTTTATTGTTGACTTCAACGACAAAAGAAGTGATCCAAATTGGTGTCAAGTTCAATGGTCGGTCCTCCTGATGTAGCATTAAATATTTTTAATAACAAATTAAAATATTATTTCTTCTTTTAACTTAGGGTAATAATATCGGAGCCTGAGGTCTGACTCGGTTAGTTCTCATATAAGATCTAGGGTAAACTTACATACATGTATCTTTTTGTACACACTTTTATCCTTCTTTAGAACTGGCGCCTTATTGTATAACCTAAAGCCCATTACCATGAAAACTATTCATCGTTTGTAGTCTTTAAAATTTCGTTTCCAAGACCTTTAACAGAGGTGCCTTTTCACCCAGTCGGATGAAAGCAGGTGTATCTGTGTAGACAATGACGTAGAGAATAAATGTCATAGGTGACGTCACAGTAACCTACTTGCAGGCTCGTAACCTCTTGCTGCGAGTTTATGACCGATTCATTGGTGTCACTGCATGTTACTTTATTTGACGTTGGTTGGGTAACTTAGGTACTTTAGACTTTGTGTTTTATGGTCTAAATTATATCTAAATTAAAAAATATATACGAGTAATGTATTTTTTAGCCTGCTTTTTGGCGATCTGTTTCTAAAACAATAATCCAAACTGCTGTCTGATTTGTCCATTTGTTTCGATTGACAAGTGTGGATAGATCCGTCCAGTCTCTGCAGTTATCTCTATCAATCTTTGTCTGCGAATCTATGCGCTAAGTTTTGTAGGCCGCCGCCGTGTCGATTGTCTTGTAAATTGAAGGCTGCCTGTTCCCTGCAGTTGGGCCGCTAGTTCGTTGCGATGTAGTCTACTCGTAGTTGGCAGTTTATGCTGTAGTATTTTATTTCTTGTTTTACTGTTTTGAATCAGAATATAATTATACGTGTAATTTATGTGAAGAGGTAGCGTTTTTAAGATTTTAGACACCTTTAAAAATCTGTGAGCACCGGCGTCTCAGGTTAGGGAGTTACCCCGCCTTTTGATCGTAAGATCATAGGTTCAAATCCGGTCGTGCAATAATGAATTTTTCAGAACGATAAATTTATGTGGGTAATGACAATTATGTGCTTTCAAAAGGTGAAGGCAAACATCGCAATGAAACCAGTTATAAATAATAATAGGTATTTATTTTCAAAAAAGTACAGTTAGTATTCTAATAACACGCTCGATAGGACCGACGTACTCGTACGTACTATGAACGTGTACCATAGTAATAAAAAAAACGTTGAATAGGTATTGTTTTCGGACAATATCCATGTTCTATAACAATATACTGTCAGTTATTATAAAACTACTTAAAAGCTTACTTATGAACTAGTAAAACATTTCAAATCTGCAAAATAAATCAACTGTACTAATAATAGATTAATAATAGTTACTATGGTCCAAAGAAATGAGATTTCGTCCGTTTTTAAATTACTTCCGTTGGGCTCGTGCCGGCTATCAACGAGAACGGCCAATCAGTTGATACAATCAATTCCGTTGAATAAGTATCAAATGAATTTAAAAGTGAATTCCATTGAACTAACAAAAATAATCTTCTAGATTTCGCCTAGATTCTAGGTAGAAAGGTACATAAGTATTTGAATAATGTTATTATTCCCATGCTGAGAAAATTCATTATAATGTAAATTTTTTGACATTCAGCAAAGCACTATCTAATAGCCCCAATCTAGCACCTGAGGAATAATATGGAAACCAGATACCTGATTTTTTATAAACTTTAACACACGAAAGCTAAAACAGGCGTTTGCACATTTTTGTAAACATCTGTATTGTAACTTATTTTGGAGATAACTTTAAAAAAACTTCGAAACATAGTCACTCAGACAGAAATATAAAAAAAAGTTTGTGACCCCGTCACTCAGAGAATAGACTTCTAAGTTCGTTATACAAATTCGGACCTGAAATGGTTAACAGGGGTATCAAAATGATAAAATGAAAAACAAATGAAAAATGAAATTTAAGAGTAGTAGAGCTCTTTGTGAAGGGCTCGTCCGGGGAAGTACTACCACCACGCCTTTTTCTGCCGCCAAGCAGCAACGCTGTGTTTCGGTTTGAAGAGTGTGGTCGCCGGTGTAATTACAGGCACATGAGGCTTAACATCTGTATGCCTCAAGTTCGTTCGGGCACGTTCCTATTGTGCGTGACCTACGGGGCAATGTTTTGTTTATAGGTGATGGTTACCACTTAACATCAGGTGGGCCATCTGCTTGTTCCATCAGCTAGTTGTATAAAAAAAAAAAAAAAAAAAAAACTAAGCTAGGATAACTACTATGAGTGGTAGGTACCACTTGTACACTCTTGTTCATTTCAACAGTTAGAAAATAGAAAATCACTGAAATTATACATGAAAAATCAACTTTTCCTGCCTATTAGAAATCTAGCTTTTCTAGTTTTCGAACATGCAAAGTTCTACCTTAAAGTACTAGCTCCCAATCCCTACCGTTTTCATGAAAGGCATTGGTTTTTAGTACTGAATCAAAACCAATTTGGATTTGATTATCCTATAGGGTGAGGTTACACTCCCGGCACACATTTTATTTGATGTTTTACGATGTTTAGGTGGGTTAAGGTTAATGGGGATATAAAACGGGCCGGTCGTGTAAAGAACTTTTCACATTCACATAACTATTTAGATGTGATATAAAAATTGTTATTTTCTGTTGGTTATGTAAAACAGAGAATCCAGTCGAACAACTTCAAGAAAACTTATCGTCTGCCATTACCACTAAAACGTAAGGCTTGTGTAGCATGTTGTCAAAATATTTATTATAAGTGGGCATATGTGAACTTTAAAACCTTGAATCAATCGTGAGATGATGGGACCTTATGATAAAATTTTGTTTAAAATTTATGGATTTATGAGTATACTAGCTGATCCCGCGGCTTTGCTCGCGCTCGTTTGCTTTGAAAATCTCATATAAACTTTCATCCCCTATTTTATCCCCTTGGGGGTAGAATTGATCAAAATCCTTTCTTAGCGGATGCCTACGTCATAACATCTACCTGCATGCCAAATTTCAGCCCGATCCGTCCAGTGGTTTGGGCTGTGCGTTGATAGATCACTATGTCAGTCAGTCAGTCAGTCAGTCAGTCAGTCAGTCACCTTTGAGTTATATATATTTAGATTATTTTCACGATCACTTTAATATTATGATTCTTTGGAACACGGCACGGGTTGAAGAAATACTTTATTGTCATCTGTTTCTGATAGTCCACACATTAAGCATTGTAGTTCCCAAGCGTGTTAATAATCATAGCTGCCCTTGGCCGTCCCAAGATCAAGTGGTAGGTAATATTTTTTTATTGCAGAATGCTTTCGTCGTGTCGGAATCCTTATTAGCTGGTGGCGGGTTTTAATGGCCACTTCCTTTATATCGCCTTCGCATCGGCTCGATATGGCTGTTATTATTCTGTCCTTGACAGGACACACGCAACTAGTATTTCTTTTGGCTAAATTTCCTCATGTTGAAAAAGCTTCAAGCAATATGATGTACTGCCCGGCGTCCATCAACCGAGGCATATAGATGATAAGTCACATGTGCCTTTAATTTCACCAATAATGAAGCTTTTCAAACCAGCACAGCATATAGTTAACTACATACGTACATACCATGTCACACTACCTACACTAAACATTTCATTATCACGTTTGTTTTTTTTTGTGAATAACTTCAACTTGATCTTTGATTTCTGTTTTATTTGTTAACTTTCAGCGCTGCTTGGCGCCCGAAAAAGGCATGGTGGTAGTACTTCCCCAGACTAGCCACACTCAAAGCTCTACTATTTCTAAATGTTTGTTTTCTTCTCTCAATTTTTTATTATATTTGTAGGGACTAACACCAAATCAGCAATTATTATCATTGTCAGGAGGCTTCTTGCTTGCCGGAGTATGACAGCGGGCATGAGTTTTCGGGCGAAGAGAATAAAACCAAGGGATCTTTATCAGTAGGTACACTATAATCAGTAGGGATTACTATTCTCTCAAAATATTATCACAGGTATACGCAGGATATTCTAATTAACGATATTGAACTGACACTCCGCCGAACACATAATGCCCTTGCGCGATGCAAACCGATTCGATCCGTATCCCATAATGTTGTGTATCGATCGACCGTCGTACATCCGCACTGCACACTAGCGCTCGTAGTTGTGTCAGAGCGAGGGTACGTCACTCTGTTCAAATATCGAACCACCGTCATATTCATTTTAGTCGGGGATTTACAGGAAATCCAAACAAAATCACAGAATATAATAGGTACTTATAAACAATAGCAGCCGGGCATAGCTCGAACATTCGCGTCACGGAACCAATTCGTTTTATCAAGCGTCGAAGCGTCGAGATATATTAAATCCGGGCGTGAACGTTGCTATCTTGATAAACATGTACCCAACAACCTAACAAGATCGACCTTTGTTTACAAGAGACGTATTGTTACTGAAGTGCTATTCTGACATTAACACTCGCCCAAGTGACAGCGGAACCAGCAGTGAGTTTATAGTTTGGCATTCTGTAATCCATTCACCCATCACTATCAGAGCCAGTAGGCGCGTGAGTGCTTTAGCAGTGGAAATGTCAAAGGGAGTGAGGTGCAGTTCGTGATCAAAGTTAAAGCGGCACGGGACGGTTTTTGAACAGCTGTAAATCTAAGAAAATGTTAAAAAATACGTGAAAAAAACGAAAACTTTAAAATTGAACTCGTTCGTTTTTCGTTTTTTTTTTGGTTTTTTGGTTTTTCTTTGGTTTTCTCTCATGGAAGACGTCAGTCAATCTTTATAATGTTAACTTTCATTGTTTCATCGATAGGATGAAACAGTATCCGACTGACGATGATACGATCAAAGCCAAACAAAGATCTGCCTAGCTTGGGATTATTATGGCATTATGTGAAATGCCAGCCAATATAAGTTGATTTATTTCAAGTCTTACAATATTTAAACTTTCAAGACTTAATCATAATCTTTTAATCGTGTCAACTGATAATGAGACACAAAGTCAAAGTGAATCACATCACACAAATCACAAGGATCACATCACTTCAACGGAACCAAGCCTAGAAGAACAGGCAACTAACTTACGCTTACGGCTTGGTTCCTATCGTTATTTTGTGTGATCCTTGTTACAAAATAAATAAATAAATATTGTTGGACTTTCCACACAGCACTATCTAGCCCCAAACTAAGCCTAAGCTTGTGTTATGGGAACCAGATAGCTGATATACTACTTATATCCTTTTTTTTGTAAATACATACTTATAATGTTATATAACACCCAGACAGAGAACAAACATCACACAAAATGTTTGTTCACGGTGGGAATCGAACCCACGACCTACGGCGCAGAAGGCAGAGCTACTACCAGCTGAGCTATGTAGGCTGTCAATATACAATATTGAAGTGTCGGTATGTGGGCTATCGAATTAGAGGGGCGTAGGCATAAAAGAAACGTAGTTATAAACGTAAGTTATTTATAGATCACCGCTGATCACCTACCTACAATGGACCTTACTCTGTTTCGAGAAAACTTTAGGTGTTTTCTTGGTAGAGCAAACGGTCTTCCGTTGACCTGAACAGATTGCTTATCCTGCTGCGTGTCCAAGAAACGTGCCATTTTATCCGTTTGAACTGAGATTTATGACCGAATGCATTTTCTAAAGCCGTGATGAAAATATTTTTCCTTTATATTGTTTATACATATTTGCTATTTACGTGGCACATTGTGACTTGTGGTTTACTTAGGTTTTTTATACTACATGCATGGAACAAGTAGACCACCCAATGTTAAGTAGTAATCATCACCCGAAGGAACGAACGGACGAAGAATTGCCTCCATCCTGGAATTATGGGTCCAGGACGTCTGAGGTCAGGACACTGCAGCCTTTTTTCCCTTTTATTTTAGGTTGTCCAATATGTGGTTTTTTATTAGTGAAATGAAATAGCTTTGGCTATTCAATTTACATTTTGTGGACGAGCTTTCAGTTACTTATATTATTTTATCATTTACCGTTGTTTGTACTAGATTTCGAAACTGTTTTTCTCTACCCCCTGATTTCTCAATTAACGATGTCATTGGTCTATCGCGGGCGTACTTTTTCTCTTTGTGTTTTAACTAGTTTCAAAACAGTGTGGTGAAAGAATTTAGAAGATTTTAAGAAGAAAGGAAGACCAGCGTTAGTTAGTAGCAGACTGATTTATGCAGCTCTTATGTTTTTGTTATTCAAGTTATTTTAAGTATTATGTTTCAAATCTAAGCAGTGTGCAAATAGATAATAGGTGATAGGTCTTTCTTTCTTTTCAAGAGGTTTCCTTTCAAGCACGGTCTATCTACGGTCTTGTTCGTGATTCGTGATCGCGATTCGAGAACTTTTCCCCAGCGGTTGCCGCTTCCACGAGCAATGCCCTGTATTAATCATTGATTAGCAATTACCCTTAAAACGTCATGGGAGCCCTAAATCTTATTAGCTAGTTATAACAGGTCCCTATAGACACTGGCCGGCTATTGAACTACCCAACCCGACAATACTAAAGTGCCTTTACCCCTAGATTCCTAAAAAGCGCTGAGAATCTAAAACGGCTTCGAATTTTGTTTGTTTCATTGAGTACAAAAACTAGTGAAATTTTTGGTAAAAAAAAATTATATTACTGATCCATTGATATGCTAGAACTTGGTTGATTACTCTTGTTAGTGATAAGCATGGGACTCTTCGCCATCTGTGATAAATATCAAAATGGCACTCCCGATTCATCATCCGATTGAAGAAGAAAATATTATAATAGTAGGTGGCTATGTATCGGTTTTCTAGCCAAATATTTTGGTCCCATAAATCAAACCAAGCCTGTTTGAAAGAATTGCTCTATTTTGGTTATATTTGAACGATACGCCTCTATTTTTGTTGTATTTGTTTGAGAAGAGGGTGACGTATGGCATCCGGCTTTTACGCAGAACTTGAGAGATTTATTGCGTAGACAGAAGGGTGGAGTGGCTAATATGCTAAAGTGTCTATTTATCAGTTACCTACATTTTGACGCATTAGGCACATACATTTTCTGAAAGCTTCATCTAAAACTTAGTAGTAGGTAGTGAACAAAATTTTATAGTTGATTGGCGTTTTTTCAACATACTTTCACGGGAAAGTGTGTTGAAAAAACGCTAATGAACTACAACATTTTGTTAAATAACATACATAATAACTGTATTTTAAAAAGGGCAGGACAAGAGTACCCTAAACTGACGAGCATGTATGAAGAGTGTTATGAGAGTGAATGAAGCGAAAGAGGTATGTCAGGATCGTAGCAAGTGGAAATCCGTGATCTCTGCCTACCCCGATGGGAAATAGGCGTGATTTTATGCATGTATGTATGTTCACTGGAAAGTGTGTTGAAAAAACGCCAATCAACTACAACATTTTGTTAAATAACTTACATAATAAATCTTTTAAGTAAGTTATCATCTGATATGGTTTGGCCAAGCTTTCAGAAACTAGCTGTTTGACAGGATTTTATGGAATTTGGCACAGAGATTAGTTTTGGAGACGTTTATAACGACGGTCGTTTTATATTTTTCGAACCTGTAAAAATACGATGGTTCCTTTCGATATATCCCCAATAATCCCTACGTCCCCATTGAGTTGAGTAAGGAGATTTTTGGGATTTTTTATTCCCGACATCTCCTTTGATGGGGAGGTTAATGGGGTCATTGGGAATATCTCCTTGTCTAGTAAGTCTATGGCCGAAAAATTTTCCGAACTTTGTCCATTCCCATGAGCCACGCTCACATAATGGTAAATGGCAATGTAGCCTCATTATCATCTGAAACAGCTCGTTACAACCCACTGTTCCTCACATTAACGCTTTTTTCATGTTGGCAAGAAGATAAACAAAATTCTAATTTTTTTTTAAACTTTATTCGAATCAAACATCACAATTTTAAACAGATTGCGCTAGCACACACAGGAACTAGAAATGTTAGCTTTACTTTCCTTATGCTGTGTTCATTAGTGACATAAGTACCTACTTTACCTTGGTATTTTAAAAACTAAGAAGTGGGATAAAAAAAAATACAAACATACACATTGACAAAATAAATAACTAATATTTTATTTGACAAAAATTTCATGAATATATATGTATGTACTGAAAAATTGCAAATAACGTTCACATATAGAGAAACTTATACAGTTACGGATAATATCACAAAACATCGGCTAAACCAGCTTATTAGAGATAAGATATTTTTACAACTTATAACTAAAATAAATAGCACGGTTTTTACATAATAATATTATCTAATAGTACCTAGGTCATTCTAAAGGTTTACCTGTACATAATATAGGCTTTGTAAACGAGAATCTCGTTTCAGAGAAAAAGTTTTAGAAAAAAGAGAAACGAGGCTTGTGTACAGTCAACATCAATAGTAGCAACATTATGGCAGCCTTCACGGCTCAGTTGGTAGTAGCTCTACCTTCTGCGCCATAGGGCGATTTCCGACGAGAACAAACATTTGTTGATGAACATATACTTAGATGTATGTTCTCTGTTTGGGTGTCATTTAAAATCATAAGTAAGTATGTATTTCGGTTTAAAGAGTTTATTCTCATAAGAACAGATACAGTTCACTTAAATGAGTTAAAGGTAAATAAAGTAAATTTAAGGCTAGTGGCGAAGTAGTATGCTTAACGTAAACATAATTCATAAATGTTCAGACTTAAAAAATATTCTTATACATAGGTATTTAGTGTTATAAATCAGCTATCTGGTTACCATAATACAAGCTTTGGTTTAGTTTGAGGCCTAGATAGTGCTGTGTGGAAATGTCCACCAATATTCCAATTTTATTATTTTTATTAGAAAAGTCCAGTTTTTTAATAAAAAGAATAATTTTTTTCGTCGAATTTAATTTTTAATAATTAACAAATTGTTATCGGTACACAATATTGAAAGAATATTGCATCTCCGAATTTTGGGTTTTTTGAACTTAAAAATAATCTTTAAGAAGTTTATTTTTGAATTACTTTTAACGCTGACTGTACGTGGCTCTATCTACAAGGATTGTATAATTGTATCACTATGTAGATAATAGAAAAAGGGCTAATTATTGTTAGATGTTTCTCTGTAATGTCAACATCAAAAACCATCTAAAACTATGGTTAACATCATCGATATTTTACATACCTATTATACAAATAAACAATTCCTATAATTTTTAATATCTTTACATATTATAATTATGTAGGTATTTACAGTTTACATAAGCGTATTTGAAAGGTCCATTAGGTATTTATCCACATGTTCAGTTGAAAAGCTGACAGAAAATATTTTAGAGAAGACAAAAATTGATATGATGATATTGATTGATGATTTTGATTGAAATAAAAATTGAAATATCTAAGCCCGTGTTTAAAGAAAAAAGTCGTAGCAGTTCTACATAAAGGAAGTTTATGTTAATTCAAGTTGAAACGTAATATTCATATTTTGAAATTCACTAATCTCATTTAGAAACAACAACCCTTAAAAACACGCCTTTTTTAACCAACTTCAAAAAAAGGAGTAGGTTCTCGATATGATTGTGTTTTTTTATGTTTGTTACTTACCTCATTACTTTTTACAGAATGGACCGATTTTGATGATTTTTTTTTAATCAAAAGCTTGGTGCTTGACATGCGCTTCCATTAGAGTCAGATCTGACGAGTAGTTTTTGGGTTATAGTAGTATGAGTGTATTTTCCAGTGCATTGGAGGTCGGTAATTTCTTGAAAGAGTTATTTTACAAAGTATTACCATTTTATATTTCAACTAGCTGATCCCGCGGCTTTGCTCGCGCTCGTTTACTTTGAAAATCTCATACAAACTTTCATCCCCTATTTTATCCCCTTGGGGGTAGAATTGATCAAAATCCTTTCTTAGCGGATGCCTACGTCATAACATCTACCTGCATGCCAAATTTCAGCCCGATCCGTCCAGTGGTTTGGGCTGTGCGTTGATAGATCACTATGTCAGTCAGTCAGTCACCTTTGAGTTATATATATTTAGATGGGTTCTGAAAACTTATTTGGTATATTAGCAGGTAATCTGTCAAGAAGCTGGTCTGCAAGTCCTAGTGGTATTTCGGTAGAAGTCGCTTTAAACCCTGTTTATACTAAGTTAAATCTCATGACAATGTTTTTAGACATAGAGGTATAAAAAGTCGGTAAAAACACTACGGGGCCTAAGTGTATAATACATTTTCTTATAATAATTAGATAATTCTCACTACATCTTTCTTTTGATCGTACCGGCGATTTATATCTACAAATACGTATGTATAATAAATTCATCTACTTATGGTTAAAATTCGGGGTATTTGGTCACCCAAGACATACACCTTTACATAAAATTATGCCAAGACGACTTTTCTTGACCTCTACGAATCCATAATGGTACTGACACACGTGCTCATAAAGAAGCATGTTTATTTTGAGCATGCTCAAAAATCAACCGACGCACGACCAAATAAGCATGCTTATTTACTAGCACGACCTGTTCACATGTGCTTTTATTGAGCAAGGTTCGAAAAAAGCATGCTTTTAGCACGAAAATAAGCAGGTGTGTCAGAACCTTAATAAGGTATAGCTAGTATAATATGAAACAGTAAATTCCAAATTTTTTAAGATGTCCCTGTTAGAATCAGCAGCTAAATCAATGTAGAATTTTCTTATAAGTTAGATTAACTTATATACTACTTTTATTTTATGATTCACTAAATTACTTTGACTAGATCATAGATTACTTTAAACTTTAATGAGAAAAAAAGCTGTTTAAACAGATAATAAAATCTCCCCAAATTGTAATAAATATTTTTTTACCTAAATTTTACTTCCCTTCACAAATCAGTAGAAATAATATTTTTTCATAATAAGATTTAACTAGACTTAGTTGCGTGCTTGGCACAACGAGGACCGACGACTAATAAATAAGCTAACTATGTATACTACCCTCATTTATGAAATAAAATAAATCTTTGGTAACAACTTGGGTGTCTGGGACAATAACAATTTCTAGGCTATGACAAATACTTTTAATTTTTTTTTCAATCAATTAAAACTAGCTACAATACATATTTTAAAATAAAGGAATCATGAGATGATTTTACTAAATTTCAATATAAATCTTAATTATAAGGTTTTTTATGCATAAACTTTTCCACTAATGACTAGAAGTAGAGGTGGGTAAAGTGTTATGTCTACTATCCATACAATATTTTTCTACTACGATTTGCACGTGGCTTTAACGGCGTGATACCGCGGAAAACGTACTCTCTAGCTTTAATACAAGTCCATTCACCATTACTGAGTTATATAGAAACAAACATTATACTCACTAACAAATTTTCGTTTTATATGTTATAGCTGTTTTATTTACTTTCAGTCTTCAGCTTTCATAGCTTTTGTTTTATTTTTCTCCTCACCGATCACAACACAGCTATTAAATCTATTAACCACATCCCTAACTTTGCCTTTGCTTATTACCAGTTCCTTGTCATAAGTCGGAGTGATGAGACCTTTACCATTTCCATTGACCAGAGTCTTCGTTTCTTTTGTTGTGAAATTAGCGCTCTGTGACTTTCGGAACTCTCTTACTGCTATATCTATGTTGTTGATGAGGTCTTTCGCGACAAATGTTGCTATCTCATGCTTGATTCTATCTTTCTCGCTCTGAAGTTCTTGTGGTCTGTGGTTGTGTTCTTTGCCGTTCTGATCTGGACTGTTGCTGTGGTTGAGCGAGTGAGATGCAGGGCTATCGGGTCCTTGGAATGTGATGCTGGGGTTGTTTACTACGTTTGATTGATTATAGTTGGTTTGGTCGTAGGACTGGATTTCTTGGTTGGTGGGGGTTTTTTCACCAATGAGCCAGTAAGTTGTCATTTTGCCTTTTCCCTGTGAAAAAGGGCACTTATTAACTTCCTATGCGATGCGTTTAGACCCTATTGTGGAAAAAAAGCAGGGTGAAGTTTAAAATAAGAAGAAATTAATGGCTATTCAATTTACCTTCATAATGATTTCTCCCCGGCACTCAAGCTCAAAGCAGTCATACAGGTCCAGTACTTCCTTAGTCTTCGGGCTGACATGTATCCTCAGAGCTTCTCCATGTGACTCCATCCGCGAAGCCGTGTTCACCGTGTCTCCAAACAAGCAGTAACGAGGCATTTTTAGACCCACTACACCGGCAACGCAAGGACCTATAGAGAAAATTGAATAAATGAGGTTATAATTGATGAGGTTATCGTGACCTGTAACGTAATAAGGACCCTCACTGAAAATTCGATTTCAGTTTGCTCGTACAAGAACATTACATTATTATAAAGTACAAACAAAATATTATCATGTCGAGTTTGAACCAATTCAAACCAAAAGTTATGCTATTTGGAATAACATTCAATTAAACTTTGTCGGGCTTGGATTAAAAGTACTTACGTTCAACTAAAATATAAATCTACAAGGTACGCGTAGCAAGGCTTTTTAACTACTTAATTAGTTTGAAGCAACGGTTATTGTAAGTTTGTGTTGAAGTATAGCTTAATTGGGCCTAGATAGTGCTGTGTGCCCCAACACCTACAAGAGACCAGCTTAAAAAGGCCCCCAACAACGCTATAGAGGTGGCCAAGCATTATTTAAAAATTGTATGGTGTTCCATTGACATGATAGAAGAAAAGTTGAAATTATTAAAGCCTATATGCATTAAAACCCCTCAAGATCGTGATCAAGAACCTAAACCTAGTGAGGTCCAACCTACCTGAATGCATGCCAATCCTCAAGAGTAATTTCTCGCCAGGCCGATGAGGCACGGTCTTCACTCGGACCCCGTTGAGCAGCGCAAGCGACATCCGTGCTATTTCTGCTGCATGGCGATTACCATTCCGCATCGGGAGGCCAGACACGACCATGTACGCATCTCCAATTGTTTCCACCTGTGTTAGCAAATCAGACGTTAGACAATCAGTTTTTAGAGACGTACTACTCGAAAGCTCTTTTTTTGCGTAAAAGTATTACCAACAAACCACTAACCAACATGCCTTTTCTATCGTCAAGC
This sequence comes from Plemyria rubiginata, assembly GCA_963576535.1. Taxonomy (NCBI): domain Eukaryota; kingdom Metazoa; phylum Arthropoda; class Insecta; order Lepidoptera; family Geometridae; genus Plemyria; species Plemyria rubiginata. Next base: position 6,165,689 of record OY754926.1, read on the forward strand.
AACGTTGCTATGTTTCTGCTGGGTGCCAGTGAAATTATAAGCTCACACATTAGATGGGCGCAGGGCACTTGATCTTAGGGTACATACTCGTATACCTAATTGTGCGAGGTAATGCTTTGTGATGGTTACCACTTAACATTAGCAGCTACCGAAGCATGTGGAACAAAGGAGTAGGTGATAATTTATCGGAAACCCGCTATGAAAAAATTATCCGAATTCGAAATGTTCAAAAAAAATAGTTCACCCCAATTCGCACATGTTTCAACGACGGTAAAATATACAGATTGACCAAACCGTGAGCTTTGAAGTTCAAAGTAAACTTGTCTTTTGATTTATATACCGTTGACCCACAAACATCCTCGCATCCAAACATCGTAACTTTCGCATTTATACATATTTCAGGAAGTTGGATTGGATAACAACTTGATGTTGTCCGAAGTTATATTTCGTGAAACATGAAGCCAATTATTCAATCTAGCATGTTCCCGATCCATCATTTTATTAAATTGGAGCGGCAGCTAACACGCTCTCGAATTGAACCGCAGTAAATGATTGATCAAACAATACACACGAGTCTGATGTTATATGTACAATACATGTTCTTTGATGCGAAATTATTCAAGGGATGATCAATAATATCGAAAACGTGCAGCTATGAGTAGGTCATGTCAGTAATCCATAATTGACCTTTTCAGAAGAAGACAGCATAATTGGCTATACCAACAAGTGTATTATGCATGCATTTTGATGTTAATAACGCTTATTCAACAGGGATTTTTGAATGTATTATTAATAAAATATTCTTTTGAACCATCCATGCATTTCAATGAAGAACGAACGATTCGAACATCGATCCATCGGGTAGGAGGGCATCCCACGCTCCATCTTCCAGGTCGTGTCTGTCATCTTTAACCCTTATTTCAAAGTGGCTTTCAGTTCTTTGAGAAACTTGGCAGTTACTTTGGTTATTCTACAGATTTACACCTTTCTGGTTCTATCACGAAGTGAAACTCCCAGCATAGCTCTCTCCATAGCCCGTTACCTTTCAGTTTATAAAAAAGGTACTCTGTGCCGTTACCTGACTTAGAGCTGTTAATTATGCCAAAAGTAAGTGACCACGTCTCAGTTCCATAGAAAAATACACACTAGTTATAGACTTTCATCTTGAAACTGCGGTATCTGTGACGAGAAATATATGGCGCCATTTCTCAACTCTCCAGTACTTACCTTATAAACATCGAAGTTCTCGATGATAGAATCGAAGCTAGTATAGAGGTCGTTGAGGAGGTCTACCACCTCCAGCGGGGTGGATTCGGCTGAGAGTTGCGTGAAGCCGATGATGTCACTAAAGTATATTGTAACTTGGTCGTATGTCTCCGCCATCACTGGCTGGCCCATTATGAGTTGTGAGGCCACAGATCTGGAAAAAACACTTTATTACGAAAAAAAATTCTTTACGCAATACACGGTAGTACCTATAATGTATTCTATTATCTGTGATGGTAAGATTAGGTATATCTAAATAAAAAAATGATAGGTCCACCCGTTCTGTCCGGGTGTGCTAATTCGCGTTATGACAAAACATCATCTTCCTGCCCTTATCTCATGCTGCATGGGGTCGGCACAACAGGTTCTACTCCTCCACTCTCCTCTGTCATTCGTCATCTCGATGCTCACTCCTTTCTTACTCATGTCATCCTTCACACAGTCCATCCATCTTTTTTTGGCCTACCTTTCATTCTAAAACCATTCAAAACATCATTTGAAATTCTCCCATGCTTTATGTCGCTACTGGCATTTGTCTAGGCATAACACGAAGTAGTCAGTGGACCGTTTTTTCCCCCAAAATTAAATTTTCCCCCTAATTAAAGTACAAACCTCATTGTCCATTATTGAAATGGAAAGTGAAATTGTTAATTTAAACAACGTTTAATGATACATTACGAGAACCATTAATATCCCCGCAACCCCTCGTGTTTACAACGTGAAATATGAATTCATTTCTTCTGCCAAAATATAACCTACTTTCGTTATGGCCCTTTGAAATAAATTATCACAGGCTATTCCGATTCAAAGGGTCTTCAGGTTGGGGAAGTACTGTTTTTAATGATTCAAGGCATTTACAGAGGAAGCAGTTACCGGTACACTTAATACATTTATAACGCTTACCGGTATAATCAAGCTGTATAGAACTTATTTCTCGAGTTTGTTTCCCAGACACGGTAAATATCCTCTCAAGTCTCTAACCCCCGGTTTATGAAAGCTCGATCAACACTAAGCGGCTGTCAAGTCACTTGCTATTTCAGTTTCTAATTCAAATTAGATAGAGATAGCAAGTGGCTTGACAGCCGATTAGTGTTGATCGAGCTTTCAGAAACCAGGGGTAAGTACCAAGTATTAACTTAAGATTCTTTGTGAATGTCTAAACAGGGTAGTCCGTCTAAGTACAATTGTCACATACCCACATTTTGCAGTAGTTAGTATTACAAATGTGATAGGTTGCAAGCCCATCACTACTGCTTCTTAGTATTTTACTAACTAAATTTTTCACGGTGTTTTACTTCACCATTCAGCACTGGCATTTTTTGGAATAGAAAAAATCTATAGATACATCCACGACCTTACAATTAGGAAGGCGGGTATACTCCTATTACATTCAGTGTGTCCTTTTTAAGACTTCAAAAAAAAAAGAGGAGGTTCTCAATTCGACTATTTTTCAATGTTTTGTGACTCATCACTTTTTAATGGGTTACTGATTAGTACTATTTATTATTAGTTACTGATTTCGACGATCGAAAAGTGGTGCTTGACATGTGGTCCCGTTTAAAAGGTGAGTAGATCTGACGCCAGTAATTTGTGAGTTAGTAGTATGCGTGAATTTTTCAGTGCATTTGAAGTTGTTTTTTTCTTGAAACAGTTATTTTGTTTCCACATCATTTTAGTCTTTGTAGTTGAAGCTTGTAACCAGTTTCCTGTGATACTGGACTTCAAGGATCAACTCTACTGACAGTAATCCGATTCAGAATGAGCCTAAACATGTCAGTTGGCAGCCACAGCTGCCTCGCCCTCGTCGCTTCATTTCAATTCTGAACTCTGCGGTCTCTTTACTGTCACTCGGTGCCAGTGATATTCGCTATATCCATCCATCATCGCTCCATTTTCCCATTAGTAATAAGGATAAAAATCCTCTAGAGCTTTCATGTAAATCGCAAGATTATACGCTTTTTACTTTGTGAGAACTTTATTTTGTAAAGATAATATTGATCGACGTTAATACGTTGTACGGCGAGATTTCGTGAGATTACGTAATATCTTGTAGCACTGCGTATTCAACATTGTATTTTTAAAAATAGCGGAAAAGAATTTCGTTTAATAACTTGCAGCCTTATTCCTTACAGCCTTCCTGATTGCGTACGTGGCCAGGGTACGTTTTGAAAATCTATATTATATGTTACCACTTAGGTAAATTTTAAAATACTCCGCCTGAAGTTGATGGATAGTGCACCTTAGGGCACGTTCGAATCGTGCGTGACTTACAAGGCAATGATGCTTTGCTTTTGATGGATACCACACTTATATCAGGTGCACAGGTACATCAGGTGGTGGTTTTATTTCACATGACCGAGCCAAAAGGGACCTTTGCTCTAGTAGTTAGTCATCATCATCAGCCTACAGAAGTCCACTGCTGGACATAGGTCTCCCCTATCCGCTTCGAGAAAGAACGATTCTAAGCCCTTTCCATCCACAGACTACCCCCGATCCTAACAATGTCGTCAGTCTATCGGGTAAGAGGGCGTCCCACCCTTCGCTTTCCTGTTCGTGATCGCCATTCGAGAACCTTTATTCCCCAGCGGTTGTCAGTTCTTCGAGTAGGTAGTACAGCCTGAATAAAAAAGACTAAGAGAAGCATCATCAAAAGAATATACAATGATTTTAAACTCACTTGGGCAGCAGCTGGTACAAAAGTTCTTCGCATTTCCTCTTCTCCTCCAAATAGTCCGAGGTACGTTCCTCCACCAAAGCTTCCAGATTGTTCGCGTATTGCTCCACTTGCGTCAGCAGCATGTCCAGTCGCGTTGAGGTTTCGCAATCTCTGAATTAATTATTTTAATACTGTAGCTACAATGCTATTTCTGAATAAATAATAAAACATTGGGGTAAAACATCTGTTCTTTTAAAAGTTTAATTAGAACAGAATAGAAACAGAAAATAGAAAGCAGAAAGCTTCATGGCTTTGACCTGGTAGATATTAAGAGTACCAAGTACGAAATCGACATGCAATGTGCCAAAATGTAATATATGTCGAATCCATGGTTACTGGATGCACTGTCAGGTGGCTTAATACTTGATGAAATTCATTAATCCAAGACTCACGATATAGTTCACACATTTATTAGGCGATTACAATTGTCTTTCTCCAAAAATAAACAATGATTGCACCGATAATTCAGGATTAAAGTCTTCAAACTATGGAATCGCGATGATTTTAATATCCAGTGGGCTTTGCGACCTTATAACTCAAGTAACAGAAAGCAGAACAATCTCCCTCGCATGTCTTTTCATGACCACAACTGCTTCAATTAAAGGAACGTCGTGCACGAAGACCCGCAGAGAACTGTACTGTGCCTGATATGTGTGAATTGAAGCACTGACGCACCACTGTAGCACGGATACGGAACTGTAACGGTACTGTGCCGGAACTGTGGGTTCACTGATATGTGTGAATCGACCTTAATGCTTGACCAAACCACTTCTTTCTTTCTTTCTTTCTTTCTTCTTTTTATGGCTCCTGTCATAGACAATCTTGCCAATGTCAAGTGATTCAGAGATTATACTCTTTGTAGTTATGTTTCTAGTCATGTCAGTCCAAAGTCGAGTCAGTCAATTGTTTTGAAGAAAATGGTGGCGGTTTCTTCAAAACATTTGAAACATTTTCGGTCAAATCACGATATCACATAATACACTTTCATTCCAAATGCTTACACTTTGTGCTAAGCCCACAAGTAATGTTCACCAAAATTACACAACACAACTCAAAATAACACTAGAAAAACAATTAAAATGAAAATGCTTCGTTGCTTCGTTAGATGACAGGAAAAGAATCCCACCAAACCACTTCTTTTTCAATCAACCCGAAAGATATCAACTTCATCCAAGTGTTTGACAGTGACACTTGACGTTTCCATACTGATTCGATCTTGATTCGATAGATGGCGCTTGACTATTTTATGAAGACTAAGTATAGCTGCTTGCATTGCATACGCTCCGACATATAAATGCGTACCTCTGACTAACCCCTTAGACATGCTCAAATAAACTTATTACTTAAAGATTTGTGGTGATCGACCCAACCTAGACGTTGGAGAACATTGAGGTTGTTCTCCAACTTCTAGGTTCTTTTAGGTTAAACTGAAAAAAAAGGTTAGTCGTGAAATATTTCAGTTTACGGATTTAGCTATTTACGACGTCATCCTTTTTCTGTGTTTCGTTTTAAAGAGTGGTCGCTGGTGTAATTACAGGCACATGAGGCTTAACATCTGTATGCCTCAAGATGATGGACGCAGGGCAGTGCATCGTAGCGCAGTTTCTATCATGCGTGACTTACAAGGCAATGCTTTGTTTTAGGTTTTAATGCTTTTTGTCTCTATCTAATTTGAAGTAAAAGCTGAAACAGTAAGTGACTTGACAGCCAATTAGCTTTGATCAGGCTTTCAGGATTCAGGCATCAGGCAAACCGGAGGTTAACCACTTACCACCAGATGAGCCATTATCTGCTTGTTCCATCAGCTAGCTGTATAAAAATAACTTACTTGTTGATCTTCTGAATGTTTTCTTTGAGCGCCGAGAAGTCAGGGCGGTCGTCGTCGGGCAGGGTCCACGGAGGCTCGCCCGTCAGCGACTGCCGCGGTGACGCCGACAGAGGAGAGGTGCCGCGGTTACGCATGTCTGCGTTTCCTGTTTAAACAAATATAATATTGAGACTAAAATACAATAAAATAAAACGAGACCCAATGTACGTGTGGTGCCCCGTTGCAGTCTATGCCACATGTGCCCAATCCAGCGTGCGTCTATCCTGCCCCAACACCTGTATAATGGATGATCTGTGGATCTGCACGGACAAAGCCGTAGACGTAGCCACCTATTGGTCAAAGTGGGTGTGACAAAATTAAACTGTTGATCATCGACTCTAAAGAAGATAGAATAAAGAAGATATTGAGACTTTATTTTTCTACTTACACAATACATATTTTCTTTAACCTAAATATCCTTATTATAAAAACGGTATAACTTAAATATCTAACTAATAATACCTACTGAAGCGCTGACAGGAACCCAGTCCTTTTGTTGTACGAGCACAAACATAGTAATTACAGATTGTCTGCCTATCAAATTAAATTTAAGGGTATTTAATGTCATTTTTGTTTAGTTATATTGTTGTAAAATAAATGAGGATTACCTATTTAATTGATGATATAATGTATGGATTCCATACTATGGTGCCCAATTACCCTTTTTATAGGATAAAAAGTAATCTTTATAATCAGAGAAAGAATTCTATTAGTTAGTTTCATTTCCATCTCGATAAGCGATTAAGCCGTAAACGTCCAAACATCAAAACATAGTAACTTTCGCATTCCTGTATTATTAGGATACTACTATATATACTGTTTATTCTGCAATTGTTCTTGTTTGTCTTCTCGTGTTTGTTTTTCTGTCGTGCTTTTGGTAATGTTTTATTTTATTTTCTTGCTGTAATTATTATAAGTGTATGTATCGTGTGTGTCCAAAATAAATGTATTTTCTTTCTTTCTTTCTTAGGATCTCTACATAAGGTGAGTCATGTGTTATTTTGTCACTTCTATAAAACCAAAAATTTTTACTAAAAATTTAATACCTAATTATATAATGTACCTACGTCCATCGCTTTATCCGGATAAACCATTGAATCTAAATTGAAATCTGATAAGTGCTAGTTCGACACAAAAGCATAATTATTTCCATAATTTGACACCAATCCCATTCCATATTACAGTCATCTAGCTAATTCTACGGCCGATCCCTTTTGCTAGGCCAATTAACATTAATTATGAGACACAAAAGATAAAATACTGTCCATGAAATAGCTGTTTTTCCGTCTGTTCAAGTTATGGCGGCGTTCTAAGAGGCACACCTGCTGTTTTGAGTTCTGACCCGATAAAATACGGGTACTTTGGTTTTCTGAAGTGCCTATTTCAGCCGCTAAGCAGCATTGCTGTTTTAAAAGTGTAGTCTGCGGTGTAGTTACAGGCATAAGAGGCTCAGTAGGTCCTCAAGTTAATGGACGCAGGGCAGTTCTTTGTAGAGCACGATGTACGAGCATTTCGTAAATACTTATATTCATTGTCATTTGCTATTATATAAGTTAGTACATTACAGTATAATCGTAGCGATTTCTTGCAATAAAGATAAAAGATAATTTTATTTGCGTTAACATGGTGTTATTATGATAGATAACATGCTTAGCTTAACCGATATCTGTGTGCAATGTCAAGGGAAATAGAGTTAGGAGAGATAGAGTTTTATAATAATATTACATATTATTAATTTATTATTAATATGTCTTACAAATAGTATATATTATACATAATTATTATCAGCTATTTGGTAATAATAATATAAGTATATTACAAGATAATATGTATAGCTTGGGGCTAGATAGTGTAATTTGGAAAGTCCACCAATAATTATATATTTGTTTTAAAATGGTGGATCATAAAACATTTTGCTTTAAAATTATCTGAATTCTCAGGCAAAGCACTTTATCGGTCCTACCCGCTTTATATTCCATGAATGTTTTATAAGGAAACCGAGGTGGACTTCTACTCAGTATTCAAGGTATGCTTTCTTTTGTTTTAAATGTTTATTTTACTAGAAGAAAATTATCATCATCACAGCGCAGTGTGTCGATAGAAAAATCAAAAAAACTTTTAGGAACTTCCCAACTTATTTTGTAGTTAGTACTCGTCGCCCCGTTCCGCTTGATTACTCTCTGAGCTCGCAAACGATGAGATTACTTGCGCCAAGTAACATCGATCATGGCCAAAACTAATACCATAAGAGCATCAGCCCAGTGGGCGGAAGATCAAAGGTCAATAATCCGAAGATTCATTAATTCTGTTCAAGTGTTCGGTCTTTATCTACTTTGGGATCGGATTTTTAGGTTACCCGTTTTTTGTAGGATATTGTTTCAATATGCGTTTTTATCCTCATTGCTGGGGGGTCGTGACCTTTGTGCAAAGAAAATTTGTGGAGAGCCCGCACATTGTTTCTCCATCGGATTCTAACCTCTGACAGTAGGCTAATCACGAATGAATATTTGCATTTGATGGTATATGAGCATTTAATCCTTCGCATTTTTGAAGCATGTCATTTTGTTGGTTACATTTCGGCCCTGAATGACGTCAGCAACAAAAAACTCTTGGTAGCATTTCGTCCTGCCGGTTAATTTAAACAGACGCGCAAAACTTTTAGACACGGCAAACCGCACTACTGCTTGGCGCATTACCACGGGTAAGTAAAATTTCCCTTGACTCTATTCACTACCGGTAGTGCCAAGCAGCACGTTTTCGCGACTTACGTCATTTCATTTATGAATTCGTTAATGATTAGGCCTCAGTATATTCCTCCATCATGTTTAAATGAATCGGTGGAAATTTCACACAGCACGGTCCAGAGTGCCCAGCCCTTAACCTGAAGACAATCCCTTTTGTGCCCCCTTATCTTACTTGCGCGTACAATCCTTGTACTACCTCTAACGTCATTATTGTACTCACTATCTAAGGGAAGATCATTTCTCTGAATTTGGTGACCCCAATGACAAGATAACCTCCCGGTCTCGGCTTGAGATTGGGGTCACCAAGAAAGACTGATTACGTTTGAACTTGTCTTCAAGCACAGCGGCGCAGTAGTCGCAGGCGAGGGTGCAATGCGGGCGACGCATCTCCAGCAGTGGACTGACTGCGCGCCGCGGACTCGGAGTGTCGGCCTCGCCAGGCGGGACCAGCGACATGCTTCTGCAACAACAAATTGTATGATAAAGAATGAGAACTTACGGGGGAGTCACACTAAAATAAAAATAAAATATCAACTGTACTATGCGGTCTTATCGAACTGGAAGCGATCTTCCTTAGACAGACAGTGTATTACATACAAATTGATTTTTTTTTAATTTTAGGTGGAGCTGCTTATTTATTTATTTTAATTATCACGGCGTAGTGATCACTTACATAAATTAGTTCTTTAATAAAGTACTAATTTCAAAAGTATCTTCTACTTATAAGATTGAAACAACTGCCAAGCAAGCAACGTCTCGCGCGCACCATCAAATTTGAACTAAGTTATTTACGGTATTTATATGAAGAAAGGGGCAGCACTTATTTCAGTTAAGGTTCTCAGTTAAGCATTCCCTATTACTCCCAAAGGGTCTACAGCGTAAACTTACGGAATAATCATTATAAATTGCAATTCACTAGTGAATACCTTTTCTTATTAACTGTCGTTGGTCTCAAATACGCCCTATTAACCAGTTTTATTGCTTACCTTTCTGTGTTTCTAATACATCATTTAATCTAATTTACGCCTATATTATTTTTTATGTGCGAGCGAGAAGCTTTCGGTGGGTATCAGCCACATACTATGATGTAGGAACAGGAACGTCATCTAGTTTGACTCCTTCATACAGATTTTTACATTGTCAAAACTCTCTTTTTTCTCTTACTTCTACCAACATAACATGATGTGTACACAAGTCTTTAGAATATGTAACTACCTACCATCTAGTTAATTATTTTAAAATTAAAAATGTTATGTGTTATTATATAAATAAACTAGCTGTGCCCCGCGGTTTCACCCGCGACAACTATAGGTATTTTAAAGTACCTATCTAAGTAAGAACAATTTTAAGAGAGTGTACGTTTTAAGAGCGTATTATGTCACCAAAATAGCGCAAAAAATACAAAATTTCGTAGATACAGCTGTCTCAGCTTGGCGGCGGCGGCGGCGGCCCGCTAAGGGTCCCGCTCCCCGCTTCACCAGCCACCGCTGCGCCTCTGACGCCGCTCGCGCATTCCACCCGAGATAAAACCCTAATCGATCGAACCACTCGTTGGAAAACTCCCATACAAACTACAACACCCCTTTGCACCCTTATTGGGGGTAGTTCTCAAAAACTAAAAATGACAAACTTAATTATTGACTTTGGGGTATATTATGTCCTCTAAGTTTCAAGTTCCTAGGTTGAAGGAATACGATTTTTCATACAAACGTTTTCAACCCTTTTTACACCCTTAGGGGTTGAATTTTGAAAAATCCCTTCTTCATCCTTCAAAAGTACACGTCTACGCTGTAAGAACTATGTACTCCTCAAATTTCAAGTCTCTACGACCAGCGGTTTAGGCTGTGCGTTGTCTATATCTCAGTCAGTCAGTCAGGACTTTGATTCTTATAGTTATAGATAAAGAATACTCAGCCACCTTTCTAAAAGGCAAAGACGGAAATAAAAGTCCCAGAAACAACATTTTATATCAAGAAAATAAAGAGCTTTCATGGTAAAAGCGAAGTGTATGCAATCGGATCGGTTCTTTCTCTGGAAGCTTTCGATTTCACGGCTGTAGAGGCGGCTACTGCCAGGGAATGAAACGTGCATGATAACGCCACCTATAAAAGGCACTCTTTAATGTATTTTATATAGTCTAGTGCCAGACGAGCACATTCTTAAAACCCGCACCGAACGACGTACCGAAAATAGCTGTTTACTTTTGTTGCTGTCGGTAAAACCCTCACAGCTCGATAGCAGCTCTGTAGTAGGTTTGATCCCCGCCAGGAACAAAAATTAATTGTGTGATAAACATAGATTTTTGTTCTCTGTCTTGAATGATTGCAATATGATAAAAATGTCATTGTATTTACAATAAAATTAGCTATTTATGTAAGCTATCATAACTATAGTTCCTATAGGTACATGATAGCTGACAAAATACGCTCTATGCTATGCAAAGCATAATATTATTGATGATATATTCATAAAATAACAATTTTTTGATTGTTGGCAATAATTTTAAAAAATATCTGAGTTTAAGGAAATGCGATCTGTTAAAACATTGATAATATTAACAAAAGCCCGTATACGAGTGGGATTTTCTATCTATGCAGCCTAAAGATCTATGCAGCCTGTTAGATTACTTAATGTATTATATAGCTTCAATAGTGTAGGTATTTTATTACATTGTAACGAGGATCATACAAAAGAGCGATAGACACCAAGCCGAGTTTGTTGCCTGTTCTTCTCGGTGTTGGTCGCGTGGAACTGGCACTAGAGTCCCCTAGTTTTAAGACGGTTCATGATGGTCCTTGTGATTTTATTGAATAAACATATTTTGACTTTTGACTTTAAATAAGTTTTCCAATATTTTTTTACCAACGCAACACAGTCCCCACTATCGGAACTGTCCAAAAGAAACAGAGAAAAATAAATATCAAAGATGTCAAAAGTCAGAGTCGGGTCTAGTCCCGATGGAAAACATATTCCGTAGCTCCAATAATTTGGAAAAACTAAGAACTATTTCGGGTAAACTGACATGTGTTATTTTAATTGTGTATTTCAGTTTTTTATTTGAGTCATCATTACGGCTGTGTTAGACAGAAATATTCGTTATCAACTACTACGTAAAGTAGGATACACAAATCAAAACCCTAATCACACAATCGAAACCCCACTTACTATCAGTAGAAGTACAAAGTTTATATTAATAGTCAGTTTAAAATCTACAAAATAATAAACCACACAATAATAAGACCTCACAAAGATCCTGTGGTGGCCTTATCGAAAATTTACAACATTATGTTTACGCAAACAAAAACATTGAATTAAAACATTTGAAAACCAATAAATGGATTGATACTCGCTTATTGAGAGATCGGATCGAAACACACGACGATAGTTTTGAATCCAGCAGCATTAAAATAAATAAAGCCAATTTATAAAAAAATCTTAATAATGTTCCCATGGAGATTAGTCACGAAAACGTTAGAAATTTACTGCAACACATTCATTTCGCTAAAATTCCAAGATATTAAATTTGGGCCACAAAACCAACATACCAAACATTCCGTAACAGAAAATTTAATTTCAGCAATATCATAACTGTCATAAACCCACTCAGTAATCATACTTACAAATACAGCGTTCGTTCCATTCTTAATATTAATAAGTTCCGTTAATGAAAGGCAGGAAAGATCGTTCCTAACGTGTCGGAGGAGAAACCGCAACGAAGTAATAACATTGCGTTTGCCTCGCATCTGGAAACAGAAGTCTCAACCAATGAGCCAACGTGTCACAGATTTATTCCCCTTTGTGTATCTTGTAACGTGGATTCCTAGAAAATATGTGGAGATATTTTAAAAAGCGCTTTTATACGCTTCAGAACTACTGTGCGGTTTATCATATTCAGGAGAAAAGGCTGCTTGGAAACGTTTTATATTAATGTCACGGGGAAAGACAAAATCACCCAGAATAACTGAGCTATTCTAGAAATACCGTATCGTTTAAGGCGTTGTGCGAAGTCATGCAATTTATATACTTCTTCAACTAAGCAGTAGTGTTCGAATTTCTGTATTGTAATTTGAAATCATAGTGAAAAACATATTTTTGCTTTTTATGCAGCAACTGCGTGGTTTAATTTAAATTAAATTCGCTATCAGCAACGTAGCTACGGGCTACGCAGCGATGCTACGAGGTGCTACGTGAGTAATAGGTTAATTGATCTTAGACATGTTTATTACGTATAATATCTGTACGACCTCAGTAGCGCAGCGGGCGAGAGTCCGCCTGCGACGCAAGAGGTTGCGGGTTCGATTCCCGCCTCGGAACAAATTTGTGTATGATCTGCAGAAATTTGTCCCGTTGGTCTGGGTGTTTATGTATAATAAAAAATATCTATCAATGTAAGTATATAATGTATTAAATATATCAGCCATCTAGTACCCATAACACAAGCTTTGAGTAGCTTACTTTGGGGCTAGATGGCGCTGTGTGGATTGTCCAGCATTATTTATTTATTATTTATTTAATATCTGTGTTTATTACAGTAGTCCCGTAGGTATACGTAGGTGACAATCGTCACTATGCCTAAACTAAAGGCCCAAGGCTTCATAGGTTCTCTTTTTTAAGTCGATGAACAATACAATCATCGGCTACATTCTCAAAATTTTATGTTTTTTATTACTCAAGAGATACTAGAAACACTACTCGATTAAACCACCGAAGAAATTCTCAAACATGTCGTACTCTGGAAGGTTCCAAACTGTCTCGTAACGACACGAAAGTAATTTGATATTTTTGGTAAACTTGGCGGTATTTTCAAGTATCCAAGTAAAAATGCTACTTCAAAAATTATTCCTGAATTTTAAGGAATTCATTTTTAAAACTCCATAGTATAACTTACTTATAGCTTAGTCAATGCGGTATGCTAATGTCGTTATAATCAAGCCTTTGTCTAGATACTTTCCTCTGGTATACACTAGGTATAACTACACAATATTAAGCTGATAACTGTTAGTCTCGTCAAACATTCGTCAAAATGGGGGGAAAAATTTCTATCTAAGGCTATCTGCCTTACTTTTCGATGGTAAAATAATCTTTTAGGGAGCCAAGTTTTCGTGCTAAGGTCTACCGTAAAGTCACATGACATTCTCGGAATTGCGGGCAACACCGCAAAGAAAATGGAAACAATAATTTAATAGAACTTGCTGTTGACCGACGAAGCACCGGTGGCGGCACGGCAGCACGGATATTAACGCTTTTTGAGGCTGACAACTGTCAAATAACATCTCGCTCACAATAAACAGTCTTCACATCTACAAATGTATTCGTAGCTTCACATAAAATAACTGAATTTAATAGAGTGCCAACTTTCGCACTTTTCCGACTTTTGCATTATTCAATACAGGTATAGCGGAGTGCCAACTTTTTAAATTTCTATGATTTCTTGAAATAAAATTCTAAAACTTTTCTTTCCGAAGGTTTGTCCTATTATTTCATGTTTGACTTTAAAAATGTGTGATCGAGAGGTACCATAGTAATAGTCTTGCTTGCCTACGTTGATTTGTGCGCGTGACACACCAATAATGAGCGTATAGTATTCTTTTATCTGTGACTGAGCGCTCTATCAAATGCCTAAAGCTGAAAAAGCGGGCGGACACGATACGGTCTAAAGAACGTTACACATGACAAAGTAAGAATATACTAACATAGAAGGTATGCCAATTCTGACTTTACTTTTTGCGATGGTATGCCAATTCTGACTTTATCTAAAACAGAATAAAAACTATAATATTTTATACAGTTTTAATTAGCTGTTCCAACAGAATTGCCACCATATTTCTGTTGTGTGCGACAACCTAAGTCCTATGCAATATGGAAGCGCGTTCAATTAGTCCGGATTATACACCCATGCATGGGATACTTGACAAAGGAAAGTGGAGAGTCCTCTGCAAAATAAAACCAGGAGTTGGCTTTCAGTGAACATTTCAGCATTTATTTTCAGTGCTAGCGAAATTGCAGTGTTGTTGGGAATAAAATTATTTATTCGTTAATTGTGATTGCCGAGGTGGTTTTTTTTGTTTAATATAAAACTGTAATTAATTTGGTGCATTTTGACCAATGCACGTGCAATCATAGTTATGTACATTTCAGGATTTTACTAACTACGTCATTGTTTTTGTATTCACGGTTGGTAGATTCTGTATAGAAATCCTTTCATAGATTGTGTTAAAAGCAGAGTAAACATGACCTATACCAAGATATCCATAAACACAGTAACATGTACGAGGGTAAATACATTATAGCGTTTATCGCACGGCTAGTCGGGCAAACCACTTACTTAAGGCAAAAGGGGTGTGGATGCAAACATAAGTGGTATAAAGAACTACAATATTTTAAAAATGGTTGGGTTTTAAGTCAAAAACACACTTTTTAAACTATGTTCTGATGGAACAAGTACGTCGTAAACCACCTGATGCTAAGTGGTAGCCATCACATGTAACTAACAATTTGCCTTACAAGTGACGTACGATAGCAACGTGCCCTACGATGCACTGCATGCCCTGCATCCATCAACTTCAGGCACAAAATATGTAATTTTACCGGCACCCAAACCCTTCCAGACAAAGCACAGCAAGAATTAGCAAAAATCATTCCTTATAAATCTTCGTAAACATAATTTAAATCTAAAATATGCTAAAAATTTACTAAATTCTCATTACTCATTGGTAAAGAGTAGTTCAAGCAATGTTTATAATTTTCATAATATGACTTATTATACCTTTGTTTAAAAACATTCAGTTGCAAGAGAAAGTGTATTTTCCTATGTTGTGTGTGTTTATTTTGCATTAACACAATCAGAAGCCCCTTAACAGAGTATAGTGCTCGGCGTAACAAACAGCTATGAACATATCCTGAGAGAAAATATAGGAACAATTCCAGCGCCATGGTTACGTCAAGAAGTGTATGTAGTTATTGTAAGGGATGAATGAGTCGCTTACAATAGTAAAAATATTTAGATTGCATCCTTTGAATCTGAAGTGAAAAACCATGGTAAAGCTAGTAGAGCTCTTTGTGAAGGGCTCGTCCAGGGAAGTCCTACCACCATGCCTATTTATGCCGCCAAGCAGCGTTGCTATGTTTTGGTTTGAAGGGTGTGCTTCTCGGTGTTATTACAGGGACTGTCTGCATCAAGCTGATGGACGCAGGTTTATGCATCGTATTATTTCACTTTCCGTGCTTGACTTGCGAGGACTTTGTTAGGTGATGGTCACCGCTTAATAATAATATTCAGCATTTACCATAATAATGCAATTGCTTGTTGTATTAGTTAGTATAGTAAAAAGCTAATGTGCCATCTTGTTGACAACGTTCTACGATTACCGAGAATAATAGTGATTGCGGTCCAAGAAGCAAGGCATGGAAAAAGGATATGGAGGCGTGGGAAAAGCTCTAAAGTATTAGAGCTTTTCCCACGCCTCCATATCCTTTTCTTCCTAACACAAACCTTCATAAAACGTGTATCCGATGGCAGGTGATACACCCACGCATGTTATATCAAGCTCGGCTTATACAAAATCTCTTGGTTTAAAGTTAAACGGAGCGTTGGCTTAGCGTACTTGGTTTGCGTGACTGCCTTCCATGTTATCGGATGAATCCTACCGGATGTAAGTTTAATCGAGAATCGATAAAACCACGATTAACAAAATTTCATACTGCTGGATTTACACATAAAATTCAAGGTACAAATTGAGCGAAGCATTAACATTGTATTTACTATTATGGATACATGAATGGTATTTTTTTGAAAACCGAACAACAGACTGAGCGGACAACAAACTTCTGATTGAACCTAAAAAAGTTCTTCTACTGAAACCTCAAAAAGAAAATAATTTTCACTTTTTGCTTTTGTCAATATTTCGTTTCATATTTTCGAAAAAATCACAGTTTTATTTTATACCTTTAATGTTGGCACGTGTTTATTTTATAATGTACGAGTACATAGTAAATCACGAAATCTTCGAAACTTTAAAGTTTTGTTTTTTTTTTCAATTTTGAGGTGCTCACTAAAATGTGATTTCTGATGCGAAAAGAGGTATCATCATTTTTTTTACACTACTCGCTTTTATAACAAACATATTGCCTAAAAAGAGGCATTGCCTCGCAAGTCACGCACGTTATCCCACGTACACGTCTATCAACTTAAGGCATACACATGTTAAGCCTCATGCGCCTGTAATTTAACCGACACCGCACACATTTTAACCTAAACACTGCAGCAACGCTGTTGGCAGAAATTAGGCAGAATATTGTTTTTATAGAAATACCATCAGAGGAATAAAGTCACGCGGGATTCCAATACATTACCGATATATAAAACCACATTGGTATTTTTAATATGTCAAAGAGACTGTAATATAATGGGCTGTGGAATTAGGATATTTGACAGACAGCGCGACTTCTTTGAAACCTTTTTTTCATTTTTATCAGAGAGATTTTCGTCGTGAATGTCTTTACCCGACTCTCTGTCACAGTGAGCTTACCGTGATTTCCAAAGGAATTTTATTATATGTGATTGTGTATAAAATAAGTTTATTTTTTAGTGTTCGAGACGATTCCGATTGGCTCTGATTTAAATCGTATGCAACGGTCTGCTGATAGATCAACTGGTTTATGTATTTCTGTATTGTAAATACAACATAACATAACATAAACCTACCTACTAACGTTAGTTGTATTTCTTTTTAAGCAATTTTTATTTTAATTCCTAAGTTTTAAACAAAAAAAATATACAACTTCAATCAAATGGATCAGAATGTGAATCCCCGTAAGATCAGAAACTAAACAAAAACTGGTTGAAAATGTGTCACCTTCAAAATATTTAATAGGTTCACTTCCAAGTTTTTGTAAATTCGTTTATAATTTGTTTTATGGACTGCCGTTTGGGTATGGTTAGGTTTGTTCAGACTGTCACTGTGTATAACACAAATTCAATATGAGTTTCACGATTAATTTACGCTGATTGTGTTTCATCATAATTTGAATCGGAATAATTAATTTGTGTTTTGATGCTGATTCCACACTAGCGTGAAACCAATTAGATAATACTAATACGTAATCACTAAGCTCAGCTGGGCTACATAGATATGTATGAAAATAGAACACAGCGCGGAAAAGGCTTTGCTCTTTGAAATTCTGAGCGCTGGTTCTAAAAGCTCGATCAAAGTTAATCGGCTGTCAAGGCACTTGCTATTTCAGCTTTTACTTTTTTTTTTTATACAACTAGCGGATGGAACAAGCAGATGGCCCACCTGATGTTAAGTGGTAACCATCACCTATAAACAAAACATTGCCCCGTAGGTCACGCACAATAGGAACGTGCCCTACGATGCACTGCTCTGCGTCCATCAACTTGAGGCATACAGATGTTAAGCCTCATGTGCCTGTAATTACACCGGCGACCACACTCTTCAAACCGAAACACAGCGTTGCTGCTTGGCGGCAGAAAAAGGCGTGGTGGTAGTACTTCCCCGGACGAGCTCTTCACAAAGAGCTCTACTACTCTTACTTCAAATTAGATAGAGATGGCTGGTGATTTGACAGCCGATTACCTTTGATCGAGCTTTCAGAAACCGGCGGTAAGTGTCGTCTGTTTTCGTCATTATTGTTTTTGATTGTGTTCTAATTTAATGTTTTTTTCGAATATCAATATTTTCTATTTTATTCTATTCTTATACGCTTCATCGATATCTCTATAAATCTTTATAACAAAACACGCCCGATTAAAATTCCACACATTGGAGTGCTGGATCCGGCGGTATCAATTGGAGCCAACATTAGCCCACGTGAGGCTGGAAAACTCTTCACTGAAACCCAATACTCTTTGGACCAAGCAATTCGAGCATCATTGAATCAGGGAGAAATAGGATACCCACCCATTTCCCAGGGAAAACTATTGCAAAAGGTTTTTTGTTGAGTGCTATTAAAACCTTGCAACAAAAACAATCAAACTGAGCGCTGAAATATATCTACCTACTATCAAAATAATATTAAAATGTGTAAATAAAATATAATATGTATAAATATATATAATTTTAAGAGTAGTAGAGCTCTTTGTGAAGGGCTCGGCCGGGGAAGTACTACCACCACACCTTTTTCTGCCGCCAAGCAGCAATGCTGTGTTTCGGTTTGGAGAGTGTAGTCGCCGATGTAATTTCAGGCACATGAGGCATAACATCAGTATGCCTCAAGTTGATGGATGCAGGGTAGTGCATCGTAGGGCACGTTCCTATCGTGCTTACTTACTACTATTTTCGAGGGAACGTAAAATACTAACACCAATTGCCACAAGCCACTCTCCGAATTAGATTTCAATTTCGTACACTAAATTGATAGGTAATTTGAAACGGGCGGCAATTTCATTTACAAAATTGACAGCTAATTGGAATACTAGTAGTACTGGCAGTTTTTAAGAGATTTGTGTTGTCCCAACACTATTCAAATAATACTGAACGAACACAATTCTAAAAACAAAAGAACCAAGTGAAAAATATCAATACAATGTTTAGCATAGTATGAACTTTTAATAATATAATGATGAAATAAATGAAAAGTTAATCGTCCGAATTTAGTTTATGAGGCATAATCATTGAAGTAAAAAAAGTGAATTACAAGGCTAATTTGGTTTGAGCTAGGTAAGTTTATGAGACAGGTCCACACAACCAAGCCTAGCTGAACAGGCAACAAAGTAACGTCTCGGTACCTACTATATCTTTTGTATTGTCTTTGTTACAATCTAAATACCTTTAAAGAATAGTAGAGCTCTTTGTGAGGCTCGTCCGGGAAAGTCCACCACGCCTTTTATACCGCCAAGCAGCAACGCTGTGTTTCGGTTTGAAGAGTGTGGTCGCCGGTGTAATTACAGGCACATGAGGCTTTTTTGAGGCCGGTTTCACCGGCAACCAGATTCTTCCAACCGAAACACAACAACGCTGCTTGGCGGCAAAAAAAGGCATGGTAGTACTATCCCAGACGAACCCTTGACAAAAAGCTCTACTATTCATGGTTTGTTTGTTTACTAGTTGTAATTTTCATTGTTTGACTGTATGTGTGCAGTTTTAATTCGCACCTGTCAACATGCTAATACAGTAACTTCTCTTCGCAAACTAGTGCTAGTACTGCGTCTACTAACAAAGTTGTAACTTCCTCATGCGAGATAGCAACACAAACTTATATGTAGCAGCCTTAACTTCAGGCTCCTTGGCTGCAGTGTAGTATTTAGTTACGTGAAGCGGTAGCCACTAAAATTAAGTTGATTTCAAGTTGGAACTATCAACGCTATTTATAGAATAATAATAACAATATACGTTTTATTTTAGTTTATGTATCTCGTTCGATCTAGATCGTTTGCAACGGTCTGCAGATAGCTCTACAATGTACTATTTTGTACTTTATTAATACAATGTACTATTTTGTACTTGTATTCATTGCAATTTTCTTTGTAAATAAAAGTAAAATTCATTTTAATTTCTGCGGTCCATGTTATACATAAAAACACGTAAACAAATAGTTAAAACAAACATAACATAATAATGTTAAATTTATGTACACAATAATATAACTTCCAAAATACTACAAATTACAAAAAGAGCTCAGAATCGAACAAATTAAAAAAAGTTCGAGTGAGAATTATTAACAAGCGAACAATAACGATTGTCAGCATCTTCAATTTTATCTCATTAATTTCATCTTATTTTTTTAACTTAATTTTCATCAGATTTAGCATCTCTTTTAATTTTTCTTGATTCATTAGAATTAGCTATGACGTGTCCATGTTTATCTGCCTACAAAGTAAATGCTGGTTCGCACTTAATGCGATATAGGAGTGCCCCCAGCAGTAAATACTGCGTTAACTTTATAGCTCACTCGCATCGGACTTGCCCGTTGGTGATCTAATTGATTAACCCGTGGTCAATACGAACTAGTTTACAAGCAGATTGCCGAATCCATAAACAAATAAGTCTTTCGAGAACAACCGACTTCAATGCACTGGAACTGCACTTCTTTGAGGCGCAATTAAAATCTTTTTACTGTTTTGACAGAAACTAGTGACACGACAAAAGAAGAATGCACTGGAAAATACACTCATACTCCTATAACTCAAAACCTACTCTTCAGATCTGATTCTAATTTAAACGGGATCACATGGAAAGCACCAGCTTTTATAAAAAAATCAGCCCACTCAGTAAAAAGTTATGTCGAATTGAGAACCACCTTCTTTTATTGAAGTCGGTTAAAAAACCACAGAGACCTAAACCTAACCTAAACCTGCGGACCCGGAGTCCTTCATTCATATCAAAAAACTTAAAATGGAGGGAAAGCTCCATTAGGTAGACTAGCACTGCTGTTTGCAATGTTACCAGACTCAGTAAGTAGTTAGTTACTCAGAAAGGAATCGCAAATTAAGGCACTGCGCTTCCCGGCACGGCCCGGGCGGACCAGGCCTGGCGAGATTAGCTACTTTTTATGCCTTACTAGATAAAAAAGTTAGACTTCTTATTTTTCTTTCATACAATGTTAGGTCTTTTGTAACACAAGTTTATCGTAACTAAATAAATCTCGTGGAAATATCTTCATGGTTGCTGAATCCTAGCTAGATCGATTTATCGTCCTCGAAATCCTCTGCATACCAAAACACCTCAACATACAAGAATTTCTCGTTTAAGGGAATACCCTTATACGAGAAATTCTTGTTTAAATAAAAATAATCTGAATCTCGGACACCGCCTCAACGATTTTCATGAAATTTGGTATGCGGAGGATTTCAGGGACAATAAATCGATCTAGCTAGGACTCAGCAACCATCCAGATATTTATAAAGTCCGCACACCGCCGCGTCTGACTATACTATAATGTGTAAAACTCAAAAACTATAGAACAGATTTTCACATGGTTTTCACCAATGAACGGTGTGATTCAGAGGCAATATTCTAATATAATTTATTTAAAAATAATAACATTGTTCACTGTTAAGATAATTTAAATGAAACAAATGAATATGTAATATAATAAATGTATATATATATATATATATATATATGTATATAAATGAATAGTCTCTAAACTAGACTTTGACAGTCTGTACGTTGGAAGTTATATTAATTTAATTTCAGTTAAATATTTTAAAAGAGAGAGAGAGCAAACCAAGAAAATAAATAAACTAACATTAAAATTTCATATTTTGTACATAATTCAATTGTATAAAATTAAATATGTCTCAGAGACCGACAGTTTAACCGAGACTTGCTGTGATAAGCTATACCACGAACGTTCACTTCGCTATTTCATTAAAACAATCACACTGCTAACTGCTTTTATAGATTTGCAAACAATACAAAGTTTTACTTACAAGGGGTAAATAAAACCTACTCAAGGGGTGCTTAAAATATTACACAAAACGGCAGTCAGAATTGTGATTGTAATGAATTGAACATCCTAACACGGTCATTGACCATTGATCTCTAGGTATTTGGACTTCTGCCAAACCGAAGGAGGTAAGATAAGTACCTCTCCAGAAGGTCACTCACACTTTTTGTAAAGTCATGTGTCTTGTTGCCATAAACAACAATCGACATATTCATAAAGAGTTATAGCAATATGTCGATTGTTGTTTGTGTAATTGTGTGTGTAGCAAATACACGAACGTGAATTTATATTTAGCATAAATAAATGTATGAAATCAAAAAATGCATGATGACGTAGATGATAACGATAATACTTTCTTACGCCTAAACACCATATATATACCAGAAATATTACCATTTATATGTTGTGTGGAAAATGCTCAGCGATAGTGACGATGCATTTTTCTTCCAGACTAACGTTAACGACATCATTTTACTACTTGGGTTTTGTAAGGATTGCAACGTGTGCAGTACCTATTAAATGCCATGTTTGAATGTGTTTATAACCCCTTGTTTATTTTGTTATTTACGTGATTTATTTCGAGGTGATATTGTGGTCCCTATAGAGACCACAGACGACGTTTCTTATTTATTTGTAAAGAAAACTATGCAAACAAGAAAACGACAAGCTATATTCAATTTCTTGATCAAAGAACCTCACAACAGATGCCAAGAAAGCCTTTTAATCAGATGCAAATAATTGAACGCTTCAGGGCTTCGAGTCACAGTAAAAATCCAATTAAACCTTTCAAATGCAAAGAAAAGGATTGCGAATAAGCTCTCTGTACGTTCATGTTGTTGTTTTGTGAGAAAGAAAGCGTGTCGTTGCTTTATTTTATAAAAAATCAAACGATAAATTTTTACTAAATATTATGCAGAAGTTTCTTTAAAAAAATGGTAGATAATAAGTATAGCCATTCAGAGAGGTAACGTTGCCAGCCTTATGGGCACATATTCTGTACTCAGTAACCTGTACCTATCTAAGTATGTTATTTAATAAATATTATTATTGTTGTAAGTAAAAGACATTTAAAAAAATTAAACAAAAAAACATGCTATCTGTTTTTCATGAAAACCTTACAACCTAGAAGTACCTTTGAGCTGGACACGCATGAAAGTCCTGATACTTTCATTTTCACGCGGCCCGAACATATTTCAGAACTTGTCAACATAAAAATCCATTACCGGCAAAAGAAAATATATTCAGATTGCGTGCTTTATTTTGTAAGAAAGTTATAGAATGACCTTGCTTATACAATAGTCCCTTGTCACGCTAATATTGGGTCTTTCATGGCCGCTACCTATTTAATATTTCAACGGCGAAGGCTTTACAAGCAGGCGATTTATATTAGAAGCGATAAATATTCCATTATGGAAATTAACTTGCCTGAGTTTCGTTTTCAAATGGGTTAAGAACACTAATCTCGCCTCTGGCGATCGATGACCTCAGTGGTGCAGCGGGCGAGAGTCCGCCTGCGACGCAGAGGTTGCGGGTTCGATTCCCGCCTCGGAACAAATTTGTGTACGATCTGCAGAAATTTGTTCCGTTGGTCTGGGTGTTTTCTATGTATTATAAAAAAATTATCTAAAATTATCTATCTATGTAAGTATACAATGTATTAAATATATCAGTCATCTAGTACCCATAACACAGGCTTTGAATTGCTTACTTTGGGGCTAGATGGTGCTGTGTGGATTGTCCAGCATTATTTATTTATTATTTATCTGGCTCTTATAGTGTAATGGAAGATAACATGCATTTAAGTCTCAGTCATCATGTTCAATATGAAATATCTTATAAACTAGGTAAATTTAGTGCCAGTTTTTCGTAAAACAGCCAAAAAAACTTTCGGCTTGGCTCCATGATTTTTTTGTAAGACCCTTCAAATATCAATTTATGTAATGAGTTTGTTAAAGCTTTTAATTTATGTAAAAATCTAATTTTTAACTTCGAAAATGATACAACAGCATAACAATAAACATCTACTGATTTCTGCAACTGATTTCATAATTTTTGAATTATTATTGATTGATTATAAGTGAAAGTAATTGAAGTTAATAGTAATGAAATGATGACAAAAATTTTGAGATTCTAAAATGTTTATATTGATCGTAGTACAGACCGTTCAAATATTACGACGACTAATATTTTTAGTATTATTTGAATATTATTAATCATCTTATTCTAGGTTTCTCTCCGTCCAAATGTTTTCTGGAAGAGGTTTCCGCTTTTTAGCCATAAGACCACCTATTTAAAATTGGTTTTTCTGTTATTAATTGTCTTATTTTGCTAGTTTTTAAGGTGTGCAATAAAGAATTTCCACTCATTAATACATTCATACAACGATATAAAATCCGTAGTAAGATCGTTGACTTAAATCGCTTTTATTCTCCGAGGGAAATGTACCACTAACAACATCATTATAATAATGAGAAGGTCAGTAGATTCTCGCGGGAACATAAAACAAGCCAAGTGGAACTGAACCTTAATAGCATTATAATTAGTCATTGATTGAAAGGAAGAAAGTATAATAACTTAATCAATATCTAAGTAAAAGTCGGTAATCGTCTTAATAAAATCTAAATAATTACTTTAAAATGCCTAAGATGTCACAAAGGGTTAATTAATCTACCTAAGACGAAAAAGCTTACGTCAGGATCAAGTCTTTAAGCAGGTAGTTAATGTATTATTTTATTCGATCTTCTTCGTCATTATAATTAAGTTTACAATATTTATGAAAACATTTCTATAAATCCAGTTTAAAAGATGTTGAAAGAATATACACATTACTCAGTCAAATTATTACTGAAATCGCGCGAAAACGACATCGAATATACAAACACATCCCCGCGATCATTGACCTATTTCTGACACCGGCAAAATTAGGCCCGGAAGCTCATACTGTCATAACAATATCGTCTTTCCCCACATGACTACATAGACAATTTACATTACTACTGCGAAAGATAAGGCTATATTGTACTTACAGTGGTATAAGTTGCCGGTTATCACACAATTCACTGGCACAAGCACGTCACTATCAGTCGGCGTAGAGGCGCTACGGCGCTGGCGTAGCTGTCTACGATCGGAGCGCGACTGAGGCTACATCTACGGTGATCGATGGGATAGTAGGGTTGTGCTGTTTGTCTTACTATGATTTATTTCGGGGGCTAATTGGCTATGACGCCTGTGGTCAACTATTTGGGTAGGTAGACATTGATAAGTGAAACGGTATTGTTTGAAAATCAAACTGTAACAGAAAATAGAAACAGCTTTACGACTTTCATCCCCAAGCCCTTTAGATGTCCCCTTAGATCTCTAAGTACTGACAACCAATTTAAGATTAAAAAATGATTTTAGTTTTTTGTATCACTTCCTCAAAATTGTACTTTCGTAAAGATTTTTATTTAGTTAAAAGAATTAACATGTTTCGATTAGAAGTTACCCTAACATATTATCAAACTAGTTGCGCCCCGCGGTTTCACCCGCGCAAATTTAAATCCCGGTATTCTCACGGGTAAAAAATAGCCTATTCCAGACTAATAATCTATCTCTCTGCCAAGTTTCATCCAGATCCGTTCAGCCTTTCTTGCGGGAAAAAGTAACAAACATCCATCCATACTTACAAACTTTCGCGTTTATAATAGTAGTAGGATTGACAATGTTGTCTGCATATGTGTTCATTTACCACGAAACCTATAATTTGTAATCGAGAACCTAGTGCGGTTATACAAACCCAACATAGGCTTAACCACTACTTTATCGAAACTCTATGTAACTTTGTGTGAGTATACGTTTTGAAACCATGATAAGAAACCTACGAGTATATTCTGTAATCGAGAACCTACTGGTTAGAAAACCCCAACTTATAGTTTTAACTACTACTTTTATTAAACTGTCCTCTGTATTACTTTGTGTCTTATAATCTGTGTTTGTGTCCGTTAATTAACTAAATAACTGATTTTAACCGACTTCAAAAAAGGAGGAGGTTCTCAATTCGATTGTTTATTTTTATTTTTGTTACCTCATACCTTTTTACTAGGTGAAACGATTTTGACAATTATTTTTTAATCGAAAGCTGCTGCTTGTCATGTGGTCCCATTCATCCC
Source organism: Plemyria rubiginata (assembly GCA_963576535.1). Classification (NCBI taxonomy): domain Eukaryota; kingdom Metazoa; phylum Arthropoda; class Insecta; order Lepidoptera; family Geometridae; genus Plemyria; species Plemyria rubiginata. The sequence continues at coordinate 6,191,840 of OY754926.1, forward strand.
AATTTGAGTTAGATCTGAGAAGTTTTGAGTTATAGTAGAATTAGTTTTTTTTATTTATATTTATTCGCTATAGCGTAGTTGTATTTTTGAAAGCTTAAATTAAGCCCGTATACTGTATACACAAAGCTGTAAATAAATATTAAAAGCAGTGAACTCGTTGGCCCTCGCTCGATTTCAGGCTTTAAATATTCATGTAGATATTCATGTAAAGAGATGACAGGTGACAACAATAAAATGCCTAATGAAAAGGTGAAACGTTAAATGACGATATATTACTGCTGAAATGGGTCACATAAAAATAAGCCAGAAGTCACCGGTGATAAAACCCTTTGTCTTTATACTTCCTGTGTTAGGGCCGTGATGAAAACCGGAAACATATTCAGATTTGTTGCATGTTCTTCTAGGCATCATCATCAACCTATGTTAGTCCACTGCTGGACGTAGGTCTCTCCCAAGAGATGCCACTGAGCGCGTTTTAGGCTCTTCTCGTCCAGTGCTTGCCAGCTACATTTCGCAGATCGTCGCCCCACCTTGCCGGAGGACGTCTCGTGGATATTACTGATTACTTATTTTGTTTGCAAAGATTTATAAGTGTAGTAAACTTACGAATAAATAGTAATTACTATAAAACTAATAAAAAAAACCCTATTTGTAAAACTTTTAAAACTGATATTAAATAAACCTGTTTACAAGTCAGCTAGACAAGTTTTCAAAATCAATTTTAGTAAAAACCATTTTAGGATGAAGGTCATTGACTCCGCTGTTGATATAAGATTCGTCAAAGTCGACGGAGTAATTGCGCGAAATATTTGTAAAGTTGGGCGAGGGTAGAAATGGGCGTTTTTTTGGCTTGAAACCCCAAATTTATTTATACGTAAATATAATTAAGAAGTCCCCGACCCGTTCTGAGTTTGCCTCGGGCGTTTTATAAATTTAATTTGAATTTCCACTTGCTTGGTTTCGGTAGTCGAAATGAGTATGTACTAATGATATAAATTTATGCTTTTTACTTGAACTGGCACTTTTTTTACACAACTGGCTGATGGAACAAGCCGATGGCCCACCTGATTTCATGTGTTAACCATGACATACAAAGCATTGTCTCGTAAGTCACGCACGATAGGAACGTGCCCTACGATTAACTGCCCTGCGTCCATCAACTTGAGGCATACAGATGTTTAGCCTCATGTGCCGTAATTACACCGGCGACCACACTCTTCAAACCGAAACACAGCAACGCTATTTGTCGGCAGAAAAAGAAGACGTGGTGGTAGTACTTCCCCGGACGAGCCCTTTACAAACAGCTCTACTAGGTACTCTTAAACTGCATATACAATTTTGATGAATGGTGTTTACTTGTAACAGTGGATTTTTAGACTCTTTCGTCCCACTGCTGGTCAAAGGTCTATATCTGGTCAAAGGTCTCAATAATATTATTATAATTACTTGTATAATATTATAATATAATTACTTAATCAGATTATTCACCTGATTTTAAGTGGTAACTATCACCCACCCACATAATGTGGTCTCAAATATCGATCGAAAAGTATTACCATTGTGGTTGTGGTTGATGTCACCTTCCAAAGTGTTCAACTAAATGTTGTGGTTCAACTGAATAAATACCATTTGACTTTAATGGTAAGTAAATTAAAAAAAACAAAAAGGTTGCTTGTTGCTGCGTCCATTTATTAACGAGTTTTATCTCGCTTCTGCGGTATCTCGTCTGCCCTTAATGCGGCCATTACTTAACCCATCTGGCTATTTATCAACATTCAGCTTAGAAGATTTATACAAATTACATTTTAAGTAAAAAAGCGTACCTACTTATTTAATTTCCTCCTTAAAAATAAAAGGTTCTGTATTTTTAAGGAGGTTTCTGTATTTTTAGATTGTTTAGTTTTTGTGTTACACACCTAAAGAACCCATAATCTTGTCATTTCAGTTTAGCGAAACTAAAACAAATCACACACTCGGTTTTATTAAGAACGCTCCTGCGGGATTTGAACAACAAGGCCGTTTTTCGAGCATGAGTTATCCCGTGGTGTAATTACAGTTTACGTTTCACGATCCCAAAAATAAAAGCAAATAAAAGTCTGATGCCTCATAAAAAGGAGTTATAGAAAAAAAATATAAATTTACAATTTTCAACAGATTAATAAATTTATTTGTAACGCACGATTTCGTAAAATGGTACTCTTTGACTTTGTATTGACCCACCATACACCCGTAGACGAAGTCACATTATATTTGTAAAAATGCAATATAATTAAACAGCTTGCATTTATCTTTATGCATAGAGAAAATATAAAAAATTTCAAATAATTTTATTGTTTCTAAAATAAAATGTTTAAAAACGCCGCTCTGGCGCAATTTTACGCTTCAAACTATCAGTTATTTCTTCGATGTTACGAAGTCTAAAACCAGAATACGTATACCACATGAAAGAACAGACTAATGTTTATAAATAAAAAAAGATAAAAATATTCTAGCTTTATACTCTACTTTTTTTTTTTTAGGTTTCCGTATTTCCCTACATGTGAGCTATGTTATACTACCTTTTTATATAATTTTCATATTTTACTGTTAGTTTTCTACTTTGTTATGTAATTTCTCTTAAATCTTTGCTTTGTTTCTTTATTTGCTATCTTTGTCCTTGTCAAATGTGCACTACCCAAAATGTTTTCCCATTACCCAAAGGTTAGCTGGTAGATAATGCTATCCAGCATTAAGCTCGCCTATGTACACTGTATTTTTGTGCAATAAAGAATTTTCTATCTATCTATACTCATTTTTATAAACGATTTTTTAAAAACTTCACTTTTATCAAGCTACGCAACGCGCCCAGCTCTCAGTCCGCGCCAAACGCTCGACTTCGTTCGATTGGGCGACGGACCCTTAAATACAGTTGCTTTTTATTTATATAACAGAACAATGCATACTGACAGCCCGGGCCAAAACGTCTGTGTGCCGGGTAACATATTAATCATCATAAATACATTATCATATAACCCATCGTATAAATACGATTTGAATACCTAAATTAGTAACTTACAAAGCTTTTAAAAGCTTAAATAAATGGTGCTTTATGTGAAACACATCCATATCAGGCTTCTGAGTAATGAAAGATTTTTCAGGTACACTATTTATTTATTTTTATTTTTATACAACTAGCTGATGGAACAAGCAGATGGTCCACCTGATGTTAAGTGGTAACCATCACCTATAAACAAAACATTGCCACGTAGGTCACGCACAATAGGAAGGTGCCCTACGATGCACTATTTATTTTAATGCATCAAAATAAAAAATATAAAAAAATCATAAGAAATGTCATTCTTGGATCTCGAAAGCTTCTAGAAATCTTCTACTGCACTCAGTTTATTAGCAAAGTGGTACTTAATTTATCGCTTCTCAGCCAAGGCTATCATTTCTAGAAATACTGTAGGTATTTCTCTCTTAGTATAATCTCATCTTGACCCTCACAGCCCATAGCTCAGTTGGTAGTAACCATGCTTCTGCGCTGTAGGCCTTGGGTTTTATCCACACCGAGAACAAAATATTGTATTATGAAATAAGGTCTTTAATAATAATGAATGGTATTTAATGAATATTACGTAAAAGTATTTAATTACCTATACCAGGTATCTGGATTTAAAATTAAGATCTTTTCTAAGTTTGGAGCTAGATAGTTCTGTGTGAATTCTGTGTGGTCGCGTGGAACTGGCACTAGAGTCACCTAGTTTTAAGACGGTTCAAGATGGTCCTTGTGATTTTATTGAATAAACATATTTTGATTTTGACTTTGACTTTGAATTGTTATCTGGGGTGACCGAGCTTTGCTTAGTTGCTTAACAAAAAAACACGGATGTAAAAACATTTTCCAAAAAAATGAATCCAACCTAGATTGATTAGTCGCCCCCTAAGCCCCCGGCATACAAATCTTATGAAAATCGTTGGATCTGTTTCCGAGATTCAAATCATATAGAAATAAATATACAAGCATTGTTAGTTTAAGGTTATACTATTAAATTCTTACCGCTATCTTTCTTAAATTAGTAAAAATAATATAAAATTTTATCACAGACCATTTACTCACTTCTCACACTGTAATCGGAATCGATTCAGCCGTACAAGTACCGTTCTTATCGATCGCTTATTTGACATTTAGAATCGTCAAAAGTTCGCTAAAAATGGTTTCATCAATGGATAAAACCAGTTTTAACGAATTTTGACGATTCTAAGTGTCAAATTAAGCGATCGATAAGAATGGTACTTGCACTGCTGGGAAGTCTAATTTGGCACACTGTCAAGTGGAGCCCAATAAAACATTTCATAGATAATGCTCGACGGGAAGTACCTTGTGAACATTGGCATTACAAAATCGCTGGCTTTGCCACATCGATGGGCTAGTAGATAAAGAAGACTAATGCCACTTTTGCTTTTACACTGACGAAAAAAAAAACGGAGGAGGTTATCAATTCGACGCGTGTATTTTTTTTATGTATGACCGCGCATAAATTTTTACAGAGTAGACCGATTTTAATAATTCTTTTTTTATTGGAAAGGGTATACCCCCAAAAAGGTCCCATATAAGTAATAAGGTCGGCGCCACACAAGCAAATTCATTAATTACGTAAAGCCGACTCAAAATTACTTAGGTATTTGCCCTTATCCCAAACAACTTGAACTAAGGAAAGTTTGTATGGTGGAAATCATATTAAAGATAACAAGAAAAACATACGACGGTGATGAGTTCTACTGTTGGACGAAATAACCAAGTTTCACGTCCCAGCGAAGTCGTAGAAAGTCTTACCATGAAGTAGATAATAACAGAACCTTTTTTCAGAATAGCACTGACGAGTATAGTAAATTGCGGTCTTAATTCTCGTACCTGCCTGGAAGCTTCTAGTTTACGTGGCCGTTACTTAGATGTCTCCTTAGTTACTGGCCCGAGAAGAAAGTACCCATACTGATAACATTTACTGGCCTATTGCCAAAACCGAGGAACGCTATTAAAGCAAACAATGCCTTTGACTTCACTATTAGGGTTAAAAAATGTGTTTACGAAGGGAAAACTCATGGAAGCTATTTCGTTATGCTGACTGCTTTTGATAGCTACTTACTGCTACCTGTAACACAGTGAAAATTAACGTAGACCGTTCATTGCGTTTGGTTTGACTGTGTGAGTGTGTGAACAATATAAAGATAGTTGTGTAGCTGTGGTGAATAGTATCTCAGTTATTTCATGTAAGTTCACAATAATACCAACACGAAGAAATCGAAATAACAAAGAAAAATGAAGCTTACTGTAAGGATATAAAGACGAGCAGTTTATAGCCCATTGCGTTTCCGTGTGTATATTGTATAAAATAAAGATTCGTTCTTGCTTTGTAATAAAAAAACAAATTGAACGATTTGTAGTCTGTGGTAATATTGTGTATTTTTGAGACAAACCTTGAACCTTGAATTTCAAACTTTTGTAACAACTGTGTGTAACAATTCTGTCAAAGTCAAAGTCAAAGTGTTTTTATTGCATAAATACATGTCTTAAACAACCTTTGAGATGAAAAAGGTTTTCTGTCATCTATCGAAGCAACATAGCATTTTCATTTTAATTGTTTTTCTAGTGTTTTTTTGAGTTGTGTTGTGTAATTTTGGTGGTATTTTAACCAACATTACTTGTGGTCTTAGCACAAAGTGTAAGCATTTGAAATGGAATTGTATTATGTGATATCGTGATTTGACCGAAAATGTTTCAAATGTTTTGAAGAAACCGCCACCATTTTCTTCAAAACAATTGACTGACTCGACTTTCGACTGACGTGACAAGAAACATAGCAAAGAGCATATAATCTCTAATCTCTATCACTTGACACTGGCAAGATTGTCGATAGACAGGAGCCATAAAAAAAAAACCTTTGAGATTAATTTTATAACCTTAACTGTATTTTGTAACACATGCTCCAAAACTCCGCTCGGTACCTAGCGTATCCTGTTTACTTTTTACCTTATTTATTTTTTAACCAACTAGTTAGTTAAAAATACAAAATACCGCGACGAACTGGCGGTAGATTCATCAGTATATTACACGTTTAAATTACGTAATTCAATTACATCAGGGGGATATTGACATGCCCCAAGTGTGCACGTACTTTTTTCAGTAAAATTGGATACGTAAGTCATCAGAGAGCGCATGGAACTAAGATCAACTGTGTCCTAATTGATTAGAAGTCATCATTTATCCAGTTTAAATAGTCGCTGTGGCCGAAATCGGCCAGGACGTCATCATCATAGATAGATAGATAACTCTTTATTAATTAACACAACAAAATAAAGACAACATTTTGACTTAAAAACTAAAAATTGTAATAATTCAATGGGCGGCCTTATCGCTAACAGCGATCTCTTCCATGCAACCTTTGGATGGACAGGACTGAACATAAAAAGAGAGGGGGGGGGGAGTCTGCTAGAAGTTTATTTAAAGTACATTATCTATTTTTAGATAGCTACTTATAACCTACATAAACATACTTGCAATAAATACATACACTACATAAACATTACACAGATAATGAATATAGCAAATATAATATAAAAATATAATATATATAATATATGCCTATAAACATAATATATATAATATATACCTACAAACTCAAAGGTGACTGACTGACTGACTGACTGACTGACTGACATAGTGATCTTTCAACGCACAGCCCAAACCACTGGACGGATCGGGCTGAAATTTTGCATGCAGGTAGGTGATATGACGTAGGCATCCGCTAAGAAAGGATTTTGATAGATTCTACCCCCAAGGGGATGAAATAGGGGATGAAAGTTTGTATGAAATTTTGTCAATTTTAAACTGATTGGGCTGACTTTGCATGCATAAAGCTACTATGACGTAGGCTTAAGGATTTTGATAAATTCCACCCCTAAGGGGATAAAATAGGGGATGAAAGTTTGTATAAATCTTATATCTATCTTCTATCTAAATATAAATCTAATCTAAATCTAAGTTGCTTTATGAAATTTTGCATGCAGGTAGATGATATGACGTAGGCATCCGCTAAGAAAGGATTTTGATAGATTCCACCCCCAAGTGGATGCAATAGGGGATGAAAGTTTGTATAAATCTTATATCTATCTTCTATCTAAATCTAAATATAAATCTAATCTAAATCTAAGTTTTCTAATTTTTCTAATCTAAATATATATAACTCAAAGGTGACTGACTGACATAGTGATCTATCAACGCACAGCCCAAACCACTGGACGGATCAGGCTGAAATTTGGCATGCAGGTAAATGTTATGACGTAGGCATCCGCTAAGAAAGGATTTTGATCAATTCTACCCCCAAGCGGATGAAATAGGGGATAAAAGTTTGTATGAAATTTTGTCAATTTTTAACCGATCGGGCTGACTTTGCATGCATAAAACTACTATGACTTAGGCATCCCCTAAGAAAGGATTTTGATAAATTCCACCCCTAAGGGGATAAAATAGGGATGAAAGTTTGTATAAATCTTCTTAGATTTTCGACTGATTGAACTGAAATTATAGATTGGAGCTACTATGAAGAAGACGTCCGCTTCAATAGGATTTTGATAAATTCAACCCTCCAATTTTTTGCACACGCTTAACAAAAGTAAAGCCGCAAAAACTATGCCTAATTAATAATAATACTTCTAAACGCGAGCGAAGCCGCGGGCAAAAGCTAGTATAATATATACCTACAAACATAATATATATAATACACAGGGCAAAGATATACTACCTATAGGTACACATGCAAGGTAGTGATCAATGACCATCATCACACGTTTCAAAGTTATCTCCGTGATTCTATTGAATATAGACCGGTTTGATTTTGATTTTCATCTTAGCTAAGAGGTTATAAATCTGGTATTTTAATTAGCTTGATCCTAAACATTGGTGCGATGTCTAGCGAAGTCACGCGAAGTTTGAAGCAACTCGCGTACAGCTAAGTTCATCCCGCATAAGTTTTTTATGAGTATCTAAGGGCGAAGTTGTTATTTTATAGACCTTCGGAGTTAATCTTCAAAGTTGGGAAATTGTCTTAAAGTATGAGGAAAGCGATGAATAATTCAGATATTGAATTACTTTATGTGGCCCTGTTTGCGTATATTACACATCATAAGAACCCTTGAATAATATGATTGAATAATATGAACATACACAATGTTTCTCAAACTCAAGGCTATCTTTGTTAGTTCAAACAACTGATCCAAACTATTTTTTTTAGTTGAATAAAAGCCTTTAATATTTTTTTATATAACTTGCTGATTGAACAAACAGATGGCCCACCTGATGTGATGATGTAATAATCGTAATTTGCATCGCAAGTCACGCTCGATATGAACGTACATACAGATGTTAAACCTCACGTGCCTGTAATTCCACCGGCAACCACACCCACCACATTTTAAGACTTTTCCTTGTTCTGAGCTCATACCTAGATGGCGCTGCTCATTTTGAGATAAACGTAGATCGCGGTGACGAAAACACGCGCACATTTAACAAATGCGTTAAAGTGATGGACTGAGCACTAAAAAAAGCGTAATTTGTAATTGTTGAAATGGCGATTAATTAGTCGCCATAATAATACTGCATGCATAGCATAATGGTTCGATAATTCATATCTATGCTGGGTAATAAACGTTAGTAGAAGTATATTTATTTGCAGAATTACAATACTATTTATTTTCAAAATGTACAAAATATACAAAATACATATGAAACAGTTGAGCTATCTGCAGACCGTTGCAAACGATCTATAGATAGCTCAGCTGATCCAAATCAGTGCCAGTCCGAAGCGTACCCAAGACACTGGCCGCATTGCCACGCTGAATGGCAATGCTGATACGCTGAGCCAGATACTCACCAGCCCTCGGGTCACGCGTTGCCTCGATAAGTCGCCTGGATAAAATTTTGAAGACACGGTAGGCCTTGGTACCCCACGGACCTAGAGTCTCAACCCCAAGAGGAGCAAATACGTAGGCCCTGTCGAGACCTGCATATTTGCGCCTCTTGAGATCCTCAGCTGAATCTGCCGCCGCGCCAGCACCAACGGATGTTCTCGGCAGATGGGAAGGCGCAAGTGTGTCGACACAAGTGGCATCCCACACCATGGGCCTCCCCAACTCCCAAGGAACCAGAGTCATACCGTCGGGCCGTTTACCATCGTCACGTAACAGACCATTCGGCTCGAGAACGGCTGGTACATTCACGGTGGTAAAGGCCCGCCGGATGATGTCGTTAAGGCTGGCGTGACGAGACGCCGAACCTCCGAAAATCCGACCGGCGGCTCTAGTGCATGACAATCCGTGATGACCAAGCTGATCGACCGCAGTACCACACTGGCACTGATGGGGCGCGCAGCACGGCGCACCCAACCGTAGAGAGGATACGGAACGTGACAGAATCCATTAAAGTACCGGTGTTATGAGAAGACCATTACTATTACCCATTTAGAGACGGCTAGGAGACGGGCACGATCTGCGGAACTGGAACACGTTTGTAACAGACAATTCCGTGTCAACTCACACAGAGGCCCGTCCCATTGCCGTTGAGACGAAAGAGATTTGGGGGGAGCAGTATTTGGGCAGGCACTATGCCAAGCATTTTGAGCATCGTCTTGATATGAAATTTTGAAAGATATTAAACCAGAAGAAGTAGCCAAAAGAGATGGAGACAGTTTTTTTTTACCAAAGAACTAGTGCTATAGACTGACGACAAGAATGCTGGTAGGGCTACACTAGAAATTTTGCGAATACCTAAGCCTCCCAATTTAACAGGCAGGGAGGCCTGCGACCATGCCATGTCATCCAAATAAATATTCAAAACTGATGATAAAGTAGTCTTTATAATGTTGTCCAAGCCTTCCACCAGCTCGCTGTGTTTCCACAGTTGACAACATCTTAAAGAGTATGTAAATTTTGGTACAAACAGGCAAAACCGTATAATTGTAAAACCAATAGGCTATTAATTTTGAGTAATCTGTCCGAGGTTCTGTTAAAATTTTGAATTTTCTCATCTACAAAAGCCGGAATGGACTCATCTAGAATTGGTGAACCAAGGAGTCGAAGTGAACATTTATGTACAACTGTAATATTAGTAGCCAAAGTGTTGAATTTAGCAATAATATTATTTTTGTCCACTAAAGTGTCGGAAATAAAAAGTTCGCACTTAAAGAAATTTAGTTCTAAACCTATTTGCCGAAATTCATCTGTGATGAGTTTTAGATCGCCAAAAACTGGGTCCACATCGCCACCTAGGGTTCCGTCATCCAAATACCAAACATTAAGCTTGGATTTGAGACGTTGAATAATTGGATGGATAGCAAGGCTAAATATGGCCGGACCAAGAGGGTCACCTTGCTGACAGCCAACCGCAGACGAAATAACATTGTTCCGATAAATTGATTTAGAAGGTGAGCCATAGCACTGCCAGAAAAATGGGTAAATTTCGGGAATTTTTTCTTTAATTTGTTTAAGCAAGGCGCTGTCTACAGAATTGAAGGCGTTTTCGATATCTTCCTTTAAGATAACCTACCCATAATTTTGGTCCAAAAATTTACGAAGGGAATGTACCGCGGCTTCACAGCCGCCCCGCGAACCAAAGCCCAGCTGAACCGGTAGTATAAACAATATTTTAAACACTGATTATATTTTGACACAGCATTTTCAAGAAAAGCCTTATATTATTATTACCCAATTGATTATTTTTTACCTAGAAAGGGTAGGTAGGTAGAAAATAGCACGTCAATATATGAAAAACTAAATTGCTAAGGAAACTCATTCAGAGGACCAAATAGCTATTAGTTTTGCTTGCACGAATTAACTAAATTGTATAAACTACTCATTTAAGTATATATATAACTCAAAGGTGACTGACTGACTGACTGACTGACTGACATAGTGATCTATCAACGCACAGCCCAAACCACTGGACGGATCGGGCTGAAATTTTGCATGCAGGTAGATGATATGACGTAGGCATCCGCTAAGAAAGGATTTTGATCAATTCCACCCCCAAGGGGATGAAATAGGGGATGAAAGTTTGTATGAGATTTTCAAGGGAAACGAGCGCGAGCAAAGCCGCGGGATCAGCTAGTTTAAGTATAAAATCCCGATTTGGCAAAACTAACTGGCAACGCTGCCCAGAAACTAAACTTGATAATCATCATTAGGAACATAAATAAATAAATATAAATAAAATAAATAATAAATAATGCTGGACAATCCACACAGCACATACTTTGGAAAGAAAATTACAACTAATATTTACAATTATTTACAAAATATACAAAATACTATGAAACAGTTAAGCTATCAGCAGACCGTTATAAGCGATAGATAATAAAATAAATACGTCATAGTTATATACGAGTGCATTATACATCTACGACTATATGAACTTCTGGCGAACACTTTAAACTTCCAAGCGCTTCTAGTTTGAGATCGTAAAGTTGCCACACTATCAAACTCTGAATATTTATTTATTTATTTATTGAGATATTAACATCATAACAGGTTTTTTTATCAAGCCCTAAGGCGATGTTAAATCTAGGTACTTACTTAATATTAACTTACTACACAACACTGCTTACTTTAAACATCTCGTTTCTATAACAATCTGTGCCATTTCCAAGACTTTCGGCAGGTAATAGTAAAAGAAAAGACTTTAAACTGAGTGCAAGGGTCGTATTTCTTATGTGAATATATTAAAGATGACGTAATATTATCGTGAATATTTTTTTCACACGCGGGTAAATTTGTTCACATTTGACGTTTCAAATTTGACGCTCCCGCATCGCACCCGCTTCCTTTACTGACGCACAGTGTGGCTGCAGGCTTAAGACTAGATACGTAATCAATAATAGTCAATAATCGTTCAGATAAAACTCCATTGCAACTTTCCATTAGAATATCGATACTCCAAAATTTTAATGCGAGGAGAACCATCATTAATTTTTTTTGAAGAAACTCTTTGTGTAATAACATGCAAGTACATGTTAAGGCTCTATAAAGAGTGCAAAAAAATCAGGAACGGCTACAGGAGTGATAAACCCACTAGCAATAGATATTCCTTCAGATATCCTAAATAAATATTGACGGATTTTCTACACGGCACTATCTAGCCCCAAACTAAACTAAGCAAAGCTCGTAACTACGGAAACCAAGAAAACTGATATACTTGTAGATAAAAAGTATCCTATGTGCTATTACAGACTGTAATCCTAAATCTGTGACAAATTTCATCCAGATCCATTCAGCCGTTCTGGGGTTAGTAAGCAACAAACATCCATCCATTCAAAATTTCAAAATTATAATATTTGTTAGATTTTATAACACCCAGACAGAGAACAAACATCTATATTTATCATACAACATATTTTGTTCTCGATGGGGATCGAAACCACGCCTACAGCTCAGAATGCAGAGCTACTACCAACTGAGCTGTGAAGGCTGCCTTTACAGCATCAAAAATACCAACAAGCATTCAAGCCCCGTACACTAAGAGCAAAGCCAGATGGCCACCCTAGCGTCTCGGCACGTCGCGTCTAGACGACACCATCCCACGGTTTTATTGCAGCAGTAACGTGCAGGGTTTCTGTTACATTCTCGGCGGTACTTTACAGTCGAACAGTTGAATGAAAGCTGAAAGCAAAGTCATAAAAAATAAGTTCTCATGCACTATGTATAAAAGAAAGAAGCCGATTGAGAAAGATGATGATTATATTTTATTATTATTTTTTTATATTATTTTATTTTTCATTTAAGGGAATTAGAAAGAGATGAAACGTTTTCATCTGTTTTCACCATCTCATCCCATTTCATCTCGTTTTACGCAATAAGACGACTTCAAATGGGATGAGACGAGATGAGATGAGATGAGACGAGATGAGACAAGATGAGACGAGATGAGACGAGATGAGACAAGATGAGATGATCTTGTTATTGCAGTTGTAAAATAGAGTACCTAAACGGAAATGATAGGTAGTAAAATGTTTATTTCGTTATTATATTTTATTTTTGATTATTACAGCTCGAAGCTCTCTTCCTTTGTATGTATCTGATATTTATTTTTAAAACTAGTTAGTCCCCTATGGCTGTATGAATGCAGAAGTTGTAATAAAACTGAAGTTTCCTCATATCCAATAGACGTGGCGGGCATCGACGGGCATAGTTAGTGTTGTACTGTCGGTGAAAAAAAGGCAACATTTTTTCAATATTTTTAGCAATCAATAATGTTTTTTTAAACAACGTGCTGGTTGTCACCATCACAGTACTTGGTGACGTCCTGTATAATAAATAATACATAATACATTATGTACATTACGTACCTATGTATTTCATCAATTTAACAGTGCTTTATCTAAACTGACTCCTAAAAAAATTTTAAAAGGGTCACAATCTATCGCGCGGTCAGATTTAAATTCGGAACTTTTCTTTCTCTGCCAAATGTACCACGTCACAGCCAACAACAAAAGTGTGTTTTGTGTGGACATGATTTGGAAGAAAACGTTTCGAGTAGGTTTTGTAGAACCGCCACCATTTTCTTTAAACGACAGCCCGACTTGAAGTAATGCGATTAACTAGTGTTTTTTAAACATTCGCGATCATAACATATACTTATTTAAAATATTACACGTATATATACTCTATTATTAGACCTCAATTTCAATGCTTCAGTCTGCCCGCGACCACGGGTATTGCAACATAGCCGAAACGTCGGGCAAATAAAAAAGGTAAATACGCGATAAATACCCGTGTAATATTTTAAATAAGTATGCGATTAACTTGAATAAAAATATTTGTGTTCTTCCATATGACACTAGCAAGTTTGTTTTTCAAAATGACGTTCGGGGGAGCTTGGGGGGCTTAGTGTAGTTCTTTACGATTCTCATTCAAGCAATATGAGGTTAGGAGGATGCGTCGAGCACAAACAAACACGTGTCGGCTATTTGTGCCGGCAATTTGTGTCGGCTAATTGCTTGCGTGCATGCTACGACATCTCGTGTGTAGAGTTGTGGTTTGGCGGCTAATTTTGACAAAAAATACATCCCGAATTCATAAAATAATATGAAACATGCATTGAGCGAGAACGTCAGTTTTCGCATCTATAAAATGTGTTTTTAAAATATGTATGCTATGAAAATTATAATTAATAACTATTTGCCATAGGATATTATTACCGTATTACTTACCTCGGCCAACGAGTTGTTTGTTTGTGCAAACTATCTAGAAACTGTTCTATCTAGGTACCTACCAAGGGCGTTGTCTACGCGGGACGTGAGAGGGCGCTGTACCCGCGAGAATAAAAAGGCTGACGACGCGTGGCTCCACCCTCACTTCGCACTTCAATTAAATCAAACAGCACGCATCATTTGCTGTACCTACCTAATTATTACTTCATATTTTAAAGTTATAAATAAATTTGTCAAAATCAAGTTCTTTCTATTTATAACTCAGCTAGATGAGCAAAGGCCAGTATCCCAAATCTAGAACCAGTCAAAACGATATATAGGCAGGCTAGGTCGCATAAAGCCACAACCACAAATAGGCGTAATCACGTTATTTTATTTTCCATTGCATCGCAACTTATTATTATTTCGCTAACGATTTGACAGAAAGTTGAGATGACGCTCGTACGAAGCTTGTTGAAACGTATTCAAATTTCTTGGTTGAAACTATTAAAACATCGTTTTTGAAGTGGTTGGTCGAGAGTTACCAACTTTATACATACTTCTAAATTTATTTCATAAAATAATAATGTCTTATTCCTAACGACTATATAACATAATAACCAGTCATCTAAGTATTTGCTTTATATTACCCAGACTATTACTCAGACTATTTATCCAAGCAAACCTGCGCAGTCCATTTACTAGAAGTAAAGTACCCGTGAACTAAAGAAATAATAATACGCTGAAACTATTGCCAATGTAGTTTCGCATTACCATTTTATTATCAATCTTCAAATGAATCTTATAATGTAAAAACTTCTATCTGTGCACTAAATTGTGCAACTGCATCAATTTTTTACGACCGGTTAAAATTTACGTGCATCTTAAACATATTAAAACTATAAACTTTATGGACACTATGGAGCTCAGTCAATAAAAGTTTCAGAAAAACCTTAATTCCACGAAGGAAATACAAGACTATGTTAATTTATACATATGTGTATTCATTATTTTTGAAATGAGGAAGTTCGTTTCAAGCTATGGCCTCGAATAAATTATTTATATTAATTATTATATATTGTTTATTCCATTTTTATAATTGTCCATAAGCGCGGCCTCGTATCAAGGGAAAGGTCGATGGTTCAAACCCCACTTGGATCATAGGTGTCGAGACATTATAAAAATCTTTAGAATAATTAATAGCCCGGCGATATAACCACGGGTACATACCTAAATTGTTCACATTGAATGTAGGATCCACATCTTTGTCGCAACGCTTGCCTAACCAACCCACGATAACACTACACTAGTCATGCAAACCCTTTCTTATGAACCCAACTAAATTATTTCTCCGTGCTAGCACCGTCTACGAGATTACTCATAAAATAGGCACTTCGGATAGACATGCATTATTTATTGACGCATGACATAAGACATTTTATATACCTACCTTTCCACAACCTAATATTTATATAGGAAGGTATTGATACCTATATAACTGGATAATAGTTATTTGTTATACAAGAGTGCAAAGTTGCTTTTTAACCGCGTGTTCAATTTTGATGACCGAGCAAGCGAAGGATTCTAAAATTTAATCACGAGCGCAGCGAGTGATTCAAAATTAGAATCCTGAGCGTTAGCGAGGGAATCAAAAGAGCACGAGGTGAAAAATCTTTGCACTCGAGTGCAACACGTAACTTTTCATTCCACCTCAGCGAGGAAATGACTAAATGCAAAAAAAAAGTTTACAATCACAAGATAGGTACTTTTATTTCAGTTTAGGTATTAACTACTACATTTTTCACTTGTTTTCAAGTTTCTTGTTTTTAATATAAGGTTTAACAATGACGTGAAAAAATGCCGCGTAAAGAACCGCGTACAAAGCAAATTGAAAAAAGAACACCAAGAAGGTTCCGAGTCTGAGTTTTTAACAAATTAAAAAAAAGTTGTATGATATATTCGGCACCATAGAGGTAGCAGTAAATAGGTTTAATGTTTTTTTTTTAATTCACAAACTTAGTGCACACGATGTTCTAAATTCAATTTACTTTATCCTCTAGAGAATAAAAACGGCTTTTGCACTCAGATATTGAAGAGCAAAATTACTCTTTCCGAGATGGTGGGATGAAAAAAATATTAAAAAATATGGGTATGTGCCAAAAAAATTACTCGCATAGACTTCGAGATCTGAGTGGATCTACCGAGCTTGTTGATAAACGTGAGGCTTTTTCGATTTTCTGTTTTTATACACCTATAATTATTGTTATTTCCTTTTTAAGTGACTTGTCATTCCTCAACATATAACGCATATTTCCTGTAATTTCTAACGTACATACAAAAGTAGCTAAGAGCAAACCCAATCCCTTTGTGACGACATCGCTTTGTGACAAACCGCTCGCTCGGACGGAAATAGAATAATGTGGAAATTGAAACAATTTCTTAAACGTTTTCGTTTTGCAACTAAGTTAAAATTTACCGGCTGACTTGTGTTCAAACTTGCTTCAACAAGTTGTTTGCGAAATAAGCTGCTTTATATTTACTTTATACAGGATTTTTACAGGTATTTTTAACGTTTCAAGGTGATTCATGAGATTTTATTGAATAAATACATTTTGACTTTGACCATTATTATGATTATTCTATGTTCCCTGTAATTTTGCTGTTTCTTTGTCGGTCCAGGCATGCCTCAGACACTCCCTAAAATAGGCTTTATTCTTGAGAATGTCCTATCATTCTCAAAGAATCTAGTCTAGTCAAATTTTTATGAACCATTTGAATCTAGTATTTTTTTTAAGAATCGTTTGCAAGAATCGAAACGATTTGTAACGGTGACGGAAAACATCGTGCAATGGAATACTAACTACTGCAAAATTGTATTATGTGCCAAATGTAGGTACAAATTTTGGACATACTTCAGACTACCCCCTTTGACGTGCTCAAAAAATCTGAAAGTCCTGAGGAGATATCTACCGTGCCTGGAGAATAAAGTCGTGAAGCTATTTCATTTTTTTTTATTGTATCGAAAAATCAATGTCACATAACCTATGTGAGATAACATAGGTTATGATATACAGTACGTGAATGATTAATATTTATGAGGTATGAATGTATTATGCTCTCGGATAGATACACGTGGGTGGGCTGAACACATGTACAAAGAAGGTTTATAAACAACATTTTCATTGTTTAGTTAGTGTGATAGTTTCTAAGTAATGTTTTGCACTTGTTTGTTTACGCTTTCACTTGATTTTCTGGGGTGAACGTTTAGGAACGACCTGAGAGTGGGTAAAAACGATATTTATTATAGATCTAGATATAGATCGCGTCAACCAAAAATAACCAAGGAAAACAGTGGAGGGGATGTATTTGCACATACAAAACACTCGCACCATCACACCCAATCCAACTCCTCCCGGCGTTCTTTTTGCGTGACGGACCTATACCTACAACTACAAAAATGTACGAAAACACAGTACCTATTGCGTTATATCTTTATGGGCGGCCTATTTCCAGCAGTGGCCTTCTTCAGGTTGATAATGTTGTTATAAGCCTATAAGCGAATAATAAATAATGCTGGACAATCCATACAGCATCATCTAGCCCCGAAGTAAGCTACTCAAGGCTTGTGTTATGGGAACTAGATAACTCGCCCGTCTCTCGCCCGCTGCGCCACTGAGATCGTCAAATAAATCCCGTTCTAAACTGCTTCTGTATGGGTAGATTTTGTTGTAATTCGTAATGTTAAAAAACACGCAATATCCACTTCTAAGTCCTAGGCATTTCGTATAAAGGGTAATCTGAAGTCCTTGAATATCTTTTTTACAAGTCTAGCCAGTGCGGCGACACTTTGTGACAGCTGTGTATGTTTATTGGTTGCAATTGAATTGAAAGAATGTAGCATAAAGTGGGGCTATTTGGAACAGTCCGAATCATAAGTTTTATTCACTACTATTGAGTCAAAATATAGAACTCTGAAAAAACTTCTCTAAAAGAAATCTTGAACCAAATCCAAAGATTTTGAGTAAATAGTAGCAAATAAAACTTATAATAAATAGAGCGCTTCAAATAACCCCTTGATTCAAAATAGCCCCACTTTACCGGTATTTGATTAGAGAAACGGCGATTTTTTTTATACTAACGGGCCTTGTGTTGTATTATGGCGTGTAGCAGAATAATAATCAAGTACATAGCTGTTTACACAGGAATAGTAGTTTTCTCTGTTCCGTGGTTGTTTATTAGAACCTGCTAGCGAGATCTCACGAAATTTCCCTTCCTACATAGCTCTCCTGATCAAAATACTGCTGTGCTTGAGCACTTTTGCTTCTACGATAAATTTCCACCGACGTGCATTGACTTAATTGCTTAGCATCAAAATATCGAACACTGCAGTAGTTTGGACACTTTGCAAATAGGTCTAATGGTAAAAAATACTACTTACGGCAGCGCGGCAGCGTAGGAATCGTTCCATTGATGATGATGATGATCCATACATACTGTAAAAGTTCTATCATCAGCTTTTTGTTGTTCTTTTTTAGTCCAACATTCATAAATATTTTCTCTACTTTGGCCTTGAAATTGTCATAGAGCCCACATTATGAAAGTATCAAGTCCACAAATTGTGGTAGTAGCTACGCATCTCACGTAGCGCTACGCCGTAGCACATCAGGCACGTAGCATCTGCTACGACTCTTCACTGCTTGTTTATTGAAGTCGGATTGATTTTGGCTTTCATAAAGGATTAGGTGTCTGTCTGAGGATGTTTTTATAGTTTCGCTGTTTATTACCTACTGGATTACGATAAATTAACTGAGTTTTGTAACCAGAAACGGACGAGGAACCACACTGGAGCTTCAGTATTATTAAACGTGATTGGTGGTTACCACTTTCTGGTGGCCCATTTGCTTGTTCGATGAGCAAGTAGTATAAATAAGAAACTTACAATTATATTGTAGAAGGCTTGTAAAAGTTGAACCCACGAAGCTAATTTTTAGACCTATTTCAGACACCAGTTTCTCGGCAAACAGGTAAACCTCGCATTAATCCACTTTCAAGATAAGCCGATTTGTAATGTTGAGGGCAATTAACTTTGCTGCGAGAAAATAAACTATTTCATCATCATCTTCCTGCCATTATCCCACGTAAAAAGGGGTCGGCACAGCACAAGAAAAATAAAAACAGAAACAGCTTCACGACTTTGATTCCCAGTCACGGTAGATATCCCCTCAGATCTCTCAAGTACCAAGTACTAAACCTCAAGATTCTTAGAGGATGTCTAAGGGGGTAGTCAGAGGTACGTCCAAACATTACATTTGGCACATACCCAAATTTTGCAGTACTTAGTATTCCATACGTGACAGATTGCAAGCCCATCGCCGCTGTTAGAATACTAACTGGTTTCCTCACGATGTTTTCCTTCACCGTTTAAGAGCACTGGCATTGCGCACATAAATTTTTCGATAGAAAAATCCATTGGTGCACGACCGGATTCGAACCTGCGACCTTACGATCGGAAGGCGGGGTCACTTCCACTAGGCCACCGGTGCTCATATAAACTATTTATAATTCATATGTACGTACTTTTGTAATTATTTCATTTCAATTAAGAGGTTTATTAATACTCCGAAATATTTCTTAGGACAGTCTTTATTGTTACCAGGTAGCTAGTTAAGCAAAATAACGAAGTACAATTAAAGAACAACTCTAAAAATAGCGGTAAATATACCAAGAACATTATTTACCTAAACGTTGGGTTCGTGGGAGATAAAAGCCTCATAAAATATACAGGAGCTATAGGGAAAGAATAATCACAGTGAGATTCCGTTCGTAAAAGAAATATAGACAGACATTGAGGGCAACTCTATTCGAGAAGGAAAGGTAGACTGAATTATATCACGAAAAAAGGCATGATAAATGGCAGTGGTTTAAAGTAAGGCCAGAGGGCGTGGACCTAAGTGGCCGTATTATTAAGTAGTCGTTTAAAGTGAAAACATTTTAACGATTTGGCGGATGTGATGCCTTAAATTTAAATAGGATTTTCCAAAACAGTAATAGTAATTTCTCTCTAACTTTTCATATAAAAGACTCTTTTTTTTCGTAGGCATTTTTTCAGTAATCTCTTTGACATTTGAATAAATACGAGAAATTTTTAAAATCGCTTATTTGCTACAAAATAATTTAACTTGTCGCTCACAGTTCCTATAATTTCACCATCTCTAAGTAACGCTATCCATCCGATAAAAATATTTCTGTCTCTACTTTAGACTTTCCAAAAACAAAGACGGATATATTTTTACCTGACGGATAACGTATCTCTCTTTTATAACTCATAGATGTTGAAATAGTCGCTTGGTATTTCAGTTAAACACAGCTTTGAGCATCGCAAAATTATTAGCATAAAGTTGATTTGCGACCAACGCTGGTATTAACTTTTCAATCTCTTGATTAAAAACGTAAACATCTAAATAACGAACAAGGTTGTAAGCAAATACAATAATCTAATGGCCGATTACCGATCGCTTGGTTCCTCTGAGTAGACCGTAGTTACCTAACTAATCGTCTGATTTATGGGTACTTGACAAACGAAATAACTTGGACAAAGTACCGTTTGATTAAGTGTTTATCGGTTTTATTTATCAACCGTTGTGTTAATCATTCGAAAGCTTTATAAGAACAACTAAAGTAGACTTTTATTTTAGTACACCGCTGTCTTTCCGCCTATTGTTTATTTTTTCCATTTTAAGGTTGTATGAAAGAGCCAGCTTTAATAAGGCTACCTATTTTACCAAAATTTGTAAAGTTTCTGAAATTTAAATAGAATTTATTTAAAACGATAGTGCATTTTTTCCTTTTCAAATACACTAAAATCTAAGTAGATTTATTAAAAAATCGGAGGAAGTGTTGGAAAAAACTCACTGTGATTATTTTATACAAAGTAAATAACCTATACACGAAAGTTTGAGGAAATAAATTTGTTTTTTCTCATTAATTGGAAAAAAATAGCCTATATGTCTTTTGATGTAGTACATTACGTCTTATTAGTAAATTAAACTCAACATGAGTCGATAGATAACGTTGAAAGATTTCCAACAAAGTTTAAAAGGATTCTGTATATTAAAAGCTTAGCAAATGAACTTCATTGTAGCGTCTTTAAAAATACTGTAACTTCAAAAGCTACAAATAGTTTTTATGAATAAAAAATGTGCAGGCTTCTTAAAAATAAAAAATCATTCTACCTACATAATATCTATTATCTCGTGTATAATATTGTCAATATCTATTTTATCTGTCTTTTTATAGTATTAGTTAAAATGTATTTAAGTAAGGCACTTCTATTTGTACTGCACTTAATACAGAAATATAAAAATATAAAATTAATTTCAATACCCATTCATTCTTAACTTAAAATATTTACATTATTCTACTTATTTACATGGCACACATTGGCTTTCTACACATTTTTAAAATATCAAATCATCTAACAATATAAAATAATCAATCTAAGACATAACTTACACAGACATAAGAATTTGGACGTAAAAATATTTTCACGTAACTAAAATGGCACTGTGATATTCTAACATAACAATACAGCTAAATCACATAAAATTCGACACAATATTACTTTTTGCAGACAAAACGTGAGACATTATGTTTTTTTTAATAAGTATTTATACATACACACATCCATCAATCAACAGAGATCTAAAACAACTTTCTTTGAAAACATCGCATTATTGTTAAAATTTTTCATTAATATTTATCTAAAAAAACTTACATCTATGCATTATAAAAATCCACATCAAAGACAAGAAAATCGCTTCGCATTTGAATTTTTCATTCAACATTCAACGATTCCTCTCTTATATTTTATTTTAAGTCTTTGCGTCGTTGATCTTTGCCAGTAGGTAGCACTGAACATCGATATTCATTATCGAGTTTTCGTCGCACGAAAAATATCACGATATGTACTGTGATAAGACATATCGGGGTTCTTTTGGCTAAGACTCCTAATCGTGGGTATATGGGGAAAATACGATGATACATCATTGTACCACATTCGCATCTAATATGCCTATTTTTTACGAGCAAGACGAATATGCAGTTAGGTAAATAAATACGCATAAAATCTGCGAATACCGAATAGCGATACCTACTGATTAAAATCAGTTTCTTTAAATGGCTGATGGCAGTTTGTCAAAATATATTTCTATGATTGACCGCATCATTGTCTTGGAAATGAATAATTGGTCATTTTAACCTTTCCGTTTCCACATTTTCAGTAGAATTTAGAGAAAATGAACGAATTCTCGGTCAATTTAAACCCTTGGTACAGTTTCAGCGTTCAATAGAATTTGTCTTCTTCAACGTCCATGTGGTTTCTGTTGTTAGGCTGGTTGGAATGCCTCCTCAAAGTGCCCACGGAGTCATATTCGTTGGCTATAGCTTTGGGGTAAAGTTTGGGGGTAGCCAGGGCAGTGTTGTGGTTGTTAGCGTTGGACAGATTGTTGCTTTTTGATAGGATGATGCCGCTCGGGCCACCGATGCCGGTGAAAGATGGCTGACGTTTCGCTTTCCGAGGCTGTGGACAAAGACATTTCAATTAAAAATCACAATCAAACACAACAATTTGGGATTCTGGCAAGAGTGATATAGGTATACTAGACTGTTCTATTTCATTGATGGCTACATGGTCGCTTACCATCACGTGAGATTGTGGCCAATAGACAATCTATTAATTATAAAAATTACAAATAACATGTTTTATACACGTAACGATAGTTGAGTTATTTGACGATCTCAGTGGCGCAACGGGCGAGAATCTGCCTGCGACGTAAGAGACAGAAATTTGTTCCGTAGGTCTGGGTGTTTCCTATGTATAATAAAATATATCTACCTATCTAAGTATAATATAATATATTAAATATATCAGTTATCTAGTACCCATAACACAAGCTTTGAGTAGCTTACTTTGGGGCTAGATGGTGCTGTGTGCTTTCTCCAGCATTGTTTATTTATTCCTATATAATTCAGTTTTTTTTCAGGTAGTGAAAAATAGTAATTACAAAAATAAACATTTTGTGTAATCACTGTTAAAAGTCATAACAAAATAATAAAAAAGCTCACCACATCTTTTAATGGTACAGTGACGTAGCTATTCTGTTTAGCTGTGATGTAGTGAGGACTAGACGGAACTCTAGTTTGCTTCTTCCAAGGCATACGGGACCCTCGTCGCTGGCACACTATCACTGTAGCCAGGCATAGAAGGCAACCTGTGAAAAAAAATATCAGTAGGTACATAGAAATTTCACAATAAAACAAAAACCTACTCTAATACTAAAACTAAAAAGTGTGTTGGTTATAGGAACGTAGGTTTCTGGGTAACTGCTTACTGACGACATGAACAACACTTGTAATTAACAAAAGACTAATGAATCTGGAGAGATTTTGATGTCACCGCAGCTAAAGTGACTAATAAGTTTGAAATAATAAGAAAGTACTTTTATCACGACAAAAGAGCAGTACAGAGTAAAAAAATACTGATTGATGGATGATTGTTGACGACCTCTGTGGCGCAGCGGGCGAGAGCCTGCCTGCGACGCAAGAGGTTGCGGGTTCGATTCCCGCCGTGGAACAAATTTGTGTACGATCTGCAGAAATTTGTTCCGATGGTCTGGGTGTTTTCTATGTATAATAAAAAATATCTATCTACGTAAGTATATAATGTATTAAATATATCAGTTATCTAGTACCCATAACACAAGCTTTGAATAGCTTACTTTGGGGCTAGATAGTGCTGTGTGGATTGTCCAGCATTATTATTTATTTATTTATTTATTTATTTATTTATTGTGACCAATGGTCCAGCAGTGGATTTTCAGGCTGGTGATGATGATGATTAAAAGTAAAAAAAAGTGTGGTTATGATTAAGTGCCCATAACCGTTTATGTGTTCCATCCTTGTCAAGGGGAGTGCTAACCGTCTCTCCTTTCAATAGACACAAGATACAAATCTTAGGCCTGCTTCACTACCAAATGCAGAGAAAAACTTCGTTAGCGCGATCTAGAACTTTCCTCAATAAATATTTCCCAGATATTTTAAGGGTACTCGCTATTGAATAAAAATAGAGTTAATCGATCAGAGACACTATTCCTGTCGACAAAAAATATTGAATTCATAAAAAAATTGCTAAGAATCAAACGTTAAACAACTGTTATTATGTTTTGCAACAGTGGCGCCATCTCTTGGCAAGGTTTAAGAAAATAAATTAACCTTGAAGCCGCCGGCCGTATTTATTTTTGGCCCACTTTTAACGAGGTGGTCAATCATTCAATTTAACAGTTTTTTGTTACACTTATGTTTGTTATTCATATGACTTGCTAACGGAACAGGCAGATGACCCGATGTTAAGTGGTACAAGAATGTTTTTTCTTACCCATAACGAAAGCGGCGACGACACAGCCAATGATAGACCCGATGCTGAGCGAGTCGTTGTGAGCCATCGTCACGAACGAAGCCATCTCCACGTTCTGACTGTAAGCTGGCATCGCGTACAACTCTGCAAGGTTATTGCTTATGTTTACTTATGTTTACAAATAAAGATAAAGCGACAAGATACAAATAAAGAGCCTCTGATAGCGGCGGCATTTCAATTAAAATTTTAAAATAAAAAAACACTTATTGTGGCATAACTATAACAGTTAGACATATGCTGTCGCGACACTTTTTGTAAATAATGATGTGTTCTGCAAAGTTGTAGAACATTATTTTATTCTATCATCAATAGTTTTCGCAGTGCACGCGATGTAAAGAATATTTTACGAATTTTTTTACACCTTGGGTTACATTATTTGAATTTTAGTAAGGATCCCAAATTTTTTTAAAATGTAATATAGCCTATATTCACCGGGGATAGTGTAGCTTCCCAACGGTGAAAGAATTTTTCAAATCGGTCAAGTAGTTTCGGAGCCTATTCAATGCAAACAAACAAACAAACAATCAAATCTTTCCTCTTTATAATATTAGTTTAGATGACTAGTTGACGATACGCAACTAGGGATTAGATGGGGTCATCAGCTGCAAAAAATTGTTCTACGGGAGGTCCTTATAATATAAGGTCAACTTCTGCATAGTTATAATTTAATTTGTGTTTTTATTTGTAAATAGATTCTAAAAGTTAGTAAAAAAAACAATCTCTCATGAAAATCTTCTAATCCATAGTTGCGTTTGATCCACGACTTTTTGGCCACCTTGTATAAGGTAATGAACTCATGTATATTTAGCATAATAAATAATTAATTCATAATGGTCTTTGAGCGCGCCAATAGCTTGTCAGACCGATAAGTGTGTTGCTGTCTCTTATCGTTGGCGGGAAAGTGACAATGACAAGTATACTGTATTGAGCCGCTATAAAGTGGCAGGAATTATGATTATAAATAAGAGTGTTAGAATTTGAGACTGACCATTATCAATATCGTCTATGTCGACGGGACAGCGCGCCGCCTGTAACTGCGCGCCGAGGCAGGCGCCGCTCTCGCAGCTTCTTTGCCGGACGCGCTCTCCGTTCTCGCAGGGACCCCACTCGCCCCATTCTCCCCAGCCAGCTTCCGAATCTGATAATAATAATGCAATTATTTAATTAATATGTACATGAACATTTAGGTTTAGGTTTTAAATCCCGAGATACCTTAATTAAAAAACATTTCACACTGAAACAGATGGCAACAAAAGGCAGCGCTATTACTATCTGAGCTGGGGGTGGAACATGAGTTTTCTAATTTTGACACTTTTTTTATATTTTACAACTAAGTAGTTGGTGAAACAAGCAGTTACCAGATTAGAGGGTTAAATAATGATAATGTGAGTGTGAGCCTTATTATAAAATCTAAAAAGTGTCAAGTGCTCGAAAGGAGCCTCTTGAGGCGCATTTAAAATCCTTTCACCACACTTTTTCGAAAGAAAAAAGTGACACGACAAGAAGAAGAAGAAGGAAGGCTTACCTGCACAGCTAGTGAGACAGGCGCGTCGCTCCAGCGCGGCGGCGGCGTCGGTGCACCCTTGCGGCGAGAGACACTTGCGCGAGCGCGACCGGTGGCCGGTGGCGCTGCCGCGGCTGCCACAGCTGCCGCTGCATTCCGTCCATTCGCTCCAGCAGGACCATTCTCCTGCAATAATAATATGGCTTAGGCCCGTGCATCTCAGTTAGCCCCGGTTTTATCTAAAACCGAGTAGTTTCAGACTAGAAAAACAATAATAATAATAATAATTTATTTATTTGGCACAAGAAGGTTACACAAAAAAAAGACTAAAAAGTAAAATAATAACTAACCGTAACTTATCTAAGCTTATACTTAAGTTAGAGGTAGGTAGGTACATGAGTGGGTCAAATAACATTAGGTTTGTAACCACTCTTCAAACTGTTCTTCAAGTATCTTACTCGCATACAACATTTTTCATGAGTACAAGGCTTCTAATTCATGGTGGGGGAGTAAAGTCAAAGTCAAAATATATTAATTCAATAGAATCACAAGGATCACTTTGAAACGTCTTAAAACTAGGTGATTCTAGATGCCAGTTCCACGCGACCAAAGCCGAGAAGAACAGGCAACAAACTTGGCTTGGTTTCTACCGCTCTTTTGTATAATCTTCGTTACAGTAAGATCTGCAGTAATGGTCAGCTTAAGTGTTTGTGTCGGTGTATTGTGTATTATCCCCCTGCTAACCTCACCCCAGCTAGCCCAGCTCCTTAAATTAGTGGAGCTGGACTTTGGATTGGTGGTAGCAATGTTCTAGCATCCCCGATGATAATGTGGATGCAGGGGAGCCAGACTCAATTAGCTTTTTGTAGCTGAACAAACATGAATCGAGCCTCATTTCTCCCAACTCCTACTCAAAGTAGTAAAATTCGAGTCATTTAAAAAAAACGCTGGAAAAAAGTGGAAGTAATGAAGAGAGTGAATGGGTTTGCACAAACAAAATATTAGCACTATCACACATCACATCCTTCCCCTCTTTCCAGCGTTCTTCTTAACGTAACACTAAACTGGGGGGATGATCGTTGCTCATGTCCGTAGGAGCTGCCACTTATTGTACACGTATCCCCTGGGTGGCGCTAAGCGAGCAATAACCTTTTGGCTGCTGTACCTGTTTATCAACCTCACAGCACCTCAATCGTTCAAAAATATGATGTGTTTTATAGAACGACTAGCGACCCGCCGCGCGCCCCTGCTTCGCACGGGTGCACATATCATACATGTATTATACGTATAAACCTTCCTCTTGAATCACGCTATCTATTAAATAAAAAAACACATTTCCTGCCTCGAAATTTGTGCACGATCTGCAAAAATTTATTCCGGCGGTCTGGGTGTTTTCTATGTATAATAAAAAATGTATATCTATGTATAATGTATTAACTATATCAGTTATCTAGTATCCATAACACAAGCTTTGAGTAGCTTACTTTGGGGCTAGATGGTGCTGTGTGGATTGTCCAGCATTATTTATTTATTTAAATAAAAAAACGCTAAACTTACCAGAGCAATCATGAGTGTTGCAAGGCCTTAGCATATCATTGGACCCCTCGCAAGGCGGCCGCCGACAGCGTCGCCGCCTCGTCTGCTGGCCGCCGCCACACACCGCGGTGCACGCCTCCCAGGGACCCCACTCTTCCCAACCAGACTCCTCTTCAGGTGGAGTGTTGCTGCAAGTGCCGCGAGCGTTGCAGTAGCGTTCTTCTTCACGGGCTATTGATAGCTGCAACGGAGAATTTTGTATGTCACATATGCTTTTAGAGATAATACGTGCCTGGAGTTTTTTTATTTGCAGAATCTAGGTGCCAGTTCGTGACCTCCTTCATTACAAAGTCTAACATTTCACGTTAGGAATAATAGACGTTTTAGTTTAGAATTTAAAAATTACGTTGCATCTATTGTCTTGATGATCCTCAGTGTTCAAGGGTCTTTTATATTCATTCATTCTTATGTTAGAGCCGCTCCATACTACCTTTATCTGTTCAGGAGATGGAGCTTTGCACAGGAACTTGAATCTTTTCTCTGTGTAACTCCCATCTGACGTGTTACCTAAAAACAGAATCATGCTTAGTTCCTATAAACATACTTTCCACGCAAATGCATTTTTTTTTATTTCCTCATGTCTCCTAACCAGAGAAGACTACAGGCATCAATTTAGTTCAATGATAGACTCATTATAGTTACAGCAATTGTTGGTATGTACGTACGTTACGCTATGCTACGTTGGTTGCCCCAGGGGTAAATCTGAACATTTTTCGATAGTCCCCGATAAACCAAGGGAACATAATCACAATAGGTCGAAAATCGTTATACGCCACCAATGTCAAAACTCATTCGTATTATCTCGCTGGTTTCTTAGTTGGCTAAGAAGTTTCCCATCTTCCAAAAACTTACCCGGGATCTGGACCCAGGGAGTCCAAGCAGTAGCCTTCCTAAGCTCGCAGGCCCTCATATCGCAGACGGATCGTTCGATCCTGTTGCCATCGCAGTCCGAGCCTCCATGTCTCGGCGTGGGGCTGGTACAAGTCCGTCTCCGCTCTCGCCAGCCGGCCGACGGGCCACATCCAGCGCCGCCTGCGCTCGAGCACTGCGTCCAAGGACCCCAGGTGGACCAGCCGCCGTCTACTGGAGCTAGCGCCGGATCTGTTAAGTAGAACATAAATACTAATGTATGGTTCTGTTATACCTCGGCATTGGAAAAGATTGAGTCCAAGGACCCCAGGTGGTCCAGCCACCGTCTACTGGGGTAGCGCCGGAACTGACAAGTAGAACGTTAGGTTATCAATGTTTCTGTTTTTATCTTTAAATATGTTGCATTTTGAGAGAGGTAGGAGTTGAACTTTAGGAGTTAAGCTTATACATGAAGTCTAAATACTTTGGTCCGACTCGTATTCATCTGGCATTTTTTACGAAGGTGGTGTGATGGACGATGGACGTCCATCTAGCATCGAAGTGATAGTACTGAAACCATGGACGAATAAACCAAAAATGAAACACACCTGGGCAAGGAGGGTGATTGGCGCAGAATATATCATCAGTATCCAATCCCACGCAGACCCGTCCCCCGAACCTCGGTTCTGGAGAGGTGCAAGTTCTTCTGCGCGACTTCATGGCGATGCCGCAGGTGGCAGAGCACTCCGACCAGCCTGACCAGCTGGACCAGCCTCCGTGGACGGTGCAGTTGGACACCGATATACTTACTCCTGGAAATTATGGGCAAAGGTTTTAAATGAAGTTTTTCAAAGGTTCAGTTTCAGTTCCCAGTTTCCAGTTTTTTGTTTTTAGAACAAATCAATCTGTCTGTCTGGAAGAGTTCGCTACATGTTACTGTGGTATTAACCTTTCAATCTGTCTGTCTGGAAGAGACTGTTGGACAATCTCAATGTAACTATTCTGTGGTATTTACCATTTGCATTCTGTCAATAAATACCTTATTTATTTATTAAATACCTTATATTTAAGCCTTAAGAATTTAATATATGAAATGTTGCGTAGATACCTTTGCATGTGTTTCCGCCATTAACCGGCCTCGGATTGTCGCAATTCCGCTTCCGACACATGCACATGTCAGGTTTTTCCCCGTAATCTGTATGTGAAGTCCCGTCTTGCATGCACGGCTCCCATTCTGACCATGTGGACCAACCGCCATCCACTGTAAGAAACGCAGAACATTTTGTAAGCACAATACGAGTAGTACATGAAACAGTAACGATGCTAATCATGATCAATCTAAATGGACGTTATTCTATTTAATAACAAGGATGACTTGAAATGTTTCATACCTTAGATCAGGGGTCGGCAATTTTATGAATCAGAAGAGTCAAAAACTACAATTCAAGAAATTCAGTTTATAAAGAGCCACAAAATTCTTTTTAATCGATGCAGAACGACTTTTTTTAATAATAAAATTTGAGTAGGGAACTAAAGAGCCGCAGTATCACATCCAAAGAGTCGCAGGTTGCCGACCCCTGACCTAGAGGAGTCTAATAAGCATAAAATTCTAAATACAGTAATTATTTCATAAACAAGTAAACACAATTGTAAAATACAACATTAAATATAAAACAAAGTATCGCTGTCTGACCTTCTACCAAAATACCTACTAAGTAGATAATCATCGCGACGCGAATATTATACAGAAGTTTAAAGAGAATGTAAAGTACCATTGTTTACGTTCTGTTCATACGCTTAGATCCTAGCCTTCATGTCGACGAAGCAAAATGTTGTATTTTCCTCTCGTTTTGCCATTAATTTGCCAATGTATTTTATGTACCGTTAGAAGGCTTCTACGTGTTCGCACGCTATCATTTTCAGTTGTGTCGATGACACTTTTGAACCGATGATGAGAAATATTTCAAGGGAGTTTGGTGAAAGTGTTTTAATAAAAGAGGTCTCGAT
This sequence comes from Plemyria rubiginata, assembly GCA_963576535.1. Taxonomy (NCBI): domain Eukaryota; kingdom Metazoa; phylum Arthropoda; class Insecta; order Lepidoptera; family Geometridae; genus Plemyria; species Plemyria rubiginata. The sequence continues at coordinate 6,222,483 of OY754926.1, forward strand.
GAGGTAGGGTAGAAGTAACTACATAACGATTGGCAGAATAATAACGTCATTATAACGGTATTCCTATTTTAGCAACATGCGGTCATACATGATAACATGCGCATCAAGATAAGGTTTACGGTACACGTATGATGATGATGTCATAGGCAAATGGATTCTGAGTGCACTTAACTATGTTTTGTTTGCTTTTACTAATACACATCAGTATAAAGTTCCTACTCGACTGCTACCTACGCACATGCGTTATCACATTAGGTCGTTTATATTGCATATAATTAAGGTGAAGACAAGAGCTAATGTGACTCTCGCTCGCACGATTTGATTTGTTGAAGGATATAAAATCACAGAACCCGTTTTCGAAAAATCGCAAAAAACCATTTTTTGTGCAATCACATTGCGCACAGTTTAGTAAAAAATTCATTTTGATCGATACAAGTTTACCTACTTAAAAGTTTACTTTTCTAGTTTTCGTACATAAGCAAACTTTTGAGTAGGAAAACTTGCATCGATCAGAATGATTTTTTTACCAAACTGTGTGCAATGTGATTACACACAAAATGGTTGTTTGCGATTTTTCAAAATTAGGCTTAGAGATTTTATATCTTTCAAAATGTCGAATCGTGCGAGCGAGAGGTAAATTAGGTTTGGTCAACGCCTTAAGTACACGCGTTTCAAATTAAATCAATAATCCTTTTTTTTTGTGCCACAAAAACATAGGATATTATTTAGTTAGTTAGGTGTAATCTGTAAAGATGTAACCGTAAACAATTTCGATACATTAGTATTAACTTCATACCAGGCGTATCTTTCGGCGGGCATACTCCAGTTGACTGAACAAACGACGGGTCCCGTATTCTGGAGCTAGCCTTCACGCAGAGCTCCCTTGCGTCGTCCCACCCGCAATACGGGTCGCCAACCCCGACGCAGCCCGCACGGCTTCGGAAGCGGGAACAACGCTCGCTGCCGATGCGGAATACTCCAGTTGAACTGCCGATGTATACTGACATCTGTTAGAAAGAGCGTAAGGTTATGTCCATTACATGGATATAGATTTAATTATATGGATATAGAAAATTATTTATTGCACATAGACGAGTTTAACGCTGGACAGTTATTATCTACCAGCTAACCTTTACTGTTCTTCTTTTTATTGTCGTTTACCATACAAGCAACCTGCTTGTTCATAGTGTTCGTGCGTGAACTCTTTGGTGATTGGAACTTTTTACGGAACTTGGAACGTTTTACTCATAAGCACATTCCAAATTCAAATCACTTTTCCTCCCTAGGGAGAAAAAGTACGTACTTACATTGAAAGTGAGCGAAATGCCATTTTGCTGTCTGTTTTTAGGCCGCAAACTAAGTCTTTTCGAATTGATGTGATAAAAAAGGATTTTAATTGCGCCTAAAATAGGCTCCTTTTGAGCTTGACACAAGTTATCTTTAGGAACTTTCTAGGAAACCGGCATGTGGACGATGTTTCACGATGTTTTCCTGCACCCTTTGATAGTACTAGCGCGGAGCTCTTTGTGAAGGGTTCGTATGCGGAATTACTGCCTTCATGAATATTTCTGCCGCCGGTTGATGGACGGAGGGCATAGAGCACGTTCTTATCGTGCGTGACTTACGAAGCTATACTTTGTTATAGATGTTACCACTAAAAATCTGGTGGGCTGTCAACCTTTTCCATCAACATACTCGGCTGATGGAAAAAGCCAAAGCATAGCATAGGTATGCTTTTATGCTTTAGCTAAAATAAACAAGAGGTACCTTTCTAGACCAGCGTCAGTTGCCTGTCGACTGACTTATGCTGAGCCAGGGTCCCTTTTGCAGCTCTTAGGTTATTTTTATTTGATTTATTTTCTTTCTAATATGTTTTATGTTTAGATCTAAGTGTCTGCAAATAAATATGTTTTCTTTCTTTCTTTCTCTTACTTGTTTTAGATTTACATAGTTAAATTGTATTTTTAGTATAACATGTCAGTTTTAAGATATTTACGGATCCGTGACATCTTGAGTTTTTTTTTATAGTACTGTATAAAAAATCTGTTTTTAAAACTTACAGTTTCCTTCACAAACTGCATATTGAGCACTTCAAAACCGCCTTTCTCATCCGTCAGCTTCCATTTCTCGACCAAGCACGCCCCATCCAACCTCGGTAGTACTGCCAACTTCAGTACATTCCCTGCTTCAGTGGCCACGAAGAGGACGTACTGCTTGTCGATGTCTTTGGCACTTGTGACGTCAACGGTGATGTGTGAAAGTCTCTCGGAGGTGATTTGGTAGACGGGGTGCCTTGATATCGGCTGGACGGGTTTGGACATCAGGTGGTAGCGGTTGTATTCAATTGGTTCGTGCGTCCTGAGAATAAAGACGACATTTATCGAAAGTATTTATTGAAAAAAATACAAGACTGTGGTAGTTAGTTACCTTAACGGTAGACATTCTTTCTGATCTTATTGAACTAGTAAGTAGATCCTTTTTTATATTAAACCCTTGCCATTTATGGTTTATAATGCACCCTAGCCAGCTTGATTATTTTAGATAGATAGACAAATAATACTATAATGTACGTAAAAGATACATCATACATAAATCTGAGCATAACTTATTGAAGTACCATGGGCGGAGTTTTCGCGAAAAGCAATTTCTATATACCCTTCAGGCTACTTTTTGAAATGAAATGAAAAATGAGCGGTCTTACCGTCAACTCTACCGTACAAGTACCGTTCTTATCGATCGCTTAATTTGACATTTAGAATCGTCAAAATCCGTTAAAAATGGTTTTATTCATTGTTGAAACCATTATTAACGAATTTTTGACGATTCTAAATGTCAATTAAGCGATCGATAAGAACGGTACTTTACTTGCACAGCAGGCGGCTTTCAGTTTTTTTTTTTTTTTTTTTAACTTAATAGACCGTTCTTTGGCTACGATCTCGCCTGGTGGTAAGCGACGATGTAGCCGACGATGGAACAGAACGGTCCAGAAGACACCTATTCACTCTTGCCTTAAAGACACCCAAATTGTAGGAATCAGGAAAGACAGACGACGGCAATGAGTTCCAATCCTTGGCGGTTCGCATGATGAAGGTAGAAGCAAAACGCTTAGTGCGAATGGGTGGTTAATTAACCATTAATTGTCCATCCACATTCATGCACTCACCTAGACTCAGATCCACAGTGGAACCGGTTCTTCATCTGGCTGGTCGGTGTTCTCGTTTCCCAAGTGGATGTCGGGGAATCCTGCACTTTGTACGGACCATCGAACACGGAGTGGATATCCGACATGTTGTAGATACATACTGCGCTGCCTGTTATACTATTTCTGTTGGGAAATAAATAAAATAAACTCTTTCAAGAAAATACCGACTTCAAATACAATGAAAAATACACTCATCAACTAAAAAATTATTTGACTAATTTTACTTAAATTTAAATGGAACTCCATGAAAAGCACCAGCTTTCGATAAAAAAGGATCATCAAAATCGGTCCACCCAGTAATAAGTAATGTGGTAAAAAATTCGAATTCAGAACCTCTTCCTTTGTTGAAGTCGATTAAAAATAAAAGTATTAGAAGTAAGATCTATATAAATATTTGTGGACAATCTAAACAACACTATCTTGACTTTATGACATGACAAACACTTTCAGGCAATGAAAAACTCAACTTAAACATAAATGTAATCTATGTATGTATATAATGTATTAAATATATCAGTTATCTAGTACCCATAACACAAGCTTTGAATAGCTTACTTTGGGGCTAGATAGTGCTGTGTGGATTGTCCAGCATTATTTATTTATCGGTCACCCAGATATTAAAATTATGATAGAAGATCCCAAGAGTCCCTAACAAGAACTACCAGCTGACATGTTAGGCAGACAATCGACATACCCTTCAAAAATTGCAACTTTTACTCCAGCAAATATTAATATCAGTTGATAGAGTTATTTATTTCAACTTAATTAATCCGGAGTTGTTTCGTCGTGTAAAGTTAAACAATTACAATAAGTTGGGGCCCTTAGCGTAAACAATTATGTCCACCTTGACCTTACAATGTAATAATTGAGATTGTATGATAGCCGGTATACGACAATAATTACTGGCTATTTATGTTTTATCCGATTGAACTGATTTTAAAGTTCCTTTCACTTAATGCTTGTACATTTTTTTTACTGGTTTTTAAACAACAAAAGGGTTAAGCTCGCCTTTGTACATGACTATTATGTATTTTTTGTGTAAATCACTTTGTGTACAATAAATAATAAAGAATAAAGAACAAATAAACTTGGTCTTCTTGGTCTTATATCGATGCTAGTCATTTTACACAATAATAGACAAAAGGTATAGTGCGCGTCACGAAAAAAGACCGCCAGGAAGAGGGGAAGGGGGTGTAATGCCGCTATTATTTTGTATGCGCAAACACATCCCCTCCACTTTTTTCCAGTGTTCTTTTTGGTTGACGTGATCTCCCCAGGCACGGGTTGTCACCCACGTCTGGGGGAACCTAAAAAATTCTAAAACAAAAGCTGCTCAAAAGCCTCTTTAAGGTACACTTAAAATCCTTTTACCACACTGTTTCGAAAGAAACTTGACACAACAAGAAGAAGAATTTACAAAGATTTTATAATGTCCCAAAAGTTATTCTCCAAGTAATAGTAATAGGAACCACGATCGCAAAAGTACCGTAGTAGCATATCCTTCAGTTATTTGTCGAGCGTGATTGGAATCCGATGGCGCAGTTGGTTAGTCCCCGTATCAAGGGGAAGGTCACAGGCTCAAATCTTGCTCGGAGAATATTTTTTGGGACATTATAAAATCTTTGTGATTTTTTTATGTTTAGTTCAGTATGTAAACACTATAAAACTATTGAATAATATTAAAATATACAGGATGCTTACATAGGTGTAGTAAAAGTGGCGACGAGGATTTTCTCTTGCGGCAAGTAGTCAACATGCTGGACCTCGTCGTAGTAGAACGGTACGTTTCCGTACACGGAGCACGTGAGGCGAGCTTTGATGAACGTCCTCCAGTTGTCCTTCATCATGAGGAAACCTCCGGAGTCGTTTTTGCAGACGCGTGCTATGCGAGAGTAGACCGTCTGCCAAGGAAGAATGGCGTTGAATTAAATGATGAACATAAAACATGACTAATTATCTATTACTTACGAACTCAGGAAATCTTACAATGCATGATAAAAAAAAAAGAATATGTTTGTCACGAAAAACAATGAAAAAAGGGTAACTGACAATGTAAGAACATTAGGAGCGTACCTACTACCTACATAATCAAAATGTTAATTAAAAGAAATTTATACAGAAGCTATACAAGGCGGTGCATCGTAGGGCATGTTCCTATCGTTCGTGACTTACAAGGCAATGCTTTATTATAGGCGATGGTTACCACTTAGCATCTGCTGGGCCATCTGCTTATTCCATCAGATAATAGTATTAAAAAAAGCTGAATATTGTAAAGATTTTATCGCTATTTAATTTCTCTTTTTTAATGGTACTGACACATGTGCTCAAAAATCAACCGACGTAAATAAGCATGCTTATTTACTAGCACGACCTGATCACACGAGCATTTATTGAGCAAGGCTCGCTTGCATGCTTTTAGCTCGAAAATAAGCACGTGTGTCAGTCTCTTTACTGTGGCTATATGGACAACTCGCTTTTTGCAGCCCATCACAGCAAAGTCCCAACTTACAGTTCCACAGTTCATGTGTTCTACTGCGATCTCTCTGTACACGAAGTACACAAAGTGGTCATCCTCGAAGCTGCCGACAAACTGCGGTTCGTTCAGCCAGTTGTAGTCATACTGCGTCGTCCGCAGCATTCCCATATCTCTATGAGATGCTCCACGACTCCTGAGATAAACATACGATGTTAGGAAGCTGACATAGGGAAAAAACTTCAAGCTTGCACATTTCACACAAAGGTTAGCTGGAAGAAAATGCTAAGTAGCATTAAGTTCGCCTATGTACTTTATTTATACACTATCGAAGCTATATAATACAATAAATAATCTAAAAGAGTGCAATGTTACATTAGGTATGTTAACTCACTTTGTGATGGCAAAATCCGAGCTGCTGAAGTCAGTAGGAGTGCCGGCGTAGTACTCGCCACTGCCAGCCAGGATAGCCGTCACATTGGAGCGAGGGTTGTACGGACAGTGAGCTACGCCGCTCATGTACTCCGATACCGTGTTTAGTGACTCGAGCTGCAAGATATAATGCAAAGATTAGGCAAAGATACTTACTTTGAATGCTTCTGGTGACGCGTTGATGTCTTTTGTAGGTTACCATGATTTTAGTAGTCATAACATATCACAAAAAAAAATCCGCCTTTACTCGATTCAATTTCTTAGTAAAGCAAACAGTTTCGTGAAGAGGAAATAATTTGTTTTGTGACTGGGTTAAAAACGTGCCTGTTTGAGTAGATCGTACAATAAAATACGCTGGGAGCCATGTTGTATCTTGCCTATTCTTAGTGATTGCCTACACCTGTCAGAGTATCTGTGCCCAATATCTTAAATAATAGGTACAAAAACAAACTGGTAGTCAACAGGAAAACAGGAGTGGGGGAGGCGGACGAGAAGATCTGCGTATTTCGACCCCCAGTGCCTTCCTTAGAATTGTAAATGATTTGTATTAATAATCATCTGTCTAAATAATATATCAACAAACCTCTCTCCAACTGCAAAGCGGACTGAAAGCGTGCGTCCCACAAGCGAACAGCTGGTGCCCATTAGATAGCAATACTTTGATGTAGTTGTGGCAGTCTTCTTCCGTCTGGCCTTTGTCTTGGCAGAGTTTGGTCTTTTCGGGAGATGCGAGCCAGTCAGCTCGCTCCATCTGGTGTAACTCTCGGAGCGAAAGCCGGAAGAGAGCATCTCTGGAGGAAAAGAATGTTAGTTTATTGTACTGCCATAGTAATATGCTTGCTTACTATACTAATAGGAAGATATACAGTAGGAGGCTAATAAATATCTTAGCGGCATGATATCATAAAGTTACATTAAAATTATCACCCTTGGCACCGTGGAGGTTTTATCGCAGTTTTCTGACCGGTTCAGAAACATGAATTTTGATAAGTGACTACATAAGTGAGAGACCAATACAAAATACATTATAAGATATTGACACAAACAACAAAGAAAACGCACAACTAATATCTACGGTATACAACTCTCAGATCTCTTAATACCAAGTGTTATTCAAAACGCTATGAGGATGAATAAAGGGCGGACGTATACACGTCGCGTCGACGTCCAAATATTACGATTCAATAATGTTATTAAAACCGATTACACACCCATTGCCGCTGCTTGAATATATACCTACGAACTGGTTTCCTCAATGGTGGTTTTCTTTACCGTTTCACAGTAGGTGCTACTGGTTTACTGGTGCAAAATAGAGTTCATATAAGGAATGGAGACATTTAGACAAAAGTAGGAATCTATGGATCTCTTAAAAAAACGAGTGTACGACATGATGTGAATAACGTTAACTTTACTGGTTTCACCTTCATGTAATTAAAATAACTACTTCGTATTATTTTGACTGATCTGACCTCTATACAAAACATTATAATACATTATCAGTCTTGTCACGCATGAATGTTCTGTAAAACATTATAATATACCAATCAACAAGAAACGGAATACGAGGATATCAAGATAAATGACCGCAAATAAATAGGAAACTATATTGCATCTATCTATTCGCTCGTGTGAAATTCTATACACATGTAACTACACAATCGTGATTACTGCGTCAGGTATCAAGTTCCTAGCTCATAGAATTGCAACTGAACTGATGTTTGCACAGTGTATAAATTTAACAGCTTGTAAATTTTTAGAATAATTATCTATCTAGATTTATTAACACAACCGCTGCTGATATCTCAGACTATTTGATACAAATAGTCCCATACTAAACAAAGCTTGAACTACAGGAACAGATGGCTGATTTATTAATTTCAAGGGGGAAGGAAAGGTGATTATGTTATTATTATAATACCCAGGCATAAAACAAATGTTTTTTCTCTATCTGAGGATCGAAATCACAATCAACTAGCTAAATCATGTTGAAAACATAGATATTACTAGCGACCCACCCGTGCGCCCCTGCTTCGCACGGGTGCACATATCATGCATGTATTATACGTATAAACATCCCTCTTGAATCACTCTATCTATTAAAAAAACACATCAAAACCAGTTGCGTAGTTTTAAAGATTTAAGCATACATAGGGACATAGGGACAGAGAAAGCGACTTTGTTTTATACTATGTAGTGATTTGCTGTCTATTTATTCAACAATTTTTTTTGTTTCTTTATCTTTAGAGATTCCATAGCCACGTTGGCATGCACGGTATCAGTCACTTTGTCATCTGGAGGAGAGGATCTCAATATTTTATCCTGCCAGTATTCTTATGACTAAGTCCTAGATTCAATCGTCGCCCGTCTAGACCTGCTTAGTCTTAGAGGCAGTTGTAATGGAGTTGAACTAACTATTTTGTAAGCAGCTAGGACCATGCCAATGCATCGCGTATACCTACTATATAAAATAATGTATACATCTTTATCTACATTACAAGTTAATATATGAATTTATTCGAGGTAAGGACGTGCATAATTATTCAATCTAAATAAGGAGTGAAGAGTTTCTCAATATCGGATCTGCTTTCCCATTTGGGCTGATTGTACTACCATTTTGGAAAATTATGTAAGGAGTACCTCGATACTTACTTCACAAAATGTTAAACATTACACGCGAGACATTATTGTTGCCATGCCAAAATATTTTTTACGAATTTTGAAGTGATTGTAAGCAGCATAATGATTGTCTAGACAAGACTCTGTTATCAATCATTATTTCTAACAGACCAAGGTCGATAATTTTTGAAACCAAAAGAAATAGGATAAAACCCATTGGAAGAGAAATAGAATATAACAAATGAAAAGAATAATAAATTTGAGGCGATCTGAGGTCGGGAAATAGAAGGGGGTGAGTTTTAAGGATAAAAACGGCGTATCTCGATTTCCGGAAAAAATGCAAATCCTATGGAAAAAAAATTAAATGGCACCTACATCTTGCAGGTCGTAACGTCAGGCTTTTTTTTTATGGAGACTCGGAGAGTTTTCTCCGCGCCCGCTTATCGAGAAAGGTACTGTGGAAACTATAATATAGTAAACACATTGTTATAGGAAAATTTAATAGCGCATTAATAAGTTAACCGCATTCCAATTTCACATAAGTTTCTACAAACCTATTGAGCAAAGATACACTTTCTTCAATGTGTCTCGAGAACCACTTGCGCAAACAATCGCAATAGCCAGGCCAAATGTTCATGGTATTGACATTATGTGGCAAACAGTGTTTTCTACTTTTTGATCTGAGCCGCTCAGTTTGCTCTAGCGATCCAAATCCATCTATTATACATTAGGGTTGTCGCTAGCAGCATTTCAGCTTGACACGTTTTGGCCATGTTTTTCTTGTTTAGGCCAACTATAAGCTGTGAGGATCATATAGCTTAGGTAGATGAGAAAGGTATTTATTGCACTTACTTAAATAAGGTAAATATGCGAACTTTAATGCGAATTAGAATTTTCATTCAGTTAACTATGAAATTTTTTGTTTAAAGATCTAAGCATACATAGATAGATAGATAGATAGAAAATTCTTTATTGCACATAAACATAATGTATCGTACATAGGCGAACTTAATGCTAGAGAGCATTCTCTTCCAGTTAACCTTTGTGTAGTTTTGAAAAAACCGAAAGGGCAGTGCACACACATGGATGATGGGAGTTTTTTAATAATAACTAAACAAATAGGTATTAAATATTCGATATAAGATTATATATTAAAAGAAGTATACATACATAATAAATATTAAAAATAGGTACATTATAAACACATAATACATTATATAACTATGAATACATACGGTAGGTAGGTACTAACAAATGCATATTATTATAAATAATTATGAAATAAAGTCTAAACACTAATCACTCAAGATACCTCTGAATTTGTACTCATTGATCATGAGGCAAAGATAGTAATTATGCACTTTTGATCTGAAGACATCGACGGAAGACACTTCACGGATCAGGCGCGGCAGGCCATTCCAGAGACGAATGGCAGTAACAGTAAAGGAGTCTGTGTAACAGGTTGAGTTATGTTGGGGAGACATCAATTGCAGCTTTTGTGAGGGTCGTATCGAGCGCTCGGCAGCAGCGTACAAATTGGGGAAGCGCTCTTTGAGGTAGTCTGGTGATTGAGGGTCATTTAAAATATTGAAGAGAAGACATAGTATATGAACGCTACGACGCTCCCTGACTTCCAGCCACTTCAGTTCAGCACGAAACGCTGACACATGGTCATACTTACGTAAGCCATAAATGTAGCGAATGCAGAGGTTTTGCAGCCGTTCCAGCCTGTACATACATAATAGGGACAGACAGCGAGAAGCTACTTTGTTTTATGCTATAGTGAAGATGAGGTTGTGTTTATTACTAGATTTATGTAGTAGTTTTTAAATCTTTTAAATTGTTGAAATCTCCGGAGATTGCCAGTTGTCAGTTAGTTGACAATTGTCTGCGTCCAGGGAATATCCTCAGTTCCTGGGAGCTACTGCAGAGATCCTATTTCATTTGATAATTTAATATATCCAGTGCAGCTCCTATGAGCTATCACAATCTATAGATTGAATATTATTTTCATATTTCTATTGCAGTAAAACATAAATTTATAAGTCAGTTTGTATGACGTCTACAAGTTGTATGGATGAAACAACGCGCACGATTGTCTGAGATGAACGAAGCCTGTCAACATCCGGAAACTATGACCCTAAGGTCAGGCTAGTTTCCGCGTTGCAGGCACCATGACCAAACCAGAACTAATAGGGTATAGCATCATAGAGTCACGAATAACAGTTTGAGGAGAAGCATAGCCTAGGCTACCTACTCCCTACAATATATCTTAAGAAAATTAAAGTAAAGTGCCAATTCGCTTTTCATGCCGAAAAAGTTATAAAACGTGCGTGATGCATAACACAAAGCCACATTGTACAAGCATAATTTATGTTTTGTTGTAAGAGATACTTCTAGAAAGAATCTAACTGACAATCGGAGTATCACTTCTATACGGCTTTATTATTTAGTGTTCTACGGTTCTACGTTAATATGCATATACCGGTCCTTTACTTTGTATATATTAAGTAAAACGGCAATAAGCTATAAGTCATGTTTCAACAAGGGCTTGACTTTTGTATCAACATGACGTGTTTACTGATAGTTTTATTAATGTGCTTTGACAATTCAATAAGATGAAACATAGAAGATATCCTAACTACGGTAGTACTCGTATTATTACATAGTATAAAACAAAGTCGCCCGCAACCTGTCTGTCACTATGTATGCTTAGATCTTTAAAGCTACGCAATGGATTTTGATGCGGATTTTTAACAGAGTTATTCAAGAGGAAGGTTTATGTTTATTACACGCATTATATAGTAGAGAAACATTGTGCACCCGTGCAAAACCAGGTTGGTTCATAGTTTAAAATAAAACAACGGAACTTTGTATGTTGGAATTTGAGGAACGTAATAACTACGATGATAAAAGGTTAAAGATATTCCAAAAAAACGTAGGTAAGTTTAATAAACTTATAAATGTATTTTTCTGATCCTTTTTTTGTTTGGTAGGTTTAGTTCAGAGGTTACCCTTTTCATGGAAAAACAAAAATTAGTAGTTCTCTATAACAAAAGATTTGTATATTTTTTGTCAGAGTATCAATACACTAAAAAAAAATATATAAACAGGTTTGTTTTTGCAAAAAAAAACTATATTATGATCTAGATACATTTTTTTCGTGTGCACTACTATTGACGAACTCAGGAGAAGGATAATTCAGGCCACCCAAAGATCTCCGGTCGTAACGACTGCTATGAAGACCAAAGCGGTCAAGATTATTACTATGAAGTAAACCGGATACGAAACAAACTAGTGAAGGTCAAAATCAAGGTGTTGAAAATGGAAACAATTTGGTGAGCAAATCGTATTTATGGCAATTCCCAAGCGCACTCAAGAACCGTTACCAACAATTTCATGCATTCTTTCGATCACCGTACATGGAGTACCAGATTAACTCTTTTGAACAGGTGGTCCATTTACTATCTGAATTCCAGCAGCGTTTTGTCGGAGTTTCTTTATGTTAATTCGAAAATATCCTGTTAATTAACAGACTTATTGGCATGGCGATTATGGCTTTGTTTGGGTTGGTAAGCTGAGCGTGAGAGAAACTGAAATATTGGTTCAAAAGTTTTTTTACATAATCTGTCCTTCAAGACAGACAGAAACCAATATTTACAGAAATGAGAAGATTAAGCTAAAATTTTTGTAATAATTAGTGAATTTTTTGATGTTTCATTTTTAAAGAAGTATTATTTTTAAAATGATGATGACCTGACCTGATTTTTAATTGAAGATCAGGTCAGGTTTTAATTAGAAAAACATAAAATCCCACTTTTATGTGTAAAAACTTGTTTATATCAAATTTTTTCTCAAAAGTTTTCATGTGTGAAAGCTTAATTGGTTCAAAATTTTATTTTCGCTAAATCTTTGTAATGCCATTGACAACAACTTAACCGATTGCGATTTTACATAACTACATTTATTGATTTTCAATGTTTATATGTGCGAGCGAGATAGCGGCGTGCCGTATGCCGCCCCTGAAAAGTTTTAAAAAGCTTTAAGTCATATTTACTCAATTATCAAAATTGATTGAGCGTAGCGTAGGTACGATATGTGTTAACATGAAGTTATAAAAAAGCACTAAACGATTGTTTTGCTTTTCATTGAAGCCCGCTTCATCTTCCTTACTCCACCGCTCCGCTTATGCAACCACGATGCACCGCATCAGTAAAGACATACCGTTAACCTGTTCCTCAGAGTGATAACGACTATCTTATATCATATAAGTGACAGTCAGGTGAATGACTCAAGTTGTTTGTGTAAGTTATTAGGACGGACGGCCCGACGTTATCAACATTTAAACGTTTGATAACGTTCATTTACGGGATTTTATGTGAAGTGTAATGATACTGTTTTAAATGCTGTCAGCGGGTCATTACGCAATCGTTTCAAGAAATTTAATTTATTTTGTAATTAACCGTGGATTCTTGTGAAACGGTGACTACAACATATCATTAGATTTTAAATTGGGTTACGAGTGAAAAATCACCTCTGCTGTATTATTTAAAGTAGATGCAAAGTCCTGTTTACTTGTACTACGTAAATAAAAAGCTTTATTTCCAAGCTAAACAGATTATATATACCCTCAAGTATATGTCCGATTCTAAGGCTAAATGTTTGCTAGGATTCTGATAAAACCATTTATCAAGAATTACCAGATCAGAAGGAAATAATCCTTCGCATGACTTTGTGTGTGTGTGTGTGAGACTAGATACTCTATTATGATCAGATTTTTAAAACCAGTACTATGAAAAATAGTGTTTGAATTTATGTATAATCATTTTGACCTTGCGACGATGTGTTTCATGAGAGATTTGTTTCATCCCAGCCACTCCCGGCTGATCATATTTAATTACCTACCTAATTAACTTTACGATTTATTTCCTACTCATTTGACTTAATGAGGTAATATTTCAATTGTCAAAGGTTCGGGAAGGGTACTTCTAGCACTAATTTTGGACGGTTTTGGTTGATTCTGTCAAGTTGTTTACCACCAAAATTACTCAAATCACCAATTCTCAATGACACTAGAAAAACAACACCAAAAAAGCTATTTGATTCCCAAAATAACAGAAAACAAATCAATCATTCAGCGTTTGTTACGTAACCACTACCATTTAAAATTATACTAGGTATCTATACTTTACAATTTTATTTACTTTTATTTATTTTTTATACTTTATTAGACTATTTTGATTCTAAACAGTGTAAACTATTTACTAACAGTAAAATATAAACGTTAAGATAACAAGGGAAACTAGTGCTAAGGATAGGTACAGTAGAACCATATCAAATGATATTGATGAGCTCGTTTAGACCAGCCAACTTTCTCCTTCCAATACAAGGAATGCGATCGATATAATTATCATTTTATACGATTATGAAACTTGAAATGGAACTTGCAATGAGATTCGAAGTCGTAGGCAGACTTGCCCACCAAATAATTTTGCAGTAGAATGTGCACCCAGTAGTGATGTAACTATGCCGTCTATGCGAGCTTAGAACCGGGCTTGAATTGGATCAAAATCATTGATTTGGCAAAGAAAGGTTGTAATCTAAAACATTAATTCTCAAGTCGGTCTCTAATTTGTATAATCATATTAATATTTTTGTAGGTCAGTTCCTTTCCAAAGAATTTCCTAAATAACACGCTTACCGATGTCCAAGAAAATTGATCGATTTCATAATACATAGAACCAAACAGAACTAACCTCTCCAAAGAACTAGAAGTTTTGTATAATTAAATAAATAATGCTGGACAATCCACACAGACCATCTAACCCCAAAGTCAGCTACTCAAAGCTTGTGTTATGGGTACTAGATGACTGATATATTTAATGTATTATATATATAGATAGATATTTTTTATTATACATACCAACCTCAACCAACACCAACGTAACAAATTTCTGCAGAACATACACAAATTTGTTCCGAGGCGGGAATCGAACCCGCAACCTCTTGCGTCGCAGCGGACTATCGCCCGCTGCGCCACTGAGGTCGTCGTGTATAAGTTGCCTTTTACACTAGGTACTTGAATTTTACAGACCTACGTTCCACAGATCATACAAGGCAAATTCACAAGCAATAAACCTACAGTAACGTCAGGATATAAATAGCAAAGGCACTCACCTTGCGCCCACGATCACCTGGTCCCTTGCCACATCAAACAGCAGTTGCGAAAATGATCTAGTGCTCTTATCTTCGAATGTATCGCTGTTAGACGCCAGCAGATCTGGAAATTAGAATATTCGGTCAGAAACCTGTCGTCGATAGGTGGGCTCAGCCAAGATTCCTAAGATAGCGACACTGTTATACCTAATAATAATTATGTTCACAAAACACAACAACACCTTCTCCCCACTTATTTGTACCATTTTTGTACCTTAGTAGTATTTTACCTGCTAGTATTTTATTGTATCAGCACCTTTATCTTTAAATACTGACTGACTGACATAGTGATCTATCAACGCACAGCCCAAACCACTGGACGGATCGGGCTGAAATTTGGCATGCAGGTAGATGTTATGACGTAGGCATCCGCTAAGAAAGGATTTTAATCAATTCTACCCCCAAGGGGATAAAATAGGGGATGAAAGTTTGTATGATTTCCTTGGCGCGAGCAAAGCCGCGGGCTCAGCTAGTACAATATAAAATTGTCATCAATTAAAATTTGTAAGCTTAAAATCTCACCTAACGACCCTTTTTGGGTTGGATAATCATAAAAATTATAATAACAATATACGAAAGAATTATTACTTTTTGTTTAAAAAACTTTTTTGAATTAATTATATATAGCTAATATATTTACTCTGGTTTAAGTTAGAGTTAAAAAAAGTTACTTATTAGAGACGAAAATGGTGTTGGCTATTAACAATTTTACAATTTTTATAACATAATAAAGGTTACGGTACCGCTAAATTAAGAGCATTCGCTTTAGACGCCAGTTGAACTGAGATTAGAATATTCGATTGGTTTGGTCAAGAACCTGTCGTAAGTAAGGTGGGTTACTGGCGCCAGTCAAGGATTTCTGAACTACTTACAGAAAACACGCACTGTGCAACCGAGATATTTACTACAAAATAAATCAACTGACAAAATTCTAATTTTAAACCCCACAGTAAATAAATTAAATCTAGGGCAAAATATATCCTATGGTGAAGTATTATTGTCGTGCGGGCTAATTTTTGAATCATTATAACAGTTGTTGGCAGGCACAGTACCAATCTATCAAGAATATATCCTATTATAAACCCCAGCGATTATTATTTTGAACAAAATTATTTTAAAACAAAAATTGTGGTTCCTTTTCTGTACTTATCTATGCTTATTAATATGTTCCATACATGTACATACATAAATTTGTTTCAGAGACCTGGATCAACCGGGTTATCTTCGAACTACAGCAGGGTTATGATAACCCCTTGATCTATATTTTGGTTTAGTTTGTTAATGATGTGGTTTTAATGAAGTCGATATCTAAATCATTTTAGTTCTTCTTGTATCTAGTTCTTTCGATACAGAGTGGTTTTCAAGAGGCGCCTTTCGAGCACTTGACACAATTATGTTTTAGAACTACTTAGATTCACGACATGCCGGTTTCCCCGCGATATTTTTCTTCACCGTTAGGCGCAGCGCAAAGCAGCGGAGGTGTGGCGAAGATACTGAGAATAAATAAATTTAAATTTAACCTTATAACCGTACCAGTGGCATGATATTTTCAACCGCATGTCATAATAGTTAATGTTTAGTTTAAATTGATTTATTCTCAGTATCTTCGCCGCGTCTCCGCGCGCTGGTTTACGCTGGCCCTTAGAGAGTATAGCATTTAAAAGAACCTATACTGTTTCATCTTTTTAACGGGTTGGTAGTTCTGGTCCTCACGGATACGCTTTCTATTATTATTCTTAGTGCACCTTGTAATTTATATTTTATTAAATTTCTCACGTCTGCCTCGCAAAACGCAATTATAAATTTCATGTCCTAGATGTTGTAAACCAGTTAGGTTTCCTGATCATAAAAAAATATTGTTAGGTAATATGCTTGGTGGAATTTATGCATGCTCAGTTATGTACCTAATATTAATATATTAGGTACATAACTGAGCATGCATAGTAATCTATACAGGTAGGCATTAGTATAATCGATATTTTTTAGAATCAGTCTATTGATTTTCTTATTAATTTTATGCGAATTTAAGTATTTATTATAAGATCGAATTTATTTACATCTGCACACACTCGAATACATTATTAGTTTATCGTTCGTTCGTTCGTTCCTACGAATATTTATATAGTGAAATACATAATACCTATGTATAAAAGAAACTTTTTTAAGCTTAAAATCATAAGGTTCATATTAGATTATCAGCAGATGTTTCGTTTTAAGAAGATGGCTAATTATAGGATCTGGGCAATGAGTGTTTTGTCATAAATAAACATATTAACGGTAGAGAATCGCAAACATTACTTAGGTAAGTACACAAGTGGTTAATAGAGATCACGAGGTTAAATATTTGTAGATTTAACGACTGTTAATTATATGCTAAGAAACCACTACTTTGCGACCTTTGTAATAATGTAACATTTCTACAACACAACCATTTAAACTGAGGATAGTAGAGCTCTTTGTGACGGACTCGTCCGGGGTAGTACTACCACTACGCCTTTTGCTGCCGCCAAGCAGCAACGCTGTGTTTCGTTTTGAAGATTGGTGGTTGGCTATATGTAATTAAAGGCACATGAGGATTAAAATCTGTATGCTTCAAGTTGATGGATACAGGGTAGTGCATGCATCGTAGGGCGCGTTTCTATCATGCGTGATTTACGAGGCAATGCTTTGGTATAGGTGATGGAAAACTCACCTTGTCTGTTTATTATCCTGAAGTCATCTTCAGGTAGTTCTCCTTTGCTGAGGGCACTAAGCAGAACGATTGCAGCGACTTTGTATATTGTTGACCACATCTTGTGCAGGTATTTAATCAACCTGGAACAAACACAAACGTTTTTGAAATACAAAAATTCGTAAGTCTAAATTACATGTAACATTTTTACATACTCTTCTATTCTATCGCACAGTCTATAAAATCCTATAATCTATCTATATTTTTCGTAATTCGAATGTAATTTGAAATTCATATTTCGAACAAGTGGTGCAAATATTTAAAAAAGGTTGTAAGCAGTTTTAATGCATATTCTATTTTCAAAATATTTTTTAATCAGCTTTATCTTTTATTGTCTTGACCAATCAATTAATCATTCATACACTTGTTCAATCATACAACACATATTTCTATTTATGGTGAATTTCCTCCAGTGCATGTTTATTCCTTCCACCTGAAGTACTCAATTCCCAACCTGCTTATGTATGTCATGGGTTGTCCCGTTACAAGTCCCTACCTAAATACTAAACTGGTTTTAATAGAGTTTTTAAAATGCGGTGTTTATCAAGTCCACGTCAATCTACGTCCATTTGTGTCTACCTGCCAATGATGTATCTTTCTTTAGCTTAACATTCCACTTAGCGGTCAAGTACAGTTGACAGCACAATCACAGTTCACATTTTGTATTGATTTTCTGATGTTTTTCTATGACTCGCATACAACTTTCTTGCCTATTTTATTGGACTAAGCACCCGCAAGCAACTCTATAGGGTTCTGACGTCTGACAAGGAAGCCTTTTATATGATTTCGTAAAACGATATGTTTAATTATTTATATCTTTAAACTTGTCTTTGTCATCATAGATGGATGATTATGTTCCAAGTAAAACTCGTAAAATAGTCATAGTTGTCGGAAACAACATTTGCGGTGGGTCTTGAGATCATTTCCTATTTCGCATACCAACAGGGTAATGGACAGAATACGGGGAATATCTGCAAGTCTTTGTTTTGTTTGAGCTCTGCACTATCGCTATAAATAGGTAAGTACTTGTATAGGTAGGTACTTATAGAGAAATTACGTAATAAGACATTCCTGATAATTGCGCACTTTATAATAAAATGTTTTGACAAAACAAAATCGACATAAGCATTCCTAGGTTGAAAATAGCTAACATATTACAATTAAATATTGAATGTTGTGATAAAACAAAGTCGAGGTGGTATGAATAATGATGACGCAATGAGAAAATTCTATCACTAGCAGGCGTGCTGCAAATTTACTGGTGCGTCCACGTTTCAATAGTGGAAAACGACGTGTGGTGCCTCTTGCAAGCGTTCCTAGGTTATGGTAACCACACTCCATCAAGGGAGCAGTAGGCTTGTTTGCTTACATAGTATTAAAAATACCGCCTCGATGGTTGTCATAATAGTTATAATAGATGAACCTGCTAGATTATCACTTGCCCTTACCAGCTGATATTATTGTGAGCCAGTCAAATCCTAGCAACTCGAGAGATTTCGATAAAACAAAAAATATTTCGTGACTATTGTTTGCCTGAAATTACATATTTAAGTACCTACTGACATGTTTATGAACCGTTTTTACCCGAAATTATTTCAGGAATTATATATTTTAATAAACAAACGAGGGCGACGCAGGCGACAACATAAAAAGGTTACTGCTAGTTGTTTTGTTGATCGAAGTACTAACCAGTTACATAAGAACAAATGTTTTATTTTGCTCTGATATATTTTCTACCTAAAACACTGTAAATTTTTCTTTGAATTTAGTTCAAAAGTTATTGTGAAAGCGATACCCCTCCTACACTCTTATGTGGGTGAGAAGGTGGGTTGCTTTCGTAACTATTATTGCTCACGAACAATAAATGATTGCAATTTTATTATTATCAACTACTTTCATGTTCTTATAAAATATAGAAACACTCGGTACAGTCTATGTTGCATTACAATTAATTTTAACGCGTGTAACAATCAAAAGAAGCTTTACAATTAAAACTTTCAAAACTAATTGAGCACTACTAGTTGTCCATCACTACTAACTTACATATTATGTAGAAATTATGTACCTAGGTCACCATATTTCATAATTAACTTCATTAGAATAATTAAGACTATATTTGGGTAATACTTAATATCGAAAATCCAGGTAGTTTTTTTATCGTGTTTCACGTTGCAGGATGAAGATTGACCTAGCAAGGTCGCCCTTGAGACTAATCATTGTTTTTTCTTTGTTCAAGCATTTTATTTTTAAAGAGAATGGAAACCAAACTGATGATGACCGTACAAGCCTGGTTTCATTAGTTTGCCGTTAGGTGGATATAGCCTCTAATCAATTAACGGCTTCCGTACAAAACAAACTATTAACTCTCTCAATCATGAATTTACTAGTAGCTACCTACTAGTCGACGTTTTAATTGATTCTTTTATATAACGTGTGATGCATGTCTTCCGTACATGGACTCTTATTAAATGAATGAATTTCCAATTGTGTGGACTATGGCCACTTAGCCATCCCAATTTATGTTCATGTACCTACAAAAGTACTTCGTTCTATCTTGTGTTTTTTTAGTTTTTGGCCAGAGATTTATAAGATGAACATAATGAATCCACTATCAGAATGCTTCCTATAATTCTTTATTGCACATAATACAGCACATACCTAATAACAGAAATGTAAAAAGGCCACAACAAAAAATAGGGGCCGGAATACTCACCAGTGTAGGGTTAATTTCTATCAAAATTAACTTGCCAACTATTCACTACCCACTAAATCAATTAGGTAATTGTGTGGATGACTGCATGCGTGGTAGACAGTGATCTAATTTCATATCGTCATCAATTCATTAGCAAAGCTTACGAATAGAAACCGATGTGTGGCCGGTCTGTCAGATTCTTGCTAGCTCGAGAAACTCAGCGATAAGTCAGCTCAAACGAAAAAAACCGTCTTCATAGCTCAGTTGGTCGCTCTGCCTCCTGCGCCGAAGGCCGTAGGTTCGATCCCTACCGAGAACAAACATTTGTGACATGACAACATAGTTACTTAGATGTTTATTCTCTGGGTGGGTGTTATTATACACAATATGTATTTACCTAAAAAAACAGTACCTTTTATTTATTGTGTCAGCTATATGGTTCCCATATTACAAGCTTTCGCTTAGTTTGGGGCTTGATAGCGCTGTGTGGAAAAGTCCGTCAATATTTATTTATTAATATCTTTCTATTGCTTTCCTTTTTTTTATTCTCAAGATTATGATTAATTTTTTGCCCTTTTTAAGATTGTAATCATTAGAGAATATCTTATGAACAAACATTCATATGTAAAACAAGCTTTTTTAATATTACGTAGCTTTTAAACCGTCTTTAATTTTCTATTAGCCTTTGAGAATAGGGCTTCTTCAAGGAGTTCAACGTCATGCATGATTAGGTACATAGTATACAAATCAGTTTTGCTACTTTTGCAAGTTTAGCAAAATGCAACTTATATTTTTCAAGATAGGAATGAAACGTGGTGCTTTGCATGTGGGTCCTCTCGTTTTATCTCGTTTTTTACGAAGCTTTTTATTGCCATCCTATTTCTATCCTTAAAATAAACGCCTGCACATTTTTGACATACTTTACCATTACTTTATTTACTTTTTACTTTTATGTATTTACTTTATTCTTCTATGTACGCTAGATCTATTTTACGAAAGTCCATACATTTCAACATATCGACCTCTTCAAAGATAAAACAACAATTTACTCAAATCAAACGGTACTAACTGTTACTACTCTACGGCTATCTCAAGTAGGTTCAATGGCTTCGACCCAAATATCAAGAGCTCATTAATTTCATATCAAAAATAGAGTCTAAGGTGCCTATACTTTATGGACAAGTTGTTCTGTGTGCCATCAGTAGATACACATAGTTAGACATAGCTAAACGTCATGTTTTGTCGATTCCTGTATTTATACTTGCTCAGCTACTTATGAAATATTTTTTTACACATTAGTAAAAACAAAAAAAAAATAGTTTAGTAGGTATGCTTCAGCGATGCCTACCTAAATACGCACAAATCAGTTGCTAAGCTTCTAATGATAACTGAACCACTTAGGTAAAGAGGTGTGCCTTAGGTGTGTTTGTCAAATATGGGCGAACAAAATTAATGATAAGGTGGGCCAATTTTGATATGATTAGATGAATTATAATAACAAGTTTTGCTACCAGTTTAAGCCATCAAAATGATTTTATTTGCTGATTATACTAGTTCATTTCATCAATTATTATTACCTAAACGAAGACTCGCTGAAACTGGGTTGTTTGCGATTTGATATTTCATTTAGATTATAATTAAATAATCAAAAGAAAGATGTGAAAAATTATTTATTTACTATTTACAAACACTGAACCAGTTATAATAAACAACAGGCATAATAAAAAAAACTAAGATAAGAAGTAACGAGATGCAAAAGGCTCCCTGACTCAGAAAATGAGTTGGCCAGCAACCAACGCTGGTCTTCCGTCACGGCGCGGCGGTGTGAAGTAATGTCACGTACATCCAACCCACAATAAAATGGCAAAATAAAACCAAAACGAACGACTGTAACTTAAACTGAAGAAATATTTTGTGTAACCTTCTTGTACCAAATAAATAAATTATTATTATTATTAAATAGTAATTTATGATTTTATATCTTCATGTAGAAATGTGCGAGCGAGGATTACATTAGATTAATAATTGTTTGAAATAAATTCTTTTTATTTTTATTGGCAATAGTCTGCGTCTTAACATAAGTTACCCAATCCTCGAAGTAATCGTCAGTCCACACAGGTGCATCGTGCTTACTTAAAAAGTTTACACTCAAAATAAACAGTTCTAAGTTATTTACCTTTGATAATGATACGTTAAGTATCCTGTATAGATTGGCCTAGATTGATAGGGGGGTTGTCAATTTATAAACCGAGTAGTAAACCTTATATGATAAGCCTATCTCTCCTTATCAGTACTTACCTACAATACAAACATTCTAATGAGTAAACATTATTGGTTCATTTCCACTATACAGATTTGGAGTTGGAGGATTCATTTTCATGTTTTATATTATTCACCCGCCCCCGCGCGCCCCTGCTTCGCACGAATGCACATTGTTTTTCTACTATATCATATAATTATACATATAAACCTTTCCCTTGAATCACTCTATATATTAAAAAAAACCGCATCAAAATCCGTTGCGAGGTTTTAAAGATTTAAGCACAAATGTATAGAGACATAGGGATATAGGGACAGAGAAAGCGACTTAGTTTTATACTATGTAGTGATAACATCTACAGAATCAACAGACATCAGAATTGCCATTTTTCACTGTGATTTATGTAAAGTAAAATACCTATCGTCTGTTTCCTGATGAAATACCGCTAGCTTGTAGCTCAAGCTTTCCTAAGAGGAAGCTTTCGTTTGGACGTTTTCGAGTCATCCTTGTTATAGAAATGAATAGAGACCATTTTCATTTTGGAATAAAAGTCATCGAATTGCAACATAACGTGATGATTTAACTTTTTTACCTGAGTTTAAAACACTCCTAAAGTGAGCCTGTAATTTACCACCCTTTACACACACTTTAAACCAAAGCATAGCAGCACTACTTGGCGGCAGAAAAAGGCTTTCTTCTCAATAAAATAGATAATTAGATAGCAATTGTGTAAGCATTAAATTTCATTTTAATAGATACAAGTTTACCAACTCAAAAGTTAGCTTTACTAGTTTCAGTATGTAAGCAAACTTTTGAGTAGGACAACTTACATCGATCAAAATGAAATTTTATGCCAAACGGTGTGCAATTTGATTGCACACAAAAATTAAATGGTTGTTTGCGAATTTTCAAAATTGGAATTTGCGATTTTATCTTTCAAAATGCCGAATCGTGCGAGAGAGAAATATTAGGTGTTGTCAACACCATAACAGATATTCATATAAGTTAATTATAAGTTAGTCAAAACAACGTCTATTCTAGAAAAACAGCCGTGTTGTTTGTGACGAAAACTACGTTTATCAATACCTTGATTACGCATATTTCGTCCTCGAGTGAATAAAGATAACTAAAGCCTATCAACTATAACCATCAATGCTGCAGGTATGTACTAAGTAAGTACAGTTGAGTCAATAATCTTAGCCTACGTGCGCATACGCATGTCCACTGCATTAAGCTGTCGTAAACTGAAACGTAGGTAACAGAAGTATGCGTAAACAATAGTAGTTTACGAGTTCGGGGTAGGGGTGTGACAAAATCGAATAAATTCGAACTGTGCGAGGGAGCTCAGCGAGAATCACCCCGAGTTTCTAAAAGCTCGATCAACACACAAATCGTTTGTCAAGTCACATGCTGTCTCTATGTAATTTGAAGTAAAAGCTGAAATAGCAAGTGACTTGACAGCCGATTAGTCCACGTCTACCAATAGGAATCGAGAATTCAAAACAAAAATTTCTAATTTGGAATCTAAAGTAGAATTTCTCGAAAAATTGTCACGCAATGCAACTATAGAAATTCGCAACATACCTAAACAAGAACAAGAAAACAAACAAGGAATAACAAAAATTGTTCAGGACATCGGCGTTGCCTTAGGACTAAAGACAGCAATACAAAGCTCGGAAATCCGTGATATATACCGCGCGAAGAAGGGAGCTATAGTAGTAGACTTCACATGCACCGGAACAAAGGAGGCTGTCATTTCGAGCTATAAAATCCTGCAAAAAGCTAGGCGTGCAGCCAAGGAGCAGCCTTTTAATACCTCACAGATAAACCTGACAGGGCCGGCAACAAACGTGTTCATATCAGAGTACCTCACTACAAAAGCTAGCCATCTATACTTCTTAGCTCGAGAGCACGTCAAGAATAAAAAAATACACTCAACGTGGGCTTCGTACGGTGCTATATACACGAAGAAAGAGGATGGAATGGCCCCTGTTCGCATCGACACTGAAGAAGACCTACTCAAATTAGTGTCTCTATGACTAGTTTTGTGTTGTGTTAGTGGCCTCAGCCTAACACTTATGCGTTCCTTTGCTAAGATTAAGTTTTTTATCTTATATTTAATCAATAATTGTACTACCCTTTACTTTATGTTGCTTTCTTATTTGCATAAACATAATTATGATTACAGAATCCCTTTTGCATACACACCCTACACCGAACTCCTACACTACACCCAATCTATTATTATGTGCATGGATATCAATTTCTCGCTTCAACCAACTATCTCATGCTATATTCTACTCTGCATCTTTCTACGCACATTTCCCAGACAGCCATACCTAGGTCAATATCTTTACTTACGTCGCCAAAAAACATCAGTATCCCTTTTGAATGGGGAACTTAAAACACTTTTTATTAAATATGCCGGATGTTAATAATATCGATTGTATTAATCTAGGTTTGGACTCAATGTCGGTGGCAAAATGTGTATTATGCAACGTAGAGAGCATGCAGGATTTCGTTAAACAAAATTACCTAAATCTAATCTCTCAAAATATTAGGAGCATTAACTGCAATATAGATAGTTTTCTTTCCCTCCTCCAACGATCTAAAATAAGCTGGGACGTCATGGTTCTCTCGGAGTGCTGGCTTCCTTCCTGTAAGTTCATACCTGATATAGATGGCTTCAACTACATTACCACTACAAACAACCGAACCCAAAATGAAGGTGTTGTCGTCTACTATAATAAAAACCTAAATATCACACATGAAGAACCCCAAATTATCGATTCAAACTGCCTTTTAATAAAACTTAATACCTATACATGCATACTGGCAATTTATAGACCACCCAGCCAAAAAAATACGACCAATTTCACAAATAGTATTGATGCTATTTTGTCGAAGTTAAGTAACTTTAAAAATATTATTATCTGTGGTGACATAAACATCGACATCAAAACCGGCACAAAAGATACACGCTCTCATGAGTATCTCAACGTGTTATCTAGCCATAGTTTACTACCGGCTCACACCTTGGTAACTCACGGTCTTACATGTCTAGATCACATGATGGTAAAAACCAAATCAGATGCGACTTGCCTAGTTGTTGAATCCTCAATCACCGACCACGAATGTGTAGCTCTAAGCATCCTACAAAAAGTTAAAAACGACTACGTGCGCAAACCAAGTTCTCGAATCGATTATGAGGGTCTCGATGCCGCCATGCTAAAAACTAACTTCCAGCTGATCCTGTCATGCAACGATGTAAATATAGCTACCGAGCTACTCATTCACAATATGTCCACTGCTATCAAGGCTAACACGAAGATGATTAAAACTCCTAAACGGAAAATAATTTACAAACCATGGATTACGAGTGGTTTGTTGCGATGCATGAGAAATAGGGACAACCTCCATAAAAAGTTAAAAAGAGATCCAGATAATGAGGTATTAAGGTTAACTTACAAAAGATATAGGAATTATTGCAATGGAATTTTAAAAAAAGCAAAAAGAAGCTATGACAAACAGGAATTAGAAAGCGCAAAAGATGACAAAAAGCGATTGTGGGAAGTGATAAGGGATATAAGCGGTCAAAAAAAACCAGTGGACCATTCCCCCATTCTGCTGGCGTCAGGTGATCAAAAAAACAGTGTAAATGAGATAAACCGCTACTTTTCCAACATAGGTAAAAGACTAGCTGAATCTTCAAGTGTCACGTATTCTTGCGATTATGATCCCTTGTACCACCTTAGTTGCTCACGCTCACCCTGTCAATCACTAGTCTTGCTGCCTACGGACCCTCAGGAAGTTCATCAATTAATATTGGGCCTCAAAAGTCAGTGCGCTGTGGGCCTAGACCACATTTCTAGTAATATTATAAAACGATACTCTCACCTAATCTCAGTACCCTTAACCCATATCTGTAACTTGGCATTTTCTAATGGTGTATTCCCCAGAGCATTCAAAACTGCCTTGATAAAACCGATTCACAAGGGTGGGGATAAGGGGCTAGTAGATAATTATAGGCCTATTTCTATCTTGTCAACAATGTCCAAGATACTGGAAAGGCTCATGAATAGGCGACTTACAAGGTATCTGGAGACCAACCACCTCCTTTCACCGTCACAGTTTGGTTTCCGCTCAAATAGATCGACAAACGATGCTGTTCAGGAGTTGACAGAATCAATTATTACCAACCTTGAACAAAAAAAAAAGACATTGGCCGTGTTTCTGGACCTAGCTAAGGCCTTCGACACGGTCTCGATCCCCATCCTTGTGAAGAAGCTTGAGGCTATTGGCGTTAGGGGTCTTCCACTTGAACTTTTCAAAGACTACTTAAGTAACAGAAGTCAGCGAGTTAGGATCGAGCTGTTTACTAGCGAGGAAGAACCTGTGAGCTACGGAGTTCCTCAGGGAAGCATCCTAGGCCCCACTCTATTTCTTATTTATATTAATGGTCTCTGTGACATGGAACTTCGTAACGGAAAAGTCTTAACTTTCGCGGACGACACAGCGCTTCTTTTTACTGGTAAAAGCTGGGAGCAGGTTTTTGATGATGCACAGAGTGGAGTTAACAAGGTCTGCCAATGGCTCAATAGTAACGTCTTGACGCTTAACGTCATAAAGACTAACTACATTACATTTGCCTTCAAAGAAAATCTGCTACCTCCTACAACCTTATCAATAACTGCCCATAAATGCCCCCCCTCGTCTTTTTCAATTAGCTGCACTTGTTTAAAAATCGAACCGATTAACTGTGTGAAATACCTTGGCGTATACATCGACCAGACACTCACCTTTAAGCGACACATAGAACACCTAGTAACCAGACTGAGAAGGCTCATCTATATCTTTAGGGCCCTAAGGTACGTTGCCGATCGAGATACAGTTAAAATGGTCTACCTAACGTTATGTCAAGCAATTTTAGGTTACTGCATCACCTCATGGGGTGGAACGGCTAAAACACACCTCATCGAGGTTGAAAGAGCACAGCGAGCAATCTTAAAGGTGGCAGCGGGTCTACCTTATCGATTCCCTACTACCGAGCTTTATGAAAGATGGAATGTACTTACTGTTAGGCAATACTTTCTGCTACAAATTGTTCTCGAAAAACATTCGCAACTTACCTACGACCCCGAATTAAATAAAAGCAAACGTAGGAGAGGCAAGGTTTGTCCTATTCGGACTGTTCGTACGAGCCGCTCGCAACATTCCAGTTGCTTTCTTGGTCCGTTTATCTACAACAAGCTCAATAATATCCTCACTATTTACCCGATGCCAAGATATAAATGCAAAACAGTTGTGACAAGCTGGCTGAAATCGCTAACATACCATCAGACGGAAGATTTACTATCCCCTAGCTCATGAGTACTAGTGACCCCACATTTTTCAATTTTTTCAATTTTTCAAATCCTCAGTTACCTTTTCCTTTTTCATTAATTGCACATAATAATTTACACACACACACACACACACACACACACACACACACACACACACACACACACACATAAACACATAATACACCTCCATACACATCCGCACATCCTCAACTTTACATACATTCAAGCTCACTTACCTACGTATACTCCCCCACTCATGAACACGATCCATACAAACTTTGAGTCTCTCTCAGTCTCATCCCCACATACTCTTTCACACACTGCGATTCAGTCTGTAATCTATTATTAAATATGTACCTAGCATAGTCTACTTTTACACCCCTCATTTATTAATTTTTGTTTCTCTATTCCTATCTACTTTTTTGTGTACCTTCCAACTAAGTACTATCGGTATTTGTTTCATACCCGTGGAGTGGGGCACTGGTGACCCGTAATACAGGTTTTTAACCTATCTCGGGCACCAGTCTCACACAAAATAGGTTTATACTTAAAATACCCTTTGCTTATACTACACACTATTATTTTTGTGTAAACCTTTGTGTCTGAGAG
Source organism: Plemyria rubiginata (assembly GCA_963576535.1). NCBI lineage: Eukaryota > Metazoa > Arthropoda > Insecta > Lepidoptera > Geometridae > Plemyria > Plemyria rubiginata. Next base: position 6,251,059 of record OY754926.1, read on the forward strand.
AATAAATGAGTTATTATTAGGATTGGTTCTTTTTAGTATTTCCAGGTAGTCCAGTCCAAGGGACATTATTGTAATTAAAATTTTTCTTGTTATTAGGATTAGGTTTTCAGAAAATAATTATTAAACACCAATAAAATTATTGAATTGAATTATGATGATTGTATTATGTACCTAGTTTATTGGTAGGTATGTAGATCTATTTATTTATTTATTATTGAGTGGGTATGTTATATTCATGTATTAAGTTCGCCTATGCACTTCCTTTTGTGCAATAAATAATTTTCTAATCTAATCTAAATCAGTTTTACGTGTACCCATTAGTTTCTTTTAGGTCAGATAAGTTAGGTTTCACTAGGCTCCTAGGTACTAGATTTCCCGGTTCAAGTTCCGCTCTCAATTGAAACCTATCACATCCCTAGTAAGAACAATGGAGCTCTCAGGGTAGCCGATTGTACAAGGGCAAACAAGTAAGCCACTGTTTCTCGGAACAACAGCAAGCATTGAACCCACGGTTGATACCAACTGGCTATAAATCTGCGGCAGTGGCCATACAACCTAGCAGCCCATCTGTGGCGTTCAGTAACTGCTAGTATTCTGGAACAGTATTGTTGAGATCAAGACTGGTTCAGGTCACGCACGCAAAAAGAACCATGCATCGACCTACAGAAAAGGTCGATCCATAGTTGCTATTGGCTAGTAAAAACGCCGTAACTCGTTCTAATACTTGCATATTTGGTTGGAGATCTTCCAGTACATTACCTCTTCGGCCCATTGTATATCATTTAGATGTTTTTCGTTGCTCTGTTATGTGTAATTATTATGTGGTGTGCAATAAAGTATTTTCTATCTATCTATCTATCTCTTGTTCTGAGATTTTCAAAAGTGGCCTTTCTTTAACTAACCATAAAGTTTTGACACGTTTTGTAGTGTGGGTTTTGCGCTATTTTGCGTATGTTTAATACAGATCAGCGAAGTCAGAGTTAACGCTATCCTTCAGATAGGCAAGTATGTACTTTCAATAAATATTTCTGGGTTTGTTTTTTATTACCTTGAAACCCTCAATGAGCTAAATACAATTTTCGTAGGCAGGTAGATAATAAGATAAGCTTGGTACTATGTAATATACACTTATTATACAGGATGAATCGGGTTCAATTCCTGCCTAAGAATTTTGCAAAAATCTAATAGTGCTGTTTTTGTTCATCAATATCGGGCCAGACTCCTTTGAGTTTCGCTATTCCTAAGATAATAATATTTTCTTTTTTTTTTTCTTTTTTTTCGCTATTAATAAGATAAGCTTGGTACTATGTAATGTACACTTATTAGGTATACAGGATGAATCGGGTTCAATTCCTGCCTAAGAATTTAGCAAAAATCTAATAGTGCTGTTTTTGTTCATTAATATCGGGCCAGACTCCTTTGAGTTTCGCTATTCCTAGTTACGGATTTGGCCATGCCCTGCCACTTAAAAAAATAATCCTGTTTAAGAGCAGTCAGGGTATCTCCTGCAATGCGTAAGTTTTGAATGAAAATAACATGATAATGATACTTATAACTCCAAATTATTGGTAAAAAATACTCATTTTATATTAAGGGCCCGGCGACAGCGGCTCGCAGTTTCGAGGTGCGATTGGCTATTATTTCATTTTATTTCTTTCAAACAACCGAAAGAACAACTGTCCAGTGACACGCATTAAATACTGTTCGAACACAAATAACACATATAAGGGAAACATGCCCGAATCAGAAATCATTTTGGTATTATGTTTGGCCTTACGTTTACCTAATAACAAAATGATTTCTGACTCAAGCACATTTCCCTTATATTATTGTACTAGCTGACCCGGCGAACTTTGTTCCGCCTTAATGTTAATAAATAAGCAGATTTTTTTTTTATTGGAAAAAATACAAAAAAAATTAATTTTCTACATCAATCATTCATAATTATTTCTGTATTTTAGTACATAGGTTGCTCTTCATTTAAGTACCTTGTGATACACGACATTTTTTGTTTTATTATCAGGCGCAAAAACAAACAACGCAGATGGTCTTCCGACCCGTGAACATGCCACGTATAATTGACCATGGGAAAAACATGAATGTTCTAGATTTAAACCACAAACTTTTAAGGATTGGCCTTGTGATTTATTGATGGTCATGGCAAATGCAAGACGTATCGGAAATTGAAGTCTTTTAAATTCAAACGGCATATCGGTTGGGATCATCGGTATCCTCGGAATGAGAACTTCCCCACCTTTGAATTTTCCTATCATTATCGTAGCGTAAATTACATTGTTCATCAATTTTCTAACCACCAAACGCGTACCGTTGCACAGTTTTGGTTGGTTTATGTTTCGAAGCATGATTACTACGGAGCCAACCTTTAGGCGTAAATTGTGCGGTGGTAAGCCAGGCACGTCCAAAGAGTTTAAAAATTCAATTGGATAGTTGGTGGCTTCATCTTCATTTGTGACGCAGTCAATAGATTTGAATGAATGCATTGTTCCAATGATCTTATTTTGAATTATGTAGTTTAGGTCATCTACATCTTTATTCTTAGCCGCTAAAATTGCTCGCTCACTCATCCATTCATAATTTTTGTAGTTAGAAATAATTTCTGGAAATACATTGTTGATAAGTTCGTCTTTTGATGAGACAAAATTACAGAAATTATTTGGAAATGATATTAATCCGCTCGATTCATCGACAGGTACTTGACCATTACCGATAGTCAGCAATTGCTCCGAAAAATCTTCAGCAGATGTATCATTAAGCAATGTAACTCTCATGTTTGTTGTCAGTTGCAGTTTCTTCACATGGCGCCATAGATTTGACGATTTGAGGCAAGCGTTTATTTCGTCGGCAGCCGTAGATCTTGGAATTACTGGCAGTATTTGGCGGAAATCGCCAGAAAGTAAAATCATTGCTCCTCCAAAACATCTCGAGTCATTGCGTAAATCTTTTAATGTTCGGTTAAGTGCTTCTAATGCACGTTTATGCGCCATTGTGCATTCGTCCCAGATGATGATTTTCGATACCGCTAAAACTTTGGCCATTGCTGAGTGTTTTGCAATATTACACGTTGGTTCTTCAATAGTTTGAAGATTTAACGGTAATTTGAATGCTGAATGAGCCGTACGGCATCCTTCTAACAATGTGGCTGCTATTCCAGAAGAAGCAAGTCTTTCATTTCACGATATGGTGCTGGCATTCCTAACCTGATTAATAAATTACCGCACATGAGGTAACACATATCTTCGATCAAGAGTAAAGCACGATTATGTATCTCCTCATTCATCTCAATATCGTGATTTCTGGAACTGACACGAATTTGATGTAAAATATCTTCTGACATATTATCCTTGTATTTGTGCCACAGGTTACATGGGTTTGATGGAAAACATGTCGAAATTATGATAGCGAATAATGTGCGTATCTGACTTGGAGATGCAGAGATAATGGCTTCAGCGATTGTCGTATCCCAATGACTATCGTTTTCTAATAACTTCAATTCTTCACATGCAGCACGATATGTTGGGAATATTACACCATTAACAGTTCGTAGTGACTCAAATGACGTTGGCCCACGCACATTTACCAGCAACAACCGCAAATAGAAACATTCATTATACGTCAATCACATACGTCATTACATAGCTGTCATTATACGTCAATTTTGTTATTCCAAGTCTGATTCTTTTTTGTTATACCACGTTTTATAGTGACTGACGTTAAATGTCAAGTCACACGGGAATGATGTCGAACGGGATAAAAAGTATCCTATGTCCTTCTCCTGGCTCTAAACTACCTCCCTACCAATTTTCAACTAAATCGGTTCAGCCGTTCTTGAGTTATAAGTGAAGTAACTAACACGACTTTCTTTTATATATATAGATTATTTGTATTCGAACAGTATTTATGCGTGTCACTGGATATTTATTTAACAACCTCCCCGAAATGAAATAAAATGAAATAATAAATAATTTTATTTAACCTTAATATTTAAGTAAACTAATGTAAGTATTAAGTAATTCTGAGTCGGTTTTACATAGGTACCTAATTAATTAATTTGCTCGTGTGGCGCCGACTCAAAATTACTTAATTTAATAAGAATTAAGTATCAAAATCGGTATACCTACTCAGTAAAAAGTTCTGCACGGTCATACATAAAAAAAATACGCGTTGGATTGGGAACGTCGTTCGTTTTTGTTTTCGTCGGTTAAAAAGTAGGTTTAACAATGTTGAGCTATCTCATTAAGACGCGGTCCACATTCTTTTTTTAGGTCACAACAAAGCTAAATTGCAAACTCAAGCAATGTGGTTTGATAAACGCTTGCTGGCTTGCTTGATAAACGTATACGCTCTAATTAAAGGTCAAGGTGGTAGCCATAGCCACGGAATTAAATGAATCAGGCGGGATACATGCAGATACATACTGCTGTATGTCCACCAACCAATATACCTAGTTCAAAACGTATGTTGCTATAGCTTTTACTTTGAATAGAATACCTACCCAGAGACGCGTTTCGGGGCTCTGTAAGATGGTTTTAAGTAATTTTTAAAGAATGCGTATGCGCGGCCACGGGCATACCTATAGGTAGTTTGTGTGCTAAAAACGCACAGACCTGTTATGTTAGGAATATCAAAGCGGAATACAATAGGCTGTCTTATCACTGAAAGCGATCTCATCCAGACAACCATTTGGTGGGGTGGACTATGGATTCGACAAAAACGATAGTAGGTATTATAATTATTAGGTACATACTTACTAAAATATAATTTTTTCTGTGTTCTTATGATACCTACCTATAATAATCTAACCTGAAGGCTTCATTGCACAACACACGAGTAGAATTAGAATGGTAGAAAACTTTCTGATTTGCGAATTAGTCTCTACTTTCACGTCAATACGTACCTACCTAACTTAAATTATACGTTACAACTGTTATGTATTCTTTGTCCTAGTTACCAAACACATAGGAACCTACTAAGCACTAATTGTGTCGTATCCATCACGCACGAAATGCTCATCTGCTTAAATTACTTTGCAATTTGCAACGCCTCTACTATGGGCTTGCAATAGGTAGGTACCTATGTGTCCAATGCCTTGCTTTGGCACTAAGTAGAAATAATAAATTGCACTGTACAGTTTCTTGTTAGCTCTACTGTTGAACTTAGAATTTCTTTGATACGCCGGTTTCCTTACGATGTTTTCCTCACCGTTTGAGAGTACCTAGGTGGGTAGGTACTACCTACTGGCACTGTGCGAATATATTTTTTCTAAATAGAAAAACTCATTGGTGCACTACCGGTTTTGAACCCACGACCTCAGGGTCGGAAGCCGGCGCTGCTACCACTAGACTGTTTTTTTTAATTATTATTAGAGGTAAGTAACTTTTATTTACTGTACCAACGTTTTAATATTCATACATACATACTACCTATCTAAGTAATTTACCTACTAATTCATAATTATATACCTAGGCTAGGTTTAGGAAGATTTGATAGGATAGACTTGCCTTTCATGAAAAAAGCTGAAAAATACCTACGTACCTAAGTCCATAAATATAAGGAATGTTCATGGTAGTAATCAGATAATTTTTTTTGTAGTTTTAGTTAGGTACCTACCTACTTTATTAAAACTAAATTTTAAACTGGTCCTCATCATAAATACCTACCTACATACCTAGAAGGTATCTTAGAAGGTACCTAATCATATTCGTGCTAAATTGAGTAGGTAGGTACAAGTATAGTAACTTTATTAACACGCACCTACTTACAAAAAGCTCAAACCCAAAGCTCTCAATCTTGTTCCCGTACTTCCTACACCCAAAACTTTTCAACATTGACGATAAAACAACAAGTAAAAAAGAAAAAAAGCGCGCAGCGAACAAACTCCAACCAAAGCAAAAAAAGCTGTAATCTGCGCGTTACGAAACACGAATTTTTTACTCACCATAAACGATAAGTAGGTGAACTCGCAACAAATTCACGTTCCAGCAGACTTGAACGAAGCCATGATCCAGGTTTTCCAGTTTAAAACATTGTTTAATTCATCACTTCCAAACAAGGCAAGTAACTTGTACCGGGCCGAACACTGTTTATTATTATTTGTTGACACAAAACGAGGTTATTGCCGTTTACGCTAACATCTGGGCATCACTAAATAGAGATTTCACTGGTACCTACGTTAGTACCTACATTCAGATATTTGAGGCTGTTTTGCTATTTTCTGAACAAAACTTAAATGTTTGTAACACTAGCAGGTATACGCGCGGCAAGCAAGTGGTTGATGCTTGGGTACATACGAAAAAAAACACAAAAGTTGAACACAGCGCACACAACCTTTACAATCAAGGCAACGTCACAGTGTGAGTGAATCGGGCACAGCCACTGCCACAGCTTCGAGCACGCGCGACTCTGATAAGATTGCCAGCTCGAATCGTAAAATAGTCAAATATCGTATTTACAATCTACTGAAGATAAAGATTTAGGTATATGATAAAACAAGTAACAACCTTGACCAAGTTACCGACTATGCTACTGAATTTATACCTCTAATCTCTATTTAATAAATTTTACATCTTCATAACCTACCTACTTATATCAATAGGATTAAAAAGTTTTATGAAAATATTTTTTGCCTATCAGCCAGCCTCTAAAATGCTTATTCATTCTCTGAAAACCGTGAATAAAAAGCACTTTTACTCTCTAGTGAGTAAAAGTGCTCTCCGTCTCTCTCTCTCGCTCAAACAGAATTTAGAGCGCACCAATAAACGACCTCCATTTGAATGCTTTACAACCTGTTTGATTCGAAAAATACGTGTTCTATTTATAATTAATTTAACCTTATTATTCATTAAATGTTTATTTTCGCCTAAATCTTTCTTTTTCTCGTAGTTATGGTTTATAGCATAGTATGCAACCCTTGAAAAAAACGGATTTTTATCGAGGGCTTTAAAAAACTTGCGTGTCGCTCAGGATTCTGCCTCTTTAATCACTCGCTACGCTCGCGATTCAATAATCATGATTTACGCCCCACGGTCGTGATTCAGTCGTTAGAATCCTTGACTTGCTCGTGATTCATCTATGGCCCTTGCTTTAAATCGACCCTTTATTCACTAATTGCATATTATACTAATTAATGTAAAAAGTTTTGTACCTAAGTACGTGATTATTTAGTCCAGTCGGGGCAGACATTTAAATAGAAAAAATTCCGGTGAGCGATTTTTTTTTAAACATCGGGGGGAGGTGGTTGGAAGTATAAATCTCGAGTTTTGAACTAATCCCGGTAGAGGGTTCGCTGCCATCTTGTTTAAAGTTTTTCTGAAATAACTCGTTAATTTTCAACTTTAGAGCAAAAATGGTAATCGCAAAGTTGTTGGAAATTCAATTTCTCACAAGTTTGGTCATGATCATTTTTACGCTAGGATCAATATTTGCAGAGTTATACTATCAAGTTTGTCAAAAAAATCGTAATGGGTGGAATTTTATTTCCGTCAACTTTTTATTTCTCGCACCCTTCTTACTCCACGATCAATATTTTCGGATTTATACTCAAATCGGAGCTGAAATTGTTTTTATTTTTCATATATTTTATATTTAAACTTATATTTAAATTTATAGTACAACTCTGCAAATATTGATCCTAGCGTAAAAATGATCATGACCAAACTTGTGAGAAATTAAATTTCCAACAACTTTGCCATTACCATTTTTGCTCTAAAGTTGAAAATTAACGAGTTATTTCAGAAAAACGAAAAAATATAACTTTAAAACAAGATGGCGGTGAACCCTCTACCGGGATTAGTTCGAAAATCGAGATTTATACTTCCAACCACCACCCCCCCCCCCCCAGACGTTTAAAAAAAATCGCTCCCCGGAATTTTTTCTATTTCAGGCTAGTTTTATGTCTGCCCCGACTGGACTAATTATAAAATTCATAGTGTTTATAAATTTTTCATGTAATAAACAGTATAAAATTAAACCACACCGTGTATCGACCACAAGGAAAAATAAAAAAAAGATTAAAACTATCCCTAGAAATCGGGTAAATCAGAAACTCGTTTGTAAAACCGCTACAAGAAGGTCCGTGTTTATACAGACCACCTCACTCACACACAGCAACCGGCCTTCTGATTGGGTAAGAAGTTGTCGAGTGCTGCCTCCGCCCGCGCACCAACGTCCTTGCGGCCACCGACCGAAGCCGGCTTCAACTAACTTCAAGCTTTAACAACTTTAAACTTCGTATGCTATACATAAAGTCAACTTAACTTAGGACCTGTCTGGAGTAAGCCCACATTAGTATCATTTTCACCACTGTACCACAACAGCGTTTTTGTACCATGATTGTGGTGTGTTGTGGTGTGCAGTTTTTATAACTTTATCAGATTGGAGGCATTGAAATTCCAATTCATACAGGCACCTACCTGTTTAAAATAAAAATTTAAACTTATTTTATGTGTTATTGACTTTTTCAGAATGTCCAAAATTTTACAGTTTTTAATTTCTTTCAGGCTTATTTTTTTACTTATCAATGTCAATCGTAGTGTGATAAAGAAGATATCAATAATAGTTTTCATTAATAGATTTGAAACCTTGTATTTGAAGGTATGGAATATTATTTTTAAATGTGTATCATGGCCTTTTTTTTATTTCTTTAAGTAAACAAAGTCTGAGCCAAATCTTTAGGCACCTCGTTAATTATTGTCGACCCGCTAGCTCGCTAAAAAAACGACTACCTTTTACCAAACATAAAAACTACCCATTTCAGTCACCCTTGCCAGATTCATTCCTTTAATAGATTATCTTATACCTAAGTAACAATTAAGTAGAATTGTCAATTTTCATAAAATAAAGCAGTTTACCTGTAAAATGTCTCATATCATTTATTTCATAGATATTTGGTAGAATGCCTAGACAATGAATTAATTCGCATCATCTAATCACTTTGAACCTACTTCACTTTAGCTAGCGAAACCATCACGCACAACTATTATTTGCCTGGCCATAAAATCTAAATAAAAGTACTGACCAAAATATCATACGAATCCTTTAAAAAAATTAAATAACGCATATTCTAAAGCTAACAGTGTAATAAATAAATATACCTATATAAAAAATATTGGTGACCAATACATACAACATTATTTACATAGGTACCTCGAGTTTTGGGCACCAGATAGCTTATAAAACACTTATTACATTTTATTTTAATTATATCATAATGTTTAGTTTATCACAATAAAAGGAAAAGTTAGGTAACTTTATTTTATTACTTATTAAATTCAATTACCTAAGTTTAAGCCTTTACGACGTATTTAAGGCATTAAGTTTCAAATGTTTTCTATTTTCAATACAAATTGCACTTTCTAAGCACAGTTCCAACTACAATCATAACAATCTAGGTGCATAAAACATTTTTATTACGATAATTATGTCATGACTTGACACAAGCACAAAAGTTAATTCCTAACGTGGGTGGCATGCAAGGAATCATTTACAACATAAAAACATTATAACCTACGCAGAAAATACCTGCAAATATGTAAATTTGTCGTAAATTTGGCCCTCGTGCGTGGCTTTACCATTTTAATATAATAATAATGTAACATTTACATCCTCACCCACGTTCGATTATGAAGAAACTGACAAAATCACTTGCGATTTTAGTAATAACGATATAACTTTTATTCCGAATCAGACTCTTTTGAACACAGATAAAATAATAAATGTTCTAGAATTGAAAATAAAACACTTTATTTAAAGTAAAAGTTGTTATTATATGTATATGTAAATATAACAAAAAAAACTTAAAGTAACTGAATACTTAGGTAGGTAAAGGTGAATATAAGTCTTAGTAGGTAGGTAATATGATTGATTTATTAATAATAGCTTACTTTGGGGCTAGATAGTGCTGTGTGGATTGTCCAGCATTATTTATTTATTTATTTATTATTTATTAGATAGAAAATATCTCATTTTAAACCCTAGAGGAATCTCTCTTACAAACAAACTCTCTAAGAGCACTACAAAGTCACGCAAAATTCCTGTATAGTTAGGTACGACTATTATGATAAAACATAAAACCATTGAGTTAGAATAAAAACACGCTTCAGAATTAGAATCAGTATCAGAATAATCTTTATTGTAAACTGTTGAATGTATAACTTATAACTTAATACCCTAAAATTATAACTTAGTACCCTAATGTAACAAGAAAGTCGAAGTTTTTGTATTTAGCTAAACTCGTTGGTAGGAAAACTGTTTAAGCTGATATTTTTTTTTTTTTTATGCCAAAGCAGGCAGACGAGCATACGGGCCACCTGATGGGAAGTGGTCACCGTCGCCCATGGACACCTGCAACACCAGAGGCGTTGCTGATGCGCTGCTGGCCTTTTAGGAAGAGATGAACCCGCCTTTTGAAGGACCCCATGTCGTAACTCCGACATTCTCCGTATTTTGCTGAACTAAAGCTTGAACTCTTCAATCCGTAATCAACTTGGTTGGATACGATATTTCATATATAAGTTCAGTTATTTCACATGTTTTAAAATGTTGAGAGAGAAGAATGTACTCGTACATTGACGTGTGTCAGCCCCTTAGTCTGGTGCCTTCACATGGGCTATGTTGGCTCGAAGTTATACCGTTGGATCTAACACTCCAATGTGTGAATAGATCTTGGACAGTTATTGGAGATAAAGTTTGGTTCATCAAAATCAGAGCCAAGTTGAATTCAATGTGTGGCGCCGGCATTATACGTACTCCAATTTTCAACATTCATAATATAGCATATCAAGAATAAATCCAGTTTAGAACTACAAAAACCATCGCAGTCTACGAACCCATTTGCTAAAACACATTTTTTGTCGTACTACGTTGTACCTACCTACTTCCTTAGTCTTGAGTTACGTGTTTATTGTAAGACATAAAAAGCGTGCTCTGCTATGGAAATACCACCGATGCACAAGACTAAAAATACTTATTTTTATACAACTAGCTGACGGAACAAGCTGATGGCCCACCTGATGTTAAGTGGTACCCATCACCATAACAAAGCATTGCCTCGTAAATCACGCTCGACAAGAACGTGCTCTACGATGCACTGCCCGGCGTCCATCAACTTGAGGCATACAGATATTAAGCTTATTGTGCCTGAGTTTCACGGGCAAACAGTCTCTTCAAACCGAAACACAGCGTAGCTGCTTGGCGAATGGCGGCAGAGAAAGACGTGGTGGTAATAATACTTCCCTGAACGAGCCCTTCATAAAGAACTCAACTACACAAAATAAAACGAAATCTAAAAATAAATCACTGGAATTCGATATAGCTATAAGCAGGATACTAAATCACGACCAAGGCCGGGGGAAGCGACAAGGCGTGACAAATCCGTATCGGATTACCCTATCTTATCTGAAGACGTGGCTAAGACCTTGCTCTCACAATGTGTGCCCCGGATCTTGAAGATAAAAGATAAAACTAAGCATGCTGTCCACGAAATATTACTTAATGTAACAACTACCTAATGCTCTACGAGACTGGTCATCGACGACAAATCTCGAAATCTATGTTATATATTTTTAATATTTTAAATTTTTAAGATTATCTAAATATATATAACTCAATGGTGACTGACTGACTGACTGACTGACATAGTGATCTATCAACGCACAGCCCAAACCACTGGACGGAACGGGCTGAAGTTTGGCATGCAGGTAGATGTTATGACGTAGGCATCCGCTAAGAAAGGATTTTGATCAATTCTACCCCCAAGGGGATAAAATAGGGGATGAAGTTTTGTATGAGATTTTCAAAGTAAACGAGCGCGAGCAAAGCCGCGGGATCAGCTAGTATATAATATATATGTAGATTAATTCTTGGTTTAATGAATCTCATTCCTTGTATTACACAAAGTATAAATAGTCCACATTTAGTTAAACCTTTAGGGGTCTTATGATCAGCCATCCTCAGCATCAGCCTGAAGAATCTCTCCATGCCTTCTCCATCCACCGACTTTTCTCGATACAACCGTCGATCCATCGGCGTTATAATCATCACCTACCTTCGTGGTCGCCATTCGAGAACCTTAATTCACTGCTATATTATGTGTTATTTTTATGTTTTTATGTTTCAATTGATGTAGGACATGTAATAACTTTTTTTGTTTTTAATTTTATTTTCCAAACGGTTGTATGAACTTCCAACAATTTGTCCCTCTACCATTTCAACAACATAGGTAGTTATGATTTGTATAATTTCCAGCTATTTCGGTTATGTTTTTTCTGCGTGTATGGTATGAGCATATAGAGTAGGCGTCTTCAACCTTTTTTAGTGCAAGGGCCAAACATCGATTTCACATCGTCCGAAGGGCCACCACTTTTCACGACACTTTACCCCTTATCAATAAAATAAAAGACATACATAATTTCAAATTTCAATAATCTTTATTGGTGGCCGCGGGCCGCAAGAAATTAGCTGGCGGGCCACATGAGGCCCGAGGGCCGCAGGTTGAAGACCCTAGATATAGAGCATCATCATCAACATATCGATCTTTCCTATCCAGTTCAAGTTGATCGATTTGCTCTAAATCCCAAATCGAGTGACCGGAAAATATTTATTACAAAATTCCACAACACTTCGAAACTGAACTAGGTACCTACTTTTAACGGAACTTGGCGTCCATGTGGGCAGATGCTCATGAATGCTGGGCTTAATGTTTCTTGGGTGTCAGGCTGTTAAAGTTTAAACAGATCATAGGTACACTCAGCACCAATTAAATAGATCTTGCTCATTTTTTACGGTTTTTCTAAGTGATTATTAGCATTTTATTCTCTATATTTTTTTGCTGATAGTATTTTTGAAAATGTCATCTGTCAGTCTTTCCGCGCATAAATTTAAAAATATACAAAAAATCTCCAAATCCTGTTTTGATGAGATTGCTAAACATTTTATTAAATTACGTTTAAGGATATTCAATTCAATTCAATTTATTTATTTCAGATGTCAATCCATAATTTGTTAGTAAACTTAATTAAACATGTCAAATGTGTTAGTACAATATTGAGTTACCTATTAATACAATTACTAAAATTAAAATTTATTATTTATTTATTTTGTGTCCTTCACTGAGTCCCGGTCAAATAGACTCGTAGGTAGTCTATCCAACCAGAACCCGAATGAAGGATTTAAAAATTGGTGAGTCGTACCTGTCCGCCATGACGTTCAGGATGGTGTTGGTGCTGCCCCGCACTCTGCTGAGCAGTGAGGCAGTCTTTTTGCGGACGATGGCATGAAAGCCATCGACTCCAGACGACTGGACGATATCCAGGATAAGATCAGATAGTACCTACCTCATTGAATATGCGAGGTAGATACTGCAAGAGACTAGAAACTTCTGCCAATTCTAGTTTCTAATCACCAGGCGCAATCTGAACCACTTCAAGCCCAGAATCAATAAGCAGGTTCATTAGGTAGGTACCTAGTAGTACTCAGTCTTTGATAAATAATTTTAGAATAAAAATATCTCATCGAAGTAAATAGTTAATAATTTTACTACAGAATTATTTTAACGAACTCTGATCACGTTCAAAGTTGTGACAGTTTTTTTTTGCAGGTACTTTTCATTTACCAACTAGTCACGTAACAGGCTAATTGCGGCCGAGTCCCAACACAAAGCTAGCACAAAATATTCACGACAAAATTGCGACAAAGCCTCCTTTTGTGTGTTTTTATCACAAAGGTTCTCTGTGGTCTGGTGATAAAATAAATTCACTTTATGGTCTGTATTTTGGTATTCCACACCTTATTTCTTGGCACTTATAGTCGAAAATGGTTTAGTTAATGGACAGTCTGAAAGAGTTACTAGTGTAACAAATGAAAGTCCATACAATATTATTTTAATGATGACTAGCGACTCGCCCGCGCGCCCCTGCTTCGCACGGGTGCACATTGTTTTTCTACTATATCATATCATGCATGTATTATACATATTTATAAACCTTCCTCTTGAATCACTTTATCTATTAAAAAAACCGCATCAAAATCCGTTGCGTAGTTTGGACATGAGGATATAGGGACAGAGAAAGCGACTGTTTTATACCATGTAGTGATAGTGATAGTGATGAATATTGTTATGGATTTTTATATTACGTAAAGTTTTCGCTCTTGCAAGGTGGGCAGACCACACAACCAATGTCAACAGCTTTATTAGTGAACATGGCTAATTTGTACATACCTACCTGTTATTCTGTGATTTCGATATTTGTGTATGATCAAGGTTTGCTCGTTTTGGATCGAGGTAATTTAACACGGCTAATTAAATAACCTGAAAAGGTCATACAGGTTCGTACTTCATGACTTTTTAAGCGACATTTAGAGTCCATATTTGAAGAGTTCGACTCCAATAAGTAAAACTCCAATTAGGTAAGTAGGTACTGGTCTTATAAATGGAACCTCTAACCTGTCCTCGATACTGAGTTAGGTAGGTACACATCAGAAGGTATGACAGACCTACCAACTATTCGTACCAAAGATCATAAAGGGCCTAGTAAAGGGAAATTTAAAAGTTATAGTACATTTGGCATCACAGTTTATATCTGATAGAAAACGCAGACTAATTTGACTTTCCCTAATATCTATTGTAACCTCTATGGTATGCACGGTACTTACCTCATTCTTTTATTCCTGTACCTGTACATACAAAAATTCTCACACGCATTTTTAAGATTGAGTATTTCCTTATCTAAGAAATGCCAGCGGCAAACGAATTACTAATGAGCGCGCCAGTCTACTGACCACAATAACAAACCTCTTACCTATTTACTTTTTAGAAGCAATTAGTTGACTAATAGATAGCCTCCAACGATAAAACACTTACAATGGGTACCAAGGAACTGACGCAATAAAACCATTGTTTGTTATCCCCAAAAGGCGAAAAGGCCATGCCATACAGGAGGTATGTACCTATATCATTACCTGCTTAACGTTTTCTGGGTAAAGTTGGCACTGCCATGACTTGGGTATGGCACATCCTGACGTGCCCTCAATCGACGAGACCTTGGAACCACTGGAGATACCTAGCTGCTGTTTGCGTCCGGGCAATGGACTGGACAGCAGTGGAAAAAATGTGTCCATTCAATCTGGGTGAGGGTGGGACGAGCTTTCAACGATAGAGCAGCACTTTTGATTCTCAACTCTGCTCATCTTGGCTTGTGTACAGCTTGTATCAGAGTGTGGACCGGGAATGTATCGCTTTCAAAACGGAAAATGGGGGACAATGATTCCATCTAAATGGCCTCAAGTAAATTTATCGCCGTAACAAATGATAATTGACAAAGTCAGCGCTTTCCCCGACCCGGAGGTGAGGCCACCGCTATTCTTAAATGACACTATTTAAGAATAGCGGTGACCGTTACATAGCGGGCAAATTAAATTCCTTGGTCCTTTGTTATTAGTGATAATCTAGGATCTGTAATGTGTTCGTAGAAGACGGCCACCGTTTTTAAGGAAACCTTGTCTTAGCTGCCTCAAAAACTAGCCACCGCCACCTTAGTCTCACTGGAGAATAAGGCTTTACTATGAACAGCAACGACTATACATAATAGGGTATTGAAAGTGGACAACTGGTACAAGACTACAAGGGCTGGGCAGCGGACGCATAGCTATTTATATGTTGCCGTATTAGCTAAATCAAATTCCTGATCTTCGAATATGTTGTTGCAGGTGCAATTTATTGCTGTGATAAGCTGATGGATAAGATTTGTTGACTATTCGACATCATCGATAAAGCATTGATTCCTAACAGTTCATAGACACTATTAGTATCTTATTAATCGTTTAGAACACGGAATCAAATTTTATTACAAGTTACTATTTATTATAATTAAGAGAAGAGTTGGAAGGGCTCGTCTAAGGAAGTACCTGACTAGGTAAGGTAGTACTGAACGAACCACGCAATGTTTCTCAGCGCACATATAATCTACGCTGAGAAGCTTTGCTGTGGTTCGAAAGTGCTGGTATTGGTGAAATTATTTGTCGCACTACAAGACAATGCCATTCTCATGACATTTTCCCTTTATACTTCAAAAAAGGAGGTCCTCAATTCGACTGTATGTTTGTTTGTGTGCACGATCACTCCGCCTACTATGAATTAACTTTGATAATTCTTTTTTGGAAGATCATGATTAATAATATCTTTATTCGTACTTGATATAATTATGAATTTTATTAAAATTGATGCATCACCGAATTTACAAAAGTCAAATAACAGTTGTAGTTCCTTTGAGTGTCAAGAATAACGTCCCTCCCCTTTCCCTTGTGTTAACATTCTAGTTTGGGGTATGGAATGTATATTTTATTACCTATTCATTTAGATAATTATGTTCTAAGCTCGTCGTGACTGAGATCCTCGTAGTACAGCCTACCTTGACACGAATCATTCCGTTGATTGCAATGTTTTATCTATTGTAATATGTATGTAAAGCCGCAATCGAATGTGCGATTCGATACGGTAATAAAGGACTAATATTTATTGAGAAATAGTATTTACTTACCAACTCGATGAATCTGATCTTTGTGCAATTGTGCAAATTAAAGTTACTACATTTTTATAAAGAGTGTGTGTAATTAAAGTTGGGAAAGTACCTACCCTATACAATTCACTTCTAGAACTTCTTGAAATGCCTACATTTTTTAAGAATGCAATTACACTAGTTAAATAAAATTAAAAATACAAAAAACCTGAAAAGACTATGGCTAGTTTTCCGACAGAAATATTGAACCTATTGAGATTTTTTTTAAAATTTCATGGATTAGTTATTTTTAACAATCCTTAAAAACCCTACTTCGTTTTTTTTTTTTTTATGTAAAAGATAGGCAAACGGGCTAACGGCCCACCTGATGGTAAGCGGTCACCGTCGCCCATAGACAACAACAACACCAGGGGCGTTGTCGGTGCGTTGCCTACCCTGAAGGACTTTATTAACATTTTTCTTGAAGCTTTCGCGCAATCAAATTTTGGCGAATAATTTTTGGATGATTTACCTTATTTTCTTTTTGACAGAGGCTACCGTGCCTAGCCGTGGCATCTCCTACCTAGTTTAATTTTACACAAGCACAACAAGCTTAAAATCAGTAAGTTATGCATACGTGCCAGCCATGACTGGTCACAAGAATATTGCCGCTTTTACGAATTACTTACCAATGCCACACATACTTACGCACCTACTTTGTAACATTACCTTTGTCTGAATATAATATGTTAGTGGTTGCTGTAGATTATGGAATCGTAAAGCAAAACCAATAACACCTAGCTTTAGAAGTTAATTTTGAGCTCAATGTCATTCCATAATTATTACAGAAATACATATTTATGTGCTAAAGCTAACGCACACAACGTTTTACGATCGTCAAGTTGTCGTCGTTCCTTTTGTAATTTTGTTAACATCTTTATTTCCCTTTATAACTAACTACTCGTAAGAAACTTAAATTATTGCTCAAAGCACTACATGAAGTGGAATTTATTTCATGTAGACTTCATATAGACCGCATGTTCTTGGATTTGTGTTGTGGAACTTTGAAACAAGGTTGGATCTACACGAAAGATTATAAAAAATCATAAATTATGTATAACAGAAAAAATACATACCTTCCTATGTTATATTTAGAGAAAAATATAATAAAGAATTAAAGATCGCTATCGCTACAAGTAAAGTTGGTATTAATATAATTTTATTTATTTTACCGGATTTACTATCTTTGTGAGAAACCGAATGTTTTTGATTAATAATAAAAGGTTTGCGCTATACGAGAAACTTGTACTGCTAAGATAAAAAATGTATCTTTATTGTTCCTAAATTTACATAATACAACGATTAAATGTATTTTTTTTTAAGAATGCTTGTCATAGGAGATTTCGCTCTTGTGAGCGCAATAAAACATTGATAAGATTTATGAATTATTAGTTGTTTTGGCGGACATTTTCACACAGCGCAATCTAGCCCCAAACCAAGTTTTTCCTATAGGTACGAGCCAGAGATAACTGATAAAATTCACACCTCATTTTCAACATTTTGACACTCAGTTATCACTACATAGTATAAAACAAAGTCGCTTTCTCTGTCCCTGTATCCCTATGTATGTTTAAATCTTAAAAACTACGCAACGGATTTTGATGTGGTTTTTTTTTAATAGATAGAGTGATTCAAGAGGAAGGTTTATATGTATAAAACATGCATGATATAGTAGAAAAACAATGTGCACCTGTGCGAAGCAGGAGCGCGCGGGCGAGTCGCTAGTTGATTAATAAATGAAAGAATGATTTAAGGATGTACGAGTACATAATATGCATGATATTTTATGTAATTATTAAAATATCCCTAAAGAATGTATTTCCATTACCTAACCAACTTATACCTTTGCAACGAAATATTAAATATGAAACATAATATGGAACTGGCATGTCGGGACTACTCACTCAATATGGCAAGTCGCTTTCTACATCAAAAACCAGCGTAGCCTGGCCTGTGGTGAGGAATGGAGCTTTGGAAGGTTCAAACAAATAACTTTCAAGTGAGACAGCCGAGAGTTCAAGTGAATTTGGCGATGGTTTAGTTTCACTTCGAACGCTTCTGTAAGCCTGGGGCATAACTTTTATTATACCAAGGTGTTTTGATGACGTTTCATTACACTGTGTTCTACAAAGCCTAACATTTTAATCCTCCTTACTCATTGACCTCTTACTTATTAAATGACTATACTTACTAAATCATTCAATAGCCCTGTGCATTTTTTTATAATTTTAATTTTTAATAAGACTGAAATATTTCTCTTTATAATAGAAACCAATTACTCAGCAAAACATTGGTTAGTGAATCATAAGTTTGTGTGTATTTTTATTCTCCTCCACTGGTGTTTTTGTAAATTTTCTTTATGGAGGTCCATAGATTATCTGAAATGAAGCTAAATTATTATAAACTACAAGATCGGCATCATTTATACAACATAAATCATTTTATGCTTGTAACAAGACCTTATAATACCTAGAATTCATAGAAAACCATTTATTTTGTAGGTTACGGTTCTCACAATGAACCTATCTGTCAAAGGTAGGTTTTTGTTGCCGTGAACTCGACACCCGAAACCAGATTCGGAGAATTTAATAGCAAACAATAAATTAAAACGTGAACCTCCACTTAACTTATAAACCAGATTGAAAACATCAATCTTCAGATTGCGCGAGCCACCGGCGCCGGCGCCGAATTCGGACATTTCGAATTTACGTGAGCATTAGTCAAAAGAACGACAAACATTAAATTCTGTGGAAATTTCACACATTTGAATGGACGAAACCGGTTCAAACAATAAGAATTTCCAATAAAAATTTAATATTTTATGAGTTTGACGGCGCCAACCAAAATACTACAACCTACGACATCGTTATACTTGGTACACACCTACCGACTGCAAAATATAAAATAGTAATGAACAGAGATTAGCTAAGCTATAAATAATATCAATTCAGAAAACTCTCAAGTGATATAACCAAGCATTTTTATGGTCGATTTTAAGTTTCTAAACGAGACTTTATATTTTTATCGTTGGATGGACGTGCATAGAGATTATAATTTTAATCAAATTCGGAAATTGTTTAAAATTCATCTGTGATGTTGATGTCAATCTTCACACGGGAAACAATTGAATGAAGACGTCGGTATAAATTAATTCGATGCCCTCCCGATTTTTTAAATAATATACGTGCGTTCGTTCATTAAAACTTTTCAAAGCTTATCAAATGAAAATCCACTAGGTATAAACTTAGCCTTTGGCTGGCCTCACAGCTCACATGGTAGTACCTATGCCTTTTTTGGGTCCGATCCACACTAAGGACAAAAAATTATGTCATGAACATAAATGTTTGTTCAGTGTCTAATGTTTTATGTATAGTATGCATTTAAAAAATGTCATTGGGACCTATGCTTATTTTGGTAGGTACTCGTATTCTCCTGTGGTTTGGGACTAAATGGCGTTGTGTGGAATGTGCACAAATATTTATTATTGTTATTTATTAACTATCTGAATTTAAATACAAATTGTTGGCCGGTAATATAATTTCAATGTAAATGAGCTAATTTAATTGCGCAAAATTGTATCCGCCATAAGGAGTTCTCAACATAAAGCTCATGAAGTTACGAAAATCATTTGTATTGTCCAGATATTTATGATAATTTGAACCGGTTGATATTCCGCCAAATAAGCATATTTTCAAGAAGAAGCCAAATAAGTTAGGAATTTTGTGTCATAAAATCTTTATTTCATAAGAGGCGGTGGCCGTCAATGACGGCTGTATTAATAGGTCTACTAGACCCCTTGTGTCGCATTGTGGACCATCTTACTTAGACAAATCGTTGACCATCGCTAACAGTCGATCACCAAACTTTGTCGTTCGACCTCAAATTCAATTCCATAGGAACTTTACTGATTTGGAAAGGGTAAAAAAAGTGTAGAGACTAATACCTTCCAACGTGAAAAAATAATAAATAGGCATACAAATAAAAGAACTGACAATAGTTACAATTCAACAGCAATCTATCCCAACTAATATTATAAATGAGAAAGTAACTCTGTCTGTCTGTCTGTCTGTCTGTCTGTCTGTTACGCTTTCCCGCTTAAACCTCTCAACCGATTTTGATGAAATTTGGCACAGACAATCTTTAGACCCTGAGAAAGAACATAGGCTACCTTTTATTGCGAAAAAAAGAGATGAAGAGATTAAAAGTACGCAGACGAAGTCGCGGGTACCAGCTAGTAAAAAATAAAGGGTGTAAATATACAAGTTTAAAAACAATAAAAAAACCACCAGACCAGAGCTTTATCATCGCGGGAACGGTTACCGCATCTGACCAAACCAAATTGTGTGTCCTAAAGTCCTAATTTGTGAGTAAACGCTCAGAGTATTGTCTTTTCTCATGAATCCTCCTACTCAGTGTAGATTTATGAGTTATGGGAAAAACGTTTAAGCTTTGTAGGAGGTTTACTACCATTGTACACATTGTAAATCCTGGTTCCCATTCCCATGGCTCCTATATAAATATCGCACACTATTAACAAAATTACCTACTATCTTTACACATCCATCACTAATTATCATACAACATTAGAGAGACTCTTTGAGGATGTCTTAAAGGTGTACAGTAGTCAGCCTTTACAGATCCTCAAAGATTAAGGCTACCGCCTGGCTAATGGTTTTTGGCTAACGGCTGGTTGCTGAAAGCGTGATCAAAACAAATCGGCTGTCAAAATCAAAAAAAGTACTAAGATATCTGAGACTCTCAGATATTTTAGTACCAGGAACAGTAGATCCTCTCAGTCTGAGAGTTCCTGGGGATCAAAGTCGTGAAGCAGTTTCTGTTCATTCTGTTCACTCTCATCGCTCTAAAACAAGAATAAAACATGGTTCTTACATGAAGACATGCACTAATTGTTATCTCGCGTAGTAAGTAGATGGTTCTAGCTGAAGCCTGAAATTTTTCAGGATGCGTATGTCTGGCAAAGGAGTTCTTCAGACTTCTAGTTATAATGATGAAGATAAATGTTTGTTTTCGATGGAAAACAAACCGTCAAACCCGTTGTTTGTTTGCTTGTTGTTGTTGTTGTTTGCTTATTTGATCCCTAGATCCAATTCGAAAAGCCATAAATACTCCTTTGGTGGGTATTCAATAAAATAAATATTGGCAGACATTAAATTCACGTTAACTTTTAAATTTCTCTGTTGTCAACATTAAGACCCCCAATAAATCAATGGTACTTATTTAAATTCTTTTTTTATGTTAAATGTAATTGGTCAATAAAATAAGTACAAGGTATAAGAATGGTCAAACCAGATAATATAGCTACAGCTTCATTTAATCAAATTGTCGTTAAGACAACTTTCTTCATTTTTATGTGATTGTAACTTTGATACAATTACAACCAAAAAACGTTCAAAAAACGTGTTTCTCTGCTACATTATGCATGTATTATACATAATAATAAAGCCTCTTCCTCCTACAACTTCCCCTTGAACTATGTATAAAAAACTCTACCTATGTATAAAAAAACAGCATCAAAATCCGTTGCGTAGTTTTAAAGATCCAAGCTTTTTTAAAGAGACAGAGGCAGACCGCGGGAAGCGAATTTGTTCTGTGATATTGCCTAGATAAGAAAACTTACCACTAATATAAACGAACTTATTGCGCCCTGCGGATTCACCCGCGTAGTTTTAAGTCCCGGTATTCCCATGGGATAAAAAGTAGCCTATGTGTTAATCCAGACTATAATATATCTCTGTGCCAATTTTCACCAAGATCCGTTCAGCCGTTCTGGAGTTATAGAGTAACAAACATCCATCCATCCATCGATACCTACTTACAAACTTTCGCATTTATAATATTAGTAGGATAAAATAGGACACACGTATTGGAATCAAACCTTAGAATCCAAAGGCTCTCTCAGCTGCAGTCTTGGTTCAGTTATCGCAGTGGTACCATTGCCATAAGTACCGCTGCTCGGTGTGGTAGGTGCCATTGCCATAAGTGCCGTAATGACGGC
Organism: Plemyria rubiginata; assembly: GCA_963576535.1. Taxonomy (NCBI): domain Eukaryota; kingdom Metazoa; phylum Arthropoda; class Insecta; order Lepidoptera; family Geometridae; genus Plemyria; species Plemyria rubiginata. Next base: position 6,273,643 of record OY754926.1, read on the forward strand.
TTCTCGGAGCCACTAATAGGCCACGTCCGCCGAGCTATCCTTTGCAGTTGGCAGATACGTGACGAGTGACTTCAAACCACATCATTATGAGACCAGTCGAGTGAGATGTTTCTAATTACCATTTGCTTTCACGGGTTATTATGATCTTAGGTTCAACTTTACATCATCCCGCAAAATACTAAGAGCAGTAAAGCAATAGTTCAAGAATAAAAAACTAGATTAATATAAAAAAATATTTAGAAAAAGTGCATCTGAATCATGCATGACACACACTTCTTTCTTTCTTCTTTTGTTTTTGGAAAGGTCGTTTTTTTATATTCTTGGTAAAAATACATAGGTACTTATTCTTTATTAAGTTCTTATTACCAAGAAAGAGACATACGACTGCATAACTATTTGGTTTCCGCACTATAACTACACTAACTCGAAAGCTACCAACCAATTTTGTAAAATTGACGATGCAATTGAAAACTGACAGTTACGACACAGAAAATACCTGCAGTAACAAGACAAGTAGCTTTCGAAAGGGGAAACGCTGCGGTATAAATCTATTATCTTCTTCACAAGATAATTGGTTACTTTGTTAGAACACGCTGAGGTTTTGGTAGCCAGAAATTTGTTTTATCTGTGGCCAAAATGCGTTGACCAAAAAGGTTGAGCTAGACGCTCTCTCTCTCTCTCTCTTATGTGTCTCTCTCTCTTCTTAGACTCAACTATGTAAAATTAGTACCTAGTTTGCTCAAATTTTCATAATAGCGTAAAATGAGAGAGGAATGAGACTCAAAAGGATTTTTTCTTTTCCATTATATAAACATAGAAAAAGAAACCAGTTGCTATTTACTACCTATGCCAAAGTCATATAAAAGCCCAGACACCTTCATCTAAGTAAATTGGCTCCTGCACAATATCTCACTTATCCAACTTTGAAATGGTACTAGAATTGTTGCGAATATCATCCGTGCGTTACGAAATCCACAATTTCACCTTACACAACCAACGAAACAAAGTTCTATCTAACCCGTTTTGCGAACCCGGAACTGCCACATCTGTGCCTCGCACAAAGGATATGACCTCTGACAATTTCGATCTCGTCAAGATAAATTACCAGAGAACATTTCATAACTCGTTAAGATAATGGTCTGTCACAGTTGAAAGAACTCAATCAACATCCCTTCAGCTTGATTGGATAATCTCATGTCTTACATGGCCTATACGATGCGAACAAGCGATGCGACGACGCGGCAAAACTTAACGTTCACATTGAATACAGACATTTAAATTGGTAACAAAATTAACGTTTATTTAAAGTTAGAATAATAGAACAAGAAGGAAGACCAAAAATGATAGTGTGATACAGATTTAGACACTATTTGTAAAAAAATGTCGAAGTATTTTTAATCGTTGTTTTGTTGAAGCATCTGCTTTTTTTGCATTAGCATTAACCGTTACCCAGGAAGAGTTTTATCATAAATTAAAGCACTTTATGTAACTATAAAATGGTTCATCATCATGGTTACGAGTTTCTCATAACCAGATCCAAATAATTGTTCAGAAAAATTATGATCAAAACCCATGATAGTTTCAAAAAACACGTTACACGATCGTTAGAACGACCGACTTGTAACTTTTGGATAAAGTAGCCAAACAACTTGTCACTTGTAACCAAGATGTATAGCGCCGAAGATAGTCTCCCACGTAAGACAGAGAAACCTGTAAGTTTCGATCACATTCGATGAATGGGCGCTCCGGCCCGTAAGCTTGCGGAACCCAGCCTGCATTCCCAGTCCAGCTCGCCATGTAAGGAACTCCTGGACTAACAGTAACTTGCGGCAAAAAGGCCTTCTAATTGGTGACGTACCGAACGGGATATCGACGACGTTGATTTACAATTAGACGAGCGAATAATGGCAGCGTTGCGCTAATTGGACGATTTAAAAATACAATTGTATGTCTACCGTTAAGCTGTTGCAGCATGTGTGGACTTTTGCAGTTATCAGTCGCATATGTATTTATATTTTTATCTGAATAGCTATTCTACTAGGCAGTAGGTATTTAGGTGCAACTTCATCATAAATCTTGTATTGCTGGACGTAGCTTTTTCACGACTTCGAATCTTCTTGTTTGGCAGCTAGGTACATTACATGACGCTGGTGGTCACGAGTGGTCACCCCACCAGCGACTTTTTAATTTATTTTATAATCTATAGTGATGTCTAAAAAAAATGGAATTCTATAATTACAGTTTTTGTGCCAAAAAAACTCCGAGGACAAAAACAACACTGGCGTTTTCTTTTGGCTAAAGGTTACATTCAAGTTACATTCAGATATTAAAAAACCATAAACCCTGTGAAGAATTTTTCATCCATGAAACAGAAAACATACCTTCCTCAACATTATTAAACTAAACTTGTTACAATACAGTAGTTTAAAGCAACGGAAACGAATGTAATGATTATCTTGTTTAGAGCCAATTATTTTAACAGTAAATTACAGCCTAGCGACGTGTAAAGGAAGATGTGTTACTTTTAAATGTGTAATGACATAGGTAGGTGATAGATGTGACCAGTTGGGTTCACACGCGAATGACTTGCTGAACGCAAGTCATTCGCGTGTGAACCCACATCGGTACATCATGCTATGAAACAAACGGTCAATGAAGATGCAATCATCAAATTGAGAACGCAGATATCATGCCAAGGATATAATCATTTAGGATATTTATTTTAGGTTATGATTTTATTCTTCGTCTTCAGCCTATTTTCGCCCAATGCTGAGTTAAGGTATCTTCCATTGTACGTTCCTTGCCCCAAACCGTGTAACGTCAAAACGTAATCTTGAGCTTTATTCTTTATGACTTAGGAGATACTTTTCCCTAACCGTGTGACGTCACAACGTGATCAAAACGCTAAGGCGTTTGTATTGGTCATAGTGAATAACGCACCAGTCTTGGGGCCCATCGTATCGAACTCTTACTGGCAACTTTGGCTGTCATCGGTCCATCTGACATGTGTGTCTTGCCATTTAATATTATTTTCCATACGTGACAGGTTGCTTGCTTATCTGCGCTGTTAGAATAACTGGTGTAACGATGTTTTTCTTCACCATTCAAGCGCACTGGCATTGAATAATCCATTGGTGCATGACCGAATTCGAACCCACGACTGAATCAGAAAGCGGTTTCATTCCCGCTAGACCACCGAAGCTCTGTGATCAAAATGACTATAATCTTTCTGTATCTAGGCTTAGAGTGATATAGATTAGTAGAATGCTTTGAGATTCTGTACTACTGCCAATCCGTCTACGTACTCGTACCATACTACCATTAATATAATTTAATTCAAGCGCCTACACGTTTTACCAGGCAGTAATTGCGGCAATTTCTAATATAAAACATTTCCGGAATATAATTGAACTGCACCTACATCTGTTGTTATTTAGACTGATTGCTGTAATTTGAAGTTTTTAAGAAGTAAAAACCGTGTACCATAGATTCATTAAAACATTAACCTTTCATCAAAAAGTAGGCAGCTTTTTGATTTGTAGTGCTCTACACCTCACCTAGATTCAAACGTAATTATGACGTACAAGCACGTACAACAAGGTTATTTACCTACATGTTCTGTATTTTTTCTAAGAAACAAATTTCAAAGTTTCATAGAATACCATTACGAAGTTCAACAATAATGTCTTGTAACCTTGACCTAATAAATTTTCCTATATACCTTGATTTAGCATAACTAAACCAACCAAGTGCGAGTCGGACTCGCGCACGAAAGCTTCCCTACCATTATCTATAAAAACGGCTATAAAAACAGTTTTTTGTAAAATTGTGTGTTGTGTAAAATTGTTGTTGACAAAAACAATTTTAATTAGAATAAACCTAGCTTTTAATTTAAATAAATTTTCTGCGGCAACAAAAAATATAATCATCTGTGACAATTTCAACTGTCTAAATAACACGATCCATGAGTACAGCCTGATGACAGACAGACCGACAGACGGACGGACGGACAGTGGAGTCTTAGTAATAGGGTCCCGTTTTACCCTTTGGGTACGAAATACCTTGGAGAAACTTTTTTTTTCCTATTTCGTCCCACTGCTGGGCAAAAGCCCAAGGACTTCCATTTCTCCCTATCATGTGAGGAACTTATTTGGACTAAAATTAATTTTATTGAACCTTCGCAGGTAATGGTATTTTATCCAAAACTTTGTTGTCTGTGATTTTTCATAACCTACCTTCAGTAATTTTATAACTTCAAACTCTTTGAAACGCGCGAGCGTTATAACAATGTAGAGTCCAGTAGAGTCGGTATGTTCCTGCAATGTATCTCTGGAAGTATTGATGATAAAAATTTAATCAATCAAAACATTACCAGTTTCGCAAATATAATATCTCTCAGCATTGGAAGCGCTACAACCAGCCCATCAAATTGTTTTTAGAAACAAATCTCCTGGTTTAGCAATTAATACGTGACCGGCCAGCTAATGGTGCAGCTAAACAGAATCAATGAGTGGAAATGCCTGGTGACTAGACACGTCACCTAACCAAAGGATTCATAGCCGGTTAGAACGATTTTTTGTAATGAACCGTCCGTCCTTTGGCTACATTCTCACGTGATGGTAATCGACAATGGTGTCAATTCTGTTGTTTAGTTTACTAAATTTAACCTAATTCGGCAGCACTAAAAATATTTCCCTCCCATTTCAAAAGACCAAAACGACAAGGATGGCAATCATTTTAGAGCTGTCAGATTAAGTTAGTTCAGGATAATGCAACAACAGAATCGACACTATTGTAGCAGACGTTAGGTCAAAACCAAATACATACAGAATAACGTTAGAATGGTCATGTAGGCAGGACGAGCTAGACTATTAGTTCTGTCAGGCCAGGATTTTTTTTTTATTTGGCATGTAGCTGTCGGTAGGATTTGTCTGGGGGTTTATACTAAATTGTGCGATAAACACAAATATTTAATAAATAAATAAGTAAATATATTTATAAATGTGGGTCTCCTCCAAGAACCTCAGGTCACCATCACAGAGTAACGCGTATAATAAAACCATTTACGTCTCTACCGACTTGTCTAAAAAAAGAACTAATGTTTTTACGCTTCTAAAGCCGGTGTGTCTAATATTTTATGTATTTATAGGTATCGTTTGCAAATCAACACGTCCGGCCTTTTCGTAAATCCGGCTTTCCTGACTCCACTCGACTTTCCATCCAACGCTACAAACGGCACTGTGGCGAGGAACCGGAATTTATATCAATTCAAAAACTTTTTTGCTAGTGGCAATGGACTCCGAGGCGACCGGAATCAAGAATACAGAAACAAAAAGTACTACAATGTACTGAAAATAAAGAAGCATGATTTGAAAATAAATCTGAGTGTGGTAGGTACCCACTAAGGTACTTTGATATTAATGTTGGCGCTTATCTGATCAGTGATTGCTATGAAAAGTTATAAGATATTACATAAAGTAAGTGTTTATGTACATGTAATGCAACTTTTTGGTTTGAATAATACAGAGTTTGCTTAGTTTTTAATAGTGCTGTGTAAATTGTCCACAAATATTTATTTATTGATCGTTTCTTCATAGGTTAGGGAAGAAATGATTCAAATTGATTGGCTTGCACACAAAATTAAACGTTGCCCACGTTGTGTGTGTACTACCATGTATGCTATACCTAATACTATATACTCCAGCCAAACCCAACATTATAATATTTGGAAATAAACCTGTAATAGGTGGGAACTGAACCACATAGAACCTAAAAATAACGGTTTTAAGAGTTTAACGATTTTTACAGGCTTTGTAGAACTTTTCGATCCAAAAGAGATTTCCTTTCTTTTAAATGTGGTTGTATGTCAGTCAACCTAGAGTTTGAGTAGATCTTTATAAAGTATTGACATACGGCAGGCTTACGTCCGATTTTGCAGTTTATCAAGATAACAGTTGTAAACTTGTAAAATAGCTTCCTACCTAGATACCGCCATCTAGGTAACTATCTTTGCCCATATTTGTAGACCCAACTCATTTTCTCATGCATAATGTTAACGAAGTGGGACGGCATATAACTTATGCAAATTTATTTAATATTTAAGCGCATCATACCTATATTATGACGACCTCAGTGGCGCAGCGGGCGAGAGTCCGCCTGCGACGCAAGAGGTTGCGGGTTCGATTCCCGCCTCGGAACAAATTTGTGTACGATCTGCAGAAATTTGTTCCGTTGGTCTGGGTGTATGTATAATAAAAAATATCTATCTATGTAAGTATACAATGTATGTATTAAATATATCAGTCATCTAGTACCCATAACACAAGCTTTTAGTAGCTTATTTGGGGCTAGATGGTGCTGTGTGGATTGTCCAACATTATTTATTTTATTTATATTAATCATAGACGACGAAGATACTATTATATAATATTTCATCTTATGATAAAATATACCTCGCTATACAATCACTATGAGCCATCACAGATGGTTAAACTAATATATATTTTCATACTAGCTGGTACCCGCGACTTCGTCTGCGTACTTTTAATCTCTTCATCTCTTTTTTTCGCAATAAAAGGTAGCCTATGTTCTTTCTCAGGGTCTAAAGATTGTCTATGCCAAATTTCATCAAAATCGGTTGAGAGGTTTAAGTGGGAAAGCGTAACAGACAGACAGACAGACAGACAGAGTTACTTTCGCATTTATAATATTAGTTGGGATTACGTGATTGTATAGCGATCGTTAATTCTTAGGATGAAATATCATAGTTTCTTCGTTCGTCGTCTGTAATGCACTTTAGAATGCTTGTGGACATTTTCACACAGTGCTATCTAGCCCCAAACTAAGCATAGCTTAGACATTGTATTAGTTTTTTATCTTTTCTGTGTCGCTGTTAGACTAAACTACCAGCCTATCAGCACATTATTTAAATAATTATTAGTAAACATTTCACGCAGCCCCAAACTGAGTAAGGCTTGTACCTACAGACAGAAAAAAATTATATAATATTATGTTCATTGAAATTGGATCTGAAATAAATTATTTGAATTGAACTGAATTACACAAATGTTTGTTATATTTATTTATTTATTATTTATTTATTTTTAGGAAAACCAACAGCACAAAAAAACAGAAAAGTAAAGAAAATTGTAACAGAAGGCCAATAATAGGTTTTCACGTATAGAAAAGAAATAGATACAGAAAGGTAAGAACAGAACATATTAGTGAACAAGTACTTACAAATATACAATAATAATAATTACATATCGGTGGAGATCCACCACACGGCAGGGAAAAGGCAGCTCTACTCCAAAGCTCAAACAATTGGCACATGAATCAGGGAAACACAAGTTTGTAATCTACAAGTATTCTCCTTTTTGTTTCTCCCATCCACTTGTCTTTTTTACAACGCGGAAGGTTCGGACCATTTAGCAAGTCCGATTTTATTTCAATTCGATTCAATGCGCCGGCGCTGGTCATTTGCGCGACTAGTGTTTTTGTCCCAGCTTTGAGCACGTCTCGCGCCGGAAGTCAATCAAATGACTATGGAGTGTACAGTATAATAATGGCAAAACATTAACTATTGCAAATGTGATTTTTTCGTTAAAATATGGAATGAACCCCACACTCTAAGACTAGGCCTGTAGAACCTATAATTTTGTAAGTAGCGTGACCTAAAAATTTACATTGCAATTAGTTTTGTAAATGATGGACTCCCAGGTTTGTAACGGCGTAATCTAATACACCAACCGAAGTAAACTATACATAGGTGATTCGTTTCCTGTCATCTAACGAAGCAACATACCATTTTCATTTTAATTGTTTTTCTAGTGTTAGTTTGAGGTGTGTTGTGTAATTTTGGTGGTATTTTAACCACATTACTTGACCACAATGTGGTCTTAGCACAAAGTGTAAGCATTTGAAATGAAAGTGTATTATTATTATTATCGTGATTTGACCGAAAATGTTTCAAATGTTTTGAAGAAACCGCCACCATTTTCTTCAAAACAATTGACTGACTCGACTTTGGACTGACGTGACTAGAAACATAACTACAAAGAGTATAATCTCTGAATCACTTGACATTGGCAAGATTGTCTACGACAGGAGCCATAAAAAGAAGAAAGAAGACTATACATAGGTACGTCCTTGCTGATGGGTAGCAGATGACAGATTGACAGATTATGATCATATCTACCTACTCCTTTCGCGCAGTACCCCAAAATAAGCCTGCGCTGTTTGTAGTTGAAGGACTGGAGCACATACTAGCTTTCATCTGCCATACCGGGCAACCGACTTAAAGACGGCAAATACATCCAAGTTTCAGGAGCCAAAACCATGTTAACTGATCACAACGACAACGATTTAGGTTCCCACAGGGGTAAGTGATAGGTAAACCTATGTTTCGATATTATAAAACCATTATTACGATCTAAACAACTGATCAAGCATGATAGTGTCTGGTAATTTATTGAGTTGTCTAGACGTTACTAATAATGAGCAAGTCGACTTAGTTATCTCAGGCACTGCCTATGTTAATAAGCCTATGAACGCATACTGATTTCGCATAATTAATGGTATTTATTAAACTAAACGTGACCCAAGGAAATATAATGAGACACAATTATAAAAAGCTTAGATTGCTTGACTGACTCACGAATCAAAAGCTAGTGCTGAAGGGCTCGTCCGGGAAAGTACCTAACTACCACCATGCTTCTGCTGCCCAGCAGCGTTGCTTTGTTTCGTTTGGGAGGATGTGGTCGCCTCAGGGTGCCTCAGGTTGGTGGACGCAGTGCAGTGCAACGTAGAGCACGTTCATGTAGTTCGTATTTTGGTTTTGGTTAGATACCGCTTGATAAGGTGGGTCATCTGTTCCGCCTGCAAGAAAAACAAAAACAAATAGGTCCTTTTTTAAAGAAAAGGATCTTTTATTTTTTCAGCTACTTGAGAAATTATAAATAAGCGCACTTTTATATCCAGCTTCATTTCAACACGGCAGCGCTAGACAATAGCCGATGTTGAACAGCTATCAAAACATTGCAAAATCGATTCATTACGATTGATGAATTGAGGTGAATTCGCTTCAATATTATCTTCATCGATGTTACTGTCTATAAAACAAAGATCAAATATTAAAATAAATTATATTGGTGGACTTTCCACACATCATTAACTAGCCCCAAACTAAGCCAAAGCTTGCAGTATGGGAATCAGATAAATTGAGAAATAGGCCAAAAAGATACAATCTACATACTTTTTATAATTATAATACAAACACCCAGACAGAGAAACAACCTATATGTCCATCACACAAATGTTTGTTCTCGCTGGGAATCGAACCCACGGCCCACGGTGCACCAACTAAGCTGAAGACGAAGCTGAAGACTGTCAAAGTTACAGAGTGCATATTGGTGTGAGGTCAAGTGGAAATCTCAAATCCCAAAAGATGTTCATCGAATCTCCTATCCTACCCTACTTCCTGCAGTTACGATGTTTAGAAGTTTATCGTTCAAATTTAAACAAAACTTTGGGCAAAGATAGATAGATAAATGCCAGGATTACCATATAAGTTGCATTTAATCCCAAACAAACACCCATGACGGGGAAATAATATGAGTGAGGGCTTTTAACATCTATAAAAGATGATTTAAACAGCGTCCAAGGTCAATAGGCACTTACGTTCATGGCTTGTAAGGCCTATACCATGCCAATATGAACAAGCCCAATAATAGGAAAACGCCTTATATATGAATGTTAGCAATCACTGTACTGCACGAGTAAAGCAGCAGGTGGATCATTTTGAATCGCCTGCAGTTGCACGCGATCAAGTTTAAAAGGACAGGCAACAAACTTACTGCTTGGTTCCTACCATTATTTTGTATGATCATTGTTAAACAATGTATGTTTTCATATTTTTTTATCCACTGGCTCTCTCGTTTCTATATAATTTATATTATTTAACCTTTTAAGCTGTACTGCTTTTAACCTTTTACCTCGCCTTCCGATCGTAAGGTCGCAGGTTCGAATCCGGTTGTGCACCAATGGATTTTTCTATCGAAAAATTTATGTGCGCAATGCCAGTGCTCTTAAACGGTGAAGGAAAACATCGTGAGGAAACCAGTTAGTATTCTAACAGCGGCGATGGGCTTGCAACCTGTCACGTATGGAATACTAACTACTGCAAAATGTGGGTATGTGCCAAATGTAATGTTTGGACGTACCTCTGACTACCCCCCTTAGACATCCTCAAAGAATCTTGAATTAGTACCTACATGGTACTGGGAGGTCTGAAGTGATATCTACCGTGCCTGGGGATCAAAGTCGTGAAGCTGTTTCAGTTTTTTTTAAGCTGTATTGTGTATTAATATTATTTATTGGTTTATTTAATTTATTAAAACCAAAAAACTTAAATAAACCAATAAATAAAAATGATAGGCTAAATACTGTTATGTTACCTGCACTTCAGACTTTACCAGTAACATTCGGCATTCACGAAATCATATTATGAGCTGCCTACGCGTTCCCTTCACTGGGTTGGTCTTGGTTGCGCACAGGTACTTGCAGTACCTAGTTGAAGGACGCAGGACGATCGGAACACCTATGGTAGCTAGCAGCCACCCGACGATTCGCTCCTTCATGATTTGGTCCCCAGGCCAGCCAGCAGTCCCAGCAGTTCCAGGCCAGCAGCGCGAGTGTGACACCTCTGGTGTTACAAACGTCCATAGGCTGCGGTAACCGCTTCCCATCAGGCGGGCCGTATGCTTGTTTGCTACCATGGTAGTATTAAAAAATGGTTTTAAAACTACGACATTCCTCACAATGATATTTATAATGTCCCAAAAGTTATTATCCGAACGGTCGCGGGTTCAAAACATATCCGAGCGGGAGGATATGTTTTGGGCCATTATAAAAATCTTTGTTATTTCCTTATGGGTAGAAAACACTGTGTAACAAATAAAAAATTCCTCACGTTGTTTACTTTCACTGTTTGAGGTGTACCTACTGGTACTGCACACATAAGTTTTAAACAAAAACGTGCACGCACGGTTTTGAACCCACGACTTTAGGGTCTGAAGGCGGTGCCACTACCACTAGACTACCAGGTGCTCTTTAGGATGAAGTGTTCTTTCTTTTTTTTTTAATGCGAAAAGTTTCAATAGAGTTGGAAAAAAATTGAAAAGTGAGCATGTCAATTAGAGTTGAAGAAAAATGTGAAAAGTGAGCATTTCTATTAGAGTTGAAAAAAAATGTGAAAAGTAAGCACGTCAATAGAGTTGAAGAAAAATGTGAAAAGTGGGCGTGTCAATAGTTTGAAAAAAAAAGCAAAAGGTAGGCATGTCAAAGAGTTGAAGAAAAATATGAAAAATATGCAAGTCAACAGAGTTGGAGAAAAATGTGAAAGTGGGCATGTCAATAGTTTGAGAAAAATGCAAAAAGGGAGAATGGCATGCAGATACCTTCAGTGGGCCGCAATTAAAGTGCCTGTGCCATTGAGCAAGGACCTGTCTTAGCGCCGCCGGCACCAGCCATTTGCCGTTTCCTTTATAGTGGCGAATAAACCTGGCTGATGGACTGGAGATAATAATATAATGCAACTATAAAGCTACTGTGAGTGTTGTAATAACTTACCTATTAGGTACAACACTCACAAAGGTTGTTTCTACTCCCTGCTAGCTTCGAAAACATTTCTCCCAAAACATAAAAAAAGTCGCTTCTCGAATTTGGTCCCCATGCTCCCTCAGGGGGCCGATTCTACTTTATTGTCACGTAGCTATACAATATGACGGTAACTGTCAAAGGTAAAACCTAAACAATAAGGAATTTTGAAATTAGTATAATGAAATTATTATGAAACATTACATATTATAATTCTAAAACAAAGAAAGACAGAAAATACATTTATTTTGGACACAACACATACACATAGACAGCACGAACAGATAAATTAGATAGGTCTCCAGAGTAATCAAGAGATTAATAAAAAAATAACTTTTTTTTCATTTCTTCACTCATCCATCACCACTTCTTTCTCTTCTTCAATAGACAAATGTGCCTGATTACAAACACATAGATATGTAATTATAACAAAATATTTACAACTATGTAGTTAAATTGTGTACTAAAATATCTCTCCCCAGAGCTTCACTAAAATAGAGGTCAAAGTCAGTTAAAGCTGTTATGTGTACCTAATCATCATTATTTATTCACGAAAATTGTATACCTATGTAAATCGAGCTACTTTTAATTCAATGGTACGTTACCTTCATATTTAGGTGTGTGCACACCTCAAAACAATAAGGCAGAGATACACTGTTGCACTTAAAATTTTATAATTTTTTTAATTTAATTTTATAAGTAGTTTGTTTTTTTTACTTTATAGTTTGCTAGTTTCAACTAACATAAGCTTTTTTTATAGATTTTAGTGTAACTATGGTAGTGTAATCGGATATTTTAAATAACTAAACGTAACATCGCACCTTTCGTCGTCTTAGAAGACCTCTACGATGATCTATTTTATGACTATTGAAATTAATATGACTATAAAAATCCTAATGCTAAGCTCCTAAATGCTGAAATTTTAGATAATTTTTCAAGCAAAGTGATTAGTGACAGTGTTATTATTACCCGAGTGCCGAGGGTTATGTGTTTGGCGTGTATGTATGTATGTATTTGCGTGTATGTATGTATGTCCATGTATGTATTTATGTATCCTTCCTTCGATATTTCCTTCATTACCACGTAGCAACCAAACGGCTGGATGGATTTTGATGATTCTGGTATCAAAAGATTCGTCGCAACTTCCCAAGTGTCCTTAGAATAAAAAAACCCTAAGTCACGTGGGAAGGAAAGCAGAAGCGATATTCTCTCACATTAAAAAAAATCTTTTCGCTATCATAGCAATATGGGTATCAAAATCAAGAGAGTGATAAAGTGTTTTCAAATAATGTATTAGTTTTTGATTTAAAGTAAACCCTCAAAGACAAAACCAGAACGCAAAATTCGTTAAGTCACTTTAGCGAACTAGGCCATGAGTGATACTAAAATATATCATAAAACCTTCTCTATGGTCACACAAATCGTTTAAAAAAAACCGCATCAAAATTTATGCAGCCGTTTCGAAGATATGAAGAATTTTGTTATAAAAAAATGTAATTGCTGGTAACCCCAAAGCCATCAAAATGAGTTATACAACCACAGGCGTCAGTAAACTGCTAGGATATAGGTACACGAGCCTCCGACTGTTTGCGATCATTACATGTTTATCATTCGTCTCTAGACGAATGATAAAAATTAAGAATAATGACTACTGAAGAATGGATTTCAATTTTAAAAAGTACCAAATTGAAAACATTATCTTATTTACCTACCTACATACTTTTAGTTCAGGCACTCGGGTTTTTTTTTAATAAATCTTCTTGTTTTTTAAGAATACCTCTACTAAGTAATAATAAAACAAATAAAATGTCGTTTTTCCGTCTATTTCTATGTTCGTCTTCCGTCTATCTGTTGCATGGACTCTATGCCTTATAAATTCAAGAATGCAATAGGCGTCGAATATTTTGACCATTAGCATACACCAGACTAAACAATAAATGGGCAATGCTTATAGGAATGTGAGTACCTATTTATTTTAAACAAACTTTAGAACTAGGTTATTCATTTGACTTATTTATTTCTTACGAAGACCAACAGCTTATCAAAAGTTCTATCGTTCTGGAGTTATAGAGTAACAAACATCCATCTATACATCCATCCATCCATACTTACAAACTTTCGCATTTATATCATTAGTAGGATAGGTTATCAGAGAAGCCAATTAGCGGTCCTCAAGTATGGTTTTAATCAAAGGAAGAGCACGGTGGTGGTTGACGGTGGTAGCGGCCCTTCGATCCGAAAGTGGGCAATGGGAACGCATGGTCACCAATCCTCCTGTGTAGCGTGATACTATTCCTCAACTCCAGTCGGGGACGGCCTTAGTCTAGCAGAGGACTCATTCAGACTGATGATGATAAATATATAAATAAATAATGCTGGACAATCCACACAGCACTATCTAGCCCCAAAGAAAGCTACTCAGAGCTTGTGTTATATATAAGTACTAGATGACTGATGTATTTAATACATTATATACTTACATAGATAGATATTTTTTATTATACATAAACACCCAGACCAACGTAACAAATTTCTGCAGATCGTACACAATTTTTTTCCGAGGCGGGAATCGAACCCGCAACCTCTTGCGTCGCAGGCGGGCTCTCGCCCGCTGCGCCACTGAGGTCGTCACATGATGATCAGGTAGGGACCTTTATGGTGGTACCTCTCAATAGTGGCCCTATTCGCTTATATTTACTATTTTCTAGAAACGAGACCAACAGGCAAGCAGCATCAGGAGCAAAAAAAACGTGAATGTTGGATGGCTGATGTGAAGTGCTACAATGAGGTAGGTATTATTCAAAAACTCAATTTTAGATTCAAATATGTGTTATTACTTTTATATACCTATTGCAAGTTTATATGAATCAAAAAAGTTATCTACGTAAACATCCTGTGGGTTTTTTCAGGATGACCTTCAGGCATGACTTAAAGTGCCTAACACAGGCAGTGAAATAAATCAGATCACGTTGGAAGAGCATCTCGTGCTGACGATGTTGTTAATTTTAATTTCTACCCTCTGTCTCACAAGTGCAAGTGTTCTGAAGTGTGAGTAGATTCACCCTCATTTACCAAGAGTCATTAAGAATTTATTGTTTTCATCCCGTAAGGTTAATTTTTCGCGTGATAGGAGTAGGGAAAGTACGTGTGTCCGCTAAAAGAAGCAAAGAAAGATGAAGTTTAATGTTGACGTACTCCCAACATGCGAGCAATATAATATTTATTAAATGCAGGAGGAGCACAATAACTATTAGAATCAGTCTGCTTTAATCCTCTTTATTTTCCCCTCTTTAATTTCAGCTGATTTAAACGACCCGAGATGGAGGCAAGTGATAGGGCAAGGCGGAGTACACATCGGCAGCGGCAGGGTCAAACGCTACATTGAACTCGATGAAAACGATGTAAGTTGATAGTATATGTACGCTTTACTGAATATACATAAAAATAATGGTAATAATCAATATGAGTTCTCCTGTATAACACGGCATAATTTGATTTGTACCAAATCATCATTTTACTACGCTACTTTATACGGGATCGGCACACCATGTTCTTTATTACTCTCCTCTTATTATTATTATTATGAGCCCTCTGGGCAAAGACCTCCCCCATGCCTTCCACACGTTGCACTCCTGGACTATGTTTTTCCAGTCCGTCCGCGAACGATCCAGGTCGGCCGCGTTGTCTCCTCGCTGGGTTAGGATGCCAATCGGTGGCTATTCTCCTCCATCAGCTATTAAATCACTCCTTTCTAATCCACGTCACCAAGGAAGATCTTTACTTCGGCTTTTCTCTTTTACCCATATCCACCCCTGAACACTTTTTGTTACTTGATATTGTTCTCTTCCCATAACGTGCGTATCCTACCACGTTAACCTGTCGCTCCTCATCCCCCAGAAACCATTCAGTAATTTTCATTTACATCCAATCCAATGCTATTAAGAGTCCGGTGACAGCGGCTCGCAATTTCGAGGTGCGATTGGCTATTATTTCATTTTGTTTCATTTCGGGGAGGTTGTTTGAAAAAATAACTCTAAAGAAACACGCATAAATACTGTTCGAACACAAATAATACAATAATATAAGGGAAACATGCCCGAATCAGAAATCATTTTGGTATTAGTATGTTTGGTCTTACGTTTACCTAATACCAAAATGATTTCTGATTCGGGCATGTTTCCCTTATATTATTGTATTATTTGTGTTCGAACAGTATTTATGCGTGTTTCTTTAGAGTTATTCTTTCAAACAACCTCCCCGAAATGAAACAAAATGAAATAATAGCCAATCGCACCTCGAAATTGCGAGTATGTTTGGTCTTACGTTTACCTAATACCAAAATGATTTCTGATTCGGGCATGTTTCCCTTATATTATTGTATTATTTGTGTTCGAACAGTATTTATGCGTGTTTCTTTAGAGTTATTCTTTCAAACAACCTCCCCGAAATGAAACAAAATGAAATAATAGCCAATCGCACCTCGAAATTGCGAGCCGCTGTCACCGGACTCTTAAGGCCTTGAAATTACTTCCTAATCACGAAGACATAAGTACCTACTGTATAAACTTGGTGTCACATACCTTTCTAAAATCTGGGGGCTAATAAGGAAAAGCAATTATTTATTATTTCCTTCAGACAAACAACGTCAAACAAGTAGCATGCGACCTTCCTGATGGTAAACCAGGTGTCTGCAAGCCAATGCATCACTGCGGCCAACAAGAGACGACTGACTTCCAGAAGTTTGTGAGCTCTCTATGCATTATCGGTAGCTCGTAAGTTATTTGCCCTCTCAATGATAACTTATTAACCTGAGGCTTACGAATCCTGATGCTAATTATACTAGTGGCTCTGGGAGCTGTAGACCTCGCAAGCATACTAAAAGTGAGCTATTTGAGGAATGTAATGTGCAAGTGCATTTTCCGTTTTGTGATTTTTTGATTTTTTTGATTTATTTTGCATCGTCTTGTGTAGAATGAGGTCCTTTGTGTTTCTCTCAAATTTGATTGAAAACCATCGATTGTTTGATGAGCTATCCTGTTCATCATGCTGAAGATCCTTATCAGATCTTCGCCAAACTTTTATGAGACCAACTTATAGCTACTACCTTTCAAATAAAAAAAGAATAATCCAGTATATAAAATAGCCCCCTTTTTGCCCTTTTTTTGGGGGAAGTACACCTCCAATCAAAAATCCCCGACGACAAAAAAATCTAATAAGTCATATAACCTGTGTACCAAGTTTCGTCCAGATCGGTTGAAAAATACGACCTGTAAAGGAGAACAGACAGACAGACAGACAGACAGACATCCGGACAAACGCATTTTTGGCCAATGTGGAAACTGAGACGCTTCGCTCGCTTCGCTCGCTCGGTCAATTAATTTTGCTTTAAATTCTATGAGTTGGTTTCTAGGCTCAAACTTTTAGAACATTTGTTTGGATCAAAATGATATTTTAGCTGAGCCTAAGCCCCGGTAAGAATTTATTTCCATCTTTACTTCTACCGATTCCAGAAAAATAGGAAAATGCTGTCCGGATACCCGCCAAACATTAGGAACAGAAGGTTTGGCTGGAGACCTGCCTGCTACAGCCAGCAGAATAGAGAATAAGGATATTCTATTGAAAATCGAAAGGGCTGAAAATAGAGGTGAGTGACTACATCTATATTTAGGAACATTTATGGTAACAGCAGTTTTAAAACATTGGTACAATATTATAGTTATCAGCGTGGTGCTGACAAGGACACCGGATATTTGACAAAATATTTTTGACAATATTCTTTCAAGAGGAATAAAAAGCTCTTTGTGTACGCGGCCTACTGTAGGGCTCGTCCGGGAAAAAACTTTGCTACCGGAAAGCAGCGTTGCTTTTTCGATTTGAACAGTGTGGGTGCCGGTTAAATTAGGTACACATGAGGCTTAACATCTGTAGGTATGCCTCAAGTTTATGGATGGTTGGTGCATCGTAAGGCATCGTTCCTATCGTGCGTGAATCACGAGGCAATGCTTTGTGCCATCTGATGTTAAGTGGTGATGGTTACCACTTAACATCAGATAAATAATAATAAATATTGGGTCATATGCTTGATCTATCATCAGCCAATTGTATATAAAAAAAACACAGTCTTCTTCTTCTTCTTATCGTGTCACTAGTTTCTATCGAAACAGAGTGTGCGAAAAATCCTTTTTTTATTTATTTTAAGTGCACCTCAAGAGGCTCCTTTCGTGCACTTGACACATTTTATAGAACTTTTTAGGTTTTACAACATGCCGGTTTCCTCACGATGTTTTCCTTCACTGCTTGAGAGTAGTGGCATTGTGCAAATAAATTTTTGAACAGAAAAAGTCATTGGTGCACGACTGTTTTTGAACCGACGACCGGATCGGAAGGCGGGGTTGCTACCGCTAGACCACCAGTGCTCAAAAAACACAGTTTCTATCATTGTTTCCAGGCTGTGGCTTCAGTACTCGCCCTCGTGACCAGGTAGCTGGTCCCAAGACTGCCAGCTCTCGTGTATGGCCCTGGATGGCCTCCGCCACGATAGCCGGCGTCCAACACTACTGCGGGGGAGCCCTTATCACGGACAGACACATTCTCACCGCTGCACATTGTTTCCATGAGTAGGTCCTACACACGTTGATTTTACTGTTTCGACTGCACGCAGTGGAGCGCGTTTAGCGGATCCCTTGTTCATTCTTGTCTTGATAGCCCTAAGTTATAACGTTCTAGAAATACTGACAATGGTAAAGAGTTCCACTTCGTGTACGAAAATGGAATGGAAAATTCAATAAGCGCCTGTTTGCGGCTTGCTGAGAACTAATATTTTTATTTTATTCACATCCGGGAGATAAGGGCGCTTAGCACCCATATATAAAGCCCGCAGGAAAACGAAATCCGAATTATCAAATACGAAAACTGAAATTCGAACTAGAACAAATAGACGAACAGCATTGGTTATTATATTTTTATTAAGCCATTCAATTTGTTATTCAGCTGGACAGCTGCCGATTTAGAAGTTCGCTTAGGCGAGTACGACTTCAAACGTACCAATGACTCCCGCACCTATGTCTTCAAAGTGGAGCAAAAGATACAACACGAGGAGTTTGACAAGATGACCCGTCAGAACGACATTGCGATCCTGAAATTGAGCCGACCTGCGTTCTTCAACACTTACGTTTGGCCGATCTGTCTGCCACCTATTGAACTGGAGCTTGTAAACCAGACCACTATGCTGATAGGTGAGATAAATACCTACTAGCAAAATTCGTGAAACAAGAATAGAATTTCCTACCATACCTACCGCAAGATACTTTCTTTTTTGTAGTACATGATTACGTGAAATTTAATGAGCGATTATTGCTTCAGGTTGGGGGACAGTAAAGTTCGGAGGGCCGAACAGTCCGGTTCTGAAGGAGGTAGATATGCCAATTTGGGATCTGCAGATGTGCAAGGATTCGCTAACTGACGCAGTATACGAAGAGAACTTCTGCGTGGCCTCGTATACGGGGGGAAAGGACGCTTGCCAAGTAAGTGCCAGTTAATTCCTTGAACATCAGGATTCCAGACACAAAGCAATTTATGGTACTATTCAAAGGACTTTTTTTTGGTCATAAATGAACACTTATCTTCTAGAACACTTATTCTTCTTACCTTTTGGTTTTCTGTCAGTTACCGCTCCACAGCAAGACAGGAAACGTAGAACATAAAACGTACTTTTTCACTTTCGAGCATTTCATAAACATGTTAAACCTTATATAGCATGTAGGTACATCAAGTGCTCGAAAGGAGCCTCGATCCTAACACTAATACACTGTTTTGTAGGTAGGTATTTGATGTATAAATGTTGATGTTTGCTCGAAAGAAACCTCTTTGAGTCGCACTTCAGATCCTTTCACGTGACATCCTTTCATCTCAATACACGATACTTGCACGATACTACAAGAAAGATGAAGCAAGACAGTATTTTTAAGATTGACATTCTTGTTTTTTGTTTTTAGTATGACAGCGGCAGTCCTCTTATGTACGAGATGCCAAGCGGGCGTTGGGTCGCTATCGGCGTGGTCTCTTGGGGCCTACGATGTGGGGAGCCCAACCATCCAGGCGTGTACACTCGCATCGACAAATATCTGAGGTGGATCGCCTTGAACACGCAATGATTACAGGCTCAATATGTTGGAATGTATAATCCTGGCTTTATGGCCTAAATTTCTCAGGGAATTTATATTCTAAATTTTTTCCACCTAACCACCTGAGATTTTCAATTTAGACCCAGGTGGTAAGTAATACATACCTACATAAAAACCAAGTAGGTATAACTCAATTCGTTTAAAACTAGAACTTGGAATATTTTCATCAATCTCTTGAAAATCATATTCATTTAAAAATCTTTATTAAATAGGTTGGGTTGATTAGTCATTTTAGTTTTTTTGAATTTTTATATTATAGGTACAGTAAAGTATTATTCAAATATGTTCTATTATATTATATTAGTGCCTAAGCCTGAAATCCCCTGTTATTTGTTTCTAGAAGGCCAATTAAAATTTTCAGCCGCCAGCCTTGACCTTGCAGATATGCGGGTTCCTGCGACTCATAAACTGCAAAATTATTATCAGCAATAGTGACATCCTGTGGATGATTCTATTCTATATTATCAGTACTCTAACCAGCATCCTGCCAGTGTCAGTTCCGCGGTTAAATAAATCAGAGCATTTTTCACTCAGTTCGGATTTTAAGTGTATAACAATGTTGCTAATTTTATTAGCGTTGGTTGCAAGTGCTAGTGCTACTGCTGATGGAAAAGGTAAGTGATATTCAGGCCCATGTATTTAATACTTTGCCAATTATTTTGTCATACCTGTAACTACATGCCTACTATTTATACTTAGGCTTTCAACAAAAAATCTCTCTCTCTCGATTTGAGATATTAATGATTCAGATATTTTGAGCACATGCATTTAATTCCAGTTAACAAAAAAACCTTTATTTCTAGGTGACTTACAAGATCCAACGTGGCATGAGGTGATAGAACAAGGTGGCATGCACATTGGCAATGGCAGAAACAAGCGCTTTGTTGAACTGGACTCCAGACAAGTATGTACATCTGACTTCTCTCGTTTCTTCATGACAAGCCTGAAAGTGTTTATAAACTGTCGTTTTAGACTTATCGGTAAGTCTATTTAAGAGCAATGCTCTTGTCGGCGTAATTGATGCAATTATCTCCAGGTGATTCTTTTTAGAGCAACCTCCTTGACTTCCCTATAAGACATGACGGCAACCTTCGCTTTTATTTGGCTCATGTAGCTTATCCTAGGTCTTCCCCGGCCTCTCTTTCCTTATACTAATTAATTTCTTCGATTATTTTTCATAGAGCTGATGACAGCTCTCTATGAAATATGAATATGAAATGAGTCTTATAAGCTGGCCAATCATCTTTCCTCTTCTATATACTCTCAACTGTTTTTATAATGGTTCTTTCCTCGTTTACTCTAGCCAATAATTCTACATGTTATAGAATTAAAAAAAGGTCCGATCCCTTTTTTCAAAAGGTCATTATTACAGATCTTCCTATCCTAGATCCTAGATACTTCGTTAGACAAATTGGCATGACGACGACGCACGTCGTATACGTGAAAGAAATCATCATTGTCATTACGTCTAGCGATCCATCAAAGAGTTATCCAATTCAATGATCCACCGTAATGAACGACATAAAATAAAACATATAAGAAATGCTTTATACTTAGATAGTATATCAATCATATGGTGTCGAGTCCCGATAACAACGCCTGCGCAAGTGTTGAAATATTTCAGTAGGTAAGCTATACATTGCTCGCTCATTGCTCTAATTCACGCGTAAGTTTCCATACCCATTCCACATTTGCATGATAAGTGATACCTTGAACTGTGGTTTGCCATCCACTTCTTCTTTCGGTATAATTTAGTTGATTTTTATAAACGAATAGCTGTAGGTACCACTCTTTTTTTGCTGTCTTCTCGTGTAAGTGAATATTGACCACACAGCACTATCTCGCCCCAAACTAAGCCAAAGATTGTGGCATGGGAACCAGATACTGATACACTACATTATATACTTTTTTATTCATTCTTATAATTATTATATAGGTACCTAACACCCAGACAGATAACAAACTACATTTATCATCACACTAAATGTTTGTTCTCGGTGGGAATCGAATCCACAGCCTACGGCACAGAAGGCAGAGCTGAGCTACCAACTGAGCTGTGAAGGCTGTCCTTATCTTAAAGTTCTCTGCTAATAGAGTAATCTTCTAATCTTAGAGTTCTTCTTTTCCAATAAACACTTATGATCACACCTTGAGGTAGGCAATAGTCATGTGATATATGGCTCTACGTATTATATTAGCTAGCTGTTACTACTCGTTTTCTATGTTGGCGCAGTAGGTAAATAGGTTGTTTAGTTTTATTGTGCTAATATCTGTTTCAATTATCTAGCGCCGTTGGCGGCGGCAGCCGGCAGCACCTATCTAGTTATAGATAACTAGATAGGTGCTGCCGGCTGCCGCCACTACTAGGTAGACCTAGGTAGTACTAGGTAGACCTAGGAATATATTAGCAATTCGACTATATAACGATCTCTGGCGCCAACGAGTGATTTCAAAGTGTTTTGTAATGCGCACTTCTCAGTCACTTTGAATCTATAAACTTGAAGTCCCTGCCGACTTTTGCTTCCTAGAAAATGGCTGCTGACTCGACGATGAACTATCAGTACCTATAATGTTTACCCAATAGGTACCTCCTCTTCGCACTTTGCTCACATAGTTATTAACTATGAATGAAACCGTCTGAATTCAGTTACTTTTCAGAGTACATAATCTTTATTTGTATCTACGAATAAAATTTATTCATAGGTTTGTATATAGTTATAGAGTAAGTTATATACATACATATATATATACCTATATAAATATATATAATACATAAAGTTTCAATACTTATTGAGTGGAACAAATGTTTGGTAAATTTGGTACCTTGAATTGAACATTTGTTCAATGAAAATTTGGCAGACTAACAATGCCGCTGAGCCCTGTGAACTCCCCAACGGCAAGCCAGGCGTTTGCAAACCTATCCAGCACTGCATGCAAGAAGACTTCAAGAAGGACTTCTCCAAGTTTGCCGACTACCTCTGCATCTTGGAAAACGCGTAAGCATACTTTTAAAAACCCAAATAGACTCAAAATAACAATATTGAGCTTGGACCAACTTGAACTCGGACTAATTACTAAAATTAAATAAGGTTAATAATTATAGTATATAGTAGTATATATAGTATGTATATATAGTAGTAGTGTAGGTATTAATTACAATTAATTAATACAATAAAAAAACGGCTCGCTAAGGTACCAATATTTTTATTTTTATGATATTTTCATGACATTTGCTTTCTTTAGTTTTGACTCCGAAACACGTGATAAATAAATAAATACCTATGTAGGTAATGATCTTGGAAAACATTGCTTTTCACTAGAATGAAGTTCATAGACAATGGTAATCTTTAGATCAGTTAAACCCAACCAACGATGTGGTTATTATTAACTACCTCAAAAGCCTTTCCACATATTTTTCTTATTACCATTTCGATTAACACCGTTTTTTTAGGTTCCAGTATTAGGTACATTTAGCTATTTATGGATTATTGATTTCTCTGCACGCGCCTCTGAGCGTCTAATAAATCATTGCAGATAAGTTCGTCGTGGGAGGCTCGCGAACAAACGCTTATTGTTATGATATCTCAGAAGTGGTACGAGGTGGTAGGAGATAGGTTTATCAAAATTGCAAAACTCACTGCATTCTGACTCAGACCTTTAATGAACAAACTATGAATAAAATGGCATGGTGTGATGTGCAAGTTAGAAAATGATTTGTGATCAACGTAAATACAATTACTTAGGTACAACTTTTTTTTTTGTAATATTTTTATCAATAAATGGTAGAGCTCTTCCTAGGAAAGTACTACGACAATGCACATTTCTGCCCCCAAGCAGCGTTGTTGTTTCGGTTTACAGGGGCTTATTATAACATCAATAATGAATGAATGAATGAATGAAAATGCTTTATTGTAACACCTTACAAACTAACAAAAAAATGAGACAAGGTATAAAAGAAGATATATGTACAATGGGCGGTCTTATCGCTAACAAGCGATCTCTTCCAGACAACCTTTGGATGGAGAGGAGCCGATATAAAAAGATGGTTGGTTTGGGTGCACCAAAATAACATGATGACAAAATAACAAATTAAACAACATACCTAACTACACAGCCTATACATATGTACATATCTACATAGATAAATGAAAATAAAATACATACACACTTACATAATACATACTATGAATAAATACATACCTACTAATACTAATATGGATATATAAAACACTATATAATAAATATATAATACCTATCACAAACCAGATGATGACGAAAATCATGTCTCAAGATAGAACTTCTTGACTTGAGCTTTAAATACTGCTAATGAAGGAGATTGCCTTATGGAGACTGGCAATGAGTTCCACAGACGAACAGCTTGGACGGAAAAGAAGTCAGCATAGAAGGAAGTACTATGTACAGGAGTTTTAAGGGTGTTAAGGGTTTTACAATACTTAGTTCATGGGCGCAGTGCATCGTAGGGACGTGTTCAGTGACTTGCGAGTCAATGCTCTGTGGTTAACCACTTAACAACAGGCGGGCCTAGTTTGCATTTTCCATCAGTAAGTTAAAAGAAAATATAGCTATTTATTATTATAGCTACTCACATATAAATAAGTAGGTACATAGGTGATTTATTTAGAGAAGGAAGGAAAGACCTTTTTAATTTTTTCAGTGATGTCAGGAAAATAGGTGCATGTTGCCCGGATACGTCGAAAGTGCAAGGACCGGTAGGCTTGGCAGGAGACCTGCCCGCGACTGCTCCGAGGGATGAGGACAATGACATCATTGCTAAGATAACGAGATCTGAAAATAGAGGTAGAGTATTCACACATATGACTGCCAGACCATTATTTTCACAAACAAACATACTTTCCTTTTAGTTGTCTAGCAGTTATTCGTCTTGACTTACTTGGAATCAAGCATAAGTCAAGGTTTAGGTAATCAGAAGGTTACGAAAATCAGCTTCTTCTTCATACTCTTGCCGTGTGACAAGTTTTTTCGGGGGCATTCTTCGAACCGCACCTAAATGAACCGCACCTAGGCGAAGCGCACCCAAGTACTTCTTTGAAGCGGGTGCACTTCGCCTAGGTGCGGTTCATTTAGGTGCGCTTCGAGGATTGCCCTTTTTTTCGAAACATTGTGGTTAAAGGATCGGATACGAAGAATGCACCTAGTAAGAAGAAAAAAAAATCATTGGTGGACTTTCCGAGCTAATTTAAGCCGCAAACAATAAAAATGATGAAAGAAGTACAAAATAAAATCTGAGGGTTTCCAATTTAATTTTATCCAATTCAGATATCAGCCGTGAAGCCGTATCAGAATCAGCGTAGAAAATAAACATTTTATTTTCTACGCACGTTGAAAAGGATTTCTTTCAACATAATCATCAATGAATAGCGGTTTTTTTAGGTTGTGGACTTAGCACTCGCCCTCACGCCCGCGTAATGGGTTCCCGTCCCGCCAACCCTCGCGAGTGGCCGTGGATGGCATCCATCACTCCAACCGGCTTTGAGCAATACTGTGGAGGGGTTCTCATCACTGACAGACATGTGCTCACTGCCGCGCATTGCTTAAGAAGGTAAGTTACGAAGACCCCGAGTAGCAGTAGCCCTTCACTCTTTGTGAAGGGCTCGTCATTTTTCTGCTGCCAAGTAGCGTTGCTGTATTTCGGTTTCGGAGAGTGTGGTTGCCGGTGAAATTATAGGCTCATGTATCATGAGGGTCTTGACATCTGCATGCCTCAAGTTGATGGACGCAGGGAAGTGCATCGTACCTACGCAAGTTCACTTCGTGTGTGATTTACGAGGCAATACTTTGTAAGTGATGGTTACCACTTAACTTAAAGAGCCATCTGCTTGTCGCATCAGCAAGTTGTGTAAAAAACTTACGATAAGCTTTGTTACTATAGTATGGAATGGAAGCGGTGACATAGTAGTACCGGTCTGGTACCTAACAGTAGAAAATTATGTAGGCTGACGCAAAGTCCGGTGTCAAAACAGCTAACGGCAAGGCAAGGATAAAAATGGATGCAATCTTTTCATTTCTCCCTAATCAAGGTGGGAAGCTGACGAGCTAGAAGTCCGCTTAGGCGAATACGACTTCAAGCTTAACAACGACACCCGCTCCTACAACTTCAAGGTCATCGAGAAGAGAATGCATAGAGAATTCGACAACAATACATACAAGAACGATATCGCCATCCTCAAGCTGAACAGACCAGCTGTCTTCAACACCTATGTGTGGCCTATCTGTCTACCGCCTGGGCTTGAAGCCGTCAACGAAAGCGCTGTTATTATTGGTAAGATCTGCTGGAACCTGAAAAAGCTTCGATATATATTTGCATAACATATCAAGTCGGTAGAGGAGCATATTCACTTGCACCGGATTAATTATGGGTTACTGAGAGAACGCCGAAACCATCAGGTATTAGGTACCTTAGGTAACTAATACCTGTAATATAACCCACTCTTTCAATACAAAAACCATTCGATACGAGAGTACAAGTTCAATAACCAAATTTTCCCAATTGAGGGTTCTTAGAAATAGTTTTGAAGCCAGTTTAACAGCAAATTCAAATAATTTCGATATGTTTCCAGGTTGGGGAACCCAATGGTACGGAGGGCCTCACAGCCATGTCTTGATGGAGGTATCAGTTCCGATATGGGACCAGCAGACGTGCCGAGATTCTTTCACTGACTCTGTGTTCGATGAGAACTTGTGCGCTGGTGGATACACTGGTGGAAAGGACGCTTGTCAGGTACTGTTTTTCTGAAGCTCCTTCTAGTTGCAAAAGAGCTTTCTATATTAGAGCTCTTATGTCTAAGTTTTACCTATTTCGATGTACCTACTGCCCACATTTCTTTACCCTCCAAATGATGGATGCAGTGCAATGCTAAGTACATCTGTCTGTAATTTAGCGACTCAATATCCGCCGCTGGTTTAGAACGGGATTTACCAACCCAAGAGTAACAAAACTAGTATTTCTTGGGCGCAGGCGCAGACGGAATCATTCTTAATTTTCACTATGCTCTACACTTCAGCGTCTTTAGAGTTTGTAAGACTTCTTCTATTACAATATTTTTATTTCTCTTATGGTTTTTGGTTGCAGGGTGATAGTGGCGGTCCGCTAATGTACCAGATGTCTAGTGGAAGATGGGCTACCATCGGCGTGGTGTCGTGGGGCGTCCGCTGTGGAGAGCCAAATCACCCGGGGATGTACACCCGTGTTGACAAGTATCTGCAGTGGATTGTTGAGAACGCTCTCTTTTAGAAGAATAAGTTTAGCTTTGTTGAAATTAAGTACCATTTTAGCTATTTGTATCTTACCTATCACTTTTCAGTAGGTAGTTTTATAAAAAAGACTAAAGAACTGGGTAAGGACCAAAATATTTAAAACCTGTTAAATACTTTTTTCATCCCACCATCTCGGAAAGAGTAATTTTGCTCTTCAATATCTGAGTGCAAAAGCCGTTTTTATTCTCTAGAGGATAAAGTAAATTGAATTTAGAACATCGTGTGCACTAAGTTTGTGAATTAAAAAAACATTAAACCTATTTACTGCTACCTCTATGGTGCCGAATATATCATACAACTTTTTTTTAATTTGTTAAAAACTCAGACTCGGAACCTTCTTGGTGTTCTTTTTACAATTTGCTTTGTACGCGGTTCTTTACGCGGCATTTTTTCACGTCATTGTTAAACCTTATATTAAAAACAAGAAACTGGAAAACAAGTAAAAAAACTAAAATGAGTGATTCTAGCGACGAGGAAGTTTGTTTGACGCCAACAGAATTGACTGAAACTGTTAATAATGCGCAAATGAGCTTTCTCCCTCAACAATCACGCGAGAAGTATTTTTAGTCATTTCCTCGCTGAGGTGGAATGAAAAGTTACGTGTTGCACTCGAGTGCAAAGATTTTTCACCTCGTGCTCTTTTGATCCCTCGCTAACGCTCAGGATTCTAATTTTGAATCACTCGCTGCGCTCGTGATTAAATTTTAGAATCCTTCGCTTGCTCGGTCATCAAAATTGAACACGCGGTTAAAAAGCAACTTTGCACTCTTGTATAACAAATAACTATTCATCCCACCATCTCGGCAAGAGTATTTTTGCTCTTCAATATCTGAGTGCAAAAGCCGTTTTTATTCTCTAGAGGATAAAGTAAATTGAATTTAGAACATCGTGTGCACTAAGTTTGTGAATAAAAAAAAACATTAAACCTATTTACTGCTACCTCTATGGTGCCGAATATATCATACAACTTTTTTTTAATTTGTTAAAAACTCAGACTCGGAACCTTCTTTGTGTTCTGTTTTTCAATTTGCTTTGTACTACGCGGTTCTTTACGCGGCATTTTTGCACGTCATTGTTAAACCTTATATTAAAAACTAGAAACTTGAAAACAAGTGAAAAAACTAAAATGAGTGATTCTAGCGACGAGGAAGTTTGTTTGACGCCAACATGTGATTGTAAACTTTTTTTTTGTATTTAGTCATTTCCTCGCTGAGGTGGAATGAAAAGTTACGTGTTGCACTCGAGTGCAAAGATTTTTCACCTCGTGCTCTTTTGATTCCCTCGCTAACGCTCAGGATTCTAATTTTGAATCACTCGCTGCGCTCGTGATTAAATTTTAGAATCCTTCGCTTGCTCGGTCATCAAAATTGAACACGCGGTTAAAAAGCAACTTTGCACTCTTGTATAACAAATAACTATTTCAACACAGTAGCTCATAAAGTGGCTCTACGGTCACCGCAGGCACAGAATGACACCCATTATCAAACTGTGACTTTTTCATTGCTATAACTCACAAGTGAGTTATAGATTTTTTTTTAATTTCATTGGTTGAGTTGTTTTGTTCCTAAAAGTTTTTATTCAAAAAAAAGATCGTGTTATTTATTAATTAATGTTCGTCCTGCTTGCTCATTTCATGCAACTTCTTATATATATAGATAATTTTAACTCGTACGTGTTTAATAAGTAAAAAATTCACTCAAATATAACTTTTGTTTTCTCTGTAATAAAAGAAAAATTAAATTCCCCATTTTGTACGTGGCAGAATAGGTGAAAACGCGCAAACCCTATGCGCGGAAAATAAAAAAAACCTCATCTCTTTAGTCTGTGGCCGATCGCAATGCGCGCGCTTATGAAAACTGATTAATTTTTCCCGCCGAAGCTAAACATTTTTCACAACTCGTTTTCACTGTTGAAATTATAGTTATTTATAAATAAAATGTCTACAAGTACTAGTTACGAAGAAAATTATTTATGTTGTACACCGCCCGATTTATGATGTGAAGCCCTTAACGTATGGAAACTTTACTACCTGAAAACTCCAAGGAAAAATATCTGTTCTGTGAGTTTTTATTATTATTTTATTCACAAATGTGTTAAAAAACGTCGTATGATACACGTGTGGATTGATGATTACCGTCCTCGGCTCTCTTAAGATCTCAATGGCACCTCAGCGGTAATCACCAATATTCCACACTGTACCATAATGTACTATTATCTAAGTACTTACTTAGACTTACATTGCCTGCAGACACCAGCAATATCATAAGATTACTATGAAAAAAAAATAAAGAATAAAAAACATTTTCCATGAGTATTCGAGATTTGTTTTACTTATTTGTTTTGGTAGGAATATTGGTCCTCATAGCTTAAACTAATCTTAGAATCGAATGACACCGAATCTGACGACAATTAATTTTACTGGTAAATGTTATCATATCATGGCTGGGGTAATCTGCTCCCCACATTCTTCAATAGCTTGCAGCATTTCCAGGACTTGCTTCTCATCCATGGCTGGGTGGAAAGTGAATGCCAGGCGGAAGAAGTTCTTGTGATGCCGTAGAGGGGAGTATGCGACCATTAGACGGGAGCTTAGCGTGAGGAGTTCCTTGATTTTAGGTGTGATCTGAAAATGGAACGTATTTCTAGATTCTTTAGACCGTTTATACATAGTAAATGTACCTACACTCGTACCAGCAATACAAAGTAATGGGCTTAAAAAACCCACTAGCTGGTGGAACAAGCAGATGTCCTAAGTGGTAACGATCACCACAAAGCATTGCCTCGTAAATCACGCACGATAGGAACGTGCCCTACGATGCACTGCCCTGCGTCCATTATCCTCTTGTGCTTATAATTTTACGGACTACCCCTCTCTTCAAGCTGACTGCTCTTCTAGCAACGCAGCTTGGCGGCAGAAAAAGGAATGGTACCCGTACGAGCCCTTCACAATGAGCTCTACTACACTTACTTGTGAATGTGTGTGGTATGATGTGAGTGTATAAGTTTCTTACCTTATGCATCAGCTCCCACCATTCCTTATTCTCCTCCTTCCCCCTCATGAACCTCGGAATATACCAGAAGCAGACATTCGGACACTGCAGCGGAGCTGTGACCAGTCTGAACCCAGTTTTTGAAGCCACTGTGTTGAGGCAAAACTCTGCCAGTTCCATCGTATGGTCGGCTAGTTGGTTCAGACCGCGATCACCTCGAGCCTTCCACATCATCCATAGTTTGAACGCGTCGATCTGAGGATAAAAAAAGGAAGATTTTTGCCTGTTCTTCTAGGCTTGGTCGCGTCGAACTGGCGACGTTTCAACGTAAGCCTTGTGTTTAATTGAATAAACTTTTGATTTGGACTTGCTGGAGAAAAATGTGAAACTTCCAGAGAGCAAGGTAAGTGTGAGGTCACACGGGTAGAAGTTCTGCGGCAGAATTTCTGCCCGTGTGGCCTCACACTTACTGTTTTTAAATATTGTATTGAAAAATGCGTGAAACATCGCCCATAAAATAATAGACCAATCAAATGATGGGCAGTAAGTAGCCATATCACATATCTACTGTGCCTGGGGATCGAAGTCGTGAAGCTGTTTCTGTTTTTTTCATAAAGTATGATAACCTATAATAGCAGGTTGTGATTCATACCTTCCTCCCACACTGCACACTTTTATCTCCAGTATCGTAACTGATGTCGTAGAATTTATCCTGCTGGAACAGGTACTTGGCTGCAGCCGAGTTGGCTTCGTGCAGGAGTCCTTTCTCTCTGATGAGGAACGCCGAACATTGCATAGGAGCACCGGCCATCTTGTGTGGGTTCCACGATATTGAATCAGCTCTAAAATACGACACACAATATATTTTATCTATAAAACAATGCTAAAATGAGCTATTTTATTGGTAAGTGTACTTGCTTATTATGTAACAAGCAATTTTGTTGGCTCAACATCACGAAGGGTAAGAGTAGTAGATCTCTTTGTGACCTACCATAACGCCTTTTTCTGCCGCCAAGCAGCAACGCTATGTTTCGGTTTGAAGAGTGTGGTCGCCGGTGTAATTACAGGCACATGAGGGTTAGCATAATATATGTATGCCCTAAGTTGATGGACGCAGGGCAGTGCATTACTTTTTATACAGGGTTACAGGAAAATCGTGCTAGATCCGTTAAGGGCGTGGAGAGACATTAAAATAAGCATGCTTATTTTCGAGCACGTATTAGAAATGTTTCTGACTTAATAAAATAAGCATGCTTATTTTTGAGCACGTGTGGTACCTTTATACAGTTTGGTTTTTTTTTTGAAGTCATTTCTTTTCGGCTATTAAGTATTTCAGGTTCAGTCAGTGTTCGTTATAATTACCTTTCAATTCCTTTTAGCCGGTTCTTGTATCTTTTTGATAATATCAAACTTCCGCCCCAGCACGCCTGAAAAAAAAAGCGAAAAAAGATACAAGAATGATGATTAAAATAACAATTTAGGAACGACAAAAATAACCTCTCCGGCGGGGAATCGAACCCCAGTCTCCCGCGTGACAGGCGGGGATACTTACCACTATACTACCGAAGATATGCCATCATACTCAAAAATGTATTATTGTTTGAAATTCATACTTTCTAAAGCCACAGAATATAGAAGTGTGTTTTGTGGATACAGCTGCCCGCGATGGCCCGCGATTTTGTATTTTACGTTTTGCTGCGTTTACACTCAGCTCGTGTCCATGGCAAGTTGCCATGGACAACGCGAACGTCAACGCTCTCTCGCGTTACCGCACGCGTTGCCTTTCGCGCATTGCCTATGTCCTTGCACATTTCAGCTAAGTGTAAACGATTAATTTACTAAATAACTGTTAACATTCTATTAGACAATACAGAAGTCACGGAGTGAATTCAAAAATGACTTCCTTTTTATTTCTGTAGGTAACAGAAATGAGTTTGGTTTATAAATGTACATCCCAAACCAAGGAATTAGTACAATCAACGTAGGTACCTATGATTTTACCAAGTAGGTCGGGAGAAGTCAGCGGCCAAATATCGTATTCGGTATCATGTAAGACTGGAGCGGACATCACGAAATCTCAGTTCGGGGCTAACCACTATTAACCTACAGTTTACATTGCAAAAGATTGTACTTGTATTCAAATTCCTTGCAAAAGATACTGAACTTACGGTCTTAAGGTCCAGACAAGAGCTAATGTGACTCTCGCTCGCACGTTCTGCCTTGTTGAAGGATATAAAATCACTACCCCCTTTTTCGAAAAATCGCAAACAACCATTTTGTGTGCAATCACATTGTGCACAGTTTAGTGAAAATTTCATTTTGATCGATTCAAGTTTTCCTGCTTAAAAGTTTGCTTTTCCAGTTTTTGTACTTAAACAAACTTTTGAGTAGGAAAACTTGCATCGATCAAAATGAAATTTTTACCAAACTGTGTGCAATGTGATTGCACACAAAATAGTTGTTTGCGATTTTTCAAAATTGGTTTTAATGATTTTATATCTTTCAAAATGCCGAATCGTGCGAGCGAAAGGCACATTAGGTGTTGTCAACGCCTTAATTGAATACTGTGCTTGTATTCAAATTCCTTGGAATACATACGTCAACATGCAGCCAAATGCCTTCTCTCTCGCAGACGACTGCTATTTCGTCCAACTCGTCTATAGCTCCCAGCACTGTGGTGCCGGCAGTACCGTTCACAAGCAAAGGGTATCTGCCTGCAGCTTGTTCCTCCCGAATGGACTTGACGAGCTCACTTGTGACCATCTGACCGCGTTCATTGGCTTTTATAATGCGCACGCTTTCTGTGCCAAAGCCGAGCCAATGAGCTGCTTTTCGAATCGAATAATGACTCTGGAATTAGAAGATATTTTTATGAAAGAGTTGTAGAGCGCATTGTGAAGGGCTCGTCCGGGGAAGCACTACCACCACGCCTTTTCTGCCGCCAAGCAGCGTTGTTGTTTTGGTTTGAAGAGAGTTGCCGGTGAAATATTACATAGGCACATGGACGCATTTGTATGCCTGATGTTGATGGACGTAGGGCTGTGTATCGTGGGGCACGTTTCTACCGTGCGTGGCTAACGCAGGAATGCTTTGTGATGGCGACCATTTAACATCAGGTTGACAACCTGCTTAGCAAATAGTATAAAAAAACAAGTTGTTTACTTTCAGTCGCTGATTCCGAATTTGAAACTATGTTACGCAGGTCACCAGAAAGTACAAAAGGGGGTAATGATCTACAAATTCTAAGAATGGCTAGATATTACGAAATCAGAAAGGGGGCAACCGGCTCTCGTCAGAGAGTAATAAATTCCTTGGCAACCGGCGAATAGACCCTAGTGAAAACTACTGGGGGAATAATGGCGACCACGAACTGAATACGCAGTACGGGACGATCTCCTCCATGAACCGTCGATATTCTAGATCGTGTAAGTACTAACTCCGCCGGGATGGAGAGGTCTCAGATTCGTTCTTCCTGAAAATGTGTTATGGAGGACGATGTCCAGCTGTGGACTTTTTTTGGCTGGACTTCTTGTTGCCTGTTCTTCTAGGCTTGGTCGCGTGGAACTGGCACCTAGATTCACCTAGCTTTAAGACGTTTTTAAGTGAGACTTGTGATTTAATTGAATTCAAAGTCAAACAGCTTCACTACTTTGATCCTCAGGCACGGTAGATATCCCTTCAGTTCAGATCTCTTCTTTTGATTGAGATTCTTTGAGGATGTCTAAGGGGGGTAGTCAGAGGTACGTCCAAACACTACATTTGGCACTTACCCACATTTTGCAGTAGTTATTATTCCATACGTGACAGGCTGCAAGCCCATCGCCGCTTCAAAGAAAACTTTTTGTTTCACTTTGAATTATTTGTTCAATAGCAAGAGGTATATCTAGGTAATTAAAGACTTATCAGAACTTGGCTAATACCATACTAGAACTTACATCTTCTGAAGTAAACAGCACCAGATCAGGAAGAGCTCTCATTCCCTTAGTCTTGACTTCGGGAAAAGCCTTGTACCTCGCAGCCACGATCGCGTACAGCAAAGACATGCTTCCACCTGGGCTGAAGATCCCGTCTCCATCGGGAATTCCGAATAACTTGAGGATATGATTCAATAGTTTGAGCTCTATGAGTGTGAATGCTGGTGCGACTTCAAATGTGTATCTGGAAAATGCCAGTAGATGCGTTTATCCTACTAATATAAATGTAAATGCGAAAGTTTGTGAGTATGGATGGATGTTTGTTACTCTAGAACGGCTCTTGGTGAAAATTGGCACAGAGATATATTATAGTGTGGAATAACACATAGGCTACTTTTTATTCCGTGGGAATACCGGGATTTAAAACCGCGGGGCGCAACTAGTAGTTCATATAGAAATGTGAAAGTTCGGATGAATAGATGGATAGATGTTTGTTGCTGAATAACGCTAGAACGGCTAAACGGATTTGAATGAATATAGGTACAGAGATAGATTATAGCCTGGAATAGCACATAGGCTACTTTTTATCCCGTTAAAATGTATGGTTCTTTGGTCTGATCATGATCATGGTAGGTATTCCGTTGCTGCCTGTAAACCGTAGTAGGTTAGAGATAAACTAATACCTACTACCAATACATTAGGGTCACACAAAGATAAAAAAAACCCACGACCCCGCAACCCGCGATCTTCCCCTTGATACGGGGCTACGCTACCAACTGCGCCATCGGAAGGTCGCGGGTTCAAATCCCGTTCGGAGAAAAACTTTTGGGACATTATAAAATCTTAGTGATTTCCCTGTGTAAACACTTTAGAACTAATAACAAACTTACTGGCTTGTATTAAAAGCCTCCGATATCCACGCCCCAGAAAGTCCATAAGGATCTGTGCAGCCAAACAGCTGGTTCTTGAAAATGGCCTTGTTTGTTTTGACGCTATATTGTAAAACTTTTCTAACACATTGCTCTAGTTCAGTGTCGTTGACCCCGTCGGTGATGTCCAGATCCAAGATTTTCTGGAAACATTATTTAAAAGTTAAAGAAATTGTATAAGCGCAATCTACCTAGGTAGTATAGAAAACTGATTTTAAAACAAGCGGCGATTTCGTTTTAATAGCGAATTGCTTTTGTTTAAATTTAAGTTTTCGCATGTTGTTTCTGTGTACAGTAAAGAATAAAGAATAAAGAAATCCGCATGGATATTCTTCTGTTGTAGTGGCAACAGATAAGTCGGACGCTCATTTGAGAGTACCATATTATCTTCAAATATTAATTACATTGTTGAAAATGCTGTCACCGGGGATATACCAGTAGTGTATAACAGTAAGGTACCAGGAAACTGGGCTGAAGATGGAGAACGGCACCAGGCTTATAGCGAGGCGAGTAGCACCTCCTACCACGGTATTTTGATGTTATCGGCCAAACAGTGAACACGGACGCGTGGTAAGAGGTTCTACTCGCCTCGCACTCCCTACAAGCCCTACATGAGCCCTACACACCATATGCCGCCCGGCGGAGGCACGCTTCTATGGCTAACTCGATTCTATACCTCATCAACTGTGGGCTCAACGCAGTCGATTCGGATTTAGTCTTTAGGTGCGTTCAGTTCCCTTGAAGTGATTTCACTATCACTTTATGTACTTACATATACCTTCCTAGTAGGTACCTTCTCCGAGTATTGAACTCTGATAAGCTTATTTATTTATTTAATCTTCACTTTATGTAGTTAGGTACCTAGCTATATGCCAAGTAGGTACTTACCTTGGTAATAAGATGCAATGTTCTCTCGCAAATTTACTCGCTAACTTAATATTTATTCATCATAGGGATACTTAAATGAATAATAATGTTATTAGGTACATCGTGTAAGAACCTATCTACTTAGGTTTACGTAGTTATTGTATAAGTACTCTTTGAACCTACCTACTAGGTACATACATTATGAAGCAGCAAAGCAGTTTTGTTCTCGTTGCCACGGACATTAGCTGAGTGTAAACGCAGCATTATAAAATAAACGCAGTAGAACGGGTGTGCATGTCTCCAGCTTCCTCATATTGAAAATGTAATTTCTATAAATGCCAATATTTAAAGCATAATTAGTGCACTCATAGATTTGAATCATAATTTAGCTGCCAAATAAACAACGATGCTATAAGCTTATAATAGTGTGTAAGCTGGAGTAACATGTCTCCAGCTGCCTCAGTCAGTGTGGGCAAACGGCTAATGATAGAGATATATAGTAAACGCAAGGATTTATTACCTATTTAGTGCACCTGGTACCAAAAATTTCAGGTCTGTAGCTAGGAAACTCTTCGAGTTATAAGACTTTATCAACGTGTAAGCTGGAGTAACGGTACGTGAAAAAGCATATGCTCGTTCTCTGGAATGGCTGGAGCTAGCAGGTTGCTTTAAGTCTCCAGATTTAGTACCAAACGAATTAGCGAGGTACCAAATATTTGAAGTGTCTCTGTTCAAAACTCTATGAGTTACAAGCTTTTCCAGCTTTTTTTGTTTGTCCAGCTTGCACATGTTGGATCTCAGCAACCACAATAGGTACAGACTCGGTTGATGTCTCTGAACCGAGCTATGAATTAGTGCACTCGGTACCAAAAATTTGGAATCTCTAGGACAAGCAGTTCTGTTGTAATCAGCAAAATAACATTTTACCGCTAAAAATTCAAAGCATTTCGACGCGACCACAAAAATGATGCGTTGCCGCTCTGAAGGTGATACTACGCGCCAGTCACTGGTTGCGTCTATTTTATTTTTTGTTTTCGTCACATCCGCATGAACATCCGCATTATTGGTGCGATGCGGATGTCCAAATCGATGCGGAAGAAACATACATAGATACAAGAGGTGCGTTTTTACTGGTAGGTAGCCCCTCTTTTTACCTTTTTGGCAGTGTTAAAATAACGGAGTTGTATCTGTATCTACATAGGTACCTACTCAAAGCGCCAGTTCTTTAACACCTACCACAGTACCCATAGGAGAAGTTAAGTAGTAAAACTAATAAATGATTAGGTACCTACGTAAATCTAAATTTACCTAATTATTTATTTAACTGCTACCTACCATAATACTGGTTTATATAGGTAGGAAGGATTCGTTTTTGCAAATCGAAAACCTCTCAAATTTGAATGACTTGACTTAGGTCTGATGACGATTCACTTGACATGACACTAGCAAGATTAGATTGGCTGTCAAACTGTCAAAATACGGACGGACGGACATGCTTCTCGCTCCCTGCCTTGCCTGCAAATTCTGCAATATATATAATTGGTATATTTTAACCTCTCAAATTCGAATGACTTGACTTAGTTTGATGACGATTCACTTGACATGACACTAGCAAGATTAGATTGGCTGTCAAACTGTCAAAATACGGACGGACGGACGTGCTGCTCGCTCCCTGCCTTGCCTGCAAATTCTGCAATATAATTGGTATATTTTATCAAAAAAAAAAATATAAAATGTCAAACCATACCAAACTATTTAATTGATGAGATATGGCAACATACAACGCCCCGCTCTTCAACGCACATCGGAAAGAGAAGGGTATAATAATTATGCCTTCAGAAATTTAAAGGACTGAGTGCATACAAAAAAGACTCTTATCGCGGGTAAAATACGTTCAAATCCGCAGAGCGTAATATCACCTTCAGAGCGGCAACGCATCATTTTTATGGTCGCGTCGAAATGCTTTGAATTTTTGGCGGTTAAATGTTATTTTGCTGATTACAACAGAACTGCTTGTCCTAGAGATTCCAAATTTTTGGTACCGAGTGCACTAATTCATAGCTCGGTTCAGAGACATCAACCGAGTCTGTACCTATTGTGGTTGCTGAGATCCAACATGTGCAAGCTGGACAAACAAAAAAAGCTGGAAAAGCTTGTAACTCATAGAGTTTTGAACAGAGACACTTCAAATATTTGGTACCTGGCTAATTCGTTTGGTACTAAATCTGGAGACTTAAAGCAACCTGCTAGCTCCAGCCATTCCAGAGAACGAGCATATGCTTTTTCACGTACCGTTACTCCAGCTTACACGTTAATGAAGTCTTATAACTCGAAGAGTTTCCTAGCTACAG
Organism: Plemyria rubiginata; assembly: GCA_963576535.1. NCBI lineage: Eukaryota > Metazoa > Arthropoda > Insecta > Lepidoptera > Geometridae > Plemyria > Plemyria rubiginata. Next base: position 6,311,828 of record OY754926.1, read on the forward strand.
ACCTGAAATTTTTGGTACCAGGTGCACTAAATAGGTACTAAATCCTTGCGTTTACTATATATCTCTATCATTAGCCGTTTGCCCACACTGACTGAGGCAGCTGGAGACATGTTACTCCAGCTTACACACTATTATAAGCTTATAGCATCGTTGTTTATTTGGCAGCTAAATTATGATTCAAATCTATGAGTGCACTAATTATGCTTTAAATATTGGCATTTATAGAAATTACATTTTCAATATGAGGAAGCTGGAGACATGCACACGTAGAACGGTTATTAAAGTGGCCTATTGACATTACGATCTTACCATTGACGTTAAACCAGTTTTTACCGACAAAAGTCACATAGGCATATCAAAATATCTCCAGAGAAGAGGCACGTTTTATCAAAAGTGTGTCAGATGGTCAGTTTAGGCAGGTACAGTCAGTACCGTAATACAAGCGGCCGCACCTGCGGTTTTTTCCCGCGACTGATTTTAAAACCGCGAGGCATAGACAATCCAGAGATTATAATTCTCTTTGGAGATATGTTTCTAGTCACATCACAGTCCAAAGTCGATTCAGTCATTTGTTTTGAAGAAAATGTTTCGCGATTTTTAATCGTGGTGTGTGCGTCTCAAGCGATTTCGCGGTTGTAGCGATTGATCGCTAGCTGAAAAAAATCGTGGTTGCGGCCTTAGGCTTAATTGTAAAAATTTTACAAACAGCATAGAGCCAGGGCACTTTTTTTCACAAGTTGTGCTTACCTATACCATCGATAGATAGGAATAGTCCTTATGCTTGCTGTCAAAAACTCTGAAACCAAACTTGATAATCACAAAGGCTATACGAGACTGGCTAATCAAGATTTGGTTTGCCTTATTACAATTTTCCGCAGGGGAATAAAGTTTCTCGAATGTTGACCACGAACAGGAAAATGAAGCATGGGACGCCCTCCTTGGACTGACGACTTTGTTTGGATCGCGGGAAATCGGTGGATGGAAATGTATCAGGGAGGCCCATGAATTTCCAGCAGCAGATTTCTTTAGGCTGATGATGATGATTACAATTTTCACAGCACAGTTACCAAAAATATACAAAAAAGCGTATAAAAAACTCAATCGCACTTCTGTTGCTGGCTGTACTTAGCAACATAAATCTGTATGTATCTAAGTAGGAAAATACCTAAGTAAATAGTAATAACTATTTATTTCTTCTGTGGTAATAAACAAAATAAATAGGTAATCGTCGATAGGAGCCTCTTTGAACCACACTGTTTCACAATAAACTAGTGATTACGTTATGAGAGAAGAGTAAATAGCTCGGACGAATAATTCCGAGATAGTTAGGTACTATTTACTTCCGATGTCTATCGTAGCGGTCACTCACAGCCAGATAAAAACATGAAGTGTAGGTATTTCGTTAGGTAGGTACTTAATACTTATCTATAGTTAAGTATACAAATTGTAGTGATATTTGTGTTACTAACAAATTGTAGTAGGTAGGTACCTAATTATTCAATTTGGTGAGAAATCTTAGAAAAAAATGCTAATTGAAATAAAATATTCCATACCTCTAACTCCTTAGGGTGTTTAAACTGTATCAGCGGTAGGTCACCAGCTGTCTCCTCCTTCACTATCCTCGGAACCTGGTCCAGAAAAGAATGTCCGTTAAGCTCCATTCCGTCTTTGTCCACGCATAGGAAGTGTTGCCAGGTCAATGGTAAGCGTCTGACTGAGCTGGACTGACTGCTGCTTGCTACTAGCAGCCTGTTAGTCTGTAAGTATTCACACTTGCAGTGCGTAGGAGGACAAATTCATTTGTTGACATCAATCTACCTATCATTCTCATCATCACTGAGCTGATTAGATAGAGTGAATTTTATCAATTCTTGCATCGCACTATTTCTATAACTGATTGATTCGCTTGCCCCTAGTAGTTTTTATTTAATTTATTTGTTTGTATAAGTTATATATATTTTTCAGGTAGGCAGGCAGGACGCACCGGAATAAAACGGTTATAAACGGGTTTATCTTGCCTTGTTAGTTTTTTTTTTGAGTCAAATTTAATTTTGAAGTTGTTTTGCCCCTTTATATCTCCGAATATCTGCCAAAAAGGAAAAGGCCAAAATTCGAAGACGAATAGAAGATGCTGACTGTACCTACCTACCGTCATACCGTGGCATCAGTGTATTAGTTATGGTCCACTGATCTGTATTATACAAGTACGCCTATGTATTCAAATTCCTTGCGGTCACTTAAATATGAGGTATAATCAAGGAATATGAATAAGACAATTCCTTGGGTGTAATGGTACCTTTAATTACCTTTGGTCTATAGATTAAAAAGGAACTTTGGTCATTAAAACCTCTCGTCAGAGAGTATTATTCCTTGACTAAAACCACAGATTTATAAGTATAGTCCTAAAGGTGAAAACTAAAACTAAAACGACTAAAACGGTTCTGCCCACGGAATAGAGAAAACCCTATATTTCTGTGGTTCTGCCTGCTTATTTTCCTTTAAAATCAAAGATAATAAATACCGTAATGATTATATTATAATCCTACGTTTTCGAAAATTATCGAGACCAAATAGATTTAATGTGCCTATCCTATGTGTATAATAAGCTCAAGTGATATTCCAAAATTCTAACCAAAATTTCAGTAACACAAAATACACCACACAAATGAACTTCAAAGGGCGCTCTCGTTCCAGGAGAAACTCCATGAGCGTAGTGAGCGCTGAAAAATGGAGAAACTACGGCAAAAAACCCTCACGAAAAGAGATTGAACTTATGAAGGACGATTCTGACGATGACGAACCAAAATACAATGAAATGAAAGATTGGGTGCAAGACTTCTTTGATAGAAAAAGTTGTTCCGAGGAAAGGACTGATCAAGACATTGAAGTGCAGCTTACGCAGAGGCAAACGCTTATACTTTCAACTTTGGTTCCTGACGAAATATTGCTGATGGACAAGTATATAATAATAATAATTTATTCCAAAAAACTTAAGATGTACACACACATGACAAAAAATAGTAGTATAAGACTAGGTACATACAGTTATTAGCTTTGAGTTTCGTGTCACATGTGACCGATGTGGTAGCTCACTAATCGCCACCCTAGAAAAAACCTGTGTTGTGGAGGTTAGTTCTGTCTTGTAGTAGGTATATGGGTTTTGCTTATAGGTATATATTTACATATTTATTCTTATTTAGTAGTGCTTAGTTAATGTAAGTTGGGTTAGTAATAATGAAGGTATGAAGTTTTAGTAGGTATTTTTATTTATATGTTGTAGACCATTAGGTATTGTGTGTATTTATATGTGTATGATTTAGATATCCTGATGTAGACATAGTAATGGAGATAGTAGTAAATGTAGTTAATGGAGATAATAATAATATAATTTAAATAATTGATTGTGTGAGCGAAGCGAACGTAAATCTTACAACCAACTTGGGCGATTTGGCAGTTTATGTATCTATGTTTGTATGTATGTTTGTCCGAGGATAACTTGAGAACCGTTTATCCGATCTGCATGTAATTTGCTGTATGTACCCGACACTACCTGCTGTAAAGTAATTTTATGATGAGTATTGATATATAGTATTGAGATATGATGTAGTCGTTTATTACAAAGAACTACAATTTTAATGTTATTGCTCGTAATGTGGGAAAATGTATTAATACGTTATCTAACTAACCATACGCTAGGTAGGTAGATACGAGCATACTTTATAGGTATCAAAGAAGTGGAAACTTTCGGAAAAATATCTTAGTTAATAGTCAAATGCTAATGTGGTTGCAGGTTCAACCAATCAGAACCGAAGCGCTTTGTTGGAGTCCTCCTCATGGCTGACGTATCCGGGTACACAGCACTATCGGAAAGATACAACAACACCGGGAAAGGTGGGACCTACAGATTGACCGTGACCCTTAACACTTACCTCGGATCTCTTATAGAACTTATTTATACTCATGGCGGGGACATATTGAAATTTGCTGGAGATGCATTTTTAGCTTTATGGAAAACTGACAAGCGAACATTTTTAAGCCATACGATTCACAACGTTATCGCATGCGCTTTGTTGATACAACATTCCTATTCATCATACGAAACAGATGTGAAAGTAAGTCTACGAGTGAAACTTGCTATTTCTGCTGGAAATCTCATGTTTGCCCCTATTGGTACAGGAATCGACATGAACTACGTCATAATTGGACTACCCGTCCTAGAAGCTAAAACTGCAGAAAGTGTTTGCTCTTCTGGAGAAGTTAAATTATCTCAAAATGCCTGGGCCCACTGTTATTCAAGAAATTATGATCATGTGGTTCATGGAGATGGCCATGTCACAATCAAATCCATCCTTTACGATCCCCACGAAAGCGACGTGAATAAACCATTCTTAGGATTCAATGCAATGGTCAAACAAATAAAACGACCACTAAATGCAGGGGAAACCCTTCCAGATTTTCTTTTGGAACCAAATAAAAGTTTGAGTACTGCAGAAGTATTGAAAAAGAATGAAATATTACATCTACGTAAAACAATTTTCACGGCAGGAGAAAAGAACACTGGTTCGGAGATTCGCAAGTTTATGATAAGACCAGTTTTGACGCAAATTGACGCTCACCAACCGCTCGAGTATCTCACTGAGATGAGACAAGTCTCTATTCTATTTGTTACACTTAAACCTAGAGAATGTCCATTTCTTCAGTTGATCACAATTGTAAATAATTCATATCAAATAACATGTGACATCGTATATAAATCTATGGGATGCGTAAATAAAATCATACTTTTTGATAAGGATATAATGATTCTGGTCGTTTTTGGACTTCGGGGTTTCAAGCATGAATCGGAGGCTCAAGCTGCGTTGAAATGTGCATACAGTATAAGAAAGTCTGTGTCTGCTCTTGATGGAGTAATGGAAGTGTCTGTTGGCGTAACAACAGGGCAAGTCTATTGCGGTGTGGTTGGACATCCTCTTAGAAGAGAGTTTACTGTTATTGGAGCCATCGTCAACAAAGCTGCCAGACTTATGTGTGGATTTCGCAATAAAGTCACATGCGATGAAGCAACTTTTGTAAAAAGTAAAATGTCGCCGAATGGTTTTACTCTTCAACCAAAAACTGAGTTGAAAGGTATAGAACAATCTGGAAAAATATATGAATATACAGAAGATATCAGAGTGAAAGAGTTATATGATATACCAATGACGCCACCTCTTTTAGACAGAGATGATGAAATGGAGTATTATCAAAATTGGCTTAGTGAAAGTCACGAAACATTCAGAGATTTTGATGCATTACTATTAGTTGGTGAATCGCGTATCGGCAAAACTAGACTATTAGAATGGATGGCCAGATATGCTAGAAACACTGGACACCAGGTGTCAATCGTTAAGCTATCGTCAATTCATTCTGCGACTCCGTATTTAGCATTGAATCAAATAATGCACCAAATATTAGGAATCAAAGAACCTGTAGTTGGATTCATAAAAGAAGAAAGAATAGTCCAACTAATGAAAGTGTACACCGAAGACTTGTGTTATCTGAATAACATTTTGAAAGTCAAATTTGCATTTCATGAAAGAATTTACTCCTTTGATGAGAATAAGCGTAAAGAAAAGGCAAAACTAGTTTTCGAAAATCTAATTAAGGCTCTTCCAGAAACTCATGTCGTATTTTTGGATGACTTACAAAATTTAGATGCATTTTCTTGGGAATTTGTATCACTAATGTTTGGTTCTATGAAAATATTTACAATCCTATCAGTAACTCGAGGAAAATTCAGCTCTGTTCAAAATTGGCTTTACGGTGTATTTATAAACAGCAATGTAAGAAAAATGGTATTGGGCCCTCTTGCAACTTCTTGCATTCCAGCTTTAGCCTGTCAAATATTGGATGTCAACGCTGTACCTAAAGATCTTTGCGATGCACTGTTGCTAAAGTGTGGGGGAATGCCTGGTCTTGTTGAAAGTTTTATAATTCATTTATTTTCTAATGGTGCTCTGGAATTGCAAAAAATACAAGAAAATGAAATAAAAGACTGGGCTGAAACCAAGTTACAGTTTCCTGATTCTGATTTATTACACCCCCAGGCCCTAGATGTCAAAGATCAACTGGCACTAGACGAATTTATTGAAAAAGATAACACAGGAGAAATCGGTATTTGTATTGTTACTCGAAAGGAAGAATTAGCAACAAACATCGATGTGCAAAACATAGATGCTTTGATAATGATACAAATAGATTCTTTGACACCTTACCAACAGTTACTACTAAAGATAGCATCGGTCATTGGAAACGTAGTGTCAAGAGATTTGTTGGAAAGTATAATGTATGAAAATAATTATCTAACTACAGCAAAAGCAATCAAAAGGCTATTCGCCATGCGAATTCTATCATGTGCGACCTCTCACCAAGCACAATACAATCGCAAGTCTACAGTAAATGCTCCAATATCACAGAGTATAAATGTGAACTTAACGTGCGACTGTATTTTTGAATACGATCCAGAAGTAAGTGAAAATCTGCCTAAATATGCTTTATGTAAAGTAATTCAATTTAAAAATAAGAACTCTAGAAAGACTTGTTACGAACTTCTTCCCATGAATCAAAAAAAAGAATTTCACTCTCGTGTAGTGAATTATTTAGAAAACAATAAAGTTAAATGTCCAAGCTGTGGAGGAGCAGTTATGATAGTTCAATCCATAAATAATCTCGCACCCAATGATTCTTTTAGTAGCACCTGCGACAGCGCACATTCAGAAGACACATCTTCCAGTGATACGGAAGACGATGATGTGATGGAAAACCGTTCTTGTACATCAGAAAAAAATTGCATAGAGAAATCCGTGAACCTGAATTCTGATATCAATAATAAAGAATTTTTGAAATCCAATAGTGAAGAACGAATTGTAAAATATGATTCAAATGAAAGTTCTAACTTCAATACGATTAAAATGCAATACAATTCTATTTTGAAAAACAAAATAAGTGATGTTGATAATGTTTTTAATACTAGAAGAAGATCAACTAAACGAGTTACAATGACTAATTTTACCGTCAAAAATGCTTCAGAGGAATTTTCTTGTTACAAAATATTCGATATGCTTCGGCAAGTAACAGAAGCTGAATATTTAAGTGATTGGAATAACCTGGGTATTACTGATAGCAAAGAAGATCAAATATTAGAAAAGCAAGAAAAGAATGAAATTAGAAAATCCATGAGTGTTAAAATCGAAAAAGGTGTTTCGCAGACAAATTTTAGTAGCTGTACTTGTGCTAGATTGCAAATTGCTATTTATGAGCAACTCATCAATCACGCTATACTGGCTGAACTCAAGAGTAAAGCTATTGAATTTATACTTACGTTCAGTTATTTAAATCTACTAGCCAATAATGTGGATACTGTATTACCAAAACTTGAAGAAGCTGAAAAGATGTGTTTGGAAGATCATGGAACCTTAGAACCGTTAGTTAAAAAAAGGTTTATTGGTAAAATGCATTCATTACGAGCAGCTACTTGTCTAATGAGTGGAAGACTAACAGCTGCCAAAATATCATTAGAACGGGCATTAAAAGTATATAGAATAAATCTCGATAAAGTCAAAGGTTTTTTGCAAGTAAAAGATTTTATTGACTCCATTAAAATGAAAAGAAAAATATATCATTCATACAAAACCGCTATGCAATCTGATTCGGTTTTCTGCCTAAACGTTGCCACAATTTTGAACTCAATGTTGGGAGAAGAACGGGCGTCAAAGCTATCAGCTACCCGAGCTTTGCAAATCGTACGAGATGTGGAATGTCCAGTTGTTGATATATGTGATGCATACAGTAATGCTATAGTAGTTGAGCTAAACCGAGGAACACCCGAAGCAACATCAGAAATAGAGAAAATGGCAAGCCAGACATTAAAGAAACTTACGCGTCCTATTCGAGCTGATGAACTATATGCAATTGGAAAGCTGTTTATGGAGTCATTTCGAGCACGCTTATCGAGAGCTCAGCTAGCCGCTGCCATTAGGTCAGGCTTTCGAGCTCTCACAGTAAGCCGTTTTCTACAGGCTAACAATGTTTCTTTGGATATCATACCTGACCTGTTTTACGTATTACTTTCTCGAAGACGAATAGAAGAGGCTATAGATGTTTTACAACTAGCACTTCGAATGGGTGATAACCAAGTTTCTCAAGACAGCGAGACCTGGTACTACGCTCTTTGCATTGACATGGTGTTGGATGCTGGGTTTCAGTTGGAAAGCCCCATGGAAATAAGTCGCTACGCCGAGTTTGCACTGAGTAGGGGCAAGTCTGCGGGGCCTGGTCGACGACGGCTAGTTGTCGGTCTGTGGACCTATTGGTTAAGAGCGGATTCCGAAAAGAAAGCAAAACGTTTTGAATCGGAAGCATTGAGCTGGTCCTCATGTGAGGAAGATGATGGATCATTGACAACATTATTAAGTGCGATGAGGTTAGCTGATGGAATGCTGGAAAGCCTGGCCAAAAAAGTTAATGACTTGAAGAAGGTATATATACAATTACCTAAGTACCTACCTAAAAGTTGACCAAACATTACACGATTATCGATATACCAACCACTGCATTTGAACTGATTTCAGGTAGTGGATATAATGGAGTTGCGCTCCATAGCTGATCGCGAATTAACCAGATTGGAGAGGGATGCTCGCTTGATGCGTATTTTGTATCCTCGTTGGCTTTTGCTAAGAGCAAACACCCTGAAGCTTTCTAGTCGAAAAACAGCAGCTACGGCTTTGTTTGATCAAGTAAGCATCTGTCAATAATATTAAATTTCAATATATTTATTAAGTGAACATAAACAGAGGTAACAAAATCACAAGAGAACACTGAAAACTGCATACCTAAGTAAATCTTGTGTCGCAGTTTCCAGCACCCAACCTTCGGCAAAGAGGAGTAAATGGTTGCTTTTTCTTTTCCTTGTGAAATAATCCTAGGTAGGTATACTTTACTAACCCATTATACCATTATTCAAATCATTTCTACATAGTATAAAACAAAGTCGCTTTCTCTGTCCCTATATCCCTATGTATGTTTAAATCTTTAAAACTACGCAACGGATTTTGATGCGGTTTTTTTTTAATAGATAGAGTGATTCAAGAGGAAGGTTTATATGTATAATACATGCATGATAATTATATCAGAAAAACAATGTGCAATGTGCGAAGAAGGGTGCGCGGGCGGGTCGCTAGTATAAATATATAATTATTACCAAATGTAATTATGTTACTGCTAAAAATTCAGTCATTTTATATTGTTTCATAAGTACCTATCTACTACCTATCTATCTTGTAGGTCAAAGTACTACATCCTGTATATATGAATTTGAGAACAACCTCTAACATTTAACAGGCGTTGGACGAATCGCATCGCATCAACAACCACCTGGAGGAGTCGTTGGCTCGCGCTGCCATCACCAAGTCAATGTTCTGGACGCAAAGTGCTCGGGCCAGTAGCTTCATGAACTGGCATGCGGGAGCTGAACATGTGCGCTCTTCGTGGTTTCAAATAATGTACCGGATTACTACTACGAGATAATGATGTAACTAACTACCTACCTAGTACCTCAGACCAAATAAAAATTGTTTGGTCTGAGCCTAGTACACAATCTGCTGTTGTCACAATACGCAAACAATGATTTTCCTACCACTAATTTTCTAAATTGAAATATGCGCCCTATGCTGCGTTTAAACTCAGCTCATGTCCGTGGCAAGTGGCAACGCGAACATCAACGCTATCTCGCTCTTGCTCTCTCGCGTTACTGCACGAGTTGCCTTTCATTCGCGCATTGCCATGTCACTGCCTGCCCAGTGCCCATGTCCCTGCGCATTTGAGCTAAGTGTAAACGGGGTAAAGGTAAGACGGAACTTTGTCAATAGTTACCTACCTACCTAATAAAAAAGAGCGTAGTCTACCCACTTAGTGCTCAAACAAGTGGCTTGACCAGTGATTACTGATGATCATTGATCATGATCACATCATAATACCTAAATAGTTAGGTACTTAGTCTATCTACTTACTTATTATGTTGCTTATGTCAGGTACCTACCTACCTAGGAACCTGTAGGTACCCATTTTAATTTTTTATTCGCAATTTAAGAACGTACCTACTTATAGATAATGAATACTGCTAGGCTGTAAAGATTTAGTTCAATGGCTGTAGGTCACTGATTGTTTAAGAGATCAGTGCTGTAGGTAAATACAATTTTGCAAAAACACTAAATTCTTTTATTTTTTAAATCAAATGTCCAGCCAGTGGCCATTTAGGTACACCTTTTACCGAAAGTACTTACTACTCGTAACCCGTAAGATCGTGGGTTCAAATCCAGTCATGCATAAGGAAATGAAATTTTTGGCTCGGGCGACGTAGGTACTTTGAATCCCTCGCTACGTTCAGGATTCTACTAAAGAATCCCCGGCTGAACTCGGGATTCTACTCCAGAATCCTTCACTTCACTCTGGATTCAAAAAAGCGCCCTCGCCGTAAAAATATGATTTCGCTCCCTTATGTATGATACAATCTACTATTTAACCAACATCAAAAAAGGAGGTTCTCAATTAAATTGCATTTTTTAGAATGCCGTGTAGGTAGCAACGGCGACTACGGCGAGGGGTTTGCCCACAGCTAAGAACAAGAATAAAACAACTATTAATAAGTATTTACCACCAAAATTACACAACAAAACTCAAAATAACACTAGAAAAACAATTAAAATGAAAATGCTATGTTGCTTCGTTAGATGACAGGAAACGAATCACCTCACCAGTCACCTAGTTTTAGACGGTTCAAGGTGGTCCTTGTGTTTCTTCTTCTTCTTCTTAATTGAATGGCCTTTGCAGTGATGGTCCTTGTGATTTTATTGAATAAATATATTTTGATTTTGACTTTTGAATTTGAATACCTACTAGTATTTACATTTCTTGGCCCACATAAATTTTTCTCGTTCCGGGTTTTGCTCTCAGAACTTCAGAAGAACAATCCTCTTCTGGGGCATTATTGACTATGACAATACGAGATTCCTTGCCCCAAAACGTGAAACGTCAAAACATGATGTTGGGCTTTATTCTTTATGACATAGGAGATACTTTGCCCTGACCGTATGACACGGTTGCATTGTCTTAGCCGTGATCGCGCTGCAAATGGTCATAGGTACATAGTGCATAAGGCTCCTGAGGGTTTTGCTACCTGTCACGTAAGTTTACGGTTGCTTATATCTAAAAATTTTAATATGTACCAGGAATTTGGTACACATAAATATTAAAACTTTGAATTTGACATTGGCAAGATTGTGTGCAGACAGAAGCATCATCCAAGAGACAGAAGCCATAAAAAAGAAAGAAGAAGAATTTATGCAAGACTTTAACATGACAGGCCTAAAGCTAGCCGTTTGTGCGTGAACGGCCAATAGCGAATGGAAGATTCGCCAAACTGCTAACTTCAGGGCGTAAAGTTATGCTAAAAATATAGTCTTTCTTCTTCGCGTACGAGTATACCCGGAATAAAAAAAGGTAAACAAACAAATATTATCGCCGGTAGGTATTATACATATCTCATTGAAATATTGAATTTATCGTATTGCGAGAATTTTTATCTCATGTTCTTGACTTGAAGATTATATAACTTAGTGTAGATGATGCACTGTATACTTATGTACTGAAAGAGAGTCGTGCGATAACTACATACTACGTATCTATAAAATGACGAACAAAAAGTTTGTATTTTACGGGACAATCGTTTCATCTGATTCAATGAAGGGACTAGATGTATTTAATGGTTTTATAAGCGTAGAAAATGGAAAGGTACCTACCTATTTTATATAAGTTTAACACAGTTTAATTAGCGCGAGCCACCGTTTCAAAACATGCACAATTTTTTCAGATCATTAATAAAGGAACAATACAAGAATTCGAACAGCTTCAAACTAGTGGGACCCTGGACAATTTCAGTATAAAACAGATAGGGCAGGACCAGTTCCTCATGCCAGGGTTTGTCGACTGCCATACTCATGCTCCTCAGTTCCCTAACCTCGGTCTGGGTTTGGACAGACCACTGTTGGAATGGCTGGAAAAGTATACATTTCCTTTGGAGAAAAAGTATAACGATATCCACTTTGCTGAGCAAGTTTATGAGAAAGTTGTGGTAAGTAGGTTCTAACCTATACTTCACAATAGAATAGGTACCTAGTAACTATGTACCTATATACCTAGTTATACAATAATTTAATGTTTGACATAAAAGTAATTATATTTGAAAGCTAGTACCTATTGGGGCACTAAGCACCGGTCTTAATATTTGGTGTTAGTAAAGAACATTTTTGTATTGTACCTTACATTACCTACAGTACAGTCCAACCAAATTATTTGGGCCATCTTGAAGTTAGCAGCTTGTGCATAAATGGCCAATAGTGACTGGAGGATTCCCTAAACGATTTACTTCAGGACGGAACAGATAATGTGGTTGGATGGAGTGTAGTTAGTTTTAATATCAAACAACTTTAAATTATTCTTTACTAAATATAAAACCTTTTTTTCTTATCAATTAATTATAAACAGGTAGGTACTAAATGGTGATAGAAAACATTGTGAGGAACCAGCATCTCATAGAACCTAGATAAAAAAGTTCTAGAACATAATAAAGTGCTTGAAATAAGCCTCTTTGAGGTACACTTAAAATCCTTCCAAACTCTTACGAAAGAAAAGTGACTATTCATAAGTTATAATTGACAACCTCTGTGGCGCAGCGGGCGAGAGCCTGCCTGCGACGCAAGAGGTTGCGGGTTTGATTCCCGCCTTGGAACAAATTTGTGTACAATCTGCAGAAATTTGTTCCGATGGTCTGGGTGTCTATGTATACTAAAAAATATCTATCTATCTATGTAAGTATATAATGTATTAAATATATCAGTTATCTAGTACCCATAACACAAGCTTTGAATAGCTTACTTTGGGGCTAGATAGTGCTGTGTGGATTGTCAAGCATTATTTATTTATTTATTTATAATTCAATTCTACACATTTTTCAGCAAAGACTTCTTAATAATGGTACAACAACTGCATGCTACTTTGCAACTATACATCTAGAAGGCACACTACAGCTAGTGAATAGTGCCATCAAACATAAACAGAGGGCACTGATAGGGAAAGTCAGCATGAATGAGAAAAATGATGAGGGGTACTATAATGATACTCGGAAAGAATTGTCTGAAGTCGAAGAGTTTGTTAACAAAGTTCAGGAGCTAAAAGTAAGTACATTGGTAACTACCTAAAACCTAGAAAAATTCAAGCATCTTCATATGCAATATTGGTCTGATTCAAATTGAGACTTTTGCAAACATAGGGCATGTCCTTGCCAGACATGCTTGGCAAAGCAAATTGCTTTAGGCCAAGGCTGCTTATTAGTGCAAACTGCTTAACGTCAGGTGGGCCATCTGCTCAACACCATGTCTTTTACCATGCAGAGAATGATTGGTCTTTTTACAACACCATGATCACTTTTAAATGTGGTGTAAGAAGCATTTCTGCTTGTTCCATCAGTTAGTTGATAATATAAAAAAAAAAGAATCTCAAACATGGCTGACATTTCTGCATTAGCGGCACTAATTTCTTATTGAAGCTTCTTCCAGATACATACAGTTTGTTGATTATGAGTGCTCTTATTAGTATGGATAGTAATAGTATTTAGACCATAGACATAGGAAACTCCTTGCTGCTTCAATGTGTTTTCACTTACAACAAAATTAAATGTTCTTTAAAAAAAAAGTTATAAAATCTTTTTTTCTTCTATGCAATAAGTATTGTTAAAAATAAAAAATAATCATGCATGTTATGAATGTTGCAGAATGATCTCGTGCAGCCTGTCGTAACTCCGAGGTTTGCTGTAAGCTGTGATGAGGAGCTTATGAAAGGCCTTGCAAAAATAGCCAAAAAGTATAACTGCTTTGTTCAAGTGAGTATTATAATATTTATTTAAGTTATGTGACTAATAATTGATGAGCCAAACACCCTAACGAAATGCCCTAAACAAAGCAAAGCTTGGGAACTACCTACTTAATAATAGTCAGAAAGAGAACAAAAATCTACTCATAACATGCGAAAACATGTTTACAATTTTTAAGTATTTTTAATTATAAATAAAAAAAAAAAAATAATAATAATTTATTTCAGACTTGGTCCATAGAATATTTATTATAGAATGATTATAGAATGTACACTGTTCTCCAAATAAAATAAAATAAAAAATAAAATATGTTAATCGGACCGCATCCTTTTGACTGATGCCCACAGTTTCTTACTACCTACCTATTACACCAATTACAATACGGCACTGAATATTGTAAAAAAGTATTGTAAAATTATGTAGCATTGTTACTCCGGATCTGTTTATTAGGTAGCAAAGTTATTTATTATCTATTGTTTCAGAGCCACATATCGGAAAACTTGAAGGAAATCGAGTATGTTCTACACAAGAATCCTAGTTGCAAGAGCTACTCCGAAGTCTATGACGAGAGCCATATTTTAAATGACAAAGTATGTACTTTATTTCATCTATCACCCCTTTTTGAAATTCCATGTTGTTCTTTTTTTTATACAATAATGATGAATGAGCAGATGGAATAAGCAGATAGCCCACCTAATGTTAAGTGGTAACCATCACCTATAACAGAGCATTGCCTCGTAAGTCACGCACGATAGGAACGTGCCCTACGGTGCACCACCCTGCGTACATCAACTTGAGGCACCGATGCAAAGCCTCATGTGCCCTTTTCAAACCGAAACACAGCGTTGCTGTTTAGCGGCAGAAAAAGGCAGAAAATTATAAAATAACTGATACCAACTATACCGAAATAATTTATAACGAATATTGAGCAAGTTAGACTAAACTTATGTTTACTTAGATGTACCTCTAACAACCACCCTAGACATCCTCAAATAATCTTGAGCACTATGAGATCTGAGGAATATCTAGCGAAGCTAGAAATCAAAGTACAGCCGTGAGCTGGTTTTTTAACCGACTTCAAAAAGAGGAGGTTCTCAATCTGACTGTATTTTTTTTTAATATTTGTTGCCTCTTAACTTCTTACTAAGTAGGTGGACCGATTTCGATGATTGTTTTTTTATCGAAAGCTGGTGCTTTTCATGTGTTCACATTCGAGTCACACACATCGGACGAGTAGTTTTTGAGTATTTTATTAGTATGAGTGTATTTTCCAGTGTAGTAGAAGCCGGTTTTTTTCTTACAAGAGTTTCCATTTATTTGAACGGCCCACTGTTGTTATAAATCGAGAGGTGTAGAAGGAAGGGGGAAGGGAATCGCTCTGCAGAGGGACCATACAATTTAAAAAAAGTTTGTGTACCTAATACCTACCCTGAAATAATACTTGAAGATAAGTATGTAAGTCTATGTTTCAGTGCATAATGGCCCACGCAGTTCATCTGGGCGATGATGAAATGGCTCTGTTGTCCAAACGAGGCGTTTCTATCGCGCACTGCCCAGCCTCAAACACTAGACTGAAGTCAGGTTTGTGTCCAGTTCTGAAGCTGATCAGAAACAATTTGACTGTGGGTTTGGGAACAGGTATTTATAAAGATTTTTATATTTTTATTAGATTTAATAGTGTTTACTACACTAAGGAAACCACAAAGTTTTTATAATGTCCCTAAAGTTAGAACTCCGGTGGCGCAGATGGTAGCGCAGCCCCGTATCAAGGGAAGATCGCGGGTTCAAATCCCGCTCGGAGAATAACTTTTGGGACATTATAAAATCTTTGTGATTTTTATATTGTCCCAAAAGTCTTATTCGAGTGGGATTTGAACCCACGACCTTGATACGGTGCTGCGCTAACCACATCCATCAGACTCTAATCACACTTGAAGAATAACTCAGTGACATGCTAATTATAGGCCGGTGGATACCAAACCGCTCAACTTCTCAGTCGTTGATAAAATTACATAATTCTAAGTTAAGGTTTAGATTAACGGGTGTGTAGGAGAGATCGCTACATGCGATAATAACCGCCGATTGTTGCACTACTGCACCATATTTGTCCTTTATTCATATACTAGCGATCTGCTTCGCACGGGTTCCTTCCTCTTGAATCACTCTTGTATATAAAAAAAACCGCATCAAAATCCGTTGCGTAGTTTTAAAGATTTAAGCATACATAGGGACATGGGGACATAGGGATTTAGGGACAGAGAAAGCGACTTTGTTTTATACTATGTAGTGATAGTGATATTTTTTATGGTTAAAAAATCTTTTTATCTTTTTTTCGGTTTCAAACATTTTTTATCTTCAATTCTGCCAGATGTGTCTGGTGGCGACAATGCTTCGATACTGGATGCCATGCGTCGCGCCATGGATGTGTCGACTTACGTAGACTGTGATGGAGAAACCATCTCATGGTCGGAAGCATTCTACTTGGCCACTTTGGGTGGTGCCAAAGGTAATCCTCCCGCCCTTATCCCATTTCATGTGGGGTCGGCACAACAGGTTTTTTTTTCCACTTTCCTCTATCATCTTTCTTTCTTACCGATCTCATCCTTCACACAGTCCATCTATCTTTTCTTTGGCTTTCCTCTACTCTTTTATCGATCCACATTAATACCTCACACTCTTAGTTACCTATGACATGTTTCCCCTCGTATGACATGCCCATATATCACACTAACCTCTTGCTCCTCATTTTCTCGGTCACTGGTACCATTGGCGCCAAAAGTAATCAAATCTAACAATTCAGCATTAAAGCCAGACCATTAAATTTTATTGGGATTCAATTGTCTGAATTGCTCATTGTCAAATATAATTAATAGTACGCCGCGTAGACTCATGACAATTTCTCTCGTTAGAAATATGTTATCACCCAACCATAAAACCATAAATACCTACCTTATATAATACAAGCGACTCGCCCTGGCTTCGCACGGGTGCAATGCTTAAGGCTCCGGTGACAGCGGCTCGCAATTTCGAGGTGCGATTGGCTATTATTTCATTTTATTTCATTTCGGGGAGGTTGTTTGAAAGAATAACTCTAAAGAAACACGCATAAATACTGTTCGAACACAAATAATACAATAATATAAGGGAAACATGCCCGAATCACAAATCATTTTGGTATTAGTATGTTTGGTCTTACGTTTACCTAATACCAAAATGATTTCTGACCCAAGCACATTTCCCTTATATTATTGTATTATTTGTGTTCGAACAGTATTTATGCGTGTTTCTTTAGAGTTATTCTTTCAAACAACCTCCCCGAAATGAAATAAAATGAAATAATAGCCAATCGCACCTCGAAATTGCGAGCCGCTGTCACCGGACCCTTAAA
Organism: Plemyria rubiginata; assembly: GCA_963576535.1. Lineage (NCBI taxonomy): Eukaryota > Metazoa > Arthropoda > Insecta > Lepidoptera > Geometridae > Plemyria > Plemyria rubiginata. The sequence continues at coordinate 6,329,179 of OY754926.1, forward strand.
TACTGTAACTTAATAAGGTATCCTACTACTAGGTATTTTAAACGCGTAAGTTTGTAAGTATGGATGGATGGATGTTTGTTACATTGTTACTCTTTCACGCCGGAACGGCTGAACGGATCTGGATGAAACTTTGCAGAGAGATAGATTATAGTCTGGACTAGCAAATAGGCTACTTTCTTCTAAATCTGCTCGGGTGAACGCGCAGTTAGATATATTCACTATAAACCTTCCTCTTGAATCACTCTAGGTATCTATATTAAAACACCGCATCAAAGTCCGTTGCGTAGTTTTAAAGATCTGAACATACCTACATAGGGACGGACAGACAGACATCGGGAAGCTAATTAGCCCGTCAAAATACTTCTCGATCGCTTAATTTACTAATTTAAATTCTACTGATATTATAAACAAGAAAGTTTGTAGGTATAGATGGATGGATGGATGTTTGTTACTCAATAACTCCAGAACGGCTGAACGGATCTTGATGAAATTTGGCATAGAAATAGTCTATCGGTTTTTATCCCGTGGGAATACCGGGATTTAAAACTAGTTGCAGCAGTAGGGGCGCTGCTAGTTGTAAATATTGTAATAATCAAAAAATTTGAAAAACTAAAGAGTTTAATTTAAAATTTAGCATCCCATTAAACTAACAATATTTGAATTTACTGTTCAAATATTGTCAGTGTAATGGGATGCTAAATTTTAAATTAAACTCTATAGTTTTTCAAACTTTTTGATTATGTTTTTTGGCGATGAGGATATTGAATCCTCGGCATTGACAAGTCAAAATATTCCACAGCATTGAACCTGAGCGATAAAATCGGCAGCTTCGAAATCGGCAAGGAGTTCGACGCGCTCCTGATAGAGGTGTTCGCGCGCGACGGTCCCGTGCCGCGCTTCGAGGGATTCCCTCCGTTCTCGCCGGGCTCGCGCGACTACGCGGAGAGTCTGCTGCAGAGGTTCATATACGTCGGAGACGACAGGAACATACGCCAGGTCTACGTCAAGGGAGAGAACGTGAAAGGCTACTAAATAGTGTCACAAACTCTACTTGTCACTGCACAAAAGGAAAGCTACAATCTAGCCTTCCTGTTTGTTAAAAAATGTTTTTTTAATTGATATTATTATCTAGCCGCTAGATAATAATATTAATAAAAAAAACATTTTCGTAACATGAACAACATGACACAACTACGGGCTAATACCTTCAACGCGCATTCCTCAATTTTACTAAGGCGAGTCTTAGATCGTGATCGAATAGCATTTCTCTCGTCAGAGTATTAATATTCCTTGAGCATTTTGCTCTGCTCATGATCAATTATTATCGTAACTTTGACAGCTGTGCGTCAATATTTTTGAGTGACCAATAGGTATCTTCCGGGTGAATTGGCAGCAAGGAATGGTTATTTTTAATTCCGTCGGTGTCGGATTCGGCACGGAATACAATTTTTGAATTTAGAATACGATGGCTCCCTAAAATCCTTGTCGGAAACGAACTTTACGTGATTTTGTCATTTTCACACAGAGCTTTTGACATTAAATTTGAAAAAATAACACGTGACTTTCCGCCAGCTATTCGGTGGCGGAAACCTTTCCGTGAAAGGTCGTAGTCCTACCTGTCGTTTAAAAACTCTGTTTTAAGACATTTGCTTGTAACTCTGCTGAAGTTGCCAACCCGTCGCAAAAAATATTCACATTATTATTACTACGTGGAATGGAATTTCACGTTGATTCATTATGAGACAATATGCGCGGTAGGTACATGCCTTAAAAAAACTGACAACTGACTTTCCGTAACGAATCCGATATCGAATGAATCAAAATAACCCCCGGCCCGGTAACGCTGGCAATCATCATAAAATATGATAAACCAACATTTTAGTGTAATTTTGTGGTAATTTTACTTAGTCCTTTCGAAAAAAAATTGTCAGACCAAGATTTTGCTGCAGCTATCGATTCCTCAGTCGGTAGTTCTCTTCAAACATGTACCTACGCATTCGATGATGAACACTTTATAATGCAAAAAACGTGCGATCCTCATCCATAGTAGTTCAGTCGGGGCAGACATAAAACTAGCCTGAAATAGAAAAAATTCCGGGGAGCGATTTTTTTTTCAACGTGGGGGGGGGGGGGGGTGGAAGTATAAATCTCCATTTTAGAACTAATCCCGGTAGAGGGCTCGCCGCCATCTTGTTTTAAAGTTAAATTTTTTCGTTTTTCTGAAATAACTCGTTAATTTTCAACTAGAGCAAAAATGGTGGTATCCAAAGTTGTTGAAAATTTTATTTCTCACAAGTTTGGTCATCATCATTTTTACGCTAGGATCAATATTTGCAGAGTTATACTATCAAGGTTGTCAAAAAAATCGTAATGGGTGGAATTAAATTTATTTCAAATCCACCCCCCCCCCCCCGACGTTTAAAAAAAATCGCTCCCCGGAATTTTTTCTATTTAAATGTCTGCCCCGACTCGACTTTATATAGTTAGACACGGACTAGAAAATATTGCGCAATATCGACTAGACCGGGCAATGATAACAAATTATGGTGAAACAAAATTCAAGTCGCCCATGCTTTTGTTTAATTATTACGCAATCTACTTAAAAAAATACACAAAACTAAAGTGCTTACTGATAATATCAATAAATCAATATTGATCGCCTATGGCCATCGAGTTTAGATCCTAACTCAATGTCTAGGGCTTGTTAATACTTTGACACTGATAGCATTTATATTACCTATTTATCGAGTAATCGATGTTAAGCTTGATTATACCTACATAAACGTACATAATGTTTGCGAAGAAAAGCTAAACCTGTGATATAAATGTGTTATAAACTTAAATGAAGCTAAGTACATACCTAGTGATTTAAAATTAATGTTCTGCATATATTTTCAATAATTATATTTTTTATATTGTATTTGCTTGTTTTTTTCCTGCCTTCTATGATAGATCGTACGCCTACGTGCCTATCTTTATTCTTTCTTCATTACAATTAATAATGGTAAATATAAAAAACTAGTAGCGCCCCACGGTTTCACCCGCGTAGTTTTAAATCCCGGGATTTCCAAGGGATAAAAAGTAGCCTATGTGTTATTCCAGACTATAATGTATCTCTCTGCCAAATTTCATCCAGATCCGTTCAGCCGTTTCGTCGTGAAAGAGTAACAAACATCCATCCATACTTACAAACTTTTACGTTTATAATATTAAGTAGGATTTATAACAAAAGGCTTCATCGTCAGTCCACTACCGGAATTTGGCCTCCCCTATACCTACCTTATTCCAGGAGAGCCGGTTCTAAGCCCTCTTCATCCACTGACTTCCCGGAAGTTGTCTATCGGCTCAGAGAAGATTAACAAAACAAAAGAGATAGCAACAGACTCAGTCACCATTTTAGCATATGAAGCCCTCAGCGTCCTATCGGTCATTTTAGCTAAAAAAGGACTAAAATAATTAAAAAGGCATTACGAATTGTATCATAATTAGGTAAAGTATTAGGTGTAGTACCTACGAGTCGCATAAGACTTCGAATGCCCTCATTTTCGTGACTCCTTGTAAAGTTCCATAATTAGATTAGATAGTACCTAGGTATTTTTCCGTTGTCATCAAGGATGCAATTAGGTACAGGGTGTTCGAAATTGTAGTTTTACTTTTGCCAACTTAATTACCAAATATCATATCATATCATGGTATACAGCGTGTAACGGAAGGGGGGTATCAACCCTGAAGGAGGTGAATGTGCTCATGAAACTCAACAACTTTCCCCAAAGAACATAGGTCGAAATATGAAAAAAAAATTTGGCCCTCCCTTACAAAACTGACTACCAGCTGATTGATTTACTATTTTTATTAAAGAAGTTTCTATTCTATTCTATCATTCATAAATGTATTTTGTACCTACCTACTTGAAATAGTCAAAGCGCTCAAAAAGGAAAGTTGACAGATATAATAAGTAATCCTACGCTGATAGAAAATAAAATATGTAACCTTTCACTTATTTAGTTGTGTTTCAGTTGAAGATTAATGAAATAGGTATTTTACATAAGTTTTGAATTTATTTTATCTCATTAGACATTCTAATAGGGTAGGGGGAGGGCGGGTCGGGAAGGCGCGGGGCGCCCCGCTAGTAGTATGTTTGTGCATAAGTGATGCTGTTGTATCGATTGTATACAATACATAAGCCATGTTAACAGTACACCCTATCTAGGAACCGATTTATTAATTCATTATACTTACCCTTTATTAATCATACAATAGTTCAAAATGTCAAAGTAGGTCAGTGCTACCTAATTAAGATACTAATGAGCACTAATAAGCTCATTAGTACCCTAATAAACTCTATTATTATTATGAAACTTGCTATTTCTTATAAGTAACTGTGCCTATAAGGACTGATAAGCTATTATTATAATAACTGACTAGCAAATTTTGTACAGTTTAACGTTTAGTTAGGCACTTGTTCTTAAAATTAGTTTTATTTACCGTTTCCTAAGAAACGGTAAAACGAATTGGAAGCCAAATAGGTATTTTTGAGAAAACTTCGTAATTTCATAAGTCGTAGGCATATCCAATGTTGTTCGCAATGACGCTTTCGAGTTTAGGGACACCTTGTACATTTGTTCAAATTCGTTCGCTTCGCTCACTCGATCTGAAAGCTTGTTTCGTTGTTGATAAATTACCTAGGTGTACAATTTAATTTTAAAGAACAACGTGTAGATTGTTAGGTTTTGCGGATTACCTACGTCAATCACTGCTGTCTACCGATAATCTGAGCTAAGTACCTACCATAATACGAACCGAACAAATCACAATGGAATATTCCTTGTAATTTCTAAAAAGAAACTGGCACAATCCCACCTTCTTTTATAAGACAAAGTCCATTCGCAATGTTGTGTCGCGAGCTTATCGTCTAGACGTTAAGCCCGCTTATGGTTTTTATTTACCTTTAGGCTAAATGAATTATTTCTATCAATCATTGCAATTGTGTGATTCATATTTAATTGCCTAATAATATTACGAAAATCGCTACTTACATTATCATTACACGTGCTGTTTATGTATAGTTATTAATCACTGTGGCAACTTACTTAGTAAGATCCTAAATTACTTTGTAGGTAACTACCTACCTACCTACATAGACGTGAGACCATAATATCGTGTAGTGTTCCCACGGGCCTGAGGTTACCATTACCAAGTAATGACTTTGTAGCCTAGGTTTATAGTTATACACGGAAGGTTAGTAGGTAGTAGGTAGAGCTCTTTGTGTGTAGCTCGTCCGGGGAACTAACATTTCCTATTTCTTTCTTCCACCATCCACGATGGAGCTGTTCTTTCTTAGAAGCCAAATACAATATTATAGAGTAAATAATGAACAACATCACCATAAAAAAAAATCTTTTTATTCAAAAATAGTTCGCCAAGTTTTATGGTTGAGCATAACAATGAAATGATTGTCTAGATTTAGGTCAGTTTAGCGATTCCTTTGAGCAAGTTGACTTACCCAGCAAGAATACGAAGAAAGCTAGGTAGGTATAACTTCTGCGTTTGAAAATAACTACCTAGTGCTTTCTTGTCGTTTTTTGTTCAATTGTTAAGGCTCCGGTGACAGCGGCTCGCAATTTCGAGGTGCGATTGGCTATTATTTCATTTTATTTCATTTCGGGGAGGTTGTTTGAAAGAATAACTCTAAAGAAACACGCATAATCACATAACACAAATAATCTAAATATATATAACTCAAAGGTGACTGACTGACTGACTGACATAGTGATCTATCAACGCACAGCCCAAACCACTGGACGGATCGGGCTGAAATTTTGCATGCAGGTAGATGATATGACGTAGGCATCCGCTAAGAAAGGATTTTGATCGATTCCACCCCCAAGGGGATGAAATAGGGGATGAAATTTTGTCAATTTTAAACCGATCGTGCTGACTTTGCATGCATAAAGCTACTATGACGTAGGCTTAAGGATTTTGATAAATTCCACCCCTAAGGGGATAAAATAGGGGATGAAAGTTTGTATAAATCTTCTATCTAAATCTAAATATAAATCTAATCTAAATCTAAGTTTTCTAATTTTTCTAATTAATATATATAACTCAAAGGTGACTGACTGACATAGTGATCTATCAACGCACAGCCCAAACCACTGGACGGATCAGGCTGAAATTTGGCATGCAGGTAAATGTTATGACGTAGGCATCCGCTAAGAAAGGATTTTGATCAATTCTACCCCCAAGCGGATGAAATAGGGGATGAAAGTTTGTATGAAATTTTGTCAATTTTAAACCGATCGGGCTGACTTTGCATGCATAAAACTACTATGACTTAGGCATCCCCTAAGAAAGGATTTTGATAAATTCCACCCCTAAGGGGATAAAATAGGGATGAAAGTTTGTATAAATCTTCTTAGATTTTCGACTGATTGAACTGAAATTAAAGATTGGAGCTACTATGATGAAGACGTCCGCTTCAATAGGATTTTGATAAATTCAACCCTCCAATTTTTTGCACACGCTTAACAAAAGTAAAGCCGCAAAAACTATGCCTAATTAATAATAATACTTCTAAACGCGAGCGAAGCCGCGGGCAAAAGCTAGTACAATAATATAAGGGAAACATGCCCGAATCAGAAATCATTTTGGTATTAGTATGTTTAGTCTTACGTTTACCTAATACCAAAATGATTTCTGACTCAAGCACATTTCCCTTATATTATTGTATTATTTGTTTTCGAACAGTATGTGGCGGCTATGTACCTAGCCACAGCAAACGGGCTGACGAGTAGGTTTTATTTTTTTATGTAGCGTCACTCGTCAGTCGCGTTGCACAGCCCTTCCCGTCAGGTTCGGTCACATAGCAAGTGTAAAAGACAATACAAAATAGTTTCCAGTGATACAGTTTTATTATTTCACACCCCTCACACGTCTCAACGGAAAGTAAGGAGCAGCACTAGACATAGAAGACATCTTTACATTGGTGACCCTGGACAATTGAACATTTCAATTTGTTACGCGTGACGTGTGAAAATTTGTGAAACATGAATCCCGCAACTACATTAACTCCCGCGACTCCTGCAGTTTCCGGTAGTAACACGGATCTGGAACGGATGGATATGGCAGCCATATCGCTTACATCCAGGATTCCAGATTTTTGGCCTGATCAGCCAAGAGTCTGGTTCATTCGTACGGAAGCGATATTGGCGCCACAAAAGATCGGAGATGAAGCAAAATTCAACATAGTGGTATCAAAGCTGGGAAAAGAGGTCATACAACAGGTTACCGACGTGCTGGTGAATCCGCCGGAGCAAGGGAAGTATGACACGCTACGCACACGACTCTTGGCTGTTTACGAGGAGTCAGAGAACCGGCAGCTACAGAAACTGATTGGGGAAATGGAGCTAGGCGAGCAAAAACCCTCGCAACTTCTCAGGCGCATGCGAGATTTAGCCCGAGGGAAAGTGCCCGATGATACTTTACGCATATTGTGGCAAGGTCATTTGCCTCAAGCGGCGAGAGCGGTACTCGCTGTTACGGAGATCAAAGAGCTCGAGAGCCTTGCTAACATTGCTGACAAAATTTTGGAGACGACTCGACCCGTGAGCAGCGTAGCTGAAGTAGCTGAAGCCTCATCCAGTAACAGCACGAGCAAGATCCTGGCTGAGATAGCAAAAATCAATGTTCGCCTCAACAACATAGATCGCTCGAGATCACAGCAGCGTGGAAGAGGAAGTCGCAGTCGCTCGTACTCAGCACCGGCGTCGCGAGATGCATCCCAGCAGCGACGCACCCCGAAGAGTCCAGACTGGTTATGCTTTTACCATTTTCGCTTTCGAGGACGTGCCACTAAATGTAACCAACCTTGTGCGTGGGTGGAGAAGAATGATAAAAATGCGGAAAACTAGAGAGAGTGCAGGCCACGGCGGAAGTCTGCACCATTTCACCATCCCACCGCCTCTGCGTGACCGACCGTCAAAGTGGTCTACGTTTTTTGGTTGATTCAGGTGCGAATGTTTCCGTTATTCCACGACAAAAAAGACTATTTCATGAAAATAAGTGTTCGGAGTATAAACTATACGCGGCCAATGGCAGTGAAATTAAAACATACGGCACGAAAACTCTAGAACTTGACTTTAAACTACGTCGTCCGTATCGGTGGAATTTTATAGTGGCGGATGTCAAGCAACCGATCCTAGGTGCCGATTTTTTATCGCACAATCGACTCATAGTGGACCTAAGTGAGCGAAAGTTGATAGACAAAGTGACAAGCTTAAGCGTTATCGCTACGCTAGTGGATCACAGTGAGTTACCTATCGATACGGTAGATAGTGATCACCCGTACTCAGAACTCTTACGTAAGTATCCGGATATCACTAAACCGTTGTCATTCAAAGAACCATCGCGTCACGGTATTTATCATCACATCGAGACAACCGGACCTCCAGTGTTTGCGCGGGCCAGGCCGCTACCACCTGCCCGATACAACGCCGTCAAGGAGGAGTTCCGTCTGATGCAAGAAATGGGTATCTGTCGACCATCGAAGTCAGCGTGGGCAAGTCCTCTACACGTGGTACCGAAGAAGAATGGAGATCTACGGCCTTGCGGTGACTATCGCCGGCTGAACGCGGTAACTAAACCTGATCGCTACCCTATACCACGCCTACAGGATTTCACCTACTTACTCGCAGGTAAAAACATTTTTTCTACGCTTGATATAAACAGAGCTTACCACTGCATCGAGATCGCACCGGAAGACGTCGAGAAAAGCGCAATCATTTGTCCCTTTGGTCTTTTTGAGTTTACAAGACTCGGATTTGGATATAAAAATGCAAGCCAGACTTTTCAACGCTTTATGAATACAGTACTACAAGGACTAGATTTTTTATTTTGCTATATCGACGATATACTTGTAGCGAGTGATAACGAGACAGAACACAAGGAACACTTAAGTATGATTTTCTCTAGGTTCAGTGAATACGGTATTACTTTAAATCTTTCAAAATGTTGTTTAGGTCAAAGTAAACTAAATTTTTTAGGTTTCGAGGTATCAACTGAAGGGATACGACCTTTGGAAGGAAAAGTTGAAGCTATTAAAAATTTTCCTAAACCACAGACTATCGAAGAGTTGCGCAGATTTTTAGGTATGCTCAATTTTTATCGAAGCCACCTTCCAAATGCCGCATCGCATCAAGCAGAGTTGAATAAGTATCTGCATGGTACCAAGAAAAAAGATAAAACTACTATTGTATGGACGGACTTATCTAACAAGGCGTTTGAGCAGTGTAAAGAGAGCCTACAGCATGCTTGTACATTGTTGCATCCGATAGCGAATGTCCCGCTCGCACTTATGACCGACGCTTCGAATTCCTGCGTAGGTGCAGTTTTGCAACAGTACGTCAACAATTCTTGGAAGCCACTTGGTTATTTTTCAAAGGTTCTATCAATCGTACAGCAAAAATACTCAACTTACGATCGTGAACTTTTAGCCATTTTTATGGCGATAAAACATTTTCGTAGTTTGCATGAGGGAAGACCTTTAATCATTTACACAGACCATAAACCATTAGTTTATGCATTTTCAAAAATAAATAGTGACAACGAGATCCCTCGTCGCACTAGACAGCTCATGTTTATAAGCGAATTTACGACCGACATACGTCACATAGTAGGTTCTAAAAACATTGTAGCCGATACTCTCTCGCGCGTAGAGACAATTTTTTGCCCAACGTCTATTGACTACGCAGAATTAGCAGAAGCACAAGCGCGCGATAGTTACGTCACCAGTGACCACAGTGTGCACCTGAAGCGTATCGGATTACAGAGTTGCGACAAGGAAATATACTGCGATGTTTCTACGAATACAGTTAGACCGTACCTACCAGAATGTTTTCGTCGAATAGCTTTCAAAAGCGTCCACGATCTAAGTCATCCCGGTATACGTACTACACGAAAGCTAGTAGGTCAAAAATTCTTTTGGCCTAATATGAACCGCGATGTAGGAATTTGGTCTAAAACTTGTATACAGTGCCAACGAGTTAAAGTACAGAGACACACAGTATCGCATCTTCAAGATTTTCCATCATCTGGCCGATTCGAACATATACACATTGATTTAGTAGGCCCGCTACCTATTTCTTCGGAAGGCTATAGGTACTGTCTAACTATAATCGATAGAAACACAAAATGGCCGGAAGCTTTTCCTATCAAAGAAATGACTGCGGACACTGTCGCTAAAATGGTATACGAAGGATGGATAGCACGTTTCGGTTGTCCCCTTAGACTCACTAGTGACCAAGGTCGACAGTTCGAGAGTTCATTATTTTCAAGGTTAATGCATTATATGGGCATTGAAAAAACGAGAACCACCCCATACCACCCGCAAGCAAATGGCATGGTTGAGCGGTGGCATCGTTCTTTCAAAGTCGCCATAACTGCACGGTTAAATTCTACGTCATGGGTTACTGAGTTACCTACCGCTATGTTAGGGTTACGTGCTACGCTTAGGCAGGATAGTGACGTAAGTGCAGCGGAAATGGTATACGGGCAAGCACTAAGAATGCCTGGTGATTTTTTCGATCATAAATGTGACAAGCAAACTTTAGGCACTTTTGACACTGTAGCAGAAAGTATTAGGAACACTATCAGGAGTTATAGGCCCGTTGCAAAGTCTCATTGTAACTCACGTAATTTTTTTGTTCATCCTGACCTAAGTCAAAGTAATTTTGTTTTCATAAGAAATGACGCTGTACGTAAACCTTTTACACCGACTTACAACGGTCCCTACCGTATTGTAAAAAAAGGAAATAAGGTATATAAGATACAGATCAATGATAGGCAGGTATGTATATCCATAGACAGGTTAAAACCGGCTTATTTAATGGCAGAAGATGAACCAACACCACAGAGAAGCACTTCGTGCACTGTACCGCCAGATAGCGAAGGTACAGACGGAAGGTTCAATGCATTCCCTAGTATCGTACCTCAGAGAAGTTTATCAAACTCTGTGCCCCTGGATAATGATAATGGTACAGATGGTACAGATCGGAATGAGCCAAAAACGACCAGAAGCGGTCGTTTATCAAAAAAGCCCAAACGGTATATACAAAGCATGCATGAAAAGCATGTTACGTTTAGTGATTAGTTAGATTTTTTTTTGTGTTTTTAAAGTAAGATAGTTATACACATTTTTTTTTTTTAAATGACTTTATTGTATTCAGCATAGGAATTTATTTACATCGGAACTTTTTATAATTATATACAAATAATTTTTTTGATGAGCTAACATAAATTAGATACTTGATTTATTGTAATGGAAACTTACTTATACATTGATGAATTGATACACACATTAATATAATTCAATAGGTATTAATCAGCGTAATTCGACCAAGCTTATTTGAAAGCACGAGGTATTTATTCAGTTCAATCGTAAATGTGATGTCAATTGAGCTATTCCCATTTTCGCATTTATTTGAAAACCTTAAAAACATGGGCAAGCAACAGAGCAAGGAGGAAGTTATCATTGCTCAGAGCGGAGGAGAGGCCTCCAAGGAGCAACTCTCTACGATTGGTTGGATGATACTAAGCATCATCATCCTGCTCATCGTTATTGTCATATTTTTCGTTTGGAACTACTTCAAGAAAAGAACTCAGTTATGGTTCCAACGTCAAGTACATGGTCGTGGCCTGCAGATGGCGGGTATGGCGACCACACCCATGGCTACGCCAGCTGCACCCTTCAGCGTGCAGATGCAGCCAGCAGCATCTCAAGTGATCTAGTGTTAAAGTGTTAAAATAGAATCAAATGTGTGCAAAGCTTAAAAAATTTGTATCAAGTCATCTGTGTAGCATTATCGTATAAAGTTTCCAAAGTTTTTTTCTCTCAATAATTTAATTTTCTATTAACAGCATAAAGGATGTTTGTGGAAGTAGAGTAGGTAGTTAGGTACAGCCAACTCGGTAATTCGAGTCAAGACACATTGCAAAGTAGCGAGCTACTGCAGCGAAAGCAAATTTGCAATTGTTTAGACTGCACGTAGGTAGTGTACCTAACTGGAATTGACCTACAGGATGATATTTTGTTTATGTACATTTAACTTTAAAATATTTTTTTCTTCTTAAAAAAAAAAAAAAATTTTTTTAAGAGGGGGTGTACTGTGGCGGCTATGTACCTAGCCACAGCAAACGGGCTGACGAGTAGGTTTTATTTTTTTATGTAGCGTCACTCGTCAGTCGCGTTGCACAGCCCTTCCCGTCAGGTTCGGTCACATAGCAAGTGTAAAAGACAATACAAAATAGTTTCCAGTGATACAGTTTTATTATTTCACACCCCTCACACGTCTCAACGGAAAGTAAGGAGCAGCACTAGACATAGAAGACATCTTTACAAGTATTTATGCGTGTTTCTTTAGAGTTATTCTTTCAAACAACCTCCCCGAAATGAAATAAAATGAAATAATAGCCAATCGCACCTCGAAATTGCGAGCCGCTGTCACCGGACCCTTAAATACCGTGCCTTTAATATACCGTATCTACCTAGATTACCTAGGTAGATATGTGAAATTTGCAAGTTACTTATGTAGCTATTCGGTATTCTTTTTTTCGCGTATGTATTCGTCTGGCTCGTGAAAATAGGCGAATAATAAGCGTCGTTTTTGGAAAAATACTACGAACAGGGAAGTATAAAATAACAAGACGCTGATAATAAGTACTTAATAACCTCGTCAAAAAATGTTGTCATCAAAAAAAAATTCTAGCTGATTAATCGTTTTTCCTTATCAAATGAAATTGTGGGAAAAGTTTTTTCGCTGACTGTAGGTACTTACTGCACTTCAGAATATCTCAAAAAAGTTATGGATTGCATGTTGGGAACGTTTTCCTGACCTAACTATAACGGTTAAGGTACCTAGTGTTACCCTTACTGTCCTGTCCCAAAAATCCACCCTGTATATTTTAGCTCAAAGTAAAAATGTAAGGGGTGGCCGATTTCTATGCTATGCTCTCCAGTGTAGTTGAATAAACAGTGAGTCATTCACTGCCAAGTCGTAGCCGTGAGGACACGTTCTAATTCTACGCTAAAATGACGCTCAAAAAGCTAGTGTTCGTTGGGACGATCGCGTCTTCCGTCTCGTTGAAGGAGCTGGATATCTATACTGGATTTGTGAGCGTGGAAAATGGAAAGGTAAATTTTATTAAAATTACTATTCTAATTAAATATATAAGTACTAAGAATAATCCCTAAAAGTTTCGACCTAATTTTACATGGAAAAGTCCCACCATGCAGCCTTTAAAAAGATGTGTACTTTTGTGTGTTATGTAGGTACGGTTAGTTTTTTCTACATTTAGTACTTAGGTACATGCTAAGTTAGTTTGTTAATATTTTATGTATACTTACCAAACGAATCTAGGTATACCTAGGTATCGGCACATAAGTCTGGCGCTGAACGAAAAGTGGAGGGGATACTGCGCATACTTTAAACACGCATACTATTATATAAATAAGAAAAGCTAATGGTAACCAGATAGCTTTTAGCCAGCAGTTTTTTTGTTTGTATGTACATACATTCGCTTTAGAAAAATTTAATTATTGAAGTTTATGTTTTTTTTTCTTGTGGTGTACAATAAAGAGTTTTCTATCTATATGCATAAACTCGTAATACAATCACACCCAGACAGAGCACAAACATCCATAATCACATAAATGTTGATTCTTGGTGATAATTTTGACTTCTGCACATCATCGGTCAGCGCTAGACTTACAGCGATACCAAGGTGTCTCTTGAATCTCCACTCGAAGAGCCCCTAGGGTATTTTTTTCTTCAATGAGTACCTACATTTTTAAATTATGCATGTTCACATATTAATCCAATTTTTCCAATTATATTTTATTTTTATTTATTTATTTATTCAGCAAAACTTAAATAACAGTTTTAATAATATAACATCGTGAAACCTAGCAAGGTTTGTGTCGATGTTGGCACTGACTCGAGCTGTTGCAAAACATAAACATAAAATTAATATTTATAGTAGGTAGATAGTATAAATAAGTAGGTAAGTACACTTATGCTAATAATTATGAATGTATAAGTCACGTCACGCAAAAAAGAACGCCGGAAAATAGTGGAGGATCCCCTCGCGATTGCGCATGCACAACACTAGCATGTGCACTAGCAACACTATGCACAGCACTATATATTATATATATTATTATATATGAACTTTGTATAATAATCATTAATCATTTATTTGGTAAGCCTCATTGTACAAGTTTAGAACCTAAAACAAAAAAAAACAAAAAATTATACTCATTATAATAAAAATTGAATTTGAATAAATTCCAATTCAATTATCAAAATTAACATGTAAAAATCAAGTGTTTGAAACATGTTGTGCAATCAGGGATTATAATTTTATATAGATATATATATAATTTTACAAGATATTTTAACTTGTATAATCTTTTAGTAAGTTTGTTTAATTGTATAAATAAGTCGGATTAATGTAGCCATACATATCGCTTTTGGCGTTTTTATTCTGCATAAACAAATAATTATTCAATAATAATTTCAATTATATTTTTCAGATAACGAATACGGGAACAACGCAAAAATTCGAACAATTAAAAAATGCGGGGGATTTCGACGACTTCAGTGTAACTCATTTAGGACAGGACCAGTTCATAATGCCAGGGTTTGTGGACTGCCACACCCACGCGTCTCAGTTCCCTAACATTGGCCTGGGGCTGGATAGAGCCCTACTGGAGTGGCTACCGAAGTACACGTATCCTTTGGAAAAGAAGTACGATGACACAGATTTCGCGACTCAAGTTTACGACAAAGTTGTGGTATGATGCTCATTTGTTTATCTGTTTAATCTTTTCAAGTACCCTAGGTACTTGGGTAGGTACCCTTACCTGGGTGCAAATTTTTGCCCTAAAAATGAATTAATATAAGGTATTCTTTACTTTATTTATTCGAAGATTCTAGAATCACCAGGGATTACTTAGAAACTTCCTAATCTCAATCAGCAATCTTAAAATAATAAATAATATTTTATAATGTCCCAAAAGTTATTCTCCGAGCGGGATTTGGACCCACGACCTTCCCCTTGATACGGGGCTGCGCTACCAACCACCGGAGTTCTAATCACTCTCGACGAATAACTTGATGTTGATTTCCTTAAGTGTGTAAGCACTATAAATCTAATAAAAAATAAATATTATATTTCAAAACATCGGTATGTAACCTGTTTCAATTACAAGATACCAGCTTTTATAAAAAATACAAGGTTAACTACTCGACAGACAGAGACACAGTTTTTCATGTGTGGTACTAACAGCTCAGACTATTGACCCCTAATTAAGATATTCCATAAAAACGTGATCATCATAAATGCATATTTATTATTGATTGAGTGAACGATGCGAAGGAATTTGGCATTTTATGTAATGTAAAAACAACTTCGACTTTGATCCCCCGGCACGTTAGATATTCCCTCAGATCTTAAGGTACCTAGTATATACGACTTCCAGATTCTTCGAGGACGTTTAAAGCGGGTGATCAGAGGTACGTCCAAAAATTACATTTGGCACATACCTACCTACCCAGATTTTGCAGTAGTATTCTATACGTGACAGGTAGCAAGCCCAACGCCAGAATACTAACTGGTTTCCTCACGATGTTTTCCTTCGCCGTTTCATAGCATTGAATCAAAAAATTCAAAATCAAAACGTTTATTTGCAACTAATTGCATTATTTTTATTTGCATTGCATTGCGAAAATAAATATTTCGGTCGTGCACCAGATTCGAATCCACGTCCTTACGGTCGGAGGCGGGATCACTCCCACTACACCACCGGTGCTCTTAAAAATAGATAGGTAGTACATGGTAGGTATCTATCGGTGATAGGTAAGGCCTTACATCCGAATCCGTCAAGCGTGATTGAACTTTCACATATAAAATCGATATCTTTCAATCTTATTGAATTACGTTAAAGATATGTTTATGTACCAATAGATTTACATTACAACCTTGCACAACAAACCATTGCCTAATAATAGGCAAATCTTTCCACATAGGTAGGACCTACGAGAAAAATAAAATTGTCCTATGTAGCCTGATTAGCCTACGCAATGGTTTTATCCATATCTTTTCAACTATTCTCATTCCATCAACTCGTATCCAGTTATAGTTGTAGATTGCTTTAAAAACTTTGTCAATGTCACATTTCTTTCAGCCGTAGGCTAGATTGTAATATTACTTATATTAGAGTATGCTGCTATAAAAAATAGCGTAGGTACTCCGATCGAATGGTGCCTGGCCGTGGCCGGTTTATTAATGGAAATGACGAGCCTTTTATCGCAGCGGATTCTTTAGACGAACGCGCCGCCGCCTCATTCACAAAAAACTCACTATTTTTGCAAGCGCGAATTGTTTCGTCTCGTTTCCTCCGATATCCGATTATCTGATACTAGCGACCCGCCCGCGCGCCCCTGCTTTGCACGGGTACACATATCATGCATGTATTATACATATAAACCTTACTCTTGAATATCTCTATCTATTAACCGCATCAAAATCCGTTGCGTAGTTTTAAAGATTTAAGCGTACATAGGGACATGGGGACACAGGGATATAGGGACAGGGAATGCGACTTTGTTTTATACTATGTAGTGATGATCTTAGAGCGTCTTTAGCAAAAGTAGTGTACAACGTGAGCCTATGGCTTAAGTATTTTCATTGAACGTTTTAAGCTACCAATACGAGAGCTATAGAAATGAAACCATTTTTCAGCAAAGCCTACTAAGCAACGGAACAACAACCGCATGCTACTTCGGCACCTTGCACCTCGAGGGAACCCTGCAACTGGTGAGCAGTGCCGTAAAGCACCGGCAGAGGGCGCTGGTCGGTCTAGTGAGCATGAATGTGGAGAACAAAGCGGGATACTATCAGGACACGCAGACTGCACTGGCTGAGGCAGAACTGTTTGTGAAGAAAGTTCTAGAACTGAAGGTAAGGCTTGTAATTTTTTTATATAACAGTCAGAGAAGGAGAAACAACCCTCCTAATAACGTAGGTAATCTCATCATAACTTTACATTTGAAGACCGTTGAAATATTTTAATCAGTCGCACTTTGAGAAGATAAATGGTGGCAATGAAGTGGTGAAGTGGGCCATTTGCCTGTTCCATGGAGGAGGGAGATTAACAAAAACTAAATCGTGTAAAATATAAAAGTTCTGATCGAGTGTTATCTTATCATCAATCCAAAAATAAGAAATTATTTTATTCTATCACGGATTTTTTAACATCTTTACAGCAACAATTACGTGACGACTAAATCCGCTTAAAGCACCCGGCAACTCTAAATGAAATGCTAATTTTAACTAATTTTAAGAAACAGTGTGGTATGCTTATTGGTACAAAAGCTAGAATAGAATAAGAAATTCACTGTTGTTGGTTTTAAGCCTTTCGCGCGGCCAGGTACTTACATATTCCGGGATTCATGACGAAAACAAAGAACGATGTCTAAGATTTCGTCTTTTGAAAAACATCTAGTCATTTTCCTTTTTGACTTGAAATAAAACACTGTAGTTATACCTACCTCATATTATTTATTCGCCCTTATAATGACTTAAATACAAAAGGTCATCAAACCCGATTAATTACCTTATAGGCTTTTTATCGGGCGTATGCACACAGTGAGATGACGGTCAAAAGATTGTTTACATTTGAAAATGACATCCAAAAACTGCATAATTATCATAAAAGCTAAGCTAAAAACAAAACTAGTCCAGTTGACTCATACAACCTTAGTCAACCTCCCAGTGAGGCCCTAATGGGGTTTAGTCACCGTCAATGCAAAAAAACGTAGACGATTATCTCTATACAATTCTATAGGGTGTCCGGAAGGTCGATGCAAAGCCGTGAGGGGGGTAGGTCACCTCGTTACGCATCTATTCAGGCTACATTAAAAAAAAAATAACAATAAAAAAAATAACACAAACAAATTGTTAGGAACTAGTAACTGTCTGTTTGAACACTGAACGAATAAGCATATGATTTTGGTAATTTTTTCAAAAAGCATATTATGATAACTCGGAATTCGACGACATTGGACTCAGGTAATCTAGCCTGAATAGATGCGTAACGAGGTGACCTACCCCCCCCCCTCACGGCTTTGCATCGACCTTCCGGACACCCTGTATAGAGATTGATTTGGACTCCTGTGTCCGCATTTAGACTCTGAGGTGGTCCATTATGCGTAATTCTATAGAGAATTTCATAACGAATTTTGTTGTTGATATCAAGTATGCAAATCTGGTGTTCAGATCAGATCAGACACATGACGTAGAAATGTGGACGGCATTAAATAAACGCATTTCAAAATTTCATTGCAGTATTATAATAATACATCATACATATTAATTGTATGTGGAGACCACGTCTAGGCAAACGCAGTGTGGGACGCCCTCCGACTAGATGGGACGACTTGCGAAGGGTGGCGGGCAACAACTGGATGGGAAGAGCCACAGACCGGGCTCAGTGGCGCACCATGGGAGAGACCTATGCCCAGCAGTTGACTGCAATTGGTTGATGATGATGATATTAATTTTATACATAAAAAGATCTATAACATGAGTCAAGCGCTCAAAAAGAGCCTCTTGAGGAACACGTGAAATGTTACATCGGGCACGTGCTCAGTCGTGTATTATAATATGATGCAATGACGTATTTTTGAATGATCAAGCGAGCTTACCTGAAGCGAAGCTCGATCTTAATTATGTCATCTTCACCGAAGAGAAGCCTTTTTGTTTACTAATGTAGTATCTATGCTGATACGACCCAACATTCGCACAAATGTTTAGAGGTAGACAGAGAAAGCAAAACACTTCCATGTACTGTCTCACCTCTCGCCTGACTCATTATCTTCAGAGTAGTGTTACAGCAACATTGATCTTCAGGGGAACTTTTCTAGGGAAGGGAGGGACCTTGCTTCTCTTCGGTGAAGATGACATAATTAAGATCGAGCTTCGCTTCAGGTAAGCTCGCTTGATCATTCAATTATGTCATCTTCACTCTCAGAGAAGCCTTTTTGTTTACTAATGTAGATGTTTAGAGAACAAGATCAATGATGCACCAAGATATTCTTTGATTATCTATGGGTAGAGAAAGAAAAAATTATTGATGAAATAAATGAAGCAATAGGTTTAATAACTTTGCAAAAAAATAATCGTAAAAGCTTGCTTGAGTAGGTGCTTATTTAAATCATAAACGAATAATTACATAAGACTAAAGCATTATTAAATAACGCAAAATTAAATAAATAGAACTTTAAAAAAAAAAACACGAAACAAAATACTCAAAATTAAAACTTGAATGCGAAAAAATTTTGATCACCAGAACCATAATCGTAAAAGTTAAAAGGTGGTCTCTCAAACTCAAATAATATTATGTTGACACAAAAAATCGGCCTAAAAAAACCAACTCATGAAATGACGTCGAAACTGAATCTAGCCCAAGAAGTGGCTAAAGTAGAGGCTGTGAGTTACCAGCAGAAATATCGATGCCACTATCAGCAAGCGTTTGTTGAATCCAGTGTTCAATGGATTGTTCGGTCAGAACAAGACGTCAATTATCATCTTCCTAATTATGGATGTTGCTGATTAAAGAAGGTTACATTCTGTCAGTCAACCCCGGAAGCTTGATCGAAAGATTTGATATTATCTGAATCTGAATCAAACAAAATGTTTGTTTTCTACGGCTGGTTGATAGCACGAACAGCATGACAAATTTTCGATAAAATTCGAAATTGAATGAACCAATCTGTAGTTTTTCTAAAAGTACAAAATCTAATATAAACCGTACTATACTCGGATTTCAATAATAAAATAACAAGGGAATGTTATCTTTGTAAAAAAAATGTTTTTGAAGGAAAGTTATCTTTTACTTTCATATCTAAACGTATTTTTATTTTTTAATGATATCAAAGAAATATGTATGATTATTCAAAAAATATACTAGAGATGATAATACTTGAAACAAGTTGTAAGAAACTGTAATAAAGGTGATCTTTTTTTTTTTTTCATTCAAGAGAAACATTATTATTTTGTAGATACCTACACAAAACTTCCACCAAAGCATAACACATTGTATTGTGATCTAGCATCCTGTGAAAAAACAGAAATAGTTGGAAACACCAAATGCTAATTCCAGGACAGATTGGCTGTGGAAAGCCTTTTTGATGAGACACATTACCAGGGAGATTTTTTGATGAAACGGGTTATTGATATGCAAGGAGAAAGAAGAAGATATTTACTCGGAGAGAGAACCAATATCTCTTCAATACATATACCAAGGGAACGGTTGAGACGTTCAGAACTTATACCAACCTATACCAACTGGTACAAACAATACCAGTTGACTGATAAGAAACTTTTTATTTTTATTATTATTGTTATGTCAAACGCTAGGAACGCATGGAAATTAATTTAATTTTGAAAACATCAAAACAAGCATTTTTTTTTTTTTTTTAAATGTCTCGTAGATACGTATTGGTATGTATTGGTACGTATTGGTAAACCAAATATTGATTTATTTGAAAATGTTTTAACTCATAAAAATCTAATTCGTACTCCTTATCAATATGAAGCGTCCTAGATTATGCGTCTGCTTATATATTTTCAGAAAAAAGAATACGACTTGAACACAAAATTGTCGACACGTGTGACTCACTCCATTTCCAAATCGTGTTAATTACTGCTTTAGGTAAGACGTGGATACTGAGCAGTAGCAAGATATTATACCTAGTAATTGTAGGTAACTATTGTTTACGCGTAGGATATCACAATCTCTTTTATCTTCTGCAACTCCTTTTTTCCCAAAAATAATTTGCACCAGTTCCAGGTAGGTAAATTATTATAATTGGATTGCTCCGTGGTGGACCCACATCCCCCAACTCGTTCAGAGCCACAGAAAACACCCCCAATTGTTATTAGTGTTTGAAGCATCAGTAACAAAAAAAAAACTTCACAATCATACCAGATCATGTTGGGAATAGAACTGCTGTAGCAGAAAGGAAATGTTTTTGTGTCTCCAAATCAGATCATCACGCAGGATAACAGTTACGGAAATGTTTCATAGCTAACGTTATTTTTAAGTAGGGCTAACGTAACCCTTTAGAAGGATTTCGTAAACCACTAGCTATATAGCTGGACATGCCGTAGTTAAATATTCTAAATACCAATCACGGAAATGCTCTTATCTGAATTATTTTTAAGCTCATTAGAATAATTTCAAGACTTTTCGAGTTAAGTAGGTGTATAATCATTAGGTATTATAATCTCAGTATCAAATTAGGATGCTTAAAAACTAGCAAGTAGCTTTTATTAAGCACTATTGTTCAATTAATTAATAAGCAATTAATTTTCCAATATCTGGTTCCCAGTTTGGCGCTAGAAAGTGTTTTGTAGAAAGTTCACAAACTTTAATGTTAACGGCACATTGCGCTTACGAAAATATTTCGCCTTTACCCGTTATAAGTCCTTGAAAATATACCTTTTTTCTTTTATTTTATTTATTGAATTAGACATACGGGATCCTTGAGTACGAGTTTAGAAGCATTTATGTGCCTCTCATCTTAAAATGTTCCGTTTAATATACGTACTTTTAAAATTGTTTTAAAATAGGTATAAAATAAATTGACACCAGTTTTTTTTTTTTTTTTAGATTGTTCTGCAATTGGATTACACCTTCCAATAGTCTGAGTATAGGTATTATAAAAATACTTTACTCCTTTTTGTATCGCTGCCATTGCAAATTCGGAATACATATGCCGCTATTCATAAAAAGTATCATAAAACAAAGCACTTAGTGGTAGGTGCGATCATTCGTTCAAAAGAACTTCAGACGACTTGCGTGTACTTGCAGTGGCGGCGAGGCGAGTCTAAGATAGTGTATCGGTAGGTAGGTAGGTACCTACGCGTAGCTAGCTGCCCAGGTGGCGCCGCACAGGCGGCTCGGAGTGCACCGCTATCTGTGGCAGGTACGCCAAAGGTTCGTCAGGTATTAATATGACGCCGTCCGACTCTGCCTATCGGCATCAGCGCGGTTGAACGTGCTGGATGTCGGCGCCGTCCACGCTGGTTCCTCGCACCGCAAGATGATGAGCGTCTCACATATAAATTTCTATAAGGAGAAACAGCTGCTTGAATCAGCTGTATTACTTAGTACTTTTTTTTTTTTCTTTCTATCTTTGAATGGTTTTAACAAAGATATATCGACAAGTGGCATAATCAGGGATTATCAAGTGTCCATTAATACGTCATCAAAATCAGCTACTATCCTAGCCGCATCACTTAGCGTGCGGATCACATCCGGAATATCAAAATTATTTTCAATACATATCATGACATTGCCTCGGGCTCGGTACCACTTTGCCAAGCTGACCTTGTTTTGTATTTGCTTATCTATTAAAAAATCTGCAGGTATCGACCAGCATAGTGCCAATTTCCAGGTTTAGAGTAGACTCTTAGCAAGTGATAACATTTTAGGATTCAGATTATTTCTTAAATTTAACATTCGTTTCTTTTTGAAGGAAAGCAGTTCTAGTAGAATATACAGGCCAAATTGGCTTGAAAATTATCACCATCCTTCACAACGTGAGCTTTTGAAGCTTCTGCTGGCTTAGGCTTTTACCAGCTTGAAGCCAATAATGGCCATTATTCGGCAAATATAAACTTCTAATATCGCAAGACCGTCGAGAGCTGTACTTTAGATCAGCTCCAGTATATAATATACCATCCAGCGCTGGAAATAGCAACAATATCATAGGTATAATATATACCAGTGGTATTCCTTCAGACCTTTCTTCGATATCCGTAGGAAATGAACAGCCAACTAATGCATCGAAATGGTCCGTTAAACAAAATAAAGATAAAATGTATAGCTGCAGTAGAAGGGTTAAACCGAACGGGCGCTGCTGCTAGCCAAATATATTTTTAATAGTACAGAACATGTTTCTCACAAAATTCGGTTATTTGAAGAATACAACGAAATAACCATTAATTTGATACATCCCAAGAATTCAAGAGGCTGATAGGCACATAGTATATGTGGGTAGGTGCATAAGTAAAGATAAAAATATGTGTTATCGTTGAATGCACGAAACACTAGGTACCCACTAGATACAAAATATGTATTATAGTGCACGCCACCACTCGATGAATGCATCGAGGATTATCCGAAAAATACAACGGATATGTAAAAAAAAAAACTATAAAAGTAAAAAGGTCGGTAGTTGCATGTTAGTTGCAAATAGTGCACCGCTCGATGAATGCATCGAGATATCCGAAGAATACAGCGGATATGTAAAAAACTATAAAAGTAAAAGGCCGGTACATGCATGGTAGTTGCAAATAGTGCACAGCTCGATGAATGCATCAAGGATATCCGAAGAATACAACGGATAATATAAAAGAAAAGAGGTCAATAGTTGCACGAAACTTCTTCCAATAATTTTCCTCCCATCCATCTATCTTCTTTGGTTCTTTCACGTCTTTGTTTCGGAATTTTTTCGCCATCGCTCGATCGAAGTAAAAACAATGACACACCTGTGCGAACGCCGTGCGCGCACGAACAAGAATGAGTCAGGCGAGAGGTGAGACAGTACATGGAAGTGTTTTGCTTTCTCTGTCTACCTCTAAACATTTGTGCGAATGTTGGGTCGTATCAGCATAGATACTACATTAGTAAACAAAAAGGCTTCTCTGAGAGTGAAGATGACATAATTACGATGGAACCATCTAGCTAGGGTGTTATTCACTATGAGCATTAAAATTGCGTTTGCGTTTAGATCACGTTGTGACGTCACACGGTTTGGGCAAAGTATCTAGTCATAAAGAATAATGCCCAACAAGATCACGTTGTGACATCACGGTTTGGGGTAAGGAATCTCCTATGTCATAGAGAATAATGCCACTGCGTGTTCTCATTTTTCTAAAAAACTTTTTTCAGAATGATCTAGTGCAACCGGTAGTAACGCCCAGGGGAGGAGTAAGCTGTGATCAGGAACTGATACGTGGGTTGGCAAAGATTGCGGAAAAGCACAACTGCTTTGCCCAAGTAAGTGCTGTCAAAAGCTTATAATCGTGTGTAATTTTTTCAATGAGGTTTGAAACCCATAATGGAGTCTATGAATTTTTTATATTTTTTATTGATTTCGATAGATTATTTAAACACTGTAAAATTATTAGATTATTCACACTAGTCTAGGTTTTTTTATAGTCACATTTTGGAAAACTGGTGTAACACAATTCGTTACCTAAAATTTATAAAAAAAACTCTTGTTCTGTTTTGTTGTTAGTGTTAAATATAAAATCGATTGGAAATGAATATTATTATGTAACTTTGGTTATCGATAATCTATTGAGAGAATTAGATATGATTTGTGAAGGGCTCTTCCGGGGAAGTACTGCCTATTTTTGCCGCCGTGTGTTGTCGTCGAGTGATATATTTGTATTTATTTCAGAGCCACATTGCAGAAAACGCTCAGGAAATTGAGCATGTGCTGAAAAGAAACCCCAATTGTAGCAGCTTTGCTGAAGTTTACGATATATGTCACCTTCTAAGGAACAAGGTAAGATATTGATTGTTTTACTAGGAATATATCCGCCGGAAGGAGGGGCAGGGGGGTGTGATGGCGAGAGTTTTTTGTATAATAAAATCACAAGGACCACTTTGAAACGTCATAAAACTAAGCGAATCATGCCAGTTCCACGCGACCAAATCCTAGAACATGCAATCTAACCCAGGAGCCTTATGCGCTATGACCATTTGCAGCGCGAGCTCGGCTAAGACAAGACAGCCGGTGTGATACGGTCAGGGCAAAGTATCTCCTATGTCATAAAGAATAAAGCCCAATATCAAGTTTTGACGTTTCACGGTTTGGGGCAAGGAATCTCCTTGGAATCTCCTATTGTCATAGTGAATAAGGCTCCAGGAGTCTAATTGTCTAACTCGCTGGTAATCGTAATCGGCACAGATGAGGGAATAATTAATTAGTATCGTAATGTCACAGATGAACTTGATATGTAGTACAGAAAGTTTGACACATGAAACCCAGAATGTGTGAATTTTATTTGGATCCGTAAGTAATTTACTAGCAGTTCATAAAAAAGTATGCAAAAACTTACTTTGAATTCCTATATAAATACCTCAATATTGACTTCATCAGATATCGTATTGTTCCTCGCATCAGATTTGAAGTCAACCCCTAATTAAAGATGGTTTTATAGTATGTATGTCTGATGATCAAACATACTATAAGACATTATATAACTCGGGGTAGATTTTTCTTATTATTATGTTCTATATTATAGCAAATAATACAAAGTTTCTGAAACTGAAAAAAAAACTGAAACAGCTTCACGACTTTGATCCCCAGTCACGGTAGATATCCCCTCAGATCTCTCAGTACCAAGTACTAACTCAAGATTCTTTGAGGATGTCTAAGGGGGGTAGTCAGAGGTACGTCCAAACATTACATTTGGCACATACCCACATTTTGCAGTAGTTAGTATTCCATACGTGACAGGTTGCAAGCCCATCGCCGCTGTTAGAATACTAACTGGTTTCCTCACGATGTTTTCCTTCACCGTTTAAGAGCACTGGCATTGCGCACATAAATTTTTCGATAGAAAAATCCATTGGTGCACGACCGGATTCGAACCTGCGACCTTAAGATCGGAAGGCGCGGTCACATCCACTAGACCACCGGTGCTCTTACAGTTTCTAATTAAAAAAAAAAAATAGTATCTCCATGGCAATGGGCTTCAAGTTAGACAATGAGGCCCCAGATCAGTTGAGCGCCTCCCGCCCTCGCCAGTGTTCGGTAGCGATTAGTCCATTCAAGAAAAATGAAATACGTACAGCTACTTGACTTTGAATAACATTTAAGACTAAGGTACCTCATGTTTCAGTGTGTGTTGGCGCACGCAGTTCATTTGACGGACGCAGAGATGGCGCTGTTGTCGGAAAGAGGTACCTCCATCGCCCACTGTCCAGCCGCTAACACGAGACTCAGCTCCGGACTGTGTCCTGTGATCAAACTTATCCGGAATGGGCTCACTGTGGGACTAGGGACAGGTAAATTCAATATCCGTTCACAATAACCACACTTAGCCAGTTTTGCATTTCGCAAACATGAACTGCCAAAATGAAATATTATTTTGGCTTGAGCATCTGTCAAGCTAACGTCATTTTCATACGTTAATCTTTTCACAGGCGTGTTCCGCAAACAGAACGTGGATCTTGTCTAATCCTAGGTTTCTAATGGTAGAAACCGTTATTAAACCTTGTATTAACACACTTTGGAAATATCGTATTAGTTTATGGACTCCCATTCAAATTAAGACGGTCTATATTTAGTATAACCTAAATCGTTTGAAAGCATCTTGTAAACTAGGCGACTCTAGCGCCGGTTACCAGCGAATAATGACTTAGAAATGACACGTAAGAAACTAACGGATTTGCTCCTAGCGTTTTTTCGTATGATCCTTTTAACAATAAATTGTACAATTGATGTTTAGTTTATTTACCTACTGTCGAGTTGGAGGTAGTTCAAAAATATGATAAAACTCCGTTCTTAAACGTATTACAGACGTGTCAGCTGGTGACACAGCATCGATATTGGACACGATGAGACGCGCAATGGACGTGTCAATGTACGCAGACAACTGTGGGGAAACCGTCTCGTGGATTGAAGCTTTCTACCTGGCTACATTGGGAGGCGCGCGAGGTAACGAGCTAAATTTCTTTAAGCAAGTGTTTTTTTCATAGTACCGATGGAACAGGCAGATGGGTCACCTTATATTAAGTAGTAACCTTTACCTATAACAAAGCATGGCCTCGCAAGTACGCACGATATCAACGTGCCCTACGATACACTGTCCTGCGCCCATTAACTTAAAGCATACAGATGATGTGCCTGTAATTTCACCGGAAACCACACCGGGGGGTGTGGTCAAAACCGAACCGAACACAGCAACGCTGCTTGGCGGCAGAAATAGGCATGTGGACATTGTAGTGCTTCCCCGCGAGGAAGCCCACGGTTTAGTCCGCTCGTTATTTAGTAACTGTTTCTTTGAGAGGATGATATGAGTTAGGTAAATCTTATTTGTCCTAAGCTAGGGTTTAAAGTTGCGATTGAAAAAAAAAAAGGTGCAAATAGGTACTGTGCAGTTTTTGTCATGTAAAACTAATAAAACATAACTATATGTAACGTCCACGAAACCTTTTATTTGGCGTGTAATTTCTCACTGCGTAAAAAAAGTATCCTTCGAAAGAAAAGCCTCTACACAAACCCTGATAATAATAACAAATATTCATGTTTTTCTACAGCATTGAACCTGAGCGATAAAATCGGCAGCTTCGAAATCGGCAAGGAGTTCGACGCGCTCCTGATAGAGGTGTTCGCGCGCGACGGTCCCGTGCCGCGCTTCGAGGGATTCCCTCCGTTCTTGCCGGGCTCGCGCGACTACGCGGAGAGTCTGCTGCAGAGGTTCATATACGTCGGAGACGACAGGAACATACGCCAGGTCTACGTCAAGGGAGAGAACGTGAAAGCTAAGAGATAAGACACTACAAATGTGTACAGCACTGATTGAAAACTATTACTTATTGTGATGAGAATTAGATATATTTGCAATCTATAACGTTTTTGATTTAGATGGAGACAAATGAAAAGGACTTTTAATTGTTATTTTTTTATTTTCGTATCATCTTTTATAATTTGTGTAGAAAATGTGCAAACAACGTGACAATAATAAACTGAACTTATGGAAATATAAATACAATAATAAGTAACTATATCTACTAAAAGGAATAAGTCAATTCCGTGCTAAAAAATATTCACATAACTTAGTAACCCACGGATTTGCTAATAAATATACTTATTCTGGACTTTGAATCCGCAGCGACTTATTTGCGAAGATTTAAACAAAATAATACTCTAAACTCGTTTTGTTCAATACTTCATCGGTGGAATGGTAATATACCCGTGGCCCTATCGCTTTGACCAATTAATGGAACCACAGGAGAATTTATAGGATATTTAAAGTATTCGAGAGTGACTAATAAATTAAATTACAATTATAGTAGGTTTATATGAACAGTCTTATAAAATCAAAATCTATAAAAATATATGAGCAAATAAATACAAATTTTAGCTCATATTATTTGATACTAAACAATGTTAATTTCAATATAGGATGCACTTAAATCATAAAGATAAAACTATAAGCTAAACATATAAATCTATATATTAATATTGGGATTATTGATATTTGCAACACAATAATACATCAAACGACTATCAGCTAGCGAATGTGATGACAAAAAACTATAACTTAATTAACAACTGCATTTGGATCTACTCGGTCCATCGAACACAAGAACTTGGACACCGGTCGATATACAACCCAAAATACTAACCGCGAATGAACAACAACAAAATATTTGTAATTTATCAGGTAAAAGAAAAATTATCGGGGTATTCTTCCTTCCCAAAATCGATGAATAAAATACTTCTATGAACACACTAACTAGCATATTTTGATTTGATGCTAAAATTTACCTAATAAAAATAGGGTTTTACAAAAAGGTACTTTAAAATGGCCACTGAAAAGCTCAGCTGTAGCTTTGCGGTCATTAGTATGCTTCATTTAAAACAACATACAATTTTGAGCTGCCTAACCACAACACTATCATAATATTCCGATAATTAATAATTTTTAACATCATTGAAAAAACTGAACACACATTTTTCTCCAACACATACATGTTTTATAAAAAAACATGATTTGCATTGAAAAATTTAACCTAAAGCAGTCTTAAAAATATTTTCTTAAGATCAGATACATTTTATAATAACAATGTGCGAAATGCTGTGCATACAATAAATGAGAATAAACCTAAGAAATGACTTCAAACTATACAACACTAATCATAACTCTGTGAGTCACAAAATGGAAGAACTTAAGAAATATATGCTATAATTTAATGTCAACTGAAACGAAATAAGATTCTCATATGATACTTTCGAATAAACTAGCACCTAAAATAATCAATCAATAAAAAGTTTATATAACGTATAATTATTTACATTATAAAATTATCCAAAATATAATATAATGAGATTTTGTACTATTATGATAATAGATATTTGGTTATTTATACTCTCGCAACAATTCCGAATATTTAATATAAGTGTAGGAAAACATTGAAAATTAAGTTCAGTCTTACAGTTTTGGCTCCAATGAATGTAGAGCCAAACTGTTAATTTTGGCATAATTTGGGGATAACAATTCTAATCTAATAATTGCAATTTAAAAAATCTAACATTGGAAGTTTAGCTGAGGTAGAAATAAAATGCAAGTAGGTAGGACAAGTAGAAAAAAGTTACACTTACTAGTACAAGTACTTGACCCATGATACAAATTTAATGGAACAATAACTGAGATGTCTATTACTTGGAATACATGAGGTTAGATTATAATAAATTATTAGATAACACCTATATAATTATAACACGCAGATATGATACCTATATAAATGTATTAATCTTATACAATAAAGTTTATGTATTAATCAGTTTATATACAGGAATGTTTTAGTAGCAATAAATGTAAGACGTTTAAAACAATAGCTCTATTAAACGAATCATAAGAATGTTGTAAAGCCTTGTTTGCATGTCGTTGATGTCTCGAAATGTAGCATTTTATTATTTGTTGCGAGTCACGTTTGATACGCCTGTTATATTATCTATATTTTTACTCATTTTAATATTCTAGAATATTCTAGAAATACCTGTATTTTATGAAATACAGAGAAAATAGCTTAAAAAACACATACCACTGAAAATCTATTTTAATTTTTAGCCGATTAAGGTGGCACACCACTTTCGTAAAAATGTAAAAATAATAAAAAAAATATACTTTTTACTAGAGAGCATATTTTGTAATTTCGAAAGGTTTGCCATTTATTAAACTTTTAGCAAATACCTTTATAAAAGATTCTTCGTTATTTTTTTCGGTTTATGCAGCAGCGCTGGGTTTTTCTCTGCAAGTTTATACCTATTTAACAAAGAGCCTCAGATCCAGTCGCCCATTAAAATTTTGATTTAGGTTGCCATTGTGTACCTATGAATGCTAATCAAAGGTATTTCCGTATTACATTTAGGTAAATCCCTTAAATTTGCAATTTGTCTTCCAATTCGCCATCTAACTTTACCAATTCGACATTTACTTAACCAATTTGACATTACTTTACCAATTAGACATTCACTTTACTAGTTTGACATTCGCCAAACGACAAATTGGTAATAATTTGAAGTTTACGTTACAAGTTTGTCATTTTTTTATACAACTTGTTGATGGAACATGCAGATGGCTCACCTGATGTTATGTGGTAACCATCGCCTATAACATTATCTCGTAAATCACGCTCGATAGGAACGTGCCCTACGATGCACTGCCCTGCGTCCATCATCTTGAGGCGTACCGATGTCAAGCCTCATGTGCCTGTAATTAGGCGACCACACTCTTCAAAGCGAACCACAGCGTTGCTGTTTGGCGGCAGAAAATGTCATTCACCTTAAGTCCGCCCGCACACTCGACTCAGATAGCTACCTCCCGATGCGGCGTGTACACTTTGAGAGGGTATGCGCAGTCGAGATGCGCGGCCGGTAGCGGTCAAGCGGTCACTTGACGAGGCTGGATAGCGAGCGGGATTTCAGTGTCGGAGTGCGCGATACGACACGGGGCGCCGCCGCCGCACATGCGCGTGCGCCGGGACCGACGCCGCGAGCTGCGACGCTCGTTACCTGTGTGAGCAATGTGTTGCTTGTTAATCCGAGTCTTCTTTCAACTTACAGCCGGTCTACCATGAGCTTTTGACATTGACATTATCATGACATTTCTTTGTTTACAAAAATTATCTTTGCTTCTAGACCCGAGTATAGGTACGCTGAAAAATGCACCTGTCGAAAGCTACTTGTTACGCGGCTTACTGTATTTTATGGTAGAATTTATGTCAAACTGTGCCTATCTTTGTCACATACAATCTCTGTAACATACGACTCCAGAAAGAAAATTCACATCTCAATTGGTCAATGGTTTTAAAAAACTAAGTACTCAGAGAATTACTAGGTAATACAAGATGGCAGGGTTTAGCACAAATAATCCTTTTGTTAAAAGTATTCGAATGAGTACATTCGTGATATTACAGGCGAATGCTTTCAGTCATATCCAATGTTTCATGCCACGATAAGGAAGATTTGTTTCTCAAATATGCTATTAATGCTTGTACTTATTACGGTAAGAGTAACCGCCATACATAAAAAATCGCTGCTAAAATGTGCCATTAACAATTGAAATTGATTCAACCTCTTGTGTAGGCTTTTATTCTTTCATGTAACAGTAATCTGCTTAACTTTTTCAAAATATTCTAAATCTTATATCGTCCTTTATTGGGCATTTCATACAAACAACAAACGCTAGGGGCCAGCTGAAACCAGCGGAGGCGCGGCCAAGAGCATTTTTTCACTGTCAAACTATTATCAACATTGTTCGCGTTGAAATAATATCAAAAATCTATTAACACAATAA
Source organism: Plemyria rubiginata (assembly GCA_963576535.1). NCBI lineage: Eukaryota > Metazoa > Arthropoda > Insecta > Lepidoptera > Geometridae > Plemyria > Plemyria rubiginata. The sequence continues at coordinate 6,360,844 of OY754926.1, forward strand.
TTCCTGAGAGCATCGAAGCGACTATGAGATTTTCTATATTATTTCAACGCGGACAATGTAGATTTTTGTTTGACAGTGAAAAAATGATCTTCGCCGCGCCTGCGCTGGTGTCTAGCGCACACCTATGACTAGATGGGTAGCCAGCTATTATGCCAAACATTTGTCACTTCTATTTTATAGAAAAATAAATAGTTAAATTATCACAATTCCCAGTTTATTTCATATTCAGATGTAATGAATTTTATTGGGAATGCGATAATAAAATTCTCTGGTACATATTAATATTAATACCATAATTATTATCAATTAGCTATTAGAGAGCAAGTAACAAACAACTTAACATAAATAAAAATGAAGCTTTACCATTGCTCACCAATATTTTAAAACTAGATAATACAACAACATTATTGGATTATACTTAAAATGCAACAAAAACACAGCATGTAAATGTAATCTCGAAATGTGGTTACATGAACGCAAATCACAAGACTCAAATGATGTTGACTCATGAAAGGACCTATCAATAGCCATCTTAAAGTTATATCTTGTCTTGAAGACTCAGGGAAGGTTCATATCTAACGGAACATGCGTCGCGTATTATCTGTCGCGTAACGCCAGAACAGACAAATGTATAGAATAACACTAGACCGTTCACACTCAACCGATGATACGTTAGAGCGTTGAGTGTGAACGGTCAGTCTGTTCTGGCGTTACGCGACCGATAATACGCGACGCATGTTCCTCTAGATTCAATTCTCTAGACTCAAACTAAGATGAAAAGATTTTTAGTTGGTATTTTACGGCCGGTTTCTGAAATCTCGATCAAAACTAATCGGCAGTCAAGTCACATGCTATTTCAGCATGTGACTTGACTGCCTGTATTTACTTTAAATTATATAGAGACAGCAAATGACTACTGAAGTAAACAAGCTCCTGTAAAGGGGGGACCTCATCAGCATGGCTTGTTTACTGCCGTTTAGGACCCCTTTATAATGCATTGTAACTGCGAATGTACTGACTTGGGAAATCCAAGAAACTTACGGAAAGAAAGAAATAGTTTCTTGGATAAATACACAAATGAACCAGATCTTATCTTACCTAACTTAAAGAATTCTCATAATTTCTTTAGTTTTCGAGAAAAATATAAATTATTACCTTTGAGCCAAATATTTTAAATTAAAATTATAAAAACTACTCATAAAAAATAACTTTTTATGTCAAAATATAAATATAAAGCAACTATCACTGTTACACCACTACACCTTCTAATTGTAGATCGAAAAGAAAATTTGTAAAACATAATTATTATAAAAAAAAAATATTACATATAATAATTATTAAAAGAAGATCGTGTAGAATATTTACATTAAAAAGATGAAAGATGAATGCAAGAACGAGCAACAGACATGCTACAAAACGTGCTATGATTGGTATTTCGAAGGACCATGCGACACCAATAGCGTAAAGCGAGCCCCTTATATACCGTGGTGTGAGTATAAGCTTCGAAGACTTTGCTCTTATAGTATTCTTTTTTTATCCGATGACTGGTATAAATAAAACAAATGTATCAACTTATATTTGTATGTTTTATCGGAAGATAAGACAAAGACGCCTAAAAGAAATAAACCCATTGCTTTGGAGAGCAACACACAAGAGTGCTGGTATCAAACTTGAGTCTAATGTGACGTCACTCTTCCGATTTAATAGAAATAGCATCTATTATAAATATTATACAAAATTATTGAATCTACTAGAAAGATCAACATGCGTTTAGCAAAAGTATTGTATTTCCATAAATAGCAAAACATTGAATGTCTTACTTTTATAAGTAACGTTTATACGTTTGTAAGTTGAAACATTGCTCAAAACTAGCCGTGTCACTGTTTTCCATTACCCAATGGTAAGAGAAGCAATATAAACGAAACAAGGCCGTAAACTTACATAAGTAACCCAAGCTGAAATATTGGTCTAAGCTAGCCCTGTCACTGTACGTCATGACAACTTAATGTGGGGAGGGCAACTGGGCCGTAAACTTAAACGTTACTCAAGTTGAAATATTGGTCTAAGCTGGGCTAGCTTCATTGTTCGTCATTACCCATTATGTGGGAGTCTGAAACTGTAAACTAGTATCTTCACTACATAGTATAAAACAAAGTCGCTTTCTCTGTCCCTATATCCCTATGTATGCTTAAATCTTTAAAACTACGCAACGGATTTGGATGCGGTTTTTTTTAATAGATAGAGTGATTCAAGAGGAAGGTTATATGTATAATATATGCATGATATGTGTACCCGTGCGAAGCAGGGGCGCGCGGGCGGGTAGCTAGTTTGTAATATTTTAATAAGCCTATAAAAAACCATAGAGCAAAGCCCGCGAACTGCGAAGTTAGTCCTCCGCACGAGGCGAATCCACACAGTCACAGTACCGGTGCACGTCAAAACAAAAACTCTAGACAGGCGACAAGCACGAATAGAGCCTTGCTTTCCCGCGCCTCTTGCGCGCAGGAGGCGGCGGGGCGGTCGCGGGGGGTGCGGCGCGTCGCGCGGGGGGGCGGGGGCGTACCGGCGCGCGCGCGGGCCGCGTCCAGCGACGTCGCCGGCTGCAGGAACCACTCCGAACGCGTGCGCATGCGCGCGCGCTGTCGCTCGTGCACCTACGAGCACGCACCGCCACAACGTAACCACTCGCACACTAACTATATGTACTGCATGTGTTTATTTCTTAGAAATATCTATCTATGCAAGTATATGAAACAGCTTCACGACTTTGATCCCCAGCCACGGTAGTTATCCCTTCAGATCTCTCAGTACTTAGTTAGCTTAGTTTGAGGCTAGATGTGGAAAATCCACCGAAATTGATATTGGTCTCTAAGCGCCCCGTTAGCGAAACTGACCAATAAGTTTGTTGCCGTCTCTTTTTGTTAACATGAAAGTGACATAGACCTTAAGAGCCGCTATGGCGGGGATTATGGGGATGTTTTATTTATTTATTGTTGTTCTGGATATTGATCACTAGCCGATGTGGTCTTGTATTAATTTGTGACAGCGGCACTTACACCGATGTAAATCTCCTATTTGCAAGCTAGTTTAATATGCTGGTCATTCATTTCATCGACATATTACAGTTAAGTTTATTTTATGAAATTGATGATTTTAAATCTAGCCAACCCATTTTTATTGAAAACAGTTAGTAAGTTAACATGAAACAAGAATGTTAGTTCATTAGTAACTACTTTTTCTACCGTTAGTTACCAGAACATTGAAAATCTACTGCACAAAAATATAATTACATACCTATACATAAGACAATTGCAATAACATTCATCAATAGTATTTTGTCTTTACCTACCGACTTACATTTGATTACTATTATATTGAGCAGCTCAAAGACTATTGGCCCTTACTCATAATGATCGCTGAGGGCGCCATTAGCTTATCAACCCAATAATATGTCCGTCTTTTCGTTGGTATGAAAGTGACAGTGACAAGAATATCCTATAGAGCCGCTGTAAAATGCCAGGGATTACGAGTATTATACATAATATTTTAAGATAAGGATTAACGATCCTATATTATCGTATACTTACATCATTATTATAAACTAAACATCAGAAATTGCACTTACTAGTGCACTACAAGCAAAACACCGAATGCCTTTCTCATCCAGTCATGGTAACGGTTAGCTTGATCATCGGTAAAATGATGAATGGAATGAAAAAATGTTGTCAAATAACTCATTCAAGAAAAAACCGATTTCAAATACACTGGAAAATAAACTCATAATAACATAACTCAAAAACTACTCGTCAGATTGAAATGAGACCACATGACAAGCATCAGGTTTTGATTAAATAAAGAATCATCAAAATCGGTCCACCCAGAAAAGTTATGATGTAACAAACAAAACATTCTAATTGGGAACCTCCTTTTTTTGAAGTCAGTTAAAAACTACCATGAATGGCATGACTGAGCAAGAAAGGCTCTAAACCAATGAGATTTTGTGTCCGTGATGACATTCTTAGTGTCCGACTTGCAAGAAAGGTATTTGAGAGTTAAAACTAAACTAACAGAAAAGCCACAGGATGACCTGATTATGTTTTGAAAGGACACATTAAAATATGTTCGCCATGCACATATTGAAAGGGATACACTGTGATTGCTACAGGTGATAAGGAACATGTTCACCATTTTTTAAAGAATCCCTGTTTTGAGCGCTAGAATTTGAAAAATATATTAATTTACAGACAAATTTATAAAATTGTGTACCCAATCACCAATAAATTTTCTGTACCATAAATGAGTGTAGAGTTATAATATGGGTAAATTAGAGGTAAGAAATGGGTTTTATCCAATGGTCTGCGAGTATGAGCTACCCGCATCCAATATTTCACCATTGGAGTACAAGAAAAAGATAATTTTGACAAAAACCAGATCGTGATTACGGCCAATTGTTTCTAAAAAGGGATAGAAGAAAGAGACTAATGATTTTACAAGCCACATACAATCGAAATAACTGATAGTTTTAACTGAAGTGCTATAAAAAAGAATAAGATAGAGCCATCTACCTTTTCTGTTATAATTACATCTCAAGTAGCAAGCATCCCAAACAGGGATGGGGTGCGTCAAATTTTGCAAGTGTTTCTTGCATCCCAATCTGGGACGCAGCGTTTGGCTATACAAAAAGACTACGAAAACGATAGCTATCCTGCTTGCGTTTATGCCAATGTGTACGGAATAGAATAAGCTAGTGATATGGCCAATGAACTGCTTTTAAGTAAAATTTTACATAAGTATTTAAGTAGAGGTATGATAGAGGGAGATATAGCGTGTTCAGATAACACTAGCAGTCATCGATCGTGTGGTCTAGTAAAAAACTACCCAAACCCATAACTCAGATCCTGATATTTATAAGAATCTTACGCCAGTTTCTTACAGTTTACATTTTATCTTAAGTTAGTTTGACCAAGAGTTCTGAGAAGATGTCAACAGCCTAGGGATTGCAGTGATACCATAAAAATATACTTTTTATAATATTTTGATTAAAATTTGTGTTGCAAAAATGTAATAAACACAAGTTTAACCTCTATCATCTGATTGTAAGATCAAAAAAATATAATAAAATCAGCTTCAACTTGGAGGGTGCTAAATTTTAAGAAAAAGTTTACAGAAACTGAAACAGCTTCACGACTTTGATCCCCAGGCACGGTAGATATCCCTTCAGAGCAGTACCATGTACTAACTCAAGATTCTTTGAGGATGTCTAAGGGGGGTAGTCACAGAAAAAGTTTTATGTAATCTTTTATTTGAATAATAAATTAAAAAACGAAGTTTCCCTTTCAAGCCCTGCACTTAAGAGCCCGGCGACAGCGGCTTGCAGTTTCGAGGTGCGATTGGCTATTATTTCATTTCGGGGAGGTTGTTCGAAAGAATAACTATCCAGTGACACGCATAAATACTGTTCGAATACAAATAATACAATAATATAAGGGAAATGTGCTTAAGTCAGAAATCATTTTGGTATTAGGTAAACGTAAGGCCAAACATACTAATACCAAAATGATTTCTGATTCGGGCATGTTTCCCTTATATTATTGTGTTATTTGTGTTCGAACAGTATTTATGCGTTTCACTGTATAGTTATTCTTTCAAACAACCTCCCCGAAATTAAATAATAGCCAATCGCACCTCGAAACTGCGAGCCGCTGTCGCCGGGCTCTTAAAAGAGGAAAAAGCTTCTAGATCTGGAAACGACGTAAGATTTACAAATAACAGAAGGTTCTAGGAATCGAATGAGACTACACAGTTTAGATAGGACAGTTGGTTCAAACGTGAGATAAGGATGATTCTTACCTGCGGGAGGTATGAGAGGCTTTTAGTACTCTCTGCGTATTTGTTGATCGCGCGGAGCTCTTCCAGCGTCATGTGAGGACTGGAGTTGCTTCGGGACGACTGTGATGATGAGCTGACAGACACCTGGAAGGTTTTTTGAGTTTATTAATGATAGCTCTTCATCACCTGAATAAGTACTGTATTTACTTACTTAACTGTACTTTAACATAACCTAAGATTAATTTAATTATCACTATCACTACATAGTATAAAGCAAAGTTGCTTTCTCTGTCCCTATATCCCCATGTCCCTATGTATGCTTGAATCTTTTAAACTACGCAATGGATTTTGGTGCGGTTTTTTAAATAGATAGAGTGATTCAAGAGGAAGGTTTATACGTATAATACATGTATGATATGTGCACCCGTGCGAAGCAGGGGCGCGCAGGCGAGTCGCTTGCTTTAGAAACGGAATAATGAAACTGAAATGGAATTAGGCAGGTCACCTAATTCAATTTCAGTTCCATTGGGCGAAACGTGATGACGACAGATGATGATAAAGATAAAATAAATAAATATTTGTGGACTTTCCACACAGCCCCAAACTAAGCAGAAGCTTGTGGTATGGGAACCAGATAGATGATTACTTATTTACTTTTTTTTTGTAAATAGTATGTATTTACAAAAAAATATAATAGTATAACACCCAGACAGAGAACAAACGTCTATGTTAATCACACAAATGTTTGTTCTCAGTTGGAATCGAACCCACGACTTACAGCGCAGAAGGCAGAGCTACTAGCAACTGAGCTATGAAGGCTGTCAGATTAATGGAGTTTAGACCGAGAACTGGAAAAAGCGTCAGACGTCGGCGAGATAGTAGAATACGTCACGATCGCCCGCGGAAACGCAGGCACGGCGATCTTGACTACTCACTCAACAAGTGGGAAGAGTTAACTGATCGAAGAGAGCGGGGAAAACTAGCGAAAACTTAAGCTTAGCTTAGATGGAACAATATAGAAAAAAACAGCACCTTGAATACGCTCTCCTCGAGCGATATGGAGAGACGGGTGCACGAGTCCAACAGGCTGTGTTCGGGAATGATGCCCAGTCCTAACACGCCACCTGTCCCGCCGCTTCCCTCTACGCCCATCAGCGCCGGCATAGATTGGCATTCTTCTGACTTGGTTAGGCCTGGAACCGGTTACAACTTTACATGATCACATAGAAACTACCAATCCGATAAACATCATGCCTCGAGCTGATGGACGCAGGGCAGTGCCTCGTAGGGCACGCTTCTATCGTGCGTGACATACTGAGCCAATGCTTTGTTATAGGTGATGGTTACCACTTAACATCAGCTAGTTGCATAAAAAAAATGGTATTTATACAATCCAATAACAAGGATCACGTTGAATGTTTCAAAAATAAGGTTGTTCTACTCGCCAGTTCCTCACCAATAAAACTGGCCATCTATTGGCTATCTATTTAATTTAATTTTTATTTAATTTAAACTAAACAACACTCAATATTTCCAAAGGGTAAAACGGTATAGATGATTCCTTCTACAGTTTATTTCTAACACAAAATACACTCTTTCCCACGCCAATTAAGAAATGAAAATAACCCACTATTATATACCCATCATAATTTTAGGTCATCACTAATGACCTAAATATTATGACTTCATTAGAAATGAGTCTGATGTGACTTGAGTACTTTGTATTTTCCTTGAACCACAATACTGTGATATAAAATTAAATGTAGATGAATATTAGTGTGATTTTACTGAACTAACAACCAGTGCTACCGTAGACCAAGTTATATCCTAAATACCACCCGTAATTTTTTTTATTGTATTTCTTACGCACTACATTTCAGACTCACCAAATAATGATTCATTTTTGTTTTTTATTATTGTAACTTGAGTATTAAAAACTAACGGTTTTCTTTTTGAAGACCTGTGGAAAACGTTTAGATTTATCGCCAACAAATCTTAGGTCTAATCTAAAGCTATCATGCGATTACACTACACATACACAGTAGGGCGCTGCAAATTATGTTTATTATGTAGAAATAAGGCTGGTATAATTCATACTAGATTGCGTTACTGACATAATAGGTCGCGTTATTTAAAAGAACGCTGGATAACAGTGGAGGGGATGTGTTTGCGTATACAAAACACTCTGGCTCTCGTTTTTTTTGTTAATTTTGGTTATAAAGAACTTTTTTTTTTGAACTTTGACTATAAAGAATTTTTCATTCATTCGCGATATCAATCCCCATCCCCCTCCTTCCATCGTTCTTTTTACGTGACGCGAACTATACTATGGTTACAACAAGTTATGTATTAGCATGAATATCATTAAGGCAGATAATAAGTCAATTGAATTCAAATACATAAGACAATACTTATGAACTATCAAAAAATTATTCCCTGTTGATAGTGTTAAGGTTTTGTTTAAACGTGTAATAATTTACCTTCTAGAGCGAATTTGTTCCCCCAGCGGTCGCATTCACATTGCAGCCAAGTCTTTTCTGCTTCCAAAGATAGCTGCCCTGTAAAAATATCAATAATATTGAGTGTTTTGTTTACATTATCAATCAATTATAGAGCCTGAAGATTTTCAGTTTTGTTGAAAAGATGGTGCGTTCAATACGACATTTTAAAGAGGTCTATACACATTTTTTTTATCAAATGACAAGATCATTTGGTGAAAGTAATAGATAATTTCAAGATAATTTGAACTATTATTATCACACCCAATCAAAAGGTAATACAAGCAACTTCAGTTAAATTTCCACAGTAAAATATTCAACAAACAAGTGGCTATGTTATATCAATAGACATAGATTACACTCATTTGAACTCGACGCTTTTTACCCAACAGCAAAAAGATGGTAAAACAATGTGCGATTATGACTCAGATTTCTCATAACAAGACTAAAATTTCTTGTGTGGTTATAACACCAGACAGACACAAACGACGTCAAAGATTTTCACATAGGATTAAAGTTTTAATTGAAGTTAATTTGTGTTTGCAGCTATGTGGATGACCCATTAAATATAGCGTTTCTACCAGGATGAGCGAGAACCAATTATATGGTCATGGATACATATTTCATTTTATTTTTTATTTTACAATATTATCTTACTACTATTATTATAAATGCGAAAGTTTGTAAGTATGGTTGAATGGATGGATGTTTGTTACTCTTTCACGCCAGAACGGCTGAACGGACGGAGATATATATTATAGTCTGTAATAACAGATAGGCAATTTTTTATCCCGTGAGAATACCGGGATTTAAATCTGCGCGGGTGAAACCGCGGGGCGCAACGAGTCATTCATACAGAAAAGAAACATCTATGTTCATCACACAAATGTTTGTTCACGGTGGGGATCAAACCCACAGCCTATACGGCGCAGAAAGCAGAGCTTATAGTTGTTATATCTCACGAAGGCGGGTAAGCAATACTTGTAGTTGTGATGTGTAATGTACCTATGTGAGTTACAGTTACCTACATACATGCTCGGGAGTTCAGTAGAGCTCCAGAGCATACGCACATAGAAACAACCTGCATGTGCATCTACACACACAATTAAGACCAACCCGGCTTCGTGAGATGGAACAACTATACCAACTGAGCTGTGAAGGCTATCAAATTGACATAACTCACTAGCATAAGCCTCCTGATCGCGATGGTGCCTCGGCGGCGGAGGGTCGCGGAACGAGCATATCCACTCGTCTCTCACGCGCAGAATCCGGCCGGTCACCCGTGCGTAGTACTCGTAATTATCCCGCCCGAAGAGATCTCCCGCGCTGAATTGTTCGATCATCTGACGCATTATACATGTCGCCACCTGGTGACAGAGAATCTTATAATATCGACGTTTTAGAACAGCTGTTGTAAGATATTTCAGGAAGCATGAAAAATGGTTTTATCGTGTGGTATGGAATTCACCAAACAACCTTATCGCTTGTAATACTATCACTATAAACAGTTTCGGTACTCATAATAGAATTAGGTTTATATTAGTCGGCAGGGCGGATGTGAGTAACCGAATAAATTAATGAATCAAGCTCTTATCAGTAAGTTAGGTGCCTTTACTGAGGATAGAAAATTGTCACCATCAGCTATTCATGATGTTAAATGAGGCAGAAACAAACAAAAGGTCTGCGTCAAGGATCAAGCTCGGAAAGAGATAGGCTTGCTATTTCTACTAAGAAAAGGTTATGTGGCATAAACGTTTTATTGCGCTAGCGATAACTCTACCTAAGCTGTAATAAAGTAATGAAGGATAAGAATGAGTCATGCTAGCTGATTCTTCGACACAAAACACTTATGATAACCCAAGTGTCTGTTAGACCGACTTTTGGCTGATGGTATTCATTATGGAACAGTCCAACAGAGGACTTTCTCTGCAAAATAAGAAGTCTAGTACCTATTGACATTGGAGTCACATTGAGTGGTATCGATCGACTAAGGACTCGCGACATTGAGAAGTCGACTGTGCGGAATGGTAAAAACGCTACCATGCAGTGTGACTCTAATGTGAATACGAAACTTCGGTTATCGTTTTGCAGTGTACTGTAAAAGCAAAAACGAAAAAATAAACTTGGGACTCGAGATAGACTCCAGGTACCAAATGGTTGTAAGCTCTTTGAGTTTATATGCAGAGAACTGCTAGTCCAAATATCTGGGTATTCTAGCTAAGGCTATTCCAAACGAAGCCTACAGCAAAGAGTTACCTATATCTAAGCATTTTACTATATGAATATTTTCAGCATGCGTACGATTACATCGTGGGGAAACCTAGATAAGTGTTCTACTTACTGCAATGCCTAATTAGACAAGCCTGAACTACGTTTCTCACCAATTAAATAAACAAACGATTGCACTAACGGCCTGAAGGCCTTTAATTTAAGATAAAACTTAGTCTAGTCTTACAATTGCTCTTTATACGGTAAAATAGAATTCGTAAAATTATTACAAGGTACCACCGTACTGTCGAACAACGTGCAGTACATGTTGAATAGAAGGAAAGCAGTACTACAATGGTGTATTAGCAGCTTTGAGCCACATAAAAAATTATACCTTTTATTAATATTTTATATGGGTGGTGCCTATAGCATTCGACAAAAAACACGCTTTCATGGTGAGAGCTAAGCTGAATCATGCGATTATGATACGTAGGTATAAGTAGTAAGCCTATGGTTAACTACCAAGAGATGATATACAATATGATACGAAAGATATGATGACGTTTTGATTGCGTGGTATGCCAGGCAGTTGAACTCGACTATAGAAAGATTACTGGGTTACCCCGCAGTGCACCTCAAAATGTCAATATAATAAACAATATTTTGTCATGGTACACTAGCAGCTTTGCGTCATTAAAGGAGTGTGCAGCTTGGATTTATTAATATAATAAGCAAGCAAATATAAGATCAAACTGGTAAAGCGTCTTGAGACCAATTTACACGCTGCACACTTCATAAAAGCTTTTACACTCATTTATCACTATCACTACATAGTATAAAAAAGTCGCTTTCTCTGTCCCTATATCCCTATGTATGCTTAAATCTTTAAAACTACGCAACGGATTTTGATTCAGTTTTTTTTAATAGATAGTGATTCAAAAGGACATGCATGATATAGTAGAAAAACAATGTGCACCCGTGCGAAGCAGGGGCGCGCGGGCGGGTCGCTAGTTTTTTTATTTATATAACTACTAGCGATCCGCCCGCGCGCCCCTGCTTTGCACGGGTGCACATATCATGCATGTATTACACATATAAACCTTCCTCATGAATCACTCTATCTATTAAAAAAACCGCATCAAAATCCGTTGCGTAGTTTTAAAGATTTAAGCACACATAGGGACATGGGGATATAGGGACAGAGAAAGCGACTGTGTTTTATACTATATACTAACGGAACTCATTGCAGACTTCACATGAGCTAACCTATTCAAAAGAAGTTGTGCGGCATGAGAGAGGCACACCCCGGCTATGGAAGGATTACTGACTTGCCCCACAGTACATTTTAAACAAAACCTCAATAGTTATGACACAAAGTTTTTAGTTCATTTATTTATTTAGTCTACCCTAAATGAAACCCTAGATGATACGCGTGCGTAAGTAATAAGCTGATAGACCACTACATTTGTAAAGTAAAGGAGTACTCTTATTCATACTTACGCTGACTTCAGCCTTTCGCCGCATGTTGAGACAATTTCAGTGAACATATTTGTATAAAGCTATTTACAAACTAAGGCAGTGTTTCTTAAATTTATCATAGGTTTATCGTTACCACCACGTCTAAAGGAATTACGCAAAAAAAAAAAACAAATAAAACATGATAAAAGAAAACATTTTCAACATAATAATTGCATTAAAGAATTACGATGGTAAATCTAATAACACACTATATGCCGACCAAAGTGTATCAATGTGTAAGTATACTAGATTATCCAAAAAAAGGTTTGACTAACCCCACTTGATTGAATACAAAAAAAAATTATGTAAACAAAATGTAAAAGTATGAATGTTAGTTTTAACGTTTTTTGAAAATTATAAACTTTAATTTTCAAAGATGAGCGTGCTGAGAACCGATTTGTGTGTCAATTCAAAAAGTTAAGAAATAAGTGTTAGCATAATCCAGTCTGCAAGCGAAACCAAGTGCAGAAGCCGGTTCCAGTAATTAAGAAACGCAGTCACTGCAGCGAGGCCGAAAGACAATTTAAATTTTTTATCTGATAAGGCAGTGCTATTAGAAATCTCACTTAAAGTCTACTGATAACAGCGTTTATTGACTTTTAAAGATAAGAGGCAATTCTCTGATACGAATCACTGGCTTCTGGATGTGGCTTTACTCGTGTTTTTAACCGACTTCAAAAAAGAGGAGATTCAATTCATTTGTTTTTTTTACCTCACTTTTTACTGGGTGGCCTATTTTGATGATTCTTTTTTTAATCGAAAGTTGGTGCTTATCATGTGGTCCCATTTAAATTTTGAAGTCGGTTTTTCTTTAAAGTTATTTCTGTTACGCTTTTACGGTGTGACTGAGTCAGAAATGAAATAAATAAATTTAAACACGCACTTGTATTAAAAGTATGATTTATAGCCATAATGAAGATTGTTGTCAGTGGATAAATGAGAATGGTTATAATGTAACGCTTAATATAAATTTACAAAAGTTTTATAGACATTGGTCTTATTCAAATCGGTCGCTGAACGCCCCGTTAGCTAAACTGAGTCTGTTGCAGTATATTTTCGTAGATATGAAAGTGACAGGTATACTTTATAGATCCGCTATAAAACGGCGGATAAGGATCTTCAACTTTTAATTTTACTAATGTAAGTAGGTACCTCCGCAAATTTGATCGCGTGAAATACGGTAGAATTTATCCTTTGATCCAGTGCAAAAATTTAACTACTATTGTATTACTATACAACCTCAGTGGCGCAGCGGGCGAGAGTCCGCCTGCGACGCAAGAGGTTGCGGGTTCGATTCCCGCCTCGGAACAAATTTGTGTACGATCTGCAGAAATTTGTTCCGTTGGTTTGGGTGTTTATGTATAATAAAAAAATATATATCTATGTAAGTATATAATGTATTAAATATATCAGTCATCTAGTCCCCATAACACAAGCTTTGAGTAGCTTACTTTGGGGCTAGATGATGCTGTGTGGATTGTCCAGCATTATTTATTTATTTTATTTATTTATACATTCGAACTTATGCATTTATTTTATGAATGGAGATTGGTCAGAAAATATAGGACAACAAAACTCCGTATAAACTCACGGAATTCAAATCTAATTGAGGAAACGTCAATAAATCTATTATTGGTGTTATGCCCGCGCCCTTATTACGTAACGTACGTCACTTTTAGAACTTGAAAAGTAACGTCTGTCAGTGATTGTCTATTTTAGCTTGTCGCGAACCGCAGGTTGATCACGTAACTTTTGTTGCATTCAAAACCCGGTTGCATATGTCAATTTTGGCAGTTTTTCGATCGCAAAACTGCCAAAATTGACATATGCAACCGGATTTTGAATGCAACAAAAGTTACGCGATCAGCCTGCTGGTCGCTGGTTGCATCACAAGAGGTCCTATAAACTACGAATTGTTAGTCCATCGGAATATTTCACATTCTATTGGCTAGTGCAACAGTGTCAGTTAACTTTAGCCAGTGAGAGAAGAGATGATGCGATAGGCGACGATGCCGATTTGTAACTACTACTATTTCACACTCGTAGACATAAGAACCAGGAATACAGACTGACTAGTGGTTTGTGAACGAAGTCAAATTTAGTCAATATGTATAATAATTCAACATATTAGTAAACAAAACAGGTGATAACGCTAAAACACGACAGTCTGTCACAATGTTTATCATAAATATCATTATTACATCATGTAACCTCTATGCATTTTATCTTTAAATATTTATATTTCAGCTGTTTTCTTTCATACAGAAGAATTACTACACTGTACCATACGTGTGTTTAATTAATTCATTGTATTATTTTCAAAATTTACATTGCCAAAAACTCTTTACGTCCCATTCCTTACGGTATGTGACTCTCCCAGCAAGAACCTCCCAGAAATGTACAAACTCCAAAACATAATGTTTACACCAGAAAAGTTGGTGATGGTTACTGTACGGTATGGAATAGTTTACACCTATTCATACTTATCTATAGGTATTAAATCGTAATATGCGTTTCCACTTCGTTTCACAAGCAATTTAAATTATAAAAGCTCACGGAATTGGACAAAATTAAATGTTTTATCTTTTCCGCGTAAAAACAAATCGTTTAGACAAGCATTGAACTTTGAAATCAATGACCGTAACGATGTTAGGTCAACGTCAACAATTGGAAATAATAGATTAAAAACTGAACCAAGTTACTTAAATAGGTACATAGTTTATTTGAATTAAAAAAGTCGATTGGACCCTTTCGATTTTCTTACTTAAACAGATCTATAACAGACAAGAAGTAAGTTATTTCCACAATAAATTATAGACTGCATGAAATTCATAATTATCATCAATTATAATAGCGCATGATCAATAATGGCGATCGAAGATCACCTGATTATAATTAAAATTCTCATCACACACGTACATGTCATAAACCGCATAATTTGCGTTCGTTACCTACATTGTTATGATGAGTCAAAACATAGCACTTTATTTACTTGTGTATTTATTTACTTGTGTGTCGATATACCTACCCGTACTCAGCGACCTAAGCTTCCAAAAACAGCTATGCGCCCAAAATACCTATAATCAGCATGATGATAAAGCACTCGGACAGGTGGCGAAGACAAAAGGATTCGAATGAACCTTTTCAAAGTAACTTTTTTAAAAGAAATAAAATCACCAATATCTTTGGAATTAAAATAACACATGACACGAGATCTTTACATATCTTCAAAACATTGTCTATCATAAACATAGACACAAAACAAACGTTACCTACCTATTATGCACCCATACATATGTATGTATGGGTGCATAATCGTAGTTTCTAGTGCATGAAATCAAAGTGGAAACGCGTCGTTTTACTCGCCCGGCCAATGCATGGCTCATTTAACCATACCTAGCCTCATATTAGACCGGGAAACAATGGTGATTTCACAACAGAATACCAAGAAATATTTGAATACCTATTACATAAACAAACTAGTTTCTAGACTATAACCCCAAAGCACTGTAGACATTACTAAATATTCGCGTTGTAAATGCATTAAAAGTAAGTTATTACAATATAAACTCAATTCAGTAAATACCCTGAAATCTACCACCTAAAGCCCGAAAACGTTTGCCACTTTGGCTATCTTCTGTCTGTACCAATCTCCCCTCCATCCCATTCATCTCAGTAAGAAACTACGAATCAAATACCACCACCATCTCCCGATTTCAGTGACATGCCTATATATAAACAGATGGTGTTGTAACTACTAACCTTGAATCTCTGCACATCCTCCATTGTGGCAGTTTTGCCGTCAGACACGCAAGAGTGGAAGAAAGATGGAGCAACTGACACACCCAGCGCTTCAGATGTCATACCTGTACCTGAAAGTAAAATGATTCATTTGGAACCTGAAACTGAAAACTGGAACAGCTTCACAACTTTGATCCCCAGGCACGGTAGATATCCCTTCAGATCTCTCAGTACAAAGTCGAGATTCTTTGAGGATGTCTAAGGGGGGTAGTCAGAGGTACGTCCAAACCTTACATTTGGCACATATCCATATTTTGCAGTAGTTAGTATTCCATACGTGACAGGTTGCAAGCCCATCACCGTTGCTAGAATACTAACTGGTTTCCTCACGATGTTTTTCTTCACCGTTTAAGAGCATTGGCATTGCGCACATACATTTTTTGATAGAAAAAACCATTGGCGCACGACCGGATTCGAACCTGCGACCTTACGATCGGAAGGCGGGGTCACTTCCACTAGACCACCGGTGCATTGATTTGGATGGATATTAGCGTTCTACTCATGTTTATTCAAATAGACGGCAACTGTCACTTGAATACACTAGTTGTGCCCCGCGGTTTCGCCCGCGCAGATTCAAATATGTATTCCCACGGGATAAAAAGTAGTCTATGTGCTATTCTAGGCTATAATCTAACTCTCGGCCAAGTTTCATTCACATACGTCCAGCCGTTCCAGCGTGAAAGAGTAACAAACATCCATCCATTCATCCATCCATCCATACTTACAAACTTTCGGCGTTTATAATATTAGTGGGATATGCAACATAAATACTTTTTTTTCACAATTTATAAGTCTACTTAACCTCAATATTAAATGTAGCATGCCAACGTACGTAATAATAGAAACAAATTAAGCGACGAGTCAAATTTTTGTGTCCTAAAAAACCGAATTAACAACCTCGATTAAAGCCAATTTTAATTATCAGTCGTTTTCCTTCAGACTGAAAGTGAATTACAAAAAAAGACTTTTCTGTTTTATTTAGTCCACGCGAGCTCTTATTTACATCAAGAATGCGGTAACGAAATTACCAATTGATGAATTTATTCAATAAAAACGTTACAGTGCAGGAAATGTTATTATAATGTTTTATTTTTATTGTATGGTACAAATTCTTACGTTTATTTTTGGTTTAAACTCAAAATGAAAACGTTTACCTACTTATTGAACAAGAAAAT
Source organism: Plemyria rubiginata (assembly GCA_963576535.1). NCBI lineage: Eukaryota > Metazoa > Arthropoda > Insecta > Lepidoptera > Geometridae > Plemyria > Plemyria rubiginata. The sequence continues at coordinate 6,377,873 of OY754926.1, forward strand.
TCCTTAACAAGTTCCGTTCTGTTATTTTAATTTTTGTATATAATAATAATAATATAATAATACAATATTATTAGATCAACCTTTTTTAAAAAGTTTATTTTATTTAAAATAACCCCATGAATATTTATTTATCAAGAGATAACAAATCGGCACGCAATGCACCAACATCTCACAAGGAGCGTTATATTGTCGTCATCGTCTGAACCATGTCTCTTTTGTATGCCACTTTACTACGGTTGACGTACACACTCGAAAGACATACGAACAAATAAAGTACGAACAAGCACAGCCAATCCTTAAACGTACTCACAATCGCAACGAGACTTATTTGTCGACTTGAAGTCGATATCATCGCTACAAAGCGACCGGAAATGTCGACATGTCTGCCTGCCAGCCTCAGGCTAATAGACGGATATGAGACGAATCGAAGCATTCTATCGAATAGTTATTGTGACGGAAGTCTCTTTGATGACAACGCGCTAAGTGACCGTTGCGTAATTAATCATACCACATAAATTTCAGCCTGAGAACTTTAGTCCCAGGCGAAGTACTTCATGTGATAGATTAAAAGTTGAAATGATCATATATAGGTACGAAGGAACCAAGCCTTTAGTTTGTCTCTCTTCTAGGCTTTGTCGCGTGGTACGGACACCTAATTACCTATTTTTAAGACATTCCAAAATGATCCTTGGTATTCAACTGAATAAGTTCCTTTTGACTTTGAACGTGTAAAATAACTTTTGAATCATACACTTGTGAACTATAACGAGTTTCTAAGTTTATCCTTACAAGTAGATCAAGCTAAAAGCTGATTTACACTGCTAATGGCGAACTTTGAAAGCTTTGAAAAGCCAAGATCAAGTGGATTCCAGTAATGACAGGATACAATCCATATACGGCTTGTATTAACCATTGCACTACAAAAACCCTTTCCATAAGTCAACTTTTACTACACTTTACGGAATTCAAAACATGTCGTCTTGTGCGTCAAGCACTATCGATCATCCTCAGATAGAGCTAGGGAACAAAAGCCTTATCCCTTTGTGTTATAGTAATATTTCATTTATCACTACAGTTTCTCGTTCGCGGTCTCAGTCGCGTCTATTAGTCTGGAAGTTTTAAAGCTGAGAAATTGTTTTTCCCGAAGTATTCTTGGTTAGGTTTGAAAATTTCGCAAAACCGCAGAAAATTTTGCTTTGAATTTATTTTGAACTAGCGACCCCCCCGCGCGCCCCTGCTTCGCACGGGTGCACATATCATGAACGTATTATACATATAAACTTTTCTCTTGAATCACTCTATCTATTAAAAAAACCGCATCAAAATCCGTTGCGAAGTTTTAAAGATTTAAGCATACATAGGGACAGAGAAAGCGAATTTGTTTTATACTATGTAGTGATGTAGTGATAGGACGACTAACTAAATAAAGCATTTTAAATTTTGACAATAATTATTATAACCAAGAATAATTAGTCTAATTGAGCGTATGACACGCAAGCTTGCGTGGGCACGGTGATGCAATGTGTTACATTCATTAATCGTGCTATTATTAATCTGTAGGCTTTTTTTATTAGGTTTTAAGATACGAATGGAATGTGGACTGTTGATTTCCTCATTTGCAAAAACCATTTCATCATTGAATATGATTTTAATTCCTGTCGTAAAGTGACTACTACTTTTATTATGATCTGTCACATAACTAAAGGTACTCATTTCTATTCTGTGGTATTGTCAAAGGAATGTGATGTCTACCATTGGATTCTCAGTAAGAACCTCACATAATATCAGGAAACGCTCATTTCAATACTCTACTTATGACGTTCATTGAAGTTCTCAATTACTTGACAAAAAAAAAACATTTAACTCATTATCTCTCGCATTGTAAAACGCACTCATTAATACCATTAGACGTTAAACTAAACGGGGCATGTGCGCATCAGATATTGAAACCAGTAGCACATGTTCAAGACAAATAGAGCCCTTTGTGAAATGTGGGAAATTAAATGACGTCATCACAACATCCGCTGCTTGAAAGAATTTTTGTCGTTTACTTAATAACATAAGGTTACTGTGTAGTCTACTTTTACGTTGAGATAATGCAAGAATCCTCGACCGTGCTTGTGTAAGCTGCATAACGGTATGTGTAAACATAGCGCGGAAACCGGTATTTCCTGAAAATCAAAGACCATTCGATACGCACTGAAAGCATAATGATAGCTTGCTTTTTATGTTGATACTTTGATATCCTGACTTCAATGTGAACCAGAATGTAGACAGCATTACTAAAGAAAACACATGAGAATACAATGGTTGTAATCATGAAGGTAACAGGTAAATTCAACGTCTAGGATAGGATAAAAAAAATCTCTATCTAGGATAGGATAAAAGAGGATAGGATAATCATTTCAAACATAATGCTAATATGTATACATACATACTTACCATAACAAAAATAGAAAAAAAGTATATAATTATTATTACAGCTATATTATATCATCTATGGTTCAAGCTTTGCTAGGTTTAGGGCTAATAGACTGCGTGGAAAGTCCACCAATACGTAGCATTGTTGTAAACTGTAATTGTGTGATTATTAATAAATATCAATTGCTGTAGCAGAACGGCATTTGTTTTGACTACATCGTAAGCAAGAGTAGTAGAGCTCTTTGTGAAGGGCTCGTCCGGGGAAGTACTACCACCACGCCTTTTTCTGCCGCCAAGCAGCAACGCTGTGTTTCGGTTTGAAGAGTGTGGTCGCCGGTGTAATTACAGGCACATGAGGCTTAACATCTGTATGCCTCAAGTTGATGGACGCAGGGCAGTGCATCGTAGGGCACGTTCCTATTGTGCGTGACCTACGGGGCAATGTTTTGTTTATAGGTGATGGTTACCACTTAACATCAGGTGGGCCATCTGCTTGTTCCATCAGCTAGTTGTATAAAAAAAAAAGCTGTTAGACGGGAGTATTCTTTGTAGAACACCGATTTTATAGCAACGATCTTATTCCATGTACAGCACCTGGGGCATTATTCACTATGACAATAGGAGATTCCTTGCCCCAAACCGTGAAACGTCAAAACTTGATGTTGGGCTTTATTCTTTATGACATAGGAGATACTTTGCCCTGACCGTATGACACAGGCTGCCTTGTCTTAACTGTGATCGCGATGCAAATGGTCGTAGTGAATAAGGCTCCTGCAGTGTAGTAGCTTAGTGCAAGGATAAAAAAGATAAGATAAAAAATATTTATTGCATAAGTCTTATACACTAATAACATATAAGTAAGGTATATCTACATGTGTTTCTTATGTCGTAGGTAAAGACCTTAGGGTAGACAATAAGTTGAGTTCCTCGCTCTAACTAAGCATGAGCTTGTATGTAGAAGCGAGGGCTCTTCTTTTGGCAGCAACTAGTTTTAATGACATGAAGATTGTAGGTAGGTTCAATACAAATACAATTTATACTAGACTGAAAACCACGGAACGGAGCCGATCATGCAAAAAGAGAAAAAAAAAGTTACTAGATAATTACTAATCTAACATAGATGTGTATAGTAGTGTCAATTACAATTTAAAAAGATGGTAATAGAAAATGAGACACAATTCAAAATAAACTATTCCTAAAATAAAATACTAAAATTAACTTAATTGAAGGGTGTGTTACGTACGCCTGTTAAATGATAGTGTAGTGTGAAAGGGAGTGTGCGAGTTAGTGTGTATGTGTGTGTATAGAGGTGGGCTATCCTACTACTACCAGTCTCGTAAGAGTCTGGGTATCGTAGGATTAGCCCACTTGTGTGTTGTTGTGAAGGATAGTGTTAGGGAATGCAGAGGTAGGAGGGAGAGGGGTAAGGTAACATTTGTATTAGGAACACATCTTTAATAATTTATACCATATTCCGCAGCAGTTCCTCTGTTTGGTTGTATGTTAGAGATTGTAAGTGCTTGGTGACTTTGAATTTGCACTCGGTGGTCAATAGATCGTGAATTTGAATAATTTTATTTATTTTATTGTACAGGTATGGGGCTAAAAAGGAGCTGTGTTTCTGTGCAAATGTCGTCCTGCACTTTTTAATTTCGAAAATTTTGTCTCTAAGCCTACTTGAATTTTTTGCTGTCGTAGGAAGGAGGTGTTGTTTTATAAGGGTCTGTTGAATAAATATTTTTCTACAAGTAAGAATTTTGCATGAGCGATTTTTGTGCGAGAGGGCTACTTTAAGAACGGCTCTTTGCGCTCTTTCAAGTGGTAGCATGTGCGTTTTAGCTGCTCCACCCCATGAGTTCACGCAGTAAATACCTCAACTATTGATAGAAAGTCAGTAATGAGTAATATATATATATACTCTTTTTACTTTACTCAATAACGTACTTATTTGCTAGATAGTAATCAATAACTAACCTGCTTTTTCAGCATTGGACGCCATCACTCTAAAAGTGCCAAACAGCAACACAAGAAGTCGCTGCGTGCAAACTGGTAGCGCCATCAGTATTCTGGGAACAAACATTCTTCTCATAAAAGCGATCAAGAACAAAGCTACCAGAAACTTACGTCTATGTGGTGTATTCTAAGTTTTGTCCGAGACAAATGGTTTTTTCAAATTTCGAATTCAATAAATCGGATTTTGTTTTCCAGCGGGTTTTTATGAATTAGAGTGTATAGTTACTTTTGATCCCGGACGCTTAAAATACTGTGGTGATCATAAGTATGGAATGATCATTTATTAATGTAGTTTTTTTATCGATTCTGTTTACCGTTTAAAAGAGCATGATTAGCTAATTATGCTAGACTAATTAGCTAATTATGTTATGTTATGCTGAGACTGGACCTGTTTGGCCCATACAACACAGAGGAGACAAACTGTCCTCCAACACTGTTTTTGTATTTCTCTGTTTACCGTTTAAAAGAGCATGATTAGCTAATTATGCTAGACTAATTAGCTAATTATGTTATGTTATGCTGAGACTGGACCTGTTTGGCCCATACAACACAGAGGAGACAAACTGTCCTCCAACACTGTTTTTGTATTTCTCTGTTTATCTGTTTCTTTACTTTTACTGTTTGTTAATAATAAATATCTGTTATGTTTTTTTTTTCTCTGTGTTCTCTGTGTGTTGTGTGTCAAATAAATGTTTCTTTCTTTCTTTCTTTCTTTCTTTCTAATTATACACACGTGTATTATGCATTTAGATAGTCATTGTAATTTTAGTTGATGTGCAGGATATTATTCACTTGAAAAGGAAAACGAACGAAACGGTGATGGAACACATCGTGGATGGGCTTGTAACCTGCCTGTATGGAACTGCCATACTGCAATATGTGGGTATGCTGGCTGGTCGAAATGCACCTAATATTTGAACAAATCTCAGACTAGAATACTTCCTCAAAGAATCTTGAGTTATTACTAAGACATCTCAGGGGATATCTACCGTGCCTGGGGATTAAAGCCGAGAGTCTGTTCTTTTTTAAGAATTTAGTTGATTCACAAACGCATATCCTACTAGTATGGATGGATGTTTGTTACTCTCACGCCGGAACGGTTGAACGGATCTGGATGAAACTTGGCAGAGAGATTATAGTCTGGAATAGCACATAGGCTACTTTTTATCCGTAGGAATACCGGGATTCAAATCTGCGCGGGAGAAAGCGCGGGGCGCAGCTAGTATTATAAATGCGAAATTTTGTAAGTATGGATGGATGGATGTCTGTGTCCTCTATAACTCCAGAACGTATGAACGGTTTCTAGTGAAAATTGGCACAGAGATATATTATAGTCTGGAACATAGGCTACTTTTTATCCCGTGGGAATACCGGGATTTAAAACTACGCGGGTGAAACCGCGGGGCGCTACTAGTCGTTAATAAAATAGTGTATAATTATGTACAGCATTAAGTAATAACAGTAACACAAAATGAGTAATCCACTTTGTACAGGAAAATTTACATAATATGAGCTGAGGTTATTGACTCGTTTCTGAATGCAACACCTGCTTGATAACACGTTGATTGAGTTTACATTGTGCAGTTGTGTTCAAAGGGAAATTTTGAGCACGTTTTTATTTGGAATTATGAATGGTGGAATTGTGAAGTTTGGTTGCACCGTGCAAGGGCAGTGGAGTGTACCTATAGATACATATTTTGCCATTGACTGTACCTATACCTATAGACTCAAAGCAGATCACCAGACAGATTATCAGAGCTTCATATTCGAACGATTAACGTTATGTGGTTTGCGGTTTTACGAGGAAGACAGAAGAGGTCATTCAAACACGTTGTCCTACTAATATTATAAACGTGAATGTTTGTAAGTATGGATGGATGGATGGTTGGATGGATGTTTGTTACTCTTTCACGCCGAAACGGCTGAACGGATCTGAATGAAACCTGGCAGAGAGATACATTATAGTCTGGAATAACACATAGGCTACTTTTTATCCCGTGGGAATACAGGGATAAAAAGTAAATCTGCGCGGGTGAAACCGTGGGGCGCAATTAGTTTATCATATTTCCCATATACGATGAATTAATTACGTGAAATAACAATTATTATCAAATAATCATAGTTATTCAATAAAATCAATTTTGGTTTAGTCTATGGAAACTTACAAACCGATAATTACATTTGTGACAGATCGCAGGTACGCTCTAGTTAATAGAAAAGAAAACCATATTTTAGCATAACTACGGCGTGCATATGTGAAACTGAAATAAGCTAGGGAATCACTGATCTGTATTATACGAGATCAGTGAAGTAAATCCATCCAATCTTCGGTGCTTAATTATGGGATTTATTGGGTAATTCTTTAAATTATCAGTAAAATTCACATAAAATACTAAATTAACCCGGCAGCAATTTTTATACAACTAGCTGATGGAACAAGCAGATGGCCCACCTAATGTTAAGTGGTAACCATCACCTATAAACAAAACATTGCCCCGTAGGTCACGCACAATAGGAACGTGCCCTACGATGCACTGCCCTGCGTCCATCAACTTGAGGCATACAGATGTTAAACCTCATGTGCCTGTAATTAAATGAAATGAAAGAAATGCCACTAACTAAATTAAACTGTAGCTATAATTTTGCAACAACATTAAATTACCTAATTATTTAAATTACATACATACCCGGCAGCAATTATGAATAGATCGGTCCGTATGATATCACAATAGGACAATTTCTATGAAGCCTATCGCCTCTTATTGTTATTCATAAAGGCAGGAAAACTGTGAAAGCGTAGGTACGTATAAATTGTAACACTGTTCAAGTACGCAAGGTAGGCTGAAAACAGTAAACAACACAGACTAAACTGCTTGTAAACGCTTCAGTGAACATAGTTGGTTGACGCGGTTCAATGCTACTCCTATTACAATAGGATTCTCAAGACGGCCGTATGATTTATGTCACTTTTGGCTCTTTGGCTAGTAAGTCAACATATCCGTTTAGTTTCAAGTTTCATACATTACAATCAATTAAAAAACCAAATACCTAACATGTCTTTTTTTTCTTTTTAATTCCGATCGATTCTCGGTCTTACGCAGGGCGGCCTAGCTACTGCACTTTGCTGGCATATATTATATGCTTTCGTGAACTCGTGACGTTTTATGCGTGTTTTACCTGGAATACTAAAAACGTAAATGTACATTTCGCAATATGGGTTAATGATCTTAGCGCTTTGAGAGTGAACATATTAGAATCAGGTGACGAAACAGACCAAAATATGTAACTCAGTAACATATTTTGAGAAACGAGACGGCTTAGGTAGGTACTCGGGAAACATCACAAAATGAAATATTAGTTTTCAATTTAACATTAAAATAAAACTTGCCTGAAACTGTACCTACCTTTATTTATTTTAATATTCAAATCGCACAGAATTTACACCCAAAAGGCTTCGTTGTATTAGAATAGGTATCCCATAGTTCGAACTTTCGAAGGTGCCGTTATGATGCGCGGGCGCATCAAAATTCACGTCCATACTATAAACAAGCATTGTTCCCGCCAGTGCGTACACAGAGGTATAAAATTAGTTCAGTACAGCCAACAAAAATTGGCTGAGCATGAGCACCTCTTGTATCCAAAACAAAAAACTGAAAACTGAAACAGCCTCACGACTTTGATCCCCAGGTACGGTAGATATCCCTTCAGATCTTCCAGTACCAAGTAGGTACTAATTCAAGATCCAAAACAAGTATTTAATTAATACAAAGCTACACTACATGTTGAAATTACTATTATTTATTTTGTGACTGAACTTACCTACTAGTTGCTCTTGTTATTGGAAAAGTTAGTAGTTGTGAACTAGTGACAACACTGATGACGTGAAGGAACATTTGACGTGCCACACTGTTGTGTTGGACCTACTATGTGTTTAAACGCTTTGTTTGAGTGCATAGGTGTATTTAATCAACAGAGTTGATAAGCTACTTGTGATGGCGCCTGCACAATGTACCTATTACCCACTTTATGAATTCTGAGGTATAATACCTCGGTATTGTGAAAGTCTGATGCCTGACATTATGGCAAACAATCACAATAGAGGCATGATACAATAATGAGCTAGGTATTTAGACTGCTTTTTTTTGCACTTTTTGTTTAAAATGTGAGAAGTAAATTTACTATATAGATTACTGAAATTAGATTGCAGGTCTTAGATGGAAACTTGATGTTATTAATGTGGTACCTACCCAAGTACTTAATTTCGATAAACTATATCGATAATGCAAAAAGACAATGCAGTATAGCCAAGTATTATAAAAATCGTTCATTTCAGTTTTTTGTAACTCCATACAAAAATACACTCAAATACAGGCAAAGTACAAACATCAGGTGAAACTCAAAAGTGAGTGAAAACACACTTATGCCCTTATTCATAACAGTAGCTGAGCGCACCAACTGATCAGACCAATAAGTCTATTGCTGTCTCATTTGGTTGGCATGAAAGTGTTATAGTAACAAGAATACTCTATAGAGCCATTATACGACCTCAGTGGCGCAGCGAGCGATAGTCCGCCTGCGACGCAGAGGTTGCGGGTTCGATTCCCACCTCGAAACAAATTTGTCTATGATCTACAGAAATTTGTTCCGCTGGTCTGGGTGTTTTCTATGTATAATAAAAAATATGTAATTACATATGTAAGTATATACTTAATGTATTAGATATATCAGTTATGTAGTACCCATAACACAAGCTTTAAGTAGCTTACTTTGGGGCTAGATGGTGGTGTGTGGATTGTCCAGCATTATCACTACATAGTATAAAACAACACACACTTGCTATTTATCAGCTTTAACTTCAAATTAGATAGAAATAGCAAGTGACTTGACAGCCAATTAGCTTTGATCAAGCTTTCAGAAACCAGTGGTAAGTGTTAGTGTGTGATCTGGATCCCTTAAGGATAAAATGATTATCATCTAACCTTGCCAATATTTCCTGTTATAGGCTTCCCTCATCCCGCTCCCTTCTGAAACTTTAACCTTGGTGTTGTCCATTTCAACTAGAGGGTCCACATTTCTGTGGCACAATTTGTCTCCAATCCACACTTGTTACTTGTGTTGGACTCCTGTATCCGCATTTAGACTCTAAGGTGGTCCATTATGCGTGAGCTCCAATCCACACTAAAGACTACTTACCTTCGTATTTCATCAATTTGCTCCTCATTGGGCAGTTCCACAGCTGCAAATAAATGCATTTCTCCATTCCTGCCAAACACTCCACCTGGAATTTTCCTGTTGGCAAATGAAAATCTTGATCAGCAATAAAACAAGGTCACATTTCTTCCCTATAATCATAATCTTTTTAATCTATGTATTTTGGTTTAAAACAGATAGATATCATATACAATCTTACCTGAGAAACTTTTTGAGGACACTAGCAATGGTGTAGACTGAGTAGTTGTCAACGTTGACTAGGCGACCAGTCTGCAGGAAGTGGATGAGTTTCTTCATGGCTCCCTGGTGGCCCGGGGCCCGAAACACGTCACGACGCAATGGCGCCTCCTTGTTCAGCTTCAAAATCAGCACCTGGACCAACACAATGGAGATGCTACCTCAACACTATCTTTACAACTTTCAAACACAATAAATAGAAAACAAGTTATCAGCGTGTAAGTTACCACAAAATACTCACGAGTAGAGGCCCCGGAATGTCATCTTTGCATACTTCGAGGAGAGGAGCACCAAACTTCACTTTTTCCAGCCTTCTTGGATACGGCAGTGAATTTGGATGGCCGCAAGACGTGACCACATTGCTCAACGTAGCTGCACGTCGATGCATTCTTCTAGCCCAGCCACTCATCTTGCCGAATATAAAATAATGAAACGTGAATTATACAGTTTATGTTTTCAGAATTTAATTGGAATAACCAGACGCATCTTGAATTGAAAGGTGCTCCAGTGACTGATCAGTTAACTTTGTTAGAATATGTTTTTTGACAATCCAAACGCAAAAATGTTACTCGACTCGAAAATTGGTAGGCAGCTGGATTTTGGTTTCATGAAATTATTATTTTCTTGATTGCTTTCGGTTTCGACGGCGATCAAACGAAACGAAGAGCACAGCAGCAGCAGACAGAACAGACGCGCGTAACCGCCCACCCTTCAGTCAGCGTACCAATACCACAGACAGACACTAGACAGAGGCACAGACAGACACACGCAGAAATCAGAACTCACTCAGACAAGACAACACCATCGTAATGTGTCAACCAAAACTGCGACTACGACGCCCTCTGCTGTCGTGCGCCAGCCAAGAGTATTTTGCCACCCGACACAGTGACGCAAAAAGGAGCAAAAAAAATTTGTATGGAGTTTGAATGGCAAATAATGGCGGCTGTTCATTCGTTCCATTCAATCAGTGCGCTCTCGTTATTTCACAACTCACTCTCTTTTTCGTCTGCCTTGTTTACTTGTAGCTTCCACTCGTATTTTGTTTGATTTGGTAAAGGATACGGTCAGTAGTGGTATTTTATTCCCCAGTAATTTGATCAAGTATGAAAAATACCCAAGTAGAAAGCAAATAAATTAGACTACTTGATTAGACCAAACTCAAATTTTTAAGAGCCTCCATTTTCGTAAAAATTATAAAAATGTTTTGAGGGAGAAAAACATGTAAAGAAGCCAGCACGGCAACACTAATAACAAAAAACATTCACTGTCAGGATGACTTGACATTCTCGTTACTTCAAATGGAAGTGATAACTCGGAATAAACCAAGGAATTTGAATACAAGTAATAAACACCAACTCAAAAGTCAAAATATTTATGAGATCACGTCAATGGCAGAACAACAAAACACACGAAGCACCACGAAATTACTAACAACGCGAAACGAAGTCAAAACACCGTGTGATTTTCAAATCAAGCAAAAAAAATCAACTCTCGCTATTTCAATTAAACGTATTGAATTTGTTCCACAACACTAAAAAATTATTCCTACTTTATGCTACAAGTTAGAGTGAGACATAAACTCTAAAACGTAAGGCACTATCTCTTTCATACGGTGCGTTCCAGGGTATTCGCGTCACGATGTTTGCAAATTACTTTTTATAAAGGGTTGCCAGGCCTTCTTTAATGTTGCAAGAACATCTTGGTTCTACTTATGTTTAAAAAAAAACGGAGGGTTCTAGATTTTTTTTAATATCCGTAATATTATTTAAATAATATGCTATTTCACTAAAATAGCACACAGTCTTGCTTCAAGCTCAAGTTTATTTTTATACTAACCTCCATGAAAAATTTGAACAACTCCTTTCTAGCAGATTTATCAATAATTTCGGCCATTGAAAGTGATCGTTATTGTTTAGTGAACGTCATATTTTACGGCGATGCCACCAAAAAACGATTCATAACGTGCGAAATTGTGGAGATCAAGCGCGCCATAAAATTTTAGAAAAAGGAAGTCTAGCTTCTATAGATGAGGCTCCGTAAGCATTGAATTAGATATTTTAGTAAATACAAGAAACGAACAAACAACATGCATCGCTTTGAAAAGAGATTTTAGAGATTTGCGATTTGAGAGAGCTCGCCTTTGTACATGACTATTATGTATTTTTTGTGTAAATCACTTTGTGTACAATAAAGAATAAATAGATTTATTAGAGGTAAGTATTGAATGTTTGTATAATAGTGATGTACTTAATAATTGGGTACTAACTGGGCATAACTGAAAATAAATGGGAGTCGCAAAAAACATAACAAGTTTGTACTGTAAAATTTTTAACCTTTTCAAGATGACGTGAATTAGTCATTTAAACTTACGCTCTAGGTACATACTTAAAAAAAGTCTGGAAATTAATAAAAAATACTTTGTTACAGAATATGTCAAGCCCACCGTGTCCGTCCTGCTGTAATGAATGAAAAAACAAATTCACAAAATGAATAGGTATTTATGTACAAAAATTATATGTATCAATGCAAAAAGCTTTTTATTTCATATCAAATCCATATTTAAGTCCAACCTAGGACTTCAGGACCTAGGTTGGACTTAAACGTCGTCGATTGAATCAGTCAATAAATGGATTACAAAAAAGAGATAATTTTCGATCTCGCATATTTTATCGATATCGATTTAAAAGCGAGGGCCACCGCACAGCACTATGTAGGCTGATAGGTTGGTAAAATTGTTCTTGTTTGACGTACATATTCGTTCTGTTGGTATTGAAGTGCCATGTAAATGGATCCCATTGGCTCTGTCTGTACTAAGTCCCGCCTCTTCTCGTAGTTTTACTTACATTCTCTTTGTTTGTATTTTGCTATCGTGCGTGCGTGAGGGTTTACGGTTTTTCCTAAATTTTTTTGAATTGAATGCATGCTTTCATGCACGTGCTTGTGTTGATTGAATGTTAGGTACCACTATGGGAGACAACGATGATTGGGACAGCGACTCAGGGACAGGACCAACAAATGTGCAGTCTTCAGAACCGGCTCCAAGATTGAACTACAATGCCCGGGTATTTCGGCCAAGTGCGAATGCGTCTTCAGCGTCGGGTGGCAACAGAGGACGTAGCAACGAATCCAACTGGAGAGCTCGCGGAGGACCCCCTAATGACTCCAACCGGCGGGATAACCGAGACAACACCCGCGATTCTCGTAACAATCGTGGCGACAACAGATCCGGATATCGGGGTCAAAACGGGCCCCAGAAAACCATGTCTGTTCCCTCACAAAAAGTTGGACGTATTATCGGCAAAGGAGGCTCTAAAATACGTGATCTGGAATATGAGTCTGAGGCTAAAATCAAAATCGGCGATTCCAGCGGAGTTGAGACTGAGGTTTCTCTGATCGGCTCTGAGGAAGCTATTGCAAAGGTCCAGGATTTGATTAATGATCTCATTGAAGACAGAGCTCCACAGGCGTCAAAAGATGATCTCAACACCAGCAATGACAGTACTGATTTCTTCAAGAAAAATGATGCTGGTGTGCAAGTTATTGATTGGGGCAAGCTAAATGCTCATCATGAAAACCACCAACAAGAAAGGTGGAGTAACTTGCTTCCTATCATTAAAGATTTTTACAAAGAAGACCCAGAGGTTACCAACACTGATCCTGCTGAAGTAGCTCGCTGGCGTAAAGCTAATAATGATATCCAAGTTAAAAGAACATTTGATGAAAAGCCCGGAATGAGACCAGTTCCAAACCCAGTATTGACTTTTGAACAAGCTTTCCAGCACTACCCTGAGATACTTGAAGAAATTTACAAACAAGACTTCAAGACACCGTCTCCTATTCAAAGTCAGGCATGGCCCATTTTGTTGAGAGGAGATGACTTGATTGGTATAGCTCAGACTGGGACAGGAAAAACTTTAGCTTTTCTCTTGCCTGCTCTCATTCACATTGATGGCCAAAAAACACCTAGGGATCAACGAGAAGGCCCTACAGTCCTAATAATGGCACCTACAAGAGAACTTGCACTGCAAATAGACAAAGAGGTGTCTAAGTATCAGTATAGAGGCATCAAGTCAGTTTGTCTGTATGGAGGTGGAGACCGCAAAGAACAGATTAAAGTGGTAGCAAAAGGAGTTGACATAGTCATTGCTACCCCAGGCCGTCTCAATGATCTTGTGATGGCTAGGCATCTGAATATTATAAATTTCTCCTACATAGTCTTGGATGAAGCAGACAGGATGTTGGACATGGGTTTTGAGCCACAGATTCGCAAGTCCCTGTATGATGTGAGGCCAGACCGCCAAACAGTCATGACCTCAGCCACATGGCCTAGTGGAGTGCGCAGGCTGGCTGATTCATACATGAAGGATCCCATCCAGGTTAATGTGGGGTCATTAGATCTTGCGGCAGTACATACAGTCACCCAAAGAATTCAGTTTATGGATGAGGATGACAAAGAGGCAACTTTATTTGAATTTATTAAAAACATGGAGCCTAATGACAAAGTGATAATATTCTGTGGCAAAAAAGCAACTGCCACTCACATCAGCACAGAGCTGGCCATGAAAGGAATAGAATGCCAATCTTTGCATGGAGACCGGGACCAGAGTGACAGAGAAGCAGCTTTGGAGGAAATGGTTGATGGCACTGTCAACATTTTAGTTGCAACAGATGTAGCATCTAGAGGCATAGACATAAAGGACCTAACTCACGTTATCAATTTGGACTTTCCGCGCCATATTGAAGAGTATGTCCACAGAGTAGGCCGAACTGGGCGTGCAGGGCGAACTGGCGTGTCCATATCATTTGTTACACGAAAAGATTGGGCTCACGCTAGAGACTTGATGAAAATTCTTGAGGAAGCCAACCAAGAGATCCCTGACGAATTAGAGAACATGGCTGAAAGATTTGAGGCAATGAAGGTGCGCCGCGACCAGGAAGGCGGAGGTAGGGGAAGGGGTGCCGGCCGTGGAGGTGGGGGACGCAGGGACAGATGGTAGAATCTCTAAGATTTATAAAATGTTTCCAAATGACCCACCTTTTTATTCAAACTAGTTAATTAAGGTTTTTGATTCGGTGTTAAATTTAAGCATTAGTATGGGCTGTATTGTAAACCAATTTCTATTGTGTCCAGCCATTTATTTTCTCCTGATTCTCTTAGATTTTCAAAGCAAAAAGAAATGATGTGCTTTTTGTGATAATCTGGACTTGTCACTTTGACTAGGTATAGGTACCTACATGTGCGCCTATTTTGCTGGAAGCCGAATGTATTTGCAAAAGCGACACCCTGTGTTGTTATTAATTCATGTATTGTTACATCAGTAATAGGACAGTCATTTGAGCTGTTAACAGCTCAGTTGGTACGTTCCATCCCCACTGAGAACAAACAATTGTGTAATTAACATGGATGTTTGTCAACTCTGGTTATATTTTTATAACATGTATTTATTTACAAAGAAAAGAACATACTTAATGAAAAAAAACATGGTTTCCATACTACATAGTACCATACATACACTATTCCATGGCGGCTCATTTTTGCAAAATCGTTTTGCTCCTAGCAAGAAACATAGTACCTATAACATTGGCTGTGACTTGTTTTGTGTGAGCAGACTTTTTGTAAGATAAAAGTTAAAAAATCATTTAGTGTGAGTACATAGATGAATGGTTTTATAAGTGAGATCTTTTATTTTGTTCATTATGTATTGTTCTGTAGCAGTAGTTTGTAGAAATAATTGAAGGATACATAGTGTAGTTTGCTACCATGATGCCACTGCATCTTTAAGAAGGTTTAACCTCGAATAAATGTTAAATTTCTACCAATAAAACGATTTTCTGTTATTGACGCATATGTATTTGTAATTTCACAATTTTCTTCTTTTAGCCATTTTATTAAATAGGACAAGCGTAACCAGATAAAAGGTCAATAGTCTAATAACATAAAAGATATTATGTTAAGACAGGAAATTTGATCATAAATAGGAGTAACACTTATACTTTAATATTACATATCAAATTATGAGTTACTTATACTCTACAAGTGTGCACTTCTAACAATTTAGTGCGTTTTTTAAAGATTTTTAACACTTATATCAAATGGTTAATTAATTTATGTAGGACTTTGATTTAAACTATTACCTAATATTTGCTACCAGTGTCACGAAATTATAAATATTCTTCCTTCCCTGCAATTATAAAAAAAATAACAGCATACTTTACCAACATTGACTGAAACAACAGTGGAAAATAAATAATAGCAATATAATTACTAAAAGGACTATACAGAGTAGACATTTATATAATTGGTAAAATGTGTAGTAAAAGCTTAGACAATCTCTAATCTTTTCATTTCTTTGAAGAGCTCAACGCCCATCTTGGCTGGTGAGCGCGTGACTATGACGTTTGCTTTTTCTAAAGCCTTTATTTTGTCCATGGCACCTCCTTTGCCGCCTGAAATGATAGCTCCAGCATGTCCCATTCTCCTGCCGGGAGGAGCGGTCAGACCAGCGATGAAAGACACCACAGGCTTGGCCTGCTGTCCCTGCAAATACAAATAACACATAAATTTATAGAAGGTAGCTTCTGAATATTAATAGAAATCTACAATAGGAATGAAGAAATTAAATAATACAGAATTATCAAAGCACACATAGGCAGGTACTATTTTTTTACTTATATACAGCGTGTAACGGAAGGGGGGTATCAACCCTGAAGGAGGTGAATGTGCTCATGAAACTCAACAACTTTCCCCAAAGAACATAGGTCGAAATATGAAAAAAAAATTTGGCCCTCCCTTACAAAAGTGACTACCAGCTGATTGATTTACTATGGGAGGGCCAAATTATTTTTTTCATATTTCGACCTATGTTCTTTGGGGAAAGTTGTTGAGTTTCATGAGCACATTCACCTCCTTCAGGGTTGATACCCCCTTCCGTTACACGCTATATTTTTTAATGAATTAGAAACTGATTATAATTTACTTTCAAATGCATACTAATCTTACAATACAATACAGTGCATAATTTCAATGGTGTGTTGATAAAAGAATGAAAATGTTTTGTATGTTGCATGTAAGAATCTAGATTGAACAACGCATTTTTGTGGCCCTAGAGCTTTTTTTCATAGAACTTGCTGATGGATTCACCAGAAGGCCTAACTGATGTTAAGTGGTACACAACACCTTCACAAAGCATCGCAGTTACGTTCGATAGGAATGTGTCCTACGATGCACTGCCCTGCGTCTATAAACTAGGCTTACGTACTGATGGTAAGTGTTTGGGCGGGATAGGATGACGCGACATGCTTCCTAGCCACAAATATCCGATGTTAATACTGCTAAATAGATCTAAAAGTCTAATGTGGCCAAGAAAACTATTGCCAGTCAGTAATGCAATGAAAAATATAAATAAAAACTTGTATGATCCATTGTAGGGGAGGCCACCGTGAGTTTACCTTTTTACTCTGTTCAGGGACAAAATAAAATCCATATTAGTACAGTCCAAAGCAGCGAAAAACGAAACATTCGCGTTAGCTTTTTTCAAAAAACATGAAACAAAATTACAATAACTAGTCCTTCATTTGTTTCTCTTAACTTGAAATGGTTCTCGTAAGCAGGGCATATAGTACCTACCGTAAAGATTTTTTATAATATCCCAATAATTATTATCTGATTAGGATTTGAACCCTCTCGACTTTCTCGATAAGGGGCCGTGCCCGTAGGTTTTTTTACTGCAATGGCTGGCAAAAATCAGAAATGCATGTCTGTACTACAACCGCCATGCCTCAGTTTCACAGATTGTACAGTCTCATTTACAACAATACCTATACATCAACATTTTGTAACTACCAAAAAAAATTAAGAACTGTTTCAGCAGAGGCTATTCATGATAGTAGCGCCGTCAGAACTTTTAAATATCTATCTACCACCAAGTTATCGAGGGTTGCTTCTAGCCAAAGACGCGACAAGTGCTACAAAAATTGTTTCCAAAATACCTCACAAGTAAACCTTCTCAGGATTTCTCATACGCATTGCGTATGAGAAATCCTGAGAAGTATTTTTTTTATTTTATTTATTTACTTAAGGAAGACCAACAGCTTATCAAAACTTAAATTCTAAGTAATATAGGTTATCAGAGAAGCCAATTAGCGGTCCTCACGTATGGTTACAGAATAGATGAGAAACAAATGCGCAAACAAACATAACGGACTTAAGTACGTAGGTACCTACTTATGAAGATATAGAAATCTATAACTTTTTCTCTTCGTGTTTATATCGAAATTATTGCCAACTTTACTTTATTAAGTAAATAACATTAATGTTTAGCAAGCTAAATTATAAAACCTATGCATGCTCGCTTACCTACCTATCACTTATTTATTTAAAGAAGTCACTGCTCAGCAGCCGCCGCGCCGAGCTCACACTCGTGCAAAACAAATCTATTGTCTTATTATCTTTTGCTTTTTGGCTTAAAAAAAAAAAAAAAGTTTTCACCATGCTATTATCATTAGTAGCCTCCTGTAACTGTCCTTAATTTTTTTTCTGGTAGTTGCAAAATATGGGTGTATTTCACTTACGGTATTGTGCTTGATGAGATATTCGGAGGCAAGCTCTTCGGCGTTGCCTCCAATCTCGCCGATGAGGATAATGCCCTTAGTTTCGGGATCATTCAGGAACACTTCGAGGCAGTCGATGAAGTCAGTGCCATTGAAGGGGTCACCGCCGATACCCACACAGAGTGACTGGCCCAGACCCGCCTGAAAATAATATCACAATAGTATTATCCTACTAATATTATAAACGCGAAAGTTTGTGAGTATGGATGGATGGATGCATGTTTGTTACTCTATAACTCCAGAACGGCTGAACGGATCTTGGTGAAAATTGGCACATAGATACTATAGTCTGAAATAACACACAGGCTACTTTATATCCCGTGGAAATCCCGAGATTTAAAACTACGCGGGTGAAACTGCAGGGCGCTAGGTACCTACTAGTGTTTTTATAATTTTCAGTCGGTGTACCCATTCTAGTGTAGCAACATCTAGACCAGATAAGAGGACCCTGCAATATAATATACCTACCTACTATCATTTTTGATAGGATTTGTTGATAAAACTGACATAATTCAGTCATCAAAATGATAATATAGTCAATAAAAACTGTACCTATAATCAGATGTTCAATGATTCATAAGCAGAGTCCAAGGTCAATTTTGTTTAATCAGTGAAATTATGGTCAAGGTAGCGAATTTATTGGCTCTTTAGTTGACTGGCCCCGAAAAGTAATAAATTATTAGGTCGAGTGCAATTCCTGTACGGTCAAATTCAATTTTTCCGGGCCCAGTATCAATTATCATGTTTCGTGTTACATAATAAATGGGTCAAGTGTAGACTAGAGACCCATGTATTATGTAACACGAAACATGATAATTATTCATCTAACTCTACGTCTCATATCTTTGCATTATTTGTACTTCGTGAAGTTATAATCTGTATCAAAGTTAACATCATACCATACGTCATCCTACTTACGTAAAAATATTTTGGTAAGATGTTTTTTATCATGTTATGTAGGTACTCGGCGGCAGTTTAAAGGCTCCCCCCCCCCCCCCACCAGGCGCGATAATCACGCGCGTTCTTATCGCAGCAGTGTACTTCGTGCGCGTCCTAAAACAAATACCGCAAAAACGCAACGCAGAACGCGCCTGTGGAGAACAGCCTTTAGGTTTCGTTTCAGAGCATCTGATCAAGCAAGAGACGTGAAACATGCGTGTGCGGTGGCTTGTACGCTGTCTATCATTTCTTTATCCCATTCTTTATCTGGCTATTGTTTGTCGCTTTCCGTATATTCAGACCTATAGGGCGTGCTTGACTTGGGGTACAGTATTATGATTTTGTACGCACTTGTTCACACAGGGGGCGAGGCCTTAACGCGTTGACAGTTGTGACTTTTTGGAGATCATTTAATCATTCAAAGCCTTTTCCAGCCCAGCAGTAGACAAAACAATGGTTACGTTTAAGACCTAATGGACATTAAGAATTCTGAACTAAAACCTTTAAATCATCTGGTGATGAGCAGCCACAGCCGGGTACTGCTATGGATACTAATTGATAATTGAAAACGCGGAGTGTTTTTTTAATTTATATACATATACCTACAACTTGCTAAATTCAAAAGGAGATGTCCAGCCAATGTGGTACCATCACATATAACAAAGCACAGCCTGGCAAGTCACGCACGGAAGGTGTGGTAACGTGCCCTACGATTTAAAGCTCTGCGTCCATCAACTCGAGCCATACACTTATGTATTGAAACTCAAGATACAAGGCCCGCCAGATTGCTATAAAAGCAGATGGCCCTCTTAATTTAACTTACCTCCCTGCTTCTCGCTCACATCAAAGAACCAGGTTCAAAACATAAAACCAGATCTTACCGCGGTTGTCTGATGGCAGGCTTCGTAGGTGAGGGTACCGGACCTGGACACAACGCCAATAATTCCCTTCTTGTGCACGGCAGCGGGCATGATGCCAATCTTGCACTTGTCCGGGGCGATGATGCCGGGGCAGTTGGGGCCGACGAGACGCGACTTGTTCTGTCTTGTGAGGGCATGCTTCACGCGGACCATGTCCTGGGAAATTGAGGGTTGATGGCTCAGTGTAATGTGCAGTTTTAAATATGAGAATGATTTCAAATTTGCCTAAACTTTAAAAAAGAATACCTTTCAAATTAAATTACAGTGACACTGCTTTTTTTTTCTGAGGATATTGTGGTTACTTTGAAAATTATGTAATTCTCATACCCATGGATGATGGATCAAATGGATTCATCAACCACATTTTATTTTTAAGTCAATGCACTAGTTGCGCCCCGCGGTTTCACTCGCGTAATTTAAATCCCGGTATTCCCACGGGATAAAAAGTAGCCTATGTGCTATTCCAGACTATAATCTATCTCTCTGCCAAGTTTCATCCCGATCCGTTCAGCCATTCCGGCGTGAATGAGTAACAAACATCCATTCATCCATCCATACTTACAAACTTTCGCGTTTATAATATTAGTAAGATCTTGTGGTCTGCCCATTGGGCATTGAATCACATTTTATGTATAAATGCATTAATCTCAACACTGTGCCTGATCACTACAGAAATAGAACAGGAAAAGCAAAGCAGGCTAAGATCAAACAAACCATTATCTTTTTGTTACTGTTAAGAGTAGGTATTATAGGTATACCTCCTATTAAGATTATTGGGGTCACATATAAAATCTTATCTCAATTCCAATATGTTACATTACACTTACATGCTGAGGCACACCCTCTGTGATGCACACAATAAGTGGCACTTCAGCCTCAATGGCTTCCAAGATTGCAGCGGCTGCGGCAGGAGGTGGCACATAGATTACTGAGGCCTGAGCCTCCGTTTGCTCCTTTGCTTCCCTCACAGTTTTGAACACAGGCTTGCCAAGATGTTGTGTCCCCGCCTTCTTGGGGGATATACCACCAACAATATTGGTTCCATAATCAAGAGCCTGCTGGCTGTGGAAAGTGCCCTGCTTGCCAGTGAAACCTTGGACAATGACTCTGGTCTCTTTTGTCAGTATTAGGTTTTTACGAGTCTGCTCATAGGGGGAGGAGCCTCCACCACCATGGTATCTAACATTGTTTATCTTGAGGGCGCCTATAGAAAATAGGTATTTATTATTATTTCGTGTGAGTAATTATTATTACCACACACCTACAGGTAGGTGGTATTTTAACACAACTTATTTAAGTAAATAAGACAGCAGTAAACCTATGATATACCTACATGTAGGTATGTAATAAAATACCTATACATCCACATTCCATGGCAAAAAAGTATACAGGTAGTATTTTCTTAAGTCACAAAACATGCTACCTAATTTGTTATTTATAAATAAGTAATGACTGCCCACAGAATTATTATCACAACAGAATTGAACTTTGGTCCTATCAATATTGATCTATTGATTGTCAAGCAACTTGTTTTGTTTTCAGGTGAATGTACTTAACATAAAAATACATAATCACAGTTAACACTCAAGTGTTGTATGTAAAAAGTAGATATTGAATGCAATGACTGCAATGCAGATAATAATATGACAACAAAATTGGTAACTTTGGCTGCAACCAAAGGTCAAATTTATTTGTCTAAGTATTGATTAGCATGGGGCATTCAACTTGCAATAGGTACAATACTCTGCTTTACCTCATATTAGTTATTGATAATTCATTGTAAATGGTTGACTTTTTGTCATACATTACCTGCGTTATGACAAGATGAATTAATGAGATGATTCTATGACAAGATCAAACTGAGATTCAAAAAAGTATTTTTAGCTGAAGGTCTCGGTTACTTTGTACACATTATAAGGCGACTTTGAGACTACGTAACACGTCTTTGTACACATATTTCATTGATCGTAGAGAGCGTGTTCTCGATAAAACAATATTATGAGACTGGTGTACCGTGAGAAGTGTGAGAACAGCGAAAATTTAATTACAAGGATAGGTAACTCTAACCCTAGGAATATAGTCTACGAAAGCCAAAATTTTAACGTATTAATTTAGGGATCGATTGCTTATGTATATGCACAAGTATTTACCTTTGAATCGAGAGAAAATCCTTACTGAAACTGCCATTATTTTAATACAAAATTTTAGAAAAGGGAGAGATGAATAATAATTTTGTGACACTGACAGCCTTTTTTGCCAGCCATTACGTAACTGACTGACTTGCTGCTGCAGGCAGTTGCTGCTGACAGAACGAAGAACGAACGCACAAACTATGAACGAATGATTAAACTGACATCTGACACTTAGATAAAGCAAGGAATTTGAATATTCAAATTCCTTGAGATAAAGAAAGCTGCACTTCATTCCGTGGTGTAACCAAGGAATATAGATAATTCCTTGGGTGTAACTAAACGTGGGCCAGACTATTATTGTTAGCGCAGGCACAACATTTTGTCATTAAACCCCTCTCCAATTTCTTCATTATAGCCATCATCCTCCTTCCATTTGTATTATCTGTTCCGTTAGTAGAATGGTCATGAGGACCTTAGTCTGTCACCGTACAGGATGATCAATAAAAAAAATCAAATCATATCATTAAATTCGTTCTTGTTTTACGCACCCTGACGCAACACGGAACGTCAAAAATTTTGTATGGAGGTCGCATGGCAAATAATGGCTGATTGACTGATTTGACAAGATTGTTGCTTGAATTGCTTGATTGACACTGATTGAGTGGAACGAATGATCGTTCCATTCAATCAGTTCTCTCGTTCTTTCACAACTCACTCTCTTCTTCGTCTGTCTCGTTGGGTCCGGTTAATGTACAACCATGTAAAACGCAGCCCCAGAAATCACAGCCAGGAATGTACGGGCAGGAAAACGCTGCCAGGATTTCACGTCCAACATGAAATCAATGGTCGTGCTATCCTACCTAATGTGTGCAGGGAAGGTACGCCAGTTTCCACATGTTATTTTTGTGTACCTGTAGAAATCTTTCCAAAGATGTACCGTTTTTAGGCGTTGCGTATCATTTGGTTGCACTTATTTCGAGCTTTTTTATAGAGTGAAAGGCTCTCCGCACTTGGTTCCTTTCTGTTCTTTCGATATAAGTGGTCTCTTCTTGCCATGCACTGTCTAATCTCATCCGACAACCAGGGAGCGAGAGCTCGCTTCAAACGAACTGGATGCAGCGGCGCATGAATGTCATACAACTCAGTAATAGTATTGTTAAAGAAATCCATTGTTCTGATTGGTCAAAAGCCTATGCTTTGTTTAGCTGGACTAGTGGTAAAAACTGTACTATCCCATCGTTCAGCGTCTCATTTCACGTCACATTTGTATTTTTCAAACTAGTTCATCAACATCAAACTAGTTGCGCCCCGCGGTTTCACCCGCGCAGATTAAAATCCCGGTATTCCCACGGGATAAAAAGTGGCCTATGTGTATGTATGTCCAGGCTTCTTGTAAATATTTAATACCTACACACCGTATGGTATGGCTATACCGTTGCTCATGGAATTACTGAAGGTGCTTCAATATTATACAGGGTGGGGACCTATTGACGACATTAAATTGGTGGACGTATAGTACTAACTGCTAGAATTGTTATAAAAAAGGTTTTATTTTAATTCGTCCAATAATAAAAAAATTTAATTTTCTATCAAACTAAATATCAAATAAAGAGCAAATCGATGAAACCACCTGTATAAAGTAGGTACTATGTTTACCCAAACATAGCACCGTTCATTCATAAATAAGTTCATTTATTACGTGAAATTCGACCCTATTGCGAAGCGGCAACTTCACGCGCTCATGGCAGGCAGCGCGTATGTACCTACCTTTAGATCGGCTTTCTTTGATATCTGATCGCTCACTTTTTGGCACGGGCGGCCGTCGCGTCCTCAAAGGCAGCGGCAGCGATGCAATAGGTAGGTAATAAGAAAATATTATCTAGTTTGGTAACTAGGTACCTACATACACGTACACTTTAATTTTTTAAGTTCTCTATGTGTCCGCGCTGAAGAGCTCCTATTATTGTTCGGGGGTTTGTAGGGCATTGTTTTGTTTCGCCGTACCTTTTCCGATAGTTCCTCATTGCTAGAGCTGCATTTTGGTTGCAGTCTCCGTAAATGAAGAGCATGTCGGCGTAGGTACTCGGTCGCCGAATAAGCACGGTTAGGCATTGCACCACACAAACACCTCACTAAACAAGCGCCTGTTTTGCAGAAGGTACTACCTACTTAAATAATTCAAATAACTAAAATACACCAATAAATTAAAACGAAATAGGTAGCGCTATTTTCGGGGATAAGTCAATGGGGTTATCAAGAAAAATAATAGGTACACTCATCACACTAACACAAAACAGAAAGCGTCTTTTTCGTAGCTAGACAGTTTAAATTAACGTGCGCTTTGCAAAGTTTATGCAAAGTATGTCAAAGGTCGCAGTGCAAAACGATGACTAACTAGCTAGCTAGATCTTGATGAGAGAACCACCCGCGCCCGCGTAAACACGTATTATCTTTCCCTCGCGTTTTAATTTCATTGATAAGTCATATGATTTCGTGACTCCTAGAATTTGACCTCTTCTCTTGCGATTTTACGTACAGGTTGTTTAAAAATCATTAAGTGGAAATGTATCGATTACTCGATAAATCTTCAAGCTTTTGATGTAAAAACTAGCTCTATAATCTGAAAATACGACTGCGAGTACGTGGTTTTTTTTAATGTCGTCAATAGGTCCCCACCTTGTATAAAAGCACTCGGGCCCATCTTCTATCTAGGTGCTTAATTTTCGATTAACATGTTTCGATCAACGTTTTAGAATATGATACTTAGCTCTTTGGTCATTGGAATGTACACCCGCGGATTACACAGTCATGGAATAGGCAACCAAATTTTACATCAATTCCGGGCTGTGTTTTCCAAGGTTGTGCAATACGTGGTTGTACATTACTGGCTCCCTGTCTCGTTTACTTGTCGTTTCCACTTTGGTTTCTACTCATATTTTGTTTGTTCTTGCAGATTTCCAGCGGATTTATTATTAATTTCGCCCTTATAAGTGAAAGTGTTTGAACATGTTCAGTGAACGTAATATTTAACGACAATGCCCCCGAAAAACTAATTCATTACGTGTGAAATATGTGGAGATCGATCGAGCCGAAGAAATCTACAAAAAAGGAAGTTTATGGCAAAGTTTCCTTTGGATGAGGCTCGGTAAGCATTGAATTAGATATTTTAGTGAGTACAAGCTACGAACAAACAACATGAACCTCTTTAGATTGATTTTTAATCAAAGTTATGTAATTTTATTGTGTATGTACTAGTGATGAAGTGTAATTATCGATAAGTGTGTGTCGAACACAGTGTGAGATTTTGCCGTAGATGCGGACATCCTCAGATGAGGTGATCCTACAGATGAGGCTACAGCTAGGCTGGTATATTTTAGTTACTTCCACAGTGTAATGTCCTATGGTATCTTGCTATGGGGTAGAGCTGCTGATATACAAAGTATATTTGTACTTCAAAAACGGGCGATACGTGCCATTTATAAAATGAAACCACGTGACTCATTGAGGGAGCGTTTTAAGGAAATTAATATTCTCACAGTAACTTCACAGTATATTTTTGAAAATTTATTGTACACTCATAAACACATAGGTAGCTTTAAGAAAAAGAGTGACGCACATAACGTTAACACTAGAAATAAAAATAAATTATGCATTCCGAAATTTCGATTACAAAAGGTAAATGGCTCGTTCATGGGGAACGGTATACGCTTCTATAATAAACTTCCAGAAAGTGTCACTGGGCTTCCTATTAAAAAATTTAAAGTGTACATTAAGAATTATCTGATAAGGAAAGCTTACTATACTATAGATAGTTATATTAATGATAAAAGTGCGTGGCCTGATGTCCCGGTCGCTCTGCCCATCGACGGCTAACATATCTGCAATGTCTTTACTATTAAGTTATTTAAAAAAAGTTTTTTTTTTCATTGTTGTTTGACTTACTACACTTCTTACTTATGTATTAGTATTATTGGTTTGAAGCGTGTGTTCTTTTATGAATCTGTTTACTTTTCCTTTTCTGTTAGATTACTTTGTATTATATAGCTTCAATAGTGTAGGTATTTTATTACATTGTAACGAGGATCATATAAAAGAGCGATAGATACCAAGCCGAGTTTGTTGCCTGTTCTTCTCGGTGTTGGTCGCGTGGAACTGGCACTAGAGTCACCTAGTTTTAAGACGGTTCAAGATGGTCCTTGTGATTTTATTGAATAAACATATTTTGACTTTGACTTTGACCTCGTTTTATGTGTTTTTTAGAAAGATAAAATTCAAACACAACTCAGAATAAAATTCTTGTATCTCTATCTATTATACTTAGTTAAAAAGAAAATAAAAAAAAAGAAATTTTGTTACAGAATATACCTGAGTGAAAACTACATAATATGCTAAAGATGACTGGGAGTCCCAAAAAGCGTAGGTATATTTTTTGATACTGTTATTTTAATTTATAACCTTTTCTAGAATATGACGTGAATTGCCTAGTCTTTTATACTTATGCTATAGGTAAAATTTTGTGCCACGAAAGTGGGTGAGCCATTCTTGTAGTTATAATGTGTATAGTGGATCTTTTGCTTTCTTTAAAGAGCTACTGGAAATTAATAAATTAATACTATGTTACAGAATATGTCAAGCCTACTGCTGCTGCTGAGTGTCCATCCTGCTAAACTAAACATCGTATTATATGAAAAAAAGGAATATTATGTACAATGTTTATTTTATTTTTTGTTTTATGTACAGGTTTGTCGGCTAAAAATTAAATGTAATAATGAAAAAAGATTTTTGTTTCATATCAGATCCATATTTAAGTTCAACCTAGGACTTAAAAACCTAGGTTGGACTTAGACGTGGACTCGATCAAAATTTTGAATACGAAAATAACCTCATTTTCGATCTTGCATATTTTATCGATATCGATATGAAAGCGAGGGCCATCGCGCAGCACTATTTAGGCTGATAGGTTGGTAAAACTGTTGTTGCTTGACGTACATATTCGTTGTGTTGGTATTGAAGTGCCATGTAAAAGGATCCCATTGGCTCTCATTGGCTCTTTACTAAGTCCCGCCTCTTCTCGTAGTTTTACATTCTCTTTGGTTTTACGTTTTGTTGTGACGTGTAATTTTTTTTGCACAAGTGTTTTTCTTTGAAAAGTCGTGAATTTATAGTAATTATTGTACTGAGTGTTTTGTTTACATAAATCGAAATTCATCAATACATGACCGCCACGTATACAATTATTAATTAATTGGTTTATCCAATTGTACGAGCAGAAAAGAACAGAAAAGTGACGCGATCCGGCATTCCTTTTGCATTTTTTGATAAGTGGTTTTGTGGACAAAATGTGTGGAACGGATAAGAAACTGGGTGAAATAAGAGCCCTGATCCTGGTTGGTGGTTACGGCACTCGATTGCGGCCCTTGACTTTGAGCAGGCCAAAGCCTCTGGTGGAGTTTGCAAACAAGCCCATCCTGATGCATCAAATCGAGGCTTTGGTCGAAGCCGGAGTAACACAGGTATACAAACTACTTCATTGATAATCGCATCTCACCTATTCACCATACCTACCTACTTCAAATTATAATTAACTAGCGACCTGCCCGCGCGCTCCTGCTTCGCTCGGGTGCACATATCATGTATGTACCTATTATACATATAAACCTTCCTCTTAAATCACTCTATCTATTAAAAAAAACCGCATCAAAATCCGTTGCGTAGTTTTAAAGATTTAAGCATACATAGGGACATAGGGACAGGGATATAGGGAGAGAGAAAGTGACTTTGTTTTATACTTTAGTGCCATACCATACCATTTAGTGATGAATGATCTAATAAGAATCCAGCTAGATTTTAATATGACTTTGTTCATAGGTCATATTAGCAGTTTCATACCGCGCGGAGGACATGGAGAAAGAACTTACAGAGCAAGTATCAAAGCTTGGGGTGTCCTTAACATTCTCGCATGAGATGGAGCCTCTTGGTACCGCAGGGCCTTTGGCACTAGCAAGAGAACTGCTGAGTACAAGCCCAGAACCATTCTTCGTTTTGAACTCTGATGTGATATGTGACTTCCCATTTAAGGAGCTGGCAAAATACCATAGGAGTCATGGAAAGGTAAGATTCTTGTCTCATCTTCCTTTTAGTTTATAATTAATCAAACCTATTTCACCCTTTAAAATTTTGTTTCAGGAAGGTACAATAGTAGTAACTAAAGTGGAAGAACCTTCAAAGTATGGTGTGGTGGTTTATAAAGAGGATGGACAGATTGAAAGCTTTGTTGAAAAACCACAAGAGTTTATTTCAAATAAAATCAATGCAGGTATCTTTTTTTTCTCACATAACATCCTGAAATGATTTTATATTGTATTGTATACAAAAGAAAAATGTCCCATATTTACAGATTCCTAAATTATTTCAGGAATGTACATATTGAACCCTTCAGTGCTGAACAGAATAGAACTCAGACCAATGTCAATTGAAAAGGAGGTGTTTCCATTTATGGCAACAGATGGCCAGCTCAATGCCATGGAACTGAAAGGATTCTGGATGGATGTGGGACAGCCGAAAGACTTCTTGACAGGTAAAAAAGATATTATAATAAAATACTTCATGGTTCGTTCCAGTTACTATGTTAGGTACATAACATATTTATACATATAAATAAATTTCTGCCAAAAACCCATTGCTACGAAGAATGAGTCTCACTTAAAATTCCAACTTAAAATCTTAGATTTTGATAAAAGATATTGTTAAAAAATTGAAATGTAGAATTCTATGAGAGTGAATGAAGTGAAAGAGGAATGTCAGGATCGTAGCAAGTGGAAATCCATGGTCCCTGCCTACCCCTGTGGAAAATAGGCGTGATTTTATGTAAGTATTATGTATTCCTATGTATCTTAAAAAACTATGTCCAACAGCACGAACTGAACTTGTACCAATTGCATCTCTGTATCTGCCCACCATGCAGCCTCACATGTCTTCATTGATTTCCCAATCCATAGACCTTAGATTTTAGCTAATGGTGCCAATTCTGTTGTTTAATTTTCCTAAAATAATCTAATTTGACAGCACTAAAAATATTGCCATCCCTTTCTAAAAGACCGAAACAACAAGGACAACTATAATTTTAGAGCTGTCAGACTAGGTTAGTTTAGGGTAATGCAACCGACTTCACAAAAGAAGGTTTACAATTCGACTGTAGGTATGTTTGTTACGCGATAGGTACCTACGTCATACTTTGAGAGGTGGTCCCCTAGAAAGTTTAACGTAATTCATTCAGCGGCTCAGCGCATTTTGAAAAATTAAATAAAACAAATAATACATGCACAGTTGGCGTTTTGGTTTGTGGTTCCTTTCGGAAAAATATGTTTTTCAGTGTATAGTGCGCGTCAACCAAAAAAGACGCTAGTAAACAGTGGAGGGGATGAGTTTGCACATACAAAATACTCGCGCCATCACACCCCCTCCCCCTTCCGACGTTCTTTTTGCGCGACGCGCACTATATCTGAAGTAATATTATTACTTTCAGGAATGTGTCTGTACCTTACAAGCCTGCGGCAGAAGAACTCTGACAAGCTGCACGAAGGCGCATGCGTAGTCGGCAACGTTATAGTGGACCCCACTGCCAAGATAGGGACGGGCTGCCGGATAGGACCGAACGTCACTATCGGGCCAGACGTCGTTGTTGAAGATGGTAGGTTTATGTGTAATGATTTTTTGAGAGTAATAGATAGACGTGTGGAAGAGCTACCACTATTCTTATTTCTGCTGTCAAAGGGCTGTGATTCGGTTCGAGTTTGTACTGTACTAGTTGCGCCCCGCGGTTTCACAATCCCGGTATTCCCACGGGATAAAAAGTAGCCTCTGGGTAGTAGTAAGTATTCCAGACTGTAATCTATCTCTCTGCCAAGTTTCATCCAGATTCGTTTAACTGTTCCACCGTAAAAGAGTAGAGTAACAAACATCCATCCATCCATCCATACTTGCAAACTTTCGCGTTTATAATATTAGTAGGATGATTTTTTTGAGAATAATAGATCATCTGTGGAAGAGCTATTCCTATTTCTGCTGTCAAAGAGCATTGCTGTGATTCGGTTTGAGTGTTTACACTGTACGACGCAAGTTGATGGGCAGTGCATCTTATGGCACGTTTCTATCATGCGTGCCTTTATAAAACGATTTATAGAGATGAGTATTCTTGTGATTGAACTGAATAAGACTTTTGATTTTGATCTAGAGAAATAGTCCCAGAGTATTCAAGATTCCTCCCCAGGCGACAAATACTGAGCTGGGGACTTCATTGGCCTAGCATAGCTTAGTTTGTATTTTAGCATTGCATATTTTCTTGTATGATGGCCAATAAATTTCTTTTCTTTCTCTCTTTCAGGCGCCTGCATAAAACGCAGCACAATTCTTCGAGGCGCCGTCATCCGTCAACACGCTTGGCTTGACGGCTGCATCGTCGGCTGGCGCTCCGTCGTTGGCCGTTGGGTGCGAATGGAGAATTGCACCGTGCTCGGGGAAGACGTCATAGTGAAGGACGAGCTTTACGTCAATGGTGGTCAGGTGCTGCCACATAAATCTATAGCTTTGTCCGTGCCGGAGCCACAGATTATTATGTAGTGGGCAATCTGATAATAAGTGGATAGGAGTTACATATTGACGTCAAATAAAATGTGCGTTTATAAAAACAGGCCAGCTTGGACCATTTTGATCGATGTAGCAATTACTGTAAATATATCTTGATACGCGCGACATTGACATAGAAGAATATCAGTAAATATCCCAGTGATCTGTGATAAAAAAGTACGCTAGATATCAGTGGAATATCCTTATTCATTTGTCACCACTCTCACCACCATTAAAGTTCAGAGCCCAATTCCAGACTTATGACATTTACGTTAGAGATAGACATCTGAAATGTCACGAAAATCATCAAATGTTTATACGACATATATCTAACCGCGCCAAAATACGTATTCTAGCTACCGATAGACTTTGTGCCACCGTTTGTCTGAAGTTAGCCGATTGGGGCATCTTCCATTCGCTATTGGCCATTTAGGCACACACAGCAAACCTCAGACCGGTTCAGGTGGCTACGTTAGTAGACATGTCAAAAAGAAGGTTCATTCATAGAGCTTCCACAGACTATCTCGCACTATAGAATGCCAAGACAAGTTCCGATAACTTCCGTTTCTCAATAATTGTATGTACGATGGTACATACATACAATGTCTTCAATTTTTTTTTCTAGTAATTTGGATTTATTATGCGTTCTTGTTGTTGTTCATAAAAGATTTATTTTAATCAGTGTAGTTTTCGTATAAAATATTAATTACAGTTTTTAAACTTGTTTACATTATTCAAGGAATATAGAGTATCAAAATTATTTAGCATTTTTAGAAAACAGAACATATATCTTTCAAAATTTCAAATCGTGCGAGCGAGAGATACATTAGGTGTTAAAAATATGCACAGATTATGATCATTCAACATAGTAAAAGAATCGTACAATTACTAAGTCCGTACGATTTCTGTGATTCGATCGTACAGTTGTAAACGGGAATAAATCGTACGAATACGATTTAAATCGTACCTACATCTGGCAACGCTGGAAAAAAGGATAGTTAATAAAGCTTCCACAGACTGTCCCACACTAGAAACGGTCCGTTTCGATCTCTATAGAATAGTTCGGTAACACTAACTAACTCTGCACTGTCTTCAATTAAATACATTGTCTAGTACTTAAACTGGGTTAATAATGCGTTCTTGATGTTGTTCATAATGAATTAATTTCCATTATTACAGCAATGTCAGTGGAGTGCATATAAAATACTAGTTACAGTTCTAGAAACTTATTCGCATTTTACGAAACGGAATGTTAGGTAGGTAGATATAAAAAAAAACTGACTTAGATCTGGCATCCCTACTAATCTGTGATTAGTAGGCGTTGCCAGATGTAAATTGTATTCATTTAATTTTTTCCCCGTTTTACTAATATACGCTCGAATCACAGGATACATACGTAAATGTACGATTCTGTGCTTCTTTATTCTATGATGGCTTTCAAGCGGTGGTCTTAGAAAGTTCAGCAGTCAATGTCATTTACATCCATCAGTCTTGCATTATGTCAAATCAAGCAATCAAACCTTATGGAACTTTAACAAACCAAACTACACACTACTCACCATGAAGTTGTAGATAAATATGGAGGCCACACTTGGAGCTACAACTTGAGTCAAATACCTACGTATGTCTATCTCGCTCTCTGTGGGCAGACCTCTCTTTTTAGTGTGGACTATAGTACTAGTATAGTATTCTCTTATCTGTGACTATAGTATTGCTATCTATCTATTTAGAAAGAGAGGGTCTGCCCACATAGAGCGAGATAGTAATACATAGGTTATGCTTCAAGTAGGTATTCGAAGTGTGGTCTCCATTTTTATCTACAACAAAGAGAATGTAAAACTACGAGAATCTACAACTTCATGCTACTCTCACCATGTTTTTTAATGTTAAAAATAAAATAAAATTTAGTCTTTATTGGTATGAACAATGTTTTACACAGTATAAGATTGATATATTTGCTATGTATTCGAACGACAAACAGTCGTTTCTTAGAGAAAAAAAAGAGAAAATAATTTATCTGTGTACCGTGTTGTTTTGGTTGTGTTGATGAAGGTGGGCTCTAAATTTGACATTTTATCAAGGTAAATGGATGTTTTATGGAATATTTTGTAATAATTAGGGTACGGTAAAGCTATTTACGTCATTGGATTTGCGAATTTCGTTGTAGTTTTCTTGTTTTCGACATTACTGGTATCAAAATTTTCATTTTTTTACGTATACGTCATTATGTTTTTGTGTTGTGGTTTGTACATTTTGGCTTACAAAAATGATAAAAACTTATAGAAATATTATTTAGGAAGCTAACATCGTTTACAGAACTTAGATACGTGGTCTAGTATTTTTTTATTTAATTTTCATTTTCGGAAAATCAAAAATCGGGGAGGCGCGCGGTGCGGGGCGTGTGATATTGTTGAGCGCCGTATTTGCTATAATTCATATGCAAAAAAAAAAGATTCAAAAGGTTAATTAATTATTTATGAACCAGCAAATGAAACGCTCAATCTGATGTACATAAAAAAATGTTTATGACGTAACTTATTTTATTACTAAATTTTCTTACATAAATTAAGTACCTATTTACGACTTTTTTTTAATTTTTTCTCGAAAATCGGGTTTTCTAAACACCTTGCGTACGATCGATATCACTCGATTAAAAACATCTGGCAAACCCTAGGGATGCTTACGCAAATAGTTTTTGTATAATCTTTGATAGGTTAGGTATTGTAATTTGTAGATTGCATATCAGTCAGTCAGAATGAAAAAAACTTGCTAAATATCAATTCAAACAAAAGTTGTTGATATGTTGTTGGTTAGGTACCTAAATTAAACACACACAATAATAATGAATAATAACGACGACGTGGTGAGAGTGCGGAAAATATATCCGACTGCAGCCCAAACTATGAAACTAATATGTCAGTCCCTCATGAACATGTAGTGTAGAGTAGTCAGTGTCGACCGCTGCTGACCACTCGATACGTATCTACCGGCCTACGCTCGACAAATATCTACAGTGACATTGATAAATACGAAATCTGTTGAAATTTTAGTGTCTATTGAAATTTGACAGTTACCGTGATATATGTCTACCGTGGCATGCCAAATGTCTAGTGGTGATGTCACTCGACAGTACATGTCTACCAGCCTACGCTCGACAAATGTCTAATGTGATATTGCTAGAATACAAAATCGATTGCAAATTGTCGTGTCTATTGAAATTTGACAGTTTTCGTGACATATGTCTAATGTGACAAAAAAGTCACGGGTCTAGAATCGGCCCACAGACTAGAGTACATTTTGAAGGAATTAAAATACGAAACTTCATGCGCATGAATTACTAGGTGATACTGATCATGCGCATGAAGTTGCCAACGTCAATGTCCCGTGTACCTATCAACATATATTTATCATAGAATTGCACCTTTTTTGAATACTTTATAGATAGAGACTGTTTTCAGTGTAAAGAGGTGCACTTTGATGTGTGTTCCCTTAATATCGTCATTTGAAAACAGTTTTACCTTCTACAGCGTCTCACGATAGCTTCACTAAAATATCTGGTCAAAATAACGCACACAAGTTTGTTCAATAAGTATCTTTTTGAAAAGGCTGTCATGTAGCAATTGCTAATACACACCATTATTATTGAACTTTTTTAAGTGAGGCTCACATAAAAAAGTACTTCCAATGAGACACTACTAGATTTAAGTGAATGCCTCTATTCAGGTATGCTTTAAAAACAATTGTTGAGCCAGAGTACCAAACCTTCAGCCAGTACCTAGAGAGACAGTAAGAAAATAGTTTAGTTAACCGGCCGAATGTTAAATTTTATTCTTGAGTTTGATTCATCACATTGCTGGCTATGTTTTGTTTTATAAAGTAATCCTACAATTTAATAGGTACGTACAAGTACCTACCAAATATAATTTTATTTCTAGTAGCTAGTTTACCTAGTTTTATTTCTAGTGACATTATTTTTAGTAGAGGTGTTTATTTTAATATTCGATTAGTTTTTAAGTAGTTATAGTACAGAATTATTATTTGAAGTTGAAAAGAATTTATAATAATTTTCTAAGTGATTTAAACCTTATTTGTATCCTTTCTTCCATTTAAAAGTTCTCAACATATTTGAATACAACATTCCTTATAGCTTTTATGATTGTGTATTTTTGTATGTACATAGGAACAATTCAAGCATACCTAATTTATTATATTATAATTATTTATTCATTTATGAAATACATCTAAGATTAAGAACTTACCTATCCATATATTGATCAGATTGATCTGATAATTGGATACCAATATGATTAAGGTACATACAGTCGAAATAATAAGAATACCGTAAATATCCGATACATACTGAAAAAAAATATAGTAAATTGTTCGGGGGCCAGTTTAAACTAAATTAGCAGAACTATTTACAATATTTGTTAGATACAAGGTTAGTTAGTAAAGGTAAAAATGGCAGTCATTTTTACACCAAAAGCGCCCCCTAAGACAGTTAACGATTTTTGGTGTAGCGTTGAATACAACTGCCAAAAAAATATTTTACTATGAAAAAGAATGTTTACAAAATAAAATGTGTTCTTTTATTTTACCTTGTTTTTTTGTTGATTTCTTAGAGAAGGTAGTGGGGTTTGATGCAATCGAAAAACGAAATATTAAAAAAAATTACTAGCAAACCTACTAAAATGTTATTTTGCACTTACGTCTGACTACCCCCTAATTAAAAATGTATAAGTATTTTGTTGTACAACGATGTTTTTCTACCATAGATTTATAATATCCTAGTTTTTTACCTATAGCTTCGAAGAAGTTAGTATGATCTTCCAATCGCGGCATATAAGTTGACCGGTGAACGAAACGTGGACGGGATACTGCGCATACTATAGGCCAATGAGCGCGCGCGGATGCCGAGGGATACCTTATTTTCGACTTCTGCACAATAACGGTAATCGGTCAACTGCTTTTACCTACTAATAGTAAGCTGCTGCTACTAATAGTAAGTAGGTAGTGCTCTTTGAAAAGGGCTCGCCCTTTTCTACTAGCATAGCTACTGTGCTAAGGGTCAAAGAGTATACAATAACTACGTCTAAGGGTCTTCAAAATGGAGTTTCCTTTGCGTCTCTGGGGATTTCCACAGAACTATATTTATCTAGTTGCGTACCGGGATTTCACCCGCGCAGATTTAAATCCCGGTATTCCCGCGGGATAAAAAATAGCCTATATGCTATTCCAGATTACACTCTATCTCTCTGCCAAGTGTCATCCAGCAGCCGTTCCGGCGTGAAAGAGTAACAAACATCCATCCATACTTACAAACATACTTATACTCGAAGTATAAAATACATAGTAGTAGGATTAATATGGAACAAGGAATTTGAATTATTCAAATTCCTTGTTAAGGGCCCGGCGACAGCGACTCGCAGTTTCGAGGTGCGATTGGCTATTATTTCATTACGGGGAGATTGTTTGAAAGAATAACTATCCAGTGACACGCATAAATACTGTTCGAATACAAATAATACAATAAGGGAAATGTGCTTGAGTCAGAAATCATTTTGGTATTATGTAAACGTAAGGCCAAACATACTAATAGGTACCAAAATGATTTCTGATTCGGGCATGTTTCCCATATATTATTGTGTTACTATTTGTGTTCAAACAATATTTATGCGTGTCACTGGATAGTTATTATCACAGAACACATATATCCTTACGTTATTCTTTCAAACAACCTCCCCGAAATGAAGTAAAATGAAATACCTAATAGCCAATCGCACCTCGAAACTGCGAGCCGCTGTCGCGCCGGGCTCTTAGGAAAGCCCAAGAGTACCGGGGTAAAACGGAGTGGATTGAATTCAAGGGGTGAATGAAAATGACCCCAAAAAAGCAATTATTATCAAACATTTGATAATGTTTGTTATAATTGCTTTTTTGGGCCAATCAAACATTTGATAATGTTTGTTAATAATTGCTTTTTTGGGGTCATTTTCATTCACCCCTTGAATTCAATCCACCCCGTTTTACGGTATGTATAAAAAACATGGAAGCGTTCACATAACGGTATATATTTACAGTTCCATTCAAGGAATTTGAATACTTTGGTTCCGTTCGAGCAAGTCACAGACTCAGTGCTGCCAAGCCAGTGATACTACGGCCAAGGAATTTGAATACAACTACGGCCGTCTTCCACAGCTTTTAGGGCCAGTTTCACTAAATCCACGACCTACGGCGCGGCCGTACATATGCTTGTGGCCGTAGCAGATTCTACGTTTTTTTGCAAATTATACGGTAAAACATCAATTTACAAGTTGTAATGTATGAAGAGTTACTCCGATGCACGAAAGACCGTCGCGTTGCATAGTGCCGTCCCACTCACCCAAATATTGTTTCACAAGAGTTTGAGAGGAACAACGGTTCAATTGTCGAAAAGTAACAACAGCAAAAATGATTGCAGAGAATCCACCACCTAATCCTCAATGTACCTACCGAAAAATCAAAGGCACAAAAAATATTGGCGATGTTTTAAGAAAATATTTGAATATTTTTTCAAACAAATAAAGAAAGTTTGCAAACATTACCCAACTGGCGCTACACATACATACAGAACAGGATTCTGATGTTTACCTTCTTTTTAAGCAGTGCAAAAAGCAGTGCAGTGACACGACACGGCCCACCGTTGGTCATTTTCCTGAAAAACATGGCACACGGCCTCAGAAGAACAATCCTGAAAATTTTCATTGGCAACACTGTTTCTCATGTGTCAGTGTCACTGTCAGTGTCAGAGGATTTATTATTTTTATTTTGTAATAGTATTCCAATTTCCAAGTTTCTGTCGGCGTCTGAATTAAACGATATTGCTGAAAAAGACGTGTTATTACCTACCTACCTTAATTTTTAATTCGCTCGCTATGTCGAAGCGTAACAGCACGGGTTCATTTAATACCCTTTTTAATTATTTCACTAAAACTCCTCCGAGTAACAAGAAGCTAAAGAATGGCGGGGAAACAGGAAGCCCCAGCCTGAAATCGCCGCCAGACGCTGAAAAAGAGCTGAAAATTGAAAGTAAGTGACTTAAATATATGAAAGTACATCTGTTTTGCATAACTGCAAACTGTTTTATTCTTAATGTTATGATTGTATGCATGCCCCATTTGATCTCTTTGGGTGTATGAAACTAGTAGCAAAATAACATGGCACTTGACAAGCTCAACCAAAAGCAACAGGCAAGAAGTTCTGGCATTATGATTTATGTTACTTAGAGAAAAAGAGAGAGAGGCAGCCAACACCATCCCCGGAGGATTACAGCGGTGATGATGAACCAGTTGTGGCATCAAAGAAACGGAAGAGAATTCGACTCAATCCAGTTGACTCCGATGACTCTGATGCAGAAAATAAAGGTATGCCTTGTCAAACTGTTATTTTTGTAAGTAAAGTTTATCTATCACTTCACTATTCAGTAGGTATATGAACTTTACTTCCAAGGCATGTTTTCTACACAGATATTATAAAGAAAATATATATAACAATGAAAGCTAAAACAGGTAGGAGCAGTGTACTTGCAGCTGTATGTAATTTTTTGGAAATAAATAAGTATTATTATTAAGTTAACTTATTATAAAAATATAATTATTATTTGTAATTTTGTGAAATTAACTCAAAAGTGACTAGTCTTATTTCAAAAACTCTTTCACTATTGGAATACTACATTATCCCAGAGTAACAGCCTACATTTAGTATTACAAAAAATTGAGATCCCTGCTAAAACTTTAATAATGTAAATATAGGCCATAAAATTTCTTTTATTGCATGCACTGTGGAAACTAATAATAATAATTTATTCCAAAAACTTAAAATGTTGAATGAATGACCTATTTATAATAGATTAAAAAAATCTATAATATACAAAAAAAATTACAACTAATATCTGAAATGAAATGAAATGCAGCAGCAGGTTGATGAACACTCACATTACCACTTCCAGAAACAAACTGGCTTCTCACTGAACGGTTGGTACAAAGTTACCTACGGTAGTCAGTTTCTAGGAAATACCAGAACGAACTAGGTAGTTTGCGTCGCTCGTCATTGGTCGCTCCGCTCACTGACGCGCAAGCAGGGTAGCCAACAAAACAGCAATTAAGCGGTGCTGTCATTCAAAATTGACAAAATTACGACATACGTGATACATAGTTTGGATAACTTCTTTTAACATTTTAAAAGTTGTTATCCTTTATAAGAATTCATATCCAAGTAAATCATTTGGTATTGGTTACAATTCCTGTATTGCGGGAGAGGGGTGTGCACTACTTTGAAGTAAGTAGGTAGGTACCCATAAAGAATAGAATAGTTTATTTTGACACACAATACACAGAGAATGAGGCTCAAACAAGCTATCAAAGGCTCTATCGGCCTAATGGTTTATCCCAAAATGTTTGATCCCAAAATGTTTGAAAAATAATATTTCCACCCATGCGAAGCCAGGACAAGTCTCTAATTCGATATAAAAATATATTGGTGGACATGAACCTCCCTGGACCAAATGCAAAGCTTGCATAGTTGTTACAATACTTATTTTGTGAATACACATAACTAAAATATTTTATAACACCCAGACAGAGAACAATGAATGATTTTTTTGTGTCTAGTTTATGTTAGTTTTAAGTCTATGGATCTTTAGGTAGAGGTATCTGAAATAAAAACTTTTTATTTTTTTAATGACCTATGTTCATTACACAAATGTTTGTTCTCGGTGGGGATAAACTCACTTCCTACATCCAATCATGGGTCCAGAAATATTCATTAATAAATATATTGCTACCCTAGCAGATAACAAAGTGGAAACACCAAAAGGCAAGGAAAAAAATTCTGTTGAAAAGAAACTACAAGACAGCTTCAAATATGAACCTAATCAGTCTCCAAAAAGTACAAAACCTGCTAAAAGTTCAGTTAGCAATGGGTAAGTGAAATTATCATCAGTCTGAATAAGTCCAAAGATATTATTTTTAATACAACTAGCTGATGAAACAAGTAGAACAACCTGACGATAAGGAAGTGGTAACTATCACCTATGCTATAAGCATTGCCTCTTATCGCACGATAGAAATGTGCCTTACGATGCATTGCCCTGCATCCGTCAACTTGAGGCATACAGATTAAGCCTCATCTCAGCAACCACACTCTTCAAACCGAAACATAGCAACGCTGCTTGGCGGTAGAAAAAGGCGTGCTAGTTATTACCCGGAGAAGTAAAAAAATGTACTTCATAAGTAGTGTGAAGTACTACATACAATATCACTTGGTATTTTACATGCCTTGTAGTTTATATGTATAATATAGAAAACTGCTTCACCCCCAGGATTGCTAGGTATCCCCTGAGATATTTTACACTACTAAAGATTGGAGTATGTGTAAGAGGGTAGTCAGAGGTATGTCCAAATTTGGAATTTTTCGGCCGGAGGGCTAATGTCCACCCGTGCGAAGCCGAGGCAGGCCGCTAGTATTTCATATGTGACAGTTTGCAAGCCCGTCGCCACAGTTAGGGTATAAACTGACGACCCCAGTGGCGCAGCGGGCGAGAGTCCGCCTGCGACGCAAGAGGTTGCGGGTTCGATTCCCGCCTTGGAACAAATTTGTGTACGATCTGCAGAAATTTGTTCCGTTGGTCTGGGTGTTTATGTATTATAAAAAATCTATCTATGTAAGTATATAATGTATTAAATATATCAGTCATCTAGTACCCATAACACAAGCTTTGAGTAGCCTACTTTGGAGCTAGATGGTGCAGTGTGGATTGTCCAGCATAAAAAAAAACTGGTTTCCTCACGATATATGCCTTTAACAATCATGCATCTCATATTCATACTGTTACTACTCTATATTTACTCAGAACTCCCAAAGCGAAGACGACGACGGCTACACCGTCAAAAGAGAAGCCTATAGAAGTATCTGTTGTCACAGCAGAGGAAGGAAACTGGACTCATTGCAAACTAGAATGGCTGAAGCCACATAAAATCAGAGATGCCATGAATCGAAGACCAGGTCATCCGGACTATGATCCTAGGACTTTGTTTGTGCCGCCTGATTTTTTCAAAGCTCAAACGCCTGTAAGTTACATTGTATCTTGATTTATTAATGTCACATGAAAATAGCCTAAGAGCTTTCTTACAGGGGCGCAAGTTTGAACACCAAGTTCACACAAATAACTCTGAGAAAAAATCGTCTTTAATGCGCTGGAAAATAGGTACTCTCACCCTACTGTCCTACTAATATTATAAATGCGAAAGTTTGTAAGTATAGATGGATGGATGGATGTTTGTTACTCTATAACTCCAGAACGGCTAAATGGATCTTAGTGAACATTGGCACAGAGATATATTATAGTCTGGAATAACACATAGGCTACTTTTTATCCCGTGGGAATACCGGGATTTAAAACTACGCGGGTGAAACCGCAGGGCGCTACTAGTACTACGATAACTCAAAAACTACGCACGCATCAGATCTGACTTAAATTTAAATGTGACCTCATGACAAGCACTTTCAACACACAAGCTTTCGGTTAAATAAAATCATTAAAATCTGTCGGTAAAAAGTTATAACGTAGGTAACAAATATAAAAAATACAGTCCAATTGAGAACCTCCATTTTTTAAGTCGGTTAAAAATATAGAAAGTTGCGCTTGACTTTTTTTTATGTCTATTAACTTGCGTTCTGCCCATTGGGCATTGGGTTATACTTATACATATAGAAAACTACTTACTTATTCACTGAGTATCAAGGTCTGATAAAAATATCTCCATAATAATATCTTCTCTAACGAGGACGGAAATATTTTTAGGTGACAGATAGCATTACAAATTACTACATAGTATTCTCTTTTCCTATGTGGCGCTACTCAGGGATAGTGAAACAGGCACTCACTCTTTTAATCTGTTCTTTTTCAGGCACATCGCCAATGGTGGGAGATGAAATCATCTCACTTTGATTGTGTCTTGTTTTTCAAAGTGGGTAAATTCTATGAGCTTTACCACATGGACGCGGCGGTCGGGGTCAACGAGCTTGGATTTTCGTATATGAAGGTAGTTTTACATTCCTTATTCAATCAAACCAAAATCAACCTTATTCTGATAAGTCATAAGCTCATTTTTTCATAAAACGTTGGTTTCAGATTTAAAATAAAATGATCTTAGTAAGTATGTACCATGTTAATAGAGGTTATTTTTTAGGGCGAGTTTGCGCATTCCGGGTTCCCTGAAAGTGCATATGGAAGAATGGCAGCGACGTTGGTGTCGAAAGGATTTAAAGTGGCGCGAGTGGAACAGACAGAGACACCTGATATGATGCAAGAAAGATGCAGGATAAGTAAGCCTTCCTAATTGTTATCTCTCTCGCTCATATACATCCTATCCAATACTTCCTACTAATAGTAAAAAGTACAATGATTGTTTATTTCGATGTTTGTGACTCAATCGCAACCTAACCACTGATCTCTTTTAAATGGCTAACTGTGGCAAGAGATTGGTGGAAGGAAGGTAGTGAGGCATTTGCTTTGCCTTGGGACACATACAATTTTAATAGGCTACAGTAATGTCAGTAATGTCTGGTGCATGTACACACTTTCATTATAAACCATACACCACCACAAACCAAACAATACATGGTCAGTTGTCCGGTGAAAAAAACGGATGTATACAAGCGGCCTAACAGCTTCCCATCAGGCGGGCTTTGAGCTACTTTGTCTACTTTGTTGTATAAAAAAACATACTGGCTATAATAAAAATTAATCCATACTTCTATAGAGTTCAAAAGTTTTACAAGTGTCCTGTTTTTCAGCAAATAAAAACAGCAAGTTTGACAAAGTGGTGCGGCGAGAGATATGCCAAGTCACACAGAAGGGTACCCAGGTTTGCGGCCTGCAAGACCCCGGGCCTGGTGAGGCCAGTGCGACCTACATGATGGCAATAGCTGAAGAGGTAAAAAAAACAACCTTACGAATTTGATCCATAGCCATGGTAGATATGCCCCCCGCGGCCCGATTACGCTAATGTCTGGCTATCGAGATTGTTTTCAGTTTGACATTTGATTCCCATCCATCCAAGGAATTTAGCATCCATCCCAAGGAATTTAGATACTAGATCCATCCATATGTTGCTTGCTATTACACTATGGCAATCAAATGCTCTCGTCAGAAAGTATTATATTCCAAGATCAAATATGAAACTGAAAGCCATCTCGATAGCCAGACATTAGCGTAATCAGGTCGCAGTTCTCTTAGTACCAAGTACTAACCGCAGCTTCTTTGAGGATGTCTAAGGGGGGTAGTAAGAGGTCCAAACATTACATTTGGCACATACCCACATTTTGCAGTAGTTAGTATTCCATACCGGACAGGTTGCAAGCCCAACGCCGCTGTTAGAATACTAACTGGTTTCCTCAAGATGTTTTCCTTCATCGTTAAAGAGCGCTAGCATTACATGGAGGTATATTTACATAGTTATTTTCACTGTATACAATGATAATGCGTAACAAATTATAATATTTTCTTAGTTTTATTTTCACTATTGTCAAATTCGAATGGTATTTATGAATGAATTTCAAAAATCTATTTGAAATGTCTGAAGCTAGGTGAATCTAGATGCCATTTCCACGCGACGAAACTTAGGCTGCCTGTTCACTGAAGCGCGGAGCGGAGGAACGGAGAAATATTAACAAATTTTTACCTAATATATTTTTAGGAGTTGAATGGCTGCAGTACGTATGGCGTCAGCTTTGTCGATACGTCAATAGGCCTGTTCCACCTCGGCCAGTTTCAAGACGACAAGCATTCGTCGCGGCTTCTCACCACACTGGCACATTTCCCACCTGCATTGGTAATTATTTGTTGATATTTCAAAGTGTATTTTTTGTTTGATTGACCGTCACCTGTTGGAAAGTGGGGATGCAGTCTTAGCTATAATCCATTTGTTCCCTCAGGAATAACTGAGAAAACCTGTAAAAAATATACAAAATCATCAGCATTACATTAATAATAATAACCGGATAAAGCAGTGGCCATTTCTGATATAATCATAACCACTGTTTGTAGAGACTTCATAGGCAGTGTATTTTCAAATTTCCAGGTAGTATACGACCGTAGAACCACCTCGCTTCGAACAAGGCAGCTGGTTAGCTCGCACTGTCACAGCGCTCGACGCGAACTGATCTCCATGTGGACACCGGAGAAGACCCTCAAAACCTTGGCGGAGAAGTATTATAGAACGAATTCTGAGGGAGAATGGCCCGAGGGAATTCAGGAGTTCTTGCACGACGGTATGATTCTAATGCGGACACTTGTTTATGCGTCGTGGATGACGTCGTTGGTGATTATGATAATCATTGTTTCATATAGTCTAGGGAAGGGGTCACTAAAAGGCGACCGCTATCTATTTAGTGCGGACCCAGAAGAATCTAAGGCGTGTCGCTCACACGAGCTAGAGTCGAGGCGGCGTCGAG
The DNA here is from genome assembly GCA_963576535.1 of Plemyria rubiginata. Classification (NCBI taxonomy): domain Eukaryota; kingdom Metazoa; phylum Arthropoda; class Insecta; order Lepidoptera; family Geometridae; genus Plemyria; species Plemyria rubiginata. Next base: position 6,422,475 of record OY754926.1, read on the forward strand.
GCACAGATGAGTGTGGCTTCAGGCACATTGATCAGTGTGAAATGTACACTGTATCTAGCGCGTTAACAGTACCTCAAAACGTAAGGATAGGTACCATTATCCAATAGAAGTAGGGCTATATCGCCATTTCACCGGTGGAAAATTACTGAGGTTTTATTTTTAATTTTTATACAATTTATCTATCTACACGTGTTCCGCACCTCCAGATTTCTGGTCTTTGTTCTCAGGTGACGCGTTAGGCCTAACGCCAGCCGCGCACAGCCACCTCGCAATCAAAGCATTAGGCGGCTGCGTCTCCTACCTCACAGACTGTCTTCTCGACATTCAAACCCTGGGCATGTCCCAGTTCACATCCTACTCGCCACCGGACGTGCTGAACCGGACTCTGTCGCAAGAGGATAGGGTTGAAAGTCGCTGGACAGGCGGAGATACCATGGTGCTTGATGCCATAACGTTGAAGAATCTCAGGATAGTGCAGGATGAAGGGTGTTTGTATGATCGGATGAACTACTGCTCGACGGCTTTTGGAAAAAGGTGAATATCTTACTAATATTATAAATGCGAAAGTTTGTAAGTATGGGTGGATGGATGGATGGATGTTTATTACTCTATAACTCCAGAAGGTCTGAACGGACCTCGGTGAAAATTGGCACAGAGATATATTATAGTCTGGAATAACACATAGGCTACTTTTTAACCCGTGGGAATACCGGGATTTAAAACTACGCGGGTGAAACCGCGGAGCGCTACTAGTTTGTAAATATAGGAATGCTTTGTTATTGGAGATTTTTACCACTTAAGTACTACTTAGTTTTTTAAAACTAACTGATGGAACAAGCAGATGGCTTGTTTCATCACTTAGTTTTAAAAAAACAAAAAAACTAAGTACCTTTTATTGGTAACTGTTACAAGGCAAGTAGTCGCGATTGGTGCTAGATAATCCTAATCCATTGATTCCAAAACCTGTATTCCAGATTGTTATACCAGTGGATATGCACCCCGAGTTGCAAGATAACGGTGATAAAAGAGAGGCAGGAAGCGGTAAGGACCCTGTTCGAAGACCAAGAGCTGTGTCAGAGTGCCAAGAGTATCCTCACTACATTGCCGGACTTGGAGAGATTGCTAGCCAAGTTAGTGTTTGTGACAAGCTTTTCAAAACTCGATAACCAACTTTAAGTCTTTAAATAAAATATATTTAAAGACTTAAAGTTGGTTATCTAGTCTTTAAATATATTTTTTTATTTAGCACTTTGGACTTCATGACACATAACATTATGATTGAGCATTTTCTACCTGCCAACCTTAAAGGTAACAGTGATAATGGCGTGCTATTTTTTTATTCCTTTAATAATAATATATTAACGTTATAAGAGGTAACGATTGTAGGGGTCTGATGCAACCGCCTAACTTCAGGTGGGCAGACTGCTTGCTAGATTATGAAATAATTTCTAATTTTATGCAAACAAAAAGACGGCAAAAAACGTATCTGTTCATTACATTTCTCCTAGATGTAGGGGTAGAGCTGCTGACATACAAAGTATATTTGTACTTCAAAAACGGGCGATACGTGCCATTTATAAAATGAAACCACGTGACTCATTGAGGGAGCGTTTTAAGGAAATTAATATTCTCACAGTAACTTCACAGTATATTTTTGAAAATTTATTGTACACTCATAAACACATAGGTAGCTTTAAGAAAAAGAGTGACGCACATAACATTAACACTAGAAATAAAAATAAATTATGCATTCCGAAATTTCGATTACAAAAGGTAAATGGCTCGTTCATGGGGAACGGTATACGCTTCTATAATAAACTTCCAGAAAGTGTCACTGGGCTTCCTATTAAAAAATTTAAAGTGTACATTAAGAATTATCTGATAAGGAAAGCTTACTATACTATAGATAGTTATATTAATGATAAAAGTGCGTGGCCCGATGTCCCGGTCGCTCTGCCCATCGACGGCTAACATATCTGCAATGTCTTTACTATTATGTTATTTAAAAAAAGTTTTTTTTTATTGTTGTTTGACTTACTACACTTCATACTTATGTATTAGTATTATTAGTTTAAAGCGTGTGTTCTTTTATGAATCTGTTTACTTTTCCCTTTTCTGTTAGATTACTTAATGTATTATATAGCTTCAATAGTGTAGGTATTTTATTACATTGTAACGAGGATCATACAAAAGAGCGATAGACACCAAGCCGAGTTTGTTGCCTGTTCTTCTCGGTGTTGGTCGCGTGGAACTGGCACTAGAGTCACCTAGTTTTAAGACGGTTCAAGATGGTCCTTGTGATTTTATTGAATAAACATATTTTGACTGATGGGACTCTAACTTGTGGGTTAGAGTCCCATCTAGGAGAAATGGAAATGCAGAAGACGACTACTACCAATTTTGCTATATAGGATGAAAACTGTACTTTCAGGGTACATGCGCTCGGTAACCTGAGGCGTTCAGAAACTCACCCGGACGCCCGTGCCATATTCTACGAAGAGAAGACGTACTCCAAACGCAAAGTCCTCGACTTCATATCGGTCATCAACGGGTTCGAAGCTACCCTGAAGCTGATGCAACTCTTTGCAGAAACAGATTCTGTGTTGCTGAAGAGGATAATGCAGTTCAGGCCTGATGGCCGGTTCCCGGATTATAGAGACACGCTGAAGTTTTTTAAGGTCAGTGGCAGTCTTTAGTAGCGACTCATTGCCATCGTCTTTCCTGATCACCACAATTTGGGCTTCAAGGCAAGAGTGAATAGGTGTATTCTAGCTAGACCGTTCTGCTCCATCGCCGCTTACCATCAGGTGGGATTGCAGCCAAAGCACAGCATCAAATATATTACAAAACATGTATGTTCGTATAATGAGCATGCGAAATCACATATTTTTGACCTGAAATTGGGCCCCTTAATAATTTTCCGGGTAGGTTTAATAGCCTTCATGTTATGTTTTTATCTATTCTTATTTTCCATAGAAGTTTATATTGATGGTTTTGCGTGGGTCCGATTTGTTACGACTCTGTTTTATATTTAGGATTATTTTTCAGGAAGCATTCAACATGAAAGAGGCTGAGAAGGAAGGGCGCATTGTGCCAGGTCGCGGCGTGGACGAGGACTATGATAGCACGCTGGAAACTATCAAGGAGATCGACGAGGAGCTGCAACACTACTTGAAGGAGCAAGAGAAATACTTCAAATGTCGGGTGAGACTGTGGCAGTGACCTCGCCTTCCGATCGTAAGGTCGTGGGTTCGAATCCGGTCGTGCACCGATGAATTTTTCCTATCGACAAAATAATGGCTTAACGAATCTGGATGAAACTTGGCAGAGAGATAGATTATAGTCTGGAATAGCACATAGGCTACTTTTTATCCCGTGGGAATGCCGGGTTTTAAAACTGCGCGGGTGAAACCGCCGGGCGCAACTAGTGCAATTATAATAATAGATGTTATATTTATGGAAGGCACTGAACTTAAAAATTACAGGAGAAATGTTTTGGGGATCGGACGAGATATTCTGTATCCCGACCCCCAGCGCCATCCTTCGAACTGCTTTTGTAAAAACATCATTGATAAGACTGGTGCACATACATTGGCATCACTAGACTACTACCAAAAGCTCTACTATTATTTCTTCTGTATTTGTTTCAGGTAAACTACGTAGGCTCGGACAAGAAACGCTACCAGCTCGAGGTCTCGCAGACGGCGGCTGCTAAAGCAGGCTCCAACTACCAGCTGGAAGGTGCCCGGAAAGGTTTCAAGCGGTTCTCCACGACTGAGACCAAGGTATGAGCTGAATTAATCCTACTAATATTATAAGCGGGAAAGTTTGTAAGTATGGATGGATGGATGGATAGATGGATGTTTGTTACTCTTTCACGCCGAAAAGGCTGAACGGATCTGGATGAAACTTGGCAGAGAGATAGATTATAGTCTGGAATAGCACATAGGCTACCCACTTATTATCCCGTGGGAATACCGGGATTTAAATCTGCGCGGGTGAAACCGCGGGGCGCAACTAGTAATAAATAAATGTGGGCATTTGTAAAGCACTTCTTATGTTATCTTTGTTGAATTTTGCCAGTTTTTGGGAGATTTGTCAGTACTTAAATATACAGCAATTGAAACGCTTATTATAATTATTGATTTTTTTTATGTAGTTCACAAATATGTGTATCTTGAGTTTGAGTTCAATCACTATCACTACATAGTATAAAACAAAGTCGCTTTCTCTGTCCCTATATCCCCCCCCCCCCTACGTACGCTTAAATCTTTAAAACTACGCAACGGATTTTGATGCGGTTGTTTTTAATAGGTAGTGTGATTCAAGAGGAAGGTTTATATGTATAATACATGCATTATATAGTAGAAAAACAATGCGCACCCGTGCGAAGCAGGGGCGCGCGGGCGGGTCGCTAGTAAAACATATTTATTATCAGGAACTCCTTGCCCGGATGATAGCAGCAGAAGAGCAAAAGACCAGTGTCCTGAAAGACATAGTCCGTCGAATATTCGCGAAGTTCTCGGCTGCTTACAGCCAATGGGAGGCCGCCGTGAGCTATGTCGCCTCGCTGGATATACTACTGGCGTTTGCAGAATTTGCACGGCAACAAAGCGGGGATATATGCTTACCTGATGTCACTTACCATTCTGGTAGAAAGGTATCCACGTTATTTATTACAGCGTTTACACTTAGCTCAAATGCGCAGGGACATGGGCAATGCGCGACAGGCAACGCGCGTGGTAACGCGAGAGAGAGAGTGTTGACCTTCGCATTGCCACGGACATGGCCTGAATGTAAACGCGGTATAACACTTAAAGGTTGTCTTGTCCGTTTAGACAGTTCTACAATTACTACATAGTATAAAACAAAGTAGTTTTCTCTGTCCCTATATCCCTATGTATGCTTAAATCTTTAAAACTACGCAACGGATTTTGATGCTGTTTTTTTTATAGATAGTGATTCAAGAGGAAGGTTTATATGTATGATACATGCATGATATAGTATAAAACAATGTGCACCCGTGTGAAGTAGGGGCGCAACAACAATTCAAAATTCATAAGCAACCAATCGTTTTGTGTTTAATGTTACTTATATCAATAAGTTGTGTGCAATAAAGTAAAGTATTGTTCCGATGGTCTGGGTGTTTTCTATTATAGAGTTCTCAGCAAATGACAACTGTTTTCACTTTATATCAACTATATTACTATTACTCTCGATAGACTATCACATAGAACAACTCTACAAGTTAGCACCTCGTCTCGTCCGCTCCGACTATCGGTCTCTCGCCGAATACCGTCTGCCAACCTTCTCAGTCCACAGGTGCGCCCCCTACCGCAAAACTACCACATTTCCGCTGTCAGTGTGGCCAGTGCTAGCATTTTAAAAATATACCATTTCCGTTCTAAAATAAATTAAACCTTACACTATGTATAATAAATAAATATCTATCTATGTAAGTATATAATGTATTAAATATATCAGTTATCTAGTACCCATAACACAAGCTTTGAATAGCTTACTTTGGGGCTAGATAGTGCTGTGTGGATTGTCCAGCATTATTTATTTATTCTGTGTATGTCCACAGCCTTACATAAACATAGTAGAAGGTCGCCACCCGTGTATCCCGATCGCTGACGACTTCATCCCGAACGATACGAAACTGGATGAGAACAACACACTGCTTCTGTTGACTGGACCCAACATGGGCGGCAAGTCAACGCTGATGAGGCAATCGGGCTTGCTAGCTGTACTCGCACATTTGGTAAAAAAAAAAACAATAATTGTAACTACCTTATCATCTTCCTGTCCTTATCTCACGCTATGTGGGGTTGGTACAACAGGTTTTACTCCTCTATCATTCGTCGTCTCAGTGCTCACTCCTTTCTTACTCATATCATCTTTCACACAGTTCATCCAGTTTTTCTTTGGCCTACCTCTCTTTCTAACACAACAATATTCATATATAATCTTCTCGTAATATATCTTGCATCCTTACCACGCTAAACTATTACTAACTAGTTGCGCTCAGCGGTTTCATCCGCGCAGATTTAAATCCCGGTATTCCCAAGGGATAAAAATTAGCCTATGTGCTATTCCAGACTATAATCTATCTCTCTGCCATGTTTCATCCAGATCCGTTCAGCCGTTCCGGCGTGAAAGAGTAACAAACATCCATCCATTCATCTATCCATCCATACTTACAAACTTTCGCATTTATAATAGTACTAGGAGTAGGATATGTACCTACCTAGGTTGTTTTAAACAAAAATTGCTTTACTTCTTTTTCCCTAGACACGGTAGATATCCCCTAGACATCTTAGCTCATGTTTTTCCAGGGAAGCTACGTCCCAGCCCAAGAATGCAGTCTATCACTAATAGACCGCATTTTCACTCGACTTGGCGCTTCAGACGACATCCTGTCAGGCCAGTCCACATTCCTGGTCGAAATGAATGAGACAGCAGCTATTGTGTCACATGCTACTCTTCACTCGCTTGTATTGCTTGATGAGCTAGGTAAGTAAATACTGCTTAATAGGCTTCACTACATAGTATAAAACAAAGTCGCTTTCTCTGTCCCTATGTCACCATGTCCCTATGTATGCTTAAATCTTTAAAACTACCCAACGGATTTTGATGCGGTTTTTTTATAGACAAGTTCAAGAGGAAGGTTTTTATGTATAATACATGCATGATAATATGTGCAGTGCACCCGTGCGAAGCAGGGGCGCGCGGGCGGGTCGCTTGTTGAGTATACTCTAGTATTAGCTTCAGTCGGCAGTTTTTCATGTGTTATTATTTATGAAAAATCGCAACCACACAAGTTACGGAGAATTTAATCAACTAAGGTTCAGCACAGAAATTTGCATTGTTTTTTTTAAAGGCTTTCAAGTACATTGACTAATATTAAATAAATAAATAAGTAAATGAGTCGTCTTTATCACTTATATTAGTAAGATAAATAAAACCTTAGGGGCCGCCACAGAAAGTCGGTAATGCTCCTGATGACACGTTGAATAGATGATGGCTCAGTCTATTCAACATGTCTCAGATACAAAGTTACCTCATTCCAGGACGAGGCACCTCGACATACGACGGCACGGCGATAGCGTCTGGCGTGTGCGCAGAACTGGCCGACCGCGGCTGCAGGGTCATATTCTCCACGCATTACCACTCGGTGGTGCGCCACCTGGCGTCGCATCCCGGCGTCCTTCTCGGACATATGGTGAGATTACTAAACATCAAGGGCCTTACTACAAAAAAATAGGCAAACGTTAAACACTGCCTAAACTTTTGACATCTCTTGCCATTGCGTGATGGCAAACAGAGACAGCGCTAATTTTAGACACTGTTTAAAGTTAGACACTGTTTTGTAGTAAGGCCCCTATATTTTAAAACCAGTAGCCGCTACTTGGCTATGGCTAACCTACTACTACAGGGTGACCTGGATACTAAAAAAAAAAGGTTTATTTAAAAAATACAAAATATATTATTTCAGGACAACAATAGGTCAATTACCTGTGCTTTGTCGCTTGTTTGTAACGTGCACTAAAATTAAAAATCTCGTGTCGTACATTCATGACATGTAAGATAAGTAAGATGATGATATTTATAAATGAAATATCTACTCATGACGAAAACTCAGAAGCTACAGGGTCTAGCTAGATATTGAACGTTTCGCAAAAGTATACTTTGAGAGTCGACTGCCCAGAAGAATGGTTTTCTCCGCTTATTGACAAATACTCCTTGGAGATGTCTTAGGAGTAATCAGAGGCATGTGGCCAAACCAAGATTTGGGCTCGTTCCTTGCTTCAGTTAAAGACAACTGTTAGCCGGGCATACACAAACAGCTTGAAGCAGTCAGGATCGACTGCTTCAAGCTGCGACTGCATAGTGAACTACAGACTTCTACGAACGTACCTACATACACGAACCGCTCGAGCAGTTGCAACTGCTTCGGGCGGTTGGCAGCAGACAGAGTTATCAATGGCAGCTTCAAGCTGTTGGCTCTGACTGCAAGAGCGGTCCGTGTATGTTGATCACTGGCTAACTGCTCAAACTGATCCTGTATGCCCGGCCTTAAAGAAATGTAACTGACTATAAATATTCCCAATAAGAAATGCTTCGTTCCCAACAGATATATTTCTTTAATTTTGCTCCCAAACTTACGTGTTTCCGAGGGCACGTTATATAAACTTTAACATAAAATCTAACTATTTAAAATGTTCTCTAGGCGTGCATGGTGGAAACTGACGAGGTCACAGCAGACAGCGAAGACCACATCCCAGAAGAAACAATAACATTCCTCTACAAACTCAGCCCTGGAGCTTGTCCGAAATCTTACGGCTTCAACGCAGCCCGCTTAGCAGGAATACCCAAGGATATAACTAAACGGGCGCACCAGATATCGAAGAATCTAGAAAAGGAAGCGACATGCGTTCGCGCTTTTAGGGACGTTTTGAAATTGGAAGACGCTGGCAGTGTCAGACAAATGCTGGCAGCACTGAGCATATTTGATTTAAACAATGTTACAAAAAGTTCCTTTGCATAAAGGTTGTCATATCCCATCAAGGCTAAAATTACGCGTTCTCGTCCGTTTCTTCGGTTCGGGTTTGTCTTGCGCGAAACTTTAAATTGAAAAACTCTAGCTTAGCCAAACAAAATGTTGGTAGATTTAAGCTTATTAGTTATTTTTTCCTGCTTAGTGATTCGATGCGTTGATTAAGTACATCTTTATATTGTTAAGAACTTTGTGATTAAAGTCTTGTTACGTTATCGGAATCGTGAAGTTAGCCGTGGGACTACTAAGTCTTGTGTGACATATGCCCGGTGTCTGATAGCTCGATCAAAGCTAATAAGACGTCAAGTCACTTGCTAATTAAATTTGATTTTTGAGTTTAGCTGAAATAGGAAGTGTTTTGACATGATTAAGTTTGATTGAGCTTTTGGAAACCGGTCGTTAAGCTTGTAAATTGTCTCCCGCTCAGCCAAACGGCTAACACCATGTCTAGATTCGCCGCCTCATCTGAACTCGAATGTTAATGTTGAATGTTAGTTTTTTGTTACTTTGTTGTCTTTTTTTATATGATAAGTGTGCGCTCGGATGAATTCGATGATTTTGCTATTCGGACCGTAGCCATAAATTAAAAAATTTGATAACTAAAAAAATTGTAAACTCGTGACATAGTAGTTGTTGCCTGTACTCTAAACTTGGTCTACTAGCTGTTTTGAACTTTGATATTGATATTTTGAAACTTTGTCCTATCATCATTTTCTTTGACTGCTATTTTGAACTTTGTTATTGATATTTTAAAACTCTCGTATCGCCGCCTATTTGAATAATTCTGTAAAACCTGTGATTGATCAAGATGATTTATATAAACTCCCACCAATTTATTGAATAAATGAATATTTTAAAATATTTATCGATATTTTTTTTAGACTTACCCATCATACTAGTACCTGCGCGCAGCTCTGCTCGCGTGGTACCTACATTGCATTATACTATAAATCGTCGGTGGCAATTTTATAACTAATGCCTGCTATTCACGAGATGATGTAGTGCCTGGGACAGGTGTTTTGATGCAGTAAGTTGCTCATCCTCGCCGGCTTAATTTCGAGTGATGATGTGAGAGATTTGTGAGTAGTCTCGTAGGTAACCAATGCCGCCGGCACATGCATCTTTTACCTGCGGCACGCGCGGCTTTCGTTGCCGGCGGCAGTTTGCTTGTGGCTTCGATACGGAGTGGTAGTGTTGTCGTATTCATATATAACATCATTTCATATAAATAACGAAATGACAGAATTTAACTGGGATGATAATGCAGTACTTTTATTAATAGAAAAGTATCAAGAAAATGAAGGCATATGGACATTACTGCGAAAATTGCAACCGCATCTGCTGGCCGCCGGTAAAGCCGGCGGCAGGGCGGTCTGAAAGCCGGCGGCATGTGTGGATGCGCCATTAAAAGAACATATCGGTGCCCCTCTCGCAAATTGCCTGAGCACATCCCAGGAATGCTATCCACAGCCATCCCTGTGCTCACGGCGACACCGTCCACCAAGAGGCACACAAACACCTACAACACCATTGCCTCTCAACACACGCACAATATTGACGTTCTTTATTGCTGCGTTTACAGTTAGCTCATGTCCGTGGCAACGCGAACGTCATCGCTCTTTCTTTCTCACTCTCGCGTTACGTACCTACCTACGCGTTGCCTTTCGCGCATAGCCCATATCAGTGCCCTGCCCATGTCCCTGCGCATTTGTAAACGGGGTATATGATACACTGCCATTTCACAGTGATCCCTGTGATTGTACTGTATAAAGACCATTTTGATTTTGCACTGCGTCCATCATCTTGACACATTACGGATGTTAAGTCTCATGTGTCTATAACTTCTAGCGATCCCCCCTGAAACTCCACGCTGTCTTTTTTGTAGTTTCTGTAAAATTCTGGGAATTTACCCATCACATATAATTATGCAATTTATGTTTCTTTAGATTTATTTAAGTTCATAATAATTCATGTTACTTAAAAATAAATATATTTATCTACTAAGTACACCATCCACACAATAATTCAATTTGTGGTTAATATAGTTGTCTTATTTACAAATTAAGCTAGATTAAATCAACAAAAACGTTAATAAAACGTACACCTAAAAAAACGTAATGTGTTTTTGTTTTGTAAATGCTTGGAAAATTCGTTGAGTCAAAACCAACAAAATGTAAATGATTCTTAGAACATTATCATTTAAATTTGTAACGAAATGACTAGTGTTTTCAGCATACTCGTGAATAATTATTGTAAAAATCATAATACATATTAAAATAAACTTCTATGGACACAATCAAATACCTACCTAGTATGTACTTATTTTATTTGTGACATTTTATAAATCTTATTTCAAGGAAGCAATAAATTATGGATTATTTCCAATGTTATTCTTCTTAATTCTATCTAGAAACTGCACACAAAACTTATACATTTTAATTGATTATGTTAATTTAGGTACCTACTAGGAGTGCAATGTTTTTTTTATAATACACGAGAGGGCTGAATGAACAACATCTTGTTCAGTGCCGTTTGGGATTCAATAAGATGCATTGTATGTGATGACGTCAGAATACTCATAGAATGTCAAAGACGAATCATGATGTATTTGACATTCCATTTCATGCCAAAAACAGAGAAATATTAACCAATAGGATTGCATAAGATTTCATATTTCTCCGTTTCTCCGCTCCGCAGCCTCACTCCGCTTCAGTGGACAGGCAGCCTGAACGAAATGTTGAAACCTGAACTAGAATTGCACTAAACATTATAAAATAACTGATTATTCTATTACAAGATGAACTCTAGAGTAGCTTCATCAGGCAAAACATTATATTAAGTAAGATGTAAGCATTGTTTTTCGACACTACTCTTATAATTAATTAATTATTTAAAAACAATCGCAAATTTCTGGAAATGATGAAGATCAATTTGATACCTACTAGATAGATACACATAAATCAGTTCTTTTACACGATAAAAATTGATATTTTACACAAGATAGAAATACATTTCTTGGCAGTCTTTTCAGAAGCAAATTTATCAATCTAGGATATCAATTGATTGCATTGAGAGATGTTTTAATATGATAGGCATTCTAACTTTTAAACTGGGTCGGTCGAGCGAAAGTTCACCATTTATTCTAAGCGGACAGACAATAGAGAAAATAAATATTTTATTATCAATATCTACTTCATACGAAAAGAGTACCTACTAGTTTCTCAGTTATCTCCTATGTTGAAATAACTGAAAAAAATACATAGGTACCTATCATAACTAGGGACAGTAGCGTTCATCTTTTTTGGTCATACTTTTTTACAACTTTATCTAACACATTAATTGATTTTGTTTCTCCTGTGCCTTATTAGAATCAAGAAGGCCCAATGGACCATTTTCGGTACACACCGAGTACAAGAAAACACACAAGACAACTTCTCTAGTAAATAGCTAAGTACAATCCGAATATCACAACTCCGCGCCTTAATGTGACCTACCACCACGCTATGCTTACCAGTGCAGTGGTTCCAGCACCAATATACCAAATTCCTTGCCTAATTCTACACGATAAGCGTGCACGAACTTGCAAAACTATATGCTGCAAATTTATAACACTTCTTAAACATTAATTATCTATTACGAGTCTGCAAAATTAAATGATTATTAAATGCGAATTATTTAAAGTATGAAATCTTAGTGACCATTCAAATGCGAATTCCATTCCGCCATATTTGGTTTAGTTCTCTTTTGTAGGAGCTCTTACTGAGTGCTCAAAAACTATACCAATGCGGGTTTCAGCTTTCTGGTATCTTGCCCCTTAACTCTACGGAATAATATATGTATTACATTACTGCGAAAAAAACCTTGAACGCGAAACGCTCTCTTCAGGTCTCAAATATCTATCTGAAGCTTCATTCTCATGAATTGGACCTGAATCGGAAACAATCTTGGAAACAGTTTTACTTGCATGAGCATTCAAATGTGTCGCTTTCTTACTGGACAGTAAATTTACAAAATTACCTGTGGTCTCATAATGTGAATGACGTCTCATGTTTCTGTCGTTCGGTATAGCGGGCAATTGACGAGGTGTCGCACTGTATCTGCGAACCGGAGATTTACATTGTGGTGAAAACTTGGTTTTGGTACTTCGCTCCAGCGGTAGCATCATTCGCGTTGTCCTGGGTGTCACTCGAGATGTATCAACATCACTGTATATACGATTTGATTCAAAAGTATCCCCATGCGGAAAATTTGTATATTTCAATTCTGAATTCATAGAGCAAGATTTTTCTATACTTTTACAAGTGAGTGTTTCATGTGTTTCAGGTTGAGGGTTCTTAGCATCTTCTTCTAGCGTCAGCAGCTCGTGTTTCCAGCATTCTAATTCTGTTGAAAAGTCATCTAAAACCGATTCTGATTTCGGGCGAGTTGTAGAATAAGTAGCAGGGCGTTTAGGTTCTGTATTTAATGAGACAGCTCTTGTCTTGATTTTTCTTTGCTTCGGTCTTAAATGGGGGTGAATTGCGTCTCTTTCGAGTTCCCGCAGCTTTCGATTCCAGGATTTTAATTCTGTTAATGAATCATCTAACTCGGATTTAGGAGCATGAGCGGCTGCATCCGCTCTATGTTCTGGTCCTGAATAAGATGCAGCTTTTACATTTACCTTACGTCTCGCGATTTTAGATTTTGATTGTGGGCTCTCGACACTGTTTTCGAGTTTTGTCAGTTCATTTCTCCACTCGCTTAGTTCAGTGGAAGCCGCTTTATTTATTACAGACTCAGATTGACGGCGATATGGAGTCAGAGCTGAATGTTTTAGTTCAGAATGTAAAGAGGCTGCTTTTATTATATTATGTCGATGTTTCATTTCGGGTCTCAAATATTGGGTCTCAACACTTTTCTGCAGTTTAAATAGTTCTAATTTAGATTTGTTTATTTGTGATGAAAATCTGTTTATAAACGACTCAGATTTAGGGCGTTTTGTTTCAGCTGTATCTGTACGGTTTGGTTCAGGACGCGAAAATCCGGTTGTATTGTTTAGTGCGCCAAACTTCAAATTAGGGCTATCGACGTTTTTCTGAAGTTTTTTCAATTCCTTTTCCCACGCACACATTTGTGTGGATGCAGCTTCATTATAAGTAGACTCTGTAAAAGAGCAGCTACGGCGACATTGAATATCCGGGGTTCTTTGTTCAAGGTCGCAATGTAAAGAAAGAGGTCTTACCAAGATCTTGCGACTCAGAGATAACGGACGTGGGCTCTGTGCATTTTTCTGGTGTGTCAGCAATTCATTTTGCGACGCGTTCATCCAAGTTGAATAATCTTCTTTAGACTCAGATCCTACTAACGGATACCTACGGCGATGTTTAGTAATCGGTGGTTTTTTGTTGAGTTCGGTATGTCGGTAAGTCGGGATCTCAGCATTTTTTTGGAGTTTTATCAATTCATTTTTCCATGCAGTTATAGGAGTGGAAATATCTGTATATCTCTCTGTAACAAAGGAACAGCTACTACGGCGCCGGCGAAGAGCAGGCAACGTTTTCTGTTTGAGTTCTGAATGTAAAGAAACTGGTCTTATCATATTTTTGCGATTAAGAGTTTCAGATCTCAAGTCTGGGCTGTCAATACTTGTTTGAAGTTCCTGCAATGCATTTTTCCACGTTGCGAATTGAGAGGAAAAATCTTGTTTATATTCGGAAAACGAATTGCTACGGCGACGGCGTTGTGCGTTCGATGGTTTGCGTTCTAATTGGGTATGTAAAGAAAGTGGTCTTCCAATATCCTTGCGATAAAAAGCGTCAGATCTTAAATGTTCCACACTATTATCGCTTTCAATAAGCTGATCAATTTTTTCAATGGATGAAATATTATTATTGTCCTCCCAGTATACATTATCAGAGCGCTGTATAACCGAAGAAGCTTCGTACTTTAGTTTTGCATGGCAAGAGTGCGACTTTTTCATGATCTTATAATTCGGCATATTTGTTTGGATGGAAATCCGATTTTTGAATTCAAGAATTGGAGATTCATAGTTTTCAACACGCTTAAATACCGAAAGAATATGGCGATAACACATTTTCTCTTTTAAATCTTTTTTAATGAAAACCGAAATACTTTTTCTGTAATTCATAATTTGTGATCTCATATGTGGGGAGTTAGCTCCTTTCTCGTAATTAATCATTTCATACGTCCATATATTCAGCACTTTTGCAACAGCATCTTCGAATTTCACAGCAGCGTTTATACGAGCCGCCACATTTTCACTTTCCAGTTTACTTTTGGATCCGTGTTCTTTTCTTTGCGAAAGTAGTGGTAAAGATTTACTTCTGTTTAATTTATGATGCGGCGAGTGGTTCAAGTAATCGGGAGACAGGCATTGCTTATCAGAATAGTTTATTGTATTACTACGACATCCAGTGTACTCTTTGCCCACTGAAACAACTTCGCATTCATGCGATTTTAGCCGTGAGCTACAAATGCGATCTTTTACAGCAGAATGAAAGGGCACAAATAAGTGTTGTTTTTTAGCTTTATGAGGATCACATAGAAAGAAGCTACAGCTGCCACATCGGACCGGAAAATAAAAGGAAGCGTGACTTTTACGTATGATGTGTGACATTATCCTGCTTTTACTGTTTGTTGGTTTTTCAGCTTTGAAAGCTTGTAGTTTTTGTGGTGGAGCTAGTTCTTGGCGACAATTGGCACAACACTCGGTGAAATAAAAGGACGGACCTTTAATTTCAGTCAGGAATGTGTTTTCGCTGCAGTGGGGATAGTGTAAAGCTCCTCCCTCCTTTTTGATTTTTTCTATGAAAGCGACAGCGTCAATGTGTGATACTTCCGGCGTATAATAATTAATAACGCATATGACACTCGCTTGTTTATTTTTACTTCCGAAAAGGGTTCTTGTGAACTGGCTTATTTCACTTCCCTTCAGTTTAGGCTGCAAGAAAACTGTTTCATCTACAAATGTTAATGCATTTTCTGGTAGCCTTTCTCTTGTGTTTTTCGTAATTAATTGAATGTAAGACGGAACACCTGTTTCCACTCTCCGATGATTTTGAGATTTATATCGATATTTTTTATGCCGATGTTTTATTTCGTCTTCATGATATAATGACGGCATAGCTTGAATTCTTTCATCACACTTAATGTGTTTGAGATATCGTTTATTCGGACCAGTGCTTTCAGAATAAATTGACCCGTTTTTAAAAACGTCTTCAGAAGATAGATTAGTGCGTGTAATATAGCATGACCATGACTTTTTTATATCATTAGATTCATTTACTTTTGATTTATTTTTGTGTGGTGTTGGTGGAAGTATTCTTCTTTTGTATAGCTCATCGTACTTAACTGATCTAAATATTGCAAATATAGTTGATTGAACATGCCACACTGTTAGATTGTATATAGCAACCGTTATGTTGAGCATTTCGCCGCCGTCGAGATCCTGCTGCCTGCGGCAGTTAGGTGAGTTAATTTCTTTCTTGTTTTCATTATCATACTGTTTAGGTTCGGAGCACGATGGATTCGGGATGCCAAAATAGTTGTTTTTGCGTAATAGTTTCAAGCAGCTCCTCAAAAACATTTGTTTTTCTTTGCGTAGAATTTTAGAAAATTGTTCGGTGTTACGACTTGATGGGCTGTAGCTTTTTATATCAGTAAGATAGGCTAAATATGGATTATCGTGTTTAGTGTCATGTTCGCAATTGCAAGTTTGGATCACCCTGCCATCCTCAGCATTATGATCTGGTGTCATTTCTAGATCACGTTTAGTGGTATTTTGTAAACTATCAAATTGTTTTATTAATATATCGAGCAATACTTTTTCGAACTCTGCTTTTTCGTAAGACCGTCGAGAAGAGAGATCATTATTCATATTCATCGTGCAATTAACCCGTTGGCAAAGATATGTGTCACTGTCCTCGCTAACAGAACAAATGTCGTCTAAAGTTATTCCTGTATTTTTCAACAGAACAATACCCTTAAACATTTCTTCAAATAACTGTAAATATTCATCCACTAGCGATGTAAAGACCTCACTAGTGAATGAATAAATAACTTGAAGCATTTCCGCTTCCACTAAAAGACCTAGTTTCTCATTCCTCCCAAGGTTATCCTTCCAAAGGTAAGGTTCTATCAAGCTGGCGTGATCGAAATCGCGATACAGATAACTATATTGCCGTTCGGTTGCGGATGTAATGGAAGTTGGGCTAGTACCATATTCCGGCCACCTTGACTTAGCGGAGAAGTAAGGCGAAGGTGTAGCTGGCAAATAGTTTCCAGTTATATTAAGCGCCGCCAAGATGCAACAATACTGGTATCGGTTACATCTCGGTTTGGGATCACCTCCTAAAAACATATCTAAATCAGCATCCGTCAGCTGCCCATAAAAGTGAATCACGAATGGGAGACCTTCATTCAGTCTTTCGCAGTATTTCAAGATGAACGAAGCTCTTATTGAACAATTAACCCCTTTCACGGCGTAATCCATTACACGTGATGACATGAAAGATTGATTAGGCCCAAAAGCAGTATTGTTATTATCTAACCTACAGCCGTCAATTATCGGTGCACTGTTATAAGCACTAGTCCCGTTTGCCGTATCTGAATTGTCGGGATTGTTAACACTAGTTTCGTTGTTATGAACGTTGTTCAGCACATCACACTGAGATCCATCGCAGCGCCTGTTCCCCCGGCGCTGCCGAGGGTCCTACACTCAGAGTTCGTCGAAGGACGATGCGTCGTGCTCGTCGAAGGGTCGCGGCTGCTCCCCCCACCGCTCCCACTGCTCGGAGTTCAGCAGCGACGCGGACTCCTCCTCCTGGCTGCGAGTTGGGTATACGATGCCGTCGCCGAAACTGAACCATCCATTTAGTTAGAAAACAGAACTTTTTCGAAGTTCACATGCTAAGCAACTTACACAAAGCTGTGTGGGTGAGCATCACAAACTAATACAGCAGTGGCAAGGTACCAATAAACCAGCCTGTTGTATGTTTATAAAGAGTGAAATTGTTTTCATTGAATGAGTGAAATGAATACCTGTTTAAATACAAAATAACCTCTTAATATTCTTTGAATGACATGAATATGAAAGGAGTGACTGTTGAGATGACGGCTGATAGAGAAGAGTGGAGAGCAAAAACCTGTTGTGCCGACCCCACATGAAGTGGGATAAGGGCAGGAAAATGATGATTCTTTGAATGTGAAAAGAAGGTAGTCGAGAGGTAAGTAAAAATAAACTCACTTATTTGTATAGGCAGAACCTGTTGCCCATTACGCCTAGTATTTTTTTAAATATTTGTGTAATGTATTCAGATGTTTGTAATTTTCATGGTAAATACATATTATAATTTTGAGAGCGGACGAAGCGGACCATAACTAAATGTACATTGAAACGAAAGTTTGCTCATTGATAATTCCATAATAAAGTTAAAACCATTAGCTTTGAGAATTTGAAAATGTAAGTAAAACCGCAAAATTATTTGTTTAATCCCAAAAAAATTTTTCGTTCATCAGAAAAGTAAGTGTGCTCAGATCACACTATATTTGATAAATGTAATGCTTATGTAAAATGAGATGTATAAGCTGTGTTCATTAAGAGTCCGGTGACAGCGGCTCGCAATTTCGAGGTGCGATTGGCTATTATTTCATTTTATTTCATTTCGGGGAGGTTGTTTGAAAGAATAACTCTAAAGAAACACGCATAAATACTGTTCGAACACAAATAATACAATAATATAAGGGAAATGTGCTTGAGTCAGAAATCATTTTGGTATTAGGTAAACGTAGACCAAACATACTAATACCAAAATGATTTCTGATTCGGGCATTTTTCCCTTATATTATTGTATTATTTGTGTTCGAACAGTATTTATGCGTGTTTCTTTACAATTATTCTTTCAAAAAACCTCCCCGAAATGAAATAAAATAATAGCCAATCGCACCTCGTAATTGCGAGCCGCTGTCACCGGAGCCTTAAGCTCAGAATTGAAATGTGTACTACTTTCAAATCCTATATCAGCTTTTTGATATTAATTTGTGCATTGCATTGTGTGCCTAGCAAAATGAACCTTACAGACTTAAAATTAAGCTGTCGTTGCGTTCCTAAATGCTTTGTAAAGGTAAAGCCAACTAAGCACCTCTTTTTTTAAATTATAATACCATAATAATCTGTCATTTGACAAGTACGTACATTTGCTACTATTATATAAATACTATTAATGAAGGCATTATGCGTTACACTACGCGGTATGTGAAACAGCAACAACGCGTATTTAAAACCGCGTTGCCCCGCAGTGCAACACAAAATGTTAAGATAAAGACAACTGTTAATGTAGGTCCTCTCGCTCGCGCATTTCAACATTTTGAAAGTAGGTTTTTGAAACCGACTTGCATGCACTAGAAAATGCACTCATAAAACTACTCGTCAGATCCGACTAAATTACTTAACTAAACGGGACCACATAACAGGCACCAGCTTTCGATTAAAGAAAGAATCATCAAAATCTGTCTACTCTGTGAAAAGTTATGAGGTAACAAACATTAAAAAATGCAGTCAAATTGAGAACCTCCTTTTTTTGAAGTCGGATAAAAATCGCCATCTACCTAGTCGTACATTGCACACAGTTCAGCAAAACTATAATTTTGATCCAAACAAGTTTTCTAATAAAAAGTTGGCATATGTACAAGGTAAAGCAAACTGAGTTTCAAAGTGCGAGCGAAAGGTACATTAGCAGATGTCATCGCCTTCGAGCCCTTGTCAATCGTTTATCATGGTAGACCTCCAGAGGGTTCCAATTCAAAATAGCATGAGCTACCTTGGTGCAGCTTATAAAGCTCCATGAATGTACTATGTACTAGCGGCCTACTAGCCTCTAAACAACAATTAGCATGCAAATAGACACCGACTTAAACTTTAAAACTTTCCAATAAGAAGTGAATGACCTCAATTTTGACTTCAATGAATCGCCAATGAATGAAAAGCATGTTATATTTGAACACGTTTATTATAAAGAGCGTTTTGAAAAATATATTAAAATGCATTAATTCCTTATACTATCTGTGGGACGGTCCGGCCTTTTCTAGGGCAAAGACGCCATCTTTCTGTAACTCGATCCATCTCCACGCTAAAAGTAATAAAAACGTATTCCTATTGAGCTTAACATATAAGGAAGAAATCTAAAGAAGAGTGAAAGAGATGAAAGAACAAAGACGCAACAGATGTTAAAAAGCGACCTGTTTTAAGGTGAAGACAAGAGCCAATGTGACTTTCGCTCGCACGTTTTGACTTGTTGAAGGATATAAAATCACTAAACCCATTTACACAGTTTAGTAAAAAATCATTTTGATCACTACATGATTTCCTACTTAAAAGTTTACTGTTCTAAAGCAAACTTTTGAGTAGGAAAACTGGCATCGATTAAAATGAATTATTTACCAAACTGTGTGCAATCGATCAGCGATTTTTCAAAATTGGGCTTAGTGATTTTATATCTTTGAAGATGTCGAATCGTGCGAGCGAGAGGTATATTAGGTGCTGTCAACGCCTTAACAAATACGCCCATAAACATAAATGATTTGATAAACAATTAAAGAGAGAAAAGATGGAAACGAGAAATTAAGACTGATAAGAAGCTCAAGACATGCTTGAAAAAGATAAATACTTATAATACGTTATACTCAGAATAACCTATGTATTTAATAATATACAGCACACAGACTTTTTAGACTGCTGATTATTTTCGTAACTGTTGTTTGTATCCATTTGCTTGCTAATTCAAACTAATTCTAATCTTAAAAGCACAGCGTTGCCTCCTGTTTAAATTACCGCGGAAAATTAATATAAGTAATATACATAATAAATGTAAAAATAAAAATACAAAAATTAATAGAACAAAACATTTATTGTGCACAAAATACTTACAAAATATGAACATTCTCTACCTTTTATCAGTCTTGTGTGTTGTATATAGCACAGAAATAATAAATGCATAAAAAGCTTTTGCACAAGTTTTTATGAATAATATTTCAATAATACTATAAAATTATAATTTTCTTACAAACACACGTCAGCCAAAACTTTCTCACATAACTTGAGTATATTTTATAAAAAAAATAGTTCATATTTATGTTAATATATTATACACCGTAGTTTTTTATCAATAATAATTGCAATAGTAGGTATTTTTAAAGCTTTGCCATAAAATGGAAGGACGTCATGTAAGTTGCTATAGGGTTAAATCAACAATACCGTCAAAATTATTACTATTCATGCACAACAATTGAAATACATCTATCATTGGACTAAATACAAATCAAATTTTTCAGATACTACTCATACATTTCGTAATATGTGCAAATATCTGTTTAAGGCCACAAATATCATTCTTATGTAATTCTACATTTATATAATAACAAATTATTATTAAGAGGCCCCTAAATTCGATGTTTTGGCTACTACTTCAATAATAAGGTGAAATCCCAAAAAAGGCACTAAAACCTTACTATTATTAAAAGTAACATAACTACTTAATTTAATAAATCATCTATCATTTGGCGTATAGGTATGCCTACCTACATAGGGCCCATCCATACCAAGACATGTCACCTGGGGAACCACTAAACCCAGTTTGATCGACTGATAAAACCTTGTCAAAAGCACAAAACTGACGTTATGCAGACTTCCATATGACAGGACTTGGCTGGAGCGACTTTACAACATAAATAAAAAATATCAGAAATGCGGGTAGACGGAAAAATCTATCCCCGAAGCAGCAAATGGAATAGCGTGGAATATTCTCAAGGTATGTGTCGAGAGTCGGCTGAGGGCGAGTTTCTGGATTCTGATTCTGACCTGGATCGAGTGGTGCCCATGGATTCGTAGCCGTTATGGGCCTCTTGGGGGGTCGTGAATGTCTGCAGTTGGTGCTCCATACGCACTGGATATTCGCAGCCGTCACCGAGGCTAGCAAAATTACGCATTCAGAATGAGTAATGAGGACGAATTTAGTGTCCTTAACTAGTCTTATGGTATTTAAGGAGGTTGGTATAATAAACTGTAAAATTGGACCTGAATGATGTACATTTTGAAGGTCAATTCGTTATTTTTAGAGAAACATGCATGTTATGTTGAACTTATTTTACCATTAGCTCTGTAATGTTAATTTTTATTGTTGCTTTATAATAGCTTCAACTCAAACTCATGCCAATTACATGCCTGATAACATCATTCTGGGTAAGCATGTATTAGATTTTCTGAATAAAAATTCACCCACGCCATGGTTTTTTATTTATTTATTTAAATTATATAAATTGGAAATGATAGCCAACAACCTCTGAGGAATAATGTTTCTATAGTGTAGAAAAGTGGCTTTAGGCAGGTAAGCTACTTGTAGTATTTTATGTGCGATCAAAATATGGTAATAATCACAAAATTAATATAAATAATTGTATTTACGTGAAAATTTGTTAGTGAAATAAATATAAAATATAATAAGGAAATAGGATAGCCTGTAAATAATTTTATGATAAAAAATCATTAGATTTGATAAAGTAGGAAGTGATCTTTACGTTTATACCGAAAATTAGACCTATAATTAAAATGACTAGACTATAATGTCTTGTCGGAGCTTGTCAGAATGATTTCCGCCCCTGGTATATGATTCCCAAAACCAAAAGCTTAACATAACAAGGACATATCACACTCCACATTGCAAGTTTTAGTCGACAGCTGTATATATTTTCTTAGTATTCGCCGCAAACGCATTTCAAAATTTCACTATAGTTGTTATTCTAAATTCTATTCATTAGAAGTCAATATTGTTAGGTCATTCTCTTCTTTTTTCACACAGAAATATACATGCACACAAACCCACAGACATATAGCTAGGTACACATATATAGGGGTGCTATTTTAAGAGCGGATTCCGATCAACTAAATATTTTTTTGAAGATATAAGCCCAAAAAGTCGAAGCCCGAAAAACCATGGCCTATAAACTTATTATCCTTTTCCGCTATTTTAAGGAGTTGGGCTGGTTGTGCTGAGTTTAGCAGGGGGACAATGCACAATACGTCGGATTGCGGGACGTCAGTACAGATTCATTCCCCCACCTCGATTAATACGCATCTGGCTAATATTAAAAAAAATGTTATTTTAAGATCTACCCACAATCCGAATCCGCCCACTTGCTAAACACCAAACATGCTAAATTGATCTTCATTATACAACTGTCAAGTAATGCCAACCGATCAAAACCAACCTACCGTTTGAAATACTAAGTCCAAAGATATTATGGATAACAACTCAGGACATTAGATGTCCTATTTTTCCTAACTTCCAGGAAAGCCTGTTTAAGAGGTGGGTTTTCAAAGGCTACGGCTACAACCGAGACCTTAGACAATTTGTAATTCCAGCTTTTGCAGTCATCTTAATCATACACAAATAAAACTCATATATTAGCAACTCAATATAAAAAGTGTGGAACTTGACATAAACAACACATATTTTGTTTGGTTTTTTGGTGCTTATTTGGATAGGTCATGTTATCTCTAGATCGTTCGAAACGGTCTGCAGATGGCACAGATTATGAGTATTTCATACTATTAATCTTATGTCATGTATATTAATTTTATGTCAAAACATCAGTGTCAAATGTTTTCTGTCAAAAAACATGAATTTCAGACTGTCTAAAGTGATTGATAAGTGTTGCCAACTATGCGACAAAATGTAAGTCTTACCTGGTGAATATAGGCATCAGCCACAGGTTTGGACTGTTGCCAAAGACTTCCTTGAAGTTGTTGAAGACACCGAGTGAGAAGCCATTCTTATCGGCCCCGCCACGGAACATCGGCGCTCGGAACGCCTCTGGAATAAAAGACAATTTAATGAATAGTAAAAACAAATATAATTATATATTGATGGACTTCTCACACAGCACTAGCTAGCCCCAAACTAAGCCAAAGTTTTTAAATATGGAAACCAGATAGCTGATATACTTTTTTTTTTTTGTAAATACATACTTATAATATTATAAAACACCTAGACAGAGAACAAATCATTTATGTTGATCACACAAATGATTGTTCTCGGTGGGGATCGAACCCACGGCCTACGGCGCAGAAGGCAGAGCTACTACCAACTGGGCTGTGAAGGCTGTTTAAATAGTAGTATTATAAGAGTAGTAGAGCTTTTTGTGAAGAGCTCGTATGGGGAAGTACTACCTGTCTTTTTATTTGAAGGGTGAAGGTGTAGGTAAATTACAGTCACATCCTACTACTAATAAAAACGCGAAAGTTTGTAAGTATGGATGGATGGATGTTTGTTACTTTTTCACGCTGGAACGGCTGAACGGGTCTGGATGAAACTTGGCAGAGCGATAGATTATATTCTGGCATAGCACATAGGCTACTTTTTATCACGTGGGAATACCGGGATTTAAAACTGCGCGGGTGAAACCGCGGGGCGCAACTAGTAAGACATAAAAATCTGTATGCCTCAAGTTGATGTAGGCAGGTACGTATTCAATAAATTAACTATTAAAAAACTGACTTGTGTGTACAACTTATGTGGACTATCTATAATAAATTACTCTACAATCATACATTCAGGGGCTACGAGTAGTTCCACCAAAATGACAAGTTCATCTTTAGTAATTATAGTATGAATGAATGAATGCAAATACACCATAAAAAAACAGTAAGTACACTAAAAGAAATAAGGAATAAAAATAACTGTACAATGTGCGGTCTTATCGCTGAGAGCGATCTCTTCCAGACAACCTTTGGATGGAGAGGATTGTAGTATTTAGTCAACTGTCCCTGATTATGCAAACTAAACTGAGGATAATTAAGTTTAATAGACATAAGATTTCTATAACTAAGTTTATTAAAATCTATACTAAATCCAATTTCAACTATTTTTTTTCGTATTTATCTGACTACGGAACGAGCTACCGGTAAGTGACTGCAATTACCATTGACCAAGGTTTTAAGCATAGTGTTTATTATCTGTCGGGTAGGGCTGCCCAACTGGCGATACGAAAGAAGCACATCTGAAATCAAACTTCATCTAAGAACATCCGGCAAAATAAGTTGATTAACTTGATACACTGACTTACTGTACAGTGTAGCAATAAATACTTTTATTTATGCCTTTAACGCTGTATAGGCCGAATGTTCGATCCCACCGAGAAAAAACATAATTTGAGCGATGAACATTATTGAACATTGATTTTTGATGATTTCTGTGTTCTCTGTGTGTTGTGTCAAATAAATGTTTCTTTCTTTATGTTATTTTCACTATCCTACTAATATTATAAACGCGAGAGTTTGTATGGATGGATGGATGTTTGTTACTCTTTCACGCCGGAACGGCTGAACAGATCTGGATGAAACTTGGCAGAGCGATTGATTATAGTCTGGAATAACACATAGGCTACTTTTTATCTCGTGGGAATACCGGGTGTTGGCAGAGGTTTTGCATTATACCGTATTTAGCTGTGATACATATTTTAGTTCCTAAATAATAACTAGATGTCGCCACAGGAAAGATTAGCACGCGCTATCGTTGCTCGCCATCCTTTGGGTATCCCATCTGACGTTCCGTTCATCGGGAACTTAAATCTGCGCGGGTGAAACCGCGGGGCGCAACTAGTACAAAATAAAACACAGTGCGGGAAGACCAGTGGTATTGCAGTCACTTCCTTGTAAAAACATACACGCTACA
Source organism: Plemyria rubiginata (assembly GCA_963576535.1). Classification (NCBI taxonomy): domain Eukaryota; kingdom Metazoa; phylum Arthropoda; class Insecta; order Lepidoptera; family Geometridae; genus Plemyria; species Plemyria rubiginata. The sequence goes on from OY754926.1 coordinate 6,447,759, forward strand.
TCTTATCATCAGCCTGAAGAGGTCTACTGCTGGACATAGGCATGAGTATAAGTTTATAGGAAGAACGGTTTTTGAATTGTCTTCTCTTCCCACACACTTCCCATGGTTGTAACTATGTCGTCAGTCGGAATGTGAAGCCATTCTGCTTCTTCCGGTTCGTAGTCTCCATTTGAGAACCTTTATTCCCCAGCGGTTAATGGTTCTAAGACTAATAAGTCTGCCTATTGCCAATTAAATCACTACATAGTATAAAACAAAGTCGCTTTCTCTGTCCCTATATCCCTATGTATGCTTAAATCTTTAAAACTACGCAACGGATTTTGATGCGGTTTTTTTAATAGATAGAGTGATTCAAGAGGAAGGTTTACATGTATAATACATGCAAGATATAGTAGAAAAACAGTGTGCACCCGTGCGAAGCAGGGGCGCTCCGGCGGGTCGCTAGTATATTATATCGATGACATTGGTTCTTCTTGGTCTTAGAAGCTTCGAACACCGAAGCCTTCGCGATACAGTGAATTTTTTAAATCTATTTTTTTAGGAACTTTTGTCGGTAGCACATTCTGTTCCATCATGCTATTATAATAATAGACCTCTTGCCATGTCTACATATTATATTCTCTGTAACCAGCTCATACATGGATCGATATTTACATCGATATGACAGTGCATTCGTTAGAGTATTTTTTTATACAACTGGCTGACGGAACAAGCAGATCGCCCACCTGATGTTAAGTGGTAACCATCATCTATAACAGAGCATTGCCTCGTAAGTCACGCACGATAGGAACGTGCCATACGATGCACTCCCCTGCGTCTATCAACTTGAGGCATACCGATGTTAAGTCTCATGTGCCTGTAATTACACCGGCGACCACACTCTTCAAACCGAAACACAGCGTTGCTGCTTAGCGGCAGAAAAAGGCGCGGTGGTAGTACTTCCCCGGCCGAGCCCTTCACAAAGAGCTCTACTACTCTTAAAAATGAATGGTTATGTATAGCAACAGTACAAACCTAATGTAGTCCTATTATTGGCCACTAGATAGCAATGGTATCCGAAGAGCGATCCGAGCGAGATAGCGAACATGAGGGAGATGAAAAACGCGAAGACGATGTGGTATCGACCCACGTTGGCGGCATTGCCGAAATCACCCTGAAAATACAGAAGGGTTATGTCAATTTACGGCGTACAACTTTTGCTGTGCATTTTCTTGGTGTACACTATTTATAAGTATATTTCGTACTTCGTCTTTCGATTAGTAACCTGTAAGATAATTTAATAGCACTTCTTTTTAACTTCTTTTGTTATGAATCAATAAAATCACTTCATCTAACTAGCCTGAGCTTTGGCCATATACTTAGTTGATGCATGAGTATCTGAGCCATTGGGGATATTATTTCCTGATAGCTTAGGTTAATAACTTCAGACGAAGTACTCATACAATAATGATAGAACTTGACGGAGTTCATGTATGCTGTAATTTTCCTTCATATTCGAGTTAAAATGCACAACTTTAGAGAATAAAAATATTATAAAGAATTAATGAATGTATCAGAGCTTGATAGGAAACTCTTTAAACAAATTCAGATTAAAAATAATATATCTGGATAAAATAAATATTCGTAATAAAATGGTGTTGACAAAATCTTATATGTGAGAAATATTGAAAAATTGGTAGGTAGTTCAATCTAGCAATACGAAAACTCCTTTATATAAGCGACCATTAAACTGTTCCATGAAAATAATCTATAGCTACACAGATTAAAGTTAAGGGTCCGGTGATAGCGGCTCGCAATTTCGAGGTGTGATTGGCTATTATTTCATTTTATTTCATTACGGGGAGGTTGTTTGAAAGAATAACTCTAAAGAAACACGCATAAATCCTGTTCGAACACAAATAATACAATAATATATGGGAAATGTGCTTGAGTCACAAATCATTTTGGTATTAGGTAAACGTAAGACCAAACATACTAATACCAAAATGATTTCTGATTCGGGCATGTTTCCCTTATATTATTGTATTATTTGTGTTCGAACAGTATTTATGCGTGTTTCTTTAGAGTTATTCTTTCAAACAACATCCCCGAAATGAAATAAAATGAAATAATAGCCAATCACACCTCGAAATTGCAAGCCGCTGTCGCCGGAGCCTTAAGAAGCGCTAAATATAAATCATACAATTATGTAACTGAAAAATAGAAAGCTTTCCCACTGCGATAGCACCACTATAACAATGACAAATCACTTAGAAAAGTAACAATAGTTGTAAGGTGAGATCGCTCTCAGCAATAAGGTCACCTATTATTTCATCTAAATGTATGCCTTAATTGCCTATGTTTGCATGTTTATATGTGGTGAACAATAAAGAGTTCTATCTATCTATACAGTAATCTTATGCCTACATAGGAACAATTTAATGATCTCTTAACATTAATTAAGAGCTAATACTGTAAATAAGCTTCAGTATTTCTTTTAATTAGCTGCATGGGGTTTTTACTTGTATATGAAATACCAACCAACTACTGCAAAATGTGGTTATATGCCAAATGCTATATTAGGCAAACGAATGAAATTGCTTGGTGGCATGTATTGCATCGATACACCTCATTTGCTTGTGAGGGTGAAGGCAGGTAGAGGGGCGTGCATTTTTAGAGTGGATGATTTCTACTTACCTCTGACTACCCCCATTATGACACTTACAAAAATATTTAGGGGGTATAAAGAGATGGGAGTAGATAGGCATGAGGATACTTTTTTTATTATATACATAGTTAAATAAATAAATAATGCTGGACAATCCACACAGCATCATCTAGCCCCAAAGTAAGCTACTCAAAGCTTGTGTTATGGGTACTAGATGACTGATATATTTAATACATTATATACTTACATAGATAGATATTTTTATTATACATAAACACCCAGGCCAATAGAGAAAATTTCTGCAGATCGTACACAAATTTATTCCGAGGCGGGAATCGAACCCGCAACCTCTTCCGTCGCAGGCGGACTCTCGCCCGCTGCGCCACTGAGGTCTGTTCAGTCACTGAGGTGAGTTATAATTTATGTACAGACAGCTGTATAATGTTTAGATACTATGAAAACCGAACTTTGAAGTGCGAAGCTATCTCGAGCAGGCTTTAAAGTTAAACTGCATAGTACAATCCATCCATGGTTAAGGAACACTATTTGTCATGCTGTCACTAACTTTACCTTGCTTGTTTCTTTAATAATAAATGTATATTAGCTATATGTATTGTAGTAGGTATAGTATGTATGTATTTATGATTAGATAATGTAAGTATTTATGTATATATTGTGTATATATGTATATATGGTTTCTAAATTCTTTGTATTTTGTATGTATATTCACAAATTCTTTTTATTTATCTCCACGCACACAAGGACCCCTTCTAAATTTCTTGAGTCCATTTCATCCAACGGTTGTCTGGTAGAGATCGCTACTTAGCGATAAGGCCGCCCATTGTACTTTTAGTTTTAAGTTTGTTTATTTGTTGTATCCTTAAGTTGTGTGCAATAAAGTATTTTCTATCTTCTATCTATCTATCTACAATGGTTAACGTTTAAAAAACTGGTTTATAGTGTCATGTCTGTGATATTAGCCTTACAGCTCAGTTGGTAGTAGTTCTGCCTACTGCGCTGAAGACTGTGGGTTCGATCCCCACCGAGATAAAACATTCAATTTTGTGTGATGATAGTAAAGTAATATTTTTTCGTGATTGTTCATTCATTTTAGGGGTGAATGTAGCCTTTCCGTTAAGATTATTAAAATAAAAAATATATTAAGATAAGCATTTATAATTAAGATATACCTACGTGTGTTTGCACCTGTAATGCAGGCGCCACACATGGGGTATATATTTTTATTGTATGATAGCTAGACGTTTGACTCCAATTGGCTCCAAGTTATACTGTTGGATCTAATACACTAATCTAAATATCTTGGACAGTTATTGGACATACACTTTGGTTCATCCAAAGTAGAGCCAAGCTTGGACGCTAAGTTTAATTTAATCTATTGTGTGGCGTCGGCATGATAAATAAATAAATAAATAAATATTGGTGGACTTTCCACACAGCACTATCTAGCCCCAAACTAAGCTTATGCTTGTAATATGGGAACCAGATAGCTGATATACTACTTATAATACTTTTTTTTTTGTAAATACATACTTATAATATTATAAAACACCCAGACAGAGAACAAACATTTATGTTCATCACACAAATGTTTGTTCACGGTGGGAATCGAACCCACGACCTACGGCGCAGAAGGCAGAGCTACTACCAACTGAGCTACGTAGGCTACGTAGGTAGTTTATACTTAAGCCATCATGCCGACGCCAACTTGTGAGTATTCGTTACGTTGGTGTACTACAATTGTGATAGCTAAAGCATCCAAGTATTATACGAGTTATCTGGTTCTGGCTTCCATAGTATCGGATCAATTTTGCTAGTTGCAACTAGAAAGCTGTGTGAGAACTTGTCCAAAAAGAATAATTTAATATGGGGTGTCAATAAAAACTACTATTCTCACGAAGATTCTCACGCACCGACTACCTCAACTAACTATAGAAGCATTAAAATAACAAATCAAATAATAGAAAGGCTTAAATATACATAGAATTACTTAAACATACATACTACAATTAAAATAAAGAACAGTAGTTTATTTATATTCACTTTTCCGAAGATAATATTGCCATCAGTACCATAGTATTAATTATTACGTTGGGATTTGCATAAGGTATATTTACCGGACATGAATACAAAAGTAATCACAGAATCTTACAAGATATGAATAAGGCAAAGATGTAAAAATTTTAAAATGTTAAAGTATAATGGTATTGCATGTAACTGGCTAATCGACAAGTATCAAGCTATAAAAGTCTAGCTACGTGTTCGTAAATTAGAGGAAATAATATTACATTTATCAAATCCATGCACATTTTAGAGAGATCAGAGCCTTTTGCTATTAAGTGATCGCAGTGGGCAAGCTTGTATTCCTGATACATCTGTAAATCACAATAAGAATTCCTGAACATCGAGGACACTAGCATTAACTGGGGTTAGGTAAGAACTCTACAGAAATAAGTTTACTAATAGTCGTGTGCATAAAAAATTACCACCACATACTAATTACAATTACCAATTACATAATACCGCAGTGGGGTTGCCGGACGCTAGTGCAGATCTCATTCCACCACCATGAATTAGTGGTTGTGCAGTAGGTTGAATCAAATATAGTTTTGCTATGACTTATACCCCTACGTAAACACAATCATGTTAATAAATACATTGCAAAACATTGTTGTTTGAGCATTCATAAAATGAATCATTTATGTTGATCCATATATGATTGGTACGAAAATATACGTATTACGTAACGTTACATGTTTTATATGGCATGATAACACATCTGTTAGAGACATACAATGCTTACTTTTTTTCATATTTAATTACAATTGAAAAATGCTTCCTTGAAAACAGGGGAAGTTCCAATGCTCTACCTTGTGGTACCCCATAAGTACTCAACATGTAGCTGCTTTTGCTGTAGTCGCTATTACAGAAAGAAGACGATAAATTGAGCATTGTCATTTTCTGAGTAAGAACTACAAAATATAGTAAAGTTTGTGAACTATAATAAAAAAGTAAGTGAATCAAACGCTTATATAACCCAAATAAAAAAGATATACGAATATATTTAGTACATACCTTCCAAAATCTTATGAAGTACGGCAGGCACGTGGCCATAACAAACAGACAGTATATCAGTGCATATCCGAGGAACAGCATGAAGAACTTGTAGTTATGGAAGCAGACGCAGTTGTTGACCCATGGGCAGTGGTGGTCCATCTTTAGGACACAGCGCTGGCAGATTGAACAATGGTGTGCGCGATCCGGCTTAACCACAACACAGCGGTGGCAGTAACGGACGGAGCCGGACATGGTTCTAGAATTAAGGGTTTGATATCAATATTATTTAAAGGTCAGTCAAGTGAGCCTAGGAAGAGAATGGTGATCGCAAAAACCTCTTATTCTTGAGCGGTCAATATTTATTTGCAGGTAGGTTGTTAGGTTATTGGATTTTGGCAGATTATAACAAAACGATTAACGAACATAGGTTTTAACGGGAAAAATAATATTATCTTGGAACAAGAAAAAACGGTTTGATCCTCTTAACTCATCAATAACTTTTAAACTAGTTTAAACTAGGTACATTACAACATTTACAACTACAAAACAAGTTGGTATTTCCTAATTTCAAGTTACAACTTAATTGACTCAGGCGTGACTTTGCGGAAGTCCATTGTTAAATATAAATTAACTTGAACAAAGCAGCTCAGCGCTCGACGAGGTAACACGTTCGGTGCACAGGCGGGTCAATTTCCTGAAGATGCTTCGTAGAGAGGTGAAACACGTGTCGAAGTCTAATTAAGTTTATCCAGCTTAAGGAGATTAGATCAGCGGATTAGTACTACATATTGCTTTGTTCAAGTTAATTTATATTTAAGTTACAACTTATCTAAACTATATATAAACTGAGATGAGTACCTAGATAAACCAATCTGAAAATGAGAAATTAATTTTATAAATGAGCATAAAAGCTATAAAAAATTAAACTTATTTACGAACTTTTTAAAAGTAACAACAAATAAGTATAGTAAACATGTCATAGCAATTTGCAGTAGCATAATGAACCTTATGCACCTAGAAATACGGACAGTTGATACTATTTTCTCCCAATTCTAGGCTACACAAAAGCAAACCTCGTAAGAACAGGCAAAGTATCCGCAAAGTTTTCTATGATTTCTTTTTTGCTTTCCACTTTGAATAATAGCGCGCTGTACTTTCTTATGGCTAGCCTGAGTCTAGAATTGAGAAAAAAAGTATTTTGAAATACACAAGCCATTAAACTAAGTAGGTACCCTAATTACTTTATTACCACATCTGCAACTGAATAAGACACAACTTGGGCTTTCAAGAAACTAGATAGGTAGCTTCAAGACTGAACCTGTTCAAGCTCAAATTTTAAAAATAACCTAAACCTCAAATAAACTGAGTTTTACCTATTACTTGCCAAATAAGTATAACACAAACCTAGTGACTAGAGGTAGATCTTTGGCGAAGCCTTCCAGAATAGTTCTTTGAGCATCTTCAGATTCTGCATTCAATAGCTTTTCGAGTTCCGTATCTGGCAACTTGTACTGAAACATAACAGGAAAATGTGATCTGCTTCTATTGCATGTCATATGTATGACTTCAACTTAGCCACCAATATCATTTAGGGCAAAGAAGAACTGCTGGACATAATCCTCCCTCATATATTTCCAGGACTTTATCACTGATCACAAAATCCTTGGTTCTAAGAACTGCTGGACATAATCCTCCCTCATATATTTCCAGGACTTTATCACTGATCACAAAATCCTTGGTTCTTAGGGTGGAGGTCATATGTCATCTCATCCTAGTTTTCTTTATTATTTATATTTTATTAATACATAACCAGAACAGATTCTGATTATGGCTAAGAAGCTGATTACAGATAATAAGAGAAAAATAATAAGTAGTTGTGTCTTCACACTCAGTTGATATACTGTCTGTGGTTTAGGATGTGAGTTTGGTATCCACCGATCATAAAAATAATTTTGATGAATACAGAATTGTGAAATAATTTATTTTATAAATGTATATACTTTACAAAACGTATTCTTTCAATTATTTGAATCCCACTACAAGCTTGGCTTAGTTATAATTAACGAGATTTATGGTTTATAAAAAAAAATAGCTTTTTGACTTTTATCCCCAGGCAAGGCAGATATACCTTCAGATCTTTTAGTACCAAATGTTTTTATTCTTTAGGGATGTCTAACGGGGGTTAGTCAGAGGTACAGCCAAATATAACACTTGGCACCATAGGTATTCTTATTTTGTAGTATCTAGGTATATCATGTTATGATTTATAATATGTATCATAATCCACATCAAGCTTATCACTAATTGAGTTATTATCTTATGTAGTCATGCTGACTAAATGAAATGTTTATTTGTGCGAAATATGGTTAAAAGTTAGTTCTTAGTAGGTAGGTAGGTAGTTTCACATATTTCACCAAATCATTGGCATGCAAATATTTACAATTACTTAGTTAGGTAAATAAAAATTACAAAATTAAAAATTAAATTATCATAGACACAGTAAATAAATGTTTATTTAAGTAGGTAAGATGATTTAAAGTGAAACCACTTGACCTACTTTCCCAAACATTGTTTGGAAAGTCAAAAAAAAAAGGCTGGAGTAAACAGCAGTGTGGTTAAAATACATAGGGAACTGTTCTACCTACCATGATTTGGACCCGGTTTTGGGTTGGCTATAGCAATCCTTGTACCTGAGTTGAGGGTTGGGGATAGGGGGGATGCAAGTGGGGGTAGATGGCCAGTCTTCCCCTTGAGTCCTTTTTTCTAGGAAATGAAAAAAAATAATTTAATTTTTCAGGTAAGTTACTAGTTAGGTTAGGGTTTTTTTTTTTATATGAAAAAAATTGGTAGTAATATTTCATCTCTATGACAAAAAGACTCAAGGGAAGGAATTCTCATTAGGTTAGGGTTATTTTTTTTAAAGTGAAGAAATTTGAAGAAAATTTTTTTCATTTCCTAGAAAAAAGAACTATAGGGAAAGACTTGCCATCTACCCCCACTTGCATCCCCCCTATCCCCAACCCTCAACTCAGGTACAAGGATTGCTATAGCCAACCTGCTATAGTTTAACCCCGGTTTATATAGCACAAAGTAAGCAGACTGTTTACATTTGTAGAAAATTAATTAGGTAAATAAGCTAACACTATGTGTAATTTATTTCATTTTACGTAAAATACTCAATCATAGTGGTTGGAAATGAATATGCCGAACTAATAATGCCTGGCTTTGAGTTGGATCAAAACCTACATCTAAAACGCAAGCAGAATCTGTTGCATCCTCTATACTGAATAAATGAGATTGTGAAATGAATTAGGCTTGATGGCAATTTAGATCAATGAATTGTAAACAAAAACTCACCTTCTCTGGGATTGGCTTTATATCTGCAAAAATAGTTCTCCAATATGACCAGCCAAACATGATCAAAACAACATGGTACAACATCAAATACACACATTGCTGGACTGTGTTTTCAACTGTCACTAAAAGAGAAATTTGTAAATTCTTATTAAATTACTGCATACCTAGTTCACTTATCCTTATGCGAGATATGTAAGTACTTACAAATGCACAACTGTATAACATAAGCGTAGTAAGACCAGCTCATGATTGAGACAATCAGTAGCACTGGGAGCCATTTGAAAGCTCTCCAACACCAATTGTTACATGTCCTACAACACCCACAGAAACCCGGACGCGAGACTCTACTATTTTGCACGGATGAAGCCATTATAGTGATTTTGCTACGGAATTTGATTATCCATTTTCTTTCACTTCGCAAAAAGATCGACAGACGGACGACAGAAAAAGTCAGAAGAACAATGATTTTTGTAATTTGACATTGACAACATGCATGAATGATTGTTTAATTAAATGCTGTCAGTGTCATGTGTCAACTTTGATACACAGATTATTAAAACTGCAAGCACGAAAAAAAGAGCCATTGTATGTATGTACATAAACGCCAACGCCACTGATCTTTAATGTAGTACCTATTCAAATTCCTTGGTATTATACAAGTGCATACCAAGCTATATTCCTTGGTGTATTGTATGTGTATGTATGTTCTTTGGAAAAAAGTCATGGATTTCTCGACACCCAATGCAGCAGAGGAGAGAGCACAGCCAAGGAAATAAGGCTTTTGACTAATCAGAACATTGGTCACCTGTTCCGTGGGCGTGTAATCCTGGCTGTACAATTTCAAGCGTACTGGCACTGGCACTGGCAAAGCACAGCCAGGAAAACACAGTCCGGAGTTCATGTACATTTTTGTACATAAATTCCTGGCCGTGTTTTACAGGGGTGTACGTACATACCTTTATGGTACATTCCCAGCACAAATGGGGATTGCACGACCATGGATTTCATGTACATTTGGACATGAAATCCTGGCTGTGTTTTCCTGCCCGTACATTCCTGGCTGTGAATTCTCGGGTTGCGTAATACCTGGTCGTAGCTCGTAGGTACATTATCCGGACCCAGTTGAAGCCAAGGAATTTGATGTATTCAAGCTCCCAACCACAGAACATAATATCCCTCCCAACCAACTGCTGCTTTACCAAACCAACTGAATAAAAAAAAAATAAGTCAAATTTTGAGTCAATTTCTGGCTTGGTAGCGTCAAAAATTTTGTTGTTTTTGCACAAATTGGCACAAATCTCGTTCTCACTCTCCGTGTAGAATTTGTTCAAAATCATGGATGTGAAAGAGTGTAGCGATTTGGCTGAAGAAGTATGTATTTTGGCTGAAGTGTTGTATCAAAAATTGATCGGTGCGGTATGTTCACGAATTTTTTGACGTGTTTCAGAACCAATTCATTGTGGACGATGTGAGCAAAATTATCAAGGAAGCTATTGAAAATTCCATCGGCGGCACGGCCTACCAGCACAACAAAGTCAATCAATGGACTTCGGCTGTAGTTGAGTCCTGCTTGGGCCAACTGACAAAGTTACAAAAGCCCTACAAATACATAGGCAAGTACATAATAGAATTGCTTGCGGCGGTGAATGAAAAGAGACAGCAACCGATAAATTAAAAAACTATTACTGTAGATTGTTAATTATTGCAAATAAACATTTTTCATTTTCATTTTTCATTTCATCAAGTTTTGTGACATTCCACATTTCTAAAGTTTTATTTGTATTTCAGTGACATGCACAATTATGCAGAAAAATGGAGCAGGGTTACACACAGCATCTTCATGTTTTTGGGACAACAACACTGATGGCTCCTGCACCGTACGTTGGGAGAACAAAACAATGTACTGCATTGTCTCTGTCTTTGGACTTGGCATCTAACATTAGAATTACTCAAAAATCAGTTTAAGCTAACAAAGCACATAAGGGTAAAGACCAAATTTTTGCATTGTCGCACATCTGATTTTACAAAAGAAAGTGTCACAATGGAAGAAATGTGTGGTTGCTTGAGATCTTCATATACAATACAGATTTGTTGCCATGTTAACATGTCATGTTAACATGGCAAAATATGTCATGCTGGACTAGGCCTCAAGCATGTTAACAAATCTGTATTTGTACACAAAGATCTCAAATAAACCACACATTTGTTGCATTGTGACAGTTTCAGTTGTGAAATCCTGTGTGTGATGATGCAAAAAACTTGGTCCTTACCCTTAAGCTGCCAATATTATGAATGCACAGTTGAATTTCTTGGACATAGATTATAAAGTAATAAAACAACTACTTAGATGCTGAAATCACAATTGAAACAGTGCATCCTTTTTTTCATCGGGTTTTAATAATTGACACAGTGAATGCATTTCACATTTAGCTCACTATGTACACATTTGGACACATAAGTGGAAATGGAAACTACAGTACAAGTAATTGAAGCAATTATTATCAACTCAAAAAAAAACCTTTTTGTTTGTTTTATTGCTGGTGAAAGTAAAAATCACTTATGCCAGGCAGTTCAGGCTTAATTAAAAAAAATTCATTGAATATCAAAAGGCAGGCTCCGATTTGGTTTGCTACTGCCATAGTAAAGGTTGAGCCTGCTCTAGAAAGTGATTGTGAGTTGGTTTTTTTTGGGACACATTTTATGTATACTAGCACAAGAAAAAAGTAATGCATGCATACAGGCCAGCAGTAACTAATAAAAGAGTTAAAGGTCAAAATGCACCTTTTTGAAACTAAGGTTACTGCATTTCTATTTCCCGAAAATGAGCGGGGGCACGGCGGGGTATCGGTAACTCGCACACAGGAAATGCGCCCTTATGGGGCAGCGTATCGCTATCTCGCTCGCACAATTGAAAAATTTTAACAATATAAAATCACTAAATGTATGTAATTCAGTAAAATCGGAATCAGTAAAGTTGTTGTCAATGGCAATACAAAGATTAGCGAAAATAAAATTGTGATCCAAGCAAGTTTTCATACTGTAACGCCATTGACAACAAAATATCTTCAAAATTTTTCTATTGTGCGAACGAGATAGCGTCGTATGCTGCCCCTTAAGGTGGTAAGGCGGAACTTTTGCTGATATTACACACCACTACCTTCATTAGCCTATGCTTGATTACTATAATACCTAACTAAGTAAGAAGAGAATCTCATGAAAAAGAAGATGTTCTATTAAAATTGAGAAGTTATGTCAGTGGTTTCTGAAGATTTCTTTGCTTTATATCTATAATTGTATTAATGTGTCATTTATCATTCCTTGATATGCTAAGTTTTGGAAATATTCTTTCAAATACATAAGTAATAAGATAATAAATGAAAATGTATTCAAACAAAGCAACACTCTTATTTTAGTAGTAGCAAGCAGTAGGTACATACCTATTTTACTAGGTTTTACTTTCATAAAAGTAAATAAAATTAAAACCAGCCCCAGTTTTATTTGAAGGGTAGTGTAAGTAAATACATAAATGTCTGCCGTGTAAATCCTTTCACCACACTGCACTGTTTTGAAAGAAACTAGCATAGAGTACTACTAGTGGCTCTGGGAGCTGTAGACCTTCCGAGCATACTAAAAGTGAGCTAGGTGTTTGAGGAATGTAATGTGCAAGTGCATTTTCCGTTTTGTGATTTTTTTGATCTTTTTGATTTTTTTTTGCATCATCTTGTGTAGAATGAGGTCGTCGTTTGTGTTTCTCTCAAATTTGATTGAAAACCATTGATTGTTTGATGAGCTATCCTGTTCATCATGCTGAAGATCCTTATCAGATCTTCGCCAAACTTTTATGAGACCAACTTATAGTTACTACCTTTCAAATAAAAAAAGAATAATCGAAATCGGATCTCATTTGGTGGAGATATCCAGTATATCAAATAGCCCCCTTTTTGCCCTTTTTTTGGGGGAAGTACCCCTCCAATCAAAAATCCCCGACGACAAAAAAATTCTAATAAGTCATATAACCTGTGTACCAAGTTTCGTCCAGATCGGTTGAAAAATGCGACCTGTAGAGGAGAACAGACAGACATCCGGACAAACGCATTTTTGGCCAATGTGGTAACTGAGACGCTTCGCTCGCTCGGTCAATGAATAACTAGTGACAGACCTCTCGTCAGTGAGTGACAAACACGACAAGAAGAAGGAGCGAGATGTTAAAGCAGTGCTGTATGTTCTGGTTGCAGTGGCAGTTTCTAAGGAATCTACTTCTTGCGGTTCTCCTGTCGGGCTGTTTGGTCAGTCACAGAGTGAATAAACTGAAAAAAAAACAGCTTCACGACTTTGATCCCCATGCACGGTAGATATCCCTTCAGATCTCTCAGTACCAAGTACTAACTCAAGATTCTTTGAGGATCTTTAGGGGGTAGCCAGAGGTACGACCAAACATTCCATTTGGCACATACCCACCCACATTTGGCAGTAGTTAGCAATCCATGCGTGACAGGTTGCAAGCCCATCGCCGATGTTAGAATACTGAATGAGGAAACCCTCACAATTTTTCGATAGAAAGATCCATTGGTGCACGACCGGATTCGAACCCAATCGGTTACCTACATGAGAAAAATGATCAACCTGTAGCTTTATCATTCTTACCGATCGAAAGGTTTCATCATAGGGATTATTGTTTGCTAGGTATAACATGGTTTAAAAATAAAAGGAAGACCATGAATTCTAACTTCTTAAAGTAAAATGTTCCATCTACAATTACTCCATGTGGCATATCCGTGGGTCGCCCTGTTAGAGATACCTAAATACTGAAAATAAATAATAAATAATGCTGGACAATCCACACAGCACTATCTAGCCCCAAAGTAAGCTATTCAAAGCTTGTATTATGGGTACTAGATAACTGATATATTTAATACATTGTATACTTACATAGATAGATAATATAATATAAATAGAAAATATCAGCGCAGCGTTGCGCATTGCTCTACCTACATACTTATGTACCTCCTAGTGCAAGGAAATACCTCTTAAATAGGTAAGTACCCTAGCTAGATGGCGGTAGTAAGCCGTACATAGTATTGGTAGGATTAATTACGTACCTACAGGTCACGTCACGTAAAAAGGACGCTGCAACAAAAATTAACCCACGCCGTTCAAGCAGTGTAAAGTGCTCCTATAATTAAAGATCTTTAATAAATATGTCATCAGGTAATAATTAGGCTAAGTCAGTCAGGAGAATAGGTACCTACCTATGTAATGTTTGAACTCCTAAAAGACAGCAGGCCAGCCGAAGCCAAAGATTTTAAAGATTGGTTGCTACAATAGATAGATACAAAGCAGTTTACTTACATAGGAAATAACTAAATTTATTCAAATAACATTTAGGTTTTATAATCCATGTTAATAAATGCAGATTTTTCTTTTATTTACATTCAATATCTGAAAATACCGTATGTAGGTACGTGTGTTTTCTATAATGTACTGTATTTTTTTTAAGTATTCGCGGGCTTCCTCTCCTCCAATAGCGCGACATTGCGTCACGTGACCATCATCGATCCAATGCCTAGACACTTCTGGGGTCCATTCAACTCGGCTCGGCTTGGATAGGTAATAGGTATTTGATATATATACCTACTTCTCAACCAACACCGATTCTATTCATACATTGATATGAAATACTTCTATAGCTCTGTCTCGGTCGCACGTATTGAGAAATAATTAAATGAATGGTGAGCAAGTGAAACGGAGATATGTTCGAGTGGAAGGAAATAAGCACCTCGTTCGCAGTCAATTTTTGTGTGGGTGCGGGTGTTGTGATGTGTGTCTCGCTCGTGCTGTCGTGCATGGCACCGAATCGAGGAAGCGAGAAGAAGGATAAAGAGTAGGAGTAGTAAGTAGTAGTAGGTAATGAAGTGAAGTTTCGGTTCGGGAGAAACGAAACGTCAAACACGCGTCAATGATTGGAAATTTCAATTCGAGTGATTATTTTTGATGATCTTCTTTTATTTTAATTAATTTTGTGGTGTTTTTGCTAAACATTAAATTATAAGACATTGTTTCGTGATTTTGTGCCATCTATCTGGTGTGGTGACAGTGTTATTTATGTACTGGAGGGGGCTGCTCGGCTAGTAGAATACTACGACTACAAGATAGTAGTAACACAGTAAATCAAACGTCGTTTTACTATTACCTACATACATACCATCTAGCAAAGCAGCTAGCTAGGGCGGTCATAAAATTACTCATCTCGGTGCGGGCGAGTCGAGCTTCCATTTTGTTTTATTATGTGGTTTGGTTGTTTACTCAGTGCGTCACGTTCGGGACAATGGAAAGCGACGGTGAGTACCTACCTTACCTACCTGCCCGTCCACCCCTGCTTGATAGTGTAGATAGTTGGTTAGCGTAGCTAGATGGCTAGGCTGACTGAAGGCTTAGATGTCTCCGCGTCATGCGCATGTAGCCGCTGCGCTGCTAACAAACATGTAGGTAAGGTAATGCAATGCAAGGTAGGTATTAATTTTTCTGCCTTAGCGGCGCATTCGAGTCGTGGTAAATCGTAGTAGTCCTAGTCACAGACAGTGACTACGAATCCGGGGCGGGACGTTGCTTACGCGTGGTTTACGAACAAAGTCAGCCGCGAGGTGTAAAATAGTGTAAATTGATTGATTTGAGTTCGAGTAGGCATGCGCCGCTGCCCCGATCGTACGAAACATCGCCCTTTAACAGCTGATACACAAAGCCACCACTGCACTGATAAAGAAATTAAGACCATACTTACATAGTTGTGAAAAGAAAATTCTTTGCCTGCATGGTTTCAAATTCATTGGGTTGGTTAGGTGAGTCTGCAACACCCAGCATGTTAGACTATGTTATTATTACCATAAGTACCTACTTAGTGGGCACTGACACAATAAATGATGATTTTATCAGTATATTGCTAGCTGCATTCTCCTTGCACATTTGAAATTGCATTAGATAGATTACAACATCCGTAGTAATTTGATGTAAAAATCAGCTTATGCATTTATTTACTATTTTATTAACAAAATAATAATTAAGTACTTAATACACCCCAATTTAACAAGCCATAGACACTAATAACATTAGTAAATACCTACTTAAATAAAAATAAAAAATGCCTATATGTATGTACCTATTCCTTTACTTACTTAAATTAGGTTAGGTAGGGTGAATGTACCAGTGCCTGACCAGGCACCAGTTATTGACCAAAATAAAATAATAAAACAAATAATAAATAAATAATAAGCTTATTTGAATTCTCGCGCCAGTAATTGGTCATTTAGCATGTTTTTAGGCATAATGTGAACAATAATAGAGAATTTTGAATGAAAGTAAAGTCATTGGTTTTGAGTTATTATCGTTCGTGTCAACGACTATCTCATTATTTTCTATTCTGACGGCCATACTGTAAGGATGTAGAAATAGAAGATGGTTTTTTAAATCCATAATTAGTCATGTTTTTGCAATAAATCTGAGCTGACTCCATATTTATCAAGTAGTATAATGTGTGTGGTTCTATATTGTGAGAAAATTTTATTCGATTACTATGTGGAAACCTTTTTTTTTGGGTGGTCAATATACTGGATCATAAAATAATCTATTTTCCAGAGGTTGACCAATCTGGTCTATGATTGGTGTTTTTTAATTTCTTTATTTTCTGGACGTTTTCTTTGATATAAATAATAAATGATACTTACAGTCAAACACTGGTAATTAGTTAAACATAACTAATTACCAGTGTTTGACCACTGGTCATTCACTGGTGATCTTCATATATCAACGTTGTTCCAGTTAGTTGACCATTTGGAATATAATTATGTATGTGTGTATGTCTCAAGAGATGAATTTAGGGTAGTGCATAATTGGGCGGGTTCCCAACGTGCATGTTCAAGAAATTAATAATTTTAACTTGTGTTTTGGTTTGTTGTGATGGTTACCTCTAAACATCAGGTGAGCCTTGTTCATGAGCAAGTAAATAAAATATATTTACATAATAGTCACTGCCACCGATTTTTTAATTGTTAAACTCTTTAAATTTGTAGCTGTCCATAGTAAATTGTTAAGATAGTATCTTGATGGTCTTAAGTTGTTTTTATATCAGCTGTGATTGATATTACATAATAATATGCAAATAATAATGTGCAATTACATAATAAAAATATATCAAATAAAATGGTATCAGATACTGGTCAACCATTGGTACCAAAGACGGTTTATTACTAGATCAAACTGGTCAAAGATAGGCACATTCGCCCTCGACGCATAAAAAAATTAATTAAAAAATAACTAAAGGCTTTCATAATATTCTAATAATGGCAATGCATTGCATGATATCTTAGCAATC
Source organism: Plemyria rubiginata (assembly GCA_963576535.1). NCBI lineage: Eukaryota > Metazoa > Arthropoda > Insecta > Lepidoptera > Geometridae > Plemyria > Plemyria rubiginata. The sequence continues at coordinate 6,465,203 of OY754926.1, forward strand.
ATCGATATATGCGCCAAAAATTATATATTCAATATCTTAAGAGTAGGAAGATAATTTATATGAAATGCTGCCTTAAATGGTTTGGGACTGGTGCATCCACTCTACCTAGTAAGTAGTAATATTTATACAACTTAATCAATGCTTATGCATTTTCATTACTAAGTAATTATAAAAAAAAAGAAAAAATTAAGAAAAAGATTTTTTTTTGTACTATATACATAGTAGAACAACGAAACTAATGTAAGTAAAAATGTAATAAATAAATTTTATTTAGATATTTATTTATTGAATCACAAGGATCATTTTGAAATGTCATAAAAGTAGGTAAACTTAGTGGTAGGTACTACCATGTCACTAAACTAAAACAGGTAACAAACTCATGGCTTGGCTCCTTCATTTTTAATAGTACACTGAAAATCTTCATACCTATTTGGTTGATAATATAAAAATCGTATTAATATGGGTAGGTAAGAAGAGTTTATCAGTTGTAGTTACGGTGAAGATAACAAATAAAAATACCTAGGTATTTGTTTTTATTTATTTATTGGAGAACCAACAGCTTTTTAATTCACAGACTAAACACATATTTAAATTTAGAGAGCCAATTAGAAGTTCCTACAAGTAGCTTTGTTACATATACAATGAGTACCTATATTTAGCTATGACACAAAACTAGGTAGTGCACAAATATATAAGTAACATAAGCTATTGGGTTAATAATTTTACTGTAGAGAACCTATTGTCTAGTTAAAATTGTTTCTATTTAGACACTAGGTACTCTACAATATTGGATTTATACCTAACTAGCTGGTACCCGCGACTTCGTCTGCGTACTTTTAATCTCTTCATCCCTTTTTTTCGCAATAAAAGATAGCCTATGTCCTTTCTCAGGGTCTAAAGATTGTCTGTGCCAAATTTCATCAAAATCGGTTGAGAGGTTTAAGCGGGAAAGCGTAACGGACAGACAGAGTTACTTTCGCATTTATAATAGGTATTAGTAGGGATGTTGGCAAATAAAAAATTCCTGGTAGGTACCAATTTTAATTATTTATTTGTAGCTTCCTATAAGTTTTTCAGAATTCGGTTTACTATTACCCTCTGTGTCATTTAAGAAGGATAACACTCATTAAAAACTTTTAGTGTAGGTACTTAAATGTATTATTAGATTACTTAATAGTTTGTATCTGCTCCCTTTGCTATTGAAAACATTCTAAATTATCTTCCTACCTACTTACAGCAGTGTTGGTCTAGTAGTAGCAATTTTGCTATCCCCTATTTAAGTAAGTACCTAGGTATATTCCCATCATAACCTGCTCATTCCACCTGTTCAACATCTTGCTAGGTGATATATTGCAACATGTTTGTTCATCCCATATTTAGTTAGTACCTATGTAGTAAGTTCCAAGGCATTTAGTGTAACTAGGTAATTTAGGATATAGATTATACTATGTACCTCTATGGGTTTGTTTCTAGGTAGGTACCTATGTCTGTTAAAATTGCTATTTATAAATTCATTTTTCTATCAAGATCATTATTTTATTAAAGAGGCAAGGCACACACACCTATAAACTCATATTTATAATGACTCCCAAAAATATTAAATACAGTGACCTGGATGACATCCAAACTGTATGAAAATTATTGTAATATTGTGTATATATTTTTGGCAATCCTAAATAAGTAAATAAATAAATTATCTGGTATGTGCTTAAGTACGATGGTATGACAATAAACTTAAAGAGAAACATGGTTCAATTACCACTTTTGAGTCTTAGAACAAGAAATCAATAAATGGCTAGCCTACCGCTACAGATAACTCATACAAAAACCATTCTTATCTACCTGAAAATAAATATCTAATCCTTGTCACCCAACAATACATTCCTACTTCAAAGGATGTGAAGGACCATCAAGGCATCAAAACCTGTTACAGATTTCACACAGTTAAAACAAGCATGACTCATATTGTATGGAATATGCTGTCACAGCTACGTATACGCGTAGCTAGCTCACTCACACATCGTTCTTGTATTCCACTCCTCAGGGCTTTATGTCAAATTCGGAGAAGTACTACCACCGATCCTGTTTCGGTTTGTATGCCTCAAGTTGATGGACGCAGGGCAGTGTATCGTAGGGCACGTTCCGACCGTGCGTGACTTACGAGGCAATGCTTTGTTATAGGTGACGATTACCATTTAACATTAGGTGGGCCATCTGTTTGTTCCATCAGGTAGTTGTTAAAAAAAAGTGAAACTGAACATCACTTAAATAGAAACAAAAGAAGTTAATGGCCGTTAGCTATTTGTTTAGGGTGCTGAATGCATTGGCATAAGCCAAACGCTATAATATGGAACTCGAAACGGCCTTATAGTTTAACAAAATTTGGTAGGTACTCTCTATAAAAATAATCCTTGATAGACGAGCTCGCGCCCAGGCTTCGCACAGGCGCAGTTTTTCTAGTAGGTATAGTATACATATAAACCTTCCTCTTGAATCACTCTGTCTACCTATTATAAAACCGCACCACAGACAACGGGAAGCGACTTTGTTTTATATGTATACTTGGTAGGTATTTAGTGATGATGAATTATATAAAACTACTTAACTGGATGTTCCATTTATGCTGTGATCGTGAATGATCATACAAACAAACACATACAAAATATTCTTAACTCATTCAAACTATACTAGGTATCTTATCTATAGTAAGATTTGTTGAACAAGACAGGATAATGGTCCGCAATCCAAACGTGTCTAGACTTGTCCAAGTGATGTGGTTTAGCTGTACGATAGTTAAATTTAAATAAAATAGCGCATTATCTAGGTAGGAATGTCTGCTGTATAAGAATTAAAATTTACAATTATCGATGCAGATCAAAAAACTACACAGTTTTAGCTTGTAAAATCGGCAGTATGTGTGGAAAATTATAATCAATACCACTAGGAAGGTATCTATAAACTTGCATAAGTAAGTACTTCCTACAATACAATTTATTGATCCAGCTTTAATAAAAGTCTTTGTTTCGAATTATAAATGTGTTATTAAATCATTAGAAAGACAGCTTTTAAAGTGCTCCACTCTTACTTTGGTAAACAATATTGACCGCAAATCCGAAATACCTACTAAAGCTAGAAATTAAATTCTTTAGTGCCTCATTTATTATTAGAGCAGATAAGTGCTAGCTATTCCGGGTTGTAGAAAAAAACGTAACAAAAGGTAAAGACCTCTAGCCCTAGGCCATTGATCCGCGCTGAATCTATTTTGATATAACTTAAAATAACTAGGTATCTCGCGAATGTGAATGCATTTGCTTTAAAGGAAATGGGATCGATACAGAACGAAAATATGTTGAGCACAAAAGCCTGCGATTTTCACGGTGGCAAATAATAGTTCCAGTTCGCTTTGGTTGTTGCTGAGTTTCATATTCGAATTCAGAGAAAAAGTACTTAATGTGTAAATGTTTATGATTTTGTTCGAAAATTCATTTATAATTTATAACTTCTTGCTCTCTCTGTTTTCAGAACTATACTACTCGCACGACATGTTTTCACAAAATTATTTTATGTTCATTGGATCGAGTTAGGTTAGATAGACTATGAATAATACGTTCTACAATTCAAATTTTAACTGCCACATACCTATCTCAAATTTGTTACATTTATTAAATAACTAGTTGCGCCCCGCGGTTTCACCCGCGCAAATTTAAATCCCGGTATTCCCACGGGATAAAATATATCCTATGTGCTATTCCAGTCTATAATCTATCTATTTTTGCCAAGTTTCATCCAGATCCGTTCAACCGTTCCGGCGAAAAAGAGTGACAAACATCCATCCTTACCTACAAACTTTCGCGTTTATAATACCTACTTAGTAGTAGGATGATAAAAACCGTTCAAAAAGATTTATTTATTTAATTTGATATTTTTATTTGATTGGATTTACTTAAGTTGATTTGTTTCTTTTTTAATTTGTTGCTTTTTTACCCGAGTGCCGAGGGTTGGTTGGGTTGGGTTGGCGTGTATCTATCCATGTACCTATGCATGTATTTATGTATCTTTCCTTCGATATTTCCTTTATTACCACGTAGCAACCAAACGGCTGGATGGATTTTGATGATTCTGGTATCAAAAGATTTGTCGCAACTTCCCAAGTGTTCTTAGAATAAAAAAAACCCAAAAAGTCACGTGGGAAGGAAAGCAGGAGCGATATTCTCTCACATTAAAAAAACATATTTTCGCTATCATTGCAATATGGGTATCAAAATCAAGAGAGTGATAAGTGTTTTCAAATAATGTATTAGTTTTTTATTTAAAGTAAACCCTCAATGACAAAACCAGAACGCAAAATTCGTTAAGTCACTTTAGTGAACTAGGCCATGAGTGATACTAAAATATATCATAAAACCTTCTCTATGGTCATACAAATCGTTTAGAAAAAACCGCATCAAAATCGATGAAGGCGTTTCGAAGATATTAAGAGTTTTGTAATAAAAAAATGTGATTGCTGGTAACCCCAAAGTGATCAAAATGAGTTATACAACCACAGGTAAACTGCTAGGACATAGACGAGCCTCCGACTGTCTGCGATCATTACATTTTTATCATTCGTCAAGACTGAAGAAAGGATATTAAAAGTACCAAATTTAAAACATTATCTTATTTACCTACCTACATACGTTTTAGTTCGTGCACTCGGGTTTTTTTATTTTTTAATAAATCTTCTTGTTTAATAAAGAGCACCGGTGGTCTAGTGGGAGTGACCCCGCCTTCCGATCGTAAGGTCGCAGGTTCGAATCCGGCCGTGCACCAATGGATTTTTCTATCGAAAAATTTATGTGCGCAATGCCAGTGCTCTTAAACGGTGAAGGAAAACATCGTGAGGAAACCAGTTAGTATTCTAACAGCGGCGATGGGCTTGCAACCTGTCACGTATAGAATACTAACTACTGCAAAATGTGGGTATGTGCCAAATGTAATGTTTGGACGTACCTCTGACTACCCCCTTAGACATCCTCAAAGAATCTTGAATTAGTACCTACTTGGTACTGGGAGATCTGAAGGGATATCTACCGTGCCTGGGGATCAAAGTCGTGAAGCTGTTTCAGTTTCAGTTTTTTTTTCTTGTTTAATTTGATTTGATTTAAGTAAGTAGGTAAGTAGTTTGATTTGATTTTTTTTTATTTGATTTATGCTGTCTATCGGTCTTGAAAATACCTGATAGGTATTTCTTGCAGGTATAGTATAGATAGATAGACGGTATAGGTCAAACAATTACTTCATTGACTTCGTGTAAGCGTAGAATCATAGTCCTTGCAGTAAACCTGACATCCAAAACTAGATTTATAATAGATTTCCTCTTTATAAATTATTAGTGTAGACTAGATAGAGATTTCTGCAGCGATTATCAGCATGTTTTGTTAGCAAGTGACACCATTATAGTAGTCGGCAATGTGAGCAGTGAGGTCACTGGAATCCGTCCACCTGCAGTCGCGGTTCGTTGCTTTCTGAGTTCATTCGTTTAGAAGGCAGCCACAGTTCAAAGAGTAATATTTGAACCTATAAAAATATAGCACCGTGATTCGCATCATCACTACATAGTATAAAACAAAGTCACTTTATCAGTCCCTATGTCCTCTTGTCCCTTTGTATCCTTAAGATTTAAGGATACAAAGGGACAAGAGGACATAAAACTACGCAACGGATTTTGATGCGGTTTTTTTAATAGATAGAGTGATTCAAGAGGAAGGTTTATATGTATAATACATGCATAATATGTGCACCCGTGCGAAGCAGGGGCGCGCGGGCGGGTCGATAGTTTTGCATATTTCAGTAAAGAAGTGTGTTCTCTGTTGTTTTTATTACGATTATTTCTCTCGTATCATGAGATACTTCAAAAGGTGACGTGTTAGAAAAATAGATTGCCTTAAAATTTTTTTCATTATATTTAATTTTTCATTACTCATCTGTTATGCTTACTTCCGTCCGACTAGGACGAGAGGAGAGGCGACTTCTTATTCAAAGCAGCAGCTGTCATTATAATGTTGCGTGCGTTTGCCTATCAAACCCACTAGTTATTTTATCTCATTGTACAAGAAAGTTTTCGATAAAATGCTGTTTACTTATCTACTTAACGGAAACGTTACTTGGTATTTCCATACCTACCTACCTAATAAATAAATACGCATCTAGCTGAGTTTGTTTTTTTAATTAAAAACTTCACATACAAATACAATGTAGTGCTAGGAGGATTTAATGCCTAATAACATTGTCTACCAGTCTTCCTGGACGATTTAAGCACAGAAGAAATAATAGTTACCTACCTAATTTAATTTCATACTCCATCTTCATTGCCTTTCTGTGACCTAGCTGCATCGTTGTTTTTATTCTAAACTTAGGCTCAATAATTACGAAGGTAAACCTTTAAGAATAAAGATAACAATTTATTGTAAGGTCAAGTAATTATAATCTCTGATACTTTACGGCTTATTTCTCTAGACGTTTTTCGATAAGATAAGATAAGATAAGATAATGTTTATTTCAGACAAAAAAGAGATACATATGAGTTGAGCCATACAGAGGTCTTATTCTAGGGATTTTAGCTTATCAGGCAATCTGGCACACTCTGGTTACGGAACATTACCTTCCGTGCTAGTTAAAAACTGTGTTACGGCAAGGTAAGTGCTTCTCTTCGATGAAAGTAGAAAAACATTTTCAATTTATTTTACTTCCAAATCGCCTCTTATCCGATATTCTGATAGCTCACGTTTCAAAACTCGGCACAAACACGTGAGTACGTAGGTAATTGCTCACGTTAAGTAAAAACAAGAGTAGGTAGGTACTAGGTACCTATAATATAAATCCTCAAATAGATGTTACTAACCGGAGCAAGTATGCGGACCAACCTGCGTCTATTATACCACTCAGATAGCACTGAATACATTAATCAAATATAGTTTCTATGGATACTACTATACCTTTAGATGTGTCTCATTAAAAATAAAACAGAATTAGAATTCGCTCGACAGTGCCAGCTCGGTAGAGCCTTTTGCCACAGAATAGGTAGTTAAACTGTGCTAAGCGCAGAGAAGAAACAAATGTGAACTTTTTATATGATCGAGGTACTGCATGACTCTCGGCATAGCAACGAACATTTTTATTTAAATTCAAAAGCGTGCTAGTTTGAGTGTTGAGCTCCTTCAATTACTTTAGCGGAACACAACACATCACTCATATTTCAGTAAAATGTTTTTAAAATTTAAGCATGGTAAAATACCTAGTTTACGTATTCTCGTCTTTTGATTCATTCAATTCATTTCCGCTTATTGGCTGTCGTCAATCTTATTATTCCGTGTTCATTTAAAGATAAGTGGTGAAGCGAGAAGGGGGTTGCATATTGTTAGTCCCTCCCTACCTACCCCTCTTTTTTGCGCGACGGAGTGGAGATTTGGGTTCATCGCCACTAGAAGGGTACGGCAAGCAAAAGCTCCAACTTTTTTATTTGTCTTAACATGCCACCCCATTTCAACTAGGTATGCGCTGTAATACTTTTTCAGTTTTGATGTTTTAGTAGTTATGTCAGAAATGCTATGATGGTAATGCTGAAATTTCTATAACTATTCCCTTGTTAAGTTTTGGATGGAATACGATCATTCGCGTTGAATGGTTTAACAAGAAATTCAAGATACAGTTAATTGACGACCTCTGTGGCGCAGCGGGCGAGATTCCGCCTGCGACGCTAGAGGTTGCGGATTCGATTCCCGCCTCGGAACAAATTTGTGTACGATCTGCAGAAATTTGTTCCGTTGGTCTGGGTGTTTTCTATGTATATAATAAAAAATATCTATCTATGTAAGTATATAATGTATTAAATATATTAGTCATCTAGTACCCATAACACAAGCTTTGAGTAGCTTACTTTGGGGCTAGATGGTGCTGTGTGGATTGTCCAGCATTAAAAAAAAAAAATTAGTCACCTTAGTAATTAGTTAAAACTTGGTTGATCCCTTTGATTTTTATTTGCCTTGTTTTAAAGTATTCTCTTATCTGTCTAATTCTCTTATAGTACCTAGTTTACGTTAAGTGTTTATTACTTATTTATGATTTACTTAATGTTGTTTTTAGATTTTTTTTTTCTGTTTTCGTTTGTTTTAAATATTTACCATTCACTAAAATGTTGTTGAGTTCATTTGTTGAGCATGCTGAGGTTGCCTATAACTGAAAGAGCACATGATGTAATACAAACTTTATGGAAATTATTGTAATTTTGTATATCTTTTGTTGGAAATCCTAAATAAAATAAACAAATCATTTGATAGTGTTGTATCTTGTTGCAGGTATCAGGTACCCGCAATGATTGATCAGTGGTAGCGGGGCGGTGATGCAGCGTGGGCACGCGGGCGGCGCCCCGCAACCGCAGGCCTTCGTCGCCGCGCCCGCTGCCTCGCACTACCGCACTCACTCCATCCTAGATATCGACGATCAGGTACTGCACATCGGGCTAGAAGCTCTCGTTAGGCTGCCTGTCCATTGACCCGCAGCGAGGCGGCGGTGCGGAGAAACTGAGAAATATTAACCACTAGTTGCGCCCGTGGTTTCACCCGCGCAGATTTAAATCCCGGTATTCCCACGGGATAAAAAGTAGCCTATGTGCTATTCCAGACTATAATCTACCTCTCTGCCAAGTTTCATCCAGATCCGTTCAGCCGTTCCGTCGTGAAAGAGTAACAAACGTACGGTAAAATCTCTTAGTATTTTTTTTTTCAAAAACTTGCTAAGTAAACGTTTAATTATTTATTTAGTAAGTTTTTGAAAACAAAAAACTATAATTAAGTATTGTATAAATGTTTGTGTGCACTTTTTCAGCATTGTTTCTTGTCTATAGATTTGTAATTTAATAAAGCTCATAGTAACTTATTATCTACAGGCTACAGTCAAACGTTTTCCTCAATGAATTCCATACATGGAAATCATATTTACTTAGTTACCTACTGCAGTATAACGTAATGAATATCCCTGTTAGATAAAGTTAATATATTTGTTTTATTGTTTTATTTAATTATAGATCCCTGCTTCGGTGATAAGCAGTGTTGGCACAGTGAGCCTATCGCAATCTACTTCGCATCCAACTCCTAATATAACAATGGCCAATCCAACCAATCTTGGTAATGCCAGCAGTGGCAACGCGCCTCAACCGCCTGCCCAGCATACGCCATCGCAGGCTCCTGTCCGGAACCTGCCCAAAAAACGCAAGTTCGATCCATCGGTCCTAGAAGAGATGGTCCAAACTACTTGTGCCAACAACAACACAGTGCCGATCCCGCCACCTGTGGAATACCATCACACTTTTCAACGTACTGTCCTTCAACCCTCCCCAATTATCCAGCATCCATCACCTCCCCAGGAAAAACCTTTCTCTATATACCCCAACATCGATATATCAGAATGGCGAGATCATAGAGTTTTGGCCAAACATAGAGGGATCTATATCCCAGGCGTGATTCGCCAAGCTGAAGGTTGCAAAGTGCTAGTGGAACTAGACGGTTATGAGAACGAACCGGTGGAGTATTGTGACGTGTTCGGGATTAATAAGAACGATGTGATTAGTGACGCGTGCCCTCAAATGAGCCATCTCCTGACTGGCTCAGCTTGTGTGGTCAGGACTTCGGAAACCAATAGGGATAATGTGCAAAATGTGTTTGTAAAAGGATTTGTCGCGCATGTGATAAACACGCCTATAAGGAGGATCACAGTAAGGGTGAGTTAATTTTGAATTGTATTAACTCCTGTACGGAATTTTACTGACTTACTATTACAATCGATATTAATTACATCAGAGACATCCACTCCAGTACTATTACTTGACTCTGAACTTTATGTCGCCGTGTACAAAGTCCACATTCATTAGATCGGCGACATCCAGTCCTGCACAGAGCTGTTGGAGCTGGAAGTGAAACGGGCCGATATCCGGCTGCTGCAGCCGCCGTGGGCCGACGAGCTGGAGGACGCAGGCTCGCACTCCGCCTCGCTGCACTCGCAACAGTTGAGGCTGCACCAGCCGCCAATGCAGGTCAGTCACCTATACGTACCTTTTTTAACCAAGTTCAAAAAAGGCGGAGGTTCTCAATTCGACGTTGTTATGTTTGTTACCTCATAACTTTTACTTGGTAGACCTATTCTGATGATTAGTGTTTTTATCAAAAGCTGATGGTGTTTGTCATGTTGTCCCATTTGGGAAGATCAAACGAGTAAGATTCAGATCTAACAAGTAGTTTTTGAGTTATTGTAGTATTAGTGTATTTTAATGCACTGGGCATTTGTCGGTTTATTCTTGAAAGAGTTATTGTATTTCCGTCTTATAATAATCTTTACTCAATTATTATAATGTGCCTAATCGAACGTTACGCGCGAATGAAACAGTGATGGAGATAAGCATAGTATCCCAAGCAGCTGTCTGGCCAGACTAAGGGGTCAGTTAGTTTATATATGTTATAAATGAAGGAAAACATATTTCAATGTAATCTCCAGATGGGCAGCGATAACTTCTACACGTCATCGCCGATGCCCGGCGCCGGGCCTGGCGTGGTGAACGTCGGAGCTCTCTCCAACGGCTCTATAGACGACCTGAGGAAACGCGCCTTCGACGACTACGGAGAAAGCGATGATGATCTTCGCAGGGAGGACATCATGTTTCCCAACGACGTCTCTCATATGGGTAAGTACTATAGCTCGACCGCCGTGAAGTCCTTCCCATTGGACCAATCAACGGGGGCATTATTCTCTATGACATAGGAGATTCCTTGCCCCAAACCGTGAGGTTTCAAAACTTGAGGTTAGGCTTTATTCTTTATACTTTGCCCTAACCGTGTGACTTCACAACGTGATCTAAACGCAAACGCGATTGGTTTGGTCATAGTGAATAGCGCCCCAGAGCTTGCGCGGTTGTCGTACACGCGTGTGTGTGCGTCGGTTGTGTGCGCAATGGTAAAGAGGATCATACAAAACAACGCTAGGATCCAAGCTTAGTTTCTTGCCAATTCTTGTAGGCTTTGGTCGCGACGAACTGGCGGTAGATTCACCTATATAAAGACGTTTCAAAGTGATCCCTGTGATTGTACTGAATAAAGACCGTTTTGATTTGGAATGCCGTATGTACTTGTGCGTATCCATCGCCCCGCGTCCCGCATAGAGGAAGATGGGGGAATGCCGATTACCTGAGAGAAAAATGCTCTATTTGTTTTTTCATGTCTTATGTTCGTTTTGAGGTTTAGAGACTCTTGCCTGCTCAAGTGTTACAACCCCTGCGCTGCAGCGTGCTCGCTGTGCTTAAAGGCACCTTATTTAATAAGTTATTGGAGTGAGCGGTATTACCCGACACGATCGCCATTACCCCTGCTTACCCTATCATCAGGAGGGTCGAGTGTACGAAAGTTGCGCTATAAGTACCTACTGATTAACAGAAACAGCTTAAGGCTTTTATCCCCAGTTGGTAATCTCTTCATGATTAATGCAAGCTCATACTTGCTGCTAAAATTCTAACTGGAACATGCTCGAAGCTTGGAGTACTCAAAAATCTGTGTCTACAACTTCAACCAATTATTCCTTCTGGGCTCTCCTAATCGTCTAATGAAACTAAAATGTAGGCAAAACGGTAAAATTGTTTCAGACTGCAGCAACAGTAAACGTAGCAGTCTACAAAGTCGCGGCAGCACATCCAGCCTCCTAGAACGCTGCCTAACCCCCAGATCTCAACCGCCTACTCCTAGGTAAACGTTCGTTTCATTTATTCACTCACACACTAACTCCTTAGTTTATTACCGGTCAACTCAACATCTGGTGATCCATCAGCCTTTTTTTTAACAGCCTTTACAGCTCAGTTGGTAGTAGCTCTGCCTTCTGTGCCGTAGGCCGTGGGTTACCCACCGTGAACAAACATTTGTGTGATGAACATAGATGTTTGTTCTGTGTCTGGGTGTTATATCATACTAAAAGTTTGTATTTACAAAAAAATATGAGTAGTATACAGGGTTACAGGAAAAATCGTGCTAGATCCGTTAAGGGCGTGGAGTACCCATCATATCTGACTGAACATATCTAATGATACGACAAGAAGAAGAAGAACCTAATGATTTAAATTATTCGGTTTAGACAAAATCCTCGCTGAATTATCTCTCTGTATCTACCTCTGTACAGGCTAATCTGAACGTATTTTCCCCAGGTCTTCCCTAGTAGATTGCTTTATTTATGCAACAATATTGTATCGTATATGTAATTGAAGTGATAATGTAGTGGTAGTGTAATATCATAATAATCTGTGTGCCTCTAGTAGAGACGCTGTCAAAACCATACATCATCATCATCCACAGCTTGACTTCACCCACTGCTGGGTCGATACCCAGCAGTGGTACCTACCTTAGTTTGTGCCATCTACCAGATAACCATACAACAGCGTTTATCTTTTGTTTTCAGATCTCAAGCGGCAACCCCGCACAAATACAAGAAAGGTGACGTGGTCTCAACCCCGACGGGCATACGGAAGAAGTTCAACGGCAAACAATGGCGCAGGCTCTGCTCCAAAGATGGATGCACGAAGGAGAGCCAGAGACGAGGGTTCTGTTCACGACACCTCTCTCTTCGAGGAGTGACGCGGTCGTCCAACACACCCTTGGCTCAGGGATCCGCGCATACTCCACAGCAGAGGTAAGGGTTGTACTCGTAGATTTGAGATAGAAATAAGTTTTGAAGTGCTTGTTCTATATAATTCATCATTGATAGATAGATAGACAGGTAAATTCTTTATTGTACACAAAGCAAAAAGAAAACACATACAGAAACTTAAAAAAAAAGAATAGGTACAATGGGCGGCCTTATCGCTAAAAGCGATCTCTTCCTGACATTGATGACCTATTGCAGTCCACTGTTGGACATAGGACTCTCATGGCACGCTACTGAGCCCAGACTTCAGCTCTCTCTCCATTCAGTTTTTAATTGACTATTTATTGATTGATTTCAATAAAATATATTTTCTCCAAGTAATAAGGCTATATAATTACTTGGCTAGGCTTTTTTGTGATTAAATGTCGCAGCCATGAGGCTGCGACACTAAATCAATCATGACATCCCGATTATTTGGCTTCAGCAAAATGATATCAGAATGGAGATAACTCGAAATCTTACTTTAACCGATTTTGACAAGTATTGAAAAATTAAAAATACCCTACAAAACATCTAATTACAATCAGTTCCGCATCCACCTGTTTTTATCTAACTCAATAATACATGTAGAAGTCATCTTAATTATTTTTTGAGCAGTGTTCTTCACTATTATGGCTATATTATGTTTAATATTTTTCCACAGAAGCAGTAGTAAATCACTCTCGTCGAGTGGAACGGGCGTGGAAGGAGACGAGACATCGCGCGAGTCGGACACAACTCCGCCTAACTACCGCGTCACTGGTAGATTCGACTCTGATGAAACGGAGGCCGCTAATATGCTGGGTATGTAGCCTCGAGCTTATAATAACTTACAGCAAAGGGTGTCTGTATGGCCAGTGGTGACCCAGGCATAGAATGGGCTTGTTAACCTACAACATAAGTCTTTAGGACTTAGTGTAGGTTCCGTCTACAACACGATAATAATCAGCCATTAACAAGATTATAAATGTTTTGATTATTATAATTTTTCTTGTTTATAGTTCAGAAAAATTGCATAAAACCACAGTATTTTATGCAATTTATCTGAAAAAAATAATTTATTATTGTTATTATGCAAGAGAACTCAATAAATATATAAATAAATAAATAATGCTGGACAATCCACACAGCATCATCTAGCCCCAAAGTAAGCTACTCAAAGCTTGTGTTATGGGTACTAGATGACTGATATATTTAATACATTATATACTTACATAGATAGATACTTTTTATTATACATAAACACCCAGACCAACGGAACAAATTTCTGCAGATCGTACACAAATTTGTTCCGAGGCGGGAATCGAACCCGCAACCTCTTGCGTCGCAGGCGGACTCTCGCCCACTGCGCCACTGAGGTCGTCAATATGTTCATCACTTCTATCAACTTGCTCCATAATTTTTAATACATAGGTACATTAGGTATAATTAAATTTCTGCAACCGTGAAAGAATACGTGAGGTATCTTTCACGCATTATGGGTCGCCTTAAAGTCCTAATGCGGATGCAGGAGTCCAATTCAAGTAACATCGTGAACAAGAGATGGGCTCTTACTACGTCCTTTGGACATCCTCAAAGAATCTATTTTTGATACTTGGGATGGCAGAAGAAGAAGGGTACTAAGAGATCTCAGTTGATCTACCGCACCTAAGGATCAAAATCGTTAAGCGGTCTAGTTTTCTATAAACAATAAATATCTTTATAAATAAATATTGGATCTATCTTTATCGTTTCTCTTTTACTATAAAGGTTTGTTTTGTCTGCAGTATCGCTGGGTAGTTCCCGATCGGGCAGCCCGGGTGCGTCGCCTGTCGGCGGCAACTCCCCTCATAGCGGGCTACGGAGCAACGTGTTTGTACCCATATCTTCGCCGCAGCCGCCGCATTCGCAGGCGACTTACACCAGCCACCACCATCTTATACGGTAATATTATCCTTCCTTCCTACTAATATTATAAACGCGAAAATGTGTATGGATGGATGGATGGATGTTTGTTACTCTTTCACGCTGGAACGGCTGAACGGATCTGGATGAAACTTGGCAGAGAGATAGTTTATAGTCTGGAATAGCACATAGGCTACTTTTTATCCTGTGGGAATACCGAGATTTAAATCTGCGCGGGCGAAACCGTGGGGCGCAACTAGTGCTAATATATATCTTCATAGCTTTCATAGCTATTGGTAGTAGCTCTGCCATCTGCGCCGTAGGTCGTGCGTTCGATTCCCACCGAGAACAAACATTTGTGTGATGAATACAGATGTTTGTTCTCTGTCTGGATGTTATATAATATTATAAGTATGTATTTACAAATAAACTATATAAGTAGTATAACAGCTTTACGTTCCCATATTACAAGTTTTGCTTAGTTTTAAACTAGATAGTGCTGCATGGATAGTACCTACACTAATATTGCTATAATATTATCTATGTTATCAATTATGGAAACCAGGTTGAAGAATATTACGTCACAATAGAATAATTATTTTTCCAAGAGACACATTTACGCGAAGCAAAATCAATTTTTATTTTGAAAACATTTATTCGTCTCTTTTGATTTGAATTTAACTTCCAAAAAAAGCTACAAAGCTCTACGAATTTGTTCTATCATTTAGACATACATTTTTAAATTAGGAAAATACCATGTTTATAATAATTCACTTTTCACAAACATCTAAATATATATAACTCAAAGATGACTGACTGACATAGTGATCTATCAACGCACAGCCCAAACCACTGGACGGATCGGGCTAAAATTTGGCATGTAGGTAGATGTTATGACGTAAGCATCCGCTAAGAAAGGATTTTGATCAATTCTACCCCCAAAGGGATAATAAAATAGGGGATGAAAGTTTGTATGAGATTTTCAAAGGAAACGAGCGCGAGCAAAGCCGCGGGATCAGCTAGTGGTAAATATCCCGTTTTAAATGTAAATTAAGTTAGAACTTGTATCACTATAATGAAGCAGTGAGTGCCTCCAGCAATTGAATGTGATTTGTCTCTCTCAGACCAGAGTTGGTGAGGCCTGGCAGAGTGAGTTCCCCGGTCGGCGGGGTTGCTACCAGCGTTATCAGGGTTTCTCCGGGGCCTAACTATTACCAGGTAACTTTTACTTCTAATTAACCGTAACGGCGAGGATATCCCAGAACCTGCAACCTCCAAGACGCCTCGGGGGTACTGGCTGCTCGGCGCGAGCACTTGAACAGCTAGATTTCGTTAGATTTTCTTCTCAAGAGATTAATAATAAATAAATTTTGAATTTTTTTTTACACAGCGCTAGTCAATAGTAATCCCTATCTTTTGATATAACTTTGACATGATTTCAAGAAAAACTTAGTAATGGATGTTTGAAATATCGATTTAGTGTCAGCTTTATGATTTTTTTTATCGAGAAAATTATCATTATTTACGTTTCTATCTTTACACAGCGCTTTTCGTTTTTTTTTCATGTATTTTTTTACATGTTAGTAGATTTTAGTAGCTGTTTAAAAACCGTCCCGTGCCGCCTAAGGAGGGGGAGGTTCTGGGATATCCTCGCCTTAATCAACACTAGAAACCAATTATGTTAAAGAAACTTTTATCCAACTTGCACCGAAAATTTACCGATATGGAGTTTCAATAAATAAATAAATCCACAGGTTGAACCGCAGAACCGAAACGAGTCTTCAATACTCCAATCAAACCACATCATGAACAACGTATCTCAACCAAACATCAACGTCCAATCAGTTCTCAGCCATCAGCACCCGATCCAAACCAGCATCGCCCCAACCTCTCTTGCCAGCCTATCTCTCCCAACAAGCATATCGCTGAACCTCAACTCACACAACGTACAGACAAGCATCCACAACATACAAACGAGCATACAAAACACAATACAGAGCACCAACGATTTCCCTCACAACTTGGTCCTGAACCGAAACATTCCACTAAACAACGGGATCGAGGACCTGTATCGCCAGCCGATGCATATAAGGAACGGTGTTCACGAGTATCGACGAGACCTATCACCTCTGAACAACTTTATACAACGGGACTACGATGACGAAGACCATTCGGTGCCGCAGTCGAATGTCCTGCGCAACATGATCGAGAGACTCCCGGAGATATCAGAGAACAGAGTTCTTGAAGACAAGAGGATCTTGAAGCCAGCTCCGCTGCAGGCGAGGCTGCTGTCAGTAGTCGATACGGACGCTAAAGACTTGATAAAAAAGTTCTATGTGATCCCGAACAATGATAAAAAGTTTGTGGTCATCAAAAATGAACCGACGGAGAGTATTCAAGTAAGTATGATTCATAAAAGTGTACCAGTATAATTTTATCACGTTTCGCTTGGTGACCTTGTGTTTTTGTATTTACTTTTTAATTTTAAAACAAAAACTACGCCAATTTATTAAAATACTTACCCTATACACTATCCATTATCTGCAAACATATTATTATTTTTCAAAGAGAACAATTATTGATGTTGAAATATTTCGTTGCATTTCAACACTTTTGTTGATTTATCGGCCTAGTTATTTTATCACCGCGTAGCGTTGGCATGTTCAGATTATTGCACTCGAAATTCTGAGTATTAGATAATACTTTCACTCGTGCAATAGGTATTTATTAACACGTTTTATCTCGTCCTAACATTGAGTGTCGTCGTAATGCCCTATTTCGATGTCCTTGAGATAGCCACCCAATTCACGTGAACAATTCCTAGAATAATCCGTAGATTACATTTCGGGAACTACAATGGATGGATATTAGGCATAGGAGCCGTCATACAATGCTTTATCTGTGATTTGACGTAGCAAAATTACAATAACTGTTATTTATGAATAAAAACGAGTTGAGTTAAGGTTTCAAATTCAGTGGGTCTATGCAGAGGGCATACAACAATTGTAATACAAAACCTAAGAAGTATTAAAACGCAAAACAAAGTTATTCGTTCCGATGCGTTTGTGCCGTCCAAATAATGTGTGAACGTAAAGAATGATAAAAAATACCTGGGGAAGGGTCATTCTTGGAACTTTGCTATAAAAAATTGAACTGTTAGATGCTAATTTTAAGGTTTAAATTAGTTTTTATAAAATTAGCCAAACAGTTTGTGATGTTTTTTGAAATAATTTAAAAACTCGGCAGTTGGTGTGAATATTTATTATTACAATAAAAATAAATAAATAATGCTGGACAACAATCCATCTAGCCCCAAAGTAAGCTACTCATAGCTTGTGTTATGGGTACTAGATAACTGATATATTTAATATATATGTACTTACATAGATAGATATTTTTTATTATACATAGAAAACACCCAGACCACGGAACAAATTTCTGCAGATCGTACACAAATTTGTTCCGAGGCGGGAATCGAACCCGCAACCTCTGCGTCGCAGGCGGACTCTCGCCCGTTGCGCCACTGAGGTCGTCATTATTACAATAAAAAATCCACAGATAGAGCAGAAGTTGAGTCAATTCGCGCAGCACATGAATAACAATGAACCAGACATGGATCATCGGAACATGGATAATGGAGACCATATTAATGTAAGTATAGCGATAGCTACATCGGGGGTTTTTTTGTGTTCCATATTGCGAGCCCATATTGAGCCACGAGAGTGGGCATAGACTTTGAGGTACAAATCCTCAACATGCGGGTTAGAAACCTCGTGCACAATCTTTTCGATAAGTTGTGGTCTTTGTAAAACCTAATATCAAACATTAGTTCTGGTAGAGATAACACCGCCTACTGTTTGTGTACAACAACCGTAGACTCATTATAATAATATAACACCATTCAACTCATCGTTTTGATAGTCAGTGCTGTACCCTACTTATTTTAACTATGATGCCCTTTTCTGCTATAGGTACTTTTACTCGTAAGTTGTGAACCGTTTTCGAACACAACATAATTCATGTTAAATGTTATTTTTTAAGTATTTCTGCAAACCCAATTTAATCTTGATGTAATGTTATTGTTGCAGCTAAACAATATAAACAGCAGTGCTGTTATAGTGCATCCCAATCAGCTGCTGCCAGTTTTGCCGCCGCCTACACCGCACACGGCTATTATCGGTAAGTAACATTAGATATACTCAACTACAGTACAACTACATTATAACGTAGCCCGGTCTTAACATGATAAACGGACGACATTGAGGTTGAGGATACTCGTTTTATTAAAAAGGTTGGATATTATTTGTCCTTCCTAAAAATCAATACGGTATGGGAAGCCTCTATCTTAAAGGTAGGGTAATGATGATAGATAGATAACTCTTTATTGTTCACCACACAGAAACATAGTACAGAGTAAAAGCATACATTAAGGTAAAACAATGGGCGACCTTATCGCTAAGAGCGATCTCTTCCAGGCAACCTTGATGATGAATCAAGATTACAACAAGATACTTACCAAATACTTACAATTCTATATCATACTTTAACATACACAAGTTTCTCTTTAGGAAAGTTGGTATTGACGACAATACCAACTTTCCCATGAAGAGGATAATTATTACATTTGTTTGACTAAAACTATTTGTTCCAGTGTCAGGCAACATGGCATCCGGCGCGTTTCCCTGGCACTCTCTAGTGCCGCTGCTCACTGCGACTTCCCCTCCCCCCGCGGTGGCGCCGACGATACCTTCCCCCCGTACGCCCAATACACCTCACACGCCTCATACGCCTCACACGCCTCATACCCCCGCACATATTAAGACAGAGGACATCAAGACTGAGAACAGTGGTGAGTGTAATTGCCATTCCGTCTATGATATCGCCGGCTTGTGTGGGAAAACGCAATTGATGCTTTGATTTATGCCAATTATGTTGAATAATGACTTTAAGAAGGTGTCATATCGGCGAAACTACAATAGCTTGAAATACATGGGTTTTTGATTATTGTAGAGCTAGTTAATTGACTCAGGCGTGACTTTGCGGAAGTCCATTGTTAAATATAAATTAACTCGAACAAAACAATATGTAGTACTTATCCGCTGATCTAATCTCCTTAAGCTGGAATAAACTTAATTAGACTTCGACACGTGTTTCACTTCTCTACGAAGCATCTTCAGGAAAATTGACCCGCTGTGCACCGAACGTGTTACCTCGTCGAGCGCTGAGCTGAAAACTCATTCAGAGCTCATTCAGGCGAGTGCGCTGGTCCAATAAACTAAGTTTATTGGACCGGCACTAGTGACTTTTTGTAGTTAGTGACTTCTAACAATATAAATATGATATTTTTATAGTTATGTTACGTTTTCCTCTCGTCCGTCTTAATAACAAGAGGCTGAGAATATTGGTGTTAACTTTCTATTCGTCACTTGTGTCTGCAGAAGTAAAAAATTATTGTCATAAAATATTTTTCTTTTGCTTGTTTTTTGGTATTTGGTATTCAATACTGAAAACAGTTATTATAGTTTCCATGCCAGGCTGATTGACAATGAAACATGCTTTAAAGCCTAAATATCTTTCAATATTATCTCAATGATAGTGAAAGATACTGGAGGATGGAGGTTGTAAGATAAGTTCTCTTAAAAAATGTATTTCCAGACCCAGTGATATCAATGTGCACGGATGAAGACGACGAAGTGTTTGAATGCGAAGAGTCGCCGGGAGCTGTCGACGACCCCAAACGACACTCGCAAGCAGCTGCACTGAACTCGCCTGCTAGTGCTAATGAAAAGGTACCACTGCCCTCTATCAAAAATAAATAAAAAAGTTTTCTCTAAAGACGGAGTGGAGTTCTTCAAGGCGGTGTTTTAAAATTATAATGGGTCAGCTATGCCTGATTCCTCTGGTATTGCAGGCGCTAATAAACCACGATAATCTTTTTCCATCAGGCGGACCGTGCACTTTCAACTATAGGCAATCACAAACATGCTCTGTAATAATAAAAAAACTTGAAAAAAAAAGCTTAACTTAGTTTATCTGATATTCCAGAAGGAGCGCAGTCGAATCCGCCGTCCCATGAACGCGTTCATGATATTCTCGAAGCGGCACCGTCAGATCGTGCACCAAATGCACCCAAATCAGGACAATCGCACCGTCAGCAAGATACTCGGCGAATGGTGGTACTCGCTGAAGCCGGAGGAGAAGCAGAAGTACAATGAACTCGCTAGCGAGGTCAGTCTTAACTAGCATAGTCTTAGACCGGTTTACGTTATCACTGTACTGTACGTAAGTCCAGTGGCTGACTTACAACTAAGCACTTGTTTATATTATTTTCACTATATCTGTGGTATTCTTACTTTTATGTAAGAATTGTTTATCTACTTAGGTTGCCTGGTATAAAATGTATTAGCATTAAGCGGTCATAATATACTTCAATTGTGTATTTTTGTGCAATAACGTTAAAATGAATGAGTTTAATTTTAAAACAAAGTACGAAATCGTTATAGTTTGCTTCTAGTGTTTGACTTTTATGTTTAAATACTTAGAATAGCTCTCGCGTTATGTTTATTAAATTCGTGCATCTTTTATGAATAAATTTAATTAAAGTTACCTAATTTGTATATTATTTGTGCATTTTAGGTGAAAGAGGCTCACTTCAAAGCGCATCCAGAGTGGAAATGGTGTAACAAGGACCGCAGGAAATCGTCAAGCAGCCGAGACCCAACTGGTTCCATGCCACAGGTAAACAAACTTCACAGACAAATAATGGGAAAGATCTTGTATTTTGTTTATCTGACTAAACTTTGAGAAGCATAGACTTATACTCCTTTCCTACATCCGTGTTGAGAAGTAATCTAACCATCTTCAAATCAAATCAATTTTTTTATTTTGTAAGAATTTTAGGTACATGGTAAATAAAGGTCTTCATAAAATTCTAAGTATCACTAAAATCCTACCATTTCAGGCGTACAAAATCATTTAGTAACCTACCTACCTGCTTGTGACGAGACCGTAACAAAATAGCAACCGACACCCGGGAAGTTTTATCTGAAAGTTTGGAATGATGTTTGCTTTCAGAGCCCCCGCACGCCTTCGGAAGTGCCAATTAGCGGGGCGTTGACGATCAACACCGATGTGCCGGTTGCTGTACCTTCATACAATCATATCGGCTCTCCTCAGCTGAGCGATGATGAACAAATGGTAGGACAACGAACTTATTAACATTTGACTACAATAATAAGTTAAGTGCAATGTTTATGCTCTTTTTTAAAACCTGTTCATTCATTGACATGAAGGATTATTGTTGTTTATTCACTAATATCGCTACATCACTCATAATAGAACTAGGAATACGTATACAATAAATACGTTTTGTATGCGCAAACAATCCCCTTCACTCTTTTCCGGCGTTCTTTTTTGCGTGATGCGACCTATTCATTCTTTATTATTAACTTATGTTTACTTATGTTGTAATATTAATAATGTAATTCATGTTTTGTTGAATAAATAAATAAATAAAACTAGCCAATTAAGCCAAAGCTTGTAATAATGGGAAATAGATAGCTGATTTAATGCATAAAAATTATATACTTTTCTTTTGTAAATACGTACTTCTGTAGTACTATATTATAACGCTCAGACAATGAACACATAATATCTATGTTCATTAAAGAACTATTTGATCTCAGAAAGAACCCACACAGCCCGCAAAAGGCAGAAATATTACCATTTGGGGGTGTCAATCGAAATTCTATCTTTTTCAGCCTTTACAAATAAACCAAGCGGCACTTGAAGATCCTCTGCCGCCTGTTCAACCCAACTTGGAGATAGATCTGAAATGCGGCGAGAAAGTGACGGATTCCGATTCCGAAGGCATCGAGGCTCGCGACTATTTGACTCATCACGACCATACTAGGCGACCGAAGCCGATCAAAGCCAGGTTAATAATAATAATCACTACATAGTATAAAACAAAGTCGCTTTCTCTGTCCCTATATCTCTATGTATGCTTAAATATTTAAAACTACGCAACGGATTTTGATGCGGTTTTTTTAATAGATAGTGATTCAAGAGGAAGGGTTATAATGTATAATACATGCATAATATAGTAGAAAAACAATTTGCACCCGTGCAAAGCAGAAGCGCGCGGGGGCGGGTCGCTAGTTAGTAATAAATCTAGCAGCTATAGAATACGTGAAAATAAATTATAACTTTACCGACCTATATACCAGATAGTATTACGGATAAAAAGTAATATTGTTTAAAAATTCTATGCACTTTTTTTTACAAAAGTAGGTACTCTATACAAAATTTTTTGTTCCTCAAGTATACTTTCAAGAGTTTTTTATGAGAACTGGTAGAGCTCTTTCTGAAAGTTTTCATTGCATTGCATTTCATGCATTTTATTCATTTGTTATTTTTATATTCATTTTATTCACATGTTATTTTTTTTTAATAATATGTACGTTTTATAGAGCTGGCTCGTCAGACAACCTCCTCGGTGGGATCACAGCCTCCAGTCCCGGAGGGTCTAAAGTATTCCAACCTACGGGGGGAGCATTCAAATCGACGCACGCTGATTCAGGTAAAAAAAAACATAATATTTTAACATGAAATTAAAGGTGTCATCGTTAATTCAACTGAATGTAACTTCAGTTTTTTTTTTTTTTTTTTATTTATTATCAATTAAATATCTTCTTCTCTTCTATACATACATTTGTGGTAAAAATAGCATCTAAAAACCACTAAGGTTTATGTCGGTGCTATCGCGAGTTAACGTACACTTTTTGAGAACCATAATTAAAAAGCGGTTGAGGGTAACTCAGTTATGGAGCAGGATTAGATAATTATATTTCAGACCATCCTTATAGACATAGATATTTATTTGCTAAAAAAACACTAACACATACAAAACAGTAAAAGAAATGAAATGGATAACAGATTATACCTTATTATCTACATTAATCAGCTATGTAGGTGTTTGTGTGCTGCAGCAGCAAACAGGTCTTGGCTCAGCGTATGCCTCACCACTATTTTAGTAGTTATTCTACCGAGACCAACTTAATCGCTGGGTGAGATTAGGGTCCGATAGCGCTGGTGGTTAGCCCAATTCGCACTAGGGATAAGATGGTGGTGAGTTAAAATCCAACTCGGATAACTTATGTGAGACTGTAACGAATGTTTGCTCTTATTTGCATTTTATATCGTAAATATCGTAGTCTATACAGTTATCGACTTTGGTAGGCATAACCTCGCTGCTTATTTACACGCCGAGTAATAACTGAAACTGAAACTGAAACAGCTTCACGACTTTGATCCCCAGGCACGGTAGATATCCCTTCAGATCTCTCAGTACCAACTCAAGATTTTTTGAGGATGTTGAAAGGGGGTAGTCAGAGGTACGCCCAAACATTTCATTTGGTACATACCCACATTTTGCAGAAGTTAGTATTCCATACGTGACAGGTTGCAAGCCCATCGCCGCTGTTAGAATACTAACTGGTATCCTCACGATGTTTTCCTTCACCGTTTAAGAGCACTGGCATTGCGCACATAAATTTTTCTTTGTGCACGACCGGATTCGAACCTGCGACCTTACGATCGGAAGGCGAGGTCACTCCCACTAGACCACCGGTGCTCCTAGTAATAACTATATCTTTATATTTCACAGCCGACAACCACCGGCAATGGACAGCGTTCACGTCCGTCAACAAATGTCTCCCCAACCAAGTCCCCAACTCTCCCCACCCGTCGTCCACACAAAGCATCACCAACAGCGTCCAAGGCATCTCCCTAAGCACCCCGAGTCTATCCACTCAGGCCGCATTGGATAGTGCTATCGCATCGATAATCAACTCGCCGCCCACTAGCGTGCAAGTGATATCGAGTGGGATATCGATGCCGCACTCGATGTCGATGTCGATGTCGCAGGCAGGGATGGGACAAACATCGATAAGCAATACGCTCGTGAAGAGCGTCACTATTGTGAAGCGCGCTGGAGATACTTCTTCAGGTAAATATTAGACAATATAATCAATGAGTGAGTACCTCAATTGAGCCGGGTCGGTCCATTTGAACTCTTAAATATGTACAGGTTTATTTTTTTAGTAAAAACTAAATACTAAACTAAAACTAAATTATTCACGCCTAAGATGAATTCAATCGATTGTACCGACATAATTTGGATTTAGTATACATGCTAAAAGTGCGAGAGGGTGTGATTTGTTGTTGTTATTTCGTTTACTATAACGTGCCTTCCCTTTCATACGGTTCTCGGTATTGTACATAACCTAGTTATGGATATTAGTATCTATAAAGTCTATGGTGCAACTGAAAACCTGCGCTTTATGGGCTTTTCATAAGCTCATACGCCTTGCTGAGTGGTGATCTTTATTGTCGTCACAAATTGAAAACCTCTTTTGAACAATATATCCTAATTCGTAATACATTGTTTTGTTCGCACCAAGCGTGTAGCGAGGCGAGTAGCACCACTCACCGCACGTCTGTGTCCACTGATTCGCTGATATAAACACCAGAATACCGTGGTGGGAGGTGCTACTTGCCTCACTACAAGCCTGGTGCGAACAAGGTACGAGTAATACAGACAAAAATTCTCTATTCATTTCCAAAGCGTTAATGATTAATGTCGTTGCAGGGATGTCAGGGCCCCTGACGCTGTCTGTCGACGCGTCCGGCAACCTCATTCTGAAGCCGAACGCGGGCGCTGAGCCGCCGCCCGACACGCCCATGCACTACGTGCAGCTGCAGCGTCTCTACGTGCCGGCGTTCAGCGGTAAACACACCCTGTACTCAATAAACTTGCAGTGCTCCATATAAGGCGAGGATATCCCAGAACCTCCAACCTCCAAGACGGCGAGATTACTTGAACAGCTAGATTTCGTTAGATTTTCTTCTCAGATATTAATA
Organism: Plemyria rubiginata; assembly: GCA_963576535.1. Classification (NCBI taxonomy): domain Eukaryota; kingdom Metazoa; phylum Arthropoda; class Insecta; order Lepidoptera; family Geometridae; genus Plemyria; species Plemyria rubiginata. The sequence continues at coordinate 6,490,700 of OY754926.1, forward strand.
ATAATGAATTTCTTTTTCTCACAGCGCTAGTAAATTATTAAATATATAATATTACATTAAATATATTTTGTTACAGAATTAGAGTCAAACAAGACTCCGAATCAATGTAACGTACAAAGTGGTCAATCTGTGATAGTTTCTCAAAGCAACCATTCTGTGCCGAAATCTACACCGTAAGTATTTGTCCGCATTTCTCTTAGACATAGCGATCTTCGCTAAAACCCCAACTTATGCTCCACCATTTAGTAATTTAAAAATAGTTTTAACTCGTCTGTTCTCTCATGATACATCAACGTTCTAACTAGAGCAGAGCACCGGTGGTCTAGTGGGAGTGACCCCGCCTTCCGATCGTAAGGTCGCAGGTTCGAATCCGGTCGTGCACCAATGGATTTTTGTATCGAAAAATTTATGTGCGCAATGCCAGTGCTCTTAAACGGTGAAGGAAAACATCGTGAGGAAACCAGTTAGTATTCTAACAACGGCGATGGGCTTTCAACCTGTCACGTATGGAATACTAACTACTGCAAAATGTGGGTATGTGCCAAATGTAATGTTTGGACGTACCTCTGACTACCCCCCTTAGACATCCTCAAAGAATCTTGAATTAGTACCTACTTGGTACTAAGAGATCTGAAGGGATATCTACCGTACCTGGGGATCAAAGTCGTGAAGCTGTTTCAGTTTCGTTCTAACTAATCACCTGACGACCTCAGTGGCCGCAGCGGGCGAGAGTCCGCCTGCGACGCAAGAGGTTGCGGGTTCGATTCCCGCCTCGAAACAAATTTGTGTACGATCTGCAGAAATTTGTACCCATAACACAAGCTTTGATTCCCGCCTCGGAACAAATTTGTGTACGATCTGCAGAAATTTGTTCGCATAACACAAGCTTTGAGTAGCTTACTTTGGGGCTAGATGATGCTGTGTGGATTGTCCAGCATTATTTATTTATTATTTAACCTAACGTTAATACAGGCAATGGGAAACCCCAGCGGAAGAAGCCCGTCCATTCCCATTAGCGCCCACTCCAGCCCAACTAGGAAGGGCGCCATTGCAGAAGCGACTTAGTAGAGGTAATAATCAAAAACCATTCTCGATGTTGAGGGTATTCTGGGAGATTTTGGGAGGCATTATAATGGTTTATTATTAGTTGACTATTTAACGGATATCAGGAAAGGGTTTTCAGAGTAGTAGCTCTTAGTGTGTGGCTCGTCCGGATTAGTACTACCACCACGCCTTTTTCGCCGCCAAGCAGCGTTGCTATGATTCGATTTGAAGAGTGTGGTCGCCGGTGTAATTACAGGCACATAAGGCTTAACATCTGTATGCCTCAAGTTGATGGACGCAGGGCAGTGCATCGTAGGGCACTTTTTTTTTCGTGGTCAAAATGCTGTTGATTGATGAATGATCCTTACAGCGCTACTGAGCAATGGAGAGCGCGGAGGGTGCTCAACCGGTAATATTAGGATGGGGGCATCGTAGGGCACGTTCCTATCGTGCGTGACTTACGAGGCAATGCTTTGTTATAGATGACTAGTTGCGCCCCGCGGTTTCACCCACGCAGATTTAAATCCCGGTATTCCCACGGTATAAAAAGTAGCCTGTGTTATTCCAGACTATAATGTATCTCTCTGCCAAGTTTCATCCAGATCCGTTAAGCCGTTCCGGCGTGAAAGAGTAACAAACATCCATCCATCCATACTTACAAACTTTCACGTTTATAATATTAGTAGGATGGTTACCACTTAACATCAGGTGGGCCTGGTTGTATTTAAAAAAAAATCAATTCGGATCGGTTCTTTAATTAGGCACGTACCTAGGTAATATACTATTAAACTTCTATTAATTGAATTGCATTCAACAGGAGCATCCACAGGGTCGAACGGCAGCGACCACCACATCCCGCGGTCGGAGAGCGGGCCGACGCCCGCGACGCCGCTATCTCACTCGCACGAAGAGCCGCCACCGCCGCCGTCGCCGTCGCCCAAACACACAGACCTGCCCAGTCCGCATAAGAAGAGCTTGTTCAAGAAGGGCAATGAGGACGGAAGAGACAAGTATGTATGCGCTTCTTCTTGTTTTTATGGCCTTTGCAATATATACAAAAAAAGAACAAAAGACCGAAAGACTACAGTATGGGGTTCTTCAAAAAAGGCGTTTTAAAATTTATAAAGGGTCGGCAACGCGCTGGTGATTCCTTTGGTATTGCAGGCGTTCATAGGCTACGGTAACCTCTTCCCATCAGGCGGGTCGTAAGCTTGTTTGTCTACTATGTTGTATAAAAAAAAATATTGCTTGGTCGCGTAGAACTGGCATGTAGATTCTTCTAGCAAAATTTCATAGTTGACTTCGAGAGTAATGTAATTCACTTGGACTTGACTAGCACAATTTTTTCTTTGAATAATTAGTACTTGTCTATATTAATAACTCGCGACCCGAACGCGCGCCCTGCTTCACACGGGTGCACACTGTTTTTCTACTATATCATGCATGTATTATACATATAAACCTTCCTCTTGAATCACTCTACCTATTAAAAAAAACCGCATTAAAATCCGTGGCGTAGTTTTAAAGATTTAAGCATACATAGGGACATAAGGATATAGGGACAGAGAAAGCGACTTTGTTTTATACTATGTAGTGATTACGTCAAGGGGTATGGTAGACTCGAACTTCGACTCTTGTAACCTCACCTGAATAATAAAACAAAAAAAAATATTATTTCGAGTCGACAACAAATATCCACAAAATTCGGATTGTCGAGTATTTTGTAAAATTTTGATAGAGTTTCGTCCGGTCAGTACCGTCATATTCTTAAACGTACCACATTTTGCACAAAATGAACATTATAAATTTTCCACAGGGTACTAGAAACGGTGAATTTCCAGCAGAAATTTAGTACTTTACCGCGCTTCAAGCCTGAAGCTTGCAGCCCCAGCGGTATGGTGGTACCGCAAAGCCCCCAACTTTACATGAGGAAGAAACACACTGTTATTGGAAAAGGTATCTAATTCCAATTCAACCTTCATCAAAAACCATTATCGATATTGAGGGTATTCTGGGAGATTTTGGGAGGCATTACAATGATTTATATGCCTATTTAACGGGTAACAGGAAAGGGTTTCAGAGTAGTAGCTCTTAGTGTGTGGCTCGTCTGGATTAGTACTACCACCACGCCTTTTTCTGCCGCCAAGCAGCAACGCTGTGTTTCGGTTGAAGAGTGTGGCCGCCGGTGTAATTACAGGCACATGAGGCTTAACATCTGTATGCCTCAAGTTGATGGACGCAGGGCAGGGCATCGTAGGGCTCGTTCCTATCGCGCGTGACTTACGAGGCAATGCTTTGCTTATAGGTGATGGTAACCAATTAACATCAGGTGGGCCATCTGCTTGTTCCATCAGCTAGTTGTATAAAAAAAAGGTATCTAATTCAAATGGTGGGGGAGTAAACCTAGAGTAAACATACAAATCTTTCTTCTATAAAATATTTGTGTAGATTCTAATTCTAATTGAATTTGCTACAGATGAGGAGACTACAATGGCGACGCCCCTTGAAACGGAGACGCCGAACGGCAATGGAATACCGACGCCGATATCGTACGGGACGCCTCACACCACGACCACTAACAAACTGGTCGGGAACACTTTCTTCGGCCCTGACTTCAACCTGGATACTTTTAGAGGTGAGACATTCATCGTCATTTCAGCCTGTTCGCCGACCAACCGCCAAACATTTATCGCGGGATACAAAAACCGACACCAATTGCGACCGGCGAAGGCGAAGCCATCCAGCAACTCTTTTCTTGGCTGTCGCGGGCGTGTCGAGGTCGCATTAGAATTGCATGATCTATCCGCTGCGCCGCCGCACCCAGACTTCGGGTATTGAGCTCTGAGAGCTGTCTTTAGTACCAAAATATAAAGTTCCCATTGTTTCTACCAGCGTCTGAGAGTCTAGACCCTCAAAGCTCAGAGGATAGCCAGAAGTCTGAGTGCGAGTGACATGTCCTCTAGAGTCTAGCTGGACTCAAAGATTTTTAAAATGTCACAAAAGTTATTCTCCAAGCGTGATAACTTCTGTGACATTTTAAAAATCTTTGTTGTCTGGTGTTTCTTAGGTGTAGTAAACACTATAAAATCTAATAAAAATTCTAGCTAGACTCTCACTCAGACTTCTGGTTATCCTATGAGCTTTAAGAATATCATATAATACGCCAACTAATAAAGTTTCCGTTGTATAAATCCAGCGACGGAACGCCTAGAGGACACTTTACCCCGCACTCGGACTTTGGCTAGCCTCCAAGATCACTACATAGTATAAAACAAAGTCGCTTTCTCTGTCCCTGTCCTCTTGTCCCTTTGTATGCTTAAATCTTTAAAACTACGCAACGGATTTTGATGCGGTTTTTTTTAATAGATAGAGTGATTCAAGAGGAAGGTTTATATGTATAATACATGCATGATATGTGCACCCGTGCGAAGCAGGGGCGCGCGGGCGGGTCGCTAGTTTCATTATAAAGTGTCAACTAATAAAGTACCTTTGTGTATATTCCAGCGTCGAGCGAGGGCCTCGAGGAGATGTCCCCGCGCACGCCACACTCGGCGGGCGCGGGGGCGGGGGGCGGCGCGCGCGGGGAGGCGGGGCACCGGCGCGTGCTCGAGCAGCGGCGGCATCTGGTGCTGAAGCTGTTCCAGGAGCACGGCATGTTCCCCACCACGCAGGCAACCACGCACTTCCAGGTATACCTTCCTTACTTCTAATGGTGAAAGAATTTTTGAAATCGGACCAGGGACCTGATTTTAGAATCAGGCCCCTGGTCCTGGTCCTGGTCACTGGGCTAGCCCAGCGACTTTATGGTCACGGTAGATATATATCACGCTGTAAAAATTTGAGTTGCGTGATATGTATCTACCGTCACAAAAGTCACTGGGCTAGATTCGGCCCCCAGTAGTTTTTCAGCCTATTCGTTACATACAAAAATACAAAGATTTACTATTTATGATATGGGAACCAGATAGCTGATATACTGCTTACTCGTATATACTTTATTTTGTAAATAAATACTTGTAATATTAAATAACACCCTGACAGAACAAAAATCTATGTTCACCACACAAATGTTTGTTCTCGGTGGAGAGTGGCGATTACGAAGGGTTCCCGTTTTACCCTTTGGGTATGGAACCCCAAAAATGAAATATGTCCTCACGAATAATAGACGAACGAGGGCGAACTGCGGGCGGCAGCTAGTGTGTTTGATAGAGAGTTAATAATTAGTAGGTGTAGTAGCATAGGTTATTTATAATAATTATTGATTTCAGGCCACACACATGGACATTTTCCCGACTAAGATGTCCCTACAGCTGAAGATCCGAGAAGTTAGACAGAAACTGATGGCGCAGTCGAACCTCACGCCGCATTCGGAAGCTAACACGCCTACAAGTAAGTTAATCAAGTTAATTGTCAGATAGGTAATAACAATATTAAACTTTTATTTCCAGAGGTGTGTAACGTTAGTATGAATTTATATCAAAAATAAATTTGTTTCAGGCATGAACTCCCCAGCAGTGTCTGCCGCGATGATGCCGTCTTCAACGGCTAGTTAACGATACGAATGCACACATCCACCCCCTTAGACACCCCTTAATTTCCTGAGTACACACATCTAAGGGTGTGTCTACTGAGCCAACCCCCTTAGACATCCATAAGGATCTTTATTACCGACAGATCTGAGGGATACTGAGGTTAGGGAGGACTAGTTTAATTACTTCTACACGATAACATAATTCATCACTGAAACACGGTTCATTGACTTCTATTCTACAACCGTATTGAGTATGCTGTATATAAAAAAATCTAAACACTGTTCAGAGGCGGCACAGATGGATATGAAATAACTTCACATCGTCCTGTCTCGCTTACACACCTTACAAATTAAACAAGCAGAAACTTTTTTACAATTATTTCAGTTACAAAAACGCGCTTATCGTAACTGCTTAAAAACCTCTCTCGGAAAATGGGCTCGCGTAAAGGTACACCACTTGAGCATTTTCTCGAGCATTTCTATGTAACGTTCTTCTTACGATTGGAATTAAAAATTAAATTCTTACGAATGTAGAGCGGCTCGTGTTGCTGTTTCAAGTAAATGTTCTAGTCTATACTCACCCTTACACTAGAGAAACAGTGAGCGCTTTAAGATTCATAGCACAAGATAAAGAATCCAACTTTATGAAAGGTCCCACAAAATGTGTGACACCAGCCTTAATACTCACGAATAAAATTACCGTGGTGGCTATCAAGGATTCAGTTTTGACAAAAACATTCAAATTGTGATTCGGAGATAACTCTAGTACGATGTGATAAACTTAAATTGAACTACACAAAAAAACAGCAAAGTCTGGACTATCACTCGGGTCAGAGCTTTACGTTCAATCTATAATAGCCCTACTGTGCACTGATACTGCTATCTAACAAACAAGTGTAAAGCATAAATTATCGTTTGCACATGACATCAAAAGTGGTGTATCACAAGATGCCTGAATCTATGCCTGTACCTGTTAACTAATGGTCGCATTTACATTGAAAGCAGGTCGCTTGCCACACTTGACACATTGCGCGGGTCCGTACCGGTCATAGCCGGTCATCTGATTTTTATATAAATGCCTCATTAGGCTTAAGCGACGTACCTATGACTCCATTGCATGTCATTGTTATAAATCATTTTGAATGTTATAGCTAAATGTTAAATATTTATTAGGTTTAGATAATTTAGCGATGGGCGACTGTATCATATTTTAGACAATCGATATTTAACTTATATTAGCAAAAAATATAAAATACTCGTTACACCTTGGATTGAGCTAAATGACGGTAGATTAGCGGAGATAAACTGGTTTACTGGTTATTTACATACTCGATTAAATTAAGTCATTTTTTGGTCCACCGCTGAACTAAAAGAGTTGTACACGAAGTCCTATAATATTGTGGACTCCAGTCAAATTAGTTAAATAATTTTAAGTACGTACGATTGTCTAGTCGTGCATCGCTAGTTAGTTTAATAGTGCATTCGTATGGCCAGGGAGGGAGGAAGTATAGCAAATGTAATTACCTACAATAATTTATGTTGAACCCATTGCAAAACACATACAAGATAAAACGGTATTTAAAGCGTGGTTATCAAGGGATACTATTTAAGAAATAATTAATAAAGTTTTTAATATTCATTAATAATTATTATTTAAAAAACGAGAAAAATCTTATAAAAAAAACTGTTAATTGGTAGCAATAAGTCCGCGAGGATTGACGATGTGAGATAGAAGATGAATGTATTCAGATTGAAGATATTTATAGCTTAAATATACCCAATTTAATATTAATTACACTTACATAATTATGCCATATAAAAAAACGTTAAAAAAAAATATCATCTAAAACTAAAATACTTGTAATGTACTCTGTTCACAGAGAGAACATAATGTTTTTTTAAACATGTTGGACCCGGAATAAATAGAGAAATCTTGATATTCCAAAAACGAACAGGGTACTATAAGTTATATTAACAACACATCGTCATTAAGGGCACGATCTCAAGTGTTAAGTCGATCATATTAATGATAGATGGGTAAGCGTTATTTTAATACTTTGTCTCTTCTATCATTTGTATGTAAGGATACTGTCTCTTTCATGCATTACTTCGCCAAAAGAGACAGTAGTAGTTTAAAACGGATATATTTAAATAGATATGCTGCATTTTACTGAAGAATAATACTTATAAATCTAATTAAATTGTATCTAACACCAATCCATTTTTTGCCGAGTTATTTACCTACGGAATTTCATCACGAGGAAAATGCATGTTACTGGACATTAAAATATTAATTCTGTTTTATATAAACTTTAGAATACTGTAATCACAATTAATAACTCTAAAGTTGCACAAAATAGTTTTAAATACGTTTGATATTCAGAAATTTGTCGCTCTCTAGAAATATAATTTTGCAGTAATTCTTTTAGTAAAATGTGGTTTATCCGACATACATTGGTAAGCTTAGAATTCTGGTAAGGAAGTTGACAAGAAAAACTACATTTTAAGTGTTTTTGCATTGAGAAGTGCTTAGGCGTTAAATAATTAACTTGGTAGCTTATTATTATGAAAAACGATCCTGCGGTCGTATTTTTAAAGAGTAAAATCAATCGGGAGTTTGTGTTGCATTTATGGATGTGTCGGAATCGGTTCCAAGATTTTAGATTATCATTTTGAATGGAGGGTTGTGTTTTTAGGATCCATAACTTTTTTTGCCTTGTGTGTGATCGACGTACTTGACGGAAAACCATAGTAACTATTGGGTTAACTCATCGTCTTGCTGATCGACTAGTGAGATAAAGGAATCTTCTATACAGAATGCTAAATGAAGATTCAGTCAAGGTTCCCTCATTTTCTAGTAGGAGCACAGAAGAAATAAATAGTACCGTAGGAGTGAGTCCTAACTTGTTTTTCACCAAACGTTACGACAAACCTTTTTAAACTAGTGATTTCCATTTTCCCACTTTACAAGACCAATTGCCGCAGTAACATACGTATACGAAATTGTAGAGTACCTTACGTAGGTTATTATCTACTGTGCCGAATGAAAGAAGTATCGTTCGTTTGAGTAACTCTTGTAAAAATCACCAGGTAACTTTTGACTCGAAACTGGTTATGCAGTTATACTTATTAGTTTAACAGCTAGCTTATGTAACTGCTGACCTTAAATAGCGCACCCTTTCGATAGTCGAAGCAAGGATAAGCTCAGCTTGCTGAACAAACCCTTGATGATCTATGACCAATGGTTGACATTGGTCAACCATTAATGATAGGCCTCGGCCCACAAGGAGCGGTATTTAAAACCACGGTTTTAAGGTACTGACATACGTGCTTATTTTCGAGCTAAAAGCATGCTTTTTTCGAGCCTTGCACGCACTAAAACAATAAAAGCACGTGTGAACAGGTCGTGCTTATAAATAAGCATGCTTATTTGGTCTTACGTCGGTTGATATTTTAGCACGTGTGTCAGTACCTTAACTCTGTAGTACAAGTACATGTAAATTCTCGGTACTTTATCTGAGGGAGACGGAGATCGTTATTCATTTATCAGTGAATGGTTAGTCAAATTCAAAGTCAAAATATGTTTATAAAATCACAAGGACCATCTTGAACCGTCTTAAAACTAGGTGACTCTAGTGCCAGTTCCACGCGACCAACACCGAGAAGAACAGGCAACAAACTCGGCTTGGTATCTATCGGTTGTAATAAGGACTTACAAAATTTTGGTGCAAATACGTTATAATTATAAATATTTAATTATTTTCGTGTCGTTTTATAATTATGTTGTGATGTTAGTCTTCCATTGAATGATTTTTCATTTTTATTATTATCATCTTTTTATTTATTCTTATTGTTGTACGGTTTACGATGGGGTGTGGCAATATAAAGATTTTTGAATGCCATGATTGAATGACCAATTGAGATACGAAATATAACATTAGTTCTTAATTCCTTCAGGAATCTTCGATTATAACTGCTATAGCAAAGTTTTAACTAATTGACAAAAATAACAGCTCAATTCATTAACGACACTAGATAAATCAATCTAATACATAATAATCTCAATGTAAATATTATTTTTAATTCAATTAGTTGTAAGAACTTCCGGCTCTCAAAGTAATTAAGTTTTATTTAGATAATTGATAAAATAGATAAAAAATAATAATTTAACGAGTTTTGGCCAATACAAATGTTATGTATATCAAAATTGTATTTTTGAATGATCTCTTCGGCGTTAATAGTATTTAGATATAATTGCTTTAGGAGTCTGGAACTGATAAAGAATTTATAAAAAAATTATGAAATGTAAGAGATATTTTCGCACTGTTTATTATTATAGTAGGAAAATATGTACCGAAACCCGTGATGTTATTCAATACAACAAAATATACACTCACTCAAGACAAGAAAAAATTTCAAATACGGGATTTGGTGCGAAACTTGTTGTAATAGTCAATTTTAAAATTTGTTACTTCAGCGTTCTGAGGGGAGATCTTAGTAATTTTTCTTCAATAGATTTCACTCTTTCAGAGCAATGAAGGAGCAAATCATGAATTCATGATACAAACATAAAAAATAGTACCGTTACCAGTTAGAAATACATAATATACAAACATGTAGCAAATACGTCCGTAATTTGAATTAATTATATTTTTATATAGTACCTTGTTGGTAGTCTCTGAATACATTTTGTATTTGAGTCTAGACCTGAATTGGCCTAAAGAATATATATAGATTTACTGGTTTGATTTTGAAGTAATTAATTCAAAATAAGGAAAATAGTCGGTAGACGAGTGTATTTTTATAATCATTACATTATTGCACAATCATTCTCACTTGATTTCTTGATACATAATCAAACTTTATTGCACACATAACTAATATCAATAGCCGAATAATAAATAATGCGATATATTAAACGATACACGATTTTGAAATTTCGATCGAAATAATAATGTTTATAATAGTTAAATTATTATTATAGTTAATGTTTTCTTTTCGATGTTCAACAATTTAACGAAATTATTTGTCGGTACTGATAACACTACCTTTTTATTCTGAAATGTTGTCGTATGTAGGTAACTACATAATGATCATTCTGATTCAAACACAGAGTACCTACTAATGGGATTTGATTGTTTATTTATATAGTTAACTTTGTTGTGTCATTTTAATTACAATGGATTTTGTATCGCCGTTCTTAAATGGAACAATAAATAATTGTTATTAGACGCAGGTGAACTATAAGACACAGAACACCGTCAGGCAACTTCTTGCTTGCACATTTCACTAACGGCCGGTTACTGAAAGGTCGATTAGCACTAATCGGCTGTCAAGTCACTTGCTATTTCAGCTTTTAGTTCAAATTAGACAGAGATAGCAAGTGACTTGACAAACGATAAGTCTTGATCGAGCTTTCAGAAACCGGGGGTTAATGTACTTACAATAATAGCAAACAACTGAGGGAGAATAATATCACAAAAGTTATCATAAAACAATTTTGACCCAAATAGTTTTACAAGGTACCAATTTTTTTCAACTAGTTTTCGTAGTTTGGTAGGAAAACTTGTTGGTATCAAAATATTAATTTTGTTATGTTATTCTTTTGTTTGTGTAAATACCTATACTTGGTCCATTATAATTAAAATTTTGATTGGTTTCTTTGCAATAATTGGCCATTGTAGAATCTCCTCGCGGAGTTATTTATCTAGAGCTTATTTTCATATATTATTATGAATGCATACTATTTGTATGGATACAACTTAGTTGCAATATTTAAAAGCTATCATCAAAAATGTTTTATGATTGTGTTGTACTGTTTCAATTTGTTCTATAGTGTCCATTTCTCTGTGTTTGTCTCTTGTTACATTATAATTATCTTGTTTTGAATGTGTTGAGTTTTACAAGTTAGGTATGTTTGGTTTTCAAGTAAAATTCTAAAATATTCTGCATATTACTAGTGCCTTATTGACTTTCAAACCTTTGTTTTTACAATAAATTGTAGGTATGTAATGGTTATTGATTTATTACTATTCTAACGGCTGGTTTAGGAAAGCTCGATCAATCCCAATCAGATGGCTAGTCACTTGGTATTTCAGTTACATTTGATGAAATAACTAGTGACTTGACGATAGGTTTGATCATGTTTTCAGAAACCGGTCGTAAAATTTGTTAGTCAATAGCCAATAGAAATAGGCAGATTTTATTAGACTGAACTTTTTGCATAAATAACAAAATGTTAAATTAAGATTTTCTAGCAATTATTTCAAAATAACATTTTAAATGAAGCATTTCATATTTGTTATTTATTTCTTCTACATTAGACATTTTAGTATAATTATTTACTTAAGACAATGTTTTAAAATGTAAATAACTTGTTTAGATGATTTATTTAGATTTAAGAGTTCAATTTGATGTTTAGATTGAATCATAAACAGAAGTTTCTGCAATAGGAAAAAACATTTGTTACAGTTTTATCAATGAAGTCAACCACACAAAAGTAAGGAAAGACAGTAACATTCTATTGTGTATAGCAAAAATCTGAATTATTTTATGGACAGTCTGTTTCAACATATTGGATCATAACTACCTAGTACGAACTTATGTTAAAATAATAAAACCTTGAAAACTATGATTTTTTTTTCGGATTCCCTATTCTGATTTGGAAAGAAGTTGTTCAAAATTTCATGGAGGTTGGTATAAAAATAAACTTGAGCTTGAAGCGAGACTGTATGCTATTTTAGTGAAATAGCATATTATTTAAATAATATTACGGATATTAAAAAAAATCTACAACCCTCCGTTTTTTTTAAACATAAGTAGAACCAAGATGTTCTTGCAACATTAAAGAAGGCCTGGCAACCCTTTAGAAAAAGTATTTTGCAACATTGTGACGCGAATACCCTGGAACGCACCGCATGAAAGAGATAGTGCCTTACGTTTTAGAGTTTATGTCTCACTCTAACTTGTAGCATAAAGTAGGAATCATTTTTTAGTGTCGTGGAACAAATTCGAAACGTTGAATTGAAATAGCGTGTTGATTTTTTTTTCTTCATTTGAAAATCACACGGTGTTTCTACTTCGTTTCGTGTTGTTCGTAATTTCGTTGTGCTTCGTGTGTTTTGTTGTTCTGCCATTGATCTCTTATATATTTTGACCTCAGTTGGTGTTTATTCCGAGTTGGCACATCACTTTGAAGTGACGAGAATGTCAAGTCAACCTGACAGTGATTGTTTTGTTATTAGTGTTGCCGTGCTGGCTTCTTTACATGTTTTTCTCCCTCAAAATATTTTTTTAATTTTTACGAAAATGGAGGCTCCTAAAAATATGAGTTTGGTCTAATCAAGTAGTCTAATTTATTTGCTTTCTACTTGGGTATTTTTCATACTTGATCAAATTACTGGGGAATAAAATACCACTACTGACCGTATCCTTTAAGAGTCCTCTAGGTTAAATACAGAAATAGCTACTTTGATCACATGAAAGATATCCTCTTGGATTTCATGAGGGAGTGAGAATAAGTAGGTAAACAAAGATTTTTTAGTTGTTTAATTTTGTAAATAAGTTTAATGACCAACATTTTTTATAATTTTTAAATTGATAATATTTTAACTTCTATACAACTTTTATCAATAAATAAGGCTTCTCTTGTTCCAGTAATGATAATGCCGTTTGTACTTCGTTATTATCTCCTGGATCAGTAATAACAAGAAATTTCAAAGCAGACATTTTTGCCAAAGCAAATACCCCACCAACACATAATTTGCAACCACTTATATCTAAGTACTCTAAAGATTTTCCATTTTGACCAGCTATTCTATCTAGACACCACACATCTATATATTTGGAATCCTTTAAACACAACCATTTCAGGAAGTTGAGCCCGGATAAGTTTTGAAGACCTTCATACCGGATACCATTGTGATGGAAATTTGTACAGTCTACTGCCTCAACATAGTAGCCAGGCACATAGCGATCAGGTAGAGTCATTGTAGTTGCATCACCTGATAACCAATCTTTGCAATCCTTCAGTCTGAAAAGAAGTAGAAAAAAATATGAATGACTAGTTGCACCGGTTTCACACACACACATTTTAATCCCCATATTCCCACAGGATAACATGTAGCCTATGTGCTATTCTAGACTATAATCTATCTCTCTGCCAAGTTTCATCCAGATCCCTTCAGCCATTCTGAGGTGAAAGTGTAACAAACATCCATCCATACTTACAAACTTTTGTGTTTATAATAGTAGTAGGACATAGATGGACATAAGTACCTTGGTCATTTTATACTAAATAGATTTTTATTGAAGACTGCAATAATAATTGCATTATGCAATAAAATGATCTGTCCTAAGTACCTACCTTACAGCAGCCTCTCTGAATGTAAAGAAATGCAATGCTGCTAAATTTGTACCAAGGGTAGTCACTCGTTCTGAAATAAACTTCTGATTGTGAATCTCTTGAAGATCTTTCATTGACTTCCACCAAGTTTTAACTTTTTCAAAAGTCAGATCAGGTATTTGCGACATGACATTCATCATATCAGCACTTGGATTTTTTTCAACGAAAACTGATAATTTGCTTTTCCATTCACCATCTTTTTGAATCCAAGGTTTCCTCCAGTCAGGGTATGGTTTGCCGTGAACAGTTCGGGGTGGAGTCCCTTCTTCTTCGCGCTGGTAAATAGATTTTTCACAGTAACTTCGAGTTATCGCAATGAAAGGCCGATAGCGGGTAGGCTTAGTATATGCCATTTTTATCATACACTTTTCAAATCATTGGCATAATTTAGTTTACCCTAAAAATAATGGTCTTGTTTTGGAATAAGTTTTTTTCACTTTGTTGTTTTAGTGTGGTGAGAGGTTACTTGCTACTTTTCTAGTAGGTATATTGCTTTTTTTTCTTTCTTCTTTTTATGGCTCCTGTCATAGACAATCTTGCCAATGTCAAGTGATTCAGAGATTATACTCTTTGTATTTATGTTTCTAGTCACGTCAGTCCAAAGTCGAGTCAGTCAATTGTTTTGAAGAAAATGGTGGCGGTTTCTTCAAAACATTTGAAACATTTTCGGTCAAATCACGATATCACATAACACACTTTCATTCCATATGCTTACACTTTGTGCTAAGACCACAAGTAATGTTGGTTAAAATACCACCAAAATTACACAACACAACTCAAAATAACACTAGAAAAACAATTAAAATGAAAATGCTATGTTGCTTCGATAGATGACAGAAAACGAATCGTAGGTATATTGCTATTTGAAAAAAAAAGTTTGATGTTGACATATTGACATGTAAAATTTTTGACAGTGACTTTGACAGATCTTTTTGCGTTCAATTCAAAATCGGGTGCAGGTTGTTTTCACACATAAATGTAATCTCTTGAAACAATTAGGTAATCCTAATATCTTATGATCATAATTCAGTCTGTTCAGCCTGAATAGTACAGCACGTCGCGTCCATTCCAAATTACGTGTTAGAATACTCGCATAAACCGATCGAGATGATCACCTCGCAAAACGACAAAATTCGTTCCGAAATATGCCACGCACGCCCCGATACATACACACAGCTCGTGTTTCATAAGGAGACACGAGAGTTCTCAGCGCGCCCCGGTAGAGGCGCTTATCTTTCTCCATATTTCCTTCCACACAGTTTGCCACATGCATGGGCATGATTATGCTACCTACTATCATTGTGTCTTCATGGCATATTTCATCTTTCAGCTTTTGGACGGCTGCCAGCGCAGTCTAGTGATATATCTCTGTTACTTCCGGCCTATTAATCATAATTCAATGATGGCCGTCGATGAATTGGCCCAGTTGACTTATTTGAGATTGTTGTATGCTGTTTACTGAACAAACAAATCGATATAAAATAGTAGGTAGGCTTCTTGACATGCTGTAAAAAGCCAGCGGCCTAAAAATTCTGTCACTTTGACACACAAATGGCAGTTAGCATTTGATAGCGCATCTTATCCAAGAATGCTATAAAAAACAGATTGAGAAAGTAGCTTTATTTGTGATCTTGTCATCTAAAATAATGGACAAGGGTAAAAAAATATTAAAATTTCGAAAAACTCCATTAACTCGAAAACTGAAAAAATACCCCCTACCCGTAGGTAAAGGATTATCCACTCTTTTCGCCACATCCTGTATAGGTAGGTACTAAGAAACTGGAAACAATAAACTTTACACAACTTTACGTTCTTCTAAACAGCTTAAAATTATAATTTAATTTGTGCCAAAACCGAAAATGATTGTTTCTCTTTAGTCGTCATTGGGGATTAAACTTTGTCTTGTTTCTTAAATAAGTAGGTACCTACTTGTAAATTATTCCGTAAAGTTTTACCTACCCTCATAATAAGTTTCGCTAAGTATGTGAGTCGGTACAGTTAGCGACAAAAGTAGATACTTACATGTTTTCAGGTCATCAATATCATCAGACTGCAGTCCATTGCAAGACATAGGCATCTTCAATGCATTTCTATCAACCGAGACGCGACAACACGTCCCGTTATCTTTACAATGTCATCGCTCATCGGTCCATAGAGTAGGGATGCGCTTTGTACTTTGTCTTCCGGTTCAGGTTATCGTTTTGTTTTTGTTTTGTTTTGTTTTTATTTAGGATAACAAACAATTACACTCACATGTTACAATAAATAGGTACTAAGTATATAATGTAGTTCTTCAAGTGCAATCAGCACCGTTATCCGCAAATAAGGTAAGTACAAATATCGGGCGGCATGAACGTATGAATGAAGAAGAGAGAGAGAGAGGGTAGGTATGTAGGTGTACTGGTCTGCAATTGATAAGAATACAGCTAATAGGTACATCCACCCACCTATTTACCTAAAATTATACAAATTTGAACTTGACTTACTTATAATCTAAACAAGACATAATAGTCGTTTTGGCTATTAAAAAAAAGCTTTTAAGATACCTACAAAAATACACATAAAATATAATTCCACATAATACATAAATGTACCTAAACAAAATACATAAGTACTTAAGCATATAAATAGGTATTTTTCATGTTTTCATCGAATTTCATATGAAAATTGAATCACCATTTCTTTGCAATGTCTAAAAAGAAGAGCATTGAATTGAATGGGAAGGTATTATTGAATTTGTTTGTACCTTTGTCGATGACTGTACCTACAATAGCTTTATTAAAGGTAAGGGGTTACCACTTATCATCAGGGTGGCCATATACTTGTTACATCAACAAGTCGTATAAAAAATTTAAATTAAAAGCACATGTAGAAAACTTTATATCAGCTCGCGGAAGGTTCTGCTCGCCCATCTTTGAAACGTTTGAATTTTTATGAGTTCTGTACAAAATAGTGGGGAAGAGAAATTATTTACGAGCAGCGGTAAATCAGAGCACTTTAATGTATCGGGCACTATTCGCTGGTGCCTGTGACTTACTACAGGACAGAAACGGGAATGGCGGGGAATTTACGACCAGCTATTTTTACAACTAGATTGTGAAGAACCGGCATTTTTACAACTGACCGATTAATCGGTATATCTACGAAGAACTTGTGACATTTGAATTTTCAAACGGACTTTCATTTGGGCAGGGTTAACATGTGAATAAATATTGAGTCAAATTCATTGAAAGTACACAAGTTGTTACATTGATTATACGACCTCTCCTCCTTGTGAAGGACTCGTCCGGGGAAGAACAACCACCACACCTTTTTCTGCCGCCAAGCAGCTTTGCTGTATTTCGGTTTGAAGGGTGTGGTCGCGCTGGGTAATTAGAGGCACGGTACGCCTCAAGTTGATAGACACAGCGCAGTGCATCGTAGGGCACGTTCCTATCGTGCGTGACTTACGAGGCAATGCTTTGTCACTTTTTTTGGTGATGGGTACAACCTTGTGGGCCTTATGATTGTCATCACCTATAACAAAGTCTGCACGTAAAGATATCAAATGCAGGAAAATATTTCAGCACTATTTCAGTAACAAACAAGAAAATTTAAAATTATTAGCGTTAATCTGCAAGTAGGTATAACTCGATTCAAGTGCGGTCGACTGTTCCTATGGGACCCAATCCGTCTTTGCTTTAGATGTTGTTAGGGAAACTCCACCATGGAATAATACCGTAGTAGGTACCTATGCAGATTCAGTATCCTTCAGAGATTCAAAATAAACACTTAAGAAGGCCGCTTTCGCACGAGGTTTATAAATAACACCTTTGAAATTAAATAAATAAATAGGTAAGTGTGGTGTCCGGGCGAAGTCGAGCGATGGAGCTGGCAACACTGTGGCCAGACAGCAGAGACAGAGCAGCGGCCCACACGCAATATTATGATATTTTGTTGTATTATTGGATCCAAAGAATCTCATCCTCGTAAAGGGTCCAGTAGGTAGAGATCATCCATTCTAAAAATGCACGCTCCTCTACATGCCTTCATACACACAAGCAAATGAGGTGTATACATAGACGCAATACATGACACCTGATAATTTTATTCGTCATTCAGTTTCCCGCCGAACGTGAAAGTGACAGTTTCATGTCTGGCGGGAAACTGAATGACGAATGAAATTGCTTGGTGTCATGTATTGCGTCTATACACCTCATTTGCTTGTGTGGGTGAAGGCATGTAGAGGGGCGTGCATTTTTTGAATGGATGATCTCTACCTGGATTCCGACGCAATCTCAAAATAGAAAACAAATAGATCAATCGCAATATAAAGTTTACAGCTTACGACACTATACATTCTCCTCCCCATGGATAT
The DNA here is from genome assembly GCA_963576535.1 of Plemyria rubiginata. Taxonomy (NCBI): domain Eukaryota; kingdom Metazoa; phylum Arthropoda; class Insecta; order Lepidoptera; family Geometridae; genus Plemyria; species Plemyria rubiginata. Next base: position 6,509,036 of record OY754926.1, read on the forward strand.
GTCAGATCAAAACACTCGTCCTCGAATGACTGGGATTGTTATTTTTCAGTGCTGCCACGCAATCACACCGCTTTATCACGTCGGATAGTGCTTTGGGCTTTCACCATACAATATGCCAAACTCTCGCCAAACCAGTTGACAGGTAGAATTATTGCAATACACAAAATAGATGGCAAAATCAAGATAAACCCCTCTGATTAAACGCGTAAAATAAATCCGCTTTGTAAATAGTAGGCAGCATTCATTTTACGTAATTGGTAGCTATTTTATTTATGCCATTGGTGAAATCACAGGTCTATTTTTCTTCTGCCGCCGGACATTTCATAAAAGTACGGCAATATTTCAGTTAGTTTTTAGTCTCGTTTTAACGTTCGCTTACTGACTATACAGTCTGTATTCCTGCTTGTGACAGCTCTAGTTTGTGACTGCCGGGTATAAGCACAACCACTCGTCTTTTAGCTTTCTTGATTTTATAAAAATGATGTACCTGGATTCGATATTATAAACACGGTGAAATGTAAAGTCTATGAACATCTTTTGTTTTATTGTAACAGATGTTTTTTTTTTTTAATTTCCCTGAGTGTATTAGTGGTAGAGAATATACACGTAAATATGCGAAAAAACTGATTAAAGCAAATTTTTGTTTTAATTTAATCTGAAAAATAAACCCTAAAATGGCTATGCTAAGTTGCATGATCGGTACATACAATGTAAAAATACATTATGCTAAGCAATTGCCATCTGTACCTTCTGAGGTAATAAGTAAGGACTATTATGTGATTTTTTTGTGAAACTTTTATCAGTAGAGGTAATTTTTGTAATAGATGAGTATTTTTACCTATAACTATAAACTCTTTAATCCTTCACCCTGTTTAGTATTGAAAAGCTAAGGTATTTAAAATGGTTAACCTTTTACTAACCTTTTATCGAGATAATAAAAGCACTTATCTATTAAAAAATAATCGAAATTCGACGCTTCAATGGTAAAATTGTTAATATCGCTAAATCAGCTTTCTTTTTCGAGATCGCCAGTTTAAGGAGAGCCGTACTGGATCTGAATTAGCGTTATCTTCTTTAATTTTCAAGAGCTAAGAGGGATCAGCCTACCTTGGTGATTTTATATCAATTTATCGAGACCAAACTTGCAAAGTGAAGGTAACTGATGCTGAAAAAAATACTAGTTATTGAATCTTGTAGAAACTTGGTGACATATTTGAAGGCATTTTTTTTTAATTCGTAAAGTAATATTTAAAATGTTATTTGGGCTGGCGTGGCATCTCGTAATATGGGAACCAGATGGCTGATTAAATAAACTGCATGTTAATGTCGATATTTTGTGCCATTTTAGAATATCTATAGGTAAGCCATAAGCTACTAGGCATATTTTCAGCGCCGAAGTTTGTGTCTTCTGTTTTTGTAAGAATATGTACATAATTATAGAGATTATAAATTATATTTAATTACATCTGTTAAATATACTAACTTGTAATAAAACCGATCAAGGACGTCTATGGAGGCTAGTTAGAGGTTCATTCAAATATTACATCAGGCACATACCCACACTATCGGTAGTCAGTACCTACCTATGTATTCCATGCGTGGCAGGTTGCAAGCCCATAGCCACCGTTATAATACAAACTGGTTTTCTTATGCAGGATGATATCTGTAGCGGCTATGATAAAATAATTTCTTTAGGTAGTACCTACTTGGATGAGTAGTAATAATTTGATTAAAGTTTGTAGATTAGATCGATGCTGCTTTGCACACTTGTTTGTATTTGGCAATATTTCCGAGTCGACCTTCCCTGTACGTGATCTCCACTAAAAGGACCGAAGGACGAGCCAATAGACTCCGGAGCTGGACCGACTGCTTTCATTTCACTTTATTTCCAGTACCAACTTAGGTACATTACAATACTAAGGTGAAGACAAGAGCTAATGTGACTATCGCTCGCACGATTTGATTTGTTGAAGGATATAAAAACACAGAACCCGTTTTCAAAAAATCGCAAACAACCTTTTTGTGTGCAATCACATTGCGCACAGTTTAGTAAAAAAATCATTTTGATAGATACAAGTTTTCCTACTTAAACGTTTACTTTTCTAGTTTTCGTACATAAGCAAACTTTTGAGTAGGAAAACTTGCATCGATCAGAATGAAATTTTTACCAAATGTACAATTATGTGATTGCACACAAAATGGTTGTTTGCGATTTTTCTAAATTAGGCTTAGAGATTTTATATCTTTCAAACTGTCGAATCGTGCGAGCGAGAGGTAAATTAGGTCTTGTCAACGTCTTAATGATACGTCTTTCATGTGCAAAGAACGTTGTATTCCGTTACTGACTGGTTGACTGGTTATTTTTGTTGAACTGTTGTAATCAAGGAATTTTGATACAACGTACAGTTGGTATAAATACCTAGATACTGCAAATCAATGTTCATGTCTTTATTTTTTTTACCGACCTAAAAAAAGTGGAGTTTCTCAATTCGACTGTATTAATTTTTATTTTTTACATCCTAACTTTTTACTAGATCGAGTATGCAAAATTTGAAATTATTTTGGTACCTAATTTATTCAAAACAGTCACATGTTTCGATCTCCCTATCGAATACAATACACAATACTTTACGATGGGCGCTGTAACAGCCAACAATTTTGTATTACATCAGAAATAGGCACATCACAGGCCGAATTATTGTATCCAAAATCTGTAACAACTGGAATTTTGCCAACGAATGGGCATAATGCCGATCGTTTTTGCTATGGAGCTGCAAAAAATATGTATAAATCTACATATAAATTGGTAGAGACATGTGAGGGAGCTTCAAATTGAAACTAAATTGGTAGAAGGCAGTGGCGGCGCGAGGATAGTACCTAGGTATCGTATTATACCTACATACAAAAGTATTTATAACGATATTCACTTTTATTATAATACATCTTCTGAATGAGTTTTGAAGAAACTAACTAACTATAAACCCAGGAATTTGGCTTTTTAGCTATAAACATCATTTATGTTATGATATGTTTTTTTTATAAATTGTTCATTATTTTGAGCCAATATATATATTTTTGTGGATAAAAAATATTATTTCCTTAATTAATCACTCATTTGGGTTTTGTTACAAAGCTCCTCTTACACACCTGCTACTCTGCTACAATGTAATGATGTTGAGAATTGCGAGGGAGACTAACTTTTAATACATAAATATTGGGCCCGTAAAATTGGTCCCGTTTTTGGCTAATAACTAAAAAATATACGCTCAAAAATGCTAACAAAATTTTTTTTTGATCGTGTAGTTATCATTAGAAGCCTCTGTAATTTTTGTTAAAATTATGCCTGACAAGCCAAAGTTTTATTATACAAGCAGTTAATGTGTTTAATCTTTGAATAAATGATTTTGATTCTGATTCTATAAAGATGAGTTCATTGGGCATTAATGATGATTGCACGATCCGACCCTGGTCGACGCAGATGCGGCAATCCATCCGACGCGCGACGGTCAGAGCCTTGACTCGGATGGAGATGAGATTTCATGTGTCCGATTGCATATCACTTAGCAAATAGTGTAACGAACTGAATAGGGATTGGGTCCAACCGACGCTTTTGTGTATCAGTCTAGCGATTGATTGATATTGAAACTATCACTGTTAAATAGATTTGTGTTTATTTATTAAAAGTAAATAAATGCCTAGAATGTTGTTGACATGTGTCAAGTGCTCGAATGGATCCGAGCCTCTTTGAGGTGCACTTAAAATCCTTTCACCACACTGTTTCAATAGAAATAGTGAACAACAAGAAGAAGATCCTTTGTTATTTTTAAATCGGTCTTTTACTGTATTTCTTTGAAATGTCAGTGTTTGGACTTTTTGGCTTGTTCTGGCGTTCGGTAGATATTGTTTGAATGTCCTTATTTTAACATCTGCGGCCACAAGACGGTCAATACACGAACAACCTCGGTCAAGCTAACAGTCTGATTGGGTGTTTGTGTTGCCTCACGAAACAAATCAGTGTGTTTAGGTTTTTATGAACATGCCACCGTTATGACGAAGATTAGAAAGATATGTTAAAAATCTCTATGATCTTCATATTTTATAATAATTCTTGTATTTGTTATAAAATATTTGTATAGCGCTCTATCTATACTGTAATGTTCTAATTATTGTTTAACTAGTTGCGCCCCGCGGTTTCACCCGCGCAGATTGAAATCCAGGTTTGTTCCCACGGGATAAAAAGTCACTTATGTGCTATTCCAGACTATAATCTGTTTCTCTGCCAAGTTTCGTCCAGATCCGTTCAGCCGTTCCGGCGTGAAAGAGTAACAAACTTCCATCCATCCATACTTACAAACTTTCGCGTTTATAATATGTAAGATAAGTATGTTAGATAAGATAAGAAGATAAGATAAATAAAATTAATGCTCTGTTCGCAGCAAGCTTAATGAAACCCTATTAGCGCATTGTCTATTTAAGCTTGTCGTAAACCTTTAATGAGGTAGGTATAAAATATCTGTACACCATACTTTTCTTAAATTTGATATTTGAATTTTAAAGTCTCCATTAATTATGTTTTTTCATTATAATATTTTCTAACAGCAGCGAGGGGCTTGCTGTCTGTGACATAATGTAATAACTAATGCAAAATGTGGGTTAGTGCCAAATTTAATGTTTGGCCGTACCTCTAACTACCCCCTACCTATACCTACGTCGTCAGAGCCTGATATGTGTTAGTACGTGGTACTAAGAGATCTGAGGAGATATCTACCGTGCCTGGGGATCAGAGTCGTGAAGCTGTTTCAGTTTCAGTTTTACTTTAATATAACGGTCAGCACTTTTCGAACCCAAGTCCTTACGCGCTATTCGTTGTAATGTTTTGTGTCAACATACCAACTTGGGTTATTTGTTAAGAATTAATTAAGAATGTTTCGGAGCAGTAAGCCTAGAATCTATTAAAATGGATTGTGATGAACACAATCGAAGTAAATAAAGATATTACTAACTAACTAACGTTTTGTCAGTATGATGCGCCAGATGAGGGGTTATGTCGTCGCAAACAGAAACTGATTTATATGTATTTTGATTAAGTTATAGGCAAACGTTTTATAATATTTTGATGCTCATGGAACTAGGAACTATTTTTAAGACTTTTCCAAGTGATTCCTGTTATTCGATTATACAAAAACCCTTTGAGACCTTTGCTTTGACGAAACTTAAATAGACCTATAGCCAGGAACGTTCTGACGAATAAACCTAATAATTTAGGGTATCTCCGACATCTCGGGTTCTTATGAACAAACGCTTTTTCGATTAAATCTGGGCCTAAAGTTTGCAGGTAAAGTTGAATGAGTTGAGAAGTTGTGTGCTATAATTAAATTGGAAAACTTGCGACACACCTCCAACTATATTTTATTGAGGGCTGTAGGTAGAAGCACTTACTGCTTTACTTGTACGTTCGTTGAAACAAAGTAACAAGGTTTTCTTAAATTGATTTTGAAATATTTGATTGCTTAGATGTCTGTTACTTTTCCGATGTTAAAATCATTCGTTTTCATCAAAATTAATTAAATTAATTCCAGAATTTATTAAAATGATGATGGTGTAAAAAAACTATAAACTGGACAAACATCAAAATTGGATGGGTCTGTTGTGTATGACAGAATAACTAATAAAAAATTGTAAGAGTTTGGAATACAATTGGTTCAACTCTTCGCTCGGAAGTAATTAGAGTACCTACGTACATACTATGTAATTGTGTATATTGTTACCAAAGTATTAATAAATACCGAATCGAGCAAGTGTGATTTTTATTTTGAAGTCTGTTAAAAATACAGTAAAAGAGCGTTCAGCATTGTATCAAAATAACCAAGAACCCCACAATTTGAACCTTTCAAAAGCAATGATCATCAAAATCTATTTTTTAACAAAAAATGTAACAGTGTTGTTTGCACACCGTGCCTGAATAAGCACCGCCTTTGCCAATAATAACTGCACCTGGAAAAGAAAAACACTCGCTGAATGTCCATTGCAAAACGCGTCTATTATACAAACAGACACAAAAGATTTCCTAAATGTTTACGAAAGGACAGTTCCGGTAATTGCTTACGGGTGTGGAATGTCCCGTGGAGGGCTAGGGTTGCCTCGTTTTTCCGTATATACGGAATCGGACTTTTCCGCTTTGTGGAGCAGCCATAAAACTTGAGCATCGGTGTCCAGTGGGTCTGATGCAAGCCAGAGAGTCGTAATGTCGTGGGTTCGCATCAGGTCGTGCATCAGTGGATTCTTCCCGTTTACAAACTGCTAGTGTTTCACAAACAACGAAGGAGAAAATCGTGACGAAACCCGATAGAATTCTTACAGTGGTTATGCGTTTGCCGACAGTCACGCATGGAATACCGAAAACCTACACCTAAATGTGGGAATATTCCAAAATAAACGTACTGGTACTTACTAGTAAGACATCTGAGGGGCCCTGTACACCAAATCTGTGCTTCGTTTTTCGTGTTACTTATCGTCTTGCCGTTTTTGTATGGATGAGCACTATCGCGCATGCTGAGAACTCGCGAGTCTAACGAGTCCTCATACAAAAACTACTACGCTGCGTGCTCTAAATAAATGTATTTTATTTCACTCCGTCCGAATGAGCCCGAACATTTCCCAACTCTAGCTACATGAGAATGTCCGGGTGAGAATAGGACGCCACTTGTCCGACATCCCCGGACATGTGTATTGCGCACCGGTGCATTTTATAACCTCGGTCTATTACAAGCATGGAATATTCATTTATTTATGTAGATATTAAGATTCAATCCTATTGTGATACAATACATTATTTAGAATTAGTAAGTTGTAGTGGCAATAGGCATGCCATGCTCAATTATAGTATTTAAATATTATATTATTTCCAGAATTTATTAAAAAAAATACATATTCAAACTTTTAGGTAGGAAAACTTATTTGAATCAAAATGTAAATTTTGCTGAAGCTTTATATGCTGTTCTACGAATCTTGGTTATTTGCGAATTTTCCTACTTTCAGTAAGTAACTTGATATGTTCAAAAATGTTGAACCTCTTACCTTATCGTTTTGCAGAGTAGGGCTCATGTATCATCGTCATCGCTGATAGAAAAAAAGTCCTTTTTTTATATACAACTTGCTTATAGAACAAGCAGATTGCTTAAGATTTTTAGTGGTAACCATCACCTAAAAAGCCTCTTATTTTCCTTTTTTTTTGATAGATTGCGTAACTTAGAGTTGGCAAAACTCTCATTGTCATGCGTTGATATCAGGGATCGATAGGGAACGGCATTTATAAAAAAAATACGTACGTACGACGTAGAAGCTTAAGTTTTACGTAAACATTCAAACGAATCGACCCTTTCGAAACCCGAATATTCATTAAAAAGCAAACGCAAAAACCTTCGTAATCGTTGGAACCGGTTCCCCGATCCGTAAATTGGAAGATTAGCGATGGAGCTTTAAATACAATGTCTGCATGCTTTCTCCGTTGCAGACGTAACATAAATACATAATATTTTTTTTTTTAATTCCACACATTCATTACTATTAAGCACGTTTGTGCTTAATATTATTATTATTATTGTAGTAGGTTTCTTTGCTTTGATTAGTTTGTGTTTACAAACTAATCAAAGCAAAGAAACCTACTTAATAAAATTTACTTTAATCATATTATAATTCATATCAATTCATTTATTGCAAAAATGGTTACAAGTTAAACATGCCCATTTAAATTTATAATAATTCAGCCATATTCAGCTTTAACAGGATGAAATTTTTAATCGCAATAATAACTTGCGAGTGGGATTTGAATCCTCACCCCTGCCCTGGATACGGGATGATTTTCTAAGTGTAGTGTGTGTAGGCAAGACAAAATAAAAATATTGTGGACTTGGTATATAGTAAAGTTAGAACTAAGCACCACTTTATTTAAAAGAATCAACCACGTAGAAAAATCTTGAAGTTTGATTAACCCGTTAACAAGAACTACATCAGTTGTTTTTAAGAAATAACAGAATGAATAAGAATGCGATATGAAATAACATAATTAAGTTACTTTTCGTACCAGTACCACACGAGCGGAGCCGCTAGCGGAATATATATTGTAAAGGCACTTGACATCTCACAGTGGCAGATTTCGTTTGCTACGAAGAATGCGTACACGTGGAGTCGAAGCTTCCGGAGTCAAAAACCAGGCATATCGGAAAATCTCCAATAAAATTAAAAGTTCTCCGAAGGAGGACATCGTCGTTGCCATCTGGATAGGTCGCCGATAGGGGTTGGTTTTGGGGTTCAGGTGACCTCTTGCATTGAATTTACTTAAATCTACGAACCCGCAATATCCCTGGTTCTTTGTTTTTGTGCCAATTCACATCGCTATTTGGTATTCAAGTTTTTATATGCTTATTGTTCGTCTATACATTATGTGTACAGCCCGAATAACAGGATGTTATAGGAAGAAAGGCGATATGATGCGTAAAGTTACTGACACACGTGCTTATTTTCGAGAAAAAATATGCTTTTCGAGCCTTGCTCAATAAAAGCACGTGTGAACAGGTCTTAGCAGCAGTAAATAAGCTTGCTTATTTGTTCGAACACTCGGTAATTTTTGAGCAAAATAAGCATTCTCATTTTTGAGCACGTGTGTCAGTACCATAAGGCACTCCTTCGATTCTGGGAACGGATATTGTGTTTTACGGATATTATATTGGATATCTACAAATAAGAACATCACAAAGATTTTTTATAATAAAATACCAAGTGTGATATTCTTATGTGAAGGTAAGTCCCAAAAACTAAACAAATTCAAAAAATATTAACAAATTTTATTAGGTACCTATAATTTGTCTCACAAAAATGTATAAAAAAAGTAAACGTTACAAATAAGTTAATTAATAATCATCCTCTCTTTCCTCTTACAACTTCATTTTTTAAACGAACGCACTTTAAATAAAACAACGAAATAAATTATTCTCCTCACAAATATCAGTTTAAAAGCCAAAATAAAATGGCCCTGATTGGGGTTTCTCGAAAACATTTTTATTCATTAAGCCGAGCCACCGTGCGCTTCGGCATGTGGAATGTGATCAATTTAAATTTTTGATTGGAGTACACCACATTCATCCAATACACTATTCATTCAACTGCATAAACGTACCACATGTGTTTGGGAATCATTTAAGACTGGATACCCACTGAAGCGTTATTGATAGCTTTTAAAAATAACAACAGCACAAGATACCGTATCGTGTTTCGACCTGCTGTCATATTTTTTTATATTGATGGATAATCCACACAGTACTATCTAGCCCCAAACTAAGCCAAAGCTTGTGATATGGGAACCAGATAGCTGATATACTACTTATATACTTTTTTTTAAAACATACTAATAATAACACCCAGACAGAGAACAAACATCTATGTTCATCACAAAAATTATGTTTATCCTCGGTGGGGATCGAACCCACGGCACAGAAGGCAGAGCTACTACCAACTGAGCTGTCAAGGCTGTCAAACATACAAACTGTCAAATGCAGGTATAGCATGACCAACGATCTCAAAGGAATTTGAGTAGGTACAAGGTACAACCAAGAGATTTGATGGGACTTGGTTCTTCTAGGATAACGTGAAAATAGCGCCTGGTTTTAGCTAGACGTTTCAAATGATCCTTTCACGTGTTTCATAAAAAAGATGTCTTATCTACTGGACATTAGTCAAGAGTAGTGGAGCTCTTTGTGAAGAACTCGTCCGGGGAAGTAATACCACCACGCTTTTTTCACCAACCAGCATCTTTGTCTTTCGGTTTGAAGAGTGTGGTCGCCGGTGTAATTACAGGCACATGAGGCTTAACATCTGTATACCTCAAGTTAATGGACGCAGGCGGTGCATCTTAGGGCACGTTCCTATCGTGCGTGACTTACGAAGCAATGCGTTGTTCATAGGTGATGGTTACTACTTAACATCAGGTGGGCCATCTGCTTGTTCCATCAACTAGTTGTAAAAAAAACAACTTTTTAAATACGATGCACTGAACCTTAGACCGATTCTCCCTTTTCGGGTATCCCAAATTTAAATTAAATAAAATTAGTATGATTTTTTTAGAAATAAAAAATCACCGGTTTAGTAGACCGCACACTTATTAACGAGCTCATCGCGGTTCAGTGCGTGCTGATAAATAGATCACCTAGTTTATTCATGATGGGCTTTTGGTAATTGCTGTAATTATTACAATATCTATCAATATCCGTTGGTAAATAAATAATTTATCTTTACCATTTCATTTGATGTTATAACCTTTCAAACACGAGCAATTTTTTTAAACCAGTTTTGATAAGCCGTATCAATCTGTAATTTAATAATTGTACTAACACATTCGACATGTTTAATTAAGTTCTACTAACAAATTATGCCTCACTGACATCTGAAAATAAATAAATTGAATTTAATAGAATAAATCTTGAAATTTCAAAGTCTCAGGGGGTTTCTTAATAGTTAATAGGCAATACTTGCTCGGCAACAATGGCGATAAATCAATCTGGAGTAGGTAGTAGTGGAGCGATATGCAGCAATTTCTAAAAATGCGACAAAAGGAGAGTTTAAGGCGATGATCACTCCTAGTTTACTTCTCGTTCGCTGAGTTTCGGTCCAAATAAGCATTTCTGCTCAAATGTTTTCATGAGCAAAAGCAAACTTTTTAGTAGAAAAACTAGTTTGGATGGTTTTCCTAAATGTTTGTGATGTTGACTTGTTTTGGTTAATTGCGATTTTTTATGAAGAAATGGTATTTTTCTTTCAAAATTATGAAAAGTGTGAGGGAGAGATAATTACATAAGCAGCAGTCTGCGCCTTAATGCTAGACACTATGTTCTTACAGCCAACATTGACAAATAATACGCAGATAGGTATATGTCTGAGGTAAACAGATAGTTAAGTGGTAGGTACGTTATAGCTTATACAATCGGGAAGGATTTGTCCCGTGTCAATCGGTGTGACTGCGCCCTGGGAAATACGGTAAGTGTGTGTTGCTTACCTGTTCGAGCGTAGTGCTGCGTTTGCACATCGTTATTCTACTTGCTCTCCGTTTCGCAAGGTCCTGAGAGCAACATGTCCTATTAGCTATACGACCTATGAGTTGATTGCCCCATTTTACTTTCGGAATGGCCACTAGTCTGCCGTAAATATGTCATTTTAGTCATATAGTGTGTCATAAATACAATGACCTAAATGAAAATAAACATCATCGTAGTTATCCCATCATCACCTGTAATTTTTGGACATTGTACAACAATTATGACATGCCTTTGACAACCTTGAGACATTCAGACGAACACCTAAAAATATTTGCGACATTCTAATCTCTTTCAGATGTTATGGCGTCCTATATGTAGGACGCGTCCTTGTACGTGTCCCTATATGTAGGACGCGTCCTTGTAATGTCCTGTGAGGTCTGATTCTTCGTCTTGGTCGAAACACTTTTGTTTCCATTTTCCGTCACACCTCTGACAGGTGAGGTAGTATAATTTTTATAAGCACAGGTGCCCATCTGTGCTTATAAAAAAATCGCTCAACATCAAGTGAGCCATCGGCTTGTTTCATCTCTATTTCATATAAAAAAACATACCACGGTCATTTTTAAGCCTCATAGTTGCATTAAAGTAGGTTTAACTCGGAAACTTATTCTAAGCTCACGTTAAAGCGCTTACTAGCTCATTTTAAACACAGCATCGCTTGATTTCAACTCTACTGGGTCGGACTCGGTGTAATGTGACATGAGCCTGAAATGTGTACTGTTGGCCGAACACAGAATATAAATAATAATTGTCATCTCCAAGTAATATTATACATTGTATGTATGTATGTAATATTGAGTAATATACATAATTAATGGAAAAATTTATGTGCTTAATACAATGCAATGCAAAATTATTTTTACAAACAGTTTTGACAGGTTTTTATTTCATTAAAATGCCAGTCCAACATGTAGGGGCCAATTTCATAGATAAGAGATCAGATTGATAACTATTATTTCCACAGGTGTATACAATACGCAAGGTCTCTACCATAATTCTGATCTGCCGGAGTTTTTCCTATTTGTTCACTATTTTTAAGTCTAATTTGAATGTCAATGGTCTAATAATAGAGCGTTTTAAAATAAAGCAATAAATTTTGGTGGACCTTCTACGCAGCACTAATTATCATTCAGCTTCTTGATTAAAAATTTTTGGTTAATACCCACATTAGGATAACAATCTATTATGCACAACTAAATTCGAGCCCGCGACCCTATGAAGCCTTTTCTGCCTGCGTTACTCTAGACTACTAGTATATCGTAAGCCAATCGCAGCAGATTGGCTTTCGAGAAATGCTGTATTATGACATCATGTCATGTTGGAGTGTCGGAAACGGAATACATAACCACTGTCTTCAATATTAAAGTTCCATTAACAGAATGAGAACTATCACGAGGATATAATCATGGTAATAAACAAGGTGTTGTTCGCTTGTGCTGAGCATGTGTATGCCTAAAGTTAAAGGACGCAGCGCAATGCTTCGTAGGGCACGTTCATATCGTAAACAAGCGAGCTACTTTAAGGGTAGTAGAGCTCTTTGTGTGTGGCTCGTCTGGACAAGTACTACCACCATGCCTTTTTCTGCCGGCAAGCAGCGTTACTGTGCTTCGATTTGACGAACGTTTTCCGGTGTTATTAGGCACATGGAGCTTAACATCTGTATATGAGTGATTTACGAGGCAATGCACAATAAATACATAAACAATGCTGCACAATCCACACAGCATCATCTAGCCCCAAAGTATGCTACTCAATGCTTGTGATATGGGCACTAGATGACTGATATATTTAATACATTGTATACTTACATAGATAGATATTTTTATTATACATAGAAAACACCTACGAAAAATATTACTGCAGATCGTACACAAATTCGTTTCGAGGCGGGAATCTAACCCCGCAACCTCTTGCGTCGCAGGAAGACTCTTGACGGCTGCGCCACAGAAGACGTCAAAATGCTTGGTTATAGATGATGGTTACCACTTCAGGTCGGCCATCTGCTTTTTCCATCAGCTAGTTATATTAATAAAATAAAGAAAATAAGCTGGTCTGCTAATTGGCAACCACAGACAAAAGGGAATCGCTAAACCTTCCTACCAGCAGTGCATGTACCGTTCTTATCGATCGCTTAATTTGAGATTTACGAGTAGAATCGTCAAAATTCGTTAAAAATGGTTTCAACAATGGATAAAACCAGTTTTAACGAATTTTGACGATTCTTAATGTCAAATTAAGTGATCGATAAGAACGGTACTTGCACTGCAGTTGACCGTCGCTGCTATCTATTGATACTCTCAAAAATACGGCTACCCTATCTCAAATATTTTACATAATCCCTGTAAAACATGACAGATTAAGGTTCTCCCGAGCCGGCCGCGCGCGCGTCAACATTTGAGCTACCATCTGATTTCCCCCGGGTCGCCGCGGCTTAGATTTTAATGTTCACTCACTGAATAAATAGCTCTCTCCATTTTTTAAGGCTTATTTAATTTCCGGTGTAAGGCGACAACTCGAAGAACCTTGGACAAAAAGTGAAAGTTATAAAACAAAAGAAACCGCTAAACGACTTTGATGACTTCCCCTTCTATCCAAATATAATTTTAATCAAACCAGTTTTCCTACAAAAAAGTTTGCAAGATTGCGAAAAGTAGTAAAGTATTTACAGGAAACCTAATTTTAGTCAAATGTTTAGTAAAATGACATTTATTATTAGCAAAATGTTTTGTAGCGTAAAACTTGTTTGAACCTAAATGTAATTTTTGCTGAGCTGTCATCTCATTTTCAAAATAAGTTTAGTGTTTTTACATCTTTCAAAATATTTTAATTAGGAGAAAAAACTTAAGCGGGTATCAGTCCCTTAAGAGTCTTGGTCATTACAGAGTTAAGCGTGTGAGCGTGTAGTGAGAGAGTGCGTGATAGTAGATGCGTCTGTGGGAGTTTGTATGAGACAGAGAATATGTATAGCTGTGTGTGCAAGTGAGACCACAAGAAAATCAAAAGCGAAGTACTATGGGCGGTCTTATCGCTATGAGCGATCTCTTCCAGACAACCATTACAGGGACCATCAGCAATCGTTTTATTCCAAAAATAAAACACAAAAAATAAAAACAACTATGCCAAGCAGCAGCTAGCCAGTAATTATGAAAACTCATAGCAGAATTTCTGATGATAAAGAAGCATTTCGTAAGATCTTTGTGTTTCATCCAGATGTATTATCTAAACGTTATTACACCAGGTTCTACTGATATTCAGTGCTCTAGCTCTAACATGTTCCGATAAGAATTACTTAAAATACCGTGTACCTGACCTTAGACAAGTCGATATCCAAGCGCGAGCGTTACAACTGTCTTTAACTGCTAAGCTGGTTTAGTACAAACGAACTTTGGGTAGTTAAAATCTAAGGAAGGATTAATGTTATTATTTTAATATTTAGTACTAATTTTTTGTTTTGTGCAATAGTTGATAAATGAATATAAATATTATATTCCACAACATTGTAAACGTACGACTTGTTTACAGTCGCTTTTTTGTATGATTTTTTTTTATCATAATATTTTGCATTTTTTTTATCATAATATGTCTCATGAAGTTCGTAAGTAAGCTCGTTTGTGCTAGTGACCGATGTGTTTGACTCAAGACGAGGGCTGCAAATTTTTATTTTTAATTTTAACATTTGATTATGTCTCAAATAATGTTGTGTAACGCTTTTGCGTTTCGATTGTAGCTTGTCTACGGGATGGGTATCTTTTGTTACCGTTATTGTAGGTAGCCCTATAAATTGTGCCTATCTAACAGTCCATGATAAACTGAAATATTATAAAGAGCCTCCATATTTAGATAATATTCGTCTGTTATCTTGGTTTGTGAAGAAGTATGGTACATTATTCGGTTTGCGATTTGCATGGGATTAAAGATTTGCATTATTTAGATTAGACTTGAATTATTCTCGAGATTTTAAGAATTTACTGATTTTGAATACTTACAATCAAATTGTAATACAATGGCAATGCTTTGTTATGTATTATTATGTACTTTGGTGATGGTTACCACTTAACATCAGGTGGGCCATAAGCTTGTTCCATCATATAGTTGTATAAAAAAATTGTTGCAAGCAACACAGTAAGCTTTTTACTCCTGTTAACCAAATATTGTCCCTTGTACGAATATTACAAACTTGCTCCGGTTTTGCTACGGCGTAGGGAAGTGCTACGACGTAGACATTTGCTACGCCATACTGCTAGGAATTTCCAAGCATTCGTCACAGACTAAATTATAGAGGTTCTACATAAACGAATTCCAGAAAACAGTATAGTATAGTTATAGTGTTAGTATATTATATATAGTTTCTAGGTGTAGTTTGTGTTATAGTTTCTAGTGGAGTGAAATGTTCGTAGATTCGTTTCGACGTCAAACCAAAAATAATCCACTTGAAAATTTGTTTAATTAACAAGCAATGAGTCATTTTACTGCTACTGCCATTAAATTCTTCTTAAAACAAAATTATAAAACAATTCAGTGATTTTAAAGCCCACACAGCTTAGTAGCTTTGCCTTATGCGCCGTAGGCCGTGGGTTCGATCCCCACCGAGATCAAAGACGACCTCTGTGGCGCAGCGGGCGAGAGTCCGCCTGCGACGCAAGAGGTTGCGGGTTTGATTCCCGCCTCGGAACAGATTTGTGTACGATCTGCAGAAATTTGTTCCGTAGGTCTGGGTGTTTTCTATGTATAATAAAAAAATATCTATCTATGTAAGTATATAATGTATTAAATATATCAGTCATCTAATACCCTTAACACAAGCTTTGAGTAGCTTACTTTGGGGCTAGATGGTGCTGTGTGGATTGTCCAGCATTATTTATTTATTTAAAGATGATGCATCTTCTGAACAGAGATCGCTATCATAGACGCCATCTTGGACGCCGGTTTAGATATGCGCCGATAATTATAATGGCACAATCGAAATGACGCGCCTGATTAGGGGCCGCTAAACTGACAGCTGCGCGTTCGCAATGACACAAAGCTAATTTTAACTGGCTCATTGGAGCGAAGGGAACGTAATTACACACTGGCGAGTGACACGGCACGCCGTCTGGCCGGCCGGACACTGGACACAGACGTCCGGACACTGGACCCAGACGTCCGGACACAGAGAAATAAGTATGTATTGAATATTACACGGGTATTTATTGCTTATTACCCTTTAAGAGAATGAATTAGAATATTATTATTGTTTCCTGTAAAGATGACATGGTGTCGCAGTTGCTGCGTTGTCGCAACTGGTGTCACGGAAGACTAGCGTTATAGTAGCGTATGCTGCTATAGACTTGTATTCACTTCAGTGTTCTATAGCATTTATGCTGAGCGACAGCCAATTTATGTGACTTGTGTATAAATAAATAATGCTGAACAATCCACACAGCACCATCTAGCCCCAAAGTAAGCTACTCAAAGCTTGTGTATGGGTAGTAGGTTACTGATATGTTTAATACATCATATACTTAGATAGATATATTTTTATTATACATAGAAAACACTTAGACCAACGGAACAAATTTCTGCAGATCGTACACAAATTTGTTCCGAGGCAGGAATCGAACCCGCAACCTCTGCGTCGCTGTGCGGACTCGCGTCCACTGCGCCACTGAGGTCGTCAAAAGAATGGAACGTAAGATGCTGTTGTGTGCTTGACGTCCTAATGAGTGTGTTAGCGGACCGGGAGTGATGAATGAACGGAGAGAGAAGATAACGTTATGAATATGTGTGTGAGTGCTGAGTGAACGGAATGATTGACATAGCTTACTACATAGTTGCAATACTGCGTGCGGTCAGGTCCCTGTGATGTTATATTCAGGTTTAATAACGACTAATCCTGACCTATGTCACAAATTACTCGCTTTTGTCCGTCACTGGGGATTTCGTGCGGCGACGCATTTGTTTACAAAGCGGGTTGTCGGTTAATGGTGCTCCTATTCTGTGTTTATCACTACGCAAAGTGATAATCACAGAATTGGAGCACCACTAACCACTAGGTGTAGTAGACAATCACACGACGCGAAGCTCTTTTTGAAAGAGTTCGTCTTGGTAAGTTCCTAGAAGAAAAATTCAATTTCTGACTTCTAACCCTAGTGCTTGCAACCTGTCACATGTGGAAAACAAACTACTGCAAAATTTAGAAATTAATAAATAATATATAGATTTATCTTTTATTTTTTATACAACTAGCTGATGGAACAAGCAGATGGCCCACCTGATGTTAAGTGGTAACCATCACCTATAAACAAAACATTGCCACGTAGGTCACGCACAATAGAACGTGCCCTACGATGCACTGCCCTGCGTCCATCAACTTGAGGCATACAGATGTTAAGCCTCATGTGCCTGTAATTACACCGGCGACCACACTCTTCAAACCGAAACACAGCTTCGCTGCTTGGCGCCAGAAAAAGGCGTGGTGGTAGTACTTCCCCGGACGAGCCACACACAAGTTCTCTACTACTCTTAAATAAATAATAGAACTTTAATAATATATATAAAACTTTGTTAAGGACAGTGTGTATTAGTTGAAACTAATGCAATATTATCACACATCCTCAAAAAATATCGTGTTTGTATTTGGTACTGAGATTTGAAAAGATATCTATGGTAGGTAGGCCTGGAGACAAAAGACGCTGTTTTTTTTAATTTTTTTTGCAGCTAATTACAATAATAAATTGTATATTGCCCATTGTACTTCTCTGAAACTTTGGAACTTTTTTTTGTAATAATTATGTTAAAGGCCCTTGAGGTGTGCAATAAAGAGGTATCTATCTAATGTACCTATGTATAATACACGATCTTAATAATCATTCTAATCTTAATGCGGTCTTCACTTTCTACGCCTGTAAGCGCAGGCAAACCTACCTACTTGGACCGTCGACAGCGCCTGCTATCGACGTAACCTCAGTGTGAATGCGTTATCCACATGCATTATGCAGCGTCTCGTAGTACATACATTAACATACAGGTAGGTATTACTGACGTTTCAGCGAGTGGCCTGTGTTCCTATGACCAAGCCGTTTAAAACTAAGCAAGTTTGAACGCAACGGTTTACATAGGTGTTACTATCTAAGAACAAGTTTAGAGCTCTTTGTGAAGGGCTCATCCGGGCAAGTACTATGCGTATTTCTGCCGCCAAGCAGTTATTGTGTTTCGGTTTGATTAAACGAGGCTTATCGTCTTTACGTCCCAGGTTGATGGACGCAGGGAAATACATCTCTGATTCTGCTTTTTCATTTATAGTTATGGATGCAACCGCATGTACGCACGTAACCGCCACTAAATTTCAACGGCGTTGGGCCGCTCAGCCGAACCGCCTAGGCGGTTAACCGCCTCCTCTTGAATAACTAGGTATATCTTAAAACAAACCGCATGAAAATACGTTGGATAGTTTTAAAGATCTAAGCACACATAGGGACAGACAGACTTTATTCGTAATAGAGGACGGTTATTCAATTCAATTTTAAAATCTATAAATTATTCATTTGTCTTTATAAGTAGAACCATGGCTCTTTTAGCCAACGAAAACATGTAATTAGGTCAGCACCGATGCTTCCCGTTTCGAAAGAACGTGTGTGTTTAATTTAATTAACTGTTTTTAAGTTCTTGCGTATTCCGTGTTCCTTCTTGTGGATTTTAACAATTACAGTTCATTAGGATGCACAGAGAGCTTTTGTAATGCAAATCCATTGTTTTTGCGCGCAAACTACACACTTTACTTAGGTACACAGTTTTATGTGCGCTCGCATACGAGTATGTCGCCGGCTGAAATCACTGAGCGACCCTAGTGTTCTGTAGTATTTATATACTAGAAATGACTATTACCATTGTATAATGCTAATAACCAACAGATATTTTTAGACCACCTACTTGAAACAGTGTACCTATACTACTAAAAGTAGCTAATCGACCACCCCATAGGGCCAATTTAATAGGCCATATTGGACATTTGTCAGTTCAGTGAGATTATTTCAAAGTAGTAAAATTGTCGTTTGCTTTTCTTATTGCTTCACTTTTTTTAGTTAAACATAGATATTTATTGTATAGGGGACAAAATAAGGCAATTTTACGACTTAACATTACATGTGATGATGAGATGTCAAATGTGACCAGTAGGTACAGTAGGTTACAGTAGTAGTACTAGAGTAGGGCTAATATAGGTCACATTATACTGCATCAAGTATACACACATCACATAATTTGAAACATGTGTTTGAAAATAAAAAGCAATTTCATGAGTGGAATTCAGTCGACGTCGCAGTTATAGTTTGTTGTGAAACTTTATATAAAATTCAATATTTTGTTAGTATCAGGCGCGGTTTGAAGCAAACCAAAGTTGTGGATTTTAGAGAAACCGTAAAAATAGTAAACACGATTTGAGCTCGTGAAAAGATGAATCTTGGACGCGCAAACATACAGTTCTGGTTTGCGTGTCTCCTACGTAGATTCGAGGCCGTTTTCACCACAGTAAAAATTAATCTAGTTGTAGATCTCTGATACTACGAGGATTTACGTGACGGTCGTGCGTGACTTACGAGGCAATTCTTTTTTTATAGGTGATGGTTACCACTTAACATCAGGTGGCCATCTGCTTGATGCGTCTGCTGGTTGTATTAAAAAAAAACTACGTTGGCGTAACGTTAGATAGCGTTTTTCTCTGTAAAACACAGGTTTTCATCATTCTTTAGAATTCCTTCTTTAGTATACAGATAATGTGGTAGTCGTTTAATATTACAAAAAGTTCCCAGTAGTGATATCTTACACAGCGTTTTTCTCTGGATTCGCATATCTTCGATTCATCGCAGGAGATCCTGAGCTCGTGTCTCGAGAGGCGAAATCTCGTAAGTTTGATTTGATTCGGAGAATTTGGCGTTGGCATATAGAAAATATTGCAAATTCAGTTGGGTGCCGATGTGGCTGCCAGGTCCTATAGTGGGGGAGTTTCATGAAGCAATAGCCGTCTTGTGGTGGAAGTTATATTGGGTGTATGCGACTGTCAACATGTTGTGCATTTAATGGAGTCAAATTTATAGTTATAATATAATAGTATGTATGTATCATATTCTTAGTATTTTATTGACTTTCCAGAAAGCCCCAAACTAAGCCAAAGCTATATCAATTGTGGATCGAACCCACAAATATTTACGAATTATGATAAACATTCAACCCAAATTTATTCCTATTTTTTTTAAATTGTGCCACTAACTATTATTGTAATCTGCTTTATTGCAAAAATATATATAATTTTATATTCAAATACATCTGGTTTCCAAATATGCTCATTATTGTTCACAAAAAATGCTCAGATGTTGGCTAGTCTAATAATAAAACATTTTTTTTAGGTATTAAATGAGTGAAAAGCTCTCATGAAATGGGCAGGAAATAATTCACAACATATTTAAAACATCGTAAAATTAATCTGCGTTATTTTACTGAAGACGTTATTTTCTTCTACGATCCCTTTGAGAGCCATAACCGTAAATAACTTGAGTGATAATTAAAAAGACTATTGATAGCCGTTTTAATATTATTTTATTTGCCTGAATTTTAATCAGATATACAGAATTGATCACGCCCCTTAGCATCTTCAAAGAATCAAGGTTGGTAATTTGGACTAATAGATCCGACGAGGGGTTATCTACCGTGCCTGGGAATCAATGTCGGGAAGCTGTTGCAGTTTATACAAAATTGGATAAGTAGAGTTATGGAAGCGGTCGTAATCTACGAGTATGTATATATAATAATCTATGTAATCAGCTAGTTCCTAATAAATGAAAAACTGTGAAGTGAAGATATAATAAGAGAAGTGTTTATTACTATTTAACTAACTACTTACCGGGTCGGATACACCCTAAGTTTATATTAACTCAAACCTCACCATCTATAAGGACAAGTAATCGTTTATTACATCTGAATCCGTGTAACTACATTACATAGATCACATAGAAATCGAGCAAAACCTCTTAAGGTACGCGTCCACCGCATCTGCATCGCTGCGTACGGAGCGGACGGATTTGTTGCTTTGTATTGATTTGTATGGTACAGCGTGCACTGGGTCGGCATTTCAGCTCCAGAGACCGGTATTTCTGCTGATGACGTCATCCGCAGTGAACGGGCCGGTATTTCTACTGATGACGTCATCCGCAGTAAACGCGCCATTCGGAATTGCTTTGAAAACCGATACTGCCGATGCAAAATCCGGATGCAGTGGACGCACCACATCGGCATTTTGTAAATACCGACGCTCCGTCCGCTCCGTACGCAGTGATGCGGACGCGGTGGACACGTACCATTAGAATGCACCGCGGGTTTCTTCCGACACTCCGTGTGACGGCGACCGACCGACAATTACAACTTGCGTACATGCTGCGACATGCTGCAATGCGCTGCATTTGCATCTGACAACAACATTGCAACCTCCGTGCTTTACACTAGTATTCAAATTCCTTGGTTATACCCACCAAAAACATTACTTATGACATAGTCAGTTGATAATAAAAACAAATATTGGTGGATATTCAACACATCGCTATCTCGCCCCAAACTAAGCCATAGCTTGTGATATGGGAACCAGATAGCTAATAATACTACTTATATACTTTTTTTGTAAATACTTACTACATAACATACTATACATACATACTATATAACACCCAGAGAGAGGACACACATCTAGGTATGTTTATCACACAAATGTTTGTTATCGGTGGAGATCGAACCCACGGCCACACAGAAGGCAGATCTACTACCAACTGAGCTGTGAAGGCTGTCAGATAATGAAGTTTTCATTACGTGTGTACCTACACCTAATGATTGTAATAGTTTTTTTGTTCTGACTTTGATCCCCAGGTACATCAGATCAGATAAATAGGATAGGAAGAAGGATACTCGTGCTCGATCTAATTTGTTCCCACATTTGGAGGATCAAAATCCTGCCCAGACTAAACCCCTCGATGTTCTCTTCATTATGAAGTTCAGTTTATCGCTGCAGTGGGTGGCTATACCAACAAATGGGTTAAATTCAGAGTTCCTTGCGTCCGTTCTTGGTGAACTTCTTAACTAGTCTAGATGAGTTAACAATGGTCTCTGGGACCACTGGTTGTGCTCACATTGGATAGGGTTGTCACTACGGGACGGTTGCACAACGTTCACTAGTCGTCACTAGTCGCGTTAAGGTCTGATCAAGAGCGAATTGACAATGGAAATCAAGATAAGTTAAAAGTTTGCATAAATAAATAAATAAATAAAACAAGCAAAACAACTTATACTAAAAAGTTTGCTTTACTAAAAAGTTTCCTTTTCTAGTTACTGTATTTAAGAAAACTTTTAAATATGATATTTTATTCAATAAAAAACGGTATTTGCTAAACTGCGTGAAATATGATTCCAAATACGATTGAGATTTTGCAAGATTAATTTCAGTGGTTATTAGATCATCCAAAATGTTAAAATGTGCGAGCGAGAGCCAGATTAACCGTCGACATTACCTTAACTAAATACAATTAAATCAGTCAAAAACGAAAGATGAAAAATACACAAAACATGTTGACACATTACACAATGAAAATGTTTACGCTTATGTTTAGTTACTGTACGCTACGCTTATGTAACTGCATCCCTGATTTGCAGAGTGCGGGAAGGCTAAAACAGCATCCAGAAAACAATATCGGATAGGTTTGGCAATATCGGTTTGGTTTTTATACATATAAACCTTCCTCTTGAATCACTATCTATCTATTAAAAAAACCGCATCAAAATCCGTTGCGTAGTTTTAAAGATTTAAGCATACATAGGGATATAGGGACAGAGAAAGCGACTTTGTTTTAAACTATAATAATAATAATAATAATGCTGGACAATCCACACAGCATCATCTAGCCCCAAAGTAAGCTACTCAAAGCTTGTGTTACGGCTACTAGATGACTGATATATTTAATACATTATATACTTACATAGATAGATATATTTTATTATACATAAACACCCAGACCAATGTAGTAGTATGTATGTAGTGATAGTGATTTCGTTGACTCGACAGCCCTCGCAGCCGATACGCGACGGAACCGGAACGTCCTGCGACCGGCGACCGCCGTGGAATTAAACATACACGCCACGTACAAGTCACGACCCGGAAATTTACCACGTTGAGTGTTGGCGCAAGGTGGTGTGGGTAGTTCACACCACCTAAAGCCAACTGAGATAACTGTCTCACTGAGATGTGGTGTCATGCTTTAGACATCCTACATGAAGTGGGATAAGGGCAGGAAGATGATGATGGCTTTGAACGTGCCCTACGAGAAAAAGTCATGGAAAATAACACGAACAGAAAGATCAATTGATTATTTATTAGCTATACAATAGTAATAAAATTCAGATTTACAGAGGGCCGCAATTAATCATTTGAATAATTCAGCTATTACTAATGGTAGGCAGCGACTCGACTATTACTCATTTCTGGATTAGTAATTAACAATAACAAATGGCACTGTAGTTTGTCGCGAGACGATGTTATAGGAAGCTGAGGCGAGGATTCATTTACAACTTTAAATCATCATTATCATCAGCTTGAAGAAGTCTCTATTGGCCTATAACAAAAAATACCAGGAAGTTCGAATTTGAGCTATCTCAATCGCCTTCGCGCAGTGTTATAATATCCATTTTGGTTTGTAAGAGATCACTTTGAGTGATTAGGCCGCCCCTTTTAAATTAAATAAATAAATATTAGTGAACGTTTCACACAGTAGGTACTTAGTGTCAAAATCAAAATAGTCTTTATTCGGTACAATACAAGAATCCATTTGAAACGTCTTATATACTAGGTGAATCTACCGCCAAAGCCTCCTCGCATCCAATGCCTAAAAAAACAGGCAAGAAACTTATAGGTTGGTTCAGCAGGCAGTCAGAGGTACGTCCAAATATTACATTTTGGCATATACCTACATTTTCCAGTAGTTGGTATTCCATACAAAATAGATACATTTATGTTTAAGTATGGTTTGAGTCCCATTAATCCAATCAGCTCCCTACAAGCACCCATATCGTGAAAATGCGGTATAGATCGATATAGATAGCGGGTTCTAAACCAATGTTTGACCGTAACGACGCGTCGATAGAAATGATTAATGACTGTATTTTGCTATCATTATCATTAACCGCACGTAAAATGTTCGTATTATCTTAATTACAAAAGCGTTGACCGAAGCGATACAGTACGCGACGTGTTGGCATGCGTGAGAGATTAGTAGATTGTTTACCTAAGGAGCAAAAAATTATTTTAAAGGTGAGAGTGTTTCTTTGAATCTAGAGTGGAGCGAGGGATTCTATAGTAGAATCCCGAGCGTAACGAGGAAGATCTCGCTCTTCCGTGACAATTATCTTGGTCAATAAGTATTAAAGTTTGATAAAAAGTTCGTAATTAATCATTTTACTAGCCGTTTACGTAAGTGCCGTAACCTCGATTACAGACACTGCCTTTGATGATGAATTCATCTAGCAATTAGTAATTGAACTCACTTATGAGTAGACGTTATGTAACGCATTGGATAATGTATCTGTTATGTTATTTCTACTGTTGTTGTACTATTATTGTTCACACTTGTGCTGCTGACTTTGTTACATGCTTGCTCGAAGGGTTTTTTATATCGATGCTTTTTTCGTCGCCTTGTTAGGAAAACTTACCACTTTTCACGCCTTTTCATGAATAATAAATAAATAATGCTGGAAAATCCTACAGCATCATCTAGCCCCAAAGTAAGCTACTCAAAGCTTGTGTTATGGGTACTAGATGACTGAATATTGAATACATTATATACTTACATACTTAGATAGTTATTTTTTATTACACATAAACACGCAGACCAACGGAACAAATTTCTGCAGATCGTACACAAATTTGTTCCGAGGCGGGAATCGAACCCGCAACCTCTTGCATCGCAGGCGGACTCACGCCCGCTGCGTCACTGAGGTCGTCATAATGACGTAGTTACACGGCCCGTACTGTACGGTACTACGTAATGATATTTCGACGCACGCTCATCGCTCATCGCCGAATTAATAATGGTGTAAAAGCAGCTCATGAGGTAAATCCATTTGTTTTTGTACAGTTATAGTCTCTCTTATACTATAGTTATTACTATCACTACATAATATAAAACAAAGTCGCTTTCTCTGTCCCTATATCCCTATGTATGCTTATATCTTTTTTAGTGTTTTTTTTTATAGATAGAGTGATTCAAGAGAAAGGTTTATATGTATTACATGCATGATATAGTAGAAAAACAATGTGCACCCGTGCGAAGCAGGGGCGCGCGGGCGGGTCGCTAGTAAATAACAAGTATTGGTAACAATTGTCAAAAACAAAATCAACCTCATTAAATATAGTTTAACAGATCTCCATTTTTGTACATTTGAGGCGTGGTGTTAGTATCTAAATAAGGAAGGGAAACCAACTAGCTACGATGTGAGACTATTCAACGGAATTTTATCTCAGAATTTAAAATTATCGCAGAATTTGTAAAACAAAACAAACTGTTTAGTGACTATAAGTTGACGTCAGAGGTACGTCCTCAGAGGTAATGTTATAACATTTGACAGACTCAAATTTAGCAGTAGTTGGTAGTCAGGCACTGTCTGCGAGAGCACTGGTTGTATAGTGGCAGCCCCGCCTTCTGATCCTAAGGTCGTGGGTTCAAAACCGGTCGTGCACCAATGAGTTTTTCTGTTAAACAGCCACAATGCCAGTACTCTCAAACTGTGACAGAAAACATCGTGAGGAAACCGGCATGTCGTAGAACCAAAGTTCTATAACATTTGTCGAGTGCGAAAAGTGCCTTAAGGCACTTAAAAATCCTTTCACCACACTGTTTCGTAGGAAACTAGTGACACAAGAAGAAGAAGCAGTTGGTACTCCATTTGTAAGTAAAAATATATCGGTCCAACAATTCTCAAACAGTACGGACTAAAATACTACATGCAATTTTCTCAATGCACAAAAACATGACAGCAAGTACGAAAGTAGAAAAATAAAAGATTCAACAGCACTTTGCAGACGAACGAAGTTTCGAAAACAGAAGCTAACTGCATACTTCTATTTCTTGAAGGATAACTCCGAAATACTGTGGTTTCGAATAAATTATTTCATACTTTTGTAATTAGCACTTTGGCAAGCCTAAGTAACAATACTTTGGTAGCTTTTCAAGGGTAGTAGAGCTCTTTTTAAAGGGCTCGTCCGGGAAGTACTACCATCGCGCCTTTTTCTCCCGCCAAGCAGCGTTGTTGTGTTTCGGTTGGAAAAGTGTGGTCGCCGGTGTAATTACTGGTATGCCTCAATTGATAGACGCAGGGCAGTGCATCGTAGGGCAAGTTCCTATCGTGCGTGACTTACGAAGCAATACTTTGTTATAGGTGATGGTTACCACTTAACATCTGGTGGGCCAAACAGGAAACTTGAGTACAGTCAAGGTTCCTCATTATTTTTTCTTAATAAGATCACTAGCATTACAGTATTAATTATTAAATTGAATAATTACGTAAGCACGCATCAAGCTACACAAAGCCAAAGAAAAATGGCCCTTATTACAAGGAAACAAAAGCGAGCCTGATGTGTATTTGTATGTATACTGTGGATGTGATCGAAAGAAGAAAGAAACATTTATTTTACACACAACACACAGAGAACACATGAAAAACAATATAGATATTAAATAATAATCAGTATAAAGAGACAGAAAAGCAGAAAAATACTAAAAACAATGTTGATCGCGTGACCTTACGATTTGATCGCGTGATCTTACGATCGAAAGGCAGCTTTGTTACCACTAGACCAGCAGTGTTGCATCTAGTACGTTAACACTTGAAGTAGTTTATAGAAAATTATTGTTTAGTGAGCGCGTTGCACTTGCTAGATGGTAACATTACAGCCGCACTACAATTCTGCATCGAAGCTCCAATATACCCTGACCTGCTCATTTCCCAAAAACCTTACAGTCTTGTAGCAACCTGGCTTCTTAACGGGTCTTCGAATAGTGGCCGCAGTCTGCATGTAGTGCAAACTCAGAGCCAAGTCGTAACCCGTGAATGAAAATTAAACTGAAACTAGCAAGTCTCGAAATGCTGTAGTAATCTCCACAACACCTATTTAGATAAAACTACCGGGTTTTGATACGTGGGTATCAGCAATTGATGCATTATAAAATTTTTAAAAATGATTTTACATTTATGGTATCACTCGAATGTTGTGTTGTTTTAATAAAAAACCATTACTAGGAAACAATTATTGAATTTCAATAAAAAATAATCAATAAAAAGTTAGTAAAACACATTTGAGCTTCGTAGCTTTATACATCGTAGTTGGTTTGTTATGCTTAAATACTGAAAACCAATGTCCCGAAATCTGGTTTAAGAATCTTTATTTATCATAGGAATTACACAATTTACATGCAGAGGAATTACACAGTATACTTGCTTTCTTAAGATAGAGTAGATACTTTTGGAAAGAGTAGTATAGCTCTCTGTGAAGGGCTCGTCCGGGGAAGTACTACCGCCATGCCTTTTCTACCGCCAAGCATCAACGCTGTGTTTCGGTTTGAAGAGTGTGATCGCTGGTGTAATCACAGGCACATGAGGCTTAACATCGGTATGCCTCAAGTTGATGGACGCAGGGCAGTGCATCGTAGGGCACGTTCCCATCGTGCGTGACTTTCGAGGCAATGCTCTGTTATAGGTGATGGTTACCACTTAACATCAGGTGGGCCATCTGCTTGTTCCATCAACCAGTTGTATAAAAACAAGGCGTAACAAATCAGCACCACAAAAATCGCAAGGCTAAGTAACGAAGATTCAGTGAAACTGGAAAAACTGTATATTGGAAATAGTGTAGGATGTTATATGGTCAATACTTTCAAAAGTAAGGTGGCTAATGTATCAAATAAAATACGTCACGATAGAATCAATGAACAAACAAAGTTGTTACAGATACGAAACAGCTTTTATTGATAAAGTTCGTTCGAACGCGAACCAAACTTCTTATTACTGTTATATCGAGTTCTGATCCCCACACCTTTATTTCAGCTATTATAACATCGAAGTCACAATATTAAAAGTTATGCAATTTTTTTTAATAGCCTTCAGTGAGATTCGATCTATGCATAGATTGGGGCTAGATGACGCTGTGTGGAATATCCAAATGTCAAAGAAGATATTATTTATAACTTAGTTTAATTAATGCATTTTAAATATCATTTAATTTACCTAAATGAATATAAATAATAAAATGCAAGTAAGTTAATATTTTAGTTATAATACAACATGTCGAAAATTGCGGTTAGTATGATCCACATCACTATTACTATCACTACAAAGTATAAAACAAAGTCGCTTTCTCTGTCCCTATATCCCTATGTATGTTTTCGCGATTTGTATGTGTGCGCGCGGGCGGGTCGCTAGTTAATAATAAAACGGATCTAATAAAAAGCACCGTTAATAACTTTATGCGACCGTGGCTATAAGTACAATATAATAATATGTATGACTAGCTGTTGTCTGCGGCCTTGCTCGCGTATTAGTAGTGTTTGCTATACCTTTGTGTATTAATTTATCAACATGAATATAATTAATATTTAAAATATTTAATATTATAAAAATTATAAATATATTAAGCGTTCGCTCTCGGTTCCGTAGATTCTTTTACACCGTTCCCTAAAAAGACCCTATATGCTAAATTTCAAGCTATGAACCACATTTGTTCTAAGTTTTACCATAATCGGGGAGTGAGTGGCCTACAAATATCCAAACACAGTCACTTTCATAATTATATATTAGTAAGGCAATGCACATTGCCTTTTTATTATAATATCGGTCGGTATACATGTCAATAAAAAAATATGACGGCTTTAATCCCCAGTCGTGGTAAAAAAATAAATATTTTTATCAATAAATGGCATATAAAAGAGTGTTTACGGTTATGCACTGGCAATTCCGAGCACGAGCTACTCCCCCGCTAATCTTTGAGTTGATTGACGGTATTCAACAACAATAAACCAGTTTTATAACGCAATATATGAATAAAGCGTTTTTATTAGCAATAGTAGAAGCAAGATATTGTTAGACGCGAAATTAGTTTTTCTATTTTTATTTATATGCACACAGCAAATGCTTTATTTCGAAAATATAGTAATAATTATATCGATTCTAAACGCTCAAAGTATTTTTGAATTTTATGCAAAAATTTTAGCTCAGAAAGGCGATAAAAGTCAATAAAAATTGCAAGTAAAATTAACTAAGGTCACAATTAAAATAAATAAATAAAAAGTTTTTATTTCGGACACCCACAGATCCATATTTAAAATTATCTTAAAACTAGACACAAAAAATAATAATAATACCTACATAATTTGACTAGTGATGAAGCCCACCAAGGATGTTAAACCCTAGGTGAGCCCCAACACTCTCATCACAAAACATTTCCAAATCGGAGAGCACAGCCTATCCGATATTGTTTTCAGGATGCTGTTTTGGCTGTCCCGCACTCTGCGAATCAGGGATGCAGTTTTTTTGCGGAGGATGGCTAAGAAGCCATCTGTTTGGTACTCCGCAAACATCCCCGACGCACTGCAGAAGCGGGGCAGCCCCAACATCATCCTGAAAACATTATTATACTGTATGCGGAGGGTCTCCAGCGACTTTTTGGTGTGGTCGACCCATAGGTTTGCCGTGTACAGACTTTGGAAATACGCCTTAAAAAGTGTCACCTTGACTTCCTCCGTACATCGGGCAAACCTACGGATCAACATGTTCCCTCGAACCGCCAGAGCCCTACGTTCCCTTTCAATGTCCACATTGTCTTTAAGGTCGTCGGTAACGTGATGTCCCAGATATTTAAATGTTGACACTTTCTTTATGCTCATGCCGTTAAGGGTCAAGTCGGGGAAGTTTGTCATGCTATTACCGGCGGCCTTAAAGACAATGTACTCACACTTATTAACATTATATGAGAGGCCGTGGGACGCAGCGTAGGTGGCACAGACCTTCAGCATTTCTCCGACTGAACCCGCAATTGACAATTGCAAAACACGGTACGGTAGACAGATTTTTATAAATATTTATAGTTCCGTTTATACCCTTGTAAAGAAAAATTACTAATTAATAATAGTAAGTAAATTTTACTGAAACCAAAGGTTACACAAAAGATGATGTGGAACAAATAAATACATTTTGGCAGATATTAAACATAAAGCCCCAAACTAAGCGAAGCTAAGAATAAAACTAGGATATGCTTGCAATCTAGGAAATAAGGAAACTTGTAAGGAACTTGGTAAGGAAGAGTATATTCATACAGAACAAACAGAAAAACTGAAATAAACTCTGTAAACTAGTGGCTCTGGGAGCTGTAGACCTCGCGAGCATACTAAAAGTGAGCTATTTACTGCCTTAGCAAAAGCTAGTTCAGAGTTTTGAAAGAAACCTATCAATGTTGAAGAGAAGTAGAAAATTCCCATCCCCACTACTTCTCACCTGACACCCATCCCTCACCCGCAACATCAATGTCGTGTAAGGTGTTTTCTGAAAGTCTTTAAGTGCACTCTTATTAATTTCTAATTTAAGGCTTATTATTATGCTGATGCTCTCATTCAGTGAAGGAAAACATCATGAAGATAATTATCAGTTAGTATTCTAACAGCGACTAAACGCTTGCAGCCTGTCACGTATTGAAAACTAACTATAATGCAAAATGTTGTGTGTGTGTGTGTGTGTGATGTGATGTTTTTTCTATTTAATTTTGTAAATTTTTGAGGAATGTAATGTGCAAGAGCATTTTCCGTTTTGTGATTTTTTTGATCTTTTTGATTTTTTTTGCATCATCTTGTGTAGAATGAGGTCCTTTGTGTTTCTCTCAAATTTGATTGAAAACCATCGATTGTTTGATGAGCTATCCTGTTCATCATGCTGAAAATCCTTATCAGATCTTCGCCAAACTTTTATGAGACCAACTTATAGTTACTACCCTTCAAATAAAAAAAGAATAATTGAAATCGGATCTCATTTGGTGGAGATATCCAGTATATCAAATAGCCCCCTTTTTGCCCTTTTTTTGGGGGAAGTACCCCTCCAATCAAAAATCCCCGACGACAAAAAAAATCTAATAACTCATATAACCTGTGTACCAAGTTTCGTCCAGATCGGTTGAAAAATGCGACCTGTAGAGGAGAACAGACAGACATCCGGACAAACGCATTTTTGGCCAATGTGGAAACTGAGACGCTTCGCTCGCTCGGTCAACAAATATTCTTTGTAGTGATCGAATCCACAACCAACAGCGTAGAAGTGAGCTACTACTAACTAAGCTGTGAGGCTTGAGAAAAATCCAAACTTAAACATACGATTCCATTCCGTAAGTTCGGCTCACAGAAAATATTGCCCAGAAAAATCCACTTACAATGTCACTGCAGAAAATAGAGGCAACTATGTTTAAAGTACCTACTAAGTAGTTATTGGCTAGCTATAAATACTGGGGAGCAATAGCTAGTGTAATGACTAAGGCCGTAAACTGAGATATCTGTCTTTACTTGCCAGAAACAACGGTACTAAAAACAGCTTTATAACTCTTATCCCATCAAGCACGGTAGATATTCCCACTGATCTTTAAGTGACAAGTACCAACAAATTCTTTAAGAATGTCCAAGGGGGTAGTCAGATGTAAGTCCAAATAAACATTTTGGCAAATACCCATATTTTACAGTAGTTGGTAATAAAAAGGTCTATCTGCAGACCATTGCCAATTATCTAGAGATGGCTCAACTGATCCAGATCAGTGCTAATAGGAAGCTATAGAAAAAAATTTTGTTTCATTGTCAAACTGTGTATACTACTATTATTATAAACGCGAAAGTTTGTAAGTAAGGATGGATGGTTAGATGGATGTTTGTTACTCTTTCACGCTGGAACGGCTCAACGGATCTGGATGAAACTTGGCAGAAAGACTGATTATAGTCTGGAATAGCACATTGGCTACTTTTTATCCCGTGGGAATACCGGGGTTTAAATTTGCGCGGGTGAAACCAAGAATCGCAAGTAGTTTTTTTTTTATCAACAACAGCTGTGACAACGTAAGTGAAGTCGCACTCGTCCCACTAGTTTTATTTACTATAAAACCTGCATCCTCTTATGCTATCCTTTTTGGCGTGCATGTAGACTCTTTGGTTTTCAATCTCCGTGCTCTACATGAGATTTTGAGTAGATGGAGTGACGACCTCTGGGAAATCTGTGTTTGAAATTGTTTCGAAATGGCTCATTTTAAAGTTTGGTTCACCTTCGGGACTGTATTAGAGTTAGAATCATGTTACATGTGACATGTAGACCTGACCCACACTGGAAACTTGCTCTGTTTGCACTGTGGTGCACTGGGATTACGATATGTGTGTGGATAGCTTTGGTAAGGTATTTTACGGACTGACGATAAAGCTGAGTGATGCCCGATTTTGCTGTCATAACCGATATCTGTTTGACCGAGCTTGGCTAGGTTACTGAATCATAGCTAGATCGATTTATCTTCTCCGAAACCGCCGACGTACAAAGTTTCATGATAATCGTTGCAGCCGTTTTTGAATTTCAGATTAAATAAATAAATAGACAAGAATTTTTCTCAGTTTATTGGAAACTGGGTATTTTTAACTACATTCAGAGATTTTAAATTTCAGATGATGCTGAAATTTGCGTGCGAGAAGTTGTTTAACGGTTGTCTGCGTCTTAAGCTACAGTTTATAAAAGGTAAACCGCATTATATTACTCCGTAAGTGACTACACCGCCGTCAATTCTGATTAGTTTTATCCTTCCAAGGCTGTCTGGAGGAGATTGCTCTTAGTGATAAGGTCGCCTATTGTTTCACCTAAACTGTATGCTGTTACTCTGTACTACGTTTCTGTGTGGTGAACAATAGAGAGTTATCTATCTATCGGTCATTCTAAGCCGACCCTGTCATAGAAATGATTTGAAACGCAAACAAATAAATCATCTAATTTTGTACACAAAACACACAGTGTCTAACTTTTGTACACGGTACGAAACATTAGAAACAGGTAAGCGTTACAAACACAAAGTAACTTTTTGACAGTATGACAAGTAAGTTACTTTCGTACGTGAAATTCACGTTTGCAATTTAATTCTGAATATCTTGACAGCTACACAGCTGTGGAATTGAGTTGTATTTAATTCATTACGTAAAAGTTCTGGAAAGAAGCCTCTCTCCGGCGTACTTAAAATCCTTTCACCACACTGTTTTACAGAACAAGCGCCATGACAAGAAGAAGAACGACGTTAAATAAAATTATAATGTTATAAACAAACGCAAAAGCCTGAACGACGAATGGCGGATGAAAAAGGCCCACATTGATCTAAAAACTACACTTGGCCAAGGTAGAGTTTTAGACTCGTCTCCAACCAACGGCTCAGTATCAATTTACACTAGAGTAGAAGCACAAAAAGATATACTATACTTGTCAGAAAAGGCACTCATAAATCACATTGATCAATTGAGTTTCCTGTAAAACGTTTGCAACGGTCTATACATAGCATAAACTGTTTAATAATTCATTGTAATTTTCCATGTAAATTTTCATTTTTTTATATAGAATTAAGATTTGGGAAATGCGTAGTAGCTAAGCTTTGTTATTCTAAATTAACCTAATTTCTTTTATATTATTTATTTAAATATTCTGGATTACCGACATCACTTGCAGAATTGTTGTTTGAATTTTTCGCATGAAGCAACGTGCGAAAAATTCATTTCAAAATAAGCGAGTTGAAGCGGTAATGAGCACCTAAGCAGGCCATACAGCACATAATTCGAACGATGGATAAATGAATTAATAGTTTGACGACCTCAGTGGCGCAGCGGGCGAGAGTGCGCCTGCGATGCAGAGGTTGCGGGTTCGATTCCCGCCTCGGAACATATTTGTGAACGATCTGCAGAAATTTGTTCCGTTGGTCTGGGTATGTATAATAAAAAATATCTATCTATATAAGTATAAAACGTATTAAATATATAAGTTATCTAGCACCCATAACACAAGCTTTAAGTAGCTTACTTTGGGGCTAGATGATGTTGTGTGGATTGTCCAGCATTATTTATTTAATTATAGTCACTTTTGTCATGTCAAATCGCATCGTAGTCGTACTACTGGTAAGAGTTATGAAACTGTGCCGGAGTGCAGTCACGTCCGCATTATT
The DNA here is from genome assembly GCA_963576535.1 of Plemyria rubiginata. Classification (NCBI taxonomy): domain Eukaryota; kingdom Metazoa; phylum Arthropoda; class Insecta; order Lepidoptera; family Geometridae; genus Plemyria; species Plemyria rubiginata. The sequence goes on from OY754926.1 coordinate 6,543,383, forward strand.
GCAGTCCGACACCGTCCGTGGAATAGTTCGGGCACCTCGCGCCGAGTTCGCAGACGTGTGTCTGTTCTTGGGATCAACGCTTCTCGCAACTATTTTCATTCGAAAGGATTGGAAATGCCAACGTTGCTGAATCCCTGCATCCGAACACAATTACATAATTCGGTGTTGCGGGGAGCGTATCCGAACTAAGTTCTTAATTTGAATTGATGTTAAAACTCTTTGATCAACAAACTATGCCTATGTCGTTCTGAATTCGAAATTTAAATTTTAGAAATTTAATATGCTTTGGCAGGAGAATAAAGTGTATGGAGAGCGAATTTAGAGTAAATCCAAGGAATATAAATACTTATTCTTGTTCTTAGGACTAATCATTCGTCTCCCTGAAATCTACTGCTGAATAAAAATAATACATTTTTAAATTACTGTATAGTCGATCTATCTGGTAGAGGGGGGGTAATGCTGGAGAGTGTACTTAGGCTTCGTGGGCGTTGCATAATCTTCTTCTTCTTTCACTAGCTCTTTAAAACCGGTGTGGAAAGGATTTTATGTGTGCCTCCTTTTGAGCACATGACACAATAATCATGAGTAAATAATAGTAATTCCCACTTCTCATTACAGCTTGACAACCCTCACAGCTCAGCTGGTAGTAAAGTTCTTCTTTGTTTCAGCCCGTGGGTTCGATCCCCACCAAGAACTAAGTTTATGTAGGTAATGTTATGATGTTTCTGTTAACTCTGATTTTCATAATCTATTCTGATGAACATAATACATTGTACTTCGCTTTAGATAAAATTAATTCTTGTGATGTTATGTTTTTTTCTTGTGGTGTACATTATAGAGTTTTCTATCTAATTATCTATCTATCTATGTGAAAATAACGTAGATGAAAAAACTAAGTACAGCTCTATCTTTTCTCATAATATAAGTGCTTAGTTTGAGGAAAGGCCACTTTTATATTTGTATTTGCGGAGTACATAGTTTCTGCCAAAACCCGGTGTCTTTTTGACAACATTTTAACAGTAAGTAAACAAACTAGTGGGTGCGGCGGGCAGGGTCGAGTTTCGTACGATAATGAGGTTACAGGGTGCGAACTGTGCCCTGGCTTAGACGAAGGATTCGACCCTATATACCATCGTGTAGCCGCCTTTTGTACTTTCTATGGTATTCATTATGTCAAAGACAAAGTCAAAAGGAATTTATAATGGTAATAATAGTATTGGTTGACTTTCCACTATCTAGCCCCAAACTAAGCACAAGCTTGTAATATGGGAATCAGATAGCTGTTTCTTTTGTTATTAACAAATTATATAACATTATATATATAACACCCAGACAGAGAATAAACATCTATGTTCATCACACAAATGTTTGTTCTCGGTGGGGATCGAACCTACGACCCACGGTACATAAGACAGAGCTACTGCCAACTGAGCTGTGAAGGTTGTCAGACTATGACTATGACAGGATACTATAGATACAGGATCATTCCTGTATCCTATATGTTTACTGTTATGCACTCGTAAGCGTTATTGAAACGATTCAATTCATTGTTTTAACGAATATAGAGCTCTTTCTGAAGGCTTCATCCAGGGATATACTATCACAATGCGTACGTATTTATGCCACTAAGCAGCGTAAGAACATAGCTACACTCACTAGCTTATACATTCATAGATAAATAAAAATACATATCGGAATAGTTACTGAATGTTTTAAAATAGCCTTTCGAGAAGTTTTTCCACAAAATTGTATAATTCAGTTCGTGTTTTCACTTATTTACTTACTAGCTGGTACCCGCGACTTCGTCTGCATACTTTTAATTTGATTAAAGTTTCATGGTTTTATCTTTTAAAATTAAGAAATCCCATACAAATTTTCAACCTCTATTTCAACTTCTTCATCCCGTTTTTTCGCAATAAAAGGTAGCCTATCTCATATCTATCCTTTCTCAGGGTCTAAAGATTGTCTGTACCAAATTTCATCAAAATCGGTTGAGAGGTTTAAGCGGGAAAGCGTAACAGACAGACAGACAGACAGAGTTACTTTCGCATTTATAATATTAGTTGGGATTTATTTATTGGGAAACCAACAGCGACACAAACTAAGTCTAGATTAAAAAGTATGGCCAATCATGGGTTTCCAAGAATATTAAATAGTAAGCGGAGCATTGTGGAAGTACTTACGTTATATAAATGAAATTATTTTCTTATTTTTCTTTCTGTAAGCACATGGACTTAAACTTACATATTTGCAAGCCAAAAGCTTTTATAAGGTTAATACATTTGAGCTTATAAAGCACTCAGACAACGGTGGGCTTACTGGATGTTATTTTGGAAACAGTATTATTTAAATAAAACGTTTAGGTAAAAATGTACTCTCTATGCCCGTGCTGTCAGATGGTGAAGAAAAACATCGTGAGAAAACTAGAGTACTGTAACATATAATAGTACTGTCTCCTGGGCCACAGCTGACGCTATTCCTGGAGACAGAGCCTCACACTTACTGTAGATTGTTAATTATTGCAAATAAACATTTTTCATTTTCATTTTTCATTTTCATATTTATTAACTGTTACAGTACTCTATCCTCGTTCTAGTCCTCGTCGTTTTCCTCCACCGTTTAATAGCACTTAATTGCGCACATTTTTTCGATATGTAAAATCCATTAGTGCAGGATTGGATTCGAACCTGCGACTTTACGAACGGAAGGCAGGGTCACTCCCACTAGACCACTGGTGGTCCTCCTCAATTGTTTAAAATAGTAAGATATACTGTGATACTGCGCTAATAGTACAGTCTGCTAACTTGCATGATACCATCTAAAGTCCAAACTAAGTTTAGAAACTTGATTAACTTTATCTACAGATTCTTCCTATAAACCGACAAATATCAAATAACAAATTGTGTTAAGGAAAATAAATATTTCTACTCTATTGAGGTTGGTAGTAACTCTTTCTTTTATTTTTTTTCTTTCGATACCAAGCGAAAACAAACATTTGTGTGATGAAAATATGCAAAGACTTTTGGTAAATACATTACAATATTCGGTTACCGAATGTTAAACGGTATTTAATTTATGTTTAATTTATTTTCATTTTCATCTATATTTCAAAAACAAACTGAACATTTTAATCGCGAGCGATACCTACATAGTTATCCATAAAGTTACTGTAGCAGCGTAGCTTCGTAGCAGATCCGTAGTGTTTCGTAGAACAAGCGTAGCTCCGTAGTAATCCGAGTACAACCAATTTGTTTGCATTATTTTGCATATTTCGCTCAATTTATGCATTTGTATATTTAAGAATAAATAGTTTAAACATTGCCGGAAGCAGCGCATGGTTAAATTAGTAAACACGTACATTGTGAGTTGTTTTTTATATTTCATTCAATATTTGTTTTGTGGGTTCGTCAAAATCTTACACAAATAAAAAATGGTGGACAGCGAGCGGGCTTACTGATGGGACTGTGATATGTTCTTAAACGGATTTCTTGAAGAAACAGGTCAATTGAGCTGAAACTTCATTAACATACAAAGTACTCACTTTGTATGTTAATGAAGTTTCAGCTCACCTAGGGGGTAGTCAGAAGCTAGTCCAAACATTGCATTTGGCATCAATGTAAGATTAGAGCGGACATCTCGAGATTTTAGTTGGGGGACGGACCACTAGTTTAATTTCAACCCTAAATTAAGTGCGTAGTAGGCTAGTTGGTAGCCTACTAGGAAACGTCATTTCCGATCCAATAAATCACCCTAATCTAATCGCGTATTGATGAGAAATTATCGGACAAAGATATTTCATGAACAGTGATTGCCAGCATAAATTATAGAAACTAGTGCGTTGCGAGTTAAGGTGCACGCTCACCTATGCGAATCGACCGCGACGTATGAGCGAACGAATCGAGTTTAGAATTTGGAAGAAAACTCTTTTTACGGTTAAGCTGCCTTTGTACATGTTTTATTAATTTTACCACATGTTTTACTGTGTGCATTAAATAATACAATAAAAAAATAAGCAATTTAGTTTGTAGCCTGTTCTTTTATACCTGTTCGCGTGGAACTGGCACCTAAATTCAAATTTAACCATTAAGTTGCAAGTGCAATCAGACTTTTTGCGAATGCTTTTTGTGTTGTCAGAAGAACACAAGAAATAAAAATTATCGTCTTTGCACGTCCCATGCAAATTTAGTGCAGTAACAGCGCGTCCCGTAGTTATATTCACTGGAGAATTTGTATGAGTTACAGCATGGCTCAGAACCTTATTAGTGCTTTTCAAGCGCAAGATTCCTGAACCAAATGTGGTTTAAGGGGCAGGGAACCTATTTACAAGTTCAAGTCAAACTATACTTTTGTGAAACGCTACGTATCATACCTACATTATTTGTCGAGGTAATTAAAATATTAGTAAATTTTAGTTAAAATTCTGATATCAAATCACGTGATGTAATTAGATTTCACCGAAGTAAGTGGTGAAATTAGAGGTGCATGAAATGCACTAAGTAAAAAAGTTATGGCGCGGTGCAATAGATTCGCTTGGTAATAATAATAATAATATTACGACGCTATTCAGAAAATAAGAATATTTCGCCTCGCTGGAAGTGAACTAATGCGCGCTTACCTTTACCCTTGGACATATTAATTAATTTAGTGTATTATCTGGAGGTACTATCAATATTTTACAGTGATATACGTGACTTCGTTTATCGCAATCGATGGTTTATATTCCATCGTAATAAGGTCCATTTGGTTCTTATTATCAAAACTACACAATGTTGAATATACGCTGCTATAAACTTCCTTAATAGACACTGGTGTGATACTTCGTGGACCTGCCACATTTTTAATTTTAATATGAGTCAAAATAAATGGACAAGATATTTCATTACACCACGCTGAGAGCTCTTCATCATTTATCTTCTTGAGAGCGTGAGTGAGGACTGCGGAGCAATCACAGACGCCGCCAGAGTGCATCGCCGTGACGGAACTACCAGACATGACTCACAAGATTACTCGACCACTTGTCGAGATTGTAAAAGTAAGTAGAATATAGATAGTTAATTGACTCAGGCGTGACTTTGCGGAAGTCCATTGTTAAATAAAAATTAACTTGAACAAAGCAATATGTAGTACTAATCCGCTGATCTAATCTCCTTAAGCTGGAATAAACTTAATTAGACTTCGACACGTGTTTCACCTCTCTACGAAGCATCTTCAGGGGGTCAATTTAGCATCAATGTAGCGGGTCAATTTCCTGAAGATGCTTCGTAGAGAGGTGAAACACGTGTCGAAGTCTAATTAAGTTTATTCCAGCTTAAGGAGATTAGATCAGCGGATTTGTACTACATATTGCTTTGTTCAAGTTAATTTTTATTTAGTAGAATATAGTAAAAATATTGGTTTATTCTAATTTGTAATTCAATCAAATCAACATCAAAAAATATTAGTTTGGAACAATTATCAGTTAAAGTCTATGTTAGTTACAGTTAAAGTTTTTAAGAGTAGGAGAGCTCTTTGTGAAGGCCTCTTCCGGGGAAATATTAATATCTATTTCAGCCGCCAAACATGAGCTACGTGTTTGCTTGGTTGCTGGTAAAATTACAGCCACATATATAGTGGTTCAACTCATAACAAAACATATTGTATATATTTCAATGTATGTAATTCAATATAGGTATTTTAGGTTCATTTTAGGTAGTAATATTATTTCAATTGTAATACAAAGTCACATATTAAGCGAGCCTGTCTGTCTGTCTGTCTGTCACGGCTAGAGACCGTGACGCTTGTCATGCTGTCACGGCCGGCGCGTCGCTAAGTTGTGATAGCGCGTGCATTTAGAACAATTCGTTGCCAACTAACGTTTTTATGTTAGGTGTAATTAGCTTCGGATAAAAATAGTTTCATAGTTTGTATATCCAAGCCGTTTTAGGTAATAAAATGCAGAAATAGGTTCACGACTTTTTGACGAAGCTTATAATGTCAATTTATTTTTTTAAATATCAATAGACATTCTACACAGTCCTACACTACCTAAGCAAAACTGTTAAGCGGGGCACAGACTTTCACAATGTTCTTCTACGACTGGTGTCTCCTGGTGTACACTGGATCTGAACCCACGACCTTACCATCAGAAATCATGCTCACTCCCACCAGTGCTCATATCCGCCAATATTCATTTATCCGTTAGAAGTCATGGTCAGTTCCACCAGTGCTCATTTACCAATATTCATTTATTTGTTCTTAAGTTCATTCATTAAACATTTTTGAGAGCGTGCTCATCATTAACTTTTAACGTGGACTGTACGTTGTTTGCTGGAGAACATTTACTTTTAAAAGCTTCACATGATCCAATTAAGGACAATAAGTGTACGAGTCGGCATTCGAGCGATTACAGTAACGCTATATATCCCCGAGAGTGACGACACACCAAGCGCAATGATTGTCTCTACCTGTTTATGTTATAATAATAATATAAATTTTATTTCAGATAACTAAAGATTCATAATTTGTTAGTAGAGATCAAACTTACCAGTACTGAAGTCTTAATCCTGGATTTGATATGCTGCCAGCACCCCTTGGCGTCACTAACGATTGATGGAGCAAGGAGTGCCCAGGTACATACAAACATAAACTGATATACCTACGCCTCACTAAAATTGATTGGTACCACACTGTTACTTTATGGTACGACTATTTGAGCAAAATTTTAAATGCTTGTGATATAAAAAAATTATATAGAAAGAATTTGCTGAAGCTCGACCCAAATCTTTTTAAATTCTAATAATTTGGAACACAAAGCGAAGGTTAAACAAGAACAACAAAGAAAATGGGTCTAACCTTAAAAGTGTAAACTATTTTTTAACGAAGTAAACAAAGAAGCTAACAGCCAGTTCTTAGTAGCTGTGTCAGCCCTCCCTCAGAAAACACAAGCACAAGCTTGTTTTGTTCTGAGTTTTGCACGAGTAATATTGCGAGTAGCTTGGTGTGCCACAACCCTTACGCTCACATTACATCTCTTCAGGCGTTTCCCCAAAGAGGCAATATTAAAAATAATACACCGCCTGTCGAGTGACGATTACCCAATTTTGAGCAAAAAGGGATTTTTACTGTAAGGGCTTTTTTAGACCTAGAAAAGTAACTAAAATAAAATATACATATTTAGCAAAAAGGGATTTTCATTAAGAGGGTACTACAAGTAAAAATATCTTTCTAAAAAGTATTCCTTATAACAAAAAAAACAAAATTAGCTATTGACTCAATGATCAGTCAAAGAAGGTGAAGTATATATACAAAATATACAGGGAGTCCGGAAGGTCGATGCAAAGCTGTGAGAGGGAGGGGGGGGAAGGTCACCTCGTTTTTTTTTTTTCGTTACGCATCTATTTAGGCTAGATTACCTTAGTCCAATGTCGACGAATTCCGAGTTATCATAATATCCATGATTTTTGAAAAATTTACCAAAATCATATGCTTATTCGTTAATAGTGTTCAAACAGACAGTTACTAGTGCCTAACAATTTGTTTGTGTCCTAGCATAATGTGTATTCAATCGATAAACACCAAAAAATCATCTGAATCTACATAACTGACTAAATGGGAGGTGTTTAATAATGAAACATTAATCAAAAATGACCTACCCCCCCCCTCACGGCTTTGCATCGACCTTCCGGACACCCTGTATACTGATTTTAATTATTAAAATACTGTTTAAAAAAACATAAAATCCTTTCACTACATTATTTCGAAAGAACTAGAAGATCCGAACGAAACATATAGAATTTTGTAGATATAAGGAACTAGGCTTTCGCACATTAAATGAGTAATCAAACCATTTATATACCTGTGTTTGAAAAAGCCCTAAGAGAGTACGCAAGTGGCCGACGTTATTACACCGTTTTTAGACGAAATGATGATAATTCTCGCAAAGTGGGTTTTACAGTAAATTCTCGAGTTTTCCGCGAGGGACTGAAATGGTCTAAATGTCACCGATTCTCTGGTAAAAGTTCTGTAATCCTTAGTTTTTTGTACAAAAGGAACTTATAATTATTGTTTATTCATATAATTTTCCAGCTGGACAAATATAATTAATTATTTATTTATTTTTTTGTTGCACCAGCTAGACAGCATTTTCTACCAGCCAACCATGACAGCTGAAGAACAAGAGGTAAAAAATCATAACTTATGAATAATAATCGATGTTTAAATTATTTTTGAGTAATAAATTTTATTGTAGGGTATTTTATATTTTTTAGATCTGTCATTTCAATCTGAATTTCAATCAAATATCTTATTTCATTATGAGCATTAACGTAAGCGGTTTCCATAGTACTTTTTATTCTGTGGTTTTTCGGCAGAAGTTGATAGCTGTTAAATTAAATAAAAATATTTATTTATCGAGATGACACGGATCCATAAATAACTTAAAATTAACACACAATAAAAATGACAATTAACAATTTAAATCTAATATAAACAAGAGGTAGTTGGTATAGGAACAACTATACCAGACGAACTTACGCTGGAAATAATCCACGAAATAAGTAGGTACGTACAGTTATGGTCTTCAAGGCACGGCAATGCATTTCGCATGTTGGACTGAAACGTGCAATGAAATCTAAAGCAACTGTTTCAGCGATGTTCTGACCCATTTCTGTAGGTACCTACTTAAAGCAAGGACGCGAGCGGATTATTAAATCAAGACAAACAGATATCAAACTCTACAGCATTTAATGAAATACCTTCATGGCTTTGATCCACACGCACTTTTTGGCACATATTTACTCTCATTTTGCAGTAGTTGGAATTCCACACGTCACAAGCTGCAAGCTCATTACCGCTGCTAGAAAACTTCCTGGTTTCCTCACGATTTTTTTTCACCTATTGAGCAAATATTTTTTTGATTCTTTTGATGATAACGTATTTTGGTACACGAGTGATTTCAAACCCGCAAATCGCAATGTCACCTTTAAATTTTCTATGAATTTAATTATAAAACAACAGCTAGATTGTAGGTCTGCTAGCTATGTTGCTTCCAAAAAACGAATCTTTGTTCAGATATTAAATATTAAAACAAACTAAAAGTGACTTCAGTTTTGACTGATTTCTAACGACCCCTCCCTTCTTTCGAACATAAAGCTGTAAGCTGTAAGCACTCCGAAACTCTAAGGCTAAGACCGCACTACGGTTAAACCGCTGTGGTTTTTTTATCGCGTGAATTTGTGCCCCTAGAAAAATTGAACCGCAGGTGCGGCCGCTTGTATTAGTTGTCTAGGGGCACAAATTCACGGGATTAAAAACCGCAGCGGTTTAACCGTAGTGCGGCCTTAGCCTAAATCATAACGTGCTGTGACATTGACAACGTCACGCCGCCGCCGCCACTATCTGATACGACGCGTGACGCGACCTGACACGACGTGTGACGTAACCTGACATATCGCGTCACGCTCGCGGAGTGTTTAATCAAGGACGATTTATGTTATGTAAACGAGAACCTGCTTTTATTGGAATACGTTCATTTTAAATAAAGAACGCTCTTATGTTTTATGCTTCGATTTATTATTTCAACGTATAATATTTATTGTTTAAATACCTAAACCCTAAAATATTTGGTAAAATTTATTTAAAAGGACCTATCAAATTATCTATGGAATAAAATACTGAAAGCATTTTTTCGGGAATCCTGGCCTATACAAATTATAAATGATACTTATACCTCAAGTTTCGTAAAAAAATACAAAATGAATTCTTATGAAAAATAAAATTATTAAAGGTAAAAAGACAGAGCACGAAAGCCATTTCAGGCGTAGCATTTAAATTCAGGTAAATAGGCCTTTTCAATAATATTTTCAATGTTCTCACATCGTGACGCATACAAATTTCAAGTGCCAAACTTGAACGCCTCGGTGATCGGACAAAGAGGTTTTTTAAATTGCTAAACATGAATAATAAGCTTTGAAAATACGAGTACTCGACAATATTAGCATTGTACGGAACCAGATGGAGTTCTTTGTAAGCAAGACAAGCGAGCGACGGTGGCTTTGTTGCTGAGTTTATGGAAAAATCCCAGAAATATTCGATAAGACGGACAATAGATGTGATCTTTGATATCATTTATCTTGTAGGCACCTATTTGTAAAGTATAACTAGGCTCATTATGTATACTTTCCGTGTGTAGGTAGTTCTATGCGTATAGGTTGTGACTGCCTATATACCCACTGTTATTGTTATGCGTTGAATGTTTTATTTTGTCCTTTTTTTTCATATTTTTATTTCTATTAAATAATAACTTTAATAACTTTTTTGTAAACAGTTGTTGTAAGGTAATTAATTTGATCTACAATATCCATGTGTAAAATCATCACACGAATGTCCTATATGAATCGAACACATACCCTAAAGTGCAGCAAGCAGAGCTACACTAAAAAATAAATATTGGTAGACTTTTCACACATCACTATCTAGGCCCAAATTAAGCACAGCTTTTAATATGGAGAGATAGCTGATATAATACATGTTTGTACGAGTATTTTTTTGTAAATACATACTTAAAATATTATCTGCCACCCAGCCAGACAGAGAACAAACATCTATGTTCATCACACAAATGTTGGTCTCGGTGGGTATCAAACCCACGGTCTACGGCGCAAAAAGCAAAGCTACTACCACCTGAGATGTGAATGCTACTTCTCTCTTCTTGAAAACAAAAATTCCTACCTACCAAGATCACAAAAGCATTTCATTGTTACTTCACCAATTAAGTAACAGTTACTGACCCACATCTTTCCATGCTTGTTTTCGATATTACGATATTTATTTTCCAAAATACAAGTTATAATAAACTGTATTCATTGCTTTTCCAATAAATGTCGTATCCTGAAATTCAATATCAATATTTTCTCAGAAAAAATAGCGATAGGAGTCCATTAAGCTATCGTTATAGCAATCACTTAGCGGTTAAAAAATGTATAGTTTTGCCCTTATCTTTGGCCAGGCGACTAGTAGCCTACTATTTATTTCATATTTAGTTGAGTACACAGTTTAGAGAGAGCACCGGTGGTCTAGTGGAACTGACCCCGCCATCCGATCGTAAGGTCGCAGGTTCGAATCCGGTCGTACACCAATGGATTTATCTATCGAATAATTTATGTGCGCAATGCCAGTGCTCTTTAACGGTGAAGGAAAACATCGTGAGGAAACCAGTTAGTATTCTAACAGCGGCGATGGGCTTGCAACCTGTCACGTATGGAATACTATCTACTGCAAAATGTGGGTATGTGCCAAATGTAATGTTTGGACGTACCTCTGACTACCCCCCCTTAGACATCCTCAAAGAATCTTGAGTTAGTACTTGGTACTGAGAGATCTGAGGGGATATCTACCGTGACTGGGGATCAAAGTCGTGAAGCTGTTTCAGTTTTCAGTTTTTAGTTGAGTACAACTAATTATTTTTACATATTTCTACATCATCTAAAATTATACTCTCTAGTTTGTAAAAGAAACACTGTTTGTTTTTTTTGTTTTTCTTTCGGTTTTGCTATCATGTCATTTAACAGGATATGATCGACTTTTAATTTGATCAAAGTAATAGTCAGGTATATAGAAAACATAAAAGTTTATATTATTCTTTCTCTTTGTCTGTAAACCTCTGCAATCCGACCTCACCGCTGTTTGTGGCTCAACTTATCCACAGTGTGGGGTACAATCATAAACTCGGCACTAGTAGAATGTACACGCTGCACTTTGCCATTACCCAAACAAAGAGTATCATGAATTGAAACCAGAATAACACCATTCAAACGACAACGTACATATTTTCAGTGTTTTATATCTCTTACTGAGCAATATGGGGCGTGTAGGTTACGTAGTATAGTAGCTACAAACTTGTAAGCAAAGTAAACTTTCAGTTACGTCACACAAATATAAAGGTGACGGGTTATTTTTCACCCAAGACATCTGTCATTGCTTAATGACTCCTAGAGCCAAGACGGAATGAATGAAACAGGGAATGTAAAAGGTAATTTTATTTGACGACCTTCTACAATTATTTTTTTTTATATTAGAAAAAAAAATGTAGTGCAGAGTTGCGTTTCTAGACGCAAGTTTGCACTATGGTCCGAGCGACTTGCATGAACGCTTGGTTCGCGGGTCGTAGCGAATTAGCATATGCACATAATTTGCAACATTACAGTGTAAGTGGCGGCCGTAATATTGAGCAATAAATAACAACTAACTGTTCTCGCTTGCACCGAAATGTAACAGCGAACGCAACGGGAATAGTCAAATTAGAACGAATGTGATCTACTCGTCGGGGCGCAATTCCGCATAATTTAGCGAAATTTAATTTGATTATGTTTTGCATTAGGAGGCAAGCTTATGCACTAAAGTTTTGGACTGAATTGATAATGAACGTGGTATCTAATTTTAGAATACTGTATACCAGAATCAGAATTTAATTCAACAGATTTTCGTTTTTTAGTAGCGAAAGTTTGTGAATGTGTAACTCATCTCAGACCAAATCAGACAAGTACCTACTTTTTTCATACTTAACCAATATTATATCATTTATTAAGAAATCCCAGTGCAATACAAAATATTGAGCGGTCAAAAAAGGTTCAGAAAGTTATTATTTTAATAATACTCCTTTAATAAAAGATTTGTGTAAGAAACACGTTCCGATTTCCGATAATGCATAAGATTCAACTTCTTGACGATCTCAATAGTTTTCCAGTAAAAGTTATTTTTAAGATCAAGTTAAAGTTAAAAGGAAAAACGGATAAAAAATAGTTTGAATGAGTATTCAAGATGACTTTCGAAGAATCTCTAGCGCCTTAGGGTCTTACGAAGTGGCGGACGTTATATGAGGATTGCTTGTGGCCTATAAAGCTTGGTTGCTAGCCTATCATCAGAATCATGTCTCTAGCTCTTTCGAAATAGTGTGGTGAAAGGATTTTAAGTGCGACTCAAAGAGATTTATTTCAAGCACATGGTTTAGAACTTTATAAGAAGATTTCGACCTTTGAAAGTGGCGCCAGTGACTGAAAAAATGAGGAGCAATAGTTTAGTTTAGTTGTAGTAGTCAGCATATGGGGTATGTTATGAGATAGGATTAATGTCATGTAACGAAAAGAGTGTTAGGTATGATTTTAGATGGATTAAGGAGTAGAGGTAGTCAAAAAAAAACTGGATGTATTGTGTGGAAGACATGGGCAAGAAAGGAGTGACTACAATGACGGATGATAAAGAAAGCGGCGAGAAAAAACCTGTTGTGGCGATCGCACATAAAGTGGGATAAGGGCAGGAAGAAGAGATGAAAGATTTAGAACTTTTTAGGAACATGCGGGTTTCTGTACGATGTTTTCTATCACCATTTGGGAGTACTTAAAAAACTCATTGAGTAGAGCTGGCTACGCCACGAGTTTTTTTTGTACAATGTTTGACTAGTATACAGATTTTTACGAACAGAAAAATAAAAGGATTCGAACCCGCGACTAAGAGGATTTAGGTAATATCCTGCGCATTAACAATTTTGCGTTACGTTTATAAACGCTAAATGACGTACACCACTTTTGAGAAACCCTAGGTTTCAGCTCATTTTTTATGCAAGATCTTTTTTATAAAAAGTAGGTCAATATTTTTACAATCACGGATTTTCAGACGTTTCGACATCTTGTGAAAGTTACGATGTTTGGATGTATGTAGTCCAAACATGACGCCCAAACCACAACACTGATTGGAATAAACCTTACCAAATATTGTACGTACCTAAACTGGATTGGTAAATAACCCCATCCCATTATCCTATTCGAAATTTTTCTTCCCTCCTCCTCCCTCTGCCATCTTATTCATAATCTCTGCCATTTTATAGCGGCTCCATCACAGAAAGTTTTCACTGTCACTTTCAAACAAAAAACTTATTAGTTTGTTGCTGTCTCTCTTCGTTGACCAATCGTAGTCAGACCTATTGGTCTGATAAGCTATTGGCGCGCTCAGCAGCCATTATGAATAAATATTTGAAATAGATATATTTTAAATATTTTTTACTGTTATCGTACATCACTTACCCAAACTGAGCTGGTACACGAATATACCGGTAATCACTAAACTCCACATGAATAAAAGTTGCAAAAAACGTGGGTAAAACTTTTCCAATACTAATAAAAGTTGAATATTGTGAACAAGCGGCGGAGCGATAGGCCTGTTGTTTACATTAGAATTGTATCCACATAGAGTTTTTTCTTTCACTATAGGAACAATGTACTGCCCTGCATCCCTGAGGCTTAACATCATCATCATACATCTGTGTGCCTCAAGTTGATGGCGCAAGACTGTGCATCGTAGGGCATGCTCACATCGTGCGTGAGTTATGCCAATGATTTATATATGGCAGATAGGTGATGGTTACCACTTAACATCTGCTGGTTCTATTAGCTAGCTGTAAAAAAAACACGTTTTCGAGCCCAAAGCGGCATAACTAGTGATTTCCCAAGACAGTTGCCTATTGAAAAATAGTAGATTTTCTCGAAAAATATCTATACGAAGGAATACTGTCTTTTTTTAATCTAAAATATACACACGGACAGATCAAGCTACACAATTAGCTTGATCTATATGTGTGTTTTATTAGGATCACATATAATTCATATAAAATTTCAATTCAAATACAATACAAACAATTGTGTGTTTGTGCCAAATGTATATTTGGACGTACCTCTGACTTTGTGGACGTCCTTAGAAGAAAACGAATCTGGAGTTCGTACCAAGCGATCTGGGGATATCGACCGTGCCTGGGGATCAAAAAAATTGAGCAGTTTTATTTATCACTAGTCGTGCCCTGTGGTTTCACACGCGCAGATTTAAACCCCGTTATTCCCACGGTATAAAAAGTAGACTATGTGCTATTCCAGACTATAATCTATGTCTCTGCCAGGTTTCAACCAGATCTGTTCAGACGTTCCAGCGTGAAAGAGTAACAAACATCCATCCATCCATACTTACAAACTTTCGCGTTCAATATTAGTAGTATTTCAATTGAATACATGCACCCTACATATGAAGAAAAAGCCTTTTAAAATTATGTAGCTAGCCGTGATCACGTCAGACAAACTCGCGATTTATTCAAGTTATGGCTCCCGATGCGATGATTTGGGGGATTTGTGACTCAGCATGACAGCACCGGCAATGTGATTTGGCCAATTTGCTGCCTGCATCATTTGCATTTCTACGCGACTAATCAAAATTGATAAATTGATGGGTTAATATGCTCAGTGGTATTATTGGAATGGCCGCATAGTGCCGATGAGATTAATGATACGTATACCCGGTTTTAACTATCTATGTCCTAATTATGCGGGACTTTAGACATATGACGACCTCAGTGGCGCAGCGGGCGAGAGTCCGCCTGCGACACAGAGGTCGATTCCCGCCTCGAAACAAATTTGTGTACGAACTTCATAAATTCGTTCCGTTGGTCTGGGTGTTTTCTATGTATAATAAAAAAAACTATCTATGTTAGTATATAATGTATTAGTACCCATAACACAAGCTTTAGTAGCTTACTTTGGGGCTAGATGGTGCTGTGTGGATTGTCCAGCATTATTTATTTATGGCTAGTTTTCATGTACTTAAATGACTTATTATTTGAATTTGGTACTTTTTATCATCCAGAATTTCAATGGGTTTAAATTGAGTAAGACTTTTTTACTCATATCTGGATTATTAAAATGTATAGTTTATACCGGTGTTCTGGAAGTTAATTGTTTTACTAAATCGATATTTATATAGAATGATATATCAAATTAATATAATAGGTTTGCCTCGAATACCGGATGTAAGCTTGGTGTCCAAGGAAATATTAATCAAGAAAGATAATTTAAGTTGAAATCAATAGTTTTTCTTCATTTTACTACCGTCATACAGTGTAAACTAGTACGGAGGGTGAGACTTGATTGACCAGCGACTTTGTTTACAGGCTTACCTACATTTGTACAGAATAACCAAACTACTGACACAATAATAATTTATGTTTACTAATCATAGTACCTTCTTACTATAATATCATAATTTTAGCTACCTACTTAATTGTCCTATTAATTAAGCCTAGTTCATACCTATCTACATTTACATAATAATTTAAGCACCTACCTATTTGTAAGTCTGTAACACAAGATGTTTAATAAATAAATAAAAAAAATTTTGTTCAATGAGTCGCGTCGCGTTGTTTAATGAGTTTCTGAGTTTGTATAGGCCTGTATATACTCGTATATAAACAGCCTAAGCGTCTTGAAAGGATTTTTTCGGCCAATTACGCTTTTTTGAGAAATCTTTGATCGGTGATCGATAGTTAGATGAATCATTTTGACCATTCTGAAGCAGAAACATTATGATCAAGTGTGTTTTCTTGGACGACCAAAATACATGTTCTAATTCATTCTAATTGTATATTTTAATCTCTTTATATAGTTTTAAGGGTCCGGTGACGGCGGCTCGCAATTTCGAAGTGCGATTGGCTATTATTTCATTTTATTTAATTTCGGGGAGGTTGTTTGAAAAAATAACTCTAAAGAAACACGCATAAATACTGTTCGAACACAAATAATACAATAATATAAGGGAAACATGCCCGAATCAGAAATCATTTTGGTATTAGTATGTTTGGTCTTACGTTTACCTAATACCAAAATGATTTCTGATTCGGGCATGTTTCCCTTATATTATTGTATTATTTGTGT
Organism: Plemyria rubiginata; assembly: GCA_963576535.1. NCBI lineage: Eukaryota > Metazoa > Arthropoda > Insecta > Lepidoptera > Geometridae > Plemyria > Plemyria rubiginata. Next base: position 6,560,104 of record OY754926.1, read on the forward strand.
TCGAACAGTATTTATGCGTGTTTCTTTAGAGTTATTTTTTCAAACAACCTCCCCGAAATTAAATAAAATGAAATAATAGCCAATCGCACTTCGAAATTGCGAGCCGCCGTCACCGGAGCCTTAAGAATCTAGTAATCAATAAAGAACCCGAATTCTTTAGTTTTTACATAAATTTTTTTACTAAAAGATAAATGGTATTTAGAGATCTAAGGTGATATCTACCGTGCCTGGATATCAAAATCGTGAAGCTGTTTCAGTTTTTTAAACCTATTTATTCCCTATACCTACCATAAGTCGATATGCTATTGTGCACAAATATTTAACTAAGCGTTGTAGATTAAAAATGTTCACAGCAAGTGAATAAATTACTTCGCCGGTCTAAGACGATATTCTGTTAATTATTTATAGTGAGGTGCACTCGGGGAGGCTCTTATTTCATCTGCAGACAATGGAAAATTATTATACGGCTTATTAAATTTATGTACTAACACGACGCAACTTCATCAAGGATACTGATACAGCTTCACTACTTTGAGGCACGGCAGACCTCCACTAAGATATTTTTGTACTCATTTAATAGCTGGGTTGCCATCCATTTGTGCACGACCCGTTTTGAACACAAGATTTTACGATCAAAAGGGTCACTCCACTGGCGATGCTACGAGTATAAACCCTATAAACCTATAGTAAAATATTTACAATAAACACCCAGGTTGTTATCCTGCAAGAATTGTTTATTTCGGTGCTAGGCAGTGCTGTAAAAAAGATATTATTAAAATTAATTACGATTAATTAAATCAGATAAAAAACAAAAAGTTATACCTTTAAATAAGCAATTCTTGTATTTATAAAAATAATCTGAATTTTGGAGACGGCTCCAACGATTTTCATAAAATTTGGTATGCAATGGATTTCGGGGGCGATAAATCGACTTAGGATAAGCTCATTCATCTAGATATTGAAGATAACTTCACAAAAGAACTCCCACGATATTCCATTGTCAAATATAAAATTATATTTCAAAAGTAGTTCGTGAAAAGAAAAGAAGAAGCAATGACAAAATACAATGTCCATGTAAATCGTCCTATAAATTGGACACGTCAGTAAAACAATGCTTTACCCGCGTCGAAGCATAGAAGCGGCGAAGCATCGATTGCGCTCAGAAGCAGTTGCTCCAGTCTGCACTGAAATACGCAAGGAAATCTAGCTCGGGTATAAAAGATCGCCATCTATTATTAGCACTGTAACTCAGCAGTTTTGAAAAAGGACAGCGTTGAGTTTGCTAGGGTTGGGCAGCTCACGCCGAATGCACTCCAAGACTGAAATTCGGGTAAGATTATAAAAAATAAGCCAGGCATTCAAATGAAGACAAACAAATAAAATGCGGCTAATATAGAATATTATTATTAATAGTACGTAGAGCCAAAGGCCTAGTTTTTTTTGTTATAACAAAAAAATTAAGTTCTTTATGAAAATTAAATTTAGCACATAGTCTCAAATTTATAGAATACTAGCTGGTACCCGCGACTTCGTCTGCGTACTTTTAATCTCTTCATCTCTTTTTTTCGCAATAAAAGGTAGCCTATGTTCTTTCTCAGGGTCTAAAGATTGTCTGTACCAAATTTCATCAAAATCGGTTGAGAGGTTTAAGCGGGAAAGCGTAACAGACAGACAGACAGACAGACAGACACAGAGTACTAAGACTGTGCTAGATTGTTTGAGACAGCAGATACAGATAGTTGGGATAAATAGCACTTAGAAACAATAAACTTTTTTATCAAACTTACACAATGTAAGAACTAAACTTAAACAAACATTTGTGTGATCAACATAGATGTTTAATTATCTGTCTAGTTGGTCCTAATTTGGGGATAGATTTGTTCATATTTATTTTACGAAAAAAACACGTGTTTGTAAACTTTCTTGAGTAGTTTTGGGTCATCACTAATTTATTATATCGATTCTTCCTTCGGCATTATTTAAATAAAGTCCGAACCGTTGCGGCTAATGCATACCAGTAGACGGAGCGGTAGCGTATACGTTGTATACAATATTTATAATGTGCTTTTTATCTTATTTAATCGAAATAAGGTATATATTACAATGGCATGTAGACCACTATGCGCGGAAGTGCGCTGAAAACGGGTTTTCGAGCATTGAATATCAAATTAAAATATGGTTATTTGTTTTCACAAAAACTTAGACGAATTATTTTATTTTATTATGCGTACAGCCAAAGAGTGGAATGCCTTACCGGCGTCGGTTTTTCCGGAAGCGTACAATTTGGATGTTTTCAAGAGACGAGTGAATAGGTTTCTTCTAGGTAAGCGTGCTACACCGTAGACCGCATCATCACTTAACATCAGGTGAGATTGCGGTCAAACGTTTTACCTATAGATTATAAAAAAAAAAAAAAATACAATGAAAAAAAATCAGTCGTCACTCCGCTTTGTGATGTAATAGGATGATGGTTTGATGCACTACTACAACGCTGGTTTTTCGTGACGCTGAAAATATGGAATACTCTATTTCGATTAGATAATATAATATACAATACATATTTAATATATATAAACTGGCCGTTCGCCGGTGTACACTAGCCCTTATAGCGATGTGAGTAGATACCATTGTTGGAGTAAAGGAAGGGAATTTTGCATTGTTTACTGAAGAAATGATGGTTTGTTCCTGGGTCTTTGATTTTTCCCTTCTATATTTATGTCTTTCATTCGCAACCTTATCTCTCCTATTGTTGTGGCCGACGAGTAGACCTCCTTCAACGAACCTGAAGGGCTGAAGAGATACGTTTTACTACAGATTTTTGGTCATTATTTTATTCTATCATTATAATGGAAATTACAACTTTGAATTTGTATTTGAATTTGAATTTGAAGTGCCGACATGTACCATGTATCTACAGTTAATCTCATTTGTTGTTTGTATTAATCACTACATTTATAAAACAAAGTCGCTTCCGGCTGTCAATCTGTCCGTCTGTCATGTGTGCTTAGATCTTTAAAACTACGCAACGGAATTTGATGCAGTTTTTTTAATAGATAAACCCCCGGCTTCCGAAAGCTTGATCAACACAGATCGGCTGCCAAGTCAATAGCTGTTTCAGCCTTTAATTTAAATTAGATAGAGATAGCAAGTGACTGGACCGTCGATTAGTGTTGATCGACCTTTCAGAAACCGCGGGAGAGTGATTCAAGAGGAAGGTATTTATAAACTAATACTTATGTATTACTACTTATGCATTGCACCCGTGTGAAGCCGGGGCGGGTCTCTAGTTTTTTAATAAAAATAATTTTAATTATATTCATCCTAAATAATCGGTTAAATAATATAACATAAAATGAGGTACCTACGTAGATATAATAACATAGTATGGCACTCTATAACTGAAGGGGTGATGAGAGTATGCCATCTAGAGTCTTGATACACCGCGCCAACCCTTTAAGCCTTAAGTCGAGTTTTCTATGAAACGGTGGCCTTATAGCTCATTTTATTAGCTTGCTGCTCAGTTGCATTACCGAAAACACAAAATGTTTAAGGAAATAGAATTAATCTTTATATAATAAATAAAAATGAATTCCTATTTTTTGTCTCTATTTATTAAAAAGTTTGTTTATTTTATAATTTACTTTTGTTAGTTTATTTTTATTTTGTTTGTTATTTCTCTTTTTTGTGTGTATCAGTTGGGCAAATAAATGCGTTATCTATCTATCTATCTATTTTCTTTGGTCACGGCATCACGAGTGAACGGCTAGTAATTTAGTCTTAGCAGTAATATAATATTATTTAGATAGTGTGATGTGATTTGTCATATTAGGGGCCCATTGGCGATGGGCTTGCAACCTGTCATGTATGGGATACCAATCACGGAACAGAGAAAATGTGATACCAATTATTGCAAAGTGAGGCTATGTACCAAATTTAATGGCCGTACCTCTAACTACCTCTTACCCTTGGGGCTTTGTACCAAATGAATAATATGGCCGTACTTTTGACCTCTTACCTCTGGCTATCACTTGCGTCTAAACATGAACCTTAGAGGATTTTGATCAGGCTGGGAAGTCATGAAGTTGTTTTTTTTAACATAAGAGATCATATTTTATTGCTTGTTTTATATTTTTCATGTTCAATTTTCTTTAGACGGTGACCACATCTCCAGAAATCCGCTACCTATATCTATACATACCAATATTTGCACAAAGTTTCATGAGCGTCAATAACTTATAATTTGAAGCGCCTCGGCGTAGCTTGAGGTTCTGCTTCCGGCGCTCTCCGAGGCAGAGTTGATAATCGATCAGAGGCGGAGTTTATCGCTCCTCTTGCCTCACCAGCGCGCGTCGCGCTACCACTCTTTAGGTTATGGAGCCATTAAACCTCCTGTTATAACCAGAAACAGAGCAAAATAAAGTAGTGCCGGTGCACTACTTTATTTTGCTCTGTTTCTGGTCAGAGCAGAACATTATACAGCATGTATTATTTACCTAGAGTTGCAAAGGTGGGACGCCCTTACCCGATGACCTGACGAAATTGTTAAGATCGCTGGAAGTCGGTGGATGGAGTGATAGGGGAGGCATATGTCCAGCAGTAAACTTCTTCAGGCCTATAAAGATGATGATTTAGCTATGTATTACTAACTGCACTAGCACATAATTACTACAGCTTATCACCGCTCATATTTTCTCTGATCGCTGCTTTAGTAGACGCATCTTTAGTGGCCGATTGTTGAGCAAGCTATAAGTGCTCCCGACTCTCAATGATGTCATGCCACAAAATTAACGGGAGCTGATAAACTGCCAAGAAGGCAAGGAGTACTAGCCATTTATGGATGTACTAGATGCCACCCTAGGCTTCGCTTACTCGTAAGAAGTGATTGAAAAAAAAACACTAAAACAACTTCACGGCTTTCGTCCCCGGTATATGTACATAGACCTTAACCCGTGTAATATTTCATGTAATGGAACTACTACCATACTTCTTTTACCGGAGGAGGGCGTTGATGTCTGTGACACAGTTTCTAATGCTGCGATTACACTCAGCTATGTGTATAGCACGGGAACGACAACGCTCTCTCTCTCTCGCGTCACCGCAGGCGCGTTGACGTTCGCGTAGCCACGGCCATGAGATGAGTGCAAACGCAGTATTAACTTCTACAGATATCATCGTTTTCAATTTAATTATGCACTTTCTATCCTATTAAAGATCGAGAAGTGCTGAAGGAAAGGAGGGAGGCCATTGCCCTGCACTGGGGCGACACAGGCTAAAATAAATTAAATAAAATCTGTCCTATGTTCCTAATAAAATAAAAGTGTCCCCTAAGATATCTTAGTACCAAGTACTTATAATACCTTAAGATTATTTGATGTGATTTCTTAGGGGCTAGTCAGAGATACATCTAAATATTACATTTGGTACAAACCCACATTTTGCAGAAGTTGGTATTCCATCAAAACTTTTATTTTGGGTCACAAAAACATAGTCGAGAAATACAGAGAGAGACACACACACACATACATACACATACATATTGGCTATGATAACAAAATCATGTATTCATAATTTTGATGTTTTCAAGAGACGAGTGAATAGGTTTGTTCTAGTAAGCGTGTTACACCGTAGACCACATCGTCACATAACATCAGGTAAGATAGTGGTCAAACGTTTTACCTATAAATTGTAAAAAAAAACGGTCATCGGTCGCCACTCAGCTTTGTGCTTTGACACTAATTTTATTTTTCAAATTAATAAACGAATCACTTTAAACTTTTGAAACGAAATAACATATTAGACACAGTTCAAAGTAATTTTCGTTAGTTAGCTATTATAACAGAATAACACCAATATTACCAGTTAGAATCAAACTATTCTAGTAACTAGTTTGTATATTTGTCAAATAATCGTTATAAATGCAAACAAAATAGAATGTTTGGCATAATGAAATTAGTTTATCGAAATGCGGTAACTGTTTTGCTCAAGTAAGTATTTGCTCGGAAATTTGATGTAGCTGATTTGATCACGTTTATTTTAACAATTTTGATTCAGTAGACTCGATAATTACTCTGTGTGTGTGTGCTTATTGAAATGATAATTATACTGTTGATCATTTGTCATTACGATTGGCACACAAGAATTGATTTATAAAATTTCTTATATACTCCATACATTCAAGTTATGAAATTATTTAGATATTAATACCTTTTCATATTAAAATATAATATAATCAATGGTATTACAAATTATTTATTGACTTAACAAATAACATTACAGATTAGAGTCCAATGCGTTATATCTACTACTAATTTAGTCACAATATTAATTCACTTACGTAAAAATAACATAAACTTAAACATAACTTAATCATGCATTTTCATAAATAAATAAAAAATAAATAAATAATGCTGGGCAATCCACACAGCACCATCTAGTCCCAAAGTAAGCTACTCAAAACTTGTGTAATGTGTTCTAGGTGACTGATATATTTAATACATCATATACTTACATAGATAGATATTTTTTATTATACATAAACACCCAGACCAACGGAACAAATTTCTGCAGATCGTACACAAATTTGTTGAGAGGCGGGAATCGAACCCGCAACCTATTGCGTCGCAGTAAATGGTACTATAATTCAAAAATAGATAAAAATGAAACATAAATTAAAAATAGATGAGTTAAATCAGACATTTTATTATAGTAGTTATCGCAGCGTACCCGATGTAGAATTTTATAGGTAATTTTTTTCGCCTTGAGTTACATTATTAAAGTTTTAGTAAGAATCCCATTTTGAAAATGTAATATTAGCCTATATTCACGGGGTGTAGTGTAGCTTCCCAACGGAAAATAATTAGCATTAAATAATTAAATAAATATTTAATTGACACAAAAAATGCATGGACATATCAAATATCGTTGAGCTTTGTATGACGAAAGATTCATCGTATCGTAATATCGTGATCACGTTGCGTTTGTAATATTGTCAACCATGGTATGTACGCAATAAATTTAACGGGTCGTGAGCGCAAACATGGCTACCTATTGTACGCAGCTTGGAGTTCTGACTTCTGTTGTGTGCACAGTGACGTGTGCATTACATTTAAGCCACGTCCTAGTAATCAAACAGCTGTGGAATTTCCTTCTCGCATTCGTGAAATTGAAAAAAAACTGGCTGTTGCAAAACTACTACCATTGTAAAAGAAAAGATCGGTGTATTCTAGCAGTATGGAATATTATTCTGGAACACCGACTACTTTAAATGTGGGTATGTGTTAAATGTTGAATTCGGACATGCCCATGACTATCCCTTAGAATCCCATGAAGAATCTCCAGTTTGTACTTGGTACTAAGGGATCTTAGATATCCCCATCTATCTTGTCTAGGGATCGAAGTCATGAAGTTCTTTCTGAAACTGAAAAACTGAAACAGCAACTTTGATCCCCAGTCACGGTAGATATCCCCTCAGATCTCTCAAGTACCAAGTACTAACCTCAAGATTCTTTGAGGATGCCTAAGGGGGGTAGTCAGAGGTACGTCCAAAAATTATATTTGGCACATACCCACATTTTGCAGTAGTTAGTATTCCATACGTGACAGGTTGCAAGACCATCGCCGCTGTTAGAATACTAACTGGTTTCCTCACGATGTTTTCCTTCACCGTTTAAGGGCACTGGCATTGCGCACATAAATTTTTCGATAGAAAAATTCATTGGTGCACGACCGGATTCGAACCTGCGACCTTACGATCGGAAGGCGGGGTCACTTCCACTAGACCACCGGTGCTCTCACAATAAGTTCTTTCTGTTTTTTCTATAAAGTATAATAAACTCAAATCTGAGTTTTGGGTTTCAAAGCACTTTCGTAGAGGCTCTACGAAGCATTCTACGGCGTAGGTGCTCTACAAAATTACCGAAAAAACCACATACCAAACAAATGATCAATGATAAGTCATAGCTCATTCGCTCTTTTCTAGTTTTTATTTACTGGTTTTCCTTGCCTCTCCTGCTCAAGAGCAAACACTTGATTGAATTACGATATTGTACAGCCAGCATCATAATCATAATTATGTTATGTAAAAATGGAAACTGATTCCCTTTCACGACTTTGATCCCTACGCTAGGTGGATATCCGCTTACTTGCTAGTCAGCGGTATGTCCAAACGTAACATTTAGCACATACCTACATTTTGCAGTAATAGGTATTGCATACGTGACAGATTGCAAGCCCATCGCCGCTGTTAGAATAACTGGTAATTATATTTATGTTTTTATATTATTATCATTTAATATTTTTAAAATTTCTTGTTTATCTATTTATAAATTGAATCTCAGAAACGGCTCCAACGATTTTCATGAAATTTAGTATGCAGAGAGTTTCAGGGGCGATAAATCGATCTAGCTAGGGCACATTTTTAGAAAATGTTTTATCCATGTTTTCATGCAATGAAAAACTCAGCTCATAAAATACAACTCTTCCTGACATTTAATGGCCAGTAATACTATTATTTTTTAAGCTACTTTAGTAGATGGCGTTGTTAAGCAACCGAGCACAGCTCGGTTACCCAGATATTTATATAATAACTGAAAAATCTGAAACAGCTTGAAGATTTCCAAGATCCCCAGGCACGGTAGATATTTCTTCAGATCTCTCAGTACCGAGTACTGACTCAAGATTCTTTGATGATGTCTAAGGGTACATCCAAACATTATATTTGGCACATTTTTTTTTCAGCAGCCTACAGAAGTCCACTGCTGGACATAGGCCTCCCCTATCCGTTTCCAGGAAGAACGATTTTGAGCCCTTTTCCTCCACCGACTACCCGCGATCCTAACAATGTCGTCAGTCCACCGGGTAGGAGGGCGTCCTACACTTCGCTTTCCTGTTCGTGGTTGCCATTCGAGAACCTTTATTCCCCAGCGGTTGTCAGTTCTTCGAGCTATATGACCTGCCCATTGCCACTTCAACTTGCTGATTCTGAGAGCTACGTCGGCTACCTTGGTTCTCCTACATATATTTAGCACATACGAGTACACAAATTTTGCAGTAGTTAGTATTCCATATGACAGGCTGCAAGCCCATCGCCGCTATTAGAGTACTAACTGGTTTCCTCACGATATTTTCCTTCACCGTTTAAGAACACTGGCATTGCACACAAAGTTTTCGATAGGAAAATCCATTGGTGCACGACTGGATTAGAACCTGCGGCCTTACGATCGGAAGGCGGGGTCACTCTCACTAGACTACCGGTGCTCTTATTTATATAATATTTAGTATGTAATGACGTAACGTCAGCACCAGTCCTATGATTTATTGCGGGTATATGCAAACACGACCAGAATGTGTCACTCCGATGTGATTCATGATATTGTATTGTAACGTAGCATTCATAGCGGGAGTATCAGAGGCACAGAGCGCAGACTAATATAACACAGACAACCAAGGTATTACGAAAGTATAACCCTTCTAAACTTTATGGTTTATTAGCTGTATGTTATATTTTTTGGAAATAATAATTATTATTATTATAAATATTCTGGTGAATTTACAGACACACGAATAAAGAAATTAAGGACTGTTTTGGCAGAGGCCACTAATGATAAAGTCAGAACTTTTATATCTCTATTGACCACCAAGTTATCGAGATTCGCATTTAGCCAATAACGCGACAATGTTACGAGTACAAAAATTGTTCCCTCAATACTTCACAAGTAAAGCTCGTACGCATTGTATGAGGTGCCCAAAAAATTGTTGCCGTTTTAGGCTAAAAACTAAAAAAAAGCTCAAAACAGAAAAAAAAAGTTTTGATTAGTAGCTGCTGAAACAGACCTCAATTTTTTTTGGTAGTTTGGTGACGACCTCTGTGGCGCAGCGGGCTAGAGCCTGCCTGCGACGCAAGAGGTTGCGGGTTCGATTCCCGCCGTGGAACAAATTTGTGTACGATCTGCAGAAATTTGTTCTGATGGTCTGGGTGTTTTCTATGTATAATAAAAAATATCTATCTATGTAAGTATATAATGTATTTAATATATCAGTTATCTAGTACCCATAACACAAGCTTTGAATAGCTTACTTTGGGGCTAGATAGTGCTGTGTGGATTGTCCAGCATTATTTATTTATTTATTTAGTTACAAAATATGGGTGTATACTTAGTGCAGCTACAGTATGTGGCGCCAATCAAACTTACTAATACATGGAGACTCATCCATAAGATCGAATCTCTATTAGTTTTTTTTATAACCTACGCATAATCTTATTCTGTTACTAACACATGGACCTATTGTAGTCTTAATAAATAAAAAAAGTACTATTTTATGCTTTTGAACTCATAAAACGACAGCTGAGTTGTGACCTTTTTTATCGTCACATCTCAAATAAAGATTTTTCTGTTCTATTCTAAATAAAATCTACTCCAGTAGGCAAATAGGCAAAATATGCACTGAGATAGAGCACAGTGTGACGATTCTCTCAACAACAAAGTCACGCCTTTTTATGCCGCCAAGGAGCGTTGCTGTATTTCGGGTTAAGGAATGTGTTTGCCGGTGTAATTACAGGCACTATGAAGCTTAACGCTTTATGCCTCAAGTTGATAGACGCAGTATGATGAGACGCAGTATGATGAGACGCAGATGCAGTGTATCGTAGGGCAATTTCATATAGTTCGCGACTTACAAGGCAAGGCTTTGTTAAAGGTGATGGTTACCACTAAATATCAGGTGGGCCATCTGCTTAGAAAATTACGGGTTTCTCTATCCCACTTTCATGAGCTTCGCCTCACCCACTTTGTCATTTCCACTCGCCAAAACTTTGTGTAACGCTAGTGATGGGTAAATGTAATACTAAATGCTAAATGGAAAACTCACTCTGGATTCGGCAGTCACTTAGGTGAATGTTGATAACGGAATAGCACGGATGCCCTTCTACTGTGACACAATTGTCTCATGAGGGCGCTTCCTTAAACAAGAGCTAGACTGTTCGTGGAATAACTCTGAAACCTTTTAGGCTAACTACTTTACAGTAGCTTAAAATAATACTCTAAGCTTTAGTTTTTAGACAACTTTTCTAGATCATGTAAAGAACGTCTTAGTTTAGTTTTTTTTTATTTTCGTCGTTTTCTTGCGAAAATGCGAAAGAAGAAAATAATGATGATAGTAAAACTACCTCATATACAATGGGTAATTTTAGCCCCCCCTTTTTTTATTTATTTGTCATAGAATTGACGACCTCTGTGGCGCAGCGGGCGAGAGCCTGCCTGCGACGCAAGAGGTTGCGGGTTCGATTCCCTCCTTGGAACAAATTTGTGTACGATCTGCAGAAATGTGTTCCAATGGTCTGGGTGTTTTCTATGTATAATAAAAAAATATCTATCTATGTAAGTATACATATAATGTATTAAATATATCAGTTATCTAGTACCCATAACACAAGCTTATTGAATAGCTTACTTTGGGGCTAGATAGTGCTGTGTGGATTGTCCAGCATTATTTATTTATTTATAGAATCAACAGCACTTAAAAATAACATTTATGAAATTTATACTACACAATATACTGCCAATTACAGATTAATAATAATCTTACTCTGTACATAAAAAACCTATACGTATATAGTATATAGTCGTATATAGTCTAGTCGCTAAATTAAACAAGAGATGCAATGTTGCCCTTGCTATGTACTATTTGTTACTTATCAATATTCAATTCAAGATACCAGGAGAGCATACCAATAAAGAGATTAGGAATACCTACACGGAAGTTGATAACTTTTGTTCTACCTTTACAAATAGGTGAAGTTGCTACTTTTATTATTTTATTTAGTTTGTTCAGTTTGCTGCAATTACATTGTACTGCAGCTGGGACGTTTATTTCTTTTGCTGCTAGCTGTAATGGACGAAGTAACAGAGTTACGAAGTTAAGGCTGTTCCCTTTTTTTGCAATACCCTAATGCATGTGTAATAGAATTCTAAAAACTACAAACTTTTCTTGCGGTATGTTAAAAGTGGACAAAGTTTGAAAATGGCTGTAAAATGAGGTAAAAAGTTTCAATAAATTACATAAGTTACGAAATAATTTTACAACTGAGGGGGAGGGGGGTTTGTCTCAGGATTTCAATAAATTCACAAGTATCATATTGAAACGGTGGACAACTCAATATATTAAACTAATGATTCTTAGAGGAAATCGAACTTACAATCTAAGCCGTCAAATGAAAACGAAACTTTTATCACAGTTCAAAAGATTCACCATTAAAATGAAATAAATATCTTTTGACTTCGAATTTTTTTATTAACCGTTTAAATTAAAGTAAATATATAAATACAAATACACATTTATTTCAGGCATTAGATAGATATAGGAAAAAGACAAAACAAAAATAGAGCGAGCTTAACCCCCGGTTTCTGAAAGCTTGAACAACACTAATCGGCTGTCAAGTCGCTTGCTATTTCAGGTTTTACTTCAAATTAGATAGAGATAGCAAGTGACTTAAGACAGCCGATTAGTGTTGATCGAGCTTTCAGAAACCGGTGGTAAGGCTGCCTGTCCACTGAAGCGGAACAAGGCTGCGAGGAGCGGAGAAACGGAAATATTAACCTGTAGGATTTAAAATCTCGGCTCAACTCCAGTAGACAAGGATATTATTGGTTAATATTTCTCCGTTTTTCCGCTCCGCAGCCTCGCTCCGCCTCAGTGGATAGGCAGCCTAACCTTGTCAAGTGCTGCGAAAAGAGCAACATACCTAATGTTATGTAAACTTGTATACACAAAGGAGAAAAAGGATGTAGGATAGGAAGTAGGAAGGATAGAATGGAACAACAAATTACAATAATGACACACGAGTACTACGTGTTTTATTTTCCCTAAAGCAGGGATCGGACACCAAATCCAATTTTACTCCAAAAAAAGCAGATGAAATATGATAATATCATTATGTAGATGCCAATTTAAAAACGACCCGAAATCAAGCCATGTTTGCAGCGCTAATGGGTATGCGGACTGTACAGTACGCGCTGCTTGGATATGCACATTGTCACGTACTTCTTTCTACCTAGTTGCTAATATATTCAGTACTAACTACCTAGATATCCTAGCCTAACAGAGCAGTAGAGCATTATGAGGGCGTGGGTTCGATCAGCCTGTGTCTCTGCTCCTAAGGTTGTGACATGGATACCTAGCAGTTGGGGTTTGGAGTTCCTTGACAAGGAAATACAAGTGTGTGAGAACAGAATTTATTGCTGAAAGGCCAAGTCACCAAAACCAAGACATAAGCTAAACACTCAGACCAAGACGCGGATACCTCAATCCAGAACCAGGGAACCCGAGGGGCGATGCCTCCAGCTCGCACCATACATTCGAGGCGTCACGGGGGTAGTTTTCACCACGGCCCTTGCAGCGACGGCGACAACGAGGCGTCCGGAGACTCTCCGTCTCTGGACCACGTTCCCAAGATGTCCGTCCAACCGCACCCGTGCCAGGGACTCAGGAGTCGCTCAGCACGACCGCTCACTGCGCCGTCTCCGCCGGAAGAGAGCGAGCATCCCCAAGATGTCCGTCAGCCGGCCAAATGCCTTCTCCTTTTCTCCGGTCTGTTTTCTCTCTCGCTCTTATGTGCGTTTTTACAATGGGACTGCCAATGTTCAATCCGTCTGTCAACGCATCTGTCAACGTCCAGTGACTCGACCAATCAGGGCTAAAGTTGTGAGTAGCTTTGCCCGCGCGACCAATAAGGCGCGTTCTCACATGACGCTGATGCCAACTGCCAATCGAAGAGCCGACCCGCTGACTTATTAACTAAACCGCGCGAACTTTTAAAAACTAAAATCTATGTATAACACTACAACATAACGGAGCGTAGAGGCAAGGACGCCTCAACCATAAATTTTATGTTTTTTTTTTGTTTTTTTAATAAAACATAACTTACAGTATTTAGCCTCTTCAGCCTAGGCTGAAGTGGGGCTGAGCCGTCGTCTTTTATCGATAGGTATATATTACGTAGGTTTTTATAAAAAAAAAGACGTGACTCATGCCATAAACTACAGCAACAACGACGCGTGATCCATCAGTCGCGACAAATTGTCGACCAAATATTTTGACTTCCATAATGTCATTCCACTCACCCGATACCCGACCGCCGACTCGCCCTCCTACCCGATGGACTGACGACATTGTTAGGATCGCGGGTAGTCGGTGGATGGAAAGGGCTCAGAATCGTTCTTCCTGGAAGCGGATAGGGGAGGCCTATGTCCAGCAGTGGACTTCTGTGGGCTGTTGATGATGATGATGATGATGAATGTCATTCTCCTCGGCTCGCACGTCAAAGGTACCTACCGAAATTGTGGAGTGTGATGCTGCTGCCTGTACCACTCTCGTGTGGTCTGATATACAGCAATTAATCATTGTAGAACTACTAAAACAAATTATTAAAAATTAAATATTGTATTATATAATAAGTAAAATATTCCAATTATTGTAAATTTATAAAATCAGAAGTAATAAGAAGTCATTTTATTTACGACTAGCTGATCCCGCGGCTTTGCTCGCGCTCGTTTACTTTGAAAATCTCATACAAACTTTCATCCCCTATTTTATCCTCTTGGGGGTAGAATTGATCAAAATCCTTTCTTAGCGGATGCCTACGTCATAACATCTACCTGCATGCCAAATTTCAGCCCGATCCGTCAAGTGGTTTGGGTTGTGCGTTGATAGATCACTATGTCAGTCAGTCAGTCACCTTTGAGTTATATATATTTAGATAGACTAGTTGCGCCCCGTGGTTTCACCAGCACAGATTTAAATCCCGGTACTCCCACGGGATAAAAAGTAGCCTATGTGTTATTCCAGACTATAATTAATCTCTCTGCCAAGTCTCATCTAGATCCGTTAAGCCGTTCCAGCGTGAAAGAGTAACAAACATCCATCTATCCATCCATACTTACAAACTTTCGAGTTAATAAGTAGGGTTAGGGTTATTAATAAGGGCTCTACTCCACAGGTGCGTTCTGCGCCTGTACCGCCTTTACTTTACGTTTTAGGTGACACTACGTTTTACATTGCGTGTTATAATAGGACAAACAGATCGCGCGTCCGGACGCGCGTTGAGACCGCGCCTATGGGCGAGAGGCTTAAACAATTTTGATGAACCCACATTAAACGTTTTTTAGGGTTATGAAGTTACAACAAGGAAATGAAAGCGACCGGTGTGTAGTCTGATACGAATTCGTGTGTACCTACATTACATTAAACGAGTAATTCTTGTATATTTTTTTATAATCAGAATCTCGGAAACGGCTCCAACAATTTTCATGAAATTTAGTACGCAAGGAGTTTCGGGGGCGGCAAATCAATCTAGTTATGATTAATTTTTAGAAAAAGTCGTATTATCCGTTTTTTCTGGCAATGAAAAGCACAACTTTTGTAAAATATGACTCTTCCTGACATCCATTCGCGAGTAATAATTCAATTATTTTTTAAGCTACTTCAGTAGATGGCGTTGTTAAACAACCGAGCAAAGTTCGGTCACTCAGATTATTTTAAATTGTGGATTTTATAGGGATTATCAATGCTTTACAACGCTCAAATCAAACAGTCTTTATTCAGATGTTTTTTTCATTCTTTGAAAATACTGTTCAGTTTTTTCAAAGTTTATGAGACTAACCAAATCGCTACAAGTAGCACCACTCCCGTGCTAGTTCACATTTAAAATGTGCTCTTTCAACGCGTTCACATAGCCGATGTTTGTTAGCACACTCTTTGTACAATTAGCAGAACATTTCAACTGTTCCAATGCCAGACAGTGGACCCAAGCCACGCTTCACAGGTTTGACGTTTTCATATGGAAATGTAAACAGCATTTATTATTAAACTGAAAAACTAAAACAATAACATTTTAACGTGTGAACGTTGAATGCTCGTCTGGTTGAGTTCTTTGTAAAGGTCTCGTCCGGGAAAGTACTACCACCATGCTTTTTTTGGCCGCCAAGTAGCGTTGCTGTGTTTTGGTTTGAAGCGTGTGGTTAGCAGTAAAATTACAGGCACATGAGGCTTGATATCAGAATTATAGATTCTGTATGCCGCGGTTGGTAAATGCAGGGCAATGCATCGTAGGACACGTTTATATCGTGCGTGACTTACGAGGCAATGCTTTGTTATAGGTGATGGTTACCACTTAATAGCTTGTTCCATCAGCCAGTTGTAAAAATAACCACATAATTCATTGCCAGCAAAACGTGCCATGTAACAGAGTAAATATCCATGTTAACGCGCGAAAAATGATTAAAAAGCTTTCCTTTTAAAGCAGAAAAACTAGTTTTAATTTAATTCACTGTCAAGTGACTGGCTTGAAAAAAAAGTGAGTTGCGGGTAACCACGGGGTTTCCGTTAAAACGAGTATTCTTACTTAATTAACTTCTGCTAGCAAAGCCGAGAGGGATTCTAAATTCTAAACCTTCACTTCTTATGAACACGCTTTTTAATTGTTTCCTTGCAAATGGATTAAAGCTGTGGTGATCCCTTGCTAAAGAAATGGGTGATGAATTGAAAAATCTTTGTTGCACAAACAAGAACACGGCTTTTAATTATTTCGGTTAAAAATGCAGTGATACCTTGATAAAAAATAGATTATATATAAAATATTGTATATTATAAAATATAATTATAAATACAAATATTAAATTGTTAAAAAATACTTTGTATAGAGGTGGTTATTTTCGAGCAAAAAGCATGCTTTTTTCGAGCCTTGCTCAATAAAAGCACGTGTGAACAGTTCATGCTAGTATACAAGCATGCTTATTTGGTCGCACGTCGGTTGATTTTTAAGCATGATTTTTAACCATTATGATATTTGAGAATATCTGAGGATATCTACTGTGCCTGACGATTAGTTGTTTCTGATTCCTTTTTCAGTTTTTTACGTATTATCTCTAAACTTTCTAAGTCAAGAAGGTGGGTACTTTTGCAATATTTTTCGCGTGTATTTGAACAGCAACTCATAAAACTTGACTTAGACTACTTAGCCGCTCCGCCGATATTGCTGGCG
The DNA here is from genome assembly GCA_963576535.1 of Plemyria rubiginata. Taxonomy (NCBI): domain Eukaryota; kingdom Metazoa; phylum Arthropoda; class Insecta; order Lepidoptera; family Geometridae; genus Plemyria; species Plemyria rubiginata. Next base: position 6,577,139 of record OY754926.1, read on the forward strand.
ATATTGAAACCAGCATGCACCCCAATATTTGGAGATCACTTGAAGCCACACGTATGAAAACGGTCGAAATCGAACGGTAGAAGGAGGGCTTCGTTTTGGAAAATATTTTAGTTTTGAGGTTCGTTATCTAAATTCTCAATAAGTTAGATTGCCATCGCGTTGGCAAACGTAGGGTATGGAAAAAAATGGCAAACGTAGGGTATGGAAAAAAAGGCTTTACAATGAAATTCAATTAAAGGTAAAAACAAGAGCTAATGTGACTGCTTTTCTAGTTTTCGTACAAGCATACTTTTGAATAGGAAAACTTGCATCGATCAAAATGATTTTTTTACTGAACTGTGCGCAATATGATTGCACACAAAATGGTTGTTCTCGATTTTTCAAAATTGTTAATAGTGATTTTAAATCTTTTAAAATGTCGAATCGTACAAGCGAGAGGTACAATAAGTGTTGTCAACGCCTTAAGGGGCTGACATATATAAGATGATAACAACCTACCGACTTCAGTACTTTGAAATATCGTTATCTTTCATTTTACATTGTGTATTGTAAAATGCAACCAATCACGCTAAGTGCCGAGGTGTTAAAAAAACATTACACAACACGTCACGGACACAGTGCAATATAGAATTAACAATTCGAGTAGTACAGACACTAGTAATGCTATAATTTTAAATCATACAATGCAGCAATGCTTGAAATAGGTGATGACACTTAACATCTAGTGGGCCGCTTTTGTGGTCCCATCTTTTTTATGTAACTTTATTACTATGATCCCCAGGTGCGTTTTCTTATTATTATTTGTATAATAATACTTTTAACACTCGGAACACAAATAATAGTACCGAATGTACAGTAGTGGTCGTTACGGTTTATCTCTAGTTAATGGTACGACCAAGTAGAATCTTCATTGCCTAGCATGATTTAAACTTTCATTTGTAGTTCCCCTACTGTATCATGTGTGCAGTGTCACCTGTCACGTGACGTATTACCAACTGTGTCGCATGAATAATTCAACCATTACTAACATTTCCAATTTCCTGAAAAGGAAAATGATGTTGTTTTTGGATTATTTGGTTTTTAGCAGATCGATGCGCGTGATAAATTGTTTTAACTCAGGTAATGCATAGGTTATCAGATAGTGCTGTCAATTCTGTTGTTTAGTTTTCCTAATTTGACAGCACTAAAAATATTGCCGGCCCTCTCTAAAAGACCGAAACGACAAGGATGGACAACGACGACAATTTTAGAGCTGTCAGATTAAGGTTGGGGTAGGTTAATGCAAAAACAGAATCGAGACCAGTTTAGTATTAGTAGCGTTGATATGTTTGTGACCGTTAGTGATGACCATTGGAGTAGCAATATTTTTGATAACTTTAGCCAAACCAATGTAACCTATACATATATTTATAGGTTTAGTCGGCCTACTACTTAAATTGAGCAATTCTTGTATATTTATCCATATATAATCTTAATCTCGGAAACGGCTCGAACGATTTTCACGAAATTTAGTTTGCAGGGGTTTCGGGTCGATAAATCGATCTAGCTTTCATTTCTAGAAAATGTTTTCCATGTTTTTATTAAGCAACCGAGCAAAGTTCACCAACCAGAAAAAAAGGTGTAAGTATAGTAAAAAAGTATGACAAATTATTGTCTACAAATTTAAGGTAATAAAACAAACATGAAAAATAGTGTCGATAATACTTCAATAGAAAGCTACAAAAGAGCTTTAGTCAAATAAAAACTATTAATACACGTGAGTCGTAAATAAATATGGAAAATATTTTCCCATTTTAACGGAATTGCGGAATAAATAGACGGTTTTGGCTCGGCCACAATGCGATGCGTATTCACTCTAACGCACCGCAATGATTTCGGCGCATGCTTTTTATTTATTTCAGTCAGTGCGGAGTCATTGCTGCTTTTTCTTCATAGTTAATAGTTATTTATTGGTTACATTATTATTACATGCCAGGGTAAGTTGATATTTATGTACATACATAAAAAAATCAATGATGATAATTTACAAAAGTACATAAATGATTTAAAAACAAATTGTGAATATACTTCCGCGTCGCATCGTGTCGTGTGTCCCGACAGAGGCAGTCGAGTGAAAAACTCTGGGACTATTCACAACTTAACAAAACACAGTAATATATCGTCAAGTTTACCCACCATTTGTTACTGCTGTTGAATTTCATTAAAACTTTACGTATGAAATGTAATTGTGTGTGCATAGCATAGCTCCAACCCCATTTGATGCGCTTTTTGGTTCATAATATAAGCCCTACTTCGTAAAAGAATATTTTGGTGTTATATGATATTTTATGTAATATTCAGAAAAAAAGTATATAAGTATTATATCAGCTATCTGGATCGCATATCACAAGCTTTGGCTTAGTTTGGGGCGAGATAATGCTGTGTAATTTCCACCAATATTTATTTATCGTGAGAAAACCATTGATTATGAGAAAATGCATGAAATCGCGTAGGTGTTTTGGACATCTTCGTAGTACAAAAAGTTGAAATCACACACCTTAATTAATTTGTGAAAAAATACTGTTTTAGTCTATTGTAGATTCAAATTTTTGTAAGTAGAAAACACAGTCTTATTCATATTGGTCGCTGAGCACTCCTTAGCTAATATAGTCGCTATATGCTATACTATCAATATTGACTGAGCCGGTGTGAACATTCACTGATACACATTACTGATTACTGAGTGAACAGGTATTTTCTTGGAAACCGTGCCACATCGTAGACCGCATCATCACTTAACATCAGGTGAGATTGCGGTCAAAAGTTTTGCCTATAATATGTAATAAAAAAAATACGTTAGTTTTTTTTACTACTTATTTATTTGCAAAGAAAATTACAATTACATTATTGATTGTATTCAATCAAATTATTATATAGTAATAATAAGCCTATGAATCTGCGTATTTTATATTTTATTCACTTTAGTGCTATCTCATGATTATGTGTGTTTGACAAGAAGGCCTCAAGAAATTAAACATTGTGTATTCTTTATAATTTAAACTTTCCAATTATTTATTTATTTAATCAGAACGGCACAGCCATTTACACTAATTAAAAATAGACACTAAGATTAAGAAATAGTAATAGAATATAAAATAACAGGAAATAATCAAAGGAAAAAAAAAACAATTTCAAAAACACAAAAAGCAGGAATTTAAAATACATATAGCAAACATTATGCACATAGAGAGAATAATGATAACTATGTCAGAAAAACTAAAAAGAACCATAAATAATGAAAACAATAAATTCGCATAAATTAAAAAATAAACGTAAAACGAATAATACATACAATGTCAACAAAATAAAAAAATTAAATCACATTCATCTCACAAAAACCTCCAAGAACCTGTTTGCTAAATTTAATAAAACGACTACATAAAAACAGACTTCAGCCCTATTTAAGTTTCACCTCCACTTCCACAGTTTCATATTTCGTTGTTAATAAATTTCATTAAAACTTACCACCGGAGTTGCGGACGCTTCTTTGAGTTAATTAAAAACTGATGCAGGGGTCCAATTGTGCATACGTGTTGTACACACCGATGAGACTTGAATTTAATTGAGCTAGCTCACTTCACACGGAGCCAGTGAGTTATTCAAGTTTGAATAGCAACCACTAATTATGGCGAAGCGTGGGACGCCCTCCAACTCGATGAACCGACGACTTTCTTTTTATACAACTAGCTGATGTAACAAACAAATGGCCCACCTGATATTAAGTAATCATCACCTAAGCCTTGCCTCGTAAGGCACGCACGACAGGGACGTGCCCTACGATGCACTGTCCTGCATCCATAAACAGTAACTGGAGGCATACAGATGTTAACCCTCATGTGCCTGTAATTACACCGGCTATCATCATCATCATTTTATACTGGGTATAGGCCTCCTTCATTATCTCCCAGCCTCCTCTGTCCTGTGCGTCTCTTGTCCAGGTATTTCCTGAAACCGGATCACCGGTCACACCCTTCAAAGCGAAACAGAAACACAGCTTGGCAGCAGAAATAGAATAGCGGTTATACTTTTTTTTTTTTTTATACAACTAGCTGACGGAACAAGCAGATAGCCCACCTGATGTTAAGTGGTAACCATCACCTATAAACAAAACATTGCCCCGTAGGTCACGCACAATAGGAACGTGCCCTACGATGCACTGCACTGATGCACTGCCATCAACTTGAGGCATACAGATGTTAAGCCTCATGTGCCTGTAATTACACCGGCGACCACACTCTTCAAACCGAAACACAGCGTTGCTGCTTGGCGGCAGAAAAAGGCGTGGTGGTAGTACTTCCCCGGACGAGCCCTTCACAAAGAGCTCTACTACTCTTAAAACTTACTTAGTACTTCCTGAGGCTTGTAATCGCCACAAACGGTTATTGTTATATTTACTTGGTTTGAAAAACTCCGATCTTGCCCTAATTGAACTAGCTGTAAATTATAACTATAAGCACAGATTACATTAAATGTATTACGTAAGATGTGACCCAAGCGTGTAAAGGCGAAACGAGCGAAATTATAAAACAACACACGTCAGTTCCCTTACCTATGGCATTATAACTACTGGACCACTATGTCTACTTTACCGATCTTTTTCTTTTCGTATCACAAGGTCTTTGAAAACAGTGTGGTGAAAGGATTTCAAGTGCGCCTCAAAGAAGCTTCATTAGAGCCAATTCTATACCAATAGCCTCATCATTCTCTTCCCTTATCTCACTTTAGATGCTGTGAGAAAAGTCTAAAAGTCGAAAAGCTAGAAATTGCAATTTCAAGCTGCAACTGTATATCTGTCTTGTTCACGCAAATAGATCATAAGCAGGATAGCTATACAATTGCAGCAATAAATTGCCACAAAACTAGCCCGCTTATGGGTCATATAGCCTTTACTATTTTTGGGCGAAGAAGCAATAGTTGATCGTATGCAACAGCGACTTTACTGTTTAGATTAGAGCGTATTTTGAATTAATTTAGGAATAAATGGAAACAGACATTTTAAACATAATTTATGGTGAAAAGTTCTTACTCCAGTAGCGAATGCTCCAAGTTCATACCTATTATGATGCGCGTCTCGCCCGTTTTCGTCGTTAATTCCGGTTATAATATTGTGAAAATTATTTCTTGAAAACGTTGTTTTAGACGAGCGAAGCGAAAGTTTTTAATTACTTCTGGAGAAGATTCGGATCTGTTTAATAGAAAAGTTTCAGAATAGAAAAGGCTTATTTCACTGAATGGCTGTAATCATCATCATCATTAGCCTGACAAAGTCCACTGCTGGACATAGTTCCTTCATAAATAAATAAAATAAGCGAAGTATGTTACAGGCTGTAACAGACCATTGCCATAAGATGCCTATAACTTATAGGATGCTAAGCACTCAATATCAGGTAGACCTATTCCATCAGCAAATAGTATAAAAAATAACCTGGCCCTACAAGTAAATATTTATCTACTACTTTGAGCGACGCGAGTTTTTTACGGTGAATATTCCGAAACATTTTATTTCTTTCTCAAGAAATTGGTATCGAAAACCTAAAGCGAATTTCGCTAGATTGCCGCACAATGTAATTTAATTTCCCCTGAACAACGAAAAACAAGTTTATCCGCTTAACTCCAACGCAAACAAACACCAAAAACATATCCTAGTTTGTCTGAAGTTTCTCGTAAAAAGAGGACTTATCTATACCTGCCATCGATTTCTTTCAAGCTACTTGTACAGTCAGAAGGAACAATATTTTAATAGTCCAGAACACCGATCTGTAACAAGTACACTGCATAGACTTTATACATTCAAATGACAGTTATACATACAAAATAACTTTATTGACTTATACATAGTAGGCACAATTCAATATTGAACCCATAGGCTCGCGAGCTAGTAAATACTGTGTTTCAGGAGCCAGTGGCTTCTCCCATAATCTTGAAAACAAAAGTTATGTCGAATAACAGTGACTTTATGTGTCGATTTGACGCGCTTCCCGCTTTTTTGTAACTACATGCATAATAACATCCAGACAGAGAACAAACATGTTCATCACACAATAAATGTTTGCTATCTGTGGGATTCAAACCCGCGGCCTACGGCGCAGAAGGCAGAGCTACTACCAACTGAGCTATGAAGGCAGTAATTGTGAACTTTTAAGAGTAGTAGAACTCTGTTAGGGGCTCGTCCGGGGAAATACTACCACCACGCCATTTTCTGACGCCAAGCAGCGTTGCTGTGTTTCTGTTTGAAGTGTGGTCACCGGTAAATTACAGGCACATGAGGCTTAACATCTATATGCCTCAAGTTGATGGACGTAGGGCACGTTCCTATCGTCCGTGACTCTCTAGGCAATGATGATGATGATGATGGCCTATTATAGGTGATGGTTACCACTCGTGGGTCATATGCTTGTGCCATCAGTTAGTTGTATAAAAAAACATTCTGAAAGCAGGTGAAAGCATGTACCTACTTGTGCAGATTGTTAAAGCTCGCTGACGTGTGTCAAAAGAAGGCTACTTTGTTGGTGACGGTACAAGCTACGCATCAATCTGAAAAACTTTTCCAATATCAACTTAAATTTTGATTGAACGAGTTTCTGGGACACACTCGTCTTAGGATCCTATGGGACTCAGCAACTTGTAGCAAACAGTACCTATCTAAGCAATAGCGTTGATTTGCCTTTTAAGGTAGCAGTTATGACTTACATATACGAGTACATACGCTTCTTATCTATAGCCGGTACTTCAAGCTCTTAAGAATAGACTATGTTGTTTTAAGAGTGAGTTCTTTGTGATGAGCTCGGCCGGGGATGAGGAAGTACTACCAACACACCTTTTTCTGCCGCCAAGCAGCAACGCTGTGTTTCGGTTTGAAGAGTGAGTGTTGTCGCCGGTGTAATTACAGGCACGTGAGGCTTACCATCAGTATGCCTCAAGTTGATGGACGTAGAGCAGTGCATCGTAGGGCACGTTTCTGTCGTGCGTGACTTACCAGGCAATGATTTGTTACAGGTGATGGTTAACATCAGGTGGGCAATCTGTTTGTTCCATCAGCTAGTTGTATAAAAAAGTTGGAATTTTTTGGGTTTTTACATAATATGGCAATAGACTATCTATAACTATAAGAATCAAAGTCCTGACTGACTAAATGACATATAGACAACGCACAGCCTAAACCGCTGGTCGTAGAGACTTGAAATTTGAGGAGTACATAGTTCTTACAGCGTAGACGTTTGCTAAGAAGGGATTTTTCAAAATTCAACCCCTAAAGGTGTAAAAAGGGTTAAAAACCTTTGTATGAAAAATCGTATTCCTTCAACCTAGGAACTTGAAACTTAGAGGACAGATACCCTATAAAAAATATATATCTATGTAAGTATGCAATGTATTAAATATATCAGTTATCTAGGTACCCATAACACAAGCGTTTGAGTAGCTTACTTTGGGGCTAGATAGTGCTGTGTGGATTGTCCAGAATTATTTATTGAATGTTTCTAAAGAACATGATACTAACCGAAGTAATGTTGTTACAAGCTTAAAACAAAACGTTTCTGAAACATGATTGACTTTCTTTGTACGGTCCGTACACCACGTATAGTAACTAAGCTGGATATATCAGAAAAACCAAGAGATAAATTTTAACTGATATATTTAACGATAAACTGTAGTTACTAATAAAATGATAGTGAGACGCGAGAGTCGATTGACAGGTGATCGCGAACTGAATATAATAAAAAGTATTGCTAAAATTGATGACTGGCGTAATTGCGCGGTTGTCATTAATTAGGGCAATGCACAATGTACGTGCTCGTACATATTCCCGGGCCAGAAATTGAGGATAAGATGCTGGAGAAAATGATAGGTGAATGACGTGATACAAGGTGATGCTGATGGTACAATTTAGTTTACAAAATGATGAAATAATAGTTACTTAGAATAACTAATTGTCCAGTCTTGTAGTCATAAATTGCTTCATTGATTGATACTTAGTTCATGCGGTACGATTGAACTTTTGATCGAAAAATACGGGCGAACTAGATTTATCTGAGATCACACGCGCACTAAATGATTTTTCTAACTCAGGCTCACTACGAACACAGCACTCATGCAATGCACTTTCACTGACGCATTTCGTAGGAAGCTCGAAGCTTGTAGCTCGTAGTTCAATCACCGCTCCCCCTGCGCTCTGAGGCGCAGGCGGCGCTGCCAGGGCGGGCGGCACCGCGGCGGGCGCTCCGGGCTGCGCTCGCGCCCGCCAGCGGCGCCACAGTAAGACTGCGACTCCGACGACGACCGCGAACAACACCAGATAGATGGCGACGTAGTGATGAACGTCGTGATAACTGACTCTGTCAGTCAGTACTCCTTCCGCTGTGCTAGCTTTAAGCTGTTTGAGCTGCCTGTCTATCTCCTCGATATACTCTAGGTGATTGGAGTAATCAGATTGATTTAGAACGGTAGACAGAGGAGTTGATATGTTGAATATGCTGTTGATTGGAGGGATCTCAATCTTCAGCACGTCTGCTTCTTCTCGAAGAGTATTTGCTAGAGCTTTGTGAGCGAAGATCGTGATAGCTTCGGTCTTGATGATACACCCTTCATCGATGCTTATTATCCCTGACCTATGTAGTTGGTCAGCGGTAATCTGATGCTCGCATATGATTCGCACAGAGCATTGGCCGCAGCAGGAATAAAAGTTGGTGTTTATGCTGTTCAATCCAGTCCAGGTACTCTTGCAGGGTGATGATGATGATTGACACTGGTCGGATAGGCTTTTGACACAAAGATTCTCGTCTAATTTCATCTGATAAATAGGTTGGTGTAAAGGACATAGATGCGAGTCCGTATCCAACTCTACACAACTATGTACGTCTCTTTCTGCGAGAGGTACATAAGAGTCCTTCTGCATATTTATTGCTACATATTCTGATATCGGAACTAGGCTTGTCATTTTTCTTCCAAATTGCTGTGGGATAGGTATAAGCTTATAAAGTTCGAAGTTGTCTCTGGCGACTAAAGGAATTTTGATTTCAAATATTATAAACTTATTTGAAGCTCTAGCTCTGACGGAGAGTAGATGATACATTTTCGCTATATCGGATTGAAGGTTCCAGGGCAATGATACGTCCTTGGTTAACATTCCAGTGATGGAGTTCATCTCGTCGCGTAGCTGCTCTGGGGTAACAAGGTGAAAGTTGAATCTTCCGGCGTAGACATTCGTTAGAGCATCCATGACGGTTTCTTGTATATTCTGTAGACTTAATAGGGTACCTTGTGCGATAGCTGATGATAAGGTGAAGTCACAGGAACTTGATACTACTTGTAAGTCGTCTCTCTGCTTATTAAACGTTCTTTCAAGATTATTTAGATGCTGGTTAAAGATTTTACTTTGCTTATCAATAGAAGATTCTACTCTCTTCAAAAGATTAAATTCCCCCTCGACGATTGAAGTCTGATTTTTCCAAAGTACTGCTAAATGTTTTTCATTATCTCTAATAGTTTCAATGTCACGCTCGTATTGCTCTGCAAAATCCTGATCAAGTACGCCGAATAGTTTGTTAGCTAGTAACCCGATCCCATTGATAAGGCCGCGCGGTAGTCGCTCGCGCGCACTGCGTGGGAACTGCTTACCGAGCAAAATGTTGTTGTAGTGAGCGAGTTCATTGAGCCCATGATGTAATTGAAGAAGTACTATGTCGCATTGTGCTATCGTTTTATTTGTTTGATTTTTGCAAAGCCCGTCTAAATGATTAATGTATTTGATAAGTAGGTCATGGCTTTGCCAATAGGGCTCCATGTCGTAATAGATGACTAGATTCCATTGATCTCGTTCAAGTCGAATATTACTAATATGATCGAAGTAAAATCCTTGACTTGAATTAAAGTTGGTAACTTGATATTTACCGTGGACGGGAATTGCCATCATTGTAAAAAATAGCATAGACAACATAAATAAATAGTGTGATATGTACGATTTCTTTGTTCGATTGGTGACTGTAGCTGAGCAAACTCTATCTTGTTTCTGTTGAAACGTACAGTCCTGTTGAACTGTATCGGTACCCTGTACAGGTAACCTAGAAATTTTAGAGATAGGTCGCTTTAATTCACCATTTTTCGTTTTCAGGGTGACTACACGTACGTAATCATCTTTCCCTGGATGTAGAGCTGTTATTCTGCCTAGGGCCCACTTCCCAGACGGCAGGTTGGCGTCGTGAACGATGACGACGTCATTGATTTTTAGGTTTTCTTGTGGTTGACGCCACTTGCTTCGCGTCGATAGTTGGCTTAGATATTCCGATTGCCACTTCTTCCAGACATCTTCAAAGATTTTTTGAGTGAGTTGCCATCTAGTACGCAAGTCTCTCTCGGTCTCAACGATAGTAAGAGTGGGACCGCTAGATAAGAAGTGTGCTGGTGTTAAATACTCCACGTCTTCAGGGTCCTCAGTTAGAGGGGAGAGAGGCCTTGCATTTAAGCATGCTTCTAATTGAGAAAGCAACGTTGAATATTCCTCGAAAGTCAACTTCTGTTCGCTGATGACTCTTTTTAGATGATATTTGAGGCTTTTCACCGCTGCCTCCCATAGACCTCCCGCACTAGGCCAGCCTGGAGCATTGAAGTGCCATTGGATCTTCATATCGGTGATAGCTGAATAGAAGCTGGGATCCAAAGTGGCTTGAAGATCTAAGTATTCTCTGTTGAGAACTTTGTTAGCGCCTACGAAGTTGGTGCCGTTGTCACTGTATATTTGACTGGGTGCGCCTCTTCGCGCTGCCATTCTTCGTAAGGCTGCTAGGAAGGCCGATGAGCTCAAGTCGGAGACTAGTTCCAAGTGTACGGCCTTGGTCACCATACACACGAAAACTGCGATATAGCCTTTAGTTGATTTTATGCCACGACCCTTGCTAGATTTGACATCGACAAATCCAGTATAGTCAACACCTGTGTGCTGAAAAGGTCGAGATGGCCTCGTACGAGCTGCTGGATAGTATCCCATTATTTGTTCGTGCTTGATAGGATCGTGGCGGCGGCATATAACGCATCCACGTAAATGCTTTTTAACTATAACTTTACTGATAGAGCTATGTTTAGAAAGTAACTGATAAACGATATTGCTTTCTAAATCTTGTTCAGTGACAGCGTTGACTTGACGGACTTTCTTCATCTCCAGGTCAGTGGTAAATGCTGGCTGCTTGCCTTGTCCATCGAAGTCTGATAGCCATGATGGTCCCTGCCACCACAAGTCATGTTTTATCAGCTGTGATGCTGTTAATCCACGGCTGGCACAGTCCGCCGGGTTTTCTTCCGATTTGACGTAACGCCAACATGTTGATGGCATCGTCTTTTTGATATCTGTGACCCTGTTGGCCACAAAGGTCTTCCATCTGGTTGGGTCTCCGCTAAGCCATCCTAGAACAATCATGGAATCAGACCATCCATAGATCTCAAGCTGGTAGGTACTTAAGCACTGTTGCACTTTAAGTACTAACTTTGAGAGGAGATGACCCGCCAATAACTCCAACCTGGCGAGAGAGATATTTTTTCCACATGGTACTATCCTTGTCTTAGCAAGCAATAGGGTGATAATAGGTCGATTACCTCGTTTTATTTTGCAATAAATAACGCATGCGTAGGCTTTAGTCGATGCGTCACAAAAGCCGTGCAATTCGATTGCGTCATTTTCGTTAGTTGATAACCACCTAGGTACTTGTATTTTATTGATGTTAATGATATCGTTTTTGATTATGATCCATTCAGATAAAATTTCTTCAGGCAGGGGGTCATCCCATTTGATTGCGGACAACCATACCTTCTGAAAAATAATTTTAAACTTAGTCGATATTGGCGCTAGCCAGCCTAGGGGATCAAATAACTTTGATATATCCGAGAGGAGTGATCTTTTAGTTTCCTTCTCGGCCGTCGATTCAATTTTAGACTTGAACATAAACATGTCTTGCTGGTGATTCCAACTAAGTCCCAATGTTTTGGAAGATTCAGGTTGCTTGAAGTCGAAGCTGTCTTGATTATTGTGCATGTTTGCATCTGACAATTCTGCAACGTTCGACTTCCATTTCCTTAAATTGAATCCGGCGGTTTTAAGTAGATTGATGAGGTCCTCGCGCAATTGTTTTGCGTTTTCCAACTGATGAGCCCCGTGAACGAGATCGTCCATGTAGAAGGAGCTTTCGAGGACTGCAGCTGCTGCGCTGTATAGTTGCTGATATTTTGCATCTGATGCCAACTGTCGAAGGGTCATCATTGCTAAGAAGTGCGCGGCCTTGGTACCGTAAGTGACCGTTAAAAGCTCCCATTCTTTGATATTTTCCTGCTCGGAATTTCGATAGATGAGCTTTTGCAGCTTGTGATCTTCTTGGTTTATCCAAATTTGTCTAAACATCATCTCAATGTCTGCAGTAAAGGCAAATTTGAATTGCCGCCATTTGATAATAAGCGACTGAAGGTCTTGCTGAAGATTAGGTCCACGCTTCATGACGTCATTGAGGCTGTAGCCTGACGACGTCTTGGCTGAGCCGTTAAACACCACTCTAAACTTAGTAGTTGTAGATTCCAATCGTTCCACTCCGTGATGAGTGAAATAAAAATCGGGTTTGGTGCTACTGATAGCGGGTGCCATATGGCCCATTGAGAGGTACTCTTTCATAAATGATTTGTAATGATTTTCCATTTCGTGATTTTTAATAAACTTCCTTTCCAATGATTTGAACTGAGCAATTGCTTTATTTTTTGAAAACCCTAAGTTATTTTCAAAATCTGTTTTCATAGGTAGCCGTACTACGTACCGACCGTCTTCTCGTCGAGTGGTGGTGTTTTTGTAGTACTGTACGTATTCCTGATCTTCTAATGATAGATTGGACTCTTCTGCAATGTCTTCGATTTCCCAGAATCTCTGGATTTCCTCTAAGTCGTTAATAATGACATTGCATTGAAGAGTCCTTGCGCTACCACTCAAGATCCACCCTAAACGCGTGTTTTGCGCAATAGGTGAATGATTTTGCTCGCCTCGGCAGATACCTTCTAATAAGATCAACGAAAAAATATCTGCTCCGAACAAGATGTCCACGGGACGGCTGTGATTGAACTCAGGATCGGCTAGAGTGATATGGTCCAAGTAAGACCATGTAGGTTTGGCAAAAGAAAAGCTTGGTAAATTTTTTATAAGATTTTTCATGATAAGTGCATCCGTGTGAAACTCAAAGTTGTTATTGGCTGAAACGCATTTGATGTTTATAGCTCCTTTGCAGTTCGACTGCTTCGCGCCTATTCCTGTGATCACACCCTGACATTTTTGACGAGGCAGCCCTAGCTGTTGGGCAGCGTTCTCAGATATGAGAGAAGTCTGAGAACCTTGATCTAAAAGAGCGCGCATTTTGATAAAGGAACCATTGGATGCCTCAACTTTTACCACAGCCGTTGCTAAAAGGATTTCAGGTATTTCAGTTTGAGACACGTGTGAGCTCCTAGCTGTTGGCTTTTGACCCTGTTTGGGTTCGCTGACATTCGCACTACTAGAAGTCGATGCCCCGGCCTCATTAAAGTTTAGCGAAAACGCGTCATGTAGAAGCGTGTTATGTGCAAGGTTGCACTCGCGACAGCGTTTTTCTGAAGTACATTCGTTTCTATTGTGGCAATAAAGACAATTTTTGCATAATTTTAGATACTCGGCTGTTCGAATTTTTGACGATGGTGACATTTCACGGAATTTATTACAAATAAAAATAGAATGATTATTCTTTTTGCAAATTGCACACCTATAATATTTTGCGGAGTAAACATTTTTGCCGTTCGCGGATTGCTCAATACGTCCGGTCGATGACGGCTTCGTATTAGAGTTATGAAAGGATTTTTGATTTTTGTAATTTTGTTGAGCAGATTTAGGATCAGACTTCCTTCGTGAGGTTTCCATTGTTGTGAACGTCTTCTCCAAAAATGATAAAAAATCTTCTAGATTAGGAACCTCTTTAGGTTCTTTTACAGAAGAGAGATATTCGCTAAGGGTCTCTGTGTCGAGCTTTTGACACATGAGATGAATGATAAGAGGATCCCATGACTCTACGTTAATTCCCAAGTTCCTGATCGCGTTGAGACTTTCGCGTGTTACGTCATGGATTTTTTTGATTTGATTTAGCGACGATTGTTGCGCCGCTGGGATATTGAGCATTAGATCGAAGAGAGAACTTAAAATTAGGCGTTTATTATTGTAGCGATTATTCAGAAGTTCCCAGCTGATTTGATAATTATCAGCCGAGATGGAAAGATGCTGGATAAGCCTTTCCGCTTCACCCTTTACTTTAGTTTTTAGAAATTGCATTTTCTGAGCGGGGGATAGAGTTGGATTGGCATGAATAGTTTCAGTAAAAAGATCTTTAAAACTGGACCATTGATGATAGTTGCCAGAAAAGGTTGGAATTTCCATTTTTGGAGTAGTGTTTTCACGATGAGAGACAGAGGAGAATTTTCTATTGATAGCTTTTATGATCTCATTAAATTTTCTCTCAGCTTGAAAAAAATGCGATTCGTACTCCGGGCTTTTCTGACTAGCCGATTCGCTATCTAGCTCCCAATGAAGGGTGTCGATGGTAGACCAACGTGATTGAATGGTACGCAACAAGTGATCAAATTCCCATTTCTCCGATATAGAATCTAAGTCGATGTTCGAAACAGTATGCTCGAATGCCTTGAAATTACTGCTTTGTTTCCGCAGCATCTCATCGGTCTTGCTATTGCTACCCCGAGCCTGATACGAGAATTCCTGCGATGGAGTCCCTGGCCTTAGGGTTGCCGGCTTGATAAGTGACGCGGGAGTCCCTTCCCTCGCACCTGAGCTTTGAATAGCTGTTCTGATGTAGGTGTATCTTTCTCCACTGCTTTCAAATTGATTTGTTGTAAAGTATGGATTAGACTTAGTACCTAATCCGCACAGCTTATTATGATTCGATTGATATTCGTTCCAGTAGCTACCTAGAGTGTCTAGCCTTCGCTGGATATAGTCTGGAGTTTTCCTCTCCGAACCGTCTTTTTTGAAATTTGAATAAATTTGCTCAATCGCGGAAGCGATTCGCTCTTGAGCCGATAGTAATTCTTCCATAGTCGACATCTTAGTACTCGTAAGTTATGAGAGTAAAATAAGATAAAATGGAAAGATCTTACTTGATATCTTCTGGACTGGATGAACGGTGACGCGGTGCTGCTACTCCTACGTCCGTCCTGTGGTGTCTGTTGACGCCCTGCTGATGCTGTGTCCTTCCTGTGGTGTCTGTTGACGCCCTGCTGATGCTGTGTCCTTCCTGCGGTGTCTGTTGACGCCCTGCTGATGCTGTGTCCTTCCTGCGGTGTCTGTTGACGCCTGCAGTTGCTGCGGAGGCGGTCGCAAGCCGGCCTGGCTTACGTCCTTAGGTATTATCGGAAGATACCCGCTGCTGTGATCCAGTGAGCTGCTTGCTCACACTGATATTTCCACTTGTTAGCGGAAATCCTCAAGGTAGCACTGATTCACGGTACTACCGCACTCGCGAGGGTGATATACCAGTTTTAAAATTTAAAAAAAATGATGTACGGTCCGTACACCACGTATAGTAACTAAGCTGGATATATCAGAAAAACCAAGAGATAAATTTTAACTGATATATTTAACGATAAACTGTAGTTACTAATAAAATGATAGTGAGACGCGAGAGTCGATTGACAGGTGATCGCGAACTGAATATAATAAAAAGTATTGCTAAAATTGATGACTGGCGTAATTGCGCGGTTGTCATTAATTAGGGCAATGCACAATGTACGTGCTCGTACATTCTTATTGGGCTGTTGTTTTTCCTGGAAATGTATGCAGAGATATTTAAATATTTTAATTACTAATTAATTATAACGTATCAAGTAGCTTGTAAGTTAGCTGTGTTTGGCTACTTTATGTTAATATTTGTTAGGAACGCGACATGCTTGATTCATTGCACATTGTCACCGTGTTTTATGTTATTTATTGCTTCATTATAATTGTGATATAATTGTATATTTTAATCAGGTGGAATGAATCTCTAGTTGGCACTTATAATGTAGTGTTAAAAAGATCTAATATTTTTTTGAACCAAAAGGATCACGCTCCAAAGTGAATATTGGATGAATATAATTTTTTTCGTATGTCTGAAATCTTGAACTCGACTAAAAGTAAATAAGTATGTTCTAGAAACTTCTAGAAACCTTTTTGCTCCAACGTCGGCTACGTCACCTACCATCAAGAAGTATGATTTTAGCAAAATAACGGTCTATTTGTGAAGAAAAACATAGGCTTAGGTTTGACGTGAAGAAGGCATGATACTTTCGGCTTGGTTCCTTTTTTATATTATGCCATTTAATCTCCAATGAAGCTGTAGTCGGTGTATCAGACTGGGTTGAGATAATATAAAAAAATCTATATTATAAAAAAAATTGCCGGACAATAAGCTAGACCAATCTTTTTTGTGAGATGTGTTGTTGTCAATTCTGTTGTTTACTTTTCCTAGTTTAACCTAATTTGACTACAATAAAAATATTGCCGTCCCGTTCTAAAAGACCGAAACGACAGGGATGGCTATACATTTAAGCTGTCTGATTATGTTAGTTTAGGATAATCGTACAAAAGTCACCCTTTTACCTCCGGACAACTAGACGCACGGATAAGTGCGTCATCGATGCGAATCATGAAACCCATCCTAATAATTTCAGATTCAAAGAAGCATTTTCGGTAGTGACTACCGTATTTTCTACATCGTCGTAGTCTGCAGTGACGTAAAGTCGTAGACAGCACGGTTTTGCATTGTAGATTCGCATCGGGTGGCGAATGGAAAATATGCTGGCGAGGTCGAATCTCAAAAGCAGGTTCTAATGCAGAGAATATTGAAAACCTATGCGGAAATTACATATTCAACTGCTTCTCGACGCGTTGAAAATGTAAGAATTATCAAGAGTACTGAGTTTGATATTTGCATGTGGGATAGGAAAGGTGGATTGTTGATATATTATGTCATAACAAGCAGATTTTATATATCTAGGTATTTATAACTATTATTATTATACTATATTATACAATTTAAATAAAAAAGAATTTAGCATCTTATAATTGCACGATGAGCCGAAGCAAAATTAACTTGAGTAAATAATAATGTAGGTAATCTTTTCTGGGGTCTGATTATATTACCGCGTTTACACTTAGGTCAAATGCGCAGGGACATGGGCAGAGACATGGGCAATGCGAGAAAGGCAACGCGTGCAGTAAAGCGAGAGAGAGAGGGAGATAGAGCGTTGACGTTCGCGTTGTCACGAACATGAGCTGAGTGTAAACGCTGTATGCTTACCTATGTTTTTGAATTTCTAAAACCTCCATTAAAAATTTTCCTGTACCCTGTAACGCTCGTATTTCTTTTACACGTCACTACAACAACGCCAATTTACATAACAATATATCATCGAAAATATGGCTACACGAGGTTTTCTAAAGCCGACTTTAAAAATCCAAAGCACGTTTCGAAAAATAACCGTCCCGTCCGAACAATGGGGCATACTGCTTTATTCCAGTTTCAGAATGAAGCGCCTAAAAATTAACTTCCGAAAATTCAATTCATAAATTTCTTTCACGGCTTGCTGTCGGTTTGTCGACACAATAACCTGAAATGACAGAGTCTACGCGTTCCAAAAGAAAATGATTGAAAATCTTCTATCTTATTTAGTTGTATTGTATACGACTGCAAAACGAAGTTAATTCAATGTGAATAGAAACAGCGCGTATAAAACCGCTGCCGGTTTTAATTGTGAGATTTATCCGCTTTTCAAAACATTTTAAAACCCTTTCGCTCGATGTTTGGCTTCAAACGATATTCAAATTAAACCAAACTGGAATCCTTTTAACAAATCGATAAAATAACCGGAAAAAGCAAAAGCACTAGAAACCACTCATGGTTCCGCAGTAGCAGACCACGGAATTATTGCCTTTTTAAATTCACGCACGCTTAAATATTCAGAATAGTCTTTTATGGAAAATATTTGGAGCGAGTTGCAGGCCGCGCTGGCATAATACAGATTTTTCTAATTTAACGCGTGGCGCAACTACATGATTCTTTCATTCAGCTCGTAAACAAACTGAAATGAAATAAGTTTTCGAAAAACATGAGACCAATTATTTAACATACACACGAGCCATTCTATCATCACCATCAGTTAGCTCTTTGATAACCTTATCAAAGATTATACTTACGACTTATATAGTCTTAGTGTGGGGTCCATTACCTATTTTGATTCATGTTAAACTGAATTCTTGAATAAAATACATTTATAATTGTATTATTATCGAAAAAAAAAACAACAGAAATTGTCAGTGAATAGACTGTTTGGTGCAAAAAATGTGCAAGTAAAAATGTTTTGCAAGACTTTTTGACGCCCATATCACGTACCTATTTCTATTTTTATTGTGCCCTACAAAGTAAATAAAAAAATTTTTAGCGACAATGAAATCTTTTTAACATTCAAACATATTTTTAAATTCAAATGTTTTGGAAAAAATTGACGGAACTAATCCATTGCTGTGATGATGCTGGGTGCTTTTAATATTGAAAAAACTTCTAGCGACCTAATGTTTATGAAGTGGATGAATCAAAGCTTAGTAGGGAAGCTAGAAATATTTATTAAGCAAGGTAACAACGCGGGGTAGACAAAGCGAGGAACGCCCTCAAGCCTGCTGGACCGATGACTTCGTAAAGATTGCGGGGAGTCGGTTGACGGAGAGGGCTCGTAATTTTTCCTTGAGGGGAGGCCTACGTCCAGCAGTAGACTTCTAGATACTGATGATGAACCGACTATTCCAAAAATAACGTGAATGCGAGCCAAAGCTTTTCTTGGAAATGTATAGGGGAGGCCTACGTCCAGCAGTTGACTTCTAGAGACATAGTACCGACTATTCCAAAAAAAGCATGAAAGCCACAATAATGAGATTTTTCAGACATTCATTATGTGCTTGTGAATTCAGCTTTCGATTTCGGTTGTGAGATTCGGTCCCCACCAAATATTGAATTGCGTGATGAATATAAATAATGAATATTATTATGAATTA
Organism: Plemyria rubiginata; assembly: GCA_963576535.1. Classification (NCBI taxonomy): domain Eukaryota; kingdom Metazoa; phylum Arthropoda; class Insecta; order Lepidoptera; family Geometridae; genus Plemyria; species Plemyria rubiginata. The sequence goes on from OY754926.1 coordinate 6,596,259, forward strand.
GCTGCGCCCCACGGTTTCACCCGCGTAGTTTTAAATCCTGGTATTCCTACTGGATAAAAAGTAGCCTCTGTGCTATTTCAGACTATAATCTATCTTTGAGAACCGGTGGTCTAGTGGGAGTGACCCCGCCTTCCGATCGTAAGGTCGCAGGTTCGAATCCGGTCGTGCACCAATGGATTTTTCTATCGAAAAATTTATGTGCGCAATGCCAGTGCTCTTAAACGGTGAAGGAAAACATCGTGAGGAAACCAGTTAGTATTCTAACAGCGGCGATGGGCTTGCAACCTGTCACGTATGGAATACTAACTACTGCAAAATGTGGGTATGTGCCAAATGTAATGTTTGGACGTACCTCTGACTACCCCCCTTAGACATCCTCAAAGAATCTTGAATTAGTACCTACTTGGTACTGGGAGATCTGAAGGGATATCTACCGTACCTGGGGATCAAAGTCGTGAAGCTGTTTCACTTTCTGTTTTTTTTCATCTATCTGTGTGCCAATTTTCATCCAGATCCGTTCAGCTGTATGCCTCAAGTAGATGGACGCAGGGCAGTGCATCGTAGGGCACGTTCCTATTGTGCGTGACCTACGGGGCAATGTTTTGTTTATAGGTGATGGTTACCACTTAACATCAGGTGGACCATCTGCTTGTTCCATCAACTAGTTGTATAAAAAAAAAAAAAAAAAAACTGTTCTGGGGTTATTGAGTAACAAACATCCATGCATACATACATTAAAACTTTCACATTTATAATATTAGTCTGACTAAGGGAAAGCGGGATGTCGTTGGATGGAAAGCGCTCGGAATCGTTCTTCCTGGAGGCTGATGATGATGATGATGAAGGGAAATGTAAAGATATAAGGAATTTCTTTTCATAATTTATTTGAGTAATTCATAAAGTCATGTTGCCAAGGAATTTTCTCGGCTAAGTAAATTTGAGTAGTATTAAAACATTCCTACTTCAATATAGTCTAATCTTATTATTCCTGAAAAGATTGCTTGTCGCATAAAGATCGCGAATATTCCTGAAAGTCCTGAGGAAACCCTCAGGGCTTTTAGTTGAAATTTTTATATGAATTAGGTACCACTTTGATGGTCGCTTATGAGCGTAATGTTTGAAAAAAAAATGAAATTGTGTATACTTTTACTAACTATTTGGTTTTAAAAGCACAAAATAAATTATAATTCTGCAGGTGCTGACCAGGACCTCCCGTAGGATAATTTTTTGTAGCGGATGACCCCATCTATTTTCTAGTTAATTTCTAGTTGCGTTTGATCCATGACTTTTTGGCCACCCTGGGGCGTTATTCACTATCACCAATCCAATCGCGTTTGCGTTTAGATCACGTTGTGACGTCACACGGTTAGGGCAAAGTATCTCCTATGTCATAAAAAAATAACTCAAAGATCACGTTGTGACTTCACAGGGTTTGGGGCAAGAGATTTCCTATGTCATAGAGAATAATGCCCCTGTATAGATAAAGTAATAAGCTTTACGACTTTGATTTCAAGGCACGGTATGATATCCTTAGATCTCAAAGTACCAAGCACAAAATCCTGATTCTTTAAGGATGTCTAAGGGGATAGTCAGAGGTACGTCGCGTACGCGAGGTGTGGTTGAAGCCTAGTATGTCTTGCTTTCGTTTAGTCGACGAAAAAACGGAGAAGGTTCTCAAGTCAACGCGTATTTTTTTTATAAATAAAAGCTCTAGTATGGGGCGTGACGGCCTTCATACCAAAATGTTCCATAGTAAACCGTTGTAGCCAATTTCTTTTAAACTGCCTCAAGTTATATTTTAATTTGGGCTATTCATTAATAAAGAAGCCGAGAGCCTTGAAAAGTTAACTTTCTAATTTACATCATGAACTAGGCATAATAATACTACAACTGAGCACATTTACGCTACTAGCCAGGCAGCAGAAGTAGGCGTGGTAGCAGTACTTCTCCGAACGAGAGTTCTACTTCTCTAGTAGTTCTTCTACCACATTCTAAGACTAATTGTATAAGCCGTAAGCTAAATTCTGTTCATAGAAGCCTAAATAGATAGAAAATACTTTATCGCACACAAAAACTTATGGATATAACACTAAGAAATTTGAAACTACTTGCTACTATGGGCGGTCTTATCGCCAAACAGCGACTTATACCAGACAACCGTTGGATGAAGTAGACTCTTTTATTATTTCTTTATTATTTTTTAATTTTTATTCACTGGCAAGTTCGCGCCGGAGTCGCGCAGTTTTGCAGGTTAAGTTTCGCGTTGTAGACGCTCCTGGACGCTCCCGCTTCCCGCCCCTTCCCGCGTTACTGACGCGCAGAGCAAGGCTAACCTTTAGAAGGAATACTTGTATGCGTTGCGTTTTTTAGTGATACATTGGTGGTGGACAGCCTACATAGCTCAGTTGGTAGTAGCTCTGCCTTCTGCGCCGTAGGTCGTTCGTAGGGTTCGATTCCCACCGTGAACAAACATTTGTGTGATGAACATAGATGTTTTTTATCTGTCTGGGTGTTACATAATATTATAAGTATGTATTTATAAAAAAAAGTATCTAAGTAGTATATCAGCTATCTGGTTCTCATATCACAAGCATAAGCTTAGTTTGGGGCTAGATAGTGCTGTGTGAAAAGTCCACCAATATTTATTTATTATTATTGGTGTCGATTCTGTTGTTGCATTATCGTAAACTAACTTAATTTGACAGCTCTAAAATTATAGCTATCCTTGTCCTTTCGGTCTTTTAGAAAGGGACGGCAATATTTTTAGTGCTGTCAAATTAGGTTAAATTAGCAAAACTAAACAACATAATTGGCACCAATAATGCTTGGTCCTACTCATTTTATACTACTCTGTGATCTCCAGCCAATGGAACGTTTAATTAAGTCCGTTTTTGACCTTTTTTCTTCTCTTGTAGCAATAATTAGAAGTTTCTCCACTTCTTTGATCTAATTTTCAATGTATTTAAACACGGGGTTATTAAACGTAAAGAAAGATGAAAAGGTACACAGCTGTTTGGGTTTCCTTCGGCTGAAACAATGTCGAAATTCTAATTCAACTCTTTTCACCTTTAAAACGATAATAAAAATAAACGAAGCAATTGGTCGCGTTTTACCATCCTAAATACCGAATATATACTTATATTATGAACGTGAAAGTTATGGTTGTTGGATGTTCGAATAATTCTTTCGGCTACAATTTTACCTGACCTGATGGTAAGCGATGATGTGGCTAACGTTGGAGGAGAATGATCTAGAATACCTATACAGTAATGAGATGTCTTGCTTCTCAATAAATAAACAAAAATTTTATTGTGTGGCTTTGAGACAAAAATATTTCTTAGTAAACCGTTGTAGCCACTTCCTATTAAACTGCCTCAGGTTAGGTTGATTATCATTACAATGCTGCGATACTACCCAACTTCTTGACAACTCAACATGTTGATTTTGAGTATCTAAGCAGGCATAGTTATGTTAAAATATTTGTGCCATGTTAGTATTTAAGTAAGTAGGTATAGTTATGTTATAATATTGTAAATAATGTGAACTTTGTTATCCTTTTGGCGCTAAGGCTGTAAAGATAATTATAAGTGGTAAATAAATAAATAAATAACAACACTCTCTTGTTTCCCACGGATAATATGGATAATATAAACTCGATGATCCGCAAAAGTTTAATCAAATTCTTGCAGAGAAAATAACTTTATTCCTGTCCAAAGTATAAAATTCTTCTAATATTGAGCCAATCAAAATACTGTCGAAAAGCGAGAAACGACAATGGCTAATTAGATTTAATAGAAAACCAACTTTCTTTGTTCTTTGGAATAAATTTTATTGTAAAGGACAGTTTTGATCGATCGCTACTTTTGTTTTTGTAATCAACGTCCGTAGAATGATGTCCGCTATTTTCCGTTATTTTCGTTCTCTTCCGCATCTTCTACAGTTATCTTCCGTATATACCTGATTTCCCAAGTTAAGAGCGAGTTAAGCTCATTGCGAAAGGCTCATCCGGGAGAAAACTAATACCATGTCCGTCCTTTTTTGACTTCTCTTTGCTCAGTGGTTTTTTTATGGATAACATACTATCCTACCACTATTATAAACGCGATAGTTTGTAAGTATGGATGGATTGATGGATGTTTGTTACTCTGTCACGACGGAAAGACTGAATGGATCTGGATGAAACTTGGCAGAGAGATAGATTATATGGAATAGCACATATGTTAATTTTTATCCCGTGGGAACACCGGGATTTAAATCTGCGCGGGTGAAACTGCGGGGCGCAACTAGTATATAACAAACTAAAAAATAAACATTCATGTTCCAAAATATCTACATCTATTCTATCTTGCTAAGATGTGTGTGTTCAATTACACAGTACTTATGCACTAATTACTAAGTTTACATTTAATGGACAGGAGTCAGACTATTAACCAAATAATCAATCAATTTGTGCAATTTGACTTTAATCAACATTGCTGGTGTACAGTTGACACGAAAAGTGAACGAATATTTATTATTATACTAGTTGCGCCCCGCAGATTTAAATCCTGGTATTCCCAAGTAGCCTATGTGCCATTCCAGATTATAATCTATCTCTCTCCCAAGTTTCATCCAGATCCGTTCAGGCGTTCCGGCGTGAAAGAGTAACAAATATCCATAGTATGGATGGCGCAGCGGGCCTGAGTCCGCCTGCGACGCAGAGGTTGCGGGTTCGATTCCCGCCTTGGAACAAATTTGTATACGATCTGCAGAAATTTGTTGCGTCGGTCTGGGTGTTTTCTATGTATAATAAAAAATATCTACATATTATGTAAGTACATAATGTATCTATTAAATATATCAAAGAAAGAAAATACATTTATTTGACATACACAACAAGAAAAGAAATACATAGGTACATACAAAATTACAGCTATAAACAGAGACAAAACGAAAGAAGAAACAGTACCAAAAACAAAAGAAAACATAACTGTACGCCAAAAAGGCCCTGACTCAGCAATTGCTGCTTAACAAATTAGGTAGCCTACCTTGCCAAGCAGCGCTGGTTTTCAGTTAGTCAGGTTTTCATATCAGTTATCTAGTACCCATAACACAAGCTTTGAGTAGCTTACTTTGGGGCTAGATGGGGCTGTGTGGATTGTCCAGCATTATTTATTTATTTACATATAGCCCGGGCAGAAGCAAAAGCTGTGACAAAAGGCACAAAGTTTACCATTAGGTATCGTTCAAAGTCGTGTTTTGTCGCAGTGCAAGCCAATTTGGAGGCGCCTCGTGTTGCCAATAATTAGAAAGCTGGAGTGAAACCACACTACGTACTTTGTTAACATGTGAGCGACAAACTTTGACGGCCCGGCGACCAAGCAACAATGTACAGGAAACTTACATTACGATATGACCTAAACAGAAAATGGGTGGTACAACTTTTACCTGTGTCCAATGTTAATCCAGATTATGAACTATAATTGTTCTAAGTTTCGTTTCAATCCGTTCAGTGGTTAGGAAGTGATTGGGTCACAATCATCCAAACGTTGTAACTTTAAAATTTATTAATTAGTGGGAAGCAGGATAGGACAGGACTGTGCGTACCTCTCACGAAATAAACGATGTAGTTTATTTTTTCGTTAGCTTATGTATACAATAGACAATTTTCATTGTGTGTAATGTCCACCAATTTTTTTAAATAATCTATCAGCTCTTCTATTGACGTATGTACTGAGCTTTGACAACTTATTACTTAACGCTTACGTACTTAGCTATGAACATGTTTGCCGCAAGAGACAGGAACTTAGAAGTCATGAAAGTTTGATGAAGACCGGAATATTGTCACTTTAGGTTCGTAGATAAATCGATAAAACAATAATGATTAAGTGTGCCAAACCAAAGACTTATTTTTGCCAAAACAAACCAGAGATTTCTATGATTTGTGCCTATTGTTTTTTTATTGTTTATTGTCAGGAGGTATCCTGGTTTTAGATGGAAGCTGTTTTTTTATTCGTGATAAATTCAACCGGTACTAAACTATTTTCTAATAATAAGGTTGAATTATTGTAATAATGTTATGAATAGCTATGTCAGTGTTTGTGTGCACAGTGCATTAAATTAGTGTTTTCGTTTGTTGTAAGTTGGTTTTCTGCTTAAGAGATATATTGTGTCACTGCATACGTTACAATTTGCCTTTGATTTTTGTACACGTGTTCTAAGTTTAAATTCAAAATTTAGTAGGTTGAGTATTTCGAGGTTCAAAATTCGTACAATTTTGGTCGTTCCTTTTTTAAAAATGCTGTTGTTTATTTTTTACACATCTAAAACTTGCGAGTTAAAAAATTAAATATACATTATACAACTCAATAGATGAGCTTACTACCGTAATGTATTTTTCTGCCACCAAGCAGCGTTCCTGTGTTTCTGTTTGAAGAGTGTGGTTGCCGGAGAAATTACAGGCACTTGAGGCCATGAGGCTTGAGACATCTGAATGCCTCAAGTTGATGGACGTAAGACAGTGTATCACAGGGCATGTTCCTATCATGTACCACTTAACATCACGTGGACTATCTGGTTGTTCCATCAGCAAGCAGTATAAAAAAATCTACCTCATAGTTGTTCCCATATCTTTTATCTATGTGTGTGGTCCAGGTGGTCTAGGTGTGGCATACCTAAGTAATTTTTGTAGAAATCTAAAATGTGTTAAATCATCGTCTTTTTGACATTTTTAGACTCTTATTTCTCCGTAATACGGTACATATTTTAGCATTTAAGAGTGTTAAACAATCCTTTTGCATTGCGATGTGCAACGGATACTAGAAGAAAGTTCAGTTTCTTCAACTAAATTTAGTATAGCTAGCTATACTAGCTAGCTAGCTAGTATAGCTAGCTAGCTAGTATTGCAGTAACTGCGATTACCTGTAACAGAGTTGGACGTTTCGTTGTCAAATTACATTTCTTCGCGAAAACCTCAGGACTTTTTCTGCATTCTCAGCCGCTATTAGTAAGACAACACTGGCTTTCACTAATTGTTTTGTAATTACTGAGAGTGAAAACAGGGGAGGCTTAAGGGTACAATCTATGGTGGAGATCAAAAGTTATGGAAAACGGTGTCAGGAATACCTAAGCTTTTTTTCTGAAATAAGTATGCTAACTGTACCTTTAAACGAGCGATTATTTTATATTTATTTTTTTGTATTTGTATAGTTGTGTGTTTGTATGTATTCTCAATCTCGGAAACGGCTCCAACGATTTTCATGAAAATGTATTATGCAGGCGGTTTCTGGAGCGATAAATCGATGTAAGAAAATGTGTTTCCTCCGTATTTTCAGACAATGAAAAATTCAACTTAAGAAAAATATGACTTCCTGACATCTATTGGCGAGTAATATAATACTTTTATTTTTTAATCACTTCAGTAAATTCAGTAGTGAGAAGACTCAAAAGGCAAAAACCATTTGAGTTAGTGTATTGTTAGTATCAGTAAAATGTAGTGTAAAAACAAGTGCTACATATAAAGAACACAAAAACAAAGTGTCTTCCCCTTAAATAGAGACAGTAAGAAAAGTGCTAATGGACACATTTTTAGTTAAGTTAAGCTAAAAATTTAGATTATTGTAAAATTACTCAATAGCCCGCTATTGTGGCTAGATTGTAATGTAAGTAGAGTACCTTAGTAAAGAACACTATTAAAAAAAAACTTCAGTAGATGGCGTTGTTAAGCAATAGAGCAATGCTCGGTCACCTAGATATTAACTAATACTACGAGTTATAACGATCTTGTACTACTAGCAATGATTTTACTAATTAATAGTTGTTTGTAAATACATGCTCATCGTAAATCCTTATTTCTTTTCTTCTGTGAGTATGTGCAAAATTTAATACTGGAAAGTACCTGTAACCCCCTTTAGATAACCTCAAAGAATCTTGAGTTGATAGGTACTAAGCAATCTAAGGGAATATCTTTAGGGATCATAGTCGCGTGAAGCTGTTTCTGTATTCTCCAAAATTGGAGTCCAACCCTAGCGCCGGGCCTTCTGTTAGGTGTAATCAGTGTAGTATGTCACACGGTACACTAATTTGTTCTTAATTGACACTTTTTGTTTTTGTACGGAATGGAGCACGTTTGCTTTAAGCCTTTAACTACAGGCTTTAATGTGATTTAGAAAAGTAATGATTAGCGGATAAAGATTTTATACATCTTATTTTTTTAAAGTGCGGCCAAATATTTCATTTGGCATAATGTGACCACATCTTCCATTAGTTGGTATTCCATATATGACAGTTGGTGAGTCCAACGCCGCTGATAGAATACTTTCTTTGACAACCTCAGTGGCACAGCGGGCGAGAGTCCGCCTGCGACGCAAGAGGTTGCGAGTTCGATTCCCGCCTCGGAACAAATTTGTGTACGACCTGCAGAAAGTTCCGTTGCTCCGGGTGATTTCTATGTATAATAAAAATATATATCTACGTAAGTATATAATGTATTAAATATATCAGTTATCGAGTACCCATAACACAAGCTGTGAGTAGCTTACTTTAGGGCTAGATGATGCTGTGTGGATTGTCCAGCATTATGTATTTCCTAACCAGTTTCTGACTCGATATCTCGATATCGAGTCGTTGCTGTTGATAGTAGCTCTGTCCGTCGCTGTAGGCCGTGGGTTCGATCGCCACCGAGATCAAACCTTTGTGTGCTCAAACTTAAATATAAATAAATTTGTTCTCTGTCCGGGTATAATAAATTGTAACAATGTATTAAATTCCCATAATACAAGCTTTGGTGTTAGATAGTATTGTATGGATAGTCCACCAATATTTGTATAACCATTTCGCGCGAATCACAACAGTGGGCGTTGCGCGTCGGAGTCAAACTATACAAGTGACTTACAAGACAAATAGCGATAAGTTCTCGATGTTTATTCACAGTGGTTGGGTAAGTTAATTAACGAGTGCCTTCGGGCCATGGCCTTCGTCAGGACTAGGGTCATGTCAAAACATGTGTACAACGTAACTCCCTAAGTGTTGCCGCTTTTACAACAATGATCTATTCATGTATATTGAATATTCGAATCACATGCAAAATTCAAATTTGGAACAATATGTATACGGAGGCGCGTCGGTGACTGGTATGTCGAGGTGGTGGCGAGGCGCAGGCGGCGGCGTGGAGTCGAGGCGCAGGCGGCAATGCTTCCTTCGCATATTTTGGAACGAATAAAACGAAACGGAATGATAAAATGACAGCAGAGTCGCGACGCGATCGGGCATGGCGCCCCTGCCGCGTCTTCGCCGCGACTCTAGTATGTGAGCGCACTAAATTAGAAGCAGCGCGCCTAAGCGCCTGTGCCTCGACGCCGCCTCGACTCTAGCCCGTGTGAGCGACACGCCTTAGATTTAAATCAGGAACAATATGTATACGAATATATATGTAGATAAGAGCAGGACAATGATGATGGTACTCTTTCTACTACCTAACGCATTTACGAGAGAATGTAGTAGAAATAGTAGCATTGCGTAGTAGGTATTTGTATGTACAGAATGACAGAGTGAGGAACAGTGTGACAAAAGAGAAATTTGGAGGAAAAGAAGACTGTGATGAGTGTAGAGAAAGATATACTAAGAATAGCTGAGCTGATAAGAATATCCTACAAATATGTCGCGTAATAACGGAGTTGGAAAAACACTCGATTTTAACAGAACAGATAGTGATTAAGCTGGCCGCATTTACACCTCAATGTAACACTTTCAAACAAACAAATAAGTTATATAAAAAAATATCTAAGCCAGACCGAACTTTTGATATAATTTCATATCTTACCTATAATAACTAATACTTTTAACTAAAACTTATCAGTCAAGTTTTATTCATAATAAACAGCCTAAAGAAGTCCACTGCTGGACATAGGCCTCCCCTATACATTTCCAGGAAGAACGATTCTGAGCCCTTTCCATCCACCGACTTCCCGCGGTCATAACAATGTCGTCAGTCCATCGGGTAGGAGGGCGTCCCACGCCTCGTTTTCCTGTTGTGGTCGCCATTCGAGAACCTTTACTCCCCAGCGGTTGTCAGTTCTTCGAGCTATAATCATAATAATTTAGTTATGAACTAATTCTTGCAGATCGTACACAAATTTGTTCCGAGGCGGGAATCGAACCCGCAACCTCTTGCGTCCCAGAGGGACTTTCGCCCGCTGCGCCATTGAGGGCGACAGTTTGATTAGCCATATAATTTTTATGTAATAATATGGTCATCATGAAAAGGTAGTATTTCGGATTGAAGTTCTGATCAAAACACAATTTATTAAACAAAAAAAGGAATAACTGAAAAAATATGGTTCAGTTCGGTGTAAACATAGTAAATATTTTTCCTGTTCCCGAGTGTTAAGGAAATACCTTAAGGAGGTATTTCCTTGACACACTTTTCTCGGCGTTATAACGACGTGCGATATTAGGAGATTTATACGGTAGTCGAACCAACGAACTCATGTTAAATGCAGTAGAATCATTAATTACTAGCTTTCATCACATAATACACAATAGAGATGTTTGTTCTCTGTCTGAGTGTTATATCTTAGTACTACTACTACTATGCTACTATAAGTGTCTATTTAAAAAAAAAGTCTATTTAAGTAGTACCTATCACAAGCTTTGCCTTAGTTTGGGACTAGATAGTGCTGTGTGGAATGTCCAGCAATATTTATTTATTTATGACGTTACGTTATTTTCATAGATACTTATAATAATTATATAATAACACACAGACAGAGAACAAACATCTATGTTCATCACACAAATGTTTGTTCTCGGTGGGGATCGAACCCACGGCCTACGGCCGATTATAACAACATCATCATCTATCTACTCTACACACTCTAATATTGTTATTATATGTATGTATTTACAAAGCATATAAGTAGTATATCAGCTATCCTGTCCCCATACCACAAGCTAGTTCGGGGCGAGATAGTGCTGTGTGGAATGTCCACCAATATATAATATTTACAGCCTACGTAGCTCAGTTGGTAGTAGCTATGCCTTCTGCGCCGTAGGTCGTGGGTTCGATTCCCACCGTGAACAAACATTTGTGTGGTGAACATAAATGTTTGTTCTCTGTCTGGGTGTTATATAATATTATAAGTATGTATTTACAAAAAAAAGTATTATAAGTAGTATATCAGCTATCTGGTTCTCCCATATTACAAGCATAAGCTTAGTTTGGGGCTAGATAGTGCTGTGTGGAACGTCCACCAATATTTATTTATTATTATTTATTTTATTTATTTATATTTAAAGATGAAAATTAAAAGTACCATAATGTATATAAAAAACAAATAAATAACAATTTTGCTTTCCTGCATTTTATTTTATACAAATGAAAACTACGCGAAACTTGTTTTTAAAACGCGCTGAAAGTATAACAAAACATGGCTGTTTCTGCGTAGCTGTGAGTTCAGCCACAAGTATTTGAATTGCTGAGATAGCAAGTTTTTTTACAGTTTTCAGGAAAACAAGTTGTTAAACCAGAGCTTTGAACTCTCCCCACTTACCTTTCGCCTTTAGCCGCTGTTTTGGCAGCTCGAAATTTAAGTCCTTATAACTTAATTCAGAAAAACTTCGTAAATAATGTTTTGATATTGTAAAAGTCATGCTGACCTGTACTTTAAGGTAATAAACATCTGATGATTATTACCCCAAGCAGATAGCCCGCCTGGTGTTAGGTGGTAACCATCACCTGCAACAAAGCATGGCCTCGTAAGTCACATTTATGTTCATAACATAAATGTTTGTTCTCGGTGGGGATCGAACCCACGGCCTATAGCGCAGAAGGCAGGCTACTACTGATCGAGCTGTAAGGGTTGTCATCATTGATGGCTTGTATCCAACACAATACATTATCGCGAAAATACACATGCCCGTAGCTGGCACACTTGCATGCAAGCTACAGGCACATACACTAATTGACATGCCTGCATCTGGCATGCAAGTAGTTAGCACAGCATTCTATTGTCGGTCAGGTACTGGCATACCACGTCGGAAGGGGACGCGGGGCTACGAAACCGGCATGTGTGAACGTAGCGACGGGTACAGGCATGCCAGTACCTGACGAGTTAACTTGCAAATGTATCCACAATGTGCCCGTAAATCCTGCATGCCTGTAACTTGCATGCCCGCTGCTGTTCCATTTTACTGGCACGTGTATTTTGGCCTTACCTCTACGCAATGTGCTACACCGTAGCTCCGTAGCGTTTCATTCTTGCGACCGACGGATAAAGACTGCGATTCAGTAAACCCTCAGTTAAAGCTGTGGTTAAAGTTTGACGTCCGAACAAAAGCTTGAGTTCAAATAGTTTCCAAACTGGCATATTGTGTCGAACAAGGATTACGTCAATATTGACATTGTGGTAGAATAGAGGGGTGGGGGTAGATCAATTCTTAATGTGCTGAAATCGTTTGTGAGTTTAGTAAGCTACGAGAGCTGAAAGATTGAGATTTATGACGAAATGAAACCATGTTTGTGTCCTTTATATTGTTACCAATAGTCATATTGTAACAAAATAAAAAATTTGCTAGCATTTGAGTATACTATATATAGCCGCGCTCCGCGGTGTCCTGTACCTGCGATGTTTTAAATCATCATCATCATCATTCATCAAAAAAGTATAGCTTATATGATGTACCAGACTACAATCTATCTCTGTGCCAAATTTCATCCAGATCTGTTCAGCCGTTATTGAGTAACGACATCCAAACACATGTATGAAATAAGTGTGACTACAATTACTAAACAATAACTTAAGCGGTGAAGGAAAACATCGTAAGGAAACCAATTAGTATTCTAACAGCGGCGATGGGCTTGCAACCTGTCACGTATGGAATACTAAACAAAAGAGGGGTTTGTGCCAAATGTAACTGTTTGGACATACCTGACTACTCCCCTTAGTAATCCTTTTGAATCTAAAAGTCGTACTTGGTACAAAGAGTTCCGAGGCGATATCTACCGTGCCTGGGGATCAAAGTCGTGAAGCGGTTTCAGTTTAAAAATCTTTGTGATTTCCTGAAGTGTAGTAAAAACTATTAAAAAATAAAACATTACAAACGTTATAAAGTACAGTCAGATGCATGAGACAAGGCACTTGTGTTTCACTCCCGGTGCATAGTTTGTGCAACTGTCGACCGCGCGAACTGTTTCAATATAAAACGTGACTCGCCAGTCTGTGTGTGGACTTACAGAAACTGTATTCCGGCCTTAAGTTTTCTGTTACTTAGTTAGCTGACACCGTTATATGACGGAGTAGCTGCCACTGCTTTGTTCGTGTATTATTAGTAACTAGCTGTGCCTCGCGGTTTCACCCGCGTAGTTCTAAATCCCGATATTCCCACGAGATAAAAAATAGCCTAAGTGCTATTCCAGACTGTAATCTATCTCTGTACCAAATTTAATTTAAATCCGTTCGGCCGTTCTGGCGTAATTGAGTAACAAACATCCATACATTATCCATACATCTAAACTAACACATTTATGATGTTAGTGTGATGATCATACTAATGGCGTATTTTTCTATTGGGATTACTCATCCAATTTTATTTACTAAACAAAATAAGTGGTTTTTCACTCCTCGTGCTCGAAACGACCGCATAGCGTACTGTGCGGAGATAAAATTGCATTTATACCTCTAGGGGAATAAGTAATTTGTTTTTTTTTTTCGTCAACTGAGTGCGAAAACGCAGAAGTTTATTCATAAGTAGAGCAATCATAAATGAAGACTCGACTCATTACTGTTCCTAAAAGAATCACATTTTATTCAAGCCGATCTCTTTAGTAAAATGCGTGCATTGCGTAGCGGCCAAATAAATAAATAAGTAGTGTAATACACAGCGCTAACAACCCACTGTAATTGTTTCTATTTGCTCCCTTGCTCGGTTCTAAACTCGTTGGTAAAACTACCTCGTGGACTAAAATGACCTACTATAATACAATGGGTAATTTAAGTCCTTGTAGTCTCACATATTCGGATAATACATAGTTTTGCTAAATATTTTGTATGTTTATTCTCTGAAGATAGTTATGTTGTTTGCATTTTACCTACATTCAGTGGTTTTATATTTTAACTGTAAAATTGACGTCATGATTATTAAGTTAAAAATACTAGTTTTATTTTTCCTGTTTTCCTGTAAAAGCAGTAGAGTTCTCGACGGAACACCCTTTATAATGGAGTTTGACGTTTTCAAACTTCATGGCAACCCAGGCTTTAGTAACTTGTTTGTATTATTTTGGAGTGCAAATATCGCCGGCCGGTTTGTTGAGAAATCTGCGGAAAACAGAAATAATATATATCAAGAGACAGTGACTGTCTTTTGACAGCTGTGATTTAGCGGTGCACAACGGTCGATATGAAATAAACATTGGTGGATATTATGCTAGATCTTGACCAAGCAGATGGCAGGTTAAAGATTAAAACTTTCTTTTTTATCCGATTTTGATGATTCTATTTGACCTCTGTGGCGCAGCGGGCGAGAGCCTGCCTGCGACGTAAGAGGTTGCGGGTTCGATTCCCGCCGTGGAACAAATTTGTGTACGATCTGCAGAAATTTGTTCTGTGGGTCTGGGTGTTTTCTATGTATAATAAAAAATATCTATCTATGTAATTATATAATGTATTAAATATATCAGTTATCTAGTACCCATGACACAAGCTTTGAGTAGCTTACTTTGGGGCTAGATGGTGCTGTGTGGATGGTCCAGCATTATTATTATTATTATTATTATTTTTAACAGTGTATTTCCCAGTGCATTTGAAGTCGGTTTCTCAAATCTCAAAAAAAATACACATTCGGGGTATAAAATTTAAACGAACCTAATAAAGGAAAATGCCTTAAATATTGACATTAACAATAACAGCTTCTACGTGAGCAAAACCGCGGGTTATTACTAGTATACCATATGCCATATAGTCAACTTTTATATGGGTACCTATCCAGCCACGTGCGGAAGATAATAAAACATATTTCAGAATACACCATGAACTATATTCTTGTCTGAATTGAATTCGGTTATAAACCCAAATTAGCAATTTCTCTAAATACTGCAATAGTATACGACCGACCGCTGAACGACGTTTTACGAGCACGTCAATTTGGCCCGTAGTGCTTCAACTAGACCGATAAGCTCTAAACTGGATAGTTAATTTATAACCTTTATAGAGGTAAGATAAAAAAGATAAACATAAAAATGTTTATTGCGTAGTCTTAAACACTAATGGTCTTATTCATATTGCTCGCTGAGCATTCTATTAGCTTGAGGCCGATAGGTCTGTTGCTGTCTCTTTCGTGGGCTTGAAAGTGACAGTGACAAGTATACTCAATGGATCCGCTATAAAATGGCAGGATATTAAAAAAGGGCGTAAAACATTAACAGTATTATAATAGAATGAAGGAAAATACAGGCACATTTCCTCAAGTCGATGGACGCGGAAGTTAAGATGTACGATGTACGATGTACATCTTAACTTCCGCAAGAAAATTAATAATTGCACATAAATGAAGTACACAGGCGAACTTAATGCTACTTAGCATTTTCTTCCTGCTAACCTTTGTGTTATGTAGGTATATGGTAGATAGGTAGGTATTACCCCCTTGTCCTAGTTTAGAACGATATAGCGGCAACGCATTCCCCACCTAATTTACGGTTATAGGTAAGTATACATAAACGCTTCATAGTTTTCAGTTTTTATGTTCGTTTGGTTTCATTCAAGAAACGTTTGTGTTCAATAAAGAGAAATAATGACCGGAAATGTACCGCGTTTTATACTGTAGCTTGGAATATTTTTTTTAATTATGAATTTCGTCGCACAGAAAACGCCTGGAGGAGCTACTGGGCTATGAAAGATTTCATGAAAGGTAACTTGCCAATATCACTAAAGCGCAAGCTCATGGACGTATGCATTCTTCCCATACTTACATACGGCGCACAAACATGGTCTTTGACAGGTCAACAAAGGTTTGCACTCGAGGTTTGCCAGCGAGCCATGGAGCGCAGTATTCTCGGAGTTAGGCTCACCGACCGAATACGCAACACCATACTGCGCTGCAAGACTCAAATTGCCGATGTCACACGGAAAGCGGCTAGTTTAAAGTGGAACTGGGCTGGGCACGTCTGCCGCATGCCGAACGATCTTTGGGCTAGAACATCGACGGAGTGGGCCCCTAATAACGGCAAACGACCTCGCGGCAGACCAAGACTGAGATGGCGAGACGACCTAGATTCATTTATGAAAGATTGGTCGTCCATAGCACAGGACAGAGAAAAGTGGAAGGGGGGTAGGGAGGCCTTTGCCCTGCAGTGGGACGACGCAGGCTGATAATAATAATAATAATAATAATGAATTTATTTTTTTACTAAAAATAGAAATCAATAATGTTGTAAGTAGATGTACAGTGCAAAATTTATCTGAAATAGAAAAAAAATTACGGTAAACAGTAGTTGATTTTATGACTGAATGATTCTAATAGATCTAAAGGGATCTCTACCGTGCCTGGGGATCAAAGTAGTGAAGCTGTGTCAGTTATATTTTTCTGAATGTCTATGTGTCATTAACTTTAGTAGCAGTTTAACGACTTGATTGAGTCACAAAACATCTAAACAGTGAGTGTATTGGTAAGATTGGCTTGGATAAGATTTCCTTTTCAGGGATTTGGGTTCGTAGCTTAGTGTGAAATATTTCTATTTAGGAAAGCAAAAACTAAAATTACCGTGTTCTAATTCGCATCGGTAAAAACCCAAAATGTAAACCAAAGCAAGCTGGGACCAAACGTGCAACGCCACGGGCTTGAGTTAGTCAACAATGCATACAAAATATCCTCAGAATACAGAAGTGGATATATGTAAATACTCTACACTGCAAATTGAACGCATAATGCTAAGTTTCCCAAGAAGTGTTGTCCGTGATATTACTTCCGCCATAGCAATTAAAAACTCAGTAAACAAAAGTTTTCACTACTTTCCCGCGTAGCATCACTTTTTGCAGCATTTAGTGTTTCTAAAGTACCTTGCCTGCTTGAGAAAGGACTGACTGTATGCTATTTCAGGCACAAAAGGGTTTATTCAAAAACACGTTGCGACGCGCGGTTTCACCCACGCAGATTTAAATCCCGGTGATCGGAAAGTATTCATAACTACGATTGCTGATATCACTCATTGATCAAAACGTAACGATAGGGCGTGCTAATCTTTCTGTGGCGACATCTAGTTATTACTTTGGAACTAAAAATGTTTCAGCTAAATACGGTAAAATGCTAAATATCTGCCAATACCCGGTATTCCCACGGGATAGAAAATAGCCTATGTGTTATTCCAGACTATAATCAATATCTCTGCCAAGTTTCATTCGGATCCGTTCAGCCGTTCCGGCGTGAAAGAGTAACAAACATCCATCCATCCATCCATACTTACAAACTTTCGCGTTTATAATATTAGTAGGATATACGAGTAGGTACCCTTATCCACAAAACTATCATAACACAAATTGATTAATTTTACAATTTTACTGTTAACACGATTAACATTAAAAGGAGTTAACTAAAATCCAGATGGGCTCAAAAAAATGTGCATCCATCTAATTTGAATGGGGCAATCTCTACGAGTTACAATATATAATAAATACTAGTTACGCCCGCGGCTTCACCCGCGCAGATTTAAATCCCGGTATTCCCACGGGATAAAAAGTAGCCTTTGTGCTTGTTGGGTCTTTGCTCATTTTAGAAGGTAGATAATTTATGTTTGCCATCCGCTTTTCTACGACTACCGTCGTTTTGAATTGACGGGCCGATGCATCGCGCGCCCTCTACGCGACAGCATCGAAGAGTTGGCTTGTGCGACTGTGCGGCTATTCCGTGGATAGACAAGTTTTGCTCATTTCACTGCCGTGCAGTACCTATTTGCTGTGTGAGACGTTCTCGCAGTGCTGTGCCAATTTAGATGGTGTTTTTGGATCATTTGGTGACCGCCCGCCTCCCGGATACTGAAGCCAGGACTTGCCGTGCAAACCCTCTTGGATAAACGTACGCGTGGGAGTGGTGAGGTAGGTGACAGACTTGATTATCTGCCTTATTTCGAGCAAAGAACCATTGTCTAAGTTATACCTACTTACCTATTTAGATTGGTACTATTATTCTTATTTATTTATTGGTCCTTCGTTAAAATCATACTAACATTATACAGTCATACTCAACAGTGCTATTCCAGACTATAATCTATCTCTCTGCCAAGTTTCATCCAGATCCGTTCAGCCGTCCAGCGTGAAAGAGTAACATCCATCCATCCATCCATACTTGCAAACTTTCACGTTTATAATAGTAGTAGGATGACAATAAATAATTACCGATAAATAAGAAAGCTTACAATCGTGTGCTGCTCTGAATTGGTCCTTAACGGCAGCTGTTTCTCAGGAAAGCAAAGCCACACTCCACAATATTACTGAATATTTGTGAGAATTAGTGCCCGGATCAAGCTCATTACTATTCCGTTGGAAAAACCACGTATCATTACACTATTAATGCGACCCCGCAGGCTCGGCTAATGAGGCATTTGATCGCAAAAGCTGTTTATAGTTTGGACTGTCAAATACCATGGTATTAAAGTAAGCAAATTCAGGGCAGGCAATGACAACACCCCTAGCGTTGTTGGTGCCTATGGTTGACGGTGACCACTTAACATCAGGTAGGCCGTAAGCTCGATTGCCCGTCTCTTACATAAAAAAAAACTACAGTTCGTAGCTTGAACGTAAATTTCGCACTATAGGTTCCTTTTTACACCGAAAAACACAATGCCATTAGGTGTCACTACTTTCTTGCGAAACAGTGCAGTGTGTGAAAAGAAAAAGAAGAAGATAAAAAGAAGGTGCTTAAAATGGGGAGCCTCTTTGAGATGCATTTAAAACCCCAACCACATGATTTAGACCTTTTTAAAGCTCTACGACATGCCTCCTCCTGCCTGGTTTCCTCATGTTTTTTTTATACTACCAAGGTAGCAAACAAGCATACTGCCCACCTGATGGGAAGCGGTCACCGTAGCCTATGGACGTTTGTAACACCAGAGGTGTCACACTCGCGTTGCTGACCCTTTAAATATTTTAACACGCCTTTTTTGAAGAACCCTTTACTGTATTCTGATGATTCCAAGATGTTTTCCTTCACCGTTTCAGAGTATTGGCACTGATTGCAGAGTGCAGCAGACTATCCATCTTGTTCCATGTTTATAAGCACAGTATAATAATGCAGTAGTAAGTACTGAGTATGCATTCGTGGATAAAAGTTATAGATAAATGACAAAACTAACTTGTGACCACTCAACTACTAAAATAAAATGAAATGGAAAATAGACTAGTTTGAATTTATTTGTTGGATAGTTGGTATGATGCTTGCGTCCACCTTCCCATATGGAATCTGGTACTCCACGAGAAAGCTTCGCCATAGCGAAGCCATATAATGGCCTAACCATTATAAGTGAGTAACTTAAGGGTCCGGTGACAGCGGCTCGCAATTTCGAGGTGCGATTGGCTATTATTTCATTTTATTTCATTTCGGGGAGGTTGTTTGAAATAATAACTCTAAAGAAACACGCATAAATACTGTTCGAACACAAATAATACAATAATATAAGGGAAATGTGCTTGAGTCGGAAATCATTTTGGTATTAGGTAAACGTAAGACCAAACATACTAATACCAAAATGATTTCTGATTCGGGCATGTTTCCCTTATATTATTGTATTATTTGTGTTCGAACAGTATTTATGCGTGTTTCTTTAGAGTTATTTTTTCAAACAACCTCCCCGAAATGAAATAAAATGAAATAATAGCCAATCGCACTTCGAAATTGCGAGCCGCTGTCACCGGAGCCCTAAGGGTCTATTGGCTTATGGTCTCGACAGAAAGCCAGAGACAGGGCTTTGTATAGATATTTTATTTGCGAAACATAAGTCAGAATAGTTACTTTCAGGTGTTAAAGTTGGTTTCATTATATTTGGCTGACGTAATAAGGCGTGCAAATTTTTGTAAATATTAATTTATTATTTTACATGTTTTCCTACATAAAAGTTTATTTTTCTAGTTTTCGTACTTAAGCAAACTTTTGAGTAGGAAAACATGCATCGATCAATATGTAATTTTTACCAAACTGTGTGCAATGTCATTACACACAAAATTGTTGTTTGCGAGTTTTCAAAATCGGCCTTAGTGACTTAATACCTTTCAAAATGTCGAATCGTGCGAGCGAGAGGTATTTTAGGTGTCAACGCCTTATGTGATAGTTGACCGAGCGAGCGAAGCGAGCGAAGCGTCTCAGTTTCCACATTGGCCAAAAATGCGTTTGTCCGGATGTCTGTCTGTCTGTCTGTTCTCCTCTACAGGTCGCATTTTTCAACCGATCTGGACGAAACTTGGTACACAGGTTATATGACTTATTAGAATTTTTTGTCGTTGGGGATTTTTGATTGGAGAGATACTTCCCCCAAAAAAAGGGCAAAAAGGGGGCTATTTGATATACTGGATATCTCCACCAAATGAGATCCGATTTTGATTATTCTTTTTTGATTTTAAAGGTAGTAACTATAAGTTGGTCTCATAAAAGTTTGGCGAAGATCTGATAAGGATTTTCAGCATGATGAACAGGATAGCTCATCAAACAATCGATGGTTTTCAATCAAATTTGAGAGAAACACAAAGGACCTCATTCTACACAAGATGATGCAAAAAAAATCAAAAAGATCAAAAAAATCACAAAACGGAAAATGCACTTGCACATTACATTCCTCAAATAACTCACTTTTAGTATGCTCGCGAGGTCTACAGCTCCCAGAGCCACTAGTTACTATTTGGTTGTGATGGTTACTGCTAGGCCATATGCTTGTTCCAACAGCAAGTTATATAAAAAAGATATTAGTAAACCAACGTTCTAGACATAAGCTGTGGCCCGATTCAATGCAATGCAAGCTGTCTTAGCGAAAATTATACAGGACTCTCGGGCGCATTCAGATTTCATGGACAACTCCATACTCTCTGAATGTGGTACGTGAGGGTATTTGATTTTTAGATGTGGCGTTATAGTGTTAAAAGAAATTCAACTTTATATAAACCTATGTAGGGTGTAATAACTTTTCCGTTATGCACGAGTGACCGATCCAATTATGAACCATGAAACATAAAATAAAAGATATAAAAAATATTGGTCGACTTTCCACACATCTATATCTAAAGTCTTTACGAATTCAATTAACTGAATGGAAAAACTTTTATTGACAAAGAAAATTACAACTAATAGTTACAATTATTTACGAAACATACAAAATACATATGAAACAGTTGAGCTATCTGCAGACCGTTGCAAACGATCTATAGATAGCTCAACTGATCCAAATCAGTGCCAGTCGGAGCGTACCCAAGAAACCATTCAGCGTGGCAATGCAGCCAACGCTGAATGGCAATACTAATGCGAATGGTAGATTTCCTTCAGATTCCTACTACCTTATTTATTAATATATATAATTTTGAAACGTCTTGAACCTAGGTGACTCTAGGTGCCAGTTCCACGCGACCAAAACCTAGAAGAACAAGCAACAAACTCGGCTGGGTTCCTACCGCTTGCTCTTTAGTATGATCCTCGTTACAATGTAACATAATACACTATTGTATTGAAGCTATATGTATAATACACTATGTTACCTGTTAAGCTCCTTGGAAACTTCTGAGGAGTTAAAATGGCTAGCCAGATCACCCTTCATACAAAATGGACCGCCGTAGTCACTATGTGGATACAGAGGTACTTCCAAACATTATATTTGACATATTTTACAGAATTTGGTATTTAATTACAATTTTCTAACTAATTGTTAGAATATTGTAAATTATGAACTGAGAAATAGTAGAGAAACAGTTAGAATTAAACCACTTCAAACAATAATTTTATACATGCGTAAACTTTCACAATAAAAATATCCCCCCGAAGACGAGATATTGAATTAACTCACAATAAATAATTGCAAACGTAGTTATTATATATATATATATATATATATTCCGTTATATATATATATATTCCGTAACGTAATTAAAACGTAACGGAAACGTAGTAATTACCACAATAAATTGTTTTGTAACTGAAATTGATGAATAATTTGACAAAATTAAAAGCTAAAAGTATTTAAATGAATACAAATTGTGGGCAAACGTAACGAGAGTATTTTATTGTTACGACTGTATTCCCAAGGCACGGTAATATCCTCTCGGGCTTGATACCTTTCATTTAGGATTTCTATATCGGAGGCGCGTTAACTTTCGTACTTTTATATTAGGTACCTATAAATGTAAAAGCATATGTTTGGATGTTTTTCGCAAAATCACGCCATAACCACTAAACCGATCAGGATGAATCTCTCTATCCTCTAAGGTTTGCTGGAAGAAAACTCTATATAGGGTTAAGCTCGCCTTTGTACATGACTATTATGTATTTTTTGTGTAAATCAGTTTGTGTACAATAAAGAATAAAGAATGAAGCATGGACTAAAATATAATTAACCTTTTTCATTGCATCCGCATTTTTCATTTGCATTTCCCTTCTGCCATTAGGGGGATGAAAGGGGATACGTGGGGCTCGAACCCGCACTAAAAACCTGTGAGACATCCTCCGCAACAATGGTGTAGCGAGATGGGGTCATTGGCTATAGCTTATATTATCCTAGTGGTTACTTTTAATGCCCAAAAATAACCAGGAACAGGTTAGACAAAATAACAAGCCCAGTGTTCATAACAAACATTATTAATAAATCATTTGTGTGTTCTGTTTTTACTAAAGTACCGTAGACACTATTGGTATACCATATGGCACGAGAATTGTTGTAGGGTTTTACAGAAGCTAAGTGAGCGCAAAATGGGAAAACACCTTTTATATTGATGTTAGCAATCACTGCTATCAAGCGTCCGAAGCCACAGGCCAGCCACACATAACCCTGTAATACGCCTTAAGGCGTTGACAACACCTAACGTACCTCTCGCTCGCACGATTCGACATTTTGAAAGATATAAATTCACTAAACCCGATTTTGAAAAATCGCAAACAACCATTTTGTGTGCAATCACATTGCACACAGTTTGGTAAAAAAATCATTTTGATAGGTGCAAGTTTCCTACTCAAAAGTTTTATTTTTAATATACAACCATCTGTTGACCAAAATTAGGCTCTTTTTAGAGATTTTCATTCATAAAATAACTAAAGTTAGGATATAGAATACTAACTCGCAGCCCAGTTACACGTATCAGTTGCCCGGCAGTGTTTTTTCATTTAATTCCAACGAAATAAGTAGTATCTGTTTCAATTTCTGTCGACTACGTTTTCTCAATAATTGTATTTCTGTGGTGTATTTTACTAATGAAAACCTATAAATTGGCTTGCTAATTTTCCAAAGTTATTTTAACCTAAATAACCGCTGATAAAGTCCTGCTCCAGTGGCAAATGCATATTCCACGCATCGCGCATCGTCAGTTTCACATCTACGCGATACTATTACTATATATAGCTTTGGCCGAGTTCCAATCAGATCAAAACGAACGCGTTTATTTCTAGGAGACCACGTTTTGTTGACGCGATAAAGCGACTTCAGAATTGAATTTGCACCAATTCGTCGTCAAATACCTTTATTTACAAAAGCTACCTTGCAACCTCCGCAGATAGTGCAACAGTTAGTACCGACAGTGATGTATGAAACGGCCAAAGTTTAAACTGCAGTGTTCCAGTTCGCAAAATGTGTGTATTCTCTGTGGATTTGTTTAGTTTGATTTGTGCTTCTTTATTCATGGTTCGGTTGTTTTATTGCTCATGGAATGGTAATGTACATCGGTGTTTTGGTGAGTCTGGCAGACCTGCCTTGCGAGGTAGGTGACGCAATGTACCTCTAATGTAAACAAACCTCTAAACTGTGTTTTGTTTTTGTGCAATGTTTTGTGGTCTTTAAAATTGTACATTTTAAATAATGTAGGTTGCTTGTGGGCTGTAATAAATAGCGACAGGATTTTTAAGCAACGTTTATACTTCGACTTATTATTTTAGAGTCTAGGAGCTTTTCGATAATAACAAAAATCCTATTCTATTTTTGTGGCACGTTCCTACCGTGCGTGGCTTACGAGGCAATGCTTTGTTGTAGGTCACCACTTAACATCAACTAGACCATTTCATTTTTCCATCTGCAAGTTGTCCATCTAATATGTGTTCTGCCCATATTTCTTGGCCACCAAGTCACAACTCCTCCTTTCTACTACTAACTGAATGAACATTGCTAATTTTCAGGTGCCTGAAGTATGCCCTCCTGGTCGTAGCAATGGCTTCTGCCTGCCACGGCCAAGCCATGAAGTGCGACCTGACTCCACCTGATGCCGTGGACAAAGAGCCGCGGGATGACAAGCATCCGTATAGCTTGGACATTGGCAACGCTGAGAAGCGGGATGGGAAAATTATATACACAGCGGACCAAACTTATGTTTGTTAGTATTTAAGGCGCAGACAGCCGTTACATAGCATCTCGCTCGCATAATTCTTTTTTATAAGTAAATTTTAGAAATAAATCTACATTAGAATCACTTTAACGATTCAATTATTCATTTGCTCATTAGTTTGGGGCGATAGTGTTGTGTGGAAAATTCACCAGATTTTTTTATTTAGTTCCGAAAAATCGCAACTTTCAGCAAAAATTTCATATGATCAATATACATTTTCCAAGAAAATTGTTTAAATAATATGTAATTATCTAACTTCTTGTATTATGCGAGCGAGATGTTGTTTGACAGATGTCAGCATCTTTAGCCTACCTAATTTCGTCAACCGCTTATGATCCGCTATTGGCGGTAAGTTTAGACTATAAGATTGTTCTTTATCAAGGGAAGCCGTAGGTATGGTTAGGTATATTGGTGAAATTTAGAATGTTCAGTGGTTTTTTAGGGGGCAAAGTCGCGTTATGCGTTGCCTTACTATGTTCAACAGGCGCTGCGCGCGGCTTTTAAATGTAGTTTAGGAAAGTACGTAAAATAATGGTTTTCGATCCTATGCAGCTATTCTGTAATTTGAGTATGATATAAAACCATATAATGTTGCGCTATATGATGTTATTCAGTTTCAGTAAGCAGTACTACTTACATTCTGGGCCGCACTTTAAGATTTCGTGTTTAATTTTAACCATTGTAATTCCTGACAAGGAACAAATAGGCGAAGGATACATTTGGTGTCCTTTTTCTTCTCAAGTTCGTGTTGGTGTGCCAAACAATCAAAACAATTCTGTTCTTTGTCCAGTGTCTCTGTCCTCTGCGTGGACCAACCGCACATTCCGGTGGTTCATGATCACGGCCGAAGACCCTGACGTGGACAACTCTGGCTATAACATGTACCGGCCCAAGGACGTCGGCAGTCTGAAAACACTTGACATCCAGCAGTCCCGTCACAGCGAGCGCTGCGTCAACTCAGTCGAGAACTTTGATAACTCTGATAAATCAAGAGTTGAGGTTTGTAAGAATTTATTTCAAAGTATTTTTTTATACAATTAGCTGATGGAACAAGCGATAGCCCATCTGATTTTAAGCCGTAACCATCACCTATAACAAAGCATTGCCTTGTAGGTCACGCAAATCAAAACGTACCCTACGATGCACTCCTACTATGCACTGCTCTGAGTCCATCAACTTGACGCATACAGATGATAAGCTTGCGCCTGTAATTACACCAGCTTTTTACTTGGGTTTCAACAAACAGGTTCACTGGGTTTCCCCACACGACACCGGAAAAGTGAGGATACGAGCTATGGTAGCCGAAAACGATGAGATTTGGTACGAGGGGGCCAATCTGAACATGACACTGGTGAAGGAAGAACGACCTGCCAAAGACAGCTCACCATTTCCACCTGTTAGTGAATGCAACATTTGTGGTGAAGCTCGGTATGAGGTGAGTCATTACTTTATCAAGACATTCGACAGCATCGGTAAACTATCCTTGCTGGCAGGGTCAAAGATACCTTCCTGTTAACTTCCTGCTTTTCTGGGTAAAGAGTCTTCGGCATCTCCCTTCAAGCCAAGGTCTGTAGGTAATTAAATGATGCCCTTGGGCTGGCAACAAAAAATCATGACGATTTTATGACAGAGCGCCTTCTGGGTTTACCATTAGTCAATGTCCAAATCCGTAAAAATATTTTTCATCCCACCATCTCGGAAAGAGTATTTTTGCTCTTCAATATCTGAGTGCAAAAGCCGTTTTTATTCTCTAGAGGATAAAGTAAATTGAATTTAGAACATCGTGTGCACTAAGTTTGTGAATTAAAAAAAACATTCAACCTATTTACTGCTACCTCTATGGTGCCGAATATATCATACAACTTTTTTTAATTTGTTAAAAACACAGACTCGGAACCTTCTTGGTGTTCTTTTTTCAATTTGCTTTGTAGGTACGCGGTTCTTCACGCGGCATTTTATCACGTCATTGTTAAACCTTATATTAAAAACAAGAAACTTAAAAACAAGTGAAAAAACTAAAATGAGTGAATCTAGCGACGAGGAAATTTGTTTGACGCCAACAGAATTGACTGAAACTATTAATAATGCGCAAATGAGCTTTCTCCCTCAACAATCACGCGAAAAGTATTTTTAGTCATTTCCTCGCTGAGGTGGAATGAAAAGTTACGTGTTGCACTCGAGTGCAAAGATTTTTCACCTCGTGCTCTTTTGATTCCCTCGCTAACGCTCAGGATTCTAATTTTGAATCACTCGCTGCGCTCGTGATTAAATTTTAGAATCCTTCGCTTGCTCGGTCATCAAAATTGAACACGCGGTTAAAAAGCAACTTTGCACTCTTGTATAACAAATAACTATTTCATAAGAATGACTACATCTTGTACAATTTTGCAGCTGTAAGCACTTTTAAATGTTTATTAATTGTAGGTAATCTTCAAAGGTCTGTGGTCCCGCGTGGCCCATCCGCGCCACTACCCGACCAAACCTGACGAGAATGGCTACACGCACATGATGGGAGCTTCCCATGCCTTCGACTACTACCTGTGGAAAGCGGGTTCGAAGGCCAGCGAAGGCTTGGGAATCCTTCTTGAAAATGCCAACACTACTGTGCTGGAAAGAGAGATTATTAATGCGGTAAGAGATACTTCAATCTTTAAAACCTTTGTACGACTCTAGTTTTAACACGTTTCAAAGTGATCCTTGTGATATTATTGACTAAATACCTTTTGACTTTGACGTAAAAACGTTTTAAGGCTCTACGACATGCCGAATTCCACACGATGTTTTCCTTCGCCGTTTGAGAGTACTGGCATGAATAAATAGTTAAAAACACGGAAAACTTATAAAAACTCCGACGTGATGGAGAAGGAAAATATCGACAAAACACATCCACATTTTTACAGTCAGATTAAAAAAAATAGCTATAATAACTTATTTTAAAAATTCAATGGTTTCCTAGATGGATGTGGCCACCGGTACCAGAACCTTGATCCGAGGGAAACGTCGCCATCACCCGCACATGTTCGAGGCATCACATTCTCTCTTCAGGGTTGACAGGGTCCACCATCTGTTCTCCATTGTGGTGGGGATGAGGCCCTCGCCTGATTGGTTCCTGGGCATGACGCAGTTCGAACTCTGCGTCAACGACCAATGGCTGGATAGTTATAAGGTTTCGCTGTATCCTTGGGACGCTGGTACCAAGAGTGGAGTTTCTTATGAGGTATCTAAGAGAACACATTTCAAACTACACACCCTATAAAGTATACACCTATAAATCGCTACCTACATTATTGGCCGTGCGCATTAGTGGGATGTTGTAACCTAGATAAATCAATAAATATTCAGGAATAAATTAGTAAATACCCAAAAAACACTCAATAATGGATATATACCGCACAGCAGGGGGATAATGCACAATACACCTCATTGCGGGACGTCCGTGCAGATCATATTCCCCCACCACGAATTAGAAATAGATACCACACAGTTATATTAAGCCCCAAACTAAGCAAAGATGACAAAACACTTGAAATACAAGGACATCTATGTAAGTATAATAAAAAATATCTATCTATGTAAGTATATAATGTATTAAATATATCAGTTATCTAGTACCCATAACACAAGCTTTGAATAGCTTACTTTGGGGCTAGAGAGTGCTGTGTGGATTGTCCAGCATTATTTATTTATTATTTATTTATTTATAGGTAATGAGCTGTGTATAGCCTGAAAAAATGGGCATTCAAAAACTGCAGTTGTCTGCTTCTTTAGCTAAATGTACTGCTCGTATTAAACGAGAAAGAGAATGTATCGGAAGTAAAATAAAAAATGGCATTCCAATGTTTTATGCCCGCTGAAAGTATTATGGCGCCACTTAGGGAATACAGGAGCATCACTCTTCCCGTCAGTCTGCCTGGGACAGTCTGAACTTGATTGATTGATGTCTCGATATGCGAGCACTAGCTTTTACACATGCGATTTGATATTATCATTCAAACCAACTTGTACCAACCTCTTTAGCTAGTAGTAGAATAGCTCTTTGGGTTGGTCCGCTAAAGAACTGGTCGCGTGTAAAAAGAACGCTGGATAAAGTGGTGTTCCTCTTTTTTCTAGTACCATGGCTATTGCCAACGTTGTATATGTCCCGTAGAAAAATAGCATAACGTTGTAAAAATAATCAAGGAAATAAGCGATAAATACCCTTACATGGTAACATGGGCTATAACGAAATGTTTGAAAAATATATGTTTATCCGTGCAAAACCGGGGCAAATTTTTCTATCGAAAAATGTATGTGCGCAATGCCAGTGCTCTTAAACGGTGAAGGAAAACATAGTGAGGAAACCAGTTAGTATTGTAACAGCGGCGATGGGCTTGCAACCTGTCACGTATGGAATTTGTACCTACTAGCTACTGCAAAATGTGGGTATGTGCCAAATGTAATGTTTAGACGTACCTCTGACTACCCCCTTAGAAATCCTCAAAGAATCTTGAGTTAGTACTTGGTACTGAGAGTTCTGAAGGGATATCTACCGTGCCTGGGGATCAAAGTCGTGAAGCTGTTTCAGTTTTTTTCATGGTGACATGGGCTATAACGAAATGTTTGAAAAATGTATGTCTATACTTGCAAAACCGGGACAAGCCGCTAATATTACCTAAATGGTACTATGCTATCCAGTCAGAAGCCGTGCCAGCTCAAGATAACATAGAGCGCGTGGAAGTGGGATCCTTCAACAAGGCATCGCCGTTCTATCAGATGAACCTGAATGACTTGAAGCCGTTTGCCACGCTGGAAATCAGGAGGTTGGATGTCTACCCATGGGACGAGGAAGAGTGTGCTGGTAAATCTTCTTCTTATCATGTCAATAACTTCTTTAAATATCTGATGTACTATGTTATCTATCTACAAAGATGCCTGTAAACTCTGATATACCTATATGTATCTGTCTACCTAAAGAGCCTGTACCTGTAATCGGGCTAGAAATTGCGATAATTTCAAGCTGCAACTGTATAGGTATCTGTCTTGTTCACGCAAATACATCGTAAGCAGGACAGCTATACAATTGCAGCAATAAATTGCCACATAACTAGCCCGTTTACTGGACGTCGTACCACCTCGCCGGGATCAAACGTCACGTAAGACATTATATAGTAATGCAGCAAACGCTAAAATGAATGACGACTGATTTTGTTCACTTACGCAGACTAACGTTTTTTATAATATATGCCTACTAAAAACTGATCTTTTGTGCATACGCTATTTCTAAAACTGGATCATGTTTTACTAGGGATGTTGTTTTTCCTTGCAGTTTGGGAAATTACGTGTTGGGTAGTGAACATCTCGTAAAGTCTCTTCTCTGGTATAAAGATATGTACCTACGTCATTTTCAGACACCTATGACACAGACGATGGTGAGCAAGAGGAAACTGCAGAGTCAGAGCAACCTTCAGAGTAAGTTCGACTTTATTTTTAAGAGGCAGATACGCGTCAATGAACTTCTCGCTCGTACAAAAAAAAATAACTGAAGATAGTCGAAAAATCGCAAACAACCAAAGATTGAATTTCAATCTGAAATCAAAGACATCAGCTGATGTACAGACATTATCATGTCTGTCAACATTAGTTGAGATGCCCCCTCTGCCTAAAATGTCTAAACGAAAACATTTATGGTTTTACTATTGTTTCAATTTTGTTTAGGTTTACGCATTGATAATATTGGTATAAACAGAATCCTACTTCCTACTGATATTATAAACGCGAAAGTTTGTAAGTATGAACCTATGGATGGATGGATGGATGTTTGTTACTCTTTCACGCCGGAACGGTCAAACGGATCTGGATGAAACTTGGCAGAGAGTTAGATTATAGTCTGAAATAGCACATAGGCTACTTTTTATGCCGTGGGAATACCTGGATTTAAATCTGCGCGGGTGAAACCGCGGGGCGCAACTAGTATTGATATAAACAGAATAGCACTATTATTGTTGTTAGGGTAATAAACGCTTTTTATTTGTTTCATATTTCAGCGAGCCGCAACCTTACCCAATGGTCAGCGAATCCAGACAGAAACTAGATTCTGGAACGCCTCGATGCGATCTCGTGTGGGGTGAATGGACAGGCTGCGTGGCCGACGTAGGCGCCTGCGGCATCGGTGCCCAGACCCGGACGAGAAGACCGTCGCGGGTTAATGATGATGTAAGTTATGTTTCCCGATCTGTTCCTACCTCTACTAGTCAGTGCATCACAGAAGACGATAAAATATCGCTCGGTGCAAGTTTCTCTAGAACATTCTGTAGGTCGCGTCAACCAAAAAGAACGCTGGAAAGTCATGGAGGGGAGTGTTTGCGCATACAAAATGGGTGAAGGGGGTGTGATGGAGCACCCGCTCTCCCTCGTTCCGGCGTTCTTTTTGCGTGACGCGTCGTATACATCGAATATTTCCTTGCAGGAGGGCATAAGCGCCGGGTCTCCAATCGATGATGGAAGTTGTCAAGAAAAAGGGGAGGACTTAGTAGAAATTAAACATTGTTTCATTGAATGCTAAAGCAGTGTTCATCTTCTTTAGGCAGGTAAAGTCAACTTCAGAAGTTATAGTATTGTGTTTTGCTTACGTGTTTAAGAAACACAATAAACGTTTTGATATGATGTTATTTTACACAAATTTAGAAAGAAAAAATATTTACTTACTGAAGGAGCTTGTTTTAAACATGTTACACCCAACTAATGTTGCTAATACCTATTCCCGATATTACAGTTTTTTAGCCTTTTAGGTATACAACAACAAATACTGCCCCATTCTTATAAAGCAAACTACAGGCTATGTACCTACTAGGTACCTATTTCTATTCTGCGCTACAGTCTCGCGATCTTGTCTTCGTTTTTGCGCGAAAACAAACCAGTGATACCGGTTATAAGTTTGCCGGCCGGCATGGCACGGCATCATCTCGTCGCAAAACCAGGCAGGCATGGCGGCGGCGCGGCAGCTTCGGCCGACTCCACGCAAGCAGCGGTGAGCGGGGAGAGCGGCGCGGGGCGGGGTGTCAACAATGTTGTGTTGCTGGTTGACTATGAACATAGCCGCGAAACTCGCATGCCCATTGCTCCGCGAGCGCAACGGCCCGCACCGCGCGCTGCCCGCAACTTGTTGATTGTTCGCTCACTTCACAGCAGTTTGAGGCGAACGATGCGCCCGAGCGGTCGTGTCTCGCGTCGCGTCTGTTCCCGCTCTCAACTTCGAAATTATTTTACGAAAATATGTGAAGTTAGCAAACATAAAAACGTGGATGAATTGCCGGGTCGGAACTGAAGTATAGTGCTTAGATAACTTAGAACGCTTCTTTCAAGTAGTTTTAAGTCATTGTATTATAATAGGTTCTACCGTCTTACCTGCTTGCGTCCCACGACTGTGAAACGGCAACTTACCTTATCGGATAAACGGATATTTTTCAAATGGGTGTGCGTTTATAGTGCGATAGTGTGTGTACCTGTGCTACTAGACATCGTGAGAGAGCGTTATTATTGTAGTGACAAGTTTTTACAATAGTGTCGTGTTTGAAGATTGTACCTCTACCTAGTAAATAAGTAGGTAAAGTTTGAATTGAGAACATGGTGGTGCGCGGGAGTGAGACAGGCATGTTTGCCGCGCTGTTGCTGTGTTCGCTGGCCGTGGCGTCGTCGGCGCAGTACACAAAAGGTAAAAACCTCTTTCTTTCTACCTGTCCCAGGCAGGCCTCGCTGTGTATACGCAACCTTTGTTCTAAGGCGTTTTGTTCGCTTCTAGGAACAACGTTTTGGGGACGTTCTGGTCTGTGCTCCTCCAGTAAAATTTCTAGATCTGGGCATAATTCTTTGGAAAGGACGTGACGTTGCTTGCAAATAGCTCTACTAGTTTATTATCAGGTAGTACATAGGTACACACCTGACGTGATTTCCAAGAAAATTGAGAGAAATGTTATGTTTCAACTGTGATACGCACACCTGCACAAACACACTAATAGGCAAGTAGGAAGATACCTAAAGGTCTGTACTTAGGCTAGGCTTATAGGTAAGGTGAAACAAGTAGGTAACTACACGATTGTTTCGTAGGTAGGTACCTACCTACCTATCTAAATTGCACAACAAAGGTTTCTCGAGCCACTGAACCAAAATATCACGTCAAACGAAATTTATTTCCTCAATAAGTTCTTGGTAAGTAAGGTAAAACCATATTTTTGATCATTTTCATATCATTTTGTCTCTTGCTTGAGTGAGGGACGTCTTGGCTTCGGGTTTTGTTATTATATATTATATATATTCTCAAGGTACAGGTATTTTATAAAGGTAGGTATAATAAGTACCTACCTACGCAGGTAAACTTTCTTTGATAAGTAGGTACTTAGGTAGGTAGGTAACGTTCAACTTAGTTATCAAAGTCATTGGTTATTGCACAAATCGAGAAACAGAACTTTTCTCAGATAGGTACCTACCTAGGTAGGTATTTTAAGCTCAGTCAGAACGGCAAGCGTTCATCAAATCTTAAAGCCTTCCACACCGACTTACCTACACTGAAGTTCACTGAACTCACGTTTTTGACAGAAATTTTATTCCAATCCTGGTTAAGGTTACCGCTGTGAATTAGTAGAACAACTCCACAAGTGCGTGAAATTTTTCCATACACAAAAACCCACTTACCTAGGTAGGTACCTACTTACTTACCATCTTATTCTGCGCTCAAACTTATACCTACCTACTAGGTAATCCTGTATTGTTCTACTGCCGTATTGAGATTGAGATCAATATGCCGCTGCGTATGCAAAACACCGCTGCTAGAAAAATTAATAGTTCGTAGGTACGGGGAAGTTAGGTACCTACTACCTCCCAGCGCATTAATTCTGTGGCAAAGCATTGATGCTCCAATTTCTTCCGATTTGAAGGATATGGGTAGAAGTCCGAATAACTCGAACACAGTCCATAACCCGCCACGAATAGCGTCAGTCTTGCTCATCAAAAAATACTAGGTAGGTATAATAGAATAGGCGAATAGACATTATAGGTACTAGGTATATCGTCGTATTTGGGAAAATACGTCTCTTTCAAAAAAAAAATAACCGACTTCAAATGCACTGGAAAATGCAGTAGATACCTACAACTAGGTACCTACTACTAACGGTCCCATTTAAATTTGACCGATTTTCATGATTCGAGATCTTTCGCTAGAGATCGTTCGATAAAGAATCATTAAAATCGGACCATCCAGTAAAAAAATATGAGATAGGTATGAAACAAACATAAAAAACAGTCGCATTGAGAAACTTTCTATTGAAGTTGGTTAAGATAAGAAGATACGCAAATACAAAAATAGGTGCCTTCGTGAAGACTGAGATATAAATGCCGTGCTCATGTAGGCACTGCACTGTGCTAGGTACCTATGCCACATTGGAGTCCCACTCGCACTTGTCTTTTCTCTGATGTCATCCTATACTAGATTATCCTACACCTAGGTACCTACATAGATTTGTCATACATACCACACTACGTAGGTAGAACTATTGTTTGTTCCGTGCTACTAGGTACATTTGAATACACAATTTAAACAAAGACCAAATGAAAAGTTTGCCCTGACTATAAATAAAAACTTTATCTAGGTATGTACAATGCAACCTTACTTCACTTTTACAATGTAATTTAAGTAGGTACATTGTTGTTTCTGCCATCTTTGTCAAACCGACAAAGTTCATGCATGTAGCCCCCTTATACTATTATCGTAACCTGACCGACCAATAATAATTTCCTGTCTCTCACACAATAAGTCATTCATTAGCCTTAATTTATGCTCCTGCCTTCTTGCACTCACCTCTCCCACTACCTTTTTAAAAAGCTATAACTCGAGCCCCTCTTATTTGCTCACCATCGCCGTTCGAGCTTCGACTGTTCCAACCAATCGTAAATTCAGCCGGCAATGCAAACCGCACTTAGCGATTAGTCACAGTCGACAGAGGTCGGCAGTGGTGGCTCTAAAGTATGGCTTCTGACACGGCTGCCTGAGCGATGACGTCATCTCAACCGGACTATTCAATGACGGTTGGTAGCGTTGCGCGTTGGTATGCAATGCAATACACACGCTCTCAGGGCTGGGCTGACCCTATATTCGTCGGCATCCAGAGGCGAAAATTTAATTTTCCAGCCTGAGTAAATTGATTTCGCGATTGGAATAATGAAGTTATTTCTGCAATAAATTTCCAATTTACAGGGGAATTACCTTCCTATAATGGTAAAAAGCCAATGAAAATTATCAGAGCGGTGTTTAAAAGCCTTAAATTTTGATGATGCCTGAAATGTAATGATATGACTGTATACGGTCGGTTGCCTTTTCAGCGTCAAATTTTATTGAAAAACCAAACTCCGGTTGGTATTGATTGGATTTAAATATTTTTGAGATTGATTTCCGTCCATTACTTACCAACTTTGTTTCTCTCATTTTATTACTTAGGTATACTTAGTCTAATCTAACCTGCACAGTTTGGGTTCTTACCTATTACTATTATACTGGAAGTTTAATATTCCAAAGATAATCCTATAAACAGCTCACTTAAATAACACAATCTTAATACAACACCTTACCATGTCACATCTCACATCGCCATTGTCTTTAAGAGTCAAAATTGTGACAAGTGACAACCTTATATTTTAACGCTTGTAAATTAACACGTTTCGCGGGCGCGGCCACTCAAATAGAAGAAATTCTTGATAACCAACTGTAACCCGTTATCGATATGATAAGAAACTGGTACGAATAACACCGCCGAGTTACGTGGTCCAAGTCACGCGAGAAACTTCGACCGTTTTGATGAATTTCGGATTCGCTCGCTTTAATTGGCCGGTAATTGCTGCGATTTACGGTTTCAAGTTATGGCTCGGATAGCGTGGAGCGGTATTTGAATTTTGTTATCGACATGTCGCTCATTCGACAAACATTCTTGTTCATAGGCCTAAGAACTCCAAATCGCATATACCTACTTATGATTAGTTTTTTTTCTTGAACAGGATGTTTAACAATCCTTTCCTAAAAAAAGTAGAAGTATCAGTGGTCATTAAATCATGATTATGTTGGCTGTCGTCAAATAGGCACCTAGCACTACCTACCTCTACCGCATCTAATTAAATAAATAATGCTGGACAATCCACACAGCACCATTTAGCCCCAAAGTAAGCTACTCAAAGCTTGTGTTATGGGTATCAGATGTGCTAAATCACTTTTCATTTTTAAATCCATGGTTAAGGAACACTATTGGTCATGCTGTCACTAACTTTACCTTGCTTGATTCTTTAATAATAAATGTATATTAGCTATATGTATTGTAGTAGGTATAGTAGGTATAGTATGTATGTATTTATGATTAGGTAATGTAAGTATTTATGTATATATTGGTTTCTAATTTCTTTGTATTTTGTATGTATATTCACAAATTCTTTTTATTTATCTCCACGCACACAAGGACCCCTTCTAAATTTCTTGAGTCCATTTCATCCAACGGTTGTCTGGTAGAGATCGCTACTTAGCGATAAGGCCGCCCATTGTACTTTTAGTTTTATGTTTGTTTTTTGTTGTATCCTTAAGTTGTGTGCAATAAAGTATTTTCTATCTTCTATCTATCTACTAGATGACTGATATATTAAATACATTATATACTTACATAGATAGATATTTTTTATTATACATAAACACCCAGACCAACGGAACAAATTTCTGCAGATCGTCCTTAAATTTGTTCCGAGGCGGGAATCGAACCCGCAACCTCTTGCGTCGCAGGCGGACTCTCGCCCGCTGTGCCACTGAGGTCGGTTAATGGTATTCCTATGTTCTTGAAAGCGCTGATGCTTTTATAAACGGCCAACTTATTCTTGATACTGTCACGATTCACATTCACAACACAGCGTGTCCTAGTTTTGAATCATATAGGTACCTATTTTAAAGTATAATCCGCTAGGCATGTTATACATCTCTTAGATGCATTTTGAGATTTTATGTGCTGTTGTTCCAAGTTCCAGCCTACATCTGTGCTTCATGTGCTGAGAATACTCTGATTTCACACACTATTCGCCAATTATTTACTAATCAAGAAAAGGCTTTCTCACTCGCAAAATACCCACAAATTCACTTCCAAATATCAGAGCTCTTAGTGACTCGCGCGGGGGAGTACCACCACGCCTTTTTTGCTGCCAAGCAGCGTTGCTGTTTCGGTTTGAAGAGTATGGTCGCCGGTGTAATTACAGGCACGTGCGGCTCAACATCTGTATGCCTCAATTTAATGGACGCAGGGCATTGCAACGTAGGGCACGTTCCTATTGTGCGTGACTTACGAGGCAATGCTTTGTTATAAATAATAATAAATAAATAATGCTGGACAATCCACACAGCACTATCTAGCCCCAAAGTAAGCTATTCAAAGCTTGTGTTATGGGTACTAGATAACTGATATATTTAATACATAAAAATTATATCATACATAATAATACATATTTAATACATTATTTATTAAATACATTATATACTTACATAGATAGATATTTTTTATTATACATAGAAAACACCCAGACCATCGGAACAAGTTTCTGCAGATCGTACACAATTTGTTCCAAGGCGGGAATCGAACCCGCAACCTCTTGCGTCGCAGGCAGGCTCTCGCCCGCTGCGCCACAGAGGTCGTCAAAGTTGTTATAGGTGATGGTTACCATTTAACAGGTCATCTGTTTGTTACATCAGCTAGTTGTATAAAAAAAACCTAAAAGTTCTAGAACCACAACATTGTGCGATAGTCCATTCGATACCCTTTAAAAATCCGCAGACCAATTTACCAGCCCAGTAACCAAGTTCCCGCGAACAGGGTGTGAAAACCTCGCAGCACCGAAGCGTATTCAAAGCGAAAAAGTAAAACTAGTGCCCACCTAATTTAGGACTTTCAATCTTCGATTGCCGCGTTTTCTCTCAATAAATTCTGGCTGAGAGCGAACAAATCTAAATGTTTTTTGCCATGTTGCTTTGCTGTCTTTACAGGATTACCTACTAAGGTGCATATCCTAAACTAATAATAATAATGCTGGACAATCCACACAG
The DNA here is from genome assembly GCA_963576535.1 of Plemyria rubiginata. Classification (NCBI taxonomy): domain Eukaryota; kingdom Metazoa; phylum Arthropoda; class Insecta; order Lepidoptera; family Geometridae; genus Plemyria; species Plemyria rubiginata. Next base: position 6,633,870 of record OY754926.1, read on the forward strand.
CACCATCTAGCCCCAAACTAAGCTACTCAAAGCTTGTGTTATGGGTACTAGATAACTGATATGTTTATGTAGATATTTTTTATTATACTTACATAGAAAACACCCAGACCAACGGAACAAATTTCTACAGATCTTACACAAAATAGTTCCGGGGCGGGAATCGAACCCGCAACCTCTTGCGTCGCAGGGAGACTCGCCCGCAGCGGCCACTGAGTTGAAACTGAAACAGCATCCCTACTTTGATCCCCAGGCATGGTAGATATCCCATCTGATCTCTTACTACCAATTACCTACTTATTCAAGATTCTTTGAGGATGTCTAAGGGGGGTGGTCAGTAGTTTGGCACTTACCCACATTTTGCAGTACTTAGTATTCCATACGTGACAGGTTACAAGCCCATCGTCGCTGTTAGAATATTAACTGGTTTCCTCACGTTGTTTTCCGTCACCGTTTAAGAGCACTGACATTACGCACATTAATTTTTGAAGAAAAATCCATTGCTGGACGACCGGATTCGCACCTGCGACCTTACGATCGGAAGGCAGGGTCACTCCCACTAGAGCACAAGTGCATATCCGTGGATAATATTTTGGTTCTTTGCTCGTCGTTATCGATATTTGAGAGTCAAAAGTGTATTATAACTGAAACAGAATTCACATTGTTAAACTTATTAAATTCCATCTACGTGACTCTTTTGCGTTCTGTTGTTGGTTGACTTCACCAAGTTCTTATGAGTTTGTCTTAACGCGTACTTTCCAAAGAGTTCCAAGTGGTGTGTATTAAGTTGCAACTGCAACATAGATTGTTATTGCTCTTGAAAAACTCTCGCAATTATATTGTAATGTGTTTCCATTCCCTCAAATAGCCCATTAGGTTTTACTGCTATGAATCGTAGTGAAAAATACTAAGAGAAAAGAGGGGATTATATTTTTCAATCCGATAACGGGGTTCTGTTGTTCTACGTTTCAACTCTCAATTCATTTTGTTTCTTTTCTACTAGATGAAATGTTTCATAAACATCTGCTTACCCGTTAGCATGAGTTCGATCAAATCAAATATCTAAAATTACTTAAGTATGTATATAAGTCATAGTTAAAATCGGACTAGGTACTTAGTTCTTTTCATCTTTCAAAAACTAATGAGTAACAACACGGCTAATTCATCTCATAAAACATTAAATTAGATCTCACAATACCCTGAGTTATTTCCAAATCCCTTGCCATATATATAAGATCTCATTTAATCCTCATTTATGTCCTGAACGGAGCACTTAGCCATCCTTATTTCTGAGCAAGATTTTCCGTATCGACTGTCGCAATGTTTATCCAGAGCCTTCTATAAGAAATAATCCTCTCAATACATGGCTTCATTTCAGCATCTGACAAACTCTACTTGTTTTTACACATTCCAAGATATGAACGAGGAAAAGTGACCGAAAAACGGACTGTAATTATAGAAGCAAATAAAAAATGGCGTCCCAGCTGGCAATATACAGGAACAGCTGTAATTAAGCCCGAGTAAACATAATAGATCCCTATTAGAGCTAGAATGTCGATATGCCTCCCGCGGGTGCACTGTGGCAATACGGACCTGGCTTCGTGGCCCTTGTAACTTCCTGAATACTAGCTATCACGGCTAGTTCATTTCGGAGGAAAGGACATTGAGGAAATTAGTAAACTCATTGGCTTTGAGATGAAAACGGGTATTGATCGCACATCGTTTTTCCTGTGGTTTTTTGGTGTCATCAGTTTTTGTCAAAAACTAATATCACAGAAAAACCGGTTTTTAATTTCATGTTTTTTATAAAATTAAAAAATCTTGGTTGCCGGATAGGTATACCTATTATGAGCGATATTATTTAAACTTCTGTCTTCACTTGATCCTCAGTTATTAAGATTACTTACATACAGGAAAATTATTACCTACTTAGCACCTTTTATTCGTAGCATGCATTTGACGTTCATTTATATAGAGCTGGATTAGGGATAATGAAATAGTGACCCCTTCATCTCTTCATCTTTGCCTATTCGGAGAGAGTTATTGTCACCAAAAATAATCTTCCCTTTACCAATGAGTCTGTAATTAATCTCCGCTGATACCACAATGGATGCCTATTAAAGGAACGTCTGTATGTCCCCCTAGGGCACAGTTCGCTACAAAGCGAACTGAAGCCCGCTTTAAAAATAAACTCTAGCGGTTTCTGGATTGCCTCAGCGACAGAAATTTAATTGATTTTCGGTTAATTTCATTTTATGGTGTACGTTTCGAAAAATAAGGATTGGGTATAAGGACTTGAAGTTTTCGAACATAACTATTGGATTCCAGCGAATCTAACTTGGTTCTTGGTGTTTTATGGTTGAAACATCATACCAATTACTACAAGATGGAAACACACCTGACTTCGGGCGGGTTCAACTCGGAGCTTTACGTCGGATAAAATATTTCTGTAAATTTTCTGAAAAGACTTAAGTAAGTACTTAAAGTAATAAAAACTTTAAATTACTTTTGAATTAGATTTAGTAACTTGAGCTGTACTTGTTAGTCGAATCCAGTCATACTCTTATTTTTATTGATAGTAAAATTAATTGAAATACATTTATTTGAGTACTAAAGCTGAAGAGATATTATATAGCAATACTTAATATAAAAATCAAACAAAGCTAGGAAAAATATAAAATGCGGCGTTCGTAGAGTCCAATCTTCTTTGAAATACGTTGAAACGACTCCCGATGACTTCCGATCGCTTTTTGCTTTTACAATGGTTTGATATGAACTGAATGGAATGAAACTGGTTTGTCCGGTTGCTTAATGCTTTCATGATGGGCTTGTTAGATAACTATTGTGTAGAGGCGATTTCTTTGAGGAACTAATTAATCATGCTTTGTCTTACAAAGAATTGGCTATATTGTGTTTATACAAAGGTAAGAAAGTTCTTTTCGCACCCTGACAATATCCAGTTATATTACCAGCTCAAATTACGGCATTGTTTGGAAACACTTATAATACAAATTTATTTCAGAAAAATAACTACCTACCACGAAACCAATCATTGTCACAGGCTCTCATGTATATTCATATTGCTCAGATTATTACAGAAGCGAATAAGTGTCTGTCAGGCACATTGACGAGCGAAGTGAAGTGCGATCGTAACGAGCACCGTGGAATGAAGTACGTCGAACCTGCCACTATTAGTACTATACCCATATGATTGCTTATTGTTACCCGCCACAATGGCCAATCAATATCCATACGCTTGACCAAGATTCGGTGCTGAATCCAGAGATAAAGTGTTAAATACAATTGCGGTTTTTGTGTTTTCTTCTGAATGGTTATGCTTTGTACGAAGTACACAACCAACGAGGAAGTGATTATCTGCTAAGGTAAATGTGCTAGTAATGAAAAGCCAAAAAAATACAACATCTTCGAATGTTTCTGCCTCAGATTAGTGACAAGTAAGCTCGATGTACCTAGATGTGGACTAGAAAATTGTAGACTAGACACTGATAGTAAAGTTCTTATAAGTTTAATAACATTCTTCGCACGAACACTAATCATCATCAAAATTCTTGGTTCGTCTTCTTTCATACGTATATTTTACCCCGATCCTCCATAAATGGTAACGTTAAAAAGCTAAAACCGGCCCGGAAAGAGAGTTACTTAAATATACTTCGCACGAATGCGCAAATTGATATAAAATACTTCATCTTTTGATATCTCCTCTGAGCGGAGCGGAATCGGTATTGAGACGCGAAAATATTTCAGTAGTGCTTTATTGAAGCCAGTGTAAGGTAAACTGTTGATTTGATTTTCCGATATTGCCGCTTATCCAACCCTTTATTGGTTTGATACACAGAACATTTCTGCTATAGCGAAATACCTACGTGTGTGCAATTTCGGAGAAATCACAGAGCGGCCTTTGCTCCACTGTTTGGCTCATATCACTTGTTTTGTATGCCTATGGGATTGGAAAGCATGCACTGCGCTCGCTTAGTACCAAAAATACATTGTTAGGATCTTACTCAGCTATTCTCAGAGATAGAGGTCTGCAATGCTGGTCATCTATGTTCGGTTCGAGTTAGCAGTTCGTGACTGGGAGGCGAATCGTGCATGTGACGATTCTGTACAGTAAGCATCGAAAATAGCTAAGTTGAAATATGCTCAATAAAGGTCGATTACACTGGAAATTACACAAATATCTACAAGTGCTTGCTTTGCTTATATACGTTTGTCTTTAGTATTTAGTTAGTTTACGACGATTACATTACGTATATCATATGTATTTATTTTTTGTCTGAAATAAACATAAAATAAATAAATAAATTACGATGCCTAACTTGCCTAGTGTTTAATCCCGATTCCGTCGGTAGCTTCCGTTAAGTAGGTACTTTAGATAACATTTTCAACCTTTGTATCTCATTATAATTGATCCTTGTATTTTCAATAAAGACTAGATGCAAGTAAGTAGCTTATTCTTTTACGACAAGGTAAGAATATATTTCGAAATAAGTACCGATCCGACTGAGGTATCTTGAAGGCGTTCACAGCTCAGTTGGTAGTAGCTCTGCCTTCTGCGCCGTAGGCAGTGGGTTTGATTTCCACCGAGAACAAGCTAATTTGTTATTTATACTGGTCAATCGCTTGGCAAAATTATCTTTATTCCCCAAATACGAAAAAAGTTTACCAAAATTAGGTAGGAAAATATACAAGTAATTAATAATGCAGCTCAGAGGTATTAAATTAATTAATTAACATTGTCTTCATCAGCACAGCAATGCTTCAAGACATTAATCACTGCAACATTAATCACAATTAATTCTCCGTCTTCGGTTTCAAACATAATTCTACGGAACATCTGTAATATTTTATAACTTTTGTGAATGATACGCGCGATTACCGAAACATGTGGAGCGAGGGACGAAACCTTTACTACTTTTTTTTTTCTGACACGCGTTTGTGTACAGCTTTTCCACACGATAGCATGTTGCTGGCGTTGCGACGTGCCGCATATTAAATGTTTTAGCGTGATCCTGGATGTCCTAACTAATATCTTTGAGGGTTTGACAAATCGTGCTATCGCAGCCGTACCCCAAGTCTGAGTTACGCTAACTGGTTTTGGTGTAATGTAACTCATATTGCACGCCTTTTGCTGAGTATTTTGTACTAGCTGGTACCCGCAACTTCGTCTGCGTACTTTTCGCAATAAAAGGTAGCCTATGTCCTTTCTCAGGGTCTAATGATTGTCTGTGCCAAATTTCGTCAAAATCGGTTGTAGGTTTAAGCGGGAAAGCCTAACAGACAGACAGACAGACAGACAGTAGTAGTAGTAGTAGGGGTAGTAGGGATGGACTCTGACTAAACGCCCCTAGCGAGGGAATTAAGAACAGTCGTGGCTCCATAATAACACAATGAACTGATTCTGGGGATATACAACAATCCTGAATCATAAAGGCGTTATTTTTGGTCTGTGATATTTCAAAATCATAATAATTTATAGTGAGCAGAGCGCGTGACACCGTGTGCAAGAGCCACAGCTCGTTGGACACATGTTTTCATGAAACAGTGACATGTTACGTGAGGATTCCAGGGTTGGCATGGCAGACACCACCCGCCGCGCGCGCCTCTCTTCCTGTTTTTGACAACCCTGCAAACAATATCGCTTCCCGTATAATTGTTGTGCTCGATTTGGTGTAATGAATGGCGCAAAATTTATTTCTATTTAATCTCATTTGTTGTGTCAGCTGAAAATGAAAACAAATTGATTTAAAAGCGATTTCATGATAACCGTCAGTGAAAATATCAATTGATCGCGTCGTGTTTCAATTGTCAATTTATTAGGGTTACCGCAATGCCACCATTAATTTCTCAACGAGAAATTTTGTTGGTCCTTTAACACCTTGTCATCTAGCTCCAAAAAAAAAGCTCGCAGGTCATCGCAAATCGTGAGCCATATTACAAAAATGTGCTGGGCCCTTCGATCAAGGATTACACCTTGATAATCCAGGGTAATCCTTCGATCAAGGGTAATCCTAGATCGAAGGCTGGTGGGTCTCATGCGAACGGCTTGTCTCATAAATTCTTCATGCTGCATTTTGAAAAAAACATAAGAAAATCTTCGCTTCTCGCTGTACTTTGCCCGCGGGCGACGACATCTAGTGCTTGAGCTGCTCATATGAGCATCTTTCATATATTAGAAAGACATGCCAGGACTCCACAAGTCCTTATTATCAAATAGAGAGGCCATCGCTTGCAACCCGACACCTCTTGTATATCTCGCGCCAGAGGCCAAAGTTTTGCAAGTCCGTCCGGTTGCGGTGAGTCACGGGCACAGCCCCAGATCGAATGGTACCGCACGGCCAACTTTCCGCCTTTGTTGCCTTTCAGACGAAGCCTTAAAAGTAACTGTAAGTAGGTTGAGTTCACCCTCTGACGTTGCCGATGCTTGTGTGTTTTACTAACGGTGCAAATAAAGTGTATTTACTGAAACTGAAACAGCTTCAAGACTTTGATCCCCAGGCACAGAAGATATCCCTTCAGATCTCACAGTACTAAGCTCTAACTCAAGTTTCTTTGAGGATATCTAAGGGGGGTAGTCAGAGGTACGTCCAACCATTACATTTGGCACATACCCACATTTTGCAGTAGTTAGTATTCCATACGTGACAGGTTGCAAGCCCATCGCCGCTGTTAGAATACTAACTGGTTTCCTCACGATGTTTTCCTTCACCGTTTAAGAGCACTGGCATTGCGCACAAAAATTTTTCGATAGAAAAATCCATTGGTGCACGACCGTATTCGAACCTGCGACCTTACGATCGGAACGCGGGGTCACTTCCACTGGTTTCCTCAGCGAAGGGTGTAGAAGATCAGCTGGTCTGATAGGGGTCTCGAGAAAAACATCACCGGGGAGATACCTAGTGCGCCCTTCGAGTCGGGCCATCTCTATTTCGGCGCGTTCTTCTACCTTGAGATGTAGTGGGGTGAATCCTGCCAACGCAATCGCGGCTGTAGCAGAGACGGTCCGAAACCCTCGGATCGCCTTTATAGCGAAACCACGCTGGAAAGACCTAAGTGCATCCCGCACACATTTATAGCTAGCAGCGGAGGTACCCCATATTCCCGCAGCGTACAGGACAATAGGTTCGATGACGTGTTGATAGATAATTTTTACATTTTCGCTGCTTACCCCCCAGGTAGGTCGAACAAAGATGGAAAGCCTATTATAGATTTTGGTCGCTTTGTTGATGGCATATTTTGCATGTTGGATGAATTTAAGCTTGGAGTCAACGATTACTCCAAGGATTTTAATTTGATCTATAAACTGGAGGGCATTTCCACCCATGGTGATGTTGGCTCGTTTAGCCCCAGGTGAGAAGGCAATGAGTTGGGTTTTGGTCGGACCAAAGTTAAGTTTTTTTGAGTCATCGGTCGGAGACGATGGTTCCAGTTCTGATATCAAAATCTTCACAGACGGAAGCAAAACTGGAGACAAGAACGTCGGAGCAGCCTTTATAGCCTATCTTCCATCAGGAGGCACTATTAAAAAGAAATTTAAGTTACACGACGCGTGCTCAGTTTTTCAGGCGGAGCTTTTGGCTATCCAAAGAGCTTGTTCGTGGATGGCGAACAGCTCCATTAAACATAATACTTATAATGCAACAATTTACTCGGATTCAATGTCTAGTCTTTACGAAATTAAAAACCCCAACTCAACTAATTTATTCGCATCTTCCATACAAAAGTTCGTTAATGACCATCATGGAACTGTAAGATTCGTCTGGGTGCGGGCGCACGCGGGGCTTGTCGGGAACGAGCAGGCAGACCAAGCAGCTAAAGAGGCGGGACAATCCCACAAAGCTCTCGACCACTGTCAATTCCCGATAAGTCATGTGAAGGCAAAGGTTAGAGCAGACTCAGCGGTGGAGAGCGATCGGCTGTACCAGACCAGCCAGCAGGGCACTCAAACTCGCGCGTGGTGTCCGGACCTGACTAGTGTGAGATTTCTCCTCACAAAAGTCAGGCCCGGATTTGCACTAACGCAAGTTTTGACTGGGCATGGCTGGCACCGAGAGTACCTCCACCGCTTTAAAGTCAGCCAAACTGATCTTTGTCCTTGTGACAACAGCAGTGTACAAAGTATAGACCACCTTCTCAGAATTTGCCCTCGCTTTGCGAGGCTAAGGTTCGATCACACTCAACAATGCAATAACCTCAGAATCGACCCGTTCAATCTCCAGTCTATTTTAAGTAAAGAAAGTTGCACCAATTCTTTTACTGAATTTGTAAATCATATTGTAAATAACCTAAAACAATTTAATAAATCTTAAAAAAAAAAAAAAAAAAAAAAAAAACTTGTTATAAACTATTGTTATTCTATATTTTAAAAAAAAGTCATCTGACAGATTGTCGACCAGGCCGATAGACTAAATCTTATGATTTATATCAGTGTAGGCGGAGCGGCAGTGTGAAAGGTGCGAATGCACATATATGTTATATATATATACATTATATATTAATTATATAAAGTACTCCTTACTTTTTAATTACCTTATTTGTTTTATTATCTCCTGTCGCTGTAGACCTAGTTGATAGACCAAATCTTAAGATTTGTATCAGTGTAAACTAAATTAACAGCGTCAATTTAATAAGTTATTCAATTTAAACTTGTACATAAAATTAAACTTATAAATATACAAAAAATAAAAAATAAATAAATAAATAAAAAAAAAAAAAATAATAAAAAAAACAAAAACAATAATCTCTTTTTTTTCCTCTCATTTTCATTTTTTTAATAATCCTCCTTCTTACCTTCCTTTTAAACAAATTACCGGAATCTTACAAATTAATTGTAATATAACTATTATCTTAAAAACAAATGTCTAATCCAAAAATTTTAAAAAATTAAACTCCTGTATAAAATCGCAGGAACAAAAACCAAACCGGTAGTTTGTTCAAAAAAAAAAAAAAAAAAAAAAAAAAAAAACCTACCTTACCTATCTACGTAGGTTGTTCACCCCTTTAGAGTTTATGATGCAAATAAAAGCAACTAATACTAGCTTTGCTGATAATTTTAAACAGTTTTCAATAAACTAATCACTTTTTTATAGGTGATGGTTACCACTTAACATCAGGTGGGTCATCTGCTTGTTCCATCAGCTAGTAGCATAAAAAAAAATCTCTAATTCTATCGGTGCTCTTCTCTTCAACATGTTTTGGGATAACCTTTTAAAATTATGATTTGTGTACCCACGAGTAAGTTACATTGTCAATGGTCTCATCGATATATTTATAAAACCAGTCATATGCAAAAGAAACGACAAAGTTCCTTGCGTTGCATGTCTCTGCCATAACAGTCCGGAAAACAATCGAAGCATGTGTATTGTTTATTATTTAAGTATCCCACGTCAGCTAGGGGTTGTCTGCCCTTGAACCGACACAGAATAATACGTTGGTACTAACAACAGATTACAGAACAGCTTCAGGAGAGAGTTTCACACTCGGAACAGAGAAAACCCTGCAAAATTTCTGTGGTTTCACATGCATAGCGATAGGCGTGGGTACATATCACAATTAAGTACTGTTATAATGAGATTTTTTTTTAAGGGTAAAATTTACAAAACCATCATACGGCCTGTCGTTTTGTATGGATCTGAATGCTGGGCCACCAAAGGGACGGATGAAAGAAGAGTGCATGTAGCGGAGATGAGAATGTTGAGATGGATGTGTGGTGTGACGAGGATGGATAAGATAAGGAATGAGTTTATAAGAGGCAGTTTGAAAGTGGCGCCAGTGACTGAAAAGATGAGGAGTAATAGGTTAGCGTGGTATGGGCATGTTATGCGAAGGGAAGAATGTCATGTAACGAGAAGAATGCTAGGGATGAATGTGGATGGATATAGAAGTAGAGGTAGACCAAAGAAAAGATGGATGGACTGTGTGAAAGATGACATGAGTATGAAAGGAGTGACTGTTGAGATGACGGCTGATAGAGGAGAGTGGAGAGCAAAAACCTGTTGTGCCGACCCCACATGAAGTGGGATAAGGGCAGGAAAATGATGATAATGAGATCTTTTAAAACACTACAAACACATACAATAATAAATTCACGCGCAAAAGCAACCTCAGGTCACTTAGTAGGTACCAAATACGAAATGATTCTGCAAGGATGTATAATGGAGGATAGTCAGAGGTACGTTCTTAAACATATTACATGCCATACCTACATTTTGCAGTAGTTGGTTGCTGTTCCATACGTGACAGGTTTTAAAGCCATCGCCGCTGTTAGAATGCTAACGGGTGTTTTCCTTCACCGTTTGAGTTCTGGCATTAGATAGATAGATGGATAGATAAAAAACTCTTTATTGTACACCACAAAAAATAACATAACATGTAAGAATTCATTTAAACTACAGTGGGCATTGTGCATATTAAGATGATACTCGTAACCCATGGTTTGAATCTAATATGTTTACTTGAATCTAGAACGCCTACGGATTTTATTAGTTTAGGAGGTGGGCGTTGAGACTGCACCACAGTTTTTAACTATTGCAGTCTCATCGTTATTTTGTAACTTGTGCACTGTACATACTTTTCTGAATAAATATTATTATTACTAGCTGAACCCGCGGCTTTGCTCGCGCCAAGGAATTCAAAGTTTCATACAAACTTTCATCCCCTATTTTATCCCCTTGGGGATAGAATTGATCAAAATCCTTTCTTAGCGGATGCCTACGTCATAACATCTAGCTGCATGCCAAATTTCAGCCCGATCTGTCCAGTGGTTTGGGCTGTGCGTTGATAGATCACTATGTCAGTCAGTCACCTTTGAGTTATATATATTTAGATTATTTTATACTTTGCAAAAGAACAATCATGCCCCAGGGGAATAGCGCACAAGGTAATAATATCCAAACATACGAACCCACAACCGCGAGTGACATGTCTACCACCCCAACCAATGCCACAGATTAACAACACTGCCGCTTCTAGCCAATGGCAGCCGTCCTAAGACACCTGCTGTCTCGTCGAAAAAACACTTCGTTTAATGCTTGTTAAACTTGCGCGGTCCTTTTTTTCTTCCTCCTCGTCCTTTGTTAATCAGTCTACCTTATAATCTGGCGCATCTGTCAGATTGCAGGAAGAACCGTAGCCTGAAGTGGTTTAATTTTGAAACGTTTAAAACGATCCCCAATTTATTCATTTCATTTCTTTTTTCGAATATGCTCTGAATGAAGACACATCGAAAAGTTGGAAGATAGGTTAGAATGTAGGCCACACTTATAAATACTGTTTAAAAGCAAAGCAGTCTTAGATAGATAGATAGAAAATTCTTTATTGCACATAAACAAAATGTATCGTACATAGTTAACCCAGTCTAGTCTAGTCTTCCAGTCTTACTGTACTTAATAAACTGTAATTGGCTGTATTTTAATTAATAATAGAGCTCTTTGTCAGTAAGTCTGGCTCGTCCGGTGCTGTTTCGGTTTGAAGGGTGTGGTTGCCGGTCAAGTTACAGGCATAACATATAATGTAGGTACCTCAAGTTGATGGACGCAGAGCATCGTAGTGCAAGTTCATACCATGCGCGACTTGCGATGCATGCTGTGTTATCGGTTATGATCACCACATAACATGAGGCGGGCCATATGCCTGTTCCTCAACAAGTGGTATAAAAAAATGTTCAACATGAGTCGGCACATGGTTTCCTGGTTATCTGAGAGACTGTCACGGCATATGGTCTGTCCCATACGATCTTTTCAAATCTGTTCATGGGCAATTTAAAAGTATTAACCTACCTATATTTACACTATAATACTACTACTAAGTACCTGTGTAGTGTACTAGCGGCCTGTCCCAGCTTCGCATGGGTGGACATAATTTTTTTTGTATTAAATGAAGCCTATGTTACTCAGGGATAATGTAACTTTCATATGATGAAAGAATTTTTGAAATCGGACCAGTAGTTTTTGAGCCTATTCGAAACATACATACAAAGTTTTCCTCTTTATAATATTAGTGTAGATAATATCTAACTTGAATATTTACACCGATTTTTCAATTTAGTTTTATTAATACTAGAAATCATCATTATCAGCCAGCAGAAGGGGAAGCTCTTTCCATCCACCGATTTAGTGCGATCATATTCTTATCAAATGTTATTCTTAACTATGCTAGGCATATAACTATAAATTAAATGATGCGCTGAGAAATTCTCTGAAAAAATAGCCAAACGTAAGCCTTCCTGCCAAAAAAAACAAAACCAGCTAGAAATTGTGTAACGCTCATTCCAATTCACCCGGAGATTTCTCTCCGTACAAAGCGGATGACAACAATTTTGTCCAGTTGTAATGACAGCGAGTGACACGCAAAGGATGCATCAACACTCTAAATGGTCCGTGACATTTACATTTGACGAGCTAAGTACCTTTTATTAGACCGTAGCCCTAATTTCCTTTTGTATTACTAAACTGAGCACTGTTGAGAAAATATTAAACGTCTGGTTTTTAATCCCATGCCCAGTTAAAAAAACCCGCATTACGATGATTATTTTTTTTTAGTAAAAGTTGTTTTATGACCTTGAAAGAAACACAATTTTTCTCCAAACTTAAACGACTCATAATCCTACTACTTAGGTAATATAAAAAATGCTAAAGTTTGTAAGGATCGATGGATGTTTGTTACTCTAAAACTCCAGAACGGCTGAACGGATCTTGGTGAAAATTGGCACAGAGATATAGGTATATTGTAGCCTGGAATAACACATTAGGCTACTCTTTATCCCGTGGGAATACCGGGATTTAAAACTACGCGGGTGAAACCGCAGCGTGTACGTTTATCTAGAAAAAAAATATTTTTGCATCGCTATAAAAATACCTTCTTTAGCTTTTTATTATGACAGTTAAATACCAAGGATCAGTTGAATAGACATTATTTAGCCCAAAATAATTTAAGAGCTTATTATTTTTGTAATTCCTTGGGGTATTTTTGTCACCGCAGGATCTTAGTCACAATGATTTGTCGAGGTTTGTCCTTCGTCTTAATCTTCTTGATTTATCGTTCGGTCGCTGACCTTGGGTTAAAATAAAACACAGCAGTAGGTATTATTTAGTACTTGAATCTTTAGTTATTGAGTACCTATCAATACTTTGTTTTAGAAGTTTGATATGAAATTAGGTAATACATATATCATATTATAGTAAGTTAAATACTTACGTATGTACTGTAGGTAAATTTAGTAATTGTACCTAGTAGGTAGGTAAGGTTTTCAATGTAATGTAGGTAAGTATCAAGTTATTTATTTTTATAAGACGCAGATAACCATCAAATAACTTAACAACGCATTTCAACATTTGTATATAGGTACCTAGATAAGATAAACACTGAATGTTATCATAAAAAACAGAAAACAAGTTTCGAAGCATTATGAAGGTGCGGCAAAAATATTTAAACAAAATGTGTGATCTAGAAGTTGTATGACGGTGTCAGCCTCTTAAAAGTTGGCAGTTGGGTGTCACGCACGAGTTCATTGACCGAATTGATGTACTTACACACCTAAGTAGTAAAGTCTGCAATGTAATTGCACACTCATTAATTTAAAAATGATTTTGTATTCACAGGTTGTACTAACATTGTGTAACTTTTGTCTGCACAAACCTAAAAACCTAAATGCATGCGTAGTAGTAGGTAGTTTTTGAGGAATCCGTCTAAAAAAACAAGGTCAAGTATTGTTTATTGACGAATCAATGTTACATCGGATACAGCTGTCTTCTTGTCCTGTCACTAGTTTCTTTCGAAACAATGTGGTGAAAGGATTTTAAGTGACCCTTAAGGGGCAGCATACAGCGCGCCGCTATATCGCTCGCACAATTGAAATTATAAAGATGTAAAATTACTGAATGTATTTATGACGACGTCTGTGGCGCAGCGGGCGAGAGTCCGCCTGCGACGCAAGAGGTTGCGGGTTCGATTCCCGCCTCTGAACAAATTTGTGTATGATCTGCAGAAATTTGTTCCGTAGGTCTGGGTGTTTTCTATGTATAATAAAAAAAATATCTATCTGTGTAAGTATATAATGTATTAAATATATCAGTCATCTAGTATCCATAACACAAGCTTTGAAGCTTACTTTGGGGCTAGATGATGCTGTGTGGATTGTCCAGCATTATTTATTTTATTTATTTTATGTAAAATCGCAATCGGTTAAGTTGTTGTCAATGGCAATATTGGCCATACAAAGATTGAGCGTAAATTTAATCTACACTAGCGAGCATGATAGCGGCGCGCCGTATGCTGCGCCTTAAGAGGCTCCTTCGAGCACTTGACACATGTTTTTAGAAATTTTTAGGTTCTACGACATGCCGCCGGTTTCTTCATGATGTTTTGCTTCACGCTTCACCGTTTGAGAGTACTGGCCGTAAGGTTCTATTGACAATTTCATTTGAAGCAGTAAACTAAGCTCATATGCGCTGGGATATGATCAGCGACATGGGAAATGCGTGAAAGGCAACGCGAGAGAGAGAGCGTTGACATTCGCGTTGCCATTCCACGGACATGAGCTGAGTGTAAACGCAATAAAGTAGGTATTCATGCGGGGCGCTGCAGCCGATAACTGAACCTTCCCCCATAATTAATCACTTCTTCTGTTGCTTCTCAATAAATTCGATTACATGCATTGGAACATAATTCTACTCCAATACAATACGCGGCTGTATTCACATGCCTCAGAAAAAGAAGAAATCAAACAAAGGCTCGCAGGGGGGATGCCACGGTTTCTCATGTTCCCATAACGGTGAGCTTAGATCGTCATGACCTGTGACGATCAAGTAGCAACGTAAATATTTTATAACACTAAGACAGATCAAATTCACTCTATATCACACAAAAAGAACGCCGGACGGGGGGAGGGGGTGTGAAAGCGCGAGTATTTTGTATGCGCAAACACATCCCCTCCACTGTTTTCCATCGTTGTTTTGGTTGATGCGCGACTGTACCCAAATGTTCGTTCTCGATGGGGATCGAACCCACGGTCAACAACGCCAACTACCAACTGAGCTGTGAGTACTCCGACCGAAGTATCGGGTTGTGTTTCTGGAAACAGTCGTTAGAGTTCTTATTATTCCGTACCGTGAAGTAAATTCTCTGAATTGTTGAAACAATGGACAAAAATTCGGCCGACTGCTTTCGACCGTGTTCTTTCGTAAACACAATTTCTTTCTTTTCATTCAATTACTGGCAGGTTATGAACGTCAATTATTTGAAGGAAAGAAACAAAATAAATGGTTGGTACCTATATTTTGGACACAACACAATGTGGACACACCCGGCTAACGAATACACACCTGGCTATGCATCATCATCAAAATCAGCCACTGCTGGACATAGGCCTCCCCTATACATTTTCAGGAAGAACGACTGCTTGCTATTATGGTCTTGTAGTAAACTTCATTTTTCTTTGGCTAATAAGCTTTATCTGTATCCGTGTATATCTCTTTTCTCTGTAGTGTTTCAAATAAAAAAAAATCCATATCAAAATCGTGGCGACGGGTGCGGTGACACGAATCGCACGCCACGTGATTGGTACGGATTTATTTATTATTCAATCTATGCTGACGATAAACATGTCAATCTCGAAGCTATCAAAAAGTTTTACGGTTAAAATCCAGTGCAGAAATTCAGTATTGCATGCGAATATCGAAGGTGTAGGTTTAAAACGAAATGGCGGGGCTAAAGGCTGATAAACGGGCATTAAAGTTTTAGACACGGTGAGCCAGCACGAATGGTTTTAAGTTACAAAAAAGTATACCTACTAAAGTTCTAATCTGGCAAATCCTGGAGGTGCATGGTGGTGGAAATTGTGAAGAAGTCTGGGTGGATAAATCCCAACTTCCCAACTAATATTATAAATGCGAAAGTAACTCTGTCTGTCTGTCTGTCTGTTACGCTTTCCCGCTTAAACCTCTCAACCGATTTTGATGAAATTTGGCACAGACAATCTTTAGACCCTGAGAAAGAACATAGGCTACCTTTTATTGCGAAAAAAAGAGATGAAGAGATTAAAAGTACGCAGACGAAATCGCGGGTACCAGCTAGTAAGGAAATAAACTAACGGCTGTGATCCCACAAAGAAGGCTCAAAATCGTTCTACCTGGATATAATTGGGGCCAAGTCTAGTTGTGTCTGGATGATGAAACGGTATTTCTATTACTAATACACACACTCGCTGTGACGTGACTCATTAAAGAAACAAACGCTAACTTTCTCATCGGTAGGACTCTCAAAAATATGGTAAGAGTAATCGGTATGAGTAAAATAGCGGTTAAACTTAGTTCCGAAACCAGTTTGAGCCGGAAAGTGGAACGTCGCCCCCATTCCTGCCGAAGTGTAGTTTTGATTTCTTGTTTCGAGGTACGCGATGTGATGTTGATTGGAATGACTGAGAAGCAGAGAACGTCATATGAAGGACACGGATGTGAGTCAAATCCATGTCCTTACGACGTTCTCAGGAGGAATGTTCTTATCGTACGTGACTTACGAGGCAATGTTTTGATGTAGGTGATGGTAACCACTTAACTGACCCAAGTCTCTTTGTTTTTGCTGTCTGTAACTTCAGGCAGTTTTTGTATAGCACTCGGATAAGGGCAGCAAGTAGAAGACTCGTACTTAGCACGGCTAATAGAGGCGCTTATAGAGCCTCCATACAAAACAGGAGGGCCATCTGATTGTTCCTCAGCCAGTGGTATAAAAAAAAGTATTAGAGGAATAAACAGAACATCCTGTAGATCAAAGATATGTCTAAGGGCATTTTATCAGTTAAATAAAAATCCATACTGAATCGCTCTGTGACGTTGAAGCTTCACAGGCGGTTTCACGCCTAAAATAACAAGCAATAAACTTCTATTCAACTCTTATTTTTATGAAGTTCCAGTGGGGTGCAAGCAAATCCTACTTAGTGAGACGTAGGCAAGCCATTTAATATGCGTAGTTTTGTTCTAACGATGGTATGAAAACAAGGAAAGAAGAGTAAGAAAGGAGGGTAGGTGGATTGTTGTAGGTGAGTGAGAGTGGATTAGATAGGTCACTCCTACTGAGATGACGGATAATAGAGGAATGTGGAAAGAAAGAACTTGTTATGTGTGGCCGACCATCCGACCAGCCCTTATCCTAGTTAGGGCTGGAAGATAATGATGATTTGAAAACAGCGCTTGGGGTGATCTATGCAACTATTCGTCCAATTAATATATTAGAAGGACCAGCAGCGGTCGTCTATATTCTAAGCACAATAATAATAATAATTTATTTATTTATTCAGACAACAATAAAATTGGTCCATGGTGTTAGTAAAAGAATTAAGAGTAAGCATAGGTTAGTAACTTATAACTAATAATGATTTGGTCCTCTGGATGAGCTTCCATACCAGAGGACAATTTAGGTTGGACAATGCATGGACGAATAAACCATCAAGTTTGGAAGTCTGTTCAGTAACGGTGACTGTTTCATAGGCAACCAAAGTTTTACTCAATTGAAATGTAGCGTCTCCGACTTGATTCGGATGACTGATTCGTGTGAACGTTCAGAGTTCTCATTGAAGTTGGTACACAGGTAGTTCTGTAAATAGGAAGGGACATAGCTCATTGTATGTTATGTATAATCTTGTTATACCTACAACGAAATAAAAATATTCAACTAAAATATAATTTTTGATATGCAATCAAGTTTTCCAATGTACAAAAACTTTTGGGGTAGAAAAGTTTGATTATTTACGAAAAATAGTAAAGTTTATATTTTGGTAGGAAACTTAGTTAAAGGCACGTTAAAGGGCAAAATTAAATTTTCGCATACTTATTTGTTTTATCCTTTTCCACAAAACATGCTTGTTTGCTATTATTCTTTCATTTAAGGCTAATCATTTACAAAGAAAATTACAATTAAAACCTACAAGTATTTGCAAAATGTAAATAAATACAAAATACCTATGAAACAGTTGATTCGAATAAAATACATAAAATCAATATGATTTTATGTCTTTACAAATTTTGAAATGGCAACAGAGAAGTATCTAATTACTTTCCGGTACTCTGCGTCCTAAATTAGCATTCCTACGAAATAATATCTCTGTTATTTAAAGTTTTCGAGAGTCCATATTTGACTTCGTTTTTGAGACCATATTCACAATTTTTCTTTGTGGTTTTTTGATTATGTTTATGAGACTTGATTATGTTGTGCCGGTGTTTTAGTGTCAAATAGAACATTTCCTATTACATTCTAAGTGAAATCTAGTTCTCATTAATTTACAATTATCCGCATTGCATCCCCCGTATTTGTCGGGTGTTACCCGCGATTAAAAAGTATGTCCTTTTGCTCTACTATGTCCTTTCCTTGTCCGTTCAGCCGCTTTGGCGTGTTTGAGTAACAAACATCCAAACTTTCACATTTATGGTATTAGTGTGATGTGATGCGTATTAATGTATGCGGCGACACAAAACGCTCTACGTTTTTATTACATAACTTAAAGCTTAATAGTACCTAGCTGAAAACATTTTATCGCCATGAAATTGCATGCGGTGTTGTTTATTTATGCCCGAAGTACCGTTAAGCCCTTTTATCACAATACCGATTGTTAAGCTCTTAATTTTATTGGAACGGGTCACCACAAAGTCATTTCAAGAATTCCGAGAGCTTCAAGTTCTTACTTAGCGCTTTACAATTTACAAACAATTCGGCTTCAGCTGACGCGAACTTGGTTGCTAGCCAAACGGGTCACCAATGTTTATATTAAATTTTGTTTGGCCTATTGTGGCAATTGAACCTTATATTGTGTGAAACTGCGGTGGGAATAGTTTTTAAGATTACAGTTTTAACTTTATTGGATACTTTAAGTAGGTAACAGGTTTTATTTAGTAAATAACTAGCGACTCGCCCGCGCGCCCCTGCTTCGCACGGGTGCACATATCATGCATGTATTTTACATATAAACCTTCCTCTTGAATCACTCTATCTATTAAAAAAAACCGCATCAAATTCCGTTTCGTAGTTTTAAAGATTTAAGCATACATAGGGACAGAGAAAGCGACTTTGTTTTATACTATGTTGTAGTGATTACTAATGTACTTAGTACCTACAATTTTCACCATGAATTGTTAACTGTTTTACCAATAAAGAATCTGAATCTGTACCTATCTGTAATGAACATGGCAATCATAGCTAACGTCGGCCATAGACAGTTCAAAGATACTAGGGCCATGTTTTCCTACGGCAAATCATCTGTTTCACGGATAAAAAATGTAAAGCTACGGTGAGGACAAAAAGCCAGATTACTAATTTAAATATACGTTGCACGGAATTTCGCACCATGCCTCTACAAACGCGAAATCCTGCCCAATTTCCATTCGTTCCACTCGCCTGTTTTTTTTTAATTTTGGCGTGTTTGGCTGCCTTAATTCCAGGAAATCATTTTATTGATACGCTCTACTCGCTAGTAACAAAATTATATCACGTCTTGCTACAGATGAGCCGAAAACCAATCAGTTTTTCATGGAAGAATGCTTTTCTTTTCAAAAAATTTTCATTTCTAGAATAAAAACAAAAAGTTAATTGCTTGAGCGTGAAATATTGATAACAGATGGCTTAGTCCTTCATTTTATTGCTATACTTAATAAATTAAATTCTTAATGAACCTTTCTTTATCTACAGCTAGATATCCTAGTTCGGGGCTAATGTGCTGTGTGTAATATTCACCAATATTAAGGTAGGTAGTTAGGTATTTAATTTACCTACTTATTTTATCTCTGCATAATATATTCATAAATAATCATAAATAGTATACCTTCTGACTACCTACCTATAGGTAACGAATTTATTTCATTTAATGTTTTATGACACGTTTCTGTCTACTTTTTATGTTTTTATTCTGAAATAAATAACTTTATCCTAGTCTGTGTGAAATCCTATCCTCCTATCCTACTAATGTTATGAACGCGAAAGTTTGTAAGTATGGATGTTTGTTACTCTTTCACGCCGGAACGTCTGAACGGATGAAATTGGCAGATCTGAATCTGGATGAAACTTGGCAGAGAGATAGATTATAGTCTGGAATAGCACATAGGCTACTTTTTATCCCGTGGGAATACCGGGATTTCAATATGCACGGGTGCAACCGCGGGGTGCAACTAGTAATATAAGTTTTGAATCAACACTAGTAGCGTCCGCGGTTTCACCAGCTTAGTTTTAAATCCCGGTATTTCCTTAGGATAAAAAGTAGCCCATGTGTTATTCCAAACTATAATAATCTCTGTGCCAATTTTCACCAAAATCCGTTCAGCCGTTCTGGAGTTATACACAGTAACAAACATCTATCCATCCACACTTACAAACTTTCGCATTTATAATATTAGTAGGATAGGATTTCACACAGACTTTTATTGAACGATAAAAGTTTTGTAAGTAAGTTAGTAATTTTTGTTCTGTAAACTCGTAAAATTTGATAATTTTTTCGAATATCTTATTTAGAATATTTAAGTACCTACCTTAATGTTACGTCATCTCGTTCTTGTGGCTTATTGAATCGTTCTCATGATATCTCGTTTCCCATATTTCATTTGATTCTATTATGCGTGTCCAATATGTTACTGATTTGAATATCGGAGTAAATTTGTAATAGTCCGTGTTCTGATAACTATGTGAAAACAGTCGGAACTTAGTTTTTAGTATGTTCGAATTTATGCGCTATGCCAATGCTCCCAATCAGTGAAGGAAAACATCGCGAGGAAACCAGCGAGGAACCATTATATCTGTTAGTATAAGCTCACTGTGGACTTTGAATAAGAGGGTTTTGTGCCAAATGTAATATTTTTACGTACCTCTGCTGGACCTTTAGACATCCTTAAAAATCTTAAGTTGGTACTTGGTACTTAATGGTCTGAGGGGATATCTACCGCGCTTGCAGATTAAGCCGTGAAGTAAGTAATTACTTTTGGGTTAGCAATTTATCTCACATTATTAATGTGGTTTTTTGGCAACTATAACTGTGATTGCGACCACGACCACAACTTACAATATACAGACTCACCAGCTTGTACGAATGTACATCTACACCGAGTGTAAATCACTATCACTACATACCTAGTATAAAACAAAGTCGCTTTTTCTGTCCCTATGTCCCTTTGTATGCTTAAATCTTTAAAACTACGCAACGGATTTTGATGCGGTTTTTTTAATATATAGAGTGATTCAAGAGGAAGGTTTATATGTATAATACATGCATGATATGTGCACCCGTGCGAAGCAGGGGCGCGCGGGCGGGTCGCTAGTTGGTCATATTATTATCTCGGCTACAAACAACCGTTTTTGGATCTCCAGGCACTAGCGAATGCTAGAAGAATAGACTGTTGTACTGTTGTAGATGCGCCTATCGCTCGGCGTACCAAAACAATGAAAAGGGGATGCTCTATGAAAACCACAAGATCCTGTCCATGTATAGCCGCTATAGCCAGATGATATAATGGGTTTTGCTACGTGACACAATGCAAAAAACCTCTCAGCCATGCCTTATGTCGGTGAATTTAAATGCGAGTCGCATTTTTTGCCATGTTGACTTCCTGAGTCTACGTTGATGACAGTAAAATATGCAGCATACTCGTCAAAGAATTCCTGAGATTTTTTCACTTTATTTTCTACAACGGAGACGTTTTATGAAGAAATAGACTTACTTGTAGTCACTGGAATTTGTTACGAGACGAGACTTTATTTTACTCAACCGCAGTTGGTGGAAATAATTTGTCTTAGCATCAATTTTTTAAAATGAATTATTTATTTTCTTATGGGGATGGCTAGGGTGAACAAGGCGAAATCAGCTTGAGGTGAACTCAAGATCTTTGCATCAGCAGCGTGAATTGCGAACAGTGAAAGAAGAAAGACCTTTTTCTGTCGTAGGATAGTCTCTTCTGAAGCTAATATTAATGCAAACAACGGTTATAAAACAGTGCTAAACAAAAACTATCGAAATCTATTCATCTTGTCCGAGACCTTGCAAAGTTTAGCGCATGGGGTTTTATCTTAAGTTATTCTAAACTTTCTTTTCATACTACAGCCCATAAATGTTCCGCGAATTTTGTTATGCATATCAAACTACCCTCATCCTTATCATAACAATGCAAATTTTGTCAAGCACAGACGCAACTACAAAACAAGCCCGAAACTGTAACAATTTCAGCCCACCCTGACCTCACGCTCATCAAGTTTGGTATTATTCAGTGAGCCAACAGGGCAAAGCGACACGAGGTTAAGCTAAGTACACATCGTAACTATACCAGGCGGCATGTCAGGTGTCAGTCCTGCCTGTGGCACTTTTGCAAACTGTTTTGACATGCCTGTTATCGATAACAACAGAGACGTGTCAATTTCGTTTCATTAGGACTCTAAAGCCAGTTTTTGCCATTTTTTCGATTGCTTTCTGCACGGTTTGGAAGGGAACTTAAATAAAAAGAGTTCCAAGAAACCTGAGTGGCGCAGCGGACGAAAGTCCGCCTGCAACGCGAGAGGTTGCGGGTTCGATTCCCGCCTCGGAACAAATTTGTATACAATCTGCAGAAATTTGTTTCGTTGGTCTGGGTGTTTATGTATAATAAAAAAATATCTATCTATGTAAGTATATAATGTATTAAATATATCGATCATATAGTACCCATAACACAAGCTGTGAGTTACTTACTTTGGGGCTAGATGATGCTGTGTGGATTGTCCAGCATTATTTATTATTATTATTATTTATTAAATCAAACCGCTAATGTTGATAGAAAGTTTGTAATAAAACAGGTGAACGAAGGCGCCAGTATTAAGACTCCACACACTGATGCCAGTTATTGGCATGTGTGGCCTGTCTTAACGAGTCATACTCAACGGCCTAGCCATAGCCGGTGCGTTACGTTACGACGCAATGTACCATAAAAACTGAAGATAAGCCAGCCTTACTTTTATCACCAGGGGTTGCGTTTCCATTGTTTTCGACTAGACGATAGCCGCGTAAAGAATATTTTCATAATATCTAATTACCAGGTTCTACCTACCTAGTTCAAGCAATAAAATTGGCCTGCAAATTCTGAGCATAGAACTTACTCTCTGACTCAACTCTGACTCTGACTCAATCTACAAGAAAAACGTAGTCAATACGTGTTTCGTTTGTGTTGTGTTTTCACTCATACAGTGCAGTTTTTACCTAAGCTATGCAATAATTAAATAGTTAATTACTTAATTTCATTAAACTAAGTACTTATTTGAAATAATAAGCTGCCATTATTACACTCAACTGTTAAATCGATCGTGGTGAATATTTTATATTATTAATTTGATTAAAGAATGCAGGTAATTAATTATTCCATACCTTCATGCTTAGAGTTAGTTGCGGAAACCTTATGCAAACGAGAGCTTTGAGATATAATTTCAAGATGAGATAGTTTTATTACCCAGGTACTAAAACTTTAACTTTGGAAATACCGAAATTAAAGGTAATTTTCTTATTGTTCTTTACTCCTAAAAGAGCTAATATAGCATTTCAAAGGATGATGCATTTCTGAGAAAAAATGATTATAAGAAATTTAAGGTATCTTGTTCGTTTGTATATTATAATTTTTATGACATAATATACTTACTGAAAAGAGCCAGGATTAGTGAATATTTTTTGAGGGAGACCATTGCCCAGCAGAAAATACAACAGTTTTTCAAACTTATTTCTGATGTAAAATGCATTGCCTCGGAAGTCACGCAAGATAAGACTCTTTACGATGGACTACGCGTCAATCAACTTGAGGCATGTAGATGTTAAGTATGTGCCTGTAATTACTTACGACCTCTAGGGCGCCTGCCTGCGACGCAAGAGGTTGCGGTTTCTTTTGTGTACGATCTGCAGAAATTTGTTCCGATGGTCTGGGTGTTTTCTATGTATAATAAAAATATATCTATCTAAGTATATGATGTATTAAACATATCAGTAACCTACTACCCATAACACAAGCTTTGAGTAGCAGTAGAGGTAGTTAGAGGTCTGGGTGTTTTCTATGTATTATTATACATAGAAAACACCCAGACCATCGGAAAAAAATATTTATCTGAAAAACGACTTTATATATTTATCTATGTAAATATATAATGTATTAAATATATCAGTTATCTTAACACAAGCTTTGAATAGCTTACTTTGGGGCTAGATAGTGCTGTGTGGATTGTCCAGCATTATTATTATTACTCCAACCACACTCTTTAAACCGAAACACAGCAATGTTGCTTGGCGGCACTTAAAGATATATACTACTAAGATACTACTTTCACAAAACAAAGAGCTCTACCATTGTTACGGTTTAATTTGAATAAGTTAGTCAAAAATCACAAAGCTACAGTTAACGATTTTTTCTACTAACTCGTGTGACAAAGGAGACGCACAGTCATAAGCTAGCCGAAGTAAAGTTGTTTACTACTCGTAAACGTAATCAATAAACGTAAGTTATGTGACAGCCCACTTTTTAGTGGTGCCAGGAAGCCAAATATGAAGCGTAAAATTTGGTATTCTATAAAAAGTGGGATTATGAAAGTTGTGAAAGAAGTTTGAAATGTATAAAAAATAATAGTCTCCCAAAGCTCGTTATAATATAAGTGTTTTAATTATTTAGTTCACTGACTTGTTTTCATAACATAGATTAAATAAGTTTTTTACCTATTCTGTTGATATTTTTATACTTAATAACATTTTTTCACCGCAAGTGATTCAATGACGATAGAATTGATTGAATCCGTCAAAAGGTGCTTTTGAAGCAGTCCTAATTTCTGAAAAAATTCAAAAGTTTGGAAGCATGAACGTAGCAATAGTTTTGTATATCAGAGAGTTATTATTGACCGAGCGAGCGAAGCGTCTCAGTTTCCACATTGGCCAAAAATGCGTTTGTCCGGATGTATGTCTTTTCTCCTCTACAGGTCGCATTTTTCAACCGATCTGGACGAAACTTGGTACACAGGTTATATGACTTATTAGAATTTTTTTGTCTTCGGGGATTTTTGATTGGAGGGGTACTTCCCCCAAAAAGGGGCAAAAAAGGGGGCTATTTCATATACTGAATATCTCCACCAAATGAGATCCGTTTTCGATTGTTCTTTTTTTATTTGAAAGGTAGTAACTATAAGTTGGTCTCGTAAAAGTTTGGTGAAGATCTGATGAGGATCTATAGCATGATGAACGGGATAGCTCATCAAAAAATCGACGGTTTTCAATCAAATTTGAGAGAAACACTAAGGACCTCATTCTACACAAGATGATTAAAAAAAAACAATAAAAATCAAAAGAATCAAAAATCGGAATAATTATATCTACCTACCGCCAAGCCAGTGAATTGCTCACTTTTAGTGTGCTCGCGAGGTCTACCAGCTCACAGAGCCACTAGTTGTAAAAATGGGTCAAGTGGTAAAACAAGTATATTTTTAGAGCTGATGATGAATCATTTTCTTCCACCTTTATTTCAGTCACAGAATATTAATGAAAGAGTGACTAAAGCCTCAGTTCCTATAGGAACGGCCGTCGTATCACAGCCGTCATACGAGTATAACAGTGAACACGATTTCCATGTTGCGAATTTTTTTTGTACTAAGATTTTGTAGAGATTTTTTTGCGTTCGGTCATTACTTCTCTCTATGTCGTCGTGTCACTAGTATCATAAGCACCTCAAAGAGGAAAAGACCTTTCAAGACCTCGATACAAGTGTTATTTGTCAACTGCAAAACACCGATCGACTGTTCACGCATCTGCAAAGGCGGATACCTGTGTGCCCAGCACTGAGTAGCGTACCTTGCTGATGAACGCCCGTCAGTTCGCGGCCTTCAGTTAGCCGTCATCCACCGGCTATTGGCGGCCGTCAAGGAAAACAAAGCTTCAGGAAACCAGGGCTTTACAAGCAGATTAACTTGTCATTCCGACGAGAATTGATTGTGCTGTGCCATTCATTCAGAAATAACAATAAATCTTCATAAGCCCGGGACGGCAAGTCACGAACCATAATCTTGGTTGTTTTAAAAATTAAAATAATCTACGCTACGGTAGTCCTTTTTGCATATAACTTTTTAAATCACTGAATTTATGGGAAAGTACAGTCAACCATTTATTTGAACAAATGAGGACTGTATCAAGGTTAAATTTATTTGACATTCACATGCGCCCGCGGCTGCGCTTGTGTGGTACCAACCTGTATAAAAAGTAATTCTAAGACATGGAGATCATATTATGAGGCTTTGAATCAAGTGTCACGGAGATGTGTGAAAAAAAATCAAACACACATTCACAAACTTTAGCATATAATATTAGTAGGATATTTTACAAACTACCGCTGTAATGCAGCCGTAACTGACGGTCGTCAGACAACACGCCACGGGCTCCGTTTAATAAAAACCACCCCTTAACCTCTTTTCCGCGTATAAACTGAAAATGGGGTAACGACAACCCTTAATTATATTCTGAGTACCTTCGTTAACACAGCATAAATCACAATTCTTTAACATAAAAATCTCATCGTGCGCGCATTCATTACTTAACTATGACGAAACAGCGCGAAATGGTGCTGGATTTATAACGGACGCGACTTTAACCGCGACATGCGTTGGTCATCAGTTCTCGCTTATTACCAAGGCCCAAAACTGACAAAAGAGGCGTGTCCGGAGGCTTATGACCAGCTGTGGGTTTAGTACGAGCTGATGCGAATCGTGCTCATTACAAATTACAATTTGTCATTTATTTATGCGCTGAGAAAACCAATGCGATGAACTCATTGCGACGTACGTCGGTTGTCGGTGGTGATCAGTTTTTTGTAGGGACACGTTGTAGATAAGGACATATTAATATAAGCGCTAAAGTGATCTGTGAAATTTGTATGATTTGTTAAGTCGCGTTCTGATACTAAAATAGCAAGCGCCTGTCGTTGGTCGGGATGTTTGATTATCAATCTCACGTTCCCAAACAACAAAAAAGAGACTTTCCCAACAAAACTCTGCCTTAAAAGTTCCCTTGTCAATTAGTAAAATTAAATAAACCGATGCGGGTTGGTCCGTGGAAATTAATATCACTTTCAGCGTCAATTTCGTCGAAGGCGCGTGCTACGTGCCGCGGAAAATGGCGAAAATATGTGCGAGAACGCTGGTTATAGCGCCGACTAGCTTTATTTACGATCTCTATTACACCCTTATGTTCTATGGTTTTAACGGAAAAATATGCTGGCGCATTTGCGGTGGAGACTTTTCACTTGACATAGATATTTGCTTTGTATCATCATATTTTTGGACTAACTATAAATCTGAAACTTAAAAAAACTGAAAAAGCTTCACGACTTTGATCCCCAGGCACGGTAGATATCCCCTCAGATCTCTCTGTACCAAGTACTAACTCAAGGTTCTTTGAGGACTTCTAAGGGGGTAGTCAGAGGTACGTTCAAACAATACATTTGGCACGTACCCCATTTTGCAGTAGTAAATGACAGGTTGCTAGCCCATCGCCGCTGTTAGAATACTAACTGGTTTCCTCACGATGTTTTCCTTCGCCGTTTAAGAGCACCGGCATTGCGCACATAAATTTTTCGACAGAAAAATCCATTGGTACACGACCGGATTCGAACCTGCGACCTTACGATCGGAAGGCGGGGTGACTCCCACTAGACCACCGGTGCTCTAAATCTTTGTATTAATATTTCTCCTAAACAGAAGTTTTTTACACCACATGCTGAGCTGACTTAATTGGAATATCTGGGAAGCCATCTTTTAGGTTTAGGTCTTCCTTTTAGGTCTCGCATTTTGAGAACGGGCCTACCTAAGAATATGAAATGCACTGCGTCTATTAATTTGATGCATGTACATATGCCTGTAATTTCACCCACCCTTCATACTGAAACTCAACGCTCCTTGGCAGCAGAAATAGGCAAAGATGTGGTCAAAGCCCAATAGGACAGGAAATGGTGTCAAAACCGCAGTTTAATGTGCCAATCTCCAGATTATGAGTGACCGTCAGCGCCAGATAAGCTCATAATCGCAGTCATCCATGTTGCATCATAATTTCGTGGGGATGGTTCGCTATTTGGCTGTTTTCCCAAAGACCTCTTAAAATTTCTATGAAACTTTATGAAAACGCGAAATTCGAAACGATATTCAATAAAATCTTCATTACATCAAAAGTCTTAAAAAACCGACGCTGGTTCCGCGAGACCACAGGTCTAGAAGAAAACGCGGTCCTTTTTTTACCATTCTAAAAAAGTTTAATGTAATAAATGATAAATAAATACTAAATACTAGTTTTTCCTAAAACCTAATTTGGCAGCTCTAGAAATATTGCCCTTTCTAAAAGACCGAAACAACAAGGACGGCTATAATTTTAGAGCTGTCAGATTAGGTTAGTTTAGGATAATGCAGAAGCGACACCAATATGCCTGTAAGGCGCAGGCCAGACAGAAAAGACGTAAGACGAGGACGCGCCGCGGACATTTGTCTCTTTCGCGTCCCTTTCATACAAAATGTATAGAAGCGTCGCGACGCAAAACATACAGAAGAGACGGGGCGCCCCGTCTCTTCTGTATGTTTTGCGTCTTACGTCTCTTCTGTCTGGCCTGCGCCTAAGAGTGTGTGTTCCAAAAACAATAACGTTCTTTGATACCCAAAATTGCCGATTCTAAATTAGACACGTCAGATGAACTCACTGGTGCTAATTGAACGCAAAGTACGGAAAAAATCAGTTTCTAAAAGAAAGCGGGGAGTGATCTGATTACACATTTATGCCGGGTAAAAACCGTAAACCGTTCCGTCATGTGCTTCATTACAGCTATGATGAAAAGAGAAATCAAGGAATTTATAAACCATGGAGAAATTGATACCATAAATAAAAAGATGAATTTTTTTTTTATTTAAATCAAATCGTTTGTTTTGTGTCACAAAAACGTAGGTATTGTTTAGGACTTCAAAAGTGGCCGTCGTTCAGCTTTGTGCTATTGATACAGGTAGGTATAAGTCGCGTCACACAAAAAGAACGCCGGAAGAAGGGGGAGGGGTGTGATGGCGCGAGTGTTTTGTATGCGCCAACTACATATGCGCAAACCCATCGCCTTTTCTGCTTTTCAGCATTCTTTTTGTTTGACGCGACCTATAAAAGCACTCGACTTGGTTGATTACGATCGCGATCATATGAGTTTACTTAGTTATATTATATTTTTCAACATGTAGAAACGTGCGAGCGAGAGGTACATTAGCTCTCAGAGGACGGCCCTCAAAGCTTCCCCAGTATCATTTTCAAAGCATTATTAAATAGTTACAATACAAAATGCTTTATCGCCATGGTAACTGATCTTTGACCATTGATGGATCAAATTAGAACAAGCTTACAGCCAGTAAGCCCAGGTAAGTTCACTACCCAAGACATCCTGCATTTCTCCACAGAGCCGATATGGGGGATACAAACTACTTACCTGCAAGCACAAACAGTCATTTTGGTATACAGAGGCCGCATATACAGCAGTACCAACTCCATTAACTAGGCTTCCGTACATATAGACTGTTAGATAAGCTAGACAAAGCTGTCTAGTGGTGTAGCGATGCTTCTATTGGGTGGCTTAGGTCTAATTTATCTTCTGGCACACTTGACGACTGATGTCGTTTGATGCGATCTGATTTGAACGTGAATGTTTCTCGTAGGCTTGGAGGTTGCGGGTTCCTTAAAAACTAGTAGAATGATTGTCTTCGAAACATAGAAGGCCGACTGACTTCTCAAAAAGTTTTGAGGTATCTCTATTTCCCTTGGCACTGGCAAGATTGTCTAACTAATCTATCAGTTGTGAATTGATAAAAAACACGAGGAGAAAAGACGAATGGGGAAGGAGGGACTGAGTGACATTGGTCCCAAAAGGGTTGCACGAGAAGAGGCGAGCTTAATATGCGTATTGTGTGTCGGTATATTTTTAAGTTATATTAGGTACATTCTTGAATGTGGGTGGATTTAAAAGTAGTGGTAGGCCAAAGAAAAGATGACTGTGACTGGGCTGTGTGAAAGATGACATGAGTATGAAAGGAGCGACTGCTGAGATGACGGCTGATAGAGGAGAGTGGAGTGCAAAAACCTGTTGCGCCGACTCCACATGAAGTGGGATAGGGGGAGAAAAATGATGGAATGATGCAGTTCTATTGCATTCTATCTTCTGAGAGTTGGGAGTCTACTCGATACTCTCGAGTGGCTGCGCGACAGCGACAACTGACTGGGTAAGAAGACTTGTCATCTGTCAGCGAATAGTTTTACTAAAATTAAAGCTTTTTGACAGATCGACAGTGACAGACCACACAACGACAGTGAAATTGATATAACAAGCTACGACTCATTTAACTTCTACTGCTATCGCAGTTGCTTGTTCTTAGATAGCCCGTTGTTTACACGTTGCCGCACAGTGCCTTTTTTGCGCGCACCTTCGTCTACTGTTTAGGGGGAGTTCGCCCCCCTGTGCCAGGAGTCAGTCGCATCCCTACGGCCACTAGACAAAGTGCTTCCGTCTAGATTGTTCCCAAGATACGTACGTTTACTAATTCGCTGTTACGCACGCTTGTCACGTACGCGCCGTATCGTATGACAAATAGTTCTGAAGGAAATACCCTATTTTTGTCCTTTTATCAACTCGACCCACATAAATAAACCTTCAGATGAAAACCTTGGGTGTGTGATGAAAACTTGATTTGATCATTGTCT
This sequence comes from Plemyria rubiginata, assembly GCA_963576535.1. Lineage (NCBI taxonomy): Eukaryota > Metazoa > Arthropoda > Insecta > Lepidoptera > Geometridae > Plemyria > Plemyria rubiginata. The sequence continues at coordinate 6,664,600 of OY754926.1, forward strand.
TCCTTCATTTCCACTACTCGCAAATCCTTCGCTTTCCAGTCTTAGGACCTTGGGCTTCATCGGCTCGCGCGCAATTCCTTTTAGGTTTTTTAAAAGAAATTGAGAAAAGAGGTAATTTATAAATATAAAATAAAGACCCCTTTGTTACAAAAATGTAAGCCTATTAAAAATACTTTTTTAAGTACTATGGATATTGGATCATAAATTTCATTACAATTTTTCTTTAAGAATGAATATCCAATGAAACTGTCTTGTTCCTAGAAAAATATACTTTTATAGAACTAGGTGTGGTCAAGCGTGATTCTAGTCCCATAACTTAATATTAGAATGTTACGATCAACCAAAAGCTTTCTTATTTCCTTTGTAGTTTTTAATTTCTAAAAATAATATTACAGACGGAACATGATATTCCAACCAGTCCTCTAAATTATGTACCTATCTCACCGCCTCGCCCCGACAAGCGTATAGTTTACTTGCTGGTTTAAGTAAACTTTGATAAAATGCATCACATAAACAATAAAACAAAATGTTTATTTGTGAGTGTGCATGTGTGTTTCGACGACGTGTGCCGATGTTGTAAGGGTCGCAGGAAACACCTAGACAAGAGACGCACACGCACAGAACAGAACACAGAGGAGAAAACTGACAAAAATGAAGATGAACCTTTTCGCGCAGACTAGCTTAGCTACCCCACTAGAGCTTATTTCTCGTTCATCGAACATTGAAGAGTACACTGAGCTGTAAAATAAAAATGCAATTTTCAGACAGATTCAAAGTTCAAAACTTATCGCACTTGTTATGCAACATCTTGCTTAAAGTTCGTTCTCCAGTCATAGATTATAACATTGCTCCGAGGCACAGACCACTGGTTGCCAAGAAAAAACATACTTTAATAGTTCTGCTAGTTTACTTTGTAAACTGTGGGTACTAAACAACACTGCATATTCTGTATACTGTAAAGTTGAGAAACCCTTAGCGAGTACAAATTTTATTAGTGTGTTGTAAAAGCTATTCATAAAAAAGGCACATTTTTACCTCATATTCCTGGAAACCGAATAATTTAATCTGAGCGGCAGGTATGCTACTAAAGTATACTTGGTTATAGATGACTAAAGAACCAGTGCGGTAGATAAAAAGAATTAAAATACCATGAAAACAATTGACAAAATACCAGCCTTCTCGTACTAACCTATTTTTATTAAAAATAAATATTAAAAAAATGTTATATTTAGACGTACCTCTAACTACCTGTCCTTGCACATCATCAAACAATATCTACCGTGCCTCGGGATCAGTCGTGAATAACGTGAATAAATAAATACACTTAACCACCAAACTTAGAGTTAGGAAATCCTAAAAGGTAAATTCTTTTGTAAATTATAATAATATTCAAAAAGTTAATTCCTTCCGTTGAAATTATCTCTTAAACCGCTTTTGAATATTCAAATCCATTATTCCTTCTGTAAAAGTGATCTTACTCTAAAAGCTATTTCAGAACAGGACTTTATTTATGTGCTTGATGCACGGTCTCGTACATTTTGATAGCCTGCTCGGAACATGCACGTATATCACATTACTGCATGCACCTCCAAAAGGAAGACGTTCTAAAATTATCGACTGCTTATGGAGTAACCTAATATAGCCTCAGGCTACAATCGATACCTTTCATCTAGTGGTCGGTTAATGTACACTTGCTTGCACAGTCGCCGGCAGAAGTACCATGCTGAAAAACTATACCTACAGGCTAAACATGTCATGTTAAACTTTTTAATCTAGAATTATAAGATTCAGCGGGAATCCGGCTGTCAGAAACACTTCAGATTATGTATCTGTTTTCAGAGGCAAGCGTGAATTTCTATCAAAATTCACGCTTGCACATTTTGAAAAAAAAGATATTTTAAGATATAAAATGTGAATGAATTTATGAAATATCGTAAAAAAACATGTTTCGCAGAATACCTAATAACAACTAAGCAAAAACATATTTTTGATATTATCACGGATTTTTTACCGAACTTTATTTACTTACTGATTTTTAAAAGGCGAGTTTGAATTTCAAGTTTTTCCCCAAATAACCTCCCACAGAGGGTTCATAAAGTGGTTTCGTTTTAAATTTTAAAACTAAAAAAAAGTTTTGTTATTTAATTGTAATGCGTTTCTTTTCGTAAGATTCATCTTGTTCGCGGCAATTTCTAAAAGTTCTCTCTCGTTGTTGTTATTTTGTTGTAAAGTAATTATTTGACGAGCTTTCCAGACAATCAATGATTCATAGCACTCTGAGTTGCCGCTACTTCTGTTTCTTTTTTCCATTTATTTTGATGGCTTGTCTCTGTGCGACCACACTGCCGTATGATAAAACATCAAAAAATGGTCTACCTCTGATGTTGTCAGTACTATCACAAGTAGATATACACAACAGTATCTACGGTAATAAGTTCTGCGCTATCCTCAAGATAAGCATCAGTAAACAGGCTGGGGTTGCTTCCTGTGGAATACTCCATTTAGGGCTGTGTGAATTCCACTTGTATTATAGTGTTGAGATTTATGGTACCTACTGGGCGTATTGCTTGTCTTGTTTTTCGTGATTTGACGAGTACAATCCAGATTGAGAGCACAGTTTCATGGTAAAATTGCTTCAGTATTTATTACACACGTGGTCTTAATCGCTGAATTCTGTCACCAAAGTTGGCCGCTAGCCACGAACTTACATTTTACTGTTCTTTTTCTTTCAATTTTATAAAACGTCTGCTCATAATGGAGCTGAAACGTTATTTTCCGACGTGGCATGGCACTGATATGCTCCTGTTTGCAGCTGTTTCGTGCAGCAACAAACCGCTCGCAGATCCGCTCGTCTTGCCGGAGGGTGTTTACCCAAACGCTGCCTTTGCTCAGTAGCTCTGATTATCAAAGATTTCAGCGTTTATGTATTTCCTTTGAGTTTCATCTAGTAAGTACCCTCCTTTTGCTAAAATTACCGCGCCAACATTTCTTTGACCTCGAATTTCTTGATGGCTGAAGTTTTCTTTTAAAACTAAAAGAGGGTAGTTATTTAGTGAATTCCCCAATCGATACCAGTAATCCTCTTTACTTCCCAACGAATTAGAACTTCAATGCCCGAAGAAAATAACAACTCCCCAACACAATTATTTGAAACCTAATACGTAGAAAGGCTATCGAATAAAGAATCTTTAGTTTCCAATCCAATTTGCTGTATTCCCTTGCGTGTCTTAGCGGGAAGCGATTTATTTTGATTATAGCTGTTCGAGCAGTGGAAAACAAGCTATAAATTAACACGGACGACTTAATTAGGGCTGTGTTTCCAATAACATTAATGGTTGGCGATGACAGACTGATGCCTGGTATTGATGTTGTTTGAGGATAGAAGTGATAGACAAATCAACTACATGATGGGGAACACGAGAAAGAGTGATGCCCAATGGATCAGCCTAAAGGAACTTGGTAATTGATGGGCTTGTGATCAGCTTTTTACTTGCTTGGCCATGCACTCGAACGCTCGCTTACTAATTGACTATGTACATTTTTTCACTTAAATTGTGATTTATAATTTCTTATGATTAGTTTTTCGTAATTGAAATTACTTAATATAAGAGTTAAGAGAAGTTAGAGCTCTTTGTGAAGGGCTCGTCCGGGGAAGTACTACCACCACGCCTTTTTCTGCCGCCAAGCAGCAACGCTGTGTTTCGGTTTGAAGAGTGTGGTCGCCGGTGTAATTACAGGCACATGAGGCTTAACATCTGTATGCCTCAAGTTGATGGACGCAGGGCAGTGCATCGTAGGGCACGTTCCTATTGTGCGTGACCTACGGGGCAATGTTTTGTTTATAGGTGATGGTTACCACTTAACATCAGGTGGGCCATCTGCTTGTTCCATCAGCTAGTTGTATAAAAAAAATAAAAAATATTGGAATAATAAGCGCAGTGAATGATACTGATTATTAATTTGTTCCCATGTTTTGTGAATTTGATGTTTCCTGTTAATTCGGTTATGTGAGCATTCTGCATGTAATTTTAAAAGCAGAATGCTCAAAACCATATTGAACAAATCTAATGTCATGCTGTCCAATCCAAGTTAACCCAACCCACTTGAATCCGCGCCGAACTTCGAAGAAGTCTTGAAACTGTGTCATTTAAATCTTAAAAGTACAGACAGGTAGATTGTATTCTTTATTTCTTAAAAACAAAATCGACAAAATCCTTTATTTATCTCCAATAGAGTGTAAAATGCTGAAATTAAGAACCATCTCCGAAGAGAAACGATGAATTTAGCAGAAAAAATAAAATGAACCTTTTCATAAAAATCATGGCTCATTATCCCTAAACAAAAGGGAATTTATAAGCCAGGTTTGGGCGAAGCACTGGACCAACAAAGGGAGGGTTTCTTAAAAAGTTTATGACGTTAAATTAAACCGGAAATTATGAGTATCAATGTTGTATCAGAGGGGGTGATTTGTGCCTTCCTTATCTATTGTGGGCTACTCTGTTATTTTTGTAGTTAAATTAATGTTTGTTTTATATCTGGGGGAAAAACCTCCAAGGAATTTGAATGTTTAAACCAAGGAATTTGAATAATTCTTCTTCTTAGGTATAAACTCACCTAAAATTTGACTTTAGTATTATTTATTGACAGCTGGAATTTTATATTTGAATTCAATAAACTTAGTTCTCTGAAAACTTTTGCTTGCAGCTTGAAAATTCTTGCTCACAGCTTGCTATATTTTGGAGAAACTTTATGACAGACGTCGAATTTTTAGTTGAAAAGTAGTAAAACGCCTGCCTTCTGTGACCATTGTGACTGCAAGTAACTTTTAATACGAGCGTCATTTGCATGTAAGTCGGTTCTTTTTCATAAACTACGCAGCATCATTGTTTTATTTCGCATGGCTAGAATACATAATTGTGTTGGCTTTATTATTAATTAATGTTTTGGTTGTGCTTCTGTGTATTGTGTGGCTGGCTTCGGGTGTTAGTGGCACTCTAATTTAATGTGAGAGACTTTTTTTATAATTAAATTGTAGCTTACACCTTATCTGTGAAATCTTCTTTGTGCTATATGAAATAATATTTTCAAGGTGTGGTGTATTCGTTCGTGTATTTAAATTGTTCCCATGAATCATCTACCTAGTTGAAACTTCTTGCTGAAAGCGGCTCCAAACTTGGATGCATCAGTGCTGACGTTTTCTGGTTCAGTGCGTTTCAGTGTCTACATAATCCAAATTAACTATTGTGCAGTTGCAGGGTATGCAGTCCCAAAACGTGACATGCAAACAGCGTCTGCGGCCGACTCTTGTATCCTTACAGCATAACTGTTTTTGACTTGCTGCTCTTATCTTCAGAGCACACAACCACAGTTTAAATAATATTTGCTGAGTAAGTTACGCGACCGTGAATGCCTGCGTGAAACGGGTCTTGAGCACGCGAGATTTTATTGGCTGTTACCTTAATTAGGGCGTTGTGGATAGGCTGCCAAGTGACTGGGAAATCGCAGACATGAACGGAACACCTTTGAACGTTTACATCTTGGGAAATCGCTCCTAATGCAGCTTTGATAATGTACTTGTAGACTCTCCGTGGTTAATTATGTAGAAATTTTGTTATATTTTATGTAAGAATTTTCATGTTATTGTTCATTACTTATGAACATGGGAACATAACATAGCTTTCAGGTACATATAACCTTTGTTCTGAGATCATGAACAAAGAGTGCAACTGTGGGAAATCCTAGCTTACTTTTCTTGGTTCACTGCTGGACTAATATGCCTTCCCCATACATATCCAGGAATAATTATTTTACGCCACCTATCTTTACAGCGTCTTCCCGTGTTCCGTCGTCTTATCTGTGATGATTAAAACGCCCCAAAATTACCATAAACCAATGTGATGAAAGACTGGCGTGATTAAAACGGCTATAAAAAGCGGAGTATTTTCAGGCGAGGCCTAGTTCCAAAACAACTGAAGTTAATAAGCTTTTGTTTATCTGTCCGATCTAATTTACAGCTCTCCAAAGTTTTGTATTTAATTGGACTGTGCAAAGACTAGAGGATAAATCATGGATATAAAAGTCAGTTCTTTCATTACTACCGAAATGCCGAGTTGGAAATACAACGGCAGCATTTGAATGAAATACACCAGTTGTAAAGTTGCGTATACAACATATTTTGGTGGTTAGTTGGCAATGCCAGCATACCTCTGTGACACAATTTACTGGAATTACCTAGGTATTATGTTTAAACATTGTTTTATTTTTATTACGGTATAGTTGTCCTGGCTGACTTCATCCGCCTTTGTTGGAATACTTTTTACTCATGAGTAAGAAAGAAGTGACTACTCAGATAACGGCAGATAGAGTAATTAGAATGAATATTTTTTTTTGTTTTGTCGTCGGGGGCAATCTGCACCACGGAACAGAGAATTATATAATTTCTGTGCTGCACACAGACACACATAACGCATCTCGATGCGTTGTATATTATTTTTCTCGGTATACGATACGATAGGGTAGTGTGAGGATTACCGCCGCCTTCCCGGGATCCGCATACGACCAGCCGGAGCCCTCACTCCTACCTTCCACGGATCCGAAAAGGCTACCACTCGCCCCATGAATGAATAACCTGTCGTAACCGATCCCAAATGAAGTGGGACAAAGGTAAGAAATTGATGGTAACTTCGATGTAAAGTTCTTTAGTTCCTGATGTCGAAATGTAAAAAAAAAATATCAATGGTTTCATCCACGCAAGCATGTCCGCAACTTAAAAGTAGCATTGAGTTTGACACGCAAGATTTTGCATATTGTTCTAGTTACGACTCATAATGTGGTGCTTTGAATACGGATAATTTTCCACCACCTTATGTGGCCATTGCGTGGAGCTACTTTTAATGACCATTTAAAAAACCCTTTATCGGGGACCGAGTAACTACAATTCTGTTACACTCAAACTGAACATTTGCACTCTAGAAAAAAACTGAATGAAAATACACAGATATTTTTGATCCCCGATCACGGTAGATATATCCTCAGATCTCTTAGTCATAATCATCAATCCATGTTTATGTACCTATAAGTAAGAACATTACTACTTGCAAAAAATTATTTAAAAAAATAGTTTTTATTACTTAAGTAAAAATTTACGGAGTGTCAAAAGGTATTCAGAAATAATCTCGAATTTTGGATTATAAATTTTTAAATTTTCATGGCCTATTTAAGTTGTTGTAATTCACCTTCTGTCGTCGACTGTACTACCCACAAACCAACTGCAATAACTTTACAGTGTACACTCACCATTAGTTTCTATTAGAAGTAAAAGGAAGGGAATGAAACCTAAATAGGAAGGTCAACTTGTGTAAAAAGCTGAGCTAGGGAAAGTTTTAATGTGTTTGGAAATAAATCGAGTTGTTTATCTTTATATCTATCCCTCGGTGCTCGCTTGCTCTAATGGGATGATAGAGATCCAAGAACGAACACGGCCTTTATACAAGATCCACTCTATAGTTTGTGAACACGCCCGCGGAAAGATAAAATGTTTGAAAATGACGGTAGTTTGGCGAGTTTGGCGTGAACATCTGACAAGCTAATGTCATAGTCATACAGTTTTTCTTTTTCATGCGTGTTCTTCTAACAAAAAGTTAATGGAATAGGATGAGAGTTTTCTGAGCTAGTGGACAACTCTAGACAGTGTTTTGAAGCCTCAGAAAGGCTATTTTTATTTTACCTCTTCAGTTCCACAAAAAATTTAATGATTTGTACAAAATAAAAATTTGATATTGACAGTTTCTTTTTAGTCAGCATATTTATAGTCACTGACTCGCCCCTGATTACGTATCACGCGACAGGCTTACAACACACATAAATATCAATCTTAGCCTCACGCCTCTTTGAGCGATGATTTGACAGCAATGATAACGTCAAACAAATCGCTTTTATAAAATTTTGTTCAAAACAAGCTACCTTAATGGAGTGTGGGAGTGTTGATGAATAAGCGATGTTGACCTACACCTACTTACCGGTGAGGTTGCGACATTAATAAATGATGACGTCATACGTTTATTTACCTATTACCCATGATTGAAAAGCCATCTGCTCTATGGTCAAAGCAAGTTCTCCTCCGCCACAATATTTAAGATCTATTTGATGCAGACTGTCGTATGTCTTAGTTTAGATTGAATTTTATTCCTGATATCTTTCAAAATATTTGAAGTTAGGTACTCTTATCAGCCATTGGGCTGTTGACATCAAATATTTTTTTTGAATATTTTTCTTCTTTCTTTCTCGAAAGAAGAAGAAGTAAACATTAACAATAAATCGACAATTAATGATAGATTTAAGCACTGTTCGAACCATTGACTGACATTTGCGGTAACATGACTCGACGGTTACAAAACTGCCCCAGAACAAAAGATTGCGCTATAACTGTACTCAACATTGTTTGTTGTAGATGAAACATTTTCACCCATTTATAATTCGTCGCGTTCTCGAAACAGTGAATAACGTGGCCTTTGAATACTAGGTGAAATCTGTCTCAGTGCTGGAGTTTGTTCAATTGATTTCATAAATGATAATTTCACTATCTGTACTCTCCGGTTTACTTGCAGTATGTAAACCAATGCTGAACCGTTCCATTAAAAAGCGCCCCTGACAACAAGCGTTCCATATAAAACTCACAATAACTCCCTCCAGGAGGTATTATGACTCCCCATCATCCGAACACATTAGTTTTCATCACTACCCGATTTCTTATCGTATCTTTCATAATAATTAGACACGTTTTAGCTAACCAGATCACCACCAGATAAAAACCGGAACTTAAGGTGTTATTTTTGTCAGTTTCAGTCAGGTTTCTATAGTACGAGCATAGCTTGGTTTGGGGCTGATGGTGCTGTAAAATGTTCACCTTTAATATTATTTAGCAAAGCGTCTAGCATTTTTATCGATGTTAAAAACTAACCTTTCATTTTGTTCTTTATACAAGCTCAATCCTATAAATACTGCGAAGTCTCGATTTCCGAAGTAGTAAAATGGGTTAAGTTGGTAGAGTAATGGAAATAGCATAAGCGAAAGTTAAGAGCCTTACCCACTGCGGGACACTAAACAACAATCGTGGATGACACGGCGCAGTTTAAACTCTAGTTTAAAGTTAAACTCTAACTGCTCCACGAAGTTTTGCCTTGTTTAATAATAGCTTAAACAACTCACCTGAAGGTGTACCTACCTCTAATGCTTGCACAGTGGAAAATGGATCAGCTGGTTTACAGAAATTGGGTCATCAACCCGCTGTTTTGTGTGGTAGCCCTTGAACCACTAGTTTCATCATCATCACCGCGGTGTGATGATTGATTGTCTGGTTGTAAAAAGACTTAAATAATAAATAATAAATAAATAATAAATATTGGTGGACTTTCCACACAGCACTATCTAGCCCCAAACTAAGCTTATGCTTGTGATATGGGAACCAGATAGCTGATATACTACTTATATACTTTTTTTTTTTGTAAATACATACTTATAATATGATATAACACCCAGACAGAGAACAAACATCTGTGTTCATCACACAAATGTTTGTTCACGGTGGGAATCGAACCCACGACCTACGGCGCAGAAGGCAGAGCTACTACCAACTGAGCTACGTAGGCTGTCATAACATGTAACTTAAAGTAATTAAAGTTATGATTCCCATTACCATTTTCGTTTCGCAACAGTAAGTAAGGCGGCATGTTAGATATAAAGGATAGTACGGGTTAAAACACGTCCCAAAAATGATATGGGTAAAAATCCTCGTGCTTTTCTTTTATTAAGTTAGGTATGTTTAGCTTTGTCTATCTCTCGATCATCGCAATGACCACAGACAAGTTGAATTGATTGATAGGGTTACAATAACAATCCATTATCTTATTAGATCGAAATTACATTCACTGCTTGAAAATGTTCTTTTTTTGGACTCTAGTAGTCTTGATGTCTCTCGTCTTAGATGTATTCAGCATTCCAAGTAAAATAAGATCGATAGAATCGTTTGTTATCTTGAATATTATTCGAAATAAAATGAAATTCATGTATTCGACGTCTAAGTAGACAGAAACATGGAATGCGAAATTCGATAAAAAGAAAGGAAAAAATAGTAGACGCAGGTGTGATGTAGGGTGAAGTTACTGAGCAATTCTTGTTGGTATGCCAAAATTGGAATAAGGTAGGTATTTTTTATTTTAATATGTTTTACTATGCCGAGGTCAGCCAAAAATTAGTAAGCACTTCTCGACTGTACCTCTGATGAGTAATTATACAATTAATTCTGCGAGGCACCCAACATTGAGGAACTTTGTTTTTGTAAGAAATGAGAAACACCCAGAGTTCTGTTTGTACCAAGTTTTGCATTACGGCCTTTAAGGTTGATGACCTTTAATGGGGAGCTATACCAAAAGAACAAACCTATAGCAAATCGACGACATTTTGAGGAACGTGGAAAGTCTACCTTTAGCACATTGTTTCGTGATACGATAAGAAGATGGATGGAAAGGGCTGAGAATCGTTTTTCCTGGAGATATAGGGGAGGCCTATGTCCAGCAGTGAACTTCATCAGGCTGATTATGACGATGATTGATTGACACAGCTCTGTTGATAGATGATCCCGAATCCCTCTCTTAAAGTAAATCAAACTCCTTATCACTACTATATGAATTTTCGGGATGTCCTACATGTTTATGACTATTTCTCTGTTATACGTTCTGTCCTTCTGCAATCGACCATGCATGTGGTATAGAGCACGTTCGCTCTGAGATCGAAAATGTCATTGGAATTGCGCAGATCTGCAGCTGAATTGATTTTCTGATTAGTTTGCTGTGAATCGTGCAGTCAATATCTTATCTGATGATTAGAATACTAGCAGGTACGATATGTTAGGTAAATACATCGAGTTAGTAATTAATTAGTCATCGTTTGGCTTCGGAAACTAGCTGTATGTTTTACGCCTAGTAACTAATCGTTTTGAAACTCGTTCCTGCTTAATTATTCGCATTCCAATGCAACTACAACGGCATTTAATCTGTTAAGGTTGAATCAAGCAGCATTTTGCAGTATCACCGATGTCACCATTTTTATGAGTCTCCCAACATGGGAAAATTCTTCATTTTACTCCGAAATCAACAGGTCTACTTTTATTGGCTGCACGTCACCTGATATGGAGCGGATAAGCTGTGATAGGTGAAAGATTGTGTTATGGAATAGGATAGAAGGATACGCTATCGATTTTGGATAGAGACGTGCTATTTTTTTGATAGATCTGATTTTACAAAAGTTTATGTGAGATAGTTGATAACCAGATAACTATATTACTTACATGCCTATGCTTGTGTTTAAAATTCCTGTTTTGGTCAACGACAAAAACAAGTTTTGATCCTTATTAGTTTTCAGATTTCTTTGAATTTAGCAGAAATGACAAAAAATCGGTTTTCGGATAGTTATGGCTCTAGATGGATTCTCAATTAAAGCCCAAAACTTCAAACAAAAGTGATCGGTTTTAAGAAATGTTTGAGCATAACAAACCAGAAATATTCATTCCCTTTTATCGAAGACAACATCTGCAGCTACTACAATCTATGGCAATGACAAATTAATACGGCTCCCAAGTCCAAATAGAAGTACAAACTTTCATTCTTATACAAAGCATTTAAAAATCAAACAAAAAATACTATTTAAGAAAGTAATCTGAAACTCAGTAATTTAATAATCCACCTTTCTCTTTGCCTTTCCTTGCCTCTGGCTTTACTATACAGATGATATATCTATTTAAACTATTTGCCAGCTTTGTGATAGTTGGGCCAATGGCGCGTCACTTTGGAACCGCAGTAGCTAACTATGCCGGAAATAGATGCTCGGCTTAGCACTGCACTGGACCAGAAGCCTTGGAGGCTAGACTTTAATAGGAGCAACTCAGACCGACTATACCTACATCTAAATAGGTCAATATCCTTTGAAATTTGATTGAAGTTTCGTGTCGAACGAACTGCTAAACCACCAATAACTATTGTTCTCGTCTTTGCTTAGACTACTGCCGAATTTATTTATTGAATTTAATGTTATAGCTTAGTCTTAATATTCTTTAGTTAGATGACCAAACATTACATATAACGTAACACATTTTGCAGTATTGTGGTACTAGGTTGGTGACATATTGCAAGACCAACGCCGCATACATCCTAAAAACCTTAACCTATTCAAGATCTCTTGGTACTAAGAGATATGAGGGCATATCTACCAAGCTTATGGATCAAAAGCTTTAAGCAGTTTTTATTGTTTATTTTACCTGAATAAAAGGGATTGTTGTAAAAATTAAAGGAAACCAGCAGGCTGATCGCGTAACTTTTGTTACATTCCAAATCCGGTTGCATATGTCAATTTTGGCAGATTTGCGATGACCAAAATTGACATATGCAACCGGATTTTGAATGCGACAAAACTTACGTAAACAAGGGGCTGATGAATCTAAAAATGAGAAAAACAGTTGTGTATTGAGCATTTATTTCGAATAATATCGATTTTCCGTAACGTTTGTCTCGTATCAAAACGGGTTGCCTAGCAATAGCAACGTGCTATACGACAATTGACACACAATACCACTGCCATTACTTACTAACTGCCATAATTCACTTAGTGTCTGACACGGTGCTTCCTGACTTACATCGCCTCACTTCATTTACTTATTGCTTTATGTCGCTCGTTCTGTACTGATACATGTAATGAGCTCGTCTAATTTATAAATCTTTATCGATGGTTCGATTGTTCATTCAGTTATTGAAAAGTTCCTCTAACATATGAAATTTTTTCTTTTCAACTAAAAATGCAAACACGAAATTTTTTTACGTGTGTTTGTGGTCTGTTGTGTTTGTGGTCTGTGTGTGTTTGTTGTACTGGCTTCACCTAGTTTATAAGACGTTTGTTTCGAAGTGAATCTTTTTTAATTAAACTGAATAACTGATTTGATTTGAGTTGTTTGGAGAATATCTGATATTTTCTATTAAACAAAAGACTCAAGGGATTTCTTAAAAAAAAATCTTTAAATTCAATAAATACTTAAGACAAAATATAAATAAACTGACCTTTCATGCCTTTGTACGACCGCTCGTTTTTCCAAAAATGCCTTTCAAAGTAACAATATCGCAGTTTTCCGGGAAAACCGTGATTTCGCCTCTTTAAAAGCCCGTTCCGTCCATACCTCACAATTAAGAATGCTCTGGTCATCTTAGGCCAAATAATAGTTTGGGTCGCATCGTATTTCGTACCCTAATAATGTTGTAATGGCGCTCACGACAATTCTGCGGTGCTCTGACATATTGCAATATGTTTATCGCTCGCGTTTACGCACTATGTTTTCCCTTTTATATCTTTTACGCCAGCTTCGTGTTACATTTTCATCAGATTTTTTGTCCCACAATAGAGGCACAGAATAAATAACAGGTTCGAATATTTTGTCAGCCATTTTGGTCGTATTTTTGTAGGTTCAAACAGAAGCTGAAAATGAAATAGGTAGATCAATAAGGTCCTTAAAGGGTTTGCTAGAGGAATAAGTTAATAAAAAATATGCATTATGTATGTGATCCTCACGGTAGATATTCTCTTAGGTCTTAGATGATGTAGTCCTAGCCGTTTTCGGCTACGGCGACTGTTAATGGATCATATTATCTGCGTGAGGGTCGCATTTGGTATCATTAGTTATATTAAAGTTCTTATGAAACTTACAAGAGTCGGGTTGATAAAGATAGAGGTATGTAGAGTTCTTTTGGTTGGGAGCTCAGACCAAATAAAAACTAAAAGACGGACTTCTGTGCACAGCAAAGTGAAGCCGGTCAAACTACGCCTCGCACGCACACACCAAATCGGCCCACGCAACACATCTTTACAAAACTGGCTTCACTTTTCCGCGTGTGTGCGTTTAGTTGTGTATGTACACGGGGCGAGGCGTAGTTTGACCGCAACACATCTTTAGAAAACTGGCTTCACTTTGCTGTTCACAGAAGTCTGTCTTTAGTTTTTATTTGGTCTGAGGTTGGGAGTCAGTCGGGTAGTCAGATTAACAAAACCTTTCTATGGCACGTGCCCTGATTTGATAGTAAGTTTTCATAAATGACAGACTGCAAGCCGCTAGCCTATCGCAGTTGCTGGCTTCTTTAGATCACTGGCACTGCACACTGGTAAGCTCAATAGGTAATAGAATAGTTTAGTTACCAATGGTGACTAAACATGGTAACTTACCATGCTATTTGTAGAAAGAAATGTTTCGTAACATCGTCAGCTCACTAAGAATAATGATCATCCACACAGATCAATGACTCATTGGTATTCTTTTGAACTCTCCAAATACTTGAGGAAATTTAAGTTACGCAATCAAGATTCATAGGTACCTACTTATGATTCACCATAAGTCTTCAAATTGAACACGGATGAACCAATTTTTTCCGATTAGTTCCGAGTATAAAACTCTAATGTACATTACCGTTCAAAATTAGAACCACTTTCATACAGACTTGATTTATTCTGTGCCCGATTTGATCTCAAAACTATAATGCCCCTTCTCAGACAAGTAGAGATTGTTTTGATTAGAAAGAGACAGATTGCTGGTCATTTGAGTCACTCGGAATCCGTGAGTCACGATCTCGTGGTCACTGAGTCACGTGGACTGTCGTGTCCTGTACTGGATTAATCATTGGCGCCGTTTGTAGGGATACAACAACAAGTCACTGTAATCTAATTCTACTAATATTATAAATGCGAAAGTTTGTAAGTATGGATGAATAGATGGATAGATGTTTGTAACTCTATAAATCCAGAACGGCTGAACGGATCTTGGTGAAAATTGGCACAGAGATATATTATAGTCTGGAATAACACATAGGCTACTTTTTTCCCGTGGGAATACCGGGATTTAAAACTACGCGGGTGAAACCGCGGGGCGCTACTAGTATATTATATGGATATTAACAAAGTGAAGTCGGTTAAAAAAGAGTATTAGCTTCATATCTTATTTCTAGAGTTTTTCGGTGTTGAATATCCACCAATATTTATTTATTCAAACAATGGCGCAATTAAAATAGTGATTAATGAAATGCTGCTCTCTTGAACATATTTTCATTCGGAATTCAACATATTGCATACTCTCAGCAGGAATTCCTTTATTAGTGCACTCATGGAACAGACAAAACATTTCTGTGAGTGCACTCCTACATAGTAGAGTAAAATATATTAGTTTTAACTGTCACACATACACGGCTTTTTTAGATAAAACTACAAAAATAATTGTATGTAAATAGGTATAAAAAAATTGTAGTTTTCCTAAACTATCTTACTTAAATACCTTTATTGTATCTGTTTGTTTACCCCAATAATAAAAGAAAACGTAACTTTTTATATAAGTTCTCACCTACTGAATATTATGTAGTGAACAATAATTTTATTTTAAATTTAGAAAAATTCGCAGCAACAAGAGCAATACAAGATACCTATAAAAATCCCTTAAGAAAAAAGATGGCGGGCTTTTGGCTATTAACTGTACATTTTGCCCACTTCCTTTTAATAGCACAACATCCGAAAAATATAAAATTACAAAAGCAAAGTGTTTCTGGTGTTGTAATAATCTTTGCCTGTTTCGGAGGCGGTTAAAAAGATGAATCTAATTAAAGCCAGGCTTTGATCTTCGGGTTAAACAAACAGTTTATAATTAACAGTAACTAAAAGCTGCGCGCAGATAATTTATATTTTACCTGTAAATAATAGCAGATCTGAGCCATTTTTTATGAGTAACATTTTAGCAATGTTTTTTTGAAAGAAAAGAGTATAGAGTAAGTGTAAGAGAAAAAAACTCTTTCTATTGTAGGTAGGTAAGTCGTGGTGAACACGAGCTGTCTTTTTTTAACTCCTTGATGAAACAAGCATATCGAATGATGCACCCGATCGGTGTCCGTGTAGCTATAGTTACGCTTTAGCACGGTCCACCTGATGATAAGTGGCCTGACCATCACCCACAACAAAGTATTGTCTCGTAAATAACGCACGTTCGAAACGTGCACAACGCACTGTCCTGCGTCCATCAACTTGAGTTATACATTTTTTTTTTAAATAGGTAGATACATACTTTAGTATATATTTAAAGTTGTGGGTTATATAAAGTGATTAAAGAAAAAGGGTTATTTGGTCATACCCGCCCTGAGCAGGGTCACACGTGACCCATTGCTTCGTAACTTTGTTAGCAAGTCCAGAAGAGATTGTTAAAAAGGATAACACAGGTACTCATATGGAATACGGTTAGTTAAAAATGGATTTGTATCGGGTGTGACGGCAGGCAAGTTTAAAAAACAGTCGATTATTATAGAAGGGGTTAAAGTTAGTTTTTTTTGCATCGACGAAATATCGAATCTATATTAGCGAAACTAAGATTCACTCGTCCGGTCAAAAATTACGCACTTATTTCACCACCTTTGAGTTGAAACTCTGTCAAGTAAAAATACACTTGTCCTTGTTTTTCAAAAGTTCAGACGGAAATATTACTTAAATAAAATATTAATTTTACTTGACTTGCGTTACTAAGAAAGTTAAATGCTTAACTAGGCACTAAACTTCTAGGAAATATGGTGCCCTTGCGTTTGTTGCCAATAAACTCTTTTTTGTAAGGGGGAGCGCCTTCTGCGCTTGACAGTAGCCCTGTCGGCAATCGTCCTACGATAAATACTGACAAGCATTTAGTCGATTCGAAAAAAATACGAGCTATTGTAACATCTTGGGTATGGTGATGTAGTTAGTATTATCATAGGTAAGTATTGTTGTTGTGGTCTTGGGTCTCCTAACGGATCTCTTCGTGTCTCACTCGCCGACAAATTAAGTAGGTATCTACGATCTAAAACGGCTATTTTGTCTATCTCGGTGACCTTGGTTCTCCTACGGATTTTTAGTTTCTAACTCGCCCACTCCAATTTTGAAATCAACCTCTTGTTAGGGTTAAGCTCGCTTTTGTTCATGTCCCATTTTTCTGTCATTTTCCTATGTATTGAATTGTGTGCAATCTACGCTCTCTCCCAGATGTATAGACGATTATCCCAGTTCCACAAAGCTGATTCGCATAATCAGACTACGCATTGATCAGCCATTGATACTCATGAATAGTCTATACCTTTGGACAGTCAACATGGCAATCGCAAAAGGCGTCTATTGACCTATTGAAACTTGTTTTTGCAAACACAATGGGTATTTTGCTGTCGTAAAACTATTAAATTTCTTAAACTGCGAATGCGGTAAATGTGTATTTTATTATTTCTTCATCTTGAAACTAACTAAAAAACAATTCAAAATAATCACTGAGAATGCTGCAATTTCTGGTTTTAATTACAGTCACAAATAATCTCAAAATGGTATTTATTCAGTACAATCACTTTGAATCTTGTATGTCTGGAAAAAGACTTATACCCTATGTGGTGCACAATCGATTTTATAGGGGGGAGGTGCATTCATTGGACAATGAATCATCCATCTTCGATAAATGCACGAACATAGTTTGAAACTAAAGTAGGCTCAGCATTCGTCTCCGTCTCGTCATTCGAAGAGCAAAACGAGAAACGATGATTCAGTGACACTGTGCGGTAGTGGAGTCTTGTGCAATACAGTCCATCTCAAGGTTGTCTGGAAGAGATTTTAACGATAAGACCGCTAATTTTATTCTACCATGATGTTTTCTGTCCTGCTATGTGTAAATCTTAGGTGGTGTTATAAAGTATAAAGTATTTTGTAATATATCTCTTGAGCCTGGTGCGTCTCTGACTTTCCACGGTCATACTGAAAAAACCGGACAGTCTCTTTCTGACTGTCCGGTCTTTGATTATCGTCCGTAAATCAATTGAGCTTACAATAATATCCTTAGCAGGTAACACTTCGTTTCATTTCAAAAAATGTTACACGGCTTACCGGAATCCCGTTAACGTTATCGGGGGCGCAACTAACTAAACTCTAATTGAATTACCGTCTCTCTGTAGCCTGTACTATGAAATACGGTTTTGTGTGTTGTGTTGTTCTGGAACCATTTGTGTTTGCTCTGTAGTAGTTTTGGACAAGAAAGCCGGATAAACTTAACACTGAATTAAATTTAGCGAAAAAAACATTGTTAAAAAAGGAATATTTACAAGACAGGAATACACCACGCTTTAAATCTACAATTCGCACTTTAAATTCATACTGTAGTTCCTATCGAGTAGTATCTATCCTTTCTTGTAAAAGTAAACTTTAATATTTTCACTAGGCGGTTATAAAAGAATATTTTGTAGACACCAAATGTCTAGTACTTGTACTATTCTCATTATTCATAAAAATAAATAATCCCCAAATATATCCAACAATATTACGTGCGTTCACCTCCCACAGTACCTATAATAAATAACCATGAAAATGTTATCAAAATAAATAAGTAAGCACTTCAATTATCCATGATCTTCTGCGTCGTGACTTCTAGTGGAAAAATAAGAATAAGGTTAAGGCCGCACTACGGTTAAACCGCTGCGGTTTTTAACCGCGTGAATTTGTGCCCCTAGACAACTAATACAAGCGGCCGCACCTGCGTTTAAATTTTTCTAGGGGCACAAATTCACGCGATTAAAAACCACAGCGGTTTAACCTTGGTGCGGCCTTAGCCTAATATAATCTTGTTTCCGGTCACAATTGATTTTGCCGGACGACAAGATGACGGACGGACATCTCTAGGTGTGAGCTTTCGTAATGTGGATTACGAACAGATTTGTAACTGTATTATTTATTGGTTTCTGTTCATGCTGCACGTAAAATACGAATTAGGTCTCTTTCAGAAGATTTCGGTTACAAAAACGTTGATTGATTTCCTATGCAATCTATTTAACTTTCTTTGGGCTTAGTTTCTGTTTTAACTTAAGAATGCTTCTCTGTTTCAGGTATGTCTGATCGTGATCATCATAGCAATAATCTGCTATGGAGAGCTAAAATCTAAACTATCGAGACAACAAGGCAGGTATATTGTTTTTGGAACGACTTTTAGGCTAGAAGTAGAATAGTTAAAGGCGATTTAGATTTTAGGCAGGTTACATGGTCTAACTGAAATCAAAGGAGCTTGCAGAGGGCGTAGTCGCAGTTTTGGTTGACACATTACACGCGTGTATGGTGTACACTACACGCAGTTTGAAAATAAGAAAAGTCGGTCGTGTCCGCTAGGGGCGCTTTTCTTATTTTCATACAAAAACTGCATGTAGTGTACACCATACACGCGTGTAATGTGTCAACCAAAACTACGACTACGCCCTCAGAAGCGTACATCAACTGTCGAGTGGAGTGATGACGTCAAAACGACGAAAGTCACTCGGCTGTCACCAACAACTGGGGAATCATCAGGGTCTTGGTGATCAAGGACAAAGACATTTTGGCGTTAACTTATCCTAGCGATACCCGACCTTATTCTATTGTAGTTAGAGATATAAATACAAATACATTTATTTACCAAAAACACTTACATTATAATGGTTACTGATGGGCCCCGCACAAGGACAAGCCTGTATCGCGGGAGGAGATAAGTTTACACCAAAGTCAAATTCATTCGAGACTAGAGGTTAGCCCCTTCTTTTCGCCGAAAAGTAACTTCATCTCTCCTTTGACATTTATGTAATATTTCCGAGCAAGATTATCGTGCAGTTGAATATAATGTTAATTTATGTCTGTTGCACTTGTTTTAAGTTCCTTCCTACAGTCTGAATTGATCTGAAGGCTAATAAAGGTTAACTCCTCAAGCTTGCCGATGCAGACTCAATTAAAACTAATAAACTACCTACATTCTCGTCCCGTAGCTGTACTGACAAGAGATCATTCATTCATATACTTCTATCTCTAATATTCTATGCATAGTAAAAAATGTCTATCTATGTAAGTATATAATGTATTAAATATATCAGTTATCTAGTACTCATA
The DNA here is from genome assembly GCA_963576535.1 of Plemyria rubiginata. Classification (NCBI taxonomy): domain Eukaryota; kingdom Metazoa; phylum Arthropoda; class Insecta; order Lepidoptera; family Geometridae; genus Plemyria; species Plemyria rubiginata. The sequence goes on from OY754926.1 coordinate 6,684,568, forward strand.
TCACACGCTTTGAGTAGCTTACTTTGGGGCTAGATGGTGCTGTGTTGATTGTCTAGCATTATTTATTCTATATTCTTGTGGGTCGAGTCCTAGCACACTGGTTCCGTCATCCACCACTTTGAACCTAATAATATCCAGTAAGAAAAGTACCTACATTCGCTGGTATTCCAGGCCACAAGTAGCAATCCCATCGCTGTTTTTCGAATACTAACTATCCACTGAGTTTCTAAAATACAATGATTCTCGCATATTTGCAGTCTGTACAGTTTGTGATGTATTCTTCTTTAAGTAATAAATAAATAAATGCTGGTTGACTTTTTATGAGTAGGTGAGTAATTAATGGTTTCATAATAAATACCTACTTTTTTTGTTTCTTTCTAAACTGTGCCACAAAGAAAGAAAGAAGACTATATTTGACGTATGTTTGGAAAAAAGGCGGTATCTGTCTGAAACCGGTGTTACGTAAGTCTGTATAAACCAGTTAGAATGGTACTCAGTCAAACCTTGACACGCTTGTATGTACAGCAGTAGGTTAGGTATACCTAACCTAGGCACCGAGAACTCACGGTAATTGTGTTGTCGGTCTATTGTAATTTGTGGCGTATTGAATGACATACACAACATGTACTACTTACGTTTCTGGTTATTCGCTTCCGTTTTTTAAATCAAGAAGTACAAGTATTCTGTATAATAAGTACTGCACTACTAAAAGTACTACAAGTATTTCTGTATTATAAGTAGTACTAATTCTGTCAACAACACGCCCAAGTGACTGTGGAACCCTACGGATATCATGTTACCATTTGTCATACAAGAGATAACTTGTATTTTTTTTAGGAATATTTTATCTTTCTGAGTATTTTTATACATTTTATACATATAGAATAAAAAACATTATGGTAAAAAAGACATGAAAAACATTATGATAAAAAAGACATGAAAAACATAATGATAAAAAAGACATGAAAAACATTATGATAAAAAAGACATGGACATTTTGATAAAAAAGACTAGGTAGGTACTTAATGAGTAATTAATAAATTAATAATTGAATAAATTGTAGTTTTTTCTTCTATATCATGCACTATATTACCATCAGTAGTACGATTAGCATCCCCTCTGGTGTTGCTGGTAGCCCATTCTACTCGCCAGCCAGATATGGATAAAAAAAGTCTCTTGTAACAGTCTGTAATCAGCGCCATAAATAAATATCGACCATAAAGCCATTTCACGGCGGAATTAAACTAGTCAGTCAAAGTAGGTCAACAGTCAGCACGCTATCATGATGATTGCTTAATTTTTATTGATAAAAGTCGCAAGTAAGGTAGCCAAGCAGCCACGCTGTGTTTCGGTTTGAAGAGTGTGGTCGCCGGTGTAATTACAGGCACATGAGGCTTAACATCTGTATGCCTCAAGTTGATGGACGCAGGGCAGTGCATCGTAGTGCACGTTCCTATTGTGCGTGACCTACGGGGCAATGTTTTGTTTATTGGTGATGGTTACCACTTAACATCAGGTGGGCCATCTGCTTGTTCCATCAGCTAGTTATATAAAAAAAATAGTCTTAGGGCTTATGATGACTCTGGAAAGCCAGTGAAACAACCAGTGTGCAGCGCAAAACTAGATATCCTGCTTCCTATCCTTCATGCATAATATATAAAATTTGCGATGTTTAGGTGTTTCCGGTACAATCACACCCTTACCTAACCAATTATAGTTGCAACCTGAACAAGCATATCCTCTACACCGTAGACGGCATCATCACTTAACATCAGGTGAGATTGCGGTTGTAAAAAAACTGTTAATCTCAAAACAATAACGGGAACGGGACAGTAAAACAAATAAACGCCATAAAAGGGAAATAGCCTTGAATATTTTAGCAATCAGTACTTAAATGCGAGCGAACCCGCAGGCGTCGGCTAGTCTTAGATATATTTATTTAGGAATTGAAACTCTGGCACGAAGTAATGCTAAAGTTTTGTTTTAGCTGCGCAATAAGCCCTTGTTTCCTTTGAACCGGTCACCGCTACAAAATGCCCGCTATTCGCAATCATAAAGGTGACTACACACCAAACCCGCCGGCATGCGGCTTTTCTGTTTAAGGCTTGTTTTGTATGTATATTTTGGTTTTTTGGCATCCACACCAAACCCACCGGATAAAGCCAACGGGCAGGCGGCTTTTGGTGTGTAGACACCTTAAGGTTTCATTTATTCGAAACGAGGATGCATCTAAGACTAATATGTTAAGTTCTTCAAAAGGTTCGTCTTCGTTCGTCCAAATTAAAACTCAAACTATGTCTATCGTCTTTACTTTCGGTGACTTTACTTATCGGCGTCTATAATCTTTTCTATTAGAAAAATCCATGCTACGAACGTCCGGATTCGAATCTACAGCCTTAGAATTAACACGCCTGACTGCTACAACCAATACTCTTGGACTTCCCAATAAAATACTGTCATGTCTGCGCATAATGGAACACTCTAGAGTCTAAACGCGGATACAGAAGTCCAATACTGTCATGTCTGTGCTTGAGTCAGACAAAGGGTCAGTCTTCAATTTCGGGCCCGTCTTCGTTCTACCGGTCGTAAAAGACAGTTACCGCATTTTCGAAAACAGGCCTTTAAGTTCACAAAGTGATTTCACTAAACAATAGGCGCGCGTGCATAGCAGACCACGACCGAAACCAGTTACAAAGGCTAGTTTCGTTCGTAACCCGTACTTCTACTAACTCGTATCTACTCTACTGCTTATACAGAGAGCTCACTTTTCCTTGCACTCAAATTAAGCTAAATGGACAGCGTTTTATTTATACGTAGGTGATCCTGTTTATACCAGTCCGGTACGTTTAACGTGCCTATACATATAACAACAATACTATTCGACTACAAAAATAATTCTAAAAAAAATTTTTGAATAACATTATTATATTTCTTTCACTTCAGATATAATTACCATGTAGTATTTTTAACTTAACTTACTCCGTATATACAGTAAAGTTCTAAGCGCATAAAAGAAGGATCTATTAGCTTTTAAATTTTTTGATATTAATTGTACCGTCTGTCGTCCTCTGTTCAACGACTTAGCAAAAGTTAATTGATAAGTTTGCTATCGTAACTACAAATACCATTATAGATTTATGTCTACTAGGTAACTAATATTATAAATTACAAAGTTAAAAGTTAAAGTAATTTAGGCCTTTAAAAGGATAATACATACTAGGTATTACCTAGGTCGTAGGCGGAAACGAATTAAGAACCATTAATTTACAAGTAAGTAAACATGTTTTAATAAAACTCAAACGCCAATTTAAATATTTGCCCTGGACGCGTTCTCATTCAAAAATATTTATGAATGAGGAAAAGTCGCCGTACACACGCGAAGTGTAACGAAAGGAATTTTTTCGGTAGGCGATTTTCCGTTTAAAGTCTTGCTTTCAGGGTGTAAGTAGAGTTGCTGAGTAGAGTCACGCGTATATTAGACATAAAAAAAACACGGAATACATTTCGTTGTCTTATGCAGAGTAATAATTAGATAGGAATGGTGGGTAAGTATACAAAACAACTGGCCTTTGTCACTACAAACATAATATAAAACAGAGTCGCTTCCCGCTGTCTGTCTGTCCGTCTGTCCCTATGTATGCTTAGATCTATAAAACTACGCAACGGATTTTGTTGCGGTTGTTTTTAATAAAGTGATTTAAGGTTTATATTTGAAAGAAAGAAAGAAAGAACGTTACGTAAGCGAAGCTGCGGGCACAAACTAGCATAAAGATGGATTAAACTTACAAAAGGCATTTATGACTGAATCTCGGTATTTAGTGGAACTATTAAAGGAAACTATTACAATTTACGAGTTGTGGGGAGTTGAAGCATGATTTACCGCGAAATTTCCCGTTCGCCCCGTTAGCCTGTTTTCAAGTAGAAAATATTGTTGGTCGCGTAGGTAATTTACGACATTTCGCTAAGCCCTTGGGTCCTTTCTTGGGACATTGTGTAAAACGGAACTGGGTTGTTGGGAAGTTAAGTGCCTAATTGAATATGGGGAGTGTTGCTTGGCTCTTATTTTGTGCAAATTAGTTGAAATTACTTCGTTATTTGGCTGGGCCCTTCGTTCTGTCTCAGTTACTCTGCGTGTAGGTTAGACAGAAATTAGGCAGAAGTACCGTTGCTCTTAGGATGTATTTTTCTTCTAAGGTTATCGTTATTCATTTGTTTATGTTCTCGGTTCTCAAAATTTTATTTATTGCCACTGCAACCATTACACTCCTCCCATTCTTCGCGATTAACGCTGTTACTCGTCCATACCAGTGTCTAATAGTTGCACTTTATCGGTATTTGATATTCTTGTTTATATTTGCTTTTTATAAGGCCTTATTGTGTAGTAGTCCGTTCCTACATGACTCGAACACATCGACTACACATCGTCGCGAACACAGGTTATAGTGTTTTTACGTATTCGTATAGTTCGTGAAAAATAGGCGAATTGAGTAACTACTTATCGTCGTATTTCGGAAAATAAGAAGAATACGCGACACAAATAGCACGAAAACATTTAAATCACACTTCGATGTCATCGCGCGCCACACTGACTGACTTAAAATGTTACTAAGATATACAAGCAAAATAGACTAAATTATGATTCTACGGGCGTACTTTTAAAGTGCAGCAATGCAATTGACAAAATTTGCGAAGTGAACGCGGGTCTTTGCTGCGCTGCTCAGTTCTTAATGAAATCGCTACTAGTTAAAAACTACAGCTTCAATAAAGTGGCAAACTGGCGAAGTCGTTAAAACGTCCCTTTCGGATAAAAATACTTACTTAAAACTGTATACAAGGCTCAGTCTCCGATACTTACCACTGAATATCAAAATAAATATTTAGTGCTCGCCTGAAGTATTAAGAGACAGTCAATCGCAAAACAACTTCTTGATAGCACATGCCAGAAATCTCCGATAAACGACAACTTACCGCTATCCAGGCGAATAAGTACTAAAACACCAAATATTTTGGTTATCAAGGTGGATATAAGCTATATGACGTTAGCAAGCTCTTAGAGAACCAAGGTTTAACTTTGTGAAATGCCAGTCGAAGGTTTCTCTTCCAGTGAAAGCTTAGTACATTGTGATCATGAGACTATTCGGGCTCGTCAAACTAACTAGCGAAGTTGTTAAATCTCCTTTTGTAAAGTTTTCGTATGACTTGCCACAATATTGTGGCGTTTTGGAGTCTCGGTATAATTTTTGCAATATTTATTTTCGCCGTTGACGGATACGTTCAGGAGGACATCATCATCATCATCATCATCATAATTTTGGAGTGTCTACCTCAGAGAGCACCGGTGCGGTAGTGGGAATTACCTCGCCTTTGATTGTAAGGTCGTTTCTAATCCGGTCGAAGCACAAATGGTTTTATGAAGCATTTCAACCACCACTTTCTTATGTGAACCAGCGACTCAGTAACTTTGCTTGTCTTGAATCCCAGTTTGTTTTGTCTAAACTCATATTGCCCAGCAAGTTTAGGGTTCAAGGTATCAGTAACCTTACTATCATATGATCAGTTGTATTATAATCGGCATAATTCAGTAAAAAATCCCACGTGAACGCTCGCCGCGCTAAACCTCCACGTGGTGATGCGAATGGAGGTGCGCGGGCGTCGGTCAGTCGGGGTCGATGACCGGAGCCGCTCGACAACCTTTGTAGTCTCAACGGGTTGCTTGGAAACCGGTTTCCATTGAAGCACGGTAAGCGCTACGATAATCGGAAAGGCATCTTCGGAAAAAGTTGCCTTAAAAATATAATTACAGATTTCTTGCTATAAAAAGACCTTTGATTACAATCTGACCTGATGGTGAGCGACGATGTAGTCGACGTTGGAGCAGAACGGTCTAGAAGACACCTATTCACTCTTGTCTTGAAGATATTAATCATGTGTCAGGAAAGACAGACGATAACTATTCTCTTCCAAATACATAATTATATTATTATATTATGTATTGGTAAGATTTGAATCTTAAGGTTAACATTTAAAAAAGTAGGTATTAATATATGAACTCAATGTTCTACATACGAACAGAAACAGTTGTGAGAATGTGGGTTTTGAAGGTAAACGGATATTTTGTGCTGAAATAATATTAAGGCAAAAATAAATAATGCAGAAACGAAACTTGCATTATTAAAACATCCTACAAAACAGCATAAATATGTAATGTATTAATTTTTATCTCATTGTTGTAAAATATACTGTGTTCAAAATTAAAGTTATCTTTAATTAAAACAAATGTAAGAGGACGTCTGTCTGTATAGTTTTTATCTCACAAGTAAATGATGATGACTGTTTTAAGTTATTCTAATTATAGAATGTAAAACTGTTTTTTTAATAAATTCTATTATGTAACACAGAAATAGATTTGAAACCCTGTATTTATATTTGGACGAGCCTCTAATTTACATACCCTCAAATAAGTTGAATCGGGGGTACTACTTTCATACGTACATACACAAAATCACGCATATTTCCAATAGAGGTAGGCCTCCACCATTTATACTTGTTACACGGTACTTGGTAAGTACTTAGAAATATGAGAGATGTCTAACGTGCCCGGGGATTAAGTCGTGAGATATTATTGTTTTAGTTTATTAGCTTTAGTTTATTAAATTTTTGCATATGACATATGATTTTGCTTGTATTAATAAAAAAAAATCGCTCAGGCGAAATTACGAGCATAAGCTAGTGAATATGAATACTACTTAGAGCGAGTCTGCATTGAATTAAATCGGAGGACAATGGAAACAGTACCCGCATGGTGTCACGGTCACATACGCGTATAGAGATTTTTAATGTTAAAAAATTTATGTTTCTTGAATTTGTTTTGTTGTTAATTTTCAAATTCATTTTGAATTTAAGCTTTGTTAACTATCACTACATAGTATAAAACAAAGTCGCTTTCTCTGTCCCGATATCCTCATGTCCCTATGTCCCTATGTATGCTTAAATCTTTAAAACTACGCAGCGGATTTTGATGCGGTTTTTTTAATAGATAGAGTGATTCAAGAGGAAGGTTTATATGTATTATACATTCATGATATGTGCACCCGAGCGAAGCAGGGGCGCGCGGGCGGGTCGCTAGTTGTTAATAAGACTACATAAGGACCTTTTTAAATTTTGTAATAAAATATGAAGCTGAATTACTTAGTGATTGTTGAAAAATCGTTCTCGCTCGATCGATCTCCAAAATGTTTAAAAACGATTTACCCTTTTTTCTTTTCGAATTTTATTGTATTGCGAGAAATTCTTATATACTTAATAGTTATTACTTAACTAGTGCTGACTGTACACACAACGCCCGCCCCGTTAAAGCTTTAGAAAGTTATGAATAAAGTTATCAGAACAATATCAAAAATATTCGAAGGTAAATATGTGAAAATAACATTCGAAACCAACTCTGTTCAGTCCATTATTCCACTGGTCGGTGCCAACAACCCATCATTGTTTTCAGTTACGATTGTGAGAATCTCTATAATTAAATTATACTTTACTTCAATTTACGTACTATGCTTTGTTTGTTTCGTTGCCATATTTCAGGGACAGTGTCCATTATAAAGAACTTGAAAGAATTGAGAAATTGATGTATACTGAAGTTCTGCATCAGGCATACAATCGTTGATCACTGACAGTGTGAGCTTTGATCTGGAAATCAAGAATGAGTGAAAATGTAATTCTCATAATGAAGACTATAATTAATGATATAACTACGAGTATATTATGACGTCATCACTGCTCTATACTTTCTGCATTTTGATGACGACTAGCATCAGGTGGGCCGTTTGTCTATTATGTATTACATATAAAAAAATTAATATGCCACAAATGCTTTTTTTTTTATACAACTAGCTGATGGAACAAGCAGATGGCCCACCTGATGTTAAGTGGTAACCATCACCTATAAACAAAACATTGCCCCGTAGGTCACGCACAATAGGAACGTGCCCTACGATGCACTGCCCTGCGTCCATCAACTTGAGGCATACAGATGTTAAGCCTCATGTGCCTGTAATTACACCGGCGACCACACTCTTCAAACCGAAACACAGCGTTGCTGCTTGGCGGCAGAAAAAGGCGTGGTGGTAGTACTTCCCCGGACTAGCCCTCCACAAAGAGCTCTACTACGCTTGTAGAAGAGCTGAGGTCACTCTTTCAGCGAACACGAGACAACTTCCAAGGAGTAGGTACTAAAGTACGGTGGTACTGTTCAATCCATTAATCATATTTCGATACCCTTAATCTAAGCAATGTTGATCCCTTTGACTTTGATACAACAAAAGGTAAATTATTAAATAGGTCAGTCCCCTTTCCACAGTAACCTTAAGGTGACCTATCGAAGGGCACCGCGAAAGTTTGAAACGTATCAATTTATTTCGTAACCAGTCACATGGTTAATTCAAGTCATGCGTAAACGTACTTGATAAGTTCGCTACGTAGCACGGATTATTTATTTTTTATTCTACTTGCTAAAGGAATAAGCCGATTGCTTGATGTTAAGTGGTAACCATCACCTAGCACCAAGCAATGCCTCGTTAGTCACGCAAGATAGGAATTTGCCCTACATAGCTCTGCGTCCATCAAAATGACATGACGGAGTTACGACATGGGGTCCTTTACAAGGCGGGTTTATATTTATTTGAAAGGCCGGTAGCGCATCAGCAACGCATCTGGTATTGCAGGTGTTTATGGGCGACGGTGACTGCTTTGCATCAGGTGGCCCGTAAGATCGTCTGCCAGCTTTACTGCCAGTTCCACTTCTGTGGAAAGGTCTCCTTTATGATGGGGCTGGGGATATCGGACTTATTTTTTTAGATAATTACTACTAGATACCTATGTACATATTTCCACAATTCCACTGCATTTATTGACTAGCATAGCAATGTTGTGCTAGACCGGACGACAATAACATTTTATTTATGGTCTGCAGACCGTCTAGACGTCCCGAAACATTCTGTTAACAAAAAGTTCATTGAATATTAATTGTACGGATATGTTATGGTGGTTACGCCGGTGATTACCAACACCTACGAGAAAGTAAACAGGTAAAGATGGAAAGTTTCCGTCTTGAAAGTTTAATGTAGTCTACCTTTTGCTCGGCTTATATAGATGCTTCTAAGATGTTTGTCAAGTAGGTAGTAGGTACTTTCTTTCAACTTATTTATAGTGCGCGTCAACCAAAAAAAGATCGCTGGAAAACAGTGAAGCTGAAAATAAAACTGAAAAATGAAAAAACTTCCGGCGTTCTTTTTGCGTGACGCGCACTATACCATCATAATTTCTAACAAGTTTACTATCATTTATTCAAGCCACAAAAATAAAAGGACATAGACTTCATATTTTGAGGAGTTTGCCGTTGTCACCACGCTTGGCAGGTGGATCGGTGGTAGTAGGTAAAGTAACTGTAGTACTTCGGAGATGCAGCTGCCCTGCATAGATTATTTTTAAGGCTGGGACGGTCTCAGCATTGCAAAGAATCTAAGGTCCCAGTGGGACCACCACTAACTTAAATAACATACTCGTACTTTGATATTTCTTTTATTCCTTGGCCATTTTCCTTTATGTGGTATTCCTTGACCCAACGAGAAGGCGACGTGGCCGACTAAAACGAAGATGGCGGAACGAGCTTGATGACTAACTGGGCAAACATGTCCTAAGATAGCGATGTGTTGAAGGAATGGGGAGGAGGCCTTTGCCCAGCAGTGGAACCCGCCCGGAGGGCTCATAATAATAATGAAAAATAAATAAATTCCTTAGTCAACTGGTTAACACACACCTTATTACCTGTTCAAATTCTTTCAGCCGTCGTAGTTAGTGTTCGGTCAACCTATTAGCAGATTGCTGAAGCTGAAAAATATTACAATCTGCGTGGAATTAATATGTAAACGCCCCTTGCCGTGCCGGAAGGAAAACGCCAGGTGCAACCTACTTTTGACGTCTTATTTTTACTTACAAAGTCTACTGTATACCTGATTCTTTTTTATTTGTAAGATCGAAGGCGCGGTTCGCAAATGCAAAAGTTTCATCAGTCAGTTTCTTCCCTTGCTGATAACGATGATGGAAGAAAAAACTATCTGAAGGCCAACTGCGATTTCTTGAAGCATTCTTCTTTCGATATTACTTTACCTTTTGATCATAAAGCTGACTCTATGCAGTTGATATAAGGCATTGACTTAATTGTAATTTTGTTCACTGTATTATTGGCTTGTCACTACTCGATGGGGACACGCGGGATGTTGTATGGAACAGCTCGGAGTCGTTCTTCCTGGAAACGCATAGAAGGCCTATGTACACTAGTGGACTTCTATAGGCTGATGACGATGATGATGACTAGGTATTTGGTTCCTCTGGTATTGCAGGAATCCATAGGCGTAGCCGCTTTCCAACGAGACGGGTCGTAAGCGTGTTTGTCTACTTCAAGGCATAAAAAATAAGTCAAACCTTATTTTGGCCGAAAATATTTTGCGTATTAAAATTCTTATTTTATACAACAACCATAACTTAGCGAACGGTCACATAAAGCGAAATATGTGGTTTATGAGATAAATATGTTACATTGAAGAAGCGGGCACGGAACCCGACATATGAATCATAAAAATTATAGCTATACATCACAAAAAAGGTTGGTTACATTCGCTATTAAATTCCAAAAAAAACTTCTAGGGGACAGTTTATAAATAATGGACAAGCATACATATAAAATATGTACTATATTTTTAGTTGTGGACTCCATTACATATTTAATGTAATTGAAATTTACAAAAGTTTTTTGTAAATTTTAATTTACAAAAGTTTTTTATAAATTTGAACACAATGATAAAAGAAGTATAAACTAATATATTTTTCCATCTATAGCTATCTAACTGATACCAATTTCTTTAAAATTGTCCATAATTAACCGAATTCCCAAATTAACACTCACACCTAAATGGCGCTTAAACTACTAGACTCACCCTTTGATTAAACGTTCATTAACGTTTGGGGAATTATCGTCCCGTTAGAAATTAATTTAGCCGGAGACACTTACCAGTGCCACAGAAAAGTAGGTACTACTTTGGTACAAAAGTTTCACTTAAAAGAGCACCATGCCTCTTGATCGTCAGGGTAGGAAGTGCTTACAGAAGGTGAAGGAAAAATGAGAAAATCCAGTCCGCTCCTGCGCCACACTTTAGTAGACGTCATAATCATCACACTGAAAAAGTCTTCTCTATGAGGCCTTCATTCCAGTTCGAGGTCGCCATTCACGAGAACATTATCTGTTTTACGAGCAATATGACCTGCCTCTTTATTTTGCTAATATTGCGAAATTTATCGATGTCCTTGGATCTTCTACGAATTTCCCTATTCCTGATTCTATCACGTAGTAGTAGGTGGGTATGATCATGTTTTCTGACCAGAATTTAAAATTGTTATACAAAGGTTTATAAATCCCATTTTATACCTTGAATTCGATGTGGTACAGGGAACGGGCTGATAATGGTTCTAATTGGTGAATCTCATCCGATTTCAAAAGGGTGTCTGTAATTAAAATTTTGTTCCATAAAATAGTGAACCAAACTCTAATTAAACCAACCTATTCGGTGGCGAAATCGTGATGCGTAGGCCAGAGAGAGAATTGAAAGTCAATTTGAGTCCTTCTAGCATTCTTCTGAGGCCACAGTTACTCTCGTTTACGACGTGGAACTCATGATTTAGTTAGTTGCAACAGTACTTAGGTTAGTCTTAAGCTGGAGCTGAACCGCAGCTCAGATTATCTAATATGGGTAGGTACTCTATGAGCTTAGATAAACCACAAGATGTTAGCTCTTTCAATTATTTTTATTAGATTCAAAGTAAATTTCGGCTAGCGCTGCCTATTGGGGTTGAACAGCGCACACTGTAATAACTAAGGGTAATGTTTCGTGTGCCTGTTTTTGCACCCGCACCCATGCTTGTCAATCAGAACAGTGATGCAAACATCACTGCTCGACGGCAGATATACAATAGTCAAGCGAATTGTTGCATACAATTTAGTATCCGTGTTCACATTTAATCAAGCGCCAACGTTCATTACGCACGTAATTTTATTTCAGAATTTCAGAAATAAACAGTTCTCGTAAATACATCGGTTTGACTGGTGAGTACGTTTACATTGTTACTTCGCAAGAACAGCTGTTTACAGTTCCAATCTACATGAGTATATAGCCATTTATAACACTAACCCCCAGTTTTTGAAAGCTCGATCAAAGGTAATCACTAAGGTGTCTAGGTAGTTGGTTGGTTCAATTCATTCAATACCAAAGCATTATCTTCCAGATGTACTCGCACAGGTTCCCCTCACAGACAGAGATGATGCTGTGCAAGTAGTGCGTTTTAATTGCTCCTCTTTAAAGTGTCATCTTGATGTTGCGGTCGCCAATTTTGCACGCCTACGTAAATTCATTACAGCTAGCTTCTGTACCAATTTAACAAAATATTCCCTGTGGTATTCCAATTATGTCAATTCTGACAGTGACATCTTAAACAAGTTTCCCCCTATTTTGACAAAAAAGCTACAAGACAAGCAATTATTTCTACGACATCCCAACGTTTTCGCAATGAACGATTTGAGCCATAATTAATTTAGAATTACAAGGACATTTTATTATCGAGTTACAGAAATTTTTGGACGAGTCGTAAACGGATGGGGAAAGTTAGCTAATTCTACTCATAATTTTATCACCCAAGTCCCGGGTGTTTTTACATAAGCTTTCGAATTTTCGATCGCGTCGGGAGTTTAGGAAAACAGTCGCGCCTGCGGAAGTCTTCTTGCGAGTTTGGGTAAACATTGTGACTAAAAATGTTTTCTAATAACGATTACAAATTATACGAACTTCGCGGAACAAATGTTTGTTTTTAATTTAGCACGTGCCGAGCGAGTTAGCAAAGCAGTGTTTGAATTAGAGCGAATAGTTACCAATAGCCGTCTAATATTTCATACTAGCCCATTGAGATCGTGATTCAATTGTATTGATCCAGTTTTAACGTAATGTGAAAACTGAGCTCTGACGCAGAAGAAATACGTAGCCATTCGTACGTTTCTAAGACGTCACTTATGTTATTCTGGCTCAATGTACAAAATTCCTCGAGCTGCGATTTGAATTTCAATTCCGTAAAAATAGAATCTAAAGTCAGCACCGTAACACTCATTCTGCAGTGAATAGAATTGAAGGTACTTGGGTGGGATTGTAATAAAAATGTTTTCATTTGTTGAACAAGGAAGTACTCTTCGGTGCTGATTTATTCAGTGCGCTGACCAGCATATTGTTCTCGGTATTTTTCAGTTGGTCCTTAGTCGGCCTTGGCACGATTTGCTATTTCACCCATCCCTCGGGCGCTGTTCTGCAACTGAGATGGGCCAGCTATCACTTTGCACTGCGGAGTGTTGAGCTAATTAATAGTAACTGATCTGTAAACTAGCACAGTATAGTTATTTCTGACAAACTTCAAAAACCTTACTGACGACCTCAGTGGCGCAGCGGGCGAGAGTCCGCCTGCGAGGCAAGAGGTTGCGGGTTCGATTTCCGCCTCGGAATAAATTTGTGTACGATCTGCAGAAATTTGTTCCGTTGGTCTGGGTTTTTATGTATAATAAAAAATATCTATCTATGTAAGTATATATGTATTAAATATATCAGTCATTCTAGCACCCATAACACAAGCTTTGAGTAGCTAGCTTACTTTGGGGCTAGATGATGCTGTGTGGATTGTCGAGCACCATATATTTATTTATTTACCTTAAAGCAATAATCGGCTAAAAATATTTGCGTATGTATTGTTATTAAAGTCACACATTAATTGGGTGTGTATATTCCAATCCAAGTTTTATCCAAATCCGTTCCTGCGTAAGTACCTGCGTATCTGTTTTTATTACCATTTTTTTATTTGTCTGTGTTGGTCATTAAAATACCTTTCTTTCTTTCTTCTTTCAGCTTTTACGAAAATTTGTATGAACAAAGTCTCACACAAACTTTCGCATCAGTTCAATCTTTACTACAAAGCTATTTATTTCGGAATGGGTGATTTCCAGTATTTGTTATTTCTATTTAGTAAATTCGTAAAACTTTAAACAAAACTACTTTATCGTCACCACTTTAAAGTCGCCAATAAGTCTGACTTAAAACAGACTATAAATTCTTGTCAGTTTTTGTATTTCACTTAACTATCTAGTATCTAATGTGATCCAAACTAAACGATTTCATTTTTTTTATACAACTAGCTGATGGAACAAGCAGATGGCCCACCTGATGTTAAGTGGTAACCATCACCTATAAACAAAACATTGCCCCGTAGGTCACGCACAATAGGAACGTGCACTACGATGCACTGCCCTGCGTCCATCAACTTGAGGCATACAGATGTTAAGCCTCATGTGCCTGTAATTACACCATTTAGACAAGTGGTAATTTTCCCAATAAGTGCTACAAAGGGCTAGAGTAAGACAAAGCGATTGTTTAGTAAAACTTTCTATTATATACAACTCATGCAAGTGGTAAGCAAACATGACAGAGCCTACAAATGAGTAATATTTGCCGTGACTTGCACTGTTTCTGCTGTTTCATCTAAACAGGCCCTCGTACTAGAAGAGTGTAGATTCTGTTGTTGTATTACTTACTTTAAACCATTGGAAGCATTTTAATCATTTTGAGGATCAAATTGGTATTGTAGGAGTGGCGATAGGTACATAACTAGCCCCCATAATAAACATAGCCTGTACAAACCAGTTGATTGATAAAACTTTATTTGTAAATATTTTTTAGATTTATAGTGTTTAGTACACATAAGGAAATCACAAAGATTTTATATAATGTCCCAAAAGTTATTCTCCGAGCGGGATTTAAACCCGCGACCTCCCCCTTGATACGGGGCTGCGCTACCAACTGGTTCAAATCCCGCTCGGAGAATAACTTTTGGGACATTATAAAAAATCTTTGTTATTTGTAAATATGTGTTAACATTACACAAACACAAAACCAACTTTTGTTCTTTACACAAATATTTCTCCTCGATCGAATAAACGATCTCGATTCTCGATTGGATAAACGCGATAGTTTGTAAGTATGGATGGATGTTACTCTTTCACTTCGGAACGGCTGAACGGATCTGGGTGAAACTTGGCAGAGAGATAGATTATAGTTTGGAATAGCACATAGGCTACTTATTACCCCGTTGGAATACCGGGATTTAAATCAGCGCGGGTGAAACCGCGGGGCGCAACTAGTCATACAAAAGCAGTGTTTTCTGGTACGCCGAATATTTCAGGTAATTTATGATCGCTTATTGCCGTGTGAGTATTGTTCTTTGATAGTTTGAGGCCTGTTACGGAACTTGAGTTGTTGTTGTGTCATCCATTAGACGAATGAGGGATTACTTTAACGAATCTATATACCTATAAGTACATATATATACGAGACGGAACACTTGTGACGATGTAACATTCAAGAAAAAAATTTAATATGATTTTGTTCAAATCGCGTCATGGAATGGAACGACTTACTATTTTATCTTGATTTATAAATCCTTTGAACGATAACATGCTATTTATAATTGAGCACTAGTACAATTCCGTTTTGCGAATTTACATATTATAACAACTTAAAAGAGTACATGATTTGGATAAAAATACTAAGTACTAAAAATGATAAAAATGAAGATCATTCTTCAGTTTCTGCCCTTGAACGTCAAATACCCTTCAAAATAAAGTTAAACCCGATAAGGTAAGGTTGTCAATAGCTGAAAGAAAAGTAAACCGTCAAACCCTCCACAAGCGGTGCCTACGTAAAAGGAAACGTCCTTGGACTCGTAAATATAAAACAGTCGTACAAAGGAGCGCGGCACTTCGTCTCGAATTTAAATGAAATAAAAAATCTCAGTAAAACAACAGGCACAAAAGAATTTCTCGCTCTCAAACATAAAGGCATAATGAAATTTATCCCCAAGTGTGTTGTGGCCTATTATTCAACCGCATACAATATGTAGTGTGCGGGTAACGAATGCTACCGGCTCAGAGGTATTACTCCACCTTGGTTTGCTGGAAATGGCCACAAAGCTTTGAGGTTTCACAGAATGCACTAAATATTTTTGCGGAACATCATTGTTTCAAGTTCTTTCACTAAAAGCCGCTATTATAATATTGCGCTACATGTGTTTTGTGTGCGCTTTAGGTTGCAGAAACTTGAGATTGTTTGATAAGCGAAATTTGCTGTTTTTCAAAAGTTTATTATTGCTTTGATAAAGGTTCTCAAAAGCTGGAATTTGCTACAAGCCAATTAAAAATATTTCCAGAAAAATTAAAGGTCCTTTTAGTTTAAAGGAATTTATCCTGTTCTTTGAAGAGTAAACATTCCATTGGAATGAGTCTGCACTGAGTCCAATGAACGTGGGTAGAGCTGCTATACTTACCACGGATAGGATTTATTTTTCTGTGATACATTGTGCCCTCCCCAAATACCTGGCGATTTGATAAAAGCCGAAGGGTTTTAGAAAGCAACACGTTTTGCTTCAAGTTGCAAACAAAAGTTGATTGTTTGTAGTGCGTCTTACGCACAGTCAATGCTGGTAATTTCTGTATTGGTATTAAATCTTGCAGCCCACCTACTTAACGCATCTTATATGGCGGCGATTATCCTTACTTCTCGTTTACACGCTATTGTCACAATAAGTCAATACATTTAGGCATTATAAGTGTGGGTTTAAATTATCATCTAGTGTTTAGCTCACCTGTTCTCAAATTTCTGCGTCAGTACGCCTGGCCCGTTGGCACCCACTGCTGGGTACAGGTCTCCCCTCTTAATAGATGCCATTCTTTCAGGTCCTGCGCTAGTCGTATTCACCGAGATCCAAAATACTGATCCCTAAAGCACTTCTAGTAACTACGTCTTTGTAGACGCGATTTGTATAGTAATTCCACCGTTATGACTGCCATACTTCTTGCCAGGTATAATTTGCCAGCCGCTTTGCGAACAATTACAGTACCTCGTCTCCATAAACACGCGTAGCGCGATTACATCTCCGCGTTTCCAGAAATGCTTTAAATACGTAATAGCCAAAGTAGTTTGCGGCTAGACCAGCTGGTGGTGATGGATAGTGAGCTGAACGTGAGGATTAACGGATGGAAGGAGTATTGCTCGCAACTTGACTAAAATACTTGCTCAGACCGAACACCGGCACTTACTTAACACACACACACACTGGAAGTAGTAAGCGTAATAAGTTCGAGTTGAGGTTAGTCCGTTATTTCCCGCGGATTAGGTAAGTTGACGTTTGCCAGCTCTAACTCAACATTAGAGTTATAAAGTTCCACAAATT
Organism: Plemyria rubiginata; assembly: GCA_963576535.1. Lineage (NCBI taxonomy): Eukaryota > Metazoa > Arthropoda > Insecta > Lepidoptera > Geometridae > Plemyria > Plemyria rubiginata. The sequence goes on from OY754926.1 coordinate 6,701,932, forward strand.
TATGACTAACTCTTTTGATTGAGTGGTTTCAATAAATAAATGATTGTTTCCGCTTGTTTGAGCTTAAACCTCTAGAGAATTTAAAATTCCCTCTAGCTACATTCATTTAAAGCACTTTTTCATCTTATTATCTGTAAAACCAGGTCAAAAGCGTAATATATTCTGATTGAAAACATAAAAGATCGGATTCGATTCGACTTGGCTCCTATTGCCCTTCAAACTTTCGAACCTCAAGTTCGATTGCACTTCAAACCTAATCCAGAGGTTAACCGGCATTTATGAGTTTCAAACTAATATACATTTCTAATTGATGAAGATCTTCCAGCTTACGTTCGAATTGACGCAAACAAGTGAGAGCGAATCGAAAGTACGTTTTCAAATGTCGAACAGGGTCGGTCGGGGTCACCAAATGCCAAGGAAACAATGTACATTGATGCGATATTCATACATTTATAGTTGGCAATGTTTACATTTGGGAATTTAAGATTATTCTACTTTAAATTAAAAGTCACAAAAACTCTCACTTAGCAGTTATTTTGTTGAACAACCTTTTTGTAAGTAGAATGTACAACGAGCCATTTGTTTCCACAAAAATAAAACACCTCTAATGTTTTGCACTTGTAAAGCGATCTAGAGAATTTGCTGAACAATTGTTACGTCGTGTCGTTCTTTTTAATTTAAACAAATAGGATGCTATGCGACAAACAAAACGTTGTTTCAAACTATTCGAGTACCTTTTCAAAATACGGATGATGCAACCAAAAAAGTTCATTATTGTTTTGGTGGTAATTTAAGCCAAAAGTTCACCAAGCCTTTTCCTTGTCACAAACTAATAGCTCAACTTTCTTACTGCAAGTGATTTTGACCTTTGTAAACTTACCGCTGACCTACATCAGATAACTTAGACGTACCCACGAGGACCTCAATAGCCGTTATAAAGTTCCCAGCCGAAGGGTGCCTTATCGTGAATGAAACACTTGAATGTAATTTATGTTCTAATACTTTTTTAGCGGTCCCGAGTAGTATCTGCATGTTTTTGTCTCTCTCTTATCTACCTAATGTCGTTTCTTTTATTTATCGTCTTTTTACCGAGCTTGGGGTATGGTTTTTACACTACTTTTTACGCAAACGTCTTTATCATTTGACACGGCGATAAATTTTCTGAGATTATGTACGCACCTAATAAAATCTCCCTTTCCTAATGAAACGTTTTGAGGGTTTCAAGTTGACAGCAAAAAATTAAGTCGGAAATTCTTGTCTCAAATCAAGAGTACCTTCTCGGCTCCAACATTTATTTATAGCTTGTGAATTGGCCACTGGCTTATTTTGGGACTGCAAATTGTGATTCCTAAGGATTTTTTTTGTAAAGTCAGCCTTTGCAGTCAGCAGCGTTTTTTTATTCTAATTCGGGCTGTTATGTACCTGCCTTTCGTCCATTTAAATGGTGGAAACGGTTCGTAATGTACCTATTGAATAGCCTTAGCCCTAGCTGTTACCAATATACAGCTGTACTATTCGTCGTTATTTAGCTAGGCTACGTTACATGTTACGTATAAACCTTTTGACTGGACTTAGCGATTTTTTATTATAATAGGTTATTCTAACTTCTAAACATTTATATTGATTAGTTTGGCATGGGTCGAAATAAGGCTATGGGTTGTCATAAATCCACTTAGTTGCAAGCACTAAGGTACTCAGACAGGGTAGAATACTTATTAGCTTTTATGACATGTACTCCACACGCTAACTAAACACAATGCGGGTCACAGAGCTAGTTCTACGCTCGTAAAAATACTTTTATTCCCAACAGGCGAATGTCACCACATTAGTTTTTAATAAAACGAACACGGTAATGCCATTACGCAATATTTCAAAGAGGTGTGAAAGATTTTCAGATAATGGGTTAGATGCAAAAGTCAGGGATACCCCCTAACTTTTGCATCTAACCCAATAAGTGCGAAAATAGATATCATAGAAATATTTTATCGTTTTTTTATTAGAAAAAGTGATCGATCTAGCACACCACCTGATACCTGGTAGCAGTACCACATGAGGGCCAACCGCGATCTCTTGAAGCATTCTTATTTCAATATTACTTTTATGTCCATGTCTTATATCAACTGCATAGAGTCAGCTTTATGATCAAAAAGTACAGTAATGTTTTATTTTATTTTAAAATCCACAGCTCTTAAAAATACACTATAATCTTAAATTTCTAGCATGCAGCCAATAACGGATTTACTTTATAAGATTATGTTGAAATAGGAATGCTTCAAGAGATCGCGGTTGGCCCTCTGGTCTGACCTCTGCCTCACAAATGACGTCCATCGTATAGGTACGTGCACTAAGTGGCATTGTACTGCGTCCATCACTTTGAGACGTTCATGTGCTAAGTGTAAGTCTCATGACTAGCACATGAACCTATACCCTCCGACAGAAACAGCTAAATTGAGCACAGATCACCCATGACCAGGAAAACACTTGTGTGATGATGAATATAGTACTTAGATGTTTTTTCTCTGTCTGGATAGTTTTTTCGGACGGCCGTTGTCCGCTTTATGTTTACTACATAAATAAATCGCAGAAATTCGGTGAGCGGAGAGGGCTCAAAATCATTCATACTGGAAATGTATGAAAGTCCGACGTCCAGCTGTGGCCTTCTTCAGACTGCTGCAGTAAATAAATCACTGGCTCCTCTTTCAGCTTATCCGAACAGTCTTGTTCCCTCATAGTCATTAGTATTGAGATACAGTCCCATGTTCGAGGCTAGGGTCCCGGCCACCGGATTAAGAATCCTCATTAGCAATTCTCATAAGAACTTCCGAGTGCCGAAACAAACGCTTTTTAAGGAGATCTAGCGTCGTAAACGCCAACGTGTGTCTCTGTATGGGTTTTTGGTGGAAATTTGTGAAAGAGCATTTTTATGACGATTTTAGTAGCGCTTTTGCTAGGAGTTTATGACAAGATACGAATTAGAGAACCGCTGAAATGGGGTTTTGGTGTTTTTTGTTGTTTTAATTAGCGGATCTCCACGCAGTCACAAATAAAAGTGGAATACGCTCTGAATACTAAGTAGGTATTATATTTTCTTTTTTATAAAATTCCTACTTGCTTTCTTTCCAAGGGTATACCTATGTTAACTTTATTTAGTCGCTTCGTCACCTCCTTTATTATGGCGTTTGTAAATGATTTGCGTGAACAAGACAGATATTCAGTTGCAGCTAGAAATTGCCACAAATTTTAGCTCGTTTGTTTCAGGCTTTAGCAGGACAGCTACACAATTGCAGCAATAAATTGCCTCAAAACTAGCCCGTTTACAAGCACCCTAGATGCACAGGCTATGACAGCTCAATTAAAAGTAGCTATGCCTTTTGCGCTGTAGGTTCAATTCCCATCTAGGAAATATATCTTGTGTGATTCTGTCTGGATGGTATTGTATTGTAGGTATGGCCAAAAGAGCACGTTCATATCATGCTTCACTTGCGAGGCAATATTTTCATATAGGTGATTACCACTTAACATCAGGTGGGACATTTGTTCCTTCAGCAAATAGTATAAAAAATCCCAAGGATTTTACAAAACAGTCGTGTGCGTTGTTATTAAAATAAGTGAAGCCGTAAAATTAACATATTATTAACATTCCTAGCTAATTATAAGCTCTGCGTATATTACCTGAAAAATAACATGTAGCTACTTATCAACGACAAAGATAAGTGCTTCTCCATCCGTTTTCACGAAAATGGAGGGTCAAATAAATACATCGTGTTATTGAAACAATTCGCGACTTTGATCCTCAGGCACGGTAGATATCCCTTCAGATCTCCCAGTACCAAGTAGGTACTAATTCAAGATTCTTTGAGGATGTCTAAGGGGGGTAGTCAGAGGTACGTCCAAACATTACATTTGGCACATACCCACATTTTGCAGTAGTTAGTATTCCATACGTGACAGGTTGCAAGCACATGGCCGCTGTTAGAATACTAACTGGTTTCCTCAAGATGTTTTCCTTCACCGTTTAAGAGCACTGGCATTGCGCACATAAATTTTTCTATAGAAAAATCCATTGGTGCACGACCGGATTCGAACCTGCGACCTTACGATCGGAAGGCAGGGTCACTCCCACTAGACCACCGGTGCTCTTAAAAAAATGAAATAAATTCTCATAAAAGCCTGCGTCACTTCAAACTGGCAGGTAATGTAGAGTGTTAGAAGTGAAACTCCTGCTCAAGGTACCTAAGTAAATCGTAAGTAAGTTAGTCTAAGTTTGCTGTCTGTTCTTCTAGCCATTGTCGTGTAGTTCTACACTCCAAGATTCACCTAACCTAATTCAATAAATACTTTTAGAATTAACTTGCTCTCTCAGACTCTTCAGATATATATGGGGATGACGTCCTCAGCCGAAACTGATGACGACAAAGTGAAACTTCAATACCTTATTGGTACCATTGCTTCCGTGCCAAAGACCTGATAGAATCCAAGATAAAGTGACGACCAGGCCCCTGACCGCGTTATCTTGCCCCGATGATATTTCAACCGGGAAATAAGAAAGCCCTAAATCTACTCGTCTGAATTTCGTTACATTTATTGATTTCCGAGTATCAAATAATGGGAATCAGCTTGTGGAATTTCGGAACTAAATTGAGTTCAATAGAGCTTGAGGAAGGCCCCGACCAATAAGATAATATAGTTTGTATACTTACGCTATGATTTAAGTTTGCGCGAACAACTATGTCAACGCTTGTGAAACCTTAATTTCAGATCTATGAATTATAAAGTTTATTTTAATGTGACTGCACGACCGCTGTTTAAATGTAAAGATCGAATTCCGTGGTGGTATTTTTATACAACTGCAGTTGATGGTACAAGCCCATCCGATGGTTTAAGAGTTAAATTAATTTTCGTGCCAACGAAATTAATGATTACCTTATTAATTTTTCGGCTGTATGGTCTTATGAGGCGGTCCAGAAGACACCTCCCTCATGTCTTTGAGAGACTAGGATTCGTGTGAGTGAGACAAAAAAAAACGAAATCTTCAGTAGGTATTGCTAAAAGGAAACTGAAACAGCTTCACGGCTTTGATCCCCAGGCACGGTAGATATCCCTTCAGATCTCTCAGTACCAAGTACTAACTCAATATTCTTTGACGATGTCTAAGGGGGGTAGCCAGAGGTACGTCGAAACGTTACATTTGGCGTATACCTACAATTTGCAGTAGCTAGTAAATAACCGTTATATTACAGTCGTTATTTCAAAACCCCCAGCTTAAGCTAATCCGATAAAAGGCAAGTTCAAACGTACGCAAGATATCGTCATTTCGTATTCGGGACACTTCGGGTGCGCTCGGCTGATTCCGGGATGATAAAACTTAGGCGGAGTTATTATTTACAGATTACGGGTTGAACTACTTACCATAGCAGCCTTCAGCGCCACTGGCTTTCCACTTAAACGAACTTAGAATTATAATTTATGGTTAAAGTAATTGTTTTATGTTATGTAAGTGAAGTTTAACAACATTATGCTGAATTCCAAAGGTTTTCATTGTGTAGCTGAAATATTGTATTGTAAGTAGAATTACCCTACAGAGTTTGGTATCTGCGCTGTTTTTAATAGGAGTTTCTTTGGTTTTTGGAGAACTTTATTTATAGTTTGTAGAGACTCGTAATTCTCTCGAGAGACCATTACCAAATAAACGAATACCTGTTAAAGATCGCAGAAAACATATTACAAATGAAAATATACTGACAAAAATAAAATGCCATTGTCCAACAATGGGGCTCGGAGCTAATACTAAAAGTAATAACTAAAATGTTCTCGCTTCCACTATTATCCCACTATTATCATAAATATGAAGGAAGTTCGTTACTCAATCACACGCTGAACGGATCTGGATGAAATTCGGCACAGAGATAGACTATAGTCTGGAATAGCATATGGTATACTTTTTATCTGAGAATACCGGGATTTAAAACCACGCGGGTGATTCCGCGGGGCGCAGCTAGTATTAATATAAACAAAATCGATACATACTTTTGCATTTATTTTACAAGGAATGCACTTTGGAAAATGTATCTCTAAAACTCCGCTTTATAAATATTTCCACTTGCGGAGAGAATAAAAGCAAATCAGATAAATATGTCCCTCGATTCAAGCTTCGGCGTTGCAAACAAACGTCCCGCACAAAGCAGAGGAAATATTTAGCAGGTCGGTGTTGGTTGACGAATCGATTGCATTCGATTGAGTATATTCGATATCACGATTGAGTCTATTCGATATCACGAATGAACTCGCGTTGGACGGCTAGGGCTTGCACTTGCTAGACCTAGCCTTTTTTTTTACTACAATTACAATGAGACATAGGCTGTAATGGACAGCGGTTAATGTCAAAAGGTAAATAATGTTTCGTACTGTTGCCAATGATACGAGTAAACAGGAACTTGGCTTACTTGAACGTTATAATGTGGAGTTCATAAATGAATGTTTATTGTAACTTAATAAACATCATAATTAAGTAAACATAATTTAATAAACATTCACATTAATACAACTTTGTCCAAGAGTAAATAAAAAACTATGGCATAAAACAAAAAAGTTGATATCAACTGTATTCTCTTCTCTAAGATCTAAGTAAGCGTAAGTTGCCTATCAACATACTCGTAGATATAATACCCCTATGTTGATAGGCAACTTGCAGATACCTCAAACTATTCGAATGTGAATTTTGTAAATACTAAACTACCTATATTAAACATAGTCATTTACTTTGTAAATAAATTCCTGATAAAAAATATTAAATCTTGAAAACAGTGACCCTACGTCGTAACTCTATATGCGACGCGTCTTGTTTGCATTCGGATGCTGTGGGTGAATGGCGATGCAACACGAGATTCACTCGAATAGAATTGCAAATATTCTACGCGGTTTTATATTTTATTTGCTAAACAAAATCCACAGGCCACAGGCCAGTATTTATTATGGAGATTTCTTAGTGCTAATCTTACAGCCAATGACAGATTTACTTTTTTAGAATGTTTTTTCATTCAGACAGTCTAACACGATCTAACTCCAAAAACGCACTTTTTTAATGTTTCTTTTAAAGGAGAGACTACGATCTATTCGCAAAAACGCACTTTATAAGAACTGCGATTGAGATATTTTGTCATTATCAGTAGTATTCAGAAAATATATATCGAGCCTCAATAACAACTGAAAAAAAACATAAACAGCTGCACGACTTTGATCCCCAGGCACGGTAGATATAACTCAATACACAATAAGTTTATTGCTTACACTTAGTTTAGTTTAGGTACATAGATGCGGCATGGAAAGCGCCGAGGTTTTAAACATATCATATAATTAATTATTAGTCAAGGAACATTATTCTAAAGAAAATCCAAATGCGAATGAAATATTCCAAAAAAACTGTAGCCATCGAATAAATTTCTATATTGTTAAAAACTAGGTAGGTACCTGAGTACCTTATTTAAATTCAGCACGATTTGTCGTTTATACTGATTTGAATTCTAGACATAGCAGCTATTACTTAGCCTCGTTTGCACCAAAAGTAATCTTACTGATGGTAACCTTTTTTTAATACTACGTGCTGATTAACCAATCAGACGGCTCACGCGGTGTTAAGTAGTAACCATTACCCATAAATAAGCATTCGTAAGCTATTCACGATAGGAACGTGCCCTACGATCCACTGCCTTGCGTCTATCAACCTGAGGTATACGGATGTACGATCCACTGCCTTGCGTCTATCAACCTGAGGTAGACTCATTTGCCTGTAATTTCTCTGGCAACCACACTCTTCAAAGCGAAACACAGCAACGCTGCTTGGCGGAAGAAAAGGGCATTGTGGTAGTCACAGAAATATCAATTCTCTGTTCTGTGGTGGTAGTACTTCCCTGGACAAGCCCTTCATAAATAACTCTTTTATCGTATCGAACCCACGGCCTACGCCGTAAAAGGCAGAGTTACTACCAACTGAGCTGTGAAGTTTGGGGCTGATACCACCAATATTTATTATTTGTTTATCTACATATTTCGTATACCTCGTAATTAACGACCGAATATTTTTGTTTCAGGTACGAATGACCAGGACGTGCAGATTACTCCTCATTCCTAACTTAATTCGATTTTGGCACCTCACTAAGCTTTATTATTTAATTATTTTGTAATAGGATCATATGAAATAGCGATAGGAACAAAGCCGTGTACATAATCCTAAATCATTCCAACTTTTTTTGTAAAAAAAATATTTTTGCTTTAGATGCCGCAGCATTATGTCCGTTTATGATAACCGTATTTCCTAACTTACTACTTAATAAATTACTACTTCATTTTTACGTAGATAAAAAAATGTTATTATTTAATACAATATATTATGTGCATAAACCTGTATAGACTATACAAATTTCTCATGGTTTCGTTATAAAATTAAATTAATTAATGGCTAAACCACAAAACGATTGAGATGTGGACAAAAATATCTTGTATTCTGGAGACAAACTACGTAAAATTGAGTCAGTTTTAGAGACTTAATAAAATAAATAAACTCATACGTTTATGTTCGTCAAATAATGTTCTTTCGTCGCCTCTAGAAAACCTAACCTTTGGTCTCCAAAGGCATTAAAAACGAGACCATTAATCTCCACCAACATCAACCAAGAGCAAAAAGGCTTATAAAATGTCGCGGTTTAGTTCAGTTCCGCACCTATTTACGGGAACCAACTTTTGCATCTCACATCCACCGAGTTGCAAGTTCCAATGAATATATTACCCATACCGCCTGCTATGTATTCTGTGTTCGACACAACTCACAGGTATTAGTACTAGCGATTTAGTATTCATAGTAAGCACTGTGTGTAACCTGATTATAGTTCGGGAGATGGGGGCAATATTGGAGCATGATCTGCGAGTTCTGAAACTCGCGGATCATGCTTCAATGGGCAGGTAAAGTTTGAGTGTGCCGGTGAATTGCTAATAGCAGGAAATTAGGGGTGGTTCTTCCAGGGATAATAGTATTTAGAGCCCATTTCTATACTATTGACTTTTATTTTGTTTGAAATGTGTGATTATCAAGACGATTTTTATTTAATTATAAATATGATTTCGATTATTAGAAAAGCGTAGTGAGTTCTTTGTCACTAGTTATTTCGAAACAGTGTGGTGAAAGGATTTTAGGTGCGCCTTAAAGAGGCTCCTCACAGTTTGTGAGTGAATCAGTTAGCATTTATGTTTGGTACTTATCTCCATGTCGACGGAACGGATTAAGAAAAAACTTGGAATGAACATGTTTGTGCCTTTTATTATTTAGGAGACTGGCGTTAGTGAAGTGAAATCCATGCGCGATCGAACCTTTAAACCCGTTTTTAAGGCTAACCCCCAAATATAGAGGAGACGTATGTCCAGTAGTAGATTATTAAGGCTGATGACGACCTTGCCCCGTAGATGACCCCGTAGTTATCTCAAATATTTCTTCTGCACTGCTTCAATCTCCACCGAGAACAAATATTTGAGTAAAATTTACTGAAATTTCTACCATTATTTATATTTAATTGATTTGCCACTGTCTCTCTAACTATTTATTCGTGGAAAGCTACGTATAGGGAATAACAGTAAGTGCAGCAAGGAAGTGGAAATGGGTTATTAGCTCTATAGAGGGCTGCAAGCAGGCTGGCCGTCGGTCGGGTGTGGCATAGACTAATAAAACGCTTACCGAACCCTGGGTCACTCCTGCGTTATTCACTATGACCAATTCAATCGCGTTAGCGTTTAGATCACGTCGTGACGTCACACGGTTAGGGCAAAGAATCTCCTATGTCGTAAAGAATAAAGCCCAAGATCACGTTTTAACGTTACACGGTTAGGCAAGGATGCCTAAGAATCCTTGCCTAAAACCATGTAACGTCAAAAAAATATCATAATGCCCCTGATCGGACAGAAAATTAACTTAATATCATACTAGCGGTGGACACTTATTTCTTAAACATTATGTTACTCAGGGATAATGCAACGTTCTAATGGTAAAAGAATTTTTGAAATCGGTCTATAAACATACGAAAATACTAATCGTTACTCTTGATAATATTAGGTACTCGTAGAAGGGTAGATGTTAAAGTCAAGACTGACTTTATTCAGTTCAATTAAGTAAAAGAATATCTTTTCATGGACTAGCTGAATCTAGCCTTGGAAATGGTGGGGCTAATTTGATAGAAAACAAGTTTTGAGATGATTGGGTTAATATGGTAATAACACAATATTAAAATAAATATTCAGGTGTAAGACTGAAAAAAAACAGCTTCACGACTTTGATCCCCAAGTACGGTAGATATCCCTTCAGATCTCCCAGTACCAAGTAGGTACTAATTCAAGATTCTTTGAGGATGTCTAAGGGGGGTAGCCAGAGGTACGTCCAAACATTACATTTGGCACATACCCACATTTTGCAGTAGTTAGTATTCCATACGTGACAGGTTGCAAGCCCATCGCCGCTGTTAGAATACTAACTGGTTTCCTCACGATGTTTTCCTTCACCGTTTAAGAGCACTGGCATTGCGCACATAAATTTTTCGATAGAAAAATCCATTGGTGCACGACCGGATTCGAACCTGCGACCTTACGATTGGAAGGCGGGGTCACTCCCACTAGACCACCGGTGCTCTCTCGGTGTAAGACTACATACCTAATTTTTTTATAAAGTTTAAAGTATTGAAATAAAATTAATTTTTGTACATATCAGTGTTAGTGACGGAGTGAAAAATCTATCAATATATTCTGTGGCATTACGTGTTGGTATTTTTAGATACCGATGTATGATACTTAAATACTATGTGGTGATTTGATAGATGTTATAGATTTGCGGTTTCCGTTCGTGGTTGGTCGAGTTATTTTTATAGGTAACACGTTAGAACCATATAAATTGCTATATTTCAATGCACTCATTGAACCTCGTCAGATATAGGCGTGCTTAACAGCTATATACGCTATACTGGTCGCTCTCACCTTCATGGCAACGAAAAGAGATAGCAACCGTTTTGGCCATTTAAAGTGGACTCAGCTACTATTTTAAACCGACCACAAACCTTTAAGCCTTTAAAGAAAAATCGAATCGAGCGTTTGAAAAATATCGAGAGCAGGATTTATAGGGGAACCATCCTCTCGTGCAAACGGTCGGGATATCAATCTAACTGTCAATTTTTAGAAATGGGTTAATGAAAACCTTTTACGGTTTTACGGTGTTTGTACGTTTAAAATGTGTACTTTTGTCGATGTACTGTTCTTTAGCTGTAGTCTAACAAATACGTTGTAGTAATATTCGCAGCGTAAACGCTGACTTTCAATGCCGTTTTTTTATTATTATTAATTTGTTCTTGAGCTCAGGATATATAAAATATCCATGCAACTTTATACTCCATAAAAATAGGTTTCATATGCACATGCATACGGTTGACATTTATATACCTAAACGTATCCGCCCACTGCACCGTACCGAAACATTAGGTACATTGATTGCTATGAACGTATCTGTCACTAAAATCATTTTATTCATTAGCATCTTAACTCTTTATATCACTAAACCATCGAAACCTCAAGTGGTTACGGTACGATATTTTCCTAAGTTTCTTACGATTTTTTACAAAGTTTTCGAGCTACTATGGCGCAAATACATTTTTAAAACCGAAAACCTACAACGATAGATATGCGAGGTAACGACATCGGTAATTTCAAGTCTATATAACTGAAACTGGCAGATGGCCCAACGTGTTAGGTGGAATCATCACCAATAACATACTAGTACCTCGCAAGTTGTGCACGATATGAACGCGCCCTACAATCTGACTTGTGTCCATCAACTTGGGGATATGCCTGTAATTTAACCGCAACCACACCTTTCAAACCAAAACAGCAACGCTGCCGGCAGAAACAGGCACGGTTGTAGTACTTCCCCGGACGAGTCACACAAGGAGCGCCACTACTCCTAGGCCCTTGTTCATATTCCGCTTTAAAATTAAAGCTGCTATATAGAGTATACCTACTTATCACTGTCACTTTCATGCCAACGAAAAGAGACAGCATCAGACTTATCGGTTTGATAAGCTAATGGAGCGCATAGCGACTAATATGAATAAGATCATACATGTGTAAAGACACTAGTTTTTAACCGGTAGCTCATCATGTATGTACCTGCCTCATCGATCTAAAACAGGTCTAGGTTAGCGGAATTATCCAATTTAGCTCATTCTGAACGTTTCAGTTTCATCTTTGAGTAATCATCGTACAGATAGCCTTATTTCTTAATTGAACGGTCGCAAAGCTCAGTCAGGTGGTGGTAATATTATCTTTTGCGCTGTATTTATTTATTTAGATTATTTATTTAGTGACTAACGAAGCAATGCTTTGTTGATGGTACCACTTAATATCAAATATTCAAAAATTTTATAAAAAAAGTAGGTACATCACTGTAGGGGGTGGGTTCGATCCCAACCAAGTATGTTTGTCAAAGAAGTATTATAATCCATTCTTTTTATATTGTGGTGGTTATTATGTCGTACGTTCTAGAACGTACCACATAATCATATATAGACAAGTTAACAAATTTTTGTTTGTTTTTTCAACATTGCATTTGTAGGGACTAACACCAAATCAGCAATTATTATCATTGTCAGGAGGCTTCTTGCTTGCCGGAGTATGACAGCGGGCATGAGTTTTCGGGCGAAGAGAATAAAACCAAGGGATGTTTATCAGTAGGTACACTATAATCAGTAGGGATTACTATTCTCTCAAAATATTATCACAGGTATACGCAGGATATTCTAATTAACGATATTGAACTGACACTCCGCCGAACACATAATGCCCTTGCGCGATGCAAACCGATTCGATCCGTATCCCATAATGTTGTCCATCGATCGAACGTCGTACATCCGCACTGCACACTAGCGCTCGTAGTTGTGTCAGAGCGAGGTAACGTCACTCTGTTCAAATATCGAACCACCGTCACGGCCAGACTGACATTCACGCGACCTCGCGTATCTGCTAATCTCCAGGACTTCAGGTCTCTAGGTCCCCAGGTCTCAATGTATCCAGGTTTTCGGGTCTTTAGATATCCAGGTCTCCAGGTATTCATTTATCCAGGTCTCCAGGTATCCAGGTCTCAGGCTCCCCATTCAGTCAATCTGTAAAGACCAAATGCATCTGGCAGAAACATCTTAACACGCTCGTCCATCCCTGACATTAGACTGTCTGTAACCCATTAAACATCATCAAAACATCTGTCCATTAAACTCTTCAGTTACCACAAGCACTAGACTGGACACTGATCTCTGACGTCCCTTCGACCAGCCACCATCTTAAATGATGACATGGACGGACTGGATATCTATCAGCGTCCCTTTAGTACACACAAATATCTCACACCAGCCCAGTGCCTGGCCCGGAACGTCGACCAACGTAAGCCAGTTCCTTAAGCCATCACTTGCTGCACACGCCGCTGTAGTTGGCCCAAAAGTAGTCTAGCATAAGGACGTCGACCCGCATAAGCCAGTCCTGTTGCAAGATACAATTTACCATCAGGAACACCGTTGCTCTCAACATTAAAGTAACACAGTGACACGTAGATGTGAATGTTAGCGTTACATGGGATTTACACATAGAACTCATCAGACCGCCGCCGTCTCGGCCTCATCCCTTCTGCGCAAGCAGATACCTACATTGCCAAAAAGAAAGGAAACGGGCTCACCGGATGTTTTAGTCAAGGTGGTCCTGGTTGGTCTACGCTCGTTGACGTGGACACTCATTGATCGCCGCTCCTCCATTGCCTCCTTTTTAATCTGGATACGATGACGAGAAGTGTCACAGCTGTCCGCACTCCGCATACGAAACACGTGAATGGTCATGATTTATCTAGACCTTTCGGTAGTTGGTTGCCTCTTATCTTCTGCCTGCCTCTTTACCTTCCTGGTCAACCAGATAACTTTTGTCGTTGCATTGCCCGCATGTTGTTGATAGAAGGCTGCTCTCACTGGATAGCAATGACTCCATTATGATACAATAGGTTTGGCGTACATAGGCGGTGGCTGAGCATGTTGTTGCTTTGCGTAGGTATTCTCTTCTGATTCTTTCTTGCCCTTCGCATTCCTCTCTCTGTCAGAGCGCACGGCAGAGGGCGCTTGCGTTCCGTTTGGTGTTGCCATTACAAAACCGGATGCGACACGGCCATTCTGCGAAGACACACGTCCTCGTGTGTTCGTAGGCATCTGAAACAATAAAAACCACAGCACAGATTTTGCTCGGCCAATCCTGTCATCCTGTCTGAGGTTTGGTTTAAACCAATCATGTCATGGGCATGGATACCACATGGGGTACTTATATGCCTTCAAACTAATAAAACCTTGTTTTTTCGAGCTCGATTCATTTCAATAGGGATACTTTACCATTACCTAGTACTGATCAAGTACTACATCACCTAATTACCTACTGACCTACTAAGTACTGATACACTAACCAAGCTATTACTAGTAAACTTAAGATAACCGGGTTCAAATACCATTGACTGAAATCATTTAGAAACATTAAAAGAAAAACAAGTTCTGCAACAACAGCCCCAGGTGCAACGTTCATGACCATTGGCAACTCAATGCCACACGTTTGCTCTTTTCCTCGGGAAAGCAGAGTCCTCAATGGTCTTCGCTACAAGGCAAGACCCGACTGTACTACTTAGTGTTACTGTATTCCACTTACTCACGGACTAATCACAAGGAGTCGATACCAATTTCTACGAGCTACGGCTACAAATAACCACTGGTACAGTCTCCGATCCAAACCGATCACCTGTGCCTTAACTTTATCCTTAATTCTCATCATCATCTACGACGTCATTTGACCCTCGGGCATCTTACGGACACGGTCGTGAGCATACTTGTAGTTACGCTTACAGCTTTGGTCCTTCGTCGGCTACAGTGAGAGTTGGAGCTCCGAAGAGAGCAACGCTTTGGTTAACCGCACGAATACCTACTACTTCTACTGTCACTTTTGCTAGCTATAGCAAAACATACTTCGTGAATGCGTCTATTTGAACTATTACCCTTTGTTATCATTCTTACCGTTAAGTTTGCCCGTCACGTCTTTAAGAACAGTGTGCCATGAAATTATGACTTTACGCCTCTGTTTTATGCAAGGATATCGGTATATCGGTATATGACGGATGGGTCTAGTGTAATGGCCCTAAAGTTTACAAGAGCTCAAATTTATCACGATCTACGGGTTGGGACTTTGTCAGTTTAATCGCATTATGATCAGTTGCATTTTGTCATTCTTAAAGATTGAATTTACAGCTTTACTTAGAGAAAACAGTAACTTATCCTCTACTCGAGCTTTTTGGCCATAAAAATAATTAGGGTTACCTAATTCAAAAGTGAGATAAAAGCGATCGCATCAGTGAATCGCTTTAGTAAGGAGCATAAATTTCAACTAATAGTAATCCGCAGGTCGTAAAACAAAACTCAAAGCATCAAAACCTCAAACACCAGACACAGTTACTTAGTTCAGTTACTAACTCTCGGGCAGCCTATATCTGGCTTTTGTAATCTCACACAAATTCTTGGATGAACTCTATCTGGCTTCCAAAAATACACACACACACACACACAGTTTCCTCTAGTACCAACTGCAAACCAATTACTACGGATTCCCTCTAGCAGATCCAAATTTTAATAATTATGAAAATCAATTAATTACTCAGAGTTTTGTTTGGCAACCCCCAGCTCTTTAACAAACTACGTTACGTGACTTTGCAGACAAAGTCGCAGACAAAAGCTTGCTCCTATTTTTTTTCATTAAACTAAAATTTGAAACCAACATGTTTTGAATTCCAGTGCTGTGTGTTCCATGGCTGTACATAACATGGCCATACATTTCCTGGCTATACGATAATGTTTCTCTTTACATCTAAAACCGAGTCACAATTGAAACAACGCTCACCAGATTTTTACAGAAATCCCATCGGTGCATTCACGATGCATACGAGTAGGTCTTCTCGCTTCTCCTTGGTCAGTCCGAGTCCAGCATCGTTGTTGCTCCGGCGCGGCGCCTCTCCGCTCTGGGCAGTCAGTCGCGTAGTGGTCCTGTTGTCAGCAGTTGTCCCTCGTGATCTCGTTATGCATGTGAACAAACATATTAGGGTATCAAGAAATGCACAATTTTTGATTATTTTGATGGCATGAAATAACCTCTTTGATAAGACTGATGTTTCAGTAATCTGATTTGTCAAAATGATCATAATAAACTGAATAGGAACAATAATTAGAAAACTATTTTGCGGGTATCTATTCTGTGACAGATGAAGAAGAAGAAGAAGGATAGTCAGTGTCCAAATTGACAAAAACTTCACACGACTCTACCGATTGCTCTACTAATTACTCTACCGACGGCTCTACCAGTGACTCTACCAGTGACTCTACCAATGACTCTACCAATGACTCTACCAATGACTCTACCAATGACTCTAACAATGACTCTACCAATGACTCTACCAATGACTCTAACAATGACTAACCAATGACTACCAATGACTAAGTGCACACGAGGTAACGGTCCATGTAAAGGACTGATCCGAATTTGTGAGATGAACAGAAAGCGCTCTGGCTGTGCACATGTCCACCTTAGTCCATATTATGGCATCGCAACGACATAAAATCGACTCACCGGGTTCTGTGCAGTTGCCCTTCAGGTTTGCTTGCAAAGCAGATGGCGGCTCGTGTACTCGCTGGCTGCCACTCCATTCTCGCTGCTGGAAGCACCATGGTTGTTGTTCGTCCCCGCGCTGTGTAGATATCTCGCTGTAGTGGCCCTTGATATCGAAGGTCACGTCAGATGAAAGAAGCCACATCTGGCATCTGGTCCGAATCAGGAGTCGCAGACACTGCTGAAGGCTGGAAGCTTGATGTTCGCTTAACATGTTGCTGATTGGCGATGGCTCTCTGTCTTTTTTTGCGGTAGTCATGTCATTGAAGTTAACATGTAGGTAATGTATGTCTTCGATCTCTGTTCTCAATTCGCACAGTTTCGATAGGTAGCAAACCAATGCTGTTCCTTTCAGGTTAACTATTATCAATTTAGTCCCGTGCCTTGTCTGGATCACATAACAAAGAAATGTGCAAACAGAAAATTTTCTTCCATCTTCATTTTGATTTTGCACGTTGCTCGTTTTGTTGTTTCTTTGTGGTACGTGAGAACACCATCCCACTTATGATGTAGGGACTAACACCAAATCAGCAATTATTATCATTGTCAGGAGGCTTCTTGCTTGCCGGAGTATGACAGCGGGCATGAGTTTTCGGGCGAAGAGAATAAAACCAAGGGATGTTTATCAGTAGGTACACTATAATCAGTAGGGATTACTATTCTCTCAAAATATTATCACAGGTATACGCAGGATATTCTAATTAACGATATTGAACTGACACTCCGCCGAACACATAATGCCCTTGCGCGATGCAAACCGATTCGATCCGTATCCCATAATGTTGTCCATCGATCGAACGTCGTACATCCGCACTGCACACTAGCGCTCGTAGTTGTGTCAGAGCGAGGTAACGTCACTCTGTTCAAATATCGAACCACCGTCACATTATTTAATTCGAGTCGGTGTTTATCATCATTTTATTAAAAATGCAAAACGTATGCAAACTTAGTAGCTGTCTAGACAACATTATGTTATCTTAATTATTACTTACCTATTTGAGTTACAAATATGGCGCTCGGTAAAAGTCGTTATTTTTAGAAATCTCAGCAAGTTGATGGACGCCAGGCTGTGTATAGTCCAAATGGGTGGGTAGTATACTATAGGTTAGTTCAATTATTACATTTGGTGGCAGATATCCATATTTAGCAGTAGTTGGTAAATGGTATTGCATACGTGACAGGTTGAAAACCCATCACCACTTAGAATATAACTGGTTTCCTCAAGATGTTTTCAATCACCGTTTGAGAGCGCATTGCACACAATTATTTTGAACATAATTGAATCGAATAAATATTGAATAGAAAATTCATTGATGCACGACTTTGAACCCACGGTTAGATAACAGAAGGCAAACTCACTCTCACTTCACCACCGGTACTCTCCTTTGTTGAGGCTGTGGCAAAGCAAAAACAAATGAATGTGGCAAAACAGCCATCGCAGTAGATGAAGTTATAATTACACACATTTCTCTCATATTTTTTTCACCCGGAGGCGTTCTGGTTTCTACATCGTGTATGCATATTTCAGTAAACCAGATTACTACGCATAATTTTAACTTGAATATTTGTTTACTGCAATTTTTCTGTTACAATCAAAGATAAAATCATAAATAAGTTATTGTTTGTCAATCCAATTACCTACACATGTTACAGTAAAATTACAAGTTGGAATCTCCAAATCCTGTTTCTTAGCTTAGAAGATAATGCGAAGAATTTATTTGTCAATCAATGTTACATTAACATATACAATACATAGAAAAAAACAATGATAAATTGGACATTATTCTGATCGGATCGAAATGATCGGTATATAATGTAAATTATGTAAACTATTCTAAAAATACATTCGGTACTCTCCGCGATTAAGTCAGGCCAGCCGACCGCGAGGCAGAACACCAGCCTGTTGGTCGGATGACATCGTTGGAGTGGTCGGACCGCAGTTGATGTAACTAGCACAGGACCGGAAAGACTGGCATAATAAAGATGAGACTTATACCCAGCAGTGAATACTCTAGTTATTTGAACAGTATAGTACAGTGAAAAAATGCCAGTCCGTTTGAATTTGCAATATTATGCGGGTATTTGTCACGCGTCGGTAGTATAGAAACAGAAAGCAAGGCCTCTAAAATGTATTCAGTTAATTCAAGGTTGGTTGGTTTACCGATAACCGACGGTCTAAAGAGATTGTGTGACTCGTAAAATCTATTGAAATTTGTCAATATTTAAGACATGACAAGGGGTAACTCACAAAAGGGAGCTCTAAGCTTAGTGTCTAAATCAAGTCCTATTTTCAGTGACAGCCTTCACAGCTCAGTTGGTAGTAGCTCTGTCTTCTGCGCCGTAGGTCGTGGGTTCGATTCCCACCGAGAACAAACATTTTGTGTGATGAACATAGGTATATGTTTGTTCTCTGTCTGGGTGTTATATAATATTATAAGTACCTATATATTTACAAAACAAAGTATATCATCAGCTATCTGGTTCCCATATCACTAGTTATGGCTTAGTTTGGGGCTAGATAGTGTAGTGGAATCCAGCAATATTTATTTATTATTATTTAATTTATTTATATTAAAACGAAAGGTGATTGAAAATACATATGTATTTTCTTCTTGCTACACTGACGCTAAAGGATTTGCCACACTGGATGCGGTCTGCGGTCTGCGGTTAGGTCAAATTGAACGTAGCCCGCTATGTATGAACAACATTGTCGGTCTCTATATACACTTAGTATCGATCTGGCTGGCGGCAGGGCGCGGGCAGGCGGGCGGCGGGCAGGGCAACGGTCACGCCACGGCCAGTTTGACGCTGGTAACCCTACGGAGTGCACACAAATATTTCAGAAATAATGTCTGACTATCGAACAGAGGAGTTTATAGATGCCGTACGACGTCGTCCATACTTGTACGACTTCGAAGATTCCTGTTATAAAGATAATGAAAAGAAAATGAAAGCGTGGCGTAAAATTGCGACGCAGTTCCATATTAAAGATGGTGAGTACTATAAAATGCAATAATATACACGATGAAATTAGTTTTGTTTGTTATAATTTTAAACTAAATTGAAACTCCAAGTTTTTGTTATTATAATTTATATGTTTTACTAGTAGTGCCCCGCGGTTTCACCCGCGTAGTTTTAAATCCCGGTATTCCCACGGGATAAAAAGCAGCCTATGTGTTATTCCAGACTATATCTCTGTGCCACTTTTCACCAAGATTCGTTTAGCCGTTTTGGAGTTATAGAGTAACAAACATCCATCCATCCATCCATACTTACAAACTTTCTCATTTATTATGTTAGTAGGATTAATTAGGTTGGTTATTAAAATAATTCACAAACTATTGCGAACGTTGTAAGCTTCGTTGTGAGCAGTGAATATTAGTATTAGTTGATCGAAATGCTCTGTTCCTTGGCATTGTTTCTTCAAGTGCTAGATGCTGCGTATATGCTCGGCTCATGTTCGTGGCAACGCTCTCTCTCTCTCCCGTGTTGCTTTTTGCGCATTGCCCATGTGCCTGCGCATTTGAGCTAAGTGTAAACGCGGTATGAACTTCACGCTATTCATATTTAACTCGTAAATAATTATGTATATATTTTTTTCAATTATGTAGGCAAGCAACTTGCTGCTTTGACAAGAACATTGTTTCAACTTTTGTTTCAATATGTCAAAGAATTATTCGCCATTTCTGTGCTAATATGCCAAATGCGTTTTCGACTAGGGTTTTCTCTATTCCGTGTTTTCGACGACTCGTGTAGCAGAAGTTAGTCGTTTGTTAAAATTTGCATCGTTATTCTCTGCCTGTCTTAGGAAACGGTCGCATCAA
The DNA here is from genome assembly GCA_963576535.1 of Plemyria rubiginata. Lineage (NCBI taxonomy): Eukaryota > Metazoa > Arthropoda > Insecta > Lepidoptera > Geometridae > Plemyria > Plemyria rubiginata. The sequence goes on from OY754926.1 coordinate 6,722,502, forward strand.
CATGTTTTATTAAAGACCTCGTCATCAATAAAAATATGAGGTTATTAGTTGAGCAACCAGGCAAAGGTTTTGGAGGTGGAATATGTACTTAGTTCATTGTTCACAAGTTTTCGATAAAATTCTGAATCCTTGAATAATTTGCTGTCGATATCTTTTCCGTAGCTTGCCACCAGGCGTTTACAATGTGTTGACAGATGGATAATATTTTTGTTGCAGGTAATGAAGCAAAAGCTAAATGGAGAAACTTAAAAGATTCGTATAATAAACACAAAAAAAGTATCACAACAACAGCTTACAAAAAATATAAAAAATGGCCTTGGGCGGACTACATGATTTTTTTGGATGACTTGAATAGACTTCAACCAGACGATAGTTTATCGACTGAGCGCTCGGACATAATATTACCTGGAGATAGTTTAATCGAATCTACAGATATGTCTCGTCCAGGCACGTCTTTTTCAGGATCATCATCAGGTAAAAGAAAGAAACAAGATGATGTATTATGTACAATGATTGAATATTTTGAAAAAAGAAGACAAGAGACAGCTGTGGACCACATTGATCAGTTCTTTTTAAGTTATGCTAACACTTTTAAAACTATGTCAAAAAGAACTCAAATCTCATTAAAGTTAAAGATGGCGCAGATATTTGCAGAAGCTGAGACTGAAGAACAGATTTTAACGGATACAGATTTGAAACACAGAAAAAAAGAGAAGGAAGCACTTACTTAGACATTGACAATCATTTATTATATAACTTAGCGGCCAAAATACTTTTTATGTATAACATAAACTAGTTAGTGCACAAGGAAGATGACATCTACAGAAGGTATGTATAAACTAATTCAAAGGATTTAAAACTGAACTGAAATAGTTTAGAGATTTTTTTTTTTTATACAACTAGCTGATGGAACAAGCAGATGGTCCACCTGATGTTAAGTGGTAACCATCACCTATAAACAAAACATTGCCACGTAGGTCACGCACAATAGGAACGTGCCCTACGATGCACTGCCCTGCGTCCATCAACTTGAGGCATACAGATGTTAAGCCTCATGTGCCTGTAATTACACCGGCGACCACACTCTTCAAACCGAAACACAGCGTTGCTGCTTGGCGGCAGAAAAAGGCGTGGTGGTAGTACTTCCCCGGACGAGCCCTTCACAAAGAGCTCTACTACTCTTCAGATCTAAAGAATTTCAGTTCAGTAAATCCTTTGAAAGAGTTTATACATACCTTCTGTAGATGTCATCTTCCTTGTGCACTAACTCGTTTATGTAAAACTGAAACAGCTTCACGACTTTGATCCCCAGGCACGGTAGATATCCCTTCAGATCTCCCAGTACCAAGTAGGTACTAATTCAAGATTCTTTGAGGATGTCTAAGGGGGGTAGTCAGAGGTACGTCCAAACATTACATTTGGGACATACCCACATTTTGCAGTAGTTAGTATTTCATACGTGACAGGTTGCAAGCCCATCGCCGCTGTTAGAATACTAACTGGTTTCCTCACGAAGTTTTCCTTCACCGTTTAAGAGCACTGGCATTGCGCACATAAATTTTTCGATAGAAAAATCCATTGGTGTACGACCGGATTCGAACCTGTGACCTTAAGATCGGAAGGCGGGGTCACTCCCACTAGACCACCGGTGCTCGTTTACGTTTTCCAATAAAACATGATTTTATCTAACCTTACTGTACTAATCACCCAGTAAAACCATTGCTCGTTTTTTTAGAAATGTTTGTCGTATTCTACTGTTTGAAATTCCAATCTGATCGCTTCGTCTACCCACGAAGGACTCCTTCGTGACCTCTCAAAAGTTTGCCACTAGGTCATTGATGACCAATAAATAATTAATTCCAAGACGTTCAAGTCCCTAACGAACTAGATACGACAACGCTTTCAAATCTTCCACCAGACGGAAACGAGACATTCATGGTTGACATACTGCCGGCACCAAGCGCTTTGCCTCAACTTTCATACGTACGGCCAAGAAATGGAATTCCTTACCAGCGTCCGTTTTTCTGAATGCCTATAATTTGCATTTTTCAAGAGAATAGTGATGAGACATTTCCTAGGTAAACGTGTCAAAACGTAGATCGCATCATCAGTTCATCAGGTAAATGATTGCAGGCAAATGTTTTACCGTTAAGCTGTTAAAAGTAGAATCTCCCCAGGAAGGGGAGGTGACAATGGGTAACCCCTTCCCGTGGTCACAGATTACCCAGTACTGTCGTGGTCACAGATTACCCAGTACTGTCGTGGTCACAGGAAGCGGCCGTCACGCCTGTCGCGCACGAGCTTTCTGTTTTTTTCTTCGACTTCCTCAACATTGTGGCTTTGATACCTGCGTTATTTTAAAGTCGTTGAATTTTATTTTACAAGCGTCTCCTTATTACAAAACGTGGTCTGTATTTTAAAAATAAGATATAGATAGACCAGTTGGTGTTTCTATGCACTATGTCAGATTACTACTAGTAGTGACAGCTATTAGATAAGGACCTCGAAAAACCTTGCTCGAAAGGAGCCGCTTTAAAGCAAATTACCACTCTAGTGACACGAAAAGAAGACAATAGTTATTTGTTATACAAGAGTGCAAAGTTGCTTTTTAACCGCGTGTTCAATTTTGATGACCGAGCAAGCGAAGGATTCTAAAATTTAATCACGAGCGCAGCGAGTGATTCAAAATTAGAATCCTGAGCGTTAGCGAGGGAATCAAAAGAGCACGAGGTGAAAAATCTTTGCACTCGAGTGCAACACGTAACTTTTCATTCCACCTCAGCGAGGAAATAACTAAATGCAAAAAAAAAAGTTTACAATCACATGTTGGCGTCAAACAAACTTCCTCGTCGCTAGAATCACTCATTTTAGTTTTTTCACTTGTTTTCAAGTTTCTTGTTTTTAATATAAGGTTTAACAATGACGTGAAAAAATGCCGCGTAAATAACCGCGTACAAAGCAAATTGAAAAAAGAACACCAAGAAGGTTCCGAGTCAGAGATTTAACAAATTAAAAAAAAGTAGTATGATATATTCGGCACCATAGAGGTAGCAGTAAATAGGTTTAATATGTTTTTTAATTCACAAACTTAGTGCACACGATGTTCTAAATTCAATTTACTTTATCCTCTAGAGAATAAAAACGGCTTTTGCACTCAGATATTGAAGAGCAAAAATACTCTTTCCGAGATGGTGGGATGAAAAAATATTTTGCAATACTTAATATATTTTTTTTATTTGAAGTAGGTAAAGTAGGCAACATTTTTACAAAACTATTTGTAAGTAGGTAATAAATAGTAATAGTGATATACGTAATATTGAGTGAGAGCACCGATGGTCTAGTGTTAGCAAGTCTGCCTTTAGTTTCTTAAATCGAGGGTTCGAATCTTTGGATTTTTCTTTTCGTAAAAGCAATGTTATAAAACAGCGCAGAAAAAACATCGTATGTAATCCCGCGAATTATTCAGCATAACAGTAAAACGTCATATTATTTTGTGTGATGTGATAAAGATTCAATTTGTTACCGAGACCTTTGATCTACTTAGTTAATGTCTTAAACAAATTTTGGTGATATAGCCATTTGGATAAAAACACATGATTCATGTTTGTTCAATAAATGCGTGTGATAGCCTAATTACAATATAAAAACATACGAGTAATTAACAATAGGTAAACAATGTAATCCATATTTATTCGACAACTCATTCTTGATGATTTAGGTATATTAATGTGGAATGTTTTTACTATTTATCCTCATAGTGTTGTCAGGACCTGTGTTGTCATATGCATTAGTAATTACTAGAGATATACCTACCTACTGTATTTACACGCCATTTACGGGACACAATTAGAAAAACTCAAACTGTATGTTTAATGCATAAATGCACTGTTTTTGTACATGTTTATTGTAGTATATTAAACGCTACTCTTGAATTAAAAATCAGAGGCAGACTACTATGATATAGTTGATCTTTCGCACATTTTAAAATTGAATAATCACTGATACGTGTGATAATTGTTGTGTAAATGCTTGTCTTATAAAAGTAGTCTGTAATGTAAAATTGAATGTGTGAGTATGAACAGTGTGAAGTACTAACCTTAGACATCTTTACCTGAACTCTATAATATTTTTAATAATTGAATACAAAACAATGGTATAGTACATAGTTTTTAAAATACAAAACAATAGTCCATAGTTTTTAAATGAGGTATTTGTTATTATGGTCTTAACAATTAAGTAGTTTTTTGTCTGTTTTAAAGGTTGTTGCGTGCAATAAAGTATTTTCTATTTATCTACTTACCCAAGCTGTTTTTTTACGAAGGTAACAAAAAGCGACTCCTAAAATAAACCGTAAAAGGTTCCCATTAAATACAAACAGCGCTTGTGAAATATTGGAAAGCTTCTCAAGAACTCGAACTGAACTTGTATTATTTGATGGTTTGACAAACACGGTAGTCATTTGTTTACGTATATTTTATTGCTATTGTAAGTAGGATTAATTTGTTTTGGAAGGCGATGTATGAATGTTGGTATGATTAGTATCTTGGCTTTTCAGGTCGAGCCAAGATGTCATGTAGGTTCGCAGAATTAGGGCTAAGTAGCCTAGATTAAGTTTTGATGTGATATGTATTTTTTTATGTTTTATAGGGCGTTTTTGCCTGAAGAAAGTCTACTGTGGTACCTATATATACCTGTGGTCAGTTTTTGCCTACTGTGGTACCTACCATGTACGTTTATGAAAAAGACAACCTATGTCATATGTTTATTTTAGGTATCTAGGTACTACTAACATGGAAATCGAAAATATTTTATAATATTCTTAGCGCCATATAGCGGACTTATTCTAATTCTGCCGCCAAGCAGGGTAGGCATAAGGTCAAGCATTATTGTATGCTAATGGAGAGGTTAAAGCGATTATGGAATTTTTATTCTTTTTTATTGTCAAGGAAATTTTAATGATATATACCTACCTAAGTTCTTCTAATTTTTCATTTAATTCTGTTTGCCTGATTAGAGTTTAGATTTCCACTGACGATCGTTAATCGACGGTACCGTTAATACAAAAAATTGGCTTTTAAAGAATCTTCAAGTTCTGATTTTATCACGTAGTGAAACTCCAGAATATTTCTATTCAATTAGATGTTCATTCTCCAAAAGTAAACTTGGGTTTCCGATGACAGCTAAATGACGGCCGTAAATAGTTTGAATGGAATTTTTGCCATAGCGGTAAACATATGAAAGTTGACATGAGTGAAAAAGTAGATAATAAACCAATAGTAAGTAAGTACATACCCTATATCCCTTGATACATACTTTTTAAAACAAAATGCGTGCATGTACTATTTTGACATGTAAACAAAGCAAGGAATTTGAATACGAAACAAAGGTCCATATCTTGACAGTGACAGGACGATTTCAAACTACATCATTCAAACGACAGAAGCCATAAAAAATAAAAAAAGAATTTACCCGCCATCTTTTGGACAGATGAACCATTATGTTTCTGATTATAAAAATCTTCAATAGGTTCTTTTTGGGCACCCCTATACTACGGTCGCTTATACGTACCACTTTTCGGAGACGAAGGCTTTCAGCTTTGGCAGGTCTCCAGATTTTCACAAGCTCAACGCCTTATCTTGTCTTGTGAAAGGCGAATTACCCGCTGCTTACTGTACGTCCCGGTTGCCTGAAAACTGGTAGCTTCATGAAACGTATGCAATCAAAACGGTTCAATATAAGGATCATTGGCTATTAATAAATATTGGTGTCCATTTCACACATCTTTACTTAGCAAAGCTTGTATTAATGGTACCAGATAGATAAAATTCTTATAAAAAAATATATTATATTAATTATTAATAAATGTGGACATACCACACATCACTACATTGTACTGGGTACTTTCATAATAAATAAGGTGACCCGTTTTCTCACAAAATATTATACCAATAGTTAGCATCAACATTCGTATTTTTTGGTTATATCCAAAAAGCACTTTAAAGTATTTTGAAATAAAGTTAATTTTCGCGTGAAGTATGGCAACATAGCGTTAACCGCTTTCGAGGAAACCCAAAGCTTTAGGTATGTCCTTTAGCTGCGGTGTTGGCCACACCACATCGTACCTTTTCGCACTTTGTGGCTGGCATCCCATACGTTAGAGGCGTTTTTACTAACAGCCAGCGTGGAGAATTGTGGCAGTATGTGTTTGGTTGGGGGTTTTTGTCAGATCTGCAATAGCCGTAGAGCAACTGCTACGAAACGGCTATTTGAATGGTACGGAAACGATTTCAGAAGTTGTTTGAATTTGTGTCTTTTTTTTGCAAGAACATAATTATACTCAAAATATCGGTATTTTGGATATTTTGAGCATGTACGCGTATACAAACGTATAAAATAATGAAAACTGTGAAGTATCATTGTATGGTGGTATTTTCACACAGCGCCATCAAGCCTAACCAAACCAAAACTACAGACCAAGAAATTTTTGGTCAAGGGTCTATTGCGCTTTGGTAGATTTGGAAAAGGCCTATGACAAAGTGATGAGGAATAAACTGTGGTCGGTGCTGTCTATGTATGGAGTAGACAACAAAAAAATAATTGGTGGACATTCCACACCGCACTATTTCGCTCCAAACTGAGCCAAAGCTTGTGATATGGGAACCAGATTTTTTCTCGGTGGGAATCGACCCATGGTTTACACACACAGAAGGCAGAGCTACTACCAACTGAGCTGTGAAGGCTGAATAGAGGAAAATATTTGTGAAAAAATGCTTCAGAAGTATAAAAACAAAAAGCATTCGCGTAACTCGCACATGGATACTTTACAGCGCTCTGTAAACCTTCCATTGAACTCTTTAGCTGTACCGGCAATTAGCGACTTGTAACAAGTCCAAAGTCCCCCTTCTCAAGTTGCTACTGAATTAGTGCCGGTTTTAATCCGAAGAGTGCCCTAGAAAGGGTCGTGGAAACAAAGTTCGCAGCCCTCTTGCCCTCCCCTCTTTCTCTTGTTGGTTGTAATTAATTAGTAAGCATAATGTGTACACTGTTCTTTATTTCATGCTAGTAATAGAAACTAAACTACTAGATATAAATAGACATAAGAAGAAAACTGTATTAGAGTTATTAGTATGTCATCATCATCATCAACAGCCCACAGAAGTCCACTGCTGGACATAGGCCTCCCCTCCGCTTCCAGGAAGAACGATTCTGAGCCCTTTCCATCCACCGACTACCCGCGATCCCAACAATGTCGTCAGTCCATCGGGTAGGAGGGCGTCCCACACTTCGCTTTCCTGTTCGTGGTCGCCATTCAAGAACCTTTATTCCCCATCGGATCGGATTTTATTAGTATGTAAATGTATAAAATATTTAGGATACAATCGAAAACACCCCAAACGTATGCCCCATTCCATGGATAGACGAAATATTTGTATTAAAATTATAAGTTCAAAATAGACTCTGACCCTTACTTGTCAGAGGGCAACGCTTGTCTTGACTACTTATTAATAAAAAAAATAGAAGCAAAACAGCATTACGACGTTGATTCTCAGGTACGGTAGATACGATTCTTACCCCAGGTTTCTGAAATCGCGATCAACACTAATCGGATGTCAAGTCACTTGCTATCTTATTTAACGAAAAAGCTGGAATAGCAAGTCACTTGACATCCTATTAGTGTTGATCGAGATCTCAGAAACCCGGGGTTAGTCTTCTAGCACCATCTAAAACTACTTGTACTCAAAATAAAAAAAACTGACACAAAACTATATCTCGTTTATGATACGAGCTGAAGTTTCCTGCAGTGTGTCTCTCTGGCTGACTTATCATAATTATTCCAGCCGTAGAAACTGCTGATCATAAGCCTTGCCTATAGCACATAAAAAAAATACATGCCATAGATAGCAACAGTATGCCTTGTAAATGTTGTGTAGTGCAAAATAAAATAAAAATTTAAAACCATCTTAGAATTAGAAGGCACTCACCCTTGTTACCAGTATACCGCGATTGTAAAGATCGCTAGAGTTATAGATACAAAATTGTTCTTCCTGTGGACGAGACCTTTATCCTCAGTCAGACCTTTAAAAAGATGATGGTGCGATCAAGCAGGTAAAATATAAATGTGTGTAAGTTGCAGATTTAAAATTCAGACCAAGAATATTTAATGTTCGTGACATTTTTGTACGCCAAGCGGACTAGCTTCGTTCAAAAATGTCATAAACAGGTGCTTATGATCCTGTAGTGTAAAGATACTTAAGTCTGCGACTTCCTCATATTTATTTTTTTGAGATTTTTCAGTGAAAATATGGGAATAATAAGCTACGAAATACTTTATTTGAGTGTTCTCACTACAGCATAGCGTATTGATCAGCTATTATTTATTATCTAGGTACAAAAAATGTTTTGATGTTTTTTCGTACACGATAAAGTAGGTGAGGATGTATTACCTAAATTGCTCCGTTTGCTACTACTATTAACATTCCTCTTACGATGTTATACTTACGAGAAAACCGTAAGTAAAGTAAGGAAACCGTAGGTAGGGATCAGAATTCTCGATGCTCACGTTAGCCTTTCGCATTTTATAGCCACAACAAAATATGATACATCCCATAATGCAAAAATACTATTTTTTGTTATGGCAGTAATAAAAAGATCGATTCATGATGTACTTACTTCACCCATTATGTTTTATCGTATCTCCTAAACCGGTTAACTTGAACCCTTCGTACACCTGTCTCAAATTTATGTACCATTCAAAATCATTCTTCCGTATTCGAATGTTTTGCATTTTTTTAGGGGTTCGGTAGTGCATTTGTTTAAAAACTAGGGTTGCCATTTGCTTGTGGGATTAGTGCGATCAAAATTCAAGGCAACACAGCGGGGTGCCAACTAAAATATGCCACCCAATCGTCCCTCGTTCTGTTTGTGATTTAACGAAACATTATTGTGTTGTAGCGCCCTACTAAATCTGATTTTTGACGGTCTTTTGTGTTCCCTAATTTATTGCAACAAGTGACCGACGAAGTGACATTTGGCATGTTAATCAAGTCTCGTTTTTTGTTATAAAACTTTGCGGGAATAACATTGAATAATTTTTGAATTGAAATAAAAAGGTTGCAAAAACTCCATCAAGTCCGAACTTGACAAAATAAAAACAGTTCACATTAATTCGACCTGTAATGAAAAATCGGTCATGCAAAAAAATAATTGGTTCTTTCACAAAAACCGTGCTCTATTTCCGATGAGCAAAAATTTCTATTTTAACTTAGGTAGGTAGATAAAATGCTTTCCGTGAAATTTTAGGGAAATTGTTTTTTTATGATTAAAGACATACTTAGGTAGATAGGTACTTTGTTTCTTAAGGCGTTGACAACACCTAATGTGCCTCTCGCTCGCACGATTCGACGTTTTGAAAGATGTAAAATCACTAAACCTGATATTGAAAAATCGCAAACAACCACTTTATGTGCAATCACATTGCACACAGTTAGGTAAAAATTTCATTTCGATCGATGCAAGTTTTCATACTCAAAAGTTGCTGCTTAACTACAAAAACTAGAAAAGCAAACTTTTAAGTAGGAAAACTTGTATCGATCAAAATGATTATTTCACTAAATTATGCGCAATGTGATTGCACACAAAATAGTTGTTTGCGATTTTTCGAAAATGGGTTTGGTGATTTTATATCTTTCAACAAGTCAAAACGTGCGAGCGAGAGTCACATTAGCTCTTGTCTTCACCTTAAAATTAGCCCTGTCACTGTTTGACGTTATGCATTGGTAAGAAATGGCTATACTATAAGAATTACTATGAAAAGATAATAAAATAAAATACTTACTTATACAGGGTTACAGGAAAAATCGTGCTAGATCCGTTAAGGGCGTGGAGTACCCATCATTTCTGACTTATTTCACAAACAATTGCCATAATATTTTTTTAGATAAACCTTAGAGAAAAATAAACTTTCTAATATATTTTTTTTTTCTTAACTTTTACTTGTCGACTACGGTCTATTTAATTGACTTATGCACTATTTTAATTATTGACGCTCTAAAGAATCGTATTACACATATAAAAATGCAATAATAATAATAATAAGATACACAAAATTTTCAATAAAAAAATGAAAAGTCGAATATCTCGAAAAGGGTTAAGTTTAGGGTAGGGTGTTTCATAGTGAAATAAGTCAGAAATGATGGGTACTCCACGCCCTTAACGGATCTAGCACGATTTTTTCTGTAACCCTGTATATCTTTTGTCATTTTTTTAAAAGCTATACTTAAAATAAAAATTTTACAATTTTTGTTGTTGCGTTTCAATTGCTTTGCGTGTAATACGAAGTTTTAGTCAACGGATACCAATTTCTGAAATTAAGTGTTTTAAGATTATAAAAATGTGCAACACATGCCGAATTCTCTTCCATGCATTACTTAACTATACGACCATTTTTCCGTTTAACAAATTGTAAATTACTCAACGAACATATCCAATGTATTTTACTAATACACTGAATAAACGGTTTTATAAAATGGCAAACATTTCACGGAACCGTTTAAGTGTCGGAATGTATGGACGTTGTTTGTTTACACCTATTTTGCATATAGATTGGTCGGGGCGTCATGGAATTCTAATATGAGTTACTGGTTCGTATCAAATTCGAACTTTTCAACATTAAATTAACGCGCGTTCCTCAATTTTCGACGGTACTTTTTTTGCTGGCAACATTCAACATGTATTTTTACCGTCACTCCAAAAGGGCCGACCAGACGCCTAGATGCGAGAACCAAGTGTATTTTTACTGTGTGAATGTTCTAGATTAAAAGGGAAATTCCTTAAAGCAAACTCTCTTCACGGTATTTAGTTACCCAGCTAATTGAATTGCCTTTGCGCGGGGTCACAATGTATGCTAGGGTTGTCACTCGTTAATACCAACTCATAATCTCCCTTGATTATTGTCATCTCAAAAATAGCTAAAAGATCCTACAATCTCTTTTATCAAACATCAAAGATCAATGGTGCAAATTAGTGAAATATCACCATCAAGCAAAAACTTTGCCTAAGTAACAATTACGCATCCCTTTGTGCCTGGCAATAACCCTTCAACTCCTAAACAGTCAATCGACTTTCATTTACTCAGGCTTCACGCAAACACCGATTTGAATATTTACTAGTTGTTACTTTTCACAGAAAGCAGGTCATAGGCACAAAAATCCGGTATACAGGAAACAGGTCGCTAGTTCCCGACCTGAACCTTAGTTATATAAACTAAACTTACCTACAGGCATCAAGGTCTTCATCCTGTTTCTTATGTGATTACGTTCTGTTAAATACCCGTAAAATTACTGGCTGCAAAATGGATGTAAAACATTTGCAAATTGGATTATGCAAACTATGTGGCAGCCCTAAATATCCTGCAAGAACGAACGCGCCCTCGTCAAAGATTTTGATGCGTCAGAAGCGATTCATGATAATGAAATAAAACTTCAATATAATAATAACTTTCAAAAAAAAACCTTCAGTGCACTGAAAAATACACTCATCTACTATAACTCAAAAACTACCGTCAGATCTGACTCAAATTTAAATGGGACCACATGACAGGCTCCAGCTTCCGATAGTTTTTTTTTTATCAAAATCGGTCCACTCAGTAAAAAGTTATGAGGTAATAAACATAAAAAAATAGTTGAATTGACAACCTCCTCCTTTTTTTGAAGTCTGTTAAAAATAGAGCATCAAACAGAAAAAACAAACATACTACTCTCAAAACAAATTGATAAAGCAATCAAATAAATTTTTGACGACCTCAGTGGTGCAGCGGGCGAGAGTCCGCCTGCGACGCAAGAGGTTCCGGGTTCGATTCCCGACAAATTTGTGTACGCTCTGCAGAAATTAGTTCCGTTGGTCTGGGTGTTTTCTATGTATAATAAAAATATCTATTTATGTAAGAATGTATTATTATCTGTTATCTAGTACCCATAACACAAGCTTTGAGTAGCTTACTTTGGGGCTAGATGATGTTGTGTTGATTGTCCAGCATTATTATTATTGTTTTTCTTAAGTATAAGTAAAGTCAAATAAGTCTTTATCCTACAATTTTGAAATACAAAGGCTTTGAATATCCCAAAATGAAATGTCAATAATTACCATTACTTAAATAAATATAATTTTGCGAGATTTTATATAATCCACAATGGGTGAGTGGGCCTAATACTTAAGCCTTTGAAGATTCATTTAATGGCCTATGAAAGAAACCAATTTAATTTGATTTTAAATTAAACGATGCTGTAAGCTTGCAAAGGCTTCTTTTCAAACGAGCAAATTAACCCTAAACGTTACTTTTTATTGAAATTAAATCAATTACGATTTATTTCAACATTCTGTTTTTGTATTAGCATTACATGGACATTCTTCTTTTTTAGTTTTTCCTTTAAATAGTCAAACGATAAACTATGCCATACTATTGCCATCTCTTACAAATGCGTAATGACAAACAGAGACAGCACTATTTTCAGACATAGTTTAAAGTTAACCGTTTTGTAGTATGAGAGGAATAGATTGAGACTTGGAATATCATGGTGTATTTCACCAAGCAAAGCAAAAGGTCGTTAAATAAATCAATCCATTGTCTAAAAATGTCCGGAGTTTTCAAACATTTTTGTTACTTTTGGCGCGGAGTTCACAAAATATTCATATTATGATAATCCTGCTTCCAGGAGTTAAATAATAAAATATCGACTTGACATTTCTAACAAAGTTTCTTAACAACATCCGAGACTAGGTATACTTTGTTGCAGGATTTTAAACGAGCACAAACACCATTTAATAATAAGTTATGGGACCATAACGTTTAAACGTTACTTAAGGCGCGAGTCACATCTAAATGGCGTATGGCGCGGGCGGCTTCGCCATTTAGATGTAGCCTTCGTCCAAGAGACAACCGTCAAACATTGTCACCGTCAAATTGTTCACGTCAGCCTTGTTTTTACATATATTTGGCAGTAATAAATGAGATTGTATTGTAATGTAATGTATTGTATTGTAAGCTAGGAATACCCTAGCGGTTGTCAGCGGCTTAAACTAGTAGAAACGCTATTGAATTGGCGATAAAGTTTCCGAAAAGGGACCTTATGCTCACTTCGAGCGAGATTATCTCACGGTGGTCACGATTATCACGAGAATATCTCGTTCGATGATTCACAGGCGTTGTGTCTCGCGTGACGTATGAACGAAGAGAATGGGAGAAATTAGTTGTCAAAAGTTATCGAACGAGATATGACGGCATCCCGCTCGAAGTGAGCATAAGGCCCTTGAAGTGGTATTCCGTCAACAACATTCACTGGTGACTGTGAAATCCACAGAGGTACGTCCAAACATTACCTCTGGCACATAAGTACCCGCATTTCGCAGTAGTTACGTCCCTACGTGACAGGTTGCAAGCCCATCGCCGCTATTAGAAACTAACTGATGGTTTCCTTCACTGTTTGAGAGCGTGAGTAGTAAGGCCAAGATTATTTTAAATCAAAACTCTTCTTACCATTACTCCGTAAAGGGATTATAAAACCCAACTTACCTCTCACTCAAATAACCGCAATCAGAAAGGGACAGAAATGTGGATGAATTCAGAACCTCTTACCCTCCGCTGCGGCATTCCGAAAGTAATGAAATTACCTACAAATGATTTACACCAAGACGACCTAGAATGTAAATGAGGGCGTTGGTGCAAACCGCGTTTTTGAATTAGAGCAATTTGCTTCGTGAGTATAACCCTGTTATTGCGAATGCTTCATATTTAAGACTGAAAAATCCAGCCTAGTTTTAATAACTCTTTCGAGAAATAACCAACTTCACACATTAATTACTATAAATAACCCAAAAACTACTCGTCAGATAAATGGGACCCAATGACAAGCATCGGCTTTCGATTAAAAAAACATCATAATCGGTCCACTCAGTAGAAGGTTATGATTATGATGTAACAAACATAAAAAAACAGTCGAATAGAGAGCCTCTTCCTTTTTTTGAAGTTGGTTAAAAACGTTTTTGTGACCAACACTGTGTAACGCCCCCCCTTAACTAACCCCAACCTACTTACCCTTAAATGACTAAGTACGTACGTATCTGCATCTACATACCTACTCGTGGCTTCGTGACATCGTGAAATGGCTCGTGTTCGTCTAATGGCATAGGATCCTACTGTTGTGACGGTAGCAACTCAGAAACTTTGAAGGAATTATGTTGAGATATAAATTACCTACTGATTTTACTACTAACCTATCTACAACCCTATAAATACCCTATCTAATCTGTGAAGTATGATTCTAATACTGGATGGATTGAAAATAATTCTATCTATTTATAATGAACTAATAAAAACAGCATTCTACCAAATAGATAATACCTATACCTAAATCGTCATGAAACAAGACAGCTATTCTAGTGACGATGATACTGATATTAGAGTACCAAAATTAAATAAATGAACAGATTCTATTCAATGATAATCTTCTTCCTATCTATTTAGAAAAACGTACTATCTATCTGTTTAGAAAAGCGTAGAAATATCCTCGAACAGTAATCAGTGTTAAGGGGCTGATAACCGTCGGCGTCGATTACCTTCTTCCTCTTGTCTTCACCTTAACTCCAGTACTAGTTGACTTTATGGCCTATCTTATTCTTTTATCCTAACATAGAAAGGAACACATAGGTAATGATATAAGCTGTATGCACAAAGTTTATTAAAGAATTATGAATAGCTCTTAAATCTAGAATATACCAAAACAATTAAAATATAGGGAATTTAATATTTTTACCGGAATGGCCCCACACCTATGACAGTGTACGGATTTTTTCCAATCGAGCAGATTGCAGGTTGTAAAAAGTCAGGACACCTAGTCCTCCCATTAAACGCCTCGGACCTGCAAGTCTAGAAATCTAGATATTGCAACCCCTACACAGCCAGACCGGTATATTACGTTACTGCCAACCATCGGCTTCCAGATTATTTGAAAATCTGTATCAAACAAAAGGGGAGTCTTGGCTCAAAGTGAGCGGATTAATATTATACATATATACAATATCCACCAATTCGTCTCGTCTCTCAATGTCGTCCAAATAGGTACATCCAATTTAATCCAGTCGCTTCTCTCCAGACTATCAGAGTCAAAGCCAATAGAACATTGTCAATTAATAAATTTGAATAAAAGTATATTGTCAATAAACTGTGAAGAAGGAACTCCTTTTGGTTTTTCATAACCTCGGGATAATTCCGGCACCTTTATATGCCAATAGCCTTGACGAACATACCCTTAGGTACAATAAATGGTTGGAATGAATACGACAACTCATACTCTAGGTAGCCATCTTTCCCTTTAATTCCGGGTTAGAATAACTACGAGACACACGCTCAGAGTACGTTATCAATATTCAATAAAATCTTTAATAAATAAAATATAGGCTTTGTTCCAATTTGTTCTTTCAAGAACTCAATACTGAATCAATCAGATGTAGGTACATGGTCTAACGCCATGAATGTAAAACTTCATTGTAGGTAGGTATTAGACATCCTTTAGAAAATCTTTATACGTAGGTACCTAGGTACCTAGTATATTTTCAAAGTTTAGATGAGTTTAAAGTCTAATCAGACTGGTAGTATGAATAGTTATTATTTATTATATTTTCTATCCAATTTCTTGTTTTTCTGTATTTCCACAATCTCTAATTTTAGGTAAATTTAATTCAATGATAAATTAATATTAATGCCTTCAATAAACAACAAGGTATAAAATGGGTATTTAATCTAGGTATTTTTTTATAAATTAGATTGTATGTATGTAATCTGAATTTCCATGTAAATAGCACTGATTTTAGAATAAATTGTGAATCTAGGTATTACCTACGTGTGTTAACCTCAATCTTCATCTGAATTACTATGTCTAAGTACTTACTGCCGATTTTACACCGATTCTACATTTATCTAGAATTTAGCACTCATTTCTCAATATTAATCTCTACTAGTTATAACTGAATTTATAAATTAAATCGAAGAGTGAATTTACTCTGTTATTTACCAAGTGAATCGCTATTTCACTCTATTTTCCCCGTATAAAATCAAACACTTTCCGCGTAACAATTGCTCATAAAATCCAATAAAACTTGATAATTACGACCCACAAATTCGCTCCTGACTCATGCGCAACTTTTTCGAAACCCCCTCCCCCCAACATATCGACCCCACACTCCGACTTTTCACTGATGCTCGTCCACTGTTTAAAAAATGACTGTCCTCGCTCCAAAATTCCCTTGCTATATATCCCAACCCCCATCCCTAAAATGCGTACACCTACGTGACAAATTTTGCTACCTTATAAGGCAATCTTCGGCGTCCAGACACGCCCTTTCGTCTATGTGCGAAAACATGTTGCAACCTGAATAGACCACAGTTTCAAAGAGTTTGTATGAGGCCCTTTTTTTCTGTGTTCAAATATGACGCAACCAGAAATTCCACAAACTATTTTGAACTCTATTGCGTTCCAATACCATACAAACTTGTAAACACTAGGAAATTCTATTTGGGAAATTTCCATTTGTAAAATCCTTTTGTTATTTTTTTTGTTAAGTCGTCGCCGCGCCGTCGGACAAATCTAGGAAATTCCTATTGTTAGATGCATTATTTAGTATTTGAATAATTGTGCATTTGATCTGAACGAGGCTGGCCTTGGCAAGCCCTGGCTCGTTACAGTCGACCCCTAAAATTTACACAGGTGATTCACTTTTGAAGCCGAAGTAAATTTTACAAACAAAGAAATTCACAATTATTACAAAATATATACCCCATTTAATTTAGATACAATTTATTTTTGTTGATATTTAATTCCAAACAATATTCGATTGTGCAACATACATGCCTCCAAGGTACACATGTGTTATATGCAACCCAAAAACATGCACACTACACAACCAAAACATGTGGTGTGTATTTAAACCAATGTTATAAATGGCCATCACTCAGAACTCGAGTTCCGGATATAAATGAAGCACCCAAAAAGTACCAACCCCGTCTGCAGAACCAATCTAAACCTCGTAAGGAAACCTGGTTGTGAGGCAGGTCAACCCTAGTGGTATAATGATGTATATCTGCCGTTATTGACTACCGCAATCTGGGCTAGAAATAATCATCATCCTTCTTAGTCTAGATCTTTTCCAAAGGCATTCGAGCTTAATACTCCATGACTACAACATCCAACCGAAATCTTACTCAGAATAATAACAAATCTATAAATCGGCGCGTGTATAGTGTGCTTAGTTCTGGCCTAATAGGTACAGTATGAATTTCTATGAAACCAGTGACTACTGGTGATGTCAGCTGACCTATCCTAGCACCAAAATCTCCTTCATAGAAATTATTTGTAAGTGTTTGTTTATTTGAATTTAAAAACCAACAAAAATGTCCCATTCCCAGATACTGTTGAATCTTAGGCCCCTCAAACCATTAAAATAATTTACCCACTTTTCATTCGGTCTCCATTGTTACATCCTCTATATTCAAGTTAAAGCTCTCATACATCACAAACATGACTTAAAACATCCGTAGCATTTCATTATACCCGCAACCCAACAGACCTTTCAGAACTGAGACTATAAAAATGACTGTATCAAGTCTAAAAATAACTAAACATTCATCAAATTTTTTTTTTCTTTTTACACCATTCCCACTAAAATTCAGTCACAAAAGCTAATCACCAATTTAACTCAATTTAAATCCGAAAACAAAGAAATATTTAAAGTTCTAAAATTCTACAAAATCGGTAACGCACCATAGCGGCTTACTCGCGACCCCGTTATACTAAATTTAATAAAACAGTTGTCTTTAGTAAATACCCAAATTAGATAGAGCCTACACTACCTACTCATTGCTACATCTCTATTCTATGACTCGTGAAATTTTCGTTACTCTCGGTCTAAATTACAATCATCTATCTGTAAAAACCTGGGATCTGTAGGTACTATTTTTAAACTTCGACCCCGATTACCTATGATGGCGCGTACCTCTGCATTGAAATCCTGTAAAATAAAACAACCACACTTCCCAACCTTTTTAAAAGAAAGCAAATTTAGTAAAGTACAACTGGCGCTGTATGTATCTTACCCAGATAAAACAATTAATCACAGAAGCATATATTTTACTAACTAGCCCTTAATTTCATAAACTTCCTCACGATGTGCCAATAATAAATACAATTTTATTTTCATTGTTGTTGACTGTTTAGGGCTACCTGTCGACCACTCATCCTAATAATAAATAGGACCTGTCCATATTGATACTTTAAGCCTAAACTACATCCAACCACAATCATTACATGTTTAATCATCATCTTATCAGTCACTAACGAGTGGAAACAAACAACACAACCTTACGATGTTTTTCACCTAAAATTTTAGTAAAATAAGGTAAGTATTTAGTATTAACTAAGCTTATATTGAAATCTATTTTCACCTTGAAAAACATATCTAATTGTCAATCTGAAATTCTCGCCGGTTATTATCCGCTAAAACCAAATATTTCTTTATTATCTAAGATCATCAAAATATTGTCCCTTTATTATTGAATCATCAAAACTTTGTCCAAGTTGCTCAGGCTCTCCTTGCCAATCGACCAAGTTCAGCGCCCATTTACCAACAGTTGTAGCACCCATATACCTACAAACATTTACGTCCTATACACCAATGACCGTCCTTAGCAGGAATCGAACCCACGAAAACTCCATGTGCACCACCCAAATTAACATTCTTGGCGGGAATCGAACCCACGACCCATGGAAAAAAATTATTGTACCGACAAATTTGGCTTATCTAATAACATGTAACATGTGTAAAATTAAATAAATGAGGGAATCTAACCCACGACCCATTGAAGCATGTATGTTTACCACACCATTGATCATTCTCGGCGAGAATCGAACCTACATTCCTAGAAGACTCCATGTGCACCACTCAAATTACCATTATCGGCAGGAATCGAACCCACGATCCTCGGAAACTCCATGTGCACCACCCAAATTAACATTCTTGGCAGGCATCGAACCCACGATCCATGGAAGCATCTACGTTTACCACACCATTGACCATTTTCGGCGAGAATCAAACCTACGTTCCTAGAAAACTATTGTCTGAAATAAATAACTATTATTATGAAAACTCCATTTGCACCATCCAAATTACCATTATCGCGGGAATCGAACCCACGATCTTCGAAGACAATTTATTGTACCTACAAATTTGACTTATTTAAGAACATAATGGCATGTATAAACGAGATAAATGAGGGAATCGAACCCACGACCCATAGAAGTATCTACGATCACCACAGAAATGACTAGTCTCATTGGGAATCGAACCCACGGTCCTCGATGCAGAAACCAAAGTCATCACATTCTACGCTTCGAAGGCTCGGACTACGATCAAATGGGTTTCCAGTGTCTCGAACTGATGATAACGAGATGATCTAGCTATGGACGGGTACATAAAAACACACGAACACTGATAAATACGAAGAAAATTAGCTTATCTATTCCTAAAGCAATAAAATACATTACCTATATTTATTTCTTCATGCGACCCCGTTTCATTAAACTTCTATTCAGTTTTCTAGACGAGTACATAAAAATAAACGCATACCTACTTTAATAAATATGAAAAAAAGAGCTTATCTATTCTAAAAGTAATACAATACATTATATACCTATATTTTTTCATGCGACCCCTGTTCATTAAACTTCTATTAATTTTCTGGAAAAGTAGGTACACTAAAATAACTGCATGCTCTAATTAATATGAAGAAAATGAGCTTACCTATCTATTCCTATAACAATAATAACAATAAAATACATTATCTACCTATATTTATTTCTATATGCGACCCCGGTTTTGTATAGTTCTTTTTAATCTTACGACCCCTAATTATCTAACTATAATACCTTCCTTAAATTAATTAAAAATATTCGCGACCCCGGTATGTACAACTAAACCCAGATAAAAGAATACTTACAAACTAAATAGCAGTACTGTAACAAGTTTACGTAAAAAAGAACTAGATGGCGCCACCAGTAGGTTAGAACGCGCTATCGATGCGTTTTGCCATCTGAATGACTTGAGCAAAATATACGTTTACGCCAAACAGAACTAGATGTCGCAACTAGTAGATTAGAACGCGCTATCGTTGCGTTTTGCTATAATATGAATGACATCGGCTGTGAATACAGATGAAGCAGACCACCTCGAACAAACACCGAACCGAACATAACACCAATCCGAACATAAATCCGAACCGAACATAAATCCGAACCGAACATAACACCAAACCGAACATAACTCCAAACCGAACATAACTGCGAACCGAACATAACTGCGAACCGAACATAGCTCCGAACCGAACATAGCTCCGAACCGAACATAACTCCGAACCGAACATAACTCCGAACCGAACTTAACTGCGAACCGAACATAACTCCGAACCGAACATAACTCCGAACCGAACATATCTTCAAACCGAACATAACTCCGAACCGAACATAGCTCCGAACCGAATATAGCTCCGAACCGAATATAACTCCGAACCGAACATATCTCCGAACCGAACATAACTCCGAACCGAACATAACTCCGAACCAAATATAGCTCCGAACCGAATATAACACCGAACCGAACATATCTCCGAACCAAACATAACTCCGAACCGAATATAGCTCCGAACCGAACATATCTCCAAACCGAATATAACTCCGAACCGAACATAATCATCCCTGCACCCCGCTGCTTCGTGGTCCGACCCCCAGACCTCAACACAACACACGCAAGAACGCGAAGCGAATCTCCGCCGCCCATCCACATCGGAACAACCACTGCACCCGCGCAACGTCCCCCCCCTTCCCTTTGCCACGACAACAAAAGCACATCCTGACTACCCCTCCCTACAGCATCCCTCCCCTTTCAGGCACCACCTATGTATAGCCTAATGGAAACAATCATTGTAGGTACCAACTTTCCTCCTTCGCTAGATACCTACACCAAACACAAACAACAATAAGGTCCACCTACACAATGCAACACAACTACACAAATAGGTATTCAGCGAAACCATCTATCAAACCTAAGAATGACTAATATAAAATAAGGTAACCAGAAAATAAGGTTCACAAACCCAAACACTGCGAGATGGATTGTCCAGCATTATTTATTTATCTACATAGTACCTAGTCATCCGAGTGGGATTCGAACCCACTACCTTTCTCCTGATACGAACTATTAAGTCCTGCGATTTCCTAAAGTAAGTATAGCAAAACACTACACGGAATCAACAATCTACCTATCCACTTATTCTACCTATACCCACCTACGCATCGTTTATGTACTAAGTAATCCAACCTCCCTATTTATTAAATATACCTACCTACCTACATACTTACAAATTTTCTAACTTAATTATATTCTTATACCTAAATCTCAACATAAAACCTCATCCTTTTTATACGGCAACAAATTGTGCGAATTAAATCGCACTAATAAAATAAATACATATATAAATAAATAAAACTTAATACATACCTACTTAGTAGTAACCTAAGTTCAGATCTTGGTCACGGCACGTCCAAACTGTAACGCCCCCCCTTAACTAACCCCAACCTACTTACCCTTAAATGACTAAGTACGTACGTATCTGCATCTACATACCTACTCGTGGCTTCGTGACATCGTGAAATGGCTCGTGTTCGTCTAATGGCATAGGATCCTACTGTTGTGACGGTAGCAACTCAGAAACTTTGAAGGAATTATGTTGAGATATAAATTACCTACTGATTTTACTACTAACCTATCTACAACCCTATAAATACCCTATCTAATCTGTGAAGTATGATTCTAATACTGGATGGATTGAAAATAATTCTATCTATTTATAATGAACTAATAAAAACAGCATTCTACCAAATAGATAATACCTATACCTAAATCGTCATGAAACAAGACAGCTATTCTAGTGACGATGATACTGATATTAGAGTACCAAAATTAAATAAATGAACAGATTCTATTCAATGATAATCTTCTTCCTATCTATTTAGAAAAACGTACTATCTATCTGTTTAGAAAAGCGTAGAAATATCCTCGAACAGTAATCAGTGTTAAGGGGCTGATAACCGTCGGCGTCGATTACCTTCTTCCTCTTGTCTTCACCTTAACTCCAGTACTAGTTGACTTTATGGCCTATCTTATTCTTTTATCCTAACATAGAAAGGAACACATAGGTAATGATATAAGCTGTATGCACAAAGTTTATTAAAGAATTATGAATAGCTCTTAAATCTAGAATATACCAAAACAATTAAAATATAGGGAATTTAATATTTTTACCGGAATGGCCCCACACCTATGACAGTGTACGGATTTTTTCCAATCGAGCAGATTGCAGGTTGTAAAAAGTCAGGACACCTAGTCCTCCCATTAAACGCCTCGGACCTGCAAGTCTAGAAATCTAGATATTGCAACCCCTACACAGCCAGACCGGTATATTACGTTACTGCCAACCATCGGCTTCCAGATTATTTGAAAATCTGTATCAAACAAAAGGGGAGTCTTGGCTCAAAGTGAGCGGATTAATATTATACATATATACAATATCCACCAATTCGTCTCGTCTCTCAATGTCGTCCAAATAGGTACATCCAATTTAATCCAGTCGCTTCTCTCCAGACTATCAGAGTCAAAGCCAATAGAACATTGTCAATTAATAAATTTGAATAAAAGTATATTGTCAATAAACTGTGAAGAAGGAACTCCTTTTGGTTTTTCATAACCTCGGGATAATTCCGGCACCTTTATATGCCAATAGCCTTGACGAACATACCCTTAGGTACAATAAATGGTTGGAATGAATACGACAACTCATACTCTAGGTAGCCATCTTTCCCTTTAATTCCGGGTTAGAATAACTACGAGACACACGCTCAGAGTACGTTATCAATATTCAATAAAATCTTTAATAAATAAAATATAGGCTTTGTTCCAATTTGTTCTTTCAAGAACTCAATACTGAATCAATCAGATGTAGGTACATGGTCTAACGCCATGAATGTAAAACTTCATTGTAGGTAGGTATTAGACATCCTTTAGAAAATCTTTATACGTAGGTACCTAGGTACCTAGTATATTTTCAAAGTTTAGATGAGTTTAAAGTCTAATCAGACTGGTAGTATGAATAGTTATTATTTATTATATTTTCTATCCAATTTCTTGTTTTTCTGTATTTCCACAATCTCTAATTTTAGGTAAATTTAATTCAATGATAAATTAATATTAATGCCTTCAATAAACAACAAGGTATAAAATGGGTATTTAATCTAGGTATTTTTTTATAAATTAGATTGTATGTATGTAATCTGAATTTCCATGTAAATAGCACTGATTTTAGAATAAATTGTGAATCTAGGTATTACCTACGTGTGTTAACCTCAATCTTCATCTGAATTACTATGTCTAAGTACTTACTGCCGATTTTACACCGATTCTACATTTATCTAGAATTTAGCACTCATTTCTCAATATTAATCTCTACTAGTTATAACTGAATTTATAAATTAAATCGAAGAGTGAATTTACTCTGTTATTTACCAAGTGAATCGCTATTTCACTCTATTTTCCCCGTATAAAATCAAACACTTTCCGCGTAACAATTGCTCATAAAATCCAATAAAACTTGATAATTACGACCCACAAATTCGCTCCTGACTCATGCGCAACTTTTTCGAAACCCCCTCCCCCCAACATATCGACCCCACACTCCGACTTTTCACTGATGCTCGTCCACTGTTTAAAAAATGACTGTCCTCGCTCCAAAATTCCCTTGCTATATATCCCAACCCCCATCCCTAAAATGCGTACACCTACGTGACAAATTTTGCTACCTTATAAGGCAATCTTCGGCGTCCAGACACGCCCTTTCGTCTATGTGCGAAAACATGTTGCAACCTGAATAGACCACAGTTTCAAAGAGTTTGTATGAGGCCCTTTTTTTCTGTGTTCAAATATGACGCAACCAGAAATTCCACAAACTATTTTGAACTCTATTGCGTTCCAATACCATACAAACTTGTAAACACTAGGAAATTCTATTTGGGAAATTTCCATTTGTAAAATCCTTTTGTTATTTTTTTTGTTAAGTCGTCGCCGCGCCGTCGGACAAATCTAGGAAATTCCTATTGTTAGATGCATTATTTAGTATTTGAATAATTGTGCATTTGATCTGAACGAGGCTGGCCTTGGCAAGCCCTGGCTCGTTACAACTGGTAGATAGGTAACCTACGCTATGTTAGGTCAATTAGGTCCCTGAGTCCTAAGATGTGCCGCACAGGTGTTACATGTTTTTTTATCTTTTTTACACAGTTTTACAATAAATATTTCTTATTTCTTACCATAGGTAAAAAAATTTACATTTTCTATGCTAATAGAGTCACGTCATGACGAAGCTATCTCATTTTTTCCTTTTGATTTCGTTTTGTCAGCACTGTACGAGACTTGGAACAAAATCAAAACGCTCTTTTTTTGAAACCATTTTGGGTTCTGGGACATGCTGTAGCTGTTTCCTTCACCGTTCCAGAGTACTGGTACTGAGCACATAATTTATTGGACAGAAAAACTTATGGTAAACGTCCGGTTTTGAACCCACGATCTTAGGATATTAAGGCGGGACCGCCACCACTAAACGACCAGAACTCTCTCAAACAAGAGCTACTTATAAACAAAGTTTAAAAAGCAACGATCGGTATGGACAATAGTTGCAAACTATCCGTCAACGTAAAACTTACGGATGACGCACTCGTGTGCCGTATTATGAACACATTTTGACTTATTTTGAACGAAGTAATCCCATTGAAAAAGTTTATCTCGCTGAAGTTGAGCTAATGAGTGCTGCTAATCTGGGAAAGCAACGCTGCGCTAAATTCCTCACAAGTTTAATCCTCTATAAATAAGGGTAGGTTTAAAATGAGATTTGTTTATGTTTAAGGCAGTAAGGATAATATATTTTAAAACACTCATCAGCTAAATACCTGCGGAGTGCTGACACAAAACGTCAAACCCATAGCATTTTTCTCTGTATCAATATAACGTTACTAGTAGCGCCCTGCGGTTTCACCCGCGTAGTTTTAAATCCCGGTATTCCGATGGGATAAAAAGTAGCTTATGTGTTATTCCAGACTATAATATATCTCTGTGCCAATTTTCACCAAGATCAGTTCAGCCGTTCTGGAGTTATAGAGTAGCAAACATCCATCCATCCATACTTACAAACTTAAATAGTAGTAAGATAGTGCTGAATCGTGCTCACATCTATATTTCGACCTGAACCCTTTATAGAGGCCCACAAGAAGATTATACACAAAAGGGTAGTAAGATGTGGATGTAAATTAACTCCTTCTCCCTTTGCTGTCCTAATGTGCAATTATAATGATGAGGTTACGCCATCTTTGTTTGTTTATGGTCCTACCTAACAATGGGTAGTTTTCATTATAGTCTGCCATAAGGCAGCATACATAAGAAGTTGGTATAAGAATGGAATAGTTTATAAGACACACAATACACAGAGAACACAGATATGACAATATAAAGAGAGCCTAACAGAAGAACATACCTAAACAGAAAAACGTCGTGATAAATTTGTTAAGTTTGGAGCAAATTAGTCCCCTCTGTGCAGGGTCGGTCAAATAGATCCAGTCTCAGCATTTATGCTGAGACTGGATCTATTTGACCTCTCTCTCTCTTTTGCTCTAGACGTACGTGGAAGCAGCTCTAGTTTTCAGACAACTGGTTTTTATTACTTAAGACATTATAGTGGTCATCAATTGGAACATAGAATTCTACCTGTTCTGTTCATTTTGTTGACCACGATTTCACCATTTTTTTTAATATAACAAAATAACAGTCGTCGCTCCACGACTTTGAATGTCGCTCTAGTCCAGGCATGGTAGATCTCCGCTAATGTAAAAAAAATAATTATTTATTGTAACCTTATCAACATACTATAGAAAAAGTGTGTACGAACACTAATTAAAAACTAACTAATCTCTGAGTACCAAGCAGAAAACTGGTAGGTAGGTACCTACATTTTTAGAAATTATCGTGGTAAAGAACGGAAAAGTCATCATAACCAGCCAACCTAATCTAAATGTGCGAATGGGGATGATCGCTAAAAATGACACGCAATGCCACTGCGGTGCCCTGGTGCAGTCCATGCCACATGTGCTCGCGTGTCCATCATGCCCCATCTCATGCAATCAGAGGACCTAATGACCTGCTCGGATGGTGCCATGGAGGTAGCCACCTACTGGACAAAGTGGCTTTAAGTTTTTTTAAGTTGTAACACCGACACAAAAGAGAATGGATAGTATTTCATATGAGACAGGTTTGCAAGTCCGTCTCCGCTGCTCGAATACTTAATTTTAGTCACCGTGAAATATGACTAAAATGGTCACGCTTGAACTAAGTGCACATAAATTAATTAACCAATGACCGCCATTAGATAATGTGATTAACTAGTAGGTATAAAGTTTGATTGATTGCATTCATCACTGCTCTGATTTGGGAGAATAACAGCCTAATCCATCAAACTCAAGCTTGGCCATATAGGTTTCATATGAGTCATTAATGTCTGGTATTCTATCTACATAACACATGTATCTATGTACTAGTTGCGCCCCGCGGTTCCACCAGCGCTGATGTAAATACCGGTATTCACGCGGGATAAAAAGTACCCTATGTGCTATTCCAGACTATAATCTACCTCTCCGCCAAATTATATCCAGATCCGATGGAAAACGCTGGGGAATAAAGGTTTTTGCTACTCCTTACGCTCCCCATGCGCTCTTCCTGGATATAGGCCTCTTCTATGTCACCACGCTTGGCAGGTGGATTGGTGACCACAGTGTCAATTGCTCTCGAGATGTTGGCTGGAAACGTAGCGCAAAAAACGCAACTTTTCACAAATGCTAGATCTTGTGTCACCGCATTATTACGACCGACAGACGGTCACTCCTTTAAGAAGACCGAAGCTGAACATAGTCTCCGTAGTACCATGTTTTATATCTTGGTTTAAGACCCCTGGGATTCCAGACTAAACCTTGTTTGACATAAAACTTCCACGGAATATCTTTTTATATTTTTATTTAATACAGTTTGTTGCGTTAACTATGAACCTAGTACACATTTTGGTTTATCATGGTCACAAGAAGTAGACATAAGCTACTCACACCAACCGATATAATAATAGTAATAATAATTTATTCAGTTGAATCTACAATGGTGGTGTTTTGCCTAAGGTGAATCAGCTCCAGGTGATTTAAGTTTACCAAGCCGTTTGGCTTTTTATTTTACTGACAGCTAAATAGTCGAATTACCGGCGTCAGTTTTCCCGAACACCCATAATATCGATTTTTTTCAGAGAAGAGTGAAAGGTATCTTCTAGATAAGCGTGCTACACCGTTAACATCATCACTTAACAGGTGCTGCCGGCAACACAAGCTTGTGCCAATTTTAACGGCTCTGTGCGGCCTCATGAATTGGGAGAGACTGAGAGCTTCATAAAATGGTCTTTATTTTATAACTAGCGACCCGCCCCACTGTGTGGGGCCAAACCATGCGTTTCGTGTCAAAAATCGGTATCTTCACTAGTTTTTGAAATAACCAAATGAAATTTTGCACACATAATAATAGATATATAAGCCAATTTTTGTTAAACTTTTTATGCATAAACTTGATTTAGTTAACTTAAAAAAAAATCATAAAGATAAAAGTTTTTAATTTTTCATACAAAACGGTTAGCTTTTGTACATCTAATATGTTGAATACGTAGTATATTATTTTATTTTGTAAATATAACATAATATGAGTCTAAAGTAACAATATAATATTGAAAAAAAAAGTGATTTATAATTAAAACTAGCAATTTTATGCTGAAACTAGTTAGTAGTTATCTCGGTATTTAGGTATGAGATAAAAAGCTTTTATATTTTATAATTTTTTTTCATCTCTGCTTAAAACTCATCATTGCAACCACAGAAGCTTCCTCCTGATCCCCCTTACATCTTAAACTCTGTACGTATGCGTTATATAGTATGTGTTCAAGTCCGTACTCTTGAACTAACTCCATATTCTTTAGTTTTTTAGAACTTTCAGACTGAGATTCATAAGGTTTTTAAAGTCACCCCCGTTGTCCGGATGTTTTGGGTGTTATACAAAGCTCTTCTTCTTTAAATCCAACATCCAACCCTGCTGAATTTTTGCTAAGGAACCGATCTTTGGTCCTGTTGGCTTTAATCCAACGAGTGTTTAATTGGGCAAGCAGGTTCCGTTGAATGATTTCTATTTAAAACTTCTTGACTACATGAAGACGATAGGTTGTAGTAGTCTTCTAAGTGCTTTTAAATATCAGCAGAATTTGTGCCACTACTGATGAAAAAATTGCACAAATCACGTCTAGAAACAACGAATTCACTCATGTTGAAAATAGCGTAGACAAAGTAATTTTTGGCGACGCGCCACTTTTTGACTATAATCAAAAATGGGGCAAATTCGGGCAAGTTTTTTTTTCTTGATCAATTATATACAAACTAATGAACGTAATCATATGTTTAACTCGGCATCGGGAAGCATCGGTAACAAAGAAAAGTCAATCTGAAATTCTGAAAGTGAAAAATTACTAGGAGTTCGAGAATTTTTTTTTTTACCAGTAAGTGTACATATATTCTCAACATTTTATGATTAAAATAAAAAGAAACACGTTTGCGTTTTGTTTCAAAAGTACCTAAAATTTTTGACGTGAAAGTCTCGGTTCGTGACATCTCGAGTGCGGAATTCTGATAGTAAACTTTAAGCGCAAAGTTTGGCTATAAAAATTATGTACTGATATTTATTTTTTGTAGTAACAAGTTCTCTAAACATCCTATTAGACGGATCCAACTCAAAAACTATTAATATCTAACTTTTATCTAATCCATTTTTGGCACGATACGCACTGTTTGGCCCCATAGCGCCCGCGCGCCCCTGCTTCGCACGGGTGCACATTGTTTTTCTACTATATCATGCGTGTATCTAAATATATATAACTCAAAGGTGACTGACTGACTGACTGACTGACATAGTGATCTATCAACGCACAGCCCAAACCACTGGACGGATCGGGCTGAAATTTTGCATGCAGGTAGATGATATGACGTAGGCATCCGCTAAGAAAGGATTTTGATCGATTCCACCCCCAAGGGGATAAAATAGGGGATGAAAGTTTGTATAAATCTTCTATCTATCCTCTATCTAAATCTAATCTAAATCTAATTTTTCTAATTCTAATTAATTTATATAACTCAAAGGTGACTGACTGACATAGTGATCTATCAACGCACGGCCCAAACCACTGGACGGATCAGGCTGAAATTTGGCATGCAGGTAGATTTTATGACGTAGGCATCCGCTAAGAAAGGATTTTGATCAATTCTACCCCCAAGCGGATGAAATAGGGGATGAAAGTTTGTATGAAATTTTGTCAATTTTTAACCGATCGGGCTGACTTTGCATGCATAAAACTACTATGACGTACGCATCCCCTAAGAAAGGATTTTGATAAATTCCACCCCTAAGGGGATAAAATAGGGATGAAAGTTTGTATAAATCCTCTTAGATTTTCGACTGATTGAACTGAAATTAAAGATTGGAGCTACTATGATGAAGACGTCCGCTTCAATAGGATTTTGATAAATTCAACCCCCCAATTTTTTACACACGCTTAACAAAAGTAAAGCCGCAAACACTATGCCTAATTAATAATAATACTTCTAAACGCGAGCGAAGCCGCGGGCAAAAGCTAGTTATACATATAAACCTTCCTCTTGAATCACTCTATTTATTAAAAAACCGCATCAAAATCCGTTGCGTAGTTTTAAAGATTTAAGCATACATAGGATATGGGGATATAGGGACAGAGAAAGCGACTTTGTTTTATACTATGTAGTCACTATGTAGTGAAGACAGGGTATTGACAGTTAGTAACTATATAGGTCAAGTTCTTTGCTCGTATTTCTGGTAGTGTAGCCTGATAAATTATGATAAGTTTTGCTAATATCCTACGTTTTGTTTCAGGTATGAGAGCTTTAATTATTCAGTACGGAGACACAGTCATCATATTTTATACGTGAGTACCTCCTATAAACTTAATAGATTAGGTACATCTTAAAAATCTGCTAGTCTTGCGAATCTTCCAGATCAATAAAACTTCTTCTACTACTGATATAAATCCTTACCAATATATAAATACAGGGGTGTGGTGGTCCGTTTTAAAGATATGAAATTTGTTACAGAGGAAGTTTTCACTCTGGAGACGGACTTAAGCTTTTAAATTAACTTTTTAAATACAATTTGGTAGATTTTCCATGAACCTTTAAAATTCTCTGACCATTCCTGGTTTCCCAAAAACATTGAATATGGTTTCACAGAATGTTTTTTAAGTTTAGTTTTTTTTTATATTGAACAGAGCTAAGCCAGACCTCTCTGGATCATAGTGGAATATGGGTAATAAATTCTGCCCCGTTTTTATTCAACCAGCTGATGGTAAAAGCCACGTGATGTTAAGTGGTAACTATCACCTATAACAAAGCATTGCCTCGCACATTACGTACGATAGGAAAGTGCCCTACGATGCACTACCCTGCGTCCTTCAACTTGAGACATACCGATGTTAAGCCTCATGTGCCTGTAATTCACCGGCGACCACACTCTTGAAACCGAATCAACCGAAGCGACAGAAAAAGGCGTGGTGGTAGTACTTCCCCGGACGAGCCCTTCACAAAGAGCTCTACAACGCTAAGGTACGAGAGTAGTAGAATTCCAAGGTCTTAACTCCACGCGAAGTCACATGGACTTGCCAGTATCCGAATAAAACATCCAACTTTACCTTTATTGGATCCTCGACCCGCAGAATAAATATCAGCGCAGCTCCTGAAACACATAAACGAAAATCAAATACAACAAATTGAAACCCACAATGCGGGCCCGATCGCAAACAGGACTTCGTGAGTTTGGAAGAAGTGGTCCATTCTATCGTGTTATGGGTTATGGAGATAGGTCCAAGTTTGTCTGGTGAAACTGTTATCAGAAACAGTTTCTAAACCTAAACTGGTATCAGTACTTATGAAAAAACAGAAAAACATGTACTATATACCTACTTATGTACTATAAATAAAAAACTATTCTTATTAAATTTTTGAAGTATCCTTTGAATCGAAATATCATATTACGAGTATTAAGACTTAAAAATTGATTATTTTAGAATATTTAGTATCTTCCAAAAAAGTTGTAAGTGCGTTTTAATTGATGTGATGATGGTGAATGGTGATACAAAAAAAATCTACCCTCCTCTTCTGTTTTTATTATGGACCAGCAACAGTTTAATGTCGCGAAATTCAACGATAAATATTTATTGATTATCTATTTTCTATTTTTAAAGTAAACTCGATATTGTCGATACGGGTATCGACAATATCGATTTGGTACTTGATATAAAGTGTATGTCTACACTTTATATCAAGTACCGGAACCCGTATTCAAAAACATTGCGAAACGATTCTGTTCAATACTACTATTACTTGCTACCAAAGAGAAAGAGACAAAAAGTTGCACTGTTTGAACGGCGACAAATAAAACTTTTTGCAGTAGATTTTGTGCGATAAAAACACTGTCCGAGTGGTCTGGTGTTATTCTGTCCCTAGATTTGCATCAGACAAACACCAATCTAATCAAGTTTTCTTACTTGTGTTTTTGCTATCATTGCGAATCGTGCGACACCGATTTCTAACCACAGTGTGGATTGGATTCCACTGTACAAAGGTAAGTGGCAATATGGAACGGCGTCGTTTGATTGGGTTTTGATGTGGATGGCAGAAAATTAAAAGAGGACTAGCATTGCTTCGAAATTTCGTATCACATTGAATATCCAATGTTGCTTTCTCCCAAAAAAAAATCTAATGGGCATGCAGCGTCTAAAGTCTACTGAAACTGAGAAGGGATGTCTACCGTGCCTGGTGTTAGTTGTCTTAAAGTAGTTTCTGAAAGCTCGATTAAAAATAATTGTGTTAAGTCACTTGATATCTCCATCTAATTTAAAGTAAAAACTGAAATGGCAAGTGACTTGACAGCCGATTGTTTTTTTATAATAATAACCAAGTAGGTAAGTTTTGATCGAGCTTTCAGAAACTGATTCAGTTTTCTGTATTACATACAAAGCTTGAGAAAATTGTGTCTTCACATAACACCACGTTATTTCCATAACTCACACACAAACTTTTGCATTCCAACTTTATTCTACACGTGAGCATTCGTCCCCAGGGCTTGCATTCCTGCACTCTATTTGGCCACTTCCTCACTGAGTTGCACTTTCCCCTTTCTGTTTCTTTACGTGCTGGTTTTCTATGCGATACCTATTTGAGTTATTTTCAGATACTTTTTTTTTTTTTTTTTTTTGCTGGACAATCTACACAGCACCATCTAGCCCCAAAGTAAGCTACTCAAAGCTTGTGTTATGGGTACTAGATGACTGATATATTTAATACATTTTATACTTACATAGATAGATATTTTTTATTATATACATAAACACCCAGACCAACGGAACAAATTTCTGCAGATCGTACACAAATTTGTTCCGAGGCGGGAATCGAACCCGCAACCTCTTGCGTCGCAGGCGGACTCTCGCCCGCTGCGCCACTGAGGTCGTCAAATACTGGTAAAGTACTCTCAATTATAAGTTTTATTCGCTACTATTTACTAAAAATCTCTGGATTTTGAGATCTGTGACGTCAATCTTATAAAAAACCATTACTGAATCCATACTTGATCTTTGTATGTTCTGTGTGGGGCCTGTCGTGATCGATTCATCAAAAGGTAACATTCAACCTAGGAATAAATAACAATCGACAGAACTGCAACCTTTAGCCACCACTCCTTAAAACACGCTCCAAAAACGCAGACAACACAAATCCATCAGGACACGTCCCTTTTAAAATACCTGATAAATCCCTCAGTAAGATAATTCCTAAAATACTCCATCTTAATGGCCTACACACTTTAATAGGCAAGTCTTTTAACGGCTCAGTACATTCATCATTTGCCGTAATGAGGTCATTGACACGGTGACAGCTGTATACAGCCGACCTCGTTATTACAGAGTAGGTACTGTACAGAGATCAAAGTTCGGGACAAAAATTCTACTCCTATATTCAAAGGATTTTCCAATGCCATAAAAATATAATATGTGGTGTTTGATCTGCATTTATTGTTCGCAACTCATAGTAGCTGAGACCCAGTATTTAATATACAGCGACAGTATGTTTGAAAAATTTGGTGATCGTAGTTTGGCTTTTGACAATCCTTACAGATCAGTTAGCAGTAGCTCTGCCGTCTGCGCCGTAGACCGTGGGTTCGATCCCCACCGAGAGCGAACAAAAAAGTTTGTTTTCTGTTTATTCTAGGTGTTGTAATAAATTATAAGTACATAGGTAGGTTGCTATAAAAAAAAAGGATATTGTATTAATAAGCCAACTGGTTCCCACAGGACACGCATATCTTAGTTTGAGGCTAGATACGCACTAGAACGCTACGAGGAATGCTACCTCATACCTAATTTATTTTAATTTTTAATTTATCCTGTATTATGTTGGATGCTTACACTTCTCTAAAATTTGCCTACTCTGCGTTATGCCTGAACTGCGAACACTGACATTCCTTTTTTAAATCTCATTAATTTTAAAATCGCTTAGCACGTTACGGAATTAGGTAGTTCCGCTTTTTGTTTTTCTCGAATGACGTCATCGTTAATAGCTGATGTAATTATTCAAGACATTCGTATTCGCACAAAATAAAATGTATGCCGATGTGTCGAATGTATTTTTTCATATGTATTGTACTTTTCTCTATTTCTTCTGAGATGTCTTCCAAAACTTTTGTTCTTTGGTTTTATCTGTATATATAAGACATTATTTCATATTTTTACACCAAATGTTTGACGAGCACCTTTACGTGTGGCGCTCTTTCTAATACTAAGTAAATATTTGTATTAGAAATATCTAAAACTGTACTGTTTGCAATAAATAATTTCATGTCAATTCATTTCATTTCATTATAAGCAAGGTAAAAATTAAATAACTTTTTTTTTTTAATAATTTACCAAAAGATCTAAAACTGCAACTGTATTAGGGAGATGATGATGATGTCATCATCATCCCCCTGGAGACAGCTCCCATAACATTACACTAATTGAAACTAATTGCAAGATAATGATTTAGGTTATCGTTAATTTGCTTGTAAATTAACTTGAAGAGGTATTTCTTTGACGTAATACACTAGCGGGCAATAAATTCGGATCAACGAACTCACCTACATAAACCCCAATACTCCAGAAACAATCCTAGATAACCTAAGTACTGGAATAAAAAGTTCTTCATAGACCACATCACCCAAATGACAATAATTAAATTGAATAGTGCACCCCAATATTCTAAACTTTCTTGATTATTGGAATAAAAAGTTCTTCATAGATCACATCAAACCAAATGAAAACAGTTAAACTGAATGGCATATGAAACACTCTTCGTTTCAGTGGCACTACTAGACTCGGAAATATCAAGTTATTTGCCAGTGACCCGAATTCATTGCACTCGGAATTTACGAAAATTTTAACTAATTGAACGGATATAACTTGTCGCGATTGCATGTTAATATTGATATAAGTTAACCAACCAAAATAAAGCCTGAAAGTTTCCGTCAGAGCTTACCCGGCACACACAGACATTTAACCTGCTTCTATACACACTATCATCATCATTAGCCGGAAGCAGTCGACTGGAGACCTATGCCCAGCTTTCAGCAATGGACTTATGAATAGACAATATCGAGGAAGAAATATTCTGTGATGGAATGATCTTCCGTTCCGAACTTTCCGTGATCATCACAATGATGTCGAGATCCAATGATGCGTTCTTTGATTGTAAGCAAATACCATGCGGTCGCCCATCGATTTGGTGACTACACTTGTCATCTCCTGCATGTCATGTTCATACAGTCATCATCATAACTCCAACATATCCATAGCCTGCTACTCATCTCGAAGTGACAGATAACATCACGTCGTAAAAGTAAATTGAGCAGTAAAGCAGTTTTATAACTCAAAGTTTTTATTATGTTGGCACAAAGCAGAACTGCATTCCATTGCCAACTTAAAGAAAAAAAACTCAAGAGTTGCGCGCGCGTTCCAAGATCCAAAGATAAGGAGCGAACTGGCCCGACCTATCCCGAAGATGGCCGTAGCCACCCGAGACCCCGAGGTCATTCAACGCTTCCTTTAATTGCCGTCCCTTATCAACCTATGAGGACCAATCTATCTCTCCCCTTCCCTCTTATTTGAATATTCTTTCTAAGGGACAGAATATGCGCTCTGACGATGATTTAGAAAAGCAGTGAGACTACTATCATTCGATTAGCTAGTCTGGTATAAGTTGAATTAATGTGGTCATTAATTTGATAGAAGGTTGCTCCACATTTGGATGCTGACGCAGCATGTACCCAAATACCCGCATGCAAACACCTTTAGATTCATCATACAATATTTTTGATCATTCAAATACAATAATTATTTTATTTGTACTAAAATCAACTGCCAACCCTTTTTAATCCATAATGAGGCACATCCTCCAATCTCTTGAAGGCTATACTTATAGGTACTAGTGTCGTCTACTCTTTTTATTTTTCATTTCTCGATTTTTTTCTTTTATGCCGCTACCTTTTAGATACACTTTATGTTTCTTCTGCACAATTATTTGTGTCTTAGTTGCGCCATTTGCTACCTGTTGGCATAATTATGTGTAGTCGTAAACTTACGCACGAGACACAGTAGTGTAAATTCAAAATCAATTATTTTCGCTAATTTCACCCTTCCTGCGTCTAAATGGGGATCAGTTTTGCTTACAGGAAATGCTTTATTTCTGACTTCTGACGTTGACGATGCTGTATTTCTATTCATCACCAGTAAATCTAAAGTATGTGATGAAAACAAAAAGTTGAATGGATAGTTACTCCGTAGTAAAGGCGAACCCTAATCGACTCTGGATTAGGGTGATTTGAATAGATTGATTTTATATATATGTTGATGAATCATTAAAGCCACAGGAATCTAAACCTTATGTTCCAGACGAAGTAGGTACCTCGTTACTCGTTAGCTTATCGTGGTCGTTGTGATTGGGAGTGGTTTCCGATGGCTGTATGACCATTCCAGCTGGTTTACGTAATCACTATTGTCTTACTATGATAAGCTAAAATCCCTAGAATAAGACCTCTGTATGGCTCAACTCATATGTATTTATTTTTTGTCTGAAATAAACATTATCTTATCTTATCTTACTTTACTTTGAGTTGTGGCATAGTATTGTGCAATTTGCATGTTGGTATCGCTAGTTGGTATTGACAAACAATTGGAGTGAGTTATCTGTTTTATAGCGGCATAATCAAGCCGTTTGTTGTATGCTTTTCTGAGTGCTTAAGGGTCCGGTGACAGCGGCTCGCAATTTCGAGGTGCGATTGGCTATTATTTCATTTTATTTCGTTTTGGGGAGGTTGTTTGAAATAATAACTCTAAAGAAACACGCATAAATACTGTTCGAACACAAATAATACAATAATATAAGGGAAATGTGCTTGAGTCAGAAATCATTTTGGTATTAGGTAAACGTAAGACCAAACATACTAATACCAAAATGATTTCTGATTCGGGCATGTTTCCCTTATATTATTGTATTATGTGTGTTCGAACAGTATTTATGCGTGTTTCTTTAGAGTTATTATTTCAAACAACCTCCCCGAAATGAAATAAAATGAAATAATAGCCAATCGCACTTCGAAATTGCGAGCCGCTGTCACCGGAGCCTTAACCGCGAAACCAAAATAGTGATCGGAATCAAGATTATGATGTCGATTTTTGCAATGAAAACTATCATTACACATATAGTAAAGACTCAAAGGGGACTGTAAAAATAGCATCCAAATATGTCGACCTCAGTGGCGCAGCGGGCGAGAGTCCGCCTGCGACGGAAGAGGTTGCGGGTTCGTTTCCCGCCTTGGAACAAATTTTGTACGATCTGCAGAAATTTGTTCCGTTGGTCTGGGTGTTTTCTATGTATAATAAAAAATATCTATCTATGCAAGTATATGTATTAAATATATCAGTTTTCTAGTACCCATAACACAAGCTTTGAGTAGCTTACTTTGGGGCTAGATGGTGCTGTGTGGATTGTCCAGCATTATTTATTTATTTATCATGAAAGGGTTAGCGTAAGGGTGAGCTGGCTTCTAGATTCACTCGTGACAGTATTTTACAAAGATCGTCCGCAAAACACGTGTATTCGTAATCCATGTTTGCGTATATATTCGATCCGTGAATTTAGCCTTCAAAATACTACACACACCACATGCTGGCAAACCTCAAGCAATAACCGTTGAACCGTAAGATCGAAAAAAGTATACAGAATGGAAAAATCGAATGGGCCCTGGAAGAAAAATATAATGCGTGATTACGGAATTTTTGTATGGATATACCCAGCAGTGGACTCATTCAGGTCAGGTTAATGATAATGATGATAAGTGGTAAGTTGCTTCGTCCTAAGTAACCCAAACCTCTTTTAATGCGTATTAATATGGGTAAAGTAAATAGCTTGTATCCATTTAACCGAACCCGATTTCCATGTTTTAACCTGAAATCTATGGACGTGCTTTGTCTCAAAATTGCCAAGTGACAGTCCAAAAATACCTGTCCCATAGCGGTGACCTGGTTTTAGGGATGTCCATTTGAAATGTTGGGATACGATACTGTTGGATTGGATCTGAGTCTGATCCCATGAAGTTACATATAATATACCTACCCTATCATATTTACAATTTTATTTTATTTTGCTCTGTTACTTACATTATTTTTACACCTAAAACTCAATATAAATTATTTACATTACTAAATACTTTGAGACCACAGAAAAGAGGAGACTCCTCTAATACAGGTTTATATAACTTAAAAGAGGAGATCCCAACCCATATTATTGTAAAAACTTGTGTTATTGACCTTGACCCATACCTACTTGTCGTGATACGGTTTTTTTTAATACAACCAAGTAGACAAGCTTACGGCCCGCCTGATGGGAAGCGGTTACCGTAGCCTATGAACTCCTGCAATACCAGAGGAATCACAAGCACGTTGCCCACCCTAGACGGTCCATAATGTTGAATTTTATTTTAGCGCTAAATAACTAACTGCAAAACGGAAGACCTAACAGTTTCCTTCCAACTGCTCTGTTCGATTATCTTATTATTTCTCAATATTTTTTACCCAGATCATGAGTATAATCCTTACAAAAACAGATGTCAACAAGTTATTGTTAAAGCTTATTATATGAGTCGCGATAATAAAATGTCTACATAACTGATCCATTTTCACAAAACAGTTTATTCGCCGCTAGTCAACATAGGCCCGAAAAATATAGCTCAATGGTATAAAAACGCCGTAAGTAAATCATCGAAAATATTTTTTCCCTTTTATATTGGTGGACTTTCCACACAACACTGAACACTGAACACGGAACCTGATAGCTGATATAATACTTATAATACTTTTTTTGGTAAATACATACTTATAATATTATAAAGCACTCGGACACAGAACAAACATCCATGTTCATCACACCAATGTTTGTTCTTGGTGGGAATCGAACCCACGGCCTACGACGCAGAAGGCAAAGTTAACCAACTTAGCTGTAAAGGTTGTTAAAATAGATATAGGTATCTATGTTTGTCTAGTATTCGAGTATTTTATCAAAGTCGATGTGAATAATTTGTATAAAATTCTACGTTCTGCATTGCGCCAGCCGTTTGCTTCTTGAAAGTAGCTGGGTTCCTTAAATACGACGACAGTGATATTACAGTGTTTGAGATTTTCCAAAAAGCGGTGTCTGCTACATAAGGTGATTAAATATCGACGACCACAGAAATCGCGGATTGTTATTATCATTAATATTTATTTGCAGTCCAATGTGCGTTTACTGTGGAAACAGCTTGATAACAATTGATTACCACATTTGCGTCAATAGTGGAAAATTAATATATGGACAATAGTTAGCTGGGCAATCAATCTGGGTCACCAATACAAACATAGGTATACCTACCAGTTAACGTCTGTTTTTTTGTAAACTCCTGTTTCGTGTTCCAACTAAGTTAACTCATGTGAAGTTCATCATCATCATCATCAGCCGAAAGAAGTGCACTGCTGGACATATGCCTCCCTTATACGTTTCCAGGAAGAACGATTCTGAGACCTTTCCATCCACCGACTTCCCGCGGTCCTAACAATGCCGTCAGTCCATCGGGTGGGAGGGCGTCCTATGCTTCGTTTTCCTATTCGTGGTCACTTTTGTTCCCCAGCGGTTGTCAGTTCTTCGAGCTATATGACCTGCCCGTTGCCACTTCAACTAGCTGATTCTGAGAGCTATGTCGGCTACCTTGGTTCTCCTACGGATTTCCTTATACATTAAGAAGTTACTGTTATTCACGTAACAGTAATGCATTAATTTTCTCTGTAGATTCTGCCGCTAGATTACAGTGGTCGACTTTAGGAGGCCCGCAAAGCCCCGCTCACGGAGGCGTGTCGTTATGAAGAAGGCCCGAAGGCGTATGTCACTTCGAATCAGCTTGCACTATAAAATGAGCTTGCGCTGATTTCGGATTCAATGTGGCGTGGATGCTGGAATTCTGGATTGCTATACTTGCTTTTGAGATAGACAGATTCAACATATAAATATGTATTTATTTGTTACTAGCTGGTACTCGCGACTTCGTCTGCGTACTTTT
The DNA here is from genome assembly GCA_963576535.1 of Plemyria rubiginata. Classification (NCBI taxonomy): domain Eukaryota; kingdom Metazoa; phylum Arthropoda; class Insecta; order Lepidoptera; family Geometridae; genus Plemyria; species Plemyria rubiginata. The sequence goes on from OY754926.1 coordinate 6,762,465, forward strand.
AATATCTTCATCTCTTTTTTTCGCAATAAAAGGTAGCCTATGTTCTTTCTCAGGGTCTAAAGATTGTCTGTGCCAAATTTCATCAAAATCGGTTGAGAGGTTTAAGCGGGAAAGCGTAACAGACAGACAGACAGACAGACAGACAGATAGACAGAGTTACTTTCGCATTTATAATATTAGTTGGGATCCTGAAAATGCATGCAAAATAAAAGTGTGTGCCAAATGACTCCTTTTTATCCACAGGATGTCGAGTACTGAAAGCAAAGAAGCTTTATTATCGAAGCCATCAATTATTTCCAAAGCAGCTCTAAAATAGTGTGGAATTTGAATGGTCGATGTGCAAGGCTAGGTTGTTGGTGGCGTTTAAATGGGATAAAGTAATCCACGGAATATGATCATCAACGCCATAGTTCAGCTGAGATTGGTTATCACTACATATGTAGTATAAAACAAAGTCGCTTTCTCTGTCCCTATGTCCCCATGTCCCTTTGTATGCTTAAATCTTTAAAACTTCGCAACGGATTTTGATGCGGTTTTTTTCAAATAGATAGAGTGATTCAAGAGGAAAGTTTATATGTATAATACATGCATGATATGTGCACCCGTGCGAAGCAGGGGCGCGCGGGCTGGTCGCTAGTAAGTTATAATACAACATGAATCGCAGACATCGCGAATCCCACTTCAGGGCGAACTACTAGTAATATAGATCGCTCTTTGTTTATACGATGACTGTCCAAGTTCAGGGACCGTTATGGATATTATCGGAATTCCGAGCCGGCGCAAACGCAGATATCGCCATCAATTACGGAATGTCACGAGCGTATATCATTGGGACGTCGAAAGCCGTGTTTAGACTTACAGCCAGCGGCGTCCAGCACTTGTTATCCAGGCAGCAATCCTTATGAACAGTAGACATCCGAATCCTCATATTATTATTTCTTTACCTTTGCCTAAAATAATCTAAATAGTAAAAAAATGTAATTTCTCATATGCAATCAATTGTGAACGACTTTAAGATATTATAATTAATAGGCTAAGCAGACCGAAGATTCAAGGTATACTATCTAGAAATACCAAAACTTGAACAATTTATATGAAAGGTTCATTTACATGAGTTTTAAATATATTACACTAGCGACCCGCCCGCGCGCTCCTGCTTCGCACGGATGCACATTGTTTTTCTACTATATCATGCATGTATTATACATATAAACCTTCCTCTTGAATCATCTTTAAAAAAAACCGCATCAAAATCCGTTTCGTAGTTTTAAAGATTTAAGCATACATAGGGATATAGGGAGAGAGAAAGCGACTGTTTTATACTATGTAGTGATGATCATAACACAAGATATTGGTCTGGGGGATAATACCAACCTCCTAGCCATCATATTTATAAAGAAATATTATGTATTCAAGATCCCGGCGCCGACATAAACTAGTTTTGATGTAAATGCGTCTAAGAATCAGATTGAGATAGAGGGCACAGTGGACCAACTTCCTCAAACTGTGACAAATGAATCCTAATAAATCCACCCAAGACATAAAGTGCTTATTGATAATTCAAATTGATATTTACGGTCTATTACATCCACCAGCTATTGTCTCCTAGGCTCGTTTTCTCTTTGTTTCTCGGACATATTTCTGTTGGCAAACCACAGTTGATGTAATAAAACCAGGCGTATTCATAGAAATATCACTCTGAAGACTGGACAGTTTTTAGGCAGCTTGTGGCTGGACAGTGGATAGATTTGAAGACTAAAAAAGGCTTTGAGACCTTGAGACCGATGATTGGCTCACGATGTTTCACCTTTAGTTAATAAACTGACAAATCACAGACAGAAACGCAACAGTCGCTACATTGTCGAACGTTTTTTTTTGCTATCAATAGGTAAGTGATGTATGTACGATCACCATGCACCATACGTTTTACATAATGCGCGGTGTAATTATTAACTTTATTATAGATTAGGTATACAGGCGTTAAAATTTAAAACCTTAGCCGTCGCGTCGAAATTAGATTTTTTTTATAATGCGAAATCATTTCTTATCAAAAATTGATGGTAGCCCATTATAGAACCTAAAGTTGCAATCAAAGATCTTTATTTCACATTAAAGCTTATTCGGAGTGAGACAGGTCAGCTGGCCAATCAATTTTCGGCTTCCCTTATAAATCATCTAAGACGTCACTCGGGTGTTCTCGCTTGAAAGGAACGCTCCGAAAATTCATTGCCAATAATTTTGGGGGACGAGAGTAAAGCGAATGTTCAAATCTGTCTTCCGTGTCCATTAGCTTTTGTACTGTTACTTTGTATATATTTTTAGTAAATAGGTATATATAAAAAAGTATGTAGTCATGTATAAGCTGTGTAGTTAATGTAGGTATGTTGTTTAATTTTTATTATGTTATCATGTTATTTTATGGTGCACCCAAACCAATCATTTATTAATATAGGCTCCTCTCCATCCAAAGGTTGTCTGGAAGAGATCGCTTGTTAGCGATAAGACCGCTCATTGTACATATCTCTAGTTGTTATTCCTTGTTGTTGTCCTGTACCTACGGTACCTAGGTACCTAGGTTTAGTGCAGCATTTAACCTGAGACGTGACCTTTTTGCCCCGCACAACGGTAGGTAGGTCCTTTATTAGTGTAGGTTATAATTTTATTTTCTGTTAGTTTAAAGTAAGTACCTACTTGTTTTGTGGGACGAAATAAATATTTTTTCTTTCTTTTTTCTTTCTTGTTTTCTTTCTTGTTTAATTTTTTTGGTAGATTTTAAGTTGTACCAATAAAGCATTTTCATTCATTCATTCATAAATATTTCTTCGTTTATATAACAGTGTTATACCTACTTATTAGGAATTTAGACTACAGCTTCGGGGTTTTTCAAAAAAGCCTTTTTAAATATTTTAAAGGGTCGGAAACGCGCTTGTGCTTCTGGTATTGCTGGCATCCGAGGCTACGGTTACCGCTCTCCATCAGGCGTCCCGTATGCGGGCTTATCTACTTGATCGAATAAAATAAATTTGGATTTTATTTAGTACTAGCTGCTTGCGGCTTTTTTCGCGTGGTACCAATCTAAGATGTAAGTAGCCTTTCATGGATGATCTTGATATATGTTATTCGTGGAAATGCATAGCAAAGGTTACCAGGTTAATACTCGGACATGCGCTTCTCATGATGGTGATGATGAGTTACCTATTCATAAAACCATTTCAGATGAAGTTATTTCCCTTTGAATTTTAGTTCACAATAAAAATGTATTTTGTACGACTAACAGCTCATGAAACAGCAAGGAATTTTCATCGCTATTGCATGTTTTCAGTGGAATGGCTCGTTTTGCTCCGACCTAATGACGGGCTTATGTGGTGCATTATTGTACAAATACCGGGTTCAGAAGTTGTTCGAAATTGTTTGAGTATACCCTGTATACCTGAAATCCTGCTTTTCTACAATGTTGTCACAATCATTATACCCACGCCGTAATGCGGCGTTCTCCCATTAGATATAATTATTTATTATGTACTTGGAATAACATTCAAGGCTAATTTACTATGTGTGTGTGTATACTGTATAGGTTGTTGGTTCGATGTCCTAGGTTGAAAATAGTATTTAAATACATAATGTAAGGATGTTTTGTGTCTTGCTTAGTTTGGAGTTGAGTGTAATGTCTACCAATTTCTTTTTATATTTTACTAGCGACCCGCCCGCGCGCCCCTGCTTTGCACGGGTGCACATATCATGCATGTATAATACATATAAACCTCTACATATCACTATCTATTAAAAAAACCGCATCAAAATTTTTGTAGTTTTAAAGATTTAAGCATACATATGGACATAGGGATATAGGGACAGAGAAAGCGACTTTGTTTTATACTATGTAGTGATTTTATCCTCTGAAATTACAAGAACACGGTAGAAAAAAAGGTGCCGCTACGTAATTTGCGTTTACGTGGGTTAAGACGGCAACGGTCGCCGCTTTTTTGAAAACACAAATCCGAAGTAACAAGATTTATGAGATTTACTACGTGTAATTCAAGATATTCTAGTTATTCCTCATATTTGAATTTACGTGGTTCGCGCTAAAGGCATTTTGATCCGATACTCGTATCTCGCTCCAGACATTGCTTGGATAAATGGAATATAGTTAGAATAAAACTGTACAAGTAATGGTCAAAATACCTCCGTTTTGTCCAGAGTAACACATGGATAATTGAATCAATTGTCTTTAAGGAAACATAAATTTTGTTTTTCAAATGGAAGATAGTTGATTGTATTTAGCAAGTTTACAAACTATGTATTTAAAATGGTTCGTTTTAACCTTGTATCTACGCTTTACAAGTTTATTTATGTATAATAAAAATATCTATCTATGTAAGTATATAATGTATTAAATATATCAGTCATCTAGTACCCATAACACAAACTTTGAGTAGCTTACTTTGGGGCTAGATAGTGATGTGTGGATTGTCCAGTATTAATTATTTATTTATTTAATCTTTCTAAAGTCAAATCTCACTAAGTAATGAAAATAATCGCTTTACAAAAACTTGCTAACTAAACTAAAACAATTCCACACTTCAAAGCCGGAGTAGGGTAAGTAGGGTAGTCAAAACCAGAGGCTCTCGACAACATAAACTTTCGGATTTCGAAACGCCTGCCAAAAAAAACGTTACACTGAAATTGAAAATGACATTTGCCTGACCAATGCTTACGCCAAACTAATGATTAGGTAATTGTTTCATTTTTATACCTTCCGTAGATGTGTTCCGCAAACAGATAATGAATATATCAGTTATCTAGTACCCATAACACAAGCTTTGAATAGCTTACTTTGGGGCTAGATAGTGCTGTGTGGATTGTCCAGCATTATTTATTTATTTATTTATTATTATTATATTATCTTTTTCTAGAGCCCCAGGACTTCAAGAGTACTAGAGCTCTGTGAAGGGCTCATCTGGGGAAGTACTACCACCACGCTTTTTTCTGCCGCCAAGCAGCGTTGCTGTTTCGGTTTGAAGAGTGTGGTCGCCGGTGTAACTACAGGCACATAAGGCTTAACATCTGTATGCCTCAAGTTGATGGACGCAGAGCATTGCATCGTACGGCACGATCCTATCGTGCGTGACTTACGAGGCAATGCTTTGTTACAGGTGACGGTTACCACTTAACATCAGGTGGGTCATCTGCCGTGCTTGTTCCATCAGCTAGTTGTATGAATAAAACTGCTTGGTCTTCGTGCTAGATCGTGTCACTTGGTGAAAGCTTAAATGTTATAATGCGAGAGATGGTGTTTGTTTCAATTAGAGGTGAAGCGTGATAGATTACGTACATACGTTGGGGATGTACATATTCAGAGAGAATTCTCAAATTCACATAGTAAATTTATCAATAGGCATCACGCAAGACGCGACTGTCACCCGTCAGATCACGTGACAACCGTCCCAAATATTAATTCCCTAAGTAGCAGAGCCTTCATCCATTTACTTGATGAGAAACATCATCGTTATTGATGAGCCTTTTATGTTGCCACAAGTAGTCTATTCATCAGGCGAAATTTGCTCCACTGTCCAGAAAATGAAACAAAATTTCGCCGTCGAAAACGAAAACGACGTTCATTGTTGTTGTTGCTATATACTCGTACTCCCACTATCACTTTGGTGCAAATAACAAATCTTTGTGCCACAAAAAGTAAGATATTCACACAGGGAGAGGCTTGTTATTTGTGTGTAGGCTATCTTTATTTTTTAAGTGTTTGTTAATCTACCTACTGTATATTCTCTACCTACTGCCTTTTTTTCTGTTCTTTCTTGTCTGTATGTTTCTTCTGTGTGTTGTCGTCAAATAAACATATATTCTTCTTCTTCTTCTATATTTATTACAAAAAGTATCAACTACTTAAGTAACTAAAGCATTTAAAACTAACTTGAGTGGGTGACAATCATACGGTGAAATACACGGTCCGAACTATGGTCCGAACGTTAGATCTAAAAAAACAATGTTGAAATTTCACGGTGCATAATCCTGCTAGGTACTATTATAAAAGCGAAAGTTTGTAAGTATGGATGGATGGATGTTTGTTACTCTTTCACGCCAGAACGGCTGAACGGATCTGGATGAAACTTGGCAGAGAGTTTGATTATAGTCTGGAATAACACATAGGCTACTTTTATCCCGTGGGAATACCCGGATTTATATCTGCGCGGGTGAAACCGCGGGACGCAACTACTGTATAATATAACTTTATTGCATGGATGGCTTAAACCACAAGATATTTCCATTGTAGACAATGTTCAGCAAAACTAAATTTACCTAAAATGTCACAAAGGGATTTGATTGTGCAACGACGATATTAAAGTATCGTGGTTTCTACATTGTTGTATATCTCTTTCACACGGAATATTATTTATTTAATAAAAGACGGAATACTTGTGACAAAGCCCGGACTCGTGAGGACGTGGATTTGTGGGGTCGACGAAAGGATTTCGTCGTTCACGTAACGAGACTGTGGATAAATTGTTGAAGAAAAATTCCGGAGTTGGAGTTTTTTGCCGAAGATCTCGATAATGACAGCACTCGACCCTTAGTCACAGAAGATAATATTGTAGGTACAGTGATATTCCCACTCGAATAAAGTTCAGAAAAAATACTGGACACAAAGTCATTACTTAACCTAAGCCGTGCTTTTTTTATGAAAAACAGATAACGGATCGATTCGACATTACTTACTGAAAACTGAAACAGCTTCACGACTTTGATTCCCTAGGCACTGTAGATATCCCTTCAGATCTCTCAGTAAAAAGTCCTAACTCAAGATTCTTTGTGGATGTCTAAGGGGGTAGTCAGAGGTACGTCCAAACATTACATTTGGCACATATCCATCGCCGCTGTTAGAATACTGGATTCCTCATGATGTTTTCCTTCACCGTTTAAGAGCACAGGCATGGTGCACATAAATTTTTCGATAGAAAAATCCATTGGTGCACGACCAGATTCGAACCTGCGACCTAAAGATCGAAGGTGGATCACTCCCACGACCACCGATGCTCGATTCGAAATTATATGAAATTAAACTCTGTATAATTTGTAAATTTATCAGACTCACGAGATCAGAATGTACCATTTAATTTATGAAAATAAAATCGCTATATTTCATAGCCAACATCCTGGGTGCCATAGGCTGGCTAATCTGGATAATTAACTTTACTGACCCAGCCCTATCAAGAAGGAAGCAATGACCAAAGGATAGATTCCTTCATAGCTCAGCTATCTTTCGGCCTGAATGAGTCCATTGCTGGATATCTCTCTCTGCATATTGGGGAGTTGGCCGTATTCGCCACGTCTGTCAGGTGGAATATGAATATGGTACCTGAAGTATGGTGCTAAGTATTAAGGAGATGCGGCTGCCCATCCCTTGGTGATGGAGGGGTCCCATTCTATGCCTGGATCATCATTGTCTTGTAGAATGAGACAGTTCACACAGATTATACCACATCGTAATACTCAAGTTGACGCCTAACTCTCAAGAGTCCAATTTATAAAGTGCCTCATCCATGGCATGCGTCAAGTTGGTCATTAGGCCTTCTTGTATCTGCTATTAGATGGGCTCTCGTATGGGCAATGAGACTCTAAAGTGGTTCATTATGCGCGAGGCCAAAACTGGCAAATGCTGCCAACTTACTCCCGGCATTAAACGTGGGCATCCATCAAATGAAAATCCATATCCAATCCTAATCTAAACATCAAGAGCAGTTTTCAAGTGATACGGGTCTGTTGTAGGGCGGTAGTTGAGACGTAAGTGGGGTCTACCGTCCAACGGCTAAGGTCTCTTAAACATGCAGCCTGCATTTGTTGACCGAGATTATGGTACTTTTGACCTTTTTAACATCTAACTCTTAATTGAGGTAAGAAAGATGCTTATGCGGGTTAGACGTCCTACTAGTTTTTAGGTTGTTTGAGTTATTGTACTGAGGTGTGGTCGAGGCAGTTCTAAAGCAGGTTTAAAGGTATTGGTTGCTATCTTAAAAAATCTGAACACAAACACTGGTTTGTTAAGTAGTTATTCAAAATTATTAATATATTCTATAGTTCTAAACAAAAGACAAATATTTAAATAATAAAAATTTTCACATTATTTATACGATAAGTAAAAAAAGAACATTTGCAATTCTTTCTTTCTTTTTTCAATTTGACTTCCACCATAAAACTTGAGCGACGAAAGGAACAATAGCGCTACATTGTACTTTAGTTTACACATTGCTTTCGAGAGAGAAATGGCGAAGAACAATGGATTACAGACTGGCTGTCTGTCATTTACTTCTTCAGTCTCCGGACGAATGTAATTTGACATAGCTGTTACTCGTAGACTTTGATATTTTAAAGATGAGAACGTGCTTCTTGCTTCATAGTTATTTTTAGGTAAGGTGCGCTTACACGGACAATTTATGCTGGTTAACCAAATAATAACCCCTTTAGTGAACTCATATCTTGTATTTGAGTGTCTTTGGCCAACAAACCGGAACAGCTCGACGCCATCAAAAACTTCACAAGTAATTTGAGATTGTTACTGCAGTACATGCAAATTACCGCCTTAAAGCATTAATGAAACAACGTCTTTGTGATGAAAATCGCTTTGAACACAGTCCCTACCTTGGCATCAAAGAAAACACCGTCTCATTAAAATTGTTTCTATAATCCTTAGCGTTTGCTTCAGATCGTCTGAGATTTGACTAAGTTGCTAAGAGAGTCTAGTTCATGGTGATCCTACATTTTAGATATACCATCACCAATGATAAAATGATTTGAGTAGAATGGAGTGCTTTTTATGGGTGTTCTATGTATAATAAAAAATATCTATCTATGTAAGCATATAATGTATTAAATATATCAGTTATCTAGTACCCATAACACAAGCTTTGAATAGCTTACTTTGGGGCTAGATAGTGCTGTGTGGATTGTCCAGCATTATTTATTATTTTAAATTTGGCCGAGGAAATGCTCCGTACCCATTATTGATTTGAAGGGGCCAAGCAAACAAGGCAGAGGAGTTTTAATACCTTTACCTCATAAGTGTTGGACCTAGTGGAATTGCACATAGCACATGTTACTGCACCGTAGAACACAGAAATAAAAATTCTGTGGTGTATATGAATGTGTAGGTAAATGCAGTTATATGCTTTAGTTTAATACATTCTATCTACCTTTTGTTAATTAAGGAGTTCCAATTAAAAATTTCGATTTGATTTAAATGAATTCTCGCAATAATGAATCTTATTTGGTATGGAATAAGTATTTTTCAATCGAAATTTTACCAGCTAGGATAACAAAACGAAAAAAGTACAGCTATCTAGGTTTATTTAGAAGAGCATTGCAAAGCAACTCAAAACCTCGCAAGCCCGTTTTGTGAGATGTGATGCGGGCGATATCAACACATTTATTGATTCCTCGTGCTACTTGAAAGGACCCTTACCCGATCTGATATCGTATATCAGTCAAAGTGTCCCCAAAAAGTTTTGTTGACATTTTAAGTTCCATTGCGCGGTATGTACATCTACTACAAATAGACTGGAGCGTGCTGGTGTGTAACCCCGCAGTGTAACTCAATATCGTTTTGAGAAATAGATCTCCAAGGCTAAGTGAAAATGTCGACCATTCGGCTGTTATTGAGTAGCTGGTGATTTTTTTCCAATCAAATCTAGTTTTTCCATCAGTTGCAGGTGTAGCTATCTTTCTTTCTTTCATTTTCTTTCTTTTTCTTCGACTTTTCATTAACAAACTTCCAAAATTGAAGAGGTTCTTTTCTATATTCAAGTAGTTGCATCGATATCCAATTTTAATGCAGTTTATTTGTGTTTAAGTCTATATATTTATTCACAGTAATTGAAGACAACTGTAATAATAATAAACTAACACAGACATACGTTGATATAAATGATAAAAATAGTGAACATTACAAATGTTTGAAATAATTAATTGAATTAATTTCATGAATTATTTGTGGATGTCAAAACATATTATAAACAAAAACAAGTTTTTCACATATCTATAGATCACGCTCACAAAATTTCAAGCATTCAGTCAGACATTAATTATAGATCCCTGAGCTCATTACCGTCGTCTGTCTTTCTTGATTAGGCAAGAACTAACTCACCAATTATCGCTTGCCTCAATTGGTGTCATCTAGCTAAAACCTACATCTTAATCATCGTGTGATTCATTCCCTAAACAGCACGATACTCTCGTGCAAAGACCGTGACTACAAACCGTAAAAACGATTCCAAAATGTGATGTGTTATGAAAATTGGTGTCAATCAGGTTTCTGTTGTAGCCTAAAGTTGGGAAGTGTCGATAAAATTTCCATTTTACTAGCTTCGTTGAACTGACAGGCCGATATTGCTCGCTTCTATGTCGGGTTAGTTTATTTTATAATCTTTGCGAATTTAGTACTACCGTTGTAGAAAGTCCGATCGAACAATGTTTCAAAAAAGCTTTATTTTATAATGATATCTACCTTTATCTACAAGTTCTAAAAAAACTCAAATGATAAATAATAAAAATTATAAGAACGAAATAATAAATAGACATATCTCTTATGCCAAATAACATACCTACAGACGAATGTATACATATAAGATTGATGAACTCATAATATTTAAAATACAATAAGAGATATGAGATTTCCCACGGACGTAAATAAAAAAAATGTTGCCATCTAAGGGAATTTACACATGGCGCCACAGCGGCAGCGACGCCAAGTGTAAACACCCTTATTGCAAGCAACTGTATCTCCATCGTGTCGATGTAATACTCAATAGGTATTCTATGTTAATTACCAAACTATTGTTTTCAAAACAAATCAGAAACAAAGGACAGATGGAACTCATTTACATGTTTATTTTATTCGTCATTTGGATGTTGCAAAGTAACAGATGAACATAAATAATTAACAAACAATTAAAGAACTAAGTTTTTAACAACATTAAAAACTTAGTTCTCCTTTGCGCAGATTTTTCATACATTTACTGTAACTTGAACTATTGCCACAATTAATTGGTAATTACAAAAAGTTAGAAAGATTTTGGAACGAAATGTTCAATAAATAGCAGTATCTTTGATCTTTCAATTTGAACCGAAGTAACGGTAGATATCCCTCTGATTTTTTAGTATCAAGTTCCAATTCAGGACTATTCGAGGGCGTCCAATGGTGGTTACATTTAATTAAATTTAGATTTAGTTAATAAAAATCTGTACGTCCCACCAATCGATAAAAGTGAAAAGGCCTATGATGTCTTGATTAAAAACAAGGTTTAAAAGTATGTGGTTATGTTTTCTGTTCTCTAATAAAGAGAAAAAAGAACTTCTTTGGTATTTATCAAGCCATAAGTCCCTATAATCAGTAGGGAGTGACCTCTTAAGCCCCTGAGAGTCGGGGTCCATTCACAAAATTGCAACGCAGTAAAAGGTTCGGACTGCCGTCTTCAGGGAGTGCTCATGGTTCATGTTTTTTTAAGGGATTGTCGAGTGTTTCTTAGGAAATTGGGGAGAATTGTAAACACGTCTCTTACCTACATATTTTTTCTTGGTCGTTATGTAAGACTTGGAATCTGATAAACTTTTTATAAAGTATTGTATCGCATATGTATAATTGTATCTGGATGACGAAGCGTAGAACACCATCCTAAAATTTATTCGATTTTGATTTTATAAAAAACCTTCGATCGAAGGTAAGTATTAGGATGGCATAAGGCGATTACTGTAAATTCTTAAACCATACAAAAGGCGGTTAAGTCAAATCCATCTGTCGATAATATCCCCGATATAAATCCCTCCTTTATGCTTTCTCTCGCTCAACAATATCACATTGCAGGAGATGTAATCATTGTCTGTGACTACTACCGTTACCCGTCAGATCCTCAGTGGTGACCGACGACAATCAGTGCAGAACAGAAACAAAACGTTCCACGTCCATAGTCACGGTGTACACACAGCCAGCGGACGAATATAGCGGATATAAGTTCGCGAAGTCACGCCACATCTTTTCGCCAGAGAACGCAGAGTGCCAAGTCAGTGATATTGGGATTTATTCTTTATAACATAGGAGATACTTTGCTGTAACCGTGTGACGTCACAACGTGATCTAAAAGCAAGCGCGGTTGGATTGGTCATAGTGAATAACGCCCCAGTGTGTGTTGCCAGTGATGATATAGGGAACTAAGACTTGTTCACTTACTCACTATTGGCATTTATTTCTTCTGTGTTATTCGCCTCAATAACATGTTCGAATCGCACAGCGGTCTACGGAGAGTACTTTAATGGGAGTTTCAATACGAGATAGAATCGGAAATGAGAAGATCGTAAGAAGAACCAAAGTTACCTACATTCTGAGGATCACGGGAAGAAGGTGGATAGAGAGAGCTTTTAACTTTTTGTAGGTAGATATAATCGATGTTAGTAAATACCTACATGACCTTATGTTGATCAAATTGCAAAACTGGTATTAGGAAATTGAAAATAAACACTTGGAGCTTAGTATTGACCAAATCATTTGTCTGTCCTTTGGGAAGCAACAACGAGGCCTCGTCCGCTTATTTACTCAATTCTTATACCCAAATTGTGCGATACAGGAATTTCGGGAAGCAAATAGTGCGGTCCGTCCGCTAAACAGTGTCCGCTAAATAAACATGGGCTCTTAAACCCTGGCGCGAACAGAATTCCGTCGGCAATTTCGTCCATTCCTTTTGAGTTTTCATTTTCAGTGGAATTGCGAAGAGTCAGAAACGGCGCCGAGTGTATCGCATGTGTGCCGCCAATTAACGTGGCATTTAATCATGTTTATTTATTTGTTGTGTCATTCGCATAGCTTGAGTCAGTTTTTGGTAGTTACTGCATTTGTTTACGATACTGCGGTAGCCATATTTATTGATATTATCCTAGGTAGAGTAGGGTAGGTAGGTTATTGTGTAGATACGCATTATATCCAACGGTAGCCTGCATATACGAGTGGAATGTTCATGACAGTTCAATTCTCACTGATCATCCTGACGTAACAGAAATTATATTCTTTCTTTTTTTTTCTGTGTAAAATTTAAATGGAAAATTATTTAAAAAAAATCGCATTGTTTTTCAAGTTTTCTTCAGCTCAGAATATTCTAGTAAAAATAGCTTCGACATTGATGGACTTTTCGGCTTTGATGAAAAATACGTGAAACACAAAAGCTTTCCGCTTTCCGTCCGCAACGCCATTCAACCTGCCTCCTTTGAGGGGTTCCGAAGGAACAAGGAATCCTATAGTTACGCCAAGTCCGACTTTTCCTTAGATCGGCCTAGTCTTTAGTCTGAACCCTTTTACGTGCAGACTGTTGATTCATGCTGAAATGGCTGGGTAATAAAATATCGGGTACGCTTGTGAAGTAGATATTTACATTTTTTTTAACAATAAGGTACAATAAGGTAATAAATAAACTTATTTATTGAACTACAATGAAAAACGTGAAACCTAATAAGTTTTGTGTCGATGTTGACACTGACTAGAGCTGTTCCACTTTTTAAACTTAAATTCCGTGGCATTTTGTTTCAATTTCATTATAATGGGATACATCTATTGGAAAAAAAATACTTTGAAATTTAATTATGGTTCATGCCACGCAGTTGTTTTGGGGCGTCCAGTCTGGTGACTATTAATAGTATATTGTAGTAGATACTAGTCTCCTTATTTTCTGGAAGTTCCTTGTTGCTAGTATATTGCGAAAAAAGAGACAGCTTTTGTATATAAAACGGCTGCGAGAACACCACAAAACCACTTTTACTGACTGTTGCGCACTAATGAATGACATCACGCGATCCACGAAGCTCCTCATTGGTTGCCAAACTTACAGATCACGTGATGAGAACGAAACCGAATTTGTAGCTGAAGCTGAAACACGCGATTTTGTGTGTCTTATAAAAGTTCGCGTCACACGATTAGATTTTTTTCAAGGGGGAAAGTTAATCATATAATAGGGGAATGTGTTTGTGTTACTGTAAAACCTTGTTTACTACATCTCCGTAATTGGGCCCGAGCGAGGTCAGACAACGGCCTATTTGTTTGATACGCTTGTAAAAATTCAATTAAAATCAGTTACGAATTTGCACTAGGGACGTCCGTTTTATTTATTTTGAGGCTTTAGTGGATGTGGTATGGAAGCAAAACTAGTTACTTGGGTACGGTCGCTACGTTACGTTATTTGTCGCAGTTTATTGTCAAAACTAGCTGATCCCGCGGCTTTGCTCGCGCTCGTGTTCTTTGAAAATCTCATACAAACTTTCCCCCTATTTTATCCCTTTGGGGGTAGAATTGATCAAAATCCTTTCTTAGCGGATGCCTACGTCATAACATCTACTTGCATGCCAAATTACAGCCCGATCCGTCCAGTGGTTTTGTGCGTTGATAGATCACTATGTCAGTCAGTCACCTTTGAGTTATATATATTTATAAGATAAGATGAGCCGTAAAAGTAGATAGTAAACATGCATACCGAAAAAGAAAAGGTCAACTCAAACTAGGCGGAAAAATGATCGAGAATTTTCAACTGATTGATAAAATATCGTACTGATTCAAATCAAATAGATATGGGACGTGGGATGCTGCTGTCTACTGAAGCGAGATATCTTTCGCGTATTATTTTCAACTCTATTTGAATAGTATAAAGACGGTATTATTTAGTCAGTGGATAATGCTCAAGATATTCAACTTGGTGGCTTGGAGTTCAATCTGTGATGACCCCAAATTTGTTTTGATATAATATATGAAGTCATATATTACGTCACTGCGTTCCTGGCGAAGCTCGCTTGGTCATTCTTTAACGATTCTAGTATGCTAAGAAATGTTTTTTATACTACTTACTGTTGGAACAAGCAGGTGGTACGTCTGGTGTTAAGTGATCAACTATGACCAAAAACTGACTTGCAAGTCGGGCACGATATGAACACTACCATGCACTGCCCTGCATCTGTCAACTTGAGGAATAAGAATTTCACCGGAAACCATGCCCTTCAAACCGCCCAACAGCAACTCTGTCGCGCTGTCACCATTTGGATGGGACACCGCGGCATTTACATTTGAGCGCTTCCGTTCTTCGCCCGGCATAGGGCTCCCTAATAACAATATGAACTTGGAATAATCACTTTATTCAATCTCAAATAATTTCGAGTCGAAATAGTGCGCGTCAGGCAAAAAGAACACCGGAATCAGGGGAGGGTGTGTGATGGTGCGAGTATTTTGTATGTTCAAACACATCAACTCAATCAACTCCACTGTTTTCCAGCGTTCTTTTTCCTTGACGCGCATTTTTCTTTGATCAAAGCCGTGATGCCATTATTGCATTATCGTTATGTTTCTTTCATAACACATGAAAAAAAACAGCGCCGTTATCTCAGGAATCTGTCTACACCTGTATTTTGTACCTACAGCGTCTCTCAAACAAATTCCTGTCTGAACATTTACCCTTTGAAAACTCACGAACCGTCCGACACTAGTTAACAAAGAAGATATTCCGCAGCGATGAATTAGAAAAACAGGCAAAGTACCATCAGGTACACCAAAACCCAATTAGGTCTGCTTGATTGATTTACGTTTTCGAGTTAAAATAGTGTTGTGGCGTTTAGCCGAATGCTTAAATTTAATTTCGGCCTTGTCAACAATCAAAGTTTCAGAAAAAATGCTCAAAGACTGTAATGGTCGGGCACAAGGGGCGTGCCAGATCTTTAGGCATCTCTAGGTTTAATAAAAGAAAAAAAAAACAGTTAAAATATCCCATAAGTAACACCAATGAAAGTTATCAAGAGAAAATTACTAAAATTCGAGCTAAAAATTACACAAGTTAGCTTTTCATCAATTGTTTTAAGCCCGCAAAAGCCTGTGATCTGTAAGCGGACTCTACTTTAGCAAATTGTTTTCGCTTCACACTCACCAGCCGAGTATTTTTATACATTTCCAACGTCACAAACATTTGTGAATTTTAAATTATATCTGGTTGATAAACACGTAGTAAAATACAATTTTAAGCTTACACGGTTGAAAATAACAAAAATAGCGAGTTGACAGTGACATTAGAATCGCGGTTATGGCCGAAGAAAATGATCGAAGCCGAAAATACTTCGACACTACAAATAAAGGTTAATGGCGCTCTTTGCGCCAATTTGTTAAAAGTTACAGCAAATTCCGTAGCTCTTAAGTGATTTCGAAAAATTAATTTCTAACTAACTTCCTAAATAAGGCAATAAATGCTCCTGAAACTATTTATTTTTGGCTCAGTTCCCTGTTACAGTCATGGAGACTTAGTAAGTTACAAAAAACATAATTGATTTTCCATTTTCAAAACTTAGTCTGCAAAAAGTCTGGCGGAGGTCCAAACATGTCTAGAGAATTAAATCGTTAGTCATATTTGACATGTTTAAGTACAATTTATGTTGCCATTTGTCTTATTTAGAAACTTTAAAGACAACAGTGCCTTAACTATAAGGCACTGTTGTCTGTTGTGTTGGGCACTAGCCCTATAGAGTAAAACAAGTATCTATCATCATCCTGAAGAAGTCTAGTGCAGGACTTCTGGATGCGGCAGGACTTCTTTGATAAACTTGAACGATGCCCAATGGATGGCGATAAAGCAGATGCATACCACTTAACACCAAATGTATTTATGAAAAAGAGTATAAAATAAGCTAGTGACTTCAACACTCACTGCGGTTTATCGTGTCTGTTTTTCTTCTGCCATCACCCGTTCACCTCCATTGGGGATAAAGTAAACATTTCTAATATTGTTTTTATTCTGTTTATTGCAGGTAATTCGTCAAGGCCGATCCAGTGATAAGTATTTATTTTTGAAACCACCTGTTGCTTGAAAAATGTCTGATTCATCCAGGTTAGTACACTCCGAAGTTAAAAATGTCGATGGCCCAATTTATAAATGAAAAGTGTAGACTGACTAACCGTCTTATTCATAATCCCTGCCATTTTATAGCGGCGCTATAGAGTATTATTGTCATTGCCACTTTCATGCCGACGAAAAGAGACAGCAACAGACTTATTGGTCTGACTATTGGCGCGCTCAGCGACTATTATGAATAAGGGCCTTAGAGTAGTAGTAGAGCTCTTTGTAAAAGCTACTCGAGGAAAGAACATACTGACACCATACCTTGTTTGCCGCGAATAGTGTTGTTGTCTTTCGGTTGAAGTGTTTGAAGAGTGTGGTCGCCGGTGTAATTACAGGCACATGAGGTTTAACATCAGTATGTCCCAAGTTGATGGACGCAGGGCAGTGCATCTTAGGGCACGTTCCTATCGTGCGTGACTTACGAGGCAATGCTGTAACAGGCAATGTGTTAAGTGATGGTTACCACTTAACATCAGGTGATGATTGAACATCTGATTGAACAGCTGATGTAAAAAAAAATATCTTCTCCGATTTCTTTACTACCTTAAGTAAGTAAATTAATTTCTTAGAAAACATTTGAATACGCGAGTTGTACGCACAAAAATGTTTGTCCTAGCCTAGAGGACATATATCTCAAAAACACAGGACAAAATGCAGATAGACTAACGTAGCTGTGAGGCCAGTGAATAGTCAGCCGATGTTGCTAGTTTCACAGTCAATTTATTTGCCGGCCATTATACGATTGTCGAGAATGAATATTCAACTCGTCTACCAATGTACTGTACACTACTCAATCAAAACATTGTTCAATTCCTATTCAAACCCAAATTCTATAAATAAATAACATAGTTGCAAAGCAAACTCTGAGAACGAATGTTTTATTCAATTTATAAATAACTTACGGCCTTAAAATACAGAATAAGTTATAGCGTCTTACGTGGTTGTTTCTTTGTTAGTAGTGCTATTTTGTAAACATCAAAATCACGGGGAGTATCACCTAGGGGTCCGTGCTCACTTCGGTCACAAGTCTCTCCACACTCACCTCGGCATTATCATCACTCCAACACTCACGTGTGCGACACACTGCCTAGTGATCGGTATTACAGAATATCACATTGAAAACTCACTGTGAATTCTACTGTCTTTTGGGTAATGGGAGTAATGTTGTCAGAACAGTACTCTTTTTTTAACCAACTTAAAAAAAAACAGGACATCAATTCGACTGTTTTTTATGTTTTTGAACTCAGAATGTTTTACTGGGTAAACCGATACTGATGATTATTTTTTTTTATCATAAAATCAAAAAGTATTTATTGGGAACAAATCAACTCGAAAATCGAAAGATGGTGCTTGCCATGTGGTCCCGTTTATTTTTTTGAGTTATGGTCGTATTAGTGTATTTTCCAGTGTATTGAAGTCTGTTTTTTCGCGAAAAAGTCCTTCACCACTTATTTGAACGCGAGTGAAGTGACATAGGCCTGAGCGATAATTTCCGACTATTGAAAATCCCAGAGGGCACACCGCTTCGGGCCATAATACTCATAATAAAATGCAATTATGTCTGAATGTTGCCAATTTGATATCGGCTCATTGTGAGACCCCAGGGCCAAACGCACGCCCCACCAGACAATGGGAGTCAGCTGGGGCATTTCAGAGGCCTAAGGCGATTTGACTACGCGTAGAATTAGCACTGCTCTTGCTCCCTCGTCAGAAATCACAAATAAATTTGATCACTTGGCTGCTTTAATATAAGAATAGTTTTATGTATTTTCCTGTTCATAGGGCACTAATTAGTTCTTATCCAAGTCAGTAAATAAATAATATACATTTTGGTGGACATAGCCAACTAAACAAAACTTGTACAATGGAACTTATATCTTTTTATAAACACATAATGTACTTATGAAAGAAAGAAAGAATATATACATAATAGAAATACATATGTACTTATGATGGCCATTCAAAGGAGGAATGCTGCCAGTATCTTCGGAACCTTGCCTAAAGGGACTCCTTTAATAATATGTTTTAGTTAATATGGTTATTATATTATATTTTTTTAAGGTTCTTATGATAATGTGTTATAAAAAGTCGGCAAAACAAGCATCTATGTTTAATTGGCTCTTTAGCCGACTGGGCTACTGATCTGTGAGGGTTCGAAGTCTCGAGAGAATGATTTTTAAAGTAACTTAGCTATTTCTTAGCGAGCTATCTCGAATTAGAGATGACCGCGGTTGATCTGCTGCAGATTACGTAATTTCAGCTCTACTTTTTCTTTGCAGGGTGCAAAGCTATTACCGAAGTCAAAAGTTATATTTTCTTTATTAAAATCACAAAGAACACTTTGATATGTCCTAGAAACTAAGCGATAGTTTCATGTGAAACAAGAAGAAACATGTACGGTTGGGTTGAGTTTTTTATTAAATATAAGTGATGCATAATAAATTGAGAGCGTAAGCACACCATAGGTCCTTAAACATAAGATGTTGGAGGAGGAAGCAGAAACGTCAACAACTCGTCGCTCGCACATTCCTAAAATTTTATAGATATTAAATCATTGAATGCGTCTAGTAGACTGTAAAAAAATTCAAGTAGCGTCACCAATATATTTATGAGTCTGAACAAATTCAAACAATTTATTTTATAATTTCACTAGTTCATACGTATCTTTTCGCGTTTGCTCTCATTATCATATCATACGCTTGGCGTTGACCTCATAAAAATGCCAGGACAAATGTCTGGCGATGATACCTGACACAGTGTTAGGTATTTAATCCCATTGGGAATTAATAGGATTTTCTTATATAATCAATAAACATAATACGTTGAAATAAAAGTCCACGTTATTCTGTGGAGTAAATGACCAACAAATTAGTATTTGGATTTTGTTTTTGAAATCTTGTATAGCGCTTAATTGACCGAGCGAGCGAAGCGAGCGTAGCGTCTCAGTTTCCACATTGGCCAAAAATGCGTTTGTCCGGATGTCTGTCTGTCTGTCTGTCCTCCTCTACAGGTCGCATTTTTCAACCGATCTGGACGAAACTTGGTACACAGGTTATATGACTTATTAGAATTTTTTGTCGTCGGGGATTTTTGATTGGAGGGGTACTTCCCCCGAAAAAAGGGCAAAAAGGGGGCTATTTGATATACTGGATATCTCCACCAAATGAGATCCGATTTCGATTATTCTTTTTTTATTTGAAAGGTAGTAACTATAAGTTGGTCTCATAAAAGTTTGGCGAAGATCTGATAAGGATCTTCAGCATGATAGCTCATCAAACAATCGATGGTTTTCAATCAAATTTGAGAGAAACACAAAGGACCTCATTCTACACAAGATGATGCAAAAAAATCAAAAAAATCACAAATTCACATTCACATTACATTCCTCAAATAGCTCACTTTTAGTATGCTCGCGAGGTCTACAGCTCCCAGAGCCACTAGTATACAGGGTGGTCGATGCAAATGGCTAGATTACCTTTTTTTTTATTATTATGTGGATACAGATGATTGTTTTGGTGTTTATCGATTGAATACACATTATGCTAGGGCGCAAACATATTGTTAGGCACTAGTAACTGTCTGTTTGAACACTATAAACGAATAAGCATATGATTTTGGTAAATTTTTCAAAAATCATGGATATTATGATAACTCGGAATTCGTCGACATTGGACTAAGGTCTAGCCTGAATAGATGCGTAACGAGGTTACCTACCCCCCCCCCCCCCCTCACGGCTTTGCATCTACCTTCCGGACACCCTGTATACTGTTTTTTCATAGTTCAAAATAAACATGATCATTTGAAAATGGGATCATCGTAATGCTTTTTTTTAACTAGGCTGGAAGGCATGGTATTGCCCAGCCTTGCTAACTGTTTACACGTGCTTAATGACCCCAACTTCTTTATAAATCCCCCTCGCCTTTACATTGACAGCTAAGAGTGCTTTGTATAGGCAGCATTAGTATGGACCATGTCCGCTGTCGACCACGCTCCGTCAACCTAGCGAGGTATTGCTTTTAGCTGATTGTTTAGGGAAGCTCATAACTACCCTTTCTTGGGAAGTTTCCGTTTCTTTGATTCAAAGGTTCCATTGGGAGTTATTTACGTTGTCTATGTTGATTTGAGACCGTACTTTGAAAGTAATGATGCAGTTCGCACGGTTTCTCGTATTGGTTGTCGGGTCTTGCGAAGAATTGAAAGTATTTTTGTTCCTGTAGTAGGTATAACCTTTGTTTAGTTTATGACTTGGTAGCGTGTAAAATGGTAGCAAAGTTGGTTTATTGGTGAAACTGGTGATACATTTCAGGTGCCTCCGTACTGCTATATATTTGACTCTAACTTCCGCTGGTGACTCTACTTTTGAGCGATTTATTTTAATAGACATAAAAACTACCTGTTTTAATATAATATCTAAGAATAACTTCCGCAGGTGACTCTACTTTTGAGCGATTTATTTTAATAGACATAAAAACTACCTGTTTTAATATAATATCTAAGATTGCTTACGTAGATGCACATATATTTCATATGGCATATATTATATGATATTCGTAGAAGGATGACAAAGATGACGAAATAAAGCAACTTTTGTAATAGCAATGTTAGTAATCAAGGACAGAAATATCAACCGAGAAAATACACAACGTGCCTCTTTTCAAGAGAAAACTTAGTTCGGGTGTAGAATCGGAGTCTTTCAACCCCAAGGGTAAGTTCTTGAAACACAATACTGATTACATTTTCATTCGTATTATTTATCTGCCGCATCTGTTATTTCCCAAATAAAATGGGTGCGTAGCGTACGGATAGCAATTTTTGTATTTTTCTATAGAGCAGGGGTCAAAATTGCCTCTGGACAGAAACACCCCATAATTTAGGGGACTGCACATATGCTGCTTAATGACTAGCACTCTTTGATTCGCACCATTAGCTCATTCGACGATGGAGTATTGAAGTGGCACGTTATATTGACGGGGTTGGATCAATAATATAAACTGAAGTATTAATACAATAAGTTTGTAACCACTTTGTAGTGGGTATGTGCCAAATGAAATATAAAAGTTATACATAGTACTCCTACTATCCCCTTTAGACATCATCAATAATCTTTAATTGGTACTTGGTACAATGGATACCTACCGTGACTGAAGTCAAAGTTAGATGTATGGATATTTTGATCTTACGGAATCTCGTTAGATAAATAGTTATTTAGTGTATTTTTCAAACAGACTAACCCTTCAAATCATATTTAAATTATGTTATTTAGTGTATTTTTATCCAGGTAGGTACATATCTTTTACAGTTTATTCTACTCCAATATTCAATGCTTGGACATTTGACTACATAAATATATTTACCTATTTGGGTAATTAAAATTAATTCTCGTTCTCACCATAACTTTAATGGGAATAAGTCTAACTAATTATATATGTACCTAATCTTCAATAAACCAAAATAAAATTGCACAGCATTCGAGTTAGTCTGTAATCTGATTAATCTGTGAATTTAATCTTAGGATCATGCTGATTTATTAATCGTGAAAGATTACAAAGGAAATTTTGAATCAACGAAATCGACGGATTATCTCGTCTATAATTTCGTCATTAAATCTTGGCTATAATAATTCATAATCGAATTAAAACTAAACCCAGCACGTGCCGCCTCAAGAGAAAATCCCGTTTATTTTAATCCATCGACGAATAATAAATTCCTAAGTTAAAATGAGATTTTACATTTACATGATTCATACAAACCGACAAACAAATCCCATTTCAGAATGCATTGAACAAGGGCTATTTTTTCCCCTCAGTGTCCCTACCTAATCAAATAGTTGCCTATTGCTATCCAGTTATTTATGTGAAAATACGGAGGGTACTTGGTAATAAGATGTGGGGCAATTTGCACCCCAGCGTCATCAGGGGTTGAGACCGTAGATAAACCTAATAAGAATTTTATAAGACGTAGACTTGGGGCGCTACCAGCGGGGCGTTTTCGTTTAATTTAACTGACACAAATGTTGGGACATCTCCTAAAATATATTAATAAGTTTTTTTCACTGACTGGCAGTAACCCTTCGTAACTCTATATTGAGTTAGCAAGTACCTATAAGTTCTATACAGGGTGGCTAAAAAGTCGTGGATCAAACGCAACTAGGGGTTAGATGGGGTCATCCGCTGCTAAAAATTGCACCCCGCGTTTTCACCCGCGCGGATTAAAATCCCGGTATTCCCACGAGATAAAAAATAGCCTGTTTGCTATTCCAGACTATAATCTATCTCTCTGCCAAGTTTCATCCAGATCCGTTCAGCCGTTCCGGCGCGAAAGAGTAACAAACGTCCATCCATCTATCCATACTTACAAACTTTTTAACAACTTACTTTTCGCGTAGTGGAACTGAATTTTATGAGAAATCCCTTAGGATAGACCTTAGGACCTCCCGTAAAACAATTTTTTGCAGCTGATGACCCCATCGAACCCCTAGTTGCGTTCGATCCACAACTTTCTGGCCATCCTGTATAAATTAAATGAAGAAAACATTGTGTACCTATATCGTCTTCCAAGCACGAGTAAGTTTCACGATATCAAGTTTTTCTATCGTCCCAATTAGTGAAGTCCGTGATCTTTTAATCTTAAAGGAAGAACTAATTGGGTATAAAGAATCTAGCCGATCCAGAATCCATAATAAGGTTCACATTCCGAGTAGTAACGGCGATGAGTAATAGATGCCCTAGAATAGAAAATTAGAGGCAAGCACTGTAAAGCTTCTGAATCGCTAGCGATTCGTCCAGCAGTTTTATAATATAAGGTACTGACACACGTGCTCAAAAATAAGCATGCTTATTTTGAGCATGCTCAAAAATCAACCGACGTACGACCAAATAACCATGCTTGTTTATAAGCACGACCTGTTTACACGTGCTTTTATTGAGCAAGGCTCGAAAAAAGCATACTTTTAGCTCGAAAATAAGCACGTGTGTCAGTACCTATACTAGAGGCTTGACTACTACTGTTGTTCCACTAGGTGCTAATACTAGCGGCTTGTCCTGGCTTGTCCTTAGCACAGGTGCTACCAAATCAAAATTATATTTTTCCTGAATCTTTGTACTATTATTCAAGGTTTGTTGGGTTGTTTGCGATTTTTTCATATCTTTATTCAATAATTTTATATCACTACATAGTATAAAACAAAGTCGCTTTCTCTGTCCCTATGTCCCCTTGTCCCTTTGTATGCTTAAATCTATAAAAATACGCAACGGATTTTGGTGCGGTTTTTTTTATAGATAGAGTGATTCAAGAGGAAGGTTTATATGTATGTGGTATAATACATGCATGATATATGCACCCGTGCGAAGCAGGGGCGCGCGGGCGGGTCGCTAGTTTTTTTATAAACTGTTGTGTAAATGTTTGAGCTAGGAGCGGCCGATTGTCAGTCTGGAATAAATAATTACATTCACAAGGCCCTAAACTAATAGAAACGTTAAAAATCATACGAACATCTGAACTAGTGCTAGCCTCTGGTCTAAACGGTTGCTTTCTTTAGTTTTTCTTCCATCTGCATCAGGTTAGACGTGCTACATTGAGCTGCGAACTATACAAGTCTGATTTGATCGGGTGGACAAACTGGGCAGATTTAGATAAAAATACGCTTTCAAGCTGACTGCAACGACACAAGTCGTGAGGAAATCTGTTAGTAAATATACTTGCAGCGGTAAAGAGCTTGCTACTTGTAAGGTATGTAATGCCTACCTACTACAAAATATGGGTATATGCCAAATGTAATATTTTCACATATAGGTAGCGTCAACCAAAAAGACCTTCACCTTGTACCATATATAAAAGTGATCCTTATTATTGAAATAATATTTAGACTTTGACTTTGAGGCGGTATACCTACCGCGCCTAAGGATCAAGGATCTTCATTCATGAAGCGGTTTTTTTCTGTTTTAAACAGACTGCAAACACAGGCCGCTGAATTCGAACTTAATGAATTCACTAGAACTAAGTATTTACTTTGATACGTCATAGGGAAAATGCGGCGTTTCTGGCCGACCACATCACAAAAAATTTAAAATAAATAAATAATAAAAAGTAATGCTGGACAATCCACACAGCACCATATACATATAACACATATTATGGTGTCAAACGTTCATTTTGGCCCGAATAAAAGGCGAAGTGGTATCGCAAAACAAGGATCTAGCGCCGATTTTTTCGCTAAACGTTTGTCGTTGCCGCTTTCGCTCGCTTCAGCTAAAACGAAGCATTAGATTTAGACCGTAGGTAACCACTATACGGTATCCTTTGTTCCGCACCGCACAAGACTTTTACCGCAAACCTCTAAAATATGCTACGGAAATTTATCACGGAAATGTCGCTTGCACATAATCCTCGTTTCGTTGAGCAGTAGTTTCCTAATATGCAGCGACCGTCAGATTGCATGACGTCCGTTTTCCAAGACAGTATTTTTTAATCACCAGTTTATTATCAAAGAACATTTAGATTATCTTTGAATTCATTTGAATGGAACAGTTTTTTTGGAACTAAACCAAAAAGTTAAATGATACCACCAGTACCACCTAACGGTATAGTTTATTTTATTAAGTTGTTTCTAGCACCGATTTTTTGATATCAAAACAAACATATATATATGCACGCAAAACCTCAAAACAATGTTGATTATACAACAATTTTTTTTTTAAATCGTAACATTTTTGACAAGAAACGGTGGTAGTTTATATTATAAGAGCTATATAGTATTATAAGAGCTTAATAATTATGTTCACAATTAGCTGTACCTTCGTATTAAATATGAGTGCAAAATAATATGAAGTTTCCTTATTTCAGGACCATCAATACATTTTTAGTTTTTCAACGCTTTTATGAAACACCCAAGCAACTATGCGATTGTGGATTCCAACTATGTTGCAATCTGCAAGTTTCTTAGTTGAAGGAAACCAACCACGTGATCCTTCAAAGGCCTGGAAATGGGTAAGGCGGGTTGATAACTTTGAGAATTAACTGCAGGAATAATCCTGAACCATGATCCATGCTAAGGATACTTGCTAAATATGAAAAAATCTCGGGTATCTGACTGCCTCCCTTCGACTTAACTACCCTGCTCATTAGACATAGAAACTGTCTCCGTGTGACTGAACCTTTAGCTTCCAAAGCAGGAAAGGGCAAGTCACTTATAAAAAGCCGTGACGGAGTGTCGATAAAAGCTCAAATGGTCTCCATTTCCATACCGAAGGTTGACGTGTTAAATTCGAATAAATTCCCGCCGTAAAGCGTTGCTAATCTAATAGAGAAGTGCGATCACGTACTCCCATAACGCCGAACACGAGAAGTGCCTCCTAAAACCACGTCTCGTCGCCGAGATTGCTCTATCCAATGCGTTTTGGAATACGGCGTGGCCACTGGGCGATGAGTGCATTTTTCACCGTTCTATTCCATAAACTGTGATGGAATTCGAATTGCAGAGGGTTATATAATATCATGAAATTTATGGCTTCAAAGATATGAGCTGTACGAATAGCATCAGTTACCTAAACCTGCTTTTGTAGCATTATATGTATATTATAGAATAATATATATATATATATTGGCTATAATATATATATATATATATATATATATATATATTATAGCCAATGAAATAACTCGCAGAATTAGTAAGTTTAAACAAGCGACAGCGGGCGTCATTACTTGGGCTCGAAGAACTGGCAACCGCTGGGTTCTCAAATGTCGACTACAAACTCCAGTTTGCGGTCACTATTTGACACGAAGCGTGGGATATACGGTACGGTCGGTGGATAGAGAGGGCTCAGAACTGTTCTTTCTGGAAATGTATACCCGCAGTATAGACTTCTGCGGGCTGATGACGATGATGATGTATGAATAGGCATGGAGCCATTTAGCGATCGAATATAACAAGTGCTAAATGCACTTTGTTCAATGCAATACAACAGAAAATTATCAATGAATTAATCAATTATATAATTATTTTAATGAACAATCTCTGGCTTCAATAAAACGTAAAGCGAATTGTATTTCAGTTATTTTACCACAGTGAGTAATTTCGACAATCGAATAAAATACATGTAAAAATTTAACAAACCATTTCAAACTCAGTGAGCGTATTGCATAACAATGTAAACTTGATCAGATCCAGAACAGAACCTGCTACCACATAATAAATAGTAGTTACTATACGTACTTACTTAAATAACTTTTTTTACAGATTTATATATTTTTTATTAACTGTACGGCGGTCTAGTGGGAGTGACCCCGCCTTCCGATCGTAAGGTCGCAGCAGATTCGAATCAAAAAAGGAAAACATCGTGAGGAAACCAGTTAGTATTCTAACAGCGGCGATGGGCTTGCAACCTGTCACGTTTGGAATACTAACTACTGCAAAATGTGGGTATGTGCCAAATGTAATGTTTGGACGTACCTCTGACTACCCCCTTAGACATCCTCAAATAATCTTGAATTAGTACCTACTTGGTATTGGGAGATCTGAAGGGATATCTACCGTGCCTGGGGATCAAAGTCGTGAAGCTGTTTCAGTTTTTTCAGATTTGAATCCGGTCGTGCACCAATGGATTTTTCTATTGAAAAATTTATGTGCGCAATGCCAGTGCTCTTAAACGGTGAAGGAAAACATCGTGAGGAAACCAGTTAGTATTCTAACAGCGGCGATGGGCTTGCAACCTGTCACGTTTGGAATACTAACTACTGCAAAATGTGGGTATGTGCCAAATGTAATGTTTGGACGTACCTCTGACTACCCCCCTTAGACATCCTCAAAGAATCTAGAATTAGTACCTACTTGGTACTGGGAGATCTGAAGGGATATCTACCGTGCCTGGGGATCAAAGTCGTGAAGCTGTTTCAGTTTTTCAGTTTTTTTCTGTACGCGAGCTCAAGCAGAACACCTGATGTAAAGTGGTAACCATCATCTATAACAAAGAATTTAGTAGAAAGTTGCGCACAATAAGAACGTGCCCTACGAAGCACAGCCCTGCGTCATTCAGCAGGGGTATACAGATCACAGGCCGTCGAATATCTCTTATCTCATATCTCATTCCCTCTTATCTCATTGGCTATTCTAAACTGTCAGTGACGCATCAACCGATGAGATGCTTAATGACCCAAAGTATGTCATAACTAGTTGCGCTCCGTGGTTTCACCTGCGCAGATTTAAATACCGGTATTTCCACGGGATAATATATAGTACAATATATAGATATAAAGTAGCCTATGTGCTATTCTAGACTATAATCTATCTCTCTGCCAAGTTTCTTCCAGTTCTGTTCAGCCGTTCCGGCATGAAAGAGTATAAAACATCCATCTATCCATCCATACTTACAAACTTTCGCGTTTATAATAGTAGTAGGATTTTCAGCATTACACAGAGGTTAAAATTCTTAACAGAAGTATTTTCGTTACCCTCATTTCGATTTTATAGTGTCTTTTTATTTAAAAATTATTTCCACGGCTTTTTTCCATGGTTGACCCCTCAAAAACTCACCCTTCGTAACAAAAAGTAAAGTAAGGGATGACCACG
The DNA here is from genome assembly GCA_963576535.1 of Plemyria rubiginata. NCBI lineage: Eukaryota > Metazoa > Arthropoda > Insecta > Lepidoptera > Geometridae > Plemyria > Plemyria rubiginata. The sequence continues at coordinate 6,790,941 of OY754926.1, forward strand.
GCTATCCAAAATGTTAATACCACGGGCAATGTTAAAAACCCCGTGCGTGACGCTTATCCCAACTCGATAGGTAAGGGCCACGACATATGAGGGGCATAATAAAAATTACGCAATACGTCAACCTGACATGCAGAGGGCGCACATCTCAGACTGATTAATGGCGGTTTGGGAACGAACCCCCAAAATTAGACTATGTATTTATTGCTTACTCATTAAACAGTGATTATGAATTAAAAAAAGTTCAGTAATCCTTCTAGGTTTGGTTAGTGTGCTAATGTTTACGACGACATAGCACTCTATGATAGTTGTCTGCACTGAAGTACTAAAGCACTACATTAGACACTACACTAATGTACTCCTAAAATACTTGAATAATGTACGACCTCCACGCGCTACCTTAGGCGAATTGAGTTTCACGCAATACTTGTACTAAGTCTTTAAGACGGTCACAATAAGTCCAATCCTATTGCGTTAATACTTACATACACCAAAAACTCATCATCATCAGCTTAAAGCAGTCCACTGCTGGACATAAGCCTCCATTTATACTAGCGCATAGTAAATAATGTCAAAATTAAAACGTTTTTATTTAATCACAAGGATTGCTTTTAAGGTAACAAGAGAAGAGATGAAGATAAGTAGTAAATACGATACACTAGTTTCATCCCTCTCAATAAAAGCGATGTCAGACTCAACTAATTCGAGCCAATCACATTTTTCCGAGACATTCACTAAATTCTCTCAACAAAATTTAATCCCGCTCCTCGGCAAATTAACCGCTATTACACAGTACATTGAAGGCGAGATTCGTTTGATGCTTTGTGCGACCGGGCACCGGTGTCCGGGTCTCAATTAAAAGGCTCATTAAAGTGTCTCGTTGGGGTGAGGATCAAATTTAAATTGCAAGTGTCATCAGACGCCAATTACTAACAGAATGTTTTGTGACTTGGAAAATGACAGGGAACATACCGGGCGTAGGCCATTAGAGGCAGATTCTGCAATGCTAAATAGCCTGGTCAAATTCCGCCAGCACAATTAGGCTTCGAACCACGTCAATGACTTTTTAACATTGCTTGCTAGCTAGTGCCTTCCAGCTAGCGCTAGTTAGTGCTAGCTAGATCTCGGAGTGAAATTTATAGGGTGCGCAGAATGATTAATCATGCTCTGACATTGCGTTATATGTCAAATGTTTATGTAGTACGCACAGCGACGACGAGGCACGAGGTAAATTACGCTCTTGTCTTCTCCTTAAAGAGGAGGCCTATACCCAGCAGTGGGTGCAAGGATAGATAGTACCTACTACGACTACACTATACAACACTACAGCTACCTACCACCCAACACTTTTTAACAATGTTCTTGCATAGAAAATAGTAGTTTGTTCTATTCATAAGTTCTAGAACTTCTATAGATTTATTGAAGTAAACAGTTGGCAAACATGCGTGGTTAGGCATTTTTGTTGGTGGTTACCATCATGTTTAATGAAACAACTGAAAAAGGCAACTGGCACCTTTGTGAACTACTTTAAGAAAAGAATTGAGCTGGATGCGCTTAAAAGTTTGGCAGCCCTCCAAACTGTTAATGCTTATTTTTTTTTCAATTCATGACACTACTTACGAATATTTCAACGATATTGCCAGTTAAAATAAAATATTGTAATGGTCGCATCCCAATTTCGCTCATAAGCCAAAACAAACCCCCGCTACTCTTACAAAATAAAAACATTGGAAGAAAGCATCATGATTCTCGTATCTGTAATGTTTTTCCGAAGCTTACAGATACATTTTTGTTTGCTTACGAAAAACAAACTCTGGGGTAAATTTTACCCCGAAAGTAAACAGCAAAAATTCATAATCTTATTGCAAGTATTGCTCGAACAATATTACTCGTAGATTGTGTAAATATCAGAAGGGGGAAGGCAGCTGGCGGAAGGGAACACAATTGACGCAATGAATATAATTTTGCAAATGTACCGCCTATTAATGAAGCTATAGAATTGCCCCTATTTTTTGCTACTTACTCTTTACTCTTTTTTATCATGTTTTTTGTTGCATTCGACCACGATGCCAATTTATGTTGTAACATTGTAATCCGCGCCAATGCTGAATTCTGATATCTGGGTAATTTAATAGCAGTCCTTCATTTCAGTGGATAATAATAAACGGTCACTGTTACGTTAGATCCTCGCGAACAAAGCGTAGAAGAACGGGCAAGAAACTTACGGCTTGGCGTCCTTGCGTTTATTAACCGACTTCCATGAAGGAAGAGGTTCTATGTTCTGTATGTATTTTTTTATGACCTGTTTGTTCCATCCTACTAATATTATAAACTAGCGATCCGCCCGCGCGCCCCTGCTTCGCACGGGTGCACATATCATGCATGTATTATACATATAAACCTTCCTCTTGAATCACTCTATCTATTAAAAAAAACCGCATCAGAATCAGTTACGTAGTTTTAAAGATTTAAGCATACATGGGGATATAGGGACAGAGAAAGCGACTGTTTTATACTATGTAGTGATGCGAAAGTTTGTAAGTATGGGTGGATGGATGGATGGATGTTTGTTACTCTTTCGCGCCGGAACGGCTGAACGGATATGGATGAAACTTGGCAAAGAGTTAGATTATAGTCTAGAATAACACATATGCTACTTTTTATACCGTGGGAATACCGGCATTTAAATCTGCGCGGGTGAAACCGCGGGGCGCAACTAGTCACAAATATTATAAAAAAACACTCATTCGAGTGTTAAGCAATGGCTTAAAAGTGTTTGATAAAGCGACGAACTCACAGGATTACTTCACCGTTAAAACAAAGGGCTCAATGAACTCCATTTATATTCCAAAGAGACCCAAAAATCCAAATGTCGTTTAGATTCGTATGTAATGTGTGCACAGCTTATCTTCATCGCGTGGATTCGGAGCGGGAAGAGACACGCAAGGATTAGGTGGTATCAAGGGTCTTGGTTAACACTCACTGGCCTGTTCTTTCCTATGTTAAAAGATACGACTATTGGCTCGTATACCATTACTTGTATGAGGAAGAGATATAATAGGGCAAAACTTACCATGGTATTTTTGTATTAATTGATTGAAAGTGTAATCAACACTAATCGGCTGTCAAGTCACTTGCTATTTCAGCTTTTACTTTAAATTAGATAGAGATAGCAATTGACTTGGCAGCCGATTAGTGATGATTGCGCTTTCACAAACCGGGGGTTAGTCTCTGTAGTGTTACTCAAAGTCAATACGAAACTTCGTTTGTTATTTTTTTCACTTTTTGTGTTAAGTCCTTTCTTGTAACATGTAACTCGCACTTATTTATAAATTTCCGAAGCTTTGAGTTGACACGCACGATAATGATAAATAGATAAGCTACACATTAGCATTACACACGACGTCATACATTTATAGACTTATCGATTCTTGACTCGGGCTTGATCATACGTAATCTAACTTGTGTTATTTATCTATCTAACTTTACTTACTAATATTATGAATGTGAAAGTTTGGATGGGTGGAGGTACAAAGGTATACATAAACAGAGAAATATAAAAGTTAAGCTTTAAAACATTGTTTGTTAGTTACTCGCGACCAAAACAGGTGATACCTATTTCTATCTACTCTATCTTCTCAAACTATTATAATAATTTTAAATTTTTGTCATTAGTAATTTTTACGATAAAATTTTAGTAGTTTATAGAAATGTTATGCATACTCGTAGAATGACAACGGTCTCGGATTTGTATAGTACAATACCGATCTATAGACCCAACTGGTACTAAAACATTTTTTTATTTCTGTATTCGAAATGTCAAATACCATAAATTTTACGACACATAAAACTGGCTGGCATAGACTGAACAATATAATTTTGGGACTACAGTTTTATCTCACTCATGTAAAATTGCTTCTTGTTATAGGTATACATAGTTATTTCGTTTTGAAAATTTGAAGTATAGCGTATCATTACACATCTCATTCATCAGCACAATATACGTTTAAAGCGTTGACAACATCTAATGTACCTCTCGCTCGCACGATTCTACATTTTTAAAGATTTAACATCAGGTGGACCATCTGCTTGTTCCATCAGCTAGTTGTATAAAAAATAAATAAAATAAAATATCACTAATCCCAATTTTTAAAAATCGCAGACAACCATTTTAACTGTGTGCAATCGCATTGCACTGTTGCACACAGTTTGGTAAAAATTTCATTTTGATTGATGCAAGTTTCGTACTCAAAAGTTTGCTTGAGTACGAAAACTAGAAAAACAAACTTTTAAGGAGGAAAACTTGTATCGATCAAAATGTTTTTTTTTACTAAAGTGTACGCAATGTGATTGCACACCAGTTTTTCAGTCTTGCTTAGGCCATGACCGGCCTTTGATTGGCCTAAAATCTCCGACACCAGAGTTGGCACTAACTCTTACAAACTTATTTTTAGTAAAAACAAAATATACGGTTTCAAGTCAAACGCTGGCAATAATATATTTGGAAAACTTATATTTATAGCTTAGCCATAGGGTCGGCTTGACCCCAATAATATACGGTCCATTAAATGCTGGAGTAACATTCGCTCAATTGAAGTAATTGTTCCGGTTTTTGGTCGATGCGTGAAATTGTTTTATTAAGCTTATATTGAAATTAAATTTATTTAATATCGGTTTGTGATGGAATACATCGATACAAATATTTTTGTAGCAGTTATATGATATTCAACTCTTTCGCTTCAGGCAAAGTACGCTGAGTGTACCAAAGAGATGTAGTAATAATATGTACCTTTGTTGAGTAAGGTCGCCCAGATATTTGTTTTTGTGTATGTTGATAAAACTTATATATTAATCCTACTAATAAATCCTATAAATCCTGATAATAAAAACGTGAAAGTTTGTAAGTATGGATGGATGGATGTTTGTTACTCTTTCACGCGGGAACGGCTGAACGGATCTGGATGAAACTTGGCAGAGAGATACATTATAGTCTGGAATAACACATAGGCTTAATTTTATCCCGTGGGAATACCGGGATTTAAATCTGCGCGGGTGAATCCGCGGGGCGCAACTAGATAACTATATTCAGTAATTACTTACTCAATATCCTTGGTTTTGTAAGAGATTTGAGAGGATATGTACCTTTACTTCTCTACTTATGGATGAAAATACTCAATTCGACTATTTTTTATGTTATCTCATACATTTTACTGAGTGGATCTATTATGATGATTCGTTTATTAATAAATAAATAAATTTAGTCGAGTCGTTTTTGAGTTTTAGTTGCAAGAGTGTATTTTGCAGTGCATTGAAGTCGGTTTTTTCTAAAATTAAATAAATAAATTTTGATGGACATACCACATAGCACTATCTAGCCCCAAACTAAGCCAAAGCTTGTACTATGGGAACCTGTAGGTGTACCCACTACTTGTAATACTTTTTTTTCTTGAAAGAGGTATTATCTGACGGATAGTGAAACGCGATAGACAGCAAACCGGCCTTTAGTTCCATTTAAAATTACCGATAAAACTAGCTCAACTAAAGGATCTTCCACAAAGAAACCAAATCTTAACAAAGCTACCTACATAAATAAATTTCCAAACCCCAGTTGTCTCCGAACCTTCGCAAGCCACGCAAATTGCATATTATATCAAAATCCAGCTTCTAGGAAAGTGAACCCTCAAGATTTTTCTGAACACCATGATCCGAGCTACATCCCAGTTCCGTCCAAAACGCGATATATCCATGTATTACCATAATATTTGTTATGCCAATCGGCATGCTCGACAACCCAGGCATTACCAGACCCGTTATGTAGATTAAGTGCTTTCTATACGACACGAGTAAAACGGGTCAAAGTTATATGGGAGGCTGCGGTTGTGTGCTAGAATTCGTCCCAATATAATATGCGAAGGGTCTGTTTGTTTGCGTTTTCACGGCCAAACGGAACTGATGGAGATCAAATTTGGTTATATGCTCCACCAAAGACATTTATTAAATTGATGAGGTGGGTCCAGGTGTCAATTCTGCTGAGTGACTAAGCTTGGCCAATCTGGCAACTGGAGATAAAATTGTAACTGAAGTATAGTGCGCGTCACGCAAAAACAACGCCGGAGGGGGAGGGGGTGTGATGGCGCGAGTATTTTATGTGCGCAAATATACAAAATACTCTCGCATAATCCAGTTACCAGCGTTTTTTTTGGTCGACGATTAAGTAATATGAGATTAGTTGTTTTAAAATTATTTATGGTCATTTTAGTTGATATTTGCCAAGGTCTTCATTTCGCTATCTTGTTCTAAATATTAATAACATTTGGGATCTCGCGCGATAACTTAGTTTCAAATATCATGAATCCGTTGTCTTTTCCATAATGAGATTCTAAAAACTGATATTTTACATAAACCTTTAAAAACAACATTGTCCCTTGGCAAGATTTGGTGAAAAAGTTATTGCATAATTTCATTTACATTTTGTTAATGACCGTTTTTGACGCTTGCGTCTGGCTTTTTCTCGGTCATCCCACGAGAGGTCAGTGATCTGTAAGTATCTCGTTTCTGATATTACAATAAATCGTGCGCTTACGCTTCTTTCATCTTTCAAATGTAGGATTTTACGTTCATAGGAAAGATGCGGTAACACAAACATAATAAAATAACCTAATCTTGTTTACCATTAGGTTTCTGAGAGTAGACGACCGTCGCATAGCGGCAGTCAGATTTTTTGAAAAATTTGGTAATACCTACCTTTTATGAAAAATGTTGCCCTATTAAGCATATGATCCTAAATCGCTGGTCGTTCGTTTAGGTAGGTAGGTAATAAGGGTTCTAGGAACGGCTTTCAGATCAGAAGGTAGGAAAACTGAAACAGCTTCACGACTTTGATCCCCAGGTACGGTAGATATCCCTTCAGATCTCCCAGTACCAAGTAGGTACTAATTCAAGATTCTTTGAGGATGTCTAAGGGGGGTAGCCAGAGGTACGTCCAAACATTACATTTGGCACATACCCACATTTTGCAGTAGTTAGTATTCCATACGTGACAGGTTGCAAGCCCATCGCCGCTGTTAGAATACTAACTGGTTTCCTCACGATGTTTTCCTTCACCGTTTAAGAGCACTGGCATTGCGCACATAAATTTTTCTATAGAAAAATCCATTGGTGCACGACCGGATTCGAACCTGCGACCTTACGATCGGAAGGCGGGGTCACTCCCACTAGACCACCGGTGCTCTTAGGGATCGCTATAATAATGTCATCATTCCCAAAAAAACCCCACTCACATCAATTGTTTTCCAGTATTGCTGCACCATCGATACTAATGATCTTCCACGACCACCTCTCTACAATATTCTCACAAGAATACAACAAACGCGTTTTTTGTTTTGTTGTAATTAGTGTAATATGGTATGCGTTCCGTTCTTAATAAATTAAGAAATCAGAACAGGCAATAAACTTACAGCTACTTATTTATTCATTTCAATTTCAATTTATTTATATAGTGAACATGAAACAGAGGCAACAAAATCACAAGAGAACACTGAAAACTGCAAAAGTAAAACTTTATCAAATTATTAAATAAGTTTGGATGCCTGCTTTGGTAGGCTTTTAGTCATATACATTTAATATTATAACTATTATAACATTTGTACCTAAAATTCTGACAAAATAAATTATTTGATAATTTCGTCAGTAACCTCTAAAGTATGAAATCGTTCACCGCTTTATCAACTCCGTCAATACGTATTGCTTCTTAGAAATGTAAAGCTTTAAAGCATTTTTAAACCAAACGATACTTACTTTTTATTGCCTTCCTACTGCAATATGCTTGTGCATACAATATAATCTTTTTCCACACGAATAAAATAGAATTTACCAAACAGACTTGTATGGTGGTGTTTGTTCAGTAAATCTAATACCTAAACGAGCAATTATTGTATATTTATTAATCCTACTAATATTATAAACGTGGAAGTTTGTAAGTATGGATGGATGGATGGGTATCCATCCACCCATCCATCCGTCCATACTTACAAATGGATGGGTGGATGGATGGATGTTTGGTACTCTTTCACGCCGAAACGGCTGAACGGATCTGGATGAAACTTGACAGAGAGATAGATTATTTTTACAAAATTGTTTTTATCCGACTTCGGTAGATGGCGTTGACCTCGGCCCGTACCACCATCTCTTGAAGCATTTTTATTTCAATATTACTTTAAATCAATTTCTTATATCAACTGCATAGAGTCAGCTTTATGATCAAAAAGTAAGCCCGTCTTCTGATAGTTAAGATGCGGGTTCGAATCTGGTAATGCACCAATGGATTTTTATATTTGCTAAAATATATGTCCAATGCATGTGTTCTCATACTGTGATGGGAGACTAATTGAGGAAAGTAGCTAGGAACTAGTAGCCAAGGGCTTAAAACCTGTAGTATACTAGTGTTTGGTACATATCTCAGACTCGAGAAATAGTTCTCGAATATCAATTGCCAAGAGATTTGATCGTGCATGGGAAATACAGTTGTGTAGCTACGATTTTTTTTATTCAATGCTGTTTGTAAATCGAAATACTTATCTATAGTTTCCCTGGTTAAATAAACTTCATTTTACCTACTTGTAATAGCACGATATCTGAGACGTCTACTGTGCCTGGGGAACAAAGTGAATCTATTTTAATAGTTATTTTAAAAATTGAGGGTACACGTTGAATATCAGGTTATTTCAGTGGCTTGTCTATTTGCCTTGCTGCCCGATATTGCCATTGCCTTTGTTTCAATAACAATAACAGCGATTGAAATCATTTTCAACTCTGTGGTTCTAAGGCAACAATACTCCGGTATAAGAAAATATAACGAGAAAGGCTCCTGTTGCACTCTCGCATAAGATTCCACCTAAGGTAATGGATACAGATGTCTCACTCTTAAAAACATTACACAATAGACCAATCTTCCTTTTGAAGTAGCGACAAACCTAACCTATTTTATTTAAGAGGAACAAGCAGATACTATGTAATGATAACTTACGTATTAGTTTTTTTGTGGTGATTGAATATAAGGTATTGGTTTATTTGTCTACTTCATATATTTAGGTACTAAACTTTTAAAAGGTTAACCCCCGGTTTCTGAAAGGCTGATCAACACTAATCGGCTGTCAAGTCACTTGCTATCTCCATCTAACTTGAAGTAAAAGCTGAAATAGCAAGTGACTTGATATCCGATTAGCGTTGATCGGCCTTTCAGAAACCGGGCGTTAGCTTACAATTTAAATTAATTTTGGAATAGAGATAGGTATTTCATTTAAGAAAATGTGTTTCTGGTTCCTGAAACACAGTTTCTCAACTAGTTCGGGAGCCCATGGATACAAAATATGACTGTGCCTATCTTATTATGTCAATAAAATACATTTTTTTTTTTAACTTTTATTAAAAATAGTAATTACGGCCAAAGTATAAGGGGTTTGGAACTAGCGAAAACCTCAAAAAAGCATAAAATGCCCCTTCTAAAGGATATAAAAGAAAATATATAAAAAGGACGGTGCATCCAATCCAATCGTGACGCAGCTGTAACGCTCGTGTCCAGTACTCACGACAATGATGCTAACAAAGCTGCTATAGTGGACTGAACTATCTCTTTCTACCCTCTAAGCTATGCTTTTACGCTACGTTGGCCCATTTCATATAAAAACATGTTCTCATATCAAAAGTCCATATCCGTGATATCGGCCGTTGTCGACCACTTAAGGGGGCACCGTAATTAGGGTTGCCAGGATGGCAAAGTTTCCCCGATAATGGGAAAATTGTAACGTTAGCAAAAATCTTAATAGGGGTCCATGATGTCGTTTGCGTCATTATGTGACTTTTGGATTAGGTATTAGGTAGTTTAGAAATTTGAAATTCAATTATAGGATTATCATTTTTATGTTATGCTAAAAGCTTAGTTTCCCCTAATGATTTATTTATTTTTTGTTTCAGGTATGGACTATGAATATTTATGACGAAAAAGAGAGACAGCCCTAAGGTAATGGCTTTTGCTTTGCGATCGCTTGCATCAAGTGGTAAAAGCATTCGATAAACCGATGGTTTACTCCAATACTTTTCTATTTGTCGGTTGCGTGACTCTCAAGTACCCAGTTGCTTTTATCTTTTTTCTTATTTTTTTTATATCTTTAAACTGTAATGTTTTAGATTTTTCGAGTTGTTTTACCAATACACGAACACACAAGTGGAGAAACAATATTTTTATGAAAGCATTCAGGCGTTTTAGTGGCTTTTGTGTCAGAATTGTCGTGATGAAAATATTTCTAGGAAGATTTATGTCCTCAGTCAAAACCTGTCACATGCTGAAATAAAAATTACACTGGCGACACAGATCTACACTTTGTGTTCTTTTTTTGTTAAAAACAGAGGTCTGTAGAGCACGCACGTGAGTGAGTGAGCGTAAAAGTGTCCCGATTTGATTGATTGTGATGTGGTGTGCCGTGGGCTTATGTCCCATGCGGTTGGACAGTGTTATTCGATGAGAAACAAGTATTTTTACTTTATTATAATACATGTTACTGCACGCTGCTTGTCTTGCAGTTTCCTGCAAAAATGCCGCTAATATCCAAAAAAACACTTTAGCATTCAACATTAGGAGATTAACCCCCGGTTTCTGAAAGGGCGATCAACACTACTCCGCTGTCAAATCATCTTGCTATCTCTATCTTATTTAAAGTAAACGCTTAAATAGCAAGTGACTTGACAGCCGATTTATTACGACACATTCCCTCGTACTACAAAACGGTGTCTAACTTTAAACAATGCCTAAAATTAGCGCTGTCTCTGTTTGTCATAACGCATTGGTAAGAGATGGCAATAGTTTAAGCATAGTTTATCGTTTGACTATTTTTTTTGTAGCAAGGCCTTTTTTTTGTTTATATTCAAGACGTAAACAAAAAAAAGTATAGGTACCATTGTTATTCAAAATATTTGCTCGAAGTGTTCAAGTAATTCAAAAATTAATAAGTAAAATTCCCCCCTTACTAACACAATATTAGTCACAGTACTAAATGAAAATTTATGAGTCGACTACGTGTCTATTGCAGTTAAAATTTATAAAATTAAAATGCGTTCCCTAGTATTGTCTCTTAAATGATATTAGAATACGCAGCCGAGGGTAGCGAGTCGAATTTAATTTGATTTAATTAATTTAAATCCATTTGGATAATTACATGATCATTAGCACAGGACACGATGGCTTCAAATTTATTCATACATATTTAACAGAGTAGATAAAATGTGGATACAGTTGTCTTCAAAAAAATGGTAGCAGATAATTTCGAATTCAAGCACAGAGCTTAGTTCGGTCACTACTTTTGTATCATGAATAAATGATAAAAAACATTGGCTGTCATTTCAGACAATGCCATATTTTTGTAATAGCCTACCTCATGATAAGTGGTAACTATCACATATAACAAAGCATTATCTCGCAATACACACGGTGGGAACCATGCATTGCGTCTATCAACTTGGGACATACAGATGTTAGGCCTCATGTGCCTGTAATTTTATCGGCAGCCACACGCTTCAAACTGAAACACGCGACGCTGCTTAGCGGCAGAAATAGGCACTTACTTCTCCGGACGAGCCCTTTACAAAGAACTACTAAAATTAACCACACACGACGAAGTATAATCTATCCTGAAAATAACTTTTTAATCCTGTTCTTTTCGCATCAGCCGGCAATCCATTATCCACAGTATCAATTAGAGGCGTTATGGTTAAAACAACACATCCAACCAACTCAACACCAATACGGCTAAGTGCATCATTTGCGAACATTGCACGTTGACGACGCATACGTCACTGTTCTAGCTTACACTACTCCAAGTGTGACTTCAATGTAAAATGAACCTTGTTAGTCTAGATACAGAGTCTGAATAGCTGTGACATAAATTCTTTCATCCCTGAAAATTTTGATTACCTAATATTTTTGTATGGGTGTAGCTATTACTACTAGCTGACGGAACAAGTATGTAGATGGCCCGATTAATTTTATGAGGTAACCATCACATCTGTATAAAAAAGTACCTACTGCTTCGCAAACCGATAGGCTATTTTCAGTCCGAAATATACGATTTTTTATGTTTTTTTAGAAGGTCTATTATACTTGTTTGTCATATGATTTGTGAGCTTTAATTCCTACGTTTTAAGATTTAAAATCGTTTGCATGTGTGAACACAGGCAATGGAGTGAAATTTCGCTGCGATAGTACACAGTCTTCTGCCTACAAGTCTAATGGCACTTAAGTCGAGTGCAGTAAGGACCAAAACTGTTGTGACGTGTAGTGTAAACGTCATCAATCATGTGCAAAAGTGTCCGTGGGCTACAAAACTATTTCAGAGTTTGTAATTAATTGATGGAAGTGTAAACAAATTCGGTTTCTGTGAGTGATGTGTCGAAGTGATTTGTTTGTTTTGGGCTTAACATGTTGTTGTTGCTATATGTTGTGCTTTAAATAAATGACCATTGCGTTTACAATATTACATTTTTTAAGATATAGCAACGATTTATATTCCAAGTAAAGCGAAATATGTTATTAAATGGTAATTTCTAAGAGTCTAGATTCTAGAAATGGCTTCAAGCTCCGAACAATAACAGCAAGCAATTAAAAGCTGAAAACGTAATTTTCTCTGTAATAACATGAACTAAGCGACATTTGTAGGTTAATTTTATGAAAATGCTTAATAACTTTAGCTGCTCAACACACGCACACATTTTTTTTACAATCTATAACAGTCAATAGTAAATCAACCGTAGCATATTTTTATTTCTTTTAATTATGTGGCTAATGAGTTTAGTACCTACCTTCGGTACAGCAGTGAAATATAGAATCCATAGCGAAAGTAACCATTCTTTGAGAATCCCGAGCGAGGAAGATAACCAACTGAAATACGAACAACAAAGACAAAAAATAAACTGAAACAGCTTCACGGCTTTGATCCCAGGCACGGTAGATATCCTTTCAGAGCACTCAGTAACAAGTAGCTAACTCAAGATTCTTTGTGGATGTCTAAGGCATGTCTATGACAGAGTAAACATTACATTTGGCACATACCCACAAAAATATACAAAAAGTACTCCAAAATAAATACATATCACTACTTTTTATCAGAACAGGGGAAAGAAAAATCTGACTGGGTGACGCAAACTTGCGCCTTCTGAAATATTTTTTTATACAACGTGCTGATGGAACAATCAGTCAGTCAGATTAGTCTGATTAATATACAGGGTGGCCAAAAAGTCGTGTATAACTCTGCAGACGACCTTACGGACTTCCCGTAGATTTTTTTTTGCACTGATGACCCCGTCTAACACCTAGTTGCGTTTGATCTACGTCTTTTTGGCCACCCTGTATAAGCGAACGCTAATATCTCGTACTGTATCAGTTTAATAAAGAGCCCAGTAAACTGTGAAATAAGTAAATAAAACTAAAGACTACGTAAGATAAAACGGAGCGGGATATTCTATACCCTACGCGCAAAATATTTAATTTTCTGGTAGGTATGCAATTTATCAACCGGGTGCACTGAACAAAAAGCTCTTATAAAAACAACTGCAGGCTTCTGTTGTGTTGTGGCTGAACCCGACATGTTCAAGTAAAAAGAGTGAGTTTTAAACTCTTTATTACGTTGGCGAAATTAAATCGCTGTTTTTAAACACATTGCTGGGAACGAGAGCTAAAAATATTGTGGCACAATAAGTATTTTAGCTGATAGAAAATAATGATATTATGATAAAGTTAGTTAAAACAATATTTTGTGTTAACAGTTTCGTTTTTAAATTTTACTAAAATCTCTGAACTACTTATTAAGTTTTATGATAGCGAGGGTTAAAAAAATTAGGGTACAATAAGAATTTTAGCATGATAGAAAATCATGATATTATCTTAGACAACTAGTGAAAATAATATTTTGTGTAAACAGTTTTTAATTTTTTCGAAAACTTTTGTTTTATTAACCCCCGGTTTCTGAAAGTGCGATCAACACTAATCGGCTTACAAGTCACTTGCTATCTCTTATCTAATCCTACTAATATTATAAACGTTGAAGCTTGTAAGTATGGATGGATGGATGGATCCATCCATACTTACAAATGGATGGATGGATGGATGGATGTTTGTTACTCTTTCACGCCGGAACGGCTAAACGGGTCTGGATGAAACTTGGCAGAGAGATTTATTATAGTCTGGAATAATTTAATGCTTAATGCTGGACAATCCACACAGCACCATCTAGCCCCAAAGTAAAGCTACTCAAAGCTTGTGTTATGGGTACTAGATGACTGATATATTTAATACATTATATACTTACATAGAGAGATATTTTTTATTATATACATAGAAAACACCCAGACCAACGGAACAAATTTCTGCAGATCGTACACAAATTTGTTCCGAGGCGGGAATCGAACCCGCAACCTCTAGCGTCGCAGGCGGACTCTCGCCCGCTGCGCCACAGAGGTCGTCAGGAATAGCACATAGGCTACTTTTTATCCCGTGTTTATCCCGTGACCGGGATTTTAATCTGCGCGGGTGAAACCGCGGGGCACAACTAGTTTGAAATATAAAAGCTGAAATAGCAAGTGACTTGACAGCCGTTTAGCGTTGATCGGGCTTTCAGAAACCGAGGTTAGTTTCATAGATTTTTGTAGAATTAATTTTGCATGTAAAGATTTACTTAAATTACTCGTATAATCTCTTTATAAACAGAACAGTTTTAATGCGAGATGCTTAAACTGGTTTATTCCATGTCTCAAAATGAGGTTTGAGATGGAAATGATTTGGTAAGGTTGAATTTTTCACTGGGGGCGGTATACGCAATGAGTTTCTCCTTTGTTTTTTGTTTCACGTGCTACCAACTTTATGCATATTCTCATAATTTGAAAGATTCCTATAAACTTTACTTATGGCGTCCGTTCGAGCTTGATCGAGTATCTGCATAACTTTAGACCCGGAACTTGTTCGAATCGAATCCGAAATACTATTTGGAATTGCAATGAATCAAATATTATTTTATTTTCAAAGTTAGTATTTTGATTGAGCGCGTTTTGTACGAAAGCTTTCAACGTAAGGGATAAACTTTACGTGTTGAAAAACATTGACGTTAATAACTTTGTGATTATACTTGAAGATTGGCATGTTAGAACAGCTTTTATGTTTAAAAAACATTGACAATAAAAAGCATGTTTATCTAAGAATGAGCGTAACAAGGGAGAAACGCTACGTTAACGAGGTAAATTGACTTTAAAATCCATCCAAGAGTACATTAGCTCGAAAGTATCGTATTGCGGAAAAATAAAATTAAACAATAGCAAATTCAAACGCGCGAACAGCGGTAAGGCTAAAGTGGTTCTTAATTTTCAATTTCGCTGAGATCTCTTCAACATGATATTACGTTGCCTTTATTAAATTCTCCCAGTATACGAGTCCCTACTTATTTTTCACGACAAAATTGAAAACACCTTCGCGAAAGGTAATACGTTCGCACAATATATGAATGGGTTTATAGGGTTACCGATCGGCCGCGGCCAGTCGAGGTCCCAGGTCGCCAGTGTTGCCACCTAGGAAGCTCGTAAATCTTTTACGACAAATAAAAACAGGACCTTTCAAAAGCCTTGGCAGCATAAATCATTCAATCGCTGTGAATAAGTAGCCTCTGAGCCCAGTCTAATTAAAAATATTCCCTGCATTTCTGCTCCTCGAATTCCTCTAAACCCCTTCTTTTATCTGTTTTTCCATTGGTTGGTTTGTACCAGACTTGTTAATCTGTTAAGAAACTGAAAACTGAAACTGAAACAGGTTCACGACTTTGATCCCCAGGCACGGTAGATATCCCTTTAGATCTCCCAGTACCAAGTAGGTACTAATTCAAGATTCTTTGAGGATGTCTAAGGGGGGTAGTCAGAGGTGCGTCTAAACATTACATTTGGCACATACCCACATTTTGCAGTAATTAGTATTCCATACGTGAAAGGTTGCAAGCCCATCGCCGCTTTTAGAATACTAACTGGTTTCCTCACGATGTTTTCCTTCACCGTTTAGGAGCACTGGCATTGCGCACATAAATTTTTCGATAGAAAAATCCATTGGTGCACGACCGGATTCGAACCTGCGACCTTACGATCGGAAGGCGGGGTCACTCCCACTAGACCACCGGTGCTCTTCTGTTAAGTCCTCTCAAATTTGCCGGATCTTGTTTGTTTCTAAATGTAAGTACAGGGTTTCGTGTTTACATTTTTATTTTCATGTCGGCGTAATGTTTTTAATATTCTTTCGACCTTGACCTAGAGAATTGCTAGTGACACCTCAAAGGAATATCAAATTTACGTCAGATCTTTCGTTATTTCGAGCAAAGACCATTTTCTTGGTAATGGTTTTTCAATGTATATTACGATTCGTTGTTTATTTTAATGAAAAGGTTCTGTGGCAGTTCTAAGTTTACTCCTTATTGTATCGCGCGCCATACGAGACGCGACCTTTGCAAAGAATGGATTCAGAATAGATTTGAAACTTGAGACTAACAAGTAACAACTTGTGGTCTGAGTAATTTACATGAGCGAAGTCGAAACAATGTATTTTCCGTGAATCCAGCTTGCCGACGAGAATATATTTTTGGTAGATTTTCACAATTCAAAAATATTCGGTAAACGAGACATTTGCAGTAACTCCTGAATGATTCAAAAGTAGACTAAGTCAAAAAAAGTTCGATAGCAATGGATTTATATATATTTCGTTTCATGTTTTGAATATTATAGACGAGGTTTTCCCAAAATGTACACTGCGAATAATTCTCTGATGTTTCTATGAAGTTAAACGGTGCTGACATCTGATAGAGCGGCTAAAGGAAGGAATTCTTTAAAAGTAATAATTTTATGTATTTTCAAGTCCGTGGCGGTTGATATTGAAATGAAATTTTTCGTTTCAGACGTTATTTTGATTCTGATTGTTAATTTGAAGGCTCCCTTATTTTTCCATCAATGCATTCTATTTGTCCATCAAAGCATTCCTATAACAGTAATAATGACATCCTTGTTGTAGTACTGCATAAACAAACATACATAGTGAGTAGAGTACGTGATCTGGATTTAATTTATCTTAATGATCTTACTGGCGCCTCCATACGTCACAGTGATATAACACTGCCCCTGTTTAGGGTTAGGCTATTAATTGTTTGGGATACATTAGACGGTAATTTACATATAATTATTCTTCAAAATGGCCCTAATAGCCTATCATTACAAGTTATTTAACTAAACATTCTTCACAAGAGGCCTACCAGCTGATAGCAGTAACTCTCCTGTAGGTGCCATTCAGAAAAAAATATTTGGCGCACGACCTAATTCGAACCCACGGTTAAGGGTTACCTAGAACTTCCTATTTTTTATAATGAAATATACTACATCGGGTTCCCCTGGTAAATTAGCTATGCAAATTTTGTGGACTGTGTTAAATACGCATATACATTTATCTGAGCGTGTATTTAACCTCTTTCTTCGGTCCGCAACTTACGTAATTTTGTAAATTCACAACTTACTTCGTAGTCTCGTTTTGTACCTGTTTCAAATTATACACTCGCGTCTGCAGCGTCTGCTATCACGGCAGTAAAGTGAGAAAATTCACCTCACATTTCCAAATATCCTCCAGTATCTTTTTCGTTGAATATTTCCTTTATTTTACGCTACCGTCTTCAAGGTAAAAACAGTGACATGCGCCATTTTCGAGTCATACAAATAAATCTTACTGACATAACCAATACCTACATATTTGCATAACAGATAGCCGTATCTCGGGTTATTGAATGCTTATCGAGGGGTCCATGACCTCTGTGTTTGCCAGGGGTTCGATACGCTATATATTTGAGGTTAGGTAAATATCTGACTGATATTAAAAGAAAATAGTGACTGATAAAAACTCTTAGATAAGTATTTGTGAGTATTTATATTTTATTTGTAAGGTGTACGTATCCACTGGAAAACCACCGGTCTTATCAACATGCCAAGTTATCAAAAACATTTTAAAATAACTGTAGATATGAGATTTGCTATCAGAATCTTACTTTTGGGCACTGCATCATCGGCCCATTAGCTCAGTTGGTTAGAGCGTCGTGCTAATAACGCGAAGGTCGCGGGTTCGATCCCCTCATGGGCCACTTTCTTTTTGCACTTTTTATTTGAATGTTTTATTTTTACTTCAAGCTCCAGGCTATTCTGTCTTCTTCAAATATGTATGTCATAGATCATTTTAATTTAATGAAATATCGATGGTTTCGGACGAACTCAATCGCACAAACAGTTTTACTACTAACTAGAAACTTAGCTATGACAGTCGTTAAACCAACAAGTGCAACTACAATCCAGGGTCTAGTACACCACTACTAATAGTTGATACAAAAATTATCACAAACTTTGGTACTTTATAGAATAGCCCATTTAGCAAATCTACTGTCGAACAATTGAGCAAAAATATTATAAGGAAAAAGCCTTATTCACAAATTAGGTGCTCAGACACGATAAATACAATGTAAAATGGTTCGTTCCAATATTACGGGATTTTCTTGCGGAATGTTTGAGAGGGCGAAGGCGCGTCTTTTGTGACTTTGGAATGAAATGTCACGTTCTTTTTCATCTTAAAAATTCTGCTTAGAGTAAAACCATACAGTCGATTTATAATTACTGCATACGAATTTCCGGTCTACGCGTTTTCGGTATTTATTGTGGATTCAACAATTTGACGAAATTGGATCAACAATTGTAAATTTCGTCTTTGTAAGCATTTTATGTATCATCAACTTCTTTCTCGTTAAGTGGGTTTCGAATCCATAGGTTCTCTTCGTGCACTCTCTTCTCCTAGACGACTTTATGACATCTTGATTTTCTACTCTTCACACAGCCCATCCATCTCTACTTCTCATCACTTGACAGCGACACGGGAAATCCAATATGACTAGTCATTTAAATTACAAATGTTCTTCGCCGTCGCGTTATATGAAACTGAAACTGAAACAGCTTCACGACTTCGATCCCCAGGCACGGTAGATATCCCTTCAGATCTCCCAGTACCAAGTAGGTACTAATTCAAGATTCTTTGAGGATGTCTAAGGGGGGTAGTCAGAGGTACGTCCGCATACATTACATTTGGCACATACCCACATTTTGCAGTAGTTAGTATTCCATACGTGACAGGTTGCAAGCCCATCGCCGCTGTTAGAATACTAACTGGTTTCCTCACGATGTTTTCCTTCACCGTTTAAGAGCACTGGCATTGCGCACATAAATTTTTCGATAGAAAAATCCATTGGTGCACGACCGGATTCGAACCTGCGACCTTACGATCGGAAGGCGGGGTCACTCCCACTAGACCACCGGTGCTCATCGCGTTATATACGGTATACAAATAGTTTTTAGCTTACGTTAAAGATAATGGTAATAGCCTTAAAGAGATTCAGACGTTCAGTTGAACGCCGGAATTACAGCAATCCTAGAGATGTCGTAAAATTGTTCATTCAGACCCATTTCATATAGATAAAGACAAAGTAATGAAAGGAACTTTTGAAGTATAATGACAGTTCCCTTCAACAACAGTATTATTTCAATGGTGTTTAAAAAAGAAAGATTGGATAAAATAAAATCTCCTTGTAATAATTTCTATGACCTAATCATTTATGGTTTTAGAAAAATTAAGATTCTAATTATTCATCTGCAAGGACACGATTTCTCAAAGAAATAACTGAGATAAATTATTAATAACGGGTCCGAGGTCGGAAAAAGGGGAGGTGGTTGCTCCTTTGGCGACAGTTATGTATAATAATAAGTATTATATTTAACTGTAGACATTTTTTGATCTGGATTATTCTGAATCCAGCATTCGGAAAACAAATGGATAGGGTATAAATCTGTTGATTTAATTCAGAATTTCAAATACTCCATCAGCCCAATCCCGGGGTATGAAAACGTCACTCAAAAACACAATTTCTAAGGATTTGCTGTCCTATTAGCATAATTCCAATTAATAACGATTATGAGTCAAACTTCGAAGGGTGGCGTGGCTGGACTGTTGAATCAATATTGTTCTTGCGAACCCGTCATCGGACAAATTGAAATTTGACGGATTAGAAGGGTGAAGTTCTTGTGATTGTCACTCTCTACCAAAGCGGAGATTAGAGAAATGATGGAAGTTTTAATAAAGCTTTATCAACCACTAGCTGAACCCGCGGCTTTGCTCGCGCCAAGGAATTCAAAGTTTCATACAAACTTTCATCCTTTATTTTATCCCTTTGGGGGTAGAATTGATAAAAATCCTTTCTTAGCGGACGCCTACTTCATAACATCTACCTGCATGCCAAATTTCAACCCGATCCGTCCAGTGGTTTGGGCTGTGCGTTGATAGATCACTATGTCAGTCAGTCACCTTTGAGTTATATATATTTAGATAGCGGTGTTGACTTGCTGAACAAGACCTCTGACTTGGTATAATTCTTCTTCTTTTTAAAGTACACGAGTTCTTTGATTAAAATACTACCAGAGGTGGTAGGTACATCAGAATTGGTCACTAGCTCATGCCCTTTATATTATTACTGTCTGGGTGTTATTATGTATTAAAAGTATGTATTTACAAAAAAAAGTATCTTACTCGTAAGTAAGTATTATATCAGCTATCTGGTTCCCATATTACAAGCTTTGGCTTAGTTTGAGGCTAGATAGTGTTCTTTGGAAAGTCCACCAATATTTATTTATTTATATTTATTATGATCTGCAGTTCAAATGCTAGCATCACAATTAGCAAATTAATGTTCTGTTTCATGTGTATTTTGACAATTTGTTAATACTTGTATTCATTATGATTCACTGACATAAAATCACAAGATGGTCCTTGTGATTTTATTGAATAAACATATTTTGACTTTTTTTTTTTGACTTTGTCTTAGTAAATTACAAAGCCACATGTCAGAGCTGATAGGTCCATTTCATCCCCGATTCAAAAACAGACTGTATTTTTATCACTTTGAATTATTCAAGTCGAATATTATGGGTAATTCGATACAGAACAGCACATAGCACTGGTTTACGGAGCCATGCACAAATTGCACAAGTCCTCGCTCCATATAGTCTGAGGGCTTTCTATACACTTCCTTTTGCTAAAAACTGTTTTTAGTCCAGGAACTCGTTTAGCTCAACAAGAGAGCTGCCAGGTCAGACCTCTAGTTGAACAATTGCAAAATCTTCGGCAGAATGACCTTCTGTTATACCTCTAGTTTTTTGGGCTATCGACAATTTTCGGTGCGCTATCAAATAACCTATTGACTGGTGGTGATATGATTATGATTTCGACGCAAGGAAAATGCTGCGTGACAGATGTCTTAAAATCCCATCATCAGATTCAGAAGAACAAACCAAGCCGATGAGACTTTAAATCTTCAACGAAAGACTTGAGGATGTTGGAAACTGATGCTAAGTGTACAGGTATCGAATGCCGAAAAGAGCCAGGTGGTTTTGCCATTATGCTTAAAAACCTGACCGGAACGACAGGTGTTCAAACTTTATCCGAAGCACCTCCGAAGAAGTCAATTTGGAGTTTATCCCCGAAGGTATAAGGTTGCTTCTGCAGTGTAGAAGAAAGTTGAATCTGTGGAATTTGATGGGCTATCGATGGGCAGATGGTAGCATAAGAACTAAGAAGTTTTTTTAAGGACTGAATAAATATTTTTATTAGTCGAATTTTGGAACACAGCTTTGTTAGGAAAATAGCGAATTGGCTGACGAATTATCGTATGTTACATTAAAAAATTTATATATATTCTAAAACTGCAAAATGTGGGTATTTGACAGCCTACGTAGCTCAGTTGGTAGTAGCTCTGCCTTCTGCGCCGTAGGTCGTGGGTTCGATTCCCACCGTGAACAAACATTTGTGTGATGAACATAAATGTTTGTTCTCTGTCTGGGTGTTATATAATATTATAAGTATGTATTTACAAAAAAAAAAGTATTATAAGTAGTATATCAGCTATCTGGTTCCCATATTACAAGCATAAGCTTAGTTTGGGGCTAGATAGTGCTGTGTGGAAAGTCCACCAATATTTATTTATTTATTTATTTGAAGTAGGTACCTACTTCTGATGATTATTTTTTATTGACACCCTCATTGAAAGTTTCATTGGTGTCGCTTGCTACCGATATATACATAATTGTAATACGATGCGAAGACGCTTTGACGTTAGTTAATATACGTGCGAGAGTCTATCAAATTCAGCTATGGTAGAGGGTTGATGCTAAAATAACATTTTCATATTTGATTGCTTTAACTTTATATCATATCGTTTGTCTCGAAATAAATTTCCGAATCCCCAATTTGGAGTTATGCTCATTGCAAGCATCTGCGTTACTAAATTTGGTATCATTTTATTGCTATCAATTCCTGTTCAAGTTGTGTTTTCTTATACCAATGGGCTATGGTTGAATTTCCTTTGGCTTTTATGAAAATAAGGTGAAAAGTAAAAGAGTCCAGTGACTAAGCGTCATAAACATCTGGCCCAGTTTTACGGTCATGCATCAAAATCCAGGCACAAAAAAGATCAAAAACGCTGTGTTGTTCGGTAAAGCCTTCCTCGGTATCAGAAATAAATGGTGGTATTGTGGGTATTGCGGCATCAGCACCAGTTTTTAACGCTATCGTATCTATAAAGCGCTTTTTTTTCTTAGCCAATACTATCTAGTCCATCAGATTAAATGAGATTTCTATCCGTTTTGATGAGAATGTCATAGAATCATCAACGTTTAAAAAAAAAGTTTCTTCGACGCTAAAATTCAGTTATATCACAAGGATCACTGGAAATCTTTGCTCACTTGAGATGTATGCTTTACGTTTTACAGGGACCCAAAGACGCGTCTTTGGGTGGTTAATAAAGGCGTGGTTTTAGTACTTCCACAGACAAGCCCTTCAGAAAGAGCTCTACTAGCCTTAGAACTTCTATTCAAATGATCCTGGTCAACTCGAAATAACATTAAGGCCAACAACACGAAAATACCAGAAACTAGTACTAAGAGGCCCTCGTTCAGATACGGGGATATTTATTGTGTAGGATTGTATGACGATACATAATTTGCCTTTGTTGGATAATGTGCAACTCACCGCTTCACGCCGTGAAACGTTATGAAGATAGATTTCGCATTGAAAAAGGGCAACACCATGGAAAGGAATTGGAATAAAATCTATTACTAAAACGAATCTAAAAACTAATTATTTTATTTAATAATAATATCAATGACTACAGTATTAAAAAAAAATACAACAGTATTAAAATACGTCGCATTTCATGGGTTTTTTATATTATTGTATACTAGTTGCGCCTCGAGGTTTCACCCGCGAAGATTTAGATCCCGGTATTCCCACGGTATAAAAAGTAGCCTATGTGCTATCCCATATCCATCCGTATATAAACATCCATCCGTCTATCCATCCACACTTACAAACTTTCGCCTTTATAATAGTAGTAGAATTATAATAGTAGTAAGATTTTAGAAACATTGCTGACTACGTGGTCACCCGCTTAATGTGACCACAAATACTGTGTGGGTATAGACATTCTAAAGCAAGGTGCAAGCTGTGACCGGATTTGCACACAACAGATTGAATTTTGAGCAGATGTTCTTTGGAATCGTTCAATGAGCCTTGAAAATGCAAAAAAGGGATGGGCAGAAGCCATAACTGATTTTAACGATTCTTTGTCAGTCTCCTAAACTGAATACTGTGATGTAATGTATTCGGTGTAAACACCTACAGGACTTTCCTTAGTCACCAATTCGGTAGACATCAAAATGTTTTTTGCTAGTAAAAAATAATCAATCCTTTGGTATCGCTACGTCAGATTGCAGTCGACCCAAAAGTAGTGAAATAATTTTCTACGGTAGCATCGAGAGCCATTTCAGGCCCATTTATTTTGATTAACGCAATTTCATATTGAAATTATATAAAGCACTTAATGAGCTGAAATTATCTCTGAGTAATGCCAATGAGTTAAAATTGGCTCATTGGTGATTTTCATACTCACTGTAAGTTGAATACTCAAGTATCTTTTTTAATACTAGGTTCTTTCAGTCCCAACTGATTTTAGTATGTATAACTAACACATAAATATTAGAAAGAAAGATTGTATTTAATAGCTTATAAATTAAATAATAATAACTCTAATTGTAACAAAATCTAGCCACGATAGTGGGCGAACGGGTATTTTTAAATTGGCCTGAATTTTAAGATTAAACTTATCTATAAATGCGTCCATTATCACTTAAGACATCTAAATATATATAACTCAAAGGTGACTGACTGACTAACTGACTGACTGACATAGTGATCTATCAACGCACAGCCCAAACCACTGGACGGATCGGGCTGAAATTTGGCATGCAGGTAGATGCTATGACGTAGGCATCTGCTAAGAAAGGATTTTGATCAATTCTACCCCCAAGGGGATAAAATAGGGGATGAAAGTTTGTATGAATCTTTGAATTCCTGGGCGCGAGCAAAGCCGCGGGTTCAGCTAGTCACATATAAGACCATAGTTCACCACGCTACAGGCAAATAAATAAACACATTTCATTTCATTTCAGACAGTGGTTTAGGAGCCAGTGGCTTTCCCTTAATTTATTAAACAGAAATGATGTCATCTAAAAAAATTATCATAAAGCTAATAATGCATGTATGTGTACAAAGTCGCGGGCGTTCCACTATGTCAATAAATGGAATGTGAAACGTAAACACGACTGTTTCTTCAAAGTGGGTTGGCTATCTTTACTGTGGCCGTGATACATTTCCTTTAGCACCAGTTACGATGTATGTCTTCGTAGTAACATTAGCCGATGTTACTTCAAATGTTTCTCGACATATTTTTTTTTACTTTAACTTGCAGATAAATAAATAAATAAATAAATAATGCTGGACAATCCACACAGCACTATCTAGCCCCAAAGTAAGCTATTCAAAGCTTGTGTTATGGGTACTAGATAACTGATATATTTAATACATTATATACTTACATAGATAGATATTTTTTATTATACATAGAAAACACCCAGACCATCGGAACAAATTTCTGCAGATCGTACACAAATTTGTTCCAAGGCGGGAATCGAACCCGCAACCTCTTGCGTCGCAGGCAGGCTCTCGCCCGCTGCGCCACAGAGGTCGTCAAGATGCACCTTTTTTGTTTAATATTTATTTTTATTTTATTTTATTTGAGAAACAAACAGTACAATGGATCAGTAAGAATAAACATATAGAAAAACATAAACCAACAAAGTTTCCTCAATTAAATAATACAGAGTAGCAGTGAACAGAAGTAAAAGTAAGTATACAAATAAAATTACACAAAAAAAAATATAAATATCTAGACATTTGACTGCTTTTGCGTTGCCTCAAAAGTCACGCATTATATCAATATGTCTTACTAATTACGATAATAGCGCCGATCAATTTAAGGTATACAGTTGTTATGGCCCCCTTTTCCCGGAAAATCGCTGGCTACACTTCAAACCATAACAAAGTAATGCTGCATTATGGTTTGAAGATAGTGACTACCTTAGCCTTTCACAAAGAAAACAACGTACCTACTCCTTTACTAGCAATTTATATTGTAAAAATAATGCATGCCTATGGTGCCTTTTCATTTAAAAACTGTTTTATGTATATTTTTTTATGTGTTGCAAATAAAAACTTATTCTATCCTGTTCTATTCTATTTTACCTGCTTAACTTACTTTTATATTCACTTGAATTCTTCTTTTATCCGATTACGGCTCCTGTCCGTCATTCGACAGATAATCATGCCAGTGGTTTGTATTAAATACTATTTACTACTATTTAGTACCAAAAAGTAGCCTATGTGTTATTCCAGACTATAATGTATCCCTGTGCCAATTTTCACCAAGATCCGTTCAGCCGTTCTGGATTTATAGAGTAACAAACTTCCTTCCATACTTACAAACTTTCGCATTTATAATATTAGGAGGATTATTCTATGTTAATCAAAAACAAAACGAGTAGCAGAGTTTTTTTTGGCATTTCGATGAGAATTGACTTTGCTACAAATTCTTAGTCTATCTTAATGCATGTCGCATTATAAATCCCAACTAATATTATAAATGCGAAAGTAACTCTGTCTGTCGGTCTGTCTGTCTGTCTGTCTGTTACGCTTTCCCGCTTAAACCTCTCAACCGATTTTGATGAAATTTGGCACAGACAATCTTTAGACCCTGAGAAAGAACATAGGCTACCTTTTATTGCGAAAAAAAGAGATGAAGAGATTTAAAGTACGCAGACGAAGTCGCGTGTATTATATTTATATATAATATTTATATATAATATTTATATACATAAACAAACGTTATCACGTTAGAAACTTGTGCTTGTTCCAACTAGAAATTGCACATCACGCGAAAAGGACTGTTAGCACGGATAATGCGACCGGCGCCAGTTTAGCTCATATCGCTTTGAGATAAGGTGCATAAGCGCAGTTTGCAATGTGATCCGGAATAAGAGGATTACGACAGATACGAGTATCAGACTTCAGGTATTCATGAACGCATGGAATGGCAGTTTGTGGTGGTCACCATCCTATTCCGTTCCTACTATACACAAATGTGTAGACGGCGATGTTTGGATGTTAGTAGCTTAATTACGACGCAACTACTGCACCGATCGGGATCAAAATAGCATTGTTATAGTTCTCAAGCTGGATTGGCATCTACTATTATAAATGCGAAAGTTTGTAAGTATGGATGGATAGATGGATGGACGGATGTTTGTTACTCTTTCACGCCAGAACTGCTGAATGGATCTGGATGAAACTTGGCAGAGAGATAAATTATAGTCTGGAATAGCACATAGGCTACTTTTTATGTGGGAATACCAGGATTACATTCTGCGCGGGTGAAATCGCGGGGCGCAGTAAATTATAATAATTTACAAACTTGAACACCTAACAATATTAAAGAACCATAATGACACCTAGGCACTTAACAAAAACCATCTTCACGCGAATAATATGGAGTTCTTTGTTGCAGGTAACAATGCGTCATCTGATGATGCATCAGCATGGAATGCGGCCGAGACTGGAACCGGTGGTGTTTTATAAAACTTTTATGGTTAAGAGGCTGATAACCGACACACAACTTCTCGCTTGCACGTTTCAATAAAGCTTTAAGAGGTTGATAACCGACAAACAACTTCTCGCTTGCACATTTCAATAAAGCTTTAAGATGTTGATAACCGACAAACAACTTCTCTTGCACGTTTCAATATTTTTTTCATTATAAAATTACTAATGGTGGTAATAAAGTTTCGGAAAATACGAGAACTACAAAGATTCATCAAAAATATCATATCGCTTCAAATGTGTTTTTTTACCTAAAAGTTTCATTTAGCCAGAAACATAGTTAAACTTTAAAAAAGAATACTTATTTGGATCAAAAATATAGTTTAATTGAATCTTTGTAGTACAGAATAAGTACCAAACTTTGATGTTTCCGATTTTTCATAAAAGCTTTCAGTAATTTTATATTTTTAATAATGTTGAAGTTGCGAGTGAGAAGTTGTTTGACGGTACTCAGCATCTTAATGGTTAAGATGACTCATTTCAGACGATCAATACTAGGGCATAATAAAGGGTCAGAATCTGAAACGAAACACATAAGTAGGTATAGTACACCTGCAATCAAAACAGGTTTCAATTCTGTTCTATTTAGTTCCCGTAGCTCTTGTTTTTTGCGTTGAAACAATTTTGAGTGCCCATTTCACTTCTCCTTAACTTATATACCGCGTTGACATTTACACATTCGCACTGCCGCCATCGAGGCTGGAAATGTGGCCGGCCATATGTCCGCGGCGCAGCGTCGCCGGCAATGTGTGTTCACAATCAGCCCGGACACTACGGGCCACGCGAGCGGACATAGAAGTGGCCTGTTTACATTCTCGCATGTCCCATGTTATGACCCACAGTGCCGCGGACATGAGCTAAACGTAACCACGTATTACCAACTTCAACCAAAAAAATATAAAAAGTAAAAAATAGAGGTAAAAATACCTTACAAAAATAATTATGAAATATATGCTAGTTTTCAGAAAAAACTGTTTCTCAACATATCCAATATTCTTTTTACTCATTCATAATATTTCTATATAAATAGTAGTCTAGAAAATAGTTATCCAACGTAGCGCTAACTAGCATACAATGTATCTTTTGTTCATAATCCCCGAGGTATGCATTGCATTGTTATATTTCAGTTTTTTAATCCAATTTTCTCAAGGAGTATCCTTCCTTCCACTGTGTTAATGCGTCCTTATTACTGCTATTTCCTTCTTCCGTTCAGTAATTTCATTTCTCTGCATTCAACTTTCGCAATTTCCTCACGACAATGTTTCAGAATAAGGATATCTTATTAAGTGTTTTCAATAAAGTTGGGAATAGACGAAGCTCTTGCGATTCTGTTTATTTCTTTAATTAGAAGTTTTTTCACGTTGTAATACAATAACGCTTCATTTTAATAGTAGAATAAAAAAACTGTTTTTATGCACGCCTAGATAGCGCCTGTGGCTTCGCTCGCTTATTTGTAACCATTTTTAATATTTAAGGTATATTCCCTTTTTAACCGACTTCGAAAATAGGTCGTTTTTTATTTGACTGTTTTTTAATGGTTGTTACCTCATAACTTTTTACTGTGTGGACCGATTTTATTGATTATTTTTTTTAATTGAATGCTGGTGCTTGTCAGGTCCCATTGTCATTTCTCGCGTAGTTTTCGAGTTTAGTACGAGTGTATTTTCCAGTGCATTATAAGTCGGTTTTTTCTTGCAAAATTTTTTTTAGGTTTCATTCATGTTTTATGGTGGGGGAAGGAGATCTGCACGGACGTCCCGCGATGGGATATTGTGGTTCCTTCATGTTTTCTACTTCTTTGAGGTTTTTCCCATGTTCATGTTTCCGAATGTTTTGTTTTACTTCGAGTTCACATTGGATAACAATTCCACACTGTAGTTGTTTCTTTATATTCACGGTAAAGTACTGAAAACAGTGATTGGCTGACTGTTTCTATTTTAATTACAATTTTAACGACAGAGCTAATGTTGCGTATGCGACGTTAGGACCCTCTCGCATTCTTCCGAATTCTTGAGGGATATAAAGAAGCTTAATCCTAATTCATGTTACAAACCATATCACTCTGAACGTCCAAAGCACTATTCGGAAGCGACCCTCAGACAATGCCAGCATAATATCCGTAGCATCTAGCGTTCTGCTTCTTAATCTCTAGAACAGGAACGCAAACGCTTGCATTGTCTGAACCGCACGTGTGTCATTGCCTAATCTATCCTCAAGCGAGCGGCTGCGAACAATAAGTACCTACGACGTTAGAATGTATTTGCCTCTACGGCTATACGTTTCGGCTATCAACACAACAATGGAAGCTTTCAATGTTGTGACCAAGCTTTGTGTTCTTCCTTCAACTACAACAACAGAAACCGGCATGTCTTATATCCGTTTACACTTAGCTCAAATGCGCAGGGACATGTTCAGAGACATGGGCAATGCGCGAAAGGTAGTGCGTGCAGTAACGCGAGAGAGCGAGAGCTTTGACGTTCGCGTTGCCACGGACATGAGTTGAGTGTAAACGTTAGGACATCCTACTACTATTATAAACGAGAATGTTTGTAAGTATGGATGTATGTTTCTTTTATTAATTAATTAGGCAGATTTAATTAGTCTTTAAGTACTGTTTGTTTTCCTAAGAAGTAAAAATAAATAAATACCTACCAAAAAATCAAATGTTGTCGAAAGTAGAATATTTTCTTTATTTGACACACAAACACCGGTACAGCATAACATGACAAACAAAAACAACAAGAAGAAAAAAGGGAAACAAAGCAGGTATTAGCAAGTAGTAGGAAGGTAAAGTCGTATACTTTTTTAAACTTTCTTGATCCTAATACATAGTTTGACCACGGCTATTACGACATAGCCGAAACGTCGGGAAAACAAAAGATAAAACGCGATAAATACCCGTGTAATATTTCAAATTAGGTCGTGATACTGTTTCGGATTTTTCCTTTTTTACATTTAATTAATGAGGGTTGACAATGCTCTACCGGCGTGTTAATGTAAAATCTCATTACACCTTATGAAGAGTTTTTCGTTGAATAATGCTGTCTTGCAAGTAAAACGATTATGTTTTGCGGTTTACGTACAGAGCTTTACACTCAGTTCAGAACTGAGATGTCTTAAGTAGAGATACTTCAGCTGTTTGCGGTTGAGAGGCGTCAGAGTATCTACTGCGTATATTTTATTGTGCAGTTTGTGAGTAAATTAATTTCAACCAAGCATGTGGGTATCAGTACCAGGAATTTGTGTAAGGATTTTGCTTTTAACTTTATTTTTTTTCTTAAAGCAAAAAATACACAACTTCTGTACAAAAGGAGAGTTTAAGGTTCTGACACACGTGCTCAAAAATAAGTATGCTCAAAAATCAACCGACGTACCAAAACGCAAACCAAAACCAAATAAGCATGCTTGTTTACTAGCACGACCTGTTCACACGTGCTTTTATTGAGCAAGGCTCGAAAAAAACATACTTTTAGCTCGAAAATAAGCATGTGTGCACCTTTAATCCTCATGCTTTTTCTACTGGTCTTTAGTGGTGTTATAGAAAAAGAAGTTAGCAGCCGAAGCGTATCTCCATTCGATGGACCAACGAAACTGAGTCGGAAGATAGGGAGGAGGTTTAAATTAATTCTTCCTGGAAATATGGTGTTCCATATTTTGGGTGTATGTCTAATTACTGTATTTTCTGAATGTGAAGAGGCCTATATGCAGCAGTAGAATTTTTCAGGTTATTTTTTTATACTATAACTATAGCTGATGGATGAAGCAGATGACTTACCTGATGTTACCTGAAGTCTTAACCAACACCTATAACAGCATTGCCTCGTAAGTCACGCATAGGAACGTGCCCTATGCACTGCCCTGCGTCCATCAACTTGAGGCATTCAGTTAAGCCTCATGTGCCTGTAATTATCCGGCAACCACTCTTCAACCCGAAACACAGCATTGCTGTTAGGCGGCAGAAAAAGGCGTGGTGGTAGTACTTCCCCGGACGAGCCCTTCACAAAGAGCTCTATACTACTCTTAAAATTATCTTGTTATGTTTAAATATAACTCGTTTGCCGAGACACCCTCTCAACGCAGCTCCACCATTAGGGTCCTCACTAGAACCGTACCAGAAAACCGTCTGTTTATTGTTTTAGTTGTGCATTTATTGCCTTAACTAAGTTAGGTTGTAAAAACAGAGGTTGAGCATTCATCTTTTATTCGTAGCAGTGAATAAACTAAAAGGCAAGCAAATCTGCATTACTTTTTATACAAATAGTGCGGTATTATGAAGGATTCAGTACGGTAAATTGCTTCCGTTTTACACATTTCTTGACTTTTATAGACAGTGTTTTTATACAATAGGTATAGGTATTCATCTGATAGGTCCCAATTGTTGCTAATTGTTAAAATGCTTTAAAATGCTTGTTTCCTTTATGTTTTGTCAGTATTCATCAGAATAAGTCCTTGTTATTGTGGTGTTTTTAATTGTCGTCGATTTTTGTTACCTATTTCATAATTTTATAATGTAAATCCGTTATTGGCTGCATGCTAGAAATTTAAGTATATATAGTGTATTTTTAAGAGCTGTGGATTTTGTTCAAAAAATAATATAAAATAAATAAATACAACTGCTGGAAAAAACAGATGACTCACCTGATGTGGTAACCATTACCGACACTTCTACACTACTACACTTCTTTCACTCCCATAACATTCCTCATACATTCTCGTCGGGTTCACGTAGCAAAACCTTTAAAAGTGATATTTAATTTCATTGAATAAATACATTATTGCCCTGACAAACACTTTTATCATTGAAAATAGTAACGTTTTATTTAATCCGCGCGTGCCTCGCCAAGTGGAATTGTAAAGTAGGCTTATTGTTAATGTGGAATAGTTGGCATGGTGGCCGTAATGTTATCAGTTGGGCTTTGGGCCAGTTCGCCACTTAATTTAATTGTGAAATCTATGCACCTACCTAGGGCGTGCTACTGAAGGCTTCCACTTCGTTATATATTAAATATCACATTCACTCTAACGTTTTATAAACTTAGCCTTAGCTCAGCCATCACAGCTGAGTTGGTAGTAGCTTTACCTTCGTTGTTCAGTCAGCCTCTTAAATCCTACTACTATCTTAAACGCGAAAGTTTGTGAGTATGGATGGATGGATGTTTGTTACTCTTTCACGCCGAAACGGCTGAACGGATCTGGATGAAACTTGGCAGAGAGGTAGATTATAGTCTTGAATAGCACATAGGCTTTTTATCGCGTGGGAATACCGGGATTTAAATCTGTGCGGGTGAAACTGTGAGGCGCAACTAGAAGGATTATAAGGATAGCAAAACGCGCCAAAAACTATGAGGTCGCTATGAAGTGACACTTCCGTCCACACTACTATCATTTCATCTGTAGTTCCGAACGACATGACTGGTGCACTTTTAACTAAATGAAATTTTCAATTCCAATTTTTTGAATTCTTTATTCGGATTTGTACTTACGAGTATACTCGTTGCCTGTACGTTCCACGTTGTAACATGGCGGATATTCTCTAGAGGGTAGACAGTGGCAAACGTTCAAACTAAGTAAATCTATTCTCCTTAACTTTGGTTCGACTCGTCTTGAAACAGTGCTGAAATATCGGAAACAAGCCTTAGTAAATTGACGTGGTACATGAATAAATAATACTGGATAATCCACACAGCACCACTTTGGCCCAAAGTAAGCTACTCAAAGCATGTGTTGTGGGTACTAGATAACTGATATATTTAATACATTATACGCTTACATAGATATATTTTTTTTATTATACATAGGAATCACCCAGACCAACGGAACAAATTTCTGTAGATCGTACACTAATTTGTTTCAAGGCGGGAATCGAACCCGCAACCTCTTGCGTCGCATGGCGGACTCTCACCCGCTGCGCCATGAAGGTCGTCGATACATGTGTCGATACATCGAATACATGCAGATGTATGTACTTTTATTAATGAGGAGCTTACTTATATAGAATATTTTTATTGTTGTATTTTAAAAGTAAAAAAAAACAATAAAGTGAAGCCGGGTGCAGAAGCCGCATTAAGAGGCGTGTATTTCTTGAAGGTCACAAAACAACATGAACTTAACTCCAATATCCTTTTAACTAAAATAAGCCTATTTCCAATAAATCCTTTAAATTAATTAAAATTCGGGGCGTGATTACAAAATGTTAAAGTACACCAAGTTTCATCCGTGAATAATAAAACAATCATTGACTTTGTGGAGTTGGCATTTTACGAACCATTTTACACCAGCATAAAAACAGGAGCCAGAGTGTGAAAGATTTCATGACAAATACATGATCATCAGTTATGACGATATGGGTTGTAATGTGTTTGATGAACATAGATGTTTGCTCGCTGTCTATTCAGGTATAATAATTATATGTATGTATTAACAAAAAAAGTACCTATAATTATTATATCAGCAGTATAATAATTATCAGCAGTATAATTATTATATCAGTATTATATCAGCTATCTGGTTTCCATATTATAAGTTTACAATCTTTCAAAATTAAGCGTTTGGGACTAGATAGTGCTGTGTGGAAAGTCCACCAATGTTTATTTAATGTAAAGGTGTTTTTAATATGTTTAAACATGCGTTTTAGTAGGTTGACTAAACACAGCGCTCATATTCTACAGTTTTGTAAGGAGTCACGGGACTTCTCATCACGCCCGCTTGTCGTGACTCCAAAAAACCCGCTCGAAAGCGGCCTCGCTAGCTACGAAAAACTCAGTCAAATCTACTACTCTAATCTACAGCGATCAAACAATAATTAATAATGCGCGGGCTATCACTAGCTGCACCCTTTTTTTCGATAAAAGATCCCATTTAGCGAATATCTCTTCTTGTAGATGTAAAAATCATGGTTTCTTGTCCCAAAGGACATAGGCCATGTTCATTTCACGGCTCATTATTTAGGCCGTGTGCCGACTTGTTCTCCGTTCCGCTGACACGTCACGTCCTTACGAAAATGGGTTAAACGGATTTATTCATAAAAAAGGGGTTATTTATTCTTGGGCGATGGTAGAGATTATTTTTGATGAGATTTTGCTCAGCTGGCTGTTTACATAAACATACTGTGATGTGTATCGCAGTAGAATTATCTGTGCGGGGTTTCAGAAAATTAACCAATATCACTCGATTTAGGCTGAACATGGGTATGTACTGTGGATTTCGAGGAAGAATGATTTTAGCCGGCTCCATCTATCGTGGTCATCATTCGTATTTGTATCAGTAATTCAAAGTCAATTGAAACATGTATACGGTCATCGTCCTACAAATCACTCCCGGTCTTCTGATCACAATAAACCGTTTATTATTTTCGTTGACTAAACCTTGTGCTGTCTTTAAAGTTTTGCTCAGCTGTGTTCTTATCTGGCTCCCACATTCTTTTGACTAATTATTTAAGACGCTTCAAAGTCAATCTTGTGATTCTATAAAACAGAAAGCTCTAAAAGCAATGTTCAGTATTCAAATACTAATACAAAATCAGTGAAATTCAATAAACCGGTTAAGGTACTACCAGCTAATCCTGTCCGTTAATGGATCCTTCCAAAGCCTATTAAATCTTCGAGCCGTGACAGACTACTCCTCATGTGTCATCAGAATATAATTATCAAGAAGTTGTTCTCTCTAACCTTTACTTTTATGTTTGTTTTGTCATACTTGTACCTCGGATCCAATAAATTAATTTATATTTCATAAACTTGAAATTTTCTTGCTTTTCTACTTCTCGCCTTGTTTTAGAAATGGCCTATCTAATAGTATCGGGTTGTCCGTACCTTTAGGCATTACCTCTAGATAATAAAAACGTTTAAAAATAAACAGTTGAAAGTTGAGTTGAAAGTGCGAAAAATCTTGAGTCAGCTACACTCAACTTAGAAAAACCCGGAAGAGCGGGCGTTGTAATTAGTCCTTACCTACTCCGGCTGAGGAAAATTCAAAAAGTGTTTTCATCACCACTTAGCTTCTTTGCCTCTGAGCTAACGGCCGTGTTACACCAGTGAGATTATAAGAGAGTCTTTATATTTTATTTTCTTGCTAAAACTGGATTTTTGCTTCACTTTAGAAGCGCCCGTCCGTCCTACCTCTGACTTCTCAATGATTGTTGTGTCATTTTGTATGACATGCGGTTAGGATGAACCAGAGATTTATTTATTTATTGCTTACTAAACTTAGAATAATATAGTTCGTAGTTCGTATAATATAGCCTAGATTAGCATATGTGCTATTTTTATTACTCTTAATTTACGGGAACAGGGTATAGATATGATAGAAATCACTACTAGTACATAAACGCAGCGGCAGTAGCTAGTGATTTACGCCTAGTAGGGGAACTTTTAACTATGCGAAACGTCTAACTAGCAAATAGACGTGCAATGGGCTAAATAGCCAACACATCCATTAAGCAAGGCGTCCAGTGAGCAAATGGTGCAATTCTCATAATGTCGGGATACTTAGGCACAAAATTAATTTTCACCCATTCTCACATTGGATCTTACGTTTTTTGACGGTTATCATTAGGCACAGTTAAAGTATAAGCAGTCTCGAAAAGAAAAAAAAACATTTATTTTATTTCTGACACACACACATAAATATACCACGAGCAAATCAGTACATGTGGGTACAATAAATACGTTTATAAAAGACGAGTAATAAAAGTAAAAAGAGCTGGTAGATACCTAAGAATAAGGTAGGTAGATACAGTTAAAATTAAAACAAGCAATAAGAAGATCCATTTTTACATGGGGATGTAAAGAGTGAATTATTTCACGGACGTAAAAAGTACTTATCAGAGGTACTAATACTAACTGAGCTCTAAGGCCGGCTAATCTCAATCTCAATCGAAAAAATCGCGATGCAGCTGTCGGAAATTCAATTTATTACATCGAAGTGCAACTCATTAGTCGAATTAAAACAACATTGATATCATTAATCGTATTAAAAGGTCATTAGTCGTAGCAAAAAGATCATTAGCGAAGGTTTTGTTGGAAATAATTCGGGAGGAAGTCGCCAGGGAGCACTTATAGCTCCAAACTATGAGATGGGTTTCAGTAAGCTTTTGATTGTGTTCTATTTTGCTTTCACTTTAGTGATAGGTATTCTTCTTCGCTTTGTTTATGTCATCTGTCCTTCTTTCGAAAATCTTGCCGTCGCCAAGCGAAAAGTTAAAAAAAATTCAAGTCGTCTATAAATATAAATAAATACATAATGCTAGACAATCCACACAGCACCATCTAGCCCCAAAGTAAGCTACTCAAAGCTTGTGTTATGGGTACTAGATAACTGATATATTTAATACATTATATACTTACATAGGACCAACGGATCAAATTTCTGCAGATCGTACACAAATTTGTTCCGAGTTGGGAATCGAACCCGCAACCTCTTGCGTCGCAGGCGGACTCACCCGCTGCGCTACAGAGATCGTATAGTAAAGTCGATTGTCATTTGTTTGAAGAAACAACCGCCACCACGGTTTATTTCAAAATGTTTTCGTTCGATATCACATAAACACTTTCACTCACACTTCTATGTAAGTACCTAATGTTGGTTAAACTCTAGAAAAACTATAGAACTCAAAAAGTTATTTTACTTCCCAATATGACAGGAAAAGAAGTATTTTCTCTGATAATGTGATCAACGACAGTATTGACGTAGGCTAGCCGACGTAGATTCAATGTGCTGATAACATTGTGAAACGCGAGAAGTCAGTGGATAAAGAGAAGTTTCGTTCTTCCTGGAAATATTTGGGGAAAGAAAGTTGACATCTTCAGGCTGAAATAAATAGAGCTCAAAAATATTTATTATCTGAAAGGAAACTGATTTTTTTTATATACTAGCTACCGCCTGGGGGTTTTCTCGTGTATTGCAGTGATTGCTATTGAGCTCGTTAGCGGGAATGTTTTTGGGATAAAAAGTATCCAATGGGTATGCTCCGGGTTATGAACTCTATTTTTTTAGTTTAATACCTTTTGGTGTAGTAGTTAATTTAGTTGGTTAAACTTTCGAATTTTATGATACTGCCCCTAGTTTAGGGACTATGTAAGAGCCAGATTTACATTGATAAAATGTAAATCTGGCTCTTACATAGACATGTAACATGACATTATTAAAATCGAATGGGCTTGCACACACGCTACAAAATCACACATAGTACGAGTATAAAACAAAGTTGCTTTCTCTGTCCCTATGTCCCCTTGTCCCTTTGTATGCTTAAACCTTTAAAACTACGCAACGGATTTTGATGCGGTTTTTTTATAGATAGAGTGATTCAAGAGGAAGGTTTATATAAATAATACATGCATGATTTGTGCACCCGTGCGAAGCAGGGGCGCGCGGGCGGATCGCTAGTGTAGGTATAATCTAATCGCCAGTATAATAAGTCTACTACTCGAATAACGCTCTTGAAATTCTCACGAAGAATTTCTCTCCGTGTATTCATGCGACTGATGCCACCAAATGTCATTGGTCCATAGTCCCGCTACGAAATGTCATGTACGGCTTCCACGCGATTTTCAACACACGTCAAAGGAATCAAGGATCACATTTGATAAGCGACAGTGATCAAGCTCGCAGGACTCCAATCACCCTGGATTAAAAGCCTGTTATTAACATTTCAAACAAATGATTGCCCTTCAGAGTATTAACAAATGACCTCGTAAATAACGAGTGAGTCCTCGTTTTGTCATGATTCGACGTAGATTTGTTCCTGAGATTTATTGTTTGTTAGTTTACTTACTTTGTTTCGTTTGAGTTTGTTTATTTATTTTGGGAGTTTTTGTTTTGCTTTTAAGATTTGGGCTTTTCCTTGTTTTTGCGCCCGTAATTTTATTTACACGAATTCTAGAGTTATGCAATTTATAGATGTTGAGATTCAGTCACATGGCAATTTATTCCCTGTTCCTATGTTCTACTAGCATCCGTTAGTAGGACTACGGGACGTCGTCTGTCGGATATTGTACCTAAATCATTTGGCTGTTGTTGTAAAAGTTTCAGTTTGCACCCTCATATCATCCGCATCCTACAAAAAATATTCAGTCCAATCAAGAACCTTTTCTTTTTTGAAGTCGCTTTACCCGGCCTAAATAAGTAATCTATATTTTAACCATCGTGTCACACATATCCGATATTATAAACGCTTTGTATGAATGAGACAGCTAATAAAACCTTTTAACCTTATTATACTTTTGTACGTGTTTTTGAATTGAGCACTTCTTTTATGAACTCAAAACAGAAACCGCTTCACGACTTTGATCCCCAGGTACGGTAGATATCCCTTCAGATCTCCCAGTACCAAGTAGGTACTAATTCAAGATTCTTTGAGGATGTTTAAGGGGGGTAGTCAGAGGTACGTCCAAACATTACATTTGGCACATACCCACATGAACTTAATATTAACATTTAACTTAAATTTTTTGAACTCGGTTAAAAAAAATCAAGCATACATAATATTCAAACCCCCCGGTTTCTGAAAGCTCGATCAACACTAATCGGCTGTAAAGTCACATGCTATTTCAGCTTTTACTTTAAATTAGATAGAGATCAAGTGACTTGACAGCCGATTGGCGTTGATGGCGCTTTCAGAAAGCGGGGGTAACTTTTGCACCTTAGTTCAAAAACGAAAGCAAATGGAACAAAAATTCACCCACAATTAAACTTGCCAGGGAGTCCGTGACGCCCAGTGGTGCGCATCGGCCCGTGGCCGTGGGAAACTCCCTTCGACTTGACCCTTCTACTAATCAGATTAAAGATTTATATCATTATACACACCAAAAGTATTCTAGTTTATAAAAAAAATATGTCATATGTAGTCTGTGGCTCGTCCGTGGAAGTACTACCTTCACGGTTTTTTCAGCCGCTAAGCAGCGTTGCTGTGTTTCGGTTTGAAGAGTGTGGTTGCCTGTAATAACAGGCACATGAGACTTAACATTGTATGCCTCAAGTGGTTGGACGCAGGGTTGTGTATCGTAGGGCACGTTCATATCGATCGTGACTTACGAGGCAATGCTTTGTTGTAGGTGGTGGTTACCACAATTTAAATAGCATGGTGCGAAATATGAATTTGTACCGAAGTTGTAGTTTATCTTGTAAATGTACATAATATTATCACCTCGTTTACGCTTATCGTGGTTGTTAGTTCCTCAAAGAGTAAGCACAAAAAAGGCATAATAAATAGTCAATTAAAAATATTTTATTCTGTTTGAAATGGGTATTATTCATTCGAAGCCCTGAATAAATAAATAAATATTTTTTAATAGTTTTATAATGTTTACTACACTTAAGGAAATCACAAATTACGTCGCGGGTTCAAATCCCGCTCGGAGAATAACTTTTGGGACATTATAAAATCTTTGAAATAAGTAAGTTTCAATAACTTCCAAAATGAATCGCAACACGATCGACTCAAAATCTGTAAACACACTGTTGATGACAGGTCACTAACCTTTTATAAAGTCTCTGAAACCCCTATAAGCTTAAAATATACGTAAACCTTTGTAAGTTCACGCTTAGTTTTAAGTTCTAGTACTTTCTTTGCTAATTCAAGTGCCTTTTATGTTCGGGATGTTAATTTTATTCATATCTCAAATGAAACTAGCTTAATCTAAGTAGATTATAATATGAGACTTGAAATTTATCTAAAAGTAAATTCTCAACTCGTTGAGCAGACATTTAATGTTGTAACTAATTATTTCTTATTTAAAACCTACTAATATTATAAACGCGAAAGTTTGTATATAAGTATGGATGGATGGATGGCGGTTTGCTACTCTGTCACGCCGGAACGGCTGAACGGATCTGTATGAAACTTGGCAGAGATAGATTATAGTGTGGAATAGCACATAGGCTACTTTTTATCCCGTGGGAATACCGAGATTTAAATCTGTATAAGTCTAAAACATACAAGCAGATAAAAGAACATGAACCTGTTTTTGAAGTTCGACATAAAACCCCATAAGAATATAACGCGTAACCGCTATCACTATAGCAACCATCGTCATATTCGCATCATGATAAAACCGCCTCATAGAAAAGTTATGCTCCGAAATATTCTCAATTATTTTTTCCCTTGTTTACTTTACCCAGCGGTGTAGTCTGTAATTTACGGACATAAAATTTAGCATAATAACTCGTCTTGGGCGGCCTTATCGCTGCGGCTACGGCTACCTAGGAAGTTACTTTCTCACTTCTGATAATGATCTGGGAACCACGAAATATTTTGTTTAGTGACGTGACAATCCAAAGCAAAACCAAAATATCGATAATACGATTTCTTCCCCATTCCTTTGTATCCATTTTGAAAACCAGTTAGTACAAAAACTTTAAAATATCTCTTTTTCGAACGGCTAAGATAGTGTTATAAAAAGTGAATACTTACTTTTTAAATAAAATAAGTAATAGATGGTTCAAAATAGGTAAACCGAGCGATTATTTATTAAAAACGTCTAATTAAAATTGCAAATGAAGCGATCCCATCTAACTTTACTAATTCAGAAAACTTTAGTCAAAGTTCGAACTTAATTAAGCGAACTGTTTTTTATGATTCTGAATACATCATGTCCTATATCGTACGCCTTACAGAGTTTAATGTCTGCAATGTTGAAATTCACCGATAATGAGTGTCTAAAACTATATATGGCGATGCAATATAAAATCTAACGGCTTTAACATGACTTATCTGATTTAAGTTCAGTCAGTCCTGAGACGTCGAGAAGTAAAGTCCTACCTAGTAATAAAAACATGTACTTGTACCTTTCTAATTGTCACCAGTTTAAAAGAATATTAAGTAAACCTGAATAAAAGTATTTTGTGGTTTAAATTCAACATCCTCGGCCCTATCTGACTGGTTTATCTTTCAAACCTTTTAAAGCATATTTTAATTTCTTTTAAAGCAGTCGTTTAAATAAGCCTCTATGCCAGTTTAGAAGTAGATTGCTTTGCTTGCTGCAACCTTCCGATAAGTAAGTTACCCCCCCCCCAGGCATCATCCAGGGTTAGCATAATTAACTAGAGGATTTTATATAAACGAATATCAACTTAACTCGAAGATATCACGGTAAGCGCAAGTGTGCCAGAAAAAAAGCCTTAACCCTCTCGACGTCCATCGACATCGTTTACGGAACGTGCCCACACTTGAATATTCAAATTGGCCCGACACAATGGGACCACCCCGGCCCCCTTACGACCTCTTGGGGCCGCCTGTGCCCCACCGTTGGCCAAAGGAAGCCCAACAAAGGATCGCTGAGAAAAAAGCTAGGTTCCGGTGTCAGACACACGCGATATAGCCGTGTCCCCGTCTTTGAATGGGTTGAAAATACCTGGTATTTTCTCTATTTCTATTATTTTGTAAATTCGCGTACTCGCTGGCTGTGCTGACTCTGTGAAAAATAAACTGTCATGTGTGATTATAAATAAGAATAAGGTGGTTCGGAAAATCAGGGGTTATTTTTTTGATTTGTACATTCGAATTTTGAAAATTTGATTGTAATGATTTCCATTTCACCGAAAACTGAGAATAAGGGTAGACCAAAATAGCTGCCATCTACTTGTATAGACTTTTGATGCTGTCTCTTTTCGTTGACATGAAAGTGACAGTAACAAGTACACTAAGTGACAGGTCTTGGATAAGCGATTATCTACGATTAATTCCATGGAACTGCACTATCTATCAAACACACATAAATTAATCATTGTAGTATTCTTTTTGAAAATTATATTGCGTTATTATTTTATGTCGTGTTTTGCTATATCGCTCTAGTTTCTTTTAACTAAAAACAAACCATTGTTTAAACTGCATTTATAACCACGGAACACTTTTATGAGTTCTCTTTCCTCTACGTTCTCGTACGAGCTCTATTATTTTTCCGTGGTCCGTGCATGCATCTGTAATGCTTTGCTTTCAAAGAATTTTGCCGAATTAAATAAAATCTCATAACTATTGGAACTGACGACCATCACTAAAGAGTGATCCCAAATTCATTGTCCTCATAGTTTGACTAGTGAAAGATGTGTGACGTCATTCGCGGAGGACAAGGTACTTGAGCGAAAATAAAAAAATTCTCAATAAAATTACATAGATTATTTTTGAACTAGCAAAGTAGATGAATCTAGGCGACAGGCCCTAAAGAAATTAAAAAAAATGCTACCCAGCGTTTATTTTGTGTGATGCAAGTATGTGTGTTATGTGGAATAAACATATAAAAAAAAAACCAGTGTCGTCATATCAGCTCAGTGAGGCAAGGTAAAAATACAAGAAGAAGACATCGCAAACATCAGCTAGTAGCCTATAAATAATACACTAAGTATCAGCTCAGTAACTAGCATTCATCTTTCAACGATAAGACAGCGACTATCAGCGCTATCTCTAATAAGGTTCGTGTTACAAATACATTAATTATGCCGTCCGCGCCCGCTACAATAGCTGCCTACCCCCTGGGACGGACGTGGACGTACGCTCGCCGGTTCAGGGTTCAATGTTTTCAATGTCAGATACGTTGTGCTATTGACTTTACGTTCCTTATCATAAAAAAACCTATTCTTCAAATTAAATACTTTTTTTTAATGATATCAATTAAAATATTGAATAAAATTTAAAGAGAACATACTTGATCATATATTTGTCACAACATATAAAATAAGAGAATGTAGTAAATGCGGGATATAAATTTCGGGAAATCGGTAAATAGATAATATCTCGGTATTGTTGATAAAAAGGTAATAACCTCGTCATCTATGATTTTTTTTATTTTATGTCTGATATTATGTTTAATTGTATATTGTGACTTCTCTGTAACCGAAGATTTTTATTTTTATTATTTTTTTTTATTTTGACGACCTCTGTGGCTCAGCGGGCGAGGGCTTGCCTGCGACGCAAGAGGTTGCGGGTTTGATTCCCGCCTTGGAACAAATTTGTGTACGATCTGCAGAAATTTGTTCCGATGGTCTGGGTGTTTTCTATGTATAATAAAAAATATCTATCTATGTAAGTATATAATGTATTAAATATATCAGTTATCTAGTACCCATAACACAAGCTTTGAATAGCTTACTTTGGGGCTAGATAGTGCTGTGTGGATTGTCCAGCATTATTTATTTTATTTTTATCATTTGTCAGTTTTTGATGTTGTAATAGAGGGCAATGTGGTCGCCGGCAACAAAGTCCTATAAATAAATAATAAAATCAGTTTTCATACTGCTATGTTCTTTTCTTTAATTAATAAGAATAGTGTGATCTAAATAAACGTTCTATTTAATGTAAAAAAAAACGTATGGCCAAAAGAGGTATTATTCTAGTTGATGAATGCTATCGTGTCTGGACGTATCTCTAACTATCATGGCGATTTTCAGCTGAGTAAACCTTCTACGGTTTTTGTTGCGCCATAGATTACGCTGTCATTGCGTTCCTTTGATAAATGGTTTAAAGGTTAAACGTATCGATATGACATAATTTTTCATCATCGATAAATAACCATATAAAATAATCAAAAATGCCTCGCCGTGAAAGAAAAATCTCGCCATTTTTTCGTTAAATTTTTATTATAATTTGTCATTACATGGATTTGATATACCGTGTGCTTTTTTTTCGAACCGCCTCCATACTCCATACATCAAAGCCTTGATCCCTTTGAGTGAAGCCTTGCGTGCTATTTCCCATTTAAACGATAATTTCTCCTGGATCCTTAGGGTTGTTGATAGATTCACCGGCTCTGTGTGGTGCCTGGGAAACGCTTGGATAATACACCTTTGTTATGTTACAATAATCACTTCCATATATGCGAAGGAGCTTTGGTATGTACTGTGCTAGTTTTGAATAGCGACATAGATAGACCCTATTCAAAAGAGCGAACACAACTTTGTTAAAGTTGAAATTGGTGTCGATTCTGTTGTTGAATTATCCTAAACTAACCTAATCTGACAGCTCTAAAATTATAGCCGTCCTTGTTGTTACGGTCTTTTAGTAAGGGATGACAATATTTTTAGTGCTTTCAAATTAG
Organism: Plemyria rubiginata; assembly: GCA_963576535.1. NCBI lineage: Eukaryota > Metazoa > Arthropoda > Insecta > Lepidoptera > Geometridae > Plemyria > Plemyria rubiginata. The sequence continues at coordinate 6,835,149 of OY754926.1, forward strand.
GTTAAGTTAGGAAAATTAAATAATTGGTACCATTGTCTTTAAATAGATGACGGCTTGTCGGCGACGGTATTGTCTTTAAATAGATAACCTTCCGTATATAAAAAAATAAACATGATTTATTATTCCACAACAATATTGTTGGAATAATAACAACAAAAAACTTCACAAAAGTGGTCTTTATAGAAAAAAAATAATGAATTTTAGCTTATTATAATTACGTATTGACACTGAAAAATTTACTGCACTAACTACACTACCTCCATGACAGATGTGTCCAAAAAACATATACGATGTGAAAAGTCCCATAAAAACTATGGAGTAAAAGCTCAAATCTCTTTAATTTACTTTGTCAATGCCATCATTTGTCTAGCTCCGAACCAGCTTAAAATAAATTGAGTGTTTCGATCACTTCGACTTTTTGCCCTCTATAAATTTCTGCGGGCTGAAAAACAGCAAAATTGCGCTCAAAGCTGTGAACTATGCGGGTACTACCTAGTATTTTAGTGTCTTTGTCGACGAACGCTTGTGTTTTTACTCAAATTGAGGTTGTTTGGCGAGATGGGTGGACGACATAGTGAAAGTCACGGACTGTCGGAAATGGGTTAGACTGGCACAGGATCCCTCAGGCCTCCCTTAGTTAATACAACCCACCCTGATTGTAGAAACTAAGGGAGGCCTAATACCCAACAGTTGGTGAGGTCGGACTGTGGATGATGATAATCTATTTATGTATTAGATATATTTTTTATGCAATAAATACTTAATAAACTTTTATAGTAAAGGCTCCATGGATGAATTGGTTTATTCGTCCATGAAAGTGGTGCTTCTTATCTTTTCTATTTATTTTGCGTACTAACGGTTCTTAAGACAGCCTTCACAGCTCTGTTTAGTAGCTCTGCCTTCTGCGCGCTAGACCGTGGGTTCGATTCCCACCGAGAACAAACATTTGTGTGTTGAACATAGATGTTTGTTCTCTGTCTGGGTGTTATATAATATTAATAACATGTGTCTACAAACAAAAGTATGTATGCATTAAATCAGCTATATGATTTCCATTTGTTCTATGTAGAAATAAAAATGTTGATAATAACAATTTCGATTAGTTTGCCATCTAACATCACAAAAATGACGTGCTTGGCTGTACATTTCAATAGCAAGTAGAAACTTCAGAATGCTGTTTTGACGTCCGCACAATACTCTTTGTGAAAACACCAACAATAGCCGCGTTGTACGGTCTCAAATTAATGGTCTTGTAATTCTATAGTAGCACAAAGTGTAATACAGATTATGAAGCTAGAAATCCCCAGTGAAAATATAATAGAATAAGTTACTCATCATTTAAGTATTTATATTCCTTGATATTTAAGTATATATCACACTGATTGCTAAACAGATAATGTGATGGCTATATCATAATTTCGTAATGTGTGACTAAATATTATATGAGCTTATCTAAGTAAAGTAAGTCTCTTAGTCCTAATAAATTTAATTAATTATCAATCTGTTTCAACCTTTCATTGTGTCTGTCGAACAGGATATTCTGAAAATATATTCGTCTATTTGTTAAGTCATCCTTCATCTCCAAATCTTTGAACTAACTCAATCCGTGTATTAAATTCATTAGTGCTTTGAACGATTCGAGCTAGACAAAGCAACTAAGTTTAGTTCAAAAGCGGATGTCCCTCAAAGGTGTTACATGTCTGGGATTGGATAAGAACCTTTACGTGTAATTGAACTAGCTTAGAGAATGTTTTATGACCGACGGCTTCAGTTTCTGGTTCTTCTTCTTCTGTCACTAGTTTCTTTCGAAACAGTGTGGTGAATGGATTTTTAGTTTGCCTGAAAGGCGGAGACTCCCTTCGAGGATTGGTTAGCTCATTAGTTACTGGACTATTGTACTGTAATAAGCATGGTTATTTTGATTCCAGTCCGTATCGGCACGGAATACATTATGGAATTCAGAATACGATGGCTCCCTAAAATCCTTGTCGTTGACTTGAAAAAACTGTCAATTGACTTTCCGTAACGAATCCGACACCGAACGAATCAAAATTATTTCCATTCCATTAGAAGTCGGAAATTCATCAGTAAATTTTTATTTAGATATTTGAGTATGAAAGGTCTTCTAAAACCTTGTACTTTATCGTCACTAATTATCAGGTTACTATAGGCTATTAATTTGGCTATTTGAGGCCTATTTGAGCCGAACATGAGTCCTTTCACCGCACTATTTCGGAAGAACTAGCGACACGACAAAAATAGGGGTGAACCTGCGATGCAGGTGGGTATGCCTGTTCTATCAACAAGGTAGGTTGTATGAAAAAATCTTATCGCATCTGTGTTGTAACGAAGTTTCGTATTGGCTTATTGCAATTGCCAATAATGCAATTCAAAGTGTCCATACGAATCAATGATTTAATTTCTGGTAAAGAGCAGATAGCTTCGAATGACAGTGTTTTGGGGATCGGTGTGAAGTACATACCACCACCACACAGAGAGAGAACTTGTGCGTCTATAAATGTTTACTCCGTGACGTGTATAGACAACTACGTGTTCCGATGCACCGTCTTATTGTTTTATACCAATCGACTGTGATGGAGTATTCAGGGAGCGCTATTGTTTGTGTATTGGCGCGGGCTCAATCCTTCTCGTAGTATAATGGCTTTGTTTCGGATTATTCTGTAGACTTATTGAATGTTCGAAGATTGCAAGTTGCATCGTAATTTATTCTCACTGCGGTTTTTTGATACGATTTTGTTCAGTAAAGTTCATATTTAAAATCATTAATCTCTAATTAAGTTTTGATTTTGAGTCATGAAAAATCGCAAGCTCCTAGCTTCGGATAATAACAACAAAAGTACGAAAAAAAAATTTTGATCCAACCTCAAATAAATATTTTTCAAGTTTTTAGGAAACCAGTTGGTATTCTTTAAGCGTCGTTGGGCTTGCAACCTGTCTCGTATGGAATACCAAATATGCAAAATGTATGCGCTAAATGCACTGCACATCAACAACGTTTGGACGTACCTCTGACTACCCCACTTAGACGTCCGAATAATCTGGAGTTGGGGATAGAAGGGATTTCTTCCGTGTCTTGTTGGATCAAAGTCATTAAGAGTAGTAGAGCTCTTTCTGAAGGGCTCGTCCGGAGAAGTACTACCACCACGCCTTTTTCTGCCGCCAAGCAGCGCAGCGTTGCTGTGTTTCAGTTTGAAGAGTGTGGTCGCCGGTGTGATTACAGGCACATAAGGCTTAACAACTGTATGCCTCAAGTTAATGGTCGCAGGGCAGTGCATCGTAGGGCACGTTCCTGTCGTGCGTGACTTACGAGGCAATGCTTTGTTATAGGTGGTGGTTGCCACTTAACATCAGGTGGGCTTTGCTTGTTAGTCATTCTCTTGCATCCGCTAGTAAGAAGCATAAAAAAAGCTTTTTCAGCTTTAAGTTTTTGCAGAAAAATTGCGCTTCTTCAGCATTACCTTCGTCTTACACAAACTTTAAACTATCTTAACCCCTCCGCAAACATACACAGTATCAACTAGTTCTCGCTATCAGAGTACAGTAACGGGACATCCGAGTGTATCGAGTAAACAGTAATCTAAGCTGACACAACACCTCTGTTAGATAATGTGGCTTCCTTTCGTGGAAGTTGCAACTCGATTAGTCTTGTAAGTCATGTTACAAATAGCCATTCAAGCATGGGTTAGATGATTTAGCCCCGGTTTCTGTAAGCCCGATCAACACTAATCGGCTGTCAAGTCACTTGCTATCTCTATCTAATTCGAAGTAAAAGCTGAAATAGCAAGTGACTTGACAGCCGATTAGAGTTAATCCCGCTTTCAAAAATTGGGGGTGAATCACTTTTTAGAAAATCATTTCGATTTTTTTAAGGCAGTCTTTACAAAAATAATATTGCTTACAATTTCAAAAACTCGGCATAGTTTTAAGAGCTATATTATCTTGAATTATCAGCCAGCAGCATACATAGTTTTTTCATTAATATAAAAGTTAATCGCAATATTAATGATTTAATTTAAGTAAGTATGATTCTTTGAATAAAATCATTCAATTTTTTTTATTAATATTGCGGTTAACTAATACACGGCCATCAACCGTTAACGGTCTGTTGGATTTTTAAAGCCCATAAGGGCAATCCTATTTGAAAAAACAGCACCAAAACTAAATCTTTTTTGTCATCAAACATATTGTAAAAGTGTTTTAAAAAATTATGAGATAAAATAAACAATTTTCTATTCTATTCTATTCTAAATCTTCATTTTTTTCCACAGCACGAGACTTCACACCACACCACATAACGAGGTTAAGACATTCGAGGCATCTGCCAACCTACACGGCACCCGTGAGTACCCATCATACCACATCACTACTACCATTCACCACATCAGTACCCAGCCCCGACAGCTTCACCCCTATAGATTTCTATTATTTTACTGCTTATTTAAATAATTCTAGTTCTAAAGGTACTTTAGATGTACATTATTTAGACTGATATTGCATGAACGTATTCTGTATTGCCACATAAATGGAATATAGTAAGTACTTACGTAACCTGTTCATTCCACTAACGATCTGTCACTTATTATTATGCTCTCTGACATGCTACACAGGAAAGACACAAGGTATAATAGCTCTTATAATGTTGTGTTATATACTATAATACTATATCTACACTGTTGACATGTCTATACACTTTATAAATATATCTTATCTTATTACTGATGTTGTTGTATTGTTTAATTTATTACTTTTTTCGGTAGACTATTTTTAAGAGATATGAAGAGAAATAATTTTCAAAGTTACTTCATGGCATGTTGGAGTTTTTACATCAATTCAGTCTACCAAAGTTCTAATTGGATTCTCACAATTACAGTTTTCATTGACGAAGCTCCTACCTAATCACGATTACGTGATAATTGATTACTGAGTTACAGAGCATGCAATGTGGGATCATAACTATGTTCAGACCTATTTTTATAATAATCATCTAAGCAAATTACTATTATTTATTAAAATAAATGTTTTGCCATATCAGCTACATATTCTCGTACAACTGAATATTTTAAATTGTTTCGGCAATATCGATTAAAAATTTGCTTGAGTAGATAATTCTTTAAAAAAAAAATATTAAGTCAAGTCAGCGAGTGCGACTCAATTTAAGAAACAAACGATATTCCCAAAGGGGATCACAAAAAGGTACTTATTTCTATGTCATACCACCTATTAAAATGCCGAACAAGATACAAGGCTGAATATGGCAAAACATTTCACAGAGGTTACGTAACAAAAAGTAGTAGCACAACCTAATGCGGTTTCAGTTTGTACCGGCTGCGACCCTGAAGCTAGCAGTCAAGGACAACCACAAACCCCTATTTACAGAATGCCTAAGCTACAGGCCTACTGTGAAGGAAGAACAGCCTGTGGGCACTTATGTTTTTACGGTAAGTGTTATTTTTATCTATATCAGTAAACTTAACTTTGACACTGAGTTCAAGAAGGACGCGTTGGGAGATTGAAATACTTGTCGCGACCAGTGTGACCTATAGAGTGGTATTTTGAAAGGGTATTAATAGTGCAAGGCCATTAGATAATCGACGGATGACGATCTTATTTTAAAACATCTGTCAAGTAGTGAACTGAAATAATTTACTTTTTTTATAACGCGTCATTGCAGAATAATGTCTCACGTTGTTTGTCGCACACACGTGACCAATGATGTTTGCCTAAGTTTTCTATTCACCCTGCGAACCATCGATCTATGAAAATACAATTAGCTAAGGGTGCTCCACCCTTGATCGTTTCGAAGGCTTTACCGACTAATATTAGGCTTTAAAGATTACCAAAGTTAACGGTCATACTAATGTAATCAAGTGATATATTTCATATACACATTTTATAGGTACGTAACAATTTTTGGCAGCTTCTATGTTATTACAAGGTTTGGAAACAGGTAACTTTGCATCACATTAAAATTTTATTGTGATAACTGTTGATCTATGTTTTATTCCCCACAGGTAAAAGCAGAAGACAGAGATCCACCCGAAATGGGTGGAACAGTCACATACAAGTTCGTCTCCACGCCAGGAGAAAAGGAACGATTCCACGTTGACCCAGAAACCGGGAGAATAACAACAGCTGACGTTAGTACTACATATCATTCAGTATCCTTGGCTCCCATTCATCAGCAGAGATTTATTTCATATAGATACATTTACTGTTTAGGTATAACATTTTAATATGGGTTGATTAGCACACTTACAACAGGAACGATGTAGGTAAGACTATTTGTAGAAATATTCTGATTTGATGTATAATATTACCAAAATAATACAGATTTTCGACCACGATGAACCGTCGAGAGAAAAAGAAGCATACATAACAGTAAGAGCGAGTGATAACGGTCAACCACAACTTGACGACGCTTGTACAATAAAAATACTAATAGAGGACATCAATGACAATCAGCCAGTCTTCGATAAAGTTGTAAGTATCTTGAATATTAATAGTAAAAGCCCATTTAGTTAGGTCAAGTATGGCTAACTTAAGCTAAACTTAGGCTACTGTATTCAGAGTTATCTTCAAAATTTAGGATTTATTTGTAGGTATCGGATCTATTATATTGTAGGTATCTGTATGATGAACGCATGTTTTATAATACTATAATTTCTGTTTCTACTTTTAGGGCTCTAACCATTATAACTTTATGTTTCATGTGACGTTGAGGTTAGCATTCTTTCATTTCTTGTCTGTTTACCATGTAATGTGACTAACAAATCATTCGTTCATTAGCCTCAAAACGTGGCGCAGATATTATTAACGCTTGCCTGTTTTTCCAAGGTCTTCCGTGGAGACGTATGGAAGGTTTGTCCAAAAAAACTGAAACTATCACAATGAGAGAAAGCGTTTCGCACAGAATCAACAAAATGACACTAACTTTTCCGTCTATTTCAATTGTCGCCATCGCTTTGTCTATATTGTAGTTTATTTAAGCAATGGTGATAATCGAAGACTCCGATTTTAAAATATATGTTTTTTACTTGCATGTTCCTGCATGTCTGATTTAGGATCGTAGACCGCCACTCAAGGCAATATTGGTAATATATGTTTTATGTGTTCGTGTGTTTTAATACACTTTCTTTGCACATTTGGTAGTTGATGTGTTTTCTTTAGCTAGGCCGCTCTTTCCCCCTTAGGTGCATTTTACCACACTGCACGATTATTATTATTTTCAAAATGAAATCTTTCTCTATGCTTTGGGCATGCTTCGCGTAGAACATGTCAGATTTTTTTAGAATAGGTTAGATTAGAACATACTTACTATTTCTAGGGTTTCACGTTGTTGGCGGATTTTTTGTAATTCAAATGACAAACTTCTATTTTTCCTCCAATGCTAAAGTTTTACAAAATAAGAATAAATTATATCTAAGATTTGGTTTTGATAAATATTATTTAGGGAAATACAAAAACTAACGTGATTTTTTATATACAGTCATATTCGGAGTCAGTGCCTCAAGACCTTCCGAGTGGGAGAGAAGTTATGAGGATATCAGCCACAGACATAGACGATGGAAACAACTCCATAGTCCATTATAGTTTGGATTCTAATTCTCCAGATCAAGCATATTTTTTCATCGACCCTGACAACGGGGTTATCTTTTTAAACAAAACTATTGACGTAAGTGTTTAATATAAATTAACTTTATAAAGTTGTAAACAATGAATTTTGTTATAAATGTACTAACAAGCTCCATTTGTTCCTGCAGAAATTGCCCGGTTACAAGTTCAAACTAAGCGCGATAGTAAAAGATATGGGCGATCCTCCGCAACAAAGTTCTATAACTTTAGACATCCAAGTTGTTGAATCTAACAAGAAGAGCCCATCCTTCATAGAAGTTCCCGACGAACCGATAAGATTAAAAGAAAATTACGCTGATTTCAATACGCCTATAGCCACAGTGAGGGCGATGTAAGTACAAATTAATTGAGAGTTAAATGTGAATTTGCAATTCCAAAACTTCGCACAAAGTAATTTAACAGTGTCTACTAACGTCAGTCACTTTCTTGCCAAGTTTGTATTAGGGAGCCGTTTGGGGTAATTCTCTAGGGGAAAATAAAATAATTTCATACCTGATCGTGTGATATATGAGGGTCATTCTTATTTTTTATTTACAGCTCAAACATACCTGAAGAGAAAAAGTTACAATTTGAACTAGTACAGGGGCAAACTGAACAGACAAACAAATGGCATACATTTGTGTTAGAGCCGGAGGCTGACTCGGCGGTTATCAAGCTGGGGAACCATTTAGATTATGAGAAAATTACAGATTACACGCTCACTGTTAGAATACAGGTAAGAGGAATAATATGCGTTGCAATTTTCTTTTTAAACATCACATTTTTCAACAACAATTTCAGAATAGCAGCTATGCATTATTCTGGTCTATGTAACATGCCAGAATAATATGGATTGGCCTGTTTCACCGTCTCTGAATCTATGCGTCGAAATTTATTTTTCATATCCAATGGATAGCGTAATTAAAAAGGGTGAAACAACAAACTAAGTTATATGAAATCATATTCGTCTTTTTACGAATGAAAATGTTTGTTTCTTTTTTGGGTGAACTCTAATCCAATTTGTGTTTACAGAACAACTACAAATTAGCTGCCGAAACCATAATCCAAATAGAAGTTGAAGACGTGAACGACAACATTCCTATCTTTAGTGAAATCAGATCAGGCAGTGTTCTCGAAAACGAGAATCCAGGGACACCTGTTATGCAAGTCAGAGCTTTTGATGCTGACGGTACTTCTGACAACAACCAGATCTCCTATGAATTAGGAGACCCGTCAGATCCTTTTGCCGTTGACCCCGAAACAGGAAACATTACAACACTTAAAATGTTCGATAGAGAAGAGCGAAGTTTCTATAACATCAAAATCATCGCTACTGATAATTCGGAGTCAGCTCTTACACCTGGGAAGCACAACGCTGGTCAGCAGGTGTTCCTGATAGAAATAGCTGATAAGAACGACAACCCGCCTCATTTCACTCAAGACACGTATGTTGCTGAGTCTATTGCTGAGAACGCGAATATCAACGAGCTTGTTACCGTTGTTAGTGCCTTGGATGTTGATACAGGTCTGTTAAATAAAGTTTAGAAATTTTTATCGATTTACCCTCAGTTTGTGACATGTGTATAGTAATCAGATCGCCAGTGTTATTATATTTATGTTACATAAATTAATATCAATTTGATCATTCATTGAAAATCTGATGCCTTATAATTTGCATACTGCTTTTATTCGCGTATGATGAGCAATTTATCAACCTTCATTCCTTTCACAGCTTCCGTAGTTACCTACAGCATCGTCGCTGGCAACACATACGACGCTTTTGTCATTCGTAACTTCACCGGCGAAATAAGAGTCAACAATGAGCTCGACTACGAGAATATCACCAGCTACAACCTAGATGTCCGGGCTTTCGACGGTATCTACCAGGACTACGCTAAAGTTATCATAAATATTGAAAATTTGAACGACAACCCACCGGTTTTTCTGGCCAATTATACCAAGACTATTGAAGAGGAGAAGCTGTATGAAGGGTGTATTGTGAAAGTAAGTTTTTTTATTCCAAATGAAATATTCTTAGATATCGAAGTTTCATGGTCGCTTTTATTCCATCCATACGAAATATCCTTAGATATCGCCATGGTTTCTTCAGGTTTCATGGTCGCCTTGAAAGAAAGAAAGAAAATATATTTATTTCGTCCCACAAAACAAGTACTTGCTGCTTTACTAAGATATTTTACTAGCCGGTATTTAAAATTGCATAATAGTCACAAAATAATGAACCAATATGGTCTGTCTCGACTGCATAAAAGTCTTTAAATTTGTTAAATAGAAAATCTAACTAATGGTTATAAAAATGCAAAAATTTCGAATGAATAACTGTGTAATGCTTGTTCCCACTCATCTCCGTAATGGTTGAATATAGTTATAGTTTTATCCTAATCATTAAAATGAAATAAAACGTATTTATTCGCCATTACAGCGTGAATCAAACTGCGGATGGTCAGTCAGTTTCAGCGTCCAACTTATAATAAAGTTCAAACAGTCTTATTTAATGCCTAACACTATTTGAGTTACCTTGAACCAGAGTGATCATCATCATCATCATCATCATCAACAGCCCACAGAAGTCCACTGCTGGACATAGGCCTCCCCTATCCGCTTCGAGGAAGAACGATTCTGAGCCCTTTCCATCCACCGACTACCCGCGATCCTAACAATGTCGTCAGTCCATCGGGTAGGAGGGCATCCCACACTTCGCTTTCCTGTTCGTGGTCGCCATTCAAGAACCTTTATAACCAGAGTGATAGTAATTATGTTTGTACAATTTTGTAAGTTTACTCAATCATCGCCGAAATCATGTATGAATGATGATCTTCATAGAACTACTTTTGCAAATATATTTTTCTAGTCTTGATTTTGTGTACCCGTACTTTCTGATACAGTAAATTGCACCTTATTACTTTCAGATACGACCTCTTATTCGAATGAGAGCATCAAAATCTGTTGTCATCGGGTGCTTAGTATTTTAAAATGGATTCTGTTTCAGGTGGAAGCATACGATCCGGATATAAAAGACAGGAATGCTCCGCAAAACATCGTCTACTCCCTAGTGAAACATGAGCAAAAAGAGTATCTGCAAATCGACAATGATGGCTGCCTTCGACTGACTAAGCCTTTGGACCGGGACCAACCCCTTGGGTTTACCAGGTATGATAATTAGCAAAAACTTCCAACTCGTCATAAAATACTTCAAATAATAATTTCGGATTAACAGAATTTGATAGACGCGGGCCACGTTCTTATTCTGCGTGACTTATAAGGAAATGTTTTGTTAAAGGTGATGGTTACTACTTAACATCAGGTCAGGTGGTGCTTGTTACAAATACATAAACAAAATAATTTTATTGACATAAATTTTAGGTACAATTCGATATTGAATCCGATATTGATCGATATTGGTTCGGGAGCCTATGCTCCTGAACTAGTTAATAATGTGTTTCAGGAGCCAGTGGCTTCTCCTATAATTTTGAAGACAAAGGTTATGTCGAATAACACTTTTTCCACCAGATTGTAGTATAAAAAAATGTGTCGATAAAACTCTTGCTGAACTGATATTTTGTTTACAGATGGCAGATTCTCATCATGGCAGCAGACCATGGAGGAAGACTAGGCTCTGACAGCTTGCGATCCACCACCGAAGTTATCCTGGAGCTCACAGACATAAACGACAACGCGCCGTTCCTGACCAATGTAAGTACCTATCTAACAAGTACTCGTTTCAACAGTATTCCCGATTTGAATTTTAATATCTCCTTCCAAACCTTTAATTGTTTCCCGATATTTCGGCAAACTCACATTTCATGGTAAACATCCTGTTTTAAATGAAAGTTATTTTCAAAGCTTCAAAGTTATTTTCTTCTTTTTGTATTAGGGGTAAGAAATTCTCAAAATTATTCAGAAATGTAGTTCAAATACTCCACGTAAACAAAACTGCCAAACTCCACTTGTCTTTGTCTACCCGCCTTGTACGATTAAAACTAGTGACTACATAAACGATGTTTCAAATTAGATTTCACTGTAGTTTTACTTAAATGCACTTTGGTGTAGAATTCAAAGATCAACCAACCGCTCGAGGGTTGGAACTGTTGAAAGACGAATTGAATTGTATAAATCCTAGGATCTGGGATGTTAGCTATCTAGACATGCCGAGATCCGAGCTAGGTTCTACTCTAAGTGGCCAGTAAGCTAGACATTGACCTAGCTTAAGTGAAGCTAGATTTGTGGAGCATATGTTGCAAGAAATAAAGACATTGAGTAAGTCGTAAAATCGAGTTTGGGTAGTAAAACAACGAAGTTTTGTTATTGGGTAAACTTGAGAGCTTAAGGGCCTGAATCTTTTCTGAAGACACAGGTTCTAGATAAACTTTAAGTAAATAAATTCGATTACAAACAGCCTCATGTGCTACTCAATCCAAAGAAAAATATACTAAAATCCCCCAAAATCAAACCCTTGTCCTGCAATTCGAATAGAAATTAAGTTTCCGGACAAGTTTTGTGATAAAAAACACGAATAGCTTTTCATTTAGAGATAATCGGTTTCGCGTGTTTCATCACGTCTATGGCAAATGGTTTCTGTACTTGAAAAATCCTCGATTCCTGAAAACCCTTGGGGTATTGGAATTTCCGAGGAATGATTAAGAGCGATTTGGGACGGCTTCGGTTGGAGGCTGTCAATTTTTTATGCAAATTTTGGTCTATCGGTACTTTTTTGAGCCCAACACTGTGGAACGGTAGATATCTTATCCATTTACAAATTGTCAGGCGAAAGTATTTTCGAAAATGAGCAAGGCATCGACTGGGTAACTGTTATGTAGAATTGATTACCGTGAACATAGTTAATGTTTTTATAAAAATTTGTTATTTCATAGTGTTTGACATTTTTCATAATTGGACATTATTCGCGCAAAGGAATTAATCTTACTCACTAAAAATGTCTCCTTACCCTTGTATTAACTTAATCACTATCACTACATAAGCTTAAATCTTTAAAACTACGCAACGGATTTTGATGCGGTTTTTTTTAATAGATAGAGTGATTCAAGAGGAAGGTTTATATGTGAGTGGTGATTCTATGTAATAAATAAATAATAAAAAAAAAATGTATAATACATGCATAATATGGTAGAAAAAACAATGTGCACCCTTGCGAAGCAAAAGGCGCGCGGGCGGGTCTCTAGTTATGCATAAAAAGGCATTCCCCAAAGAAAGGAAAGAAAAAACGCCAAGTAATCTTATCAAAACAGATAGTATGTACTAATCTGACCTTTATTCAGAACTCTTCATCAATATTCCTTTCCCCATAACGCTTAAATAATTCGAAGGGATGGAGGGATTAGGCATGTTATCTAGCGCCCAAGAATCATTTGCTCTTCGGATTTACGCCGTACGCTCGGCTTGTCAGCGTTTATTCAGTTCCCGATAATACAACGCACTGAATCCTAATCTATAATGGTTACTGCGTTGGCATATCTGTCGGTTTGTCAGCGTTTTTCAGTACATACAGATAGGCATCAGGCTATACATTGCTCGCCTTATTGTCCTAAGTGTTATTTTCTCCTGTGCAGTTTGACCTGTACCCGTGTGTACCATGTTTATATAAAGCGAGTAAAACCACAGGTACAAGCAAGTTCGTAATGTGGCGCATATCATTTGAAAACCTCTTACCTTGGGCCCTAAATCGCACATTTGGGCGGCCTTCCAGGGGCTACGGGTGTTTTTGAGCGTGAAAATATAACCGTACTTAAAACTGTTTGAATGAAAAGAATAATTTTGTTTTCGTATGCATTAGACTTCACCTCAGGCTTTCGCTACGTGTAGAACGTTTAATAAAAGGCATAGAGATAATGCTGCTTGATAATCAGCTACGTTCGTAGATGCGATGAAACAAGCTCAGCGTGCCAGCTGAGCTCCACTCCATGCTGTCAGTCTGTTCTGTAGTGATCACATCATCATTCATAAACATGGGATGACGTTTATGGCTGATATTTATGTTACCAATTTTCATTCGGTCTGACTTATGGCGGCACTTTGTTTAAAACTTTACATAGACTGAAAATACTGGTTGATTTTCTCAACCTAAATATTGCAAGTAAAAAACTAACTTATGAGTCTACTAGCTATTTCAGGGGCTAAATCTAGTAGGTGCTTGAACAGATTTTATCTCCTCTTTCGAGAATATTATTATGTAACACTTGAAAGGTCTCATTTCTAAGAACTTTTACAAAATAGCGAAATGTAATCCCGTATATCGTTGAATCTATTTATATTTATGTAAGTCTTTTTCGAATCAGCCCCGTCGAAACTTTAGGGCTAAGCTAGGTTCGTAGTAATATCGCAAATTGTAATCATCATCTGCAGTCTGTTCATATCCCACTGCTGGGTGTGTTATTGTTGGCCCCGCCATTACACCCTTTTTAGCTACCTCATTGACGCTCAAAAGTTTAAAAAGGTTTATTTACTAGTTTTTGCTTCGCCATGAGATAAAACCAAACGTTTGTTTATGACACATTGACATAACAGTTTTACATTATTATGTAAATCACTAACATTATTTCACGATATGTGTTTGCTGTCATTGAAAATATGTTTGACGAGGGTTAGAAAATCGAAGATTTGGGACACTTTCTTGTGTTAACATACGAGTGGTTTTTGTTTTTTAAGAGTGCCTTGGACGGATTTTAGATTGGGTTTTGTATGCGTAGATTACATTATAGATTTCGCAAACAAACTTACATTGGACCCTCTGACCAATCATGATACGTACCACGGATGATGGATGATCACCTTCCATAGACCATTTTAGGAAATAACAGAAATGGCTCTATGACTTTGATCCCTACGCACGGTAGATATCCTCTCATATCCTCAGTACCAAGGACTTTTTCTTGAGAATGTATACTATCGCACCTAAGCATCTAATATTACACTTTGCATATACCTATATTATTATGACCTGCATCGGTAATCGAACCAGCACTTTCCTTAGCCAGCCAGCATCTTATCGCACCAAATAGGCTATAATACAAAATTACGTGGACCGCTGAACTTTTGCGTGAAAATTTCAGTTCGAATAATAAAAAAGTCCTTTGAAAACTAGAACCTCGCTAAACCGAATTCAATATTGCTTTGCCCTTTCAAATCTATGGTCTAGAACCGAAATATATAAAGGTTAAGATATCTGTATTTGTTTCGCTTATTTCCACTTATCCTCATGCCATCTAGAGCTTTGGTTTTAAAGAAAGGGTTGCTTTTATATAGCTGCCGTAATATAACTACGAACTTCCCTACAAAAAACGTGACGAGGCATGTATTATATAAGAAGTATCTTTACTTCTTCCCCCTTATATTAATTGTAGATGAGCTATGCGTCACTATACTAGGACACTAGTGGCTAGTGCAATACATTTTATTTTAGATAAGAGAAATCAAATAAATAAATAATAAATAATGCTGGACAATCCACACAGCACTATCTAGCCCCAAAGTAAGCTATTCAAAGCTTGTGTTATGGATACTAGATAACTGATATACATATTTAATACATTATATACTTACATAGATAGATATTTTTTATTATACATAGAAAAAACCCAGACCATCGGAACAAATTTCTGCAGATCGTACACAAATTTGTTCCAAGGCGGGAATCGAACCAGCAACCTCTTGCGTCGCAGGCAGGCTCTCGCCCGCTGCGCCACAGAGGTCGTCATGTAGGTTATGTTCTCGAATTGTAGTGATGGTTTGTAAATACTCGTACGTTATGTATATAAAAATTGACGTTGATGACGTTTCTACTTCGTTTTAGCATAGGTAGAAAGCTGTCAATTCTTTATGCAAATACCAACGGGTGTTCAATTTCTTATTTCGGTGGCCGGTCCAATATTGGCGGGTTGCTTAATTTCCATTCCAAGGCTCTCTAAGGGCGCTTTTAGGAGGGTACAAGGATGTAATTCCTAGCTGGATACCGCACGGCCTGAATATTATAGCCCTTGCCAGCTTTCTCAGATGCGGTACCGTCATAGTC
Source organism: Plemyria rubiginata (assembly GCA_963576535.1). Lineage (NCBI taxonomy): Eukaryota > Metazoa > Arthropoda > Insecta > Lepidoptera > Geometridae > Plemyria > Plemyria rubiginata. Next base: position 6,850,825 of record OY754926.1, read on the forward strand.
AGTTCGTTGATCACTGATCTGCCCACTCACGTCTTTAGATGACATCTTAAATCCTGCACTATAAATTTTTATAGCTTTAACTGTGTATAAACATAGATATTTGCTTGCATACTGGCTTTAATAAACCAATAGACAGCTTAAATCATATTCATGTAAATGACGACGGTGGGAATTCTCTTAAATTTTCTTGAAAACTAGAGTTTTAGCCTTTCATTTCAAACATGCCGTTTACGACTTCCAGATATGATTTCAGGGAATGCTTCAGCTCGGTTTTATTCGAATGGCTTTCGTGAATCCTTTAAGGTACTAAGTGGAAAATGTGAATTGAATTTTTCATCAGATTCGGAAACGGATGGCTGTTGGAAATGAATAATTATTACTCGTGAAAACATATATTTTGTAAAAACTGGCGTTATATTGTAAACTAGCTGTTACCCGTGACTTCGCTCACGCACGGTTACTTTAGAACGTCTTTAACCTTTCTTAATATTTATTATTAGCACTTTCTTCAACGTTAACCTTTGTGTTATGTGGAGTGGGCGGTATTGCTCTATGAGATAATAAAAGCGAAAAATATTCTGAAACATACTAATATAGTTCTAAATATAGGAGTAATTCTAGTGGTTTTACATGCCTGGTTATACCAGATTAAAACCGCAACGCGCCCATGTTATATAGGGTTCCTTATCCGTGGGGTTCTGGACATTGTGGTTTCAATCTAACCCTACAACAATAGCAGACAAAATACCCAGACTTCGATAATATCGATATAAAGAAGATTTCCGAAACTCTTATTTTTCATTACTACATCGTGATTTTGTTTATATAAAATATGTATGTTAAAGTGGTTGTCAGTGTCTTAGTAAAGGTAGGTAGGTCTCAGTAAAAAAAAGGTAAAGTGGTTAAAAAGTGGGCATGCCCCAAAACAAAATTAATAAACATTCACACAAAACAAGGGGGTGTTAGGATGTCTTAATGCTAATATTATTATCTACCTCCTGAGCGTGCAAAAAAATGTGTAGAATATTTATACGATAAATTCTTTGAATGCCCCTCAATAGTCCCCGGCAGTCCAAGAGGTCTGAAGGGATGTCTGCTGTCCTTAGGAGTTAGTTGTGAGCCAATTTTTTAAATTACCTATGTTTCATCCATTCAAGTTTCATAATAACATGTTCTTTTAACAGACGCAGCCGGTCATATGGTACGAGAACGAGCCCCCTGGTCAAGTCGTGATCCTCACGGCAAAGGATTACGACTCACTCGAAAACGGCCCACCTTTTGCATTTGCTCTCAACGAGTCGGCTTCTTTCGATATCCGATCCAAGTTCCAAATCCAAGGTAAGTCAAGGTGTCAAGGTTAATGGTTCAACTTTCGAGGACGCCTTACGGCAAGTCCTTTTCGTAAGCCCTTTAAGCAACTTTATATTAGCAATTCTGGTAGGAGTCGATTTGGGTTCAAATTTCCTTAAAAGCTGTTGAAGGCCTGCTATACCATCACCTTTGAGGTCAATGATCAATCTTCGTTTTAAATGTGTTTAAAGGATTTCTGCATAGAATATCTTTACGGTATAGTAGATGATTAAGAAGAGATTTCTCGGAATTTTAGAGCAGAAGTGAGAGAATAACCTCAGACGAAATAAATAGTAGTACCTACTTCTATCATAAGAATCAGCACCTACTGACATTATCGACAACCTAAACGTTTGGTCCTAGAAATCTGAAAGTTTGAGGAGTTACTTGCGAAATGTTGCAGAGTCCCATAGGTAATTTAAAATTGAGGTCAAACTTTGTAATGTCAAGTAATTTCTCCAAAATTGTATGTACGAAAAAACAAAAGAAAGATTACCACTCCAAACCAAAAGGTGGACCAAATTCTAGCAACTCTATAAAACCCCGTCCGAATATACCATTTATTCATTAGCACAGTTCAAATGCTCAATGAAATGTGTTCAATTCAAATGCGGTTTTGTTAAACAAATGATGCATTGTGTTTCGCTGTAGTTAATCAGCCTAAAACCTACCATCTGTTTACACTAGTCAAAGCAAGCTCGAATTGCAACCAAACGATTTAAATAGCGAGATCATTCCGCTTCGGCCATCGCAAGGTACCTAATACTGCTACCTTGCGAATTGGTGAAGCAATGCTTCAGTTTGAAGAGTATGGTTGCCGGAGAAATCACAGGCACATGAGACTGAACATCTGTATGCCTCAAGTTGATGAATTATATAAAAAAAACTCTCCGCCTTCATCATCCCATCGTTGGGTGTAGGGGTGTAGGCCTCCCCCATCCCGGCACTCTTCAATGTAGTGCCACCGATTTTAGTTCTTCCCGCTATCGACATCAGTCAACGCCGCCGTCTCGCTGTCTCAGGGCTCCTCAATCATTTTCCATCATCAGGGTATCACAAGATTTTGACCTATCAATCAGGCATGCGTAAACGCTAATAAAATTGTATAAATTGAGTTGACAACACAATGCCTTGAAGCTGGGTCCAAAACGCATTCGTGCTAACGCCACTTGTGTGCGATGAGTCTATCCGATATCTCTCGCTGGCAACTACCCAAGTAAGGTTCGTACCTAAGTGGTGCCCTTGCGTTTGTTGCCAAAAACTTTTTTTTTTGTGGCAGAGCGCCTTCTGCGCTCGCCAGTAGCTCGAGAACGCTGTCGCCATGTAGTATGCAAATGCATACGATTAAAACAGCTTGATACGAAAAAAAAAGTGCAATGAATTTTGAACAAAATCAGAAAAATCAATTTCATGTTTCATCAATTTGAAGCGTTACCTGAACTGTGTAAATAATTCTGAGATACAAATCTCTTACATATCCGTTGTATCGAATAATTTACACATTTACGTTCTAGGATGTCTTTCAAATTCTTCCAAAGGGTTTTAAAAAAAATGTTTTAAGGTTTGAAGGGGAAAAGGCTGGATAACGTGAATCCGTCGTGGCTGGTGTTATCTATGGTAATTCATGGCACCATAAGTATACCTGGAAAGTAGTGACATTAAATCCAATGTTCTCTGATTTGGTTAAATTTCCCAAAAAAAGGCATCTTCCTGCTCAGAATCTTTAAAGTTCAGTCAAACAGTCCTTAGCTATCTCTAATAGAGCGATTCAAAAACAAACTCCATCGGATTCCCAACTTTACCAAATTGTTAGCAGAAACTTGTACGATGTAGACTTTTAGGAATTTCCGTTTATCGGCAAATTTACTCGAAAATCGGGATACGTTCACTTCGCAGAGTACAAATTGTTCATTTTAGTTCTCCCATTTTACCCTATGATACATAGTTCGGAAAATATGATGTTACTCCGCAAATTTCAGGTTTATTTAACTCATAAAAGATTGAATTTATATAATTTTTCTACTAAATAAATTTGAGCAATTACTACAATAAGACGATTCGAATGAATGAATGAACGAATGAAAATGCTTTTTTGTAGGTACACCTTACAAACTAACAAAAAATGAGACAAGGTATAACAAATAGAGATATGTACAATGGGCGGTCTTATCGCTAACAAGCAATCTCTCCCAGACAACTTTTGGATGGAGAGGAGCCTATATAAAAGATGGTTGGTTTGGGTTTGGTTGGGTTCGATTCAGGTATTAGATTAATAAGATGATCTCACAGTAAATCCAGTCCTTCTAGACAAGTGAAATAATTAATCAAAATCTTTGTTATTCTAGGCTTGGATGCGTGGGAGTGGCATCTAGCTTTTAGACGATTCAAAGATCACTTTGAAATTGAATCTATTGACTTTGAATACTACCACAGAAGAAATAAATAGTTAATAGATACCTTAGTGCGAAAACTCTTGTTAAGTTTCTTTTCTATTCTAGGCTTGGTGTCGCTTTTTGTCCGTGCTACGAATTCCTTCTTATTTTATTAAATAAATTAATATTACGGGTATATAAATAGTAATTTTGCACAAGTAATAAAGCTACCCAATTGAACATAAGGTTTTTTATTTCAAAAATACTATTCACCACCCTGTTACGACAAGTAGTAGTATGACTGGTATTCTTTAACCTCTTACACGCCAGAATGAAGATCCACGCGAGACAATACCTTTTCTATTTTCTGGAATCCCGGCATATAAGAAAGTAAGGCGCATTTAAGTTTAATGCAAGCCTAGCTACTTCCGTAAACAAATCGTCCTCCAGTCTTATACCGGAAATGTTTCCAAAACCGAATTTCAATCAATTAATGTACTAACATGCAATAAAAGGCAAGACTCTTAACTGTGTTTGCGAAGTGCCGATTCAACTTAGCTCCGTTGGCGTGGCGTGTTGATAATTTCGTTCGAGGATTACTTACGCTATCGACAGGGAGGTAGCTAGGTTTTTAAAGAGGGTTTGCATATTCACTCGGGTTTTGTGTCATCTGTCATGTGTCATTTTTTTGTAATGAAAGCGTCTGATGTGATGGTGAAAGTAATAGGTACCAATATCTTTATCTTCAGACCTCAACTAGTATAAGTATAGAATAATCAACTAGTATAGTATAATACATAAGAGCAAGTTTATTTTTTTCTGTAAAACCTGTTAACCCTATTTGATTTGAAATCATAATAATACGACTAGTTAATAAATTTTGTTGGAAATCCACACATCACTTCTAGTCCCGAACTATGCAAAGTTTTGGTAACCAGATAGCTGATATAATACGTATATACTACTATACTAATATATAATTTTTATTACACCCGGACACAGAAAGGGTTCTCAGGTCAGCAGTATCTGTGATGATATATCTTAGACACGGGCCACATCTAAATGACGTGGCGTGGACATGGCGCTGGCGGCTTCCTATACCACTCAAATTTCATACATATATGCATGGAAATAAAGCACTATTTAGGTTAACACGGTACTGTCGTTGCTCGGACGTCTGACGTCCATCTGACGTCTGACGTGCTAACCTAAATTAATAAATACAGCCTGACAGCGGCCCTGGCCACCCGCGCTTCTAAACTTCGTTCAATTTATGAGCAATGGCAGTTTTATAACTCGCCCGCCGCGGTTTTGACAATGACTCATGTGGGCCGTGTTTTGAGGAGTCATGCGATAGTTGAGGAGTAGATAGACCACGTTTGACACAGCTGGCTGGCACGTGCATATTTGCCTAGGATAATGTTTATATTTCAGCAAAATCTTTGGGCTTGAGACGGAGTCAATCACTATCATACACTAGTTATTGAAGATTTAGAATCACTAGCTGTTCTGTCCGCATTATAAGTCCGTTGTGATACATTATTGCACTCAGAGATAACAATAGCTAAACAGTTATTAAAATCGGTTCGGTCAATAATAGTTACTTTACCCAAAATTATCTTCTACAACAGTTTATTGATTCAGGCATGACTATCTGTGTGTACTATTTCGCCAACATAATTCTCCCAAATTTAGATGTGTCTGCACCACCTCTCACAGACCCACTACAATAAGTAAATAAATAAAATATATAATAAATAAATAATAGACAATCCACACAGCACCATCTAGCCCCAAAGTGAGCTACTTAATGCTTGCATTATGGGTACTAGATAACTAATGTATTTAATACATTATATACTTACATAGATAGATTTTTTATTATACATAAAAAACACCCAGACCACGGAAAAATTTTCTGCAGATCGTACACAAATTTGTTCCGAGGCGGGAATCGAACCCGCAACCTCTGCGTCGCAGGCGGTCATACTAAGGCGGTAATCACTGTAATACTTTTGCCATCTCAATAGGAAAATGGCAAACGGTATCATATCTAACATAAAGCATTGTTCAACTTCTTGAACAATGTTTATAGTAAGAGCTTTATATTCTCGTTAAGGCGAGGATATCCGAGATTTTTAGGTATTTCACGCTACCTCAGCCCCCCCATGTTGAGCGCGACATGTTCATTTACGCGGCCGGCGGCAGGCCGTGCGCCTATTGAACTTGCATGACCGCGTACGAAATCTTAATGCCACAGTGTAGAAAATCAAGTAGTAGCTATGGATATAAGTACCTACCTGCTTACTAACTTGAAGTAGGTAATTATATCTAAAACTATTACGGATATTAAATATATCAGTTATCTAGTACCCATAACACAAGCTTTGAATAGCTTACTTTGGGGCTAGATAGTGCTGTGTGGATTGTCCAGCATTATTTATTATTATTATTTATTTATTTATATCATTATTAGGTACATAATATTTGTAGATTTAGGTACCTATACCTGCAGTGACAAAGTAAGTTCACTAATAAACTAAATTAAAAAGGTGTAGGTACCTACTTAATTTATTAGGAATATTTTCAAGTCCAGCTTAAAAATAAATAACATGAAGGTACATACCCAGTTGTAATTATTTTGCAGGTAGATCCTATATGTATGTTAGAGAAAATTAGCTAAAAAAGTAATAAGTCGGTAGGCAGGTCAGCTAGTTATTAAAATAGTTCTGAGATACCTACATTGTTGTGAAAAATATGTCATACTAATGTTGGGGATGTCGGTTATAAAAACGGCGTGCGTCCAACCTCCAAGACGCCTCGGCGGGTACTGACTGCTCGGCGCGAGTACTTGAACAGCTAGATTTCGTTAGATTTTTTTCTCAGATATTAATAATAAAGAAATTTTAAATTTTCTTTTCACACAGCACTAGTAAATATTAATCCCTATCTTTTGATATAACTTTTGCATGATATCAAGAAAAACTCTCAGCAATTCATGTGCGAAATATCGATTTCGTGTCATCTTTATGACTTTTTTCTATCGAGAAAGTTATTACTATTTACGTTTCTATCTTCACACAGCGCTCGAGGTTCGGTTCAACATTAAGGTTTTAATTTTTTTTCATGATTTTTTTACATTTCCGTAGATTTACAGCTGTTCAAAAAGTTGGAGATTCTGGGAGATACTCGTCTTAATATATTATTGATATTCGTGGTACAACGTAAGTACTTAAAGTACCGAATATTAATTTGTAAAGGCTACAATTAAGGCTTTAGAGCTGCAAACTCCCATAATACCAGGGTTTAAGGCTTTGAAAGGTCACACTGAATGTCAACTGTCACGTCAAGGTGACTCGGCATGAGTTAGGGTACTTTAAGTACGTGAGTTTAATATTGTATTCATTACTAGCGGCCTGTCCCAGCTTCGCATGGGTGGACATAATTTTTTTCAACATTTTTGGATAAACCCCGCCCTTAATAGCCCACGAAGGTGAAAATACACGTGCCAGTAAAATGGAACAGTAGCGGGCATGCAAGTTACAGGCATGCAGGATTTACGGACACATTGTGGATACATATGCAAGTTAATTCGTCAAGTCAGGTGTCGCGACGTTCACACATGCCGGTTTCGTAGCCCCCGCGTCCCCTCGGTTACGTGGCATGCCAACACGTCAGGTACTGGCATGCCTGTTGTGCTAACTACTTGCATGCCAGGTACAAGCATGCCAATAAGCGTATGTGTCTGTAGCTTGCACGCAAGTATGCCAGCTACGGGCATGTGTATTTTCACCTTTGTGCCCGCGCTGAGTGAGAACTCTCCTCGCTGTCGCGCTTTCTAAGGCGCACAAAATTTTTTAATTTCGTAATATCTTTTGAATGGAATATCCGATTTGAAAAATTCAAGAAGTAAATCTACAGGTATTGAAACAGCCTTGCATAAAAAAGGATTTATTTGGATAAGGACTATTATAAAGGTATAGATAACATGGTCTATTTTTGTTCGGCATTTTTATCAACATTTAAAATACAGAAAAGTAGTTATAGTAACATAACTACAAGTTAAACATATGCTATCGCTGACTTATTTGTAGATAATGATGTGTTCTAATATTGTAGAACATTTTTTTGCTCTATCATCTATAGTTTTCGCAGCGCATGCAGTGAAAGACATTTTATATTACACCTCGGGTTACATTTTTTATGTTTTAGTAGGGATCCCTTATTTTTTTCAGTATTAAATGTAGCCTATGTTACTCAGGGATAATGTTAAGGTGAAAGAATTTTTGAAATCGGACCAGTAGTTTTTGAGCCTATTCGAAACATACAAACATACCGACATACAAAGTTTTCCTGTTTATAATATTTATGTAGATTAAGTTATTTTTCGTAACTAGCTTTAGGAAAACAGGAAGAATATGCTAACTACCATCAAGTTCGCCTATTCACTTCCTTCTGTGCAATAAAGAATTTTCTAATCTAATCTCATCTAATCTAATGACCCTCACAGTTGAGTTGGTGGTAGTTCTGACTTCTGCGCCATAGGCCGTAGGTTCGATCCCACTGAGAACAAATCATTGTGTGATAAACATAGATATTTGTTCTCTGTTCGTCTTTGGGTGGATATACAATATCATAAGTATGTATTACATACTTATAGTGTTAATGCTCTTGAGGCGCACTTAAAATCCTTTCATCACACTGTTTCGAAATAAACTTGTGACACGATAAGAGAGAGATTATAATTAATAAAGGTTTAACCTTAAAGGAGTTAAAAATGCTTGCCAGTTATTGCAAATAATTAAATCTTTTCACAGGAAACATTCTATCAACGCTGGTCTCCTTCGACCGGGAACAGCGCAAGGAGTACAGAATACCAGTCGCCATTACCGACTCCGGAACCCCTCGCTTGACTGGAGTATCTTCACTCCACGTGGTGATCGGAGATAGAAACGACAACCCCATGGGACCCGGTCATAGTAACATCTTCGTTTATAACTATAAGGTGAGTGCTAGCTGGCAATAATAAATATACAAACTTCAATTTTTGAATTTGACGACCTCTGTGGCGCAGCGGGCGAGAGCCTGCCTGCGATGCAAGAGGTTGCGGGTTGGAACAACTTTGTGTACGATCTGCAGAAATTTGTTCTGATGGTCTGGGTGTTTTCTATGTATAATAAAAAATATCTATCTATGTAAGTATATAATGTATTAAATATATCAGTTATCTAGTACCCATAACACAAGCTTTGAATAGCTTACTTTGGGGCTAGATAATGCTGTGTGGATTGTCCAGCATTATTTATTTATTATTTATTTCAGGGGACTAAAATTACATTTCTTGTCCATATTACAAAACTATGGTTTTGTAATATGGACAAGAAATGTAAGTATTTATACAACAAAGTAGAAACAAGCTTACGGTCCGACTGATGGGAAGCAGTTACCGTAGCATGAATGCCTGTCAGAGAAATGATTAGCGCGTTGCCGACCCTTTAAACATTTTAAAACCTTCCTTTATCAGCCTAAGTGTGAAATTACAGTGGCAGCGGGGCGGGTAGCGGAATCCGCTGGCTTTTTGACAAAGGTGCACCAAGTGCTGAGCGGGAAACGCACCGGGACGAGCGGGCGCCACTCGCTCCCGCTGCCCGCCCCGCGTCACTGTAGTCGCACACTAAGGAAGTACACTGCTGGACATACGCCTCCACCAAACATTTCCAGGATACATCCTGGATTCTTCGATTCTGAGCCCTCTCCATCCACCGACTTCCCGCGATCCAAACAAAGTTTTCAGTCCATTGGTAGGAGGGCGTCACTTATCCTACTAATATTATAAATGCGAAAGTTTGTAAGTATGGATGGATGGATGTTTGTTACTCTATAACTCCAGAACAACTGAACGGATCTTGGTGAAAATTGGCAGAGATATATTTTATAGTCTGGAATAACACATAGGCTACTCTTTATCCCGTGGGAATACCGGGATTTAAAACTACGCGGGTGAAACCGCAGGACGCTACTAGTGTAGGTATAATCTAAGGGTAATGTGTAGAGTATTTTTTTTCGAACCAAAGTTGTAGGTCCATTGGGTAGGATGGCGTCCCTTATGTAGGTGTAATCAGATATAGGTGTAGAGTATTTTTATTTAAGAAAAGTAACTTAGGTAATCATAAGCCAGAGGCATAATAATTATTCATACATTCCCACTGAAACCACAAATAATAATTTCGGTGGAAATAGCATTTTAGACAATTCGCCTTAGGCGTCGTCTTAATAATTGTACTTTGATAAGTTCAACAACAATCCCTGATATTCTAAGTCCAATAAAGAAACCAATTTATAATGGTGCCTTTCATCTCTCACTCACACGCTATTGTTTACAAATGTTACTTTTCACTCAAACACGTGAGAGGTATAAATGAGGACTACCGTTAATGTAGTCTAAATGTAGCCTTGAAAAATCACAAACAAATGTTGGAGAATACAAAGGATCAAAATGAAATTCTTGCTGAACTGTATTACTTCTCTCCAAAACTTGATGCAATTTATTGCGAATTTTATGCAAGATGAGTAATTTTTTCAACTATTTCTTTCAAATCGGATCCTCTTCAAGCAACGTTTTAGACCACTCGCTTTTTTATCGGCCTCATCGTCATAAGATGGAATTGCGGTCAAAGGCAGGTCAATAAATTGTCAATCGAAATCAAAATATTGTTCTAAGATTGAGTTAACTAGTCCTTAGATTTAAAATACGACTGAAAATCTTAACAAAAGTCACGCCTACGCTGAAAACAAAATACAACTAGGTACGCTAAAACTGCTACTCAGCTACAAAAATCGAATAAAAATCAGGGCTTCCTTGTTTATAAATGGTATAGATGCGTAATAGAAAAAATAAACTATGCTAGTCACTGGAACAATTCAGCATTTTCAGTAGTCCCATCTTTCAATCAATCGAGATTCCCCTGATACAAAAAGTGTAACACACTAATCACTAAAGTGTTCAGATACTAAATAAAACCTCTGAAAAACCCTTTGGGTACCCTCTTAGCTAGGACAAATCCGGGGAATATCGGACAGCAGGCCTATGTTTGCTTACCATTACCATAACAAGAAAACTTTTGTTTTATATAATATAATAAAAGTGTGCTTGAATAAAATAAAATATTTATATTACAACAATTTATAGACAAATCTGACGTCACCGAACAAAAACGTTTGCAAATTTTTAAAATATAAATAAAAATAGCTTTATATTTACGAGTACTTACATAATAGGAACAAAAATTAAACTGAAAAAATGCTTAGCCTATTTTTAAACTTCCACTATACCTACATACCTAACGATAATACAAAAATACTTAGTGGAAAAATATACAACTAAAAAATTAGAACTAAAAAACTATGCCCCGTAAATAGCTGTTCTAAAATAGCAAACTCTATTATTATGCTTATAGTAAACTTACGGTATTTTTTACTACTTGAGGCCCAATTACTTACGTGTTGAAATGTACAAAATAGTCTCGGGAAAAGGTAAAAAAATCCTTGATCCTTTGGGACACACATCACATATTTTCTTTGTACCCAAGATCCCTTTATATCATTTCCTCTACAGGTAATAGATTTCCGTGGCTTTTTAAAAATCTCTCGATTTATTTTGTGTTATTTTTTCTATCATCTATTGCAGTTATTTCGTTTTATTCTGTAGATATTATTAATACAAAAGTTAGTTATGGGCGAATTTGGATGAAACGAACGAGTAAGTTGTGGAATGAACTTCCCCCTGCGGTTTTCCCTCGGAGTTATGACATGGGGTCCTTCAAAAGGCGGGTTTATCTACTCTTAAAAGGCCGGCAGCGCATCAGCAACGCCTCTGGTGTTGCAGGTGTTTATGGGCGACGGTGACCCTTTCCATCAGGTGGCCCGTATGCTCGTCTGCCAGCTTTGGCATAAAAAAACATAGAACATGCATACGTTGTAATAAAGAAAATAAATAAATAAATAAATAAATAATGCTGGACAATCCACACAGCACTATCTAGCCCCAAAGTAAGCTATTCAAAGCTTGTGTTATGGGTACTAGATAACTGATATATTTAATACATTATATACTTACATAGATAGATATTTTTTATTATACATAGAGAACACCCAGACCATCGGAACAAATTTCTGCAGATCGTACACAAATTTGTTCCAAGGCGGGAATCGAACCCGCAACCTCTTGCGTCGCAGGCAGGCTCTCGCCCGCTGCGCCACAGAGGTCGTCTGTAATTAGAGTAAGTTACCTGAAATATTATAATAGGCTTTTTTATCCGGATATGACACGATACGGGTAGGGGTAGAAAATATTAACAGATCACCCCAATAAATAAATTTAAATTATAATATAAATATTTACAAGTCAGTCTACCGACCTCATAATAAATATAATGTGTGACTTATCGACGATATTGAGGCGATCACTGGAAGTTGGTGGATGGAGAGGGCTCAGAATAGTTCTTGATGATAAGAGGCTTATGTCCAGGAGACTTCTTCTCAGGCTGATGATGATAACAAGGAGTTAAATAAGATTTTTTAATTAACGTTGATTATTTCTCTAATTTGGAAAAGATTTACATTCACGTCATCATGGGCATACATAGTTACCACAGAATTTTTATTTCTTCTGTTGACTATCCTATGTATTCTGACTGATAACTATCCTATGTATTCTGTTATACTGACTGACTGATAACTATCCTTTGTATTCTGTTATACTGTTATGAGCCAATCGTAATATTTGGACGTATCTCTGACTAACCCCATTAGACATTCTCAAATAATCTTAAGTTGGAACTTGGTACTAAGAGATCTGAAGGTCATGGGGTTATTTCTGTTTTTTGTAAGGTAACCGTGTTTGTTATAAAATTGATTTTTGTTAATGCTACCAGACGGAAATGTACTTCAATGAGTTGTATAGTTGGAGATACTATGTGAGTATGGATATATTTTGCGTGTATCTTAGGTTTTTTTTTTTTTTTACTTAATGTTCGGCTAAAACATAGATTTTATTAATAATAATGGTTTTGCTCTTAATCAAGTTAATCGATTTGCGATTTCACATAACATTCAGTTAAAATATAATATGTTCGAGTGAGATTCTGTTTGACGTTTGAAGTTTGTTGTCTGCTTCCTAAAATTTGCCTCAAAGTTACATTGTATATTCTTTGTAATATTTTATAAGCAATGCCATTATTAGTTCTTTTGTTGCACAAAGTTGCACAAGTTTTATTCTCTTGGTTTTTGTGTTACTTAGCTGTTTTTTATAAGTATAGTTTTGCCATGTCTTTGTTTTGCTTTTTTAACTTGATGTAGATTCTTAGCTTTTGATTTCCTTGACTGCCGCCTAGTTCAGGAATTGGGTGATGCGACGCGCTGACAGTGTATTTATATTTACATGAACAATTTCGAGCTTTTATTTTGTTAGTAGTGCTCTCAGTGTCTGGTTCGTCCACAGTATTACCAGCATGCATATTTCTGCCACGAAGCATTGCAGTGTTTCAAAATAAATATTCCTGGAAGTTGGAGACATTATTCAACGAACTACTTCGGAGTAATTAGTGCGTCCATTCAAGTTAACATATTTGTCAATTTAAACGGTAGCCATTATCATTTATGCAAAGTTGAAATCAGCGTTAATTCAAATAAGTTAATTTGCTAATTTTCCCACGTCGATTTTACCGGCAAAATTTCACTATCAATTGTTTAGTGATTTGGTACATTATTTAATTTTAATTACATTTGAATAATTAACTAGTCTCCGATGATGGATTTGTTAGAATTTGAATTAAAGCATTAAAGTTAATAAGAATTAATAGAATCGCGAGGTTTCTACCCCGCCTCTGTTGGTACACGTGTGATTCGGAATTATGTTGGTACGTGAGAGAGATGAAAGGTATGGTGAAAATATCATACTTTAAACTCTTTTTTGCTTAGTTTCAGACTTTTTTGCTATAAACGCGAAAGTTTGTAAGTATGGATGGATGGATGGATGGATTTATGGATGTTTGTTACTCTCACGCCGGAACGGCTGAAGGGATCTCGATGAAACTTGGCAGAGAGATAGAATATGGTCTGGAATAGCACATAGGCTACTTTTTATCCCGTGGGAATACCAGGATTAAAATCTGCGCGGGCGAAACCACGGGGCGCCAACTAGTATTTTAATAAAGAAACATGAAGATCAGGACAAATATGGTCTGATAAGAGTGCTTTCAAAGTCAAAGCGTCTAAGGCGGCCATTAAATGTGGTGATAATTTCACGTCTACAATGAAAAACCGTAAAATTTACCGTTTTTTATAGAGCAATGAAACAGTGACGCTTTCATATTTCATGCCCCTAGCAGCACTGAATACAAATGCGAAATGAAAGTAACCGACAAAAATAATTTTAAAAGAATGAAATACTAAGTCAACTAGACCGTTTCATAGAGAAATATAAGTAAAGTGAGTTCTAGGTTTTTCAGTTTGAAAGCGCTGAATGAAACCTGTCGTTGAAAAAATGCAGTGTGTGTTTAAATTATGAAATAGTTTGAACAAACTGTTATTTCACAGTCCAATGGCATTTTTTTCCAAAAACCACAAGGATCACTTAAAGCATCTTTGAAACTAGGTACAAAGTCTGGCCACAGTTCCACGCGGCTAACGGCCAGTTTCTGAAAGCTCTATAAAACAATTGGATGTTAAGTCACTTGCTATCTCTATCTAATTTGATGTAGGTAATAGCTGAATTAGCAAGTGTCTTGACGTCTCATTACGTTTCATCGAACTTTCAGAAACCGGCCGTTAGTCTAAAACAGATACTTACAAAACTTACGACTTGGTTTTAAAGTTGTACGATAGAAATTCATATGATTAATTAGCCTTCTCTTTTTTTGTAGTTTAATACCAGTGTTAGTAGAAATCTACTAACTACAACCCAAAAATTTCTTATCATAAATAAACAAATAACTGTTACTCTATCTAAACTATATTAAGATGAAAATTGGTTTTGATATCAAGGATTCAAATCGGTTTGAAAGTTATCATACGTAGGCGAAATAAATAATAGAGAATATCTGTTATAATAGAACCTACAAATCAGGCTAAGTTCACATCAAAATAACATGCAAAAGGTCCAATGGTCCCTACTTAGCGGCCCCAACCGCTGTTCGCTAAATAATTAAGTTGGTACCGATTCGATACCGCCTATAAACATTTACGATGATCCTCGTGTTTTATCTTTATATTACAACTAGCTGGTACCCGCGACTTCGTCTGCGTACTTTTAACCTCTTCATCTCTTTTTTCGCAATAAAAGGTAGCCTAAGTCCTTTCTCAGGGTCTAAAGATTGTCTGTGCCAAATTTCGTCAAAATCGGTTGAGAGGTTTAAGCGGGAAAGCGTAACAGACAGACAGACAGACAGAGTTACTTTCGCATTTATAATATTAGTAGGGATAAGGGCTATCCGTTTGTCGGTCCATTTGTTCATAAGTAAGGTATTTATTCAATAAAATAACAAGGGTCACTTTCAAACGTCTTAAAACTGGGTGCCAGTTCCATAAGCGACCAAGCCCAAAAAATGGTAAACTGTATGTTTCCATAAAACATCCTTGATGGCGCTACTTAGTATGGGTAAAATTAAAAACGGAAATGCATTTTTGTCATGTCATCTATGCAGGATCAATAAGAAGGAAGGAACATTTGGTTTAGCATATACAGATCCTTCTAGGAATATATTGAGAAAAGTATTCTTCAATGTATCTCATTATATTTTGGGCTGTAATCGTATATTACCTTTTGGGCAGTCGGCAAAAATGGCGTATTAATTTAGCTTAACCTCTGATTCATAATCCCTGCCATTTTATAGCAGCTCTATAGAGTATTCTTGTCACTGTCACCCCAACGAAAAGAGACAGCAACAGACTTATCGGTCTCCTAAGCTATTGGCGCCCTCAAAGACCTAAGGATATAAAATATTTTTTCTAAAGTTTTCTGCGCAAACACGAAAATTGTCCTAAACAACTTGTAGCAGGTACGCCTGTAGCCGAAATTTGAGGTACGTCTGCACAGCGCCTTATAATCTACGCGGTCGGAACCGCGAGCAAAAGCTAGTAACACTTAATATATCGCTATTAAAATGTTAATTTTGAGCTTTAATGAAAGTGGGTTTAGTGCGGTGCGTATAAACGGGGCTTATGTTGGCAAAGCAGTTTTTATTATTACCACAGTCAATTTGATATAGAGCAGTTAGTAAGCTACTAAGCTTGCAATGCGACCTTATTTGTCGCACGCACACATGCATCGATACATGAATTGAGTGTGTGTGCTAGTTTTACTGTTGCGATTACAGTGCGCGTCATCCAAAAAGTTCGCTGGAAAACAGTATAGGAGATCTACGGCCCGATTACGCTAATGTCTGGCTATCGAGATGGCTTTTAGTTACATTTGATTCCCATCCATCCAAGGAATCCATCACAAGGAATTTAGATACTTGATCCATCCATATGTTGCTGTTACACTATGGAAATCAAATGCTCTCGTATTCCTTGATCAAATGTTAAACTGAAAGTCATCTCGATAGCCAGGCATTAGCGTAATCGGGCCACTGTTTGCGCATACAAAATACTCGCGCCATTACACCTCGTAAGTAGTTGATTTTTCTTGTGTGTTACACAAGTACACATGATAAGAAAATGGTTAATAAGGAAGAATGAGTATATTGATATACAAATTAATGAGATGAGGTGGAGAAAGAGTGGAACAAGGGAATGAATTTGTATACTTGGGGACTTTGTTTACGAGAGATGGGAAGCATGATAATGATATTGAAAGGAGAGTGACTGCTGGAAATAGAGTGAATGGGGCGCTACACACGTTTATGAGCAGCCGGAAACTGTCTAAATAGGCACGACTGGCTGTACATAGAGGGGTGTTAGTGCCGACATTAATGTATGGTAGCGAAAGTTGGGTATGGCAGAAAAGACATCAGAGTAGAGTGAATGCAGTAGAAAAGAGAGCGTTACGTAGTATGTGTGGTGTGAATTTGAGGGATAGAGTGAGGAACAGTGTGATTAGAGAGAAATGTGGAGTGAAAGAAGACGTTGTGATGAGGGTAGAGAAAGGTATGTTAAGATGGTTTGGGCATGTAGAGAGGATGGATGTAAGGAGATAAACAAAACAGGTGCATCAGGCGAGTGTGAATGGGACTGTTGGGAGGGGAAGACCTCGGAGGACGTATCTGGATCAGATAGCACGTTCTCGAGAAAGGCCTGGTCAAGAGTACCCTAAACCGACGAGAATGTATGAAGAATGTTATGAGAGTGAATGAAGCGAAAGAGGTATGTAAGGATCGTAGCAAGTGGAAATCCGTGGTCTCTGCCTACCCCTACGGGATACAGGCGTGATTTTATGTATGTATGTATGGAATTAATGAGATGGATTAACCGCTGCAATATGACTCTGTTGATATGTCAGACCTTATAGAAAAATAACTTTTTTTATATCATTATAGATTGTTTCCATTTCTATGAACGCCTATGAGCGAAAATCCTGCATTAATTTGGGGATAGCTGACTTGCAACGGCTATCGGCAAATAGGTGAAGTTGTGTTACTGCACATACTTTTAACGTGTTTATAACTACTAACCAGACCTGATTTATAAGTTACGAGGAGGATAAGGCTTATTCGGTGCGTTCGCCCTCGCGTTAGTGGGTCACTGTTCACTCTATTTAGAGTAACTACACTCAGGAGCGACGAAACCAGGTCACTAACACAAACCCCAATATTCCGGGAACTAAGCAAGTTCACTGGAATATTCCATACTCATAATAAAATAATTTACATACTAAATAGTTTGTAAAACGCTATTTTAGTAACCCAGATCTTGCGGATATCCCACTATCCATCTAATGTCATAAATGTGAGAGTTTGGGTGTTTGTTACTCAATCACACCAGAACGGCTGAAAGGATCTGGATGAAATTTTGCACAGAGATAGGTTATAGTCTGGAATATCGTATAGACTACTTCTATCCCGTGGGAATACCGGGATTTAAAACTACGCGTGCGGAACCGCGGGCCGTAGCTAGTTAATAATAATGATTGTTTGACGACCTCTGTGGCGCAGCGGGCGAGAGCCTGCCTGCGACGCAAGAGGTTGCGGGTTCGATTCCCGCCGTGGAACAAATTTGTGTACGATCTGCAGAAATTTGTTCCGATGGTCTGGGTGTTTTCTATGTATAATAAAAAAATATCTATCTATGTAAGTATATAATGTATTAAATATATCAGTTATCTAATACCCATAACACAAGCTTTGAATAGCTTACTTTGGGGCTAGATAGTGCTGTGTGGATTGTCCAGCATTATTTATTTATTTATTATTTATTGTGACTCGAATAAAATGCAATCAGGTGTGAAAGGGTTTGTGAAAACATGGTGGAAGGGGCAACTGCTCTTACAGAAACCGTTCTACAGCTGAGTTGTCGCCTTGCATGCGGCATAGGGAACGTTCCTATCGTGCGTGGCTTACGAAGCAATGCGTTTATAGGTCATGGTTACCTCTTAACATCAGGTGGGTCCATTCCTTGTCACATCAGCCAGGATTATAAAAAAACTAGCACTAAAACTCCCCGCAATAATGGGGTTTTTGTTAGTGACCCGTATTTGTCTAGCGACGTACAATAACATAGTTTATCCGAAAACAGTGGAACTGTAAGAAGCCTTAGGTTTTACTCAATCTGTCCCATTGTTCAGTGGTTTTAACGATGGCTTACCACGGACCCTGGTTTGTGTCCGAAACTTTACTCAACTCTGCTTTGGGGATAATTGATTTGTCACAGGCTTTCTGTACAATTCAGCCGTATTATGAAAACATTTAGTTATTTCCATACCCAATGTTTTGAAATGATGTAATTCTTTTTATGTATGAGATAAATTTTAGTCCTTGCGGTCTTTCGTAGTTACGTTTTGGGGTCGTCTATGTAGGTTTGTCGTTTTTTGAAAGGCTTGAAATAATAATAAAAAACAGTTTATCATTAGATGATACCGTAGTATTCAAATTCCTTGGATGATACATACTAAATCTGGCCGAACACGGAAAATCTCAGTAGTAAAACTGTGCCGCGTTCTCCTGGCATTTGTTGAGGCACATACATGGCTGCCTTACTTTGGTCCGTCCATCTCATGGGTGACCTGCCGCGTGATTTTTTGCCCTCAAACTTCCCCTGTACCTCCAGGCGGTCAATGGAGACCTCTCCACGTCTACTGCGTGCCAAGTTAAAAATGAAAATTATGTTAAATTAATTTAAAACATTCCATCAAATTTAATATTGACGAACTAAACCCTCCCCGGTGAGCGATTATTAATAGCTTTTTAATAAATAAACTATTAAGGTCCATACCTCCATTTGGGTTGAGTTCAGTTAATTTTCCGTTCCATTAAATAATTACATGTGAGTGCGGAATCCCTTATTTGTAATTAAAACGTTATTGTTAACATGTTCAAGTATGAAAGCAGGTTTCATTAGCTACCTATTATAAATTTAGTTCATAATATGATGTTATACATTTGTTACACTTCTTCATCTTCTTCATATTGCTAGAATTAGTAATTTTGCATTTCTTTACAAAGAAAACTACAATGTAAGTAAATACCCTACTTCTATTACAAACGCGAAAGTTTGTAAGTATGGATAGATGGATATTTGTTACTCTTTAACGTCGGAACGGCTGAACGGATCTGGATTAAACTTGGTAGAGTGATAAATTATAGTCTGGAATAGCTCATATTTTCACTTTTTATCCCGTGGGAATACCGGGATTTAAATCTGCGCGGGTAAAACTGCGGGGCGCAACTATTTAGTACAAAATAAATATAAAACAATGGAGTTATCTGAAGACCATGGCAAATGATCTAGACAGTAGTAGCTCCATCATGATAATGATCATCCAATTTAGAAGAATTAGTCAGACAATTTTCAATAACTAAGATGAAATAAAAACCACTGAAGACAGTGTGAATGATGCTAAATATTAACACATAATTTATAAAAAACTAAATTTGAAATTTTTGACCGCAACTTTAATGTCTCCGATTTGTAGCGTGTCTAGTTTGTGTTTTTGTTTGTTTACTTATTTACGTGGATGTCCAACTATATAGTGTAACAATTTCTTGGAGTACCACTTAATTTCCACTACGTAGAAATAACCTAATATTATGTTCCCCAGGGCGAAGCACCAGACACCGAGATCGGGAGAGTCTTTGTCGACGACCCTGACGATTGGGACTTGCCCGACAAGCGCTTCATGTGGCTACCCTCATACGAGCAACGGAGTCCGTACTTCGACGTGCATAGCAACACTGGCATGATAACTATGAAGGAGGGAACGCCCAATGGCTCCTACTTGCTCAAGTTCAATGTAAGTTTTAAATTTTTACACAGATTTCGACGATTCAAATGGCCGGCTACCTGTGACTTTCTTCGGACCTCCTTAAAAGTAACTTGAGTTTATATTTGATAGGTAGATTAGAAAGGTACACAAAAGAAGAAAATTACAATCATCAAGTACAATGAGCGGTTTTAACACTAATAGCAATCTCATCCAGATAACCTTTGTATGCAAAGATCAATAAAAAGTTTCTGATAAAAACATATGTTTTTGTACGGAATCCCGATAAGCGCCCCTAGCGGGCGTTTTTAAAAGATTTGTGTCTTCGTACAAAAAATCACTCAAAAACGGGCTCGCAAGACACGACTCATAGAGTATATCTACGCGTCGTGTCTGAGAAACAAATATTAAAACTGTTACTAATATGTACTTGCTGTCTTAAAATAAAAGAAATTGGTTTAAGTTTATGTACCGACTTATCGTACCCGTTGTAAACATGGGACACGATAAATAGTGAGCTTATTATCGTCATCAGTGTTAGCCACTAGATTATACTTATCGTCGCAAACACCTAGTGCTCATAACTTCAGTTTATACCTAAAACAAATTACTAAACAAAAGTTTTGTTGCCGAACAGTCCTTGTTTACCGACGCTATCGCACTTTATTTGTGTTTGCGTCTCTAATCCAAAGGATTTACGCGTAATAGTTTTTGCTCGACTTCTATTTCAGTTAGAATTTAGTTCTGAGGCCGCTGTCCATGAAAGCAACGCTTATACCCCGTTTACACTTCGCTCAAATGGACTTGGGTCGCGACATGGGCAATGCGCGAAAGGCAACGCGTGCGGTAACGCGAGAGAGAGCGAGAGAGCGTTGACGTTCTTGTTGCCACAGACATGAGCTGCGTATAAACGCAGCATCAGCGTGATAAATCAACATCGGTCTATGCTGCGCTGTACTGCGCTGTGCTGTGCTGTGTTTCTTAAGCTACGTTTTTTTAACAATCAAAATCAAGCTGTGCTGCGCTTTGCTTAGCTCAGTATTAAAAGGGCGATGGAGGGGCACGTAGCGTGCTCCATGTTTGAAAAACCTAGAACAGCTCGACACAGCGCGGCTCAGCACGGGCGGGTAGCGCGCCTCGCTCGAGACTGCTGCGTTTTTAAACAGAGCGTAGCCTCACACAGCCCAGCACAGCATGGTTTGTTTGTATCCTCCTTAAAATATTAGACGAGCGAGTTGACCAAACATAGCACAGCGCAGTACAGCGCAGCATAGCTCGATGTTGATTTGTCACCCTTAAGGTGAATAGGTGGTAAGGCAAATTCTCGCTCTCGTTCGCTCGCTTCGACACGTTTGAAGACTTAAAATCACTCAAACCATTTTCTAAAAAGCGGCAATTTCTGTGCAATCACATTGCGCACAGTTTTGTAAAAATTTCATTTTGATCGATTTAGGTATTCCCAATAAAAAGTTTTTTAAGTGCGAAAACTATACTAGTAAAAATGAAAACTAGCATGAAACTGACATTGGCAGAATTATGACAATAGCCACAATAACCAAAACGGAAGTTGAAGTTGAGACTCATCTGAAGTTTCCGAATGTGTTACTGCCTCAGACCAAATAAAAACTAAAAGACGGACTTCTGTGCACAGCAAAGTGAAGCCGGTCAAACTACGCCTCGCACGCACACACCAAATCGGCCCACGCAACACATCTTTAGAAAACTGGCTTCACTTTTCTGTGTGTGTGCGTTTAGTTGTGTATGTACACGGGGCGAGGCGTAGTTTGACCGCAACACATCTTTAGAAAACTGGCTTCACTTTGCTGTTCACAGAAGTCTGTCCTTAGTTTTTATTTGGTCTGAGGTTACTGCAGATTTAGCGGGCATGGGCCTTGGTTTTAGAGATACGTATCTAAATTGTTGCCGTTACAGAGCCGTGACATTTTACTACGCTCATATTTTCGCGGCCGCGATACAATTTTAAACAAGTTTTGTTGTTCTAAAAAAATATGTGACGTTTTTATTTGATTTTTAGACGTGTCCGTTTCACTTGTTTGTATGCCAGTCATAGATTGATGCAATATTTGAATAGTTGATAGTGGGAATAAAATAATAGGCCGACTGTAATGCCTAGGCATGGTAGATATCCAAATTTTTAGTACTCACTGCGGTGCTAAACGTGTCTGACGTTGTATTTAATTGCATAACTGTAGTGTAACGATTAGGTATACTTCTTGAATGAACGAATGAATGAATGAAAAACTCTTTATTGTACACCAAAATTAACAAAAACGCTTAAAACATAAAGTAAAATAGGTAGTACAATGGGCGGTCTTATCGCTGAAAGCAATCTCTTCCAGACCTTACAAGACACCACCTGTCCTTACAGGCTGATGCAATTTGATATTGTTCTAAAAAGCTCTTATTTTCAGGTGACAGAAGAAAACGAACCCGTGGTCCCTTACCACTGGGTGGAGGCCACGGTTAACGTTACCATCAAGGAGATACCGGAGGAAGCGGTGGATAAGTCAGGGTCGATCCGATTCGTCAATGTCACCGCTGAGGAGTTCATTGTTCCTGAAGCTGATGTAAGTACTCTGTTTTTTTACTTATATTCATCCGTTTGACCGCAATCTCACCTGACGTTAAGGCGATGCAGCGATGACAAGAGCTAATGCATCTCTCGCTCGCACGTTTTCACATGTTGAAATATGGAAAATCACTAAACTCCCCCTACGTCCCTACCCCCAAAATGAGTTTTCATGACCCTTCATGATCCCGTTTGTCTCTCTTACATAAAAATGAAAATGAAAGTATTTCAGACATTTACAATAACCCCTCTACTACACTATTGAAAAGTTATTTATGTAATTCCGAATGTTACCAAAAAAAAACCATTTGAACACAATGTTTAGAAATAGTGCAATTGGGCACATAATATTATATCCAGCATGAAGCTATCCGGGCGAAAATCTGCGTATACCTACGTTACACGTTTTGGTGTCTAAAATCCGTTTCTGATTGAAACTAGGTTTATTGTGTACTTCGACGTTCATAACGCTACCACAGAATTTATCAAACTACTCGTACTATCCACGAGGTCTCAGTTATCCAAGACCTTGGCCTGAATTGTAGTTAGTTTCATCACGGGACACATTGAGGGTGTTTAACGAGTTAGCACAGGGGATAATTGCCTGGGTAAGGCTACGGGAAAAGTATGCAATGACCTACATAACTATACATGTATAAGTAGGATTGAGTTATAGATTCTACTATAAATTCTAAATTTTATCTGTGATAAAGTATGAGGTTAGAGTAGGACTCTGAGGTATAGATTCAACTATAAATTCTAAATATATTTGTGATAAAGTATGAGGTATGGTGCGGACGGTGGTATTTCAGACATGGGCTAAAAAATGGTGTAAATGTTCACACATACCCATAGTCCTATGCCTATATTAAATGATCAACATTAGCAATGAGGTAATGACCACATTAAATAAGCTCGTATCGATAGATTACCTATAAACCTATTTAGTAGTACGTAACTTAGGACTTTTGAACTAGTTGCGCCCCGCGGATTCACCCGCGCAGATTTACATCCCGGTATTCTCATGGGATAAAAATTAGCCTTTGTGTTATTCCAGACTAAAATCAATCTCTCTGCCAAGTTTCATGCAGACCCGATCAGCCGTTCCGGCGTGAAAGAGACAAACATCCATCCAAACTCACACAGCCTTATTATAAACAAATCAAACCTGGGTTTAAACCTAGCTCAAGTCACGTTTTCTTATTATAAACAACTTAAACCTGGTTTATCTCATAAATTTAGGATCATCTCAGGTTTATCATTTTCGTATTACAAAAGACACTTTAGTCGAAGACTACATAGTACCTGAGATAGTCCATGATTCATCATCACAGAACATAATCATTCAACAAATATCCACAGACTATAACAAATTATGGCAATCAATCGTTCATTCATTTTGGAATCACCAACTTATCTGAGCCGGTCTGAAGTTAGCCGCTTGTGCATAAATGGCCAATAGTGAATCGAGAATTCTCTAAACAGCTAACTTCAGACCGGCTTAGATAAGTTGGTATAACTGTACTCTCTTGCCGCAGGCTAAAGTCATATGCGCATACTACCTCGTCTTTCGTTTTAACGATTCAATTTTTAGTTTCTCTTCTTGACTCAGATCTCCGCCTTTTTGTTTAAAATCTCGTTATCAACTTGATATTGACAAATTCGTGGCAACCCATGCGTTTTGACATTTCAAATTTAGATCGGAGTCTAGAGTTTGAAATGTATGTTGGATAATGCAGTGCTACAAGTTGTTTTATTGAATAAACTTATGTGGGAGACCAAATAAAATTTGGCAAAATTAGATTTTTATTAGTTAGACCATACTTAAACTAGGGGTCGTTCGGGTTTATCTTTAAACCGTGGTTTAGGGGATAAACTCCGTTTTATAATAAAGTCTGGTCTAAGTCTTTGATTTTTCTATAGAGCAGGGACCAACTTCGGTATCAAAGTTAGACCACGGACCAGTTAGTCCTGGCTTAAGCCTAGTCTAACTCACATTTTTATAATAAGACGGACAAACTTTCGCGTTTATAATGTAAGTAGGATATTAGTAGAATTTTTATAAAACTAACTCTGTCTCTTTCCCACAGGGTACGAGCAAGAAGGACAAGCTGCACCGCACTCTCTCACTCCTGTACAACACTTCCATGGATAACGTCGATGTATTCACTGTGTTCAGCAAGCCAACTGTGAAAGACGTCTTCCTAGACGTGAGGTTTTCCGCCCATGGCTCTCCGTACTACCCGCCGGAGAAACTTGATAGTATGGTTACGGGGATTCAAGAAAAGGTTAGTATTTATCCGTTTTTTAACCTTTTACGTGAAACAAAAAAAAGGGTATTAAAAAAAACCAAAAGATTTCGATTTGTAGGATTTGAACCCACGGCTGTCCTAGTAAAAATTATTAAAAAATTACAGCAAAGACGTACAAATATAAAAATCTTTTCTTGACAATCCTTGACTGGATAAGAGCCTTATACTAAGCCTTATAATAAGTTATTTTAACAATATCAAATTATGCTAAGGGTTTCATTACCTGTAGCAAAGCATTGCTTTGCAAATCACACACAGTATGGACGTACCCTACGATATGCACTCCATCAACTTGAGGCATACAGATGATCAGCCTCATGAGCACGAATTTCACCGGAAACCACACCTTTTTAACCGAAACAGCAACGCTGCTTTGCTGCAGAAAAAGGCATGGTGGTTTATAAGTTTGCTAAATGTCCAGCAAGACAGCAATATCTAGCCAAAACTATGCAAATCTTATAGGTATTTAAACCGAAAATTTGTGCGAATAATTATTGGAGCGGCCAGAAATACCGTTCGAAATTTCAACGCGTTTCCTAGCCAATTAAAATTCTTGTTAAGTATCAATTTTACGTCAAGTTGTCGTCTGCACTCAAACAGTAGCTTTTATGATTTCCGTTCAAAGCAAGATGAATATTTCCTGTAGGTACTAAGTCTGAGTTCGTTTTTCGTTTTATGTATCGCCAGGTCGTTTTAAACGACTTCCAAGAGGAGGTTCTAGTTCATCAGGTAGGTATATGTATACATGCATATGTATACGTACGTCAGTAGGTACGTATATGTACATATTAAGTATTGTTTTGTATGTTCAACGATATTTCCGCCAATAGTGAATCGATTTTTTAGATTATTTTTATTATTTTAGTCAATTTTTAGATCGAAATTATTTACTCCGGAGGTACTCCCATTATCACCAAGTCGGGATCTGATGATGGAATGGACCTATGTAACAAAATCTTAAGTAAATTTTGACCGACTTTCCGGTTTCCGGTTGAGCTGAAATTAAGTAAATTTTGAAAGACTTCCCAGTTTCCGATTGAGCTGAAATTAAGTAAATTTTGACCGACTTCCCAGTTTCCGATTGAGCTGAAACTAAGTAAATTTTGACCGACTTCCCAGTTTCCGATTGAGCTGAAATTAAGTAAATTTTGACCGACTTCCCAGTTTCCGATTGAGCTGAAATTAAGTAAATTTTGACCGACTTCCCAGTTTCCGATTGAGCTGAAATTAAGTAAATTTTGACCGACTTCCCAGTTTTCGATTGAGCTGAAATTAATTAAATTTTGACCGACTTCCCATTTTCCGATTGAGCTGAAATTAAGTAAATTTTGACCGACTTCCCAGTTTCTGATTGAGCTGAATTTTTGCCTACTTATTTGTATTGAGATTCGATCATTGCCTCTATCAAACTGCTGAGAGTCTCCTTAAAAAAAACGGCCAGAAGTTAAAGAAAACAAAAAATGCCGTTGTAATTACAGGCACATGAGGTTTAACATCAGTATACCTCAAGTTGATGGACGCAGGGCAGTGCATCGTAGGGCACGTTCCTATTGTGCGTGACCTACGGGGCAATGTTTTGTTTATAGGTGATGGTTACCACTTAGCATCAGGTGGGCCATCTGCTTGTTCCATCAGCTAGTTGAAAAAAAAAAGAAAAAAAACGTAAAACTGAGCAGATTCCAAGAATACCTAAAAGTCTAAATGAGAATTATTTAAGTTGTTTTTCATAAGAAATTATAAGTACTTGGTATTTCAATGCCGGATAACAGCTTTTCCTTATATTTTCAATTCGTGCCATCTCTTGTAAACCATTATCCCACCTTTTCAACTTTTTTGTCGGGGTTTGTTATTTACTGTACTTACAAAATAAACAATTATTCTATTTAGCGTGTGTCAAATGTTATTAGACGTGCCGCTACCTACCCCTCAGATATTAAAATTTGTCAAAGTATCAAGTGCACCAAAAGATAACAGGTAATCATTACCTGGTAATGTATCCGACGGGTTATAGTTAACCGACTTCTAGCGATCATCGTCATATCCTCAGGCAGTAAATAGTGAAACAAGTTTTTTTTATATTAAACTGTATGATTAAAATAAAATATTTTACTAAACCTTTGTAACTCTCTTAAAAGTAGATTTTTTACCGTTTTCCATGATAACTTTAGTT
This sequence comes from Plemyria rubiginata, assembly GCA_963576535.1. Lineage (NCBI taxonomy): Eukaryota > Metazoa > Arthropoda > Insecta > Lepidoptera > Geometridae > Plemyria > Plemyria rubiginata. The sequence continues at coordinate 6,878,033 of OY754926.1, forward strand.
TTTAAACTAATTGTGCCCCGCGGTTTCAGATTTAAATCCCGGTATTCTCACAGGATAAAAAGTAGCATATGTGCTATTCCAGACTATGATCTATCTCTCTGCCAAGTTTCATCGTCAAGTTCTCTGTCAAGTTTTTGCTTATTAGCGATAAGACCGCCTATTGTACATATCTCTTTTTTTATACCTTGTCTAATTTTTTGTTAGTTTGTAAGGTGTACAATAAAGCATTTTCATTCATTCATTCATTCATTCATCCAGATCCGTTCAAGCCGTTCCGGCGTGAAAGAGTAACAAACATCCATCCATCCATACATACATACTTTCGCGTTTATAATAATAGTAGTAGGCTCTGCAAAAGTTTTTAAATGTGTGAGCGTAAGGGACCGGAAAGAGTGGCGTATTAAAGAGGAGGCCTAGACTCAGCAGTGGGTGCAAAGAGGCTGAAATGATGATGATGTGAGCGAGAGTTGCCTTGTCTTGTCGTTTCCTTGTCTTAGCATAACAAATCGGTTTTTGGTTTATATTTCGGGACTTGGGTATATTTCGGTATCCCATACAACCGCACCCACTGGAAGTTATCGCCACAAATTATTGGGAAACCACTGATCAGTTCCAATTTTGAACTCTGAATTAGTTACGAACTTGGCAGTTGGTTCCATATTGATTTTCTTGTATTCGATGTCTGTTCAAACCGTGGTTCAAACGCATTGCATAATTTTAAAACTATCGTATGCTTGAATGTATCACTACTCACTACATAGTATAAAACAAAGTCGCTTTCTCTGTCCCTATATCCCTATGTCCCTATATTTGCTTAAATCTTTAAAACTACGCAACGGATTTTGATGTGGTTTTTTTTAATAGATAGAGTGATTCAAGAGGAGGGTTTATATGTATAATACATGTTATACATGCATGATATAGTCGAAAAACAATGTGCACCCGTGCGAAGCAGAGGCGCGCGGGCGGGTTGCTAGTTTAAAAATATACTACCAACCCCTGGTTTCTGAAAGCGCGATCAACACTAATCGGCTGTCAAGTCGCTTGCTATCTCTGTTCAATTTAAAGTGGAAGCTGAAATAGCAAGTGACTAGACAGTTGATTAGTGTTGATCGCGCTTTATGAAACCGGTGGCAAGAGCGGTAGAGTTCTTTGTGAAAAGCTCGTCCGGGGAAGTACTACCACCATGCCTTTTTTGCCGCCAAACCGAAACAGCACGGTTTGAAGAGTGTGGTCGCCGGTGTAATAACAGGCACATGAGGCTTAAAATCTGTATGCCTCAAGTTGATGGAAGCAGGGTAGTGCATCATCATAGGGCACGTTCCTGGCGTGCGTGACCTGCGAGACAATACAACGCATATAAAAGGGTTTGTTATCAGTGATGGTTTTAGTTCTAATAAATAATTCCTTTTACAGCTGGAAGAGGAGCTTGAAGCTAAAATCTACATGGTGAAGATCGACGAATGTCTGATTGAGAAGGAGCAATGCGAGGATTCTTGCCGCAACGTGTTGATGAAAAACAACGTTCCACTGTCGGTGTATACCAACACCACGAGCTTTGTCGGAGTCAGCGCGAGGGTGGAGTCTGAATGTACTTGCGATGTGGTCGAGCCGCTCATCTGTTTAAATGGAGGTATGTTAATACATAAATAATATTTTTTCTTAATGGTGCTAGGAAATAAAGGTTCTTGGATCGAGACCGTGAACAGCGGCCCGATTACGCTAATGTCTGGCTGTCGAGATGGCTTTCAGTTTGACATTTGATTCCCATCCATCCTATATAATTGCTATTACACTATGGGAATCAAATGTCAAACTGAAAGAAAGAAAGAAAGAAAGAAAGAAAGAAAATACATTTATTCAACTACACAGACACATTACATAATGATAGATATACAGAAATTAAGTTACAATTTTACTCAAAATATACTACAATGAAACACAAATATATAATAAAAAATAAAAAACTGGAGAAGTGAAATATATAAGTGAAATATAGTGAAAGCCATCTCGATAGTCAGACATTAGCCTAATCGGGCCGCAGGAAAACAAAGCGTGAGACGCCCTCCTACCCGATGAACTGATGATGCGGTGTCAGTCGGTGGATGAAGAGGGATCAGAATGGTTCTTAGTGGAAATGTGTAGGGGAGGCCATGTCCAGTGGGCTACTTCAGGCTTATGAATATTATAATTTAAGCTATATTAATTATATAGACATATTGTTCAGAAAGGAAAGAAACAAATAAAGAAAAGGTTCTCATGGAAGACACAATACAATATGGAAGAAAAACTAAATGAAGAGATACCTACTCTTCATTTAGTTTTTCTTCCATATTGTAGTAGGAGTAAGTTGCCAAAGTAAGAGTCAAAGGTTGCCTGGAAGAGATCGCTGTTAGCGATATGGCCGCCATTGAATTATTACAATTTTTAGTTTTTAAGTTATAATGTTATCTTAATTTTGTTGTGATATCTATCTAAGTACTAGATCGGTACCGGCCGGGTGGATGCGAACCGTGCCTGAATTAAAGCTGTGAGCTCAACAATGGTCCGTAACGAATAACATGCGATGGGCATAATTAGAAACTAATAGTGTTAATGTGTGAGAGTTAGAAGTTAGCCGAAGCATGTCCTAGAATTAGCAACAACTTCGCGACAAATCCCTTGGGCTGTGCAGTGGATTATAACCCTTAACTCGAACCTGCCGTAGGTCTTAAGTCCCTGAACGACGACCGAGTAAAACCGAGGTCTTATGGCTCGTCGGTAAAGCTCTAGTCTTTAAGGCGAATACAAGAGCTAATGTGGCTCTCTCTCGCACGTTTTGACTTGAGATTAAAATCACTAAACCCACTATCGAAAAATCGCAATCAAGCATTTTTTGTGCAATGGCGCACATTTTAGTAAAAAATTCATTTTGATCGATACCAGTTTTCCTATTCAAAATTACTTTAACAGTATTCAAAATTACTATAACAGCTATATTTAAATTCCATCGGAAAATTTATTGATTTCGTAGCTGTTTAGTTGTAAAAATTTAAATTGCGTGCTCCATACGCATTTGGGTTAGACTAAGTAAATTAAAATTATATAAACTTAAAAAATATGAAAATTCTGTAATAGTCAGCATTCGCTGGTTATACAAGCTTTCCTAATTCTAGTGCTGCGTGAAACTAGTACCTAAATTCACATTCACTTTCAGACGTTTTATAGGGATCTTTCTAAATAATAATCTTCATAATCTTAAATAACAACGGATTGGGTCCCACAAGGTCGGCGCCGTCGAGGTAGACCCAGAAGGAGATGGTGGGATGATCTCGATTGTCATAAAGACTGGCCCACTGTGGCCAAGGATCGAGAAGTGTGGAAGAGAGGGAGGGAGGCCTTTGCCCTACAGTGGGATGACACAGGCGAAAAATAAAACAAGAATTCTATGGAATGGCATAGAATCCTTATGACTTTGTCGAGTGTCCATCATGAATAATAAATACGATTGACTTTATGGCGTGTTCATAGATCTGTCCTTCCTCAGGAACCCCCTTCGCAGACAAATGCGAGTGTCCCGATGGTCTGTCCGGACCGCATTGCGAGCAGACCTCAATCGGCTTCCACGGAGATGGGTGGGCCATGTACGCGTCACCACCGGCGTGCCACGAAGGGCACGTGACCTTAACTGTGACGTCACACACACGGAACAGCCTGATCTTCTATCTGGGGCCGCTGAAGCATAACCCGCTTTTGGATGTGCAAGGTATTTTAGCTTTTGTATCTGTTAGATTAAAGTTGAATTCAGTATTTTAATGACCCTTACTGTGACGTCACACATACGGATTTCATTTCTTGGGCCCGCTTGGATGTGCAACGTATTGTAGATTTTATCGAAAATAACTTGCTACCAAAAACTTCACCCGCAAGAAAACACAAATTGAAATACATTTCTGAGAGCAATAACAATAAGAACAATGGTGATTCGGAAATTTAATTATTTACCGCAATCCAGTCACAAACACAGCCACTGTAATTTAAACTTTATTTACAAAAGTTCTGAGTCTCAATTGGTATTAAAGGTTTTCTACTTGAAAAGCAAGCACCGCGATTCTACTGCCAAATTGCCAATCTTGCTGAGTGCCTCTAGTCCTGTGTAGTTAATTTGTGTCAACTACAAATGCAGTTGAAAATTTAATTTACGTCATAAATTTCAAGATATTTTGAGCTGAAACTGAAGAAAACTCTGAACTACGATATCAAATCGATTCGAGTGTTTGTTCAATGAAATTGGTATTCCGATAAATGAGTGAAAAGGCATGTATAGAATAACTTAAAACGACAAGCATGCACTGAGAGAAATTTACGTAGCCGGATTACTTAATTTATGTAGCGAAACGATACAGAATGACGATTGTAGCCGGAACCATGTCGCGTACGTAGCTATACTTAAGTAGCCGGCACCATGAATTTTTTTATTGACCGGCATACTTAATTTACTCCTGTATCATTTTGCTACTTAAAATAAATAGCATGCAATCCTCACCTATTTTGCTACTTAAAATAAATAGCATGCAATCCTCACCTATCCTACTAAATACATTCATTGTATACGTACTTTACTGGCTCAGACTACTAACAGTATGGGCTCTCCTACTTGTGCAATGGTGTCGAATACGTACTGTACCGGCTCTGACTACGTACAGCATGGTGTGTCCTACTTATGTAATGGTGTCGAATACGTACTGTACCGGCTCTGACTACGTACAGCATGGTGTGTCCTACTTATGTAATGGTGTCGAATACGTACTGTACCGGCTCTGACTACGTACAGCATGGTGTGTCCTACTTATGTAATGGTGTCGAATACGTACTGTACCGGCTCTGACTACGTACAGCATGGTGTGTCCTACTTATGTAATGGTGTCGAATACGTACTGTACCGGCTCTGACTACGTACAGCATGGTGTGTCCTACTTATGTAATGGTGTCGAATACGTACTGTACCGGCTCTGACTACGTACAGCATGGTGTGTTCTACTTATGTAATGGTGTCGAATACGTACTGTACCGGCTCTGACTACGTACAGCATGGTGTGTCCTACTTATGTAATGGTGTCGAATACGTACTGTACCGGCTCTGACTACGTACAGCATGGTGTGTCCTACTTATGTAATGGTGTCGAATACGTACTGTACCGGCTCTGACTACGTACAGCATGGTGTGTCCTACTTATGTAATGGTGTCGAATACGTACTGTACCGGCTCTGACTACGTACAGCATGGTGTGTCCTACTTATGTAATGGTGTCGAATACGTACTGTACCGGCTCTGACTACGTACAGCATGGTGTGTCCTACTTATGTAATGGTGTCGAATACGTACTGTACCGGCTCTGACTACGTACAGCATGGTGTGTCCTACTTATGTAATGGTGTCGAATACGTACTGTACCGGCTCTGACTACGTACAGCATGGTGTGTCCTACTTATGTAATGGTTTCGAATACGTACTGTACCGGCTCTGACTACGTACAGCATGGTGTATCCTACTTATGTAATGGTGTCGAATACGTACTGTACCGGCTCTGACTACGTACAGCATGGTGTATCCTACTTATGTAATGGTGTCGAATACGTACTGTACCGGCTCTGACTACGTACAGCATGGTGTGTCCTACTTATGTAATGGTTTCGAATACGTACTGTACCGGCTCTGACTACGTACAGCATGGTGTATCCTACTTATGTAATGGTGTCGAATACGTACTGTACCGGCTCTGACTACGTACAGCATGGTGTATCCTACTTATGTAATGGTGTCGAATACGTACTGTACCGGCTCTGACTACGTACAGCATGGTGTGTCCTACTTATGTAATGGTGTCGAATACGTACTGTGCTGGCTCAGTCTACATACAGCATGGTATGTTCTACTTACGTACAGGTTTAGTACAAGTACTATACTGGCCCAGATAACTTACAGCATGGTCTTTTCTACTTATGTACAGGTAAGAGTACACACTATACCGGCTCAAAAATACTACAAGTTGCATGGATAAGAGCCAGTATAGTACGTAAATAAGGCCTAAACATAAGTGGAAAACACAATGTTGTATGAATACGAGCAGGTATAGTACATGAACAACACCTAAGCGTAAGTAAAAACACCATGTTGTATGGATACGAGACAGTATAGTACGTACCTATACAACGCCTAAACATAAGTAAAAACACAATGCTGTATGAATACGAGCTGGTATAGTACATGAACAACACCTAAGCATAAGTAAAATCACCATGTTGTATGGATACGAGACAGTATAGTACGTACCTATACAACGCCTAAACATAAGTAAAAACACAATGTTGTATGAATACGAGCTGGTATAGTACATGAACAACACCTAAGCATAAGTAAAAACACCATGTTGTATGGATACGAGACAGTATAGTACGTACCTATACAACGCCTAAACATAGGTAAAAACACAATGCTGTATGAATCCGAGCTAGTATACTACATAAACACATTTTAAGCATAAGCAAAAAACACCATGTTGTATGGATACCTATATACCAATCAGTTAAATATATAATAATAATACAACATCTAAACTTTAAGTAAAACACTCCATGGTATTGAGTCCGAGGCAGTATAGTATGTCAGTAAACCACATTTAGTACATAAGTACTTCCAAGTAAAAATAATAAAAATATTTAGTGATATCATATTATTATATTTTCATTTTTACATACATAGGTAGGTATTATTATTAAATGTCAAATTAAAAAATTGCACCTTTTTTATAAACAGTACAGTGAATAAAACAGTAAATATGAGCGATGGCTCATAATTTTTGCTAACTAGGCTACTCAACAAGTTCAAAAACGTGTTAACCCTTAACCACCTACCATCCGTCTCATCCGAACTCTGAAAGTGAAGAATTTACTATTTTTTTGTTGAAGATTTGATTATAATGAAAAAACTTTGATTTTATATTATAACTTGTTGATTATTATTCTATGCCATTATTTTTGTAGATCTCATTTTTTAAAATATTTTTTTTTGAAAAATTGTTGATTTTTAAGTGCCTTGTTGGCTTTAATAAATACTTTGATATGTCTTTAAATTGATTTTGATTAACAAACAAACCTTACTGCCTTAGATTTTACAAACGAAAGCCATTTCGCTCCCGAGTCACTGAGACGTATATGGTAGGTGGTTGTGTGACTAAATAGGTGGCAGGTGGTAAAGGGTTAATAATAAAATAAATAACTTGTTAAATAAATAACACGTTTGTGAACTTGTTGACTAGCCTAGTTAGCAATATACATTGACCTCACAAAAATTCTCAATTTTATGGATACATATACATATATATAAATAAATATACATATGTATATTTATACATATATATATGTATATTTATTTATTTATTATTTATTTTTACAACAAACTTGGAAAGCTTATTTACGATTAACTGTGGCGATACCACCTTGAAGTTTGAATGCGTTAGAAACACTGGTAGAAAGCGCTGCTTTTATCAGAATTTCATACATTCTGCCCCTTAACAAAAGGTACGTTCCATTTCTTAGATTTGAAAAACAAAAAATCAAATTTAAGAAATGGAACGTACCTTCTGTTAAGGGGCAGACTGCCGTCGATGACCTTCTCGCTCCCACATATTGACCTTTTGAAAGATATAAAAACACTGAACCTAAAAATAAAAAATAGCAAGCAACAATATATGTTGTGTGCAATTCAATTGCACACAGTTCAGCAAAAAGCTCATTTCGATCTAAGCAAGTTTGCATAAGTACGAAAACTAGAAAGGTAAACATTTTCGTATGAAAACTGCTTGAATCAAAGTGATGTTTTTGCTTTCAAACACTGTTGCTCGCGATTTTTGATTTTTATGTTCAGTGATTTTTTAACTTTCAAAAGGTCAATATGTGCGAGCGAGAGGTACATTGACGGTGTCAGCCCCTTAAACTAAAGTAATAATCAAAGCAAGAGTACGCGGGCCGCCAGCCGGGTCCACCATCAAATAAATACAATACATCTTACAAATATCTTACAAATATATTACAAAATAATAGCAGGAGCGAGCAAAGTGTCTGTGTCTGGTTAACATTTTAATTGTCAGGATTTTTAAATAGTCCCAGATCAGTCAACAGAGTGTTTACAGTCTGTGCGTTTTTGTTAAACTTAGTTTAAAAAATCCCAATTGTATGAATAGCCACACCTCAGCACATTCTTCAGTCAGGGTAACAGGCCCCAGTTGCATGAAATATTTTGCACGCAGTCTAATGCTGTTATTAATTTGTTAAAATGGTACACCGTATCGTTAATCACTACGTAGGCAGCTAAAACTTCCGTCACAGATTTTCCAACATAAATTACAAACGGCTGCAACGTGCGACCTTGCTTGGAAATTTGGTTACCTCTGCTTCAGAAGACACTTGTTTGATGTAGGCATCGCAGATTTTTGCACGGGAGAATTTAAGTTTCTTTTTGCATTTCCGTTTTCTTGCAGGCGAAATATTGATCATGTATGCTAGAAGCAGAAGACTTACGTTCTTAATGGTCTCTGGGTCGCTTTCTGAAAAAAATAAAAAATAATCAGGATGACTTTAAACGATCGTCTTGTACGCTAGGGAATATAGGATTTTACGAAATGAGGCTATAAGGCTTAGTTGGGCAGCTGTACCAAAATCTGTCAAAAACATGACATTTAAGTACTTTTTAATTCGTATCAACCGATAAAGCTATACAAACTGACGTATTTAATAATACATATTTATGTATTATTAACTATGCTGTACCAAAAATATAGGTACCTACCTAAAATAAACCTATGTAAGAGCGATAGAAACAGGGACGACGGAACAAAAACCGACAAGTAGGTATATATTTAAGGACAGACAGACAGACAGATGGACAAACAAAAACTATAAGGGTGGGTAGTAAGTAATTTTTTTTTATATATATTTTATAAATATTTTTTAAGGGGATATTATGAGCGGTCCTTTTCAAAACCATCCACTGGGGGATCCACTGGTGATAGACGTCGGGGACACTTGGGAATAACCCCTCAGATACTACTTACCCTGGATCAGGCCAAATAAAGTAGAGGAGTAGTGTTTATCTCTACTTTGTCGAGCTTTTTGTTTGGCGTAGTCTATTATTTCTTCTTTCTTTAGATCAAGCATAGAGAAAAGACTGTTCTCTTTCCCGGGTTACATTGATTTAAAATCTTCTTGAAGCTGTAACAAATTTATTACTTTGTTAACGAAAGTACATTCTCGCCTAGTAGCTACCTGTATACCTAAGTATACCTATGTAAATAATGTATGTATGTATGTAAGTAGGTAAATGGTGGCAATAAAAAAATTAATAAGAACAGAAAGTAAAAAATTTGCAGTTCATCTACTTGTGTTCATAGTATGAACACAGAACAAAGTAGACAAACTTCATAGAAATATCCACACAAACTTTTACATTTATCAAAGTCATCATCATCATCAGCCTACAGAAGTCCACTTCTGCCCTATACATTTCTAGGAATAACGATTCTGAGCCCTTTCCATCCACCGACTTTCCGATTAAACAAAGTGTGTTTTTATAATAATATTTGTAGGATAGATAACCTACCAGGGTATATCCTTGGGGTTGTTTTAAAGCCGGAAAATTGTTGAAGTATTCTGCTATTTCTTGGCCGCTATTATTATTAATTTTCAACAGGTAATTTCTTGTTTCAGCCCACTTCTCTTCCACAGTCTTCCAGGGGTCTACATAATTTTTCAACCACGTGAGATTGTCATCATTGATTTCCTCTGTGAATGATATAACTCATGTTTACTCAATTTATTGCCCATTTCATATACCTACCTGCCGGTTATAGAATATCGACGAAAAAAAAAGATAACATAGGTAGTTTCAAATTCATCAACTACTTTCAAAGTTAGTTAGGAAAAATAATTATGATTAGTAATAATTTGACCTTAGTCATAGCTAGATATTTCAGTCAAGTACCTAGGCAAAAAGTTTAAAAGTAGGTACCTAGGCTGCGGCCTAGTCATAAGGCTGTTTTTACTTTGGAAAGGTTATTATTATAAGGTGGAAATAAAGTGGCCTACACTCGTAAAAAACATATATCTGGCATTGCATTTATATACTACCTATCTAATCTTAGTGCTTAGCGTAGGTACCTAGGTAAATAAAATGCAAGTCTGTCCCGCAACGTGAAAATTATAGCTGGAGGCGTTCATTTTAGGTAGGTAGGTATTTGACCTAAGACGTAAAATCTAGAAACAAAATAGCAAGGGTTGAACATTTCACTGCAAACTTACCGCGAAATACTTGTCCGTAGGTCTCCAATTTCAGATCTGATAAGAAACTAAGACCATTCTTTTTTCTTGCGCAGTCGCCGGCGCCGTCTGCATCAACAGTGCGCACCGCAACGGCAGACACTGACACTTCGCTCACTTCTGCCATTATTTTGTACCTACCTAATAATGTGTACCCTAGATAAATGTGGAACTAGAATTTTATTTGAAGCTAATAACTCAGAATAATATATGCGCGCCGGCCGCCTCGCCGCATGGCGCGGCGGCGGCCCGAGAAAAGAGTGTTTTGACTTGAGTGTTTTGCTAAAACTTCTAATTGCAAGCCAGTGTTGCAAGACCAAGGTTTCAAAATCCAGCCAGATATCCAAAAAAATATGCAGATTCATTACACGCATCGCATCGTTGGTAAAATTATCAAGATTTAAAGTAAATTACGAAAGAGATAAAATATAAACACACAATGAATCTTATTCTCAACAATGGCTAAGTTGTGATTTACTTTTTCTCAGTAAACAAGATGTCGCACGCCACCACTGTGATCACAGACTGTGTGATACATTCCAAGTACTTACAATAATATAATTTGAAAAAGTTCGCAGTAAATAAATTAAATAAAAACCGGGCGTCTATAGCCAGCCAACCTTTCAAAAAGGTTTAGACTTTAGCAAATTGGATAAAAGGTAATTTAATACAGAAGTTTTATTCTATTCTCAAACATCATTATTTTTCATCAATAGTCATGAATCTGATGCATATTTTTGGAACCATCGGTCACAACTCACAAGTTGCCGTCGCATTGTCAAATTGGCAACACTTACCTACACTAATTTGGCGCCTACAGGGCTAGGTACTTATAAGTAATCGGAATACGTATTTTAATGATCCGGCATACTTACTACGTAGCTAGGTAACAAAACATAGAGGGCTAGGTATGCTTATAAGTAATCGGAATACGTATTTTAATGGTTCGGCATACTTGTACGTAGCTAGGTAACAAAACAAACTTCTATAGACAGGTAGGTAGAGAATAGGTACTAGGTAATAAAATTACCAAATTATGTGGGTACGGCTACGGCTTAAATGCCGAACTTAACTTTACTAAGTAGGTTTTATAAAAAGGCATAGGTACATGCAAATAACCTACATTAGGTACCTAGTTGAATGGATTATACCTACCTACGAAAATTTATAATATCTAGGCAGGTAAGGTACATGGTACATGCGTTTGATCTTTTCTTTCCACTTATTGTTTTTCAAGCAGAGTGTCTGTCCAAGTTTTTACAGCACATTATTACACCTGTGTACCTATGGTGTACATGTTTTTGTATTGCCTAGGTAGGTACGTCAAACTCAGTTGAATTGGCACTACACTGCAACTCCTGTTATTTTTATTTTGTAAAAGGATCATACAAAATAACGGTAGGAACCAAGCCGTAAGATTGTTGCCTGTTCTTCTATGCTTGGTCGCGTGGAACTGGCACCTAGACTTACCTAGCTATAAAATGTTTCAAAGTGATCATACTCAAACTGCAAGTTTATAAAAATCGGGTACCCGCATCAGTCGGTAGGTAGGTATTCCAGCTTTTAAATCACAAGCGCAACATTGAATCATTGGGCAAGGTTCGCACATAAAACTACTTGAAACGCCTACCTACCTACCTACCTACCCAACAAAAATTACGCGTTGTCGTTATTTATAATATTATTATTATTATTATCATCTATTGTAATAACCTACACTAGTGGTTCGCTGGTTCGCCCCGAACTGAGATCTTGTGATGTTCGCTACAGACTTGCATGTTTCGACTCATAGGTACCTAACATAGGTACCTACCTACTTTCGACTTAAATTCTGACTAGGTAAGTACTTAAGGCGTTGACAACACCTAATATTTCTCTCGCTCGCACGATTCGACATTTTGTGAAACAAACATCGCAAACAACCATTTTGTGTGCAATCACATTGCGCACAGTTTAGTAAAAAAATCATTTTGATTGATGCAAGTTTTCCTACTCAAAAGTTTGCTTGAGTACGAAAACTAGAAAAGCAAAACGTGCGAACGAGAGTCACATTAGCTCTTGTCTTCGTCTTAAGTACCTACCTACTTCCTACTAACTTGGTGGTAAGGTAACCAAGTTTCAATTCAACTTAATTGGACCATTTATTGAAGAGTTCCGTTGAACAGACTTTGACTCCATCAGCAGACCAGCTCGCTGTCACCACTAAGTACTAAGTATGTATGTACCTATGTAGAGGTACTTAGCTATACCTAGTCATCGCATACCTATTGGTACACACCTAAAGTAATTAAGTAAACTTATTTTTTTGTAAATACCTACATAACTACTTGAAATATTTTTTTATCTGCTTGTGTATGCTGTAATCTATTTAAAATACCTACGTAGCCATCAACCTTATTGTACGCTTATTGTACGTGGCTGTCATCTTTATTGTACGTATTTCCCTTAACGTTGTAAGTATACAGATACTGTGTAACAGGCTACTTATAATACATATCTCTCTACCTTTTGTAAGTAGGCGGAATACGTATAATGGTAAACCACCGACTCCTTAATGAATGTAGCTAGTCACATGCTGTAACTATGCCGCATGCTGAAATAATGATGTCAGCTATCTACAATACGTAGCTATCAACCTTATTTTACGTATCTGTCATCTTTATTGTACGTAGGTCCCTTATCGTTGTAAGTATACAGATATTGTGTAACAGGCTACTTATAATACATATCTCTCTACCTTTTGTAAGTAGGCGGAATACGTATAATGGTAAACCACCGACTCCTTATTGAAAGTAGCTAGTCACATGCTGTAACTATGCCGCGTGCTGAAATAATGATGTCAGCTCTTTACAACACGTAGCTATCAACCCTATTGTACCTACGTAGCAGCCATCTTTATTCTACGTAGGTCGCTTAATGTCGTAAGTATATAGATATTATGTTACAGGCTACTTAAAATACATATCTATCCAACTTTTGTAAGTAGGCGGAATACGTATAATGGTAAACCACCGACTCCTTATTGAAAGTACATGCTGTAACTATGCTGCGTGCTGAAAAAATGATGTCAGCTCTTTACAACACGTAGATATCAACCTTTTAGTAAGTAGACAGGAACAGGTTATAAGTATACAGATAAAAATGTGACCGGCTACATAAAATACGTATCTATCAATCGTAGGTAAGTAGGCGCAATACGTAACAGGTAAAGATTAAGTAGCCAGATGCTGAATGTGTACCTCATATTGATGCAATGGTGTCGGTTACTTATTCTAAGTAGCTGGCCACCATAAGCACTAAGTATGTAGAATCGATAACATTTTGTAAATACTGAAGCTACTTAAAATACGTAACTTTCAACTGCTTCTTGGTTATAAAGATGAAATAAGTATGCAACAACATTATAAGTACATTTCTGTAATGCCATTATGGAACATGGCCCGGCTTACAACTGCGTAAGTAAGATTCACCATTATTAGATAAGCGGAATATTTATTACGTATGCTACACTCGTAGTAAGTAGTAAATTGCATACACATTACAAAATCGGGTCATGTACGTAGCATTTTTTTCTCAGTGTGTGTAAAGAAAGTTGTGAGACCAAATGCGGCGAAAGAAATAGTTAAAGAAAAAAATATTTATGATCAAACCTTGTGCTGGGCAGATAGTTGATATAACCAACAACTGCCTCGTAAGTCACGCACGATAGGAACGTGCCCTACGATGCACTGCCCAGTCCATCAATTTGAGGCACGCAGAAGTTAAGCCTCATGTGCCTGTAATTTCACCAGCAACCACACGCTTCAGACCGAAACACAGCAACGCTGCTTGGCGGCCGAAAAATGTATGGTAATAGTTAGGTACTCGTACTTCCCCGAACAAGCCTTTCACAAGGACGTCAGGAGGTTCTTTTATTAAATAGTATTATTGGAATCACTACATAGTATAAAACAAAGTCGCTTTATCTGTCTAGGGACAGAACCTGAAGGAAAAGATCCTGACGTCCTTTTTAACGTAACTGTACCTAAATAGTATTGTGGTCTGTGATTGTACATGTACACTATATCAATAACTACCAACGCCCCGCGCGTCCCTGCTTCGCACGGGTGTACAAATCATGCATGTATTATAAAATATATTATAAACCTTCCTCTTGAATCACTATCTATTAAAAAAACCGCATCAAAATCCGTTGCGTAGTTTTAAAGATTTAAGCATACATAGGGATATAGGTATGATTTGTACACCCGTGCGAAGCAGGGGCGCGCGGGGGGGTCGCTAGTTATTGATATAGTGTACATGTACAATCACAGACCACAATACTATTTAGGTATAGTTACGTTAAAAAGGCCATCGGTCGCACACAGATTAATAATGATTTAATATGGGATATAATCCCTATTTATAAATTACCCAGCCCGCTAAACGTCTTACCAAGTTTCACATTACTGCAAAGAATTTAAGGCTTCCTTACCACACCAATCATGTACCTTTACAGCTTAAACGTTCCCAAAGTGCTTCAATTTGGATCTTACGTCTGATTAAAACCACAAACCTTCGTTTCTATTGTCGAACATTTCAGCGGAGGGCTCTCAACTCCACTTTCCACTTTAATGCGTACATGTACGGTTCATAATCCCGTAATTGCGTAACCGTATTCGTTCTTATAACAATGAACATGTCACACAGATTGGCGTTATGCCACAGTTGACGGCGTAGTTGTTAGACTGAGTAATGACTTTCTCACAATAGGCCATTGAAGAAATGGTATATTTTTGTGGGAATCAAGGCAAATGGTAGGCTGTAGACTCACCGCACTGATTGCATATTAATGGGGTTACTCTCGTTATACTCGTTTTTATGAAGCTTCATGTAACTACTCCTATAAGTACTACTAAACATGGGCATCAAAGCAGGACCAACAGTGGTACCTAAGTAAAGATGCTTGAAACATTTCAGCCTGACAGCCTTCACAGCTCAGTTGGTAGTACCTCTGCCTTCTGCGCCGTGGGTCGTGGGTGCTATCCCCACCGAGAACAAACATTTGCGCTATGAACATAGATGTTTGTTCTCTGGCTGGGTGTTATTGTATGTATTTAAAAAAAAGTATAAGTAGTATAATACCAGCTATCTGGTTCCCATATCACAAGCTTTGGCTTAGTTTGGGGCGAGATAGTGCTGTGTGTACCTAATGTCCACAAATATTTATTTATTTATTATTTAATTTTCGTCCAAATAGAGCAAACTTTTTGTATGCTCGCCTTATACTTTTAACAGTTTACTTTAAAGATTATTCTGATTCTGTTTATGATTCTGGCCTCACTCAAACTTCCTGAAATCTCCGGTACTACAAAACCTATAATACAGCATATACTGAGTCTTTTCATTGTTAGACCGACTATTTTCCGTATACCTACCACGAAGCACAGGGTTTAAATGTTTTTTTCTGCTCTGTACACCTGCGTACCATCAAAATGGGGTTAATAAATAACTTTTCATCCTTATTTTCTGTGTAGACATCTAAATTTTGTCAGACGTGCCTTCTGCTTCAAAGGGAAGAAGAAGCAGGTCGTCCCCTCCCCATAGACCATTGTTATGTCATGAGAACTAAGTAGATCAGAAGGCTCAGGATCATTCTTCCTGGAAATGTAGGGCAGCTTTTATTTATTGCAGAAGCTGTTTAAAGTTGTTCTCCGAAACATGTTTGTTTGCGATTTCTTCTACGAATTCAGTGATTTTATTTTGAAAATTGCTGTTTGGTTAACCGTTGGCAGGTTACTTAGAAATCTAAGCAGTATGCTTGTTTATCAGCGTCTTATTCTTCTTGTGGTATCAGCAGATTTTTGCGAAACAGCGAAGGATGTTAAGTGCGCCTCAAAGTACCTCCTCCTTTTGAGTACTTGAAACATGTATCAGAATTTTTAGGTTCTACATGCCAGTTTCCTCATGATGTTTTCCTTCACTATTTCCGAGTACTGGCACTGTGAACATTTTGAACAAAAAAACTCATTAGTGAACCCACGACCTCAGGATCGGAAGGCAGGGCCGCTACCACAAGACCACCAGAGCTCTAGTATCAAAAATACAAGGGATTTAATAAACCTTTGGTATCGAAACCCTAGCACAACACCTTGATCATAAAAAGTCGTAAATTTCAAGTAAAATACTTTTTATACCTACCTCTGTAACTGGCTCCATTTTGAGAGGGCAATCGAGTATGGTTTCTTATGTAGCCAGAAAACGCTGAATTTACGCAGGCATACTCGCACGTATACTCGTAGCTTTGAGGAATAAGTAGGAGATTCTAATGCCAATTCCGCGAAGTGCGATTGGTTGATTTAAAATTAAGTTTTTTTAGTATTAAAGAAAATTTAAGATAAAATAGAAGATATCTATTTGATACACAAACACGGGTATATTGCGCGTCATGCTAAAATAACGCTGGAAGGAGGGGGAGGGGGTGCGATGGCGCAAGTATTTTGAATGCGCAAACACATTGTTTATACATTACAAGAAAATCAAAAAGACGAAGAAGTAATGGGAAACTTCGGTATGGGCACAGCATTTCATTATTGTAATACTGCACCCGTTATTTGACGGGCGTAGTGCAGTCGGCGACAAAATCAACACTTTGTTGAATAAACAAGGAACTGATATCATTTATTTGAATAACAACACAACAAACCAGTTTTTGAATCTTTGAAGATTCAAAAACTGGTTTGTTGTATAACGTGCCTAGTGATAACAGTCCTACTTGTCGTGTATCCTACTAGTCGTGTATCCTACTTGTCGCCCACTGAATCAGAGACCTTTTATAATTTATGTGTAGTTGCTGCCCTTGTACTCCGGCGTCACGGAAGACCAGCATTGTAGTAGTGTATCAAATTAGTGCACAAACCTGGGTGACGGACGACCAATTTTTTTGTATTAACTAATATTTTTCTCTTTGTGTACTATGTCTCCTGTTTTTGTGACACAAAATAAAAGTTTTGATTTGATAATTTGAAACCAACTTAACACGTTACTTTTAGGGTTCATCAAAATCTTTGTTTCACTTTTGTTGTTGACCTCGTATCTCCTCCATCAGAGTTGCAATACCGCTAAAGCTGACTAATACAGAGGGTGTAACACAATCTCAATAAAATAAAAATTAAATGTTACCTACATTCCTGCGAATAAATGTTTTTTTTTTTTATATATTGGTGGACTTTTCACACAGCACTATCTAGCCCCAAACTAAGCTTATGCTTGTGATATGGGAACCAGATAGCTGATATACTACTTATATACTTTTTTTTTGTAAATACATACTTATAATATTATATAACACCCAGACAGAGAACAAACATCTATGTTCATCACACAAATGTTTGTTCACGGTGGGAATCGAACCCACGACCTACGGCGTAGAAGGCAGAACTTCTACCAACTGAGCTACGTAGGCTGTCGATTATTATTATTAAACTGCAATATGGTGCTTGACGGTCGTTTTACTACGCCGACGGAATTAAGGAAACTATTGCCTCCCGTTGCATTTGTAAGATGTTTCCCTAACGAAAGGTTGTAATGATTTTTTAATGATAACGTAATGACTGACAGGCGTGTTGCTATGATTTATGGACATTGCGTGATAGGTAACGCATATTCTTGCCAGTATTGGTCGGTTTGATAAATTATTATGAAATAAGGCTAAGTTTGTTTTGGTATTATTATAAGTATACCGGTAAATAAAAGCACTAGATAATGGACAGGGCTGTTTGTTCAACAATACTGTTTAGTGTTTGTTTTATAAAGTAAAAAAACTGTTAACTAAATAGTTGCGCCCCGCGGTTTCACTCGCGAGTAAAAAGCGTGATAAAAAGTAGCCTGTGTGATATTCCTGACTAATCTATCTCTCTGCCAAGTTTCATCCAGATCCGTTAAGCCGTTCCGACGTGAAAGAGTAATAAACATCCATCCATCCATCCATCCATCCATACTCACAAACTTTCGCGCTATTATATTAGTACTGTGACTATAGTTTGTCGTTACCACTTAAACCTATTTCAATGAGTGTATTTTGTCAACAGATTTCATGTCACTCGAGCTCGTGGAAGGTTTCCCCGTGCTTCTAGTGAACTACGGATCGGGCACTACACGTCTGAACAACAGCGTGGTTCAAGTGGCAGACGGCAAGCCGCATCTGATAGAGATAGTTCTGATGCGCAGCTCCATAGAGATGTTCGTTGATAGATGCAAGCTGTCTACCTGCATGAGCCTCGCAGCCCCGACTGGGCCGAGGGAGATTTTGAATGGTGAGTTTGTGGTTTTACCTTCTTCTTTTTGGAGGTTTTCTTCAGACTCTGTGAGAGCCATTTTTGTATGAATCGAACTAATTATATCGCAGGTCACATTTAAATGGCGTATGGCGTGGACATAGCGCGGGTGACTTCCTATTCCATTCAAGTTTCAGACAAAATTCCTGGGAATAAAGCACAATTTAGGATACAAGTTTTTTGCTAGGACATCCGTTGGACGTCCGAGCACACCGTGCTAACCTAAATTTATGCTTTATTTCCATGCATTTAATATGAAATTTGAGTAGAGTTTGAGTAGAAAGCCGCTCGCGCCATGACCGCGCCATACGCCATTTAGAAGTGGCCTGGTTCTAGGATTACTAAAATCTCAATATAACTGACGTAAAGCTTAAGACTAAGATTGTCTATCTATATATATTGTAAATTGTGGTCTTAAATGAGAATAAGAAGAAATAAATTAGAAGCACTGCTATATATATAGTAATACTTTACGTTTTATAAGTACAGTCATATGATCATCAGCCTACAGAAGTCCACTGCTGGAGATAGGCTGCCCCTATCCGTTCCCAGGAAGAACAATTCTGAGCCCTTTCCATCCACCGACTTCCAGTGGTTCTAACAATGTGTGTTATAAGAACGGTATAAGTTAATCTGTTGTATTTTCTACAGTGAACGGTCCGCTTCAATTGGGAGGATCCAGTGTAGACATTCAAAGCATCGCCCGATCATTCGGCTGGCGACACGTGCCAACGGACCAAAGCTTCGTCGGTTGCATCAGTAACTTCACGTACAACGACTATGTAAGTAAAATGAAAAGCTAAAGAAAACATTTGAACACTGGACTATGAATAGTGCTTCCAATGAGCATTTTCAAATGAAAAGCTAAAGAAAACATTTGAACACTGGACTATGAATAGTGCTTCCAATGGGCATTTTCACATTGGACGATAACAGTAACTACACGATATCGTCGAACTGGTATTTTGATACATTCTACCACGTCATCGTCGCCAACAGGGGCCTAATTGTCTAGCTCGCTGGTAATCGTAATCGGCACAGATGAGGGAATATGTAGTACTAGTTGCGCCCCGCGGTTTCTCCCGCACAGATTTAAATCCCAGTGATCGGAAAACATTTATACCTACGATTGTTGATATCACTCATTGCTCAAAACGCAACGATAGCGCGTGCTAATCTTTCCTGTGGCGACATCTAGTAATTATTTAGGAAATACGGTAAAATGCAAAATATGCCAACATCCGGTATTCCCACGGAATAAAAAGTAGCCTATGTGATATTCTAGACTTCTGCCTGTGCCATGTGTTTTCCTTTGGCTTTGTGTACAATAAAGAATTTATCTATCTATCTATCATATGTTGATACGATTTAGGTTGTGCGTTACGCAAACATTTCTCGTCATAAATATTAATTCTCATATCACGTGTCATTAAAATTCATGGCATTCCCAAACTCATTAGAATTGAAACTGTCACTCCCTAGTTAATTAATTGGAAAGCATTCTAATTAACTATTGTTACTCTAATTATTTATTAAATATTAAGGGAAAAGTATGATTTTTATTTTCTTACCATAACGCCATCCTAAACTACCACTTTTTTGATTTTACCACTTTTTAGTGGCGATGGGCTTGCAACCTGTCACTTATGGAATACTAACTACTGCAAAATGTGGGTATGTGCCAAATGTAATGTTTAGACGTACCTTTGACTACACCCCTTAGACATCCTCAAAGAATGTTGAGTTAGTACTTGGTACTGAGAGATCTGAAGAGATATCTACCGTGCCTGGGGATCAAAGTCGTGAAGCTGATTTTTGATTGATGTAATTATTGTGATGTAATAACAATGTTGTTATCGTTGTAGGAACTGCGTAACTTATCAGAACGCTTTGTTACAGATGTACAATTTGGGCGAGCCCTCAGTGCACAAGAATGCCGACCCCAGCTGTCAGAGAAGCATGTTCACAGCGGTCACATTTGGCATTGATACCAACTTCCTCGTTGCCATTCTAGTGTGCATTGCCATTCTAGTCAGTGAGTACTTCTTTTATATTATTCATCATCATCATAAATAAAATAAATAATAAATAATGCTGGACAATCCACACAGCACCATCTAGCCCCAAAGTAAGCTACTCAAAGCTTGTGTTATGGGTACTAGATGACTGATATATTTAATACATTATATACTTACATAGATATATATTTTTTATTATACATAGAAAACACCTAGACCAACGGAACAAATTTCTGCAGATCGTACACAAATTTGTTCCGAGGCGGGAATCGAATCCGCAACCCGCGCCCGCTGCGCCACTGAGGTCGTCATCATCATCATCGTCGTATCATCATCATCATCATCATCATCAACCCTATGGTAGTCCACTGCTGGCCGTAGGTCTCTCCCAAGACATGCCACTGAGCTCTTCTTCGGCTCTTGTCATCCAGTGCTTGCTGCGTTATATTTCGCAGATCGTCGCCCCACCTCGCCAGAGGGCTTCCTATACCTACTATGCTTA
The DNA here is from genome assembly GCA_963576535.1 of Plemyria rubiginata. Taxonomy (NCBI): domain Eukaryota; kingdom Metazoa; phylum Arthropoda; class Insecta; order Lepidoptera; family Geometridae; genus Plemyria; species Plemyria rubiginata. The sequence continues at coordinate 6,899,221 of OY754926.1, forward strand.
CCTAAACGCGGTCTCCACTCAAGTATCCGTTTGCTCTGATTGTCATCTTAACCTATTAATAAGAAGAAGAAGATCATAAAACATGTTTTGAATAGAAAAATATCATCGTGATGGTCAATCTACAGTAGTTCACTGCTATAGGTAGCTTCTATACATTTCTAGGACGATTTCCTCTCCATTCACATACTTTTCGCAATCTTTAAGATTTCGTGTCGGTCCATCGGCCTCCGAAACCGGTATATTTACAAAGCTTTTATTAATTATCCAAGCACACCCAGCGAACAACTCATAAGGATAGCTTAATACGGGTACTATGCGAACGTGGCCTTTTATGACTTCCGTAAACACTATAAAAAAAAGGTTTATCCAAAGGTTGTCTGGAAGAAATCGCTTTTAGCGATAAGACCGCCCATTGTACTTCACAAAACTTTTGAACCTTACATTTGTTTTTAATGTGTTTTTGTCCTTGTGGTGTGCAATAAAGAGTTTTCTATTCTATTCTATAAAATGAATAAAAACAAAACATATATTATCAAACAATTTTTTCCCAGTTCTCCTCCTTGCCGTGGTAGTGCACAGAAGACGCGCGGACGCATGGCCCGAGAAAGAGATGGACGATATCCGAGAGAACATTATCGCGTATGACGACGAGGGCGGCGGCGAAGGGGACGCAGGATACGACCTGCAAGTGCTTCGGCAGATGTACGACGGCGCACCGCCCGATACTGATGCCTTCATGCAGCGGGGAGAACATATAGGTGAGTTCCGCGCACGCTCGATAGATGGCGTTATTATTATATTATTATTACAACATCGCGGACGATGGCGCACCGCCCGATTGAGAATAAAGGTGAGTTGCCCGCACGCTCGATAGATGGCGTTATTATTGTATTATTATTACATCTTTGCGTACGACGACGGCGGCGCACTGTCCGATTGAGAACATATATTTTTCAAGAGTAGTAGAGCTCTTTGTGAAGGGCTCGTCTTGGGAAGTACTACCACCACGCCTTTTTCTGCCGCCAAGCAGCGTTGCTGTTTCGGTTTGAAGAGTGTGGTCGCCGGCGTAATTACAGGCACAAGAGGCTTAATATCAGTATGCCTCAAGTTGATGGAAGCAGGGCAGTGCATCGTAGGACACGTTCTTATCGTGCGTGACTTATTAGTGGGCCATCTGCCTGTTCCATCAGCTGGTTGTATAAAAAATATAGGTGAGTTGCGCGCACGCTCGATAGATGGCGTATATACCTATAAACTGTATCTATCGAGATAATTACCACTGTGATGTTGAATGGTAGGTAGTCGTCTGACTGAAGAAGTTGCTGGATGTCCGGTAACGCTGTCATTAATCTTCATACGATTATACCAGCATTTTAGTCGATGCGAAAAAAAATTAAGTTGCTGGACATGGGCATACAATTCCAACAAGAATTGCATCAAATAAACATTGTTGGACATTCCATGCACTATCTAGCCTCAAACGAAGTCTAAGGGAACCAGAACACAACAATGCGCGCAGTATTGCAATGCAGGAATGAAAGCCTCTGTGCCAAACGACTGATGATATATTATCTCATTTTGTTCCCAGGACTAGTCGGAGCAGCCCCAGACCTGTCAGGGTTCCTAGATGACAAGAAATCCGTCCTAGACCGGGATCCAGACATCAATCCTTATGACGACGTGCGTCACTACGCGTATGAGGGAGACGGCAATACTAGCGGCTCTCTATCTTCGTTAGCTAGCTGTAAGTATACTCTACCTACGATATCCTTCCTACTTTAATTTATAACTGGGAAAGTTACGTTTTTGTTTTTCTTCATGTATTTTTTTACATTTTAGTAGATTTACAGCTGTTCAAAAACCGTCCCGTACCGCCTTAATTCACAAATTTTCCGATTTTGCTCGTATTTCCATAACTAGAAAAAATTTTCAAAAATTACAGTTGATTCGTACACATGGGTTCAAATCTCACAAGCAGCAAAACTTTTTGCATTCAATATTTTTTTTCCTTAGGTACTGACGATGGTGATCTCAAATTCAACTATCTTTCCACCTTCGGGCCGCGATTCCGCAAACTAGCCGACATGTATGGCGACGACAATGACAGACCAGCACCGCATGAAGAATCCTGGTGCTAGCAGCGCGCCTGGCTCGTGTAGCCAAACTAAACCTTAAAACAACAGTATAAGGCCCAAAATGCCTAGTGTTGAACGCTCAGTGCTGGACAAATATGAACCTTAGCGTACGGGCGAGTGCCCAGTGCCCAGCTTGGTAGATAACCGAGATGCCTTATCGCTTGTATCTTTTGCTTTCTGAATTCATGTTTTGTGTACTTCGTTCATTGATCAACTAAATTATGAGGTACGTAATGTTTCGTTTTGCCGACTTTAGTGTGTTTTCAATACTATTATGAAGTAGTACAGGAGCAAATTTTTTTATTCCTTTATCAATCTTTATCATTTCGTCGACCTACATTTTTTCATTTTATTAACGAGAATATTTTCATTTTGACCTCTTTAATCATTGATGATCATATATTGTGACATTGAAAAGCAGTTATTGAATCTAGATTTTATGAAAGTGCCATGTTGTTTTTTTATTTTAATAACAAGCTGTTTTATATTGTTGAGTTCATTATCGATTTTTCTTTATTTTTAAATAACATCGGAGAGAAACGCCGCTTTTTGGTTTATATACCTGTTTTTTATTCGCAATACCAGCCTATGCAATGATTTTTGACATTAATGTCATCATAATGGTGACAATTGAATTCGCGTCAATTGAGTGACACCGTAAATAAATAGTTAATAAATACACATTGGTGACATTTGACACAATTTGACTTGTGAATTACATTACAAGCAGTAAAATAATTTTAATATAATCCAACATTTGTAATTTTTAATTTTAATTTGACATGAACTTAGAATTTGTAAATGTAAATATGTACAAAGATAATTTAATGTTTTTGTATGATTAATATTAGGAAAATGTACAAGGTGTCTTAACAGTATGCATATCAACGAATTTTAAGATATATTATGTAATCGTTGGAGGTCTGTTATTACTACACATACCTACATTGACATTGTTCTAATACATACTTATAACATTCATATAGGAATAATGTTGATGTATTTTAGATAGATAGCCGTTTTGCAATTGAAACTTCATTTAAAAAAATAACTAATAACAATTATTTAGTTATTATATAATTTTCAACTAAATATTTGTTCTTCTTTTTGTTCAACTTCTGTTTCTACTTTATTACAAACAAAAATCCTATACAATTTAAAATATTCATATTTGATACTATATACAGCTTAATGTTATTATAAAAAGTGATACATTCCATTCTGAGTAAATTGATATAAATGTAAAATATATAATAAGTATAGATAAGTTAACGGATCAATTATTGTACTTAGTTTTCTGTGGGTGAACATTTTATGATTAAATATGGTATTAACATTTTGTTCCGGCCAAAAATGTACACCTTCAGAATATCACTGCCATGGCTATAAAAATGTAAGTATATTTAAATAGGATATGTTTATGAAAAACCAGCTTAGGTATTTCATAAATATTAGTCAAAAGACTTTGTGTCAAGCATCTTTTAGATACCTGAATTCTTATAATTCAGCTTTGATTATCGTGTGAATTTTGTACTACCCTTTTTTTATTTTTTTTTATCTAGATAGGTTTAATATGAAAATCGTATGTACTTTTTTATTTTGAAACTAAATTAAATGCCCATGTGATATTTGCTGTCATATTTTATGAATAACGGCATTATAGTGCGAGAGATAGCTGGCAGACTAACTAATCTACTGTAATTACAAAAATTTAGATTCTTGATTGAGTTCATTACAATTTTGCTGCATTCAAGTTGTTAAGGCATAGGCACTAAAATTGTTAATAAAAATTGTTGTGACTTTAGTATTTAAATTACGTGCGACTCTCGGACTAGAAAAAACCCATCGTTTTAAAATTTAAACATTTTTGTACTTTTATTTACATTTTAATTATTTATAATTTATACCATGATTAGTAATGGTAAGTATAAATAGATACAATTAGTATTAGATAAATAATGACCATTCGGATGTACCAGCAGTAAAAAAGTTAATCTGCTCCAAATCCTACTCACGATTTTGTAAAATTTTACTTTTAATGACATTTTGTTAAAATAATTTGACATTTGAATCGTTGGTGAAAATGACTCGAAATAATTAAATTCTATTGTACCAGCAACGAAAACTACGTAAAGCTATAAACATTTTAACATTCCTAAAAACTTAAACAGTCAGTAATGTTTTTAAACTCATTTCGTCATTTAAGGTGCAATAGAATTTATTATTTTTCGAAATGTTCTGTGTATTTTCACTTGTGAGTGTATTTTGTTTACTCTTTTGTATTTAGTTTTAGGAAAAATCGTTATCACGGCGTTCCGTGATTATGATTATGTTAAATATGTTAAATTGTAAATGGGAGTGTATAAAGGCCTAAACTCACTAACAACGTTCTAGTCTACGTTGTAACTTACGCGTAAACAATTTGAGCGATTGTTTTTTAGATATTTACCCCCGGTTTCTGAAAGCTTGTCAACACTAATCGGCTGTCAAGTCACTTGCTATTTCAGCTTTTACTTCATATAAGATAGAGATAGCAAGTGGGTTAACAGCCGATTAGTGTTGATCGAGCTTTCAGAAACCGGGGTAAGACGCTGACTGACATCCGTCAAATAATTTCTTGTTTGCTAATTTCAACATTTTTGAAAATAAAAAAAAAAATATCATATGGTAGGAAAGATCACAATGAACCATGCTTCGGGAATAGCTTTACAAATTAAAAGCAATAATAACATCTACAAACAAGTAATAAGTTTTATTCGTAGAATATCATTTTGACCAAAACAAGTATTCCTACCATAAAGCTAGCTTCCTAGATTAAATACGAAAACTTTATTTTTTAAACATAAACTTCTGTGGGGTTTGTATTTTATGAACGATATCTTGTATAGTTTAGAAAAATGCTATTCCCAAAAATTTGGTGGTTTTTAATTATTTCAAACTTTATTTACTGATTTTATATCTTAAAATTTTTGAAATGTGCGAGCAAGTAGAAAATTTGCGGTAGTCTCCATCTTAACAAGTATGCGTAAGAACCTTCGATAGCTGGTGAGTTGGTGAAACGGGCCTAAGTACTTTTCTTGTACTAAATTTCGTATATTGAACTAAAGAAATGGACTGATGTTTGTCATAAGATTTCCATTGCGTGTAGCTATTTTAATGTGGTTATTAACAGTAAGAGAATGTAAGGTACTTTTTAAAATTGTTTGTATAGAAATAAAAATATTCAATTCAACATTGATGAATAAAGTGATGTAATTGACATAAAAAATCTTTTTATTTTCATCCTTCGACCCTGAGGATTAGGTTACAGTGCGTAGTATAGTGAGATTTTTTTTCGCTGTTTTAATTAAGTAATTCGTAGTTTAAGTATTCTCGCAGCGGCGTTGGGCTTGCAACCTGTCACGTATTGAATACCAACTGCTGCAATATGTGGGTATGTGTCAAATGCATATTTGACCTCACTTTACTTCATCCCTCAAAATTCTCTAGTTGGTACTTGGCTTACAATGAGTATAGTGTTGATGAAATTAAATGTTTTAAAATAAATGAAAAGTTTATTTGCGAGAAATATGGTTAAAAGTTAGTTCTTAGTAGGTAGGTAGATAGTTTCACATATTTCACCAAATCATTGGCATGCAAATGTTTACAATTTATAATATTTATACGTTATAGGGCCCCTATAAAATGACGGGAATTATGCAGGTCTCTTTTGCGGTTATAATAGCAGTAGGTAAATTGATGGTAATAAAAAATAGCGCGTATGTTAGTATTTCGCCATGGCGTAGATTACATTTAATAGGAGTATGTGGTGTATACGACGGGACGTAGGAGCATCACAATCTGAATAAGATGAACGTACCTACTGAAATATTTTTTATACTACACCTGCTTGGAAAGTACCTTGATACTTTATCAAATTTACGGTAGAAAGTACGTCATTGCATATCGAACAAATATGCGGGGAGAAAACGCATCTGAGCGGGAGAGAAAAGTGTACTATGAAAATCCATTTCTTACGTGGTTTTTCTTTTTTAATTTTGGGTAAGACTGCGCCGGTAACCTAAATATCAAAAGCCAAGTTTTTACACTGAGTTTTTATCTCCAAGTTCGCAAAATGACACTGGCCACTAGCTGTGTGTTGGATGGTGTCGGGCTGGCAGTGCGACCCTGCGGCGCCGCGGCGGCAGGATAAACAATTTGAAAAAAGAACATGTGAAAATTGCAGACGCCATTGGCGCCATTTTTAATTTGTGTGTTGTTTGAGGATTCAGTTTTAGTTTTTTATTTTCCTCGTAGGTGTAGTATAAAGCACTATGTATAACTCGAGAGAAAGTGCGATTCCCGACCTCGGGTGTTTTAAAGCCCTCGCCTACGGCTCGGGCTTCAAACGACACCCTCGACGGTAATCGGTCACTTTCTCCTCTCGGTGAACAATGTACTATTGTCACATCGCAAACACGGTAGGTAGCTCCATGATGTGACCTTTTCTCTTGATTGTACAAAGCGTGGTAGCTTCAAGGCCACGCAGAATGCCATTATACAACTTATTCCCCGCAGATTTCTTCCATATTCAATAGAATAATAAAATCAACAAAATAAATGATTTTGTATTGTATTTAATTAAAGATATAAATTGCAAGCAAGATAGTTTCAGAAAATAGCGTTACAATACTGCATTACTTTTTTATTTTTTTTTAATTTTCAACATTAGTTTTTAAGATCATTACTACATAGCATAAACAAAGTCGCTTTCTCTGTCCCTATGTCCCTATGTATGCTTAAATCTTTAAAACTACGCAACGGATTTTGATGCGGTTTTTTCAAGAGTGATTCAAGAGGAAAGTTTATATGTATAATACGAGTACATGCATGATATAGTAGAAAAACAATGAGCACCCGTGCGAAGCAGGGGCGCGCGGGCGGGTCGCTAGTATATCTAAATAGTACAAACAATTTTTTTTTTTTTTTATACAACTAGCGGAACAAGCAGATGGCCCACCTGATGTTAAGTGGTAACCATCACCTATAAACAAAACATTGCCCCGTAGGTCACGCACAATAGGAACGTGCCCTACGATGCACTGCCCTGCGTCCATCAACTTGAGGCATACAGATGTTAAGCCTCATGTGCCTGTAATTACACCGGCGACCACACTCTTCAAACCGAAACACAGCGTTGCTGCTTGGCGGCAGAAAAAGGCGTGGTGGTAGTACTTCCCCGGACGAGCCCTTCACAAAGAGCTCTACTACTCTTAAATTGGATTAATTTGATCTGAAATAAATGAATTGATCTACAACGATTCAGCGAATTCAGTGATACGGCTTTGTACAAGCTCAAAGTTCGGTTGGATAGAAAATTAGCTAGCCATAGAGCAATGAGCTGTGAAAGCATCTACACTACAAGATAGTTGCAATACTGGCGAGCGGCCAAAATGCGATGCTTCAACTTTTCGGGTTCATAGGTCATATCTGTGGTTTATTTTCTAAGTTTAGTGAATACAACAAAACTCGCCTGGCTGCCAGGGTTATTACCCCCGGTTACTGAAAGCTCGATCAACACTAATCGGCTGTCAAGTCACTTACTATTTCAGCTTTTACTTAAAATTAGAAAGAGCAAGGGACTTGACAACCGATTAATTTTGATCGAGTTTTCAGAAGGGTTAGTATAATAAGGTGCTGACGGCGGCGGGCGTGGTCAAAATACACTAAAAATCGCTTTCAACCAATTTCTGCACACAGATAAGCAACTTTTACATCTTGTAACCCTTTGGAGTATGGTTTCCGAGAAATTCGGAATATTTCTCGCTCGCGTATCCAAGCCTTTTCCTCTTCGGTTTTATAAGTAAAACCCTTTTCTCCTTCACTCGCTCTAAGATCTCTGATGCGGAAATGAGTACAACATAGTTTTATCGTTTTTTATAAGTCAAGTTCCATCTCAAACGTCCAGTAGAGCATAACATTTTAACGAGACAAAATAGCATTGACGGGGAACAATCTGCATACGCCGACTTGACCTTTGGTTTGTTTTGTATGATTTTTGTACCCGGATTTTCCTTTACAAATAATGGTTGTAGAGTTATTGTCTATTTTTAAACTTTCAACTTTATTTGCAGGGGTTCCCAATTTTATTTGGCCATGTAACCCCAATTGATCATACGTTTTTGGCGAAACCCTAGCTGGCGGTTTTGATAAGTTTACCTTGTAGTTTAAATATATGCAGGTTAGACTCGGGAGAAAGAACAAATTATAAATGAGAAATAATTATTATAAGTATTGCAAAACATCGACGCGATGCGACGCGATGATGCGGCGCGGTTATGAGTATTTTCCACGAACGTTTCATTTAAATCTCGAACAGACCGCGGAACCCCTGTGACCCTTCCACGGAACCCCTAAGTTCCGCGAACCACCATTTAGGTAACCCTGCTCTAGAGTCACCTAGTTGTAAGACGTTTCAAAGTGATTCATGTGATTCTATTGAATAAATATATTTTGACTTTGATTCTTGTCACTGTCACATTCATGCCAACGAAAAGAGAGCAACAGACTTATCGGTCTGATAAGCTATTGGTGCGCTCAGCGACTATTATGAATCTTTATTCATTACCTGGTATATACCATTGAAAGCAGATTGCTCACCTGGACAAGTAGTTATCTCCCCTATAACAATCGTACATTTTTGTTAAGTTGCAACAAACAAACGGCTTGGACTAACCCTTATAACTAACCGTTCATTTGTAGTAACTAAGTACTTGATACTATGTTGTTTTTTATTTAAAACATACCTTCATGAATAGGCACGTACCTATTCATGAAGTCGTTCATCATGCCGTTTCTTCGATACTCGTTTTCCGGAACTACGAAGGAGTTTTCAGAATTAACAAAGAAGGATATTAAGAATTCCTAGCATTCTCTGATGTGAGCTAAATAGTGGTAATAACACAATTTGAGGTCACGCAAATACCTCTTTATACCAATTAAAAGCTCGACAAAAACCGATTAGGATATAAAATACCTTCGAGTAGGTAGGCAATGAAACAAGGAGTGCATAACCTTTTGCACAAAGTATGTTCAATAACTTCTAACTGGCATAGTCCTGAACTTAATATAATTATATTATAGACACCTCTTCAGATCTTCAAGTATTCAATATTGTCGGCTTATTGTTAGAAGTCACTAACTACCTTTATTGGACCGGCGCACTCTCCTGAATGAGCTCTCATATAGCTCACAATAATCAAAAACCCATTTATTTCTAGCTATTCTAGTTTCGCCATAATGGCACCTGCTTAAGGCTCCGGTGACAGCGGCTAGCAATTTCGAAGTGCGATTGGCTATTATTTCATTTTATTTCATTTCGGGGAGGTTGTTTGAAAAAATAACTCTAAAAAAACACGCATAAATACTGTTCGAACACAAATAATACAATAATATAAGGGAAACATGCCCGAATCAGAAATCATTTTGGTATTAGTATGTTTGGTCTTACGTTTACCTAATACCAAAATGATTTCTGACTGAAGCATATTTCCCTTATATTATTGTATTATTTGTGTTCGAACAGTATTTATGCGTGTTTCTTTAGAGTTATTATTTCAAACAACCTCCCCGAAATGAAATAAAATGAAATAATAGCCAATCGCACCTCGAAATTGCGAGCCGCTGTCACCGGACCCTTAAAGTAATTCAACATAAATTAGCATAAATCAAAACTTCAATTGTGTTTTCCCACACTTTTAGTTTTGTCGCTTAGTGACTTCTAGCAATAAGGTGATTTACAAAAGTAGTAGTGGTGGAGGTGAATGGAAGTCTAGAAGAACAGGTACCTAAAGTAACAAACTTATGGCTTTATTCCTAGCGTTCTTCTGTATGATACTTTTTAATTAATTTATGGATTGTCACTATCAGATATCAAAATCATGTGCGAAAACAAAAGTGCGATTTCACCCCGCAAATTGAGAGCCTAAACATTTTCAGAAAATTTATTGCCTCATCAGATATAAAAAAATGTATACACTTATTCAAATTCTCCGACGAGTGAAAATATCAAAAGTTTTATTTGATGTCGACATGAAACTGAATACATGAATATGAAATGTTGAAGGAATGCCGCTGATGCTATGCCTCACTAATGTGACTCTCAGTAGGTATAGTGCTGCCGAATTACCTATCGGTTCATTTAAGATAGGGGTTATAGTGTTTTTTATAAAACTATCTGTTGGAGGAATAGTGCTGCCGAATTACCTACCTATCGGTTCATTTATGCTAGGGGTCATCATCGTATAATTTTTTATACAAGTAACTGAGGGAAGGTAGGTGACCTACCTGATGTTATATGTTAACCATCACAAAGCATTTCCTCGGAAGTGCCCTACGATGCACTGCCCTGCGTCCATCAACCTGAGGCCTCATATGTCTTTTATTTCACCGGTAACGACATTCTTCAAACCGAAACACAGCATCACCTTGGCAACAGAAAAGACATGGTAGTAGTATTTCAATACAATGCAATTATTTACTAATTATAACTCTCTACAAAAACCCGCCTTCAAAATACACTCATATACTACTCTTAAAAACTACTCGTCAGATCTGACTCACATTTAAATGGTACCCCATGACAAGCACCAAGAAAGAATCATCGAAATCAGTCTACACAGTAAAAAGTTATAATGTAACAAATAAAAATAAAAAATGTCTAATTGATAACCTCCTCCTTTTAAGTGGGTTAAAAATAAGCAATAAAATCAGATTGCTTGAAGATAACCTTCACCCTTCCGAATCCTTCCCACCCCCAAAAAGGAAAGTAGACAAAAGTAACACCACTTCGAAATTCTTATCCAAATCAGACGGAGGGGCGAAACTTTCTAGAGTCCTTCGAAGGTAGTCAAACCTGAAATACATTCACCCATTTGTTCAGAGTTCTATAATCCGCTTACTGGCCCGTTCGGTTATTTGCGGCACGGTTTAATGAATTTACACGCCCCAAAACGTTTATTTATATTAAAAGTAATTTAATTATATTTGCGTGCGCGTGCTAATGGTTTTGTGTGAACTTTGAATAACTAGTCTCCCTTCTATTCTAGTAAATACGAATCATATAAAATAATCCACATTATTTACGTATTACTTGAAATTGGCGATTAATAATAACTAAGCAAAGTTGGTAACAGTGGAAACAGATCTCTAACTACCGGTTTCTGAAAGCTTGATCAAAACTAATTGAATGTCAAATCAATATCTCTATCTTATTTGAAGTAAAAGCTGAAATGGCAAGTGGCTTGATATCCGCTTAGATCTCGAGATCGAGATAGAGATCGAACTTTCAGAAACCGCGACAGCTAGGTAAGTGACTTTTTTCGAAATAACCAGCCAATAAACTTTTCCAAAATCTCAGAGGTGGTAATTTTTGCAATTGTTGTCAATTGTTGATTCCGTAGTTTGAGCAAGAGGTGGTCCCGTATTATTTGTATCAAGATTCAGGAAAACAGCTAAACAAATACATAGATGACTTTTTTGCTGTAAGATTTTCAGAACTTCAATATAAATAAGTCAGTTTTTTGCTTCCAAAAAGTTGGGTTTTGGGTATTTAATTTTTCTAGTGTCAGAAATGTTTCCATTTCATTTGAGTTCACTGTACCTACCCACCACAGAAATAATTTCATAAAATAATTTAATTTAATCTGAAATTATCAGTTGCTCGGCCTAATATTGGTTCAAATACCCAATAAAACGTCTAATGAAATAAAATACATAAATGAAAGTTAGCGGTGCTGCTGGCAATGTCTTACTGACAGAGATTTTCCACAAAATTCTATTAAAACGAACACTGAAATGTGATGAGTGTCGCTCGAACATTGAAACTTAACCAGTTAATTTTCGTCATTCATATTTTTTAATGCTTTTGTATTTTATATCAGCAAATAGGTATTATGAATACTAACTCTACTCGAACTAAAGAGAGCTCTTTTATGCTACTTGCTGATGAAACAATCCACCTAATGTTAAGCGGTAACTATCACCTATAAGAAAGCATCGCTTCGCAAGTCACATACTATGGTATTGCGTTCATCATCTTGAGGCATTCATCCTTATGTGGTTGTAATATCCCTGATAACCACAATCTTCAAACAACGCTGCTTGGTGGCAGAAATTGACGACCTCTGTGGCGCAGCGGGCGAGAGTCCGCCTGCGACGCTAGAGGTTGCGGGTTCGATTCCCGCCTCGGAACAAATTTGTGTACGATCTGCAGAAATTTGTTCCGTTGGTCTGGGTGTTTTCTATGTATATAATAAAAAATATCTATCTATGTAAGTATATAATGTATTAAATATATCAGTCATCTAGTACCCATAACACAAGCTTTGAGTAGCTTACTTTGGGGCTAGATGGTGCTGTGTGGATTGTCCAGCATTATTATTATTATTATTATTAAATAGTCATAGTAGGTATTACTTCCCCGGACGAGCCCTCACAAAGAGCTCTACATCAAAACTAATAACAATAATAAATAATGCTGGACAATCCACACAGCACCATCTAGCCCCAAAGTAAGCTACTAGCTTGTGTTATGGTTACTAGATGACTGATATATTTAATACATTATATACTTATATAGATATTTTTTTTTATTATACATAGAAAGCACCCAGACCAACGGAACAAATTTCTGCAGATCGTACACAAATTTGTTCCGAGGCGGGAATCGAACCCGCAACCTCTTGCGTCGCAGGCGGACTCTCGCCCGCTGCGCCACTGAGGTCGTCAAAACTACAAAGGCACTATCAACACTGCCTCAAATAAAAGCCTTGGTGACGAAAACCTACCAGTCAGATTACCCTGGCTGGTCAATCAAGTTCCTTCAGGATTAAACTTTTAATTAAGGGATTTTCAGTGCCATAGTCGTTGTCCTAAGCTCTGTGTTCGGGTGTAATGGCGTAAAAAGTCGTTCACAAAATTAGCTATAAGCCGGGTGGGCTCGGATTTCATTTTAAGGCTGCATTTACACAGAAAGCGTAGCTAATATTAAAAGGTTAAAAATGTATTAATAATTAAGGAAATCACAATTTTTTTAATGATTTTATAATGTCCCAAAAGTTATTCTCCGAGCGGGATTTGAACCCGCGACTTTGATATGGGATTTCCTTTCTATCTAACTTTCCTTTTTTGATTTCTTTAAGTGTAGTAAGCACTATAAATACTAATAAAAATTGTATTAATATTATTAATAAAAATAATAAAAATTTGTTATTATTTTATCATCGTCAATTGTTCCAGTCTGTTTATGTCCACTGCTTGACATAGGCCATTTTCCTATTGAGAGGAAAAAGGGGTTAAAGCCAGAAACCTGTTTTCTGTGTATTTTCAAGCTACGAGTAGGTTTTGAATTACTTTATTGTGCCAGTTAGAATGGAGGTCCTAAACTAACGAATGAGGTCTCCAAGTTATTTACAAGAGGTTAATTGTTATCTGGCTTAATTGTAGATTAAAATTGTTCAAAAAAGGGTTTGGTAAATTATTAATTGGTTTCAATACATAATGGTTTTAATTATATCTTTGTATTTGGATATCATTGTGTTACCTGTTTTGATATCATTGTAAATTAATGAAAGTTAAAGGTAAATTTTTGACATAATAACGAGGCATTTCGATTTAAAATATTACAGGCACATGAGACCTTAATATCTTAGTTAAAGTCAAAGTCAAAAAGTACCTATCTAGATAATTATTCAGTAAAATAAAAGGATCACGAAATCTCTATAACCAGGTGAATCAAGGTGCTAGTTCTCGCGACCAACTCCAAGAAACTCACGCGGTGACGTTACTGATATTTGAATTCATAACAGGAGCCTTATTCACTATGACAATAGGAGATTCCAAGGAGATTCCTTGCCCCAAACCGTGAAACGTCAAAACTTGATATTGGGCTCTATTCTTTATGGCATAGGAGATACTTTGCCCTGACCGTATCACACCGCCTGCCTTGTCTTAGCCGAGCTTGCGCTGCAAATGGTCATAGTGCATAAGGCTCCAGTATGCGTATTGAAAACCCACTGCGTGGAATCCACCATCAATTGGTCGATAGTTGTTAACAGATAGCACACCTGCTGGAAAATACAATTGAAGGAAAATTACGTACCTATGTATAATACGTGTATGTATTATTCATCAAAATTATTCATCAGCTAGAATATTGTATGTATGTATTTACAAAAAAAAATATTATATCAGCTATCTTTGGGGCTAGACAGTGCTGTGTGAAAAGTCCACCATTTATTTTGCTATGAAGTACTGTTTAATGCAGTTAAAACGCTGTTCTATATTTACTCGTTTACGTACAAAAAATTCAAGGCTGAAAAAATATTTTACAAAGATGACATTGCTGAAGAAATAAGAAGAAACTCCAGATGTAGAGAAAAACCTTACATTTGGATTTTACCAGAAGAGTCTTCGTTTCCTTAAAGTCGTCGAGCTTAGTGACCTGTGGTGGCGTGCCGTAATATGATTAAGTTGCAGACAACCGTAAAACAACTTTATACACATTAAATTTTCAGCGAAGTTAGTTTTCCTGTCAAAAGGTTTTACTGTAGTAGTAGTGTAAAATTATAGTAAAAATATATATAATTTATATTTAAACTTTAGTCAAGAACACAAGAACAAAGTTTTTTTTATACAACTAGCTGATGGAACATGCAGATGGCCCACCTGATGTTAAGTATTATCACTTATAAAAAAGCATTGCATCGTAAGTCACGCACGATAGGAACGCCCTACGATACACCGCCCTGCGTCCATCAACTTGAAGCATACCGATGTTAAGTCTCATGTGCCTGTAATTACACCGTCGACCACACTCTTCAAACCGAAACATAGCGCCATCAAAGTGTCTTCACCTTAATTATAGACAGTAAGAAAAGTGCCAGTGGACACATTCTTAGTTGTCCCTATGTCCCCATGTATGCTTAAATCTTTAAAACTACGCAACGGATTTTGATGCGATTTTTTTTAATAGATAGAATGATTCAAGAGGAAGGTTTATATGTATATTACGTGCATGATATGTGCACCCGTGCGAAGCAGGGGCGCGCGGGCGGGTCGCTAGTACTTTTTAAAACTAGGTCAGTGTTAGATTACATAGTAGCCGTAATTATGGCTAGATTGTAATATTATAAAGCACTAACGTACACTATAAAAAAAAGGTTTTACTAGTTTTCGGGCTTAAACCAATAAAAAGATCGAACTCTATTTATGATAATAAAATGTATTTTGATATTCTCAGATTCATGGTTTTTTTATCGTCTATCTTATGCTTTTGCGATGTAAGTACACAGTTCACTAACCAATCTAAATCTATATTTCGTAAGCAAAGTATATTAAGTACAAACTCAGTCGTCTGAAAGCATTTAACAGCCGTCATATACCAGTCACCGCTTCTTAAGATCCCTAAGCTTAATAAGGAAGGTGTCAGGTGGAGTTGCGTCGAATTGTGTCGATCTTGAATGCAAATTAGCCAGTCCGCCTTGCTAATGGAGCCGGTGCAGCCTCTTTTTTTTTTAAATTTTTTTTAAGAACACCCTCTACACAAGGTTTCTGTATAACAGGTACTACACGATCTCACTCTCGGTTTCTTCTTTCTAGGTCGGTATAGGAACGGTTTACCAATAAATAATCTGTATACTTATCATTTCAATACGATTAATTTAAAAAAATCTCATCTCATTTCAGTATGAAGGGCTCGGCCAGGGAAGTACTATCACCACGGCCTTTTCTGCCGCCAAGCAGCGTTTCTGTGTTTCGGTTTGAAGAGTGTGGTCGCCGGTGTAATTACAGGCACATGAGGTTTAACATCAGTATGCCTCAAGTTGATGGACGCAGAGCAGAGCATCGTAGGGCGCGTTCCTTTCCCGCGTGACTTACGAGGCAATGCTTTGTTATAGGTGATGGTTACCACTTAACATCAGGTAGGCCATCTGCTTGTTCCATCAGCTGGTTGTATAAAAAACATTTCGTCAGAGACCTAGTGTAATGAATGAGGTACGTCAGCCACTTACACGCTATGCTTACTATTTTTTTTCTAGGACGGTGTTGGGACGGTTATTTTTCTTGCCTTGTACCAATTTCTTCTTGTCGTGTACACTAGTTTTTTTGAAACAGTGAGATGCACAACTGTTTTTAAAACCACGACATTAGGATCAGAAAACTTACAGAACTTAGAATTCATATTTTCACAGCATTCTGACTTTGCATTACAGTAATCGTGATGTTCGTGGCCCCACAGACACCTGGAGGAGAGGTACCATCTTTGAACAGCTGAAGACCTTTGCTAGCACCAAATATACCGTTGCTGCTCCGAGTATCCAACTAAATTAATTGTAGTTATATTTTGGTAAATGCTACTGAAATTATTCGTAGTAACCTAGCTTCTCGGTAACTAATTGTGTAATAAATATTGGCGGGAGTTCCAGAGCTATCTATGGCCTATCTAAACTTGTGCAATGATAACTGGTATAGAATAATTAAGAATACTTAAGGCGAGGATATCCCAGAACCTCCTCCTCCTTAGGCGGCACGGGACGGTTCTTGAACAGCAGCAGCTGTAAATGTACTAAAATGTAAAAAATACATGAAAAAAAACGAAAACTTTAAAATTGAACATGTACTCGAGCGCTGTGTCAAGATAGAAACGTAAATAATAATAACTTTCTCGATAAAAAAAATCATAAAGAAGACACTAAGTCGATATTTCAAACATCCATTACTAAGAGAGTTTTTCTTGAAATCATGTCAAAGTTATATCAAAAGATAGGGATTACAATTTACTAGCGCTGTGTAAAAAAAATTCATTATTATTAATCTCTGAGAAGAAAATCTAACGAAATCTAGCTGTTCAAGTGCTCGTGCAGGCGTCTTGGAGGTTTGAGGTTCAGGGATATCTTCGCATTAAAAACAACTCTTTCGAGAAAAAACCGACTACACAATACGAAAATACACTCATAACACTAACTCACAAACTACTCGTCAGATCTGACTCAAATTTAAAAGAAAACAACAAAACAAGCACCAGCTTTCGATTAAAAAAAAACTTTAAAATCGGTCCATACATTTTATGTTTGTAAAATCGATACAAACATAAAACAATACATACAATCGAATTGAGAACATCCTCGTTCTTTTGAAGTCGATTCAAAAATCTTTATTTATTTAGTCCCAGGAATCTGCTTGTGTGGTACCTATGTGTCCGGATAATCTACCTATACCTATCTAATCTACCTAGTGTACTCTATCTAATATACCTATATTAATCTACCTAATATACCTATTTAGTTCCTTCGAAACAATATCGGGCCTCTGCTACAGGCAAAGCTTTCCATTTACTCTGCCCCCCGTATTACGTAACACACGACAGGATTGCGACAAGCTTAACTAGCAACCTCTGCAGTCAAAGTGCCTCCTATGACATATATAATTATTACTTTTGACCGCATACGCTTTATTAGTATAGAAGTCCTTCTAAACCACCGCATGTGTGCGTGTCAAAATCCTTTTTATCCAAAGGTTGTCTGGAAGACATCAGTTGCAGTGACATGACCGCCTATTGTACTTCACTGTAGCTTTAGTGCAGTCTTAGTAGTAGTAGCAGTCTTTTAAGTAATGTTCTTTTCTTAGGATGTATGTGAGTTTTCTATCTTCAATATCCGTTCACTATTTTGCACGCATTGCAAAGATGTTTTACGCAATAAAGGCGGATGGGACCCACATATTTGATCTAAAAATATGATCAATAGAAATACGAAAAACAAATTCCACAAAATTACCGCAACCATATTGGAATTCTAGAAACGCGATAGGATCCAGTACAATTTGGCGTCATCGAGCGATACTGTATTTTCATGAAGTGACAAATATCACCCAAATATAAATAAAACGCAGAGGCTCTGTAGGTATTGGCAAAAGAAAAAACACAGAACTGAAATGCGATAGAATAGACATCTCAGTTGGTACAGTAGAAGATAGATAGAGTACTACTAAAAACACATTACCATTAACATTATTAAAAAAAAAGGAAAATTGAAATAAAAATAAGGAAAAACAAAACAAAAATGTAGCATAAAAAGGATTTTTTTTGTTGTTTATTACATTGTGAGTGTGTTCTTTGTATTTTTTATACTACTGTTGATGGCACAGGTGGCCCACCCGATCTAAAGTGGTAACCATCTCTTTAAGGAACGTGCCCTACAATGCACTGCTCTGCGTACATCGACTCGAGGCATACAGATGCTAAGCCTCATGTTTTTCACCGGCAATCACACTTATCAAACCAGAAACGCTGCTTGGCGGAAGAACAAGGCGTGGTGGTAGTACTTCCCCTCTATCTTGGTATAATTCTTTGCATAGACTACGTATGCAAGATGTCGGTAAAATATTCATGCGCGCTCAGACTTGACAAAACATTTTTAGACACTCGGTTTCAGGATCCAATTCTGAATCGAAATTGTACAAGACTTTATTAAATTTCGTAATACAAGGATCGACTGATACAGAAACAATGCTGTTATCTGTGGATATGTAAAGCTGCCGAAATAAGAAACTGAGCGATTTTGCAACGAACTTTAATGATTATTTATCAAAATTGTGTATTTTTTATACATCTAGCTGATAGAACAAGCAGATTGCCCCCTGAATGTTAGTGGTAACCATAACAAAGCATTGCCAGATCAAATAACAAGATCATAAGAGTAGGAATACAAAATCTACCTTCATCCGAAAGAAGGTTCCTTTTAGGGCATGCTCAGAATTCATTTATAACCCAATTCGGCTTCTCAAAGCCTGCGCCTGTGGCGAAGTTGATTAGTTCCACAGCGGATACTGCGCTTTAGATCACAACCCAGCCTTTGAACAGAAATCTGTATACCACGGTAGTACACGGTACAAGGCTCTTTGAGTACAATAGAATAGAGGCATACAGTATGGCACGTTCATAACATGCGTGACATACGAAGCAATGCTCTGTTACAGCTAGTGCCAAACAAAAATCTGTATAGCAGGTATATTATACAATATATACAAAGGAATGGAGGCATATAGTAGGGCACGTTCATATCATGCGTGTGCTATGAAGCAATGCTCTGTTGTAAGTGATGGTTACCACTAGTGACATTTGCTTGTTCCATCAGCTGTATGTTTAAAAAAAATCCAAACTAGTCTAAACTGTCACATGTACGAACCTCTTTGAAATGTACGAACAGTTCAAGATTTTCAAAGATATAAAATTGCTGAACAGTGGCCATACATATTTATGAAAAATCACAATCCTCCAAGAATCACACTGCACACTCGTATTTTAGTTTTAGTCAAAAATTTTGATCCAACAAGTTTTTCTTTGCTAGTTTTCGTACCAACTTAAACAAGCTTTTAAGTTGGAAAACTTGCTAACTACTTAAAAGTAAGATAGTCTACTCTGCAGAAGAAATGAAGGAAATTCAGCAGACCATAGTCCTCGAATCATAATAACCTTTCTCGGACGAACAATTTTACTGAGAGTAAAAGTTAGATTTTTGAGAAACCGATAGATTCTCTACGCAATAATATTTGCCGAAATCATTTGGCCGCATTACACTGATATTTTACTTCTATAGTAACCCTAAGGGCTGTATTAAATAAAAGTGCGAATTCAACATCATTTCTAACCATTCATGTATTATAGAAAATGGAATCAATAAATTTTATTGCCTCTGCAGTCTACGGTATCGCCTCAGAACAGTAGACCTGGCATAGTACAAGTAGACACAGAAGCCGAAGTCACATTATTAAAAAAAACATCGTTTAGGGTAATAGTTTCTTGCCTGTTCTTCAAATGGTAAAATGCACTACCCCGGGTCCATCAACATGAGGCATACAAGTGTGTGTGTGTGTGGCTTGTCGTATCATTCTCTGTAATAGGGGTCATTTGTATGTGTTTTGACAATAATTTCATTTAAGCTACTTGCTTGTAACTTCTAGGCTGTTTGCTAAAATTATGACAATGTAGTTATCCTTCTGTTATGTGCTTACACTGTGGCGTCATATTCGTATGAAATACTGAGGGTACTCGATTATATTTCAGTATCTTTATTACAGCATGGAATGAGTAGACGAATTTACTGGCATTAGAAAATATATTGTTAAAAGTCAGCGATTTAGTCTTTGCAAAGTTAAATTGTGATCACTATCTAAACGACGAAGAATAAGATAACAAAAAATTGCTTCAAAGATTGTTTTAGATCAAATTCTGTGTATGAAGCTGTAGAAATAGTATGCGTGATGAAACTTACAAGATATATAATATATATAAATATAATATAAATAGAATCGGTTATTTTAGAAAGCGAACAAGTCAGGTTTTTATGAAAATAGCGATTTTGACGGGTTCGTATTCTCTGTGGATAAAAATACTTCGTAAAATGATAATACGTCTGAAAATACTTTTATTACCATAATTTAACATTATATGTGTAAAAAAACCATAAAACGCCATTAAATTGAATGTTATTTAGTTTTTTGAGTCTCTTGAAAAATTTGGGTTCACTGACATGTTCTCTTTCTTAAATAAATGATTCAATAGCTGTGAATAAACAAGTTTGAAATGCATTGAAAAATACACTCAAACTACTTTAGCTCAAAAACTACTCATTAGATCTAACTCAAACTTAAATGGGGCTACATGACAAGCACCAGCTTTCGAAAAAAAAACTGAAACAGCTTCACGACTTTGATCCCCAGTCACGGTAGATATCCCCTCAGATCTCTGAAGTACCAAGTACTAACCTCAAGATTCTTTGAGGATGTCTAAGGGGGTAGTCAGAGGTACGTCCAAACATTACATTTGGCACATACCCACATTTTGCAGTAGTTAGTATTCCATACGTGACAAGTTGCAAGCCCATCGCCGCTGTTAGAATACTAACTGGTTTCCTCACGATGTTTTCCTTCACCGTTTAAGAGCACTGGCATTGCGCACATAAATTTTTCGATAGAAAAATCCATTGGTGCACGACCGGATTCGAACCTGCGACCTTACGATCGGAAGGCGGGGTCACTCCCACTAGACCACCGGTGCTCTTACTGCACCAGCTTTTGACTGAAAAAAATTACCAAAATTGGTCTATCCAGTACATAGTACGTTATAAAGTACGTTATATCGTATTTTACCGGGAGCACCGGTGGTCTAGTGGGAGTGACCCCGCCTTCCAATCATAAGGTCGCAGGTTCGAATCCGGTCGTGCACCAATGGATTTTTCTATCGAAAAATTTATGTGCGCAATGCCAGTGCTCTTAAACGGTGAAGGAAAACATCGTGAGGAAACCAGTTAGTATTCTAACAGCGGCGATGGGCTTGCAACCTATCACGTATGGAATACTAACTACTGCAAAATGTGGGTATGGTATGTGCCAAATGTAATGTTTGGACGTACCTCTGACTACCCCCCTTAGACATCCTCAAAGAATCTTGAATTAGTACCTACTTGGTACTGGGAGATCTGAAGGGATATCTACCGTGCCTGGGGATCAAAGTCGTGAAGCTGTTTCAGTTTCAGTTTCATATCGTATTTTTATAGAATTACCCAGTTTAAAAAGTTGAAGTCACAGGCATACTACTCCGAAATTCGATTCGCACAAAAAATCAGCATCGTCGACTGAAATTCTGTTATTGTTATAGTAGAAAAAATTGAAGATCTTATTATATTGAATACCTTTTTGGGACGAGTATTCACTCCAACACGTCGCAATGTTGATTTTGTGGATTGGAATCATATCTCTGAAATTCTGAAAAAACTTGAAGCTCTTAAGGCTTATTGTGAATTGAAATGATGAATTAAAAGTATTTCACATTCATAAATAATTTATAAAGTATTACCAGATTGAATTCAGAAGTAGATATGCAACTTCTTTCTATTCTAAGAAATGCCGTATACCGAACACCGAATGCCATATCCCGATGCTCAAACCACTTCAACTTTCATGAAGTGAAATCTTGAAAAGTGACAGTTAAATTACGTTTTCAACTTGTGTCGTTAAAGTATCTACTGGCATTTACACCGAAAGCAAATTCTGAGCGCATACTCTATGGCATAGTTGCTTGTATTCCTAAACAAACGACTAAGTTTAGCAACGTTTTGCGACGGAATTGCGCACAGTAGTGGGTTTTGTTTACCTCTAATACAATGACTTTAGGTAAAAAACGCTTAAAAATTGTTTGATCGTTAAAGTTCAAGATTGCGTCACCGCAATGTGGCATAATCATAAATCGAAATATTTATCTATGTTTATTGGTGTCTGGTCCCAAGTTCAAATATTATATAGCCTATGCTTACGGCGCAGGTCTTTGCCGTGCTTACATTTAAATACGAGTAGATCCGACCACAGCCATATCCTACTACAATTATAAACGCGAAAGTTTTTAAGTATGGATGGATTGATGGATGGATAAAAAAAAAAAAAAAAAACAGCTTCACGACTTTGATCCCCAGGCACGGTAGATATCCCTTCAGATCTCCCAGTACCAAGTAGGTACTAATTCAAGATTCTTTGAGGATGTCTAAGGGGGTAGTCAGAGGTACGTCTAAACATTACATTTGGCACATACCCACATTTTGTAGTAGTTAGTATTCCATACGTGACAGGTTGCAAGCCCATCGCCGCTGTTAGAATACTAACTGGTTTCCTCACGATGTTTTCCTTCACCGTTTAAGAGCACTGGCATTGCGCACATAAATTTTTCGATAGAAAAATCCATTGGTGCACGACCGGATTCGAACCTGCGACCTTACGATCGGAAGGCGGGGTCACTCCCACTAGACCACCGGTGCTCTTACTGCACCAGCTTTTGACTGAAAAAAATTACCAAAATTGGTCTATCCAGTACATAGTACGTTATAAAGTACGTTATATCGTATTTTACCGGGAGCACCGGTGGTCTAGTGGGAGTGACCCCGCCTTCCAATCATAAGGTCGCAGGTTCGAATCCGGTCGTGCACCAATGGATTTTTCTATCGAAAAATTTATGTGCGCAATGCCAGTGCTCTTAAACGGTGAAGGAAAACATCGTGAGGAAACCAGTTAGTATTCTAACAGCGGCGATGGGCTTGCAACCTATCACGTATGGAATACTAACTACTGCAAAATGTGGGTATGGTATGTGCCAAATGTAATGTTTGGACGTACCTCTGACTACCCCCCTTAGACATCCTCAAAGAATCTTGAATTAGTACCTACTTGGTACTGGGAGATCTGAAGGGATATCTACCGTGCCTGGGGATCAAAGTCGTGAAGCTGTTTCAGTTTCAGTTTCATATCGTATTTTTATAGAATTACCCAGTTTAAAAAGTTGAAGTCACAGGCATACTACTCCGAAATTCGATTCGCACAAAAAATCAGCATCGTCGACTGAAATTCTGTTATTGTTATAGTAGAAAAAATTGAAGATCTTATTATATTGAATACCTTTTTGGGACGAGTATTCACTCCAACACGTCGCAATGTTGATTTTGTGGATTGGAATCATATCTCTGAAATTCTGAAAAAACTTGAAGCTCTTAAGGCTTATTGTGAATTGAAATGATGAATTAAAAGTATTTCACATTCATAAATAATTTATAAAGTATTACCAGATTGAATTCAGAAGTAGATATGCAACTTCTTTCTATTCTAAGAAATGCCGTATACCGAACACCGAATGCCATATCCCGATGCTCAAACCACTTCAACTTTCATGAAGTGAAATCTTGAAAAGTGACAGTTAAATTACGTTTTCAACTTGTGTCGTTAAAGTATCTACTGGCATTTACACCGAAAGCAAATTCTGAGCGCATACTCTATGGCATAGTTGCTTGTATTCCTAAACAAACGACTAAGTTTAGCAACGTTTTGCGACGGAATTGCGCACAGTAGTGGGTTTTGTTTACCTCTAATACAATGACTTTAGGTAAAAAACGCTTAAAAATTGTTTGATCGTTAAAGTTCAAGATTGCGTCACCGCAATGTGGCATAATCATAAATCGAAATATTTATCTATGTTTATTGGTGTCTGGTCCCAAGTTCAAATATTATATAGCCTATGCTTACGGCGCAGGTCTTTGCCGATAGATAGCAAGTGACTTGACTTGGACTTGACAGCCGATTAGTGATGATCCAGCTTTCAGAAACTGGGGGTAAGTATACAAAGCTTTTTCGAATGTGTGTCTTTGTAACGAAACGAGCGTGTATTTGTATGTTTTTCATTGAGGTCAGTGGTCGATAGGCACCGGTAAGCAGACAATAACATACCTGCTTTCTGTGTACACTGTCAAAGCTGTCACGCGCGAACGTTTCGATTTGTCGACGTGCCGACAATACCAATAACTTTTTGCGAATTTTGGGCACTTTTGTGAGTGGTCATGGTGCGAAAGTCAAATTTTTTTTTTTATTTTTCAGAATATGTATCATAGTTACTGTGCACATGAAACTTTCGCAATAATTTTGAATTACCCATATTTTTGATTTTAATGCGCGGTTTTTGAAAGGTTCAACACTTATCGGCTGTCAAGTCATTTGCTATTTCAGCTTTTACCTCAAATTACATAGAGATAGCAAGTGACTTGACAGCCGATTAGTGTTGATCGGGCTTTCACTTTCAGATACCGGGGGTCGATCGACTTTTCGTCATAAGGTCAAAGGGTAAGGTTAAGGTTAAGGTCTTCAAAGTCAAAGGTTAAGGTCAAAGGTAGGTTATATATAAAAATCTAGTTGCCAATTCTACGCGACCAAGCCTAAAACAACAGGTACCGGCACAGGTAACAGGTAACGGGCTGGTTCTTACCGTTTATTATATCATCCTTGGTTCAGTTGTGCACCAATGGATTTTTCTATCGAAAAATGTATGTGCGCAATGCCAGTGATCTTAAACGGTGAAGGAAAACAGCGTGAGGAAACCAGTTAGTATTCTAACAGCGGCGATGGGCTTGCAACCTGTCACGTATGGAATACTAACTACTGCAAAATGTGGGTATGTGCGAAATGTAATGTTTGAACGTACCTCTGACTACCCCCCTTAGACATCCTCAAAGAATCTTGAGTTAGTACCTGGTACTGGGAGATCTGAAGGGATATCTACCGTGCCTGGGGATCAAAGTCGTGAAGCTGTTTCAGTTTTTTTTTGTTTCAGTTGTTTCAATAAAAAATTATCTATGACCTCAGACGACCTCATTGGCGATGCGGGCGAGAGTCCGCCTGCGACGCAAGAGGTTGCGGGTTCGATACCCGCCTCTCACGCACTCACTCACTCCTGCCTATAGGAAAAAATATCTACCTATGTAAGTTTAAGATGTATTAAATATATCAGTTATCTAGTACCCATAACACAAGCTTTGTGTAGCTTACTTTGGGGCAAGATGGTGCTGTGTGGATTGTCCAGCATTATTTATTTATTTTATTTATCTTTAGCATACCTTGGATAGTATAGTACCAACTACTGGTATCTTAAAGAAAAAAAACAATGGTTACGACAGGTCAGCTGAGCCTAACATAATCACAGCTTCCAGAATTTATGGGAACGACGAGCTATGCACAAAGTCTTTCAGCAGAAACAATTTTCTCAGAAGCAATAGAATAAAACCACGATAGGGTCGCGTTTCAGACTTTAATTAATGGCAAGAAAATTAAATGGAATTCTTTCCTTTTAAAAATGGAGAACTACGATAATAGTTTGTTGAAATGCTGTTTGGATTTCCGGGTTAAGGATGTGGTTAATCTGAGTGCTTTGGTTCTTCTTGTTCTTTGCTGAATATATTAAAGCTTCTGTCATTTATTGAGGTCAGTTCACCTGTCTGCAATCTTTACAGTAATATCATCATCATCATCATCATCATCAACAGCCCACAGAAGTCCACTGCTGGACATAGGCCTCCCCTATCCGCTTCCAGGAAGAATGATTCTGAGCCCTTTCCATCCACCAACTATAGTATCCGTCAAACTTCTTGGACAAACGACCTTGAATGAAAAAGAAACGAAAAATAGGTATCTTTGGTGGTGCGAAGAGTGCAAACCTTTCCCCTACCACCTTGCGCGATGGCCAAGAAGTTTGACGGGTACTATACCCGCGATCCTAACAATGTCGTCAGTCCGTCGAGGAGAGCGTCCCACACTTCGCTTTCCTGTGCTATTTGATATACTGGATATCTCCACCAAATGAGATCCGATTTCGATTATTCTTTTTTATTTGAAAGGTAGTAACTATAAGTTGGTCTCATAAAAGTTTGGCGAAGATCTGATAAGGATCTTCAGCATGATGAACAGGATAGCTCATGAAACAATCGATGGTTTTCAATCAAATTTGAGAGAAACACAAAGGACCTCATTCTACACAAGATGATGCAAAAAAAATCAAAAAGATCAAAAAAATCACAAAACGGAAAATGCACTTGCACATTACATTCCTCAAATAGCTCACTTTTAGTATGCTCGCGAGGTCTACAGCTCCCAGAGCCACTAGTATATCTCTTTGCCAAGTTTCATCCAGATCCGGTCAGCCGTTCCGGCGTGAAAGAGTAACATCCATCCATACTTACAAACTTTCGCATTTATAATAGTATAGTAAGATAAATAGTCACTGTCATGTCGTATAAGGATGCCACGGTTGCATTAGAAATACTAAAAAAAAATATCATAGAAAACTAGCATCAGAACCCCGGGAGGAGTTGAGCTCTCTTATTTAAGCAGAAAATCTAGAAAGTAGCTTTAAATATAAGCTTTCCTTTTAATTATTTCAGAATGGCACTAAAGAATTGTTCAAATATCGTTAGAGACCACATCACGTAAAAAGCTACCGTTAAAACGTCCACTCGTTTCGAGATAAGTAAGTATAAGTGAAGTACGTAATGGCTTCCACTAAATGTATTAATGTACGTGCGATATACGTTTAGATGTATTTCATTTTTCATTTATCGCTACCAACCTACTGCAAAATGTGACAAGAGAATTTTGAATAAAATAAAATGAAATATACTTAAAAATAAAATAGAAAGTATTACTTCTAGTCTTGACGTTTAAAGTGATTCTTGTGATTCAATTGAATAAATAACTTTGATGAGGTAGGTACTATGTATCACCAAAAGTTTTGTCTATCTAGTTAGAAAGTATTCTGCTTTGCGTTGGTTTTGGGTCACGCCATCTTTTTCTGGATAAAGATCTTTTTGTTGTCGTTTGTTGTTGTTCATGCTGGTGACCAAGAACTTACCCGATAGACCGACAACATCGTGTAATCGCGGGAATTCTTAGATGGAGAAGGCTTAGAATTGCTCTTGCTGTATATGGACAGGGGAGGCCTATTTCCAGCAGTGGACTTCTTTAAAGTCAAAGTCAAAGTATTTTTATTGCATAAAAACATGTATGAGAAGATGTCAAATAATTGTAATAATGTCCAATGTATTCTACTTTAAATTTAGGCTAATGATGATGACGAAGACTTTTTTTTTAAAAAGCACATCACTATGACACGTACTGCAAGATTTCACTCTCACGTTTAGATATTTATTCCTGAAACGCGACCACCGTCTTTTGACGCCCGGCACGCTAAAATCAGTGTTAACATATAATTTATTCAAATTAAAATGTATTGAATTTTGTGCTGAACGTTAACATACTTTTTTGCA
Source organism: Plemyria rubiginata (assembly GCA_963576535.1). Taxonomy (NCBI): domain Eukaryota; kingdom Metazoa; phylum Arthropoda; class Insecta; order Lepidoptera; family Geometridae; genus Plemyria; species Plemyria rubiginata. The sequence continues at coordinate 6,927,020 of OY754926.1, forward strand.
CTTTTTATGCGATAGAGCAATCAGATGATTGTAACCTTAACTATCAATATTTTATAAGTATGAAATGAATCTAAATATTTTGATTATTTTAGTGATAGACGTTTTAAAAAAGTTGAATCTTTCACTAACTTTAAATTACACTGATATGTAAAATATTAACCAAAAGATTTCGTTGTATAAAATATAATCAGTTTTTAAACCAACATTTCTATCATTGGATTAAATGACATGGCTAACTTTATGCAATGTTTCCATTCAACTTGAGTAACAAGATGTAAGTTGTGTTTAATTACGTCGGCTACATAACAGCCACCGCGTTCAGAAAACCAGGGTAATAAATGATGAGACCCGCCCGAGAATTGGATCTTAAGTTATTTCACTTAAAATACTTCTAACTTGTAACATTGCGCTTGCAGAGATTGAGTTTGTTTTAGAAAATATTTTCTAACGATTTAATGGTCTTCTTATTTCAAAACGGTGTGCTGAAAGGATTTTGAATGCGTCTCAGCACTGGCCTTTTTAATGGTGCGAAAAAAACAGTGTGTTGAAAGATTCAGCTCAAACTGAGTGGTTCTTATATTTATCTTGCTGCAAGGAAAAATCAAAATCGTCGTCGGTCAAAAATATTAGACACATTTATAATAATAACATAATAGTATTTCACACGAACTTCGCGGTTGTAAACTAAGCTCAACAAAGAGATTTAAGTATAATAGCGTTGATACATAGATAGGTATTGTAAGAGTTACTTAGAGCCAGCTTTAGCTTATAATAGAATACCCAAGCTATTATTATCAAAAATATATAGGTAATGAGAAAAATCTGAAATTAACATATAACTCATGTATGTTACTAGGGAATACCAACTACTGCAAGTTGTGGGTATGTGCCAAATGTCATGTTTGGACCTACCTCTGACTACCCTCCTTAGACGTCCTCAGAAGAGTCTGTTGTTAGAACTTGGTACTAAGTAATCTGAGGGGATATAAACCGAGCCTGGGGATCAAAGTCGTGAAGAAGTTTCAATTACTCATACCATTTGCGCTTGATATTTATTTATTTATTTATTAAGATATTAACATAAAAGAGTAACATTAAGAGTAGTAGAGCTCTTTGTGAAGGGCTCTTTCGGGGAAGTACTACCACCACGCCTTTTTCTGCCGCCAAGCAGCAACGCTGTGTTTCGGTTTGAAGAGTGTGGTCGCCGGTGTAATTACAGGCACATGAGGCTTAACATCTGTATGCCTCAAGTTGATGGACGCAGGGCAGTGCATCGTAGGGCACGTTTCTATTGTGCGTGACCTACGGGGCAATGTTTTGTTTATAGGTGATGGCTACCACTTAACATCAGGTGGGCCATCTGCTTGTTCCATCAGCTAGTTGTATAAAAAAAAATCTATATATATTTATAGGTTTCGCGTTTGGCATATTTAAAGTTAAAATTACTACAAAAAGCACTACATTTCCCTTTGATAACATGGGCGTGTTACGAGTATAAATATATATTATGAATATCGTATATTATTATTTATGATTATTATTTGTCGTATAGTATACACCCATATATACATATAGTATACATTTGACAGCCTACGTAGCTCAGTTGGTAGAAGTTCTGCCTTCTACGCCGTAGGTCGTGGGTTCGATTCCCACCGTGAACAAACATTTGTGTGATGAACATAGATGTTTGTTCTCTGTCTGGGTGTTATATAATATTATAAGTATGTATTTACAAAAAAAAAGTATATAAGTAGTATATCAGCTATCTGGTTCCCATATCACAAGCATAAGCTTAGTTTGGGGCTAGATAGTGCTGTGTGAAAAGTCCACCAATATTTATTATTATTATTATTTATAATATTTTGTAACTTCCAGAAAAACGTGTAATTGAATAATATGAACAGGTTCATACACATACATGCGGAGAGAAATAATCTGCTGAGCCAACCCCACTTGAAGTTGGATAAAGGAGGAAGAGGAAGAGAGTATGAAGATGTTCATACCCACTGTCGTCGCAACGAGGATCTATAACCTGCTTATTGCTCTGAGGTTAGCCTAAGGCTGTTTGTGTTAGATACCTAAGAAGCTTTTTATTTTGATTTAAATCCAATCAATTTATCTTAGCTTCTGTAAAAGGTGCTGTAGACAATATTATGTAATAGCACAACATTGCGCCGTAGGCCGTGAGTTCGATCCCCTCTGAGAACAAACATTAGTGTGATGGACATAGATGTTGGTTCTCTGTCTGGGTGTTATATAATATTATAAGTATGTATTTATAAAAAAAGTATTGTTTTGTATCAGCTATCTGGTTCCAATATTACAAGCTTTGGCTTAGTTTGGGGGTAGATAGTGCTGTGTGGAATGTCCACCAATATTTATTTATTGTTTTGTGGGAAATAAATACTTCATCATTATTCACATGCCGTCTTTACCCACTATAGGTGTTTTTTTCTAATGGAAAAAGTAAATGGCCCACCTGATGTTAAGTGGTAACCATCACCTATAACAAAGCATTGTCTCGTTGGTCACGCCCGATAGGGACGTGCCCTGCGTTGGACTGCCCTGCATCCATCAACTTGAGGCATACGGATGACCCGTAACTTTGCATGGGACAGCCGGATGTCCCGCCCTCTATTACTAAGAAAAAGCCTTGGCATGCGCGGGACAGCCGGCTATCCCGGACACCCAGGCGATTGTAATTCTTTTTTTGAGCTTGTTAGGGTCTTTATTCGCTTGTACAACCTATGACTCTTTTACAGCTAAAATATTAAGCCTCATGTGCCTGGTAATTACACCGGCATCAACACTCTTCAAGCTGAAACACAGCAACGCTGCTTGGCGGTAGAAAAACGCGTGGTGGTAAACAGAACTTTCCTATATAAGCCCTTCACAAAGAGCTCTACTACTCTTAAAAAGCTTTACTATTCAAAATTCACGGAACTCGTGAAGAATTGTTAATTTCAAGGATCACGGGCATTAGCTGAGTTGTTCACATGTTCCAGTAGGGCGGTTAATCTGCTGCAGTTAGCGGCCGACGCTATGACACATTTTATATTACTGGTCAAAGTCAAAAAAATAAGGTTTTTTAAGCCTTTACATTTCAACCTATTCGATCATTTAATTAAATCAATTAACGTATATAAAACTTAAAGCGAACGCTTAGATTCTGAGAATAACTACAAAGGTTCAGCAAAAAATATCATTCTTGGACGAAAACTACTTCTTGAAACGTGCGAGCTACATATTGTTTGACGTTGGTCAGCCTCTTAATTGAAGGATAGCGTTTCTTTTATGCTAAAACCCGCTATAGAGCTTAATCAACCACTTAACTGTTGCGAAATAAAATACTTCCCATTTTGGTTTATAGAAACGTCTTTAACTTTTGATGCTGACTGTACACTAGAGTAGAGCAAGGCTAAATTACAAAATCCTGAATCTTCACAGCCCACAAACTGCATAAAATCCCTACTACAGTTCGTATTTGCATATTCACTTCGTATTACAATATGGACGCAATGACAACGAAAGTAGGGTTACATTGAGGCCTGGCGAAACGTTAATCTATCTATCTACCCTACTAATATTATAAACGTGAAAGATTGTAAGTATAGATGGATGGATGGATGTTTGTTACTCTTTCACGCCGGAACGGCTAACTGGATCTGGATGAAACTTGGCAAAGAGATAGAGGTATATATGTGTCTGTTTTACATAGAGATAGAGGTATATATGTGTCTGTTCACATTATATAGGTATATATTCTGGAATAGCACATAGGATACTTTTTATCCTGTGGGAATACCGGGATTTAAATCTGCGCGGATGAAACCGCGGGGTCCAACTTGTAGGGGATAAGTTGAAGTTTGTATGGAACTTTGTATTCCTTGGACGTATTTGCATGAAATTTCGCATGAATTGAGTAGGTACGGCAAAAATAATGAATTTAGTATTTCAGCGTCTTCTAAATTTCAATCCATAATTTAGCAGGAAAAAGTGAGTGGCCCCCCTTTTTATTCGTTATTGTACATTGTATGCAAAATGATTAAAACAAAAAAGAGCCATGCACAAAGGAGAGCTTACCACTGGTAGAGTTTTCTTCTAGAAAACCTTACAACCTTATAGGCAAGAGAGAGAGAGACTATTATTTCAGCGGTTTCAAAAGTTTAACCTCTATAGGGCTATCTAATTGAAAAGGCAAAAGTGAGCGGCCTGCCGACTATAATTATGTCCTTCATAAAACTGTGTGTTGGACACATGTTTGTGTGTTATGTGTGCTGTGTTGTGTTGAGACTATGTGTGACTATGTATGTGATTATGTATGGTGACTATGTGTGTATGTCCTTTTTCATAACCAATAATTTTAATATAAATAATTCATTCAAGATTCAAGAAGACACACTCGTACCAAAGCATTTAATAATTAACCTTCAGTCTTTACAATGTCGTCAATCCATCGGGTAGGTAGAGGGTCCTATACTTTGTCGTTTTCATCCAATCATCGGCAAACTGTGTAAGCGCGTCAACCCTTGGATTGGATCCAAGCGAAACCGCTGCGGCAAGAACCTAATAATGCGTCTTTATTAATTTCTGTAACGCGCTTGCGAAGCGATATCACTAAGAAAGTACCTACCTAAAGTAAGTATATTAAATAGCGGGTTCGACCATAATAATAATAATATAGTTAGACACCCAATTCACCTTGAAATACAATTCAGTTATACTTTTTTTAGTCGAGCAGTAATTACATATAACAACTTGGTTGACATTCCTGGATCTCTTTGTTTCTAAAGCACCGAAAATTAAAGACACCCTAACGATGCGCTGGTTTGATGAGTCTTCCTAGGCTCTCTGTTTTTTGTTAATGTAACCTATTTCATTTTGTTTAATTATTATTATTCTTTTCGGTTTTCTTTTCATTCTTTAACTTCAATTAATTTTAACAGGTAAGCTCTTCCTAGTATCACTATGCGAAAACGTGTAAATGTAACGTGTAATAGCTAATTTTATGAATTTTTAATTAGTCTGTAAGTACTGTTTGTTTTCCTAAAAAATAAAAATAAATAAAATATTTCCGCCTCAACTAGGTAGTTTCATCCACATCATCAGTCAAAAAAGTCGAAACTGAAAAACCTGAAATCGAAACAGCTTCATGGCATTGAAGGATCAAAGCCATGAAGGATCCATGAGGAAAGGAATCGACGACGATCAAACTCCAGATTCCAGAGGTCTTCATCTTTTCTTTAGATATATAAGGTATACTAGTAGCGCCCTGCTGTTTCACTCGCTTAGTTTTAAATCCCGGTATTCCCACGCGATAAAAAGTAGCTTATGTATTATTCCAGACTATAATATATCTCTGTGCTAATTTTTACCAAGATCCGTTCAGCCGTTCTGGATTTATAGAGTAACAAACATCCATCCATCCATCCATCCATACTTACAAACTTTCGCATTTATAATGTTAGTAGGATTATTTATATTTACCTTTTCTTTAGAGATCTGTGGCTGTATTAAGGCTGTATTAAGCTCCTCAAATCCGGATAAACATAAAACGTATAATTTTATCTAAAGCCATAAAGTGATGTGATTAAAACAGACACACTTTAATAATACGTAGTCTAATTTTATTCTCACTGTATGGCAATACTGGGGAAGATTCAGTTATTGGACTAAATTAACAAGCGAACCAATCCAAATAAGTGTAGTGGAGCTCTTTGTGAAGGGCTTGTCCGGGGAAGTACTAACACCAAGCCTTTTTCTGCCGCCAAGGAGCAACGCTGTGCTTCAGTTTGAAGAGTGTGGTCGCCGGTGTAATTACAAGCACATGAGGCTTAACATCTGTATGCCTCAAGTTGATGGACGCAGGATAGTACATCGTAAGGCACGTTTTCAAAATTTTATCTGGGCGTCTAATCGAGTCAAGTGTCTACTTGCAAGGAATTTATATGATTTCCTACTTGTAAATGTACTTCATAACACGCTAGTTAAACAGAACAACACAGACATTTGACAGATATTTTGACTGTGGAACGCGCGGCGCTGACTAGATAGCCAACGCGGAATTTCTAGAAGAAGCTATGATTTTGTTGTCCAGCAAACGGATCGGTCCCCGGCAATAAAGCTTACCTGTGAAATTGGTGCAATTCCAAGAGATTGCGAGAGCTTGCAATCTGCTAACTCGACTAAACTGAATAATGAACTGCACTCTCTATGTGCAACGATAAACGCACACGCCGTCATTTTATTATGATTACTGCGATATGGAGATTCTATGATCCCATTTTCATGACGCAGATATAGTTTCCAAGCAGGTGAATAGTAAATAAAAAAACTAACCCCAAACTATGAAAAGTTATGGAATTAGGTGCTGGGCTCGTCGCGCGGCGTAAAACTCCAGGGGCATTATTCTCTATGACATAGGAGATTCTTTGCCCCAAACCGTGTGAAGTCACAACGTGATCTTGGACTTTATTCTTAATGACATAGAAGATACTTTGCCTGGACCGTGACACGTCACAACGTGATCTAATCGCAAACGCGATTAGATTGGCTATAGTGAATAACGCCCCAGGGTTGTTATTCACCATGACCAATACAAACGCGTTTGCGTTTAGATCACTTCGTGACGTCACACGGTTTGGGGCAAGGAATCTCCTATGTCATAGAGAATAATGCCCCTGGTATTCCATTATATTATAATGTTATGACTATTCGTTTATTAGCGGCCCGATCACGCTAATGTCTGGCTATTCCAAGGAATTTAGATAAAGTATCCAAATTCTTTGTGCTATCCATCAATTGTTATTTCACTATGGGAATCAAATGACAAACAGAAAGCCATCTCGATATGAATTATCCTATTATCTAAATATATATAACTCAAAGGTGACTGACTGACTGACTGACATAGTGGCTGAATTTTGGCATGCAGGTAGATGTTATGACGTAGGCATCCGCTAAGAAAGGATTTTGATCAATTCTACCCCCAAGGGGATAAAATAGGGGATGAAAGTTTGAATGAGATTTTCCAAGTAAACGAGCGCGAGCAAAGCCGCGGGAACAGCTAGTTAATATTATAAACGCGAAAGTTTGTGAGTATGGATGGATGTTTGTTACTCTTTCACGCCGGAACGGCTGAACGGATCTGTATGAAACTTGGCAGACAGATAGTCTATTAGTCTGGAGTAACACATAGACTTTTATCCCGTGGGAATACCGGGATTTAACTCTGCGCGGGTGAAACCGCGGGCGCAACTAGTCGATTATAAATTTGATTATAAATTTGATATTATAAAATAAGGTGCCTTGAAACACAGCGAGCACGCTGCAGCGCAGGGGTTGTAACTCTTGAGCAGGCAGAGTCTTTAAACCTCAAAACTAACATAGGACAAATCAAAAAACAAATAGAGCATTTTTCTCTCAGGTGATCGGCATTCCCCCATCTTCCTCCAAGTTTGTTCCCTGTTCTAGGATTTAGTCGCGTGGAACTGGCATCTAAAGTCATCTAGCTAAGTTATGCTTTACAAAGTGAGCCTTGCGATATTATCGAATAAAAAATACCTTTCACTTTGTTAGCCGATCGATCGATATTTATCAATCGATATTTATCGATCGATATTTATGTTGAAAAACTGGCTTAAGAGACAAATAAACACTGAAAACTGGCCATATTAATATATTTTTGAGTTATAAAAATTATAGCACCACATAATCAAGTCCAATAAAGTACACATGGAAGTTTTCATTAAGGCGAAGACTACTAGAAATGTATATGTATGTGTGTATGTGTGCGTTTTCGCTCACACATTATATTATATTTCATATCATTTTACTAATGGACGTCTGACTACCCCCCTTAGATATCCTCAAACAATCTGGAGTCAGTATTTGGTTCAGAGATCTGAAGGGATATCTACTGGATCTTTACCTGGGGATCTGTCGTAAGATTTTTACTTATTTATCAAAAATTACAAGCAACCAAGTTTTATTTCTTTGCTAAACTGTGTACAATTTATTTCAGAATGTGAGGGCGATAGCTTCTTTAACGGGTGTCAGCCCCTTAAATAACCGAATCCGAGAACCGTTGCAAATCCTTACGGGCCTTACTACAAAACGGTGTCTAACTTGAAACAGTGTCTAAAATTAGCGCTGTCTCTGTTTGCCATCACGCAATGACAAGAGATGTCAAAAGTTTAGGCAGTGTTTAACGTTTGCCTATTTTTTTGTAGTAAGGCCCTACATGTTCGGCGGCCAACAGGCACTTTATTCAATCTTAACAATATGCAACGCTTCACAAGCTAATCTTGCTTCTTTCTTTATACACAAGGATAAATCTAGACATAAATTGCAATGGGTACATAAAGTACAATGAGCGGCATTAACGCTGAAAGTGATTTATTTCAGGCAACCGTTAAGTACAGTAACTGCGCCTCGATTACGCTAATGTCTGGCTATCGAGATGGCTTTCAGTTTGACATTTGATTCCCTTCAGTCCTATATAATTTCTATCACACTAATGGGAATCAAATGTCAAACTGAAAGCCATCTCGATAGCCAGACATTAGCGTAATCGGGCTGCTGCAATAATAAAAACCCGCCCCAAATCTTCCCTTTTTAAATATGTTAGGACTTAAACGAGTTGGTACGAGTTTATAATAATGAGATTACATAATATTAAATAAATAAAATAAATAAATATTGGTGGACTTTCCACACAGTACTATCTAGCCCCAAACTAAGCTTATGCTTGTAATATGGGAACCAGATAGCTGATATACTACTTATATACTTTTTTTTTGTAAATACATACTTATAATATTATATAACACACCCAGACAGAGAACAAACATCTATGTTCATTACACAAATGTTTGTTCACGGTCATTAAACCATAATAAATATAATTTCAATGTTAAATATTAGTATGCTATACGCCTCATTGTATGCTTGCGAGGTGGTGGAGATTATGATGATTACCACATAGCATAAGGGCCATCTTGTTCCACTTACCAATATTTTGAAAAGTTTAAACTTTTTAATGAAGTCAAGAGGCCGCATTGGAAAGATTTAAAACCCTGATATTATAGCTAATCTCTTATATTTAAGAAGTACCATGAATGCAAAGGTCTACTGCGAAGTCTCTTGAGGAACTGGTTTCTTAACTTCTTCTACTTCAATGACAGCGTTCTTCTCTGATGCAGCTCCTACTCCTGGCTGGCTGACTCCGATCAGACACTCGAAGTACGAAGGTGGCTTCGGAGCTTCATTCTCGACTTTCAAGACATTTGCAAATCTCTTTACTACCATGAGCAGGTAGAAAGCGATCACTAGAAAAAAAAATAATAAAAATATAAAAAAAAGAACAGTGTCAATGAAATAAAAAAATTCTCAGAGCACGTTTATTTAAAAATTCAATCTCAACAAATGTTATCAATTATTTTTATTTCATGATTTAAATATGTACTGTAATAGTAGAGGTCGCGTCATTTAAAAAGAACGCTGGAAAACAGTGGTGGGGGTGTGTTTGCGCATACAATCTAAGATTTCTAAGATATTTTTTAAGAGTAGTAGAGCTCTTTGTAAAGGGCTCGCCCGTGGAAGTACGAGTACTACCGCCACGCCTTTTTCTGTCGCCAAGCAGCAACACTGTGTTTCGGTTTTAAGAGTGTAGTCGCCGGTGTAATTACAGGCACATGAGGCTTAACATCTGTATGCCTCAAGTTGATGGACGCAGGGCAATGCATCGTAGGGCACGTTCCTATCGTGCGTGACTTACGAGGTAATGCTTTGTTATAGGTGATGGTTACCACATATCATCAGGTGGGCCATCTGCTTGTTCCATCAGCTAGTTGTATGAAAAAATAAATATACAAAACTATATATGCTTCTCACCGATATCGATGATCTTGAGCAACCAAAACGTCTGGAAGTCGATGACGCTTGCGAAAGACAGCGGGTAGTAGCCCAGATATAACACCTGCATAACCAGCTTCAGGATGGATAGGCTCACGAACATCCTCATTGGCTCGTATTCCCTCTGCAAAAGGGTTCACAATTGGATAACGTAACATGAAATGCCATTAGATGAGTCTGTAGTCAATAACTCAAAAACAAATCGCTAGATCCACAGATAATGTAATATACTAGTTGCGCCCTGCGGTTTCACCCGCGCAGATTTAAATCTCAAAAGTAGCCTATGTGCTATTCCGGACTATAATCTATCTCTCTAAAGTTTCATCCAGATCCTTTCAGCCGTTAGTAACAAACATCCATCCGGTGGTCCACCGGTGGTCTAGTGGGAGTGACCCCGCCTTCCGATCGTAAGGTCGCAGGTTCGAATCCGGTCGTGCACCAATGGATTTTTCTATCGAAAAATTTATGTGCGCAATGCCAGTGCTCTTAAACGGTGAAGGAAAACATCGTGAGGAAACCAGTTAGTATTCTAACAGCGGCGATGGGCTTGCAACCTGTCACGTATGGAATACTAACTACTACAAAATGTGGGTATGTGCCAAATGTAATGTTTAGACGTACCTCTGACTACCCCCTTAGACATCCTCAAAGAATCTTTAATTAGTACCTACTTGGTACTGGGAGATCTGAAGGGATATCTACCGTGCCTGGGGATCAAAGTCGTGAAGCTGTTTTTTTTTTTTTTTTTTTATCCATCCATCAATCCATCCCTACTTAAAAACTTTCTCGTTTATAATTGTAGGATATGGCTGTGGTCAGATCTACTCGTATTTAAATGGGAGCACAGGGGAACCACCAGCTTTCATCTATAAAAGAATCAACGTCACCCAGTTCAAAGTTCTGAGGTACTTAACACGTATTACTTACCGAACAACGAATTGAGGACCTTCTCCTGTTTTGGAGTCGTTCAAAAAGACTTACCTTATGAAGAGCTTTGACATAACCGATGACAAACTTCAGCCAGATCATATTGATGACGAAGTTGATGACATCGTCAACGTACACATGGAGTGTGCCAGGGTAGCACTTCGGAGCCGAAGCCACTGGCATGTATTCCACGTAGGTGCTGTACTGGTTGCGAATGACGTGAGGGAACGGGTAGAAGCCATGGGTGCCTAGGTTCAGCACTAGGAGAATCGGCTCAAGGAAGTGCAGGTTCGATATTTTTTTGAGCTGAAATTTAAATAACTCCTGTTATTGTTAAACTTAGGGTCGCTGATATATCATGTTTTTTTATTACTCGTAGATATTGTTGATGGAACAAACAGATGGACCACCAGATGTTAAGTGGTGACCATCATCACAAAGCATTGCCTCGTAGGTCACGCACGTTATCAACGTGCCCTACGATGCTTTGCCCAGCGTCATTAACTTAGGCATACAGATGTTAAACCTCATTGTGCTTGTAATTTCACTGGCAATCAAACTCTTCAAACCGAAACACAGCGTTTCTGCTTGGCGGCAGAAAAAGGCGTGGTGGTAGTACTTCCCCGGGCGAGCCCTTCACAAAGAGCTTACAGGTGAACCATCTGCTTGTTCTAACAGCAAGAACTATTAAAAAAAAACAATAATAAATAATAATAGATAAATAAATAATGCTGGACAATCCACACAGCACCATCTAGCCCCAAAGTAGGCTACTCAAAGCTTGTGTTATGGGTACTAGATGACTGATATAGGTATTTAATACATTATATACTTACATAGATAGATATTTTTTATTATATACATAGAAAACACCCAGACCAACGCAACAAATTTCTGCAGATCGTATACAAATTTGTTCCGAGGCAGGAATCGAACCCGCAACCTCTTGCTTCGCAGGCGGACTCTCGCCCGCTGCGCCACAGAGGTCGTCTAATTGCAATCTCTAATTACCTAAATACTCACATTCTCTGCATCAACATCACATTGAAAGCCTTTGGTTACAATGCCTACTGTCAGTAAATGACAGCAAATATCCACGACACTTGACACCTGTAAACAAGAGAATGATACTGAGAAATTGGATATTGTGACACGTCATGATCATGGACGATAAACCAAAGTCATGGTACAAGCTGTAAACAGGAAGCCGATTACAACTGTTACAAACGGACATTTGACACAAAAATGAATAGTTGTGCTTTGAAATTACATAATAATTGTATATATATATATATATATATTAATACTCATATTAATTAATACTAAAAAGTGTTAATTTCAAAGTATTATTTTAGTAGTGTTTTAAGTAATATAGTACAGTATGTAAACCTTTGTAATCTAACTATGCGAAGAGTAGGGCACGTGCATATCGTGCGTGATTTACTAGACAATGGTGCCAATTCTGTTGATTAATTTTCCCAACTTAGGATAAGTAATTTGTATTAGATTTATAGTGTTTACTACACTCAAGGAAATCACAAAGATTTTAAAATGTCCCAAATCTCCGAGCGGGATTTGAACCCGCGACCTTCCCCTTGATACGGGGCTGCGCTAACCAACTGCGCCACCGGAGTACTAATCACACTCGACGTTCAAATCCCGCTCGGAGAATAACTTTTGGTACATTTTAAAATCTTTAGGATAAGTAATTTGACAACACTAAAAACATTGCCATACCTTTCTAAAACACCGAAACAACATGGACGGCTATAATTTTAGAGCTGTCAGATTAGGTTAGTTTAGGATAATGCAACAACAGAATCGACACCAGTGCTTTGTTTTAGCTGATGGTTACCACTTAACATAAGATGGGCCAACTGCTTGTTCCATCAGTTTATAGTAACATAAGTATTTATTTAAAACTTTTGTTTCATAAATGCACGTACAGTACGGCCGGCGGATCTAGACCGGCGTTAAGTTCGTTCGGAACGCTGCGCAGTAGTCACTTTTAGGGTCGAATAGGTGGTAAGACGCGGGGTGCGCGGGGTGTCACTTTGAGATAGGTATGTGGTAGATTTTAGACTATTTTTCAAATGTTTAAACTATTTTTGTCTCGCCTGTACCTGCGCACAATTTCCGAAAGCGCAACTTCAGACCGGTCTAGATCCGCCGGCCGTACTGTAAATGTTGTTCGTATCGCACTCAAAGCCAGCAGGCAACTAGCTATCTAGTTACTACACTAATTACCAAATGATTTATTTATTTATTTATTTATTTAATACTTTATTGCACTAAAAACCGAGTACAAAAGGCGAGCTTAATGCTAGACAGCATTTACTACCAGCCAACCTTAACAGGTAGAAGAACATAGGTTGGCGTGCTTAATTATACTAACATTCACAATAATAATATGGTAGCATATTTCCTAAAACTATAAACTAAATATAATATCTAATAAATAAAAAACAAATATATATATCTATCTATAATATACTTACATATACACTTACAAAAATATAGTAAATAGTATTCATGTGGTCGAAAAATAGAAGTCATGTACAAGGCGTTTGAAAACGGGTTTTGAGGACGTCATTTTTATACTTAGGGGAAGTGCATTCCACAAGCTTACAGCCACTACCTCAAACGAATTACCACGATAGCCGGAAGAGTGTTTGGGAGTAGCTAAGCAGAGAGTGTCTGAGGATCTCAAGTCACGCTCATGACCGTCAGAAAGGTAAGAAAACTTAGACTTCAGGTACTGAGGTGAGTTAGGGTCCTTCAGAATCGAGAAAAGGAGACATAAGATTCTCATATTTCTTCTCTGTCTGATTGGGAGCCACTTCAACTTTCTTCGATAACCGGACACGTGGTCATATTTACGAAGGCCGTAAACAAAACGGATACAACAGTTCAGCAGGCGATCCAACTTGTTAAGGTGCTCAGCTGTAAGATCGAGGTACGCTACATCTGCATAATCTATTATAGGGATTAAGAGGGAATTTACTAACGAAATTTTTGTTTTCTCAGGAAGAAAGTTTTTAAAACGTAAAATAGAGTGGAGACAAGCGAAAAACTTCCGTGATACCTCTTTTACTTGAGCGGACCAACTCATATTCTCATCCAGCAGAATGCCAAGGTCTTTTACTACAGGTGAAAAAGGAATTATTTTTTTTTTTTTTTTTTTTGCTAACTGGCGGGGGCTACCAATGATGATTGCTTGACATTTGTTGGGGTTGACTTGAATTCCATAGTTAGCCGACCAGGATAGAAGTTGAAGAAGGTCATCATTAAGAGCATTAATGGTATCGTTTAGGCGATCAACTTCGACATGATGGTATAGTTGAAGGTCATCAGCATAGAAATGGTAGTGACATTGTAATTTAGAAGAGAGCATGTTTATAAACAAAGAAAATAATAAAGGAGAAAGTATACCTCCCTGCGGGACGCCTGCCTCCAGTTCACTCCAATCTGAAACAACCTGGCCATTGCGAACCATCTGACGGCGGCCTGAGAGGTATGATGAGAACCACTGAAGGGATAGGGGAGATAAATTAAGATGCCTCAACACAGCCAGCAGTAGTTCATGGTCTACAGCGTTGAAAGCGTTACTAAAATCGACTAAAACTAGAACAGTAATCATAGAGGATTCCATGCTACTCCTAATATCTTCGGTAACCTTGAGAAGTGCGGTCGTAGTACTATGCCCCACTCTGAAACCTGACTGAAAGTTGTTGAACAACTCACCGTTAAGGAGGTACTCAGTTAACTGCTTATGGACTACAGATTCGATAGTTTTTGACAGAAAAGGTAGAATGGAGATCGGTCTAAAATTATTGGGCAGAACAGGATTAGGAATTTTAGGCAAAGGAATAACATGGGCTTTACGCCATTGGTCAGGGAAATTTCCAGTAGACAGCGAGAAGTTAATGATGTGAGCAATGGTAGGAAGGATGTGGTCGGAGAGGAGAATTACCATTATGCGTCCAATATCATCACTTCCGACTGCCTTAGATTTAAACGATAGGAGACACTTTTTGACCAAGTCTTGGGAAACAGGTATGAAGTTAAACTGAGCAGTGTCAGGGCGAGGGAGATTGTGTATTTCAAGGAGAGTGTCAAATTTAGTGGTGGAGCTGATTTTAATAGTGGAGGTAAAGTGAGTATTAAGTAAATTAAGATCTAGTGGGATTTCAATGTTTGATGATTTGGATTTAACTAATCCAAGGGACCTCAAAAACTTCCATATTCCAGCAGGAGTGGCGAGTTCTATTTGCTCTGCTATGTACCGGCGTTTTGTATTACGACACGCCAAGTTACAACGATTCCGTAATTTTTTATACAATTCCCAGTTCTCCTCCGTGCGGCTATCTTTGTACTTGCGGAAGGCTCGATTGCGTTTCGACATGGCTTTACGAATAGCATCCGTGATCCACGGGGTGGGTCGGTGTTTAATTTTGACAGGACGGATGGGTGCTAGACGATTAAAGATATTTATGACATTATTATTTAGAAACTCAACCTTTTCCTCCACCGTCGATAGACCCTCAACACGAACCCAGTCTGAGCTAGCTGCTACACCATCTAATTTGGTTTTATCTAATTTATTAAAATTTCTTTGACGAAGAACTAAGGGTGCGGGTTTAGGGATTCGAAATTTAAGGGAAGCATATATTAAATCATGTTTTGAAAAGGCCGGTGCTGATAGCTGGCCGTGCGTAGATATTTTATCAACATCAGAGGTTATGATTAGGTCCAACAGAGAGTCGTTTGTAGCAGTGTGATGAGTGGGTAATAGATCCAAAAGGTTAAGGTTAGAAGAGTGGACAATAGATTGTAACTTGGTAGCTCGTGTGCACGTATCTGGGTTGAAGTCGCCCATAATCAGAAAGCGAGAATAATCGGATGAGATATCTTCCAGTGCCTTTTCCAAATTAGCATACGGAATGTTAGGAGGGACATAGACTACGCCTAACACAAATTTAAATCCGATGTCTATTTCAATAAAAATAAACTCTGGAGATCCACTGTAGGCAGAAGGGGATTGCAAAATTATTTTATAAGGAATATGACTTTTCAAGTAAATCGCAACACCTCCCCCTCCCTTCTCAGTACGATCGTTACGAATTAGTATAAACCCGGGTAATGGAAAGCATGTGGAAGGAAGAGTTGGCTTTAGGAAACTCTCTGAAACTAGTACTGCATGGATCAACTCCGAGTCAAAGGAATCAAGGACATCGATAAAATGAGCCGGTATGCTTTGTGCATTAATGTGGCAGACGTTAAGATTTTTTGGGAAAGGTTTGAAAATGTCCTGCAACTCAGCGCCTAATGTCTTAGGATGATCATCTAAGCTTATAAAGGAAACATCCTCTGCCGTGATAAATGAATCATCGCTTGAACATGATATAGATGACATAAGAGAATAATATAAATACTTCTAAAAATGAATATACAACCTATATATTATAATGATATTCCTACTTAAGTAATAAAGTTTAGAACCCACCTAACAAAATAGTAGGTACAGGAACCCAAGCGTACCTACTTAGCAAATAATTAGGTATACTTTTACAAAGACTAAACCTAAAGTGGCCTTATCGCCTCGAATTTTGCAATAACCTATCGCCTAAAATAGTACAAAACAAAAATAGGTAAAAAGTGCTTACACAAAAAAAATATATATATATACAAAAATAACAACAAAAAAGACCAATATGAAAATTACCACACTAATGTAGCGTTTCGTAGCATGTAACGAAAACAAAGGAAAAATAAAAACAAGAAAAAGGTAACATAATACATGTAGGTACGTAACGGGAAAAAAAAAAGTATCTCTAGGTATGTACATAAATAGTACATACAATTAATTAAACTACATAAATATTAACATTTAATAATAAATTGTCTATGTATGTACATACAATACAATAGGCTGTATTTTAAAGTTACACAAACCAAACCAATACAGTTAAACACAAACAGCGTGAAACGGAACGTATTTCAGTGTTGAAGACTTGGATGAAGATAATGTCAATAAACCAAAAAACTGACTTGACACTGACAGACAAACCTACTTCACACCGTTCATCCGTCCGTCATCCAGCTTCCTCAGTCCATCCATCGGTTCGGTTCAGTTGGTCAATCAATCAAGCAAGAAAACATATTTCATTTTACAGAATACAAACACGACTTCCCGATGTTTTTATGCTTTGAGTGAGGGTGGTAGTGGTATTATAGCGTTGAGTGGTAGTAATTAATTTCATGATTAGGAACTTCACTCACTAGATACCCACATTACTCACACTGTACCACATTACACCACTGTATCAGTCGAAACTCAAACCATGCTGCATTAGTGCTAGAGAGGAATGACTAGCACTACTTGTTGAGCCTGGACCTAGCTACGGCGTTTCTGCGTGTATGAGGGGCCTCAACAGGCACTGCCGCCGCCGCCGAGGTTCCCGCAATGCCGGCCTGCCTGGGGCTCGCTCTGGGACTCGCCCTGGGGCGAGCCGCAGCAGCCGTTCGCGGGCCGGAATCGGTGTTGGTGGTGCCTGCTTCTATTGGAAATCTAGCAATGATCTTGTTCAGCTCCTGCGCCGACGTAATCCGACTCCGAACATTATCCGGTGATTTGACGTATACGACTCCGTTGCTCGTCCAGCTGCACGTTACACCAAAGTGTTTTCGTGCACACATAAACAGGTTATGTCGTGTTCGTGTGAGGAACTCACAGACTACAGCGGGGCTAGACTTCAGTAGTTTTTTCTCACTCCAGATCTTGTTTCTAATATTAACATCTGTAAAACGGACCAGTATGGGGCGGGCTCTCTGGTCATTCTTCAATCCCAGACGGTGACACAGATAAATGCTTGAAGCCTGGACACTTTTTAGATTCATATTGTTATTAATGAGGTTAATTACTGTTGAAGTGCAGTCTTCAGTGTCCGACTCCGGCAGACCATTAAATAGGAGTGCGTTGCGACGGTTGTGAGTGTCAATCTCATCAACTTGTGATGTCAGTGATTCTATCAGAGTGCGCAGGTGCTTGAGAATATCCATAGCAAACTGTCTGAACTCATAAAATTCCTGAGTTAATTTCTCAAAATTTGGCTTACTCTCCGGACATGTAGTGGGCTGCAATAGCTTCTCAAAATGAGCCATTCTGGAGCCAAGAGTCTCCTCCAGATGCTTTTGAGTATCCAGCACCTCTTGTAGATTGGACATTGTTGAAAGTAGTTTTTAGTAAGCACTATCACTGGTTGGTGTGGCCAATAGGTTATGGCAAATAAACTGTTATTGCATGTAAACAGCTGCTAGGAACTGTCCAAAATATTATGTTCCCTTGCAAGTACACTATATTAGTCCACTTTTAACACTTAAATTTTGTTTAAAAACAGAAATATAAATTAAAATAATTTAGAGCGAAATACGGTGATGTTAGCAGGTTTGACGCCTACCCGCGAAAAACTCTGTGATTAGTATGATTAGTATGTAGGTAGGTTAAATCCACTCATAAGTCAACATGTCAAGACACTTTTTTCTACTAACAATCACTTATAATATGTAGTAACATATTAGGTTTTCTGGAAAATAGCGGACAGTCATCTAAATATATAAATAAATAAATAAATAATGCTGGACAATCCACACAGCACTATCTAGCCCCAAAGTAAGCTATTCAAAGCTTGTGTTATGGGTACTAGATAACTGATATATTTAATACATTATATACTTACATAGATAGATAGATATTTTTTTTATTATACATAGAAAACACCCATAACATCGGAACAAATTTCTGCAGATCGTACACAAATTTGTTCCACGGCGGGAATCGAACCCGCAACCTCTTGCGTCGCAGGCAGGCTCTCGCCTGCTGCGCCACAGAGGTCGTCAACTCATCATCATATAGCTCAAAGGTGACTGACTGACTGACATAGTGATCTATCAACGCACAGCCCAAACCACTGGACGGATCGGGCTGAAATTTGGCATGCAGGTAGATGTTATGACGTAGGCATCCGCTAAGAAAGGATTTTGGTCAATTCTACCCCCAAGGGGATAAAATAGCAGATGAAAGTTTGTATGAGATTTACAAAGTAAACGAGCGCGAGCAAAGCCGCGGGATCAGCTAGTTATAAAATAAATTGAAAAAATAATTATGTAGGCAAGGCACTTTTTATAACTCTACTAGCAGCCTGTCCCGGCTTCGCGTGGGTATTGCTACAGTTTTACGTTTTATGGCAGTTTATTTCTTAACATTAATTTGACTCCCGTACCCCAGTGACGCATATTACCTACCTACATAGTAGCCTACATCATCATTCATCGCATACCTAGGTAGTTAGCCGAGCGGAGTGAGCGGCGACCACGCGATGATCCTAATACTTACATTTTCGAACCCGTGATATCTTTCGAATGAATGGTCTGAATTGAATAATTCAAAAAGTCGTCAAAAGGTATTGAAACAGTCTTGAATAAATTACCAAGGTGCAAAATAAAAAGCCTTTGTAACAGCGACATTTGAATTATTTTTTTTAATAAAAGATCACTTGTTGTGCGAGAGCTATCTGTTGCGACACTTTTTGTAGATAATTATGACATGTGTTCTGCAAAGTCGCAGTACAAAGTATTTTGTTTTATCATCAATAGGTATTTTTTGCAGCGCACGCGATGCAAGGAATGCTTAGGTTTTTAGGTGTAAGTGACCTTGGTTTACATAGTTTTAGTAAGGATCCCTAATTTATTGAAAATATAATAAAGCCTATGTACCTTTGTCACCCGGGGATAGTGTAGATTCCTAACAGTGCAAGAATTTTTCCGATCAGTCCAGCCAGACAAACAAACAAACATAGTATAAATGTATGGTTTAACTTATGCTACCTATAATAATTATAACAAACATTTTTGGATAGCAGTGCCAACATAGCGAATTTATAGGTAGGTGTACCTAGAACTTACCAGACACAGAAAAAACTTCAATGTTTAGTTAATAGTTAATCAAACCTAAAAATTGAAGTTTTTTCTGTGTGTCTTTTTAGGTGGGTCAAATCCTCACCGAGACCAAACGGTCTCAGAAACTCAGAAAGCAGTTAGGTATCTTACCTACCAACTGAGCTGTGCGGCTATAAGGCACAAGTGTAATAAAAACTTAGAAATGTAACTTACCAAATGAAAGTATCCAATAATCATGCATAGCGTGCGAAGTTTCAATCCACACAGCATTTCGCCTCTCGCTATCATAATGACAACTAAAACGACAAACAAGTAATTAAATAACACAATAAAACACTAGAAACAACCATGAAAGCCGACATTCGATGATCGGGAACCCCAGGTGACTCATAGTCATGACATTGAGGAAAATATTGCACAAAATTAAATAGTATAATGTATGTACCTCTCGCTTCGGCAGTCGGTTAAAAACTAAAACGGAATCCTTCAAATCCGTGGTCCACGTTTGAAATTCGAACGTAGCAGCAACGAAGTCCGGTCTAGACTGCAATAAATGATACAAATGTGCATGCGCCGCGGGTCTTGTATGTGTGCGTGAGGTAAACATATACCTCACTTACGCGCACATAAGAGGTTGAATCAACGGTACACAGCTGTTGAGTGAGAGAGATAGAACTAACCACAGAGGAGTAAAAACAACCGTCATAAGAGTAGGCATAATGAAAGTGGAGGAAAATGAAGTGATAGGTATTATTACTTAGACGCAGAAAACCATCGCTCGCTTATTTAAAACTTTTAAAGGAGTTGAATCTTTGAATGTAGTCAAGAAAAAAACAAGATTTCGAGAAAAACTATCAAACTCAAAGTCAAAGTCAAAATATTCAATAAAATCACAAGGACCATCTTGAACCGTCTTAAAACTAGGTAACTCTAGTGCCAGTCCCACGCGACCAACACCGAGAAGAACAGGCAACAAACTCGACTTGGTGTCTATCGCTCTTTTGTATGATCAACAGTTTATCAAAACAGTTAGGTATGTATCTGTTCAAATATCTACTAACAAATTTCCATCTACTAATTGGTTTGCTCGCGATGTTTTCCTTCACCGTTTAAGAGCACATACATTTTTCGATGTGAAAAATCCATTGGTTGGACCGGATTCAAACCGATCATTTATAATAAATAAATAAAAATAAATAAATAATAAATAATGCTGGACAATCCACACAGCATCATCTAGCCCCAAAGTAAGCTACTCAAAGCTTGTGTTATGGGTACTAGATGACTGATATATTTAATACATACTTACCTAGATAGATATTTTTTATTATACATAAACACCCAGACCAACGGAACAAATTTCTGCAGATCGTACACAAATTTGTTCCGAGGCGGGAATCGAACCCGCAACCTCTTGCGTCGCAGGCGGACTCTCGCCCACTGCGCCACAGAGGTCGTCAAAATTTTTGAAGAGTTTTTTGTTTCCGTTTGACTGAGGGCCAACCGCGATCTCTTGAAGCATTCTTGTTTCAATATTACTTTTATGTCGATGTCTTACTAAATCAACTGCATATAGTCAGCTTTATGATCAGAAAGTAAAGTAGGTATATTTGAAATAAGAATGCTATAAGAGATCGCAGTTGGCCCTCTGTTTGTTACAGTTAATTAAAAAAGTAAATTAAAAAAGCGTATGTTTCACAAGCACAAAAAAATAATGCCTTAATAGTGCGGTGTGTGTGTGACTTTGAAACTATAAGTCTGAGGTTTGTTCTTCGATTTTCGTAACGTCAGGGCTTTTCTGTATTGAGACTATTTGAGACAATGTCCCAAGCGGTCGAAACTAGCAATACCTATAAAGTTCTTAGACGATTATTAACCTAATGGGTAGTGACAACAGTGCTTAAATTTCAATACAGTACATAAAGAATTCATCTTTGTTACCCAAGTAGGTACAGTTTATGTGTGCGTATGTAATCATTTTCTCATAGCAAAATCTCGTCACACGTAAAATCATGTTGACTGGTTGATAGATATTCTTGGAAATACCGCGTTCATTCTTAGAAATTGAACAAGGAAGTTTATAAAAATATTTTTTGTTATAATTTGCCTGAACATTGCTGACGTAATGTGGTCTATGCTTGAAGGTGGGGCAGTCTGCTTCTTCTTGCGTGTCAAGATACAAAACACAGCCATTTTCATTTATAAATAACTAGTTGCGCCCCGCGGTTTCACCCGCGCAGATTTAATTCCTGGTATTCCAACGGGATAAAAAGTAGCCTATGTGCTATTCCAGACTATAATCTATCTCTCTGCCAAGTTTCATCCAGAAAAGTTCAGCCCTTCCGGCGTGAAAGAGTAACATAAGCATCCATCCATCCATCCATCCATACTTACAAACTTTCGCGTTTGAATTCGCGTAATAGGATGATAATGTGGTTGGCTATTTTTCAACCTTAGAGACCTATAACTTATACAAAATTCGTCATAGCTTGCTAGCTTCTTCTACGAGCCAGTTTTTAGGGTTTCGCACCCAAAAAGTAAAAGGCTCCGCTCTACGTCCGTCCTTCACCAGGCTGTACCTATGTATCTCATGAACCATGATAGTTAGAAAGTTGAAATTTTCACAGATGATGAAAAGGGTAGCTCCTAACAAACGTGATTTTTTGTCGTTTTTATACATAATGGTATGGAACCCTTCGTGCGCGAGTCCGACTCGCACTTGGTCGGTTTTTTTATACGGTCGCTATAGCTATAAGTCGTGTGTCTATCATTTAAGGGCCCGGCGACAGCGGCTCGCAGTTTCGAGGTGCGATTGGCTATTATTTCATTTCGGGGAGGTTGTTTGAAAGAATAACTATCCAGTGACACGCATAAATACTGTTCGAATACAAATAATACAATAATATAAGGGAAATGGGCTTGAGTCAGAAATCATTTTGGTATTAGGTAAACGTAAGGCCAAACATACTAATACCAAAATAATTGCTGATTCGGGCATGTTTCCCTTATATTATTGTGTTATTTGTGTTCGAACAGTATTTATGCGTGTCACTGGATAGTTATTCTTTCAAACAACCTCCCCGAAATGAAATAAAATGAAATAATAGCCAATCGCACCTCGAAAATGCGAGCCGGTGTCGCCGGGCCCTTAAGGATGCAGCTTCAATCAAATAATTGATATCTATTTCGTCTTTTGCATAATGACATAATGAGCTATGGTCGATTTCCTATGCATTTTTACTGACCAGAACTGGGTCAACCGTTGATATCAAGTGTCTTTGAATATTTTATCGTAGTCAACCTAACCACCTGGAGTATTAAGGCATGTCCATACTAATGCGAAGGGATTTTTATCATTTCGTTTTCTTATTTAAAAAATATTACGAGAAAGGTACACAAAGGCTCCAATTCCACGCTACATGCGGATCTGGATGATATTTGGCACTGAGATAGATTATAGCCTGAAATAGCACATAAGCTACTTTTTATCCTGTGGGAATACCAGGATTTAGAGCTATGCAGGTGAAACCGCGGAGGCAGCTAGTAATGATTAAAGTTTGAAAAAGCTATTCTTATATAAAAACCATTCGATTTAATATAGTTAACTAGCGACCCGCCCGCGCGCCCCTGCTTCGCACGGGTGCACATTGTTTTTCTACTATATCATGCATGTATTATACCTTTAAACCTTCCTCTTGAATCACTCTATATATTAAAACAAACCACAGAAAATCCGTTGCGTTGTTCTAAAGATTTAAGCATACATAGGGACATAGGACTATAGGGACTGAGAAATCGACTTTGTTTTATACTATGTAGTGATGCTTTGTGGTTATGGTCACTTAACATCAGGTGGGCTTAGTGCTTGTTCCATAAGCTAATTGTAAAAAAAGTAGAAAAAGCGGTGTAAAGAAAAGCTTTAGTTAGCAGTGTTTTTTCGCAAAAACAAACCATCAAAGGCTGATACCCTACAATTGCAGCGTTGAGTTAATGACTGGAGTCTTTGCACGCCATATGTTGTCCATTTGGTCCGACGTACAATATTAAAGGGTCGGCAGTGGCAGGTGGATTCATAATGCATCGTGAATGCCGCACCTGGTCGAACTATCGATTCTTAATGTAATCGTTTCGCTTAGTTTTCATTGGTTGTTTTTGTATTGTTGTCGGATTTTAGAGAGAGCCCTTTGTGAGGTCTCATCCAGTGAAGTTGACAGCCTTCACTGCTCAGTTGGTAGTAGCTCTGCCTTCTGCGCCGTAGGCCGTAGGTTCGATTCCCACCGAGAACAAACATTCGTGTGATGAACATAGATTTCAGTCTCGGTGTTATTATAAGTCTATGGTGTTATACTATATGTACTATACTATAACATACTATGAGTATGTATTTACACGTTCCTATCATGCGTGAATTACAAGGCAATGCTTTGTTAAAGATGATGGTTACCACTTAACAACAGGTGGGCTATCTGCTTGTTCCATTAGCTAGTTGTATGAAAATAAATAGCGGGCTTTCCGTCAGGGGTGCAGGACCAAGCATGCAGTTTTCCAAAATAGATGGCGTATTCAAAATCTTGCAGAAAATAAACGTAGGTAGTAATTAGAGCCATATTGTCAGATCAATGCTCATAGAATGAATAGCGGATTAGCACGTCAGAACTGCCCCACTCATTCAAGCCCGCTTGATTCGACTTGCGACTTCGAGAGCACTGGGGCGTTATTCACTATGACTTATCCAATCGTGTTTGCGTTTAGATCACGTTGTGACGTCACATGGTTTGGACAAAGTATCTTTTATGTCATAATGAATAATGCCCAAGATCTCGTTGTGACATCACACGGTTTTGGGCCAGAAATCTGTATGTCATAGAGAATAATGCCTAGTGTCTAGTTGGTAGCGGCCCTACTTTTCGATTTTAGGGTCGTGGGTTAAAAACGCGGTCGTGCACTAATGAGTTGTCTGTTCAATAATGTTTGCAAAATGTGAAATATGCAAGCGAGAGGGTCATTAGCAGTTGTCATCGCCTTACTAGATGAAATTTTATTATTTATTTTATTTTAGATGAAATTGCAATAAAAAAGGTGAAATGTGTGGCAACAGGGACAAGTAAAAAAAGTGTTTTTTTTCTGGCAAGCAGATAAGCTGAGTTTCTATCGGTGTTGAACCTAGCGGCATGAAAGAAAGAAAGAAACGTGTATTTGCCACACACAACACACAGAGAACACAGAAATAACAACATAGAATATAAGATAACAAACAATACAAAGAGACAGATAGGCAGAAAAAATACAATAACAATGTTTGGGTGCAAATTTGTCATCTCTGTGTTGTGTGGGCCAAACAGGTCCATCATAATTGCTGCTCCACTCTTTTGTGGGGAGCAGCGCTGGTTTTCAGACAGGCATATTATGATACCGGTATACCTCAAGTTATTGGATGAAGGGCAGTTCATCTTTGAGACGTTCCTAATAAACCTTAACGATGCAATGGTCTCATAATAGCTAATGGTCACATAATACACGTGGCCTATCTGCGTCATTTTTTCTGGACTGTTTCACTGAAACTGAAGCTGTATCAGTTTTTCAGTTTCAGTAACCCAACCGACTGAAGAGGACTTTAATCAAGGGTCGGACCGTCTCTTAGAATTACAAACACTGGACTGGTGGGAATTAGCGAACGTTCTATGCTTTCTACGAGGGGATTAGTTTTAATCCTATCCTATTTTCCTATTCCTCACGATGTTTTCTGTCACTGAATTATCCAGTGACGGAAAACATCATTTCAGAAACAAAAACCAATAAGTACCCATAATACTCGTATATTTTTATTAGAATTAGTTATTATACTTTTATATCAATCGATTTAGTGAGGCTTAAGAATTAGGAAGAGGTACCATAACGATGCTGACCAGCTATTGATGGTACTGAGCCGTGCGTCTACTAGTCCTGTGGTGGAATGGAGATCATCTGAAGTATAGTGGTAATCCGGGAGGCATTGAATTAGGTTTCGATTCATAGCATATTATGTTGTACGGTCAATTTATGCAATGTAATTTATGCTTACCTAAAGGTGTGGTGCAAGGCAGAAGTGAGGAGAGGTTTGGAAATATATATGAGAGCAAAAACTACCAGGGGGCCGATTCCAGCCCAGTGACTTTATCGTCACGGTAGATACTGTCAAAATTCAATAGGAAATTTGACAGTTACCGTGATATAAATATTTACCGTGACAAAAAAGTCACTGGGCTAGAATCGGCCCCCAGAACGTTGGGAATCATTTAGCTTTAGACATTTTCAAAGCCCGGGTTTTGTAAAACTACGCGAGTTCTTAGCGCTGCAGGAGCTTATCGAGTCTTGCTCTCCTGCATCCATCATCATCAGGGATGCTAGAACATTGCTGCCACCAATCCAAAGTCCTTCTCCGCTAGTTTAAGGAGCTGGGCTGGCTGGGGTGAGGTTGGCAGGGGGATAATACACAATACACCCCACTGCGAGACGTCAGTGCAGATCTTACTCCGCCACCATGAATCAGAATTAGAGGGATCTTAGCATGCCAGATGCATCAAATCTCCATACAAAACTCGACCTGACGATACAGAAAACAAAATACTATAAAAACATAGACTTCGGGTACAAGTCATCTGTAAAGCGTAGAAGCGTAAAAGTGCACTATAAACAACACTTACAACGCTTCCTAACTAGAAGCTTCACAATAAGTACTTTTTCGCACAGACACCCAAACAGGGAAATCATGGCTCTTACGAGACGAGCATGAAGTTGGGTGACGACCGATTTTGTTGTCCAAAGAATATTCTAGAAAGTATTCTTTGTATTTCGCCTATTTTTTGTGACACAAAAATGTTTTCAGATTTGGTTTGGTTTGACTTGTGTTATCAGGAGATCTTACACGTAACCTACTATTGTTAATGTACTGTTTGTTTTTTACTCTTCCATATTGGTTTTATTAATAACGGAGCTCATTATATCAGTAAGTGGACGTTGAGACTGATACACTGTTTATAACTTTCGCAGTATTCTTTTGTAACTTGTGCACTTTATATCTGTTCTGAACGTTCTGAATGAATATTACTATACTATGTGTAAAGCACTTTTCAGGCAGTAGCAGTTTCTAAATCGCTGTGTATAGGACCCGATCTTGGCTCCATTGAGAGCTTTGAATAATGTGTTTGAGCGGACCTCGATAACTGTGATTAGCAATCAACTAAAATGAAGTGCTTAATTTATCACTGATAATATTTCACACTTGCTTTTAGGGCCAGCTATAGTCATCGTTTGACAGGTGGGTTGGTGAGGTATTCAAAGTCTCTCGATACGTTTTAAATAACTTTCTTGTAGAAAAAGCAGATGGCTTGATGTTAGGGGTAATCATCACTACATAGTATAAAACAAAGTCGCTTTCTCTGCCCCTATATCTCCATGTCCCTATGTATGCTTAAATCTTTAAAACTACGCAACGGATTTTGATACGGTTTTTTTAATAGATAGAGTGATTCAAGAGGAAGGTTAACATGTACAATACATGCATGATATATGCACCGGTGCGAAGCAGGGGCGCGCGGGCGGGTCGCTAGTCACCTATAATTTGTTAAGCATTTCCTCGTAAGTCACTGTTAAACGTTTGACGTTTTTCTACATACTCTAGTCGCTTATTACAACATCCACGATAGAGATACAATTATATTCAATCACCTTAATAAAACAACCTGGTTTTGCCACGAATTTGCAACACCTCTATTTATTTTACTCTCTGTGTCATTGTTTCACTTTTAAGATCAAAATTCCAGTTGAATAATCAAGATAATATCAAAGCTCTGAGCTAATAGGCATTAACAAACTAAATCTCAGCAAAAGTGACTAAAATTAACCCGAACAATTTCCTCGTCTCCCGCCAAATAACCGCCACAAAGCAGCAATCTAGGCCTTAGGGTAGTGCATGTGCGTAAGCGGTAGCGGGAGCGGGAGCGTATGCGATGGCAATTTAGGCGTAAAGACTGCTAATTTAAAAAAATAAACATTTTAAGTGATCAATCACCAACCAAAGAGGCTGATAAGACGCCGGGTAGAGATAAGAAGTACGGAGGGAATCACAGCACTGGAGCAGTCATATCTAGAAGTCAGTGACTTTGATTTGCTTGACAGCATGACAGAATTTCACAGCATACAATGCTGTAAAATTCTGACCACCCGGTTTGTTTAACCATAAACAGACGATTGTTATGTAGTTACAGTTGTTGCTTGGAGCGGTCGCTTCGACCCCGGCACATGTTTTGTATGTTTTTGAAGTAAAAAAAAATGAAATTTTGCGAATCTGTGTGAGGAGGGACCTTATGCACATGTTGAAAATACACCTGTGTAATTGTGTATATTTTTTACATTTTTTTTTCATTTATTCATCGTTTGACATAATAATATTATTTACAACGTTATTAGATAAGTTACATACAATTTTATTTCGAATCGAAAATTAAGATAATAATAACACTAATGCCGTCCTATATAAGATAACAAGATGCAGTCAAACCGCTATCGCATCAGCGTGCGCTTCTCACTATAGCCGTGCTCTAATTGCAATGCACTTACGAGTATCTTCAAATTGAATTCTCAAGAAACTTAAAGTATTCTCCTGAGTTACTAATTCTCTAAGTTACTAATCTTTCGTAGTAACACAATTTCTCGACTAATATACGTAATTACTCTGTGTGTCGCATCCTAAGATTAGGCGGTAGATCTCTGGTGATATAGGCTTAATTGCTACTGGATGCTGTTTCGTGTGCCAATATAAATTTATCTTAAGGCGTTGACAACACCTAATATTTCTCTCGCTCGCACGATTCCACATTTTGAAAGATATAAAATAACAAATTCCAATTTTGAAAAATCGCAATCAACCATTTTGTGTGCAATCACATTGCGCATAGTTTGGTAAAAATTTCATTTTGATTGATGAAAGTTTTCTTACTCAAAAGTTTGCTTGAGTACGAAAACTAGAAAAGCAAACTTTTAAGTAGGAAAACTTGTATCGATCAAAATGATTTTTTTACTAAACTGTGCGCAATGTGATTGCACACAAAATGGTTGTTTGCGATTTTTCGAAAATGGTAGTAGTGATTTTGTATCCTTCAACAAGTCAAAACGTGCGAGCGAGAGTCGCATTAGCTCTTGTCTTCGTCTTAATACAAACTCTCGATTTCTCTCTCCTATTGGTCATTAGTTTCTTGTGAAACAGTGTGGTGAAAGGATTGTAAGTGGACCTTCAAGAGGCTTTCGAGTACTTCACACATGTTATAGAACTTTTTAGGTTCTATGACATGCCGGTTTCCTTATGATGTTTTCCTTCACCGTATTAATTTAACATTGTAAACTGGATTTTTTCAAACGGTTTTGTTGAAATGAAACTTGTCAGAGAGATAGATTATAGTCTGGAATAGCACATAGGCTACTTTTTATCCCGTGGGAATACCGGGATTTAAATCAGCGCGAGTGAAACGGCGGGGCGCAACTAGCTGGTTTATATGAAAATGGTATCATAGCAGTTAGCACCATCCAAAGATGCATGCATTTTATTAGAATGTTCTATTAGAAATTCAGACCTTTCAATAATAAAATTGTTGTGTCTTTTATTTCCTGTCAGTAGTATTACCATCATCGATCGCACTGCCATCTTCATGCC
Source organism: Plemyria rubiginata (assembly GCA_963576535.1). Lineage (NCBI taxonomy): Eukaryota > Metazoa > Arthropoda > Insecta > Lepidoptera > Geometridae > Plemyria > Plemyria rubiginata. The sequence continues at coordinate 6,956,508 of OY754926.1, forward strand.
ACTCAATAATTCACTGCCCAAGAGCCACCTGGCAAATGAGTAGTAGCCCTCGTATCGTCTACACTGGCGACTGGCGCTTGGCCATATTATTATCTTGGTAATTGTTTGACCTAGCTCAGTTTAAGTCGATGACAACACCTAATATTTCTCTCGCTCGCACGATTCGACATTTTGAAAGATATAAAATCACTAAATACAATTTGGAAAAATCGCAAACAACCATTTTGTGTGCAATCACATTGCACACAGTTTAGTAAAAATTCGATTTTGATTGATGCAAGTTTTTAAGTAGGAAAACTTGTACCGATCAAAATGATTTTTTTACTAAACTTGCGCAATGTGATTGCACACAAAATAGTTGTTTGCGATTTTTCGAAAATGGGTTTAGTGATATTATATCTTTCAACAAGTCAAAACGTGCGAGCGAGAGTCACATTAGCTCTTGTCTTCACCTTAAGGCGTTCCTAATGTTCCTTTCGTTCGCACGATTCGAAATTTTTAGATTTATTATATACTAGTTGCGCCCCGCGGTTTCACCCGCGCAGATTTAAATCCCGGTATTCCTACGGGATAAAAAGTAGCCTATGTGTTATTCCGGACTATAATGTGAGATACATTATCACAAAGTAACATCTGCCAAGTTTCATTTAGATCCATTCAGCCGTTTCGGCGTGAAAGAGTAACAAACATCCATCCATCCATCCATACATACAAACATTCACGTTTATAATAGGAAGGTTTACAGTAGGTATTCGTGAGTAGGATAATCACGAATCCCAATTTTGAAATTTTGCCTAAGAAAGAACTAAAACACAAAAAAGGTTTTTTTTACTAAACTGTGCGCAATGAGAGGGCCGTCAGAACGAGACAGTGCGGCGCTAGACGTTTGCATGCAATGAGTAAAGGATAGGACAATAGATCATTATAAGTTATAATACGTTAAAATCACGTAAAACAACTTATCTTATTGGCACAGTGAAAACCGCCCTTACACCACTCGTTCATAATTCATTTAAGGCGGAGTGAGGATTGTCACGCACATATCAGAATTACGAACCCTTATTGTTATTGTGTATACTGTTTAACCAAATTATTACGGATTGTGAGAATAAAAGGAGACCTGAAAATTCCAATAAAAAATACCAATAGTGTGCTGATTGAGAGGTAAGCAGTCAGGGGTATTGGAATTTAAGTTTCAGTGGCGGTTTTGAAATTGAGATAGACTGAAGATAGAAAATACCTTAATGCACACCACATAATAAGACAAACATACGAGAAAAACAAAAACTTATCCTAGTTGTACCTATACGATGGGCAGTCTTATCGCTGAAAGCGATCTCTTCTAGACAACCTTGGGATGGACTGGATTTGTCAAGAAAGAGGACTTTGGTGTAGAAAAAACAATAAGAAAAACGCCTATTTCTGACAACAAGCAATGCTGCTGTGTTTTGGCTTGAAGGGTGTTTTGTTGCTGGTAAAATTTCAGGCACATGAGGCTTATTTAACATGCGCCTGACCTGCTGTATGCCTCAAGTTGATGGACGCAAGACAGGGCATCGTGAGGCAAGGTGGTCCATCCGCTTGTTCAATCAACAAGTTGTAAAAAAAACAATAAAAAATAGTAATAGATGATTTATGAACTCCCTGAGGTAACTGTTTATTCATAAACATTGTTAGTTTTTACTGTTAAACGTAAAGCTATTTTTTTTCGCAGATAAACGATTCCCCAATGTTTTCATCTTGAGATAATAAATCCGTACTGCCCAAAATATATCCAAATTTATATTCTGTATCGGGGTCGTTATTGGAAGTTGGTTCATCACCGATCCATTTTTTGAATCCAACTTGATCAAGGGGCTAACCTGAAATGGAAAGCAAATATTATGAGTAAAAACTGTGGTGCATGCCTAACCCGTATTACATTAACCGCAAAACCGAGTATAATGATCAAGCTCTCTGCCCTTTCTTCCGTAAATCATGAATATGACGATTTGAAGCTGTCCAACCAGTGGTTAGCCTCGAACTGAGCCAAGCATAATAGTTACATTTTCGTCTCACAACTTCCAAGTCAAGCAGCGTTGCTGTGTTTCGGTTTGAAGAGTGTGGTTGCCGGTAAAATTACAGGCACATGAGGCTTAACTTCAGTATGCCTCAGGTTGATGGACGCAGGGCAGTGGCATCGTAGGGAATGTTCCTATCGTGTGTGATTTATGAGGCAGTGCTTTGTTAAAGGTAATGGTTACCACTTAACATCAGATAGGCCATCTGCTTGTTCCATCAGCTAGAAGCGTAAAAAAAGATATTTGTGTTTAAAGTTTGCAGATTATGTAGTAAATTTTGTTTCGTAAAATAGATATTTTCTATCATAAAAAGAACTTTGATACCTTCTATATCTATGACAGGTGATTCGAGCGTCTCGCCAGTTCTTGGCTTCTTGGTGGATTTTCAGCCATCCGTTTACTTCTGGATCATACGTGTAGCCAGGCAAGCTTTTCCCTATAATATTATAGAATATGGAATAACATGAACAAGAATTAGTTTTATTAATTATGTTTTATTTATGGATTTGTAATTGTCTGAAGAAAATTGTTTTAATTTTTTTTTAATTAATATTAAATATTTTCATTCAATAATTTGAATATGTATTTTAAACTAAGTACTCATTTTATTTCAGCCACGATTTAAGTAAAAATATAAGTCTGTATATTTTTGTACAAATCGTATGGGTCTCCATAGTGATATGGAGACCCATACGAATAAGAGATGTTAAATTAAAATAAAAACAATAGTTAGGTACCATAAACTTCATTATTATTCAAAAAATACTAACACAGTTTACCAGTGACCGTCATTTCTTATTTCTTTCCGTGTGGATTGAAATACAAATTGAGATAGTCTGACACAGCCCTCATGATAGTGTTTTTGACAACAATTTATGGCAATAATTATCGTTATTGCCATAAATTGTTGATGATCTAGATTTGATTTCAACCGAAAGAAGATACTAACTGAATGTCCGCCAAACCGCAGACAAAGAACACAACGAAATATTTACCAAACATCTTTAGAAAAGATGGTTGGACTGTGTGAAGGATGACACGAGTAAGAAAAGAGTGAGCACCGAGATGACGAATGATAGAGGAGAGTGGAGGAGTAGAACCTGTTGTGCCGACCCCACTTAGCGTGGGATAAGGGCAGGAAGATGATGATCTTTAGATAACTTTACACACTCTTTTGTGCTAGTTGGCTACCTACTGACTAACGCAAATAAATGTGATAATTTAAATTATACAATAAAGACATGTCTAAGTACCCAAAGGTCATCATGTCCCTGATATTTTTAATTTGCAATTTTTAAAAAGTTATCATTTATTTATCAGTTTAACCTATGACCAAGCAGGCGTTATAAGAAATACACATATGGAAAGAAGATAAGAGTAGGTAGTAAATAGGAATGGGGATTTACGACTAGTCAAATGCGTGTTGGCTCGCTCATTGACTTCAGCACCAATGTACCTACTGAACAAAATTTTACACGTTAATTAGTTAACACGTGCCCTGTAAATATAAATGCAAGATTGGGTTGAAAGTCAAACACACTTTTGCAAAATACTGTTTTATGTTGTTAGAAGAACACAATCAAATTAAAAAATATCGTCTTAGCACGTCCCATGTTCTCCAAATTTAGTACAGGACCAGCGCGTCCCGTAGAATTAATAGCTACAGAAGTTGTATGTGTCCCCTGACATACCATGGCTCAGGAATCGTAGGGCACGTTGCTATCGTGCGTGACTTACGAGCCAATGCATTGTTATAGGTGATGGTTACCATCTTAACATCAGGTGGGCCATCAGCTTGTCCCGTCAGCTAGTTGTATAAAAAAAATTACTTTCTTCCCTCATGACATGCGCATACCACGATAACCTATAGGTATTGCTCCTCAACTTCCTTTAATATACACATTCCTATTTTATCCATCCTTGTCACTCCGCACATCCATCTCCAACATTCGCATTTCTGATGCATGATTCATCTGTCGTCCGTCCCTTTGGTTGTCCACAAATAAAAACCAAAAATGCGACTAAAAATACTATTTATTTGGTTAAACGTCGATATATATTTTTTTACGGGTTTCACATCTGAATTGATAGTAACTCTGCCTTCTGTGCCGTAGGCCGTGGGTTCGATCCCCACCGAGAACAAACATTTGTGTGATGATGTTTGTTCTCTGTCTGGGTGTTACCTTTAATAATTAAAACAACAATTTTACAAAAAAAAAGAAAACATGTATTTTATCAGCTATCTGGTTTCCATGTTACAAGCTGTCTTAGTTTGGGGCTAGATAAGTGCTGTGTGAGAATTCCACAAATATTTATTTATTTATTACCCTCAGTTATAAGTCGGGTGTAGAAACTGATGGCGCATATTATCATCTATCAATTATTCATAATTCCTAGAAATTTCATTTCAATTGTTTAATTGGCATTACTAAGCGTCATACTATTTTTTTCGCAGATGTACGAATTCCCATTGCTTGATGTTTGGCTGAAGAGTAAACCATATTTATTCATGAATCCAAATCTATAAACAGTATCAGGGTTAGATTTGGAAGTCGGTTCATTATTATCCCATTTTTCATACCCAGCCTGTTCGAGGGTTTGACCTGCAAAACACAATAAAATATTTATTCATAATATTATAATGATAATGAATTCTTACTGTTTAAAAGTATTTAAAATCTTTACCAGAACACCGGTGATTCAGTGAGAGTGATTGTCCGATCATTGGTTGGAATCACTCTCGTGAACTCAAACGTGAAGGAAAACATCGTGAGGTAACCATCCTTATAATTCTCTCAAATATCGCTATAATTATAATTAAGACATTATGTAACAGTTAAAATACATAAAAAAACTTTGTTGGCAAAACAATCATGCTAATTTCTTTCTGTTTATTCTTCCACCTTACAATGTCTTTTTTTATAGACATTGTAAGGTGGAAGAATCAGTCACATTGGTAATTAGCGAACAGAACGAGTCGTACGGACAAGTGGTCGAGATATCTAAGATCATTCGAATCGGTCGATCATTCGAGGTTTATTTGTAGATCCTTTCCTGTAGCGGTTCGTTTTACTCAATATCTCAGGTAAACGCAGTATGTTTACACTCAGCTCATGTCCGTGGCAACGCGTGCGGTAAGACGAGATAGAGAGAGAGAGAGAGAGCAAGCGTTGACGTTCGCGTTGCTGCAGACATGAGCTGAGTGCAAACGCAAAATTAAGTACAACTGCGTTTCGTTTTACAAGCGTTGCTGCGAAGTCTCACGCTAACTAGGTATTTACTTACCAGTTACAGTCAACCAAGAGTTTGAAAAAGTCCAATAGTAAAATCCAATAGACGTGCAACAATCAGTCTGGTCTTTGAGTTGAGCTAGGTATTGAGCTTCTTCATTGCTGTTGATGACGGCGAGGTATGCCCCCTCTCTCTTGCAGGCCTGGTACGCTTCAGTCCAGTTCAATGGCCCGACTGAGTACTTATAACAGTGCTCAGTCCCTTTGAAAAACTTATAACCTGCACATGGAGAAACATAATCATCCCTGTTATTATAAACAATATCTGCTTGTCAACACCTGCTTAAGTAGCTTTAAAAAATAATTTATTAATAATATAATTTATTAATTAATAAATTAAAATATCTTTTAAAACTGTAACTTCATTGGTAACCACGCTCTTCAAAACGAAACACCGCAACACTGCCGACGACAGAAAAAGGCTAGGTGGTAGAACTTTCGCGGTATGTACATACCAAGACTATCGCTCCCACAGGCCGGTGCGGGAACGTAGCAGACGTGAGGCAGCTTCTCATTACAGTCCACTTCACCCACGGTGCCGTTCACCAAAAAACCAATACACGGCTCTGGTCTCATGAATCTACCACCTGGTAAATTCAAGAGGGTCGGTTCTCCTGCAACAAAATATTCTATTTTCTCAGGCGATTTTTACACACGCAAAGTTAGTAATAAGCCAACGCACGTTGCGTATCTTGGGAAGTAGAAAACCACAATAATAGTATTGTGGAACAGTCGCTGTTTTTGTACCTATATCACGGAAGATGGCTCTTTAGTCGACTGGGCTCGGAAAATTTTGGCCGTACGAAACAGTTGACCTAACTAAAACCTTTAATTTATTACTTTTGGGGCCCAGTTACCAAAAGAGACAGAAGATCACCTCTGTAGCATGGCTGCTATATCATTCATGCTGAGTGGCGGCCAGTTTCAGGCTACATAATTTGTCCATTGTAGTAATAAATTGTTAATCTATCTAAGCGATTTTGTATTAAACAACGTTTAATATTTTGCATTCGAAAATACAAATGGACCAGTAAGCCCGACACATTTTTTGTGAGCTAACGTCAAGGAAATAGGTCTGCTAATTAATGAATGTTTAAAACCTTCTAAATACACGTATGTTCCATTTTGATTCGTTTCTAATGTCACTTCAGCTCCAACGTGCAGGACTGAGAAGGACTCATCTTCAAAAGCTTGTAGTTTATTAATAGTTGATCTCATGTTAGCATTCCAGTCTGCAGCCAGGAGTGCACCTGAAAAATTATACCAAGAAATGTATCACAAAAGAAATGCAGATCACATTTACCAGAGAACATAACGCAGTGCATATGCAGGCCATTCCTTGCAATCAACTTATTGTACTTGCGCTTAACAATTTAACAATTAGTAGAGTAATAAGTATTCTGTTACCTTCCATATGGCAGGTGATTCGTGCATCTTGCCAGTCCACTGCATCGCGGTGTAACTTCAACCATCCATTTATTTCTGGATGATATGTGTATTCAGGAAAGCTCCGACCTAAGTGACCAATATTAGGAAATATCTTTAAACTGTGTCTCTAGTAAAATTGCAGTTGTATTTCTAACGTGATCTATACGGTCCATAAAGTTCACTAAGAATTAATTTTCCATTAAAGATAAAGATAAGATAAATTTATTTCAAAACCAACTTTACAGAGCAAAATTACATCAGGTTGACATAGTAAATAAAATCAATCCTGAGTTGATGATATAGGTACCCAAACTAGGAAGACCTGTGAGATGGCTGGGTGGATGGATGGACGATAAAAGTTTTCCTAACATAAAGTATCATAATAACGAAAACTAGTAACATAAAGTTCTTTTGACAACTATAAACCTCTTGATGGTGAGACAGTGGTTTAATTTGAATAATATGTATGAAATTAAAGGACTACACAGACCGACACGCACCGTTGGAACGGCCCTGCCTGCGGTGCGTCGCCGTCCGTGCTCGTCTCCTGTGCGTGGCTGATCCGTAGAATAGCGCACCGTCGGACCCCAGCTTAAGAAAACAAGTGAAGCTAACTATTGGATAGGAAAACTTGTTTAAATCAAAATTATATTTTTGTTTGCATAACTGAATGTACCTTGGTTTGCAATTTTTAATATTAGTTTTTATAATACTGAAAAATTGTAAGGGCGGGCAGCACATCTTTGCCTTACAAAACAATTACGTTTACATTCGTTGGGTTACTGTATTTATATGCATAATTGACCGAGCGAGCGAAGCGAGCGAAGCTTCTCAGTTTCCACATTGGCCAAAAATGCGTTTGTCCGTATGTCTGTCTGTCTGTTCTCCTCTACAGGTCGCATTTTTCAACCGATCTGGACGAAACTTGGTACTCAGGTTATATGACTTATTAGAATTTTTTGTCGTCGGGAATGTTTGATTGGAGGGGTACTTCCCCCAAAAAAAGGGCAAAAAGGGGGCTATTTGATATACTGGATATCTCCACCAAATGAGATCCGATTTCGATTATTCTTTTTTTATTTGAAAGGTAGTAACTATAAGTTGGTCTCATAAAAGTTTGGCGAAGATCTGATAAGGATCTTCAGCATGATGAACAGGATAGCTCATCAAACAATCGATGGTTTTCAATCAAATTTGAGAGAAACACAAAGGACCTCATTCTACACAAGATGATGAAAAAAAATCAAAAAGATCAAAAAACCACAAAACGGAAAATGCACTTGCACATTACATTCTTCAAATAGCTCACTTTTAGTATGCTCGCGAGGTCTACAGCTCCCAGAGCCACTAGTAAAATAGATTTTAGACTTACCCTGAACGCTCATCAAACCACAGAGTAGGAATACATAGAAATAATTACCGAACATCTTAATAAAAATTTTATGTTGACAGACTTCTGTTCTACGATGCCCTTTAATTAATAACGCAAATGAAATTTACTCCTTGTTTATATTAGAATCATATCAGAACACAAAAGCTTCAAAAGGTTATCACTTCCTGATATAAAAATATAAAATGATGTCATTAGCTGTTATCTTTCTTAGTTCTTCTGAGTATTGTTTTTACCCTTAACCTTAGAAACTATATCCACCTCGATATCAACTTAAATCTTAGAGATGAGAGCTCTTGGATAGTTGGTATCTTTATTTTACTTTTTTGTTATATCTCAAAAGTTGGGCGTCCTAGAAACAAAAAACAAAAATTATTTTGTCAAAATTGACAGATTAATGGAGGGAGACAGAGCCTCACACTTACTGTTGATTTTGTAAATTATTGCCAATAAACTTTTTTCATTTCATTTATTCACTTCATTATATTTGCAGGGTTGATAGGTGTATTTTGAAAGCATTCTGTGTATCTAACTAAATTTTAGCATGAGTGTGGATTGCTTCCGGCTTACATAATCAGATAATAAATTAAACATTTCCATCAAATTCCTAAATTATGTTAAGCGCTTTACGGTTCTCTTCTTTTTTGAAATTCCCGCGTATAGGCGTGATTGTTATTTGTACAAACGTGTAAAAGTTGATGGTTTGCAAATACATAGTTGCAATATTCGTGTAAGATTTTTGATTTTATGTTTTTCAAGATAAAAATTCGACGTGCCATTTATTGTAATAACAATAGGAAATATAATACGAAAAAAAATATGAGATGTATCTTGACACCTCCGATACATCATCATCTTCCTGCCCTTATCCCCCAAATGGGGCCCGAATGAGGTCGGCACAACAGGTTTTCTTCTTCAACTCTCCTCTATCATTCGTCATGTCGGTGCATTCTTCTTTCTTACTCATGTCATCTTTCACACAGTCAATCCATCTTTTCTTCAGCCTGCCTCTCCTTCTAAAACCTTCCACGCCCATATCTTATACTCTGCTCGTAATATAATAATATGACTTCATCCCCCATGACACGCGTGCGCATATATAGATATATACTACGCTAGCCTATATTTCTCCTCAACGTATCGTGTGACGACACGTTATGTACTTTCTAACTGCCTTTAGTATACACATTCCTTATAAATTTTATCCATCCTTGTCACTCGGCACATCAATCACAACATTCGCATTTCTGCAGCAATTCATTGTCTGCAGCATGCTTCTGCGCATTGCTGTCATCCGTCCCTTTGGTCGTCCCAAGGAATACGAGTAGTATCCAAATTCCTTGGGTTGTCCAAAATTAAAAACCAAAAATGCAAAAAATAAACTGTAACAGCTCTTGCACGTTTATTTGTCAAGGCGTTTATTTAATTATTATATTTAATTTATTTCATTTTTTGACATTTTTTTTGCAACTCAGTTGGCAGTAGCTCTGCCTTCTGCGCCGTAGGCCGTGGGTTCCATCCCCACCGAGAACAACATTTGTGTGATGAACATAGATGTTTGTTCTCTGTCTGGGGGTGACGTATATAAAAAAGTAAAAAGTTTGTTTATTTGCGGGAAACTCATTAGCTAGGTACATAGGTATGATAAAAAACACAAAACACAAAATATTTGTAGGTAGGTAACATGGAATACACTTGTATACACATAATTTATATAATAATATTATAAGTACAAATTTACAAAAAAAGGTATATATGTATTATGTACTATATCGGCTATCTGGTTTCCATGTTGCAAGCTGTCTTAGTATGTGATGTGTAAGAAGTCCACCGATAGTTATTTATTAATTCCCCTGAGTTATTTGGTCAGGAGTAAAAACCGATGGCGCCTATCATTTATCAATTATCTATAATTACTAGAAATGTCATCTGAATTGTTTTCATTGCCATTACTAAACGTCATGCTATTTTTTTCGCAGATGTACGAATTCCCATTGCTTGATGTTTGGCTAAAAAGTAAACCATATTCTTCTAAGAATCCAAATCTATACACAGTATCAGGGTCTCGGTCGGAAGTCGGTTCATTACTATGCCATTTTTCATACCCAGCCTGTTCGAGGGTCTGGCCTGCAAAACAGAATAAAACTTTTATATACACTACACTATACGGTTTAAAGGTATTTAAAATCTTGAGATGAATATTTTATTCAGTGAGAGTGATTGTCCGGTCATTGCATGGTTGGAATTCGGTATGAACTCATGTATTTTTGATTTGGAATAACTTACTTGCGTCATGTCTCAAACGGTGAAGGAAAACATCGTGAGGAAACCATTATCATAATGATCTTTCAAATGCCACTATAATTATAAATAAGACATTATATAACAGATACAACTTTGTTGGCAAAACAAACATGCTAATTTCTTTCTGTTTGCTATTATAGATGTTGTAAGGTGGAAGAATCAGTTACATTGGTAATTAGGGAACAGAACGAGTCGGACGGACAAGGAAAGTTAGGATGAGAAAATTCTTTATTGCACCTAAATAAAGTAAATATGCGAACTTAATGCAAATTAGCTTTTTCTTCCAATTAACCTTTGGATTTTGTGGAGTGGGAGAAGTGGTCGAGATATCTAAGATCATTCGAATCGGTCGATCATTTGAGGTTTATTTATAGATCCTTATCTGTAGCGGTTATTAAGGTGGCGTTTTACTCAATATCTAGGTAAACTCTCGTACTGTGTTTACACTCAGCTCATGTCCGTGGCAACGCGAAAGGCAACGCGTGCGGTAACACGAGATAGAGAGAGAGAGCAAGCGTTGACGTTCGTGAGGCTCACGCTACCTAGGTATTTACTTACCAGTTACAGTCAACCAAGAGTTTGAAAAAGTCCAATAGTAAAATCCAATAGACGTGCAACAGTTATGATCAGTCTGCAGTTTGAGTCGACCTAGGTATTGAGCTTCTTCGTTGCTGTTGACGACGGCGAGGTATGCCCCCTCTTTCTTGCAGGCCTGGTACGCGTCAATCCAGCTCAATGGCCCGACTGAGTACTTATAGCAGTGCTCAGTCCCGTTGAAAAACTTATAACCTGCACATATTAAATACACATAAATGTCCATTCATTAAAATATCTAAGTAATTGAAGAACTGACTAACTGCTTCTGCCGCAACGTTAATTCTTCGGACGAGCTATTCACAAAGAGCTCTGCTACTCAATACGTCTTATTAACTTGGTGGATCTAGGCGTTAGTCCCTCGAGACCATTGCGACAAACAAAGCATTCCCTCGCAAGGTATAAACGTGCGTTGCATTCATTAACTTCAGGCATGTAGATGAAGCCTTATATGCCCTGTTTCATTGGTAACCATGCTCTTCGAACCGAAACACCGCAACACTGCCGACGACAGAAAAGCGAGGTGGTAGAACTTTCGCGGTATGTACATACCAAGACTATCGCTCCCACAGGCCGGTGCGGGAACGTAGCAGACGTGAGGCAGCTTCTCATTACAGTCCACTTCACCTACGGTGCCGTTCACCAAAAAACCAATACACGGCTCTGATCTCATGAATCTACCACCTGGTAAATTCGAGAGGGTCGGTTCTCCTGCAACAAAATATTATATTTCTCAGGCTATTTTTTTACACGATAAGTTAGTATAGTAAGCCAAAGCACGTTGCGTATCTTGGGAAGTAGAAAACCACAATAATAGTATCGGGGAACAGTCGCTATTTTTGTACGTATATCACGGAACACGGCCCTTTAGTCGACTGAGCCCGAAAAAATTTTGGTCGTACTGGAACCGTCGACCTAATTAATACCTTTAATTTATTACTTTTGGGGCCCAGTTACCAAAAGAGACAGAAGACCACCTCTGTAGCATGGCTGCTATATCATTCATGCTGAGTGGCGGACAGTTTGAAGCTAACAATTTGTCCATTGTAGTAATAAATTATTAATCTTTCTAAGCGATTTTGTATTAAACAACGTTTAATATTTTGCATTCGAAAATACAAATGGACCAGTAAGCCCGACACATTTTTTTGTGAGCTAACGTCAAGGAAATAGGTCTGTATTGCTAATTAATGAATGTTTAAAACCTTCTAAATACACGTATGTTCCATTTTGATTCGTTTCTAATGTCACTTCAGCTCCAACGTGCAGGACTGAGAAGGACTCATCTTCAAAAGCTTGTAGTTTATTAATAGTTGATCTCATGTTAGCGTTCCAGTCTGCAGCCAAGAGTGCACCTGAAAAATAATACCAAGAAATTTATCACAAAAGAAATGCCGATCACATTTACCAGAGAACATAACGCAGTGCATATGCAGGCCATGCCTTGCACTCAACTTACAATAAGTATTTTGTTACCTTCCATATGGCAGGTGATTCGTGCATCTTGCCAGTCCACTGCCTCGCGGTGTAACTTCAACCATCCATTTATTTCTGGATGATATGTGTATTCAGGAAAGCTCCGACCTAAGTGACCAATATTAAGAAATATCTTTAAACTTTGTCTCTAGTAAAATTGCAGTTGTATTTCTAACGTGGTCTATACGGTTCATAAGTTCACTAAGAATTTATTTTCCATTAAAGATAAAGATAAGATAAATTTATTTCAAAACCAACTTTACAGAGCAAAATTACATCAGGTTGACATAGTAAATAAAATCAATCCTGAGTGGATGATATACGTACGAATAATTAATGACAACAGTAGCTAAATTGGAATAATGTATAAAAATAGATTATCTCAACTATTTCTCACTCGCTTGGTTCAACGCAAAACTACGATAACAAGTGATACAACATTGCACAGTGCTTGATGGGAAGGAAAACTTGTTTGAATCAAACTTATATTCCCGCATAACTAAGCATTTACTTACACTAAACATAGTTCGTTTTTATATTTTCAAATATTGTGTGAAAAAGAAAGAACATTTGCGGTAATCTTCACCTCAAATCACGATTACATTTTAGTTTGTTGGGTTACTTCACTATCACAGCATAAAACAAAGTCGCTTTCTCTGTCCCTATGTCCCTAATCCCTATGTTCCTATGTATGCTTAAATCTTTAAAACTACGCAACGGATTTTGATGCGGTTTTTTTAATAGATAGAGTGATTCAAGAGGAAGGTTTATATGTACAATACATGCATGATATGTGTACCCGTGCGAAGCAGGGGCGCGCGGGCGGGTCGCTAGTAATTTATAAAATAAAATTGATTTTAGACTTACCCTGAACGCTCACCAAACTGCAGATGAAGGGTACAAAGAAATATCTACCAAGCATCTTAATTGTAATGGTTAGTTTAGTTTTATAGACTTCTTTGTTAAGACGCACCGAGCTTACTAAAGCTAAACAACGTCCAACTTATTCGTTATGTAAGACACATCTAAAGGTTATCATGTTAATGATAAAACAAAAAAAACATTAGCTCATATCTTTTTTGGTAAATATCTTTTTTGGTAAAAAATATATTCTTTGGAATACAAAGATCATATTTAGCATTATTCAGACAGCCTTTTCAGCTTGGCAGCAGTTGGTAGTAGCGTTGCAGGCCGTGGGTTCGATCCCTACAGAGAATAAGTAATATAGATGTTTTTTCTGTATCTGGGGGTTGTAATAAAACGTGTAACATCTTTGCCTTCATCATCATCATCAGCCTGAACACCACTGCTGGACATAGGCCTGCTCTATCCGTTTCCATGAAGAATGATTTTTAGTCATTTCCATCCACCGACTACCCGCGATCCTAACAATATCGTCAGTCCATCGGGAAGGAGGGCGTCTCACACTTCGCTTTCCTGTTCGTGGTCAGCATTCGAGAACCTTTATTCCCCAGCAGTTGTCAGTTCTTCGAGCTATATGACCTGCTCATTGTCAGTTCAACTTGCTTTTTCTGAGAGCTATGTCGGCTACCTTGGTTCTACTACGGATTTCCTCATTTTTAATTCTATCTCGTAATGAAACTCCCAGCATTGCTCTCTCCATAGCCCGTTCGACTTTTAGCTTATTGATGAGGCCAATAGTAAGCGATCTTTGCTTTTTAGGGTAACGGGCCCTATAAGGTCGACGACTAAGGGATCAGACCGAGATCTGAAATACTTTGAAGTGTGCAAAGGTTGAATAAACCATTTCGAAATATCCATACAAAACAAAATATACAAAAGTAAAATTATTATTGTCTCAGAAATTAGCAACACCTCTCAAACTGGTTACGTAAGTACCAAGGTCACGTACACATGGAACGTACAAACTACAGTGAATAGGGCTGCCTCATGGTGTGATTAGTTTCATTTTGGAGACGTTTTATAAGATCAAACGAACTTCAAACTTTTTTCATTCATGAAAGCCTCATGTTTTCATGAATGAAAAACTACGAAGCCGTAAAACAAAAGGTGGTCGCAATGACCAGTAGAATGGAATACTCTGTTATAGGAGTATTATGTTACAAGTTGTTTAAGATAGTCATGTGTTTAAAAAAAGTATAAAAGTACTATATTAGCTATTTGGTTATCATATAGTACAAGCATTGCGTAGCTATAGTGCTGGCTGGGAAGTCTACTAATATTTATTGATTTATCATCTCCCACGAGCAGGAAGACAAAAAAAACATTGTAAACACTCACAAAGAATCGAAAAACTTTGAACGAATAAGTAATAGAAAAACAAACAAATACAAATTATAATACTTATTCATTTAATAAATCAACAGAAATCTAATTACAAGAAAATATAGTCAGTATACAGATGAGTTGGTAACGCAACGAAGTCTTATTGAATTGTGATAGTCATAATTATATTAGTATATAGAAGAACTATAGTCATTCTAACGACTCTTTGTTAGTAATTTTATCCGTTTTGATAAAACAAAAGGTAGGCTGAAAGTTTCATCGAAATCCGTTCAGCCGTTACAAAGATGAGTGGTGACAAACCAATAAGAAACCCATACGAAGCAGCAAGGAGTTTCCTAAGTCTTAGTAACAAACACACACCTTCACACGTTCTATATTTTATTTTTAAGGCGGCGCCGGCGTGTGCTTTGAGCAATTATGCCAATTACTTTAAGAATATGAATAAAAAGTTTGCAGAGCAGATACTGCGGCGCCTCAATGAAGACTAATTGCCTGGATCACCGGCGGTATTTCAAGTCTAACAATTTGAATAAAACCTTTTTAAACTTCTTTCAGAGAGAATTAGAGTTTGAAAAATATTTATTCTGAGATTCCTAATTTTTCGCAGTAGGTACACAATACATAGGTAAGTAAGTTAAGGTAGATCAAAACAAGACTTGTTTAATTACGAGCTTAGCATCAAGAGTTTTCTTCCAGCAAACTTCGATCTTGATATAGGTGACGAAAATAGGGTTGATCATGCAAAGTTCAATCCTATTTTCGAAGATTATTTAAACATGTAGTTAGAACACGAATATTGAAATGATACCTTACCCCACCTACAGTCAACTCCTAACATTTCCAAGAACAATGATTAAAAACACTCTTAAACCACCAACTTCACGAAAAGCAACAAAGCATTGCCTTGCAAGTCATGCATGATATGAAGGTCCCCGACGAAACATGTCCAGGGTCCATGAGACACACACATGTTGACATACAAAGACAGCCACATGTGTCTGTAATTTTACCAGTGCCCACACCTTTCAAATCTAACAGCAACGCTACTTGATTTGAAAAAAGGCCCGGACGAGCCACACATAAAGAGCTCTCCTACTTTTGTCGCGGAAAAATATGGCAGCCCCAGTAACCCTCATACTACAAAACGATGCCTGACTTTAAACTAAAATTAGCGCTGTCTCTGTTTGCCATTACGCATTGGCAAATATGAGGGAGATACGAGATGGCAATATAGAATTCATTTCGTTCTATTCATTGTTATATTTCACAATAATAACCTTTTCATTTCACATTTGAAACAATTCTGACGCCTGTTATTTCCTTGAACAATTTCAAACACGATTCCAGACTAAATATATGACAAAAGATGACTCAAGAATGGAATATGGCGGACACTTCTATAAACAATAAATCTGACTCAAGCTGGAATTGTCTCAACATAGTGTGAAATTCCGGTCACATTTTGGTTTCTGTTCGTCTGTCACCGTCCATGTTTTAGCTATAACTAGCAACCCGCCGCCCGCGCGCCCCTGCTTCGCACGCGGGTGCACATAATTATCATGCATGTATTATACTTATAAACCTTCCTCTTGAATCATTCTATCTATTAAAAAAAAACGCATCAAAATCCGTTGCGTAGTTTTAAAGATTTAAGCATACATAGGGACATAGGGACATGGGGATATAGGGACAGAGAAAGCGACTTTGTTTTATACTATGTAGTGATAGTGAAGTGATTCACAGAACATTTTATGGGCAATGATTTGACTGTTCTGTAGGTTAGCTCTGACTTACGATAGGCCGTGAGTTCGATGCACACCGAGTACAAACATTATGTGTGAACTTTTATTTGATGATGTAACTCCTGTAATTGTAATGCACGTCGTGATAATAATCTGGCAGCACCAGCTTTATCTAAATATATCTATAAATATATATAACTCAAAGGTGACTGACTGACTGACATAGTGATCTATCAATGCACAGCCCAAACCACTGGACGGATCGGGCGGAAATTTGGCGTGCAGGTAGATGATATGACGTAGGCATCCGCTAAGAAAGGATTTTGACCAATTCTACCCCCAAGGGGATAAAATAGGGGATGAAAGTTTGTATGAGATTTTCAAAGTAAACGAGCGCGAGCAAAGCCGCGGGATCAGCTAGTATTAAATAAGAATAGAACCTCTATCTTAGCAGTAAGTGACGTCGCACGGTTCACTTACACAGCCATTATCCTGTTGCTATAAAAATCAACTAGAAATAGTTTTCTCCAGAGCTACGGTTACTTATTTTAAAAACTTGGAAAATGCTATAAACATTAGAGTGCTTTTTATAGTTTGGACAATTTCAAAGCTAATCTTAGGAGACAAGACCTAGTAAATAATAAATAAATAATGCTGGACAATCCACGCAGCATCATCTAGCCCCAAAGTAAGCTACTCAAAGCTTGTGTTACGGATACTAGATGACTGATATTTAATACATTATATACATTGATAGATATTTTTTATAATATATAAACACCCAGACCAACGGAACAAATTTCTGCAGATCGTACACAAATTTGTTCCGAGGCGGGAATCGAACCCGCAACCTCTTGCGTCGCAGGCGGACTCTCGCACGCTGCGCCACTGAGGTCGTGAGATAGTGATTACAGATGGCAATTTAGAAGTAAAGAACTGTCCACCTATGAGGCTAACACAGTCTATAATGGTATTATGACACAAATGAAAAGAAAAAAATTAACGTTATATTTAAAAATATTTATTTAAATGGATGGTGAATGAAAACAACAAGGAACGTTGAGACGTACACTATAGTGATTCAGTGCTTACTAGTGCTAAGGTGTAGGGATCTTAGCACTAGTAAGACTCTGAGAGCTCTGGTTGCCTAGTGGTAACAACCCCGCCTTTAGGTCCTAGTAATACACTCAACTTTTATACTGCGCTGTAAACAATTTTAGCTTTAGGAACCTACTAACTGTTTTCGCTTGTGGCTCTATAAACAAATAGAATGAAAGTTTATTTAGTAAAGTCACAGATAAAAGAATACTAGGTAAGTTTAAATTATTTTAAGCCTGAATTCAGTACAAAAATGAATGTTTGAATGAATAGTTTGGAAAAACTGTTTATTTTTAGTCAAAAAGGAAGGTAACAATAGTTATTTGTTATACAAGAGTGCAAAGTTGCTTTTTAACCGCGTGTTCAATTTTGATGACCGAGCATGCGAAGGATTCTAAAATTTAATCACGAGCGCAGCGAGTGATTCAAAATTAGAATCCTGAGCGTTAGCGAGGGAATCAAAAGAGCACGAGGTGAAAAATCTTTGCACTCGAGTGCAACACGTAACTTTTCATTCCACCTCAGCGAGGAAATGACTAAATACAAAAAAAAAGTTTACAATCACATGTTGGCGTCAAACAAACTTCCTCGTCGCTAGAATCACTCATTTTAGTTTTTTCACTTGTTTTCAAGTTTCTAGTTTTTAATATAAGGTTTAACAATGACGTGCAAAAATGCCGCGTAAAGAACCGCGTAGTACAAAGCAAATTGAAAAACAGAACACAAAGAAGGTTCCGAGTCTGAGTTTTTAACAAATTAAAAAAAAGTTGTATGATATATTCGGCACCATAGAGGTAGCAGTAAATAGGTTTAATGTTTTTTTTTATTCACAAACTTAGTGCACACGATGTTCTAAATTCAATTTACTTTATCCTCTAGAGAATAAAAACGGCTTTTGCACTCAGATATTGAAGAGCAAAAATACTCTTGCCGAGATGGTGGGATGAAAAAAATATTATTTTGAGCGACTTGAGCGACAGCAGTAGTATACAAAGTAATGCGCCAAATTATTTTTCTTCCTCTAATTTAAGAGCTCTTGTCGGCGTAATTGATACATTTCTCTCCAGGTGTTTATTTTTAGGGCAAACTCTTTAACCTCCAACCTTCGCTTTTATTTGGCTCATGTAGCTTATCCTAGATCTTCCCCTGCCTCTCTTTCCTTTGATTATATTTCTTATAAAGTCATGTCTTACAAGATGACCAATCATCTTTCCTCTTCTACTCTCAACTGTTTTTTTAATGGCTCTTTCCTCGTTTACTCCTGTCAATACTTCTATATAACTTTTTCTATCCAGCTGATCAAATTATCAATATTATATTTGTCAGCTAAAATTGGTTCTGCCAACATCCATATTACAAAAAATGGTTACACAAATGGTCCAACTTCGAATTGGAGATTAAACCATAGTTATTCGAAAATGAAAAGCCTTTGTCTATGCCTTCGTTAATATCAGCTCACCTGATGTTTTTGAAACTTCGCGACTCCCATTGTCTTAATTGTTGAAAAGAAATAGCCTCACGAATTTAATATCCAGCCATTTGTCTAGATCCCAATAGCTGACAGGAGAGCAGACGCGGGTCACCTAATGGGTCCCGTCTGCTCTCTAAGTGGTCAACGTCGTCAATCAAAAAAAAATTTTTTTTTGCAACTAGCTGATGGAACAAGCAGATGGCCCAGCTGATGTTAAGTTTCTGCTGGACTACTAATACAGAGGCATTATTGTTGCAAAAATGTTGTGGTCGAATTAGTCACCAGCTTTGGACATGCGGATATTCATGGCAATACAAAACTCAACCGTGTCCCAATGTGTTAGCGACAGCGGTAATTATCTGAAAACACAGGTCTTTAAATCTTTCCCTAGATAGACTGTCAGGGCATGTACTTCGTGCATATTTTTGAAAACCTTCACAGCTCAGTTGGTAGTAGTTCTGCCTTCTGCGTCTTAGGCCATGGGTTCGATCCCCACCGAGACCATACATTTGTATGAATGAACGTAGATGCTTGTTGTCTGTCTGTCGTATCATCACTACGTCCCTATATCCCTATATCCCTATGTATGCTTAAATCTTTAAAACTACGCAACGGATTTTGATGCGGTTTTTTTTAATAGATAGAGTGATTCAAGAGGAAGGTTTATATGTATACTACATGCATGATATGGTTGTAAAACAATGTGCACCCGTGCGAAGCAGGGGCGCGTGGGCGGGTCGCTAGTACATTATATTATATATAATATTAATAACATCCGCAGAGTTGGTTCTCAAACATCTATGAACAAACATATTTATCATATCAGTAACTTTTGGAAGATATGTTGCCCTCCTACGATCATACCATTGTGATGGGTGATTTTAATACCTGTTTGTTGAAACAAGATTCACGTGCTTCCAAACTCAAGTCTATTATAAAATCCAGTAACATGCATATTCTCATACTTGATGCTACTCACCACTTTCCTAATTGTAATCCATCTCTTCTTGATCTTATAATAGTTTCGTCTTTTAGTAACTCAAAAATTGTGAAATTTTTGCTGGGTAACTTTATTCTTTTTTCTGAATAGCTATTATATCCCCTCCAAGTAGGTAAAAGATTATCCAAAAAATCTAACTAATTAATTTTGTGGAAAAAGCATGTTCAGAAAACAGGCCTTGGTCAATCTTTACAGGAATATTCTTTAAATTAAAAGCTGGAAACACCAAGTGCATACCATTCCGGAATCTCATTAAAGTGGCCAAGTTTTTTATTAGTTGGTCACTCAGGTGACAGTGTATTTTTTTTGCTCCACAGGAGGTCAAACTCTTGGAAAAAATATCAAATAATATTTTTTTTAGTTTAAAAATTTTCTAAAAAAAAATCTGTTACTTTGACACACAAATGGCAATTGGTATTGATAGCGCAGTTATCCAAAAATGCTATAAAAAAACAAATTGAGAAAATAGCTTGATTTGTGATCTTGGCATCTAAAAGAATGGACAAGGGTGAACAATTTTTAAAATTTCGAAAAACTCGATTAACTCGAAAACCGTAAATAATTTACTAGGCAAAATTTCAATTTTCTGAACAGTTATGTTACCCCCTACACGTAGGTAAAGGATTATCCACTCTTTACGCCACACCCTGTATATTACTATGTATGCATTTAATATTATTTAAGTATATAATCTTTCTAACTATCTATTTAGAGTGTTATTTGATCTATTTGTTTATATACTATCAACTTATTTTTCTCGTGCACCTGCGACCAACTTCCTTAATTTAAAATCCTCTCCATCCAAAGGTTGTCTGGAAGAGATCGCTCTCAGCGATAAGACCGCCCATTGTACAGTTAGTTTTATTCCTTATTTATTTTAGTATACTTACTGTTTTTCTTTTAAGGTGTACAATAAAGTATTTTCAATCATTCATTCATTCATATCACACATTTTCATGCCAAAGTTAAATGTTAACACTTCATGCTATGACCTTTATTAACGTTGGTTAAGAAACCACTGAAATTATTTAGTTATTTGAGTAGTTGCTTCCCAAAATTCCAGAAAACGAATCTTACCCCCGGTTTGAAAGGCGATCAACACTAATCTGCTGTCAAGTCACTTGCTCTGTCTAATTTGAAGAAAAAGCTGAAATAGCAAGTGACTTGACAGCCGATTCTTGTTGATCGAGCTCTCAGAAACCGGAGGTTAGAGCACGCTTTCTCCTCTGACTTGTGATTGACAGAAAGGATGTAACTGACAGTAATTTGAGTGTCAGTCTAGATAATGTGCACACACATTCGTTTGATTGCATCGCAGCTCATCAAATAGAACGGCAATGTTAAGTGCTACGATCATATTCCACTATACAGGCTATGTACCTAATCTTTGTATAGCGGTTCTTTGCCTACCAGCCTCTTGGTACTTAGTAAGCTGACTGGTTTCCGCAAGTAGGCCGCTGGTGGGCCCTTTTTGCGTGTCGGGTGCTTACCAGCCTCTTAGCAAGGAATGAATGCAGTCCACCTGTAAAGTTCTGTATTTTAGTTAGAACCCTGGCTCATGGATACACCAAGCCGGTCTCCTGTCCTGGTCTTTCAGTTTCCTTCGTCCACTACCGTGACCCTCGGATTCCGTACATCACACTCTGCGTTTCGCGCCAACCCGTATATCTGACATTGACTGGTCATTGACAGGTGAGGAGCTTCACACTGACAGTTGACAGGCTGACAACCGCTTGTGCAGATGAGACAGAGTATAGTATCTACTAGATAGATAGCGAACACTACACCACCATTTCACGTTTTTAAATAGATTTAATATTGCAGAGACTAGCTAGTCCTTAACGCGTTCCTTGCCCGTCTCCAGCTAACAATTTCAGCTCCTCGAAAGACGTTGGCGCAGTCGTTATTCCGGATTTTTCATTTTCATCATGTTCCAGGCATTAAAAGGTTGTAAAAGTTGAGTACTGAGATTGTAGTTTAAGATTACCGAAAAAGGAGAAAGTAACTACGTCTAGAACCGCTTCGGAACAGTCATTTTCTTTGTGAAGAACAGGACCCCAAGTATGTATTTATGTAAGTATGGGTTTGTCGTAACGTCCGTCAGGCCTTTTGAAAGGACATTCGATAAATCGGGACTGAGAAAGTCAAAGTCAAAGTGTATTTATTTAATAAAACCACAAGGATCACTTTGAAACGTCTCCTAGGTGACTCTAGGTGCCAGCCAGTTAACCCCACTGTGATAGAAACTTTTAGGAATTACAAGATCCAATAATAAAGATGACATTATAAAATCTAATACAAGAGACGTCAATATTGGCGTCTAGACGGTGGTCTAGTGGGAGTGACCCCGCCTTCCGATTGTAAGGCCGCAGGCTCCAATCCGGTCGTGCACCAATGAATTTTTTCTATCACTGGCATAATATCAGTGCTCTTAAACGGTGAAGGAAAACATCGTGAGGAAACCAGTTAGTGTTCTAACAGCGGCGATGGACTTGCAACTTGTCACGTATTGAAAACTACTACTGCAAAATGTGGGTATCTGCCAAATGTAATGTTTGGACGTACCTCTGACTACCCCCCTTAGACATCCTCAAAGAATCTTGAGTTAGTACTTGGTACTGAGAGATCTGAAGGGATATCTATCGTGCCTGGGGATCAAAGTCGTGAAGCTATTTCCTACAGGCAGCTCGAACTAAAATGTACTACACAAGCACTCTGAAAATAAAATATTACATTGGATACTAGATAAGTTTTCTACACACCATAAATACACAGGTTTCGTATCGGAGCTAACAGTTTATTGGGGTTAGGACGTGTTTGCGGGACAAATACGATTTTCTCCATACGTGACCCACCGTTTTAAACTCAATTCTGACGCAGTATCAAATTTCACAGAATCACAACTTGGACAAATAAAAAAAACTGAGACCGCTTCACGACTAATCGATTGGTTTGCCTCTCTTTCTCTCTCTCTCTCATTTCTCTTTTGGTGCCAAGTACGAATTACACATTATTTAAGGACGTTTAAGAAGGGAAGTGGGGTTGTTAGAGGTAGGTAGGTACGTCCAAACAATGCATAAAATGCAAAGCAATGCTTTGCAGGTGATGTTTACAACTTAAAATCAGCTACTAATAAACGATCTAATTAATATTGGTGTACATTATAAATTTATTCATTCATTCAAACCAGTTAGTTCAATGGACAGTTGATCCATGTGTGTATGTGATGCAACACAAGGCAGTGTATCGTAGGGCATGCTCCTATCGTGCGTGACAAAGCTTTGTTATATATGATGTTGATGATGTTAGAGCAATTTATAAAAAAAAATTTAAGTAAGGTATTTTCTTACTGTTTATTCGTATACTACGGTGGTTTCAAGAAACGAGGGTTAACGATAAGTTTCTTTGAATTCTGCACTCCGTTGCAATTATAGCAACCGACGGATACATAAAGCTTATTGGTAGCGTCCAGGATAAAAATACCAGCATTGCAAGTGCCGTTCTTATCGATCGCTTATTTGACATTTAGAATCGTCAAAAATTCGTTAAAACCAAGGAATTAGAATACAAGTACAGTTTCAACAATGGATAAAACCAGTTTTATCGAATTTTGACGATTCCAAATGTCAATTAAGCGATCGATAAGAACGGAACTTGCACTGCTGTTTCGTTTAACTTTTGTGGTGTTTAATAATAAATAAATAATGCTGGACAATCCACACAGCACCATCTAGCCCCAAAGTAATCTACTCAAAGCTTGTGTTATGGGTACTAGATGACTGATATATTTAATACATTATATACTTACATAAATAGATATTTTTTTAATATACCTACATAGAAAACACTGAGACCTACAAGTCCAAGGTGTTTGTGTCAACTGATTTAATGCGAACAGCCAAAGAGTAGAATTGCTATCCAGCCGGGTGAAACCGCGGTGCGCAACTGAAATAAATAGGTGCCTACGTTTTGACTTTGACTTTCAGTCATACGTTTTCATGTTTTAAAATTTCTAGATTTATTGCTTATTGAATGTGCGCGAGTAATGGGTAAACCCATCACTGTTTACGGTCAAAATGATGATAGCTTTGTTTATTCTTGGCCTCCTATAAAGAAATAGGTTCTAAGCGTTTACCATTACAGGCATTTCTATGGCCACACTCATTATCCCCGCTGAGCTTTTGCTAAAAGGTTTCAGTGTGCAATGATCCCATTCCTTTGGTTTGATGGCAGTAATAGTAGTATTATCCACTTGGGATATGAGTCTGTATGAGAAAGTATTGGGCCTTACAACCTTACGCACCTTAGCCTTTTGTTCTTTTTTTTTTCTCACTCATGCCTGGCTCCTGTCTGTCATTATGACAAACATCTTGCCAGTAATTAAATCCAAGGGATATTGGTAAATTCGTGGCAATCTACGTGGCAACCCCTATCGGCCACAAAAGGGACTTGGCGAAAGCACTTTGTACGAGCATCCAAGCCAGCAGAAAATTGAAAAAAAAAACTGAAAAAGGAATTTGAATAGGTAGTATTCAAATTCCTTTTTCAATATTCATTTCCTTTTTTTTCAATATTCCTTGAATTAGAATACTACTTTCTTCTTCTTCTCAGAAACAGCCATAAATAAAAGAAGAAGAATATCAATAATGAATCGATTTTTGTTAAGTCAGTTACATTACATCCAATCTGGTTGTAGTTTTGAAGAAAATGGCAGTGGTTTCCTGACAAAATAGTTTCGCTTTCCTTTAAACTGCACAAAATATTT
Source organism: Plemyria rubiginata (assembly GCA_963576535.1). Taxonomy (NCBI): domain Eukaryota; kingdom Metazoa; phylum Arthropoda; class Insecta; order Lepidoptera; family Geometridae; genus Plemyria; species Plemyria rubiginata. The sequence goes on from OY754926.1 coordinate 6,981,394, forward strand.
TCGCTCGAATCAGGAATATTATTAATAAAATTACAGTTTACTTAATACTTGCTAGGACTTCAAGACGGTAACGTTGGTCTGATACCGCCAAAATTACACAACAGTACCTACTGAAAGTACTAAACTAGAACTAGAAAAAATAAAATAACAAAGCTATGTTGCTTCTTCATAGAAAAGAATATTCTACCATTTTTTTCATATAATACAGAAATTAGATACCTACCTTGGTCTAGAATATTATTAGTGTCAGTTGACACTTCGATGAATTATTATTTTTAAAATAATGATAGGTATCTTACATCGAAGATATAATCTTTATTCTTTTTTGTACACAGTAAAAAAATCATATGTTAGCATGTACAAAGGCAACCTTAAAAAAAGAAAGAAAATTAATTTATTTGCCACACACACAGCATATTATGAGGATCAAAAATTTACAAGGTAGTAACTAACTAATAGATAAAATTAAAAAGACAAATAAAAAGTATATAAAAAGATGCTATGGTACAGAGTCCTCCCTATGCCGAGTGCAGTGCGACAAACAGGTCTCGTCTCAGCGAAATGCCGCTGACCATCCATAGATGATAACCAGCGCTGGTTTTCAGACAAGACCCGAAACTGGCTTCACGAACACAATTTAAAAAAAGAAGTTTATAATAATGTACGTAAACTAATAAATACATATCAAGTAAAATGTTATTATAAGTAGATATATGATATATTAAAACAAGTTATGATAATTAGATAAAAGTCTCTTCTTATGTTTATAAACGACCTTTGCTCCAATATTACCTCCAAATTTAAATTGTTCGCTGATGATCTTAAAATTTACAAAACTATCCAATCTATTAATGACACAAAAGACTTGCAAAACGACCTAACATTATCAACTTATTTATTTATTTATTTATTTAAACGTACAAAACACATTACAACCAAGAAAAATCTAAAACTAAAATATTACAACTGATCTGGATTGTATCGTAAATATATGTGCATACAGCCGAAAATTACATTTATGTACGTAACGAGTTAGGTGAACATTATTAGTTAATTTTAGATATAGCTAAAAACAATTTAAAAACAAAAAATAAACAGAAAAATAGTGAGTGACATTAGGTTTCAAAAGCAAAACAATTCTTTAATTGTTTTGAAACTCATGGTGTTCCACAAACAAAATGATCCTCAACGCGTCTAAGTGCTTCGATATAAAGTTCACTCGTAAGAAAATCTTTAACAACATCTCGTTCTTTATTAACAGTGAGCCTGTGAAGGAAGTCACTACTACCCGTGATCTCGGGGTAATCGTGGAGAAAAAAATGGATTTCCGACAGCACATAGACCATATAACAAAAAAAGGAGCTAAACTGACGGGCTTCGTAATCAGGCAAACTAAAAGCTTTCATGAACCGGAAATTCCTATCATACTCTGCAACTGTTATGTCCGAAGTTTACTAGAATACTGCTGTCCCATATGGAATCCATCGTACGCTGTTCACGTCGAGAGTATTTAGAGACTCCAGAAACTCTTTCTTTATCACCTCACTTACGCCAACAATCTTTGTCTCAGCCTTACAACCTACAACTCAAGACTTGAACACTTCAAAATGGGCCCACTCGCCAGTAGACGTATGACCGCCGACCTTCAAAAAATCTTAAATGGTAAAATCGATTGCCCTGAGGTCCTTAGAAAACTAAACCTTGCAATTCCACGTATCAATAGCAGACTCCATAACCGCAAAGCCTTCTCTCTACGCGCTAGTCGCACCAACTATGTAATCTCTCAATATGCAATCTGTCATGAGCTCGACATATTCATTGATTCGGTTATTTCTATTAAAAAATTCTTTACATGAACTGAAAAACTGAAACTGAAACTGAAACAGCTTCACGACTTTGATCCCCAGGCATGGTAGATATCCCTTCAGATCTCTCAAGTACCAAGTACTATAAGTACTATATAACTCAAGATTCTTTGAGGATGTCTAAGGGGGTAGTCAGAGGTACGTCCAAACATTACATTTGGCACATACCCACATTTTGCAGTAGTTAGTATTCCATACGTGACAGGTTGCAAGCCCATCGCCGCTGCTAGAATAATACTAACTGGTTTCCTCACGATGTTTTCCTTCACCGTTTGAGAGCACTGGCATTGCGCACATAAATTTTTCGATACAAAAATCCATTGGTGCACGACCGGATTCGAACCTGCGACCTTACGATCGGAAGGCAGGGTCACTTCCACTAGACCACCGGTGCTCTCTTGGTCTTACGTTTACCTAATACCAAAATGATTTCCGACTCAAGCACATTTCCCTTATATTATTGTATTATTTGTGTTCGAACAGTATTTATGCGTGTTTCTTTAGAGTTATTATTTCAAACAACCTCCCCGAAATGAAATAAAATGAAATAATAGCCAATCGCACCTCGAAATTGCGAGCCGCTGTCACCGGACTCTTAACCAAGAAATATTGACTTTAATTTTAATGTAACCATAAAATAAAGGTGAATAATTGATAAGTAGAATAATAAGTATATAGTATAATAGTTATGTAACTTCAGTCAATGCAGTTATAATTTCGAAAAACAATATTATAAATATTATGTAAGTGATATCCTGATTTGAATGAAAAACGTAGGCAAAAGAGCACCTAAGAACGTGCTTGCAGTGCTAGAAGCTCTCTCTTGAGTGCAATTTTAAACCTTAACCCTAAAAAGATCTAATCCTTAAACTTCTTAAAATTTAATTGGATTCTGATAGGGTGACAGTCTTCCATTATTGCATACCATACCGTCTAGACCAACTATACCGATATTTAATCAAGCCGATGGATTTAATTAGAATTCTTTAGTTTTCTTCGGGTTTCGGCTGTCCACACAATATTCTGAAAGTACCTAAGAAAGAAAGATGATATAATCCAAAGAAATAAACGTCAAATTAGGTGGGTAATAAAGTGCAAAACAAAAAAAACAATTTTTTTACATAGCTAAATAAATACCATAATTTTTTATCACTTTAATTTTCACTGCCAAAACTCTACAATATTATTACATAATGTAAAAATTGTACACAACAATTTTTACTAAATAAAAAACTTTAAAAACTTTACTTATTACGATAAATAATAATAATACCTTAGTTAGAGCAATAAAAAATGTGATTAAAAAAATACACTTTGATTTTTTAATAAATTAAAACAATAACGGTCTCGCCATGATTTGGAAATATTATTTCCTCAGCACATTCCAAAAGCATACAGTTTTAATCATAACATGAAAAACGTTGAGTCAACAACCTGAAACTGAAAAACTGAAACAGCTTCACGACTTTGATCCCCAGGCACGGTAGATATCCCTTCAGATCTCCCAGTACCAAGTAGGTACTAATTCAAGATTCTTTGAGGATGTCTAAGGGGGTAGTCAGAGGTACGTCCAAACATTACATTTGGCACATACCCACATTTTGCAGTAGTTAGTATTCCATACGTGACAGGTTGCAAGCCCATCGCCGCTGTTAGAATACTAACTGGTTTCCTCACGATGTTTTACTTCACCGTTTAAGAGCACTGGCATTGCGAACATAAATTTTTCGATAGAAAAATCCATTGGTGCACGACCGCATTCGAACCTGCGACCTTACGATTGGAAGGCGGGGTCACTCCCACTAGACCACCGGTGCTGTTATAGTAAAGCATACTAACCAAAAAATATGTTTTTTTTCTATAAAATCAAAGTATAGTATTTTATATCAGCTATCTGGTTACCATATTACCTACTTAGCTTTGGTTAGTTTGTTACAAGATCGTGTTGTGTGAAAGTACTCCAACATTTTTTTGTCTATAAGGAGCTATCACAATGCGATGAGGAGTACAGACTCAAATCACGGCACGATTAGCATTTATCTCACGTTTCTATTCCATTACAACTGTATCGTGGAGCTCCTTCGACAGACGATGATAGGTACCTATCAAATTTTGATCCGGTTATGATTTGCTAGCACTAGTTTTTTAACTTTTCACTAAGAAATTCCTTGCCTTCATAGCTTAGTTGCCTTCAGAGCTACTAAGCTCTGCGCCGTAGGTCGTGGGTTCGATTCCCACCGAGAACAATGTCTGGGTGATATATAATATTATAAGTATGTATTTACAAAAAAGAAGTATCAGCTATCTCGTTCTCCCTATCACAAGCTATGTCTTAGTTTGGGGCGAGATAGTGCTGTGTGGTATGTCCACCAATATTTATTTGTTTTATTTAATTGTGACTCCACCCACTCCTTGACAGTTACGAAACTCGTGAACATTTTGTATGTTAAAGTGAATTATTATTGATTTTTCTTTATTTTTTTGCGCAGTTTTCTTATTTTTTTGAACACAAGAACCTTCTCCTGACAATAGCAAATAGTAAAAAAATATATAATAGTCATTATGATTATTCAATCATCCAGAGCGCTCAAAAACCAGTGCTATAAGCACAAATAACTTCAAAGTTTAGAATTAAGTTACATTGGTACGTGCTATGTATACCGTTGGTTACTTTGTAAGATATCTCCTTTGCTAAGGACTTGGTAAGTTATACTTGCTTTGAACAACCACGACTTGCAACCAGAACATTAATCTTCAGATAGTTTAATGGCTAGAAAATATAGATGATCTTGCCAAAGACAGCCTCAAGACTTACTTAGGAACGGTCAATACATAATGATCTAGACTAAGATATACAAATTTCTTTCAATAAATAATTGACTCTAAATGCACTGGAAAATACACACTTACCTAATACCTAACTCAAAAACTATACCTCAGATCTGACTCAAATTTAAATGGGACCACATGACAAACACCAATTTTCGATAAAAAAATCATCTAAATGTCCAGCCAGTAAAGAGGTAAGAAACATAAAAAAACAGATAAATTATGAACATACTCCTTTTTTGTAGTCGGTTACAAAAAAACAGTCAGGCGAGTGTGAATGGGACTGTTGGGAGGGGAAGACCTCGGTGGACGTATCTAGATCAGATAGCAGATGTTCTAGAGAAAGGCCAGGTCAAGAGTACCCTAAACCGACGAGCATGTATGAAGAATGTTATGAGAGTGAATGAAGGGAAAGAGGTATGTCAGGATCGTAGCAAACGGAAATCCGTGGTCTCTGCTTACCCCTATGGGAAATAGGCGTGATTTTATGTATGTATGTATGTATATACAAAAAAATGAGATAGATAAATTGTAGACCAAAAGCAGAGTTCGAAGATCTATAAAAAAACTGAGGTTAAAAAAATCCTAATCAAAGTAATCCATAAAGACTCGATCCAAGAGTCAGCCATTACATTAGCCGAGGTCGGCACGTGACTTTGCCGCAATGAAGACGTATGGGGGATTTTACGTTTGCATAACAAATACTTTGCGTAGTAAATACCTTGCCGGACAGATGTGAAACTTGTTGTGAACCGAATAACGCACGTTTGCAACAGGCATTATTCGATACTATTGGTGGTATCGTGGAATAAGCGCGTGGCGCCGGCGTGAAGTCGTGTTTTTTTCGAATGGACTATAATACTCGTATAATCGTATTTTGATTGCCGACACCGTTACCAGACACTGCATCGGCATCTATTTATATTCCTTGATCGGCATCAAGAATAGTCTGTCTGTCTCTCTCTCGTGTGGTCAAAATTATGAGCATGAAGGAGACAGTTATTGTTTTGCTAAAGCAAAACAATTATTGTTTTGCTTTAGCTACTTCTCATAAATGTAGCATTATCTTTTTGCATTCGTCCGTTAACGTCAGTCACGTGTCAATCGACGCGCGTTATTGTGATTAAATTTGTGAGCTTACTTAATTCAAAATAATTTATTTTTAAACAGTTTGTTGCCAGAACCAGCTGCTATTGAACACGTTTTAAAGTGATTTTTGTGATTTTATTGAATATACACCTTTTGACTTCGACATGAAAAAAAAAGTAAAAAGTTTATTTATTGATACAAAAAACATGCTACAAAAAGTTTACAAAATTAGACATGAGCTAAGTTAGTTTAGCTTAGCTCGCTTAACTGACGCAGCTTTTAACTGACTGCAACAGACTGCAAACCAAGCTATGTGAGTACAAGAAGCTGCGCACTATACGAGCGATGTATTAAGCTGGCCTCAACCGGTCAAATGCACTGGGAATTGCGCTTCTATACGCTTGAATTCACTGCCTTTTTAATGCTATGGTGTTTTTGTTTCCTTTAATTAAGACTAATTGCAGCCTCCTCAGAGGGTAAGGAGGGTAAAGAATATCGTATGTTTGTTTGTGGAAGGAATAATAATGTGTGCGTGTTGGGACTTATTTACGATGCTCAGTGATTTGTGAAAACAGATTGGGAAAGGATTGGGTTAATACTGTTTTGCTGGTAAGTAGCTAGTTTTCTGAGAAACGGTGGTCGCAGAATAGCAGTGGTTACTTCCAACATTACAAGTAATACATTTCACAATACAAACTTTATTTCCATAAAATTCTAAGTATATCCAACTTACGGAAAACTATTAAATTTGTTTTTTTGATACAATTTTTAAAGGCTCAAAAAATTGAATACAATGTTGAAGAGAGCACAGAAGGCAGAGTAACTTGAGCTGTGAGGGTTGTTTGTTATTGTTAGTCTACCAGTTCTTAGTCGCCTTCCAAGAACCTATTCCTCCCTACCCTGCCCTCCCCGCGGTTTCCTAGTGTTGATGATGTGTTGGTGATGGTGTTGACAATGGCCACCATTTTAACAATATTGAATTATCCAACCAATTATCATGAGAGTGCATCATCATCACAGACTTCCCAACATGAACTCACATACATTTCCAAGAAGAACAACCCGAGCCCTCTCCATCTATTGACTTTCCGTGATCCTAAGAAAGTTATCAGTCCATCAGGTTGTTGGTCAGTTCTACATTCTAAATGCCAGAAAAAGCATCGTTTGAAAGCTCCCAAATTGGTGAATGGAGTTTACTTTACATTCCGAATCCAATACTTTTGAAACTCACTATCGTTTGGTAGCTAGGGCAGGCTGCTCGTGACACACAGATGTGGAATTTAAAGATTTCTAATTATTTTTAGAAAAACTAATTTTTTTTTGTTTTTACTAGTAGTAGAGCTCTTTGTGAAGGGCTCGTCCGAGAAAGTACTACCACCACGTCTTTTTCTGCCGCCAACCAGCGTTGTTTTGGTTTGAAGAGTGTAGATGCCAGTGTAATTACAAGCACATGAGACTACAACCTGTATGACTCAAGTTAATGGACGCAGAGCAATGCATCGTAAAGGGCATGTTTCTATCGTGCGTGACTAACGAGGCAATGCTTTCTTATAGGTGATGTTTACCACTTAACATCAGGTGGGTCATCTGTCTTGTCTTGTTCCATCAGCTAGTTGCATAAAAAAACCAACAGCACAAAATTATATAAACGTATAACGTGAGCTATAGGAAAATGTTTACGGAAACAGGCGATATGAATGCATTCGTACTAACATCAAAAAACTGTTTTTTTTTTATCTTTTATCTCTATCTAATAGTTGCTGAATTTCGCGAGCCATGTGTGCGATAGCCTCTATAAACTTGGTCTCGACCGCCAACTATTATTTTCACAGTGTCTGACTTCCGAACAATATAATTTCGTTTGCGCCAGAACAGTGCTGCGGTTGTACGAATATCCGCCAAAAAAAATAGAACGCTTTTTCGGCTTACAATTGGAAACTTTGGACTCACATGAACCCACATATGACCGACAATAGTAGCTTCGTATATCGTGTAGTGGCGCTATCTTGTTAACATTGGATTTTATGTTCTCCGAAATAAAATATAATTATTATCTTCCTATGTTCAACTTAAAGGAAGAAAATATAAGAAATAAAACTTAATTCATATCATCTTCCTGCCCTTATCCCACGCTAAGTGGGATCGGCACATCAGGTTTTTTTCTTCCACTCTCCTCTATCATTTGTCATCATCTCAGTGCTCACTCTTTTCTTACTCATGTCATCTTTCACACAGTCCATCCATCTTTTCTTTGGTCTAGCCAAATGAATATTTCATTTAATTATAGAAAAATAAAAGAACTTGATTAATACGACTATTCCGTTTCGAGAGCACCGGTGGTCTAGTGGGAGTGACCCCGCCTTCCGATCGTAAGGTCGCAGGTTCGAATCCGGTCGTGCACCAATGGATTTTTCTATGGAAAAATTTATGTGCGCAATGCCAGTGCTCTTAAACGGTGAAGGAAAACATCGTGAGGAAACCAATTAGTATTCTAACAGCGGCGATGGGCTTGCAACCTGTCACGTATGGAATACTAACTACTGCAAAATGTGGGTATGTGCCAAATGTAATGTTTGGACGTACCTCTGACTACCCCCCTTAGACATCCTCAAAGAATCTTGAATTAGTACCTACTTGGTACTGGGAGATCTGAAGGGATATCTACCGTGCCTGGGGATCAAAGTCGTGAAGCTGTTTCAGTTTCAGTTTCCGTTATTTAATTAAAAAACATAAACCCTCGCTATTTGTTCAATAATTTCGCTACAGTATGTACCTACAGCAATTAGATTAAACTGTATGATTTGCGAACATGGAATAAGTTCCTGGTTTAATTGTAGATCCGCCGCAGATCTATGAACTATTATTACCGGCCAACAATAGAGAAAGCAAGTTCAGGTATTCCTACGAGACAACTTAAGAGCACCGATCAGGTTTCTTGTAGAGCTCTAATCAATATTTGGATTAGTGTTACGAGGAATATCAAAACCACTTCTCATAGAGCAACAGCGGTGTAGTAGCTTCTACTGATTTCTTAAATTATTGTAGTTTCAAACATTCAAACTAACGTCACGTAGTGAAAAGGTCAAGATTACATTTAATTTCAAAATAATAAAGAAGTACTCGTAATAAGTTTATATCAGCCTGTCGTCGTCATAGTCGTGAGGCGATTTCTATTTTTGTTTTTTTCTGAATTGTCGTCATAATTTCAATTTATTTATTCATAAACAATTTTTTCAGTAACGTATTTGAATATTAAACTTAAAACAAATTATTACAATGAAAATTGTAAATCTAACACAAAAAAATATAAGACTAATACCTAATATCTTCTCTATACTGGACCGAAAAGATTTGTCGTAGCTCCCTGGATCTTCCCTGACGTTGGCCATAAAGTTAGGAGCAGCTTTCTTAAACTTTGCTCTCCAATGTACTGAAGTATCTGTTATAGTAAAGTTTATTTTCAACTTTTGTGTATGTAATAAGAAGGGTAAAGTTCATCCGAAAGATAACAAAGGTAATTAGAATACGAGATGTAGGGTAAACTTTTACCCTACACTGTTACATTACGTTTTTTAAAGTGTGTTTAATTCATGGGTTCTTTTAAAGATGATGACGGTAAATCTCATGTTGAGCGGGCTCAGCTAAAACTATCGCAGTATTTCTGCCATTTATGTTCGAAGTTCGGGTTCGAAGGGCATTATTGACATTTTGTATGTTTCAAGTTGATGGACGGAGGCCAGTGCATCGACTGACAATATTTCCATTGTTTCCGCGAACCCCTCAACCGACTTGGATACCAATACTTCTTAAGGCCCACTTGATGCACAGCGGTCACTGTAGCCTATCTAATGCGTGCAATACCCGAATCACAAGCACGACCTAATATATTTTTTTAACATCGAGAGCCAGCAGAAGCTAGTATTAAACCCACTGCGTTTGGTCTTCAAACTTCCCAGTAAGCATCTCTCCATTCCATTTGCAATATTATTTTTGTGCTATATTTGAGCAGAGTTGTGATTCCAATGCTTTTACCGCTATTTGCAATCAAATTACGTACATTCAGCAACAGAAGTTGAAACAATGACCATTTGTTTATATAACTTTCAAAGAGGTACGATCCAACAAATGAAAAAGGTTAAAAAAATTAAAAAAAAAACTGATAATCAACAACGTCTGTTGACCGTTGTTAGTACCTTTTCTGAAATTTTGATGACCGTTTTTCATTTTTGAAAAGTTATACGATGAATTTCAATTATTTGCTTCTAAATAGTTTCTCTTTGTATCATCATTTCGTTGCATCATCTCTTTGTATCTCTGTTGTATCAATATGGGTAACGTGGCCTTGTCGCATTCCTGTCATAGAACACCGTTGTCGCTTAAAACTTTTCATCTAACTCAAAATACCGCATACCATTAAAACTCCGTACGTCCTGAAATCATTATTTAATTAGGCGCACGTTTATTTATACAAATTCACATAAAAAACTATCCTCTGTGCGATCATTCAAACTGAAATCTCATTTTTAGAAGTCGCTTTGAAATAGAACAGAATAAAACCCTAGACAAAACGATTAAAGCAATTCATTTAAACTCTAAACTGAGTCTCGCAAAGAGTCCCGCAAACTTAATTCTATCTCGCATTGAACGCATTGTACACACAAGGTGCAACGGAGCCGGTTCCTTTGAGAATCTTCCCTTTTATTTGTTAAAAATGATCAAAGGACTCCAAAATGAGTTTTCCTGTGTTCTAGAACAGCTCGGAGAAGAACAGCTTCAGCATTCAAGGCAGCTGATGGCAAACGGTGTAAAAGTGCTTATATTTTCGAGAAAAAAGCATGCTTTTTTCGAGCCTTGCTCAATAAAAGCACGTGTGCACAGGTCGTGCTAGCAAAAAAACATGCTTATTTGGTCATACATCGGTTGATTTTTGAGCATGCTCAAAATAAGCATGCTGACTTTAATTTCAATACCATCGTTTGTGTCAGTACCATTAATAATAAAATAAAGTAAATAAACTGATATAAAAGATTATTAAAAAACAATTACTAGAAAATAACTTGCACTAAGAACAATTTTACCAGTAAACCCCACATTATGATAGTAATATGACCTCTGTGGCGCAGCGGGCGAGAGTCCGCCTGCGACGCTAGAGGTTGCGGGTTCGATTCCCGCCTCGGAACAAATTTGTGTACGATCTGCAGAAATTTGTTCCGTTGGTCTGGGTCTTTCTATGTATATAATAAAAAATATCTATCTATGTAAGTATATAATGTATTAAATATATCAGTCATCTAGTACCCATAACACAAGCTTTGAGTAGCTTACTTTGGGGTTAGATGGTGCTGTGTGGATTGTCCAGCATTATTTATTTTATTTATTTTAATACTCGGTGGGCTTTGTCATTCTCAGAGCAAAGCATTTCCTTAAAGGCGATTACACCTATCTGATAAGATTGTGATAAATTAATGAGTAAAATGAACGTGAAGGAATAAAATATTTGAAATTTTTATGTTCTACGATATGCTGGTTTCCTTTCGATGTTTTCCATCACCGTTTGAGAGTACTAGCACTGGGGACATAGATCTTTGAACAAAATATGTAAGTGACTCAGCTGTTTCCATGGACTAGCATCAACTGGTTCTGTTCTATCTCAGCTGTCTGGGAAACGAATTATGTCCACAATTTAATCTTTTAAAGTTCCCGATTGTTTTTATCTGCGGAAAACTTGATTATTTGCAAGTAGATTGTTGACTCAACGTTTTTCATGTTAAGATTAAAACTGTATGCTTTTGGAATGTGCTGAGGAAATAATATTTCCAAATCGTGGCGAGACCGTTATTGTTTTGATTTATAAAAAAATCAAATTGTATTTTTTTAATCACATTTTTTATTGCTCTAAGGTATTATTATTATTTATCGTAATAAGTAAAGTTTTTAAAGTTTTTTATTTAGTAAAAATTGTTGTGTACAATTTTTAAGGTTGATCCCGGCATGAATAACACGGCAACAAAGATCAATGTAAACGGTAGGAACTAAAGACATAAGTTTGCTTACCGCCTTTTAGGCGTGGTCACAAGGAACTGGCACGTAGATTCATATACTCGTAGCTTTGAGACGTTTCAAAGTAATCCTTATGATTCAATTGATAAAATATCTTTTGGCCTTGACTGGAATATGATCTAGAGGGGTTCTGCCGTGGAATTTGAAGAAGCATCTTTTGTGTCATCATTATCAACCTAAAGAAGTCCATTGCAGGATATTGCTCGATTTTTCCTAGGCACGGTAGATATCCCCTTAGATTTCTTCGTACCTACTACCTACTTCAAGATTCATTGAAAATTTTCCACTAGCTTTTTATAAATTCGCTTACAGCTTCACACGTAAGCGAATGCATATAAAATTCAATTGTCAATTCTTACAGCGTGGCTGTTAGCCTCAATTTGGAGCTGGCCGATTTAAATATGCAAGAGTGTGGAGGAAGTCGTCAGACAAAACTTGTACCGCGTGCTAACTGGCGTGCTGAACTGGGCAAAGCCCGGGTCATGGTGATGGGCGGTCGCGATTTAAACACTTATCTACATTTATTTATTTAACTAAATCCACAACTCTTTCGGTACCTATATAAAATGTAAGCAGTATTCAATGTAGTATGTATTTCAATGCAGCCAGTTTCTTGGGTACGCTTCCGACAGGCACTGATTTGGATCAGTTGAGCTATCTATAGATCGTTTGATCTATATATCTATAGATACTGTTTCATATGTATTTTGTAAATAATTGTAACTATTAGTTCTAATTTTCTTTGTAAATAAATGTCTACGTAAGTAAAAAATGTAAAACAATAATATAATAATAATGTAACTCTCTGGCGCTCAGTGTAATTTAATGTATCCATAAACAAAAATGTAATTTAAATTGCAAAAAATTTTTTTTTTATCTTGCGTTATAATTTATGTGGATAGAGTGCTAGGCGCTCAGTACCACAAACCTTTCAATACAAATTCAAATCTGTTTGTCATCAAGCATTTCATGCACGTTTATCTTAATTTTGCCAGATATATTAAGTAAATCATGAAATGTATATGTCCAGCTAGTTTATGAAGGTAATTATAATGTTTTTTATTCTTAATCATTTGATTTTTATGGTGCGTCTTATTAATAGTATTCATCCAAAGGTTGTCTGGAAGAGATCGTTTTTAGCTATAAAACCACCCATTTCACATAGTTAACTATACTCGTAGTTGTTATTATGATGTTTCCTATTTTGTTAGTATGTGAGTAAAACACTCACCTATCTGAACGGACGTTGTAAAACTCAAGTAAAATCGGGGAAGGTTTTATCTGGAAATGTATTGGGGGTGGATGATTGCACTGGTGGTCGAGTGGTGGTGGCCCCGCCTTCCGATCCTTAGGTCGTGGGCATAAAACCGATCGTGTACCAGAGTTTATCTGTTTAAGGCGTTGACAACACCTAATGCACCTCTCGCTCGCACGATTCTATATTTTTAAAGATATAAAATCACAAATCCCAATTTTGAAAAATCGCAAACAACCATTTTTTTGTGCGCAATCAAATTGTTCTGTAAAAACAACAATTCGGTTAAAATTTCATTTTGATTTTATCGATTGATTGAAGTTTTACTACTGAAAACATTGCTTAAATACGAAAACTAGAAAAGCAAACTTTTAATTAGGAAAACTTGTATCGATCAAAATGATTTTTTTACTAAATTGTGCGCAATGTTGATGATTGCACACAATGGTTGTTTGCGATTTTATGAAAATGGGTTTAGTGATTTTATATCTTTCAACATGTCAAAACGTGCGAGCGAGAGTCACATTAGCTCTTGTCTTCGTCTTAAAAAAGCAAGTACATAGTGCCCGTACTCTCAAACGGTGAAGGAAAACATCGTGAAGAAACTGTCATGTCAATGTTATAAAATATACGTCAAGGACTCGAAAGGAGTCTCTTTGCCGCTTAAATTCCTTTCAACACACTGTTTCGAAAGAAACTATCTTAGAGATTTCTTCAACCGCTGTTGCAGAATGAATATGGTCACTTCCGCTCCGTGTGCAACGCCCTCCTGAGTACTATTTGTTCCAAGAACGACCTCCACAGAGTGTTTAGATTGTAAAGCCTGTTAATGAGCTAGACTCCAGCACTAATACTAAATTAGAGCTATTCCTGCAATGGATTTTGTACTCACAAAACTTACACCTAAGAGTTTTTATGCCATGGCAGGGAAGATGGTCCACCTGATAGTAAGTGGTTCCCGTCGTCCATGCACTTCTGTAACGCCAGTGGCGAAGCTGATGCGCTGCTGGATTTTTTGGGAAAAATAAACCTGCTTTTAAAGACCCCATCCGCCTTATTATAAACAAATCAAACCTGGGTTTAAACCTAGCCCAAGCCACGTTTTCTTATTATAAACAACTTAAATCTTGTTTATCTCATAAATTTAGGATCATCTAAGGTTTATCATTTTCGTATTACAAAAGACACTTTAATCGAAGACTACATTTAGTACCTAAGATAGTCCATGATTCATCATTCAACAAATATCCACAGACTATAACAAATTATGGCAATCAATCGTTCATTCATTTTGGAATCACCAACTTATCTGAGCCGGTCTGAAGTGAGCCGCTTGCGCATAAATGGCCAATAGTGAATCGAGAATTCTCTAAACAGCTAACTTCAGACCGGCTTAGATAAGTTGGTATAACTGTACTCTCTTGCCGCAGGCTAAAGTCATATGCGCATACTACCTCGTCTTTCGTTGTAGTTTTAAGAAAGAAGTCTATCGAATGACGGACAGACAGTGCTTTGCTTATATCCAAGCATAAATAAAATAATAATTGATCCTAGGACAGGTGCCAAACGTGACATATACATGACGTGCCCTAAAGACAGAAGAAAAAAAGATTATTCTTTTCTAGTTTCTACTGTCCTACACCTTTCACTGTACCTACACCTTATTTATCGCAAGCAAATTCCTTAGAAAATGCAACTCACGACAGACAGAGAAATCTTTACGAGAACACCGGCAACCAAGGTCCTCTCGCTTGCTCGTGGCTCGAATTACTCAAAAAAAATCTGACAGCAGATAACTTCGCTGTGATTATCGAAGCTTTGAATCAAATAAATTACGCAAACTGCAACGACACAAACAAATAAACAAGTGAAACAAGCTGGCTGTCGTCTTGATATTTACTTCTACATACTTTTTTTTTTATAATATATCATCTAAAGTAAAGAAAATGTAGCATCGGGATTTTGTGCTTTAACTTATCATAAGTACATACCTACTCAAGGAAAAATATGTCCAACGAAAGACGAGGTAGTATGTACATGATCATGACTAGCTTGCGGCAAGAGGACCAGTCAGTCTTTCATATTTATATAATAAGGCCGAAGTTGTTTAAAAAAATACCAATTTTATAACTAGATGGCGCTAGTAAAAATGTCCGAAAGGTAGATCGCGCTAGTGATGCGTTTTGACATTTCAAATTTAGATCGGAGTCTATAGTTTGAAATGTATGATGGATAATGCAGTGCTACAAGTTGTTTTATTGAATAAACTTATGTGGGAGACCAAATAAAATTTGGCAAAATGAGATTTTTATTAGTTAGACCATACTTAAACTAGGGGTCGTTTGGGTTTATCTTTAAACCGTGGTTTAGGGGATAAACTCCGGTTTATAATGACGTCTAATCTAAGTCTTTGATTTTTCTATAGAGCAGGGACCAACTTCGGTATCAAAGTTAGACCACGGACCAGTTAGTCCTGGCTTAAGCCTAGTCTAACTCACATTTTTATAATAAGACGGCATATATCGAAAATCCGTGAAAAAATAACTGAAGAAGAGGATGTACTATTTTATACAATGAATAGTCCGTCGTCTGACAACACTCTGACCTGGGCCCGTACCACCATCTCTTAAAGCATTCCTATTTCAATATTACTTTTATGTCAATATCTTATATCAACTCACTATAACTATCAAAAAGTAAAGTAATATTGAAATAAGAATGCTTCAAGAGATGGTGCTACGGGACCTGATGGTAAGTGAAAATGTATCTGACGTTTGGACAGAACGGTCTAGAAGACACATTTTTACTATTTAGATTTAGATTTAGATTTATTTATTGCCAACATGTACATACATCAGTTATATTATAGCTTAGGTCTTAGGTAGCTAATAAGCGAGTACATGTACTCTGTAGGGCGCTGCAATTTATGTAGAAATAAGGTAGGTACAATAATTCATTAATAGGTACTACTTGACTATAGGTACTATAATAGGTAGGTAGGTCCATAGTATACAATAGCATAATGGCATGCAGCTACAAAAAAAAGTAATAAGCAAAATGTCTCGATATAATAAAGTCAAATAAGGTAGGCACTAATGTCAACTAGGTATTCGATTAGATAAATTAAATTTAAATTGTCTATTTTACGGAAAAGTCACTCACAAGTTTTTTATCGGTTAAGAATTCTTCTACGGAGTAATAGCATTTAGATAAGAGTAGGTTTTTTAGATTATTATTAAATTTTTAGATTATTATTTCTTTGAAGAGATTCAATTTTGCTGAGCAGGTAAAGAAAATGTACAGTTACACTTGTTTGAAAACTTGACAGGACTAATCTATTAAAACTATTGAATCGAATTTAAAATAGAGCTAAAAGATCGCCCCGTACCAAAATCATTCTTCATCTTGACACACCCATTTATATGCAAACTTATTTAAGTGAATTATACGAATTCTGAAACTTACAAATGGGAGCACACGAAAATTTTACGTTTACCTCAAAAACTAAAGTAAATGGAAATGATGATATTTTTATTTGATCTTCCGATTTGTACTGGTTTGGATCAGAATCAGATAAGCAATCTCTAGATAGTTTACAGCGGTCTGCCGATGCCCCACCTTTTCACGTGTAATTTGTACACTTTTATACCTTTTTTACCAAACTTTTGTACTCTTTACATGTATTAGATATATTTACGTACACTTTAAATAAACACACTTTACATGTACATAAATTTATTACCACATGTTTATACATAGAATTAGTTTTGTTTTTTAGGGTCCCTTAATAAAGTCCTTTATTAAGACATCGGACTACGTGCCTCATTACAGGATATAGTGCCTCATTACAGGATAAGAGTAGTAGAGCTCTTTGTGAAGGGCTCTTTCGGGGAAGTACTACCACCACGCCTTTTTCTGCAGCCAAGCAGCAACGCTGTGTTTCGGTTTGAAGAGTGTGGTCGCCGGTGTAATTACAGGCACATGAGGCTTAACATCTGTATGCTTCAAGTTGATGGACACAGGGCAGTGCATCGTTGGGCACGTTCCTATTGTGCGTGACCTACGGGACAATGTTTTGTTTATAGGTGATGGTTACCACTTAACATCAGGTGGGCCATCGGCTTGTTCCATCAGCTAGTTGTATAAAAAAAATATATATATATATTTTGTGTAAGTCAAAAGTTATATAATTCAATAAAATGACAAGGATCTCTTTGAATCGTATAAAAACCTGGTGAAGTTTAAGGCGAACAAAGCCTAGAAGAACAGGCAACAAACCTACGGATTAGTGCCCACCAAGTCTTCTCTTTTATATTATTTTATTTTATTTATTATTTTATTTCATTGACGACCTCAGTGGCGCAGCAGGCGAGAGTCCGCCTGCGACGCAGAGGTTGCGGGTTCGATTACCGCCTCGGAACAAATTTGTTTACGATCTGCAGAAATTTGTTCCGTGGTCTGGGTGTTTTCTATGTATAATAAAAACTATCTATCTATGTAAGTATAATAATGAATTAAATATATCAGTCATCTAGTACCAATAACACAAGCTTTGAGTAGCTTACTTTTGAGCTAGATGGTGCTGTGTGGATTGTCCAGCATTATTTATTTACATGATCCTTGTTGCAATGTATTTATTTATTTTTATTTATTTACTTACAGCTAGTTCCTAACTTTACAGATATTTACTTATCTAATACGTTAAAACTAGAAATCTAACATTTATATAAAAATTAACAAAAAATAAAAATAAAAATAAAATGTAATATAATACAAAGTTAAAGCTGCAGTGTGGTATATCAAGATTATCTTCTTTTTATCTCCAAACAACTCATTAAAAACAAGCAGTTTGTGAACATCACAATAGATCAGACTACAAAGCCGATGGCAAACTTTAAGAACTCACTAACAAATTAAGAAAAATGGCTCAAGTTAAATTAAAATCTTAATCCGGCGTTACTGTTTAAATTTATGCTTGTTGTGTACTTTCTAACCGACGGCTCTGGAAGTATTTTAAGCTTCTTTAGACCTTTGATAGCTGATGCAGAACAGCAAAGGTTCTTTAGTCTTATTATTTTTTGCACTTATCTGTGTATTTATTTATTTTATTTATTTATTCAGCAACTACTGTACAACAACTAGGTACTGAGAAAAATTCTGGGCCCAGTGCAACGTGACGATGGATCCTGGAGGGTGAGGAAGAATCGCGAGGTCGCCAAGCTAGTGGCGCAACCAAATATCATTGGCGAGATTAAGTCTCATCGGCTGCGCTGGTTCGGTCATGTGCTGCGTATAAATAAATAAATAATGCTGGACAATCCACACAGCACTATCTAGCCCCAAAGTAAGCTACTCAAAGCTTGTGTTATGGGTACTAGATAACTGATATATTTAATACATTATACATAGAAAACACTCAGACCATCGGAGCCCAAGACCCACTTCGGGGTTGATGCGCCAGAATAGTAAGTAAGTAAGTATGTATTTATTCAGCAAAACTTAAATCAGTATTAAAAATACAACATCGTGAAACCTAGCAAGGTAATCTAGCAAGCATATCTCACAATAGATAATAATCTGATGGATTTCATTTGCTCATGCGTTTATTTAGCCTTTTATTATTAACCATCATCATCATCAACCTATTGCAGTGCACTGAAGGACTGCCAGTGATCCGGTCTTCAGCTCCCCCCTTTTACACACATTTTTATAAGTAGGAGGCCATTAGTAAATCATGTTATGTATCAGCCATCTGTAATTTGAGCTGCGTCTAAGAAGTAATAAGTTACTTTTTTGATGAAGGCTACTTGGGGAAAGTTGGAAGTTAATTTCAGGATTCCTGTTTATAGCAGGTAACTGAGTAAAAGCAGGTTAAGTTGAAAGGTTATGAATAACCTTGTATAACGATACCCTTTTTGTTAAGACCCTTTTCTGCTGGTAAACAACGAAATATGCGAAGTTATTTAGTAGAACTAAAAACTAAGTGACGTTATAAAACATGTAGGGCCTTACTACAAAAAAATAGGCAAACGTTAAACACTGCCTAAACTTTTGACATCTCTTGCCATTGCGTAATGGCAAACAGAGACAGCGCTAATTTTAGACATTGTTTAAATTTAGACACCGTTTTGTAGTAAGGCCCATGAAGTCGTAGGGTACTCACCAAAACCAGATGACGTTTAATAGGGCACAATATTAACACTACATTTTTTTACAACTATATAGCTGATGGAGCAAGCAGGTGGCCCACCTAATAAGTGGTAACCATCACCTATAACAAAGCATTACCACGTAAGTCACGCACGATTAGAACGTGCCCTACACTGCCCTGCGTCTATCAACTTGAGGCATACCGATGTGAAGCCTTATGTAACTGTAATTACACTGGCGACGCTGCTTGGCAGCAGAAAAAGGCGTGGTGGTATTACTTCCTCGTCCGTCCCATCACAAAGAGCTCTACTACTAAATTTACAGGTTTATAAAATTAAATACATCTATTATCGCTGATACGCATCTGCTCTCCGAATTGCTACTTCTGACGACAAAGAGACCATTCAAAATTTTCCCTTTGTCGAAATACTCCACTAATCTTTAATTCACCGTCAGATTCAAAATACTGATAGATTTATAGCAGTCGGCACATTAAATTATTCAATGGCGGGAAACGCAATGAATTGGTGGTGACCGTGGCAACGGAACCCGAACAAGGGATGTTGGTTATAAACCTATCTAAATACTACGATATTCTGTTTGTTTCCATTGTAGTACGGGTAAAGAACGACCGAGCGGGAGCAAGCGAACGATAAGACGTGCGAGTGCTTTCGGGTGTAGACTGGACTTTCAATATGTTATCATACCGCAAGATTGTTTGGTAAGTTGGATAACACACGTATGTATTTATGTGTGCCTTAAGATGGTTAATCAGCATTGTTTGCAAAAACTATCTTCCTAAACTTTCCATAACAACTTTCCGTAGACTACAGTTTCAGCTAGTCATTCGTGTTAGTTACTTTTGTGATGAAAGTCACGGAATTAATATCGATTATTTAGTATTAATTATATTATTTTAAAGTTTTACAATTTTTTAATTATTTATTTCCATCGAGTTTCAGGGTTTTTGGGTGAATTGTTATCACACAAATAAACTGAAACTGCGCAATGTTAATTTTGTTGGTTTTCGGATGAAAACCATGCAATCTTTCCCGATTTTCTCTTGAGTCATTGGAACCGGTTCAAAACTTGGTAGTAGCGCATCGAGCGCTAGTTCTCTTAATAACAATCGCGCCCCTTCGGCCGCCGTTATTCTAAATACAGTATGAATGCAAATTTATAGCCTCGGAGCGATGAGAAAACTTCTGTTTTGCACAATGTATGCTCTGAAGTCGAGCTTTTCGATGCAGAGCATAAAAATGCATCAGGAAAGCATTGAATCTTTATCATAAAGTCAACTCATTCACAAAATATTTAGTAAGCATATGCTTATGCTATTTTTAAAAGCATCCCCAGGCATTTCTGTTTCAACGAAACTAGTGACACGACAAGACGAAGAAGAAGAAAAAGACTTATCTAGTTGCGATTTTCCTCAGCTTAATTCATTAAATAAATATCTTCAAAAATTTGTAATTTGATACCGAGACGTTGGTTGGTTGACATAGTCTGCGTCCTAAAAACTGTTTGAGAACTTCGTATGTCAGTCTCTTTAGGCAGTGCCTACGGAGAGAGTTACGTGTTAGAAAGAGAGGCGAATATTTAGGCAATTATCGAGGTAATGCCGGTATTACCGTGCGAGCTGAATAGCGCTTTATTATGTCGCAGCAAAGGTAGTTTTTATTTGAACGGAGTTTGCGGAGTCCGCCTTCTGTAGGTACTATTTCTTCTGTGCCTATTATTTCTTCTCTGTTACTGCGCAATTACGTTGCTTTTGTCGCTGTCCAAAGCTTCACGTTTTGAAACAAAATAAACTTTAAAACTTCTCGGAAAACGTGTGTCACTAAACTTTACCAATCGTTTTGAAAGTCCAATTTGTGATTTTACTTACATTGCCTCAACCAGATCCTTTTTCAGTTTCTTCAAGTACGTAGTGAAACTGTAGGAAGTTTCCAATTTTCTTAAAATTTAAGAGTGCCGTTGCATTTGGTATTTTATTACGACAGAATAATTATGTTTGTAGTTTTTTTTCACCTATAAAACTTGTGAAAGAATCAAGTGGTTGAAAGTGTCGTTAGCAAAAGGTTTGAGAAGAAAATATTGTACACATCCTTTAGGCGTCACTAAAAAATAGCGTCATAAGATTACATCAAGGCTCACATGGTAAATGCTGAGTGGAAGTATTTTTTACCTTATTTATTTAATTTTATTTTTAATTTATAAATATGTATTGATATTATGTTTTGTGACGTAAAACAACGATTTTTCTATATTATTCAGAAAACTCTTTATAGAATACAAAGCCTGTGAAATTTTTGATTTGTAAGTTCATCTGCTCATTTGAACTGTATTT
Source organism: Plemyria rubiginata (assembly GCA_963576535.1). Taxonomy (NCBI): domain Eukaryota; kingdom Metazoa; phylum Arthropoda; class Insecta; order Lepidoptera; family Geometridae; genus Plemyria; species Plemyria rubiginata. The sequence goes on from OY754926.1 coordinate 7,002,992, forward strand.
CTAGGCTATACAGTAGCTGACCGGTCAGCCATGCTGTGTTCTCGGATCATCAATGTACCGGAACAATGTTATGATAGCATTATGCCGCTTAATTAAGCATTCCCCCTCCTCCCCTATTACGGATGCGCTTCCCTAAGGGTTAAACTACTTATGTGTATGTATACGTGGTATAGTATCCGTCAAACTTCTTGGACAAACGACCTTGAATGAATAAGAAACGAAAAATAGGTCTCTTTGGTGGTGCGAAGAGTGCAAACCTTTCCCCTATCACCTCGCGCGATGGCCAAGAAGTTTGACGGGTACTATATTTTAGTTGTGTCTAATAATACACCTTATTTCACATTGCTTTACACACACAAGTTCACATTTGCTTAACATACACTACAGTAGTCTGTAGTGTATGTGCGCCCCGAACTGAGATTTTTTTAATGCGACGTGAATGTTCCGAAAACGTAGGTAGTAGTCAGAGGCAAGTCCAAACATTGTGTTCGGACTTGTTTCTGGCTTTCACCTAGTTACTAAGTGTGATAACAATGTTTAAACTAAATTGGCCTATTCGTTGTAGAATTCCGTTGAACAAACCTTGGCTTCATCATAAGAACAGGTCGCTATCTCCATTTTATGGGAAGTGAGAACGTTATTAAATTATTTCAAGAAAAAAATAAAAAGAGCAAAGAAACTGGCCGACCAGAGAAAACCTTGAGTCACGCCAGAATCGATCAAGTTTTTTATTGTTTAGCTACTCTGTAAATCACAGAGATTTTTTAACAATATCCCAAAACTTATTATCCGAATCAGATTTGAATTCAAGACCCCTAACAAAATACTTTCTCTACTGAAACGGTACACTTCTCTTCAGTTTCTAAGCTGCACCTCACTTGTGACTATATTATTCCTACTACTATTATAAACGCGAAAGTTTGTAAGTATGGATGGATGGATGGATGTATGTTTGTTACTCTTTAACGCCGGAACAGCTGAACGGATCTGGATAAAACTTGGCAGAGATAGATTATAGTCTTGAATAGCACATAGGCTATCTTTTATCCCGTGGGAATACCGGGATTTAAATCAACGCGGGTGAAACCGCGGGGCGCAACTGGTTACACGATAAATCGTTGAATTCAAATATCAGACTCATGCTTGAAATTATTACCACTCACACAAATAGGGCCTAAATTTAGAGCACTCTCCCATCAATGAGCAAAACTTAAATTATGCATAAGGTTACTCGCAAAGCAAAACCATAGCACACTAGTTAATGCCCGTGACATTATCTAGTTTAGCGTGACTAGTTTGTACATGTCACCCTAGAGACCGCAGTAACCCATCAATATCCCGAAATTGGTATTTCTGCAACGTTACATTTCAAATTGGAATTTAACAGTATATCCTACTATATTAGTACTCCTTCCTCTTGACCGGATGCAATGCAGGGCAGCTCGTATTGTCGATGATCCCAAGCTCACAGACGATCTGGAGCCCCTTAGTCTCAGAAGAGACGTAGGATCCCTGTGTGTGCTCTATCGTCTGTACAATGGGGAGTGTTCTGAGGAATTGTTTAGTTTGGTGCCCGCGGCTAACTTTCACTATCGCACCACACGCCGCAAAAATCAATTTCATCCCCACCATCTGGATGGCTGGTTCTCCTCAACTACTCGTTTCTCTCGGTCGTTTTTACCACGAACGAGTAAGTTGTGGAATGAACTTCCCCCTGCGGTTTTCCATCGGAGTTACGACATGGGGTCCTTCAAAAGGCGGGTTTATCTCCTCTTAAAAGGCCGGCAGCGCATCAGCAACGCTTCTGGTGTTGCAGGTGTCAATGGGCGACGGTGACCACTTTCCATCAGGTCCGTATGCTCGTCTGCCAGCTTTGGCATAAAAAAAATCCTCAAAAATACCGTTCGAATTGAGAACCTCATCCTTTTTAGAAGTCAGTTAAATAAGACAAAGATTAAAAGAAAAAGTTATATCAAAGATATACCAATTTCGGGATATTGATGGGTTACTGCGGTCCCTAGAGTTGACTTTAATATGATAGTATTAAAAAATATCCTTAAAAAAGACTGAGCCGTTGATAATAACAAAGCTTTCAATAACATCATATACAATTCTTATACCCAACCATTTTAATTATTTAGAGCCATAATCTGTTACTGTTTGCTGTTGTTTTATTTTATTCAGACAAGCCCAACACTGATTTTATATTTGTATTCCGGGAAATGTGTCATTGAAAATGGGTAACGCAATTATCAATACAAATTACACGAGAGTTCCGTGTAAATTATGTACGTACGCGCGTTGTTTAAGTTTTCGCCGAATATGGTTAATAAGCACGGTATGTTATGTATGTGAATAACTAATATCTGAAGTAGAATAGAATAGAATAGTTTATTTTGACACACAATACACAGAGAATACAATACACAGAGAATACAAAACACATATAACACAATTTATAGAGACACAGAAATTACAAAATAAAGAAAGCCTAAAAGAAGAAACTAAACAGAACACAATATGTTGATAGAAATTAGTTTGGAGCAAATTAGTCCCTCTGTGTAGTGTGGGCCAAATAGGTCCTGATGCTGCTCTACACGTATGTACGTGGAAAGCAGCGCTGATTTTCAGACAAGGCCTAACGATGACCCCACAGACATAACAATCCGTGAGTGTCCATTAGACAAAAGAAAACAATAAAATAAAAAAACAAAACAATAAAATAAAACAATAAAATAAACAATACGAGAAGTTCAGAAGGTAGTTACAAAATAAAAGGGAGAAAACAACAATAAATGAGCTAAACATTTATTACAAAATAAAAGTACAATTTTATTAGTTTACAATGTATATAATTAAAAAAATATGAATATTAAATAACAACGTAAATAAAAATGAATACTAGTATAGTACAAAAAGGTTCAATATACATTATGAAATTAACAGTTGACTTCTAAGCCAGAAGTGCACGAATAGATTTTTCTCTTCAAAAAATTTGTGTGTGCATAGTACTCCCAAACGGTAAACAGTAAGGGTAGTAGTTTTGCGAAGGGTTCGCCCGGGGAAGAACTACCGCCAGGCCTTTTTCTGCCGCCACGCAGTGTTGCTGCGTGTTTTGGTTTGAAGAGGAGATGAGAGAATACAGGCATGAGGTTTAACATCTGCATGATGCCTTAAGTTAATGAACGCATGGCAGTGCATTGTAAAGCACGTTCTGTGTGTCACAAGGCCATGCTTTTTATAGATGTTGGTTATCACATAAGCTCTACTTTAGCTGATACTATTCGTTACTAGAGCTTTTAAATTGTTGATTCACATATTTTTGTGTGACAGTCATTATTACCAGAGTGTTAGATATGGATGTAAATATTTTTAGAAAGAGAGGTAGGCCAAAGAAAAGATGGATGGACTGTGTAAAAGAAGACATAATTAAGAAAGGAGTGAGCACCAGGGTTACGAATTATAGAGGAGAGTGGTAGTAAAAACCTGTTGCGCCAACCCCACTTAGCGTGGGATAATAATAATAATAATGCTGGACCATCCACACAGCATCATCTAGCCCCAAAGTAAGTAAGTATATAAACACCCAGACCAACGGAACAAAGTTCTGTAGATCGTACACAAATTTGTTCCGAGGCGGGAATAGAACCCGCAACCTCTTGCGTCGCAGGCGGACTCTCGCCCCCTGCGCCACTGAGGTCGGCGATAATGACAGCAAGGTGATGATATTTTTGTGTGACAAATAAATGCATTTCTCCCTTTATTATTTTAATATCATTTGTAGATCCCGTATCCCGTTTCAGAAACCTTTTCCGAACAAGTACTATGTCCGCCATTTTAACAATAACCCGTGGAACGATACCCGACTAATGATTCTGAGAATCGCCCTGTAATTAATGCGAAAAATCTATAAATTAAATGGTATATTAAGCAAACTGGAGCGAGGAGTAATTTATGGCGCACGGCTCTTTAGATTAACATGGATTTCGCCTAAGCGGTAAATAGTAAGGTAAATCGAGCCGTTTTATCATCATAAATAAACTCAAGTTTATTAAAGAAATTTTGTTTTACTTGTGGATATTGCAAACACCGACATTCAGGCCCAAACTAAGCTACAGTTGTACTATTATATATGGATAGTCTAACCCCCGGTTTCTTAAAGCTCTATCAACACTAATCGGCTGTCAAGTCACATGCTATCTCTTTCCAATTTGAAGTAAAAGCTGAAATAGCAAGTGACTTAACAGCCGATTAGTGTTGATCGAGCTTTTAGAAACCGGGGGTTAAACTAAATTTTGCTGAGATACTTGAGACTACAGGGTTCTTTTGTAAGGCTATAAGTTTGATGTCCACCAAGAATAAACATTTGTTTAAAAAACATTTACTTGTATTTCGCTGATTTAAAATATCCACGACTGTCGACATTGTTAGGATCGCGGGTAGTCGGTGGATGGAAAGGGCTCAAAATCGTTCTTCCTGGAAACGGATAGGGGAGGCCTATGTCCAGCAGTGGACTTCTGTAGGCTGATGATGAAAATATCCACCAATAATTACCACCAATTCTTATGCCAGCGCCACACATTGGATGCAACTTTGCGTCCAAGCCTATATAAGATGTCTAAGATCGATCCACACATTGATTGGAGTGTTCGTTCCAACAGTACAACTTGGAGCCAACATAGTCCATGTGAGGCGCCAGCATTAGATTGGGGAAGTATTACCATCGTGCTGGTATCGGTTTGAAGGATGAGGCAAGTGAAATGCAGAGTTGTGCATCGTAGGCACGTTAACACCGTGCGTGGCTTACGTGGTAATGCTTTGTTATAGGTGATGGTTACCTCTTAACTTCAGGTGGAACGGATAACCGGAAAAACACAAAGCCTTCCTACACCGGGTAATAAAACTTCTCGTAACTAGATACAAAATGAAAACTGTTACACGCCGTTATAATCCGTGTTTTATAGCCTTATTCTACCGAGTAATAAAATTCAGACTGACGTCAGGAACAACTTGGGTTTTAACTTCGTCAAGCTTCGCTTTCCTAAATAATTGTATCCGTATTATAAACTGTTGCCACACTTATAACGGATTACTTCTTCTTCTTCACGTATCATAATGTACCTGTAACTGTAATTACCTGTGACTGTAATTAAGTTTTTTGTCAAATCAATATGTTATGTATCACCTCTGACTATAATTAAGTTTTTTGTCAAATCAAATCAAATCAATCAAAATGTTTTGAATTTTTCCTTTCACCACAGTGTTCTGATAGGAACTAGTGACCCGAAAAAAATAAGAAGTTGTTTATGATTATGGAAACTGAATTTAATTTTAATGACTTTGTTGCCTGAAGTATAATTTTATTCTTATTGGGCTGTCATTAGCATAGCATTCATGATTCTTCTATAATTTATACCTTGGTTTAAACTTGTGCGCTATGGTTTTTGCAATTAATCATTGAAATAGTGATTTTACATCTTCAAAAATGTTCGAAAGTGGAAGCAAGTTTTTTGACGGCTGTCAGCCTCTTAAGAAAGCGCAGTTCTTCAACGGTGGCCCTCAAAGTTTATAAAGCGTTGCAAGTGACATGATATTAAAATACTTAACGGACCACATAATATGGTAATGTTGACTCGTAAACCAACAATGTTGTACTTAGGAGCTAAGAAAGGATTGCAATTTACAAATATCATGTTTTTAGTTTACTAACAATATTAACCCCCGGTTTCTGAAAGCGAGATTAACACTAATTGTCTGTCAAGTCACATGCTATCTCTATCTTATTTGAAGTTAAAGCTGAAATAGCAAGTGACTTGACAGCCGATTAGTATTGATCGAGCTTTCAGAAACTGGGGGTAGGTGATTTAAATAAAATGTGCAATGTCGGTACCCTCAAACGGTGAAGGAAAACATTGTACGATAAGCAGTTTTAGTAACTGACCGATTACGCTAATGTTTGGCTATCGAGATAGTTTTCAGTTTGACATTTGATTTCCATAGTGATAGCAACTGTATAGGATGGATGGGAATCAAATGTCAAACTGAAAGCCATCTCGATAGCCGGACATTAGCGTAATCGGGCCGCTGTTCGTGGATTATACAAAAAACCGTAGACCCAAGCGTAATTTTTTGCCTGTTCTTAGACTTTGGTAACTTGGAACTGGACCAGATTCACCCAGCTTTAACACGTTTCAAAGTGATCCTTGTGATTTTACTGAATGATAATTTTGACTTTGACTTTGTTTTTAACTTTGAATAATTTTGACTTTGACTTTGATGTGTCGTACCAATGTGACGCTCTAATAGTTCTTTAACCCTGCACGTGTATTCATTTCTTGTCATCTAACGAAGCAACATAGCATTTTCATTTTAATTGTTTTTCTAGTGTTATTTTGAGTTGTGTTGTGTAATTTTGGTGGTATTTTAACCAACATTACTTGTGGTCTTAGCACAAAGTGTAAGCATTTGGAATGAAAGTGTATTATGTGATATCGTGATTTGACCGAAAATGTTTCAAATGTTTTGAAGAAACCGCCACCATTTTCTTCAAAACAATTGACTGACTCGACTTTGGACTGACGTGACTAGAAACATAACTACAAAGAGTATAATCTCTGAATCACTTGACATTGGCAAGATTGTCTATGACAGGAGCCATAAAAAGAAGAAAGAAGAAGAACCCTGCACGTACTGCACAACTTTAATGAAGCGTGCAATATCATCAAATAAACTTATACTTTGTAGTTTGACTTTGTGTCCATGATAGTGGACAAGAACCTTTATGCCACGTTTTACAGCGAAGACTTGGAAAGTTATGAGTAATAGAATAGCTAATACTTTAGGAAGTTTGCGAATAAGCTATAACTTTTACTAGCCCTTAGATTAGATGATCTTTTAAAAATTTATGAAAATATAAGTTTTATTGTTTGTTTGTATAAAAGATGCTGAGAGTGCAGGCCATACAACTATCTTTGTCATGGCTTGTATGATGCCTGGAGATAGCTTAAAATTGTCTGACTACTTTCTGACTACAACCTGTCACCAACTCAAATTTGATAAAACTGGACAATCCACTGTGCAAACTCTGTTGCCTATACAGGATGTCCCAAAAAGTAGTATCAAGCGAAAGTCCAGAGATAGAATGCCCTTTGGGGTACCCGAATTTTCATTTTAACAATTTTGTTTTAATTTTTCAATTGTAACAACATAATTTTTTAAGTTGTTCAAGTAGAAAATTGACAAAATTCGGAAAAAAATCCTAACTCGAAAACTTAAAGAACGCGGAACATACAGGGGGGTGATTGGGTACCCCAGGAGGTGTTCTATCTCTGGACTTTCGCTTGACACTAGTTTCTGGGACACCCTGTATAATATATTGCTGTGGAAATATTTCAATACATGCTATTTTTTACTATATAAGTTACTAACCTCAATGGAGGTGCCTTTTATATGTAATTTCAGCTTATTACACTCCCATAAAGCAATGACCATAAACTGAACCATAAGGGGGTAGAGAAGCGTAACAGTGAGCCAGCAAAACTTAAGACAACATGACAATTCTACTAGATTTACATTAAATGAAAGAAAGAAGAAAGAAAGAAAATGTATTTACTCATCCACCACAAAATAAAAAAACAAAAACCAAATTAACTTAAACAAACCAAAACCAGTACCTAAACAAACTAACAAAAAATAAAAAGTACAGGATAATATATATATATATATATATATATATATATATATATATATATATATATATAATCCTACTAATATTATAAACGTGAAAGTTTGTAAGTATGGATGGATGTATGGATGGATGGATGGATGGATGGATGGATGGATGGATGGATGGATGGATGGATGGATGGATGGATGGATGGATGGATGGATGGATGGATGGATGGATGGATGGATGAATGGATGGATGGATGGATGGATGGATCGATGGATGGATGGATGGATGGATGGATGTTTGTTACTCTTTCACGCCATAACGGCTGAGCGGATCTGGATGAAACTTGGCAGAGAGATCGGTTATAGTCTGGAATAACACATAGGCTACTTTTATCCCGTGGGAATACCAGGATTTAAATCTGCGCGGGTGAAACCGCGGGGCGCAACTAATGATATGCTACTAATGATTTTGCGTGGACTAGGTTTTACGAATAAGCACTAGGTATGTAGGTATATATGTACCTGATGTCGTCAACGGTTAGAATTTATGAATAAATAACAAGTACGCCTAAACGAGTCAGCATTACTTTCACATCATTACCTTCTTGAAGGACGAGCGAGACGAGACCCACCTCATCCTATTTACTCACAAAACTACCTTCACAAACATCTTACAAAAGTAATAGAGCGAGAGCTTTTAACAAAGAAACATTCATGTATCAAAATTATATCTAAACTAAACTGAAAATCTATGCAATGTGCACACAATCCAAAGGTTGTCTGGAAGAGATAGCTCATAGCGATAAGACCGCATTGTACTTCGCTGTAGTTTAAATTCATTCTTTCAATTTATGTTATTTTCTTGTGGTGTATAATAAAGAGATTTTTATCTAACTTGTTTCAATGCAATTTTTTATAAATAATTTCATTGATTTTATATCTTTCACAATCTTCAAATGTGCGAGCGAGAGGTGCATTAGCAGTTGTGTTCGTGATAAACTATAATGATGTGCACGCAATCGCCACCAGCTCCGAGACTACAAGGCGAGTTTGCTGATACCTTTTAGCTCTTATACCTAAGAAATATTTTGGTGTATTTAAATAGTTTGAAAAGAGTTGAATTTACTGTTGCCACAGCTTAGGAACCATAATGGTGTTTATTCACGGTATTAGCTACCTTTGAAGTGAGTCCCGAGGAACCGAGACCTCTGCGAGTAGGTACTTACTACAGCTCGCAAAATCTTTTTTTAGTCGCGTAGTAGATAAACTACGAATTGACTTTTTCAATTTCGTTGATACCTATTGAACTTTACCGTAAGTTAGTAATTAGATTCGATACATGATTGACATTTAAACTTGTTTGTTGCCGCATTCAGAAAACTTGCTACTTTCCCAAAAAACGGCGTCTTTTGAAAAAAAGTTAAAGGCTACTGGAAAAATACTGCACTTTTTTAGTATGTTACTTATTATCCTTTTAATGGTTATTTATTAATTATCTTATCAAAAATGAGTAGCAATCGATTTTTTTGTTTTAACCGTTTCTTCAATACCAGTTTTTTTTCAGATTCAGTCTTTATACTATACTATTTATAGTCATATAATGTTCTCTGTATGTTTTCTGTGTTGTGACACCAAATGAATTATTTTTGAATGGATTTAACTGCAGGTATTACAGATACAAAACATTTTATTCATCGATCCCAATACATTTATAACTCTTGCACCTCATCTGCGCTATTAAAATTATCTGTCAAACGGCAGGAACCACAAACATTCCCCATAAAAGTCAACACCGTTCAAAACTTGCACGATAGGTCCATCGGTAAATAAATAATAAATAAATAATGCTGGACAATCCACACAGCACTATCTAGCCCCAAAGTAAGCTATTCAAAGCTTGTGTTATGGGTACTAGATAACTGATATATTTAATACATTATATACTTACATAGATAGATATTTTTTATTATACATAGAAAACACCCAGACCATCGGAACAAATTTCTGCAGATCTTACACAAATTTGTTCCAAGGCGGGAATCGAACCCGGCACACACAGGCAGGCTCTCGCCCGCTGCGCCACAGAGGTCGTCGGTGAAGAGATTTAGCAACTTTTGGGTTGGTCGGAACTTTAAGAGCAGAATGCGCAGTAGGCAGCGTTTAATTGCAATGCCCTGAGTTCGTTAGTCCTCATCTAGGACGTCCAAAGGTGGAATTGGATTGTGGGGAACTTAAACCAAGGTCTCAAAATATACGGCCGTTTTATAGCAGAGCGAGGGTATAAAAGGCGATAAATGGAAAAAAAAATCCTTCACGTCCTTGATCTCCAGCAAAACGGTAGAAACAGATTTTTTAAAAAGAGAAATATTCTATCAGAAGCGGGATCACTGCTTATTCCTCTCCACTTCGCTCGTCCTTCTTCTTCGCTTGCAAGATTACGAAGGCATTTAAGATATCGTCAAATTTTCAGTTTGTTTTTTTAATTTTACCCACTTGCCAGAAGGAGTTCTAAAACTTGCTTTATTTTAATAAAAAATCGTTGCGCTTATCTATCTATTCATCAGTGTATATAACCCGCCATCATCGGTTCCCGCAGTAGATGGAGCGTAGATGGGACGGACTATCCTACTAATATTATAAATGCGAAATTTGTAAGTATGGATGGATGGATGTTTGTTACTCTATAACTCCAGAACGACTGAACGGATCGTGGTGAAAATTGGCACAGATATATATTATAGCCTGGAATAACACATAGGTTGTTATCCCGTGGGAATACCGGGATTTAAATCTACGCGGGTGAAACCGTTGGGCGCTACTAGTTCAAAATATAAAGTTAAAAAGTTATATTCATCAAAATTACAAGGATCACTATGGTGCCAGTTTCACGCGACCAAAGGCTAGATTCTAGCCTTTGGTCGCGTGGAACTGGCTATAAGGTGAAGGTTTGTGCTCCCTGCCAGGTAATCACAAAGCCAGTTTTAAATCTCATTAACGGATGCCGCTATCGCGGAAACCTCAGGTTTCGCAGTAATACGGTTGGAAACTGGATTGGGGAACGTAATGAAGGTACATACCCAACATCCTGAGGTACATAAGACTGCTTAGATGCTTTATCTCGTCTTCGATGGGATAGAAAACCGTTTTGTAGACCATGTAATGTACGTAATCTGTGCATACAGTCATCATAAGTTTTTATCAAAATTTAGCCTAACGAATATTTTTTTAACGAAACGTTTACAAATGCTTAAAAATCATACTAGAACGCCAGTTCTAGTAGTAGTATTAGTAGTTCTAGTAGTTTCGTATCTTAACAACAAAATCGGTTAGAAGGTAGAACATTTTGTAGAGCCTAAAAAGTTCTAAATCATACAATAATGGATAATATGTTTTTATTCGTGAAAACCTATATATGGCTCTCTCGTTTCTATATCTAGTATGTTATCTAAGTTGTTAATTATAAGCTGATGGTTTTCCAATTTATAAATAAATAGACATGACGTGTCAATGTCCAGCAGTGGCAAAACAAAGGCTTATGTCCAGCAGTGGACTTCTGTAGGCTGCTGATGATGATGATGATGATGACGTGTCAAATGCTCAAAGAGAGCCATAATGACGCGCACTTAACATCCTATAACCACACTGTTTCAAAAGAACCATTAACTCAAAAAAAAAGACGTTCAAACGGTTAGTTTTTTTAAAGATTGATTTCCTTAGTAAAACTAAAATGGACACCAGTGTAGCAAGACTAGCCCGGATAATATTTGGAAAAGAAGACTGCTTTATTCTAATATGAACCTGAGCCATGTAGCCTATATTATCTTTTTATTTCACTATTCCTATAAAACAGGGATAATCCGAGGCTTAGGCAGCTTCCAAACGATGCCGTTGCGGCACGCTCGATAAAAAAATACAGTGGCTAGTCCCAAACTTCCTCTTTTTAACCGACTTTAAAACGAGAAGAAGGTTCTCAACTCCACTGTTATTTTATGTACACTAGTGACACGAAAATAGCTGGTTCAAGAAAAAAACGACTTCAAATGCACTGAAAAATACACTCATACTACCATTACTCAAAAACTACTCGTCAGATCTGACTCAAATTTAAATAAATAATAAATAAATAATGCTGAACAATCCACACAGCATCATCTAGCCCCAAAGTAAGCTACTCAAAGCTTGTGTTATGGGTACTAGATGCCTGATATATTTAATACATTTATACTTACATAGATAGATATTTTTTATTATACATAAACACCCAGACAAAAATGGGGCCACATGACAAGCACCTAAGCACCAGATAAAAATAATCATCAGGGCCCGTACCACAATCTCTTGAAGCATTCTTATTTCAATATTACTTTTATGTCACTGTCTTATATCAACTGCATAGAGTCAGCTTTATGATCAAAAAGTAAAGTAATATTGAAATAAGAATAAGAATAATAATAATGCTGGACAATCCTCACAGCACTATCTAGGCCCAAAGTAAGCTACTCAAAGCTTGTGTTATGGGTAATAGGTAACTAGATAACTGATATATTTAATACATTATGAACTTACATAGGCAGATATTTTTTAAAACATAGAAAACACCCAGACCAACGGAACAAATTTCTGCAGATCATACACAAATTTGTTCCGAGGCGGGAATCGAACCCGCAACCTCTGCGTCGCAGGCGGACTCTCGCCCGCTGCGCCGCTGAGGTCGTCAAATGCTTCAAGAGATGGTGGCCCAGATCGGCCCATCCAGTAAAAAGTTATGAACCTAGTGGCCTAAAAAATGTACTAATATATTACAAAAAGGTCAGATAAAAATGACATTCACATGTCAAACATTCCTGCTGTACCCTTCTCGTTTGTTGTAAGCCTTTCATTTCCCTCCAAAATGTTTTATGTTCCTATTTGCATTGAAAGAGTTTTATCTCGCCCTAAAATATACAACCTAATGAAAAGGTAGCAATACTGTTTGAAGATCGACATCAGGTGAGCGAAGGACCCCCGTATAAATATTTTATAGCTATTGAGGGTTCGACTACATATAAACGCATGGAGGCACACTTTGTTTCTCAGCAGAAGGTTTCCAATCAGTGCCATCTAACCACACTAACCCCCGGTTTCTGAAAGCTCGATCAACACTAGTCGACTGTCAAGTCACTTGCTATTTCAGCTTTTACTTCAAATTGGATAGAGATAGCATGTGACTTGATAGCCGATTAGTGTTGGTCACGCTTTCAGCAACCGGGGATTAGCGAAGCTTTTACATTGGGATATAAGATAATCATCATCATCCACAATCACCCACTATTAATGGTATTGGGGATTCTTATAAACATTATTATGAACTCATATTTTTAAATTGTGTTCGTGAAGCCACTTTCGGGTCTCGTCTGAAAACCAGCGCTGCTTATCATCTATTCTATGGATGGTCAGCGGCATTTCGCTGAGACGAGACCTGTTTGTCGCACTGCACTCGGCATAGGGAGGACTCTGTACCATAGCATCTTTTTATATACTTTTTTATTTGTCTTTTTAATTTTATCTATTGGTTAGTTACTACCTTGTAAATTTTTGATCCTCATTATGTTTGTGTGGCAAATAAATTAATTTTCTTTCTTTCTTTCTTATGAGAAAAAGCACAGCTTCTTAGTGTCGTAGGTTCTTCCAAAACAGTGTGGTGAAAGGATTTTAAGTGCGCCTCAAGAGGCTCCTTTCGAGGCTACTATCGACTGAAATACATGGTTAAAAAAAAAGCTTTTGCAACATGTTTAAGCAAGGTGAACCTGGTGCCAAATCTATGCGATCGAGTCTAGAAGAACAAGCAAGCTTGTTATAACAGGCGAGGATTTGTTTGTTGCAAACCCTCATAACCTAATTTTTAAGAGTTTTTGTTTTGATGATTGTGTCTAAAAACGGTTGCATGTGGGCGTATAGAAACGAATTCAGAACGAACTCAGTCAAAAAGCAACAATAAACAGTAAAAAAGAGGTCAGGGCTACATTATTTGTAAGCTGTTCGGAAATGCGATGTACCTTCGTTGTGTCACTGGCCGTTTCCTAGACCCTGTCTATTAAGGCGAATACAAGAGCTAATGTACCTATAGCTCGCTCACATTTTTAAAGATATAAAATCACTGATCCCATTTTTGAAAAATCAGAATCAACCATTTTGTGTGCAATCACATTTCCACGTGTCCATGCGAACCATTTTGTATGTAGGTAATTATATAAACGGCGATCGTGCAAAATAAACTTGTAGAATTTTTTTGTACAATATTTTGGATTAGTAGTATCTATAATAATTAGTATTTATACCGAAAATAATACTGGTGCTTGTGTTATATTTATTTGACAAATAATCGGCACTTCAGCTATTTGTATGCGACCCACCCGCGCGCGCGCCTTTGTTTTTCTGCTATATCATGCATGTATCTAAATATATATACAGACAGCCTACGTAGCTCAGTTGTTAGTAGCTCTGCCTTCTGCGCCGTAGGTCGTGGGTTCGATTCCCACCGTGAACAAACATTTGTGTGATGAACATAGATGTTTGTTCTCTGTCTGTGTGTTATATAATATTATAAGCATGTATTTACAAAAAAAAAAGTATATAAGTAGTATATCAGCTATCTGGTTCCCATATTACAAGCATAAGCTTAGTTTGGGGCTAGATAGTGCTGTGTGGAAAGTCCACCAATATTTATTTATTTTATTTATATAACTCAAAGGTGACTGACTGACTGACATAGTGATCAAGGAACATAAATACTCCTGTCAGAGATAGTGATCTATCAACGCACAGCCCAAACCACTGTACGGATCAGGCTGAAATTTGGCATGCAGGTAGATGTTATGACGTAGGCATCCGCTAAGAAAGGATTTTGATCAATTCTACCCCTAAAGGGATAAAATAGGGGATGAAAGTTTGTATGAGATTTTCAAAGTAAACGAGCGCGAGCAAAGCCGCGGGATCAGCTAGTTATACATAATAACCTTCCACTTGAATCACTCTATACATTAAAAAAACCGCATCAAAATCCGTTTCGTAGTTTTAAAGATTTAAGCATACATAGGGATATAGGGACACAGAAAGCGACTTTGTTTTATACATGTGGTGATGATTATGAAATCAGCCTTTGACAGCCTTCACAGCTCAGTTGGTAGTAGCTCTGCCTTCTGTGCTGTAGGCCGTGGGTTCAATCCCTACCGAGAACAAATATTAGTGTATACATATAGGCTTGTTCTCTGTCTGGGTGTTATATAATATTATGAGTATGTATTTACAAAAACACGTCAGCTATCTGGTTCTCATAGAAGCTTTGGCGTTGTTTGGGGCTAGTTAGTGCTGTGTGAAAAGTCTAAGTGGTGGCTAATTAGTCTCTGTGGAAGTCTTTATTCTACAAACTACATAAAATATTGATAACTACGCAAGTGACGCCGCGGGATACGACTAGCAAGCAGAATCTAGACGCACTTTATTCCTTTAATGCGATGAAGTTGATAAAGTGCCCGAAGAAAACCATTTGATATTTTTACAAAGTTGAAAGCTGTTTTCTTGTACTTTCAAGATACGTGTTAAGAGAAAAATGATGTATTTTCGGCGTAGCCCGAAGGTGACACGTTGGGATTGATTCTTTAAAACTTATACGTATTTTTACAGTAAAAGTTTACCGTAATGCATGCCAATCTATAAACGTAAACATGAAGTATAAAGAAAAAGAAATATCGTTTATTTGACCCACATATTAATATGAATGCTCATTCAAGAAAAAACACTAATACTACTATAACTCAAAAACTTCTCGTCAGATCTGACTCAAATGACATGACAAGCACCAGCTTTTGATTATAAAAAACATTAAAATCCGTAAAAATTTATGAGGTAACAAACAAAGAAAACAGTCGAATTGAGAATCTCCTCCTTTTTTAAGTCCGTTATAAAGCAGAAATAAATACAATAGTGTCAAGACTTGGTTCATCATCAAATTGCTGATATAAACTCAATAGTCATAAAAATGATTGAAAAACATAAAGAAAATCCTGTTCTGAGGATTAAACCCACACCATATTCAGCTGTGCAATGCACTTATTGAAATCATTGTTGTTAATACTATCTGGTAATCAGTTATTTTACCAGACATTAAACAATGAAATGCAGCTTCATTACTCAACCAATCAATTTAATGAGTTTAATAAAACAAATAAACTCACCCCTCAACCCTTAAAATTACAAAATAACAACAATAAAATACACTACACTCTATTAAACTTCGGGTCGCGGTGGCTAATTTGTCTGAATAAGGGTTGGGGTATACACAAACGCGTGCAGCAGGACGTTTTATCAATATTTTTTTATTATTATTATTCTGTACTCTCAAACTCTAAGTAACACGGTGCATAATCAATTACAATAATTAAAGAAACTAGAATACATAATAAAACAAAAAATTACAAAAAAATATTTTAAACATCATATAACTGAAAATTCACATGATAGCGTGGTAGTAGCAGCTCTGCGCCGTACACCGAGGGTTCAATTCTCAAACAAACATTTGTGTGATGAACATGATCTTTTTTTTCCAAGTTTTATCTGCGATCAGTTGTTTCAACTATGAGTAAACGTTTTGTAGGGCTTTTTGTCGGGCAGGTACACTTCTGATTATTGTCTTCTCAATAGGTACACTTCATTATTCAAGAGCATCTTTTTCTTGAGTCTCCTTAAATAAGTGGGATGAACATGATGTTGATGATGTGATGTTTGTTCTCTATCTGGGTGTTATTATGCACTAGCAGCGCCCCGCGGTTTCACCCGCGTAGTTTTAAATCTTGGTATTTCTACGAAACAAAAAGTAGCCTATGTGCTATTCCAGACTATAATCTATCTGTGCCAAATTTCATCCAAATCCGTTTAGCCGGACACATACATCAAAACTTTCACATTTATAATTTTAGTGTAATTATAAGTAAAAAAAACTTCAAATAAGCTAGGTTACAAGCTTTGGCTAAGTTTGGGGTTAGATAGTATTGTGTGGAAAGTCCAATTATTTTTTTGCTAAATTAATTTAGCGCATGACATGCGGTACCATAATATCATTACAATCTAGCCAAGTAGGCTAATGAGTAATTATGTTTTGACTTAATTTTTAGAAATAAGTATTACTAAGAACTAGAAATAAATATTTATTTATTTTACTATGCTGATGCATGTTGATATATCCAGTCCAGCCTTAGACGAGGACGGTTATATAATGATCCAACTCTCGTAGGTGGCATACGTAGTGGGAATTTGTTAAACTTTGGGGCCCACAACTTTGGGTCGGGCGCTCGCTGGAGTATGTCAGGAATAGGATAGCTGAAACTGTCTATATCACGACAAACAGTTGATTAAAATGAAATTAATCAAACAAAAAATTCATTAACATAAACCAAATGTTTGAAATAAACCAAATTCTCAATACATTTCAAACATGTATGTCACAACAAAATTACTAGTATAAGTAGCTCGGAGCATTTCGTAGCTCAGCGTAGCAGTTCGTAGCGCAGCGTAAGTTCGTAGCACTACGTAGCAAAACCAACGTAAGACGGAACGCGTGTACTAAATACATTGTTCGCACCTGGAACCTTATTCACTATGACCATTTGCACCGCGATCACAGCTAAGACAAGGCAGCCGGTGTCATACGGTCAGGGCAAAGTATATCCTATGTCATAAAGAATAAAGCCCAACATCAAGTTTTGACGTTTCACGGTTTGGGGCAAGGAGTCTCCTTGGAATCTCCTATTGTCATAGAGAATAATGTCCCAGGCTTGTAGCGAGGCGAGAAATACTTCTCACCACACGTCCGAGTTCACTAGTTGGCTGATAACACCAAATACCGTGGTGGGAGGTGCTACTGACCTCACTAAAAGCCTGGAATCCTTTTTAAATAGTATCTTAGGGTCACGGCCAATCATAGTTAGATCCCATTTTTACTGTTGAAATAGATGACTACACACCGTCGTATTTGGGAAATAAGACCACTACGCGAAGCGGCGTGAAGTGCCACGACAAAATAACACACATATCCGATGCTACCCCGCCACACAGAAACTCAGCCATAACTCTATATCTGCAACTTCAGGCTTAAACTTATGCAGAAAATACAAGTTTAAGGCTTTAAAGGTTCTTCACAAACTATCAGAACTTATTCAGCGCAGAATGTAGCAGTGAAGAAGTTACTGCATTGTGCATTGTAAACCTGGTAAGTGTGTGACCGTAGATATAAAAACTAGGAGATGGCTAAAAGTGGCTTGGCTTGTTCTATCGTATTGATCCCAGAAGCAAAATTCAAAGATAAAATCAACAGGTCTAAGTGTGCGACAATAGATAAAAACTAGCAGACGGCTAGTAAGGTCAAATAGCAGGGCGCTACGAACTGATACAGATATTTTAATCCAGCTCGAAATGAAATACATTGCTAATGTGACTGTGCATTGTATTTATTTTCACAGTTATTTGCATTATAGAAAGAAAAGGAAGAAACACAATTTTTTTAATAACACTGGAAATACAATTAAGATGAAGAACAACAGCAGACAGCCTTCTCAGCTCAGTTGGCAGTAGCTCTGCCTTCTGCGCCGTATGCCGTGGGTTCGATCCCCACCGAGAACAAACATTTTTGTGATGAACGCAGATGTTTGTTCTCAATCTGGGTGTTTTTGATATTATACGTGTGTATTTACAAAAAAATATATACATGTATATTAGCTATCTGGATTCCATCTTACAAGCTGTAAGGTTGGATAATCTACTCGTTTATGATATCTGTGTGTAAGTCACGGTATAGATGGATGGCTTACTAGTACATCATCCTTATAGTTTGGATATTGGTAACTCAACTCAGCGTAAGTTTAATGTGAAGCTCACAAACGCAAACTTTGCCTTTTCACAGCTTCGAAGACAATAACTGGGTCACATTGATCTGGATTTCTTTCAAGTTGCGTGGGAACAAGCAATGTTGTTTAATTTGCACGCTGTTCTGGCAATGTATGCAGTCTCCTTCTCTTGTTTCATGAATCTGTTTCTCTGTTTTATGAATTTGTTTACTTTTCTTTTCTCTGTAAGATTACTTCATGTGTTATGTAGCAATATTGTAGGTATCATATTACATTGTAACGAGGATCATACAAAAGAGCGGTAGATACCAAGCTGAGTTTGTTGCCTGTTCTTCTAGGCTTTGGTCGCGTGAAACTGTCACCTTAGTTTTAAGACGTTTCAAAGTATCCTTGTGATTTTATCGAATAAATATATTTTGACTTTGACTTCTTCCAATGTGTACTCGCGTCAATTCTGTCGCGAGTTTGCACACAAATATATGGCTGATTGCGATTTTTCAGAGATTTTTCAGTGATTTTATAGTGATTTTATATTGTTAAAAGAACAAATCAATGTTGCGTTCCCTGACAGGGGTAAGCGATGTTGGACATACAGCTGCCAGGCTCAAATGGGGTTGGACGGGGCATATCATCCGGATGCCTCCCGATAGGTGGACGAAGACCAGCACACCATGGGTTCCTGACGGACGGCGACTTAGTGGTCGCGAAATAGCGCTGGCGGGACGATCTGGATGCCTTTGATGGTGGTGCCTAGGATGGTGGGAGGAGGCACATGATAGGGAGAAAGGGAAGTCCTTGGGGGCGGCCTTTGCCCAGCAGTGGGACGAAATAGGATAAAAAAAAACAAGTCGAATGTTGCGAATAATGGGTACATTAGCTCGTGTCTTCGTCTTATGACAACAGTTTTTAAGAGTAGTAGTGCTCTTTGTGAAGGGCTCGTCCGGGGAAGTACAACCACCACGCCTTTTTCTGCCGCCAAGCATCAACGCTGTGTTTCGGTTTGAAGTGTGGCCGCGCCGGTGTAATTACAGGCACATGAGGCTTAAGCTGAAGACAAGAGCTAATGTGACTCTCGCTCGCACGTTTTGACTTATTGAAGAATATAAAATCACAACTCCCATTTTCAAAAAATTGCAAACAACTATTTTGTGTGCAATCATATTGCGCACAATTTAGTAAAAATTTTATTTTGGTCGATACAAGTTTCCCCACTTAAAAGTTTGCTTTTCTAGTTTTCGTACAAAAGTAAACTTTTGAGTAGGAAAACATGCATCGATCAAAATGAAATTTTTACTAAGCTGTGTGCATTGTGATTGCACATAAAATGGTTGTTTGCGATTTTGCGAAATTGAGATTAGTGATTTTATATCTTTCAAAATGTCGAATCGTGCGAGCTAGAGGAAAATTAGGTGTTGTCAACGCCTTAACATCTGTATGCCTCAAGTTGATGGACGCAGGGCAGTGCATCGTAGAGCACTTCCTATCGTGCGTGACTTACGAGGCAATACTTTTGTATAGGTGATGGTTACCACATCAGGTGGGTCATCTGCTTGTTCCATCGGCAAGTTGTATAAAAAAAGATAGTGATTTGTTGAAAATCCAATCATTTCAACCCATTGATTTTTAGATATTTAGTTCACGTATCAAGACAGACGACAGAGGGACCTTTTACTATTCCAGCTAGGTTTTAGCTAGAAAGACGGGTACATCCTGTGGGAATCAGCGCTGGCAACACAGTACGGTCGATGCAGAAAATATGGCAGATTCAATTGAGTGAGTCAGCGTTTGGAATGGATAGTATCATGGATGTCTTTTATTGCCACACGAATATTTTGTGTGCTGTGTAAAGTCCAGCCCTTCTAGTTTCGACGCTATTCGATATTGCAGAAAAGAACAAATCCTTCCTTTCCTTTCACACAATATTATTGAATATTATTATTGATTTCCGATTGAGAAATTTTAGAATGAAACCAATGGGTATTCTAACAGCGGCGATGTGCTTGCAACCTGTCATACATCGAAGATTATTTGTTTGGTAGGTCCCATATCAATTTTATCATCACTACATAGTGTAAAACATTCTTCTGCCTTGATGCTATGATATAGTAGAAAAACAATGTGCACCCGTGCGAACAGGGGCGCGCGGGCGGGTCGCTAGTTAGGTATATATAGAAACATTAGTATAGTTTTGTATTATATTTTTCAATTTATTTAAAGTTGGATTTTTTGCATAAATGTTGTGTTGTATCCCTATAGTAGGGTATAAGCCTAACCTCGTGTTACAAGGGTCGTGACGGTACAGACATGGGTTTCACTCGCGCCGGCCGGTGTTGCTCGCTAAAACACCGATACCAGCTATTTATCATGTCGTCTGCTACCGTATTTATGTCTGGCGTGTATGTTTTGTTCTCCTTTGTTTTATATTGTGTACAAATACTTTATTGTCTTGATGCTGGCTTTAAACTTCACATCGACGCTACAAAACCAAAATCAATATAGATATATTGATTGATTTGTTGTATTGATTACCACAACAACTAAAGACTTTTACTTGAAACTAACCATTTTACTTCGTTTTTAAATATAGTACTGCAATGGGCGGTCTTGTCGCTAACAGATATCTCTTTTAGGCAGCCTAGGACTGAACATAAAAAGAGAAGTCGATTTATTTAGTTAAGACACAAGAATCGCTTGGGAAATTCAGGTGCCAGTTCCACACGACACTTAAAAAAACAAGCTGTTCGTATAAAAACTTACGGGTTTTTTTTGTACCGTTATTTATATCATCATTAAAAAATACTTGACATTACCCTCTCGACTGTTAAGTGCATGCGTTAACCAATTCAGAATCAGAAACAGGCTGGGCTCTATCAGGCTAAGATAAATAACAAATAAATATCTTTAAACTCTCTCTGAGACGCACTTAAAATACTTTCACCACACTGTTAAACCGTAAGCAGGCATCACCAACAAGCACAAAGGGAACTGTACCTAAACCGTTCTTTGTTCTTAAAAAAATCGTAAAATAATACTTAATGATTTATCGACCATAAAAATTACAACGCCAAAAATTTACGGCCTCCCTATATAAAGTCCGTATAACCTGAGTTTTGGTTGTTGGCTATACCTGCCACACCTGAGTATGAAGTTGCCGTTTTCTGCTGTTAAATTTATTATTTAAAATTAAATATTAAAATTTTTAAATTAAAATTATCATTTCTTTCCTAAAATTCCAGATGTTACTATTCCACACAAGGCAGCTATGATGCATCGTCATGGGCCTTCACAGGTCACATAGTAGCAACTCTGCCGTACTCTACGCCGTAGGCCGTGGGTTCGATCCCCACTGGGATAAACATTCGAGTGAACGACGACGCCGCTGGCCGTGCCTCCTACGGCGAATCGGAAGAGAGTTTGGGTCTTGCTCTCGATTCCGCTCCGCCGCTTCCTTCTGTGTCATTACGGCTTCACAGAAGGTCTCGACCGCATTCCAGGCCTCTTCACTGCCCACCACGGCTACGACCAAAGCTGGCAGAGACAGGTCTTGTCCAATCACTACAGACAACAGCGCGAGGTGCCGCCCACGCTGAGCACTCTTCGCGCGTGTGCTGTGCCGTGTCTGCAATATCTCCTCCACAGTGGTGGCACTCATTTGTGGGTTCTCGTCCAACCACCCGACACAACTGGCACCTAGAGTCACCTTGTTTTAAGACGCCCTAAAGTGGTCCTTGTGATTTTATTGAATAAATATATTATTTTGACTTTGACGCATAGGCAATTGCGCATAATCACGAAAGTTTCATGGACTGACGTTCTTTCTCCTTTGAGTCAGGTGTGGCCTTGGGAACCGCGATTTGAAACTACTTTGATCCCCTTGCATGGTCCATGGATATCTCCTCATCTTTTAGTAACTAATACGTACTCCAGATTCTTAGAGGACGCGTATAAGAGACGTACCTATCACACCCACATTTTGAATGTATTCACTATAATTTTGTTTTTGACAGCCTACGTAGCTCAGTTGGTAGTAGCTCTGCCTTCTGCGCCGTAGGTCGTGGGTTCGATTCCCACCGTGAACAAACATTTGTGTTATGAACACAAATGTTTGTTCACGGTGGTATCACAAGCATAAGCTTAGTTTGGGGCTAGATAGTGCTGTGTGGAAAGTCCACCAATAATAATAATAATAATTCCAAACATGACAGGTTGCAAGCCCATCATCGCTGTTAAATACTATCCGGATTCCTTACGATGTTTTCCTTCACCATTTAGGAATACTGGCATTGTGCACACTGTACCTTTGAGTGCCATAGTGTTTTTTTACAACTTATAGGTAAGTAAAACGTTTGACCGCAATCTCACCCGAAGATTAGTGTAGATGCGGTCAACGATGCGGCGCGTTTACCTAGAAATTACCTGTACACTCTTCTCTTGAAAGCATACAAATTATAGGCATTTGGAAAAACGAGACCGGTAAGGAATTCCATTCTTTGACCATTCATACCTGACCTTTCATTTTTTTTGAGGATTATGAAGTTATCATTTTTTTTTATATATTAGGCCACGTAAAGGTTTGGCCGCTGGCTTAGCAGCGTCTGCCTCAAGGGCATTGGTTCCACAGAAATGGAATCATCGTGCAAATGTACCGGGATGCTTTCAAATCCGCAGCACTCTGTCTCAGCTACAAGGTTTTTCTTTTACGCTTTAGGTATACGCTGGCACATTTTTATTTGTAGGCTAAGTACTATTTTTGAGACGGAAAAAGGATTTATGAAAAACTCGTATGAATATTTGGTAAAGCATGCAAGTAGGTCAATATACTTTTACGTCGTTTATCCCACGAGGTGTTATGCTAGATCCTTCTGATACGGACCGAAAATAACAGTTATTAATTAATTATTTATGGTGGACTTTCCACATATCATTATACCTAATGCCCGAAATTACTAGAAAAAAAAATGCTGGACAATCCACACAGCACTATCTAACCCCAAAGTAAGCTATTCAAAGCTTGTGTTATAGTTACTAGACAGCTGATATATTTAATACATTATATACTTACATTGATAGATATTTTTATTATACATATAAAAACACCCAGACCATCGGAACAAATTAGGAAAAGCTTGTAATATTTGTTTCAGATAGTTGGTATAAAATGTAAGTATCCACTTTTTTTTGTTCATACTAACCTAGGAATCTAGGTACTTATAAGAGAACAAACATCTATGTTAATCACACAAATGTTTGTCCTCGGTAGGAATCGTTCCCACGACCTACGGCGCTGAGGAGTTACTACCAACTGAACTCTGATTGCTGTGTTACCTTATGCATTTCACGAGTTGATCAGTAATCAAGGATAAGACGTTCTACAACTCTAAAATATTAATAACTAGCGACCCGCCCGCGCGCCCCTGCTTCGCACGGGTGCACATATCATGCGTGTATTATACATATAAACCTTCCTCTTGAATCACTCTATCTATTAAAAAAACCGCAACAAAATCCGTTGCGTAGTTTTAAAGATTTAAGCATACAAAGGGACATGAGGACAGGGGCAGAGAAAGCGACTTTGTTTATACTATGTAGTGATTAAATCAAGTTTATAATATACCTGAATTTCCAGCATAAATTATGAAATTGCGTAGCTTTTTGCTGAATTTGAAACGCCAAAGGTGGAATTCAGGCATTACTCCGCTCTAGACTCAAAGTTTAATATCCTGAAGCACTAGTCTGTATCGCTATGGAATCTTAAACGAGTCCTCCAGTATGGTATGTGCTTTGGTATGGTTTTGGTTTTTTTCACAAATTTGTGTACGATCTGCAGAAATTTGTTCCGTTGGTCTGGGTGTTTTAAATGTATGATAAAAAATATCTATCTATGCAAGTATAAAATGTATTAAATATATCAGTTATCGTGCCCATAACACTAGCTTTGAGTAGTACTTCGGGGCTAGATGGTGCTGTGTGGATTGTCCAGCATTATTTATTTAAGCTATATGGGTATTCCGTAGCCTTTGAGAACTTCGTACACTACATGCAAAAGAGACGGGCAAGGAGATTGTTTGCGCACCAGCCTACGTCAACTCGACTATCCAACCCTCTCTTACATCAACCACCATATCAGTTACGTATTGTCGAACCCCGTTTAAAACAAAAGGACCTAAACAAACATACCTACTTGGAATTTGGTTTCACAAGATGTTGTGACCGTCATTTGTATACCCGATTATCAACATCATCAGCGTAGCGAAGTCCACTGCTGGACATAGGCCTCCCTGATACATTTCCAGGAAGAACGATTCCGAGCCCTCTCCATCCACCGATTTCCTGAAAAAAACTGAAACAGCATCACGACTTTTATCCCCAGGCACGGTAGATATATTATTATCCCTTCAGATCTCTTAGTACCAAGTACTAACTCAAGATTCTTTGAGATGTCTAAGGGGGTCAGAGGTACGTCCAAACATTACATGTGGCACATACCCACATTTTGCAGTAGTTAGTTTTCCATACGTGGCAGGTTGCAAGCTCATGGCCGCTGTTAGAATACAAAACGGGCTTCCTCACGATGTTTTCTTTCACCGTTTAAAAGCACTGGTATTGCGCACATAAATTTTTCTATAGAAAAATCTATTGGTGCACCACCGGATTCGATCCTGCGACCTTACGATCGGAAGGCGGGGTCACTTCCATTAGACGACCGGTGCCGATTTCCTCAGTCCTAACAATGTCGTCAGTCCATCGGGTAGTTTCCACCCTTCGTTTTCCTGTTCGTAGTCGCCATTCGAGAACCTTTATTCCCCGTAAGAGTGCATACTTGCAATAAAATTATTGTGTTAGTGATTTGGATAAGTGGAGCTATCTCTAGATCGTTCGGTCCGCAAATGGCTCAACTTTTTCAAATGATTTTTGTGTATTTTGTATTCATTGACGTACATACATAAAATCATGCTATTTCCTTAAAGGAGTAGCCAGAGTCCACGGATTTCAAAAGCAAAGTCAATGGCAAAATTTATCTATAACTATAAGAATCAAAGTCCTGACTGACTGACTGACATATAGACAACGCACAGCCTAAACCGCTGGTCGTAGAGACTTGAAATTTGAGGAGTACATAGTTCTTACAGCGTAGACAAGAAGGGATTTTTCAAAATTCAACCCCTAAGGCTGTAAAAAGGGTTGAAAACGTTTGTATGAAACATCGCATTCCTTCAACCTAGGAACTTGAAACTAAAAGGACATGTACCCCAAAGTGAATAATTAAGTTTGTCATTTTTAGTTTTTGAGAACTACCCCCAATAAGGGTGCAAAGGGGTGTTGTAGTTTGTATGGGAGTTTTTGAACTAGTTTGTGTATAAAATCACAAGTATCACTTTGAAACGTCATAAAGGTAGGTGACTCCAGGTACCAGTTTCACGTGATCAAAGCCTAGAAGAACAGGCAACAAACATTCCCACGTGATATCATACTGTTTCGCTTCATTCGCTCTTAAAATTATAATCACTAAAATGCGTAGTTCACTCTATAACGGTCGTTCAGTTGCTTACCAGTTTGTTGAAGTCAACGCTTACCATATAATTTTGACTAAAACTATTGGTGGTAAAAGCACCCTCAAAATCTAAAGGAGAGATAGGACACGTTACAGAACATAGGATGTATTGAGGTTGAAAATACGTACACCAAAACCACAATAAATCGTATTTTACTAGTCTAGCTAGATTTATTTTAGTTATTTAAAGTTTTCTGTTTGTATTATGTATCACTACCTTTTTCCAAGCTTTGCCTAGATAGAGCAGTGTGGAATATTTATATACCCATGTTTGATTAAGTAAATAAAAAATAAAAATAAACAAATAATGCTGGACAATCCACACAGCACCATCTAGCCCCAAAGTAAGCTACTCAAAGCTTGTGTTATGGGTTTATATTTAATACATTATATACTTACATAGATAGATATTTTTTATTATACATAAACACCCAGACCAACAGAACCAATTTCTGCAGATCGTACACAAATTTGTTCCAAGGCGGGAATCGAACCCGCAACCTCTTGCGTCGCAGGCGGACTCTCGCCCGCTGCACCACTGAGGTCGTCTAAGAGGTGAGGTGAGGTGAGGTAAGTATATGTGATACATAATACCATTCCTATCACAAATACTTTTATATAATTCAAAGAAGAAATATCAAATATTTTACTCCCTTATCAACGGGAAAACGCGAGGCACCTAATTTGGGTAACATACGGCGAGCACTCCTTCGCAAATGGGATTATATTTTGTAAATCGTAAAAATTCAAAATGCCGCGACTGATCCAATGAATTATTTATAAATATTTTATCTTTGAGCATGAAGTTGGTACTTGGTACTAAGAGATCTGAGAGGATATCTACTGTGCCTGGAGATTAGAGTCATGAAGCTGTTAAGTTACAGATTTCATCTTTTCCCTGGGCTCTCTGGTCTGTCTTTCTCTTTTCCCTGGGCTCTAAGGTTTGCTGAAAGAAAACTCTTGTTAGTTTTAAGCTCTCCTTTGTACACGTATTCTCATTCTGTATTTTTCCTATGTACTGTATTAAGTGTAATAAATTATTTAACACAGTATATTAGGTTCATTAAAAATTAAGAATTAACCTAAGATTTCTGGATATGGATGTTTGTCCTATTAATACTTCGAGGTGTTAATAAAAAAAAATTTTTTTTTCAATCAAAAGACAATCTTTAAACGTATTTATTGATCCAACCAATCCGAAAATATTTCTACCATGCCTTAGGATAATCAAGCCTGTTTCATGTTTTTTGTCGACAAAAAAATAAGGAGATTAAGGGCAAGGCGTATATTTTTCAGACCTCCAAAGTTGGTTAGATTATTATAAGCTTAAGAACTTAAGACTGAAAGGGTTTAATTAAAATAAAGTTAAACCTTATCAGTCTAGTAAAGCTCTTCGGGGTTTTGAGGTCAGTATTATTTTTGATTAAGAAGTTGTTTTGTTTCTCTTTTTTGTGACAGTAAATTATGAGAATTTTTCAGTCGTAAAGTTCTACCACCTATTTCTGCCGCCAAGCAGCTTTGCTGTGTATTGGTGTGAAGAGTGGGTTTGCCGGTAAAATTAAAGTCGCGTGAAGCTTAAAATCTCTATTCCTCGAGTTTATGGACGCAGTGATTGTCAAAATCCCTTCCGGCCACAATAAAAAGTAGTCACCACCGGCGAGTATAAAAATGATAGTAGAGACAACGCCAAAAGTGTTAAAGATCGTCATAATCCCCACTGCACTGGTGGGGATTATGAAGAAAAAGAAAGAAAACATATTTATTTCGTCCCACAAACACAGGTAAGTACTTACTTAAAACTAACAGAAAATAAATAATAACCTACACTAATAAAGAACCTACCTACCGTTGTGCGGGGCAAAAAGGTCACGTCTCAGCTAAATGCTGCACCAAACCTAGGTACCTAGGTACCGTAGGTACAGTGCAACGCTGGTTTTCAAACGTGGCCTGGCGTGACATGCGACCGGTAGACAAGTAAAAAACACAGAATATATTTTAGCAAACAGTAGGTACATACATAGTAATTATAACAATAAACAACAATCACTTTACATCATAGAAAACAACATTTGTTTTTACTTACATCTAATAAAGTATTTACATATAAAACCAAAGGAAAATAAAATGATTTTTTGCTGTGGAGATATTTTGGTTACAAAGCATTCTGTGGCTCGTCTATGCCCGCAAGCAAACGAAAGCGCGTAGCGTTATATACTCTATGCTAAAGGCAACAGAACAGATACAGAACAACGGAAATGACACACACACCAACATGAAATGATACTGACAAAAAATTAGGGCGTTGGCCAGATTACAAAATTAAAATTATGACCTACTACACGACAAGGGCTACCTAGATTGGACTAATTGGTACAAAAGTAATATTTACGACAGTTAAAAAAAAAACCTTGGCATTTCGCGGCCGGCACTCATCCACCATGCCACCATCCAGTGCTGTAAAACCAGAACTGTTGTGCTCGACGTGTGATGTCACGACGTTATGACAATAAATCAGTGCAGTGCGTCGTAGGGAAAGTTTATATCGTACGTGATTTGCGACGCAATGATTTGTTGGGTGATGGCTAATACACTAAAATCGCTTGTTAAATCAGCTAGCAGCATGAAAAAAACTTTAATGAAAAAATCCACATGAATTGTCACCTAGCATCCCTGTTCGTCCCACTGGGTGAAGGGGTGAATTTCCCGCATATTTTTTAGCAAATACAATGTACCGAGAACAATAAAATTCTTATGACGACACGACACGTGGGGAAATTAAAAAGTTTGAACGTATGTGATGAAATTTTTATAGTCATGAGAATATTTTCGCTCGTACGTTGGGTATCTGCGGTATTTTATTGCGAGAATTACATGGCTTTTAGGTTGTAATAAGGTTTTTTTTGTTCCAGCTTATCGAAAAGCACCGGTTGTCTAGCGGGAGTGGCCTCGCTTTCAAATCACAAGGTCTTCGGTTTGATTCCGATCGATGTTTAACAATTAACATCAGGTAGGCCACTTGCTTGATCCATCAATAAGTCCTAAAAACAAAAGAACATGTCTAAAAGTTTGCACCTTAGCCACATTCCAATGCAATTATCAAATGTGAAGGAAACATACAACTTAAAAATTTAAATTTTGGTTTTAAAACGCTCAATACTTCTATTTGACGACCTCAGTGGCGCAGCGGGCGAGGGTCTGCCTGCGACGCAAGAGGTTGCGGGTTAGATTCCCGCCTCGGAACAAATTTGTGTACGATCTGCAGAAATTTGTTCCGTTGGTTTGGTTGTTCTATATATAATAAAAAAAATATCTATCTATGTAAGTATATAATGTATTAAATATATCAGTCATCTAGTACCCATAACACAAGCTTTGAGTAGCTTACTTTGGGGCTAGATGGTGCTGTGTGGGTTGGCTGTGTGGGCAGCATTATTTATTTATTTATTTTATTATTAAAATATCTTTCTGAAAATATTTTTAACCAAGGAGGGGTAATGCAACCTCCCCAAAATGCTATAGATAGCTTATTGCCACTGCACGCCCATAAACACCGACACGACACAGACATAGGGTGAGTATAAATCTGGGGAGCAATAGCAAGGCGATATTGTCCACATCTGTTACGTCATTTGCTCGTTCAGAAACTATTGGCGATAAACGTTCCATATTCGAATCAGATGGATACTGTTTTGTAAAGGAGTATAAAATAGGGGCGCCACTTTCCATACATTTTCGAAGTTCACTCGCATTTTGAAGTGATCCTTGTGATTTTTTGTCGTTTAATTTTAATTTTGATGCACGTTATTATTTGGAAAAAACTTAAATATCATGGAGTACGACTTCGGTTAACGTCGCAATTTAATTTGTAAAACTTACTCGGTAGCTCTACAAATATAAGAAGTTGTTTCAAAAACCTTGTTTGCAACATCATAAGTTATTGAAATTCATTTGCCAAATGTATCCAAGTGTTTTTGAAATTGCAGCGTACACTGGACTTTTATACGCAAACGGGCAAATATTTTTAAAACTTGTTAGTTTAAAAAACCACTTAATGTTAATTCAGTGTTTTCCTATTACTATTTACATACTTGCAAAGTTTCACGTTTATACGCGAAAATTTGTACGTATGGGTGGATGGATGTTTGTTACTCTTTCACGCCGGAACGGTTTAACGGATCTGAATGAAACTTGGCAGAGAGATCGATTGTAGTCTGGTAGCACGTCATATGCTACTTTTTATCCCGTAGGAATACCGGGATTTAAATCTGCGCGGGTGAAACCGCGGGGCACCACTAGTAGTTCATAAAAAAACTGAAGCAGCTTCACGACTTTCATCCCCAGGCACGGTAGACCCCTCAGATCCAGATCTCTTGGTACAAAGTAGGTATACGATTCAAGATATTTATTTGCAGAAATAAGTGTTACATAAGTTCTTATTATGAAGGCATTGCACTTTAGACTTACAGTACGAACTCCACTATTTTGTTATGAATGAAGGCGCTGGTATATTGTTAGCATTACAATAAGATATCAGCAGTTTCCTTTATTGTTTTTTTGGTGAAATAACGTGCAGAGAATTGTTGTTTTGTCAGAATGTTGAGGGTCAAATTTTTAAGTAGTTGGTTGGAACAATGAAGCTTACCCCCCCCCCCCCCCCCCACATTCTGAAAGCTCGATCAACACTAATCGGCTGTCAAGTCACTTGCTATTTCAGCTTTTACTTCAAATAAGATAGAGATAGCAAGTGACTTAACAGCTGATTAGTGTTGATCGCGCTTTCAGAAACCGGGGATTATAGTTCCAACCTACGTTCAAGTCAACATTTGACCCTCACTACAACAATTTAATTCATATTCATATTCATAAATCTTTATTTCGAATATAGGTATAGGTACAGATGTCAGGGTTCATAAAATAGATCCTCCATATTCAACTTAATAATAGCATGCAATAATAAGTAGGTATACAGTTTCAGTGTCATTGGTTTTAAAAAATAATAATAGTAGTACATAATGTCACTTAAAGGTAAGTAGAATATTCAAATATGATTTAAAATGATTATAAAAAAAGTGTCAAAAATAATAATTAAATGATTGTCTGATGTCTAAATTAAATAAAAGATTAACAAGTAGGTAGTATAGATTAATTTAAATTGTCACTAAGGTATTCATCTACACTATAATATACTTTTTCATTAAGCATTTTTATTATTTTTTTTCGAAATACAGCCAACGAAGGTGATTTCAATATGGCGTTTGGCAAATTGTTGTATAATCTTGAAGCCATACAGAATATGCTTTTGTTATGCTTTTTGCTTTTGTTAATGCACGTTCTTTTTCCTAAAATACCGCACGCACTACCTTACCTATCCATTTACTGTTATGGAAAAACCGATATGGAGCAAACAATAAGCATATTATATTCTGTTGGGTAGGTAGACATACGGTGCCCGGAATATCATCAAAGGAATAGAGTCTTTTGTACGCACCTATACCTTCTACATGGAAACATTTCTTCAACGTACAGTTTGTATACGGGGTCGGTCCATCTTTGAGTAGTTCGCTGAATGTTTGTTGTGATCAAGAAAATATGTTCCTTTTATCTTTTTGATAAAATAGTATAAAAAGATGTATTAGCATGAGAAAAACTTCAAAGTATTTTCGTTTTCAAATTGTGATGCAAATAGCAGCTCGTGATCAAAATGACTTTTGATGAAAATTATGTTAGGTTTTTTGGCGACGCCTTGCGTACCTACATTATTTGGTAGCCGACTGTCGGTTTGCTCGTTTCAGATTCCGTTTTTTCGGCTTGTTATTTAAGGCTCCGGTGACAGCGGCTCGCAAATTCGAGGTAAAAGTAAGACCAAACATACTAATACCAAAATGATTTCTGATTCGGGCATGTTATATTATTGTATTATTTGTGTTCGAACAGTATTTATGCGTGTTTCTTTAGAGTTATTCTTTCAAACAACCTCCCCGAAATGAAATAAAATGAAATAATAGCCAATCGCACCTCGAAATTGCGAGCCGCTGTCACCGGACCCTTAAGTAAAGGCGATAATCTCATTTTAATAACTAGAGTCCCTGTTTCGCACGGGAGCACAGTATTTATCTACTATATTAAGCATATTGTATTTTACATGTGAACCTTCCTCTCGAATCACTATATTCATTTTAAAAATACACATCAAACCCGTTGCGTATTTTAAAAAGATCTAAGCATACATCGCGACAGACAGCAGGAAGCTACTTTGTTTTATACTATAATATTATAGTATTATATACATATATGTAGTGATATTAAAAGGATGTGTTTACAAAAAAAGGATTTAAGTATTAATCAGCTATTCCGTTCCTTTAGCTTTGGATTTATTTGGGGCTAGGTAGTGCAGTGTGGATAGTCCACTTTTCTCTTTTATATTAGCGTTCACTGGCGCGCTTATTGCGTCTACAATTATTAAAATTCCTTGTTCTATATTTATTCGTAGGTCTACGTACAAAACCAGCTATTAAAGACATTATACATTGTCATATGGGACATTATAAAAAACAGTCAATTCGCGCGCGAATCGAAAAAACAAGTTTTGAAAAGTTGTAATTGACAGTTCATGAGAACCTTACAACAACACAATATCAACAAAAGCCTTACAAAAGGCACTCGCTCATTTCGACCTTCGATTTGTACGTGGACAATAAAAAAGTCAATTCTGATATTGCTTTCAATAGATACCGCTTTGTCCTCCAGTTTTCCATATTTCAATCTGCAGCTATTGCAGGTTTTCCACTTTCAGCAGTGGGACAATCAAACCGCTACTTTTAAAACTCTCATTCGATACTCAGACATATTTATTCTACATATTACTTTTAGCTGTTGTCTTTCTACATTTTACTTATCTAGCATTTATGTGCAAGCCTGTTTGACACACATCTAATAAATAACATTGTAACAGCTTTTATGAATGTTAAATGTGTAGGCTGTTGGCGTTATTTTTGGATTGTACCTAAATTAATAATTATGAATATGAACACTAAACTAAGCGGAAACAGACCTATTCAAGATGACACGATCACAATACTTCAGCATAAATGGTAGGGGGATTCCTACCTGCAAAAACCTTGATAAAAGGTCCCGCCTTTTATCGTCACTGTTTTCGGGGCGAATTGGGAAAACAAAAATATTGCGATAGTACTTTACCTATATGAAATGCATATTATTTCAAACGGACAATGAAACTTTTCTGTGAGTGGAAGTGTGTTATTTTGTTTTACTATAGACTGGAAAAAAATAAGTGTATTCGTTTGTTAAACATACAGCATCGTTAAACATACATCAAACCGAAAATTAAGAAACTCAGTTATAGTTAGGTTAAAGCTGTATACCTACTTCGTCTATTGTTATAGAGTGGTTGTATTTTTTTTTTATACAACTAGCTGATGGAACAAGCAGATGGCCCACCTGATGTTAAGTGGTAACCATCACCTATAAACAAAACATTGCCCCGTAGGTCACGCACAATAGGAGCGTGCCCTACGATGCGCTGCCCTGCGTCCATCAACTTGAGGCATACAGATGTTAAGCCTCATGTGCCTGTAATTACACCGGCGACCACACTCTTCAAACCGAAACACAGCGTTGCTGCTTGGCGGCAGAAAAAGGCGTGGTGGTATCGCTCAGTAGCGAATTTTAGGTATAACAACCACAGTTACTAGTTCAATCAATTTACTATGTTACTAGTTAATAGTTTCATCACAATTATTAGTTGTTAAAAAATCTTGAGTCAGATGTCGAACGTGCTTGGTGACCAAGTCAAAAAACTGTTTCGAGGAACTATCTAGTGGTCTTTAGGTTTATATTTTGGTTATAAGCATTGACAATTTGACAGCCTTCACAGCTCAGATGGGTAACTCTAACTTCTGCGCCGTAGGCCGTAGGTTCGATTCCCACCAAGAACAAACATTTGTGTGATGAGCATAGATTTTTGTTTTGTGTCTGGGTGTATTTTACTATTATAATATTATAAGTATGTATTTACAAAAAAAATATATAATACGTTACTATTAAATTATCAGCTATCTGATTCCCATAGTACAAGCCTTGGCTTAGTTTGGGCCTAGGTAGTGCTGTGTGAAATATTTACCAATATTTATTCATTTATTTATACTAAAAAGTTTATTTTGAATTACAGCACACAAAAAGACACTCAATCCAAACGAAATTATCAAATTACACCAATCCCATTACGTATCAACCCGAAAGGCGTCGAGTGGAAAGCTAGGTAATCAACATTGACATAAAGTACAAACAACATTAACTCAGATATAGAAATTTACGAGACACGGGGACACAGACGTTAGGTCACACGTCCAATGAAGCGTTATAATATGTTATTATTTTGTAAAAAGGACCTTATGATACGAAAGAAATGCAGGAACCAAGTTTGTTGCCTGTTATGGGCTTACCCCCGGTTTCTGAAAGCGCGATCAACGCTAATCGGATGTCAAGTCACTTGCTATCTCTATCTAATTTAAAGTAAAAGCTGAAATAGTAAGTGACTTGACAGCCAATTAGTGTTAATCGCGCTTTGAGAAAATGGGGTTTAGTCACGTAAAGCTGACACCTAGTAGATTCTACTAGATTTATGACAGTTTAAAGTGATCCTTGGACGGATTTTCATGCGGTTTTTTTAAATAGATAGAGTGATTCAAGAGAAAGGTTTATATGTATAATAGTTAATTTACTCAGGCGTGACTTTGCGGAAGTCCATTGTTAAATATAAATTAACTTGAACAAAGCAATATGTAGTACTAATCCGCTGATCTAATCTCCTTAAGCTGGAATAAACTTAATTAGACTTCAACACGTGATGAAGCGAACAAAGCGATGAGCTGAAACTTTCAGCTCAGCGCTCGACGAGGCAACACGTTCGGTGCACAGCGAGTCAATTTCCTGAAGATGCTTCGTAGAGAGGCGAAACACGTGTTGAAGTCTAATTAAGTTTATTCCAGCTTAAGGAGATTAGATCAGCAGATTAGTACTACTTATTGCTTTGTTCAAGTTAATTTATATTTATATGTATAATACATGCATAATATGTGCACCCGGGCGAAGCAGGGGCGTGCGGGCGGATCGCTACAACATTTTTTCTTAGCATCTGTGACTGTGTTATGTTATAGTAGACAGCAAGCCTTACGGGACACGTAAAGTAACCTACATCCCTCGTAAATTATTTTAGCTTTGTGTTATTTTCAAGTTTAGTCATTTTCTGTAGGGGCCCACATTTGTCATCGTCACGGCGTTGTTGTCTTGTTGGCGAGTCTTCGTTGAGAGCTCACAAAAACGCAATTTAAACTTGGTAATGGTGACACACGGTTTTATCTAATAGTGACTTACTGTTTTACCTGATGGTGACATATTGTTGAATGAATGAAATTCTTTATTGTACACCTTACAAACGAACGAAATATGAAACAAATTACAGCACTTATTTTATTTTATTATTAAAACATGTAAACTGTTATTTGTTGGTGTATCTTGCTGATGGAGCAATCTGACGTTGAGTGGTAACCATCACTAGACCAAGCATTGCCTCACAAATCACGCACGATAAGAACGTGCCTTACGATGCAATGCCCTGCGTCCATCAACCTGAAACAGATGCTAAGCCTCATGTGTCTGTAATTTCATCGAGAACCACACTCTTCAAGCTGAAACACAGAAACGCTGCTTGGCGGCAGAAAAAAGCATGGTGGTACCAACTAAACTGGCCACTTACGTACATAATGGTCTTGAATAACTGGAGCCGCAATATTGTACCAGCTAAAAGGATGGATCTACTTTTAGTACAATCGAATCAAAACATTGGTCACGTTACATTCTGCTTACGAACTAGACACAAACGCTGACTTCTACTACTTTATTACGAACAGATTTAGGGTTAAGGACCCGATACATTAACGGGTAAACCACTATGGAATAGCAAAACGTCTGTTAGACATCTGAGTAAGAATATCGCACACAAAGATGGTGTGGGTTGTTTTACTACAAATGGTGACTGGTGCGGTAAATGGTGACTTACTACGGAGTTAGTACAGCTACAAGTACATACTTGGTGTTGGCATGATCATGGGCACCTAAAGTTAGATGGTTATACCATCCTACTAATAAAAGTATGGATGGATGAATGTTTGTTACTCTTTCACGCCGGGACGGCTGAACGGATCTGAATGAAACTTGGCAGAGAGATAAATTATAGTCTGGAATAGCACATAGGCTACTTTTTATCCCGTGGGAATACCGGGATTTAAATCTGCGCGGGTGAAACCTTGTCATAACATAGCATCATAGCCTTGCATGCAAGTCCCGCATTCACATACACGATGGCTGGTGCTGAAAGCGCCCATAGGCTCTAGTTACCTTTTTAGATCAGATGTGATGATCTGATGATAAGCGATGATGTAGCCGACGTTTGAGCAAAATGGAAGACACCTGATCGTTCTTTCCTTGAAGAGATTCAGATTGTAGTGGTCAGAATAAAAAGACGACGGTAATGAGTTTCACTTCTTAGATAGTCACCTACGCATCTGATTTATTAATGATGTATTTATGTGTGTGTGTGTGTGTCCATAATAATCGCATTTTCTTCCATTCATTTCAGTAGTAGCAGAACCTAGTAGTAAGTACTTTTTTCTTTTTTTCATGCCAAAGCTGGCAGACGAGCATACGGGCCACCTGATGGAAAGTTGTCACCGTCGCCCATAGACACCTGCAACACCAGAGGCGTTGCTGATGCACTGCCGGCCTTTTACTATGCAAGTGAAGCCATGGCAAGAAGCTAGTTTCCTCAGCTACAAACTCCCGAGAGGTGAGGACTGCCTTCGCACATTCCATACAAACACACCCTAATCACACTTAACCCTAACGCTGGCGTAGTTTTATTTGTCGTAAAGATTTTTATTGTCTCGGTACCAACGACCCGTTGAAGCTATCGACAACTCGATAAAAGATCCATCAGAAAGCTTTCAATGGACCGGGTGAGCATCTACTAACGTTTAGCCATCATTTCATCCTTAGCGCCACATATGTAAAAAAATTGTGTAGGTAGGTACCTATTGCTAGAAAATGTAAACAAGGATAGGGGAACGGGACAGCTGATATATTATACGAGTTTATTTCTGTCAAGGCGTTGACAACACCTAATGTACCTCTCGCTCGCACGATTAGACATTTTTAAAGATATAAAATCACTCATCCCAATTTATAAAAATCGCAAGTGATTGCACACAGGTTGGTAAAAATTTCATTTTGATCGATGCATGTTTTCCTACTCAAAGGTTTTCCTAAGTACTAAAACTAGTGAAGGTAACTTTTGAGTAGGTGGTAAGCTTGTATCTATTAAAATGATTTTTTTTTACTAAACTATGCGCAATATGTGCAATATGCGCAAGATTGCACAGAAAATGGTTGTTTACGATTTTTCAAATTTTGTTTTAGTGAATTTACATGTTTCAAAATGTCAAAACGTGCGAGCGAGAGCCACGTTAACTATTGTATTCGCCTTAATACATTGGCATTTAGGGCACACTCATATCGTCCGTGACACGAAGCAATGCCTTGGTATAGGGCATTCCTGGGATGTGCTTAGTCAATTTGCGAGAGAGGCATCGCGACGGAGCCCCTATTGACATGCAACGAGGCCTGCCACCGGTGGTTTTAGTGAGTCGACGAGTCCGTCATCCTCACACTACCCTATCGTATCCCTCGATGCGGTAGGTGTGTCTGTGTTCAGATTTTCCCCCGACAAAAAAAAAGGTGATGGTTACCACTCAACATCAGTTGAGCCATCTGCTTGTTACGTCAGCAAGTAGAACCCTACTAATATTATAAACGTGAAAGTTTGTAAGTATGGATGGATGGGTGGATGTTTGTTACTCTTTCTCGCCGGGACGGCTGAACGGATCCGGATGAATCTTGGCAAAGAGATTGATC
This sequence comes from Plemyria rubiginata, assembly GCA_963576535.1. NCBI lineage: Eukaryota > Metazoa > Arthropoda > Insecta > Lepidoptera > Geometridae > Plemyria > Plemyria rubiginata. Next base: position 7,041,083 of record OY754926.1, read on the forward strand.
ATAGTCTGGAATAACACATAGGCTACGTTTTGCATTTTACCGTATTTAGTTGTAATACATATTTTAGTTCCTAAATAAAAACTAGATGTCGCCACAGGATAGATTAGCACGCACTATCGTTGCGTTTTGAGCAATGAGTTATATCAGCAATCGTAGGTATAAATGTTTTCCGATCACCGGGATTTAAACGTACGCGGGTGAAACCACGGGGCACAACTAGTAAGGTATAAAATTAACAACTATGCAGTGTTTGGTGTGCGGTGTGAGTCCCACTATGTAGTATATTATACACACAACTTGTGTATACTACCAAAAATGGTTACGCATACGCATACACACTTAAAAATAAATAGGCTTACGCACGAATGTAATCCCCAAGACAGACATCAAATACATAAATAATAAGTGGAATCAATACCCAAACTAAAACCGTTCAACTCTTTTTGAAATGACACCAAACTGGAAACGATATACTACATCGAAATATAAAACCTAAATAGCTCCACGACAATTCCCAGGCAAAAGGAAAAAGGTAGATTTCCCCTCAGATCTCTTACTAAAGACTACCTGAAGGTTTTTGTGGGTGTCCATCGGGTAGTCAGAGGTACGTCAAAATTTCATTTGGCACATACTCACAAGAGTTTGTTATGGGTCACTGTTTAGAAGTTAATACGATTATTTTCATCTTCTTCTAATTTAAGACCAAGGCTCTTGTCAGTTTTATTCTAAAACTAGCTGGTACCCGCGACTTCGTCTGCGTACTTTTAATCTCTTCATCTCTTTTTTTCGCAATAAAAGGTAGCCTATGTTCTTTCCCAGGGTCTAAAGATTGTCTGTGCCAAATTTCATCAAAATCGGTTGAGAGGTTTAAGCGGGAAAGCGTAACAGACAGACAGACAGACAGACAGACAGACAGACAGAGTTACTTTCGCATTTATAATATTAGTTGGGATAAAATAAAATAATAAAATACCATTCATTAAAATAAAAGAAAATGTATAACGGGTTTCACATCTGCAATATGAATAATATTACCCGAACATTTTCGGGAAATAACTTCCATTTCGGCATCGATATGATATCTCTAATAACCTGAAACCCTAAGGGATCTGAACTCAATATTTAGGTCCCTATTTTGGTAGATTTCCAAATATAAACATTGGTGACCCCGACGTGACGTGACAAATGGTAATAGTGAAATCACAAAATAATAATGTGTTTGGGGGTGCCTTTTGAATTATTAGGATAATAATATGTTAGCACCCTCTGGGCAGTATTGTTTATTTCATTTGGTTTTTGATTTATCACTGTAATGGCGTTTTTTTCTGTCAAATATTGCTTTTTTTTAATTATTTTCGATACGGGGTGGATGAAATTAAAATAAATAAATCTTGCACGAGGGCCTTTGGCACGAGAGGCAACGAGAGAGATTCGATAAGTAATTCAACCAAAAGAAACTCAGTGAATAGGTGATTCCAGTGTTTTTTTCCGGATAATGGACGCGATTCGCTTTGACTGTTATTCTTCTATTTTGTCGTTGCTTTTATTTCTGCCTTTTTGTGACCATCATGAAATCATTTGGATTTATTGTGTTGTAAGGTTGTGGTCCACAACTTCTGCAGTCCGCACACTTAGTTTTTTCATAATCACGGTTTTGCATTAATATAGGTTTTCATTTATTTCCATTAAGATCAAGCAGGTGAAAGCTAAGAGTCTACAAATGGTCAAACCTCTTTATCCTCCTATTCATAATCTCTATCATTTTATAACCACTCTACCTATAGAGTTCGTGTCACTGTCGAACGAAAAGAGACAGCAACAGACTTATCGGTCTGATAAGCTATTGGCGCGCTCAGTGACCATTATGAATAAGGGCTTTAAATATTATTGCAAATAAATAAAACTAATCCTAAAGTATGTTTTTTCTTATGTTTTTAATGCAAAATTTCAAAAAAAACTGAATTAAACACAATAATGATTCTTGTCTAAAAAGAAAATCTTTTTGATAACAAGTGATAAATAAATACATATTGGTGCGTAAATCGACTAAGCGATTATTACTTCGGAAGCTTAATTAAGTCCCATAGGTAAGTAAAAACCAATGAACAATGGTCGATTACGTAAGAGGACGAACTCAAGACGAACCCTAATCAAAATATAAAACACAAAAGTGTTGATATTATTTTATTTTTTAAATTAATAATAAAAGATGGTTCTTGTTAGATGATTAGATATTTCAAACTGCTTATTTTTTTAAGGGTTATAACTTTAAATTACTCATTTTTGTAGTTTTTATAAATAAGTGGGTAAAATAATATTTTTAATTACTCTGTATTTTCGAAACTGGAAAACACAATACGGTTTTCATTTCATTTACTTAGCACCTTGTTATTTCTGTTTATAAAGTTACAAAGTTTAATTACAATTTGCTAAGTAATTCACATGTTTACGTGGTATAGTGAGCTTTAATTTCGTTTTCTTTGAAGAATTAGAGTAAATATGATAATGCCGTATCGATAAACCGATCCTGCCTTGAATACATCCCCTAGGACCAGTCCAATCAAAAGTTCTCACAAGTAGTAATGATTTGAGCAAGCGATCCAACTAAAAGTTAGAATTAGCCGTTTTCGTCGGCCTATTGAACAACAATCGATTTTATCGGATGATTTTTGCTAGTTTTTGTTTGGTGAACACTTGTCTAGATCACAAAACTTACTATTGAGCTCGGAATGGACCGGTACAACTCTTCTGCAAGTTTTTATTGCTGTCAATAAGTAAAGAGTATTGTTACCTGCTTAATTATTATTAGTATTACATTCGCGTGTGTACATAATGAAAAGGAAGGCAGTATTTAGGACTTTTTTCCTAATAGGTGAAAAATTTAGACATGATTTTACTGTGAAGTGTTTTAATTTATGGGATACCCACAACTGCAAAATGCGGGTATAAATAAATAAATAATGCTGGACAATCCACACAGCATCATCTAGCCCCAAAGTAAGCTTCAAAGCTTGTGTTATGGATACTAGATGACTGATATATTTAATACATTATATACTTACACAGATAGATATTTTTTTATTATACATAGAAAACACCCAGACCTACGGAACAAATTTCTGCAGATCATACACAAATTTGTTCCGAGGCGGGAATCGAACCCGCAACCTCTTGCGTCGCAGGCGGACTCTCACCCGCTGCGCCACAGACGTCGTCAATGCCAATCGTCGTCAATGGTATGTGCCAAATTTGTAATGTTCGGACATCCTACAAGAATATTATGGAGTTCGCACCCTGCATAGCGATCATAGTCAAGAAGTTGATTTAGTTTTTTAAATTGCGGATATTTTAAGATGAAAACATATTCAAATAAAAACCGCATCCACACGTAGGTCGATAGTTATAAAAACTCTACATAGTTACCTTTATAGAAGTTCGAAAAATTCAAATCACAGAATCTGTTTGTGCTTTATGCACTTTTAAATTTCGAACGAGGTTGCAATCACCAGGAAGTGACACATCAAAGTGACAACCAATAAACCGTGCGTTCGAAATTCGAAATTCACGGTAAAAAGCACACACGTTTGGTCCATCACGAATGAATGCGTTTCATTGCAAAAAATGTTTTATTATTGTCACTGTGTTCAGGCGTGATTAGATTTGTTGAACGATCGATTTTGATTTTGATAACTGTACACCATAGATTGAATAGATTGCGTTGGTGTATTATCCTTGTACCTAAACTGATAAGATAAGGTAAGTACTAAAATTACTAATTGCATAATTAATATTTTTGAACCGGCCTCCTATTTTACTGTTATAATAGGACAAACGAGGATAAACGATATACTTACTACTACTACATACATACTTACTATAGTTTGTTCAACGAAATTCACCTAGCTTTAAGACCTTTTTTGAAGCACTTTCTTCATCCTTGTGATACAATCGAAAAAACCTTGAGTCATGCAATCATGCAAAACAAAATGGATCCAATCCACAACAATAAATATCAAAGACTTAAAATCGAATGTTACACATTTCATTTAAAATTCCCAACAGAATTTTATCGTCTTCTAATCTGTGAGTTCTTTATAACTATCCTTATTTTCAGAGCAAAACGAAATCACATTTTTAATAAAGTGACCACAGCGAGAAGTGACTTCGTTACTTAAATACTATCTGTCGCGTTTTTCATTACTTTTTGCCACTAGGAACACTGGCGACCATTTTTTTATACGCGTAGCGTTAAGCAGAGCGTCTAGCCAGTACTTACTTTACTTACTTACATACTATCCTAGCGCATCAACTTTGAAAGGGGGTCACAGGACAAGCACCAGCTTTCAATGAAAAAAAGAACTATCAAAATCGGCCCACCCGGTAAAAAGTTATGAGGTAACTTGCAAACATAAAAAAAGTTCATATTCACATTCATAAATCTTTATTGCGAATATAGGTATAGGTGCAGATGTCAGGGTCTCAGTGGGAACCTCCTTTTTTGAAGTCTGTTATTATTTTTTAGGAACTTTTGTCCATATCCGACCATGTCAGTTCCATCATACTATCATATTATAATAACCCTTCTTGCCATGTCTACATGTCTACATAGTAACTCTGTTAACATTTCATTTTATGCGTAAAAAAACTTTTTTATTCGAATGGACTATATAATCTAAATGCTAATATAATCTTACGACGATTTCCGTCAGCATTATCGGAGTAATGCGCGGGAAACTGCCTTCGCTGCCCTGCTATACGCGCTGAAAATCTCTCGTCCCAAGTAAAGTCTGACCCTTATTCCCCGCTCTCATATTCCCCGCTCATATTTCGCGTGAAATTCCCACTAAGACTGGACGCTTCATTAGAACTCGTCACGATTCCGCCCGCGCTCGTGCAGTTTAATTTAGTTAACTATTTTTGTGTCCACGTCTGGAAAGGAATTTTTGCGAATTAGTGTGGGTACTGCGGGTACAGTCGGGGAGATAGTAGTGTAAAGTTACGTAAAAGTTTAGAATAGAATAGAAAACAATAAGTAATTATTCGACAAAAAATATATTAAAGTAAAAACTAACATTAAATAAACCTACAGCAAAAGAATATAGGTTTTTTTATTGGCATCTCGAAATGCAGCTAACTTAAAATTAATCTGTTGCTATAACTTTGCAACAACATTAAAAGTTAAATTAATTAAATATGGTACTTACCAGCTTTTGTGTTGCACAATGGAACTGTTTTAGTTAGAGCGTAGTTCCCGGTAAAATTAGGTGCACATGAGGCTTAACATCTGCTTGCCTCAAGTTGATGAACGCGAGTAGTGCATCGTAGTGCACGTTCCTATCGTGCGTTACTCGCGAATTGATTTTTCATATTCGATGTTTACCACATAACATCGTGTACGTTGCTTGTTTCATTTGACCAGTAGTATCAAAAATTTACTTTCGAGTAAATGTAGTATGTTTTTTCCTCAACAGTACTCACATTCATGTAAGTAGGTACTCTTGGACACAGCGCGTTCCTAATTCATTACTTCTAACCCTGTTTTTAAATTTTTTTAATTCTACTTTGCACAAGACAACTTTTTTACTCTTAGTACTAGGGAGCTGAGAAGCAATATTTTTTATGGACACTGTGTCTATTATAAATAAAGCATTATTTATAACACATTTTACAATATTCACAACTCAGTTGAATATACCTAACTCTGCCTTCTGCGTCGATGGCCGAGGGTTCAATCCCCACCGAGAACAAACATTTGTGTGATGAACATAGATGTTTGTTCGCTGTATGGGTGGTATATAATTTTATAAGTATGTATTAACAAAGAAAAGTATATGAGTACTACGTAGCGCCCCGCGGTTTCACTCGCGCAGCTTTAAATCCCGGTATTCCCACGGGATGAAAGCCTATGTGTTATTCCAGACTATAATATATCTCTCTGCCAAGTTTCATCCAGATCCGTTCCGACGTGAAAGAGTAACAAACATCCATCCATCCATCCATACTTACAAACTTTCGCATTTATAATATTAGTAGGAGTAAATCAGCTATCTGGTTTCAATTTTACAAGCCTGTGCTTAGTTTGGGGCTAGATAGTGCAGTGTGGAAAGTCCACGAATATATAAAACTTTTACAACTGAAAAATAGGTAGCATAAAAAAATAAAAACTATACTAAAAGTGCATAAACCTACAAAAGCTAGGAACTTTTTAGATTTAAAAAGTTTTAGCGGAAGGATTTTGGTTACGACTATCACCCACTTTCTAAATATCTTAGCAGATTCAAGTATTTTCTACTAAAACTTTTGCGTATTTTGTTTAGTTCTTTCCCAAATGCTTTTTTAAGTAAGTACTTGATAACCTTTCTCGGTAAATTATGATAGCTCATCGTTCTTCCTGGAAATAAATAGAGACCTAGGCACAGGCAGATGGCCCTTATGTTAAGTCGTAACCATCAACATAGAACTGCCACGCATGTCACGCACGATATGATTATTATTATGATGAATTGGTTAATACATTTACAAAATCAAAACGATCTTTATTCAGTACAACCACAAGGATCACTTTCAAACGTCTTCACCTAATAAGGTGAACCTACCGCTAGTTCGTCGCGACTATAGCCTAGAAGAACATGGTAAGAAACTAAGCTTCGTTCGTTTCTAGCGTTTTTTTTATGCCACATTTACAATAAATACACTTAAGTAATTATTATACTATAATAAAAATACTTCTTTCCTCCCAATTTAACTTTTAGACAGACTTACCTTCTTGATGCGCACTTCTATTGCTGGCCGACTTCAAGACTCTTAATTTCACTGCACAGTTGTTTGTTTTCTAAATCATAGCACACTGTTTACCTACGTATCTAAATATTCTTCTAATGCCTTTGATTTTCACCTTTGAGTAATTTTTCAGTTTATTAAATGTTATTTGTTAGTTCCTATTTTCTTACTCGCTTTTCTTGCACATTTATTTATTATTTGAATTGGACCTTTTAAAAAAGTTTGTATTAATGTGTGTAGTTGTTTTGTTTTGCTTTTGTTTCACTGCTGCCAACCAAGAGTATATAACGCTACGCCATTGCTGTTTGTTTGACCTGTTTGCTAGAGAGTACTAGAAGTTTTTGTTTTGACTGACCACAGATTGTTATATTCCGGCGGACTGTACTTTTATTATTGTGTTTTTTCTTTATTAAAATTTATATTCTCGTAGTGACGTCACCCTATCCAAGGCTCTGACTGAAAACCAGCGCGGCTTGGCAAGGTTGGCTACCTAGGTACCAACTTTGCTAAGCAGCAAAAGCTGAGTTAGGGCCTTTTTGGCATACAGTACGTACCTACGCACTACTCTGAACGGGACGGGACTGGCCGCAGACATTGTTTTCTTTGTGTATGTTTGTATGTGTTATGTTTTTTTTTTCTTCTATTGTAATTAATATGTTTTATACCTACCTATTGTAGTTTCCTGTCCGTTCTGTATTTCTTCATTTCTTTTTTTTTCTGTATGTACTTATGTGTGTCAAATAAATGTATTTTCTTTCTTTCTATAATAATTAATTAATTATGTGTAAATAACAGAGTATTTGTTCGATTACGTAGGGAGGCATATCTTTAACAATAAATTGTATTAAGTATTTATTAGTAATAATAAGTATTTACTATTCATCGTGCGTGGTTAACTAATAAAGTTGAAGGCTAAATAGTTCACACAGTAGTAAGAAAAAAATTTAACAAGGTAAAATACAAATTCCAAAAGAAATAAAAATAATAAAAAGCACTCTATTTTGTCAAATAAAACCCATTCTTATCGTACCCGCCCCAGCTGTAGAAAAGGACAAGCCCCGATCATTTGATTCCCATATAAATACCCGGATACCGCAGGACGGTCTATTGTGATGTGAGTTTTCCTGCAATTTAAAAAGCTCTCAGGATGAGCAAAGAAGCTTTTTTTCTTTCCGGGGAAATACTACCATCATGCTTATTTCTGCCGCCAAGTAACGTTGCTGTGTTTCAGTTTAAAGGTTGTTGGTGAAATAAGCCACGTGTGGCTTAACTGCACGAAAATGATGGGCGCAGGGCAGTGCATAGTAGGGCACGTTCTTGCTGCTCGTGACTTGGGGAGCAATGCTGTGTGGAAGGACAATACTTTGTCACAATGGCTTAATTATTAATAATTAGGCTTTTGTATCAGACTTTCACCAGACGGTCGGTGTTTCATTAATATTTAATTATGTAAATGTTTTTTTATATAATAATATTGTAAACGTTGGCTATAGCAAGTGCTGTCGGAAAAGATTTAACACAGTTCTATCTGGTCGTGCGAAAGCAAGCTGATTGCTATTAACTTAGAATAAAAATAAATACAGCACTATTTAGCCTCAGAGGTATTTTTACTATGGGAATATTGGAAATAATTAATTTTCACATAGCCATCAAGTTGTGTGCATATGGACACAGTTTGGCAAAAACATAATATTGATAAGAATAACCACCAAATAGTTTGCATGTGTACGTAATATATGCATAGGCAAACTTTTTAGTAGTAAGTTAAACCTTTTTCAAAAGGTTGTCTTTTTCTTCTTCTGTTTCTTTTCATTATTCTTCTTCAATTCTTTTGATCGCAATCAAAAATTAACCTACCGTGAAAATCTAATCTGCTGCTATAGTCGAACCATTATCGAACTAATTGAATTCTGTCGAGATTTCCCAGCGGCAGTACATCAAGTAAAGCGCTTTTATGAATGCCGAAATTACTTTATGAATGCATGCAGTGCACATAGAGCGTGCATTGAGGTGTAGTTCGATAAGTAACGCAATTGCCAAGGCATGTTATTAGTTGCGTGTAAAAAGCGCACGACTCGTAAGGAGCGGAGAGAATGTAAACTTATGTAGCTGTGATTTAAAAGGTTAAACAATTTTTTTTGTGTTTGTGCCGTCCTCTTTTTCCCTCTCCTCGGCTCCTTTTTTAAAATCGGCCTCTACTATTACAGGATCTGGGATATTTACTTTCGCATGATTAACGTAAAAATCACACAGCAATCTATAAAGGGCGTGCGATCAAGTGAGTTCATGTTCCTCGCACAAATTAGAACAATTTCGGGTATTTTAGTTCTCGTCAAAGATAACGCCCGCCCCGCGAGACGGGTAACGAACACCGCGGGGGGCGCCTTTGGCAAATTATCTGCCCTGCTACCGTAGTACAACACAGTTTATAGATTCCAGGTATATGCTTCTTTATCCTTTACTAGTGGAACGCCGGGAGGCTTTCCATACAACCCTTAAAATCAGGGTGCCAATTTCCTAAAAAAAATAATTCGGAACCAGCTAGGCATTACACTACCCTGCGTCCATCAACTTGAAGCATACAGATGTTAAGCCTCATGTGCCTGTAAATTCACCGGCAAGTGCACTGTTCAAACCGAAAGACAGAAACGCCGCTTGGTGGCAGAGAATGGCATGGTGGTCCTCCGCCGAGCCCTTCACAAAGAGTCTCAACTTTTAGAGCAGTAGAGACTACTCTAAAAGTTGAGACTCGTGTCTCAATCTTCAACCCGACATCTTGTCACACGTACACTGCTCCCTAAAATTGTGTAGCACTAAAGGCACGTTTTTTATCGCAAACATTAGACATGTAATCGCCTAACGAGAATTTCGCTCAGGAACTCCCGTGGGTTCCCGTGTAAAGCGCTGGATGATCGAGTTACAGCCAACAACACTCGGCTTTATTTTGCCTTTATTTTCAGTGACCTTTGTTTGTTACCGACAAGGGAATGGAGGTTTTTTGTACCACTTGCTCCTACTTATCGTGTCACTAGTTTTTATTTCGAAGTAGTGTGGTGAAAGGATTTAAGTTCTGTAACAACACTGTAATACACTTATTTAAAGAAACTGGTAATATTTGCTCGCAGTAAGAACTATCTTAATGTGGCACTTGACCATAAGATTGTTTGCATAATATTCGACAGATTTTTCATCAAATTATGTACTATATGCTCTCAAACGGTATTTATATAATTGAACATTCCACACAGCCAGCACTATCAAGCCTCAAACCAAGCCAAAGCTTTATGGCAACAAGATAGCTGATAAACTATACTACTACTATAACTATATATATAGGTATATACTTTTATTTGTAAATACATACTTAAAAGTTTATATAAACGCCCACATAGAGAACCAACATTCTCGTAAGTCACGCACGATAGAAACGTGCCCTACGATGCACAGCCTTGCGTCCATCAGCTTGAGGAATGCAGTGTAAAGCTCAATGTCTGTCATTTAACCGGCAACGACACTTCAAACCGCAACACAACAACGCTGCTTGGCGGCAGAAAAAGGCTGATTAAGTTTTGAGATAGATGATAGATTTTTCTAGTAAACTTGCGTTCTCCACTTCAACATTCAACTTGTCCTCTAAACCTAATCCGCAACAATTTTTTCATACGTCAGTCCGCACCGCAGCTAAGTGAAACCCCAAAAGAGCATATCCCACAAAGGGTAGGAATATCAAAACTGTCATAGCACTCGTGGCGGTAAGCCGGGGCGCGTGCCAAATGTGTACGGATATTGTGAAAGGAGCTTGCACCAGAATACATAAATCCATAATTTTAACTCTCGCATCCGAAGCTCGTGTAGTGGCTGAAATATTTTTAGTATTTGTGTCTTTCCTTTTCTCGCAGTCACTTTTTAAGAACAATAATAGTAGCAGTTTTTATAGGCGATGTTAACAAACTTAGTGTCCAAACTGATGTATTTTCTGTTAGAACGCTGATTTCAAGATGAATTAATTTGAAAAGGTCATGGTAGAAATTATAGCAGACATCCCCTCAAATAATTTGGTGCTTAAGATCTTACATGAATGACTCTACACTCATTCAAGGCTCACGACTAGCCTGAGTGATGAAGAATCTTCAGAAAAAATGCTTCTTACATTTTGTAGTGGGTCTTTGTTTCGTTGTCGATAAGCTTTGCTTGGATTGGTGAGCCACCCACGGGGAGTGATTAAGTGGCCCTGTTCTAAAATACATTATTTGTACTACCTAATGCCTTAATATTTATAGGATGCAGACACACCTTCAAATACCAACTTTATGACATGCCTTTTTTTTACAACAATTCTGTTAAGTATTTTTCGGAGTACGTGAACTAAGTACGTATTATCTATATTTTTAAGTATTTTGGTCAGTCTGAGCTCGTAGCTGCTGGAATGTGGCATCAAATAACACGTGTTTCGCTGTAAAGTGCACGCGATAGGGATAATGTGATGCTCTTTGGCCTGGTTGATGTTTGGCTGAGTATGATCAACACGACAATACTGAATAGTAAAATAAAAATTAACATATTTTTTTCATGCAGTTACAAGCACTAATTGACATTTACATTTAACAAATTATTTTTCATCACAATCCTCAGGTAGGTAACATACTTTGTTACCTGATGATTATCCTGGTCATGCAACTTCTTGTAAAACTGTAACTCAATTAAAACGCTTGAAATACTGATTTAAGCTATCATCGCTACGATGCGAAGCCGCGGGGGGCTACTAGTATGTCTATAGATTAGTAACTGCAGTCTTTAAATTAACTGGTAGTTAAACGCGTTTCCTAAAACAGTTCTGAAATAAAGCTCCGTGCACACAAGAGATCGCGCTCGGTCATAAATCAGGCGGCAACATCGCTGCAGCCGGAATCGTGCTAAAAGTACAGTAAACAGTTGGACATTCTGAACAAATAAGTATCGAAAGGCGTCAGAAGTAGCTGTACAATTTTGTTTTCAATGAAAATACTTAAGTTACTTTAAGTTTTCAATGAAATTACTTTACGAAACACCCAAGTTTAATCAACCCGATGATTGCAAGGTCCCAATAAATCAGAAAAAAGTATAGAACTATAAGGAGTTGAAATAAATAATCATGGCCCATTACCACTTCAATTTGATAATGCGAACTGTACCCGTTATCTTAATTAGGCATTCTACAGAGCAAAAAAAGCAGATATTATAGGACTGCCAATCGTTTTTTGAAAAAAGGTTATCAAAAAGACCACGAAGCGTGGGACGCCCTCCTACTCAATGGACTAACACACGACATCAAGGGTCGCGGGAAGAAGGCAAATGGAGAGGGCTCAGTATCGTTCTTTCTGGAAATGTATAGGGGAGGCCTAGACTTCTCAGTAAAATGTAAATGCTAATCCAGATCTGGCCAGTAGTTGTAACACTACTGGCCTTACTGACTTCTACTATCAATAAGTAGGTACAAACTACTGGCGCGCCGCCAACGCATCCGTCACGGCTGTTATCCAATTATTACGATACATATTGCTTGTTATCTTTGAGCATGTCTTTAATGAGATTTTCGAGAATCTATTACATTACCAGTCTTTGCTCATGACTTTTGCGTAGATTATTTCTTATGTTGGCGTTGAACTATGTGTATGTTTGGACTGTGTCACAACAAATGTTGGGCACGGGGTTAAAGTATGCTATTTCTGTAAGGGTGATTTAAAATATTCAAAACAAATACTCAATGATTAATAGATTTTTACTTGATTCACAGAACAAAATTGAGGCAGCCTAGAAACTTTGTCACCAGAACTACTACGACTACACTAATAGATAGTGCGAACTACTAGAAAACAGTAAATCTTACCATAGCTTGCCTTCTTCAAAATCCAAACACTGATCACAGAAATTCTAATATTACTAAAAAAAGGTCATCCTTTAAAAGGTTTTATTCCTTGGTACTTAGCAGCATAGAACCACAGTGAAAAGCAGTGGTACTACTGAATCTCCATACGAACATAAACGAGTGCATTTCTGCTAAAGGGCTCTACTGATCGAAGCGGCGATGAGTTTGTGACCTGCCTCGGAGTATGTTCTTTCTCTGTTTTTGACACTTTATAACTGAAAATCGTGGTCTCGGAGTATGTTAACTACTGAAAAATAATATGGGTGTGTGCCTTTTTTTTATTTGGATGGTCTTCATAAACATCCTCAAATAATCTTAAATTGTTACTTGGTAGGTAAAAAGAGACCTGAGCAGATATTTGCCGTGCCTGGCGATCAAAGCAAATCAAAGATCACGATCTTCTGTAAGCTGTTTCTGTGTTTCAACGTAGCTTCATCGAAGCTAAACATTACGATTAAAGCTTCATTGCATTTTCAGCTTTTTTTGCCGTGGTACGGTTACATCGATGGTACCACGGCAAACAATATTTTTATTTGCCGTGGTACTATTCAGGAAATAAATAATATAAATTAAAATTAATTCAATAACGTTATGAAATTTATGTATGTATGTATGTTAAAACATATGAAAGGCAAATTTCAGATATGACAAGAAAACGTCAAATATGACAAAAAATGTCAATTATGACAGTTAACTTTATATATACTGAAAAAGTCAAATCTATTACAATGTAATGGAAAAACCCTGCCATATACGATAATATCAGCAATGGAAAGATATTATTGCTGTGAAAACTTCCCCGGAAGAATTATTTACTGAAAAACTTATTTTCTTACAATCATTAACTTCTAAAACAAACGAACAGATAAAGCATAAAATTAAAAAGTAAACAAATAAATCCAGCTGGCTTAGTCGACAGAGCCCTTAATAACTGTGAAAACTAGGACGTGGTGTTAGATTAAAGTATTTCTATGTACAGGAAGAGAGCTTTTTCTTGTACTATGGCTGTAAAGAGAAAAAATTTACGGGTGCACAGCATTTGTTAAGAAGGGGGGATGGTAGAAAGGGGAACGGGTGATAGTGGACGTATATCTTTATTTACTTTCGTACGTGACTGTGTATTTCAACTAAGATTTAAAATTATACCCGCTCTTAACTGTAGTAGTTACTTTTACCTACGATTTGATGTTATGTTGTTCACTGTAGATTCGCTAAAACAATTTAAACAAATTAATAATAATAAAAAACATTATTGAGGACAATATCGATAGTACATCATAAAGTACATATAGAAATGCTAATTATTGTCCTACAATCGGCGGTCTTATCGCATGTTACGATCTCTTCCAGACAACCGTTAAAGAAGAAAGAAATTGCAACATAATCATACCCCCTGATTCATAATCCTTGCCATTTTATAGCGGCTCAGTAGAGTACCTATTTTTGTCACTGTCACATTCATGCCAACGAAAAGATACAGCATCAGACTTATCGGTCTGATAAGCTATTGGCGCGCTCAAAGGCTATTTAAAAGTGCTTTAGTATTTTTTTTTTTTTATACAACTAGCTGATGGAACAAGCAGATGGTCCACCTGATGTTAAGTGGTAACCATCACCTATAAACAAAACATTGCCCCGTAGGTCACGCATAATAGGAACGTGCCCTACGATGCACTGCCCTGCGTCCATCAACTTGAGGCATACAGATGTTAAGCCTCATGTGCCTGTAATTACACCGGCGACGAGTATGTAATGTGAACGGCTTTTCCGGGAAAGGACCACCTTGCCCTTTTCTGCCACCAAGCAGCGTTGCTTTGTTTCGGTTCTCAGAGTGTCATGACATCAGCAACTTGCGGCACACAGACGTTATGGCGCATCCACACATGCCGCCGGCTTTCAGACCGCCCTGCCGCTGAATTTGCCGCCGGCTTTACCGGCAGCCAGCAGATGCGGTTGCAATTTTCGTAGTAGTGTTGTCCATATGCCTTGGGTTCCACAATAGTTCATTTTCTTGATACTTTTCTATTAATAAAAGTACTGCACTGTCATCCCAGTTAAATTCTGTCATTTTGTTATTTATATGAAATGATGTTATATATGAATACGAAAAAACCTAAAACCTCTAGCTGTGCATCTTAGAGCTCGTTTCTATCGTACGTATCTTACGAGGCAATGCTTTGTTATAAGTTATGACTACCACTTAACATCAGGTGGGCCATCTACCTGCTCCATCAGCAAGAATACAGAAAGGACAAAATTAATAAATTAACATTTTTTATTAAATCTTTATTATTTTATTTAAATATTATAAACTCAACAATGACCCCACATAATAAAAATAACATTATGATAAAAAATTACGGTACTCCTCAGTGTATCATGCAATATTTATTTTATAACTATAATTAAATTATACAACAATTAAAAGAAACTTTGTTATTGAAACCGGCGATATATTAAAATTATTGTGTACAATGTAATGAACATTAAATCATTCCTTTATATAAAAGGATGCAAAGTAACATACGTACACATGCTAAAAAGAATTTATAATATTATCCCTCTATTCATAATCCCTACTATTTTATAGCGACTCAAAAGAGTATTCTTGTCACTGTCACTTTCATGCCAACGAAAAGAGACAACAACGGACTTACCGGTCTTATAAGCTATTAGCGCGCTCAGACTATTATGAATAAGGGCATAATTATGTATTTAATGCAATATTTAATTAATTTGAATTAAAACTGAATAGTTTTCTTAAATTAGTAGATAAAGGCAAAAATGCATAAGATTAAACAAAAGGTTATCCTTGACTAGGTTAAGGTTTTTAATTTAGTTATAAATTATCACATACCACATGAGTATTAAAACAATAAAACTTATTGAAAAATTAAATACCTATTTAATTCGAAAGTTTCGCTCAATACAATTTGCCAAGACAAACGACAAACAATTTGTAGTCAGTCTCTTTTCAAAAATGCAACTTTCAACAAACAATACACAACTCAATAAAGGGTTCTAATGATTTTGCTTTCTTCAAATCCGTATCAAGGTATTTCAGCGAAACTATTTTCTACAAAAAGTTGCTCGTTTGTCGGAGCATCAGATTTTGATGTAATGTTATTTGAGGACTACAGGCATTCTGGTCTTTTTAAACCTATTATATAAAAAATAGGTTTCTATCTTAATTCATATTTATTTTCATCAGAATGCGTAAGTGAGTGACGCTCGTTTATTTTAAATAATATTTTGTATTTTTCAAACATAATATGAACTAGCAACTCGACTAAAAATGTATGCAAATTGCCTGATGTCCTGTATTCACCATTGTTTTCTGCTGTTATTTTAACTAAATGAGTCTATAGTTAATTAAATAAATGAACCATCAACCATATAATACGTATTTTAAGGACCGTTTACAACTGTACATAAAATATTAAAATAAGTTAGCTTAAAATTAAGGTTACAAACTTTTATCCAATCGATCAGATCGTCATTCGAATTACATTCACATTTTTTTTCAAAAATCTCCACTAATTCCTTTTAACAGAATTTTGGGATTTTCCAGCGAACAGAATTCTGTATCACTGTAAGAAAAACGTACATCCATGTTCAAAAACATTGTACAAAATTTATTTACATATTTACCAAATTTTTTGCTTACATTTTTGCAGAAAAATGTCGCTTCAAAAAAATTTGTTGAAAATTTTATACAATGTCCTAAACTCCTAGCTTATTAATAAACCTACATATCTTCAGTGCCTGTGATCCACTGAAGGTATTTGAAGGACCTGGACTGGAAAGGACTGGCTCTGGAGTCCACCCTTGCCCGCGGCTGCTGGTACACTGGTTGCTCTCTGAAACATTAAATGTAAAATGTGTGTGAACAAGCAATCCTGTGTGAAAGTTGAGTGAGTATAAGTAAGTTTTTAATACTGCGATTCCGCAATTAAAAATGTTAGGTACCCTAAGTATTCTTGCAATTTCAGATTTATTTCGACACTTGAAAACTTTTTAATTATTTTACGTATATTGCAGTAGTTATGTATAATACATAACTATAAATAGACATCAAATTTAAAAACTTTATGACTGCCGATTTCCAGAAAATTTATACAATAACGTTTCAAATTTTCTTGAATAATGACTGAAAATAAGCGCAAATCTTCACGAACTTTATAGAGGAATGATATCCAAAACCTAATGTTCTTAAATTACCTTGGTTCAGCTGAAGCACGGCTGGCGTGGTAAGCAGGCACGTTCGGGTTGTGGTATCCAGTAGAGTGCGGAGCCGGCGGCACATGCGTGAAAGTCTGCACCGGCGGGTGTGGTTCCGACACCGGAGCTTGGTAGTTGTTCGGGTTATATCTGTCCACAGACACCCCCCGCGTCCTTTCTGGGACAACCGAAGACCCCCTTACGTACGAACTTAAAGGCCGACCCCTTCCTAGAGTGTTCGTCTTCGGCCATTCGTTGGATACGAACTCTGACTCAAAGCTGCGCTCACGCCATGACTGTGGCCTCAACGTTTGACTCCAAGTTGGCGTGGCCGTGTAAGTAGTTTCCTGAGTCTTTGCGTACTGTGTCTGGGTTTTGCTTTCAATGGAAGACTCCCAAGGAGGTTTCACGTTATCCGGTTGTGTCTGAGCTTTTTCAGTAAACTCTCTTAGCTCCTTACGCCATTGGTGCTCAACAGTCTCAGCGGGCTCATTGTTGTCGTAGTAGTACGCGGGAGAAGGATCAGGCTGCGGTTGGCTTTGTTGGGGTGCCAACTTGGTTTCGCCAGGGATGTAAGTCGATTCAGGCACAGAAATGTACCGCCGTTCATACTCGCTGTAGTACGTCTTACGACCTGGCTGTTTGGGTGGTTCGGCAATAGTAACATGCTTTACGAACGACTGGTTTGGTTTCGGAGGTATGTAAGCTGTAGGTGTAGTTTTTGTGTATTTAGGAGCGGGTTGAGCTGGTTTCCAGTCTTGGTTTAAGTCTGGAGCAAATGCGTTCTGGGGTGGTGGTTGATAGTAGTTCTGAGAGTTGTCTGCTACGTAGGTAGAATCTTGCTCCCACGGGGGAGGCACGTATGCTGTGGTGCGCTCCTGTGTGTTTTGGTAAGAATCTGAGCTGTACTGACTAGGTTCGTTAATGCGCGGTGTATCCCAGCTGGTAGGTTTAGGTGTGTATGTGGAGTAGTTTTGATTCGTGTAGGTGCTTTGTTGGCTTGAAGTGTTATGCTGTAAGTTTTCTGTATAGGACGATTGGTATTGTGGTTGAGTCTGAGACTGTGTGATGGGTTGAGAGTGGTACTGCGGTTGTGGTTGGTATGCGGGCTGTGGTTGAGGTGACTGATAGACCGGCTTTGGTTGTTGTTGAGCTGGCTGAGGTTGGTAAGCAGGTTGTGACGGAGGTTGGTAAGCAGGCTGGGGCTGGGCCTGGTAAGCCGGCTGTGGTGGTTGATAAGCCGCCTGTGGTTTGTAAGCAGGTTGTGATGGAGACTGGTACGCTGGTTGTTGTTGTGGCTTAGGTTGTGTCCAAGAAGGCGCAACTGGTGGTGTTGCAGCGGCCACATTGTTATAAATAACATCCTTCTTGTCTGTTTGCTGATACCACTGTTGATTAGTTATTGAACTAGGCTTGACATTTTCAATTGTAAGTATTTCCACTCGTGGTTCTTCTGACCATTGATTTTGTTGCTCAACAGCTTGGTTGTACTGTTGGGTGTTTTGGTAAATTTCGTTAGTTGGTATTTGGCGTTCCGTGCTTAGCCTCTCTAGAAGCAGGCTGTGTCTTCTTTCCGAAGTAGGTTCTGATGGATACACTGGCTGATATGGTTTGTTTATAGGCTGTGGAGATGGTGGAAACTTTTCGATATGTGGCGTGAAGTAAGTTAGAGTTGGGATCGGTTGTGGTGCAGTTTCATAGTCTAAAGTTTTAGTAGTACGATTTACAGTAACTATGTTTTCTGTTCTGTTATATTCTGTAAGTAAACCTGATGGTTTGTCACCACCACCAGTGATGATTTCAGTAGTTTCTGTGCGAGTTTTTGTGATGAAATTTCCAGCTCCTATTGGTTTTATTTCTACGTCTTCTACTTTTTCTAGGGGTACAGAAGGCTCTCTTAGCTTTTCTGATTTCGTTTCTTCGCTAACTTCATGTTTTATTTCTTCCTGTTTTTCCACTATAACTTTTTTTTTATCGTTAGATTCTTTTTGAATGGGTATTTGTACCTCAATTGGAGCTACTGTTTTTTCCACTAAAATTTCGAGCTCTTTAGCCGGAGTTTCGTTTTCTTCAACAGGAGCTTTAGTTTCCTCAGCAGGTTTTTCACTAAGTTTATCTTTCTCTGTTTCGATCACGTCGTCTGTGTCTTTTGATTCTTCATCTTCTTTCTGTTCTTCTTTCAATGTTTCAGGTTCTTTTACAACATGAACTTCTATTTCCTTTTCTTCAGCTTCTTCATATTCTTCTTCTTCTTCTACTACTTCATCTTCCTCTGCCACTTCTTTTTCCTCATTTACTGCTGTTGGAACTGCTGCTTGCGAAACTTTTACTTCTTCTTCTTCGTCAGATTGAACTTCTACTTCTTCTATTTTTTCAGCTTCTTTCACTTCTGTTTCTTCGTGCTCTTCAATTTGGGTTTCTTTTTTTTCCTCTTCAACCTCGTTTTGAGAAAGAGATGGTTCTGATGGCTTTTTAAGAACAACTGTTACTGGTACAGCTTCCTCATCATCTTCTTCTTCTTCTAGCATTACTTCTTCGTCTTCTTGTTCATCATTTCTATCGTCTTGCACAATTACTACCTTTTTAGTTGATGTGGTAGTTGTTTCAGTTCTCTCTTCAGTCTTAATAATATTATCTTGACCATTTTCACGTATCTGTGTGGAAGATTCTTCGGCCGTTTTAGTAATAGTAGCGAGAGGTTTTTCATCCCCTTGATCATCAACTTCTGTAACCACACCTTCAACATTTTCATCTTCCTCTTCTTCTACTTCCTCTTCTTCTTCGTCATCTTTAGGTATAATTGTTGTTTCCGTTTTTGTTTTTGTTTCAGTTTTACCGTCAATAGTAGTTTTTGTAATTGTTTTTTTGACTTCTTCGATTGAACCATCAGGTAAAGTTTTTTTCGATATTTCCACCTTAGTTTCCGTTTTAGATGCCGATTTTTTTGTTGGCAGCTTCACAGTCATCACCGCATCAGTGTCACCATTTTGTTCCCCATTTTGCTCCTCTGTTTTTGTTTCTTTTTTCACTTCTTTTGTTACAATTCTTACTTCTTTCTGAAAAAAATGGAGATAAGATTTAATTAACTTTTACACTTTGAAATCCTTTTATAAAACTGATTAACTCTTTGTTTTAAACTATTCATGCGATTAGTAATAATTAATATTTTACAGTATAAATGATATATAAAACACTGGTAAGTAGATTTAATATTGAGGTAGACTCACAATAAACCATATAAGTAGAATGATTTCCTTAAAAGTCTTTGATATTGTATAAAATATACGTGTAACATATAATAGAAACAGATAAATAGACATAGATATAGTAAGTGTACAAGTGTTTTAATTGAACCTGTTCATCATTGTATCCCACATCTTCTGACATTTGGGATTCTGGGATTTCCATAACTTCTGGTACCGAATTGACAATTTCAGGTTTGATGTCAATAACAGATTCGTTGTTTACATAAGCAGGCGGTGCATATAATTCACTACTTTTTGACTGAGTATTGTTACTAGCAACGTCATTGTTTGGCTCAAGCAGGGGTTCTTTAACTTTAAATAGTACATCACTGTCACATCTCACGTCCATTGTCACTTCGTTATTTATCGTCACTGGTGGTGCCTTTTCTAAATAATTATTTATCTTTGGCGTTTGAAAATATTGTGCATCATAGCTTATTTCCGGAAAAGCTGAATCATTACTATTCTGTTTAGGCGAAATTATATTGTAACCATCATTTTCATAATTCACTAACGGTGTAGTTCCTGTTGCTCCATACTCAAACATAGACGTAGGTCTGTTATTGTTTATCTGCGAGTATGGCAGTGCATTCTTATTGGACGTGTCGTATTGTACAGGCGCCTTATTGTTTACAAATTGCGGCCCCGCTCGCTGGGAAGGCGGCTCTCGAGTAACGGGATTACTTCTCGTTCTCAAAAGCGATTTAGGATTCGCTGGCAAATTGAACGCTGGAAAAACTTGAACCGGTAGGCAGTTGAAGTTAGGAACTGCTATGGTAGTAGCCGGTGGTGACTGTATAAGCTGCACGGGCTGTTGCGGAACCCCCTCGTTCATTGCATTTCTCATTAATCTCTTCGCCATCCGCTCTGACTTGATCTCTGACAGATCGAGCCCGCCTGGCGTGTAAGTGAATGGCTTCCGATCCCGGCCCATTGCGCCTTGCAACGCCGTCGGTGGGTTCATCTCGCTGAAATAAACGCTACGTTATCAAAACCGTCATTTCCCTTCAATTTATGAAAATATGAAGCGCATATTTCGTTTAAACGCGTCAAGAGTTTTGGCAATTTGACAACACCGGTAGAAAATAGATAGGAGATACTCACGAGGTCCGTTTGCCGCGAAATATTAAATTTACTTCCCGCGCGGAGGGAGCGTGTTTGTTTATCCAGCGAGCACTTTGTATCTGACACTGGAGGGAAGCACAAGGATCGGTTTTGCATCACTCGGGGTTCACTTGTTTTTGTGTGGGAACATGCAGATATGAATCTGGTCGCAGCGGTTAAATATAGCGCGGGTTAAGCGAGCCGGCGGGTTAAGATCTGGGCGGAGAAGCGCGGTCGGCGCGTGCGCCGCCTGCCGCCTACTGCCGGCCGCGGACACCCGACATGTATTTTGGTACCGACCCCAATAACCAGCGCGTCGTCCACGATTCGTTTTGTACAAATCGTCAAAACACCGAACACTTCCGACAGTTTCGCGATTATTGTTTACAAGTTTCCAATCGCAGCTTTATCGGCTTGGTTACGAGTTGAAAACTGATCTACATATCATTTTATTTAGTTAATTTCAGTTTTCTAACTTCCGTGCCATTTTTATCGGCCACTTAAATTAGTATATTTCAGATAAAAACTAGTTCGATCAGAGGTGCTCCCATAATTTTGTTTGTAACTCTTTAATCCCATGGGCAGGTGGTTTTCATAGGCATTGTTTAAATCCACAAAGACGAAACGAAGTGTTTCCTAACATTTCATGATGCTTTTTTATCCTTAAAAACACTTAAAAAGTTCGGTTGCATAAAGAGGTGACTTGCGTGTGAGTTTCATTTATTCCATCAGACTAATGCATGCATTTGAGAATGCTACATACCTACACCTAATTAAATAATACAGCTGGATGTTTGCGGAATGCACAGCGCACGTGGTAGCCAAACGAAGGCTTTAGCTCCAATTCAACTAACCGGTTAAATGTGGCAATGCAGTATCAACGATATCTTAAAATCGTTATGATGACGGGTTAACTCAACGATATGAATATGGAATCGGTGTTTCAAGGGGTTTAATCTGCAAAACGATATGTAAGCGAAGTTGCGAATTTACATTTTGAATTACACTGCGCGGTGTGCGTGTAAACGATAAATCGACTACGGAGCTACTCGTACGTTTGCCACGTAGTGTAACGTTACGGATTCTGACATTTGTTTTCCATTTTACACAATTAAAAACGCATAGTGTTGTTCAACAAAAATTACATTGCAGTTCATGCATTTTAGTCATCTTGAATCTTCTATTTTGTTGGGGTACAATCAATCCCAATTTGCAATATTTTAGATAAAAACTAATTCGACTAGAGGTCCTCTTTAATCCCTTGGGCAGGTTGTTTACATAGCCATCGCTTAAATCCACAAAGACGAAACTATTGTGTTTCTAAACATTTCATGATGCCCACTCCATTCTTTCTTATCCTCAAAAGCACATTTCAACTTGTCTTCAGACGTAACTTATTCGTATCGAAATGTTTATTTAAATGCAGCTTTATCCGAGATTTACAGCTCTTCCAAATATCATAGCTATTAATGTTGGCTACACACCAAAACGTCAGCAATGCGAACATTTGTCGGATCGGGTGATATTTGTGACGTCACTCCTACGTCACGCTGTACAATGCATGCTGGCGCCAGTTCACAACACGCTTTTTTTTCTGCGATATTTTACAATATAGTTTAAATATACCGCGTTATATAAATACGCTGGGCGTAGGCAGGGTCTGGCACGACTTTTTTGCCATTGACAATTCCAGATTTTAGTGAATAAACTACATGGAAACATCGTCTTTCTAGTTTCAGTGTATCTAAATGATAGACTGACGTAGTTGACGTCAGACTAAAGAATATTTTATTGGAGCTTAGAATATTTCCACCAGATTATTTGTGTCAAAAATTAACAATTTAAGCTATGTTTTCTTTGGTTTTA
Source organism: Plemyria rubiginata (assembly GCA_963576535.1). Classification (NCBI taxonomy): domain Eukaryota; kingdom Metazoa; phylum Arthropoda; class Insecta; order Lepidoptera; family Geometridae; genus Plemyria; species Plemyria rubiginata. The sequence continues at coordinate 7,064,204 of OY754926.1, forward strand.
TTTTAAGCCTCATATGTAATTACAATATAAATGTAGGTACAGTCAGCATTTGACGCCACGACAGTTACTTTCCGCAGCTGAAACAAGGCAACACGCCTACCAACATTTGTTATTTGCGACTCCATAAACTTTAACTGGCATACCGTTAAGTTGCGTTCTACAGAGAGCCATACAATTTAATGAAGAGTAATGTGTGTTCACTGTTCAGTGACAGGACGACAAAGTTTCATGGTTAATTTCATATAAATATCCTACTTATATAATATATAAAAAGGGGAAAGTTTGTAAGTATGGATAGATGGATGTTTGTTACTCTTTCACGCCCGAACGGTTGAACGGATTTGGATGAACGGACTCTCATTTCAAGTAAAAGCCGAAATAGCAAGTGACTTGACAGCCGATTATTGTTGATCGAGCTTCCAGAAACTGGGGGTTAAGGTAGTGACAAACGTGCTTTTTTCGAGCCTTGCTCAATAAAAGCACGTGTGAACAGGTCGTGCTAGTAAATAAGCATACTTATTTGGTCGTGCGTTGGTTAATTTTGAACATGGCCAAAATAAGCAAGCCTATTTTTGAGCACGTGTGTAAGTCCAGTTGGGATGTCACACCAGACCAGGCCACGTCTGAAAACCAGCGTTGCACTGTACCTACCTAGGTTAGGCATTAAGCTGAGACGTGACCTTTTTGCCCCGCACAACGTTAGGTAGGTTCGTACTGATTGTATTTTCTGTTATTTTTAGGTAAGTACTTACCTATGTTTGTGGGCCAAAATAAATATGTTTTCTTTCTTTTTTCTTTCTTTCTAGGGTGTTATTTCTGAATCTACTATTTTATTCTATCGTGGATTCGTAGTTTTAATCGTAATTAGTTTATTTCGGTTAGTCTATATAAACATTAGTATATTTTTTTTTCACTATGCAAAAACGTCTTGATGGCAATTATTTGTATTTTATATACTATTTAGACTAAAAGTACTGTTTGATTTCCTAATAATAATAAAAAAACGTTAAATTTCTAGTTAATAATCATTTAGTGCAACAGACGAGGTGCCCATTCAAGTTATTTAAATATAGTATTTGATAAATGTTATTAAATATGCAAAAACGAAATTGTTAGGACATTAAATAAATACACTCTACTACAAAGAATACAAAGTAGCTACCGGCTATGGCACTTGTGAAACAAAAGATGTCCCAAAAAGTAATATTTGAGATTAAAAATTTATTTATTGTTAATGAAGTACATTAATAAATAATTAATGCTGGTTAACATTTTCTAAAACATTGTATAAAATGTTGTAAACATTGTATAAAATGTTTTATTACGAGACATACTATGAATTAATGTTACTACTAATAATACAGACTATACATACTCATCGTGTATGTAACATAGCTACTCGTGGGAATTATAATATATAATTGGCTCTCTAAGTTTAAATAAGTCTTTAGTTTGTAAATTGAAAAGCTGTTGGTTCTCCAATAAATAAATAAACATTCTCATGTCCACGAAGTGCCATAGCAATAGCAGGACATTGAAGTTACTCGTAAGTACTTACTTTAACTTCAGTATTTGCAGACTCAGTTGTAGTCGCCATTCTGAAAAGAAAACGTAACTTAAATAATTTTGTCACGTGTTTTAACACAAAATGATCATAAATTATATAGTTAAAACAAAACCCGCTTCACGACTTTAATCCCTAGGCACGGTAGATATTCACTCAGATCTACCATAAAGTACTAAAGATTTTTTAAGAGTGTGTGGTGTAGTTAAGTAAGTGTTAGTAGTAAGCGTTTCCTGCACGGATTGATAGCACGGGCATTACTATTACGAGCAGCCTATGGGTAAATCATACCCGCAGGGCTGCCAGTACTCTGCGAATACAATATAACAACATATTTAGGATGCTGTTGCGGTTGCCTCGCTTTTGTAGTGCCTCGGGGATGTTTGCGGAGGCAGGAGTTGATGGGTACCACGCGTGCCTGCGAAAGAAGGTAGCCGCCCTGCGTCAGCGCACTCGAGACAGCGGCAACACCATCCTACAGATGATTGTTTCCCGACTGGATTGTCCCATTCAAGATAGGTGGATGAGAATCACGATGGGGTTAGACATAATTAGGTAGGTACTATTATGACATTTTATTTTATTTATTTGATTGTAATTTTAATTTAACTTTATTTTAATTTAATTTAATTTTGATTTTAATTATGTAAATATTATGTGTTAATTGTAATTATAATTTAAATTTAGTATGGATTGTCTGTAAATCTGAAATAAAATGATAATAAATAATAATAATTACGCATATTTTTCTAAGATAAAAACCCATTGGGAGCACTACTGGATTTGAATCCACGACATGAGTATAAGACATGACTTCTCATTTTTAATTATCAATATTGATTACATGTTTTATATGGGTTAGATGGCCTTTTAACGACATTTTCAAACATTTATCTCAAAACTTCACTTTCAACCATTATATCCTTTCAAACTCTTTTATGTAAAACCTCTTTTTGTTTTAAACTTTATAGACTGTTCTTTGGCTACGATCTCCCCTGGCGGTAAGCGAACGGTCGGCGAGCCGACGAGCAAAACGGTCTAGAAGACACCTATCACTCTTGCCTTGAAGACATCCAAATTGTAACAATTTAGGAAAATCAGCCGATGGCAATGAATTCCATCCTTAGCGGTTTGCATGATGAACGTAGAAGCAAAACGCTTAGAGCTAATGAGCGCTAAATTCTTTTTACCCCCAACAAAGTTTTGTTTATAAATCTTGAAATCATAAACATAATTCGGTATTAAAAGATATTCCTGTCAGTTGCGCTGGCTTTACGTAATTATAAGCCATTTTCACTGCTTCATTTTCCTAATCCCCTATTAAGATCATTAGAATGAAAGTACTTCGAATTTTTGTCAAAGGATTCGGTTAATACGGCCGTTTGTGTTTTTTAGTTGGTGGGCCATCTGCTTCTTGCATACAAGCAGATGTACCACATGATGTTAAGTAGTAACCATAGATGATAGATTATACTTGATGCTATCAATAACGCTATTTGTATACTATGTCGTATCTGTGCAATAAATAATTTTCTATCTATGTACAGGTGTAGTACTAGCCATTTGTCATCCAAATATAAATTATGACGTAATCCCGGTTTTAATAAGCAAGGTCTATTCCGTAAGATTTATTTGACTCATAGTAAATAATAGCAACGTACAATTTCGTGTTAAAGCAATAATAGTTAATGTTAATATAACTTCAACATTGTATTGCCCTGCGCAGTTGGCAGGAACACTTCATTTTAATTGTACGATATGTACCTACTTGCTGGTTATTTCTGATTGAGTGAGCAAAGCGAGCAATGTCATAATCATAAGCAACATGACATAAAAGTACTTTCGAAAATGTTATCCGATGCATAGAATTTGATAGATAAGAAAAATCAGAATAGAAAAATGCTGGTAAACATTCAAATAACATGGTTTAAACTAGGCCACAGTATAACATGACTAATGCAAAACAAATCAACATTTCCAAAGCTAATTATAGCGGTTTATTTATAAACAAATCCTACTGTAAAACGGCAAAAGAGTAATCATCTTTTCTTTGATCGAGCTATACTAATGGAATCTAACGTCCCAAATAAGATGAGGCACGTCTGTGTTTGACAATATCTCAGATCACACATCTCTTGACAAATACCTCATTAGACTTCACCATAAGATGAATTAAGGCCGGAATGTTCAGACATGTTTTAATGAACAGTAACCGTCTTCAAAATCTCATAATCTGATAGGTTAAATTGCGTGGTCAACTGTAAAAATAGCAGGGACTTAAGCACTTGTTCAACCCATATTTAATTCAATATAAACTGAAAACAAGTCAGCATGAAGTAATGTATATTATTATTCTCAAAGGACGCGCCCTTACCCGATGGATCGACGACTGTAAAAATTTCAGGAAGAAAGCGAATGTTTTTTTTTACTACTGCTATAGTAAAAAAACATAATTGCCTCGTAAATTCCCTACGATGCACTGCCCTGTTCATCAACTTGAGGCTTACAGTTTTTATTAATTTTTTGTCTTTCAGTTGTTGTTGTGTCAGTTTTTTCAGTTTTCCGGTGAAATTACAGGCCATATGCCTGTAATGGAAACTGAAACACAGCGCAACTGCTTGGCGGTAGAAAAAGGCGTGGCGGTAGTATTTTTCCAGACGAGCCCTTCAAAGATCTCTACTACTCTTTATTTTCCTTCCCACATCCCACGCTTAGTGGAGTCGGCACCACTGGCTTTCTTCCACTCTCCTCTATCATTCGTCATCTCGGTGCTCACTTTATACTCTGTCATCTTTCACATAATTCATCTTTTCTTTATAGAAGAGCTCTACCTCTTAGTTATAAAAAAGAAAAAGAACTGGTAGTGGTAAGTAATAACATGATGTTTACCAGGTATGATCATGATCTCTGAACGGGGTTAACGACCTGGCTCTTGGAGTGTTGCCTAATGCGCTGGATGATTTGTTATCGATGTCTCGAGATAGACAAATGCATTTTAATACTGATCGATTCTACTTGGCCATATTTCATTCCATATAGTTTTGTGTGACGTAGACGTTTGCAAATAGAATTACCTATTGATATATGTATTAGTTTACGTGCATCCTAAGAAGAAATATAGATTTTAATTCCCTTATTCATAATGGTCTTTGAGCGCGTCAATAGCTTATCAGACCGATAAGTCTGTTGCTCTCTTTTAGTTGGCGTGAAAGTGTGTCAACTATATTGAGCCGCTATAAAATGGCAGGGATTATGAATGAGAGGATAAATTTTTATTGTTTTTTGTAACATTATTTTGAGTTCTTTTGTGTAAACGGGGGTATTGTAACCGTAATGTCGGTTAAAATAAGGACCCAAGGGGTCTTAGCACAAAGTGTATGCCGACCGAATGCGACCATACTAAAGTTGCCTGATAAGCTAAAATCCCTAGAATAAGACCTCTGTATGGCTCAACTCATATGTATCTCTTTTTTGTCTCAAATAAACATTATCTTATCTTATCTTATCTTATCTTATCTTATACTAAGTATGGACTGACTTGAAAAAAAAAGTACTAAAGATACTAGGTAATAATTATTTACTCATAACTATATTACTTTTTAAATTGCTATTGGAATTCTACGGAGGCTTGTTATTACGGGATACGCTGAATATGAAAGAAGTCTAACAAAAGCAGTATTTCATAAAGCGTCGGACAAGCATAAGATTCCAGTTTTTGCTTTCAAGATAGCCCGATAAAATACGGCCGAGATGCTTGCAAGGAAACACCCTTCAGCTCTTGCACACGACACCTAATGCCGCATTGTATTTTGACTACCTTTATAAACCCTCGACATAAACAGGGGACTATTATAATATGTTAAACGTATGTGTTTTATATATTTTATATAATTTTTTTATTGTTTTTTGTGTATGTTTTTTGTGTAACTATAAACTAAACTCATACCTACGATGACGTAAATATTCTTTCCAAATAAATGATTATTGATGTTACATCTGTTTTTACAAATTTTGTCTCTAGCAAAAGTTTCGTTCTTCTATAATTATTATGAGATTCATTTTTTTATTTAATGCAATAAACACGGTCAAAACTCAATAAAATTCATAATGGTATAGATATGAATGGATAAAAATATAAATAATAATAATTTTCCTAGATTCTAGGAGAAAAAAACGAAACGAAACTACATAGTTTAAGCATACTCTGTTATCTAACGTGTTTTAAACTCGCGTTTCTTCGATCAAAATAAATTAAGTTTTACACGCGGATGGCGAAGACGATTAAATTATTTAACGACTTTACGTAATTTCACTCCTACCCGTGGAGCTTAACTGTCGGTTCTCAAGTTTCTTGTCTCCTATTTTTTTATCAGAATAAAAACATAAAGAACTGATAATGTGTCTATGCTGTCAGAACAGTAGCTTTTTCTTCTGTGTGTATGTCAAATGAATGTATTTTTTTATTTCTTTCTTTCAACTACACCGCCATAGTTCTAGCACATTATATTAAAAAATAAAAACTTATTTAGCGACACAAACATAACAGCTCACACAAAGGAATAGATTACGGTGAAATGTTCGCAAACGGAAACTTATGACGTCACCAGGTTGACATGTCATTTGACACAAGATATCAATTGCTGTAATGTGCGACATGCCACGTGCAACGTCATACTTGCATGCAAGAAACGGGTGGTTTGTTTGTGGCGCGGCTAGTAACTCGTATGAAATAATGTCATGCCTTGCGGAAAATCTCGCTTGAAAGGCAAATTCTGTTTCGCGAATAGCTTCATGAACCTCTAAGAATAGAGGCTTCAATAGCCCATGATGTTCTATCTACGCCCACATGATATTTAGATTTTACGACTTATTTAAAAAATAAAACTTATGGAAAGCGTGCGCTTTGATGTTATAAATATTGTGTGCTCCCGTTTTCGCGCGTGCTCATCGGGATGCATTTCAAAATAAAAAAATTGAAAAATAATAAACAAATATTATTTGATGCACAGGCTAAAATTGAAGCGCGTTAAATCCCTTTGTTAGTTATTTTTCCAATTCCCGCAGTTTTTAAGCCAGATCAGGCTATGAAGTACCAAACATCAATTAAAAAATAAATGAAAATATCGTGTTAATACTCGTGAATTTTAAGCGATTTCAAATGAAATCCGGTGGTTTTGCAGTAGGTATGCATTAAAAACCTGAACAAAAGCCTATCAATACAGCAAACCTCCCCTTAAATAGGAGGGATACTTAACTCCAATAGTGGATTTATTAAGTCTGATGACGAAGAATAAAACCTGATTAAGTCTCTAAGTTGTGTTATAACTCGAAAATATCCCGTTCTGAAACTTAATTCATATATTAACTAAGTATTTCGTTACGGTAATCAATCGATATTTTTTTGGAAACCCGTTGCTAAGTTATCTCATCGTTCTTTAAAATAGATCTTATATTTGGAAATCAAGATTATTTTAGGACGCCCAAGGTTATGTCCAAATAGGTATATGGTATTTGGCAGCTACCTACCTACTTTTTGCAGTAGGTGTTCCTTAAATGAAAGGTTGCAAGCCCATCGCAGCTACTATCAAAACGAACCAATCCTAACCCCCGGTTTCAGAAAGCCCGATCAATGCTAATCGGCTGGCACGTCACTTGCTATCTCTATCTAATTTTAAGTAAAAGCTGAACAGCAGGTGACTTGACAGCCGATTAGCTTTGATCGCGCTTTCAGAAACCGGGGGTAAGTTAATCAATATTTATGTGTCTTAAAATTTCAAAACAGGTACCTATCAAATGTATTAATTTATCAATCCGTAAATCTTATAAGCAAACGAACTTATAAACAAAGGTAATACATTTATTATAATAACTCCTCAAGGCCGTCACAAAACATTATATTTTATACAGAATATCCCTCGTAAAGTTTCCGTGTAAATCTTAATATAAACTTTTCTTATTTTCTTTGTTTGTTAGTTACCTTGTGTTGTTTGGACCAGAAGGTATTTTAAATATTTCAGACAGCCGCAAGTCTTAGGCAATATGAGATTAATGGATTTAACATAGCAGGCATATTACTTTTAAGACATCCGTGTTAGGCATTTTGCTACAAAGGCTAAAAGCGTTCTATATAACCCGCTCATGAAGGCGATAAAATTAGAAAATAAATACCTATCATATGTTTAGCGGTTTAGTTTTTTTTGGTATTTCGATGTCCGTGGCTCAATCAATCCCATGCTGATAACCAGACTATGCGAAAAGGCTGTATCGCGGACGAATTATCCAATTCGTCCGTGGGTGGGCTGGCTTAGTTGATTACCCGCATTTTTATTTCGGCAAATAAAAAGGATCTAGACACAAAATAAGAAAACAAATGGGCCAGAACAAAAAGTGTCATTAAAAAAAACACGATTTTGATTCACAAAACCATGGGATGTAGAAAATATTATTTTAATCAGGTGCAATAAAACAGTTAGGTACATACTTTACATACAATTCACACGGTCACTTTTCTAGCCTAAAAACTGCTACATACTCAACTTTACCAAAATAAACTATAGTAAAGGATATAAAATCACCGTGGTATGTATTAGTTATAAAATCCGCTCAATTTAATTTCAAAACCAGTACACACAGATAGCAGAACGGCGGTAAACAATAAACCGATCAGTATTAAAGATACTGTGTTATTGCGTGGATCGTTTTAGAGAAACTGGCCCCACGCCATAGTAGATAGTACAAATAGTTCCAATAATGTACAGTCGGCTGCACTAGAATGTATATTAAAAAAACCTACTCATATTAGTCTCTGAGCGCTCCGATAGCTTAACTGACCGATAAGTCTATTGCTGTCTCTTTTCGTTCACATGAAAGTAAAGGTGACGGGTATACTTTATGGAGCCGCTATAGAATGGCAGGGAATAATTAGATTTATCTTGGATTTTCACAATGAAATTGTTCAATAAATAGCAGAAAATCAACGTAAATTGACCATTGCAATGCGACACGCATACATACATACCTATCATCTAAAACATCAGAAACAAATGATGGTAAATGGAATACAACTAACCCATCGAAAAAAACTAGTAAAACTTATTGTACATACGACTAATTTAAGGTTTTCAGTGCCAAGTTTTATTTCGAACGGCTTATTGCTTTAGCCGTAAACATAACACACAGATAAACGTTCTTTTGTTGCTTAATACGACTGCCAAGAATTCAAATTAATCTTAAATCAATCACAATGAATTGATCACAGTCTTTTGTCATTCACTGTACCTACGTTTCAGGGACGTTAAGAACAAAATAGTGGTAATACATAAATGTCTGTGTATTTTAATGCCAAAATAGTCGTAGCAACGTTGGCAAAGTCTATTGTAATTATTAGCAATACAAGTGCCAAACACATTATTATAAGATCTAGCTAGATCTAATCTAAAAGGGTTGGAGCTCTTTGAAGGGCGCGTCCGGGAAAGAACTACTACCATGCCCTTTTCTGCCGCCAAGCACAAAGATAAAGGAATGTGTTTTGGTTTTGAAGAGTGAGGTTGAATTACATTACCGGTGAAATTACAGGCACATGAGGCTCAACATCTGTATGCCTCAAGGTGATGGACTCAGAGCAGTGTTATAAAGACTAACATTATCGCTGGAATAAATATTTTAAAATAAAAAAAATATATAGAGGCGTTGAATTGATAACCTCCATCGTTTTGGTTTTCGTTGGTTAAAAAATGAAAATTACCTATGTGTTGCCTCCAATACAGTCAGAAAACTTTGAAAAAAAAGCTTTGTATCTCTCATAACAATAAGCCTTTAGTGGAGTTGCGTTAGATATAAAGTGGGTTAGTTATGTGGTAGAAACGGTGTTGCAATATTAATTGTGACAGCTACAAAAGCGTTCAAAATCTTTCTGCCAACGTTTATTTTGAGGGTCGTTTCTGTCAGACCGCCACATAGACGGCGTAATCTGGCAATAATTTACGTTTCTTCTTAATCTCTTGCGTCTGTCATTTGTTTCTTAAGATAGCGTGTATGGGGTAACTGCTCGGCAAATCAGGCTAATTAGTGTATTTAGGGCGGGGATGACCAACTCTTAATAACGCTATCCGTCAGATAAAAACAGCTTCTACTTTAGACTTTACAAAACAACGACGGATATTGTTATATTTTTATCAGACTGATCGCAATACTCTGAGTTCGTGGAACCCATCCTTACACTTGCATAGACCATATTGAAAGATCAACGTTGTGTTACCATTTTTTTTATTAAATATATCAGTCATCTAGCACCCATAACACAAGCACAATTTTATATTTTATTGTTGTTTGACTTACTACACTTCTTACTTATGCATTAGTATTATTAGTTTGAAGCGTGTGTTCTTTTATGAATCTGTTTACTTTTCCTTTTTCTGTTAGATTACTTAATGTATTATATAGCTTCAATAGTGTAGGTATTTTATTGACCGAGCGAGCGAAGCGAGCGAAGCGAGCGAAGCGTCTCAGTTTCCACATTGGCCAAAAATGCGTTTGTCCGGATGTCTGTCTGTCTGTTCTACAGGTCGCATTTTTCAACCGATCTGGACGAAACTTGGTACACAGGTTATATGTCTTATTAGAATTTTTTTGTCGTCGGGGATTTTTGATTAGAGGGGTACTTCCCCCAAAAAAGGGCAAAAGGGATATATATATAAATAAATAAATAATGCTGGACAATCCACACAGCGCCATCTAGCCCCAAAGTAAGCTACTCAAAGCTTGTGTTATGGGTACTAGATGACTGATATATTTAATACATTATATATTTACATAGATAGATATTTTTTATTATACATAAACACCCAGACCAACGGAACAAATTTCTGCAGATCGTACACAAACATACATCATTATACATCTATTTGATATACTAGATATCTCCACCAAATGAGATCCGATTTCGATTATTCTTTTTTTATTTGAAAGGTAGTAACTATAAATTGGTCTCATAAAAGTTTGGCGAAGATCTGATAAGGATCTTCAGCATGATGAACAGGATAGCTCATCAAACAATCGATGGTTTTCTATCAAATTTATGAGAAACACAAAGGACCTCATTCTACACAAGATGATGCAAAAAAAAATCAAAAAGATCAAAAAATCACAAAACCGAAAATGCACTTGCACATTACATTCCTCAAATAGCTCACTTTTAGTATGCTCGCGAGGTCTACAGCTCCCAGAGCCACTAGTTACATTGTAACGAGGATCATACAAAAGAGCGATAGATACCAAGCCGAGTTCGTTGCCTGTTCTTCTCGGTGTTGGTCGCTGGCACTAGAGTCACCTAGTTTTAAGACGGTTCAAGATGGTCCTTGTGATTTTATTGAATAAATATATTTTGACTTTGAAGCTTTGAGTAGCTTACTTTGGGGCTAGATGGTGCTGTGTGGATTGTTCAGCATTATTTATTTATTTCATGACGTTTTCATAAGGCGTCTGATTACCCTTCTTAGGCTTTCTTGAGTAAAATTATAGTACTGAGAGCTGAGGGGATATCTGCCGTGTCTAGGATTAAATCGAGGGGTTATGCTTCATGCTAGGAAGCAACATTAAACCCGCCGGGGTTACCGTTGCGTCGTAAAATCGCACTGAAAATGTTTACAAATAGCATTCTGCGCGACTCTGATGCTATTAAACTTGGTAAGCGGCGATAATCGACGAAAATATTTTGCGGATTTCAATACGAATTCGCTTAAATCGCTGAAGCGGATATATTTTTACGAGTTATTGTGGATACCACTAGTTGTTGTAACTTCTGAGGCTTGTACGAGTACTTTAGGCACGAGTCAAATGCGATGAAGCACCATCGCATCTGTCAGAGTCATCTTGTCCTATTCTATTATTTTATAAAATTAAATACAAAAATATATAGGTCATTTGCGTTTTTTTTGCTATCACAGTTCACCGAATCAGTTTTTAGATGGTATGATGTAAAAAACTACCTTTCCTTAGAATAGCTCTAAAACTTTTTAAACATTCTGAAAATCAGACAAGACTGATAAGAAAAATTTGATTAGCTAAATATGTGTTTTTTTTTCTTCGAATCTCGATTTTTCATAAGTTTCAGTGATGTTCAGGCGACTTCTCTCTCGCTAAATTCAACCATAATGTCGAAATAGGCGAGAGAGAATTCGTGTTTTTTTTTATACAACTAGCTGATGGAACAAGCAGATGGCCCACCTGATGTTAAGTGGTAACCATCACCTATAAACAAAACACTGCCCCGTAGGTCACGCACAATAGGAACGTGCCCTACGATGCACTGCTCTGCGTCCATCAACTTGAGGCATACAGATGTTAAGCCTCATGTGCCTGTAATTACACCGGCGACCACACTCTTCAAACCGAAACACAGCGTTGCTGCTTGGCGGCAGAAAAAGGTGTGGTGGTAGTACTTCCCCGGACGAGCCCTTCACAAAGAGCTCTTCTACTCGTGTAAAGGTATATGGCATTACATCTCACTCACCTCAACTATTTTACTAGGCCTTACATATTCAAATCATATCGCCCGCGTCTGAGGTGTGTCTAAAGTTCATTAACACTTGCACTGCAAACCACCTGTAGGTACTCACTACGTCATTTGGCATACCGCCATCTACCTGGCTATTCTTCATTCAACACGTCTGCAACGTACGTGGTCAGGGAAGTGTGGGGTTCCCTTCATCTTATAAAAGGATGACGTGAATATGAGAATAAGTATTGACCGTGAGAGCGCACCGCAAAAAACGTAAAACGCTGTTTTTAAAGGAAAAGCAAATATACTGCAAAGTGGTTTCAGCTGGTTTATTCATAAAGGTACTCTTTCTTACCCCCGGTTTCTGAAAGCGCGATCAACACTTGTCGGTTGTCAAGTCACTTGCTATCTCTATCTAATTTGAAGTAAAAGCTGAAATTGCAAGTAACTTGACAGCCGATTAGTGTTGATCGCGCTTTCAGAAACCGGGGGTGAGTTATAAACGTTACTCTTGAAACACTGTCCAAACTTAGTCTTATAACTAAATGGCAATAATTTAAACATTGAGCTATAAACTGTTAGATGAACAAATTTATAATCTAGAGTAAAAAATAATTATTTAAGGATTTCGAGCCTAAGCGAAGAGTTCGTAGGATAATTTCGCGAGGAATTGACTCCAAGGGAATTCTAATTTTGATCACTGCTACGAAGGCAATAAAAATAGGCGGATGAACTTTTGTGTCACTGCATAATGTACTGCCTACTAAGTAGCGTGTGCAACTAGGTCAAAGTTCAAATTGAGTGGGTGAGTTCAAAGTTCAAACTCTCATTTCTTCTGTTGTTTTCGATAGAATAAAAGCAATATTCGAGTGAGAGAAAAAACATTATCATTGCCATGTCGAATGTTGAATACTCAATCGTGTGTATAGAATTGAAGGATATTTTACGAGTTATTTTTTGTCATTTTTTTATTTGTATTTTATTCAGTTACACATTGTTTGATACGTGACGATTGGTTGACGGCTCAGCACGCGGTGATAACCACTGTAATATTGTACTTTTACTGAGTCTATAAAGCAAAATATTTTCATGGAGGAATACCAACAAAAATTGTAACTCCCAATAATTTGGGTGTAATTTTTTAATTTCTTTTATTTTTTTATTAGATTTATAGTGTTTACTACACTTAAGGAAATCACAAAGATTTTACAATGTGTTAAAATTATGTACAACTGTACAGAGAAAAACATAGTAGTTAAATAAAACACAAGGAAATATTAGAAGTAAAACTCCATACATGACAGGTTGCAAGCCCATCCCCGCTGCTAAAATACAAACTCGTTTCCTCACTATTATTTCACTTCTGTTATTTACGCGTGCCTACCCCAGACTTGAATAATAATTTGATTCTGAACTGCTGAATAAAATATTGTGAATCTGGAACTTAAAGGATTTTCAGACTTTAGACAGACTGAAAACGACTTTCTCTAACTACTTTATAGCCATTTTAAGATGGTCGCTTTTTATACCCTATCTTTATAAGAAAGATAAGACCCAAACATAAAATTTCATACTTTGCTGGATTGGATCTACTTATGAGGGGCAAGAACCGTAAAAATTTAAGACCTGGAATATTATAAATGTTTTATGCACTTGCTTTCTGAATTGTAGAAACATAATATTACGATTCGTTTATTTTTGAAGGGAGAATGAATGAGGATAATTTTTTTTATCGAATCTTTTCTAGGATAGAACAAGTTGATTGCATTTCTGTTCACAACGGCCTTCAAAAAGTAGACAATGCTTAAATTATTTCTATATCTTACAGTTATAGAATATGTTTAAAAAAATAATTAAGTTTAAAAAATAAATAAATTTTGGTGGACTTTCCACACAGCACTATCTAGTACCAAACTAAGCTAACGCTTGTAATATGTAATATAATAATATATAACACCCAGACAAAGAACAAACATAAACTATGTTCATCACAAAAATGTTTGTTCTCGGTGGGGATCGAACCCCCGACCTACGGTACAGAAGACAAAGCTACTACCGACTGGGCTGTGAAGGCTGTCATATAATATAAATATGGGGTATACCCTTATTTCTATCTATATGACTTTTGACTTAAACTTTGGTACTTGCCCTCCACAGAGAGCTCTACTACTCTTAGGCCCTTATTCATATTGGTCACTAAGCGCTTCATTAGCTTATTACACCGATCATTTGGTTTTGTCTTTCTTCGTTGACATGAGATTGACAGTGACAAGTATATTCTTTAAAGCCGCTATAAAATGGCGGGGAATGAATAGGAGGGCTTGTGTTTAACCTGATGCGTAACAGTCAGTACGAAAAAACTTTTTGCGTACTCCACGACCCAGAAATAAGTAGGTTACACATAAAACATTCCAATGCCTTGATTAAAAATACCTACTGCAGATAAAATATGAAATTCTACCTACAGTCAAAGAAAAATCAGGTTTCCAAAGGTTTTATTAAAATAACTCCGCTCAAAGAGCCTTTGGTGGAGTATTTACTACGTTTTATTTTATAACAAAGAAAAAGAGTAAAGAAGTGAACATTGTTTTATGAAACTTTATTATTTCTCAACGATTCAAAATTTCGCTGGTCCAGGTAATCAGGAAAAGTAAACGGTTTTAAGTCATGCGTGTAAAAAAGGGTTGTGTTCTACAATCTTTTGACTGAAGAATAAACAGATAGACTACATGGTGTTGAGTTATATCTCTTACTTATTTTTCATGTTGTGTCACTAATTTATTTTACAAGGATCATATAAAAGAGCGGTAGGAACCGAGCCGTAATTTTGTTCCCCGTTCTTCTAGGCTTTGGTTGCGTGGAACTAGCACAGAGTCATCTAGTTTTTTTTTACTTTGACTTTGATTTAGAACATATTTTAGTTTAATTTGATCTTAAATTAAGCTATATAAATACAAATGCACTACTAGCGTTCCAGTTGTCGGAGCCAAACCTGCACCTATAATCTCATCTCCATTTTTTAGCACCACTAAAGTTTGTTTAATCCACTAAGAATTGTAGTAATCTTGCTAATGACGTAATTTAGACCGGTTGTTAAAAATAACCCAATAACACATCTAGCACAAACTTTGAAAACAAACAAAAAATATGTTTAACGATGTTAAGTGTTGGTGTAATGGACCAGCTGGCTCGTTTATTGTTTCTATAGAATAAAGAGCATTAATAAAAACAATATCTTTTTGCAGATAAAATTCTTCATCTCAACTAATTATTTGAAAAAAATTGTGATATGACATGGATTTTAAGTACATTCCGAGCAAAGGCTAACTCCGAGGACTTAGAACTGTTAGGTTTTACGACACGCAGCTGATTCATTCATAATGTTTTCCTTCACCGTTTGGGATTACTGGCACTCTGACTATATCTTCGGACATCCTCTTATAGAGATGTGAGGCGATATCTACCGTATCTGGGGATTTAATTCGTAACATTTTTTTATTGTTTATACCTTGCCAGTGTCAAGTGATATAGTCCATAGTCAAGTCGGCCGTCATTTGTTTTTTTCATGATTTTCATAATTTTGAAGAAGGCTTTCTTCAAAAAATTCGATACATTTTCGATCAGATCAGGATGTCACATAATTCACATTCATTCTAAATGACACTTTGGGCTAAGACCGTAAGTAATGTCGGTTGAAATGCCACCGCAAATTACACAACACAACTCGAAATAACTCTAGAAAAACTATTGTAATGAAGCTATGTTGCTTCCTTATATGTCCGAAAACGAATCCTTATAGGTAATAATCTTTTTATAAGTGAACGCTTGTCAAAAATTACTTTCATGCAACAGATATTGTGCACAAACCCATTTACATGCGTATATTTAAAGATTGTAAATACCTAACTACATGTAGTAAAACCAGCTCAGTGCCAAGACAATACACGAGTTAACGCAAAAAGTGGGCTGTAATAATAGTTATCATAATGCAAGCTATTTTCGCGCCCGAACATCTTGTTAAATATTATTATGAAATCAACGGTAGTCTAAACTACCGATCGAATTAAGATTAGTAAAGTTCTTTGCAAAAGGCTCATCAGAAAAACTCCATTCCTATTTCTGGCGCCAAGCAGCGTAGCTATGTTTTGGTTTGAAGGGTGTGGATGCCGGTGAAAAACAGACATATTAAGAGGCTTAGCATCTGTATGCCTCAAGTTGATAGACGCAAGTCAGTGCATCGTAGGACATGTTTATCGTGCGCGATGATGGAGGCATTGCGGTGTCCTATAAAACGTATTCATATTGGCCGCTGAGCACTCTATTACCTAAATTGACCGAAAACTTTTTGCTTTTCGTCGAAGTCTGCTCTTTGACTCCTCAGATCTTGAGTTTATATTTAATGTGAGGGTACGAGCGAAGCGGAGGGTAAGGGAACCAAGCGTGAGGATAAAGTTCTCGATGTTTTTTTTTTTCTTTTTTCGATATATCTCGGATCTTTCATGCGTCAGTTGAAGCATTGATTTATGAAATCACGGATCAAAAACATTTTAAAGCAAGTTCATCATTGAAACGTGTTTATGTGATCTACAAATAGATACGGCATTGCAGAATACTCGTAGTTACAAGATGTCTGCGCCCACGCAGATAAATAAAAATATCGTATATTTTTTCTTAACTAACGCTTTGGATTGCGAAATCATTATTTTATGATTTTGATAATTGGCCTGCCTATATTTTCAGACGATATTATGTAACACATACATAAGTTTTTGATAAATTAACTTATTACCATGATGCAAAAATTCAAAAGCCGAGAAACGAAATTATCCGACAAAACGGTTTTCAGTCGCGGTAACATCAAAAACGTTAATTTTCAATCAAAACGGCTCGTTTTCAGTTACAAAGTTAGAAAATTATTAATTTCTATGCAAAGTACTTTGCGTGCGCCGTTTCAACGGTCATTAACATATTTCGCCGTAATTACTTGCCAAGATGTTCACTTACACTTCACTTTTATTAAGACTTTCTTTTTCTGAAACGCATCTAAGTGAAGGCTCATACTTAACAATCATGAAAACATGGGGCACTTGCCGTCTCGTTTATTTTATTTATTTAACCAAATCCACAGCTCTAGTAGCGAATAAGTGGGTACCTTAAGGGTCCGGTGACAGCGGCTCGCAATTTCGAGGTGCGATTGGCTATTATTTCATTTTATTTCATTTCGGGGAGGTTGTTTGAAAGAATAACTCTAAAGAAACACGCATAAATACTGTTCGAACACAAATAATACAATAATATAAGGGAAATGTGCTTGAGTCAGAAATCATTTTGGTATTAGGTAAATGTAAGACCAAACATACTAATACCAAAATGATTTCTGATTCGGGCATGTTTCCCTTATATTATTGTATTATTTGTGTTCGAACAGTATTTATGCGTGTTTCTTTAGAGTTATTTTTTCAAACAACCTCCCCGAAATGAAATAAATGAAATAATAGCCAATCGCACCTCGAAATTGCGAGCCGCTGTCACCGAAGCCTTAAGTGAATGCTCTTAATAGATCATAAAAACATAGGCATTTTTACGTCTGTTTTATTTACCAAAACCGCTAAAGTTATAAAAAATTTAGCATTTAACACAAGTAAGTGCATGTAGCGATAACGCCTCTGCATTAAAACTGGTAAAATAAACGACTATCACCAAGCAAAACTAATAGATTCCATAAATTTATATAATACTTATTATTTTTATTTTATTAATTATATTATTTTATATAATTTATATATTAAGAGTGTTGTTATTCAAAAAGTATCAAATGAATTTAAAAGAGAATACATAGAATCTGTGCTTAATGCAGATAAAAATATTACAAGCTTTGCTTAGTTGTCGATACGTTATTTAGATTTATTTATTTAAATTCACAAAACAATATGTTGTAGTACTTTGCATAGCAATTATGCAATAATAGAAAAAAGTTACAGTACATACATTCTTAGTGTTATTTACAATGAAGAATAAAGATTATGACAATTGTATGGTGTTGCATGCTGAGAGATGTCAGTTATCCAGTCATATGTCATTATGTGACTGAGTCAAAGCGTCATTTGAGCCGGTGATAGAAGCCCGTGAAGAGCGCGCCTGCGCCCGCCTATGAACGAATGTTATTGTATTATGATAGTGATAATGACATTGTTAGGTGAGCCAGGTGCGTACCTGCCAGTTGCCCACGCGCACCGGACGGCTCCAGTCCTCCAGACTAGCACTCACGAACGAACTGAGCTCGCTTCTGCTCCACCGCTATTTTTAAACGCCTATAATTTTATTGTTTCGAGCGAAATCTCACAGGGCGACAAGTTCGCGCGGCGGCCGGCACTCTAATGCCAATGCTTCCAGTACTTTAATGAAAACGTCCCTAAGTTCCAGCGTCACGCAGTAAACATATAAAAACAATTGAATTCAGTCCAAAATGGTGACCTTTGGATCATAATTCGGTCAGTGGTCTGAAATTCTTGTAACACTTGCTTCATATCTATCAAAGACGTCACTTTGGAAATGCACATGCGATTTGTTCCTCGTTTACCGGATTATTTTACACAATTGTTTTAAAATCTAGCCACAAAAGTGGACTGACCAAAATATTTAGATCAACTTCTTTACCAGAAAATAGTTTTTATAACATTTAGTGATTTCTTATTTGTCATGGCTAACAAAACACCCAAAAAAATTATGAGTAACTTTGAAAAAAGATTTTTAATAAAAAATACTATTCTCGTTTCAAAAGCCAGACGGAATCGTATAAAGCGCTTTACGCTTATTTTACCTGTTAACATTTTCCACGACAAAGGAACACATCTAAATGAAAAAACTCCTGAATTTTCTCTCGTATTTTTTGCTACTTTGCCGTGTTATTTTTCAGTTTTCCAGTTCTCGACGACTTTTGTCTGGCAACAATGATATTTGTTAAGTCTAGCCTTGACTTCTCGTGACAAATTAGTGTTTATTATTGTCAGTTAACACTGGTTGATAATTATCTATCTTACATAATATGAATATTTGATGTGAAGAATATCTTTCAAATTAGATGGTTTGGGTAACTAAACAGGAGCATGGTGTGCTGATTGTGAATGGGACTGTTGGGAGGGGAAGACCTCGGTGAACGTATCTGGATCAGATAAAAAACATTTTAGAGAAAGGCCGGGTCAAGAGACCCTTAACCAACGAGCATGTATGAAGAATGTCATGAGATAAAATGAAGCGAAAATAGTATGTAAGATCGTAGGAAATCCGTGGTCTCTGACTACCCCTATGGAAATAGACGTAAATTTATGTATGTATATAAACAGTAATCCAACTTGAGTTTAAAATAAATCCATCAGTTTAACTGCGTTTCACGGCCTGTTGGGCATTACGGCGATAATGGCTCGGCTAATGTGTAGCGACGGCTCACCCGACAAACGAATATCACTACCTATTGTACCGATAAATTTACAGTGCTTCAAGTATTTCAAAATAATTCTTAAGACGTTTTTGACTAGCAGATACAACGGTGGAATAAAAATAATAATAATTGTTTGCTTGAAATGGTCACAAAAAATCTTTTACTAATTTTGTTCTAACAATAAGTTTTATTGTGTTCTAAGTCACAATTCTTTAGCATAAATATAAATTATATAATAATAAAAATTTGTTGTGTGAAATGGCTACAAACAATATGTGTTAATAAATTAAATAAATAATAAATAAAAAAACTACTTTTGTTTTTATAATACATTTTTCATAGGCAAGTTTTCCGAGTTCTGAAACAAAGTTTTAAAGCATCTATTTACCGTTACAAAATCTAATGTTACCCTTGACAAGCAAAACGTTCGGGATTGGTGGCACGTACTCGTAGCACTTAGCGTACCCGTAGACCCCGCTACGAGAAATCGTAGCTTGTTTGTTATAACATTTTATGTTCATGTTTCTAATTTTATTTTACAAGGTCTATTTAAGCTACGACAAGAACGAATGGATTTTTTTTATTATAAGTGTTACTTAATATCATTATTCTTTAGAGAATTTTCTGATTTCTGATCACTGAGAATCAAAAAAGAAACGGTAATTTAAGAAAAATTAACGTTTCTTTTTTCAATATTGAAATACATTTTACAAGTAGGTAACTTAAAGTTTGTATCTATGATATCTGCAAAGCGTAAAACTGTGTCACAGATACCAAAGACCTTCTCCAGGGAATCCCTAGTGA
Source organism: Plemyria rubiginata (assembly GCA_963576535.1). Classification (NCBI taxonomy): domain Eukaryota; kingdom Metazoa; phylum Arthropoda; class Insecta; order Lepidoptera; family Geometridae; genus Plemyria; species Plemyria rubiginata. The sequence continues at coordinate 7,084,508 of OY754926.1, forward strand.
TTATTAAATAGATTGTTATCTATTTTTAAAAATACAAGTTATCGCTATTTCACTGAAACAGCGATAACATGTATTCTTTAAGTGTAAAATGGTTTTAAAAGGTTACAAAATAAGTGTTTTAAAATAAGCAATGGCACTGACACCCACATCAAAACCAACTGTTTGAACTGTCATTTTTATAACGCAGAAAATTTATAATATTTTTCTCGACAAAGTTTATTTAAATTCTCCTTTAAACCGAAATGATACGTTTTATTCGCGTCCCAAATAATATCCACTCGAAACCGCACTCATTATCTTTTTATTTGTGAACGACGCGCACAATTTAAAAATATTGTTTTGCTATAGTGTCGAAATATTGGGTAATTGGTTGGTACAGTTTTTGTTTGGTTGAGTTTTATATACATTTGGAGGGGTAATTTTTTTTATACAACTAGCTGATGGAACAAGCAGATGGTCCACCTGATGTTAAGTGGTAACCATCACCTATAAACAAAACATTGCCACGTAGGTCACGCACAATAGGAACGTGCCCTACGATGCACTGCCCTGCGTCCATCAACTTGAGGCATACAGATGTTAAGCCTCATGTGCCTGTAATTACACCGGCGACCACACTCTTCAAACCGAAACACAGCGTTGCTGCTTGGCGGTAGAAAAAGGCGTGGTGGTAGTACTTCCCCGGACGAGCCCTTCACAAAGAGCTCTACTACTCTTAGAGGTAAGCTGCGACACGAGTTTTACTTGTGCAGTTTTTAGTGTTCATTTATGTTTTATGTTCACTTAATAAATAAATTTCAATTTTTTTATTTATTTATTAAGTGAACATAAAACATAAAAGAACGAATATATCTCTTCTTCTTGTGAATATCAGTGTTTTTAAGACGTTTCAAGATGATCCTTGTGATTTTATTGATTAGACATTTTTTGAATTTGAATTTATCTTTGTTTGCAGATTTCTCAACTGTTTCATATACAGGGTAGGTTTCATATACAGGACCTCTCATAGAACAATTTTTTGCAGCTGATGACCCCATCGAACCTCTAGTTGCGTTTGCGTTTTTTTTATCTACGACTTTTTGGCACTGTATATTTTGTACATATATATTTTTCATTTTGTAAATACTTGTACCTATCAATTGTAATTTTCTTTTCTTAAACATGCGTGGAAATATTGTCATTACTTCTATGTAAAGAACACGCGAAAAAACGGAAATCACTTCCCGGCGCGTTATTTGAATTTGGAACGAAGAGTGCGCCGGCAATGTTTTATGAAACGCTGTTTCATACAACACACAATCACAAAGTCCTAGCCTGCGGCTCGGCCTTCAAACCCATACTCGACCTGCAATTGCCTATTTCGCTGCCTTTGCAATAATGTACTACTATTATTCTTCATGTCAAAGTTATTAGCGTTTTAGCTAACTTATTCATTCGCAAATCTTCGTCGCGCTTCCGTTGGTTTGAGCTTACCCTTAGGTCTAGCTACCTACTATAAGTACTACTGTAACACTACACTTTGTAAACAAAAATAAATAAATTTTGAATTCGAATTTGAAAGTATTTTATACACTGTACCCAAACTAGTGAAACGACCAAGACTAGTACCGCTCAATTTTTATTGGTACTCTCAAAATATGGTGCGATTTATGTATTGTTGGGGCAAAACGAAACACTAAAATAAGGATCAGAAAAATATTTACGATCGATGTTTTGCTATATTTTATATTCGTACGTGTTACTTACAATCTGAGTATATTTTTGGCAATAGGGCTTTTTAAAGTTTTTTTAACTATCAGTTAAACGCGCCTAGAAATATGCAGCAGCAGTTTCCGAGTCATCATCATTAACATCATCAGCTTGAAGAAGTGAAGCTGGGCATAAACCCCCCCATTTACATTTGCAGGAACCTAAGAAAAGGAAGAAGGGAAAAGAGTGTAGAGTTATTTGTGAAGGGCTCGTCCGGGGAAGTACTACCACGACGCTTTTTTCTGCCGCCAAGCAGCAACGCTGTGTTTCGGTTTGAAAAGTGTGGTCGCCTGTGAAATTAAATGCACATGAGGCTTAACATCAGTATGCCTCAAGTTGATGGACGCAGGGTAGTGCGTCGTATGGCAGGGCCCGTTCTTATCGTGCCTTACTTACGAGGCAATGCTTTGTTACAGGTGATGGTTACCACTTAACATCAGGTGGGCCAACTGCTTGTTCCCATCAACTAGTAGTAAAAAAACAGTTCTTCAGTGGTCGCCAGTGAAGAACCTGAGATTTTCCGAGAACCTAACACCAACGCTGCGGTCACCAATTTACCTGCCAATGTAATTAATGATGTTATTGTAATTAACTTGAAGTCAGTAGATAGAGATAGATCAAGTTCCAAAAATATCCTTGAATTTATTTATGATTAGAAAGTTATTTACAACACTAACCCCCAGTTTCTGAAAGGCCGATCAACACTAATCGGCTGTCAAGTCACTTGCTATCTAATTTGAAGTAACAGCTGAAATAGTTAGTGACTTGACAGCCGATTAGCTTTGATCCAGCTTTCAGAAACCGGGGGTCAAACTAGCGAGCTAAATACTACTTAGCATTTCTTCCAGTTAACCTTTCTGTTAGTTGGAGTGGGTGAAAATTCTTATAATGTACAGGTTGAAAAAATACCACTTCCTGAACAAAGTTCTGCAAAAGTTCAATACTTTGCTAAAATGTATGAAACAGCTGTTTCACACTGTTGTTTACTTAAAAATAGTTGTTTAAATAGATCATATTATTTGACTTTAAACCAGTGAAATTTTCGGGAGTGTTGTTACAGCTTGTGTATCTCCTCAAACATATGTAGCTATAAACTAAATATAACTAGAGAAGGATTATATTCAACAGTGGACATCCTGAGGCTGAGATGATGATAATAAACCACCGCAATGCATACTTAGTATTGTTCGATCTGCTTCCACTCAAGTGCGCTATGCTTAAAGAAATAAGATTCAAAATCGTTTGTTTAAAACTGTCGAGTCGATAAGGTTGAAAATCGTGTCAGCTCGAAATTTTATGAACGACTATCCTGTGTACTGTGTAACAGAACAGAAATTATTAGGCTGCGTCAACTGAATAAGGTCGAAAATCGTGTGAGCTTGTGAAAGTATACGAAAGAGTGGAGATCTATCAATGTCGCCTCCAAGGTCGGCGCAGACGCAGCGAACGTATTTCGAGACCGGATTGCGCAATGGAAGTCTTGGACAGGACCGGATTTGGGACAAGTATTTGAAAAAACATTCGAATAACACAATGCTTAGTGTTGTTTTTAACAGAGTAAAAAAAGGTTCTCAATGTAACATATTTTTTTCGTTTGTTTTCCTTTAGCACTTCAAGTCAGTTTTTATTTGCCAAATTAAAACGCCTCAAACAAAAATTAACCTGTTTATATTTCTTTAAATTTATAAAAAAAAGTTATTTGCATACTACAACTTAAGATTAAGCGGAGGTATAAATCAAATGCACAAACCATATTAATTCCCCGGACAAGCCTAAAGTGCTCTAAAGAAGGTACTCTTTTATTTTTAATTTTTGAAACTATCATAGTTATGAATATAACTTTCATTTGAAAATTCATTCTTTTTTCTATCGAATAGGAAGTGACAATGAAACCAGTAGTAGTAGTGTGGTTCGCAATAAAAGAGTGCGAAAGAGGGTAGATCGGTTTATCATTACCATTTTTTTACTCGTGTGGACGTCAGATCGACCCGTGATCATGGTGCATGCAACTGTGCCGAAATATCGGGAAACAATCAAACTCACAAATCATAAGTATCCCGTGTTAGGGTTTGTATATTTTGTAGGCATTTTAATGTTGTTTTAAATAAAATTATCATCATTCCGAAGCACTGTTAATGTTTTAGTTCATATTTATTTTATGCTGGCAACAATTTAAAGGTAGCATTCATTTGTTTTTCTTAGAAGATATTTTTTATTTGGTGTTGGCAACTACTTTTAAAATAGTGTGTTTCCGGAGTCGATGGTTTTTTGTGGCCTGACGATCGGTGGAATGTTGCGCTTGGTTGTTGGCCAATCACAGGGCTGTCTCTGGCTGTCAAAAGAATATGGTTGTTGACGGACTCAGCCTGTGATTGGCTAGCGCGCAGGAAACATGAAGTCAATCGGGGAGCTAGGATAGAATATAGATGGTCAACGAAAAAGTTCTAGGAGTTTGGAATACTGGTGTTCTGAAAGAAATGGGACATTCTGTTCTTGACCATTCTGGAAGTGACTAGTAAAATTAAATGAGACTGTATCTGTAATAAATTGTGTTACAAAGTCTTGCTGTTCCTCATTTTCTACGAAGTCCTGATATAGTAGCTGGTTTTACACCCGTTTCAAATGAAGAAAGAAAGAAAGAAAGAAAACATATTTATTTCGTCCCACAAACACAAGTAAGTACTTACTTAAAACTAACAGAAAATAAAATTATAACCTACACTAATAAAGAACCTACCTACCGTTGTGCGGGGCAAAAAGGTCACGTCTCAGCTTAAATGCTGAAAGTTATTCTTTTATTTGTGTTTGAATTGTCGTCCTAAATTCACATCTGGTTTCAGCGAGCGCTTTCTAAGCTACTCTTTTCCTGAAACTGCCTAATTACCATAGTTTCTTCCGCTTTCTCACATCAGTTGACAAGTGCAACACAACATTAAAATACACGTTTAAAAATATTTAAACAGTTCAGCAGGGCTGTCGACTGAAAACCTCATTTCCGTTGCTAAATGCAGCCATTCGTCATAATAGAAATATGCGAGTTTTATAGCCAAGAAAACGCAGTTTTAGTAAGTTAAAAAACACATCAAATATATTAACTTTAAATACCAATAACCCCTTTATTGCAAATTTTAAAAAATATTTTAAAAATTTCATTATTATAAAAAATGCACTACTCGTAACTTTTCTTTTAACAATTGGATTTAAATAATCATTATAACGATATTTTGTCGCCTAATCAAAATATATAAAACCGCGTATTTATGTTTTTTGTATCAACATTACAACCATTTTAAATTGATTTTTTTAAAGGATGTTTTCTGACTAGTTTCGGCTACGTTCAAGTAACAATGTAACAATGTGGTCGCCCAGCGGCCAAAATGGCAATATTCTAGAACGTCACACGAACATCTGCTAACTGTTGGTAGAAAAAGATGTTGGTTTGTTTAAAACTTTTCAATTTCCACATCCCGAACAACACTATGTTTTGGCTTTTCTTTCCAAATCAAAACAATATAATTAAATGCATGTTTTGGTAATAATTTCAAACACTTTTAGCCACAGACGTTTCAGCTGACCCGTGGGCAGACACGATGTTGGGTGATTATTCGTCCCACGATCCAGGCATTGTTGGCATCAAGCGAATACTAAATTGTATATCTATAGGTAGATAAATGTATTTGAGGAGTAAAAGTGTCAATGGCCTTTTAAAAATGCTAATTGCATAGTGTATTGTATTTACCGAATAACTTCTAGTTAATACAAGTCTTGCATGAATTAAATATTTCAAATACCATTGCAAACTAATAATTACAGAAAAAGGATACATAGATAGAATTTAGTTTATGGCACACAACTTATAAATATAACAAAAAACAAACTTAAAACTACAAAGTACAATGGGCAGCCTTGTAGTAGCCTTGTTGTTGTAATTGAAAGAAAAAATTAAATCTGTAAAGATAGAGTGGTGATTTATGTAATAAATAAATAAATATATTTTTTTTAATTTTTGTGTGTATACGAGTAAGTAGTAGTACTATATTTCCTTCAAACTGAAACACAGCAATGATGATGATGATCATACTTAAGGACACTCGTTCAGCTTAGTTTATTATTACTACTTATTAACTCTGACACTATAAACAACGAGTCATCACATGTCACGCCGCTTAATTAAGTTATAGTCAATACCCAAAACAGCAGAGCTCGATCATTGGTGTCTATCATAATGTCATTTCTGTGACGGGAATTGGCAAATATTGGGATTTAATAAGAGTGACATTAGAGCGCCGCGGGGTTATTATGTAAAAGCAGCAGTAACGACAACACCAGTACGGCGTGTAGACTGTAGAGCAGTAGGTACTAAGAGTAGTAGAGCTCTTTGTGAAGGGCTTGTCCAGGGAAGTACTACCACCACGCCTTTTTTGTCGCCAAGCAGCAACGCTGTGTTTCGGTTTGAAGAGTGTGACGCCGGTGTAATTACAGGCACATGAGACTTAACATCTGTATGCATCAAGTTGATGGACGCAGGGCAGTGCATCGTAGGGCATGTTCCTGTCGTGCGTGACTTACGAGACAATGCTTTGTTATAGGTGATGGTTACCACTTAACATCGTGGGCCATCTGCTTGCTCAATCAGCTAGTAGTATAAAAAAACAAAAGACATTACTACAACAATACCAGTACGGCGTGTACTCGTAGAGCGATCGGTTGGTTGAGAAAAAGCTGGAAACTATTATTTTCCTGACGTCAGTAGTCTTGAGTTTCGTTTTTTAAGAATAACATTGGCAATGATATGATTCGTAGCAAGTATCTACGATTCTCTACGCCGTAGAGGCACTGCAGAGTCTACGAGCGTACGAAGTCGTGGAATATTATTTTAGTGAAATCGTTTGATTCAGTGAGAATAGGTAGCGCCTAACAGTGAATTCACATGTAGATTGTATTAATAGCGCCCCTCGGTTTCACCCGCGCAGATTTAAATTCTGGTATTCCCACGGGATAAAAAGTAGTCTATGTGTTATTCCAGACTATAATATATATTTATGCCAATTTTCACCAAGATCCGTTAAGCCGTTCTGGAGTTATAGAGTAACAAACATCCATCCATACTTACAAACTTTTGCATTTATAATATTAATTAATAGGATTTATATAGAGATGCCCTTAATGTTTCTCTGACACTCATCACGAAATAACTATACTTGAAAGTTAATAGAAATTAAAATTACATAATTAAATAAAACGTTATTTAAACTTAAGTTATAAAACGCAGTCGCTGTTTTTAAGCTACACTTTTTAACAGCAGTTTGATAATTCAGACAACGACCATGAATCAAGTTGATTTTAATAATAAAGTTTCTCATTTTCTTAGTAGTTAAATAAAATACAGGTGACGGCTACCACATAACTTCAGGTGTGCTTTTTAGTTTTTCAATTAACAGGTAGGTACTATAAAATATCGTCAACAAGTACCTATTTAGTTAAGGTTAAAAAAAATAGAGTAACGTCACACACAAAATTAAAGAGAGATGATTATAGGAATCCTTGCCAGTTCGACCAAGAACAAGTAACATAACAAGAGGGGAGGAGTAGGGGAAGGAAGGTTAGATCAAAGTCATTGCTGTCAGAATTTCAGTACGAGTGTTGTTCATCTGTTTATCATTTCCTGCTAGAATAACACACTGCGTCGTATTCTCTAGATTACGAACGATCTAAAATCGCGTGTGTCATCGTAAAGTTAGATTTTTACGAGAGGAGGAAAACAATACATACGATACAATGTTATTTTTAGGGTTCCGCGGTAAAACAATAGAGAGCTTTGTTGTTTTGCGAAAATTCTGAGACTGAATAAAATGGATGGGTTTGTTTTATGAACTTCATGCTCTTTAAACTCGAGTTTCTGCTGGTTTGTTCTGCGGCGAAGAATATATTTCGTTTGCACATCAATATTTTTAAAGATATAAAATAACTAAACTAAACTAGTTTAGTAGGATCGCGATCAACCAAGCAATAATATAATTTTGTGCCAAACAAGCTTTTTTTCAGAAACATACGGTGCGTGCCCGAAAGGAGTCTGTTTGAGGCATTAAAATTACCTAAAGATTTTCACCAGTGTTTCAAAAGAAGCCAGTGACACGACAAGAAGAAGCACGCAGGGTAGTGCATCGTAGGGCACGTTCCTATCGTGCGTGACTTATGAGGCAATACTTTGTTATAGGTGATGGTTACCACTTAACATCAAGGGGGCCGTCTGCATTCAATCAGCTAGTTGCATAAAAAAACAACTAACCTAAGCATCCGCATCGTAGGCGTAAGATTTCTAGATTGTAGTATCTGTAATCTGTATTGTATTGTTGTATACCTAAACATAATATGCATAGTAGACGTATACCCGTATAAGAAATCTCTACCGAATTCGAGCATGTCATCTACATCGATCGCAGGATTAAACGACAATGGCAGGAGTGAGGTTCACGTGCCGAGAACCGTCGTGTTAATTAACAATTTCATGATCGACTGGACCCCAGGATTATGGCCCAATAAACAGAGATTCTCAAAATGAGGCACCCCAATGGAATCACAGAGGAGGATAGATGATGATAGAGAATAACCCTCTTATTCATAATCCCTGTCATTTTATAGCGGCTCTATAGAGTATTCTTGTCAGACAACAGACTTATTGGTCTGATAAGCTAATGGCACCTCAGTGAGCATATTAATAAAATATATGTCTGAAGGACATATAAAGAAAGAAAGAAAGAAAGAAAGAAAATACATTTATTTTGGACACACACGATACATACACTTATAATAATTACAGCAAGAAAATAAAATAAAACATTAATAATAATAATAATAATATTTATTTTCTCAGACCGCAGCATAAAGTAGGTATTAGGTACAATAATAATATTTATACAAATGAACATGTAAGCGCTGATTTTTAGGTGTTATGACATGCAGAGCCTGCACTAAGATTAGAAATCTTGTGTCGCAGGGTCTGCGTAGCCTTCGTTTGATACAACAGCAAGCGAGCAGTATTATTGTGTTATATATATATCAGTATTATTACCAAAAGCACGACAGAAAAGCAAACACGAGAAGACAAACAAGAACAATTGCAGACATGTCGCCGTACTTTAAATTCTTTCTAAATGCAATCTCAAAAGAACTAGTGTGACGATAAGAAGATGAAAGTGTGTTCTGCCATTACATTTAAAATCTAGCACCGGTGGTCTAGTGGGAGTGACCCCGCCTTCCGATCGTAAGGTCGCAGGTTCGAATCCGGTCGTGCACCAATGGATTTTTCTATCGAAAAATTTATGTGCGAAATGCCAGTGCTCTTAAACGGTGAAGGAAAACATCGTGAGGAAACCAGTTAGTATTCTAACAGCGGCGATGGGCTTGCAACCTGTCACGTATGGAATACTAACTACTGCAAAATGTGGGTATGTGCCAAATGTAATGTTTGGACGTACCTCTGACTACCCCCCTTAGACATCCTCAAAGAATTTTGAATTAGTACCTACTTGGTACTGGGAGATCTGAAGGGATATCTACCGTGCCTGGGGATCAAAGTCGTGAAGCTGTTTCAGTTTTTTTTCATTTAAAATCTATTACAAAATAAATAATTAATTATGAACTAGCTGCCGCTCACTGCATAGTTTCATTATGAACATTGATTAATAACATTGACATTTAACGTATTTTCATATTCCCTTCATTGGGTTGCTTTATTTTCTAACAGTATCCGTATTTTTTTCAGCCCTGTGATTCCTACGACCTTTACGATGTCGTCGACCCATCGCGCTTTCGTTCGGCCAATGGTTTACTCCACCGGCCATCACCACCTCTGGCAAGATAATACTACAATAAATATTTTTATCTTTATCTTAATACTAAATAAACAAATAAATAATGCTGGACAATCCACACAGCACTATCTAGCCCCAAAGTAAGCTATTCAAAGCTTGTGTTATGGGTACTAGATAACTGATATACTTAATACATTATATACTTACATAGATACTGGTCCTTTAAGAAAAGTTTGAGATACACTGCAGAGTATTACCTGCTTTGTTAGGGTACAAACATCGTCTTGGTCAGAATGGTGTCTATACTGCGGGTATCAATTAGGTTTTGAAGACGTGATCAAAGTAATCGCCTCGTATGGTATTGCTAGGGTTTTAGGAGACCGCAAAGTAAGTGGTAAAACCGCCCTATGAACTACAAACTCCAACTACCCACCTCTTTACGGGATTAATACTTCAATAATAACGTCACATAGATAAGCGAAATAATAGTTGTGTTATGTTTGTATTTTAAAGTAATTTTTATGCCATACTAGTTGCGCCCCGCGGTTTCACCCGTGCAGTATTCCCACGGGATAAAAAGTATTAAGCCGTGCTATTCCAGACTATAATCTATTTCTATGCCAAGTTTAATCCAGATCCGTTCAGCCGTTCCAGCGTGAAAGAATAACAAAAATCCATCTATCCATCCATCCATACTTACAAACTTTAATAGTAGTAGGATTATTCTTTTGTATTTGTATTTTTGTGTGATTAACGTATACTATATCTGTACTATGAAACTCACAGAATCTGATTATCATGGCCATAGCAGGGCCATAATAAATAGATTCTGTGAGTTTGATTTTAGTACTATAAATGGGGAAAATTTTATACCATGACAATTGAAAAAATTCACTTTTAAACTTATTTGTCCATTTCTTCCCTACAATTCTGATTTGAAGAAAAACATTATAACTAATAGATTAACGCCTAGATGTATGTTGTATCAATGTGTACGTAGGTACACATTGATACAACATACATCTAGGCGTAGTAAATCGAAAGATAGATTACTGTAGAGTAAAATCGTTATCCATACTACTACGAAAAGCCTGAAGTTGAAATCTATCTTTCACCAGTGACGTCAGGGGTTGGCAAATTAGTTCGTGTAGAGAACAATAAAACTAATAGGATTTACTCGCAATTCCTCAATTCATATGCAACAACGGTGCCAAGTTTTGATGTGCCAAGCCCTATCCAGGTTTATTATTTCTGCTTTATTTTATCTAGAAAAAAAGCTGCGTGCTTTTAAATTGTAATTATTGCATGTATGTGCCCGCACGTAGTTTTAAGTATATAGGGCTGAAATACTTTATGTGTGAATGCTGAAATAAACGTATTATTATTATTTAGACCATATTGACACTAACAGAAAAAGATACACCTCGACAAGATATAAGATCAGAAATAAGGAAATCCATGTAAGAACCTATTAAAGAACCATAGCTAGATACAGATAGAATTAGCAATTTGAAATGACATTGTTTAGCTAATTAATTCCCATGCCTCATGTCAAATATAGCTTCACAGCTCAGTAGGAAGTAGCTCTGCCTACTGCGCTGTAGGCCGTGGGTTCAATTCCCACCGAGAACATTTGTGTGTTGAACATAGATGCTTGTTCCACACCCTTCATAGCTCAGTTGGTAGTAGCTCTGCCTTCTGCGTCATCCCACACACTTGTTCGATTCCCACCGAGAACAAAAATTTGTGTGTTGAACATAATGATCGGGTGTTTGTTGTACAATAAGTATGTATTTACAGAAAAAAGTATATAATATATATTATATCAGCTATCTGGTTCCCATGTTACAAGCTTTGGCTTAGTTTAGAGCTAGATAGTGCTGTGTGGAAAGTCCACCAATATTTATTATTATTTATAACAAACAACGGCAAAACATTAAATTGTGCCAAGTCTAGACATGCTCTGTCTAGCTTTTCGATCAGACAAGAACAGGTTGTAGGTCTTAGCTTACAAACAGCTTCACAACTTTAACCCCAGTCACGGTAGACATCTTTAAGCTTTGTCAATAATGTTAGCTCTCAATATCTCAACACCCACGGATGTCGCAGCATTATCGAACAAGGCTGGTCGTTATTCTAAATCCAACTGGTGACCTTGTTGGTCCGACCGTTTGCATCATTCTGTGTAAAAATCTAGTCTAGTCGCCGTTAGAACTTCATAACTTTGTAACGAGCCAGGGTTGACTCCTTTCAAAATAACAATTATTTCAAATAGATAATTAATGCATCGAACAATAGAAATATAAAAAAATATATTGGCAGACGAACCCTTTTTGATTTTCAAAGAAACAAGCAAGAACAAAAAAAATATGGGTCTTGGGTTTATTCTACATAATATTTATTTTATAGAACAAAGAGTTTTATTGCGAGCGTGCAATTTGCATTGTTTTAGGAAAGATTTAGTTAGAAAATAAATTTACACAATTCTAAGGGACTTTTGCCAAAACCGAAAAAAGGGAATTCCCGAATGCAATAGTTGCGTAAAATTCATCGTAAAATACCAGAAAATAAATGTACACAATTCTAAGGGACATTTTGTCAAAACTGAAAAATGGGAATTCCCGATTGCAATATTTGCGTAAACTTCATCGTAAAATACCCTTTGTCAAGCGTGTAGAGTTTTAGAACTTTGTGGATTTCGAAATAATGCATGGTGGAGTTTCCCATTTGAAAGACAGTGCAGTTGAGCGTAGCTTGGGAGTTTGGCGTTATGGAGGGGGTACGGTGTCGATGGGATATAAGCGAGGGATTTCGTAAGACAAGAGTCAGTTAGTTCGAGCGTTCGTACGAGTTAGTTGTTTTGGAGCAGACAAGTGAAGTAGTTAAAGAAAGAGGGATAGTGTGGTAATGTGGTACGTTGGTAAAGGAGCGCGTGAGTCTATGTGTCAATTGTTATCTGAAATCAGTTATTTATTTTATTTATTTATTATTTATTTTATTTTATTTTGAAATTTTATTTGGGATTTCGTTTTTATAATAGTAATTGTTATGTAAAAGTAAGTAGATATGTTCACGTTATAGGCAATTTGGGTTATTTCTGAATTATCATCACGGATAATTCTTTTATTATGGGGTCGAGTGCGAAGGGTTTGATTTTGAATGGGAAGGATAAAATCAAAAAAATACAGTGTTTGGTAAATATTAAAGATGAAATTCAGTTCTTCGGTTAAATTAATAAATTCAGTTGGTTTATGAGTAAACTACAATTCAGTGAAGATTGAGTTTTACACACGTTCTAGATTCATTATTAATCTAATTTCAGTGTTAATTTCAGACTAAATTATTAGCTAAAAATTATCTATATTATATTTATTTTTTGTCTATAGATAGATTTAATTGAATTTTGATAGATTTAATTGAAATTTGAGATTGTGGAGATACAGAATATAAAATAATGGTATTTAAAAAATATAAAGAAAGAATATTCTTATTACATTATCATAGTCTTGAACAGACTTTTACAGTTTTATAGTTTGACTTACTAAACTAATCAGAACTTTGAAAATATATAAAAAATGATTTAATTTCATTACATTAGTCTTGGACAGACTTACAGTTTTAGAGTTTGACTAACTAAACTCATATAAAGTTTTTCATTCATGGCGTTTAGACCATGCACCATCTGATGGAACCGGTATTGAGTTCTTGAAGGAATAAATTAGAGCAAAGCTTATAATTATTAATAGAAGATCTGATTGGATATGGGCAACGTACTCTTGAGCGTGTGTCTCGTAGTTATTCTAACCCGGAATTAAAGGGAAAGTTGGCTACCAAAGAGTATGTAGTTGTCGTATTCATTTCATCGTTTAAGAATGTTCAACTGGTTTTGACTCTGTTTATCTGGAGAGAAACGACTGGATAAAATTGGAGGAGACAGACGAGACAGTGGTGGTTATTGAAATATATTTATAATATCAATCCGCTCACTTTGAGCCATAATTCCCCTTTGTTTGATGCAGATTTTCTTAAATCTGGAAGCCGTTGGTTGGCAGTAACGTAATATACCGGTCTGGCTGTGTAGGGGTTGTAAGACCTAGATTTCGGTCTAGACTTGCAGGTCCGAGGCGTTTAATGGGAGGACTAGGTGTCCTGACTTTTTACAAACCTGCAATCTGCTCGATTGGAAAAAATCCGTACACTGTCATAGGTGTGGGGCCTTACCGGTAAAACAATTAAATTCCAAAAATAATCTTTACTATTTATATCCTAGATTTAACAGCTTTTCATATTTCTTTAATAAATTTTGTGCATGCAGCTTATATACCTATGTGTTCCTTCCTATGTTAGGATAACCATAAAGTCAACTAGTACTGGAGTTGAGGTGAAGACAAAAGGAAGAAGGTAATTGACGGTTATCAGCTCCTTAACACTGATTACTGTTCGAGAATATTTCTACGTTTTTCTAAACAGATAGATAGTACGTTTTTCTAATAGACTGGTAGAAGATTATCATTGAACTAGAATCTGTACATTTATTTAATTTTGGTACTCTAAAATCAGTATCATCATCACTAGAATAGCTGGTGCTGTTTTCTTGACGATTTAGGTATAGGTATTATCTATTTGGTAGAATGCTGCTTTTATTAGTTAATTATAAATAGATAGAATTATTTTCAATCCATCCAGTATTAGAATCATACTTCCCAGATTAGAAAGGGTATTTATAGGGTTGTATAGGGTTGTAGGGTTGTTGTATTTAATTAATTTTTAATTTGATTTTATTTTATTTTTATTTTATAATTTATATTTTAATTTGATTGTAAATAAAAAAGTTGCACGCCTATCACGGCAGAATACACTCTGGAAAAACAAAAATTGTAACACCTTCTAAAACATGTATTTCTTGCAATAAAATTGATTTGATTTGATTTGATTTGATTTGATTTTGTAGATAGGTTAGTAGTAGAATCATTAGGTAATTTATATCTCAACATAATTCCTTCAAAGTTTCTGAGTTACTACCGATCACAACAGTAGGATCCTAGGTCATTAGATGAACACGAGCCATTTCACGATTTCACGAAGCCACGAGTAGGTATGTATCTATGTCAAATACCTAGGTAGTGTTTAAGGGAAAGGTAGGTGGGGTCATTTAAGGGGGGGGCGTTACAACTTTCATATTTTGTGTCCGCGCCTGCTAAATGACAGAATCTACCTAAACTATGAAAGAAAAGTAAGAATTTAAAAAAAATTATAAATCTAATTTTCGGCACACACTTACATCATCGAAACCAAAAACTAAAAAATTTTGATAGGTACAGTAATTTTGTATTAGGTAATTATGAAATTTGCCTGTGACTAAAATTTTAAAACTTATAAATGAATATTCAAAATTTTCAACTCCGAAACCAAATTATAATTTTTGAAGTATGAAACCATTACATTTATTATTCTTTATTTAAAAAAATGTCTAGTGTTCCATTCATACAATAGAAGAAGATCAGCAAGTAAAAAACTAACATACTGCTATCTCCAAATATTGTATACTTTGGTGAATGCATGAAAATGCTTTATTGTACACCTTGCAAACTAACAAGAAGAGGAAACAAACAACCAGAGAAATGGAGATATTAATCCAATTTTCAATTCAAAATTTCTTGACATTTTACTAAGTTATTTATTTCATTTACGTGTTTAGTTGTAAGTTGTGTGTTTTTTGGTGTGCATGTCTCCAGCTTCCTCATATTGAAAATGTAATTTCTATAAATGCCAATATTTAAAGCATAATTAGTGCACTCATAGATTTGAATCATAATTTAGCTGCCAAATAAACAACGATGCTATAAGCTTATAATAGTGTGTAAGCTGGAGTAACATGTCTCCAGCTGCCTCAGTCAGTGTGGGCAAACGGCTAATGATAGAGATATATAGTAAACGCAAGGATTTAGTACCTATTTAGTGCACCTGGTACCAAAAATTTCAGGTCTGTAGCTAGGAAACTCTTCGAGTTATAAGACTTCATTAACGTGTAAGCTGGAGTAACGGTACGTGAAAAAGCATATGCTCGTTCTCTGGAATGGCTGGAGCTAGCAGGTTGCTTTAAGTCTCCAGATTTAGTACCAAACGAATTAGCGAGGTACCAAATATTTGAAGTGTCTCTGTTCAAAACTCTATTAGTTACAAGCTTTTCCAGCTTTTTTTGTTTGTCCAGCTTGCACATGTTGGATCTCAGCAACCACAATAGGTACAGACTCGGTTAATGTCTCTGAACCGAGCTATGAATTAGTGCACTCGGTACCAAAAATTTGGAATCTCTAGGACAAGCAGTTCTGTTGTAATCAGCAAAATAACATTTAACCGCCAAAAATTCAAAGCATTTCGACGCGACCATAAAAATGATGCGTTGCCGCTCTGAAGGTGATATTACGCTCTGCGGATTTGAACGTATTTTACCCGCGATAAGAGTCTTTTTTGTATGCACTCAGACCTTTAAATTTCTGAAGGCATAATTATTATACCCTTCTCTTTCCGATGTGCGTTGAAGAGCGGGGCGTTGTATGTTGCCATATCTCATCAATTAAATAGTTTGGTATGGTTTGACATTTTATATTTTTTTTTTGATAAAATATACCAATTATATTGCAGAATTTGCAGGCAAGGCAGGGAGCGAGCAGCACGTCCGTCCGTCCGTATTATGACAGTTTGACAGCCAATCTAATCTTGCTAGTGTCATGTCAAGTGAATCGTCATCAAACTAAGTCAAGTCATTCGAATTTGAGAGGTTAAAATATACCAATTATATATATTGCAGAATTTGCAGGCAAGGCAGGGAGCGAGAAGCATGTCCGTCCGTCCGTATTTTGACAGTTTGACAGCCAATCTAATCTTGCTAGTGTCATGTCAAGTGAATCGTCATCAGACCTAAGTCAAGTCATTCAAATTTGAGAGGTTTTCGATTTGCAAAAACGAATCCTTCCTACCTATATAAACCAGTATTATGGTGGGTAGCAGTTAAATAAATAATTAGGTAAATTTAGATTTACGTAGGTACCTAATCATTTATTAGTTTTACTACTTAACTTCTCCTATGGGTACTGTGGTAGGTGTTATAGAACTGGCGCTTTGAGTAGGTACCTATGTAGATACAGATACAACTCCGTTATTTTAACACTGCCAAAAAGGTAAAAAGAGGGGCTACCTACCAGTAAAAACGCACCTCTTGTATCTATGTATGTTTCTTCCGCATCGATTTGGACATCCGCATCGCACCAATAATGCGGATGTTCATGCGGATGTGACAAAAACAAAAAATAAAATAGACGCAACCAGTGACTGGCGCGTAGTATCACCTTCAGAGCGGCAACGCATCATTTTTGTGGTCGCGTCGAAATGCTTTGAATTTTTAGCGGTAAAATGTTATTTTGCTGATTACAACAGAACTGCTTGTCCTAGAGATTCCAAATTTTTGGTACCGAGTGCACTAATTCATAGCTCGGTTCAGAGACATCAACCGAGTCTGTACCTATTGTGGTTGCTGAGCTCCAACATGTGCAAGCTGGACAAACAAAAAAAGCTGGAAAAGCTTGTAACTCATAGAGTTTTGAACAGAGACACTTCAAATATTTGGTACCTCGCTAATTCGTTTGGTACTAAATCTGGAGACTTAAAGCAACCTGCTAGCTCCAGCCATTCCAGAGAACGAGCATATGCTTTTTCACGTACCGTTACTCCAGCTTACACGTTAATGAAGTCTTATAACTCGAAGAGTTTCCTAGCTACAGACCTGAAATTTTTGGTACCAGGTGCACTAAATAGGTACTAAATCCTTGCGTTTACTATATATCTCTATCATTAGCCGTTTGCCCACACTGACTGAGGCAGCTGGAGACATGTTACTCCAGCTTACACACTATTATAAGCTTATAGCATCGTTGTTTATTTGGCAGCTAAATTATGATTCAAATCTATGAGTGCACTAATTATGCTTTAAATATTGGCATTTATAGAAATTACATTTTCAATATGAGGAAGCTGGAGACATGCACACTGTTTTTTGTGTTATTAATATTGTACCTATGGATGTAAATCTGAAATAAATGAATAATAATAAAATTAATGGTCGGTCTTATCTCTTCCAGACAACCATGGATGGAGAGGAGCCTGTATAAAAGATGGTTTAATATAACACTACACTACATAACACTTAAATATAACTAACAATAGATAAGTGGAATTTCAGGATCATTCAGGATCCTTTGTAGATTTGAAACAAATGAATTATATATTATACATCTCAATAGCACGATCTTCACGATCTCCGAAACTAATTAATATTTTAGTTGAGCGCTACACAATAATGGCACCAAATAATAGTCTGTCATAAACACATAATGCTCTATAATTATGGTTACCTTGACACAATAACAGCTTTGTGCAGCGTAATTGAATTTTCTTGCTTCATTTTAGGGTGGCTGGAGTACCTAATAGCTTCGTGTAGTTGATTTATATTGTATTAACTATTTCCGTTTATTTTTATTGTATAAGACATTAATTTTGTCTTTAATTATTTTGTGTTTGATTAATCAAAGTGTTTTGTTAATCGTTAATTAATGTGAGTAATTGGTATATTGGTTGTTTCGGCCTCTTAGAAAGGGATGCAATATATTTAGTGCTGTCAAATTAGGTTAAGTTAGAAAAATTAAACAACAGAATTGGGCCTATTGTTAGCCTAAGCCCTGTATTTAAGCGGGTTTTAAGTTCAAACGTCACTTTTTTGCCCAAATGTTTAAAATGTGTTGTTGTGTAAAAAGCAGATTGACAATCCCAATGTATAAAAAGTAAAACTAAGTAAAAAATCACACTTCCCAGATATTTGCTAAACTCTTAGTTTATCAGCTTGTGTTTGTTTGTTGAAAGCGCCGTGGGCGAAGATAAATTATTTTAAGTGCTCACAAAAAAAAGGCCCAAATTAATAGCTATTTTCGATGTGTGTCGCAAACGAAGGTTAGAATTATTTTTGATTTTGTATCAAAACCACTTCACAACTTTATTGTGACATGTTGAACCAGTGATGCTATTTTTGTGATAGACTACAGTGGAATGCCTCGGACTTGACATGATTTCGTGAAGTCTCTCTTTTCTTGCTCTGAGACTTCAGTTCATACTACATGTTGATCGTCTGTCGTCCAAACGTGTCATATGCTTGAGGAAAGGTGGTCGAAAGGAGCCTCTAAAGTCTTTTCGCCACACTATTTCGAAAGAAACTAGTGACTTGACAAGAAGAAGAAGAAGAGGAAGAGTATATAAAAAATGCATTCGGCTGGAATTTAAGGCTGTTTACCAGCAATCGATCGATCGTTACCTACTAAATATTGAAATACTTCCGTAAATATAACTCATCGCCAATGGACATTTATTCAAATTAATCAAAAATATCATTATGTACCAACTCCATAACTAGGTAGGAAACCAATAATTCGTCTTCAACGTATGAGAATATAGTTTTCTGAGAACATGCTTCTAAAAATAGCTAAAGCTCTAATAAACATTATGTTAAACTATAACTATTAAATGTACTATAACTAGGCGCCCGGGATAAACAGTATAACATAAAGTTTTTTTTATACAACTAGCCGATGGAACAAGCAGATGGCCACCTGATGTTAAGTGGTAACCATCACCTATAAACAAAACATTGCCCCGTAGGTCACGCACAATAGGAACGTGCCCTACGATGCACTGCCCTGCGTCCATCACCTTGAGGGATATAGATGTTAAGCCTCATGTGCTTGTAATTACACAAGTCCGTGAAATCTAGGCAATTTCTATTTAGATTCTCAATTCAAGTGAAGTTATTAACATAGAATTTCAACAATATAGATGACAGTTCTAACTATTGCAGTTATGTTACTTTATCTACTTTTCTAAATTTTAAATGTTGATAAAAATGCCGATCAAAAACTGACCATGTTATCTATACCTTTATATTAACCATTATCCAAATAAACTACTATGCAAGGCATACGTACGTAATACGTGTAGATCTTCTTGAATTTTTGAAATCGGACATTCCATTATAAAGATATTACGAATTTAAAAACTTTAGTTCGCTAACTCGCGGGAAACGGACGCATTCTCACGGGCGGCACCAAAACGCGGTACAAGTACGTGCAAATCTATGTCTAAGTCTAATTTAATCCTAAAATGTTCAAAAATGTCTCATTTGAAGCTGGGACAAGCCGCTAGTCCATAATAATCGATATGCAATTAGCTATTCAAACTCAGTTACCAGTAAGTACCAGGAAGCCCACGCTATAAATCAGCTAAAATAACTCATTATCTCAGTAGGTACCTATCTGGTACCGAACGCGGTCGTTACGTACTGCCCGTAAAACTATTTATATTGAATAGATAAACTTTTAGTGAGCTTTTACTTCTAGATGTTATTTTTATGGTGCAAATAGCGGTATCGGTGTGCTATAGCCACAGAAGAAATACGATTACTGCCCTGCGTCCTCAACATAGAGATTTTAAGCCTCATGTCCCTGTAATTATACCAGCGACCACACTCTCCAAACCGAAACACAGCAATTCTGCTCGGCAGCAGAAAAAAGCGTGGTGGGAGTACTTCCCCGGACGAGCCCTGCATAAAGAGCTCTATACCTCTTTGTTTGGATCAAAATGATATTTATGCTGAACTGTGTGATATGTGATTGGACACACACAACAGACGATTGCGTATTTTTTAAGATTTCTTAGTATTTTTTGCGAGTGAGAGATACATCAGCTGCTGTCATCGTATTTATTTACATATTTTATTTTATCATGGAAATTTTAGTATACCTAATAAATATTAGTCAGTACCGTACGTCTCTCAAACACAGTTTATTTTGTGTCACTGTTGTCATTCGTAAGAATCTAACTGAAAAACTTTTTTTTATGTAATTTGTTCTAGCTCATTATGCAATTCATTTGAAGATCGATGCCCTAAATATTTATGGAAATCATCTTCATCATCATCAGCCAGGGAAAGTCACAGTTGGATAGAGGCCGTCCCCATCACTTCCAGGATAATATTTTGAGTTTTCTTCATTCGACTTCACGCCATCTTGAAAAAATTTTCGGTTCATCGGCTTGGTTTAAATAAAAGAAAACAACTGCAGCTTTTAGATTTTATTAAAAAAATATTTATACCTATATTATACTAATAATATTAATAGCGCAACATATTATATGTAAAATAGATTATATAATATTCAATACAAATAAATTAAAACTATTTAGTATATAAAATACTAAGAAAAGATCACACTGACTAGATTGCCACACCCCTTGTCTGCTTTTAGAGCTGCTTACTGAGTGTGGGGGTAATTTATATTTTTTTTATTACTATTTTATATAATCTATCATGAGACATTATATGTATATTTACCAATAATAATAACTGTATAAATACATATTTCGATGGGTGGGTGCCTAAGTTACATAGATTTTTTTTTATTTTTTTTTATAATGCTGGACATCCACACAGCACCATCTAGCCCCAAAGTAAGCTACTCAAAGCTTGTGTTATGGGTACTAGATGGCTGATATATTTAATACATTATATACTTACATAGATAGATATTTATTATGCATAAAAACCCAGACCAACGGAACAAATTTCTGCAGATCATACACAAATTTGTTCCGAGGCGGGAATCGAACCCGCAACCTCTTGCGTCGCAGGCGGACTCTCGCCCGCTGCGCTACTGAGGTCGTCGCAAAAATTTACCCACTTATCGAAATTATTGCGTAGGTCTATTAAAATTTGCTAATTTCCATTACTTATTTCATCATCACTATACTGTTATAGAATAGAAAATGCATTAAATATACATACTTTACATAAATACTTTGGTTTCTAAATCTTTTAAATTTAATAATACTAACCCTCAAATACCCCCACAGTAAGTCAACAAATTAAATTATTAAATTGTGTTATTCAAATTATGTTTTTGGGAAATCCTCAAAAGGGTTAGGTAAGGGACAAACACTAATGAATTATTAGTTTGAATGAAATCATTTAACTAATTGACGGGTAACTGAATTTCAGTTTTAGTTACAGAAAACATGAAAGTTTTAGATTTTGATGAGAATAAAAATAATATTAGTCAAAATAAAACATATAGAATGAAAATATGAATACGTAGTTATATATATACCTATTGAAAATAATATATTAATAGTTGTTAGAAAGTTAGTTATAAATTAAATAAATACTTTTCTATAAATAATCACAAAAAAGCTTTAAAATTTAATAGTATCCTAACCTAGTCATAATTTATACATAAACAAATAAAATAAATAATGCTGGACAATCCACACAGCACCATCTAGCCCCAAAGTAAGCTATTCCAAGTTTGTGTTATGGGTACTAGATAACTGATATTATATTTAATAAATTATATACTTTCTCAGATAGTTTTTTTTTACTATACATAGAAAACACCCAGACCAACGGAACAAATTTCTGCAGATCGTACACAAATTAGTTTCGAGGCGGGAATCGAACCCGCAACCTCTAGCGTCGCAGGCGGACTCTCGCCCGTTATGCCTCTGAGGTCGTCGAATTATAGACAAGTATTATATTTCGTCAACTTATTATACAACTAATTAAAATTTTAATAACTTATTTAATAATTAATTAATAATTTCTTTGGTAAGCTAGCTGTTTCGATGAGCATTAAAAATATGTACATTTTTGTTATATTAATGGGCCACCGCTTATAATTAACAGTAAGTATATTATATAACAAAACAATTATGTAAATAATAAGAAATAAAATCTAGCTAATATGTTATACATTTTTGTAAAAATATGTCTGATACAAAAATATACTTGAACCTACTTTGGATTAGTATCGTTTATATGCAGGTACATTACCTATAACCAATGTAACTTATTTTTACTACACAAGACTACAAGGAACGAATCGACCCTAATTAATTTTGACCTCATGCTCGGTCGAAGAAAACTACCTCAACTCTGAATCTGTATTCCTTTTTGATAGAAAATTGATTATATCATCTCATAATAGTCCACATGAATATATTGTGACGCAAAATATAGCTATAATTTAATTTGAAGAGATCAGAAGATGGTTTATTTTTTAAATACATTGAAATATGCATAACAAAAAATATCGTATAAAATATGAATTGCGTTTTATTTTTTCAGCAAACCGATTAAATTTGAAAATCCTGTCAGTATAGCACAAGTTTCATCTGGCTTTGGTGAAGTGAGATCCAAAATTCAGTACAGTAAACTGTTTTTTCAAAAATCCGCGCAGTAAACTACATTTTGTTGTAAGGGGACTAGATTTGCGCTTGAACACACTTGGCTCGAGAAAAGTAAACGCAAACCTGCTTATAATCTTAATTTCTTTCTCTTCATTCGTTTCTTAAG
The DNA here is from genome assembly GCA_963576535.1 of Plemyria rubiginata. Taxonomy (NCBI): domain Eukaryota; kingdom Metazoa; phylum Arthropoda; class Insecta; order Lepidoptera; family Geometridae; genus Plemyria; species Plemyria rubiginata. The sequence continues at coordinate 7,107,518 of OY754926.1, forward strand.
AGAGATACATCGTAATGAATTTTATGTTATTTTGCACCTTAATAATACTTCTTCGTCGGAAGGAATCTACACGGAGATTTTCAGAGTTGAGCTTCGAACAGGTAACGTCTAACTACTAGATCTGCTATAGATCAGTGAAGCCGTGTTGGTTTTCCATTGTTTGGATGTCATCAGTGTCCTGTGTGCCGGTAATGATTTGCAACACCTTGAAAGCCTTCGACTGCCGAGGGGGACCTTCTTGGGTAAACTTGTGGTAGTATACACTGAAATTGTTAAACGCAAGTTATGCCAACCTTTCAGTAACATTGCAAAAAAAACTTGTGTAGTCTTGCTGTAGTGAAGTGACACCATCACTTCACTTCACACTTACTTATTTGTGTTCGCGTATTTTTTCCCAAGTTCTACGAAGTGTAGAGACTATTCGCTTATATTTGCCTATTTTCACGAACAAGACGACATTACAGGAATAACCGCTGATCTCAACGACTGTGGCCGGTGTGAGTTCTATAACCAAATAGGGATGCGAAGCGCCACCATTACATTTTTATCAGCCTAAAGAAGTCCACTGCTGGACTGCTGGGGAGGCCTATGCCTCCCCTATACGTTTCCAGGAAGAACGATTCTGAGCCCTTTCTCATCTTCCTGTCAATGTGTAATACCTGTATGTGTGTAGAGTACGTGTCAAACAAAAATAACGCTGGATAGTGGAGGGGATGTTTTTGCGAATACAAAATACTCGCGTAAGTAATGTTTGATGAAAGTCAAATCTAACACAGAAAAGGTTAAGAGAATAGCAACAACTATCAAATCCGAAAAACAAACAATTTTGCAGTTTTATAAATATCTATCTTAGAGAAAAAAGCAAGTAAGAGGTTAATTTAAAGTAGGTTGCTACCGAAATGTAGCGCATCGTGATCAATCAATCACCAATTAATACAGAACCTATAGCAATGATTCGGTTAGTACAACAAACAGAATTAGAGCGAAGCAGCTAAGTTTACAGAAAACGCGTGAGTCAGAAGCGGTGCAGTAAAAATGTTGTTTACTTTGGACTGTGCGAACCGCCTTAGTACCGTCCACCAAAGCTGAAACGAGGACACAGTTATAGTACACGTTTCATACGTTCTTTCACTTGTAAAAGACGAAGACAGGAATTTTGAGTACACACTATACTATGCATAGGATCCTTGATAAAACAACTTTTTATGTTCTTTTGTGTCTAGGAAAGGATGCTTTGTAAATTATGTGCAATATGTATTTGTACAATAGTCCAGTGTTTTGATTTATTGTGTTTGCAATATTATGTGATCTCTGTTGTCTGCCTAAATTTCAAAGTATGAAGAGATCTTTCTGAATAGTTGTATTGAATAGGAGTAAAATATGTAATAAAATTGACACATTAATATTACTTTTTTTTATACAACTAGCTGATGGAACAAGCAGATAGCCCACCTGATGTTAAGTGGTAACCATCACCTATAAACAAAACATCGCCCCGTAGGTCACGCACTGTTGTTTTAGAAACGGGATGAATGTTAACCTACCTCTTGTTGGCTCCGCTGTTGCCGCCTTCAATCTGGATAGGAATGATCCTGGTCTTGTGCTGGTTATCTTGGCCCTGGAAGGTTCTGTTCAAGGTCGGCAGATCGTGCTGTGGTTCGTCCACCCTTACCAGCTGCGGTGACAAAACCCGCATAATCCTCTGAGTTGGCGGCGAGAAAGGAACACGAGAATCCGAAACCGGGTTCATGCCAATTGTAATTCGCAACTGGGGTTGTGTTGGACCCTCTTGCCTATTGTTTCTCGTCTCAGTGCTAGACACTTCCATCTGTATTGGAATAACTCTAGACGGTGGCGAGCTACCATCTCTCGGCAAACTCTTGCGATTATCCGAAGGTCTGGTCGACCAAGTCGGTTGTGGCTGCTGGTATTTAGGTGGACTGACCACCTCGCGGGCTCCCCTTTGCAACTCGTTACTCTTCTTTACCCATTCAGGCTCAGTTTCCCTTGTAGGTGTGACCAGGTCTCTAGGTAAGCTTTTCCTGCCTTCCAAAGGTTTTTGCACCCATTCTGGGGGTGGAGTCTTAGTTTTTTCCTTCTGAGTTTTCACCCATGGCGGTATGGACTTCGGGCTTTCAGGGCAGAAGTATACAGGCTCTTGGTTAACATATACGGCTTCTTTCTGAGGTGCGTTGTTGTGGTCTGGTTGAGGCTGTTTTCGTGGTGTCACAGGGATTGACATTGTCGATTGGTATCTGGGTTGTTCTTGTGGTTGATATCTAGGAGGGGAAGGGGCTTTTTCATTTTGCAGCCGCCATGCTGGACCCTGGTTTTCTTGAACCTTGTTATTATTGACATCCTGTGACATCCTCGCTGGCTGCTGCTGCTGATTTTTGTTCTCTTGTTTTACTTGCCAAGGCGGAATGTAGACATTTTCGTTGTTTGAAGGTTCGTTCGATTTCCATTGTGGAGTGTACGGAACGTTAACGTTGTTATTGTTCAATTTACTTTCAGGTTCTTTTGGATACCTGTTAAGAGTTTGTGTTCTCCACGGTGCTACGTCAGGGGGAGTTTGTTGCCTCTGGTTAACGTTGTTGATAATAACATTATTGTTTTGTGGCACTTCTGGAGTCCTTTGAACTCTTGGCAAAGTGTGAAAAACGGGTCCAGAGTTGATTAACGGACTTTGATTTTGGTTTTGATTCTGGTAGTTTGGCGAATACTGTTGAGTATTTGGTGAATACTGCTGGGTACTCGGTGAATGCTGTTGTATATTAGGAGAAAATGGTCCACGATTGTTCTGTGGCGTCGGTGGACTAGTGATAATGGGAGAGTCTCTCTTTTCTGGCTGCCTCCAGTTGTTGTTTGGCGATGGCGAGAAAGGTGAGCTGTTGCTAACTGGTGATTGACCTGAGAATGGCTGAGGGCTCTTGTTGAACTGAGAGTCCTGTCTCACCAGCATTTCTCGTGTCGGAGGTGATCCGTTTGTTTGTGGCGAGGCAGAATGTTGGTGACTGTACTGAGCTTCAGGTCTATGTATCGGGCTTTCAGGGTGTCTTTGGAAGTTATTACGGTTTTGAGGCGTGTAAGTCTGAGGCTGTTGCTGCGAAAACGTCGAAGGTGGCATTTTCACTGTTAATGGACTTGGAACCTTTTCTTGGAACTTCGGAATTGGTCCGATTCGTTGCTGTTGGTCTTTTTCTACCTCCCAGTGGTAAGGGCTGTTAGTTTTCCTCAACATTCCAATAGGATTTTCTGGAATAACGATCTCTGGTCGTTCACCTAATGCAACTGGTTTTGGAGATTTGGAGTCTGGTACTTGTATGACGATAGGAGGTGGAGGAGGAGGAGCAGGTATTTTCATGGGAGGTGGTGGAGGTGGTGGGGGGCCTCCTTGGGGACCCCCTTGAGGTCGGTAGCCACCGTTATTTATTTGCTGAGGCTGTTGGTATGCTTGTTCCTGCTCTTCAAGAGACCTTTGCCGAGCCATTCTTCTAGCCATGCTTGGCGTTTTAATTTGAGACAGGTCCAAGCCTCCAGGAGTGTAGGTAAAAGGTTTCTTGTCCTTCGTCATCATAGCGTTTTGGATGCATGCTGGCGGCTCGTAGTTCCCCGTTGGCTGGAATTGAGATAACAATACGTTAGTGAGAAATATTATTAGCATATTTATTCGAAAGCGATTGAAATGTTTGGGCCTAGGCGAACGTAACGTTGTTTGGACGTGCGATCAGTTTCCAGAACGTAAATATTTAAATAGAATGGAAGTAGAAACATGATAAATGTTCAGACTAACACAAAAGATGTAAACCGGCAAAACTCTTGCTTTCGTTTTCTAAGAAGCGCTGGAGTAAAATTGCGTCATTCACGAAATACAACAAAATTAAACCAATACGATTCAATACAGTTCCCGGCTCTTTCAATGACACATTTTTACGCAGCTCATACTTATATACACGCAAATTTTTTCACCTGAAAAAAGATCACAGCATATACATAGTGTAATTGTAAAAAGTCTTCGTCTATTGTACCTACCTGCAAAGTCGATGATGAAAGTGAAAAGAATACTTACATTAACTTGAGTTCTGCCGAAGTTGGGTATTCTGCCGATGTGTCCAGCTGTTGGCGCTGGTCCGTATCTGGAAGACAGCCAATTTTCACGTTATTTTTACTCCACTGACAATCTATTGCGCACTCTTGCGCACTGTCCAGTGTCCACGCGCATTGTTGACCTGTTTGATAAGTTTTTGAGAAAATATTCTCAAATTCCTTGTCTATTCTCTGTTCTACAGTCATTTAACACCTTTGAAATTAGAGACCACTATAAGCAGCAAAGCTATCTTACAACATGATTATCGAAATAAATGATGTCAGAATCTGAATGAGTACCTAATTAATTTGGGCGTTAAAACTTGAATCTGTCTTCTGATACAACAGTTTTTTTACGATTGTTTTGAATTCAGAAGCCTTTAAAACCTTTAAAACTCAGCTCAAACTCAGTAAATCAATTATTTTCAGAAGGTACACTTAATTATAATAAATAACACACACACCTTGATGATTTCCAATGCAAAAACTGAAAAGTGCTGTACATTCTTAGATATTTACTAAATAGCTGCTAACGTATAAAAACTATTTTTACAAAGTGTCAGGAATTTCACATTAAACCAACGGTTCGTTAGCATGTTTGTGTGTCTACACCTACGTAGGTAATAGCAATGTTTTTGCATTTCAATGAACTGGGTGCTTAACTAAGTACCCATTACTTATCTTTTTGTTTAAAAACTACTACATAGTTAACATATGTATTTTTAAAGATATTGATCCCAGATAAATTTATAACTAAGCCATGAGTTGAGAACATTGTCGTTGCTCATCTTTCATTTTATCATCATATACAGAGTGGCCAAAAAGCCGTGGATCAAACGCAACTAGGGGTTTGAACATTTATAATAGAACAATTTTTTGAAACTGATGACCTCATCTATCCCCTAGATGCGTTTGCTCCACGACTTTTAGGCCACCCTGTATATGATGTGATGAGCAACGATCTTTGGAAATTACCACCATCACCATTTCTTGTATAGTCATTAATTTTGTTTATAATTTTTCAAAAGGGTATTGCGTGGAATCGGTTATCGAAAACCCTTGTGGTTTACCAACAATCAACAGAGATTTGAAAACAGAAGCGTCTTACCCGTTTTCCGCCATGTTCGTTTGATCACTTCGATCCAAATTGCATCAAAGGTAAGTGTTCGTGGCAGCTACTCACTGACTGCGTCTGGAATAATGAGATCATGGCGTTAACCAAGCACAAACATATTATTTTGGAAATCCAGAACGTCGGAAGTATTTTGGGAGGGTTACATCACACGTCCTTGCTCGGTCACAAAGAATCTTCCACAGCAAGCAACATTATTGCTGGCGTTGGGAAGAAAATTTGTTTTTGTCAACGTTGACCATGGTTCTAAGTAGACGTCAGTCACTTTGGGAAGGTCTAAGGTGATATGAAGCACAGTTATACCTTCCAGAAACAAACGATAACGTTTGATACATATAACGAGTAAAATACATTTCAGCATTTACTACAGATCGAAAATTATCAAAATAATCAAAAAAGCGTTAGCTGCTTATCTTTAGGTACTTAGATAACACAACGTCCGCTCACCCGTAGCTTATTACGAGCAAAATTCAGTCAACGAAATTTTATCGAATGTATAAATTTTCCGGACATGGTATGCTAGAAATCGTTATAGAATTTTGGCACTCTTCTGATAATTATACACTGTGGCTAAAAGCCAAGTTAAATATAGCTCAAATTGCGCGATTTCATTCCTGTTTGTTAGTAATATATCTATGCGTGTAGGTTGTACTTTGTATATGGAGCTGCATTCTGCAATTATTACGTAGTGGGTGACTCAGATGATGTAGATTATTGGTACAGGTCGTTAATTAGATACGTGGCGACAGCCTATAGATACATTTTATAGTTGAAAACGCTAGCTTTTAAAATTGGCCCTGTCACAAGATATCAAACGCATGAAAATGTGTGAAAATAATGACAAATATTCTCACACAGCGCTATTTATTGGAGGCATTTTTTTTCTATGGACAGTTTTTTTTATAGCTACAGGTTTATACTTTAGGAGAGATCTTACTTTTTCCGAGTAAATAAATAAATTAATACAAATAGCCAGAATTCAAAGGATCAAAAGAATACAAAATAACGGTAAGAACCGAGAGGCGTAACTTTGGTGCCTGTTCTTATATGCTTGTTCGCGTGGAACTGGTACCAGGAGCTTCAAGACGTTTCAAAGTGATCCTTGTGATTCAAACTGAACAAATACCATTCGATGTTGACTACCTATTATTTACTATAATTATAGTTAATAACGAAATTCAACATTCTTCCAATTATGTTTTTAATGGTGCAAACAAACATCCTCGCTTATCATACCACCACTAAGTAGCTTTTGAAGGAGCACTGGATAAATTCTGATGATAAATAGATAGAAAAACATTTAAAATGCTGTTTTTGTGAAAACATGTTTTTGCTATTATCAATTATTTTCCACTACAAGCAGATGGACCATCTGATGTTGAATTGTCATCTCATATACGAGCTTTGCCTCACAAGTCATGATTGGAACGTGCACTAGAAAGCCCTGCCCTGCGTTCATCAACTTCAGGAATACAGGTGTTAAGCCTCATGTGCCTGAAATTTTACTGTCAACACCCTTTAAACTGTAACACACGCTGCTTGACGGCGAAAATAAGTGCTTTCCTACTAACACCCTTTCACTCGTAGGTTTATCATTGAAAAATATATCGGAGTTTGCCGAAATATGTGAAATGCCGATAAAAACTAGCCACCAAGTCCGTTGACCTCATTTTGCGGAGCGTCTGAAATTGCCACGTCTGCATGTCCACTCTATTGTTAGAACTGGTCATTACTGTGCGGGATGCTCTGGAGCAGTCGCTTGCGCAGGTGAATATTGAATTACTTGTTGTTAGCAGAATAATAGAGTAAATGAAAATAAGCACTTTATTGTAGGACGTAGGTACACCAAACAGAATTAAAATATAAAATGAAACAATGAAGCTCATGGGTGGTGTTATCGCTGAAAGCGATTATAAATTACGTGTGTGGCTCCAATATTTTTATAATATAGTAGTATCGTATCAAGTCATGCCACAGAATAAATCATTAAAACCGATAAGGATCATTTACGATCCGGTGGCTTTTTCCAGGCCTTGTAAAATATACAAGCGCCGCCGTGATTATTTTCGAAACGGTGTGTAATTCTCTCTCCAGAGCAACAAAACTCATTTGAAAGAACACTTACTCTTACATAATGTATATTTTTTTTCTTTCTTTTTTTTGTATCTCGCATCGAAAAACATGAGCATCCAGCTCTTAATGCCAACTCTGACGGAGGAATTATACACGAAGGCTAGCTTACTCACATCCACTATAAATAGATATTTCCTCCTGAAATATTTAGCTCTAGGTTAGCTATGATAATGGATGTGTACGGTATAATTTCCGGCCAGGTGTAAAATCACACGATAGGTCTTGAGATTTGCAAAGGCCACCTACCTATACAGTGCCATTCCAAGCCTTTTTTTTAAGGGCGAGGTTTGTATCAAGGTCGTGGAATTGAATAGTATTAAGTCATTTACTACCTGCTTTTTAACCCAAAAAAATATATATTAATACAATGTTTTATCTAATTGTTTCCCTAAACTAATGGAATACACATGATAGCGCTTCCCCGTCGCGTCAGTATCAAGGCATGGTAGTTGAAATTTATTTATTCGTCATTTGTTTTCATTTTTATTTTAATGTTTTTTACATTTTCCTGATGAAACATGCAAAAGACCTACATGTTTAGTGGTAACTATCTCCATCACCCGTGACTTACGATGTAAGTGACGATCGATAAGAAAATGCCCTACGATGCACTGCCCTGCCTCGATGCTTGGCCCCATCAACTCAATGCTTAATATATAATTGGTATAATATAATAGATATTATATATATATATAAATAAATAAATAAATAAATAATGCTGGACAATCCACACAGCACTATCTAGCCCCAAAGTAAGCTATCCAAAGCTTGTGTTATGGGTACTAGATAATTTTATTATAAATAGAAAACACCCAGACCATCGGAACAAATTTCTGCAGATCGTACACAAATTTGTTCCACGGCGGGAATCGAACCCGCAACCTCTTGCGTCGCAGGCAGGCTCTCGCCCGCTGCGCCACAGAGGTCGTCAAATATAATATATATATATATATATGTCAAATATATATAATATTTAATTCATACATATTATAATATAATTGGTAAGTCTTCCCCAATGAGCACTTCACAAGGACCTCTACTCTTACTACCAGCTCTTTTAGGTAACTCTAGTAATTCTAGACGTTCAAATTCCAGAATTTATTAGATTACCTAGAACCTACTGTGAATATTATCTTGCGACCCACGTTACCGTGAAACCCAGATATATCATAACGAGAAAGAATCAGAACACTCGATACATACATAACTTTTGTAATTGAAAAATCTTAATATGAAAAGAGTTAAGACCGGATTACTTGGTACTAAGAGATCTGAGATCATGATGTCATACACCACACCGACGACGCCCATCCTATCCTTCCTACTAAATTATAAACGCGAATGTTTGTAAGTATGGATGGATGGATGGATGTTTGTTACTCTTTCACGCCGGAACGGCTGAACGGATCTGGATGAAACTTGGCAGAGAGATAGATTAGTCTGGAATAGCACATAGGCACTTTTTATCTCGTTGGAATACCGGGATTTTAATCTGCATCTGGGTGAAACCGCGGGGCGCAACTAGTAGGTAATAAGTAACAAACAAGTTAATGAAGGAATTTTGACACTAACTTTTAGCTCTACTAAGTACAATTTTATGGAATAAGTCTGAATAAGCATCGCTTCTTGAGGCGCACTTAAATCTTTTCACCACACTGCACTGTTTCGAAGAATTAGTGATAGGTACCTACAAGAAGAATTTAACACATTTTTAATCACAAGAACTTACTTTACACAATACGATTCGTTGGGTGACGGAGTCCAAAACACTTATATCAAAAGAGTACAACACGACATGTCTATTGTTGCTTTGTGATGCGCACGCGCATCTAAATCGGAGCTTTGAGTCAGAATTACTCACGCCGTGTGTAATATGTGTAATGATTGCAACTGCATGATCATTTCGGTGTTATGTTGTTATGATAATTTAGGGCTTTCATAGCACGTCAGAAAGCATGAAATCAATCAAACCAACTAAATAGATTTTAGTCGATATGAATGAAAATGAAATCCTTCAGCAAATTTACTCTTACTGAGTCGCTCAATTTATGAAGACCGTTTACCTAATTAGGCAAGCTAGTTTAAAAACACTAACCCCCGGTTTCTGAAAGCGCGATCAACACTAATCCGCTGTCAAGTCACTTGCTATCTCTAATTTGAAGAAAAAGCTGAAATAGCAAGTGACTTGACAGCCGATTAGTGTTGATCGCGCTTTCAGAAACCAGGGGTAAGTCTTTAATCGTAACTAATATCGGTGCACCGAATGATGGCGAAGGTGCATGAAGAAACTCAAGGCGGTTCACCTGAAAGACGTTCTAAATTGCGACCAGTAGTCGGGTTTTGCTTATGATGATGATGATGGAAGACTAAAGTACCTAGTACCTAGTTGGTAAGTTAGCCGATTGCTAACAAAGAAAGCGCTGATCATGGTCTAGTGGTAAAGGCTTCGCATTTCGATCAAAGGTCGTAGGTTTAAAACTAGTTGTGCACCAATGAGTTTTTCTGGTCTAAAATTTATTAATTATATATATAATTAACCTACCTCAAATGGTGAAGAAAAACATCGTGAGGAAACTGGCATGTCGTACAACCAAAAAAGTTCTAAAACATGAGTCAAGTGCTCGAAAGGAGCCTATTGAAGGCGCACTAAAATCCCTTCACCACACTATTTCGAAAGAAACTACCTGGTGACACGACAACAAAAAGTAGGCAGACATTTTAAGACCTTGTAAAGTGACAATGATCCATTTTTGCGGCCTCACGGCTAGCCTAGATCCCCGACCGTTTGAATTTTTTGATTTCACACTCGTTTATCGCGATGATTTTAATTTGATGGAAATGAGTCATGTGCTCCTAAGAACTGTTGCGAGGTTAGCGGATAGCTGGATTTAGGTTCAATATTTATGGACGCAAGGTTTTCTTTTTTTAAGTTTTACGACGCGTAGGTAAATTTTATAAATATGTGAAACCGCAAGAAAAGAGCCGGAAAATTACTAATTTCGACCATTGTGCTTGAAGTCGTTCTTTGACTAAAGGTATATTAGATAAATACTTATAGTAAAAACCTACCTATACTTAATACCTACATTTATGTAATTAACAACAGTATTTTTGATGAGTTTTGGACCTAGTAGAAGAAGAAAGAAGAAAGTAATACTACACAGTACTCTATGTACCTGTGTAGAATTACTACATAATTTACCAAAACAATAAATTATTGAATGTTTTAAGATAACAGAAAAACTTTACAGATAAAATTGAAATAAAACATTAAAAAAAACACATACCACATAAAATCCCAGAAACACAAAATCCAATCACTCAACTCAAATTTGGAACCGCTTTGAAAAAGGAATAGAGTAAGGTTGCGTTCACACACGGTCGCGGTGCGTTTCGTTCGTTCGGTGCTGCCGGGCGCCCGGGCAGTGTGGCGGACGGACGCGGGAATCCGCGGGACCGATAGGGATGGGATGAGTAACTACGTATCGATAGCAGCGCTCATAGTATTGTAGTGTGGTGCGATGAATTTGGGGGAGGGATCGAGATGAGCTTTGCAATGGTAGGATCCTAACAGGTATGCATGCATACTATAGGTACTATACCATCATGAATATCTGTTTCCATTCTACGTAATATATCAATTTATTATTCTGTGCCATAGTAGGAATATTGATGATTAACAACTTGTATGGTCCACATATTAAAAAACTTGGTAAATATGCACATAATATTATCTGTGGAATGACCACAAATATTTGCTTACGTACTTACCTACATAGGTACCAATGCATTTTTTTCAGTCTCCATCTCCATGATTTTCTGTAGGTATGAATACCTTTAATAAGTTCACGGCGATGCATTACGACTTTTACTTTGAAATATTACTATCTGGAATGTTTTTTAAAATAGTCGGAAATGCTGAGCATTTAGCAGGTCTCGCTCAGACCTGAACCAGAGGAATGAATCACACCTGCCCACATACATACCTGACCGCGAAATGATCTCAAAAATCAGCTCTATATCGTGAAGATAAGATTTAAATTGCGCAAGCAGGGCCGACTAGACTATGCAAAGATTCAGGGACAGTCTCTCTTCAGTGTTCTGTGGTTGTGCAGACGATGTACGAGCTGAGACAAGCCAACTAACTAACTCTAAAGATTAACTTTTAGTGATGTGGTAGATGCTAGACCATGAAATGTTGGTCGGCAGATGAATTTAGAAGGAATTTATTATGCATTTGATCGCTTTCATCTGATGGATGAAAATTAGCTAGTAGTAGGTAGGTAGGTTTAGTTTCCAGGTCAGTGACTATGTTTAATCGAAGTTTCATCTAAATCTGTACAGTCTTTACGGAGAAAAATGGGAACACGAACAAACACCACCAATTTTCGCATTTGAGTATCACTATCACTACATAGTATATAACAAAGTCGCTTTCTCTGTCCCTATGTATGCTTAAAGGGCCCGGCGACAGCGGCTCGCAGTTTCGAGGTGCGATTGGCTATTATTTCATTTTATTTCATTTCGGGGAGGTTGTTTGAAAGAATAACTATCCAGTGACACGCATAAATACTGTTCGAATACAATAATATAAGGGAAATGTGCTTGAGTCAGAAATCATTTTGGTATTAGGTAAACGTAAGGCCAAACATACCTACTAATACCAAAATGATTTCTGATTCGGGCATGTTTCCCTTATATTATTGTGTTATTTGTGTTCGAACAGTATTTATGCGTGTCATTGGATAGTTATTCTTTCAAACAACCTCCCCGAAATGAAATAAAATGATATAATAGCCAATCGCACCTCGAAACTGCGAGCCGCTGTCGCCAGGCCCTTAAATCTTTAGAACTACGCTACGGAGTTTGATGCGGTTTTTTAATAGATAGAGTGATTCAAGAGGAAGGTTTATATGTATAATACATGCATGATATACTAAAAAAACAATGTGCACCCGTGCGAAACAGGAGCGCGCGGGCGGGTCGCTAGTTATGACATAAAACTTGTAGGTACAAAGGCGAGCTTAACCCTAAAGAGTTCAGCAAATCATGAAGGATCATGAAGATAGAGAAAATTGAAATAAGAAGTGGGTAAAATAACACAAAAGACTTCCAATAAAACCTACGAGTATAAAAAAAAGTACTTAGGTAAAGGAATCGAACTAGAAAATGTAAGCATAGCATTATCGCGTAAAATAGCTCGAGAAACATGTAAACAGGGCCGGCCTCGTCTAAAAATATTTTTGGAATATTCCAACATCTCGAGTCGATCCGCAGACAGACACTTATAAATATTTAGCGCAGTCGGGGAAAAATGGCAAATTGTTCACTTTTACGTGCAATACTTCATATGAAACGATAAAGGTAGTACGTGCTTTACCTACCACTAATCCAATGTCATTTTACTTCGTTAACTTTAAGTATTGTAAATGTCGCGTCACGCAAAAAGAACGCTGGAAAACAGTGGAGTGCTTGCGCATACAAAACACTCGCGCCATCACACCCACATTCTCTTTACGGCGTTCTTTAAAAAAATACAATCTTTAACTACTTTATAGAGATACAGTATTTATCTAGTGGCTAGTCACTTTGCGCGATTATTAATTTATTATTAACCTACTAGCGAACCGCCCGCGCGCCCCTGCTTTGCACGGGTGCACAATGCACATATCATGCATGTATTATATACATATAAACCTTCTTCTTGAATCACTCTATCTATTTTAAAAAAACCGCATCAAAATCCGTTGCGTAGCTTTAAAGATTTAAGCATACATAGAGGCATGGGGACATAGGGATATAGGGACAGAGAAAGCGACTTTGTTTTATACTATGTAGTGATTTATTTGTTACAGAGTCACATAAAGTTTCATTACAGTAGTGAGGGCTGACCACGACTTTGGTGTGGTTGGCGCTTGCGTATATACGATCCACAGCCATTTTACACTACGATCTACGATCTACACCAGATTTTTAGATCAGTGTGGCTGACGTCTATCGTCTTTTGCGAACCTTCGCGTCCGCGATCGTTCGCAAAAGCCGGAAGTGATATTCAAATTTGACAGATAGGATTATTTTACAAGGACTAGAGTCGTTCCTACATGGAAACCATGGTTTTCGAGTGGTTTTGACAGACTCGTGGACATAACTTAGATGTGGCATGACATTTTAATGTTAATGTTAGTGTCATGTCATTGAAAACCTGTCCAAACAAAGAAGTTGAATTACATTACTTGAGGTCTTAGCGCAAAGTCTAAGCATTTGGAATTAAAGTGTATTTATGTTATAATATAGTGATTTGACCGACAAATATATCGAATGATTTGAAGAAAACAGACACCATTTTCTTCGAAACAAATGACGTGACTTGACTAAGGACTGACTTGATTTAAAAGTATTTAAGGCGTTGACAACACCTAATATTTCTCTCGCTCGCACGATTCGACATTTTGAAAGATATAAAATCACTAAATACAATTTTGAAAAATCGCAAACAACCATTTTGTGTGCAATTACATTGCACACAATCAAGGAATTTGAATACAAGTACAATGTCTAGTAACATATTCAAATTCCTTGATAAGAATGCACCAGTGCTGCCAATGAAAATTTTTAGGCGGCCATGTACATGAGGTAAAAAAGCCGTGTTTTTAAGGAATATTACCAACATGGGCCGTGGCACTGCCTAAAAAAAGGAAAACGTTTAAAATTACGTATTAAACATTAAAAGCCTATAAATAGCACCATTTGGGTAATGTGATTGAACTAGCGACCCGCCCGCACGCCCCTGCTTCGCACGGGTGCATATATAACCAATATATACATATAAACCTTCTTGAATCACTCTATCTATTAAAAAAAACCGCATCAAAATCCGTTGCGTAGTTTTAAAGATTTAAGCATACATAGGGACAGAGAAAGCGACTTTGTTTTATACTATGTAGTGATAAAAAAAACAAATGTTTTCTTATTACCTCTTCATAAATATCAACCCGTAAATTCATTAATTACCGTAAGATTTGCATAAAGCCGTAGAATCTGCTACGGCCTACAAGCTTAAGGCCGTAGGAATTCTTGATTCTTTGGCCTGAAAGCCGTAGAATACGGCAATTGCCGTAGCATTGGCAACACTGGAATGCACTGAAAAGCCAGGAGTGATGTGCCAACTCGGGATAAACACCAACTCGAGTTAAATCGAGTTGAAATTGAGATAACTCGAGTAATACGACTCGAGTTTGCAGAACGAAACTAAGTATATGGTTTTTTTTAAACCCGTTCTTCATTCTCGCGAAAACTCGATAAAAACACGATAAACGAGGTTCCACATTCTCTTTCTCGTGTTTTTCTGGTGTTCTCGCAAGAATGTGGAGCGGGCGGGCTTTACAAATTAGTTTTTATTTATTTGTTTCTCCATACAACTCTATGTTAGGACAAGTAACATTGCTAAACTTGACATTGGTGAAGCAAAAAAATGTCGATGCGATGGCGAGAGTAGGTAGGGGCAGCATACGGTCCGCAGCTATCTCGCTCGTACAATTGAAAATTTTTGAAGATATAAAATCACTGAATGTAGGTAGATAAGTAAAATCGGAATCGGTCGGCGTTGACAACACCTAATTTTCCTCTCGCTTGCACGATTCTACATTTTGAGTGATATTATATCACTAATCCCATTTTGGAAAAATTGCAAACAACCTTTTGTGTGCAATTACATTACGCACAGTTTAGTAAAAATTTGACTTGATTGATGGAAGTTTTCCTACTCAAAAGTTTGCTTACGTACTAAAACTAGTAAAGCTAACTTTTGAGTAGGTAAACTTGTATCTATCAAAATGATCTTTTACTAAACCGTGCGCAATGTAATTGCACACAAAATGGTTGTTTGCGATTTTTCATGATTTATTGAATTTAAATCTTATATCATTTCGAATAGTTGCGAGCGAGAGTTACATTAGCTGTTGTCATCAACTTAAGTCGAATCAACTTAACCGGTATCTAAGAAGATTTAACAAAATAAAAATTTGAACCCAATGAGAGCACCGGTGGTCTAGTGGAAGTGACTCCGCCTTCCGATCGTAAGGTCGCAGGTTCGAATCCGGTCGTGCACCAATAGATTTTTCTATCGAAAAATTTATGTGCGCAATGCCAGTGCTCTTAAACGGGGAAGGAAAACATCGTGAGGAAACCAGTTAGTATTCTAACAGCGGCGATGGGCTTGCAACCTGTCACGTATGGAATACTAACTACTGCAAAATGTGGGTAAGTGCCAAATGTAATGTTTGGACGTACCTCTGACTACCCCCCTTAGACATCCTCAAAGAATCTTGAGGTTAGTACTTGGTACTTAGAGATCTGAGAGGATATATACCGTGACTGGGGATCAAAGTCGTGAAGCTGTTTCAGTTTGAAAATTCGAACCAAGCAAGTTTTCACACGACTTAATCATGGGACTTTTTATTTTTCTAATTTCTATGTATGAAAACTTGTTTAGATCAAAATTTTACTTTATCTGAATCTTTGTAATGTCATGGACAACAATTTAATCGGATGCGATTTTACTACATTCAATGATTTTATACTTCAAAAATGTTCAATTGTGCGAGCGAGATAGCGGCGCGTGGTATGCTAGGGCGCACCTTGAACGAATCGCGCTGTCGCTCTCTCGCTTGATGCGACTCGAATTAGGAATAATTTAGCTCGAGTTATGTCCAACTCGAGTAGACGAGTATACACATCTCTAACCAGGTAGAAGAAGAAGAAGAAGAAAAAAAGTTTTGTTTACTAAATTAATATTTATTGATTCTACTCACTTTAATCAACCGGTCTATAGATACTTAGTAAACGTGCCTAAAATAATTAAATAGAGCGTAAGTACAAATCGTTCGTATATTCAGAGTAGGCATATAACCTACTAGTTGCGCCCCGCGGTTTCACCCGCGCATATTGAAATCCCGGTATTCCCACGGGATAAAAAGTAGCCTATGTGCTATTCCAGACTATGTATAAATCTATCTCTCTGCTAAGTTTCATCCAGATCCTACTTAGATCAACTTTTACATCCAAAACTAAATGAATTTGATAGGTACATAAACCTTAGTTTCACACCATTGTGTAACCTGACCAGACGGACCATGCTTTTCTTGGTGGAAATTCTATGTATTCTACTTACTATGTATATGTATAACTACCTAACTTTCGTTCATTTTGTTTTAGACATGAGATCTCTCTCTGAACAAGAATTACCAAGAAGTGGCTGGAGCAGAATGTTAAATCAACGGGCCACCTCAATGTTTTTAAATTGAGAAACAATTTGATGATTGAACAATTTAATAAAGTTATACATCTGCCTAACCTTCTTGTTTTAAATACCTACAAAAATTATAAGTGTTAGGGTTAAATAGGTAGTTTATTCATATACTAATATGACTTATTAGCTAAAGTAAATATGAAATTATAGTTTTATGATAAAATAGTGTTGATGAATCTAATATAAAATAACAGTTTTTAAATAAAAATGTGGATAGGTAAGCAGCAGAGTTTTAGTGGTGAATGATAGGTAGGTACATTGTAAATTTTCTGCTTCGATAGGAGTATAATACTCAGTAGTAACCTGTAACAATGTAATATACACAGATTAATCAAATGCATTCATATAACAAATGAATGCATAGGCTTGTATTGGACTCCAAGTGGGTGGTCCATTATGTGTGTGAACTAATATAATGTCTAAAAAAGTGAAATGCCTAGCCATTCTAAAGATGCTAAGAAGGCATTATAGACATGCAGCCGGTAACATTACCTATGTACATATTTTAAAGCCTTAAACTTCTGGTGTAAACTTTCAATAACCAATACATTTATTGCTTTCACATTGTATATGTATACACATAGTTCTTAGGTGTAAATATCACATCCCTTCCGTCATATGGTATAGCAAAATGGAGGCATGCTGAGGTTTTGTATTGCCTTATAACAAGAGTGTTGAAAATAGATATTATGGATGGTTTTATAACAAGAGGCAGGCCTAAGAAAAGATGGAGGCATTGAGCGAAAGATGGCATGAATAAGTAGTGAGCACTGAGACGATGAATGATAGCGGAGAGTGGAAGAAGAAAACTGAGTTTTTCTAGTTTATTATCAACTACATAATATATAAAAAGTACTAAACCTACCAACTTATTGCTAATTATTAAAAACTATTAACACCAAATGATCCACATCTCTCATTAACACCCCGAGTGTTTAGCGATTAAGCAAAAAATACTAACAAACATTTATAATAAAATGTTGTAATGTAGAAATAAAAAGCTATAAGTAATAAGAATATGAAGGTGTGTACCTGTTTCTTGCGGGGTCAAGAAACCCAAAATCTATTCATATTAGTGAAATTGTGCAAGCTTTATCAAGTCTGCTTCTCAATTACTACTCTGGTCCTGACATGTCTGCGGTTGAACACTCCTTGTGTGGATTCTGCATCACACATAAGTACATAAATTGATGATGCAAAATGCACATCAGATGCTGGGTCATGGGTATCCAGATAAACCTGAAATCAAATAGTACAGTTTTAACCTAAAAATCACTTCCATAACATACCTAGGTAGATCTTTCTGCAGATTCTACAATAATTTAAACCTAATTAGGTACATAACTCTAACTTCTGTAAAATGATGCTTACAATTATTTCTGAAAACAGCACCAAAAAGAATTTGTTTGTTTACAAATAATTATGTAGGTATCCTGCGTTAGGCATTATGCATGACTTGAGTACAAATGAAGGGAAAGGCAAATTTCTGTACTCTGGAAGCAGAGAATACTTACGAGGTTGGCAGCTATCTATACCTATTTTATTGTGCTTTCATTTTTAAATAGAATGGTCAGTGATTCAAGGAGAAAAATAACAATCGATAGCCGGCAATTTTCATTATGACATGGCTAGCAAAAATAAACTTACCATTTATTATTTGGTAGTGAAACGCTGCTTAACATAGATGCCTGACCTCTTGACAAAGGTTTCTGGCATTTCTGGGAGAGCGGATAGCGCTGAATCCTCTATATTCATAGCCGAAAGATTATTCACACACAGGATCGAAAGCTCTTCGAGCTCTCAACTCTTCACTCCATCTTCAGGCGTGGTAGGTACCAAAGCAAACATACCAAAGCACTTTTTTCAGATCTCTTCGCAAAAAATTTCTTGAAGACTCGTTGCAATTTCACGCACTCATATTTCTCATCACACGACATCGATTATCTCACAGTTAGTATAGCCACACCAAGCCACACCACGGCCACACTCCGAAATTCATGGTGTAAGCGCGCTGTCGTAAAGGCGCCGTCGTAAAGGAGCTATTTGTCACTCGTGGTCGCAATTTTCATTGTAACGGTCAAAAACCGGTGTAGACTACGATTGACAGCGCTACAAATTAGAACCTACACGACCCAGATATGAACCCACACTACATAGATATGAACCTACACTACACTCATGGTCTACACTGCACTCGTAATCGCAATTGATGCTTCTCAAAGAATACGCTAGATGCCGTTGTCTAATTTTCATAGGAAATGCGAAGCTATCGCGGCGACAGGCGATCGGCACCGGTCGGCACCGAAACTCGTAATAGGCCCTGTGGTCTTAACAAGATTTTTTAAGACTTGATTAGTTTTAACCTACGCTTTTTTTTTCAGGGTTATAGCACTGCTTTTTAGGCTCTGAAAACCTGTTTTTTTCTGGCACCTGAGACAACCATCGTTATTTCATTTCGTCATTAATTTATTCACATAAATGTATTTGCAGCGACTAGCGACCTCGAAATAGAAGCATGAAAATATGAATAAAGTGCCAAAAGCACGAATCTCACAGAAATGAACTAGTCGACGTCAAAATTATATGAACCGCAAATATTTTAAGATCAGATTTGCTTTCGATTTTTATTTAATAACATTTTGACGATCCACCGTAAATGCTACAGCAAGTGGAAATTCTGTGATAAATTGAGAGAACAGCACTTAAATACAGATCTAAAAAAAACGCTTTAAAATTTAATCTCGGATTTTACCTAATAAAATGCACAGGTACATTGCTGAAGCCGCGAATCGAAGCACCAAAGTAAATTAGCCCAGCAGGGTTATAAAGGTCATAAGCTTTAGATATATGCATAAAATAGTACATTGTTCACCGAGAGGAGAAAGTGACCGATTACCGTCGAGGGTGTCGTTTGAAGCCCGAGCCGTAGGCGAGGGCTTTAAAACACCCGAGATCGGGAATCGCACTTTCTCTCGAGTGATACATAGTGCTTTATACTACACCTACGAGGAAAATAAAAAACTAAAACTGAATCCTCAAACAACACACAAATTGAAAATGGCGCCAATGGCGTCTGCAATTTTCACATGTTCTTTTTTCAAATTGTTTATCCTGCCGCCGCAGGGTCGCACTGCCAGCCCGACACCATCCAACACACAGCTAGTGGCCAGTGTCATTTTGCGAACTTGGAGATAAAAACTCACTGTAAAAACTTTTGGCTTTTGATATTTAGGTTACCGGCGCATAGTCTTACCCAAAATTGAAAAAGAAAAACCACGTAAGTAATGGATTTTCATACACTTTTCTCTCCCGCTCAGATGCGTTTTCTCCCCGCATATTTGTTCGATATGCAATGACGTACTTTCTACCGTAAATTTGATAAAGTATCAAGGTACTTTCCAAGCAGGTGTAGTATTAAGTTCTTTTTAGAGCCTCTGGATGCGAGATATAATTTTTGACACGGGGTGTAAATATATCAACGTGGTTGGAATGGTGCCGAACGGAGTGAGTCGTGCCGTATTTATAGTGCAGTGACCAATATAATATGGCTTGGTATAAGTAATAATGAGAAACACATCTATTTCTGTGCTGTAAGTACTGACCACTAGTTTCTGTCTACGGGTTTGCTAGCGAGTTTTGTCGTTTCTTTCGAAACAGACAGTGAGGTGCAAGGATTTTACATGAACATCATAGGGAAACTCTCGAGCACTAGTCACATGTTTTAAAACTTTTTCGATATGCCGGTTTTCTTCACCGTTTGAACGTAACATGCATTTTATTATTTTAAACAGAAAAACTCATTTGTGTACGACAGGTTTTGAACCCACAACTAACAATCGAACCGCTACCGAACTATCGAACCACTTTGTGGTCAACACCAAAGTATTGTCCACAAAAAATATAAGATTTTCACTGGCTTCGCTCACTCAATCATAATAATGTATGCAAAGAAAAGGTATTTTTAGGTGATATTTTTTAAGACGTAGTATTTATGAAATGAAAAAGACAAATACTAAGCTCTCTCTTGTCGAGTCACTAATTTCTTTCGAAACAGTGTGGTGAACGGATTTTAAGTGCGCCTCAAGGGGCTCCTTTTGAGCATGACACATGTTATAGGACTTTTTAAGTTCTATCTACATAATAGGTACTACACTAACCCCCGGTTTACGAAACCTCGATCAACACTAATCGGCTGTCAAGTCGCTTGCTATCTCTATCTAATTTGAACTAAAAGCTGAGAAAGCAGCTTGACAGCCGTTTACCTTTGATCCAGCTTTCAGAAACCTTATATAATTTTGTATCCTACTATATACTACTAGTAGGATAGTAGGATTTGGGATTTTATCTTGGGTAAAATAATACAAATTTTACAGGAATAACCTTTTATATTCATTTGTTTTAGTTTCACTCTTAACTATACGCCTTACGCTTACCACTATGCTATGTTCTACATCCCATCAACTTTGTTGTACTAACAATTTTTAAAAAACTAAAATATGTGGCAATTTTCTTTTTACATCTACGAACAAATAGAAAAACAAATCTAACTTGTATTTTGCAAAGTTTTAGATGTTAGCAATAAATTATTTTGGTACACCTTATTTTTGATTAATTTTTAACCGACATCAACAAGGAAAGAGGTTCTCATTAGGCTGTATTTTATTCATGTTTACCTCATAACTTTTTACTGGATGGACCAATTTTGATGATTTTTTTATCGGAAGCTGGTGCTTTTCATGTGGTCCCATTTCCATTTGAGTCAGATCTGACGAGCAGTTTTTGAGTTATAGCAGTATGAGTGTATTTTTTAGTGCATTGAAGTAGGTTTTTTCTTGAAAGAGTTGTTTTATACGTTACAGCTTATTTACAAAAATACAGACAGAACTTTAGTCGTCCGTAATAAGATGTAGATATCTCACGACTGTTGTATACGCCTGGTAGATCTAAAATCAAACGTGAATACGGTCTGGTTTTAGAGTCACGCTGACTGTTAGTGCCGACGGTCAGCGTGACTCTAAAACCAGCCTAATGAAACGGTATACAAGATATGAATACAAAATTAATGACATTTTGAAGACACAACAGTCTCGTAATCATTGATATAATAATGTACAGTCGTCGCCATAATGGTTTAACTTTATAATTTTCACATTTATTGCGATCACGTTTGATAGATTTTGTAAAAAACGGGTTCTAAAATACCGGTTCGGAAGCGTAAGTATTATAAAGTGGAAACATCTTAGTGCAGCTGACTGTACAAAAATTACTTATTTAAAACCAAAATGTACTGTGCATATTGTGCATTAAATTGTGATAAAACGTATGTAACAATTACATTTGAACTTACATTAAGTGGTTATAAAAATATGTAAGTAAGCTTATTATTAAAAACAAATTACAATATTTCCAAATCAATAATAATATATAAATTTTAACATAATTCCGTATTTCGATATAATTAATCAGAGCTACTACTAAGCTAAAGGCTACTAATATATGAATGAATAAGCCAAAGGGGTTTATTCAACAATTTATAACCACTTCCGAATCTATGATAAAATCAAGTAAATCCATACACATTTTATTTTATTTTGAAACCCAACTCTTGTTTAAATTTAAAAATAGCTCAGACATTATTCTGATTTAAAAAATACATGAGACATTAATGTTTATTTTATTTCGTCAAATGTTTTAATATAACTACAATTTTCATTACAAAAGAATCAGATTTTAATAATCACGATTTTGTTGAAGGGACATAGGACTTAAGACTAGTTCAAAACAAGAACTACCCAAGCCATCCTCCTAAGCAAGTTCACATTTCAAAAACTCTTTTTTCTTCAACTTTGGATAACTTCGGTATACAATAATCAATGGCTCAAATCTGTCACAACTGTGGTATGTAGAATTTAACTCCATAACTATAACACTCATTAAAAAATTACCACTTATTCATCTAAAAACCCTTTTAATTCCTTTTTGATCACTATAAAGAGGTATTTTTGATAATATTTGTGAAAACTTCTAATATCAAGGTACTGATCGCATTTTTATTTGAACTTCAATGTGACGAAATATCTTTTTCCGTTTAAATTGTACTATTTACACAACTTTTGATAACATTTAGATTTTTACGAATTTATTGGTAACAATATGAAATAATTTTAAAATTCTAATGCATAAACTAAACCGTTTTAAAGCAATAACAAAACTATACTAACATTATTGTGATGATCAATAATTTTATTGCAAAGCAAATGGCGTAGGATGTCTGTCTTTCAATTTTTATTGACAATTCTTATAATGTCATAAGTTTCAGTCGAAATAACTGCAAGTAAAATAGCAACTGTCAAAACATGATCCTGCACATTCGCAGTATGTTAAAATTCTAAAAAATTACAATAAAAAATCAAAAACACATTCTTTAACAGAAACCATACAAAATAACACAGGATTAAATCTGCAAGTCAAATATATTAAAGCAAATACTTATGACGAAAAATCTCATTTACTTTTATAACATCCACTATTTTAAACACTACATTCGTACACAAAATATGTCATTTTCATCTTATTTTAAACACCCAATGGCGTTCCCGATCAGAAGTAATAGCCTTACCGTCGAGTGAGCTCACATCTTACACTTAAACATGTTTTGTTAGCACATCACAGATCAACATTCAACTTAGCGACATTGCATGAACTTATTACAAAGAAGTATAGGAAGATGCGTTAGCATCCCTACTAGTCTTCGAGGTATTCAAGCAGGTTAACAGTTTGCTTGAACTGTAGTTACTTTGTTTCAGCATTAATATAGCTTGTATACAGTAACTGAAAAGACTGAAATGTTCATGCAATCTCCCTAGCCAGGCACATCACGCTAACAAACATACAGCCTTACCCTTCACTCACTCGACATTGAGTAGAAAAACCCGCGCACATGTGACTATGTCGGTCTCTTTCTTTTGGCGTTTTCTCACTGCGACGATAAGGACACCGACATAGTCTGTCTCTAGTTGCCCGCGCCGACCCTGCCAAGGCGAGACAGAGCAAGCATGACAAACTGTCAAGTGTCAGTGTCGATATCGTCCAATGGGAAAACGCCCTTTTGCGGCTAAATAACCCTACTTCAGGTTCCAAAATCTTAAACTAAAAGATGCGTATAGCGTGTAGATTTACAACAAACTAGAACACGCTTTTTCGACGGTTTCCAGTCATCAATAAAAAAACATGTGTTTGTAACACAAATTGTTACCAAAAGTGACAGTTGAAGAAATGTTGCCACAGTCACATGCACAAACTAAATCTGTACAACTTTACAAACTATTCATAAATAATTTGCTTCTTATCCTAATACAACTCAGTGTCTTACAACTAGAAAGCTTATCCATTTGGCTTCTTTCAAGTTGAACCATTTATGTCTTGTAATGTTAACTATTCTCTATTTTACACCAAACAACCTTATTTTGGTATAGCTGTTATAAAATTCGTATATTATCTCGTTTATATAGACAAACATAACTCTATTGAGCAATAGTTAGCCTTTAAAAAAATATACTTAGACTTACATATTAATAGGTAGTTGTTTTGTGTGTATTTTACTGAGATCCTTGTACGTATTCTCTTTAGTTTGTTCCAACTCAATACTGTTATTATCTATTAATAAATATTGATAAACCTGGTTACTAAAATCGGATGTATTTTAAACGAATCAAAGAATGGACGTGCACAAACTAATCCTATAACAATTTAATAAGCATCACCACGATTAAAAAAAAAGAAACGCCATAACGTTTTTCATTTGGTGATGCGTTAGGAAGTATACATACGAAAAATCACGCCTGTTTCCCCTAGTAGGCAGAGACCACGGATTTCCATTTGCTATGATTCTGACATATCGCTTCATTTACTTCATTCTAAGTAGCACTTGCTATGGCAATTTTACAGAAACCAGGCTACCAAATAAAAGGATACAAGACATAAAATAGTTCACCTTTTTTATAAAACGCGTGCTTTTCAAATGTACAATGTTTGTTCCATTTCGCCAATCCATAATCCAAACATAACCAACGAATAACAAAGTAATATAAACTCAATTTGGAAGACAATAATGCCTAATTTTGAACGGATATCTTTTTCAAAGAACATAATTTGGAAGACAAAAGCCGAAATTATAGACAAAAATAATATGGGTTTATAATAACTATGAGTAATATAAATGCTATTAAATGGCTATAAACCCTTTTCAGACTTAGAGCGGTAAAGTTACATAGTGTTGCCAAATCATTAAACCAACTATTTTCAGCTTTTTTGCTCTATTTTTGATTGACTTAGTCTATTTTTCACTGGCCGCCTATACGTTTTACCGTACTGAGTATAATTTTTGTATTTATTTATAAAATATCTGACAACACTGAATAAAACACCGCCCTAAAATCAACCATCACAATTAAAACCAATCACTGCACTCGATTTAAATCACTGCCACGCGAAATGCGTCCATCTCGATTGCGTCCGCGACACTCCACACTTTACACTTTATGTTGATGTGTGTAAGGTTGAAAGCTGCTCACTTGTAAGCAAGGTTCAGGTTAAATATCTATAGCAGGCTTCTTAAAACAAGAAAATCTCAACTCTCGCTTAGCTTTTTGCATCAACGCCAAGTTCAAAACTAGATAGTTAAGAACTAAGAATAATTTAACCCCCTTATTCATATTCACCGATTTCAGGCTATTATATCACATTTTTATATCTATCTTTCATTCATATGAGCTTTTCTTTGCTTTGTTAAAAACTGTACCAGAGATAGCAAGTGTCTGAACCTATAAGTTGAAGTATACCGATATAGCTCTTAGAATTTACAGAAACAGCTGTATATTCCAACATACCACGTGACTAAGCTCTTGCAAGCTACAGCTCACGTAGTTCATCATTCAATGGACAGCTTAGTCGTTTACATAAAGACTTGGGATCATAATATGTATTAAATACTATATCCCCAAAATACAAATGCCAGCTGGCACACTTTCATGCAAGCTACGGGCACATACGCTTAAAGGCATACCTGTACCTGGCATGCACATAGCTCAACATTCTATTTTCGGTCAGGTACTGGCATGCCGCGTGAGGGAGGGGCCGCGGGGGGCTACGAAACCGGCATGTGTGAACATCGCGACAGGTACTGGCATGCCAGTACCTGACTAGTTAACTTGCAAATCTATCCACAATGTGCCCGTAAATCCTGCATGCCTGTAACTTGCATGCCCGCTACCGTCCCATTTTACTGGCATTTCACCTATAAGGTACCTATGAATAATAGGACTTGTGATCCTTGAATTGTATAAGTAATATAGACTTTAGGGTATCTATGAATAAGGAGGTATTTCGATTGTGAGGTCGTGTCGAGGAACAAACATTCTTGCACGCGAGTCGCGCTCGCGAAGGCCTCAAAAGAAGCCGATCAACTCCTACTCGATGTTGGACCGCGGGCCGTCGATCGGCATTGTGTGGAGTACCTCGTCTAGCAGTTGTAGTGCCCTGAGGAATTAAATTTATTTATTTGTTATTTTGTTTTTATGACGACCTCAGTGGCGCAGCGGGCGAGAGTCCGCCTGCGACGCAAGAGGTTGCGGGTTCGATTCCCGCCTCGGAACAAATTTGTGTACGATCTGCAGAAATTTGTTCCGTTGTCTGGGTGTTTTCTATGTACAATAATAAATATCTATCTATGTAAGTATATAATGTATTAAATATATCAGTTACTAGTAGCGCCCTGCGGTTTCACCCACGTAGTTTTAAATTCCGGTATTCCCACGGGATAAAAATTAGCCTATGTGTTATTACAGACTATAATATATCTCTGTGCCAATTTTCACAAAGATCCGTTCAGCCGTTCTGGAGAGTAACAAACATCCATCCATCCATACTTACAAACTTTCGCATTTATAATATTAGTAGGATCTAGTACCCATAAGCTTTGAGTAGCTTACTTTGGGGCTAGATGGTGCTGTATGGATTGTCCAGCATTATTATTATTTCTATTTACTGAATCCCGAGCTCACCTATGCAGATGCACCTCGAGCCAGCACGGAGTCTCCTTGATGGAAGTGCGCGGGTAGTCGGGCCCCCATCCCTTCACGAAGGAGAGTCGCACGATGCACAGCCGGCGAAGGTCGTCCACGCCGATGCCCGCCGCTGCTGTTAGACCTATGTTTATGTAAGCATTATTCAGCACTACCATAAATCTATAGAACAAATATAACAAGAACAACAACACAGCTTCTCGTCTTTGGTACACGATCCCCAGGCACGGTAGATATCCCTTCAGATCTCTCAGTACCAAGTACTACCTCAAGATTCTTTTAGGATGTCTAAGGGGGTAGTCAGAGGTACGTCCAAACATTACATTTAGCTCACATACCTACATTTTGCAGTAGTTAGTAATCCATACGTGACAGGTTGCAAGCCCATCGCAGCTGTTAGAACACTAACTGGTTTCCTCACGATGTTTTGAATAGAAAAATCCATTGGTGCACGATCGGATTCGAACCCGCGACCTTACGATCGGAAGGCGGGGACACTCCCACGGGTGCATAAATAACTTCAAGATAACTCGACTTCAAATGCTCTGGAAATATGGGAGCCAATAATTAATGTACGTACACCCCAATAATCCATGTCCACTACTTGTTTAGCTGGATTACTAGTTAGGTTTTTTTTTTGGAAAAAAGTACCAAATTGACTTCCAATTATCGTGCTGTACATTATCAAGTCGTAGAATAACCATTTGAGTCCGGTTATTCTACGGCATGAGGTCCGGTTATTATATAGGGGTCGATTTTATAAGGTTCCCGTATAAAATCGACACGGTATAAAATAGGGTTTTCGGTACAGTTTGACGTACATTTGTTCATGGTGGCATGCTGCGGCTGGATGTGCCCGGCGACGGCCGCCGCCTGCGCCGCCGCCGCCGCCTGCGCCGTCGCCGCCTGGCTTTGCATCTGGCGGTGGCATTGTCGGAGATCGAACACCTGTGCACATACAATACATCCATAAATAATCATTTGTATAAAATAAATAATAATTGTATTATGTAAAAATTTTAGGTTCCATCATTATTTCACTCTGATGTAATGTTGTCTTTTAATTCAGGTATATAGCTCAAAGGAAAATTTCATAAAGGTAATTCTTATTTTTGAGCTTCTATGTACGAAATAAAAAATTATTGTTGTTCTTTTATTTACCTATTACGATGATGGCATGAAAATTTAGTTCTAAATAATGACTGAATGATAATGTATGTAGTTGAAATGAATGATTTATGATGTAGTGAAATTGATAATAATTAATAATGATAAAATATGTAATTTAAATAATTAGGTAATTTAATGTTGTTGCAAAATTATAGCAACCGTTTAATTAGTTAGTGGCATTTCTAGATGCTAATATAAAAAAAAATACATCCATCAATATTTATTCCCATACTTAATCAATTGTAGGCCTGTTGCTGCGCTAAATGATCGACGAGCGAGTAAAACCGCGGTCGCCTACTGTGGGCAAAGATCTCTCCTCCCCGTTTCCACTATTGGAATTATGGCCCGGCGGCCCGATTACGCTAATGTCTGGCTATCGAGATGGCTTTGATATTTGATCAAGGAATATTATACTCTGGCGAGAGCATTTGATTCCCATAGTGTAATAGCAACATATGGATGGATCTAGTATCTAAATTCCTTGGGATGGCTGCTAAATTCCTTGGATGGATGGGAGTCAAATGTCAAACTGAAAGCCATCTCGGTAGCCAGACATTAGCGTAATCGGGCCGCTGGTCGACGAGCGAGTAAAACCACGGTCTTATCGCTCGTCGGTAAAGCTCTAGTCCTCATTGCAACGATGGACGGACTATAGCTTTACCGACGAGCCCTAAGACCGCGGTGTTACTCGCTCGTCGATCAGGGCTATAATTCGAAGAGTGGAAAGGGGGGGAGGTCTTTGCCCTGCAGTAGGAACATAACGGTTGAATCCTTTTTGATCACTAACTAATTTGAAGAAAAAGCTGAAATAGCATGTGACTTGACAGCCGATTAGTGTTGATCGAGCTCTTAGAAACCGAGGGTTAGTCGCAAAATAACTCATATTTAAAACAACTATGTATGCACAAAGATCATAATTATTCAATTCTAAAGCGGGCTACAGACCTTCAGTTTCAACTGACAGTTAAAACTGAACGCCCCAAAGTAAGCTACTCAAAGCTTGTGTTATGGGTACTAGATGACTGATATATTTAATACATTGTATACTTACATAGATAGATATTTTTTATTATACATAAACACCCAGACCAACAGAACAAATTTCAGCAGATCGTACACAAATGTGTTCCGAGGCGGGAATCGAACCCGCAACCTCTTGCGTCGCAGGCGGACTCTCGCCGCTGCGCCACTGAGGTCGTCGAAAGGTAAGCTTATGTAAAAAAGGTACCTTGATGCAAGCTGATGGATATATCTTGTGCACAGCATCACCGGGCGCCCGGCCCGCCTCTCGGTCCAAGTAGTAGGATTGCACGAACACAGAGTGATCGGAGAGACAACGGAGCCACACATCGCCTTCCCCTCGTAAGTCTAGCTGGACGCCTTTGCCGATGTGCAATCTGGAAATTAAAGCAACAGTTACAAAAATTATTAGTTCTAATGAAAAAAAGTATTTTATTGACATAATAGATGATAATATTTTATATACATAATATTTTATTGACATATTTTATAACATACGATCTGGATGCATTTGAAGGTAGATGGTGGGAGGAGGCACATGATAGGGAGAAATGGCTTGGGGAAGGCCTTTGCCCAGCAGTGGGACGAAATAGGCTAAATTAAAATAAAAAAAATTACATAATAGATATTTTGCCTCAGTTATATTTTGAATCCCTAGGCTCACGAACTCAATAAACTGTATTTAAGGAGCCAGTGGCTTCTCCCTTCCCTCCTCCCTTCTAAAGAACACTTATTATTATTAAGAGTCTATATTGTCACACTGCTGGGCAAATGCATCGCTCCCTTTCTGATATGAGCTACTTTAGACTGATCCATAAGGTAAGTATATTTTTATCTTTGGGAGTACTAGGTACGGTAAGTTATTACTAAGAGATCTGATGCCTGCTGGATGTCTGAAGACTTTGAAGATCATAGTTGTGAGGCGTTTTGACTAAAACTTAAATCTTAATTAATTAATAATTAACTTAATTAATATAATGAGAAGAATGCTAGGGATGAATGTGGATGGATATAGAAGTAGAGGTAGGCCAAAGAAAAGATGGATGGACTGTGTGAAAGATGACATGAGTATGAAAGGAGCGACTGCTGAGATGACGGCTGATAGAGGAGAGTGGAGCGCAGAAACCTGTTGTGCCGACCCCACATGAAGTGGGATAAGAGCAGGAAAATGATGATGATGAGTCAAAATCGTTTCAGATATTGCTACTATTACATAAAAATAACAGCTTAAGTTAACATTTACCTCGCCCGCTCACTCTGTTCTGTCCTGTGTACATTACTTAGTGCTCCTAAGCAGAATCTGTTACCGCCGGAGGGATCGACGTAGCCGTCGACCTAAAAATACAAATTTATGTGACCTTAGAAATGTGTCCTTAATAATGTGCCCTTAAAAATGTCCTTAGACATGTGTCCTTAGAAATGTATCCCTAGAAATGTGTCCTTAGAAATATGTCCTTATATAAATGTGTCCATCCTTAGATGTGTCCTGAGTGAGGCATGTGTCTTTAGACTCGCCAAAAAAATCTTGAAGAGCTACTTTGTACCTACCTATACCTACCCTCAGATATCTTATAATATTTGAGGGGACGTCATCTGAGCCTGAGAATCATCGTGAGTCTATTTATATATATAATATAATCTTCCTTTCTTTACAAAGTTCTTGGTGAAACCTTGAGAGTCTGATGAGTAGTAAGAAATACCAACTGCACGTAACAAAAACAAATGTGGACGGTTTTTGACATAGGGCCGTGACATGACAGCGTAACATGACTGCATGTCAAAAACCGTTTTACTTTACATTTACGTTTTTGTTACGCGTAGCTGCTACAGCTACCAAGAGACACGGCGCGGTAAATTGACACAAATGGTGACCCCCTTTACGCTCCAAATGGGCGGTCCGGTAAAAATACTTACAGCAGCTACGGTTACGGAGTCACGGCGCGGTGAATAGACTCAAATGGGGACCCACCTTTACCCTCCGAGTGGGCAGTAGGTACGGTAAAAATACTTACAGTAACATTCGGTCTGCTTGACGGAACTTTGAAAGTCTCCCCAACTTGAGTATCCAACTCGAAATAGGCCACTGAGCACCAGTATTCTGGAGCAGGTTGACTGGACAGAAGACCACCTGGATTCCCATTATCTGCAAAAGATACAATAAAAATAACTAGTTATAGTGCGCGTCACGCAAAAAGAACGCCGGAAGGAAGGAGAGGGGGTGTGATGGCGCGCGCTCGAGTATTTTGTATGCGCAAACACATCCTGTCCACTGTTTCCCAGCGTTCTTTTTGGTTGACGTGACTTATACCAAGAAACGAAAACGAAAGCCATAACAGTTCCGTCTTTTGCGCTGTAAGCCGTTGCGTTGGGTCAATCCTCCCACCACTAACCAATAACAAACATTTGACAGCTTTCACGGCTCAGCTAGTGCTCAGTAGTAGCTCTGCTTTTTGCGCTGACAGTGGGTTCGATCCCAGCCATAACAATCAATTTTGTATGATAATAAATGTTTTTTCACTGTGTTACAAAATATAATAAGTATTTACACAGAAAAAAGCTATCTGCTTTGATAGAAGTTTGGGCCTAAATAAATATGTAATAATTAAATATGCTTTCTTTCTTTTAATAGTGTTGTATGGAATGCCCGTATTTACTATTATTTATTTTTTATTTACTATTATACTATTATATTATTTATTATTTACTATTCTTTTATTTATTATAGATGGGATAATAATGTTGAAGAGTAACTTACAATAATGATGATGATGCGCCGGCGCATCCAACGGCACAGGGGGCGCGGCTGGAGGGGGCGCTAGGCTCTGCGTGTAGGTTAGCGTGTTACTACCTGTCCAGGTTCCTGTAATAACCAGACGATAAACAGTAGTAGTAGTCGCTAGTAGTAGTAGTCGCTAGTGTTCAATAAATAAATAAATTACCTTGCTGCTGCGGATTCTGCTGCTGTTGTTGGATGCGAGGACTCGGCAGCGAGGCGGGGGGACTGGCAGCGTTCCCGAACCCGTTCTGCTGAGATCCCGATCCGGGACCGGGGGACACTGCTGATTAATTACAAGACAATTTATGATAGCCGTTCTTATTAAATATATTACGAACATCTAAACATCGTAACTTTCGCATTGATATCCTTCTACTTCTAAAAACGCGAAAAATTGTAAGTATGGATGGATGTTTGTCACTCTTTCACGCCGGAACGGCTATACGGATCTGGATGAAACTTGGCAGAGAGATTGATTATACTCTGGAATAACACATAGGCTACTTTTTATCGCGTGGGAATACCGGGATTTAAATCTGCGCGAGTGAAACCGCGGGCGCAACTAGTATTAGTATATTTGTACAAGGTGTAATGTTTCTTTCGAAACAATTTTTATTCGTTTTAAAGACTCAAGGATTTTTTATACTCCCAAAAGTTATCCCGCTCGGAGGATTACTATTAGGACATAAAAAATCTCTGTCTTTCGAAACAGTATGCTGAAAGGACTCAAAGAGAGTGCTTTCGAGAACATTTTTTTAGAACTTTTTCCTCAAGTGTTTTCCTTCAACTTCTGAGAGTACTGGCGAGAGTACTGTCCATTAAAATTTTTGAATAGGAACTCATTGGTTTTTCAATTCATTTATTTTAAAACCATAGACTTTTGTAGAACACTTAGTTACGCCAAAACTAAACAAAATATTTACATAACTTATGATGCAGCTATATAGAGGCTTTGTCAAAAAGAACCCAAGATCTTAGGATCGGGTCGTTACCTAGTGGTTTTCTAGTGAAAACCTTATATTTATTGTAATTAACACAGAAATGGTTTTCTCTATTCCGTGGTAATTAATACCTACAATCACCTTATAACTTACTTGGTAATGTGTGAGTGAGCTGAGTCTCAGTGACCGTCGGCTGGTCTCCAAAAAACGAGGAGTTGGAGTTCTCCAGCAATGGTGTAGTGGCTCCGGGAGACATGGTGACTGGCATGGTAGCTAAAATATTTAATGTATTTGTTGATAATATAAATTAGTAAAATACTGTTTAATGTTTTTTGTAATAGAACTTTTACTAAAAAAAATATTTTGACTTTGATACACAATAAAACGCTTTAGGTAATTAATCTGTAAAATGTGTAATAAAATGCTGTAATCTTCTTACCTGTTACATTATAGATAAATTTAATTATACTGAAAAGACTACAGACAAACACTTGAAAACCACACGCAAGTGTCCAGCTCAAAAAATACGTGTATCTAAAATAAATAAGTGCAAAATAAAAGAAGAAAAGCTTACAATGGTTCATTCTTTTAGGCAGCCATACTGCACGCGCGTCCATTGTATCTGGCGGCTCCAGTTTGGGTGCTATGAGCCTCTGTTGCATCATCTGCTGGTTAGGCATTGGCATTCCTTGGCTTATCGACGGCATCTGAGGAGTTCCAGGCGACATCTGAGTCGGCGCCGATGCCATCCGGGGCGACTGCATTTGCGGCACGTTCGTCCTGATCAGTGGCGTACCGGGACCCATCTGAGGCGTACCGGGCCCCATCTGAGGCGTACCAGGCCGCATTTGAGGCGTCCCCGGCCGCATTTGTGGCGTTCCAGGCCCCATTTGAGGCGTACCCGTGCCGTGAGGCGTACCCGGTCCGTGAGGCGTACCCGGTCCGTGAGGCGTACCCGGTCCGTGAGGCGTGCCAGGCCCCATCTGTGGCGTGCCAGGCCCCATCTGTGGCGTGCCAGGACCCATTTGCGGCGTGCTAGGACCCAGCTGAGGCGGGCCAGGACTCATATGGGGCCCACCTGATATCGGCGTTCCGGGCATTTGTTGTCCTGGGCCCATCGTAGACATTTGCTGTCCCATTTGGCTGTGGTTTGAGATCATTTGAGGTGGGCCAGGCGTGTGAGCCATATTCCCAGTGTGGCTCATTTGGGGTTGGGCGCCTGGCGGTCGGATAGGGCGCGGTCCGAGTGTCGGCGAGAATAGAGGAACGCCATCGGGCGCTATTGCGAAAGAAAAGGCAAAATAAAATAATACGCACTGCTAAATAAAAATAAATCTCACTCTGCTTTGTTACGGGTTAAAGTTGTGATTGAGAATGCATAAATAGTTTAGGGCTCAAGGAAAATTCAATTCCTACCAAAAGTTGATGCCTATTTCAAGTATCCAATCCATTCTCAATCATAACCAAACATTTAAAAACCACAAAACTACACTAGCAAGTTCTACTTACTTTGCCCCTGATTGATAATAATATTGCTGTTCGGAAACTGTTGTTGGTGGTGGTGTTGTATTGTGGAATGGTGATGCCTCGGACTGGTTGCATGGTGCTGTATGGTTACCAGCTCCCCAGTATCCATATCCATTCCATTTCCACTTATACCAACTGTGTATTCATCTTTCACTAGCCGGCTTGGCCCAGATTGCAGGGTGAGGCCGGACAGATCTGAAAGGTTGGTAGCTTTGGGGAATAAAAAGTTAAGTTGTAGGATTTATTTTCTACTATTTTTTTTGTTTTTACGGTATACATCAACAACTACAGTTATTGGTGGACATACAAATACAATTCCACCAAAGTATTCATGCACATAAAATTAGGTCATAAACATGCTGGTTTTTTCAACATAAGGTCTTAAATTTTGACTCAAAAAAAACAATAATAGGTAGTTCCTATACTAGCCCTGATAAATAAATGAGTATAACTTAGAGAATTCTAAATAAAAGAAATAAAAAAGAAAGTATAATACAAACCTATACCAGGAGATACCACCCTTTCATAATGGTAGGGGTTAACACACACCGAATCACATTTCAAATCAAATGCAAATTGACAGAATTTGACATGCTTCAGTTCGTTTTTATGGAGGTCGGGCCATCGCCAAATGCGTGCGTATATAACGTGTGGAAACCCTTTGCGGCCAGCAACCTGGAATAAATTTACAAATTTGATTGTTTTGTACAGATAAGATGTGATACAATTTTCCAAAACAGTTCTATGGTTGCTGAAAGATAAATTGTGTAAAAATTACATTCATTTGGTGTGAGCATTTGACAATTTAATGTAAGTAATTTTTATACAATTTATCTCTCCGCACGCGTATTCCACTAAAAAGAGTATCTTGTCTATCAGTTTTAATCCACAGAAAGGAGCACGAACTTTTACGCTGTCATGAACAAGTTTTAGAAAATTGACATTTTTACTAAGGAATTTTATTTTATTAAAATTCGAATTCAAAGACATAAAAGTCAATTTTGTTATAAAAACACAAAATAAATTATAACTGCAGCAGTTGACCTCAAGGCTCCGGCGACAGCAGCTCGCAATTTCTAGGTGCGATGGGCTGTTATTTCATTTCCGGGAGGTTTTTTGAAAGAATAACTCTAAAGTGACACACATAAATACTGTTCGAATACAATAATATAAGGGAAACATGCCCGAATCAGAAATCATTTTGGTATTAGTATGTTTGGTATGTTTACCTAATACCAAAATGATTTCTGACTCAAGCACATTTCCCTTATATTATTGTATTATTTGTGTTCGAACAGTATTTATGTGTGTCACTTTAGAGTTATTCTTTCAAACAACCTCCCGGAAATGAAATAATAGCCAATCGCACCTCGAAATTGCGAGCCGCTGTCGCCGGAGCCTTAAGAACCTCCCATATAACAATTTTTAGGATTCTGATTTGTATCAGAGCCGCTATAATTTGGCAGGAAATATCAATAATGCCCTAATCATTGTAATATTACCTGTAATCTACCATCTAGAGTCCTTTGAATTGTAACACACTTGCTCGGATGTGCTCCGTTTGTTGTAATAGCTGTGATCAATGAGTCCAGCTCATCACGTTTCTCTTTCAGCTTCTTTACAAGTGACTCTATGGCACGTTTCGAGAAACCCTCACTTTCTCCACCTTGCCTGTGGCACATCAGCGAGTGCACAATGCTGAGGCATGCATCCGCAGATGTGGGGGCCGTAGTGTTCATGGCTGCAACATCAATTTAAGTGTTTTTGTTAAAGTAAGCAAACAGTCCTCATTTGTATTTTATGTAGATGATTTTTACAGATAAGAGTATGTTTTTAACTCCTACACCTATTAACAGGCTGATTGGGCCTGTGGCATGATTTAAAGTGGTGTAGGCTAGGTACATACATGATAAATGATTCTTGTCTGAAGAAGAAAATTATGTATGTAATAAAGTTAGATTCTAAATATAAAGATGAACTGGTTTGAGGCTTTACCCATATTTGTTTTACTTATAGTAGATCAATATCATATTTCAAATCATATTCATAAACGCAACAGTGGATGAAGTTCCTGGAAGTGTGATCTCTAGTAATTAATATTACTACCCAGAATAATTATTTTGTCCAAATCATGGTGTTGTACCTATTGCAATTTTTACTGCCCTCCAATTAGTCATACTAATTAACCAATCTGACTGAGGTTGGCTGTTTAGAAAAAGCTATTGATGTTCAATGAGTAAATAAATACATTCTAGAGGCCAAGTAAAATAAAATTCTATTGAATTATAATAGAGAAGAAATTTTTCAACATCAACTGCTAAGCCTAACGTTTTATACCTAAGTGGAATTTACCTGAAACTTAACTATAAATAACCCTAAATTCCATGAACAACACAACTGCATTTAATTGCTGCGGGAATTCGCGGAATCCCTATAAAATTCACTTTAATTGCGAATTGATACTGATATGATACCAAAACAGAGAGAGAGCGACATTTTGGCGGCTCAAAGACAAGATAGTTTTTTTTTTCAACGAAAACGATTCTTCAGAAAATGTTCATACTTCATAGTTAGTCTACATCTTAGAGCAAATGCTCTAAGGTCTACATACAATACCGTAAGGTACATAAATAGGTAAGTGTAACATAAATAGGAGACTATTTATCAGTGATTAGAGCACACTTAAAAGTAATAATTAATATCGGGCAAAGGTACTTTAAAGGTTATGTATAAATAGAAAAAAAACAATAATTAATTGTAGTGTGTACATTTTTAGTCTGTGATTTGATGTGACACGACAAGACGGACGGACAGTGACAATAGCTGACAGCTGTTCAGTGAAATGAAAGCAAACTTGACGGCGGACGGAGTCGGACCGGACGTCTGTCTGTCTGTCGTGCGTGGTCGTTTCGTTCGTTTTGTCACAAAACCAGATTTCTTGGAAAATAAACTATTTTTACGAGAGTATCGATAAAAATGAGTTAAATATTTTCGGTTGACTTGGTACATAATCCAGTACCACGTATCTCAGTATTAAAATACATAGTATATTTCAAACGAAAAGTGGGTGGATTCCTGATTGCAAAGTAGGATTTAATTTGTGTCATGCCCGCAAAAGCAATTGCTGATGATCTGCAGCAATTAGAAAATGAAGGGT
The DNA here is from genome assembly GCA_963576535.1 of Plemyria rubiginata. Lineage (NCBI taxonomy): Eukaryota > Metazoa > Arthropoda > Insecta > Lepidoptera > Geometridae > Plemyria > Plemyria rubiginata. Next base: position 7,144,849 of record OY754926.1, read on the forward strand.
GTCGATAATTTTCCTGCCAATCACGAAGGGATGAGCAACAAACCTATTGTAACATGTAAGTTATCCATAATTCATTTCAGTATGTACTTAGATCATCACAAAACTATCACGTATTTTTTTCTTTCAATAGGCGCGGGAGATTGGAATTTATTTTGTACATTGGAGGCGCCGCTCGTGGCTGCTATACCTCAGGACTCGTGTGAATGGAGAAGGTCCTATGGTCGGGCTGCAAAGTCTGTCTATTTAGAAGCCTCTTTTATTAAATACAATAAGGACAAGATAGTACACCCAGATTTTAATTTGTTGAAGCGCCCTATCGTTCATATTTATTGGACTGATTGTGCGGTGAGTTTTGCATTTTTTACGTACTAATTTCAGCTGCCATAAACCTAGTATTTGTGATAAATTTAAATACAAATAGTATTAAGTATAGCATCCGTCTTCCTGTTTATAATTTTTTGTTTTTAGATTACTTATTCTTAGCTTGTTGATGAATCATCTTTTAATTGTTGATGCTGTACATCTTGATATATAATAATCAAATATCAAAAATGCAGTAGCTAGCAACATTTATTACAATTTAAACACTTGTATTTGTAAATACAGGATATTGAATACTATAAAACAACATTACGAGAGGAAGTGGAACAATGGCTCAAACAGTTAGAAAAAGCAGGAATCACAGACTGGATCATAGTGTTAGTAGAAACCTATGACATAAGAAAAACTAACAAACTTTTACCAAGGACTACAGTATTAGATAAAATTAAAGGAGACTTTGGTGTCAAACAGACTGAAGACAGATTTGTATCAGTCATAAATCCAATTAAATCGGAAGCAAGAAGTGCGGAGTCTTGGAGGTCACTGGTGGCAAAGATCAGGCATTTAATATTAGTGGCTTACAATAAGGCCCTGATAAAGTTTGAAGAGTATATGAGAGAACAAAGAGAGAAGAGAAATGATCCGGAATGGGATTTTTGTAAATATTTTATAATACAAGTAAGTGTTAATGTTGACAAATATTTATTTATTTATAAGTGTTAGTTTTTAAATATTTGATGACCATTGCAGTTCTTGATGTTCACTCTGACTGTAATTTTCCCACAATGTTTCTTTCATTATTTTCTTTTACTTACATGGAAAGAAATAGAAAGTTTAATACCTATTATAGCTTCACACTAACGTAAAATAGGATTGTCATATTTTGATTAGGATTTACTTAGCATAGTTAAGGATTCTCTTGAATGCAAAATTTTCCAATTAGGTAGGTTTTGTAAATATAATTCAAGATCTTTCCTTAGCAGTGAGTGTAGATTAAAAAAAAAAACATTTTTATTTCAGGAACAACTAGCATTTGTACTAGAAATGCTTGGTTTGTATGATGAAGCCCTAGTCCAATATGATGAGTTAGATGCTCTATTCTCTCAATTTGTGCTCAATTCCAATGTGACTAAGAGTCCTAAATGGCTTGACACATTTAAGCAGCCAGTGACATCATGGCAGGCAGTGAGACTAACTGCATTGGTGCCGCAACATTTGAGAGAACTCATCATTAAAAAGAATGCTTCATTATTGGATTTTCGAAGCTACTTGTTTCAACGACAAAGTGCCATGTTACTACTCACTTGTAAACCTTGGGAGGTATGTATATTTTATATTTATATAAGTAATATTTTAAATTGAGCATATAAAAAAATGTCAGCCTTATAAACAATAATTGGGCAATGCTTTTATTAAATTCTTTTAAGTAATATTTTTTTTACCAATCATTACATGTCATATCCAAACAGCATATTTTGGTCATTATTCCTGTTTTGCATAACCACTGTAACTATAAGTAAATTATCTACATGATTCATGATGAAAGAAAATTTAGAATAGATAATTATTTACAGTCTGGTTTCATGCAAATTCATTTTTCGACAATGCATTTTATTTGTTAAGTTCGTATCTATGTGCTTCATGCGAGACGTCGTATCATTACATGCGTCGCCTTGCGTATTAAACTGTAATTACTTACAGCTATGCAGGAAATGTAACTGTCTACGAAATTGCACCATTTTTATCAATAAATTACAGGTGATTTGAAATCGACTTTACTATTGCATCGGTTTTTGCGCCTGTCTGAAGTCATGTTTTGTTTTTCGCGGTTGTTTTCTGCATCGGTCGACTTGATAAGCGCCTAGGCTTGCTGAGAACGCACGAGTCTCCAACTAACCGGCCTGACAATGACAATACAGAAAACAAAAATAAAAAAACAAAACACAAACTTTGCATAGGTACTGTTTCATAGCGGCAGTGCTTGCAGCTGAGTAAAATGTGACGAAATGCAGTTGGAGTTCGCCTATGATTTGTAGATTCAGTAGGTCTACCGTCTACCATATCATTTGGATAGATGACCGCTAGTGGCATTTACATCCGAGTGCTTCCGAACTTCGCATGACACGTAAAGCCAATAGGACGAGTAGGTCGCGGCTCTTGCAGTGGAGATCTTGGTGCGACCAACTCACCAGAGATTGCCACTAATCATACTTTAGTATACTAGCAGGGTTCCACTCCCCAGCTTCGTTATGCGTTCGGCTGGCACCTAAACCCGTGTAGTAAATCAGTACAGTGGCGCAAAAGGGACAGGTCGCAAGCGCTACTTAGCGCTACTCCTATCACGTGTTAGAAAGGGAGGCGAATATTTAGGCAATCATCGACGTAAGGCTGGTGTGCGCTGCGCGAGCTGAATTGCGCTCTATTATGTCGCTGCAAATGTCGTTTTTTATTTGAACGGATTTGCGGAGTCAACTTTCTGTAGGTACTACTACCTAATTATTTTTTCTGTGGTATAGCAGCTGTAAACCCTTTAGAAATCCTGAAATAATCTAAAATTAGTATCTTAGTCCTAAGAGATCTGTGTGACACTGTGCCTGGGGATCAAACTCCTGAAGAAGTTTTTTCAGTTACACCTATGTCAACACACGTTTTTTTTCCTGGAGTCCTAATTGACCCCTTCATAAAACCTTCCAACTCCTATTACCAACACGAGAAACAGTAAATCTTTACAGATGGCTGGTCAAGAGGAAAAGTATTGGATAACATAACAAGCTCTAGTTTATATCGCAAATCTATCACGATTGGAATGTATTGCTAGATTTATGTTGGACAAAACATGAAATCACGAAAATTCAATGAGTGCATTTCGTCTGTTAACATGGCTATTAACTTGGCAATGAAATTGTTTCTGTGAAAAGATTAATTAGAATTTCATGGCTATGAAGCATTCCTCGTGAAATAATTGGACCAACTATAAAATTGCTCAATAATGCTTTTTACAGTTTACAAATACTCCTACTGCTCTTAATATTCCAAACTATCTGGAGGTACCTTTAACCACCTACAGCGCTGACCATATCATCAACCCACCGTGTTATCGGACGTCCAAAGCTTTTCTTCCTTGCACCACGTCGCTTCGTTTCACTAGCTGTCCCGCCGAACTCCATTTGAGTTCTATCATTGCGTATTCCGACGTCGTAGACCTTGTTGCCTTCGGATCTCGACATTAGGAACTCGGTAGAAAAGCTTGATGCCGATCCATGACTCTTTGTGCAACCCTTAATTTGTACGCAGTGCCGATGTCATTACTAGAATATAACTATGATATAAGGATAACTATGATGATCTCACCATAGTCATAATTGACGAAGACCTCAGTGGCGCAGCGGGCAAGAGTCCGCCTGCGACGCAAGGGGTTGCGGGTTCGATTCCCGCCTCGGAACAAATATCTATCTATGTAAGTATATAATGTATTAAATATATCAGTTATCTAGCACCCATAACACAAGCTTTGAGTAGCTTACTTTGGGGCTAGATGGTACTGTGTGGATTGTCCAGCATTATTTATTTATTATTATTATTTATTATAATTGTATCTGACTGTAAAGTCTAACTAGTTCTAATCTAGTCAGTTCCGAGATATAATGTATTCGCACCGTAAGTCATAGTAGACAGGACACACTACGACAGATTTGAAGATGCCTTCGAATTATCCTAACATGAAAAAATTACAATCTATTAATTCCAGATAGCTTCCCGGTGCCTATCAACTGTCAACAACACACTATTGGAGTTATCTCTGCTCGGCGCTCCGGCGGTAGAGGGCGCTGCTGCGTGCTGGGCGCTTCTAGCGTGTGCGGAGACTTTACGGGCGTGTGAGCGCTTGGCCGCGTCCAACAATGCTTTGGACCAATGCACGCCGGCCCAGGCGCCGTTGTTGCACAATGCAAAGGACAAAGTAAGTGATTCAGGTTAAACAGGTGCAAAGTTGTTTCGTTACGCCGGTAGATACATAAATTGATAAATTCTATATTGTACACAAAGCAAAAAGAAAATACATACAGAAACTTATGGGTGGCCTTATCGCTAAAAGTTAAGCTAAGGTAGACGGCGCGTCATCAGCGATCATGTGTTTGTCTCATGTATTGTGTATAGGTTTGTGTTTGATGTATAAAAGCTAAAAATAGCAATGCATACTACTACTATGTGTTAATTTTAAGTGATTTCATTGTATTGAATTATAAGAGTATTTCTCAAACAAAATGTACGTAACGAAAAATGAAAACGTTACTTAAGTTCCTACAGTTATGTTACGAAAAAGTACTTTTTCGTAACGTTTTCCTTTTTCGTTACGTACATTTTGTTTGAGAAATACTCATAATAACTATGTAAGTTATGTTACTACCCATGTACAGTGTTCTGTCTGTTATTAAAAATAAACTTTACTTTACTATACCTCTGCAGCTCAAGCTAATTTTTTATGTTATAAATATGAGCAAAGTTGTGGTGTAATGCATGTAGATGGCGCCACTTTACATAACAATTTGATGTATCATTTTCAGTTGCATGAATTAGGCAAACTCTGTGGCCTTCTCCCCGGCTTACCGGACCCATCTTCAGAACAGCTCCATCTAGTGGTGATGCTTTCATCGGGCATGGGTGACGAAGCCATCAATAATCAACCGACGCCTACCGACCGGTTAAAAGAGGCGCTGTGTAGCAAGACTAGCTTTCAGCAGTATTACCTGGAACTAGCCGAGTTGGCTATGGGCACTTATAAGCATATTGGACGGCTAAGGTGAGAAATTAGACTATAATACAGGAAGAGAATGGATAAGATATAGATTGAGTGAAAAAAATAGTACAGTGATAAAGATTTTATAATGTCCCAAAAGTTATTATCCGAGCGGGATTTGAACCCGCGACCTTCCCCTTGATACGGGGATGCGCTACCACCTGCGCCACTGGAGTCCTAATCTCACTCGACGAATAACTCTTGGACATGTTACTACGGTTATTCGTCGAGTGTGATTGGAACTCTGGTGGCGCAGGTGGTAGCGAAGCCCCGTATCAAGGGGAAGGTCGCGGGTTCAAATCACGCTCGGAGAATAACTTTTGGGACTTTATAAAATCTTTGTGATTTTCTAAGTTTTTAGTAAACACTATAAATCTACTTAATAAAAATTTAGTACAGTAATAGATCAGCGTGGTATTGGGCATGTTATGTGAAGGGAAGAATGTCATGTAACGAGAATGAGTTATAAATGTGAATGGATATAGGATTAGAGGTAGGCCCAAGAGAAGATAGATGGATGGTGGGAAAGATGACATGAGCAAGACAGGAGTGACTGCTGAGAAGACGGCTGATAGAGGAGAGGACACCACATGAAGTGGGATTAAGGGCAACAAATGATGAAGAACATAGCATAGCATATATAGCATGAGTCGCTAGCATTTGGCAAAGATGGTGGTACGAAGTACTCTTCATCGAACGAGGAATGTCGTTTCACTATTTTATTCTACCAAGGTTTTTTTTTTTATACAACTCGCTGATGGAACAAGCAGATGGCCCACCTGATGTTAAGTGGTAACCATCACCTATAAACAGAACATTGCCCCGTAGTTCACGCACAATAAAAACGTGCCCTACGATGCACTGCCCTGCGTCCATCAACTTGAGGCCTACAGATGTTAAGCCTCATGTGCCTGTAATTACACCGGCGACCACACTCTTCAAACCGAAACACAGCGTTGCTGCTTGGCGGCAGAAAAAGGCGTGGTTTAAATAGGGTATTATAATAAAGGTTTAAATAGTTTGTATGTTAGTACCGCATGCGAAACTAGATGGCGCCACTTGTAATTCTTATTTCCGCAGATTCGCCCGTCTGATCGGCAGGGATCTAGCCGCGTTTTATTCAGAGCTAGGCGAGACTGGCAAGGCTGTGGTATTCCTGACCGATGCCCTGAGATCGTATGAGGAGCAAGGCTGGCGGGACTTAGCCGCTCAGACCAGACTCGAGTTGGTAGCTGCGGCTAAGAAAATGAACGACGTAGATAGGTAATTATGTGAACCTTTTGCATATTACTAGTTGTGCCCCGCGGTTTCACCCGCGCAGATTTAAATACGGTTATTCCCACGGTATAAAAAGTAGCCTATGTGCTATTCTAGACTATACTCTATCTCTCTGCCAAGTGTCATCCAGATCCGTTCAGCCGATCCGGCGTGAAAGAGTAACAAACATTCATCCATCCATACTTAGAAACTTTCGCGTTTATAATAGTAGTAGGATTTTTCTAAAAGATGTATCGAACTTCGACGTGATAGTCACTGACACACTGGTACTGATATCTGAAGGGATATCTACCGTGACTGAGGATCGAGGTTGTGAATCTGTTCCTGTTCTTTTTAATAATTATTATCTTAATAAATAAAATTCATTTATGTTTGTTTTAGGTATACAAAGCTCTCTGCAACAATATCATGTACAGCGGAATTAGAAATACTAGTTAGAAACTTTTACTATGAAGAGATGATGAATTCCATCAAAAAAGATCTCGCCTCAAAAACTGAATCAGTGCTATCGGAACTCAACGAATGTTTTAAAATTGTATCAGCGAGCTTACTGCCACCCGAACGTGGGATCTACGTCACTGATAATAAGGTTCAATGTTGTTTGGTGGTCAAGAGTTATTTCCCCAAAGATGTCATGTGTACGAAAGCAGCGATTAGTATAGAAGGCAAGTATCTTAATATCATCTAACTTTTTGCTATCGGAACACTATTAGACGTTGTGAGACCAATGGTCCTTATATTGGTGACCCTGACGTAACAATTATTCTCGTAAATAGACGTACTATGTGCCTGTTATTACCAGCTCTGATTGCCGCTATCCGTCTGATATATATACATATATTTCCGTTTCTTTTGTCACAAGCAAAGATGGGAATATTTTTAACTGACATCAAGTCGAGGTCACCAATTTGAGGAACAAATGTTGAAATGTGTGTAATCCTCACACGTTTTATCTAGTTTTCTTAGTATTGTTTCGTAGAAAGAAACTAGATGACTGCAAAATAAAAAATGTCTAGTGGAAATGGTGAAATAATTATAGCACTTTTTTCAGGTGTAGAAAAGGTTGATAATCGAACGCCCGTTAAGAATTATAAGACTGATTTAAGTGTTAGTGGTAGCATAGGGACTCAAACTGGCTCGCCGAGAAAAGGAGCTTTAGACGTCACTGAAGATTCTACGAGTATGTTGCCTAGGTAAGAAGATAGAAGAATCAAAACATATGCTAGATACATTCAATGTACTCTTACAGCCAAAGTGCACAGTATTTCCCAAAAATATAGAAAATACAGGCTATTTCTTGTTTCCAAATAAATTATTTCTTACAGCATACGACTAGATGACTTAAAACCGAAGAACCCTTTGCTCAACCCCATCCAAATAACCTCAGCACTCCACTACAAAGAAGACAAAACCCTTCAAAAAGTCACCGTCGAAAGCCACAATCCAAAAGTCACCCTAAAACGCTCAGACAGCAGCAAATACCGAAAACCCTCTGCAACAACACGAAGCAATTACCAGCACAGCTTCGTAAAAGAGAAGATACTGCTGACGCCGGGAGAGAACGAGATAGCACTAGAGTTCTCAGCTCCGAAGTGTGGCTCGTTTAAACTCGGTCAGGTATCGTTGCTGGTGGAAGGTAGATTGGAGTTCTTGTCGAATGCGTTGGCTAGTACTAGGGTTGGGTTTGAGGTGGTGACGCAAGGGGTGACTGTGTTTTTGAATAAGGTTGAACCGAAAAAGGATTTAGTGGCGGGGTTGGAACAAGCTATGGAGCTAGTGGTTACAAGTGGGAGTATGAGGATTGAAGATGTAAGTATTCTTTTGTTATATGTATAAAAATACAAAGTATTTGCAAAATGGCCAAAATCCGAGGAGTCTAGACGAAAACCACTTTCTGTTAGCGTTCACACCTGCCGAAAGATAACATTGTTAAAAACGACATTAGCTTGGTGTCAGCATCGGTCAAGCCAACGTAATTTTTATCGGGGACTATCCTAGTAGTAGTACACTTAGATACAAGATACATTTTCTTACACTTTGCCTTGAAAACTTTGTTTAAAAGGGCTATGTAATGTAGTTAATCTTTAGCCGTCAGTTTTTGTATTTAAGAAATGTATGACACACTTCAAATGTACCCAATTTTCTTCAGGTTCAAGATATTTATTTATCTCTAAGAAGAATACAATTCACTTATTTACAGAAACAATGGTGTCTTAGATATTTAATTATAAGTAAATTAGAGTAAATACGAGTGTCAGAAGGACGTGTTAGCTTTATCAAAATAAAGTAAAAAATAATAATGTGTAAACGTAGATAATACAAATAAAAATAATTTCTTGACGATATATTTTCTACAATTTCAGAACGCCTCAATCCACATAAAAACATCATCTGGGCTTCTCATGAGGTCGGCCGAAGCCGACTCGGCTATGACGCGAGAGGTGACAGTGAAAGTACCAGCGTGCGAACCGTTTGAGACCAAGAAGATACCGCTGCAGTTCTTCGCTAGTTTACAAGCTAGGAAGGATAAAAATGTTGAGCATACTGTGAGTTTAGTCTGCAAATTGGCGAATACCATATATTTATTTATTCAGAACCCCTGTACCTTGTAACTTGTGTGTGTACGATTAGTCTATAGAATAAGTATTGATTTCCTTTAGTTTAGGTAAAATATAAAACATTCTACTATGATGGATGGATGGATTTTTGTTACTCTTTCACGCCGGAACGGGTGAACGGATCTGGATGAAACGTTGCATAGATATATATAGTCTGGAATAGCACATAGGCTACTTTTTATCCCGTGGGAATATCGGGATTTAAATCGCGAGTGAAACCGCGGGGCGCAACTAGTGAAGCCATATGCTTGTCCTGTAAAGGTCTGTCTCCACACATCTGATGGCGTAGTCGCAGTTTTGGTTGACACATTACACGCGTGTATGGTGTACACTATACGCAGTTTTTGTATGAAAATAAGAAATGCGCCCCTAGCGGACACGACGGACTTTTCTTATTTTCATACAAAAACTGCGTGTCAACCAAAACTGCGACTACGCCCTCAGTGCCGTGTCAGGGACGAGGCAGGAACTTCGTTGCCTTCGTCGCTACGTTGCCGGCACGGGCACGGACATCTGTGATCGAGTTCATAAAGACAATGTATGCAATGATGTTTTTGTAGACTCCTGACGAAACACGTCCCTGCCTCGTCCCCGATACGACACTGATGTGTGGGGATAGACCTCAATCACTACATAGTATAAAACAAAGTCGCTTTCTCTGTACCTATATCCCAATGTCCCTATGTATGCCTTTAAAACTACGCAACGGATTTTGATGCCATTTTTTTTAATAGATAGAGTGATTCAAGAGGAAGGTTTATATGTATAATACATGCATGATTTGTGCACCCGTGCGAAGCAGGGGCGCGCGGGCGGGTCGCTAGTTTTCTAATAAAAAAAATCTTTACTCCGATCAAGGTGTGGCTAACCTGCCCGTGGTTTGAGGCCGTGACAGAGGTTCCCCTTCACTTCGCGCCTCCGATGACAGCACAATGGCGTCTCCTAACCTCAAACACTCGTAAATTCGTCCACGTCACCATAAAATCCACGGTGGCACATCACATGCAGTTCGAACTGTTAGAGCCCGTTTTGGAGTGCGATGGCAATAACACTGTAGCGGATTTGAATCCTAAGGACGCGCAGAATATGGTAAGTTTTGTAAGTAGTACGTCGTTTTGTGTAACGCCATCTATCGACGGGTGGCGAGTTGTAATGTATGCCGTTTTGCCGAAAGATGTCGTTGTATTTTGTGCTTCAGTTCAGGAAGCTTATCCTAGCCCCTTTCTAATTTAACATGATTCATGACATAATAATATATTAAAAATAGTCATATAAAACGTATCGTAACTGACTGCACTGAATTTATAGATGGATAGAAAATTATTTATAGCACAGAACAAAATGTATCAGCCATAAGAGAGATAGCTATGTTTAAAACCTGCTCTAATAATACTTTTGGTTTCTTTTTTGGACAAAATACAATATTTTGTTTTAATTAGATCTATCCATCCAAGGTTGCCTGGAAGAAATCGCTCTCAGCGATAAGGTCGCCCATTGTTTTGCCTAGATTTATGGCTTTACCTTGTATTTTGTTTCTGTGTGGTGAACAATAAAGAGTTATCTTCCGGGACATTCCTTTTTTTATATTTGATAGACTGTCCTTTGGCTACAATCTCACCTATATATATATATATATACATCTCTCGTCGATGGTAAGCGACGATCTAGCCGACGATCGAAACAACCGCTCAAAATAACCACTTAATTCCAGGTGGTGGCGTCAGACGGCACCACAGCATCGTTCATGTGGGAGCTCCTACAGGACCCGCTGGTCAAGGCAGGACCCGCCAAAGCGACCTTCTCAGTCAAATACAAGTCTGAGGCAGACGAGGCGAGATCCTTCAGCTGTCCTTTCGACATCCAAGACTGTACGACGCTGTTCGTGATCAGAACCAAACTGGAGCCTAGCAAGGGGTCGGATTTCTTCAGAGCAAGCCAAGTTTGCTGTCTACATTTGAGTGTGCAACGGGTAATATTAAATGAATAATCTAGACGCTTATGAGAGCGACTGGCGGATAAAGGCTCGTGATAGAAATGACTGACGGAAATGGGGGAAGGCCTTCGCGCAACAATGAGACACCATAGGCTAGTAGTAGTAATAATAATAAAATAACTTTTTACATGAAAAAACTGACTTCAAACACACTGAATAATACACTCAACTACTATAACTCAAAAACTGCTCGTCAGATCTGACTCAAATTTAAAGGGGACCACATGATTAGCACCAGCTTTCGATAAAAGAAAGAATCATCAAAATCGGTCCACCCAGTAAAATGTTAATGAGGTAACAAACTTAGAAAACACAGTCGAATTGGGAACCTCCTTTTTTGAAGCCGGTTAAAAATAAATATTGGTGGTTATTCTACACATCACTATCTAGGCCCCAAACTAAGCAAAGTACAATGGGAACCAGATAGCTGATATAAGAAGGTACTTAAAATATTTTTATTGTACCATCTAAATAAGCAAAACTGGTACCTAATATCGGAAATAGGTAGCACTTTAAATAAAACCGTGTTTACGCCACACCTTCCTCGCCATCTATTTTCACGCCCAGGATGACTGGTAGACAATGCTATTAGCATTAAGTCCTCCTAGCTCTACATTGTTTAGATAGGGGTTTCCTAAATGGTGGTCCGCGGAACCCAGAGGTCACAGAAAATACTCATAACCGCGCCGCATGTTTTCCTATACTTATAATAATTATTTCTCATTTATAATTTGTTCTTTCTCCCGAGTCTAACCTGCATAATATATTCAAACTACAAGGTAAACTTATCAAAACCGCCAGCTAGGGTTCCACTAAAAAATGTATGATCAATTACAGTTCCATGGCCAAATAAAATTGGGAACCCCTGGTTTAGATAATAAAATATCTGACACCTAAATACATTTTTCGGTATCACCCAGACTCAGGAACCAACATGATCATCACACAATTGTTTTTGGGGATAGAAACCTCTTCTACAAAAGTTGGCTCACAGCAACTTTTGTATTCTTGTTTTTATATTCGCAGGTGAACGAAACGGAATATACATCTCTCATGTACGAAGTGTTGGCGGATCAAACAATGTGGGCGGTTTTAGGAAGAACTGCAGGTACCTTGCTCAATTTTGTTGATAGCAACCAGCAACCATATTAAACTGGTTAATTCATTCATTCTAAGCTGTTGGCCAATTCTGGTATTGAAGTTATGGGCCGCCTTAAGGCCCTTGTGGCTTAACGATACCCACAAAATCAATATCCGTTATTTAGTAATACTATAAATAATACTAGTTGCGCTCCGCGGTTTCCCCCGCGCAGATTTAAATCTCGGTATTCCCACGAGATAAAAAGTAGCCTATGTGCTATTCCAGACTATAATATATGTCTCTGCTAAGTTTCATACAGATCCGTTCAGCCGTTCTGGCGTGAAAGAGTAACAAACATCCATCTATCCATACTTACAAACTGTATAATCGTAGTAGGATACTAATATCCAAGAATTGTTATAGAGTGGGAATCTATGCAAGATCCACTTGATGTTTATAAAACATGCTTGCCTAAAGACAAATTTTATGAAAATGACATAACCTTAACAGGTCAAAACTAATATGGTTGCCGCTTTTTTTGTGTACCTCATTATTAAAATGACAAGAAAGGCTAAAGAAAAGGTTGATGGATTGTGTGAAAGAAAGGAGTTCCTACTGAGATGACGGACGATATAGGAAAGTGGCGAGAAAAACCTGTTTTGCCGACCCCACATAAAGTGAGATAAGGGCAGGAAGAAGAAGATAATTAAAATGACAACTTTGGAACAGGTGTCATAACAATGGAGGCGATTAACATAACTCCGCAAACGGTGACGCTGGACGTGATGCCGCTAGTCGCCGGGTACCTACCTCTGCCTACGGTGCGTCTATCGAAGTACATCGCTGCTAATACCAAAGGTAAACTCTCTTATAATACTTGTATTCATCTTCAGTCTGGACCACTGGTGGAAATGTGGACATACACCTTCCCTATATATGGAATTCCTTACCGGCGTCCGTTTTTCCGAAGACCTATAATTTGGATGCTTTCAAGAGAAGAGTGAACAGGTATTTTCTAGGTAAACGTGCCACATCATCGACCGCATCATCACTTAACATCGGGTGAGATTGCGGTCAAACGTTTATACCTATGTTGTAAAAAAAATATATTGAACAATTTTGAACGGTAAGACGGTGGATGGAGAGTGCTCAAAATTGTTACAGCCGACTTAAGAGTCCGGTGACAGCGGCTCGCAATTTCGAAGTGCGATTGGCTATTATTTCATTTTATTTCATTTCGGGGAGGTTGTTTGAAAAAATAACTCTAGAGAAACACGCATAAATACTGTTCGAACACAAATAATACAATAATATAAGGGAAACATGCCCGAATCAGAAATCATTTTGGTATTAGTATGTTTGGTCTTACGTTTACCTAATACCAAAATGATTTCTGACTCAAGCACATTTCCCTTATATTATTGTATTATTTGTGTTCGAACAGTATTTATGCGTGTTTCTCTAGAGTTATTTTTTCAAACAACCTCCCCGAAATGAAATAAAATGAAATAATAGCCAATCGCACTTCGAAATTGCGAGCCACTGTCACCGGAGCCTTAAAAAAAAAAGGGAAGCAATTCTCAATTCGTTTCACATTTGTTACTTTACTGAGTGGTCCGATTTAAATCATTTTTTTTTATCGAAAGAAGAGTTAATGAGGAGGCTTATGTCCAATCCAGCTGTGAATGCTGATGATGTAAGAGAACTATATAGTGTTTATGGGTATAAAGGTATCTAAACTATTTGTGAAAAATACAATATTGCTTCTTATGTTATAGATCCAAAGAAAGACATTTCGGCGCATCCGCGGTTGGAGCCTTTCAGTCCTGGGCAGGTATACCACGCGAGCAAGGCGAAGCAAGTTCATATACTAGCGCCTATTCAGAAGGAACATTTAGAGTTGAGTGGAAACTGAGGACTGCAAAATGAAGAGCGAAGAGAATAGCTTCTAGGCGACCGCATCAGCCGTTAACATCAGGTGAAATCAAGATCGAATGCGGAGAAATTAAAAATAATTTCGTACAGAGTGAGAAAAAGAACACTCGTGCGATTGAATGGATGCTTGAATGAACGAAAAACAGTTATGAACGTGTGGTAAAAAAATTACTTTGCGAAGCAAAATTACTAGATAATGAAGTAATGAGCGCTTGCAGTTACTTCGTCCATTGTTGTTCTAGTGTTGTTTAATAAGATGTATAACTCTAACCCCCGGTTCCTGAAAGCGCGATCAACACTAATCGGCTGTCAAGTCACTTGCTATCTTTATCTTGTTTGAAGTAAACTCTGAAATAGCAAGTGACTTGACAGCCGATTAGTGTTGATCGCGCTTTCAGGAACCGGGCGTATGTCGGTCAGTAACCTAAGGCACATGTCTTTAGATTAAAGTACTACTAGCTATTGTTCCATACGTGACAGGTAGCAATCTTATCGCCGCCGACTGTAAAATTGTGTTTTATCATAACAAGGTGATCTCTGAATAACTTATTACATGTTGAAAATGCTACAAAATGTACTCACAAAAATAAATTCGTCCTAAACATTTTTATAATAATAATTATGCAGTGTTGAAATTAATGTATCCAGCTCAATTTTATAGATGTGCTTTGACTTGAATATTGTTTATTACAAAAATATATCTATGCTTTCAATGTAAAATTATAGCCTAAAATATGGTAATTCGGACCATCATACTTGTGATAAATTCTTTGGAAAGTTGTATGTACATTATGTATTTGAGATCTATATCCATTTGTATAAAGACGAAACTCCAGTGCTCCATGACGAAGAAATATAACCCAAGCTAATGAAGAGACTATTATTTAGAAAGGGACGCACACTATAACAATACAGAGCTTTCAAGATTAGTTTCTTTATCGTCGCGGACCACACAATCAATTTTATGTACAGTCAGCGACATTTCAAGTTATTATAAAAATAAAAATACGCATAATGAAAAAAAAACTTTTCTGCAAAAAGTTCTGAGTAAATAGTTCGAATTTAGTTTTTCGTAATGTCATGCTTTTTTGAATGTACATGGAGGTTCTAAGCACGTCCGATAGAGGCGCTTTTCGTATCTCCAAACTAAAATGGTCTGACGTTATGAAACACGAAAAAAAAGATACTTAGGGTACCTACAGCCTCAAAACTGAAGGTGGTATAAGCTAGTTGTCAACCACCATTGTATCGAAACCACTCTAGCAGTCTGAATGTATATGCAACATTATATGAATGCAATGTATCTAAAAAAAGTTGGTGAACATTTCACACAATCGACATCTAGCTCCTTACTAAGAACCACGTAACTCATGGTGTTTTATTCTATAAATGCATAGGTACATATTATGTAAAATATATAAATACAGCCTGAAACAAAAAAAACTTGTTATTATGCAACTTTTTTTCTTGGAAATCAGTTAATAATTAATTATTTATTTACTTACTGTTATGTATTATAAAATTACCTATGTATAAAAAAACTAGAAAATTAATTGCAATGTGAGTTTAATGTATAAACAAGCATTTTCCATTATAAATGCCATATATTTTCGCTACAACGATTTCTTAACACCTAGTCTCTAATTATTCTTTTATTTTTTGTAGGTTCTAAGTATTGTATGTAAATAAAGGTGCTAGGATTATATTCTCAAACCAAATGGGTGTTAAATGGTGTTTTTTATACTTGTTACTTTGTGTAATAGAAAGCTGTTTGTAATAATAATGCATAAAATGACATTTTTTTTATTGTAAGGTTATCCACACAACATCCTGTATTTAATAGCAATTAATGAGGTTTGGAAGTAAGTACACTTTTTTCCAAACCCTAAAAATTGTGTATAAATTCTGTAGCTGTAAAAAAAAATTATTATTTTTGTATAGAAATATGTAATACCCATCTATTTATTTTTTTAATCTAATCTTTGAAATACATACATAAATATTATAGTAGGTATAGATATTGTATTTATATTTTACATTATAGTTTGATCAGGTACATTCAGCTACACTAAGTTTTATAGCCTAAAATACTGTTGTAAATAAATGTAACTGAACATGTGTGTTCTATGTTTCATACTAAGTTTTTAATAGATATTATTATATGGTATGTAGAGCTACAAATAAAATGTTTATTGTTAGCTTGTTTTTTTTTTATTTCCTTATAAATTAGAAAGATTCAAAATAAGAATATGGGTTGTCCCCAGATCTTACACCTCTGGATTTCTACATTTGGGGACGTGCAAAAGAATTAGTTTATGAGACCGAGGTGCCCACAAAAGAAATTTTAATGGAAAGAATCAACGCCGCATTTGTAAAAATGAAAGACGAAATGCGGCTTCTTACCACAACCACTGAAATGTGAAAAAGGTGTCGTGCATGCATAAGGTGTGGAGGCGGCCAATTTGAGCAAACGTTGTAATTTAAATTTAATAAAAACATAATCAACACAAAAAAAGTATATTCTTAATCTTGACCCTAGCAACCAAATATCTTTTATGTCGACCCCTGATGTATGATTTCTGTCATGTAGCATATCGTTGGAAAGGGTAATAACCAAAGAACTTTTTAAAAGAAAGCTAAATTCAAAATGGCTTTTAGTTTTTTGTATAATGAATGTAAAAGTTGTCACTTTTAATAACATTTACACAGATTTCCCACTTTGAAAGCACATAAGTTTTTTTTATATTAATTGTATCAAGTAATAATTTATTTAGAGTAAGGATACATTGCAAAATACAACCATAAGTTATTTTGTGGTATTACACCACAAACAAAAAATTTATGACGGTTTAAAGGCAAGAATCCAGGTGATTTAAAAAAAAACAAAAATAACATATCTAAACTACCGAGTCACTTAGGACTTCGGGTCTACCGGGGAAAACTTGCAAATGACCCCCCCAAACCCACAAAAAAAAATTGTCGGTCCATGCACCAAACACCCTGTATAATACTCTGTAACCTAACAGAGAAAGGAAAAGTAAACAAATTCATAAAACAGCACACGCTTCATGAATGAGGGTGGGTTCTTATTTTAGCCACACACCAACTACGTGGACTCTCAAGCACTTTTTCAGAACACGACGCTGGAATAGAGATGGGCGGTTACCCGGTAAAAACCCGAACTTTGGGTTTTTACCCATTTTTACCTACCCATTTTGAATTAATACCGGGTAAAAATTCACATCTTTTTTTGGTCATTTATGTTTTTATTTGTTAGTTTTATTCTGATTTTAATTATCTAATCTTAATATTCTGATTATCTGATAAAAAAGTATCATTCTAGCTTATTTCACACAAAGATAATAAATGAAAGATATGTTTTATAGGTACTATTACTACTATTACTGGGGTAAGCTGACCAATGGGTGGCCACCGCACCACAATTTGATTTTGACAGTGACATTTGTTTGTTTACCTTTTATAACATAGTAGAAAAAATGGTGTATAGACTATATATTTATATATATTATATATATTTATATATATTTTACCCTTCCAATTTTTACCCACCCGCCCATCTCTACGCTGGAAGCATTATTTTTTGACAGTTTGTAGTGCGCTTCTGCCTCGCTTCTGCGCGCCTTGGAATTTTATCTGCGCATGCGTATGTATACACCTAAGTGTGTGAGTGTGAGTGATTTAGTAATGTGCCAACTCGGGATGAACACCGACTCGAGTTAACTCGAGTTGAAATTCAGGTAACTCGAGTTAGCAGACCGAAATGAGTGTATGAATTTTGAAGCCCGTTCCACTTTCTCGCAAAAACTCGATAAAAACACAAAAAATTAGGTCCCACATATTTACCTATCTACACACTTCCATCTCTGTTTTTATTTCTACTTTTCCTACATAATGTTTATTCTGAAATTATTCTTCTTTGTCTTCTTGTGTTTGCCTTTCTGTCGTGCTTTTGGTAATGGTTTATTTTATTTTCTTGTTATAATTATTTTATGTGTAGGTATGTATCGTGTGTGTCCAAAATAAATGTATTTTCTTTCTTTCTTTCTTCATATTCTCTTTCTCGTGTTTTTCTGGCGTTCTCACGAAAATATGAGGCGAGTGGGCTGGGCTTTTACATATTACTTTTTGCTTAGGTATCTTGTTCCTCCATCCAACGCTAGGACAAAATAACATTGCTAAACTTGACATTGGTGAAGTAGGCCTAGACCCAAAACAAGCACAAAATAAATTTTACGTACATGTGAGATGGCGGGAGTAGGTAGGCAGGCGCGCACATTGAACGAATCGCGCCCTTTCGCTTGATTTGACTCGAGTTGAAATAATTCAAATCGAGTTAACGCGATTTGACACATCTCTAGTGATTGTTATGTTCATCACAGTGTGGTTATTATTATTTGTATACTCTTTGGTGTGGTGGTGTGGTCGTAGAAATTGAAATTGACAATTTGTCGACTAAATTGCAGTTTGCGCTTGATTTAAAAAAAAACTATGTTGGTCCTCGTCTAAAAGAATTTCACATAAAACCATGTTTCAATAATGTAGTGTAACAGAGTGTTGAATGAACAAAAGTTCTAGTAATAACGGCTTCATTGCCATGGATGCCGTTGTGGTTTGGTATTGAAAATGCGAATTGTAACTTTCGTATTATTGGATGTCACGCGCGACAGCAATCTTCGAAGTGGTCTCCGAGAAGAACCAAAACGTTTTGAGTAAGGATAGGTTACATGTACGCAGCGGGAATGACAATAATGGCAGTTTCTGTTGGGGAAATTTGCGAGAACACTAAACTGGCGAGGGAGATGGCTTTGATGGGGAACTACGATTCGGCGATGGTCTACTACGAAGGCACCGTCCAGATGATCCACAGGCTCCTGACCACGATTGCGGATCCGACACGCAAGTCCAAGTGGCAATTGGTAAGTGCCTTGACAATTCAAAATCCAATATGTTTAGAAAAAATACTTATTGTTGCGTTTTAAGTTGTTCACCTTGAATTGATCATTTCCTTTTATGAGACATTAATTAGCATCACTGATGGAAGGAAGGTGGAAGGCCATCTAGTGTGTTGATTTGATTCCATGCGGGTTTGTTTATACCCTTTTTTGTGAATTTGCAATCTTGATTTTTTGTCTAATGAAGTGAAATGTTGATGGATTTTAACAGCATTTTTATGAGACAGCATAGAAGGCAACATAACTAAATGTAAGTGTGAGCTAGCACTATCAATTTTTAAAACAAAATTAATACTGATTTGAAGTCTTAGGTAGGTAGGTACAATAAATAGGTACCTACTTATTGAACATGTATTTTATTATTATGTTTCTACTGTGCCTGAGGATCAAAGTTGTGAATCAGTTTCAGTTTCTTTCTATTTTCAAATCTTACTAGATTCAAGTTACCTACTATAGGGGAAGCAGGGGTAATGGTGATTGTGTTGGGTAATACCGTTTACTCCAATAACTTATTAAATTAGGTGCATTGAAATACAGCGAGCACACTGCAGCGTAGTGGTTGTGACCTTTGAGCATGCAGTTTCTAAACCTCAAAACTTACATAAGACAAATTAAAAAACAAATAAAGCATTTTTCTCTCAGGTGATCGGGATTCCCCCGTCTTCCTCTACATTTTCCAATAACAAGGGTAAGTGTGGGATGTACTTTGAAGATAAAAGCTTCCACCAGGTCTTATCTGTCCATCAATTCTTTGGTCTACCAGTCTTGTTGGTCATTAGATCCTTTCAATGTCTGTAAAATCAACTAAATACTTAGATAGGATGAACCACCTAGTTGATTATACAGACAAAAAATTGCTGGATACAGGTAGACCTCTAAAAAAGAAAAAGAAAGAAAGAAAATACATTTATTTGACATACACAACAAGAAAAGAAATACATAGGTACATACAAAATTACAGCTAAAAACAGAGACAAAACGCAAAATACAACTCTCTACTACTTTTTCAAACTTTGCAAGGTAAGAATATATTTCTATTCAGACTAAAATTGTGATAAAGTCCGCCGGGAGTCCACCAGTGCAGTTGTTCTTATGAATCATCTATTATCAAACTGATAAAATTATAAACATCCTGTATTCCTTATCAAGTTATGTTTTGATCTTGCAGCTGTTGTTCACTTTCAATGTTGTTAAACATTGAAATTGTATAGTGTAATCAATTGACCTTTTTCTGTGTTTTATTTATGGGCCACATGAGATTATTTGCCTGTGGCACTCTATAATAGTAGATAAACTACTTACTCATCAGATCTGACTCAAATTGACTTAAATTAAATGGCCCCACATAACAAACACCAGCTTTAGATTAAAAAAACAATCATTAAAATTGGTCCACTTGTGTGGTGAAAAGTTATGAGACAACAAACATAAAAAAATAGTCAAAATGAATTTTTGAGCAGGTTTATAGGTGGTCAGGATATTAGGATACCTATGCTCCAGAATCAACCTCTTTTGGGCATTATCTACACATTTGGCAGGCATCATTTTTATCTGGCTTTATGTAAGTAGCTTGATCTGTATCCATCCATGTGAATAAATTATGCTAGTGATCCAAAAAATATTATCAAGTTAAACACACCCCACTTTTTCAGCTAGTTTAAGTAGGTAAGTAAAATGTTCTTTATTACTCTGCATCATTATCAAGAAAACAGGGTTGGGGGACATGTAGTTTTAGATTGGAATATCTCTTATCATCAAGTCATTGAACCCTCATTTGATAACTTAGCATCATTGTTAAACATAAAACCAGAAAAAATGTGTATCCTTAAATCAACATGAACCACTTTCGTGGATATTTTAAGTAAATAACTGCATGAGAAACTCTGTGGTGTCGCAGGTGACTGTTCTGCTGATATATAATTTCTGTTGCCAAGCAGAGACATATTGGCATGACCTGCAAAAAGTTGCTAAGAGATAGAGATATTACATTTTACATATTTACACGGCACATTTTCATTTAATCAATTGATTTAATAAAAATATTCTATGAGATTTAAAATGTATTACTTTGAACAGGCTTAGCTTGGTTTGAAAAAAAAATTGGGGATGCATTATCTATATATTTGTTTCATGGAAAATTTCATTCTCCAAACCACTTAATCCGTAGAAACCCTATAAAATGCGGAACAACTGAAATATCGTCAAATCGAATAAAGGCCTCGGCAGATTAAGAATTACGTCAGAAGTGACGAATACGATCACCCGATCACCACACAAAAAAGCCCTTGTCAGACTTCACCTTAAAACAGTTGGTAGCAAGGACACAAGCGTTTTTGTCCAGTATGTTGAATGAATCAATGTTTGTTTAGTATGTTTCACATTGGAAGTGTTTATCTGTCTCCGTTCTCCGTGAAGATGAAAAACTTGTTTTTATCCATCTACAATCCCCTCGCGCATTGAATTGCTATGAACGAAAACAGACATAGCTTCATAACTTTGATAGCACGGTGGATATCCACTTTTTTTTGACGCTGGATTGAAAATGTGTTACGTTTACGTATTCTCCCTAATAGGGGTTGGGAGGGATATGTGGGACTTCACTTGTGTGGCTTTTCACGACCGGTATACCCGCTAAACAACCCAGGGGCACTCCCGCGTCGTCTTTCTTGGAGGGGAACTGGGAACTGGCAGAGCCTTTTCTTCCAGTCCCCAACCGACGACGACCGCCCGCTTTTACCTCGGTACATGATGATATCTTAGTACCATACTTAATATGTCCCAACTCGAGATCATTAAGGATGTTAAAACATTAAAGGGGTTATCAGGGTTAAGTGTATACATAATATTTAGGCAAATACCAGCATACACAACTCACGCTGAAACAAAAAGTCAATGATACAAAAATTTACCAATAGCACCTACCAAAGTCTTCTATATATACCACATAGGTATACGTTTAAAATACCACATAGGTATTTAAACAGTCCCCTAAAGCCATGCTGTTTCTTATACGCTAGTTCTCTCTCCATCTAGGTACAGGTGTGTTTAAAATTATATCGGTCTCCTTGGTATGGTTAATTCTAACGGGTCACTTACGGGTCTCATCCACCTGGCTCCCAATGGAAAAGGCAGGATGCACGACGTCCCATACGTCGAAAAGATCTCTATCAACATTTCGAATTCATTCGTCATTCAACATTCGGTTTCGCGGTAAAAAAGGAAGGTCGTGCAATGAATTCTACTTCCTATGTAATAAAATTAGGCAATAGATACAGCCATGTGCGTTGCATTCGATGACAATAATTATTTAGTTGAAGAGAAGGTCCTATGCGAGCCGCTGCGCTGCTCTGATGAAGCCTGGCACGACATCGTCCGTTCCTCACCGTCGCTCTCAGGGCCTTTCATTGAAACCTGAAGGTCACTGACCTAACGCAGTACGACCAATCAAGAACCAATATGACAATATAAGTACCTTCCTACTTAGTTCGTGGTCTGGTTCCAATCTTCAGCATGTGCTGATTGCTTCATCATGTAACATGAGTTTTTTTGTTAAAATTAAAGCATTCTTTCCAATCGATCAGAACGATCGATTAGATTATGCCGTTTACATACAAACGAACGTAATATAACATCCGATCGAGAGAGACGTATTTAAGGAGCCAGTCTGAAAGAGAAAAAGCTTTTATAGTCATAGTATAAAACAAAGTCGTCAGTACATACTCGTAGTATAAAACAAAGTCGCTTTCTTTGTCCCTATATCCCTATGTATGCTTACATTTTTAAAACTACGCAACGGATTTTAATGCGGTTTTTTTTAGTAGATAGAGTGATTCAAGAGGAAGGTTTATATGTATAATACATACATATAATACATTTATTTATTTTTATTTTAAAATACGAGACACGAGGTTCCAAATTCTCTTTCTCGTGTTTTTCTCGCGTTCTCGCGAGAATGTGGAGCGGGATTTAGGTCTGTTACCGGCATAAGAGTGGTTTAATTACCACTACAATTACAATTTTACATTACCTACAATTTACTTGGCGTGGTGTGCCGACGCGGTGCGGTCTCCGTCATTACCTTCCTTTCTTGCGGCTATACTAAAATATTTGCATTTCGTCACGTAGGTAACTGTTCCAAAAATACAATAAAATTACTTTCGTCGATTAAATTTTTACTAAATAGAAAGATTCTATGTACGAATAATATTTTTCTGTGTTTATGGGTTTCATGCGCCGAAAGGGTAAACGAACCCATTTCGGAGCGAGCACAATTTTTTCTTTTTATCAAGCTTTTATTATTCCCCAAGTGATTTGGAATCAGAAATAATGTGGGTTTGGTAGACCAATTCTTTTTAAGTTTTATTTATGTAGAACTCGTACCAAACAAACTGGATTGATCTCAATGACAATTCTAGTCTAAAAAAAAGGCTGATGAAGGAGCTCTACTCAATGCGTATAATTACGTCCCATATTGTATGTAATATATTCACGTCATAAACATTTCATGATAGGTACAAGCGACGGGGTGTCATCAAAAACATAAACTCGCGGCTCGATTACCCTCATAAAATACTATTACGAACGTCTCCGCCTGCCGCAAACACTCGTGCCACTAAACCTTTGAAAATAAGCTACTGAATGTGGTCTGACTGAATCACTGCAAACGCCTGAAGGATCCAGGCTTTTAGACTGTTTAGGTCACCTAGTCTAATTCAGGGGCTGGATTGAAGCCAAGCATTCGTTCTATTGTCGAGTTAATTCCTGCTCGTTTTGCACTGTCATTTGATGCGTGTACCTTTTGAACGTACAGACAGGCTGAAGTAGCCGAGGTCAACGAACTTCCCTGCAGTGTATCGTTTGAATGGTCGCGCGGGGTGTCCAATTTCGTACGGTCGTCAACACAGTTAGTTCTTGTCATCTGTCAAAAGTGTACAAGCCACAGACGCTTTTATTTAAAACGGCAGAGGATTTTGTTTTCTGTGACAAAGGAAAATGTTTCTTGTATTATTTGTAGGGTAGTTGCTAATTGTTCGCGTAACGGCCTAGTTGAAGATTAGTGATTTCTCGTGTAACTCGGTCAAGGCGTTTGTGGCTGAATTAGGTGAAAACAAACACGTTATGTCGCGTGGAACCTTTAGATATTACTCAACGATTTTGTTATTTTATGTGGGAAGTGCTTAACATTTTACTGTGCACCATTGTGGTTTGTGAACACTGTGATAATCGTGGTGAGAGATCGCAATTTCACTTTTGTGCCCACACGGAGATAGATCACTTAGGTATGTATGTATTTCCATTATGTAGACCATTACCGCCAGTTAAATATTATGTGGTGTTACGTACACCTTAGAGCTCTAATCTAAATAGATAGTGTTCTTTGAAATGCACAATGAAATTGTTCTTGCAATCTTACATCATCATTATCTTTGGAATTAATCATTGTAATTGCAACCAGATACATTTGACTAAGCCTAGCTCTCGACTCGACTCAAGACTACCTTGTTTCACAAGAGTATCTCACATAAATTATGATTTGATCTTGTAGGTATTTGACTTGAGTGCTATTTTATTGGATGTGTTATATGTATTACATCCCAGTCAGGAGTAATTAATTTGCAGGTACCGTATTTTACGTATACAATGGGATTTAATGTGCTGAATGCGAACTTCTTAAAGCCTTTTTTCAGTCAATTAAATCTCGACATTGCATCCTTACTTTTGATCACTACTTGCGAAAACATTTTGTAAGAGATCTTATCAGAGACTGTGGTCGAGTAAAAAAGTAAAATCTTCGACACGAATTTACTAAAATGTGTTTTCCTTCATCAGGTTCAAAAGCAGATGGCCCGGGAGTATGAGCAGCTGAAGGCGACCATGTCATCGTTGAAGATGTTCCAGCATGACGGGGAAAAGGTTATCACGCCGATGGCTGGCAGTAAGTCTTTTTTTTTTTTATACAACCAGCTGATGGAACAAGCAGATGGCCCACCTGATGTTAAGTGGTAACCATCGCCTATAACAAAGCATTGCCTCGTAAGTCACGCACGATAGGAACGTGCCGATACGTCTTCTTTCTTTTGTGTTTTATTTTTTCCGTTGTGACACTTTTAGTTGTCAAATCCGTTGTGTGACGATGCCGCTGACCTCGACGTGATGCAAACAATTTGGTCCTTACTCCTTACCCATTTATTAATATTATTTTAACCTGCATCGCCAAACTGCAAGGTCAAAAACCTCCGCTCTTGAGATGGACCATCTTCTTTCTATTAGAACATCCCGAAACCGATGAATTTTTATTTATAATTGGACGTATTTTTTTTCTACTGATGGAACAAGCAGATGACCCACCTGATGATAAGGGGTAACCATCCAAAGCCAAACCAAACCTATAACAAAGCAAGCGCACTGGACGTACCTCTGACTACCACTCAAAGACATCCTCAAAAGAATCTGGAGTTCGTACTTGTTGCTAAGAGGTCTGAGAGGATATCTACCGTGCCTAGAGATCAATATCGTGAAGCTGTTTCAGTTTTGAAATGCGTACTGCTGATACTGACTGAAGACTTTGATCAAGAAGTATTAATCAAAATATTAATAGTCTTAATGTCCCCGTAAATGGGTGGCTACATAATTATTATACATACATGCATACATACATAATACACATTATGTATAATGATTCAGATGTCTACGCGTATAATTCTGAATAGGAAAAATTTTACACATCCGCTTCTTAGCTAAACTTGGCAACGTATCATCATGACATACCTTACCAAACAGGGACGGCGTAGATAAAGCTATGATATATCGTATCTTGTAGGTGTAGGTCATGCATGATAATCTTATGTTGGGTTAACAAAATCCTTATTTGTCGATACTCATGACCACCGCCAAAAGAACCGGCATTGTGTGTCGCGGGATGTTGATTTGATCTGAACTGATCTCGCGGCTGAACGGTAACTTATCATGCGGGTAGACAAGGCACTACGCAAGCATTATACGAAACTAGTAGCGTTCTGCGGTTTCACCCGCGTAGTTTTAAATCCCGGTATTCCCACGGCATAATAAGGGAGCCTACGTGTTATTCCAGACTATAATATATCTCTGTGCCAATTTTCACCAACATCCGTTCAGTCGTTCTGGAGTTATAGAGTAACAAAAATACATCCATCCATCCATACTTACAAATTTTCGCATTTATAATATTAGTAGGATAATAATAATACGCCAAACGAAGCTCCTGTTTTAATTCTAGCAGAGGTTCAAGTCCAATATAAAATACTACGTTTTATTGTAATACGTGTACTCTCGTTTCAACAGCCCTATTACGTCATAAAAAGGTGATAATTTATTACGAAGATAACAATGTGTACGTTTTTACGCTAGCGTTCTTTCCGCGTTATCTGATATTTGATATTTGATATTTATTTATTTAACCATTGCGTTACAGTGCTATAACATTAGCATGTCAATTTTTATCTGAGGAATTACCAAGGATTATGTTGTATCTACACTGCCTTAAAATAAACTTTATAAGGGCGGGTTCGACCAACTGAATAACGCTAGATAAAAGATTAGACTTGTCAAAAACAAAGGCGGAAATATTTTTATCTGAAGGTATCTGACTTAGGTCGAACACGGGCTCACTTATGTAACATCAGTCTTTAGATTATGTTTTGAGATATCAAAAACAATACATGTGCGTCTTTTAAGCCGGGTCCGCAGCGCCGTGTTTTCGTGTTTTCTAACATCTTAACATGTTTACAAAACAAAATAGGGGCGTGGCTTAACAGTTTTGTTAGCAAAAACACAAAAACATGTTTGCCGAGACAAATGGATAACATCACCCGCGTTCGCCTGCGGGGAGGGGAAGCGTCACATTTTATGTTATATATGTGTAAGCTTTTACGTCCTCTTCGTCGGAACTCATTTTTGAAATGAATTGGAATGAAACAAAAACAATAAACAAAACAGAACACACCAGACGGGCTGTTTTAAAAACATGTTATGCTTAACATGTTATGTAACATGTTTTGTTAGAAAATTGGCGCTGCGGACCCGGCTTTAGGTTAGCGTTTTCAAAAACATAAACAACAAAACATCCCAGTTCAAAATATCGATCAAAGTTCCACACGTACCTTAGCGACATGACTATTTATACTGCAATAGAACCTAAACTATAGTCGATACAAGACCAAATATGTCATTAAATGTTCAATTCCGATGCGATTGTGATAGATTTGTGATTTTTTCAAAGCAAAACATTTTTTATTCTGCTTAATGTAGCATACACGTCGGATACAGGGGAACGATAATTTCTCTGACTGTTATTGCTCTACGGAATTGTGTTTCCAATTGATTTCACAGGATGTACCCAAAAGTCAACAATGTATAACAATGCTTTGCCAGAAGAGTGAAGGAATTGGACTCCCAGGTCCTACTGAACTTACCCCTTTCATAAAATTATAGACGGTATTTTGTTTTTATTTTTTTTCCAGAATTGACCCCTCTGAATCCGATTCTGTCTATTCCCGCCTTAATGATGTGATTACAATGCGTGGACCAGCACGCCATTTAATTAGGAAGTTTGTTACTACTCTAGTGTGCTGATGATAATCACTCAGTAAGTGTAAACTGTAAAACGTGAGCGTTCATGCATATCGACCCTTCAAATCGTTCTTCGATTAGCAAAGTAAAGTATTAATCTCAGGAGTCAAGCGATTAGGCATGCCTATGCCTCCTTTTTCAAACTGCCATTAGTTTTATTAAAACCTAGTTGCAATGTAGTAAAGATTTGACACATGCCTGCTTCAATAACATGATCTTCTTGCCGATTACCGTGAGCCAAATAAAACGTAGCATGAGGCAACACTTCACCTAACTAAACCTTGTAAAAGGCCCCGAAAATATGAAAGTGCCAAGTTAATGTGTGACAACTGTGGAACCAGTTCTCCAGAAAAGTTCACGGTGATCAATTACTCGTAACAATTAACCATAAAAGCCGAACCCGCGTCATCGTACCCTGAGCATGGAGCCGACCTTCGTAACGTCCGAACGGCGCCGGTGTCCATTATGTCACCATTGTCAGACACAATAGGTGGAAGGAATAGCTCTGCATCGGCTTACGACGATTTGTTAGTGTTTGATCTGATATTCTTGTATGATTTCTAGACAATGAACATGGTTAGATTTTCATTTTAGCTTGATAGGTCTTGGTAACGCGCTAGGAACAGGCTTGAATTCACTACGTTTAGAACATACTTAATCCAACATTATATTTGTGACTTACATACTCGTATATTGAAAATCTTTAATAGACCTCCATTCAACGTGATCTAAGTGTCTGCTTTGTTAAAGATTTTCTAAAAGTATTGTTGTATTTTTGCAGTTCTGTGTTGTGCACTAAAACATATCACACGTAAGTGAGACCTGAGAAAATGAATATTGATTTCTGCAAACAGTTTTATGACCAAGAACCGTACCCTACATAGTTACACATGTATCGTGTTCATTGGCGTCAACTATAGTTTTATTTTTACACCCTCGCCTCTGTTTGTCTTATAAAATAAAAGTATTCACTACGATTACCAGTTTTTGGAATACGAGCTTCAATTCAAGTTCATCTCACTCGTGTATAGGGCATGATTCAAAGCAAACCCTCGGGCGACTATGAGAGGGAAAGTTGACTCATGTGAAAGGTTCTTGGAAATTGTTAAATTGAGTTACGGTTTTATGGCCTTGTTTATATGCCGTATGTCGCTAGCTTAGGGATCATACTGTTGAATCAGTGTTTAATATATACATTACTTTAGTTCAAATAATTCCGCTAATATAATAAGAAAAATAAACACACGGGATGAAGTTATTCTTGTACACTTTCAAGTTACAATCCTGTTACTGGTTAGTTAGTAATCCCTAATTCAGAAATCTAATATTTTAACAGGGCTTTTATAATGACAACGAAAAGTGATATCAGAATCGTTTTAAAAACATTTTAGTTATTGATAGCTTAGAACACGATTACGAAGAGGCGATTTTAACCCTAATTCATAAATCTAATATTTTAACAGGGCTTCTATGTCAACGAAAAGTGATAACACAGTGGTTTAAAAAAATATATTGATAGTTTAGAACACGATAAGAGGTGAATATTTTTTACAAAATGAAAAATACGACTTATTTGACAGAACAAAGGATTTTTTTTGCAATTGCACTGTTTCTTTCGTCTTCTTGTGTTCATCAGCTTTAATAAAACATAGTAACCACCACCACTCCCTCGTCTGTTGTGTTTAATATGTCATTCAGGAACATCGTTTGGTGTCTTAACCAACTTAGTAAGTTGAACTTTCTTCGTAATTAATATTGCCGTGTAAGTGTTGAACTCCGCATCAGCGCCGTCGCGACTCGCTCCAATGGTTTGCCGTGAATCATCCGTAATGATGGACTTTCTGATCATTATCTCACGATCTTTTCCGTTGCCGGCGAGCTGATAGACTCATCGGTCTAAATTGCTTGCGTACTTTTACGAGGAAGGCATTGACATCGTGATTCCCTTTTAATTATAGATTGGTTTGCTTTGTTTGTCTACATTTTGAAGCATCACAAGTGTACCACTTGTGTATCTCCGAATTTTCGGAGTAAAAGAAGAAGATTATGGAAGAAAGTTCTTACTGACTTCAACACAAATATTACTATCACCGCTGGGTACCAACATTTCGGTCAATCGTTTTTGTCCATAACTGTCTAAGAATCCAAATTGGTATAGCTCTTGAAAGCAATCAAGTAAAAAGCATGAAGTAATTCCGTTTGCTACGGGAAAATTGTTACTGCCTATCACTATCGTGAAACGTTGCGTCTTCCACGAAATACATAAACAAATTTAATTTACAAAAGCAGCTTTCATTCTGCACAATTATTTTCATCTGTACAATTTCGCGACTGCTAGGTGAAAAAATGCAATGCCCTTAAATATTTAGGTTCATACGCTAATATCGCATACAGGTAACCTGTTAAATCACGAACGTTTTCCAACAATAACCTAGATCATCAGGCGGTGTATCTCCCGCAGTGTCCTTTCAACTGTAATTACTTCTTAATCCAAATTGAGCCTATGTACTATGAAACTTGCAAGCGTGTTATAAGTTTTAGGTGCACCAAACAAAAGCGAAAGTTTTCGGTCGCGCACTGTCTAGCGTAGGCGTTGCACTATAGTCTAGTCTGGTTAGCTCACGCGAGACACCCTAGGTCCCTAAGGGCTACTTTCGCTTAGTATGTCATGCTTCAATACGGTGGCTGTACAAGCACATAGCCTATGTAGTAGTTTTACAGTCGACATTTTAGTCTCTATCGTTTGCTGAAACTAGACTAGTAGGTAAGGTACATAGCTGGGGCTTAGGGTTACTTTCGCTTTCCTTGTTTACGTATCTGGCGAATAGCTACACAGATGCCAAGTATCTTTGTAGTTTTACTATGGTAATATAGCCTTGAAACTCTACTAGATCGGATATATTATTAGCCTAATCCGACTACTGATAAGTATATTTATTACAATTTAGGGCTATTCAATTTAGGGCAATTTTTGACGACCTCTGTGGCGCAGCGGGCGAGAGCCTGCCTGCGACGCAAGAGGTTGCGGGTTCGATTCCCGCCTTGGAACAAATTTGTGTACGATCTGCAGAAATTTGTTCCGATGGTCTGGGTGTTTTCTATGTATAATAAAAAATATCTATCTATGTAAGTATATAATGTATTAAATATATCAGTTATCTAGTACCCATAACACAAGCTTTGAATAGCTTACTTTGGGGCTAGATAGTGCTGTGTGGATTGTCCAGCATTATTTATTTATTTATTTATTCACAGCGTACCTAACAAATTTTATTTATTATTATTATTTATTTATTTATTTATTTATTTCTTTTTTCAATGCCATAACAATACCTAAATACTAAATCGACATTAAAAACAATTTAAAATACACAAACAAGTAACTATTACTTAACTTATCTACTAATAGACATCAAGGCTCTTTCTGTGAACTTTGTCAGAGAAACCACAAATAGGTCAAAATCTTCCTCTTCGCACAAACTATTGATCAAACGAAGAGCCCTTGTCATGGGAGCTTCGTTCAATAGGTTGGTTCTGGCTTTTGGGACTGCCAAGAGCTTGTGACGGCGCGCACGCACGTACTTGTCTGGCACATACAACCCCACACACATCAGTACTCGCGGGTTATACACCATTCCTCTCAACAGTTTAAATTGTTTTAAGATTATGGCTTTCTTTATATTAGAACAATCGGCATGTACTGGCTTCGCGCGTGTGGTAGGTAATTAACCCCTGAATAGTAGTGGCAGTGTTTTATAGCGTGAATCAATCACGGCAAAGTCTGTTATTTCTGGTTTGATCAAAAGCTATGTTCCCATCCCATAATAATCATGCGACACTTTTACGCAAAAGGCATTACAGTCTATAGCGAAGATATCTAACTGATTTTCTTTTTAAAATGCATGGATGTAAGGTTTAAATTGTGTTGTATATTGTATTGCGTTGGCCCGTGGGGTTGTATGCGTGACGCACGCGTTTTAAAAAGGCCATGTAATCTTGCGTATCTAACGAGTGTTGTTAATCTAAACATTTATGTCATTAACTAATTAAATCACAATAAACTGAAGTAATTTTCGTCGTATGTTATTTATCAATTTTATGGTTGGATGCCGATTCAAAACATGATTCATAATTTTATAATATTAAAAAACGTATTTTCATTTGAATGAAACAAAACATGCGTTTTCACGCATGATCGCTTACAATATTGGTAAATCGAAAGCAGTCAACCATGCACAATACCAGTGGAATTGGATCAATATTTCGCTTCCACCTTTAATTTTGGTCGTATTACTTAGTGAACGAAGGAAAATCATTGCTAAATTTTTTCATTGCACTGGATTCTTTATAGATATCATTGAAAACAGTGATCCTTTCACTTTGTAACTTCTAAGCTAGATGAATATAGGTGCCAGTACCACGCGACCAAGCCCAGAAGAACAGCCAGCAAACTTACGGCTTGTTGAATATCGTTCTTTTGTAAAACTGAATGCAGCAATGTGAGAATGCATTGTTCAACACAGTCAAAGCTTGTTAATTATCTTGTAACACGCTGCCTTCAATAATTAATCACTCTTTGGAAAGCTCCATCCGAGCTCATAATGATCTGAAAGTTGTCGCGCAACTTTCTGTAGTATCCATGTAAAGATCTTTAGGTTTTTCTTATCAGCAGTCTTGTTTTAACGTATTCTAAAGAATAAATTGGATTGGAGTTTTATAGATGATTGATTGATTGAAGAGGCCAATTAATTGTATCATTGTATAAAATTCAATAGAATTGATGGTAACAAAATGTTTCATGACATGGTTTATATCCGCAGACTTCTATTACTGACTCCACAGAAAACCAGTTTAGCAAGTATCTTTGTTCCTACTCTGAGTCAATGCTAAGTCAAATGCTGAGTGGTAGTGTTCATTCGAGCATTTACTCTTTTAGGAAATCTTCAGATCTCAAAACTCTATAACTCTTTCAAGAAATAACCGATTTCAATGCACTGGAAAATACACTCATACTTTAACTCAAAAACTACTCGTCAGCTTTCGATTAAAATCATCAAATCGGTCAACTCCGTCCACTCAGTAAAAAGTTATGACAACAAACATAAAAAAAACAGTCGAATTAAGAACCTCCTTTTTTGTAGTCAGTTAATAAGCTTCTCTGATCTTGCTTCGATTACCTAACTTTGTCTCTATTCCAGATTACGAGGATCTACCCACACGGGATATGATGTGGGGTCCAGCACCACACGAGATCGACCCGGACATATGGCCCCCGCCCCCCGACCGGGACCCCAACGCTTGGCCGCCCCCCACGAGCGTAGATCACAAGTCAGTCAGGTTCAATGGTCACTTTGTTTACTTTGGCACTGGTGGTGGTAGAATAGAACACTTCATCCTATCTATATTCCTAGTCTTCTTCTTTCTCTCCTAGACATAATATACAAAATTTAAAATACAGTAGTCAAGTTTGTAGTCAATTGCATTGGAAGATAATGGCACAACCATTATCTTCCAAGGAGCGGTGCTTGGTTCAGTTAAAATATCCACGGGATAGTCGCTAGGCATTGCGCATTGGTATAAAATATGAATTCATTCAACTGAGGATCATTAAAGAAAAAGTTAAAAGCGAAGCTGTAAGGTTCTTCTTGGTTTGGTCGCGAAAAAATGGCGTCTATTAGTTTATGGGTGAATCAACTTTTAAGGCACTCCTTTTGTGTCCCTGTCATGCAAAGAGCATAAAAATCCTAATTTCCTTATAAAATATGTTTGTTTTGATGTTAACGTAAACTTAGATCCTTTCCAAACATGCTAGTTTCATAGTATTTTATAGTTAATAGGAAAATTTTTGACTTTATTATGGTAACTCAGGAGAACATAAGCACTATCCATACAAAAAACATGTGTCCCCAGGCCTAGATGACGATACAATTTAGGACGTATCTTAAAAAAAAGGTATGAATGCACAGCCTTTTTACCCAATATTATGATTCAGAAAAAGATAAACTTACGTTTAAAGTTAACATTTATAAAAGTTTGACAAATATTTTATATTTTTCGTGCATCCAAACTTTTGTCCCAAACTTTGATCAAAACATCAGTTCTACAGAGTTACCGATAAAAATTCATGACCGTTATCAAGAGATGACGCCTACCTTGGTGTCATCTAAGGCGATTATTGTCTAATATTTAGTTGGTATGATCAAAAAATCTCTACCTAGCTTTACCGCCCCCCCAGCCTAAATTAAGTTCTCAGCTGGTGCGCGTAGGTTTATTGTCGCTCTACAGCGTTGCAATGGATATTTATGAGGCACCCTCGTCACTTTTTCTAAAAAAACTCGTTAATATTAGCTTAGATGTCGTGCCCCACTGCAAAACCGAAAAATAGATAAACTTGTGCAAATGTTAACAGTATATTTTCATAATATTTCGATGATTTATTTTTTATTTTTAGTTGTTCATAATGTTGTCAAAGGAGTGTCTTAAAAGTTGATTCACCCTTATACGTTTCAAAGTCATCCTTTTATAATTCCAATAAATCCTACTAATATTATAAACGCGAAAGTTTATAAGTATGGATGGATGGATGTTTGTTTGTTACTCTTTCACGCTGGAACGGCTGAGCGGATCTGGATGAAACTTGGCAGAGAGATTGGTTAATAGTCTGGAATAACATAGGCTACTTTTTATCTCGAACTTACTACTTACTACTTTTTATCTGAAACCACGGGGCGCAACTAGTAAATCAATAAAAAAACCTAGCCCCTCGACGAGTGCAAAACCAGTATTATGTCATTTAATTAATTCGCTATTCTATTTTGGGTTGTATTGTCCTTATTCCTTGCCATTTCAGTGAGTGACAAACCCGCTTGCTAGAGGTCGTTTTAGTTCTGCATGTTAACAGTTTCCTGTTTCAAATAAACACCGAGAGCGCATTACGTAAAAAGCAGAATTATCACGTTCATCGTTTGAAGACAAGTTATTCTCTAGCTATGGGATTTTAGAATAGAATAGAATAGAAAATTGTTTATTTTATCTCATAATTTTTAAAACACTTTTACAATTTGTTTGATGACAAAAAAGGCCACCACTCAGCATTTGCTGTATGAGCTCAAGCCCATACATTTTAGTCTTCTTACTAAGTTTTTTTCTATAATTCAAAGTGTGAGTGCTTAGATGTTTGTTTGTTACTAAATCAGGGGTCAAATAGGTAGTTTTAAACATTACAAGTGAAGGAAATATCTGGCAGTCCAAACAGTTATTTTTT
Source organism: Plemyria rubiginata (assembly GCA_963576535.1). Classification (NCBI taxonomy): domain Eukaryota; kingdom Metazoa; phylum Arthropoda; class Insecta; order Lepidoptera; family Geometridae; genus Plemyria; species Plemyria rubiginata. Next base: position 7,179,714 of record OY754926.1, read on the forward strand.
CGTATCACTACATAGTATAAAACAAAGTCGCTTTCTCTGTCCCTATATCCCTATGTCCCCATGTCCCTTTGTATGTATCTTTAAAACTACGCAACGGATTTTGATGCGATTTTTTTTTATAGATATAATGATTTAAGAGGACGGTTTATATGTATAACTAGCTTTTGCCCGCGGCTTCGCTCGCGTTTAGAAGTATTATTATTAATTAGTCATAGTTTTTGCGGCTTTACTTTTGTTAGGCGTGTGCAAAAAATTGGAGGGTTGAATTTATCAAAATCCTATTGAAACGGACGTCTTCATCATAGTAGCTCCAATCTTTAATTTCAGTTCAATCAGTCGAAAATCTAAGAAGATTTATACAAACTTTCATCCCTATTTTATCCCCTTAGGGGTGGAATTTATCAAAATCCTTTCTTAGGGGATGCCTACGTCATAGTAGTTTTATGCATGCAAAGTCAGCCCGATCGGTTAAAAATTGACAAAATTTCATACAAACTTTCATCCCCTATTTCATCCGCTTGGGGGTAGAATCGATCAAAATCCTTTCTTAGCGGATGCCTACGTCATATCATCTACCTGCATGCAAAATTTCAGCCCGATCCGTCCAGTGGTTTGGGCTGTGCGTTGATAGATCACTATGTCAGTCAGTCAGTCAGTCACCTTTGTGTTATATATATTTAGATACATGCATGATATGTAAACCCGTGCGAAGCAGGGGCGCGCGTGCAGAAGTATTATTATTAATTAGGCATAGTTTTTGCGGCTTTACTTTTGTTAAGCGTGTGCAAAAAATTGGAGGGTTGAATTTATCAAAATCCTATTGAAACGGACGTCTTCATCATAGTAGCTCCAATCTTTAATTTCAGTTCAATCAGTCGAAAATCTAAGAAGATTTATACAAACTTTCATCCCTATTTTATCCCCTTAGGGGTGGAATTTATCAAAATCCTTTCTTAGGGGATGCCTACGTCATAGTAGTTTTATGCATGCAAAGTCAGCCCGATCGGTTAAAAATTGACAAAATTTCATACAAACTTTCATCCCCTATTTCATCCGCTTGGGGGTAGAATCGATCAAAATCCTTTCTTAGCGGATGCCTACGTCATATCATCTACCTGCATGCAAAATTTCAGCCCGATCCGTCCAGTGGTTTGGGCTGTGCGTTGATAGATCACTATGTCAGTCAGTCAGTCAGTCACCTTTGAGTTATATATATGTATTTAGATACATGCATGATATGTAAACCCGTGCGAAGCAGGGGCGCGCGTGCCGGTCGCTAGTATTATATATACCCTCCTGCAAAATGTAATTGGACTATCGCCCTTATCCTTTGGTACCTACACCTACTGAGCGATCTGAGGGGATATCTAGGGTGTCAAAATTATATACGAGTAGCACTTATAAAAACGCCGCAGGTTTTTTATACAACTACCTAGCTGATGGAACAAGCAGATGGCCCACCCAATGTTAAGTGGTAACCATCGCCTATAACAAATAGTTGAGTAGCATAGATAAGATTAGTGGTATATACCGTCAACATGCATTTATGCACATCATTCAGCCGTAGAACTACCACTGCTGAACTTAAGCCCTCCCCCACACATTTGTAGAGCAACTGGTAAAATGCTGCACCCAACGGCTCCCAGCCTTCACTAGGTCGTCTCTCCATCTAGTGGGGGGTCGGCCCACGCTGCGCTTTCCCGTGCAAGAACCTTTCTGGCCCAACAACGTTCTCCGGGCTAAATGCCCCGCCCACTGCCACTTCTACTAGCTTAGTCTCTGGGCTATCGGTGACTTTATCTTATCTATGAACTAGTGACCCGCCCGCGCGCCCCTGCTCGCATGGGTGCACATACCATGCATGTATTATACATATAAACCTTCCTCTTGAATCACTCTATCTATTAAAAAAAACCGCATCAAAATCCGTTGTGTAGTTTTAAAGATTAGGCATACAAAGGGATATAGGGACAGAGAAAGCGACTTTGTTTTATAATATGTAGTGATTTGCTCCCTACGATCTAAGGTTATTATTATAATACCATTAATTATTATACTTCTAGGGGTCCGCCAGTGATGAAATCCGCCAGAAACAACCCACGCAACGCTCGCACGGAAAACAAGAAATCGGCACCAGGACATAGGAATGCAACCACATCTAACAGAAAGACATCAGACGCAAAGAACCCTAAACTAGCAGCGAATAAGGCTCATAGTGGTATGAATCATTTCTATGGTATGGTTAAATTGTAAAATCGCCAACTGCCTATTACTATACTGAAAACCACAGCCTAACGACAAGATAATAATTAGTATGTATTACTAAATTTACTTAACATTACACAATTCATAGAATTCTTGGCTATTCAATGTACGATTAGTAATTGTTAACCGACTTAAGAGAGACTTAAGAGAGAGAGAGAGAGAGAGAGACTTAAGAGTAGTAGAGCTCTTTGTGAAGGGCTCGTCCGGGGAAGTACTATCACCACGCCGTTTTCTGCCGCCAAGCAGCAACGCTGTGTTTCGGTTTGAAGAGTGTGGTCGCCGGTGTAATTACAGGCACATGAGGCTTAACATCTGTATGCCTCAAGTTGATGGACGCAGGGCAGTGCATCGTAGGGCACGTTCCTATTGTGCGTGACCTACGGGGCAATGTTTTGTTTATAGGTGATGGTTACCGCTTAACATCAGGTGGGCCATCTGCTTGTTCCATCAGCTAGTTGTATAAAAAAAAACTTAAAAAAAGGAGGAGGTTCTCAATTGGACAGATTTTTTTTATGTTTGTTACCTCCTTTTTCATGTGTGGATTTTGATGATTCTTTTTTTGATCGAAAGCTGGTGCTTATCATGTGGTCCATTTAAATTTCAGTCAGATCTGACGAGGAGTTTTTGAGTTACAGTAGTCTGGTTTATTTTCCAGTACATTTGATTCAGTTTTTTCTTGCAAAAAGTTATTTGTACTTCCCCACATTGACGCTTCGCGATTTAATGAATCAAAGCAGAGACAGGATCCTACTAATATTATAAATGCGAAAGTTTGTAAGTATGGATGGATGTTTGTTACTCTATAACTCCAGAACGGCTGAACGGATCTTGGTAAAAATTGGCACAGATATATGGGTGAATCAACTTTTAAGACACTCCTTTGACAACATTATGAACAACTAACAATAAAAAATAAATCATCGAAATATTATGAAAATATACTGTAAAATATATATTTTTTTAGGTTTTGCAGTGGGGCACGACATCTAAGCTAATATTAACGAGTTTTTTTAGAAAAAGTGACGAGGGTGCCTCATAAATATCCATTGCAACGCTGTAGAGCGACAATAAACCTACGCGCACCAGCTGAGAACTTAATTTAGGCTGGGGGGGCGGTAAAGCTAGGTAGAGATTTTTTGATCATACCAACTAAATATTAGACAATAATCGCCTTAGATGACACCAAGGTAGGCGTCATCTCTTGATAACGGTCATGAATTTTTATCGGTAACTCTGTAGAACTGATGTTTTGATCAAAGTTTGGGACAAAAGTTTGGATGCACGAAAAATATAAAATATTTGTCAAACTTTTATAAATGTTAACTTTAAACGTAAGTTTATCTTTTTCTGAATCATAATATTGGGTAAAAAGGCTGTGCATTCATACCTTTTTTTTAAGATACGTCCTAAATTGTATCGTCATCTAGGCCTGGGGACACATGTTTTTTGTATGGATAGTGCTTATGTTCTGCTGAGTTACCATAATAAAGTCAAAAATTTTCCTATTAACTATAAAATACTATGAAACTAGCATGTTAGGAAAGGATCTAAGTTTACGTTAACATCAAAACAAACATATTTTATAAGGAAATTAGGATTTTTATGCTCTTTGCATGACAGGGACACAAAAGGAGTGCCTTAAAAGTTGATTCACCCATATATTATAGTCTAGAATAACACATAGGCTACTTTTTATCCCGTGGGAATACCGGGATTTAAAACTACGCAGGTGAAACCGCGGGGCGCAACTAGTATTTCATAGATTAATAACAACCTATGTTTTTTTTTATTATTATTATTTTATAGCAAAATCAAAAGACACAAGCAGTAAGGAGCACAGTAAAGGCACCGATAAGCAGGATAAGGACAACAACAATGGCGACACGGACGACGAGAAGCACAAGGATGATGAGAAGCGCTTCGAGCCGCCGTCGTCGGGTGACGGCGATCTAGTCGATATGCTTGGTAAGTTGGTAACTTGCTCATGGAACAGGCAGATGGCCCAGCGATGTTAAGTGGTAACCATCACACCAACCTCGTCTTTCAGCATCAGCTTTGCCTCTTATAGGAAATCAGGAAATAAAATGTTGAATCGGTGCCCTACGATGCACTGCCCTGCGTCCATCAACTTGGGGCTTACAGATGTAAAGCCTCGTACCTGTAATTTCACCAGTTTACCCAGCCTAGCCCGGTCACCAGTATATGAGCATTCTGATTTGAGGTTGTGGTAATTTTACATCCCGTATATTTTCAGTAGTTTGTTCAGTAGCTACCATTAGAATATGTACCATTAAAAATGATAGATATAAAAAACGTTCTATGTACTACAATAATATGCCATTAAAATACGTTAGATAAGATACCAGCAATCCTGTGATAACAAAATGGAAGGGATAGTAAGATTAATTGAACTACTATGTGACGAATTATCTATGGCTCAGCTCAAGAGAGAAAATTGGTTCAATGTCCTGTCGACAATAGTTTTTAAAACAATTCAAAGTAATCCAATTTCAAATTCTTGTACCTGTCACATTATGGAATTCCAACTACTGCATAATATGGGTATGTGCCAATGTAATATTTGGAAGCACCTCTAACTACCCCCCTTAGACATCCTCAAAGAATCTTGAGTTGTTTCTAAACATCTACCGTGCCTTGGGGTCATAGTCATGAAGCTGTCTCAGTCGCAGTTGTCCATGTGAGTTAAAAATCGCTGGTGACGTATGATTTTGTTACAGAGCGGGATATAGTACAAAAAAATCCTAACATACGGTGGGACGATATCGCTGACCTGGCGGAGGCCAAACGACTGTTAGAAGAAGCTGTTGTCTTGCCAATGTGGATGCCGGATTTCTTCAAGGTAATACACACCACATTAGATGTTCGCCCCGAACTGAGATCTTATGATATAAATAAATAAATATTGGTGGACTATTTCCACACAGCACTATCTCGCCCCAAACTAAGCCAGAGCTTGTTTGGGGCGCCAAACCAGCCAGACGATAGTTACTTTTAGATACTTTTTCCTTGTAAATACATACTTAAATTATTATATAACAATAAAATCAGACAGAGAACAAACATCGGTGGGAATCGAACCCACGCCTCAGAAGGCAGAGCTACTACCAACTGAGCTGTGAGCCCTGTCAATCTATGTCCGTGTCAATCTATGCCAAGCTTAGAACACAAATTTTCCTACCAACGTGTTAAACAACTTAGTGAAATTATAAATATTTAACAAAGTTGTTTGACACTTGTATTCAACAGATGTCAGCCTCTTAACAATATCTCTGCTGTGGATTTAGTCGACTAACCCCCGGTTTCTGAGAGCTCGATCAACACTAATCGGCTGTCAAGTCACTTGCTATTTTAGATTTTAGCTTTTTCTTCAAATTAGATAGAGATAGCAAGTGACTTGAAAGCTGATAAGTGTTGATCGCGCTTCCATGATGATCGCGAAACCAGGAGTAAGATGAGTGGATGATAATGGCTGAGCAAGCCATCTAAAACAATATCTTACATCGTTCAGTAAATACAGGAAAACCTGGCACCTGAATTCACTATGCTTTATACAAATTTGATAAATAAAAACATTTCACTTATACTATCAATAAATTTTCGCCTGACTTCATTAGAGCTCTAAAAATCCGTTGTACTACCGTATTCGAATGTGTTTTCTGCAAAATCATTACGCTACGCATTTCAGTTCAAGTGTGTCGCTGTCAATCGATAAGTCTACTGATATGGGTGATTGATTTGCATACTGTAGCAGGTAACAGAGCGATTGTGTACGTTTGATGTGTGTATGTAGTGGGGATATCTGGCGACATTTTAGACCTCATCATAGTTTATGGCACCGTACTAAAAAAAATGTTAATAATACTAACTGATTATCATAGGTACTGGTAATCAATGACAACCGACAAAAAACTGATCGCTCGCATAATTAATTCAATTTTGAAGATATCAAAATATTGAAGCTAATTTAGAAAAATCTTAAACAAAAAAGATTCGCAGAATTATTCCGACAGACACAAATTACAACAGTTTCGTTTAATATAATTTTGACGTAAGCAAGTTTTCCTTCATAAACTTTAATTAATTTCGAAACTACTACTACTTACTAGTTTGCATCTGTTGAACATTAAATTGTCTTCCCCTTGTTTTCTCATTAACTCCTCTCATGAATAATGTTTATTCCAGGGAATCCGACGCCCGTGGAGAGGCGTGCTAATGGTCGGCCCGCCGGGCACCGGTAAAACAATGCTCGCCAAAGCCGTAGCCACGGAGTGTGGGACTACTTTCTTCAACGTCTCCTCGTCAACCCTCACGTCCAAGTACCGAGGAGAGTCGGAGAAACTCGTGCGGTTGCTGTTTGAAATGGTATGATTCTAAATCGTTACGTTACAGATACAAAGCAGGCTTGAATCTAGTCATTGAGTCATCTTATCCTACTAATATTATAAACGCGAAAGCTTGTAAGTATGGATGGATGGATGGTTGTTTGTTACTCTTTCACGCCGGAACGGCTGAACGGATCCGGATGAAACTTGGCAGAGATATTGATTATAGTCTGGAATAACACATAGGCTACTTTTTATCCCGTGGGAATACCGGGTTTTGGCAGATTATTGATGATATTTAGCATTTTACCGTATTTAGCCGATACATTTTTAGTTCCTAAATAATAACTAGATGTCACCACAAGAAAGATTAGCACGCGCTATCGTTGCGTTTTGAGCAATGAGTGGTATCAACAATCGTAGGTATAAATGTTTTCCGATCACCAGGATTTAAATCTGCGCAGGTGAAACCGCGGGGCGCAACTAGTTACTAATATTTGTAGTAGATAAAAAAGATCTCTAGCTCGCCGAGGGCAACGACCTCAAACAGGAAGGCGCAAAAAGTACGGTCAGCGATAGCTACAGTCCGATCAGAAAGAGTAGAAACAGAACTAATTTAACATGCGGGTATTTCGCATAGGTGTGAGCAAGACCGCATGTGAGTATGCGTCGAAAATGGAATGGAAATTGGCGCCCCTATTATTTTCTACTCTTTTCGGTCTAGCTGTAAATTCATATTAGTGTAAACGCCCCTTAAGAAATTAGAACAAATAGATTGTACCTTTTTACACCAAAGTAATCACTGGTAACATGAATTTTATCATTAAACTAGCGATCCGCCAGAGCACCCTTGCTTTGCACGGGTGCACATTGTTTTTATTCTATATAATGCATGTATTATACATATAAACCTTCCTCTTGAATCACTCTATCTATTAAAAAAACCACATCAAAATCCGTTGCGTAGTTTTAAAGATTTAAGCATACATAGGGATATAGGGACAGAGAAAGCGACTTTGTTTTATACTATGTGTATATATCAACATGTTGGACCTTGTGTACAAATGCATTGATGAAGATCATTGTTACAGGCTCGCTTCTACGCGCCGAGTACAATATTCATAGACGAGATTGACTCGCTGTGCTCGCGCCGTGGCTCGGACAGCGAGCACGAAGCGTCGCGCCGCGTCAAGTCAGAGCTACTCGTGCAAATGGACGGCCTCGGCTCCATGTCTGATGAGCCACAGAAGGTAACACTATCCATCATCTTCCTGCTCTTAACCCACGCTGCATGAGGTCGGTACAACAGGCTTTACTTATCCACTCTCCTCTATCATTCGTCATCTCGGTGCTCACTCCTTTCTTACTCATGTCATTTACTTATTTATTTATTGGGAAACCAACAGTGATACAAACAATTTGTAGTAAGTCTAGATTAAAAAGTATGGCCAATTATAGGTTTCCACTACTGATAATCATCTTTCACAAAGTCCATCTGGTGTTTTCTATGTATAATAAAAAATACATATCTATGTAAGTATATAATGTATTAAATATATCAGTTATCTAGTACCCATAACACAAGCTTTAAGTAGCTTACTTTGGGGCTAGATGGTGCTGTGTGGATTGTCCAGCATTATTTATTTATTTGAATGCTGGTGATTGTATAGCACACAAATGTTTTTTCTCGGTGGGTGGGATCGAACGCACGTCTTACGGCGCAGAAAGCAGAGCTGCTACGAACTGAGCTGTGAAGGCTTTCTTACTTATCTTCTTATCGTTATCCTATAAAGTTAACTAGGTACTGGACTGGACATAGGCCCCTATGCGTTTCCAGGAAGAACAATTTTGAGCATCGAGTATGAATTCCACAATGTTTGTATTTGTATTTTGTGTTTGTTTTATTCGTCTCCTGTGTTAAGTCTCGTGTCTTGTGCCTTGTTTTTTGTATCTGTATGTAAACTGTTGTATAAGTAAATCACGCTCTTTTTTACCCTGCCCTCCCGCGATACAGACTTGTCCTTGTGCGGGGTCCATCAGTAACTATTATAATGTAATTGTTTTTGGTAAATAAATGTATTTGTATTTGTACACAAACTATTGAGAACATTAGGTCTCAATAGTCTCCTTGCAATTTCTGTGGGTAAAGGTTCGCCATTTAAATCGGTTAGTTGATTTCGCAATTTAAATCGGTTTGATTGAGTGCCGGTCGCACTGGAATTTCTATGCACTCCGATTAATCGGTCGGACAAGCTTTAGCGAGCTTCTTACCTTCATCCCTCGCGTCTCAACATATACAAGTGCAGACATATTCCCTCCAGTGTAGTGCCATTCATTCACTAAATTTATTTCCAGATTGTAATGGTGCTGGCAGCCACAAACTTCCCGTGGGACATCGACGAAGCGCTGCGCCGGCGGCTGGAGAAGCGTATTTATATTCCGCTACCCACGCAAGAGGGCCGCGTGGCGCTTCTGCACATTAACCTGAAGGAGGTCACGGTGGATGAGCAAGTGGATCTCAATGCGATAGCCAAGAAGCTGGATGGCTACTCCGGGGCTGATATTACCAACGTTTGCAGGTATATCTTCCGTAAAAATGAACTCTATACCAAATGAATACCTACTGTCCTCAGACTAACTGACTGACGACCACAGTGGCGCAGCGCGCGAGAGTCTGCCTGCGACGCAAGAGGTTGCGGGTTCGATTCCCGCCTCGGTACAAATTTGTGTACGATCTGCAGAAATTTGTTCTTTATTAAGGGCTCGTCCGGTGAAGTACTACCACTGCGCTTTTTTCTACCGCAAACAGCGTTGCTTTATTTCGGTTTGAAGAGTGTGGTTGCCGATGCAACTACAGGCACATCAGTATTCCTCAAGTTGATGGACGCAGGGCAGTGCATCGTAGGGAACGTTCCTATAGTGCATAACTTACGAGGTAATGCTTTGTTACAGATAATGGTTACCACTAAACTTCAGATGGACCTACTGCTTGTTCAATCAGCTAGTTGTATATATTCTAAATATCTGATTAATGATTTTGTGTTGTACATATATTGTAAAAAATTTTTTTTTTTTATTTATTTATTAAGTAACACAATATAATACAGGTTATTGAGACAGGGAATTGGACGATTAATAATTTTTCACATTTCAGGGACGCATCAATGATGTCGATGCGACGCAAGATAACCGGCCTCAAGCCCGAGCAGATCAAACAGCTCGCGAAGGAGGAACTAGATCTGCCCGTCACCAAGCAAGACTTCATGGAAGCCATATCCAAATGCAACAAATCTGTCTCCAAGGGTGACATCCAGAAATACCTCTCCTGGATGTCAGAGTTTGGATCTTCCTGATTATAACCCCACCACGCGCACTCAGTGACGCTTTATCTATAAGTGTATAACACATTCAAAGGCCTTATAAAGTTAAAGTTGGACTGCTGCAGTATTAAAAAAAGTATAATGGTATTGTGTGTACAGAATTAGATAAACATTCCTATGCCAGTGTAATAGGGGAAGATTGCTCTCGACGTAATAGCACAATAGATTAAAATTCTGTATATAATTTAAACTTGAAAGGTGCGGAAGTAAACTCTGGCATAATGCGAATTATAAATACTTAATATAACTCATAAAAATAAAAATCAGAATAATGATTATGCCTGTTTGTAAACCCATGCCTTCTTTTTCATCCCGACAGATCTGCCTTAAAATCGTTAAAATAATGTTTTAAATGGTGATGATTGTACTTAAATTAGGTTATTATTGAGATTTGTAGTTAAATTTGTGTAATTTTATGCCATAACTAATTTAGGTGTAGTTTTTATAGATTTTTTTATAAAACATGATTATGTTTCTTCAGATCATGTCTCACTATTTGGCATTTATTTATGTATTTTAATTAATGTTTCGCTCAATTAAAATTTAATTTACATGATATCATGTGAAAACGCTGTTATGTAATACAATCTATTAAAAAAGTCTTAACAGCTTGGTGATCTGCAGCTACATGCAGTTTAAGAAATTATGCAATAATAAAAACTAAATCGTTGGTACATACCTAATGTTATTTACTTATTAATAATACAAACAGCAATAGACATTGGAATTTTGTCAATATCATTGTAACCATTTTGTATTTTCGTTACAGAAATCGCAAATGATTTTAAATTGGATTACAGTAAATAGATAATAAGAAATTAACAATATTTTTGCATCCAAATTAACTAAATAATTACCTATGTATATGTACGTAACAAAGACATGAAATAAATCATTTTTTAAATATAGGATTACTTCGTTTCATTTAGCAACTGGCCTCAAAATACCCTTCCTTTTCTAGAATCACTTTATCCTAGAATCATCATTTTATTTATTTTTACCATATAAAAAAATGGTAAAAATAAATAAAAGACGATTATAAGCATAAGCGCTTGTGTATGAGGCACCAGTATTTATTTGACTTTACCAAAATTTTGAGTCGTATTTACCCAAAAACGAGACGAGGTTTAGTGACTAGTGAGGGACCATATTCGCCTATTTTTCACTAACGCGTTTTTAAAAAAACTCGTAATCTAATAATATAGCCATGTGAATAAAGTGCGACCATAAGGTAGGTAATAAGAATTCGACGTGAATGAATAAGTTAGAAACTTGGAACCATGGAATACTAGTTGCGCCCCGTGGTTTCACCCGCTCAGATTTAAATCCCGGTGATCGGAAAACATTTATACCTACGATTGCTTATATCACTCATTGTTCAAAACGCAACGATAGAAGCGCGTGCTAATATTTCCTGTGGCGACATCTAGTTATTATTTCGGAACTAAAAATGTTACAGCTAAATACGGTAAAATGCTAAATATCTCACAACACGCGGTATTCCCACGGGATAAAAAGTAGACTTTGTGTTATTCCAGACTATAATCAATATCTCTGCCAAGTTTCATCCGGATCCGTTCAGCCGTTCCGGCGTGAAAGAGTAACAAACATCCATCCATCCATACATACAAACATTCGCGTTTATAATATTAGTAGGATAAATTACGTTCTTGTTCTAAGCATACAGGGTGTGGCGTAAAGAGTGGATAATCCTTTACCTACGTGTAGGGGGTATCATAACTGTTCAGAAAATTTAAATTTTTCCGAATAAATTATTTACGGTTTTCGAGGTGGAGTTTTTCAAAATTTTAATATTTTTTCACCCTTGTCCATTCTTTTAGATGGTGTAGCGTGTGACATGGACCTTAGACCACAGCGGACAACGGCTTCCGGCAAGGTTTCGGAACGAATAATTTAAGTTGCCTCATTCCGCCGGGGTTTCCCGCGGCGGCGCTAGTGTACAAGATGTGACCCTTGCATACCAAGATGATTTACTTGTAATTAATTAGTGACACTTTTGAAAGTCACGTTGCTGATCTTCGCGCTGTTTTTGACCGGTTGCGCATGTTCAACTTACGGGCTAATCGAGAAAAATGCTTGTTGGCTCGTCAACAGGTAAAATATCTCGGTCATATCATTTCCCAGGATGGAATTTCTCCTGATGCCAATAAGGTCCGAGCGGTCGTTGACATGGTAGCTCCAAGAACCCTACGTCACTTGCGAACCTTTCTGCAGACTTATTCTTGGTTTAGGAAATTTATTCCCAGTTTTTCCTCAGTCGCTGAGCCGCTTACCCGCTTACTGAAGAAAAATCAACCCTGGACATGGAATGCAGAGCAAGCGGAGGCGTTTAAGGAACTGAAAAGTCGCCTTACTTCAACGCCTGTTCTAACGCAGGCAGATTTCAATAAGCCTTTTGTCCTTAGAACGGATGCTAGTAGTTATGCACTCGGCGCCGTTTTGCTACAAGGTGAAGGAAAGGACGAGCGGCCCATCGAGTACGCTAGCCGCCTCCTCACTCCAGCCGAGCGAAACTATAGCACGACAGAGCGCGAGGCACTCACCGTTGTGTGGGCCGTTGAACGTTTTAGAGGTTACATTGAGGGACAACCTGTCGTGGTCGCTAGTGATCATCAGCCCTTAAAATGGCTTCTAACTTTAAAGTCGCCGTCGGGTAGGCTGGTCCGATGGGCTCTCAAGTTACCAACACCCAAGTGCCAAGATCACAAATCAAGCTATTTTCTCAATCTGTTTTTTTAATAGCATTCTTGGATAACTGCGCTATCAAATACCAACTGCCATTTGTGTGTCAACGTAACAGATTTTTTTTTTAGAAAAATTTTAAACTAAAAAAAATATTATTTGATATTTTTTCCAAAAGTTTGACCTCCTGTGGAGCAAAAAAAATACAGTGTCACCTGAGTGACCAACTAATAAAAAACTTGGCTACTTCAATGAGATTCCGAAATGGTATGCACTTGGTATTTCCAGCTTTTAATTTAAAGAATATACCTGTAAAGATTGGCCAAGGCCTATTTTCTTAACATGCTTTTTTTCACAAAATTAATTATTTTGATTCTTTGGATAGTCCTTTACCTTACTAGTAGGGGATATAATAGCTATTCAGCAATAAGAATAAAATTACCCAGCAAAAATTTCATGATTTTTGAGTTATTTAATATTTTAAATATATAAATATTTTTTACCCTTTTAGATGCCAAAATCACAAATCAAGGTATTTCCTCAATCTGGTTTTTTGTAGAATTCTGAGATCTGCGCTATCAAATTCTAACTATCATTTGTGTGTCAATGGAAAAGTTTTTTGTAAGAAAAATGTTTAGCATTAAAAAAATATTTTTTAAAAATAGAAAAAAAGTAGCACTAATTCAAATGGGTAAAGGTATTGTCACTCAGGTGACCCTACGTTTTTATACCTTAAGAGGCCAAACAAAAAAAAAATTGCCGATCATTATTTAATGCAAAATTTTTTACAAGGGTAAAAAAATATTATGGTTTCTAGAATATCCAACACATGAAAACCGGCTTTTTACTGGGTATGACAGTTAGCATTTGATAGCGCAGTTATCCAAAAATGCTACAAAAAACCAGATTGAGAAAATACCTTGATTTGTGATCTTGGGATCTAAAAGGGTTTTTTTTTTTTTTTTTTATTTTTTTTTTTATATATTTTTATCTGCAATCGGCTTCTTAGCCATAATCAGATTCCGTTCTGAGAATGCGGTTGGGGTGTGGTTCCAGTGAAGCCACACCGTTTTGTTTAAAGAGCTGGTTAGTCTCTGCGGTCCAGGTTCAGTATATGCCATCTTTTTAGTCGGTGCACATTGTCTTGGGTATTCAGTAAGTTTTTTGCTAGGTCATTTGTGTGTGCTTCTAGTCTTCGCTTTTACTTTGCACAGTATCTGTTCACTTCCTCTTTTACTGTTGGCATTTCTAGGTAATCGTGGATTTCCGTGTTTTTCACAAACCAGTGTGCGCTTGAAACTGTTCTAAGGGCGATGTTTTGAAATCTTTGGAGGATTTCAACATTGGAGTTACTGGCCGAACCCCAAAGTTCTATTCCGTAGGTCCAGATTGGTTTTATGATCGCCTTGTAGACAAGCAGTTTATTGCTGAGAGAAAGCTGCGATTGGCGTCCCAACAGCCAAGCCAGTCCCTTATACTGTAATGTGGCTTCTGTTTTTTTAGCTTTGATATGGTTTGCCCAAGTCAGTCTTCTATCTAGATGTAGACCCAGGTATTTTACGGTGCTATGGCTTGGTAACGGTTTGCTTTCCATGTACACAGGTGGGCAGTCGCCTTTTCGGAGTGTGTATGTAACTTGTGCGGATTTTGTGACGCTTGGCTTGATTCTCCATTTCTGCAGCCACGTGTCTATTTTATTAAGCTGTTCCTGTAGTTTCTTTGAAGCCATGCTTGGGTCTTTGTGGCTTGACAGGCACGCCGTGTCGTCTGCATATGTAGCTGTTACCACATCCTCTGTTTCAGGCAGGTCTGCTGTGTAGATAGAGTACAGAACAGGACCCAGTACCGAACCCTGTGGAACTGAGGCAGAGATGAGGTGCAGGTTCGAGGTGTCATCTTCGTATTTTACTTGGAATTTTCTGTGATCTAGGTAAGATTTTATAATCATGAAAAACGAGTTTGGCAGCAGATTCCTCAGTTTGAATAAAAGGCTTTTGTGCCACACCTTGTCAAATGCTTGTTGTATGTCTAAGAATACTGCTGAGCAATACTCTTTTTTCTCTAGTGACTGCCTGATTTTGTGTACCACTCGATGCACTTGTTCCACTGTTGCGTGTTTCTCCCGAAATCCAAACTGGTGATCCGGTATGATTTTGTTCTCTGTCAATACCGGTTTAAGCCTTACTAAAAAGATTTTTTCGAATACCTTTGATAGTATTGGAAGAAGACTTATGGGTCTGTATGAGCCAGGTTCTGTAGGTGGTTTTCCCGGCTTTGCGATCATACAGATCTGTGATATTTTCCACAATTGAGGAAAATAGTGTGTTCTAAGGATGGCGTTGAATAAGGTCGTCAGGAGAACTATAGCCTTTCTAGGAAGTTGTTTGAGGACTTCACCTGTTATTAGGTCGAATCCAGGAGCTTTTTTGTTTTCTAGGTTACGGATCGTTCGTGATAGTTCTCTTGGTGTGACTGGCGAAAGTGGCAGTGATAACTGCTGATCACTATTGATGATTTGGTCTATTTCTTCTTCGAACGCCGACATTGATGACTCGTTTGGGGTAAAGACTTTGCTTAGATCTAAAAGGGTAAAAAAAAATTAAAATTTCTAGAATATTCAATAATTCAAAAATCATGACATTTTTGCTGGGTAATTTTATTCTTATTTCTAAATAGCTATTATATCCCCTACAAGTAGGTAAAGGACTATCCAAAGAATCAAAATAATTAATTTTGTGGATAAAAGCATGTTAAGAAAATAGGCCTTGGTCAATCTTTACAGGAATATCCTTTAAATTAAAAGCTGCAAATACCAAGTGCATACCATTTCGGAATCTCATTGAAGTGGCCAAGTTTTTTATTAGTTGGTCACTCAGGTGACACTGTATTTTTTTTGCTCCACAGGAGGTCAAACTTTTAGAAAAAATATCAAATAATATTAAAAAAAAAAACTGTTACTTTGACACACAAATGACATTTGATAGCAGTTGGTATTTGATAGCGCAGTTATTCAATAATTCTATTAAAAAAACAGATTGAGAAAATAGCTTGATTTGTGATCTTGGCATCTAAAAGAATGGACAAGGGTGAAAAAATATTAAAATTTCGAAAAACTCCATTAACTCGAAAACCGTAAATAATTTATGCGGCAAAATTTATGCGGTCCTCCTACACGTAGGTAAAGGATTATCCAGTCTTTACGCCACACCCTGTAGATAGAGATATTAATGTCAGTGGTATTGGCGCTAGACGTAAAAACTTTTCTGTTGCATCGCTCGCGGTCTAAGAATTAAAATATTATACTTGGCATTCCTACCCGATGGACTGACGACATTGTTAGGATCGCGGGTAGTCGGTGGATGGAAAGGGCTCAGAATCGTTCTTCCTGGAAGCGGATAGGGGAGGCCTATGTCCAGCAGTGGACTTCAGTAGGCTGTTGATGATGACTAGGCATTGTGTGAAAGCAAGCCTATTTACTCAATTTAGACATACATTATTATAGGTACTGCAACGTAGTATTCAAATTCCTTCACTGCAACATTGTCTCTGTTGGAGTAACAGTTATGTAGCCCAACATCTGACTCCTACAATAAATTACTGTAGGTAAGTATGCTGTGTATCACTGATCTCTTATTTATACTTAAAGATCAGTCAGTGCAGTGAGTGGTACTGTACATTTCAGCCTTAGAGCATTTATAACGGGAGATGCCAAGCGCTACTTTTAGTACTAAAATCTTTCTGCCGGTTTTCGCGGGAGGCGGGGTAATACGGTACAGAACACATTTACATAATCACGCATACTAATGCAGAAAAATTAAGCGTCCCTATAAACGCACACGCAAGTAAAAGCTGTACACCAACACAAAAACAATAACACAATTAAAGAATGACTGTTGTTACACTATTGTTTAGTTACACACTAACACAAAAAAGTAGTGATGGGTTGTAAAAAGACCGACAAAATGAATGATTTCATATGAATGAAACAGGGTGGTTCAAAATCATATACTTTTCCTTTTTTTAGCCAAGATTAACAAACGTGTACCTGTCTAGCCTAGTAGGTATTACTAAGTAAATAGAGTGCTGGCACCGACTCCAAAAATATCAGTAATTGTATAATGTCATAATAATAAAATTATAAGATTTGTTGAAAAAATGGATACCTATTTGTAAGTAGATTGAAATATAAATCCATAATGCAATTATTTTTAACTTTTTAGTGTATTTTTCATAACAAATTGGATAGCAGTTTTGGAGTCGGTTTTTTTTTGTAAAAAATATTTTATTAAGAGTTTGTAGAGCGTAATCTCTGAAACTACTGAAACGATTTTAAAAATTATTTTACAAATAGAAAGCTACACTGTTGTTGGGTAACTTTAAGCTATATTCTATTTTCGCAAGTAGTAAGTAATCTTTCAAGTAAGTAGTCTTTCATGAATGCATTTTTAGATAAACATTTTGTTTCTTTATTGGTATGATGTGTCCAGCAGTGGACTTACATAGGCTGATGATGATGATTGGTATGACGGGGTGAAAAAAATGAAGAGCAGTAGAAGAATAGCGGCTGTTAACAAATGCTCATAGCCCATGTCCCTCTCCAGCTAACATACTACAGCTATACAAAAATCACGTTTATACGATTCTGCGTTCAAAAAGTACAAAGAAAATAGCAATAAACCAACGACACAGCACAACTAAAATTTTAAGGGAGCTCCATGAAGCGACGTATTAAAGGCAGAATGACAGAGACAGTTTTTGTAGAGTCCAATACTGAACATCCTTTTTTTAAATCGGTTAAATATGGGTACAAAAAACACATCGCATTTTATTCTAATTTTACGTTCATTCCATCATTCATTCAATCGATTTCGCTCAACTAGTCCCCACACTACGCCTTCTACCAAGGAATATAAATTCACCGACACCTCCTACCAAGACGTTGGCGTCGTATTAAAACTGTCGTAACTGGTATTCCATTAAATATAAATTAAACGTAATTACAAAAACAATTGACTAAAATATCACTTACTTGTGATAGGAAATACCGTGTTCCCTAAAGTTTGATGTCTCTGATCTCCTTTTACACCGAAATACCGCACAATTCACCATTTTTACTGAGCACTACTTCGCGACACGAAACGACAACTAATGGCCGCGCGTGATGAGTGAAGTAGTTTTATATAACGTGCATGGCCAAGTCGCGCCTTATGGCCGGCAGAGGGGTAAGCCTTGCGTTAACATCTCCAGTTATAAATGCTCTAAGATTTCAGCATTGTCTGGTAGAATACCTACTATGCTCTATTACTACCTTAAAAAAAACTGCGTTTCGCAGTTTGAGTTTGACAAAGCAAAACGATTTTGACATTTACCTAGAACTGTCAATCTGTTAGGTTGGTCACTCATACAGGAAATTACCAAGTCAGTCTCATATTATTTTTTTATTATTTTCTTTTATATCAAAACTGTATTTATACCATGAAATTAAAATAAAATTTATTTGAAATAAAAATGACTTAGTAAATTTACACTACAGCTCCAAAAGGAAGAAAAGGATAATGGAACGCTACGAAGATAGAAGCAGGCTTGTTGGCGCCAGCGTAAAACATTAGTTTTGTAATGTTGGCTACACTGTAGTAACTACGTGGTCGCGATGGTTTACGAAAATGTAAACAAGCACCGAAATAATATATGTAACTCAACGAAAATTGTGTCAAAAATAGTAGAAAACTCAATTTGCTACGATTATGTTGTAACAGAGTTCATAAATCTATAATCTAGGATGTTGAAATTGTATGTTACATATTTTTTGTTACCGAAGTGAACATAGGTGGAAGCGTCGTTCGTTTTCAAGCGAAGCAGAATTTCAAGTCCGTAATGGCGGACGCCAATCGTTTTGAAGATTTGTGATTTCAGTGTTCTACTGCTGAGTATCTCGCTGGATTTCTGGATAGACAATGTGATTTTAATAGTGGACTTTTGAATTTGTGTTGAAAAGTGTTAGTGATATGAAATATCATTTTAAACATGACAAAAGCGCTCGCTAGCTATGTAACCTTTTCCATAACCTCGTTTACGCCAATGGAGTAGATATGTGATCGATGTGTGTACTTCGGTGAACGATATATCGTCCGTGTTACGTTTACTATTCGTGTCTAGTTTATCATTGGATAGTGATGGATGAGTCCGCGTCGCAATTCTGCTATCCGTCGCCCGATTTCGATGTAACGTAAACGAGCCGGTCGATCGCTGTAGCGAGTAAGCAGATATCGCTGTTGTCAGCCGAACATGGCTGCAACGCAGGCAGAGTCTCAGCGTAGCGAAGCTAACGTGGAGCACAATCCATCTGACCAACATAGTGAACGGAACGCTTTGTTGCAAAACGGCACTGACAAGTCGATCGGGCGCGTTCCGCCGGATGGCGTCGTGAACACAAAGAGCAAGTCGCCGATGTCTAGCGATCCGGGGCAGCCGCGCGACGGTGAGCCGCCCGGCCACGAGCGGCCCGGCGAGCGGCCGGGCCCGGAACAGTACGGCCAGTACCGGTACCCAGAAGGAGCGGACCCGTATTACGCGCAGAGGCCAGGCTTTCCCGGCAAGCCGCGACCTCCAGGACCGCAGCAGCCGCGGTTCTTTCCGGGGCAAACGGTATCGCCGGCGCCGGGCCCAACGCCTACACTCAACTCTTTGCTACAGTCGAGTGGCGCCCCGCCGCACCGATACCCTAATAGTTATGAACAGCCACCAACTGGATATGGTCCAGGGCCAGGATGGCCTCCCCCAAGACCTATGCCACCCTATAACCCTCAAGGAAGCCCTTACAGAAATTCAACAGTGAGTACTTGCAATGACTGATACCCATAAGTTAGTTTCATCATTCTTTCACAACAAAATATACACCTAATGGTAACCTAAACAAGACCTGAGAGCTATGTTATTCAGAGTGTATTTATTTTGTCTATAAATTCAGTGACCCTCTATTATTCAGCTCCTGTGTCTGCATTAGGACCATAAGTAGCTTCATTATGCATTTAGTGACCCTCTATTTGAGATTATCTGTTCTCCGATACTACTCATTCTTAAATTGCAAGAATTTGTTATTGGATCTGATTCAGAATTTACTTTTATTTGGAACTGAATTATTAAATGTTAAAATTATTAGGTACCTATAATGTAAATTGATATTCTTACTTGCTGGTGTTGTTTCATTGTCTTTTACTAGCACATAAATTCACTTAATGCCTTATGAAAACTATCCAGCTCCAATTTAAGCAGAACTTAAACCAGATAATTGTGTTGATTCTGTTGTTGCATTATCCTATTACTAACCTAGTCTGACAGCTCTAAAATTATAGCCGTCCTTGTTGTTTCAGTCTTTTAGAAAGGAATGGCAATATTTTTAGTACTGTCAAACAAGGATAAGTTAGGAAAATCAAACAACAGAATTGGCGCCATTAATAGGAACATGCAGGCAGAGAAAAAAGATTGATGTTTATCACACAAAATTGTCTCTGGGCGATTGAACCCTACCAAGCAGGCTAGGTATTAGGATAGTTAAGTAACATTGGAAGCTGAAATAGAAAACAACTTGACAGCTGATTAGTGTTGATTAAGCTTTCAGAAACCAGGGGTAAGTAACAAATTCAAAATTACTTATTAAAACGTAATAAAAAAAAATTGTCAGGTAACCAATTATATAAAACTTTTGCCATTTCTTACCGATGGGTAATGAGAAACCATGTCAAAGTCAATTTCAAGATCTTTTTACTGTTATGCAAAGTTTACAAGTATTGGGCCTGCATTGTCATGTGGTATGTCAAACTGTCAAAAAGCAAATAATGGTGAACATTATATACCTACAGGGTGGATTTTTGGGACGAAGGGTAAGTACATTAGTAGTTATAGAGTTGAATGAAAACATTCCTAGGAGACCATCCATAACGTTTGAGATATTCTGAAGTGCATTAATAGATTTTATGAAAAATTAACAGTCAAGAGTGAAAAAAATGTTTTATGTAAGTAATACCAAAATATTTTTTTTGAAGCCAATTGATCCTATTTCATGTAGGAACCATTTAAGGCTTCGGTGACAGCGGCTCGCAATTTCGAGGTGCGATTGGCTATTATTTCATTTTATTTCATCTCGTGGAGGTTGTTTGAAAAAATAACTCTAAAGAAACACGCATAAATACTGTTCGAACACAAATAATACAATAATATAAGGGAAACATGCCCGAATCAGAAATCATTTTGGTATTAGTATGTTTGGTCTTACATTTACCTAATACCAAAATGATTTCTGACTCAAGCACATTTCTCTTATATTATTGTATTATTTGTGTTCGAACAGTATTTATGCGTGTTTCTTTAGAGTTATTTTTTCAAACAACCTCCCCGAAATGAAATAAAATGAAATAATAGCCAATCGCACCTCGAAATTGCGAGCCGCTGTCACCGGACCCTTAAGGCTGTAATGACAGAAATCACTATAAACTCTTCACATACATTTTGTACTCCCAAAAGTACAGCAGCAAATGTATACTATAAATTATACATACCACAAGGTTAAATGAATGTGTTAGCTTAATTCTGTTACTTACATAAAGTGTTGAAAATCTTCCTTGTCATGATCATTACAAAACAAATAACCGGCCAAGTGAGAGTCAGACTTGCACTCGAAGAGTTCCATACTGAAACTGAAACTGAAACAGCTTCACGACTTTGATCCCCAGGTACGGTAGATATCCCTTCAGATCTCCCAGTACCAAGTAGGTACTAAAACAAGATTCTTTGAGGATGTCTAAGGGGGGTAGTCAGAGGTACGTCCAAACATTACATTTGGCACATACCCACATTTTGCAGTAGTTAGTATTCCATACGTGACAGGTTGCAAGCCCATCACCGCTGTTAGAATACTAACTGGTTTCCTCACGATGTTTTCCTTCACCGTTTAAGAGCAAATCCATTGGTGCACGACCGGATTCGAACTTGCAACCTTACGATCGGAAGGCGGGGTCACTCCCACTAGACCACCGGTGCTATATATATATATATATATAGAGTTCCATACCATCTATATAAACAGCAAAAAAAATACGTTTGTTTTGTGGGAGCCCCAATAAATTTTATTTTGTTTTTTTTTAGTAAATATTTGTTGTTATAGCGGCAACAGAAATACATCATCTGTGAAAATTTCAACTGTCTAACTATCATGGTTCATGAGATACAGCATGGAGACAGACAGACAAACAGGGTTCCTGTTTTATCCTAAATAAATTTTAATACCTATTTATACTGTAATTTTAAAATCAGACCCAGTTTTCAGAATTAGGGCTATTAGTAACTGTAGTACTTATCTCCTTATATATTTCTTCATATAAATTAATGCAACAGGCTTTCATTCTGGAGATGGACATTATTCCCTATGATCTCACTAGAATAATAACTAAATTGGGATATTATAAAACAATATTTGTAGGAAATCACAAAGTGGATTTCAGGGTAAGTAGGTATATTTTTTTGTATTAAGTATGTAAGTACAGTTTGTTTTTTTATCTTTTTTGTTTGGTACACTTCTTACCGCATTCGGTCAAATATAATGAGTTCAAACGCGTCAAAGAGGTTATGTTGAAACATAAATAAAAATAAAGCACGAGGCGAGCGAGCAAAGCGAGCGCGTCGCGGCAGCGGCCGCTGAAGTGCCAGAAATGTTTTTTTTTTCACACTAATACCAAGAATACTACAATTAGGGTAGTAATTTTACAAATAAATTAACATTTTAAAAACTAAACATCTGACTGGATGGGAGGACTTCCCTTCTGCATCCACCTCTCCTACGCCCACCCCTCAATGCAGGGACTGGATATCTATAGTTTAACCGAATAATTCATTAATACTTAATGTACCTAATTATAAAATTATTTTCCCTTTAACTTTTTATATTTTTACTCAGTTTCTTAGAACGTTCCAATACTAAAATGGCAATTAACAACATAAGCAAGCAACAAATGAAAAACATACCATTCGATTGAAAGAACTAAAAGCAAATGAACGACTGTTCCCGTCAAAGCAGTGCAGCAGTGTCAGACGTTCGTCGGAAAGAGGAAAAAAACCTTGGAGGAATAACAAAGCCGGCTTGCCGCGCAGTTTGCTGAAAGGTATAAAAACGAAAGTCCACGACGATAGTGAAAGTTTGATGTGTAGGCAAAATTTACTCGCTTCCAAGCGGAGATTTGTGCGTTCGCCTCCCGTTTCCAAACTGGGTAAAGGGAAGCTCGGCGCTAGGTTTCGCCAAAACTCCTAGCACATACCTACATAATGTAGAGGTGCCGGCCCGGCTGTGTTGACGGAATCAACGTGAATGGGACTTGACATCCGACACGTGTATCTAGACCGACAGTACACTGTATTTTCTTCTCTGTTTGTTTTTAGTTTTCGGGAAATTCACTACCAACCGATTCAGTTTGACTTTTCGGTTTTTTTCCTTTTCTAAAGATTTTGAAGAACTGTGGTTTAGGATACGCATTTAATGTAGAACTTTTTATCAAAATGTAAGAATAGTGACTTTGTCGCTTCATTGGACAATACAAGTTTTGTATAGTACGTAAATCCTTTCAATCTCGAGTTGTTTAGTAGCACTCTGCTCGCGGTCGTAAAACAATGCATCGACCACGTGCCTGTTTACACTTTCGAGTTCACATTCAAGGTCGTACGCATTTGTAAGGATGTATCCGTAGGCTGGCCGGTGAACAAATACCGGTTACACAACAATGTCCCACTTCCCACGATATGGATTTACTTCCATCCGCATATCCGACACGGTGTATGATTCATCGAATGTTATGTGCCAATTATGTAGAACTATGAATATTTAGCACTGGTCAGATGCAATCCAAGTTACCCTCGATCGCGAATAAACCAATCAGTTTCTAACATTATTCTGTTAGCCATTTCTGTATTGGTTCTTAAGTCAATCTTACTCAACAAAGTAACTTTCAGCAACACAAATTATCAAATTTAACAGATTTTGGCCAGCTCTTAGAGCTAAGACTATAACCAGTATCAAAGCTTCAATGAGGTCTCATAAGTGATCAGTAATCCATCAATAAGGGGCGGTCTCTGAATCCATTCAGCAAATTAATGATACAATACTCTGAAAAACATTAAGGCTCCGGTGACAGCGGCTCGCAATTTCGAAGTGCGATTGGCTATTATTTCATTTTATTTCATTTCGGGGAGGTTGTTTGAAAAAATAACTCTAAAGAAACACGCATAAATACTGTTCGAACACAAATAATACAATAATATAAGGGAAACATGCCCGAATCAGAAATCATTTTGGTATTAGTATGTTTGGTCTTACGTTTACCTAATACCAAAATGATTTCTGACTCAAGCACATTTCCCTTATATTATTGTATTATTTGTATTATTATTTCAAACAACCTCCCCAAAATGAAATAATAGCCAATCGCACCTCGAAATTGCGAGCCGCTGTCACCGGACCCTTAACATTGAAAAACAGAAAATCGTAGGCTAAAAAACTGAAAATAATTATGAATATTTATTTAGTACTTTACAGACATTCTTTGAACTAGATATCGAGATACCTAGAAGGGTTAGATTTGGTACAATTTTAAAGCTCTTGTGGTAGGTGCACATAATATAAGCTCCAGCTGGGGTATTTAAATGCACTCAATTTTATTGTCGGTAGGTAGGTAGGTACCATTTGGTCGGTTATTGTTGGATAATGTGAACCGTAAACGGGGTCTCGTGTCTGTATTTGATTATTCTAGAGACGATAACCTTTCCCTATTTGGAAATTCATAACATACCTACCTACCTAGTCAGTTGCGTTGCGGGCGGGCATTGTAGTCGAAATCAGTGTGACGTTACGCTGATAATTATTTATGAATGGCTTAAATGGGCTTCTGTTATGGAATTAGTCATTTATCTCGGCATTTTGTTTACCCACAATCGTGTTAGATAGTTGTCGATAAGGAGACACGTGGTTACGGGGTCGTCGACCCGACATACTCGAGCTCGCCGACAGCTCGGTAATAATAATAAAATGTTTCCGTGCGACTGGTTCAAGGGCGAGCCGCTGATATCGGCGCCCGCTATATTTAGATTTAGCTGTGTGTGATGTACCTAGATGTGTGTGTTTGCCTACCTACACAATTGTCTTGCAACTGGGTGGTATTGCCGGTATCCGTTTTATATTTTACTTATTACAGAAACGTTCTTCAGTGCCGTTCTTGAGAACTTCTTTCGATCACGTCGCGGTGTAGGTAATAAGTTACAAGTTCGTATACCTAGTAGAGGAATGAGATTCACTGATTAGAAGTAGTGCTGTACCTAGGTATCTACTTAATGTGTAAAATTGTCATACCATGTGCGGAACAGTATACTAAGCTCCAAACGCTCCCAGCACTACTATACCAGCTAGCAGACGTTGGCAATTTGGCATAAAAACCACCAGCCTGAAAAAGACTGGGCTGGGTCACGTTTGTCGCTGGCATGACACTTTGTCGGCGACCGATCTCGAGCGATCAATGCTTTGAGAAACGATATTCAGTGTATATTCAACAGACTAGCTGTAGTCTTTTGAGCATATTTGACAAATCGTGATGAGCGCCTATTACGTTCCATAACTATTTCGTAAAACTCTGAAATGTACGCCACGCCTTTTTCTGCCGCCAAGCAGCGTTTCTGTGTTTCTGTGTTATATGCCTCAAGTTGATGGACGCAGTTCATCTCAGGTCACGTTCCTATCTTGCGTGACTTCGTAAGCCACATACGAGCCAATGATTTGTTATAGGTGATGGTTACCACTAACATCAGGTGGGCCATCTGCTTGTTCCATCAGCTAGTTGTTAACAAAATGTGACTTCACATGTGATCGATGTATCAAATCGAATCGCCAATTAAGTACTAAATTTCCAATCCAACTTATAATATTCTATCCCATCTCCGTATTTAGGACAGTACATAGCTGTGCGTAGTGCAGTTCTGAGTAAATTTCGCTCTCACTTTCGAATCGCAATAGTGGCGCTGTGTACATGAAATCGAGATGAATGGGCCAACGGAGACCGTTCGTTCTCAGTCCGTGATGTAGATTTCGTAAAATCAATGCGAGCCGCTTCGGATTCACGCCGCCCGATAATCGTGTCATTGTGCTATGCTTGGATAATGGTTCCGACCTCGATCGTCTACCTACCACTAACGCATCCGGTCATTCACCTCATCTATTACAATTTTACTTTGTAGATATTGTTATTATACTTGCCTACTTTTTCGTATTACTTAATATGGTTATGTATATTTGTGTGGTTCTTTAGTGGCTTGATGATACTATAATTACCTACCTATTCATTCATACTATTACAAATATACCTACCATCGACATTGAGCGGTTGTAGACAAGTCTACCGCACAATTCCGACTGATGAATAATAAATGAAAGTGATGTCTCTTGAAAGTAATGTAAACTGTTATGTAAACTGACTGATATTAAATATCAATTTATCGAAATGCGATTTCCGCAGTTTGATTGAACTGATTCGGCGATGTTATGGTTAGTTAAAATCAACCTCATCTCTAATATGTTAGAAGCCCTTATTTTAAGCTAAAAGCTATTATACCTACTCCTGGTATACCTAATTGTATCTTTGAAAAATTTACAAGATGGTACATTCACCTGTCCAAGCCACAAGAGCGGCGCGATATGGAAAATACGTCACAAGTTCTGTCTTCATAATAAAGTAAACATCATGCACCTTACCTTTACATCACTGCTGCAAGTATTGACGAACAAAAACGTCACTCGTCACGCGGCCTGCATTCATTCATACACAATAATATGTTGAATGTTGTAATGGGGTCGTTAAACCGTGGTGACGTCACGTAATTGCCGGCTCCCTTCGCCGAGGCCGGTCCTCGTTTCAAATCAAAACGTCGGATTAATAACAAGGGAGTTTTGTAGGTCAAGCTTTATCACTGAGCTAACGACTGGAGTGATAACGTACTTCAGTTGTAAATTAATATTCAATGACACTATTCATCATTCATGGACATATTCGTCGTATCCATTATGTAACACAGTGTTTAGGTAATATCATCCTAGTACTATTATTATAAACGCAAAAGTTTGTAAGTATGGATGGATGGATGGATGTTTGTTACTCTTTCACGCCGGAACGGCTGTACGGATCTGGATGAAACTTGGCAGAGAGATAGATTATAGTCTGGAATACTTTTTATTCCGTGGGAATACCGGGATTTAAATCTAAGTGGGTGAAACCGCGGGGCGCAACTAGTGATGTATAAGAGTGTTTTGAAATTCGTTGATTAAATTCATGTGAATTTCTTTTCTACTACATTCTACCTAAAAGTTTACCCAACCCGTGGCCCGATTACGCTAATGTCTGGCTATCGAGATGGCTTTCAGTTTGAAATTTGATTCCCATCCATACAAGGAATTTAGATACTACACTCAGCGGCACGGAATCTTGGCCAAGCTCGAAACTTGCGATAACAAACAATTTAAGTGTTTCTGATGAATGTTACTATGAAGGTAGGTAAAAAAAAGTATTACGTTACGTTCAAGAGGGTAATTCATTAAGCTTGAGTGGATTTTGAAACCACATTTTGAGATTTAGTCGAAACGGGTCATTTCAGCGAGTGAGACGATTTTTAAGTTTGTGTGTTTAAAAATCTTTAGCTAAAAGTTATCATTTGTTTTGGATTTTGTGGTTGTTATTTTGTGATGTCTAAACAAACTGTATTAAAAAAAAATGCCATTATCTGCAGAACAGATCGCACAAGCCGTGGCATTGATCGACCAGGGACTGACACAGCGTGAAGTGGCAATTGTGTTAAACGTACCACGTTCCTCCATGCAGTATGCCCTGAAACGATATCAGGCAACAGGGAACTACACTCGGCGACCTGGTAGTGGTGGTAGAAGATGCACATCAGCTCGGGACGACAGGTTTATTGTCCTAGAAATTTTGAGAAACCGCTTCCTTACGGCCGTTGAGATACGACAGCGGCTCCAAGACGTTAGAGGCGTCAATGTGAGTGAGCGCACGGTGAGAAGACGAATGGAGGATGCCCATTTAAAAGCTCGTAGACCAGCTCGTGGCCCAGAACTCCTCAGACAGCATCGAGTAGCTCGTCTTCGTTTCGCCCAAGAACATGCAAACTGGACACATGAGCAATGGGCCAGAGTTCTCTTCACAGATGAGTGCCGTATTGCCTTAAGATCTCCAGACGGTCGTGAAAGAGTGTGGAGAAGAAGCGGAGAAAGGTACTTACCCATTACCACTACACAAACAGTGAGTTTTCACGGCGGCTCTATTATGGTTTGGGGAGGTGTAAGTTCTGAGGCTCGTACGGAGTTAGTGGTTGTTGACAACCGGTTAAACGCTACTCGATACATCGAAGAAATTCTCCAGGATCATGTTCTACCTTACTCTGGGTTCATTGGGTATGAAGATTTTTTGTTGATGCACGATAATGCCCGCCCCCACGTTGCTCGGTGCGTCGAGGAGTACCTTCAAGAGGTTGGAATCCGGAAGTTAAAGTGGCCAGCTCGTAGCCCCGACATGAACCCGATAGAACACATCTGGGACATGCTAAAAAGAAAGATCAAGTCGGGTTCCAGCCCACCAGAATCTCTAAATGAGCTCCGCGTTGCGGCGCTGGCCGCTTGGGAAGACATATCGCAAGATGTCATCAAAAACTTAATTCAGAGCATGCCTGATCGGATGCAAGCAGTGATCAGGGCTAGAGGAGGAAACACCCGTTATTAATTCTTGCAAACAAAACACAAAAAGGTTTTTCTTTCTTACTTGAATAACATGTAAAGATTCCGTAATTTTTGTTTAATTTTTGTGGCATTTTGATATGGTATGATTTTTTTATTATCTGATACATTAGCCTAGCCATACAACAGTTCTGAAGGCAATAAACAATATTGTTAATAAGTTTTTAACCCTTTATAATTGATACATATGAAAAAAAAAAACAAAATAACAAATTTTCGCAAAAATTGTGAGTGGCCAAGTTTCCGTGCCGGTCAGTGTAGATCCATCCATATGTTGCTGTTACGCTATGGGAATCAAATGCTCTCGTCCGAGAGTTTTATATTTCTTGATCAAATGTCAAACTGAAAGCCATCTCGATAGCCAGACATTAGCGTAATCGGGCCGCTGAACTTAGTGTGTACATAGATATCGATGTATGCTATGAAACTGATGCTGGCATTGTTTTCGGAACTGCATTCACCGCAGCTCGCCAGCGTCAATGATGCAAACAATCTGACGTAATACCACAGAATACATGGTTGTACCTACTAACGCCGATAAATGTGTATATCTGTTATAAAGGGGCCATTGCCAAGGACTTTACTCTGAGCTCAGTCGGAAAGGTAATTGACTTCTACTTACACACACCCAGCGACCTACTTAATGTATAGGTACGTTTAGATTTCTATACATTATGGATAAGCGAAATTTCAAAGTTTATACGATCGTCGCTGTTTTCTATAGTTAATGTAAAACTGGATTTTGGTAGGTTATGTACTGACAATACGGTTTATTATTTAGGATTATTGACCATACTACATTACCTACCAACCTAGTGTGGTGTTTGTCTAGGGTGCGCGAATTGTGTATTATGTGTAGTGCTTGCTCTTAGTACAATTGTAGGCCGCTTAAAAATTTTACAAGTCAATGCACTTCCAGGTAAGAAGAATATAAAAGTAACCACATTCAATGTGGTGATTTTTGTTGCTCAAAGATATGTTACTTATGAAAGAAACATTTACTTATAACACAGTTCGCATCGGATTCCAATAATTATTAAACTGTTTCAGTTGAGATGAGCCTTCACGATGTGGCGCAGCGGGCGAGAGCCTGCCTGCGACGTAAGAGGTTGCGGGTTCGATTCCCGCCTTGGAACAAATTTGTGTACGATCTGCAGAAATTTGTTCCGATGGTCTGGGTGTTTTCTATGTATAATAAAAAATATCTATCTATGTAAGTATATAATGTATTAAATATATCAGTTATCTAGTACCCATAACACAAGCTTTGAATAGCTTACTTTGGGGCTAGATAGTGCTGTGTGGATTGTCCAGCATTATTTATTTATTTATTTTATTTATATGTATATGTTATCTGTAAAAGGTACCATTTTATTGGCTAATAGCCAATATATAAGGTTTGTTACGTAAACAAACACCCTTTTAGTAGAGTACTGCGTGTCTTGACATAAGGTACTGACTGGTATTACCTAACCTACTTATTCGCAGACTCAAACACAATCCGATCTGTGTAGTCAAGGTACCTAGAAAGATTTTCTAAATGAAACTTGTGGATGGGAAAGGGGTCGCTTTATTAGGTCAATATACTCTGTGTTGTGACCCTTGTTTATTTTCCTGTGTTAAGAAACAAGTACAAGTGGTTATGTGTAAAGGCGTACCTTTACACATACCAACTTATACCTGCTCGGTGTGTACAGCATGACACTGTATGCAGCAAAGCACGCAGACTCAACCGCACTTACCCCCGGTTATTGAAAGATCGATCAAAACTAATCGGCTCTCAAGTCACTTGCTATTTCATAATTTACTTCAAATTAGATAGAGATAGCAAGTAACTTGACAGCCGATTAGTGTTGATCGAGCTTTCAGAAACCGAGGGTTGGTATGCTAGGAGATAAAAAAACAATGGGATAAAAAAAGAGACAATTCACGACAATTTTCACGCAAGCTTTTTGCAAGTTGGTAGGAGAGAGAAAGAGTCACACCCTTTATCTATCTATTTATTGGTTTTTTATGTTTTTTTTGCCAAGGATGTACAGTACAGGTTGTTTTGTCAGCTAAGAGATCGTTGTGCAAGCCACCTGTTGCCTAACCGCACCACCTAGTTAGCGATACCGCGAGCTTGACATTCACAGGGGCTCGTGACGGCATAGACCGAAATAACTTACCGTAACCGACGACGACTGCATAACAGACGTAACGCTATTTCTATTTATAGAGACTTATAATTAAAATACACAGACATGAATATCTTCCACTACTAGTTAGTACCTATATGACGCCAGAGATAGCAGTGGGCGCTTTCGCAGAACGATATCCACCTACTTGTTTATATTATAGTGTCACGTCATGCAGTTGTTAAACTCAGCTGATCGATATAGATTACAATATGTTTTATTTAATTTATTTAGATGAACTGCGTTGCTACTGACGCAATTATTAATTAAAGCAGTAATTTAACGGAAGTAGTTGATAAATGTACTGCCAACATTGATTGGCATTACGTTGTCCTTGCTTTCACCATCGTTACTGCTTACAATACTACATAATAAATAACTCAGCGAAGATAATTGCAGTTATTTACTCAACGGTATAATAATAATAATGAACAAAGCCCATTGACGTTCAAAGACGTTCCGTATAGTACTGTTATTGGAGGCACGTGGCGTCTTTGAAATTGAATCGAAACAGATGATTCAATGAATACGTTTTACGTGCCATTGTTGATACTCAGTACATAAAAAGTAAAACCGGTCAGCAGACCTTTTATCGTTTTTCACAGGAGCTCGATGAGACGAACGGGATAATAATAGCAATAACAGTCAATCTCATTCATTCTCTCTTTCTGGTTACACACACAATATAGGTAGGTAGTTATGGTTCTACTTTTTTGTTAAGATACGCAAAGGGATAGCCCGACAGCGGCGTTTAATATGTAAAGGAAGGCAAGGTTACACTCACACATTGATAGCGTGTCGGTGTAAGATGCGTTTGTTTGTAGTGGAGGGAATCCCCAACTTTTTACAAACACAATCAAAGTTATGTAATGTTTGCTCGTATCCGTCGGCGCACACTGGCTGCCACTGTTGTTGTACGAATGCCAATGTTTTCATTGCATGCGTCGTCGATCGGTTATCAACTTATCATGTTATCATAAAGTAAATAGCATAAACCAGCTTAATTTAATATAGCATGCTAATCGTTTTCGTGATCAATTTTGCACCTGAGTGAATGTGTTCAGATTTCAGCGTTTTCCGAGTCGATTTCCTAAGTCACGATAAGTGCATGATGAGAACTCTAACGGGACTTCATACAAAATCCTCTCTGAAAACCATGAGCGCAACTTATAAACTCAACTCATGGCTTTGATAATAAATGTTCTATCTGCTCGTGCATATACTAACGGTATATGTGTGTGTGATAAAATTTGCATTCATCGCATCCATCATGTGGTTATGATGCTTTTCTATAAAGTTAAACCTTAACAACTGTCATATTAAACAAAAAATAGGACATTGATTAAAAAGAACCCCACACTAACAAAAAGTGCTTGCCTAAACTACTTAAACCAGAATTTGGGTCAATCGAAAAAGCAGTTACCTACCTACTTACAATAACATTCTTGTATTGTGGCAACTTTTCTACAACATTTCTTTTTCTGACTATTGCTTTTAACTAGGCACTGGGCAGTGAGCAAAGAATGAATAGGTATCCAACCTTATGCATAGTACAGTCAGCAATTAAAGTGGTTGAAAATGAATCGACTTTCATAACACCTGATTCCTGAGCGACATTACTTTCCATATTTATGGAAAGTAATGTTAGGTCTTAGAGCGAGTAAAGGAAAAAATAATTTTACTTGAAACTATAGAAAACCGAAGAGTTAGAAAAACTTTTATGGTATTTTTGTTGAACCTTCGTAATTAATCTATCCAAGTCCGTCTAGTTTTTAGACGGTCTCTTTTATCTTAAGACGGTTCGTACAATCTATAATCTAATCAAGTCGTCTTCGATCTACGTCTTTACTAGAGTTGCGTCTTACACTTACTGTGTCTAAAACACAATTCTCTCTAAGATAGACGGTACAATCAGCTTTATCTATCTTCTTAATCCAAGGTTTGCAGGAAGGAGACTCATTTTAGGAATCAGTTCGCCTTTGTAATTACTACTATTTTAGATGTCTGCAAAAATTAACAAATCAAAAACAGGACGTGCGTCTAAAATTATGATTTTAGCTCAAACAAGCCACAGGCCGCTTATAAACAACAATTATTATTTTACTTGAAAAATAACTATTATTCTCAAAAAGTTGCGAAACCAGTGACACTAAAACTCTTACAGCAAGTCCTTGAACATAATAGAGCAATGTATAAATAAAATATGAAACGAGGTTAATGTTTAGGCCATTGGTAATGAATGACATAATAGCAATGCAAGTGGGTGAATGCAGTCATGTCGACGAGCCGGATTGGAATCCGGTTGCATTCCTAACGGCACTTAACACTTGCACTGTCGCGTTTGATGTAATGCATGCATTTTTACCTGTTTAGGTTAAAGAAAATAATATTGGGCCTGGGTCAAACTAGCTTTTACTCTCCATTTATAAGCTCCGACTAAAAACAATGAATGTTGAATGTTAGTACTTATTTTATAGGCGGTGACCTTAGTGAGGTTCTTATCAGATGTTTGTCTCAAATTCAATAAGTAGCCGCGTATCTCCGAATAGGGAACTCCAATTTGATTACTGTTTATTTTGTAAGAACGCATTTTATAATACGATGATTTTTTGCTTTATTTGTTGGTTGGTTTTTTATGTCTTTGATATTTCTTAAATCGTTTTTATACAACAGTGTTTAAAACAACAGATCAGGTTATGTTGGTTATCAAGCATAGGATCTATAGGAACCGGCCTTCTTCAAAAGCTATGACTTAAAGTTTGAAAAGTCTATAAACATCCGAAGATAAACTATATGCGGTATGTAAGGAAAAGAACCGAGGGTTTTATACTTATAGCTACCAGATACAAAACATTGTGCTAGGCCATTTTTGTCTTGTTAGCAAACATCCCGTAACTAACTGATTTCATTTTTTGTCTAGGAAGACATAGTTAGGTCTTAAGGCTCCGGTGACAGCGACTCGCAATTTCGAAGTGCGATTGGCTATTATTTCATTTTATTTCATTTCGGGGAGGTTGTTTGAAAAAATAACTCTAAAGAAACACGCATAAATACTGTTCGAACACAAATAATACAATAATATAAGGGAAACATGCCCGAATCAGAAATCATTTTGGTATTAGTATGTTTGGTCTTACGTTTACCTAATACCAAAATGATTTCTGACTCAAGCACATTTCCCTTATATTATTGTATTATTTGTGTTCGAACAGTATTTATGCGTGTTTCTTTAAAGTTATTATTTCAAACAACCTCCCCGAAATGAAATAAAATGAAATAATAGCCAATCGCACCTCGAAATTGCGAGCCGCTGTCACCGGACCCTTAACCACAAGGAAAAACTACTAAGTACCTACTTAGGTCATAAAACTAACTTTATCGGGGGAAATTAAATGAGTTTCATTAAGACGGAAATTAATTAATGTAGCCGTACTCAGGCGCTCTTTGTTCCATTTGACTAGAGATACGAGGACCGTGTCGTCAGCTCTGCCCGGAAAACTCGCTGAGGTATATCAGGGTCGGATGATTACTTATTAACGTAGGTGGAGGCTGGCTGAACGCGGGCGGGCCGCTCTGAGCTCGTCGCGCGATCGATGCCGAGTTGGCCAATGGCGTGCTGCCGCCCCCGCTGCCTGCACCCTGCGCAACCCTCTCCGCTTCCCCCCTTGCTAACCGCACCCCGCAACACCGCCCCCATAAATCATTGAATTCGCCATAAAACACCCCGATGTTCGTAAAAATGTAACTCTAATTGGCGAACACGAGTCTCATACCTCTAAGTCAAACTACATCGAGAATCCTTCACGATGAAGCTGTAGTTCACAGACGTAAAACATTGATCAAAGTGTAATAGCGTTTCCCCGCCGCTCGTTTGCCATGTCAGAGGGGCTCGTCGTACCTACCTACGAATAATTGAATTTCCATCATAGAACAAAATGAAAGCTGAAAACTGAAGCGGGGCGACTTTGTTGGCTCTGGGAATTATTTCGGACGTAAATTATTTAGACACTGTATATTTTGCTTGCTTGAAAATTGGTAATGTGAGGATAAATCTGTTTAGCTATTGTTGTTTAGTCATATAATAATAAATAAATAAATAATGCTGGACAAATACACACACAGCACTATCTAGCCCCAAAGTAAGCTATTCAAAGCTTGTGTTATGAGTACTAGATAACTGATATATTTAATACATTATACATATACTTACATAGATAGATATTTTTTTATTATACATAGAAAACACCCGGAAGAACATCGGAACAAATTTCTGCAGATCGTACACAAATTTGTTCCAAGGCGGGAATCGAACCCGCAACCTCTTGCGTCGCAGGCAGGCTCTCGCCCGCTGCGCCACAGAGGTCGTCAAATAATAGTTAGTCATATAATATGTGGAATGGTCTTGGTAAGAGCTTTCGCTATCGTGATTCACCGTCAGCCAACTTAAAATAATCAATGAATCGCTGAAAATTTAAAAAAATATTTGCTTTCATTGACTATGTAATAAAAGCAAATAATTTGTCTCAACGTTAGACTCAGTCATCTTTAACAGTGTATTTTAGTGTCGAAAGAGCTTTAAAGATTTGAGATTTCGCTTTTGGAGAAAATCGTCTTACCTTTCTATACAGTTTGGCCCTGTGAAGTGAAAACTATACATTCGTTATTATTATTAAGGTACTGTAAAAAAGCCTTAAGGTGAAGTGTTATTATGTATATAGTTACTTCATTCCTTCCGGATATTTGTCTCACTATTTTTTGTAGCTGCGTATCTCCGAAGCTAAAGCTCTAGTTGTGATCTTGTTTCGTTTGTAGGAAGGGAGGGAGGTTTTGAGGAGATAGTTCTTTCTTATGCCAGTACAAAATCGTGCAGCAATTTCCAAAAACATCAGCTCCGAAATCAGATTTAGCAATATCAGCTTGAAAGGAAATCTATACAAGTTGTCAGTGACGACGATTTAAGGGTCCGGCGACAGCGGCTCGCAATTTCGAGGTGCGATTGGCTATTATTTCATTTTATTTCATTTCGGGGAGGTTGTTTGTAAGAATAACTCTAAAGTGACACGCATAAATACTGTTCGAACACAAATAATACAATAATATAAGGGAAACATGCCCGAATCTGAAATCATTTTGGTATTAGTATGTTTGGTCTTACGTTTACCTAATACCAAAATGATTTCTGACTCAAGCACATTTCCCTTATATTATTGTATTATTTGTGTTTGAACAGTATTTATGCGTGTCACTTTCGAGTTATTCTTTCAAGCAACCTCCCCGAAATATAATAAAATGAAATAATAGCCAATCGCACCTCGAAATTGCGAGCCGCTGTCGCCGGAGCCTTAATGATTTCTTTGTTTTGGGGTCTGACAATGACCGCCATGATGGTACAGCCATAAGATAAACCATTTGGGTAGCTTTAGAAGCTAGAAGTAGGTAATGTCTTCTTCCCTTCTAAAGCTTCTTCTTCTTCTTATCGTGTCACTAATTTCTTTCGAAACAGTGTGGTGAAAGGATTTTAAGTGCGCCTCAAGAAACTCCTTTCGATCACTTGTCACATGTTATAGAATTTGTTAGGTTTTACAACATGCCGGTTTCCTCACGATGTTTTCCTTCACCGTTTGAGAGTACTGGCATTGCGCACATACATTTTTGACAAGAAAAACTCATTGGTGCACGACCGGTTTTGAACCCACGACCCTAGGATTGGAAGGCGGGGCTGCTACCACTAGACCACCAGTGCTCTTCTAAAGCTAATAACTCCAAGTTTGAGAGGTGATTTATTTTACAGCCTTGTAAAATAAATAGCAATGAATGACATTTGGTAACTGTCCTTTATAAAAAGGTATAAAATAACAGTAAATATTTACTGTGTGTGTTTTTGGGACTAAAAATTTACAATTACCTAGTTAAACTGCGATTGTACAGTAGTTTACTTAGATAGATAGATAACTCTTTATTGATTATCACAACTAAATAAAGATAACATTGTAACTTAAAAACTAAAAATTGTAACAATTCAATGGGCGGCCTTAACGCTAGCAGCGATCTCTTCTAGGCAACCTTTGGATGGACAGGACTGCACATAAAAAGAGAGGGGGGTCTGCTAGAAGTTTATTTAAAGTACATAATCTATTTACTTAGGTCGGGTTTGACTTGGAGTAATGCTATCCCTCAGTTAAAATATTTTCAGTATTTTATTAAATCGTGAAAAAAAACAAGAACTTATAACTAAGTATTATAAATAAGAGATAGCTTTACTCTAAAATGGTAAATCCGCCCGGTCCGTTTTTTGTACAACCAGCCGATGGAACAAGCAGATGGCCCACCTGATGTTAAGTGGTAACCATCACCTATAACAAAGCATTGCCTCATAAGTCATGCACGATCGGAACGTGCCCTACGATGCACTGTCCTGCGTGCAACTTGAGAAAGTATACCTATTGTAATCCTGATTTGCACTATTAACATAAACAAATATGTGTTGACAGCCGCCGCGGGGCTACGGTGGACCACCTTATGGTGGAGCTCCGGGCGGACCTCAGCAGCCACCAGGAGGCTATGGCCCACCAGGGTCATATCCTCAGAGGTACCCGCCGCCACCTGGACCCGGCGGGCCTAATAGCCGACCACCCTTCTCGCCTCATCAGGTATGTCATGGTGCATTCTACTGCACTAAGATCTTTACATTATATTTAAGTAACCTGGTATCACAGCATTGTTTATTTTTTTATTTCTAAGGAAAACAAACTATGAGTACTTATTTATAGTCTAGCTAGAATCGTAATTAATAAATTACAGATTGACCATTTAAGCTTTTTCGCATTGAAACAAGTGAAACAAAGAAGAGCTTGTTTGTTCAATAAAAATAAAATTAAAGAAAACCAAGAAGAAGAAAATACTATGAGAAAAATAGGGAGAGAGCCTAAGACCCATCAATGTAATGGACTAAAACTTAGATTTTTTTATACAACCAGCTGATGGAACAAGCCGATGGCCCACCTGATGTTAATTGGTAACCATCACTTGTTACAAAGCATTGCCTCGTAAGTCACGCACGATAGGAACGTGCCCTACGATGCACTGCCATGCGTCCATCAACTTGAGGCATGCTGATGTTAAGCCTCATGTGCCTGTAATTACACCGGCGACCACACTCTTCAAACCGAAACACAGCAACGCTGCTTGGCGGCAGAAAAGGCGTAGTGGTAGTACTTGCCTGGACGAGACATTCACAAAGAGCTCTATTACTCATAAGATATAATTATGTGGACAATGGATCAGTACCCACATTATTTGAGTGTTTCCCTGTAAATGTTTAGTGTAATGTAATGCTGTGCTGTGACACTATTTAAATACATAGATACAAAATGTATAAATAATAGTGTCAGAACATCTCATTGCAGCCGTAAATCCTCTGCTATCAAATTATAAACTATGTTACCCAGAGCTGAATGAACTTCGAATAGATTATATTCAAAGTTTCATCCAAATCTGTTTATTCGCTACGATGTAACTCATTCACAAACACGTAAACATTTACCATCGTATAATTACATTACATTAGGACGAGTTTTACCTCATCTGAGTAACAGTATCGTCAGATAAAACATTTTAATCGATGTTCTTGACAAGTATAAAGAAACTACATAAATATTTTTATATGATGGATAGCGTTGTTTAGTTTTTGTGATTTAGTTTTTATTAAACCGGCACCTAATAAGATAAATCTATTTATATATAGTTTGAATAAAGTAACCAACCAACAAGTAAATAACCAAGTAACAAACAACCTATATCAAAATGAAATATTCATCATTATTTATCAAATCATTATTGTATCCGCTCTCCAATATTTGTTTGACAAGATTACCGTGTAAATTGTGTGATCTGCACAAATTCATGCATTAGTTATTGATACCTACAACGGCAGGTAGATATTATTGGCAACCGCAGATTAATTCTGATTGATGACCAAGATATATTGTTGGTTATGTAGATGTCGGGTCAATGATCCCTGCTATGAGCATGTTAACACCAGGTAGAGCTATACATAATGAGATTTATTGATTTAATTGAATCAAATGCATACGTCCGCTTAATTTCGGATATCATGTTTTGTGTCATATTTGTTAGCCATTATAAATTATCTTGCCAAATAATAATTATTAGCTAGCGTAAAATAATAATGCATTTAGTTTGGGGGTCGAGTTACTGGTCTTTCAATTTCAGTGGCAAGTCGTGGCAATCATGCCATCAGCTAATTCTCCTAAGACTAAAATACCTATAACAAAGTAAAAAGAATTAAATGTTAATTACTTAAATAATTTAAACCTACCTAGTTATTTGAGTAGGTAAAGTACGTATTACGCGTACAAGCTTCCTTAGAAATATTTTTAGTTCGTCGTCGTTGAGTCAAGTTATGAGATTTATTTCAAGTCCGAAACTAGAGAGGAACTCGAACGTTTCTCAGAATCGTTGAGACGGCGGCGGCGGCGCGTCGGAGCCTCATCCACTCACGTGAATATAAACGTTGTATCATGCTAAAGCCTCCGTAGAAGGAACTAGTCTCTATAGTCTACGGCATAAGCTCCAAGTTAGTGTGGGTCTACAGTACACAGATACGCTCGAATGACGTAAGCCGCTCCGCGCGCTGGCTGACGTAAGCTCGTTGTGCAACGGAGCTCGAGGTACGTTTGATGCAGGGTTTTTGAAGCGAACTCGTGTAGAAATCGTTGTTAAGAAATGATTCTACGGAGAACGGGGTCGCTTCGAGACCATAGGTGATAGAGGTAATGCAATTCCGATGTAAACACGTTGCGAGTGTCAAACATTTTATGTGATGCTGTTTGCTGAAACCAAATTACTAAGCAGTCTTAAGTACCAGATTCGAATGTCGTCTTCACGCTTATAGACATTGTGATAAAAGGAGTGGTTGTCAGGTGTATACTGACTGCGTTTTACCCGGTGCTGTGCTTTTAATCTGCCACAAACTTAAGCGATTGTCAAATACTCTGCCTAGGCGGATAACATCTAGATAACCAAGTAATTAGTGTATAATATGTACCAAGTATGTATACCAAGTATGTATTATAAAAGATTATATTTAAGAATTCTATTAGTTATATGGGTCTTATATTCTATTATTTTGTAAAGTTTGGGGCTAACCCCAAGGAGTTGGGTGAAATAGCTTGCTTCTGCCTATCATTTACTAAATAAGTATGGTAACCAAGTTTCAACAAAACTGACCTATTTATTAAATAGTTCCGATGAACAGACCTTGGCTCCATCATCATAACAGGTCGCTATCACCATCTTAACTTATTTTAGGAATTAAGAAATAGCTAGGGAACTGGCCGACCAGTAGAAAAACCTTGATGCCAACAAAACTATTTTAAATAAATAAAATAAAATGTAATTTCATTTTTTTTGTAACTTTTTTATTTTGGCGCTGTTAAAAAACCTATATCTTAATAACTCGCCATCGGATTTTACTCAATATACTTACCAGTAAACTTCTCAAGCACAAGGTAATTAGCTAGTTTATAGTTGCCCATAACTAGTTATTCGCCCCGAACTTAGATCTTGTGAAGTTTGCTCCAGTCTCAAACAATTATGCCAAACACATAATCTGTACTTGTGGCTCTCTACCCCCTACTAACGTTGAACAGATTGTGTCTCCAGCATCAAATAATAAAACCTGGCTGTCACCATTTTATTTCTGTTTCATTAAGTTAATTGGTCACAAGAAAAAGCAAAAGAACTTCCCAATCGACGACGACCTCTGTGGCGCAGCGGGCGAGAGTCCGCCTGCGACGCAAGATGTTGCGGGTTCGATTCCCGCCTCGGAACAAATTTGTGTACGATCTGCAGAAATTTGTTCCGTTGGTCTGGGTGTTTATGTATAATAAAAAAAAAATATCTATGTTAGTATAATATATTAAATATATCAGTTATCTAGTACCCATAACACAAACTTTGAGTAGCTTACTTTGGGGCTAGATGATGCTGTGTGGATTGTCCAGCATTATTTATTATTTAATCACGAACTTCATTACGAAGTTATCTAAACTTTGTCATCGTCTCTGTTAAAGAATAAAAATTATACAAATACAAAATATTTTATTCGTTAACCTTATTAATTAAATACATTTGATGTGTTTGAGACCCTATTATAAGTATGGGAATACCTGTGATAGAGGGTCTCGCTCTTCCATAGTGGGTTGTTTCATAACTCAATATAAATTTTCTTAAAAAACAAGAAAAATAATTAGTAATCTAATTAGAAAAAAGTCTATAAAACTAAAATTTTTCAAGATCAGGGTATGTAAAGTAGGTAATTTAGTAATAAATGAATGTACAAACAAAGCTTTTTTTATTACACCATGTCTTGATGTGTTTCTAAATGTGTTTGCCCTATAACTCTTCATAAATACCAGTAAATTTCTCAAATTCACCCTATCGACCTAACAAATATCATCTCGGATTAAGGCTCAGACAAAAGACATACACAATGCCAAATCGCCAGATTAGTCACAAAGATCCGTCCTTGCTTCCACTAATCTGAATAAGAATGTCTTTGATGGGGATATCGCATTCAATGCCAACGACACACCTGGAGGGTTATTTTGATTCCATTCGGTATCGGATTCGGCAAGGAATACAATTTTTGAATATAGAATGCGATGGCTCCCTAAAATCCTTGTCGGAAACCAACTTTACGCGATTTTGACATTTTCACACAAAGCTTTTTGGTTAGTTAAAATTATATAAAGATACGTAATACTTTTTTTGGTAAAGAACAGTGTACCTAAAATATTTTTTATTAGTATTACTTACTTATAATTTCACAATGTTTTTTTAAGTGTCATGTAAACACCACGGAACAGACAAGACCCTATAATGTAAACACTAAAACTAAAATTAAGCACGGCGACATCTCTTGTCGATTTAACTGAGTGCAACTTCGGTTGACCTTGTAGATGGAACCACGGTCGCTTATTTACCGTAGTAGCATGTCCATCAGTTATTCGTCGAGCGTGATTGCATGATGGCGATGGCGCAGTTGGTTACCGCAGCTCCGTATCAAAGGAAAGGTCGCGGGTTCAAATCCCGCTCGGAGAATAACTGTTGGAACATTTCTTGAACTGGAGTGTTATTATATAAAATATAAAATGCAATAGAAGTCGTGAGTTTGGACACCTAGTAATATCAGAAGTGTGATACCTTTATTTTCTCCCATGACTTTCAGTTTTCCTGTTTACAGATCAAATCTAAGTTGTGTTCGAGCGTATTGCTCTATTATTCTACTAAAGTAATCTCAAGAAAGGAGGGTGGTAGTGGCGGCGGAGGCGCGTGCCCGTGAGTTAGATAAAGGTGGCATAAGGGTAGACGGGATCTTGAGCACTCGTGTGTTGTGGGCTCGGGGATACAGCCCGTATCCGAGTGCAATGAATGCGACGACGTTTTCAAGGACGCGCCTCAGGTGATGACGTACGCGAGCCCCGCCACCCCAGCATGGCTCCGTCGGGTGTTCCGGCACCCACCTAATAATGCACGTCTACACCCTGTCTGCCACGTCCGCACTCGTTGCAACCTTGAGTACTATCGGGGACACCCCATTCGCACCTAGGGTTCAAACCCCAAAGGCAATTGCCACCCACTAACCCTCCCAAGAACCGATGATTTAAACAAAGTTCCAATCGGTAGACGATGGTGCGACTGCCACATATTTGTCCCGCAAGCATAAATGATGATGTGACGTACCACACAAGTGCCATCGACGCGACGTGTTGATTGATAGCGACGGAAAGTGCGACGCGCGTCAGCTGGCCCGAGTAGTAGAAATTACGATATTAGATTTTGCATAGTTAATATCGTGTTGATTGCTCTCTAATTATCATAATTATGCTGGAATTTACTGAAGATAAGATTTACTTGTAGTACCCTGCCTACGAGCTGACTTATTCGCACAAGTGTTTAGAGGTAGACAGAGAAAGCAAAACGCTCCTTCCCTGTCACACCTCCCAGCCTCCAACTCATTCTTGTTCGTGCGCGCACGGCGTTCGCACAGGTGCATACAGTTTTTTATTTCGATCGAGCGACGGGGAAAAAATTCCGAAACGAAGACGTGAAGGAACCAAAGAAGATAGATGGATGAAAGGAAAATTATTGGAGAAGTTTCATGCAACTACTGACCTTTTTTTCTTTTATAATATCCGTTGTATTCTTCGGATATCCGCGATGCATTCATCGAGCGGTGCACTATTTGCAACTACCATGCAAGTACCGGCCTTTTATTTTTATAGTTTTTTACATATCCGTTGTATTCTTCGGATATCTCGATGCATTCATCGAGCGGTGCACTATTTGCAACTAATATGCAACTACCGACCTTTTTGCTTTTATAGTTTTTTACATATCCGTTGTATTCTTCGGATAAACATCGATGCATTCATCGAGCAGTGGCGTGCACTATAATACATATTTTGTACCTACTAGGTACCTAGTATTTCGTTGCATTCAACGATAGCACATATTTTTATCTTTACTTAAGCCCCTACCCACATATACTCAACTATGTGCCTAGCAGCCCATTGAATTCCTGGGATGTACCAAATGGTTATTTCGTTGTATTCTTCGAATAACCGAATTTTGTGAGAAACATGTACTTACTTTACAATTTAAAATATATCTGTCTAGCAGCAGCGTCCGCTCGGTTTAACCTTTCTACTGCAGCTGTATATTTTATCTTTAGTGGATATTTATATTATAGATCATTTCAATGCATTGGTTCACTGTTTATTTCCTACGGATATCGAAGAAAGGTCTGAAGGGATACCACTGGTATACCTATGAATCCTATGATATTGTTGCTATTTCCAGCGCCGGCTGATATATACTGGAGCAGACCTAAAGTACAGCTTTCGATGGTCTTGCGGCATTAGATTTATATTTACCGAATAGTGGCTATTATTGGTTTCAAACCGGTAAAAGTCTAAGCTAGCCGGTTCAGAAGCGGCTATGATGCAGTGATAATTTTCAAGCCGATTTGGCCTGTATATTCTACTAGAACTGTTTGCCTTCAAAAAGAAACGAATGAAGAATTTTTTAAGAAATATCGGAATCCTAAAAT
The DNA here is from genome assembly GCA_963576535.1 of Plemyria rubiginata. Taxonomy (NCBI): domain Eukaryota; kingdom Metazoa; phylum Arthropoda; class Insecta; order Lepidoptera; family Geometridae; genus Plemyria; species Plemyria rubiginata. The sequence goes on from OY754926.1 coordinate 7,223,543, forward strand.
GTTATCTCTTGCTTTGAGACTACTCTAAACCTGGAAATTGGTACTATGCTGGTCGATACCTACAGTTTTTTTAATTGATAAGCAAATACAAAACAAGGTCAGCTTGGCAAAGTAGGTACTTTTAGCCCGTGGCAATGTCATCTAATGAAAATAATTTTGATATTCTTGAGGTGATCCGCACGCTAAGTGATGCGGATAGGATAGTAGCTGATTCTGTTTACATATTAATGGACTCTCGATAATTTCTGATTATGCCATTTGTCGATATATCTTTGTTAAAACCATTCAAAGATAGAAAGATAAAAAAAAAAAAATGATGTTTCAAGCAGCTGTTTCTCGTAATGGAAATTTATTCGTGAGATGCTCATTGTCTCGCGGTGCGAGGAACCAGCGTGGACGGCGCCGACAACCAGCACGTTCAACCGCGCCGGTTCCGGTAAGCAGAGTCAGACGGCGTCATAACAATACCTGACGATCATACGGCGCATCCACCGCGCCGCCCGCCATTCGTTGCTATGACATACCCCCGCACCGCCCGCGCAGCCTTAGCGGCGCCAGTGGAGGCCCACAAAAGTGGAGGCGCGTAGCTACTTACTACGCTACCGCCCATCTTAGACCCGCGTCGCCACTGCGGGTACACGCAAGTCGTCTGAAGTTTCTTTTTGAACGAATGATCGCACCTATCACTAAATGCTTTGTTTAATGATACTGTTTATGAATAGCGGCATAAGTATTCCGAAATTGAAATTGCAGCGATACAAAAGGAGTAAAGTAATTTTATTTTTAATACCTGTACTCAGACTATTGGAAGGTGCAATCCAATTGCAGGACAATCTGGAAAAACTGGTGTCAATTTATTCTATACCTATTTTTAAACTAATTTAAAAGTACGTATATCAAACGGAACATTTTAAGATGAGAGACATCAGAACTGCTTCTAAACTCGTACTCAAGGATCCCGCATGTCTAATATGGATATTAAAAAAGGCCCATTTTGATAGTTCCGATTCAAAAAAAAAAAAAAACAAAATAATAATTGTATATTTTCAAGGGCCTATAACGGGACGAAATACTTTCGTAAGCGCAAGGTGCATTAACATTAAAATTTGTGAATTTTCTACAAAGCACTTTCTAGCGCCAAACTAAGCAAAGCTTGTAACATGGGAACCAGATTTTGGAAAATTAATTGCTCATTAATTAATTTAAGTGCTTATAAAAAACTACTTGCTAGTTTTTTTTAAGCATCCTAATTTGATACTGAGATTATAACTGAGATTATAATAACTAATGATTTTACACCTACCAAACTCGAAAAGACTTGAAATTATTTTAATGAGCTTAAAAATAATTCAGATAAGAGCATTCCGTGTATGGTATTTAGAATATTTAACTACGGCATGTCCAGCTGCCTGCATGCTGCATGCGGCATGTTAATATGGCTAGTGGTTTACGAAATCCTTCTAAAGGGTGTCGTTGGCCCTACTTAAAAATAACGTTAGCTATGAAACATTTCCGAAACAGTTGTCCTGCGTGATGACCTGATTTGGAGGAACAATAACGTTTCCTTTCTGATTATGATCTGATATGATTGGGAAGTTTTTTTTTTTTTTTTTTTTTTGTTACTGATGCTTCGAACCCTAATTGGGGATGTGTTCTGTGACTCTGAACGAGTTGGGGGATGTGGGTCCACCGCGGAGCAATCCAATCATAATAAATACCTACCTGAAATTGGTGCAAATTATTTTTGGGAATAAAGAAGTTGCAGAAGATAAAAGAGATTGTGATATCCTACGCGTGGACAAAAAGTTACCTATAACTACTAAATATATGTGGTACTTGGTACATGTTACTGCCCAGTATCTACGTCTTACCTAAACCAGTAATTAACATGATTTGCAAATGGTGTGAGTCACACATGTCGAATATTTTGTGTTCGAGTCATACCTATATTCTTTCTACTGAAAATATATAAGCAGACGAAAAATCTAGGATGCTTCATGTCAATAAGGATTTCCATGCGTTCCTGGCTTTTGACATAATAAGAATAATAATAATAATAAAAAGTCTCTTAACAGTCAGCTGGTATTGTTTGTGCAAGTTAATAGGTACCGTTCTGGAGTACCGTTCTGGACGTCTCAACCGTATCCTTGGTATTTAAGAAATATTGGTTCTCTCTCCGAGTAAATATTTTTTTCTTTCTCCTTGCACATCAATAACCCGTTGCATCGAAAAAATCTACCTGTTAGTGTGTCTCATCAGGAAGGCTTTCCACAGACAATCTGTCCTGAAATTAGCATTTGGTGTTTCTAACGATTTCTGTTTTCTCACAGAATGCTAGATCACAATACGATGTAGTCTTAATGCTTTGGTGAAAGTTTTATGTAACTAAAAAACAATAATGTTTTCTTTACTGCTAAAAGATCATCTTTATTAAAGCTTCTTACGGTTTGTTTAAAGTATAAGCATCTTTAGAATGTTTTTTGGAATAATCATACATATTTCTATGGTATCATAAAAAATAAAAATTTGTGTAGATATGAAAGTCAAACTTTCCTTCAACAACATTTTTTTTATAAGGCTAACATACTCTCGTTATTGTATTATTGGAATCTGAGTATGTTTAGTACGGTTTATATTAGATTAAGTATTTTTAGAAAAACTACAGAATGGTTCATTTAATTTAGAATTTTTTATAAAAAAAAAAAAAAAATCAAATCATGCTGCTCGTCCTATCAACCAGCCATAGGATACAAAAACATTTTGTTTGATTGAGATCTCAAATAATATCAAATCTTTCGATCAGGCTTCTGGTGTTGACAGAATGTAACCTTCTTTAAATCGGTAACATCCACTATTAAAAAGATGATAATTGACGTCTTGTTTCTGACCGATAACTGACCTCGTAAAACCGCTTTCTCTCAATCCATTGAACACTGGATTCAACAAACGCTGGCTGATAGTGGCATCGATATTTCTACTTTTAGCTCACAGCCTGTACTTTAGCCACTTCTCGGGCTATACATTAATGTCTTTTCAATGAGTTGGCGGCACAATTTGCTGTTTCCTAAATTGGCCGATTTTTGGGTGGAACTACATATATTATTTGAGTTCTATCACCTTATAACTTTACGGTAATGGTTCTGGTGATCAAAAGATTTCGCATTAATTTCTTTATTTTAAGTATTTTGTTTCGTGCTTTTTTAAATCTCTATTTATTTTATTTGGCGTTATTTAATAATGCTTTAGTCTTCTGTAATTATTCGTTAATAATTTATTTAGGTACCTATTCAAGCAAGCTTTTACGATTATTGTTTGCAAAGTTATTTAACCTATTGCTTCATTATTATATCTATAGATAATCAAAGAATATCTTGGCGCATCATTGATCTTTTTCTCTAAACATCTACAAGTAAATCTTATCTTCAGTAAATTCCAGCATAATTTAATGATCAAGCGAGCTTACCTGAAGCGAAGCTCGATCTTGATTATGCTGAATTTACTGAAGATAAACCAGGTCCCACCCTTCCCTAGAAGAGTTCCCCAGAAGATCAATGTTGCTGTAACACTACTCTGAAAATAATGAGTTGGAGGCTGGGAGGTGTGACAGGGAAGGAGCGTTTTGCTTTCTCTGTCTACCTCTAAACACTTGTGCGAATAAGTCAGCTCGTAGGCAGGGTACTACAAGTAAATCTTATCTTCAGTAAATTCAGCATAATCAAGATCGAGCTTCGCTTCAGGTAAGCTCGCTTGATCATTAAATAATAGTGGAGTTGATGCTCGAGCAGGGTGGCGGCGGGCCCGTCAGCTGAGCGAAAACGAAAGTAAACAGAACTCGGTCAAAGGGTTTGTACTCACCTACCCGCAATATTTATGTGGGTACGAGGGGGTGGTACCCCACACCCGCTTCAGGCACCCTCCTTTGATGGATTGGTTGGCGACTGGCGCGGATGTTAGACTAAAACTCAGTTCGACTCAGCTGCTAGGCATTAGTCTTGATTTCCCGTTAACTTCAACTTTACAAACTTTTACCCATGAAATGATTATATAGTAAAAGTTTCCAGAATTCTTTGCATTTTGTTTGGGTACAGGCATCCACCCCCTTTTGTCACCCCCTGCCACCTTCCAAAGTTTTTCTGGACGCCGACACAGATATTTGAAATTGTTCCTAGTAAATGTCTAGTGAAAGTTATAGAAATCAAAAGGTGTTATGTCTCACTCAGATAAATCCGTTAACGAATTTAATTATCGCACCCCTATGGGTTTTCACACTGACGCCAACGGACTTGACGGTAGTACATTGCGTATACAGGGCAGGGTATTGGACAGGTTTCGGCTTGACGGCAAATGAGGCGCAACATATCCAATTACCGACGCAGCAGCGAAAGCCTCAATAGGAGGCGACCCTTTGTCCTACCAACATTACGGCGCAGCCGCTATAAGCTGATTAGGCACGACGTAGCTCTTCTGTTCGGAATCAAATTTCAGCTGTTACGAATGATACCTTCGACAAAATCCGATAATGTACATTCCACATGTAAGTCTCTTCTGTTTCATAACCAACAACATCACAAACAAGAAGAAATAGGAGCTTGCGGAGTTAAACATATCTTAATTTTTTCAAACACACGTAGGTAAGTAATAGATTTAAAACACTCGAGATAAAAAAAAAACAAAAAAATAAAACAGCTTCACGACTGATCCCCAGGCACGGTAGATATCCCTTCAGATCTCCCAGTACCAAGTAGGTACTAATTCAAGATGCTTTTGAGGATGTCTAAGGGGGGTAGTCAGAGGTACGTCCAAACATTACATTTGGCACATACCCACATTTTGCAGTAGTTAGTATTCCATACGTGACAGGTTGCAGGCCCATCGCCGCTGTTAGAATACTAACTGGTTTCCTCACGATGTTTTCCTTCACCGTTTAAGAGCACTGGCATTGCGCACACACACTCGAGATATAAGTAGCTAAACTATCAAGAACAATGCTACGTAATGGGAAAACCGTGAACTATTGACGTCACGTTATTCAATTATCGTCAGCTGGAAGGGGCAAAACATTAAAAGTGAATAACTTCTCTTGACCTGGATTACTGAATATCAAGCCTCCCTATCTAGCTTGGGCCTTGAATCGTGACGCGGAAACTGGCCGACTAGTGAAAGCATTGCACGATTGTCTGGTGCTAAGTCTGCAATAGATTAGTTATAGCGCTGAAAACGGGTAGTCGTTTGTTCGGTTACCATAGAAAAGCGAAATTACTCTCGACAATGTTATACTGTTCAGCTTCTTGTTGTTTTCGTTTATCATAACTAACCAATGAATATAGGTAGTATTCAAATTCCTTGTAACTAACCAATGAAATCAGTCATTCATTCTGTACCAATCACCACACAGCAGTCAGTCGAAGGCGAATACCAAAAAGAACTGTCAAAAAGCCGGAACGGAACAAAAATCTGACAATTCCCCTTTTCCAGTTGAGCTCTTTCGTTCGGGCCGTTGTACGTTGGTACATAGAGATATTTACATAGGCCGGTTGTAGGCGTAGATGCGTTGCGGTGCACTTGTTTGCAAAGTAAACGGGTGTGCATAATGGATGCACGGTCAAGGCCATTCGTGGCCGCCGACCTGTGTGTTTGCACGTGCCTGATTGTTTTATACTAACTTGCTTTGGTACTTACAGTTCTGTGAGATTCGCTAACGGTGCTATTGTTAACTCTCTCGAGATGAAGTGTTAGGCTATTCCATTGTGCTCCCACTATTATACCTTTCTAATTGAAGGGCTATGAGGCTGGTCTTTTGTTTTAACTTGTAACAGTTTTTTTTACTTATCACACATGGTGCTTCTTGAGTAGGAAACGCGGATAAATAGTCTAGCTATCCTATTTTAACTGTCCCTATCACGTTTAAATAACAAGGTACAAGAAGGGATAAATACGAACATTTAAAGATTAATGATGACCTACGTTCAGATGAAACCGAATCTTATTTTAAGGTTTTTGTCTTAAATTGTTTCATAGAACACTACGGTTATCTGGAATTTAGCATTAAGTTCTATGCAGGTACTTTATTTAGGTATGTGCAACTAGATGCGCCCCGCGGTTTCACCCGCGCAGATTTAAATCCCGGTATTCCCACGGGATAAAAAGTAGCCTAGGTGTGCTATTCCAGACCATAATCTATCTCTCTGCCAAGTTTCATCCAGATCCGTTTTGCCGTTCCGGCGTGAAAGAGTTAACGAACATGTATCCATCCATTCATACTTCGTAGTTTCGCGTTTATAATATTAGTAGAATAAAGAATTGTCTAATCTAGTCTTCTGATGGTGGCAATACCAGTAGTAATACTACTTTATAACTTCATAGCCGTTATGTTAAAACGTCAATATCAGTTAAAACTTACTTCCTAATTGTAAGAGTTAGTTGTATCCAAGGTTTTGTTTACCAGGGCTATGAGCGCGGTGGTTCTCCTCAACCCCCCAACCAGCCACCCGGCGCTCCCAGCCCCGGTGCGGCGCCAAACGCACCTGGAGCCATGTCCCCTACGCAAGATACGCAGCATCCGCCGCACATACAGCACGGCTCGCAGCCGCCGCAGCATCAGGTTAGTTCACTGCTATTACCTTTTTCAGTAGCAAATGGTAGCGTCTGAGGCAGAGCAAACTGCAACTATGGCACGCCAGCGCCACTTCAGGCAGCTGCTGGAAGGTATCGTCATTACTTGTAAGAGTGTGGTGGATCTCTTATGTTAACCCACCTAAAGCTGCGCCAGCAGGAATATCCAGACTGCTCTATCGTGAGACTCATAAGTAATTTGAATGTCAGCATCAAATAACATAACATCGCTCACCACCCGGTGGACCGACAAACTTGTGAAGTGAATGAATGGAAAAAATCCGAAATGGAAATGTTTGGAGCGAGAGATATGATATGAGTCTCGGCTGATGTGATGATAATCAAATAGACATTATAATATGAGAACGTTACTCACGGAATAAAAAGTATAAATTTGTGGTTTTATTGCTATAAATCTATAAAGTTAATGGACATAATCACGAACTGTATATTATACCTATAAATTTGACAATTATTTTACTTGCAGTGAGATTTGCATGCATTCTGTAAAAATAACGGTCAAATTGTGCTATGAAGTGGGTGTGAGAATCAATAAAAAGTGTACTTTTTATTGATTACTACTTATTTATCATCAAGCATTATTTAAAAGCGCCTTATAGGGTAGATTAGGACATTCAAATAAGACACTTAACTTCGTCGAAATACTGTTGAAAATACGAACGCCGCGCTATCGTATTAGAAAATTTGCTCTTTTAATGATCACTACATTGTATAAAAACAAAGTCGCTTCCCGCTGTCTCTCTGTCCCTATGTATCCTACTAATATTATAAATACGAAAGTTTGTGAGTATGGATCTATGTTTGTTACTCTATAACTGTCATCATTTTATAATGCTAAATAACACCTTAATTCATTACAAAAAATACCAAGAAAAATTAAAGAACTTTATCAACGAAACTCTTATTACTTTTTATAGTATCGAAAAACTACGTTCTAAAATTAAATTGGAAAGTAAAAACGCCAATTCGTCCCCTTTTGGAACCCAATATCTAACAGATTCGCCTAGTAAATTTCATAAGTAAAATTACTCGACCTATCGTGCAAATCGGATCAACGTTCTTCGGATCTTCGTTCGCTTTGCTCATTCGATAAATAAAATACTTTAACTTTTTTTTATTTAAACTTATTGTTAGTGGATGTTATTACTAAACGATAAAGTATGCTGTAAGTAGTTGTTTGCTTTGCCCAATAAATAATAAAATAAAAAATGAAGAAATTCAAATAAATGATGGCAATAAATTTCATACATCCAAGTCCGTAAAAAAAGTTGATCAGACCAGGAAACGACGACCGTCGCGGGTCTGAAAACAAGTTTTTATGATTGAGGAACGCAAATCTATTATAACTCGCAAGTTGTAAAAGTTTTCTCATCCACTTTAAAATTATGTTATTTAAGTAAACTAAAAACCAATGTGAATATTTCTGTTCCTCTTCTTAGCTAAATTATAACCCTCATAACTTCTCGAGCAAGACCAATTATTTGATTAACGAAACAATTTTAATAAAATCTAGAAGCTTTTCAACAACTTCATAAAGCAAACAGTCACGTATAAATATGGCGTTTAAAATACAGTTTCGTAGAAAGATGAATACTATAAAGTTGGCTTTATACCGCAGCTGGGTCATGGATTTGATTGGACTTACTTTATTTCATACTTATAAAAGAAAATTCTTGTAGTATAATTTGTCAATATTTTGGATACTGGTGGTCGCTCTTAGCAACACTCGTAAACTAGTAAGCAAACTCGTAAAAACGAGCACTAACAATCTTAATCCGACGCACGGTTAACTCGCTTGATAAATTCATCCTACTACTATTATAAACGCGAAAGTTTGTAAGTATGGATGGATGGATGTTTGTCACTCTTTCACGCCGGAACTGCTGAACGGATCTGGATGATACATGGCAGAGAGATAGATTATAGTCTGGAATAGCACAACGGCTACCTTTTATCCCGTGGGAATACCGGGATTTAAATTTGCGCGGGGGAAACCGCGAGGCGCAACTAGTATTTCATTATTATCGACGTTAACCTAAACTGCCATCTGTTTGTATGTTTCCTTGCGGACTAATATAACTCTAGTTATCAAGTTTTCACGTTCAATTACGCAGATTAAAACATCATCACCCTGTTGTAAAATCTTATGAAGGACTTTAATTTACATAATGTCTTTTCAAAAGCACATAAAATGTAAGAGTGCATAACCCAGAAACCCAACCTAACATAACCAAAGTGATATTATTGTTAATAACTTTAAATAAATGGTTTGTGAATGCGTGATGTTTGCATTTCGGTTATCACGGTGAACGTCGTCAGGCAACGGAAATTTTCGATAACTTTCGTTCGACTTGCCTCACGAAGCGGCCGACCGACATACGTTGGAGTTGCGAGATAGCTCCACCAAAACAAGATAAACGGTTACTCGCGTTTCGGATTGTGGAGATATCGATTTTGTAAAGCTGTAAAACGAATCTTTTAGATTATTATAATATATCAGGAGCCATTGTATACAAAACTTTAAACCAAAAACCGAGAATAAATTAGCAGCATGTCATGTATGTTCACTATTTTGTTAATAAAACATACTATTCCAGTGAAATAATATTCTCGTACACTTATACGTAAAAAGCTCCCGTCAGCACTAGCGCTGATATGAATCTGTATAGCTTTAACGAAATTGAACCCACTCTATATGGAAAGTACCTATAGTAATCGCACGATACTTGGCGGATGGAACTTTGGCTATGAGCTTTACTGTTATCGCCACGCATTAAACTGCTGCTGAATGTACGTAGCGGCGCGTTGTTAGCAATTTTTAAAAATTACCTTTCCTTACCATAACTATTTCAATAAACCGTCTATGGTCATACCCCTCATAATGGCCAACTTTTACTTTCGTTATGTTTGTTTTCCTGTTTCTTTCTTTCCCCTCTTTATTTTTAGTGTTATTGTAATCTGTAATCATCCAAGTTGGTTTACTTTACTGTAAAAATAATGTTGAAGATACACTGGGTGTACTTAGCATCTTCAAACGTTGTTGGTGTTATGTTAGAATGTTAGAATAAACGAATGATGATTTTAAGTATCTTTTTATTAATTTGACATTGTGAGAAAAAAAACCATACATTTTATTTGCATTTTATTTTGCTTTATTTTCAATTATTGTAACATCGTAAATAAAGTATTTTGAACGTGATAGCGTAGTCGATCACCTGTCTATTCGCCGTGCAGCAATCGGAATCCATCTAGAAACGTGAGCAACTTGCTTTTGGCACGCTTCGCTCATAGCTCAATTTACATACTTATTTCTATGTTCTGCAATTGTGGCTCGCACGTGGCTGGCCTAGCGACTGCACCGCGGTATTATGGAGATGTAGGACAGTGCTTGCTTGTTTGCATGCCAAAGAATACTAAATTATACGATGGCGACTTACATCTCCCACAAAAAATCAAATTAGGTATGTAAAATATAATTATGTAATGTTATTATGTTTCCATCCAATATTCTTTAAAATTTTGGAATAATTAATTTAATGGTAATCAAAATCATTACAAGTCAGGGCTAAAGTGGTTCATGACGATTATACCAACTTTATTAAAAATAATAATAAATATTAGTAAGTACTTAGTCAAAGTTGAACACATTAATTAATAATATTTAATACAAAATACATTCGGATAAAATTAAAATACCTAGATTGGTAAATAAATTCATAGGCTAAAGAATTTTTTTTATTGCAAAACATTAAATCAAGAGTATTCGATATTGTGATAAAATAAGTATGAATAGTCATGAGGACAAAACATGCGTACACGTGCGTACAGAAAAGACGTTAACGTCGTCGCAAACACAGGGTATGGTGCAAAAATTAAACGTCAGTCAGATATCAAGCGATCGACGGAGCAGAACACTCAGAGGCTCTTAGCCTCGGGGAACGAGCGCTCCGTCGATTTTATACACCGCTCTTGAACTAAACACGGCCGAGGGAGCTACAATTTATGCTAACGTAAACCCGACCAGCTCGGCTTCGACGCCGTCTCCGCTCAGATATAAAGCTTACGCCTTTAACCTCATTCCGCTGCCGCTGCTCCACGCTTGGCCTGCTCTAAATATAATTCTCGCTTCTAATCAAACTTCTAATTAACATTGTATTCATCCTTTTCTTGTAATCCTTATATCGGCTTATTGTTTATTTCCGAACCAACAATTAAATTTGTAAGCTGTATGTACAAAAAATGAAATAAAAAAGAAACAAATCTAAACTTGATTTGAGGCTTTACGAAACTAACGGCAAGCTACCCACGTTCAGTTAATGTTCAACGATGTCAGTGGAGAATTTTGAGAGTCAAGGGCCATTGCAGCATCGTGATCGCTTGAGAGTCGTACGGTCGAAATGAAACGTCGTATCTTATTTTATGATTAGCGGCTCGAAAGCGCTTTGTAATTTTGTTAGTTCCGCCTTTCTGGTGCTGGGGGCTGAACACAGAGAGTGGAGATCGATGCGAGCACTCTGTGCGAGTGCGACTGGGAAGCAGCTAGCCAACGCTAGCGCTGTCCTTTTCGCCCGAACCGCCTACCAGGCAGCCATGTTGCGCTCGACCTGCGCTCGCCCGACCGCCATTGTAGCATTCGCTGTCGCTGCTAGTGATGTACACCGGTTCTCTCTATATTTTTGTCGTTGTTTAACTGGATGCCAGGCTCTTTGTAATTTTTGATTTCTTGAATGAAGTTTTAGGGTGAATTTCCCCGACTATAATATTTTATAGGGGCTCTATAAAATATTGGTGTTACTGTTGCTTTGATTGAAATAAAAAGAGATGGCAACTGACTTAGCGACCAATTAAGTTAGTGGAGCTCTCAGCTACCATTATGAATAAGGGCCTAGAAATTAAAAGTGATCATACCTACGTCGGCAGTCTGAAATCTTCATCACGATTATCATATTTAATCTTTAATCATAATAATATGTTAAACTGCTATCTTCATATGCTGAAGTATGCATGCATGATGCAGAAGAATTAATGCATATTTAAATTAAAAAAAGGTTTTTAGTATGTATCCTAGATCTAATAATGAAAGCTGGTGGTTTACTAAAACGGTAAAAATCCTGGGCTATCATCAGAAATTAATATATGAATTACAAATAAATAGCATGAACAGAGCAAACTATTGCAATGTACTGGAACGATATTTCAGTTACATTAAAATTTGTTTTAAATAGTGAAAAGCTAGTGCTGGGAAATGTCGATAAAAATGGTCGATGGCATGCAGTGGACTTACAACGCGGCTCCGGAATTAAAATGTCAGACGTGCGGCCGGCAGCGGCAGCGAGCGTGGGGGCTCGCAGGGGCCGCGGGGGTGGGGGGGCGGAGCGGGCGCCCGCCGTTATTAATAACCATAAGCCAGCAGACGCACGAACGTCCAGAGGGGCCACGCCAGCCAGCCGCGCCGTAATGAGGAATCACTAATTATATTTTACTGGACTTTCGTAAAACCAACATTAAATACACCAGAGATATACGATATAGACACTTTTTAAATGAACGTTTTCCCTTCATAATATAACATTATTGAAAGCTGCGCTAATAGGCAATATCAATTAATTACTAGGTTATCGATCTCTGGCACGTACTACGTACACAGTTGATACCGGGGCGCGGCGATTGTGTGCTCGATAGCGACACGTTCTGGATATTGGATCCTGATGTAGGTTCTGGGACAGAATGGCAAGATGATATAATGGCACGGTTGGCGGGTACTGGTACCGGCTCGTTTAATATTCCCCCACGGTAGGCGCGCCGCCGGTTGCACGAGACAGTTCTACCCGTTCGCTAGCCGACGCGCCGCGACGTTCGCCTTAGCCAGTAAAAACTCTGTATATTTTATTGTCAAGGAAATGTATTTGTCAAAGGCCGTGCGATTAATTGCTTGGCTTTTCTAAAGTGTGCCCCGAGGAGATTCTCCTTTGTATTTCAGATGTCATTAGGTTAATGCATATTGTTGACATATTCACCTGCTCTAAGTGACTCATTCATAACTGAGCTACGTTTGCTATCAAGTGCCTACTTAGGTATTGCGTTTAGTCAAAATTTAATGATCACTGATAGTAAAAAGTTTACGCTTCCTACTGGCCTAGTTAGTACACAAGCTTAAATTCGCATAACGGACTATGTAGAGTTGAGTTTCACTACGTGATAGAAAGAATCAGAAATGTGGAAGTCGGTAAAAGAACCAAGGTCGTCGACGGAGCTCTCAGAATTGGCGCAGCGGTGTAACTTGAAGCGGTAATAAGTTTGCCTATAGAACCGACAATACTGGGGAATGAAAAACTCGAATATAGACCACGAACTGGAAGGCGAAGCGTAGGATGCCTTCTTACCCTATGAAGCGACGACATTGTGAAGATCACGAGAAGTCAGTTGATGGTGGAAACATGTTAAATGTATATGCACTGTGTTATAAAAGCTGAGAAAACTGTTTCCTTTCGTATGAGTGCTCTTACCCCCGGTGAATAAAGAGCAAGTTATCCGGCAGCACTCGCTTCTCATAATAACAAACTGCGAAATACTCCGGATTCTCGGAACTTTAGTGTGGCAGGCAGCCCCGCTCTCTACTGGAAACCTCTAAAGCGCTGACTGCGGGGCGTACATTCTCTCCTGCGGCGGAGTCACGGGCAGGGCTGTCGGGAATTGCCGAGTTGGATAAATTATGCCGCTCGCCCCCCTTTTGCAATCTCCGCAAAATAATGCAATCCAATTGTTGAGAGAAGAGAAACTGACATTTGTCTTGTCTTTTGTGCTTGTCTGCCTGCTGGTTATTATGATGATGACAAATGAATAAAGTGTTAGGCATCTAAATATCAAAGCCACCTTTGAAAAGGAAATCACAAGATTCAAGATAGGCCATATTAGAGAGCATTATGATTAGTTGAACTTCAACGCACTTATTGCTTTTTGATAGTTATATGGTTCTTTGTTATAAATAATAATAAATAAATAATGCTGGACAATCCACACAGCACCATCTAGCCCCAAAGTAAGCTATTCAAAGCTTGTGTTATGGGTACTAGATAACTGATATATTTAATACATTATATACTTACATAGATACATATTTTTTATTATATATAGAAAACACCCAGACCATCTGAACAAATTTCCGCAGATCGTACACAAATTTGTTCCAAGGCGGGAATCGAACCCGCAACCTCTTGCGTCGCAGGCAGGCTCTCGCCCGCTGCGCCACAGAGGTCGTCTGTTTGTTTATATCTCAACAATTGACAAAACAATGACATCCGACGGTAATAAACATGCACAGCGGTGCTATCATTTACATAAAAAGTAACTTTTAAACTAGTTTAATACAAAAAGAAATTTGATAAAAATCTCGTAAAGTAGGTACCTACATAGTTTGAATTTTCATTATAAGTTTGAAAACGACTTACCTCTATCCGTGTGCAGTTTTAGCACTTGCACGGGCCGGAGTTTGAAACGCTCGATGGTATTACGCTATTAATCCCTCTTCGGACCTTTCCAACTTTGCTTTCAAAGGAACTTCTGTCGTTCAAAGGATTCGTTGTACCAACAAGTATACTGTAGTTTTATCATTTGTTTTATGTTGTGTCATGTCAGGCAATTGTTTATGAACGTTTTTAGATGAATAAGCAAAAAAACAAAACTTCTCAAAACATCTACCATCGCTTAGTAGTAGTAGTATTTCCTTCTAAAACTCATTCGTTATTATAGGTAACATATCAATATGCGACATTTGGAGGCTATAAAACTGTATGGAAAGGAAAACTGGAACGTTGAGAGGTCCGTGTATAAATAAAGTCCAGAATTTGTGGAGAGAACATTTTATTAGCAGTCGAGTTCCTTTTAGTTTCAGCGCAGTGACTGGCACAGCGCAGACAAATATATTACGAGGCTGATGTTTTAGCACGACGGTTATAGCATCCTTAGGTACTAAATGTTAGAGAGACCACTGTTATTTACGGAGTAACTTTTTGCAGTTTTATCAGTTGTTTTAGAAAAAATATTACGTTATTATTACTAGTTAGGTAGTTAATTTTTACAATTACAAAAGAACTTAAATTATTTATTTGAAAAATGATAGTTTTCCACATGCCTACGATGTGGTATTTTAAGTTGAATAGTTTGTTATATTTACTTTATTAATGTAACGACGCAACTGATAACTATTTGGTCTGGCCATTTACTGATTAAAAAATTTCTAATGCATTTTTATTAATAAAGATCAAAACTTTGGTCAAAACCTTCATCATACTGTCGTCGCTGACTGTTTAACAATTTGCTCCTATTCCCTTTCAACTGTTCTGTGAATTCTACTTTGTTTAACTCTTTTTGTCCGACGAAGTTTTCGGCAGGAAAATGTGGACTGGCTCGCAGCAGCGTACAGTGTAACTTTATGTTAAGCTTGTGAACTTTTTGTCACCATTTCTAGTCTGAAATTGGCATTTAATTCGAGTCACTGGCTTCACTGGATCTCCCGACATGAAGTGAGACAATTTGTTAAGTCGGTATGATTTTTGAATCCCCGATGTCTCCGAAGCCAAGTTCACATCATAAAGAAGTTATGGAGAGTTTATAAAAAACTCCTAAAAATATCTGTATCTTTGTTAAACACGTGAATATTTTGTTAAATGTGTCGTGCGTTAACGCAATTAAAGAAATCATAAGACAAAATTTTATTTCACAATATCAAGGACTTATAAAATGTTTGTTGGCAGGGTTACCCACCACCACCGAGGCCGTCTCAGCCGTCCACACCGAACGCCCACGATCCTGATTCTGTAAGTTATTTCAATTTGTTTCGCTTCTATTGTATTTACTTAAAATGTAAACACAACGATTATATATTGTGGTTATATTTATATTTAATAGTAGGTACCTACAAGGAATCTTTCAAATAAAACAATGGGCTGTTAAAGGTGTATATCAAATATAACTGTTATTTGCTGCTCTCAATGAATACTACATAGTATAAAATCGCTTCCCGCTGTGTCTGTCCGTCCAATGTATGCTTAGATCATTAAAACTACACAATGGATTTTGGTGCGGTTTTTTTAATAGATTTAGTGATATAAGATCAAGAAGAAGGTTTATAATGTATAATACTTAAGCATTGCACCCATGCGAGGCCGGGGCGGGTCGCTAGTTCTAAAATACATGAAAATCTGTTTGACACTGGTTTCCAAACATGAGCTTGCCGCATGGGGCGCCTCGATGAGTCAACAGCAGTTGAGTATTAAGGCTAAGACTACTTTTAATGTACCTTGCGCTCACACATTTCAACATTCTGAAAGATATAAAATTACTGAATTTAAGATAAATCACATTGCACACATATCAGTAAATAGTAGATTGTATTATAAGGCAGCGAAATCATATTTTTACGGCGAGGGCGCTTTTTTGAATTCAGAGTGAAGTGAAGGATTCTAGAGTAGAATCCTGAACGTAGCGAGGGATTCAAAGTACGTCGCCCGAGCCAAAAATATATTTTGCTTCCGAGTGGTACACTCTACTTTTCATCACCCTCTATGAGAAAAATAAAAGGCACCTCATATTTTATTAGTTTTGGCTAAGTACTAGAAGGATGCCAAAAACACAGATTCTGAAAAATTATTGGCGTCTCTTGCATTTCTCCATTCATTAAAATTACCATAGGCTTTCATATATTTCTCCCGGGACTTTGCAGGTAATATATTATCCATCACATTTCTTGCGTCAGTTCTAATACTTTCAGGAGTTAATTGTATACCTTAACTGTCACTTGAAGAACTGATTTTTCAAAACAAAACCATGAATTTCTAAGAATCCGTGAAAATTTACGAAAACGCGGGCTGTATTTCGCGCGTTTTTAAACTGATTTCTTTTTTTTTTCTAAGCCGGCATGGGGTCTATGCGCCGTCGTACCAGCCAGTCTTTATTCAAACAATATTTGCGTTCGATTTCTTTGGCGCTGAACACTGAAGATGTTCCAAATTCAAAAAGTGCGCGGCAAAGTTAATTTATTTATGGAATTAACTTTCCCGCGCACTTATAGTTTCTTATAGAAAACACCACCTTTGGGTGCACATACAGGCGAACCAAGTCGTTCTTTTCGAATAGATGTGATGAAAACCATCATTTTTATCTAACCTATTTTCCTACCACTCATTGTTTGGATTTTTTATAAATAAATCCATCATGGATCCACCTACCTAAAATTTTGACAAAATAAAATATTTGATTTGAATAAGTTATTAAGATTTTATTTCTTAAAAAAAGTTAAATGTGCGAGCGAGGATACTAACCTTTAAAAGTTGTAATATTTAAACTAAGATACTCGAGGTTTAATTTACTACTTCATAAAAACTAGTTTATCACGTCGAATAAAAAGGAATTTGATAAAATAAGTCTCATTAAGTTCTATATTTTTGTTTTCAATTTACAAGAACCAATTAAATCCTTCGTGTATTAAATTTATGAATGACTGCGATTAGCTAGATACGATAATTACCATGCAACCAACCAACAAACTGTAGCGAATCGTATTTACACGTGGTATTGTGTATTATGGTTTTTAATGATAGTCTCGGAAACCGGTTCTCGTTACCTTTCCGCGCTTACGTCATCCCTTATTAATATAACTTCAATGATGTTAGGATAGTACAACATTACTTTCAACTAGTGTGTATTTAATTACTTCAACTAGTGCGGGGCAGTAAATCGATTATGATACCGCCGCCGACCGAGTGCAGAAATAAGTATGCTCCGCTCGACATTACCGAAGTGTTGTTCACTAATGGATGAATAATGTACGCAGCTCCGCTAGTCACGTAAGAACAAAATACAGAGCTCGTTTCCGAGCGTAATGAAGCCGTGTTCTCTTTGTACCTCGACGGGCATATTCTTTTATTTTTATAAGGTGATGATGATAAAATAATCTCAAGATTTTCGCTCGAATTACTCTGTTACTTCGGGTGATATCAAGCCTGATACTTTCCTCATCTCCTCTGAAAATGACTCCCTAATTACAACTCTCCTAATAGCTTTATGACGGCATGCCTTATAGGCCGCATCTTTGCCCTTATCGAATTTCTGATTTTGAGACACCAGTATGAAAAGCCTTTTGTAATTATTATGAACAATATAATTTTAAATTTGTAATTTTCTTAGCCCGGCACATGTGGTTGTGAACGGACCTCGTTTCTCTCGCTATTTGTGGACTCGCTCCATATTCAGCGCAAGCAAACCGACCACGGGGCGGCCCTTGACAATAAGCAGCTTTGCTAAATTGCCGCAAACAACTCGACACTTGAAAGGAAACGGGCGGTATTTGCGAAATTAAATTATGTGTTTTATTTGTTCAATACGAAAAATTAAAAACAATTTCCTATGCAATAACATAGAGGACGAGTGAAATGCAAGCGTTTATTGTCTATTTATTTATGTCGCACACATTAAATCGTAAATCCTACAATGTTTTTTTTATATTTATAATAGTAACTACTAACAAACAAAAGTTTGAGTATCTAGATTGCGCTTATATTATAGACGACCTCTGTGGCGCAGCGGGCGAGAGCCTGCCTGCGACGCAAGAGGTTGCGGGTTCGATTCCCGCCTTGGAACAAATTTGTGTACGATCTGCAGAAATTTGTTCCGATGGTCTGGGTGTTTTCTATGTATAATAAAAAATATCTATCTATGTAAGTATATAATGTATTAAATATATCAGTTATCTAGTACCCATAACACAAGCTTTGAATAGCTTACTTTAGGGCTAGATAGTGCTGTGTGGATTGTCCAGCATTATTTATTTATTATTTATACAACTCCATTATTTGGAACAGATATTACTCAAACTCATTTACAAATTAACTTTCTAAACTGTTAATCCAGACCTGTGGCAGTTTTAAATGTCTCAAAATTATAAATTAAAAAAAAAAGATTTCGATTGAGTAATAAGACAAAAAGTACTCGTTCATCCGTCAGAATGATCATGCCCGGATTCTTCAAAAAAAATTGACCTAAAATTAATTAATATCTAAGTTGACTGATAAAATAGTTGCATTTTACTGCACTCAACCTCCGCGGGAGTGAAACCGCGCTATTCCTGTTACTTCTTAGAATAGAAACCATTTCTGGTCAGTCATTTATTTCGTACCCCAAAAACCAAATACAACAAGGTCACAAATACCAAGGTTCCTTCATTATTTTGTAACTTTATGTATCAAATATGATCCAATCTATAAATAAACTAGTAGATTTTTTACCAATTAAATTTCCTCTACGACAGCGATATATTGAAGGCTATTATTTATCAGTGTTGTACTTTCTGTAATGAAACGTGACGTATATGAACAACCCCAAAGCCTGCGTATAGACAGTCGGGGCTGTTTGATGTTGATTGATACCGTTAGGCGGGCTCGCATTGTCTCGCCGCCGGCCCGCCCGGGGGAAACCAAATGAGTGGAATTATTAAACCAGGGCCCGTTCCGCGATGTGACGCTTTTTTATAATGAATGTACTGACTAGGCTGAAATCGAGGGGAAGCCGCCACCCAGCGTTCATGTCAATTGTAGCGACGACGAGCGGTCCCTGAATGCCACCCTGATTTTATATCAAAGCTTTACAATATACCATTTTCAATTGTGAGTTTTAATTCTTTCAACTGTTGTGTATTCCTTCAGCTGTCTGCTACACTTGTTTGTGGGATACCGGCGTAACCCATTTTATGGCGAAAAAATTGTTTGAAATTCTTGCTCGTGATAAATTTTAAATGTTTATGATAATTATAATTATAATTATTTGGTATATTATTATAATTGATGAATTAACCATGATTTATATTATAAATGAGAAAGTTTGTGAGGGAGAATGTTTTTCACTCATCTCCGTGACGGCACAACTTCTCGCTCGCTCGAAAATCGCAAGCAACCAGGTTTGAGAGATTATCCTCCTCCGTCGGTCCCTCACTGCTGAGGATCGTGACGTCGTGCAAGCACTCTCCTTATAGTTTGCCTCCACTTGCCCCTTTCTTCGGCTTGGTGGAGTGCAACGTTGACCGGCATTTCCAAGTTATCTGACACCTGGTCCGACCATCGCTTTGGGCTTCGTCCTCTAGGTCGTCTGCCCTCTATCTTTCCTGTTACGATGAGCCTTTCCAGATTATTTGCATCCCTGCGTGCAATGTGAGAGATTATAAAGGCTCGGAATTAAATATCATTTTCACCAAAACGAGTTCCTACCAAAAAAATATAATATATCTTGAAAAATTATAAAATGTGTGAGCAAGAATTGTTTTTGGCGGTCGTCTGTGTCTTACTTTTGTTGCTGACAGTAGCATACAAATAGTGATGCGAGCGCAGCGGAGGCTACTCGAATATAAAAAACAAAAAAATAAAAATAAAACACAAGATCAATCACAAGATGTAATTTAGTCAAGATACTACGTACTATAGTTTGAAGACCTAATTTAGGTTATAAGCTGAAGATGTGTATCTTTGCTTCAACTCTATATTTTTTTATTATTTAAAGAGTGTATTATTATTAAAGAGTGTAGACTACTTCAAGTACACTAGCACTTTTTAAAAAGCATGAGTTTATAAGCTTTTTGAAATGTAGAACACTAAACGAATTGAGAGAACAAAATTAAAACGGTTAGTTTTACGGGCAGAGTCTCGTGTGCACTATCATGCGCTCGTAGAAGACTTGACTAACAATGTAAAAGTATGTAATGCGCGCAGCAAAATATTCAAATTTAAAAAGCGAGATGCAGGGTTGTTCGCCTGCTGCACGTTCATAATAAACGAGATTGAGTGGGGCGGTGTACAGTAGACGCAAATGAATGACGGCAACAGCGCGCGGAGCGTAATCAGCCGACGGGCGACGTGCGTTCGCATGTAAAAAACAAAGCAAATACATTTTACACTGAAATTTTTCAGAGGAAATTTAAATATTAAAACTACGGACACAGAGGAAGAATGGAATATTTTACGGAAATAATTTCTAATATGTATTTAACAAATATTAAAGATTATGAAAATGGAAGTTACAATATTAGTCGTAATTAGAACGTACGTCGTTTGTAACAGGTTCAGTAATACTAGTAATAAGTAGGTACTTTTGCAACTATCCAAATAACATGTTACCTATATGTGTAAATTTCGGTAGTGTTGTGCAAGTTTCGATTTGAATGCGTGAGATGCTACTATTTTATAATAGAACAAGCTCAATGCCAAAAAGTTCCAACACTTGTATTATTAGTTTAATTATTATAATGTGTAATTAGTGTAATATTAGTATACTATGTATATTAAGTAGGTATAATTATAATGAACAGCTACTTAACAGTTTATTGGTATGATATCGCTCAACCCTGCGAAATTAAACTGGCGTGCAACGGTGATATTGTGCACATTTCTGCGTTACTAGTAATTTAACAGTGATTGCAAAGTTTTGAAAAATATTTTGTAATGGAACAATAAAATTATGCCATGATTTATTGATACAGATCCGTCGAGCGAGATTATCTAGCGAGATGCAATGTACATAAAACTAGTTAACGAGCAACTTAACTTGCGTGATCTTGACATTCAGGTTTCCCTTTGAATGGAAGCCAAGGTTTCTTAGTGCTTGCAATATACCTTTATCGTGACTCAACAAAGATTATAGTTAGTATGTAACCGCTTCACGGTTTGCTTTAATCTTCAGTCACACTAAATCCCCTAAGATATCATAATACCAAGTACGAACTCAAAAGTCTTTGGGGATGTC
Organism: Plemyria rubiginata; assembly: GCA_963576535.1. Lineage (NCBI taxonomy): Eukaryota > Metazoa > Arthropoda > Insecta > Lepidoptera > Geometridae > Plemyria > Plemyria rubiginata. The sequence continues at coordinate 7,244,960 of OY754926.1, forward strand.
CTATAGAGGGGCTAGTCAGAATTCGCCCAAATTACTTTAAGCCAATACATATATTTTGGAGTTATTGGTATTACTGGCAATGCGCACTTTTTAAGGGAAAAAGCCATGTGCACGACCGGTTTCGAATCTACGTTACCTACTTATGATCGGAAGGCAGGTCCACTCTCACTACACCAGCGCAGCGCAGCTCGTGTAATTAAATTAAAGATTACATAAACAGATAAATATCCAGGTTCAGCATCAAACAGGATGAACGCCAAATCTCATTTGCTGAACAGGGATCCGTACCAAACCAACACAATTGCGAATAGTCGGAACAAGAGACGTGCACGACGAGTACTTTTCGTTTTTAATTGAATAACCCGAGGGTGCTACATAATCCGACGCAACCGGAGCGCCAAAATGCATGAAGTTTAGGTTTGTTTTGATTCTACATTCCTTGCATGAATGGGTTGAATACCTGGTAGTGAAGGTTGCCCTTAGAACAATCATATTAAATTAATCCTTGCTTTCTATCCTAATTATCGTCTTAAATAGATTAATATTCAATGACTAAATAAAACCCGCTTTAAATTTCCAATTCCCATAGTAACACCACAACTCCACACCAATTTACGATTGCAAAATTTTCCGTTTTATTTGATTAAAAATCTGATTGAAACATGTTATTGAGTTTCATAATTAATTGAATGTTCGCTATTTTCATTGGTACGAATAATATACATTTTAATTGATAAAACTTTATCATGAACGCACACGTATATTTTATTTAGCAGTTTGGATAGATGAACGGAGCGGCCGCATTCGGATCGAATGTAATTATTGCGGTCCGATTTCGATAATGCGCCGCGAGGCCGCGTTCACGAGCAAAATGTGGTCGCCCATTCGTTTTGTTGCATTTTAATAATTTATACGACTCACAGAACAGATAAAGCCTTCCCATGTTATTTCAATTTTGCATTATGTATTCCAATTTTGTTTGTTGTTATTTCGTTGGCACCTACCTACTCCGTCACATGAACGAACCTCGAATGACTAGTCATGTTATATTTCATGCCTGTATGTCATTAATGCCTCGACAAAGTTACTTTAACATAGCACGATAGTTAATAGTGTAGTTAATGCAGTAATGTTCGGCAGATTGTCTGTTATGGTCTGTACTAAAATTTACCCTATTATGCGTGCCTGAGTCTGGCAGTTTAATCGCGTTGTAAAAATGCGCCGGTAACGAGGTAGTAAACTGGACCCGGGGCGGTGGCGGCGCTTCCATAACCAATACTAGTACCTTCAGCCAGATTAAGTTGTACAGGTTGGATATTTCAATGAGTTTGCTCAAAGTCAAAAGGTATTAATTCAGTAAAATCACAATGATCACTTGGAATGGAAATGTCTTAAAACTATGTGAATCTAGTTCTTGACCAAAGCCAGAAGAACAGGCAACGAAATTACGGCTTGGTTTCTACCGTTCTGGTCGTAGGAGGAAGTCGAAAACTGTTTATTCTCAGGAACAATAATGCATTTAGATTACAAGTTAGATTATCTTTTTCAGGTAAATGATATGTTAGTGACTTTGATCCCACACGGCTTCAAGTATCTTAATAGTTAGTACCAAATTAAAGATATGTAGGAATTTTTAAGGGGGATAGTCAAAGGACCTCCAAATAAGTCCGAGTGGCGTTTTATACCAAGTTTGTTTTATATCGTATCCACTACGAGCAAAATCGGTTTTTAAAATTAATTTTTTTTTGTATTCATGAACGATTTCAAGTAAGTTACAAAGTTATACTTTTACTAGCTGATAATGCAGAAATATGTATGTGAGTATATTTACCCTGGGGGCGTGAGACTCGCTCGCAGCTATCTATTTTATTTATTTACAGGCAACCGAAATTCGCAAAATGCCTATAAAAATGAACAAAGGCTGATAAAAAATGTACTCGTGCAAACAGTCAATGAAAATAACACTTTACCGCTCTCTTCTTCCGGCTACACAATAATGTGTCGCAGCTCAGCTACGTTTGTTTCTCCAGAAATAGAATACGTGAATAACTGCACTTCGCATCGTATCGTAGACCTTTACAGGATCGTTGCTACTATATCGGTTAGAATATGGGGATGTATGTTGTAGATGTTTGCCGTAAAAGCGACCGTCGCGTTTTATCGTGCCGACCCGGTCTGAGGCGGGCGGACTGCCACCGTGGTGGCTATGGGTGGTCGTAACGTGACATAACATGAGCTGCTGTTGATATTCGACAATGCGAATGATTAAACGGTCGTTCGGCTAAAGTATAGAGGTTAACTTTAGCTATATTTATGTCACTTTATATTAGTTTCCTGGTCTGAAAGAGCGGTGGTCCAGTGGGAGTGACCCCTACTCGTTGTAAGGTCGTAGGGCGAATCCTGTCAATGGCATGGCAGTGCTTTCAAACAGTGAAGGAAAAATCTTGAAGAAAACTATTCTAGCAGCGGCGATGGGCCTGCAACTTGTCACGTATTAAGTCTTGAAGATGTTACTGTTTCTTACTACTTCTAACTTTCGAGTTATGCTTACTTTCGCATTCTTTTTCATCAGTTTCAGCGTTTTTTCATCAATTGCTTCGGCCCGGCGAGCGGCGAAATTAAATATGAATTGCAATATTTAAATTCTTCGCATCTATTGTGCATACAGACTACAGAATGATTCATGTTCAACAAAATAAACCTACCTTTAAGTTTTAGACTAAGTAGACTAAACAGAAGTCCAAAAAATCCAAAAAAAGAGTTTCGTTCGAGTCGTTTTCGAGTTATGATTTTTTTGTGTTGTTATGAGTATGTTCGGCCAATATAGCTTGATGCGCTTTTTACAGTTTCTATTTTTAAAGAAGTTTCTTATGAATAGTACTTGCATGCAATCAGCCTTTGCTCTGCCTCTGCAGCCTACATTGATGAAAGTTACAGCAATTTGATCAAAGTGAAGAATTATACTATTGTTTGTACTATGTATTCCGAATCTGATTCCGATTTCTTTTTTCACCAAACCGAATTCAATACCAAATTAAAAGTTAATTAAATACTTCATAGTTTCTAGGTAGTATTAAAAACTATACACAGGACAGGACCCTTAAATTTCATATCGAATATTAAAAGAAATGTATAACTTACTTAAAGTAACTTTATTAACGTCACTGCTTGGTCCACTCTTCCTTTTTCCCATACCTTTTGAACTAAACTGGACAACCAAGAAATATCTGTTCCTAGTTTTGTAGTAGTCTTTTTTCTATATTTTGTTTCTCACGTGTCTATTTTTAGGGCCATGTGCAGTGCGTTTTGTTTATGGAATGGCACCAGGATCGCGTGTGATTGCTGACTCTTTCTTGGTACTATGAATAACTGACTAACGAAGTCACTGTAGTGTTCTATGTGTGATCACTATTCATTTCTTATCTACATTTTCTTATATGCATGCAAATTAAAGCGTTATAAAGTTGTATTGAAAAGATTTTGTCATAGGCTTACAACAAAGGAGAAACCGAACAATAAACTTAACTAAAGTTGCGAAAGAACAGTCAATCGGAAAAAAGTTTCTCATAGCTCGAGAGCCCAATCACAAGTTACACGCAAATGAAAACGAATGCCAAAAATAAATTGTAAACGTTATGATAACTTTAAAAGTTATATCTATATAACTTGCTCTATAGAGCAAACTTTGTACAACTGTCTAACGAATAGTAAACAAACCTCAGCTGGGATGAAATTATTATTACATCCTTCCTAGTACCCAACGTGGGTTATTGTAATCGTGACGACATTGACCCCGCGACCCTCGGTGTCTATGACGCAACGAATGTCACCACAACCATCAATCACTGAATGCTTTGTGACGTTTTGCGACACGTCAGACTAAACTTCAAATTATTCTAAATGGTTGTAAAACAACACTCAACATAAAAGCGTTCATAAAAGCGTGCTTCTTGAAATTCATGAATTACACACAATTGGCTAGGTAGATTACTATAAAGTTTTGAATATTTTATGTGAAATGAAAAGCTGACGTTTGATCGTTTGAATGCAACAGTCTTGCATCAAGGCATTAAGAATGGTCGTTCGGTGAATTGGAGTATGTGGCGGGGGAATGATGTCATGTGATTGCGATGGGCGGGCACGTCTCGTCTTTTGCCGATTCGTGACCAAGGCTCTAAACGACGCATGCATCATCATATCATACCTTAGCAATGCTGATGAACACACGTGCACATACTCAGAACTTCCCGAGGGAGTTTCATGAGTTGACACGGGTGATCGCTTCTGAGACGAATTCGACGCTTCGAAAACGATGAATTTTACAAGTCTTATTTGCACTAGAAAACCTAGTAGTAAAACAGTCAGTTCTTCATAACAAACGTAAACGGTGTTTATACCATAAAAAGCCACAACTTCTGCAAGTAACGACCGTGATCAAGACAGATTTTGAATCGACCTCGATCTACGCTGCTTCCACATAATTATTCTGAATTTATTTAAAGATGCCCTCTTCCTGTTGGCTTCCTTCCAAAGGGGTATCCCCGGCAGTTACCAGACGATTTAATAATTATGAACTGTGGGTTAATGTGATGTCTATGTGGATTGCATGTTTATATAGATTATGTATTTTAGTTACCATTCATTCACGATCTCTGCAGTCAGGATGGTATTTTTGTAACAAATGAAACTTTTTCTTTCTTTCAGTAAGCAGTTTCATGAATTTTCACCACAATGAAGGCGGTGTTGGTTCACAAAAGCTTTTTTTCCTAAATGTTTGACATTTTGATAACTAAAGAACCTCTTGTTTATATATGATCATATTAAATATTGTATTTATAAATATTTACTTGAACGTGTATAACTTGTCATTGCTTTTTATCACATCAATTCGATAGAGCTAGTTTACTCTTCATAAACAGGGAGCAAAATAGAATTTCGCTATCCTTCAAAGAAAAAGAAATTTGAATTTGGAATGGTACATATTGAGTAAAAGTTATCACCAAAGAGATCACGGACACTATACGTATGAACAAGTAGGTTGTAATATCACAAAAAAAGTCTTTAAGAAAAAAAAACCAGTGAAAATCGCATTCCACCTTTGTTTCTAACAACTTACTCAAATTCAGATTTTTTAAGTTTTATAAAAATAAATAAAAGTAAGTACAATGAATGGCCACACCACGCACACATTTATCTGTAGTATATCGATACGTAGTTCCTAATCCGTTGTAACGTCATTCAATGCAATATCAGGACGGCGATAAAGCATCAGCTGACTAACATTTCAAAACGAACTAGTGACTTTCATAGTAGACCGATTGTCGAAACCATATCTGTGTACACCTTGTATATGTACGTCAAAGACTGGAGGCGTTCGTGAGCAGAGCGGGGGATGCCTTCAGATAATAAATAACGAGTGCAACGATTGCGACCGCCGGCCCGGGATAAAGGGGGTCCGGGGAGGGCCCAACCATTTTAATGTCCCGGCGCCAGACTTTATATTAAACATTCGACCTTGGCAGTGGCCTACATCGACACCGGGACACGCACACACGCCCACTTCTCTCGTCACGGAAAGAAAAGTTCATTCAGAATTTCGACACTTGTCGACTATAAATAATACCTCCGGAAGTCGCTATTTAAAAGTTACTTATCCCTGGCATTGATTTTACAATAGGCTATTGAAGGTCAATAAACTTTTAAGTTTTCAACTATGAAAACACCTATATTATCACTTGAACATTATAATAATATAAAACTACTTTATAATTACAACAGTATAAGATATCACCGTTAAAGTCATTCATCATTTTTAAAAATTACTAAATCTTAGTCCAACTAAGATGAGAAGAAACTTTACCAGCAGCGTGAAGACACAAAAAAAACCCATATGGGTAAAACATTGATATCGTAATGTGGCCACCCTATTCCGACACCTAAATTAATTTAAACCTCATCCATCTAAATCCGGCTCAATTCGCATGAAAGTGTTACCGTAATTGTTCGGAGTTGCAAATTATGTAATAAATTACCGTTATTGTTATTGCGTGGAACGAGTGAGTAATGTGGGTCAGTGACGAGAACAGAGGCAGGGTCGAGATGCCATTGACGCGTCTTTACGTTACATAACTGCAAGGTATTGTTTCGCCCAACAAGGACAAAGGAATCGCAAACACCTCATATCAACATGCATGCATACAGCCGCAAACAATCTATACGTCAGCAAGTGCTACCTGCATTGTATGGTAAAGCTATTGAAGTATAATTTTCTTTTGTTGTCTTTAGTTCGCAATCACACCACCACAATTATTATTATTAAGGGCCCGGCAACAGCGGCTCGCAGTTTCGATGTGCGATTGGCTATTATTTTCATTTTATTTCATTTAGGGGAGGTTGTTTGAAAGAATAACTATCCAGTGACGAACACAAATAACACAATAATATAAGGGAAACATGCCCGAATCAGAAATCATTTTGGTATTAGTACGTTTGGCCTTACGTTTACCTAATACCAAAATGATTTCTGACTTCAAGCACATTTCCCTTATATTATTGTATTATTTGTATTCGAACAGTATTTATGCGTGTCACTGGATAGTTATTCTTTCAAACAACCTCCCCGAAATGAAATAAAATGAAATAATAGCCAATCGCACCTCAAAACTGCGAGCCGCTGTCGCCGGGCCCTTAACTACCGTTCACTTTGTTCGTTCTAAACTTATATCCTTCTTTTCGAATGGTAGGAACCTATTTCTTATGGCACCTTTGCAAGTTTCCGATTAATTTTTAAACTTCAGTTATATTCTTCGATACAAAGTTTGCAGAACGCTGTGCTGCTCGCAGGTGTTCGGTGTCACTTCGAAACTGGTTGGGCATCCGGTCGAAGTTGCACACTGTGTCCAACAGATGGCGTCACACGTCCAATAACAGAATGCTTTCTAGCAGCCTTGCATCCTTTGGTACAAAATAACTACATTAAAACGTTTATTTGGATTTCGCTTCATTTAAATTATAGTGTTCTACCGCAAAGTTAACAGCTACAGTCAAAATTACATTAACTACAATAATTAACTTAATACCAGTGTTCCACTAGGTCTGTGTCATTATCAGCACTAAGACAAATTGTCTAATTACGGTGCGGTCCAAGCGGCTTTATGTAACTAATGGCAGCATAATCGGTCTCGCGGAATCCGATCGTAAACAAGCTCGCTAACCCACTAAAACATATTATATCTTTTATTTTGCGGAGCAAACTGCCTTCGTAGCTTGGAATTCACTCTTGCTCGCCACTTTACAGAACAGGTTCCTGTATCGAAATTAACGATAAATCCACCAGCGTGGTGCCGGCTCCGGCTCACCCTCTCTGCATATTTTCCTCGCGGGAATAACTCACGATTATAAAATATTTCCTCGTGCTTTATTTACGTTGCCTAATTTGAAGAATCTTAATAAACCATTTAAATTAGCCATGCTTTACTTGTTTATTACTGCTGTATTTTCGACTGTAAGAATATGGTTTCATTCAGTAGAACGTTTCATGTCAATAAATAATTTATGGATTTTGTATTGAATGGAATCTCTTCAATCCCAATTTCTTCAATTAATTCGGTCTTTAGAAGAGATACACCAATCACCACGACAATTTTTGGGCTTATTAATGTTTAGGATGTTGACATCATTGCCATTGCATGTAATAAAAAAATATAAAAAGCTAAAGAGGACTAGAATGTATAATGTATTTATTCCTATTTGAATTGAAATATCATTTTTGAACCATGATAGCAGCCAGAATTAGGATGATGAGCTCAGATTGAAAGTAGGTGTAAGGCGATCTAAATTAAAGAAATCTTTAAAACATTATATAGTCAGAAGAATTGAATGCCCTTTTAACCGTAACTACTCTGTAATCCTATTTCTATTTTGAAACTAACTAGGTAAATCAGAATTACAATTAATTTCACGTTCAACCTCAAAATAGAAGCTCATGTTATATTGGTTTATTATTTTACGCTATATTTATGAAAAGTTTTGTAGAACGTGGAACAGAAACCAGCGTTAGTCACACTGCACACAGGTATTACACTCGGCACAAACACTGATGCATGTTTTTATTATAACATTTTGGCTCATTTATTGATACATATACCTATCTAAACCAGCTGTGTGTTGTCTAAGTCAGGACTTAATTTGTATATAATATTTTGACTGAATGAATATTAGAGCTTTATGGCAATGCTATCGAATTATAATTTATTTTTGGCGTTTTAATATTCCCAGCTCGCTAAAAATGTTATGAACTTGTACCATGTACAGACGCGGACAGTCACACTGCGCATATGCGTTGACCCGTATTCCCGATAGGCCACCGTTTGTGATGTGACAGTAATGAGGTACTATATTGATGGCTATAAATATTTATATCAGTGAAATTCCCATCTATATTATCTGATTTAAACTAAAATCAGATGTGTAGAATTTCTAAAGTACCTAAAATTCTGTCGTTTCTTGTTTTCGTTACTATAGGTTTACCAGAATCTCATGGCAAATGGGGAAATAAAAAAGTTGTTGCGTGCAATATTGGGGAAATGGGATTAAACGATCTTGATACTGTTTAATTTTTATCTGTCTTTATTACTAATGAACATGAAGTATATACACGGATGAAGGAAAGGAGGGGATGGGGCATGTGGGCGTATCCCGTAAGACGGCAACGTGAGGGATTCCCCACATAGTCCTTCGCTCGGCAAAAATCAGGGATTAGTCGCGAGTCGTCTGTCGTCTGACAAGTTTTTAAAATGCCGGAATGTGCGATCGTCTCGGGCAAGAATACTAGCAGAAAAGTGAATTATAGGGAACACGGAATAACCTACCACATGTAAGTTGACAAATTTACTTGTTTTTATTAAGTATTTAGCCATAAAACAATCACAAGTCAAAACATACTTTCTAAGGTCAGTCAAAAGTTAAATCGGTGCGAAAAGCATTTTTAACTAATTGTTTCAAATACATTGCTGCGTGTATCTTAAAACGAGTCACGACCCAATAAACAAATGACGCAATGGAATGAGTTGTTAGCGATGCTCTCGACACCACGTTCTTTGCGTGGTACTGTCGCTGCTATTTGCTGCGAGATAGTGATGTGCTCGTTCATTTCAACAAATAAAAAAATTTACCGATGATCGAATGATAATTGGTTGAAAATAGTAAAATATAACATAGTTTGAATAAATAAATGGTGTTTACTTAGATAGAGATATTTTAAGAGTAGTAGAGCTCTTTGTGAAGGGATCGTCCGGGGAAGTACTACCACCACGCTTTTTTCTGCCGCCAAGCAGCAACGCTGTGTTTCGGTTTGAAGAGTGTGGTCGCCGGTGTAATTACAGCTACATGAGGCTTAACATCTGTATGCCTCAAGTTGATGGACGCAGGGCAGTGCATCGTAAGGCACGTTCCTATTGTGCGTGACCTACGGGGCAATGTTTTGTTTATAGGTGATGGTTACCACTTAACATTAGGTGGGCCATCTGCTTGTTCCATCAGCTAGTAGTATAAAAAAAATAGAGACAGCAGATTAGTTTTGATCGTGCTTTCAGAAACCGGCGGTTAAGCGCTGCCAGTATATTTTATAAACCTCTGAAAAAATACACTTTGTAGAACGAAAACAGGCCCGTCAAAATCTGGATCACTATTGATCAGATTTGGACGGGCCCGATTTTTTTGAGAATACAAGTACCTCCATTTTTGAAGTCAGTTAAAAATAAAAGTTATTATTATTATTAAATTAAGACATATGGATTTTCTTACTAGACAAGCTGAGATTGAATGTGGAAAAGACTTCGATAATATCGATTCATCTTTTGTAAGATCGTATCAATCGATAATATTTTATCGATAATATTGAAATCCCTACGCCTACGTTTTTATGGTAGTGTGACGTACGAGTGGTTCGCATTGATTGGGTGATTGTAAGTGTGAGTTGGTCAAGTAGCCAATCGTAGTGCTGCGTTCAGTGTGTGTGTCACCCGAGTTTATTATCGTATGTACGCTTTATATGTAAGTGTAGGCAAGGGAGAGGGAAATCTGCCGACACCGTGTTTCATATGATTAGGATTTAAACCGCCAGTCTCTATAAGTCTATGAGTATATAGATAGTATGTGTATGAAGAATATTTGTTATACATCGGGTTCTTAACTCTCTCTCAGAAAATATGTCATGAAAAATAAATCAGTCATACATTACTTTATGTAATAATTTATTATATATCATTTAAATCATACTAAAACTTAACACCTCAGTCAGAACTAGAAAACAATTCCAAGAGCTCCAGTTACATTTCTTGTTCTTCATCAGAGAGATGCACGAAAGCCATTCTTTCATATCAGCGATACGAAAGGCGTGGAAAATACACCACCATTCGATGTGCCCTCACCTACGATTCATCGTGTAGTAGTACTGGAAACCCCTTTAGAGAAGATACAATTAGTCAAGAAATAATTGTAAAATAAAATAAAAGTATCAAAACAACTCAGTCCAACTTACCAGTCAACTCGACGACGCGCTTTAAAATCAAAGATTGAGTTTGATTTACGCCTTCTTCTCCGCTTATTTTACGATACACATTGAAAACAATATTTCTCGCTTGCGATCGAAGTGGCCTTTTCGACTTAGTCACAAAAACAACATAATTACAAGAAGAAATCACAAAATCTCAGCAGCGGTTGACAGATCTCGTACTTTTATTGGATAGAAAGAAATCGCCATTATGAAAATCACAATTTAATTATTTTTTTAAATGCCATGAAATTCTGGTAGACCTAGTTCTTTAAGACTTTGCTTTCAATTAAATATTTATAAAATTGCTATTATATAAAATTTTATTGCCGAAGTATTTTCTATATCTGCACCTGCAATCAATTCAGTTTGAGAATGGTTCTTTCATAGAACAATTTGCGTTCATGTGTTGCATGCAAGAAGCCTAGGGCCATCGAAATATCTGGTTGCATACCTAGTAGGTATGTTGAATATGTATGCGTGTAGCTCGAAGCAAACCCTCGCTCGCTGGCGCTGTGGCGTGCCCTCGCCTCGCCTGTTCATAGATAGTTATACATTTGGGTCGGAGTTGGTCGGAGCGAGCGGTTTGCCGTCGCAATATCAGCCCGGTGAAATCGCTCGCCCGCCCGCTTCGCCGCACCACACCGCCTTGCCTGCGCCAGTCGCCGTGCGCCAACTGAAACGCGCACACTGCTAGCGCAATCGAACGTATAATATTTCTCGCGTATCCCCCTGCTTTCGGGTCGTTTCCATCTTGTCACTCACATTCGGCTATTCCCTAGTTACCAGGAGCGGTGAAACTCTTCTCATTTTCTTACCCTTTCGAATCTTCATATTCGAAACCTTTCTGACATTGTCCGCTAGTGTGTGTGTGTGTGTGTGTCAGAGAGAAGTGCCCGTTCGAAACTCGTCCTAGATTGTAATTCGGCGGTTCGGCGCCGACGAAAAAGGTTCAAGACGTCTGTCATCACAAGGCTGCCTGCGAATACAGTAAGTATCGCGACACGACCGCATGACTCAATGTAAAATGGAACGATGCTTATCTCTTGCAGATGTGTGAGTGAATGTGATGACGAGAAGTTGCCTGTGTTTGTGTGACATCCGACCGCCTTCGAGTGGCTGTGTGCGTTTGGCTCAATACTCGATTCTATTTTGTGGCGGAGCAGCTAGATGTTTGTTTTTATTATCATTATGACCACCGACCGCTGCGATGTCAGTTTTAAGTAAAGAAGCACTATTATGAAGCTATGTTACAAAATCTGATATACCTACCTATCTTATCGTTATTTCAATATATACTTGATATGATACTTTAATTTTTAATGAAAAACGTTGCTCCATTCATTTTATGTATTTTCGTTTATCAATAATAAAAAGAATATTAAAATACGGGAGTCCTTTTAGGTTCCTCCATTAATACACCCATATTTTGAAAAAGTGCACTTAGTCAGTGTTAGTAGTTAGTTAGTTAGTGGTGGTGATTAAGTGTTACTGAATCACCACCATCAACGATGTTAAATATAACATCATTTTTGATTTCATCAAGTTCAAGGGATTATTGTCGGGTACTTATCAGCGTTATGTTATGTCTTCTTCTTCTTCTTTCGGGTCAATGGCTAGTATCTAAATTCTTTGGGCATAGCTAACGTTATATAACGTGGGCCCAGTAAGAGGCGACGTCGCTTCCTCGTCCCGTTGCTTGGTCCAGGTCCTCGCGAGTGCAGGTGCTCGGGCACAGGGGACAGGAGAGCAGGTGCTGCATCGACTGAGTTTTCCCGAAGCTGCACTTGTTCTGGGATGGGTCGATCTAACCATGTATTTATGTATCGATGTAACGATATAATTATGTTATGTAGGTTAGATGTATGATAACATAATTATTATGTATGATTTAAACATTTTTAGTATAAGGTCCAATTTTGGAAAAAAAATCCTTCTGGTGCCTGTAATTTCACAAGCAAGCACGCTCTTTGAACCGAAATACAGCAACGCTGCTTGGCGGCAACAAATGCATGGTGGTCTACGAATAAATAGATGGTGGTAGTAATTCTACTTTCTCGGACGAGCAAAACGGGCATGCAGTACAGAAAACATAACTCGAATAAAATCTGACTTGAGGTATAAGGTCGCGTCGACCAAAAAGAACGCTGGCAAACAGTGAAGGGGATGTGTTTGCGCATACAAAATACACACGACAACACACCCCCTTTTCAGGATATGTTTCTCAATAGCCTGTCTTTCTAAAAGTGGTAGGTCTTCTTATATTCGCTTAAAGAGCTATTACGATTTGAATTTTCAGGCTTGTAAAGTAAAGTAAAGAGTAAAAATGTGTTTTATTGACATAAACACCACACCTACCACACCACTCACTCCACACTGATTCTTTCTTGAGGAAAGTTAAACCAGGCTACCGCCAGCGGTTTCTTTTATGTTGCAAGATCGCAGTGCAGTACTTTGCTATGTTATTCATGCTAATGCAACTAAGTAGATATTTCAAAAAACTAATTTACTCATTTTTCCAGAACACTAGTAGAATCTTTACCCATATCACGGGGAAAAAACATAGTATGATCATAGTAAAAGCAATTTTTGTATTAAGTTATGTAGAAACAGCCACCTATTGGTTCTATACACGTTTCTGTTACTCCGCACGTGCCGATGAAAAACTAGGCAATCCACCACTATCACTATTTACAGAAAACAGACGACAATTAAACTGAAACAGCTTCACGACGTTGATCCCCAGGTACGGTAGATATCCCTTCAGATCTCCCAGTACCAAGTAGGTACTAATTCAAGATTCTTTGAGGATGTCTACGGGGGGTAGTCAGAGGTACATTACATTTGGCACATACCCACATTTTGCAGTATATAGTTAGTATTCCATACGTGACAGGTTGCAAGCCCATCGCCGCTGTTAGAATACTAATTGGTTTCCTCACGATGTTTTCCTTCACCGTTTAAGAGCACTGGCATTGCGCACATAATTTTTTCGATTGAAAAATCCATTGGTGCACGACCGGATTCGAACCTACGACCTTACGATCGGAAGGCGGGGTCACTCCCACTAGACCACGACAATTAGTAATTATTATTTAAAGTAAAAGTTCGTATATCTTGTTATTATCAACACCTCTTTATATTTTGTAATATTATGTTTGTAGATATCACTTGAGTAAGTAACTGATTATTTAATGAGATCTCACGCTCACTCAACATGGTCATCTGAACAATGTCTTAACAGTCTCTCGTGATGCAGATCAATCGTCGATTTTATTCGTTTCATCGTAAAAACTATTACCTATGCCGGAGAAAACGGCGTATATCGCGCATTCCTCTTTCGTCTGCGGTTCATACAAATTATACGATGTGTGTTACGTATAGCTAGGTAGGTGGGCCGTCATTATTTATGTTCTCTAAACATACGGCTCAGTGGTGTGGGTTAAAATCGGAGCAGTCAGCTGATCGTCTATGTGTGTGTGCGTTCTTTGGGAAACACCTTTCGATGACGTGTTTCGAGCTCCGTTTAATTGGACATTCACATTGTTCCTTCGTGGTTTTTTGTATCGTCATTATCAATTCATTGATTGATATGTTCCACTTTGATATAGGTTTAACGCAGAGTTGTCGACTTCTTTTTCACTGATTCTTTCACAATGCTCACCAGACTCCATACTATAAATGTTGTCACAACATCACATAACATGACAATGATTATCACTACTTCAATAAATTTCGTTGACAGCATTACTTTAACGAATTTCGGTATGAAAAAGACTCTTTATTATTTTCCGAGTTTACTTAATTGTTCGTGTTTTAGCTGTAAATGTAAGTACTCAGAAATTTGTTCATTGGTCACGTCCTGTGTGGACTGACTTTAAAGAAGCCTACTGTTGAAATAAAATCATGATTGACTAATATTATTTTGCTCACATTCCATTCTAAATCAAAATGAATTTCGAATTATATCTGGGGCGTTATTCACTATGATCAGTTTGCGTTTAGATCGCGTTGTGATGTCACACGGTTATGGCAAAATGGGTGAATCAACTTTTAAGACACTCCTTTGACAACATTATGAACAACTAAAAATAAAAAATAAATCATCGAAATATTATGAAAATATACTGTTAACATTTGCACAAGTTTATCTATTTTTAGGTTTTGCAGTGGGGCACGACATCTAAGCTAATATTAACGAGTTTTTTTAGAAAAAGTGACGAGGGTGCCTCATAAATATCCATTGCAACGCTGTAGAGCGACAATAAACCTACGCGCACCAGCTGAGAACTTAATTTAGGCTGGGGGGGCGGTAAAGCTAGGTAGAGATTTTTTGATCTTACCAACTAAATATTAGACAATAATCGCCTTAGATGACACCAAGGTAGGCGTCATCTCTTGATAACGGTCATGAATTTTTATCGGTAACTCTGTAGAACTGATGTTTTGATCAAAGTTTGGGACAAAAGTTTGGATGCACGAAAAATATAAAATATTTGTCAAACTTTTATAAATGTTAACTTTAAACGTAAGTTTATCTTTTTCTGAATCATAATATTGGGTAAAAAGGCTGTGCATTCATACCTTTTTTTTAAGATACGTCCTAAATTGTATCGTCATCTAGGCCTGGGGACACATGTTGAGTGCTGAGTTACCATAATAAAGTCAAAAATTTTCCTATTAACTATAAAATACTATGAAACTAGCATGTTAGGAAAGGATCTAAGTTTACGTTAACATCAAAACAAACATATTTTATAAGGAAATTAGGATTTTTATGATCTTTGCATGACAGGGACACAAAAGGAGTGCCTTAAAAGTTGATTCACCCAAATATCTCCTATGATATAATGAATAAAGCCCAAGATCACGTTTTGACGTTACGCGGTTTGGGGCAAGGAATCTCCTATGTCATAGAGAATAAAGTTTTGCATCAGTATCTTCATGAGTTGTACTTTTATGCATAAAACATCAGTAACTTTGATGAAGGATGAGAATATTTAAGTAAACTGACAAATTTTGGTTCGATGAATTATGACTGGAATTTTCAACTTTTTATTAAAAATCTAAACAAACAACAGTGGTTTCATAGTTCCTAAGTAGCTCTCAAAAATTCTCCAGACACTCCGACTACTCGTGCTACCTAAAATCTCTAGTCTAGACTTGTAGATTAGGTCGACCAACCTGATAGGATGAACTGATAAGCTGAGGAAGGATAATAGGTGCTGGCTGGGCAAGCCTATAGTAGAACACCAGAGTTCTACACAAAATAGTTTTGTTTTTTTTCCTGACTCAATAACGAGATTAGTTTTTAGAGGTCGACGGGGGCTTGAGTGAAAAGATGCCCCTGCTGGCGGCACTATTGAAACAAATCTGAGGTCTGCCAGGATACTTTCTTACTCTATTTGTAATCATCATCATCAGCCTACAGAAGTCCACTGCTGGACATAGGCCTCCCCTATTCTACTTGTATTATTTTATAATGCAAACTGTTACGCCGTGCGTGCCGTTGCCACCAACTTTGGATAACGTGTTAGTGCTGCAACAAAATTGCTTGCGTTGAACTTATATGTGTATACATTACTAGTAGCGCCTTGCGGTTTCACCCGCGTAGCTTTAAATCCCGGTATTCCCACGGGATAAAAATTTGCCCATGTATTTTTCCAGACTATAATATATCTCTGTGCCAATTTTCACCAAGATCGGTTCAGTCGTTCTGGAGTTATAGAGTAACAAACATCCATCCATACTTACAAACTTTCGCGTTTATAATAGTTGTAGGATGTAGGTATGTTGAAGTTCCCGGCAGATCCTATGATCCATGGAGTATAGTACAGTGGTTGTTAATTCAACTCAATGCCATACACACAGTGGCTGAGATCGTTGTCATTAGTTTCTGAATTAGTAACTGTTTAGTTAGATTTGCGAAAAAAATCGATTTGTGTAGGTTCACTTGATAAATTTGTTAAAATTTCGCTTTTATAGCTTTACAAATCTGACAATAGCAAAGAAGTTCTTGGAGAAAGTTGAAGCTTTGGCGACGCTTTATCTACCCTACCCCCTCGACCCCCTTCGTCACAAATAAATAAGCCGGAGCCGACATCCGACAACAATAATAATAATTCGCTCGAGCTCGATCAGCTGTTTCGTCGACACCGACCCGTGTAACAGGTGGTCTATAAAGACATTCAATAAATTGTGTACTACTTGCCTTCGTTGCGGAACCGTCTATTTTACACGAAAACACCCACACAGACATCCAATCCGACACTGACACGGCCTCAAGATAACCAACTTTTTTTCAGTTCCCATTCATCAATATAGTTGCGAAAAGCCTTTTTATTTTTCTAAATACATAATATACTCCGAAAAGTTTTTTTTTTCTAAATACTTAAAGTACACTTTAAAAGACGTTAAAGATTCTGGTATAGAAACCGTCCAGTTTTTGGTAATACATATTTACAAGTAATTCAATTGGGTTGTTGATAGCGTAGGGTTTAGGATTATAAGAGATAGTTTATTCATTAGGTATATCATCTCCTGTGTAAATGTTGTATAAAGATGTTTTTTTTTACCACAAGCTCGTGAAAGATAATGCGTGGAAATTCGTCATGCAAATAAAGATCCAGAAATATGTTTATAAGATTAGTAAGAGGGATGAGAGGGGGTAAGGGTGGGTGCGGGTTAGCGACCTCTGGTCCCTTGTGCACGTGGTACGATATATACCTACCAAACTGTTGTAACGCTAGTTGTATAATTTAACCCAGTCTCATCTCAAGTAGTATGCCCCCGGGAACCCTTAATGTTTACCTTTCATTTGCTCGTCCTTCACAGCGCTGCCTAATCAAATTCCTGGCAATTTAATTTGCTTTCTTTCATCAATTCTTTAATCTTTCTTTTTGCAATTATAGGAATACGCGCGTATGTTATCTGATGTCTACAAGTCTGCCTTGTTGTCGACTAGAAACTCTTTCGAAAGGGCCCTAGCGTACCATATATTCTCATGATACCTATGTACCTAGTTGAGTTGGTGTCTGCCGTGTTTGGAGTCGATAGCGTCTGAAGATAGAAGGGTGTAGTTAAGGGTTACAGTGCAAGTCGCCAAGCACTTCGCTCTCTATAACGCACGACCGTGTCGCGTCGTCGATGACGAGCCGGTTATGTAATGTAAATGTTTACGTACCTACTACACGTGCCCTGGCACCACGTGTGCCGGCCGAACCGAGAACACTAGCCTTGTGAATTATTTATTTACGACAACATTTTCGCACGCCGGTCGACGAACTCTTGAATGATCTTGGAACGCATTTACGCCGATTAATCTTGACTGGTTTCATATGCGATGGCCGTGTTTACAGGTACCTAACCTCATGAAGGACTTGCTACAAATTACTACAGCAACAAGGTTTCTCAGTTATATCCGCTTTTAAATTGTATATATTCTGTATCATTCGAATTTTCTGACTGTTTGCAGTCACTCAGAATTCTCTCAAACATTTTGTCACTAAAACTTAAACTAATTTAAACCTGCGTCCGCAGCGGCGTGCATGCTGCCGATCAGTTTTGTACACACACGGATATACCTATAGGTAGATCTACTGCATAAAGCCAAAGAAAAATTACACTTACTACAAGGACATATAAGCAAGCAGTGTACCTATAGCCTGATGCGTATCGTATGAACGAAAAAAGCTTTTGTATGTGCTTGTTCCCACCGCTCCTGTCTGTATCTACAAACAACTGTAGTACTGAACCTACGCGACTACGTGCCTGCCTACTAGTTCATGTGCACTCGTAGTTTGAGTACATTTATGGTAACTAAAGTGCGGTTTCAATGGCATAGCCTCTATTTATGCGTCGTCGCTGGCAGCCTCCACATACTCGTACCCATTGTGTTGTGTAGACGCACACGAACAGGCGAGATTTTGTGTTTATTTGCGTCGGGATTTGGGCCAAGTGCACTCGGTCAAATCCAACGGATCTCTGTGATCCGTGCCGAGTTATCTAATCTATGTCAAACAGCTGTCTAAAGTCCTTTGTTGTTTAGTGAATTACTACAGTGCACATAAAATATTGAGGATGTTTTGATCTGATATTTAGTGCAACATAATGTTTTTTTCTGTCATAAATTTACACATACAAATAAAGCTTGCACACACATCCATCTCAAATAGATTTTTTGACAATTTAAAATATTGATGAAATCTATCTTCATCACAATCTAGTACTTTCACTAGTAAATGATATTCGCTTCGACTACCTCTCAGATCATTTACTGGATGGACCCAATACCTTCTCTTCTTTCTTTTCTTTTTAAGTAAACTTAACATTAACAGACACGCAAGATTTTCTTCAATAGGTATCACTATCCGAGTCGAAGGAAAACACGGTAAATGAACGCATGCGTTTACTCCATAGGCCACCTCTGTATTGACTCGAAATAAAGTCAGAGCGCGTACCGACACGACGCGACAGAATAGTCAGCAAACTCGCCGTCACGTCAGAGAGCCCCACAACATACCTAATAATGTAATTCCCGCTTTAGACTTCCGAAGCACATTCTATATGAACGACAAAGTTGGTTTCTTTTTTAAATTCCATTCCAACCGCTTCAAGCCATGCACGAGTATGGTGATCCGTTACGATAAATGCATCCGTTTATTAAAATCCCCAAAAAAATAACTGACAGCTATTCGTGTAACTACAACCGCTGTGTAGACAACCAAACCCAAATAGCTCCTACTTACCCACAACAAGCAGAAACAATTTCGAGGCCAACAATATGTTTGTTTGTCATTTGTTAGGTATCCTATCTTTGCATATTTTTTAACCTCTATCTCTATCCCGTTTCCAAGTTAGGGTTCTATAAATACTATCTTGCGAACTGGCTGGCTGACCAGCACACCTCGACAGCTCCAACAATAATAATTAATTGACTCGTCCGTTCGTTATCGTGCTTTTATATTGACGTTCCCGAGCGAGGCGCATTCGGAATGAAATTTCCATAAAAACTTTTGTGCTCCGGCGGACGTTGCGAGCGCACGTTAAAATCGTCGGCTGGCAATAAAACAGCGGCCGGTGCGGCGAGGCGCGACGAAGCGAGCCACGGGAGCGAGAGGGACGGAGTTAGAGATAATGGACTCTGTTCGAAATGAAGAACGCGCCTGGTGCGCCGAGCGAGCGAGCTGGGGCACGGCAAAAACATCGCCGCAGTTATCGGTCTCTCCCCGCGCCTCAGCCCGCGCCGCGCCTCGCCCGCCAACCGGACTCGTCTGATCGACGCCGGAGCCTCTTGCAGGCAAGCTAACCTCGACAGCGGGGGGTCGTCGTGAGTTGCCTGCTTGCCTCCACGAGCCCGTTCGAACGAACTTTACATTGTGAACGCAGCGCATTGCCGACAAACTCTATTAAACGACTCGGTTTTAACTTTGAAATGCTCTACGTTACGCGTGCGTTTGACAGTTTGGCTCTCGGCAACTCTAATCGCGGTAACTGCATTTTGTCGTAATCGAAAGGGATCGCCGATTGATTTACGACCAGTGAATAGGTATTGACAACGAGACGGTACGTACCTGGCGTTATCATTGATTGTAGGTATGATGTTGATAGTAGATATATACAGGGTTACAGGAAAAATCGTGCTAGATCCGTGAAGGGCGTGGAGTACCCATCATTTCTGACTTATTTCACTATGAAACACCCTACCCTAAACTTAACCCTTTTCGAGATATTCGACTTTTAATTTTTTTATTGAAAATTGCCGATTTTTAGGTTACTAAATTTATTTTTGTTTATTTTGTGTATCTTATTATTATTATTATTGCATTTTTACATGTGTAATAAGATGCTTTAGGACGTCTATCATTAAAATAGTGCATAAGTTAATTGAATAGACCGTAGTAGACAAGTGAAAGTTAAGAAATAAAAAAAATATTAGAAAGTTTATTTTTCTCTAAGGGATATCTAAAAAAAATATTATGGCAATTGTTCGGCAGATGTTTTTTAAAATATCTACGTTTCATCAGCTATCTAACGAGGTATAATAATCTAGGGTTTTATTCAAATGCATTGAAAAAAATTTAGTTTTATAGGCGACAGTGGAGAAGAAAATTTATACCTAGCCCTAAAAAGTAAAATAAAATAATAGGTAAGCATGAAATGTCATTTATTAAAGATTTTCACACAACTTTTTCTTATTCTACAGTTCA
This sequence comes from Plemyria rubiginata, assembly GCA_963576535.1. NCBI lineage: Eukaryota > Metazoa > Arthropoda > Insecta > Lepidoptera > Geometridae > Plemyria > Plemyria rubiginata. Next base: position 7,265,720 of record OY754926.1, read on the forward strand.
TGTTCAACATGGCCGCCTCTATTTCTGATACATTGTCGCATCCTTCTACGGAGACCAGTCTTTACTACTCCAGTGGTTAACGTGGTCCTCATTTTATTGGCTGCATCCACAATCCTTTCTCGTAAGTCTTCCACAGACGAAACTGGATTCGGCTCGCTGTACACAAGACTTTTCATGCACCCCCACACGTGAAAATCCATGGGCGTTAGGTCCGGACTTCTTGCTGGCCATGGCAACGGTCCACCTCGTCCTATCCATTTGTTTGGATAATTTGTGTCCAGCCAGTCTCTGACACTTCTCCTGAAATGGGCAGGGCAGCCATCGTGTTGGAACCACATGTCCCTGATCAGGTTGAGTGGCAGATCATCCAGCAAATCACTTAAGTCTGCTCTCAGGAAATTTTCGTAGCTTTCCCCATTTAGATTATCCGGGAGAAAGTAAGGTCCAATCAAATGATTGGAGATAATGCCCATCCACACATTCACGCTGAATCTTCGTTGGGACCCCTTCACTCTTTTCTTATTGGGATTCCTTAGCTCTTTTGGGGCCCAGTAATGGGCGTTGTGATAGTTAGTTATGCCATCTTTATCAAATTTGGACTCATCCGTCCACAAGATATTTCTTAGAAAATCTGGGTCTTCTACGTCAGCATTTAGCATAAATCTGCAAAAGTCCAATCTTCTCGCGGGGTCTCCTTCTTCAATAACGTGTACCGGCGTGTAATGGTACGGGTATAGGCCAGCAGTATGCACTGTAAACCACACTCTCCATTGCGAAAGTCCCAGATCACGGGCAACAATATTAGTGGAAGTAGTCGGATCCGCTCGAAAGCGTTGCACTATCTCATTGTCCTGTTCTTCGTCATCAATTCGTGGTCTTCCCATGTCTGTATTTCGTCTCAAAACAGAGCCAGTTTCTCGAAGTCTTCGATAGACTCTGTCAAAAACGGCCACATCCGGCACTCGACGACCGGGGTAGCGAGTTATGTATTCGTTGCGAGCTTGCGCAGACACAATCGCAGTATCCGTAACAAATAAGCATATCAGCATATTCCTCAGGTGTGTAGGACGTCATCTTCAACACTTCCGTATCACAGGTACAAATCAGAGTCCGGTTAGCAAGCACAGTAGTCACAAATCAGAAGAAATAGTCCAGAATCACAGCCAAGTCGAGAAAAAGAGCAAAACGATATCACATCTACTATGTACGAAGCACAAAAGCAGACTGACAACCAAAACTGTTGTACCCCCTGTTGTATCCCAGCCCTAACCGGTCTCTACACATTTTTTCTTTCATTCGCACTTACATAAATCATCACTTGTCTCGCTCGCACGGTGCGTCTTAACTTGAAGGACAATAGGCGCGGGACCGTTAAAACTGCTACCTGGAGCGTCCCAACTACTTTTTTTCCACGAAATGTAATACAAACCCTAGATTGTTATACCTCGTTAGATAGCTGATGAAACGTAGATATTTTAAAAAACATCTGCCGAACCATTGCCATAATATTTTTTTTAGATATCCCTTAGAGAAAAATAAACTTTCTAATATTTTTTTTTATTTCTTAACTTTCACTTGTCTACTACGGTCTATTCAATTAACTTATGCACTATTTTAATGATAGACGTCCTAAAGCATCTTATTACACATGTAAAAATGCAATAATAATAATAATAAGATACACAAAATAAACAAAAATAAATTTAGTAGCCTAAAAATCGGCAATTTTCAATAAAAAAATTAAAAGTCGAATATCTCGAAAAGGGCTAAGTTTAGGGTAGGGTGTTTCATAGTGAAATAAGTCAGAAATGATGGGTACTCCACGCCCTTCACGGATCTAGCACGATTTTTCCTGTAACCCTGTATACCTTTCTTGGATTTTGGTCATTACCATCATTGTTATGTAAGACTCATAGTAAGTCAGAAGTAGAAGTATGACGGGTGAGACATTTGCAATTTTCTATTTATAACTTGCTGGTTTACCTACATGTTATACTTTCTGCTACGATAGGTATTCCATCTTTTTGTCTATTTTCATATTGTTTTGAACCAGCACAATTACAACAAGTTGCCCTGCTCTATTGACACTTGGGTTCCATTGTTCTGTTGGTGTTAACTACAGCTGCTGCAGTGTCAAGTCAAGGTAGATTAATCTCTTGCATTAGATATGCAAATTACATCATAAATAGCAAATTTGTTTAAAGAATAAAAAATTGTTTCTAAGATTTGTTTATGACAATACTTAGTTGTTTTTCAGTAGTTATAGTTATTATCAGTAGTTTTTTTTATACTAGATTTTAAACTACCCTTTATTCTTATGTGATCCAGCCAGCATTAATGTTTATAAATCTACGTAAACACTAACCCTCTTAATCATAATCCCTGCCATACTTGTTACTGTCACTTTGATAAGCTATTGGCGCGCTCAACTATGAATAAGGGCCTATCTGGCTGTATGCCTGCTATTATCACAATTAGGATTTTAAACTCCTGGTTGCATCTGATGATGAATTCAGGTGGACCTCTTTTCACCAAGCACGCATGATAGAAATTTAGATTATTATTACATAGGTACACATAACAAACTTTAACTTGAGAATTCAAACTTATTTGCTCCATCATCATTTAACGTCATTATACTTGCTCCAGGACCGAAAATAAAAACATAAACTTCTTAAATATTTTAGATGAATAGAAGAAATGCTGTGGTGATCATAAAGTTGTTTGGATATAAATAATTAGGTACCATTAAAGAATTGAAACCTTATGGTTTCAATGCAATTATGGGATGAGGCCTATAGCTATGTCCAGCCTGTCTGCAGTGGTCTTCGTTAGTTTAATTATGAGAAACAATTGTATCATATGAGTATATAAATAGAAGTAGAATAGAATGTAAGGGGTTCTCCAATGACGACAGTTAAGCGATGATTAAAAGAGAAACAGCTCTTCCAATAAACCTAGAATAACACGTTATTATTTCGACAAGATTCGAAATCGTTCGTTGTCATATCTGTTGAGGCAATTTCCAATGGATGGTGAATTTCTGCTGATGGTGGTGAAACTGACAAAGTACTTATGCAAATAAGCATCTTACAGAAATTTTACACAGCGTCATCAAACTGAAGTACCTATCTAAATGGTCAGATGATATAATATACAGTGGTGGTCACATAATTAAGGACAGTACTGACGCATGTGGTACTCGTCAAAGTAATCGCACCTCCTACGTTTAAATTAATACTTACTTATCATAAAAGTATATTCTGTGATAGGTATATAACTGTACGATGTACCACTGACAAAATTGGCTCAATATGTTTTATACATTTTTTTTATATTTCAATTTATTTAAATGGGCCTCGTAATTGTACGCGAGCCAAGCTGGACAAATAATTAAGGACACAAAGAAAAATATTACGAATTTTCAATAATAACTAAATCTAGTAGTGAATAAGTTTTTTAATAAAACAAATTGGATATAAACAAGATATTTTCGAGCGTATTAGTATTTAGTAGGATGGCCATGTGCTTTTATGACAGCTTCACATCGTCGGGGCATTGATTCAATCAACTTATTGCACTCTTCGACGGTTATCTGCGACCAAGCATCTTGAAAGGCATTAAAAAGTTGATTTCGATTAGTAGTCCTTACTCTAGAAAGTCTTTTCTTAATTGTGAACCACAAATTTTCAATATGATTCAAATCGGGACTAAATGATGGCCAGTTTAAAACGAATACCGATTCATTTTCAAGGTAGGCTTTTACTGAACGTGCAGTATGTTTTGGGTCATTATCTCGTTGGAATTTCCAAACAACAGGTAAATTATCTTCTGCATAGGGTAACATGGTCTCCTCTAAAATTCTTTGATATTGATACTGGTCCATATTACCTTCTATTTTTCTTACGGGTCCTGTACCATGTCCAGAAAAACAACCCCAAACCTTTATATTTCCACCTCTGTGCTTGACAGTTTTTTTCGTGTACCGAGAATCCATTTATTGATTAGGTGGCCGTCTCACATATTGTTTTCCATCAGAAGAAGCTAGATTTATTTTTGTTTCGTCCGAAAACAACACATTTTTCCAATGGTTAGCCGACCACTGTCTATATTTGTAGGCAAATGCTAGTCTTGCTCTCCTATGTTGTCTTGACAAAAGTGGAACTTTGCGAGGAATTCTTCCAAATAACTTTACTTCAACTAAACGTCTTCTAACAGTTCTTGCGGAGACTTCATTACCTGTTCCGACCCCAAAAACGTCGTTTCGTATTTGTTCGGAACCTTTAAATGGATATTTTTTGGCTTCTCTAGTGATAAGGGAGTCTTCCCGAGGTGAGGTTTTGCGAGGTTTAGGTTTCCTTGCTACAGTTTCCGTTGTATTATGGGTCTTGTAATAGTTAATAGCATTTTCTACCATAGTCTTAGAACATGTTATGTTACTTGCAATCTTTCGATAGGACCAACCTTTTCGATAAAAATTAATAATAATTTTGCGTGTAGAAGCGTCGCAACTTTTATTTTTGCCCATATTTTATCACGCAAATTAGCCACAATAAAATAAAACTATTTCCATGAGTTTGTGAAGAAAGGCGGGAAATTGAATTTTGACAGGAAAATACCCATGTTTATCTTAAATTTTTAAATTCCGAAACATTTTTACTCTCTGTCCTTAATTATTTGTCCACCAGCCAATACATAAACATTATGCAAATTATTGTATTCGGTAAATTTTTATAAAAAAAAAAGTATTATATTATTATTATTATTTAATTCTAATTACAGAATTTCCAAGCTATTGATTTACATAAATAGTTATTTAATTATATTATTATTCTACGAAATATAAAACACTTGAAGGAAATGTCGTTATAGGCTCTAGCTGTCCTTAATTATGTGACCACCACTGTATCTCTTATGCTTTGTTTCAGGATCTGACAGGTCAAAACAGCAATGACTCTGGTGGCAGTGGCAGCGCGGGTCGCGCCACCACGCCTCACCTGAGGCCCACACCTAGCCCCACCGGCTCAAGCGGATCTCGATCCATGTCACCGGCTGTTGGTGAGTAAGCCTCCAGAGAAGCGTAAGACATATCCACCGTTTAATGTCAAGAACGTTTCAGTGTTTGACATTCTGCCGGAAACATTTTCCAATGGTTTATGACAACCAAAATGAACCGGGTAACACATAAAACATAAACATACGATACAACTCCGACGTCCCTTAACAGCTACATAACCTTATCAGCGATGCTCGGTCCATATATCTGAAGATGTGATCGCTGCAGTGAGTGCTGCTTTCATAGAATTTCAACCATATCGCACAGAACTTAGATGAGATTCATTCTTGTATAGAAATGTTTAAGTGTCTTTTGTTTGGTCACAGGCGTGTGTTGATCAGATTGGTTGTGCATACTCCGTCACCGGTAGACACGGGCTTTCCCGACATTGACCCACATAGAACGGGCGCCCAGAGTACGCCGTATTTTGCCCCTTTTGCGGGCGCGAACCACCCTAGCCCTCCCCACCTTATGTACGAGTCGGGGTGGTCGCGGTATATAGGGCCTCGTGAAAAACTTACCCCCCCACCTTTGGTCGGAACGAGCACGCAAAACAGGACTTTCCACCCCTGAGGCCCAACAAACCGCTCTTATGTGCTGACCGACCGCGTCTCACAAACATCATAACACCTACAATCTACTGCTGATCTTCAGGGTCATTGTCCTATCCCTTTAATCAAAAGCAGTAATCCTTACATAATGCCAAGTTAAGCAGTATACATAAAATTGCTATCACTTAGAGTGATACGGCCGGCCCATCACGTTTACATATTGTGTACTACCACTACCACTAGTACTGTTTACAAAGTGATGCGTTAGCTGGTTGCCCCGAGTTGAATCTTTGAAAATCTGATATCGTTATAATAACAAAGGAGAAGAACAACTCCCAAATAGCATTGTTGGAAGCATCTCAATTCCTTTCGAGAATAAGAGCTAACTAGCGAGATAGATGAATGTCAGTCGGTGAATGATTCACAAGTTTTAGTGGAGACAAATGCCGTCTCAATCCAAATATAAAGGAATTACATAACACCCTCGCTGGGTTTCCCTCGAAATGACCTTGAAAAGTTCACCCACCGACCGAGACTGTCGCATCTTATATACTTTTCAACTTTGATGGTATGAATAGACACATGCACGTAAGTAATTTAAGTTACTAGTGCCTTATCTTTTCTAAATTTAACTAAATCTCTCTCGGTATCTCGGTTGATATACCTACTTATAGTTACGTGTGAGTTTTGGTAAAATATCTTATCTTTCCGCCGCAATTAGTTTCTATTTAAATGCATTTAGAGGATACTATAAATTCCCTGACCGATTGACTTAGAAACCAAGATTCCGTTTTACATTAAACCGGCTGTATCGAATGGTCAACCGCAAAAGCAATCGTGTTTTGTTAACAGCGTCAACGATTGCCGAACGTGGCTGGCTTTCTCAAAACATTGGACTGCGGACCGGGCTGAGCGGCGACTGCGTGCGCCGCCACCACTCGAATACCGGTTATATGACCGCAATACACCCTCGCTCTTTACCTCTTATACGACGGTCTTACGAACTAGCGCTCTATCCAATACTTCTCAAGTTCCTTTACAATTTTATACTCCGCCTTCTAAACCAGCATCGTTTGCCACGCCTGTCCATAACTTATCGTGAACAGGCACACTGGTAGAAGGTTTACATGACTATGACGTCAACGCATCGGCTTGTCGGACTTCTCGACAGTCGACAAACATCGAGCAATGTGATCTCACTTTAAAAAAATTATAGACTGCTATTGAGGAAAATTCTGAAAAAGCTAAGATAAATTACTCAAGTTTTCCTGCTTTTTAACTAATTTTACTACACTATTGTGATGTACCTCTTTTACTTGAAGTAAAAGATATACCTCTTTTACTTGAAGTAAAAGAGGTACATCATAGTTTAATTATTATAATCTAGATATTTTCATCTTTTGCTGATAGCGGCTGAGCGTGAATCAGTGATAAACAAATACTTTGTAATTTATTAAGATAAGATGGTTAATTGATTTATTCAGAAACGTATTTAGAACACAATGTGTACAGCTTTTTATACGTGACTCAAGAGCTTAAAACGCGTGCGCGCGGGCGGATGCATGACTTGAAATTACACTTTAGATAGGGTAAGCTATTTATTTTTAATTGCTGGAAAACTTTTATCGTTTCAATTGATCAGGCACTGATATTTTATTACAGATCAGTAAGTAAATAAAATAAAAGATTCTTAAGATCGACCACATTGTGCTCGTTTCCAATGCGAGCTCCATCGTTATTTTAACACAATGAAGTCGCAATACCGCAACCTGACGCGTTCGAAGGTGAATTGCGTATTGTTTGATGTTCGCATACTGCGTGACTTTCGAAAACGACTTTATTTTTCGACCAATAAGGTTTCTTTTACGCAAAGAACACAAGTTTTTCCTGCTGATGTATTTTCCACCTTAAACATTAGCAGTCACAGTGGTGTTTACTTTGAACGTGTAACAATCGCACAGTATACGCGCGCTAAAAGCGTTTCGCAGTCGTCCGCCGTGCGTATCGGAGAACGAGCAGTGGAATGCCATCAACTAAGATAAGACTCGCTCTTGAGCTCGGCTCGAATGCTGCCTCTGTTTCTTCTTGACATTTGAAACACGTATCTCCTCTTTGATCATTCGTTTGGGGAAACTGACATCATGCAATCTTTATGCACGATTTATCTTCTACTAGCTAGGTAATCATTCAAGTAAGTGTTAAAGGTGCAATATTATCTAGATTATTATCAAGAAAAAATAATAATCAGCAAAAATAATAAAGAGCTATGGAATCGGCCACAGGATTTGGCCACAGCAAAAACAACACTAATTTAGGTAATAAGGCTATTTGACCGTATAAATTATTATTTTTTAATGGGACGGTATAATTCACTAAATTCGCGGTTTTTAGAAGCGGTGTTTTTTTTTTAATTTAATTTGTCATTCAAATTCTTCCTTTATTTATAATATATGCAAGCATGTCACGTGCCTGCTCGTCCTTGAAAAGGCCAGTGACCTCGTTAAAAAAACGAGGAAGGAACAGCACTTTTTGCTCCAATCTCGGCATAATGTTTGTTTTGATCGTTTTCACGTAAACCGTCCTGGTTTGTTTTGAATACATTTTTATTCTTTTAAGGATCGATGAGGTCGTTTATATTATTTATGGTGCTGTCCTCCAGCTATCTCCCCTGTACTCGTAAATACGATATATTTTCATTTATAGACACTCATCTCGAGGAACTTGGTAAATGCTACCTACTTTGGAGAATAGTCTTCTCACGGTTTTTAGACGCACAATGGTATCAGGTATGTGTAAGCATTGAGCAGTCCACTTTCATGTTCATCATAATTTTGCAGTCTAAAAATCTTCGCCATTTTTCTATTTGTTGTTTCTGTTTTAGTCGCAGTAATTTCCTGCATTTTTAGGCGAATAGTGGTTAGGAATTATTATAAAACAAGGACCTGTTGCGTATCTGTGGTCCCTCCCGCTGCCCAACGTCTAATTGTATTCAGATTACCCCGGAAAAGTGATAAATCTCTTGAAGTCAAGGTCGTCGGAGGGTTCGACAGCCCATTCACCCCGTTCTCGTCTGCCCCCTCGGCTAATGGTGCGGACATTCTTTCCCCAACGTTGCTCAGACGTCCCGGTTTTACTATACGCATTCAACAAACGTAATTGTACATAACTACAAATCTACCCCCACAACAACGCCATGTAACCCCGACGAAAGCGGATATGTACCAGTAAAGAGTCACCCTATTATTTGTCCCATTCAAAGTCATTACTTGTCAAGGATTAGTAAGTTATATGTTTTGCCTCTAGTGGAACACAATGGTGTGTAATCCTAGCTGTCATAATGTACCTATTGCTTAAGGACATGCTGATAATACATTCCTCCTGCGATCTGATATTCTGGGGTAACCATCCAACGCTGTTCGTTTCAATAATTTTGCCTTTGAATCTATGTTCCTTTTACAGTTCTATTTATCTAGTCAATTTGACATAGTCGAAACATTTTGTAACAATGTTTGGTTTATACAATGTCGTCGGTGGGTCGGGTAGGTACAGTAGAACTCGACAGCAACGTTGGTGGTGATCAACATAAATGGGTCGGCAAACATCGGCGTCGTCGTGACGCCACAGTTTGTCTCAACTAGGCCGCTCTTGTTAACGTTATTGTTCTATTCTGTTTATAAACGTTGCCGGCAGGCTACAGGATAGTATTTGTTTCTATTTACAGTTCTATTTTATTGACTGGCATTGTACTTTGTTTCTATTTCATTAATTTTAACACTTTTAAATATGTCGCGGTGGGGGGACTCTGTATATTATGCTTTAGTAATTATTTTACCTAATTGCGTCTAAAGCAGAAAACAAATTTTAAACAAATGTGCTGCAATTAATCGTACCTCGTTAGGTTGACAAATTACACTGATGATGATGTTGATGATTTAGTGATAGAACACTTGGCAACACTTAAGAATTTATTCCGCAACCTGGTAAAACTACTTTTTACCGAAATATACCTCGAAAATTATCTCATAAGGTTACCTTACCAATGGTAATTTGAGCTACTAATCGCTAAAGAGACTATTTTAGAAATCCGGGGTTGTCATGCCATTCGTAACTTGGCAGAATCCACTAAGTTTTGAAGTTTTATGAATCAAGTATTAATATCACTTTGGATTTTACAAAGTGAATGGGGATCTTATGTAAAATGAGCAAATTATTTATTTACTAGCTGATCCCGCGGCTTTGCTCGCGCTCGTTTACTTTGAAAATCTCATACAAACTTTCATCCCCTATTTTATCCCCTTGGGGGTAGAATTGATCAAAATCCTTTCTTAGCGGATGCCTACGTCATAACATCTACCTGCATGCCAAATTTCAGCCCGATCCGTCCAGTGGTTTGGACTGTGCGTTGATAGATCACTATGTCAGTCAGTCAGTCAGTCAGTCAGTCACCTTTGAGTTATATATATTTAGATTAAAGATTAATGTATAAAACCAAAATTACGGGCAAGCCAACATTTAACATAATTATACAATTCAGCAACTTATACTGACATAGTATTGAAGTTAACCTCAAATGTCTAGGTAATGCCCTGCAGTTGCAAGGTCTATCTCAATTGGATTGGACCATTGGCGGCAATCGATTCTGTAGTTTGCGGTATACATCTGGTCTGGTTTCTGTGCGTGGGCGCGCTGTGATCGGATTCGCGGAATGTGACCAGGTAGAGCTGTTGCGCTACAACAACCTCTATATCGATACGGAGAGCCTACGTGGTTGTGCCCAGTGCCCACATTGCTTGTGAGCACCCAGACGGGACTTGCCAACAAAGCGATTTCAATACACGCCACTTATCTTATACTTGGCAATTATATCTCGTGACAAAATTATGTTCGATGGAATGCTTTGTTGCTAGCATAAAATGCAGAACATAACTGACAGTAAATGTAGTAATGTGTAAGCAATAAATGTATTGAGTATTGACAGAGCAGCTGATATAGTATGGCATATTTAAGGGTCACATCCAATAGGTACCAATCGAAAATATTGATATATTAACTACTAGTTGCGCCCCGCTGTTTCACCCGCGCAGATACAAATCCCGGTATTCCCACGAGATGAAAAGTAGCCTATGTGCTATTCCAGACTATAATCTATCTCTCTGCCATGTTTCATCCAGATCCGTTCAGCCGTTCTGGCGTGAAAAAGTAACAAACATCCATACTTACAAACTTTCGCGTTTGTAATAGTAGTGGCCTTTTGATCGTCAACAAAGACTGTATGGGTGTATTGATGATCAAAAAAACAATTATACTTTAATTTTTTAACTCTTAGGAAGTTTTAATGGCAGCCCAATTGCAACCTTTTCGAAAGGGACATAAGGCAAACATGTCTGAGACGTGTCACCATTATAGAGTTGTGACTTGCGAGCCTGTTGGGAAAGTAAAGGCCTCGGTTCTGCGTTACGTTATCGAGCGAGCGACGGGCGCTGCCCTTGACTCAACTCTGGCTAGAGTTCTCTACCAAGAACAACGAGAACACGATTACAAAAAGGTAGCAAACTTGAGTCTTATTGCTTACTAAATATTCTTCAGTAACGTAGAGCGTGCTTTACAGATACCGTTTTGCCATGAATGACGTCGAGTATTACTATCTAAAGTACCTACCTATCTACTATTAAATAATTTTAAAGTAGTAAATGTTGCATTGATGCCAAATAAATCAAAATTTCTAATCAAATATATTCGAAAATATCTAGGTCGTCGTAGGGAAGTCTTGCAAAGGCGCGTCATTGATTGGTGTCAAGTGCATTCACTATCACTTATAACATCTATCAACATTTGGCCGCGTGCGCTATTTTTACGAGACATTGTCGGATGTGGGACGGGTCGGGACGGACGACCCCATTACCGTGGCGCTACACTCATTAAAGGTCGCCGTAAACAAATGGATATATAGAGGTGGGCGCGTGTCGTTCTACGTCGTTATCTATGATTCACCGGCGGCGCCTAGCCGTCTGTTAGCTGTCTGATCGCCGACACAATATAATGGCCCGATAATAGCTGACTGATGAGATTAAACCGACGGACCAAGCACGTGCACGACCGCACTCATTCATGCGGCACCCTTTCAAGATTATTCAGAATCAGCTAAACCTCAACATCTTAGGGTACATTGAAATTTATGCTAAATAAAGTTGAATCGTATTACCTACTTGTAGATAGTTTTCACGTAACACTAACATAACCGAGTTCAAATCGACCTACATAAAAGCTGCAATACCACTTTCGTCGTCGCAAATCACTGCCGCTCGTATCTCGGCCTCGGTCAATGCGTTGCGTGCATGTCGTATGCACATATACGGATGTAATAAAGTGCAGCGAGAATTCGCAGGGTAGCGGTGCATGCTGCTCACGTGCCTACGGAAAACGAAAGTGATTGGATACGGCATCTCTCTACCCTCGATTGATAGAACCAGGCAGCCAGACTCAGGCGAGCCCTCGTTAACTGTATTATTCAAATTGTGTGTGCGTCCCGTCCCGCTCGAAGCCTCTACGATCGATCGCACTCTCTAATGTTTGCCGCTTGCACTCTCGTACACTATTTAATTGAAACACCTAACACTAAACATAGCTTTGAATAATTAATGTTTCGCTCGTGTCACTATGAAACTGCGATTAGGCACGCCTGTTTACAATGTTATGCAGGTGCGGGAGCTTACAGTTTACATAAGATAGGCTTCGTTTATTTACTATCATTATCCAGTTTCTATGCGGCATGTAAACAATTGATCAACTGTTATCTAATAAATTGAATGAATACGTTGTACCGATAGTAGGTATTATTATCAGTCATCCGAATGAACGCGTTTTATTTTAATTACGTCGTCTCATAAATTGCAGGCACTCAGAACGTATCGATGCCGCCGCGAACATCGTCGTCGTTGCCGGACGGCAGCGGGGCCCCGCGGGCGGGCGCGCCGGGCGGGCAGGCGCCGCCGGGTCCCGCGCCCGGAGCCGGCCCGCCGCCCGGCGCGATGGTGGCGCAGCCCTACGGCCACCACGGCTACAAGTCGCCGCACTATCCGCCGCAACCCTACGTCTACCCGAGGAACCACCATCCATACCCGTACGGCGGCTACCGGCCGCCCCCGCCGCATCCACCTCAACATTACCAACCACCTCCGATGAAGGTCAGACTCGTGCGAAACGTTGTCTGTCGTACAGACTTTCTTCATACAAGTCACTCAGTATGACAACTTACTAATATGATTATGGATGATTGTATTACAGCAGCAAATGGGAGGACGGCACATGGGTCCTCCTGGCACGCCAGGCGGGCCGGGCGGTCCGATGTCGGAGGGCGCCATGCCTCCGCCGACGGCGCCCGGCGAGTCGCACGACAACGGGCCGGCCGCGCCCGCCATCGCGCTCGTCACCACCGGCCCCGACGGCGCGCCGCTCGACGAGGGCAGCCAACAGAGCACGCTCAGTAACGCATCAGCAGGTAACTACTGCTCCACATTACCACCGCCATCCCACTCATAAACCGTCGGCTCATGATTCGCACGCTCTATGTAGCCGGAAGGCGCTTCAAGTTTGTCTAGACGCAGTCTAGATTCAAAACAAAGTGGGTCAAACCAACGGAAGGTCGGCTGGTGACCTTTGCCCGAGTTTTGAGTGCCGATTTAAAAAAACAAATGTGTAGTTCCAGTTTCGACTATGCGATATTCTCGAGATTGTTATCTTTCTTGATCCTAGTTAGTTTCATGATTTCATATGCGTGGTAAATGAAAAAATATTACCTACCTACGTTTATACTTTCTTTGAACCACAGTCACAAGACTCAAAAAAAATAAAAACAAAATTAGGCACTTAGCAAGATTTTGCAAGACTTTAACTACAAACCCTTGCCATGTGGCTAGCATTGCACTAGTTATTGATAACTTATTTGAATGTAATGTTAATATCCGTAGCATCAGGCGAGGACACGTGTGCTTCCGGCTCCGGCAAGGGCGCGCGGAAGGAGTACGGCAGCTCGGCGCCGTCGCCGTCGCCCGGCGGCGCGTCGCACTCGTCGCTGCACGAGGACTACGAGGGAGCGCCCTCGCCGTGGCCGCGCCCGCCTTCTAGTCCTGTGAGTGGACGCGCAACCGAGCTCCTCTTATCCAGACCCCGGCGACCAGTGCCCTGTGGCTGTCATACACTCTCGCCACAGTACATGTCATATAATTCCCGCCCGGCACACATGGGTGTTTAAGAACAACGGGTTACACCCGACATAGTGCCATGAAGCTGTCACACAGTCTCGGCTCTAATACGTGTCTTGTAACGCCCGGCATATAAGCATATCCAGTAACCCTAAGAGTCGTTACTGCACTGACCCCCGAATACTCAAACGCAACTCAGATTTGAGCACGTCTCAAGTCGTGGTTTTTTGACAGTTTTTAATGAAATTCCGTGAAAAACTCGTCACATGAGACTTGCTTAAATCTGAGTTGCGTTTGAGTATTCGGCCGTGAGTCTTATATCCAGAGTATCAGATCTTAGCTCGCTAGATAACATACTGCCATACTCACCTTTTAAATGGGCACATTGAGCTGTCGGTGGTGGCTACTTCTGCCAACATCGTCACTGGAGTTGGTATTATTCCATATACGTATAATTTTTTCGTTTTAATTGAGGCTAGAAAATAAACTGGGAACATTTTTCAAGCATATTTGGAATATACAAAATATAGTAATTATGCATATTGGTAAAAACATGGGTACTTTTTACGCAAAAGTAGTTTTGTTAGCGACGATGTTATGTTTGCTTAAAGGATAACACATGTAATCCATCACCAGTTAAAGAAAAATATTACGTTACAAATTATTTATTCGTAGGTTACAAATGGTATACAAAAAAAGTTGAGTTTGACACATCGCACATTGAGGTTAACGTCAAGCCACTTAGGGATGGACGTTGAAAACACCACACCCAATGCTTTTGTAGATAACACAAATTTGCATGTTTCATTTTAGAAACCCTCAAGGGCCATAAGTCCTTAGGTTATTGGGTTTTATTGTGTCGGGAACAGTAATTTAGCAGACAGTCTTGTATATTAATGTAAATTATAGTTGCTATCTTGTAAATAGTACAAACAGTAGTGTAGATAAAGAAAACATACAAATGCTGTGACGTGTTAACTAACTGAATTCACAACTTCGTATAGGAACTTTACTCCAAACTTTTGCGGGGTTCCTTTCTAACAATCTCTGGTTCTTGCAATAGATCATTAGGCACCAGTAGGTCGTGCTGACATACTCGTAGTTCAAAAACTTAGTAGAGCACTGAACATTTGTTATATTTCCAATCAGTGAACGCAATATATACAATTCTTTTAATATGTAGCTAGTTTGATCACCTATCACCACACTGTGTGCAAAAAGAATTGAAAAAACATTGCATCTTATCATGTATTTTCAGGTCTTTAACAGTCACATACCGCCGGAGTCCTACAGATCAAAGGTTTATATCAAGTTAAAGATCATTAGCATGTGTAGTGCTCGAACAATTAATATTTCACGTAATGATTGTTGCCAAGTTGCATGGTAGTCCTTTTTCTGTACATAAATCTAAAAGCATTATTTGCATATTATGACATTTTGACACTGGCAAAACCGAAGATACTCGGCCACAGATAGTTTCAAGCATCTGATTCTTTCCGCTTTAAGCTACACTTTTTCTTTATGGTGTTGGACTGCTGCCTTAAATGTATGCGAAATTCAATCAGACATTTTACTTTTAGATATTCAAGCGTAAATAGAACAAACCTTAGGTATAAACCCGAACGAGGAAGCTTATATTTCATGCATTTAGTTTACTTTCGAGAATAGTTTTCTTATCCGCCTTGTCCTCTGTATAATAAAATTGCTATTTCGTCTATAATTAAAATAAAGCATGATTTAATTGCTATGCCTGCATTGTGCATAAATTGCACGATTTAAATAACTTCGTTTAAAAAACGACGATGCCATAGTGTAGAAAAGCGGCATTTAAAAATGTAGTGCAGATAAAACTCCTTATTTTTTCTTACTCCCTATTGATAATTTTTCATTAAAATTTATGGGAAAGGCATGATTTTGGTATAACTAGCTAAAATTTTGCCAACCGTGCATGATTAATACTTTTACTCTTTTCTGTTTCTTTGTTCAGAATAACCCAATGTTCAATACCTTTCTTTTTGTAAATGTTATAATTGTTACCTAAATAAGGAGTTTTTGTTGAAGCGGGGCTGACGAAGCATGTCGTAGCAAAGGTGTACGCGAGTACACGTTGCAATACATTACTCGAAATTCTGATTCTAGGCGGAAAACCAAAGGAAACGACGCGGAGACTCTTCGTCAGGCCCGGTAATGCACATTTCATCATAAATCTACATAGAGCTTCACCTATTTACCATCCAATAGCTCGCGTTTATTCGTCCGTTTCACGACGCACGACAAGAGTGCGAATTTGGTTTTCGCTTAGACAAATGTAGACAGAAATAAAAATGACGCATCGCTACAGGATATTTGAGATTTATAATTTCTGTTTAAACTTAAGATGCGTTATAGTTACTTCTCTTATATAATGTTATTCTTATATTTTAATGCAGGCGACAAGAAATGACCCTACGTGTGTTATTATTATTATCTGACTATCGATTCTATGCGTTATCTTTTTTCTGATAATTAATATTAACTTTAGTTTGGCTATTAATGCCAAACTAATAAAATAATAATAATAATAAAAGTTTATTTTGGAACTAGGGTACAACATAAAACTAAAACTAGTGTAACGATACTGACTGCAAAAGTATAAAACTGTGTCGCAGCCAACTAAAGTTAAATGTTGAAATTATTTTTGAGATTTTGGTATTTATTCTAGATTTTAACTGAAATGGTCACGTCTCTTCTTGTCTACTCCATTAGAATAGGATATAATATAAATTTATTATTAGGGTCATTAGACATAGTATCAGCACAGATCTCTCTAATTTTGCGGAATAACGCATTATTGAAGCTGTTTCACTGCTACGTGAATATGCCTATAACCACGAGAAACTGTGTAAAAAATAATGTGCTATAGAAATTGCTGAGACTATGTGTAAAGGTCCTAAAAGTAAGCGTCGACTAGATCGTCATCGCAGTGTACGGATTTGAGTGATTTTTATTTGCTATCGATGTAACTTGATTGACGAATCTGCTCGTGTGCTCTGTCTGCACGAGAGAAAAGCCTATTGGGCGACACTGCGTGCACTAGGATGCTTATCTATTGGACGCACAGCTTTGAGTCTAGGCAGACGCGCTTGTGGTGCAGTTCAATGTTGGTTAAATGCGCGCCGATGTCAAGCGGAATGTGCCGTAGGATACAGTTGTGTTAACTGCACAAAAACCGAATCCGAACTGGCAGTTAGCCGCAGTTTGTATGCAAACCGTCTGCGTAGACTCGTAGGCAGGGTGATAGTTGTATGTGGAACAGTGTATGATGTTGCGTGTATGCGCCAGAAGTCGGACTCGCTGGGCAAGCTGTACGAGATGGACGACGCGCCCGAACGCCGCGGCTGGGTGGAGCGGCTACTGGCGTTCATGGAGGAGCGGCGGACGCCCATCGCCGCCTGCCCCACCATCTCCAAACAACCGCTGGACCTCTACCGGTTGTACCTGCTCGTGAGGGATCGAGGGGGATTCGTAGAGGTAACTTTGCACATTCATTATTATCTAATTAAACGAACCAGAAACAACATTCTAGAGATTCTGCGTCAGCATTCTGTAAACTGTTATGTGATAAGTTATGCATATTTTATATTATAAGCTGCTCCTTATGCCAAAAGGCACACAAACTTTACTTAGCATTAGTTTTCTCTGAAAGTGAATTGTCAACTAATTCTTAAGAGAAATCAATAATTTCAACCTCAAACGAGAATCGGAAATCAAAAGGTAGCCTGTATACTCGTGAGGGATCAAGGGGAGGTTCGTAGAGGTAATTTTGCACTTTCGCTATCATCTTATCGAACCAGAAAGTAGATCATCTTAAATCTCTAGAGATTTCGCGTCGGTTTTTTGTAAACGGAAATCGGAACTCGAAAGCCTTTTTTAAGCGAGGTTAAGTTTTAAGTACTCTATGTAATTGTGTGTTTGATTCAGCAGATTCAAAAATTTGGTGGGTTTTGAAATCTTACTTGTTATGTTACTCGATGCACCACGTTAAATTATAACAATAGGCACAGTGCGACATACAAGTATGTATAGTGCCATTCCAAGTTTTATCAGAAATATGTCAAGGTTTAATACGTCGCGTTAGTGAGTACGGCCTGTTAGTAAACGCACTTAACTTTGTAGTTTTTCAACTAGTGGCCACAATTTACTGTTAATTTAATTTACATGTAGTGTATTCGTACGTAACTTACCATTATTTCTGGAAAAACAGTTCACAACAAAATTGATATCTATGGTTCAGACTACAGGTTGAGTTATTTCTGTTTACCGCACTAAAAGTCAGCTCAAATGAATGCAGAAGACAAACGCTCAGAGCACGTGTAATTCAATTCAGTTTCACAGATCTCGATGTGAGCATTTGTAAACATTTGTGTTCTCGAGTATCACTTTAGTCGGGGCCAGTAAACAGCTAGCGTTCCACACAACTGAAACTAATAGACTTCACCTAGGATTTGTGTAAGTGCACACAGCGCTTTATGTGCGCAGGCGCAATAAACCCGCCTCAACAACGTTAATAAATTTTTATCATGGAACGTTCGGTGCAATCGACATGGCATAACAATGAGTTGAAGTTAGATTTGTGCGGAACTTAGTCGCAGGCAGTCGTGTTTAAACTGCTTTAGAAGATAAAACGGCGGCATGGTGCGTTATATTACTTACGTTATCCGTTTGGTCCATGTGCTCTATGTTATAATAATACTGGTGCGCTCTTTCAACCCGTCGTGACTTATCGGTTTCTTGCATACCGTCTAGCAAAGTAATGCTTTATTTATACGGCGACCTCTGTAGCGTGAAGTGCTACTGGCTAGATGCAGTGTGAAAGATTCGATTCTCAGGGAAAAATCACTATAGGTATTTGTTTTAAGACTGGTGTTGATGATGTTGACTATTTAATTGTAGCCTATAATGTGTTTGCAGGGTTTTTATTTATTCATTACTAGTCTGTAACCCAGTTTCTTTGCAAAAATTGTATTTATTGCGGTGTCCCATTTGTATAGCAGGCTGATATTGGTGCCAGTTCTGTTGTTTAATTTTCCTAACTTAATCTAATTTGACAGCACTAAAAATATTGCTATCCCTTTCTAAAATATCGAAACAACAAGGACGGCTATAATTTTAGAGCTGTCAAATTAGGTTAGTTTAGGATATAGAACAACAGAGTCGACACCATTGATGATGAAATGCTTAATTTATGGCGTACCTTCCAGGTGACAAAGAACAAAACGTGGAAAGACATTGCGGGTCTCCTCGGCATCGGTGCATCATCGTCAGCGGCGTACACGCTCCGCAAGCATTACACGAAAAACCTGCTCGCCTATGAATGCCATTTTGATCGAGGTGGCATCGACCCTCAGCCTATCATCAACCAGGTGGAGGCGTCCACGAAGAAAAAGAGTGGAAAGACTAACAATACGCCCAGTGCAGGTGAATATCACACTGAAGTTATATTATTTTGTTGAAGAAGCATCATTATGCTAGAGAAAGTGGTCTTTCTTTTTTCAAAAACTTTACAACGATCGGTCTGAATTAATTAAAATAAAGTTAAATATTTTTTGTCTCACATAATAAAATCCAAGGTGTTCATTCAAACCACTTAGCAGCCGATGAAAGCAATCACAGTCTTGAGGTCTATTCAGAGATTATGCTGAGTTAAGAATCTTAAGCCTCTGGGTCTGAATAGATTTAAAACATAATACTTTTTGTCTTGCATAATAAAAGCCAAGTTACTAATCCAAACACAGCAGCAGATAAAGAGTAGGTATCACATTACACTACACTCATGATTCTGCCGATGCTTGGTCAGGCGTCATATTAGTGCGATAACAAACGGCGTGCGTTGCGTTGCAGGCTCATCGAATTCACAAGAATCATTCCCGAGCGGCGCGCCGGCCGGCGGCGCTGCCATGGACGGTTACCCGGCGCAGTATGCCGGGTACCCGCCGCAGTCCAATCATTCGCAGCAAGGTAACCTATACTATTTATCTACACTCCATCATGCCAATACCTTTTACTTACAATTTCGCCACGTTCAACTTTCGTAAAGGTCAACTATTCTTAACAAATAACTTATTTAGTCTAGTGCAGTAACTTCAGTACTTCGGACTTTACGCGAAAACCTGGCCAAACTTTATACTTTACAAAAAACAGAACTATTCATTCAATTTAGTGCAGAGACACCTATACTATCCTATTAGGTAAACTAGTCGACCTTTTCGAAA
This sequence comes from Plemyria rubiginata, assembly GCA_963576535.1. Classification (NCBI taxonomy): domain Eukaryota; kingdom Metazoa; phylum Arthropoda; class Insecta; order Lepidoptera; family Geometridae; genus Plemyria; species Plemyria rubiginata. The sequence goes on from OY754926.1 coordinate 7,285,779, forward strand.
TCTAACATACCTGTTGATAAATAATATCACTTATTACTAACACATACTTTAAGGACACACAGTTTTTTGTTGTAAAAAATTGATACTAATTAAAGCATGTGCGAAGATGTCAAGATGTGGTGACGAATGATCTCGGTCCTTGTAAATACGTAATCATATTCACACGTCTAACGTTTGTCTAACATTTATCGTTTGGAGCAAGATAAAATAGGAGCATGGCTGAAAGCACGATAAACTTAACTGGTCGTAGTAGGATCCTTGAAATATAAATTCTTGGACTAGCAATTTAGTACGTATTCACACACAATTGCGAAGCTGAATAAACCAGTTAAGTGACTAGGTGGAGTAAACACCGCTGTACATAATCTGCAATAATGCGCCGCGACTGTGTGGCGAAGGTCGCACAGTGACACAACATGACTGCACTCCATCTGTGCTTTGTTTTCTTTATTTTTACAGTTATTCACTAATCCGATCACGTACCTAACAACTCTCACCGAATGGTACTATTACTATCACAGTGCTAACAAATCATACTTCATAATGAAGCTTGTCATCAATTATTTTCTAACATTTATCACGGGGGAAACTACCGATTTTTTCTGCAATAGTTTTCTTTTGTCCCTATTCATTGATGTTTTTGTGTGATATTCTGGCCTTGAATAAAAGTAATTAAATAAATAAAGTGCTGTGTCAGTAAAAGTTGCGTTTTCTTGCTGCGCTATCATGCTGACGTGTCGCATATAATTTCGAAATGGTCAGCTGTTAGAGCAAAATGAATACACACTCAACGACTGTAATTTATTTAGTCACGAAATCTGGTGTCTCTTTTGATCATAATGTTTTTTATATTGGCCTTGGTCTTTGAGACAGGGGTCATTGTAATCTTGACATAGTATAATTTCATCAAAATGCAGCATAAATCTATAGTGTTCTCTGTCGGTTTGTTTCTATCGGGTGGTATAACCTCGTGTGGTTTGTAGGCGGTGGGCCGGGCGGCGACAACCTCGCCGCCTCCAACCCTTTCGACGAGCCGCCGGGGCCACGGAGACCCCCAGGTATACCCTAATCACCCCTAACTATTTAACTACCCATGTAACCGTCCTCCCTTAACTTAGCTGTATAGCGTTGCACATTTACATTTTAAGAATTTAGATACAAATAAATATTAATATTGGTGGTGGACTTTCCACACAGCACCATCTATCCCCAAACTAAGTCAAAGCTATATATGGGAACTAGATAGCTGATATAGTCTACTACATAAATACTTTTTTGTAAATACATACTTAGTATATTATTTAACACCCAGACAGAGAACAAACATCCATGTTCATCACACAAATGTTTGTTCTCGGTGGGGATCGAACCCACGGCCTACGGCGCAGAAGGCAGAGCCGTGAATAAACATACGCATATGTACTAAATCATTCACAAAAAAACCAGACGCTATACATCTAAGTTTCGGGAACTATGAAACATGAACATACTATATGGCATGCACGAATTTGCACTGTAATACCTTTGTGTGGGCTGGCAACATTACTATATTAACAGGCTATGTCAAAATAAAAACCTAACTCTATTACAGCTTAACTAAATCGTTTGAAACTGAATTTTGCTAAGCCACACATTGGCTTGAATATGTTTGTTTATAGAAAAAGGATTACAGTTAACATTAGTCAATTGGATAGGCTTCATTACTCTAACAAGTGTTCAATATAAAAGAAGAAGAGCTTATTTTGTAAATATTTATGTATATTGGGATTGGTTATCGGTTGTCACTGTAAAGATCGTCTTCATTACATTATTTACCAATACATGGTTGATTTAATATGGTTTGCTTTCTTGATTAGTAAAACACATATTTTCTTAGATGATGCATGTCAAATGTAAAATATTGGGTAGCCGCTTATACATTAAAAAGTTTAGTATCTGAAAAAACTTATAAAGTCCATATTTTAATTCCAGGTTACCAGCAAGGCTATGGCTATGAGTATGGATCTCCTTATCAACCGAATAGGCCTGTTTACCCCCAATACGGACCCGATGGCGACAGGTATGTTCATGGAACACTTTTAAACTTCACAAATTGTATTGTAAAAATAAAGAACGAATATGTTTCTTAGTTAAGTGTAAAAAGGATCATATAAAAAGAACACTAAGCTTCTTGTCTATTCCTCTAGGCTTCCCACGGGATAAAACGTAGGGCTGCCTCATGGTGTGTTTAGTTTATGTGGCGAGATGGTGAATGCAAACGCGACCCCATCTCGCTATATCTTTTGCGCCCTGTGAGCCATCTCACAGGGGGGTTTTTAGTGGGTTCGAGCCACACATACCCCTTCCGTCACCCCCATGGCGGAAGGGTAATGCGAAGGCATTTTCCCCTTCAAAAAAAAATGGTGTGTTTAATTTCATTACAGTACAAAGTTTACGAGGCATTTCAGGAAAGAAAACCTTCTTTTCAGGTCGTAACAGTAACGTAACAGTTGTTTGCCATGACCTTTAGAGATACCCTGTTTACTGGCGTAGTATTATAGGTATGAATAATGTTTGTGTGCAGAGGGTACCGCGGCGGCGGCGAGCAGTACCAGTACGGCGGATACGGCGGCGGGTACCGCGCAGGCGCGCCGGCTGGCACCCCCCCTCCCCCCGCGCAGCAGTATCCCGAGTATTACCGCGCGCCACATCCGCACGGCGCGCATCCGCCGCCGCATCCGCCCGCGCATCCCGCGCATCCGCCGCAACCGCAGCCGCAGTCGCACCAGCCGCCCATAGAGGTACACACGCGCACGCACGCACGTACACACATACATAACTACTCTATAGATACCAAGAATACTGTCTACTCGAGACATAAACATAGGTACCCACACATCTATTACCGATGCCCCGCCCATAGAATAGAGATAGACACCTTCGGCGCTCGTCACTAGCCCGGTACTCTGTCGGCAATCGTTTCACGATTATGCCAGCTATATTATTTTATTCTAATACTAGCTGAAGCCCGCGGCTTTGCTCGCGGTCAAGGAATTCAAAGTTTCATACAAACTTTCATCTCCTATTTTATCTCCTTGGGGGTAGAATTGATCAAAATCCTTTCTTAGCGGATGCCTACGTCATAACATCTACCTGCATGCCAAATTTCAGCCCGATCCGTCCAGTGGTTTGGGCTGTGCGTTGATAGATCACTATGTCAGTCAGTCAGTCAGTCAGTCACCTTTGAGTTATATATATTTAGATTTATTTTTAACATAAAATAATAATAACAATGAAATAAGATTTGGCCTTTTCTAGAAACACTCACTGTAATTATGATAATAAAAAACGCAGGCAGTCGTTACCACTTACCACCCACGGCGGCATCACTTTGAGAAATCTTATTCTTGACTTTATTAGACTTTTAGTAAGTATCCTTAAAGCAAGTCTTTGCAAGTAATCACAATAATAAATTGTCTCTTATTCATATAGTTTCAATGCTTTGTATTTTTTTAAATATGGAATAGTTGCGTTTAATTAAATTTTTTCCGTTTTTTTCGCTAAGACGGAGAATAATACGTACGGCTATTAATATGTATTACTATTTTGTGATCGTTTTTCTTCGTAGCCGATGTATGTTGAATGTTGATTGAAGCATTACTTGAATGATTGTACTAGATACCCTTTAATGTTCTGCATGTCCGGAATGCAAGGAATATTGTTTACGACTCTGTCCCTTGCTTTCGTACTCGTTTTGCACTAAAGTGATTGAACATAGTTTACTGATCCCAGTCAACAATGATCTAATCATTGTATGTTAGATATAAATATAGTTCCTCTTGTTATGAAATGTTACCTTTGGTTAAGTTTGTATCACTACAAATGTGCCACCAAGTTATTCCCTGATGCTACCGTTCTTCTCAAGAGCGTACCTCACAGACGAGTGATCCAAACCTAACCAAAACGGTTAGAACGACAAATGAATGCATTGAAATGAGTATCCTCAGCGTGACGGTATATCTGTTGGTGTGTAGATGTCGGGACAGGCGCCGAGTGTCGGTAACCTAATGAGCTCGCAGCTGGCTCGTCAGTTGGTGGCGCCGTTGCCGCCCAACCCCAGACCCTACGTACGGACGCCCCGTTTGTACCACGCACTCAACACCGCTTCCCATCGATTGGCGATACCTACTCATTCTCACACCCACGCACGGAATATGGACGGTCGTGCCCAGCCCGCAGCCCACGCGCGATTATCGACGCTAATGCCGATCGTATCTTGAATTTGCTGACTACTCTAGATTCATGGCTATCAGATTAGTTCACCCGCTAAATATGGCGCTACAAAACGTCTAACAAAGATGTGCAATAAAAAACTTCAAAGAATTTTATTCGATTCAAAATATATTTATTATCCCTTACAAAGAATGATGTAAGTACAAACAGTGAATATAAAAAATTTGTATTCCATTGAGTCAGATTTTTTACTCTTTGCCATCTCTTACCAAAGTACACTGACAGGGGTAATTTTGAGCAATTTTCAATTAAAATAAGTCAAAAGTATTGGGGATCTACAGATAGATCCCTTATACTGAGTGTGCTGCAGCACAGTACCATATCGAATGACAAAGATTTCGAAGACATTTTCATAATACGATTCAGCTTGAAGTTTCTTTGTTTATTGGCAGTCATATCGCCAATACACGCAGGACTAAAAAACGCGACGATCATCGATTGAAGGGCATCTCATCCGTGGTTTTGGCTTCATTTAATTTTTATTTCAAATAATAATCACTCGCTGGACGGAATTACAAGCTATCACTGTTATTTTGTTTCTTTTCTTCTATTTTGTTAACAAAATTGTTGGCTTGCGGTGTGATTAATTGGCTTTAAATTTACTGATTCGGACAAATTGAACGGACGATGGTCGAAACAAAACTCAACATCAAGACAATTTTTCAAAATTTAACAAACTTTAATCAAAACATGGAAGTAAAGGTTAAGAGTGTGTGGTGGTGGCTTTATGATACAATTTTGGTCACTAAATCATGTGCATGCATTTTTAAATTCTCACAGATCATCGTAAGCTTAGCTATAAGGCTAACGAAATAGTCGCTTTGTTTATATTGCGACGCGATTCGGTCCAATGTTTCAACGTTTACTCTTATAACACATTTTAATATACACTGCGATTCATTAGACCGAACATGTTGAAAACTATCATAATCGTAAATATTTTGGGTGCACGGCCAGTGTAACGAAGTAGTAATAAAACATTAATTTGTATCGCTTTTGATGTCGATCCTCGTTGCAAATCGACGTGCCTGCATTGTGCTATAGTTTCATTCGTAGATCTTACATTATGTATATATTTTAATGTTGCTAGAATTGGTTATAAAATTATGTATAATGCAGTCAAGTCGATGTTTTTCTGATCCAGATGTTTACTCCAGCTAGGGAAACGACTTTTGATTCATTGTATAGAGTTGACATTGTAGAATGGAAGCTCCTTATTAAAATGAAACAAAAGTCTAATTTGCTTCTACTTTCTTTTTTTTAAACATGCTGTAAAATAATGAGGTTAAAAATATGCATCCAAAGTCGTATCAGTGCTGGAAAACAAAATGGGAACGGAAACGAGGCTCACACAAGGCGACATGCGAGAACGTCTTATTGATTTCCACAGTACGGCGGCAAACCTCCCGGAGGCGGTGCGCCGGTGGCCGGCGGCGGGGCCGGCGCCCCCCGGCGGCACCCCGACTTCGCGAAAGGAGAGGGGTACGCGGGCAGCGGGGGAGGCGCGGGCAGCCCCGGCGCGCGCTTCCCGGCCGGCTGGGGGGGCGGCTTCCCGCGCGCGCAGCCGCCCGCCCCGCCTGCCGCCTGGCGGCCCCCGCCCGGCGCGCAGCCGCCCGCCTGGACGCACCAACCCTACCAGCCGCAGGTACCTACACGCAGTGGACAGCCACACATCAAGTGATGTTCATTAGCCCTTTCAGTTATACACCTTACCAACCGGTAAAACTTAACCAACCCATAGTATTCACGGTTTCAAACTATATCTTGGTGCATGCTAGTCTCATCTGGAGTGGATAATGTCTAGATGCTACGGATGAGACTTGGAAGTACCTAGATATATCAGTAATGAATAATATCAGTAATATCATTTTCATTTAAACTAATCAGTAACCTCTCACGTTTCTTAGAAGATGTGTCACCTTTGACTTTTGCAAAATCTTAGCACAGAAGACATATTTAAAATATGTTGGTTGAATTAGCAGGTGGGCAGTGGCGTCGTGGGTCCGGGCGCGTTAAAACGCGAACTTACATTCCCCTCGGAGTGCGTGGAAGGCGCCGTGCCGGCCCCGGAGAAGCGGCGCCGGCTGACGCGTGCTGACGTCGCGCCCGTCGACGCCTGGCGGATCGTCATGGCGCTCAAGTCGGGCCTGCTGGCAGAGACTTGCTGGGCGCTCGATATACTCAACATTCTGCTCTTCGATGACAACTGCATAGGTAATTGCATCGCATCTATAGCCCGACTATGTTCTACATATAATATGATTAGTGTTATAGTATGTTGTAGTATGAGCTCGGAAGTAAAACGAGTGTCTCCTTTGTTTCAGGTTACTTCGGGTTACAACACATGCCCGGTCTACTCGATCTACTACTGGAGCACTTCCAACGTGCGCTGGCGGACGTGTTCGACGCGCCCGCCGGCGACGAGGGCCCGTGGTACGCGGCGCCGGCGGCTCCCCCCTCGCCAGCGCCCCCGCGGAGGCGCGCGCCCCCCGCGGAGCCGGCGCGCTCGCTGCGCGTGCTCTCCGGCGAGAACTACACGATGCAGTCGCGGCGGCGGCACCCCGTCACGCAGCGCGCCGAGGACGAGCCGCCGCCGCACCTGCAGCCCGAGCCGGTGGACGAGCCGGACGACGCGGCGCTCGCGCCCTGCCTCTTCGCCGGAGACTCGCCCGCGCTCGAGCACGCCGTCACCGCGCTGCGCACCGACGCGCTGCATCTGCCCTTCTGTCGCGTGCTGCCCGGCGAGCGCGCGCCCTCGCCGCCCGCCTGTACCCTCCCCGTCGCCAGCAACCCGGCGCCGCCCTGCGCGACCGCTCCTCCCGCGCCGCCCGCCGCGAGCCCCAGCACGCCGCCGCCGTGCGCGTCGCCGGCGCCGCGCTCACCGCCGGACGCGCACCAAGACAACCTGCAGGCGGAGCCGATGGAGCTCGAGCCGGAGCGGCGCGCGCCCGCGCTGCAGGTGCGCGACCCGGCGGGCGTGCTGCGGCGCAGGCGCATGGAGGACTACGAGGACGAGTGCTACACGCGCGACGAGCCCAGCCTGAACCTGGTGGACGAGACGCGCGACTCGCTCGCGCGGCGCTGCATCGCGCTCTCGAACATCCTGCGTGGGCTGACCTTCGTGCCGGGCAACGAGGCGGAGTTCTCGCGCAGCGGCGCGTTCCTCGCGCTCGCCGGCAAGCTGCTGCTGCTGCACCACGAGCACGCGCCGCGCGCCGCTCGCGCGCGTGCCTATGAGCGGGCGGCGCGCGACGACGCGGACGCTGCCGCCTGCTGCTCCAGCCTGAAGGGCGCCGCCGAGTGGTGGTGGGACACGCTGGCGGCGCTGCGTGAGGACGCGCTCGTCGCGTGCGCGAACATCGCTGGCGGGCTCGAGCTGCACCACCAGCCGGAGGCGGTCGCGCGGCCGCTGCTCGACGGCCTGCTGCACTGGGCGGTGTGCCCCGCGGCGGTGGGCGGGGACGCGCCGCCGGCCGCGGGCGCCGCGTCGCCGCTCTCGCCGCGCCGACTCGCGCTCGAGGCGCTCTGCAAGCTGTGCGTGCAGGACGGGAACGTGGACCTGGTGGTGGCGACGCCGCCCGCGTCGCGCGTGGCGGCGCTGTGCGCGGGGCTCGCGCGCGACCTCTGCCGCCCGGAGCGGCCGGTGGTGCGCGAGTTCGCGGTGAACCTGCTGCACTACCTGGCGGGCGCGGGCGGCGGCGCGGCGCGCGAGGTGGCCGCGCACGGGCCCGCGGTCGCGGCGCTCGTCGCGTTCATCGAGCGCGCGGAGCACGCCGCGCTCGGCGTCGCGAACCAGCACGGCGTGGCGGCGCTGCGCGACAACCCGGACGCGATGGGCACCTCGCTGGACATGCTGCGCCGCGCGGCCGCCACGCTGCTGCGGCTCGCCGAGCGCCCGGAGAACCGGCCGCTGATCCGGCGGCACGAGCGGCGGCTGCTCTCGCTCGTCATGTCGCAGATCCTTGACCAGAAGGTGGCGCACGAGCTTGCGGACGTGCTGTACCACTGCACGCAGAGCGGGGACGCGCCGCTCGCAGCCGCCGCCGAACTCGACTGAACTAACGCGCGGCGCGGCGCGGCGCCGCCTGACGCCGGACGCTGGACGCTAACTGTAAAGTGGTACCCCGGGGTACGTACATACCTGTAAATATAGTGTAAAGTGATGGATGCCGCGTCGCAGTGGACCGGACTTGCGTCCCGGCATTCGAACGGACGACCTGTGCGGATCGATTCTGTTATTTATGTCCACGATGTTTTATTTACGAGGATATCAATGTGCTATAATCGATTTCTATTGTTCGATTGACGAAAAATGATTGTATTATATTATCTCGTAATTTTGATTTTTATAATAAAATGGGACTTGAATCTGTTTATTCGTTTTATGATGGAGATTTTTATACCGAGTACCTTTAGCGCGTATCTATAAGAGGACCGTAGTTGACAGTGTGAGGAGCTTATGTGGGATATAAGTTTAAAATTAAGTTTAATGTGAATTATTACAATAATCTATAATATATTGAAATTGAATCTGATCTTTATTTTTTTTATCGATTGGCATTTTACTTTCTTTCCATACCTCGGTACTAACACTAATAGTCCCTTTAAAATTTAAATTTCTCGCAAAATTTAAAAAACTTTAAACAATTACGATCGCTAGCATTGAATAAGGCTGCGTGCTGATTGCAGGTACATAACGTAGGTGACAGCATGAAACCTTTTTCGTGTGAAGCCATTACCTGCTTAAAATATTTGAGCAGCCAGTAATAGGTCAAGAAGACAATAACTAGGATAGCTTCCTTTTTCAACTTCTTTCTAAACTGCTGACATCTTTCATCAGCTGTCCGTGAACCATAAATGTTTGGTAAATAAAATTGATAAAAGCACAATTTTCGTAACGCAATTAAAATAATTAATCTCACAGTTTTAAAAGTAATGCCGTTGATAAAATAGCTTTTAGAACTCACATGTTGAGTGGTACCAATAAATATATTTGATGGAGTGTCAATCCAGCGATAGTAAAAAAATATACAAAGTTTTCGATGGAGCTATACGAAAGAAGAGAAGAAAAGATCTTGATGACACCAATTCTGTGGTCACTGATAAAACCAACAGCGTAAGTTTACGATTGTTTTACAACAATAAAATGGAGGGTTTCTTTAATCCAACACGTGACTTCTACTTACATGTGTGCACTTTTAGGGATGCCAAATGAACCCTGGACGTAACGCTTCTAGCAAGACGAGTCTTCAGGACTTGACAGCACAAGCAATAGATGGTCTACCAGATGGCGACAATATCGGGTAAAGTTTGTAGATTGTCCACTGTACTGTAGAACTGTAGCAACTGTGTTTTATTTTACCTATTGGACAATAATGTGAAGGGCAATACGAGTGAGGAACGGTGGGTAGCTACATACGTGGTGGGTCCGACAACACGTAAATACTCGTTTCATCAGTCTGAAAGTCTAATTGTGTGCTATTTTAACACTGATCGAAGTGCACGATGGCCATAAATATTAAACACTTCTCTGTATGCACATATTTTTGTGCAGACATTGCACAAAACTCATCTATTACCAAACTGATAGAAAACTTACAAAGAAAATTTTTTGTACAGTAAAACCCCCAGGCTTAGAATAAACACATGTCTACACACAAATGTATGTTCTTGAGCATGCAAGGCTACAAAAATAAATAGCTTCGAGCCTATCATTGTCATCAGAATCTTGGTTTTATTTTTCAATATTTTGGTTCTATAGACGCTATAGTCTAAACATAATGTACACTAACCGTCGTATTATAAAACGTGAACTAAAGTTTACACCTGGGTTATAATAATTATCTTATTACTTATATTCGTTTACTGTGGGATGGGAATGAAAGGTTAAAGGTTGGTTCTACTTTAACCAGGAGGAGAGGCAGCAGTCCCCATATCTCAAAATCGCCGCATGAAGGTCATCGTGCTACAAGGTCACCCCGTCGCCACAGGCGTCCAACGTAGGTAGATTTTAAACTTTATGAACAATGTTACTTATGAGTGCAAAAAAATATTAATGCTGTTACATTAGAGTGCATAATAGTGGCGGTAATCAATTCAACAATTGAAATGTTTACAGGAGAGAAGGCATATCGCTTGCATTGAAAGCGGGAATGGCATCGACGCCTCGATCGATAACGCCACCACAGGTATATCAAATTCCTCAGGTATGGTACGGTCGTCAGTGACAAAACTAGATGAATATTTCTGGTAGGCCTAACATATTAGGTAATGTTAGGTTCAAATATTTCTTAAAACAGCTCACTTTTGTCCAAAGGCATTTCCGAGCTAAAACTGGTGGGTAAACAAATGGTGGACAACCACACAGCACTTTTTATTTTTAATTTAAAATAATTTGTATGCATATTTCAGGATGGTGATGACGTTACTGAAACTGCACCAATAGAACAAGATTCTCTGATATATGCTTTTCTAGAGGAAGCTATTAAGATAGACAAAAAGAAGTGAGTTTAAATCCTAAATTCTCTATAAATTATTTTGACTATAAATCTATAAATTACTTTGACTGTCTATTTACCGTGCCGTGGGGAACAAACCCATGAAGATGCTATAATAATATGTAAGCTTGAAATGTGGAATATTTTAGCTTAATGGAATCTTATCTCACGTGGCGATGTAGCGTATCACAGACTACGAAGATATCTCATATACCGATTACAATTTTCTACGATCGCATGGCTTACATTTCATAAGAAAACTGGTACTTAGGTAGGTAGACCAGTTTTAATTTATTTTATCTCGAAACACTAGTACAGCCAATTTGTTTTACACGTTTGTAGACATTGTCATAGTCGTCGTCGTCACGAAGAGAGGTGCCACAGCCGTGACCACGACAGGTCGGAAACCCGTGACCATCGTCACAGGCACCGTAGACATCACGATATTCCATCTAGGGAACGAGAAAAGTAAGCCCTTTTTACTTACTATATCTACTACTCACTCTTGCTACCTTTGCTCTTCAACTTCTTACTCCAACCAATTTTACAAGAGGCTTCCATGAGGTCTCTGAACAGATCATGCACAAAAACAGGAAAAACCATAACCATCAAGAAGGTCTTTATTCAGTAAAATCACAGGGATCACTTCAAACGTCTCATATATTCATAGGTTCTAGGTGAATCCACCGCCAGTTCGTCTCGACCAGGGGCATTATTCACTATGAAAATAAGAGATTCCTTGCCACAAACCGTGAAACGTCAAAACTTGATGTTGGGCTTTATTTTATACCACATAGGAGATATTTAGCCCTGACCGTATGACAGCGGCTGCCTTGTCTTAGCTGTGATCGCGGTGCAAATGGTCATAGTGAATAAGGCTCCAGGCGCGAAAGTAGGCACCTACCTACCTATCTGATTTAGTAGAATTTTGTTCGAACAGGCGAGTCAAAGACAAATCGCCGTCACCAGCCATTGAGCAGACCATACTTCTCGAAACGTTTGCGAAGCTCTGCGCACAGATGAGTGAGAAAACCGGTCAATATTCAAAAAACACCGTGGTAAGTGCTATTCGTTAGTTTAGTAAAACCTTGTTGGACTAAGAAAATACACATAATATGTAACTACTAGTCCCGCCCCGCGGTTTCACCCATCCATCCACACTTACAAGCTTTCGCATTTATAATAGTAGTAGGATATATTTATGTTATAGCCAAAAACTCAAAGCCACAAATCTTTACAATGCGAAGTGACATCGCGTCATGACATGTACGAAGAACGACACGCAGTGAGACAACGAAGTAATGAAAGATCTCGAGAGAACGGTACACCTTCAAGAATTCGCAGTCAGGAGCACTTTCAACAGCAACGCACCTCCGATAAGACAAGGCAGGACTGCTGCTGCTATGAGAAGGAACGAACTAAATATACCAGTAAGATGGATGTGACTCGTAGACGGGACGAAGACGACAGATATCGCGAACTTCCACCAGAAACAGTTCCTACAAGAACCTTCATAAACCGCTATGGAGATCGCCCACCCGAAACAGTTCCTACAAGAACCTTCATAAACCGCTATGGGGATCGCCCACCTGATTATCGCGACTATGATAGAGAACGAAGATACGACGAGGATAAAAAGAGATTATGCGAGCAAAATACTAGCAGAAGCTTCGATGTTCACAGGGACAGTTACGACTATGAAAAGTGCAGGCGCACGGCTCGAAGCGATAACAAAGACAAGCGCTACGACGAGAAGTACTACGACAAACCCATAGATCGGAACTTTGTGAATAAAGTGCGGTCGAGGCGGAACTTGGAGAGATGTGACAGGAACTCGGTAGTGTCCCGTGACGATGAGTTTAGGGAAAGAGACAGATATTCAGAACGGGAGAGAGACTCGGGATTGAGCGTTGCAGATGGCGAAACCAGCACTCTAAGCGGACGAAGTAACTACTTGCGGGTTGTCAAGGTAATATTTATCAGTAGGTAATTACTGACAGACTGAGTCAAGTATTGAAGTCTCTAGTCTCATAGTGGAAGGGGATGCTTGAACAAGCGACTGTGGGATAGCACCAGTCAGTGGGCACGCCAATACTGCGGTCACCAATCTCGCCTGCCTGACTACGGCATACGGCAGATCTCAATATTTTTTTTCCATTCTGTATAAACTAAAAAAAGGTAAGGGAGGTCTTTGCCCAGTAAGCAGATACATGATCCGCAGAAAATAAAATTAAGGAGTACCTATAGGTTAGCTTCTCGTTTAAGCTGACGAAGATGATGAGTGCAAGAGGGAAACAAAATATGAATTGTTTTCATAATAATTTATCTGCTCTCGCTTGACAGATTTATGGTTTAATTACTTTATGTTGCAATTTCCAGCAAGAAATATCAGAGCAACGTGAAGCAATGGATAAGATGATGAAACTATGGAAGGAGCTAATGAGGTGTTTCAAAGGAGTCTCACAAAGCAAAGACAAAGCTATGGATGTACGTACCAGCTCATGAATTCTAACACCTAGTAATGCGGTCAGAAAGCTACCACTAGACTCACTCAATATTATGCCACCTAGTCTAGTACCCATGCATTTTGCTCGAGCATCCTTGTTCTGTTCGTGTGCATTGATTTTGAACTATTTTGTAGGAATCTGTGGAAAATGTGCAAGAATCGGCGGCCGCTCAACTACAATTGTGGCGAGAGTGTATGCGTAGATACGAAACGGTCGCGCGAGATGTGGGTGATACAGACGCCAGGCTTATGGTAAGGCTGACTTCAGCTATCGTTTAAAGCTTATAGCCGATACATAAACAGCAAGATGCCGGTAAACTTCATGCTCACATGCACGATTAGTTGCTACTTACGAACAAGAAATTTATTCGTAGGTTGCTACCATACTCTTGATTTTATTGTACAAAAACAAAACGGAATAGAAAACTGAACAGCCTGAAATATTGAAGGGGCAATGACAGTCTAATTATAATGATAAAAAAGTGGTAACTTTAAGTGGCTGACACCCGAATACTCAAACGCTACTTAGATTTGAGCACGTCTCAAGAGACGAGTTTTTGACAGATTTTCATTAAAAACTGTCAAAAAAACCGCGACTTGCGACGTGTTCAACTTTGAGATGCGTTTGAGTATTCGCGTGATAAACTTATAATTTGAAAGGCGATGAAACTAAATTTTTCGTTGCTTTAATAATTTAGAAAGATTGCTCATATTAACTGGTTAATTCCAGGAGGAAATAAACAAGCAGCGTTCTGAGATGACTGAAATGGCGAGCATGTGGCAGGAATGCCTGCAGCGGTACAGAGACATGAGCAAAGATTTCAACACTCTCAAACAAAAGGTCTGTAAAATCCGTAGGAGAACCAAGGTAGCCAGGTTCTTCGAGCTCGAAGAATTGACAACCGCTGGGGAATAAAGGTTCTCGAATGGCTACCACGAACTGGAAAACAAAGTGTGGGACGCCCTCCTACTGTTTGGATCGCGGAAAGTCGGTGGATGGAAAAGGCTCGGAATCGTTCTCCCTGGAAACGTATACCTAGGGGAGGCCTACGTCCAGCAGTGGACATGTGTAGGCTGATGATGATGTAGAAACAAACGTTTTATTTGTATATACTTTTTGCTATTTCAATATCTCAAAAATTATGAACTGCATATTGAGTGCTTCTCTTTATGGTACACAGGTAATATCGATTACCGAGAACCAGAGACCTCCTTAATAGCTTGGCTTGTCAATTATCGGGGTGTGTGATATATTGTGCTTATAGTTGGCGACGCCGGAGAGTCCGACGCGACTGCCGGCGCCTCCGCTGGTGTGCGCCGAAGGAGAGGGCTCAATGGGCGCACCAACCCCGCATTACCGCATACTGCCGTCTCACTACCCACAGGTTATATATTATTATATTAATCACCTCATTTTGCAGTACGATGCATGATACATACTTCGTCCGCTTCAAATAATTTCACCTGAAACCTGTCACCAAGGAGTTTTCATGCCCTACACCTTACCTTGGAATTCTTTACGTGTGTTGTCTGGTTACACGCCACACATACAATATGTAGTGGAGCTCTCTTATTAATATAATGAAGATGCTTGGGAGACGGCAAACAACCCTAAGGAATCTGGCCAAGATAGGGAATTGGGAAAAGGGAATAGGGTATGCCGAGCCACCACGCTTGTCAGGCCATGCTGTTGACCATTTCTACGACATCCAGGTGTGATGAAGTGATCCTATTGTTTCAGATGAGTGCGGTTCCTAGCGGCGGCTACCCGTGTCCAGGGTCTGTGCTGCGCGGGCGTGCCTCGGCTCCCCCAGCGTGGTGGTGGGGAGGCGAGCTGGAGTCGCCGCGACGTCGCTCCTCGCCCGAGTCGCGCGGCTCACGCGACCGCGACCGCGACACACGTCATCGACACAAGGACGTTAGAGGTAATCCTGTCCCACTCCTTAAACTACGATGTGTGAATGTTTGTGGCTCAATCACGCCCTATCGCCCTAACCAATCAACCGAAAGGGTTGAAACTTATATACTCACATCGCATATCTGACAGGCTAGTAATTCTTATGTCGGGTTTCCGCTTGCCGAGGCTCGGCAAGCGTCCGCAAGCCCCGAGCGTTCACAAATCGCAAACGTATCGTAACGTATCCCTTGTTTGGCGTGTAAACGCGTCGCAAGCGTTTGCCGCAAACGCGCTTTGATATAAGTATTGTGTTCAATAACCGACACGACTGGATCGGCGAAAGGCGTCGACGCTAGCCGATCCTTGACCAGCATGGAAATGAATGCATCATTATAATAGCCCGCGGTTTCGATAGTGATAGCTAAGATTATACAAATTGTAATAGGTAAAACATAAAATCTACTACAAGTTGAGAACGTCTTAAAATAACGCGTCGTGTTACAGATGAAACAAGATATAAAGGGAAATCTTCGAAGCCCAGCGCAGCTCGTTCCGAACACAGGCACAGAAAACGGTGAAAACGAAAGCTCTACCAACGAAAATTTATTGTAAATGGAAACCGATATCTAATCGATAGATTTACTATAAGTGTCATGTGGTCCCCAAAATTTACTTTACGTATTTGTTTGTACCTGTGTTTTACTGTTTTTGAATGGTTTTATAAAAATTGCTACCAATAAACATTAAAATTGCAACAAGTTTTTTTTACAAACCTGAATTTAACAATTTCTGTTGAAACCTTTCTTTTCTAAAACTGCTAGTGATTTGGTCTCGATGTTTTTGCAACTTCGTTGTATTCAACACTTCTGTTATCATCACCTATATCAAAAAGAGCATAATTTTCTAAATGTTAAATGTGTTACTTACCTATATTATAAGTATAAAACCTAAGGTATGTACTTTTACGCTATTAAAAGCTGTACGATGTTTGAGACGTGTAGGGAAAGTTATAATGAATGGTGCTCATAGGTTCTGATATTGCTGTGGGTTTGGTACGGCTTCGGTCCTTGAACAATCGTTAGGTACCTACAGTTTACAGTCTGATGAAGATAGAAGAAAGATGAACATTAGAACGAAGAGTGAATCTATACAAAGAATATTACTTAGGTATTTTAGAACATTTGCTTTCGTTTGCGCTTCGTTAGGAAGGAGTTGTGCAGGTAAATGTTACCTAGGTAAAGCCTAGGTAATCTAGCTCGGGTTATGTAGCGTCTGCGCAAAACAGCAAGGAATGGATTGCTGAGATTTTAAATGAAGGTGCAATAAAACATACATTTCAAGTACATAATTTCATTTTGTTTTTAACAATCTTAATTTGAAGTATGTGCATATGTATGTATCTACCCACTTACATATTTTAAAAACTATATAACCTACGTATATTGCCATAGAGTTATAGAGTACCTATGTATAAGTAGTTCTGAAAAAAAAATCTTAGGTAAAGATTTTAGTCACTCTTTTTCTGGTTAGACACTACTGCCTCGGACAATTTCCACAGCTTCTCCGCCATTTCATCGTTCATGGCGTGCGATGCTGAGGCCACCTCACGGCAGTCGGCGAAGTATTTCCCAGTCGTTTCGTTTAGTTGCTCTGACACTGCCAGGTGTATGGAAGTCTGTGCACCTTCTTTCGCCGTTCGGAAGAACAATCGAATAAGAAACTTCGTCATCAAATCCTTGTCTCGAAATATATCCGTGTTAACCGCACCGGGGTGCAAGCAGTTGACTGTAATCCTGGTTCCTGTCAAAATTTGGCTTAACTTTCTAGTGAACAGGATATTAGCGAGCTTGGTGTCTGAGTAAACTCTGAGACGGCTCAATGCAGTCCGAGCCTGCTTGTCGAATAGCTCCAAATCTATCTTCCCGACCCTGTGCATTAAGGAAGAGACGTTCACGATGCGGCTTGGCGCAGAAGTTTTCAGAAGCGGCAGCAGAGTTAAGGTTAGAAGGAAAGGCGAGAAATAGTTCACTTGAGTCTCGTAAGGAAGGTTGTCTTCCGTCAGAAAGTTCCCTACGTTCCCCGTGCCGGCGTTGTTAATCAAAACGTCCAGTCTCGTCTCGGATTTCAAGATATCGTCGGCAAAAGCACGCACTGACTTAAACGACGCCAAGTCCAAAGGCTTAAATAATATGTTCTGATTTCCGGTCGATTTGATAATAAGATCCCGAGCTATGGTCCCTCGCTTGTGATCTCGACATGCAAGTATCACCTTCGCCCCTCGCCTCGCCAGGTCCTCGGCCGTTTCGAAACCGATTCCAGTATTGGAGCCGGTTATTACGACAACTCTGTTGATCATTTTCTCTGTACAGTTACAAATTCCGCATGAGAATTTATAAAAGAATTTTCCGATGATGAGCAAAGTTAAAGCGATTATTATTAGATACATTTTAAAGAAGTATTAAGTCAGTATTGAATTATAGCGGCTAGAAGCGCCTCCAATTTTTCTGAAGATTTATGATGTCAATGATGAAAATAAGTTCAACTCTCACGTACCTAAGTAATTCTGATCGATAAAAAGTGTGTTAACACAGTCACAATATCTACACCACTAGAACGTTAGCAGCGGATTTCTTGTACTACAAAGGACACACTGTAATTAGACACTTTGGACAACAGCTCTACACAACACAGGCGGGCAATACAACTTGTAAGTACTAATGATATTGTAGTACTAACCAGAGACTAAACCCACGTTTAGCATTTAAGGCGGCGCGGCGAACGCAATGCGCTTAGCTTAGATGAGATTTATGCCCCTTGCTTCACACGTCGGCCTTTACGATGAAATGGAAACAAACCGCAACGTATTTTTTTTTTGCCAATTTTATAATTATCACGAATGAAACGTTGAACTAAATGAATCTAGGCCCGAAGATTCGTCTAGTTCTATGTTCAAGTTCAAAGTGTGCGTTTTGTAAAAAGTAACCACATTGGTTTTAAACCATTAATTATTTATCATAACGTCAAAATGTTTTCCCATATGCATTTATCTCCAAACATAATGGGACCAAATTAAGAGTTATATTATGCGATATGTATTTTCTATAGACGCGGTTATTTTCCATACATAGAAATTAATTTCATCATCATCATCATAGAAAAACCAAAGGTTAAACGAACATCTTTTTTCCTTGTTTTGTTATATTCTAGCTAAATCAATTAATATTTTCTATCTAACTTTCATAGGTCCAACCTAGGTACCCCGTAAACTTCGCGACATTTTTAGGCATGTTGTAGCAATACTAGCAATGTGTTGTACCTACTTTGCCCTTATTTTGTCTATGGACGTCGCGAGGGAAATTTGAATCACTGTGTGTATGCAAGCGTGCGATTTGTTATAATTAATTCTAATATTCTAATCAAAGTTCAATGGAAAGTGATCGGTTGATATTACTTACTTTAATAATGATACGCTTATCCGTTTAACGACATTATGACTTTATTGAAATGTAGGTAATAACAAAATTCCAGTAGGTACTTAGTAAAAGATAAGGCAAGTCCGTTGAATGCCCTATCTACACTACTACTGAAATGACGCTGAACTTAGGTTATGCGTCGAAAGGCACGTTCTTTATGTCGGCTTGAATTGTTGGTTTCCATTTTACATCATATTTATAAAAACCATCAGGAACCTAACCTAACCCCCATACCATAGCGTATGTAGTACCTGTACCTAATTAATTACCTATACAACAGACCTATGTACCATTATCATACAAGACATTATTATGTCTTGTTTAGATTATAAGTAAGTCAAGTTCAAATTTGTATAATTTTAGGTGGATAGGTGGGTGGATGTATTGGCTGTATTCTTATCAATTGTAGACCAGTACACCTACATACCTACCCTCTCTCTCTCTCTTTCTTCTTCATTCATACGTTCATGCCGCCCGATATTTGTACTTACCTTATTTGCGGATAACGGTGCTGATTGCACTTGAAGAACTACATACTTAGTACCTATTTATTGTAACATGTGAGTGTAATTGTTTGTTATCCTAAATAAAAACAATACAATTATCCACTATTTCTTAGTAAACTAAAGTTAGGTCATGTGACACTGGGCGGGTTCGAATGATAGCGTTCTGGTGGAAAAGCAGCCTGTTGGTCGAACTCCACAATAATAAATAAAGTTATGCCTACTTTTTGAAATTTTGAATGGATCTCCTACTTTGTTATTAATTTTCTCATATGTTTCACGCTTTATGATAAAGGGGGAATAAAACAATAGATAACTTTCCAATAGGTATGTTTTATCATTAGAACAAATCCACTTTCCATCAATGGCTTCTTAATACAAATTACTTATAACTACAATTTAATTAAAGTCTAAATAGAGTAAAACTTTGTAATTTTACTTAAAAAATTACAAAATCATGTGGGTAGTGCGTTTGTTTGTTTAACAGTATTTTATGTAGTTCCTGAAAATAAATTAAAATGGAAGATTTCATTATAGGTTTATGTTACAGTTTATATCAGTCTCCGGTTAAACTTTCAAGTCTTTTCGCTGTCCAAAACGTTCGGACACGATGACTTCCAAAGCTTAATTTTAATAGACTAACAACAGACATCTTTTCTTAGGTATCTAATCATATTGACTTAATAACTTACCTTACTACACTAAATGAGAATAGATTGACTCAAAGGAAAAAGGCGTTAGTAAATATTGGTATTCAATTAAAAGTCTGTAGAAAGCCAGAACTTGTATAACCGGTGCCAATAAAGAAATGAATCTTTTCAATCTCTCGCTCACATACATTATTTCTTTTATACATACATACCTATATGGGCTATATGATTATTTTAATCTGGGCATGTATAATCATTTGGATTTTATTTAGATTTGATTGATTATTTTATTTTATTTGATTTGTGCAATGAGTTTATTAAACATTAAATTCCTGTAGTTCAATTTAAATTATTAATATGAATATGATATTTATCATAGGGCATTATACTCTGAGATACCAATGAGTAGTTGATTGTTATTTATTAGAACTTTTGTTTGATTTGATAAAACTTATATTTATGTATGGCTTACACGTTATTTTCGTTACCTGGAAGGAATGCAGAGCCTACAACACAAGTCTTTATGACTTAGTGTAGGTTCTGTCTACAACACGATAATAACCAGCCATTAACAAGATTATAAATGTTTTGATGAATATTAGGTACTATTTTTCTTGTTTATTACTGTGTTTTATGTGCAATGTTTTCTAAAATAAATAAATTATTATTATTTTTGTTCATAGGACTGTGTTACCCGCCGGAATGTCCACCACTTGTTAGGTACCTCTTGCCTGTGCTCTTAACTACTTCCTTGCCTCGTCATTTATAGATTTCTACTGATTTTCAAATAGGACCTCCGTCATTTTGAAATATTTATTTGCTAGTTTTCTTCTGCGATTATGCTCGTGTTGAAGGTAACCGGATAAAAATTAGTATTTATGCTATTCCAGCTCGCGGACACATGTTCAAACATATAAAAACTTTTACATTGAAAATATTACCTAGTAGAAAAATTTAAATTATATGTAAACATACCTACTCAATACAAATTATATATTACAATTGGTAGCCTTGTTGCCAAGATATGATTTGGACTCGTTACAGTTTACTTTCGCTATTCATGTTTGGGTATATCCTAAACATAAATAGCGATTAAAATATAGGTATTATTGGTAGATTATGAAAGACAGGATATTATAGTTAGAATAGGTTATACTTAGATCAAAACCTTGATATATCCGTGTACGCCCACAAGAAATTATTGAAACAAAATGTTTATGATAAACTTACAATTTGAGGACCTAAATAAATAAACAAAGAAAAGTAGCTATAACACTATTTTCTTATAGAAATAACATAGGTAACTTGATTTATATTTTTAGAATTTTTATAAAACAAGAAAATATTTACAAAAAGCAAAGTTTTATAAACAAGTCTTAAAATTACATCATTCGTTAAAATAAATAAATTTTAGATCTTTGAGGCATACTTCACAGAGTTTTTTGCTTTGTTTTTTGTTTTGTAATTTGTCAGAAATTATCGTCGAAAGATGGAAGGGAATCTGGATGGATGGACTGGTCAATATTTGTTATTTATATTACTTAAATATTAAAATTACTAATTTCAATAACGTTAATACAGTGCTTCTCGCTTGCACGTTTCAGCATTTATGAAACTTTGTTTGGAAAAAAATATATTTTCAAAAATATAGCGATGAAAAATCAATTTTTACTAGTTTTTTTTAGTTTTGTACGAGTATCAAACTTTTAGGTAAGAAAACGATATTGTCGCTGTACCTTTTTAAATATATTCTCCAATACTTGGTTGTTTGCGATTTTTCATAACAAGCACATGTATAACATGCTGAAATGCGAGAGCGAGAAATTGTTTGACGGTTGTCAGCCTGTAAAACATCTTTACTGACGTAGGTAAATCGAGCCCGCGCAACCAACGTAAAAAAATGGAAGATTCGCGGGATTTTCGGGGTCAGAAAACCGACGGGATCCCGGGATTGTAATTCCGTAGCTGTATGTAACTGTGAAATATGCCTGTTTCAACTTCCAACAACACACGGTAAGCATTTGTTTCACTCATATTTTCACTAATGTCAGCAGTCACGTTGATTCAATAAGCCTGAAAATAAAAAAAAATACATTAGGTAGGTACGTATTGTTAACGATAATATTATGTAAATTTTAATGAATAATAATGAGTATTTGGCTCAGCATGGCCTTTCAGTTCATTTTCAGAAACAGTTCATTTTATAATATTAAGTACCAAATTGACAAAAAATCCAGTAAAATTGATTTACCACTCATTTTTAAAACAAAAAAAATTGATTATCTACCACTCATTTTTAAACAAAACACGGAAAATACAAGTGATTGTAGGTAGGTAGGTAGTTAGTATGTAATATGTATACATACCTAAATGCGACCAATTTAGAATCAATGGTGTCACATTATTGAGTAACAATAATAATTTGCAGATATTTTTTCGAAACAACCTTTTTGCGAAGGTTTTCGGAACGCATTGTTAGCAGATAACATGTGGCGACAGCATTTTAATTCATTTAGCAATTTTTGCTGATAGAATTCATACGAAATCGCCACAAATGCTTAAGCAACTTTTTCGTGGCATCGTTAGGTAGGTAGGTACATTTACATTCCTAAACATTTTATTCGGCAATGGCTTTTTTTATCCTACTAATATTATAAACGTGAAAGTTTGTAAGTATGAATGGATGGATGGATGTTTGTTACTCTTTCACGCCGGAACGGCTGAACGGATCTGAATGAAACTTGGCAGAGAGGTACATTATAGTCTGGAATAACACATAGGCTACTTTTTATCCCGTAGGAATACTGGGATTTAAATCTGCGCGGGTGAAACCGCGGGGCGCAACTAATGTAAAATAATCTTTGCTGAATATGCTGATGTCTCGATTTTGACTTGCATAGGCAGGTAGGTAGTTACAGAATTGAAAATCCATACATTAATTACCTCGAAATGCCACAAACAATATAATTGGACAATAAAACAAACATTTTGTACAAAATTTCCTTTTTTGTGGATATTTCGTTTACGAAACCCTTGCGGACGATACGATTGCAGCTAGAAATTGCCAAATTAGCTCTCTCTTTAAACGTTAATATCATATGGAACTATATAAAAAAGGTTCTTTATTAGCGTTAATATCATATGGAACTATAGGTTCCTAAATAAAGAAAAGACGATTACCTTTACTCCATACGCCATCTCATAGCCCCCCTTGCTCTGCATTTGGTTTTGCATCGAGTGCAGCAACGATGGCGGCATGTCTGCATCTGAAGACCCTGGAATTCAGATAAATGTACTATAAATTTATGGAATTCCTTTCTAAATCAGTTTTTATGCCTAACTCTAGAAATAGAATTTTAAAAGCCGCTCAAAAAAATCAAACGCATTTGTTCAGTAGGTACCTACAATAACAAGGATCATTTTGAAACGCTTAAACCTAAACTATAGGAGAATCTAGACGAACCGCCAGTTCTTCGCGACCAAGGGTAAGTCAAGTAAGTACCCTTAAAATTTGGGATACTAAGAACAGATATAAGAAAAAGTACATAAAAGCATTTTTCAAGATCTTTGTGCATTGAGACAACTGCATAATGTAGAGCGTTCACGGTGCAGGTTGCAAGCAGGTGAAAATATAAAAAAACCTAAACACCATCAAATTCTATCACCAGCAGTGGTACTATTACGTAATGACCACATGCAGACATAACGTCTAGAAATAACAATAATTAACTATAATAAAAAAGCGCTCGCCTAATTGAGGGCAGCACGCATATCTGACACGATCTCAGTAGCCGCAAGGGCCACTCCTGCTACTCGCACAACTTACAAGAATTAAATTAATCAAAATCAATATTGTTTCGGACAAAGAATGACACCAATTTTCCAAAGCAACAGTTTTGTTGGAATGTTTGCTTTACTACTTTTCGTACTTTTACAGATCTTGCACCCAATCATTGACTATCTAACAAGTTCCCTACCAAGAATTTTAGCGTTACTAATAATAATTACGTGATGAAGCTTTGGTATCTACGAAAGCCTAACCTATCCATACTAAGATATACCTACAACTTACATTTGTAAGCATTTTCAGACGAGAGACGACCTTCCGTAGATAGGAATAAAAGCCTCATATTTAGAAACCCATTGCAACAAAGAGTTTCCTTCACCAGGCCTAACCTTCAATTATAAAACAAGATGATGATAGGTAATAATGACAGAAGCTACTTCACTTCAATGCCAAAACTTTAAACTTTTTAAATTGCTCTGCGATTGCCTGTCGATATGAGTCACCTCAGTTCAAGGTTGGCGGAGCGACCTTAGAGCCCCTTATATCCTGTATCAAGTATCGCTTTTAACATGGTTTTAACTCACGATTATAGGCTATGGCACTAGATGATGCATAACGCACTGAGGGTTGCTGGTAATTAGGTGTCTATAGTCGGTGCCAAAAAAGTAGCCGACATAGCTTTCAGAATCAGCAAGTTGAAGTGGCAATATGGGCAGGTCATATAGCTCGAAGAACTGACAACCGCTGGGGAATAAAGGTTCTCGAATGGCGACCACGAATAGGAAAGCGAAGTGTGGGACGCCCTCCTACCCAATGGACTGACGACATTGTTATAGGATCGCGGGTAGTCGGTGGGTGGAAAGGGCTCAGAATCGTTCTTCCTGGAAGCGGATAGGGGATGCCTATGTCCAGCATTGGACTTCTCTGGGCTGATGATGATCATGAGTCGGTGCCAAGTAAGGTGGCAATACGTGTCATTCACCGACCCTTACCACGATCAGACCCTCATCACCTACCGGCGCCAAACAAGCAAATTAATTATTTATGAAAAGCTAACTCAGAATTACTTGTTAGATTAGATTATGAAGTTAGTTATATAAGGTTAAACTAGTGGCTCTGGGAGCTGTAGACCTCGCGAGCATACTAAAAGTGAGCTATTTGAGGAATGTAATGTGCAAGTGCATTTTCTGTTTTGTGATTTTTTTGATCTTTTTGATTTTTTTTTGCATCATCTTATGTAGAATGAGGTCCTTTGTGTTTATCTCAAATTTGATTGAAAACCATCGATTGTTTGATGAGCTATCCTGTTCATCATGCTGAAGATCCTTATCAGATCTTCGCCAAACTTTTATAAGACCAACTTATAGTTACTACCTTTCAAATAAAAAAAGAATAATCGAAATCGGATCTCATTTGGTGGAGATATCCAGTATATCAAATAGCCCCCTTTTTGCCCTTTTTTTGGGGGAAGTACCCCTCCAATCAAAAATCCCCGACGACAAAAAATTCTAAAAAGTCATATAACCTGTGTACCAAGTTTCGTCCAGATCGGTTGAAAAATGCGACCTGTAGAGGAGAACAGACAGACAGACAGACATCCGGACAAACGCATTTTTGGCCAATGTGGAAACTGAGACGCTTCGCTCGCTCGGTCAATAAAAAAGATTTCTAGTTTTTTCGGCAGCTTTTTTTTTTAAGTTTTATTAATTTTTAAGTGTATCCCAAGGTAGTTGCATCGGAAGTGTGCTATAATCCATCTATGAGCTTTGAAATTCGTCACGACCATTGGCGTTAACGAAGGCGCATTAAGGCTCCGGCGACAGCGGCTCGCAATTTCGAGGTGCGATTGGCTATTATTTCATTTTATTTCATTTCGGGGAGGTTGTTTGAAAGAATAACTGTAAAGTGACACGCATAAATACTGTTCGAACACAAATAATACAATAATATAAGGGAAACATGCCCGAATCAGAAATCATTTTGGTATTAGTATGTTTGTTCTTATTTATTTCGCCGAACCTGTTCACAGCCTTACTAGAACACATTTTCAGAAAGTTACATTGGTTAAATATTGGCATAAACATCAACGGTGACTATCTAAATAATTTACGGTTTGCAGATGATATTGTTTTGCTTGCAGAAAACCATACACATCTAGAGTACATGCTGAATACACTAGACGAAGAGAGCCAGAGATGTGGATTGCAAATGAACCCGAATAAAACATTTGTTATGACCAATGGAGCACAAACTGCTATCGCTGTCAAGTCAAGGAATATAGAGTATGTAGAAGAGTATATATATCTGGGGCGAATAATTTCGTTCAAAGATGCTACACGCCGAGAAGTGGAGAGACGAATAAAGAAAGCATGGAGTGCATACTGGTCGCTTAAAGAAGTATTCAAGTCAAAAATACCTATCAAATTGAAGAAGAAAGCTATGGACACCATAGTCTTGCCTACTCTACTCTACGGATGTCAAAGCTGGGCACTTAATAAAGATACTGTTCACAAAATTAAAGTCTTCCAAAGAGCCGCCGAAAGGAGCATGTTAGGACTGAAACTCACTGACAGAAAGAGAAACAGCGACATACGAAACACAACTAAAATTATTGACGCCACAGAAATGGCATGTAAACTAAAGTGGAGATGGGCTGGACATGTAGCACGGGCAAAAGATGATAGATGGAGTGAAAGAGTCCTTCACTGGTACCCCAGGAATACAACACGGCCGCGAGGAAGGCCGAAGCGTCGATGGCGCGATGATATTATGGGTGTAGCGGGTGCTACTTGGACACGTCTAGCCCAACAAAGGACTGACTGGAAAGGGTTGGAGGAGGCCTATGCCCAAAATTGGGCATCCCTACTATGATTTTATGATAAAATGATTAAATGTTCAAAATAATATAATTACAATTTAGGAAGAATAATAATTAATAATGGAATAATAATTAATATACGAATATAATTTATAATAATGCATGCCACCTCCATTAGATTTATATTTTTAATTTTTATATGTGTTGAACTGTAAATGAATTGTAAATATTGAAGTTGGGAAATAAATGGCTTATTATTATTATTATATGTTTGTTCTTACGTTTACCTAATACCAAAATGATTTCTGACTCAAGCACATTTCCCTTATATTATTGTATTATTTGTGTTCGAACAGTATTTATGCGTGTCACTTTAGAGTTATTCTTTCAAACAACCTCCCCGAAATGAAATAAAATGAAATAATAGCCAATCGCACCTCGAAATTGCGAGCCACTGTCGCCGGACCCTTAATAAACATTTGTTTCTGTAATTAAAAACAAATCAAGGAGTTTGATCTTGAAGCGAAGGTTTTGGAACGCCTGAGATTTTATGAGCAAAAGCGCCCGTGTTTTACAATAGAGGTTTTACTGCTGGGTAGAGAATAAACCTGTGTTAAGGCGGGCTTTTTTATCACTACATAGTTTAGAACAAAGTCGCTTTCTCTGTCCCTATGTCCCTATGTATGCTTAAATCTTTATACTACGCCACGGATTTTGATGCGGTTTTTTTTATAGGATAGAGTGATTCAAGAGGAAGGTTTATATGTATAATACATGCATGATATAATAGAAAAACAATGTGCACCCGTGCGAAGCAGGGGCGCGCGGGCGGATCGCTAGTTCTGTATAATTCATTTTGATGCATTTGTGGGAATTGTATAGTTTTCGGTCCGGCGGATCTTGTAAGTCATATAATTAATAGTGCGCCTGTACTTGCTAAAGAAAAATTACAATCAACCAAGTTGTGTACATTTCACAAAAAGCTAACATAATTTTTATCCAATTACTAGCGACCCGCACCGGCTTCGCACGGATGGACAGTGTTGCTCTACTATATCATGCATGTATTATACATAAAATATTTCCTCTTGAGTCACTCTATCTATTAAAAAAATCAAAATCCGTTGCGTAGTTTTAAAGATCAAAGCATACATAAGGACGCTAAATGTTTGCATAAGGTAGATCTCTCCGTACCAAGGTACTAACTCAAGATTATTTGAGTACGTCTGTGGAGGTTAATCAGAGGTATGTAGTTACGTCCATTTATTAAGTATCATGCATCATTTTAATCACGTTTTATCTATACCTCGCTCATTAAGGGTCCGGTGACAGCGGCTCGCAATTTCGAGGTGCGATTGGCTATTATTTCATTTTATTTCATTTCGGGGAGGTTGTTTGAAATAATAACTCTAAAGAAACACGCATAAATACTGTTCGAACACAAATAATACAATAATATACGGGAAATGTGCTTGAGTCAGAAGTCATTTTGGTATTAGGTAAACGTAATACCAAACATACTAATACCAAAATGATTTCTGATTCGGGCATGTTTCCCTTATATTATTGTATTATTTGTGTTCGAACAGTATTTATGCGTGTTTCTTTAGAGTTATTTTTTCAAATAACCTCCCCGAAATGAAATAAAATGAAATAATAGCCAATCGCACTTCGAAATTGCGAGCCGCTGTCACCGGAGCCTTAATGGACGGCCATAATTTGACAATTTAAATTAAAAGGTAGGTGTGGTGACAATCGTTAAACTTACCTACTACTCGACTGAGTTCATCTCAACAAATTCATTACTATAGCAGCCAACGTGCTTCAGAACGTTTAAACACTCAATAATGATAATTAAGATGCGGGTGACACAGCAGTGTAATTTTATTTGTATTATGTTCAACCACATGTGTCTGCGGTCTGTTGGAGCTGTTGTGGCGTATCGGGTTAATTAAATAAGTAGCTAAAGTACTTTATTATCACGAATTGGTGATTAAATACAGTTTTAGAATATTAAAATTATGTTAAGGTACGTAGGTACCCATTTATTGCCTGCAGTGCAATGGTGACCCCGACTTCCATTCCTAATTCGTAATTCAAAGGAAATAAAAATTAAATATGTGCATGAAAGAAGCTTTTGCACTTTGAACCCTTTCATAGCTAACTCCGCTTCTTAGAACCGACAAAAATCACATTATTGACACATAACAGTACCTAGGTATACAGCGAGTGTTAAGAGTGAGTTAAAAAAAGAACAGCTAAGCGACTTGGGATCACCCCAGGCATGGTCGATATCCCTAAGATATCTTAGTAACAACTACCAACGTATTATTTGAAGATGTCTAGGGGTAGGGTCCGAGAGGTCGATGTCCACTTAGATGGTCCGACCAAATCCGCATATCATTGAACACTAAACTTCACGATGCTCTTCACAGTGCCAAAGACAGGCATAGATGGCGGACCATCGTTAAAACTATGGCTCAACGTCGGGGGAATCACGACCCTCAGTAATGAGGAATACGACGCAAGGAGGAGGACGGGTAAGTCGGTACATCAGAGGTACGCAGTATTACATTTGGCACATAATTTTGCACATTCAAAACACGCTTGCTAGAATATGCATTGTGACCTTAAAAGCACATTGACCCTTTCCTGCCCCTTACGAATAAACAACCTGAGCTCAACTTAATTACTTGTTATCATGAGGGCAAGTGAACGTGGGGTGGCAGCCGGCTGGAACGAGACGGTCGACCGAAGACATGCTATCGGAACTATTGCAAAGCAGAATCATGTTGACTCAAGCTACTGAATAAAGCCCCGGCAATAATAAATAATAGAATCTATATAAGAGCACCGGTGGTCTAGTGGAAGTGACCCCGCCTTCCGATCGTAAGGTCGCAGGTTCGAATCCGGTCGTGCACCAATGGATTTTTCTATCAAAAATTTATGTGCGCAATGCCAGTGCTCTCAAACGGTGAAGGAAAACATCGTGAGGAAACCAGTTTAGTATTCTAGCAGCGGCGATGGGCTTGCAACCTGTCACGTATGAAATAAACTGCAAAATGTGGGTATATGCCAAATGTAATGTTTGGACGTACCTCTGACTACCCCCCTTAGACATCCTCAAAAAATCTTGAGTAAGTATTTGGTACTGAGAGATCTGAAGGGATATCTACCGTGCCTGGGGATCAAAGTCGTGAAGCTGTTTCAGTTTTTTTTTCTATATAATCTAACGTCGATGTCGTAAGTGGCCGCTAAGGGAATGCACCAGGGGATGGACAGTATATTCATATTCTCCGCTTGTGTGGGTACAAAACAAAACAACAAAAGTGCGTTCTACAATCGGCTTGCCCAGCGTTGTGACAACGGCAAATTTTATCAAATAATACTAGTTACCATAATACTAGTTAGGTATGGGGGAGCCCTATGTCCATGCAGGAGTGAAATTCGAGTTTTTTTTAGCCGAGTGACAAGAAAATGCATATGTGCTATGCCAGGCTATAATCTATCTCTGTGCCAAATTTAATCCAGATCCGTCGTTTTGGCGTGATTGAGTAACAAACATCAAAACTTTCACATTTATAATATTAGTGGTATTCTAAAATCTAATATTAACATGCTAACCATCCATCAGTTATAATAAACACAATGAGTAAAGTCACGCTGAGGAAATCAAAAAAGTTACTTCTTATGTTCTCTTCATTATTATCTCCAATCTTCGCCTCGGTCAGGACGCGTGCAATTATGAATCAAGGAGCCACATAACTTCATGACTTGTATTGCCAATTAATATACTGAATCCACTGCTCACCACCACTAAAACGGGTGATTACTGTACCGCTGAGCCATCGGTTAAGATGCAAGTACAGATAAATAAAATGACGATTGATCTCAATGTGTAACATCCCATCACATCTCCAAGTCCTTTATTTACCCAAGAGGATATCACTGTCATCAAGAGAGAACCATATTACCTACACCTTGACTCGACTGGTCAGGTCAGTAGTAAGGGAAATACAGTCTAGTCGTTACCTATAAACCCCTTTATACAATACCTACTTCGATAAATTAAATACAGTTTAACAGTTTTGTCAGACATCATAGCGGTTGGAAAAAGAATTCAGAGTGGAATCTTGATAGCACCATCAATAATGCTAACATTTAATATATCCAAGATTCCTTGACGCGGGGAAGACGAAAGGTAAATCATCCGTTAAAAGAAGGAGAACACTGGATGAAAGTGACCGGATGTAGGGAACGACTCAGCGTCACAGGCGATTCGCATTCATGTCGAAAAAGTGCACAAAAACTGCACATACCTTAGGGTGGATGTAGACTGGCATAACTTATCTAATACCTCTATACGAGCAATTCTTGTATATTTATTTATTTGTTTAAAATCTGAATCTGGGAAACGGCCCCAACGATTTTCATTTTCATTTTATGAATAATCGCAATCAACCAAGCTCTCAATAACATTTCACACAGTTTAGTCAAAATTTCATTTGGAACGATACAAAGGTTTTCTACTCAAAACATTGCTTTTCTAGTTTTCGTACAAGCGCTATGATTTAGTGTACTGTAGATGGTATTAATCCGTTACATTTAAAATGGACCTGATTTGTAAGTTATTTCTAAGCTACAGAAATAAAAGTTTGTATTGTTACTAGCGATCCGCCCGCGCGTCCTGCTTCGCACGGGTGCACCACATATCATGCATTTATTATACATAAAAACCTTCCTCTTGAATCACTTTATCTATTTAAAAAAACCGCCTCAAAATCCATTGCGTAGTTTTAAAGATTTAAGCATACATAGGGACATGGGGATATAGGGACAGAGAAAGCGACTTTGTTTTATACTATATTGTTATGTAACTATAATACTGAAAGTACTGATGCAACGAAGGAGTTGATTGATATAGTTTGCTCGCCTGTAGGGGGCCTAAGAAACGAGTGCATGCATCTGCAACGATTTCATTAATTATTTTGAATGAGATCGCATATCATGACATAAATATTTCATTTTCACTTTTACTCGCAACCATTTTATTTTTCAGAAGGAATGTGAGAAGGTGGATATTGTTTTTATTTTATACATCTGCCTGTATCTGCAAATAGGGTAACGGTTTAAAAAGTTAATTTTGAGAAATCTTATATCCAAAAAAAAATATTAGGTACTAATAGGATCCCGAGCGATCACGGAAGTATCGACCCGAATCACGGAGTATCGACTTTACTATGTTTTTATTTTTATAGGACAGGTAGGTACTTCTTATTGATGGAACAAGCATACATATGGTTCCCCTGATGTTTGCCCTGAGCATTGTCTCGCAAATCACGCACGGCTGTAAAATGCCATACGATGCACTGCCCTGCGTCCATCAAGTTGAAGTCTTTGCCCGCCCAAGAAGAACATTTCACCGGCCAGCACACTCTTCAAAGCGAAACAGAAACGCTGCTTGGTGGCAGAACTAGACGTGATGATACTAATTCCCCGAACGAGCCCTTTACTAGCTCTACTACAAAATACAACTGTGCGTTGTATGTTAGTCAGTTTGGCAACCCAACACTTACATGGCTATCTACGGTGCCTGGGGATCAGTCGCGAAGATGTTACAGTAAATCTATAAAGAAGTGACATACGTATATACAATAGTGCTTAACTAAGTAGGTACCTACCTAGTGGAACGAGTTAGGGAGGATGAGTCACGGCCTCCGGCGCGGACGGCGAACTCTAATGTTTATTTTAGAATCGCAGTCTTGGGTGTAACGAGGAACTACTGCTTCTAGATACGACACGGCCCGCCTGATGATATTAATTCATAACATCTGCATTACTTAACATCATCAGTCATCATCAGGAGGACTTAACAAGCATCATGCGCCTAAAACTTCACCGGCAACCACACTTTTTCAACCGAAACAGCAACGCTGCTTGGCAGCAGAAAAAAGTGGTAGTACTTCCCAGGACGAACCCTTCACAAAGAGCTCTACTACTCTTACTTTCTTTTGAGGATTTCTTTCGAAAAAACCTTAGCGAGCTGCTGGCGGTATATTCACCTTGTTTACAAGACATTTCAAATGAAATGAAAAAGTTTATTTTGCGGCACAAAAATATAGGAAATATACTACATTGGTTATGACAACAAAATCAGTCGTCACTCAGCTTTGTGATTTGTAATAGTGCACTAATTTTATACACTACTACAATACAACGCTGGTCTTCCGTGACGTTCAAGATGTCGGATGGAAAAAGTTCGCAGTAAAAACTCAATCTCTGATCTGAAAGTACGGTCCATAGCTCTCTGACCTCAACCAGAACACATAATTCAGAAGGAAACACCCATTGGACGAGAAATATAATCAGCAACAAAAGTTGATAAAGCACATTCTTCGCGTTTGTAGATAAATGAATATAACTGCCATGAAAATTGTTGAGCCAAGATCTCCATCGAGCATTGTTCTGTTCAGGCATAATTAAGTATGTTGTTTTATTATTTTCTAATGATGTTCAACCAAAAATTTTGACCAGGAAGCATTATTTATTACATATTAATTTAAAGTTTGTGTTTGTATTAATCAACTTCTGTTGTTGAGTGTACACTGAGTGAAGTTACCGATGTTATCAGTATTCGCGAACCGGACACCAAAATCGCTGCCCTCAAAAAGTTCACACAAAAAGCTACCTACCTACTTGTGGCTTTAATTTTCTTTGTGGTTTGCGTATTCATGAAGTATACGCAAACCACTTATGTACCTATAATATATTATGTACAAGTAATTAATGAGTGGTCAGAGTGGCATTTTAGGTCGTCCGAAGGTCTTTGTAATGAACTAATGACCTATGGCCGGGACCAGCTCTAGCTATATTTACACTCACTCGGTTCGATTGACACGACACTGGAGGATTATTAGTAGATATATTATATGGCTGTATATAAAACTGTTTACTATGACACATCCATCATACACCTCACGTCTTCGTCTTTGGATGAAAACGCACAGAAATACATGCACAGACTAAAACGCTCTAAATATATACGCAAAGGCATTCCACGGACGATGCCGGTGCCCCACTGTATACGCTTTGTCTATCCTGTTACTATCTCATACTAGTTATTGTGTTCTTGTTTACTAGAAATAAAAGTTATTATAAGCATGGTAAATCAGCGGTAGCTTTTTTAAATCCTATATGGTATCTATATGGTAGGATTTTAGTGATACTTTGAATTTTGTGAAGACCTTTATTTACCATGTACCTACCTGAAATTCTGACAAAATAAATTCGGGTCTTCAAAATTTTATCCAGGCGACTTATCGACGCGACGCGTGACCCGAGGGCTGGTGAGTATCTGGCTCAGCGTATCAGCATTGCCATTCAGCGTGGCAATGCAGCCAGTGTCTTGGGTACGCTTCCGACTGGCACTGATTTGGATCAGTTGAGCTATCTATAGATCGTTTGCAACGGTCTGCAGATAGCTCAACTGTTTCATATGTATTTTGTATATTTTGTACATTTTGTAAATAATTGTAACTATTAGTTGTAATTTTCTTTGTCAAAAAAGGTTTTTAACTTTTTTACAAAATAAAATATTTGATTTGA
Source organism: Plemyria rubiginata (assembly GCA_963576535.1). NCBI lineage: Eukaryota > Metazoa > Arthropoda > Insecta > Lepidoptera > Geometridae > Plemyria > Plemyria rubiginata. The sequence goes on from OY754926.1 coordinate 7,319,787, forward strand.
TTTGATATAATACAGGAACATTTACCATAATGATACCTATGTGATTACAAGACTATAAAGGCAAGTTCAACTCTTAAAAGTCCTCTCCCATATCACAAGCGTTAGCTTAGTTTGGGGCGAGATAGTGCTGTGTGGAAAGTTCACATAAGCATATTTATAATATTCATTTTTACTAGAGTTTTCTTCCAGCAAACCTACCTCTATAACCGGTTTATCTAGGGCTCGTTCGAGGAATTAGGTACAAGTACCATCACCATGCCTCATTCTGCCGTCGAGCAAGAACATGCAGCGTTGCTGTGTTGGAGGGTGTGGATGCCGGTGGAGTTAAAGGCACATGAGGCTAGCATCTGGATAACGGATCTACTAGTTCGGATCGAAAAATGTTCGATTAAGATATTTAATTTTTTTTTTTCATATATTTTTACTTACTTTATCATATATATCGTAAGTAGGTATATATATTATATATTTTGTATATAAGTATAAACAATATATGTATGTTTAAGTACATATGTCTTGTGTAGATTTAGGTATATATTTTATCTTGTTTTTTAATAGTTGTAGTAGTTATTAATATAATTTATTTATCCTCTCTCATTTTGTACACGCACCCACCTCTAATTTCAATTTCTCACAATCCTTCAAGGTTTGCTGGAAGAGAACTCTTTTTAGGGTTAAGCTCGCCTTTGTACATGTATTGTTATTTAAGTTTACTGTATATTTTCACTGTGTACAATAAAGAATAAAGAATTAATTATACTAGTTGCAACCCGCGCAGATTTATATCCCATTATTCCCACGGGATAAAAAGTAGCCTATGTGCTATTGCAGACTATAATCTATCTCTATGCCAAGTTTCATCCGGATTCGTTCAACCGTTCCGACGTGAAAGAGTAACAAACATCCATCTATCCATCCATCTTACAAACTTTCGCGTTTATAATAGTAGTAGGATTTGTATGGTAAAGTCTGCACAGGGCACAGACATTGTACATAGGATGCCGATGCCCATACATTACTCGATAATACATTATTAATATCCTACGTCCGATACGTCAATACTCTGTCCGTTTATACAAACATTGAAGGGTAATAGTACCTACCTATATTATAGGAAGAACAATGAACGTTCACGGGTGTTGTGCATTGGCCTATGATTATTTATGAAGAGCGGCTCGTCCTGGCTTCTTTCAGATGGCCTTTTATTTTTTAAACATTGAATTATAGCATACTAGCGATACGCCCGCGCGCCCCTGCTTCGCACGGATGCACATATCATGCATGTATTATATATATAAACCTTCCTCTTGAATCATTCTATCTATTAAAAAAAAACCGCATCAAAATCCGTTGCGTAGTTTTAAAGATTTAAGTATACATAGGGACATAGGGACATGGGGATATAGGGACAGAGAAAGCGACCTTGTTTTATACTATGTAGTGATTATATATTTTAGGCTACTCCGTGACGAGGATTTTTGAAATCAGACCGTTGTTTTTAAGTTTATTCGTTACAAACACACAAAAATACATTTATTTACTCTTTGTAATATTAGAAAAAAAAACATTAAAATATTAAAAAAATATTAGTGTAGACTGGTTTATAGTAAAGGTGCATTCACACCGCAGTTATGTTTCCAAGTTTTAGTGGGGCAACATCCGATCGGATGAGCAGTCGCAAAAGTTGAAAAATGTTACCTAATTGTTGCCGTGTTACATTATGTTGCTCCACCAAAAGTAACTGCACTACAGTATTACCAACGTGCACTACATAACATAAAATGTGGATGCACCCTAAGGCTAAGCTTGACTCAAACCATTGGCCTATATAGAAAAACAAATGAAGTAGTCATATCTCATGTTGTTATAAGGATAGGGGACATTGAGTTTTTCTTTTGTCTGTCAGCGCTTTGAAACGGTGAAAGAAAACATCGTATGGAAAACTAGGCGGCGACTGGACTTGCAATGCAACTGGTCACGTAATAAAGAACGTACCAAAGAGTATACAATAACTACGTGAACCTACTTCTGACTACTTTCCTTAGTCAAAGAGCAAAGAGATCCGATGGGATCTCCGTGCGTGTGGAGATCAAACTCATGAATAAAAATATAAATGAAGCAGATTCGGTTTTCTTTTGTCTATTACCTACTCATCTAGTGGCACACACAATATCAAAATGTTTCAAATATTTTCTTTCGTAATTAGGTCGACACGCTTCGACCAAATCATTCTTGTGAAAATGCGGCTAACATGCTGAGAAGATTCTACTGATGTGGCAAGATCATCTGGCTTCCAGGCTTAGTAGCCTGGAACACTGTAGTCAGTGTCCGTATACAACCAGCTGATGGAACAAGCAGATGGCCCACCTGATGTTAAGTGGTAACCACCGCCTATAACAAAGCATTGCCTCTTAAGTCACGCACGATAGGAACGTGCCCTAAACTTGTATATAATATTTAGAAATACAATGAAGAAATCATAACATAATCTCATATAAATTATGCAATGTCATAAATAAACTTTATGAACAATAGGGACCTAAATCTCATAAAAAAAACTCTATGAACAATAGGTAAGGACCTAAAGAGAAAGAAAAACGCCACAGCGCGTGCAAAAGACTCAACTAGAATTGAATTACTAGAATTAGGTACAATGTAAACTTTAAGATTTTCTTGGTAACTGTTAAAGCTTCGCTACAATTTACTCATAATGTATTCAAAATGTCTGCTGGAACAGCCCAGCCCTACAGAACGGAAGCACGGACTGGACTTCCAATATTAATGAGTGCTCGGCACCTTGCTAGGTCACTGCTACATAATTTCTTCGATAAAAATACGAATATTGTACATATTTTATTGTACTTTCATCAATGTCGAGCGATTGTTTGTAGGGCTGCCTGCTAGATTTGAAACTAAACTAGTATTTCAATGATGTATTTATTTCGGTTAATCTCCGGTATAACATCAGGTTTTTATAACATGAACGCAATAATATAAATATAAGAGTTTAATCAGGGGATCAATATCTGAAAAAAATTGAAACTGAAACAGCTTCACGACTTTGATCCCCAGGCACGGTAGATATCCCTTCAGATCTCCCAGTACCAAGTAGGTACTAATTCAAGATTCTTTTGAGGATGTCTAAGGGGGGTAGTCAGAGTACGTCCAAACATTACATTTGGCACATACCCACATTTTGCAGTAGTTAGTATTCCATACGTGACAGGTTGCAAGCCCATCGCCGCTGTTAGAATACTAACTGGTTTCCCCACGATGTTTTCCTTCACCGTTTAAGAGCACTGGCATTGCGCACATAAATTTTTCGATAGAAAAATCCATTGGTGCACGACCGGATTCGAACCTGCGACCTTACGATCGGAAGGCGGGGTCACTCCCACTAGACCACCGGTGCTCAATATCTATTGTAAAGAAATACGTCAGGAGACTCAGGGGATCTTTTTACCCATGCATATATGCCTCTATATTTACATTTACAGGACACTGACAACAAAAGCTTCCATACTAGTCTCGAAAAGTTAACAACAGTACTAATTTAACTACAGTTCAACAGTAGCTCCTAATTCAACTATAATGTAGTTTAGTAAAATATATAAACAGATTTTGCATAATTTATTTACCGATAAGCAGGACGCCACAGGCCGCACGTACAGATTGCGCGATATACATAATCCACTTTTATTACATTAATCGGTAGAGATAATAATAAAATATTGGTATGGAAAAGATGACCTTTTGTCTGCGGAATGTTCTTCTGTGGACGAATTTAGTAAAAACAAATTAAAAAAAAAAAAATAATGCTGGACAATCCACACAGCACTATCTAGCCCCAAAGTAAGCTACTAAAGCTTGTGTTATGGGTACTAGATAACTGATATATTTAATACATTATATAATTACATAGATAGATATTTTTTATTATACATAGAAAACACCCAGACCAATGAACAAATTTCTGCAGATCGTACACAAATTTGTTCCGAGGCGGGAATCGAACCCGCAACCTCTGCGTCGCAGGCGGACTCTCGCCCGCTGCGCCACTGAGGTCGTCAATAACTACTTACATGCATGAAATTTAATAATCTTTGTACCTATCATAAAAAAAATATATGTGTCTACTTCTAAAAATTGTACTAGTTTGTTATAATTTATTTGTGTTTTTTTTTAGTTTGATTCCATAGTATTTATAACAGTGCTTAATTTAATTATTTAATTGTGTTTCTAATGTATTATTCATAAATGTAAATTAATGGAAAAAATACCTAGTCATCCTTTATCAGAATATACATTAAATATATTTATATATTTAATAGATTTATAAATCTGGAGATAATTTTAATAAAGTTAGCGTTACAACATTTTCGGATCTTTGAACTACATATTTCGTGTACAAATCAAGAAGCTCTATAAACGTGAAGCTATCGTTTCCATCCGGCTCGAACTACCCACTACCAAAAATGGACCGCATGTCTCGTGCAGAATACGAATGAGTTGCATGTCGCAAGTAAACGTTAACTTTACCGCTCTTCAATAAGGTTCAAAATTAATTGAACTCACGATTTTATCGTATACTTTTTAAATGTTTATGGATTTTTTAAGAGCGAGTTACATACAGGGCTCAGACTGGTTTTTAGGATTCTAGATTCCTCGGTTGCGGTTGAGGAAACTAGCCTCGTTAGTAGTTCTCGAGAAATGTCGTTGGATTTAGTTTTAGAATTCTAGCATAGTGCAATTTGAGAACTAAGTAGGTGAACATTATAATATCCTTATGGAATTACTACACTGAACAGAGAGAGAGAGATCACTGGTAGTCTAGTGGAAGCGGCCTTGCCTCACGATCCTAGGGTCGTGGTTTCTAAACCAGTCGTGCACCAATGAGAGAAACTATGACACGACAAAAAGAAGAATGTGTTATAGTTGGCTAAATATGGAGGCGAGGAGCCTAAAATCGCCTAAAAATTATCCATAAAGCCATAACGACGTATTTTAGCCTAAAACGCCTATGGCTTTACCTCAAAGCCATCCGACCGACGAAGGAAGCGTTCAAATCCCTACATGGTAACAAATGCTTGTTAAGGGCCCGGCGACAGCGGCTCGCAGTTTCGAGGTGCGATTGGCTATTATTTCATTTTATTTCATTTCGGGGAGGTTGTTTCAAAGAATAACTATCCAGTGACACGCATAAATACTGTTCGAACACAAATAACACAATAATATAAGGGAAACATGCCCGAATCAGAAATCATTTTGGTATTAGTACGTTTGGCCTTACGTTTACCTAATACCAAAATGATTTCTGACTCAAGCACATTTCCCTTATATTATTGTATTATTTGTATTCGAACAGTATTTATGCGTGTCACTGGATAGTTATTCTTTCAAACAACCTCCCCGAAATGGAATAAAATTAAATAATAGCCAATCGCACCTCAAAACTGCGAGCCGCTGTCGCCGGGCCCTTAAGCACGCTTGACTAGCATGCTTGGTGTTTCTTATCAGTGCTGGTGATTGGTTGGCTACCAAGAACGCAAGCCTCAGACCAAATAAAAACTACTATTACTTTTTATTTCGCCTGAGGCTTCACAAGCCCTTCTAGAAAATTTTATGATTGCTTGGTCGCGTGGACCTCGCGCCCAGTTTCACCTAAAACCTAAATAAATTACTGCTCTGATCACAAGAAGCTTGACGAAACGAAATTGAAAATGATTTCAATGTAGTCGGCGTTATGTAAATGTATCTAAAACGTACAACGACGTGCCCTACGTATGCAGCATACTAAGGTGTCAGTTCGTTCACCTCGGCTCTCTGGAAGGTTACGTGACAGCTGATAGGCTATCTGCAGGATAATACCGATCACCCTGAAGTGCCAGATAGCTCAGATGTGATAGGCACTGCCGATAGCCGAGACTTAGAGCTTATAGATAGAATCTACTGTCAGCGACATAGGATACTGACTTCTCCAGCATAATTAAAGAGGTGATTTGATTTTAGATTTTTTAATTTCAAATATGGACTATATTTGAAATTAAAAAATCTAGTGGGTTGAATTGTACTGAACCACAGATTAGGGTAACCAGTTCATTTAAAATTTAGAAAAAAAATATTGTGGAACAAGATCATCATCATCTTCCTGCCCTTAATCCACGCTAAGTGGGGTCGGCACAACATATTTTTTTCCCTCCACTCTTATGTAGACAAGATCGTATCTTGCAAAATAAAGGCCAAATAAAAGCTCTCACCTATGTGTCCTGTATGCTGGAAATTCGTCGGATTGCCGATCATGGATCGGTCTATTCTCCGCCTGGTGCGCTGCGCCTGCGCAGCCGGCTGATAGCAGCACGCGAACCATTGCAGCCAGATCTCGCCACCGTTGCTGGCCATTTTATTTTTATAGTCCACAGAACAACTGCACCAAAAATTCTAACTTCGAATTTTCGTTCGAATTTCAAAGCTCTAGAGATGGGAAGAGCCCCGATCGAATGCGTCCAATTGCCGATCTAAAATCGAACCGCACTGACACTCGAGCTGAGTTAACACGGATCACTGTCGAGATATCAATTCTAAATAACGTCACAAGCCTTCAGAGTTGATCTCCGCACTGATAGCGATGGCATGATTCCTCCGATAACATCTAGAACAAAAAGAAAACAATGCTTAGCAACGAGTTCCGAGAAACAGACATTCGTAAATCACTTTGTTTACCATTTATCCACGCGTATTTAAGAAGGTTAATGTTTGTTAACGAGCATAGCTTTATCCTAAGAGGTGTTTCGAATAATTATACTTTACTAGGTAGGTACAGGCGTTTTATGATTAGCACAAAAAGCCCTAAAGACATGTGAATTGCAATAGAAACTGCACGTCCAGATATTATGAAAGACATGAAAGTGGAAATCCGTAATTGCTCTGTACCAACCCGGTTGCTGGCGTTGTACCTCGCATGAGTGGGTAAAAGTAGTGCATTCGATATTTTCTCTCCTTATTATGACTGACCTGCATGTTTTAAAAGCTAAACTAGGATAAGCTTTGGTAAATAACATTCATTTGCACACCGGACATAGAAACTCTGATATGGTGGCTCTAGCTGCCTAAGATAAGAAGAGAAGAAAGTACATTAGCTAGTACGAATTTATTTGAGTACCCAGCCAGATAAGAGAGATAAAACATTCGAAATTCTGCATGAAAGAGCTGAAGAAAGGGAACCTAATTGTGTCTGAAGGTCGTAGGTATAGGGAAGGTGTTACAAAGAATAGGTAATACAAAACATTCACATTGACTTTGACATCTGTCATGTTGTGCTGATGTCAAAAGCGCTTGACAGCAACGTTTTACGGCAGATTTATTTGATTTACCTATTTTTTTTTATAAATCTATGCTACGATAGATGCGTGTGTGGGCGTGATAGAGGCATGACCGCACGCTCTCATGCCGGTTTTATGTTATCTGCAACCTTAGAACCATCTTTTATATCAAGTGACTTCTGAAAAATAGATGATTATCACGCTGTAATAGTGCGTACTTATCTTTGAAAATAAAGTACCAGTAGGTATGTTTGTTTTCCATGATAAAAGAAACTTTTTAATCTCTCTCTTCTCATAAAACTTAAATAAGCGTAAATGATATGTCCTTTTAATGTTATGTCGATAAGACCGCCCATTGAGCTTCATTGTATGTTGCTACCGAACTTGTTAGTTTTTATTTATGAAATTTCTTTGTGGTTGACAATAAAGAGTTAAATTTCCATTTTATATCTGTTTTTTCTTGTCATCACAGTACTTTCGAAACAGTGTGGTGAAAGGATTTTTAAGTGCACTACATAGATCATTTCGAGGCTTTTTATGTTTCTTCTAAATAGGAAGGAGGTCTGCACCTACTATAATTCAGAAATATAAGGTACGTAAGTAAGTAGATGTGTCTTCGTTCATTGGCATTGTTATCTCAACGATTAGAGAAAAGGGCTCGTTGATTGACTCGTTGAGTGGAATTGACGGTGAAAGTGTTCGTAACGGATCACTGGATAGCCTGACTGCCTTTACACATGCACTTTGTTATGTATTATGATGTTATTTTTATTGTGAGCCCAAGTCAACCATCTTATTCAGGGCTCCTCTTTATCCAAAGGTTATCTGGAAGAGATAGCTTTTTAGCAATAACACCGTCCATTATACATATCTTTAGTTGTTATAATTGGTTTCCAATTGGTGTACAATGAAGAATTTACAACTCATTGATAATTATGTTCATTTCATTTGCCACTTCAAAGATGCTTCATGCAGCGTTAGGATTTCAGGAGCAATTTTTTTTACCCATGGACGTTGATTTCAAATAGAGTAGTTTGCTTAGCAACATGTATTTTCGTAGGGGAACTTTATAACTAAAGTTCAGGTAAGTATGTCGTGAAAACAGGTCACCAATGCGTGCAAGTAGGTAAAGACCTATTGTGACCGGTTTTAATGTTTTTATCACCATAAATCCCACATTTTGATGTGGATTAGTACCTACTAAAAGTAATAAAACTATGGAATTATGGAACTGAATGATGTGCAGCGATTAGCAACAGAAAACATTGCTTATTTCTATAGTTTTCAGACTGTGACGTTTGATCTATCAGAATCAGCATTTAAAAGTAAACTGCTAAAAACGTAATATTTCTTGTTTACATCTATTGAGCACCGAGTGCATGTGAAGAGGCGCCAGATAGAGAAAGTGTTTTTTTAGTTTCATAATATTAAATAAATAGTGATAAACTTAGCACACAAAGCCATCTATTCCAAACCTCTCTTATCTGTGTTCAAACTAAGCAACATTACAAACGATACAGATCAAGTTATACAAGCCAAAAAATTTGCAGTGTATAGCCTGATACGTATCCGTGTGTACTCTAATCAGTCTGGAAGCGTCTCTGATCTTAATGGTAGGTAAACTATAAAAAGTGAATCCGAAGACTTGTAACCCTAAAAAACGCACCAAAACAAAACTCAAGTCAGTGATTGCCAATCGAAGTCGTTTTATCAACCATAACAAAATCTATTTCATTGAGCAACCTGTGTTCAGTAGATCTATTCCGTCAACAACAATCACCAAGTGACCGCGGAATCCGCAGTGAGTTTCAATTTGGCATTCTTGTAATTACCCATCACTAGCGCCACCCGGCGAAAGAATGAAAATAAGTACATTTAATTTTATTTGACATACACGTAAAATACAAAACGGACTGATCAGGTAAATATTAGATACCTACCAAATAAAAACGAAGACGCTGAGTGTTTTGGCGGTGGAAATGCCAACGTGAAACGAAGCTCGTGAGCGCAGATCCACTAGGTGAAACTCGCCGTGATTGTGTTGTTTACAGAATCGACGCTGATATAGGTAGAGCGTCTGTAGGCGTTGTCAAGGCGACCTCACCCCCAATAGCTGTTTATAATCGATAATGCGCGTTTCGGCCACTTGTTACTCCGTTTCGACTATTTCGATTCGTTAGCCTTTTGTTTTTAACAAAAACAAGAATAAAAACACTATTGCGAATTCGGTATTGGTACTCAAACTTTAGTACCTTACCTTATTCAGCGCAATAGTTCAGATAGCGAATCATGAAACGATAGAAAAATAATATCATCCCCCGTTTTCGAGTACCTAAATTATGATAGCTCCTAAGTACTTTGACTAACGATATCGACCATCGGACCATCGTGGCACGGGTCGAGGGCCGGTACATCACATACCCTACCTACTATTTTATTGTTACAGTCAGATAAAACTAAAAGTTGTGTAGGTCGTAGCTATTTGTCCCTTTTATGACTTACGTCAACAGAAAAAAGATAAGATATCAGACGAAACTCAATTGGCAAGGGAATCGCTATCGGGAGATAGCATTCTGATGTTAGAGCACTTCACTTTCTAACTTTCAGCTCATAACACATAAAAAGGTCATAACAGGACGAGCAGAAGCTCGTAAATAGCCAGTTCTATTCCAAGCTATCTCCCGCTGCGACCTCGCTCAATGACGATCATTATTAGCTGATAAACACGCCAGACACAATATTTTAAATAATATTCATTTTAAATACCAATACTGAAAACCTTTAATGACAAAGAAAATTACAACTAATAGTTACAATTATTTACAAAATGTACAAAATATACAAAATACATATGGAACAGTTGAGCTATCTGCAGACCGTTGTAAACGATCTATAGATAGCTCAACTGATCCAAATCAGTGCCAGTTGGAGGCGTACCCAAGATACTGGCTGCATTGCCACGCTGAATGGCAATGCTGATACGCTGAGCCACCTCACGCTGAGTCAACTCACCAGCCCTCGGGTCACGCGTCGTCGTCACCAATACTTGAAACTCTAAGTAAAAAAATATTTTACTTCACATTTTGCTTGCTCGCTTGTTTATTTGTTTGCTTGCTTGCTGATGATGGCGTGCGCTTGACCGCAATCGCGATGATGCGGTCGACGTTGGAGCACGCTTACCTAGACTAAAAGTCTTACTCTTTTTTTGAAGATATCCAAGTTCAAGTTATAGGTATTAGGAAGAACAAACGCCCGGGTAAAGATTCCATTGGAATTATTATGGATGGAAAATTGTGGATGGTTTCAGGAGAGACAGACCAAAGAAAAGGTGGATTGACTATGTGAGAGAGAGATGAGAAAGAAAGGAGATAAGCATCGAGATGACGAATGATAGAAGAGAGTGGAAGAGGAAAACCTGTTTTGCCGTCGTATCGTGGGATCTCTTTCTCTTAGTATGGGATAGACAGGAAGATGATGAATGAAAAAGGCATTTTTTTTTATGCAATAAAGGTTTAGCTTTAAAACTTTATACAAAACTATGTTCGACGAGTAAATAAATGTTTCCTACGCTATTTGAGAGACTCATTCGTCACTCGTTCTATGTCCCTAAACCTGTTCGAAACGTACCTATCTACCTATCCGTGGTAGATGTCCAGTCTATAGCCGCATAAATCGTAGCTTCTTATCCTACAGGGCAGGAGGTAATATACCATGGCATGCGATTAAAATAAATCATTGGAGGTTATGCACCTGTGTGGTGTGTGGCTGACTCATCTTTCGGTAAAGTCGGGATTTGTCGGGATTCTTCGGTCAACAACTTAAAACATTACCCAATTTTACGTAGCTAAAAATGTTTTCATGATAAACATGCAAATTTTCTCTAAATAAGTAGCTTTATTACATACAAAATATTTAATAATAAACGCAGAACTTAATTTCAGTAATAGGTATATATTTTTTTTTAATAATTAAAGGATTATTTAATATAATTTTATAAATAAATGTAATAAATAAACTACCTAATGGAAGAAGCAATAAAAGTTAAAGTAATTGCTGGTAAAATATTATAAAAAAAATAAAAATATAATAATGTAATACATAGTAATAAATTTAAAAAAATTAACTACATCGTATATTTAAGACGTTTCAAACTAGTTCTTGTGATTCAATAGAATAAATACCTTTTTACTGTGCACGCTAAGCTAATAAAGGAAAAAAAAAGGACTTGCCAAACGTCTTGAGTAGTGTTAGTATAGCATAAAAATTATCATCTAGTTAATAGTCGAGCCGGTTTAGCTTATCGCATGCAAACGGCGAGAGGCAGACGTGGTCCGTTAGAGAAATGTGTTTTAATTGAGAGCAGATATCGAGGACGAAAGGAAGCCATGTTTTAATGGGCATGGGGTGGGTTTTCTGGAAATGTCACCAAAAATGTGTTGCGTTATGTATGATACTTCGGGATTACAATCTATTCAGTAGGTACGTCGTCTGTTTTGTTTTTATACAGACAAAAACGTCTGGAGGAGACTCGTGAGTTCTTAGCACGTTCGATAGAGACGCTTAGCGAATCTCCTTAAAAAGCTTGGCGATACAGAAAAGAAAAAAGTCAAGACTACGGGTTTGATACCTACTAATATGTTTGGCAGTGTCGCTAATTTCGTCATACAAGCGGATTTTGAAATTCGAACTCCCACTTTCCGAGTGTAAACTGCCAAGGAGTGGTATTCTATCGTCATCAAGCTTACAAGCGGAGTTTTGAAATTCGAACTTCCACTTTCCGAGTGCAAACTGCCAAGAAGTGGAACTCTACCGTCTTCGTCGATATTTCCAGAACGATATAAGTTAGGAATATTCAAGACAAGAGTGATCAAATGGCCTAAGCGTGCTCCACCTTAGACTGTATTTTCACTTTCCATCCAGGAGCCTTATTCACTATGACCATTTGCACCGCGATCACACTAAGACAAGGCAGCCGGTGTCATACGGTCAGGGCAAAGTATCTCCTATGTCATAAAGAATAAAGCCCAACATCAAGTTTTGACGTTTCTCGGTTTGGGGCAAGAAATCTCCCTTGTATTCAAATTCCTTGGAATCTCCTATTGTCATAGAGAATAATGTCCCTGGTTAGAGAGCAGTCAAACTTCTAACTGTCATACTATAAAAATAAACTACATCCCAAATGAATCGAATTTAAAGATCAATAGGGGTATATCGATTTAACTCTTGTCTAACTAGATATCTATTCGTTTCAATATGCGGGTATTCAAGCAGAATAATCTATGGTTATTCAGCATGGTGGGTGACCCTGACTGTCTGTCAGGAAAACGTTCGTAAGAGAGTTCTACAACATCGTCACGAACCGAACTGAACAATGGCTAGTCAATTACGATTGCAACAATATTATCTGACGAATCCAAACAAGATAGTCTGATAGCAGTAGGAAGCTGACCAAATAGATATGTACAGAGATAAATATACCTATATCAAAGTCCCTATAGGTAATAAGGTACGCGGTCTTTCCCTGTGTGATCTTTTACCCGAATATATCATTAGTTTTCTTCAAATCCAAGGTATATTTCAAAGCTCACATGATAATCTGGTCAGTATTAAAATTACCACATATAAGCGAGAATAATAAAAAATAACGAATTGCATATACATATATGAAGTAAACCCACATATTTACCTATATTCAGAGTTATATCAAGAAGGAAAGCTAAGCAATCGTGGCGGAGATGGCAAAAAACCTGAGCTTAGACGTTTGCTCTATGGCCATAGAGGTCATCAAACCTATAGAGGTTGTAGAGTCTATGAGTGCACACTTTTTCTTGTACATAGACTGTCTACTATAAAGTGTTACTTTGTAAGTAACTATAGGTCTCCTAGGTCATTAACACTTACTCACTTTTATCAATACTATGTGGAAAAACAGTTGTATTACAATGTAAATAAGTACGTAAGTACAATGTAAATAATTTACAAGTTTTGAACTTTAATATGATAATATAATATGATTTTTTTATTTACTTACTGATGGAAGAAGCAAATGGTCCTCCTAGTAGCCTGAACCCCGGTTAAGTGGTAACCATCACCACAAAGCATTGCTTCGGAAGTCACGCACGATAGGAACGTGCCCTACGATACACTGCCTTGCGTTCAATGTCCATCAACTGCCAGTAATCTTACCGGCAACCATGCCCTTCGAACCCTCCAAACACAGCAACACTGCTTGGCGGTTGAAATAGGCAAGGTGGTATGGTAGTACTTCTTCGGACGGGACGAGCCCTTCACAAAGAGCTCTAAGAGTTACTCTTAGAGCTCTTACGGTAAGAGAACAACGTTTTGTTGTGTTTTTCAGTGTATTCGAAGTCTGTTTTTTTATAAAAAAATTAAATAAATCACTATAACTGTTGAATTACTGAGAGCTATCTGAGAGTATATATATATTGACGTTGAGGACTTCAGGACTAAGCTTTTATTACGGACGACCAAGCTTTTTGGCTAAGGTCCTATCGAAAATAAGGTGTTTTCAGTCCTAGACGTCTCGTCACGTAAGCTTCCAAATGATACTAGTGTCATACCTCTTCTCCTTCCACGTTTTGTGGGAATTATTATTTTGTATGTACGGGTATGCCTTGTGGGGTCGTGTTCACACACTTTTGCTTCATTCATTGGTTTATTGTATCATGTATTATGCTAGAGTCCCACGGTAGACTGGCATTGTAAATTATTTACAAGTTCATAGGTGTATAAACCAACTAGAAACCACGATACAGGTACTCTTACTAACTGTTTAATTACTAAGTTCATTAATGCACTATCACAATGTATCACATGTTTTTGACAGTTTCTTCTTATTATGCTAATGTGGGTTTAATTTATTAATTTTCTTTTAAAAATAGTGGATGAAGTAAAATATTTTAGCTAATCATTATTATTATTATGAGTTTTGACCATTATAAGAAGGCATTTAAGGTACGAGTAAGCCCACGTATACATTATGAATAGAATATTTTTTATTTGCAACACAAAATTGCAACTCACAAAAAGTAGAGGTACCTATATTAAATAAGGTATTTATTATAATGTAATTAAAACAGAGCTTTTTAACGGTAACGATTTTCTTCTCATGGAGCTCAATTCAAGTCATGGCCAACGCAATATTATTAACTAATGCTAACATAATACTTAGGTACTTCTTACTTATATCTTCTAACTAACTAATGTTCTCGATACGAAGAAATAAGTCGACTAAACACACAAATCACATTGGTACAGCTACAGCGAAGAACGAGCTGCATTTTGCAATGAGTCACCCTCATTAGTATAAAACTGATAACGCACATTTATACAGACATATAGGTACCTACGTCAAGCAAGTTTGCTTAGTCACTACATAGTATGAAACAAAGTCGCTTTCTCTGTAGATATATTATAGTAGAAAAACAATGTGCCTCAAAGTAGTTTTTTCCGTGCCTATTATTAATTATACTTCAAAACATGAACAGTTAAGTAGTTATAATTCTAAGTTGGTACATATTATTTACGGTGCATAAACAGTGTAGTATAGTAATTAGAAGCCTGAGTACATTAAGTATTTTTCCTTATTTACGTCCTGAATCACATCTTCTATTTCTGGATGTCGTCTAATTGCATACTGTAATGAATAGCGTTGGTGCAGGTACGAAATTAGTCGACAATTTGCGCTTGCGCTTTAGCTGACCCTCCGCGCGCCAAATGTGTCGACACCGCGCCAGAATTCGATCAAAGCAAAGGGAGATGCGACTGAAATAGCGGGGAACTGGTTACCATGACAACCGACTCCCGCGTAGGGGAGACATGGAGGGAAACTTTATACGGCTTCATTGAAGATGTTGGCTTTCGAAGACTAACAAGAAATACACAGTTTCGGCGCATATTAGGTATCTGTGCTTCTTTTCGCACTCTATCTATGAAATTGTAATTTTCATTGTAAAAAAAAATACATTACAATAAGATATAGGTTTACCTACCTATATATATTTTATTTAATTTTATTTTTTATTCCGACTGCTCCAACAGAAGCAGAGAGTAGTATTTTTTCGGCCTTTTATTGTTTTTGCATAAAGTGCAAACCTTTGAAACTGTCGTGGTTTTGAAAAAAAAAAACCGCCGATCCCGATATTTTAGCATGCGCCATGATCATGGGTCGGCCATGATCATGGCGCATGCTAAAATATCGGGAGACCATCAAACTCACAATTCATGGTGTAATTATTCAGTTTTAAATAAAAAATATCTAATCTGACGTGACCCAAGTGATTGCGGTCCACGGTGTATCATTCTTACCTAGAAGATACCTTTTTAATCTTCTCTTCAATACCATTTCAAATGCAGTCAATCCTAATGCAGCCGACTGTATAGAACTATTGACCTGTTCACACAATACTCATATCCTTATTAGCTTCAATTTTATTATGTCGGGGCTTGGTGTAGACGAATAACAATAGCTGATAGGTACTTTATCTACATAATTCGAGAATGTGTCCCTGCCTTTATAAAAATGGTGTTATATATGACGTGACAAGTATAAAATCAGTCAGATTTCATTTATATATCTAAGTGAACTTGACCTGTCAATAAGATTTTGAATGTTAATTTAAAAGCGCGTTGATGTCTTTTTTATAATATAAAGTTGTAATAAAACCCATATTTTATTGAATAACAATTTAGTTAATAGCTTAAAACATACTAATTTGTAAATAATGTTTAAAACGATTAGTTTGCTTCTTATTGCCAATAACTACTTACGTACAGGATTTCAGATGTGATTTAAAATTATTTATTCGAGTATTTTTGTTACTTTTAGTTTAAAAACTTTAAGTACCTAGCAATTCTACTAATCCTACTAATATCAGAACGGATCTGGATGAAACTTGGCAGAGAGATGAGTTATAGTCTGGAATAGCACATAGGCTACTTTTTTATTCTAGTTTATAATAATTCACAATACCTGTGTTAGCTGTGGTTGCATTTGGTGGACAAGCACGGAGCAGAATATTATTTTGTCTGAGCCTAGTATTCAGTTTTGTGTAGGTATTATCTCTAGGAAATATGGAGGAGGCATGAAGGCAAAAATATCCAGTGTTGTATGAAAAAAGTAAAATAAACCCGCAGGCTATCACTAGTGGGGCAACGAGAGTGCCCTACTCAAGGCGACCTATCTTCGCGGTAAACCGGCATTGTGTTGCACAATGCAGGCCGAGTTAATACTCGGCTTAATGTCTTACCGAAATAGCCAACGGATAAACCGAATCGACAATGCACTGTAGGGACTGGATATGTGAGTTATAAAGGGCATTTGGAATTATTCTTTAGTAATTAAAAAACATCGTGAGGAAACCAGTTAGTATTCTACGAGCGGCTATGGGCTTGCAACCTGTCACGTATGGAATACATACTGCAAATGTAATGTTTGGACGTAGACTCTGACTCCGACATCTTCAAAGAATTCTAACAGCAGGTCTGATTTTTGATGATCAAGGTAGGAATGATCATCATGAATGAATGAATGAATTTTTTTTTGGGTGTTAAATAAAAAATCATTCATTAATTCACTCATCTGCCGTGCCTAAGGTAGTTGTGAATGTATCTTCTGTTGTTTTTCAGCGTAGAGTACATTTTCTATTATACAGGGTGAATACAGTCGACTGCCCTCTGAGAGGCAAAAAAAATGGTTTTAGATTTGATTTTGATATAAATAAGAACTGTATTGAAATAAAGTGAGAATGGAAACATCCAAAACCAACCAAATTTTAATCTAAAAAATTTTATAAATGCATGCATTAGAGGAGGTAATATATGCATATATGTATGTAACTGTAATAGTGTATAAGATTCAGGTCATGTATTATTCGATACAAACTATGATTCGGGCCAAGCGAGAAATAGAAAGTAAAGAACGACCAAGTAGATGCGGTCGGGATTACGGAAACATGCATTTTGTTGCATTAGCATAGCAGCAAATTGGGAATACTTAACTACCTTTAAACGGTGAAGGAAAACATCGTGAGGAAACCAGTTAGTATAAAAGAGGCGATGGGCTTGCAACCTGTCACCTATGGAAAACTGCTGCTGCTAGATGTTGGTGTGTGCCAAATGTAGGTAATGTTTGGACATACCTCTTCAAATAATTTGAAAGTCGTAGGGGGTTGTGGGGATTCTCCGTGTTTGGGGATCAAAGTCGTTTAAATTTTTCATTTAAATTTATAAAATAGGTTATGTACCTACATAAATAGACACCCATTCAGGTAGAATGGCAGCTGTGCTGTCAAACGAAAGAAAACATGATGGCTTATTTTGATTTGTATTATAATTTTTCATGACAAAATTTGCTAGTTTGATAAAAGTTAAAGACTTGTCACGTTGTAAATTTATTCATTCTATTTTATTGTTCAGTCATTAAGGCGTTGACTGACAACACCTAACATTTCTCTCGCTCGCACGATTCCACATTTTGAAAGATATAAAATCACAAATTCCAATTTTGAAAATCGCAAACAACCATTATGTGTACAATCACATTTCGCATAGTTTGGTAACAATTACATTTTGATTAATGCAAGTTTTCCTACTCAAAAGTTTGCTTGAGTACGAAATATAGAAAAGCAAACTTTTAAGTAGGAAACCTTGTATCGATCAAAATGATTTTTTTACTAAACTGTGCGCAATGTGATTGCACACAAAATAGTTGTTTGCGATTTTTCGAAAATGGGTTTAGTGATTTTATTATCTTTCAACAAGTCGAAACGTGCGAGCGAGAGTCACATTAGCTCGTCTTCGTCTTAAAACATTCGTTTAGTGTATGCGTAGCAAGTTTTATGCAATATCATCTTTGTTAGTTTGTTTTTAACTAATAGTTTTCTAGGACATTCGATTATAAATAGTTTTAAACATATGCATGCTAGATTGAAACAATTAATCACAAGCTATAAATAATTATTACCTAAAATGTTCGTAAAAGTGATTTAGCTCGATGACTCGGTTGAGCAACTGGTCTCATTTTACCTAATTTACATGATTCGTTGTGGTGAAATACGACATCTTTAAATATCAATCGGTTTGCATGCATTATGCAGAATCATATACTACCTTGCAACAGTAGCCCAAAGTCTGAGATTCGAGCCATTTTTCGTTTTTCATAGCGTCTGACCTTTTTTAACCGACTTAAAAGTAGGAGAAGGTTCTCAATTCGACTGTTTTTTATGTCTGTTACCTCAACTTTCGACTGGGTGAACCGATTTTGATGATTATTTTTTAATTTGAAAGCTGGTGCTTCCCGTGTGGTCCCATTTAAATATGAGTATTCGTTTTTGAGTTACCTATAGTAATATGAGTGTATTTTCCAGTGTATTTGAAGTCGTTTTTTTCTTGAAAGAGTTCTTGTATGCGGAGAGAGAGAACTCAATAGCCAATAGAGGCGCTTATCGAATCCAGAGCAATGTTGACCTGAGGGTGTCCCTTTTGCCATGCTTGACCGACCCAAATGATCTTTTTATGAAATTGTCAAATTTAATAAATGAAGAACTTAAAGATACTTTTAAACTCAAAACATGTAAAGCTAGTGCAAGTGTCAACTTTGCTGACTGGGCAACTCCAGGTATTTACAAAAGTAGAAATAAACTATATGACCTATATGCTGCTAGGGAGTCAATGCTGAATGACCCAACGTTTATTTTACAGACAAAAATCTACTCAAAAATTTTCAAAAAAGTATGTCACGCGGCAAAATCATTGCATATAAGAAATAAAATTGAAAAATCTACAAATAAAATTAAAGCAACCTGGAAGGTAATAAATAACGAAACAGGAAAATCAAAGATCGGCAATAGACAGATTAAATTAAAAATAAACAATAATGTTTTAACTAAAAATATTGAAGTCGCCAACGCGTTTGATAGTTTTTTCTCCAGCATACCAAAAGTTGTCACTTCATCCTTAAATTCCTCAGCTGCTGAAGCGACAACGCTATTAGAGTCAAGCGTTCAAAAATGTAAAAATATCTTCAGTTTTAAATATGTTAATCCTGATAATATTGTGAAAACTTTTAAATCTTTAAATATTAAAAATACTGAAGATCTATGGGGAATGTCAACCAAAGTATTAGGCGCTATCATAACTGATATTGCACCTTGTTTAGCATACATTTTTAATAGATGTGTTGATGAGGGTGTTTTCCCAGATTTAATGAAGCACAGTAAACTCATTCCCCTGTACAAGTCCGGAAATGAACAAGATCCTGCTAACTACAGGCCTATATCGGTACTGCCTACGTTGAGTAAAATTTTTGAAAAAGTTGTTCTTAATCAGTTAACATCACATTTTAATGTCAACGGCATACTTCATAGTCATCAGTTTGGATTCACTAAAGGTCGTTCAACGACTGATGCCGGCTCGTCGCTCCTAAAGCACATATATGATGCTTGGGAACACTCACAAGATGCGATTGGGGTATTCTGCGATCTGTCCAAAGCTTTTGACTGTGTAAGTCATGCCACCTTATTATCTAAACTTAAACACTATGGCATCCAAAATCGGGCAATTGATCTTATACAGTCCTACCTAACCAATAGAGTCCAAAAAGTTGATGTTGGCGGTGAGAGGTCTTCCGGATCGGTCATTGATATAGGGGTGCCACAGGGTTCTATACTGGGTCCCTTCTTATTTTTAGTTTATGTAAATGACCTTCCACTTTTTGTTAAAAATTTGTGTGAAATTGTTCTATTCGCTGACGATACCTCTTTAATTTTTAAAATCGACAGATTGAAGGCTAACTTCGATGACGTTAATGCATCTCTGTCGCAAGTACTTAACTGGTTTACTGTAAATAATCTTTTGCTCAATGCTGGGAAAACTAAATGCATAAAATTTACTTTGCCAAATGTGGTTCAGCGACCAACCAGTATCAAATTAAATGGAGAGTCACTTACCCCTGTCAATTCTACAATTTTTTTAGGACTTACTATTGATGCAAAATTGCAGTGGGGTCCTCACATAAAATCACTTGCTGGTAGACTAAGTTCGGCTGCATACGCAGTTCGCACTATAAGATGGCTTACAGATGAGGCTACAGCTAGGCTGGTATATTTTAGTTACTTCCACAGTGTAATGTCCTATGGTATCTTGCTATGGGGTAGAGCTGCTGATATACAAAGTATATTTGTACTTCAAAAACGGGCGATACGTGCCATTTATAAAATGAAACCACGTGACTCATTGAGGGAGCGTTTTAAGGAAATTAATATTCTCACAGTAACTTCACAGTATATTTTTGAAAATTTATTGTACACTCATAAACACATAGGTAGCTTTAAGAAAAAGAGTGACGCACATAACGTTAACACTAGAAATAAAAATAAATTATGCATTCCGAAATTTCGATTACAAAAGGTAAATGGCTCGTTCATGGGGAACGGTATACGCTTCTATAATAAACTCCCAGAAAGTGTCACTGGGCTTCCTATTAAAAAATTTAAAGTGTACATTAAGAATTATCTGATAAGGAAAGCTTACTATACTATAGATAGTTATATTAATGATAAAAGTGCGTGGCCTGATGTCCCGGTCGCTCTGCCCATCGACGGCTAACTTATCTGCAATGTCTTTACTATTATGTTATTTAAAAAAAGATTTTTTATTTTTTTTCTCCATTGTTGTTTGACTATACTATCAATTTATGAATCTGTTTACTTTTCCTTTTCTGTTAGATTACTTTGTATTATATAGCTTCAATAGTGTAGGTATTTTATTACATTGTAACGAGGATCATATAAAAGAGCGATAGATACCAAGCCGAGTTTGTTGCCTGTTCTTCTCGGTGTTGGTCGCGTGGAACTGGCACTAGAGTCACCTAGTTTTAAGACGGTTCAAGATGGTCCTTGTGATTTTACTGAATAAACATATTTTGACTTTGACTTTGACTTCTCCATACAAATAAATAAAATAAAATAAATATTTGTGGACAGGACATTCCACACAGCACTATCTCGCCCCAAACAAAGCCAAAGCTTGTGATATGGGAACCAATAGCTAATATACTATTTATATACTTTTTTTTGTAAATACATACTTATAATAATATATAACACTCAGGCAACAAACATAATATATTCATCACACAATTAATGTTTGTTCTTGGTGGGGATCGAACCCACAGCCTACGGAGCAGAAGGCAGAGCTACTACCAACTGAGCTGTGAAGGCAGTTAACAATAAATTTAAGGTTAATACTTTTAGTGCATTGTCTTATCTAAACGTGTATACAAAATTTCAGCTCAAACGGTTGAAGATATCTGCTTCGAAATTGAAATGCAAGACACCCGTACTAACAAACTGAAAAAAAAAAACTGAAACAGCTTCACGACTTTGATCCCCAGGCACGGTAGATATCCCTTCAGATCTCCCAGTACCAAGTAGGTACTAATTCAAGATTCTTTGAGGATGTCTAAGGGGGGTAGTCAGAGGTACGTCCAAACATTACATTTGGCACATACCCACATTTTGCAGTAGTTAGTATTCCATACGTGACAGGTTGCAAGCCCATCGCCGCTGTTAGAATACTAACTGGTTTCCTCACGATGTTTTCCTAGAAAATAGCTGACGTTACGAATAACGAAATACAAAAAATGGTAAACAAATCTTGGGGTACCGATAACTGCGGCTGCATATCGGCCTCGTATTAATATTTAAAACGTGTTAATAGATAACAAAATGCTTTATTTGTCCTCCATAGTGAGTATACTGCAGCGGGCCACTTGCTTCTCGTGTTTGTGTTTCTCTATTCGCTTAGCTAGGTCAGTCGTAAAACATGACCTACCAAACAGCTAATTCAATTTGAACAAACATATTTACAACGAAAAGTCAATACTGCAAAGAAATCCAAAGAAGGCTTCATACAAATCATATTCCCATATCACTATCATCCGTATCATTAAGCAATAAGGTTTAATTTCGCGTAATTATTAATCTCGTCTGTGGATCTTGCACAATGGCCGTGTCACACGTTATGTTCATTGTGTGCTGTATTTTTTGCCATTGTTCGTCATTGTTGGTAACGTACAGATGTCTTGCCGGAATGCAGTATATGTT
Organism: Plemyria rubiginata; assembly: GCA_963576535.1. Taxonomy (NCBI): domain Eukaryota; kingdom Metazoa; phylum Arthropoda; class Insecta; order Lepidoptera; family Geometridae; genus Plemyria; species Plemyria rubiginata. The sequence goes on from OY754926.1 coordinate 7,342,231, forward strand.
ATTGCTTACCAATATTGGGGCAGTGACAGTGATATATCATGCAGAGTAAATGAGTCAAAATTAGTTAACGCATTTCGTAACTTCTTTACTTACCAGCAGTGCAAGTACCGTTCTTATCGTTAAAATCGTCAAAAATTCGTTAAAAATGGTTTCAAATTTTTTTTATGAATTTTGACGATTCTAGATGTCAAATAAAGCGATCGATAAGAACGGTACTTGCACTGCTGGGGTATTATTCTCTATGACATAGGAATAAGGCCCCAAACCGTGTGAAGTCACAACAACGTGATCTTGGACTATATTCTTTATGACATAGGAGATACTTTTTTCATAACCGTGTGACGTCACAACGTGGTCTAAACGCAATCGCGATTGGCTTGGTCATCGTGAATAACGCCCCAGCTATATAATATAGGAAAACAACCCTGAACAGATTTTAATGTGTAGTTATGTAACTTAACATAAAAACAAGGCGACGCGTGATTCAATGTAGTAGGTACCTATCATCAAATTAAAAAAAAAACAAAAACAGTACCTACTCAGATACCCACCGCCATTATTCCTCGATTTAGATTTGGCAAGTAACTTTGTGACTCATACGCTTACCTACGCTGTTGAAGTCAAAATGAAGCTAAAAATCTGAAATGATGGTCCAACTTTGGTAAACAAGGAGAGAACGAAAAATATTTTATTTTTAACACGCACAACATCGGTTCTATGGTTTACAATTAGGTAAACAGCAGTTAAGCATTCTTATGAAACATTTATTTAATATGTATTACAGAAACGTAAGCATATACAGGGTGTAACGTCATGTTCAATATTAAATTAAACCACGTACTCTGAATTGCATTTTCAGATTTAAGAAATATATTTTATAAAAAGAAACCGAAGATTAATGGAGATATCGATACTATTTCAATTTATAATTTTAAAGCAACCTGTAGTTAGAGTCGCCGGTGCCGAGTTCAAATTTTCGGGGTCAAGAAATCATGTCTTATGAATCAAATGAAAAAAAAGGAGGAAGAAAAGGTTACTTGTTGGCGGACTAGAAATTGCGACAATTTCAAGCTGCTTTCAAGCGACTGTATTCTGTCTTGTTCACGCAAATAGATCGTAAGCAGGACAGCTATACGCCCGTCTACCGGGCGTCCGGTAAGATATAAGACCGGCGGCGGCCCGATAACGCTAATGGCTTTCAGTTTGACATTTGATCAAGGAATATCTGACGAAAGCATTTGATTCCCATAGTGTAATCCATATGGATGGATCTAGTATCTAAATTCCTTGGGATGGATGCTAAATTCCTTGAATGGATGGGAATCAAATGTCAAACTGAAAGCCATCTCGATAACTAGACATTAGCGTAATCGGACCGCGCCGGTCTTCACAAAACATTAATAAAAATCTTAGCTGACAGTTTTACTACAAATATTTTTATTTAATTTCAACAGTTTTCTTTAATTATTGATGTAAAATGTTTTTTTTTAATTATTGATGTTCATGTTATTAAAGTTGATATCTTTTTTTGTTATTGGACTAACTCAAGCAATTTTCTGAAATTTATTCAGAAACTATGTTATTTTCTATTCTTGCAGATTCGCTAATTCGCTTGATTTGAATATCTATTAATAAACAGTAATAAAAGAACACGATTCATAAACAGACAAATAGTACTAGGTACTAATCAAATGCTGTGATGATTCCAAGACTTGAATTAAATTCTTCAGCTTCTAAAACGCATTAACTTAGAATTAAACTCCAGAGGGCTAAATAAATATAAGGAAACAAATAACTCTCGGAATGCATTAGGTAGGTACGACTTAGTTATTCTCTACAATAAATTAATTAATTTACTCATTATTTAATCTGAGTACCTACTTGATAAGGAAACCTGGTAGTTACTTATTAATATTGTGTACCTACCGCGTGTAATAACAAAGACATCTTATGAACGATTTTGTCAAATACTGTCGAACAAACCGTATCCGCAACCTGGTACACTCGTGCCCTAGTGGTAGTGGCCCTGCCTTCCGATCCGAAGGTCTTGAGTTCGAACACCAATGAATTTTTCTGTTCAAAAATGTGTGCGTATTGCCAGTTCTCTCAAACAAAAGTCTCAAAAACAAAAGTGATGAAAAACATCGTGAGGAAACCTGCATGTCGTGGAGTGGAACCCAAAAAGTTCTAAAATAAGTGGTGCCCTTTTCAAGCGCATTTAAAATCCCTTCACCACATTATTTGAAAGAATTAGTACCTAACAAAGAAAGACCGTAACCTACCAACCAAAACAAGTTAGCAAACAAATGGATATCAAAATAATTTCATGTAAACAGAGGCTCTTCAGAGCATAGACATCGGAAGTAAGCGACAGAGGGTCACCGTAGTGCCATTTTCAAAAGGCGCATTTAAAAAAACAAGTTAGCTTGTAGGTAAACTAAAGTAGGATGTCTGATAAACATGGCCAGACAGCATCAACAAAAAACTGCTAACTCGAGCATCAGTAGACTTGTCATTCGAATTAACAATTTAGCACTAACTAGTCGTGGTGTAGTGCCATGTCAGCCGTGCTAATTCTAACTGGGCGCACAAGTACCGTTTGAAATGAGTAATTTTCAAATCTTTCGCAGTAGACACTTGTTTTTAGAATCATATTCAGAAGAATCAAGACTGCAAACATTATATCGAGAGATTCGTTTTTAAATTCATCATTTAATTTTGGTAAAATATAAAACATGAACTGTTTCCTATATAAATATACAATTGCCATCAGTATAACGCCTCCTTATATTTATATTAATAGGTTCTTTTTTTTCGAATGGACAAAATGTTGTTGATCGATGAACAATCCTTACAGCGCTACCGAGCAATGGCGAGGCGGAGGACGCTCAACCGGTAATCTATTGGCGCGCTCAAAAGACCATTATGAATATGGGACTCGTCCCTTGATGCATAGGTATACCTTTGGGTATCCGTATATCCGTATCCGTCAATTCAATGGTGAACTTTAATTTATGAGTAAGATGTCTTCTGTTTGATTATCAAGGCCGAAGATTTTTTTGACACTTATTTGCAAACCTTGGCCCACAGGGAATACAAATTGGCTTCTAGTTTTGTTGAATCTGCTGCCTGCTGTCTCTGTGTATAAACTGGTTCATGAGGTGTATTATTAGATTCCATATAAATAAATAAATAATGCTGGACAATCCACACAGCACTATCTAGCCCCAAAGTAAGCTATTCAAAGCTTGTGTTATGGGTACTAGATAACTGATATATTTAATACATTATATACTTACATAGATAGATATTTTTTATTATACATAGAGAACACCCAGACCATCGAAATAAATTTCTGCAGATCGTACACAAATTTGTTCCAAGGCGGGAATCGAACCCGCAACCTCTTGCGTCGCAGGCAGGCTCTCGCCCGCTGCGCCACAGAGGTCGTCAAATTAGGTTGATAACTGACAGCCCTGACAACTAAGTTGCCCTTTAGGTCTGCCTTCTACCGAGTACAAACGTTTGTGTGATAAACATAGATGTTTTTGATCTATACCTAGGTACAGGTGTTTATAAGTGTAGGATAAGGTTGTTTTTTTGTTGAAAACATCGGTTGATTTAACTGCATTTTTAATAGAGTAGGTACCTAAGTACCTACCTGTTTAGGATTATTTATATATTTAGATGAATTGCTCGTTAGTCTCGCTAAATCTCGAGAACGGCTGATGCGATTTGGCTAATTTTGGCCTTGAATTATTTGTGGAAATCCAGAGAAGGTTTAAAAGGTGAATAAAATAAATATGAAAATGCTCGAAATTATCGATTGAGGCAGTACGAAGTCTGCCGGGTCAGCTTGTCTTTAATAAAATTGAGCTATCTCTAGATCGTGCAAACGATCTACAGATAGCTCAACTGTTTCATTGTATTTTGTACATTCTGTAATTGTTGTAATTTTCTTTATAAATAAATGTTTATAAAAGTCATGTTCTCGCGTATTCTCGCTATTGTAGTTGTTTTTAATCCTTACGTGAAGGTATGACTGGTGGAATTTAAAACCAAACAACATTTTTAAAAGTTTATCATCGAACTGAACGTAAACAAGTTGACGTAAAAAAGAATGTGATCTCCACATCATCACAAAGAATATCAATTCCACATGGTCATGCAATAGGTAATATGCGTAGTTGGTTTGTGTGATAACTATTATTGTTTATTATAGGCATTAATTTTACATAGGCTAATGAAGGGTGATATTTCCGTGTACTTTGAAATGTATTTTGAAGTAGGTACCTACCCAGTAGATAATAGGAAATAGTACTTGTCAGCGTGGTTTTAGGGAAGCTGTACGTGTACTAAATAATGAGAATAGGTACCGTCGTAATTAATTAAATTGCCGCTACCTGTGCGTTGTGGTTTTTTTAATATTCAGTGTGTTCCATCCATGTCATGATTCAAACTTTCAAATATTTGACATACCTTAAGTAGGTACCTATGTAGGTTTAGCGTTTCGCTCCGCCATAATTTTAAACTTGAATTGATGAAATCTTTAAATTGATTCTACTTTAATTCATAATGAAGTCTTGAAATAAAGAAATACGTTGTCTGACGTGTTCGAAGCCAAACTAACGGAAATCATTTGTGTAATGTTCTCTCATAAAAACATTTCAATTTAACTCCTAACTGCAAACGCACGACATGTAACTTAAAAGTGGACAAGTTTCAATTCTTAAAACCGCGTGTAGCTATCAATAGTTTAGGTCCTCAGTACTCACGTAAAACGAAATCCTTGGCGATGTCACACAATTCTAAACGCACTGTTATCACTTGTTTTAGTACACAGTTTATATATTGTTTATATAAATAAGATGAAATCCAGCGAGATGTAACGTCCTCCCAGCAAGCGGGTCAGCTAGTTACTGACTTGGATTGGATGGAAATGGATGGATACAGTGCGACTTGCCGGCTGCTAAACTTAACTGGCAAAAGGTTATAACGCATTCCATTATCTGTTGAACCAAATGTGGGCTTATTTTAAAGGTAGAGAGTTTATTTTAATATAGTTTGAGAGTTGATGTTTCATTCCTAAGTTGACGTAGCTCTGTGTATGCCCACGGCTAGCATTTCTTTTGAGAGAAAAGGCGAAAGGACATCTTACGACCTCTACTAGTTTTGCATGCATGTTTGTAGATTGTCTCTTATACACGTGATCTCATTCGGTCTGCGAGGCAAAGAAAACCTCAAGGTGGTGGTGTCAGCTATTCTGCATTTGTAGCCTGAAAATCGTCTACTGTAGACGTCCTACTGTAGATGTTAGAAATTACTGTACATTGTAATTTTGAAACTGTCAAGTTTAAGGAGGAAAATCGTCTACTATAGACGTCCTACTGTAGATGTTAGAAATTACTGTACATTGTAATTTTGAAACTGTCAAGTTTAAGGAGTCGTGAAGGGTCATTAATTAGTTCTATGGGGTCATGAAAGTACACCAGTAAATAACTCTTTAAGATTTTTTTTACACCCCAAACTGGTTGTGGTTTAGGATCTTCAAGAACTTGCAACACCAGACCAGACATTAACTGAGGGCCTCACTAGCTTTAAATACCAATAAGTCTATTTCTCCTTCTGTCTGTTTTTGTACATAAAAGTGTCGGTGAAAAGTTCCCCTTGATAAGAAAGAGTAAGAAATCGCGGGGAGGGATTACATATTGTGATACATTTAACCTTAATTTGCTAAAGATCTTCTTCTTCTCCTTATTTAATGCACCTGAAGTCAGTCGAGAGACAATTCTGCCAGTATCAAGTGATATAGATTAAATAATTACTATAGTCAAGTCAGTCCATAGTCAATTCGGCAGACATTTGTTTTGAACTTATTCGTTCGAATAGGATTATCACTTACCTACTTAATATCGGATTATCACTTTCATTCCGAATGCTTACACTTTGTGCTAAGAACTAAATGTTAGCTCACGTAAAGTTGGCTAAAATACCATCGAAATTGCACAATACCTACTAGAAAAACAATAAAAATTAACAAGAAGATTTATTAAAAAATTAAAAAACCCGACTGCCCTAACTAAAAGTACCTACGTAGGTAAATCAGATAATGTTTTAAATTTGGTTCTTTTTGATTTCATCAGTCTTGACGAATGATAAAATGTAATGATCGCAGGCAGTCGGAGGCTCTTGTACCTATGTCCTAGCAGTATACTGACGCCTGAGGTTGTTTAACTCATTTTGATCACTTTGGGGTTACCAACAATCACATTTTTTTTAAACAAAACTCTTAATATCTTCGAATCATCGATTTTGATGCGGTTTTTTCTAAACGATTTGTATGACTTTAGAGAAGGTTTTATGATATATTTTAGTAACACTCATGGCCTAGTTCGCTAAAGTGACTTAACGAATTTTGCGGTCTGGTTTGGTCTTTGAGGGTTTACTTTAAATCAAAAACTAATACATTATTTGAAAACACTCTATCACTCTCTTGATTTTGATACCCATACCTATTGCTATCATTGCGAAAAGATTTTTTTTGAATGTGAGAGAATATCGCTCCTGCTTTCCTTCCCACGCGACTTTTCAGTTTTTTTTATTCTAAGGACACTTGGGAAGTTGCGACGAATCTTTTGATACTAGAATCATCAAAATCCATCCAGCCGTTTGGTTACTACGTGGTAATACATGGATAGATACCTACACGCTAAACACATAACCCTCGGCACTCGGGTAAAAAGCTGTTGCCTCCCAGAAAGACAAAAATCTAATCTTAGGGTATTCTCTGTTGTTAACGAATCCTTGCCAAAGACTTGGCTTGCTACGAGAATCGAACACGTCACTCTTACGTCACAGCTCTTGGCATTTTCATGCAGTTCTTATTGATTAGAAAATATTCAGAAGGAAAGCCAAGGTGTGGATTATAAGGGGTTGGCTGGCCACATGGCCCACTGAGCAGTGTTCCGCTCCACCGGCCGCGCGATTGAGCACGCACGCTGCGTGAGATTTTTCAATCATGTGTGATGCATGACCATGTTTAGGAAGAAATGTTGGTCAGAAACAACACTGGTCTGCTGTTCTAATCAGTTATTTCGTTGATCTTTCACGCAGTTTCACATTATTGATAGGGGCATAGTGTTTAATCGAGAGCGAATTTGAGCCCTTTCGCGAGATCAGACATCAATGTGGCTGTACTTATAAATAATTATGCTGTTATACATATTTCCAATGGGTAGGTAATGTTATGACAAATAATGCTAATCTAATTAAAAAAAAATCTAACAATAACTCAGAAAGCGAATGATACTAATGATATAATGATAATATACCTATGTATTTCTATGAGAAAATTGACTATTTTTACTAATTCATATATAAATTTACAATAATCAAACTATTGGAACATTCTACTATAATCAAACTTCCAATCTAAATAAGCAAAATAAATTATAACTCTGCGGACCTGCCGTGTAACAAATTTTTGCAGCTGATGACCCCATCCCTATTTGCGTTTGATCCACGGTTTTTTGGCCAACCTGTATAGGTTTAAAGAATTTTATTCTCATAAAAATATAACAGTTAAGTTTTAATGAGATAAAATATAAATTAAAATTTATTTACAATGATGAAAACAATGTTACTTTTAACAGACGGTAATTATCTGAAGCTTGGTCACTGTAGTTACCTCGGGAGGTCTCAGCCGGGCGGCACAATAAAGCTAAATTTACAAGGCTAATTTTACTCTGCGCTGAATTTAAAGGGCTTCTAATGTTTGAAGTACTTTGGCATGAATTGTCTCTATAATCGTCCATAGCTGGGTTGCAGGCAGAGGGCGCAGTCGTGCATAGAAGTCTTGTATTATTTCGAAAAAGGCTTTTATATTGTCCGATCAACAGCAAAGCTGTCCCGTCTCAATAACCGTTAATACATAGACTATACATATAATATACTACAATATATATACATTATACATAGATACTTATCGTCAAATAGTCATAAAAAGTATAATTTTTATGACTATTTGACGATTCAAAAAGTTTTAAAAAACCAACCCATTCTATTACCCAAGTAGCTCTGTATAGATGAGAAGGCTTGCTCAGCACCTGTTGTACCATTGTCACAGCTTCGACGGTTTGACCTACAGGAGTACCTAGATTCTAAATGGTAAATACGTGCGGAGCTAGCTAGTTTTCCTTTACCGTAATAGACTAGCATTGCAGACATTACATTTTTTGATTGATTTTGATTATGAAACCACCGATGCACTCATTAGAGGAAACTTAGGCGCGGGTCACATCTAAATGGCGTATGGCGTGGACATGGCGAACAAAAAAGTGTATTCTAAATTGTGCTTTATTTCCATGTATTTTGTATGAAATTTGAATGTAATACGAAGCCAACCGCGCCATGTCAACGCCATACGCCATTCAAATGTGACCCGCGCCTTAGGTTTAATAAGGAGGAGACATTACTGTACAAGTTGCAACTTTAAAAATAAAGCCGGTTAGTAACTTGCCGATTTTTTTAAACAAAGAAATTGATCACTGATTTATCGTTATCAATAAAACGTTGATTCTCACAGAATTCAGCTCTGTAGGTATGGAGATAGTCCACTCCCCTTTACTCAAGTCTCGCAAGTTGATGGACGATTAGAGTCCGTCAACGTCATATGTCATAAGAATGTGCCCTACGATGCTCATATCGTAGAGCACATTCCTATCGTGCGTGACTAACGAGGCAATTCTTTGTTATAGGTGATGGTTATCACTTAACATCAGGTGATAACTCACCTGATGTTCTCTGCTTGTCATAAATTTTATGTACGTACGAAGTAGGTATATGTGGACTTTGCATAAAAATTTAAGCAAAAAAGGGTTTTTTCAAAAATTAATCATTATCAGGCGTTGAAAAATAAGTGATCTAGCTCTACCAAGTCTCCGATCGCGACATTTTGATTAGGATAAGGATAATGCTCGTTATACCTTTATTTAAATAGGTGCGGATAAGCGTCGGTGTTAGTGCTTCAACATGGGTTGGCTTAGTACGGTTGTGTGCGCTGGCGCCGTCCTGCTTGCAGGTGAAGTGACATTCAGTGGCTCTAAGGGGGCGTCCATTCATTACGTGAGGCGATTTGGGGGACAGGGCGTCGAGCAGAATCTTACCCGATCTCACGTGAGGCAAATATCACGTTTTTTTCCCACGTGCAACAGTGTAAAATTGCGAGAAGTGCATTACGTTATTAAGTTCGTTCGTAATTAAGTGTAATTAAACAAATTACTTATGCTTTCTTTTTATTGATCCAATGCAATCTAACACAATACTCATTTTGAAAAATCTCACGTGAGATAAGGGGGTGAAAAACAAAAGCTCACTGCAGGGAGAGAGTGGATCGATAAATCGCCCAAATCACCTCACGTTCTCGTAATTACCTAAGTCAACGAAGCTATTGTAACCGCTTCATTCTACCCGACCGTCTAAGTTAAGCGACGTTGCGCGTCACCATTTGGATTGGATGGGTCTCCTGCTTTCATAATCATTATCATCTGATCATAACATTTCAGGTGAAATTTCTACAAAAATGAATCAGCTAAAAACGGTCTTTACCTGCAGCAATATCTTTAAAAAAATGCAGAATGGGAAGGATTTACATTATTTCAAATGAAAAATGTGAAATAGCTTTGAAATTCTACAGCTTATCTATAAATGTGAACTAAAATAATAGTGTGTGCCAAATGTAATGTTTGGACGTACCTCTGACTACCCCCCTTAGACATCCTCAAAAAATCTTGAGGTTAGTACTTGGTACTTGAGAGATCTGAGGGGATATCTACCGTGACTGGGGATCAAAGTCGTGAAGTTGTTTCAGTTTTTTAGTTTTAAAATAATAGTAATAGTTAAAAGTATGTACTTAATTATACAAATTAAATTACATTTTACGGTCCAAAGGTACATTCTTTCGTGATTCGGATGGCATCGTTAAGTTGTCAGTCCCAGCTACACAAACAGTATGAAGAGGCCTGAAAATTGGGCTGACCACTATAGCATGAATTTTGAATTACTTTTTTGAAAACTCAAGATCAATTCCTTTTTCAAGAAATATATGAAATAATTTTTAGTTTATGCGTATACAAAAGCTCCATTAACACTTAGTTCATCATCAAAATCCTCTCATCGTTCACCCCTTTTTCACAGGCAGCGTCGGGGCTCAGGAAAATCTGACCCTGAATGCTGGTGAAGACCAAATCCTGCGTGTGTTCGGTTTCTTACAAGAAGTGGTCTCGTGTCACTTAACCACCCCTGATGATAAAACCTTGAACTTTATACCCGGTTCGCCGTCGGATTATGGAGACCGATATGAAGCACTACCTTTAGATGTTAACATTCCGTCTTGCACCGTGGTAGTGAAGGATCTTCAAGAGACTGACAGTGGAACTTGGGAACTGGTTCTTAGAAATGCCGCAGGCGGAGAAAGCTCTTTGAAATATAATATAACCGTAATTCCTACACGTAAGTTTCTGGAAAATGTCTCCACCTCATAAATTTAGTCGTAGTAGTAGTAGACTTCCTTCTACTCGAAACAGTCCTTCGGTTTTGTTAGTAAAAAGATATTTTTGTAGAAAATTGTTAAATACTGTTGCTAATCTATGTTATGTTGTTTTGTTGGTCATTTAACACCTACTTTACTTACTGTTAATGCCCTTTCATTACGGTGCCGTTTCATTAAGGTCAGACGAATAATGTTATCTAAATCTTATCCTACCAAAGTCCAGTGTTTGTGGTAAATCACGCCACCGCCGTGCCTAACGACTGGACATGGATCAATCTGGGAATAAATTTGGAGACATGGAATAATAGCATAGCAGGCTTCTTCTTCGTATATCTGTCTATAACTCAAGCAAAGCCGCACGAGGAAGCTAACTCTTCATAAAAACAAATTTCAGCTGTAGAAGACGAAAAAGAAGACGATAATATAACATGGCTGAACACTATTGAATTTCCGACGAGAGTCCGACGAAACATTGACATCAGTTTGAGCAAAACCGCTTATCCAGAAGAATGCTACATTCAGAAACCCGACGGTTCCAATGTCACGACTGCTGACGCTAATACAGACGACGGCGTGACAGTTCATGGCAGCAGTGATTTCGTATCCTGCAGGGTTACTATAGGTCCCATGGATGATAACTTGATAGGAGACTGGGCTTTGTGCGGTAAACGAACTGATAACAACGAGAATCGGGACAGATGCCAACTTGTAAGGATCACTTGGCGTAAGTTTCCAATCAATATGTCAATATCTGGCTTGTTACGTAATATTGGCAGTTCCCAATACAATATTTATCAAGCTGTTTATGTTCACACCTAAGCTTTTATCTTCTGATCAAACAAATTATTTTACAGGATATTAACAAGGTTATTATATCCTGAGTAAAAATGCAATAAGCAATGTTTATAGTACTTATCTATGTGTTATTTTTAGAAAACATTGGTACAGATCACATCTTTCATCAGAACGAATTCAATCACGTAGTCAACCTCGGAGGCACTTTAACTCCGGTAGTCTTGGGTCATTCTGACCGTGTGACCTGTCACATTATTACCAACAAAGGCGAAGATTTAGTTATTGACGCTGACTCGGAGTACCCTAACTTACGCCTAGCGTCTTCTGAAAGACACACATGCAGCATCGCCATAGGCCCCATTGCTGAATCTATGCTAGGTAATTGGACCCTTTACGGAAGATTCAGAGATTTCAGTGGATTGACAGAAGTACGGCTACCCATGAACCTGTTTCTTTACGGTATGTTTAATTGCACTTGGAAATGGTTGAAGATTTTGTTAAGTAGGGTACCTATTTGCGTAACCATAATATTATGTTTTCAATTATAGATGTTAACAATCCTTACGATCAAGCTTACAACGTGACTGAAATGAATCCAATCAAACGTGCCGTCCACTTAGGGAGTACCGTAAATATTGAAACTACCGTGAGTACCAACAGCGGAAAAGTGGACAGTTGTCAAGGAACGACACCTTCCGGAGATATCCTCGATCTGGACAATCCTAGTTACGAAGGAGCGTCGTTCGTTAATGTTGAGGAGAGTATAGCCTGTCGCATAACCATCGACAATCTTACTAAAAACCACCTTGGAAGTTGGACAGTCATTGGAAAATTCAGTAACAACGGACGTTTTACAGAAATACATCAGACCATTGAACTCCTCGAAGAAGGTTCGTTAATCAACGACAGACTACGTTAATTTGATTTATATGTATTTTGCAACATGTTGGTAAAGTGTTAGAATATCATTTTAGATCCTGAAAATCCTTTGATTGATGAAGACAGAACAGTTCAAGTTATGCCTGAGCAGCGCATTACCACAGATATCGGCGAAAAGCAAAGGATAATTATTAATTCGAATATTTTTATTGCGGGTGAAAGCTGTCATATTAGGACCCCTGCCGGATTGCAGTATGCTTTTATAGATGGATTCAACGTTGAAGGAGTGGAAATTGTTAAAGAAGATGGGGTGGAGTGTGGTGCTTCGGTGCACGTCTTTTCCGAAGATGCCATTGGCACCTGGACCTTGATAGCCAGGGCGACGCAGAGCTCACAGCTAATCGAAAGGAGATTACCTTTTACTATCATTGTTGAAGGTAAATTTTGATTAGAGGATTATAATAAGCACTATATTTCTACGCGTATCTAGTCACGTTCTGTGATAAGATCTGTATTATGTGATTCTTGTTTTATTTGGAGATATTTTTTTATTTACAGAATATGTCGATGCTATACCTAAAGAGGTTTTAATTTTGGAAGGAAATGATTTGCACGTTCGTTTGGCTCATGTTACTTCGTGGTTTGATACTTGTAGACTTGTACCCCCTCCTGGGCCGTGGGCCGTGGCGTCGCCCGTGAAGGATCCATTGCACGTCGAATCGTGCGGGTATATCATCCCGAATATTAAAAGTGCTGATAGTGGTTCATGGGAAATTATTTACGGAAGTAAAATTACTTACAGAGCTGAAATCGTTGTCAATGGTATTTTTTTCTGTATTAATTAGTTTTAAGTTAATCACGATAACATTGATCACTCACCCAATCACGCAAACCTTGCACTAACACAGCTCGCATGAACGCTTTGCTTTGGGTATCTTGTACAGACCGATAGGAATAATAAATTGGCCATGCGTATTTTAAAATTTAATTTTTTATCCCTAGTTACTAATGCACAAGTGGATTGGAATACCATCGTCGATCTGACCATAGACCATGCTGTGAACAAGATTGTTGGGCCGGAGAACGCTGTGTACTGCCGATTGCAGGATCCTCAAGGTACCTACGCAAATAACCTACGCCAGCACGACTAGCAAATAATACTAATAATAATGAGGATAGAATATAAAAATAATCTTGGGTTTCTACTCGTATTTATTTTCCTAATTAAATTGCACGTAACTGATTTGCAGGAGTCACTGTATTCGATGACTTCGGCGCGTGCTCCCTGGTGCTCGACAGGGTGACCTCGAGGCACAGCGGGACATGGAAGATGGTGGTCGCCTCCGCTGGCAAAGTGGTCGCCGATGAACACAACCTGTTCGTCAACTTGAATGTAGGAGGTTCGTAGACAACACACGAGGATTTTGCTAAGCATACGATTAGGATTTTAACGACTGCTGATAAAACCCACCTATTTTTAAATGCTCGACATCCATACCAACTTATAAAGGCAATATAGGCACCTATGTTTTCGTAACTCTGATCAGCCGAAATGAAAATCATTACTGAAAAACTTGCAGCTTGCACTCTGGAGACGGGCACGAGTATACAACTTTTAAATTATAGCGGATTGGGAGATTTCTCATGAACTTCTCAGGAAGAAAGGAATTTCTCAGGACGTGGCCGTTCATGTCAAATTAATCGATAAACGTGCATAAATGGTCACTAATAATTACCAGAACTATTAAAGCTAAATGTACTTACAGAAGGCAAGCCTGAGGTGGTCACCCGCGTGGAGCAAGAAAAACCCATAGTTACAGTGACTTGCTCCGTTGCCACCGACGCGGCAGTGAGAGCCTGCAAGTTCCGCAACCCACAAGGCAAGCTGTTGCTGGCCGCTCCAGGAGTATCTCAAGACCGCTATACCTTCCATGGAAGTCAAAGCAGGTAAGTAAGCAGGAATTTACGGGCCATCATATAACCAATTGGCCAAACCAGTCAAAATATTAGTTAAGTTTTACTTCACTATTAATATGACGAAGAAATGATATAATAATAATAAGCAGAGTTTTGTACATATAAGAATGTCATACTTTATTTCCAAAAAAATTGGACTCGATCAGTCGCAAAAAGTGGGCATGTCCTAGATGTAGCGTTTACCTCTGACTCCTTATTATAATAAGTTTATATTATAACTAAGGATCTCGAGTAGGGTTACTTAGTGAAGATTCTTATGCAGACCTCATGTTAATTAGACGACCTCTGTGGCGCAGCGGGCGAGAGCCTGCCTGCGACGCAAGAGGTTGCGGGTTCGATTCCCGCCTTGGAACAAATTTGTGTACGATCTGCAGAAATTTGTTCCGATGGTCTGGGTGTTTTCTATGTATAATAAAAAATATATGTCTATGTAAGTATATAATGTATCAGTTATCTAGTACCCATAACACAAGCTTTGAATAGCTTACTTTGGGGCTAGATAGTGCTGTGTGGATTGTCCAGCATTATTTATTTATTAATTAGATCTATGGGATGCATACTGATTTATGAATAACAGTCGTGACTCTTTTTATGTTCCAGCACCGTATCCGGAGTGACGAGCTACGAGTGTGGTCTGCAGATCACGAACCCAGAAACCACCGACCTGGGCATCTGGCGGTGCGCCATCGATACTGAGGAAGACACCCACTACGCCTTCCTCCCCGTGCTTTGTCCGTGGGCACTACAAGACCCTACTGTTGCTGCGACTGTCCAACAAGGTATTTTGCCCCTTTTATTATTTATTTATAGACAAACAGCTGCACCCTTATTGTCTAACTTGAAAGCCATTACCATGACGATATTCTGGGATTCAAGTGTCAAACTTTTCATACTAAATATCAAGTTCATCTGTGTCATTACGATACTAAATATTCCCTCATCTGTGCCGATTATGACGAGTTAGGCCGCAGGATGTTTTACCTACCTTATAATTTGATGAAAACATCTATAAACCATGCAATGCGATTATTTAACTTGAAGCTGCTTTATGCAGCTAGGGATCTAGGGATTTATAAGTTTGTGCCTACGAAATCACGTTTTACACCTGCTGTTAGCTGCAAAAAGATTCAGATGAAACTATTAACTTAAAATTCAAATCCAGACGAACCTTCATCTTACCTAGAAAAATGTAGAAGAATGAACAGTAATAAAACTTTCCAGAGCCGATCCTGACATCCGAGACGTCTTCTATATCAGTGGTGGATGACGAACCAGTCACCATGTCCTGTGCCGTCGAGGCTGCTATCAGATACTGCTACTTCCGCGCGCAGAATGGAACCACTTTCTCTGTCTTCCCTGGTGAGGACTTTTCTCTAGATGTTACAAAGATTTATGAGAAAAAACCCAAATTTATAAATTCATGCGTAAGACGACCTAGTAAAGTTTGATTTATTGACCGAGTGAGCGAAGCGAGCGAAGCGTCTCAGTTTCCACATTGGCCAAAAATGCGTTTGTCCGGATGTCTGTCTGTCTGTCTGTTCTCCTCTACAGGTCGCATTTTTCAACCGATCTGGACGAAACTTGGTACACAGGCTATATGACTTATTAGAATTTTTTTGTTGTCGGGGATTTATGATTGGAGGGGTACTTCCCCCAAAAAAAGGGCAAAAAGGGGGCTATTTGATATACTGGATATCTCCACCAAATGAGATCCGATTTCGATTATTCTTTTTTTATTTGAAAGGTAGTAACTATAAGTTGGTCTCATAAAAGTTTGGCGAAGATCTGATAAGGATCTTCAGCATGATGAACAAGATAGCTCATCAAACAATCGATGGTTTTCAATCAAATTTGAGAGAAACACAAAGGACCTCATTCTACACAAGGTGATGCAAAAAAATCAAAAAGATCAAAAAAATCACAAAACGGAAAATGCACTTGCACATTACATTCCTCAAATAGCTCACTTTTAGTATGCTCGCGAGGTCTACAGCTCCCAGAGCCACTAGTTTATTGTCTTTTCATATAATGGCGCTAATGGGAGACCTTCCTACGCTGTGCTTCTAATGCGTGTTCACCAGTCGAAAACTTTTGCTGGCATTTTACTGGGAGCTGTTGGATTACACAATATCTATCTGGGGGAATCTGTGGGGCCAGGCTTATATAACAAAGCAGTGGACGTCCGATACATGTCTGCATGATGACTTATTTTGTTTTTTTTTGTTTTCAGGAATGATCCATCCTGAAATTCAGTATGTAGGGGCCGGTTTGGATGCTGGCGACTGCGGAATCCGATTCAACAACATGAAACGTAGTGACCGTGGACGTTGGAGCTGCCATGTGGGCCTAGTCTCGGATCTAACTGAACAGAAACAGGAATTCGACTTGGATGTACAAAGTTAGTTCTAGCCTCGCCTTGAAATCTCTTAGAATTTTAAGGCTAATAATCTTTATTGCCACCGATCTCTGATTCAGATTTTGACGTAAAAGTAGGGTATACTTAACCGCTTCTCGAAGTAAAATAATTAAATAAATAAAAATGAAATAAAAATAAAATAATTCATGAGTAAATTGAAATATGCAGTCCGGGTGTTGTGTTGGCATATCGCTAAAACAAACATGCTTGTATTTCAGATGCAATGGCTGTTTTCCGAGGAACTCACTTCACTGCCAATAACACTTCCACAATGTTTGTGGAAGCCAGGGTGCACGATAGCCGTACCCTCGAATACTGCAGATTTGTGAGGATCGATGGACTTGGTAAGCTATTTATTCTTCCTACCACTGATTACGTTTTAAGGACTACTTTGGGTATGACCAGTTTGGGCCACAAAAGAAATAGTTTAGTGCTATTTTCTATTTCAGCCTTCACTGCAAATCAACTTATTACGTATATTTGTATGAAATACTAGTTACGTCCCGCGGTTTCACCCGCGCAGATTTATTCCCGGTATTCCCACGGGATAAAAAGTAGTCTATGTGCTATTCCAGACTATAATCTCTGTCTCTGCCAAGTTTCATCCGGATCCGTTCAGCCGTTCCAGCGTGAAAGAGTAACAAACATCCATCCATCCATACTTACAAACTTTTGCGTTTATAATTAGTAGTCGGATTAATAAGTCTTGTAGATCCAAGTATGATACAGTTCAGTTTCTGCTTGCGGATAGAACCACTTCTCGTCTGACTTATCATCGCTCTATCAGGAGCACTTAAAATCCTTTCACCACCCTGGTTCGAAAGAGCTATTGACACGACAAGAAGAAGAAGATCAAAAGCTTTATATTTATAACCAACCTTTTTAAATAAAATCTTCTTTTTCAGGGTTTACAACCGAAAGCGTCCCAAAAGGCTACTCCGGTATCCTTCGTAGCGGAAGCTGTGATCTGAACATCTTGAACCCTTCCATCCCGGACCAGCATCCTTGGACCGTGGTGGCCAAGGCCCGAGGATTGACCAGGGAGTTTTCCGCGGTCACCGCCGAATCTAATCTGGGAACCACGACCGGCCCAGTGGCTCCAACCACACCGACTCCAGATATCCACGAACCTGACCACGACCTTCACAATGATCGTTCCGGTTGTAAGTATTCTATCTACTCGTATAGGTACCTGACGAGTTATACAGGCACTAAGAGTACAACGCTAAGGTAGGTACTTCACTATCATCACTACATAGTATAAAACAAAGTCGCTTTCTCTGTCTCTATATCCCTATGTCCCTATATATGCGTAAATCTTTAAAACTACGCAACGGATTTTTATGCGTTTTTTTTAATAGATAGAGTGATTCAAGAGGAAGGTTTATTGTATAATACATGCATGATATGTGCACCCGTGTGAAGCAGGGGCGCGCGGGCGGGTCGCTAGTACCTAAATAAAATTTTATTTTGCAGGACCAAACTGCATATCTATGGAGACAAAGCTATTCTGTCGTGATAAAAGTCTTGGTAATCGTACAACATGTAGGTACCTTAAGTTTAGGTGAGTAGTCTAACCCCCGGTTTCTGAAAGGCCGATCAACACTAATCGGCTGTCAAGACACTTGCTATTTAAGCTGAGACGTGACCTTTTTGCCCCGCACAACGGTAGGTAGGTCCTTTATTAGTGTAGGTTATAATTTTATTTTTCTGTTAGTTTTAAGTAAGTACTTACTTGTACCTACCTATTGTGGGACGAAATAAATATATTTTCTTTCTTTCTTTCTTTCTATTTCAGCTTTTTCTTCAACTTAGATAGAGATAGCAAGTGACTTGACAGCCGATTAGTGTTGATCACGCTATCAGAAACCGGGGGTTAGACTACTCAAAACTGAAGGTACATGTTGTACGGCTACCCCTACGCCTTTTATCATGACAAAATAGCTTTTGTCTCCGTAAAGATGCAGTTAGGTCCTGCAAAATAAAATTTTATTTACTTTAGCGCTAGGTAGGTACCTATATGGCGCTGTTAACCTACCAAACAAAAGCAAACTCCTTTGGTTCTCGCGCTATATTACGTGTAACTAAGTATGAGGATAAAATTATTAATCTTAATAATTTTGATCATGATCCTTTTACTGCTGAGTTTCAAAAATTTTAGTATGACCATAATATGGCTAAAAGATTTCCAAAAAGAGTTTATCTTTCCTTAATAAAATGTCATAATTTGAACTAAGTCTTTACTAATAAATACATCTTTTATAAAGTGCTGACTAATAATAATCTTAATGTTTTCTTTCAGTGAACCTCTTCCTCATCATTACTCTATGCGTGCTGCTAGTTTCGGTCATCATGTTGTCCCTTCTCGGGCCTAAGAAGAACAGGAAATGGGCCTTCTCCCGAGCTTCTGCCTTTAGAAGCAGCTTGCAGAGTAGCATGAGGAAGCAGCCGCTTCCACCTCAGGCCCCGATCGGCCAATCGCAGACTCCGATCAGCCAAACACAGAACCAAGTTTAAGCCGAAATAACCCATGTTATCCCAACTATGGCTTGTAAATATTATGTATTCATGTGATTAAAATATTTTCTACTCAATAGATATATATTATTGTTTTTGAGGGCAGTTTTTTTCGTATCAAACAAGTAAAGCAAACGGTTCACCTTGACACCTAAGATCTTCTCCAGTACGAAGGGTTTTCTTAGTGTTTATCTTTCTAGTCTGAGCGAAAGTTTGCGATCTCTGACGCTTTATCGTAGTTGATGATGGTCCGATCCGATGACATTGTAAGGATGGAAGTCGGCAGAGCTCAGAATCGCTCTTCCTAGAAAAGCATTCAATGCCTATATCCAGCAGTGGACTTCGTCAAGCTAATTGAAATTCTTATTTAAAAATAAAATAACGATGATGATGCATAAAATACATACATACTTACATAAATGTCTATATGTAATGTATAGGTACATAAATTCAGTGGCTTTGAGACTTCATTTTATGTTCAATTGTTCTTATTTGCACAAATACATAGGTAAATTCAGTAGCTTTGAGACTTCATTTTATGTCTTATTTTGCACAATTAAAATTTGAATAAGTTTCACATTAATGTTTTACTTATAAACGCAATTTAAAAATTTGTAACCAAGTTTTCATTTTTGTGGCATCAGCAACACGTACGAAGCATGCATTGCTATCACGATAGTTGAGGGAGAAATGTTTCTTTAAAGGAGGTACCATCAGGATATTATGTTCTGTGGTACCATCTCAGGAAGAGGTATAACCACGGATGTAGGTAGGTCAATGGTATAAGTCTATGGGTATAACGGACGGAGGTGGTGACGGTAGGCCGTCACGACTTACGGTATCCTCACGTGACATGGTAGAATAGAGATCCCCTCAGATCTCTTGTCTCGTGACAGATTGCAAGCTTATCGTCGCTGATACCCCCGCTTTGTGAAAACCCGATCAATCAACACTGATCGGCTCAAATCGGCTGTCAAGTCACTTGCTCTCTATCTTATTTGAATAAAAAGCTGAAATAGCAAATGACTTGTCGGCCGATTAGTGTTGATCGAGCTCTCAGAAACCGGGGTTAGAATACTAGTTACTACTCGACCTTAGGATCAAATGCGGGGGCCTCTACTTCTACTCTACACAACCGGCATGGGTGATGCTCTTTCTTCAGAATGAAGTAGGTAGGTATTGAAGTTTTTTGTAGTTTTCTCTAAGTACGGTGTTGACGCAATTGGGACATGCTAAGTATATTTAATTGGGGATGTATAAAAGGAGGAAAATGTGGCACGTCCAACAACAGGGCCTCGATCACGAATACAATTCGACATTTATTTTTGTGGTATTAAACGTAGCGAACTGATATCCGATCTCACTGAGTCTTGTGACCTTGGTGTTAGGGATACAAACGTTTTACGCCACTAGTCTAATTCATTCGTGATTAGGCCCCAGGTATGTCCAACCAAACGCAATATTTTACTTTCAAAGTAGGTACATTATTTTCGAACTAGCATTGTACCTACATTACTATATTCTATCCATTCTATCGTATTTTTATAACAGCTTGTTGGCTTCAACAGTCGAACCGACCTTGTTCTTTCATCAAATTCTTGTCAAAAAGATTATAGTAAGTATTAAGAATAATAAAGATAAGCAGTGATAAGTTATGCTACATTGACACAAATTAAATAATTAGGTCTTATAATTGAGCTTGAAGTAGGAAGATATCCGTTACTGTTAAAATGATTCTCAATGTTATTTTTGGTGCTTTGTTTGTTGCCGTCCATGGTAAGTAGTTTAGTTCACCTATCTACCTACCAGCTAATAGCAGAATAAAATAGGTAGCGGATCTACAAAAGTGGTTCCGCAAGGCCTTTTCGGGCAGATTGAAATTCTGGTCTAATTTGGACGATTACTGACAGCGTTACCTACTGAGCAACTAGTGAACTTAAAACTTGAAAGAAAATTTTCGGCAGGCAATGTACTTTTTTTTATTAAGCTCAAGAAGACCACGTTTCTTCAGGGAGGATGAGATTCTTAACAAATCACAAACTTTCTATTTCAAATCTTTATAAAAATTGAAATCTTATAAAGAATTTCAAATCAGGGATCGACCATAACTTTTATGCCCTCTGACCAGTTACCTTATCAGCAGCCAGCACCGGTATTCAAAGTTTGAAAAAAAAATCCAGGAATTCATTCTTTTTTTAAACTTTTCGAATCGATTCGAGGTCGCATGCTAAAAACCGGTGAAAATTAATTTTATTATTAGTTATAAGGGTACTCAGTATGAAGTTACTAACACCGTAATACGCTATCTTTTCAGGATATAGAATAGCCGGGGGTGAGACGACCTCGATAAATGAATATCCCTTCTCAGTAGCCCTGCTGACCAATAGAGGCGAAGGATCCTACAGCCATGCGTGTGGAGGCACTTTACTCACTAGCAATGCTATATTATCAGCGGCATCTTGCTTCTACACTAATCAGGAGTGAGTATTCATAAAATGCACGAGTGTTGAAACATATCCTACTACTATTATAAAAGCGAAAGTTTGTAAGTATGGATGGATGGATGTTTGTTACTCTTTCACGCCGATACGGCTGAACGGATCTGAATGAAACTTGGCAGAGAGATACATTATAGTCTGGAATAACACATAGGCTACTTTTTATCCCGTGGGAATAGAGGGATTTAAACATGCGCGGGTGAAACCGCGGGGCGCAACTAGTACTTAATAAATGATACCTAACATTGTTTCCTTCTACTAACAGATAATAGGTATGTGCAAAAATTAGGCTGCCAAATTCATTTCATTCGACGGGAATCAGGATTAATGAGAAATCTTGCGTGTGTGATCGATCAGGTTATGATGCAATAATCAGGCATCAGGGCATCAGGCATTCACAGTAGGTGCTAATTAATTCCGAGAATTATGTGTAGATCAACCAAAGTCTTACTCAATTGAAACACAAGGATCAGTTTGAATCATCATAGAGTAGAGAGAAATGGTAATTACGAACGGCGCCGATAAAATATGTTAGGAAGATAGAAAGAAAAAAGTTCTAAAAACCGTGCATCTAACATGAACCTTATGTTAAAATTTCGGTTAAACTATAGCAATCCTTAAACTATAGCAATCGAGCACCAGAGCACGGGACCGCACAGAGTGGAGGGAATGGGGGGAGGCCTTTGCCCAGCAGTGGGATATAGATGGCTGATAATAATAATAATAATAGCAATCCTTGTACCTGGGTTGATGGTTGGGGATAGGTCTCAAGGGAAGGACTTACCACCTACCCCCACTTGCAACCCCCCTACCCACAACCCTCAAACCAGGTACAAGGTTTTTTTGGAATCAGACAAAGTTGAAATTTTTTAGACCAGTACGAGACGTTTTTGAAATAGCTAAGTTGTATAGCAATGAAAATCCAGTGTGGTGCTAACTGCTAATCGAACTTTGTGCGGCATAGGCAAAACACAAATATGTAGAGGCCATCCAATTGAAATGATAGCACGCTACACCATAAGCTTAAAAAAACTATAATAGAAACAATAAAAAAACTGGCATGGTGGATTTGAGTGGATAATATTGAAGGATAGTAATTACTGATGTGCTATGTGTTAATGTTCATCGTAAAATGAACCTGTAATTTCAGCGCACATCCAGTTAACTGGTGGCGTGCCCGCCTCGGCTCTTCCGGCAGCAACACAGGTGGTACCATTTACTTCATCAACCGCATCACTGCCAACCCTGACTTCTCTCCCACCACCCTGGCTAACGATATCGCCGTCGTTAGAACCACACTGTCGATACCCTTGGTTCCTGGGAATGTGGAGGTAGCAATGCTGGCCGGAGCTAGCTTTGTTTTTAGAACTAACGAGGAGTTGACTGCCATAGGATGGGGAGTTATATCAGTAAGTATTACTCTTTGTATTATCTCCACAACAGGTATGAAGGGCGACGATAGCACGATATCAAACTGTCATGTTTGGAATACCAACTCCTGAAAAATGTAAGACTATATTTATGTAAGAGTAGTAGAGCTCTTTGTGAAGGGCTCGTCCGGGGAAGTACTACCACCACGCCTTTTTCTGCCGCCAAGCAGCAACGCTGTGTTTCGGTTTGAAGAGTGTGGTCGCCGGTGTAATTACAGGCACATGAGGCTTAACATCTGTATGCCTCAAGTTGATGGACGCAGGGCAGTGCATCGTAGGGCACGTTCCTATTGTGCGTGACCTACGGGGCAATGTTTTGTTTATAGGTGATGGTTACCACTTAACATCAGGTGGACCATCTGCTTGTTCCATCAGCTAGTTGTATAAAAAAAAAAAAAAAAAAAAAAAATGTGTTTTGCGTGTTTTCCATTTAATTCGAAGGGAATTTTGTTCGTGGAATTTACCTTATTTTTGAGTCCTGGTTTGTTTTATTGTACCTATCTCATCAAGTGACGATAAAGCTGGCATTTGCAAATTATTTCAACTGACTTCCAGAACCAGGACCCGTCCTCGTCTGCGCAGCTTCGTAAAGTAGACGTGTTCATCATAGACCAACAGACGTGTACCAACAGGTACAACGAAATTGGAGTCACGGTGACGGCTAATATGGTATGTGCTGGGTGGCTGGATGTGGGCGTAAAAGGACAGTGCCAGGTAACTGCTATTTTTACTATTATCGGCCGGTTTCTGAAAGCATGATTAAACCTAATAAATAAATAAAAATTGCTGGACAATCCACACAGCACCATCTAGCCCCAAAGTAAGCTACTCAAAGGTCTTCCTTTACCACTTTTACCAGTACCTAGGTATGTCTGTTAGTCAAGTGTCACCAACTTGTTGCATTGTTTGATCAGTGATCATTTTGATTGAACTGAATAAAGATCTGTCAGCGGTAACCATTCGTTCAATTTTCCAGGGTGATTACGGCAGCCCTATCCTGAACAACCGCACTGTGGTGGGCGTATTCTCGCGGTCCCAGGGCTGCGCTCAGGGTTGGTTCCCATCCATCAACACCCGGCTCGCTTCCTACCTGCCCTGGGTGGTTTCGGCAGCCCAAGCGTGATAAGTTCAAGCTGTTTTATTCAAATAAACCTATTTCTACGACCTTCTATTTTATTCCATTACTTCCTTGCTATTAATATTTTTTTACTTTACTACCTTCGGGCCTTCACGGTAGTCCATAGTGAGTAATTTTGAGCCATTGTTGAGCAAAGACATTCCTTCATTTCCGCCAGTCTCTACGATCATGAGATCCACCAGTCCCTCTCAAAGCGTCCAGCTCGTCCCGCTATCTCATGTGCGTTCTGCCTGCCGCGACGCTGCCTTGTCAGGGCACCACTGGGTAGTTTAGGCCCACAGGTCGTCAGGCATGCGACAGACGGGTCCAGTCCACTTCAGGCTAGCGGCTGCGTGAAAATTGATACTGCTGGACCATATCAAAGCTATGGAACGTTTAGCGTTGTCTTCATTAGGATGGATTATATTTTGTTACTTACTATGGATATTGCTTGATAGAGGACTAACAATATCATCTGAACACTTCTACCGTCCTTCAGAGGGTCACGCTATATAAACTTAGAATAAGTAAGTACCTAGATACTTAAACAATAAACGAACCGTCGAAATATCGTTATACGATTAGCCCGAATACTAAATGAACTGATAAAGAAATACATTATAAACTTATTCCACTAGTGGAACAGGGGAAGTTGTAAAAGTTTTTTAAAGGTAAAATTTTAAAGTAAAATCGGCTGTTTAAAGATGAGTTATAAATCGACCATCCAAAAGGCGCAAAGAAGTATTTCAGCATTTTCAGCAAATCTCTTGAGTCACACTAGTTTTAGGCTGAGCTAATGTAATGCTAAAAGTTTTAAATGTTACTTATGTATTTTCATAATTTTCATTTTTAAAATATTATACGTTTTTCTACAGATAATTCGGTACATAACAGCTAGACCCAGAACTGAACAAAGTAGATCGAGCATTCATATGTCCCGCCCCGCGGGAATTGAGCCCGCAACGCATCACAGCCGTTACCCGGTTATTCACCAGCAGCCGAAGAGGTATCCATGAAAAGAAAAACAAGAAAACCTGTATCCATTAGTTACTGAAACGGCTGAACAAATGATAAATTTGTCCTTATCTATACAATTGTGTACAGAAAAATACATAAAAATTAAGCAACATGTAGCATGCAGCACGATTGTAATTTTGTATCAGTCTTGGAGCAACAAGTGTAAGATGCGCGCGTTTTTAGCCCTTCTGCTGGTGCCACTATCTAAATGTGTAACACTTACGTACGAGCCCACAGACATAGTCAGTACGTATAATTCGATTATAGAATCGATACGCGCGAGTGACAGTGATAATCGAGTCGGTAATCGAGTGATAAGGGTCGAATTAATGCAAAAAAAAAATAAGTAGCTGTGTAAACTTGCGCGTTTAACCAATACCTATTAAGTTGGGAAAAATAATAACTTCCTTTAGAAAATGGAACCGACCTAATGTAGTGTAGTCAATTTATAATCAAATAGCGCCGTATTATTGGATCTTAATTACTAATATGTATTACTAGCTGCGCCCCGCGGTTTCACCCGCGTAGTTGTTAGTCCCGGTATTCCCATGGGATAAAAAGTAACCTGTGCTATTTCTATCTATCTATAAACTATCTGTGTGCCAAATTTCATCCAGATCCACTAAGTCGTTCTGGCGTGATTGAGTAAAAAAAAATACAAACTTTCACACTATATTAGTTATTACATGAAGGTGTATTATGTTGTGTACCTACCTGTTTTCAGTAATGCTATTGTAGGCATAGGTTCCTTTACGCACTAATATTATTAGAAGAATATGTAGATAGGTACCTACTCTTTGTAAACAAGGAGTAGATAATATATACTTTAAAAAATAGTTTGTTATGCAGGTAACTAGCGACCCGCCCGCGCGCCCCTGCTTCGCACGGGTGCACATATCATGCATGTATTATTTACATATAAACCTTCCTCTTGACTCTCTCTCTCTATTAAAAAAACCGCATCAAACTCCGTTCCATAGATTTAAAGATTTAAGCATACATAGGGACATAGGGACAGAAAAAGCGACTTTGTTTTATACTATGTAGTGATAGTGATGAAATGAAGCTCCAGGTGGCAAGAAGTAATGTATCTAAATACTTTTCTCAGGTAAATCAAAAGTCGAGCTGCCACCTATGCTTATCACATGTGCACTCAACGTTATCGTAATCATAGCTGCTCCCGTGGTCGACACCAAATCTCTATACTATTTGTACAAGCCGAACGGTGACGTCATACAACTAAGCCTACCCACAAAGAAAAACAACCACAGCGATGATTTCGACAACATGGTCGTCAAGTACATCAATTCAGATGTCAAATCTATATATCCGATAAGAAATCGCAGAGTTATAAGCACCCATATAGACACAAGTACCGAAGATGTGGTAAGAGAGGCAGAGTTGAGAATGAAAGCGAATGAGTTCATGATCGGACCGTTTTTGGAAGAAGACCATGGGAACTGGGTGCTTAGCGTTTATTTCAAGGATATAGATGATAACTGGATGGAGTTGTTTCAAGTTATTACAGTTGAAATTGTCGGTAGGTTTAAAGGCTCTCCCCCACAGGCGCGTTCTGCTATTCTGAGTCCTGCGATCGTCCGCGTCGGAGATTAACTTTCGGGGTATTATAAAAAATAAAAATCTTC
Organism: Plemyria rubiginata; assembly: GCA_963576535.1. Taxonomy (NCBI): domain Eukaryota; kingdom Metazoa; phylum Arthropoda; class Insecta; order Lepidoptera; family Geometridae; genus Plemyria; species Plemyria rubiginata. Next base: position 7,369,072 of record OY754926.1, read on the forward strand.
GTGGTCCCACAGTTCAAAAACTATGATGCAATGAACAGTAGCGAATTCTAAAATTGAAATAACACAATTCAGCTTCCATGCCAAAAATTAGGCATTCATATTTAACATGCCCCGATTCTTTTTTGAAAATAAATATTTGTATTTGTATATCTAAATATATATAACTCAAAGGTGACTGACTGACTGACTGACTGACTGACATAGTGATCTATCAACGCACAGCCCAAACCACTGGACGGATCGGGCTGAAATTTGGCATGCAGGTAGATGTTATGACGTAGGCATCCGCTAAGAAAGGATTTTGATCAATTCTACCCCCAAGGGGATAAAATAGGGGATGAAAGTTTGTATGAAACTTTGAATTCCTTAGCGCGAGCAAAGCCGCGGGTTCAGCTAGTTTCATACATAATTTTACCTACCCGATAGGCGGCGACATTGTGAGGATCGCGTGAAAATATAGGTAGAGGCCATGCCCAGCAACGGACTTCTGTTGGTTGATGATGATGATCACCATTTGAATTCACGGTAATACATGAGTTGGAAGAGTTGGAATATAGAATTGAACCACCTATATTAAAATTACTATGGTTGCGCCCCGCGGTTTCACCCGCGCAGATTTGAATCCCGGTATTCCCACGGGATAAAAAGTAGCCTTTGTATTCCAGGCTATAATATATCCCTCTGCCAAGTTTCATCCAGATCCGTTCAGCCGTTCCGGCGTGAAAGAGTAACAAACATCCATCCATACAAACTTTCGCGTTTAGTACATAGTAGGATAAGGCCAAGGCCGCACTCGTTGGTAAGTGACGAACGCGGGGACTGTTGAAACCTTATATCTTACCTACTTTGTGATGGTCGCGAAGTTTATTTGCTTGTCGCGTCGCTAGAGCATTGTGACCACGGCCTAATTGTTTTATGCAAACAAAAATTATCGAACTAAAAATATGATTGCTCTGTGGTTTCGTACTTTTTATTACACCCAAGCCAATTTATTAGACTAACAACACTAACAGTTAGATATATCTATATTTAGAGCCAAAATGTCGCCAAATTGCGCCGCCTTTATTTCATACAAGTGAACTTCGTATTGTTTTTGAGAACAAAATGTTTTTAAACCTATATTTAAATGGTTTGTATTGCAGAAAGCGTTCCGTTGGTGCCAAGCAGGCCTCGACTGGCCCCGGGTGCTACCCTCCGACTGAGCTTCGCGTACCCCATCAGGAATCTGAAGAGTTGCGAGCTCACAGCTCCCAGTTCAGCTTACGACAGGTTACCAATACTCTACTGCGTTTACACGCGTAAAGCAACGCGTGAGGTAACGCAAAAAGCGTTTACGTTCGCGTTGCCACGAGTTATGTAAATAAGTAATGTAATTGCAATGATACGTAGTGGTGCATTACAAAGATTTAGCGAAAAAAAATTTACACACAAGCAAGTTTTCAGACTTAAAAATGAGATTTTGTATTTTTCCAATTTTTATGTAGGTATGAAAACTTGCTAGAAATCTTATATATTGCTATATAAGATCCATATCCAAATCAGAAAAATATAAAATCCCATTTTTAAGTCTGAAACTTGCCTTTATAATTTTTTTTTCGCTAAATAGGTATTTGTAATGCTGTTGACCACAACTTACCCGATTGAAATTTTACATAGGTAACTATATTCAGTGATTGTATATCTTCAAAAATGTTCTATTTTGCGAGCGAGATAGTGGCACGCCGTATGCTGCCCCTTAGGTACTTGGATGACATACCTACCTACCATTTTCCTTTTTTTTTTATTTCGGTTCAGATATGAAGTATTTTGCGATTACAAACATAAAAAAAACCATTCGAAATGAGAACCTCCCTTTTTTTGAAGTCGGTTAAAAAATAATGTAAAAAACTTGCACCTATGCGGAATATGCTTCACGCAAAAGAAATCGTTGGTTATTTACTATTAACTGCTCAGGCGCGCGACTTTTAAACGTAACTGTTCTACTACTACATATTATTTTTTCTGTGCTACTACCCCACTAGTATAGTATTCTCTTATTTGTGCCCATACATCTCCAAACGCGCGGCGCTCAACGGCATTGCCGAAACGCGTAACAATAAAGCCAGCCTATCTCGTTTAGTCCATCTTTTTGTTTGACAGGTTCTTCGACAGAAGCAAGATAGAGTTAGACCGATGCGGCTATGTGGTGTACAACGTGACGGAGGAAGACGAGGGTGTGTGGAAGATAATCGGCATTGGAAACATGATGTTCGAAGGACAAGCTAACTTGCGTGTGACAGAGATCACTGAAGCAGATCAGATTTTTATGAATCTCATGTCGTAGGTAGACAAAAATGTGCCTTTTTTTTTTTTTTTTTTTTTTTTTTTTTTTTTTTTTTTTTTTTACTTATTAAACTAGGTATGCCATAATAAATGAATCTAATACTTACTTTGTTTTTTCTATGCAACTAGCTGATGGAACAAGCAGATGGCCCACCCGACGTTAGGTGGTAACCATCTTGTTATCATTAATTTTATATTGCACTCTAACCAACCATCTCTATTCTAGGCTCCTCTCCATCCAAAGGTTGTCTGGAAGAGATCGCTCTTTAGCGATAAAACCGCTCATTGTACATTTGATTTTATATTATTGTTATAATTTGTCCTATTTTGTTAGTTTTAAGGTGTACAATAAAGAATTTTCATTCATTCATCATCCTACAAAGACCTTTTAAAATGCTATTTTGTTAAAACTTTTATTTACAATCGTCTTATGAGCTATGTAATCTTATTTAAATTTCCTATCTAATTACATACACAAAACCTACTCAAAACGAAACCAATTATTATTTTGAACTGGTTGAGTAGATATAAAACATGTCAAATATCAGACAAATCAAGAGATGTCAGGGCGTGATTGAGCAACACAAATATAAACATCGTGATCAGTCACTACTGGATATGTTTTCCAGAAAGAACGATTCCGAGTCTTATACATCTAATTGTGTCATACGAGAAAGCAAGAAGTAGATAAATATAAATTAACTGAAACAAATATATAGAGCAATATATATATACTCTCCGCGGTTTCACCCGCGCAGATTTAAATCCCGGTATTCCCACGGGATAAAAAGTAGCCTATGTGATATTCCAGACTATAATCTACCTCTCCGCCACGTTTCATCCAGATCAATTCAGCAGTTCAGGCGTGAAAGAGTAACAAACATCCATCCATCCATCCATTGATCCATACAACAAACATTCGCGTTTATAATATTAGTAAGATAATCTAATAACTTTTTTTTATTTGTTTCAGTTAATTTATAATTACCAATTCCGCAGTCACGCCTGAATAAATTAATCAAGTAGTAGATAAGACGAAGACAAGAGCTAATGTGACTCTCGCTCGCACGTTTTGACTTGTTGAACGATATAAAATCACTAAACCCATTTTAGAAAAATCGCAAACAACCATTTTGTGTGCAATCACATTGCGCACAGTTTAGTAAAAAAATCATTTTGATCGATACAAGTTTTCCTAGTTTGCTTTTTAGTTTTCGTACTCAAGCAAACTTTTGAGTAGGAAAACGTGCATCAATCAAAATGAAATTTATACCAAACTATGCGCAATGTGATTGCACACAAAATGGTTGTTTGCGATTTTTGAAAATTGAAATTTGTAATTTTATATCTTTCAAAATGTCGAATCGTGCTAGCGAGAAGAATATTAGGTGTTTTCAACGCCATCATATTATCCTAGAGGATAGGATAGGATAAGACAGTATGTAGGGGTGTTTATTCGCTGGCACTGGCGTCGCCGCTAGCGCTCCCGCTAGCGCTGGGCGTGCGGCTGCGCGCCGCCGGCTTGTCGCCAGCATCGCTGGCCTCCGAGTCAGAGTCCTTGAGCGCCTTGGCGCGGTCCAGCCGCTTGGCGCGACGCGTCTCCACGTCGGACGCGTCAGACTCTGAAGAGTAGATCGCCGCGCCCGCTGACGCTGGAATAAAACAACAAATATTATTATATACACTAGTTGCACCCCGCGGTTTCACCCGCGCAGATTTAAATTCCGGTATTCCCCCGGGATAAAAAACAGCTTCACGACTTTGAATGAATTAATGAATGAAAAACTCTTATTGTACATCAAAATTAATAAAAGCTACTAATGTGCGGTCTGATCGCTGAAAGCGATCTCTTTCAAAAACCCTTTGGATGAAGAGGATTGTTAAATTATGAAAGAATAGTTGCACCCCGCGGTTTCACCCGCGCAGATTTAAATCCCGGTATTCCCGCGGGATAAAAAGTAGCCTATGTGTCATTCCAGACTATAACCAATCTCTCTGTCAAGTTTCATCCAGATCCGCTCAGCCGTTCCGGCGTAAAAGAGTAACAAACACCCATCCATCCATCCACCCATGCTTGTAACGAACAAGCTCAAAAACTACTGGTACAGTCACAAACTTTTTTATACAAGTTTTTAGTCTTTGTTTGCACTAGCTACTACAGTGTACAAGATGTGGTCTGGGAAAACTCACGGTTGACCAAGACCAAGATAACAAAGACTAGTAATAAATAAATAATGCTGGACAATCCACACAGCACCACCTACCCCCAAAGTAAGCTACTCAAAGCGTGTGTTATGGATACTAGATAACTGATATTACATTATATACATAGATAGATATTTTTTATTATATTTTTAGAAAAAACCCAGACCAACGGAACAAATTACAGCAGATCGTCCACAAAGTTCCGAAGCGGGAATCGAACCCGCAACCTCTTGCGTCGGAGGCGCACTCTCGCCCCTGCGCCACAGAGGACGTTGTAGTGTGTTACCTTTCTGCCCCTGCTTGTACTTGTTCTTGATGGCTTGCAGCGAGACGCCGCCCTCGTCGTCGGAATCGTCCCTCGGGGGCGCCCGCCCCGCGCCGCCCTTGCGCCGCGTGGGGCGGGCCACGGCGCGGGACCGCATCGCCGCTCGCAGCTCCATCTCCTCTTTCTGATTACAGACAATAAATAAGTAACAGATACCGAAAGTCTACAACCAGCGGGTGTTGCCAGTGATGACATAATCTACAACCAGTGGGTGTTGCCAGTGATGACATAGTCTACAACCAGTGGGTGTTGCCATTGATGACAGTCTACAACCAGTGGGTGTTGCCAGTGATGACAGACTACAACCAGTGGGTGTTGCCAGTGATGACAGTCTATAACCAGTGGGTGTTGCCATTGATGACAGTCTACAACCAGTGGGTGTTGCCAGTGATGACATAGTCTACAACCAGTGGGTGTTGCCAGTGATGACATAGTCTACAACCAGTGGGTGTTGCCAGTGATGACATAGTCTACAACCAGTGGGTGTTGCCGGTGATGACATAGTCTAGAACCAGTGGGTGTTGCCGGTGATGACATAGTCTACAACCAGTGGGTGTTGCCAGTGATGACATAGTCTACAACCAGTGGGTGTTGCCGGTGATGACATAGTCTAGAACCAGTGGGTGTTGCCAGTGATGACATAGTCTACAACCAAGTCTACAACAAAGTTAAATCTTGCGTGGCAAAGGTTTGTAATCACTACATAGTATAAAACGAAGTCGCTTTCTCTGTCCCTATGTATGCTTAAATCTTTAAAACTACGTAACGGATTTTGATGCGGTTTTTTTTAAAGATAGAGTGATTCAAAAGGAAGGTTTATATGTATAACTAGCTGAACCCGCGGCTTTGCTCGCGCCAAGGAATTCAAAGTTTCATAAATACATTCATCTCCTATTTTATCCCCTTGGGGGCAGAATTGATCAAAATCCTTTCTTAGCGGATGCCTTCGTCATAATATCTACCTGCATGCCAAATTTCAGCCCGATCCGTCCAGTGGTTTGGGCTGTGCGTTGATAGATCACTATGTCAGTCAGTCAGTCAGTCACCTTTGAGTTATATATATTTAGATACATGCATGATATGTGCACCCGTGCAAAGCAAGGGCGCGCGGGCGGGTCGCTAGTTGGTTATAAGCAATTCAATATCATACCTTGAGCTGGTACTTCCTATCCGCGTCAGGGTCAGCGCCGACCTGCGACAGGATCTTAATGGCTGACGTCTTCGTAGACCTGTCAGCTAACGACAGTGTCATCTTCCTGTGAGTGAACGACTCGGTGGAATGCGGCCTGAACGAGAGCTTTGTGCGGAACACGGCCTGCCCTTGCAGACCCGTTCCTTGACGGACGAATAGATGGTTGTGGTCACCCTGGAAAGCATAAAAAATATATATCTATCTATCTATTCAGCCCGTATGCACGCACTGCTGGGTATTAAAAATAAGAAACCTAAAAAACAGCTTCACGACTTTGGATGAATTAATGAATGAAAAACTCTTATTGTACAATAAAAATTAACTTGAACAAAGCAATATGTAGTACTAATCCGCTGATCTAATCTCCTTAGCGTTGAGCTGAAAAACTTTCAGCTCAGCGCTCGACGAGGTAACACGTTCGGTGCACAGCGGGTCAATTTCCTGAAGATGCTTCGTAGAGAGGTGAAACACGTGTCGAAGTCTAATTAAGTTTATTCCAGCTTAAGGGGATTAGATTAGCGGATTAGTACTACATATTGCTTTGTTCAAGTTAATTTTTATTTAACAATGGACTTCCGCAAAGTCACGCCTGAGTCAATTAACTATCTTATTGTACACCAAAATTAACAAAAGTTATAATGTGCGGTCTCATCGCTGAAAGCGATCTCTTCCAGAAAACCTTTGGATGAAGAGGATTGTTAAAGTATGGAAGAGTAGTTGCACCCCGCGGTTTCACCCGCGCAGATGCGGTTTCACCGATGCTATTCCAGACTATAATCCATCTCTCTGCCAAGTTTCATCCAGATCCGTTCGCCCGTTCCGGCGTGAAAGAGTAACAAACATCCATCCATCCATACTTACAAACTTTCGCGATTATAATATTAGTAGGATGTATGCTAGTTTTAAGGTATATATTTAAATGTGGACTAGAAATGTACATTTCGAGATGTCTGAAATAAAATTTATATTATTATTATTAGTCCGTAGACTTACGTGCAATGGTTGTTTGTACACGTCGAATATCTCGGAGCCGAGATGTAAGCTCATACTGCCGTCCGACCATTTCACGATCCGAGAGTTTGACTCCTTGATAGCCGCGCCATCCTTGTCGAAAGCCGTGCGCCAACGCATTGTGTTCTCCACTTTTAGCTTTAGCCTGGAATATTTTAGATTAGATAGATACAATACAAAATTTATTTTATTTATGCCACACGTAAATACAATTTATAAAAACAAGAATAGACATGAAAAGTAATTTGGCTGTCACTATGCTAACTCTTCATTGGTTACCACAACAAACGGTTTTATAGTTATCGCTAACGGTGCGGCTTTATCGTTAAAAGTCATTTTTATAAATGTATAAATAAAAATACTGGTGTACATACTTTCCACATAGAAAAAAAAAGGTTTACATTTAAGTTTATTATCAGCTATGTACTTCTCATTGTAATATGAGCTTTGTATAGATGTTTAAATAATGCAGTGCGGAAAGTCCACCAAATTACATACTTGAGAGTTTCAACAAACCGATTGAAATTTAATGCAACAAAGTTATGTAATTACCCCATTGTTTGCAATCACATCGAAATCGATCACCACTAAAGGATATAAACGGTAAAGTTAATAAACGGGCTAGTTTTGCGGTAATTTACTGCTGCAATTATATAGCTGTCCTGCTTACGATCTATTTGCGTGAACAAGACAGATGCAGCTTGAAATTGCCGCAATTTGTAGCTCGGTTAGCCTCTTTAAATCCTCACCTAGCTCGACCTTCCTCGTCCAGCGTTTCCTCCTCATCAATCTCGTCTTCATACGTGTTGGGATCATAAGGCCTGGTCTCCACTGACAAGAAGTTAGGCAGTTTCACAAAGTGCAGCTCTTTGCCGAGTTCCGTTAGTATCTTGGGCATGTCTACGTCGATCCGGGTCTCAGGGATTTCCACCTCTTCTTCTTCTTCTTTGCGGGCTCCCTGAAATTTATTGTAGCCTTGCCAACATAGTTTCCTCAAAATCATAGTTCTGTTTCAATCACACATCACAAGTTGCAATTTCATCAGAAAATAATAATTTTAGAGTAGGTAGGAGCTCTTTGTGAAGGGCTCTTCCGGGGAAGTACTACAGCCATGCCTTTTTATGCCACCAAGCAGCGATTCTGTGTTTCGGTTCGGAAAGTATGGTTGCCGGTGAAAATACAGGCACATGAGGGCAGTTTATCGTAGGGCACATTCCTACCGTGGGTGATGGTAACCAATTAAGAGCCCGGTGACAGCGGCTCGCAGTTTCGAGGTGCGATTGGCTATTATTACATTTCGGGAAGGTTGTTTGAAAGAATAACTATCCAGTGACACGCATAAATACTGTTCGAATACAAATAATACAATAATACAAGGGAAATGTGCTTGAGTCAGAAATCATATTGGTATTAGGTAAATGTAAGGCCAAACATACTAATACCAAAATGATTTCTGATTCAGGCATGTTTCCCTTATATTATTGTGTTATTTGTGTTCGAGTGGTATTTATGTGTGTCACTGGATAGTTGTTTTTTCAAATGATTTCCCTAAAATGAAATAATAGCCAATCGCATTTTGCAATTGCGAGCTGCTGTCACCGGGCTCTTAACATCAGGCTTGGTACTTGTTCCGATAGCAAGTTGAAATAAAAAAACTCAAGACTATTGTGATGCTTTGCATTTTTTTATTAATTGTGATTATAAGCTATGGTTGAGTATACCTCATCTCCACTGCGCCTGGCGTCGTCCCCGGATCGCCTGTCGTCGTCCCGGCTGCGACTGCGACTTCGACTGCGCGACCGCGACCGCGATCGCGACCGCGACGAGCGCGACCGCTTGTCCGCCTCCTCATCGGTACTGATGTCGGACGCGTCGCCGAAAAGCGCGTCCGCAGTCACTGGAATATTCGTAGATATAAACCCTTTTGCGTTTGTAGCGCACAAATACTTACGGATACATAAATAAATTAGAATAATTATGTCTTATCTGTTATGCAAATTTTTTGATTTACTTATGCATTTCATTGTTTCTTCGTCTTTAAATTGTTTTCTTTTGTATATTATCAGCTTAATTTATCTTAACATAATGATAACTTTAAGCTCCAGGCAAGGTTCTAGATCTAGAAATTTACCTCAGAGTAACAGTAGCCACTTACCGGCAGATGGTGCGTTTCCTTGTGTGCCAGCTTGGTAGTTAAAAACATAATTGAACATTACAAGCAAAAGTTTTTATATTGGTTTTAGATAAAAGCATAGACAAAGTAATATACTTTGTCTATGATGAAAGGTACTCATATAGTGCAGTTATTATTTGACTATGAATAAATTAATAATTTTATTTCAGTTCTATCAATCCATACCTAAATATTTTTACAATACAATAAAATGGAATGTCTCACAAACATGAATAAAAGCAACACAAACGTTTATTAAATTGTGTCTATTATCACAAATTTTAATTAAACACAATGATGCAAAACTCAGGCCTTTCTCAGAATCATAGCAAATAGAGATCTGTGGACTTTGCCTTCCCCTATGAGACACAGGCGTGATTTTTTATTAAGGGTCCGGTGACAGCGGCTCGTAATTTCGAGGTGCGATTGGCTATTATTTCATTTTATTTCATTTCGGGGAGGTTGTTTGAAAGAATAACTCTAAAGAAACACGCATAAATACTGTTCGAACACAAATAGTACAATAATATAAGGGAAATGTGCTTGAGTCAGAAATCATTTTGGTATTAGGTAAACGTAAGACCAAACATACTAATACCAAAATGATTTCTGATTCGGGCATGTTTCCCTTATATTATTGTATTATTTGTGTTCGAACAGTATTTATGCGTGTTTCTTTAGAGTTATTCTTTCAAACAACCTCCCCGAAATGAAATAAAATGAAATAATAGCCAATCACACCTCGAAATTGCGAGCCGCTGTCACCGGAGCCTTAAGGTTTATAGGAAAGAAATTACCTGTATCATCCTCTTTCTCTTGATTTTCATTCTCATCATCGGTGTCAATAATCTTGGCAGCTTTCTTCTTTGGCTTCCCACTGGTGTCGGAGCCACTGCCGCTGTCCACAGCCTTCTTACGTTTGGATGTGGAGCTTTTACCGCCATCACTATCTGAGTCTGATAGCACGGCACGCTTTTTCTTATCCTCTGGAATATGAGATAGCAGATAAGAACAACATAAAAGCATACAGGCATAAATGCGTAACAAAAAGGGCCTGGGGGGGGGATATTATTTAAATTATTTTGAACTAGCTGCGCCCCGCGGTTTCACCCGCGTGGTTTTAAATCCCGGTATTCCCACAGGATAAAAAGTAGCCTATGTGCTATTCCAGACTATAATCTTTCTCTGTGCCTAATTTCATCCAGATCCGTTCAGCCGTTCCGGCGTTACTGAGTAACAAACATCCATCCATCCATACATACAAACTAGTAGTAGGATAATAGCAGTTTGTTAGTTTTATTACAACTATGTGTAGTGCTCTATTAATGGCTAAAGTAATTCTTTACCGAGCAAAAGGTTATTGGCATAAATGCCCAACAAGGATAGAACTTATACTTAGTGGTACAATTTAACCAGGTTAACCTGGTAGAGACAGGTGCCTGCGATAAGTTTAAAAGAAAGACCAACTTCCACACAATCTAAGGATAATGAATGCTCTAATACTGCCTAAAGATTGCAGTACTTAAGCAGTATGTTTGAAATATGTCTGTACAAAGATTGTTACAGTATTAGATGTAATAGATAGATAAAATCATCAACTTACTGTTTTCAACTTCTGATTCATTGGAACTCTTTGATATTGATCTGGAACGACTCTTGGATCTGGAGTTTTGTTGTCTTGAGCCAGACCTTAAATGACATGTTATTAATTTAGTAACTCATGGACATGTGAATGAATTTTGTAAAATCAAAAGAACAAAATGGTCTTTATTTAGTACTATCACAGGGGACACTTAGAAATACTTATTCTTACTTACAACTCAGACTTGGTCTTTGACATTTAAAAGTCCAAATTAAATATTTGCCAGGGACAATGGAATGCACTTCTGACATTGTAGGGCACATTCATTGATTTTTAATACAAATGACTTCAAAGACAGGTTACATTATCAACTTGCTATGAATTTGTCCAGATGATTCATATATTAGACAAGTTTACACAGTACTTACTCTAAAGTTTGTAGACAAAGCATACTCTTAGATTTTATCAAATAAATTAACATATTTAGATTTTGTCAAGCAAAACATTTTAAGATATAGCAAATTGCTTCACTCTTGTAAGCCTTACCTTGACCGGCTTTTGGACTTTTCCTTCTCTTGCTCATCATCAATCATAAGATTGGGTGAATTAGACCTACTATCCCCTTTATTTGCCACTGGACTTTTAGATTTAGACTTGGCACTAGCCAGACTGCCCGATCTAGACCTTGACTTCCTACTTTTAGGACTAGCACTGGCCGATTTAGATTTAGACCTTGACCGACATTTAGCTTTTGCTTTCGGGCTTGATTTTGGGCTTTGTGATCTTGATTTAGCACTGGCTGGTGACTTGGGGCTTGCTGATCCTGACTTAGCACTGCCTGAATGGGACCTAGCACTGCCAGATCTCGAACGAGACTTTCTTGACCCACTTCGGGACCGTGAAACCCGTTTGGGGCTGCCTGATGCATCTGACTTGGGACTACCGGAAGCATGAGACTTGGGACTTCCAGAAGCATGAGACTTTGGGCTGCCAGAAGCTTGTGACTTGGGACTGCCAGAAGCATTTGACTTGGGACTGCCACTCCTTGATCTTGAAGGCCGTTTAGGACTGCCAGAAGCATTTGATTTTGGACTGGAAGAGCCAGACTTGTGGCTGTGAGCAGAGCCTGATCTGTTGGAGTGGGCGGGAGAGTTGTTGCTCCTGGATGCATTGGAAGATTTACGCGAGCGTGCTGAGTGGTTAGATTTGGGAGATTCACTTCCTGATTTCATAGGGCTTTTTGATCCTGATCTGAAAGAGAAGAACTCAATTACTTGACATGATAAATAAACAAACTTAAAAATTAATAACCTGATAAGTATAAATACTAAGATACAAAGAAAGATGTTATAGACAAATATAGTCACTTACCGAGAGCGACTACTACGTTTTGCAGATCTCGCTGGACTAGGGCTCTTGCTGTGCCGGCTCGCACTAGAACCACTATCAGAATCAGAGCCAGAATCCGTTTCTGAAAATAAAATGCTTTGATTGAACGCAAGGTTTTTTGAATTCATACTTTTTTACATGGTTTTAAATGAGAATTAAATAAGTAGGCTGTACTGTTGGTGATCTGAGCTTATAAATAAATATCGCAGAACAAAATGTAAATTCATATGAAAGAATAGTATCAGTTTTTTACCTTCTAGCGAGTTCTTGCCCTTGGGAGCCATGGCAGGGCGTATTTACTAATGTGTTATTTCTAAGATAACACCACTTGATTTAGTTAGTTTCGTTTAGGAATATTGTATTGAAATAAGAATTTGTAAACAAATAAGTACAGACGAATTTTATTGTTTATATTTTGAGGTTATCAAATTATCAATCAAACAAACAGGTCACGAAACAAGCACTCAGAACAAGCAGTACAGAAACGTCATTATTTTGAATCAATCAAACTACAGTTTCGCCAACATAATGGTATTTAGTCGATGTTTTGTCAACTAAAACCAAGGAATATCTTGTATTCAAATTCCTTGACTAAAACTAATCAAAATACGATTATTACTAATGTTAATCGATCTAGGTAGGATCAATCGAGTCGTACTCCCACTTGCGCTACTAGATGGCGTAGTAAGTTTAAAAAAAAAAACAAACATAAATTAGTATTTCTCAAACAAAATGTACGTAAAGAAAAAGGAAAAGTTACGAAAAAGTACTTTTTCGTAACTTTTCTTCTCAACGGTTCTCAAAGGTTTATTCTTCTCATCGGCGACATAATTGACACAGTGCTGGCATGTAAAATATTGCTTCATAATATAGTCGGATCGGAGTTTCATAACTTACCCCCGGTTTCTGAAAGCTCGATCAACACTAATCGGCTGTCAAGTCACTTGCTATCTCTATCTAATTTCGATCGAGCTTTCAGAAACCGGGAGTAAGATTATTTGAGTATTTCTCAAGCAAAATGTAGGTACGTTACGTCGTTACGTCGCCGATGAGAAGAATAAACCGCAAGCAAACTGGAGAATAGGAAAAAGGTTCTGGAATGGTGACCACCATGAACCCGAAGACGGGAGGTCCCCATCGGATAGGATAGACCAACAACATTGTACAGATCGCAGGAAACGGAAAGCTTATAGGTACCGGGGGCCAGTGAACTTATTATCCTCGGCCAGTTATTGTAGGTGTAGGTACCTACTGTACCTTCAAGAATCATTTTAGGGGAGAAATAAGGTAGGTAGTAGCACAGTACCATACCTACCGACTACCTAACAAAAGGCCTCCATACCTACCTACAAGTCGCCACATCTGTTCCTCGAGCCCTTCGTGAATGGGGCGATTACCGGCGATTCAAAAGCTTCAATGGTTTTTTTTTCCAGTCAGTCTCACTCAGCTCAGTCAGTCACTTTAGTATTATTATTATTATTAGTCGTTTAGTTAGTACGACGAACGATGGCGCCTCGAGCGGTCGGTGAGTTCTGCGCCGGCCTGCTTCGCCACAAAACGATTTTACTACGAGAAATAACTGACACTAACTTACTCGATGTGCTTGTAAAGAAGGGAATATTTAGCTTCAACGATTTAGAGGATATAACAAGTGCAGTTGACAGTGAAAAGTGTAACTTTTTCGTGGAGATTGTTGGTAAACAAAGTGCGAAGTTAAACGACTTGTGTGTGGTGCTCAATAAGGAATGCCCGAAATTGTCTAAGGAGTTGATGAACGATAGGCACAGGTTCATTGTCAATGGTAAGTTAATAACCTACCTAGTAGGCTTATAGAAACAATAGTATAAACAGCATACTTACATAAGTAGCTTCATCCGTGGTAGCTACCAACGTAAATAGTACCTAACGAAAGATGCGGGTAGCCTTCGGAGGAACCTTCAAATCATAGCTTTGATTATTATGTAGGTACCTAGCTACATACGTAGGTACATAAAGAATATGCTTATGAAGGTACCTCCAATACGAATTTGATTGAAAAATTGCAGAACACTTGCCAAAAGAAGGGGGACAAGATTACGAGCCAATCTAAAAGTCATCGGGAAATATCGTCGACTTTGACGTGTAGAGAATAGGGGCAATTTTTGAATTAAAAGTTGGTCTATATTACTGCAGAATTGGTACCTATCTACCTACCTTACAATGCGGGTCATCACATCACAAGCAATGTCGCTATGGAGTGCGGTGCGGCTAAAACATTTTGATACGACTGACAATGTTGTGTGAAAAATGATACTTACATAAGCACCTCATTTACCTACCTTACCTAGTACATCAGAACACCTACCTACATCGGAATACACCCAGCTAGTCGATCCTAGGTATTGTACTAACGAAAGTTTTTATGAAGAACACCTAGGATAGGTAGGTAAGTAATGTAGGTATATATATGTACCTATATAACCTAATGGTGTTTAATTTTCTTAGCTCAACTTATTTTGACAGCACTAAAAATATTGCCGTCCCTTTTTAAAAGACCGAAACGACAAGGACAATCGACACCATACCTAATCAGTAAGAAGTGAGCCTCAAAGCTTTTAAAAGTTTTCAAGTAGGTAGGTAGCTAGGTACCTACCTATCAGCAGACATGTGCGAACACACCTGCAAGTGTTTAAGAATTGCAAATTGCTGTCTGGCCGCAGATGTTTGGGATCGATTTAGGCAGTTGCTTGAAAGGTCACCCTTTTTTGGTAAAGCTATTTCGAGGAAAGGTTAGCGTTACAAAGATGCTTCAGTTTTTTGACTGGTTTCAATGACTTTAGTACGAGCTCCGTTGCGCGGCGTCGAAACGAATGATGCTGGTTTGGCCGCGTCAGCAGTGCAGTGATCTGAAAATGTTGGTTTGTCGTGGCTATTTAGACCAATAATAAATAAGACCATGCTACACTTACCTGGTACGGTCAGCGGCAAAGATAACCTAAGTACTTTCCTAGATTATGATCAGTATCGAAATTCCCGGGAGCATGCCCATAGGTATAGGTACTTTTTTTATACAACCAGCTGATGGAACAAGCAGATGGTCCAGCTGATGTTAAGCGGTAACCATCACCTACAACAAAGTATTGCCTCGATCACTTGGGATATTAACAAACTTTAGATATAGGTAGATTAACTCTTTATTACTTAGTCACCACACAGAAACAAAATACAGGGTGAAGGCACATCTAGGCAAAACAATGGGCGACCTTATCACTGAGAGCGATCTCTCCCAGGCTACCTTGAACCTTGGGATGTTACAAAAAAATCTTTGTGACACATACCAACTAACCTAGTTCTGCAAAAAAATATTTTTTTATCATAATCAGTTTAGCTTCGTTGTTCGACGGTTGCCAGCTCTTCATGGTCACAGTGCCTAGGTTATAGGTAGGTGGAATGGTACACTGCCACCTGTAAGCCATGATTTAATTAATCCTTCCCCGTACATGAGGTCAAAGGCCCTACCCGAGGCAATTTAAGTAGCTATTACATAGCTATTGCTCGCAGGGTGTGACGCTGCGTGTGAACCGCCCATGGGAACGTCTTTTCACATTACGCCGGGTACTAGCTAACTTACTTTAGCTACCCGGGTATAGGCACAATAGGTCCTATTAAAACGGTAGTGATGTTTGGACGTTTTTGGAAAAACAACTAACCAACTGCAAAGAATCTTGCAAAAAATGGCGTCTGAAAAGTTTATACCAAGACGATCATAATAAAAGTCCATCAAAAGTTTACCTACCTTTGTTTATTTACCTATCTACTTATTTTTTAAGTTTCTAATCAGGTAAGTAGGTACAAGACAATAAAAAGTGCTCAATGATTTTTCATATCGTACTCTTTTTTACATGCACTTCGTCTCATTTCATGTGTCAATTAAAAGGACACATTATATAATTGCTAGTCAGAGTCCAAAGATTTTTTTTCACAACGAGCTCGGTGAACATAGGTGCCAGTACTGCCGCCAGTCGCGACCAAGAAGAAGAAATAGGTTGGAAGTTTAGCAAGCATTGTGCTTGCTATGCATCAGCCTTTTGAGGTCAATTACAGGACCTCCTATATCCTCCATATATTTCCAAGAAGAACGATTTTTATTCTTATCCATCCACCGACTCCCGCGGTCTTTACAATGTTGCCGGTCCAATGCTACGATCTGTCTGATCAAAATCTTTAGGTAGGTACATCCAGTCCTGCCCACCAATGTTCAGCTTTGATCAAAGCTATATCGATCACAATATCGAGGCCTGCCCATCCCATTGTCATGCACAGTGGAGCGTTACGAGTCAATAGTTGATTGAGAATTATTGTTATTTTTAATTCACACCGAAGGGCAACGAACTGGTGTGTCTTCCATCTCAATCAAATAAAAAATTCTATTATTTATTCTGCTGATACCTAGTACTTAGTAGGTGAATGTGGGCTGATTGGATGGAAGGATTTATTCAGTGAATGAGTGAATAGGTGAATGTCCGTTACCGTTAATTCAATTCTTCTGCATAAACTTAGATGTTTTTTTTATTTATATCAAGGTTATAAATTCGAGGAAGAGTCGAGGCAATGACTCAAGATACAGGTATAATGATAGTGCTAGCAACCTTAACCAATGGGTTTTATGGTTAGAAGGCATCGGAAGGTACACGAAGAATTGCATGATATCAAGACGTGCTGCGCGAATCGATGTTATGTAAAAACTAGTGGAACAGATTATTGGATCCTCAAAGAAGCCGTGGTTTCAATGGTATGGCTTCGGCGATTTGCATTCCTTAGCTAATGGCTTTTATAACAATGCAGATATGGGTAACTTACCTCACCTACCTACCCATTCCTGCTTCTGTTTTTTTTTTGCATTTGTTTTTTTTCTGCATTTGTTTCTGTGATGAATCATCACAGAATAAGTAGACCTACTGCCTGCCTACACATGGACACTTCCTCTTAAAAAATACTCTGAAAAAATTAGTCAACCGCTGGACAAAGGCCTCCTCTATACATTAGATGAAAGAAGAGTGCCTTGATAGTATCTTGCTTATAAACTTTTCATTGTTTGTCATTAATTCACTGAATCAGATTCATGTTATCAATCATTTACCCATAATACTGCTGTAATATTACTATGGCAATATTAAAATTATGGGATACTAGTTGCGCCCCGCGGTTTCACCCGCGCAGACTTACATCCCGGTATTCCTACGGGATAAAAAGTAGCCCATGCGCTATTACAGACTATAATCTATCTTTCTGCCAAGTTTCATCTAGATCCGTTCAGCCGTTACGGCGTGAATGAGCAAACATCCATCCATCCATACTTACAAACTTTCGCGTTTATAATAGTAGTAAGATATTCTAGGCTTGGTCGCGTGGTCCTGGCATCGAACCCACGGCAGACAGCACAGGAGGCAAGGCTGTGAAAGTAGTAGAATTTTCAAAAATATAAAGGTGTGGATGTTCCAAGACATGTGCTCCTTGAGGATGTACCTATTATACTCAATCAGCGAATGTGTGAAGAGAACTCTTATCGATTCGCCTCTCGACAAACTTAAAACAAACATTCTTTGTTCGTTATCGCCAGTTATCAACTTTCTGACTCATTTGTGGTTACTTCAACGGACTACGTTTGTCATGTCTTTTGAAAGACCATGGAAACTGATTAATATGGTGAAATTTATCATCTAAAAGAGCGGTAGGAACCAAGCCGAGTTTGTTGCTGTTCTTTTAGCCTTTTTTTTAGGCTTTGGTCGCGTGGAATTGGCACCTAGAGTCACCTAGCTTTCAGACAGTTCAAAATGATCCTTGTGATTCAATTAAATAAATACGTTTTGCGTTTGACTTATAATGGAGGCCTTATTCCAACAGTGGACTTATTTAGGTCGATGATGACAACGACCTTAGTGAGTAGAGACCTACTGCGGGCAATATGTTTTTTTTCTCACGATATCTTGCTGTATATTTATCACGTAGCTAGTACTACTGCTTATCAATCGGATACAATCATTGTCGGTAGGTTAGAGGTACGTATTGAAGCGTACCGTGGAACCTTACCGTAACAAACCTCAATTTCGGTGATCTCACGATGCGAACGTACCTACCACAGTCGGCTTTATGCAATACGACAAACGAGGGTCGATTAATGTGAGTTACATTACGCGGTAAAGCGACAACGCTTTGTTTTTACTTTTAACTGTCATCAAAAAAAGTTCTTGTTCTTAATTCAAATGTAATGTTTTTTTGTATAAATAAAAATATAAAATATTGGTGGACTTTCCACACAGCACTATCTAGCCCCAAACTAAGCTTATGCTTGTAATATGGGAACCAGATATAGCTGATATACTACTTATAATACTTTTTTTTTGTAAATACATACTTATAATATTATATAACACCCAGACAGAGAACAAACATTTATGTTCATCACACAAATGTTTGTTCACGGTGGGAATCGAACCCACGACCTACGGCGCAGAAGGCAGAGCTACTACCAACTGAGCTACGTAGGCTGTCGTATAATTGTTACACGATCACTACGCCATGATGTTTTTTTGTTTGGTAGGTGGTTCATTCCTCCTTCAGAAGAGGTTCTATATAAATTATATACCGCGGGTACTTACCTAGAAAAATCAACAAAAATTAAGTAAAATATGTGTACTATGACGTTTTGGTCCATGAGTAGTTCCCTTCAGCAAAAAATTCGTGTTATTTTTTCAGTTTACTTATTTATAATTTTGAAGTGAGTTGCTTTTGCGAAAAAGCTACCTATAATATTTACGGGGGAAAAAGCCTACGGAACAGCGCTACGGATTGGATTCATCTGTACTTGTATTCAAATTCCTTGGATTCATCCCCCTGCCACGCAGTGTGACGTAAAATGTCAATGTTTATCGTTACGCGGTAGTCCTCAACGTGTCCTCAACTGTAATGAATGAGTCTGTAATAAACAGCGCACAAAGCTGCCTCTCCTTCTATTGACATTTAGCGATTTGAATGACGCCAAACAGACGAGAAACGAATTTAAAATGTT
This sequence comes from Plemyria rubiginata, assembly GCA_963576535.1. Lineage (NCBI taxonomy): Eukaryota > Metazoa > Arthropoda > Insecta > Lepidoptera > Geometridae > Plemyria > Plemyria rubiginata. Next base: position 7,388,319 of record OY754926.1, read on the forward strand.
CCCTAATTTCCGTTTGAATATCGAAACGAGGCGTTCCACTTGTAGTTCTCCCTGAACATGCAACCAAATAGATTTTTTAATCAAAAGATTTTGAATTTTTGTTTTTTATATTTTTTTTTGACAAAACTCACATATTATGTAGGTAGGTAATGTTTCATTACAATAAAAATGGGCTCGTGAATAGAATGGGGTAAATTAGGTCTGCCGCATTTTTGCAGTTTTCAAAAGTGTTCTTTACAAAGAACGTCGTAGGTTTTTTTTTTGAGTCTGTGTCCTGGAGTGTTGCCGATTAAAAAGTTGTCCATCCAAAAAGACCACGTAGCAATCACGTGGGCACTTCTTAAATGAGTTCAACGAAGCTGATTGCCACGATTAGGTCACTGCCACAATAATTGTGCTAATCAAATTAACTACATAATTTTAACCTGTGCCTAGTTTTCGTACCTCAGGTATGCTTATAGATAAATAGTTGCGCCCCGTGGTCTCACCCGCGCAGATTTAAATCCCGGTATTCCCACGGGACAAAAAGAAGCCTATGTGTTATTCCAGACTATAATCTACCTCTCTGCCAAGTTTCATCCGGATCCGTTCAGCCGTTCCGGCGTGAAAGAGTAACAAACATCCATCCATCCATACTTACAAACTTTCGCGTTTATAATACCTAGTAGTAGGATATTATGTGTGTAGGTACGTACTCATACCAGCTATGTGGTTCCCTTATTACAAGCTTTGTTATAGTTTGGGGCGAGATAGTGCGGTGAACTGCGGTGTAATGTCCACCAATATTTATTTTACGTCCTTGAGAATCAAAGCTGTTTTTTTCTAGGAAGTCAAGTAAAGATTTCAATCAAAATAGCACGGTGGCATGTCTTGAACTCGTAAATCACTATCATTCTTTGATACAATACATTTGGTATATTTTTTATTGTTTCTTCATTCTAGGTTCACGGTTCGTGGGATTCCGACCCTGGGAAAATGAAATAGGTACTACTTACTTAATGATTCTTTGAAAATGCTGTGATGAGTGGTTTTCAAGACAGTAATTGTAGTGCGTGTACCCTGGTTAAATTGATTAAAGTGGATTCTTGATATAATTTGAGATTAAATTAATAGACTTGTTTGGGAACTTGGGAGTAAAATTACGAGAAGATATGTACTTATGGATGTGGATGATTTTAGGAGAGGCAGGCCTCAACTCAAGTTTCTTTAAAGACGTCTAAGGGTGGTAGTTCGGGGGTACGTCCAAATATTACATTTGGCACTACCCACCCATATTTTGCAGAAGCTAGCATTCCATACGTGACAGGTTGCAAGCCCATCGCCGCTGTTAAAATACTAACTGGTTTCCTCACGATGTCTTCCTTCACCGCTTAAGAGCTACCTCGTTATAGTAATTTTCTATAAAATGTGACCAAGAACTAACCAAAGACATACGAGCTTCTTACTGCATATTTTAGATAGTACCTACATCAAGCCCTACCTACCTATATGTAGTTTTATTCATGAATCCATCGTAATTAGTTAGTAGGTAAACTTTACGTTAAAATACCATTAAACATATTAATACCCTTCGCACACCGCATTCGGGTGATAAAATATGACTGCAGTACAAAGTCGTGAACGGAAACCCATCAGCCTAGCACTTCATGGGAGGCGTGACGTTTTTATTGGTGAAGGCGCGCCTGATACATTTACAACGTACAAACTATTAAACAAACTGTGACATTTACATACCAACTAACAAGTAAGCTATGACCTGAGATAGACAGGCTGTTGTAGTAACTATTGAATTGTCAATGTTATCGCTACTGTCTGCACAAGGAATATGCACGTTAACATGCATGAATTTATAGTTGGTTTACGCGCATCTTATGCTTTTAAAGTTATTGGATGGGGAATACTGACAGTTATGGAGGAATATGATACTTCTACTAGGTAGTGGTAGTTCGGCTTTACAATGTTATTATGTTAATATTGTTTAGCTCATTTACGGTAGTCATATCATATCAGTCATCTAGTTAGTACCCATAACACAAGCTTTGAGTAGCTTACTTTGGGGCTAGATGATGCTGTGTGGATTGTCCAGCATTATTTATTTATTTATTTTAAGCCCCCCAGTAAAAACAACATCCATAACAATTTAAAATCCTTTCTTAAATAAGAATGCTTCAAGAGATGGTGGTACGCAAGGAATATAGCGTGGTATCCAAATTCCTTGGTAGTTCGGGCCCTGCTCCGCACTCTAGGGAGCTGAGCTGGCTGGGGTTTCTTATATCTACATTTTCAGGTGTTAATGTAGGATGCGGACATACATAATTATGTTGCCTAACCTTTACTATGCAAATAACTCGATTCCCCGAATGTAAGTCGAAACTAAAGGCACAGAATAAATAAGTAAATACTAGGAAAAAACAGTGTCAACAACTCGAGCTCAAGTGGTTGGCTAGAGGAAATTGTGGCAAGCAAAGCAATTGAGATTTGAGAACTACCATGAGCTTAAAACTCACTTGTATACTCGATTCATTATGAAAACTTTTCGTTGTCGCTTGATGTCCAGAATAAGGAAGAGTTGCCGTCATCCTTCCACTATTTGCGGCGCACCTAACAAAAATGTCCTTTAGTCATTAGTACTCTGAAATAAGAGACACTATTTAAAATGAATCAAATATTAATGTGTGATTAAATAAAGGCTAGACTCGCTTGCTGCTTCTGAACACACTACACTGAACACCATTTACAATTTTTAAGAGAAGTGTATAATAATATTTTCTCACCCTTCACGAAGACCTCTACTAAGTTTTATAGTTTGCCATGCCAATAACTTGTAAAATAAATTAATATACAAATAGCTCTATTACTCTTGGTATTGGACATTCTGCTAAACGGAAAATAAGAGAAAGAGACTTTTTGAGACTACTGTCATTGGTAATGAAGGTAATTCACGGGAGATTTTATTTATAGCGTTTAATCAGTTAATAAGAATAGTAGTGTCACGGAAAAGAAAAAAATCCCTTCACTATACTAGTAGTGCCAAAGAAAATAAACGTTACTTTTAATTAAAATTAACTGTACTTAAATTGAGTGAGTTTGAGTTCCATGGTAAGGCGGCTCATCTCCGATTACTTGAAATGTAATCGAAGGTTAGGATTAGATCATAGTGCCTGCATTGTGTACCGACTACCATCCTACATGCATGTTATGCTGTATTATTATTACTTGCGACCCGCCCGCGCGCCCCTGCTTCGCTCAGGTGCACATATCATGCATGTATTATACATATAAACCTTCCTCTTGAATCACTCTATCTACTAAAAAAAACTGCATCAAAATCCGTTGTAGTTTTAAAGATTTAAGCATACATAGGGACATGAGGACATAGGGATATAGGGACAGAGAAAGCGACTTCGTTTATACTATGTAGTGATGTAGGCTAGCTGTTCGTAGAACACCAATGTCAAGAGCATCAAACTCTTTCCACTTTGAGCACCAACCATTACTTTGGTTCGGTAATAAGCAAAGATATTACTTATTTACTTTCAATTAAATTATGTTCAAAAAATTTATGTGCACAATGCCAGTACTCTCAAACGGTGAAGGAAAACATCGTGAGGAAACCGGCATGTTGTAAAACCTAACGTTCTATAACATGTGTCAAGTGCTCGAAAGGAGCCTCTTGAGGCGCTCTTAAAATCCTTTCACCACACTGTTTCCAAAGAAACTAGTGACACGATAAGAAGAAGAAGAATTAAATTATGCGTATTATCTTGTCGTATCACTAGATCTTTTGAAACAGTGTGGTGAAAGCATTTTGAGTGCTTCAAAGAGGCGCCTTCCTTGGGATTCCTTGGGATTGGAAGGCAGGGCGGTTACCACTAACCCACCACTGCTCTCCAGTCGTAGTTAGGTTTTTTATACTACTAGCTGATAGAAAAACCAACCCAACTGATGTTAAGTCGTAAAAATAACCTATAACAAAGCATTGACTCGTAAATAACGCACTATAGAAACTTCCCCTGGGATGCACTGACTCATGTGCCTGTAATTACATCGGCAACCACAGTCTTCTAACTGAAACAGCGTTGCTGCTTGGCGACAGAAAAAGGCGTGGTGGTAGGTAGTACTTCCCCGAACGAGCCACAAAGAGCTCCACTACTCTTACGTAAGGTTTAGCGTGCACTCCGAAAATAATGTTTTCATCTTCGAATATGCTGTATGAAAATTTTTCATATAGCATATTTATCGTTTCCATTGAAAACCTACTACGGTACGGTTAAAATGTTACCTACAAAGCACACACAGTTACTCAATAAGAAATGTTTGTTTTGTGTTGTACAACTCCTTTGAGTTTTTATTCTGTTACAGTCGGTCCTTATTGCGATGCAGTAAAGGTCTATTAGAAGTTTTATTTGTTAATCTAGGGTTGTCTCAAATCATGCAGCTTAAAACTGTTATGCACACTTGTTTTAAACTTAGTTTTTTTGGGATACATAATATTTAGCATTTTTGTAACGTAATAGGTAATATTATTGTTTTGTTACCCAACAAGTTGCTATGCAATTGCCTTCTTTTGTCCCTTAATACAATAAATATGTAAGTATATTTGACTGAAAAAAGTGAAGCAATTGTGCAAAAGAAGACAATTTTACGACTTACTTTGACATTATCTAACTGAAACTGACAAATGTCAAATGTGGCCTATTAAATTGGCCCTACTATAACTATAGGTACCTACACAGTATAAATGTTTCGTTCCCTTTGTGTCGAGTCCCCTTACGTCGAGTCTGAGAGTATAGTGTTCTTTCAAAATATCTGCGAAACTCGACATAGGGGTAATAAAAGCTAGATCTTTCTAGACTCGACGTAAAGGGACTCGACATAAAGTATAAATGAATGAAAGTGCGTCTGGCAGCCCTAAGAGGCGAGTCTGTTTGTTTACACTGTGGCTTGTTACTTGTAGTCCACGGTTCAACGAACTCTTTCAGGTACGTCTGTTACATTTCCCTGTAATGAGCTCTTATTGGGCTTCCTTTTACGGCGTTTTAAATAATTGTAGTGACCGTAATACTTGTTCGTACTTAACTAAATATACTAACTAACCTACCTAAATAACCTACTATTTTGACGATTTATTTGACTGTCTAATATGATGTAACTTATTTAGAAAACTTACTAAATTCAATTTTCATAAATGTTTTTTGTTTTATGTTTTTCACCTAGCACTCCCTGTTTGTACCATGACATGTAATATGCTTACGAAATAAATGATTATTATTATTATTGATTACCAGCAGAGTACTATTCAGGCGTCAATATACGGAAGTCCAAATAATAAATCATAGATATTGGTGTCAATTATGTTGTTTAGTTTTCCTAATTTGACAGCCCTAAAAATATTGCCATCTCTTTCTAAAAGACCGAAACAACAAGGACGGCTTTAATTTTAGAGCTGTCAAATCAGGAATGCAACAACAGAATCGACAGTAGGTAATGACCTTAGTACTGCCAGCTACTTGGTAGACTTCTTCACTTCAGCTTTTCGTGTCACCAGTTTGTTTCGAAAGAATATTGAGAATTTTTTTATCTATCATTTCGAGCACGCTGTTAGTGCTAAGAAGCTAGAAACGTGGCCTAAAGATCTACTACTAGAGGACAAGCTATGCAGTTATTTGATTTATTGTACGGGAAGTATTTCATCAAGGGCCATAATGCTTGTATATATGAGGGCCTGTTTACTCTCTTTGATGATACCGATCACTCTATAAAGTTGAGTGATTGCGTTGAATGAAAGCGTTAATAAACAATACTTTTATTATCTGTTTTATTATGATAGGTTGATAGACAATTCTTCAAAATGTTCCTAGACAGAACATTTTGAAGCATTCTCTTCCAGTTAAACTTCGTGTAGTTTTGAAAAAACGAAAGGGTGCATCATGGATGATTAGATAAAAACAGACACTCAAATATAACCAATCAATCAATGATTATTTCTATCAATCAATGATTTACTAGAAACTGAAACTGAAAAAAACTGAAACAGCTTCACGACTTTGATCCCCAGGTACGGTAGATATCCCTTCAGATCTCCCAGTACCAAGTAGGTACTAATTCAAGATTCTTTGAGGATGTCTAAGGGGGGTAGTCAGAAGTACGTCCAAACATTACATTTGGCCCATACCCACATTTTGCAGTAGTTAGTATTCCATACGTGACAGGTTGCAAGCCCATCGCCGCTGTTAGAATACTAACTGGTTTCCTCTCGATGTTTTCCTTCACCGTTTAAGAGCACTGGCATTGCGCACATAAATTTTTCGATAGAAAAATCCATTGGTGCACGACCGGATTCGAACCTGCGACCTTACGATCGGAAGGCGGGGTCACTCCCACTAGACCACCGGTGCACCGGTTTACTAGAGAATATTGCCAAAAAATTTGGTATATTACTAAGCTGACGTCACGAACCGACTTCTTTTTCGGAGTTTACACAATAAAGTATTTTTTTGCCAAAAAATATTGTTACAAATATGTACACAAAGTAATTTAGACGACGTTTTTGTACAAAAATAAAATAAGAAGAGCATTCAGCCCTGGTTTCCTAAAAAGCGTTGTATGATTGTCGGCCGTTATTTTAAAGCGGGAACGAAGGCATGAAGTGTAGGTTTTAGATTTCTAAAGGCTTAGCCCTAGAACCTTGTACATGTCATGTTATTTTTGCTGTAACCCTCTTAAAAACATTGCTTGAAACCAGAAGAATTAAAAATTGTGACCTTGAAAGAGGCAGAGAAAAGATGGATAGGCCGTGAGATGACACGAGTAAGAAAAGTAAGAAAGGAGGGATTCTTACTCGTGAATGATAGAATAAAGAGTGCCATGACTTTTTTTTTTTTTTTTTTTTATACAACTAGCTGATGGAACAAGCAGATGGCCCACCTGTTAAGTGGTAACCATCACCTATAAACAAAATATTAAAACTTTGTGATCGCTCTGACTGCACAGCCACCCGTCATGACGGTCGGCGCTTTCAAAGAAGTCCAAGCTTAGCATCCTGCCTGCGGTTATCCAACTGAGCAATAAAAATCTCGACCGCTGTTTATTATGATATCCTGTAATAACCTTCTTACAACTGGAAAATGTGTTTCTTTTATATTTTACTGAGAAAACGGGATGTATCAGATGGCTCACTGATAAAGAGCTGGTATTCTTGACACGACGCGAGAAGACACTTTATTCACCTTGTCAAAAAGCTATCACACAGTAAAAAAAAAGTTAAACTCTTACAATTTGTGGTTTAGACAAAGCATTTGTTTGCTGCCGAAACTACGCCGGCGGAAGATACAATTGTATAAATATGGTGTTTTTCTATGAAGCTAAAACTTCTATTCTTTGTTTCAGGTTACAGCCCGGATAGTACCAAAGAAAACATGGTTATGAACCATAATTTAAACAGGTAAACAACCAAAAGTTTCAATGGTAATTAGATTTAGCTTAGATCATGGGCGGACGGCATTACAAAAATGGAGGCGGAAATGGTTTAGACTGGCATAGGATCGTGATGTCACAAACTAAGGGAGGCCTATAACCAGCAGTGGGGTTTTTTATGCAACCAGCTGATGGAACAAGCAGATGGCCCCACCTGTTATTAAATAGTAACCATCACCTAGCATCACAACATCACAAAGCATTGCCTCGTAAGTCACGAACGATAGGAACGTGCCCTACGATGCACTGCCTGGCGTCCATTAACTTGAGGCATAGAAATGTTAAGCTTCATGTGCCTGTAATTACACCGGCGACCACACTCCTCAAACGGAAACACAGCGTTGCTGCTTGGCGACAGAAAAAGACGTGGTGGTAGTACTTCCCCGGACGAGCCCTTCACAAAGAGCTCTACTACTCTTAACGTGATGAATCAGGCTAAGGATGATGATGGTGATAGGAGTTTTTAGTGATCGGAAGGAGCCTCATTGAAATGCACTTAAAATCCTTTCACCTCACTGTTTTGGAACAACTAGTGTCACGTCAAGAATAAGTTTCAGACTGGTTTGTATAATCATCATCATCATTAGGACGACACAAGCGTCACCCATATTTTTAATATCTACTGAGATGTTTACATTGTTTTGTTTACAATGGCATGGAATTGTGACTAATAAACATAGGTAATATTGTTTACGTTATTAAAATATTTACAATGAAAAAAGACATATTATAAGAAAAAAGTAAACCTACGGTTAAAGTAACCGCCCGTTTTGTGGCTCAAAGTATTGTTATGGCATTTGGCACTGATTCTTGTATAGTGCTTAAAATTGTTGCCAACTTTGAGAGAAAAATGACAAATAAAACTTTTGAATTATTGTTAGTAAGTTTAAACTAGTATAAACTTCCCTAACTTTGCCGTTTTAAAATACATCATCCAAAACTACGGGCACAATATTTTTTACTATACATATTTAAGTAACTAAGTTGCGCCCCGCGGTTTCACCCGCGTAGATTTAAATCCCGGTATTCCCACGGGATAAAAAGTAGCCTACGTGCTATTCCAGACTATAATCTATTTCTCTGCCAAGTTTCATCCAGATCCGTACAGCCGTTCCGGCGTGAAAGAGTAAGAAAGATCTATCCATACTAACAAACTTTCGCGTTTTAGTTTTGTAGATTAGATTTTTGTAGATTTTGTTTAGATACTCGTACCCCCTCAGATCCTTCCCTACATCGTTTAAGAACTAGCATTGAGCACTCATTTTTCAATAAGAAAATCCATTGTTTCAAGACAGGATTCGAACCTACGACCTTACGATCGGAAGGCGGGATCACTCCCACTAGACCACCGGTGCGCTGTTTGATTGTTGTCTCAAAAAACAATACTAACGGAAATTGGAAAGGTCGTCCAATGTACACAGCGTAGCAAATGTAACAATTAATGTATGCCACGGACAGGCGCCATTGTAAGCATGGTGTTATGACATGGAGGGGATGTTACATACTGACTGACAGACAATGAGTAGGGTTTCGTACTTTCGTAAGATTCTTGCTAAATTATTGATTTTCTAAACAACAGAGACCATCATACAGCACGTATAGAATTATAAATTCTTTAAATAAAATGATGTAAGAGAAAACTTTGCTGAATAACCACATACCAAAATGTCATCTGATACTATGTTTTTGGATATTGTAATTTTTTTTACCGCCTTCAAAAAAGGCGGAGGTTCTCAATTCGACTATTTTTACCAATGTTTGTTACCTCAACTCTAAAGAACCAAATAAAAAAAACATGTTGTCCTTAAAGTAGGAGAGTAGTAAAGTAAGGAGAATATCTTCAAAATGTAAGGAGAACATGTTTTTGTCAAACAAACAAAGTGTTGTAGAGATCTTTCAGGCTAAAAATGCACGCCCCTCCACTAAACGTTCGATCTAGGTAAATGCATTTTGTGTGGTGAAAACAATGGAGGGCATGTAGTCTAAAAATGCATACATTTTTAAACTGAAACATCTATTCAACTACACAATGCCGTATTATGTGAAAGAACTACATGAACGAACCAGGTTCGTAAGTTTGGCCTGTTATTTTGTTCTGTCTCGTGGAATTGGCAAGGCGGCACGGGACGGTTTTTGAACAGCTGTAAATCTACTGAAATGTAAAAAAATACATGAAAAAAAACAAAAACTTTAAAATTGAACATGTACTCGAGCGCTGTAAAGATAGAAACGTAAATAATGATAATTTTCTCGATAAAAAAAATCATAAAGATGACACTAAATCGATATTTCAAACATCAATTATTATGAGTTTTTCTTGAAATCATGTAAAAGTTATATCAAAATATAGGGATTAATATTTACTAGCGCTGTGTGAAAAAAAATTAAAATTTCATTATTATTAATATCTGAGAAGCAAATCTAACGAAATCTAGCTGTTCAAGTGCTCGCGCCGAGCAGCCAGTACCCCCGAGGCGTCTTGGAGGTTGGAGGTTCTGGGATATCCCCGCCTTAACCCAGCTTAGCTATAAGACGTTTCAGTGATCCTTGTGATTTAATTAAATAAAATACACTTTTACACCGAGTTGCTTGGCATCACAGTGTCTAACCCGATATCCATATCGTCCCCTTGTAGTTTTTCCGCCATTGAGCTTATTTCACTCCTTTGTTCTCTCCATTAGAAACCCAATCCGCACGTGCACGATGTAATACAATAGTCAAGTAGGTACCTAAGTAAACTAGTGTAGTAGTATAGTGCGCGTCACGCAAAAATAACGCCGGAACACCCCCTCCGGGTGTGATGGCGCGAGTACTTTGTATGCGCAAACACATCACCTCCACTGTTTTCCATCGTTCATTTTGGTTGACGCGATCTCAAACAATACATGGGGCACATACAAACCCACATTTTGTAGTACAGTAGTACATTTTGTAGTTGGTATTCCATACGTAATAGGTTGCACGCCCATCGCCGCTGTTTAGAGTACGAACTGGCTTCCTCACGATGATTTCCTTCACCGTTTAAGAAAAGATGCTATTTTGTTTTTAGCTACTTATAAAAATACCAATAATACAATATAACAACCAGTCTCAAAAACAAACATCGATCAACACAAATGTCCGATCAGGATATCTGTGGGGATAGATACTACCAACTTCGGCACAGAAAGGCAAGGATACTTCTAGGCCAATAACCTCAAAGTACTTTTTACCTAACACATCACAAAGTACACACATCTATCGAAAGTTGAACTAACATGAATGGCAGCACTTTACAGAGGGTATTAACGTAACCACGATACATCCGGTCGGGACGTGGGGTTCGGAGTGAGGGGCTCCTTAAGCCCCCGGCTACACGATTACGCTAATGTCTGGCTATCGAGATGGCTTTCAGCTTGACATTTGGTTTCCATCCATCCAAGGAATTTAGCATCCATCCCAAGGAATTTAGATACTGGATCCATCCATATTAACGACCTCAGTGGCGCAGCGGGCGAGAGTCCGCCTGCGACGTAGAGGCTGCGGGTTCGATTCCCGCCTCGGAACTAATTTGTGTACGATCTGCTGAAATATGTTTCGTCGGTCTGGGTTTTTTCTATGTATAATAAAAAATATCTATCTATGTAAGCATATAATGTATTAAATATATCAGTTATCTAGTACCCATAACACAAGCTTTGTAGCTTACTTTGGGGCTAGATAGTGCTGTGTCGATTGTCCAGCATTATTTTATCTTTTTTTTATGTTGCTATTACACTATGGGGATCAAATGCTCTTGTCAGAGAGTACTAAATTGACTATCCTGACATGGGGTTATATATTTTTTTCTCAAATCGGGTTGGGCGGGGCATATCAGCCGGATGCCTCCCGATAGGTGGGCGAAGACCAGCACACCATGGGTTCCTGACGGACGGTGACCTCGTGGTCGGCCTAGAATCGACGATCTGGATGCCTTTGAAGGTAGATGGTGGAAGGAGGCTCAGGATAGGGAGAAATGGAAGTTCCTTGAGGCAGACCTTTGCCTAGCAGTGGGACGAAATAGGCTAAATAAAAAACTAACGGGCTTACGGCCCACCTGAAGGTAATCGGTCACCGTCGCCCATATAGACATAACACCAGGGGCGTTGTTCACTCGCGTAGGTGCAACCAACAAAAACGATTTGTATCACTGTATTTTCCAACATTTGTTTCATACACTAGTCATATCTTACGAGAGATGCCAAAACGCATCGTTAGCGCGTTCAGCATTTGTACATTTTTGCCAGCGCCATCTAGTTCTGGAATCGGTAGTATTTTTAGACTTAGCCTTAAACAGGCGTTGTCTATCCTGAAGGACAATATCTTCGATGTGTAAGTACTTTTGTGTGATTTGATCTTCTGTGGCATATACTTTGGTATAATAATCATCATCTGGTCTGTATAAGTCAACTGCTGAACATAGATCAACCAGCCCTCTCGATTTTCGTTTATGTGTCGTGTTTCCTAGTAACTAGTGGCCAACTGTGGTGCCTCTTAGGGTAGTAGAGCTCTTTGAAGGGCTCGTCCGGGGAAGTACTACCACCACGCCCTTTTCTGCCGACAAGCAGCGTTGCTGCGTTTCGGTTTGAAGAGTGTGGTCACCGGTGTAATTACAGGCACATGAGGGATCTACTTCCCTCAAGTTTTTTTGATACTAGTCGATGGAACAAGCAATGGTCAATGGCCCACCTGATGTTAAGTGGTAACCATCACCTATAACAAAGCGTTGTCTCGTAAGTCACGCACGACATGAACGTGCCCTACGATGCCCTGCGTCCATCAACTTGACGCATGTGCCTGTAATTACACCGGTGTAGGTAGGTTTATGGGCGCTTATCGTAGTGCACGGTCATATCGTGCGTGATTTGCGAGGCAATGCATTATAGGTGATGGTTACCGCTAGCATCAGGTGGGCCGTCTGCTTGTTCCATCGACTAGTAGTATAAAAAATCTCATAGAATCTCATCTCAATAAAAAATCTCCATCAGCAGGATTCTAAAAAAAACCTTTTTACGACCAATTACTTTAGATGTACTAAGTTTAAATGGCTTAAATCAGATCAATTAGCTTACCTCTGACATTTTTTCTACGAAAAATAAAAATATCATTCGTTAAGTTATGCCAACATCCCAAAATAGAAAAACATTACTAAAGTATGAATTTAACTGTCCCACTCGGGCTGAGTTTAACCGCGAATGAAAAAGCAATGAGTTACTTTCCCTCTCGCTGGCTATCTCATTAGTGTATGATCACAGAAAACATCTTGAGGGAACCTATTCTAGCAGCGGCGATGGGCTTGCTACCTGTCACGTATATAATACCAGCGAATACAGTGTGTACTTGCCAAATCTTATATTAAATAAATTAATGCTGGAAAATCCACACAGCACCATCTAGCCCCAAAGTAAGCTACTCAAAGCTTGTGTTACTAGATAACTGATATATTTAATACGTTATATACTTAGTACTTACATAGATAGATATTTTTTATTATACATAGAAAACACTCAGACCAACGGATCAAATATCTGCAGATCGTACACAAATTTGTACGATCTGTAGATATTACTTAGCTTAGTGCTATCCAGCGATGCCAATTTCGCGGTGGTATTAGTTCTATGCCAGTTCATAAGTAGAGCACAGAACACTTGCAAGCTGACCTCATTCCGAGCCGACCTTTCAGGCTAATTTCATTTCAGCACTTCAGTTATTCGACTTAAATAGCTTAATGATTTGTAATTGCCCTTGATGGCTTTAGATTACCTACCTAAGGGTACCTAGTAGGTTACCCTTCTTAATCCCCCTTAATCTTCTAAGTAATGAATTTTATTATTTTACAAGTTGTTTTAAACCTCTCATTAGTAATCATGCTAGGGATGCCTGGAATTAAAGTCTTTCAACAATAAGGCTGCCTATTGTAATTTATTAATTTACGCCTGAATTTATTCTGTAAAATTTTGTTTTAGGACTACCTTAATGAAGCTCAAAACTTACTTAGGTAGAATGTAGATAATGAGGCTAAATAAAATAATAATATGTATGTATGATTATCTTATTAATAAGATAACTCAATGAAAGTCCATAATACCTCTTAACATCAGGTGAGCCATCTGCTTGTTTCATTAGCTAGTAACTTATTAAAAACTATTCACTTACCAATAAATTATTACAAACAACAAACCAAAAATAATTAGTTGTATGAACACGAACTAACGCAACACGCATGTTTGCATAAACAATAGTTTATTTAGAAAGTTAGTTATGCACACCTTATTAGCGAGTGGGTAACTTCAGTTATTTAATATCCTGATAAGAGCTGACTGTGCTTTACCTACTGTTCTTGGCCTAACTGGTACTATTCCTCCTGTTCTTTGAGGTATTTTACCTTTCAAACATCATAGGCGTCTGATGTTCCTAAACTTCACACTTTCGGGAATTTTTAAGATGAACAATTTCTATGAATGCTATCGATTTGGGAGACGCATTTTCTTTTTTTGATAGCAAGGTTCCTAAGTAAATTCACAATATCTTCTTAAAATTTTTTTTTTCTAACTTTTTATTTTCTTCTAGAATCCTTCTTTATATTTTTTAAAATTCCAACGATCCACTTAAATATTTATTTATTACACTTGACGCTATTTTATATGAAATTCTTTATATTAGATGATCACCACGCTATTCACATCTATTCCTAGTCGTGTTCACAAAAACCAAACACAATAAATGACAAAAAAAAACAGTCGCGTAAACAGTGCTGCAATGTGTCACCTTCATTCAACCAATGATCATTTTACGTTCCCAGAAAAAATCCCTAGTAAATAGTCATATCAACGTAAATATCTTTTTCAGGAGAGGACTCCTTGGCAAACGGCCGAAAGAGCCCAGCCCAGTCCAGTCAGGCCACGCGGTGCGACGCGGCAGTCATGCTGCCTGGCGTTCGAATTTTAAACTTCGAAAAGAAAAATAAACTGTAGAGACCTATGTAGTGACCAGTGATGTAGTGATAAACGAAATCGATTTTAGTCGATTTTTTATTTAGTGCAACATAGTGTTTTAGTATTCCAATACGAACTCGAAATCGAAAGTTTGATCATTGGGAGTGAATCAAAGTACCTGATATGTTACTTAGAATTATTAAAATCTTCATCTCTGCATCGTATACTGCAATAAAAAATAATTGAATATTGGTATCTATTTGGAACGTAGCCAAACGTTCGCAGACGCTGTGGCAATAAAATAGTAAATTAAAAATTAAAATGGAACATAAAAGTTCCAATCCGAGAAAGTAGTAAGGCAGAATAGAATAATGATCTCTTACGTAACACTTTCATCTCCCATAAATCAAATCAATTTTATAATATAAGCTATCAAGACGTACCAAAAATGGTTTATTGTTTGTTATTTACGTCAAAAGGAGTACCAAAGTTTATTTATAAACAAAAACACAATTCAACGACCTGACGAGAAGCGTATTCTTCGCTACCGGAATTCGCTAATGACTGACTAACGAGGGCAAAATGTGATGCCAATTTATTTCTCTGAACTTGCAGATTGCAGACCCAACTAAAATAATACCTATTGATTGATGTACCATGACGCGATTCATTCTTTGTGGTTAAACCATTCACCTCTGTAAATAAACGTTCATCAGACAGGAATATAGACGAATATTTTATTCGTCACCAGAATCCACAACATACAATCAAGCATAGGTTAAGTACCTGCAAGAAAAAACAATGGATTAAAAAGAAACACTTATGCTTGCCAAAAATAATATCAGCTTATTAAAATAAACTTCTAATACAAAATAAATTATCTTTAAATTATTTGTTCGTTTTCAATTTATTGGTAGTACAAATACCTCATTACTCACAAGATTCTTGCTTCTGTTTGTATTATTTATTACAGTTGTTGCGCAATAATCACCGAGGAGGCGTGTTTACAACGCATGTCAATTTGCTGAATTACCAACTCCCTCGCTTATAAACAAATTGAGAGACATTCAATTATTGTTACAACTGTTTTAAAATGCATTATTAAAATTCATATTTTTTAAAATGCATATTTTTGCAAGCACGCATTACATAAACCTAACCTTAATTAAAAATCAATAAAAAGATGTCCCAACACTAATCCATTTTTTAAATACAGCTTTAGAATTTTCAAATAGCCAGCACTTAATTTTTCTTTTTAAACTGTACAATATTCGGCCAGTAAAGAAAACATAGCCTACATACATATCACTCGTATTTTTAGATACTGCTTATTCATAAGCCGGCGCCAGGTATAGCTTTAAATGTTTGATTGCTTAGTGCGGGGCACGCGACTTTGAATACAGAAGTCGCGTGCGGCACAGCAATCAAACGTTTGAACCTATGTCTGGCACAGGGTTTACAACTTTTACATCAAAGTTTAAAATTAGCTTTGCTTTATATTTTTGAAATAGCTTTTTAAAACTAATTCGAAAACCACCAATCAATTCATAGTGATGGATGTCGGTTGATGATCCACTTTCATTCACCATCCATAAAATAATATTAAACGCCATTTGATCATGATAACACGGAAATGCTCGTAAAATTGAAATATCTTGTAAACACCTTCAACTCTCCCTAGCGACGAGTTATTAATTTGTTCGGACAATAACCCGTCGTCGTTGTGAAGGTACAATAACCGTAAATCTGCCAATGAAAGGAAACCTATAGAAACTTTGTGAAATCAATACGAAGCTTCTAAGATTGCTGGGAAAATTTTCGAGAAATTTAGGTCTTTGCACGTGTCTCTGTGAGTTTTTAAAGAAACTGCCGAGTTTATACTAAGTCAGTACCAAATTACAATGAGGAAAGTAAATAAATATTATATTTATAAACTAGCGACCCGCCCGCGCGCCACTGCTTCGCACGGGTGCACATATCATGCATGTATTATACATATAAACCTTCCTCTTGAATCACTCTTATCTATTAAAAAAACCGCATCAAAATCCGTTGCGTAGTTTTAAAGATTTAAGCATACATAGGGACATAGATCATAGGGATATAGGGACAGAGAAAGCGACTTTGTTTTATACTATGTAGTGATTATACGCGTTGAAAGTTTCAAACTAATCCTACTAATATTATAAACGCTAAAGTTTGTGATTATGGATGGATGTTTGTTACTCTTTCACGCCGGAACGGCTGAACGAATCTGGATGAAACTTGGCAGAGAGATAGATTATAGTCTGGAATAGCACCTACTTTGTTACGATTAGGGATAGTACATACCGTTCGTAAATTGTCTAGCGACAGGCGACAGTTACGAGAATAGATCTAATGCGTGGGCGCAGCCGTCTGCGACGAAATAGGTCCTTTCAAGTCGCTCGTATGGATTCGACCTTTCTATTTTTTTTTGGTGTCTGTAACGCGGCTACTCAGTTTTAAACTTGTTTTTGCGTTTGTTAGAACATACTTCAGCGGTCGACATACTTCCGAATTGGTTTAAGGGATAACCCACTTCTTTACAGATTTTCATTGTCTGATTAACTTAACTACTAATTGACTCAGTAGTTAATTGAAGCTTTATTTTCAGAACCAAAAATTGTGACTGAAATTTCATCACACCCTTCAAATCAAATAAATCCTTACTAATATTATAAATGCGAATGTTTGTAAGTATGGATGGATTGATGGATGGATGTTTGTTACTCTATAACTCCAGAAAGGCTGAACGGATCTTGGTGAAAATTGGCACAGAAATACATTATAGTCCGGAATAACACATATGTTACTTTTTATCCCGTGGGAATTCCGGGATTAAAAACTACGCGGGTGAAACCGCGGGGCCCTACTAGTATTATAAATGCGAAAGTTTGTAAGTATGGATGGATGGATGGATGTTTGTTACTCTATAACTCCAGAACGGCTAAACGGATCTCGGTGAAAATCGGCACAGAGATATATTCTAGTTTGGAATAACACATAGACTACTTTTTATCCCGTGGGAACACCGGGATTTAAAACTACGCGGGTGAAACCTCAGGGCGCTACTAGTAAAATATATTGGTGAAAAAAATGTATGTAATTTGGGAACCAGAACCTGATACAAAGGTACCTAGCTGATATATTACATAAACTTATGCATTTTTTTGTAATTTTAAAATCATCCAGACAGATGACAAACATCTATGTTCATCACGCAAATGTTAGTTCTCGGATCGAAACAGTGATGTGAAATGATTTTAAGGCTCCGGTGACAGTGGCTCGCAATTTCGAAGTGCGATTGGCTATTATTTCATTTTATTTCATTTCGGGGAGGTTGTTTGAAAAAATAACTCTAGAGAAACACGCATAAATACTGTTCGAACACAAATAATACAATAATATAAGGGAAACATGCCCGAATCAGAAATCATTTTGGTATTAGTATGTTTGGTCTTACGTTTACCTAATACCAAAATGATTTCTGACTCAAGCACATTTCCCTTATATTATTGTATTATTTGTGTTCGAACAGTATTTATGCGTGTTTCTTTAGAGTTATTATTTCAAACAACCTCCCCAAAATGAAATAAAATGAAATAATAGCCAATCGCACCTCGAAATTGCGAGCC
Source organism: Plemyria rubiginata (assembly GCA_963576535.1). NCBI lineage: Eukaryota > Metazoa > Arthropoda > Insecta > Lepidoptera > Geometridae > Plemyria > Plemyria rubiginata. Next base: position 7,406,404 of record OY754926.1, read on the forward strand.
GCTGTCACCGGACTCTTAAGTGCGCCTCAAGAGGCTCCTTTCGAGCACTTGACACATGTTATAGAACTTGTTAGGTTTTACAACATGTCGGTATCCTCACGATGTTTTCCTTCACCGTTTGAGATTACTAGCATTGTCGACTGAAACACACACAGCAAAGCTTAGCAGAAATATGCATCTAAACTATCCCGTCACGAAGTAGACGTTTCAATTATTATTGTAACTAGCGACCCGCTCGCGCGCCCCTGCTTCGCACGGGTGCACATATCATGCATGTATTATACATATAAACCTTCCTCTTGAATCACACTATCTATTAAAAAAAACCGCATCAAAATCCGTTGCGTAGTTTTAAAGATTTAAGCATACAAAGGGACATGGGGACATAGGGACAGAGAAAGCGACTTTGTTTTATACTATGTAGTGATGTAGTGATAGTGATATTGATATTATCTGACATCTAAACGACATTTTGACCGTGTAGCAGACAGACATAAATGCAAGTGAAATAATTGAGAAGATTTATGAAATGGACCTGCTATGCGGGTTCCCTGACATTTTCACAATGGCTTGTGAAGTTAAATTGATGGAATATAATCATTTTAGTGCTGATAAAAGAGTCAAGCTCAACAATTTTGATATACAGGGCAGGGTGTAAAAGACACTCCGAAAACTTTAGGGGGTTGAAGTACCGATCAATATAAATCTTTTTTTCTAAGAAACTAACACTGTGAATGCAAAAAAAACTGGCCATGTGCGAGTCGGACTTGCACACAAATGGTTCCATTCCATCCTACTACTATTATAAACGCGAAAGTTTTTAAGTATGGATGGATGGATGGATGTTTGTTACTCTTTCACGCCGGAACGGCTGAACGGATTTGGATGAAACTTGACAGAGAGATAGATTATAATCTGGAATATAATAATATTTATAATGTGGAATAGCACATAAGCTACTTTTTATCCCGTGAGAATACCGGGATTTAAACCTGCGCGGGTGAAAACACGGGGCGCAACCAGTGCAGCATATTTAAATCAGAATTCAGTCTAGTGAGCCCTATCACAACAAGGAGCTAAATTATGCAAAGATTTTGGCAAAATCGAGCAAGATTAGGATTAGGAGGACATTGTTATTATTTTATCGTGTACCCAAAAGAAAAACTTTATTCTATAGGTACTAAGTAACAGTAACTCGAGCTAAACAAAAACATGCTATTGGCTATTGTGACCTTCTTGTCAGTACCTAATCGCTTTGTGTACTTAGGTATGAGTATGACAAATACCTACCTAATTTTTTGTATTGATTTAGTGAACGGGGGCGTGGGTTCGCAACCATATTTTGTATTGTTTGTGGGTTCTAATTATAAAACTTTTGGCATTATTGCAAGTGACATAATTGTTGCTAGCGCAAATATATAGGTAACTAGTTGCGCCCCGCGATTTCACCCGCGCAGATTTATATCCCGGCATTTCCACATCAGAAAGTAATTGGTAAGGATTTTGTAAAAACATCACCATTGTTACTCTGCGCTCTCGTTGAAATTACAAGAAATGGTCCAACAGAAGTGTGCCACTGAAGCAAGTCAACGTACCATGATTCATACTTGCACTCTACCAGTTATTTCAATCTCACACTCTAATTTTAGCTCTAACTCTAAGAAATAAGAGCTAAATTTCATCATCAAGAAACAAAGTTTACATTGAGAGCCAATGATCTTTGACACATTACTTCACATTCTAATTTCAACTGTAACACAATGTGTTAAGATTGAAAATGGTTGCAGATGACATGTTTTATATCGAGATTCAATGATACAAAAGAGTTTCTTTGAGTTTCTTTCATCAATCAGCATTAGATGTGGTATTTTGTTGGTGAACTTTGTTGTGCAAAAAATAAAAGCAGTATTTTTTTACTTTCATTTGTTACTTGGATTTTGCTTTAAACAAATTTAGTATTTACAATGGTCTTTGATCAAATTCAGTATAAATTTACAAGAGAGCTGCTGGTCTGGTGGTAGCGGCCTCGCCTTCTAAACCAAAGGTCGTGGGTTCCAAAGCGGTCATGCACCAATGAGTTTTATTGATTAAAAACTGAAGGAAACCGGCATAAAACCGAAAAAGTTCTATAACATGTGTCAAGTCCTCGAAAGGCGCCTTTTGTGGCGCACTCAAATCCATACAAGTAACTTTCGAAAGAACATAAAAATTTAACTCCTTTAAGACTTTGATAGGCGCGGTAGATATCCCCTCCGACCTCTTAGTACCAAGTATCAATTGAAGATTGTTTGAGGTTTTCCTTTGATACACAGTGTATATTAAACTAGGGTAATACAAAAGGGTAAAAGCCATGTTTTTGTTATACACTACCTTCTTATACCGTTATTTTTATGGTTTATTTAGAAAATGATTACCAAGATCATGATGTCCAATAAGTGGATGAATTACGTACGGTAATGGCTAATCTGAAATAATTTTATACATCTTCAAAAGGTTTAAGTGCTTTTGGAAATCACCATCAGCAATTATTTTGTATGTATAGGTATTATGGGCCTTACATTTTCCTAATCGCAGGGCACGTGCCCTACTAATAAAGTTACGAAGCTTGTTGTTGTTTTATGCATAAAAGTACAACTCTTTATTTTATTTTTATTTTATTTTATTTGGAAAACAAACAGTGTTACATTTTATAATTAAAATTACTTTAAAACTCTTGATGATACAGTTACAAAAAAACCTAAATACTTTTATTTTTGCTTTTTTTTAATTGTCAGGTCGAAATTCCCAAAAATTCATAACTCGAAAACTATGAAAAATCGCGGGACATACAATTATGGGGTGATTCGGGTAGTCCAAGTGGTGCCCTATCTCTGAACCTCCGCTTAACACTTTTTTTGGGACACCCTGTATGGTTACCACTAAACATCAAGTGGGCTATTATGCTAGTTCTGACAGCAAGTACCTTGTATAATAAATATGAATTTAGGTGGTAAAACCATTTAGCCGTTACGTATTCTAGTAGTTTGTTTTCCACTTCCTCGCCACCATTGACATTTTTTAAATTCTTTTCAATTCTCGAGTCCACTACAAAGTCGAGAGGCAGCCCAGAAATCGTGCTCCTTTTGAGTAAACAGCTCAATTTGTAAAACGCCTACGTAGTGCATGCAACCTCAGAATAAACAACAGCTACGTATGCTCCTTTTCATGAAAACTGTCTCTTCGTACGGGAAGATGGGGAAATGGCGATCACCTGAGAGAAAAATGTTCTATTTGTTTTTTCATTTGTCTTATGTTCGTTTTGAGGTTTAGAGACTCGTTACAACCCCTACGCTGCAGCGTGCTCGCTGTGTTCTAAGGCACCTGATTTAATAAGTTATTGGAGTGAGCGGTATTACCCGACATGTTCGCCATTACCCCTGCTTCCCCTATTTGTAGAAATAATTCCAATACGAAAACTATTACGTAACATTTTTATGTATTGGAGTTGGTGAAGCATAGGCATAACGTAAAATAGGTAAAAATGTAATAAATCTATTGCCTTGTAGTTTTGGTTTCCCGAAAAACAGACGAATTTGGAGCCCTTTTGCGACGTGTGCTTTGTGCATTATCCCCCGTTAACCTCAAGCCAGCCAGCCCAACTCCTTAAGAGCCCGGTGACAGCGGCTCGCAGTTTCGAGGTGCGATTGGCTATTATTTCATTTCGGGGAGGTTGTTTGAAAGAATAACTATCCAGTGACACGCATAAATACTGTTCGAACACAAATAACACAATAATATAAGGGAAATGTGCTTGAGTCAGAAATCATTTTGGTATTAGTATGTTTGGCCTTACGTTTACCTAATACCAAAATGATTTCTGACTCAAGCACATTTCCCTTATATTATTGTATTATTTGTATTCGAAATGTATTTATGCGTGTCACTGGATAGTTATTCTTTCAAACAACCTCCCCGAAATGAAATAATAGCCAATCGCACCTCGAAACTGCGAGCCGCTGTCACCGGGCTTTTAAAGTAGCGAAAAATAACTTTGAGATGATGGAAGCAATGTTCTAGCATCACCGGTGGTGATTTTAAAATTTTTATTTTGCTACGATATTTTACTACATGATGAAAGCAGTGAGTGTAGAACATATCTCAGCCAAGGATAGTCTACTCATTCTAGGAAGGATGGTTTGTTTACGTATGGACCGCACGCGTGGTTAGGACCTCAGATAACATTATACAGATATTGTGTGTTACTAGCAAACTTTGGTGACCTGCTTCGGCTATGAAGCAAACTCAAAAGCAAGTAGCACTAGCACAGGTACCTAATAGGCTAATAGCACTAGAAAAATGCTTGTTGAATTAACGAATCTTTTTCTAGCCTGTGTCTGTGCTAGTCGATTATCGTGTTATCAGAAATTCTAGCTGGCTTTTTTTAGGCTTTTAGGTAAAAGATCAGACGTCTTCGTCTTCTGCCATCTGACGTAAAAAATGTTTGTTAGAATAAGCAATCAACGACTCATTTTGCTAACTGTTGTCGTCGCGTCGTTAGCTTGTGTTTAAGATAATTGGCCATTAACGTGCTCCTAGAGCCGTCTCTAAGCCTAAAACCTCCGTTATCGGAGTTGGTAACGTATCTCAAACTAAGCAATTTGCTTACATTGTATTCCTATTCGTCATACATCCAGCACAAAAGCGCTGTTGCGTCTTCATTATGTCGTATGTCGACACTCGCTTGTCCAAGCTCGCTCGTATGTCTACTGAATACAAATTAACGTGACAAATGGTCAAACTCTGTCGACGTGTTACTAAACAAATTCATGGTAGGTAGGTGGTCGTGATGATGTCATGGGTTCTAAAAATAACTGGACTTTCTATTCGAACAAAAACATGTGATTACTATTAACAGAACTAACCTGTAGTCTCATTCAGGAAAACATCGTAAGGAATCGGGAATGTTGTAGAACCTAAAGATCTAAAACACGTGTCAAATGTTCGGCGCCTATAATTAATTTGATATATTACACGGGTATTTATCCGTTTTACTGTTCGGAGCTTCTTTAAGATTTAAAATCCTTTCACCACACTGTCTTGAAAGAACTGGTGACACGACAACAAGCAGAAGTGTGTTTTTGTTAGACAAAAGCCATCTTCCATTTCGCCGGTCACCACGATCTTGTCTGAGGTCGCTCAATTATAGAATTCAATTCGAATGATTACTTTTATCGGCTTAGCGGACTTGCTCTTGGGATCACTATTTCTCAGTACCCGTACCCAAGTAGACCCAGGTAAAGGTTGTCAAAGTTTATCTGTAGACTGAGTCGTGCGGTATTGAAATTCTCAATCCAATTTTGAAGACTGTACAATGCGGTCCCATGCGCTTAAATATGGACTTCCTCCGTTCGTTTCGTTATGCCGCTGACGAGGGCAATGCCAAGCAATTTAACGACGACCGCTCATTCATAGAATAGAATTGAATTGTAGATGAGCTTGAGAAATGGGTCAGTGCATTCAATGTGACATTATGGACCTACCTACGTGCCTAGAGTTGTAGAACTATTTATTGCTTTGGCGGTAGTGTAGCTTTGTAGCGGTAACTATTCATTTGCAAGCTATATTATTTTTTTCACGCTTTTGAGTACTTTGGGGCTAGATGGTGCTGTGTGGATTGTCCAGCATTATTTATTTATTTCATAGCTCGCTATTTTCATAGTAGGAGGCAGTAGCACGGTAAGTATACAGACACAGTAAGCACACATCCTACTAATATTATGAACGCGCAAGTTTGTGAGTATGGATGGATGTTTGTTACTATAACTCAAGAACGGCTGAACGGATCTTGGGGAAAATTGGCACAGAGATATTATTATAGTCTGGAAACACATAGGTAGGATACTTTTTATCCCGTGGGAATACCGGGATTTAAATCTGCGCGGGTGAAACCGCGGGGCGCAACTAGTAGGGTATAATTATCTCGAAGTTATACTGTTGGATCCAATACACTAATGTGTGGATTGATCTTGGACAGTTATTGGACATATACCTACCTAGTTTGGTTCAATATTGGTCATTACAAATTAGAGCCAAGCTTGGACGCAGTTGAATCTAATGTGTGGCGCGCCGCGCCGGCGCGATGCAATGCTATGCTTTGTGTGCTCGGTGATGGTTACCACTTATCTTATCAGGTAGGCCATATGCAAGGAGTATAAAATAAATACCTTAAAATCTTTGCTTCTCTCTTTGCGGAACAAACCTGGGAAAGATAAATTTTAGGTAATTGCTTAGTTTTCACAATAAATGATTTTACCTTTTTATATTCTAATGTTATATTTGAAATAGGTATGTAAATATTCAAAGTGTACTGGAATTGTCTACATTATCACTTCTAGAACATGCGTACAGTACAGAACAACAAACAAACAAAAAAACTGTTATGTTCAATCATAATTACATTACGGGGCGGTCCTTTTGTGAGTCACGAACTCAAAAATTTACCCACGATTAGGGCTGCCTCTGACGACCATTAATTTTAAATGCTCAAATGTATGAATATTCACAGCATTTTTCGTTGATAAACCTGCTCTAATAATTAATCTTATCATCATCCCAGCAACTATTCCTTAAGGTGAAGACAAGAGCTAATGTGACTCTCGCTCGCACGTTTTGACTTGTCAAAAGATATAAAATCACTAAACCCATTTTCGAAATATCGCAAACAACCATTTTGTGTGCAATCACATTGCGAACAGTTTAGTAAAAAAATCATTTTGATTGATACGTGTCTTCCTACTTAAAAGTTTACTTTTCTAGTTTTAGTACATAAGCAAACTTTTGAGTATGAAAACTTGCATCGATCAAAATGAAACTTAAACCAAACTGTGTGCAATTTGATTGCATACAAAATAGTTGTTTGCGATTTTTCAAAATTGGGATTTGTGATTTTATATGTTTTAAAATGACGAAACGTGCGAGGAAAATTAGGTGTTGTCAACGCCTTAAATGAAAAGCATTCTGTTATAGGCATAATAAATTCCTAGAAATATTTTTACGCAATTACAGTCTGAGATTTAACACCTTTCTTTGTGTCGGAGTGACGAGGAGTCTTCATTAATCACCTTGACGTAATACGATTGTTATTGGCATCAGGATAACCGCTCAACATTAGGTGGGCCACCTGATTGTCGATACCAAAGCATTATTTACTCAGGGTAAAGCCTGAGATTCATGGTAAACATTTGTTTAGCAACAAAGTTGAATCAACCTGTTGCGGAGTTGCTGTCAACATGATGCTGGCAACACTGCATGTCCAAAGCAGCAAATTCAATGTTGACAAGCTGACGCCTGAGCAACAAATGTTGACGTGTGTTGACTGTTTAGCAACAAATGTTTACCATAAATACGGGGCTTAAGAGTAGAGCTCTTTTTGTAGGAGTCGTCCGAGAAAAAACGAATACCATGCTTATTTCTGCCTCCAAGCAGCGTTTCTGTGTTTGGGTTTGGAGAGTGTGGTTTACGGTGAAATCACAGGCACACGGGCACAGGGGAGTGCATCGTAGGTTCGTAGGCTTAGGTGACTTGCGAGGCAATGCTTTGTTATAGGTAATGGTTACCACTTAACATCAGTAGTTTTTATTCCATTAGTAAGTGGTATAAAATATATACTCAGAGTACTCAGGGCAAACAGGGCACTGAGGGAATATCTACCGTACTTCCTACTATCCTACTTATATTATAAATGCGAAAGTTTGTAAGTATGGATGGATGGATAGATGTTTGTTACTCTATAACTCCAGAACGGCTGAAAGAATCTTGGTGAAAGTTGGCACAGATAGTCTGGAATAACACATAGGCTACTTTCTATCCCGTGGGAATACCGGGATTTAAAACTACGCGGGTGAAACCGCAGGGCGCTTCTAGTAAAATATATACTCAGAGCACTCAGGGCAAATAAGGCACTGAGGAAATATCTACCGTACTCACTCTATAATATAAGGTCAGTAGTCAGTTAATGAAGCTGATTCAATAAACCAGGCTACCGTGCCTAAGTTAACTAAGAAGTCGGGCGCAAACGAGACGGCGCTAAACTCTTAAGGCTCCGGTGACAGTAGCTCGCAATTTCGAAGTGCGATTAGCTATTATTTCATTTTATTTCATTTCGGGGAGGTTGTTTGAAAAAATAACTCTAGAGAAACACGCCTAAATACTGTTCGAACACAAATAATACAATAATATAAGGGAAACATGCCCGAATCAGAAATCATTTTGGTATTAGTATGTTTGGTCTTACGTTTACCTAATACCAAAATGATTTCTGACTCAAGCACATTTCCCTTATATTATTGTATTATTTGTGTTCGAACAGTATTTATGCGTGTTTCTTTAGAGTTATTATTTCAAACAACCTCCCCAAAATGAAATAAAATGAAATAATAGCCAATCGCACCTCGAAATTGCGAGCCGCTGTCACCGGACTCTTAATCCTAAATTAATTATGCATTTCTGCTTATTCCGCTTCCAGAGTCCAGGAATAGACAGTCTTGAGTTAAATGAGTCACTATACTAGTTACTTGAAAATCTTGACTAATCTCCTCTTCTATAATCCTACTATATCCTACTAATATTATAAACGCCAAAGTTTGTAAGTATGGATGGATGGATGGATGGATGGATGGATAGTTGTTTGTTACTCTCACGCCGGAACGGCTGAACGGATCTGGATGAAACTTGGCAGAGAGGTAGATTATAGTCTGGAATAACACATAGGCTACTTTTTATCCCGTGGGAATACCGGGTTTTGGCAGATTTGCATTTTACCGTACTTAGCTGTATTACATATTTTAGTTCCAAAATAATAACTAGATGTCGCCACAGGAAAGATTAGCACACGCTATCGTTGCGTTTTGAGCAATGAGTGATATCAGCAATCGTATTATAAATATTTTCCGATGACCGGGAAAAAATCTGCGCGGGTGAAACCGCGGGGCGCAACTTGTACTATTATAAACGCGAAAGTTTGTAAGTATGGATGGATGGATGGATGTTTGTTACTCTTTCACGACGGAACGGCTGAACGGATCTGGATGAAACTTGGCAGAGAGATAGATTATAGTCTGGAATAACACATGGACTACTTTTATCCCGTGGGAATACCGGGATTTAAATCTGCGCGGGTGAAACCGCGGGGCGCAACTAGTACTTTTATAAACGCGAAAGTTTGTAAGTATGGATGGATGGATGAATGGATGGATGTTTGTTACACTTTCACGCCGGAACGGCTGAACGGATCTGAATGAAACTTGGCACAGAGATAGATTATAGTCTGGAATAGCACATAGGCTACTTTTTATCCCGTGGGAATACCGGAATTTAAATCTGCGCGGGTGAAACCGCGGGGTGCAATTATTTATTTAAAAAAGGCAAAAGTGATTGACTGATGACAACGCACAGGCGAAACCCTTAGGGCTAGAAACTTGAAATTTCGCACACGTGTATTCGTCTTAACGTAGGCACCCACTAAGGAAGGATTTTTCAAAATTCAACCCCCAAAGGGATGAAATATGGGATAAAAGTTACGCGAGCGAAGCTCTCTAAGCTACTTATTTACTTAGTGCAAAAAACAAGCTTCATGCTTGACCCCTATTAAGCCTAGATAGTACTCTCCCCTCACCCAGTACTCACTCTTGTACAAAGATATTGTTTGAAGATGCTATAAAAGCCTACTCTCGAATAATACATATCTCCAAATATTTCCAAATAAATACATAAAAAAAAATTAAACCCAGTATTAGACAAGCACTCTGAAAAGTTTTATCATGCTTGTGACCTACTAGCGTTCAGCTAGTTCCGTATTTTCAAACTAAAAACGAACCCTACTAAATCCAAATATCATCCATAAAAATGCTTCAAATATTTTCAAATATTCCACCGTATCAAATTCGGCCAAGTTGTAGTATCTGATTACGGGTTAAAAAGCTTATCGTGACAACCCTAACTATTTGAAAAGCTCCAAAAACTTGGAATGTGCGTTCTCTCACGTACCGGCTCAAGTAGGGATACGATCACTGCTTTGACGGAACCGAGGGATTTCGTTTGTAACAAAAACAATAGGGATTCCGTATTGACGAGGGATCAAGCGTTTGAAATGAGAACAAAGGTTTTATGAGGACTGTTATTCAAAGAAAGGAACGGCAGAAATAATATAATCGATTCGTTAAAATTCGAGCAGCAGTTTTATGTTTTTGAGCTACTCTTTGAACGTTTCTATTTTGTTTTGTGTATCAAATAACAATCAAATAAAAAGTAATAGTATAGATTTAAGCCGCACCCTAACCTAGAAAGTAATCTTATCGCGTTATCAAAGAAAATTTGATTCTAATTGGCGGTAGACGACTCGGCACACAATCTACAGTATAATAGTTTGTTGTTAAGCTGAATTGAGGTTATTTTATCAACAGAAGCATTTGAGTACGCGTTTCATAATTATCAAGTGAAAATGTTATTTCTAAATATCTATAAAACCTTGAAAATGTGCAACAGAACTTTAAACCACAGTTTCAGCAAATTACAGCTAAACTGACCGTAAAGAGTGCCAATTAAATTAACAAATTGAATTCGAAATACGAATGACAACAAACCCGAACGAAACTGGCTGTAAATTAAAAAAAAGAATAAATAGTGCAGTGATAACTTTTTTATGAAAATGCCGTCGGTTTTGGATACAGGGCCTTTTAGCCAGCCCGAGTGGAGTGACTCCAGTGACTCTCTGGAACCAGCACCTTTGCCTCAGCTTGGTTACTTTGTGCCAGTGAGATGCAGGTCGTGCATGTGCGAACGGACGTCGACGCGCCATATGTGTCGGAGAAGCAAAAGGTAAAGGTTTGGTGTGTTTTATTGCGAGATAATCCCGTTTTCGTTTAAAATGTGTTATTACAGTAACCAACAAAAGAGTGCTAATCTGTGAAGCTAGCCGGACACCATCGTGAGATAATCAGCTGGTATTCTAGCAGCGGCGATGCGCTTTTAACCTATGGAAAGTGTGGTGGTTGGAAAATGTGTGTGCCACATTCGTTCTTCAAAAAATATAGTTGGTACGAAGGTATCTATTTGATACTAAGATGTCTGAGGACTTTTTTATGTAAAGAATAAACCGTCCTTTGACTGCAATCTCACCTGGTGGTAATTGACGATGTAGCCGACGTTGGAGCAGAACGGTCTAGAAGACACCTATTCACTCTTGCCTTGAAGAGATTTGGATTGAAGTGGTCAGGAAAAACCGACGACGGTAATGAGTTTCACTCTAGCAATTCGCATATTGTATTTAACTAGAACGCTTTGATCTATCTACCGTGGCTGAAGATCAAAGTGAAGCTGTTGATTTCCTGTTTTACTTACCAGGCTGTCTTGTCCTCAGATAATTTCCTCGCTCCCGTCGCTCCAGAGGATTATAGTGAAGAAGTTTGTTTCCTGTTTTACTTACCAGGTTATGTCTTGTCCTCAGAGAATCTCCCCGCTCCCGCCGCTCCGTGTCGCAATGCTCGTGCAACAGCGTCTCCCGGCGGTCTTCTGCAGCAGCGTCGCCGCTGCCGATGCCGCTTCCACCGCTCAACAACACCTTGGAGATGTACGTGGAGCCGGTCGTCGAAGATGTGAGTGATACTCTTTTTTATAAGGGACTAGCGACCCGCCCGCGCGCCCCTGCTGCGCACGGGTGCATATATCATGCATGTATTAAACACATAAACCTTCGTCTTAAATCACTCTATCTATTAAAAAAAACCGCAACAAAATCCGTTGCGTAGTTTTAAAGATTTAAGCATACATAGGGACATGAGGACATAGGGATATAGGGACAGAGAAAGCGACTTTGTTTTATACTATGTAGTGATGTGTGTACATGCACTGGACATTGGTTCGTCGAACAATTTACGCCGGATGCACCACCGCTTCCCTTCGGCGCGACGGACACCGGGTCCGGTGAAAAAAACGAACGTCTCCAGGCGCCCTAACAGCGACACGAAAGAAGAAGGGATGCCGGTGACTGGGGTATCTTCTTCTTGTCGTGTCACTAGTTTCCTCTCAAAACAGTGTGGTGAAAAGATGTTAACAGCACCGCAAAGAGGCTCCTCGAGCACTATAGTACTGTGTGTCTTCTCAGTGTTGGTCGCGTGGAACTGGCACTAGAGTCACCTAGTTTTAAGACGGTTCAAGATGGTCCTTGTGATTTTATTGAATAAACATATTTTGACTTTGACTTTGTGTTGACTGTCGACCATTCAGATTCTTCTAATATAGGAGCAATGCTCTTGTCGGCGTAATTCATGCAATTCTATGTGTTTCTTTTAGGGCAACCTCCTTAACCTTTTTATAAGACATGACGGCAACCTTCGCTTTTATTTGGCTCATGTAGCTTATCCTAGGTCTTCCCCTGCCTCTCTTTCCTTCTACCTTTTTTTTCGATTATGTTTCATAAAAAGCTGTCATGTCTTACAAGATGGCTATCATCTTTCTTCTTCTATTGTCAACTGATTTTTATGAAATAAATATTATTTATAACCAAAGATTCCTACATCTACCGATATACTAAACTTAATACAAACAAATGGAGGTTGTTAGGGATATCAAAGTTTATAAAACAGATAAATAAACAAAAGTTCCGTTATACTGAGTTAATACTGATACGTGTATTCAAAATAATAATTACTTAACCCAGTTTTTAGTATAAATCAAACCTGAACAGATGCTACAAAATATAGTGTACAAATCTGGATTTAAGAATTATACTTTTGATGTTCCTCCATTCTGGCAGTTATAGAAACTCAATCTTGACAATCCCGATGATACAACCTTAATCATCCTGAAAGGAAAATTCTGATGTCAATTCTTCATTTCAGACAGTAATTTGGTGTCATTTATCATCAGGGCAAATCGGTGCTTTCTCCCCCAAATGGACGCGGAAATCCGAAAAAGTTTTCGCTCAATTTGCTGCCTTGTTATTAGTGGAAAGCAATTGTGCCAACATTTTAGCGCCTATAGTTGGCTTAATAATCGTTGCATTTTTAGCCGTCGGGGGATAATAATACCTATATGTTATACTTTATTAAATGGACTCATAAAAGTCTGATAAAAGATGTGCTTCAATAATTGCCATCTCTTACCAATAAATATTGGTTGTGATAAATGCTTATATTATAAGCAAGATTTCACGTCTAGAAATATGGGTATTTAAAGGTATTTAGCGTCCCGTAAAATCAGGGCACGGGTGTAAACAGTTGCCCCTGATGTTGTATAAATAAACCATCCTAATTTGTTTTTTCTTATAGTAGTAGCAGCTCTTTGTGAAGGGCTCATCCGGGGAAGTACTTTCAGCATGCCTTTTTCTGCCGCCAAGCAGCGTTGCTGTGTTTTGGTTTGATGAGTTCGGTTGCCAGTCAAATGACAAGCTCACGAGGCTTAACATAAGTATGCCACTAGTTGATAGACGTAGTGTAGAGCATCTTAGGGCGTTCATATCTTCCGTGACTTACAAAGCAATGCTTTGTGATGATGGTTACCACTTAACAGCAGGCCCCCCTGATCTACTTGGTCTATCAGCTAAACTGGTCTTAAAACATACTAGTAATAATCGAAGTCATTACGTGTCAGTCTTCATACATCGAATTGTTCCACCTTGTACTTCCTCAAGATTTTCTTCATTGACCTTGCAATTTGTTCCGGTCTACTGTAGAAGTATTTATGCTGGCTGGAGCCATCTTCGTTGTAGACATCCAGGTCGACAAGTCCAGTCGGAGATAGGAATAAGATCCTAGAAGAGTGACGCTTAAAATAAGCTTTATATTGTAAAGCACAACCTACTACTATTATAAAGGCGAAAGTTTGTAAGTATGGATGGATGTTTGTTTGTTACTCTTTCACGCCGGCACGGCTGAACGGATCTGGATGAAACTTGGCAGAGATAGATTATAGAGTGGAATAGCACATAGGCTACTTTTTATCCCGTGGGAATACCGGGATTTAAATCTGCGCGGGTGAAATAATTATAAACCCTGACTTATGTGATATCTGTTTATTACCTGGGTATATAGTTCCCATCCGGAGCAAAAGATACCCCATGCGGTTCCTCCTCATCCACCAGATTAACCATCACAAAATGCTTGCTCAGCGTTTGAATGTCTGCAGACTCCGCAAACTTCGGCTTGAGGTTCTTGCAGGCAGAGCACCAGGACTTGTGAATGATTAGCATCATCGGTTTCTTGTGGTATGTGGCAATCTGCAGCCCTGACTCCAGAGAACCCGCCCAGACATACTTGTTCCCGAACCCGTTGTCCCTCCCAGATAGAGAGGAACAGTGTACTCCGTCGAATATTAGTCCGAATAAGGCTTTTGCGAAACTGCCAGCCGACATAGTTTGGAAAAAATAACAACTATTGTTTGATTTGATGGAAAAGCCGAAGCTATTTACATTTTAAAACTTTTGCTCTAATTTTGTCGGTGACGGCCATCTTGACATTTTCGTTTGAATTTGACGCTCTCATTTCAATTGACTGACCATAGATTCTGTTTTTTTATGACTTCGATACGCTTTTTGAAGCTCTTATTCCCTGACTGTTTATAGCAAGGAATATAGTGTACTTGTTTTCAAATTCCTTGGTTTATAGAATAACTTCGCATAGAATGAAGTATATAATGAAAACTAAAGTTCTCCGTACGCCACCTAGCGGTAGAAAGTTATATTTAGTAGCGCAAACGATGTTCGTAGCACCTCGTAGCAACCGTACTCCGTAGTTAGTGATCATGCGTTTCATAATGCTTTGTAGAGATGGCGCCTAAAGTGCGTCCGAGATAAACCTTAAAATTTACAAGAATTTTATTTTTATAAAAAATGTATAGGTACATAAATCGGTATTGATTCGACGGTTGGTACGTTTTAATGATTATAGTGGAAAAACTTGTGAAAATATTATTAAAATTGCGGCACTCTGAACAAAACTACTAAAACTTATATGCATTTGCCATCTCATAATACCGAGTTTTGTAATTTTAGGGACTTAAGGTATGGGTAGGTAAGGTACCATACCGAGTCTATTACGATTTTTTATCTACCTTACAAAGGTAGAAATAAAGGCATAAAAAGATAGATATATTTTATTTGCAAAATTTGTTTTTGTTTATAGTATTTCGTCAATTCAAGTTCATTCTTCGTAATCTTTTTCTACCTTTTTTTTATCTTTATGTTATACGTTATACCTAAATGCGAAAATGCAGATGTAATGATAACCCGGAATAACATGAACGCGGTTTACTTTTTAAGCCTATCGTTTTTTACCAAATGTTGGCCAAAAGCTCCCCAAATCTTTCTGTATCTATCCCTTCCTATCCACAGAACGGTGGGGCATTCTGTCAAAAAATAATTTAGTTTATTTCTAGATACATGTTTTTCTAATTCAACTTATTTTATAGTAAAAAAAACAGAGAACAATCACAATAACTGTAACAATACGAGTAGAATACATTCAGGGTACAGACGTTATTTTAATTTCCCTCTTGGCTCAGACGGGGCTTGTAAAACTAAACGGAAGGCTTTGTCCTGCGAATGTCGCAAAAACTATGATTAGTCTGGAGCCGAAGGCGTGTAGGACATCGCTGGAGATAACGATAATAATTTAAGGGCTCGGCGACAGCGGCTCGCAGTTTCGAGGTGCGATTGGCTATTATTTCATTTTATTTCATTTCGGGGAGGTTGTTTGAAAGAACAACTATCCAGTGACACGCATAAATTACTGTTCGATCACAAATAACACAATAATATAAGGGAAACATGCCCGAATCAGAAATCATTTTGGTATTAGTATGTTTGGCCTTACGTTTACCTAATACCAAAATGATTTCCGACTCAAGCACATTTCTCTTATATTATTGTATTATTTATTCGAACAGTATTTATGGGTGTCACTGGATAGTTAATCTTTCAAACAACCTCCCCGAAATGAAATAAAATGAAATAATAGCCAATCGCACCTCGAAACTGCGAACCGCTGTCGCCGGGCCCTTAAAGTAAATTTGTCGACTGCAATCCTTTTCAGGCGAGGTCATAAAAACTTTTAACTAGAGTTAAGTATAAGGACGTTTCAAAGTGATCCTTGTGATTTTATTGAATAAATATATTTTGACTTTGACTTTGAGGTAGGTAAGTAGGTACATAATATGTGTAATGTATAACGTGATTTTCGTCTAAGTTTGAGAAACGCAAACATTAATTTTGTAACAAAGAATATTATCAAAGAAAGTAAATCTTAATAAAACGAACAAACGACGTCACTTCCCACGATGTACTTTATATTTTTCTAAATAACAATAAGAAATTAACATTCTTCACAAACAACGAAGCAGCATCATCTGTCACGTAAACATCTTTAAAATACATTATGAGAACTTTTTAAATTCGTTCAAGTGTAACGGCATGCGTGCGCGCATCTTTTTCTCTCATTTCCAAAGCACACAGACATAGCTATGTCGATACGTCTCGCTCCACGTACCCTATTGGAAAAAGCAGATAAACTATGATAATTGTATGTAATGTGCACACATGATTATACGAGAATCTCCCCAGTCCGCACTCTGGAGGCATTTCAATCAGTGACAACTCATACGCGGGCGCAACGAGGTCCTAATCCGATTATTTGAACTAAATATTCATTATTAGGCAACCTCGTGAGCAAAAGGTTCATAGTGGCTTGATTTTATTTTAAAAATAAAGTACACTTAGTGGTCAGTGTTGGTGCAATGATGAACGTGTACAGAAACCAGGGAAGGAACCGGAGCTTGTATGGAACTGTGCGGTCCATGGTGCCGATGCCGACCAGAACGACGCCTATCGCGTCCATGGACGATATCTTGTACACACCGCCGTACTTCTACCACATACCGCCGCCGCAGCCGCTGAACACTTTCCCTGGAAGAAAAAGACGTAAAAGAGTGAGTTGCTCAATAATACGATAGACATACCACTTGCCTGTAAGCTTTCGGTCTAGATTCCGTCAGAAACAAAGGACTTATCAAACTTATGCGTCTTGTAGGCGAGGGTCCGATTTCCGTGTGGATTTTCAAAATCCGTGATTTCATTATTTATGTTTCTTGTCTTCTTGTTGAGAGTTTGGGTTGACCGAGTTTCGGCTTACCTTTCGGAGTACGAATTAGTTGACCGATAAAGATAAAGATATTTATTGTTCATGAGACTAGGTACATAATTTTGGTGTTGAGGTTGGTAAGGTCACACTAGTTCAGCCTAAAAGCATATGAACATTTACATAAAATACAAACAAATTAAACTCATGCAGAATAGGATTAAATGTAAATAACAATCAAAAATAACTAAATCAAAATAACTAACACAAACGATCAATAACAAAAGGGTAGGTATATAAACTCCGATATACCGATTTAGTAGTTTATAAAAATAAGACTAGTGGACCTTACTATGAATCTATACAGCCTGCAAGCACCCTGCACAAGACTGAAACTCTGCGAAAACCTGACGATTTCATTGGTGAATAAAACTGCTAAAAAACTGCTGCGTAGGTATAAGCCGTTCTCCCCACTATCTAACTTAAGTTATCCCTTTTTTATGGGTCCTGTACTAATTGACAACCTTAAATCTATCTAGCTATTCAGAATGTGTGCACCCACTGCTGGGCATAGCATAGCGCCTGCACTCTCTCCGTCATGTGCCATTGCCTTCGCCAACTAGGTACTTTGACTATGATGTATCATCCGACACCAGAAAATAACTCCCTATCATCCATGTTTGTGCACTGCCATTTCGGTTTTTTGAAAACTACACAAAAGTTAACTGTAAGAGAATGCTCTTTAGCATTAAGTTCGCTGATGTACGATACATGTACTATGAGGAATGTTATGAGATTGAATGAAGCGAAAGAGGTATGTCTCTACCCCCACGGGAATGTATGTATGTATATACGATAGGTACATTTTGTTCTGTGCAATAAAAAATTTTCTATCTATCTTTGTTTACCTTCACTACATTACTTTTTTTTCTTCATTACTTTCCAAATCCTTTGTTTGCTATATTATCCTTCTTTCTCTGATTCAGAATAAACTTGGACATGAGATGGTATGACGAGTAGAATGAAATTGTAAATACTGCCACGTCGAGTAGTAGTTTCTTTGCGTCCATTTTTTTATTTGATGTAATTGTACCTACATCCGTCTTCTTTGTTTATAATTAAAATTCTATGTTTTCTTGCACCATTTTTTTATTATGATTAGAGTAATGTCAATTTAATGTGACAGAAGAATTATGATTACTCGGATACTTGTATTCAAATTCCTTGACTCGGATGCTATCGCCTCGCGCTTCGTCTAAACCAAGGAATTTGAATACTAGTCTAAACTCGCAACGAGAGTGTAAATAGTCGTGCGTAGTCGGCTGACACAAGGCGCGAGGCGAGAGTGTAAATGCGGGGGTTGTCGAAGAAAGAATAAACATCGTGCATTTAAGCTCTTCGGTGGTGCAAGGCCGTCAAAATGCAGTCCCGGCTGCAGCAGTCGTCAAGCCACGACGGCCGCCATTAAGGGGCTTTAAAACTCCGACATCACTTAAATAGGTACTTGACCCGTAATATTAAATTACCTTGACTTGACCACTAGCTACGAACGTACAGTAGGTACCTACGTTCGTAGCTTTCATGAAAACGAATGACAAGTTCTTGACCAAGTATAAAAAGACAAAGTAATAATAAACGTAAGCGCATCTGGTGAGTAGAGCAGAAAGGTTTATCAAATAGTGGGCGTATTATGCATGACGACATTAATTACCTACAGATGATTGGTAAGTAACAAAAATTCCATAATATTATTGGTAGATAGGTATTTATGCAGTTTTTTACATAACCTTGAAATATTTTAAATTAAAGGAAATAAACGGAATAATATAAATATCCGTCCGCGTAGTACCGGAATGCCATGCTCTGGTCACGATACAAATATTCAAAGTTTCATCCAAATCGGTCCAGCCGTTACGGCGTTATTTATTAACAAACATACCTACAACAGGAGCACCGGTGGTCTTGTGGGACTGACCCCGCCTTCCAATCGTAAGGTTGCAGGTTCAAATCCTGTCGTGCACCAATGGACTACTATCGTAAAATTTGTGTGCGCA
Source organism: Plemyria rubiginata (assembly GCA_963576535.1). Lineage (NCBI taxonomy): Eukaryota > Metazoa > Arthropoda > Insecta > Lepidoptera > Geometridae > Plemyria > Plemyria rubiginata. The sequence goes on from OY754926.1 coordinate 7,425,563, forward strand.
ATGCCAGAGCTCTTAAAACAGTGAAGAAAAACATCGTGAGGAAACCAGTTATCTAACAGCGGCGATGAGCTTGCAACCTGTCGCGTATGAAATACCAACTACTGCTAAATATGGGTAATGTGCTAAACGTAATGTTTACGACTCTGACTACCCCCCTTAGACATCCTCAAAGAATCTGCAGTTAGTACTTGGTACTATGAGATTTGAGAGGATATCTACCGTGCCTGGGGATAAAAGTCGTGAAGCTGTTTCAGTTTTTTGCGTACAAACATACATCTTTCGTAATATCTTACAAACTTTCGCGCTAATCACATTTATTGTTAACATTATTCCGTTGGTCTGGGTGTTTTCTATGTATACATAAGTAATAAAAATATATATCTATGTGGGTATAAATAATGTATTAAATATATCAGTTATCTAGTACCCATAACACAAGCTTTGAGTAGCTTACTTAGGGGCTAGATGGTGCTGTGTGGATTGTCCAGCATTATTATTATAATTATTGGAATTCCTTGCACCAGCTAGTGTTTCGCTCGCATAATAACTTGTTAAAAATTCTAGTCAGCCTACCGGATCTACTTCAGCCTCTAAAATAAAATTTACACATTTAAGCAATACAATTTTATTAAAATTAAATAAAAAACATATATGTACAAACCCTTACTAATATGTAAAGTTTCCTCAGCAGTATAGGGAATACATGTAAAACCGCTTTGCTTACCACGTTTCAGATAGCTTTTCAGCGTTTCAGTACTTATATTACCAATAATTTATCTAAATAACGAGTTTATTCACTGGCCCTTAGCAAGTCCACTCTGTCTGTGACCCTGAGGTCCATTTTTGTGATAGGTCTGGACTTTGTACCTCCATCGTTTCTGTGGTCTCCTGTTTTGTTGAGGTCCCTCGGCTCTTTCTTTAAGAATATTGATAGAGTGGGTATTTTGAACATTCCATACGAATAAGCCACACATGAGGTCATCGACATTACCATCAAAACGAATTTCAGCTGTTCCCTTTTATCCATTTCAATCCTTTGGTTTACTGGATAAAGCCATAACAAGCCTAAAAGAAAATGACTAGGTATTCGGAAAAGTGGGGAAATCCAATATTTTTTTGATCTTTCAAAATGTTATTTCCATTAAACTGATGCTGACAGCTATCAAATGATCAAAGACAATATGTGTTCTTCTGCAATCCTCGAAGGTTAAGGTTCTTCTCTATCTTTGTCTATGTATCAGCAAAATGTATAATCGCTATGCCTACCTTGCTTCTTTCTCCCAATAACTCTAATGCATATGATGCCAACTGGAATTTGATGTTTGTTTCCTCATTAACTAATTAATACTTTTTCTGTTGTGTTGCGTCATGTAGATGTGGTAAGCACCAACAACAGCGACAGAAATAACGGCTGCTTTTACAATTTGCCCCATATCAATAAACTTTTAAAAATGAAATGATGGAAAAAATTAGGCAGACGAATAATTCTTTGCACTGACTGAATCTAAAATCTCGATGGTCAAATAATTTTCAAAATAAAATAGAACGCGCGCTACTGGCCTTATTGGTGTCTGGTACATGTTGATTAAAAGTTACCTGATACCAGCCTGTTGCCGGTTACATTCGAAAGGAGCCCCTCTTGAGGCGCACTTAAAATCCTTTCACCCCACTGTTTTCAAGACACGACCAGAAGAAGAAGAAACCAGATATTTGGCCCACGTCCTGACGCAGCCTACATAAATTCAATTTCCATTATCAGGAATTTTAACAAAACACTGAAACAAACTATGTATTTGCCACCTTTCATAATAATAACTCTGGATTAGCTGGACCTAGCTTAGGTTTAGGGTTACGTAAAAGTAAATTAGGAAAGACACGAAATCTGCTTCAGCTCTTTATTTCAGTACTGGGAATTTCATTTGCATGGTTTTGAAGGTGGTTGATCTCTACATTTTGGGCACCGTGGTGGTACTACGTCCTTTGAACATTTCTGCTTAGGGGGAGGAACACAAGCTCCTGGTGGCCTCACAATCTCAGTAAGGCCTGCAGAAGGGCTGAACTTACCGAAGGAATACGCAGTACCAATAGTGCATCCTATGACTATAGAAACCAGTTGGAACATATCCAGTCGCTTTCTCACATCCAGAGGACGAGGCAGGGCGTCCTCGCGTTCCTTGACTAAGTATGCGAAGTGTTTTCTGCCAGTTTTCCGCCAGAGGTGAGCTGGTTTGCAACGACTGTACATCTTGTTCTTCAATCTTCAGTTAGGGTTGGGATGAGCAGGTTTTTTGAAGTTGTTCAGTTCAGTGTTTAAAATTCATGTCTGGATTTGATGTGTTCATTGGGTTTTCGAGAATACAATTATTTATTTAATACCTGCAATGTTAGGCATTACGTAATGAATAAGTACCCCATGGACTGACGACAGCTGTAGAATCACGGGTAGTCGGTGGATGGAAAGAGCTCAGAATCGTTCTTCCTGGAAACGGATAGTGGAGGCCTATGTCCAGCAGAGGACTTCTGTAGGCTGATGATGATTAAGTTCCATCGGTCATTCTCTTTCGTGCTAAGGTCTAACATAAAACTTGACATTGGTGAAATTGTAGGCTAAGTACACTGCAAAGGCCATACATACATGAAAAAGATTCAAAGAAAGAGGTTGGTGTTCAATACCTCTTTAGTCACTAGTTGCGGGTGGGCTATAAAAATTCTTGTACCAGGGTTGGGGGTAAGGTTCTGTTCAGGGTTGGGGTCGCAAGTTGGGGTAGGTGGCAAGTCCCTCCCTTGAGTTCTTTTGTCTAGGAGATGAAAAATAATAACTTCACTTTTTTAGCTGGATTACTAAGTTTAGTTAGGACTTTTATTTTTGAAAAAAAGTTATAATTTTCATCTCTGTGAGTTATTCTGTTTGTATTTACCATTATGGTCATCGCCGTTTTCGGCTAGTTTTTTCTAAAACTGTTCCAATGCATGAGATAACAGCTGAAGCAGTGACGATGAAAAAGAGTTCTGGTTTTGACATCACATTTTGTTCTGAAAGTGTCATAATGATATGACATGGCTTGTTTGTTTACAAATTGAATTGTAACAAAACGGAAAGGAGGTTGATTTTAATTTTGATATATTTTTCAGAACTGGCACCTATAAATAAATAATAGAATAGATAATAGATTAGAATATAGGTTCACCTTGGTTCACCTAGTTTAAAGTGATTCAATTTAATAAATGAAAAAAAAGAAAAGAAAGAAAGCTACCGTTCTATTAACAATCTGCCACCAGGATTTCGGGTGCAACCTATTTCGGTAGTGATTTATTTAAAATTTTGTTTTCGGGTGTCTTTCAAAGCGAAAATTAACAAATGCTAGCGTCGAATGAACACCTGTCCATATTGCAGAGCACAAACAACTCCACAATTCCATATAAAATAGCATCTAAAAAATGCCAATTACATTGAAACACAATGACCAGGTAAGCATAGTCCCTGTTCAAGATAGTGTGGATCACTCCGACGGGTCTTTTGAATATGGTCCTGTGTATCTATTGATGCAGGTTTCTTTGTGTGCGTGGGTCCCTGCGCAGGAGTGTCCCATGTAGAGGTTAACTCTAGTGGCCTTCACCAGAGATGCATTGGGACCGGTTCGATTTATCGATATTTCGATTAAATTTGGGCGAAGGTTTACCAATCTATCAAACGCTTACATAAATGTTTGTGATGCGAAAGCATGTTTGAAAGTTTATTTACCGAAGCGATAACTACACGTGGTGGTTTCGTTATCAAACCGACCGATAGTGCTTTTTACGCCGGAATAATATTTGCTTGGAAAATAGCGTGTTAACTGTTTATTAAGTTCACACCAAGGTGAGGACTGTGGCCATTTGGCGACGTCTAGTTGTAACTTGTTTTGGTTTAGAACTAAACTTTCGAGCTTCGAGGTTCTTGAGTCCGCGCCGTGCCTTCTTGTAGTGGGAGAGCAAAACCTGTAGATACTGTTCGTTCACTTCGAGACGGATACCTGGCTCGAGCGTCGTCCCTTTCGCTCGTGCGGCAAGACACACAAAAAGTCGAGCCTCCGTTTCATCACACCACTCTGGTATGCAAAGATTGATAGCCTTTAAGACCATTCGGTTTTGAGAGTGTCCAGAAATCACGCACGCACGGTTAACTTTTCGCCGCCTGCCGTCCTTACGAGCGGGCAGACGAGACGTTGTGCTTTACAAAACTTGCGAGTTACGAATTGTTCCTGGATAAACTTTAGTTTGCAAGCTAATGACATTAGTGCGGTTTATTGATTCAAGGTAGCGGTGCAACTCTGTTTAAACTAACCCAGTGAAGCCTTATGGTTTGTCAGGCCGTGTCTGTTTAACTATTTGTGCTAAATGCGTTTTTATTTAGAAACTTGAGTGCGGTTAAAAGTTAAGTGTTGTGAAATGTGCAGTGGTTGACAAACTTGGGGTGTGCGCGGAATATGTGTGTGCAGCAATGGATCCAATGGCATCTGAGAACGGATTACTGGTGAATAATTTGAACCACGTCCGGAGTGAGTCTCAGGTAAGCCGCCGCTCGCCTCTCGGAGTAGGTATCGATGGGGCAAAACACGTTTGCCGTTGCATAGCTACCTATGATGTAGTGTAGTGCAATGACTCCATTATTTCGATACATTTTGAGTTATCTTACGTGGTTCTAATGGATTTGTTAGATATTTACGTTAAATACCGATAGGCACTTTTTATTATAACGAACAGACACTTCGTCATTAATAAAAAAAAATATTACTACTGGTCCCTCAAATTTATATTTAAAGGTAAACATCTCGCGATTGATTAAGTTACGTCAATTATTATAAAAAACTTACCCACCAAGTTTTAATAAAACTTGGTGGGTTAGTTTTGTAAGGCTTAGCCTACATCCTATGAAGTATTTAATTTAAAAAAGTGGTCAGTACCTAAGTCAATTTTTTTTTACAACTTTGGTACCTTTGGTCATAGTCTTGTAGGTAGGTACCTATTTGACATTTTGCGTTGTGCAATTAACATCTTAAAAATAGCTTTGTAATGTTTGAAACAAGTTTTGTTTGAGTCATGTTGCTATAATAAGCACCTATAGTGTGGACGAGGTAGGTAGGTACTCTTCTTTCTACTCTACTCTCTAAATATTAGTACTCTTAAAAGTACTCAAAGACTTCATGTAGACTGGTAGACCAGTACTCTTATCTCAAGTGCCTCAAGTAGGTCTTGTTTAGTTCTTGCTTCCGAATCAATAATCAAAGCCCTAAATTTAGCTAAGTAGGTACTTACAAGTACCTACTATCTCCATAGCGTTTCGAGCGTGAAGTTCAGGATAGTTCCTAGCTATTTTTATAGAGATAGGATTGAGAGGCGAACAACCGTCCAACAATACGTCGCTTGCACATTTTAACATTTTAAAGTTCAATCAATCGATACTTAATCGGAAAATACACTCATACCTACTACTATAAATCAAAAACCACTCGTCAGATCTGACTCAAATTTAAACGGGCCCAATTGACAAACACCACAATCATTAAAATCGGTCTACTCAGTAAAAAATATGAGGTAGGTAACAAACATAAAAAAATTTACAAGCGAATTGAAAACCTACTTTGTTTGAAGTCGGTTAATAAAATAATTTTTAACTTATCTATGAAAAATCGCAAAAACAAATTGTGCCTAATACTGACCTATTTTTTTTTATTAATAAATATTGGTGGACTTTCCACAGCACTACCTAGCCCCAAACTTAGCCAACGCTTGTAATATGGGAACTAGATACTTGGCTGATTTAAAACATACGTTTTTTTTATTTTATAGGTATGTTAAATCAATCAAACAAGTGAGGCTGTAGTTAAACTAATTGTATATTATCAGCGTATTACATCCATAGAACTATCAAAACCTGCGGTAATTCTACATTTCAGAACCATCGCTCATAGCTATTTTTCCAAGAGTCCCTGAAGCCATCCTGCTTCTTCTTTATTTTTGTTTTGTAATCGATAGTCGTTATGTGAAATAACATCTATCGATTACAAATATCGACTACAAGCTTATTAACTACTATTTATGTAATTGTGAAACTTATAATTAATTAACATTCGACCATCCTGACAAGTGCCTGTCTCTAGGCACCTGAGGTCAACAGTCTTGAATAAGTTTTGCCATTCCCAATAACAGAAATTTTAATATTACCTATAATGAAGTCATTGTTAAGTTAGCTCTGTCATTATTACAGTAAGACATGGTTATTTAGCTTGTACACACTATCTAGTGAATAATGTGCCTATCTTAATGAAGATAAAATATACATTAAGCAAAGCATTGTGTTTATCAAAGTAAAATGTTAATAATGTAATTTCAAAACTTAATACAGGACAACAATTTATATACTATTATATTGAAATATACAGGTTCAATCAATTCCACATAGTCTCCACTCTCCAATGACAAGATAATTAGGTACATTGCATATATCACCTAGGTCGGTATAATAATCATAAAACAATAGTAAATTAGGTGTTTAGCAAATAAAAAAACATAGATATGGTAGGTACCTAAAATTTTGGTGCAGGCACACATTAAGTGATCATAGATATAGACAGTAATTTATTGATGTGATGAAGAGTTAACATGGCTTGTAGATGATTAGAGATTCAAGATCCTACACTAAGTCCTTGCAGACTTGTGCTGTAGGTGTCTCTTCCACATGACATTTTACAGAGAAATAATACAACCATAGCTTTAATAACAAAACGTTAATATCGGGAAATCTATGTCGATTTAAGATGTAGGTAATGTAATTATGTAAGTATAATTTATAATTATGTTTTTATTTTGAATTAGTTAAATATGTGCTCTTTAACATTGGCTCTTAAACGTTGGTTAGCCTGAAACAAAGATCAGAAATCATCTCAATGTAAGCCATGATTTAAGATGTACTTTATTTATGCGAAACTAAACCTAACATGACATAACATAAAAAAATCTTGTGAATGCAAAGCAATACTAACCATCACACACATATTTTGCGTAATAAAAAAATAATAATATATAATGCTTTCAAATTGTATATTTTTTTATTCATTAAGATATTTGTATTGCTTGCATTGATAACATTTTATTTCAATGTCGGAGTAAAATTGATTTTCTTATTAGGTCATAGGGGTAACCATATTGAACGAGTTGGGAACCACTGACCTAGACTCTAGTATTCGGCCATCCATACACAGAAGAATGACCTCATTCGTATTTGACATAAATTACTTGTGACTTATAGGATTAAACAGATAAGAGTTTCCATACAAAAAAAAAACGCTGCGCCGACTAATTCAAATTCAAATACAAAATAATAAATAGCAAGGATCATCTTGAAACGTCTTAAAACTAGGTGACTCTAGTGCCAGTTCCACGCGACCAACGCCGAGAAGAACAGGCAACAAACTCGGCTTGGTATCTATCGCTCTTTTGTATGATCCTCGTTACAATGTAATAAAATACCTACACTACTGCAGCTTAGATATCATACAATAAGTAATCTAACAGAGAAAGGAAAAGTAAACAAATTCATAAAACAGCACGCACACGCTTAAATACTATAAGATGACGGCGGCATAATACTCAATAAACTTAACACTTTATGGTTAGAATATCAATTATCTTCTTTTGATTTAGATATTAACACTTGACACCACACTTCACTAGACAGACCATTGAATCACATTTATTATAAAACTTTATGCACAGCATTTATCACTTAAATTTCGTCGTTAGACGGAAATGACACGTTGTGTCGATGTCATGGCCCTCGACAGGCAACAGCTCTCGAGACTCCAGCCTCGTTTCTGGGTGGCCTTAACAGAGGCCAAGGATCGCCTTTGCAGCACATAGCCTCTGCATCGTTGTCTGGCTAGATATTCATGTGTGCCGACTGGCGCCAACGCATACCCACACCGGGGGTTATGTTCTCAAGGTATTCAATTATTTGTCGACGCCTACCCACACGGGGGGTTACGCCTTCAGACATTCAATTATTTGTCGACGCCTACCCACACTGGGGGTTACGCCTTCAGACATTCAATTATTTGTCGACGCCTACCCACACTGGGGGTTACGCCTTCAGACATTCAATTATTTGTCGACGCCTACCCACACTGGGGGTTACGCCTTCAGACATTCAATTATTTGTCGACGCCTACCCACACTGGGGGTTACGCCTTCAGACATTCAATTATATGTCGACGCTTACCCCCACGCAGGGGGGTTACGCCCTCAGACATTTCTGTATAATTCTTCGACGCTTACCCCCACACAGGGGGGGTTACGCCCTCCTTTCATTCATAGTGTCAAAACAGGATAGGATAAATGGAGTGGGAGGTGAAACGCAGTACAGGGGTAACGCTCGCCATGGATCAGATTGGTTCACTCACTTTCTCTAAAGGAGCTATCAGACTAAAAACCTTTTAATTTACACCATTGTGGTTTCATGTCGTCTACCGAAATAAATAAATAATACTGGATAATCCACACATCACAATCTAGCCCCAAATTAAACTACTCAAACAAAACTACTCAAATGACGTATATTTTCTTCTGGGGTGACCTTCAACAGTCGTATACAGCTAGGGTTGCTTTCACCGGGGGTCTTAGTGTTTTCGTTGTACCATGACTAAATCACCAACTTCGTACTCTACTGGCTTTGCATAGCTTTTGTCTTATTGTCTGAATAATATCATATTTTTTCATAACGTTATGGTCATGCCAGTGTCCTTCGGACCTATTCATTCTGGGTCTTCCCCATAATATAATCTACCTGAGAGATTTACCAGTGATTTGGTTCTGTCGCTATATCTAATACTGGGCAATTCTTGCATATTTATTTATTTATTTAATTTGATACGATTTGAACTTCGATCGATTGTTTTTTTTTTAATATGACTTTCAAATTTCTATTGGCTCGTAATAATACAATTTTATAGCTACTTTACTAGATGGCGTTGTTAAGCAACCGAGCAAAGCTCGGTCAGCCAGATATTAAACGTACAATTAATAATGAACTCTGGCCTCTTCTGATCGTGTAGGTATATACCCAACAAAACTATACTCTTCGCTCGACTTTAAATAGCATACCGTATCTACATTTACATTATTGGTGTCTTAGCTCTCCGAGTGAGACCGGAAGTCTCACTCGGAGTATTATGTCAATCCGTGAACGACTGTTTCACCCAAGCGTTTATAATGTATCTTCTCAGATTTTGAACTGGGTTCTCAGTACGGAAACAGAACGCTATCGGTTATGTATGTTCTCACGACCGGTAATTCGGTCCGCGTACGTCTTAATAACATGACGGTGGCTAATCGACTCCGTCTCTTACTATACGCCTCTAGGGCGAGGATTTCCGAACGTGGCGCTCTCTTGCTCTCCGGGTGAACTTATTGTAATAACGTTTGCAATCTATTCTATATGCGGAACAACGTTTACAATGTTTTGGTATCCATTTCGTGTCATTTTACTCATTCTTATATTCCCATTGATCTTTCTATGTTTCATTTAGAGGTAGCTTTGTCATGTTTTTCTATCGGTCGAAATGTCACCAATCGTGTTTTTGTCTTGTGTGTGATGCACTAGGAAATGTCCACAGCTATAATATGTATGAACTTCAAAACTACATATCAATATGTCTTCAGTTATTAAAGAACGATCAATTAAAAATCGAGATAATCGGGAATGCCCCACCCCTTAATGCAATCACTTGGTACTTCACTGCAACTAATAAAATAAATAATTATTGGTGGACTTTTGAAACAGCACTATCTCACCCCGAACTGAGCCAAACCTTGTGATATGGGAACCAGATAGCTAGTGTACATCTTAATATACCTTCTTCCCTCAAACTGAAACTAATTCCTGAACCCATTCAGAGTGGGTACGTTGTGTTTGCCCTTTTAAGTACGTTGTAAAACCACCTTCGGGTCTCTTCTGAAAACAACGAGACGGGACCTGCTTGTCGTACTCGGCTTAGGGAACTCTACATTTTTCCGCTTTAGGCTTTACTATCAGATACTAGCTTATAACTTTTAGACTCTCCTATATTTGTATGACAAACAAATTAATTTTCTTCCTTTCTACTTCGTTTATGGCCTAAATCTACAATTGCCTTCACATTATAGGTTATTAACTTATAGTTCTTCCATACTTTTTTGTCCACTTGCAATGTTTAGGATGTTTTAATGGTATTAGTTGCATTCATTGTCGACGGGTACAAAATTCTTAGGTATGGCTGCAGTTCTGGTCTGTGTGACCTCACCGACGGCATTTTATGTACCGTGACCATGTTTCCCGTTTTTATTTATTTTTTATTTACAGTTTAAACATATTAATAATTAATAATAATTTTGCCATTGGTCCCCGCACTAGGACAAGCCTGTATCGCGGGAGGCCGAATACAATATACACTTTACTTAGTTTGAACCACAAATATGTTACAGTAGCAGAGCAAAAAAACAAAAAGGGAGATTTAATTTGTTCTACATGGGCGATTTTATTTTTAATTTGTATATAATATAACTTAGTGTTACACTAAGTTATTGTACACCGCCGTCTTTAGTTACACCGATTGCTTCTCCGATTTTCCTTGTATCCTTTCCATCCAAAGGTTGTCTGGAAGAGATCGCTCTTAGCGATAAAGCCGCCATTGTACCAATTTTCTATACTTGTTTTGTTTTTCTTCGTGTACAATAAAGAATTTATCTATCTATCTATTTGCACTTGTGGTGTTCGTACTGATTCCGCTGGGGCATATGACCGATGCCATCCCCAATAATAGTATTTTTAATTGTCTCATTAGTGTAGTCAGTAATATTTTGAAGATATTTCTATACTTCTTCTGGTTCCTTATAGCCACTATCACTATCTTGTAGATAGGTATCTACGTTCGTCCTCTCGTTATAATCGTAGATTCCGTGAGTCAACTGCCCGTTTGCCGGTGAACTCGCACCTGTTTACGAGCGTCATTTTGTCATATTAGCTCTCCTCGATCATCGAGGGTTTCATTCACGCGAGATTTTCGGGCCAACATTTCAGTGAGTAAGCCTCTATGGTTATGTCCGCATGAGAATGCGGCAATAAGTTTATCCTCTAACTCGGTCAATGTGTATTTTACTGTCATCATTATCAATTCCTCATATCACTTTCTTTAATCCTTCCAGTTTTGGTAACGCATAGAAAAAGGTTTGTCGCTCCGTCCATTCAAAGCGAGAGCAGACTTATCTACTTTAGCTAACCAGATCTTCATAGACCTAAACTAACTTCATAGCTAACCAGAATTCTTTGTAATTTACTATTAGGATCAAACCCATTTTGAGATCCTTGTAAACCTAGTCCAACAAAACTAGGAGCCCCGGTGTTCGAGTTGCATCCGACTCGTCGTTATAGGTAGGTACCCTTTTGACTTATCAAATTCTTTGTTGGAGTGAGATCATCAGAGAATAACAAATTTAAAATCAATGGAAAAGGTAAGGAGGAAAGTGTAAGGAAAGGAAGACACAATATGAATATCTGAAATCAATTTCAACTGTTAATATAAGCATGTATCATGCTTCATCATCATCATCATCGTTATCATCATCGTCATCATCATCAACATTGGTTTCTCATAATCAATCATAATGGCGTCCCAGCTTCGCCATTGAACAATGTTACCAAGGCTCGATCTGGATTATGTTTATTATACTCTACAGTATACCCTTATATTCTTATATCATGAAAATAATCACCAATAAAAATTCGGTCATCAAAACTATTTTACTTGGATGCATTATTGATTATTATAATAACAACTGAAAAGATCCAAACAACTCGACATTGGCAAATTCGTGGCAACCCCTATCGGCCACTGAACAGTCATAAATAAAATAAGAAGAAGATCCAAACGATTCAAAGTCAATGGATTTGTTGTTTTTCTTTATATACAATCAAACATCAAAATCAAGGTCATTTCGAGCCTGAAATGTTACTTGTTAGCTGAAACACTTGTTATGTACCTAATTAAATGTATGTCCACCAATGTTGCTAACTTGTGTTATGCTGTAAATTCTGAATGGTATCGACTCTTCAACACACACCAATTATTAAAATGCACACAAAACCATGTACAGAAACCATCTCAAATTAAATAAGTTCCCTTTATTATATTATCATGATTCTTATATTATGCTGTACTTAATTTTGAAAAGAACCCAACTCTTCAACTCGTAACAACTATCTCCATACATAAGTAAAGCCCCATATCATAACTAGTTTCAGAATAGACTAGGTTCAAGTCACAATTGGTCACTCAATTGTCTTGCACTTGAAATTCAAAAAGAACCCAACACGGTTATGTATTAATTTCAGGTCATAAAACTGCTATTAATCATTAAAAAAAATCACTTAATGACGTTAACATTTTTGGTAATATACCTAAGGCTATAATAAAACTGCTTTCTAATAAATTCAAAACAAAAATGTATAATTGGTTAGTCGATAAGTATGATTTTTCATTTTCATAAAGTTACTTTTTTATTTTAATCATAATATAATATGTTTAATTTTAAATTGTATTTTATAATGCTTACTATTTATAAAAGTATTTGGTAATTATTTATTGAAAGCATAAGTATATTTTAATTTCCAACATGTAATTTTCTCTATTACTTATATTTGCATGCTCGGTTTTCTGACAAAGTGAGATTCATTATTTATAATATCATCATAATTGTGCCATACTTCACACAAATAAATTATTTCATTTCATTTCAAAGCTCAATTACAACTTTCAAAACCATTCGATGAATTCCAAATAAAGCCAATTGGTTTATTGGGGTTAATTTTTAACTTTAAGGCATAATTTAGACATCAATAAAATAGAACATGCTCTCTGTGTAGACTCAAGCGCAGATAGTTTAATATGCCAGGGAGGAACTTATACCATTTTTTTTTATTTACTCATCTATTGATTCAGGGCTTCCAGTTAGTTGGTACCTATATCACAATTTCTACCAAAAAAATACAATGATAATCCATTTCTTGCGCTTACGCCTTGAAGTTATTCATCCCTTGATTTAGGAAGCATCCAACCATAATAGATTACAAATCAATTAAAAGGCCAAGTTATGACATAATCCCTATTTATGGGTCTAGTCAGAGAATTAGTATTACTCACATGTCTACTTACCGAGCTATGTAAGTAATATTTACCTCTATTTCTTCCTCACACATAATGGACCACCTTAGTCTAAATGTGGATACGGGAGTCCAAGACACAAGTAACCTCTATTTCTTAATAAGGTATGGTTAGCTGTTCCAGTTTACCATGTTTTATTGTTTATCTTCAAATCTAGTTTCTGCCATCAACAGGAATCCTGCTTGATAGGTCAACCTTCCCGTACCCTAACTTTTATACAATTATTTATCACTCAGTATTCCAATCACACATTCATTGAACCTTTATTATTAAAGCATACGTAAAAAACCAAGAACATCAAGAAGTAATCTTTGAATCTATCATCATATTCACAACATTAAATAACATTACCTATGTAGATTACATACCAAGCATAGGATTCTGTCCATGTTCCCAAGTAACCTGATCAACTTGTTGTAGCTGCTACCATGGCAGTAGTCAGCTAAAGCGCCGGCTTCAACTATATTTACATTGTAAAGTGCTTCAAAATAGCCAAGTACCAAAATCTTGAGTACCTGCACACACACCTCGACATTAGATAGTATTTGTGTCTGCAAATCCTTTTTCCAGTAGGAAACCAGCATTGTACATAATAGGATGACAAGTTGAGTACCTATGTACACAACAGAGGTGAATGCCATCATCAGGCCATGTTATTACCAAGTAGGTATGTAGGTAAATTATGAAGTGAACTGACAGCTATGATAGGTACCTGTTGAATCTATTGAGCCCAAGGAATATTCAAATTCCTTGATTGGGCCGCCAAGTTCTCTAACACTCCATTGGCGGGATCTGCCTTGTAGGTACCTTTTTTCCTCATATAAACACTGATTTGTACCTGATACCCATCTCGGACTGTACGATGAAGGATTTTATCATTTGAACTCAATGAAAAATACAAAGTAACTATAAAATTCAAGATAACTTACCAGGAAATTCTGCATAATTGTTTTACCTTGTTCTTCGCAATGAACGTGGGTGCACACTTCTGATTTGTTAAATCAATCAAACAAGTGAGGCTGTAGTTAAACTAATTGTATATTATCAGCGTATTACATCCATAGAACTATCAAAACCTGCGGTAATTCTACATTTCAGAACCATCGCTCATAGCTATTTTTCCAAGAGTCCCTGAAGCCATCCTGCTTCTTCTTTATTTTTGTTTTGTAATCGATAGTCGTTATGTGAAATAACATCTATCGATTACAAATATCGACTACAAGCTTATTAACTACTATTTATGTAATTGTGAAACTTATAATTAATTAACAGGTATTATTATACTTAACACAGAAAAAGAACAAACATCTATGTTCATCACACAAAATAAATGTTTGTTCTCGGTAGGGATCGAACCCACGGCCTACGGCGCAGAAAGCCAGTTATAATACCAATACCAACTGAGCTGTGACGGCTCAACGGCTGTGAATATTTGATTCCATCATTTTGATTTGTCGGAAAATATAATATTGATGATCCAAACAAGTTATCAAATAAAAATATTCTTGTATCTACTTTAGGCTTGTCAAAAACAAAGATAGAAACCAAGGAGAAGTGAAATATATTAATCCTGGGAAACAAACAAATAAAATTGGACTAAAAAACGCCGAATCTCTTTCAGCGTTTCTATTACCCAACATTTTACTTTGTAGGTAATTTATATTTATCTTAGCGTTACCTACCCCACCATAAAAACATTACTTAGGAGTTTACTTATCCATAACCATTTTCATACTTGTGGTCATACTCGTAGAAGTCGCGTCATTTAACACATTAGGTATTTCAGAGGCCTCCTTGGATATTAAACAATAGCATATTTCTACATTACCTGTCCATGAGCACAAATTATAAAATTAAATCTGACAATGCATTTTACTTCAACAATACGATAGAATGAACCTTCGTGATGAAAGAGATTTTTTTTTGTCTTGTCCAAAATCGGAGGCACAAGGCACATGTCAGTGACGTCATCGATACCACCGAACCCACAGTTTATGCAAGTGTTTGTAAGTCAAAATTTAAAACCTGTTTCGCGCCAATTCGCAGCTGTCGGCTGTAAAGTGGTTTGGGTCGCAAATTGTTTACTTTTTAATTTTTTTCGCGGCCTCGAGCTCTCTTTAGCCTGATACACCGTTAACTCCTGTTTTAAACCTAATTACTGCTCGTGTTTTAACCTTCTCGGACTTATTTGGTCGTTCCTAGATGTTCAGAGGGGTTATGATTGGAATGATGGTAGGTAATTACTCTGTGGACTGCTATACTGTCGTCTTACCGCAAAAGGGCACATATTGTTATTTATATTTACCTACTTTGTTGATGGCAACGTTTCGTCTTAATTTATTTATTTTTATTTCTTAGGAAAACAAACAGTACGTAAAGTCTAATTAATAAGTTATAAAAAACAACTATTGACCATTAACACGTTTTCACATATCGAAACTAGAAAAAGCTTACTTGTTAAATAAAAATAAAAATCGAAGTTAAAGAAAACCGAAAAAAACAAAGATAAAAAATATTAAATCAGAATTATTAAAACATTTAAACAGAATTTGAATTATTTAAACAGATACCAAGGGATCTTGTTATTATGTTAATAATTGTAAATTGGCGATAGAATCATTTGATTTATCATCATCCCCCTGCCCTTATCCCACGCTAAGTGGGGTCGGCACAACAGGTTTTATTCCTCCACTATCCTCCATCTCACACTCCTTTTAGCTCATGTACCTATCATCTTTCACACCGTCCATCCATCTTTCGTTTGGCCTACCTCTCTTTCTTAAACCAGATAGAATCATTTGTTTATTTTATAGTTTTTTGTCTGCAAGCAACATAGTAGTTGAACAACCATGAAATACACGTGGTATTTCAGCCAGGCAATGGTAACACCATTGCTTCCAAACAGAAAGAAACCCAAGAGCGTGCCGAGAGCACAGCAGATAATTCGTTTCTAGGTGGCGCATAGGTACTTACGTAAAGTTCCCAAGGGTTTGCTTGTAAAATGCACTTTTACTGAATGTTGATGAGTCATATATTGAGATTCTCACGTCTGAGGCCTTCAACAGGTTCTTTGCCCACACAGTTTCCGTTTGTCGATGCAAATATTAGTATTGAGTGGTTCGTTTAGCTGGTGGTTCAGCTTCCATTATCTAACTAAAGAACTTCGGCGAGTTTTACCATACTAGGTATAATGTTTTCTTTAAGTAAGTATAAAGATTATATACTATCATAATCATAGGGTATAGGTCTAAGTTGTCTTTTCTTGCTAGTCCTACAATTTGGATCACCGGCTTCGGTAATAAAGGAGAATAATTATTTGATTGTATTAGAATAAAAACGACATGAATAATACTTAATATGTGAAAAATCTTATAGGCATTATTTTACTGCTAGGTACTCTATTGCTACACCGAAAAATAACTACAGCACGAAAAATAAATACGACACATCCTTGAATTCTAAAAAAGGATAACCGCACCTTTTTGGGAACCTCAATAAATAAATAAAATAAATAATGCTGGACAATCCACACAGCACCATCTAGCCCCAAAGTAAGCTACTCAAAGCTTGTGTTAGGGGTACTACTGGATGACTGATATATTTAATACATTAAATACTTACATATATTTTTTATTATACACTAGCTGACCAGGCAAACTTCGTACTGCCTCAATCTTCAATCTTCTATAATTCCGAGCATTTTCATATTTATTCACCTTTTAAACCTTCTCTGGACTTCCACATATAATTCAAGGCCAAAATTAGCCAAATCGGATCAGCCGTTTTCGAAATTGAGCGAGACTAACGAACAGCAATTCATTTTTATATATATAGATAGAAAACACCCAGATCTACAGAACAAACTGCAGATCGTACACAAATATGTTCCGAGGCGGGAATCGAACCCGCAATCTCTTGCGTCGCGGGCGGACTCTCGCCCGCTGCGCCACAGAGGTCGTCAATGACCCCTCGTGCCTGGAAACCACAGCCCTAATTCTCATTTTCAAACATACAGCCTTTGTTACAAACGCCTAAACCTTTTGAATATGAGTCATCATGGTCCGAGGTGCAATAAACCTTGTTTTTCTGTGGAATGCGAGCCCTGCCTAGCGATTCATACTTCGATTGACGGCTCTTTGTCCAGAGGCATTCATTCGCTATTTTTATTCACATCACTTAATAATTTGAATCATTTGCTCTTCGGATATTTTATTCCTCTTATCGTGTCACTAGTTTCTTTGGAAACAGTGTGGTGAAAGGATTTTAAGTGCACCTCAAGAGACTCCTTTCGAGCACTTGACACATGTTATAGAACTTCTTAGGTTTCACAACATTCCGGTTTCCTAACGATGTTTTCCTTCACCGTTTGAGAGTACTGGCATTGTGCACATAAATTTTTGTACAGAAAAACTCATTGTGGCACGACCGGTTTTGAACCCACAACTGAAAATATAAAAAGGCCTTTTCATGTTTTATTTCATAAAAGGGTATTTAACTGTGGGTATGTTATGTAGCACAAGTAACAATTAAACGTACCTCTGACTATTCCTTGTAGACATCAATGATCATCACCATTTATTCAATAAAATCACAAGCATCTCTTTGAAAAGCAGATACCTATTGGTGTCAATTCTGTTGCATTATCATAAACTAACCTAATCTGACAGCTCTTAAATTATAGCCGTCCTTGTTGTTTCTGTCTTTTAGAAAGGGATGGCAATGTTTTTAGTGCTGTCAAATTAGGAAAATTAAACAACAGAATTGGCTCCATTGCGTGTTGTCAGTTGCTGCTCAAACTGCCTAGACATGAAAAACGCGAGTTCGATACATATTTTACTTCTATATGTAGTAGTACTCTTTAGTTTGGTCGGCTTTATTTTTTGATTTGATTTGTTTTGGTGGATGGCGACGTCTTTGAGTGGATCACGAAAGGATGGAGAAGGCTCAGAATCGTTCTTCCTGGTTATGTATGATGAGGGCTATGTCCAGCAGTGGACTTCTTCAGATGATGATAATTTTCCCGCTCAGTCTCTTCTAGTCCTCTTACACTGGCTCTGGGATGATTCTGAGTTTAGGATCATTGACGTACCTATTAGCTCAGTAGGTATCCCCATTCATACAAGTTATTCATATAGGTCGTCTGCAGTACTTCCCGTCTATTCTCGAAATAACTGTTGAATGCAAAACGACTGGATCAAGCTCACTTCAATTAGGTATGCTCTAACATCGAGATACTCTATCCAAATATGAATGCAACTGAAACTGTTATCAATGAATCTATTATAATTCGAACCAATAGGCACACTAAACGATGTGTAACAGCCGCTCTGGCACCCACCCACCAAATCTTCTCCAAAACTATTCTTGATAAATGTTATAGAACGATGGTGGCTCTTACAACCTACCAAACAGCCCCATTCCCATTTTTTTATATCTCCCAAGTTTTCATGACCCCAAACCAATATCCTGCATTGTGTTGATGTGTTGAGAGATTAACTTGTGCCGCCCTTGCTATGCGTCCTTCTGTTACCAAGCAATGAACAAAATATTTTTTTTGAAACAAGCGGATAGGTACCTGATGTTAAGTGGTAACCATCACCTATAACGAAGCATTGCCTCGGAGGTCTTGATTGGAACGTGCCCTGCGTCCATCAACTTGAAATATACAGATACTAGCGACTCGCCCGCCCGCGCGCCCCTGCTTCGCACGGGTGCACATATCATGCATGTATTATTCATGACCCCAAACCAATATCCTGCATTGTGTTGATGTGTTGAGAGATTAACTTGTGCCGCCCTTGCTATGCGTCCTTCTGTTACCAAGCAATGAACAAAATATTTTTTTTGAAACAAGCGGATAGGTACCTGATGTTAAGTGGTAACCATCACCTATAACGAAGCATTGCCTCGGAGGTCTTGATTGGAACGTGCCCTGCGTCCATCAACTTGAAATATACAGATACTAGCGACTCGCCCGCCCGCGCGCCCCTGCTTCGCACGGGTGCACATATCATGCATGTATTATACATATAAACCTTCCTCTTGAATCACTCTATCTATAAAAAAAACCGCATCAAAATCCGTTGCGTAGTTTTAAAGATTTAAGCATACATAGGGACATGGGGATATAGGGACAGAGAAAGCGACTTTACTTTATTTTAGCAAACACTTCGAAACATCGAAACACAGCAACGACGTCGTCGGAGAAAAACTTACCCAACTTAAATTTACCAGGAAAAACTGCGTGTCACCTTCAAAAGATTCACTATATTCTCTGGGATCTCAAGAATGGGTCGGCTTTCTTTAAGCTGTGTTGCCAGCTCTAGGATAACTGGATTGTCTTTCGAAAACGACTGGTTTGCGGCGCGCCCGCCGCCTATAGATGGCCAGGTAGGTTTCACTGTTGCGTGGACTTGCAAGTCAAGTACCTACCTGTGCGTTTTATTACTAAGGGTAAGGCCAGAATGCCAGTGCTCGCTTTAGTCGATATTTGGCGGAACAGTGTGTGCGATGCCCTTATAATGTTTGGCGTTCACACACACATACCTAGACGAAATATTTGAAATCTTTCCCTTTATCAATAATTGAGGACTATTGAGTGACTGAGTGAGTGGTATGGAGCGGTTCCAATCAATACACTATCTTCTAGTAAAGATTACAAGAATGCATCGGCTTTCTTTGAGCTGCATGTGTTGCCAGTTCTAAGCTCTCTCTCTTACTCTTTATTTCTCAGGCTTAACACTAAAATTGATGTTCATTTCATGGAGCCAGAGGTAATTAGTTTGCTAGGCATAGGTACCAGGCAAGTTGATGAGCCATAGCTTTCTAATAGGTACTTATTAGGTAACATGGAGATCTAGGTAAGTACCTACTCCATAATGAACTTGATCACCTCAAGTTTAGATTATCTAGATTAATTATATATTTTTTTATACAACTTGCTGATGCCACAAGTAGGCTCAGGCCCACCTGATGTTGAGTGGTAGCCATCACAAAGCATTGCAACATAAGTCACGCTTGATAGGCGGATTTGACTTGTCCTGCGTCCATCAACCTGAGGCCTCCTCATATTGTAATCTGTAATTTCACCGGCAACCACAATCTTTCAACCGAAGAAACCCCAAGCAACGTAACCGAAACAGCAACGCTGCTTAGCGGCATGGTGGTAGTATTTCCCCGGACGAGCCCTACGCAAAGAGCTCTACCTAGATAGGTACCTACTATACTCTTAAAAACATAGGCCCAACTTCAACTTTCCCTTCTGTCGTGTAACGTAAGTTCTAGACTAGTTTGGAGTTGACCTAGGAGATATAATAAAAGTTATATAACATACTTATACGACCTGCATCATCCTTTTTATGATTCGACCGAAAAGTTGTATTCACTTTTCTAAACCGGTTGAACAGCAATGCTCAGTAAAATAAATTATAGGTGTATTACGTACGAGTGTAGAGTTCATATTATTATAGTTTCCACTTTTCATATCGTTTTTAATTTCCATAGCAGCTTAGAAAATACTTTGTACTTACGTTGGTACTCGGTTAACGTTCATGAAAATAAAAACGTTTCAGTTTCTTTAACAAACAATTGGATTCCGAATTCCAGGATTTGTATTTGATGCAGAGGTCTTGTAATAGTCAGATAATAAAAAAAACTAGACAGGTGTACTTTACGAACAAAGAAATGATAATTTTGATATTTTTTTTAACACTATGCTGATGGAACAAGCACACAGATGGTTAAGTGGTAACCATCAACTATGTATTACAAATTACAAAGCATTTCTTCACAAGTCATGCCCGTCTCTCTAGATGCGTGCATGTCATCATCACTACATACATAGTATAAAACAAAGTCGCTTTCTCTGTCCCTATATCCCTATATCCCCATGTCTCTATGTATGCTTAAATCTTTAAAACTACGCAACGGATTTTGATGCGGTTTTTTATAGATAGAGAGATTCAAGAGGAAGGTTTATGTGTATAATACATGCATGATATGTGCACCCGTGCGAAACAGGGGCGCGCGGGCGGGTCGCTAGTAGTTTCATAAAATAATATACACATCATCAAAGTGTTTATTTATTGCAAGAGATCAGACTTGAGCCATGGGCAAAATTTATAGACACTTTTATGATGTTTCCGTCGTAAATCTTCTAGAAGACAAATGAATTCGAGCTGTTAAAAAAAGAGCATGACTTACTAGCAATAACTAGCTAGTGAAGACACGGAAAATTACAAGTTAATGTTACTAGAAACTAGTTAATGTTCATCGAAGAGATTATGATCCACAAAAACATATTAGAAGTAACCGGGGCCAAAAATACCTACATGAAGATCTTAAATATCAGCAAGTAAGTACCTACTGACAGTAGATATGTTGAATTATTTATGGGTAGGTAGGTATAGGTATTTACTTTACCTACTTATTCTATCCATCCATCCATCTTATAGAAAGAAAGCTGTATCTAAAATATTGATTTCGATTCTCATGACGATCGATGCTATTGTAACAATAATCCCTTGATACGTTGATACGGTCAGACAAAAGATTTTTCTCAGACAATTGATCGGCAATCACGCGCGTTTGAAATCGTGACGTACAAGAACACAACAGTCCCTAAATCGCTAGCGTGTTCTAGAATTTAACAAAATGCCAACATTTTACTGCATTGATGATGATTAGGTACCTATGTAGTGGATGAGGTAATAAGTAGTAATACTATCACAATTCATAACTATGTGGTCTGAAAGAGATCTTTTTTTTTTTTTTTTTTTTTTTTTTATACAACTAGCTGATGGAACAAGCAGATGGCCCACCTGATGTTAAGTAGTAACCATCACCTATAAACAAAACATTGCCCCGTAGGTCACGCACAATAGGAACGTGCCCTACGATGCACTGCCCTGCGTCCATCAACTTGAGGCATACAGATGTTAAGCCTAATGTGCCTGTAATTACACCGGCGACCACACTCTTCAAACCGAAACACAGCGTTGCTGCTTGGCGGCAGAAAAAGGCGTGGTGGTAGTACTTCCCCGGACGAGCCCTTCACAAAGAGCTCTACTACTCTTAAAAAGATCGTTATCTAAAGATCGTTATTTTATTACCTATTTATTGTATGCTTTACATTACCTACCTACATACGTTGATAGTGTACCTTTTATAAACCACCAATGTTTATTATTTGATTGAAGATTGTACCTTTGTATGTTGTCTTTTTTTTTATATATAATTAAGTACCTAAGTAAAGCATGTGAACATAAGTTTAATAGGAGTGAGCATAAGCCCAGCAGTAGATTAGTACGATCTGTTTTTATTGTGATAGATGATTAAAAGAATGAAATTTTTTCTTTCAGACATTTTAAATTTTCCCGCGTTAAATAAAATGACACTGACTAACCTTGAGAACACGTCATTGCATCATTGTACCAACATCGCTAAAGCAACGCCCAATCACAGATGCTTGTTTCGTGTCAACATCAACAACGCTCAGCTGCGTACTTCACTCAGTATTCACCCAATAGTAAAGACTGCAAAGTGATTAAGTTCAGACCGATCTTTTCGTTCGTTGCTTCGCTTGATGTTGGTTTAGTTCGTTCTCTCTTCCTTCGGTCGTTCATTCGGTCGCCATGTCATGTCTGTTTGCACGTGGCTGTTTTCTATAAAATAAAATAAATCGTAAAAATGGCTATGTTAGCAGAGCCTCGCCGAAGACAAAAAATTATTAATCTGCGTGCTAAAAACAACGCGTGGAGCAATGATAGTACAAAGTTCGGTCAGCGTATGTTGGAGAAAATGGGATGGAGTTCCGGCAAAGGTCTTGGTACTCACGAGAATGGAATTGTGGAACATGTAGTGGCAAAATACAAGAACGATGACAGAGGATTAGGTTTCGAAGACCGGAACGATCAGTG
The DNA here is from genome assembly GCA_963576535.1 of Plemyria rubiginata. Taxonomy (NCBI): domain Eukaryota; kingdom Metazoa; phylum Arthropoda; class Insecta; order Lepidoptera; family Geometridae; genus Plemyria; species Plemyria rubiginata. The sequence goes on from OY754926.1 coordinate 7,448,712, forward strand.
GACCAAACATGAAGATGATTTTAATTCGCTGCTTGCTAATTTATCTAACGGTAAGTTAACCTACACCCTAGCTTATTTGTGTTGTAAACAATTCTTTGACTGCAACACAATCAACACAGTAAATACCACAGAAAAATTACCTTCAAGTTCACATCGAGCAGGGTAGGCAATGCACTGACTAAACCCCTGGTATTGTTGATGTGTATGGGCGACTGTGACCGCTTGCCATCAGGTGGGCCGTTAACCCGTTTGTCCATATATGTATATTTGTAAAAAAAGTAATACACTGATTTATCTCTTTTCTCTGATAGTTTTATCATATATAGGTGGTAGTTGGTACTTGAGGATTGTAATATAATGTGTTTATTTTTTGAGGTGATACAAAGGATGACAAGCTGCATAGTGGTGTGTCTTTGGAAGTTAAATCAAAGAAGAGCAAATCTCGTGTTCACTACCACAAGTTCACCCGCGGCAAGGATTTGACTAGGTATAGTGAAAAAGACCTGGCCAACATATTTGGAAAAAAGACATTGAAAAAAGAAGAAAATCCTAAGGATGTTCTGGAATCGGATATAATAAAATCCGAAGTTGTCTTCACTGAAAAAGGAAGTATGGAGGATTATTTCAAAAGTAAATTAGCTATGAAAGGAAAATATAAAATGAATTTAACCAACAACTGTCATGACGATGAAGCTAGCTACAGCTTCAGGGGCTTTGCTGGAACAGGTAATGAAGAAGAAAAAACTGATGAAGAAAATGTTGCTTTTCAAGGATTTTCATTTTATGAAAAGAAAAGTGAAGATTGTAAGATCTCAGATAATCCTGTTGATGAACCCCTAGTCAAGAAAAAATGTAAGAAAAATAAAAAAACACAAAAAGATTGTGATGGTCATGATAATCAGTGTCCAGAAAATATTGCAACAGAAACATTGCTTGTTGAAAACACGGAAGAAGCTATCAAAAAGAAAAAATCGAAAAAAATCAAACACAAAATTGAAGATTCTGCTAAAAAGGAGGAACCTAAACAAAAAAAAGCCAAAATTAAAAGTCAAATCATTGATGAACTTAATGATGAAGAAATTCACGTGCCTAAGAAAAAGAAAAAAAGGAAAAATAAAGATATTCAAGCCTGATACATTTTTTTAACTCTTCGAGATTTGTTGGTCAACAATATAAAAACCCATTGTTTTCTATTTTATTATTCATTTAACCTTTCTATTCACGATGAATTCGTGTTTATTTTCGCCTAAATCATTCTTTTTCTCGTAGTTATTGTATAAATTATATTATGCAACTTTTAAATAAAACTGATTTTTATGCAGGGCCTTGAATCACTTGCATTGCCCAGGATTCTACCACTTGAATCACTCACTACGCTTATGATTCAATCATCATCGATAACTCACCTTGCTCGTGATTCATCTTTGGCCTAAGCTTTAAATCCGTCCTTTATTCACTAATTGGATAATATTATTATTCCACAAATCTTAAATAATGTTTATTCCCATGTGTGTAATATAGAATCGATTCAGAATTTTAGTCGATGTTTATACGTGCAGAGCACGTTACTAGTTGTCAAACTGGACTTCTCTGTCAGTCGGACGCGTCAGTCACTTCGTTTCGTTCGGTCAGTCAGTCAGACTGACAGACAACCAAATGTCAAAATTGTCAAATTCATGCAGCGACTGCAGCGTGGTTGTGTTTATTTTGTGATTTTACACGTTTTTATTATATATTTGTCTAATTTTAAGATTAACACAATTTCAATTTATTAATTGAATACTGACGGACTGTTGACTGGATCATGGTAATTCACGACGAGACCGAGCTAATAGTAAAATTACCCGTGATAAAAAAACCACTTTACGAAGCAAAATCGAATGTTATTCCAAATATGCACGAAGAGGATTACGAAGATGACCTTCCCATATGTTTAGCTACAAAGAAGTCACGAAATTTGTCAGAAAATGAATCGGATGTTCAGGTTAGAATTCCAAGGAAAAAGTCGAAGAAATCAGACCAGCCTCTAGTACATCGACCAGAAATCAGTGACAAGGATTTAGAGGAACTTAGAACTGTGTACAAAAAATGCAAATCGGTGATTAGAAAAATTGAGGCGAAGTATGGACATTTATTAGACAAGCCTGGCTCTAGTAGAAAACTCACACCTTACACAACTGATGACGAAGAGACTGAATGCCAATGTACATTAAACAAAAAAATAGTATTTGATGATGAGGGAAAAGAAATTTCTGTAGAAACAGTGCCATCTGACCATATTTGCCCTAAGAAACCAAGGTATTCACCACCACAATTGCCTCCACCAAACAACTTGCAAATAGAATACTTCGATCAAACCATAGATTTACCAGACTGTCTTCAGGAGTTAAAAGTAATACTACAACATCCAGATATCGAGATCACTTATCGAAATCAAGTTATACATAAAATGAAATTGATCAGACAAGAACTTTTAAATGAAATTAGATTTAGCAAACGCTCAATAGTTGATAAAATCAAAACAAATGTGGACGAAATGATAGATTTTAAGGGAAGCAATTTATCCTCATTATCTGGATATGACATTTACTAGTAATTGTGTAAATAAATTGTCACTTGTACAGGTACGGTTTTTCAATTGTTCACCCTTTTCACCCACTCAAATGGATCGGAGGCTGACTCCTGTAATTGGGTGAATCAACTTTTAAGGCACTCCTTTTGTGTCCCTGTCATGCAAAGAGCATAAAAATCCTAATTTCCTTATAAAATATGTTTGTTTTGATGTTAACGTAAACTTAGATCCTTTCGTAACATGCTAGTTTCATAGTATTTTATAGTTAATAGGAAAATTTTTGACTTTATTATGGTAACTCAGCAGAACATAAGCACTATCCATACAAAAAACATGTGTCCCCAGGCCTAGATGACGATACAATTTAGGACGTATCTTAAAAAAAAGGTATGAATGCACAGCCTTTTTACCCAATATTATGATTCAGAAAAAGATAAACTTACGTTTAAAGTTAACATTTATAAAAGTTTGACAAATATTTTATATTTTTCGTGCATCCAAACTTTTGTCCCAAACTTTGATCAAAACATCAGTTCTACAGAGTTACCGATAAAAATTCATGACCGTTATCAAGAGATGACGCCTACCTTGGTGTCATCTAAGGCGATTATTGTCTAATATTTAGTTGGTATGATCAAAAAATCTCTACCTAGCTTTACCGCCCCCCCCAGCCTAAATTAAGTTCTCAGCTGGTGCGCGTAGGTTTATTGTCGCTCTACAGCGTTGCAATGGATATTTATGAGGCACCCTCGTCACTTTTTCTAAAAAAACTCGTTAATATTAGCTTAGATGTCGTGCCCCACTGCAAAACCTAAAAATAGATAAACTTGTGCACATGTTAACAGTATATTTTCATAATATTTCGATGATTTATTTTTTATTTTTAGTTGTTCATAATGTTGTCAAAGGAGTGTCTTAAAAGTTGATTCACCCAATTAACTTTTAATTAAGTGAAATAATAAGAATCTGTTAAATCTGGGATAAATTATGCTAAACTTGTACCTTCTCTTACCAGCAGTGCAAGTACCGTTCTTATAGATCGCTTAATTAGACATTTAGAATCGTCAAAATCCATTGTTGAAACCATTTTTAACGAATTTTTGACGATTCTAAATGTCAATTATGCGATCGATAAGATTCGCCATCATCACCGTTTAATAAGGCAGGCTGATAGATGACTGCACTATACAGTAGTATAGTACTGTATACAGTAGTATAGTACTGCAGTATTATTGTTAAGGCAAGGATATCCCAGAACCTCCTCCTCCTTAGGCAGCATGGGACGGTTTTTAAACAGCTGTAAATCTACTAAAATGTAAAAAAATACATGAAAAAAAAAACAAAAACTTTAAAATTGAACATGTACTCGAGCGCTGTGTAAAGATAGAAACGTAAGATCGATAGAAACGTCGATATTTCAAACATCCATTACTAAGAAAGTTTTTCTTGAAATCATGACAAAGTTATATCAAAGATAGGGATTAATATTTACTAACGCTGTGTAAAAAAATTATTAAAATTACATTATTATTAATCTCAACTAAATCTAGCTGTTCAAGTACTGCAAGTCTTGGAGGTTGGAGGTTCGGGGATATCCTCGCCTTAAGGACTTGGTGGGTCCTGATGCACAGCCCATGGTGCATTCCATGGATGTGGTGTATACAAGGTACTTATAATATCTTAATACAGATAATATTAAAATACCCATATGCTTGGTATTCAATATGCCTTTATCAATAACGTCTATCAGTTGCATTTACAATGGAAGGATATCAGCTCTACCTACATTGTAAAGTGAACTCTATTTAAATGTATGTAAGATCCACATATAGATATGTGTGTATATAGAGATGCTAGCTTTCAAACAGATAGAATGTCCATTGTCCATCAACTAAAGCAAAGTTAAGTGTGAACGTGTAAATTGCTGTTCAAATAACGCCTTTACTAGTCGGCAATAAGAGCTGTAGTATAAGTTGATGAGGTTAGGAATAAGTTGGTTGTTGCGTGGTGAATAATAATGTGGCCACATGCCTATCATTTACTGTGAACCTGAGCTTTTTGAATTACAAAACGTAACGCGAGCGTCTGATGGTTTTGCGATAGATACCTAGTACCGAGGTACCAACATACCTTACCTGTATATGTAGTTAATATAATAGTAATTTGTAGAAGCTTCTACAAAATGTTATTCGTGTAGGCCATATACCTATGCACCAAGTGACACTATGTGTAGGAGCAATGGTAGGGCTTAATACTAACGCATTAATTTTCTACCAGTTAACTCATCGTGGTAGTTTCCAGCAGGCTTATTATAGCGAATGCTCACCTAGGTACCTATCTTGTAACTTTCTAAGGTTCGTTAGGTAGGTAGGTATTTGAGCCTTCACAGCTCAGTTGGTAGTAGCTCTGCCTTCTGCGCCGTAGGCCGTGGGTTCGATTCCCACCGAGAACACATTTTTGTGATGAACCCAGATGTTTGTTCTCTGTCTGGGTGTTATACCTAGGTACCTATAATATTTTAAGTACCTACATAAGTATTTACAAGAAAGTACTTATGTAGTAGGTATACCAGCTTCTGGTTCCCATATTTAAAAGCTTTGACTCAGTTTATTTTTTTCAGTTTATGTTTATTATTATTGTCCAGCATTATAGTTTGGGGCTAAATAGTGCTGTGTGGAAAGTCCACCAATAGGTAATACCTCTATTAACCTATCTTATCTACGTCAGTGACAAGCACCGTACAACGCATTGTCTACCTACCTAAACAGGTGACGCAGGGTGGGGTGGAGAGTGTTCCTCTCGTGATCTCGACCTCTAGCTAGACTTCCTAGAGATCACTAAACCTTATTGAACCCCGATCACAGAATAAAAAATCCTTAGCCTATGTACCGAGAGTTATAAATTTTATTGAAATCTGATCGCCCCGGGAACGGTTGTTAGATTTATGAAATGTTATGAAGAATCCTTGAATACAGTAGGTAACACTGATTTGATCAGTTTCCTAGCTTGGCTTCGAAGCGCTATGTGCTATGCCGAAAGGAATTCTATTTACCACCCTACAAAAATCCTCCTACTCATACTCCTCACAGGTTTCTAACAAAGACAACAAGGTAACGTCCTAGTATTGAAACAGCTGGAATCGTCTGTTTGTGTTTGGTCAATAACTCTGTCTCTGGTAGATACCTACCATCGTCCGTTGGAGTAGTAGTCGCCCGCTACCGTACCGTCCGCTAAATTAGGAGTAAACAAAGCTTTAATTTGCATAACAGTACCATCATTGTAGAGCAGTTGTGCTTTTACCACTTAGTACTGTTATTTATTCTGTAATGTTACTAAGCACATTTGAATTCGGTATGGTATTTTAGAACTGTACCTAGGTATGTAGGTAAGATATATTATACACTTTGGGCTTCAAACAAGGTTGTTCAATCTCATAAGGTGCGCGACCGCGTCATCGTTGGACGCCTACGACACAAACCTTTGCCGTGTTAGTAAAAAAAAAAAATAAGCGTTCTTTATTTGAAAAAATAAAATACCGCGAACTCGACCGATGTCTGATGATTGTGGAATTGCATTTTGGAAAAAAAAATCTGCATCTGCTTCAGTTTGTACCTTAATGTGACAAAATATTTAGTGGCTAAAAGTGCTGAAATGTAAAATAACTGTAGGAATATTTGGTTGCATTATGAAACTGGACAACTTTGGATTTGAGAAATTGCAGGTCAGTTGTTTGTTATTAAAAAAACTGAAGACAATCTGGTCGAGAAAGTGTTTATTTACAATATCATCGGTCCATCAATTCAATTATACAACAATTTTCTTACCATCGTGTGTGAATCTTCGCTCAGTGAATGATCGCTGGATGTTGGTGGATGAGGTGCTGGAAATCAATCGGTTATGCCATGTCTAGCTATGAACTGCTTCAGGGTGATTCGATTATGATAATAGTTAGTTGTTTCGTTTTACCTATTTGTTGAGTATTTGTCCTGAAATTGTTTTTTGAACTCTCCCACACAGCTTTAGTAGGTACCTAGCTATTCATTGGATTAAATGAATTTAAATGTGTATTTTACGTCACAGAACAAATCAAAACAGAAAAAAAAAATACAGCAAATTGACGAAAAAATGTCTAAGATGAGTAATTAGAATCAATTTTGATTACCTAGTTAGGTAATTGGTTGTCTTTGATGTCATCGGATTCTAATATCGCGGATGTCACTTCAAGGCTCACTTAAAAAATTTATAGCCAGAGTTAATTTATTTTGACAAGAAGATGATTCATTTATTCGGTTAATAACCGGTTAATAACCGATGGTCTAATAACCATTCGGTTATTAGATGGGTATGTCGTTAGGTACACTTATTTACTGCTATCCTTTCAGAAGAAAACCGGTTCGACTTAGAAATACCCAGCTTCTTCTTCTTGTCGTGTCACTAGTTTCTTTCGAAACATTGTGGTGATTTAAAGAATTTTAAGCTGTATTTGTCTACTAAAAGAAACTATGTTAAATGTTACCCCTTTGTGGTTTGGTCTGGCTATCCGTTAAAAAAGGCATCGTAATGAACCTAGGTACCTAATAAGCTTATAAAATATATAATAAAAATAATAGTGTAATAAATATCCATCTTGCCAGCCAGACATAAGTTGGTAATCGGTCTGAAGGTCTCTGATGTAACGTAGGGTGACCAAGTTAGAACCAGTGACACGACGAACTTACCTGGTTAGTTCATCTGAACTGTTTTGCTTCTAGTTTCTAATGGGAAACTAAAGCAGACAATGCATTACGAGGAGTCGTGACTACGAAGTGTTTGTAAACAGCTTATGGTCGTAATCCGTAAGCGCTACTGTGTAGGTTTTATTTGTACTGAGCATTTCTCTGAAGACTGCTAGAAGGATGCTGCTAGGCTGCTAAGTAGGTGGTGCTTTTTCGGCTCTTGTCTCGATATCAAACGTCTGGATTAGTATAAATAAAATCTACTCAAAATGACAAAAAGTAGGCATACTCGTAAATCTGCCTAGTGATCTATGCTTTAGCTTTAAGAATCGGGCTGTCGAACCATAGCGTCCGATACTATTGTGGATACTATAAAATATAAGGCACTAACAGGCCCCTGTTAGATCACAAGTGCATAACTACATAACTGACTAGACCTAATGCCAGGCTCTGGGCTCATGCTAAAGTTTCTACCATACGGTAGAGCTTAACTCTACTTAAGACAATAGTCTTGGTTTGACAATCTGCGAGAAGAAATTGAATTTGCAAGTTGGATAGACCTTATAACTGCAAACCTAGCGTACACCTGCTTAGTTTTGTTTTGTGTATAACACCCACCACCAGTATCTTGCATCAGAATGTGATAACTTTATCAAGTTGTTTTTATATTCATCTCCATTTGTGTAGGTATTCGTGTTGCATAAACATGCTTTAAATTTGCGTAGGCGCCACCAACAGGGTGTAGCCTCCATGGTACTTTGACCTATGTTGCTCAACACTGAGCCATTGTATATTCATACTGCACATATATGGGCAGCTATTTAGAAACTGATATGACGGGGAACCAGCCTGTCTTCGCTTTTATCTGTCCTAGTTTCAAACGTGCAGTTTTGAGAAAATTCTTTGGCACTTCGAATAGTATCGATATCATGTTTGGTACCTTCCGAGCACTGAGTACCTACTTCGTATATGAAAATGCGCACTAAGCTTACTATTATATCGTAAAGCCTCATTAGTCTGATGCTAGATCCTAATCATGATACGCAATTTCCGTCGATGACTTTAAGATAAATCAGTTTTATGAATGTCGGAGTCAGTAGATTGGTTACAAGTTGCAATTTCAGCTCTTCCAATTACTTAATTGGCAGACTTTTAGACTGCACTACGAAATACCTATGAAATGAAATACCAATATTTAATGAATTCAATTGTTTGTATTCCTTTACCTTACCTTTCTGTCTTTGTTGGTAGACTTCAAAGTCTCTAAGGAGGTACTTATTTTCCTACTACTGAATAACAACTCTCTCCCTTTTATTGGATGATATCTTTTAGGATCTTCGGTTCTTCGGCCTAGTGGTATAAGAGCGCCTGCGAAATAATAATCTAGCTGCTGCTGCTGAGAAAGGAATGTATGAATCATTCCAGCCCGTTCCCACCTATCCAGTTTTCTCGAACATGTCAAGACTTGCTGCTAGGATATTTTGACCATTCAAGGTCAATAACGATTCCTTTGTGCTTTGCTTAGCTAGGTAACTCTGGGAAGAACGTCTATTACCTGCCAAATGAGTTCAAATTTAGCTGGTTTCTATTTTACGTCTCGGCGCACTAGGGGTTACTAGGGGGGTTAACTAGGGGGCGGTACTCGGGGTTAACCTAGGTTGAATAAATCTATCTACTAGTAGGTACCAAGATTAGATACTAATTTAGTTTGATCTCAGCAGATCTTGAGGTTGATATTTTTTTTGTAAACATTAAAATTCGGTTCGCATGAGTAGTACTATGTGAGAATTCTACATGGAAACGACAAAACTAATGCCAACGACTTTCAATACATCGATAGAAAACATCGCATGACGTGTTTTGGTTCCAAATAGGTTTTCCAATAGACTGTTTCTTTACGATTTCGCTGCGTTGTCGGTAAATGAATATGTAAAACCTTCCGTTTGCATATCGATATACCTTCACGTGAAGCTATTTTACGTAGCCTGGCAGGCAGCTTACAAGTAGGTTTGTAAGCTATATCTATTCTGGCGGGTCTGCGCTCTAAATACTCCTAAGTTATTACCTGTCTATTTATAACAGTTTACTCAGAGTTACCAGTCACCCTTTAGGTCAAGGTCGAAACGTGGCGTATTTCCAGTTTGGAGCTATGCACGTATGTTAGTGCAAGAAAGACCTGCTTACCTGACTAGTCCTTGGAATATAAATTTAATACCTAGCTATATCTGGAAATAGAGAGTGGATGATTAGATCTGAAACATTATGTTCGTACAATTTACACTTTGAGATTGATTGGGTTTTTGTCTGAGATCTTTGTGACCTCTCCTCTTCTACCACACCTAGGTTGCTATTATGGCCTTTTCTAATGAATCCTACCTCTTACGGTTGAGAAAAAAAAATGTTTACTCTACCAAAATTGGATACCTGATGATTACTGACTACCAACCCCACCTCTATACCTCCAGGAAATTTGCGGGGACTTCTAAGAGCCACACTAAAGACAAATCCTTTTAATAGCCGTTAATAGTAGATTAGTAGCCAAGGGCTGTAAGGCATTAATTGCAGCCCGAGATATTTAGGCGCACGAGCGCAGCGAGGGCGCCTATAGTTCGAGGGTGCAATTGATGCTTACACCCGAGCTTACTCTGCTTTACATCTCGATTTCGAGGTAAGTAGAAATAAACTGGCATTACAAGAATAAAACATTTCAACGAAATTGAGCTTCGCCGTTCGATATTTAAAATTGATGACAAGGCTGAATAGCGAAGCGACCTCTTTTGTCATTGGGCTGAATGCATGATATCTATTGCCAGTATGATGGTTAGATGTACGCGAACTTTTTGAAAGAGTGAAGTGTTTTTTTCAATTACTTACCACCCTAGGGCTTTTCTAGCTACATTATTACCCTAGAGCGCTAATTGGTCACCTACAAGCCCCATTTGGGGCTACCCTAAAGACCTACTTACCGAATATGAAAGATGTAAAATGTATTTTTCGTCTTTCCAGACAGCAGAGCGCAGTCCAGGATGGGAGACGCACCGAGTGCGACTCAACAGAGTCCAGGGCTACGGCTTCGGAATCGCCGTGTCTGGTGGACGAGACAACCCCCACTTCGCGAGCGGAGATCCTTCTATAGCCGTCTCCGATGTTCTGAGAGGGGGACCGGCTGAAGACAAATTACAGTAAGTTTTTAAGACTAGTAGGGTAGGGTAGGGTTGTGTGTTGGACAGACATTGGTGACTCTTTATTAAATTGTCCTTGGATATTTGTGCTCTCTTACTAGTTTATTATCTACCATTTTATACCTATGTAGGTATTTTTAGTTTTGGGGGCGATATGGTGTTGTCGACGGTCTACGATTTTTTTTATATTCTTGCAAGCTCTTGGTTTCATGTAGCTTCATATCTTCCTCTTGTCGTGGCAGTAGTCTCATTAAAAAAAGTTGGTGATAGGATTTTCAATGTGCCTCAATGTGGCTCCTTAAGGGCACTAGACTCATCACTTTAGATTCTTCGACTTGCCAGTTTCGTCACGTTGTTTTCCTTCACCGTTTGAAAGTACCTACTGACTCTACATTGTAACAGGATATAGGATATATACTAGGATAACACAGCGTACATCTCTGAAATCGATCAGTTTGTCGATATGCGAGTATCTTCTTTCCCAACTACGTAACATCTCGCTTTTATTTACAGAGTGAACGACAGAATAGTGTCAGTGAACGGAGTTCCCTTGGAGAATGTGGAGTATGCGCGCGCAGTGCAAGTGCTCCGTGACTCCGGTGCCACAGTCTCCTTGGTGGTGAGAAGGCGAGCCCCTGCTCCGCCTCCCACAGCTCCCACCACTATCAAGCTGTCTCTCACTAGGAATGGCAAGAAAGAGGGTAAGTTTGCCTTCTGAGACACTCCTTGCAGTGGAAAGAATACTATCTCTCACTAGGATCGGCAAAAAGAGGGTGAGCTTGTCTTCTGTCCTGGAGTGGAAAGAATAGTATAAGTGAAAAGCGTTTTCTAGGAAAGCATTGAGTACTCCGGTTATCAAGCTTACAAAATGTTCTAGAAAACGAAGAGATATCCCCAGTTTCTGAAAGGGCGATTAACACTAATCGGCTGTCAAGTCACTTGCTATTTCTATCTAACTTAAAGTAAAAGCTGTAATAGCAAGTGACTTAACAGCCGATTAGCGTTGATCGGCCTTTCAGATATCGGGCGTAAGTGTCTCAGTGTGGAAATAATACTTTAAATCAACAAGCTTCCTTCAGGAGAATACTGTGTGTGAGAATATTTAGACGATGACCTTAACACGAAGTGGCAAGTACCTAAATCTGTCGAATAGGATCCAAAATATCTTCGTAGGCATATTCACTGCTGCTTTATTTCTTATAAATCTCATCTATTCTTGTTCATCTTAATATGAAGACCTGAAGTATTACTAATCTGTTTTTGGGCTTTACTCACACTCTTCATTGTGCCATTCTACATGTGGGTGTAGAAGTGGCACCTAGCTTTAAGACGACCTAGACTTGCTGCCAAAGCTACCTGGCACAAAAATATTAAAGTGAGGCCATGCTGTATCGATTATCATCGGTTTCCCTTTCAGACTTCGGCCTGGTCCTAGGCTGCAAGATCTACGTCAAAGAACTGACCATGCGAGCCAGGGAGCAGTTCAACCAGGGCGGCCAAGGTCTCTGCGAAGGCGACGTGGTCACAAAGATCAATAACACGCCGGTCTCTGATGCCATGACCCTGAAGGAAGCCAGGAAGCTGGTGGAGTCCTGCAAGGATCGGCTGAACCTGGTGGTGACGAGGGAACTGATCAGGGAGGAGACCGTCACCAATGGGAATTACCAGAACAATTACAATAGCTTAGGTAAGTAATCAAATAGTATATCTAATAATAATAATCTAATATAATAATCTAATATAATAATAATAATATAATAATCAATCATAATAAAATAAAATAATTAAATAAAATAAAATAAAATAATCAATCATAATAGTAATCAAAAAGTAATAAAATAGTAATCTGGTGATTGAAAAGGTACGAAGAGAATTGTTTGCTTGATGATATTTTTAAGAAGGCAGACTCTTTTCTTAGGATCGTGGAGTGCCTGTCTAATATCCGTCCATATAAAAGTACCAACCTTGTTACCAAAAGTACATTTTTGTACAGAGCGACTTTGGCAGATTCAAATTGAAAAACTCCAACTCATCTAGCCAAACATACTCTAAAATCGCATAGCCCCAACTTCGTATAGTTATCGTATTAAAACTAAGCTAACTAAGATGATCTGTTCCCTTTCTTAAAAAGTGTTTCCTCCACAGAAGCGACTACACAACAAACCAACCCCTACCCGACATCAGAACCGGTATCCTCAGGGTATTCCAGCAGCGGTCAGAACCTGTACGTGGCAGCACCTGTCAGAGGGGGTCCGGGAGAGAACAGGAGGGGTCCCTTAGACCAGGAACAGCCGCCCAGACCACCGCCACCCAGAAACGAAGGTATCGAAGGTGATGATAGTAGCTGATTTATATTTATGGCGCCGCAGTTCTCCAGATAAGTCTAAATAGGTGCCTAGGCTTTTCCAGGACATGGGTCAGGGGTTATTCAAACCTTCCTAGTTTCAATACTAGTATTGACACCTAGTATACATGCGCCTAGGAAAATAACCATCGTGGGTGATCTGACCTTTATTTATTTCTCATTAAACTTCTCACTTGTAATAAAATGAGCATTCGTAGTACTATGCGTTAGCATCCCGACCAGTCTGTGGTAGTACTAAACATATTTAAAATGTATAATTTTTGATTTCAGATTACTACAGTAGTCGGAGACAGCTTTACGAAGAAGAAGGAATGGCTAATCAAAGAAAACCTCCGTATGTAACCGTTAACTTGCCTATAACTCAAACATATGATTATTTTTAAAAAAAGAACAGCAAATACAAGTCAAGTGTAAGGACAGATTTTATTATGTTGTCGATATACGAGTCACCAAACGAAAATAATTCAATTCAATATCTTTATTTCAGAACACACACTTAGTTAAATACATAAGTCCACTAAAACAAAATTACATAAAAACACAAGAAGTTAAATGACATAAGTAACATAAAGTCACTTAACTGTAGGTACCTACAACACGCATTTTCTGGTTTTTTAAAATAACCTATACATAGTCCTATCTAATTCCATAGAAAAGGATCCATCAGCGTTTTATTGTTCTTGAGGAGTTATTTAAACAATAAATATGGTGTATTTATGTCCAGCCCGGAGCCGCGACTGATCAGCTTCCAGAAGGAAGGGTCAGTGGGTTTGCGGCTCTGCGGAGGGAACCACTCCGGCGTGTTCGTATCGGGCGTGCAGCCGGCCAGTCCGGCCGCGCTGCAGGGGTTGCAACCAGCTGATAAAATCCTCAAGGTATTCACTCATCCGAGAAGGCTATCTGTATACTACACAGATTGCATTTAGTTAATCCCGAGTTGGCACATCACTACTGGCTCAACTCGGGATTAACACAAACTCGAGTTAACTCGAGTTGAAATTCAGATTACTCGAGTTGAAATTCAGGTAACTTGAGTTGAAATTCAGGTAACTTGAGTTGAACTCGAGTTACACAACTCGGGTTAGCAGAATTAAACTTAGTGTATGATTTTTTAAGCCCGCTCCACATTCTCGCTAGAACGCGATAAAAACACGTTAAACTAGGTTACAAATTCTCTTTCTTGGGTTTTTCTGGCGTTCTCACGAAAATGTATGTGAAAACAATAAAAATATTTATTTTTTATTTTGACCTACGATTACCATCGTCTTTTTAACGATATTAAAAAAGAGGAGGAAGTTTTGGACTCAATTGCTGTGAGAGGTTTATAAATGAAACCAGGGCCCTACTAAGCAGATGTTATAACGGCTAGGGATAGTTTTACACCTCTCACCACGCGTCCGTGTTCACTGGTTGGCTGATAACACCAAAATACCGTGGTGGGAGGTGCTACTCGCCTCGCTAGAACCCTGGTGCGAACGGGCTATATGATATTAATAATAATGCTAGATAATCCACACAGCACCATCTAGCCCCAAAGTAATATAATAAAAAGTAATATGGGTACAATTAAAACAGATAAAAAAGTGAAACGATGAAATCAAATAAAACTAAGGTTTCAAATCAGATTATAAGCTACTGTAAAAATATTTCAGGTGAACGAAATGGAAATGAAAGGCGTGACACGAGAGGAGGCGGTTTTGTATCTGCTCAGTCTTCAGGAACGCATAGATCTCATAGTGCAGCACTCGCCGGAGGAATACAACGCCGTTGCGAGCGGACAGATGCGTAAGTATTTTTAACCGACTTGAAAAAATGGAGGAGGTTCTCAATTCGACGGTATTTTTATGTTTATCCTTTAACTTTTTTTTAACAACTCGCTGATGGATCAAGAAGATGGCCTGATGCCACCTGATGTTATTATTATTTTATTATTATTATACAAATGTTAAGCCTCATCTGCCAGTAATTACACCGGCGACCACACTCTTCAAACCGAAACACAGCGTTGCTGCTTGGCGGCAGAAAAAGGCGTAGTACGTCCCAGGACCAACTTTGCTTAGCAGCAAAAGCTGAGTCAGGGCCTTTTTGGCATACAGTACGCACTTCTCTGAACGGGACGGGACTGGCCACCAACTTTGTTTTTCTTTGTGTATGTTTTTTTTCTTCTATTCTGTATTTCTTCTTTTCTTTTTTTTTCAGTATGTACTTATGTGTGTCAAATAAATGTATTTTCTTTTTTTCTTTTCTTTCTTTCAGGACAAGCCCTTCACAAAGAGCTACTATTACAAAATTATGAAATAATTGTTAATTTGTGTGTTTTAGCCGGCGATTCGTTTCACATAAAGACGCATTTCCACTACAACGAGCCGACGGACGGCGAGATGTCGTTTCGTTGCGGCGACGTCTTCCACGTTGTTGATACCTTGCACAATGGAACTGTGGGCGCGTGGCAAGTCTATAGGATAGGTGAGCGGACATTACTTAAACTACCCTCATAATTTACTAACAAAAACAACTTACATTTCTAACAAAAATTTATAATACATGACTTTTATCCATTTGATCACAGTTAGGAATAGGATCGTTTGGCATCAAAAATATTTCGAGTTGATTAATCGTTTTTCCGTACAAAATGTATGGAAACGTTTTTTTGCCATTTACTGTCATTTCTAGTGCTCATACTATTATACTCATACTTAATAATGGCCTCATAGATTCATTTGATCCATTTGTGAAGCATTTTTTTCCTGACTTCGTAGATAGGTACATATATTTCAAAATCTATAAATCACTTCAACATTATATCAAAAAGTTATGGATGGTCCTAAGAATGTTTTCTTGTAACTTATAAACTATAACCTACTGTACCGTTTAAAAAATCAACCCTGTATAAATACCTTACATTATACAATATTAATAATATTACAATATTAAATATACAATAAAAAAAAAATCTTAATAAGTCTCAGTCACTGACATAAAACCATATTGTACCCAGGTCGCAACAACCAAGAGGTGCAAAAAGGCCAGATACCCAACAAAGCTCGGGCGGAAGAGCTGGCGACGGCTCAGTTCAACGCCACGAAGAAGGAAATGTCAGGAAACGATGGGAAGCACAACTTCTTCAGGCGACGGCGATCCACGCATCGCCGGAGCAAGAGTCTTGGCAAGGTAGACTTTCAAACCCTTGGTGTTGTTTGGTCATTTCTTACAACCGTCCGTGTTCCTAACCGATCGAACAAGATGTCTGCATTGTTTTCCAGTTTTATTATCTTGTTTTTTTTTTCTTCAGAATTTTATTGTCTTTTTTTCTTCAGAACTTTATTGTCTGTACAGACTGTACAATCTATGTATCAATCTCTATGAATACAATAAAATATCACAATCACCATGTACAATTTTAATGGTGGAAACTAACCAGATACAGTATCTCTACCGTATGCTAGTAGATACTGAATCTTGGGACATTCCACACAGCACTATCTGGCCCTAAACTAAGCCGAAGCTTGTAATAATAATATGGTAGTTGGTATGGCTCAGTTGTAAGTGACGGCGCAGAATGTTGCACTGACCTCAATAAAATTTATTGAGGTCAGTGCAGAAGGCAGAGTTACTACCAACTGAGTTGTGAAGGCTGTTAAAATATCTGTATTAATTTGAATATTTTTGACAGAAGAGATAACGGTCACATGTATAAATACAATATAATAGATCTATATCAATCTATGTCAAAGGTTTTTCGAAGAAAGTTCAAATTTCAATCTTAAATAGTTAAATACAATAAAATAGATCTATATCAATCTATATTAAAGAGTCTTTTGAAGAAAGTTCATAGTTAAATCTTCCACAGGAACACTGGGACGAAGTAGTCTTATCAGACAGCATCAGCAAGTTCCCCGCGTACGAGCGAGTAGTGCTCAAACAGCCCGGCTTTGTGCGGCCGGTGATAGTCCTCGGAGCGGTCGGAGACATCGCCAGGGAGAGACTGCTCACTGAGAACCCGGACAAATTCTCTTCACCAAGTAAGTTGCAAGAATATACCACGTACCGAGAGATATACAGAGAGGCGAGAGACAGTTCTCTGAGTACCCGGACAACTTCTCTTCACCAAGTAAATTCTATACAGACCAAGTAACGGATGAGGAAGCAAGAGACCCCACCGATGCGATGGACCGAATGATTATGGTATGGGTGGTAAGAAAGATAAAACAGAAAAGCCTCATGACTTTGATACCAGGGCCCGTACCATCATCTCTTGAAGCATTCTTGTTTCAATATTACTTTACTTTTTGATCATAAAGCTTACTAGCACTATGCAGTTGATATAAGACATTGACATAAAAGTTATATTGAAATAAGAATGCTTCAATGGATGGTGGTACGGGCCCAGGACATGGTAGTTACCCCTTCAGTCTTCTTGTCCCTTCAGATATCTAGAGAAACTGTTGCAAATTGTTGAAACTTTTTCTGCTCCTAGTAGACGTAAGGATAGATCGCGTCACGTTAAAAGAACGCTGGAAGGTGGTGGAGAGGCTGTGATGGCGCGAGTGTTTTGTATGCGCAAACACATCCCCTCAACTTTTTTCCAGCGTTCTTTTTAAACGACGTGACCTAGGTAGGCCTAGTGGAGTTAAGATGTTCCATTAATATTTAATTTACATTTGCTTCTCCCCAGAAATGGACAGCGCACTAGAAGACAGCAAGACCAAATCCACTGGCATCATCCGCCTCTCCAGCATCAGATCGATAATGGAGCGCGGCAAGCACGCTCTGTTGGACATCACGCCTAACGCCGTCGATAGACTCAACTACGCCCAGTTCTATCCCATCGTGATATTCATGAAGGCGGATAATAAGCATATCATCAAGCAGCTGCGGGCTGGCTTGCCGAAGTAAGAAAAAAACGTTTTTTTTTCTTTTTTTTTTCAAGAAAAAACAGACTTCAAATACACTGGAAAATACACTCATACTACTAATTAAAAAACGAATCGTCAAATCTTACTTATATTTAAACTAGCGACCCGCCCGCGCGCCCCTGCTCCGCACGGGTGCACATATCATGCATGTATTATACATATAAACCTTCCTCTTGAATTATTCTATCTATTTCAAAAAACTGCCTTAAAATCCGTTGCGTAGTTTTAAAGATTTAAGCATACGAATAGGGACATAGGAATATAGGGACAGAAAAAGCGACTTTGTTTTATACTATGTAGTGATGGGACCACTCGGGAAGCACAATCTTTCAAATAAGAAAAATCTAAATCGGTTCACCCAGTCGAAAGTTCTGAGGTAAAAAACATAAAAAAAAATACAGTCGAATTGAGAACATCCTACTTTTTTGAAGTCGGTTAAAAAGAAAAGCATTTTATTGACAGCTGTCACAGAAGCATTTCATTGGTAGCTCTGCTTTCTGTACCGAACTTCTGCCTTCTTTATACTACCAGCTGAAGGAACAAGCAGATGGCCCACCTGATGTTCTGTGGTAACCATCACCTATAACAAAGCATTGCCTCGTAAGTCACGCACGATAGGAACTTGCCCTACAACGCACTGCCCTGAGTCCACCAACTTGAGGCATACTGATGTTAAGCCTCATGTGCCTGTAATTACACCGGCGACCACACTCTTCAAACCGAAACACAGCAACGCTGTTTGTCGGCAGAAAAAGGCGTGGTGGTAGTACTTCCCCGGCCGAGCCCTATCTAATCCCTAGCTTTAATTTTGTTTTATCATTTCCTAGATCCGCTCACAAGTCATCAAAGAAAGTTCTCGAACAATGCCAGCACATCGAAAGGGTTTGGGGTCACGTGTTCACCCACACGATAACACTGAGCGAAGCCAATCAGAGCACTTGGTTCAACAAGCTCTTAGACCTCATCCAGAGAACTCAGCAACAACAACTATGGGTTTCTGAGACTAAGGTACCTAATATTTATATTCAAATAGTGAATTATATTATTTCGGTTACGGGCATTTGTGAAAGCGTTTGAATTGAGAACTGCCGGGACGCCATTTTGATTTTGATTGGGTTTTAAACGCGTGTAATAAAGTAAATAATAACTTTAATATTTGCAGCTTTGAATTTGTGAGAGCAGTTTGACTTTATTTTCGAACTCAAGCACTTTTATTCCGTCAACCAAAAAGAACGCTGGAAAACAGTCGAGGGGGTGTGTTTGCGCATACAAAATACGCCATCACACCGCCTCCCCCCCCCCTTCTGGCGTTCTTCTTGCGTGACGCGCACTACACCTACTGTATATTCATAATATACAGTAATAGTATGTTTTATGAAACACGCCTCACTGAAAAGCGCCGATTTACAAAAATTAAGTAATTAATCAAAAAACAAGGTACCTACTTAATTTAACGAATTTTTTTACGATGATCTGGTGATCTTAGACATGACTTGCACAAATTTCCACAATACAGGTTTATGTGTAACTCTGACTTCTATCATTTTGAACTCTCAAATTGAACGGTATTATTTTTCAATAAAGTACATTTCATAAGCCAAACGGCAGTTATTTCAATTGAAACGCTTATTTGGCAAGGGTGTTGGAATAAGGGTGGTATTATTATGTCAACATTATTATCCTACAGCTACAGTAAACGCATCGCTTCAAGATGGTTGCTTGAAAGGCAATTGGTCCATGGGTAAATGTGCTCTTATCTGTTATTGGTGTCGATTCTGTTGTTGCATTATCCTAAACTAACTTAATCTGACTACTCTAAAATTATAGCCGTCCTTGTCGTTACGGTGTTTTAGAAAGGGATAGCATTATTTTTAGTAATGTCAAATTAGGTTAAATTAGGAAAATTAAACAACAGAATTGACACCAACATGTATTTCGTTTTAAATTGTTTGGAAATGTGAATACTTACTTATTGGTTATTCCTACAGGCGTATTAAAAAAAAAGCTTTACAAGTACCTATGTTAACAATTTTTATTAACTGTTTTTTTGCTACTATTTACTTTATTTTTATCTTTTGAAGAATAATAGGTAGTTCGCAAAAATATTATTATTAAAAATTGTATTCACATTTGCTGCAAAATGTCCATTTTCAATAACAATAATCGTTTCTGTTCTGTCTTGGTATAGCACGTTGAAATGGTGTCGGATATATACTTCCCGATCCCTCCCTCACCGTACCCCGCCTTTTATCCCATCTCCTACCCTATCTCCAACTATCCATCCCCCCGCCCCTTAAGTTCACCGCAAGCAATGCTGCCATCTAATTCCCACACTAAACCCCCCGATCATTTGTATGACGCTAACAGAAATCACGTAGTACCTTATTACTACTCTGAAACTCTCACACACTGCATGCCTAACAACATTTATGGCGTTCCTAACAAAAACCGACACACAGTTGCTATCAACCCGTATGAGGAAAGGCAGTTATACTATGATCGGAAATTGAGATCGAAAGCTGAATTAAACACCCCGCAACTACAGCCGGTATTCCCGAAAGGTTTCCAAACTCAATCTTTCAGACCGTACAGTGTTATGGAAACTTCTTGCAAATCTCCAGTTCCAAATATACAGAGGCCATCTTCAGTGGTCCCTATGTCAGAGCAATACAGACCAGCATCCTTTTTCATCAATGAAATTGACATAAGAAAGACAAATGAGGTACCAGAGTGGAAGGCTAGACTGCAGAAAGAGTTTCCAAAACCTTTTTTGAAACAGTCTGAGAAGCCGCTACGACCGATTTGTAGAATTCCGAATTGCAAGTGTAGCGTTAAGCTCGATACAGTAAGGTACAGCGAAGTACGCACCCTGCCCACTGTCACTGAACGATCTCTGAACAAACTAAGAAACTTATCTCTGCCTACCCTCAAGTTGGAGGAAATTGATAAAATCGAAAAATCGGAAGAGTCGGAGGCTGAAAGAGATATTAAGCCGGTTCTAAGTAAGCCTATTTCTGAACAGCATCTAGGGTATGTCTAGAATTGCGTAGAAGTTAACAAAGTTACCAAAATAGTTACCAAGTTAGGATAAGCACAAGTTTGAATTACATTTATTTGCTCACAATAACATTTATTGTTTGTATATTGGCTGCTTTTGTTGCTTTGTATGCGTTTGCTTTTAGTGCATGACTATTATGTTTAAGACAGTGTTTTTTGTTTATACTTCGTTAGTCACAATAATTTTGGTTTTGGCGAACATAATCATTTGTGTATATATTTTTGAACCACAATTTACCAGTGTAAAATACCACCCAATTTTATTATGGATGCTAACATTCAATAACTATTAATATATAATAATAATCATAGTTTGATAACTTAAGTGTTTGATCAGCTAAAAGTGAATGTTGACATCCACGTGTGTACCCATTAATCATTCACAGATGCTAAACGTTTTAGTTTCTGTAATGTGTTATATGCAATCATTCATTTGTCTTGTCACCCCATTCCATAACCTACCTTCCTGGACGCCGCTGCACTCCATCAAAATGGCCGACACAAAATGGCGGAATTTCAAAATGGCTGCCAATGAAAACAGAGGCCGGAGCCGTTGTCCGACGACTTTTTGTTCTCAATGTCGTCGAGCACTGAGAACCGGCTGTCGTACGCTTCAAGTCCCGAAAGTGATTTGGAAGTGAGTCCGCCGCCTGCGCCGCGGTTGGTCAAATCCTCGTCGGATCCATCGATTGCCACGACGCAAGACAACATGGATCGCGACGATGATCTCAATCATATCATGGCTGATGCGGTTCCGCCGCCTTACACGGTTTGTATTTTTGATCACATCACTCTGTGTAAACATTGATGTGCACATTTATTTATTTACAACAACACTTACAAACCAGAAAGATACGTACCAACTTGAAAAGTTGTAATGACGCTTTGAGTAGGTAAAAATACTTTCTTCAAAAAAGTAAAATAACCCTACAATGCTCCTCGTAATATTAATATTTAATTGTTTGATTGATTGATTGAAAATACTTTATTGCACATAATAATAACAGTACAAAGGCGAACTTAATGCTATAAAGCATTATCTTCCAGATAACCTTTGTGTATTGTGGACATAAGATGTCAAGATTTTCAAGTGGTTTACAAAATAACTCTTCATGCATCATATCTTCAACGTCATTAAGCTTCAAATTAGCTTTGGAAGTCGTCAAGGTTTAAACACACTTTAAAACTCATAGAAAGTTGAGTCTAGCTCAAACAACATAACAGTGGTTTGGTCATAACGTGTCCATCTCTTTCTAACAGCAAGGTGGCTACAGCGACAGTAAATACGGCTTCTCCACCAATGGTGGTGGCGCTCCTATGAACGGCCATAGCGTACCAGGGAACCATATGATGGGACCCAACGCCGAAGTACCGCCGTACCATGGCAACAATATGACACATTCGCCGCCTCACTCGCCCTTGTACGGAACAGGTAAGATTTTTAATTAGGTTATGGGCTCAGTAAATGACAATTACATATGTCCTTAACGTGTCGGAAAAGCAAGACTCCGAGACGCTGAAACACTATATTACCTACTAATCTATCTAAAATTGGAACTTCTAAATTTTGGTATCTGTGAATTCATTTGCATTATCAAGTAGCGTAGCTAATGTTTGCCAGCGTGATACCACATATTAAAATTTGGATTTAATCCTATGGCTCATGTCAAAACATTTCTATATCCAGAAATAAGTTGAGCCGTGATGAGAATGAACACAAAATATCTTAATGTCTCTGGAGTATGCATAGACTAGCAGAGATGCTAACGCAGTATGTATGTTCGTGCGATATACAGGTAAAACTGTTACGTGGCAGACTGACTGACAGTCAAAGTTCAGATTAAAACAATAGGTCCTAGATACATAAGGCAGCTACATTTAGACACAAATAGACATTTATTTGGAACTTTAACACACACATTACAAATTATATAAAAAATTAAAAAAAGAAGAAATATAAAATAAAAAGGAGCTAAACATTATACCTATAAATATAGTTAAACATAAAAAAACAAGCGAATTTTACAAAAATCAAATTAAATAAAAAATTAAAAAAAGAAGAAATATAAAATAAAAAGGAGATAAACATTATACCTATAAATATAGTTAAACATAAAAAAACAAGCGAATTTTACAAAAATCAAATTAAAATAATAACTATAGGTACATAATTATGTGCACGCAGCAAATATGTTCCTAAAGGTGCACTGCAGTATAGGTATGCATTGCCAGAGAAATCACCGCACAGTTTGTATAAAACACCACCCGAAAGCGGGCATTGCACTGCTTATAATATCAATAGGATTTACATTATTATTCAGAACAGGTTATTGGATCCCACCGAACGGGTCAAGGCACGCGAAAAAAAACGAGAACCTATAAAAGGGTTTGCAAGGCAGGTAGAACAAATCCACCTAAGAATTCTCCTCCCAGTATTTGCATTTGTTAAGATTTTTGCGGGGATTTATTTGAGTTTGAAAGTCCATTTCGGATAGACGTTTATCTTAGAGATCGTGTTCTTCATATTTAAGTACGAATTGTCTCATTTCGGTCGATAAAAAGTTTATAACAACTTATAAACTTTTGGTTAAGTTTAGGTGTTACTTAGACTAGGATGTGTGTTAGTGTATGTCACAGTGTAAAAGTGTTTGTATTGGTTTTTATTGTTATTTATATTAGACGCATGCGACTTTATTCCCAAAATAAACTTTATGATTTAATTTTTACGTAGTAGTACGTAGACGTAAATATTAGCCATCACCAAGCGCTACGATGCCTGGCCCTGCGTCTATTAACTTGAGAAAAAACTGCAATTTTACCGGCAACCATACTCTTCAAATCAAAACACAGCTTCGCTGAAAGAGGAGCAACGCTGCAGAAATAGGCATTTTGTAGTATTTTCCAGGACAAGCTCTCCACAAAGAGCTCTTTTAGGGTGAGTTGTACCATACATCTAACGTTAACGTCAAATCGTTAGTTAAATCAGAGAGTTTGCTAAAAATAAGTTGCATCATTTAAGAGTTGTAATGACGTCATGATTTAACGTTAACCGTTACCGCTATTTCCGCTGGATAGTGTTATTGTCAAATAGCTGTCAAACAGTCTTGTTTGTTTATCTTACTTTTTTTGTATGTCTATTTTTAACTATACGAGTTACGTTGACGAAGTAATTGATGGTGCAACTCATTTTGGTACATATAACTATTAGTGATGTTCGTCATTGTTATAGTTAACTACACACACCACCCATAATTTAGTTCTAATGTAAGGTTAACGATATCCGCAGTTCCAGAGTTACCGCCCAGAGGAGGTCCCGTGACGAGACCGACCGGTGGCGTGTTGTTACCAGCGCCTCCGCCCGGCAGACCGCCGCATAACCTCAGGCATAATCCATCGGTGAGTCTTCTCATGATCTGTTCATCCTACTAATATTATAAACGTGAAAGATTGTAAGTATGGATGGATGGATGGATGGATGTTTGTTACTCTTTCACGCCGAAACGGCTGAACGGATCTGAATGAAACTCAGAGAGATACATTATAGTCTGGAATAACATAGGCTACTTTTTATCCCGTGGGAATACCGGGATTTAAAACTGCGCGGGTGAAACCGCGGGGCGCAACTAGTATAAAGTAGTGCTCGAAAGGAGCCTCTTCGAGGTATATCTAAAATCCTTTCACCACACTGTTTCAAAATAAACTAGTGACACGATACGAGAGAGACATATAAAGTACTACGAGAGGTCTAGTTGTAGTCCTAACTTCAGGTGCCAAGGACATGGCGTGAAAACCAATGCGTTTTTATCTTCAAAAAATTGTGTGCATAAATAAATAAATAAATTATAAATTATGCTGGACAATCCACACAGCACTATCTAGCCCCAAAGTAAGCTACTAAAGCTTGTGTTATGGGTACTAGATAACTGATATATTTAATACAATATAGTACATATAATTACATAGATAGATATTTTTTATTATACATAGAAAACACCCAGACCATCGGAACAAATTTCTGCAGATCGTACACAAATTTGTCCCAAGGCGGGAATCGAACCCGCAACCTTCTAGCGTCGCAGGCAGGCTCTCGCCCGCTGCGCCACAGAGGTTGCATGGTACCAATACTCTTAAACAGTGAAGGAAAACATTTTCATTTATTTAATTCTTTATTGCACTTAACAAAGTTTGTACAAAAGGAGAGTTTAATGCTAGACAGCATTTTCTACCAGCCAACCTTGACAGGTAGACAAACATCTATGTTGATCACACAATGTTTTTTGTTCTTATTAGGAATTAAACCCATGGCCTGCAATGCTGAAGACAGAGCTACTATATACTATATAGCTAGCTATTCAATGTTCCTGGACTTTATTAATATACTTAATTATTCTCAGCAGACAAACCGCCCAAGTGCCCAGGAAAGACTGTTCGGAGCCCCCAAGGAGTCTTCAGAAGAGACTGCGACGTACACCGGCCGGCCTACCAGCATGGTCATCCAACCGGCGCAGAGCCAGGGCTCGCTTGACAGGCATCGACATCCCAACGCGGTAAGAACTCTGTGGCACTTGTATGAACTTACAATTGTCTTGTCGCCTTGCCCCATGTTATAATTGCCGGCTTTATGCTAAGACTAGCGACCCGCCCGCGCGCCCCTGCTTCGCACGGGTGCACATATCATGCGTGTATTATACATATAAACCTTCCTCTTGAATCACTCTATCTATACGACGACCTCTGTGGCGCAGCGAGCGAGAGCCTGCCTGCGACGCAAGAGGTTGCGGGTTCGATTCCCGCCGTGGAACAAATTTGTGTACGATCTGCAGAAATTTGTTCCGATGGTCTGGGTGTTTTCTATGTATAATAAAAAATGCCTATCTATGTTCTGTATATAATGTATTAAATATATCAGTTATCTA
Source organism: Plemyria rubiginata (assembly GCA_963576535.1). Lineage (NCBI taxonomy): Eukaryota > Metazoa > Arthropoda > Insecta > Lepidoptera > Geometridae > Plemyria > Plemyria rubiginata. Next base: position 7,474,435 of record OY754926.1, read on the forward strand.
GTACCCATAACACAAGCTATGAATAGCTTACTTTGGGGCTAGATAGTGCTGTGTGGATTGTCCAGCATTATTTATTTATTTATCTATTAAAAAAAAACTGCATCAAAATCCGTTGCGTAGTTTTAAAGATTTAAGCATACATAGGGATATAGGGACAGAGAAAGCGACTTTGTTTTATACTATGTGTATAAGTGATAGTGATGGGACTAAATTAGATGCACAGGGGCAACATCCTGACCAATGTGGTGCCATATATTCTCTTATTACCGACTTAAAAAAAAGTAGGTTCTCAATTCGACTGTTTTTTATGCATTTTAATGCGCACCTCATAACTTTTTAATGGGTGGACCGATTTTGATGATGATTTTAAATCTAAAGCTGATGCTTGTCACGTGGTCTCATTTAACCAGATCTAACGATTAGTTTTGAGTTATATTAGACTACAACTAGACCTCTCGTTTTATTAGTGTATTTTCCAGTGTATTCGGTTGATGTCGATTTTATCTTGAAAGTGTTGTTTATCTACTGGGAGTACATCCTATTTCACATACGTTCAAAAACAATAAAAAAAATGTATGAGAGCATTTTCCAATATAATATAGGTTTAGCAATACTTCATATTCGCGGGTGTTCATTCTTCAAAAGCGTGCTGTACGTTACATTCTAGGCATAAGACAGCTAGAATCTTGTAGAAACAGATTTAGGGATCTTTCAATTTTGACTATGACAGGGGAATTTATATACCAAAATTTAATTTATGTTAGGGAAAATATAAATCATCTGACGACTGTAAGAGAAACACATGATTATAATACAAGACATAAAGATCGGTTATTAGGTCGAAAAACAAGACTCACCAAAATTTTAAAAATTTATTACTGTATATCGATTACATTGTATAATAAAATACCACTAGAAATAATAAATATGAATGATGTATGTTTTAAATCCTTCATAAAAAAACAATTAATCCAGAAAAGTTATTACAAAATTGAAGAAGCCATGGCAGACAAAACAATATTTATAACAGATATATAGTAGATATTACTGTATAGTAATTGTAATTATATTTTATTTACTTAATATTTACCCCAGTATGTAATTTTAGTCCGGACGATGCTTTTGCAGACTTGATTATTTATTTATTTGTTGGCAACATTTATTATTCTTAGGACGATTGACTTTTTTATTTGTGTGTATTTACTATTGTTGAATAAACCTGAAATTTGAAAAATATACGCTCTCCATCATTCAAGTGCATGCACCGACTTCTGAGTCAAGTGAAGAAGAATTGGAGCTATTCTACGATACACTCAACAAAGCTAAAGAGATTGCAGAACGTAAACACATTATAATGGGCGATTTTAATGCGAAGATAGGAATACCAAAAGAAGAAGAAACTAAAACTGGACTATTCGGGCCTCATGGATTAGGCATACGAAATAGCCGAGGTCAAAAGTTAATAGAATTTGCTATGGAAAATAGACTCTACATATCAAACACATTTGCGAAAAGAAAAACAAAACAAAGATGGACGTGGATCTCTCCCGATAAAACAACAAAAAATGAAATAGACTATATACTTACCAGTAATCATCAGTGGTACAGAAACATCGAAGTACTAAACATAATACACCCTTCTGACCACCGATTTGTCAGAGGTAAATACACAATGAACAATGACAAGAAAAACCGTACAATGTATAGACCAACGTTACAAAAGTTTTTAGAGACAGAGGAAGAAAAAACTCGTTACTTAAAAAACCTAGAAGAAAGAAGAGAAGAAATACTTAAATATGATGGTGACGACATACAAGCTTTCTACGACAAAATAGAACAAATGATCCTACAAAGCATACCTGAACAAAGAGAGACTAGCGAAAAAAAAGGCATATTATCTGAAAAATCGAGAATATTACTAAAGAAAAGACTGGAGCTACAAAACAAAAAACCACTGTCAAAGGAAGACAAACTTGAACTAAGGACACTATACAAGACGACAAACAAACAAATCAAATTGGACTATAAAACCCACAGAACGAATATAATAGAAAAACACCTATATGCGACGGGGAGTCTGAAAAGAGCAAAATTAGATCTAAACACGAAAAAACATTGGATACCGAAACTGAAAAAAGGTCATTCATACAAAGAAACGCGAAGCGAAATTCTCGCCACCGCTACGAACTTTTACGAAAATCTCTATATGGCTAGAAGCACTGGAATAGAATTCCCATTAAATACAAATGATGAAGAAATAGTTGAAACCGCTATAACAAATTTCGACCAAAAAGAAATTAACCTTCTATTAAAAAACATAAAAACTCGGAAGAGCCCAGGAGCAGACAGAATATCAAATGATATGCTTAAAGCAACAGACAAAGTGCTTCTAGAACCATTAACACAACTTTTCAACAAAATCCTAAGAGATAACGTGATCCCAAGACAATGGGTAGAGTCTGATATAGTAATACTGTACAAAAAAGGAGACCCCACTGATATTGGAAATTATCGACCAATAAGCCTAATGGCAGGTTTATATAAAATGTTCTCGCAGGGCTTGCAATCCAGAGTAACTCCAAATGTCGAAAAGTACCTATACGTGGAGCAAGCAGGTTTTCGAAGAAGCTTCAGCACAATTGATCACATACACACACTGGAGCAAATAATCGAAAAATACCAAGAGTTCCGAAAACCACTTTACCTTGCTTTCATAGATTTTAAAAAAGCGTTTGACTCTATAGACCACCTTGCCATATGGAACGCACTGAAGGAAGCAAAGGTAAATGAGACATATCTAAACATCATAAAAAACATATACGCAAATTGCAAGAGTAGAGTAAAACTTGAATCGACCGGGAAGTTCATAAAAATTGGAAGAGGAGTAAGACAAGGCGACCCCCTTTCAACGACTCTGTTTATAACCGTGCTTCACTCAATTATAAAAGAACTATCCTGGGAAAACGAAGGAATAAAGATAAAAGAAAAACATCTTGCATACCTAGCTTTTGCAGATGATATAGTTCTACTAGCGGAAGATGAACAAAAACTGCAATATATGCTGTCAGCCTTACAAAATGCTAGCAAGAAAAGAGGCTTGGAAATGAATTTACAAAAAACTCAAGCAATGACAAACAGCACACAGAACAAATTATATATAGAAGGTACACAACTCGAGTACGTACAAGAGTACATATATTTGGGAAAACAAGTTTCATTTAAGCCCACAAACAATATTGAAGAAATAGAAAGAAGGATAGCAAAAACATGGAAGAAATTCTGGAGCATGAAGGAAGTTTTAAAAGGACCACTGCCTATACGGCTAAAAAAAAGAGTAGTGGACTCTTGCCTACTTCCCACACTAACATACGGCAGCCAGACATGGACATACACAAAAGAAGCTAGAAGTAAAATCGAGAAATGTCAAAGAGCCATGGAAAGAAACATAATGAAAATAAAATTAATCGATAGAGTACGCCACAAGGAAATTAGAACAAAAACTAAATTTATAGATGCCCTTGAACATGCGTTAAAAATGAAGTGGCAGTGGGCGGGACACACAGCCAGAATGCATAAAGAAAGATGGGCCACCATAGTCACAACCTGGAAAGGACCGAAAGGGAAAAGAAGAATAGGCAGGCCACTGACTAGATGGACAGATGAAATTAAGAGATTCCTGAATTCACCAAATTGGACTGAAGCGGCGATAGACCGCGACCGTTGGAAAGAACTGGGGGAGGCCTTTACCCGTGAGGGGTCCTAAACTAAGAAACGCTAGTAACAAATCTACAAAATAAATATAATAATGATAATAAATTGTGACGTAATAAAATATTTAATATAAATAAATAAAATTCTAAATATTATGTGCTTAAAACATTAAAAATAATATGTAAATTTTTTTAAAAAATATCATTATGCATGCGTGTATGAAATTGTATACCTAATTTAAGTTAAGGAATAAACAGGCTTTTTATTTTATTTTTATTTTATTTACTATTGTTATAATAATCACTTAATTCCAATTATTTTATAATAAAACTTGTAAACTGTATGTGACCTGTCTAAGAACATTGTAAATATGTCAAAAGATGAATAAATGAAATGAAATGAAATATTAAATTTTTTATGGTCACGGTAGGTTATGTGCTTTAAGTGTTTTTTCTGTCATGTTCTACTGTTTGTTTCTTTAAAAAAACCTAACATGTTATTTGATGTCCACTGCAGAACTCCTACGACGGTACTTCTCCATACGAGTACAATGGTGTGTCCAATAATGGTAGCGCGATGGGCTCCTGTCGGCTGCCTCCCAACGCGCCCGATGACCTGAAAGTAGCTCCGCCTTCTATGTAAGTCCTTGTTCATTATTTACCCTTACGAATTAAATAAAGAGTAGTACAGTTTTTTGTGACTCGTCCAGGGAAGAACTACCCCCATGCCGTTTTCTTCCGATAAACAGCGTTGCTGTGTTTCGGTTTGAAGAGTGAGGTTGCCGGTGTAAATTACAGGCTCATGAGACTTAACATCTGGTATGCTTCCAGCTGATGGACGCAGGGCAGTGCATCGTATGGCACTTTCTTATCGTGCGTGACTTACGAGGCAATGTTTTATCATAGGTGATGGTTACCACTTAACATCAAGTTAGCCATCTGCTTGTTCCATCAGCTGGTTGTATTAATAAAAACACCTTACACTATTCCAGCGATTCTTGTTTTGTAACCAGTATAGCAATCCTGGGATTAGATGAGCTGCGTTAATTATAAAAAAGTCCACAAATCAAAAAGCGCGAAAGATCGGTCGATATTGTATCTGCATAAAAAACCTATAATTTGTTATATTTTTCAGTAAAATGGAACCCCCGCCACCGCCGAACCCGACAGCGATGTCGGCGCAGAGTCCTCAACGGAACTCCAACTCTCACGAACACAACTCGTTGGACTACAGCAGGACTCCGGAAAGTAATTACAGGTACTGAAACCATATGACCACCTCAGAAGTAACCTAACATACAAAAAAAAAATCAAAAACCAATTCATAATTAGCAGAGTATAACGCAAAAAAAAACCTTAAAACAGTGTGACATATCTACTCTAAACGCATGTTAAAAAAGTAATCAATATCAACTGAGACCGAGTCCTTAACGCTGGTTTTCAACACGAACTTCAACAATTACCCTTAGTAAGAAATACATATCCTGGTCACGGCAACCCAAATTGTAACGCCCCTTATTTAGCTCTAAACCCCTTCAAAACGACCCGCCTTGGCTTCGCACGGGTGCACAGTGTTCCTCTATTTTATGCATGTATTATACTTATAAAGCTTCCTCTTGAATCACTCTCCCCCGGTTTCTGAAAGCTCGATTCTAATCAGCTGTCAAGTCACTTGCTATTTCAGCTTTTACTTCAAATTAGATAGAGTTAGCAAGTGACTTGACAGTGTGTGTATGTAGTGTTGATCGCGCTTTCAGAAACCGAGGGTAGATTTAAAAATCTAAGCATATAGGGTAGCGACTTTGTTTTAGACTATGTAGTGATAGTTATATTGTGCAACAGATCAGCCGAGAGCTACCGAGGCCCTCCGCAGCAGAACGGGCGTCCCAACATGAACGGCGGCGCGCCCGTCCACACGCGCGGTCCTTCGCTACCGAGTGTACCCACCAACGAACACGCCAAGTACAGGTATACTAAGCAAAAAACACGCTTTTTATAATACTTATTTATGAAATTAGCAGATGGCTTTAAGAAGGTGGCAAGTGTCTGGAAAATATACCTGCAATAAGACCGTCGACTGTTAGTTAAACCCAAACCCACTGTACTGGCTGTTTGTAACCTTATCCATACTGTCCTCAATCAAGTATTTATTTTCAAATAATTTAAATTACAAATTAAATGAATGTAACTATTTCAAATAATTTCTCGCTAGCACATTTCGTTATAACATTAGAATTAGTACGAAAACTGCCTAGTTATGGTTTTTGAGTAATAACTGTTTGGATTAAAATGAAACTTAGTTGTTTGTTTTTTGAAAAGTTCATCACACTAATATCATAAATGTGAAAGTTTGGATGTTTGTTACTCAATAACGGCTGAACGGATGTGGATGAAATTTTGCACAGAGATAGGTTATAGTCTGCAATAGCATAGGCTACTTTATATTCCGAAATTAAAAAAACGCGGGTGAAACCGCAGGGTGCAGCTAGTTTAAGATAATTAGTGTACTTACTTTAAGACCATAGAAAGGAGGAGGACTTCTAAAAGCACCAATAACAAAATGTCTTTGTGCTATCAGCGGAAGGACTAACTCTGCGTCACAAGCTGACTACTCAGTGAGGGGCGCGCCAGTCCCGCCCTACAAGCCAGTGCCTCCGCCCAAACCCAAGCACTACCGCCCGCCTGACAACCATCCTAGAAACGGGGTAAGGAATAAAGATACTATATAATTTAATGGTGTCGATTCTCATGTCAACCTTAACCTGCCTTTGAGTCAAATATGAAAGATCTTTTTCTGGGTAACTAACATGCCTAAATTTTTTTTTTCAGTTGCCTCAAATTAGGCAGCAACAATTCACGTGATGAGTTATTGCATTACATGATGACAATCATCATAATAATGCAACACTTTAATTTATTTATCACTAGCGACCCGCCCACGCGCCCCTGCTTCGCACGGGTGCACATATCATGCATGTATTATACCTATAAACCTTCCACTTGAATCACACTATCTGTTAAAAAAAACCGCATTAAAATCCGTTGCGTAGTTATAAAGATTTAAGCATACAAAGGGACAAGGGGACATAGGGACAGAGAAAGCGACTTTGTTTATACTATGTAGTGATAGTGATTGTAAATCCAAGATGGCTGCCACAAAATGACGGATTACATAGACTACGTAGTGTATTAGTATGTGTTAGTGTTGATTGTGTGTTGTCACCAGGGCATGGAGCCGGGGCCCGGCTTGCCTCCGGGCGGGACGCGCGGCTTCCCTCCGCAGTACTCGCACCAACACACGCAGTCGCAGCCGTCGCATCCGCCCACGCATCGCGCGCACAACTACCAACAGGTACCTATATATAAACAGCTTCACGACTTTGATCCCCAGGCGCGGTAGATATCCCTTCAGAACTCTCAGTACCTAGTACTCAAGATTCTTTGAGGATGTCTAAGTCAGAGGTACGTCCAAACATTACATTTGGCACATACCCACATTTTGCAGTAGTTAGTATTTTTGTATTTATTTATTTAAACATTACACATATTACACACTAGTTGTGCCCCGCGGCTTCACCCGCGCTGATTTAAATCTCGGTATTCCCACGGGATAAAAGTAGCCTATGTGTTATTCCAGACTATAATGTATCTCTCTGCCAAGTTTCATCCAGATCCGTTCAGCCGTTGCGGCGTGAAAGAGTAACAAACATCCATTCATCCACCCACCCATACTTACAAACTTTCACGTTTATAATATTAGTAGGATTTAGTATTCCATACGTGACAGGTCCGCTAATATTTATTTATTTTATTTTAATTCGTTCTTAAAAATGAGCATTATATAAATTCCAGAGCAACATGTACAGTGGACAGATGCCGTCTCAGTCGCCGCCATACTCCGGCCCGCCTTCGCACCACCGCGCCATCCATCTTCCCCATAACCCACATCTAGGTAAGCATACATTACTATTCAACAATACCTAATGGCCACCTACTTACGATTTTTATTATTATGAGCCTGCATCGTCCCACGGCAGGGCAAAGGCCTCCCTGGCTCCCTTCCTGTGCTATGGACGACCGAACTTTTATAAATAGGTGATTTTGACGACCTCAGTGGCGCAGCGGGCGAGAGTCCGCCTGCGACGCAAGAGGTTGCGGGTTCGATTCCCGCCACGGAACAAATTTGTGTACGATCTGCAGAAATTTGTTCCGTTGGTCTGGGTGTATATGTATAATAAAAAATATCTGTCTATGTAAGTATATAATGTATTAAGTATATCAGTCATCTAGTACCCATAACACAAGCTTTGAGTAGCTTACTTTGGGGCTAGATGATGCTGTGTGGATTGTCCAGCATTGTCCAGCATTGTCCAGCATTATTTATAAATGAATCTAGGTCGTCCCGCCATCTCAGTGTTGGTTTGCCGCTTTGCTGTTGTTAGGGGCCCGCTCTGTCGATGTTCTAGCCCAAAGATCGTTCGGCATGCGGCAGACGTGCCCAGCCCAGTCCTGGCAGAATTTATAAAGCCGCTCATATGTTATAGAGAACTAGTTGCGCTTAGTGTTGAGTAGGACATACGTGAAGCACCTCGTTTGTCACACTCATTCACTCAAAAATGTCCCGGTCCTCGTTTTCAATTCATGTACCACCTCATTTTTGTCATGCTCCATCCAGTCGCTCACTGTCTGACTGAGACGACATCGCTTGCGCGAGCGGGACGAACGAGGAAAATTTCATTGTAGGAAGTGAGTGAGTGAGTATTGTATGACCGAAATGAGGGGTCGTATCACGTTGAATGAAATGGCATCGTTGATCGTTGACGCTGTGTGACAGATTTTCCTCAATGACAAATGAAATTAGTAGAGCGAACTAGGACTAGGTACTTCACAATATGACATTTTGTACGTGACATGACATTTGAAGCATGACATTGTCCCACCTCACGAAATAAAACGTGGGCCTCACTCAAACTCATTTTGAAACCGTGTCCTACCCAACACTAGTTGCGCTTCGCGGTTTCACCCGCGCGGTTCTAAATCCCGGTGATCTGAAAACATTTATTTATACCATTGCTAATATCACTCATTGCTCAAAACGCAACGATAGCGCGTGCTAATCTTTCCTGTGGCGACATCTAGTTATTATTTAGGAACTAAAATATGTATTACAGCTAAATACGGTAAAATGCTAAATATCTGCAAACACCCGGTATTCCCACGGGATAAAAAGTAGCCTATGTGTTATTCCAGACTATAATCAATCTCTCTGCCAAGTTTCATCCGGATCCGTTCAGCCGTTCCGGCGTGAAAGAGTAATAAACATCCATCCATCCATCCATAATTATAATATTAGTAGGATAATGCCCCTGAATGGTAATGGCTGTGCTGAGCCAGGTACTCACTAGTTCTCGGGTCACGCATCGAACAACAAGAGTGCAGTATTTTTAAAATCAAAAAAGACGGTCATCTTTCAGATTTAGCCGGAAGTCGGGAGCAGCGGGGTTCAGCGTTTGAATTGTACCGGAAGCCACAGCACATGCATAACTTGAGGTAAAGCACATAACACCACTGACCATTTTCTATTTTATCGAAGAATCGAGAAGATAACTTTAGGATTTGTTTTTCCCATGATAAAATCACTCATTCGGCATTAACTTTTATCTCGAAATGTAAATTAATCATTCGATTCCCCATCTCTTATCTTGAAGAGTCAAATTCATCGTCTGTCATTTAGGCAGCGTCTTACCTGTCCTGCAGTAAAATTTGAGTTCGACTTTATGCCTAAGGCCCTTATTCATAATGGTCTTTGAGCGCGCCAATAGCGTACCGATAAGTCTGTTGTTGTCTCTTTTCGTTAGCATGAAACTGACACTGACAAGTATACTCTATTGAGCCGCTATAAAATGGCAGGGATTCGCTCTCGTAATTTTTATTATTATAATTACGTACCTTTATTATAAGTTCTTTCGTCGTAGGCATGTAATTATAAATTCAAAGTTTCCTGCAAAAGGTATCATCGTGCATGTTTCAAATGTGAGTCAGATCTCCATCTTAAATACCTTGTGTATACCAGCCCCTGTACAATTTGCCCTAACATGCAAACACCGATCGCTTCACATACAACTAACAACGTCTTGACGGGCCACAGTATTGCTATGGTTTTGTATGTGGTTTAAATATGTAACATAATCTTTCGGGGCGTAACTCTGCTCTCAGGCTGTAATTTGTAATAACATTTAGATTAGATGAGACAATTGGCAGTGCGTGTCTGCATTTTAGTGCAACTTGTTTAGTAAAAGCATATTGAATTATGTTGTCTTTTATTCTTTTAGTATTGTTTCTTATCTTTCACTCTCATTAGAAACTTTCATCTGTCCATAATTTTAGTGTATCTATTACCACAGTAGATTGTGTATGTAGTGTATTTATTTGTTTTGTACCGTTTTATTAGATATTCACTACGTAGGATTTAGGTCTACTCTCTGTGACGAATACTTCAATATGCTTTTGCACAGAATCGCAAAATTCACCTCTTGAAAATTGCCATTTTCATTGACACAAGCTAGATTCTCCGACGGTTGGAATGTTGCTGAACTTAGCTTGTTATATCATGAGTGCCCAACTAAGAGGGTGTTTGGTTGTGGGTTTCCGCAGTTCATCCGATGCCATGAACTCGAGTGTGGATCACGACGAGAGCTTCTCCCCAAAAACTAAAAAGAAATTGTCGAAAAAGCCATCCTTCATTAAAAACGCCGTACTCGATCTATTCCGTTCGAAAACTAAAAACTCCCAGAAGGTTTCTCGACAGAAGTCACTATGCGATAGTGACCTGCAGAAGAAACACCAGATGCCGATGCTCAGACGAGAGAAATCCGACCTTAGCGATATGAACACGCACATCCGAAACACTCAAATCAGGAACCAAATGTTGCAGCGAAGCAACTCTTCCTGCGAAAAGCCGGTTTTAAAACCGATCCTTAAACGACAGAGCTCGTTCTGTGACGAAAGCGGCTCTATTTGCACCGTCCGAGATTACGATGCCAAACCCGTATTCAAAAACCTGAGAAGACAAAACTCCATGTGCGATTTTGAAACCGAACCGAAAGTTACCCCTCTGTTGCGTAGACAGAACTCCCTTATAGAGTACAATAGGAGAGGAATCTACGGGCAGACAAACAGCTTTAATATGATTACCAAAATAGATCCAATCTACCAAAGACAGCAGCAGACGAAACACGAACCATTCCATCCTACCCAACCTCTACCTCCAGAACCTGTTTACCAAAGCAAAGATCATCTAGTATACGATCCTATACCTAAGCCCAGAAGAACTTATACCTCGTTCTATGATACCTCAAGCGAAAACCCTTACACGAGTAGATCCGAAATGTCCAATCAAAGTTACGAGAATCCTTACGGAAACAATACTACTCTTCCGATGCCAATTATGGAGCCTCCGTATGCTACTAGGGCGGAATGTTTTAGAGAAAACCCTTACGCTACCAGATCAGAATGCGTAAGAGAAAGTCCTTATGCTACCAGATCAGAATGCGTGAGGGAAAGCCCTTATGCTACACGGTCTGAATGCGTAAGAGAAAGCCCTTATGCTACACGATCTGAATGCGTAAGAGAAAGCCCTTATGCTACACGATCTGAATGCATTAAAGAAAGTCCTTATGGATCAAGATCAGATGGCATAAGAGAAAGCCCTTATGCTTCAAGATCAGATGGCATAAGAGAAAGCCCTTATGCTTCAAGGTCTGAAAGCTTTAAAGAAAACCCATATGCCACTAGATCTGAATGCGTAAGAGAAAACCCGTATGCATCAAGAAAAGAAATGATGTCAGAAAGCCCATACACAAATAAACAAGAGATCATGAACAAATCAGACTCTTTGTATAGTGATTCTCCTTACTCCAGTAAAGAACACATTTTAAGGGCAAGAACGACTCCTGATGGTTCTTACACAACTAAAGAAGAAATGCTACGACAGAGATTTTCAGAATCTCCGTATAATACAAAAGAAGAAATGTTAAAACAGAGAATGGAAGGGTCGTTTTCTAAAGAGCCTATTTATGGTAAAAGAACGTATGACCCCCCACCAAGCACCTCATGGACGGAAAACCCATACGCTGTAAGGCCAGACAGAAGGCTGATAACACCAGTCAATTACCCTGGTAGAGTTTCTCCTATTAGCAAATGCATGAGTGAGCCTCCATACGCCACTAGAACTGAGATGATGAACAGACTTGGACAGACCGAATCCCCATACGCTACTCGTTCGGAAGTGCAATCTAGCTGTTCTGATCAATATGAAAGTCGAAAAGAAGTTTTGGATGTTAGACATGATACACGGCCAGCTTCCGCAGAGTGTACTTATGTATCAAAGCAAGAAATACTATCTCAAAAAGCTGCTTTCATAGCAAGTAAAGAGTCAAGTTACGGGATTCGACTGGAAGAAAAACTAGAGATTATTAAACAGAGAAATCAAGCGAAAAAAGAAATGATATACCAGACCAGAAAAGAAATAAATGAGAGTGACTCTGCTAAAATAAGAGAGCCACTTTACGTGTCCAAGAGAGAGCTGAAGGATAGTGTGATATATGAGTCACACCAAGAAACTAAAGAAATACCAGCACCTGAACCGAAAAGCAGCAGCGTTTCTAGTGGGGACCTACAAGACAGTAGCAGTGCTCGAAGTAGTCCATACGAATTGAGTGATGCAAATCATTTGTCTCGAAGGGAACCGATCTATCAATCGAAAGCAGAAGCCCAGTCTGCAAAAGAAAGTGAAGCATTTCAAGAAATAGATTTCTCCAAACTAAGATTAACTGACTCTAAAACAGATACCGAGAAAGAGCAATCATTGAACTTGGAATGTAGTGTATTGAAAGGCGAACCGATATTTGCACCAAGACTTCACGGCAAATCTGAACACATTTCTAATGCATTGAAAGCCACATCCATCCCTATTCCTTACGAATCTACAACATCCATGGAGACACACTACGCGTCCGAATGTAGCATGAACTTTGAAAACAAACCGCAAAGCACTCCTTACACGTCACAAGATTTACAAGACAAATCTTTGAAATCAAATCGAACTGTTACATTCTGCGAACAAATACTAGAGAAGAGTGAAACGAGTCAAGATAATTCTCAAAGCATGTCGTCCAGCCAGAACGAAAGAACTATAATCAACAATCAGAATACTGTTTTGCAAGCGGTGTCAGCGGAATCATCCGGAAGCGATAGTAAACCAGACACGGTTCAACCCGACGGCCCACATACGACTTGGGGGATATTCGATAGTGAAGGAGGCGTGCTAGAAGATAGGCAATGGGGTGTTTCCCTCATTATCCCACCAAAGGCAATAGCTCCAGGGATCAAACAAAAGATCTACTTTACGGTGTCAGATCCGAGGCTGAGTCAGCGCGTTGGGGGACCTCCGATCGATACAAACAACGGTAATGCTTGTATAACGAAGCACGCGTTATGTAGAACTAGCCTGCACATACTAATTGGCCTTTAATGTTACGAGGATGGAATTTGGGAATGTTTTTTGGGATAAAATGAAAATAAGTATAAGGAAATCTAGGACTCGTGTAGATTGCGTACAGCATGTTTTGCATTGTATGGATTGTTTCTGGTAATATATGCAGTAATATTTACTTTAGTAAACAGCTATAGACCAGTTTGATTAAGACTACATTCTCATCACGCACATTGCAATATTTCGCTTAATCATACACATCTCAAACATATAATTATCACTTAGATCCTTCACAATGACTAACCAGATCATATAGAACATTTGTTTTTTTTATATTTGCGCAGTTTCTACAACACAATACACTCGTACATAGAAGTAGAAGAGAGGAGACGCCAACAGTTCAGCTTCCTCCATCAGACAATGGGATAGTACGTTTGAATTTGATTTTGGGCACTGTATATAAAGTACAACGTGAAAATACGTGTTTTGCACTACTTTTGTTATTATCTTGTACTTATCTTTTAGCAGTGTCGTGATGTTAGATCTTTTAAACACTGTATGGGAATTTTGGTCGAAATCTTTTGGTGGTCCGTATGTTGCCCGCATAGCGTCAGCTTGGTCTGCATTTTGTATTTAGTTAGCTTCGCTTGCTTAACAATTTGCATTAACGTGTGTTGCGATTTGTGTTTGTGTGTTCGAGTCGTTGTCTATTTTACCTTCCCTACTACTACTTAAATCACCTTGATATATTTTATTACACCCTCCTTGCACTTTTAAAGTTTATTTACTCAATAGTTTGTCATGGAAAAGTGTTGGTGTCGTATTTAGATTTATTTTTATCTGCTCTTATGTTTACTTAAGATCTTGAATATGAAAGAGCAGAGTTATTTAAATTTATTTGTTACCTACACCAAAGCTTTTTCAACACCATAACAAGTTCTAACCGCACTTTTAAAACAGGTGAAGCGATGCTGTCTCCACTAGTGATGTGCGGGCCCCAAGGTCTAGTATTTCTAAGGCCTGTGACGCTGCGTCTGCCGCATTGCGCGAACGCGGTCCCATCACTAGGTCTCACCATAAAGGCCACTGATACTGAAGCACATTTGAGCACTGACTGGGATCAGATACATCTTCCTACCACAACCACTTTGAACACTGTTGCGGTGAAGGTAGATCATTTTTAACTTGAAACTAAAACTATTGACTTTGTATAGTATCATAACTTTTTTTACATAATTTCGCCATCTTTTTAGCTAGTGTTAATACGTTAAATTTACTTGAAGATTTTTTAGGAAGATGTTGATTGAAAGCGCTGAATAGTACGGTTTATTCGATAAGGGTAAATAGCAATACTGGAGACATTTGAGTATTTAATAATTTAAGAATAAATATCATAAATACATATTATTGCATCAGGACCGATTTCAACTATTGCTGTTTTAGAAGTTTTAACGAGGTATTAAAATTAATGTTTTTGTGTACCTGGATGATTTAAATTACCCACCAATAAAAATGCTTTTTGAGGAGTGGTGCTAAAATAATGATTACGAATCTCTGAAATGACGAGCTTGAAAATGAAAAGTCATGAGTATATGATTGATTTGACTAGTAATAAAATGAATGACGAATGACTGTGTATTGACTTGGTATTGTTATTGAAAAGTATCAATGCAGGAATTGTATTCTTATATAGACTAAAGACACTTCAGATATTCCTAGCTTTAAGAATGCCTTACCATAACGTAGTATATTTTAGTACATAACTAGTATGTCTATATTATTTTTAACACGCAACTAATTTGTCTACTGGAATGTTTAAACATTGTAAGTAAATTGGCTTCCTTATATTATAATGTAGAGTTGCAAAATCTAAAATTTCGATTGTATGAAACTTTTTAATTTAAGTCATTTTAAATCATGTATACTTAAAGTCATAATCATACGAGTAATTGTATATTATATTGTTATAAGAAACTTGAATCTGGGTTAGATTCGATGATTAAATTTTTTATCTACTGAATTCGATGTTTCATTTAATTTCATATCACTCTACCTAACTAAAACAATATCAAACTATAAGACCTTAGACACATGCTCACAAAGCACAGTTATTATCATCTCTATGATATTAGGTATCCTGCACGTACCTACTTACTATGGCATATTTAAAATTGTTGTGTCAGGTACAGTCGTAATGCTGGAGTTATAGATTTAGTTCTCAGTTCTACGTCCAATAGTTTCTTTTTCAGGCAGCACAGTAGTTAAAATCAAAATGCATATCCATATCATAAACACCTTAATAACGAATATAACAAGGATTTCCTACGCTGTAATCGCAGTGTCACGACATCTCGTTGCCCACGGAAGCTTCTGTAGACACCTTTCAGCCTCTAAATCCATAAAGGTCGAAAGCCTACCTACTATATATGTACCTGCCTAATTCTTTTTTTTTCTTATCTTCACGCACACAGACACCCCTTCTAAATCTCATAAGTCCATTCCATCCAAAGGTTGTCTGGTAGAGATCGCTATTTAGCGATGAGACCGCCCATTATACTCTGTAGTTTTATAGTTTGTTTTTTGTTATATCCGTTGTGTGCACTAAAGTATTTTCTATCTATCTATGTGTACAATATCTATACAAAGTAAGCAAAAGTAGGAGGTATATCGTAAAAGGACTTTTCAACACAGTTGCTCATATAGTGGCTCTACGGTCACCGCAATTTGGCCCAGAATGACACCCATTATTCAAACTAATAATAATAATAATAATGAATAAACTGTGACTTTTTCATTGCTATAACCCACTAGTGAGTTTTAGATTTTTTTTAAATTTTATTGGTTGAGTTGTTTTGTTCCTAAAAAAGTTTTTATTCAAAAAAAGATCGTGTTCAATAGAACAAATAAATTAATGTTCCTATTGCTTGCTCATTCCATGCAACTTCTTATATTATAGATAATTGTAACTCGTACGTGTTTAATCAGTAAAACATTTACTCAAATGTAACTTTTGTTTTCTCTGTAATGAAAGAAAAATTAAATTCCCAATTTTTTACGTGGCAGAATAGTCGCAAACGCGCAAGCCCTATGCGCGGAAAATAAAAAAAAACCTCATCCCTTTAGTCTGTGGCCGATCGCAATGCGCGCGCTTATGAAAACTGATTAATTTTTCCCGCCGAAGCGAAACATTTCTCACAACTCGTTTTCAGTGTTGAAATTATAGTTATTTATTAATTAAAATGTCTACAAGTACTAGTTACGAAGAAAATGATTTTTGTTGTACACCGCCCAATTTATGATGTGAAGCCCTCAATGGCGCCTCAGCGGTAATCACCAATGTGCCACACTAGTACCATAATGTACTATTGAGCCCTGGGCCCGCGAGGGTATTAATGCATTTTCTCACAATCAGAGTAGGTATGTGAAGTGCCGGCGAGACGACAGATACCTATCAGTAACATGAACACTAAATGAAATTGTCATCATGGAATTTACATATTTCGTAAACTGGTGATGATAACTAGTGCTCCTTACCTGCTTGAAGAACCTGCATAATAATTTTCCCATACATTCACATAATGTCTGATCTATGACAGACATGATGCAATTTGAAATAACGCACATTCCTAACAGCTTGAACCAAAGGAAAGTCAACGTTTATTTTATTCGAGCTGCTATATTCTACACCTTTATCTCCTGTATTACAAGACTGCGCTGTAAACTAATTAAGTTAATTTGTGGCATACCTAGTTTGCCTAATAAAATAAAAAAAATACCATTTTGCAATCTGCAGATATTTTAGTACGGTTTTTGTCCCTTGCTAAAACACACTATGGTTTACTATGTCAAGACTTTAAAATCGCCGCTGTCGATATGTAAAAACAGTATCCAACCGTAAATCACAGTCGCATTACACTGTAGATGTTTCTTCTAACAGTCGCATAGGCAATAAAACCCTTTTCAAGTCCTACAAAGCAAGATAAAGGGCGATTTTACAATGAATACCTCCGTAAGTACTTATTAATGTAAGAGCGAACGAGCAAACTGAAGCATCAATCGCAGCCTAATAATGCGCTGCACTGAAGATGACACAACAGCGTTGCACGTCACGTACAGTCCGTGACAACAGCACTTTACCTAACTTCTTGTCGTGTGACTAATATCTTTCGAAATAGTGTGCTGAAAGGATTTTAAGTGTGCCTCAAGGGGCTCCTTTCGAGGAATGAATGAATGAATGAAAAATTCTTTATTGTACATCAAGATTTACAAATAAAAGAACACTTAAAAATAATAATAAATTATAATAATAAAGTATTAGGTACAATGGGTGGTCTTATCGCTGAAAGCGATTTTTTCCGGGCAACCTTGACACATGTTATAGAACTTGTTATGTTTTATAACATGCCGGCTTCCTCACGATGCGATGTTTTCCTTCACGGTTCGATAGTACTGGCATTACGCACATACATTTTTGAACAGAAAAACTCATTGGTGGCACGACCGGTTTTGAGACCTTAGGATCGGAAGGCGGGGCTGCTACCACCATACCAGTGAGCTCATCCTAACCTACTTAACTTAAAAGTTAGCTTAGAGCTTTTTAGAGCTTTGGAGCTTAGTGAAGGAGCTGGTCCGAGTAAGTACAATTACCGCCATACAGCAGCTGCTGCCTACAAATAGCGATATTTCTGTTCCGATTTGATAGGTAGAGGAAGCAGAGGTATTGGCGCTCGCCGGGTAATACCGCTCACCACAACAACTTGTGGAATACAGTGCCTTGAAACACAGCGAGTACGTTGCAGCGCAGTGGTTATGAAGCATAAGAGGCAGCCTCTCTAAACTTTGACTCTAAACCTGAAAATTGTATCATTATTTTAAGACAAATGAAAAAAATTAACAGAGAATTTTTCTATAAGGTGTTCGGCATTCCCCTGCTTCCTCTATGCCTAGATAGCGGTGCAATGCCATCATTGATAAAAGGACGCTTTATACTTATTAATCTTTTCAAGTTATCGCAAAATATATTTAAAGTACTTATACACAAATTCAATTCCCTACGATAAGACAAGCTTATTTATTTACATGTAAAAGAGTTATATTCGCCAGTGTACAGAAGTAAGGGACTGTATGCGATCGAAGCTCGGTTATTATTCGAGGTAAAGCTATGAATTCGTGTCGCTACGGTTTCGCAATCCGTGTCATCTCACCGGCATGGCATCGGCACTTAGTTCTATGATGACCTGGATGGTATAATATGTACTATTTCCATGAATAATATTGTTCAGGTATTTAGATGCATCTAAGTACCTCTACATTGGGTACAATATGCTCTCTTGATAAGAAAACAGAGATCCGCAAAATATGTCGTTATTCATTAACCATTACTGAGATATATAATTCTTTATAATAAAACATAATGTACATGCGAGCTTAATGCTGGATAGCATTATCTACCAGTTAACCTTTGTGAAATGTTTTTTTTGGGTATTTTTGAGATACAGCTAAAGCAAACTTATTGATCTACCTTATTCTGTCGACTCTCGACTCTGTGTTGATATTTCCTGGTTGACTGGAAGAGATCGCTCTCAGCGATAAGGCAAATTCAATTTTGTTGTCTTTTTTGGGTTCCGTACCCGAAGGGTAAAACGCGAACCCTATTACTAAGGCTCCGCTGCTTGTCTGTCTGTCCGTCACTAGGCTGTCTCATGAACCGTGATAGACAGTTGAAATATTCACAGATGATGTATTTCTGTTGCCGCTATAACAACAATACTAACAAACAAAATAAATTAATTCTATTCTATTCTATTCTATAATGGTACGGAAACCTTGTGAGCCCGACTCGCACTTGGCTGGTTTTTTATAAATAGGTTCGTTAGTGGTTTTATATCTTAAAAATTATGAAAAGTGTGTGTGAGGTACTTAGACAGTTGTCAGCCCCTTAAATCAAAATAGTGAGGCAGTGACCTCATAGTGTAAGTTCATCAAAACTAGCAGATTTCCTTTTAATTTCCTACAATTTTTCCTGCTCCCTTTATAAGTTGAATACTGAGAGTTCCTAAAGATGTTGGGAAACTAGCAATTTATTTTTAAAGTATGTACCTAGCTATTTTGACTATTTTGAATATTTGACAACCTCTGTGGCGCAGCGGGCGAGAGCCTGCCTGCGACGCTAGAGGTTGCGGGTTCGATTCCCGCCTTGGGACAAATTTGTGTACGATCTGCAGAAATTTGTTCCGATGGTCTGGGTGTTTTCTATGTATAATAAAAAATATCTATCTATGTAAGTTCTTCTTCTTCTTATCGTGTCACTAGTTTCTTTCGAAACAGTGTGGTGAAAGGATTTTAAGTGCGCCTCAAGAGGCTCCTTTCGAGCACTATCTATGTAAGTATATAATGTATTAAATATATCAGTTATCTAGTACCCATAACACAAGCTTTGAATAGCTTACTTTGGGGCTAGATAGTGCTGTGTGGAATGTCCAGCATTATTTATTTATTATTTATTTATTATTTGTGTGTCGTTTTATAGTCGTAGATATTTGTTAAAATCGCCTACTTAAAAATATTAAGTCACACAATAACAAAGTCGACTGGCATTGACTTAATCAATTCTCAGGATTGGATTAGCCATAAAAACCAGATTCTACCGACGATATTGGTCTATTGTATTATTGTGTCGACTAATCAAATGATTAGGATTTAACTACAAGTGGCGAAATGCACAGTTCTGAAGTATAGGAAACCGTTTTGTGGGTCAATGTCGATAAAATCTTTTACAGTCGAGGGAAGTTAAAATACCGATAAGGAGGAGTAGCATTTATTTTCGTCCATACGAAAATAGGCGCAAATAATAATGATACACGTCCATAATCTGTCCTATCCTATCCTATCTTATACACAGTACAAAAGACTTCAACGCGCTTCTTCCCCTAGAACCAATATTTTTGTGAGAATAAGGTAATAATTATTATTATTTTCGCATAAAATTGAATATAAATTTATTATTATTATTTATTTTATATTAAATATTATGCGAAAATAATTATTATTATTACCTTATTTTCACAAAAATATCCGTTCTAGGGAAACAAGCGCGTTGAAGTCTTTTGTACTGTTTATAAGATTTCGGTGGACTGAGACGTGAGTGCTAGGTTATTATTTTTTTCCGTGTTTTTTATTATTTGTATTATATACTATGTATTTATTTATAGGTGCTTTAATCTATTTAGGTATGTATGTATACGTAAAGGTTATATGTAAATGATTGTTAGCTTATTTTTATTTGACATAAGTACCATTTCATAGACAAGTATGCGTATTTGCATACGTATTTTAATTTATTAAAAAATTGGAGCTTCTGATAAATCTAACTTCCTGGATTCCTACCCGCTGCTGAAAAAAATGCTTCAATAGCCAGACTTGCGTGTCAGGTGCCTGTATATTTGTAAATGCTCCATTATTGGCAATTACATGTGCTAGTGTGTGAGTCACGGTTTTCTCTCATAGGTCAAAATTAAATCATATCGCTGCAGGCAGTGACAATTTGGACAGCCATATTGCTCTAGCGATTAGGGATTTATGAATATTTATGAGGCTAGGCTCTGTATTAGATCATATTGCTCATATGCGTCATCAAATAAATAAATAAATAAATCGATATTATCGTAACGACTCGAAGGTTATGCTTTCGCGTTATTGGTAGTATTTTTAGAGTAGTAGAGCTCTTTGTGGAGTACTACCACCACGCCTTTTTCTGCCGCCAAGCAGAGTTGCTGCGTTTTGGTTTGAAGAGTGGTCGCCGGTGTAATTACAGGCACATGAGGCTTAACATCTGTATGCCACAAGTTGATGGACGCAGGGCAGTGCATCGTAGGGCACGTTCCTATCGTGCGTGACTTACGAGGCCGTGCATTATTATAGGTCATGATTACTACTTAACATTAGGTGGGCCATCTGCTCGTTCCATCAGCAAGTACTATAAAAAATTACAAAATGTGTAGAAGTTGTTTGAAGGTTGCCTGCGTCTTAAGTGAGTTAGAAATAGGAACTTTTAAAACAAAAATGTCTCATTTTTGTAAAAGTTAAGATAAAGTATTGTAAAAGTTAAAGTTAAGGCTGGCTCCAAACAAAGAACTCTCAATAATCCATACATTTTGAAGTTAATTAGCCATTATGTATTCAATAAGTCAATATACATAAAAACGTGAGTTTGTTATATTGTCACTCTAAAATAACCACTGGTTGCATGCAATGACTTATTGTAAAATGTAATACTGGCAGGTACGTAGGTACAAGTACCTACTAGCCGATATTTTGACTTTAGACAGTACTAGTAGTGCCCTGCGGTTTCACCCGCGTACTTTTAAATCCTGGTATTCCCACGGGATAAAAAGTAGCCTATGTGTTAGTCCAGACTATAATATATCTCTGTGTCAATTTTCACTAAGATCCGTTGAGCCGTTCTGGAGTTATAGAGTAACAAACATCTATCCATCCATCCATCCATCCATACTTACAAACATTCGCATTTATAATATAAGTAGGAAGTAACTCTGAAACTAAGTCTGGACTGGAATATTACGGAAATGGATTTAAACATTGTCATAAATGTTGTCAATGAAATTAATTTATTATAAAAAAAAACTACATCAAATCCCTAGAAATCAACAACTGCAAAAAAAAATATTTTATTTTGTCACGGGTCATAAATACACAATATATAATATATATTGTGTATTTTTTTTAATATTTGTATTAATTATTTAACATGTCAATAATACAAACATTTAATTTTGTAGTGTCACCGACACCACATATTATTATAGTATCCATTCCGTGTTACCTACTTGACATAACTAAGATGTTCATAGATCTCCGTGATAAAACCATTAGGTATAGCTAAAGAAAAAAAACTTTCGAGGTACTTGTTAGGTTTCTAACATATTCCTTTCGCAAAATTGAATGGAACCACCGGATAAGTGGTTTTCACTGACCTACTTACCTTGAGGTCAAAGAACACGCAGAATATTACTTATAAATCCATCAAAATAGGTACCCACGTGTCGTCTGAACTTGACCTCTGCGCACGATTTCTGCCCATCATTAGGCGAGTACATCACTTAGGTAGGTGCCTAATTATGGCCAAATTGTGCCATAAACGCTTTATCTAACCGCTTTTATTGGAAACTAGTTGCGCCTCGCGGTTTCACCCGCGGCGCACATTTAAATCCCGGTATTACCACAGGATAAAAAGTAGCCTATGTGTTATTCCAGACTATAATCTTTCTGCCAAGTTTCATCCAGATCCGGGCAGCCGTTCCGGCGTGAAAGAGTTACAAACATTTATCCATACTTTCGCGTTTAAAATGTTAGTACCTAGTAGGATATCAAGAACTTAATGCGTGTTTTTTCGTGACTACGTGGCGTGGTTAGGTGGTGTGGATCTCGCTCGTGTGGAGTATTCGTGGCCAGATATTGTAACCATCATCATCAGAACACACCATCAGCTTCAGAAAGTTTACTATATTTATATAATCCCCTATGACTAGTGGCTCTGGGAGCTGTAGACCTCGCGAGCATACTAAAAGTGAGCTATTTGAGGAATGTAATGTGCAAGTGCATTTTCCGTTTTGTGATTTATTGATCTTTTTGATTTTTTTTGCATCATCTTGTGTAGAATGAGGTCCTTTGTGTTTCTCTCAAATTTGATTGAAAACCATCGATTGTTTGATGAGCTATCCTGTTCATCATGCTGAAGATCCTTATCAGATCTTCGCCAAACTTTTATGAGACTAACTTATAGTTACTACCTTTCAAATAAAAAAAGAATAATCGAAATCGGATCTCATTTGGTGGAGATATCCAGTATATCAAATAGCCCTTTTTTGCCCCTTTTTTGGGGGAAGTACCCCTCCAATCAAAAATCCCCGACGACAAAAAAAAATCTAATAAGTCATATAACCTGTGTACCAAGTTTCGTCCAGATCGGTTGAAAAATGCGACCTGTAGAGGAGAACAGACAGACAGACATCCGGACAAACGCATTTTTGGCCAATGTGGAAACTGAGACGCTTCGCTCGCTTCGCTCGCTCGGTCAGTTAAATAGATGTCAATTTATTCGTACAAAAATACAATGTACATAACTTAGACACACATTTTTTTTACATAACTTGATAACATAAGATGCAACTGCAGCTTTGTCAAAACGGTGATATTCATAGGCCTATTGAAGTTACCTACATATGAAGATATAGATAGGTATTATCTAGAGTTGGTAGGTACGTTGGTACTATGATGACTGACGGGATATCTACCGTACCTGAAACCTTTTTTTTATGATTATAATCAATGGCAGTGCGAAAACTATAAATATAATATCAAGAAGAGGGGGAATTCACGACTATATCACTTTTAAAGTTCAAGTATCTTGGCTGAATTGTCATGTCGATCTGAAATGAGATCGAAACATGAATTGAACTAATACATTACCTACATGGTCTTCTGATTATTCTCATTATTTTCATGGTCTTCTGTATGGATTAGAAGACATGAATAACTGCAGTCTGAGTCCCGTTAACACGGATTAGCCAAAATAGTCGCGAACGTGTAGCAAAGATGACATTGCAAGCGTCCCTACTTTAAAATTGGCTAAGTTCTTGCTCAATGAGACGTGACCCCGATCTGGTTTGCTGCTTATTACCTCTATAGAGGCACAGATGGATCTGGATGCATCAGGTCGAAAGATGAAGGTAAAATGAGACATTTCGATATAATTAGCCGTTGCATATGCTTAATTATAGTTGACTAGTTGTGCCCCGCGGTTTCACCTACGCAGATTTAAATCTCGGTATTTCCACAGGAAAAAAGGTAGCTTTTGTGCTATTTCAGACAATAATCCATCTCTCTGCCAAGTTTCATCCAGATCCGTTCAGCCATTCCGGCGTGAAAGAGTAACAAACATCCATCCATCTGTACTTACAAACTTTCGCGTTTATAATATTAGTAGGATAGGATAGGATGGTATTACTACGATAGGGGCAATTTCTCAACCATTCTCTTATTTACGAGACGGCTGAGCACTTGGTGGAGCCTTCCAATCGTTAGTTCGTGGGTTTGAAACCGGTCGTGCACTGTGGTACACAAAAGATTATTCTCAGTTGGAGATCGAACCCACGGTCTACTGAAAAGACTATTCCACTAAAATATATTATTATGATCAATACGACGACCTCAGTGGCGCAGCGGGCAAGAGTCTACCTGCGACGCAATAGGATGCGGGTTCGATTGCCGTCTCGGAACAAGTTTGTGTACGATCTGCAGAAGTTTGTGCCGTTGGTCTGGGTGTTTTTTTATGTACCTATAAAAAAAATATCTATCTATGTAATTGTATATCACGTATCATATATCAGTTATCTAGTACCCATAACACAAGTTTTGAGTAGCTTACTTTGGGGCTAGATGATGCTGTATGGATTGTTTTACATTATTTCTTATTATATTAGTGTACTTACGTAGGTAGACTAGGTAAATACCTGGGTGTCCTAACAATCACCACATACCAGCGCTTCCGTGCTTGGGAATGCACGTAAAGCTATCAGTGGCGCTGGCGGCTCCAATACCCGCTAAAGGCCCTGATCGACGAACGAGTAAAACCACGGTCTTATGGCTCGCGGCAGAGTTCTAGTCCGTCCGTCGTCGCCATAAGGACTAGAGCTTTACCGACGAGCCATAAGACCTCGGTTTTACTCACTTGTCGATCAGGGCCTTAAAACTCTTAGTTATGCAGTAAAATAACATGGCTTTAGGGAAAGGTAAATTTCTCAATAATTAAATCTCGGATCAATCAAAGAGATCAATTACACTGGGTGCCTATGTGGGTTATTTTATTAGGTACACACATACAGATTAGGTACACAAAGCCAAAGATAAATAACTCTTACTGCAAGGACATAAAAGCGAGTATAATGAGATTATGGGTATCTGTGTATTCATAGATTAGATGAGTATATCCATCCATTGCCTTAATTGGACATAATATTTAATGGTATATATTCAATAAGGCATATTTATAATTCAAATAACTTATATTTTTGATGAATAAATTATCTAATCGTAGTTACCAATCCAATGCTGGATTAAATGGCCTCGAAAAGTATATGAGGAAATCCGTAGGAGAACCAAGTTAGTCTCAAAATAAAATATACATAGTCTAAATGTATAAATAACCGATACCTAAATTAAACCTTTCATACAATGCATTATGTATTTTCGATTTCAGGCTATTAATTTTGTTCGATCATCGCTTAATTAGGTACATACCTACGTGGATGCTGCCAGTACCACCGTATCTGCAAGCTAATTCCATTTGATTGCGAATATCGATATTTATATCTTGATATCGTATCGATATTGTTAAAACATCCGCATGACAGGCAAGAGACAGGCTTATAGAGAAAGTAGATAAACATACTTATTTTTTTAAAGAGGTTATTAGGTACAGAGTGTTGCAAAGCTACATCAAGCTAAGCTACCGTTGCGTTTGCTTTCAAAATCTATAAATAATTTTCATTTTTTTTTTAATACAACTAGCTGATGGAACAAGCAGATGGTCCACCTGATGTTAAGTGGTAACCATCACCTATAAACAAAACATTGCCCCGTAGGTCACGCACAATAGGAACGTGCCCTACGATGCACTGCCCTGCGTCCATCAACTTGAGGCATACAGATGTTAAGCCTCATGTGCCTGTAATTACACCGGCGACCACACTCTTCAAACCGAAACACAGCGTTGCTGCTTGGCGGCAGAAAAAGGCGTGGTGGTAGTACTTCCCCGGACGAGCCCTTCACAAAGAGCTCTACTACTCTTCATTCAGGAGTAAAAGCTCTATCTCGTTCGCTATCGCTGATAACTATCTCTACCAGGTAAACATGAAAAGGTTGACAAGATTAAACATTAAAATCCGAATTATCCAGTCATTCCACTCCAACAAACCAGCTAAAAAACTGTAGATCATTTCACCCACAGTTTTTAGCTGGTTTTAATCGAATACGAAATCCATTTTATAAAAAACAAGTTGTCAGAACTCAGAATAGGTGTACCTGTCTACTACTGTCCTTATATTTAGCAAGAATGCGGTCTATGGTGTACTACCATTATTCTGCTCTTGAAAACCTTAAAATAATGGGTATACAGTAACACAAATCTGTTATTTTGTGGTTAAGCTGTAAAATAAAGTCTCTGGTTTTAACCGAGCTACATCGTAAATAAGTGAGCTTTTTGTTTACCTAAGCTTTGTTGAATTTCGTAAGCTCTGAAGATCTAGGGTACCTCTAAAATAATATACGTAGTACGGTCAGCAAAAAAAGTAGATTAATATTTCTGTTTTGTTAACTTATAGGTCATTATATCATGAAAACATAACACCAAAGAAACATAAACCAACTTCTATTAAAGTTATTAACTTTACTTGAAGATTAGCCTTCAGTCATAACCTGCAAACTGAAGTTGCCATATCATATTTTTTTTGATAAATTCGGACGAAAAATTTTTTTTGTCTCATAGTACGAGTATAATAGTTAGCCGCAGACTGCATGTAACAATGAATCATCACATCTTGCCAAATAACTCAAAAACCTCCTGAATACGAAATGATGGTAATAGTATTTTTGAACATCATTAAAATTTGTATGATTGAACATCAGATTTGGACATAAACGAGAAATATTCTGACCTTACAGATCAAAAAGCGAAGTCAGTTTAAGGAACCGAGTTAAGTACCTAGATATCAACAAATCTAACTCCTTTTATTTCGTGATAAATAAGACGTAAGATGTTAATTGAGAAGGTTTTTTCATTATCATTTTGATGAAAACGAAACTCTGTAACTGCCTAGGTTTAAGTAATGCATCGTAGGGCACCACGGAACAGAGAAATACCTAGGGCACTTTCCAATCGTGCGTGACTTGCGAATGCTTTGAAGTGATGGCTGCCAATTAATATCAGGTGGACCATGTGCATGTTCCAGCAAGTACCTGGTCTTCTTCTTCTTCTCTAGAGACCGACGATATTGCAAAGATAGCGGAAAGTCGGTGGATTGTGAAGGTTCAAAACGTTCTTTCTGAAAACCTTTTAGTGTCTGGATACTAAAATAATAAATATTGAAAGCGAGCGACGAGTGTGACGATCTTTTGTATGTTCCATGTGCTGCAACAAAGATAAAATTTTAATAGAAAAAAATTATTTTAATTCAACCATACACATTATATCACTTAAAATCACTTTAAATACTTTCACCACACTGTTTCGAACCAGTGACACAAGAAGAATAAGTGACGTAACAATTACTTCGATTGGCTTAGCAAAACTTAGTGTCCCTGCTAGTACCCCAAGCTAGGCGGTACCCCAGCTTCGTGGTACCCCTGCTTCGTGGTACCTCACTGGTAGTGGGTACATATAACCCAGTGCTTGCCTCTCCCGCTGCAGTCCGCGACATTGAGCGTGCGCATCGTACATTCTCGGTGAGTTAACATTGTTTATGTGGATTTTGAATTCGACTTCGGTGGTTTTTGTGAATTGAATTACGGTGAACCTCACTGTTCGCGACACGGTTTCTACTGAAACTTCTGCGAGCGTTATCGTTTTCTTGTTAATATTGTGCCTTGATTTGTTCCAAAATAAACATATTTTGATTTTTGATCCGGATTTCGAATTTGGGATGAATTTTGTGAGTGAAATTCTGATGAACGTATGATGTATGACGTAGTAGTTTTATCATATTTGTTCTGAATTTTTTTACCAATTTAGTACATTTTACACAGAAAAAGTATTTACGAAATGTACTAATTACACATGAAACGCATCTGAAGGTTGCGAACGATCCAAGGATAGCTCGACTGATCCAAATTAGTTTTGTTACGCTTATGAGTTATATACTTAAGATCTAAACAAGAATATTGACAGTAAAAAGTTACTAACATGTTGAAAAAGTATTTTAGAAGATCGAGCTTTCAGACGCCGAGGGTTAGCGCGCCGCCCGGCCCGTGCCTCAGCGATTTCCGCCCGCCCACGGGTGAATAAAAAAAAATACACTGTAATTAAGTTTCTTGCCTTTTAATAAAAGTATATTAATATCTGGTATACCTACAAAAAACCTACAAAAACCAGTATTTGGTATTCATTCATTCATCCAGATCCGTTCAGTCATTCCGGCGTGAAAGAAAAAAATTCATCCATACTTAAAAACTTTCGCGTTTATAATACTAGTAGGATGTTCAAGATCTAGCCATACTTTAGTATTTTACCAACTAATAAATAACTTATTTCATAAGCAAATTTTTTTAGTTTTGGCAAAAAAAATTGTTTCGAAATATTAATAATCGAAAATTTCTCCTGTATTTTTCCACTGTTTGAGAATGGTAATAAGCTATAAAGAAAGTGCATATACTGACAAAAAAAAACCTTAATGTTTTTGTCACAACATTTAAAAAAACTTGTAAAAGTTACTGGGTTTCAACCAGGTACCTGGACCAAACACAATACTTACCTGAGTATCCATTATTTGACCGTGGTAACGTAAGCTTAGTCATGCAGAATAGAATTACCGAACAGCTAAAAACTTTTCAAGTTCTCACCAATATCAGCGTTTTAATTTGTTCTCAAAGCAATAATTAGCAAGCTATGTAACACGTAAGTGTGAACGTAGAAAGCGGACGTGAACGTGTCACTGGTTGCAATTGTAGAATCCAATGCATGTAGGTACAAGCATAATTTATTACAAAGATAATGATTGGTTATTTTTTCGATACTAACCGCTGGTTTATAAAAATCGGCTGTTAAGTTACTTGCTATCGCTATCTAATTTGAAGTTAAAGTGGAAATAGCAAGTGACTTGACAGTTAATAAACTTTGATTGAGCTTTCAGAACCAGCAGTATGACAAATGAATATTAAGTTTAAATAAATAACCTAGTCTTAGTTCATCGCGTGAAAATAATAATTTATCAATAGATACGGCAGTTAGTTAACCTAAATACCCTATTAAATATTAAAAAATACGAAAAAGAAATAAAGTGGAAGTAAAAAATTTACGAGTAAAAAATTAAATAAACACTTTCGAGCATACTCTGAAGTACTGTCTGAAAGTGTCTTTAATTTTTAACAGATTATTTTGAAACAGCCTAATTGGTTACTTTTAACGCTTTCATGATCCAATAGCTTGAGCGAGGCATTATTAATCTTAGAATGTTCACATTCGCCAAACGACAGTTTTTCCGAACCGTGTCGACAATGCGTGTTTTTTATCGCAGTATGAACAATCGTAGATTCTATCTGGTCGCCAGCAATAAAGTATTATATTTTTAATTATTCAATGGGGTTTCGTGGGTATTGAAATAGGTCCGATTGAAATTGGGTACTTTATTGCCCCTTCGCCCTTGCCAATACGTGGAACACGGGCAACACGTCTTCTAGGTCTATCTTATATAATTTAGTCACCGAAATATCGCATTGTAATATTTATTTTTATGTATGGAATATTAACTACCTACTGCAAAAGGTATGTGTCAAATATACCTAATATTTGGACCTACCTGACCTATTTGACGACCTCTGTGGCGCAGCGGGCGAGAGCCTGCCTGCGACGCAAGAGGTTGCGGGTTCGATTCCCGCCTTGGAACAAATTTGTGTACGATCTGCAGAAATTTGTTCCGATGGTCTGGGTGTTCTCTATGTATAATAAAAAATATCTATCTATATAAGTATATAATGTATTAAATATATCAGTTATCTAGTACCCATAACACAAGCTTTGAATAGCTTACTTTGGGGCTAGATAGTGCTGTGTGGATTGTCCAGCATTATTTATTATTTATTTATTATTACCTCTGACTAATCTATGGGGGTATAGATGGCAAAGATTTTTTAGTTGTTACTTAAATAAAGTGGAAGTAAAAAATTTACGAGTAAAAAATTAAATAAACACTTTCGAGCATACTCTGAAGTACTGTCTGAAAGTGTCTTTAATTTTTAACAGATTATTTTGAAACAGCCTAATTGGTTACTTTTAACGCTTTCATGATCCAATAGCTTGAGCGAGGCATTATTAATCTTAGAATGTTCACATTCGCCAAACGACAGTTTTTCCGAACCGTGTCGACAATGCGTGTTTTTTATCGCAGTATGAACAATCGTAGATTCTATCTGGTCGCCAGCAATAAAGTATTATATTTTTAATTATTCAATGGGGTTTCGTGGGTATTGAAATAGGTCCGATTGAAATTGGGTACTTTATTGCCCCTTCGCCCTTGCCAATACGTGGAACACGGGCAACACGTCTTCTAGGTCTATCTTATATAATTTAGTCACCGAAATATCGCATTGTAATATTTATTTTTATGTATGGAATATTAACTACCTACTGCAAAAGGTATGTGTCAAATATACCTAATATTTGGACCTACCTGACCTATTTGACGACCTCTGTGGCGCAGCGGGCGAGAGCCTGCCTGCGACGCAAGAGGTTGCGGGTTCGATTCCCGCCTTGGAACAAATTTGTGTACGATCTGCAGAAATTTGTTCCGATGGTCTGGGTGTTCTCTATGTATAATAAAAAATATCTATCTATGTAAGTATATAATGTATTAAATATATCAGTTATCTAGTACCCATAACACAAGCTTTGAATAGCTTACTTTGGGGCTAGATAGTGCTGTGTGGATTGTCCAGCATTATTTATTATTTATTTATTATTACCTCTGACTAATCTATGGGGGTATAGATGGCAAAGATTTTTTAGTTGTTACTTGCCGCAAACAGATCATACCGATGCTGTTTTTTTTTAAAACCGTTTGTACTGCACGGTATAGGGCTCCATTCTCTTCTCGCGATCCAGATTTAATATGCGTCGACACAACACTTTACGATTTTGATCTCCTGGCACGGTAGATATCCACTCAGACGACCTAAGTGGCGCAGCGGGTGAGAGTCAACCTGCGACGCAAGAGGTTGCGGGTTCGATTGCCGCCTCGGAACAAATTTGTGTACGATCTGCAGAAGTTTGTTCCGTTGGTGTATAATAAAAAATATTTATCTATGAAAGTATATAATGTATTAAATATAATCAGTTATCTAGTACCCATAACACAAGTTTTGAGTAGCTTACTTTAGGGCTAGATGGTGCTGTGTGGATTGTCCAACATTATTTATTTATTTAGATCTCTTGGTAACAAGTACTAACTCCAGATTCTTCGTCGAGCCCAATAATATCTCTCTCAATTATCTCTCTAAAAACCGCCAGCTAGACGTACTTTCTCAAAAAACCATTCACATCAAGATCTAGGATAATACTGATATATAATAGAGATAAGTAAGCGTTTTGTCCGAAATAACGGTATTTAATTTAAACTGCGGTCCGAAGAACAATGGGAGATGTAATCGTAGATCTTTTTGCTCGTTTCCCAAAGTACCCGTAATGCATTTTCTTCGCTCCTCGAGTTTATGCAAACAAATTCATGATTTGAATCCCGAGGCACGTAGATAGGTACCTTTTTTTATTTGATAGGCTTTTCAAAAAGAACTTTCTAGCCCCGAACTAAGCATAATAGCTGTAAATACCTGTAATGCATTTTCTTAGCTCCTCGAGGTAAGCAAACAATTGATGATTTTAATTCCGAGACACGAAGATACCTTTTTTTTAATAGTAGGCTTTTCAGACAGTACTTTCTAGCCACGAACTAAGCAAAGGGGACATGGGCTGTAATATTATAACTAAATAGCTGATATAAAACGTTTTTTTGAGATACCAAGGAACAAAAATCTATGTTTGTAAGTTTTTATTCATACTTTGCGTTGCGTTTCATCTTCTAGCCAGATTCAACGTACCTACTTGGTTACAAAAGATCCAAACTTCATTACTACTTTACTTTTTTGTATGAAAACGTCAATTACTCAGGTATTTTCAAGGAATTTGAATACAAGAACAATATTCCTTGGGTATTTCGAAATTGTAGTGCTTATTGCTATATTGCATATGGGTAGTATGCTGTCAAAGAGTATCAATAAACGTAAGATATTCTAATTCAAAGTATTCTCTAAAAATTCCTTTCTGTCTTCCAAAGATCACATGGCCTCAGGATGTGTGATTAACTGGCCACTTACGGATATATGTGAGTATGAGAGACAGATGCCCTATACCACTGAATAAATAATAGTACCACCACGTAGAGACGGCTACCTAAAGATGCATGCATTTTATCTCTCACAAAATAGTAAAAAAATACAAGACTCGAAAAACTAGCAAAAAGTTTTATATAAAAAAAGTATTACAGCAAAGCAAAAAGATATATTTGCGGGCTCTTGAAATCCCTTATTTTCAAAAATGTTGCCCTACTTATTTATTTACCATGCCTGGTGATCAACGTCGTGATTTGTTTCTGTTATTTTTTTTTATTAATTTTAATTATCTATAAATAATGTAGTAATCACCAAAAACATGCACCTAAATGCTTATTGTAGTACAGTGGCAGCACCAGTGGTTTTGAAAGATACATACGAGTTTTGTACACCTTAGTGCAGCCGACTGTACCTATAGGTACATATTCAAGAGCCCTGTAGCAAACGTCCCGAGTGAAGACTAGGTCACGCTAGACAAAATGACGTTTCTAGTTCTTCAAAGACATGTATTTTCGTAAGGAGTAAGTACGTACAAGTCAGCGTCATTATCAGCCGGACGTATCCGCTGCTAGATACAGGTCATGTAATATCCCTTCAGATCTCCTAATAGGTACCTTTCTTCTTTTCCTTTCTTTCAAAGAAAGAATCAAAGAAGATTCTTTCCTCCTTTCCCTGTGCATTTTCATAGAACTGTAGAGCCCTTTTCATCCACTACTACATAAGTATCAATTCTGTTGATGCATTATCCTAAACTAACTTAATCAGACAGCTCTAAAATTGTAGCTATCCTTGTCGTTTCGGTCTATTAGATAGGGACGGCGATATTTTTAGTGCTGTCAAATTAGGATAAACTAAACAACAGAATTGACATCATTGATTGGTTCCAAATTCAAAAATACTTTTTGCCTTGGACATTCTGGACGTCATTTTCTTTCATAACGATTTACAAGTAAATTGTGAATTCTGTTTGTTACATTTTATTTTTATTAAAGCGTCTTATGTACCTCTTTTAAAAATGTTTTTTGTGTTTGAATTGGGTATAACGCTCGTAACAAGATAAGTTACTGATATAATTTGTAAATATGTCTATTCAGTCTATGTACATTCTCCTATTATATACCAGATACCTACGTGAATAGACATTATGTGCACTGTCAACCAATAATTGGTAGGTTTTGTGTAGGTACCTCTTCAATGGGCTAGTGTCTTTTGTTTGTTCGATATGGGCAAAACCAAACAAGAACTATTCAGGCATTGTGTTTGCAAATAAAACCAGCTTAGATTGTTCAGCTAATGTTCAACAACACTTATGTTATCATATTAGGTGCTTTGAAGGTATGTTTGTTATGGTGCGTTGGGGTGTGTTTAAAATAAATTCCTGAATTGCAACCCCTAATGTGGGGGAAACTGTGGAATTTTTTTTTTGTTTATTCGCGGAGTTGTAAATAATAAATTTTTTTAATAGGGAATTTGAAGATGACCATGTTAAATATAAATTTTGGCTTCTCAGTTATTATCCAATTTATTTACTAATCGAGGGTATCACAATTTAAAGAAGCAATAATGGTGCGAATGGGTGGGGGAAGGCTAGGTCGGTCGTCTCTAAAAGCTACTTTAGAAGTAAGAAAGAAAGAAAGAAAGAAAATACATTTATTCAACTACACAGACACATTACATAATGATAGATATACAGAAATTAAGTTACAATTTTACTTAAAATATACTACAATGAAACACAAATACAAATAATAAAAAATAAAAAACTGGAGAAGTGAAATATTATAGGAAAGAAAGAATGAAACATATTTATTTATTTATTATTAAATATAAGCCAATGGATTTAGGGGATAGTGGTCTGGACTTTGTCTGTATAGTTAAAAAACCAAGACTCAGCTTTTTTGCCTAGTCTGGAGACCAGGCGCTGTTACTTACCAGTAGCTTATTATATTATTTTAACTTTTTTTTATTTGTTTCAGGTTTAGTTAGGCTAGCAGCACCAACACCATGCTGCGTTTGTCAACGTTTTGCAGTAAGTATCCTGAGCTAACAGTTAAACAACTTCTCGCAGACACTTTGATATGAATGCACTGAATTTTATGTTACATAAATCACATTACAAAGAGTTCGGCAAAAATATTATTACTAATCAAAAAAGTTACATACATTACATATTTTTATAATATAACATTAACTTTACTTATATTGTGCATTCCTTCAGTAGTTTTTTCTTTGGCGTCATACTCGTATTTGGGTTCTTAGAAAAGTATTTGGAATAATTTATAGGCCCATAATATGTTCTGACTCTGACTGACTCCATAAGTACTAATATCAGAGACCCCGTATGTACTAATAGGTACGGAAGGTATTAACTTAAATAATATAATATATGAAGGTATATTTATTACTTGGATACTGTGGATCACGTATTCGACCTATAGAATGCGTACTTATAGTACAGGAGCTGACCGCAAGAACATCTACGTTAGTTGGTAATAGGATCCGCGCTAAAATAAAAGTATCTAATAGTAGTTAAAGCTTCAATCAATCCAAAATAAAAATTATTTCAGAAATTTATTACCGAAAATTGAATGCTTTTTTCTGTTTTGTGCCATTAGTTGATGGATTCTGGGCAGTGCAGTAGTGTTGATGGATTTTCAAATCCACCAACAGAACGATCTCCTTTATATCGAGCGTGACTTGCGAGGCAATGTTTTAAGGCGTTGACAACACCTAATTTACCTCTCACTCGCACGATTAGGTATTTTAAAAGATATATAATCACTAAAACCAATTTTTAAAAATCACGAACAACCATTTTGTGTGCAATCACATTGCACACAGTTTGGTAAAAATTTCATTTTGCTCGATGTAAGTTTTATTACTCAAAAGTTTGCTTATGTACGAAAACTACGAAAACATGTATCGATCAAAATGATTTTTTTTCTAAACTGTTCGCAATGTGATTGCACACAAAATGGTTTTTCGCGATTTTTCGAAAATGGGAGTAGTGATTTTATATCCTTCCAACAAGTCAAAACGTGCGAGCGAGAGTCACATTAGCTCATGTCTTCACCTTTATAAAGGTGCTGGTTGTACCACTTAACATCGGACGGGCCATCTGCTTGTTCTATCAAATATAGTATAAAGGTTTTGTGATTGTTTAAGACCTAGCATCACATTCACGAATTTGCGCATGGGGAATGGAGCTTATAAAACAAAACTCGATTATCAAACCTACCTTTTAAATACCTACGTGATATGATTGTTCAAGGGGCAAGGCTTCAACCAATGCTGTGATTTTTAGCAGGTATATCAAAAAAATATTCTTGATTTTTAAATGAACAATTAAATTGGTATGAATGTAACGTTGCGGTTCTTGCGGTTAGCTCCTGATCATGAGCAGTCATTACACAAAATGACATTGCCTCCTGACCAATTTCACTACTACTACGGAACTACCTAATAAGATATTTCATGATATGCGTAGGATCCATAATCATCCATCATCCTCATCATCAGCCTAGAGAAGTAGACTGTTGAACTAGACATGATACACAGAAGTTAAAACAAATGAACGTTATCAAGACCAAGTTCTCCTATACGCTTTTTCGCGTGGAATTAGTAATCAATTTACAGCTAGCATATGAACGCCCTCTGAATTTGACTTTTCAACAACACCTGGTGCCTCTCCATATTTTTTTTTATCATTGATTGTTTTTCTTTCAAACCTTTGAAAAACAGATGTTTCTTTTTCCACTTGACCTCATTTTGACTCCTAAATATCGTAGATCATCATCCGGTAGGTAGGTATAAAAGATATTCCATTAATGCACCAACCTAGATTAGACAAATCAGCATAATTTATTAATAATGTAGGTAAATAGCAACAAAATAGGTAAATAATTTTCTAATAAGGAAGGTACATAATCCTATTAGATCCTTTACAACTGATCGTGAGCAATTTAAAATAATTTAAATAGGTATGTAGTTAACCATCCAAAACAATGGCAACACAATTATTTGTATAAATTAGTTTCGACATAACCCATTAGCGGAGTAGCTTAATGAGTATTACCTACACTTGTGAAGTAAATTGATGGAACAATAGATATATAAATAGATTTTTTATAGTTACGATATGCTTGTATATACGCTGAGTCCATACCCATTTGCTGCTGCAGCACACACTTACGTACTTATTGTAATAGATACCTATCTGATTATCCTTTTCCTTTCTTTTATTGTTGTGTATAGGTATGTGCTTTTCTTATCAAATAAATGTATGTCTATGTCTAAGCGGTGATGGGCTTATTCAAAGTTAAAAAGAATTAATTCACTTGCATCACAAGTACCACTTTGAAACCTAGCTGAATCGTAAGTATTATATCCGTCGCTGTGTTTCGGTTCGAGGGGTGCCAAGAAAATTCCAGGCTTAACCAAATGGACGCAGGACAGTGCATCGTAGAACACGCTAGTGTGACGAAGTAATGCCTTCTTATTTATGTGATGGGCTACTTCAGACAGTATATATGTTATACTTGCTAAAGTAGCATAAAAAACTATTTGCTTCGCGTGAAATAAATTAAACTTTAGAAAATAGTTTTAATTTTTAAATGTTCGTGTATAACGGATCTTCCTTTTTGCAACTTCTCACCCAATCTCTGAAGAAACGGTGTCACAAACCAAGTAAATTAGATCCATCTCACGTTATCATTCTGCAATGCAAAATGAATTGTAAGGTACTGAAAATACGGGTGTAAGTTCCGCAAATCTAGAGCAAAGTTTTCGTTTGCAAGGAAGCTTCCTAGTTTCATTGTTCTATTTTGAAAACGTGACGGCTAACCACGACTGATGCCGAGCGGTGAGAAGTAAGCTTGTGGTAGAGAATTTCATAAAATCACTTCCCGATTTGGGAATGAACATGCGAGGATTTGAAACATCTCATCATTTTGTTAGGCAAACATCGATCAACTCTTTAAGTAGACGTGATGAGTAACTTGCTTCGGGCAATAGTAAAATATTCGAATTACCCAGCGCAGTAGGTTGTACAAGGAGTTTTACCAATTGGACGTAGGTTTTTTTATAACGCGGCAATGCCAGCTTTTTTTTTATTCAAATGTGCATAATTTTTTCAAATAAATTTTTTTCTTGCAAAAAAGTTTGATTTTACCTACAGTTTTCCTAAAAACTTTTTAAAGGAAAACTTGTTATGATGAAATTACATGTTTCTGAACTGTGTGCGATGTTGCACACAGCTTGCCAAGAGTATATAACTTGGTCAAATTGATGATTTTTCATAAATAATTTTAGTGATGTGTACGAACGGAACGAGAAGTAGTTTGTCGAGGGTCAGCCCCTTAACCAACTTCAACATGAATCATCATGAACGAAACGCCTCTGTGAATTGCGAAGGGTCCCATTACGAAGATAATGGTCCTTCAGACAAGTGCGCTCTGCAATTTGTTTATGAAAATCATTACAATTAATAAACAGATCTAAACAGGTCATTTTAAGACTTCGTTTCAACACAAAGGTTATGTTTCTTTACAAATTACTAAGATGAAACATAACTTTTTGTCTGGAAATAAACACATTCATCTGCCTAGTCTCTAGGCTCGACCGTTCCATGAAACTTACGTCATGCTTACGTACTGTTCTATAAATAAATAAATAAATAAAAGTATACCAAGGAATTTGAATACTATATTCCTTGGCAAGTACCGTTCTTAACGATAGCTTAATTGACATTTAGAATCGTCAAAAATTCGTTAAAAATGGTTTCATGTTTCAACAATGGATAAAACCATTTTTAACGAATTTTGACGATTCTAAATGTCAAAATAAGCGATCGATAAGAAAGGTACTTGCACTGCTGGGAATGAAATAAAGATACTGATGAAGACGTAATACTAATAGTAACGACTTCGCGAATCTGCATTTCACACGCTCGTAACATCCATAAAAACTGGTAATAAAATATAATCATTAGAATAGCGGTAGGCTAATCGCTCCGCTTGCATAAATGATGGTGTCCTAAGAAACTAGCTACAGTCGGCATAAGTAGCTATTTAACGTGAGAGTGCGCTAAAAGCTCTCCAATATAAAAAAATCTTCGGATATGATCACTGGATCTGTTTTATACAATGTACATTACTACATAATAGAGATTAGTGAGGATGGACAACATCTGTTAGGTACTGTTAGCAACATAGCTTTTAACTTACCTTTTTTAATTTGTTTAGTAATTTTGAGTTCTGTTATGTAATTACGGTGATAAAATAACCAATCATTTATATTTCATTAAGTTTGAAATCACTGATAATTTCTTTAATACAATTGAAGATCGACTCATTCACAAGACACTTTCAAGATTGTCTGTTATGTGAAGGACAGAGGGCCTATCACGAGTTCCGGTGCCGACCGCGATCGATCGTAGATCACGCCGATAGATACCGCATTTTTAGGAAATTCAATATTATATATTATTCTTATATTCCTAATAAATTCTTATTATTTTTATCATTATTCCTATTATAAATATTACATATTATTCGCAATATTTGAGAAGCTTCACTTAAGCTTCTCAAAGAATACGCTAGATGCCGTTGTTTAATTTCCTTGAGATTCGGTGTAGATCGTTGCGATCCACGATCTATCGCGGTCGGCACTAAACTCATGATAACCCCTCAGGTGCCATAAGCGGAAAAAAGAAGAAGAAAGTTATCGTATAAACAAGTACAAATGATCGCTGGTCTACCAGATTACCTAATTGAAATTTAGCTTTCAGATTAGCCTATGAATCAAAATCTTAACTAAGAATATACTTTCAGTTCCCCGAAAACTAGCTACATTATGAACAATCGTATAATTTATTTTTAGCCAAAGTATGACGATGAAGGGTGTACAATCCGCAATAGCTTAATGTTATCAGGCTGTTAAGTAGCAGACTGTACATACAACAGTGTCCGCACTGGTAGGTCTATTGCAAAACTGGTAGCATCAGTTCACACCGAAATTACTCGCGTGAGAAGAACCGACCGGAGGCAATTTTAAACGTCCTCTAAACCGTAAGGGACTGAGGACAAAGATTATTTATACACAAATATGTTGGTGGATATTACACACAGCATAATCTCCTGATTAAGCTAACTATACTTTTGTTTAGATTTAGAGATCGTAAAAAAATTGCTTTACTTATTTAAAGGAACATGCAGCCTAACTAATTACTGATGGAACAAGCAGATGGCCTGCCTGATGATGTTTGGTAACCATCAAAGCATTGCCTCGTAAGACACACTCGATAGGAACGTGCCCTACGATGCACTGCCCTACATCCATTAAATTGAGGCATACAGAGTGCTTGTAATTTCATCGGCGACCAAACCCTTCAACCATCATCTTGAGGCATACAGATATCAAGCCTCATATTCCTGTAGTAGGTAATAATAACACTTCAAACCGATACACAGCAACGCTGCTTGGAAAGGGCATTGTGGTGGTACTTCCCCGAATGAGCCCTTCACAAAGAACTTTACTATTACTACTACGCTCGTTACTATAAAAAAATAAGAAGGTTCTAGAAAGTAAGAATCATTAGATTACTGAGGTACTTTGTCTTCCTAATTTTTTTAATCTCTGAAACCATCAGTGTTCCCACAAGGAAACAAGCGCGTTGAAGTCTTTTGTAAAGACTTCGATATTTGGTTTCGTTTTGACTAATTCAGGCTTATGTTTTATTTACCTACATGTTCATACTATTCTATTCAAACGTTAAACATCACAACTTGAAATTGAAAACACTTCCGTGTGAAGCAAAATGCATATCTAGCACCCCTCATATTTACAATAAAAAAAAAATATTGGTATATAATGCACATTGAGTAATCCTACATTATAAACGCGAAAGTTTGTAAGTATGGATGGATGTTTGTTACTCTTTCACGCCGGAACGGCTGAACGGATTTGGGTGAAACTGGGCAGATAGATAGATTATAGCCTGAAATAGCACATAGACTACGTTTTATCCGTGGGAATATCGGGATTTAAATATGCACGGGTGAAACCGCGGGTAAACTAGTTATACAATTGAGTATATTACGTTGTACGAAGTTATACGACGCGACGCTGAATGTTATATATTTTTTAATAAAAAAGAGTGGATCTGAAACACGATGATATGTAGCCCAACCCACAGTTTTCTCGTCTCCCGTTTCTCACTGTCTAGTACGAAGACCAATTTGTAATTCGCACCAGTGCGCCAGGTCAATGGGAATGTATTCGCAGATAAAATGTTACGTGTTCAATTAGCCATTTAAGTGACCAAACGTTGCTCTACATCACACCCTGAGGCACAATGGCGAGATGACATCGCGTGGGACGATTCTGAAGAATTTACACAGAAAACTCATTACATAATGGATGTTTGTATAAAGTAGTGCAAAAGAAAGAAATAAACATTTATATATTTTTTAAGATGAATCTCTCTCTGGCTCTCTAATATCTTTATAATCTCTCTCGACATACAATAGTAGTAGATTTTTTTGTTTTTAATTTTTTTAGGCTTACCTACACTGTGTTATTTTTGAAAGATATTAATTTTTGGATTACCTTTTGTATGTTATTTATGTATTTTCTTCTCATTTTATTGTCATAATCCCCACTAAGTTGAATGACAATCTTTTCTAGTCTAGAATGTCAATAAAAAATATCAAAAAAGTATTCAAAATCAACTGTTTTTATTACTTAGATACGATAGAATTAAAATATTTCCAACGTTTATGTATGATATTAGTCATCCAAGAACCTACATAAACATTCACACAATTTAAACTACAAAAAAATATAACGTATATGAAGATGTTTTTCGCATAAGTCGCCTGCTACCGCCGACGATCCTGTATAACATGTACCTAGTGTTTAATGCTGGGTATATGATTCGTAGGGTATATTATGTTATGATAAAGTGTGTGAGTGTAGCTGACTGTACCTACAGATACAATATATGACTTTCAAATGGCTTAAGTCATATACAAGCCTATTCTTTCAAGTTTTAAGACTTACTTGTCAAGTTACACGTCGTAGCGTCGTAGCCTACGACATGTGCCAACCTACTACAGTAACCCAATGCCCTAGTTGCCCTAGCTAGCCTATCCATCTGCTTTATGTGTGAATCAGCCCCTTCGATCACGTGGGACCAGTCTTCGAGACATTTTCGCAATGTTAGTAATGAGGAAATTAAACGGACTATCTGATCGTGGAAGATACATCACTGAATAGGGTTTATGGTGGGATCTCATTCTATGTAGCCCGTTTAGTTTGTTTGCTGCGTAATGTGCCTCCGTAGTATCCGCTGTTTTGTGATGATTCAGGGTATGTGAAGTAGAAAGTAGAAGAAATTGGTTTGAAAAACCAGGTACCTTACCTTCCTTTATTCCTTTATTCTTTATTGTACACAAACTGATTTACACAAAAAATACATAATAGTCATGTACAAAGGCGAGCTTAACCCTATATAGAGTTTTCTTCCAGCAAACCTTAGAGGATAGAGCGAGCTGATTATAGTGGTGGGAAGGTGTACAACATACTTAAAAGAAAAACATTAAAATAATAGGACAGAAATCCTAATAAATTATATATAGTACCTTCATTCATGTAACGTCAAGATAAATTTGTCTCGTGAATTGAATTAGCCAATGGCTATTTTGTAATGATAACCACTTACATTTTTTTTCCAGTGATACTGGCATTAGCAGTCGCCCAAAGTGGATACGAGTACAACAAGCCTGGGAAGCCATTCAGCCAAGGACAACAACAAGGTCCATCCTCAAACCGCCCTGGATCCGGTTACCCGTCTGGACCTGACCCATCTTCCAACCAACCTGGATCAGGATATCCCGGTCCATCAGGGCCCAGTGGCCCAGGAGGATACCCCTCCACCACCCCTTACTCTCTTCGGCCACAAAGCGACGATTACTCTGGACCCGGGTCTACTCCAGGTTATGGGCCTGGATCTACCCCTGGATATGGATCTGGGTCTACACCTGGGTATCCTTCAGGACCGTCGGACTACTCTAGTGGACCTAACTCAGGCTACCCAGGATCTGATGGAACAAGGGGACAATCAGGACCAGGGTACCCAGGACAGGGACCCTCGTACCCCGGACAGGGCCCAAGCGGACCAAGCGGTCCTTCCAGCAACTATCCTGGACAAGGTAGTACTGGACGCGGGCCTCCATCAGGTGGTTTTCCAGGAAAGTCTGGGCAGAACTACCCTGGTCAAAATCAGCCGGGGCAGAATTATCCCAGCCAAGGGTTTGGACCAGGCGGTGAAAATTCCGGAGCATATGATGGTGGTGACTACTCAGCTATCCCTGGAACACCCGATATCGATTATCCTATCCTGACAGAGATACCGCAGACAGGATTCCGATGTGATGCTCAGGCTTACCCGGGGTACTATGCCGATACAGAAACTCGCTG
Source organism: Plemyria rubiginata (assembly GCA_963576535.1). NCBI lineage: Eukaryota > Metazoa > Arthropoda > Insecta > Lepidoptera > Geometridae > Plemyria > Plemyria rubiginata. Next base: position 7,517,287 of record OY754926.1, read on the forward strand.
CCAAGTATTCCACGTTTGCGCCAACAATAAAACGTACGACTTTCTCTGCCCGAATGGAACCATCTTCTCTCAACAAGATTTTGTTTGCGTTTGGTGGGATCAATTCGATTGCGGTGGCGCTCCAGAGCTCTACAGAATTAACGCAGCCATATACGATGCCTCAAACACTGTATCCAATCAAGGTGACTTGTCAAGTTTCGGTGATTACAATCAAGGACCACGTGGAACTTCCTACCCTGGAAGTGGTGGACCTGGAGCAGGATATCCAGGCCCTAACGGTTCTGGTAGACCTGAATACCCCGGACCCGGTGAGTCAGGATACCCTGGGTCTGGCCCTCAAGGACCGTCTTCAAACTACCCCGGAAGCACAGGGCCACAGAGCCCAACATCGAACTACCCAAGCTCAGGTTCTTCAAATTTCCCAGGAAGCTCTACTCCCTACCCAGCTAGCAGTGGACCATCATACCCCGGAAGTACCGGATACCCTAGCTCTCAGGCACAGTCTGGTTATCCTTCCGGCCCTTCAACACCTTACCCTAGTAGCTCACCACAAGGCCCGTCTTACAGTGGAAACTCTGACCCATCAACCAGATTTCCTAACACAAGACCTAATGCGGGTTATGATACACCAGGGTCAAGTTACCCTGGAAGCCAGGGCAGCCAAGGCCAAGGTTACCCATCTGGAAAACCCAATGGACCAAGCTTCCCATCAAGAGGCAATGGACGGCCCCAGCAACCTAACAGAGAGTATCTGCCACCAAGAAATTAAGTTGAATTTGGATTCAAACTATCTTCAGACATTTCCAGTAGGTCTATTAGATAAAGGGATACCCAAAGTAGGTGTCGCCTTCTGAGAGAAAGTTTACCAGAAAGAAAAACGTGTGATAAAACGAATTAGTTTCGGATAGATCAGTATTTTAGAATAATTTGCGAGTGGTCTTTTTATGGTGTTGTCATTATTTTCTGTTAATCCATAACATCCCACTAAAAAAAACGTTGATGAACGAAAGAGTTGGTGCTGTCCATCTTATAGTTATAAGTTTTGCTTTAGAATTGATTTTACTGTTCTAAGTTTAAAAAAACTCATTAGGTAACCTACCTACCTAGTTATCAACCGAAAGTTACCAAAACTAGTGTTTCTGATTAATACTTTTTTTAACATATATATATTAGTTTTAATATAATATAACACTACGATGTAAATACACATTTACTTATTAAAATAAATATATACGAGCAGAAACCGTTTATTTTAAATTCCTTTCAGGTATCACAGATATTCTTGCTCGCGCCTTTTGCTTGTTCGACACGTACTTCGCGCTGAAATTGACCACGTTTCTATGCAACATTTCACTAATTTGCTCCAGTTCTATGCATGCTTGTGGCAACATATTTCCTTCCAATAACACTCTCATCAATCCCGTCTGGTTAGGCTTCTTGTTAACGCTTTGGTAGAACAAGACTTTTTGCAGTTTCCTTAGACTTATAAAAGACAGCTTATTGTAACACAAATTCAAGTAACACAGTACCATGTTTCCTATACAATGACAGCAACCATTTGCGAATTTAGTAGAAGTTGGGAGGAACGGGTCTTTGAAAGGACCCATAAGTTCACCAGCCATAATTTCAGCTCTGAGGCGCATGCAGTCATCGTCAGTCACACTACTATTCATCTTATCTTTCTTACTCTTACTTTTGCTTTTAGCAGATTTCTTACTTATCATACTGAAGTCATCCAACGATTTAGAGTCCCATTGCGTCAAGTATTTCAAGTAAAGGGCCTGTTTCGACTTAAGATATGTCATATGCCTCAGCCGGTTCGCCATGGTTTCATCATAAGTCAGAGGGAAATCTATTAGTGCGTGGAAAATGTGGTTGGCGCCGTCATCGCCTATTCGATTGTCGGCTAAGTTCAAATACCGCAACTGCCTATTATTTCTGAGAGCTTTTCCTAAATGTTCAGCTCCGGCATCTGTTATGTGGTTAGACGATAGATTTAGAGTTGATAGTGTAGCCTCAGCGGGCTCGGAATGGCGTAATTTGGATGCTATTTGTTTACAAACGTCGTCGTCTATATTACATCGACAGAGCGATAAGCTAGCCAGTTTTGATTCAGTTTCCAACAAAGACGCGTAGTTGCCTTGAGGAACTGCTGAGCCATCGAGACAGACATCAGTGATAGTCGTGAGTGAAAGAAACTTGCTAATTTCGTACACCGTATACGCGTTGATGCGGCATCCCTTTAAGACCAACTTGGTCAAATATAGATAATGTGGAACTACAAGTCTTAGTATTTGCATCAGTTCCCTTGGCACGCGAATTTTGTGCATACGTATCTCGGCCAGCCTGTTCGCGTCGTCGTACAATGCTGATATACTAATGGAGTCCTCTGTTATGATGGTTGTCCTCGAAGCTGTCTCATCTGTTTCTTTGTCAGAATCAGGTGTGGTGGCAAGCTGCTTGGCGTACGCCGGGGCAAGGCTTATCCGTTTGTATTTTACTGCACTTTCTTGCTTTAATAGTTTTGCATATTCATCTGGAAAAAATAAAATTTTAAGAAAGCTAACTCATATTCTAATTTTCGAACTTTTATTATCATTTCTATATCATGCCTTGAACACAAGTAGGTAGTCCAAACGCAGCTTATTTGATCATGCGAAATAGGGCAACCACTTTAATTACCTACGCAACGTTCAGCGCGTTCACCATTTGGATTGGTGACCACAAGTGGCAGTTTCATCAGAACGAACGCTTCCGTAAGTACTTTGCATGTAGTTGGCAGTCGTTAAACCATGGAGGGAACCTTCAGACGACCTAAAACTTTCGTTACCAAATGGCAATACCAATAGGCAAACTATGAAGTTATAAAGTGATCCTGTTTTCTGATGTTAAACAACTAGGCTATTATCATACAATTCAGCCTCCCTATTTTCTAGGAATTATATAGAGCTTATATACCAACTCCTGCCATATTCATTATGTCGTCGATAAGTTTGAGGTCCGTCATAAACCTATACGAGTGTCATCATAAATTTTAGAGCACTGGTGGTCTAGTGGTAGCGACCCCGCCTTCCGATCATAAGGTCGTGGGTTCGAAACCGGGCGTGCACCAATGAGTTTTTCTGTTGAAAAATTTATGTGCACAATGCCAGTACTCTCAAACGGTGAAGGAAAACATCGTGAGGAAACCGGCATGTTGTAGAACCTAAAAAGCTCTGTAACATGTGTCAAGTGCTCGAAAGGAGCCTCTTGAGGCGCACTTAAAATCCTTTCACCAAGAATCTAGTGACACGACAAGAAGATCATAAATTTTGCTCTCGAGCCCTTACCTGAATGAGATTCTCGTTTTACAACTATCTGCTGACAAGAGAACTTTTTGCATGCAACTGCTATAAAGTCCCCGAAGTCCATCAGTGGCTTCTCATCTACAAAGCGGTTTTCAAGCTTCATAGACTTCATCGATCGCAGTGACCGCACCGACTTCACCGACTGGTTTTTCAGTTTTATATCATCCATTTAGAAAAAAAAACAAATAATAGCAAATTAAATGATAAAAAAAATATTAAATTTTCCAATGTAAAAGCTTGTACAAAATAAGAGAATGTTGATTTTCTTTGACAGAAGTCATAATCTGCCATGATCTGTCTCGAAAAGTCAGGTTATCAAAGAGTACCTATACCTACATCACTAACGATGAATCATAGCCAGCGTGATTAGGTTTATAAATCACCTTGCAACCTGAGGCTACTGATTGTGCTACTGATCTATTGCAGTACCTAGGCTAGGCCTAGGTAGACAGGAACGGAATTAGACAGCAGATATAATAAATAAAGGAATTTTTATTCAGTGGTAAAAACGAAGAAAACTAAAATATGCACTTTACTTAACAGAAACATGATGTTACCTAACTTACCTATCTAAGGTTGGACTTAAAACAGCGCAAGACTTAGCGATGACTTACTACGCTAGCTAATCTTAGGCAAGGTAATTTCTTTCCCCTTACGAACTAAAACAAATGACCAAATTATTAAACTTGTCGGTTTTCCTACCCTTAAAATCTAAAACAAAGAAATAACTTAACTACATACTGATACAGGTAGGCTCTTCTAGGATTTTCTAAGAGCGGTTAGGTACCATACATTTAGGACCTATTTACCAAAGCCCTATTATTTTGGTTAGGAGCAACCTACTACTTTTTTTTGTTTTACAATTTGATCGTTGCCATAAATGACCTTCTTCAAAAACATTTCAATTTGATCGTATTCGATGCATTGGGTTGGAATATGATTCCCATCGAAAACTACCCGTAGCAATCCCAGTTTCAGGTTTAACCATGCGATTCTGATTCTGATATTTTAGGACCCCGTAAATCTTTTTAATTGACATGAAGCTCAAGCTGTTGTAAGCCAAGTTTAAAGAACATAACACCATGTTGCCTTTGGAATGAGAATAATTATCTTTCTGCACAACGCTATCTTCGTCGTAGGGGTCAATAAATTTCCCAACGATATCCACAGCCATAATTGCAGCTATTTCAACAGCCGATTTCTCTTCTACAAACACGCGGGAGTTCCTTTTCGACTGTATATTGGTATCTTCTTTTATAAGCTTCAAGTTCTTGGCTTTAGAAGACCTTCTTGTAGTACTGCTGCCGGCCAGCATACCGGATCTTCGTTTCATTAGTACTTCTTTAAAGCAGCTGGCATAAACCTCCATTTTCTTTTCTGCGTAATTCAATTTTCTCTGTCTGGCGTTAAAGACCTCGTTCGAGGTAAGCTTGAACTCCACTAGATGAGACAGAATCGATATTGCTCCAACGTCAGTAATCTTATTCCCGGACAGGTTTAGGTGGACTAGTCGACGGTTTCGTCTTAAACTTTTACCCAACGCCTTAGCACCCCGATCTGATATCAAATTAGAGCAAGTTCTAAGATCAGAAGACCGGACCCGGTGGATCCGTAATCAATCTTTTCCGCTAGGGTCGTGCATACCGTATTGTTGATACTGCATCTATTTAGAGACATAGGTACATCAGACCTCATGACTCGATCCAACGTTGGGGTCTCTGCGATTCCTGTAAAGGCGTACTACGATAATCGGGGACGTCTAGTCGAAATATCCATAATAGGTTGCCCATTTGAAATACACGGGAAAGTGATCAAGGCAATCAGTATCTGCATACCATTTCACTCGCTGCTTACGAAACTGACAATCCGAAGAGGTGGGGTCACCAACGCTTTACTGTTCGAGATTGGAAAAATGCTCCCATATTCAAACCTAACGGACATCTGTCTGGATGACTGTGTCGTTCCTGAGGGTCGTTTTGGCGTAATTTTTGAGCACACCTCCCAATTGAAGTATACCTACTGGGTAGATAACCCTTTCCATCCCACGCAGCAGACCTCATAACTCGATCCAGCGTTGAGGATTCTGCGGAAAAGAACACGGGTGGCCCCGCACCCGTGTTCTTTTTGGGTTCTGATGTTGATTCAAGGTCTTCGGGCTTGATTTTGACACTTTTGATGTATTTTGAGCGGGGGTAATTGGATCTTCGGTCATGCTTGTATTCCTTTGTAAGAAATTGATTATTAGACCGATTGAAACCTACAACTTTCCGAAGGGATTCAAGCTAAGCGAATAATATAAATTTAGGCAAAAAGGTCGCTTTCAAGTAAGCTTCTCCTACATAAGTTAAACTATAGCAATCCTTGTACCTAGGTTGAGGGTTGGGTACTCCCAACCCTGATGGTAAGCGACGATGTAGCCTACGTTGGAGCAGAACGATCTGGAAGACACCTATTCACTCTTGCCTTGAAGAGACTTATATTGTGGTCAGGAAAAACAGACGACGGTAACGAGTTCCACTCCAGCGGTTCGCATAATGAAGGTAGAAGCGAAGCGCTTCGTGTGAATTGGTGGTATGCTAACTAGGAATGGATAGTATTGAGCCGTAGCCTATTTGCCCTGTGGTGGGATGGAGATGGTGGAATGAGGTCATAGTCTATAGAAGATTGATAACCAAACAACTTTACGGCGGTGTTCGAGACTGGATTTTTGTCTCCGCCATGTGTTACTTGACACACACGTGTGACAGTGCGGCCGACATATTTCACCTCGCAATGTTTCAATATGTAAATAAAATCATTGATATAATTTCAGTATTTTTATTACATTCAATTTAAGTAGGTGTAACATCCTCTACAGTCTCGATCAATCGAATATTGTGCAAATTCAAAATCCAAAATTCGGATATATCCGGTTTCAGCAACATTGTGGTGGCAAGGTACAAAACAGTTCTCTGGCAAGGATCTCAATGATTCGGAGATAATATATGGCAAGTTTATGTACTAAAAGTTACATTACATTTCGAAGTTGTATCAAATATGATACAGCAAAATGGGTCGGTTCCAGTGTACAAGATACTAGCATAGCTATTTATAATTTTATTTATTACATTATGTATATAAAAAACAACAGTTTCTTTGCTAAAGAACGTCATTGCATAAACATTATGGGCCTTTAGGCAAACGTTAAACACTGCCTAAACTTTTGACATCCCTTGCCATTGCGTAATGGCAAACAGAGACAGCGCTAATTTTAGACATTGTTTAAAGTTAGACACCGTTTTGTAGTACAACCCTATGTTTTGAGAAACATTTTCAATTATAACAGGATGACGAAAGTAATGATAAATTTGTACCAATTTCAAAATACTAATAATTCGTTTAAAAAATATTCAAATTAATAATCACAAATAGATTTGCGCAGCATCACAAATGAATTGATATAGAATATTCATTTATTTTAAAAATAAAATATTTTTTCATTTCCTTTCAGGACGGAAATGGACGTTATTCAACATTCTTGAGCTATCAGGGTGGTCACATAGGAGATTAACATAGTAGGTAATGTATGTTAAAACAATAATTATGTTATGAGTTGGTCAAAAATGTTACATGTTCATTTATTGTAGAATTGTACCACCCTATAAAATTTAATTATTTAATAGGTATATATAAAATCAAGTGTACGATAAAACGTTAGTACATGAATTGAAATACAATTAATTAAAAACAACACAAATTAATCGTTTCACGAATATAACAAACTCAAAAAAAACAAGTCAAACTATAAAATGATTATAAAATAAAATTATTTTAGTAATATTCTTATCAAAAGCAAATTTTTTGTAACCTACAAATAAAGTATAAAATAAGGAATTAAAATTTTTCACAAACAAGTGATGCGTAAGTCCGATCAGTTCATCATAAAATGTTAAAAATGACATTTAAAAACAATCTTGAAGTCATTTGTTTCAGTTTTTCCTAAAAATCACAGTTCAATGATTCATTGATGGCCATTACGTGTAAAAAACGTTCACTAATTAAAAACTTAAGTAAGGTAGAGATCATCCAGTCTAAAAATGCACGCCCCTCTACCTGCCTTCACTCACACAAGCAAATGAGGTGTATAGATGCAATACATGACACCAAGCAATTTCATTCGTCATTCAGTTTCCCGCCAGACATGAAAGTGTCACTTTCATGTTCGGCGGGAAACTGACTGACGAATAAAATTATCAGGTGTCATGTATTGCGTCTATACACCTCATTTGCTTGTGTGAGTGAAGGCAGGTAGAGGGGTGTGCATATTTAGAGTGGATGATCTCTACTAGGGGTTAAGTAATGTGATGCTATCTTAAAGCTAGTTAAAAATATAAAAAAATGTACAGAACATTGATGCATTCTCGTTGTTTTGTGGACTTCATTGCTCAGTCACTAAAATTATTCAATCTTGTTAAAAACCTTACGTTCGTTATGGAGGTTCAAGTCATGGTGTATCAAATATGATTTTTAGAAATAAGTTATAGATTTTATATAAATATTTTACTAAGTGTAAATCTACTACGATATAGTTGGGGCTGTTCTAGTGTACAAATTGACTGTGGTCTACATTATTTTAGACACAAATAATATTATCTTACCTACATGTAATCATTAATAATAAATTTATCTTAATTCACTAATAGGCTGTGGTATATCCACGCGAATTATCGTTTTCACTTGTGCGTTCAATTTTGAATCGTAACTCAATCGAGTTACGATTTAAAATTGAATGTCACTTGATTACTCAAAGAGTTATCGCTCTTATTTACATTAAAATATTAATATGTATAATTTTGCTATCATTACGTCATTTCCTTCTTGGGTAAGGCAAAGAGGACGGAAGGCAATTAATGAGCTTTTTTATTTAGAAACTTACTTGCTCCTCGAAAATAGAAACAATTACATTTATTGTGTTATAATTGCTCAATACAATATTTTTTTTATCATAATCATCCATAGTTGTATACGACAGTGTTAGCCAAGATAAAATTTACTTTAATATTTTAGATTTTAGATCAAATTTGCGCGCAGTAAATTACAAGCTCTAGTTTTTTAATCATGGCAGTCCAAAACACAAACAGTAAAATTATGGTTTAATCATATTATTTTGTCTCCCCGTTCGAGATATAAATTGGAGAATACAAGAGTTTTCTTGTTCTTCTCTAGTCTTCATATTTTTAACTGACAATACAGGTACTCCTATGCAGGGTAACCTCTGCAGAATGGCTTATTTACTACCGTGTAGGACTCCTTTTAATTGCTACCCATAAAAAAGGGGGTAGAACAAAATAAAGTTTTGCAATGTTCGTGACAAACATAAAATTAAACTAAATGCTCACACCTATTGTCTGTTTCATACAATATCTTTCCAACCGAGTATCAAGATTAAAGATCGCTGCATACGTGATAATACCTCGGACGGGTCGTGAACGGGACATAACTGCCTCTGTTCAAAAGCCCCCTGCGTGCAACGTTCCCGTCCCGTAAGCCCAAAATACACATGCCCGTATCTGGCACACTTTCATGCAAGCTCGGGCACATACGCTAATAGGCATGCCTGTACCTGGCATGCACGTAGTTAGCACATTCTATTTTCGGTCAGGTACTGGCATGCAACGTGAGGGGTCGCGGGGAGCTACGAAACCGGCATGTGTGAACGGCGCGACAGGTACAGGCATGCCAGTACCTGACGAGTTAACTTGCAAGTGTATCCACAATGTGCCCGTAAATCCTGCATGTCTGTAACTAGCATGCACGCTACCGTCCCATTTTAGTGGCATGTTTTTTCACTTGTACTAGTCAGCGCGACATGCTCTTTCATATACATTTTGTATGAAACGATATTTCCAAAACTTCCCGTCCCGTCCCATCCGTGTAAAAACCCGTCATGTATGCGGCGGCCTTAAGTATCAGTTGGTAGTTTTATCCTAGACGTACACTATCTGTCCATCTTTTAGTCTACACCGGTTAGTTCGCCCGAAGCGACTATCTCCCAGTCATAACGCCACAGTCCTTACATAGCTATCGTCTTCGTAACTGAACGCAGATAGTCTGAGGGCGTGTTCTTCGCAGAGCGCGGAAAGTTCTTTCAGCCACTCGTCGAGTAGAACGGCGTTCAGTATCGAGCGGAGAGTGATGGACTGGCTCCAGTAGCTATCCTGGGTGAATACGGGCCGCTTCTGGGGTCTGGGCGAGTGCATTTGTAAGCTGGAGTTGTGCTGGGATGGTGATGCTGGGAAAGAAAAAATAATTAATAAAGTTGTTTATCTCTGTAACTATACGTGAGGACCGCTAATTGGCTTCTCTGATAACCTGTATTACTTACAATTTAAGTTTTGATAAGCTGTTGATCTTCCTTAAATAAATAAATACTATCATGTGTGACTTACTTATATATAAAATATTAAAAATATAAAAAAAGAAAAATATAACTTTTCCTGACATCTATTGGCGACCTAGATATTTGAACTAAATTGTGAATCTTAATTTAACTGAATATTGCACTTACCAGATAGTCTTCTATGAAACATGTTGGAAAAGCTATTTGATAAACTGCGCCGTTTCGACTCCACCCGGCGAAATGGCGACTCGTCGCTTCCTTGCGTAGAGTGTCGAATTGGCTGGCCTGTAATAATAAACATAAATTATCATCTACACAGCAGCGTTTCTGTGTTTTTTTTTATACAACTACTACTACGATGGAACAAGCAGATGGCCCACCTGATGTTAAGTGAGAACCATCACCCATAAACAAAACATTGCCCCGTAGGTCACGCACACTAGGAACGTGCCCTACCATGCACTGCCCTGCGTCTATCAACTTGAAGCATACAGATGTTAAGCCTCATGTGCCTGTAATTACACCGGCGACCACTCTTCAAACCGAAACACAGCGTTGCTGCTTGGCGGCAGAAAAAGGCGTGGTGGTAGTACTTCCCCGGACGAACCCTTCACAAAGAGCTCTACTACTCTTAGTGTTTCGGTTAGAAGAGTGAAAACAGGCATATGAGGTCTAACATCAGTCATGTAACACGGGTTTTAAACCTATCACAAGCACCAGTCGCTCGAAATGGAGGTTTATATCTAGCTTGATTAGTATTTAAATCTATTTTTACGACAAACCTTTTGTAAAGAGAGACTACAAATACATCTGTACGCCTGAAGTTGTCGTGCGTGACTTACAAGGCAATGTTTTGTTATAGGTTATGGTTACCACGTTACATCAGGTGGGCCATCTGCTTGTTCCATTAGCATTATACGAAAAAAATCTTCCTGCCCTCTCTAAATGGGATCGGCACGACAGGGTTTTTTCTCTATGATTTGTCATCTCGCTGTTAACTTCTTTCTTACTCATGTCACCTTTCACAGTCAGTCAGTCTATCCATCTTTTATTTCTTATAAGTATTGGTAGATATTCTACAGTACTATCTAGCCCTAAACTGAGCAGGGTTTGTACAATAGGAAGCAAGTAGCTAGTATAAAACAACAATATTACCGTCTTCGTTTGTCGGCGCACGCGCATTCAACAGACTTAACTCCCGCTGCATCAGAAAAACACGAGCTTTATCCACCAACTCGTCTGAATTGTCTATTTGTGCTGTTAACTCGTCTATTTCGTCCTTTAGTTTGTTCAGTATCTGTGAATGATACATATTATAAAAAATTGTGAAAAATTTGAAACGTACATTTCATCAAAGAGTTTATTTAATAAAGTTATAATGTTCGGAAGGGCATGGGGTGGTGAGTGATTACAACTGTCTTCAGATTTCTTGGTTTTGTAATTTCATAAATATTTAAATGAATAAAAAAAACTATTACAATGGTTTCCTGTCAATAAATAAATCTATATAATATGTGGACATTATACACAGCAAAATGGATTTGTCCATTCGGAAAGAAGATGCCAAGAAGAATGTTTGGACTTGCCCTTAACTACCTACAAGTGAACTAACAAAAAATATTGTGGATCTTCCGTGCCTGGGACATAGAGTTTAGGGAAATAATTAATGTTCCAAATGCTGTTATCCGACTGTATAACTTCACTGTAATTTTTTGAACATTACAAAAACTGGAGTATTTCAACGCAGCTCACAACTTTTGGTACATTAAAAACTCCCTCAACTTTATGCCCAAAATTATATCCTAAATTCAAAATAATATACCTACCAATAAAGAAGTAGACATTAGGTAGACATTATGAGAGCTGTGTGACTTCTTTAATCTTTAAAAACTATAAAACGAATAAAACTATGTTTGGGGGCTTTTCAATTTTGGTTTTAAACTGTAAAATACTGTAAATAAAATACCTGAAACAACGATGGCACGTTCGGCTGAACAACATATCCTGGACTCAGTAGCAGTGACGTCAGCAAGGGGGTAGGCAGAGATGCTAGCTTTGATATTATGTTAGTGACGCGCGCATTCACCGTTATTTCCGATTCAAGGAGCAATGCAGTCTTCTTTAGCAGACTGCTTAGTAATGGTCCTGAAAATCATACTCATTATCATCACCATCTTCATTATCATCATCATCATCACCACCATCATCAGTCTGAAAACGTGTAATCCTGGAATGCTGCTTGTTCCACCAGCACATTTTAACGTTAAAACTACAAAGTACGGCGGTCTCATCGCTCAATAGCGATCTCTACCAGACAACCGTTGGTGAAATCGTGAGTGAAAAAAAGATGTCTACATTCATACAAAAGAAAAAGAATTAGAAACAAATACATAAAAATATCTTAAAATAAATATTAACAATACCTAACCATAAATATATACAAACGTAACATAATTATAATTATCTAGTTGCGCCCCGTGGTTTCACCCGCGCATATTTAAATCCCGGTATTCCCACGGGATAAAAAGTAGCCTATGTGCTATTCCAGACTACAATCTATCTCTATGTCATCCAGATCCGTTCAGCCGTTCCGGCGTGAACGAGTAACAAACATCCATCTATTCATAATTACAAACTTTCGCGTTTACAATATTAGTAGGATTATTAACATACCGATAATAGTCTCGGCACTAACGCGCCAATTCCTAACCGGCACGTCTTCACACTCCCTGGTATCCTCCACCCTTGCTATCCTCCGCCTAAACATCTCCTCTGCGAAAACATCCTCATAATTCCTATAGCTCTCATAGTCGCTACTATCACCCATCGATATCAAACTATCGTGGTTCCCTTCACTCTTAATCTCGTTCTCAACGACTTCCGTCAAAGATGTCAAACTATGCTGTTCCTTCTCTGAACTGTCACTCGTTTTGAGCGTGTCGTATTCACTGGTGCAGATAGAAATGAGGCTGTCCTGCTCTTTCGCGTTGTCTGTTATATCTCTTTCCCTGTTGTTGTTCGTCTCACGTTTTAGCGGGACGTGGTCGTATTTGGATGTCCAGGTCGAGCAGGCTATCGTTTGTGAGACTATCTCGAAGCGAGCGTCGCATAAGTACGCGTGGTAGTTTCCTATTAATGATTCGTTGGGGTTCTGAAAATAAAAGAATGGGTGGTAAATTAATAGCTAAGATTTTACAATGTCCCATAAGTTATTCTCCGAGCGGGATTTGAACCCGCGACCTTCCTCTTGATACGGGGCTGCGCTACCACCTGCGCCACCGGAGTTCTAATCACACTCAACGAATAACTCTTGGACATGTTACTACGGTACTTAATGTGACCGTGGCTCCATCTAACAGTTTGACTTATATATCAAGAGTCCTGCTCGATAACCGAAGTTGCATTCAGTTGAATCGAAGAGAGATGTCACCGTGCGTTGAAATTGAAATTAATTTCAATTTCAATCAATAGCTTTAAAGAAAATATACATCTCTATGTATCGATACATAGTCGAGAGTCCAAAGGTACAAGTCGTCCACGATTTCTGATGCTTAAACTAAATAGCGTTAACACTAAATTGGTGCATCTAATTCGTGGTTGGTAAATAGGATCTGCACGGACGTCCCGCAATTAAAAGTCACCATCATCAGCCTATAGAAGTCCACTGCTGGGCATAGCCCTACACGTTTCCAAGAAGAACGATTCCGAGCCCTTTCCATCCACCGACTACCCGCGATCCTAACAATGTCGTCAGCCCATCGGGTAGGAGGGCGTCCCACGCTTCGTTTTCCTGTTCGTAAGGACAAAACAGGAAAACGAAGCAATTAAAAGTAATGTCGAGTAAGGTAGGTACATATTTCTGTAGCTACACACTTTTTATTTGAGCCAGATCTGACAAGTAGTTTTTGTAATTTAAGTGGTTTATGAGTGTATTATAATATACTAGCTGAACCCGCGGCTTTGCTCGCGTCAAGGAATTCAAAGTTTCATACAAACTTTCATCCCCTATTTTATCCCCTTGGGGGTAGAATTGATCAAAATCCTTTCTTAGCGGATGCCTACGTCATAACATCTACCTGCATGCCAAATTGCAGCCCGATCCGTCCAGTGGTTTGGGCTGTGCGTTGATAGATCACTATGTCAGTCAGTCAGTCACCTTTGAGTTATATATATTTAGAAGAAGAAGATAGAAGACTAGCGACTCGCCCGCGCGCCCCTGCTTCGCACGGGTGCCCATATAATGCATGTATCATACAATAAGCCTTCCTCTTGAATCACTCTATCTATTAAAAAAAATCGCATCACAATCCGTTACGTAGTTTTAAAGATTTAAGCATACAAAGGGACATGGGGACAGAGAAAGCGACTTTGTTTTATACTATGTAGTGATAAGTCTTTTCTCTTCTTATTCTTTTCTTTCTCTCTTACTGTAGATAGATAAATTCTTTGTTGTACACAAAGGAAAAAGAAAACAAATACAGAAACTTAAAAAGAAAAGAAATGGTACAATGGGCGGCCTTATCGCTAAAAGCGATCTCTTCCAGACAACCTACCAAGAAGAACAACAACTCAACTTGACGTTACTTGACTTGATGTTGACAAAACTGTAATAATACTTATGCTTCCAAATTTGCATCCGATAAATAAATGTATAGACCAGGGGTTCCCAATTTTATTTGGCCATGGAACCCCAATTGATCATTCATTTTTTGGCGGAACCCTAGCTGGCGGTTTTGATAAGTTTACCTTGTAGTTTGAATATATGCAGGTTAGACTCGGGAGAAAGAACAAATTATAAATAAGAAATAATTATTATAAGTATTGTAAAACATCGACACGATGCGACGGCGGTTATTATGAGAATTTTTCACGAACGTTTTATTTAAATCTCGAACCTGTGACCCTTCCACGGAACCACTGGGTTCCGCGGACCACCATTTAAGAAACCCTTGACAGCCTACGTTGATAGTAGCTCTGCCTTCTGCGCCGTAGGTCGTGGGTTCGATTCCCACCGTGAACAAACATTTGTGTGATGAACATAGATGTTTGTTCTCTGTCTGGGTGTGTTATATAATATTATAAGTATGTATTTACAAAAAAAAAGTATTATAAGTAGTATATCAGCTATCTGGTTCCCATATTACAAGCATAAGCTTAGTTTGGGGCTAGACAGTGATGTGTGGAAAGTCCACCAATGTTTTTTTTTTTTTTTTATACAACTAGCTGATGGAACAAGCAGATGCCCCACCTGATGTTAAGTGGTAACCATCGCATATAAACAAAACATTGCCCCGTAGGTCACGCACAATAGGAACGTGCCCTACGATGCACTGCCCTGCGTCCATCAACTTGAGGCATACAGATGTTAAGCCTCATGTGCCTGTAATTACACCGGCGATCACACTCTTCAAACCGAAACACAGCGTTGCTGCTTGACGGCAGAAAAAGGCGTGGTGGTTTATTTATATTTATTTATAACCCTGGTATAGACTAACCCCGTAATAAAACTTGAGATCTTGGACTAGTGGGCTCATCGCTATATTGTCTTCGTGGACGCCGCCGTTGACTCGCCTCTCGTCTCTCTCGTCTGGCAGTCTATAGTCCAGCACTTTCCTTCCACTCAGAGCCAGCTCTTCCACCCATTTGCGAGTCTTCTCTAGTGGCCTCGAACAACATCTGGGACTTAGATCTGAAAGGAAATACATGAACTAATTGTCCCTTACGGGATGGATAAAATGAGAAACGTACGTTTCTAACGATTAGTAATTGTGTTTTTCTTGAGAATCGTACATGAGTGACTGAATCAAACAAGTTAGATTTAGGACATATAACAAAATACAAATACCTACTAAAACTTCATACCTTCATTATTACTAACCCAAATTACATTAACTAATCACTTCTAAATAAGAATACATAAATAAATATATACCAACATGCAAAACCCACATACCTACTACAAGACACAAGACAAAACTAACCTCCACAACACAGGTTTTTCCTAGGGTGGAGATTAGTGAGCTACCACATCGGTCCACATGTGACACGAAACTTAAATCTAATAACTGTATGTACCTAGTATTATATTAAAATTTTTTGTCATGTGTGTACATTATAAGTTTTTTTGAATGAATTATTATTATTATTATTAGGTTGAATCCCTACTAATATTATAAATGCGAAAGTATCTCTGTCTGTCTGTCTGTTCGCGTTTTATTGCGAAAAGTACGCAGACGAAGTCGCGGGTACCAGCTAGTAAGTTAATAATATTGACGGTTGTCAGTTCTTCGAGCTATGATCTTCCCATAGCCACTTCAACTTGCTGATTCTGAGAGATATGCCGGCTAGGTTGTATTATACTAGGTAGGTTGGATTATACAATACCTAGAAAAGCGACGGCCGCGTTTCTATAAGGCTCAGCGTCCGTGATCCGATCTCGGTATGCTGCGCTGAGATGCTGGCCGGAGAGTAAGTACTTGTACGCCAGTTCCACCATCACATCTTCGGAGTTCAGGCTGGTCAGCGTCTCCATCAGCGAGAGAGTTACCATGGACAGCTAGAAAATAGCATTGGATAATGGTCAATAGTTGTTTTTTTATAATTAACTAGTAGCGCCCTACGGTTTCGTCCGCGTAGTTTTAAATTCCGGTATTCCCACGGGATAAAAAGTAGCCTATGTGTTATTCTATAATCTACCTCTCTGCCAAGTTTTATCCAGATCCGTTCAGCCGTTCCAGCGTGAAAGAGTAACAAACATCCATCCATCCATACTTACAAACTTTCGCGTTTATTATAGTAGTAGGATTAATTACACTTTAAGTACTGTTTGTTTTTCCTGAGAAATAAAAATAAAATAAATATAAAATGCATATATCCTACTACTATTATAAACGCGAAAGTTTGTAATGTTATGTTTGCCGGAACGGCTGAACGGATCTGGATGAATCTTCGTAAAGAGATAGATTATAGTCTGGAATAGCACATAGGCTACTTTTTATCCCGTGGGAATACCGGGATTTAATCCTGCGCGGGTGAAACCGCGGGGCGCAACTAGTAAAATATTTAAAAAAAATAATAATAATATAAATGTGAATATTTGGATATATGGATGTAACTCAATCACGCCAGAACGGCTGAACGGATTGAGATGAAATTTGGCTCAGAGATAGATTATTTATAGTCTTTTTTACCCCGTTAAAATGTATGACTAACCTGCGGGGTTCCATTCAGTATACATTCAGTCATATTCGTAGACGAAGAGGAAGTGCAGAGCAGTTCTTAGTATTCCCCTCTCGCTCACACACCGCAGTACTTACTCCGTCGCCACGTAACAAACTCCTGCCAGTTCCTTATCTCCTGGTAATTCTACTGGAAAATTACCTGCGAGGTTCCGTCCAGTCTCCTTAGCATGACGTCAATGACCTTGATGCCGTCATACTCGTAGACGAAGAGGAAGTGCAGAACAGTTCTTAGTATTCCCCTCTCGCTCCCACACCACAGTAGTAACTCCGTCGCCACGTAACAAACTCCTGCCAGTTCCTTATCTCCTGGTACTTCTACTGGAATCTTACCTGCGAGGTTCCGTCCAGTCTCCGCAGCATGACGTCAATGACCTTGATGCCATCATACTCGTAGACGAAGAGGAAGTGCAGAACAGTTCTTAGTATTCCCCTCTCGCTCACACAGCGCAGTAGTAACTCCAAGTAAGCTGTGGCCGCCGCCTGTTCCGCTGCGCCACTCTGCAACGCCGCGGCTCGAGTCTACGGTTGTTCGCACGTGAGTAGGCTTCATTGTACGCTTGGAGCGCGGCTGAGTGACGTTTTGAACTTTATTCTAAGCGTGTTAAAGTTAATTTTTAAATAAATTTGCTTTATTTCCATGAAGTTTGAATTTCGAATGGTGGCTTAGGTTTTTAGAATGTTTCTCAGTATTTTATATATTTCTACTTAAACTGAAATGTGAGCATTATTTACAAGGGTGTAAAGTTGATTGAATTTAAATTAATACGGAAAATTTGTTAGTGAATTTCAGGGAGCTATACGTTATTTTGAGGTAGAAATTCTTTTAAAATGCGTTATTGTGTGCATCATGGATGGTCAACATTTTCTTTATTGTTCACTTTAAAAACACTTTAATGTTAATTTAATGAGTAATATAAAAAATGAGTTACATGAATTGAATTAGTAGGTAATTAATGATTTTTAAAGCAGTCCCAAATGTTAATTTTATGTTGATTATACGCACAACACAAACATGAGTTTTCCCGTTAGTATGAAAAGCCAATTTTGCCAATTGAATTAAGACTCTATCGCTTCGATAATAGAGTGTACAAACCGTCACTAAACCGCTTGGCGAATATCCCATACCAGTGCTGTCCAATCCCGTGCGTGCAATGGAAGCCTTTGACGTGACGTCACAACCGCGGAATGACTAATTTAAACTACTATTTGCTATACTAAAATCGACTTTAACGTCCAAATGATAGAACACATTTTATTTCACAAACTAAATTACTATCGGAGCAATGTTAATATAGCAAAAAAGTAGTAAAAAAAGTGGAATGTACTGTTTCCAAATAAATATGATAAAGTACTAAGTCCTAGGTAATATTTGCCATATTTATGGAAACCGGTACATTTTTAGATAATTTAATTACTCCATGAGTTCAGATATATTTTACTTTCAATTATTGAAAGTGTAAACAATGAAGTAGAAAATGAACCAACACGTAAGCAGATATGAAAATAAAATAAAACATCACGCTGTAAACCAAAAAGAACAGAAGAGTCACACAAAAAAACAACACAAGAAAAACAAAACAAACAAAAGCGTACAGAATCAAGTACTGTCAAGAAAATGTATAACAAAAATAAAATAACTGTAGGTAAATAAATACATGATAAATAAATTGTATACGAGATAATTGTATACACATCAAAGAAAATGTGTACAATATTGTACAAGCTAGAGAAACTGTATAAAAAATAAGATTGTAAGAAAAGTGCAGTCTTCTTCTTCTTATCGTGTCACTAGTTTCTTTCGAAACTAAAAAAAAAAGAAAAGTGCAGTGCAAAGTGATAAATACAGAATAGATACTTTTCTGAACTTCCATGTTAGTTTCTCACCTGCCAAAACTGAAATAAATACTATTAGTTTATAAATCAGTTGTTAATAATAATGAGCAACGGTTTTAACTTTAGTAATACATTTCCATAATATTTGTAATAAATACTATTAGTTTAAAAATACGTTGTTAATAATAATGAGTAACTTTTTTAGGTAATACATTTCCATAATACATAAATTGTTAGTAATGACGCGACAATATTACAAAATCCTCCATGGCAAAAAAAATTACCACTCGCCAATATCTTCGGTAAACGGGCTAGTTTTTTGGAAATTTATTGCTGCAGTTGTATAGCTGTCCTGCTTACGATATATTTGCGTGAACAAGACAGATATACAGTATACAGATAGACAGAGACACAGTTGCAGCTTGGAATTGACGCAATTTCTAGCCCGTTTACAGGTCTCTTTAGAGTCCCACTGGGTAGGACACTGTATGGAGCACCCTTATACTGTAAGGGGACAGCCTTATACTGTAAGGGGACATCCTTATACTATAAGGGGCATCCTTATACTGTAAGGGGGCATCCTTATACTGCAAGGGGGCATCCTTATACTGAAAGGGGGCACCCTTACAGTGAGTCCTGAATTACACTGTCACCATGCGTTCACTGTAAGGGCACCCTTACAGTAAACTCATGGTGATAGTTTAATTCAGTACATATTTATACACCCTATAAATAAAATACCCATTATTGATAGTAATCACACTCAAACAAGAAATTGTCACTCGTCCAGCCACCTCCCAAGTTTAAGTGTTTACCTGGAGTAGCGCTGGCCCCATCACGGGGACCAGGAAACCTTGGTACAGCAGATCTAGCAGATGCTTTCTTATGGACGGGTGGGCCACCTGGAATAAAAGATCAATTCATTCAAATACATATAGGATTTGGTAGAGGTATCAACCTTTTGGACAATGTTTCACACACATTTTAATCACAAAGAGTGGTTGTAAGAGCATTTTCTTATTTTTTATTGTGTTCATGCCTAAACCATCTCTTTCAAGAAAAACCCGACTTCTGTCTTGAAGAGATCGCAACATGCGATAAGACCGCCGATTGTAGGACAATAAGTATTCCCACCTATTGTATATGATGTACTGTCGATGTTGTCTTCAATAAAGTTATTATTATTATGCATACACGGAGCACCAGCTTTCAATCAACAAATAATCATCAAAATAGGTCTACCCAGTAAAAAATTATGGAAGGCAACATACATAAAAAAAACATTTGAATTGAGAACCTCATTTTTTGAAGTCAGTTCAAAAGTATAAACAAATACCTGTGCGACTGCATTGCAGAACTCCAAAGAATCTATAAACAGCGTCAGCTTGTTGACATGATTCACGTCATCCGGGGTCAACCGATAGATCTTGTCGTTGAGCGTTCGGGGCAAGAGCGAGTATAGACCACTTAGACCTGAAACGGAGTTTAACGAAGAATTAGTGTTATTTAAGGGTGTAAAAAAAAAAATTACAGGCACATGAGCCTTAACATCAGTATGCCTCAAGTTGTTGGACGCAGGGTAGTACATCGTAGGGCACGTTACTATCGTGCGTGGATGACGAAGCAATGCTTTGTTACAGGTGATGGTTACCACTTAACATCAGGTGGGCCATCTGCTTGTTCCATGGTTTTGTATAAAAAAATACATAATTAAATTTAAATTTTTACGTAATATTTTTATGTACGTAATCATGGGAGTCAAATGGGCAAGTTGGCGCAGGACCGGAATGATTGGCGCGCGCATGTATGTGACCACAGTGAATGTGGGCTGATTAGATGGATAGAATGTGTGCGTGAATGTGTGGTGGTATTCGCACGATAATAAACCCTATCACACTGGTATAAGACTCACCAGTGGCCAGCACAGGGCAAGTGTTGCCAGCTAACATGTACTGCTGCAACTGACTGCTTCGCGGTGACATTGTCGCGCACAATAGTAATGCGTCTCTGGCCGTAGAACCACAGGCTCCTTCGCGGTGGACGGAGGTCAGCAGCAGTCGGACGATAATGAACCTAGGAACCAGGGGTTAGAGTTGAGGTTTAAATGAAGCGGTAAGAAATTACCCAAGCTAGTATGTTTTTTTGGAAGTGCTCATTAGATCGATAGTCAGATAACTTATTGTTTACCACACAGAAACATAATAAAGGGTTACAGCATAGTTACAGTAACTATGCCGTTACTACCGTAAATATATATTCAGGCAAAACAATAGGCGACCTTATCGCTGAGCGAGATCTTTTTTAGGTAACCTCATTCTAGACTTAGAATAGAATAGAAAACTCTTTATTGCACACCACAAGGATAATAACACATTAAAAGCAAATATAAGGTTCTAAGTTTAGTGAAGTACAATGGGCGGTCTTATCGCTAAAAGCGATCTCTTCCAGACAACCATTGGATGGAATGGATATCACTAGAACATTAAACAACGGTGTCATAAAGACTAAACGAATAAGGAGAGGGGACTTAATGAGTTTTTTGATAAACAAATATGTTTTTTATTATAGCCCCATTTTAGTTTCTAGTGTTTTTTATGTAGTTTGTATTTCTTTTTGTTGTGGTATTGGATAAATAAATATTTCAATGTAAATTAGGTACTTATATGTTTTAAGCCCATTGTCGCACGAACGGTTTTGTAGGGTCGGAAAGCCTTCCTAGCAAACCACTTGATCACCAGTGTATCAATGAAATGCGTTTTAGATGCAATGGTAGCATAACAATTTGCATCTTATTTCTATATCAATACGTTTGAATGTCCATTGGTAAAAATTTAAATTCATTGCACTGACCGATCTGCGTAGGCCTTTAGATGAAATTAAGTTAATACTTACTCAGAGTGTGATCCATTCTGCGAGTGAGTGGTGAGAAAGAAGAGGTCGATGAACTTCATGTTTTGCATCAGAGCTACTGAGATTTGGTTCAGCACAGTGACTAGTTGACCTGAAATAATAGTTTGCTTACAGTTAAACAAATATAGAAGACAATAGGAAATAAAACGTTAAAATTACAATATCCGCTATGAGGTACGGTGTATTTAAAAACACCCAAAAAAGTTTGAGAAAAAAGATTCAGAAGATACAAAAATGTGTTCTCATTCGGTGGAGAAAAATATCGTTTATAATCTAGTAGCAGGCATCTAGTATAATCTAGGGCTTGCAACCAGTCACGTTTTGAATACCAACCTGCAAAATGAGGGTATGCGACCATCTTTATATTTGGACGTACCTCAGAATACCCTTAGGACTTCCTCAATATAATCTAATTAGCGACCCGCCCCAGCTTCGCACGGGTACCGTGTTTAGGAATTATACATATGTACATACAAAACTTCCTCTTAAATCAATCTATCTATTAAAAAAAACCCATCAAAATCTTTTGCGAAGTTTTAAAGATTTGAGCATACATAGGGACCGACAGCGGAAAGCGACTGTTTTATACTATGTAGTGATATGTTGGTAGTGGTCGCTTCATTTAAAAAGAACGCTGGTAATAATTGCAAGGGATGTATTTGCGCATATAAAACACTCGCGCCATCACACCCCTTCTTCCTTCTTCAAGCGTTCTTTTTACGTGACGCGACATACTTATAGAAAGAGATTTGACGATATCTATTGTGGCCGTGGATCAAATTATTAAGCATTTTTCTGGTATAACTTAGTACTTACATTCCAAATTGGTCGGAGGCAACTCGTTTCTAAAACTACTGAGCAGTTTCAACAGTGGTCTTAGAAATGGTTCTGCTGCTATAACCTGCAAAAACAGTATACATACACTGAAAAAAAATTCCAACACTAAAATTTACTTAATTACCTCCGTAATTAAATATACAGGCCACGGGGGCCATTCTTCTTGCCGTTTTCGAAACAGTTTGGTGGATTTTCGTATTTGTCAGTATAAATTACCTGTGTACTATGATGGCTGACAAGATTTCCATAGAGTTTGAGCTGTTCCAATCGTACTGCATTTTCGTATCTGAAAAAAGTACATAGTTTTACTTATAATACTGTATAAGGCTGAAAACTAAAATAGAGTATCTAATACAACACAAAAATAGTAAATAAGTATTATACAGGGTGTCCGGAAGGTCGATGCAAAGCCGTCAGGGGGGAGGGGGAGGGGGTAGGTCACCTCGTTACGCATGCCAGCAAACAGACAGTTACTAGTACCTAACAATTTGTTTGTGTCCTAGCATGATGTGTATTCAATCGATAAACACAAAAAAAAAAACAAATAAAAACCTGAATAGATGCGTAACGAGGTGACCTACCCCCCCTCACGGCTTGGCATCGACCTTCCGGACACCCTGAATTATCTATATTGGGTCCAGTAAATCCGTCACGTAGATGATTTGGAGCAAACATAACACCCTTACAAACTTTCGCATAATTATAATATTACTAGCGACCCGCCCGCGCGCCCCTGCTTCGCACGGGTGCACATTGTTTTTCTACTATATCATGCATGAATTATACATATAAACCTTCCTCTTGAATCACTCTATCTATTAAAAAAAAAGCATCAAAATCCGTTGCGTAGTTTCAAAGATTCAAGCATACATAGGGACATAGGGACAGAGAAAGCGACTTTGCTTTACACTATGTAGTGATTCGCATACTCGCGACCCGCCCCGGCTTCGCAAGGGTGCAGTGTTTCTCTACTATATTATGCATGTAATTATACTCATACATATAAACTTCCTATTGAATCAAACTCTATCTATTAGAAAAAACCGCATCAAAATCCGTTGCGTAGTTTTAAACATCTAAGATAATAGACAGACAGACAGCGAGAAGCGACTTTGTTTTATATCTATGTAGTGCTAATAATACCTATTAGCAGAATGTGTGTGTATTATGCACCTATGATACATGATTATCTTTGATTATAACCCCTAGTGATTACCTGTCATTATGTTAGACGTTCCTTTGGGAATAATTATGCTACTTCGAGGTCTGTAGGTTCATAATTGCATAACAATTACACTTACAGCCAGTAGCAAATTAAAACAGCCATATCAAGCACGTACTTGATAAACTGACGATAAGTGATTAAATGCTTATGAATACTGAGTACATTGAACTGAATTAATTAAATCTGCGCATTGAACAAATCCTACTATCCTACTAATATTGTAAACGCGAAAGTTTGTAGGTATGAATGGATGGATGGATGTTTGTTACTCTTTCACGCTCTTACGGTTGAACGGATTTGAATGAAATTTGACATTGAGACAGATTTTAGTCTAGAATAGCACATAGGCTACTTTTTATCCCGTGGGAATACCGAAATTTAAAACTAGCACAGGATAAAA
Organism: Plemyria rubiginata; assembly: GCA_963576535.1. Classification (NCBI taxonomy): domain Eukaryota; kingdom Metazoa; phylum Arthropoda; class Insecta; order Lepidoptera; family Geometridae; genus Plemyria; species Plemyria rubiginata. The sequence goes on from OY754926.1 coordinate 7,541,459, forward strand.
TGCGTCACTGCTGATAGTCGATTTAAGTGGAAAAAGCTATGAGATTTTAATAATAAAAATACTGTATATTAATACAAAAAAATCAGCCAAGAACGAGTCGGACTCAAGCACGAAGCGTTCCATACCTATGAAGTCAATACAACTCACTTTCCAGTCAAAGTCGCCCATTCGTAAAGCTTGTCCAGTAAGTTTTCGCTGAGCAAGTATTCGAGACACTCGGCCGGGCTGGATGCAGAGTGTATCTCTCTCGCTCGCGCTTCCAGAGACAGTAGTGTGGTCAGCTGTTCCAGATGGTTCACCACGCCTAGGACATCGTCGTGGAGGTGTGACGGCTGAAACAAGCGCTTAAAGTTAGACGTAGACCTTTAAGAGTTTTGTTTTATTATTTATTAGCGACCCGCCCGCGCGCCCCTGCATCGCACGGGTGCACATTGTTTTTCTACTATATCATGCATGTATTATACATATAAACCTTCCTCTCGAATCACTCTATTTATTAAAAAAACCGCATCAAAATCCGTTGCGTACTTAAAGATTTAAGCATACATAGGGATATAGGGACAGAGAAAGCGACTTTGTTTTATACTATCTAGTGACTAGTTACTAGTGATTCAACTATCGGATGAAACAATCAGATGGCCCACGTGATGTTAAGTGGTAACCATCACCTATAACAAAGCATTGCCTCGTAAGTCACGCATGATAGGAACGTGCCATACGATGCACTGCCCTGCGTCCATCAACTTGAGGCATACAGACGTTAAGCCTCATGTGCCTGTAATTACACCGGCGATCACACTCTTCAGACCGTAACACAGCGTTGCTGCTTGGCAGCAGAAGAAGGCGTGGTGGTAGTACTTCCCCAGACGAGCCCTTCACAAATAGCTCTACTACTCTTAAGAGTGGTAGAGGTCTTTGAATGCTAGTGCTATTAAACAACGAAGAAAAACATCGTGAGGAAACCAGTTAGTATTCTAATAGCGGCTATAGGCTTGCAACCTGTCATGTACGGAATACTATTGCAAAATGTGGGTATGTGCCCATATGTAATGTTTGGACGTACCTCTGACTACCCCCGTAGACGTTTATAAAAGAATCTGGAGTTAGTACATGGTACTAAGATCTGAGGGGATATCTACCGTGCCTGGGGATTTCAGTTTTTTCTATGAGAAGGGCTCGTCCGAGGATCGTCCGAGAGTACTCTTTCGAGAAAAAATCAACTTCATTGCACTGGAAAATACACTCGAATACTACTAGGTATAACTCAAAAACTACTTATCAGATCTGATACAAATTTTGTTCCCAATTTTAATCTTTGTTCTTTTTTTATCTTTGACTCGCTTTTCTTAAATATTTATTTATTTATTATTTATTTAATACGACGTGACGACCTCTGTGGCGCAGCGGGCTCCTGCCTGCGACGCAAGAGGTTGCGGGTTCGATTCCCGCCTTGGAACAAATTTGTGTACGATCTGCAGAAATTTGTTCCGATGGTCTGGGTGTTTTCTATGTATAATAAAAAATATCTATCTATGTAAGTATATAATGTATTAAATATATCAGTTATCTAGTACCCATAACGCAAGCTTTGAATAGCTTACTTTGGGGCTAGATAGTGCTGTGTGGATTGTCCAGCATTATTTATTATTTATTTAATACTTTATTGCACTAAAAACTGAGTACAAAAGGCGAGCTAAATGACAGCATTTTCTACCAGCCAACCTTAACCTTAATATTTGATATGGATATCGTTTTATAGGTTTTCGGGAGCGCTGATTGCAATACTGAAAATAATTTTAAAATCCAAGATGGCGGATACATTTTTTTTTCTTAAATATTTGATATGGGTATTTGGTGGCTTTGTTCTTTTATAAAAAAAAAAAAAGGTAACAAACATAAAAAATAACAGTCGAATTGAGAACCTTCTCCTTTTTTGAAGTCGGTTAAAACTACGTTATTTCTCACTTGAGACTTGGCGATGATGTCATGAGCTTGTTGCCAGTGCTTGCAAAAGGAGCTGTAGCAAGCTTGGGGCTCGTAGTCATGCCGCGGGTCGAGCGAGCGGGACAGCTGCCGCGCGAGCGAGATGGACGTATTCATCAGCCACGTCATTATGGCTAGGGTGAAGTCATCTGGAAAAATTAAAAATTCAATACAATTCAATACAATACATACCTACCTAGAAACTCTTTATTGATTGAGTGAGCGAAGCGAACGAAATTCTTACAATCAACTTGGGTGATTTGGCATTTTATGTGTGTATGTATGTAAGTATGTATGTATGTTTGTCCGACGATAACTTGAGAACCGTTTATCCGATCTGCATGAAATTTGGTAAGTCAATAGCTTGTACTTGAGAAATTTACTGGTAAGTATATGGGTAAAATCGGATAACGGATATCGGACTTGCCTCTGACTACCACTTACTTATATTTTCGTAGTGTTCGTGTCGCTTCATGAAATCTCAGTTCGGGGCGAACTATACTAGTTTAAACTAGTGTTTTGTATGCACAAACAAACACATCCCATTTGCTATACCTCATGGCAGCGTTCTATTTACGTGACGCGACCTATACCTACCTAGTTATTACTTATTTTGATTCTATGGACTACCTACTTATCTCAAATAAATTTTATTATCACAATAGCTGTTTGTAAATTGTTATCAACCTTTGTTACATGTTGGTTAATTTTTCTAAAGCAAACTCTCACTTTCCCTTGAGTAACATCATTGATTGAAGTGTGGGAATAACAAAATGTAATAACACAATGGTAGGCATTGGCACCGAACAATGGGTTTACAGGCATAGAAATGCATTTACTTACATTGCTACTAAAAGTGAATAGAAAAAAGTCAACTAGGTACCTACCTACCTAGCTGCCCTTCTACAGCCTTTATGGAAAATCCTACTAATATCTATTATAAACGCGAAAGTTTAGTTATGAAAAGTTTAGTTTAGTTTAAGTATGGATGGATGGATGTTTGTTACTCTTTCACACCGGAACAGCTGAACAGATCTGGATGAAACTTGGCAGAGAGATACATTATAATCTGCAATAGCACATTAAATCAGTGCAGGTGAAGCACAGAGCTCTATAGCAACACTTTTTTTATTATCTACAACAAGAATAACAAACACCATCATCATCCTGCCCTAATCCCACTGGCCGGCACAACAGGTTTTTTTCTTGCTACTTTCCTCTATCATTATATTAATAAGAATAACAGACATTAAAAAGAAACCAACTCATAGATGTGTACGAGTACCAGCCAGATAAACTGGTTTCAAAGTCGGAAACACACTATCAGGAAACACTTCCTTGCTGATTAAGTATGAATAAACATCAATGTTTTAGTTGTGTGATCGGTATCAATCTAACCAACCAGTAGCAGTGTAACATGAAACATATGAAGGGTGGTGTGTGCATATAAGGAACGATACAGGATATCAATATCACACAGGTGAGGCAGAACGTTCGTGAACCTTGACATTACAATTTCCTTAAGTTTTCTGCCTACAACAGGAAAACTAATGTCTGTCCTATCTATGGATAGGTAGTCGAAGTAAGCAAAAAGTAGGAGAGTAGTAGTGAAAATACGTACGTTACTGAAGAAACTCGAGTCCAAAATAGATACAGACAGGAGCTCGCAAAATAAACCACAAGATTTACATGATACGCAAATACGCAATAATAGAGCACAAATTATGTCACCCGCCACTTCAAGGTAACTCGTTTACAACACGTATAAACAGTAAATATACACTTCATAGCACTCCAATAAATTTCTGAGCAGTAGTCTATTTCAAAAAATGTATGTTCGAAAGGATAAACTGAAAAATATTATTTGTTGAGATCACCTTACACTCACTCACTTCACCTCATACTATACTTATAAATCTGTGCCTCATACGTAGTTATTGTCAAAGAGTAAAATAAGTATGTGGTTATTGTATACTCTTTGTCACCTTGCTCATAGCTCTAAAATCAAATGAAAGAAATGAGTGAATGAGTTCGTTCTCATGTTTCGTTTCGTTCATGTGTCATGCATGCATGAATGAAATCGATTCTCACAAAATCGACTAAACACCTATTTCGTTTTATCAATTTTCAGTTTTTACAACACTGTTAGTCGACGTTGACATGACATTGGCAAAGGCATTATCAATTTGTCAAAATCTGTTTGTGTCGGTTATGTCAATGTCAATCAATTTTTCTGACAAGTATGTAGTGAGGTTTTGTTTTTTTGTTTTTGTTTGTTTTGTTTAACTTTTGATGTGTTTTGATGTACCTAGATAGTTTTAGAGGTACATTGAATCGATATATCGATTGATACATTGAAACCTGCCTGTTCTGATGCACAGTGCGCTGCCTCCACCTTACCTACCATACCAGAGAATCGTAAATATACGGCCTGCGTCAGCAGCTGTAAACAATGTCGGACGACGAAGTTATGCGTTTTGAGATCACCGACCATGATTTGGACAATGAATTTAACTTCAATAGACCCCGTGGAAAAAATAAGAAGGAACATCAAATATACGGTAAGATACGGTTATCCACTTGCGCTGAATATATCCTTCCAACATCATAATGCCCAAATGTACAGGTAATTCTACTCAACATGGATCAACATTTCTTGAAAACCCTTGTTCTCTAACTGCCCGCTGGTAAAATAACAATAAATAGCTTTATTTTCTTATGTTTTCAGGTGTGTGGGCTAAAGACAGTGATGAAGAAGATAATGAGGACAACATCCGTCAAAGGACCCGAAAGGCTAAAGACTATTCTGCACCAATTGGCTTTGTTATGGGTGGGGTGCAACAAGCAGGCAAGAAAAAAGAAGACAAAAAAGGTAAAACCCAAAATATGTACTAGGATTGATAAAAAAAAATTGTATAAAATATGTAATGTATGTAGTTAGAAACCCAGAAAAAATTACTTATAAAGAAAAAATTAATCTTTTCCAGAACTAGAACTAACAGAACCCTCCACCTCTCGACCCAAGTTTGCTCCAGAAAGTTCCGATGATGATGAGCAGCCTAGCTTGCCAGCCGAGACCGAAACAGCAGGCATCAGGAGAAAGGGACAGGGCATGCGGACGGCCAACTTGGGTGGCAGTGTGGGAACTTGGGAGAAGCACACCAAGGGTATTGGTGCCAAGTTGCTTTTGCAGGCAAGTATCATACACTGTTATATGAATTTGATTCCCTTCTTATTCTAATTTGTGGTACAAGAATGAGATCTGAATAGACATCCCGTGATGGGGTGTATTGTGCATTTCATTGCCTTTACCTTTTTCTGATATGCCTACTCCCCACTACTAAATTTGATTGGCAACATACTGGAGCTTTTATTTTGTATTATATCACATTGTAACAAGTCATACCAAAGAGTGGTAGGAACCAAGTCATAAGTTTGTTGTATGTTATTTTAGGCTTTCGTTGCATGGTGCATGGAGCAGATAGATTATATAATAACTAGCGACCCGCCCGCGCGCCCCTGCTTCGCACGGGTGCACATATTATGTATGTATTATACATATAAACCTTCCTTTTGAATCACTCTATCTATAAAAAAAACCGCATCAAAATCCGCTGCGTAGTTTTAAAGATCTAAGCATACATAAGGATATAGGGACAGAGAAAGCGACTTTGTTTTATACTATTATATGTAGTGATAGTGATAATAAACAATTGAATATCTGATTCAATTATTTTTGACTTTGATTTATCAACTGTAACATCAGTTATAGTATAGCCAATATGTGCATAGGTTTACTACTTAAGGCGTTGACAACACGTAACATTTCTCTCGCTCGCACGATTCGACATTTTGAAAGATATAAAATCACAAATTCCAATTTTGAAAAATCGCAAACAACTATTTTGTGTGCAATCACATTGCGCATAGTTTGGTAAAAATTTCATTTTGACTGATGCAACTTTTCCTACTCAAAAGTTTGCTTGAGTACGAAAATTATAAAAGCAAACTTTTAAGTAGGAAAACTTGTATCGATCACAATGATTTTTTTACTAAACTGTGCGCAATGTGATTGCACACAAAATGGTTGTTTGCGATTTTTCGAAAATGGTTTTAGTGATTTTATATCTTTCAACAAGTCAAAATGTGCGAGCGAGAGTCACATTAGCTCTTGCCTTCGTCTTAATCCAAGATATTTGAGACATAAATCTAACACTTTATTTTACAAAAGGATATATCTTACTGTTGAAAGTGATATTTCCTGCAACGTTCTATATTTGCAAGATTTTAATTTTGACTATATTTGCAGATGGGTTACAAACCAGGTAAAGGCCTGGGTAAGGACCTCCAGGGTATTTCAGCACCGGTGGAAGCCACTGTCAGGAGAGGCCGAGGTGCTATTGGAGCTTATGGACCTGAAAAAGCGGCTGTGAGTTTTTTTGTTGTTTTATCAAATCAGTTTTATTAAAGTATCAGAATTTTTTAATTTCCTGAACGTACCTACTATTGCACAGGGCATTCATGGGTTTGCTGTCTTCACATACCCAGTACCAATATAAAAAAAATATGAAAAAACCAGCCAGGAGCGAGTTTGGCTCGCGCACGAAGGGTTCCGTAACATATTCTATAAAAAAGGCAAAAAAAAACGTTTTTGGTTGTTATAGCGGCAACAGAAATTCATCGTGACAATGCAACTGTTGTTAGGCAATTGAAATTGTGACAGCTTATCACGGTTCATGAGATACAGCCTGGAGACAAAAGGGACGGACTGTGGAGTCATAGTATAATCCCGTTTGACCCTTTGTGTACGGAACTAAAACTCTAAAAGTGAGCAGTCTGTTGATCTGGAATCCATAATGTGTAGTAGAAAGAGTAGAGAGTTTAATTATACTGCCTGGCAATGCAGTATGCCTCCATGCTCGAGTTGTCAATTCATGATTTAACATACTAACATAATTTAACATAACTATCAATGCATAATTTAACATACTAGTAGTATGTTAAATTATGCATTGACAGTAGTAGACTAAGTCTACTACTCTTTTTTTTTGTTGTTGTTATGATCCGCAATCATTTGGTGAACTACTAAAAGTAAACCATGTTTTAGTAGCACTATAATGCCTTCCGACGGATCTCTTAAATGTTTACTATCGATTGCAATGGTACGGCGACATTGTTAAATCACGGAAAGTGGGTTCAATAAAAAAAAACGGCGAAAAGGAAGACAATCCAGCTGACGACTTCGTCAGGCTAATGATGATGAAACTTTATTTATTACTGTTACATTAGCCAAAGTTTAAGTAGTTTTAGGTATGAGATACATTAAAAAAATATGTCGCTTCCAGCAAAAAGCAAAGAAAGAAGAGGAGAAACGCCTCAAGGAGAAAGAAGAGCAAGAGAAAGAGACCTCTGAGAAGTCGTACAACTGGAAGAAGTCTCACAAGGGGCGGTACTTCTACCGAGACTCAGCAGATGTGATACAAGAGGGTAAACCCACGATGCATACTATGGCCAGGTATTCGGACAAGATTTAACTTTATTTCCATTGCTGTACAGGCGAAATTGATTTATATGTTTTTCGCCATCAATAAAATTTTATTTATCATATGATGCCTGGGTGACCTCCTTTAACTTTGATTTAAAACGGTATATTTACCACTAGCGACCCGCCCGCGCGCCCCTGCTTCGCACGGGTGCACATTGTTTTTCTACTATATCATGCATGTTTTATACATATAAACCTTCCTATTGAATCACTCTATCTATTAAAAAAACCGCATCAAAATCCGTTGCGTAGTTTTAAAGATTTAAGCATACATAGGGATATAGGGACAGAGAAAGCGACTTTGTTATACTATGTAGTGATGATTTGTGAGTTTGATTGTTTCCCGATATTTCGTCACAGTTGCATGCAACATGATCACGGGTCGAATTATTTTACAGCAGCGAGCTATCTCGCGTGCCAGTGATCGACATGACTGGTAAGGAGAAGCGCGTCCTTAGTGGATACCACGCGCTACGGGCCGCGGCCCCTCGCTTCGAACACGAGCCGCGTCGCAAGTGCGAACACTTCGCTGCTCCGGAACTGGCGCACAATCTTACCCTGATGGTTGAATGCTGTGAGCAGGTAACTTTGCTTACAACACTACAAAAACGTTTGACCACAATATCATCATCCACAGCCCGACTTCACCCACTGCTGGGTATAGATAGATAGACCGGCCCAAAAAAACCGGCCAAGTGCGAGTTCCGTACCATCTATAAAACGATAAAAAAACAGGAACTTCCTAACAAAGAATCGAATATGTGCGCCGTAATAATAAAAGTTATTATAATTCCAATATTTCCCTTATTCTAGGATATAATCCAGAACGCGCGCGAGCTGAACGCCGCCGAGGATGAGATCGTGGTGCTGGAGAGAGACCTACAAGAGTGTGAACTTGGCCTGAAAGAGCAAGACGACATCATAGCCAAGGTTTACCCCGAATTTTTCTTATTATTCGAACTTTACCCAAGGAGCTCGGGTAATGCTAAGTACCCGGGTAAACCTATGTTTACTCCATCTAGCTTTACCCGTAACATATACATACACGCAATACATGACACCTGATAATTTTATTCGTTATTCAGTTTCCCGCCGAACATGAATGTGCTTTCATCCCGCGCAGATTTAAATCCCGGTATTCCCACGGGATAAAAAGTAGCCTATGCTGCTATTCCAGACTATCTATCTAGATATCTATCACACTGCCAAGTTTCATCCAGATCCGTTCAGCCGTTCCGGCGTGAAAGAGTAACCAACATCCATCCATCCATACTTACAAACTTTCGCGTTTATAATAGTAGTAGGATAATCCCCGCCATTTTATAGCGGCTCTGAGTATAGAAGCATTTCAGAGAGAACAATAAAAAAGGCTTTTGCACTAATAGCACAAAGCTTAGTAACGACTGATTGTTGCTGTCTCTTATTGTTGGCATTAAAGTGAGAGTGACAAGAATACTATAGAGCCGCTATAAAATGTCAGGAGCTATAAATAAATAAATAATGCTGGACAATCCACACAGCATCTAGCCCCAAAGTAAGCTACTCAAAGCTTGTGTTATGGGTACTAGATGACTGATATATTTAATACATTATATACTTACATAGATAGATATTTTTTATCATACATAAACACCCAGACCAACGGAACAAATTTCTGCAGATCGTACACAAATTTGTTCCGAAGCGGGAATCGAACCCGCAACCTTTTGCGTCGCAGGCGGACTCTCACCCGCTGCGCCACTGAGGTCGTCTCTAAATAGGGTTAGGCTTTTGCACTAATAGCACAAAGCTGGGTCACAATCGGTTTTATTGCCATAACCGTATTTTTGTCTGTATTTCTCCTGTTTTTGTGACACAAAAAAACGTTTTGATCTGATTGAAGGTGCAAGCAATCCTGCTAAGAGTGGAGGCCCTCGACCGTCCTGACCTGTCTCTGGAGGCGGCCTACGAAGTACTGGCTGATTTACAGGTATTTGGTGTTTATACGACTACCTCAGTGGCGCAGCGGGCGAGAGTCCGCCTGCGACGCAAGAGGTTGCGGGTTCGATTCCCGCCTCGGAACAAATCTGTGTACGATCTGCAAAAATTTGTTCTGTTGGTCTGGGTGTTTTCTATGTATAATAAAAATATCTATCTATGTAAGTATATAATGTATAGAGGAAGACGGGGTAATGCCGATCACCTGAGAGAAAAATGGTCTATTTGTTATTTCATTTGTCTTATGTTAGTTTTGAGGTTTAGAGACTCTGCCTGCTCAAGCGTCTCAACCCCTGCTCTGCAGCGGGCTCGCTGTGTTTCAAGGCACCATAAGTAATAAGTTATTGGAGTTAGCGGTATTACCCGACACGATCGCCGTTACCCCTGCTTCCCCTATCAGTTATCTAGTACCCATAACACAACCTTTGAGTAGCTTACTTTGGGGCTAGACGTTGCTGTGTGGATTATAAGTTTTTGATGTGATTTGGAAACATTATTTTGTTTCCAGGAGTCCTACCCCCTGGAGTACGAGATGTTCGGCTTAGGTTCCATCGCTGGCAACATCGTCAGTCCTCTGCTGAGCGCTCTGCTGGCGCCGTGGCAGCCGTTGGAAGCGCCGGAGGATCCCATCCCTACCTTCCTAAAATGGCGGCCGTTGCTAACTGAGGAAGCGTACAATAGTCTGCTGTGGCAGCATTTCGTGCCGCATCTCACTACCGCTTCAGAGTGAGTATAAACAGCCAAAGTCAAAATGCCAGTACTCACAAACGGTGAAGGAAACATCGTGAGGAAACCGGCATGTTGTAGAACCTAAAAAGCTCTATAACATTTGTGTCAAGTGCTCGAAAGAAGCCTCTTGAGGCGCAAATCCTTTCACCACACTGTTTCGAAAAAAACTAGTGACACGACAAGAAAAAGAAGAAAGTCAAAATATGATTGTTTAATAAAATCACAAGGATCACCTTGAAACGTCTTAAAACTAGGTGACTCTAGCGCTAGTTCCACGAGAAAAACAGGCAACAAACACGGGTTGGTATCTACCTTTCTCAAAGTGGGCCATAATGTGCCATGGGTGCTAGAGGTCTATATAGGGGGGCGTTGAAGGGCTCCGAGGACATAAGGGCGTGTTTAAGATGCTTAGAATAGTTATGGCGCCCCGCGGTTTCACCCGCCCAGATTTAAATCCCGGTATTCCCACGGGATGAAAAGTAGCCTATATGTTATTCCAGACTGTAATGTATCTCTCTGCCAAGTTTCATCCAGATCCGTTCAGCCGTTCCGGCGTGAAAGAGTAACAAACATCCATCCATCCATCCATACTTACGAACTTTCGCGTTTATAATATTAGTAGGATGTAGTAGGACAGTGCGCGTCACGCAAAAAGAACGCCGGAAAGAGATGGAGGGGGTGTGACGGCGCGAGTATTTTGTATGAGCAAACACAACCCCTCCACTGTTTGCCAGCGTTCTTTTTGGTTGACGCGACCTATAATAACATGTTAATTCCACAGAGTATGGAACCCTCGCGTCCCGGAGCCGATGCTGCGCGCAGTGAACGCGTGGAGCGAGGCCTGTCCGCCGTGGGTGGCCGGCGCCGTGATGACGCGGTGCGTGGTGCCGCGCGTGCTGGCTGCCGTGAGGACCTGGGACCCGACGCACGACACGCAGCCGGTGCACTGCTGGGTGCTGCCGTGGCATGACCTGGCCGGTGAGTCGACGAAATCAAAACGGTCTTTATTCCGATAATTCCCATCTGTCACCCCAGTTTGTCCCCTCTAGGTGACAGATGTGACAAAAAAGTTCGATCTGTCACCCTTTTACTGCATGGGTAACAGATCGAACTTTTTAAATTTTAAAAAGTTCGATCTGTCACCTCTTTACTAAATGGGTGACAGATCGAACTTTTTAAATCTGTCACCCATTTACCGTCAGATGTAATCATTGATACCAATCTTATCTGTCCCCCAATAAGTATTGCACACCGGTAGACTACTGAAAGTTGACACACACACACTGATTAGATTTGAAAGAAATAATGTTGATGATCTTAACTCAAATCGAGTTAAGATCATCAAAATTATAGCTAACATAATAACATTAGTCTTCTGATTTGACCTTTTTATAATCTGCTGTTCACCAAATCTAAATTTAAATAAAAATGAATTGCTGTTCGTTAGTTTCGCTAAATCTCGAGAACGGCTGATCCGATGTGATTGTACATTTAAGAGTCCGGTGACAGCGGCTCGCAATTTCGAGGTGCGATTGGCTATTATTTCATTTTATTTCATTTCGGGGAGGTTGTTTGAAATAATAACTCTAAAGAAACACGCATAAATACTGTTCGAACACAAATAATACAATAATATAAGGGAAATGTGCTTGAGTCAGAAATCATTTTGGTATTAGGTAAACGTAAGACCAAACATACTAATACCAAAATAATTTCTGACTCGGGCATGTTTCCCTTATATTATTGTATTATTTATGTTCGAACAGTATTTATGCGTGTTTCTTTAGAGTTATTTTTTCAAACAACCTCCCCGAAATGAAATGAAATGAAATAATAGCCAATCGCACTTCGAAATTGCGAGCCGCTGTCACCGGAGCCTTAAGCAAATATATAGTTATTTATTATATATAATATACATAATATAAACTAGTTTGTTATATTTACCATATATTTGGTAAGGTATAAGTTTAAATCAGAAGACTGATTATAATTATGTACAGGTATTTATCGTGATCAAAAATAAGGGAAATGATTGCTGTATTATTAAATTTATGTGTACGTATATTAAAATAAATAAAGATAATCATAACTCAAAACTATATTATTGTCTTCTATTTTATAGCCTTTCTTTTTATTAAATAAAACGATACATAAACTATATGTTAATAAACGGAATAAATAATAGTTCTTGTAGTTGAGGTAACCGTCACGTATGTGTGTCTTAAATAGGTTTATTTTTAATGTGGGGCAAGTGGGAAGAAATAGTTAAGTAGTTTAAATAATTAAGTAGTTAAGAAGTAGTTTTCCTCTGCTAGTGATGAAAGGGGGGACAGATCGAACTTTTTAAAATTTAAAAAGTTCTATCTGTCCCTCTTTTACCCAATGGGTGACAAATCGAACTTTTTAAATAATAAAAAGTTCGATCTGTCACCTAATTATTAAAAGGGTGACAGATCGAACTTTTTTTTCCCATCTGTCATCTAGAGAGGACAAACTGGGGTGACAGATAGGAATAATCCCTTTATTCAGTACTAGCGACCCGCCCGCGCGCCCTGATTCGCACGGGATCACATTGATTTTCTACTATATCATGCATGTATTATACATTTATACCTTCCTGTTGAATCACTCTTGCTCACACGATTCGACATGATATAAGATCTAAATTCAATAATCCATTTTTGAAAAATCGCAAACAACCATTTTGTGTGCAATTACATTGCACACAGTTTAGTAAAAAATCATTTTGATAGATACAAGTTTACCTACTCAAAAGTTAGCTTTACTAGTTTTAGTACATAAGCAAACTTTTGATTAGGAAAACTTGCATCGATCAGAATGAAATTTTTACCAAACTGTGTGCAATGTGATTGCACACAAAATGGTTGTTTGCGATTTTTCAAAATTGGGATTAGTGATTTCATATCACTCAAAATCGTGCGAGCGAGAGGAAAATTAGGTGTTGTCAACGCCTTAAGCATCCCTGGTGACGATTCTGTATTTCCAGGTGCAGCACTAGCTAGCAGTGTGTACCCGTTAATCCGGTCCCGGCTTGCCTCTGCGCTCTCCGCGTGGCATCCCGCCGACGGGTCGGCGCGCGGCGTGCTGGCGGCGTGGCGCGGCGCCTGGCGGGGCGCGCTTACCGCGCTCCTACACCATCATATCGTGCCCAAGCTGGAGCACTGTCTGCACCACTCGCAGATACATCTTGTCGGACAACAGAACAGTAAGTCTACTCAAAGTTCTTCTTCTTTTATTGATTTAGTGAGCGAAGCGAACGAAAATCCTACAATCAACTTGGGCGATTTGGCATTTTATGTATGTTTGTCCGACGATAACTTGAGAACCGTTTATCCGATCTGCATGAAATTTGGTAAGTCGATAGCTTGTACTTGAGAAATTTATTAGTAAGTACAGGAGTAAAATCGGATGAGGGGTTATTAAAATATAGGGGTTTAAAAGGGGGCAAAAATTCAAAAAGTCACCCAAACAAATAAAGTTACATGTCATATTGACTTTATTGACGACCTCAGTGGCGCAGTGGACAAGGGCTCGCCTGCGACGCAAGAAGTTGCGGGTTCGATTCCCGCCTCGGATCAAATTTGTGTATGCTCTGCAGAAATTTGTTCCGTTGGGTGTTCTCTATGTATAATAAAAAATATCTATCTATGTAAGCATATAATGTATTAAATATATCAGTTATCTAGTATTTAAAACGAAAAGGCGGAGATCTGAGTGCATACAAAGATGTGAAACTAAAAATTTATTCGTTAAAATGATATATTATCGAATAATTTATATTCTCTATATTACAATCTCTATACTCTTATATTCTAAAATCGTGTCGGATGTCGTTCACCACTTAACTTCATCTGTTCTCAATTCGTTTAATTAACAGTAGTAGAGCTCTTTGGCTCGTCCCGGAAAGTGCTACCATCACGCCTTTTTCCGCCGCCAAGCAGTTGCTGTGTTTCGGTTTGAAGAGTGTGGTAGCCGGTGAAATCCTATCTATAATCGGTATGCCTGTTTAAGTTGATGGAAATAGAACAGTGCATCGTAGGGCACGTTCTAGAGCGTGTCTTACGATGCAATGCTTTGTTGTGGCCTACTTCACATTTGGTTCATCTGTTGTTGTATAAAAAATAACTTTGAGTAAGTCGTAAACTGCACAGACTGCTTATGATTACTTCATTGACAGCCTGCATAGCTCTGCCTTCTGCTCCATAGGTCGTGGGTTCGATTCCCACCGAGAACAAACATTTGTGTGATGAACATAGATCTTTGTTCTCTGTCTGGGTGTTATATAATATTATAAGTATTGTATTTACAAAAAAAGTCCTTTAGTGGTACATCAGCTATCTGGTTCCCGTATCACAAGCTATGGCTTAGTTTGGGGCGAGATAGTGCTTTGTGGAATGTCCTCCAATATTTATATTTATTTCCAGCGGCATGGCTCTGGTGCGTTGATTGGCTGGACTTGCTAGGCGCGCCCACCGTGGCGGCTATAGCCAGCCGGGCATTGCTACCTCGCTGGCTAGCGGCCCTCGCAGCCTGGCTGAACGCTAACCCGGCCCATGCTACTGTACTCAACTCCTACACTGAATTCAAGGTATGCACATATTACTATCCTACTAGAACGTTTGTAAGTAAGTATGAATGTTTGTTACTCTTTCACGCCGGAAAGGCTGAACGGATCTGGATAAAGCTTGGCAGAGATAGAATTATCTATCTCTGCCAAGCCTCATATGTTATTCATATGCTATTCATTAGTCTGGAATAGCACATAGGCTACTTTTTATCCCGGGATTTAAATCTGCGCGGATGAAACCGCGGGGCGCAACTAGCAGAAAATATTTTCATCATGTGGGTCATCTGCTTGTTCCATAACAAAGTATTTAAAAAAATCTTCCCTTAAGTATAACAAGCCTCTGGCTACCCTTTAGAAAGTAATTAGCAGGGTTCTCCATTGTGCTAGAGTATTGCATACTTGCCGCCGATTTCTGAAAGGCTCGATCAAAGCTTATCGGCTGTCAAGTCACTTGCTCGCTCTATCTAATTTGAAGTAAATCTTGTAACTGACAGTCGTTTATTTTTTATCAAGCTTTACGAAACCGATCATTAGCCTAATATTTTTTCTTTATAATAGTTTTTACGCGAAACAAGTTCACAAAAAATATTTCCCGAAGAAGTTATAAATCAATCAAAAACGGTATCTATTTATTATAATCACAAGAATCATTTTCCTATAATTCACAGAAAATGTTCCCCGAAGAAGTACTAAAAGAGCCCGCAGTCCGGGACTCCTTCCGCAAAGCTCTCGACATGATGAACCGAAGCACCGACATCGACACAGTAGAGGCGCCCCCTCCCCCGCGATTCACCCCCGGCGACGCCCCCCCTCCGCCGCGATTCACCGACGTCAAAGAAACTTCCAGAATAGCCGACGCCCTTGCATCAGCCACACAGCAAAAATCCTTCTCAGAACTACTCGAGTCTCGGTGTATGGAAAAAGGTATCACCTTCGTGCCTCTAGTCGGCAAGAATAGGGAAGGAAGACCTATTTATAAGATTGGGGATAAACAGTGTTATGTTATAAGGAATGTGATTATGTATTCGGACGACGCAGGTCGAAATTTCGCACCGATCAGTATAGATCGACTCTTGAAAATGGTTGAAGAATAATTTTGAAGAATATTATTATAGTCGCGCCAATAAAGAAAAGGCGCTAATCTTTACTTCTTTCACACACTTCAGTCACACTTTAATGAAACTGAAACTGTAACAGCTTCACGACTTTGATCCCCAGGAGCCTTATGCACTATGACCATTTGCAGCGCGAGCTCGGCTAAGACAAGGCAGGCGGTGTGATACGGTCAGGGCAAAGTATCTCTTATGTCATAAAGAATAAAGCCCAATATCAAGTTTTGACGTTTCATGGTTTGGGGAAAGGAATCTCCTTGGAATCTCCTATTGTCATAGTGAATAAGGCTCCTGGTACGGTTGATATCCCTTCAGATCTCCCAGTACCAAGTAGGTACTAATTCAAGATTCTTTGAGGATGACTAAGGGGGGTAGTCAGAGGTACGTCCAAACATTACATTTGGCATATACCCACATTTTGCAGTAGTTAGTATTCCATACGTGACAGGTTGCAAGCCCATCGCCGCTGTTAGAATACTAACTGGTTTCCTCACGATGTTTTCCTTCACCGTTTAAGAGCACTGGCATTGCGCACATAAATTTTTCGATAGAAAAATCCATTGGTGCACGACCGGATTCGAACCTGCGACCTTACGATCGGAAGGCGGGGTCACTCCCACAAAACCACCGGTAGACACTTTAATTAGCGATGCAATATTCGTTTCTATCTATATACATCTTTGACTTTTATTGGATCGAGTTAAATGAGGTAGTAATGCCTTAAATATGAATTCAGTCTTTCTTCACCAGTGAAAAAGTAGTTGTCAAATGTGCAGAATATCCTAAACGAACTCAATTTGACAGCACTAAATGTTGCAGGCTCTTTCATGAACTGAAAATACAACCATGTTTTTAACGCTCTGTCTAATTTGTAACATCAAAATCGACACCATGCTGTTATAGGATATAAAAAATATACAAACACTTCAATAAACTTTATTAAAATAACTCAAAAACAGAACACAAGTTATAAGTATCATGCAGACATGCATCTTCTAATTCTATGTTAATAAACTATGGCTATTTTGTAAAATAAAGTATATACATAAATTCGATAGTTTTATATATAATAGATAGTTTTATATACATAAATTCGACTGTTTTATAATAAATTCGACTGTTTTATAATAAATTCGATTGTTTCATAATAAATTCGATTATAATATTGAAAGTAAATCGTGATATTGATATTGACAGCCTACGTAGCTCAGTTGGTAGTAGCTCTGCCTTCTGCGCCGTAGGTCGTGGGTTCGATTCCCACCGTGAACAAACATTTGTGTGATGAACATAGATGTTTGTTCTCTGTCTGGGTGTTATATAATATTATAAGTATGTATTTACAAAAAAAAAAAACATATAAGTAGTATATCAGCTATCTGGTTCCCATATTACAAGCATAAGCTTAGTTTGGGGCTAGATAGTGCTGTGTGGAAAGTCCACCAATATTTATTTTATTTATTTATTTATTTTATATTAGACCAATTAAAAATAATGATATTCCAATATATTCGATAGTCTCTAAAAGATCCGCTACACTATTCGATAATATTTTGATTTTCTATAATTTTTCATGGCATACTTCAAATCATTATTTGAGACATAGTGGACATAGTAGCTTTTTTCTTGCAATGTGTTGTTAGGGTATTCTAAGATTTTTGTAGTTTTGCTGTCTAGACATGGAATAGGGATTGTAAAGGGTGTAAGAGAGAAAATTCGGCGTGAACTTAAACATGCTTATGCCAGTTTTGACATGCGCAAGTTTATGCTCGCTTGGTTTTTTACCCGGGCAGTCGGATATTAAGCTGTAAGCGGTCGTAGGGGCGGGTGTTTTTATGTGTAATCAAAAATATCTATCTATGTAAGTATATAATGTATTAAATATATCAGTCATCTAGTACCCATACATAACACTAGCTTTGAGTTGCTTACTTTTGGGCTAGATGATGCTGTGTGCAGTGTCCAGCGCTATTTATTTATTTATTTGTCTCCTAGCGAGCCTAAGAAAAGTACCAGGAGAGGGGGTTAGTAGGTATACTTAATAAATAAATGGAATTTTATGGCAAGAGTTTTCATTCTTTATCTTTGGAATTTAATGGCAAGATATTTTAGATTTCCGACTAGCAGTCAATCTCATAATGGCATAATTTGAATTCATTGATTTTGTGCCAAATTTTGATTAAGTAGGTACAATAATGTTTAAATTTAAGTAAGGTTCATCAGTATGGTATGGGAATAAGTTACCTCTATACCTGTTACTGTTTAATTGACAAGAGATAACAACATAGTTAATTTTAAAAGTAGCTTATGTGCTATTCTGCTATAACTTACTATCTTATCTACTATAATCTATCTCTGTGCCAAATTTCATCCAGATTCGTTCAGCCGCTCTGGCGTTATTTAGTAATAAACATCCAAACTTTCACATTTACTAATATTAGTGGGATTATATAGTTATGTCTTGTCAATTGAACACGGAGTGTTTAAATTGGTTGTTGAAATTACCCATGTCTTGTTTACCTATCACGTTCCAGGGTAATTTGCCTGATATTCAAGTCTTAGGTCCTTACATTATTTTGATCATAGATTGAGCTATATCTTTTTATGTTAACGACTAAGGGCAAGCACTGAAGCTTTAGTTAGGTTAAAATATAACAATAACCCGTTTCATTTAACGAATCTAAAATGGCATCGCTAATAACTTCCTCTCGTGTGAACTCGTGACAGGTGTAATATTAATTAGTGGCGGCCATTTTCGATTCGTTTCAAATTAGATGAAAACGGTATATGCCTGTAAGTACGTAAATAAACATTAGTGGATAATCTATGCAACTTTCGGCAAACCTCTCTGGTAGCTAAAAGCCCTGTAGCACTGAACTCCGTTCGCTATTCCTAGGGTGAAATTACACAGCGATAGAGCGTAGTTGATTGGTCGTATGACCAGGCAGTATCGCGTCCAAATGATGCCGGTCGCAGCGAGGGTAGCTGATTGGGAGGTGGATACCTTATCAAGTGGTCTGCGCCATTCATCTATAGACACCAATACCAGCGCCTGGAAGAGTGAAGCCTAGTGAAGTGGATTTAATAGAGTGGTGTCAATTCTATGCAACAATCATTAAAAAGTAAGTTTGTATGGCCAACTTTGTTGAAGAAATTTTAAGGCTTAAAAGTCATGCTATAGCCAGCTGCCATTACTCAGTATCAGAATAAATGGCGGTGTCATAAGTAGGTAGAAATTAGATATGATGTTGCACAAAATGAAAACCAAAAAGAGCTGGTTATTGTAAAAAAATTAATTAAGTAAAAGTTAAGTAACCATAGGTTGAATAGTGCAAGGTGTAGGTAGGTACATGCACGAACATTTTGTGCACTCATGCTTGCATGCAATCAAGGATGATTTTGAATAAAAAACCTTTTCTGTGAGGTAATACGATTGAGATTATAAAAATTCCATGACAACTACACTCGAGAGCATAGAAATCGCACATAGGGTAATTTTCCTGCATTTTGATTTCGACACTTGTTTTTTTTTTAATTACAGATCGGTTGCAAATATAACTTAAATTAAATAAAAGTACACACTGTTAGCTTCCTGAAAACCCATAATGTCTGGTCTTGATCTTCCAAATCATACCAGTGGCGGCATAACAATGGAATGGCCTAAATTCGCTCGTTTCAGGTAGCGCGGGTTGTGGGACTTTGAGCAGGTATAAAACGATAAGGGATGATTGAAATGACATCATTTGCATACCAACACCCAGTCAGAAAGGTCCTTTAACGAATACGTCATCTCTCTAAACAAAAAAATGGATACCACACCAGAAGCAGCGTCTCAAGTGGTTGCACTAATCGAAGCTGGACAGAACCAAAGTCAAGTGGCTCGTCAATTAAATTTGAGCAGATATGCTGTTCGACGTGTATACCAGCGATATCAGCAAACTGGTGGCTATACCAGGCGACCAGGAACAGGCCCAAAACG
Source organism: Plemyria rubiginata (assembly GCA_963576535.1). NCBI lineage: Eukaryota > Metazoa > Arthropoda > Insecta > Lepidoptera > Geometridae > Plemyria > Plemyria rubiginata. The sequence goes on from OY754926.1 coordinate 7,561,369, forward strand.
TGCGACAACACAGCGCGATGACCGTTTTCTTGTGAATACATCACTACGAAATCGCCGGTTGAATGCAGTTCAACTCGGACAGCAGCTCCAGGAAGTTAGAGAAGTGGAAGTCAGTCGGTGGACGGTTAGAAGAAGACTAGCCGAAGGAGGTCTGACAGCGCACAGACCAGCAACTGGCCCAAAATTAACCCCAGCGCACAGACAAGCACGCCTTCAGTTTGCTCGAAATCACGTTAATTGGACTATGGATCAATGGCAGGCAGTCCTCTTCTCCGACGAATGCAGGATGTGTCTCCATGGTAACGACGGACGGGGTAGAGTTTACCGAAGACCCGGTGAGCGTTTTGCTCAATGCTGCATCTCCGAACGGGTCGCATACGGCGGTGGTTCGTGTATGTTCTGGGGAGGCATTTCACTGGAAGCGAAAACCGAACTTGTCTTCATCACAGGGCCCGATACCGACCGTCGATCGCGTGGATTGACTTCCCAACGTTATGTCGAGGAGATCCTGCAAGAGCATGTTGTGCCCTTTTCGGGATTTATCGGCGAAAACTTCGTTTTTATGCAGGACAACGCTAGACCACACACCGCTGCTATAGTACGCCAGTACTTGGAGGAGGTTGAAGTACTCGTTATGGAGTGGCCTGCTCGAAGCCCAGATCTCAATCCCATTGAGCACTTATGGGACGAACTAAAGAAACGAGTAAGAGCCAGAAACGCAGTGCCTACGAGTCTCAGAGAGCTCCAAACCGCGATCAAGGAAGAATGGGACAGCATACCGCATGATTTCGTAAAAAAATTGATTTTTTCAATGAAACATCGAATGGAAGCTGTTATTCAGGCTAGGGGAGGCAATACCTCGTATTAATAAATCGTTACATTCACAAATTTATTGTTTTTTTATCCTTTTATACCTGCTCAAAGTCCCACAACCCGCGCTACCTGAAACGAGCGAATTTAGGCCATTCCATTGTTAAGCCGCCACTGCTATGATTTGGAAGGTCAAGGTCAGACATTATGGGTTTTTAGGAAGCTAACAGTGTGTACTTAAATTTAATTTAAGCTATATTTGCAACCAATCTTTAATTAAAATAAAAACAAGTGTCGAAATCAAAATGCAGGAAAATTACTCTATGTGCGATTTCTATGCTCTCGAGTGTATTTCGTTCCATAGTGCAATGTCCACAGACAGATTACCTAAGTAAAAACATATATTGGTGGGTATTTCATACAGTTGGGGACTAGATAATGCTATCTAGCCCTAACTAATCAATTATTGTAGGTACTTTGGGAACCAGATAGCTGAAATTATACTTTTTTATGTTGTAATTATAAATAAATAAGTAAGCCTACTATAAGATCCTGAAATTAATCTTTTGCTTTTCCTACACATCAACAGTTAAATTATAATGTTAGGTACTTACAAATTGTGATGAAAGAACGAAATGCTTGAAAGTGTACATAGACAACTTCTGTTGTTTTTCCCACAACCTCCAACACCATCACTTAAAATTAAATAATAAAGGTGAAGCACAAGTTGTAATATGACTATTATGACTTTAGAAAGTGTTAGTGTAAAAAGGTAACACAAAAGACAACCGAAATGACTGGAAAGTTTAGACAAAACATGTGTTTATTTTCCATCCAAAGGTAAATTACTACTTACAAAAATAACATCATATTTTTTAATATTTTAATCATGTTTAACTGCTTTCTTATAGAACTACGGATTGATAACAATAAAATAAATAGTCGCCAGCGACTTTTACAATGATTTTGGCAATTTTGAAGAATTTTCGAATTCAAACAAACCTTAATGAACAATTGTTTATGATTTTCATTCATTATTTTGTTGACGAATTATTTATAAAAAAAAATATTCTGGTTGGCAGGGGAAGCAGGGGTAATGGCGATCGTATCGGGTAATACCGCTCACCCCAATAACTTATTAAAAGGTGCCTTGAAACACTGCGTGCTCGCTGCAGCGCAGGGGTTGTGACGCTTGAGCAGGCAGAGCCTAACCTCAAAATTAACATAAGACAAATGAAAAAACAAATAGAGCATTTTTCTCTAGGTGATCGGCATTCCCCCATCTTCCTCTAATGTTCATTTGAATTAAGAAAAATCTTTTATCTTCAATATCTGTGTGTTTAACCAGTTCAACTAGTTTATAAAGAGCTCTAGTAAATTATTTTATAACAAGTTATACGAGATAACAACCTTAGTACCCTTGATATCACAATGTGGATAAATCCACTTCATAAAAAGTACCTACATCTTACTGATAACTGACAGACAGACTATCATTAATTACAAATTATCCAGAAAATTAGTCTGATTGTCTGGAATAAATATTTTGTCATTTAGAAATTATGCCTTACTTACCTACAAAATAAATATACCGAAGTCGTAATTTTAACAATTGCGATGCTTTAAATATTCCAGGCATGCTACAAGGCCAATGAATTGCATGATATGGATAAAATAAATAACTGACTGAGATTTCTCATAAATATCTACAATTTCTTTACTTACCTACTTGCTTTACAATACCCTAAATTCTACTGGGTTCTAATAAGAGCTCTGAAACAATAATGGTGTTGATTCTGTTGTTGCATTATCCTAAACTAATTTAATCTGACAGTACTAAAATTATAGCCATCCTTGTCATTTCGGTCCTTTAGAAAGAGACGGCTTTATTTTTAGTGCTGTCAAATTAGGTTAAATTAGGAAAACTAAACAACAGAATTGACACCAATGTGTTACAATTTATCTAGTGTATCATTCCATATCATTTGACAGTTTCCTTTTTCTTGCTCTGCTCATATTTAATAGCCCTGCCCACTTGATACAGGCTAGTGCAAGCCACAAACACATTCACAGCAAAGAGGCTGTAGTTTTTCGGGATGATCACAAGAGAGTACCGGGACCAAATGATGCCAGTCGCCGCTAAGGACACGGACTGGGGAATGGATAAGGTCTCGATAGGCCGATTCAAGTCACCCAATCCAGCCAACACCAAACTCTGAAAGTGTTATGTACTTGAGAATATGGAGCACCGTGATTTTGACAAAATGCATGGTTATGTCAGACAAACAGATTTTTTTAATATGGTGATAACTCGGTTATTTGTTTAGTGTAGTGGTATTTCAAAGTAAAGTGAATTGTACATGCTGAGTTTAAAGAAACGTTTCAATTTTATTAAACATTGTGCTGTGTGAATAAAAGTAATGTGCTATTTCGAACTAGGTATAATCATATCTGTGCCAAATTTCATCCAGATCCGTTCAGCCGTTTTGGAGTTGTTAAAAAACAATCATCTTCAACTTTCTCATTTATGATATTAGTGGGATAGTTCACAAGCGCTACTCTTGCCAGAATCCTACTAATAATAGAAACGCGATATGGATGGATGGATGTTTGATACTCTTTCATGCCGAAACGGTTAAATGAATTTGGATGAAACTTGGCAGAGAGATAGATTATAGTGTGGAATAGCGCATCAGCTAATTTTTATCCCGTGTGAATACCGGCATTTAATTCTGCGCGGGTAAACCGCGGGGCGCAACCAGTAGTGGAATAATAAAGAGGCACATGTATTACACTTTTCTGGCTTGATGAAACAAAAAATGGAATGGAAACCATATTAATAAGAAATTATGTGAATACAAACACAATCAGGTAAGTAGTAGTAAGTACAAATAGGAATTGATATTTTATTTAAAAAATGTTTTTTTGATGTTCATGCACTTTTACAATGATAAGCAATGATTTCAAAATGCTTCCCAGATTGTGTTATCAGCATAACATAATCACAGAATTGTAACCAAATACTACCTAAGAAATATAACTAGGTAGTGCAAGTACAGTAGATTTAGAACTAGTGTTTTTTAAGAAATCCTACTCGAAAATCATAAAACTGACGAATTTAAGTGGTTACTTTTGACGATATTAGATAAATAAGTAGGCACCTAGGTCTTGTTGTTATCGTTGGCCTCAAACGAGGCTAAGAATATAAATAGAGTGACCTTGACAAACAAACACGTCCGCATTAACCACATACCCATTTGAATGCAGGAGCCCAGAAGAAAATTGTTTTAGGACCTGCAAAAAGAAAAAAATACGGTAATCTTTACCCATTGACGGAAGATGAACATAATGATCATAGAAAACCTTACCAGCTTCATGTTCCCATAGTGGACGCAGTTTCGAAGGTACAAACTTATCAGCAGCGCCGATTAGGGATTTGTATAAACGAGCAGACATTTTTGCAGGGACTGTTATAATTTCGAATGGAAATGGGGATTGGAAGGGTGGCGGTTACACAAGGCACTAGTATTTACATGAATGTTTTGAATTGAACAAGATCTTATCACACGACCAACCACTCGACGAATCGGCAATCGGCCGTGCGTGCGTGACGTCAAGTGAGTTCAAGTGACGTGCAACAAGGAAGGAAATATATATACTCTCTAGTCTCTAGAGATGTCTCATGTAAACTCGAGTTACCTACTAAATAGAGCTAACTCGAGTTAATAATTTCTGAGTCGACAATTTTTTTTGGATGTAGGTGTAATGGTGCGGTTAAACGGCGCGCTCTAACACGTTTAACCGCACCTTAGCCATTTTCGTCATTGTCGAGAATAGCAATGTTATTTGGCTTCTAGCATAGAGAGTAGAGGAACAAATATGTATAAAGTAATTTGTAAAGCCCGCCCGCTCCACATTATCGTGAGAACGCCAAAAACAAGTGGGTATTTCTCAAACAAAATGTACGTAACGAAAATGGAAAAGTTCCTAGAGTTATGTTAATGTGTTGTTGTTTATGAAAAAGTACTTTTTCGTAACTTTTCCTTTTTCGTTACGTACATTTTGTTTGAGAACTACTCAAGAAAGAGAATGTGGAACCTCGTTTAACGTGCTTATAACGCGAGAATGTGGAGCGGGCTTAAAAAATCGTACACTTGATTTCATTCTGCTAACCTGAGTTGTGTAACTCGAGTTGGTGTTTATCCCGAGTAGGCACATCACTAGTTTAGACAGTGAGTGATATATTTATTAAAGCTGACGTGCTTGACATCTGCTTCATAGATCTGACAAGACAACATTTGAACTGTATTAAAATTCCTTGATTTGAACCAAGGAATTTGAATACAAGTACATTCCGTATCTGAACTATTCGTTCAAAATCTTGTGTTTAGTCACAGATAAAAGAATAGTGTATCACAGATTACACAGATCAGTGGTATAAAAAATAAATTAATGTCAATCAGGCACCAACGTTATTCTTTTAAAATAGTTTGAAAACAACGCTGAAAATCCTATTTTTAGGGTAATATCTTGACGCATTCAAAGGTCCTTGGGTGTGTAGAAGGCATGTGTAAAAAATGGAATTTCTATGCTCTCTGAAATACAGGCAAAGATGTTGAATTGTTCCGAATTTTGAACGAAACAGAACAGAAGTCGGAAACAAACATGGCGCGATGAGAAGTGAGCTTGTAGTGAGTCTCAGTCGTGAATAAAATCAAGAAAGAATACAATGTAATCTTCTTTCTGTACTTTATTTCTCTTTTTGTTAAGTGTGTTTATTTTCGTCTGTTTCTTCAATTTGTTTTATTTCGTGTTTGACTTATGTTCTGAACATGGGGACCAGCACAATGGGCAGCGATTTGCATTCTGATAAACAAGACAAACTCCTCAAGTTGCAAGCACGAAAAAAAGAGCTGGAGCTCGTGCTTGCTAATAAAAACGAGGAGCTTTACAAACTATGTGTTCAGGAAGTGCAGCTTACGGGCATAATGCCTCCGGAAGCACCGTTGAGCCCAGAAGTGCCACAAAGAGAAAGACTGGGCAGTTTACGCAGTGAAAACAGATCAACAGACGGCAATGACGTACACGATGGTTCTGATAACTCTTCCAGGCGCTTCCGAGCTGGCCCAATGCACGATTCGGAACAAAATCTGCGCAAAAATCTTTCTCACAGGTTGTCTACACCGTCTATATCGGGCATGTCAACAAAGAGCCATCCTAGATTCATACGGCGTCCAGAAACAAGCTGCTCAAACTTCTTTCCATCGCCTCCTCAAGAACGTAATACTGATACATTTTCGATGCATACATCACACACATACCCTGAACTGGCTGGTCGTCATGAGACTGTTAATGAAAATACTCCCACTGATATTCATCCAGGCACCTATTCCAGACAGCACACTATGACAACTGAGTATATGAATAAGATTTATTATAATACCAATGCCCCGGAGGCCCAGCGCGTGTCACGGCTGCGCGAGACTCACTTTAGCTCAAGTCACCCTGACATAACCACAAATTACAACCATGGAAGTGTTGCATCACATAACCAACAGAATGGAATGCGAAACACACCTTTACTGTACCAGTATGCTTCACATCTGAAGGCTCAAAGCCAACATTTAGGTGGTCTACCCCATCATCAGCAAATGCAGGCTCAGACTAAACGGAGACCAGACAGTGTCCGTAGACATACTTTACAAAGAACTCAAACTTACCACTTGACTTCCCACAGTGACTATAACCAGCATTTAGAGAACATGACGGATGGCTACAGGCCTCCATTACCGGTTTATCAACATCGATCTCAAACAGATATCCAGGAGCCTCCTCATATTGTAGAACGGGCTGTGCCTCTGCGAGAACATAATAGTATTCGTCATCCAATGCATTTACAGCTTCAAGTATCAACTGATGACTACAGCATTGAGAGAAGAGGATACCCAGATGCAATGAGTCCAGTTAGTATGAAGTCTGGTTACTCTAACTTTGATTCTGTCAGCATGAACAAGTTTTCTCCACTCTCACAAAATGAGATGAAAGTGAAAGAGAAGCAATGGTATGAGACATCCTTAGATTCACCAACAAAATCAGATGCATCTCTTTTGAAGAAAAGTTCAAGTCTTAAACGTACACCCAGCATAGGTAATTCACAAGCCTATGAAGTAATGATATCTACTGGACGACATTCTGCATTGCAGAGTCCTAATCAGATACTCCACAGTCCTCACCAAGTACCTCTTAGCCCTCATCAACTGCCAAATGGTCCTCACCAAATGCCACACAGTCCTCACCATGTGCCACACAGTCCTCACCAAGTGCCTCAGAGTCCTCATAGCCCAAGACAAGTGCCACAAAGCCCGGTTATGTCTCCTAGTGGTGTTTCGCTTGATTCACCAAAAAACCACACAGTCATTGAGCAGGGTAAATGTATACCCTACAGAGAAGAGACAAAGCCTTTCGAGATGTCAGATTTCTACAAATACTCAACAAAGTTCAGGCAACCTACAAGACCAGCCACAAACCCGGCACCTAGTGTCCATCCATACAATAAACTGCCAATGGAATTACCGCAGTATGCTCAAGGCCACTGGCAAGGACAAAACAACTGATTGATATTGGATTTGTGTGCTTCTTAATTTAACATAATATATTATTTATTACTTACTCTGTTCAACTAAAAGAAATGTAAATAATGAGGAACAATATTACCCTTTTTTTAACAGGTTTCTTTTAGTTGAACGGACTATGTTCTTAGCCATAATTAAGGTCAAGTTTGCCCTATTAGAGCATGTTCTGCTATAGTCTGATTTGTACCTGTGTTCAATCATAGACTGAGTGGGTATGATTACACTGTACCAAATTATGCTCCTAATGTTCAGCCACGAAGTGATGAAACATGCAAAGGTGCAATACAAAAATTAAAATTATGCACATTGATGACAGAAACGCGAAAAGAGCTACATAGACAGCAAAATGCAAAACCAGAATTGGAGTTCTGGTTTTGCGTTTTTTATTCTAGGGAAGATGACTGAAATGGATTACTTCAGTTGTGTTGCTGTATGCTTGACACTTTACTAGCTTATAGAATGTACTTATTATTGATCCAGTCAGATTTTGGTATAAAAAGTACTTGCCTGGTTAGTAGTTAAAAAACTAAAAGAACTACACTTGGTGTATTTTAAGATTAGAAGACAGTAAATGTTAATCTATATGAAATCTTAACTTTTCAAAAGGTCTGATATTGATATTGTAACAATATTTCTGTATTTTCCTTTTGTTTATATTTGGCCAATTATTTTAAAATCTAATTAGTTTTAACTGGCACTGTTAATTGAGGAACACATGTATAGGTACAGACAGCTGCAAAAGTAGATTAACAATAACGTTTACAGATAGATTATACCCATGTTTCAAGATAAAGTTTAAAACTTTGAACATAATAAGAAAATTGAAAACATGAATGTTCATCTACTTTTGTTGTTGCTTTCATAAGCTTCCCCACCACTTAGACTAACTTCTTAAACCAAATATTTTCTTTCTTTTTTGTATATTCGTAAGTTGTGAAAACTCGCCAATACTTCTTTTTGATCTTCTATACATTTTCTTAGTGTACTATAGCACTATAAGCTCTCTTTTTAAGTATTTTAGGAACTATTTTTCAGTTTTAAATGGTGGAATTGCCTTTTCTGTGTGATATTGTGATATTTAAGGCAGGTTTTACTATATAGGTACTCTAAACAATCTTCTGCTATGTACTGAAAGACTTATATAAACTTGCCAAGCAATATTGAGCTTAACAACTAAGTGCCTATTAACGTCCAATTACAAAATATAGCATTAAGATTATGTAAAGTAAGGTTTATAAGTTTGCCTTACTAAAGTATGTGTAACTTGTCATTAAAGGTTTATAGGTTAACCTTACTAAAGCTGGAAGGAATTTAAGAATTGGATTCGAATTCTGAATGCCTAGTTATTTATTATAGATAATGAAAAAAATCCATGAGATTTTGATTACATAGATGTCTATTTTTCGTAAATAAACAAATACCTAATAGTATTTGCCTTGAAACTATTGTATCTCGATGGTATTTTTTACCGTTGTGCTAATTAACATCATGTTTATGTATAAATCTAATAAATGTACGTCTAATAAAAATACCATGTTACTTTATTTTGGATTGAGTTGGAAGTTAGATATCTTGCAAGTCGCCACGTAGAAATGGCTAAGTTGAGATTTGAGGAAACTTTTTTTTTATTTCTATTTATTATTTCAGACAACACAGTATTATGCTGCTGCATTGTTTTATGATAATAGTTTACTTATTTAGGTACCTGACGAATGTAAAAAACACTAGCAATGACCTATACCTACATAAATGTAGTAGCTATCTTACATACCATCCGTAAATGGATGGATGTTTGCACCCACTTTTATAGGGTCGTTATTCAAAGTCAATCCCATCCGCTCTCGACAGCTGACCGTTTGCAAGCTCGTAAATCTGACTAACTACCTAACTAAGGACATGCTACAGGCCAGAGTGGAAAGGCCTATTAGCCTGGCTAAGTTAGGGTACCTACTTACCTACATTACTTAGATGTACTACTTACTGCACTAGTGAAAATGAATCCAAAGCTCAGTTTTGACACGAGCGTTTTTAGAGCCAAAGAATTGAATAGTGCCTAAGTATGTAGTAGGAAAGGAAGCCCGAACCTAAATCTATTGATAAATAGTCAAAGCCTAAATCCTAACTAAGGAAGTACCTATGTATGGAGAATCAAAGTCAGTAAAATAGTTTTAACCAATTTTAAATAGTTTAAAATTTATTTTTAACACAATGATGAGACTAGAGTAGGTACGATAAGATTGACACAGCCAAAAAATTAACAAAAAAAAAACTAGCACCCAGTTCCTCTTCTCTTGAATATCGTTCAGAAGCAACTGAGATGAAAGAAGAGCGAATGAACGATGCTGTGGTTAGCTGGTATTACATGGTTACCAAGCATGGTGCTGGTTCTGCAGTTTCATGAAGAGAACTGGCAGAGATCGCTTCCCTGGGTTGAATCCACCACCTAGGTAGTAATCGTCACCACCTGAAATATTAAATTCTATAATGTTTGTAATGTAGGTTCTTAGATAAATGTTTGTTATGACTTGAGGAGGTGCTGGTATTTCAAAAGGCCGCCCGAATGTCTTCATTCATATGTCTGCTGTCTGCTTTTGAGGATTCCATGCTATGAAAATACACACGGTGACCCATAACTATGGTGACTGCGAATTTGCTGAACTAAGTTTGATCAGCTGGGGATTGGCAACTTTTCTCACAAGCCGTTTTGTGAAGAACTGAACAGATAGGTTACATTTTACCTACCAAATTCATTAGTTAGTCACTTCGTGTGACATTCCAAGATGTGCGTACATTTGAAGTGTAACTATTATTTTGTGCAGGCGACTGTATGTAGGGGAAGCAGGGGTAATGGCGATCATGTCGACCTCTGTGGCGCAGCGGGCGAGAGCCTGCCTGCGACGCAAGAGGTTGCGGGTTCGATTCCCGCCTTGGAACAAATTTGTGTACGATCTGCAGAAATTTGTTCCGATGGTCTGGGTGTTTTCTATGTATAATAAAAAATATCTATCTATGTAAGTATATAATGTATTAAATATATCAGTTATCTAGTACCCATAACACAAGCTTTGAATAGCTTACTGTGGGGCTAGATAGTGCTGTGTGGATTGTCCAGCATTATTTATTATTTATTTATTTATGTCGGGTAATACCGCTCACTCCAATAACATATTAAATAAGGTGCCTTAAAACACAGCGAGCATGCTGCAGCGCATGGGTTGTAATGCTTGAGCAGGCAGAGTATCTAAGCCTCAAAACTAACATAAGACAAGCAAAAAGAGCATTTTTCTCTCAGGTGATCGGCATTCCCCCCATCTTCCCGTACTCACCAGATCCTCCAAGTTGTCCGTTGATGCAGCCTTCGTCCCACATGTTCACGCACCGTTTGCCTGGGTTAAATCCACCACCATTCAAGAAGTAGTCGTCACCACCTAGCAAAAGAAGTTCATGATGAGCTGATTACACGACCCTTAAGATGCGCGCAACCATGAACCTAATCTGGTGACGTAGTTTAAGGGTCACCAGAGAGTCCAGTAATCACCGAAAATCACCGGTCCAAATGACGATGAAAGCAATAGGTAACACTGTAATATTCTCCGTTTGTCCGGGCTTTACGACCACCAGGCGTAACATTTGCATCAGCAGACCATAGTAGATCTGGAGTGGGGAAAGAAACTTCCCCAAGATCTGGATGTAGGGTCTAGACTGACTGTTTCTTTCGACACAATGTCACAACCAAAACCCCAACTTAAGGCTCCGGCGACAGCGGCTCGCAATTTCGAGGTGCGATTGGCTATTATTTCATTTTATTTCATTTCGGGGAGGTTGTTTGAAAGAAAATTGCGAGCCGCTGTCGCCGGACCCTTAATGCCACTTTTGGTAGTAGACCTAAGTTTTATTTAGACGCTGAAAAAGCAGGTCGAAATAATCAAGAGGTCAATGATACATGACCTATACCTGCTTGCCTAACTCATTAAGGTCGAAGCAAACAGTTTAGGTATTTCAGGAGCCAGGGAGATAATACAAACACCTCTGAGCGAGTAAATAGCATCATGGAGGTTGTTTTCTCATGTAAATTTCAGCAAAATGGGTTAAAATGAACAAACACCGAAATTAGGGCGCCTACGCTCAGGTTTAAGCTCTATTACATCTGAGTTTGTTCTTGGGTCGCGCCTGTGAACAAAATAATAAATATTTGTTCAGGCTGTCGTAAATGGACGTTTCGGAGATTGAGTGTTTACGTTAGTGGAGTTTCATCAGGAGCAAACAAATAGGCATTTAGTGTGAGTTAGGTGCTCGTCAGAGAACATCTGTTTTTATGGAATTTTAAGGTGAGCAGGCACATCAGGCCGTCTCTCCCTCCTGAGAACCATGAGAAAAAACAAACACCATAGGGATAGAGAAGACAAAACATACAAGACAGACATAAAAGACAACCAACAAGCACACTCTTGAGTTAGTTGAGAGTCCCCCAACCAGGTATTATTTGGGGGTATCATTACCTACCTAGTAATTTAACGAGCCTACTGGCCGGAAGTTTGTTGTGGAAGTATGGATGGATGGTTGTTTGTTACTCTTTCACGTCGGAACGGCTGAACGGATCTGGATGAAACTTGGCAGAGAGATTGATTATAGTCTGGAATAACACACAGGCTACTTTTTATCCCGTGGGAAAACCGGGATTTAAAACTACGCGGGTTAAACCGCAGGGCGCTACTAGTATCTCTTAATTTAGAAATCTGTACGTCTACACCTACCATGACACTCGGGGTACTTACCTACATAAACGAATCTTTTGACATGGCATTATTAAATTTCAGGCGTTGGGTCTGCAAGAAAATAGCGTAATATAACCTAGACCTAAATACAATAAACCTAGTCTTTTCTCCGATTCCACCTACGTCACTCGGATAAAAAGTTGCTGAGTCAGCATAATGGCGTCATTAGGTTATCTTGCATGGTATCAACGATCATCTGATTAACTACCCTTACCTCATGCTTAGACTGCAAAAAACAATGGATATCTATACGCGGGCTAATGAACAATGAAAATGCCAAGCCAAACAGCATGCTTGAATATGTTACAACTCTGCATCCATGTCACCATGACTTGCTAGATTGAGATACTAACCATTGCAGTACATCACTCCAGATGGTATCCCCCTACTTTGAATTAAAAGTCCTTCTCCGCTACTTTGAAGAGTTGGGGCTGACTGACTGGGATGAGGTTAGCAATGGGACAATACACCCCATTGCGGGACGTCAGGGCAGATCTTATTTCCCCCTTGAATTGGAATTATGATAAGAAGCCAAGCTTCTGGGGTTGCTGTACGGTACTCACCAGATCCTCCAAGTTGTCCGTTGATGCAGCCTTCGTCCCACATGTTAACGCACCGCTTGCCCGGGTTGAATCCACCTCCATTCAAGAAGTAGTCATCACCACCTAGCAACAGTTAAGAAGTAAAAGAGCTCTTTGTGAAGGGCTCGTACGGAGAAGTACCTACCAACTACCACCACGCTTTTTCAGGCCGCCAAGCAGCGTTGCAGTGTTCCGGTTTAACGAGTGTGTTCGCCGGTGAAATAACAGGCACATTAGGCTTAACATCTGTATGTTGATGGACGCAAGGCAGTGCGTTCTAGGGTACGTTTATATCGTACATGACCTTTGCATGCATGACCGGTACATGACTCGTGCATGAGTAATGCTTTGATGATGGTTACTACAAAACATCAGGTGGGTCATAGGCCTGTTCCACAGCAATATCATCAAATAATTTCATCATAGAGTTGTCCTAGGTAGCCATGAGTCCGTTTCTGCATTGACTTACCGGAACCACCTAGTTGTCCGTTGATACAGCCTTCATCCCACATGTTCACGCATCTTTGAGAGACTGAAATCAAGTGGTAAGAGTTTTATGAGTAGTAGAGCTCTTTGTGAAGGGCTCGTCCGGGGAAGTACTACCACCACGCCCTTTTCTGCCGCCAAGCAGCAAAGCTGTGTTTCGGTTTGAAGAGTGTGGTCGCCGGTGTAATTACAGGCACATGAGGCTTAACAACTGTATACCTCAAGTTGGTGGACGCAGCGCAGTGCATCGTAGGGCACGTTCCTGTCGTGCGTGACTTACGAGGCAATGCTTTGTCATAGGTGATGGTTACCACTTAACATAAGGTGGGCCATCTGCTTGTTCCATCAGCTAGTTGTATAAAAAAAAGTGGAAATGCTTGATGTTCTTTCCACGTCGTCTATTCAATCAGCTTTAAAGTAGTTTCTACGCAACAATTAACGCGGCGTCTACGCCGCTTATACGCAGCATCTACGCAACGGCTACGCAGTGTCTACGGACGTTTGTTCCACTCAAATTCTACGTAGCAATCTTGCAGCCTCTACGCTGCTTCTATACGCAAACCCTACGCAGCAGTTACGCAGCGTCTATGCAGTTTCGACGAAGCGGTGTTAGCGAAATCTATAATCTCATTACTTCATCCATAACTCCTTCAATCTATTTTCTCAGTTCAGTTGGAATAATATGATGCAGGTGATTATATGTATAGAGGAAGATGGGGGGAATGCCGATCACCTGAGAGAAAAATGCTCTATCTTGTTTTTTCATTTGTCCTAGATTAGTATCCAAATGATTGATGCATAGCCAACAATTCGGCTGAATTAGAATCGATTCGGCCTTATTATCGGATTAGTGACTAAACGTTAGTAACGTTTACTAATATCATCCGAAGTGAGAGTCTGAACTTCTGGCTCAAATATTTATGACTTTCGTACACAAATGCAAAACAAATGCTTTAAAGTTGACTCAAATGGTTTTCAGAAATTCAAAATGTTACTTACAATGTTTAGGGTGTGCCAAAGTTTTGCAATAAACCAGTGAGATTACACTCAAGAGCACAATAAAAGCCTTCATTTTAAAAATTACCAACTTTTCTATTTTTATGAATAATTCAATGATACATTTTGGGCTATTGTAGATGCTTTTATAGGGCTCTCAGGCACTCGAGAATTTAATTTGGAATTGTCATCAAACTCGATTCACACTCGAGATAACTCGATTTAATGAAACGGTGGGGTGTTTATTATTAATGAAATTGGATTTTAGTGGGTAGGTATACCTACCTAAATGGGATAACATTTGCAACACCGTTATGCAACCACATTTTCCAAACCGAACCACGGCAACGCTGTTTGACAGCAGAAATAAGCAAGGTGTACGACTACTAGTACTTCCCCAGACGAGCCCATCTCTAGTCGACCTCCGTGGCAAGAGAATGCGGGTTCGATTCCCGCCTCGGAACAAATTTGTGTACAATCTGCAGAAATTTGTTTGGTGGGTCTGAGTATTTTCTATGTATAGTAAAAATATCTATCTATGTAGGCATATAATGTATTAAATACATCAGTTATCTAGTACCCATAACACAAGTTTTGAGTAGCTTACTTTGGGGCTAGATAGTGCTGTGTGGATTGTCCAGCATTATTTATTTATAAATATCTCCTAACTCTTAAACTCGCGTTCACTCCTTTCTATGATCATGTCATCTTTCTATATGCGTCCAAGGCAGGCATTATTATGCCTGCCGGAATCAGTGAACACGAGTTTAAGAGTAAGCAGATATCTTTGTGATGGGCTCGTCTGGAGAAGTACCTTGCTTATTTCTGCTGTCAAGCAGCGTTGTCGTGCTTCGGTTTGAATAGTGTGTAGTAGTAGTAGTAGTGAAATTACTGGCACAATAATGACTCAAGTTGATGGCCACATAGCTGTGCGTCATAGGACACGTTCGTATCGTGCGTTACTTATGAGGCAATGCTTTGTATAGGTTACCACTTAACATCAAAGTCAAAGTTAAAATAAGTTCATTCTACAGGTACAGGTGAAACCATAGACATATAGACAGTGTGGTTAAAGGATTTACGATTGTTGCTGTGTTCGATAAAGCGTAAAAACTGTTATTTTTAGGTACGTATTCTGTGGTTTTAATAAGTTATGATAAGATTAAATAAATGCTCGTAATCTTCTATTAAGCATGTCTTGATTCATACCTTACTGATTATATTAAAAATCAACACAACACACGACTATGGTGCATTACATCATCATTTTTGTATTCACATCAGCTAGCAGATCTACCAAGTGTCTACCAACGACAACAAGATACACAAAACCCGATGTCCTTCAGGTGTGAACACAAAAAACTCTACACAATTCTACTAATATTATAAACACGAAAGTTTGTAAGTATGGATGGATGGGTGGATGGATGAATGGATGGATGTTTGTTACTCTTTCACGCCGGGACGGCTGAACGGATCTGAATGAAACTTGGCAGAGAGGTAGATTATAGTCTGAAATAACACATAGGCTACTTTTTATCCCGTGGGAATACCGGGTTTTGGCAGATTTGCATTTTACCGTATTTAGCTGTAATACATAGTTAAGGCTCCGGTGACAGCGGCTTGCAATTTCGAGGTGCGATTGGCTATTATTTCATTTTATTTCATTTCGGGGAGGTTTTTTGAAAGAATAACTCTAAAGAAACACGCATAAATACTGTTCGAACACAAATAATACAATAATGTAAGGGAAACATGCCCGAATCAGAAATCATTTTGGTATTAGTATGTTTGGTCTTACGTTTACCTAATACCAAAATGATTTCTGACTCAAGCACATTTCCCTTATATTATTGTATTATTTGTGTTCGAACAGTATTTATGCGTGTTTCTTTAGAGTTATTCTTTCAAACAACCTCCCCGAAATGAAATAAAATGAAATAATAGCCAATCGCACCTCGAAATTGCAAGCCGCTGTCACCGGACCCTTAAGTTCCTAAATAATAACTAGATGTCGCCTCAGGAAAGATTAGCACGCGCTATCGTTGCGTTTTGAGCAATGAGTGATATAAGCAATCGTATTTTCCGAATTCCGATCACCGGGATTCAGTGATGCAAAACCTACCGGTTTTTCGGTAGATCTACCGAATTTGAGAATGATCTACCGAAATACCGATTTAAGGTCTGAATCCGTAAGGATATATGTGTTCTGTGGTCTGAATCTCCCGATTTTTTATTAAGTAAGATTTAAAAAAGGTAATCCTAAGCATACTTCATACAAAAAGATAAGTTGGAAAAGACAATTGTTAATAATTGACCTAGATAACTATTGATTTAAAGGGTCAAAAAACAATAATTTCTAAAATGTCAGCACAGAGGTGGTTTGAGTAGATTTAGTTTGTTTAATTTAGTTAAGGTATTTTAAGATTTGAAAAATTTTCAAATTTGTATTTGTATTCATATCCCAGAACCTCCAACCTGCATGATGCCTCGGCGGGTACTGACTGCTCGGCGCGAGCACTTGAATAATAAATAAATAAATAATGCTGGACAATCCACACAGCACTATCTAGCCCCAAAGTAAGCTATTCAAAGCTAGGTACTAGATAGCTGATATAGGTAATTAATACATTATATACTTACATAGATAGATATTTTTTATTATACATAGAAAACACCCAGACCATCGGAACAAGTTTCTGCAGATCGTACACAAATTTGTCCCAAGGCGGGAATCGAACCCGCAACCTCTAGCGTCGCAGGCAGGCTCTCGCCCGCTGCGCCACAGAGGTTGTCAGTAGATATTATTATTAGTTTAGTAGATATTATAATAGCTAGATTTCTTTAGATTTTCTTCTCAGAGATTATTAATAATGAAATTTCTAATATTTTTTTCACACAGTCCCTATCTTTTGATATAACTTTGACATGATTTCAAGAAAAACTCTCTTAGTAATGGATGTTTGAAATATCGATTTAGTGTCATCTTTGTGATTTTTTTTTATCGAGAAAATTATCTTTATTTACGTTTCTATCTTTACACAGCGCTCAAGTACATGTTCAATTTTAAAGTTTTCGTTTTTTTTCATGTATTTTTTACATATTAGTAGGTTTACAGCGGTTCAAAAACCATCCAGTGCCGCCTTAAATACCTAGGTACCTACTCATATGAAAAATCCTAATACTGGCTAGTTAAAAATGCAAGAAAAAAAATCTACCGAATTCTACCGATTTTTTTGAAAAACAGATTCATGGTTTTGCAATACTGCCGGGATTTAAATCTGTGCGGGTGAAACCGCGGGGCGCAACTAGTTTTGAATATTAGAAAGTTAAATACGGCGCGCCGCTATCTCGCTCGCACGATTGAACATTTTTGAAGATATGATATAACATCACTGAATGTAGATCGTTACGTAAAATCGAAATCGGAAGTTGTTGTCAATGGCATTACAAATATTTAGCGAAAATAAAATTTTCATTCATGCATGTTTTCACACTTTTATTTCAGTATGAAAATTAGCCAAACCAAAAACTGCTTGCTAAAAGTAAGCTTTACTAGTTTTAGTACTTTTGATTAGGAAAACTCGCATCGATCAAAATGAAATTTTTACCAAACTGAACAACGTGATTGCACACAAAATGGTGGTTTCCGATTTTGCAAAATTGGGCTTAGCGATTTTATATCATTCAAAACAAAATGTCGAATCGTTTGAGCGAGAGGTACATTAGGTGTTGCCAAAGCCTTAAGGCTCCGGTGACAGCGGCTCGCAATTTCGAAGTGCGATTGGCTATTATTTCATTTTATTTCATTTCGGGGAGGTTGTTTGAAAAAATAACTCTAAAGAAACACGCATAAATACTGTTCGAACACAAATAATACAATAATATAAGGGAAATGTGCTTGAGTCAGAAATCATTTTGGTATTAGGTAAACGTAAGACCAAACATACTAATACCAAAATGATTTCTGACTCGGACATGTTTCCCTTATATTATTGTATTATTTGTGTTCGAACAGTATTTATGCGTGTTTCTTTAGAGTTATTTTTTCAAACAACCTCCCCGAAATAAATAAAATGAAATAATAGCCAATCGCACTTCGAAATTGCGAGCCGCTGTCACCGGACCCTTAAAGTACGAGCATCCGTTAGTGGGTAGCTCAACGCGTAACAGTACGTATACATTAGTCAACTTGTGAGATCATTCGACAACTTTTCGACAAACGAAGATCTTTTATATTTCTGCTAACGGACAGTCGAAGGTTTAAAATCAAGAAAAGTGTGTAATTACCGAAAGTAAAATAACGATGAGTAAAACGGTTACCCATCGATACATCACTCGCGGTATCTCACCTACGTAGACAAGAGTAGACAACCTGAGACAACCACCGGTAGGCAGTAGGGTACATATAGTACAAGTATTAGTCTAATCACAGATAATGTTTTGCTGTTCGTTCAGAGTGGTAGTCACGCGCAAAATTTGTGATTTTAATATTGTTTATTCGTATTTGATGGTGTTTTGAGTTGCGTTTATTTTATTTTAATTTCTATACGTACTTAATCTTTGTTTTCTCTACAAATTGCTGTAGTAACGACAGAGTGGAGCGTTGTTTGTATCTCCTAGATAGATAGCTTGTTGAGGGTTTTTTGTAAGTATTTTTTTTTCTTTTATAATAATGCTACACTATTACCAGTATTATAGTCTGTACAAACATATTGGATTTTAAATATTCGTGTATTTTACTTATTTACCTATGCATTGAACTAATATTAAGTATTTTATTACGATTAATATAAAAAGTATTGTTTTTTTATCTACACAATTAAGTAGGTACAAAATCTAAAAAAAACTGATAAGTGGTAGAAAAACAAAATAAAATTTTAAATAATATTAATTTTGAACGATAAAATCACTAAGCTTTGCTATAAAAAGTGGCAATCAATCAATTTTTGCCCATTAACAATGCACAGTTCAGTCAAGATTACCTGCTTATGAATTCGATCCAGACAAGTTGTTAAGTTTTGACATGTTATTCATTAATTCATGTAAGCGGTAGTCGCGCGCGGACTGTCAGTGTCAATCGATCGACACCCAAAAACCGTAGTATACTCTTTAGCCATCGGCGTTGACCACTGACTGACCTCTAACGTACTTCTCGTCTCGTAACACTTTCAAATTTTTATCGTTGAATCAACATCGCGTCATCGGACAGAACCCCTAATTATTCGTTTTATACCTAATAACTATTTTGAATCACACGTTGGCTCGTTACTGTGTCCGGGGTGCAAAGTCCTAGGTCTCTTATAAACCTGGAATTGTCGCAACACATCGGAAGCACCTGACAGTCGAAGAAAAGTGAAATCTAGCTAGAGGGATCTGACTCGGCTGGAACCTTTCGGTTGTGAAGGCGACAAGAAGCATCACCCCCCAGGAGCTGGAGGTAAGTGACTAGGATTCTTATTGCCACCCGAACACAGAGTCAACTAATTTCGTTTCGTTTCGATAACTTTTACACCATTCCAAGATCAATAATACAGTCCACTTTTTTTCTTATCGAACATTTTGGTCCTTCGGAACCGGATTCAATGATAAAGTTACCTACGGTTTATTTAGTTTATCGTATTGTTCATTTTGATGCTACGTGCCCGATCAATAATAGGTAAACCTACGTTTCATATTAATCTATTGTATCGTTTAACGTAGGTAGGTACTGCACATTTTCATCATTTTAAACATATTTAATTTGATTCTAGTGACGTACAGAATACTTTTTATCGTATTGCTTTATTAATATTTCAACTTTGTCGTTTTCGGAATTTAATAAAAGTATAGGGTATTTCTGTATTTTTCTTTCGTCATCGGTTTCAAACAAATCGGTAGGGTACCTATAATTTGTTTTTTTTTCATTGTCGTTCGTTTGACGTATGTTTGCAGGTTTGATAGCTGTCAGTCAATTTTTCTCGTTGTCGTGTCAAAGTCAAGTGACTTGACGTTTTGTCGTTTGACTGGACATTATCAAATCTTCATTCGTTCATTACCATTAGTTAAAATTTATATAATCTGTGTTTGTTTCCGCGAGTGAAGTTAGTTTGAACGAACCTTTTGTTGTTTACGTTTGTTTGTTTGTTCGGCTGTTTTGTTTTCCTTCTGAAAATGTCGAAACCGCAAGCAGAGTGCGAGGTTGAGGAAATGGAACTAGGTGATGCAGACAGGATCGCCCGCGACTACGCAAAAATGAGGATTGAATTGATATATGCCTCGGACTTAGTCGGAGTTTGTGAGCAAGATGTTTCATCAATAGTTTCGGAGTTCCACACTGCTCAAAAGTGTATTTTAGTGAAAAGCTCAAAGGTTGATCAGCGTGCGGAATGCGCTTATACGGTCGGTTTTGACGCCAAAGTACGCAGTATTATGGGCCGGTTAAGACAAAGTGATGATAAGCCAACAAAGTCAAGCTGCTTAGCTAAACTTCCAAAAATTAGTATCAAGCCATTTGATGGCAAATTGGAAAATTGGGTTTCATTTAAAGACTTGTATGATTCGTTAATACACCAGAGGGATCTGCCTGATGTGGAAAAGTTTCATTATTTGTTGTCAAGTGTTCAGGGTATTGCCTATGACCTTATAAAAAATTACCCTTTATCAGATGCTAGTTATTTGATAGCGTATCGCGCTTTGCATAAATATTTTGATAGGAAGAGGAATATAGCCGTTAATTATTATAACAAATTGTTAAACTGCGAGGTCGTAAAAGGCAAGAGCAGTGCAGAGTTAGAAAGAATTCATCGAACATTCACTGAAAACTTGGCAATTTTGGGTAAGTATGATTTACCAAGCCAAGATTTTATGTTATTCCAGTTGATGTGGTCCAAATTAGATGTAGCATCTAGAGAAGCTTTTGAACTCCAGTTAGGCACAGATGTGGACATACCTCAGTATGAAGATTTAATGTTGTTTATTGAAAAGCGTTCCCGTGCATTGGAAAACTGTCATAGAAGCTCAGATCAAAAGTTGATTCCTGTTGTTAAGAAAAATAAATTGTCGCTTGTAGTAGCTCCAAGCCAGGAATGCATTATCTGTGCAGAGGTAGGGCACGAAATAGATTCCTGTTCAAGTTTCTTGAAACAATCTGCTACCGATAGGTATAATGTAGCCAAAGAGAAAAAGTTGTGCATTTTATGCTTGGGTCCATCACATACAGTAAGAAAGTGTAGTTCGAAAGTTAAATGTGCTGAGTGTGACAACCGTCACCATACCTTGCTTCACTTTACTGAGGCTACTCCAGAAGTGGTACCTGTACCATCTGCATCCCAGGTTGCCTTGGCTGCTTATACTCCACGCACAGAAGCCTTGTTTTCGACGGCTATAGTCTTAATTAAAAATAAATTTAATAAATTAAGCCGAGTGCGCATACTTCTCGACAGCGCCAGTGCATGTAATTTTATAACTGAGACTTGTGCACAGCGCTTAGGATTAAAGGTAAATTACTGTGCCCAGTCGGTGAATGGAATTGGTCAAGTGTCAACTGCTACACTTGGGTCGGTCAATGTTGAAATAGTTCCATCGAGTGGAGACTTCTCAAACAAACTGTCCTTGGAGGCTTCAGTGTTGCCTACTATTTGTTCAGAGATGCCAGCTGGAAAAATAGACTACTCGTTGTGGCATCATATCCAAGGTTTGGACCTTGCCGATCCTGAATTCTATAAGCCAGGACCGGTCGATATGCTAGTCAGTGTCAACGTTCTCGCTTCGGCATTAAAACCTGGTTTGATAAAAGGGGAACCAGGTCAACCCATTGCCATCCCCACTATTTTCGGATGGTTACTCATGGGGGAATGCATGGTTGCCGCTGACCCTTCTCGTTTTCGACGCAATATCGTAAGTAGGCAAAAAAGTTGTTTCTTCGTTTCGAACTTGACGTTAGACAATTCGATCAAGAGATTCTGGGAACTGGAAACTGTTTACCCGGCCAAACCGACAGTTCTATCCAAAGAGGAGTTGGCCTGTGCTGATCACATGGAGTCTTCTCATCGTCGAACTCCTCAGGGTCGACTAGTTGTTCCTCTGACCTTTTCTGAACCTCAGAATAAACCTTTGTTCTCGAATTCGCGTGAAATAGCGTTGAAGCGGTTTCTGAATCTGGAGAAGAAGTTCGGCGTTAACCCTTCCTTTAAGGCTGCTTACGTTGACTTCATGACTGACTATTTGAAGAGCGGTCACATGGAAGAGGTCACTCCGCCCGGTTCAAATAGCGGCCGGTTTTATTATATCCCACATCATGGGATTTTGCGACCTGGCTCAGCTACTACGCCACTTCGAACAGTCTTTGATGCTAGCGCGACTGACGCAGAGGGGAGATCCTTGAACGACGTGTTGCTGCCTGGCCCAAAGTTACAGAAAAGTATTTTCGACCTTCTTATTCGATTCCGTTGGCATGCGGTCGTTTTCACTGGGGACATAAAGCAGATGTACCGACAATTTCTGGTATGCCCTTCAGACGCTGATTACCAGCGGATCCTTTGGCGAACGTCTCCTGATCTGCCAATGCAGGACTTTCGTCTGTTGACAGTGACTTATGGTGTTTCGTGTGCCCCTTATCAGGCGCTGTGGTGTATCGCTCAATTGGCAAAGGAATTCGCAACGCGCGCTTCACTTGGCGCAGCCGTACTGGATCGGGATACCTACGTTGACGATGTGGTCTCGGGAGCAGATACCGTGGAAGCAGCCGTTAGTATTCGCAACGACCTTGTCAAAATTTTGTCGTCTGCGGGCCTCCATCTCCGTAAATGGACCTCTAACCATGAAGGATTTTTTGACGGGTTAGATTCAGCAGATTTGTACGTTGAACAGTTCCACAACTTCGAAGACATCCAAGACGTTTCCCTAAAAATTCTCGGCATGCTGTGGTTGCCTAAGTCAGATCAGCTCACATTTAAAACTGTCGCAGTTCACAATCGGTGTACTAAAAGATCAATCTTGTCGGATATAGCTCGGATTTTCGATCCATTAGGGCTGCTATCACCTGTCGTATTTCTCGCAAAATACATTATGCAGCTACTGTGGTTGTCTGGTGTAGATTGGGATGATGACGCCCCGTCGGATGTGTCAAGCGAGTGGCTCAAATTCAAAACTCAATTGCCGTTACTGAGCTCTGTTTCATTGCCTCGCAGAATGGTTCCCTCCTTTACGGTTCTCCAATTCCACGGTTTCTGTGACGCATCTGAACGTGGATACTGCGCGGTTATATACTGTTGTGCCATCAGTGAAGGTTCACCTATCGTGGTGCGTTTGTGCTGTGCCAAGTCAAAGGTAGCACCTCTCCGGAAGCGGTCGATTCCGCGGTTGGAATTAATGGCAGCGGTTCTTCTGTCGGAGCTCATGTCGTCGGTCGCCGTCTCATTAAAGGGCATCCAGAATGTCGATAGCATTTTCGCATGGTCTGATTCTAGTGTTGCTTTGACCTGGATCAAATCTTGTCCGTCACGTTGGAAAACCTTTGTCGCTAATCGAGTGACCGAGATCCAGGATAACATACCTCCTGATTGTTGGCATCATGTCTCCACGACTGACAATCCAGCCGATCATGGCTCTCGTGGGTTGCTGCCTGCGGATTTGGTCCCGTGTGACTCATGGTGGTCGGGACCGGCGTGGCTCTCACTTCCGCAAGAAAACTGGCCACAATCATTCAATGTTAATGATGGAACTGCTCTAAATGAGGAAAAAATCCTGAGTCTTTTCACAACTAACACCGCAATTCTTATCGATGACCTATTAATTCGTTTCTCGTCTTACAAACGGGTTGTTAATGTGTTGGCATACTGTTTACGCTTTTTACACAATTTAAGACACCCGGCAGATCGGTTGTCCGGTCTCTTGTCCTGTTATGAAGCGAGTAAGGCCACAAACTTTCTCGTGAGACATGTACAAGAAGGCACATTTGCTTCCGAAATTCGTGTGCTCGCCAAAGCCACTCCTAATTTGCTACCTAAGGCAATTCGGAAATTGTGTCCTTTCTTGGATGAAAATGGTTTATTGCGGGTGGGCGGTCGCCTCTCTCATAGTGCGCTTCACTATGACCAGAAGCATCCCTTGCTGTTACCTAGAACTCATCGACTCACTTCACTAATAATTGAAGAATATCATCGCAAATTTTCGCATCCGGGACTTCAAACATTGCAGAACCTACTTGCCCAAGAATTTTGGATCCTTTCGCCCAAACGAGCAATCCGGTCTGTGATCTCATCTTGCTTGAAATGTTTCCGGGTGAACCCACGCTTAGCTGCCCCTCCTCGAATGGGGGAACTCCCGGTTTATCGAATAAGTCAGCTGAAGCCCTTCTCGTCTGCTTCAGTTGATTACGCCGGCCCATTCGATATTTCGCTTGGACGTGGCCGAAGTGTTCGCACGTACAAGGGGTACGTCTGCGTTTTTGTGTGCACTGCCACAAAAGCAGTGCACTTGGAGCTCGCTTCTGAGCTCACATCAGAGGCCTATCTAGCCTGCCTTCGGCGTTTCATGGCTCGCAGAGGTCGCTGCTCTCGATTAGTCTCCGATCAAGGCACAAACTTTGTTGGGGCCAGCAGCCTGTTGAAAGATTTGATGTCTCAGGCTACGCAGGCTGAGCAAGTGGAGTTCGTTTTCAACCCCCCCGGCAGCCCCCATTTTTCGGGCCTAGCTGAGGCTGGTGTAAAATCAATGAAGACTCACCTTGCTCGTGTCGTTGGTCTGCAACGCCTGACGTACGAAGAATTCATCACGTTGTTGACACAGATCGAGGCTCTGCTTAACTCAAGGCCATTGTCCCCTTTGAGTGCGGACCCAAACGACCTGTCAGTCTTAACCCCCGGTCATTTTTTAACACTGGAACCCCTGACTATACTGCCGGAAGTATCGATGATCGACACCAGCATTAGCGTTCTCCATCGCTGGAAGCTAATTCAGAAAATGCATCAAGATTTTTGGCGGAAATGGCACCTGGAATATATCCACACGCTCCAACAGCGGCATAAATGGTCAGAAGATAAACCTAATATTGCTCTCGGGACTCTCGTCCTTATAGTTAATGAGCAATGCAGCCCCCTGAAATGGAAACTCGGTCGTGTGACTCATCTCCACATGGGAGCTGACAAGATATGTCGAGTTGTTACCCTCCGCACTGCTACAGGAGAATGTAAACGACCCATCGTCAAACTCTGCATTCTTCCTGTGATCCCATCGCCTCAGAGCGAAGATTCTACGTGCCAGCAGGATCCTCCTGTTGCGTCTGCTTAATAATTATCCTGTTCTATAATTTTATTATTATCTCGCTTTATTCAATTATTATCTCGCTCTATTCAATTATTATCTCGCGTTATTTAATTATTATCGTTATTTAATTTAACTACTTTTTAATCAAAGTATGTTAGCACATTTTGGGTAGGTATGATTTTCGTTTATTTGGTTGTACCTGTAATTTTATCGCTATCGCTGGTCTTAGCAACTCGGTTAAAATACTGTGTATTTTGGTGGTCGGAATGTTAAGTTTTGACATGTTATTCATTAATTCATGTAAGCGGTAGTCGCGCGCGGACTGTCAGTGTCAATCGATCGACACCCAAAAACCGTAGTATACTCTTTAGCCATCGGCGTTGACCACTGACTGACCTCTAACGTACTTCTCGTCTCGTAACTAACCATGGGTAACTCACTCAAAAATCATGATCTGCAGCGCATCAGCTCATTTATAGTCTCGAGCTGGAGCTGAACCGCGGCTCAGACAGCTCAAAATTGCAGGGAAACTTCAAAGACTTCAAACAAGCACGAAGATATGACTTTGGCTGGAATTAACCTATGACCTCACTATCCATCATTTGAAGAGTAATTGAAAGTCACCCTAACCTTACCAGTCTTTGTAAAATAAAGAATTTTATTTTGAACCACTCAACATCAGGTGGGCCATCTGTATGTGTCATATTTTTAGTAGGTATGGTCAGTTTTACTAGATTCAAACAACTATCCTATCCTAGCTAATTTACTTAGTTATAAATGCGAAAGATGTTCATATTTTGTGACTAAATCTTGTAATAGATAGGGAATAAATTATAAATAAATAAAATAAAAAGCCTATTTATTCCATAATAAGTGTTGTAGGTACATGTGTGTTTTAAGTTTTCACTTTTGTATATAGGTAGAGTAAATATACTACTAATTATAAATAATAAATACTAAGTATGTACTTAACTAAATTTATTTTATTCTAACAAATTATGTTAGATAGGTTACCTAGCATACAAACCTACTAACTTTTTAAGAAGACTCGTGTGAGTTTCCGAAGTTAGAGTAGAATGATAACTACAAAATAAATTTAGACATAAATATGCCTTATTTCTTATGTCTACTTTTTTACACATTTTACTATTGTTTAGCGTTCCTAAACGGGAAAAATTCTTCAAAAATAATGATAGCAAATCATGGCTACCTAGCGCGTGAGTGAAGCCACCAGTAGCCTAAGAAACCCTCAACTTTATAAAATAAACCTTATTCAATAACTGATGCAACAGAAAATCTTGATGCAAACTATTTACCGCCGTACCCACCCAACAACAAAACATGCTTTTCTAAAATGAACCGTATTACTTACAATTCATTCCTACTTCACCATCTAGCGCAGATATTACTTCAAATGATTCAACCGACAAATCGTCCGTATGCGTATTAAACCACTCAATTACACAAAACGTATAAGTAACTCAATCGGTTCAAGGTTCTGTTTTACAATGAAACCACTCTCTGAACCGTTTGAGTTGTGTTCATCATTTTGTGTTTTGAGCTGGTACAGCTCAACAGTTCTTGAGTGGAAAAATTTCTGCATTGCAAATTAGACCTTATGTCTTAGTGATAAGAGTTTAAAATATTTTAGCAAAAAAAATGATGCGAATGGCTTTTTTCTGAAATAGACCCTATTTGTATGAGGGTAAAATGTATATTACACTGGCATACCCTAATAAAACGAGTGAGAGTGGGTTTTTGAGCTGCTGCGAATGGGGTAGAGCTGATAATGAAGCACACACAATGGTGTGACGTGCTGCATATGCATGCGTCTCACTCATTCTACCCACGGTTACTCGTAACACTTTCAAATTTTTATCGTTGAATCAACATCGCGTCATCGGACAGAACCCCTAATTATTCGTTTTATACCTAATAACTATTTTGAATCACACGTTGGCTCGTTACTGTGTCCGGGGTGCAAAGTCCTAGGTCTCTTATAAACCTGGAATTGTCGCAACACATCGGAAGCACCTGACAGTCGAAGAAAAGTGAAATCTAGCTAGAGGGATCTGACTCGGCTGGAACCTTTCGGTTGTGAAGGCGACAAGAAGCATCACCCCCCAGGAGCTGGAGGTAAGTGACTAGGATTCTTATTGCCACCCGAACACAGAGTCAACTAATTTCGTTTCGTTTCGATAACTTTTACACCATTCCAAGATCAATAATACAGTCCACTTTTTTTCTTATCGAACACAAGTATTCCTATAACAATATTCAAAACTAGTAATGCAAGCTTTTTAGTAGGAAAACTTGTTCAAAAATCACCGAGTAACGCGGGATTCCATGGTTCACCCACCACACAATAATAAATAGTAGTAGAGCTCTTTGTGAAGGGCTCATCCGGGGAAGTAACCATGCCTTTGTCTGCCGCCAAGCAGCGTTACTGTGTGTCGGTTTGAAGAGTGTGGTTGCCGGTGTAATTATAGGCACATGAGGCTCAACATCTATGCCTCAAGTTGATGGACGCAGGGCAGTGCATCGTGCGTGGGGCACGTTCCCACCGTGCAGAATTTTATAAAATTATAATTCTGACTATTCTTCTAACTCGAAGCAACAAAGACACGAGCGTTCGAGTTCCGCTAGTTTTTGAATGTGTGAATGGACAAAGAGTAAAAGAATCACTGTGTGTGATCATGAAATACTATTTTATTGTGTGTACACCGAACAAGTACTCGTAGATTAATATTTGTTTTTGCGATGGTCTAATTTGGTGTCCACGTAATCGCGGTGTAGGAAATTGGTAATTTGCAAATTGTTTATTTCTACTTGGGACTGTTTACTAGTTGATTTCAATGCCAACCCATCATGATCACTGTCAGCTTAAGCCTGCTTATGGACATAGGCCTCGCCATGCATTGTAATGATTTAAATTTTATTTTTTATTGAGATAAACATTTTTTTATTTTAATAGAAAATCCAATATGTAAATGTATTTACAAAGAAAACTTGAATGAATACCTACAAACGAACTAGAGATAGAGAAAGTTTAACAATCGGAAGGTCCCCTAGGCACTGACTGCATTATTTATTTAATAGTGTCCGATAGTTATCCTACGTAATTTGATAATTTAAGGTTGATGGACGCAGGGCAGTGCCTAACTGCCTAAGTAGGGTATGTAATGTAATACCTATTTTATAATCTTCTTTAATGGTCAACCATGATTTTCGGAGTCTCAGAGTCAGACGACCATGCAGACGACTCAGAGTCAGAACTTGCCAGTAATTATGTAAAGAATCCTTGTTTATTTCGACACACCAACGACAGCTACATAATACAGTTGGGAGTACATAAAATAAAATAAATAAATAAATAATGCTGGACAATCCACACAGCACCATCTAGCCCCAAAGTAAGATACTCAAAGCTTGTGTTATGGGTACTAGATGACTGATATATTTAATGTAAAATATAATTAACATTATATACTTACATAGATAGATATTTTTTATTATATACATAGAAAACACCCAGACCAACGGAACAAATTTCTGCAGATCGTACACAAATTTGTTCCGAGGCGGGAATCGAACCCGCAACCTCTAACGTCGCAGGCGGACTCTCGCCCGCTGCGCCACAGAGGTCGTCAACATGCGTTGGGTGTGTATATCATTGAAATAGTAAGACCTTGAACCTTGAACAGACATCCTATTAATATTATAATAAACGTTAAAGTTTGTGAGTATGGATGTTTGTTTCTCTTTCACGTCGGAACGGCTGAACGGATCTGGATGAAACTTGGCAGAGAGATAGATTACAGTCTGGAATAGCACATAGTCTTTTTATCCCGTGGGAATACTGGGAGTTAAATCTGCGCGGGTGAAACCGCGGGGCGCAACTAGTACGAGATAAAGAAACCATCAAACAACCATTTAGTTCTGTATTTATTAATAGACATAATAATATAAGTAGTCGTGTTTAGCTGATGAAAAATAATCAAATAGACTTTCATCATCCAAAATCAAATGCACTTTATCGTAAGTATCGTTATGGTTAGTGTACACAGCAAAAAGGTATTTCAGATATGACTTATCAAAGGCTTACCTTGATGTTTTGTAGATAATATAAAGCAGATAATGTAATGGTCATTCACTATTTGGATGTTAGAATAGTATCTTTCTGTTGTCAATCTATCTAAACCATCAAACAACTTATAAACCGACTTCAAAAAAGGAGGTTTTAATTCGTTATTTTTTTTATGTTTGTTACCTCATAACTTTTTTCTAGGTAGACCGATTTCGAAAATTATTTTTTAATCGATTTTTAGCAGGTGTTTGTCATATGTGGTCCCGTTTATTACAAAAAAATATACCTAATTTGAGTCAGATGTCGTGTTGAGTGTATTTTCCAGTGCACTGAAGTTGCTTTTTTACTTGAAAGAGTTATTTTAATTATTCTTTTTCTGTATTATGTAATAATGATTTATATGAAAATTTATCTCAACAATAATGAATATTGGCACTACGACTCAATCGAGCCCTAAAATAAACAAAATATGGGAACAAAAAAACTCCAATATAACGGTAAAGCGACCCAAGTGTTACTGCTTTCAAGTTACGAATATACTCTCAAGTGTAATTTGGTTTACACTTTGTAAATATTTATTTCAACTTTGAACCAAAGTTTAAGGTAAAACCGTTACTAGTTTTGTTTAGATTTTTATACCTGTAGTTTGGTCAAATACAGCCTAAAATGGGTGCTACTCGGCGATACGATAATATACTTAACTTTGAACCAAAGTTCAAGGTTAAACCATTAATGGTTTTTATTTTCATTTATATACATAAAGTTTGGTCAAATCCAGTCTAAAACGGGTCCTACTCGGCGGTAAACAAGCCTTTCTGCAGAGGAGCTAGCTTAACATCTGTATGCCTTACGCGTCCACAGCGCGGCCAAATTTGTTCACAAATTTATTTATTTATTTTTTGGGAAACCAACAGCGAAACAAACAATTTGTACTAAGTCTAGATTAAAAAGGATGGCCAATTATAGGTTTCTAATACTGATTCCAAGAATATTGAATAGTAAGCGGGGCATTGTTATGTTTGGTGTGTTGAAGTCCAAGGAACCCTCATACTTATACGAGAAGCTAGAGTGGTTGACAAGCTCTAGATCCTGTGGCTTCCGCCAGTGCTCGATGCAGTTATCTATACAGCGACACAGCTCTTCGTCTTTTAGGGGTAGTTTCAGGTACGCTGCATCGAAGTGCTGGAATAACATCCCCCCGCCGATACGGAACCTGCAAAATTTACACGGTTTCAGAATTAAACTTAAAAAATTTCTGTTCTTAAGTCAGAAAGAGCAAGAAGATCACAAACACGAAACAAGCATAATCTAAGCATAATCTAATTTAAACAAGCATAACCTAACTTAAATATATTATAGACAATACTTTAGACTGCCTCATAAGTAAATATTCAATTTACAGATCTCTTTTGCAATGTTCACAATATTTTTAAAACCACTAGAGATGTATTTTGCTTACCCCGTTCTGGAATCCAGTTCGCGGCACAAGTCAGCGCTTTTAGTTATTATTTTTCTTGTATGTATTACCTAAGTTCCTCATTTGCCTCTTTTATTTATTTATTTTTAATCATTTTAATGTTAATTTTACACTTGGTTTGGTTATTTTTTTCTAATTTTTGGATCTGTGGTTTTTTTGTTTTTTTGTATGTGTGTAGATTGTCCGTGGCATTACTGCACGGCCCTGGCGGAAGACCAGCGTCAGTTGCCTGTCGACTGACTTATCAAATTCAAATTCAAATTCAATTTATTGAATAACTGTATAACATTACAGACATACCGCGTCAAATTCGTTGCTGAGCCAGGGTCCATTTTGCAGCTCTTATATAGGTTATCTTTAATTGGTTTATTTTCTTTGTTTTTTGTATGTCTTATGCTGTATTTAAGCTGCTGCAAATAAATATGTTTTCTTTCTTTCTTCTTTCTTTCTTTCATTGTGGAGGTACTTACGTTATATTAATGCAAATGATGCAGTCCTACCAGAAAAAAGAAACCCTGTTCCAAAGCTTTAGAATTCTCTTAAGTATAGCCTTGTAGCTTGTAGTCAAACAATTAAGCAATTTGACGCTCCCGCATCGCGTCCGCTTCCCGCGTCACTGACGCGCAGGTGTGGTTGAAGCCTTAGCTGATAGACGCAGGGCACAAAAAGCATTACATCGTAAGTCACACTCGATAGGAACGTGCCTTACGATACACGGCAGGAAAAGGCATGTTGGTATTACTTCTCCGGACGAGCCTTTCACAAAGAGCTCTTCTCTTCGTAGTATTGTAACGGTATTTTGTTTATTTTCAGAACAAAATGGCGAGAATAGGCTGGGTGCTACTCACCCTGCTGGCAGTGTCGTGCGTCAGCAACGCTTACAAGATCCTGATGGTCTCCCCTCTCCCCGGGAAGAGCCACAGCATCCTGGGTAATGCAGTGGTCAGGCATCTGCTGAATGCTGGTCATGAGGTTAGCAAGATCCACTTTAGTTTTGTACTATTTTTATGGAGCTTGAAACATTTTGTTTGTTTGTTTTAATTTTGTATCTATTATTTTAACTTAGATCAATGACAACCTCAGTGGCGCAGCGGGCGAGAGTCCGCCTGCGACGCCTGAGGTTGTGGGTTCGATTCCCGCCTCGAAACAAATTTTAGTGTGATCTGCAGAATTTTATTTCGTTGGTCTGGGTGTTTTCTATGTATTTTAAAAAATATCTATCTATGTAAGTATATAATGTATTTAATAATATATCAGTTATCTAGTACCCTTATCACAAGCTTTGAGTAGCTTAGGTACTTTGGGGCTAGATGGTGCTGAGTGGATTGTCCAGCAACGCGGACATTATGATTCTAATAAAGGCTACTACCATTCCTATTCTGCTAAAATTGCACGTTGGTCAATTTTCCAGGTTACGTACATAACAGCGTTTCCGCCAAAAACCATTCATCCAAATTGCACGCTGGTGGATGTCAGCAGCAACAAGGAACTAATGCCAGGTAAATATTTATTGCACATAATATCATACATAGTAAACAGACAAAAAAAGAATTATCTCTCATTGTATCTTGTATTGAAGAGCATTATCTCTTTATCTGTATGTGTATATAATAATATACAGGGTGTCCCAAAAGGTTACGTAACTAGGAAGAGGGGTGATAGGGGTGGTCACAAGGGTCACCAGAAAAATAATAAAAAAAATCCCCTCTGGGTATTAAAAAAAATAAAAGGCATTTTTTAAAAAACTAAAAATTTTACGCCTTGTGGGGTGATTTTGCTCCCGATGACCTACAAATATTGGTATATTAAAAAAAAATGCTGTTATGTTATCGTCAATAACCCTTTTTCAAATTGAAATAAAAAAAAGGCAAGGCGTAAAATTTTTAGTTTTTTAAAAAATGCCTTTTATTTTTTTTAATACCCAGAGGGGATTTTTTTTATTATTTTTCTGGTGACCCTTGTGACGACCCCTATCACCCCTCTTCCTAGTTACGTAACCTTTTGGGACACCCTGTATATATAATCTGCATATGATACTGTATCTAATTTATTAGGATTTCTCTTCTTGATTCTCTTTTTTAATGTTTCTCTTTTATGTAGTACACCTTCCCACCACTAATAATCAGCTCTCTCTATCCTCTAAGGTGTGCTGGAAGAAAACTCTATCTAGGGTTAATCTCGCCTTTGTACATGACTATTATGTACTATATTTTTACAAGTTTTATAGTGTTTTACACGTAAGGAAATCACATAGACTTATATTACACTAGTGGGGTAAGAAGCCACGGTGAAACAAGGGTTGTAATTTTATGATCTTTCTATAGAAAAATACTAAACTCACAAAAACTGTCCCATTACTGGGCAGACCTATTACCTCCACACACAAAATAATAAATTTAATTAATAAAAATGGGTTATTACCACTAAATCTACTAAGTCAGCGGCGGTTAGGTACTGAAGTAAAATATATTTACCAATGTCTACATATTATATTTATATATAGGGAGTTTGAAACTTTTCGTTTTCATTTCAGTCGACCTGCTTAATATCAAGAATATCATGGATTCATCGTCGATGGACGAAACATTATTGGTTTTCGTCATGTATGGTATTTCTACTACCACTCTTGAACATGCAAACGTAAAAAAAATCCTAGAAGACCCGAAACAACACTTTGACGTCATCGTTGCTGAGTTTATGTTTGATGAACTTTATTCTAGGTAAGTTCGTTTTTAGACATACCTATGTAGAACCAGCGAGGTGATATGGTTTCAATCACTTAACATCAGATGAGACATTGCCTGTTCAATCAGCTAGTTAATAATAATAATCATAATAATGCTGGACAATCCACACAGCACCATCTAGCCCCAAAGTAAGCTACTCAAAGATTGTGTTATGGGTACTAGATGACTGATATATTTAATACATTATATACTTACCTACATATTATGTAGATATTTTTTATTATACATAAACACCCAGACCAACGGAACAAATTTCTGCAGATTGTACACAAATTTGTTCCGAGTTAAAATATTATTATTATTTATTTTTTCCGAGAGTTGTAAAAATAATAACGCAGTAATGGGTGACGTCAGGGTATTGGATGATGATTTAGAATCTAGATGGACATACTTGCACAGTAGGCCATTTTCTGGAAATGGTCCGATAAAACCACATAAATGTTTGGGTGATTCAAGTTGTAAATATTAGGACTTTTGTTTTATGAAACGCGGTGTAAAGTTTACTAAAAGTGTGGAACCTAGGGAATGCTTATTTACCTAGATGCAGGTGAAATTATTTACGTAGCCCTTCAATTACTATTACTATTAGCCCATAGTGTCCCATTGTTGAGCAAAGGAATCCCCCCATTTCCACCAGTCACTACGATCATGAGCCTTTATCTGCCAGTCCCTCTCATAGGCGTCCAGCTCGTCCCGCCATCTCTTGCGCGGTCTGCCGCGACGCCGCCTCGCGTTGTCAGGGCACCACTCGGTAGAGGTTTTAGCCCACAGGTCATCCGGCATGCGACAGACGTGACCGTTCAATTGTGCCTTTGAAATAATTCTGGGCAGTGACAATACATTGATTGTGTTTTCAGCTTAGCATCGCTGTACCAAGTGCCATTTATCTGGTTCTCCACTGTAGAACCGCACTCTATGGTCCTACGTCTGGTAGATGAGTATCTGTCTCCAGCATACAATGGATGGGCCGTCACAGAAGTCCCACCCTTTAGCTTGGGACAGAGAATTAAGGAGTTGTGGTTCCAAATTAAAATGACAACTCTAAAGGAGACGTAAGTACCTACATATTCGAACCATATTATTATAAAAAGCCAATAGGAATAATAAAAAAAGTAGTGTAGATACCTACGATGCATGGTGATAAGCTGACCCATGACTATCAATTCTTCTGATTTTTTGACCCTAATTATTTATCATTAGCTAGCCCGTACGTATTTATTTTTTGTACTCTGTTCCTCATTCGCTTATTAATTTTTTTAAACACAAGTTAAATAAATAACTTCGGGTATTATTTAAATTTCAGCATCATCAGATTCCTTCAAAACCGTTTCTACTCCAACTACATCGTACCATTAATAGAGAAACGAGGCGTGGTCCCACCTTCCTTCTCAGAACTGAAGTACAACGCATCGCTGATTCTGGGCAACTCGCATGTGTCCCTAGGACTACCTACAAAGGTGCCAGAGATGTACAAAGCTATTGGCGGGTACCACATTGAAGATGACTCCAAGCCTTTGCCTGATGTAAGTTTACTGGTAGAATAGGTAGCGCCACTTCTGTCAGTTGTCAGTTCACTGCATGCGTACCAGCTCTCAGTAACATAGCGTTCCACGATTGTTCTACTTACTGAGAGAGGGAATGGACGGTTACAAAAGATGAATAAATACTTTATTTTAAATTACGAAACATACAGAAGTAACACATTAAGAGCGATCTCGCCCAAAAAACATTTAGATTGCAAGGATAATCGATACTCAGGAAAACTAAGGTCTAAATACGTACACATCAAGTGTTAACACATTACACAATAAATTGGGGTCTTTGCGGAGTTTTTATGGAATTAGGATATAGTAGAATTTAATGTGTACGATTGAAATTGTACTCAAAATCCTTTTTATTACAGAATCTGCAAAAGCTCCTGGACGAAGCCAAAGACGGCGTGATATACTTTAGCATGGGCTCCAACTTGAAGAGTAAAGATCTGCCACAGCAGCTCAAAGATGACTTATTGAAACTATTCGGAAGCCTGAAGCAGAAGGTTCTATGGAAGTTTGAAGAGGAGCTGCCCAATTTACCGAAGAACGTCCAAATCCTTCAATGGGCTCCACAAAAAAATATTCTCTGTAAGTATCCATCAAGGATTCAAGTTAACGTTGTTTCGTATACCTGGCTAATCGCGTATTTTGTACAAAAAAATCAACAGGCAGTAATGAACTATTTTTTCAGCACACCCGAACTGCGTCCTCTTCATCACCCACGGAGGTCTTCTCTCCACCACAGAGACCATCCACACGGGGACGCCGATCATCGGGATCCCAGTCTTCGCGGACCAGTTCATGAACGTGGAGCGTGCAGTCAGTAAGGGATTCGCGAAGAAAGTATCACTGTCCTACAATATGGCCAGCGAGCTGAAACTGGCTATTGAAGAAATGCTGAGTAATCCTAAGTGAGTAAAATGACAGCGCACGGGTAAACGTAGATAGAAATAGGTCTTTTATTTCAATGTCAAGGATTTTAAAGCAAAGCATCTAGGTGTCGACGCGACCAAGCCTAGAATAACAGACAACAACCTTACGGCTTGGTTCCTCCCGTTCTTTTGAATGATTCTCATAAAAAATGTTATAGTGAAACTCCAGCGTGATGACAATCGAAATTAGGCATAGTCAAAACAAAGATAGTCAGGTTTCTAGACTGATGTTATCAGCCCTAATAGTTATTACCCACGTAAGAGACCACAAGTTTCCAGAATAGCATAGCAAACATAATTATCTTCATCATCAGCCTACTCCACTGCTGGACATAGGCCTCCCCTATCCGCTTCCAGGAAGAATGACTTCCACCGACACCGACTTCCCGCGATCCTAACAATATCGTCAGTCCATCGGGTAGGAGGGCGTCCTACACTTCGCTTTGGCAAACATAACCAAATAATTTATAGTGTACCTAATTCAGTATTATTTTTACGAACAGGTATACCGAAAAGGTGAAGGAGCTTTCGTTAATCTACCACGACCGTCCAGTGAAGCCTGGCGTGGAGTTGGTGCACTGGGTAGAACACGTCGTCAAGACAGGTGGAGCACTTCATCTCCGCTCCCCAGCACTCCACGTGCCCTGGTACCAGAAAATCCTACTGGATATAGTCATCCTATTCGCCATCGCATTATACGCCCTCGTAAAGGTCCTCAAACTGGTTAAACCTTACGTTTTTAAGGCAAAAGTGAAAGACATTAAAAAGAAGGACTGAGTGTATTTTAGATCTAGGTTAGAAGTTAATTTGTTTAATTAAATTATTTGTGTACACTTGCAAAGTTTTATTAAGTTTGACGTCTTGAGAAAGACGAAGCGTGTTATGTAGGCACCCAGTTAAATACAGATATAATATGTTTATAGAATGACACATTAATTTATCACCTCCAACATTAGAGATTTATAGGAGAAGCTGTCTTTTTATAGCTTATATACATAGCTTGTATATAGCTTCTCCTATAAATCTCTTGGAAGAACGATTATTAGCACGGTTGCGCACTGTCCATCCTTTGATGGACTTCTGACTTTCCGTTGATTGTGGCGAGGTGTAGTTCTAAAGATCCGATTTCATCTAGTTTAAGCGTCAGAGTTCAACGACACCACCATTGAGATAACAAGGCCGTAATAATACTTACCTACTTTCGTGACGCGATCCGTATGCTGCAAAACTTACAGTAGGTGTTAATCAGAGGCAAGTCTGGCTGACTTTTGACAACCACCGTTAAACTAAGTATGGTAACCAAGTACTCATGGAATGCTACTGACATTCTCTAGCTAGTGCGATCGCTTAGTTACTTAGTTGATGAAAAGCTCTTGTTCTGTGGGGCGACCACGATAACCCAATTCTGCTAACGTAAGTGAAGAAGACTTTAATATACATATAACATGGTAGGTATAACTTATAGTAGTAGTATGCTACGAATAAATAATTGTTAAAAAACTAAAATAACGGTCTTAGGGCCAGTGTACACTGTCCCACGGCGCTGTAGATATTTTTATCATTCATTGAGTGAGCGAAGCCAACGAAAATCTTTCAGTAAACTTAGGCGATTTGGCATTTTATTTACGTATGTGTGTCGTGCTATAACTTTAGAACCGTTGATTCGATCTGCATGAAATTTGGTAAGTCGATAAATTTTACAAGTAGGTACTTGAGAAATTTAGTGGTCTGTGAACTAACTCGAAATCATAGGTATATCTCGAAATAATCATTATCCAGGTAAGGTTTCAATCGAGTCTACCGTACCTACACCTTGACGGAATTATTCCAAAAACCCACCGTTACACCGCGCACCGATTTACACTTGCCCTATGGGTCAAGTTCATAACAAATCAGAAGACATAATAATTTTGCTTTATGTGCTGTGCCGAGACGGTACACATTTATACATGTACATAAAATACAAATTCATTTAATTTACCAAATAATTTTACTTAAGCGTTTATACATTGAGTTACCATTAGTCCCCATCGCACACAAATGCCAAGCTTGTGTGGCGCCGGGAGGCCGTATACAATTTTAAATATTTTTAATTAAGATTTTTTATGCATTTTTTAAGAAACAATGAAAGTAATAGTATGGTTGCTCCTTTTAATGGCTTCGTCCGCCAGCGAAGCTTACAGGATCCTGGTAGTGTTTTCTCTGCCTGGAAAAAGCCACGGGATCCTGGGTGATGGAGTAGTCAGACATCTGCTGAAGGCTGGACATCAGGTAAGGCCAATATATATCCCAACTAATATTATAAATGCGAAAGTAACTCTGTCTGTCTGTCTGTCTGTTATGCTTTCCCGCTTAAACCTCTCAACCGATTTTGATGAAATTTGGCACAGACAATCTTTAGACCCTGAGAAAGAACATAGGCTACCTTTTATTGCATAATATTCAAATTAAAAGTACGCAGACGAAGTCGCGGGTACCAGCTAGTATATATATATATTCAAATCTTATTAGCGTCCTCGGCCAAAACCAGCGCGGGATTTTTGCCAGACCGTTGTTGTGAAGGGAATTTACTTATTAACTAGCGACCCGCCCGCGCGCCCCTGCTTCGCACGGGTGCACATTGTTTTTCTACAAGTTCAAGTTCAAGTTCAAGTTCATTTATTTCGTATATATAAAAAAATAAGGATACACGTCAATATAAAAATAATAATATTAATACTTAAAAAAGAATATCTAAGGATACAAGTAGTAATAAAAATAGTAAAAAACAATAAAATATTATTAAATTAAACAATAAATTCGTCAAACCTATAATAGGCTTGCTCTATTAGCCAATTTTTTAATTTCAACTTAAAGGATTGCGTTGACTGAGCTTTCTTTACAGTTTCAGGAAGACGGTTATAGACTGGCGGCCCCATCATATGTACTAGCTTTGACGACTTTGTGAGACGCCGCGGCACGGCCTTCAGCTTTTGCGAGTTTCTCGTCGAGTATGTGTGACCTTCGCCAAATTTTAAATAATCACTTAGATGGTTTCGAGTATACAAAGCCGCGCTAAAGATTATGAGACATGGGACTGTCATTACCTTCAGCGAACGAAAGATAGGACGAGCGGGAGTGTCCCATGGAACTCGTACTACAGCTCGCACAGCTCTCTTCTGCATTCTGAACACTCGCTCCCAATCAGCAGCTCTGCCCCAGAGATCTACACCATACTGGAGGAGCGAGTGAACAGATGCGAAGTAGTAACTCCTGGTCATGCTCAGCTCTAGCGTTGCGGACAAGCGCCACAGAGCAAAACACGCTCGACCCATCCTTTCGCACAATCTGTCTATGTGTAATTCCCATGTTAATCCCTCATCAACCTGAAAACCCAAAAACGACGTCGTTTTGACTTGGCTGACCGATTTATCCCCCACTGTGACGCGCATGGGTCTACTATATCATGCATGTATTATACATATAAACCTTCCTCTTGAATTACTCTATCTATAAAAAAAACCGCATCAAAATCCGTTGCGCAGTTTAAAAGATATAAGCATACAAAGGGACATAGGGACAGATAAAGCGACTTTGTTTTATACTATGTAGTGAAGTGGATTTTTGAAAGCCCAATAATTTTTTAACATACATTTTCATAAAGGTGTATTATTAAAGGTTTATCTATTTAAATCCATTTTTCATCGTCTTGGGGACGCTGAAGCATGGCGTGTAGTAGATTATTTCCCCGGACGAGCCCTTCACAAAGATACCAAAATACCTATTTACCAAATTGCAAATAAATATGTTTTCTTTGTTTCTTCTTTCTTTCTTTCTATTTACTCGCAGAACATATATGTTACAAGTTTTTATGAAGTAAAGAAGCAACTTGCCTTTAGCATTATTGCGGCGTTTATGAGCGGGTCATCTTAAACGCAAAACATCAAAGTAGCTTATGACCTGAAACGCTTATTGTCTGATTAGTAAATTACCTAAATGGCGTAAGTTCTAAGTAGCAAAACGCCTAAAATGCATCATTTTAGGAGTTTTTTTTACTTGCTTATTACCTTCCTTTGCTTATTATTACCCGAGTGCCGAGGGTTATGTGTTTGGCGTGTATCTATCCATGTAATTATATATGCATACATATATAATGTGTGTATCCTTCCTTCTTCTTATGTATTTATGTATACTTCCTTCGATATTTCCTTTATTACCACGTAGTAACCAAACGGCTGGATGGATTTTGATGATTCTAGTATCAAAAGATTCGTCGCAACTTTTCAAGTGTCCTTAGAAATAAAAAAAAAACAAAAAGTCACGTGGGAAGGAAAGGAGGAGCGATATTCTCTCACAATAAAAATAATCTTTTCGCTATCATAGCAGCATGGGTCTCAAAATCAAGAGAGTGATGAAGTGTTTTCAAATAATGTATTAGTTTTTGATTTAAAGTAAACCCTCAAAGACAAAACCAGAACGCAAAATTCGTTAAGTCACTTTAGCGAACTAGGCCATGAGTGATACTAAAATGTATCATAAAACCTTCTCTATGGTCATACAAATCATTTAGAAAAAACCACACCAAAATCTATGAAGCTGTTTCGAAGATATGAAGAGTTTTGTTATAAAAATATGTAATTGCTGGTAACCCCAAAGTGATCAAAATGAGTTATACAACCACAGGCGTCAGTAAACTGCTAGGACATAGGTACGCGAGCCTCCGACTGTCTGCGATCATTACATTTTTATCATTCGTCAAGACTGAAGAATGGATTTCAATATTAAAAAGTACCAAATTGAAAACATTATCTTATTTACCTACCTACATACTTTTAGTTCGGGCACTCGGGTTTGTTAATTTTTTAATAAATCTTTTTGTTACCTAAACTTCATTATGACTAAGAAACAGTATGCCTAAAATTACACTACTTCTTTTGTAGGTGTCGTACATAACATCG
Organism: Plemyria rubiginata; assembly: GCA_963576535.1. Taxonomy (NCBI): domain Eukaryota; kingdom Metazoa; phylum Arthropoda; class Insecta; order Lepidoptera; family Geometridae; genus Plemyria; species Plemyria rubiginata. The sequence continues at coordinate 7,602,611 of OY754926.1, forward strand.
TTTCCGTCAAAGGTCCCTCATCCGAATCTAACGCAGATTGATGTTAGCAGCAATTTGGAAATCATGCCAGGTATTCAAATTTGATAATATCAATGTATAACTTACATTATTACATACCTAAATATATTATCCGCCATGCCTGGCAATCAAAGCCGCGAAGCTTTTTCTCTTTTTATCAATTATTTAGGAAAAAGCTTAGTAAGATTTAAAAGTACGTAATAGAAATGTAGTTTTTCATCCCATCTATTTGAAAAAAACGACTCGGTTCGCCTTTAAGTGCATCCAAAGGTGGTGTTTTCTGAAACCTTTAGTGCGCGGCATAGATGATTGCGGCGCACTTATAAGTTTATAATCCCTGTCTACTCTCTCTAGAATCCCTCACTTCGCTCTGGATTCAAAAAAGCGCCCTTGCCGTAAAATATTGTTTTGCTCCCTTTTGATACAATCTACTATTTTCTTTTCATAATTTTGCATGACATAATACTACACTAGTACAATCAATTTAAAAAGAATAACACGGGAGCCAATTTATCATTTTTGATTCTTTCATTCTTGTTTCAGATGACTTGAACATCAAAAACATCATGGACGGCAAAAAGATCTTAGACGAAACGTCAAAGCTATTTAAAATGAATTACATATTTAGTGCCACTCTCTCGAATAAAAATGTAGTAGAACTCCTGAAAGACCCGAGTCAACATTTTGACTTGATCATCGCCGAATGGCTATTTAATGAACTATTTTCTAGGTATGTTCTGCTTATACCCTATAATAACGGGTATACTCTAGCCTAGGTACCAGGTTAGGGTACCTAGCTAGACCCTATTAGGCATCACCTAGCTAGGCTTCCAATAAGTAAACATCTTATCTTAGTCTCAGAGTTATAACAAAATATGTCGCCGCATATATACACATCGCATGCGTTTGATAAACTTCCTGAACTTGCAACTTTCGTCCATCTTTGATTGAGGTCAATAAGCAAATTTAAAATTATTTTATCAAGCGAACACAGTTCCGGCGCTTTACTCCACTTAGGATATCTAGTAAAATTGAGCATTCTTATCTACACATTATAAGTGCCTACTTACAGTACATAATTTTACAGTATCTACTTTTTTGTCGTTCCTCTAGTTCTTTGTAACTAGAGCGGTGAAAGGATTAAAATCCTTCAATGAGGCTCGTGTACGGGGTAATAATAATAATAATCATTAATCACTAATGATGACGAAAATCAATCTAGCAAATATTAGGCCCACCATTTTTTGTTTCTTTTTCCTGTCATACAATATATAGCCCCTAGTTCAGGAGGCAGAACTTTGAGATGGTGAATGCAAACGCAACCCCATCTCGCTACACCTTTCGCGGAGGATGTCTCACAGGGGGTTTTTAGTGGGTTCGAGCCCCACATACCCCTTCCGTCACCCCCATGGCGGAAGGGAAATGTGGAAAAAAAAGGAGGCAGACCTTCGACAGAGACCTACTGCTATTTTTAGGAAATTCAATCAAAAAATTCTTTATATTGTTTCAGCTTAGCAGCGGTCTTCCAAGCGCCTCTGATCTGGTTGGCGACCGTGGAACCACACTCGCTGTTTCTAAGCCTGGTAGACGAATACCTGAACCCAGCTTACAACGGATGGGCCGTCCACGACGACCCTCCTTTCACCTTCGGACAGAGGCTCAAGGAACTGTTGTGTATAATCAAAATAACACTTTATCGAGAGACGTGAGTAGTTATCTGAAGATGGCGATGAGCAAATTAATTCGGATTTGAGCCCACGACCACCATGAGACGAAGACACTACTCATGTACCTCTCCCTCGCACATTTTACAATTTAGAGGGTACACCTAAATGTTCAAATAAACGGGCTAGTTTTGTGGCAATTTATTGCTGCAATGTAGCTTTAAATTCTTTAAGCTGTCCTACTTACGATCTATTTGCGTGAACAAGACTGATATACAGTTGCAGTTTGAAATTGCCGCAATTTCTAGCCCGTTTACATGCCTCAAGTTTACAAGATTACTGAATTTATTTATGAAAAATCGCAATTAACCTGAAAATTGCATGAGAACGAAAACAGTAACGCTGACTTTTTAATAGGGAAACTAAAAAAATATATTTTTGCCGAATTGTGTTGGTGATTTTGTTTGGTTTGAGGTTTAATTTGGTGAACTTGGTATATTGCGGTTCTTCATAAATAAAACCGAATTTTCTAGAACGGGCTCCACCCATTTGATTTTTCACTATGCAAAAACGTTTTATTGGTTAACAGCTATTTTATATAATTAAATTAAACTACAAAGTACTGTTTTTTAACCTAAGAAATAAAAATAAAATAGCGGTGAAAATTATATTTAAACTAATAATATTTTATATTACATAATTTTATAAGTTTAGTGATTTTAAATCGAGCGATGTGAAGCCACCATAGAGATTAATTCGCCAAGTGTTTGACCGTAAGGAAATCGTATATTCTGTATTTTTTTTTGCATTTCGGCAGCTAAACTTTTTTTATTTCAGTATCGTAGCTCACCTTCAAAACCTTTCATATGAAGATCTCGTTGTCCCTTTTATAAAGCAGCGTGGCTTCGTTCCGCCTTCCTTTAGGGCGCTGAAGTATAACGCGTCCCTAGTCTTGGGCAACTCACATGTGTCCATGGGTCAAGCAACGAGAGTACCTCAGATGTACAAACCTGTAGGTGGATACCATATAGAAGAGGAGTTCAACTCTTTACCTGAGGTAGGTTGTTACAGATACATTAATGAACTATGGTAAGAGGATGAAGGAGGTGCAAGTAAGTTAGTATGAGATGGGGACTAACTCTAGTGGATTTTTTTTTCAAATTCTCCCAATCCTTCAAGGTTTGATGGAAGAGAACTCTTTTTAGGGCTAAGCTCGCCTTTGTACCTATAAGTTTTTGTTTCTACTGTGTGCAATAGGGAATAAAAGAGAGTTTAGGCCACCCTTAAGCCTCAGCTAGGTATTTAAGATTAAAATTTATGAACACTATCCCTAACTGAATATTATACTAAATAAATATTGGTGGAAATTCCACACAGTACTATCTAGCCCCAAACTAAGCCAAAGCTTGTGATATAGGAACCTGATAGCTGATACATAACATAATATACTTTAAATCGCAGTAGCTAGTTATACCTTTTCTGAAATTTAAGGGTCCGGTGACTGCGGCTCGCAATTTCGAGGTGCGATTGGCTATTATTTCATTTTATTTCATTTTGGGGAGGTTGTTTGAAATAATAACTCTAAAGAAACACGCATAAATACTGTTCGAACACAAATAATACAATAATATAAGGGAAATGTGCTTGAGTCAGAAATCATTTTGGTATTAGGTAAACGTAAGACCAAACATACTAATACCAAAATGATTTCTGATTCGGGCATGTTTCCCTTATATTATTGTATTATTTGTGTTCGAACAGTATTTATGCGTGTTTCTTTAGAGTTATTTTTTCAAACAATCTCCCCGAAATGAAATAAAATGAAATAATAGCCAATCGCACTTCGAAATTGCGAGCCGCTGTCACCGGAGCCTTAAGAGCTTAGCTCGTGTCAGGGCTCTGATGCGGTTGCCCCTTCGAGCATTTACTCGAAGGGTTGCCCCCATTTGAGTCTTTCTCTAATGGGGCCTCCTTGCTAGTTTAAAAGAAGATTTACTTTTTTAGGATTTGCAGAAACTCCTAGATAATGCCAAAGAAGGTGTAATATACTTCTGCATGGGCTCCAACCTCAATAGCAAAAACTTTTCGCACGAGCTAAAAATGGAGTTGCTTAAAATGTTTGGAAGTCTAAAGCAGAAGGTTCTATGGAAGTATGAAGAGGAGTTGCCTGATCTACCGAATAACGTCCATATTCTGAACTGGGCTCCACAGCAAAGTATTCTTTGTAAGTATACCTAATAGCCAGGTCCGAAGCCAGTCGTTTAAAAAGGCGTAGAGAGACTATATTATATATGTATAAGTATATATAAATAATAAATAAATAAATAAATATTGGTGGACTTTCCACACAGCACTATCTAGTCCCAAACTAAGCTTATGCTTGTAATATGGGAGAACCAGATAGCTGATATACTACTTATAATACTTTTTTTTTTGTAAATACATACTTGTAATATTATATAACACCCAGACAGAGAACAAACATTTATGTTCACCACACAAATGTTTGCTCACGGTGGGAATCGAACCCACGACCTACGGCGCAGAAGGCATAGCTACTACCAACTGAGCTACGTAGGCTGTCAAAATATATATATGTATTTACAAAAAAAGGATATTAGTAGTATATCAGCTTTCTGGTTCCCATACCACAAGCTTTGGCTTAGTTTGGGGCCAAATAGTGTTGTGTGGATAGTCCACCAATATTTATTTTATTTATTTATTTATCGAATTGTAATTAATAAATGAGTTGGTAATAATATAGATCGAAGAGATATCGTCGATGCACTGCCGTGCCATCCATCAACATGAGACATACTCATTTGCTTATAATTACACCGGTAACACCCTTTTAACCGAAACACAGCAACGCTGCTTAGCGGCAAAAATAGGCACGGTTGTACTCTGAAACTACTATTATTTTTTTTATGTACCTAGGTGCAGACAAGATTTTTGGTAACTACTAACTATTACAGGCATCATGAAAAAAATATCTTCCAGCTCACCCAAACTGCGTCCTCTTCATCACCCATGGAGGCCTCCTTTCCACTACGGAGACCATCCACACCGGGACGCCCATCATTGGGATCCCGGTCTTCGCGGACCAGTTCATAAACGTAGAGCGTGCTGTCAATAAGGGGTTCGCGAAGAAGGTGCCACTGACCTACAATATGGCGGGCGAGCTGAAGGTGGCTATTGAGGAAATCCTGAGCAATCCTAAGTATGCAATCGTTATAGCCTTATTCTACCTATAGAGGAAGACGGGAAATGCCGATCACTTGAGATAAAAATGCTCTACTTGTTTTTTAATTTGTTTTATAAATGTTAGTTTTGAGGTTAAAGACTCTGCCTGCTCAAGCGTTACAATCCCTGCGCTGCAGCGTGCTCGCTGTGTTTCAAGGCACCTTATTCAATAAGTTATTGGAGTGAGCGGTATTACCGGACACGATCGCCATTACTCCTGCTTCCTCTATACAGGGTGTCCCAAAAAATTGTGTCAAGCGAAAGTCCAGAGATAGAACAACCCTTGGGGTACCTGAATCACCCCCATGTATGTTCCGCAATTCTTATAGTTTTCGAGTTATGAATTTTTCTGTAATTTTGAAAATTGTCGACTTGAACAACTTAAAAAAAAATTAAAAAAAACTCAGGGATAGATAGCTTGTATCTCAGAATAAATTTTCATTTACATTGCAATCACACCAAAAAGTCACTTCGGCTAGTTCTTAAACCTATGACTTTGAAAACTGAGTGAGATTATGGATGCCTTTGGTTATGTGGTGTTAAAAGTGACTAAACTGAACCACCATGATAGAAATTAAAAAAAAAATACTGAGTTATAAGGGGGTGGCTGAACCTCCCGACTGCCGAATGGATTGACCAGATATTGAGCAGCAGTATCTCCTATAGTACATAACTGCCTGCTAAGCGTGGAGACAACTACAAACTCCCAAGAGTAATGTGCTCTCTATGTGTGGCTCTTCCGAGGAACCACTATCAGCATGCCCATTTCTGCCGCCAAGCAGCATCGCTGTTTCTTCTAAAGACGCCAGTGCTTAATTTTGTATGATACCAAAGATATTTCCAAACTTAACTGCTCAATGCTCATTTGTATTGCCAACAGGTATACCGAAAAGGTGAAAGAGCTTTCGTTAATCTACCACGACCGTCCAGTGAAGCCTGGCGTAGAGTTGGTGCACTGGGTGGAACACGTCGTCAAGACAGGTGGTGCACTTCATCTCCGCTCCCCAGCACTCCACGTGCCCTGGTACCAGAAGATTTTCCTGGACATAGTCATAGTACTAGCTATTGTATTATACGCTCTTGTAAAAGTGCTCAAATTGGTAAAATCATTCGTAGTAAGGATTAAAGTTAAAACAAATAAAAAGAAGAACTAGTTTTATTATATTTGTTTTTTTATTACATCTTCTTTTTTATTATATCTTCTTTTATACTGGTCAGCTTTTTCATGTTTTTTCGCCTATCCGATGCACAAGAGCAACTTGTTTCCGTGATGTCTCAATATTCATTCAGTAGGTGATAGTGATTATGCCCTGTAAATGGTATTATTTTTTACATCTACGTACTAAATTATGGATCAAGAAACTCAAAATAACTACAAGGCTGTCATCCATCTACCTCTAGCGAGTCCTTGAGTATTTCGGGCATATGGCCAGAAAACCAGGAGAAAACTTGGAAAAACTCGTCATCACTGGCAAAATTGAAGGCAAGAGACTAAGAGGCCAAAGCCCGATACGTTGGTAAGATCAAATCCACACTACTCTCCAAGTGAAGGTCCATGAAGCTATTCATGTCGCGAGCAACAGGTCCAGATGGCGAAGAGTTGTGAATACAAAGTTATCCATGGAGGGGGTCACGACCCTCAGTAGCGAGGAGTACGATGCGAGGAGGATGAGGACTAAATTATCATAATAGTCGTTATAATGTTTACCTACTAATTTCCAATGGCCTACACTAACAATGCCACATAAAATTATTAGGTAGGTTCTATGATATTATTAGCCATTGTCCTGAACAAAATGAATCTTCAAATGAGGCCAGTGGGGTGGCTGGTCAATTGCTATTGTGTGTGCCTTCTGAACAAACTTAGAAGAACGTTGCTTCTTCTATGGAACTTATCACACTTAGATTATATCGTCGGCAACTTTAGCATCGAGAGTTGTTTGTAACTGCTCGCACTTATGTCTTTGTAGTTAGCGTTGTTTTCCTTTGGCTTCCTGTGAATTCTGTATCCACAGATGAAGTTACTTATAGTCAAAGGATACTTTACTTTACTTTTTGTATCATCATCATCAGCTTAAAGTAGTCAACTGCTGGACATAGGCCTCCCCTATACGTTTTCAGGAAGAACGATTCCGAGCCTTTTCTGAGCCGGCCCTAAAAATTATGTCAGTCATATACAAAATATAAATACCTATGAAGTTTTGTTCAAAAAACCAGTTTTTTAAGCATTGCAAAGCTAGTTTTTATTTTTGCCCATAGACAGATTTGAATTGGGTAAGATTATAAAAAAAACAGACAAGTTGTAAGCAAGTCCCTCTCTCTGAGGGTTCCGTATGGTAAATAATTAAACATATCGAATTAATTATGTTTAGTTATCACTTACTAAATTAATAATTGTTCTAAATGCGATTGATGGAAAATTCAATCAAAATGATAAGTTAAAACCAGTTAAGGGTCCGGCGACAGCGGCTCGCAATTTCGAGTTGCGATTGGCTATTATTTCATTTTATTTCATTTCGGGGAGGTTGTTTGAAAGAATAACTCTAAGGTGACACGCATAAATACTGTTCGAACACAAATAATACAATAATATAAGGGAAATGTGCTTGAGTCAGAAATCATTTTGGTATTAGGTAAACGTAAGACCAAACATACAAATACCAAAATGATTTCTGATTCGGGCATGTTTCCCTTATATTATTGTATTATTTGTGCTCGAACAGTATTTATGCGTGTCACTTTAGTTATTCTTTTTTTTTTTTTTTTTTATACAACTAGCTGATGGAACAAGCAGATGCCCCACCTGATGTTAAGTGGTAACCATCACCTATAAACAAAACATTGCCCCGTAGGTCATGCACAATAGGAACGTGCCCTACGATGCACTGCCCTGCGTCCATCAACTTGAGGCATACAGATGTTAAGCCTCATGTGCCTGTAATTACACCGGCGACCACACTCTTCAAACCGAAACACAGCGTTGCTGCTTGGCGGCAGAAAAAGGCGTGGTGGTAGTACTTCCCCGGACGAGCCCTTCACAAAGAGCTCTACTACTCTTTCAAACAACCTCCCCGAAATGAAATAATAGCCAATCGCACCTCGAAATTGCGAGCCGCTGTCGTCGGAGCCTTAACATTTTGATACTGCTAAAATTAAAAAACAATCATAATGAGGTTTGAATCCCATTACCATTTGGGTTTAGCTTTTGGCCATTAGACTCCTAAAAACACTTTAGTGGCTTTGTCTATTTGGCTAGTGTATAAAACATAATGTATTATACCTATATAACTAATGTGTTCATCATCTGTAGATACCTACTATTTAGCGGATGATGTCATTCGCTCCCAGATCGCCAGTGAACAAATACGTTCCATCCAACTTCGAGTCAGTGACAGATGGAACCAATTGGGCTTTAAATAACTATATTCAAGGTTAGGTAACAACATACTTTGCTTATACTGCTTATACTTTGCTTATATGCATCATAATAACAGATCAAGTGATACTCGTAAAACAGGTGAGTTTTGTTTATAGTTTTACTGGTAGACCTTTTTCTGCTTTTATGTATTTTTATCATTTTTCATTCACTACCGATATAGCTTCCTATTTTAATACTTATGAAGCTATTTCGGTTGTGAATGAACTATTGAATGTATATTTTATACTCAAAAGTTAACGATTTTTGAGAGTAAATCACATTTTATATTAGATTTTTTAATTTATAAAAACTTGTTTCGATTAAAATGATTTTTTTACTAAACTGTGACATTGCAAAACAGTTTATTGCGATTTTTATAAAATTGGTCTAGTGATATCTTTTAAAACATGTCGAACGAGCGAGTGAGAGGTACATTAGCTCTCGTCTTCCTTCGTGTGTCTACCTTCTACGTAAATAGTAGGTACAATCAACGTCAGATTAGCCCAGTCATTCAACCAACAGCTGATTTGCACATAGCACCAGGTAAAGGTTATAGTTATATGTATTGTGAACCAGCTAACCCCACCATACCGTGCCAGTCGCGTGAGCGTACTTCTACTAGACGCCAGTTCCTCGCGACTAGCCCATAAGAACAAGCCAAAAGACCGTCCCATTACTTCAGCATACTGTGTTATTTTAAATTCAAAAGTATAAATTTCTGCAGTTTGGTGTAAATTAATTTATTTTTTCATCCTTTGAAAAATTTACTATCAGAATTATGTTAAACCTTAGCACAGATAAAAGAATACTATACTAGTAACCTTAGTCACTTTGTAATGTTTCTATCCGAAATTTGATTGTTTGAGATATTTCATAAATTCAGTGATTTTATATTTTTTTTGAGCAAAACTTACCCTAACGGTTGTCAACGTCGCAGGTCCCATTTGGAGAATTCTATGACCGAGAAAAGCCATTTCATTAGTTGGCCGATGTAGAAGAACGATTGTGTAAAAATTTAATAACGATTATTTCAGATCATGTTAAAACAGAAGCTACTCACCGCATTTCTACTGACGATATGTGTCTGCGATGCGTACAAGATCCTGGTGGTGTTCCCTATACCAGGGAAGAGCCACGGCATCCTGGGTGATGCCGTCATCAAGCATCTGCTTAGTGCTGGTCATGAGGTAAGGCTTTCGTTGGTGCTGGGTCCTCCTAGGCCAGATCAGACCGGGCGTATCGTCTGTCTTTGTAATTTGCAGTTATAATGATTTAAGAGTGAATAGGTGTCTTCTTAAAAGAAAACATAAACAGAAAAGAAAATATAAACATAAACATTACCAAACACAGAGGAACATCACTGAATCTCTATGTAGCATGTTTGAATGTCAAAACTCTACTTTCAGATAGCAGAATCATAGAATTGGGTTATGCTGTTAAGTCTCTCAAGTGGGATGTAATTGGCGTGAGTGAAACAAGAAGAGCTACAGAATCAATTGAAGAATATCCAGAATTCATACTCTACCATACATCCACACATAATGGGAGGAACGGAGTTGGTTTTTTAGTAAAAAGGTACCTGAAAAATAACATTGTCAGTTTTAAAGCTTTTTCCGATAGAGTAGCTACATTAGAAATTGAAACACCGGATAATTCTATATGGTCATTTGTACAAGTATACGCACCTACTGAAACATACACAGACGAGGACATAGAATTATTTTACCAGACTATAGAAACCGCCTTTGACTTTGTGCATTCTAAAAACATAATATTACTCGGAGACTTTAACGCAAGAGTGGGAAGAATGCAAAAGGAGGAAGACAGGGCCTTTGGGAAATACTCATATGGAGACAGAAGCGCACATGGACGAAAACTAGTAGGTTTCGCCCTGGAACACAATATGAAAATTATTAACAGTATGTTCCAGCGAAAAGTGCATAAAAAATGGACCTGGAGGCACCCAAACGGAAAAAACTTCAATGAAATCGATTACATGCTCACAAACCAGTCTTTCCATGTTCAAAAATTTGATATCATAAACAACCTAAATTTTAATACTGATCACAAAATGATTCGATTTAAATTATCACTGTTATCAAATCGAAACAGAAGTTTTATTAAACGCACAAGTTACGCGAGAGATCTACCAGAAGTTTCTGAAGAAGTTGCTCGTTACTGGGAGAGTCAATTAACCGCATCAATAAGCTCATCAGCTGAAATACAACAACAATACGATACATTGGAGAGTGATATTAAACTTTTGTTGAAGCAATTACCAAGTAGTACAAAGAAGGAAAAAGCATATATTAATCAAGAAACACAAGGCTTACTACAAAAAAGAAAAATTTTATACAAAGACAAACGAACAAAGACAATACAATTAGAGATAACAAAAATAAGCAAAGAAATAAATAGAAACATAACAAAAGAAAAGAAAATCATAAGAAAAAAAACCTTTGAAAAATTCATAAGTACTAAAGGAGCCCTCCGAAAAGCTTATAAAGAGCTGAGTGACAAGTCTGAGTGGGCAGCGAATTTGAAGAATAAGAGCGGTAGAGTACTATCAAGACGCCCGGATATGATAAAGGAAGCTACACTGTTTTACAAGGAGCTCTACTCAAATAATACCAGGACCAGGACAATCCAACAAGAGCATAATCAGGCTAGTGACTCTACCAATACTGAAATTATACCAAAAATAATATTGAAATCCGAAATAGAATTTGCAATCAAATCTCAAAAGAATGACAAAACTCCTGGCAGCGACAATATCACAAACGAATTTTTAAAAGCATTTTGTGTACCTCTGCAAAAGCCCCTACAAGTGTTTTTCAATAACGTCCTGGAAAGCGAAACAACACCTGAACAATGGTCCAAATCTACTATAATACTCTTACACAAAAAAGGAGATCGTTGTGACCTAGGGAATTATCGACCAATCAGCTTGATGTCAAATGTGTACAAGGTATTTTCCAAAGTCATACTGAATAGGATCACAAACATTTTAGAGGAAAATCAACCGCGCGAGCAGGCGGGTTTCAGAAAAAACTTTTCAACAATGGATCATATTCAAGTAGTAACTCAATTGATAGAAAAGGTAAATGAATATGGCATTACCTTGTACATGTGCTTCATCGATTATACAAAGGCGTTTGACTCTTTGACTCACCACGCCATATGGTCAGCTCTTGCACAACAAGGTATCGACACAAACTACACTAATTTGATCCACAGTGTGTACTCGAAATGTTGTGCAAAAGTTCGCCTAGAAAGAGAGGGGATGGAATTTGCAGTGCGAAGAGGAGTGAGACAGGGAGACCCGATTTCACCAAAGATATTTTCAGCGGTACTCGAATCTATCTTCAGAACTTTAGATTGGGAGAGTAAAGGAGTAAAGATTGACGGGGAACTCTTGAGTCATCTCCGTTTCGCAGACGACATTGTGGTGTTCGCTGAAAGCGCGGCAGGCTTAGAAGTAATGGTCTCTGAGTTAGCAAGAGAAAGCAAGATGGTAGGGCTAACTTTAAACACTTCCAAGACAAAGATATTAACGAATGGTGAGCTACAACCTATCACTGTAGAGGGAAGTTTGATAGAATATGTAAAGGAATATGTATATCTTGGACAGTTAGTTTCATTCGAAAGTTGTACAGAAAAAGACATTGAGAGAAGAATAGCTCTAGCCTGGAAAAAATATTGGGGACTAAAAGAAATAATGAAAAATAAGAAAATAAAAACTCACATAAAGAAGAAAGTCTACGAAGTTGCAATACAACCATGTTTAACGTACGGATGTCAAACATGGTCTCTGAGAAACGAAGACGAAGAAAAACTTGCAATCTGTCAGAGGAAAATGGAGAGAAGTATCTTGGGCTTAAAATTATCAGATAAAATAAACAATAAGACAATAAGGAAAAGAACCAAAATTAAAGATGTAAAGGCACGGATAAGAATCTTAAAGTGGAACTGGGCAGGCCATGTCTGCAGATTGGAAAATACCAGGTGGGCCAAGAGGGTGACCGAGTGGATTCCCATCGAAAGTAAGAGAAAGAAAGGGAGACCGAGAAAGAGATGGCGAGATATATTCAATATACGTTGCGGCTCAGACTGGATGAGTAAGGCGCGTGAAAGGGGTATGTGGAGGGAATTAGGGGAGGCCTACGCCGCTGAGGCGACTTGTATGTTGTAAGTTAGTAATAAGAATGTATATATTAGTGTCTATACTAGAAATAAAGGCTTTTTTATTTTTATTTTATTTTATTTTTAGGTGTCTTCTAGACCATTCTGATTCATTGTCGGCTATGTCGTCGCTTACCACCAGGCGAGATCGTGGCCAAAGCACGGTCTATATAGTCAAAAAAAAAAACTTGCTCTCGGAACAAGTAGGTAGGTGACCTTATGTTTAATGGTATTTATCATCTAACAAAGCATTGCTCCGCGAGTCCGCACGAAAGAACGCCTTTACGAAGCACTGCCCTGCCTCCATCAACTTGATGCATTATGTTAAACGTCATGTGGCTATAAACTTATCGGCAACCACACTATTCAAACCGAAACACAGCAACGCTGCTTGGCGGCAGCAAAAGGCGTGGTTTGGTTTGGGTGCTAGGCTATTGTCGTAGTAATTATGCAGATGCTTGTACATTTTGTGCATTGCACGGAGACATACGCCATCACGTGTCGTGGTCACATACTAAGTGTTACTATATTCCACTGGCGGCTTCACTTGTGTTCACTCAAAGTAGCATAAATTCTATTTTAAGAAGCAGATAATGGTCTTACTTCTGGCTCACGCATTTTTAATGTCTGCTTACTGCACTTTTATTTACATTTAGTAATTATTTTCATTTAATGAATGTGTAGATACAGTTTTGTTCATCATACAGTGATAACATCCAGTTAATCTGGAAATGTGTGAACGAGAAGCGCCCTTGGGGTTAGTTGTCTAGTGATGATTTAATTTTGCAGGTCACCTACATATCTGGCTTCGCCAGGAAAAATAGCCACCCGAAGTTAACGCATGTTCATTCGGCTTCAACCTCTGAAGTTTTTAATGGTAAGTTTTAAGAAACCTGCGATATTATACCAGTGATCTCAATTGGTGAAGGAATATAATATTTACCTAATTAAAAAAGAAACCCGAATACCCGAACTAAGAGGATGTAAACAAGACAATGTTTTAAATTACTACATATAAAATAATATAACTATTGATAGTTAAATCCAGTTGTTCAGTTGTGACGACTGATAAAATGTAATGGGCGTTGCATTATAAATATAATGTAATATAATGATGTAATATATAATGATGTAATATAAAATATAATGTAATGTAATATAATGTAAATTATACGTAACTTTGTCTCTTTGACATCCTCAACGAACTGTAAGTTTATAGATGGGCCCTCCCCAGATCTCACATTCTTTTCCATTTATTTATTAGTTTTTTACTTTGCCCCAAAAGTTATTATCGGACTGGGATTTGAACCAACGCCGCGCTAACAACCCGTTATCGTACTCTTATCACACATAACGACGTAGTATACTACTACGGTACCTACATAAACTTTTAAGCATCTTGTTAAGACGAAGACAAGAGCTAATGTGACTCTCGCTCGCACGTTTTGACTTGTTGAAAGATAAAATCACTAAACCCATTTTCGAAAAATCGCAAACAACCATTTTGTGTGCAATTACATTGCTCACAGTTTAGTAAAAAAATCACTTTGATTGATACAAGTTTTCCTACTTAAAAGTTTGCTTTTATAATTTTCGTACTCAAGCAAACTTTTGAGTAGGAAAACAAGTAGTCAAAATGAAATTTTTACCTAACTATGCGCAATGTGATTGCACACAAAATGGTTGTATGCGATTTTTCAAAATTCGAATTTGTGATTTTATATCTTTCAAAATGTCGAATCGTGCGAGCGAGAGAAGTATTAGGTGTTGTCATTCAAATTCCTTGGTGTTGTCTTCACGTTTCAGAGAACACAATGAGCATAAAGGCAATAATGGACAAGGAGGTGAACATGAAAGACTTCGACTTTGTGCATCAGATGATGCTGAACATCAGTTCCGTCACCTTTACGGACGCAGCCGTACAGACTCTACTGAGTGACCGCACGAAGACATTTGACTTGGTGTTTGCAGAGTGGCTGTTCATTGATGTGTATGCCTCGTAAGTATTTTCTTTTAACCGACTTCAAATAACTCTTTTTCAAGAAAAAAACCGTATTTCAATGCACTGGAAAAACATTAAAAAAATAAAATTATTGAAGTATTTTTTTAAATTCAAGTATTTAATTTTGTACACACGCCCACCTCTAATTTCGATTTCTCACAATCCTTCAAAGTTTGCTGTAAGAGAACTCTTTTTAGGGTTAAGCTCATCTTTGTACATGTTTTTTTATTTAAGTTTACCATAAGTTTTACTGTGTGCAATAAATAATCTATGTAAGTATAAAAATGTATTTAATATATCAGTCATAACACAAGCTTTGAGTAGCTTACTTTGGGGCTAGATGATGCTGTGTGTATTGTTCAGCATTACTTATTGATTTATATATTTACTTCTAAATGCTCTATAGATCACATATCATTCTGCATTGTAAGAGCCCAGCTCTATGGGTTGAAAAAATACCTACTATCTTTCCTTGTTTCAGGCTACAAGGCTTGTACGACTGTCCTTTCATTTGGTTTTCGACAGTGGAACCCCACTGGCTGGTGAGTTGATTACTATTTTATCAGGTCAAGCACATGTTTATAATAATTGTCTTACTTTTACTCTAATTCTCAGTTCAGTTCAATTTAGTTTAGTTCTATGCCTATCAACCCACCCACTTTCTATTAATCTTTCTTCTCAGTTCTGCCTTCTTAATTTCATTGAGGATAAGAATAATTTGACTAGGTAATTACGCATTATTATTAAAACAATATAAATCACAGAAATCATGGCAGACCTATGTGGATTTTTTCACTTCACTTAGATTTCGCCTTAAATTCTGGTGATACACAAAGGTAACACAAAGGTTAGCTGGAAGAAAATGCTAAGTAGCATTAAGTTCGTCTATGTACTTCATTTTTGTGCAATAAATAATTTTCTTATCTTATCATGTATTCATTTTTTTCTTTCATTTATCGAGTAGTATATATATTATGACGACCTCAGTGGCGCAGCAGGCGAGAGTCCACCTGCGACGCAAGAGGTTGCGGGTTCGATTCCCGCCTCGGAACAAATTTGTGTACGATCTGCAGAAATTTGTTCCGTTGGTCTGGGTGTTTGTATGTATAATAAAAAATATCTATCTATGTAAGTGTATAATGTATTAAATATATCAGTCATCTAGTACCCATAACACATGCTTTGAGTAGCTTACTTTGGGGCTAGATGATGCTGTGTGGATTGTCCAGCATTATTTATTTATTTATATCTCCAAGCAGTCTTTATCTATGTTTGTATTAAATTATGTGAAATGCTTTGTTATCAAGGTCACCAGGTTGATAGATGAGGCTATGAACCCGGCCTACAACGCTGATATCTTCTCCGACGCATCGCCGCCGTACGGTTTCCTGGATAGAGTGGAACAACTGTGGATCCAGTTAAAGGGAGTTCTGAGAATTAAGTAAAAAAATATTTTTTTTATGACCAAATTGATAGAAGCATGCGGCTGCCTGCAGCCCGATTACGCAAATGTTTGACATTTGATCAAGGAATATACTCTCTGACGAGAGCATTTGATTCGCATAGTGTAATAACATATGGATGAATCTAGTATCTAAATTCCTTGGGACGGATGCTAAATTCCTCGGAAGGAAGGGAATTTAATGTCAAACTGAAAGCCATCTCGAATCAGCCAGACATTAGCGCAATCGGGTCGCTGATTAGTGGTGTACACAAACCTTTATTGAATACCAAAATTTTTGTTTGGTACAATAAAGTATTTTCATTGAGTCGTATGGAAGATTGACCAAATAATCATAAGATTTTTAAAAGTAGTAGAACTGCTTGGAGTATAACTTCTTATGAAGGGCTTGGGGAAGTACTACCAACATGTTTTTTCTGCCGCCAAGCAGAGTTGCTGCGTTTTGCTTTGTATGGTGTGGTTGCCAGTGGAAAAACAGGCGCATGAGGAGCTAATGTGACTCTCGCTCGCACGTTTTGATTTGTTGAAGGATATAAAATCACTGAACCCATGTTTCAAAAATCGCAAACAACCATTTTGTGTGCAATCACATTGCGCACAGTTTAGTAAAAAAATCATTTT
The DNA here is from genome assembly GCA_963576535.1 of Plemyria rubiginata. Classification (NCBI taxonomy): domain Eukaryota; kingdom Metazoa; phylum Arthropoda; class Insecta; order Lepidoptera; family Geometridae; genus Plemyria; species Plemyria rubiginata. Next base: position 7,619,221 of record OY754926.1, read on the forward strand.
TATCGATGTAAGTTTTCCTACTTAAAAGTTTACTTTTCTAGTTTTCGTAATTAGGCAAACTTTTGAGTAGGAAAACTTGCATCGATCAAAATGAATTTTTCACCAAACGATGTGTATGTGTGATTGTACACAAAATGGTTTTTTTGCGATTTTTCAAAATTGGGCTTAGTGATTTTATATCTTTCAAAATGTCGAATCGTGCTAGCGAGAGCTACATTACGTGTTGTCAATGCCATAACTTATGTAATTTATGTATGCCTCAAGTTGATGGACACAGGGCAGTGCATTCTTGCACATTCATATCATTCGTGACTCTCGTAGTATAGAGACTATTCTACTCGTGGTACAAAAAATACTCGATACCTTTATTCTGTGATAGCACCTACCTACTTCTTTCATAACCGTCGCACGAATGATACAGCAAAACAAAATTATTTTAAGTGTTAGGTAGTCATGGTGACGTGATAATAGCAACTCAGATTTGTTTGCGGAAGCGCTGCAGTTCTTCTTTCTTTATTTTATGGCTCCTGTCATAGACAATCTTGCCAATGTCAAGTGATTCAGAGATTATACTCTTTGTAGTTATGTTTTTAGTCACGTCAGTCCAAAGTCGAGTCAGTCAATTGTTTTGAAGAAAATGGTGGCGGTTTCTTCAAAACATTTGAAACATTTTCGATCAAATCACGATATCACATAATACACTTTCATTTCAAATGCTTACACTTTGTGCTAAGACCACAAGTAATGTTGGTTAAAATACCACCAAAATTACACAACACAACTCAAAATAACACTAGAAAAACAATTAAAATGAAAATGCTATGTTGCTTCGTTAGATGACAGGAAACGAATCAGCGCTGCAGTTATTTAGAGTTAGTTTGTAATATTTTAAATAACAAGGTAGCATTTCATACCTACAATGTTATTGTAGTACCTAGCTAATGACATAGTCCAAGCCAAGTCTTTGGTTTATCCAGGCTTAGTAACGCCTTGAAGACAGCAAGACAACACAGCACATGTAGTAAAGTAATTCCATTGTTAACTATTTACCGACATGCATAATTTAATGAGCCCCTTACTGATTCTTAAGCCTTCCGTCCACAGATGCGTCCGGACGCGCTATCTGGTTTGTCCTATTGTAGCACGCAATGTAAAAGTAAAGTATGTACAATGTAAGTAAATACAGGTGACATTTACGTTTTACATTGCGTGTTACAATAGGACAAACCATCCAGACGCGCCTGTGTGCGGGAGACCTTATCATCACTATCAAAATATTATCATACTGATTGGCACTGATTTAAAGACGCCAGACATATCGGTCACGCGTTGATTACTAAAGTCTAGACACTGCATTAGATATCATCATCATCAGTCTGAAAGATGTCCACTGCTGGACAATGGTATATATTTCCAGAATAAATATGAGCCCAGTGGGACGCAATAAAAAATGATGACAGTAACTGTAAATAATTGTCGAGTGTATATGCTGTAGAAACCCACAGGTCAGTAACAGCATTTTGTACTTGTCTAGGAGTTTTATAACATTTTCGCGTTTTTTCAGCCGATTCTTCGAAATAGAAAAAAAAATCTACGAGAACAGTCTAGTGCCAATCCTGCAAGCGAAAGGTAAAAAAGTGCCAGCATACGAAGACCTGCTGGAAAATGTTTCGCTGATGTTTGGCAACTCGCACGTGTCGCTGGGTTTGGCTCCAAGACTGCCACAGAGCTACAAGCCTATTGGAGGATACCATATCGATTCGAAGCCTAGTCCTTTGCCAGAGGTAGTTTTACGCCTAACTTTTTGGCTAATGCACCGGTGGTCTAGTGGGAGTGACCCCGCCTTCCGATCTTAAGGTCGCAGGTTCGAATCCGGTCGTGCACCAATGGATTTTTCTATCGAAAAATTTTTTGTGCGCAATGCCAGTGCTCTTAAACGGTGAAGGAAAAACATCGTGAGGAAACCAGTTAGTATTCTAACAGCGGCGATGGGCTTGCAACCTGTCACGTATGGAATACTAACTACTGCAAAATGTGGGTATGTGCCAAATGTAATGTTTGGACGTACCTCTGACTACCCCCCTTAGACATCCTCAAAGAATCTTGAATTAGTACCTACTTGGTACAGGGAGATCTGAAGGGATATCTACCGTGCCTGGGGATCAAAGTCGTGAAGCTGTTTCAGTTTCAGTTTTTCAGTTTTTTGGCTAATAATCTAGATTATTCTACTACAAAAACTGAAAAACTGAATAAAACTGAAGCTGTTTCAGTTTCAGTTTTTCAGTTTTTTGGCTAATAAACTAGATTATTCTAGACGACCTGCTGTTAGCAGGTAATTTTTTTATACGACTAGCTGATGGAACAGTAAATGGCCCGCCTGATAGCCATGTAAGGTCATCACCACCATCACCTATGAAAAAGCATTGCATCGTAAGCCACGTACGATAGGAATCCATCAACGTCAGGCATACTGAATATACTGATGTTAAGCCTCATCCTCATGTGCCTGTAATTACACTGGTGACCACACTCTCAAACGGAAACACAGCAACGCTGCTTGGCGGTAGAAAAAGGCGTGGTAGTAGTACTTCCCCGGACGAGCCCAAAGAGACAAAGAGATAAAGAGAGAGAGAGACAAAGAGCTCTTTTACTCTTAAATATTGCAATTAAAATGTTTTTTTTTTCTCTGAATATCTGAATATCAGGAACGGCTCCATCGATTTTCATGAAATTTAGTATGTTTTTGGGGCGGATAAATCGATCAAATGATGGGAAGCTGAATCATAATTATTCAGCAACCTAGCATAGCTCGATCACCCAGATATTTATATTTTCAATTTCGATCGTATTTTCAGGATCTCCAGAAACTGTTGGACAATGCGAAGAACGGCTTGATCTACTTCAGCATGGGTTCTAACCTGAAGAGCAAGGATATTCCTCAAAACCTGAAGACAGGATTCTTGAAGATCTTCAGCGGTCTCAAGCAAACTGTTCTGTGGAAATTTGAAGAGATTCTGCCTGGTTTGCCAAAGAACGTTCATATTGTCACTTGGGCACCTCAGCAAAGCATTTTAGGTAAGAATTTTGGAGCATTGGCCATTAATTACAAAATATATTTAGGTACCTGATAAATAAAGAAATAGTAGTGGACATTTTAAACAACGCTATCCCTCCCCAAGCTAACCTATGCTTGTGCTATGATGGGAAGTAGAATCGAAATCGTTCTTCCTGGATATGTAAGGTGGAGGCCTAAGTCCTTTGAACTTCTTTAAGCTGTTGAAATAAAACTGAAACAGCTTCACGACTTTGATCCCCAGGTACGGTAGATATCCCTTCAGATCTCCCAGTACCAAGTAGGTACTAATTCAAGATTCTTTGAGGATGTCTAGGGGGGGTAGTCAGAGGTACGTCCAAACATTACATTTGGCACATACCCACATTTTGCAGTAGTTAGTATTCCATACGTGACAGGTTGCAAGCCCATCGCCGCTGTTAGAATACTAACTGGTTTCCTCACGATGTTTTCCTTCACCGTTTAAGAGCACTGGCATTACGCACATAAATTTTTCGATAGAAAAATCCATTGGTGCACGACCGGATTCGAACCTGCGACCTTACGATCGGAAGGCGGGGTCACTCCCTCTAGACCACCGGTGCTCTTTTTTTAAGCTGTTGTTGTTGTGTTATTACAGTAATTTGATATTTTAAAATTGTTCCGCTTTGCAGCTCATCCAAACTGTGTCCTTTTCATCACTCACGGTGGCTTACTCTCCACTACTGAAGCGGTTCACTACGGCAAGCCCATAATAGGTATCCCAGTCTTTGCAGACCAGTTCTCAAACGTCCAGAGAGCTGTCGAAAAAGGGTTCGGAAGGAGAGTAGAGTTAACTTACACTATGGATGCTGACGTCAAAATTCAGATTGAAGAGATCCTTGGAAATCCATCGTGAGTAAAACCATCGCTGTATGACAACAATATATTCGGAACGTTCTTAAAATAGGTAAAATTGAATTACGATATCGTATTGGTTTTGCGGCGTCTTCCGATTCTCAAGTAATTGCATAATTTCGTTATTGGTTTGAAGGTAATGTTATAATGTTGTCCAAATGTAATGTTTGGACGTACCTCTGACTACCCCCCTTAGACATCCTCAAAAGAATCTTGAATTAGTACCTACTTGGTACTGGGAGATCTGAAGGGATATCTACCGTGCCTGGGGATCAAAGTCGTGAAGCTGTTTCAGTTTCAGTTTTTGGTTTGAAGGTGATTGCATAAAATATCCAGCTAAGCGCTTATAAATATAGATCTATGTGTGCTTGATCTCACAAACTAGTATCAATTCAAACTGTTTTGTCCATAACATTCATTCAACATAATAAAATATAACTGTTGTCCTGTTTCTTTACAGGTATGCTCAAAAAGCCAAGGAGTGGTCTTTCATCTATCACGATCGACTGTCCACTCCAGGCCAAGAACTAATCCACTGGACGGAACACGTCATCAAGACAAATGGGGCGAAGCACTTGCGCTCCCCAGCTCTTCTGGTGCCCTGGTACCAGAAAATCTATCTCGACCTTTTAGCATTAGTAATAGTGGCTATTGTTGTGGTGATTTTAGCTTTGTTAAAAGTAATAACGAGCTTTACAAAAGTAAGCAAAAGTAATAAAAAGAGGAAAGTGCAATAAGTACGAGTTCGATTCTTGACGTCTGTTTTTTGTAATTAAATTTTGTGCGGGTGTAGGATTATTTATTCGTAGGGTGTAGGTAGGTACTCATAAGAGATGTTTTGTATATAACTCATTAAATTAATTAACAAAACAAGATACTTATTTTAAGATAATGTCGTTTACTATTTATCCTATTAGCAGAAATGTTAGGTAAAGAAACATATATAAATTCATTATTTATTTCCTCTACTCTACTTCTGCAAATTATAATTATACGAGTATAATATATAGGTACGTACGTATCGCACAAGTAAATAAACATAACATTGGATTGTACTATTTTTAATTATCATCCAGGTTCGGTTAGGTTAGGTATGACCATTTTTGTTCTTTTCTACTTCTTTTTCTTCTTTTCGACAATTTTCTTAGCAAACAACACAGATTTTATCCTCATCATCCCAATTACTAGCACTGACACTGCAGCAGCCAATAGAGCAGCGTAGTCTAGGTAAAGTTTCTGGTACCAGGGCAGCAGAAGTGCCCGGGAGCGTAGATGTGACGCTCCTCGAGTCTTCACCACGTGCTCAGTCCAGTGAGCAATCTCTGCACCGGGCGAGGCGGGGCGGTGGTGGTAGATGGACGATAGGTGTTTTGCTGTAATTGTGTATCTGTGAACAAAAACGTGTTCACATAATATTAACAAAAATCTGGACGAGACAGATAGCAATAATCAAAATAGCAGGGTATTAAATGGATGCAACAAGAATAGCGCGTGATTGTGAAGAATGATACAAACATAAGTAGTCTTAGCATCAGACTAAGGAAAATGATAAAGTTAAGCATCACAATTCAACCAGCTGGCTGAATAAGTTGTTTTTGGACAGACCTTATTTTATGTCGAGTCGCTTTAGGTACCACCTTTCTTGTGTAGGTATAGTTGTAACATTAAACTTACGTCGGATCCTTCAGCATTTTATCAATAGCAACGCTCAGATCATCAGCCAACTCATCTCTTATCTGAACCATGATGCCGAAGCCCTTGCGTTGAACTGCCCGCATGTTAACATACTGGTCTCCCAATACCGGGACTCCTATTACTGGTACTCCGTAGTGTATGGTTTCTGTGGTAGAAAGTTGACCTCCATGTGTGATGAAGAACTTTAGGTTTGGTTGCGCTAAAAAGGAACATACATTCATATTATTACTGAGGATTTAAGAAAAAATAAACATTTGCTCTTTGTTAACCAGGAAAAAAAAGATGAACACAGAGAAGTTTTATAGGCATAAAATGACAAGTAGCAGGTAATTGGACTTGGGTGAAAACGGTTACTTTGCCGTAACACACTTTTACTGGCAAGGAAGGTAACGTTCTGAATCTACCGTGTATACCAGTTGCCTTAGTTTTTCAAATCTTTAGAATAAGACTTGATTGTAGCAAACCAAAAGTACACCTAACATTATCTTATCTTTGATGTAATAAATAAATAAATAATGCTGGACAATCCACACAGCACCATCTAGCCCCAAAGTAAGCTATTCAAAGCTTGTGTTATGGGTACTAGATAACTGATATATTTAATACATTATATACTTACATAGATAGATATTTTTTATTATACATAGAGAACACCCAGACCATCGGAACAAATTTCTGCAGATCGTACACAAATTTGTTCCAAGGCGGGAATCGAACCCGCAACCTCTTGCGTCGCAAGCAGGCTCTCGCCCGCTGCGCCACAGAGGTCGTCGTAATAGTTAAACTATTGCCACTCAAAATAAGTTTTATAAGCAGTAGTAGAATTCTTAAGTGGACGTACTGTGTCTGTGAGGTCACACAATATTGGTCTATCTAGGCCAGCTAGCTGTTTAACATTAGTGGGCCATCTGCTGTTCCGTTAACTTTTCTCATTACAAAAGGCAAAACTCTTTGTTTTCCTATTGCCTCGTCACTTTGTCTCCTCTGTTGTCTTTCTATTTACCTAGAATACTCTGCTGTGGCGCCCATTTAACCAAATGTACGTTCGCAGGTACTTTGTCAAGGTCTCCTTCAAATTTCCAGATCACGGTTTGTTTAAGCTTTCCAAACATTTTGAGTAGAGATTCTTTCATCTGCGGCGTCATGTCGTTACTCTGCAGGTTTGAGCCCATGCTAAAGTAGATAACTCCATGCTTTGATTCTTTGAACAGTGTTTCCAGATCCTGAGGCAATAAATAAAATAAAGGTCCAAAAAAGTTTCTCGAATGGTGACGAACGACGAAGCATAAGACGCTGTGGATAAGGAAGACTCAGAATCGTTCTTCCTGGAAATAAATAGAAGATGCTTGTGTCCAGCCTGTGGACGTCTTTTGCTTTAACCATTTTGAGACCCCGATGTGGTTAAATTTTTTATGGTCATGCTGCGGGAGGTCTAATCGCCATAATTTACGCCTATTCCAGATTATGTCCAGTAAAATGAAATATACTTGAAGGTTACTCGAAGATTACTCGCACCATTCGTCATGCATGAACTTACCCTGGGCAAAGGTTTGACATCTTCATCAATATGATACCCAGCAACATATTTTACACTTTGTGGAAGCCTGAATGGAGTGCCCACTGAGGGATGGGAGTTTAAGAACAAGAATGATGCACCGTATGCTGCCTCCTCATATGAGGGTATTGAGACACCGCGCTTGGCTGCTATCGGTGAATAGAAATTGTTGTATATGGTCTTCTCCATGGGGATTATGTTGTAACTGCAAGAAAGTTATAGGCTTAACTAAAGTGTATTTAAATTTACATCTTCATCTCACTTACCAGTATTTTATCAAAGTAAAAACTAAATTTATGATCATAGAGTTGATTTTGCCATTTGTCAAGTTTATTAATCAAAAGTTTTAGAGAACTGTTCATTTTCACGTTGCTTACTATACCGTAAGTTTACTTTGACTCTGAACACAAATAAACACACGGTACTTCTACTATAATTAGGATAACCTATCTTAGGAGCTACGAGATAAGGCCTTACTTGACATTCCCACACTTCTAGTATAATTAGGATAACCTATCTTAGGAGCTACGAGATGAGGCCTTACTTGATATTCCACTGCCTCTTAATAGTCGTCCATAACTCCACTCCTCGCTGCCAGAATGTGAAAGGTGGGGTGCTGGTTGAGAAAAGATCAGCGTTGTATGCTGGGTTGGGGATCTCATCCACCAATTTCAGCAGTGAACCGTGAGCTTCGGTTGTCCCCATCCAGATAAATGGGCATTGGAATATGGCTGGGATCCTGTGGTCAAAATAATGTCATCGTAACTGTGACACTCGAAGATGTGTGTTTAGCGGTGTGGTGCTAATTTTAATTGAACGAGAGCTGACGAAGAGAAATGTACTAACCCCACTTAGCGTAAGACAAAGGCTAATCTAAATAAATAATCCAGCCAGTTCATATAGATCCACAGAAGAAATAAATATGATAAAACCTCTGAAGTTTAGCTGTTCTATGCGGGAACCATTCTCGTCTCTGTTCTCTTCTTACCCAGCTAACATTTCGGAGAAGAACCACTCCATGATCACAACATCGTATTTCTCTCCAGGATCACTGAGCAGTTTTCTGATATTCTCATGTTCCAAGAATCCTTTGTGCATGTCATGAACAATGAACATGAAGTCGGAGGAGTCACCGATATTGCCTTTACCGATAAGGTTTTTAAGCTTGAACGCATCGACTAAAACAAAAAAAAGTATATAAGACTAGTTGCGCCCCGCGGTTTCACCCGCGCAGATTTAAATCCCGGTATTCCCAAGGGATAAAAGTAGCCTATGTGCTATTTCAGAATATAATCTATCTCTCTGTCAAGTTTCATCCAGATCCGTTCAGCCGTTCCGGCGTGAAAGAGTAACATGCATCCATCCATCCATACTTACAAACTTTCGCGTTTGTACTTAGTGGGGTATTTTAAACAACTATTTTTTGTTTTCGGTCAAGATCGAATCCACTGTCTATAGCGTAGAGTTGTTGTGTGTTGTGAGCTCAGTTGGTAAAGCAAAGCTATACCAACTGATCTGTTTAATCAATCTTGTTTTTTTACCCGATATCTTTTTTCTTTTCTAACTCACAAGAATTACAAAATCTTTGAAACTTTCAGCGCCACACCAAGCATTTAAAAACAGACACCTTTTGATTCCTACCGTTATTTTGTACAATCAAGAAGGATTGTAACACAATGCAACACAATGAAGCTCTAGTGTGGTGGCAATCGAAATTAGTAATTTTTATTTAGGGTACTAGCTGGTACCCGCGACTTCGTCTGCGTACTTTTAATTTGAATATTATGCAATAAAAGGTAGCCTATGTTCTTTCTCAGGGTCTAAAGATTGTCTGTGCCAAATTTCATCAAAATCGGTTGAGAGGTTTAAGCGGGAAAGCGTAACAGACAGACAGACAGACAGACAGACAGACAGAGTTACTTTCGCATTTATAATATTAGTTGGGATTAAAGTACCTAGCTCACTTACATTTTTTGTTCCTTTGCAAATCTTGTTGCAAAGATGAAACGTCAATCTCCTTCAGTTTGGGAGGCAATTCTGCTCGAGGAAAAGGCGTAATGTACACCACCTGAAAATACATACACGTAGCTATTAGGTGATACCTATAGCTAAGAGGGAATGAAATATCGGATTTATTTATGAATACAAAATGTATATTGCAGCAGACTGTTGCGAACGATCTAGAGATATCTCAATTAATCGAGCTCAGTGTCTCAGTACATGTGTCAGTCACAGAAAATAGTAAAGCACACGAAGTATAAAAGTTCCAGAAATTATAAAAATAGAGCGGGGGCCAATCGCTAAAAGCTTATCTTTCAGTAGACCTAGTAGTGTTTTGTTTTTTGTACAGTAGGTCTTTTTGAGAAAATAAATGTCTTAAACCAGAGATCTGTAAATATTTTTATAGTTTCTCTAATGTTTCGCACATAATAGAGGACATCTTAAATAATTAGGCAATACAATGAGCAACCTTACATCCGAGAGAAATCTCTTCAACACCGCATAATTATTATGCGGATTATGCAGGCTACAAAATTGGTCCACCAAAAATGACAAAGCTACGAAACAAATTGTAATAAAATTCGCAGTTATTCTCTAACAAATAAAGTTACAAATAGGAAAATTGTATTTCCAAAATTCACCTGATGGAAAAAGGAATTTACGCGCGCGTGGCAACGTAAGTTGGCAGCGCAGTAAAATTTTATAGCCCCGACCATGCGTTCACAAAAACGGGAACAATTTTTGCTACGGATTCAATGGACGTGGAGGCGAATTTTGGAGCAATCAAGACTTTTTCCGGTATTCGAAAAATCACCATCGAACGGATAGACAAGGTCACTTCACCTTGAAACGTGCAATTTCGAATGAAACTCGTAATTCCTACTCGTAAACAAAAATGTTAAAAATAAGCGCTCTGCTGTGGCTAAGAACTATAATAATAATAATAATGCTGGAAAATCCACACAGCACTATCTAGCCCCAAAGTAAGCTATTCAAAGCTTGTGTTATGGGTACTAGATAACTGATATACTTAATACATTATATATTTACTTATACAGGGTTACAGGAAAAATCGTGCTAGATCCGTTAAGGGCGTGGAGTACCCATCATTTCTGACTTATTTCACTATGAAACACCCTACCCTAAACATAACCCTTTTCAAGCAATTCGACTTTTAATTTTTTTATTGAAAATTTTGTGCACCTTAATTATTATTATTATTGCATTTTTACATGTGTAATAAGATGCTTTAGGATGTCAATCATTAAAATAGTGCATAAGTTAATTGAATAGACCGTAGTAGACAAGTGAAAGTTAAGAAATAAGAAAAAATACTAGAAAGTTTATTTTTCTCTAAGGGATATCTAAAAAAAATATTATGGCAATTGTTTGTGAAATAAGTCAGAAATGATGGGTACTCCACGTCCTTAACGGATCTAGCACGATTTTTCCTGTAACCCTGTATAGATATTTTTTATTATACATAGAAAACACCCAGACCATCGGAACAAATTTCTGCAGATCGTACCCAAATTTGTTCCAAGGCGGGAATCGAACCCGCAACCTTTTGCGTCGCAGGCAGGCTCTCGCCCGCTGCGCCACAAAGGTCGTCAAAAAACTATCGCGATGTCGTAATAAATGCAAGCAGAAAACTGCTACAATGTAAAACTGAGAAACAAAAAATATTAAGTACCTTATCATAGTTAAAACCGTCTTCAGATCTAGATCAAAATCATGTAGAAAACCAAGATTTTTCATACATATATTATACTAGTTGCGCCCTGCGGTTTCACCCGCTTAGTTTTAAATCCCGGTATTCCCACGAGATAAAAAGTAGCCTATGTGTTATTCCAGACTATAATATATCTCTGTGCCAATTTTCACCAAGACCCGTTCAGACGTTCTGGAGTTGAGTAACAAACATACATCCATCCATCCATCCATCCATACTTACAAACTTTCGCATTTATAATATTAGTAGGATTTTCTAGCGAAACCTTCACGTCAAGCAGCGTTCGTTGCTGTGTTTCGAACTGAAGAGTGTGGGTTGCCGGTGAAATTACGGACATGAGACATAACATCTGTAGGTATGCCTCAACTTTTTTAATCAACACGCAATGACTTTATTAGCAAATAAGTTAGCCTGTAAGTTGACTAACAAAATATGGACCAAAATTGTCTGATTTAATAAAATAAATTAAAATTAAATTAAATTATTTTACTACTGCTATCGCTTATTCTCTGGTAAAAGTTGTAGCCTTGGAGGTAGATGTACATGTTTTCAACGCATGGAGGCTTTTTTCTTACAATTTCTTGGGTTTTTTAGCAGACTAACCCCCGATTTCTAAAAGCGCGATCAACACTAATCTGTCAAGTCACTTGCTATCTCTATCTAATTTGAAGTAAAAGCTGAATTAGCAAGACAGCCGATTAGTGTTGATCGCGCTTTTAGAAACCGGGTGGTCTGTTAGCTCATCCGGGGCAAGATGGATGCTTGCATTTGTAATTAGTGGTGTTACATTGGATTTAGGGTATATGGTTGCACACGACTGAGTTGATTGCGATTTTTATAGACAAGATGGCCCTTGTGATTTTATTGAATAAACATAATATTTTGACTTTGATTAATTTGTTATGTAATATACCTATCTTTCAAAATGTTGAACGGTGCTAGCGAGAGGTACCAGTAGTTTTCGACTTAAGTTGTATAGTCATTTGTTTATCAGGTTTCTTTGTTTATCACTTAGCACCTTATCTTACGTATACGTCTTCAAGTGTATTTGAAATGTTATTGGTTTCGTGTAATTAATAACATCTAAGCTACATACTTTTTGTGTTTTATCGTTTTGTTTACAAACATTAAGTGATAAACGATGATATAGTGTTCGGTAGGTACAAAGTATTGTATCACTACATAGTATAAAACAAAGTCGCTTTCTCTGTCCCTATATCCCTATGTCCCCATGTCCCTATGTATGCTTAAATCTTTAAAACTACGCAATAGATTTTGATGCGGTTTTTTTAATAGATAAAGTGATTCAAGAGGAAGGTTTATATGTATAATACATGCATGACATGTGCACCCGTGCGAAGCAGGTGCGCGTGGGGGGGGGGTCGCTAGTAATAATATATACGCCTACATACCCGATGAACTGACGACTCTTTAATAGACTGGCCCCGTAGGGCCAGTCAGGTCAGGCCCTGACCACCATCTCTTGTAGCATTCTTATTTCAATATTACTTTACTTTTTGATTATAAATCCAACTCTATGCAGTTGACATAAAGACATTGACATTAAAGTAATATTGAAATAAGAATGCTTCAAGAGATGGTGGTAAGGGCCCTGGCCAGTCAAGTCAGGTCAGTCTGCCTAATTTTCGGGGCCAGCTGACTAGACTATAGAGCCGTTATCTCGTTCCTCTAGATAGATCCATAAACTCTACAGATAGAAAAAAAGCCAAGCTTCCGCGAACTGAGTGAACACTCAGAATGTTTAAGACGTTTTCTTATCTATTTAGGTATATTCTTTGGAAAACCTACAAGTGCTGTTAAAATATTCATGAACCTTATAAGATCAATATCTTTTTGTTTTATACTACGAAGTAAGAAAACGCACAGCTCACCTGATGGTAAGCGGTTACCTTAGCCACGCTTGCAATACTATAGAGTTTTCACAAGCGCGTTGCTGGCCTTTTAAATATTTTAAAATGTCCTTTTTATAGAACCCTATACCATTTACTCACTTCATGACCTGCCTTTAGCAAATGCTTGACCACTCCTTGTCCTAGGATATTGTGGCTCTTGGCTGCTATGGGAAACACCACCAGTATCCGCAATGCTTCACCACCAGACAAGCACCAGAGAAACAAAACAAAGAGTTTTATTTCCATCTGAAAAGAACAAATTATGACAACACTAATTATAACACTATAGAAAGCATAAAAAGTTATAATAAAAAACTAGGTTCATATTCAATAACCTGTGTCATGATTGAAACATTGAATTAATGATTGAAATATTTTTTTAATTAATGATAGAAACTGTCAACTGATTTTTTACAAAACTCAAGCTCTAAAAGTGACGATCAAATTAATTCCTCATTATAAAAGACTGCGTTTAATAATGTTTTTTAAAAACGACAATAATAAACGATATCTTATAAAAATGGAGTTAATTAAAAAAGTTTCTGCTTCTGACGTTGATGTTACAAAAGGTTTCCAAGATATCAAACGTTGAGACGACGGCGAGGTTTATTCTTAGAGTAATAAAATTACCACCAGCCTTTGAACGAAGTACGAGTATATAAGTATTCGTACGAACTGAAGGGTGATGTTATTATACTGTCCTTTGCCAATCTCACCTGATGGTTAGCGACGATGTAGCAGAACGGTCTAAACGACACCTATTCACTCTTGCCTTGAAGAGAACCAAATTTTAGTGATCAGGAAAGACAGACGACGGCAATGAGTTCCACTCCTTGGCGGTTCGCTAAATGTGGACGCAAAGCGCTTAGTGCAAATGGGTTATACGATTTCACATCCCACGCAGTTTTAGGTATTTGATTCCATAAAGATTAAATAAATTTAAACAAAAGAAGATAACAGCTTATACAAAAGGTACTACTAACTCACTTTGCCAACCATCTTTTATATAGGCTCCTCTCCATCCAAAGGTTGTCTGGAAGAGATCGCTTGCTAGCGATAAGACCGCCCATTGTACATATCTCTAGTTGTTAATCCTTGTTTCACTTGTTTTGTTAGTTTGTAAGGTGTACAATAAAGCATTTTCATTCATTTCATTCATTCATTCATTCATTCATTCACTTTGAACAAAAAACGTAGATTCAATTTGGTTACGTGTACATTTACATCAAATAGATTAAAATAGACAATAAGAAACAATTTAGAATTTAAGAATAAATAATACCTGTACCTATATACCACCCTGTTACTCTGTTCTATCCTGTCATCTCACTGCATTCAGGAGCTAAACAATGGCTGCAATTTGTTCGGACGAGATAACTCGAAGGATTTCTCTCATGATTACTTTACTGTTGTGTAGATGGATTCTTTGTGGAACTTATTACAACCCCTAGTAGTCTAGTCTAAGCTGTACTGTCAACGACAAAACTAGATGGATACTGATATCATTCTATACTTTACGTTTACGTTTTGAGCAATTGTGCTCAAAAGGAGCCTCTTTGAGGTTCACGTACAATCCTTTCACCACACTGTTTGAAAGAAAGAAGTGATATGACAAGAAGAAGAAGCTGTGAACAGCAATTGTGTTGAGTGATTTTTAAGCTAAGTTCGTCAATACTTCAAAATAAATATAACTACTATGTTCTAACACATATGTGTTAAGTGCTCGAAAGAAGCCTGTTGAGGCGCACCTAAAATTTCGAAAGACTAGTGATATATATCAAGATGAAATATAATAGTATCTTCGTCGTGAGTGATGCGCTAATACTATGACTATATTGTAATGATCAGGAAAAACAGACGACGGGCGATAATGAGTTCCACTTCTAAGCGGTTTGTTTTGAAGGTAGAAAAGCGAGGCGCTTCGTGCGAATTGGTGGTATGCTAACCAGGAATGGATGGTATTGGGCCGTGGGTCTACTTGTCCTGTAGTGTGTATAGTGACCCTATTTGTCTACTTTTTGCAAGCAAGACCAATACGTAAATAAGAACGCGAATATAAATAATGTATAACAATGTGAAGTACCATCATAAATAATCACCAGCACTTTTTATAAAGTAACAAATAAGGGACTATTATGGACTTACTGTGTATCTATAAACGTATATTTAACGTCACTACAATAAATCATTGAACCACAACACAACCTTGCGCAACGTGTATCAACTTGAAACTGCATACATTTCATCTCATAGTTGCCTAACGAACCTATAGCCACTTAGGGACTGTACACACTGACCATATTTTCTGACAATCTTCTTCGCTTATTGCACTAACGTCATTTTGACAAACACTGGCCAGTGTCAAGTGAAATATATTCAATACAAAGTAGTCAAGTCAGTCCACTAGCTAGGTGACTGTCATTTGTTTTGAAGAAAATGGCGGTGGGGGCGTGGCTGGCGGTTCACATGTTTTTGTTCAATTCAAATCATCACTTGATACCTTTTCATTCCAATAATGCTCACACTTTGTACTAAGACCTCAAGTTGATGAACGCAGGGCATTGGTAAGGCAAGTTTTATCGTGCTTGCCGTACGAGGCAATGCTTTATTGTGGGTGACGGTTACCGTTTTTTTATTGGGTACCTAAGTAGTACAAAAAGTAATGAGTTTTCTAAGATACAGATTTCTAAGATACATATTTCTAAGTTTCAGCTAAGTTAAGTTAAGTTACAACTATTAGAAAAAAGTACGTTTAAAAACACAGCAACAAAAGAAGACATAAAAGAAATAAAACAGTCTCATGCACCTTTATAAACCAGGGCAATTACTTGAACCAACGCTCTGACTGTGAGGATAACTCCTACAAATACGAAATAAATAATCGCTGTTCGCACCGGCATGACGAATGCCAGAGGAGAGTGGAACAAGAAAACCTGTTGTGCCGACCCCACTTAGCGTGGGATAAGGGCCGAAAGGTGATGATGAAATTATTTAAAAATGCACTCAACGTCAATTCAATACACTTAAGGCGGCACGGGACGGTTTTTGAACAGCTGTAAATCTACTAAAATGTAAAAAAATATGAAAAAAATAAAAAAACTTTAAAATTGGACATGTTCAATTTTAAAGTTTTTTTCTCGAGCGCTGTGTAAAGACAGAAACGTAAATAATGATAATTTTCCCGATTAAAAAAAATAATATATACTAAGAATTATATATAAATATACTGTTTTTCTTGAAATCATGTCAAAGTTATATCAAAAGAGGGATTAATATTTACGAGCGTTGTGTGAAAAAAAAAAACTTCATTATTATTAATCTCTGAGAAGAAAATATAACGAAATCTAGCTGTTCAAGTGCTCGCGCCGAGCAGTCAGTACCGCCGAGGCATCTTCCTCGACTGACTCAGTGGCGCAGCGGGCGAGAGTCCGCCTGCGACGCAAGAGGTTGCGGGTTCGATTCCCGCCTCGCTACAAATTTGTGTACGATCTGCAGAAATTTGTTGCGTTGGTCTGGGTGTTTTATATGTATAATAAAAATATCTATCTATGTAAGTATATAATGTATTAAATATATCAGTCATCAATACCTATAACACAAGCTTTGAGTAGCTTACTTTGGGGCTAGATGGTGCTGTGTGGATTGTCCAGCATTATTTATTTATTTATTTATTATCTTGGAATCAGTACCTTTCAAATCAAGGAATATAAGTACTACGTACATTTCAAACAAATTCAACAAATAAAGAAATTCTATACAACAAATAGGCAATCCGAAAATCACAGATATAGTACGTACAGAATACGACTTGAATACGTACCTTTGACAGAAAATGCTATATGAAACGATACACGTCAGAACCAGGGCGGCATACACACAAATAAAGTCTTAAAGAACTGCGTCACCAATCTAAACATAATAATACCAATATTACCAATCTACAGAAAAATAATATTTGCAGTAGGGCATCTCCGAACTTCATAAAGAATTTAAATTCCAATAAGATTCCGATATGAAAGAATGTATTATTCAGCTCATAATTTGAATGCCTTTTTACCTTTAGATCCTAGAAACACAAAGATCCGATTATACGCTTCACCTCCGACGCAATATTGAATATCTCTAAATAATGTTGTTTGAAATTCATATAGAAAGCTAACAGTTGGTGATATTATTAAAGGCACATCAAGTTAGGTACCTGCCTAACAACCACCAAGCCAAAATGGTGATTGAAACCTAAGCTTTGATTATAACTTTTGCAATATTAGCAGTACGTATCTTGAAGTTTTATGATAATGTACGATTAAACTTTTAATTACAGTAGCAGTACAGTACAGAATCACAATAATCTTTATTGTCACAATTTTTTTTATTAATAAATAAAAAAGTATATAACAAAATTAATATTGACACAAAATCCACAAACGTCCATACAAATTCCACACAGCACTATCTCGACCCTAAGCCAAAGCTTGTGATTATGGGAATCAGATTACACTTTTTTTGTAATTTTTAAATAATTTATTCAATTGAATCACAAGGATGATTTTTAAGTCGTCTTAAAGCTACCTGAATCTGGGCATGATTCACTAAGGCTTGCTGACTTGAATCTTGCTGTGTGACAGCACAGGTGACAGTTATGCAATAGATCATTTCATATTTGTGATGTCAATTTTGTTTAAGTACTACTTCTGTTTTTTTAAACAATATCACGACTTTGATTCGAAGACACGGTAGATATCTATACTCCTCCAACATAGTACAAAGTCGCTTTCTCTGTCCCTATATCCCTACGTATGCTTAAATCTTTCAAACTACGCAACGGATTTTGATGCTTTTTTTTAATAGATAGAGTGATTCAAGCGGAAGGCTTATATTATTATGTATAATACATGCATGATATAGAAGAAAAACAATGTGCACCCGTGCGAAGCAGAGGCGCGCGGGTGGGTCGCTAGATCAAGATATTTGCCAAAATATACCAGTCCGATGTTAGGAACGGGGCTTGTTGTAGCACGCGTCAGGACGCCTTCAGCTGTGCATATCCACGTCAGGACGCCAGGAAGACGTAGAAACCTCACGCGAGCGAGCGCTGGTTCGGCGTGTCGACATATTTGTGGGATACACACGGCTAAGCTAATTCAGGTAATTCAAATTCAATATATGTTTATTCAATAAAATCACAAGGATCATCTTGAAACATCTTAAAACTAGGTGACTAGTGCCAGTTCTTAAAAACTCTAGTGCCAGTTCAGACTCTAGTGCCGGTAAGGGTGGTTTAAGACATTTATTTTCTTAAAACGAAATTACATTCCCCTTAGATATGAGAAATAACACTAAATGCAAAACTATTCTTGGGCGCGTAAGTACATTGGCACAGAATAGTAGTGTGATTAGCTAGGTAGGTAAACAAAAAAAAAACAAGCCAGAAACTGCTCAGACGATCAGTAGATAGAGATGAGCAGTGCTGGGTGTTAGCGGCGTGAATATTTCGACGTTCAGCGCGCCAAGTCTGTGACGTGCGCCGCGGGTACTTATACATTATTATGATTGGTGATAAAAAATTCTAATTTTATTTTTCCCTCCTTATTTTCCCAAATTTTCATCTCTGAACATCTACCTATGTTATAACTGAAGAATGAAGCGACGAAATATAATATATGATCAAACGAACTTGCAAAGTGAAGTTCGATCGATATTATATTAGTAGGCTTCATTCGAAGTTATATACACCCTCCCACCACCAAAGGGTTCCCAAAGAAAAATTTTGTGATTCTTCTCTAAACAGAATGACGATCTGTTGTAGGCCGCACGGCGACAGGGATGACTTTAATTTATTTTTTTCTTTTTTAATGTAAAAAAACATGGGTAGGTACATAAATCAAAGTATTTTAATAAATATTACTATTTAGGAATTGAAAGGTTTTATTAAGAAAACTTTCAATAAGATTTTACATAAATTTCAACATTGTGCGGGTATATATATATTGTATACAGACTATAGTTTTATTTTTACCAAGAATTTATTATATTATTTATTATTTTATTTATTTATAAAAAAATAAAATAAAATTGAAATGAGATTCAACTGCAGAGCCTAGATTTATTTTTAACCGATTTCAAAACAGAGGAATTTATCATGTCGTGAGTTTACATACTGTATGTATTTTTTGTATTTTAGATAGATATGCATCTATCTATGGATTGATTTTGATGATTCCTTTCATTTGGTAGGTAAAAACATTTATACACATTTATGACTGGCACTTTTTTTTCATAATGATTTTTTTTTAATCTATTTGAAAAAATCAACTGAAACTTTTTAATAACTTTTACCGATGACATTTTTGTAATTCCCTTCGCAGTTTTCACGCCACACCTTCTTCGCCATCTTTTTGCACGTCCAGGAAGACTGCTAGACTGCTATTAGCATTAAGTACTCCTAGCAGAAGTACATTGTTTTTTGTGTAAGTTTTACACAAATAAAAACCTGACTTTTTTTAAGAACGAACAGTTCTTAGTGGCAGTGTGTATCTCTGTATCGCAGCCGCCCGTAGGAGCTATTGATGAGTGAAAATCCAAATGCTTTGAAGTCGATGCATGTTTCAGAAAACTATTGAAAAATGGAAAATTCTAGTTCTTTCACAAATGTAGTACCGAACCGTGATTTTTATTTTACACTTTGTTGGTAGGTAGACTTGATAAACAGATTTTTCATTCGAAGCTTCTTCTTCTCTAAGTTAACAGTAATGCTCTTGTCGGCGTAATTAATGAAATTCTCTCCAGGTGTTTCTTTTTAGGGCAACTTCCTTGACCTCCTTATAAGACATGACGGCAACCTTTGGCTCATGTAGCTTATCCTAGGTCTTCCCCTGCCTCTCTTTCCTTTTTGCTTTTCCTGCGAGTATGTTTCTTAAAAAGCTGTCATGTTTTACAAGATGGCCAATCATCTATTATTATGTTATTCTGATTCTTAGTCAAGTGTACATTAGAAAATATTTAATTTCGGTTCAGAATAAATAGTCTTGATAAAATAAAGTTGGCGTGCGTAAAACATTTATTTATTTATTTCTTTCTTCTTTCAATGACTGACGCAACAGTAAAATACTAAATCAACATAAAACAATTTAAACTAACTATTACCTAACCTTATCTACTAAGAGACATCAAGGCTCTTTCTGTGAATTTTGTTAGAGAAACCACAAAAAGGTCAAAGTCTTCCTCTAACATGAGATACCCGTCTACCCAATGGATCGACAACATATTATACGACACATATTGTGTGAGGAACTCGAAAAGTGTGTGAATAGCCATGTCTCAGTATAGTTCTTCTTGCGAATGTACCAGTGGAGTACTGTGTCCAGTAAACTATTATTCTGTTTGCTGTATAATTAGCACTGTTTCTATAATTTCAATTTTTGTTATAAAATAGAAACAACCACCCCATGTATCCTACTTATATTATAAACGCACAAGTTTGTTAGTATGGATGGATGGATGTTTGTTAATCAATAACGCCAGAACGACAGAACGGATCTGGATGATATTAGGCACAGAGATAGATTATAGTCTAGAATAGCACATAGGCTACTTTTTATTCCGAGGGAATACCGGGATTGAAAACTCCGCGGGTGAAACCGCGCCGCGCAGCTAGAATCATATTTTAATGAAAATATTTCCCTATCTGTAGGTTCACTGGCCGCCTATCAGTTACCATCACGTTGTTATTGTGCCCCCAACCTCCCGTAAACTCCCTTTTTGCCGGCAATTTGCACTAGAATTACCACTGGCACGTTGCACTATACAAAGAAACTAATAATACTTGCGCATAGAATTGGAACTACATAATGCCTCGGATTGATAAGGCTGCAACACGAATCGGCGGTCAAAGTCACTATTTCGACATTTAATTCAAATTAGATAGAGATAGCAAGTGACTCGACAGCCGATAAGCTTTGATCG
This sequence comes from Plemyria rubiginata, assembly GCA_963576535.1. Taxonomy (NCBI): domain Eukaryota; kingdom Metazoa; phylum Arthropoda; class Insecta; order Lepidoptera; family Geometridae; genus Plemyria; species Plemyria rubiginata. The sequence goes on from OY754926.1 coordinate 7,640,028, forward strand.
AATCTTTCAGAAACCGGAAGTTTTACTATAATTATATTATACTAGTTGCTCCCCGCGGTTTCACCCGCGCAGATTTAAATCCCGGTATTCCATGGAATAAAAAGTAGCCTACGACCTACTCCATAATATAATCTATCTCTCTACCAAGATTCATCCAGATCCTATAAGCCGTTCCGGCGTGAAAGAGTAACAAACATCCATCCGTCCATTCATCCATCCATCCATACATACAAACTTTCGCGTTTATAATATCAGTAGGATAGTAGGATTATTTTTATGCAAAATCAAAACTTGCTATTTTAGTTAATTTTAGCTTGCGATCTGTTTTTTTGCTCTATACAGCTTGGCAAACAAAACGTTCTTTTATAAGATTCAGTTCTGTACCCCTTGATAATCTATAACGCCTACTGCCCGCATCCTATTTGCGAACGCCGAAACAATTCAGCAAGTCTTCCACAAACTGGCAATCTCGTTTATATTAAAACGTTCGAACATTGCGACCCCGCAATTCAAATTAGGACAAGCGTTTGGTCTGGTGCGTTGTTTTAGCGCAATTGTTCAGTCATCTTATATACCTAGGTACGTCTATCTTAGGAGAGACAATGTAAGGCGACGATTTGCTAGAGAAAAAAAAACAGCCAAGTGCGACTCGGATTAGCACACGAAGTTCCGTACCATTATCTATAAAAACGACAAAAAGGTCACGTTTTTTTGTATGGGAGGCCCCGTTTTTATTTAGTAAAGGTATGTTTTTGCTATAACAACAACAGAAATACATCTGTGAAAATTTCAACTATCTATCACGGTTCATGAGATACAGTTTGCCTGGTGATGGATGACAGACATTTTAGGTACCCTTTGGATAGGAAACCCTACAGTCACAGTTTTTTAATTTTTTTTATCGTCAGGCCGCTTTTGTATGGAGGCTTGTTAGTTTTCGACACCCCCGATAGAGATGCTGATCAAATCTCAAAAAAAAATACAAAATAAGCACAAAAATAGCTTGAAGACATGAAAAACGAAATGGTGTAGGTAGGTAGAGATGGCGTTAATTGTTCCACCATTTCAAGAAATTCTTGTTTCAAGATTGTAAAAATAATAGTTCCAAACGACTCGGTAGATGGCGTTGGAAAAACTGGCATGACGTTTACTTTTTACTTTTACATTTTACAGAGAAAAGAGCACTGACATTCATGTAGTACGCACTAATATTGGGTACTATTTATTTCCTGTGCGCTAATATTTAACGTTAGTAGTTTTATTTTGGCAATTTTAGTTGCATCTGGTTTGGTAGTTAGGTAGGTACGTGCAGTATCCTACGCGTACTTTGGAAGATCCGTGTGCCAGGGCGAGTGGACACAGAATGATATAGTTCTAACCTTGTTCAGACAATCATACTACTGTACTGAGTTCACTACTGTAGTTTTACAGGTAGTGTGGTCACATATCGAACACTTTATTGTATACACAGTACTCAAGAGTTCAAACTCTTACTAACAATTTGGGCAATATTTGTACTTTTTTTTGCATAAATTGATTAAAGCAGAAGAGCGAAATCTGGTAGGTATATTATATTGTTTTTCAATTGAAAATGGTTTTGATGACCGTACCATCTTATATTTTCAAGACTTGTATCCAAGAACAGTACTAGGCTTTGTATACTGTATGCCTAAGCATAAACATTACTTTTTACCTCAAATGAGATAAAGATAGCACGTGACTTCACAGCCGATTAGTGTTGATCGAGTTTTCAGAAACCGGGGGGTTAAGCATCAAATTCTATAGACTGCTACTAAAAACTATAAAATATTCTAATTCTTATGCTTAGGCATCTCTCGTCTCGAATGCCTACGCCTAGTTTGCTTCTAGAATAAGAACCTAAAACAGTGTGCACGGCTCAATAAAAGGTGCTATTGGTGTGCCCCCAGCTTATCTGACCGGCTACTTGCCAATTCCGTTTCCCAGGGGTCGCAGACTGCGTGAGACGTGTTTGCTGCAAACCAATCGTTGCTGCTATCTGCCGCAATCAGCAGGCTGCTCCTATCTACCGCAATCTGCTGCTCCTTTAAATTCTGTTGGATTTACTGGCTCTTGCTGAATTGCGGATCGGTTTGACCAACTTATTTACATAGGGGTTACCTGTTTTAGATCGGGCCTGATAGCTTAGTGCGTAGCTGTGGAGAAGGTTTTGCTGTGTGTTTATATCATACCAGCGAACTGCCCGCGCGTCCCTGCTTCGCACGGGTGCTCATTGTTTTTCTACTATGTCATGCATGTATTATACATATAAACCTTCCTCTTGAATCACTCTATCTATTAAAAAAAACCGTATCAAAATCCGTTGCGTAGTTTTAAAGATTTAAGCATACATAGAGACATAGGGATATAGGGACAGAAAAAGCGACTTTGTTTTATACTATGTAGTGATGGGTGTGGTTGAGCATTGGTGGTCTAGTGGGAATGAGCCTGCATTCTGTTTGTGAGGTCATGTGTAACTGTGTGCGTGATAATAGGTTAGTGGGCCGTGGGTTCGATCCGTGCTTCAAAGATATTCTAAGATATTCTTCTTCAGTACGTTTTGTGTGCAATATCAGTGTTATAATTAATTAGCTTGTTATTGAATCAGCTGACCAAAAAACCTGTACCTACAAAATAACCGACAGAGCATCGAACAAGCAAGCTGAAGTGACAATGGGCACTTCGAAGAACGGACAACCACTGGGAGATACAAGTTCTCGAATGGTGACCACGAAGTAGAAAACAAAGCGAAGGTTTCTCCGTTGGACAACGTAGTGATGATGGATAGATAGCGGTCAGACTCTCGGATCTCTTACTGGAAATGTATAAGAGGGCAAGTAGTAGACAAAGCGCTCTTAGAAAGCAAAGTTCGAGACAAATCGTGTGAAACCTTTGACTGCAGCGTCAAGCACAAAAGAGATTTTTTCTAGAATGAAAAAACTTCTGTTGCTACGATTTGTCTTTCGAGAAACCTAGTTAGAGTGAAAAAGCGGACGCTAAATAAAGCGCTGGGATTGCTGAGTTTGCTGAAATGCGTCGGCGCTGTCAGCGCTGGACTAATTAAATAGCTGGCTGAGGCAGCTGTCCTCTGCTAGTGTAGGAGCTGGAGGTGGAAAGCTGACATCATTTCCAAACCGTAACCGCCGGTTTCTGAAAGCTCAATTAAAGCAAATCGGCTGTCAAGTCACTTGCTGTCTAATATAGCTGAAATTGCAAGTGGCTTGACAGCCGATAAGCTTTCATCGAGTTTTCAGAAACCGGCGGTTATTGTGTCTAATATTTAGGGAAGTAGATGTAATAAGATTAGCAGAGCTCTTTATGTGTGGCTCGTCCGGGGAAGTACTATCGCCATGTCTTTTTCTATGCCGTCAAGCAGCGTTGCTGTGTTTCAGTTTGATTGTTGCGAGTTAACTTGGTTGAATGTCATCATACATCATTATGTAATTTATATCATCACAAGAACAGTCTAATGTAATGATAAGCAAACTGAGCTGTGAAGGCTGTAAAATACAGTGTTCTGATCCTATTTTGCAACCTGGGTGTTAGTGCAAATTAGGTTCTAAAATACAGTCTTTAGGACCTATTTTGAAACCTAATGGGTGTTAGTTAACTAGGCTGATTGCCGTCGTATGTCGTATGTAAATACATCAAAGCGAACAACAGTGGCAACACTACTCTAATTAAATAGATAGTTGGAGATGTCCTCGACTGGACCAGGAGCTCATGGCAGAAGAGTACAAAATAGTAAAAGGCTATAAAATCACTATCACTACATAGTATAAAACAAATTCGCTTTCTCTGTCCCTATGTCCTCTTGTCCCTTTGTATGCTTAAATCTTTAAAACTACGCAACGGATTTTGATGCGGTTTTTTTAATAGATAGAGTGATTCAAGAGGAAGGTTTATATGTATAATACATGCATGATATGTGCACCCGTGCGAAGCAGGGGCGCGCGTGCGGGTCGCTAGTAGGCTATAATATATCCCTCTTTATATCTCACCCCCACCCGATAGACTAACGACATTGCGATCGCGGGAAGTCAGTGAATGAAGGCTCAAACCTTCCAGAAGGGGAGGCCTATGTCTAGCGAACTTCTTCAGGACACTTGGACTCCTCTTCAAGGCACTTGGGCACTTCATCATACTAACACATTATTATACGCATACATTACAATCCATCCATTTTTTTAGTCTGCTACTAGTATCCATCCCTAGCATTGTTCTCGTCACATGCCTTTCTACCCTTCGCATTACATGCCCATCATAACTGGAAATGCCTATTATAACTACCACAGTAAAACTGTTGTTTCTGTAATAAATTTTCTTTGCTTTACCCGCAGCGGACAAATTGTCAAAATGATTGTAAAATAAATTTGTGCAAGCTCTTGCTCTACAATCAGTTGAAAGGTAGTCTGAACAAGTTTAGCACTAGAAACGCGCAGCTCACCACCTTTCATCTCGCAAACAGCTTCAAATTATTCCACACAGCAGGTCCTGGAGATTAACACTTAACACAATAAAACCAACTGTCTGGCTAACCTAAAAAGTATGTTAACTTGTTTCACCTTGGAGTTATGTTATCCGTCAGACAAAATAATTCGATACAATACAATAGTAATTTATTTGCGAAACACAGGTTAAAGGGTGACACATATTGTAGGTAAGCTCAGCCATGTTCTACTTAAAAGCATGCAAAAAATTTAATGTCTATCTAACAATTACAAGTATTATTTAAAATGTCAACATAATTATCATAATCAATAAAATTAACTCAATCAAATCGATCTTGATTTTTATGAGGTATAAGCCCCATAAAATCAAGTTATAAGAATTTAAAAATAATAAATAGTTTCTGAAAGCTCGATCAAAGCTAATCGGCTGTCAAGTCCCTTGCTATCTCTTTTTAATTTGAAGTAAATGTCGAAATAGCTGAAATAGCAAGTGACTTATCAGCCGATTAGTGTTGATCGAGCTTTCAGAAACCGGAGGCTACACTTAAAATAGCAAATTATTTTTACTGGAGCTTTCTTAAATATAAGAACAGAGAATAGGACAAAAAAGCAAAGAAGCATTTGAGCTTTCGGTTCATACTCATTCCATAGCTTGCTAAAAGTTATCCTACGTTTTATTATTTAGCTTTGGATTATTTTCATAGCTCAAAATCAGAAATTGATATTTACTCGTGAAATCCAAACGAATATCAAATTAGACGATATTTGCAGATGCTTTAGAATTTATTAGGTTTGCTTAGCAAATGTGAAATATAAAATGTTTTACCTATTTATATTTGAATTTCACAATTTCGCAGACGAACTAGCTATCGTTGGGGAATTAAAGTAAAGGCCCTGATTGACGAGCGAATAACAGCACGGTCTTATGGCTCGTCGGTAAAGCTCTAGTCCTTGTACAGCACTAAAAAAGACAAGATAAGATTTAAATCCCGGTATTCCCACGGGATAAATAAATAAATAATGCTGGACAATCCACACAGCATCATCTAGCTCCAAAGGAAGCTACTCAAAGGTTGTGTTATGGGTACTAGATGACTGATATATTATATAAATTAGGTATATACTTACATAGATACTTTTATTATACATAGAAAACACCCAGACCTACGGAACAAATTTCTGCAGATCGTACACAAATTTGTTCCGAGGCGGGAATCGAACACGCAACCTCTTGCATCGCAGGCGGACTCTCGCCCGCTGCGCCACATGACCGAGGTTGTCATAAAAATTAGTCTATGTGCTATTCCAAACTATAATCTATCTGTCTGCCAAGTTCCATCCAGATCTGTTCAGGAATTCCAGCATGAAAGAGTAACAAACATCCGTCCATCCATCCATACTTACAAACATTCGCATTTATATTATTAGTAGGATAGTAGGATAAATATACAAGAATTGCTCGTATACAGGTATTAGATAGACACAAGTGAGTACATTTCACATAGAATTACGTGAACATCAGTATAGAGATTGAAGGAGATTGTTTTTCCCGCCCTCCAGCTCTGGATATCGACTTTGTTCCAAGAACTTACGCAAATATTATGCCAACTGAGAAATAGACCAGACTATAGAAAGATATTGTTAATGAAAGCAAACCAAACTTCTTCGTCTTCTTGTCGTATCATTAGTCTCTTTCGAAACAGTGTGGGTGATAGGATTTTCAGTGCGCCTCAAAGAGGCTCTTTTGACGCATGTTTTCGAGCTTTTAAAGTTTGACATTAAACCAAAACGAAAAAGCTTTACGACTTTTATCTTCAGGCATGGTAGATATACAAAATATCAAATCGTTTACCCTTATATTTCTCAATATCAAGTACCAACTCAAGATTTTATTTATTGCATATGTATTTTGTACATTTTGTAAACAATTGTATCTATTAGTTGCAATTTTCTTTGTAAATAAATCAAAAATGATAAAAAAAAATAGTTTTTAGTAATAATGGGGTAGTCGGAGGAACGTCCAATTATAACGTTTGGCACATACCCAGCTAGCAGTATTATGTCAATAGTAAAAAAAAAACAACTACGAATAGGATAAAGAACATTGCAGTAGACTGCACCAAGATGAACACTTCAGAATAAAAAAAATAGTATCAAAATTGTATCAGAGCGATCAGAGCAATACAAAAACCGTTACCCAATTGGAAAACAAAAACCATGAGATTATTTTATTGATAGAAAATTCTCTAACTTACAGAACAAAATATATCGTACAATTGCAAAATTGATGCTAGAGAGCATTCTCTTCTAGTTAACCTTTGTTTAATTTTGAAAAAACCAATGAAGGTGTACCTCTAAGTTAAGGAGCTTTATTTTCTACAAATCTAAAAATTACTTGATACATAATTAATTAAATATTAATTGATACATAATTATGTATCAAGTGTGTAATTTATTATATCATAATAAATATTAAGATTTCGATCGGAAGGCCCTTCCACTAGTCTCACAGTGCTTCTTATAAAATACTAGCGATCCGCCGGCGCGCCCCTGCTTCGCACGGGTGCACATATCATGCATATATTATACATATAAACCTTCCTCTTGAATCACTCTATCTATTAAAAAACCGCATCGAAATCCGTTGCGTAGTTTTAAAGATTTAAGCATACATAGGGACATGGGGATATAGGGACAGAGAAAGTGACTTAGTTTTATACTATGTAGTGATGATGCAAAAAGCTATATTTTTAATTGACAAAAAAACGGAGGTTTCATTTTCAGTGCAGCTTGTAATAGTGGTTAGTCCCATGTTACTCTGTTATACTTTAGTCTACTGGGAAATATGATACAGAGGGAAACTTTATTTGCTTGAAAGTCTCATGCTAAAATTCATGTTTCTAACAGTACCTTACCTTATGGGTTTTGCATACAAAATGGCGACAGTTTGAGTAGTATTAATGTTTGATCGACTGCAACGTGGTTAAAAAGTCGGGAAGGTAGGAGAGGTAAGTTCTGAGAGATTGAATCATAGTTGGACCATAGATGACCATCTGGTGGGCCATTTGCTTGTCCCATAAGCAAATTGTACTGTAGCATAAGCAAATGTGTGTAATAGGTTTGTGTGACACGCCCTGCGACCATCAACTCGAGACATACACAAAGTAACAAAGTTTCATGTGCCTAAATTTTTACTGGCACCTACTTCAAACCGAAACCGGCAACGCTGCTTGCTTGCACGCGAAGCTTGCACGTCAGAAATATACTTCCTCGGACGACCCACATACAAAAAACTTCACTATTTATGTACATGAAAAATTAATGAATCTTACTCATCCTTCTTTTCGTGTCAAGTTCTTTCGAAACGGTGTAGTAAAAGGATTTTAAGTACACCTCAAAGAGGCTCCTTTCGAGCACTTGACACATGCTTAACATTTTAGGTTCTGCGATATGCCAGTTTCCTCACGATGCTTTCCTTCACCGTTTGAGAGTACTAACGGTCACCGTTTTCCAGAAACCTGAGGCTTTAGCTACGATAACTGTATACAGTAACTGTGGTGCTTATTGGAATTTAGTGGCTAATCTTAGTCCTAGTTTTCCGCTAGATTAAAAAATAAACAGATTTTACTGCCTTAACGACGTTATTGGCCTATTATCAGGTACTTTCAGCAGCATAAGATGGCGATTCTCTACCGTTCGTAGGTACTTATGCGCACACGTTTTTTTAATATATTTTTGCAATAAAATTGCCCAGAGTTCGCTAGAAATACTTGGTGGATTGCGATTTTTCATAAACAAGCTCAATAAACAATATTTATTAACTTATTTATTTGTTAGCTTCAGTAACTGATACAGTATCTGGTTAGCAAAGCGTCACAAACCAGGAACCATTACGGGAGACACCGAATATCAATTACTAATGCATGTTAACTACATTGTCTCCTAGAGTTGGATATTGCCAATATTAAACCATGATTGCGTGCTTGTGACGGCCCTTGGAGAGGTAGACAGCTAGCTATAGAATATAAATAAATAAGTAAGAACATAATTAATCAAATCTCCACTCCTTTTTCTGCCGCCAAGCAGCAACGCTGTGTTTTAGTTTGAAGAACGTGGTCGCCGGTGGAATAACAGGCACATGAGGCTTAACATCTGTATGCCTCAAGTTGATGGACGCAGGGCAGCACATCGAAGGGCACGTTCCTACCGTGCGTGACTTACGAGGTAATGCATTGTTATTGGTGACGGTACCACTTAACATCAGGTGGGCCATCTGCTTGTTCCGTCAGGTTGTATGAAAAACAGAATATGTATGTAGTTGTATAAAAAAAACACGTGAAATAGTCTAGTCGAGAAGTTCATAGTTAACATCTTGGGCCAACCACAAATACTAGGTACATAGCAACTAGATAGAGTCCATCGTGAAACAATGCACAACACTGTGATGGTCGAACCTAGCGGTAGCGGTTGCAGCCGCGCTGCTACCGCGTGGCACTGCAGCAAATGTGAAGGCGACCTATTATATTCTACCATCGGACCACCAGACGTACGGAGACGAGGCATCCGCTCTTGGTTGACACACCTACTGCCCGCACAAAGCGCTTTGCTTCCACTTTTATAATGCGGGCTGCCAGAGTGGAACTCCTTGCCGGCGTCTGTTTTTCCAGATGCCTATAATTTGGATGTCTTCAAGAGACGAGTGAATAGGTATCTTCTAGGTAAGCGTGCTACACCGTAGACCGCATCGTCACTTACCATCAGGTGAGATAGCGGTCAAACGTTTTACCTATAATATGTAAAAAAAAAGACCTAAGCCCCGGGCTAGTTATGTATTACTCTTTTTACCTATTACCCACAGCAAGATAACATCTATGGTCTATGCTATGCGGTTGTCACAGTACCCACTTGGGCGTTCCCGACATTAAGACGTGATAGTTTAGGTATTGCCCTGAATTTATTTATTTATTTATTGAACAAAATCCACAGCTCTTTGTATTATATAACTAACATAACACATAATAAATGTAGCTGAAAGCCAATAATGGATTTACATTTTATAGGCTAACTATAACAATATAAAACGACTACCTATCACTAAATTAATTGAAACATAGGTACTAATGACATGACTGTATTGAAAGTGTGTATTGAGTGTGAATGTATGACTTTATATCTACGAAAATAAGTTTAGTATGAAATATGTAGCTGCGGTTTGTGGGTATGTATGTTTGGCCTCTCCTGATTACACTAGTCTCATAAGAGTCTAGGGTTCACAGGAGAAGCCAGTGTGTGTGTACGTGTATGTGTGTGTGTATGTGTGTGTAAGTGTGTGTGTGTGAATGTGATTGAACGAATTACAAATGGAATGGAATTTAAAAATACAATTTCAAACTACAGCCTGGGCCAAAAAGTCTTTGTGGTTATAAAAGAGATAAAGATATAAAGTAAGTTGAGTATACTTTAATAATAATAATAAATAAATCGGCCCGATTACGCTAATGTCTGGCTATCGAGATGGCGTTCAGTTTGACATTTGATTCCCATCCATCCAAGAAATTTAGCATCCATCCCAAGGAATTTAGATACTAGATCAGAATCAGAATCAGAATAATCTTTATTGTAAACTGTTCAATGTATAAGGTGTTGAAAATATGAAAAAAACAAACAGTCTGCCCTCTTCGGAGGTACAATTAAATGTTTCAAACATTTTTGCTTAAAATCTATGAATATGAAATTATAACATAGGTATTTATCCATCCATATGTCGCTATTACACTATGGGAAATGCTCTCGTCAGAGAATAATTCTTTGATCAAATATCAAACTGAAAGCCATCTCGATAGCCAGACATTAGCGTAATCGGGCCGCAGGCTAGCTCACCTTAGGGATACACCTACATAACCTATATTCAGTATTCGCACAATGTACCCGTTAATGAATGGCCTGTCTAAGTAGAATTGGCAGACGGAGACTGGACATCTATTATTGCCAGCCGTTTAATGTGCGACTTAGCATACAATTGTAGGTACAATCGGGGCTAAAACAAGATTTACTGATCCGCCATCTTGGATACCATTTTTGAAAATGACTTGGGATGGTTAAGGTGATAGTTGCTGTAGTGTGACCAAACATCAGTTGGGCTGCTTGTTCTAATTCAATTCAAAAAACTGAAAACTGAAACAGCTTCACGACTTTGATCCCCAGGCACGGTAGATATCCCTTCAGATCTCCCAGTACCAAGTAGGTACTAATTCAAGATTCTTTGAGGATGTCTAAGGGGGGTAGTCAGAGGTACGTCCAAACATTACATTTGGCACATACCCACATTTTGCAGTAGTTAGTATTCCATACGTGACAGGTTGCAAGCCCATCGCCGCTGTTAGAATACTAACTGGTTTCCTCACGATGTTTTCCTTCACCGTTTAAGAGCATTGGCATTGCGCACATAAATTTTTCGATAGAAAAATCCATTGGTGCACGACCGGATTCGAACCTGCGACCTTACGATCGGAAGGCGGGGTCACTCCCACTAGACCACCGGTGCTCTAAACAAATCTCTAATTCAATTCAATTCAAATTCAATTCAAATCATTTATTTCAGATCATGTTAATCCAATGTTAATAACATTAATAATGTTGTTGCTTGTTCTTGTGTGTGTTTCTGCAAGTTTTATTGAAATAATGTAAAGCGTTGATCTTTTACTAACCCTTTGTGACCCTTTTCTCAGTTCAAATATGTGAGCGAGATGTTGTTTGACGGGCATCAGCCTCTTAATATTGTAGAGATATCTCGATGAAATTCACAATGGCCATAATTGATAAAACGAGGAAGTTTTTGAAATACTTTTGGATTCACAAAGTCCTCTAACTTTTTCAAAATCCTTTTTAAATAGTTTCATTCATCGTCATATAATCCTTTATTTTATGGCGCAATCTTATGAGTTGTGAAGTCTTTGTATTAAGAAACTAAATAACTATTCACTGAAAAACAAAAAAATGCTACCAAAATTTCCTTGTAACTCTTAAAATGGATGATTTGGTTAGCCTAAATGGTGCTGCATCTCTGAACCACCAATTGGCAGTCTTTCAGGGGACATCCTGTATCTTAAGGGTTATCAATATGGAGAAGGATATTATTATGCCAAGCAGTTTTTGAGGCTAATAACGATGATGTTGCTAATCTGTCAATTTACAAAACGGGAGCAATTCTGGTTCGTTGAGAATGTGATGAAGATAGTTAATATTATATTACTGGTCGGGTTTCAGGGCTCAAGTATTGGAGAACCAGCTGTTTTGCCCCTGACTTTGTATGTTTTAGTTATACGTAAATAAATAAGTTTTATTGATAAAAATATCAACTGTAAAACTACAGTGTTTACTACAGGAAATCACAAAATAACATGAACCACAAGCTGTTTAAAAAAACACGTACCTTGATACGTTATTTGCCGTTAATGTTCGTACTCTTATGATCTATATTTATTATCGCTTTATACGCCCACTAGCGACCCGCCCGCGCGCCCCTGCTTCGCACGTGTGCACATATTATGCATGTATTATACATATAAACCTTCCTCTTGAATCACTTTATCTATTAAAAAAACCACATCAAAATCCGTTGCGTAGTTTTAAAGATTTAAGCATACATAGGGACATAGGGACAGAGAAAGCGACTTTGTTTTATACTATGTAGTGATCTAGGTTTTAGTTTTCTCAAAATTGTTAATATTTTTTTTACCAAAAACTCATTTGTGCTCGACCGATCCCTCTTCTACTAGGCTTTGCTCACATGGACCTGGCATCTAGATTCACGATATTTCAAATGAATCCTTGTAATTTTACCGAAAAAATACCTTTTGATACATTATTATTATTTTTTTTTATGCAAAAGATAGGCAAACGGGCCAACGGCCCACCTGATGGTAAGCGGTCACCGTCGCCCATAAACAACAACAACGCCAGGGGCGTTGTCAGTGCGTTGCCTACCCTGAAGGACTTTATTAACATAGTTCTTGAAGCTTTTCATGTTAAATAACTCATTCCACAGCCTGGATGGGGAACATGGGGAAGAAATGAGCGTGAAAAACGGAGAGTACGAGACACCCAGGGACATTATTATTTTTGATACAAGTAAGTCTATTAGTCTGTCAGTTAGTCAAGCAATAGTTACATTTATATAGAACGACTATAGTTGCGCCCAGCGGTTTCACCAGCGCAGATTTGAATTCCGGTATTCCCACGGGATAAAAAGTAGCTTATAATATTTCAGACTATACCTAATCTATCTCTGCCAAGTTTCATCCAGATCCGTTCAGCCGTTCCGGCATGAAAGAGTAACAAACATACATCCATCCATACTTGCAAACTTTCGCGTTTAAATAATATTAGTAGGATAGATCGATTCTCACCCAGTTCTATTGCTTTAATATGGTAATGTGCGTAACGAGCCAAAGGGTTGTCGACGTCAATTTGGACAGATCTACCCCTTTATCTTCAACGTATTCGAGCTCTAATAAATTGATTGGCGGAGACATGCGTTGCGGACCTTGTACGAATTAATTATCATAATGATAGGGATGCTAACAGAGATTAGGAGGGGCAGGGTCCAAGAGATATTGTCTGACAAAGCTGGAACTTTATCATCCTATTCACAATCATATTAGTGTTGCCGTGCTACCCTTTTAAGAGAAGAGCTCTCTGTTGGCTCGTCCGGGGAAGTATTAACCACCACGCATTTTCTGCCGCCAAGCAGCGTGGCTGTGTTTCAGTTTGAAGAGTGTGGCTGCCGATGTAATTACAGGCACATGAGGCTTAACATCTGTATGCCTCAAGTTGATGGACGCAGGGCAGTGCATCGTAGGGCAAGTAGGGTAAGTGTATAGCAGTAGGTACCTACTAGTAGTAGGAAACCTTAGTACTTGTTTCCTCACGATGTTTTCCTCCATTAACACGTTGTATAATAGAAAATACAATTATTGATGAAATACTAGATTGAAACCCACCACTTAACGAAAACAGGTGGTAACTCCCATTAGACCACCATTATTCCCTCTGATCAAAGAAAAGGTAACCCAAAAAATAGTAGCATTGTAAATTGAGAAAGGTAGTCGACGAAAAAACGTAGGTCCTACATGAATCCGATTTCGAAGACAAATGGTAATCTTGGGTTACGTTTACATCGTAAATTATTCGATAGTATGTTGAATGTTCGTTCTGAACTACTATGTAAGTTTGTAACATTTCTATTTCAGATTCCATAATAAATTGTTCTTTTTAACCGAACTCAAAACAAGGAATATGTTAAGGTAGGTACTGTTCTGCCGTCTCGGTGCCATGGAAGAGTGCGAAAGCGTGCCCACAGCACACAGGCATAAGGTGTGTAGCAGTACCCCGTTGGGTTTTAGTCGGTAAGAGTCCGACATAACTCTTCTGTTGTCACCACAACAGAAGAGTATCCATGAGGATTTCCCAAAGTAAAAAAAAGATACTGCAGTAAACAAAAAAAATATAACATGCATAACACTGTATGTGTATTTATAAACATTTGTTTTTTTACCAGAAAGGAACTTCAGGAAACTCTACGATTGGTTCTTTCATAGAAATGACATCAAAATCGGCTCAGTAATTTGGCTTTTAAATCAAAATAACAAGAAGTTATGTCATCCAAGTAAATGAAATTTCGGTTTAACTGTGAACTGTGGTTGCGATGAAAAGACGTTTCAGAGTAATCCTTGTGATTGTAAAGACCGTTTTTATTTTGAGCTGTTTTATGTTTAAGTGTATTTGCATTCGCTTTTTTTCTAGGAAAGTTCAAAAAACTGCAGCAAGATGTTTAGCTTTGGTTTAAATTTTACTGGCGGATCCGAATCCGAACCACAGTAACGCTGCTTGGCTGCAGAAATAGGCATTTTATTTATTTATTTTTATTTCTTAGGAAAACAAACAGTACGTAAAGTCTAATTAATACCAACTACGACGGTTTTTAGGTAACTAGTAGGTAACTAATATTATAAATGCGAAAGTAACTCTGTCTGTCTGTCTGTCTGTCTGTTACGCTTTCCCGCTTAAACCTCTCAACCGATTTTGATGAAATTTGGCACAGACAATCTTTAGACCCTGAGAAAGAACATACCTTCCTTTTATTGCATAATATTCAAATTAAAAGTACGCAGACGAAGTCGCGGGTACCAGCTAGTAAGTTATAAAAAACAACTATTGACCATTAGCATGGTAGTACTTCTCAGACACACCCTTCACAAAGAGCTCTACTAACATAAGCAATATTCAAATGGCTTTCTAGCTTTAGCAATATTCAAATGGATGTAACCAAGCTTTTGGTTCGCCGAACAATAGACACGACGCGCTTAAATTTCCATAGGACGTGCGTTGTGAGCAAAGTAATTGTTATAGGCAGAACTAATAACAAGCATTCAACCATCAAAGATATTTTGTTCACATCAACATTTTTTTTTCGTTTCTCGTACATACTCCAAAATAGTTTTATAACTTTGGTAAGGGAAAACTATATTTTTCCATTGGTGTCAGATTTTACCACTTAAGAGTCCGGTGACAGCGGCTCGCAATTTCGAGGTGCGATTGGCTATTATTTTATTTTATTTCATTTTGGGGAGGTTGTTTGAAATAATAACTCTAAAGAAACACGCATAAATACTGTTCGAACACAAATAATACAATAATATAAGGGAAATGTGCTTGAGTCAGAAATCATTTTGGTATTAGGTAAACGTAAGACCAAACATACTAATACCAAAATGATTTCTGATTCGGGCATGTTTCCCGTATATTAAATAAATAAATAAATAAATAATGCTGGACAATCCACACAGCACTATCTAGCCCCAAAGTAAGCTATTCAAAGCTTGTGTTATGGGTACTAGATAACTGATATATTTAATACATTATATACTTACATAGATAGATATTTTTTATTATACATAGAAAACACCCAGACCATCGGAACAAATTTCTGCAGATCGTACACAAATTTGTTCCACGGCGGGAATCGAACCCGCAACCTCTTGCGTCGCAGGCAGGCTCTCGCCCGCTGCGCCACAGAGGTCGCTATATATATATATATTATTGTATTATTTGTGTTCAAACAGTATTTATGCGTGTTTCTCTAGAGTTATTTTTTCAAACAACCTCCCCGAAATGAAATAAAATGAAATAATAGCCAATCGCACTTCGAAATTGCGAGCCATTGTCACCGGAGCCTTAACATAAATTTAATTAAAAAAAAATTGTTGTAAGAATTTTTCAAGAAACAAATATTTTTTTATACAACTAGCGGATGGAACAAGCAGATGGCCCACCTGATGTTAAGTGGTAACCATCACCTATAACAAAGCGTTGCCTCGTAAGTCATGCACGATAGGAACGTGCCCTACGATGCACTGCCCTGCATCACTTGATGAATACCTGTGCCTGCGATTACACCGGCAACAACACTCTTCAAACCGAAACACATCGTTGCTGCTTAGCGGCAGAAAAAGGGGGGGGGGGGCTGTGGAAGTACTTCCGGGACGAGAGCCCTTCACAAAGAGCTCTACAACTCTTAAAAATGTATGTGCCGATTGTATTGTAATGTGCGGACGTACCTCTGACTACCCTCCTCAGACGTTATCAACGTTATCAAAGAATTCGGAGCTAGTACTTCGTACTAAGATACATCGGGGATATCTGCCGTGCCATGGGATCAAAGTCTTGATGCTGTTAAAATCTTATCAGTTTTATTCGCTGGCGCGTGTAGTCTGAGCGACTTTCTAGTATAGGTCCACACTACTACTAGTGGCTCTGGGAGCTGTAGACCTCGCAGCATACTAAAAGTGAGCTATTTGAGGAATGTAATGTGCAAGTGCATTTTCCGTTTTGTGATTTTTTTGATCTTTTTGTATTTTTTTGCATCATCTTGTGTAGAATGAGGTCCTTTGTGTTTCTCTCAAACTTGATTGAAAACCATCGATTGTTTGATAAGCTATCCTGTTCATCATGCTGAAGATCCTTATCAGATCTTCGCCAAACTTTTATGACACCAACTTATAGTTACTACCTTTCAAATAAAAAAAATAATCGAAATCGGATCTCATTTGGTGGAGATATCTAGTGTAAGGTTTAATTTATTTAAGAACGGAAATGGTATATTTTTAAAAGGCTAGCACTGGCCACACTGACGGCGGAAATATGGTAGTTTTGCGGTAGGGGGCGCACCTGTGGACTGAGAGGGTTGGCAGACGGCATTCGGCGAGAGACCGCTAGTCGGAGCGGACGAGACGAGGTGCTAACTTGTAGAGTTGTTATATGTGATAGTCTATCGAGGATAATTATACATTAATGAGTGAATACAGTTGTTGTCATTTGCTGAGAACCCTACAAATCAGCAAGTGGGATAACGAAATTTCCGTAAGTAACGTCCACTTGTTCTCTGAGCACAGTTTTATTTTTCCATGAATACTTTCACATTCTGAGTCGATATTTTCTTTGGAAAGGGGGCTTGAATAGTCACATGTATCAATAGGGGTTTGATTTTGAGAATTGCATACTCTAGCACGTGATTATGTTCTTGTTATAAAGGTAGAACAAACTAGACAGCTTAATTTAGGTATTTTTATTTTAATTACATCAGTCTTAATCCGAGGTAATCCGGGTAATCATGTGATATTTCTGCAGTTTAATGTGCTCATTCAATTTAAAGAGTTATGAAGTTTAGATTGATCGAATAATTTTAATAACATTTGTTTTCTTTTGTTTTTTTTGCGAGTTCCACTGAGGGCATGGACGCTGCCACGGCGGGCTGCCTGACACGGCAACATGCCGCGGTGGGTGCAGCCACGGCAGGCACCCTGACGCGGCGACACGCCGCAATGGACGCAGCCATGGCGGGCTGCCTGATACGGCGACACGCCGCGGTGGGTGCAGCCACGGCAGGCACCCTGACGCGGCGACACGCCGCAATGGACGCAGCCATGGCGGGCTGCCTGATACGGCGACACGCCGCGGTGGGTGCAGCCATGGCGGGCACCCTGACACGGCGACACGCTGCGATGGACGCAGCCACGGCGGACTGCGTGACACGGCGACACGCCGCGATGGACGCAGCCACGGCGGGCTGCCTAACACGGCGAGACACAGCGTCGCGCCGCAATGGATACCACTACAGGCGTCCTGGCGCATCAACGCGCCGCGAGAGGTACGGCCGCATGGGAAGCCACCGCAGCGGGTGCAGCCACGAGGGGCTGCTTGACACAGCGTTGCGCCGCAATGGATATCACTACACTCGTCCTGGCGCAGCAACGCGCTGCGAGAGGTACGGCCACATGGGAAGCCACCGCAGCAGGTGCAGTCACGAGGGGCAGCCAGACACAACGTCGCGCCGCAATGGACACCACTACAGGCGTCCTGGTGCAACTACGCGCCGTGAGAAGTGTGGCCCCTTGGGAAGCCACCGCAGCGGGTGCAGCCATGGGAGGCTGCCTGACAAATCGTCGCGCCGCAACGGACACCACTACAGCTGTCCTGGCGCGGCAACGTGCCACGAGAGGTGAGACTGCAAGGGATGCCGCTGCAGCGGGTGCATCGACGAAGAGCTGCCTAACGCATCATTGCACCGCAACGGACACTACAATAGGCGTCCTGGATCAGCAGCAACGCGCCACGGGGTGCGGCCGCAAGAAATACTGTCGCAGCGGGCGCAGCCATGAGGGGCTGCCTAACACAGCGTCGCACCACAATGGAAACCACAATAGGCGTCCTGGCGCAGCAACGCGCCGCGGGGTGTGGCCGCAAGGAAAGCTGTCGCAGCGGGCGCAGCCAGGAGAGGCTGCCTATTACAGTGTCGCACCGCAACGGACACCACAACAGGCGTCCTGGTGCAGTAACGCGCCGCGGGGTGCAGCCGCAAGGAAAGCTGTCGCAGCAGGCGCAGCCATGAGGGGCTGCCTAACACAGCGTCGCACCGCAAGGGACACCACAACATGCGTCCTGGCGCAGTAACGCGCCGCGGGGTGCGGCCGCAAGGAAAGCTGTCGCAGCGGGCGCAGCCAGGAGAGGCTGCCTATTATAATGTCGCACCGCAACGGACACCACAACAGGCGTCCTGGTGCAGTAACGCGCCGCGGGGTGCGGCCGCAAGGAAAGCTGTCGCAGCAGGCGCAGCCATGAGGGGCTGCCTAACACAGCGTCGCACCGCAAGGGACACCACAACAGGCGTCCTGGCGCAGTAACGCGCCGCGGGGTGCGGCCGCAAGGAAAGCTGTCGCAGCGGGCGCAGCCATGAGGGGCTGCCTAACACAGCGTCGCACCGCAACGGACACCACAACAGGCGTCCTGGCGCAGCAACGCGCCGCGGGGTGCGGCCGCAAGGAAGCCGCCATAGCAGGCGCAGCCACGAGGAGCTGCCTGACACAGCGTGACGCCGCAATGGACTCCACAACAGGCGTCCTGGCGCAGCAACGTGCCGCAATGGACGCAGCCACGTCGGCTGCCTGATACGGCGACCTACCGCGTTGGAAGCAGGAACGAGAGCTGGCTGACGCAGCGACCCGCCGCTTTGGACGCAGCAACGAGTGCTGCCAGACACCGCGATGCGCCGCGGTGTCCGCAGCCATGAGGGACTACCTGACAGCCAACTACGCGCCGAGAAGGATGACGCCGCAGCGGGTGGCTCGATCGATGCCTGTTATTTAACTAAGTTAATGTTGTATAGCTGGGAAAGGTAGCAACCAGCATTTTGAATTTAATTGACAGATGGCCTTGGCTACTGTCAACGCCAGACCAGTTAAAGTTAAATGTTAAACAGACCAGTTAAAGTTAAAAGTTAAACAGACCAGTTAAAGTTAAAAGTTAAACAGACCAGTTAAAAGTTTAACAGACCAGTTAAAGTTAAAAGTGAAACAGACCAGTTAAAGTTAAAAGTCAAACAGACCAGTTAAGTTAAAAGTTAAACAGACCAGTTAAGTTAAAAGTTAAACAGACCAGTTAAAGTTAAAAGTTAACCATACCAGTTAGATATAAAAGTTAAACAGACCAGTTAAAGTTAAAAGTTAAACATACCAGTTAAAGTTAAAAGTTAAACAGACCGTTTAAAGTTAAAAGTTAAACAGACCAGTTAAAAGTTTAACAGACCAGTTAAAGTTAAAAGTCAAACAGACCACTTAAAGTTAAAAGTTAAACAGACCAGTTAAGTTAAAAGTTAAACAGACCAGTTAAAGTTAAAAGTTAAACAGACCAATTAAAGTTAAAAGTTAAACAGACCAGTTAAAGTTAAAAGTTAAACATACCAGTTAAAGTTAAAAGTTAAACAGACCGTTTAAAGTTAAAAGTTAAACAGACCAGTTAAAAGTTTAACAGACCAGTTAAAGTTAAAAGTGAAACAGACCAGTTAAAGTTAAAAGTCAAACAGACCAGTTAAGTTAAAAGTTAAACAGACCAGTTAAAGTTAAAAGTTAAACAGGCCAGTTAAAGTTAAAAGTTAAACAGAACAATTAAGAAAAAAAAACCAGTTAAAGTTAAAAGTTAAAGAAACCAGTCAAAGATTAAAGTTAAAGAAACCAGTTAAAGTTAAAAGTTAAAGAAATCAGTTAAAGTTAAAAGTAAAAGAAACCAGTTCAAGTTAAAAGTTAAAGAAACCAGTTAAAGTTAAATGTTTTAGAAACCAGTAAAAGTTAAAGGTTAAAGAAACCAGTTAAAGTTTGAAGTTAAAGAAACCAGTTAATTTTAAAAGTTAAAGAAACCAGTTAAAGTTAAAGGTTAAAGAAACCAGTTAATGAAAAAAAAAAAATTAAAGAAACCAGTTAAAACAAAAAGAAGGCAGATAAAGTTAAAGAAACCAGTTAAAGCCAAAGTTAAAGAAACCAGTTAAAGTTAAAGAAACCAGATAAAGCTTTAGTTAAAGTAACCAGTTAAAGTTAAAGAATCCAGTTAACGTTGAAAAATCAAGTTAAAATTAAAGAATCCAGTTAAAGTTAAAGAAACAGTTAAAGTTAAAGAATCCAGTTAAAGTTAAAGAATCCAGTTAAAGTTAGAGAAACTAGTTAAAGTTAAAGAATCCAGTTAAAATTGAAGAATCTAGTTAAAGTTAAAGAATCCAGTTAAAGTTAAAGAAACCAGATAAAGCTTAAGTTAAAGTAACCAGTTAAAGTTAAAGAATCCAGTTAACGTTGAAAAATCAAGTTAAAATTAAAGAATCCAGTTAAAGTTAAAGAAACAGTTAAAGTTAAAGAATCCAGTTAAAGTTAAAGAATCCAGTTAAAGTTAGAGAAACTAGTTAAAGTTAAAGAATCCAGTTAAAGTTGAAGAATCTAGTTAAAGTTAAAGAATCCAGTTAAAGTTAAAGAAACAGTTAAAGTCAAAGAATCCAGTTAACGTTGAAGAATCTAGTTAAAGTTAAAGAATCCAGAAAAATTTGAGACATTAGTTAAAGTTAAAGAATCCAGTTAAAGTTCAAGAGTTCAGTTAAAGTTAAAGAAGCCTGTTAGAGTTAAAGATTCCAGTTAGAGTTAAAGATTCCAGATAGAGTTAAAGATTCCAGTTAGAGTTAAAGATTCCAGTTAGAGTTAAAGATTCCAGCTTGAGTTAAAGATTCCGGTTAGAGTTAAAGATTCCAGTTTGAGTTAAAGATTCCGGTTGGAGTTAAAGATATCAGTTAGAAAGAACTTGATGAAGTCCCAGTTAAAGTCAAACTTGTTGAAGTTGCAGTTAAAGCCAGACTTGATGAAGTTGCAGTTAAAGCCAAACTTGTTGAAGTTACAGGTAAAGTCAAACTTGATGAAGTTACAGTTTAAGTCAAACTTGTTGAAGTTGCAGTTAAAGCCAGACTTGATGAAGTTGCAGTTAAAGCCAAACTTGTTGAAGTTACAGTTAAAATCAAACTTGATAAAGTTACAGTTAAAGTCAAACTTGATAAAGTTACAGTTAATGCCAAACTTGTTGAAGTAACAGTTAAAGTCAAACTTGATGAAGTTACAGGTAAAGTCAAACTTGATGAAGTTACAGTTAAAGTCAAACTTGATGAAGTTACAGTTAAAGTCAAACTTGTTGAAGTTACAGTTAAAGTCAAACTTGATGAAGTTACAGTTAAAGTCAAACTTGATGAAGTTACAGTTAAAGTCAAACTTGATGAAGTTGCAGCAAAAGTCAAACTTGTTAAAGTTATACTTAAAGTCAAACTTGTTGAAGTTACAGTTAAAGTCAAACTTGATGAAGTTACAGTTAAAGTCAAATTTGTTGAAGTTACAGTTAAAGTCAAACTTGTTGAAGTTACAGTTAAGGTCAAACTTGTTGAAGTTACAGTTAAAGTTAAACTTGTTGAAGTTAAAGTTACACTTGCTGCAGTTAAAGTAACACTCGATGTCAAGTTAGAAGTTTTAGTTAAAATTAAAAATTACGGTTAAAGTTAAAGGTTACGATCGAAGTTGAAGGTTAACTAGGAGGTTTACTACGAGGGGAACTAGGAGGTTAAATAGGAAGTTAACAAGGAGGTTTACTAGAAGGTTAACTAGAAGAGAAACTATGAGGTTAAATAAGAGATTAACTAAAGAGATTAACTAGGAAGTTCACTTAGAGTTATACAAGGAGGTTTACTATGAGGTTAACTAGAAGTTAAACTAGAAGATTAACTAGGAAGTTTACTAGGAGGTTATATAGGAGGTTCACTTGGAGGTTAACTAGGAGGTTAACTAGGAAATTAACTAGAGAAGTTAATTAGGAGATTTACTAGGAGATTAACTAGGAGGTTAATTAGGAGATTTACTAGGAGGAGGTTAAATAGGAGTTCGACTAGGAGGTTTACTAGGACGAGGTTTACCAGAAGGCTAAATAGGAGGTTAACTAAGAGGCTAACTAAGAAATTAACTAGGGGATTAACTAGGAGATTAACTAGGTGAAGGTTTACTAGAAGGTTCACTAGGAGGTTAACTAGGAGATTAACTAGGTGAAGGTTTACTAGAAAGTTCACTAGGAGGTTAACTAGGAGGTTAACTTGGAGGTTTACTGGGAGATTAACTAAGAAGTTAACTAGTAGATTAACTAGGAGGAGGTTCACTAGGAGGTTATCTAGGAAATTAACTAGGTTAACTAGGAGGTTAACTAAGAGGTTAACTAGGCGGTTAAATAGGAGGGTAACTAGGAGGTTTACTAGAAAGATTACCAAGAGGTTAATAAAAACGTGATTTGGTTAAAATTAAAAGCGTGATGGTTAAAGTCAGAGGTTTTAGTTCAAGTTTAGGATTCTAGTTCAAGCTTAGGATTCTAGCTGAAGCTTAACATTCTATTTCAAGTTTTGAATCCTAGTTCAAGTTTTAGATTCTTGTTCAAGTTAAAGATTCTAGATCAAGTTTAAGATTCTAGTTCAAGTTTAGGATTCTAATTCAAGCTTAAGATTCTAGTTCAAGCATAAGATTCTAGTTCAATCTTGGGATTCTAGTTCTAAGTTTTACAGTTAAAGGTTTATCTATAGTTACAAATACTGTTACAGGTAAAAATATATGTAAATATGTTTGATAATTTCAAGGTTTGATAAATTTAAGCTTTGTTAAGTTCAAAAACTGAAAGATTCAAGAACTGATTAGTTTAGATCAGTTTGATAAGTTCAAAGTTTGAATTGTAGATTCAATTTGTAAGAATATGATTGTAAATGAGATCGCCTAGGTAGTCGCGAAAAGAAATTAACCCACCGAGACGTTTCTTGCTTGTTCTTTTACTTGAGATGGGTCGGATAGGGTTGGAACAAGCGTAATCTTACTCTTAAGATTGGAGATGATTTTGCGATCTTTCATTAGTAATATTAGCAGACATGTTATTTAAAGAATGCTCTTTGCCGAGTGTAAGGTTCCACCGGGTGCGTGTATGAGGACATACACGTCGTCAGGATGGTCGAGTGTAAGGTTTAATTTATTTAAGAACGGAAATGGTATATTTTTAAAAGGCTAGCACTGGCCACACTGACGGCGGAAATATGGTAGTTTTGCGGTAGGGGGCGCACCTGTGGACTGAGAGGGTTGGCAGACGGCATTCGGCGAGAGACCGCTAGTCGGAGCGGACGAGACGAGGTGCTAACTTGTAGAGTTGTTATATGTGATAGTCTATCGAGGATAATTATACATTAATGAGTGAATACAGTTGTTGTCATTTGCTGAGAACCCTACACTAGTATATCAAATAGTCCCTTTTTTGCCCTTTTTTTGGGGGAAGTACCCCTCCAATCAAAAATCCCCGACGACAAAAACATTCTAATAAGTCATATAACCTGTGTACCAAGTTTCGTCCAGATCGGTTGAAAAATGCGACCTGTAGAGGAGAACAGACAGACAGACAGACAGACAGACAGACAGACAGACAGACAGACAGACAGACAGACAGACAGGCAGACAGACATCCGGACAAACGCATTTTTGGCCAATGTGGAAACTGAGACGCTTCGCTCGATTCGCTCGCTCGGTCAACTATAAATTTCTCACAAGGTTTATTGGCTGAAGGTCTCGGCAGAATAACAGCGCCCAACTACTAACCTAGTGGTGAGGCATACGCTGAGTCGAGACCCTTTTGCTGCTGCAGCACACAAACACCTACCATACCTACCTACTGTTATTATTATTCAGTGTTCGTCATTTCTTCTATATGTCGTTTTGTATGTGTAATGTGTGTTTTTTTGGCAAATAAGTGTCTGTCTATGTCTTTGTCTAGGTACTGATATAAACTCAATACAGTCGTACAAATCGTATGCCCGTTGGTCAAATGACATTGTAGCAAGTGCTGGAAATGGATGGATGAGACTCGCAAGGGACCGGAAAGAGTGGCGTACTAAAGAGAAGGCCTATACTCAACAGTGGGTGCAGACAGGCTGAAATGATGAATGATGACACTCTTCCGGCTATCGTGGTAATTCGTTTGAGGTGGTGGCTGTAGGCTTGTGGAATGCACTTCTCCTAAGTATAAAAATGACGTCCTCAAAACCCGTTTTCAAACGCCTTGTACATGACTTCTATTTTTCGACCACATGAATACTATTTATTATATTTTTGTAAGTGTATTTTATTATGTAAGTATATTATAGATAGATATATATATTTGTTTTTTATTTATTAGATATTATATTTAGGAAATATGTTACCATATTGTTATTGTGAATGTTAGTATACTTAAGCACTCCAATCTATGTTCTTCTACCTGTTAAGTTGGCTGGTAGAAAATGCTGTCTAGCATTAAGCTCGCCTTTTGTACTCTGTTTTTAGTGCAATAAAGTATTAAATAAATAAATAAATAAATAGATGATGATGAGTCGTACAAGATTTCACCAGCGAGCTACACAATTAGCCCGTCCGATAATGAGGTTATCCGCGTGCCAGGTATTCGAGGCACGGCCTTGGAACGTGGGAATTATAGTGAGTCGGTTTCCAGTTTCTTCCGGACCACAGAATATTTTCGTGCCAATAAAATGTACTTTTTCTTTTTCGATGGTTTTTAGGTTGGCTGAAATTGGGGCTAGTTAGAGATTGAGTTTTGATATTTGATGTGTTTTATTTTATGTTTATCAAGGGCTATGTTTGATCTAGGAGAAAAAAAGTTAAAGCTTATCGTATTAGCATTAACTTTTTTTCTCCTAGCGTATCATATGTTAAAGCTACAACCTATGTTGTTATGCATTTTTAAACTTCTATTTACTTACACAAATAAACGTGAAAATAAAAAAATTGCTGGATTTTCCACACAACACTAATATAATATAGCTTCAAACGAATCCACGCTTCTAACATAGGAACTAGGTAACTTATAAAATACTTATATCTTATCAGGACAACCTTCACAGCTGAGTTGGTAAAAGCTCTGCCTTCTGCGCCGTAGGCCGTGGGTTCGATTCCCCTCACACAAATTTTGTGTGATGAAGATAGATGTTTGTTCTTTGTCTGGGTGTTATAAATATAATATAATATGTATTTAATTTTATTAACAAAAAATTATTTATGTATTATAACAGCTATCTGGCTTTCCATATATTACAAGCGTTGCCTTAGTTTGGGGCTATAAAGTTTTGTGTGGAAAGTCCACCAATATTTTTTTTTATAAAAAAAAATTGTGAGTCAGGCTTATATTACAATATCATACCCAGACAAAGTACAAACTTAGATGTTTATCACACAAAATGAAATGTTTTTTCTTGGCGGCGATCAAACTCACAGCCTAGAAAACTGAGCTAAGGCTGTCAAAATATAAAAGTTACCACATCACCAAGATCTGTATCAGCGAACAAGTAAAGTAACAACAGTTAACAAAGTGATTATTAACTACCATTGCCTTCACCCGCATTGTATAGCTTACGATCCTTAGTTTCAAAAAACTTTTCTTGTTATAAGTTCTCTCATTTAATCGAAGTTCTACGCCTATAATTCTTGCAACTGGCTTGGCTACTTCCGTTTCCTGCGAAGCGGTGGCAGTCATTTAATGTCTAGTATCAACTCTACAGTTTTTAACTATGTTCAAAAGGCCGGCTTTCCCTTTTTTTTATAGGTTTGGGTTCTATTTTCACCATTAAACACATTTTTTTTATACTACGTGATGGACCAATTCGATGATGGCCCACTTGATGCCAGCCAAAGTCAAAAGGTATTTATTCAATACAATCTCAAAGGTCACT
The DNA here is from genome assembly GCA_963576535.1 of Plemyria rubiginata. Lineage (NCBI taxonomy): Eukaryota > Metazoa > Arthropoda > Insecta > Lepidoptera > Geometridae > Plemyria > Plemyria rubiginata. The sequence continues at coordinate 7,666,143 of OY754926.1, forward strand.
CTAGGTGCCAGTTCTACGCGACCAAAGCCTAGAAGAACAGATCGTCTTCTTTTTTTATGTTTATGCCTCCTGTCCGTAATCTTGCCAATGTCAAGCGATTTTTATCGTTAATACTTTTTTAGCCAAGTCAGTCCATAGTCAAGTCACATCAATTGTTTGGAATAAAATGGTGTCGGTTTTCTTCAAAACATTCAAAACATTTTCGGTCAAATCACGATATCACATAATTTTTATTTTATTTTGAAATTTTTGGAAAACTTACAGCTAGGTACAGATCACACGAATACACTTTCATTCCAAACTTTGCACTAAGACCTCAAGTTATGTTGGTTAAAATAACACTGAAATTACACAACACAACTCAAAATAACACTAGAAAAACAATTTAAATGAAAATGCTTTGTTGCTACGTAAAATGACAGAAATCTAATCTAGAATAACAGATAAGAAACTGCAGTGCAAGCACCTTTTTTATCGATCGCTAAATTGACATTTAGAATCGTCAAAACTTGTTTAAAATTGTTTCAACAATGGATAAAAACATTTTTAACGAATTTTGACGATTCTAAATGTCAAAATAAGTGATCGTTATTAACGGTACTTGCATTGCAGGTGAGAACCAACATGACATTGACATTTGCGTGACCATGTTACGGTAGTAAAAAAACAGTGACTTCGCCAAGAAACGAAAGTTACGTTTAGTATATCAAATACTGTCAGGTATTTGTTTAGAAGAAATAAGTTTGGTAAATAATGTCGGTAATATCCGATCGTTTGCAAAGAACAAACGTAAAGTAACCTATACCTTGTAATAATCAGGTGTTTGTAGGACGATTTTTTAGGTTAATTTTATTTAGAACATTTATAATTAATCACAAGAAGAAATTAATGTATAGAATAAGGATAAAGCATTATTATTAAATTTCATTTATTATTATTTAAGGTAGGTAGTTATTTTAAATATAAATCAATATTTATTATCATCAGACTGTAAAAGCCTACTGCTTCACATAGGTCTCCCCTATACTGGGTAGCCAAAAGGTCGTGGATCAAACGCAGGGTTAGAATGATGGTTTCATCAGCTGCAAAAAATTCAACACATAAAAACACAATATTAATTACAACTTTGCAGGGTAAAACAATTTTTTGCAGCTGATGACCCCATATAAACCCTAGTTGCGATTGATTCGCGACATTCATGTTGAAGGGATGTATACCGTGCGGCAATCAATGTCATTAAACTGTTTCTGTTTTGTTTTTTTATTATGACTTCATGCAAAACATAGTTAAATAAAATAAATAAATAATGCTGGACAATCCACACAGCACTATCTAGCCCCAAAGTAAGCTATTCAAAGCTTGTGTTATGGGTACTAGATAACTGATATATTTAATACATTATATACTTACATAGATAGATATTTTTTATTATACATAGAAAACACCCAGACCATCGCAACAAATTTCTGCAGATCGTACACAAATTTGTTCCAAGGCGGGAATCGAACCCGCAACCTCTTGCGTCGCAGGCAGGCTCTCGCCCGCTGCGCCACAGAGGTCGTCAAGATAGTTGACTGTAAACTAGACCAAAACGTCTCTACGGATAATAATCAAATCTCACATGATGCTGAGCTGAGTGTTTAGTGCGAAGCTAAGGTACACAGATACTAAAGAGGAGTGGTTTAGCTCGTTTTCATGCTCTTAAACTTAAATGGACAGGTACTATTGAACATCGAAGTTGTTTCACTACATTTAGTTTCAGTCGAGTTTATATTTCAGCTTTTTATTTTAGTTATTTGCACGTAGGGCACTACTGCCTCAGGTTGATGAACGCAAGGCATTGCGAACGTTCATATCGTGCATTACTTGCAAGGAAATTCTTTGTTACAAGTGTATTATACTTGTTATCAGGTGGGCCATTATGCTAGTCCATAAAGCAAGCAGTTTATGAATATATTGACGAAATAACTGTAATTTTTTTGGTTGTGACACCAAAATCCTACCCAAGTTCCAACACTAGTTTATATTATCACGCTGGTAACTAAAAATTGATTCCAGTCGACCAGACATCTAGTAAGGGTTGTGGCCGTAAATAGGTAAGTGAGGTGGCATCAACTTTGCGAGCTAAGCGAAAACACGAAATGCTTTTACATCAATGTCAGTGATTGATGCTGCACCCACAAATATACTGATAGCTGACTTACTTATAGATGGATGGATGGATTTTTGTTACTCTTTCACACCGGAACGGCTGAACGGATGTGGATGAAACTTGGCAGAGAGATAGATCTGGAATAGCACATAGGCTACTTTTTATCCCGTGGGAATACCGATTTAAACCTGCGCGGGTGAAACTACAACATAAAGTACAATATAACGGCCAGATACAAACAGCTTCTTATTAAACAGATACGTTTATATTGTTTGACGAACAAGACTCATGATAAAGTTCACACGGTTATGAAACGTTTACAATAAAATTGTCCTTCCGTCAAAATAAACTATGATTAGGTACAACGATTTACTATGAGCCATGCAGTAACGTACTTCGCATAACGTTCAGATTGATGGAGCAAATTGACATTCGCACGAATAACCGAAAGTAAAAGAACTTCCAGTATATTTGAGTATTTCCGAAGTCCTTTTCGGAATACAAATATCTTTATCGGCCATGAAAAGTAGGCGGGACGTGTCCGTTTTCAATCAATCTATTTGCAGATAACACGGATTTTCTTTCTGTCCTATCCGCGAAAATGAAGCCCTCTTTTTAAAGGGTCCAAATTGTACTATATACCCGCCCATCCTTTGATATGTTTAATCAAAGTACCCATAATATACTTGTTTAAATAGGTATGATTGTGAGTTAAAATGTTTTGCTAAATTACTATACAGAACAGAGGTCCAAATATGTTAAATATTTGTAAATAGGGAACGAGACAACAGGATTTTAAACTCACACATATTTTTTTATATTAAAAATCAATGTGTTATCGCCACGGCGCCAAAGCTCGGTTTTTAACAAAGAAACGCTGCAGCTTCGTAAACAAGTTACGTCACTGGCCACGTCACCCGCCCGGCGCGCCGCCTTTATAAGCAGATGGCGCGCACAGCAGGGGTCATTCGCTTGCCTGCGCTCAGACCGAACGGAGTACTGAGGCGAACTACTAGTTTTCCTTTGCTGTCGTATAATTAAAGTAGTCGTTTTATAATTATCTATGGGATGGGAAATTGTATAATTTGTCATTTACTTACGCAGATTGGTTGACGTATTGGTGACTGGTTATGGGTTTTGATTATTATACAAATGTGGAATTCGATGACGTGTTCTGATTAAGTGAGACTACCCTTCATGACTATCTAACCATGTATGCTCTTTCATCAGAAGTGTTAACTTGCTACGCCCACAAGATGCCGCCTTGTAAGCGCAAACGAAGATCGAAGTGGAAACCATCGACTAGCTCAGGTAGCTGCTCCAGTGCCAGTAACAGTAGTGGCAATGATCGGAGGCGCAAAAACAGTAAGCTACATCGAAAACCGTGAGTTGTTGTTATGTTGTATTATCGGCAGTCATACCAGAATTTATGAAGCACTCATGGATAGGATGTTGATATGTGGATAAAACGTAGTAGAGAATATTTTCAACAAAACTGTTCTAGTGGTGCTTTCTGCAGATAGGTTTTTTTGGAACAAGATATACCATACCAGTTATATATTAAAGTAGGTTAGATTGGCGATACGTATCGTGGTTGTTAAATTGTTGCTGCAGAAACAGGAATTTTTGAAAGTTGTGACGATATTTTTCTCATATACTCGGTAAAATATACCAACCCGCCGAAAAAAAAAATACCCCAGTATAATAAATATGTAATATTCAAGACATTTTAAAGTCAGGTGAGGCCGAGACAAAGACGGATATTTTATGAGTAGGTACGATTTGTTGGGAAAAAGTATATCGTAGTACATAACACAAGTAGAATTCAGAAGATGTTGGGTAACAACAACAATGGTTGGTAGTAACAAAGAAATGCGTATGGTACACGTTATTCGAGCTAATCGTAACGACTGTGTAGCATTTTTTTTTTTGCTGTAGATAAAACTGTCGAAAGAATCAGGTCAAAATTTTGGTTTCCCCATTTGAAGAAAATTGTTGCAAAATACATTAAACTGTATAAATTGCATTTAACATATTGATATTGAATATATTTTGCTTAAACGTGTTTATTTTATGTGGCAACAAAATACGGGTATGGGTACAATATTATATTTATTAGATTTATAGTGCTTACTAAGGAAATCGCAATGCGCAGCCCTGTATCAAAGGGAAGGTCGCGGGTTTAAATCCCGCTTGGAGAATAACTTTTGGGACATTATAAAATCTTTGGGTACAATAGTTTTTGCCGAGATGTTTGTGTGCAAAAGACAGAAATGGTATAATGTCAATGTGGTAAATTGTAAATGTCCCTAACTAAACAGGAAGTAAAAAAAAAAGGAACAAAGGTGTAATGGTTTATAAATCTTAATTTTTCATACAGAATTACAATAATTCACTTACATGAGAACCAGTTTGAGAACAAAATTTTACGTACATTACAAGACATAAAAGTAAATCTAGTAAAAAAAAAACTTATAAGATGTGGGTAGGTGTGAATCTTGTTTAAAAGCTTATTTATAACGTTGGAGATTGGAACTTGGTGGTACTTAACATTCAAAGTCACCCTAACGATGACCAAAGTAAAAAACTAATGCCTATCTACAAAGGTTCGTTTAAAGTGAATAACATTTGGGGTCACGATAGATACCTATTAAGTAGCTGGTATGCGAGTTATGATCTTCGAAACGATTTATTGAAATAGCAGACGTGGAAAATATGATAGCTTTCAGACTAAAATTAGACCGGATGTTATCGATAAGTTGTATTTAGATCCTGTTGTGGTATAACTGGTGTCTGTAGTGAATTGGCTTTGAACATGGATATGTGTTTCCGGTGTTTAGACAATATTAGTTCATACTGACCGGCGATGGAACTGTTGTGGATAATAGTCTGGGTACCGGTGATATGGATTCATGTCATTGTGTTCAGCTGTACAAAATGATTTTGTTTTGTTGAGGAGTCTTTTATCTGCTAACCGACGATGGAATAGCAGAGTGAAGGGCACTCAGCCAAATTAATTGAGGAGTCCCTCAGCTGCTGGTCGACGATGAGATAGCAGGGTGAGGGGCACTCAGCCAAATTAGTCAATGAGAATGTTTTATGTCTGGTGGTAATATGCAACTAGGGTTGGCCAAAGGCATCGCCTAGGGAAAATGGGAAAATCACCATTCATAAAATATTATTACAGTTTTGGATAAGTTAAGATTTCAGTAATATAACTTCATATCATTTTGTACAGTTGAGGTTGAGGTTGAGGAGTCCTTCATCTGCTGGCCGGTGATGGAATAGCAGGGTGAGGGGCACTCAGCCAAATGAATTGAGGAGTTTTTCATCTGCTGGCCGTTGATGGAATAGCAGAATGAAAGGCCCTCAGCTAAAGTAATCAATGGTGATGTGTGATGTTTTATGTTTTGTGGTGATAATGCAACTAGGGTTGGCCAAAGGCATCACCTAGGGAAAATCACAATTGATAAAATATTATTTCATACTGGCCGCCGATGGAACAATTTTTAGATAAGTTCAGATGTCAGTAAACTAAATTCATGTTAATTTGTACATTTCAGGTTTCAATCTTTCAACTGTCGGCTGTTGATGGAATGGCAGCGTGAAGGGCACTCAGCTAGATTAATCAATGATGTCTAATGCTACTACTTCAAACATTATAAGTGCCACTGATAGGTTAACTTTTGGCTAAGTTTCATTGAACACTATGTGGGGACTAATATAAAGAAAATGTACAAACTGTAACCTAACACTGTGAAAGGGAATTTAACTGGTTAATGTTTTCAGTTTTCGCATCAGACTATGACGCTATCCAGGGACGGATGCGTGCGCAGGATGGCCGGATGTTATCGCCACGGCGCCAAAGCTCGGTTTTTAACAAAGAAACGCTGCAGCTTCGTAAACAAGTTACGTCACTGGCCACGTCACCCGCCCGGCGCGCCGCCTTTATAAGCAGATGGCGCGCACAGCAGGGGTCATTCGCTTGCCTGCGCTCAGACCGAACGGAGTACTGAGGCGAACTACTAGTTTTCCTTTGCTGTCGTATAATTAAAGTAGTCGTTTTATAATTATCTATGGGATGGGAAATTGTATAATTTGTCATTTACTTACGCAGATTGGTTGACGTATTGGTGACTGGTTATGGGTTTTGATTATTATACAAATGTGGAATTCGATGACGTGTTCTGATTAAGTGAGACTACCCTTCATGACTATCTAACCATGTATGCTCTTTCAAATGTTCAGCACTTGATTCTAAAAACATAACCCCAGTTAGTCTTTCACGTGCCACGTTTTAGTATTACCAACTATGTATGTTCGCAGTTTCATTAAAATCTGTGGGTTGGTTATCCAGATGAGCGGGAACAAACCCTCCTTCCCGAACACACACTCAGAAAATGTTTGCATTAAAAATTTTAGTATGATCATTGTTATCGGTGCAAAATAATGTGGTTGGTAAAGCCAAACAAAACTTTGAAAAATTAAAGATTTTAATCGCGGACAGAAAAAGCTAGAATGCTGTCAAGGCGCGCGTGTCGTGTGCGGGGCTCGCATTGATGACCACGACTATTAAACGGCAACTTTTTAAAAACTGCAGTGTACCGAGCTTCCCCGCGCGCCCTTCGACACCCCTCACGTGCCCTGGCGCATTCTAGTATGCACTTTACATTAGACCAAAAAATATTAGTTTTTTTATAATTAAATAGACACAATTTATTTTGCGTCGCTAACACGCCCCACCCTAGTGCTGCTAGCAGCACTCTTCAACTAAGGCGATTCGAGCGACGCGTGCAGCTGATCGGGTAAGTACACCATTCATTGTTTTTACTTTTATCATTCTCACACGTTTATCTTTTCCAGGGCATACTTCTTGTATCAAGCCTCTTGGCCACTTATTCCTGGGCCCATTTGGATCGACTACATATACCAGATCACCCACTTGCAGGGGTCTTTGTTCTTGGTTCCATTTTTTTCTAGGTATCAGATCAGGTAGCACTTCTTTAACCCATCTGTTCCAGAACATGTCCGCCAGTCGCTGAGATGTTCGCCATTGTTTTCTTAGGTACAGGTCAGAATCATCAAATTTACCTATCTGCGGTGAATCTAAAGACGTCCCAAGTAAAAAATGTTTCGGTGTGAGTGTCTCAGCGGTTCCAGGTTCTACAGACACATGGGTGAGCGGGCGGCTATTAACAATGTTCTCGACTTCAGCTAGCATAGTGATCAGCACCTCTTCGCGCGGAAACCTCTCTTTCAGGACGACTCGTAGGGAGGTCTTGACACTGCGGATGAGGCGTTCCCAAGCCCCACCCCAGTGTGGGCTTGCAGGCGGAATGAATGTCCATTTAGTGCCATGATTCTCAGCCTCATTTGTCAGTTCGTTCTCGTCTAATTCTTGTACAGATCTTTTCAGCTCGGCATGCGCACCTCGTAGATTGGTGCCGTTATCGGAAAACAGCTGTTGCGGCCATCCTCGCCGTGCGGCCATGCGGCGCAGCGCCATGATGAAGGAATCAGTACTCAGCGTGGCAACTATTTCTATATGAATGGCTCTCACAGTGAGACACGTAAACAGTACTCCATATCTTTGTTCGTGTCGTCTTCCAACAGTGACCCCCAACGGGCCGAACAGATCAACTCCACAAAAGGTGAATGGACGTTGATGGTGAGCCATTCTAGCATAAGGTAAGTCACCAATTCTTGGTATTTCCGGTTTACATTTTCTCAGTCTACATATCATACATTTTTTTACAACATTTTTCACAGTAGGTCGTAATTTTATTACCCAATATTTTTGTTTAATCTCATTAACTGCCATTTCTTGGTTTCCATGCGCAGCGTTGACATGGTAATGTCTCACTATCAAACGAGTAATATAATTTTGTCCATCTAAAATTGCAGGTCTCTTCACTTCGGGCAGCACGTCGGCAGCAGCATCGATCCGGCCGCCAGCACGCAGCACTCCGTGACCATCAAGGTAAGGTGATAAGGTAAGTAGTTTACTCGTAGTAGGTATTGCCATAGAATTTTTCAGCAGCGTGATTTCTTCAGTGAATGACTGGGTTTGCGAGTATTGTAGAAGTAATCGCTCGGCCTTCTCCATTACGTCATCATTCAGATTGTAGGTAAGTTGTTTTGGTCCAAACTTACGATTTATGGCCTCAAGTCCCTTGTCAACAAAGGTAAGTACTCGCGACGTTGCTCGGAGTAAACGTAGCCACGAAGAAAACTTGGTAGGTTCAGGTACAGGTAAGTCATAATTTTGTATGTTTACAACATTTACAGCTTCTAATTGTGTTTCTTTGTTCACAGGTTCCAGGACATCGAGCGGCCACTGATCACATTCCTCTTGTAAAAAATTAGGGCCATTTAACCATTCATTTTGTAGCACTGAGCAGTCATAACTTTCTCTCGTTGCGATGTCGGCGACGTTTAGTTTAGTCGGAACATATCGCCATTCATTTATTTTTGTCAGCTCGTCTATTTCGCCCAAGCGGTTCGCTACGTAAGTTTTGTAGCTGCGACAATCATTGCGAATCCATTGTAGTACGGTAGTTGAGTCGCTCCAGAATATTCGCTGCTCGGCGGTCATCGTGTGTTCTTTAGCTATCGTGTCAGCTAGTCTGGCTGCCAACACAGCGGCCTGTAATTCTAGACGCGGTACTGTGATTGGTTTCGTTCCCGCTACACGGCATTTGCTCGCAATAAATGCTACTCGAGCCTTAAACCGGTTATCTATCCACCGCCAGTAGGCTACAGCGCAAAACGCTTTTGTAGACGCATCACAAAATATATGCATCTGTAGGTTCATATAACCAGTTCTAGTAGGGAGCGCTTGCTTGTTGTTATACATAGACGGCGTAGCACTCGTAGAAGTCGTAGCACCGTCCTGGTCCGCTACGAGCGTAGCACTTTCTATATGCGGTTGCTTGAGGTGCGACTGCGACGGCAGGTAAGTTTCACTCTCCGTCTCGCTCACAGATGTAGCTGCCAGATAATACCTAGGCAATCTTACATCATTATCATCATAGTTGGATGGACTGACCTTGTCGCTGCTCAAGAGGAAAGTAGAATGGTTCTCGTGCACTGAGGTGAGTGCATGTGGTACCTTGCCGTGCAGGCACCAGCCCAGCGGCGTGCGGGTGGCACAAGGCTCGCTCGGCCCGCCCGCGATCACTTCCAAAGGTAAGAGTAACTGAAAATTGTCTTGTCCAATTAGCACTTCCGGTTTGGTAAGACCGGAACTCAGTTCACCACTTAGTTTGTGTAAGTATTTAAAGTTTTCACAATTCACTGCAGTTAAGTCTTGTTTAGGTAAACTTAGTCCATTAACACTGCGTACACTAATGTTAAATTTATCGCCTTTTTTGTTAGATAAATTCAAGTCCAATAGTTCCGTGTCACACAACATTTCCGTATTGTCCCAAGCACCGCGCACTCGCATCGTTAACTTGCGGCCGCGCAAACCCGCGCGGGTCGCTAGTTCCGCGCTTATCATAGATACGGTGGAGCCGTCATCTAGCAACGCACAGCTGTCGAATGTTCCATTGGGGCCGTTAATCACAATAGGTACCACTTTTAATAGCACTGAACAGTTCCGGATGGTGTTTATGTGATTGATAGTTTCCACTTGGGATTCAGTCTCTGTCGTTGCCGGTGGTGGTTGCACGGCGGCGGGGGCACTGGTGTTTTGTCGCGAGTTCGAGGGGTAATGCAGGAGGCGGTGGTGAGAGTCACCGCACCCGTCGACGTCACAGGCAGCGGCCGGGCAGGTTTGCCGGTCGTGCTGGGCTAGTAGGCACTTGAAGCATACACCTGCGCGCTTCACATAGGACCAGCGGTCTTTACGCAATGACCTTTTGAACTTTTTGCAGTCTGTTAGTTTATGTGAAGATGACTCACGACAAAAACGGCACTTTATATCACTTTGTTTACATTGTTCAGCTTGCACTAAAACAGTCTGATCTTGATTAGAGTTATTTTCACTATGTTTACGTTTATTGTCCCATCGTACGTTTATTAGGCTAGCACTGCATGTAGATATTTTTATAGCTTCTTCGCTTAGAAATTCCGATAGTATATCTAGTCTAGCCTTCTTACGTTCGGTTATAAGTGGGTAACTATAGTCCGCCCACTTAGACAATAGCACTGTAGGTAGTTTAGCTAGCACTATGTTCACAACTCCAACTCCGTGGAGGTATTCTTCACGTTTTAGTTCACGTACCGATGCCACATAGTTTTTTATTTTTACTGAAAATGTCACTATGTCCTTATGATATTCCTGTGGCAAGGGATTAAGTTTTTTAACATCACTTAAAATTCTCGATATAATAACATCCGGGTTTCCGTACTGCAGCTCGAGAGTGGACATCACAATGTCGGGCGATGTAGTGCTTATCAGCAGCGCTGATACTGCCTCCTTAGCGGAGCCTCGTAGGCACTTACGTAGCCTCCATAAGTTTTCCTTTTCACTAAAGTTGCATATGTTAGTGGATTCCTCATATGCGTTCTTGAACGATAGCCATTCCATAGGGTCACCAAAAAATAAAGGTAGTTCTTTTGGTGTGCTGATGCGGCTAAGTAGATTGGCGCTGTGGCTGGTGGATGCAGTAGACGCAACCAAGTCCCTCAGTGCGCTGGCCAATTGCTGAACTGGACCGTTAGTGCCGTCGACATCCGGCGGCGGAAACAGTGAGCCTTTAAGTGTACCATGATCGTAGGCCTTCTGTTTCTCCAGTTCCTGCTGGCTGCGCTCGAGCCACTGCTCAATATCCTTGCCATCACGTTGACTATCGGACTCCGATGTGTGTGGACTGTATTGTTCGTCAACAGCTGCCAAATCAGCTGCTAACTTTTTGTCGACTAATTCCATTTGAATGCGAGCCTTTTCTTTTGCAGCTTCCAACTCAAGCTTTTTCTTCTGTGCCAGTTTCGCAGATGATGAAGATGATTTTCTAGTTTTTATTGATTTCGATATTTCGGACGGAACGGTAAGTATTTCTTTATGTAGTTTTACACTCTCAGCACTAGTTCCCGGTTTTCCTTTATCGATCACTTGTAAATTCACTTCACTTTGTTCCATTTTGTTCTGCGTTTTTTTGTCCTTTAGTTGACTTTCATTACGCGACGTACTGCGGGTGTTCACCATCTTTTTACTTTGCGGAGGCGTTTGGAACATTAAAGATCCGGCTGAAGGACCAATGTTATCGGTGCAAAATAATGTGGTTGGTAAAGCCAAACAAACTTTGAAAAATTAATGATTTTAATCGCGGACAGAAAAAGCTAGAATGCTGTCAAGGCGCGCGTGTCGTGTGCGGGGCTCGCATTGATGACCACGACTATTAAACGGCAACTTTTTAAAAACTGCAGTGTACCGAGCTTCCCCGCGCGCCCTTCGACACCCCTCACGTGCCCTGGCGCATTCTAGTATGCACTTTACATTAGACCAAAAAATATTAGTTTTTTTATAATTAAATAGACACAATTTATTTTGCGTCGCTAACAATCATCACAAAAGCAAATCTATAATATTGCCATTTAATTTAATTTTAATATTGTAATCAAAGTGAGCACGAGTCCACTAGGTGAAACTCCCCGCGATTTTAAGCCACTTTTTTTTTTTTTTTTTTTTTATTGTATGATAGCTAGACGTTTGACTGCCATCTCACCTGATGTAAAGTGAAGATGCAGTCTAAGGTGGAGCACGCTTAGCTATAATCCACTTATTCACTCTTGACTTAAAAATTCCTAAGTTGTATCGTTCCGGAAATACCGACGACGGTAAAGTGTTCCACTCCTTGGCAGTTTGCACCAGGAAAGTGGAAGCAAAGCGCTTTGTGCGATAATGAGGGATTTCTACCATATAGGGGGGACATGTGTCTTTTACATCTCTCAAAAAACAATTGTATTAACATTAACTAGACGCTAAATTAAATAATTAACAACTTCGCCATAGCTATGCTGATTTCGACTCGGATGACATGATCATTATCAGGATTACCGGATTATCTGCGATGTGACAGTGTCTCATAAGCGCCCACAATAAACGTACCTACATACATCTTATGTATCACTATAACGTATAGCTCCTAACTTTGGCAGTTCGGATAAACTTGCAGAACTTCTAAAGGTGTCTACACACCAAAAGCCGCCGGCCCGCCGGCCTTACCCGGCGGGTTTGGTCAAACAAGCCAAGGCAAGTTTGGTGTGTAGACCTTAAACTGTGCACCAACCGACAGACAGCTTTATTAATTTAGACAACTTTTTGTCTGCAAATCCTAAGTAGAAACAGAAAGCAAAAACAATGAAATTAATGGTTTCAATTCTGTCGATGGATTAGTTGCGACTTGGGCTAAGCAACTACGCTTTGAGTTTTTGTGTAAGTGCTGTTTTGTTACTTATTGATATTTTTTAATTTAGGTACACTGGTTGATTTTGATTTGTTGATTGTATGATGGGAATGACCGCGCCATAAAATGGAAAGGTTCCACCCGGTCGTGCACTACATACATACATTTGCATTATGTAGTTTTAAGTTAAACTAATTAAGGGTTGGTTGGCTTGAAGTTTCAAACGCGATTAGCATAATTGCAGCGCTCTTAATTGATATTTGATTAAGTTTAAAACGATTCAGATAGTTATGCTAATAATACTGGGAAGTTTTACTTACATACGTACAGCGACCGACACCTTTAAGTAACACCAAGGTATAATTAATTATAATTAATTCAATAGGATTTACGCGAGTCCAATTTTGGTCAGTGCCCCCACATCACGTGTGTCACAAAATTACAAACGGAAGCGTAAGAGTGTTGTCGATACTCCCAAATAACAAAACTACGGAACGATTCACTTCTCTCTGCACGCTCTCACTTCGACACGAGTTTCGCCTCACTTACGGTTACGTTGACATTTTTACTCGCCATGGATCTCACGCGGGTGGCGCTATACGTTCGACCGCTGTAGTCTTTTGTTCTCATATAAATTTAAATTGAAGTTGGTAATAAACGGTATAATTAATAAAGTATATAAGAAGTTTATCACCTATCTGGTTTCCGCATAGTACAAGCTTGTGACCTCAAAATTAACATAAGACAAATGAAAAAACAAATAGAGCATTTTTCTCTAGGTGATCGGCATTCCCCCATCTTCCTCTAATGTTCATTTGAATTAAGAAAAATCTTTTATCTTCAATATCTGTGTGTTTAACCAGTTCAACTAGTTTATAAAGAGCTCTAGTAAATTATTTTATAACAAGTTATACAAGATAACAACTTTAGTACCCTTGATATCACAATGTGGATAAATCCACTTCATAAAAAGTACCTACATCTTACTGATAACTGACAGACAGACTATCATTAATTACAAATTATCCAGAAAATTAGTCTGATTGTCTGGAATAAATATTTTGTCATTTAGAAATTATGCCTTACTTACCTACAAAATAAATATACCGAAGTCGTAATTTTAACAATTGCGATGCTTTAAATATTCCAGGCATGCTACAAGGCCAATGAATTCCATGATATAGATAAAATAAATAACTGACTGAGATTTCTCATAAATATCTACAATTTCTTTACTTACCTGGGTGAATCAACTTTTAAGGCACTCCTTTTGTGTCCCTGTCATGCAAATAGCAATAAAATCTGTATTTCTTTTTAAAATGCGGTTATCTTGATGTTAACGTAAACTTAGATCCTTTGCTAACATGCTAGTTTTCTTTTTTTTACAGTTTATAGAAAAAAAAATAGGTTTTATTATGGTAACTCAGTAGAGAATAAGCAATATCCATACAAAAAACATGTGTCCCCAGGCCTAGGTGACGAAACAATATAAGACGTTTCTCAAAAACAATGTATGAAAGCACAGCATTTTCACCGAATATTATGATTTAGAAAAGGATAAGCTTACGTTAAATGTTAACATTTATAAAAGTTTCACAAATTATATATTATTCATGCATCTAAACTTTTGTCCTAAACTTTGTTCAAAACAGCAGCTCTACAGAGTTACCGATAAAAATTCATGACCGTTATCAAGAGATGGTGCCTAGATTGGTGTCATCTAAGGCGATTATTGTCTAATATTTTGTTGGTATGATCCGACAAACCCTACCTTGATTTACCCGGCCCTCAGCCTGCAGTAAGATCTCAGCGGGTGCGCGTGGGTTTATTGTCGCTCTACAGCGTTGCCGCGGGAATCTTGGTAAGTTTTTAAGAGATTTGAATTTTATTAGGTCAGTATGATGCTTATGATGTCTGATTTCAAGGTCATGACAAAATATTTGGTGATTTTAAGCTGTGGAATTAATTATGATTTTTTTTATTGAAATTTTCCCCATCGTTACCGATAACGCTGGATAAATTTTCTCTAGAGTTACTGATAACGCCAGAGAATGTAAGGAAAATAGACATTGCAAGTTGGCATTAATGGATTGTGTGGATGATATTCTGCGTCTTACTTAGGTTTCTAAGATATCAATAGGTATAGTTAATTTTTTTCATGGTTTGTGCAACATTAAAAATGCCACTTAATGCAGCAGAAAAACCTAAGTGCTTTTAAAAAAGAGTCAAAACTAAGTAATATAGAAAAGAACCGATGAAGAAACGAAGAAAAAACACTGAGCTCTATACCATAAAACAAAAAGATTAGCAAAAGATCTAAAGAAAAACATAACGCGAACGTGATATGGAAGGTACGAAAACGACACTCCAAAGAACTAAACTAGGCTATTCGTTGAGTGTGATCGGACTCCGATGGCGCAGTTAGTAGCGTAGATCCGTATCAAGGGGAAGGTCGCAGGTTTAAGTCCCGCTCGGAGAATAACTTTTGGGACATTATATTTGACTGTTAAGAGATAGTCACCACAGGCACCTAGAATGATACGCCTAGAACCGACACCAGATTAAACAATTTGGAAGAATTTAATGAAACTCTGGTTAGTGTGAGTCTGGTTTATGGATACGTCACTGCAATTGAGATACCCACCACTGCGATCAAGAAACCTAACGTTGGTTTGGATTTCGGTGTTGGATCTCTTGACCCACGAACCAACCCACAAACCAATATTAAGCGGCCAACCACCACGATTAAGAACCTTACCACCGCGATCAAGAGACCGACAAAGAACAGATACAGAACCACGAGCACTAGCTATCCCACTAAATCAAAGTTACAAAGTTCTGAGCGGTGCTATAAAGGAAACCTATAAAAGTCTAGGAAAGAACGAGAGGTAACAAATAAGATTTTCTCAACTGTAGAAGTACTTACAGGATTCACGAATGAAAAAAAAGATAGTTAAGGAGACATTAGGTATTGACAAAATTGTTAAAAGAAAGGACTGTACAAATAAAAACACTAGTTAGAAGAAGAAAATAAAAGATTTTTATCTAAGATATTATGTATCACGTGCTAGGCAACAAAGAAACGCTGACAAAAGCAGTAGTAAAGAAACGAAAAAGATCAATGCTGGATTCGATGAAAAATCTATTCAAAACTTTTGTTAAAGAGAATGCTGGTCTGATCACCGTTGGGTTGTTCGAGCAGTGACACCAACACAGTAATTAAAACTATTGTTGTTGAAATACTGATATATTTAAGATACTGGTCGACAACATTGTTCCTGATTATGGAAGCTTTGATGATTCAAAATTCTCAGGCGTTACTATTTTTATCTGGCGTTACTCGAATGTCCCTCAACTTTTATTATGTCTTTTGAAGATAACTATCATAGTCATTAAATTTGTTTATAAAAAAGGTTTAGATGGAAGTCTCCAAGACTCATGTCTATTGTAGAAATAAGAAATGTATGTCTGATTGTGCTATGTTGTGATTTATCCTAAAGTTAAGCATTGAAAAATTAGCAAAGTAACGCAGTGGACCTAGAATTGTCTCTATTTCATAGGTTAGCTATAAAAAAACATAATGAACAAGTTAGAAAGACTGAATTATAGTATGAATAAATGATTTAAATGATTATTTTTCTAATTTTTTCGTTTAAATTAATGTTTTGGCATTAGAAAGAAGTAACGCAATGGATATTTATGAGGCACACTCCTCAGTTTTTCTAAAAAAACTCGTTTAAATTAGCTTAAATGTCGTGCCCCGCTGCAAAACCTAAAAATAGATAAACTTGAGCAAATGTTAACATTATAGTTTCATAATTATTCGATAATTTATTTTTTATTTTTTGTTGTTCAAAATGTCGTCAAAGGAGTGCCTTAAAAGTTGATTCACCCACCTACTTGCTTTACAATACCCTAAATTCTACTGGGTTCTAATAAGAGCTCTGAAACAATAATGGTGTTGATTCTGTTGTTGCATTATCCTAAACTAATTTAATCTGACAGTACTAAAATTATAGCCATCCTTGTCATTTCGGTCCTTTAGAAAGAGACGGCTTTATTTTTAGTGCTGTCAAATTAGGAAAACTAAACAACAGAATTGACACCAATGTGTTACAATTTATCTAGTGTATCATTCCATATCATTTGACAGTTTCCTTTTTCTTGCTCTGCTCATATTTAATAGCCCTGCCCACTTGATACAGGCTAGTGCAAGCCACAAACACATTCACAGCAAAGAGGCTGTAGTTTTTCGGGATGATCACAAGAGAGTACCGGGACCAAATGATGCCAGTCGCCGCTAAAGACACGGACTGGGGAATGGATAAGGTCTCGATAGGCCGATTCAAGTCACCCAATCCAGCCAACACCAAACTCTGAAAGTGTTATGTACTTGAGAATATGGAGCACCGTGATTTTGACAAAATGCATGGTTATGTCAGACAAACAGATTTTATTAATATGGTGATAACTCGGTTATTTGTTTAGTGTAGTGGTATTTTAAAGTAAAGTGAATTGTACATGCTGAGTTTAAAGAAACGTTTCAATTTTTTAAACATTGTGCTGTGTGAATATAAAAAATGTGCTATTTCGAACTAGGTATAATCATCTCTGTGCCAAATTTCATCCAGATCCGTTCAGCCGTTCTGGAGTTATTAAAAAACAATCATCCAAACTTTCTCATTTATGATATTAGTGGGATAGTTCACAAGCGCTACTCTTGCCAGAATCCTACTAATAATAGAAACGCGATATGGATAAATAAATAAATAATGCTGGACAATCCACACAGCACCATCTAGCCCCAAAGTAAGCTACTTAAAGCTTGTGTTATGGGTACTAGATGACTGATATATTTAATACTATATACTTACATAGATAGATATTTTTTATTATTCATAGAAAACACCCAGACCGACGGAACAAATTTCTGCAGTTCGTACACAAATTTGTTCCGAGGCGGGAATCGAACCCGCAACCTCTTGCATCGCAGGCGGACTCTCGCCCGCTGCACCATCGTGAGGTCGTCAATGGATGGATGAATGGATGGATGAATGTTTGATACTCTCATGCCAAAACGGTTGAATGGATTTGGATGAAACTTGGCAGAGAGATAGATTATAGTGTGGAATAGCGCATCAGCTAATTTTTTCCCGTGTGAATACCGGTATTTAATTCTGCGCGGGTAAAACCGCGGGGCGCAACCAGTAGTGGAATAATAAAGAGGCACATGTATTACACTATTCTGGCTTGATGAAACAAAAAATTAAATGGAAACCATATTAATAAGAAATTATGTGAATACAAACACAATCAGGTAAGTAGTAGTAAGTACAAATAGGAATTGATATTTTATTTAAAAAATGTTTTTATTGATGATTTTACTATGATGTTCATGCACTTTTACAATGATAAGCAATGATTTCAAAAGGCTTCCCAGATTGTGTTATCCCTTCCTGGGCAGTTCGTACAATTCCTAATTTGTACAACGATATCGAGTCTTTATTCGATCAATATATTTTTTTCCTATTTCATACAATTACTAATTCGTACAAAGTACTGATTAGTGCAAAATTGATTTTTTCCTATTTCGTGCAATGCCTAATTGGTGCAGTTATAGGCGTGAAAAACTAATTTTAAAGAAAAGAAAGAGGAAATATATTCATCTACGAAAACGTATAAATTATATTGTAGAAGATCTAGTGGTGAAAAAAAACAACGATTATGAATTGCGAAAACGTATAAATTATATTGTAGAAGATCTAGTGGTGAAAAAAAACAACGATTATGAATTGCTTAGAGCTTTTGCGAAACTTGCCCTATGAGTCCGATTATCAAAGAAATTATGAAAACTATGATGTGGAAGACAGTTGATTCTAGCGACACTGAAATTGATCAACAGGATCCTATTTGCACGAAATCAGAATTATTGAAATTATTAGAAAGTTAGATTAATCCTTAAAATATTAATTTGAGATTTAAGTTAAAATATTTGAGTTCAAACAGGGTTTAATTTTGTCATAAAAATAAAAGGTCTTATTTTTTAGAAATAGTGTAAATAAATTTTTATTAGTACTTCAATACTTTATCTTTTTTTTTTCATTAATATACACGTGAAACTCTTCCTTGCTCTGAGTCAAACTCCGATTTTATTGGTTCTTATCAAACACATCCCTCGCTATGCATCTTCGCACCACTGGTGGAAACTTAGCCTAAAAGTACTGAGAGTACAGAACTTTATTGGAGATCATCTACTCATTATCATATTGAATAATTAGTTGTTATGATGACCTGGTACGTAAGTCAAGTTGTTATGATGACCTGGTACATAAGTCAAGTTGTTATGATGACCTGGTACATAAGTCATAAACAAGATTTAGAGATCATTAGATTCAAAACTACCTACTTCTATTGTAGTTCTGCACTCCTGTTACAAGAACAAGGTATTTACTACAAAGTAGTTTTGTATGATTCGAATTATATTTCAATCAATGCCTTTTATTTGAACTTTCTATATTAAATAATCTCCTGGTACTTTACAATACGAATTTGCGAAACGTTCGTACTACACAGTAAGACAGTCAAGTAAACTGTTGCGAAATAATTCTTACGGTTATTGATGCTAGATAAAGTGTATAAAAGACCAGCAACAACCTCTATTTCAAGCTTAAGGTTATTGTATGAATTCATGACAAAAATTATGTGAATCAGGATTTTTTATCGATTGTACAAATTAGGAATTGTATGAACTGCCCAGGAACGGTGTTATCAGCCATAATCAGACAGAATTGTAACCAAATACTACTTAAGAAATATAACTAGGAAGGTAGTACAAGTACAGTAGATTTAGAACTAGTGTTTTTTTAAGACATCCTACTCGAACATCATAAAACTGACGAATATAAGTGGTTACTTTTGACGATATTAGATAAATAGGTAGGCACCTAGGTCTTGTTGTTATCGTTGGCCTCAAACGAGGCTAAGAATATAAATAGAGTGACCTTGACAAACAAACACGTCCGCATTAACCACTTACCCATTTGAATGCAGGAGCCCAGAAGAAAATTGTTTTAGGACCTGCAAGAAGAAAAAAATACGGTAATCTTTACCCATTGGCAGATGATGAACATAATGATCATAGAAAACCTTACCAGCTTCATGTTCCCATAGTGGACGCAGTTTGGAAGGTACAAACTTATCAGCAGCGCCGATTAGGGATTTGTATAAACGAGCAGACATTTTTGCAGGGACTTATAATTTCGAATGGAAATGGGGATTGGAAGGGTGGCGGTTACAAGGCACTAGTATTTACATGAATGTTTTGAATTGAACAAGATATAAATAACTTAACACACGACCAACCACTCGACGAATCGGCTCAAACGCTCAAAGAGAAGAGAATGTAAAACTACGAGAAGAGGCGGGCGGGACTTAGTAAAGAGCCAATGGGATCCTTTTACATGGCACTTCAATACCAACACAACGAATATGTACGTCAAACAACAACAGTTTTACCAACTTATGAGCCTATATAGTGCTGCGCGATGGCACTCGCTTTTATATCGATATCGATAAAATATGCGAGATCAAAATCGAGGTTTTTTTGTAATCCATTTATTGACTGAATCCACGTTTAATTACAACCTAGGTCCTGAAGTCCTAGGTTGCACTTAAATATGGATCTGATTTGAAATTTATTAAAATCTTTTTGCATTAGTACATATAATTTTTGTACATATACCTATTCAATTTATGAATTTGTTTTTTCATTTTATTACACAGATCAGTGGTATAAAAAATAAATTAATGTCAATCAGGCACCAACGTTATTCTTTTAAAATAGTTTGAAATCAACGCTGAAAATCCTATTTCTAGGGTAATATCTTGACGCATTAAATGGTCCTTGGGTGTGTAGTAGGCATGTGTAAAATATGGAATTTCTATGCTCTCTGAAATACTCTGTATTTTGACAAAGATGTTGAAGTTTGAACTGTTCCGAATTTTGAACGAAACAGAAGTCAAGTCGGAAACAAACATGGCGCCGGCGCGATAGGCGATAAGAAGTGAGCCTGAGTCGTGAATAAAATCAAGAAAGAATACAATGTAATCTTCTTTCTGTACTTTATTTCTCTTTTTGTTAAGTGTTAAGTGTGTTTATTTTCGTCTGTTTCTTCAATTTGTTTTATTTCGTGTTTGACTTATGTTCTGAACATGGGGACCAGCACAATGGGCAGCGATTTGCATTCTGATAAACAAGACAAACTCCTCAAGTTGCAAGCTCGAAAAAAAGAACTGGAGCTCGTGCTTGCTAATAAAAACGAGGAGCTTTACAAACTATGTGTTCAGGAAGTGCAGCTTACGGGCATAATGCCTCCGGAAGCACCGTTGAGCCCAGAAGTGCCACAAAGAGAAAGACTGGGCAGTTTACGCAGTGAAAACAGATCAACAGACGGCAATGACGTACACGATGGTTCTGATAACTCTTCCAGGCGCTTCCGAGCTGGCCCAATGCACGATTCGGAACAAAATCTGCGCAAAAATCTTTCTCACAGGTTGTCTACACCGTCTATATCGGGCATGTCAACAAAGAGCCATCCTAGATTCATACGGCGACCAGAAACAAGCTGCTCAAACTTCTTTCCATCGCCTCCTCAAGAACGTAATACTGATACATTTTCGATGCATACATCACACACATACCCTGAACTGGCTGGTCGTCATGAGACTGTTAATGAAAATACTCCCACTGATATTCATCCAGGCACCTATTCCAGACAGCACACTATGACAACTGAGTATATGAATAAGATTTATTATAATACCAATGCCCCGGAGGCCCAGCGCGTGTCACGGCTGCGCGAGACTCACTTTAGCTCAAGTCACCCTGACATAACCACAAATTACAACCATGGAAGTGTTGCACCACATAACCAACAGAATGGAATGCGTAACACACCTTTACTGTACCAGTATGCTTCACATCTGAAGGCTCAAAGCCAACATTTAGGTGGTCTACCCCATCATCAGCAAATGCAGGCTCAGACTAAACGGAGACCAGACAGTGTCCGTAGACATACTTTACAAAGAACTCAAACTTACCACTTGACTTCCCACAGTGACTATAACCAGCATTTAGAGAACATGACGGATGGCTACAGGCCTCCATTACCGGTTTATCAACATCGATCTCAAACAGATATCCAGGAGCCTCCTCATATTGTAGAACGGGCTGTGCCTCTGCGAGAACATAATAGTATTCGTCATCCAATGCATTTACAGCTTCAAGTATCAACTGATGACTACAGCATTGAGAGAAGAGGATACCCAGATGCAATGAGTCCAGTTAGTATGAAGTCTGGTTACTCTAACTTTGATTCTGTCAGCATGAACAAGTTTTCTCCACTCTCACAAAATGAGATGAAAGTGAAAGAGAAGCAATGGTATGAGACATCCTTAGATTCACCAACAAAATCAGATGCATCTCTTTTGAAGAAAAGTTCAAGTCTTAAACGTACACCCAGCATAGGTAATTCACAAGCCTATGAAGTAATGATATCTACTGGACGACATTCTGCATTGCAGAGTCCTAATCAGATACTCCACAGTCCTCACCAAGTACTTCTTAGCCCTCATCAACTGCCAAATGGTCCTCACCAAATGCCACACAGTCCTCACCATGTGCCACACAGTCCTCACCAAGTGCCTCAGAGTCCTCATAGCCCAAGACAAGTGCCACAAAGCCCGGTTATGTCTCCTAGTGGTGTTTCACTTGATTCACCAAAAAACCACACAGTCATTGAGCAGGGTAAATGTATACCCTACAGAGAAGAGACAAAGCCTTTCGAGATGTCAGATTTCTACAAATACTCAACAAAGTTCAGGCAACCTACAAGACCAGCCACAAACCCGGCACCTAGTGTCCATCCATACAATAAACTGCCAATGGAATTACCGCAGTATGCTCAAGGCCACTGGCAAGGACAAAACAACTGATTGATATTGGATTTGTGTGCTTCTTAATTTTACATAATATATTATTTATTACTTACTCTGTTCAACTAAAAGAAATGTAAATAATGAGGAACAATATTACCCTTTTTTTAACAGGTTTCTTTTAGTTGAACGGACTATGTTCTTAGCCATAATTAAGGTCAAGTTTGCCCTATTAGAGCATGTTCTGCTATAGTCTGATTTGTACCTGTGTTCAATCATAGACTGAGTGGGTATGATTACACTGTACCAATTTATGCTCTTAATGTACAGCCATGAAGTGATGAAACATGCAAAGGTGCAATACAAAAATTAAAATTATGCACATTGATGACAGAAACGCGAAAAGAGCTACATAGACAGCAAAACGCAAAACCAGAATTGGAGTTCTGGTTTTGCGTTTTTTATTCTAGGGAAGATGACTGAAATGGATTACTTCAGTTGTGTTGCTGTATGCTTGACACTTTACTAGCTTATAGAATGTACTTATTATTGATCCTGCCTGTCAGATTTGGGTATAAAAAGTACTTGCCTGGTAATAGTAGTTAAAAACTAAAAGAATTACACTTGGTGTATTTTAAGATTAGGAGAAGACAGTAAAATGTTAATCTATATGAAATTATAACTTTTCAAAAAGTCTGATGGTGATATTGTAATAATATTTCTGTATTTTCCTTCTGTTTATATTTGGCCAATTATTTTAAAATCTAATTAGTTTTAACTGGCACTGTTAATTGAGGAACACATGTATAGGTACAGACAGCTGCAAAAGTAGATTAACAATATTATGTTATTCAATGCCCATTTTGTCTGGATTTTGTACAATTTACGTTTACAGATAGATTATACCCATTTTTCAAGATAAAGTTTAAAACTTTGAACATAATAAGAAAATTGAAAACATGAATGTTTATCTACTTTTGTTGCTGCTTTCATAAGCTCCCCACCGCTTAGACACTTCTTAAACCAAATATTTTCTTTCTTTTTTTGTATATTCGTAAGTTGTGAAAACTCGCCAATACTTCTTTTTGATCTTCTATACATTTTCTTAATGTATTATAACACTATAAGCTCTCTTTTTAAGTATTTTAGGAACTATTTTTCAGTTTTAAATGGTGGAATTGCCTTTTCTGTGTGATAATGTGATATTTAAGGCAGGTTTTACTATATAGGTACTCTAAACAATCTTCTGCTATGTACTGAAAGACTTATATAAACTTGCCAAGCAATATTGAGCTTAACAACTAAGTGCCTATTAACGTCCAATTACAAAATATAGCATTAAGATTATGTAAAGTAAGGTTTATAAGTTTGCCTTACTAAAGTATGTGTAACTTGTCATTAAAGGTTTATAGGTTAACCTTACTAAAGCTGGAAGGAATTTAAGAATTGGATTCGAATTCTGAATGCCTAGTTATTTATTATAGATAATGAAAAAAATCCATGAGATTTTGATTACATAGATGTCTATTTTTCGTAAATAAACAAATACCTAATTGTATTTGCCTTGAAACTATTTTATCTCGATGGTATTTTTTACCGTTGTGCTAATTAACATCATGTTTATGTATAAATCTAATAAATGTACGTCTACTAAAAATACCATGTTACTTTATTTTGGATTGAGTTGGAAGTTAGATATCTTGCAAGTCGCCACGTAGAAATGGCGAAGTTGAGATTTGAGGAAACTTTTTTTTTATTACTATTTATTATTTCAGACAACACAGTATTATGCTGCTGCATTGTTTTATGATAATAGGTTACTTATTTAGGTACCTGACGAATGTTAAAAACACTAGCAATGACCTATACCTACATAAATGTAGTAGCTTACATACCATCCGTAAATGGATGGATGTTTGCACCCACTTTTATAGGGTCGTTATTCAAAGTCAATCCCATCCGCTGTCGACAGCTGACCGTTTGCAAGCTCGTAAATCTGACTAACTACCTAACTAAGGACATGCTACAGGCCAGAGTGGAAAGGCCTATTAGCCTGGCTAAGTTAGGGTACCTACTTACCTACATTACTTAGATGTACTACTTACTGCACTAGTGAAAATGAATCCAAAGCTCAGCTTTGACACGAGCGTTTTTAGAGCCAAAGAATTGAATAGTGCCTAAGTATGTAGTAGGAAAGGAAGCCCGAACCTAAATCTATTGATAAATAGTCAAAGCCCAAATCCTAACTAACCGTAGGTACCTAGCTACATAAGGAAATACCTATGTATGGAGAATCAAAGTCAGTAAAATAGTTTTAACCAATTTTAAATAGTTTAAAATTTATTTTTAACACAATGATGAGACTAGAGTAGGTACGATAAGATTGACACAGCCAAAAAATTAACAAAAAAAAAAACTAGGACCCAGTTCCTCTTCTCTTGAATATCGTTCAGAAGCAACTGAGATGAAAGAAGAGCGAATGAACGATGCTGTGGTTAGCTGGTATTACATGGTTACCAAGCATGGTGCTGGTTCTGCATTTTCATGAAGAGAACTGGTAGAGATCGCTTCCCTGGGTTGAATCCACCACCTAGGTAGTAATCGTCACCACCTGAAATATTAAATTCTATAATGTTTGTAATGTAGGTTCTTAGATAAATGTTTGTTATGACTTGAGGAGGTGCTGGTATTTCAAAAGGCCGCCCGAATGTCTTCATTCATATGTCTGCTGTCTGCTTTTGAGGATTCCATGCTATGAAAATACACACGGTGACCCATAACTATGGTGACTGCGAATTTGCTGAACTAAGTTTGATCAGCTGGGGATTGGCAACTTTTCTCACAAGCCGTTTTGTGAAGAACTGAACAGATAGGTTACATTTTACCTACCAAATTCATTAGTTAGTCACTTCGTGTGACATTCCAAGATGTGCGTACATTTGAAGTGTAACTATTATTTTGTGCAGGCGACTGTATGTAGGGGAAGCAGGGGTAATGGCGATCATGTCGACCTCTGTGGCGCAGCGGGCGAGAGCCTGCCTGCGACGCAAGAGGTTGCGGGTTCGATTCCCGCCTTGGAACAAATTTGTGTACGATCTGCAGAAATTTGTTCCGATGGTCTGGGTGTTTTCTATGTATAATAAAAAATATCTATCTATGTAAGTATATAATGTATTAAATATATCAGTTATCTAGTACCCATAACACAAGCTTTGAATAGCTTACTGTGGGGCTAGATAGTGCTGTGTGGATTGTCCAGCATTATTTATTATTTATTTATTTATGTCGGGTAATATTGCTCACTCCAATAACATATTAAATAAGGTGCCTTAAAACACAGCGAGCATGCTGCAGCGCATGGGTTGTAATGCTTGAGCAGGCGGAGTATCTAAGCCTCAAAACTAACATAAGACAAGCAAAAAGAGCATTTTTCTCTCAGGTGATCGGCATTCCCCCATCTTCCCGTACTCACCAGATCCTCCAAGTTGTCCGTTGATGCAGCCTTCGTCCCACATGTTCACGCACCGTTTGCCTGGGTTAAATCCACCACCATTCAAGAAGTAGTCGTCACCACCTAGCAAAAGAAGTTCATGATGAGCTGATTACACGACCCTTAAGATGCGCGCAACCATGAACCTAATCTGGTGACGTAGTTTAAGGGTCACCAGAGAGTCCAGTAATCACCGAAAATCACCGGTCCAAATGACGATGAAAGCAATAGGTAACACTGTAATATTCTCCGTTTGTCCGGGCTTTACGACCACCAGGCGTAACATTTGCATCAGCAGACCATAGTAGATCTGGAGTGGGGAAAGAAACTTCCCCAAGATCTGGATGTAGGGTCTAGACTGACTGTTTCTTTCGATACAATGTCACAACCAAAACCCCAACTTAAGGCTCCGGCGACAGCGGCTCGCAATTTCGAGGTGCGATTGGCTATTATTTCATTTTATTTCATTTCGGGGAGGTTGTTTGAAAGAAAATTGCGAGCCGCTGTCGCCGGACCCTTAATGCCACTTTTGGTAGTAGACCTAAGCTTTATTTAGACGCTGAAAAAGCAGGTCGAAATAATCAAGAGGTCAATGATACATGACCTATACCTGCTTGCCTAACTCATTAAGGTCGAAGCAAACAGTTTAGGTATTTCAGGAGCCAGAGAGATAATACAAACACCTCTGAGCGAGTAAATAGCATCATGGAGGTTGTTTTCTCATGTAAATTTCAGCAAAATGGGTTAAAATGAACAAACACCGAAATTAGGGCGCCTACGCTCAGGTTTAAGCTCTATTACATCTGAGTTTGTTCTTGGGTCGCGCCTGTGAACAAAATAATAAATATTTGTTCAGGCTGTCGTAAATGGACGTTTAGGAGATTGAGTGTTTACGTTAGTGGAGTTTCATCAGGAGCAAACAAATAGGCATTTAGTGTGAGTTAGGTGCTCGTCAGAGAACATCTGTTTTTATGGAATTTTAAGGTGAGCAGGCACATCAGGCCGTCTCTCCCTCCTGAGAACCATGAGAAAAAACAAACACCATAGGGATAGAGAAGACAAAACATACAAGACAGACATAAAAGACAACCAACAAGCACACTCTTGAGTTAGTTGAGAGTCCCCCAACCAGGTATTATTTGGGGGTATCATTACCTACCTAGTAATTTAACGAGCCTACTGGCCGGAAGTTTGTTGTGGAAGTATGGATGGATGGTTGTTTAGGTCTCTTTCACGTCGGAACGGCTGAACGGATCTGGATGAAACTTGGCAGAGAGATTGATTATAGTCTGGAATAACACATAGGCTACTTTTTATCCCGTGGGAATACCGGGATTTAAAACTACGCGGTTTAAACCGCAGGGCGCTACTAGTATCTCTTAATTTAGAAATCTGTACGTCTACACCTACCATGACACTCGGGGTACTTACCTACATAAACGAATCTTTTGACATGGCATTATTAAATTTTAGGCGTTGGGTCTGCAAGAAAATAGCGTAATATAACCTAGACCTAAATACAATAAACCTAGTCTTTTCTCCGATTCCACCTACGTCACTCGGATAAAAAGTTGCTGAGTCAGCATAATGGCGTCATTAGGTTATCTTGCATGGTATCAACGATCATCTGATTAACTACCCTTACCTCATGCTTAGACTGCAAAAACAATGGATATCTATACGCGGACTAATGAACAATGAAAATGCCAAGCCAAACAGCAATCATGAATATGTTACAACTCTGCATCCATGTCACCATGACTTGCTAGATTGAGATACTAACCATTGCAGTACATCACTCCAGATGGTATCCCCCTACTTTGAATTAAAAGTCCTTCTCCGCTACTTTGAAGAGTTGGGGCTGACTGACTGGGATGAGGTTAGCAATGGGACAATACACCCCATTGCGGGACGTCAGAGCAGATCTTATTTCCCCCTTGAATTGGGTTGCTGTACGGTACTCACCAGATCCTCCAAGTTGTCCGTTGATGCAGCCTTCGTCCCACATGTTAACGCACCGCTTGCCCGGGTTGAATCCACCTCCATTCAAGAAGTAGTCATCACCACCTAGCAACAGTTAAGATGTAAAAGAGCTCTTTGTGAAGGGCTCGTACGGAGAAGTACCTACCAACTACCACCACGCTTTTTCAGGCCGCCAAGCAGCGTTGCAGTGTTCCGGTTTAACGAGTGTGTTCGCCGGTGAAATAACAGGCACATTAGGCTTAACATCTGTATGTTGATGGACGCAAGGCAGTGCGTTCTAGGGTACGTTTATATCGTACATGACCTTTGCATGCATGACCGGTACATGACTCGTGCATGAGTAATGCTTTGATGATGGTTACTACAAAACATCAGGTGGGTCATAGGCCTGTTCCACAGCAATATCATCAAATAATTTCATCATAGAGTTGTCCTAGGTAGCCATGAGTCTGTTTCTGCATTGACTTACCGGAACCACCTAGTTGTCCGTTGATACAGCCTTCATCCCACATGTTCACGCATCTTTGAGAGACTGAAATCAAGTGGTAAGAGTTTTATGAGTAGTAGAGCTCTTTGTGAAGGGCTCGTCCGGGGAAGTACTGCCACCACGCCCTTTTCTGCCGCCAAGCAGCAAAGCTGTGTTTCGGTTTGAAGAGTATGGTCGCCGGTGTAATTACAGGCGCATGAGGCTTAACAACTGTATACCTCAAGTTGGTGGACGCAGCGCAGTGCATCGTAGGGCATGTTCCTGTCGTGCGTGACTTACGAGGCAATGCTTTGTCATAGGTGATGGTTACCACTTAACATAAGGTGGGCCATCTGCTTGTTCCATCAGCTAGTTGTATAAAAAAAAGTGGAAATGCTTGATGTTCTTTCAGCGTCGTCTATTCAATCAGCTTTAAAGTAGTTTCTACGCAACAATTAACGCGGCGTCTACGCCGCTTATACGCAGCATCTACGCAACGGCTACGCAGTGTCTACGGACGTTTGTTCCACTCAAATTCTACGTAGCAATCTTGCAGCCTCTACGCTGCTTCTACGCAAACCCTACGCAGCAGTTACGCAGCGTCTATGCAGTTTCGACGAAGCGGTGTTAGCGAAATCTATAATCTCATTACTTCATCCATAACTCCTTCAATCTATTTTCTCAGTTCAGTTGGAATAATATGATGCAGGTGATTATATGTATAGAGGAAGATGGGGGGAATGCCGATCACCTGAGAGAAAAATGCTCTATCTTGTTTTTTCATTTGTCCTAGATTAGTATCCAAATGATTGATGCATAGCCAACAATTCGGCTGAATTAGAATCGATTCGGCCTTATTATCGGATTAGTGACTAAACGTTAGTAACGTTTACTAATATCATCCGAAGTGAGAGTCTGAACTTCTGGCTCAAATATTTATGACTTTCGTACACAAATGCAAAACAAATGCTTTAAAGTTGACTCAAAATGTTTTCAGAAATTCAAAATGTTACTTACAATGTTTAGGGTGCGCCAAAGTTTTGCAATAAACCAGTGAGATTACACTCAAGAGCACAATAAAAGCATTCATTTTAAAAATTACCAACTTTTCTATTTTTATGAATAATTCAATGATACATTTTGGGCTATTGTAGATGCTTTTATAGGGCTCTCAGGCACTCGAGAATTTAATTAGGAATTGTCATCAAACTCAATTGACACTCGAGATAACTCGATTTAATGAAACGGTGGGGTGTTTATTATTAATGAAATTGGATTTTAGTGGGTAGGTATACCTACCTAAATGGGATAACATTTGCAACACCGTTATGCAACCACATTTTCCAAACCGAACCACGGCAACGTTGTTTGACAGCAGAAATAAGCAAGGTGTACGACTACTAGTACTTCCCCAGACGAGCCCATCTCTAGTCGACCTCCGTGGCAAGAGAATGCGGGTTCGATTCCCGCCTCGGAACAAATTTGTGTACAATCTGCAGAAATTTGTTTGGTGGGTCTGAGTATTTTCTATGTATAGTAAAAATATCTATCTATGTAGGCATATAATGTATTAAATACATCAGTTATCTAGTTATTAATATTTTTTAATGTTATCTATGTAAATAATTATAATAATGATTATGTGCAATATTTAAAAAATATTTAAATATGTATGATCTCATTACCTCCCTTTTTTCTTACTCAACTTCATAGGTATTTTGTTTCATTTTCAGTTTATCATTGTATAATATATTTACGGATTGTTTTACGTTTGTGAGGTCATCCGTGGCCTTGTCTGAAAACCAGCGCTGCTCCCCACGAAAGTGTGGAGCAGCAATTATGCTGAGACTGGACCTGTTTGGCCCATACAACACAGAGGAGACAAACTGTCCTCGAACACTGTTTTTGTATTTTTCTGTTTATCTGTTTCTTTAATTTTAATAATAAATATCTGTTATGTTTTTTTTCTGTGTTCTCTGTGTGTCAAATAAATGTTTCTTTCTTTCTTTCTTTCTTTACCCATAACACAAGTTTTTTACTTTGGGGCTAGATAGTGCTATGTGGATTGTCCAGCATTATTTATTTATAAATATCTCCTTACTCTTAAACTCGCGTTCACTCCTTTCTATGATCATGTCATCTTTCTATATGCGTCCAAGGCAGGCATTATTATGCCTGCCGGAATCAGTGAACACGAGTTTAAAAGTAAGCAGATGTCTTTGTGATGGGCTCGTCTGGAGAAGTACCTTGCTTATTTCTGCTGTCAAGCAGCGTTGTCGTGCTTCGGTTTGAATAGTATGTAGTAGTAGTGTGTAGTAGTAGTAGTAGTGAAATTACTGGCACAATAATGACTCAAGTTGATGGCCACATAGCTGTGCGTCATAGGACACGTTCGTATCGTGCGTTACTTATGAGGCAATGCTTTGTATAGGTTACCACTTAACATCAAAGTCAAAGTTAAAATATGTTCATTCTACAGGTACAGGTGAAACCATAGACATATAGACAGTGTGGTTAAAGGATTTACGATTGTTGCTGTGTTCGATAAAGCGTAAAAACTGTTTTTTTTAGGTACGTATTCTGTGGTTTTAATAAGTTATGATAAGATTAAATAAATGCTCGTAATCTTCTAAGTATGTCTTGATTCATACCTTACTGATTATATTAAAAATCAACACAACACACGACTATGGTGCTACATCATCATTTTTGTATTCACATCAGCTAGCAGATCTACCAAGTGTCTACCAACGACAACAAGATACACAAAACCCGATGGCCTTCAGATGTGAACACAAAAAACTCTACACAATCCTACTAATATTATAAACGCGAAAGTTTGTAAGTATGGATGGATGGGTGGATGGATGAATGGATGGATGTTTGTTACTCTTTCACGCCGGAACGGCTGAACGGATCTGAATGAAACTTGGCAGATAGGTAGATTATAGTCTGGAATAACACATAGGCTACTTTTTATCCCGTGGGAATACCGGGTTTTGGCAGATTTGCATTTTACCGTATTTAGCTGTAATACATATTTAAGTTCCTAAATAATAACTAGATGTCGCCTCAGGAAAGATTAGCACGCACTATCGTTGAGTTTTGAGCAATGAGTGACATAAGCAATCGTATTTTCCCATTTCCGATCACCGGGATTCAGTGATGCAAAACCTACCGATTTTTCGGTAGATCTACCGAATTTGAGAATGATCTACCGAAATACCGATTTAGGTCTGAATCTCCCGATTTTTTATTAAGTAAGATTTAAAGGTAATCCTAAGCATACTTCATACAAAAAGATAAGTTGGAAAAGACAATTTTTAATAATTGACCTAGATAACTATTGATTTAAAGTGTCAAAAAACAATAATTTCTAAAATGTCAGTACAGAGGTGGTTTGAGTAGATTTAGTATGTTTAATTTAGTTACGGTATTTTAAGTTTTGAAAAATTTTCAAATTTGTATGACTAAAGTTGTGGTAATTTACAATAACGTATTCGTATTCATATCCCAGAACCTCCAACCTGCATGATGTCTCGGCGGGTACTGACTGCTCGGCGCGAGCACTTGAATAGCTAGATTTCTTTAGATTTTCTTCTCAGAGATTATTAATAATGAAATTTTTAATATTTTTTTCACACAGTCCTTATCTTTTGATATAACTTTGACATGATTTCAAGAAAAACTCTCTTAGTAATGGATGTTTGAAATATCGATTTAGTGTCATCTTTATGATTTTTTTTATCGAGAAAATTATCTTTATTTACGTTTCTATCTTTACACAGCGCTCAAGTACATGTTCAATTTTAAAGTTTTCGTTTTTTTTTCATGTATTTTTTTACATATTAGTAGATTTACAGCTGTTCAAAAACCATCCAGTGCCGCCTTAAATACCTAGGTACCTACTCATATGAAAAATCCTAATACTGGCTAGTTAAAAATGCAAGAAAAAAAAATCTAGCGAATTCTACCGATTTTTTAGAAAAACAGATTCATGGTTTTGCAACACTGCCGGGATTTAAATCTGTGCGGGTGAAACCGCGGGGCGCAACTAGTTTTGAATATTAGGAAGTTAAATACGGCGCGCCGCTATCTCGCTCGCACGATTGAACATTTTTGAAGATATTATATAACATCACTGAATGTAGATCGTTACGTAAAATCGAAATCGGAAGTTGTTGTCAATGGCATTACAAATATTTAGCGAAAATAAAATTTTCATTCATGCATGTTTTCACACTTTTATTTCAGTATGAAAATTAGCCAAACCAAAAACTGCTTGCTAAATACTTTTAACTTCCTAATATTCAAAACTAGTTGCGCCCCGCGGTTTCACCCGCACAGATTTAAATCCCGGCAGTGTTGCAAAACCATGAATCTGTTTTTCATTTTGATCGATGCGAGTTTTCCTAATCAAAACTACTACTACTACTAGTTTTAGTAACTCGCATCCATCAAAATGAAATTTTTACCAAACTGAACAACGTGATTGCACACAAAATGGTGGTTTCCGATTTTGCAAAATTGGGCTTAGTGATTTTATATCATTCAAAACAAAATGTCGAATCGTGTGAGCGAGAGGTACATTAGGTGTTGCCAAAGCCTTAAAGTACGAGCATCCGTTAGTGGGTAGCTCAACGCGTAACAGTACGTATACATTAGTCAACTTGTGAGATCATTCGACAACTTTTCGACAAACGAAGATCTGTTTTATTTCTGCTAACGAATAGTCGAAGGTTTAAAATCAAGAAAAGTGTGTAATACCGAAAGTAAAATAACGATGGGTAAAACGGTTACCCATCGTTACATCACTCGCGGTATCTCACCTATTAGACAAGAGTAGACAACCACCGGTAGGCAGTAGGGTACATAATTATAGTTGACCGAGCGAGCGAAGCGAGCGAAGCGAGCGAACCGTCTCAGTTTCCACATTGGCCGAAAATGCGTTTGTCCGGATGTCTGTCTGTCTGTCTGTCTGTTCTCCTCTACAGGTCGCATTTTTCAACCGATCTGGACGAAACTTGGTACACAGGTTATATGACTTATTAGAATTTTTTCGTCGTCGGGGATTTTTGATTGGAGGGGCACTTCCCCCAAAAAAAGGGCAAAAAGGGGGCTATTTGATATACTGGATATCTCCACCAAATGAGATCCGATTTCGATTATTCTTTTTTTATTTGAAAGGTAGTAATATATAAGTTGGTCTCATAAAAGTTTGGCGAAGATCTGATAAGGATCTTCAGCATGATGAACATGATAGCTCATCAATCAATCGATGGTTTTCAATCAAATTTGAGAGAAACACAAAGGACCTCATTCTACACAAGATGATGCAAAAAAAATCAAAAAGATCAAAAAAATCACAAAACGGAAAATGCACTTGCACATTACATTCCTCAAATAGCTCACTTTTAGTATGCTCGCGAGGTCTACAGCTCCCAGAGCCACTAGTATAAGTATTAGTCTAATCACTTAATTACAGATAATGTTCTGCTGATGTTCGTTCAGAGTGGTAGTCACGCGCAAAATTTGCGATTTTAATATTGTTTATTCGTATTTGATGGTGTTTTGAGTTACGTTTATTTTATTTTAATTTCTATAGGTACCTAATCTTTGTTTTCTCTACAAATTGCTGTAGTAACGACAGAGTGGAGCGTTGTTTGTATCCAGGAGCTTGTTGAGGGTTTTTTGTGAGTATTTTTTTTCTTTTATAATAATGCTACACTATTACCAGTATTGTAGTCTGTACAAACATATTGGATTTTAAATATTCGTGTATTTTACTTATTTATGTATTCATTGAACTAATATTAAATATTTTATTACGATTAATATAAAAACTATTGATTTTTTATCTACACAATTAAGTCGGTACAAAATCTAAAAAAAACAGATAAGTGGTAGAAAAACAAAATAAAATTTAAAATAATATTAATTTTGAACAATAAAATCACTAAACTTTGCTATAAAAAGTGGCAATCAATCAATTTTTGCCCATAACAATGCACAGTACAATCCATAATCATCTCTTTGGTAAATTGAACGAATGAGCAATTTTCAACTATTATTCTGTGTATTGATATTATCATATTATATTCCTATTATAATATAAGTATTATAGATATTTATTGTATATATACCTATATGTATATATATGTGTGTATTATTTAATTTGTTTTATTTATCTTATTATACATTATTTAGATTTTGTATGTAATTTTTACAACTTTTTAAATGTATTAGGTTTAATGTATCTCTACGTTTTCTCTCCCGTGCACTACTGACACATCTTATGTCCACGATACACAAAGGTTATCTGGAAGATAATGCTTCATAGCATTAAGTTCGCCTTTGTACTGTTATTTTTATGTGCAATAAAGTATTTTCAATCAATCAATCAGTTCAGTCAAGATTACCTGCTTATGAATTCGATACAAACAAGTATTCCTACTAAAAAC
This sequence comes from Plemyria rubiginata, assembly GCA_963576535.1. NCBI lineage: Eukaryota > Metazoa > Arthropoda > Insecta > Lepidoptera > Geometridae > Plemyria > Plemyria rubiginata. Next base: position 7,700,980 of record OY754926.1, read on the forward strand.
AATGTTCAAAACTAGTAATGCAAGCTTTTTAGTAGGAAAACTTGTTCAGAAATCACCGAGTAACGCGGGATTCCATGGTTCACCTACCACACAAAAATACACACAATAATAAATAGTAGTAGAGCTCTTTGTGAAGGGCTCATCCGGGGAAGTAACCATGCCTTTGTCTGCCGCCAAGCAGCGCTACTGTGTGTCGGTTTGAAGAGTGTGGTTGCCGATGTAATTATAGGCACATGAGGCTCAACATCTATGCCTCAAGTTGATGGACGCAGGGCAGTGCATCGTGCGTGTGGCACGTTCCCACCGTGCAGATGTTTATAAAAATACAAATTATAATTCTGACTATTCTTCTAACTCGAAGCAACAATGACACGAGCGTTCGAGTTCCGCTAGTTTTTGAATCACTGTGTGTGATGATGAAATACTATTTTATTGTGTGTACACCGAACAAGTACTCGTAGATTAATATTTGTTTTTGCGATGGTCTAATTTGGTGTCCACGTAATCGCGGTGTAGGAAATTGGTAATTTGCAAATTGTTTATTTCTACTTGGGACTGTTTACTAGTTGATTTCAATGCCAAACCATCATGATCAATATCAGCCTAAGCCTACTTATGCACATAGGCCTCCCCGTGCATTGTAATGATTTAATTTTATTGTTTATTATGAAAAGATTTTTATTCAGAAAATACAATAAGTAAATGTAGGTAGTTTGTGTAATGTAAAAAGAAAATTTTAATGAATACCTACAAATGAACTAGAGATGGAGAAAGCTTAACAATCAGACGGGTCCCCTAGACACTGACTGCATTATTTATTTAATAGTTCTCGCATTGATTGATTGATGGATGCAGGGCAGTGCATAAGTAGGCTATATTGTAATGTAATCTTTTTAATGTTTAGTGGTTAACCTCGATTTTCGGAGTCCCAGAGTACCATATGAAGTATAGGTATTAATTTATTTCGACACACCAACGACAGATAAATAATACTAGAGTAGATAATTCTAAATAAAGTTGGGAGTATTGTGTTGGGTGTGTACAGCATTGACATAGTAAGAACTTGAACAGACATAAGAGTTAAATGAACCATCAATCAACCATTTAATTTTTGTATTTATTAATAAACAGTAGTGTTTAGCTGATGAAAAATAATTAAATGGACTTTCATCATCCAAAATCAAAAACACTATATCGTAAGTATCTTTATGGTTAGTGTACAAAGTAACAAGGTATTTTAGATATGACTTATCAAAGGTTTACCTTGATGTTTTGTAGATAATTAATAGCAGATAATGTAAGGCCCTTCACTATTTGGATGTTAGAATGTAGTAGGTATATATCTGCTGTCTATCTATCTAAATATTACGTATATCAAACAACTTATAGACCGATTTCAAAAAAATGAGGAAAATTTCAATTCGTCAGTTTTTTTATGTTTGTTACGTCATAAATTTTTACTAGGTACACGATTTTGATAATTATTTTTTATTACAACAATGGTCCCGTTTATTACAACAATTAATCAATTTGAGTCAGATTTGACGTGTAGTTTTTGAGTATGGGTATACTTTCCAGTGCATTGAAAAATATTTATTTTGATATTATACTTTGAACCAAAGTTCAAGGTAAAACCGTTACTAGTTTTTGTTTAGATTTATGTACCTTTATGACGACCTCAGTGGCGCAGCGGGCGAGAGTGCGCCTGCGACGCAGAGGTTGCAGGTTCGATTCCCGCCTCGGAACAAATTTGTGTACGATCTGCAGAAATCTGTTCATTGGTCTGGGTGTTTTCTATGTATAATAAAAAATATCTATCTATGTAATTATATAATGTATTAAATATATCAGTTATCTAGTACCCATAACACAAGCTTTAGTAGCTTACTTTGGGGCTAGATAGTGCTGTGTGGATTGTTCAGCATTATTTATTTATTATTTAGTTTGGTCGAATACAGCCTAAAATGGGTCCTGCACGGCTGTAAAGAAGCCTTTATCCAGAATAGCTAGCATCTGTATGGATCGACCACATCTACGCGACCAAAGGCGGACGCTACTTATAGAGCCTGTCCAGAAGGCGCGTTTCATGTAGGCTTACGCGCGTAACCGAGATACTAGAGCTACAAACAATACATTCCGTCCAGAAACACTCGCGCGTAAACCGCGTGCAACGCGCTGGACATTGCTGCGTCCAGAGAGAGAAAAGCTCTCTACTCTTCGTATTATTGTAACAGCATTTTGTTTATTTTCAGAACAAAATGGCGAGAATAGGCTGGGTGCTACTCACCCTGCTGGCAGTGTCGTGCGTCAGCAACGCTTACAAGATCCTGATGGTCTCCCCTCTCCCCGGGAAGAGCCACAGCATCCTGGGTAATGCAGTGGTCAGGCATCTGCTGAATGCTGGTCATGAGGTTAGCAAGATCCACTTTAGTTTTATACTATTTTTATGGAGCTTGAAACATTTTGTTTGATTGTTTTAATTTTGTATCTATTATTTTAACTTAGATCAATGACAACCTCAGTGGCGCAGCGGGCGAGAGTCCGCCTGCGACGCCTGAGGTTGTGGGTTCGATTCCCGCCTCGAAACAAATTTTAGTGTGATCTGCACAATTTTATTTCGTTGGTCTGGGTGTTTTCTATGTATTTTAAAAAATATCTATCTATGTAGGTATATAATGTATTAAATAATATATCAGTTATCTAGTACCCTTATCACAAGCTTTGAGTAGCTTAGGTACTTTGGGGCTAGATGGTGCTGAGTGGATTGTCCAGCAACGCGTACATTATGATTCTAATAAAGGCTACTACCATTCCTATTCTGCTAAAATTACACGTTGTTCAATTTTCCAGGTTACGTACATAACAGCGTTTCCGCCAAAAACCATTCATCCAAATTGCACGTTGGTGGATGTCAGCAGCAACAAGGAACTAATGCCAGGTAAATATTTATTGCACACAATATCATACATAGTAAACAGACAAAAAAAGAAAAATCTCTCATTGTATCTTGTATTGAAGAGCATTATCTCTTTATCTATATGTGTATATAATAATATATTATAATCTGCATAAGATACTGTATCTAATTTATTAGGATTTCTCTTCTTGATTCTCTTATTTATTATTTTAATGATTCTCTTTTTTCTAGTACACCTTCCCACCACTATATAATCAGCTCTCTCTATCCTCTAAGGTGTGGTGGAAGAAAACTCTATCTAGGGTTAAGCTCGCCTTTGTACATGACTATTATGTATTATGTAACTATATTTTTACTAGTTTTATAGTGTTTTACACGTAAGGAAATCACAAAGACTTATATTATTATACTAGTGGGGTAAGAAGCCACGGTGAAACAAGGGTTGTAATTTTATGATCTTTCTATAGAAAAATACTAAACTAACAAAAACTGTCCCATTACTGGGCAGACCTATTACTTCCACACACAAAATAATAAATTTAATAAATAAAAATGGGTTATTACCACTAAATCCACTAAGTCAGCAGCGGTTAGGTACTGAAGTAAAATATAATTACCAATGTCTACATATTATATTTATATTTTACGGATCATGGTGAGGTACTGGATCGATGGGTTGAACATTTTAGTGACGTTCTAAACCCAGTTAGTCACGGTGCAAACCTCACTCATATTAGCTCTCTACTGTTTAGTCCCTGGCGCTTCTTATGGTTTTGATGTGGTGAGCAGAAGCTCCTGGGTATGGTGAAATATAAAATGCTGTTCGTTTTCCAATTTGAGCTTATAATGATGATTTTTCAATTAATGTAGGTACAAGTAAAAAAAGTTATTTTTATGATATGTTCCGAGTGCAACGGTCGAGACCAAGTTGTATGTTTAGCATTGTTATGGTAGGTATGCTGGAACACTACAGGCTCTGCCAATATCTACGGAACTCGATGATCCACCTTCCTCTGTTGAATTTCTTCAAGCTACTAATAGGCTTAAAAATGCTAAAGCATCGGGTTCGGATAGTCTACCAGTAGAGCTATACAAGTACGGTGGTTCATATGTTCCTAATAGACTATTTGAGCTCATCTTACGTATATGGGAGTCTGAGATAGTGTCTCAAGATTGGAAAGACGCTACCATCTGCAAGCTTTATAAAGGCAAAGAGGATTCCTCAGATTGTGGTACCTATAGAGGTGTTGCTTTGCTCAGTGCGGCTGGTAAGGTTTTGGCCCATATTATAAACCATCGTCTAGGTAAGTTGGCTGAACGTATCCCCCCCGAAAGCCAGTGTGGCTTCCGGTCAGGCAGAGGTACGGTCGATGCTATCTTTGTCGTGAAACAATTACAAGAAAAAAGCCTTGAACAACATCGCGCTTTACATATGTGTTTTGTTGACCTAGAGAAAGCCTTCGATCGTGTACCGAGATCTGCCCTGTGGATTGTTCTCGAAAAGGTTGGATGTCCTGCGAAGTTTGTCAACCTTGTGCGCCAATTTCATGATGGAATGATGGCTAGAGTTCAGCATGAAAACGACTACACAGATCAGTTTTCAGTTACAAGCGGTGTCAAGCAGGGATGCGTAATGGCTCCGACTTTGTTTGCCGTATATTTTGCTGCTGTACTAAAGGACTCGTATGTTGGTTGTACTGGACAAATTTGCCTTGATGTAAGAACTGACAAAAGTATCTTTGACTTATCGCGTTTCAGATTAGGTTTTTTTTTTTTCTATAGGTGGAAAAGTTCTCGAAGAAGTTTCATCATTTCGGTATTTGGGCAGTTACATTCGGGATGATAACCGTTTAGAGACCGAAATATCCTCCCGAATTGCAAGAGCCGCTGCATCTTTCGGGAAACTGCGCACAAGAGTCTGGGATTCGCATGATTTACAGATTAATACTAAAATATCAGTGTATAAAGCCATCGTCTTACCTATCCTCCTGTATGCGACAGAAACATAGTGTCTCTACAAGAGTGACATAAAACGTCTCGACACTTTTCACATGAGATGTCTGCGAAAGATTCTTCGCGTGCAGTGGCAGGACCGAGTGCCAAACTCTGAAGTTTTAAGACGCACCCAGCTGTCTGGCATAGAAGCTATGCTGGTTAAAGGTCAACTCAGATGGTGCGGACACCTGGTATGGATGGACGACTCAAGGCTGCCTAAGTCTGTATTTTATTCACAGCTAAGCACTGGTAAGCGCAGACCTGCAGGTTCGTTTCTTCGGTATAGGGATGTTTTTAAGCGCCATCTCGTTGCTTGTGACATTTCTCCGGATGGTTGGGAACAACTTGCGCAACAAAGACCAGAGTGGCGCAACTCTGTAAATAAGGCCGTAACCAATTTTGAATGTAGTAGACAGCAAGACCTTGATGCAAAGCGTCTACTTAGAAAGAACCGTCCCAAGCCTTCCTACATCTACACTTACAATTCAATAGGCCAGTTACATTGTGCGCCATGTAACAGGTCGTTTAAGACTAAATTTGGTTTTGCAAGTCATATTCGCTCACATGACCGAAGCTAGCAGGGTTCGCCGTTAACGGATACGTTGAGGAGGACATCATCATTATATTTATTTATAGGGAGATTGAAACTTTTCGTTTTCATTTCAGTCGACCAGCTTAATATCAAGAATATCATGGATTCATCGTCAATGGACGATACATTATTGGTTTTCGTCACGTATGGTATTTCTACTACCACTCTTGAACATGCAAACGTAAGAAAAATCCTAGAAGACCCGAAACAACACTTTGACGTCATCGTTGCCGAGTTTATGTTTGATGAACTTTATTCTAGGTACGTTCGTTTTTAGACATACCTATGTAGAACCAGCCAGGTGATGGTTTCAATCACTTAACATCATATAAGACATTGTCTGTTCAATCAGCTAGTTAATAATAATAATCATAATAATAATAATAATGCTGGACAATCCACACAGCACCATCTAGCCCCAAAGTAAGCTACTCAAAGATTGTGTTATGGGTACTAGATGACTGATATATTTAATACATTATATATTTACCTACAATTATTATGTAGATATTTTTTATTATACATAAACACCCAGACCAACGGAACAAATTTCTACAAATCGTACACAAATTTGTTCCGAGTTACAATATTATTATTATTAATTTTTTCGAGAGTTGTTTAAAAAATAAAAATAATAACGCAGTAATGGGTGAAGTCAGGGTATTGGATGATGATTTAGAATCTAGATGGACATACCTGCCACAGTAGGCCATTTTCTGAAAATGGTCCGATAAAACCACATATATGTTTGGGTGATTCAAGTTGTAAATATTAGGACTTTTGTTTTATGAAACACGGTGGTGTCTAAAGTTTACTAAAAGTGTGGAACCTAGGGAATGCTTATTTACCTAGATGCAGGTGAAATTATTTACATAACCCGTCAATTACTATTACTATTAGCCCATAGTGTCCCATTGTTGGGCAAAGGCCTCCCCCCATTTCCACCGGTCACTACGATCATGAGCCTTTATCTGCCAGTCCCTCTCATAGGCGTGCAGCTCGTCCCGCCATCTCTTGTGGTCCGCGTGGTCTGCCGCGATGCCGCCTCGCTTTGTCAGGGCACAACTCGGTAGTGGTTTTAGCCCACAGGTCATCCGGCATGCGACAGACGTGACCGTTCAATTGTGCCTTTGAAATAATTCTGGGCAGTGACAATACATTGATTGTGTTTTCAGCTTAGCATCGCTGTACCAAGCGCCATTTATCTGGTTCTCCACTGTAGAACCACACTCCATGGTCCTACGTCTGGTAGATGAGTATCTGTCTCCAGCATACAATGGATGGGCCGTCACACAAGTCCCCCCCTTTAGCTTGGGACAGCGAATTAAGGAGTTGTGGTTCCAAATTAAAATGACAACTCTAAAGGAAACGTAAGTACCTACACATTCGAACCATATTATTATAAAAAGCCAATAGGAATAATAAAAAAAAGTAGTGTAGATACGATGCATGGTGATAAGCTGACCCATGACTATCAATTCTTCTGATTTTTTGACCCTAATTATTTATCATTAGCTAGCCCGTACGTATAAATTTTTTGTACTCTGTTCCTCATTCGCTTATTTATTTTTTTAAACACAAGTTAAATAAATAACTTCGGTATTATTTCAATTTCAGCATCATCAGATTCCTTCAAAACCGTTTCTACTCCAACTACATCGTACCATTAATAGAGAAACGAGGCGTGGTCCCACCTTCCTTCTCAGAACTGAAGTACAACGCATCGCTTATTCTGGGCAACTCGCATGTGTCCCTAGGACTACCTACAAAGGTGCCAGAGATGTACAAAGCTATTGGCGGGTACCACATTGAAGATGACTCCAAGCCTTTGCCTGATGTAAGTTTACTGGTAGAATAGGCAGTGCCACTTCTGTCAGTTGTCAGTTCACTGCATGCGTACCAGCTCTCAGTAACATAGCGTCCCACGATTATACTACTTACTGAGAGAGGGAATGGACGGACAAAAGATGGATAAATACTTTATTGTACATTACGAAACATACAGAAGTACATTAAGAGCGATCTCGCCCAAAAAACATTTGGATTGCAAGGATAAACGATAATCAGGAAAACTAAGGTCTAAATACGTTCACAGCAAGTGTGATGGCATTACACATTTAAATTGGTGTCAGAGTTTTTGCAGAATCAGGAAATAGTATAATTTAATGTGTATGATTGAAATCGTACTCAACATCCTTTTTATTACAGAATCTGCAAAAACTCCTGAACGAAGCCAAAGACGGCGTGATATACTTCAGCATGGGCTCCAACTTGAAGAGTAAAGATCTGCCACAGCAGCTCAAAGATGACTTTTTGAAAATATTCGGAAGCCTGAAGCAGAAGGTTCTATGGAAGTTTGAAGAGGAGCTGCCCAATTTACCGAAGAACGTCCAAATCCTTCAATGGGCTCCACAAAAAAGTATTCTTTGTAAGTATCCATCAAGGATTCAAGTTAACGTCATTTCGTACTAGCTGGTACCCGCGACTTCGTCTGTGTACTTTTAATTTGATTAAAGTTTCATGGTTTTATCTTTTAAAATTAAGAAATTCCATACAAACATTCAACCTCTATTTCAACCTCTTCATCCCTTTTTATCGCAATAAAAGGTAGCCTATGTCCTTTCTCAGGGTCTAAAGATTGTCTGTGCCAAATTTCATCAAAATCGGTTGAGAGGTTTAAGCGGGAAAGCGTAACAGACTAAACTAAACTTTTTTCCAGCACACCCGAACTGTGTCCTCTTCATCACCCACGGAGGTCTTCTCTCCACCACAGAGACCATCCACACGGGGACGCCGATCATCGGGATCCCAGTCTTCGCGGACCAGTTCATGAACGTGGAGCGTGCAGTCAGTAAGGGGTTCGCGAAGAAAGTATCACTGTCCTACAATATGGCCAGCGAGCTGAAATTGGCTATTGAAGAAATGCTGAGTAATCCTAAGTGAGTAAAATGACAGTGCACGGGTAAACATGGATAGACCAAGGTCTTTTATTTCAATGTCAAGGATATTAAAGTAAAGCATCTAGGTGTCGACGCTACCAAGCCTAGAAGAACAGACAACAATCTTACGGCTTGGTTCCTACCGTTCTTTTATATGATTCTCACAAAAAAATGTTAAAGTGAAATTGCAGCGTGATGCCCATCGAAATTAGGCATAGTCAAAACAAAGAAAGTCTGCTTTCTAGACTGATGTTATAAGCTCTGCTGGTACCCACGTAAGAGACCACAAGTTTCCAGAATAGCATAGCAAACATAATTATCTTCATCATCAGCCTACAGAAGTCCACTGCTGGACATAGGAGTCCACTGCTGGACATAGGTAGGCCTCCCCTATCCGCTTCCAGGAAGAATGACTTCCACCGACACCGAATTCCCGCGATCCTAACAAGATCGTCAGTCCATCGGGTAGGAGGGCGTCCCACACTTCGCTTTAGCAAACATAACCAAGGAATTTATTATGTACCTAATTCAGTATTATTTTTACGAACAGGTATACCGAAAAGGTGAAGGAGCTTTCGTTAATCTACCACGACCGTCCAGTGAAGCCTGGCGTGGAGTTGGTACACTGGGTGGAACACGTCGTCAAGACAGGTGGTGCACTTCATCTCCGCTCCCCAGCACTGCACGTGCCCTGGTACCAGAAAATCCTACTGGATATAGTCATCCTATTCGCCATCGCATTATACGTCCTCGTGAAGGTCCTCAAACTGGTTAAACCTTATGTTTTTAAGGCAAAAGTGAAAGACATTAAAAAGAAGGACTGAGTATATGTAAGATCTAGGTTAGAAGTTAATTGGTTTAATTAAATTATTTGTGTACACTTGCAAAGTTTTATTTACGTTTGGCGTCTTGAGAAAGACAAAGAGTGTTATGTAAGTACCCAGTTAAATACAGGTATAATATGTTTATAGAATGACACATTTTATGTCTACTTCAGTAGTTATAGTAATTATGCTTCTGTAAAAGGTATTATGTTTTACATCTCAAGAAACTCAAAGTAACTACTAGGCTGTCATCCATCTACCTCTAGCGAGTCCTTGAGTGTTTTGGGCATATGGCCAGAAAACCAAGAGAAAACTTGGAAAAACTCGTCATCACTGGCAAAATTGAAGGCAAAAGACTAAGAGGCCAAAGCCCGATACGTTTTAAGATCAAATACGCACTACTCTCCAAGTGAAGGTCTATGAAGCTATTCATGTCGCCAGCAACAGATCTAGATGGCGAAGAGTTGTGAATACAAAGTTATCCATGGAGGGGGTCACGACCCTCAGTAGCGAGGAGTACGACGCGAGGAGGATGAGGACTAAATTATCACAATAGTCGTTATAATGTTTACCTACTAATTTCCCATGGCCTACACTAACAATGCCACATAAAATTATTAGGTAGGTTCTATGATATTATTAGCCATTGTCCTGAACAAAATGAATCTTCAAATTTGAGGCCAGTGGGGTGGCTGGTCAATTGCTGTTGTGTGTGCCTTCTGAACAAACTTAGAAGAACGTTGCTTCTTCTATGGAACTTATCACACTTAGATTATATCGTCGGCAACTTTAGCATCGAGAGTTGTTTGTAACTGCTCGCACTTATGTCTTTGTAGTTAGCGTTGTTTTCCTTTGGCTTCCTGTGAATTCTGTATCCACAGATGAAGTTACTTATAGTCAAAGGATACTTTACTTTACTTTTTGTATCATCATCATCAGCTTAAAGTAGTCAACTGCTGGACATAGGCCTCCCCTATACGTTTTCAGGAAGAACGATTCTGAGCCTTTTCTGAGCCGGCCCTAAAAATTTTGTCAGTCATATACAAAATATAAATACCTATGAAATTTTGTTCAAAAAACCAGTTTTTTAAGCATCACAAAGCTAGTTTTTATTTTTGCCCATAGACAGATTTGAATTGGGTAAGATTATAAAAAAAACAGACAAGTTGTAAGCAAGTCCCTCTCTCTGAGGGTTCCGTATGGTAAATAATTAAACATATCGAATTAATTATGTTTAGTTATCACTTACTAAATTAATAATTGTTCTAAATGCGATTGATGGAAAATTCAATCAAAATGATAAGTTAAAACCAGTTAAGGGTCCGGCGACAGCAGCTCGCAATTTCGAGTTGCGATTGGCTATTATTTCATTTTATTTCATTTCGGGGAGGTTGTTTGAAAGAATAACTCTAAAGTGACACGCATAAATACTGTTCGAACACAAATAATACAATAATATAAGGGAAATGTGCTTGAGTCAGAAATCATTTTGGTATTAGGTAAACGTAAGACCAAACATACAAATACCAAAATGATTTCTGATTCGGGCATGTTTCCCTTATATTATTGTATTATTTGTGTTCGAACAGTATTTATGCGTGTCACTTTAGAGTTATTCTTTCAAACAACCTCCCCGAAATGAAATAATAGCCAATCGCACCTCGAAATTGCGAGCCGCTGTCGCCGGAGCCTTAACATTTTGATACTGCTAAAATTAAAAAACAATCATTATGAGGTTTGAATCCCATTACCATTTGGGTTTAGCTTTTGGCCATTAGACTCCTAAAACCACTTTAGTGGCTTTGTCTATTTGGCTAGTGTATAAAACATAATGTATTATATATAACTAATGTATTCATCATCTGTAGGTACCTACTATTTAGCGGATGATGTCATTCGCTCCCAGATCGCCAGTGAACAAATACGTACCATCCAACTTCGGGTCAGTGACAGATGGAACCAATTCGGCTTTAAACAACTATATTCAAGGTTAGGTAACAACATACTTTGCTTATACTGCTTATACTTTGCTTATATGCATCATAATAACAGATCAAGTGATACTCGTAAAACAGGTGAGTTTTGTTTATAGTTTTACTGGTAGACCTTTTTCTGCTTTTATGTATTTTTATCATTTTTCATTCACTACCGATATAGCTTCCTATTTTAATACTTATGAAGCTATTTCAGTTGTGAATGAACTATTGAATGTATATTTTATACTCAAAAGTTAACGACTTTTGAGAGTAAATCAAATTTTAAATTTAGATTTTTTAATTTATAAAAACTTGTTTCGATTAAAATGATTTTTTTACTAAACTGTGACATTGCAAAACAGTTTATTGCGATTTTTATAAAATTGGTCTAGTGATATCTTTTAAAACATGTCGAACGAGCGAGTGAGAAAGAAAGAAAAAAAGAAAGAAAGAAAGAAAGAAAGAAAGAAAATACATTTATTTGACATACACAACAAGAAAAGAAATACATAGGTACATACAAAATTACAGCTATAAACAGAGACAAAACGAAAGAAGAAACAGTACCAAAAACAAAAGAAAACATAACTGTACGCCAAAAAGGCCCTGACTCAGCAATTGCTGCTTAACAAAGTAGGTAGCCTACCTTGCCAAGCAGCGCTGGTTTTCAGTCAGAGCCTTGAGTAGGATGACGCCACTACAGAAGACTACAGAACAATTTAAATACATAGAAAAGACATACATAGGTGAAAAATAATTATTTATACTACATACATAAATACACTACAATCAATAAACCATCCATGCCAAAGTTCCAATCCAAAAGTAAATTCTATTGCTCAAAGTGGAGAAAGTAGGAACAGGATAATAAATTTAGAAAGTACGTAAAAAGGCAGTAAAAAAAAAGAAATAATTAATTTGGTAGTGAAACAGGGTGTAATCGTTCAGAAAATACAAAAAAGTGAGGCTAAAAAAAAAAATTGAAGCATTGGAGCCCAGGGTCAGTCATTATGTCAATTGGTCATTGAAATGACCAGCAATGGAAGTGCGCATCAAGAAGGTGAGTTTAGTTAAAGTTAATTTGGGAGGATAGAAGAATTTTTTTATAAGTGACTTGAGAGTGAGTGAGAGGTACATTAGCTCCCGTCTTCCTTCGTGTGTCTACCTTCTACGTAAATAGTAGATACAATCAACGTCAGATTAGCCCAGTCATTCAACCAACAGCTGATTTGCACATAGCACCAGGTAAAGGTTATAGTTATATGTATTGTGAACCAGCTAACCCCACCATACCGTGCCAGTCGCGTGAGCGTACTTCTACTAGACGCCAGTTCCTCGCGACTAGCCCATAAGAACAAGCTAAAAGACCGTCCCATTACTTCAGCATACTGTGTTATTTTAAATTCAAAAGTATAAATTTCTGCAGTTTGGTGTAAATTAATTTCTTTTTTCATCCTTTGAAAAATTTACTATCAGAATTATGTTAAACCTTAGCACAGATAAAAGAATACTATACTAGTAACCTTAGTCACTTTGTAATGTTTCTATCCGAAATTTGATTGTTTGAGATATTTCATAAATTCAGTGATTTTATATTTTTTTTGAGCAAAACTTACCCTAACGGTTGTCAACGTCGCAGGTCCCATTTGGAGAATTCTATGACCGAGAAAAGCCATTTCATTAGTTGGCCGATGTAGAAGAAAGACAGTGTAATAATTTAATAATGTTTCAATTATTTCAGATCATGTTAAAACAGAAGCTACTCACCGCATTTCTACTGACGATATGTGTCTGCGATGCGTACAAGATCCTGGTGGTGTTCCCTATACCAGGGAAGAGCCACGGCATCCTGGGTGATGCCGTCATCAAGCATCTGCTTAGTGCTGGTCATGAGGTAAGGCTTTCGTTGGTGCTGGGTCCTCAGCGAGCACAATACCTTGGAGCACCGAAGACGCCTGGGGAAGCCTGCACCAGCATCAGCGAGCTGCTGGCCTTCCTGGAGGACATCGGGTGGCTGAGCTAGCATCCACCACCCGACACGCAAAAAGGGCCCATTTGCGGCCTACTTGCGGAAACCAGCCCGCTCACCAAGTACCAAGTACCAAGTGGTGCTGGGTCCTCCTAGGCCAGATCAGACTGGGCGTATCGTCTGTCTTTGTAATTTGAAGTTATATTGGTTTAAGAGTGAATAGAATAGGTGTCTTCTAGACCATTCTGTTCCATCGTCGGCTATATCGTCGCTTACCACCAGGCGAGATCGTGGCCAAAGAACGGTCTATATAGTTAAAAAAAACAACTTGCTCTCGGAACAAGTTGGTGACCTTATGTTTAATGGTATCTATCATCTAACAAAGCATTGCTCCGCAATTCCGCACGAAAGAAAGACCCTAAGAAGCACTGCCCTGCGTCCATCAACTTGGGGCATAATGTTTAGGGTCCGGTGACAGCGGCTCGCAATTTCGAGGTGCGATTGGCTATTATTTCATTTTATTTCATTTCGGGGAGGTTGTTTGAAAGAATAACTCTAAAGAAACACGCATAAATACTGTTCGAACACAAATAATACAATAATATAAGGGAAATGTGCTTGAGTCTGAAATCATTCTGGTATTAGGTAAACGTAAGACCAAACATACTAATACCAAAATGATTTCTGATTCGGGCATGTTTCCCATATATTATTGTATTATTTGTGTTTGAACAGTATTTATGCGTGTTTCTTTAGAGTTATTTTTTCAAACAACCTCCCCGAAATGAAATAAAATGAAATAATAGCCAATCGCACCTCGAAATTGCGAGCCGCTTTCTCCGGAGCCTTAAATCATGTAGCTATAAACTCATCGGCAACCACACTATTCAAACCGAAACACAGCAACGCTGCTTGGCGGCAGCAAAAGGCGTGGTTTGGGTGCTAGGCGATTGTCGTAGTAATTATGCAGATTCTTGTATATTTGTGCATTGCACCGAGACATACGCCGTCACGTCGTGGTCACGTACCAAGTGTTTCTATATTCCACTCGCGGCTTCACTTGTGTTCAAAGTAGCATAAATTCTATTTTAAGAAGCAGATAATGGTCTTACTTCTGGCTCACGCATTTTTAATGTGTGCTTACTGCACTTTTATTTACATTTAGTAATTATTTTCATTTACTGAATGTGTAGATACAGTTTTGTTCATCATACAGTGATAACATCCAGTTAATCTGGAAATGTGTGAACGAGAAGCGCCCTTGGGGTTAGTTGTCTAGTGATGATTTAATTTTGCAGGTCACCTACATATCTGGCTTCGCCAGGAAAAATAGCCACCCGAAGTTAACGCATGTTCATTCGGCTTCAACCTCTGAAGTTTTTAATGGTAAGTTTTAAGAAACCTGCGATATTATACCAGTGATCTCAATTGGTGAAGGAATATAATATTTACCTAATTAAAAAAGAAACCCGAATACCCGAACTAAGAGGATGTAAACAAGACAATGTTTTAAATTACTACATATAAAATAATATAACTATTGATAGTTAAATCCAGTTGTTCAGTTGTGACGACTGATAAAATGTAATGGGTGTTGCATTATAAATATAATGTAATATAATGATGTAATATATAATGATGTAATATAAAATATAATGTAATGTAATATAATGTGAATTATACGTAACTTTGTCTCTTTGACATCCTCAACGAACTGTAAGTTTATAGATGGGCCCTCCCCAGATCTCACATTCTTTTCAATTTATTTATTAGTTTTTTACTTTGTCCCAAAAGTTATTATCGGACTGGGATTTGAACCAACGCCGCGCTAACAACCCGTTATCGTACTCTTATCACACACAACGACGTAGTATACTACTACGGTACCTACATAAACTTTTTTGCATCTTGTTAAGACGAAGACAAGAGCTAATGTGACTCTCGCTCGCACGTTTTGACTTGTTGAAAGATAAAATCACTAAACCCATTTTCGAAAAATCGCAAACAACCATTTTGTGTGCAATTGCATTGCTCACAGTTTAGTAAAAAAATCACTTTGATTGATACAAGTTTTCCTACTTAAAAGTTTGCTTTTATAATTTTCGTACTCAAGCAAACTTTTGAGTAGGAAAACATGCATCAGTCAAAATGAAATTTTTACCTAACTATGCGCAATGTGATTGCACACAAAATGGTTGTTTGCGATTTTTCAAAACTCGAATTTGTGATTTTATATCTTTCAAAATGTCGAATCGTGCGAGCGAGAGAAGTATTAGGTGTTGTCATTCAAATTCCTTGGTATTGTCTTCACGTTTCAGAGAACACAATGAGCATAAAGGCAATAATGGACAAGGAGGTGAACATGAAAGACTTCGACTTTGTGCATCAGATGATGCTGAACATCAGTTCCGTCACCTTTACGGACGCAGCCGTACAGACTCTACTGAGTGACCGCACGAAGACATTTGACTTGGTGTTTGCAGAGTGGCTGTTCATTGATGTGTATGCCTCGTAAGTATTTTCTTTTAACCGACTTCAAATAACTCTTTCAAGAATAAAACCGTATTTCAATGCACTGGAAAAACATGAAAAAAAATAAAATTATTCAAGTATTTTTTTTAAATTCAAGTATTTAATTTTGTACACACACCCACCTCTAATTTCGATTTCTCACAATCCTGTAGTTTGCTGTAAGAAAACTCTTTTTAGGGTTAAGCTCATCTTTGTACATGTTTTTTTATTTAAGTTTACCATAAGTTTTACTGTGTGCAATAAATAATCTATGTAAGTATAATAATGTATTTAATATATCAGTCATAACACAAGCTTTGAGTAGCTTACTTTGGGGCTGTGTGTATTGTTCAGCATTACTTATTGATTTATATATTTACTTCTAAACGCTCTAGAAACTTGAATCAAGAACTTGATTCTCAAAGAATCTTGAATTAGTACCTACTTGGTACTGGGAGATCTGAAGGGATATCTACCGTACCTGGGGATCAAAGTCGTGAAGCTGTTTCAGTTAAATGTTCTATAGATCACATATCATTCTGCATTGTAAGAGCCCAGCTCTATGGGTTGAAAAAATACCTACTATCTTTCCTTGTTTCAGGCTACAAGGCTTGTACGACTGTCCTTTCATTTGGTTTTCGACAGTGGAACCCCACTGGCTGGTGAGTTGATTACTATTTTATCAGGTCAAGCTCATGTTTATAATAATTGTCTTACTTTTACTCTAATTCTCAGTTCAGTTCAATTCAGTTTAGTTCTATGCCTATCAACCCACCCACTTTCTATTAATCTTTCTTCTCAGTTCTGCCTTCTTAATTTTTGATTGATTGATTGAAAATACTTTATTGTACATAATAATAACAGTACAAAGGCGAACTTAATGCCATAAAGCATTATCTTCCAGATAACCTTTGTGAATTGTGGACATAAGATGTGTCAGTAGTGCACATGAGAGGAAAACGTAGAGATAGGTAAATTAAACCTAATACATTTAAAAAGTTGTAAAAATTACATACAAAATCTAAATATGTATAATAAAATAAATAAAACAAACTAAATAGTACAAACATACATAACTATACATATAGGTATATATAATAATTTCATTGTGGGTAAGAATAATTTGACTAGGTAATTACGCATTATTATTAAAACAATATAAATCACAGAAATCATGGCAGACCTATGTGGATTTTTTCACTTCACTTAGATTTCACCTAAAATTCTGGTGATACACAAAGATTAGCTGGAAGAAAATGCTAAGTAGCATTAAGTTCGCCTATGTACTTTATTTTTGTGCAATAAAGAATTTTCTTATCATGTATTCATTTTTTTCTTTCATTTATCGAGTAGTATTTATATATGACGACCTCAGTGGCGCAGCGGGCGAGTGTTCGCCTGCGACGCAAGAGGTTGCGGGTTCGATTCCCGCCTCGGAACAAATTTGTGTACGATCTGCAGAAATTTGTTCCGTTGGTCTGGGTGTTTGTATGTATAATAAAAAATATCTATCTATGTAAGTGTATAATGTATTAAATATTATCAGTCATCTAGTACCCATAACACAAGCTTTGAGTAGCTTACTTTGGGGCTAGATGATGCTGTGTGGATTGTCCAGCATTATTTATTTATTTATATCTCCAAGCAGTCTTTATCTATGTTTGTATAAAATTATGTCAAATGCTTTGTTATCAAGGTCACCAGGTTGATAGATGAGGCTATGAACCCGGCATACAACGCTGATATCTTCTCCGATGCATCGCCGCCGTACGGTTTCCTGGATAGAGTGGAACAACTGTGGATCCAGTTAAAGGGAGTTCTGAGAATTAAGTAAAAAAATATTTTTTTTATGACCAAACTGATAGAAGCATGTGGCTGACCTGCAGCCCGATTACGCAAATGTTTGACATTTGATCAAGGAATATACTCTCTGACGAGAGCATTTGATTCGCATAGTGTAATATTTAACATATGGATAAATCTAGTATCTAAATTCCTTGGGACGGATGCTAAATTCCTCGGAAGGAAGGGAATTTAATGTCAAACTGAAAGCCATCTCGATAGCCAGACATTAGCGCAATCGGGTCGCTGATTAGTGGTGTACACAAACCTTTATTGAATACCAAAATTTTTGTTTGGTACAATAAAGTATTTTCATTGAGTCGTATGGAAGATTGACCAAATAATCATAACATTTTTAAAAGTAGTAGAACTGCTTGGAGTAGAACTTCTTATGAAGGGCTTGGGGAAGTACTACCAACATGCTTTTTCTGCCGCCAAGCAGAGTTGCTGCGTTTTGCTTTGTATGGTGTGGTTGCCAGCGGAAAAACAGGCGCATGAGGAGCTAATGTGACTCTCGCTCGCACGTTTTGATTTGTTGAAGGATATAAAATCACTGAACCCATATTTCAAAAATCGCAAACAACCATTTTGTGTGCAATCACATTGCGCACAGTTTAGTAAAAAAATCATTTTTATCGATGTAAGTTTTCCTACTTAAAAGTTTACTTTTCTAGTTTTCGTAATTAGGCAAACTTTTGATTAGGAAAACTTGCATCGATCAAAATGAATTTTTCACCAAACTATTTGTATGTGTGATTGTACACAAAATGGTTTTTTTGCGATTTTTCAAAATTGGGCTTAGTGATTTTATATCTTTCAAAATGTCGAATCGTGCTAGCGAGAGCTACATTACGTGTTGTCAACGCCATAACTTATGTAATTTATGTATGCCTCAAGTTGATGGACACAGGGCAGTGCATTCTTGCACATTCATATCATTCGTGACTCTCGTAGTATAGAAACTATTCTACTCGTGGTACAAAAAATACTCGATACCTTTATTCTGTGATAACACCTACTTCTTTCATAACCGTCGCACGAATGATACAGCAAAACAAAATTATTTTAAGTGTTAGGTAGTCATGGTGACGTGATAATAGCCACTCAGATTTGTTTGCGGAAGCGCTGCAGTTATTCAGAGTTAGTTTGTAATATTTTAAATAACAAGGTAGCATTTCATATATACCTACAATGTTATTGTAGTACCTAGCTAATGACATAGTCTAAGCCAAGTCTTTGGTTTATCCAGGCTTAGTAACGCCTTGAAGACAGCAAGACAACACAGCACATGTAGTAAATTAATTCCATTGTTAACTATTTACCGACATGCATAATTTAATGAGCCCCTTACTGATTCTAAGCCTTCCGTCCAATGATGCGTCCGGACGCGCGATCTGGTTTGTCACTTTGTCCTATTGTAACACGCAATGTAAAAGTAAAGTATGTACAATGTAAGTAAATACAGGTGACATTTACGTTTTACATTGCGTGTTACAATAGGACAAACCAGACCACGCGTCCGGACGCATCTGTGGGCAGCAGGCCTTATCATCACTATCAAAATATTATCATACTGATTGGCACTGATTTAAAGAAGCCAGACATATCGGTCACGCGTTGATTATTAAAGTCTAGACACTGCATTAGATATCATCATCATCAGTCTGAAAGAAGTCCACTGCTGGACAATGGTATATATTTCCAGAATAAATATGAGCCCAGTGGGACGCAATAAAAAATGATGACAGTAACTGTAAATAATTGTCGAGTGTATATGCTGTAGAAACCCACAGGTCAGTAACAGCATTTTGTACTTGTCTAGGAGTTTTATAACATTTTCGCGTTTTTTCAGCCGATTCTTCGAAATAGAAAAAAAAATCTACGAGAACAGCCTAGTGCCAATCCTGCAAGCGAAAGGTAAAAAAGTGCCAGCATACGAAGACCTGCTGGAAAATGTTTCGCTGATGTTTGGCAACTCGCACGTGTCGCTGGGTTTGGCTCCAAGACTGCCACAGAGCTACAAGCCTATTGGAGGATACCATATCGATTCGAAGCCTAGTCCTTTGCCAGAGGTAGTTTTACGCCTAACTTTTTGGCTAATGCACCGGTGGTCTAGTGGGAGTGACCCCGCCTTCCGATCTTAAGGTCGCAGATTCGAATCCGGTCGTGCACCAATGGATTTTTCTATCGAAAATTTTTTTGTGCGCAATGCCAGTGCTCTTAAACGGTGAAGGAAAACATCGTGAGGAAACCAGTTAGTATTCTAACAGCGGCGATGGGCTTGCAACCTGTCACGTATGGAATACTAACTACTGCAAAATGTGGGTATGTGCCAAATGTAATGTTTGGACGTACCTGTGACTACCCCCCTTAGACATCCTCAAAGAATCTTGAATTAGTACCTACTTGGTACTGGGAGATCTGAAGGGATATCTACCGTGCCTGGGGATCAAAGTCGTGAAGCTGTTTCAGTTTTTCAGTTTTTTGGCTAATAATCTAGCCCAGAACATGTAGTGAATAAAAAAACGACCTGCTGTTAGCAGGTAATTTTTTTATACGACTAGCTGATGGAACAGTAAATGGCCCGCCTGATAGCCATGTAAGGTCATCACCACCATCACCTATGAAAAAGCATTGAATCGTAAGCCACGTACGATAGGAATCCATCAACGTCAGGCATACTGAATATACTGATGTTAAGCCTCATCCTCATGTGCCTGTAATTACACTGGTGACCACACTCTCAAACGGAAACACAGCAACGCTGCTTGGCGGTAGAAAAAGGCGTGGTAGTAGTACTTCCCCGGACGAGCCCTTCACAAAGAGCTCTTTTACTCTTAAATATTTCAATTAAAATGATTTTTTTTTTCTCTGAATATCTGAATATCAGGAACGGCTCCATCGATTTTCATGAAATTTAGTATGTTTTTGGGGCGGATAAATCGATCAAATGATGGGTAGCTGAATCATAATTATTCAGCAACCGAGCATAGCTCGATCACCCAGATATTTATATTTCAATTTCGATCGTATTTTCAGGATCTCCAGAAACTGTTGGACAATGCGAAGAACGGTTTGATCTACTTCAGCATGGGTTCTAACCTGAAGAGCAAGGATATTCCTCAAAACCTGAAGACAGGATTCTTGAAGATCTTCAGCGGTCTCAAGCAAACTGTTCTGTGGAAATTTGAAGAGATTCTGCCTGGTTTGCCAAAGAACGTTCATATTGTCACTTGGGCACCTCAGCAAAGCATTTTAGGTGAGAATTTTGGAGCACTGGCTATTAATTACAAAATATATTTAGGTACCTGATAAATAAAGAAATAGTAGTGGAAATTTTACACAACGCTATCCCTCCCCAAGCTAACCTATGCTTGTGTAATTTGATATTTTAAAATTGTTCCGCTTTGCAGCTCATCCAAACTGTGTCCTTTTCGTCACTCACGGTGGCTTACTCTCCACTACTGAAGCGGTTCACTACGGCAAGCCCATAATAGGTATCCCAGTCTTTGCAGACCAGTTCTCAAACGTCCAGAGAGCTGTCGAAAAAGGGTTTGGAAGGAGAGTAGAGTTAACTTACACTATGGATGCTGACGTCAAAATTCAGATTGAAGAGATCCTTGGAAATCCTTCGTGAGTAAAACCATCGCTGTATGACAACAATACATTCGGAACGTTCTTAAAATAGGTAAAATTGAATTACGATATCGTATTGGTTTTGCGGCGTCTTCCGATTCTCAAGTAATTGCATAATTTGGTTATTGGTTTGAAGGTGATTGCAAAAAATATCCAGCTAAGCGCTTATAAATATAGATCTATGTGTGCTTGATCTCACAAACTAGTATCAATTCAAACTGTTTTGTCCATAACATTCATTCAACATTATAAAATATAACTGTTGTCCTGTTTCTTTACAGGTATGCTCAAAAAGCCAAGGAGTGGTCTTTCATCTATCACGATCGACTGTCCACTCCAGGCCAAGAACTAATCCACTGGACGGAACACGTCATCAAGACAAATGGGGCGAAGCACTTGCGCTCCCCAGCTCTTCTGGTGCCCTGGTACCAGAAAATCTATCTCGACCTTTTAGCATTAGTAATAGTGGCTATTGTTGTGGTGATTTTAGCTTTGTTAAAAGTAATAACGAGCTTTACAAAAGTAAGCAAAAGTAATAAAAAGAGGAAAGTGCAATAAGTACGAGTTCGATTCTTGACGTCTGTTTTTTGTAATTAAATTTTGTGCGGGTGTAGGATTATTTATTCGTAGGGTGTAGGTAGGTACTCATAAGAGATGTTTTGTATATAACTCATTAAATTAATTAACAAAACAAGATACTTATTTTAAGATAATGTCGTTTACTATTTATCCTATTAGCAGAAATGTTAGGTAAAGAAACATATATAAATTCATTATTTATTTCCTCTACTCTACTTCTGCAAATTATAATTATACGAGTATAATATATAGGTACGTACGTATCGCACAAGTAAATAAACATAACATTGGATTGTACTATTTTTAATTATCATCCAGGTTCGGTTAGGTTAGGTTTGACCATTTTTGTTCTTTTCTACTTCTTTTTCTTCTTTTCGACAATTTTCTTAGCAAACAACACAGATTTTATCCTCATCATCCCAATTACTAGCACTGACACTGCAGCAGCCAATAGAGCAGCGTAGTCTAGGTAAAGTTTCTGGTACCAGGGCAGCAGAAGTGCTGGGGAGCGTAGATGTGACGCTCCTCGAGTCTTCACCACGTGCTCAGTCCAGTGAGCAATCTCTGCACCGGGCGAGGCGGGGCGGTGGTGGTAGATGGCCGATAGGTGTTTTGCTGTAGTTATGTATCTGTGAACAAACGAGGTCACTTAAATTACTCTTAAAAATCTGGACGCGACAGATAGCAATAATCAAAATAGCAGGGTATTAAATGGATCCAACAAGAATAGCGCGTGATTGTGAAGAATGATACAAACATAAGTAGTCTTAGCATCAGACTAAGGAAAATGATAAAGTTAAGCATCACAATTCAACCAGCTGGCTGAATAATTTGTTTTTGGACAGACCTTATTTTATGTCGAGTCGCTTTAGGTACCACCTTTCTTGTGTAGGTATAGTAGTAACATTAAACTTACGTCGGATCCTTCAGCATTTTATCAATAGCAACGCTCAGATCATCAGCCAACTCATCTCTTATCTGAACCATGATGCCGAAGCCCTTGCGTTGAACTGCCCGCATGTTAACATACTGGTCTCCTAATACCGGGACTCCTATTACTGGTACTCCGTAGTGTATGGTTTCTGTGGTAGAAAGTTGACCTCCATGTGTGATGAAGAACTTTAGGTTTGGTTGCGCTAAAAAGGAACATACATTCATATTATTACTGAGGATTTAAAAAAAGATTAACATTTGCTCTTTGTTAACCAGGAAAAAAAAGATGAACACAGAGAAGTTTTATAGGCATAAAATGACAAGTAGCAGGTAATTGGACTTGGGTGAAAAGCGGTTACTTTGCCGTAACACACTTTTACTGGCAAGGAAGGTAACGTTCTGAATCTACCGTGTATACCAGTTGCCTTAGTTTTTCAAATCTTTAGAATAAGACTTGATTGTAGCAAACCAAAAGTACACCTAACATTATCTTATCTTTTGATGTAATAAATAAATAAATAATGCTGGACAATCCACACAGCACCATCTAGCCCCAAAGTAAGCTATTCAAAGCTTGTGTTATGGGTACTAGATAACTGATATATTTAATACATTATATACTTACATAGATAGATATTTTTTATTATACATAGAGAATACCCAGACCATCGGAACAAATTTCTGCAGATCGTACACAAATTTGTTCCAAGGCGGGAATCGAACCCGCAACCTCTTGCGTCGCAAGCAGGCTCTCGCCCGTTGCGCCACAGAGGTCGTCGTAATAGTTAAACTATTGCCACTCAAAATAAGTTTTATAAGCAGTAGTAGAATTCTTAAGTGGACGTACTGTGTCTGTGAGGTCACACAATATTGGTCTATCTAGGCCAGCTAGCTAGTTTAACATTAGTGGGCCATCTGCTGTTCCGTTAACTTTTCTCATTACAAAAGGCAAAACTCTTTGTTTTCCTATTGCCTCGTCACTTTGTCTCCTCTGTTGTCTTTCTATTTACCTAGAATACTCTGCTGTGGCGCCCATTTAACCAAATGTACGTTTGCAGGTACTTTGTCAAGGTCTCCTTCAAATTTCCAGATCACGGTTTGTTTAAGCTTTCCAAACATTTTGAGTAGAGATTCTTTCATCTGCGGTGTCATGTCGTTACTCTGCAGGTTTGAGCCCATGCTAAAGTAGATAACTCCATGCTTTGATTCTTTGAACAGTGTTTCCAGATCCTGAGGCAATAAATAAAATAAAGGTCCAAAAAAGTTTCTCGAATGGTGACGAACGACGAAGCATAAGACGCTGTGGATAAGGAAGACTCAGAATCGTTCTTCCTGGAAATAAATAGAAGATGCTTGTGTCCAGCCAGTGGACGTCTTTTGCTTTAACCATTTTGAGACCCCGATGTGGATAAATTTTTTATGGTCATGCTGCGGGAGGTCTAATCGCCATAATTTACGCCTAGTCCAGATTATGTCCAGTAAAATGAAATATACTTGAAGGTTACTCGAAGATTACTCGCACCATTCGTCATGCATGAACTTACCCTGGGCAAAGGTTTGACATCTTCATCAATATGATACCCAGCAACATATTTTACACTTTGTGGAAGCCTGAATGGAGTGCCCACTGAGGGATGGGAGTTTAAGAACAAGAATGATGCACCGTATGCTGCCTCCTCATATGAGGGTATTGAGACACCGCGCTTGGCTGCTATCGGTGAATAGAAATTGTTGTATATGGTCTTCTCCATGGGGATTATGTTGTAACTGCAAGAAAGTTATAGGCTTAACTAAAATGTATTTAAATTTACAACATCATCTCACTTACCAGTATTTTATCAAAGTAAAAACTAAATTTATGATCATAGAGTTGATTTTGCCATTTGTCAAGTTTATTAATCAAAAGTTTTAGAGAACTGTTCATTTTCACGTTGCTTACTATACCGTAAGTTTACTTTGACTCTGAACACAAATAAACACACGGTACTTCTACTATAATTAGGATAACCTATCTT
This sequence comes from Plemyria rubiginata, assembly GCA_963576535.1. Taxonomy (NCBI): domain Eukaryota; kingdom Metazoa; phylum Arthropoda; class Insecta; order Lepidoptera; family Geometridae; genus Plemyria; species Plemyria rubiginata. The sequence continues at coordinate 7,725,708 of OY754926.1, forward strand.
AGGAGCTACGAGATGAGGCCTTACTTGATATTCCACTGCCTCTTAATAGTCGTCCATAACTCCACTCCTCGCTGCCAGAATGTGAAAGGTGGGGTGCTGGTTGAGAAAAGATCAGCGTTGTATGCTGGGTTGGGGATCTCATCCACCAATTTCAGCAGTGAACCGTGAGCTTCGGTTGTCCCCATCCAGATAAATGGGCATTGGAATATGGCTGGGATCCTGTGGTCAAAATAATGTTATCGTAACGGTGACACTCGAAGATGTGTGTATAGCGGTGTGGTCCTAACTTTAATTGAACGAGAGCTGATGAAGAGAAATGTTGTACTAACCCCACTTAGCGTGAGACATAGGCTAATCTAAATAAATAATCCAGGCAGTTTATATAGATCCACAGAAGAAATAAATATGATAAAACCTCTGAAGTTTAGCTGTTCTATGCGGGAACCATTCTCGTCTCTGTTCTCTTCTTACCCAGCTAACATTTCGGAGAAGAACCACTCCATGATCACAACATCGTATTTCTCTCCAGGATCACTGAGCAGTTTTCTGATATTCTCATGTTCCAAGAATCCTTTGTGCATGTCATGAACAATGAACATAAAGTCGGAGGAGTCACCGATATTGCCTTTACCGATAAGGTTTTTAAGCTTGAACGCATCGACTAAAACAAAAAAAAGTATATAAGACTAGTTGCGCCCCGCGGTTTCACCCGCGCAGATTTAAATCCCGGTATTCCCAAGGGATAAAAGTAGTCTATGTGCTATTTCCGAATATAATCTATCTCTCTGCCAAGTTTCATCCAGATCCGTTCAGCCGTTCCGGCGTGAAAGAGTAACATACATCCATCCATCCATACTTACAAACTTTCGCGTTTGTACTTAGTGGGGTATTTTAAACAACTATTTTTTGTTTTCGGTCAAGATCGAATCCACTGTCTATAGCGTAGAGTTGTTGTGTGTTGTGAGCTCAGTTGGTAAAGCAAAGCTATACCAACTGAGCTGTTTAATCAATCTTGTTTTTTTACCCGATATCTTTTTTCTTTTCTAACTCACAAGAATTACAAAATCATTGAAACTTTCAGCGCCACACCAAGCATTTAAAAACAGACACCTTTTGATTCCTACCGTTATTTTGTACAATCAAGAAGGATTGTAACACAATGTAACACAATGAAGCTCTATAGTGTGGTGGCAATCGAAATTAGTAATTTTTATTTAGGGTATTAAAGTACCTAGCTCACTTACATTTTTTGTTCTTTTGCAAATCTTGTTGCAAAGATGAAACGTCAATCTCCTTCAGTTTGGGAGGCAATTCTGCTCGAGGAAAAGGCGTAATGTACACCACCTGTAAATACATACACGTAGCTATTAGGTGATACCTATAGCTAAGAGAGAATGAAATATTGGATTTATTTATGAATACAAAATGTATATTGCAGCAGACTGTTGCGAACGATCTAGAGATATCTCAATTAATCGAGCTCAGTCTCTCAGTACATGTGTACTAAGTCACAGAAAATAGTAAAGCACACGAAGTATAAAAGTTCCAGAAATTATAAAAATAGAGCGGGGGCCAATCGCTAAAAGCTTATCTTTCAGTAGACCTAGTAGTGTTTTGTTTTTTGTACAGTAGGTCTTTTTGAGAAAATAAATGTCTTAAACCAGAGATCTGTAAATATTTTTATAGTTTCTCTAATGTTTCGCACATAATAGAGGACATCTTAAATAATTAGGCAATACAATGAGCAACCTTACATCCGAGAGAAATCTCTTCAACACCGCATAATTATTATGCGGATTTTGCAGGCTACAAAATTGGTCCACCAAAAATGACAAAGCTACGAAACAAATTGTAATAAAATTCGCAGTTATTCTCTAACAAATAAAGTTACAAATAGGAAAATTGTATTTCCAAAATTCACCTGATGGAAAAAGGAATTTACGCGCGCGTGGCAACGTAAGTTGGCAGCGCAGTAAAATTTTATAGCCCCGACCATGCGTTCACAAAAACGGGAACAATTTTTGCTACGGATTCAATGGACGTGGAGGCGAATTTTGGAGCAATCAAGACCGGTATTCGAAAAATCACCATCGAACGGATAGACAAGGTCACTTCACCTTGAAACGTGCAATTTCGAATGAAACTCGTAATTCCTACTCGTAAACAAAAATGTTAAAAATAAGCGCTCTGCTGTGGCTAAGAACTATAATAATAATAATAATGCTGGACAATCCACACAGCACTATCTAGCCCCAAAGTAAGCTATTCAAAGCTTGTGTTATGGGTACTAGATAACTGATATACTTAATACATTATATATTTACTTATATAGATATTTTTTATTATACATAGAAAACACCCAGACCATCGGAACAAATTTCTGCAGATCGTACACAAATTTGTTCCAAGGCGGGAATCGAACCCGCAACCTTTTGCGTCGCAGGCAGGCTCTCGCCCGCTGCGCCACAAAGGTCGTCAAAAAACTATCGCGATGTCGTAATAAATGCAAGCAGAAAACTGCTACAATGTAAAACTGAGAAACAAAAAATATTAAGTACCTTATCATAGTTAAAACCGTCTTCAGATCTAGATCAAAATCATGTAGAAAACCAAGATTTTTCATACATATATTATATTATACTAGTTGCGCCCTGCGGTTTCACCCGCTTAGTTTTAAATCCCGGTATTCCCACGAGATAAAAAGTAGCCTATGTGTTATTCCAGACTATAATATATCTCTGTGCCAATTTTCACCAAGACCCGTTCAGACGTTCTGGAGTTGAGTAACAAACATACATCCATCCATCCATCCATTCTTAGAAACTTTCGCATTTATAATATTAGTAGGATTTTCTAGCGAAGCCTTCACGTCAAGCAGCGTTCGTTGCTGTGTTTCGGACTGAAGAGTGTGGTTGCCGCTGAAATTACAGACATGAGACATAACATCTGTAGGTATGCCTCAACTTTTTTAATCAACACGCAATCACTTATTTTACTATTGCTATCGCTTATTCTTTGGTAAAAGTTGTAGCCTTGGAGGTAGATGTACATGTTTTCAACGCATGGAGGCTTTTTTCTTACAATTTCTTGGGTTTTTTAGCAGACTAACCCCCGATTTCTAAAAGCGCGATCAACACTAATCTGTCAAGTCAATTGCTATCTCTATCTAATTTGAAGTAAAAGCTGAATTAGCAAGACAGCCGATTAGTGTTGATCGCGCTTTTAGAAACCGGGTGGTCTGTTAGCTCATCCGGGGCAAGATGGATGCTTGCATTTGTAATTAGTGGTGTTACATTGGATTTAGGGTATTTGGTTGCACACGACTGTGTTGATTGCGATTTTTATAGACAAGATGGCCCTTGTGATTTTATTGAATAAACATAATATTTTGACTTTGATTAATTTGTTATGTAATATACCCATCTTTCAAAATGTTGAACGAGCGAGAGGTACCAGTAGTTTTCGACTTAAGTTGTATAGTCATTTGTTTATCAGGTTTCTTTGTTTATCACTTAGCACCTTATCTAAGCATACGCTCGTCTTCAAGTGTATTTGAAATGTTATTGGTTTCGTGTAATTAATAACATCTAAGCTACATACTTTTTGTGTTTTATCGTTTTGTTTACAAACATTAAGGCTCCGGTGACAGCGGCTCGCAATTTCGAGGTGCGATTGGCTATTATTTCATTTTATTTCATTTCGGGGAGGTGGTTTGAAAAAATAACTCTAAAGAAACACGCATAAATACTGTTCGAACACAAATAATACAATAATATAAGGGAAACATGCCCGAATCAGAAATCATTTTGGTATTAGTATGTTTGGTCTTACATTTACCTAATACCAAAATGATTTGATGAGTTATTTTTTCAAACAACCTCCCCGAAATGAAATAAAATGAAATAATAGCCAATCGCACCTCGAAATTGCGAGCCGCTGTCACCGGACCCTTAAGTGACAAACGATGATATGGTGTTCGGTAGGTACAAAGTATTGTATCACTACATAGTATAAAACAAAGTCGCTTTCTCTGTCCCTATATCCCTATGTCCCCATGTCCCTATGTATGCTTAAATCTTTAAAACTACGCAATAGATTTTGATGCGGTTTTTTTAATAGATAGAGTGATTCAAGAGGAAGGTTTATATGTATAATACATGCATGACATGTGCACCCGTGCGAAGCAGGTGCGCGTGGGGGGGGTCGCTAGTAATAATATATACGCCTACATACCCGATGAACTGACGACTCTTTAATAGACTGGCCCCGTAGGGCCAGTCAGGTCAGGGCCCTGACCACCATCTCTTGAAGCATTCTTATTTCAATATTACTTTACTTTTTGATTATAAATCGAACTCTATGCAGTTGACATAAAGACATTGACATTAAAGTAATATTGAAATAAGAATGCTTCAAGAGATGGTGGTAAGGGCCCTGGCCAGTCAAGTCAGGTCAGTCTGCCTAATTTTCGGGGCCAGCTGACTAGACTATAGAGCCGTTATCTCGTTCCTCTAGATAGATCCATAAACTCTACACATAGAAAAAAAGCCAAGCTTCCCCGAACTGAGTGAGCACTCAGTGTTTAAGACGTTTTCTTATCTATTTAGGTATATTCATTGGAAAACCTACAAGTGCTGTTAAAATATTCATGAACCTCATAAGATTTATTTTATATATTATTTATTTTATTTTATTTTTTTTTATTTTATACTACCAAGTAAGAAAACGCACAGCTCACCTGATGGTAAGCGGTTACCTTAGCCACGCTTGCAATACTATAGAGTTGTCACAAGCGCGTTGCTGACCCTTTAAATATTTTAAAATGTCCTTTTTATAGAACCCTATACCATTTACTCACTTCATGACCTGCCTGTAGCAAATGCTTGACCACTCCTTGTCCTAGGATATTGTGGCTCTTGGCTGCTATGGGAAACACCACCAGTATCCGCAATGCTTCACCACCAGACAAGCACCAGAGAAACAAAACAAAGAGTTTTATTTCCATCTGAAAAGAACAAATTATGACAACACTAATTATAACACTATAGAAAGCATAAAAAGTTATAATAAAAAACTAGGTTCATATTCAATAACCTGTGTCATGATTGAAACATTGAATTAATGATTGAAATATTTTTTTAATTAATGATAGAAACTGTCAACTGATTTTTTACAAAACTCAAGCTCTAAAAGTGACGATCAAATTAATTCCTCATTATAAAAGACTGCGTTTAATAATTTTTTTTAAAAACGACAATAATAAACGATATCTTATAAAAATGGAGTTAATTAATAAAGTTTCTGCTTCTGACGTTGATGTTACAAAAGGTTTCTAAGATATCAAACGTTGAGACGACGGCGAGGTTTATTCTTAGAGTAATAAAATTACCACCAGCCTTTGAACGAAGTACGAGTATATAAGTATTCGTACGAACTGAAGGGCGACGTTATTATACTGTCCTTTGCCAATCTCACCTGATGGTTAGCGACGATGTAGCAGAACGGTCTAAACGACACCTATTCACTCTTGCCTTGAAGAGAACCAAATTTTAGTGATCAGGAAAGACAGACGACGGCAATGAGTTCCACTCCTTGGCGGTTCGCTAAATGTGGACGCAAAGCGCTTAGTGCAAATGAGTTATACGGTTTCACATCCCACGCAGTTTTAGGTATTTGATTCCATAAAGATTAAATAAATTTAAACAAAAGAAGACAACAGCTTATATTATAAAAGCTACTACTAACTCACTTTGCCAACCATCTTTTATATAGGCTCCTCTCCATCCAAAGGTTGTCTGGAAGAGATCGCTTGCTAGCGATAAGACCGCCCATTGTACATATCTCTAGTTTTTAATCCTTGTTTCACTTGTTTTGTTAGTTTGTAAGGTGTACAATAAAGCATTTTCACTCATTCATTCATTTCATTCATTCATTCATTCACTTTGAACAAAAAACGTAGATTCAATTTGGTTACGTATGTACATTTCCATCAAATAGATTAAAATAGATAATAAGAAACAATTTAGAATTTAAGAATAAATAATACCTGTACCTATATACCACCCTGTTACTCTGTTCTATCCTGTCATCTCACTGCATTCAGGAGCTAAACAATGGCTGCAATTTGTTCGGACGAGATAACTCGAAGGATTTCTCTCATGATTACTTTACTGTTGTGTAGATGGATTCTTTGTAGAACTTATTACAACCCCTAGTAGTCTAGTCTAAGCTGTACTGTCAACGACAAAACTAGATGGATACTGATATCATTCTATACTTTACGTTTACGTTTTGAGCAATTGTGCTCAAAAGGAGCCTCTTTGAGGTTCACGTACAATCCTTTCACCACACTGTTTGAAAGAAAGTAGTGATATGACAAGAAGAAGCTGTGAACAGCAATTGTGTTGAGTGATTTTTAAGCTACGTTCGTCAATACTTCAAAATAAATATAACTACTATGTTCTAACACATATGTGTTAAGTGCTCGAAAGAAGCCTCTTGAGGCGCACCTAAAATTTCGAAAGACTAGTGATATATATCAAGATGAAATATAATAGTATCTTCGTCGTGAGTGATGCGCTAATACTATGACTATATTAATGATCAGGAAAAACAGACGACGGGCGATAATGAGTTCCACTTCTAAGCGGTTTGTTTTGAAGGTAGAAAAGCGAGGCGCTTCGTGCGAATTGGTGGTATGCTAACCAGGAATGGATGGTATTGGGCCGTGGGTCTACTTGTCCTGTAGTGTGTATAGTGACCCTATTTGTCTACTTTTTGCAAGCAAGACCAATACGTAAATAAGAACGCGAATATAAATAATGTATAACAATGTGAAGTACCATCATAAATAATCACCAGCACTTTTTATAAAGTAACAAATAAGGGACTATAGGGACTTACTGTGTATCTATAAACGTATATTTAATGTCACCACAATAAATCATTGAACCACAACACAACCTTGCGCAACGTGTATCAACTTGAAACTGCATACATTACATCTCATAGTTGCCTAACGAACCTATAGCCACTTAGGGACTGTACACACTGACCATATTTTCTGACAATCTTCTTCGCTCATTGCACTAACGTCATTTTGACAAACACTGGCCAGTGTCAAGTGAAATATATTCAATACAAAGTAGTCAAGTCAGTCCACTAGCTAGGTGACTGTCATTTGTTTTGAAGAAAATGGCGGTGGGGGCGTGGCGGTTCACATTTTTTTGTTCAATTCAAATCATCACTTGATATTGATACCTTTTCATTCCAATAATGCTCACACTTTGTACTAAGACCTCAAGTTGATGAACGCAGGGCATTGGTAAGGCAAGTTTTATCGTGCTTGCCGTACGAGGCAATGCTTTATTGTAGGTGATGGTTACCGTTTTTTTATTGGGTACCTAAGTAGTACAAAAAGTAATGAGTTTTCTAAGATACATATTTCTAAGTTTCAGCTAAGTTAAGTTAGTACGTTTAAAAACACAGCAACAAAAGAACAAAAGAAGAAGACATAAAAGAAATAAAACAGTCTCATGCACCTTTATAAACCAGGGTAATTACTTGAACCAACGCTCTATGAGGATAACTCCTACAAATACGAAATAAATAATCGCTGTTCGCACCGACATGACGAATGCCAGAGGAGAGTGGAACAAGAAAACCTGTTATGCCGACCCCACTTAGCGTGGGATAAGGGCCGAAAGGTGATGATGAAATTATTTAAAAATGCACTCAACGTCAATTCAATACACTTAATGCGGCACGGGACGGTTTTTGAACAGCTGTAAATCTACTAAAATGTAAAAAAATACATGAAAAAAATAGAAAACTTTAAAATTGAACATGTCCTCGAGCGCTGTGTAAAGATAGAAACGTAAATAATGATAATTTTTCCCGATAAAAAAAATAAAGATGACACTAAATCGATATTTCAAACATCCATTACTAAGAGAGTTTTTCTTGTTATCATGTCAAAGTTATATAAAAAAATAGGGATTAATATTTACCAACGCTTTTTGAAAAAAAAAAAAATTCATTATTATTAATCTCTGAGAAGAAAATATAACGAAATCTAGCTGTTCAAGTGCTCGCGCCGAGCAGTCAGTACCCGCCCGGCGCCGAGGCGTCTTGGAAGTTGGAGGTTATGGGATATCCCCGCCTTAAAGTCATAACATCATCAGCCCTGCTGCATGCGCGGCAGGTACAAGAAGTTCACAGTCACGGGAAATACTTTTATATTAAATATTGAATAAAAACCTTCTTTCTAAAAGACTTTAAATTAAAACTCGGTGGCAAAGGAATCACCTGAAGAGTTACTTTTTAAACCAAGGAATATAAGTTCTACGTACATTTCAAACAAATACACTACAACAAATAAAAAAATTCTATACATACAAATTGACAATCAGATATACGTACAGATTACGTATCTTTAACAAAAAATGGTATTAATAACGATACACGATAGGACCAGGGCGGCATGGCATTCACACAAATAAAACCTTTCTGGTATTTAGGTACTGCGTAACTTATCTAAACATAATATACCAATATTACCAATCTACAGAAAAATAATATTTGCAGTAGGGCATCTCCGAACTTCATAAAGAATTTAAATTCCAATAAGATTCCGATATGAAAGAATGTATTATTCAGTTCATAATTTGAATGCCTTTTTACCTTTAGATCCTAGAAACACAAAGATCCGATTATACGCTTCACCTCCGACGCAATATTGAATATCACTAAATAATGTTGGTTGAAATTCATATAGAAAGCTAACAGTTGGTGATATTATTATAGAGGCACATGAAGTTAGGTACCTGCCTAACAACCACCAAGCCAAAATGGTGATTGAAACCTAAACTTTGCGGGTGGGTCGCAAGATAGAGATATTTGCCAAAATAAACCAGTCCGATGTTAGAAACGGGGCTTGTCGCGTCAGGACGCCTTCAGCTGTGCATATCCACGTCAGGACGCCAGGAAGACGTAGAAACCTCACACGAGCGAGCGCTGGTTCGGCGTGTCGACATATTTGTGGGATACACACGGCTAAGCTAGTTCAGGTAATTCAAATTCAATATATGTTTATTCAATAAAATCACAAGGACCATCTTGAAACATCTTAAAACTAGGTGACTAGTGCCAGTTCTTAAAAACTCTAGTGCCAGTTCAGACTCTAGTGCCGGTAAGGGTGGTTTAAGACATTTATTTTCTTAAAACGAAATTACATTCCCCTTAGATATGAGAAATAACACTAAATGCAAAACTATTCTTGGGCGCGTAAGTACATTGGCACATAATAGTAATGTGATTAGCTAGGTAGGTAAACAAAAAAAAAACAAACAAGCCAGCAACTGCTCAGACGATCAGTAGATAGAGTAGATAAGCAGTGCTGGGTGTTAGCGGCGTGGATATTTCGACGTTCAGCGCGCCAAGTCCGTGACGTGCGCCGCGTGTACTTATACATTATTATGATTGGTGATAAAAAATTCTAATTTTATTTTTCCCGCCTTATTTTCCCAAATTTTCATCTCTGAACATCAACCTATGTTATAACTGAAGAATGAAGCGACGAAATATAATATATGATCAAACGAACTTGCAAAGTGAAGTTCGATCGATATTATATTAGTACGCTTCATTCGAAGTTATATACACCCTCCCACCACCAAAGGGGTCCCAAAGAAAAATTTTGTGATTCTTCTCTAAACAGAATGACGATCTGTTGTAGGCCGCACGGCGACAGGAATGACTTTAATTAATTTTTTTATTTTTTAAATGTAAAAAAAAACATGGGTAGGTACATAAATCAAAGTATTTTAATAAATATTACTATTTAGGAATTGAAAGGTTTTAGAATTGAAAACTTTCAATAAGATTTTACATAAATTTCAACATTGTGCGGGTATATATATATTATATACAGACTATAGTTTTATTTTTACCAAGAAATTATTATATTATTTATTATTATTATTATTATTATTTATTATATATATTATTATTTTATTTATTTATAAAAAAATAAAATAAAATTGAAATGAGATTGAAATGCAGAGCCTAGATTTATTTTTAACCGACTTCAAAACAGAGGAATTTATCATGTCGTGAGTTTACATACTGTATGTTTTTTTGTATTTTAGATAGTATGCATCTATCTATGGATTGATTTTGATGATTCTTTTCATTTGGTAGGTCATAATAAACATTTATGACTGGCACTTTTTTTTCATAATGATTAATTATTTTTTTTATTCTATTTGAAAAAATCAACTGAAACTTTTTAATAACTTTTACCGATGACATTTTTGTAATTCCCTTCGCAGTTTTCACGCCACACCTTCTTCGCCATCTTTTTGCACGTCCAGGATGACTGCTAGACTGCTATTAGCATTAAGTACTCCTAGCAGAAGTACATTGTTTTGTGTGTAAGTTTTAGACAAATAAAAACCTGACTTTTTTTAAGAACGAACAGTTCTTAGTGGCAGTGTGTATCTCTGTATCGCAGCCGCCCGTAGGAGCTATTGATGAGTGAGCATGAGCGGGAGAAAATCCAAATGCTTTGAAGTCGATGCATGTTTCAGAAAACTATTGAAAAATGGAAAATTCTAGTTCTTTCACAAATGTAGTACCGAACCGTGATTTTTATTTTACACTTTGTTGGTAGGTAGACTTGATAAACAGATTTTTCATTCGAAGCTTCTTCTTCTCTAATTTAAGAGTAATGCTCTTGTCGGCGTAATTAATGAAATTCTCTCCAGGTGTTTCTTTTTAGGGCAACTTCCTTGACCTCCTTATAAGACATGACGGCAACCTTTGGTTCATGTAGCTTATCCTAGGTCTTCCCCTGCCTCTCTTTCCTTTTTGCTTTTCCTGCGAGTATGTTTCTTAAAAAGCTGTCATGTTTTACAAGATGGCCAATCATCTTGTAAAACATATTATTATGTTATTCTGATTCTTAGTCAAGTGTACATTAGAAAATATTTAATTTCGGTTCAGAATAAATAGTCTTGATAAAATAAAGTTGGCGTGCGTAAAACATTTATTTATTTCTTCTTTCAATGACTGACGCAACAGTAAAATACTAAATGAACATAAAACAATTTAAACTAACTATTACCTAACCTTATCTACTAAGAGACATCAAGGCTCTTTCTGTGAATTTTGTTAGAGAAACCACAAAAAGGTCAGTCTTCCTCTAACATGAGATACCCGTCTACCCAATTGATCGACAACATATTATACGACACATATTGTGTGAGGAACTCGAAAAGTGTGTGAATAGCCAGGTCTCAGTATAGTTCTTCTTGCGAATGTACCAGTGGAGTACTGTGTCCAGTAAACCATTATTCTGTTTGCTGTATAATTAGCACTGTTTCTATAATTTCAATTTTTGTTATAAAATAGAAACAACCACCCCATGTATCCTACTTATATTATAAACGCACAAGTTTGTTAGTATGGATGGATGGATGTTTGTTAATCAATAACGCCAGAAGGACAGAACGGATCTGGATGATATTAGGCACAGAGATAGATTATAGTCTAGAATAGCACATAGGCTACTTTTTATTCCGAGGGAATACCGGGATTGAAAACTCCGCGGGTATATTTTAATGAAAATATTTCCCTATCTGTAGGTTCACTGGCCGCCTATCAGTTACCATCACGTTGTTATTGTGCCCCCAACCTCCCGTAAACTCCCTTTTTGCCGGCAATTTGCACTAGAATTACCACTGGCACGTTGCACTATACAAAGAAACTAATAATACTTGCGCATAGAATTGGAACTACATAATGCCTCGGATTGATAAGGCTGCAACCTTTGATTATATACCTCGGACAGGTATATAATCAAAGGCTGCAACACGAATCGGCTGTCAAAGTCACTATTTCGACATTTAATTCAAATTAGATAGAGATAGCAAGTGACTCGACAGCCGATAAGCTTTGATCGAATCTTTCAGAAACCGGAAGTTTTACTATAATTATATTATACTAGTTGCTCCCCGCGGTTTCACCCGCGCAGATTTAAATCCCGGTATTCCATGGAATAAAAAGTAGCCCACGACCTATTCCATAATATAATCTATCTCTCTACCAAGATTCGTCCAGATCCTATTAGCCGTTTCGGCGTGAAAGAGTAACAAACATCCATCCGTCCATTCATCCATCCGTCCATACATACAAACTTTCGCGTTTATAATATCAGTAGGATAGTAGGATTATTTTTATGCAAAGTCAAAACTTGCTATTTTAGTTAATTTTAGCTTGCGATCTGTTTTTTTGCTCTATACAGCTTGGCAAACAAAACGTTCTTTTATAAGATTCAGTTCTGTACCCCTTGATAATCTATAACGCCTACTGCCCGCATCCTATTTGCGAACGCCGAAACAATTCAGCAAGTCTTCCCCAAACTGGCAATCTCGTTTATATTAAAACGTTCGAACATTGCGACCCCGCAATTCAAATTAGGACAAGCGTTTGGTCTGGTGCGTTGTTTTAGCGCAATTGTTCAGTCATCTTATATACCTAGGTACGTCTATCTTAGGAGAGACAATGTAAGGCGACGATTTGCTAGAGAAAAAAAACAGCCAAGTGCGACTCGGATTAGCACACGAAGTTCCGTACCATTATCTATAAAAACGACAAAAAGGTCACGTTTTTTTGTATGGGAGGCCCCGTTTTTATTTAGTATAGGTATATTTTTGCTATAACAACAACAGAAATACATCTGTGAAAATTTCAACTATCTATCACGGTTCATGAGATACAGTTTGCCTGGTGATGGATGACAGACATTTTAGGTACCCTTTGGATAGGAAACCCTACAGTCACAGCTTTTTATTTTTTTTATCGTCAGGCCGCTTTTGTATGGAGGCTTGTTAGTTTTCAACACCCCCGATAGAGATGCTGATCAAATCTAAATATATATAACTCAAAGGTGACTGACTGACTGACTGACATAGTGATCTATCAACGCACAGCCCAAACCACTGGACGGATCGGGCTGAAATTTTGCATGCAGGTAGATGATATGACGTAGGCATCCACTAAGAAAGGATTTTGATCGATTCCACCCCCAAGGGGATGAAATAGGGGATGAAAGTTTGTATGAAATTTTGTCAATTTTAAACCGATCGGGCTGACTTTGCATGCATAAAGCTACTATGACGTAGGCTTAAGGATCTTGATAAATTCCACCCCTAAGGGGATAAAATAGGGGATGAAAGTTTGTATAAATCTTCTATCTATCTTCTATCTAAATCTAAATATAAATCTAATCTTCTAAATATATATAACTCAAAGGTGACTGACTGACTGACTGACTGACATAGTGATCTACCAACGCACAGCCCAAACCACTGGACGGATCGGGCTGAAATTTTGCATGCAGGTAGATGATATGACGTAGGCATCCGCTAAGAAAGGATTTTGATCGATTCCACCCCCAAGGGCATGAAATAGGGGATGAAAGTTTGTATGAAATTTTGTCAATTTTAAACCGATCGGGCTGACTTTGCATGCATAAAGCTACTATGACGTAGGCTTAAGGATTTTGATAAATTCCACCCCTAAGGAGATAAAATAGGGGACGAAAGTTTGTATAAATCTTCTATCTATCTTCTATCTAAATCTAAATATAAATCTAATCTGAATCTAAGTTTTCTAATTTTTCTAATTTTAATATATATAACTCAAAGGTGACTGACTGACATAGTGATCTATCAACGCACAGCCCAAACCACTGGACGGATCAGGCTGAAATTTGGCATGCAGGTAAATGTTATGACGTAGGCATCCGCTAAGAAAGGATTTTGATCAATTCTACCCCCAAGCGGATGAAATAGGGGATGAAAGTTTGTATGAAATTTTGTCAATTTTTAACCGATCGGGCTGACTTTGCATGCATAAAACTACTATGACTTAGGCATCCCCTAAGAAAGGATTTTGATAAATTCCACCCCTAAGGGGATAAAATAGGGATGAAAGTTTGTATAAATCTTCTTAGATTTTCGACTGATTGAACTGAAATTAAAGATTGGAGCTACTATGATGAAGACGTCCGCTTCAATAGGATTTTGATAAATTCAACCCTCCAATTTTTTGCACACGCTTAACAAAAGTAAAGCCGCAAAAACTATGCCTAATTATTAATAATACTTCTTAACGCGAGCGAAGCCGCGGGCAAAAGCTAGTCTAAAAAAAAAATACAAAATAAGCACAAAAATAGCTTGAAGACATGAAAAACGAAATGGTGTAGGTAGGTAGAGATGGAGTTAATTGTTCCACCATTTCAAGAAATTCTTGTTTCAAGATTGTAAAAATAATAGTTCCAAACGACTCGGTAGATGGCGTTGGAATAACTGGCATGACGTTTACTTTTTACTTACTTACATTTTACAGAGAAAAGAGCACTGACATTCATGTAGTACGCACTAATATTAGGTACTATTTATTTCCTGTGCGCTAATATTTAACATTAGTCGTTTTATTTTGGCAATTTTAGGTGCATCTGGTTTGGTAGTTAGGTAGGTACGTGCAGTATCCTACGCGTACTTTGGAAGATAATAAATAATAATAATAATAAATCTTTATTCAAACAAAATCAAGCAAATAGGTACATACAATAATGAGGGTACATTTAAAATCATCAGTTGGCTTGTTTACTAATAAATTGTTGTACTGCAGTATCTACACTAAGTTCTGGACTTGTGTCGTAGATACCACATTACCTTCCAGTGTTAGTACATGTTTATAAAGCCATGTTGTATTATAATATTGGGCGGAACGTAAGTACAATTTTATTTCCAACTACCTACCTAAAGTTAAGAACAATTATAATTTAAAATTTAGCAGTTAAATATTATATAAACCAAGAAAAACTATCCAATTTATTTAATTTTTATTTAATTATAGTGCATTTATTATTTTTGGTAAATAAATATAGAATGTAAAACTCTATTTGATTAATAATAGACTTAACCAAAAGATTTTTAATAAAATTAAAATTCGATAAAAATAATAATAGATGCTAGTACAATATTTTATACCTACATAACTTCGAAATAATTTATTGATTGTTTTACAGAGTAAAATAATTACCTATTCAATTTCAAACCGCGCATGCATGCAGCATAGAAGTTAACGGTGAGTTCACTAAATTACATACCTTTACACCTACATTATTTAAAAACATTTCATGCAGGGTTGTATTGTGTGTGTATTTGTGTGTGAGTATTGTGTATATGTATTGTGTATTTGTGTGCGTGTTGTGTGTATGTGTATTTGTGTGTGAGTATTGTGTGGATGTGTAAGTCTGTCATGGGTCAGGGTGAATGCATGTCCATGAGTGAAAATAATGTTGTGACTGATTGTGTAACTGAATGTCATGTTGTAAGTGTGTTTTTTTTTTTTTATGTTCGTATTCAATTAATAGTTATGTTTCCTGTCAAATGCTCACTGCATTATTTTTAACAGTTGCTCAGTTTCCTCATACTCAATTGCAAGAAGCCATCGCAATAACGCCTCCTTACACTTCACCTGATTTAGGTTGACTAAGTCCCTTATTGCCTTGTTAGCTTTGTTGTACAGAAGTGGACCCAGAAAGCTTTGGTGTCGTTGAGCAAATACAGTATGTACCGTGGGTTTAGTCAAAACTCGATCTTTACGTCGTTTGCCAGTAGACAAGTTATCATTTACATTTACATTTACCTTTTTGTGCTGTGAAAGGATTACGTTAAAAATAAATAGTTTGCGAACAGTTATCACTTTACAGTCAGAATATAAATCTGTTGTCGGAAATCTGTAAGGTTTAAAAGTAGCTACTTTTAACACCGCTCTTTGTGCGCGTTCTAGTTGTAACATATATGTGACGCAAGCTCCTCCCCAGGCAGTGTTACAGTAGATTAAAATCGATCGACATAATGAATTATATATATTTATAAGTAATTCTCTATCAGCAACATCTCTTAAATTTTTAAATACATAAATTAATTTACGCACACGGCCTGATAGGACATTGATATGCTGTTTCCAGTTAAGTTTGTCATCAATAACAACGCCTAGATATTTTATATAGTGAACCTGTTCCAGTTCTGAGCAGACACACGAACCATATGCGCAATTTGGATAATGTACTTTGATAGTGAGCACCGGTGTTCTGCTACGTGGGTACGTGGCAGATCCGTGTGCCAGGGCGAGTGGACACAGAATAATATAGTTCTAACCTTGTTCAGACAATCATACTACTGTACTGTAGTTTTACAGTAGTGTGGTCACATATCGAACACTTCATTGTATACACAGTACTCAAGAGTTCAAACTCTTACCAACAATTTGGGCAATATTTGTACTTTTTTTTTGCATAAATTGATTAAAGCAGAAGAGCGAAATCTGGTAGGTATATTATATTGTTTTTCAATTGAAAATGGTTTTGATGACCGTACCATCTTATATTTTCAAGACTTGTATCCAAGAACAGTACTAGGCTTTGTATACTGTATGCCTAAGTATAAACATTACTTTTTACCTCAAATGAGATAAAGATAGCACGTGACTTCACACCCAATTAGTGTTGATCGAGTTTTCAGAAACCGGGGGGGGGGGGGGGGGGGGGGTTTAAGGTAAAGTTTAAGCATCAAACTCTTTAGACTGCTACAAAAACTTATATTAAAGTAGGACGTACTCACGTGGTTCTGGCGGAAGATCAGCGTTGTGTTACCAACAGCAAACGCAACATCATGCTGAGCTGGACACCATTTTATGACGTGGACGTATGTACCTTGGTATGTACGGTATTGAGAGACACACTCCCCCCCCCCCCAAATTTGTTTCTTGTAAGTTTAGTATAGGTTTGTTTAAAATATCTGCGGTTTATTTTTATTATTAGTGTGTCGCTTTGTTGTTATGTGTGTTGTCGTCATAAATAAAAACTTTTTCTTTCTTTTCTTTCTTTCTTAAAAACTATAAAATATTCTAATTCTTATGCTTAGGCATCTCTCGTCTCGAATGCCTACGCCTAGTTTGCTTCTAGAATAAGAACCTAAAACAGTGTGCACGGCTCAATAAAAGGTGCTATTGGTGTGCCCCCAGCTTATCTGACCGGCTACTTGCCAATTCCGTTTCCCAGGGGTCGCAGACTGCGTGAGACGTGTTTGCTGCAAACCAATCGTTGCTGCTATCTGCCGCAATCAGCAGGCTGCTCCTATCTACCGCAATCTGCTGCTCCTTTAAATTCTGTTGGATTTACTGGCACTTGCTGAATTGCGGATCGGTTTGACCAACTTATTTACATAGGGGTTACCTGTTTTAGATCGGGCTTGATAGCTTAGCTAGCTGTGGAGAAGGTTTTGCTGTGTGTTTATATCATACCAGCGAACTGCCCGCGCGTCCCTGCTTCGCACGGGTGCTCATTGTTTTTCTACTATGTCATGCATGTATTATACATATAAACCTTCCTCTTGAATCACTCTATCTATTAAAAAAAACCGTATCAAAATCCGTTGCGTAGTTTTAAAGATTTAAGCATACATAGGGACATAGGGATATAGGGACAGAAAAAGCGACTTTGTTTTATACTATGTAGTGATGGGTGTGGTTGAGCATTGGTGGTCTAGTGGGAATGAGCCTGCATTCTGTTTGTGAGGTCATGTGTAACTGTGTGCGTGATAATAGGTTAGTGGGCCGTGGTTTCGATCCGTGCTTCAAAGATATTCTAAGATATTCTTCTTCAGTACGTTTTGTGTGCAATATCAGTGTTAATTAGCTTGTTATTGGATCAGCTGACCAAAAAACCTGTACCTACAAAATAACTGACAGAACATCGACCAAGCAAGCTGAAGTGACAATGGGCACTTCGAAGAACGGACAACCACTGGGAGATACAAGTTCTCGAATGGTGACCACGAAGTAGAAAACAAAGCGAAGGTTTCTCTGTTGGACAACGTAGTGAGGATGGATAGAGAGCGGTCAGACTCTCGGATCTCTTACTGGAAATGTATAAGAGGGCAAGTAGTAGACAAAGCGCTCTTAGAAAGCAAAGTTCGAGACAAATCGTGTCAAACCTTTGACTGCAGCGCCAAGCACAAAAGAGATTTTTTCTAGAATGAAAAAACTTCTGTTGCTACGATTTGTCTTTCGAGAAACCTAGTTAGAGTGAAAAAGCGGACGCTAAATAAAGCGCTGGGATTGCTGAGTTTGCTGAAATGCGTCGGCGCTGTCAGCGCTGGACTAATTAAATAGCTGGCTGAGGCAGCTGTCCTCTGCTAGTGTAGGAGCTGGAGGTGGAAAGCTGACATCATTTCCAAACCGTAACCGCCGGTTTCTGAAAGCTCAATCAAAGCAAATCGGCTGTCAAGTCACTTGCTATCTAATATAGCTGAAATTGCAAGTGGCTTGACAGCCGATAAGCTTTCATCGAGTTTTCAGAAACCGGCGGTTATTGTGTCTAATATTTAGGGAAGTAGGTGTAATAAGATTAGCAGAGCTCTTTATGTGTGGCTCGTCCGGGGAAGTACTATCGCCATGTCTATTTCTATGCCGTCAAGCAGCGTTGCTGTGTTTCATTTTGATTGTTGCGAGTTAACTTGGTTGAATGTCATCATACATCAATATGTAATTTATATCATGACAAGACTGTTCTTAGTCTAGTGTTCTTAGACTGTTCTAATGTAATGATAAGCGAACTAAGCTGTGAAGGCTGTAAAATACAGTGTTCTGATCCTATTTTGCAAGGTTGCAACACCCAGGTGGGTGTTAGTGCAAATTAGGTTCTAAAATACAGTCTTTAGGACCTATTTTGAAACCTAATGGGTGTTAGTTAACTAGGCTGATTGCCGTCGTATGTCGTATGTAAATACATCAAAGCGAACAACAGTGGCAACACTACTCTAATTAAATAGATAGTTGGAGATGTCCTCGACTGGACAAGGAGCTCATGGCAGAAAAGAGTACAAAATAGTAAAAGGCTACAAAATCACTATCACTGCATAGTATAAAACAAAGTCGCTTTCTCTGTCCCTATGTCCTTTTGTCCCTTTGTATGCTTAAATCTTTAAAACTACGCAACGGATTTTGATGCGGTTTTTTTAATAGATAGAGTGATTCAAGAGGAAGGTTGATATGTATAATACATGCATGATATGTGCACCCGTGCGAAGCAGGGGCACGCGGGCGGGTCGCTAGTAGGCTATAATATATCCCTCTTTATATCTCACCCCCACCCGATAGACTAACGACATTGCGATCGCGGGAAGTCAGTGAATGAAGGCTCAAACCTTCCAGAAGGGGAGGCCTATGTCTAGCGAACTTCTTCAGGACACTTGGACTCCTCTTCAAGGCACTTGGGCACTTCATCATACTAACACATTATTATACGCATACATTACAATCCATCCATTTTTTTAGTCTGCTACTAGTATCCATCCCTAAGCATTGTTCTCGTTACATGCCTTTCTACCCTTCGCATTACATGCCCATCATAACTGGAAATGCCTATTATAACTACCACTGTAAAACTGTTGTTTCTGTAATAAATTTTCTTTACTTTACCCGCAGCGGACAAATTGTTGTCATAATTCATTATTCGTTTATAAACACAGGTTATTTTACATAAAAGTAGATGGCAAGCGTAGGCAAGTATTGATCTCTGTGCTTTGCCTGGCGCCGTATAAATATTAAAAAGTAACATAAATAACAACACAATTAACATAAATAAGTACAATTATTAAATATTCTCCTAGCAAATATTGTCATGCATAATCATCAAAGTTTTATTTATTTTACAATCAATGTCAAAATGATTGTAAAATTAATTTGTGCAAGCAAGCTCTTGCTCTACAATCAGTTGAAAGGTAGTCCGAACAAGTTTAGCACTAGAAACGCGCAGCTCACCACCTTTCATCTCGCAAACAGCTTCAAATTATTCCACACAGCAGGTCCTGGAGATTAACACTTAACACTTAACTTTTAGTTTTCATTTGTCATTCAAATTCCTTGCATAATTAAATTTGTTTTGCGATAAAAATATTAATTTTGCTAATAAAACGTTCAATTTTATCCATGTATACCTCATAATCCATCACGGAAACCATGGCTGCAGCTAACGATGAAGAGATTTTGGAAGAGTTCCTGTGTCTAATATGCAAGGCCGACCTGAAATCTGCATCGCAACTCATGGCCCATTTTGAGAGCCTACACCAGGAAGAGCAGGATGTCCTTAGATCCTTAAAGGATATATTCGGAAAGGCCAAGAAAATTATTCTTAACAACAACAACATCACAGACACATCGCTAAAGTATAATCATCGGGAGGAGTTTGTAACACTAGATAGGTATAAGAAATAGTAGCACCTGGGGAGAGAAGCACTTACCTTGCCGTAACACAGTTTTTAACTAGCACGGAAGGTAATGTTCCGTAACCAGAGTGTGTCAGATTGCCTGATAAGCTAAAATCCCTAGAATAAGACCTCTGTATGGCTCAACTCATATGTATCTCTTTTTTGTCTCAAACAAACATTTAATTGAAATATATGGACCTTACATATATGGACACAATAAAACCAACTGTCTAGCTAACCTAAAAAGTATATTAACTTGTTTCACCTTGGAGTTATGTTATCCGTCAGACAAAATAATTCGATACAATACAATACTAATTTATTTGCGAAACACAGGTTAAAGGGTGACACATATTGTAGGTAAGCTCAGCCATGTTCTACTTAAAAGCATGCAAAAAATTTAATGTATATCTAACAATTACAAGTATTATTTAAAATGTCAACATAATTATCATAATCAATAAAATTAACTCAATCAAATCGATCTTGATTTTTATGAGGTATAAGCCCCATAAAATCAAGTTATAAGAATTTAAAAATAATACATAGTGTCTGAAAGCTCGATCAAAGCTAATCGGCTGTCAAGTCCCTTGCTATCTCTTTTTAATTTGAAGAAAATGTCGAAATAGCTGAAATAGCAAGTGACTTATCAGCCGATTAGTGTTGATCGAGCTTTCAGAAACCGGAGGCTACACTTAAAATAGCAAATTATTTTTACTGGAGCTTTCTTAAATATAAGAACAGAGAATAGGACAAAAAAGCAAAGAAGCATTTGAGCTTTCGGTTCATACTCATTCCATAGCTTGCTAAAAGTTATCCTACGTTTTATTATTTAGCTTTGGATTATTTTCATAGCTCAAAATCAGAAATTGATATTTACTCGTGAAATCCAAACGAATATCACATTAGACGATATTTGCAGATGCTTTAGAATTTATTAGGTTTGCTTAGCAAATGTGAAATATAAAATGTTTTACCTATTTATATTTGAATTTCACAATTTCGCAGACGAACTAGCTATCGCTGGGGAATTAAAGTAAAGGCCCTGATTGACGAGCGAATAACAGCGCGGTCTTATGGCTCGTCGGTAAAGCTCTAGTCCTTACATCACTAAAAAAGATAAGATAAGATTTAAATGAAACACGGGAAACACGGGATAAAAAGTAGCCTATGTGCTATTCCAAACTATAATCTATCTATCTGCCAAGTTCCATCCAGACCTGTTCAGGCGTTCCGGCGTGAAAGAGTAACAAACATCCGTCCATCTATCCATACTTACAAACATTCGCATTTATATTATTAGTAGGGTGTAGGATACATAATAATGATAATGCTGGACAATCCACACAGCACCATCTAGCCCCAAAGTAAGCTACTCAAAGCTTGTGTTATGGGTATAGGTGACTGATATATTTAATACATTATATACTTACATGGATAGATATTTTTTATTATACATAAACACCCAGACCATCGGAACAAATTTCTGCAGACCGTACACAAATTTGTTCCAAGGCGGGAATCGAACTATGTATAATAAAAAATATCTATCTATAAATAAATAAATAAATAAATTATGCTGGACAATCCACACAGCACTATCTAGCCCCAAAGTAAGCTACTAAAGCTTGTGTTATGGGTACTAGATAACTGATATATTTAATACATTATATAATTGCATAGATAGATATTTTTTTTTTATTATACATAGAAAACACCCAGACCAATGAACAAATTTCTGCAGATCGTACACAAATTTGTTCCGAGGCGGGAATCGAACCCGCAACCTCTGCGTCGCAGGCGGACTCTCGCCCGCTGCGCCACTGAGGTCGTCAGTATGTATGTATATAATGTATTAAATATATCAGTTATCTAGTACCCATAACACAAGCTTTGAATAGCTTACTTTGGGGCTAGATAGTGCTGTGTGGATTGTCCAGCATTATTTATTTTATTGATAGAAAATTCTCTAACTTACAGAACAAAATATATCGTACAATTGCAAAATTGATGCTGTAGAGCATTATCTTCTAGTTAACCTTTGTTTAATTTTGAAAAAACCAATGAAGGTGTACCTCTAAGTTAAGGAGCTTTATTTTCTACAAATCTAAAAATTACACACTTGATACATAATTATGTATCAAGCGTGTAATTTATTATATCATAATAAATATTAAGATTTCGATCGGAAGGCCCTTCCACTAGTCTCACAGTGCTACTTATAAAATAACGGGTGCACATATCATGCATATTATTATATTATACATATAAACCTTCCTCTTGAATCACTCTATCTATTAAAAAACCGCATCGAAATCCGTTGCGTAGTTTTAAAGATTTAAGCATACATAGGGACATGGGGATATAGGGACAGAGAAAGTGACTTAGTTTTATACTATGTAGTGATGATGCAAAAAGCTTTATATTTTTAATTGACAAAAAAACGGAGGTTTCATTTTCAGTGCAGCTTGTAATAGTGGTTAGTCCCATGTTACTCTGTTATACTTTAGTCTACTGGGAAATATGATACAGAGGGAAACTTTATTTGCTTGAAAGTCTCATGCTAAAATTCATGTTTCTAACAGTACCTTACCTTATGGGTTTTGCATACAAAATGGCGACAGTTTGAGTAGTATTAATGTTTGATCGACTGCAACGTGGTTAAAAAGTCGGGAAGGTAGGAGAGGTAAGTTCTGAGAGATTGAATCATAGTTGAACCATAGATGACGGATAAGTTAACAACAACCAGTTAACATCTGGTGGGCCATTTGCTTGTTCCATAAGCAAATAGAATTAGAATAGGTTTGTGTGACACGCCCTGCGACCATCAACTCGAGACATACAGAAAGTTTCATGTGCTTCATGCACACCGGCAAATACTTCAAACCGAAACAGGCAACGCTGATGCTTGGCGTCAGAAATAGTACTTCCTCGGACGACCCACACACAAAAAACTTCACTATTTATGTACATGAAAAATTAATGAATCTTACTCATCCTTCTTTTCGTGTCAAGTTCTTTCGAAACAGTGTGGTAAAAGGATTTTAAGTACACCTCAAAGAGTCTCCTTTCGAGCACTTGACACATGCTTAAAATTTTAGGTTCTGCGATATGCCAGTTTCCTCACGATGCTTTCCTTCACCGTTTGAGAGTACTAACGGTCACCGTTTTCCAGAAACCTGAGGCTTTAGCTACGATAACTGTATACAGTAACTGTGGTGCTTATTGGAATTTAGTGGCTAATCTTAGTCCTAGTTTTCCGCTAGATTAAAAAATAAACAGATTTTACTGACTTAACGACGTTATTGGCCTATTATCAGGTACTTTCAGCAGCATAAAATGGCGATTCTCTACCGTTTGTAAGTACTTATGCGCACACGTTTTTTTAATATATTTTTGCAATAACATTGCACAGAGATCGCTAAAATTACTTGGTGGATTGCTAATTTTTCAAAAATAAGCTCAATAAACAATATATATTATCTTATTTATTTGTTAGCTTCAGTAACTGATACAGTATCTGGTTGGCAAAGCGTTACAAACCAGGAACCATTACGGGAGACACCGAATATCAATTACTAATGCATGTTAACTACATTGTCTCCTAGAGTTGGATATTGCCAATATTAAACCATGATTGCGTGCTTGTGACGGCCCTTGGAGAGGTAGACAGCTAGCTATAGAATATAAATAAATAAGTAAGAACATAATTAATCGAATCTATATACAAAGACAAGAGTAAGAGAGATTTTATGAGTAGTAGAGCTCTTTGTGAAGGGCTCGTCCGGGGAAGTACTACCACCACTCCTTTTTCTGCCGCCAAGCAGCAACGCTGTGTTTTAGTTTGAAGAACGTGGTCGCCGGTGGAATAACAGGCACATGAGGCTTAACATCTGTATGCCTCAAGTTGATGGACGCAGGGCAGCACATCGAAGGGCACGTTCCTACCGTGCGTGACTTACGAGGTAATGCATTGTTATAGGTGACGGTACCACTTAACATCAGGTGGGCCATCTGCTTGTTCCGTCAGGTTGTATGAAAAACAGAATATGTATGTAGTTGTATAAAAAAACACGTGAAATAGTCTAGTCGAGAAGTTGATAGCTACCCACATCTTGGGCCAACCACAAATACTAGGTACATAGCAACTAGATAGAGTCCATCGTGAAACAATGCACAACACTGTGATGGTCGAACCTAGCGGTAGCGGTTGCAGCCGCGCTGCTACCGCGCGGCACTGCAGCAAATGTGAAGGCGACCTATTATATTCTACCATCGGACCACCAGACGTACGGAGACGAGGCATCCGCTCTTGGTTGACACACCTACTGCCCGCACAAAGCGCTTTGCATCCACTTTTATAATGCGGACTGCCAAAGAGTGGAACTCCTTGCCGGCGTCTGTTTTTCCAGATGCCTATAATTTGGATGTCTTCAAGAGACGAGTGAATAGGTATCTTCTAGGTAAGCGTGCTACACCGTAGACCGCATCGTCACTTACCATCAGGTGAGATAGCGGTCAAACGTTTTACCTATAATATGTAAAAAAAAGACCTAAGCCCCGGGCTAGTTATGTATTACTCTTTTTACCTATTACCCACAGCAAGATAACATCTATGGTCTATGCTATGCGGTTGTCACAGTACCCACTTGGGCGTTCCCGACATTAAGACGTGATAGTTTAGGTATTGCCCTAAATTTATTTAAAAATACAATTTCAAACTACAGCCTGGGCCAACAAGTCTTTGTGGTTATAAAAGAGATACAGATATAAAGTAAGTTGAGTATACTTTAATAATAATAATAAATAAATCGGCCCGATTACGCTAAAGTCTGGCTATCGAGATGGCGTTCAGTTAGACATTTAAGGGTCCGGTGACAGCGGCTTGCAATTTCGAGGTGCGATTGGCTATTATTTCATTTTATTTCATTTCGGGGAGGTTGTTTGAAAGAATAACTCTAAAGAAACACGCATAAATACTGTTCGAACACAAATAATACAATAATATAAGGGAAATGTGCTTGAGTCAGAAACCATTTTGGTATTAGGTAAACGTAAGACCAAACATACTAATACCAAAATGATTTCTGATTCGGGCATGTTTCCCTTATATTATTGTATTATTTGTGTTCTAACAGTATTTATGCGTGTTTCTTTAGAGTTATTCTTTCAAACAACCTCCCCCAAATGAAATAAAATGAAATAATTAGCCAATCGCACCTCGAAATTGCGAGCCGCTGTCACCGGAGCCTTAATTCCCATCCATCCAAGAAATTTAGCATCCATCCCAAGGAATTGAGATACTAGATCAGAATCAGAATCAGAATAATCTTTATTGTAAACTGTTCAAGGTATAAGGTGTTGAAAATATGAAAAGTACAAACAGTCTGCCCTATTCGGAGGTACAATTAAATGTTTCAAACATTTTTGCTTAAAATCTATGAATATGAAATTATAACATAGGTATTTATTATACATCCATATGTCGCTATTACACTATGGGAATCAAATGCTCTAGTCAGAGAATATTAATACTTTGATCTAATATCAAACTGAAAGCCATCTCGACGCCAGACATTAGCGTAATCGGGCCGCAGGCTAGCTGACCTTAGGGATACACCTACATAACCTATATTCAGTATTCGCACAATGTACCCGTTAATGAATGGCCTGTCTAAGTAGAATTGGCAGACGGAGGCTGGACATCTATTATTGCCAGCCGTTTAATGTGCGACTTAGCATACAATTGTAGGTACAATCAGGGCTAAAACAAGATTTACTGATCCGCCATCTTGGATACCATTTTTGAAAATGACTTGGGATGATTAAGGTGATAGTTGCTGTAGTGTGAACAAACATCAGTTGGGCTGCTTGTTCTAATTCAATTCAAAAAACTGAAAACTGAAACAGCTTCACGACTTTGATCCCCAGGCACGGTAGATATCCCTTCAGATCTCCCAGTACCAAGTAGGTACTAATTCAAGATTCTTTGAGGATGTCTAAGGGGGGTAGTCAGAGGTACGTCCAAACATTACATTTGGCACATACCCACATTTTGCAGTAGTTAGTATTCCATACGTGACAGGTTGCAAGCCCATCGCCGCTGTTAGAATACTAACTGGTTTCCTCAGGATGTTTTCCTTCACCGTTTAAGAGCATTGGCATTGCGCACATAAATTTTTCGATAGAAAAATCCATTGGTGCACGACCGGATTCGAACCTGCGACCTTACGATCGGAAGGCGGGGTCACTCCCACTAGACCACCGGTGCTCTAAACAAATCTCTAATTCAATTCAATTCAAATTCAATTCAAATCATTTATTTCAGATCATGTTAATCCAATGTTAATAACATTAATAATGTTGTTGCTTGTTCTTGTGTGTGTTTCTGCAAGTTTTATTGAAATAATGTAAAGCGTTGATCTTTTACTAACCCTTTGTGACCCTTTTCTCAGTTCAAATATGTGAGCGAGATGTTGTTTGACGGGCATCAGCCTCTTAATATTGTAGAGATATCTCGATGAAATTCACAATGGCCATAATTGATAAAACGAGGAAGTTTTTGAAATACTTTTGGATTCACAAAGTCCTCTAACTTTTTCAAAATCCTTTTTAAATAGTTTCATTCATCGTCATATAATCCTTTATTTTATGGCGCAATCTTATGAGTTGTGAAGTCTTTGTATTAAGAAACTAAATAACTATTCACTGTATGTAGTATGTAGTGGTTTTTTCGTTCTGATTATTGCTTTGTGATTACCCTCGGTAATCCTCTAAGCATAGAACCATAATTTTACCATCGTTTTGCCCCTCGGGCAACCTCCAGGTTAGAACCAACTACTATCATAGCAGAAATAGAAAAATACACTTTGTAAAGCGTTT
This sequence comes from Plemyria rubiginata, assembly GCA_963576535.1. Lineage (NCBI taxonomy): Eukaryota > Metazoa > Arthropoda > Insecta > Lepidoptera > Geometridae > Plemyria > Plemyria rubiginata. The sequence goes on from OY754926.1 coordinate 7,752,935, forward strand.
TACAAAATAACACTTTACCAACCTGAATTTTCTTCCAGTGAATCCGACGATTCGATAATTCGCTTGCGTCGTTTCATTTCCTTATCTTCAAGTCTTCTTATTTTATAGTTGTAACGTTCCATCTTTTCGGCGTAACTTCTTTTGGGCATGTTTTAAAAACTTTTGGAAAAAACTTTAGAGTTTGAAATAATGTTTCTTGGTAGCAAGTGAGACGTCCGCGCGCTGCCTCGCACGAAAAAATAATGAACGTCGGGCACTTCGTCAGGCAATAGGAAAGTTATGGATACCCACAGATAAAAAAAAAAAAAAAAATATTCAATCGATTGGTAGATCGATTGCTAACTCTTTAAAAAACGTGCGACTGCCTTGTAGGTTTAAATGACTACCTGTTAATTATACATATATCTTCGAATGAAGTGACTTATATAATAGTGATCGAACTTCACTTAGAAGTTCGTTTGATCATCTATTTTATGGCGCAATCTTATGAGTTGTGAAGTCTTTGTATTAAGAAACTAAATAACTATTCACTGAAAAACAAAAAAATGCTACCAAAATTTCCTTGTAACTCTTAAAATGGATGATTTGGTTAGCCTAAATGGTGCTGCATCTCTGAACCACCAATTGGCAGTCTTTCAGGGGACATCCTGTATCTTAAGGGTTATCAATATGGAGAAGGATATTATTATGCCAAGCAGTTTTTGAGGCTAATAACGATGATGTTGCTAATCTGTCAATTTACAAAACGGGAGCAATTCTGGTTCGTTGAGAATGTGATGAAGATAGTTAATATTATATTACTGGTCGGGTTTCAGGGCTCAAGTATTGGAGAACCAGCTGTTTTGCCCCTGACTTTGTATGTTTTAGTTATACGTAAATAAATAAGTTTTATTGATAAAAATATCAACTGTAAAACTACAGTGTTTACTACAGGAAATCACAAAATAACATGAACCACAAGCTGTTTAAAAAAACACGTACCTTGATACGTTATTTGCCGTTAATGTTCGTACTCTTATGATCTATATTTATTATCGCTTTATACGCCCACTAGCGACCCGCCCGCGCGCCCCTGCTTCGCACGGGTGCACATATTATGCATGTATTATACATATAAACCTTCCTCTTGAATCACTTTATCTATTAAAAAAACCACATCAAAATCCGTTGCGTAGTTTTAAAGATTTAAGCATACATAGGGACATAGGGACAGAGAAAGCGACTTTGTTTTATACTATGTAGTGATCTAGGTTTTAGTTTTCTCAAAATTGTTAATATTTTTTTTACAAAAAACTCATTTGTGCTCGACCGATCCCTCTTCTACTAGGCTTTGCTCACATGGACCTGGCATCTAGATTCACGATATTTCAAATGAATCCTTGTAATTTTACCGAAAAAATACCTTTTGATACATTATTATTATTTTTTTTTATGCAAAAGATAGGCAAACGGGCCAACGGCCCACCTGATGGTAAGCGGTCACCGTCGCCCATAAACAACAACAACGCCAGGGGCGTTGTCAGTGCGTTGCCTACCCTGAAGGACTTTATTAACATTTTTCTTGAAGCTTTTCATGTTAAATAACTCATTCCACAGCCTATGGGTATGGGGAAGAAATGAGCGTGAAAAACGGAGAGTACGAGACACCCAGGGACATTATTATTTTTGATACAAGTAAGTCTATTAGTCTGTCAGTTAGTCAAGCAATAGTTACATTTATATAGAACGACTATAGTTGCGCCCCGCGGTTTCACCAGCGCAGATTTGAATTCCGGTATTCCCACGGGATAAAAAGTAGCTTATAATATTTCAGACTATACCTAATCTATCTCTGCCAAGTTTCATCCAGATCCGTTCAGCCGTTCCGGCATGAAAGAGTAACAAACATACATCCATCCATACTTGCAAACTTTCGCGTTTAAATAATATTAGTAGGATAGATCGATTCTCACCCAGTTCTATTGCTTTAATATGGTAATGTGCGTAACGAGCCAAAGGGTTGTCGACGTCAATTTGGACAGATCTACCCCTTTATCTTCAACGTATTCGAGCTCTAATAAATTGATTGGCGGAGACATGCGTTGCGGACCTTGTACGAATTAATTATCATAATGATAGGGATGCTAACAGAAATTAGGAGGGGCAGGGTCCAAGAAATATTGTCTGACAAAGCTGGAACTTTATCATCCTATTCACAATCCCACATTTCTTCTCTTAAAAGGGTAGCACGGCAACACTAATATGATTATATTAGTGTTGCCGTGCTACTCTTTTAAGAGAAGAGCTCTCTGTTGGCTCGTCCGGGGAAGTACATATTAACCACCACGCCTTTTCTGCCGCCAAGCAGCGTGGCTGTGTTTGATAAGGCTTAACATCTGTATGCCTCAAGTTGATGGACGCAGGGCAGTGCATCGTAGGGCAAGTAGGGTAAGTGTATAGCAGTAGGTACCTACTAGTATAGTAGGAAACCAGTTAGTACTTGTTTCCTCGCGATGTTTTCCTCCATTAACACGTTGTAGAATAGAAAATACAATTATTGATGAAATACTAGATTGAAACCCATCACTTAACGAAAACAGGTGGTAACTCCCATTAGACCACCAGTATTCCCTCTGATCAAAGAAAAGGTAACCCAAAAAATAGTAGCATTGTAAATTGAGAAAGGTAGTCGACGAAAAAACGTAGGTCCTACATGAATCCGATTTCGAAGACAAATGGTAATCTTGGGTTACGTTTACATCGTAAATTATTCGATAGTATGTTGAATGTTCGTTCTGAACTACTATGTAAGTTTGTAACATTTCTATTTCAGATTCCATAATAAATTGTTCTTTTTAACCGAACTCAAAACAAGGAATATGTTAAGGTAGGTACTGTTCTGCCGTCTCGGTGCCATGGAAGAGTGCGAAAGCGTGCCCACAGCACACAGGCATAAGCTGTGTAGCAGTACCCCGTTGGGTTTTAGTCGGTAAGAGTCCGACATAACTCTTCTGTTGTCACCACAACAGAAGAGTATCCATGAGGATTTCCCAAAGTAAAAAAAAAGGTACTGCAGTAAACAAAAAAAAATATAACATGCATAACACTGTCATTTATTTATAAACATTTGTTTTTTTATCAGAAAGGAACTTAAGGAAACTCTACGATTGGTTCTTTCATAGAAATGACATCAAAATCGGCTCAGTAATTTGGCTTTTATATCAAAATAACAAGAAGTTATGTCATCCAAGTAAATGAAATTTCGGTTTAACTGTGAACTGTGGTTGCGATGAAAGACGTTTCAGAGTGATCCTTGTGATTTTAAAGACCGTTTTTATTTTGAGCTGTTTTATGTTTAAGTGCATTCGCTTTCTTTCTACGAAAGTTCAAAAAACTGCAGTAGATGTTTAGCTTTGTTCTAAATTTTACTGGCGAATCCGAATCCGAACCACAGTAACGCTGCTTGGCTGCAGAAATAGGCATGGTAGTACTTCTCAGACACACCCTTCACAAAGAGCTCTACTAACATAAGCAATATTCAAATGGCTTTCTAGCTTTAGCAATATTCAAATGGATGTAACCAAGCTTTTGGTTCGCCGAACAATAGACACGACGCGCTTAAATTTCCATAGGACGTGCGTTGTGAGCAAAGTAATTGTTATAGGCAGAAGTAATAACAAGCATTCAACCATCAAAGTTATTTTGTTCACATCAACATTTTTTTTTTCATTTCTCGTACATAATCCAAAATAGTTTTACTACTTTGGTAAGGGAAAACTATATATTTTCCATTAGTGTCAGATTTTACCACTTAACATAAATTTAATTTAAAAAAAATTGTTGTAAGAATTTTTCAAGAAACAAATATTTTTTTATACAACTAGCGGATGGAACAAGCAGATGGCCCACCTGATGTTAAGTGGTAACCATCACCTATAACAAAGCGTTGCCTCGTAAGTCATGCACGATAGGAACGTGCCCTACGATGCACTGCCCTGCATCACTTGACGAATATCTGTGCCTGCGATTACACCGGCAACAACACTCTTCAAACCGAATTACATCGTTGCTGCTTAGCGGCAGAAAAAGGGGGGGGGGGCTGTGGAAGTACTTCCGGGACGAGAGCCCTTCACAAAGAGCTCTACAACTCTTAAAAATGTATGTGCCGATTGTATTGTAATGTGCGGACGTACCTCTGACTACCCTCCTCAGACGTTATCAACGTTATCAAAGAATTCGGAGCTAGTACTTGGTACTAAGATACATCGGGGATATCTGCCGTGCCATGGGATCAAAGTCTTGATGCTATTAAAATCTTATCAGTTTTATTCGCTGGCGCGTGTAGTCTGAGCGAATTTCTAGTATAGGTCCACACTACTACTAGTGGCTCTGGGAGCTGTAGACCTCGCGAGCATACTAAAAGTGAGCTATTTGAGGAATGTAATGTGCAAGTGCATTTTCCGTTTTGTGATTTTTTGATCTTTTTGTTTTTTTTTGCATCATCTTGTGTAGAATGAGGTCCTTTGTGTTTCTCTCAAATTTGATTGAAAACCATCGATTGTTTGATAAGCTATCCTGTTCATCATGCTGAAGATCCTTATCAGATCTTCGCCAAACTTTTATGACACCAATTTATAGTTACTACCTTTCAAATAAAAAAAAAATAATCGAAATCGGATCTCATTTGGTGGAGATATCTAGTATATCAAATAGCCCCCTTTTTGCCCTTTTTTTGGGGGAAGTACCCCTCCAATCAAAAATCCCCGACGACGAAAAAATTCTAATAAGTCATATAACCTGTGTACCAAGTTTCGTCCAGATCGGTTGAAAAATGCGACCTGTAGAGGAGAACAGACAGACAGACAGACAGACAGGCAGACAGACATCCGGACAAACGCATTTTTGGCCAATGTGGAAACTGAGACGCTTCGCTCGATTCGCTCGCTCGGTCAACTATAAATTTCTCACAAGGTTTATTGGCTGAAGGTCTCGGCAGAATAACAGGGCCCAACTACAACCTAGTGGTGAGGCATACGCTGAGTCGAGACCCTTTTGCTGCTGCAGCACACAAACACCTACCATACCTACCTACTGTTATTATTATTTACTGTTCGTCATTTCTTCTATATGTCGTTTTGTATGTGTAATGTGTGTTTTTTTGGCAAATAAGTGTCTGTCTATGTCTATGTCTAGGTACTGATATAAACTCAATACAGTCGTACAAATCGTATGCCCGTTGGTCAAATGACATTGTAGCAAGTGCTGGAAATGGATGGATGAGACTCGCAAGGGACCGGAAAGAGTGGCGTACTAAAGAGAAGGCCTATACTCAACAGTGGGTGCAGACAGGCTGAAATGATGAATGATGACACTCTTCCGGCTATCGTGGTAATTCGTTTGAGGTGGTGGCTGTAGGCTTGTGGAATGCACTTCCCCTAAGTATAAAAATGGCGTCCTCAAAACCCGTTTTCAAACGCCTTGTACATGATTTCTATTTTTCGACCACATGAATACTATTTATTATATTTTTGTAAGTGTATATTATTATGTAAGTATATTATAGATAGATATATATATTTGTTTTTTATTTATTAGATATTATATTTAGGAAATATGTTACCATATTGTTATTGTGAATGTTAGTATACTTAAGCACTCCAACCTATGTTCTTCTACCTGTTAAGGTTGGCTGGTAGAAAATGCTGTCTAGCATTAAGCTCGCCTTTTGTACTCTGTTTTTAGTGCAATAAAGTATTAAATAAATAAATAAATAAATAGATGATGATGAGTCGTACAAGATTTCACCAGCGAGCTACACAATTAGCCCGTCCGATAATGAGGTTATCCGCGTGCCAGGTATTCGAGGCACGGCCTTGGAACGTGGGAATTATAGTGAGTCGGTTTCCAGTTTCTTCCGGACCACAGAATATTTTCGTGCCAATAAAATGTACTTTTTCTTTTTCGACGGTTTTTAGGTTGGCTGAAATTGGGGCTAGTTAGAGATTGAGTTTTGATATTGGATGTGTTTTATTTTATGTTTATCAAGGGCTATGTTTGATCTAGGAGAAAAAAAAGTTAAAGCTTATTGTATTAGCTTTAACTTTTTTTCTCCTGGCGTATCATATGTTAAAGCTTCAACCTATGTTGTTATGCATTTTTAAACTTCTATTTACTTACACAATTAAACTTGAACATAAAAAATTTGCTGGATTTTCCACACAGCACTAATATAATATAGCTTCAAACGAATCCACGCTTCTAACATAGGAACTAGGTAACTTATGAAATACTTATATCGTATCAGGACAACCTTCACAGCTGAGTTGGTAGAAGCTCTGCCTTCTGCGCCGTAGGCCGTGGGTTCGATTCCCATCACACAAATTTTGTGTGATGAAGATAGATGTTTGTTCTTTGTCTGGGTGTTATAAATATAATATAATATGTATTTAATTTTATTTACAAAAAAGTATTTATGTATTATAACAGCTATCTGGCTTTCCATATATTACAAGCGTTGCCTTAGTTTGGGGCTATAAAGTTTTGTGTGGAAAGTCCACCAATATTTTTTTTTTATAAAAAAAAATTGTGAGTCAGGCTTATATTACAATATCATACCCAGACAAAGTACAAACTTAGATGTTTATCACACAAAATGAAATGTTTTTTCTTGGCGGCGATCAAACTCACAGCCTAGAAAACTGAGCTAAGGCTGTCAAAATATAAAAGTTACCACATCACCAAGATCTGTATCAGCGAACAAGTAAAGTAGCTTGTTAACAAAGTGATTATTAACTACCATTGCCTTCACCCGCATTGTATAGCTTACGATCCTTAGTTTCAAAAAACTTTTCTTGTTATAAGTTCTCTCATTTAATCGAAGTTCTACGCCTATAATTCTTGCAACTGGCTTGGCTACTTCCGTTTCCTGCGAAGCGGTGGCAGTCATTTAATGTCTAGTATCAACTCTACAGTTTTTAACTATGGTCAAAAGCCCGGCTTTCCCTTTTTTTTTATAGGTTTGGGTTTTATTTTCACCATTAAACACATTTTTTTTATACTACGTGATGGACCAATTCGATGATGGCCCACTTGATGCCAGTCAAAGTCAAAAGGTATTTATTCAATACAATCTCAAAGGTCACTCTAGGTGCCAGTTCTACGCGACCAAAACCTAGAAGAACAGATCGTCTTCTTTTTTTTGTTTATGTCCGTAATCTTGCCAATGTCAAGTGATTTTTATCGTTAATACTTTTTTAGCCAAGTCAGTCCATAGTCAAGTCGCATCAATTGTTTGGAATAAAATGGTGTCGGTTTTCTTCAAAACATTCAAAATTTTTTCGATCAAATCACGATATCACATAATACACTTTCATTCCAAACTTTGCACTAAGACCTCAAGTTATGTTGGTTAAAATAACACTGATATTACACAACACAACTCAAAATAACACTAGAAAAACAATTAAAATGAAAATGCTTTGTTGCTACGTAAAATGACAGAAAACTAATCTAGAAGAACAGATAAGAAACTGCAGTGCAAGCACCTTTTTTTTCGATCGCTAAATTGACATTTAGAATCGTCAAAACTTGTTTAAAATTGTTTCAACAATGGATAAAAACATTTTTAACGAATTTTGACGATTCTAAATGTCAAAATAAGTGATCGTTATTAACGGTACTTGCATTGCAGGTGACAACCAACATGACATTGACATTTACGTGGCCATGTTACGGTAGTAAAAAAACAGTGACTTCGCCAAGAAACGAAAGTTACGTTTAGTATATCAAATACTGTCAGGTATTTGTTTAGAAGAAATAAGTTTGGTAAATAATGTCGGTAATATCCGATCGTTTGCAAAGAACAAACGTAAAGTAACCTACCTTGTAATAATCAGGTGTTTGTAGGACGATTTTTTAGGTTAATTTTATTTAGAACATTTATAATTAATCACAAGAAGAAATTAATGTATAGAATAAGGATAAAGCATTATTATTAAATTTCATTTATTATTATTTAAGGTAGGTAGTTATTTTAAATATAAATCAATATTTATTTTCATCAGACTGTAAAAGTCTACTGCTTCACATAGGTCTCCCCTATACTGGGTAGCCAAAAGGTCGTGGATCAAACGCAGGGTTAGATTGATGGTGTCATCAGCTGCAAAAAATACAACCCATAAAAACACAATATTAATTACAACTTTGCAGGGTAAAACAATTTTTTGCAGCTGATGACCCCATATAAACCCTAGTTGCGATTGATTCGCGACATTCATGTTGAAGGGATGTATACCGTGCGGCAATCAATGTCATTAAACTGTTTCTGTTTTGTTTTTTTATTATGACTTCATGCAAAACATAGTTGACTGTAAACTAGACCAAAACGTCTCTACGGATAATAATCAAATCTCACATGATGCTGAGCTGAGTGTTTAGTGCGAAGCTAAGGTACACAGATACTAAAGAGGAGTGGTTTAGCTCGTTTTCATGCTCTTAAACTTAAATGGACAGGTACTATTGAACATCGAAGTTGTTTCACTACATTTAGTTTCAGTCGAGTTTATATTTCAGCTTTTTATTTTAGTTATTTGCACGTAGGGCACTACTGCCTCAGGTTGATGAACGCAAGGCATTGCGAACGTTCATATCGTGCATTACTTGCAAGGAAATTCTTTGTTACAAGTGTATTATACTTGTTATCAGGTGGGCCATTATGCTAGTCCATAAAGCAAGCAGTTTATGAAAATATTGACGAAATAACTGTAATTTTTTTGGTTGTGACACCAAAATCCTACCCAAGTTCCAACACTAGTTTATATTATCACGCTGGTAACTAAAAATTGATTCCAGTCGACCAGACATCTAGTAAGGGTTGTGGCCGTAAATAGGTAAGTGAGGTGGCATCAACTTTGCGAGCTAAGCGAAAACACGAAATGCTTTTACATCAATGTCAGTGATTGATGCTGCACCCACAAATATACTGATAGCTGACTTACTTATAGATGGATGGATGGATTTTTGTTACTCTTTCACGCCGGAACGGCTGAACGGATGTGGATGAAACTTGGCAGAGAGATAGATCTGGAATAGCACATAGGCTACTTTTTATCCCGTGGGAATACCGATTTAAACCTGCGCGGGTGAAACTACAACATAAAGTACAATATAACGGCCAGATACAAACAGCTTCTTATTAAACAGATACGTTTATATTGTTTGACGAACAAGACTCATGATAAAGTTCACACGGTTATGAAACGTTTACAATAAAATTGTCCTTCCGTCAAAATAAACTATGATTAGGTACAACGATTTACTATGAGCCATGCAGTAACGTACTTCGCATAACGTTCAGATTGATGGAGCAAATTGACATTCGCAGGAATAACCGAAAGTAAAAGAACTTCCAGTATATTTGAGTACTTCCGAAGTCCTTTTCGGAATACAAATATCTTTATCGGCCATAAAAGTAGGCGGGACGTGTGTCCGTTTTCAATCAATCTATTTGCAGATAACACGGATTTTCTTTCTGTCCTATCCGCGAAAATGAAGCCCTCTTTTTAAAGGGTCCAAATTGTACTATATACCCGCCCATCCTTTGATATGTTTAATCAAAGTACCCATAATATACTTGTTAAAATAGGTATGATTGTGAGTTAAAATGTTTTGCTAAATTAGTATACAGAACAGAGCTCCAAATATGTTAAATATTTGTAAATAGGGAACGAGACAACAGGATTTTAAACTCACACCTATCTTTTTATATTAAAAATCAATGTTCAGCACTTGATTCTAAAAACATAACCCCAGTTAGTCTTTCACGTGCCACGTTTTAGTATTACCATCTATGTATGTTCGCAGTTTCATTAAAATCTGTGGGTTGGTTATTCAGATGAGCGGGAACAAACCCTCCTTCCCGAACACACACTCAGAAAATGTTTGCATTAACAATTTTAGTATGATCACAAAAGGAAATCTATAATATTGCCATTTAATTTAATTTTAATATTGTAATCAAAGTGAGCACGAGCCCACTAAGTGAAACTCCCCGCGATTTTAAGCCACATGTGTCTTTTACATCTCTCAAAAAACAATTGTATTAACATTAACTAGGCGCTAACTTAAATAATTAACAACTTCGCCATAGCTATGCTGATTTCGACTCGGATGACATGATCATTCTCAGGATTACCGGATTATCTGCGATGTGACAGTGTCTCATAAGCGCCCACAATAAACGTACCTACATACATCTTATGTATCACTATAACGTATAGCTCCTAACTTTGGCAGTTCGGATAAACTTGCAGAACTTCTAAAGGTGTCTACACACCAAAAGCCGCCGGCCCGCCGGCCTTACCCGGCGGGTTTGGTGTGGATGCCCAAAAACATACAAATCAAGCCGAATTTCCATATAGAAAAGCAAGCCGGCAAGTTTGGTGTGTAGACCTTAAACTGTGCACCAACTGACAGATAGCTTTATTAATTTAGACAACTTTTTGTCTGCAAATCCTAAGTAGAAACAGAAAGCAAAAACAATGAAATTAATGGTTTCAATTCTGTCGATGGATTCGTTGCGACTTGGGCTAAGCAACCACGCTTTGAGTTTTTGTGTAAGTGCTGTTTTGTTACTTATTGATATTTTTTAATTTAGGTACACTGGTTGATTTTGATTTGTTGATTGTATGATGGGAATGGCCGCGCCATAAAATCGAAAGGTTCCACCCGGTCGTGCACTACATACATACATTTGCATTATGTAGTTTTAAGTTAAACTAATTAAGGGTTGGTTGGCTTGAAGTTTCAAACTCGATTAGCATAATTGCAGCGCTCTTAATTGATATTTGATTAAGTTTAAAACGATTCAGATAGTTATGCTAATAATACTGGGAAGTTTTACTTACATACATACAGCGACCGACACCTGTAAGTAACAGCAAGGTATAATGAATTATAATTAATTCAATAGTGTTGGATTTACGCGAGTCCAATTTTGGTCAGTGCCCCCACATCACGTGTGTCACAAAATTACAAACGGAAGCGTAAGAGTGTTGTCGATACTCCCAAACAACAAAACTACGGAACGATTCACTTCTCTCTGCACGCTCTCACTTCGACACGAGTTTCGCCTCACTTACGGTTACGTTGACATTTTTACTCGCCATGGATCTCACGCGGGTGGCGCTATACGTTCGACCGCTGTAGTCTTTTGTTCTCATATAAATTTAAATTGAAGTTGGTAATAAACGGTATAATTAATAAAGTATATAAGAAGTTTATCACCTATCTGGTTTCCGCATAGTACAAGCTTTGGGTGCGAGATGGTGCTGTGTGGAATGTCCAAAAAGATTTGTTTATTTAATTACGGAGCTTGTCAAATCCGCCATGTTAATTCTTCTACCACCTAGTCACACAATCCACTGCATGACCTCAAATAAATCACAGTACCACAAACTCAAAAAATCTGAGAGGTCCGTTTATGATGGCGATAGATTCACGTAGTATAGACGTTTCAAAGTTATACTTATGATTGTCTACATCTACATCTACACTAATATTATAAAGAGGAAAACTTTGTATGTATGTTTCGAATAGGCTCAAAAACTACTGGTCCGATTTCAAAAACTCTTTCACCATATGAAAGCTACATTATCCCTGAGTAACATCTCTTCTTGGTCGTTGCACTCTTGGCAGAGTGGTCGTGGTCGTCATATCGGGGCAGTGGCTCGCTTGACAATTCTTCACCACTCCTCTCGCACCGCCGCTCTCCTGGCGCATTCGTTGAGAGGCACATCAATGGCTGCCTTAATTTAGTCCGTCCATCGCATGGGTGACCTGCCGCGTGACCTTTTACCTTCAAACTTCCCCTGTGCCACCAGGCGCTCAATGGAGACCTCTCCACGACGCGACACGTGCCCAAAGGACGTGAGAATGCGCGACTGCACAGTGGATGATAGACGCTGCTTGATGCCGAGTTCTTGAAGCATGGAAAGATAACGATAAGATAAGATATGGAGTAACATAGGCTACATTTAATACTAAAAAAAAATATGTCCACCCATGCGAGGCTGGGACAGGCCGCTAGTACTGAATAAAGAACGTTTTGATTTTTAATATTTTGGTCGATAATGGTGCCTATTCTGTTGTTTAAATTTCCTTACTTAACCTAATTTGGCAGCACTAAAAATATTGCCATCCCTTTCTAAAAGACCGAAACAACAAGGACGGCTATTCCAAACTTTAGAGCTGTCAGATTAGGTTCGTTTAGGATAACGCAACAACATAATCAACACCACTATATTATTATTTTAGCAACTATGGATTTATTAATTTAGTAATTATGTACTACATAATGTAGAACGGTATGTTTATTTATTATTAAGGTACTTGTGTCTCAATACTTACACCAGCTGAAGTTAAAATAGATAAACTGTCAAGAGACCGTCTTGAGTCCCGGGATTTGCGAGACATTTACTAAGTACCAGTATTATAGTTGTGGAAGGAGAAATTCGAGATGTCGTCTTAATTTACTTAGAGAGGTAGTCCAATTTATGTAATTCGCAGAGGTTACTGCTCAACATTAGGTGAGTCAATCGTCAATCTACTTGTTACAAAATTTTTAGACTGTTGGTCTAGTGGTAGGGACCCCGCCTTCCGATCCCAAGGTCGTGTGTTCAAAACCTGTCGTAAACCGATGAGTTTTATCAAAGTACTCTCGAATACTCTAAAACGGTGAAGGAAATCATCGTGAGGCCGAACCGAAATGTCGTAGAACCTAAGTTCTAAAACATGTGTCAACTACTCGAAAGGAGGACCTTTTTGAGGTGCACTGAACTCTTTTCACCACACTGCTTAGAAAGATGTACAAATACGACAAAAACATTGTGACACCTCAACTTCTCCGTTTGTTCTCGTTTTGTAAAGCGCATTTCACTTTAAAACAAAGTCAAAAGGCTAGTTTGAAGGTCACGAAATATCACGTAAATAACGAAATCCTAAGATATATTTAAAACTAAAAAAGAAAATACCTAAAATTGTTTCGGAAATCCCCCGCCATTCTGACTCTCACTCAGAAGTTATGTCCGATATCACAGAAGATTAACGGACTAGTACAAATGCGCAGATTAATAACGAACGGACAGGGGTTGACAAATTACAATAAAAGGGTTTCATAGTTTTACAAATCTGTTTCGAGCATCGACCATTATACCTAAGGGTTTAGGGGGTTTGTGTTTTTTTTTTATAAAGGTTAAGTGATAACCATCACCTATAAACAAAACATTGCCCCGTAGGTCACGCACAATAGGAACGTGCCCTACAATGCACTGCTCTGCGTTCATCAACTTGAGGGATACAGATGTTAAGCCTCATGTGCCTGTAATTACACCGGCGACCACACTCTTCAAACCGAAACACAGCGTCGCTGCTTGGCGGCAGAAAAAGGCGTGGTGGTAGTACTTCCCCGGACGAGCCCTTCACAAAGAGCTCTACTACTCTTGTACTCTTGTTGTGTAAGAGCAGTAGAGCGAAGCGTTCGTATAATGGGAAAGTACCACCACCATGCCTCTTTTTGCCGCCAATCAGCGTGCTGTCTTTCGGTCTTAAGTCTTGGATTTTTAGGATAAGATTTATAATGTTATAATTGTGTGAAATTTTTATACGTTATAATTTCATATTCATAGATTTTAAGCAAAAATGTTTGAAAAATTTTATTGTACGTCCGAATAGGGCAGACTGTTTGTACTTTTTATATTCTCAACACCTTATACATGCAACAGTTTACAATAAACATTATTCTGATTCTAATTCTACATTTCATTTCTAAAGTTAATGTACGAAGGGCAGTGCATCGTAGGGCACGTTACGATCGTGCCTGTTTTTACGAGGTGAACCACATAAATTAGGTATTCATATGTTTAACTAGCTGCACCCCGCGTATTAACGCGCGTAGTTTTAAATCCCGGTATTCCCACGTGATAAAAAGTAGCCTATGTGCTACTTCAGACTATAATTTATCTCTGTGCTGAATTTCATCCAGATCCGTTCAACCGTTCTGGTGTATTGAGTAACAAACAAACAAACATCCAACTTATGATATTACTGGGAAGTGGGATGGGATTAACAAGGACTTAAGGGCCCGGCGACAGCGGCACGCAGTTTCGAGGTGCGATTGGCTATTATTTCATTTTATTTCATTTCGGGGAGGTTGTTTGAAAGAATAACTATCCAGTGACACGCATAAATATTGTTCGAATACAAATAATACAATAATATAAGGGAAATGTGCTTGAGTCAGAAATCATTTTGGTATTAGGTAAACGTAAGGCCAAACATACTCGTACTAATACCAAAATGATTTCTGATTCGGGCATGTTTCCCTTATATTATTGTGTTATTTGTGTTCGAACAGTATTTATGCGTGTCACTGGATAGTTATTCTTTCAAACAACCTCTCGAAATGAAATAAAATGAAATAATAGCCAATCGCACCTCGAAACTGCGAGCCGCTATCGCCGGGTCCTTAATATAAAAAACCATATTCCACAACAGAATGAAAACAAAAGTTAATTTACAAATAACCGTTTTGAAATAACTTCGCAAATAAAATGACAGTAACATTTTTCATGTTCAGCCGTAACGAAATAACGTTAATAATGCCAGGTTATAACTATTTAACTGCTTATAACGTGACAAAACGGTGCGTCTCGTAAGAATTCTTAAATGAGGGGCACAGTGCGCTGCTGTTAGTATGGCATTTATTCTACCCTCCTTTTTACGATTGGTTCCCTATAAGTCGAGTCTCTCTATATCGAGCCTGAAAGTTCTCGCTTTTATTACCCCTATGTCGAGTTTTTCGCACGGATATTTTGAAAGAACAACAGACTCTCGACGTACGGGGACTCGACACAAAGGGAACCCACCCTTTTTACTACAGGTTTAAGCTCAGTCATGCCGGGTAAAAATCTGATCTAGCAAAAGTCAGCGACAACAAGCAAACCATGCAGAGTGGAAATCCGTGTGAAGTTCAAGCGAGAGCAAGCGAAAACGTTTTTGTTACGAGTATAGGTCGCGTCAACCAAAAAGAACCCTGGAAAACAGGTGGTGAGGATGTGTTTGCGCATACAAAATACTCACGCCGTCACATCCCCCTCCTTCCGGCGTTCTTTTTGCGTGACGCGCACTACACGCGCTTGCTTTCATGTCCTTGTATTAAGTGTATTCTTTTTTATCTTTAGCCATGTGATCTTATAGTTTGGCTGGTGTGCCACCACAGTGAATATGAAGGGCGTACTTCGCTTGTTTTCGCTCGGACTGTTTGTAGCCGGTACTAGAGCGAGGGGTCAGCATAGAGACTATAATAAATGTTCTTCTTTTGTTTTGCCTTTAGTCAAAGTCAAAATATGTTTATTCAATAAAATCACAAGGACCATATTGAAGCGTCTTAAAACTAGGTAAGTTAATTAAGGTTAGTGTAGGTAAAAAAAAAAGGTTGTGGTGCTAGACGTTTAAGCCGATCGTCCACCACCAACTAAACTAAGTTAGTTTAGCTTAGCTCGCATAGTTTAGCATAGCTCGCATGTTTGATCCAGTTTTTTATAAACATGTACGTCCACCGCAAATTATGCCACATGCATGATGCAAGCTAAGATAAACTAACTTAGTTTAGTTGGCGGTGGACGATCGGCTCAAGTACTAGTTCGTATTAACTTATTTCATAAAAAGTATATAAATTTCTATAGAAGTTGCCATATTATTTCCGACGTACTGTAAAAATGGTGAATCTCCAGCCACGTATCCTCGTAAAAGATAATGAAACCCGTTATTAACTAGTTATGGATGTCGGCGTTGTCTAATAACAAGTTATGAAAAGGTAGATTTAGGTTGACAATCATGACGCAAATAAAACGTGGTGTAAACCAGTCGAGACAAACAACAGACCACAAAAATCTAACTCACAATTATAGAAAATTGGATATGAAATCACAAGTTAGTACAAGGCTTAGAAAATGTTGTAATGTGTGAGTGATAATTATTAGACTGTCGTCAGCCTAATAATTATCACTCATATAGGTTCGGCAGAGGAAAGATCTCCTTCGCTCCAAGAGCTCCAAGAGTGCATCTCTCATAAAATACTTCTTCTTCGTTTTTATAAATATTAAACTGTTGTTAAATTTTTTGACATACCTACTTATATTAAACATTCTTGGTTTCGTTATTTTAATTTTAATGTATTTTTTTTTGACAATTGTAATGACTAATTTATTTAAATATTTGTTTTTTTTTTATTGTTTGACATTTAATTTTATGTAAATCAAGCACTGACCTCAACATAATGCATGTACCTCCTTAAATTTTTGCACACCTCTGAATGGTAAAAATATGTGAAACTTCAAAACTACTGACATCTTTGTATCTGCTGTACCATGTTTTTATGCAAATAAATGAATTGATTGATTGATTGATTCTTTTATTTATGGCGGTTCAGTGGCCGATAGTAACACGTAATGTAGTTTGTCTGCTTAACAACTGGTGACAACAGTCAGTTGATCTGGAATTTCCCTAAAACGATTTTTTTATCTATGACATTATTAATTTTAAATTGTATAATTATTGCATGCTATTATTAAGTTAAATATGAAAAAAACTAAAACTGAAACAGCTTCACGACTTGGATCCCCAGGCACGGTAGATATTCCTCCAGATCTCCCAGTACCAAGTACTAACTCAAGATTCTTTGAGGATGTCTAAAGGGGGTAGTCAGAGGTACGTCCAAACATTAGGTACAAACCCACCTTTTTCAGTAGTTAGTATTCCGTACGTAGAATACCAACTGGTTTTCTCACGATGTTTTCCTTCACCGTTTAAGAGCAATGGCATTGCGCACATAAATTTTTCGATAGAAAAATCTATTGGTGCACGACCGGATTCGAACCTGCGACCTTACGATCAGAAGGGAGGTCACTCCCACTATACTACCGGTGCTCTATGAATATGGAAGATCATTAATTAAAACCCTGACTATGTATAACCATGTACCTTACCGTCATTCGAAATAAAGTTATTATGATTACAACATATTTCCAGTACAGTCAGCTTTCAGAATAAGTGAAGTTTTTTGTTAGAAATGTGCTCGCGTGTTCATTATGACGGAGGCAAGAACAAATTAATTTCATAACGAATCTGAAACGAACGCACTGGCTCATGAATATGCTGATTGTTTTTTGTTGATTTATATATCACTTAGCTTTTGATAAATTTATGTTAATAGTTGACGCATTATTAGTATTTTTTTAAAGTAAATTATTGAGGGAAGTGTTAAGATTGAGGAATTTACTTCACTCCATTTAGCTGACCATTTGTTAGTGTTATAACTATATTAATATTATTTTATTGCTCTTGTTTTCTCTGCTAAATAAACTTAGTTCTTTTTTAAATTATTTCCTCTATTAAGGTGAAGACAAAGCTAATGTGACTCTCGCTCGCACGTTTTGACTAGTTGAAGGATATAAACCATTTTGTGTGCAATCACATTGCGCACAGTTAAGTAAAAAAAATCATTTTGATCGGTACAAGTTTTCCTACTTAAAAGTTTGATTTTCTAGTTTTCGTACATTAGCAAACTTTTGAGTAGGAAAACTTGCATCGATCAAAGTCAAATTTTTACTAAACTGGTTGTTTGCGATTTTTCAAAATTGTATTTAGTGATTTTAAATTTTTCAAAATGTCGAATCGTGCGAGCGAGAGAAATATTAGGTGTTGTCAATGCCATAAGTAGTTAATAGTAGCAAATAAATGTATATCCTACTAATATTTATAAACGTGGAAGTTAGTAAGTATGGATGGATGGATGGATGGATGTTTGTTACTCTTCCACGCCGAAACGGCTGAACAGATCTGAATGAAAACTTGGCAGAGTGATACATTATAGTCTGTAATAACACATAGGCTACTTTTTATCGCGTGGGAATACCTGGATTTAAATCTACGCGGGTGAAACTGCGGGGCGCAACTAGTGTCTACATAAAATCGGTAGTAACCAAGCCGTAAGTTGGTCCTTGGTCGCGTGGAAAAGTCTATTTAGTTCAGGGGCATTTT
The DNA here is from genome assembly GCA_963576535.1 of Plemyria rubiginata. Taxonomy (NCBI): domain Eukaryota; kingdom Metazoa; phylum Arthropoda; class Insecta; order Lepidoptera; family Geometridae; genus Plemyria; species Plemyria rubiginata. Next base: position 7,771,010 of record OY754926.1, read on the forward strand.
TCTCTATGACAATAGGAGATTCCAAGGAGATTCCTTGCCCCAAACCGTGAAACGTCAAAACTTGGTGTTGGGCTTTATTCTTTATGACATAGGATATACTTTGCCCTGACCGTATGACACCGGCTGCCTTGTCTTAGCTGTGATCTCGGTGCAAATGGTCATAGTGAATAAGGCTCCAGGAAAGGAAGGTCAACTACAAATAGCTGCATAGCCAGCCGACTGGTCCATTGGAGGATGTTACGGCATTCGTACGTGACGCGTGGACCGGGACGACATTCGACTATTCCAGCCGTTGATTACAGATCTCGCGACAGATTTGCGACAAGCTCAAACAATTAGCCTATTCGAGCCCCTGATCTTGATATTTATTACGCCTTTTATTTAATTTATCGTAATCTAACTATATTTTATACTGAAACTTCAACACTATTATCAGTTTGCTCTTTTTGGAAAAGCCTCTTCCACTCTTCCCTATGTCTCACTATCCTAGCCCTGCAATGTGTTTTAGCTCATCTTTCCACCTTCAAAAGTGACTTCTTTTGTTCCAAAAAAGCTTAAATAAATAAAGAAAACATTTATTGGCGTACATTTATTTATTCGTAGGCGTACATCCATACAGGTCCAACAAGCAGCATCATCGTCAGTCAAAAGCTTGTCGATGTTTTGTGGATGGCTGTATAAGTCAAGTGTATGTGCACTTTATGTGCTTATACAAGTGATACATAAGTTTATGACACAAACACGGGTGACAGCCAAACTAAAGACATTTTTCCGTGATTATATTTAATTTCTAGCGAAACGACTGATCTTTGCACCTGAAACATGCTATTGCTATTGCTTTACTTTACGTAATCATGGGGACTGTCTTGGAGTTTTCTTGGTCAAAAAGAAACTGAAAAGGTCCCGAGAATAAGTAAATAATGTTTTGGGCTCAACGTTTATAGCCACAAGGATCTTCTTAAAGTTCTCAAGGATCTTATAAATAACCCTCGGTGGAGTGGAACGGGTAAGGAGACTTTATAAAACCATTGTGTTGCTCATCTGTCCAATACCTTTTTAAGGGCCTCTTGTTAGAACTTAGATTACTTAGAAATTGACGAAAAACCTTTTTTTTGTAGATTACTCGTACAAAACATTATCGACTGTCATGATACTTTTATGAAATCACTAAACCCCGGTTTCTGAAAGCGCGATCAACACTAATCGGCTGTCAAGTCACTTGCTATCTCTATCTAATTTGAAGTAAAAGCTGAACTAGTGACTTGACAGCCGATTAGAAACCGGTTAGGCTCCTTTTTTTATAAAATGCTTCAAAAATGCTTGAAAGATTTAATTTGGTTAGTAAATAGTGTACATCAAATAGCTTAAAATAGTAAGAAAAACTGTAAATCGATGAACTAATAAATAAAAAGTTATTCGACAAAAACATTGTTTAAAAATTAAGAAACTGTTAATTAACGCCGCGTCCATCCCTAGCAGTGCGTGAAATGGTTTTATTGGAAACGAAGTATTTCAGTTAACACTTTCTATGTGCTCGGTCCAATATGTGAAACTTCGTTTTGTGGGACTTATTTCTAAAGGCTTTCATCACTTAATTCACATTTAAGGGGCTGACGGCCGCCAACGTAGTTATTTTGTGCATAATTAAATATTTTGATTATAATAAATCAGTCAACATATTATAATATAAAAAAAATGCAATCACCCATGTTTTGAAAAATATAATTTCGGTCCAAATTTTAATACTAACCCACGGCCTAGGACGCAGAATGTCTCCAAAGCTGTGAAGGCTGTAAATAAAAAAATAAATGAAAAATAAATTAAATGAAATTCTATCCAACAAGAATAAATCCTAGAATGTGCGTCAAGCTAATCTCACCGGAACTATGTAAATATGGTGGTTGGCACATAAATCAGTCCTATGCAAATTAGGAGGGTCATAGGTTAACAGGCACGGTCCACTGGGCCGGTACAAAGTTAATAAGTTATACTAGCTAACCTCTTTACGTTGCGAAATAATAAACAGACAACTGAAAATCAGTTTCGTTTCTACGTCACTCGCGTTTATTATTTCGCAGCGTTAAAAGGTTAGCTAGTATAACTTATTAACTTTATAACGCGTTAATACGCGAATTCCTTCCTTCCTCCATATTATTTGATGCAGCATTATTTTATAGCGATAACATAGTTTTGACTCATTCACTCATTTTAATTGGCATAATGGTCGGTCTCATAATTTGGTTTACTGGCACGAAATTTAACCAAAATACGCAGTCCCAATTTTTTTCAGTGGCACAACCATACGCGCTTATTAAGCAAGGAAATGCAGAAAATATTTAAATCCGAAATATAATTGGATTTTAATCAATGCGAAACGAGCACCACGCTTCGTAGGTATATAGTCACAAGCACGAAATTGAGGCTCAGATACGTATTTCAGACACGTTTGTGCAAACTATCAATGAGAATCTTGATTTGAGATAATTTGAGATACACTGATTAAAGACTTAAAAAAACGACAACAACAGGGCATTTAAAAAGTAAGTAAAGTTCGGTACACAATCTTTTATTATTCTTACAAAATTTAAAGCTGTTTTTTGCACTGATTTGGATCAGTTGAGCTATCTCTAAATGGTTTGCAACGGTCTGCAGATAGCACAACTATTTTAGTCTATTTTGTACATTTTGTAAATAATTGTAGTTTTATTTCCAATAAATTATGTTTATTCTTGAGGACGCTTCTATGTAATTTTCCTTATTTTTTAATACCAGCATAGCTAGGTTACTTGTAAGTTTACAAAAATGGACTAAAAGTTGTTTCATGAAATACAGATTATTTCAATAAATAAAAGTTTTGTGCTGATAAAAATAATGAAATTTAGATTTTTCAGTCCGTATTTTTTACATCTTTATATTAGAAGAGGCTTACGCACTTGCTCTTCTAACTTTTAAGTTCAAAGTGAGTTTCATCTCTATCTGTATCTTACTCTTTGGTAAACTACCTAAATTAACTATACAGGTCATTGAATTCTGAGTAAGGGTGTGAAAATTCTAAGTGAAGTGTGGCTTCAGATAAATACAATGATATTACTACTTTTACTTATTTTTTTTGACCATTACAAAAGTCATGATTTTTAAAGAACACGCTAGTTCGCGGTCTTGACAATGTCATCGATCCATCAAGTGGTTGGCGTATGCTTCGTTTTTAAGTTCGTGGTTGCCACTCTAGAATCTTCGAACAATAGGTACCTCATCATCATCATCAGCCTACAGACGTCCACTGCTGGACATAGGCCTCCCCTTTACGTTTCCAGGAAGAACGGTTCTGAGCCCTTTCCGTCCACTGACTACCCGCGGTCCTAACCATGTCGTCAGTCCGTCGGGTAGGAGGGCGTCCCACGCTTCGTTTTTCTGTTCGTGGTCGCCATTCGAGAACCTTTATTCCCCAGCGGTTGTCATTGTCAGTTCTTCGAGCTATATGACCTGCCATTGTATTCAACTTGCAGATTCTGAGAGCTTGTTACGGACATAAATTATATTGGCAACAATTTGGATCTGTCATATTTTCTAATGTTATTGACATTAGAAAGTATGACAGATCTCTCATATTTCTGTTATGTCAAAAATGGCCTATTCTCTCTCCTCTTACAAATGTGTAACATACAACTCGCCTTTTATACAATAAATCAACCCTATAGTGAAATACAGTGTTTTAATAGATTGGTCGCACCCAGAGCTATGTCGGCTATCTGGTTCTCTCACGGATCTTCGAACAATAGGTACAATCATTTCGTGATCCCGTAGTGAAAGTAGTGTCGATAGGTATCTACTGAAGTATATTTAAAACTCAATCTAAGCCAAAAATTGATGTATTTTCAAGTGACCGAGAAAGTCTCTCGTTCATTTAAGAGCCAATCAACACAAGATTGATGATCCTAACCGTTTTTTATCCAAAGGTATTAGAAGCAACCTATTTGAAATAACCTGAAGCCACAGAATAAACAAAAGTATGCATCAAACATCGAGACGAGAACTTTCACTGAAGGAATTGAAATATACACCTTACAAACTAATGAACCAACACTACAGCCAAAAGTGGACTTTCATGTTAGCTTGTTACAGCTCTATTTCGTGGAGTAACAGAAGACTAACAATTTTTTCGACACTGGAAATTGTGTTCAGTATTTCGAATCTTCGGATTAGTGTAATACAGTATTTTTTTCGTCGCACACTGGATAGTGAGACTAAAAAGGACAAGGTGATAAATGTCGTATTATTTGATTGATTTCGTTCGTAATAAATCAGTGTCACCTAATAATACCCGAGCATGTTTTAAATTCGGCGTTATGCCGTCGCAATAAGAGCTACCGTTATATGTCACCGCCTAGTCTACTAGACATCTTTGTATATCATCTGCTCCCCGATTCGGGATTATGGTTCGGCTGAAACGTGTATTGTTGAATTATTCTTCACAACTGTTGCTTGGGTTTCAACGCCGCGTGTTTTCTGCATCATAGACAGATTATCTGAATATTCCAGTATTCTGGTACTGAAAATTTCGAATACTGACAAACACGGGACCTTATCAACTATGACTCCGCTGTAACTTTTTTTGTATTTGTTATTATGTATATATTTTATTTTTTTTATTGGTTTAAATTTATTTTAAATATTTTGCATGAGTACAAGGGGTACAGAAAAGTACATAACCTACTTTTTAATCGCGGATAACACCGCGGGGCGCGGCTAGTAAATTCTGTTTTAGCTTCTTTTCTATACGTGAAAACCTATTATTGGCCATAAGCTACTATTTTGTCTTCTTTCCTGTTTTTTGTGCTGTTGGTTTTCCTTAAAATAGATAAATAAACTTGATAGCCAACTATTAAACCGAATCTAGAAGTCTAGGATCTGAAATTTTCACGCCTTTTTCTAAATTACTTTCAGAAATATATTCAGTGTTTGGATGGAAATATAATAACACTGATTGATGTTGTTTTAGTCAACAAAAATAATGAGAAAATCATGGAAAACAAGCCGTAAGTTATTATCCCCGATGACCGGTTAGACAATTATTTAAAAACAACACTAGCTAGCTATACTACGCTACTAACACTAATCGGCTGTCAAGTCACTTGCTGTCTCTATTTAATTTGAAGTTAAAGCTGAAATAGCAAGTGACTTGACAGCCGATTAGTATAGATCTTTTAGAAAACGAGGGTTTAGTAGAGCTATTTGTGAAAGGCTCATCAGGGGTTATACTACCTATCACCACGCTTTTTTCAGCCGCGAAGCAGCAACGCTGTGTTTCAGTTCGAAGAGTGTGGTCGCCGGTGTAATTACAGGCACATGAGGCTTAACATCTGAATGACTCAAGTTGTTGGACGCAGAGAAATGCATCGTTTGGCACATTCATATTGTGCGTGAGTTACAAGGCAATGCTTTGTAATTGTTATAGTTGATGGTCACCACTTAACCTCTGGTCATCAGGTGGGTGGCTACACAAATATTTAATTTTATTCTCGGTGGGAGTCAAACCCAAAGCCTACGGGCGCAAGGCAGAGCTACTACCAAGTAAGCTGTGTCTTAATAATTTATACTCCAAGCCGCAGACTGGCGTCACTATAAACTTATTTATAAAACTCCAAGATTTCAGAAGTTATTTAACTAAAAGAGTTTTAAAATAGAGGTAAACTGCGCCAGCAACAAAAAGTAAGGGAACAAAACCGCAAAAGTACAAATCTCACGAATAAAGGAAAAGAAGATTCCTGAGAGTAATGCTTCTACTTTTTTCGCCGTCACTGAAATTCAAGATGGAAACTGCTTTGCATATCACAGAAGAAATGCACAGTAGTCTCAACGGTAAAGCTATTACATAAAAACAAGCAATTGCAATAGCTATGATGGACATAGTAGTCAGTCCGCAGTACGCGTAGTTGCCAAGCAATTAAGTACGAGTATGATGGACATAGTAGTCAGTCCGCAGTAGTTGCCAAGCAATTGAGATGGCCATTATCCGTCGTTGCTTGCAACATCGGTGCATGCATTATATTGTTTTCGGTAGGAAATCTTGGATCAAAATATATTTTTACTGAAATTTTTTGATGTTAATATAAAAAATCGTGTTTCCGATTTCACATAACTATCTATCACACACACATACTATCATTATTACACACAAACAATCATTATTGTATGTTTTATATCTACAAAACTTTGAAATGTGCAAGCAATAGGCAGGCAAGCAAGAATAAATTTAGCGGTAGTCTGCGACTTCATCATTTTAATGCTACTGCTATCGCTTATTAGGTAGTAGCCATGGCGCCGTACTAAATAAAACAGACCAGCTGCTTCCGGTTATACGATATCAAAATCTAAATGCAGGGAAACAAAATCTATTTTAGAATACCGCACACTGATTGCTGCGAGTATATTTCAAAGTGACACCGTAAAACTCATAACCAAACTGTATTTCTCTGATTGAGAACTTGAAAAAAAATATTCTTACTTATAAACTTGTGTCAAACGATATCCAGTGTCAACTATTGCTATTTCTTACCAATGGGTAACGATGAACAGAGACAAGGCTAACTTTGAAGAATGATCATACAAAAGAACGGAAGGAAAAAAAACAAAGAACAAAGCTGGAAGTTTGTTGCTTTCTTGCCATGGTTGAGTTGGACTAGCACCAGATTTACCTAGCTTTCTAAGGATGATTCACGCTACAACGTGTCGCGACCGCGCCGTGCCCCGGCCGGGCCAGTCATTCATGTTACACCGGGGCCCGGGCTGTTTGGGTGTATTATTTGCACGAGTAGTGTGGTTTTGTTAAGGCCGGAACGTGCCGGAGAAGGGAAACAATCCCTACCGACATTTCAACGCCGTGCCCCGTCCGTGCCCGGACGGCGCACGGACGGGGCACAGCCGCGCCACGTTCTGGCATGTATTACTTCATACAAATAGTATAGTGTGGTCGCCGGTGTAATTACAGGCACATGAGGCTTAACATCTGTATGCCTCAAGTTGATGGACGCAGGGCAGTGCATCGTAGGGCACGTTCCTATTGTGCGTGACCTACGGGGCAATGTTTTGTTTATAGGTGATGGTTACCACTTAACATCAGGTGGGCCATCTGCTTGTTCCATCAGCTAGTTGTATAAAAAAAAAATAGTATACCATAATGTTTGAACGTGCCCCGGCTGGGGCCCGGACGGGGCACGGCCCGGTCGTGACACGTTGTAGCGTGAATCATCCTTTAAGCTGTTTCAAAGTGATTCTTGACACGAATGTAGTAGTGTGTAGTGAATGAATGCCTTTTAACCTTGACAATGTTTCAACTTGAGACCTAACGTTTCTATGCGTGTTTTCAATAGTAGTATTGCTTCGATGCAAACCAAAATGAATCTACAAGTCAACAAGTTAAAGTAGGTTTTACAGTGAAACACGATAAAGAGAGACAGAGATAAATAAGTCGAGAAATATGCAATGCATTTTATGCCGAAGTAACTACGGTATTTTCTAGAACGTAGAAAGAGATTGACGGTTGTGACTACTCATAAATTGGTGGTTTACTTTCTTTTTTGCTTTTCTCCAACGTGTAGAAACATTTTCTGGATTCGTGTTTATTCAATGCAATATAATATACTTCGATTTTAAACATTGCGAAGTTAGCGTACTTTCATATCAACATATCTATCCTATTATTTTAATACCTTTAAACGAGCAATCCTACTTCCTAGTAATATTATAAACGCGAAAGTTTGTAGGTATAGATGGATGGATTGATGGATGGATGTTTCTTACACTTTCACGCCGGAACGGCTGAGCGGATCTGGATGAAACTTGACAGAGAGATAGATTATAGTCTGGAATAACACATAGGCTACTTTTAATCCCTTGGGAATACCGGTATTTAAATCTGCGCGGGTCAAACCGCGGGGCGCAACTACCCATAAGGCTAAGGAAAATTGAACTGCAGGTGCGGCCGCTTGTATTAGTTTTCTAGGAGCACGAATTCAAATTCAAATTTGACGATCTCTGTGGCGCAGCGGGCGAGAGCCTGCCTGCGACGCAAGAGGTTGCGGGTTCGATTCCCGCCTTAGAACAAATTTGTGTACGATCTGCAGAAATTTGTTCCGATGGTCTGGGTGTTTTCTACGTATAATAAAAATATCTATCTATGTAAGTATATAATGTATTAAATATATCAGTTATCTACTACCCATAACACAAGCTTTGAATAGCTTACTTTGGGGCTAGATAGTGCTGTGTGGATTGTCCAGCATTATTTATTTATTTATTCACGCGATTCAAAACCGCAGCGGTTTAACCGTGATGCGGCCTTAGCCTTACACAAGTTTTGAGTAGCTTACTTTGGGGCTACATGGTGCTGTGTGGATTGTCCAGTATTATAAATGTTTTTTATTTAATTTATTCTGAAGATGTGCGGAAACAACTTAAATAAATAAATAACGCGATTCAAAACCGCAGCGGTTTAACCGTGGTGCGGCCTTAGCCTTACACAAGTTTTGAGTAGCTTACTTTGGGGCTACATGGTTCTGTGTGGATTGTCCAGTATTATAAATGTTTTTTATTTAATTTATTCTGAAGATGTGCGGAAACAACTTAAATAAATAAATAAAAGTGAAACCGGTTCAAAAAATAGGAAGACAATCACGTAAAAGGAAGACATTAAAAATAATCCTTTACTTTCTAACAAACTTTATCAAACATCAGCCGTTTCATCTTTCCATTTCGTTATAAATAAATTAATCTTTATCAACGAACTTTCGAAAGAAAATGGAACTTTCCAGGCATTCCAGTGTTTTCTTTCAAATAATAAAACTGAACGGAAAATGGAGAAAACGCAGAAATGTTTATACTGAATTTTAAATGCAATTGAAAAGATTCTATTAAGATCTGGTTTCACTCAGAACGTCTGTGACTTTGTATTCACAAAGATTCTATAATCGACCTTATTAACTAACCATCGGTTATAGAGTGTTTCATAAGGTTTTTTTTTATAACATGTTTAAGGAAAAAATAGATGACCCACCTGATCTTATCTGAAAACATTTACCTATAAATCATTGAATTACCAAAGCATAGCCTCGTAACCCACGTACGATCGACACATTTTTGTAGGAAAACTTCTCACTCTTGATAAGTTGTTTTACGGTCATCAGCTTTTTAAGTGGAGATCCACTTATGGAGCTGGTGAAGCCTAAGTGTTATTCCAGACTATAATCTATCTCTCTGCCAAGTTTCATCGAGATCCGTTGAGCCGTTCCGGCGTGAAAGAGTAACAAACAACCATCCACCCATCCATACTTACAAACATTTGCGTTTATAATATTAGTAGGCAGTAGCATAAAACTGTTTAAGAAACTAAGTATCTAAGAACATTTTAAAATGTCAAAAGATGAATAGATGAAATACATAAAACAGCACACGCTACGCTTCAACATATGGTGGACTATCGTTTACTTTACCATTCGTTTTCAATTAAAAACACACAATACGGAAACTATACATGATGTCGTGTTTGTCCGTAGGCCCCAGCTAATTAAGTTTGAACTTCGGATGCTGCAAACAATCAGTGATTTTGCAAACTAATTTGCTGTAGATAGGGTGAGCATTATTTGGTGGAATAATTTCCTTGACGACCTCTGTGGCGCAGCGGGCGAGAATCCACCTGCGACGCAAGAGGTTGCGGATTCCGCCTCGGATCAAATTTGTGTGCGACCTGCAGAAATTTGTTCCGTTGGTCTGGGTGTTTTCTATTTATAATAAAATATATATATATATATATAGTATATTATAATGTATTAAATATATCAGTTATCTAGTACCCATTACACAAGCTTTGAGTAGCTTACTTTGGGGCTAAATGGTGCTGCGTAGATGGTCCAGCATTATTTACTTATTTATTTATTTCCACAGCACAGGTTTTTCTTAGGGTAGAGGTTAGTGCGTCACCAAATTGGTGCACATGTGACACAAAAGCTAAGCAAACTGTACTTATAATACATCTTACTCCTATGTTTTCTCATGTCAATTGTGTGTGTACTTTATAAGTTTCTTAATAAAATATTATTATATAAGATATTTTTTTATTATCATAAACACCCAGACCAACGGAACAAATTTCTGCAGATCGAACACAAATTTGTTCCGAGGCGGGAATCGAACCCGCAACCTCTTGCGTCGCAGGTGGACTCTCGCCCGCTACGCCACTGAGGTTTGTTTTTTAGTTTATAAGTTTCATATTTATTTTTCACCTTTTGTTATACCTTTTGTTTACTTAGTTGCAAATAAAGGTTTTGATTTGATTTGAGGTCGTCAAAAGTGAACGTCTTACTTTGACGGGACATTATGGTCACAACAAGCATTGCTAACGACCTAAGCAACACATAACAGAATTTTCAGTTGAAGGTCGAATATCTGAAAACAACTGAAACGCGACTGCTGTAGCCCTGACAGTTATAGGGGTAGTTAGGGACTAGTTATTTGTTTTGAATTTTTCGACTGAATAACTGTAACTTTACGGTACCCCGTTGTTTTTTCAGGCGTAGTCATGTACAGTCTGCATGAAACTCAACTAGAAAAAAAATACTATCTAAAATAGAATAGATACTTACACACAGCAAAACAATATAAAATCATATATCAAGTAACCATATTAGTTTCAAAAAATAATATAAAATTAGTTAAATATAATCTTAGGTAAGTATCTCGTACTTATTAAAATAACATTTAAATAAAAGAAAAAACTGTCTGCGTTTTTTATGGCGTGCCGAAAACTTTTCCTCACTCAAGCCCGGGTTTGAAATACAGAAAACTAAAATCCTAAAACGAACATAAATATGAGTGCTAGTTTTAAGATAAATTTTTTTGTTTATCTTAAAACTGTATAATGAACCGAACCGATGCAGTACATTTCATTTAGGTAATTTAAGAACCATAAATGTAATTTTAAATTTTCTGAATTAAAATATAATTTATTATAACTATTTATTTTATTATTATTGTTAACAAAAAAAACTCACGACTGGAGGTACAGAATCCAAACTTTCTCTATTATGTACCTATTTAGAAAAAACCTAAAGATTTGTTTTAAACTTTTAGGAGCTTGTTAATACAACAATGTTTTTTGTTTGTGCTTTTGGTTTGAAAGCTCTTGGAATGTTTTTAAACAAGTCCTGGGTCGCACGCGCTTGCCATTAGCCAGGATCCATAATTTTACGAATGTTATTTAGCGGAGGCACTAATTTAATGATTTTTACCCTCGGTTTTTGAAAGATTGATCAACACTAATCAGCTGTAAAGTCACTTGCTATCTTTATCTAATTTAAAGTAAATGCTGAAATAGCAAGTGACTTGACAGACGATTAGCTTGATCGAGCTTTCAGAAAGCGGCCGTTAGAGTTTAGTTTCTGAAAAACACACAAAAACACAGTAACATATAAGAAATCCTCAAAATAAAGTAAAAGAAAATTGAGGATAACAATTTCGGAGGAAACAAAACGTTTTTGAAAACTCAGGAACACTCCACAATTGGATACTTAATTTAAAACTGTGGATTGAACCAGATTCAGAGGAACGGATGAAAGTTTTTGATTTAATTAAATACGTATAATTTGAAACGCACTTCAAATCACGTTTTTATTGGCTATAATTTGTAGTCATCACCAGTTTAATTAATAAAATCGATTGGAAATACAATCGTGAACAAATTCGAAGCGTCTTTCGTTATTTTGGCCTTCTTTTTTTCGTATAAGTATCACATTGACTTAAGTTGCAGGATTTTTTTATCCAGGCGACGCGTGACCCGAAGTCTGGTAAGTAGGTATCTGGCTAACCGCATAAGCATTGACATTTAGTATTGCAGCCAGTGTCTTGGGGACACTTCCGATTGGCACTGATTTGGATCAGTTTGGAGATAGATCGTTTGCAGATAGCACAACAGTTTCAATGTATTTTGTACATCAAGTAAATACTTGTAATAACTGTATTTTTTTTTATAAATAAATGTTATGTTTTATTTTATTAAATGCTAGCTGCACCCCGCGGTTTCACCCGCGTTGTTCTAAATCCCAGTATTCCTATAAAAAGTAGCCTAATTTTATCCTTGATGATTGACTAACATAACAATCGACCAAACGTTCTTGAAACAGCTTCACGACTTTGATCCCCAGGCACGGTAGATATCCCTTCAGATCTCCCAGTACCAAGTAGGTACTAATTCAAGATTCTTTGAGGATGTCTAAGGGGGGTAGTCAGAGGTACGTCCAAACATTACATTTGGCACATACCCACATTTTGCAGTAGTTTGTATTCCATACGTGACGGGTTGCAAGCCCATCGCCGCTGTTAGAATACTAACTGGTTTCCTCACGATGTTTTCCTTCACCGTTTAAGAGCACTGGCATTGCGCACATAAATTTTTCGATAGAAAAATCCATTGGTGCACGATCGGATTCGAACCTGCGACCTTACGGTCGGAAGGCGAGGTCACTCCCACTAGACCACCGGTGCCTTACCGTTCTTATTTTGATATTAGTGGGATAATTATATTTATCATATAATTATTTGTTTAATAATAAAACAAATTATTTTAAGAAGGCTAATAGTTGGTCCGTCCTTGTCCTTCCACTCTTACGCCCCAGGTGCGTCGTTTGGTAATATCAATTTGTGTGGCCATCTAACCTTTTTCAATAAAAAGGGCAGTAAAGCGATCATTACCGCCTATAAAACGTATAAATAAGGGTAAGTGCTGTGAATCTCACTATTCTTTAGATTAATAAAAAAATAACCAATATAAACTTAATTTAAGACATTAATTTTGCCTTTTCGTTTGCGGTGTCAAAAGCCATCATAAATCTCACGAACTTTTAGAACACAGAGAATGAAAGATTCAGGTTGTAAATTATACATCGAGACGGCTTGTTTTTGTTAAGGGGCTCACAACCGGTAAACGGTGCACAACGGTGTAAACTAAATAAAAATTATTGTGGCACTTTTAGAAATCTGAAATCAGAAATATTTATTTGAAATATAAATAGTTACCCAATGATATTTAGTAAACCATATAACTGTACTTGTTTACCCAAATACATGGAAAAATTGTATACAACGTTCGGATAAAATTATATTTATGCTGAACTGTGTGCAATGCGCACAGAATTTGGTTGATCGTGATTTTCATAAAAAAGTTCAGTAAGTAATGTATACCTTGTGAAATGTCTGACGGCTGTCAGCCCCTTAACATACCGAATAAAAATTGATGAATCAAAGAGGCGGATGTCCAGTGAAAATCCATTAAAAAGAAGACACTATGTACAACATCGGGATTATAATTTCTTCAATAACTAAAGTACTACCTGAATAACTTACTATTTATAATAAAAAACAGCAGTAGTTTTAGAGTAGTAGATTGTGTGGGGCTCATCCGGAAAAGTACACCATATAGGTGCCCCCGAGCAGCGATGCTGTTTTTCGGTTTCAAAGATGTGACAGGCACATGCGGCTGAACATTATGGTATGCCCCACAAGATTGTAAAACATGTATCAGGACACCAGGTTATATTATGCTTTAAAGAAAAACTCAGATTCAAATGGTATTTTCAATAAAATCAAAAGGATCAGAAGGAAAAGGAAGAGAAAGGATCAAAAGGAAGGAGGACTTTAAAACGTCTTATATCTTGGTAAATCTGGGCACTTCCACGCTAAGCCTACCACCCACTCCACAAAACCCAAAGGTTTACTGGATGAAAATGCTAATTCGCATTAAGTTCGCCTAATGTACTTCATTTATGTGCAATATAGAATTTTCTTATCTTATCTTATCTAAGCCTAGAAGAACAGGAATCAAACTGAATGCTTGGTTCTTACCGTTACTTTGTATAATCTTTGTTACAATATAATATAAAACAATATCAAAGCTCCAATGTGGTGCCGATCGAATTTAGTGAGACGTACAAAACAGTGAAAAACTATAAAACTAAAAGACACTATTTCTTATTTATAAAGCTACGCGGAAGCTCTGGCGACAAACTGCGGCAAAAGAAGACGGATTCATATAATAAATTCATCAGGTTTCCCCGGCTCATACATTTTCCAATCATATGTACACGCATCAAAGAATTTAGAAGTTCTAGAGCTGTTATTGAATAAATAAAAGCGAGAAAAAAAATAAAGAATATTGTCGTGTCTTTACTTTCTTTCTGAAGAGGGGTGAATTGATTTTTAGTCCGCCTCAACAAGGTTTGGTCCGCCTTTCGCAACTAGAATATAGTAGTAGACTACATCACTTTCTTAGATTGAAGTACTAAAAAGCATTAATTATTTTAATTGCTCAATATTTTGCCTAGCGCCATGTAGCCCGAACTCTAAGCACTAAATAAATTAAGTTACGCAAAATATGTATTGTATTTTCTATTTTTTTTTATACAACTAGCTGATGGAACAAGCAGATGGCCCTGCGTCCATCAACTTGCATACAGATGTTAAGCCTCATGTGCCTGTAATTACATCGGCGACCACACTCTTCAAACCGAAACACAGCGTTGCTGCTTGGCGGCAGAAAAAGGCGTGGTGGTAGTACTTCCCCGGCCGAGCCCTTCACAAAGAGCTCTACTACTCTTAAAAAAATCTCTTCTAATTATAAATCTGTCGTTTTACTACTTTAGCCCTAAGATTGTTTCGATTCTGGTCGTATATAAGTAGATATAAGCGGTTTATCAAAATTATCACACACAACACCACCAGTTGCTGCTCAAAAGATCTTCAGCCCATAAACTTTTCAAATATCTTGAATACTCTAGGCATACATTTTTGTGATGGATTTATTAAGGTTTTTGATATTTTTACGTCAGCTACCCAAATACAACTCGTTTCTGTTTAAACTGAACCTATTAATGCGTCCCTGTCTAAAAGTTCTGTTGGCCAGAAAGAGTGGAGTTTTCTCGACCAGATATAAATCTGAGTGCGGTAGGCCTAGTTGAATTATTCTCAAGCGCGACGCGGTGTGTGACCCAGATATCATGAATAATGGCTGCCGCTGCCCAGGACTGGATATGGTTTTATGGCGAATTAAGTAAATTATAACTCATTTTTGATGCCAAGGACTAGTATGTACTACTCCTGCTCCTACAGAAGCTTATATTTCCTGCCAAAGCTTATCCTACCAATATTATAAACGCGAAAGTTTGTAAGTGTAGATGGATGTTTGTTACTCTTTCACGTCGGAACGACTGAACGTATTTGGATAAAACTTGGTAGAGAGATAGATCATAGTCTGGAATAGCACATAGGCAACTTTTTATCTCGTGGGAATACCGGGATTTAAATCTCCGTGGGTGAAACCGCGGGGCTCAACAGTAATGTATGATTTTCGAGTATGAATGTTTACCTTGTTATATTTCGTGCTATAAGGTAGCTATTTTGTTATTTCGAAGAATATCAATATTATGCCTCTTATGGCATAACTCAAAAAAATTGCAACAATGAATGATTTTGTTGCATTACCTAATATTCGATCTGCGAAAATCTTGTCTACTACCTTGTTAAAGACCGTCAAAATCGGCCACCGGATTTAAGAAAACCCTGGCCTTTACGTACACAAACCCTAGCTTTAATTTAGTAAAGTTTTTCAATAAAATCCAGTTTGTTTCCCAAAGGATTGCGTGCAACAGCTTGGGTCGACCCTAATTATAAACTTCAAGTAAAGTTAACAGTAAATGAAGTTGAACAAACAATCAATATCTAGAAACAAGAGGTTTTATTTTAGAGTGCACTGTCGTAACTTCTATTATAAGAGCTAAAATCATATTCGAAGTATAAAGTTCGCTTCCTGCTGTTTGTCTGTCCGTCTGTCCTTATGACATGTATGCAAATGTATGTAAATATTTAAAGGGTCAGCAACGCGAGTGTGACACCTCTGGTGTTACAAACGTCCATAGGCTACGGTGACCGCTTCCCATCAGGTGGGTCGTATGCTTGTATGCTACCTTGGTAGTATAAAAAAAAATGCTTGGATCTTTAAAACTACGCAACGGATTTTGATGAGCTTTTTTTTAATAGTGATTCAAGAGGAAGGGAAGGAAGAAGTATATTTAATTTTTTTTTATTGTTTGATAGCTAGACGTTTGACTGCCATCTCACCTGATGTAAAGTGAAGATGCAGTCTAAGGTGGAGCACGCTTAGCTCCACTTATTCACTCTTGTCTTAAAAATTCTAAGTTGTATCGTTCCTGTAAAATAAATTCCTAGTAAAATTGTTAAAAATAAACTTACATTGAGTATAATTATATTCTGTAAGGCATGATGAGCTCAAGTGATAGTTATTTCTGACTTAAGCATTGCACCCGTGCGAAGCCGGGGCGGGTCGCTAGTTACCCATTTAAACAAAATCAATTATTATTATTAAAAATTCGTTAGCACATGAAAACTCCTAATTCATCACGTAGGTACGATACCTACTGTAGAGTTTGTATCTATCTAGTAGATACAATATACCTTGTCTTACCTGCACAAGCAGTTAGGTAACCGTCAAGTGTCAGTGTGAAGCTCCTCATCTGTCAATTTCAGTTAATGTCAGCTATAGGAGTTTGCGGGACGAGAAGGTGATGTACAGAATCCGGGAGTCACGGGGTGTGGACTAAGGAAACTGGAAGACCAGGACAGGAGACCGGCTTGGTGCATCAGTGAGCCAGGAGTTCTTACAAAAATACAGGATTTTACCCCTACATAAATAAATAAATAAATAATGCCGGACAATCCACACAGCACCATCTAGCCCCAAAGTATGCTACTCAAACCTTGTGTTATGGGTACTAGATGACTGATATATTTAATACATTATATACTTTAATAGATAGATATTTTTTATTATACATAAACACTCAGACCAACGGAACAAATTTCTGCAGATTGTACACAAATTTGTTCCGAGGCGGGAATCGAACCCACAACCTCATGCGTCGCAGGCGGACTCTCGCCCGCTGCGCCACTGAGGTCGTCAAATTTCTTATTTATTTATTCCTTATAAAGTTTAGTTTTTTGTCCTATTACATTAAAACTTAATTGTATCCAATTTTGCAGCTTCTGCGACAAACAAAGTGATTGGTCATTGTAATCACTTGAAAAGCTTTTCAGCTCAAAATAACCGGATTGAAATGCACACCACTAAAGGTTCTATTTCTAGGTTTACGACATTCGGCGGAGTTTAAAACAGTTGTCTCAAGTCTCGATCGATGCTTCTGGTGGTCTCTTGTTTTACAAACCTGCAGTGGAGGTATTACGTGAGCTTGCAGCTTGCTTAGAATAAAAAACATCGGTTTCAGCCACATTCTAAATATTGCTTTATGTTTAAACTTTTTACCCGCGTAGTTTAAGGGCCGGTATTCCCACGAGATAAAAAGTAGTCTATGTGTTATTGCAGACTATAATATATTTCTGTACCAATTTTCACCAAGATCCATTCAGCCGTTCCGGCCTGAAAGAGTAACAAACATCCATCCATCCATACTTACAAACTTTCGTGTTTATAATATTAGTAGGATAGGATTAAGTTGTTAATAGAGAAAATCAAAATTATGATAGCTACATTATGATCTGCGACTGGAAAGCTTAAGATATAGTTCTTTGAATATTTCGACAATTGAATTTAAAGAAAAGGTAAGGAAACATAAAAAGAAAACATTTTAAAAAACATTTAATAGCACCTGCCGGGGTAGTGTGGTCGACCCATAGAGACGCTCTGTACTTCCCGATAGTGATGTGAATATACATTTTCAAGTTTTATTTTTGTTTACCTAAATACATGTGTGTTCCATGTAATTTACTTACATCTAATTCTTAATATTATGTTATTTACTTGTGGTGTACAATATAGACTTTTCTATCTATTTATGATTGTCGTATTCCACCAATGACGCCCTCACAGCTCAGTTGGTTTTGGGTTAGATAGTGAAATGAAAATGAAAAATGTGTATTTGCAATAATTATAAATCTACAGTAAGTGTGAGGCTCTGTCTCCTGGATAGTGCTGTATATAATAGAGGAAGGCCAAGGAAAAGATGGATGGATTGTTTGAAAGATGATTGGGTAAGAAAGGAGTGACGACTGAGATGACAGGTGACAGAGCAAAGTGGGGAGAAAATACTGGTTGTGCCGACCCCGCATGAAGTGGGATAAGGGCAAGAGGATGATGGGGTCATTGATTTTTATATTTGATAGACTGTCCTTTGGCCACAATCTCACCTGATGGTAAGCGACGATGTAGCCGACGATGGAGCAGAAGGTCTAAAAGACACCTATGCACTCTTGCCTTGAAGAGGCCCAAATTGTAGTGATGAGGGAAGACAGACGACGGCAATGAGTTCCACTCCTTGGCAGTTCGCAAAATAAATGTGGACGCAAAGCGGTTAGTGCGAATGGGCATGAGATGAGAGAATGGAATGGGGTTTAGATGGTGTGGTGTTGAATGTCCAGCAATATTTATTTACATGTCCCATCACTAGCTGGCACGAATGCAGGCGTCGCGTCGTTCGGACACGTTGGTCGTTACGGGCGGTCCTCTACGTGTATGTACGGACGTGAGGGTTTCTACGTAAATGTTACGTTCACTTTACGGATTACGGTTTTATCTGTGCGTTTTGTGATTTAGATCGTAATTGTATGATTTATTCGTGGTAAATTATCATATTCTACTTTTGTAATATACTAGCGACCCGCCCGCGCACCCCTGCTTCGCACGGGTGCACATATCATGCATGTATTATACATATAAACCTTTCTCTTGAATCACTCTATCTATTAAAAAAAACCGCATCAAAATCAGTTGCGTAGTTTTAAATATTTAAGCATACATAGGGACAAAGGGACATGGGGACATAGGGACAGAGAAAGCGACTTTGTTTTATACTACATATGTAGTGATTATGTTCATACATATTACATATTATTACACAATTTTACCCTTCTGGCTATAAAGATGTGATTTACAATTTAATTCGTGGACAATGACATGATTATTAGAAAATAATATACTAATAAACTTAAATATATCTTTACCAATATTAGTTTGTTTAGTATTACGCACCTTTATCACTTTTTTCTTGTATCACTAGTTTCTTTTAAAACAGTAGTGGGGTGAAAGGATTTTAACCCCCGGTTTCTGAAAGCGCGATCAACACTAATCGGTTGTCAAGTCAGTTGCTATCTCTAATTTGAAGTGCGCCTAAAAACTGCTCCTTTCAAGCACTTGACACGTGTTTTTAAACTTTTAGGATCTATGACATTCCTAATGTAATAATGTAATGTACCTAGGCTTATATCAGTTGAAGATTATGATAGATTGTAAAGTTAAATCCAAAGAAAAGTTGAAGATTTTGAACAGAAATACTTACACCCAAAAGATTAAGATGCCGGTTTTCTTACGATGTTTTCCTTCACCGTTTGAGAGTATTGGCACTGAGCAACAAGTTTTTGAAGAGAAAAACTCATTGGTGCACCGGTTTTGACACCTCGATCTTAGGATCGGGGTAGTTACCACTAAACCTCCAGTGCCCACACGTCAGTCCACTGGTAAAGTGTAAACCGGCCTTATCCCACATTGAGGTCAGCCGAAACAAACTGGAAAAGTTCGCAGTGGAACTAATTTCGACGTCACGTGCCGACCCTACTATGAATCTTTGAGAAATAGACTTTTTGTTCCCATAATGTACCTACAGAGCAAGATTTGAAGGATGAATTCAGAGGCAGTAGGAATACCAAATGAGACAACCTATTTTTGGCTACCTTCAAATATTTACGTACAATTTTTTTGAGACAGGCAATGGCCGCTGTCCGAACCACTTCTTGTGAGCACATTCCAACATACGGAACGGCAGAACGGATCTGGATGAAACTTGGCAGAGAGATATACATTTTGACTTTGACTTTGATGCATACTTTATCAATTTTTCTATCTATTTATAGATAATTTATCAATTTTTCTGGTCCATTAACACGTGATAAGATGTACGAGTATCTTGCGCCTAGTTGGACAATTGAATCATAAAACTGAAACTGAAACAGCTTCACGACTTTGATCCCCATAGGTACGGTAGATATCCCTTCAGATCTCCCAGTACCAAGTAGGTACTAATTCAAGATTCTTTGAGGATGTCTAAGGGGGGTAGTCAGAGGTACGTCCAAACATTACATTTGGCACATACCCACATTTTGCAGTAGTTAGTATTCCATACGTGACAGGTTGCAAGCCCATCGCCGCTGTTAGAATACTAACTGGTTTCCTCACGATGTTTTCCTTCACCGTTTAAGAGCACTGGCATTGCGCACATAAATTTTTCTATAGAAAAATCCATTGGTGCACGACCGGATTCGAACCTGCGACCTTACGATCGGAAAGCGGGGTCACTCCCACTAGACCACCGGTGCTCTTAAAAAATCATAAAGCATTGCCTAATTAAATTAACTAATGAACATGTCACACTAACTAACTGGTACCATCACTGTAACTCACTAGCCACACTCAGCTGGTTTGGTTTCCTAAAAAGCGATAGCCGTAATTTTGCACCTTTTTTGTATTTATTTCAAGCATTATATATATCTAACATCACAGGTACAATTCATAGGAGATTTTATAATGTCCCAAAAGTTATTCTCCGAGCGGGATCTGAACCCGCGGGGTTCAGGGGAAGGGGAAGGTCGCGGGTTCAAATCCCGCTCGGAGAATAACTTATGGGACATTATAAAATCTTTGTGATTTTCTTAAGTGTAGTAAACACTAAATCTAATAAAAAATTGGAATTCACAGGAGCACTGGTGGTCTAGTAGTAGCGATACCGCCTTCCGATCCTAAGGTCGTGGGATCGAAACCGGTCGTGCACCAATGAGTTTTTTCTGTTCAAAAATTTATGTGCACAATGCCAGTACTCTCAAACGGTGAAGGGAAACATCGTGAGGAAACCAGCATGTTGTAGAACCTAAAAAGTTCTCTAACATGTGTCAAGTGCTCGAAAGGAGCCTCTTTGAAGCGCACTTAAAATCCTTTCATCACACTGTTTCTACTGTCCTACTACCTTTCGTTACACTGTCACAAAGAAACTAGTGATTCGACAAGAAGAAGAAGACATCAATACGACTACAAATAGAGTTCATAGTACTTGATAATAATTATTAAGGTCACAGATTTGTTCGGTTGGTAGCACATTTTTTATCAAGTCTAATTATTCGTCATTTTTATTGGAATATTGACGGGTATTTAAAGTTCGTATAATAGTTTTTTTATTCATACCACTATTGATGGCATTTAAAAAATATCGGAATCGTCTATCGAAATATCATTGTTGTGTTGATATCTCATCATCATCATCGACAGCGTGCTGGTGGACATAGGCCTCCCCTATACGTTTCCAGGATGAACGATTCTGACCCCTTTCCCATAGTTAAAAGGGCAATATATAGCAAATAATGTATATGGTTTTGATCAAATCAAGTTTTTCACCAAAACAAATTTTCGTAAATGTATACTATGACGACTTCTGTGGCGCAGCGGGCGAGAGCCTGCCTGCGACGCAAGAGGTTGCGGATTCGATTCCCGCCTTGGAACAAATTTGTGTACGGTCTGCAGAAATTTGTTCCGATGGCCTGGGTGTTTTCTATGTATAATAAAAAATATCTATCTATGTAAGTATATAATGTATTAAATATATCAGTTATCTAGTACCCATAACACAAGCTTTGAATAGCTTACTCTGGGGCTAGATAGTGCTGTGTGGATTGTCCAGCATTATTATTATTTTTAAAAAACGAGTAAAAAGTAAAAATAATGTTTTACTATTTTTGACACTTACATTTTCGGATAAGAACATTATATTGCAACATTTATTTCCATACGTTTTTATAGCAGCCGCCGCTTCTTAGCGAATCGATTTACACAATGGCTGAAATCACCACTTATCCAAATCACAAACAGACTCGCTCGATTAAGCTGTAAATGAGTTCTCTACTCGACAGATTGGTGTTAATACTTAGTGCAACCTAAGCCGCTTTCACACGAGTGATCCATAGTGGCCACTGTACCATGGCTAGTCGTGTTTGCATTTAAGGCGTTGACAACACCTAATTTTCCTCTCGCTCGCACGATTCGACATTTTGGGCGATATGAAAATCACTAATCCCAATTAAGAAAAATAGCAAACAACCATTTTGTGTGCAATCACATTGCAAACAGTTTGGTAAAAATCTCTACGAACTCTTAGGCACGAAAACTAGAAAAGCAAACTTTTAAGGAGGAAAACTTGTATCGATCAAAATGAATTTTTTATTAAACTGTGCGCAATGTGATTGCACACAAAATTGTTGCTTACGATTTTTCGAAAATGAGTGGTGATTTTATATCCTTCAAAAAGTCAAAACGTGCGAGCGAGAGTCACATTAGCTCTTGTCTTCACCTTAAATGCAGCGTCATATTAACAGCAACGTTGCAGTTTTGGTTAGGTGTGATTGCTGGTGAAGGTATTATCTCAAGTTGATGGACGCGCGGCGCAGTGCGTAGAGCGACTTACGATGCAATGGGTGAGGTTATCAATTCGACTGATTCGATTTCTTAGTTTCGTTTAATATTTTGTTGTAGTGTGAAGTGTATTGACACTTCAGCAAATTTTGAAACTTATTTAATCAAAGTTACTTTTCAATAACAGTTTGTTTTACTTCGGCTTATCAACCTGTCAATAACTTCTAGTTAACTGTGGGAGGTTAATTGGAGTTTAAATCTTTAGAAAACGATCAGTTAATAGTTATTTGTTATACAAGAGTGCAAAGTTGCTTTTTAAACCGCGTGTTCAATTTTGATGACCGAGCAAGCGAAGTATTCTAAAATATTCAAAATCAAAATTAGAATCCTGAGCGTTAGCGAGGGAATCAAAAGAGCACGAGGTGAAAAATCTTTGCACTCGAGTGCAACACGTAACTTTTCATTCCACCTCAGTGAGGAAATGACTAAATGCAAAAAAAAAAAGTTTACAATCACATGTTGGCGTCAAACAAACTTCCTCGTCGCTAGACTCAATCATTTTAGTTTTTCACTTGTTTTCAAGTTTCTTGTTTTTAATATGAGGTTTAACAATGACGTGAAAAAATGCCGCGTAAAGAACCGCGTACAAAGCAAATTGAAAAAAGAACACCAAGAAGGTTCCGAGTCGGAGTTTTTAACAAATTAAAAAAAAGTTGTATGATATATTCGGCACCATAGAGGTAGCAGTAAATAGGTTTAATGTTTTTTTTTAATTCACAAACTTAGTGCACACGATGTTCTAAATTCAATTTACTTTATCCTCTAGAGAATAAAAACGGCTTTTGCACTCAGATATGAACAGCAAAAATACTCTTTCCGAGATGGTGGGATGAAAAAGATATTATTACGGTACACTTTATTTTATTACGTAATTTATGTTGAATTTGGGGTCGGCTTGTTTTGATTTTCTGCATTTTGCTTGCTGTGGGATTTTGTTTCGTTAATTATATTTATAAAACTAGCCGATGTTACAAGCAGATGGCCCACCTGATGTTAAGTGGTATCCATCACGTGGCAATCACTTGCCTAGTAAGGAACGCACGACAGGAACTTACCCTACGATGCACTGCCCTGCGTCCATCAACTTGAGGCATACAGATGTTATACCTCATGTGCCTATAATTCTTAAAAAAAACCTATTACATCATTTCTAGAATTATTATTTCTAGCAAAGTAAACAACTCTTAAAATCTTTCAAAAAAATGCTTACCGTTGCAATGCCCATAAAAACATCCTTATATCTACACGATAATATTAAAATCGAAACATGAAGCAATTTGTTTATTCAGTGTTACCTCTTCATACACGAAATGAAATGTAAACAATTTTCGGCAAAACAAATCTTGCAAATAAAAAGAAAAGTATAAAGATTGAATGCTCACGTTACAGTGACAGGCGACGTAAGAGATACTTTCTCCCCTTTTCTCCCAAGGGGAAAGATGAGAAAGGGAAAAACTTTGGTTTTAAAATTACTATCTGGGAAGATGGTAATGGTAAAATAAATTGCGTTATCCAAGTTTTCATAGTATCGAGATGTTTTTACAACTACCTGTGCATAAGTACAGTACACTCAGATAGCTAGACTAGTAAGTGTGTCGTGGCTGCTACAAATAGTGCGTAGCAAGAGAATGTACTACGGCGTAGCGCGTAGCACTCCTGGTATTTTTTCTGGTTATTTGTATGTATAGTGCGCGTCACACAAAAAAAAGGCCAGAAGGAGGGGGAGA
The DNA here is from genome assembly GCA_963576535.1 of Plemyria rubiginata. NCBI lineage: Eukaryota > Metazoa > Arthropoda > Insecta > Lepidoptera > Geometridae > Plemyria > Plemyria rubiginata. The sequence goes on from OY754926.1 coordinate 7,795,319, forward strand.
GGATGTGATGGCGAGAGTATTTGTATGCGCAAATACATCCCCTCCACTGTTTTCCAGCGTTCTTTTTGGTTGACACTACTATACATTTGGTAAAGAACTTTGATTCAAATTTTGTACAAACAGGTAGGTACATCCAGCCTGTCATTCTTATTTTTATTAGAAATACAGCATTTTTTAATAATAAATAACATAAACTTACCTAAAAACGTTCTAAAGATTGCTAAAAGGTGGTCTCACCTTATATTCACGTACCTACTTTTTTCTCCTAAGCTTTTATAATAACCATATTCTATTGAGTGCTTTGTACGTTGTCTTTTTAAGTTAACCCTCTAATACTAATAATAAATTTGAAAGTTACCATTGTTTGGATATTTTGTAACTTTATCTCGCTCTAACCGCGAAACCAATTGGGTGAAACTTAGAATAAAATATTGTTCGCAACCTGGAATATCATATTGACTACATTTATGAATCCCGTGAAATTTACGAAACCGATAGGAAATATAAGAGGACCCAATAAAACGTAACGGTAAAAACGCCTTAAATATTAATGCTAGCAATTAATACTAATTCGCGAACAAAGCCTAAGGTGGAAGCTATGCATTTTTACATTGTAATAGCCTGGGGAGGGGTAAATGAATTTTAAACGCGTGTGTGCCTTCCATGATCATTCAAAAGGTTGTGTCAACATTTTAATTTTAATGATGTGTGTTTAGGACAGTACTTTGGGAAACAAACGAGAATCTAATGCTAGAGCATTGGCCCCTGTACATGCAAATCAGGCATTAAAGTAAAATGAACCTTATCGCAGCGATTTTAAGTGCAATATGGCTTGATACTGTATATGGTTATTTGACGTTGTAATAAAAAAACAACCAATAACTACATAGGTTTCAAACTCAATGATTAACCACCACTTCTACGGCTGCTACCAAGCAACGTAGGGCGTGGGTGCCGTTGAAATTACTAGCATCCTTCGAAACTTGCTGCTGTCCAGAAATTCGAACAGAGAAGTAAGAATGTACGCAGGCTAGTGCATCGTAGGGCATGTTTCCATGCACCTGTACGTGATTGCAGGTGGTAATAAATTTTGTTGTAGGTAAAACTTCTTCCAGCCGCAAATGTTGAAAAATCAAACTTCTGCAGGCTGCTGCTGATGATGAGTGAGAATGATGTACTATCAGACTTTTCCGCCTTAACACTTTTGAAACAGCAGTGCAAGTACCGTTCTTATCAATCGCTTAATTGACATTTAGAATCGTCAAAAATTCGTTAAAAGTGGTTTCAACAATGGACAAAACCATTTTTAACGAATTTTGACGATTCTTAATGTCAAATTAAGCGATCGATAAGAACGATACTTGCATTGTAGATTCGTTTGTAAGCTTTTTAGCTAGCTGACCGGTAGCACCAGTATACGTAACTATTGTTATAGTACACACGGATACAGATCAAGATGCACAAAGCCATAGAAAAATGAACCTTACTACAGTAGGTATACATCTGCTTGTAAATGGTAAAAAAAAACTTGTAAAATCAGACTTCATCAAGGTTAAAAAAGCCATAGAAAAATTAGCCTTACTACAAAGACATAAAAGCGAGCAGTTTATATAGCCTGACACGTATTCGTGTGTACGCACGTACATACAGTTCAAGCGACTACGCTGCTAAAGCCCTTTTAGACAGAATGTGCGGTCGAACGGTGGTTTAATTAAGCTGCATGCGCGGTGTAAATGCACCTAAATCCCGAGAGGTGGCACCATTTATTTTACAAGGACTATGAGGATAACATTTTGGAACCAAACCTTTGGTATTTTCCATTCGAGCACGCTAAATGCAGAGAAGTCATTTTGAACTGAATTTTCGGTATTAAAATATTGGAATGGAGCAAAATGCATACATTTTTCTCATGCCATTTTTATTCCACCGTTAGAAAAAAAAGAAGAAAATTTTTTTGATCGACAGTGACACAGTCCTACTATCCTACTAATATTATAAACGTGATAGTTTGTAAGTATGGATGGACTAATGGATATTTCTTACTATTTCACGCCGGAATGGCTGAACGGATCTGGATGAAACTTGGCAGAGAGATACATTATGGTCTGGAATAACACATAGGCTACTTTTAATCCCGTGAGAATACCGGGATTTAAATCTGCGCGGGTGATGCCGCGGGGCGCAACTAGTTTCTAACATAAACACTAATCTAACAACTAAAGAAATAATTTGGGGGAAAAATGTATGTCTCAGTATCGTTAGTACAGTTATGTTGAGACTTACTCGTACTGTTTGCAAATATGGCAACGAGATTTTATATTGATTAACTATTTAACTGGCTGATCCCGCGGTTTCGCTCGCGCTCGCAACTTTCATACAAACTTGTATCCCCTATTTCATCCCTTTGGGTGTTGAATTTTGAAAAATCCTTCCTTAGGTGCCTACGTCATAAGAGAAATACGTGTGCGAAGTTTAAAGCTTCTATCCCTAAGAGTTTGGCCTGTGTGTTGTCAGCAGTCAATCACTTTTGTCTTTGATATTATAGATTACTAGGTGATGGTTTTCAGCTGAAAGGCGCCTTCCATAGTTTGTTAAAACATACGTGATTCTAGTGAAAATAGAAAAAACTCCGGGTTTGATTCGGTTGATGCAGTTGGTCAGCGCAGCTCCGTATCAAAAAGGTCATGGGTAACAAAACTTAAATAAATCTTTTTAATTTACTCACAATCCTAGCTCGCTTTAAAGAAGCGCCCGCAGAATTATTTTACAACTTTTTCGTAAGTCACGTCGGCCGTGATCATTTTACTGTATAATTTATGGCAGCAATTAATTTGCTCGTAGCTCTTTCATTTTTAAGTTTGGAAGGGAGAAAGTATCGGAATCTTTGATAAAAATTTTAGACTATCCTGTTTTTTTATCAGTCTAAAAGTTTATTAATGGTATTTTTTTATTTATTTACAAAGAAAATTGAAATTTAGGTACCATTATTTACAAAATGTACAAAATATTATATACAAAATACATACGAAAAAGTTGAGCTATTTGCAGACCGTTGCAAACGATCTAGAGATAGCTCAACTGATCCAAATCAGTGCCAGTAGCGTATCCAAGACACTGGCTGCATTGCCACGCGGAATGGCAATGCTTTATACATTTTATAGCTATAGCTCATCCCAACTAATATTATAAATGCGAAAGTAACTCTGTCTGTCTGTCTGTCTGTCTGTCTGTTACGCTTTCCCGCTTAAACCTCTCAACCGATTTTGATGAAATTGGGCACAGACAATCTTTAGACCCTGGAAAGAACATAGGCTACCTTTTATTGCGAAAAAGAGATGAAGAGATTAAAAGTACGCAGACGAAGTCGCGGGTACCAGCTAGTAATAAAATATATTGCAAGACTACCTAGACCACAGAAAAGAATCTTCTAATACAGGTTTTTATAACAAAAGAAAACTTCCCAACCCATTTGATATTACCATTTGAAAATAATTGTGTTTTATGAATTTTTTTTATACAACTTCTAATGTAGTAGGAATTCTACTAATATATTAAGTAGATAATGTTTGAATGTTTGTAAATTAATCACGCCCTAATCACTTGATTGAGATGAAACTTAGTCACATAGGTTGGCATCTAGATCCACCTAGCTTAAAGACGTCTCAAATTGATATTTGTGGTTTAATTTTTGCCCCCATGTCACTCGCTATTTACTTATTAAATATTCTGTTTCCAAAACAGCGTTGATATATTTTATCAAGACCTGCCGAAAGTCATGGAAATGGCACAGATTGTTATAGAAACGAGATGTTAAAAGTAAGCAGTGTTGTGTAGTAAGTTAATATTAAGGTAAATCTAGGTACTTAACCTAGATTTAACATCGCCTAAGGGCTTAATAAAAAAACCTGTTATGATGTTAATATCTCAATAAAAATAAAAAAAATAAAAAAATAACTTTGGCTCTGAAACGGACTATTTGCTGCTTGCTTTAAAATATTTTTAAAAACTACAGATAATAAGTTTTTAGTTCCAGAAATACGAGTCGGTTTAGGTATAAAGATAAAAAGACTTCATTAAATTTTTTGTAAAAAAGAGAAAGTAAAGAAAATTTGCTGTACCTATAGTTTTTTACATACTTTTATAATAGGTACCTACGTTAATGTCTTCGATTTTTCAATAAAGCCAATTAAAATTCCGAATACGTCTGCGAAATTGCGTTTCGGTAATAAAATATTACATTCCAAAGTACCTATGCTTTCAGGGAATTCAGCTTATAAAAGGCTGTACCTTCTGATTTCTTCATATAATTTTCTTTAACCAAAAAAAGAATAATGGGTTCATTTGTACTTTGAATATAAGTTACATCTTTCGTACATCTTTCCTATACTTTATACCATTCACCCTCTAAAAAGCCTGTTTCACTCTGAAAACCGTGATTAAAAAGCACTTTTAATTACTAGTGAGTAATTTTTTTCGAAGAATATATTTTCCGGCTTCATACATTCATTAGAAGATGTTGTTACAGGAATATCTAAATTGGGCTGTAAATGCTTATTACGAAACACAAGGATTCGATATCTGAATACGTCCGTCCACTTCTGCGAAGACTGGGGACCGTTTTCTGATGTATTCCATTACAACATCATAGTCTATTCCAACTACTTCGACATTCTTGCGGTTATCTGACAGCATCTGAAATAAAAAACAATTAAAATTGTGAATTGTTTTCGAACACAAAGAAGACAAAGGCCAGTGTTAAGGAAACATTTGTATGTCGTGGGCTTAGACCAGCCCTTCGATAGCTGGCTTACTGTGTGGAATCGACCACCCAGAAATTTATCTTATAAAATCTGGCTAGCAAACGGGAGGCGCAGTTGTTGTTTCAAGGTAGCCTATGATTGTTGGTAACTTGTAATAGTGGGGCTACTTATCTAAAAACAGAAACAGCTTCACGACTTTGATCCCCAGGCACGGTAGTAGATATCCCTTCAGATCTCCCAGTACCAAGTAGGTACTAATTCAAGATTCTTTGAGGATGTCTAAGGGGGGTTAGTCAGAGGTACGTCCAAACATTACATTTGGCACATACCCACATTTTGCAGTAGTTAGTATTCCATACGTGTCAGGTTGCAAGCTCATCGCCGCTGTTAGAATACTAACTGGTTTCCTCACGATGTTTTCCTTCACCGTTTAAGAGCACTGGCATTGCGCACATAAATTTTTTGATAGAAAAATCCATTGGTGCACGACCGGATTCGAACCTGCGACCTTACGATCGGAAGGCGGGGTCACTCCCACTAGACCACCGGTGCTCTCTCTCTTATCTGCAGCTATTAAATATACGCCAAAAAGTCCTAAACTAAAATCTTTAACATATCAGTGGTTTAACAATTATATAATATTAATTATATTATAATCTAAGTTTTCATAATTAGTTTATGATTATTAATTATCGACAACATCAGCTGTTACCAGCCACTGCTAGACATAGGTTTCCTCATGCATATCCAGGAAGAACAATTCGAGCCTTCTCAATCTACCGACTTCAGTGACTTTTACAAAGTAAACTAAAGAATATCGATATAAAGGATTCGATATTCAAATCGAGTGGGTGCAAGATACTTAATCCTGTATTTTTAGGCCCGGTTTTGATTAAAACAGAGCCCCCGATCTGTAAGCCTCACTCGATACCAATAATCGATACGATAATGTAAACCCTTTTCCGATCCTCAACCGCCTATGTGTGATTGAGAGGTCTTGACATGGTGGTCTGGTTTAGTATAGCATAATAATTTATTTTATTTACTTGGTTCTTTTTTTGGTCTTGTTCCATTTTTCTGAATAAATAAAATCTTATATGCTAATTTTGTACATCATATACTCTAAAACATTCGAATCTAAAACATTCTATAGTCTAAAATATTCGCATGGTACCCGGTAAATATAAAGAGATTTCTTTAGAAAATTACTATATAATTTTTATTAAAGTAAAAAAAGTTTTGATTAAAGTGTGTGTTGCTATGTTGTGATATATCTGAAGAAAGCGCTGCCACGGTTTCGGACGATAGGAACGTGCATCGATGCCCCATCATCTTGGCATACCGGTTGCATGGCTATAATCACTTTTATAGTTTTGTCCTCCAAACCGAAATACAACAACATTGGTTGTTAGCAGAAATAGATACAATGACAGTACTTCCCCAGACGAGATCTTCACAAGCCTTACTACAAGTTTCGTACGCACAGCGTCAACTCACAGTGTAATCCCCGCCTCCATTCCCTATGAAATCCGTCGTTATTACTTTGTAGTACTTGTCTAGTACGATCGGCTCGTATCTCGGTACAGTACAGTGAACACACCGTACAGTGACGTTTATAACTCTGTCGCCTATAGGCCGGGCTCCGTCGAATACGGTCCGAATTCCTGGAAAGTTATGATTTGTCAACAGTGATGCCAATTCAGTTGTTTAATTTTCCTAACTTAAGAGCCCGGCGACAGCAGCTCGCAGTTTCGAGGTGCGTTTGGCTATTATTTCATTTTATTTCATTTCGGGGAGGTTGTTTTAAAGAATAACTATCCAGTGACACGCATAAATACTGTTCGAACACAAATAACACAATAATATAAGGGAAACATGCCCGAATCAGAAATCATTTTGGTATTAGTATGTTAGGCCTTACGTTTACCTAATACCAAAATGATTTCTGACTCAAACACATTTCCCTTATATTATTGTATTATTTGTATTCGAACAGTATTTACGCGTGTCACTGGATAGTTATTCTTTCAAACAACCTTCCCGAAATGAAATAATAGCCAATCGCACCTCGAAACTGCGAGCCGCTGTCGCCGGGCCCTTAACCTAAATTGACAGCACTAAAAATATTGCCATCCCTTTCTAAAAGACCGAAACAACAAGGACAGCTATAAATTTAGAGCTGTCAGATCAGGTTAGTTTAGTATAATGCAACAACAGAATTGACACTATTGTCAAGCCAATTTTCTCATTAAGACAGACAAAATAGTTGTTTTGTACACATAGACACGCGTTTTAATATTTTTGAAGGTAGAATGACAATGAATGAAATTAAAAAAAAGTAAGTTTTTAACCAACAAAATGCTCTTAAAATCGTTTCACCACACTATTTCTAAAAACTAACAACACGATAAGAAGATAGGGCTATATAATTATGTCGATTGGTACCGTATACTCGAGGGTGAAAGATTAAAAGTTATTTCAGAAGAAAAAAATACGTTTCCTAATTTTCACACAAAATGTTCACACTGAAATTGACTTCAATGGAAAAAGAGGTTTTCTGGTTTCTGGAAGGCAATCTATGGAATTTCACACGTGAGCTCTAGAAAATGTGACAATTTTATATCCAAGGTTTAGGACGAGGAAATTGGGAAAGATTCTACTGAAATTGCGATCAAACTATTGCTACAAGAAACAATGTTTTCTTTCAGAGATTGTTTTTTACGATGTTTTGTTCACAATTTTATCGAGGTGAAATTATTGATCGGTTTTTTGAGTTTGAATAAAAAAATATTTATCCGAGAATTCAGTTTAACAAGAATTACTATAACTACCTAAAACATTTAAGCTTACAGCAAGCATTAATCGTTTTCAAACTTTGAATAATTAGGAAGTTTTATAAGGACAACATACTGTCAACCATTATTACGACCATTACGACCTCAGTGGCGCAGCGGGCGAGAGTCCGCCTGCGACGCAGAGGTTGCGCCCTCGCTCGGAACAAATTTGTGTACGATCTGCAGAAATTTGTGTGTCAGCAATCTGGGTGTTTTCTATGTATAATAAAAAATATTTATCTATGTAAGTATATAATGTATTAAATATATCAGCCATTTAGTACCCATAACACAAGCTTTGAGTAGCTTACTTTGGGGCTAGTTAATGCTGTGTGGATTGTCCAACATTATTTATTTATTTAGTATTATCTACAATTTACGTTATTTCATAAATGAGTACTATTGTATAATATGAGTATATTTCTACAATCTACCTACGTTTTTTAATTAATGAGGTCGTCGATTGCTATACTCATTTTACAGCCCACTTGTAGGCATCAATACCTACGAGGAATTATTATTTATAAACTGTTGTATAACAATTTTATTTATCGATAGTAATATGTCATCTGACTGCCGAAGGAAAAATTTTATGTTTAATCACAATTAAATCAGATCTTTGTGTAAGCAGCCCTAAGATTATTATATTATTATTTGATGTCATTAATCAGATAAGTACATATATATATATATATATATATATATTGGTGGACTTTCCACACAGCACCATCTAACCCCAAACTAAGCTTATGCTTGTGATATGGGAACCAGATAGCTGATATACTACTTAGATACTTTTTTTTTTTTTTTGTAAATACATACTTATAATATTATATAACACCCAGACAGAGAACAAACATCTATGTTCATCACACAAATGTTTGTTCACGGTGGGAATCGAACCCACGACCTACGGCGCAGAAGGCAGAGCTACTACCAACTGAGCTACGTAGGCTGTACATATCTGTAAAGTAAGAACTAGCTGGCAGTAAGTTAGACTAGTGACAGTCGACAGCTATGACCGACTCGTCGTCCAATAGTGCTAAGGGAATGCCATAATAATATCTCACTCGCTAAAGGGGATGTGTATCGCATATCGCAATTGAGATGAAGAAAATATTTACTCTCGATAAGTATAACCGTTCCTTTACTTGATTGTTATTTACTTTTACCATCGAACCTTATGACTGAACCGAATGTTTTCTCCGATCTTACTTTCCATCAGTATTGGGTATACTCAGGTACAAGGGTAGCTATAGTTTAACCTATAAACTATAGCTACCCTTGTACCTGAGTTGAGGGTTGGGGATAGGGGGGATGCAAGTGGGGGTAGATGGCAAGTCTTCCCCTTGAGTCCTTTTTTCTAGGAAATGGAAAAAATATTACTTCAAATTTCTTAACTTAAAAAAAAAAAAAACCCTATCCTAATGAGAATTCCTTCCCTTGAGTCTTTTTGTCATAGAGATGAAATATTACTACCAATTTTCTTCATATAAAAAAAAACCCTAACCTAACTAGTAACTTACCTGAAAAATTAAAGTATTTTTTTTCATTTCCTAGAAAAAAGGACTCAAGGGGAAGACTTGCCATCTACCCCCACTTGCATCCCCCCTATCCCCAACCCTCAACTCAGGTACAAGGATTGCTATAGCCAACCCTTATTGGTATTTCTGAATAAATCATACCGTGATACTAGAATCCTAAATAGATTTGCGAAAGCCTCGCTAGATACCAAATAACGCTTGTTGATCCAAGCATATAAAATCTATCAAAAATAATAATAAAGTCTATCATTATTATATCTTGGATAGCCAATAGTTATTTAATAAAATAAAATATATTTATAGGTAACTTACCTACTATTTTTGGCCTGAACTGAAAAGCTAGGGGGGAAAATGCATAAAATTTAGCCGACGTAAATCTGTCCAGTACATTTAGGGGTATACCGAAATTCTGCACTGCAGATACAAACAATTCTTCTTTTTATCGTGTCACTAGTTTCTTTCGAAACAGTGTGGTGAAAGGATTTTAAGTGCGCCTCAAGAGGCTCCTTTCGAGCACTTGACACATGTTATAGAACTTGTTAGGTTTTCAACATGTCGGTTTTCTTCCCGATGTTTTCCTTCACCGTTTGAGAGTACTGGCATTGCGCACATAAATTTATGTACAGAAAAACTCATTGGTGCACGACCGGTTTTGAACCCACGACCTTAGGATCGGAAGGCGGGGCTGCTACCACTAGCCACCAGTGCTCTCAGTGGTACAAACAATAACAGACAATAAAATTGTACTAAACAAGAACCGATTTTTAACAACACATTCCTACGGATTCTTATCATTAGTAGTGTACTTATCATTAGTAATTGTCTTTGATTCTACAGTCCATGGTTGTTTTTATAGTAGTAGAACACTTTGTGAAAAGCTTGTTTGTTTGTTCGGGGAAGAACTACCATCATGTCTATTTCTGCCGCTAAGCAGCGTTACTGTATTTCCGTTGGATTTATTTATTAAATCAGACAATTTTGGTCCATATTTTGTTAGTCAACTTACAGGCTAACTTATTGGCTATGTTAGTACCTATTTATAATAAAAACAAGAACCAGGTAAGTTTTTGTGGCTTTCATTCGGTACCCAATCCAACAGTCAGTCATGATATGAGACTATCGGATTAGGACCCGAATGAAAGACTTCATTACGGGCAGGTCATACCTATCAGGTATGACCTACAGGATGCTGTTGGTGCTGCCCCGCAGTCTGCTGAGCAGTGAGGCTGTTTTCTTCCTTATGATGGCATGGAAGCCATCAACTCGTGCTTCCGCAAACATCGTGGAAGCACTGCAGAAGCAGGGCAACCCCATCAACATTCTGAAACCGTTGTTGTATTGGACGCGTAGGGCATTCAGCGACTTTTCAGTAGTAGTAGTAGTAGTATTATTGTAGGCACATGAGGCTTAAGATCTGTATGCCTCAATTTAATGGACGCAGGGCAGTTTGCGTTGGGCACGTTCATAAAGGGGCGTGACTTGCGACATAATATTTTGATAAAGGCGTTATGATAAGTAATGATAACCACTAATACAAGTCGTATAGAAATAATAGTAATTCAAATTAAAGCACATTTTGATTATCCTACTGATATTATAAACGCGAAAGTTTGTGAGTATGGATGGATGTTTGTTACTCTTTCACGTCGGAACGGCTGAACGGATCTGGATGAAACTTGGCAGAGAGATATATTATAGTCTGGAATAACACATAGGCTATTTTTTATCCAGTGGCAAACCGGGATTTAAATCTGCGCGGGTGAAACCGCGGGGCGCAACTACTTACATCATAATAATATATCACGGATAATCATTAGATGATTTTCATATTGCCTTCTTTCCATCGTATAGCCCATAGTTGTCAAAACCCTTTCCCGTAATCTGTTTACAGCAACGTAATTTGAGTGCCAGTTTTCAGTATAACCTGGCTCGCAGCCAGATACATAATGCCCAAAGATATTGGTTTGAAGGTCAATATCTATGACATTATGGATACAATATTATGCAAATAACGCTCGTGTAGGTGCCGATATAACTTTATGAAAGGGCGCGGAGGTTTCAACACATTTTCCTAGATTAACAATATGTTTTTACGATCGTTATTTGAAGCCCAGTTTTCCGTTAAAGTTTATGTTGTGAAAGGTTAGCCCTTCACAGCTCAGTTGGTAGTAGCTCTGTCTCCTACGCCCTAGGCTGTAAGTTCGATCCCCAACGAGTAAAAACAATTAATTTTGTGTGATGAACATGGACGTTAGTTCTCTGTATGGGTGTTATTATTGTATTTACAAAAAAAGGAATATAATTTGTGTAGAATAAAAGCTACATATCTGGTTCCAATATAATAAACTTAAGCTTAGTTTGGGACTAGATAGTGCTGTGTGGAAAGTCCACCACTATATTTTTTTTATTTTTGTATATATATAAAAGATTTTTTCATCCGGGTACCATGCAAGATAATCTGTGAGAACCTGTGGATGAACATAAATGTAATAATGTAAAGTAATACATGAATACTTAGCGCCATTTTGATGAGTATTAATATCTAGGGTTGTCACAGTAATTTTTAATAAGATTGAATTTTTTGATTGAACTTTGTATTCTTAATTCAGATAGATATATTTAGGCAGGTAGATATTTTTAAAAGCAAGCCAGATAATATGTTTTTTTTATTAAAATTGTTTCTGTGATACGGTTTAATAATACATAGAGCTAAGGTTGATCGAGCAATATTTTATTTTTTTTGACTCACAGTATATCCATCACCACCCTGGCCCATGAACGTCTGCGAGACAACTTTATAATACTTGTCTTGAAGCAACGGCTCGTATCTAGGGACGTCGCACTCGATGCAGCGCACAGTCGCGTTGACAACCCTGTTGTTCACTGGCCGAGAGCCGTCGAACACGATGTGTATACCTGGGTTATAATTCGGTTGGTGAACTCGGGTTCGGGGATCAATAAATTTTTTGGCTGTTTATACTAGACCAACACAAGTGGGCTGCAGCAGAGAAAACATGGAAAATGGGGGTTCAGGGATCCCACTCTAACGGGCTGTGGTGCTCCAACTCAGACAATGCAGCACTTGCTAATGTGCCTCTCGTGCCCAAACACCTGCACAGGGGAAGACCTTAATGCAGCCACAGGGGGCGCTGTTGAGGTGACCAATTATTTAGCCAAAATTATATAAGAAAGCATCGACACGATAAGAAGAAGTACTAGACCCTCTGCCACTAGACCTCTCGGTCTAGTGGCAGAGGTTCTAGTAAATTCGTGTACAATCAATATAAATATAAATAAATGACGCTGGACAATCCACACGGCACCATCTAGCCCCAAAGTAAGCTACTCAAAGCTTGTGTTATGGGTACTAGATGACTGATATTTAATACATTATATACTTACAGAGATAGATATTTTTTATCACACATAAACACCCAGACCAACGGAACAAATTTCTGCAGATTGTACACAAATTTGTTTCGAGGTGGGAATCGAACCCGCAACCTCTTGCGTCGCAGGCGGACTCTCGCCCGCTGAGCCACTGAGGTCGTCATCAATGCCAGTGCTCTCAACCGGTAAAAGAAAACATCGTGAGGAAATTAGTCTATAATTCAGATTCTAGCAGACGGGTTGAAACCACACCACGTATTGGATAACAACTATTGTATTGCAAACAATTGCATTTACCGTACCATTAGACATCACTCTACAACGTAGTTTTATAAAATTATATAAAACTAGCGACCCGCCCGCGCGCCCCTGCTTCGCACGGGTGCACATTGTTTTTCTACTATATCATGCATGTATTATGCATGTAAACCTTCCTCTTGAATCACTCTATCTATAAAAAAAACCGCATCAAAATCCGTCAGAGATTTAATAATAATAATAATAATCATTTATTTCAGGCAACATAGTAAAAAGATTTTAAAAATACAGGGCCCATAGCATAAATACCTTGCAAACTAAAATATATATATAATTATATGACTTATTTAACTAGCACGTAGAGACTGCGACGTGGGCGCGACAGGGCTCGGCAACCGACCCCGGAAACGTCGATATAAGATTCCCTTAGGCCACAGAATCTTCCTTCATGAATGTCGACAGAAGTTGGGTCGGCACTCTCACCACGAAATAGTTGAAGTTGACCCTGTGGCGTGGCTCTAATCTTTCGACCCTGAGGCGGAATTGGGTCTTCGCGCACAAATAATCCGCCACATCCTCAGCCTTGACGGAGTAGTGCACGTGAGAGACGTACATCAAGGTCGTGGGAATCTCCGGACGCAGCATGGAGCTCGGTCCTGTCGGTGCGGTACCGCACTTGTTCCGACAAACGGGCTTCTTCTTCTTCCTCTCCAATGTGATGAAGCCCTGATTGTCACCATGCACCTTGTCAGATGGTGCTGTCCTGCAAGTTGGTTCGCGTATTCCGCCATCAGCTCGTTGTGGGGCGGCAGGCCTGCTGGCGGCGGCCTCTGCATACGCACGTTGTTGGCGGAGGGGAGACAACGTGACGCTCTTCGGAATCTCCGCGGGAGAAGATGCAGTCGGGGGAGCAGAGGGCAAGGTGTCACTCGCGGTCACGCGGGCCGGTGACGTGTTGACAAATTCCGCTGACTCGAAACTGTCGATTGATGCATTCAGCGCTCCTCTACGTGTATTCACATTAGAGGCCACGGGTGGTGACCTACTTACTGTAGCACTGTTACGAAGTAAAAATACCTCAGCACGCAGCTCACTGATGGTTTTATCCGAAGCCTCCAACTTGGAATGCACTACGGCTAGGCTACTCTTCTTTTAAGAGTAGTAGAGCTCTTTGTGAAGGGCTCGTCCGGGGAAGTACTACCACCACGCCTTTTTCTGACGCCAAGCAGCAACGCTGTGTTTCGGTTTGAAGAGTGTGGTCGCCGGTGTAATTACAGGCACATGAGGCTTAACATCCGTATGCCTCAAGTTGATGGACGCAGGGCAGTGCATCGTAGGGCACGTTCCTATTGTGCGTGACCTACGGGGCAATGTTTTGTTTATAGGTGATGGTTACCACTTAACATCAGGTGGGCCATCTGCTTGTTCCATCAGCTAGTTGTATATAAAAAAAAAAAAAAAAAAAAAAAAAAAGGATTTGATGTCCTTCAGGAACCTGCTTACGTCGATATGCTGGAAGTCCACGGCTGGCAGTAAATGTAACTGCTGCGCCGCGAACGCAGGCACGTCGTCAGGGTCGGTCTCCTTAAACAAGCTGATGATGTCTTGGATACTCTTCTCGCCCCCATCCCTCCTGCGTGAGGGCATTTGGGCAGTTTTGCCAAGCGTTTGGTACAGCAGCGCCTTTCCATTGCAGATATCCTTCTCCTTGAAGTTGGGCTTGCAGAAGTGCAGGACACTGAGCTCGTCCATGGTGTCGATAGCGTTCTGTATGTACGCCAGCAGCTCATACACTATGACTTGTTGAGAAGCCATAGTAGCGGACAGCAACTTTACAAGTTGCGAAGCGTGAATTAATAAATTCGAAAATGTGCAGCGAGACACGACCGTTTCCGAGCGCGCATCGCGGCACTGATTTAAGCATACATAGGGATATAGGGACAGAGAAAGCGACTTTGTTTTATACTATGTAGTGATGTACAAAGCATTGCTTGCTTCCTTAGTAATTCGCACATGCACATCACTACTACTATAAAACAAAGTCGCCCGCTGTCTGTCTGTCCGTCTGTCCCTATGTATGCTTAGATCTCTAAAACTACGCAACGGATTTTGATGCTTTTTTTTAAAACAAATGATTCAAGAGGAATTAAGGTTTATCTATAATACATACCTAAGCATTGCATCCGTTTGAAGCCGGGGCTAGTACATAATTGTTAAGAGGTTGAAGGCATGATTACCAACACTATTTTGAGTTCCTTTCTCTATTAGCGTGAGCTAAATGCTCGAGCTAATAGAGAAAGGACTACTACACTACGAACTAAACAAGCATGTATCGAGCATGCGTCCAAAATTATCATGTGATTTTGCGACAGAACTTTTGCTTAGCGTTTAAATTTGTGTTTTGAGAGTTTTTGAGAATTCTAAGAATATTCAACTGGCTTTTTCGGTTTGAAAAACCCTTGAGACAGACAGACAGACGATGGACAGTCTGTGTATTGTGGAGTTAGTTGCTTCCCTTGGGAGCAAAGAATTCCTAAAATGGTTCGTAGCGGTTTTTTAGTGCAACCCATTCGGTAAAAAGACAATTTTTCCCAAAACATAGCTTTTTCTTCTTTTGTGTTACTTGTTTCTTTCGAAAAAGTGTGGTAAAAGGTACTTATGTGTAGGTACTCAAAAAAGATCCTAACATAGTTTAGCTATCAGTACTCGTGTATACTCAGCTTTATATTGAACGCATGCCTGAATAGTTCCGATATTGGATTTTAAATTAACAATTCGAGTGGATAAGTCAATGAATGATTTGTAGCGTTAAATGAAATTCTGAACTGAATTTTGGGAGTGGTGTGACGTCATAAATCCGTGTTTGAAGTCGAAATTGTTGGTCAATGTTGGTATTCTGCGACAGACTCGCTAGGATATTCGAGTTTATAGCATTGTATTTGGAATTCAAGATGAAGGATTATGATCTGTACTGACGTCCTGCAATGGGGTGCATGGTACATTCCCCCTGGTAACCTCTCCACATTCAGCCCAAATTTTACCATTACATTATTATATTGCACGTGACTTACTAGGCAATGCTTTGTTTGTTGAATAAGCAGATGGTTCACGACCTGATCTTCACTGAAATAGAACCTTCACCTCTAATAAAGCATACCTCGCAAGTCACTCACGAAAGGAACGTGCCCTGCGTCCATCAACTTGAGGCATGCTGATCATGTGCCTGAAGCTACACCGTCGACACCACTCTTCAAACCGAAACAAAGCAACGCTGCTTGGCGGCATAAAAAGGAAATTCCTCCCCAGCTGAGCCCTTCACAAAGAGCTTTACTACTCTCGAGATGAGAGTTGGTTGAAGAATTTGTATTTAATTATTATTTAATTATTATTTGTATTAAAAGCCCGTACGTGTTTAGTTATAACGTTTACCTGCTACTTGCAGCATCCTCGCCCCAGGGTAGGGATCATTGGCGACGGAATACTCCAGCATCTCCAGGATATGGTCCCCTCGCAGATCAAACACTTCGACATTGTTCTCGAAAGGTACAGTCAGAATCACCGTTTCGAATGTTATAACTGAAGAAAATATTTAGAAATTGAGTTAAATTAGATGATGCTATAATATTATTTAACTAAAATGACCACCAATATAAATATGATATCTAAATAATATATATAACTCAAAGGTGACTGACTGACATAGTGATCTATCAACGAACAGCCCAAACCACCGGACGGATCGGGCTGAAATTTGGCATGCAGGTAGATGTTATGACGTAGGCATCCGCTAAGAAAGGATTTTGATCAATTCTACCCCCAAGGGGATAAAATAGGGATGAAAGTTTATATGAGATTTTCAAAGTAAACGAGCGCGAGCAAAGCCGCGGGATCAGCTAGTACGTAATAAAAGTACAATAAAAGTAGAAGAAGACATCTGGAGGATATCTACCGTGACTGTGAATATCGGGAACGTATTTCTTCATTACTATATGAGCACTTAAGGGTCCGGTGACAGCGGCTCGCAATTTCGAGGTGCGATTGGCTATTATTTCATTTTATTTCATTTCGGGAAGGTTGTTTGAAATAATAACTCTAAAGAAACACGCATAAATACTGTTCGAACACAAATAATACAATAATATAAGGGAAATGTGCTTAAGTCAGAAATCATTTTGGTATTAGGTAAACGTAAGACCAAACATACTAATACCAAAATGATTTCTGATTCGGGCATGTTTCCCTTATATTATTGTATTATTTGTGTTCGAACAGTATTTATGCGTGTTTCTTTAGAGTTATTTTTTCAAACAACCTCCCCGAAATGAAATAAAATGAAATAATAGCCAATCGCACTTCGAAATTTCGAGCCGCTGTCACCGGAGTCTTAAGACTACAACGATCTGGTAATTTAAAATTAACAGGTTTATAAATTACACTAAATAGAATTTATTTAAACATTATTAGACGACTATCATTCTTAAATCCTTACTTCCAGGTTGTATAGAAGCTCTGATTCCGCCCTGGTTCATGACACATAAATGCGCGTAGTGCCAGCTGTCTCCTTCGGCCCATTCCATGACCTGCGGTGGCAGAACAAGCTAATAAGAGAATTGCCAAGGAGTGGAACTCATTACCGTCGTTTTTTTCCTGACCACTACAATTTGAATCTTATTAGGTCAAGAGTGAGCAGGTGTATGCTAGATCGTTCTGCCTCAACATCGAATACAATATTATCACTTAACTTCATGTGAGATTGTAGCCAAAGAATGGTTTCATTTAATTTTTTATTCTCTAATGTACACAAAATGCATTACACAAAAAATACGATACCTACTACCTAGTAGTCATGTACAAAGGCAAGCACAACCCTAGATAGAGTTTTGTTCCAGCAAACCTTAGAGGATAGAGAGAGCAGATTGTAGTGGTGGGAAGGTGTACAACATAAATGAAAAACATTGAAATAAGAGAGGAGAATCAAGAAGAGAGAAAAGGTTTTGTTCATTACATCTCTTTAAAATTAAATTTAATGAATTATTTTTCAAAATGTTGAATGTGCGCGCTCTAACGGGTAACAAATTAAACGGGTGTTCGCCTTTTAATAAGCACCTTATCCATAAAAGCATCGCAAAGGAAGCTGCCCAGATTGCACTCGCTGCATGCACAGTTGGAAGCCAGTTCCACCATCGAAAACCCAACCTCTTCTGACGCTAGTTCTTCGATCATCGGCCGGTATTGGTCTATTTTGGCAAGAACATCAGCATCTGTAACAGAACAGAGAAGAGTCACCTAGGGGCTGATCGCAAATGAATTTTAACATTGGTTAACTATAACTATCCTAACAATATTCGACCTTAGTATGCTGGTGTTGTGTAGTTAGTAGTTTGGGAATAGTTCAGTCAAGCTGTCAGCTGAAGAAGAGTTGACGGGCCTAACTGATCTGACTTGCCGAATAGAATGTTAAGGCTTAGAAATCGGTGTTTTATGAGCAATTCGTCCCTCGCACTTTTGAAATATTAACCTTGTTATTTGCATTTCGGATAGTCGTCAGCCAGGCAAAACTTTTATTTGAAACAAGAAAAATTTGTGACTGTCTCGGAAAAGCCTAGCTCTATGCCCCTTTTATCTGATCCTTAAAGATTAAGGATTAAGTTAGAGGCTTATCAGAACATTATCTTTACTCATAAAATTTAAACTACACGTACCTTGTTCAACATCAGGTCCAATATAGTGAGGATCCCCTTCCCAATCAAGAAGATTACCAGCATCATCGAAGAAAAGTTTGATTTCTCCAAGGTACTGAGTGTGTGCTGCGGCTTGTACAATCAACACCTTGAAAATAATCACCGATTCAATATTTTTTGTAACTGGTAGAGATCTTAAAACTTATAATAAACAGTTTACCTTTTATTAAATTACATTTTATTAAAGTCATTAAATTAAATTGACATCACTATCACCTTTCTGCTCTTATCCCAAGGTAAGTGGGGTCGGCTCATCAAGGTTTCTTCTTTCGCTCTCCCCTACCATTTGTTATCTCAGTGCTAACTCCTTTCTTACTCGTGTCATTTTAACACAGTCCATTAGAAGTAGACCTTAAATACTTACTGATCTATTCGATTGCTCCACAACCACCGGATATCGTCCTTCTGGTACAAACGCGCTGTGAATTGGCACCTCATCGTTGTAGAGGAGTGTATGACTGTGTCCTCCGACAATGATATCTATGTATGGACCTCCATGCAAAGCTATCTCTCTGAAAACAAAACAAAGATACCTACATATTATGGCTATTTTAGGGACAGGGTGATAACTGTCGAGTTATCACCCTGTCCCTAAAATAGCAGAGGAGTTAAGCCACTCTTCTAGACGAGATGATGAATGGTTGGGTCAAACTTTGACGGAAAATTCACAGAAATTGGGCTGAAAAAATATTGATTATGTGATATTTTGAATGTTTACGGTGATATCATTACAGTCACGCGGGCCAAATTGAGCCAAACCTGGGCCAAATTTGGCCAAAAACCCAGCATTGGGTTAAACCAAAAGACTATGCTGATTTTATTTTGCGAGTCTTCTTACCTATCAATATCAATCCCACAATGAGAGAGAACGATGATTATATTCACTCCTTCAGCATTGAGTTTTTCAGCTTCAGCCTTCACAGTTTCTACTTCGTCAGTGAACTTCAATTGTCCTGTAGCAGCTAAGATCTGGAAGTAAATAAAGCAAGATAATATACATAGAAATCTGGAGAAAAAAATCTTGATTTCACTGACACAATTTTTAACTGTTTTTACTGCTAAAATAACATAATTTTTCATATTTTTTTTAAATCATTTAAAAACCCTGCAACAAATTTATTTTCTTCAAAGATTGTAAAGATCGCGGAAAATTGGTGATTGAAGTGAATTCATCATTCTTACTGGAAATGCTTGACTGTCTCCCCAACCAGTCCGAATGGTGCCCAGCAGTCGACAGTCCAGCAGTAGACTTCTTCAAGGTGATGATGATAAGATATACCTTTTTTTCTACAACTTTTTTTTTTAACTAAAGACAAGAAAGATATACTTACATCAGTACTGGCAATAATGACTCCAATAATGCCAATCTTCCTCCCTTGCCTCGTGACCACAATGCTGTGGTTGTATAGACCCTGGATGGTAGGCTCTTCATCATCAATGATGTTGGCGGTGACAACTGGAGCGGTCAGGTGCTGAAGGTAAGGAACTACGCCTTCTATTCCGTTGTCGAACTCATGGTTACCCAAGACCTGTGTTAAATGAAGTAACTACAATTTACCCAAAATTACCCTAATATTTTGTTTTGAACAATAGATATTACTGACAAAATTATGGATAATTTATATTTGGGTGAGCACCGGTGGTCTAGTGGGAGTGACCCCGCCTTCCGATCGTAAGGTCGCAGGTTCGAATCCGGTCGTGCACCAATGGATTTTTCCATCGAAAAATTTATGTGCGCAATGCCAGTGTTCTTAAACGGTGAAGGAAAACATCGTGAGGAAACCAGTTAGTATTCTAACAGCGGCGATGGGCTTGCAACCTGTCACGTATGGAATACTAACTACTGCAAAATGTGGGTATGTGCCAAATGTATGTGCCAAATAATCTTGAATTAGTATCTACTTGGTACTGGGAGATCTGAAGGGATATCTACCGTACCTGGGGATCAAAGTCGTGAAGCTGTTTCAGTTTCAGTTTCATATTTGAGTTGTCTAAACAGAAACGAGCAACTATCATGAAATTATATGCGTGCAAATTATATGCGTGCAAATTATATGCGTGCAAATTTTGAAGACATTTTTTTACAGAGAACAATGCCTTTGTATTTAACAGTTTTTCAGTTAACAAACCAGTTTTTCAGTATGCAACGTTTTCATAGAATTTGTAAAGGAACACAATTAAATATTTTCTACTCAAATGAAAGAAACTAAAACTGATTTATTTTCACCTATCTAGTTAATAAAATAAATATGAAATAAACATTAATATGCCGTATGCCATATGCCGTTAATTGGCCGTGGGTCTATGGTGACTATGGCAACCCCCCCCCCCAATGATCTTCCTGGAAATGGATAGGGGAGGCCTATTTCCAGCAGTGGACTTCTGTAGGCTGATGATGATGAAACATTCATATTTTGTTTCATTATTTTTGTGATTCAGTTGACTAAAACTTTTGACTTTGAAATGTTTGTTTGAAACTCACGTGAGCATCATGAGGGATCATATTCATGAACTCCTGCGTGACATTCCACCTTAGGATGTTGTACCAGATGGTGCCCTGGAAGCTGTCTCCTCCGTTGAGGAGTAGGGACTCTGGTTCCTCTGCTAACCGCTCCTTAATCACCGTGGTCAGACGAGCGAAGCCGCCAATGCATGGCGCTGCGCTGGGATTGCAAACCCCACCTTGTGGACTGGTTTCTACGAACCTGCAGATTTAAATCAAGTTATCTACACTAATATTATAAAGAGGAAAATAGCATTTTTTTATTTTAGAAACGAATAAACTCAAATATTATATCTTTATCTTTTATCTATAGGTATTTACGTTTATTTATAATCACACTATTAATGAGGTAAAACGGTGTGATCATTGATAAAGTAGCCGTGATAAGCACGTGTAGTACTTATAAACACGGTAATAAGCGTCGTTATCCTTCACATTTTGCATAATCCTTCTAACGTACTATTTACTTATTCTGTAGTTAGTAATTTTAGGTGTGTTAGGTGTTGTTTTTTAAACATCGTGAGGAAACCAGTTAGTATTCTAACAGCGGCGATGGGCTTGCAACCTGTCACGTATGGAATACTAACTACTGTAAAATGAGGGTATGTGCCAAAAGTAATGTTTGGACGTACCTCTGATTAGCCCCCTTAGGCGTCCTCAAAGAATCTTGAGTTAGTACTTGGTACTAAGAGAACTGAGGGGATATCTACCGTGCCTGAGGATCAAAGTCGTGACCCTGTTTCTGTTTTCATTTCTGTCGCAATGTTCTCAGTTCTTTACTTTGAGTTTATAAGAAAGAGACGGCACCATTTTTAGCATTGTCAAATTAAGTTAATATCTTAGAATAATCTAACATTTTTAAATTGGTACTCGGCGTTAATTTACCCGATACCAATGCATAGATACATGCATATACAACTGGTTTTGAAATGTCAGCTCGAGATTGTATGCTAATACATACATACGTAGCTAATACATACATAACACATACATACGCGTAAAACAAAAATATTACAATTTTAGTAAGATGTTAAAACAGAAGTGCCCTATTATCAAAAATCTACTTGACCTAAACATTTGCACAAAAGATGCAACAGCTCGAGTCAGTGCCAACATCGACACAAACCTTACTAGGTTTCACGATGTTGTATTTTAAAACTGTATTTTTTTGTTTTTCTGTTTCGTGAGGAAACCAGTTAGTATTCTAACAGCGGCGATGGGCTTGCAACCTGTCACGTATGGAATACTAACTACTGCAAAATGTGGGTATGTGCCAAATGTGATGTTTGGACGTGCCTCTGACTACCCCCCCTTAGACATCCTCAAAGAATCTTGAGTTAGTACTTGGTACTGAGAGATCTGAGGGGATATCTACCGTGACTGGGGATCAAAGTCGTGAAGTCGTAATTTATATTTTGTTAAATAATAAGTTGCGAACTAAACAAACACCCAACAAAGCAGTCACTCGTTTTTTTACAACAGTGAAGAGTAAGAGACCAGAAAAAATTTAGTTTGGTTCAAAATTATTTATCTTTTTAATTCTCCAAAAATTGGTTATTTGTGAATTTGTATAAAGCTTTTTGAAAGAACTTACATACTTATAACTTGATACGAACCCATCTAATAATTTTAAATTGAAGTCAGAGTTGAAGGTCCTCTGCGTCTTAAAAGTAGAGATCAACTTGGATTAAGATGCTGATGTTATAAAAAAACTTGCCTTGCATGAAAATCATTGTAGTGTAAAATATTCACTGGAAACCTCTCCTGAGCACTAATCCACGATAGCATGCACGCAAACAATAGTAATTGTAACATTTTATAAGAATGCAAAATGCGTATCGATGACAACTACCGAATTAATACTGATATCGTACATTTGATAAAACCCGGCCTACCGGTTTCATTGGTTAGATTACCTTGATACGATATCGTGACGTGAAGATAATTAATGTTTTAGGTAATGAAATAGCAATGACCTTATAAAGAAATATAGGTGGACATTTATTTATTTATTTATTCAGACATTCACATAATTACAGATTTTTTTATCAAGCCCTCTAAGGGCTTAATAAAAAAACCTGTTAAAAAAAAGAAGTTAAAAAAAGTAGATTTAACATCGTCTAAGGCTTAGACGATGTTAAATCTACTTCTTTTACCTTCTAGCTGCGCTCCGCGGTTTCATCCGCGTTGTTCTAAATTGATTGATTGATTGATTGATTGATTGATTGATTGATTTATTGATTGATTGATTGATTGATTGAAAATACTTTATTGCACATAATAATAACAGTACAAAGGCGAACTTAATGCTATAAAGCATTATCTTCCAGATAACCTTTGTGTATTGTGGACATAAGATGTGTCAGTTAAAAAGTTGTAAAAAATTACATACAAAATCTAAATATGTATAATAAAATAAATAAAACAAACTAAATAGTACAAACATACATACATTGTCATACATTACAAACATACATATATTGTCGATACATATAGGTATATATAATATATATAATATAATATATTATGATAGGGATATGATAATGTCAATTCAAAATTGCTCATTCGTTCAGTTTGCCAAAGAGATGATCATGGATTTTAGCCTTGAACACCTCAACTGAAGTAGCTACGCGATTTGTAAGAGGAGTGTGGTTCCAGAGATGAGTAGCGGTAATTGTGAAGGAGTTGCTATAGGCCGAAGTCTTATGCTGCGGAGTTACCAATTGTAGTCGCTGGCAAGAGCGAACTGGTTTGTCGTCTGCATATAAGGGCGTGAAACGCTCACTAAGGTAATGGGGAGACATAGGATTATGGAGAATGTTATAGAGGAGGGTTAAAATGTGCTCATCCCGACGAGCTCTGATGTCAAGCCACCTTAGCTGTCGTCGAAACATAGAGACATGGTCAAATTTCTTTAGACCATAGATATACCTGATGCATAGATTTTGTAAGCGCTGCAGTCGATTTAGTTGCTCTTCAGTTGCATCAGGATAGCACACATCGGCATAATCTAATAAGGGAAGGAGCAATGCGGTCACCAGTGTGGATCTCGTGGACAGCGGCAGGAAATTTTTCATGCGTTTGAGAGAATGCATGGTACCATACATCCTCCTGCTGATTTGGGTAATGTGGTAATCCCACGACAAATTTTCTGTAATATAAAGTCCCAGGTTTTTAACTACTTTGCAGTACTGCAATGGAATGTCATTATATTTAACAGGGAGAAGTGTGCTAGTATCAACTCTGCTAACCAGAGTGTTACCTCCTATAATTATCACCTGGGTTTTGTTTGGGTTGATAAGAAGACCAAACTTTTGAGTCCACTCATACACAGCACATAGATCCTTAGTGACGCAGCAGATACCATGAAGAAGCTGATCTGGGTACACACTAAGATACAATTGGACGTGATGAGAGGTGTAACGAATTACTGAAACGAGGGTGTTAATAAAGAGAGAAAAGAGAAGAGGTGAAAGAACGCCACCTTGAGGCACCCCCGCCTCAATGTCACTCCACACACTAAATTGCAGTATTCCCACGGGATAAAAAGTAACCTATGGGCTATTCTAGAGTATAATATATCCCTGTGCCAACTGAAAAATCTAAGGAAACATCAAAGTCGTGAAGCTGTTTTTTTATTCCTCTTCATCATCATGCACATAAGCCTTCCCTATACGCTTCCAGGAATAACGATTCTAAATCCTTTTCATCCACCGATTTCCCGCGGTCCTAACAATGTCGTCAGTCCATCGAGTAGGGGCGCACACGCTTCGTTTTCCTGTTCGTGGTCGCCATTCGAGAACCTTTATTCTCCAGCGGTTTTTAGTTCTTCGAGCTTAAATTGCTGGCGTATTGACATTTCAACTTGCTGAGTCTGAGAGCTATGTCGTATAATGCCCCTTATCGACGAGCGAGTAAAACCGCGGGCTTATGGCTCGTCGGTAAAGCTCTAGTCCTTATGGCGACGACGGACGGACTAGAGCTTAACTAACGAGCCATAAGACCGCGGTTTTACTTGTTCGTCGATCAGGGCCTTATCTTGGGTTTTCTCATTTTTGATTCTATTCAACTGACTTTTTCATTAATCTTACTATAATGTATTATAAGAATAACGTAAATTAAAACAACCTGAATTTCACAGTGGTACGAGTGGATAGAAAATCATTGAACCATTACAATAAATCCTTTGACTTGTTAGTACCAGTCTCGAAAACAAGTGCCTGTAGGTACGGACATAATGGTACTTCATGTTTGAGTATGATCAAAAGGGTTTGGCTTTGAGCGCTATTAAATGTCTGCGACTTGGATCGGGTTTATTATTGAGAATAGTAGAAGCCCTTTGTGAAGGGGTCGTCCGGGAAGTACAACCACCATGCCTATTTCTACCGCCAGCGACCCAGCCTTGCTGTGTAGGTGATAGTTACCACTTAACATCAGGTGGGCTAACCACGACGGAACATTACTTGAGTCAATACTAAAGCATACCAAGAAAAACAGTTCTCTTCAAGGTTCGTTGGCTTCATCGTCGCTTACCATCAGGCGAGATTGAAAACAAAGGCCGGTTAATTCATTATTAAAAATACCTCTCTATAGATTGATTATATAATATTATTTTATCCTGTGTAGGTTGCCCTTGATTTTACATGACTGATTTTTATTGATTAGGCCGCCAAAAATCAGATTTTTGGCGCACTTTTTTTTTTTACTGCATCATCTAGCCCCCATTAAGATAGGACATTCGCAGGTCCTAGGATTTGGTTTTCAATATAATAATAATATGTTATTTTATCTTATGTTGATCAATTGAGTAGACAATGCAGTCAGATAAGACAGATAAAAAAAAAGACCACGGCCACTTCAGGAATACCGTGTATGTGAATATCAGAACAATAATAAGTAATAATTTTTAAAGGGTTTAAATGATAGTTAAAAAATAGTACCTATGTAGGTTTTATCTTATTTTCTTTCACTTTAAAAGTATAATAAAGAAAATGATTAAATAATAAGGTTCTGAAGTATGTTACACTAACTACTGTTTAGCAAGGGTTTTCTTGCAAATTATTAGTACAAAGAACCCAAATTGAAAAACTTTCCAGCTAAGTACTACCAATATAAAACTTCAAGCTTTTTAAGTTGCGGAAAATAAATTTGAAATATCTTCAGGCAACATACTGCGCTTGAAAGTCATTAGGGTACTTTGTTAATAGTACAAAGTATTGAGCAAAAAGTTTTCTCAGGAGGCAGAAGAGTTAAAAAACCGGTATTTTTTTTAAATATCCTATTTGCAAAATGTGGGTATGTGCCAAATGTAATGTTTGGACGTACCTCTAACTACCCCCCTTAGACATCCTCAAAGAATCTAGAGTTAGTACTTGATACTGAGAGATCTGGAGCGATATCTACCGTGCCTGGGGATCAAAGTCGTAAAGCTGTTTCAGTATTTTTTTTTATATCCTATTTGCCGATGATTCAACAATCCCTTAAAACGAAGTGTATATGTGTGTGTATATGTGTGTGTATATGTGTAAGTCACGCACAAAATAAATTAATGTGCTCTACAGTGCACTGCCTACGTCCATAGACTTGAGGAATATAGATGTTTAGATCATATTAAGACTGTAGTAGGCCACCACACCTTACAAACAAAAAATAGAACCCTTCACAAAGAGCTCTACTACACTCGAAAACCAATAAAAACCTACGAATAAATTCAATTCCTACTCTCTAGCAATTTTTCAATAGATAAACTTATAGTCTTCTCCTACCAATTATGATGCTGAGATAAAATTCATGAGCTAAATAGTTTATACGTAGTTATATTCTAAAATAAAAAAAACTGAAACAGCTTCACGACTTTGATCCCCAGGTACGGTAGATATCCCTTCAGATCTCCCAATACCAAGTAGGTACTAATTCAAGATTCTTTGAGGATGTCTAAGGGGGGTAGTCAGAGGTACGTCCAAACATTACATTTGGCACATACCCACATTTTGCAGTAGTTAGTATTCCATACGTGACAGGTTGCAAGCCCATCGCCGCTGTTAGAATACTAACAGGTTTCCTCACGATGTTTTCCTTCACCGTTTAAGAGCACTGGCATTATTATTATTATTCTAAAATAAATCAAACGTGAGTTGGTTATCCCTCCAACCGTAGACTTGCCAATTAATTACCCTCAAGTACTATCAGTCAAAGGCATGTGATCGATTCATTTGATACGTTAAAGGGAATGGATATACCGGAGTTGATTTATGGCCGAAGATATAAGTAAATAACGCGAAATGAGGTTAATGTAAAAATATGATGGAAGAAGTAAATACTTTGTGATGGGACACGACGACGAAGATTTCAAATTGTTCTTGAAAAACCTTTACCTGCCGAAAATTGTGACAAATAATAATTGATTTGAACCACTTAATCGATTGGGGTGAATGTTAGAACAAATAGTTTATTATTTCTTTTGTTACTAGAATATGATAAATGCTAATACTAGTTGCGCCCGGTTTCATCCCCGCAAATTAAATCCCCGTATTCTCACGGGATAAAAAGTTCCAGATCCGTTCAGCCGTTCCGGCGTGAAAGAGTAACAAACATCATTCCATCCATACTTACAAACTTTCGCGCTTATAATATTAGTAGGAAGGATAGGATAAAAGTTGCTAGGCTTTTCTTCGTTTCGAAAATTTACTGGAGTAGAAAATATTACCTAATCAGTTTACAAAAGTAATCTTCTACGCGATCCACTTTTGTTTTGATTTAAAGTTAACCACAGCACTGTACATCCTATCCTACTTATATCATAAATGCGAAAGTTTGTGAGTATGGATGGATGTTTGTTACTCTAAAACTCCAGAACGGCTGAACGGATCTTGGTCAAAATTGGCACAGAGATATATATGGAATAACACATAGGCAAATTTTTATCCCGTGGGAATACCGGTATTTAAATCTGCGCGGGTAAAACCGTGGGGCGCAGCTAGTTATACATAATTCAAATGAGTAGTCGAAACTTAAATTTTATTTAAGTAGTTTTAAAAATCTTTGTACCGAAGCTCATAATAATATTGAAAATTTGAATGAAAAGCAATGCAAATTATCGTAAAGTTGCACTTGCAAGCGCAAAGTTTAGCTACTAAAAAATTCAATCGAAAGCTTAAAAATTCGCTTCAAAAGCAACAACGGTGAAATAGATTTCTATTCAGCCTCTATAAGCCTGGATTAGCCACTCGAAAAGTCAGCTCATATCTTCACTAGGTAGGTGTTGGCTGCGGGCCAGTCATAGCGTACAATGCAGACAGCTACTTCAACTCGTACAAACAGTAATTATCGTATATATCGTAGTACAAAGAGAAAATTGTAGTTGGTAATAGCTCTGTCATCTGCGCTGCTGTAGGTTCAGTCTCCATCTAAGACAAACATTTGTGTTAAGAACGTCTTAGATTTTTAGTTTTTCATATTATTATCTACTACTAATAGCTGACCCCGGAGACTTTGTACTGCCTCAATCAATAATTCCGAGAATTTTCATATTAATTCACCTTTTAAACCTTCTCTGGACTTCCACAAATAATTCAAGGCCCAAATTAGCCAAATCGGTTCAGCCGTTCTCGAGATTTAGCAAGACTAACGAACAACAATTCATTTTTATCAAAAAAATTTGATTTACAGATAAGTCTGCAGCCTTCACAGCTCAGTTGTTAGTAGCTCTGCCTTCTGTGCCGTAGGCCGTGGGTTCGATCCCCACCGAGAACATAAATTTATGATTAGATGTTTGTTCTCTGTCTGGGTGGCATGTAATATTATAAGTAGATATGTATTTACAAAAATAAATTATCTATAATGAATTATATTTATGTAGTTTATCAGCTATCTGGTTCCCATATTTATGATATGGGAACCCGATAGCTTTGGTTTAGTTAGGGGCGAGACAGTGCTGTGTGGTTTATCCAGCTGTTTTTTTTAATTATTTATAAGCTATTTATTTTCAGCTATTTTCTCGCCGTTTTGAGAACATTTTAGAAATAACTTGACTGTTCTAATGTATTTACAAAACTTACAATTTATTTTATAAATTGTAAGTTTTTATTTAAAATATAATCAACTATCAAGTCAAAGCTACCATAATTTGGTGCATAGTGCTTTGTAGAAAATTTATATATTTTTTTTTCCTTTAAGTCGAAGCATTTTATTATAGGTATCTAACACTCGAATAAAAAGTAATAATGAAGCGACAAAGTACAACAGAGCACGGAATCACTGAACCAGCTTCACGATTAATGGGCATGGTAGATATCCCCGACGGGGCACTATGTTCGATTAAACCAGCTATCATCGATACACTGCGTGTACAGTCGTACCGGTCTATTGGGAGATATGACAGTATGTGCAATTCCAGGGTAGTTAATAGAGTCCATTTTAAATTATTCTTTATCGGTGGACCAGAAAGATAATATTTGGACTTTACGGTTCGCTCGGTGGTGTGAATTAAAAATGAACTCTATATTCTAGTTTTTCTCAATTTTGCCGTAGCTTCAAAGTAGCTGAACATTTTTGTTTGTAAATAAAATTTTTTTCTCCTAAAAAACATCGATATTGAAACTAAACGATCAATTCTTTTTTATTTATTTATTTATAATCTTAATCTCAGAAACGGGTCAAACGATATTTATGATATTTAGTATGCAGGAGGTTTCGGGGGCGATAAATATAAGTAACTAGGATTTACATTTAGAAAATGTTTTTTTATCCAGATTTTTAGGCAATGAAAAACTGAACTTATGAAAAATATAACTCTTCCGGACATCTATTGGCGGTGAGGTAATAATATTATTATTTTTTAAGCTACTTCAGTAGATGGCCTTGTTTGGCCACCGAGCAAAGCTTGGTCACCCAGATATTTGGTTATAATGAGAACAAAATCAGATTTTTTGCTATAATAGTGTTTAATGCACTACTATAAGTATGATATGTCAGTCATCAGTTAACATTGTGGTTAAACCTAAAAAAAATATCATTATTTTTTTTATAAATAGTGTTTCAAAGGAAATTAAAATTCCGTATTCAGACTTCCATCAGTTTTCATGCTAATAACTTTAAACAACCGCGTACTGAAACTGCATGAAAAGTCTGCAACTTCGTTTAAATTATGGCGTAATGCAACCATTAAGCATTAAAACTACAATTTATGCTATACCCGACGTCGAAACTTTGCGTATCGCAACGAATATTAAAGTAGAGCACGTGCTTATAGACTCGCGGCAAGTAAGGCTGAAGGTAGTTTCATATCTAGAAGCTCGCACATTTCAAAAGCAATCACATTGCTCACAGTTCTGCAAAAATATAATTTTTATCAAGTGTTCGTTTTTACATAAATAAAATAAATAAATATTGGTGGACTTTCTTCGCAGCTCAAGAAACTGACTACTAATAGTACTGGTAGAGCATAGTATGCTCTACCAGTACATTGTTTTTAAAAGGTAATGTTTGTTATAATAATATGTCTCAGCTATAATGCAACATTGAACAGCTTTAATTCACTTAATTTTAAGTTGGTAACATCAGCTACTAAAAAAAATTGTCACGTATGTCTTGTCTATAAGGTGAAGACAAGAGCTAATGTGACTCTCGCTCGCACTTTTTAACTTGTTGAAGGATATAAAATCACTGAACCCATTTACGAAAAATCGCAAACAACCATATTGTGTGCAATAACATTGCGCACAGCTTAGTAAAAAATTCATTTTGATCGATACAAGTTTTTCTGCTTAAAAGTTTAGTTTTCTTATTTTCGTACTTAAGGGTCCGTCGCCCAATCGAACGAAGTCGAGCGTTTGGCGCGGACTGAGAGCTGGGCGCGTTGCGTAGCTTGATAAAAGTGAAGTTTTTAAAAAATCGTTTATAAAAATGAGTATAAGCTAGAATATTTTTATTTTTTTTTATTTATAAAAATTAGTCTGTTCTTTCATGTGGTATACGTATTCTGGTTTTAGACTTCGTAACATCGAAGAAATAACTGATAGTTTGAAGCGTAAAATTGCGCCAGAGCGGCGTTTTTAAACATTTGATTTTAGAAACAATTATTTGAATTTTTTTATATTTTCTCTATACATAAAGATAAATGTAAACTGTTTAATTATATTGCATTTTTAAAAATATAATGTGACTTCGTTTACGGGTGCATGGTGGGTCAATGCAAAGGCAAAGAGTACCATTTTACGAAATCGTGCGTTACAAATAAATTTATTAATCTGTTGAAAATAGTAACTTCTTATTTTTTTTCTATAACTCCTTTTTATGAGGCATCAGACCTTTATTTGCTTTTATTTTTGTGATCGTGAAACGTAAACTGTAATTACACCACGGAATAACTCAAGCTCGAAAAACGGCCTTGTTGTTCAAATCGCGCAGGAGCGTTCTTAAGCAAACTTTTGAGTAGGAAAAATTGCATCGTTCAAAATGAAATTTTTACCAAACTGTGTGCACACAAAACGGTTGTTTGCTATTTTTCAAAATTGGGCATAGTGTTTTCATATCTTTCAAAATGTCGAATCTTGCGAGCGAGAAGTACATGGTGTTGTCAACGCCTTAAGTAAGCCTCATGTGCCTGTAATGCCACTTCACTTTTAACAAGCACCCATACCAAGTTCCAAACATACGAGTAGAATAAACTTACAGCTTTGTCTTAATCGTACTTTTGTACTTGGTCTAACTTTCTGCCTGATCAAACCGTTCCTTTTAAAACTAAATAGGTCATTCTGTTTCTCAAACTTTGATTCAAACACCGCGGATTGTGTGTGACCAATGGAACCCTGGGCTATACTATATTACCCTACTACTATTATAAACGCGAAAGTTTGTAAGTATGAATGGATGGATGGATGTTTGTTACTATTTCACGCCGTAACAGCTGAACGGATCTGGATGAAACTTGGCAGAGGATAGATTATAGTCTGGAATAGCACATTTTTATCCTGTGGGAATACCGGAATTTAAATCTCGGCTTTACTAGTAATATTGTATACTCGGGGTATATCTCGTGCCGCACGGTGGCTCGAGCCGGCTCTCCCATCCCGCGCACGCTCACTGCACTCAACGCTCTCCTCGGTAGTAACCCTGACATCGACCTGTTCGCCGACAGCTGGTCCAAACTTTTGACTTTGTGTTTGTGTTTTTGTGAGAGTCTTTCCTAAAATTATAATTGTGACATTTAGTGATTGTTGTAAATTCTGTTCGTCTAAATTTAATAGTTTTTTTTTTGACATTTTTACTGTTTTGTATCTACTTGTTTAATATTTAAATTGATAATTTTAATTTTATGTAATTTTAACTGCTTTAATTAATGTAATTGGTTTCTCACCGTGTTAATTAAAGTTTATAATAAATAAATAAATAATAAATCTCTTGTGGGTCTTGTCATTATTCGCGATCCACCCCCTCGCCCCTCGCATATCTAAGGCGCGGGCCACATCTAAAGGCGTACGGCGCGGACCAGGCACGTGTGGATTCCTATTCCATTCAAATTTCATACAATATGCATGGAAATAAAACACAATTTAGGTTGGCACGGTATCGTCGTCGTTCGGACGAATGACGTCAGACGTGCTAACTTAAATTGTGCTTTATTTCCATGCATTTTGTATGAAATTTGAATAGGAAGCCACCCGCGCCTCGTCCATTTAGATGTGATCCGCGCCCGAGGCGGTAACTAGCTTTGACAAGCGGTAGATTCAGCAATTTGCTTAAAAGGCAGAGCCTTATTTCGAAGACATTTTGTATTTGTTTGCTATCGTGTGATGGAGTAAGCGGATGGCCCACCCACCCAATGATAAGTGGTAACAATCACCTATAACACAGTCGTAGAATCGCCTGAAATCAGACAATTTGGCTCTTCTTGTCGTGTCTCTAGCTTATTTCGAAACAATGTAGCGAAATGATTTATTATCATTATTATTCATTTATATAAGATTAAAAATCCATACAATATCAAAATTATACAAAATAAAACTTACAACAATACACATACCTACCTGATAAAATAAATAGTTTAATAAAATGTCAAAAGAAATATAGACAAAAAGATTCGGTTAGTGGGGAAGGATTTGGTCTGTGATTGGGCGGTACAGTTTGGGAAGGTCTGTGCTAAATTCTTTGCCTCAGTCAATAGAGCTCCAACTTTTCCTGTTATCGTCTCTGTGGTTCCGTACCCGATAGAAGTTCCGGAAGCTCGTATTTACATTCGTTTAGTAGCTGGAGTACTGCTGACTTCAAAAGTAGTCTCTTTGTGAATACGGAGTGTGACAGCCAGACAAAATAAATTGGTAATTGAAGTACCTCTGAATTTATCGTGTATTTACCAGATGTTACGAATATGATTGAGGAAGTATTCATGAAAAGATACTACTTTTTATAAATTAGCATCCCACATGCTTTTCCAGGTTGCCTTTGTTTATATTGCTAATGGAACTAGCAGCAGTGCAAGTACCGTTCTTATCGATCGCTTAATTGACATTTAGAATCGTCAAAAAGTCGTTAAAAATGGTTTCTGTACTTGTATTCAAATTCCTTGGTATCAACAATGGATAAAACCGTTTTTAACGAATTTTGACGATTCTAAATGTCAAATTAAGCGATCGATAAGAACGGTACTTGCACTGCTGATGGCTTACCTGGGGCTTTATTCTCTATGACATAAGAGATTCCTTGGCCCAAACCGTGTGACGTCACAACGTGGTCAAAACGCAAACGCGATAGGATTGGTCATAGAATAGCGCCCCAGATTTTAATTGGACACGTTCCTAATGTGGTGTTTGGCTTGCGAGAAATATAACCATTACTTAGGACTTAGGAGAAAGCATTGCCTCACAGATGGGTGAATCAACTTTTAAGACACTCCTTTGACAACATTATGAACAACTAACAATAAAAAATAAATCATCGAAATATTATGAAAATATACTGTAAAATATATCTATTTTTAGGTTTTGCAGTGGGGCACGACATCTAAGCTAATATTAACGAGTTTTTTTAGAAAAAGTGACGAGCGTGCCTCATAAATATCCATTGCAACGCTGTAGAGCGACAATAAACCTACGCGCACCAGCTGAGAACTTAATTTAGGCTGGGGGGGCGGTAAAGCTAGGTAGAGATTTTTTGATCATACCAACTAAATATTAGACAATAATCGCCTTAGATGACACCAAGGTAGGCGTCATCTCTTGATAACGGTCATGAATTTTTATCGGTAACTCTGTAGAACTGATGTTTTGATCAAAGTTTGGGACAAAAGTTTGGATGCACGAAAAATATAAAATATTTGTCAAACTTTTATAAATGTTAACTTTAAACGTAAGTTTATCTTTTTCTGAATCATAATATTGGGTAAAAAGGCTGTGCATTCATACCTTTTTTTTAAGATACGTCCTAAATTGTATCGTCATCTAGGCCTGGGGACACTTGTTTTTTGTATGGATAGTGCTTATGTTCTGCTGAGTTACCATAATAAAGTCAAAAATTTTCCTATTAACTATAAAATACTATGAAACTAGCATGTTAGGAAAGGATCTAAGTTTACGTTAACATCAAAACAAACATATTTTATAAGGAAATTAGGATTTTTATGCTCTTTGCATGACAGGGACACAAAAGGAGTGCCTTAAAAGTTGATTCACCCAGATAACACTAATTTAATTAGACCGGTCGCCGTTTTGGCAACCACATTTTGGTACCTCAACCAACTTGCAAAACAAGACAGCGTGTGTATTTCTCTACGAAAACGAATTTAATTTAAGCTTTCAATTAATCATTGGCAATCCAGTTTCTTAGTCCAAATGAATACAGTGAAATATTTAAAGTCAATACGCACTGTGAACAGGCATTTTGAGCTTTAAGCTGTGCTCAAAAAAGATTGGTAAGATATTTACACAACTTGCTGATGGAACAAGCAGATGTTATTGGAAACCATCACCTATAGCAAAACATTGCCTCGTAAGTCACGCACGATAGGACCATAACCTACGATGCACTGCCTTGCGTCCGTCCATCAACTTGAGGCATACAGATGTATGATACGGCACATGAGGCTTAAGGCGTTGACAACACCTAATATTTCTCTCGCTCGCACGATTCGACATTTTGAAAGATAAATCACAAATTCCAATTTTGAAAAATCGCAAACAACAGTTTTGTGTGCAATCACATTGCGCATAGTTTGGTGAAAATTTCATATTGATTGATGCAAGTTTTCCTACTCAAATCAAAAGTTTGCTTGAGTACGAAATCTAGAAAAGCAAACTTTTAAGTAGGAAAACTTGTACCGATAAAAATGATTTTTTTACTAAACTGTGCGCAATGTGATTGCACACAAAATGGTTGTTTGCGATTCTTCGAAAATAGGTTAAGTGATTTTATATCTTTCAACAAGTCAAAACGTGCGAGCGAGAGTCACATTAGATCTCTTCTTCGTCTTAACATCTGTATACCTCAAGTTGATGGACGCAGGGCAGTGCATCGTAGGGCATGTTCATGTCGTGCGTAGCTTACGATGCAATGCTAGGTGATGGTTACCACTTAACAGCAGGTGGGCCATCTGCTTGTTCTATCAGCTAGTTGTATAAAGTAAAAAAACTGACATCTGGAGCTGGCTCTTGCGCGGATTAAGTGCGGATCACTTAATCCGCATTTTGCAATTTGTAAATCAAAGATTTCGGAGTGCGGGCTTCCCTTAATTGTATTGTATCATGATAGGTCACGGCCTTCAGCTGCCTTGTTATGAATGCAAAGTGTGAATTGTGTATTCTTCTGATGAGCCTTCAAAATGGTAGGTTTTTGCGAAATTGTTCAAATCTTCTCATTTTATTGAATTGTGCATTATGAATTACTTGATTGGGGATATGTTTAATTTACTGAGCAGATATTTACAACGTTTTAAAAAAATACTAAATGCCTTTTATTTCTTGAGATTTTTGATAAGAAGATAAAAAATTAAAATTAAAACGGTTATCAGTAGGTAGTACAATCACTGGGGACTTTTTGTGATGTCTTATAAACGAGCTGAATCTACACAATTCCTTGCAATCAAAGCCTTTTAAGAATTAATAAAACAACGCAAACTAACACTAAGAAGTTTTTAATTCACATGAAAATAGCTAAATTGTACGTGACTCTTGAAATATTAATTATGAAAATTTGTAATTTTGGGATCGTTGTAGATTTACTAAAATAACTATCTTATTTTCCTTCTTACCTAACCTACCAATCAATAAATGCGAAAGTTTGGATGTTTGTGTTTTTAATCGGGACGAACCTAAGTATACAAAAAATAGTTTGTAATCTGGATTAGCACATACGTTACCTGCTAGTTTTTCCCTAAAATATACCAATAAACAAATTTTGGGAAAACGCCTTCAATGTTAGCATTTTTTTTTTTTTTTATACAACTAGCTGATGGAACAAGCAGATGGCCCACCTGATGTTAAGTGGTAACCATCACCTATAAACAAAACATTGCCCCGTAGGTCACGCACAATAGGAACGTGCCCTACGATGCACTGCCCCGCGTCCATCAACTTGAGGCATACAGATGTTAAGCCTCATGTGCCTGTAATTACACCGGCGACCATGCGATAATGTTCAATAAGTCATACAGCAATCACATACGCGAGCCAAATCACGGGCGCCAGCTGGTAATGTATAAAGAAACGTCACTCGGTAATAAAAAAACCCATGTGCCAACCACTAGTGTACGCTAGGCTTATTCAGAAAGGCGGCATCTTACAGATAAGATTTAAGCCGTCTCTCGTACTGCAAACAAAACCACAGGATTCCATAGTCTTAAAGCTGTTGCTTTGAGATAAAGTTCTCATTTAAACAGATTATTGTGAGGGCGCCTAGAATTAATTTTAGTTAACTAGATCTATGATAAACACCGACCGACCTAGGAGACCGCGTTTAGGTATGCGTATTGTAGGGCACCCTCGGGCGAGGTCGGGCGACGATTTAAATAAATAAATATTGGTAGCTGATATAATACATAATAAATAAATAAATAATGCTGGACAATATACCTATACTAAGGTAACCCAAAATCTAAGAACTTCTTCTTCTAAGAAAGAGTGTCTTTGAGGTAGGTAGGTACACTTAAAATCCTTTCACCGAACTGCTTCTAAATAACTAGTGACACAACAAGAAGTTGAATAAGAACCAAAATCTTAATAATACAATTAGAGTAATATTACAGTTTCTCCAAAATCTTGTCTCAGTCTCGAAACTTCAAAGTCTCACATTGGAGCTTTGTGTAATTCAGTTATGCCTTGTTAAACTACCCTCAAATTGGTTAAACTATTGAAACTTAAACTTCGTACCTTGTGTTGAATATCCATTCAGTGCAGCACTCGTAGTAATTTATATTCACATGCAGACTGCCATGAGTTTGTTGGAGGTTCTTCCAAGAACCTTCAACTAACTCATTTAACTATCTATTAGAAAAAACCGCACCAAAATCCGTTGCGTAGTTTTAAAGATTTAAGTATACATAGGGATATAGGGACAGAGAAAGCGACTTTGTTTTATATTAAGTAGTGATAGTGATACAAAAAATCTAAATCTATGCGATATCTTGAATCACTTCCAGCTAAACTGTGAAGTTGGTCTGATTGGCGCAACTTTTGGTATGATTGCTGTCGTTTGTCAAATGACTTTGAATTCAACTTAACTAAGACGTTGGATTCGTTTTCTGTCATCTATCGAAGCAACATAGCATTTTCATTTTAATTGTTTTTCTAGTGTTATTTTGAGTTGTGTTGTGTAATTTTGGTGGTATTTTAACCAACATTACTTGTGGTCTTAGCACAAAGTGTACGCATTTGAAATGAAAGTGTAATATGTGATATCGTGATTTGACCGAAAATGTTTCAAATGTTTTGAAGAAACCGCCACCATTTTCTTCAAAACAATTGACTGACTCGACTTTCGACTGACGTGACGTGTCTAGAAACATAACAAAGAGCAATTATATTATAATTTCTATCACTTGACACTGGCAAGATTGTCTATAGACAGGAGCCATATAAAAAAAAACGAAACGAAACGAACTAAGACGTGTTCATGGTGACCATTGCTTAATTAGCTATACATAATGAGAATAGCCTTTATTATTATGTTATTACGTGTCAAAGAAGTAAGACATGGGAGTCGTTTTGCATGGTAAAAAAATAGTTCTATAGATTTTAAGGCCCTTTGTGGATGACCTGGACGGGCCTTTCAGGAACAATTATTATTAACGATTCTCAGGCATCTCTATCCATCGACTGAGAGAACTGGTGGTCTAGTGGTAGCGGTCTAAGGTCGTAGGTTTGAAACCAGTCGTGCACCAATGAGTTTTTCTGTTCAAAAATTTAACTCTCAAACGGTGAAGGAAAACACCGTGAGGAAACCGAACTGTCGTATAACCTAAAAATATCTAAAAGATGTGTTATGTGCTCGAAAGAAGCCTCTTGAGGCGCACTTAAAATCCTTTCACCGCACTGTTTCGAAAGAAACTAGTGAAACGACAAGGGCTAATTATTATGTCAGTCCATCGGGTGTCGGCGGCATGCCGCTTCGTTTTCCTGTACGATTTGATTCGAGAACCTTTACCTATTCCCCAGCCGTTGTCAGTACAAAAGGTAGTCCAAACCAAAACAAGTAAAATTCCATCGAAGCGTGGTTTTATTCAATAAAATACTGCATACCGATCAGTTTTTACTGACATTTATGTTTTCACATCAAAAATGTACCGCTCAATATTTACTGTTTGTTGTTTCAAACAGAATCGCAGACAAGTATTTTGCTATAAAATGTTTTTCCGTATCAACGGATTCCTTACGAGCTTTTGTAATTCACGAGCCATGGGATTTACGTAGCTTTACTTGCAGAAGGATTTAGATTTGTCAACGTATTTTATCTGTATGATCAATGATCAGTGTGAGTTGCCAGTGATTTCTTATGGAATTATGGAATTGACAAGTGGTTGCTTTTGGCCTCATCAACAAGCTTCAAGTCGCCCAACTGGCTGTGGAGAGAAATGTGTCGGGAATTTCATTACTCAACCGTTGGGGAAAAAATATTCTAAAAGCGATCATGAGACGAAAACGACGAAAAGCGGGACACGACATCAAGCTACTGACACGCGTTGTTATTTTTGAGCAAAAAGCATGCTTTTTTTAGAGGCATGCTTTTTTAAAAGCACGTGTGAACAGATCTTGCTATTTGGTTGTACGTCGGTTGATTGTTGTGCATGCTCAAAATATGCATACTCTTTTTGAGTATGCTCAAAATAAGCATGCTCATTTTCGAGCACGTGTGTCAAACAGTACCATAATGAGGATCGCGGGAAATCGGTGGATGAAAAGAGCTTAGAATCGTTCTTTCTGGATGTGTATTGAGGACACCTATGCCCAAGTGGACTTTTCCTGGATGATAATTCTGGCTGGATGACTAGAAGAGATCGCTTTTTAGTGATAAGACCGCCAATTATACATTCTAATGGTACTGACACACGTGCTGCAGTGTTATACATAGATTTTAGTTTTTAAAGTTCGCGCGGTCATATTTTATATGTTGGCGTTCCGGCTCTTCGGGCTTCGATTGGCAGCAGCGTCATGTGAGAACGCGCCTTATTGGTCGCGCGGGCAAAGCTACTCACAACTTTAGCAACTAGGTAGGAGTAGCAACTAGGTAGAAAGTACGTGACAGTGCTTATTTTCGAACTAAAAGCATGCTTTTTCGAGCCTTGCTCAATATAAGCACCGTACAGCACGTGTGAACAGGTCGTGTTAGTAAATAAGCATGCTTATTTGGTCGTACGTCGGTTGATTTTTGAGCATGCTCAAAAGAAGCATGCTTATTTTTGAGCACGTGTGTCAGTACCTTTAATAGTTATGTTTGGTTCGTATTTTGTGTTTGTAAGGTGCACAATAATGAATTTTAACTAATTAAATCATGAATAAAAATATCTCGACCAACATTGTACCACTGTGGAAGAATAATGCTTGATGATTTCTTATACCATTAATACACTGTATTTCGATGGTAGAATAATGAATACATTAGTTGTTATTTCATTTCCTACTAAATTTTGCATTAGTTTACAATTGAGATTATTGCCTTGTTTGTGCGAAATAATAGAAACTATATTGGTGAATTCGTGATTGAGTTTCGCTACATTTTGGCCGTATTTGCTTATGCATAGAATAATTTCGGTTATAAGCAAACTTATAAAATATTCAGTTTAGTTAGATTATATTGCGTATATTATATTTTCGCGAAACTTGTTTCTATTAAACAATGTGTAATCTAAGTATGAGAAAATAAGCCTTCCTAATCATACAATAAAAAATAAAAGTTATATTTCCGATACCCAAGTACGGTAATATTTATAATGGAGGTATAATGTAGGTACTATTATCTATCAAAACGGCAAAAAAATCACGTTTGTTGTATGAGAGCCCCCTTAAATTTTAATTTATTGTTATAGCAGTATTCGAAATACATGGTCTGTGAAAATTTCATCTGTCTATCACGGTTCATAAGATATGCCTGGTGATAGACGGATATATAAAAACAGGAAAAAAATAGGTTTTTTGTATGGGAGCCCCCCACAAACATTAATTTTTATTTGCCCTCTGGTGTTGAGTGGAGATTTTAATCAATCATATTGGTTAATACTTCTCCGTTTCTCCGTCGCACTGCCTCGCTCCGCCTCAATGGACAGGCAGCCAAAATTTGCCACCAAGTATTACCAAGCAAAATTCCACATAAATATACCACACCTAACCAAGGTAAATCTTATCAGGGTGCCTTAGTAATTAACCTCAAACTTATTAATTGCAAACAGTGTTGGTTAGTTTTGGTTAATGCGGTCCCCAAGTTTGATTATAACCTGACCTTGTTTTAGGTATCTTAAATAGGTACTCGCTTTAAGGACGAAGGGAAACAAATTTTAAATTGTGTTAAATAAATATAATAAAAATATGGGCGTTTTTTCATCACAGCACTCTCTAACTTCAGACTAAGTTTTAGCCCTGGTAGACCATGCTATTAGCATTAAGTCCTCCTAGCACTACATTGTTTTGTGTGAAAGTTTTTAAATAAATAAGTTTTACAAGATTAAAAAACTTAGATTCCGTTTACGAATGGTAGAGAACGACTGACAGTGTCTAATTGAGCCATTTATACAGAGATCTACGAAATGATTCTCATTGATTTCCTGTGAATTCACGATAAAATATTTGTTTTCTAAGAAAAGTGTCTGGCTTGGCGCATCAGCATTGCTGTTCAGCGTATAAGCATGGCTGTTCAGCGTGGCACTGTTTTAGATCAGTTATTGAGCTATCACTAGATTTTTGAACGATCTGCAGATAGCTCAACGTTTTGGACATAAAACTAAATAACAAAGATGTCGAATGTCGATGTTACTTGGAAAGTTTTCCTGCTGACTATTACTAAACTTTCTAGTAACATAATGCTCATCTATAAGTCCTAATTATGCCCTATCATTTTATCACTATACTTAATTATTTTTGAAAGTATCATGGTTATGAACATAACTTTCATTTATAACGGGATATTTACCATGATTTGTGAGTTTGATTGTTTGGGAAACAATCCCGTTTTCAATACTACTACCTACATTATTACTATACTTAATGGCCACATGCTTATGCCAATAAAGAGCAACCCGATCCACAGTATTTCAGTTCACATTCCTCTGAAACAAGCCCAGCTAAATCAATAATTTATCCTATTTTGATTCGGTACGCATTCCAAGCAACCAGACTACCAAGGTATAAATTATGTGCGGTGAGGCTGGGGTTATAAGATAGAGTAATAGCACAATCACCTCATGCAAACGTTAAGGCGAAAGTATTCAGCAGGCGAATACAAAATGTACCAATTTTGATTGATTGCGATTTTTCAAAAATGGTTTTACTGATTGATATCTTTCAAAATGTTGAGTGCGAGTGAGAGGTACATTAGCAGTTATTTTCGCCTTAAAAGACAGAATAATAGTACAAGTACCTTATGCATACCTTAACCCACAATCTTGTAGCAGTAGGTATTTCACGTACGAACAGTCTGAATGACACGCACACATACATGCGTTTGACAAAGATGAATTATGTTGTGACTGTATCGGATGCGTCGCTTTCATGTCCTTGCAGTAAGCTCAATTTTTCTTTAGCTTTTTGTAGCTGTATCTGTATCCTTGTTCATTGTGTTTCATTCTGTTGTGCGGGGGTGGTTTTGTGTCGATTTTATAAATGACATGTTCGTATTGACAAAACACAAAAATTTTAAAAATACAGGGAAAGTTCCATGAGTTCGAATGTGTCATGGTTTAGTCCTACTAATATTGTAAACGCGAAAGTTTGTATGGATGGATGTTTGTTGCTCTTTCATGCTTGAACGGCAGAACGGATCTGGATGAAACTTGGCAGAGAGATAGATTATAGTCTGGAATAGCACATAGGTATATCGTGTAGTGTGGGAATATCGGGATTTTAATCTGCGCGAACGAAACCACTGGGCGCAACTAGTTGATAATAAATTATTTAATATTGAAGAAATTTTGAAATAAAACCATCTAGTTCAAAAACTATGCTTTTTGGGAAGCAGATTTACCTACCTACGTGATACAAAAATACTATTCTTATCCCTTATTTCTTTGTCGAAGAGGCCTGTGAACGGGCTATAAATTGCGGCAATTTTAAGAGCAACTGTATATCTGTCTTGTTCACGCACATAGATCGTAAGCATAGCTATACATTTGCAACAATAAATTGCCACAAAACTAGCCCGTTTGTTAGAACACTAGATGCGTCCCGCGGTTTCACCCACGCAGGATTACATTCCGGTATTCCCACGGGATTAAAATTAGCCTATGTGCTATTCCAGGCTATAATAACTTGGCTAACTTGACTACTTAACTTCATCCAGATCCGTTCAGCCGTTCCGGCGTGAAAGAGTAACAAACATCCATCTATCCATCCATCTATACTTACAAACTTTCGCGTTTATACTCGTATTATTAAGTAGGATTTATATAAAACAGACAGTTGGCGCGCCCCTGATTCGCACGGGTGTACATATCATGCATGTATTATACATACAAACCTTCCTCTTTAATCACTCTATCTATTATAAAAAACCGCATCAAAATCCGTGGCGTAGTTTTAAAGATTTAAGCATACAAAGGGACATGGGGACATAGGGACAGAAAAAGTG
The DNA here is from genome assembly GCA_963576535.1 of Plemyria rubiginata. Lineage (NCBI taxonomy): Eukaryota > Metazoa > Arthropoda > Insecta > Lepidoptera > Geometridae > Plemyria > Plemyria rubiginata. The sequence goes on from OY754926.1 coordinate 7,838,609, forward strand.
ACTTTGTTTTATACTATGTAGTGATAGTGATATAGTAATATCTAATCATTCTAGCGTTCACGCAACCAGAGTTGCGTTGGCATTTTAGTTGATTCATTGTTTCATGTTGTAAAAATAGCTTTTCTTCAGCTTATGAATATTATGAGTTTGTTGTCCTGAGTCTCATTACCTATTCAGGCACCAGATTTAGCAAAAGCTCGAAATTCATCAATTACAGCCATCTCAGTTGCGCTACTGAATATAAGATCCTCTTCCCTAACCCTCTACATCCCTTTTAGCATATAAATAATCGAGGCCGCAAAAAGGACTGGATCTAACCGTATCACTGTGGTATTTGATAGTGAATTTTCTTACTCAATTTGCTAAGGGACTGTGCCAGTTCTTAGAAGGATGCAGCGTAAAATGAACTTTATACCGCATCTGGTTACAATTTATTTCACTAGAACATTCTTGCTAATAACGGTAGTTTTAACGCTTTGATTAATTGTCAAAGTTTTGTATGCAAATGCAAAATAATCGATGCTTGGGTATTTGTGGCTCATTCACGCCCTAAACAATGAACTTAGCGTAGCGTTATATACTCTTGGCAATGAACGGGCAGGAATCAAACAGGGACGAATATCCGAATATTAGTTTGTAGTCGGGATTAGTATATCTAGAGGTTTTATTTAACACCGAAACCTTATGAAAACGAATCCAATCGAAAAAATACAGAAACAGGTTATAAAAATTGATCCATTATAGGGAAATCTTGAATACTCGTATTAGCAGTCACTCTAACGCGCGAGCGAAGCTGCAAGCAACAGCTAGTTATTTGGACTGTTATCGATAACTTTAAAAGTAGTTTCGTGTTGTAGATCATGAAAAGTTCTAAAACAATGTGTCAAGTGCTCGAAACGAGCCTCTTTGAGGCACTTAAAATCCTTTCACCACACTGGTTCGAAAGAACTAGTGACACGACAAGAACTGCTAGAGTGAGACGTCTAATCAGTAGTACTGCTCATTTATCTATCGCAGTAAAGGGTAACCAAGTATGGATAATGAAGAAATAGGTTCATTGTGTAGAAAAGGATGAAGGGAGGGTAGAAAGGGTAGGGAAAGACTTCAAAACCCATCTAATCTTATTTGCCTGAGATTCAATGGCTGAATATTTTTATGTATACTTATGGAATCATCACAAAAGATTTGCATGAAAAAATATTTGTGCTGAAAAAATACGGCGGCCGAATTTCGATTTAAATTCGTTTAAAAATAGAGTTTCAATTATGAATGAGTGAAATGGGACAGAAAGCGCGAGATAAAATTTTTCTTTTACGTAACCTAACTCAAGGTATAGTCAACATTAAAGTGAATCGATATCTTTAGTTCCTGAGTAACTCTGCCAGTAGTTTCAAGAAGGAAGTGCTAGAGCACTTTCGCCTGCAAACAATTTCTGAATAAAGTAAGCATTTGAACTATGTAAATGATATTTTATTGTGAACTTAGAAAAAATAGTATTAATTAATGAAACTTACGTAAAAGTGATCTCACTTAATATGTATTAAGTAATATTTCCTTGTACAAAATAAAACCTAAAAACAAAAAATACACCGCAAGTAATGTTATATGTGGTTAATTATAAGACAAATAGCCTGAAATAGCTCGCTCTGAATCCACTCGTTTATCTCGTCTGTAACCGCAAATGTCGTGAATCCGTGTATTTTTACTGAAACTGAATAAAAAGTCGGTGCATGGAAAGGGCTCAGAATCGTTCTTCCTGGAAACGTATAGTGGAAGGCTATGACCAGCAGTGGAATTCTTTAGGCTGATGGTGATGATGATGAAAAAAAATACTGAAACAGCGTCACGCCTTTGATGGTAGATATCCCCCAGATCTTATAGAAACAAGACCCAAGTTTAGATTATTTTTGAGGATGGCAGAGGATAGTCAGAGGTACGTCCGAACATTACATTTAGTACATACCCATGATTTGCAGTAGTTGGTATTCCATACGTGACAGGCTGCAAGTCCATCTCCGCTGTTAGAATACTAACTGGTTTCCTCACGATGTTTTCCTTCGCCTGTTAAGAGCACTGGCATGGCACACATAATTTTTTTCGATACGAATAGTCAAATGGTGCACGATCGGATTCGAACCACTAGACCTAGGTTCTTTTTTACTTAGTGAGAATTCTGATATTTTTACTGAGTCTGTATTTAATTTGTCTGACATGTTCCTTCCTAGCTTAGTGAAGTTATGAGCTTGTGAGGAAAAACACGCAGACTATTTTTCATGAGACGTAATATGAGACTGTGAGTTTGTTGGAGCTTTCGGTTGACAAAGTGCAAATAAAATACAATACAAGCGGCTTCACTCGCCTCTTTTTTATAAATAAGACGTGCATTATAAGTATTATCCTCACAGTGATAGTCAAAAACAAGGAATCTAGCCGGAAAGTGAGTTTCAATTCCTAGGAGATCATTGAGTACCGACTGATTCGTTGATAGTCTGGTCAGAAGGCCGGATTCATCTAGTATATAATATTAAGACGTTTCAAAGTGATACTTGTGATTTTAATGAATAAAGACCATTTTGATTTTGATGTTGTCGTGTTCAGGATCGATCATCAGAAGCCATTAGTCACTCACGAACTCGTCATTACCGAACGTTTTTACTTTTATATTACTAAATAGTTTATATTACAAAAATATTTTTTTTGTCGATATTCAGGACCAGAAATGTTATTTTATAAATACATAAAATATAGGTTTTTGAAAAATCAAATTTCAAATATTTAATAGCAATATTAAATCAAAAGCGGCTTTATTAAACTATTTTTTTTTATACAACAAAGTAGGAAAACAAGCTTACGGCTCGCCTGATGGGAAGCGGTTACCGTAGCCTATGAACGCCTGCAATACCAGAGGAATCACAAGCACGTTGCCGACCCTTTAAAAATTTCATTTTCACTACTAAGTGAAAATGCAATATGTGAAGCAGTATCTGGTAGCACATAGATCATTTTTAGTTTTATGATGTAGTTCTGCCTCGTAATATCTCGGTGATTCTGAAAATCGCGAGTGAAATTATTACCTTCCTTATGAAATTCCTAATAAACTTTTCTAATAATGCGCACGGGTTCATAGTCACATCGCGATGTCCATATATACAGGGGAAGTTCCTAAACAAGCGACTGATACAAGTCTTTAGTGACATGTCAGTACTCTCAAACGGTGAAGGAAATATCCTGAGGAAACCGGCATGTTGAAAAAACCTAACAAGTTCAACATTTGTCAAGTGCTCGAAAGGAGCCTCTAGAGGCGCACTGAAAAATCCTTTCACCACACTGTTTCGAACGAAACTAGTGACACAATAGTTAGCGTGGTATGGGCATCTATGAAAAGGGAATAATGTTATATAACGAGAATAATGCCGAAGAAAAGATGGACTGAGTGAAAGCAAATACTCGTGCAAGAACATGATGAAATGTTGAAAAAGTCCAACCCTAATCTCATACCTAGTACTGACACTACTTTAGTCTGAGAAGTCGATTGTATCAATAAGGTAATGGGTAGCCCAACCAAAATAAGTAAAAACTGTACCAGCCAGCTTGTAGCCCGGCTCAGCCCAATACTTATTTCGTAGTGGACTTCCACTACGAGACGTTCCCCACCAAATTTTGACAGCCCTAACAGCTCAGTCGGAAGTAGCTAGCCTTCTGTGAAATACAAACAGTGTGTGATGGATATAGAGATTTGTTTGGGTAAATCATAATTATTTACTATCAGCCATCTGGTTCACCCGAGTACACTTTGCTTAGTTTGGGGCTAGATTGTGCTGTGCGGATTGTTCACCAATATTTATTTATTATTGTTTTTTATACAATTAACTGTAGCACAAGCAGTGTCGAACCTGGTGTAAAGTGCACTAATATGCACTGACCTGCATCCACACTCTTCTAATCGAATCACAAATGCTTGGTGGCAAAAAAATGCATGGGTATATTTCCCCCAGACGACACGCAAAAAGGGCCCATTTGCGGCCTACTTGCGGAAACCAGTCCGCTCACAAAGTTCCCCCAGACGAGTCCTTAGGTTTTATGATAGTACTAGTTGCGCCCCGTGGTTTCACCCGCACAGATTTAAATCCTGGTATTCCCACGGGATAAAAAGTAGCCTATGTGCGATTCCAGACTATAATCTATCTCTCTGTCAAGTTTCATCCAGATCCGTTCAGCCGTTCCGGCGTGAAAGAGTAACAAACATCCATCCATACTTACAAACTTTCGCGTTTATTATCTTTTATTATCGCGTTTGTAGTAGTAGGATTTGGTAACACCGAAACAAAAAACAAACTCAAATATCTACAAATGATCTTGGTTTTGAGCTTAGACTCAATGAGCTGTGTTAGATGACTCAACGAAAGGGTAACCCGGAAGTAACCGGGCTGGTGTCACACGCCTCCAATATCGATGAGCAGAAATACCCAAAACCCTTTATGACATAATAATCGATACGATTCCGTGCCATGAATCGAAATGAGCTAAGTCTTGTATTATACCAAGTCATCTCCATCGCTTATTTATGACTCACGTTTGTCGTTTTAGCAAACAATTTCCTAGTCAAGTGAATATTTAACCGATTTCAAATAAAGGAGGAGGTTCTCAATTCGACTGCTTTTTAATTTATGTTTGTTACCTCGTCTCTTTTTACTGGGTTGAAAGCTGGTGCTTGTCATGTGGTCAAATAAAGTCCATAATAAAAAAAAAGTCAGTCTAGTTGAAGTTAAGGTAACAATGATAGTCGCAAGCCAGACAATCGCCCCTTTACAAAATGCGGGCGGCAATAAAAATAAGATGCTAGCTCACAGGTTTAATGAAAAATAATGCCACCAGAGGTTACCAGTACCCTGGAGGAAATTAAGCCCGTGCACGGAAAATGCACTTGTCGCCTTTCACCACTGAAATATGAGGAGTGTAGATTTTAATCTGGCACTGCGGCGTCGGCTGTGAATGTGTCAGTAATTGGACTTTAGCTGTAGCTCCCGGCAGCGAGATAAGCGCGCTTTATAACCAGTGCCTTACCAGTGCAGTCATTTTACGTTGCTTCCTTTTATGGCAGATATTCAGCAATAAAGGGCAAGTAAGAAAAATCTGTAACTTTAACAGCTTTGGGTAACCCAATTTGAAGAAAAACAAAAACAGTTTCACGGCTTCGATCCCCAGGCACGGTAGATATCCGTGATGCTAAAGTTATGAATTCCATAACAAAGAGCTTGAATGCTGATTAAAAAAATACGTGATAAAGAATCCAAAATCTGAAATTTTTAAACGTTGAGTACAAAAGTACAAAGTACAAACGGTATTTTGAGCTATTTCACGTCAAGGCTTCTTCTGTACGGTTTCTTTGGAGTCCGTCATCTGGTAAAATGCTTTCAGGCTATTTTAGTTCAAGAACATTTATCCCAAGCTCTAAATCGGTTCAATCGATTGATTCACTTTGGAACTTTCGCAACTCTATTGTTAAAGGAATTCAATTTCAATTGTTTGAAACACAAAACAGAGGAGCGACAAAATAACTGAAAGGCAGGTAAAAAAATAAACAAAAGCGAAGACTGAATTTTAACATATGAGAAGTTTAGGCTGCTTGTTCACTGAAATGTTCCCATCTCCCAATGATGTCTGATTGAGCAAATAAATAATTTGAAACGTACAAAAGAAAATGATCTATTCCGCCGCTACGAGTATAAAGCCAAAAACATACACGCAAACTAAAAAATCCCGAAATACTTATCTCCTTAGGTCAGCAGTAAAACTTCGTTACAAGTGACTTCGCAGCCAGTTCATTCCGGATTATACTGGATTATTCTAGAATATTCCAGCTAAGCACCGGAAAATGGCGGATTTTCACGGCTTTAAATCACCACGACAAGTTCATAGTGGCGCAAAGCGGCTCGAATTTACAGCCGGATGTAGCTAGCGATCAGAACGATTTGACTAACCTTACAGCACAGTTGGTCAGTCATTCAATAGGTATTTATTTAGTGACTTCACAAGGATCACTTTGAAACATCTTAAGGGCCCGGCGACAACGGCTCGCAGTTTCGAGGTGCGATTGGCTATTATTTCATTTTATTTCATTTCGGGGAGGTTGTTTGAAAGAATAACTATCCAGTGACACGCATAAATACTGTTCGAAAACAAATAATACAATAATATAAGGGAAATGTGCTTGAGTCAGATATCATTTTGGTGTTCCACGCGACCAAAGCCTAGGAACACAGGAAACAGACTTACGGCTTGGTTCCTTTTGTTTTTGTTCCCTTAATTGCGCTGTAGTACGATGAATTCCCACTGAGAACGAATCCTAGCGTATCCTCTAAGAGCGAGTTTAAGAGTCGAAGAGCTCTTTGTGAAGGGCTCGTTTGGGGAGTACCATCGTGCCTTTTTCTGACGCCAAGCAGCGTTGCTGTGTTTCGGTTTTAAGAGGATGGTAGCTGCCGAAATTACAGGCACATGATGCTAAATATCTGTATGCCTGATGTATGCGGAATATCTCACCGTATAGGGCTCGTTCATAATGCATGACTTACGAGACAATGCTTTGTTTAATGCTGTGTTTACACCCAGCTCATGTCTGTGGCAACGCGAACATCAACGCTCTCTCTCTCTCTCGCGTTATCGCACGCGTTGACGTTGGCGTTGCCACGGCCATGAGCTGAGTGCAAACGCAGTAAAAGATAATGGTTACTACTCAAGCATCTGGTGAGGCATCTGATAGATCTCAGTAATATTTGCCAATTTTTCACGAACAAGACGAATATGCAAACACACAAGCAAATAATAACGCAAACAAGTGAGATGTGTAGTGTCACCATAAAAATCGGTAAGAGAATCAGTGATACAATACCAAAATAACGAAATTTTATCTATTTTACTATAGTTACCTTTAAAACTCAACCACCCTCTTGTCATCCTAAAAGGAAATATAATATTTAATTAAATTTCGTTACGAGCGGATATTTTCTCAAGAACAAAGCAATTTTGGTTAAAAAGTGCTTATAATAGAGTTTTATGAGTCCTTCGTAATTTATTAGGCTCGTGACAGCAACTTCGAAATTATTGTGATTTATTATTGACTAGCTTCTGGCTGCGGCTTTGCTCGCGGGGCTGCGGATTTTTAAAATTAAATTATATGTAGTCCCAAAAGTGAGAAATTTCCAAATAAATGATTACCTAATTATTTATATTAAAATTTAACTTCCATTATTTATGTGCTATTATAAAAAAAAAACTATGGATAAGTGAATGTAAAAAAGATATATTTTTAGGCCCATAAATATTAGTGTCTGGCTGATTAAAAAAAACTAAAATTATCGTATCATTAATTATCTCTATGTCGTATTCTAAGTTTATACAAATCGGTTCTTTTCTTTCTTGTTATTGTTTTCATTATTTTATTAATTCATTACGTTCTAATTCAACTACAAACATATACTAGCATTTTAAACTTTATTTCGCTATAGAGACGTTTCCATCTAAATTTGACAACCCATGTACACTTTCCTGGAAATTGCTTTCCCAACTATCTATTTAAGTTACTACCACGAGTTTCATCATGTAACATTGCAGCCATTATAAAACTCATAACACAGAACCATTACCATATTCCTGGCTGAATTTGCTCGACATAATATTTGAAGCTACTAAAGCTTCGGTTGCACGAGACGAGTACTTAACAACCAAGTAACTAAAATATTACTATTAGCCTTTATCATTCCATCATCCCATAAATAAGCCGCTTCCCCACCCCCGATTCCGCCATTCTTCACGATGTAGTGTGATCAGGTTCCAGTCCCTCTAACTAAACTAAAGACTAAAAAGTTCTAACGTCTACAACAACAATTATTGACACAAAAGAATTGTGTTCTTGTTTAGGAGCCAAGCCGTAAGTTTGGTAAGCTTTGGTTGCGAGGAATTGGCGCTAGATTCACATACTTTTTATGAACACGTTTCAAAGTGATTATGATTAAACAAAACATAGACCGTTTAGATTTTTATTTTGTCAATAAATTTATTAGCAAGCGGTGATGACTACTCACCCGAATTACTACGCAGTTTTGAGCAGGTGCTTGTCTCGTGTGATTGCACCTTTAGTTGCGGCGAGCTAAGACAACTCCACGCTTGAACAATAATTTATCTCCAAGATTTTTATTAAATTATGCCGACATTTTGCATTCTGTTGACTGTAAGTTAATATTTCATAGTTTGTGACAGTTTAGTTGAAACTGAATTCGCTGGATAAAAGGACTTTTCAAGCAGCTGATGCACTTCGTAATCTGTTTTATAGCGGAACTGTTCTGCGCAATATCGTTTTCATAACTCGTTAGATAGATAAATTCTTTAATGTACACAAAGGAAAAAAACACAGAAACTTAAAAAAAAGAACAGGTACAATGGGCGGCCTTATCGCTAAAAGCGATCTCTTCCAGACAACCTTTGGATGGAAAGGATATATAGAAAATTAGAGGCCGCGGTTTACAATAAGATCTAAGAATGGCGGTTTCGATTTCAACTATTCCTAAAATTAAGAAATAATTTGTAAATGTATCACTCTATTATCAATAAGTTTCTACTTACTCTTCTTCTTGTCGAGTCACTAGTTTCTTTGATGATGAAATAATGTGGTGAAGTGATTTTAAGTGCACCTCAAGAGGCCTCTATCGAGCACTTGACACAATATGTTATAGAACTTGTTAGGTTCTACAAGTTGCCGGTTTCCTCACGATGTTTTCTTTCAGTTACTTACCACCGGTTTCTGAAAGCGCGATCAACACTAATCGGCTGTCAAGTCACTTGCTATTTCTATCTAATTTGAAGTAAAAGCAGAAATAGCAAGTGACTTGACAGCCGATTAGTATTGATCAATCTTTCAGAAACCGGGGGTTAATAATGGTAGGTAAAGCTTTGATACCACCGTTTGATACACGCAATTTTGTACCTCGTTCGCAGAGCTACTACAAACTGAGCCGTGAATGCTGTCAAGCTCTCCAACATAAAGTTCACTCTTATTCATCTCAAAATCTTATTAACTGGAGTACCTACTTTTATTACGCCACTTTATAAAGGTCATAGCTAAGGCTAATTAAATATTTCAAAGAATTCGCACTAAAATCTTTTAACCCTAGAAAGATAACCTACGTCGCGGAGGCGCCCGCGTGCAAAACTTATTGCCGTATCTTTTCATTGAACGCGTGTACACCGTTGTTCTTATCAGCCAACTCAGCCGTCGGTCTACCCTGTCGCAGGACGACCGGTTTTACGTGGTGAGTACCATAGTTTAGCAGTTATAATGAGTTGATGTTGCGAGCACAAGAATAATGTTTGTCATGACTGTCTGTAAAGCAGATTAAAATGGCACTGATTATTATTTTTAGATTGATTATATTAGAGCTAAATAGTTTGTAAGAAAAAAAACACTATTATTTTTGTTAATTTATGGAATTTGTTCCTATAAAGAGAAGACTGTTAATTTTTAGTTTGTTTTTCTATCTATCTAGGGTTATAAATTACTTCACGAGAAAAAAAAGCGACGTATTCCACTAAAATTATTGCAAGATCTTCTTTTCTGGAAGAATCCTATAAAAAAATGTTCCCACAGCCACGACCCACAAAGCCCTAAACATTCACTCATATATAACACTGTACACGCAATAAATATTACAAAACCCAGCGACTAGACAAATTACATAACATATTTTGCAAAACAGTAAAACTCGCCTCGTTTATCTAAGCTTTAAAGTGCATTTGGCAAAGAAGTAACAATTAATCTGGACAAAACGGCTACGTTTGTTGGAGCATCGCCAATGTAAAACCCGACCTCTGCCATGTCAAAGCAACGCGTATCCTACTTAGCTGGAAGAATAATAGACCGTAACGCGACGGAATAAAAGCTACTAATGTCAAAGGAAATAATAATATGTCAGCTTTCACGGCTCAGTTTAATAACTATTTATTTCTTCTGTGGTTATACACTTACATCCTACTATTCTAAGCGTGAAAGTTTGAAAGTATGGATGGATGGATGTTTGTTACTCTTTTACGCCGGAACGACTGAATGGATCTGGATGAAATTTAGCAGAGAGATAGATTATAGTCTGGAATAGCACATATGCTACTTTTTATCCCGTGGGAATACTGGGATTTAAATCTGCGCTGGTGAAACCGCGGGGCGCAACTAGTGTTAAATAAAAAAGGTTTATTATTTTTTGCTTTTAAGTTTTATCGGTTTTTTAATTTTTTTTAAGGTTTGTTGCTAGAATCTAATGTTCGGATGGGATTTTTTTGCAACAGAAATACATCATCTGAGAAAATTTCAACTGTCCAACTATCACGGCTCATAGGATACAGCCTGGTGACAGACGGACAGCGGAGACTTTAATAGGGTCCCATTTCACCCTTTGGGTACGGATCCATAAAAAAGGTGGATATATACAAGCTAGAGGCCTTTTAACTAGTTCTTCAGTGCAGTTTTTTAACACTAAATAGACCGTCCTTTGACTACAATCTCACCTGATGGTAAGCGACAATGTAGCCTACGGTGGAGCAGAGCGGTCTAGAAGACACCTTTTCACTCTTGCCTTGAAGAGACTCATATTATTGTTAGGAAAGACATGACGGTAACGAATTCCACTCCTTAGCGGTTCGCATAAAAGGTATACCTTTATAAAAGCGAAGTACGCACACGATTTAAAGCCAGTTAAAGACTTCACTCCACTCCAAAGTTCCAAATGGCAGCTGTTAATTTAGGCGCTTCCCTTCAAAAACAAGACATTTGCAAACAAAATTACCTCCCCCATCTTCTATTCTGTCAACATGATACATTAGCAGTGTACGTCGCGTTCGGAGTGGAATTTACAAGTCTTTGTGCCTTCGTTTTCTGAACACTGCACTGGAGAGGTTTGAGATCTTTTGGGAAGATTTAATTTACGGGAGTAATCTTGACTGCTTTTCTTCTTCTACTTCTTATCGTGTCACTAGTTTTTTGGAAATAGTGTGGTGAAAGGATTTTAAGTGCGCATCAAGAGGCTTCTTTCGAGCACTTGACACATGTTATAGAGCTTTTTAGGTTCTACAACATGCCGGTTTCCTCACGATGTTTTCATTCACCGTTTGAGAGTACTGGCGTTTGTATATTTTTGAACGGAAAATTCATTGGTGCACGACTGGTTTCGAACCCTGGACCTTAGGATCGGAAGCCGGGGGCCGGGGCGAGAAAAAAGCTTGCATCATCATCACAAACACGCAATGACTTAAGGGCCCGCCGACAGCGGCTCGCAGTTTCGAGGTGCGATTGGCTATTATTTCATTTTATTTCATTTCGGGGAGGTAGTTTGAAAGAATAACTATCCAGTGACACGCATAAATACTGTTCGAACACAAATAACACAATAATATAAGGGAAACATGCCCGAATCAGAAATCATTTTGGTATTAGTATGTTTGGCCTTACGTTTACCTAATACCAAAATGATTTCTGACTCAAGCACATTTCCCTTATATTATTGTATTATTTGTATTCGAACAGTATTTATGCGTGTCACTGGATAGTTATTCTTTCAAACAACCTCCCCGAAATGAAATAAAATGAAATAATAGCTAATCGCACGTCGAAACTGCGAGCCGCTGTCGCCGGGCGCTTAATAACAGACTTCAAAAAAGGAGGTTCTCATTTCCACTGTTTTTTTTGTTTGTTACCTCGTAAGTTTTTACTGGGTGGACCTATTTTGTTGATTCTTTTTTTGATCGAAAGCTGGTGCTTGGCATGTGGTCCCATTAAATTGTGAGAAATTTGAGTCAGATCTGATAAATAGTTTTTGAGTTATAATAGTATGAGTATAGTAGTAGTACACTACCTACACTACACATTTCATTATCACGTTTTATTTTACACATTGTTCTCTTTTTTTTTTTTTTTTGTGATCATCTTTATATTTTATGTCTGTTTTATTAGTTAACTTTCACCTTATTATTTTGGTTTGTCTTTTCAGTATCATCTGCCTACCTACATAAGTTGCTTTTAAAATGTAGATTCGTCTTGGTTTATGCACAATGTATATTACATAGTTTATATTAGACAATAAGAAAACTGTGAATCTAAGAATGAATAAATAAACAAATAAGTGTATTAAATTTATCCAGTATATCCGTTTTTTCTTGACAGAGTTATTTTACTGCTCTGCATGCTATCGCTGTTGTTTGTTTTTAAGTAATCAACGCGATAGTACGCACTGTCAAAATAAACGAATATAATTATTTTGTTGCTTTGCTGGCATCGTATTTCAAACACTGTCTAGAACAGTCTTGTGGATAAAATGTTGAAAAGATTTATAGTTCACGGCATAGTACATTTTACAAACAGTATCACATCTGAGTGTTCGGTTCAAAAAAATTGGTGGACTTTCCACACAGCACTATCTCGCCCCAATCTAAGACTAAGCTTGTGGTATGGGAACCCGACAGCTGATATACTACTTATATACTTTTTTTTGTAAATACATACATAGAATATTATACTAGCAGACTCCCCCCCTCTCTTTTTATGTTCATGTCCTGTCCATCCAAAGGTTGCTTGGAAGAGATCGCTGTTAACGAGAAAGCCGCTCATTGAATTATTAAAATTTTTAGTTTTTAAGTTTAAATGCTATCTTTATTTTGTTGTGATAATCAATAAAGAGTTATCTATCTATCTACAAATGTATAACACCCAGACATAGAACAAACATCTCGTTCATCACATATAAATGTTTGTTTTCGGCAGGGATTGAACCCACAGCCTGCAGCGCAGATAGCTGAGCTGTGAGAGCTGTTAGGTGTGTGTGTGTGTGTGTGCGCAAGCCGAGTTTGTTGCGTGTTCTTCTCGGCGTTGGTCGCGTGGAACTGGCACTAGAGTCACCTAGTTTTAAGACGTTTCAAAATGGTCCTTGTGATTTTATTGAATAAAGATGTTTTGACTTTGACTTTATGTGTCTGATAATAATTCCGTAGTAAAGTTGTTTTACGATTTAAATTTACAATGTCCAAGCCAACGATGCAGGTAGCTTTTAGCTGCTAGCTGCACCCTTTTACATTTAGAGCCTTTGTTTTCACTAAATGCTTAGGATAGTTCTGGGACTTAGTTAATGGAAGGTTCATTATTTTCGGCTCTGAGGCTCTCGGTTAAGTATACCATAGTCAGTCTAGTCTAATAGAATTCTTTTATTATGTTGTATGGCCTGTCAACCTGGCAAACCTACCTAACCTACTATACTTTTCGTTAAAATTAAATTAATAAATATTGGTGAGCATTCCACACAGCACTATCTAAAAATTATAGGGTATCTACCTTAAAACCTAGAGTATACCAAAATACATAGATAGCTCTTTCTTGTTACACAGAAATATAATACAGGATTTATTTTTAATTAACATTTCGAAAAACTATGGCCAACTTTATCGCGAGAGCAAATAATGAGCTTTTTTGCCTGGAAATAATGACCTTTTTTTATCCTTCTAATGTTATAAACGCGAAAGTTTGTGAGTATGGATGGATGGATGGATGATTGTTACTCTTTCACGCCGGAACGGCTGAACGGATCTGGATGAAACTTGGCAGAGAGATAGATTATAGTCTGGAATAGCACATATGCTACATTTTATCCCTTGGGAATACCGGGATTCAATCTGCGCGGGATTCATTTATTTAGCCATCCATACTTACAAACTTTCGCGTTTATAATATACTAGCGACTCGCCCGCGCGCCCCTGCTTCGCACGGGTGGTGCACATTGTTTTTCTACTATATCATGCATATATTATACATATAAACCTTCCTCTTGAATCACTCTATCTAATAAAAACAAACCACATCAAAATTCGTTGCGTAGTTCTAAAGATTTAAGCATTCGTAGGGACATAGGGATATAGGGACAGAGAAAGCGGCTTTGTTTTATACTATGTAGTGAAGTAGGATTAGTAGGATTTACTTTTCCTTATTCTGTTAGATTACTTAATGTATTAAGTATATAGCTTCAATAGTGTAGTTATTTTATTACATTGTAACGAGGATCATACAAAAGAGCGATAGATACCAAGCCGAGTTTGTTGCCTGTTCTTCTCGGTGTTGGTCGCGTGGAACTGGCACTAGAGTCACCTAGTTTTAAGACGGTTCAAGATGGTCCTTGTGTTTTATTGAATAAACATATTTTGACTTTGACTTTGACTTGGTAGGATGGAGTGGGATTTTTACAGATTGCTTGTTAACTGCTGATACACCATGAAAGCAGCTTATGGTATTTGCCACAAGAAGATCAGCTTTGTGGGATAGAATGCGGTTTCAATCAAAGACGGATAGAGGACAGCGGAACATCGAGACGTGTGATCCACCCAATAGGAAGGATTACGGAAACAATTATTTGTTTAAATCAATTCACTAGCGGGAAGATTAATATCTACTGGAAAATAATTGAATGCGACTCAGCCGAGCCAATCAAATGCGATAGTGTTTCCCTTTATTTTCACGGCTTAGTGAAATGATAATACATAAACTAGTAGTTCGCCCCGAACTGAGATTTCGTGAAGCGACGCGAACGCTCCGAAAATATAAGTAAGTGGTAGTCAGAGGCAAGTCCAAACATTGTGTTTGTACTTGTCTCTGGTTGCCACTTACTAACTAAATATGGTAACCAAGTTTCAACTGGATTGGCCTATTTATTGAAGAGTTCCGTTGAACAGACCTTGGCTCCATCATCAGAACAGGTCGCTATCACCATTTAATGAGAGCCTTACCTTCTTATTTTATTTCAAGAAAAAAATAATTGATAAAGCAATGAAACTGGCCGGCCAGTAGAAAAACCTTGATGCCAACGAACTCTTAGAAATCGGAGCTCTTGGGTCGTTGGTTATCTTAATTTTACTTTTTTTTGTATCTAAAAAAGCAGGCATCATAGAAAAAAATTAAAAATGGTTTTGAAATGTCCAAGCTAAGCCCTTTCATATGACACGGAACGTTATTTTTTGGAAAACTTTTTATTTTTGCCCCCTTAAAAAAACCCATATTTTAATAACCCCTCATCCGATTTTACCCATATACTTACCAGTAAATTTCTCAAGTACAAGCTATCGATTTACTAAATTTCATGCAGATCGGATAAACGGTTCTCAAGTTATCGTCGGACAAACATACAAACATACACACATAAAATGCCAAATCGCCCATGTTGATTGTAAGATTTTCGTTCGCTTCGCTCACTCAATCAATTATGTACATACTCGTACTACACAACAACTGTAATTTGATACTTCATTTTTCAAACTTGTAATTACTAGGTTAAATTAAGTCGAAACTTAATTAAGTTTCAACGAAGGCGCGGTTGCGACAAAAATTCATATTCCTCCTTCGTTAGTTTGGAAAGCCGGGTGCACACCATCAGAAACTGACGCCCAAAACCGTCTGCCACGCGTCGGATGTAGTACATAATTACACTGGTAATAAATAATGCTGGACAATCCACACAGTACCATCTAGCCCCAAAGTAAGCTACTCAAAGCTTGTGTTATGGGTACTAGATAACTGATATATTTAATACATCAGTATATACTTACATAGATATATAGTTTATATTATACATAGAAAACACCCAGTCTAACGAACAAATGTCTGCAGATCGAACACAAATTTGTTCCGAGGCGGAAATCGAACCTGCAACCTCTTGCGTCGCAGGCGGACTCTCACCCGCTGGGCCACTGAGGTCGGAATGGCCAGACAACCTTATTTTATCGATATTGATTTCACCAAATTTATTGTCCACTTTTACTCAAGTTTGAGCTGTACACAAGGAAACGCATCCTACTAATAAACGCGAAAGTTTGTAAGTATATGGATGGATGGATGGATGTTTGTTTGTTACTCTTTCATGCCGGAACGGCTGAACGGATCTGGATGAAACTTGGCAGAGAGATTGACTATAGTCTTGAATAACACAAAGGCTACTTTTTCTCCCGTGGGAACACCGGTACCCCGGTATTTAAATCTGCGCGGGTGAAACCGTGGGGCGCAACTAGTTAGGCTATAATTATAGGTACATTGCTTTTAATAATTTTATTAGAAAGTATCCAAAACATTCACTCAACATGAAAGCCAAGGGAAGAAGAAAGCACATTCCTTATTCCTTATTCCTTCGTCTTTATTCTAGTTAGGTTTAATACATTAATTCGTCAATAATTTGTGTATAAATTTCCGAACATAGTTGCCCGGCGCGGCCCGGGTTATACTGGTGGCCCGGCGCTGCCTCAGATTAAGAAATTTTGCTGACCTGGATAATTTATTGCCCAAAAAATTCCACAAACATTTATTTATTTGATTCTTCTAAAAAGAGAAGAATCTAATAAATAAATGTTTGTGGAATTTTCACACAGCACCACCTAGCCCCAAACTAAGCCAAAGCCTGTATTAAAATGAAATAGAATGCATACAATTTCCTTCTGATAGCAAATTTTTCCGTCCGTTTTTCCCGATAGATAGATAATAGTTATTTGTTATACAAGAGTGCAAAGTTGCTTTTTAACCACGTGTTCAATTTTGATGACCGAGCAAGCGAAGGATTCTAAAATTGAATCACAAGCGCACTTGTGATTCAATAGATGCGTAACGCGGTGACCTACCACCCCCCTCACGGCTTTGCATCGACCTTCCGGACACCCTGTATAGTAGTAAGTACTGATAGTGTGTAAGCAGCCTTAGACTCCCTGAGTTCGCTACGTGATACCAATGCTTTAGTTGGGTAAGTTCAGTAAAATGTAGTTACTAAGGTCTTAGGAGGGAAATTTTGGATATATGATATTCGGGTGGAGTTGAAGTTTGTTGAAGGCTACGGTACCCTTACCCCTTTGTAGGTTGCATGTATACTAGCTACTGCACACGTGTATGCTTGCAAGATTCTCCTTTTTTTATATTATTGAAAGTATGTTGATTATTGGAGATTTTATTATAAAATATAATTCTCTAAATTCTCTGTATCACTACATAGTATAAAACAAAGTCGCTTTCTCTGTCCCTATGTCACTTTGTATGCTTAAATCTTTAATACTACGCAACGGATTTTGATGCGGTTTTTTTAATAGATAGAATGATTCAAGAGGAAGGTTTATATGTATAAAACATGCATGATTGTGCACCCGTGCGAAGCAGGGGCACGCGGGCGGGTCGCTAGTTCATACATAAAAAGCTTTTGTTTTGATAAATACATATTTATTTTCATTTAAAGATTGAGTTTTCCGTGAAGTGCCTAGCATTAGTGTTTTTACCTTGATGTAGGTATTGAATAATAATATTATAAAACATTCGTTTTTAAGTTTTTATTTGTGTGTCTACTAACAAATTGGATTTATATGGTCTGGAATAAATGATTTGATTAAAAAAATTAAATTGAATTTTAGTAAATACTAGCGACCCGCTCCGGGCACACAGTGTTTTTCTACTATATTGTGCATGTATTATACACAAAAACCTTCCTCTTGAATCACTCTATCTATTATAAAAACCGCATCAAAAACCGTTGCGTTATTTTAAAGATCTAAGCATACCTAGGGATAGACAGACAGTGGGAAGCGACTTAGTTTATGACGACCTCAGTGGCGCAGCGGCTGAGAGTCCGCCTGCGACGCAAGAGGTTGCGGGTTCGATTCCAGCCTCGGAACAAATGTGTGTATGATCTGCAGAAATTTGTTCCGTTAGTCTGGGTGTTTTCTATGTATAATAAAAAAAATATCTATCTATGTAATTAAATAATGTATTAAATATATCAGTCATCTAGTACCCATAAGACAAGCTTTGAGTAGCTTACTGTGGAGCTAGATGGTGCTGTGTGGATTGTCCAGCGTTATTTATTGATATGTAGTGATTAGATATCTAGATATATATTTTGGAGGTTATTGCACAGATTATCGACCACCAGAATGTAGTAAGAATAAAATAAAAAGGCATTCAGCGTTTCCTATTACTAGTGATTTAGATCAATTGAGCTATCCTTAGATCGTCGATCAATACGTATTGTAAATAATTTTATAAATAAATAAAACTACGATAAATAGCATGAATACGAATAACTATATTTTTTCGTAAAAATGTATAGAAACAGTAAAAATGTATAGAAACAGTAAAAATGTATAAAAACAGTAAAAAATATGTCCTACGCCTATTATTATCGTGTCATTGAGACCTATCTTTTAAACAAAGGCATTATAAAGAGCACTGTACACCTTCTATTTCAAAGAGCAAATTGGTACAAAATTCCCAAAAAACCTTTTGAAAATAACGATTGTGACAGGCTGGTAGGTCGTTGACTGTATCAAGTTGCAATTACTTCAGCTATAGCTTTTCCCGCTTCTTCGCTTGCCTAAATCTATCCATGATAGTTATTTTGTGAATTTAATAGTGAAGATTTTATAATTTCCATTTTCATTTTATTCTCCAAGCATTAATTGTAATGCAGAAATTTTGATGTTACAGGTTGCTAGATCATCATTATAGCCAGTATAATAATAATAATAACCAGTTTCCGGACGATATTTTCCTTCACCGTTTGTGAAAACTGGCACTGTTCTCATACATTTTTGAACAGAAAAACTTATTGGTGCACGTCTACTTATGAACCCACTACCGAATCGAAAAGCAGAACTGCCACTAACCAAATTTGGAACCACGGCTCCACGTAACTATAAAAAGATTCATCGCACAAACACTACGCCACTAGGTTTTGAACCGACGCCAAAATACCGTGTCAGTTTCATAGAGGGTGCTTCCTCCCCCACACAGATCCCTGTAAGTGTCATTTGATAATCTATGGTCATAAAATATGGTAATCATATTTGGTATATATGGTATTTAAGAGTAGTAGAGCTCTTTGTGAAGGGCTCGTCCGGGGAAGTACTACCACCACGCCTTTTTCTGCCGCCAAGCAGCAACACTGTGTTTCGGTTTGAAGAGTGTGGTCGCCGGTGTAATTACAGGCACATGAGGCTTAACATCTGTATGCCTCAAGTTGATGGACGCAGGGCAGTGCATCGTAGGGCACGTTCCTATTGTGCATGACCTACGGGGCAATGTTTCGTTTATAGGTGATGGTTACCACTTAACATCAGGTGGGCCATCTGCTTGTTCCATCAGCTAGTTGTATAAAAAAAAACAGTTTAAATGATAAAAAATCGTACTTGACTGATGACATTCAACTCAAAAGATGCTGTAGGTAACTTCAGTTTTACTACAAAATAACTCTTTTAAAAAAACCAGCCTCACTACACTGGAAAATACACGCATGCTACTCGTGAGATCTGATTCAAATTTAAATGGCATATGACAAGCACCAGCTTTCGATTAAAAACAGAATCACCAGAATCGCTCCACCCAGTAAAATGTTATGAGGTAGCAAACAAAAAAAAAAGTCCGATTATTTATTAAAAAAAACATTTTTATTATTAGTTTAGCAGTCGTATTTGATCAGTTCCCATTGTAAAAAATACTAACCCAAATTTTTATTTTGAATACAATAAATAAATAAATAAATAATGCTGGACAATCCACACAGCACCATCTAGCCCCAAAGTAAGCTACTCAAAGCTTGTGTTATGGGTACTAGATGACTGATATATTTAATACATTATATACTTACATAGATAGATATTTTTTATTATATACATAGAAAACACCCAGACCAACGGATCAAATTTCTGCAGATCGTACACAAATTTGTTCCGAGGCGGGAATCGAACCCGCAACCTCTAGCGTCGCAGGCGGACTCTCGCCCGCTGCGCCACAGAGGTCGTCAAATAGAAAAAATGCTTAGAATAATACTTTGAACGAAAAGATTTAAAGTTTTCTTGTACCGCTGCTGTACTGAAAAATCTTGTACCAGCGTTTTAAATTAGCGACTGCTAAATGCCGGTTATTTGCAGCCCCATTACTGCGGCGTCTGGGGAAGTCCGCTGTCTCATTTATTACTGTGGCCAAGATAGTTGTCAGGTCTTCATTCGCTGAGAAACATCGACCAGCACATGACGGCAAATGCGGACATGAACGAGATATCCAGATGTTTGGATGATTGACTGCATGGATGTTTGGAGCTCAAGAGTAATGGCAGCAACGTTAAATGAGGCTTTAGAATGGCATACAATTCAAATTCATACAATTGTTTTCTCGAATTGCATAAGCTATAATTTTGTGTTTTTTTATAGGCTTGTTTCAAATATTTGTTTTCTGTTCAAAAATTTTATTTTAATTTAATATTTTTATTATTAAAGTAGGTGTTGATCTAATGACACCAAGTAACTTAAACTAGTTAATCGCATTGGAAATATTTTATACTACTGTTTTAGAGCCCCAAGGTAAGAGAATGTGAATGTTACGTGTCAATGAAAATACCTAATTGACCGAGCGAGCGAAGCGTCCAGTTTACACATTGGCCAAAAATGCGTTTGTCCGGATGTCTGTCTGTCTGTCTGTCTGTTCTCCTCTACAGGTCGCATTTTTCAACCGATCTGGACGAAACTTGGTACACAGGTTATATGACTTATTAGAATTTTTTTGTCGTCGGGGATTTTTGATTGGAGGGGTACTTCCCCCAAAAAAAGGGCAAAAAGGGGGCTATTTGATATACTGGATATCTCCACCAAATGAGATCCGATTTCGATTATTCTTTTTTTATTTGAAAGGTAGTAACTATAAGTTGGTCTCATAAAAGTTTGGCGAAGATCTGATAAGGATCTTCAGCATGATGAACAGGATAGCTCATCAAACAATCGATGGTTTTCAATCAAATTTGAGAGAAACACAAAGAACCTCATTCTACACAAGATGATGCAAAAAAAATCAAAAAGATCAAAAAAACACAAAACGGAAAATGCACTTGCACATTACATTCCTCAAATAGCTCACTTTTAGTATGCTCGCGAGGTCTACAGCTCCCAGAGCCACTAGTTTATTTTACGTGAGGTTAGAAGTTTTCCCTCATTCATTTGCGATTGAAGATGTGCTCTTCGAGATCTGACGACAGTAGCATTTTGAAAACCGTAGTTTTGCTTGCAGTGTGGTCTAGTTTGAAAACACAAGAATTACGTGGAAATTACAGACACATTAGACAATATTTAACTTAGGTAGTGCTTTGACAGTAAATAAATAACTAAATAATCGTAATAGTGATGTAGAGAGAATGGATGAAAGAAGATTGACGAAAAAGGTGCATCAGGCGAGTGTGAATGGGACTGTTGGGAGGGGAAGACCTCGGCGGACTTATCTAGATCAGATAGCAGATGTTCTAGGGAAAGGCCAGGTCAAGAGTACCCTAAACCGACGAGCATGTATGAAGAATGTTATGAGAGTGAATGAAGCGAAAGATGTATGTCAGGATCGTAGCAAGTGGAAATCCGTGGTCTCTGCCTACCCCCATGGGAAATAGGCGTGATTTTATGTATGTATGTATATATGTAATTAGTGATTAAAGAATTCAGGAGTGTGTTTACTTTAGTTTAAATCAGATGATTTTATTTTTGAACCGTGTGTGAGCTGTGAGTTTACGAATCTTAAACCAGCTAGTTGATTGCAACTTTTCAGAAATTAGTTTAGTTATTTTATTATAATAAATGAATGAGCACCGGTGGTCTAATGGGAGTGACCCCGCCTTCCGATCGTAAGGTCGCAGGTTCGGATCCGGTCGTGCACCAATGGATTTTTCTATCGAAAAATTTATATGCGCAATGCCAGTGCTCTTAAACGGTGAAGGAAAACATCGTGAGGAAACCAGTTAGTATTCTAACAGCGGCAATGGGCTTGCAACCTGTCACGTATGGAATACTAACTACTGCAAATTGTGGGTATGTGCCAAATGTAATGTTTGGAAGTACCTCTGACTACCCCCCTTAGACATCCTCAAAGAATCTTGAATTAGTACCTACTTGGTACTGGGAGATCTGAAGGGATATCTACCGTCCCTGGGGATCAAAGTCGTGAAGCTGTTTCAGTTTCAGTTTCAAATGCCTAATGACTTACTTAACTTATTACCTACATACGGAAATTTTACTTGAAAATGGCCTTATTAATTATATTTGGTTCAAACATTTTGGCGTCGCATGTTAGTAGCGTTTTAAATATCATAGGTACTTTATTTCACCGTTTACACAATATTACAAGCTTTGTAGATTTGTACTCAATCCTAAGTATTGAGGACAAATCTACGTTAGTACTCACCAGAGGAAGCGCTATATAAATTATTCAAGCGTTCCTGCGGTTCTGTATTGGTATTGGGACCAAATTGAAAAGTCGGGATGAAGAGTAGTTTCGAGAAAGAAAAGCTTGAGAAATCGTTTTACTGAGAGGTCTCTTTGAAAGGTACCACGCGTTTCTTGGTAAGTAGGTAAATATTGAACGCATAAAACGTACAAAGATGTATAGAGATTACCCTACCCTGTTTTTTATTTTTTATATCTACTTGCCCACCACAACGCGCCCGACGGAAGCGACTACCGTGCCTGTATCACTGTATCTGTGCGATTATTACGCACAATAGACGCGCGTTTTACGATCGTCCCGTATGCTTAGTTTACTTAGGGGCATTATTCTCTATGACATAGGAGATACTTTGCCCTAACCGTCACAACGTGACGTCACAACGTGATCTAAATGCAAACTTGTTTGGATTGGTCATAGTGAATAACGCCCCACGTCGCATACGAATCTCGATTGAAAAGTGTATACGTGCGTCATTTGCGCGTCCTCCACTACGCGTTAAAAAAACGCCGTGTTCTATGGCTCTAATAATGACAGTCTCGATCAAGCTTCGTATTGTTCCTGCGCTTCTTTTAAGCGGATCACTTGAGTACTAAAAATAACCTCAAAACTTTAATGACTACTAATGGTTACATTGCATGCAAGCTGCTCATTGTCGGGATAAGCACTCCCAAGTCTGAATTTTTCGTTTTCCGTATCGTCAAACCGTTAGAATTGAGACTCGTGAGTCTCAAGACGCCGGAAAGAGGTGCTTGTAGTTTTTAATAAATTTTAGGCTTTGCAATTTGATCATACATGGTACTCTTGATATGCAGCTGCTGTGATTACAGTTGCCTCCATAATCAGATAAGGGCAGGAAGATGATGAATTTTTTATTGTATTTTGTAGCACGTCTAGTAGATCAACCATACTACGTCATAACAAAACTGATGATGAGAATGTATGCTGTTTGACTTTGCACTTGACATCGAACTACTCGGCATTCGTTCAAAAAAGTTAGTGAGCTAGTTGCCAAACTCATTTTTAGGCCACCTGGTAGATCTACAAAATCATAGCCTCATGATAACTTTAGCTATTTGAATTTGAATTTACTGGCTGGTTGACGTGCTCTATACGACCACCGATAAAATTACCATCGAAATCAATGGTGAACCCGAAAAAGTGTACGCCGTTTTACCTAAAATTATGACATTCACAGGTTACAATGTAATTATGAAGTATTTATAAAAAATAAATGCATTTAAACTTGCATTTGACTTTTGAAATATAAGCTCTAGAACGCAATGTTGCTGAAGTCGGAAACTACCCACAATTTGTTCGATTACCTCGCGTTTTAGTGATTGCTCTGAGATTTGCGGAGTAAATGTTTTCAACAGCTATTGTACACTTTTAGAGTAAATTGGCATGGTTTGGTTTGAAAAGCTTTGGAAAAGATTTTGTTCGAAAACTGTTGATAATATTTTGTTTAGAGAAATGGAATGAAACACTTTTAGATAACAGAAGGAAGAAATTAAAAAAAACGTTATTAGTTTCGGTAGCTATCGTATTTTAAATTCAAAAATCGTATTCCGTGCCGAATCCGATACAAATGAAATCAAAATAACCCTCCAGTATGTATTCTAGTAGCGGCGATTGGCTTGCAACCTGTCAGCATGGAATACCAACTACTGTAAAATGTGGGTATGTGCCAAATATAATGTTTGGACATACGTCTGACTAAATCCCCTTAGACGTCCTCAAAGAATTTGGAGTAAGTACTTTCTACTAAGCGATCTCATGGAATCTATCGCACCTGGCTTTTTTTGTGTTTTTTCATTTTGACATAACTATGGAACTGAGTATTATGTTTTAGTTTTTTGACTTGCATATAATTATTGTTCACTTCAAAACGGTTCGAACTTATTCAGCTATCTGTCATTTTAAATAATGCGGTCTTTAAAAGAAGGGACCAGCCTCCCAATTCCTATTTAGGAGTCACCCAAAAAGAAACGCGCCTTCTTCTGTAATCGCTGCGACCATCTAAAGCGATCCCTAACGAGCGAGCGAAGTTTAACGTGTCACCAGTGATTATACTTTGGAGAAGGTACTTACCTATGTAAGTAACGACTCGTTATTTCTTTTGGCGGAAATGGATGAAAATCATTTTAAATTGGCTAAAAAGAACTGTAAATAAATTATGAAATATTGATAGAAATCGCAAGGGATATAATGAAAATCAGTAAATAAAAATTAGATTTACCTATTTTTGTAAATAAATACAAATTATAGTCTGTGACCTAACTGGAAATTCTCAGTGATCGTGGCGAGGATAAAGCGATCTGGCAACCTTAAACTTTTATAGCTTCAATATATATTACAGGCTCTGAATATTGGATAGGTATCAGCAAAAGGGTTCATTTTATTTGTGGTTTGCGGAGAAAGTGAAAACGAGAAACTCTAGAAGTCGTAGAAGCCTGTTTTTCGACTGTAGTTGATTTCAAAAATAAATATAACAGTCACATGGCTCTTAACATTTATGTATGCTCTAAGTTGATGTACGCAGAGTATTGTATCGTAGGACACGTTTATGCCCATGAAGCTACATAAATGTGGGCTGACCACTAACAAGGATACATGAAAAGTCGTTTTATATTGTTACTAGCGACCCGCCCGCGTGCCTCTGCTTCGCACGGGTGCACTTATCATGCGTGTATTATACATATAAACCTTTCTCTTGAATCATTCTATCTATTAAAAAAACCGCATTCAAATCCGTTGCGTAGTTTTAAAGATTTAAGCGTACAAAGGGACATGGGGACATAGGGACAGAGAAAGCGACTGTTTTATACCATGTAGGTGATAGTGATTATTCATTGCCAGAGCACTACTGGTGGTCTAAGTGGTAGCAGCCCCGCCTTCCGATCCTAAGGTCGTGGATTCAAAACCGATCGTGGACCAATGAATTTTTCTGTTCAAAAATGTATGTGCACAATGCCAGTACTGTCAAACGGTGAAGAAAAACATCGCGAGGAATCCGACATGTTATAAAAACCTAACAAGTTCTATTACATGTGTCAAGTGCTCGAAAGGAGCCTCTTGAGGCGCACCTAAAATCCTTTCACCGCACTGTTTCGAAAGAAACAAGTGACACGATAAGAAGAAGAAGATTATTCACTGCCGTCGTCTAACTTTCCCAATCACTACAATTTGGGTCTTTTTAAGGCAAGAGTGAAAAGGTGTCTTCTAGACCATTCTGCTCCATCGTCGCCTACACGTCGCTTACCATCAGGTGAGATTGTAGCCAAAGGACAGTCTATTTACTAATAAAAAAAACTTGAAGGCTTCTAACTTTCCCAATGACTACAATTTGGGTCTCTTCAAGGCAAGAGTGAAAAGGTGTCTTCTAGACCATTCTGCTCCATCGTCGCCTACACGTCGCTTACCATCAGGTGAAATTGTAGCCAATAAACAGTCTATTTACAAAAAAAAAGTTATTGGCTGTATGTTAGAAATCCAAGTATTTTCATTGTATAAAAACTGTGGATTTGGTTCTAAAATAAATAAATAAAAAAAATTGTATTTTGTTTATTTGCTATTGGAAAAATCACGGCCACCTTATGTTAATGATAACCATCGTTGACAACTAGGTCACAGCAAGGTTCATAAAATATCTAGGCCAAACTTTAAGCACTAAGTAGGTGAGGTATAAAAGGCAGCTTTGCACTAAAACTAAGAGCGTGGGTGGAGCTTTATGTCTCATTCAGGTGTCTCTTTGACTTGGTATTATCTTTTTTATATTTAGAACACAAATTACGTAGATATTAGTAGTACGTACATTGGACAAAACCCACAAGTACCTGATGGTATTCTCCACGTGACAGTTTGCAAGCCCATCACCGCTATTTGAATGCTTACTGGTTTCCTCACGATGTTTTGGTTTGAGAGCCCTGGCATTGCGCAAATTTTTCAAAAAGAAATATTCATTAGTATACGACCAGAACCGAACCCACAACCTTATGATCAGAAGGCGGTGTCACTTCCGCTAGACCATCGGTGCTCGAGTACAATTTAGGTACCCTATACTGTGATAATCTTTATTGTTTAGTCATAATAAATTGACAAGCGCATATTTTCACACAAAATATTCTAATGGATTTGTTCCTTTTATTCAATTTATTTTGCAAATTCAGCTTATGAAATAATATAATCCAATAAAACCACATTAAATAATCCTCAATTCCTCATTTCTTTCTATGAGGTATAATTCCCTAAAATCCCATCTTATCCGACAAGCCTGAACATGCGTTCGACGTTTCTTTAAAACCTACCCCACATTGAAAACATTATACTGTTACAACATTATAGTGAAAGGCCCTTATTCAAAATGCACATCTGGGGGGTTATCATGAGTTTAGTGCCGACCGCGATCGATCGTAGATCGCAACGATCTACACCGAATTTCAAGGAAATTAAACAACTGCATCTAGCGTATTCTTTGAGAAGCTTAAGGGAAGCTTCTCAAATAATGCGAATAATATATAATATTTATAATAAGAATAATGATAAAAATAATAAGAATTTATTATCAGTATAAGAATAATTTATAATATTGAATTTACTTGAAATGCGGTGTCTATCGGTGTGATCTACGATCGATCGCGGTCGGTACCGGAACTCGTGATAGGCCCTCAGAAGACATAATGAATTGCTCAAAGTGTGACAAAGTGGCTTTAAATATAAAGTTGTAACAGCGACACGAAAGAAGAAGAATTCATAATGGTCCTTTCCTTTTTTTTTTTTTTATGGCTCCTGTCTATAGACAATCATGCCAGTGTCAAGTGATAGAGATTATATGCTCTTTGATAAGTTTCTAGTCACGTCAGTCGAAAGTCGAGTCAGTCAATTGTTTTGAAGAAAATGGTGGCAGTTTCTTCAAAACATTTGAAACATTTCCGGTCAAATCACGATATCACATAATACACTTTCATTTCAAATGCTTACACTTTGTGCTAAGACCACAAGTAATGTTGGTTAAAATACCACCAAAATTACACAACACAACTCAAAATAACACTGGAAAAACAATTAAAATGAAAATGCTATGTTGCTTCGATAGATGACAGAAAACGAATCCTTCATAATGGTCTTTGAGCGCGCCAATAGCTTATCAAACTGCTAAGACTGTTGCTGTCTTTTTTCGTTGGCATGAAAGTGACAGTGACAAGAATACTCTATAGAGCCGTTATAAAATGACAGGGATTATAGAGGGAAAATGTTTATTCAGTAAAATCACAAGAATTACTTTGGAATGTCTTAAAACGTGCCAACGTTTTAACCTAAAAACTCTACTTTTACGTTTCTAAGAAAGCCTATTAAATTTCTTTCAGACTAGCTGTCTATGCTATCACCAAGAGCAGATCGGAAGACCATTGAGACTCAATTTACATAACAAACCAACGGTAACGACCAAGATCCGATGTCGCAATGGAAAAGATAAAGTTTCGCACTTAGTAGGTATCGAAAAATTGGAATTCGGTGTGAGGGTTTCGAAGTCAAATAAGACGCCTGAAGTGAAGACATTGATCTGTGAGTAAGCCTGGTTCCGTAATGCGTTGCGTTTGACAGTTAGTATCGGGGAAGTACTACCATGCTGATTTATGCCGTCAATCAGCGTTGTTTCCAAGCCTATGAACCGCTCAAAATCAGGCAGTAGATCAGCATTTTCTGTATTCTCCTAAGAAACGTATTTAGAAGGCAGAACAATTTCTTTGGAGGCAAGTAAAAGACACAAGCCGAAGTTTTAGCTGTCTGTCTTGTATTGAGTTGTATTATTGTACACGAAGCCTTGGAATTTTACTCTAAATACGGCGACCGTCATATGATTGTGTTGACACTGACCAAACTTAATCGACCGCTGTTACACCAAAGAACGACCGAGGGCAAGTAAAGGCACTCTTACGCAAGATAAAACAGAACGACAAAATCAGGAAAAAAATAAATCAAGTGTAAATTAAAAGGTAAAAACATATAAAGAGTCAAATGAGGTAGGTAATACACAAGGAAAATAATAACTAAAAGTGCTGACATGTTGTCTGCTTGTTTCATCAGCTAATTGTATAAAAAAAAAAAATGTACCACGAACTGTGAAATCAAGAGCGAGGTAAGCTAATACATCTCTATGAATGAAAAACGGGCTCAACTACGCAAGCTAAGCTAAACTAACTTAGTAAGCGGTGGACGCTCGGCTTTGACCTTAACTGTTTACGAACACCATAAAGTGGTCACCATTTTTTAGATACACTCCGCCTGATCAGATGTCGGGATGTCAAGGTCGGTTCAGAATCAACCGAAAATATGACAACACTTCGTTACGGCAACGGTTTTTGCACAAAAATTGGGTGGAATTTGCGGCGGGTTTTGTCTCTTATACCCAAGTTTAGCCGAACTAATAACATTGTTCGGGTAAACTACTATCAAAGGAACTGTATTAGATGAAAATGTAAATATTTACTGGAGCGTGTGTATATTTCTCGTGCAACTCGGAATCAGTGTTGTATAGATTCTTTTTTTTAGTGGCGTGATCTGTATCCGACTGTACATTCTATGCTATATAATGTACAGTCGGATACAGATCACGCTACGCACCTTATGTGCGGGTTGTATCCTGTACATAAGGTGTGTAACGTGACTTCAAGATAATCAAAGCCAAAGAAAAATGTCTCTTACTATCTTTCTTACTCCTATTAAAAACGTGAAAGTTTGTAAATATGGATGGATGGATGGATGTTTGTTACTCATTCACGCCGGAACGGCTGAATGGATCTGGATGAAAGTTGGCAGAGATAGATTATAATCTGGAATAGCACATAGGCTAATTTTATACCGTGGGAATACCGGGATTTAAATCTGCTAAATGAATTTAGGTGCCAGGTTCACGGGACTAAAGCCTAGAAAACAGACCTCAAATTATCCTTTGATCTACAAACATTAAACCCCAAACGCTCATTTAGGCACCTAGGCCTCTAAAGTCTTATCTGAAACCTTGAAATAACATAGTTATGGTCAATTATTTCGCTCCGTCGTAAAATAGGCGTCTTCAAACCACGCTATAAACGCTATGATCTCGTCATTATTGGGCTGGTCGTCGTGATAGCCTTTGGATAGCTAAATTAGCGTTGAAACAGCAAGCTCACAACAGTAGGGCTTTCGGAAGAATTTCGGATTTTTTGCGGTTTGCTAGGTTGCAAACCGCACAAATTCCGAAATTCTGATGATAAATAAATATACAAGAGGCTTGTGTGATTAAAGAGAAATGTGGAGTGCAAGAAGACGTAGTGATGAGGATAGAGAAAAGCAAGGATGGTTTGGGCATGTAGAGAGGATGGATGAAAGTAGATTGACGATAAAGGTGATCCGTGGTGATGTATGTAGGCGTGTGTCTCAAACATCGCAACCTCTTAACTTTTTCACTCATAGAATTAAGTGGAAGAAGGTTATAATGTGATTTGTACATAGTGGACTAGCTGAATTAAAATTTTATGTTTTCTCATAAATTATGCCTGAAGCCTCTGATGTCCTGGCTTTAGATATCATCCTGATTCTTAGTGGCCAGACGTTCCAGTTAAATTGTCTATTTAATTATAGCGTTGAACGGAGTGAAGGGACAGTAACGAATATACTCTAAAACATCACTACATAGTATAAAACAAAGTAGCTTTCTCTGTCCCTATATCCTTATGTCCCTATGTATGCTTAAATCTTTAAAACTACGCAACGGATTTTGATGCGGTTTTTTTTAATAGATAGAGTGATTCAAGAGGACGGTTTATATGTATAATACATGCATGATATCGTAGAAAAACAATGTGCACCCGTGCGAAGCAGGGCGCGCGTGCGGGTCGCTAGTAATTATATTAATAACTAGTTGCGCCCCGCGGTTTCACGCACAGATTTAAATCCCGGTATTCCTACGGGATAAAAAGTAGCCTATGTGCTATTCCAAACTATAATCTACCTCTCTGCGTTTCATCCAGATCCGTTCATCCGTTCCGGCGTGAAAGAGTAACGAACATCCATCCATCCATCCATACTTACAAACTTCCGCGTTTACAATAGTAGTAGGATTATATTCCTTGCTTCAAACTCATGTTAGCTGATGATAACAATAGAGTAACATAATTCAGCACAATATTAACAGAATAACGTTTACAGAGCGCAGTAAAATTTATAACAGCAATTCGCATGACACATTATTTTCCCTGCTCTTTTATCGACTATAAATAATCTTATTCACCTGACAATATCCAACATAAAACTTCAAATGGGGCTGCTACACTTGCTGGTTTGCGAAAAGCCGAAAAACTTTACTCGTCGTAAACGGTTTATTAACCTTTGGTGGCTTTTAAAATTGTTTTTAATGGGGCTTAAACGGACAGTCCGATATTTATATTGGCGACCTCTGTGGCGCAGCGGGCGAGAGCCTGCCTGCGACGCAAGAGGTTGCGGGTTCGATTCCCGCCGTGGAACAAATTTGTGTACGATCTGTAGAAATTTGTTACGATGGTCTGGGTGTTTTCTCTGTATCATAAAAATATCTATCTATGTGAGTATATAATGTATTAAGTGTATCAGTTATCTAGTACCCATAACACAAGCTTTGAATAGCTTACTTTGGGGCTAGATAGTGCTGTGTGGATTGTCCAGCATTATTTATTTATTATTATTTATTTATATAACAGGTACCATAGGTATAAAAAGCACAAAACTTTTGTGTTTTTATACGATTAGCTAATGGAACAAGCACATGTCCCACCTGATACGTACGGAAACGGAAAACCCGGAACGTACCCGTACGAACGTAGGGGGAGGGGTTGGGCTAATACGAATGTAGATAGATAGAAGATAGAAAATACTTTATTGCACACAACAAAAAATAACAACAAAAAACAAACTTAAATCTAAAAGTACAATGGGCGGCCCTATCGCTAAGTAGCGATCTCTAACAGACAATCGTTGGATGAAATGAACTCATGAAATTTAGAAGGGGTCCTTCAAAGCTGACAAATTAGTCTGGCAGCACGTGTGAAAACGCCAAAAGATATAGGCCCTAATCCACACCCATTGCCGCAGGCGGAAGTGGCAAGTAAATAATGACCCCTAGGGGACCGAGATAAAGAGTATTTTCGCTTAATGTACCTATTTATGGATGTAATAAATTGGTATGTGGGTGAATCAACTTTTAAGACACTCCTTTGACAACATTATGAACAACTAAAAATAAAAAATAAATCATCGAAATATTATGAAAATATACTGTTAACGTTTGCACAAGTTTATCTATTTTTAGGTTTTGCAGTGGGGCACGACATCTAAGCTAATATTAACGAGTTTTTTTAGAAAAAGTGACGAGGGTGCCTCATAAATATCCATTGCAACGCTGTAGAGCGACAATAAACCTACGCGCACCAGCTGAGAACTTAATTTAGGCTGGGGGGGCGGTAAAGCTAGGTAGAGATTTTTTGATCATACCAACTAAATATTAGACAATAATCGCCTTAGATGACACCAAGGTAGGCGTCATCTCTTGATAACGGTCATGAATTTTTATCGGTAACTCTGTAGAACTGATGTTTTGATCAAAGTTTGGGACAAAAGTTTGGATGCACGAAAAATATAAAATATTTGTCAAACTTTTATAAATGTTAACTTTAAACGTAAGTTTATCTTTTTCTGAATCATAATATTCGGTAAAAAGGCTGTGCATTCATACCTTTTTTTTAAGATACGTCCTAAATTGTATCGTCATCTAGGCCTGGGGACACATGTTTTTTGTATGGATAGTGCTTATGTTCTGCTGAGTTACCATAATAAAGTCAAAAATTTTCCTATTAACTATAAAATACTATGAAACTAGCATGTTAGGAAAGGATCTAAGTTTACGTTAACATCAAAACAAACATATTTTATAAGGAAATTAGGATTTTTATGCTCTTTGCATGACAGGGACACAAAAGGAGTGCCTTAAAAGTTGATTCACCCATGTTTTCGGGAATCGTTGTGGGCAGGTTTTAAGGTGAATTTTGGTGAGATAAACTGAAGATAACATTCTATTTTATAAAAGTTATTATAGACAGCGTGCCGTGTGAACTTAAAGAGAGAAAAATATATTTATAATTCCTAAGAATAGTAAAGCTATTCTTTTTTTTCTTCTTATTCTTCTTATTTCTTATTCTTTTTTTTTTATTCTTTATTGTACACAAAGTGATTTACACAAAAAATACATAATAGTCATGTACAAAGGCGAGCTTAATCCCATATAGAGTTTTCTTCCAGCAAACCTTACAGGATAGAGAGAGATGATTATAGTAGTGGAAAGGTGTACAACATACTTAAAAGAAAAACATTGAAATAATAGGAGATAAATCCTAATAAATTAGATACAGTACCTACATGCAAAATTAATATAATTATATATATATTATATACACATATAGATAAATATATAAACATAAATACCTAAAAAAAACTCTTTAGAAAGAAAGCTCTCTAGAAAGCTCTTTGTGAAGAGCTCGTCCGTGAAAGTACTTCCACCACGCATAATTTAAGCACTGCGCCCGTGCGAAGTCGGGGCGGATTGCTAGTTACTTATAAGCGCAAAATACAGAGTAACGACCATTTGTGAAGGGCTCATCCGGGGAAGTACAACCACCACGCCCTTTTCTACCGCCAAGCAGCAACGCTTCGGTTTGAAGAGTGTGGTCGCCGGTAACAGACACAAGAGGCTTAACATCAGTATGCCTCAAGTTGATGGACGCAGTCAGTTCATCGTACGGCACTCTTTATAGGTGATTACCACTTAACCTCAGGTGGGTGATCTGCTTGGTCCGTCAGCTGGTTGTATTAAAAATGATATTATATTAATAACTACCAACTAAGCTGTGACATCAGTCAGTCAAAATGACTGAATTCGGTCAAAATGCAGAATTTAAAAATGATTATTCTCAGTATAATCGCATGGAATACAATCAAGTCACACAGCAGCGCTGATATGCACACTTGGCTTCAATCGTAACGACATAAATAAAAGTTCGAATTTTCGACGACAATCAAAGCATTGTAAATCACTGCTGCTCTCTGTCGCTTTGAAACGACGGAGATTGATTTGAGCTTTATGTTGATGACTTTAGAGTTTGAACTAGTTGTTTGGTTATTGCACTGTAAGCGTCAAATTGATGAACGCAAGGGCAACTCGTAGGGCATGTACCTTATTGCACTGTAAGCGTCAAATTGATGAACGCAAGGGCAACTCGTAGGGCATGTATCTATCGTGCGTGACCTACGAGGCAATGCTTTGTTATAGGTGATGGTTAACACTTATCAGGTGGTACATCTGCTTGTTCAGCTACTTATTTGTACCAAAAAATGATGTTTCTATTAGAAAAATTTTGGAGAGAGAGTGGTGCAATACAAAATGCTATTTTTGCTTCTGTACCACTATGGACTGTCAAGCTTTTTTGCGACCATTTTTAACTATCGAACGATTGAATTCTGCATATCCGAATGCACCGCCTAGATTTAACGTTTTAGGATAAAAAATAAATAAACCGTCTCATATAACACTATACCGTCTACACATCATCAACATCACCAGCCTAAAGAAGTTCACTGCTGGACTTAGGATCGTAAATAAATAAATAAATGTACGTTCACCCCAATAATCCGTGTTCATTACTATTTTAGCCGTATTACTAGTAAGTTTTTTTTAAAGTACCAAATTGGCTTCCTTTTATCGTGTCTTACATAACTCGTTATATATGCTCTTCAATGGATATACTCGTTTAAATATCGCACAGCGATATGGAATGGAACTGTAACCGTCGGCCGTCAGTTTATCCGATGTGCAGGTAGTTACGGATGTGGAGTCGTATCGGAGCGATAATTGGCCGGGAGTGTCAACCGTGAACTTTACAGTTTAATCAGAATGGCTGGTGTAATGTTTTGATATGGGCTGTGCAATGTTTTCTTTCTTTCAATGTAGACATGTTTTGGGATTGGTTTGTACAGGGTTTTCTTTTAAATCGACTTCAAAGGAAGGAGGTTCTCAATTCGATTTGGTGAACCGATTTTGAAGATTCTATTTTATTTGAGAGCTGTGGTTTCCCGTGTGGTCCAATTAGAATCGCGCGGAGGACGTATCTGGATCAGATAACAGACAGAAAGGCCAGATAAAGAGTACCCTAAGCCGTCGAGAATGTAGAAGGAATGTTATGAGAGAGACTAAAGCAAAAAAGGTATGTCAGTATCGTAGCAAGGGGAAATCCGTGGTCTCTGCCTACCCCTATGGAAAACAGGCGTGATTTTATGTCTGTATGATAAATAAACCTGTATTAAGCGCACCCAGCACAAGCCTCCAGTGGAGTAAAACTCCATGTATTGAACAAGTGACCTAGCTGATTTAGATAGCGTTAGATGACATATACCGTGCATTTATAGATAAAGCTTCGTAGAGCTCGTAGAAGCCTCGTAGCCGCCTCTACGCTATGCTACGCGATGCTTTTGTAATAATTTGGTTCTATGTATGTGCTTTTGACTTGCTCACTGTGGAAAAATATCTATTTATTGAGATATTAACATCCAGATTTTTTTATTGAATGGTGATATTGAATCTACTTAATATTAATTTACTACAACCTATAATAATAATAATAAAAATAGCCGTTTATTCAGAAAGGATTTTTACATTTTACAGTATTAAAATACATTTTTTGTCATTTATCTTTGATTTTCTTTGAGCCCTTTGGCACAGGCCTCCTCCAACTCCTTCCCTTCTCCTCTATCATTTGCTATTCGTGGCCATAGCTTTCCGCCTGTAGTTTTCAAATCATCCTTCCATCGTTTGTATGGTCTCCCTCTGGTTCTTGTTCCAGTTCTTGGATACCCTTTGACTCCACTTTTCAATGCCTCTGAGTGTATGCCCTATAGTAAAATATATAAAAATAATAATAATATTAGGTTTGGATTATACAAGCAAATCTCTTTTTTATCACAACATCCCACTTTATATATTTGTATTACCTTTTAGGGGTGAACCCCTATGTACGCCTGATCCGTGAAGTGTCTTCCGTCGATGTCTTCAGATCAAAAGTGCATAACTACTATCTTTGCCTCATGATCAATGAGTACAAATTCAGAGGTATCTTGAGTGATTAGTGTTTAGACTTTATTTCATAATTATTTATAATAATATGCATTTGTTAGTACCTACCTACCGTATGTATTCATAGTTATATAATGTATTATGTGTTTATTATGTACCTATTTTTAATATTTATTATGTATGTATACTTCTTTTAATATATAATCTTATGATAGGGATAGACGACCTCTGTGGCGCAGCGGGCGAGAGCCTGCCTGCGACGCAAGAGGTTGCGGGTTCGATTCCCGCCTTGGAACAAATTTGTGTACGATCTGCAGAAATGTGTTCCGATGGTCTGGGTGTTTTCTATGTATAATAAAAAATATCTATCTATGTAAGTATATAATGTATTAAATATATCAGTTATCTAGTACCCATAACACAAGCTTTGAATAGCTTACTTTGGGGCTAGATAGTGTTGTGTGGATTGTCCAGCATTATTTATTTATTTATTTATATCGAATATTTAATACCTATTTGTTTAGTTATTATTAAAAAACTCCCATCATCCATGTGTGTGCACTGCCCTTTCGGTTTTTTCAAAACTACACAAAGGTTAACTGGAAGAGAATGCTCTCTAGCATTAAGTTCGCCTATGTACGATACATTTTGTTTATGTGCAATAAAGAATTTTCTATCTATCTATCTATCTATGTACTTCTCAATCTAAACAACCCCTTGACTGAGTTGACTCGCTGTCTTATCAAACAACTTTTATAAAACCCCACCCAACAGTTCCACTTATCATATTTGTATTACCTTCTACCCCACATGGACCCCTAAATCTTAGCAACCCCTTGACTTATTTACATAGTCTTATGAAACAAAATACAACGTGTCAGCTTACCAAATTCAACGCAGATCGAAAAAAACTGTTCGAAAAGAATCAGTCTTAAACATGTTAACGTAAAAAAAAAAAAAAAAAAACGAAATTCAATTGATTCAAAAAGATAATTTTGAAACTATCATTAAACTTTATTGACAAAGAAAATTACAACTAATAGTTACAATTATTTACAAAATGTACAAAATATACAAAGTACATATGAAACAGTTGAGCTATCTGCAGGCTGTTGCAAACGATCTATAGATAGCTCAACTGATCCAAATCAGTGCCAGTCGGAAGCGTGCCCAAGACACTGGCTGCATTGCCACGCTGAATGGCAATGCTGATACGCTGAGCCAGATACTCACCAGCCCTCGGGTCACGCGTCGCCTCGCTAAGTCAACTATCATTGTTAGAAGAACATAGTTTTCATTTAAAAGGACTTTTACCAACTATGCCGAAATATGAGGAAAAAATCAAACTCACCGGAATACCAGGATTAAAAAAATAATATTATAAACTCAATCACACTAGAACGGCAGGACGGATATGGATGAAATTTGGAATAGTGATAGATTATAGTCTGGAATAGCACTTAGGCTAGTTTTTATCACGGAAAATTAAAAAAAAAACAATGTTTTTTTTTTGTGGGTTTTTTTTTCCGCACATTTCCGCGTACCTAATAAACATAATAGGTACGTGCAACGGAAATGCTTTGAAGGTAGCTACATTCAGCTACCTGTGTGGTATGCGAGGGGTGCGGGGAACATATTTCAGAAGGACTTAGATCTGTTGTGCGTACCATACCCCCCTAAGATACCCTTGTCAGAAGTTCGTTCAAATATTATTCTTCTTCAAATAATAAATTTTGCCACATACCCACAAAAACGTAGCTTAATTTATAAATTGCGTCGCATAAAATTCCTGCACGGAACTTTGCTATAATCTGTGCTGGGTAGATTAAGGTGTCGCCGCACCGGTGTGAACTATGCTCTTACCCGGATTAACTTTTAATGTTGTTAATGTATGGAAGGTGTCAGCTACGGCAGGGGTTCCCTATTTCCACGAACCTGCTGGGTTGTCTCAGTAGGCGGAGAGGTGATACTCCGACGTGGCGCGTCCCCGGGTTGCGGATAGGGGGTCTCGGTTTGTCGACGGCTTCGAGTTGGAAGCTAGCGACAAACCGGCGCGGACAGAACACACGGGGGGGAAATGGGGTTAGGAGTGGCGCCTCTTTGCTTAGCAGAGGGCGCAGAGGATGGAGTTGGGCAGAGGAAAGGAGTTCCTACTCTGACCGAAGTAGTGGAAGGCTCTGAGGGAACTGATGCCACTCAGTATCATCAGTCGAAGAGGTTATGGCAGACTGGTTAATACTAACACCATTGATCAGTTTGTCGGAGAGAGTTCGCCGTCTCGCCAACCGGTATCCATGATGTTGCTTCAACGACCCCTGTTAGGCTTAAAGGGGTACGTCGCAGCATCATGGACCGAAGGGGACTTGCCTTAACTGGCCGGGCCCAGAGAACGGAAAATCTTGAAAACAAAACCCGTGAGAAAACACGTTAAAACCTGCGGATACCAGGGGACCTCCGCAGTAAACACCCTTCCCCGGACACAGAGGGCACTGGTCGGGGTGACCAAATATTTCCCTCATAATCGTGGGACTAAACATGGAAAACTTAATTAAAAATAATACTGACGTGGGCCGTTCTGGCCGTGTGGATGACGCGAATGTGGGCACACTAGTGCTTGAAAACTCTGTGAAGGCGTTAGGGGTCACTCCCCGTGCTTCGGCTCGCCTAGCCAGCCGTCCAGCTTTAGCTTGCAACCCTTATGGAGCAAGCACGAACCGTTTCTCTCTTTTAGAGAGTGATTGTGGACGACAGAGGAAATTGTCTGGCTCCGACAGAAGTTGCGAAAGAGATTCGAATCCGAATCTTATAGCTTTGTCTGATTCTTATCAGAGTGATGTGGAGTCCACGGCTTTAATAGCTAGGCGACGTAAGCGTACTATGATATCCTCTGCTCGTCGAGGACGCAAGGTGCGAATGTCTCTGTCAGAAATCTGCTCTGAGACCACTTCGCCCATTGATGATTTCCTTAAGCCCGGCGCAAGAACGTACCGGCTTGACTGTGACGACGAAGGGGCTCAACCACAAGTAGTGAAACCCAAGTCCGTGAGGAAAACCTATAAGCACCTCAGTGAAGACGAGTTAATGACTGATGATTTGTGGAAACGTGCTTCGAAAGAAGTAGAGGCAATCCAGGATCAGTCCCGGAAATGCAAAAATATGAATGGCATGGTGAAAAGTGCTATAAACCAGTCGCTTGTCACGATGCGTGATATTATCGACGGTCTGAAATCTCGGACTGTCGACGACGAGACGAAACGCCTCAGAGCGGACAACGACCGGCTCAGCCGGGAGTTAGCCAACCTGCGAGCTGAGCTGAGTGCTCTGCGTCGTGATTATGACGATAGAAATATGCGGGAAAATACTGCAGCTCCTCCCCCGCCCCCTCAGGCTTCTTCGGGGATAGACATGGAGGAGGTTATACGACGAGTGACCATCTCCGTAGGGGAAATGGTAAATGCTCGCATAGAAGGTCTCAATGACCGGCTTCTGCCAGCGGAATCATTGCGCCCGCCGTTGGCAGCAGAAAGAAGAAGACTGGCTACTCCATCGGCACCTCCGAGAGCAACAGCCCCCATTGGTGAGCCAATGACTCCCTCAGTTAGGCCTCAAGCTACTCCAGCAACTCGTAGTAGAGCAACGCTATCAAGCGTGGCAGAGCCCGTATGCGCTGACGCCAGTCAAATGACGGCGCCTCCCGTTGCTGAAGGTGGTGATTGGGCAACTGTAACGAAAAAGGGCCGCAAACAGAAGATAGCGAAGGGTCCTGCACCCTCTGTTGGTACTCAACCCCCGGACAAGCCTGCTAAAGTGCCGCCCAAAACTACAAAGCGCAGGAAGCGCAAGAAGGCAAATCTTGGACTTCCACGCTCTGCCGCAGTAGTAATCACTCTCTCGCCAGAGGCCGTGGAAAAAGGGACCACTTACGCAGAGGTCATGACCATGGCCAAAACCTCTATAAACCTTGGTGAGCTGGGTATTGAAGGGGTCCGAACGAGATTGACAGCGACTGGAGCTAGGTTAATGGAGCTTCCAGGAGCTTCTAGTGGACCGAAAGCGGATATGCTCGCGGAAAAACTGCGGTCAACCCTAGCTGGTATCGCCCGAGTTGTCCGCCCCGTGAAGTGCGTGGAACTACGCATTACTGGGCTAGATGACTCTGTTGGCAAGGAGGATGTTGCCACGTCTGTCGCTACTAAAACGGGTTGTTCTCTCGAAAGTATTAAGGTCGGGGACATCATAATGGGATCTGGAGGCTCAGGTTATGCATTCGTGCAATGCCCTGCCACAGCAGCCAAAATAATGCTGAGTGAAAAGGGCAGACTTCTCGTAGGTTGGAGCTCCGCTCGCGTGTTTGCGTTAGAGTCGCGCCCAATGCGTTGCTTTCGATGTCTGGCCGTTGGCCATACTCGACAGCTATGCCCCTCTGAAAGAGACCGCGGGGAGCTATGTTTCCGCTGCGGAAAAGAGGGTCACAAAGCTGTGACCTGCAAAGAACCGGAACCACGCTGTGCCGTATGCGTCGATATGCATCGGCCAGCATGCCATAGGATGGGAGGCAGGAGGTGTGACCCCCCTGCTGTCAAGGGTAGGTTGGCACCTAGATACCAACCTGCCCCTGCGACGGAGGCGGTTGTGATGTCTGACTAGTATGTCTAGTTCTCGACATTACAACCTCCTCCAGACGAACCTGAACCACTGCGCTGCCGCCCAAAGCTTGCTGGCGCAGGTGATGGCGCAGTGGTCTATCAATATTGCCGTTGTTGCCGACCCATATACCGTTCCCGAGGGTCCAAGTTGGGCTGGAGACACAGAAGACTTAGTAGCCATCTTTGCTCCTAACACTGCCGGTTCCACTCCTCTTTCAGTAAGGGAGAGAGGGCCGGGCTATGTTGCGGTGTCATGGGGGGAATTAACGCTCATTGGTGTATATTATCCTCCGAGTAAGAGCCTGGCAGAACTGGAGGTTTGCCTTCAGCAACTAGGCAGTGTCGTTGGGAGGATGCTCCCATCACAAGTTATGGTCCTTGGGGACTTCAACGCCCATTCAGTGGCTTGGGGATGTCCTGCAACAAATCTGCGTGGTGACGCAGTTATGGAATGGGCTATAGCTGCCGGTCTAGTTCTCCTCAACCAGGGCTCAGTTAACACCTTTGTGAGACAACAGGCGGGGTCAATAGTTGACCTCTCCTTCGCTACCCCTGGCATTGCCGCACGCACACTAAATTGGAGAGTCCTGGAGAACGAGGAGACGCTCTCGGATCACTTATATATAAGATTTGAGGTCACTTCTGCCTTCGGACTCAACGGAGGAAGATCGGCTGGAAATCCAACAGCTTTTCCGCGCTGGTCAGTTGGGCGCCTTGACAGAAAACTAGTGGAAGAAGCTGCCATCGTTCAGAGCTGGTGTCCGGAATCAGCAACATCTAGTGGGGTGGATGAGAGGGCAACAGAGCTCCGTGCGGCACTGACAGCAGTGTGTGACTTTGCCATGCCCCGCTCTGGAAAAAGGCCGGACAGGAAGCAGGTGTACTGGTGGTCAGACGAGATAGCAGCCCTCCGATCTTCCTGTATGGCATCTCGCCGTGAATACACGCGATGCAGGCGGAGGCGAACCCACACCATTGATGAGGCTAATAGCCTCTACGACGTATACAGGAAAGCCAAAATAGAATTGCAAGCAGCCATTCATCGAGCCAAGTCTGAATCCTGGAAGGAATTTACCAACGACCTCAATAGGGATCCCTGGGGTCGTCCGTATCGCATGGTTCGGAAAAAACTTTCGAACCAGGCCCCTCCCACCGAGTCTTTTCAGCCACAGCTCCTCTCGGATATTGTCTGTGGTCTGTTCCCAACCTGTCCCCCGCACATCCCTCCGTATATGGCACCTCCTGATTCCCTGATTCCACCAGCTCAGGAGATCCCTCCCATCACTGAAGGAGAGTTTGGGGTTGCTCTTCTCTGCCTCCGCGCGAAAAAAACGGCGCCAGGGCCAGACGGAGTGCCGGGTCGTGTATTAATATCTGCTTTAAAGCATCTTGGGACTCGATGCGTAGCACTTTTTGAATCCTGCCTCGAAATGGGGCGGTTCCCCAAAGCTTGGAAGGACGGTCGCCTATGTCTCCTAAGAAAGGAAGGGCGTCCCCCAGAATCTCCATCTGGTTACAGGCCTATAGTCTTGCTCGACGAGATGGGCAAGCTCCTGGAACGTGTTGTCGCTGCCCGCATAAACGGGCATCTTATATCAGTGGGACCAGATCTGGCAGATGAACAGTTTGGGTTTAGGTCCGGACGCTCTACAGTCGGCGCACTACTGCGATTAAAAAGCATTGCGCAAGAAGCGGTAGCTCGGGGAGAGCGCGTAATAGCGGTATCACTAGATATCGCCAATGCTTTTAATAGCCTCCCCTACGAGTGTATAGAGGAGGCACTGCGATACCACGCTGTCCCTCTATATCTACGACGCCTGGTTGAAGACTATCTGCGAGAGCGCGACGTATTGTACCTCGATGATAGAGGCAGAATTTGCGCCAAACGCATGATGGCCGGTGTTCCACAGGGGTCAGTGATGGGCCCCCTGTTGTGGAACATTGGCTATGATTGGGTGCTCCGCGGAACACCGCTTCCCCGAACAAATATAATCTGCTATGCAGATGACACACTGTTCATCGCTCGGGGAAATAGCTAC
Source organism: Plemyria rubiginata (assembly GCA_963576535.1). Lineage (NCBI taxonomy): Eukaryota > Metazoa > Arthropoda > Insecta > Lepidoptera > Geometridae > Plemyria > Plemyria rubiginata. The sequence goes on from OY754926.1 coordinate 7,880,723, forward strand.
GTAGAGGTCGCACATCTAGCCTCCGTGGGAGCTACGATGTTAGTCAGGCGAATCCGATCTCTGGGACTACAGGTGGCTATAGGAAAAACTGAGGCTATTTTGTTCCATGGCAGAGGTGGTAGGCCCCCAGCTGGTGCCTACGTTTTAGTAGACGAAGTACAAGTCAAAATTTCGACCAATATGAAATACTTGGGGCTAGTGCTTGATAGTGGTTGGAAGTTTTCTAACCATTTCCGGTTGCTGACCCCAAAGATACAGGGTGCAGCGGGAGCCCTAGCGCGGCTTCTGCCAAACTTAGGGGGACCTAATGCACCCTGTCGTTACCTCTATGCGGGAGTCATTCGATCTATGGCCCTATATGGTGCCCCTGTGTGGGTGGATGCTCTGTCTGCTAGCAATCGGGCCCTATTGCGAAAGCCACAGAGGATTATTGCAATCAGAGCCATTAGGGGATACCGCACAGTGTCTCACGGGGCCGCTTGTGTTATTGCTGGATCCATGCCGTGGGAAAAAGAGGCTAAAGTCTTGGCCGATATATACAGGCACAAAGAAGAGAAGCTAGCAGAGGGATGCCGCCTGGCTGCTCAGGAGGTACTCCAGGCAAGAGAGCAAGCGAGGGATATGGCAATGTGCCAATGGGCCGAGGAACTGCAATCCGCCCCGTACGGCCGGTGGACTATCGACGCTATACGCCCTGTGTTAAAGGAGTGGGTACACCGTGACCATGGTGTCCTTACATTCCGGTTAGTGCAGGTCTTGTCTGGGCACGGGTGCTTTGGACGATATCTGCATCGAGTCGCAAGAAGAGAGGTGAGCATGGTGTGCCAGCACTGCGGTGCCCCGGAGGATACGGCACAGCACACCCTACAGGAATGCAGGGCTTGGGTCCTACAGCGCCAGTCGCTGCAGGCTGTAGTGGGTCAGGATCTCTCTCTTGCAAGCGTGGTCGTCAACATGCTAAGCAGCGAGAGAGCCTGGGAAGCCATGGTCTCCTTCTGCGAAGATGTTATCTTGGCGAAGGAAACCGCAGAGCGGGTCAGGGAGGATGATCCTCAGGCCGACCTGCTTCGCCGGCGGAGAGCCGGGAGACGGCGACTAATATTTAATCGCCAACTCCTGCTTGATGGAGGTCAGCTGGGTTTGGTTGCGGGGAGCCCCAGCCCGGCATTGCACAGACCTCCTACGCCCAGAGACGACGTCACAACAAGACGTCTCCCTCCCCCTAACAGGGGTGACAGACTGGTCTGCTTAAGGCGGACTATCACCGACAGGGCCGCGGTCGAATCCGACCGGGAACCCGTGACCCTGTCAAGTGCTGGTGCAGCGTCGAATGATTCGTCAGATGATGAATTGTTTGAGGATGCACTAGCATTGAGGTGATAGAGGGAACATCGATGGTTGTTTAGTCGGTATGCCGCTAGTTGCTACTGTCTCATTAGCATTAGTAGCTGGCGGAGAGCCCGACATACCCCTCCAACTCTCCCCGAGATGGAGGGGATGCGTAAAGCATTTTTCCATCGTAAAAAAAAAAAAAAAAAAAAAAAAAAAAAAAAAAAAAAAAAAAAAAAAAGGGGTTCCCTATTTTATTTGGTCATGGAACCCTTATTGATCATACATTTTTTGGCGGAGCCTTAGTTGGCGGTTTTGATAAGTTTACTTTTTAGTTTGAATATAATAATATGCAGGTTAGACTCGGGTGAAAGAATAAATTATAAATGAGAAATAATTATTATAAGTATTGCAAAACATCGCAGCGATGATGCGGCGCGGTTATTATGAGTATTTTAATCTCGAACAGACCGCGGAACTCCTTTGACCCTTCCGCGGAACCCCTGGGTTCCGCGTACCACCATTTAGGAAACCCTGAGGTGCGGTGTGAATTGATGGAGGTAATGGTGACAATTTATTTAGTAGCTGTTACAACAGCTAGCTAAATAAAATTACTAAAATTTTGTTTATTGATTGAGTGAGCGAAGCGAACGAAAATCTTACAAACAACTTGGGCAATTTGGCATTTTATGTGTGTATGTATGTATGTGTGTATGTTTGTATGTTTGTCCGACGATAACTTGAGAACCGTTTATCCGATCTGCATGAAATTTGGTAAGTCGATAGCTTGTACTTGAGAAATTTACTGGTAAGTATATGAGTAAAATCGGATAAGGGGTTACTAAAATATGGGGGTTTTTGAGGGGGCGAAAATTAAAAAAGTTACACAAAAAAATAAAATTATATGTCATATGAAAGGGCTTGGTTTGGACATTCCAAAACCATTTTTATTTTTTTCTAGGACGCCCGCTTTAAAACAACGAAAAAGTTAAATTCAGATAACCACCGACACAAGAGCTCCCATTTCTAAGAGTTTCGTTGGCATCAAGGTTTTTCTACTGGTCGGTCAGTTCCTTTGCTTTTTCAAATATTTTTTTCTAAAAATAAATTAATAAGGTACTTGGTTCTCATTAAATGGTGATAGCGACCTGTTCTGATGATGGAGCCAAGGTTCAACGGAACTCTTCAATAAATAGGCCAATTCAGTTGAAACTTGGTTACCATACTTAGTTAGTAGGTGGCAGCCAGAGAGTCCAAACACAAAGTTTGGACTTGCCTCTGACTACTACTCACTTATATTTTCGGAGCGTTCGCGTCGCGTCACGAAATCTGAGTTCAGGGCGAACTAGTTTATTTATCATTTATTTAAAAACTTTCATACAAAACAATGTAGTGCAAAGAGGACTTAATGCTGATAGCATTATCTACCAGTCTTCCTGGGCGTACAAAAAGATGGTGCGGCGTGTTACTATAATGAAACCGTTTGGTTACACATTTAATTGAATCATAATTATCATGATTTAAAATAATTTTATAAGAAAATTATATGTTTTATAGATCGTCATTATGCGTCTGAACTAGTTAAAACTGTGTTTCAGGAGTTAGATCTTATTCTGTTAACACTGAAGTCCAAATTAGCATAATCTATTACTAGTGGCTCTGGGAGCTGTAGACCTCGCGAGCATACTAAAAGTGAGCTATTTGAGGAATGTAATGTGCAAGTGCATTTTTCGTTTTGTGATTTTTTTGATCTTTTTGATTTTTTTTGCATCATCTTGTGTAGAATGAGGTCTTTTGTGTTTCTCTCAAATTTGATTGAAAACCATCGATTGTTTGATGAACTATCCTGTTCATCATGCTGAATATCCTTATCAGATCTTCGCCAAACTTTTATGAGACCAACTTATAGTTACTACCTTTCAAATAAAAAAAGAATAATCGAAATCGGATCTCATTTGGTGGAGATATCCAGTATATCAAATAGCCCCCTTTTTGCCCTTTTTTGGGGGGAAGTACCCCTCCAATCAAAAATCCCCGACGACAAAAAAATTCTAATAAGTCATATAACCTGTGTACCAAGTTTCGTCCAGATCGGTTGAAAAAGGCGACCTGTAGAGGAGAACAGACAGACAGACAGACAGACATCCGGACAAACGCATTTTTGGCCAATGTGGAAACTGAGACGCTTCGCTCGCTCGGTCAACTATAAGAATCAAAGTCCTGATTGACTTACTGACTGACTGACATATTATAGACAACGCATAGCCTAAACCGCTGGTCGTAGAGACTTGAAATTTGAGGAGTACATAGTTCTTACAGCGTAGACGTGTACTGAGAAGGGATTTTTCAAAATTCAACCCCTAAGGGTGTAAAAAGGGTTGAAAACGTTTGTATGAAAAATCGTGTTCTTTCAACCTAGGAACTTGAAACTTAGAGGACAAAATCAATAATTAAGTTTGTCATTTTTAGTTTTTAAGAACTACCCCCAATAAGGGTGCAAAGGGGTGTTGTAGTTTGTATGGGAGTTTTTCAACGAGTGGTTCAATTTATTTCAAACTTGGAGTAAATATACTTATAAATAAATAATTAAGAACGACATTTTTAGTATTTGTAAACTACCCTTAATAAGGGTGCAAAGGGATGTCAAAGTTTGTACGAGAATTTTGTTACACGTAGTGCGATTGACTTGAAACTAAAAGTAGATAAATCACAAAAAAATATACTAATTTAGGGTTTTATCTCAGGTGGAATGAACAAGTGGCATCAGAGGCGCAGCGGTGGCGGGCGAAGCGCAGGGCGGGGCCCTTAGCGGGCCTAGCTGGGTCTTGGACCGCTGTTTCTAAGTACTTAGGCGCAAAAGTACTAAACTACGCGGGTGAAACCGCGGGGCGCAGCTAGTACCTAATACTGATGATCTGACTCAAATTTAAATGGGACGACATGACAAGCATCAGCTTTCGATCAAAAAAGAATCATCAAAATCGGTCCACTCAGTAGAAAGTAATGAGGCAGCAAACATAAAAAAACTGTCGAATTGAGAACCTCATTTTTCGAAGTTGGTTAAATACGGCCTGGCAATACAGAAAACGAAAAAAAACTCAGACTTTGGTTACTGCTGATGATAATGATGATAACAAAAATCTCATGTTGCGTTGGATAAAAAGCCACCCTTGTGAGGGTGAACAGTCGTTAAATAAAATATTAGTTTTCTTGTTTTTCTAGCTAAGTGAAGGCAAATACTATCTGTGCAAATATCTAGAATTTGAAGACTAGACATATCAAACAATGAAGAACTTTATTTGATTGACATTCAACTTTCTAAGAAAAAAAAACTGAAACAGGTTCACGACTTTGATCCCCAGGTACGGTAGATATCCCTTCAGATCTCCCAGTACCAAGTAGGTACTAATTCAAGACTCTTTGAGGCTGTCTAAGGGGGGTAGTCAGAGGTACGTCCAAACATTACATTTGGCACATACCCACATTTTGCAGTAGTTAGTATTCCATACGTGACAGGTTGCAAGCCCATCGCCGCTGTTAGAATACTAACTGATTTCCTCACGATGTTTTCCTTTACCGTTTAAGAGCACTGGCATTGCGCACATAAATTTTTCGATAGAAAAATCCATTGGTGCACGACCGGATTCGAACCTGCGACCTTACGATCGGAAGGCGGGGTCACTCCCACTAGACCACCGGTGGTCGTTTTTTTTTTCTAAGAACTTTAACCTTTTTATTTACTTTTTTTTTATTTATTTACTTTTTTTATATTGGTGGACATTCCACACATAACTATCTCGCCCCAAACTAAGCCAGAGGTACGGGAAACAGTTATCTGATATTCTACTAGTATCTTTTTTTTAATACTTATCATAAAATATTATTTATCCCCCAGACACAGAACATACACAAATTTGTTCCGTTGGTCTGGCTGTTTATGTATAATAAAAAATATCTATTTATGTAAGTATAAATAATGTATTAAATATATCAGTTGTCTAGTACCCATAACACAAGCTTTGAGTAGCTTACTTTGGGGCTAGATGGTGTTGTGTGGATTGTCCAGCATTATTTATTTATTTATTTATTTATACATCTTATATTCATCCCATCCAACAAATGTGATATGGGAAATTAGATGTCTGATATTCTACTTGTATTCTTTTTTTTTATACAGACATAAAATATTGTAAAACCCAGAGAACACACATCTATTAATCATCTCATCACACAAATGTTTGATCTCGGTGGGGATCGAACCCACGGCCTGCTGCACAGAAGGGAAGCTGCTACTAATTGAGATGTGAAGGCTGTATTACAAGCAGACACACCTAATGCTAAGGGGTAACCATCACAAAAAGAACATTGGCTTGCAAGTCACGCCCGTTAATGCACGTGCCCTATGATATAAAACGTGTTTTTATTATTATTTTAACCTTACCAGTGGAGATGCAAGAAGTGCAGATTCAATTCCCACTGCAAGACAAAATATGAGCTTTATTTAGTTTTGTAATCTAAATATATATAACTCAAAGGTGACTGACTGACTGACATAGTGATCTATCAACGCACAGCCCAAACCACTGGACGGATCGGGCTGAAATTTGGCATGCAGGTAGATGTTATGACGTAGGCATCCGCTAAGAAAGGATTTTGATCAATTCTACCGCCAAGGGGATAATAGGGGATGAAAGTTTGTATGAGATTTTCAAAGTAAACGAGCGCGAGCAAAGCCGCGGGATCAGCTAGTTATGAATAAAAATTAAATGAGGCACTTTTTTATTTTTCAAATCAATTTGTTATTATGAAAAAACTATGATGCTGACAGTACTCGTAGTTTACATATAAATTTATTGGTCAATAGGCACTTTGAAATTAAAAAAAGTTCCAGACTTTACGCACTCGAATTTGCTAACATAACATGCTGAGATAGAGTTAAATGAAAAAGCTCCGTTTGCCATTTACCCGAGTATCATACATAATGTTATTTAATCATAATAAACTACTCAGTCAGTGAATAATTTTGTTATTTTGCGTCGGTTGAATAGAAATTGTAAACATAATTTCAACTCATCCAACTACTATTGTGAAAAGAATAACCCTCTTATTCATAATCCCTGCCATTTTATGGTGGCTCTATAGAGTATTTTTGTCACTGTCACTTTCAAGCTAACGTAACGAGACAGCAACATACTTATTGGTCTGATAATTTATTGGCGCGCTCAGCGATCGTTATGAATAGCGTTTATTTCAAATGAAGCGACTTCTACGGGGCTGCGCTAACCAACTATGCCATCGGAGTCCAAACTTGCTAATTCAGCTTTTACTTCAAATTAAATAAAGTAACCTTCGGCTTCTGAAAGCTCGATCAACACTAATCGGCTGTCAAGTCACTTGCTATCTCTATCTAATTTGAAGTAAAAGCTGAAATAGCAAGTGACTTGACAGCCGATTAGTGTTGATCGCGCTTTCAGAAACCGAGGATGTTTCTATTAAATATAACCCCGTTTACAATTCCCCGGGAATACCGGGTGTAATTTTCTCACCTGGGATACAGGTAGTTAGATGAAATGATCTCATCAGGCCTCTTGAATGGCGCCAAATTGAAGTAATACCTGTAGCCGTTAGTTCAATCTCCCGTTAAACAATAATCGATAGATCGAGTTGAGATTCGTAGGATTCTAAGCTGCTTTAGAACCTGTATAAATGATGTGATTTAGACGGGCTTTACATCCTGATTTACATAATAACTTACTTTTTTATTTATATAACATTTAGTTGCAGAATCTTATAAAAACATGTACATAGGTGGGCAAATAATTGTTAACACTTTGGGCTAAAGAGTAACTTTTGAACCTCAAACACGACACAATTCAAAATAAAAAAAAAAACAACAACAACAAAATTAAAAAAAAAATTGGTTGAAGATTCAGTGACGACCTCAGTGGTGCAGCGGGCGAGAGTCCGCCTGCGACGCAGAGGTTACGGGTTCGATTCCCACCTCGGAAATAATTTGTGTACGAACTGCAGAAATTTGTTCCGGCCGTAAAAATATCTATCTAAGTTATGTAAAATGTATTAAATATATCAGTTATCTAGTACCCATAACACAAGCTTTAAGTAGCTTACTTTGGGGCTAGATAGTGCTGTGTGGATTGTCCAGCATTATTTAATTTATTTATTTATCTATTACCCATAACTCAAGCTTCGAGTAGCTTACTTCGGGGCTAGATGGTGCTGTGTGGATTGTCCAGGATTATTTATTTATTTTATTTATTTAAGATGTTGAAACTGAACAACTGTAACGTTTTAGGTAGAATATGTTTTGATATCTGGTATATTTTGTTATGATGTAGTAAAGGCAGTGTGGTCGCCCAAAGTGACAAAGCCCTTTCAAAAAAGTTGTAACGTTGAAAATTCTTATCCGAGTGGAGTGAAGTCATTAAAAACATCAAAAGCAAGGTGATCGCGAATAAAACCCCGCAGTTTGTAGAAGTTGGGTTGGCCGACGGCCACGTGCCCCGACCACGGATATCGGCCAATTTGGCACAACCCGTTATAACGACTAGTATGCTATATACAGGGTGTCCGGAAGGTCGTTGCAAAGCCGTGAGGGGGGGGGGGGTGTAGGTCACCTCGTTACGCATCTATTCAGGTTTTTTTTTTGTGTTTATTATTATCGATTGAATACACCTCATGCTAGGACCTGTCTGTAAGAACACTGAACGAATAAGCATATGATTTTGGTAAATTTTTCAAAAATCATGGATAATAACTCGGAATTCGACGACATTGGACTAAGGTAATCTAGCCTGAATAGATGCGTAACGAGGTGACCTACCCCCCCCCCCCCTCACGGCATTGCACCGACCCTCCGGACACCCTGTATTAGTAGTACTCCCCGATCTAGCTTTTGTCAAAATACATTGCAATCTTCTTAGCGTAAAAGTGTGCTTCAAACCGAATCATTTAGCATTTTGACTTGATTGCTGTCAAACTGTTTACCTAAACGGGATGGGTGATCGCTATGGAGCGAGGCTACGATGGCGGCCTAGGGGTGGCCTTAAAACTCCGTCCCAAGCGTTAACCAATGGCTCCGCGATTATTTTTATTAAATAATTGTGTTCCACAATATTTCACAGGCAGGTACTCAATGTCCGAATATTTTTTTGCTAAAAAAAACATCCCTTTGCCAATTTAGAATAAAAAGATACCAAGAAACTCTTTCCTTTGTATAAAACAAAAATCCTACAGCATCTTTAGACAAACGAAATACCTCGTCAATTTGCAGAGTTTAAAGACGCGAAAGTATACCGTAATAAATTACAATCATTGTGAAACAAATTGAACAATTTCGTACAATTTGAACTTGACCCCAAAGGCGCCCTTTTAAAGGCTTCCCAATTTGTTCATTTCAGTACTTTGCTTCCTTAAACGTAGTTACTATTGTGTGAGAAAGTTTGCTTAGAGGTATAAATGAGAGGAGCCCACAATCTTCCTCATATCAAGGACTCTTCTATAATGAAATCCTACTTACTATAATAAACACGAAAGTTTGTAAGTATGGATGGATGGATGGATGAATATTTGTTACTCTTTCAGCATTCAGTATATTTATTGCATTATTTTGTATAGATGTATGTAGATTTTACATTGTCAGGACTTATGACTTTCACGCCGAAACGGCTGAACGGATCTGGATGAAACTTAGCAGAGAGATAGATTATAGTCTGGAATAGCACAAAGGCTACTTTTATCCCGTGGGAATACCGAGATTTAAATCTGCGCGGGTGAAAATGCGGGCGCAAATAGTTATATATAAAAGGCAAAAGTGTTTGACTGATGACAACGCACAGGCCAAACCTTTAAGGCTAGAAACTTGAAATTTTACACACGTATTCATCTTATGACGTAGGCACCCACTAAGGAAGAATTTTTCAAAATTAACACCCAAAGGGGTGAAATAGGGGATACAATTTTATATGAAAGTTTCAAAGTAAACGAGCACGAGTGCTGCCGCGGGTTCAGGTATAATAAAAAAAGTCAAGAAAGTATTTATTGGATTGAATTTTGTTTTGTGATCAAATTTTAAAACGTGTTTTTGAAAAACTTAGTGAATAAATATGCCTTAGATATGCCTGCATATCCTATTATTTTCCTGCTAAGAAAGTTATCCCTCTACGCAAGTAACGATGGCTGGATATTTGTGATCCACCAACTTTCTACCTAGTTATAACAACCGCCCACGTTTACCTTTTCATGTTGTTTTAAATCGATAACTTCGCTTGAATGCGGTACTTTCTCTGCAGAGTCCTTCATTGTTGGCCCAAAAGTTTTTTTACTATTTGCTTATGCATCAAACAAATGTTACTGATGAATGAATGAATGAATGAAAATACTTTATTGTACACCTTAAAAGAAAAACAGTAAGTACACTAAAATAAATAAGGAACAAAACTAACTGTGCAATGGGCGGTCTTATCGCTGAGAGCGATCTCTTCCAGACAACCTTTGGATGGAGAGGATTGTAAATTAAGGAAGTTGGTCGCAGGTGCACGAGAAAACTAAGTTGACAGTAAGTAAACAAATAGATCACATAACACTCTATAGATAGTTAGAAAGATTATATACTAAATGCATACATAGTAATACATAAACATGATAGTTATATATACCTAATACATAGTAATATATACCTATATAATATAATACATATTTTATATATATACAAAATAATAATTATATGTTTTTGACAAATGAACGATCTATGACAACTCATCAGACAAATAATGATGTTAAGCGGTAGCCTGTCAAACCATTACATTGCAAGTCACGCACGATATCAACTATTTCTTAAAAACACTATGCTAGGTGGTCGGGAAACCAGACGCCGTAATAATTCAAATGCTTTCATTTTATTTAAAAATATGAGTTTCCAGTTTATTCGTAGGTTTCCAGTATGTAAGCTATGGTATTTTCAGCAGATACAAATCGCTTAAGGTGCAGGTTATCGGCATAGTGAACAGATACAGGGTGGATTTTTGAGACGGGAAGTGAAATTATGATTTGCACAAATAAAAATTAATTAAAAAGTTGTGACAGACGCTTTATAATCCAGACCATAAGAACCTAGCCTAGATTTTGTAATTTTTAAGTATAAGAAACTATTTAGAGGGCGCGTTTCCATCGCATCGCATCGCAACGTAGTCTTATACGCGCGTAGCCGAGATACAGAACTACTACACCCCGTCCAGAAGCTCTCGCGCGTTTCCGAACTCGCGCGTTAAGGCGGTGACAACGCCTAATATTTCTCTCGCTCGCACGATTCGACATTTTGAAAGATATAAAATCACAAATTCCAATTTTTAAAAATCGCAAACATATATTTTGTGTGCAATCACATTGCGCATAGTTTGGTAAAAAATTCATTGTGATCGATACAAGTTTTCCTACTTAAAAGTTTGCTTTTCTAGTTTTCGTACATAAGCAAACTTTTAAGTAGGAAAACTTGTATCGATCACAATGAATTTTTTACCAAACTATGCGCAATGTGATTGCACACAAAATATATGTTTGCGATTTTTCAAAATTGGAATTTGTGATTTTATGTCTTTCAAAATTTCGAATCGTGCGAGCGAGAGAAATGTTAGGTGTTGTCAACGCCTTAAACGCGTGCAGTGTGCCGCAATATAAATTGAAACGCGCGGTGACTCGCGCGTAGTCTTACGCGCGTAGCCGACATACAGATCTACTACATCCCGTCCAGAAGCTCGCCTTTCACGCGCGAGTGGACTCGAGCGTGAAACGCACCATCTGGACAGACCTTTGAATAAATGTTTCCTTTCTTACCTTATCTACCTATTCTATCCAAAGTGTTCCCTGTGAATGTACTTAATAAAGACCGTTTTGATTTTGATTTTTGATTCTATTTGATACTGCAGATGGAACAACAGTGCAAAATCAGCTTGTTTACCTTCAAAACTTGCGACAACATAATAAACCCAGTTTCCTTCACCGAACGAAGTATCTGCCAAACCAAATACCTAACGAGGGCTGCAATTGAAAGCATTTTGCGGAGAAATAAAACGTAACACGTGATCAGGTTGTCTAAACGTGACCCAGACTCCTGGTGTGGGTTTTGGCACAATTTAGAATGTACTTGGGTACTGTTTTTGTAACTACGGCATTCTATTAAGATTAGTAGTCTCTGCCGCCAAGCAGCGTTGCTTTGTTTCAGTTTGGTTGCCGGTGTAATTACAGGCACATGATGGTTCTGTTATATCCCTACAATGTATGCATAAATAAAAAATAAGCAACTGAAAACGCCACCTAGCATTTTCAGTTGGCCAAACAAACCAGTCTCGGTCTGAGCTCTGAAAGAGCTAAACGTTTCCCAAATAATTTCCAAACTCCTAATTTCAATATTCAAAGTAAATATTATTCAAATAAAATTAATTCTTTTTTTTTAAAAACGAGTTACTCATTTACGTTATAACATTGGTGGCAGCGGTGGAATTTATAAATAATCCTAGGAAACGCCTAAGTGAAGTTCTAAGTGAATTATAGTGAAGTTGTGAAGTTATCTCAACATCGAATCATCACTGTGTTCGACTTCAGCTTCATCACCGATTCATCACCGATTCATCACCGAGTCATCACCAAATCATCACCGTGTCCAACTTCAGTTTGATCACCGATTCATCACCGAGTTATCACTGAGTCATCACCGAATCATCGCCGTGTCCAACTTCAATGCCAACACCTGGTACTTACCTTCGTCGTCGTGTTCAGCTCCTGGTATTATAAAATACGTACTTCTAGTTCCTGCTACTTCGCGTCATCCTAGATCCTGAATTCCAGAATGATTCCTGCAAAGAAGATCATCATAATATCGTGCCTGTGAGTCCCTCAATTCTATTTTTAGAACTCGAACTAAGTGACCAAGTGAGTGAGTGCTTACCTTATTGCAACATTGTTGCCGTACATTCGTAGACTTGTTGATAAGAGCCCAGTATAAACAACCGCATTCCTTGATAAGTAGGCATGGCCACAACTAAAGAGCCAAAAGAAAAGTTGAATGTAAATATTGATCCACCTGTAACGGATCCGAAACCTAGTCCGAAAATTATACCAAAACCAGTAGTAGAGATGGATCTTAACATCCTTTTCAAATTCGTAAATACCTACGATGGAAGTAGGGAAACTCTGAATTCTTTCATTGCAAATGGCAATAACGTTCATGAACTTGCAACAGACTTGCAAAAGCCAATTCTGTTCAAATATATACTAAGCCAATTGAGGGGTAAAGCGGAGCTTGCCTGCTCCATTAAAGATTTTAATGGTTGGGAACAGCTAAAAGATTTCTTGAAGAATCAATTCTGTGAGCGAAAACATTATTCGCACCTGCTCACGGAACTACAAGAAAGCAGGCAGGGCCCGCAAGAGACGGTGTCTCAATACGCCTTAAAAATAGAGACGTGCTTGTCTCAACTCTTAACCGAAATATCGCTCCAAGGCGGTAAGGTCAAGGAGATGCCAGGCCGCACTGCAGCTATGGAAGACCTGGCACTCCACCATTTTATGATGGGTATCTTTCCTCGAATTTCTACAATCGTCAGGAGCAGGGCTCCTAAAAACCTAAATGAGGCCATAAACATAGCCATCTCGGAAGAGAGAATTCAACAAACAATGTACAAAAGATCCGAAAATAGGTTCTCCAAAAATCCGAATTCTATTAATTCTAACGTGAAGCCTAAACCTAATCGCGAGTTCTCTAATCGCAACCAGGGACAAAATCGTAGCGATGAAGTCTGCAGATACTGCAAAAACCCTGGCCACAACATTGAAAACTGTAGGAAACGCGAGTATAATAACAAAGCTAAAAATGAACGCCCTTCTACGTCCGGCTATAATAATAAGCCACCACAAAGAGTTAATTTCGTAGAGGAAGCGGAAGAAGATGATTCCTACGAAAATGAGAATGACGACACAAAAAACGAGTAGGTAACTCGTATTGGTGTCGTACGAGGAATCACTCCTGTCCTAAATCAGACACTGTCCCTACTAAATCCACTGTATCCACTGTATCCTCTGCATCCACTGTATCCACTGTATCCACTGTATCCACTGTATCCACTGTATCCACTGTATCCACTGTATCCACTGTATCCACTGTATCCTCTGCATCCACTGTATCCTCTGCACCCACTGTATCCACTGTATCCACTGTATCCACTGTATCCATTGCATCCACTGTATCCCCTGTATCCACTGATCCTTCTAAATCCGCTGGTCCTACTAAATCCGCTGGTCCTTCTAAGTCCACTGGTCCTGCTAAGTCATCTATATCTACAGAGCAAGTTTTCGAAGTTCTTACTAATCCTAATAAAATCCTACTTCCTATTGTAATAATAAATTCTCCTATTTCAGAATTCCCATTATCCTTCCTAGTCGACTCTGGTTCAACGGTGAGCCTCATCAAATCTTCCTGTTTCCAAAAAGTTCCTAAACTTATCGACGAACCAATCCACTTAAAGGGAATTGAACCTGGTGACCAAAGTTCAACCAAAACCCTCGGACATTTCTCATTAAAATTGCATCCTACTGAATCTTCCAAGACTTTTATCACTCATAAATTCCACGTCATCAACGAAATCCATCTCCCATTTGACGGCATCATCGGAACAGATATGCTCAATTCTCTAGGTTGTAATATTGATTACAATACGAATCAACTCAAAATCAAGAACTTTACAATTCCACTGCAACTCTATGAACCAGTTTATTCCTTACCTGCCAGATCCTAAATGATAATAGAATGCTCCGTTTCTAATCCCGAAGTGAAGGAAGGGGTTGTACTTGATCAAACTCAATTCAAAGACATTTTAATTGCTAACTGTTTAGTAAAGGTAAAAGAAAATAACAGAATAAACTTAACTGTTGTTAATACGTCAGAATCTCCTAAATCTCTCAACTCCAATTTAAATCTAACCTTGATTCCAGTAGAATCCACTGAATTCCTAGCTCGAACATATCCTGTCAATGTCATACAACCTCGAGATGCCTATCTACGTACTCAAGAAGTTGTTAATCAACTTAGGGCATCTCATCTTAACTCGGAAGAAGCCGATGCCCTGTACCAAATATGCTCTGATTATTCAGATATATTCCACCTGCCAGGTGACCCACTGACTTCAACAAATGCACTACAGCATGAAATCAAAACATCAACAAATGAACCAATACACGTCAAATCATATAGGTTTCCTGAATGTCACAAACAAGAAGTCCAAAATCAAATCGAAAAAATGTTGAAAGACGACATTATCAAACCATCCATGTCTCCATGGTCGGCTCCTATTTGGGTTGTCCCTAAAAAACTCGATGCCTCAGGACAACGCAAATGGAGAGTCGTAATTGATTATAGAAAACTTAACGACATCACCATTGGTGACTCGTATCCCATTCCTAATATCAACGAAATTCTAGACCAACTTGGAAATTCTAAATATTTCTCCACATTGGATCTCGCTTCTGGTTTCCATCAAATTGAAATGTCATCGCAAGACGCAATAAAAACTGCGTTCAGCGTTCCTCAAGGCCATTACGAGTTCAAGCGCATGCCTTTCGGGCTCAAAAACGCACCTTCCACATTCCAAAGATTAATGAACTCTCTCATCTCACTCTCTCTCTTCTTGCAGGACTCCAAGGCATAAGGTGCTTCGTATATTTAGATGACATCGTAATATATTCTTATGATCTCTCTCAACATATCAAAAATCTAGAAATGGTGTTCAAAAGATTAAGACAGTTCAATCTCAAACTACAACCAGATATATGCGAATTTCTCAGAAAAGAAGTATCCTATCTTGGACATCAAATCACAGACAAAGGGGTAAAACCTGATCCCGAAAAAATCAAAGCAGTGTCTAAATATCCGGTTCCTAAATCACCTAAAGATGTGAAATCCTTTTTAGGTCTTATGTCATATTATAGAAAATTCATACCAGATTTCTCTAGAACTGCTAAACCATTAACATCACTCTTAAAAAAGGATACCCCTTTTGTATGGGCAAATGAGCAACAACTTGCTTTCGAAACTCTGAAACAACGACTTGTTTCTCCTCCGCTCCTTATATGTATACCCTGACTTCACAAAACCTTTTATTCTCACATGTGACGCGTCCAATTACGCCATCAGCGCCATTCTATCTCAAGGTGAATCAGGCAATGAGAAACCTATAGCCTACGCGTCTCGAACTCTAAATAAAAATGAAATAAATTATAACGTCACCGAAAAAGAGTTGGTGGCCATCTTATTTGGTTGTAAAACCTTCCGTCCATATCTATACGGTCATCACTTTCTCATACTCACTGACCATAATCCGCTGATATGGCTTTTTAAACACAAAGACCCCTCGAGTAAATTGCAAAGATGGAGGTTAAAACTTGAAGAATACGATTATGAAATAAAACATAAAAAGGGTAAACTCAATTGCGCCGCAGACGCACTATCCCGATATCCTGCAGATGTTCCATCTGTAAATACTATAAAAAGTTTTATAAGCCCTAATCCTTTTGCGGTACTACCAATATCTAATCCAAACCCTAGTCCTACTGACTTACCATATCCTACTATTTCGCCTCCTCGTGCAGTCCCCAGTTCTATCGATGTTCAACTCCCTGATGATCCTCTAAATCCTTATGAATACGACTTACCATCCATAGATCCACTTCAAGAAACCGATTTCGATCTTCCTAATACTCCATTCAATCCTGAAAACGAAGAACATAATATTATTATTGAGGATCCTAATATACTAAATCCTACTACGTCAAACGAAGAAAACTTACCTGTTGATATACCAACCCACTTACCAGATCTTGAACTCCATACAGAATCATATTCAGATTTCTTGAAAGCTATGAATAAAAAAGAACATACATATAACACCGTAATCCATGAATACACTAATCCATTGCTAGCATCTGATTCTAAAATTATTATCATTCCAACATCTATTGATCTTGATGAAGCTAACCCTTACATTGAAGAAATTTTTGCTAATCACGGAGCTGTCTCCGAATTCCTTGAAACCGAAAGAACCCTATATTCATCAATTAACTTAAAAGTAAAAGATAAAACATACTATTTCCTATTCACTAAAGTCCATTACTTTGATACAGTACAATATCCTGAACTATTTCAGTCTCTAAAACATCTAAGAAATAAAATACTTATCGATCACGATCCAAACCAAGAAATTTCTATATCCGATTTCAATGATCCTTTTGTCAAACTCTCCTTTACTAAAATCTACAATATCATCGGTTTCCTATTTCATAATACTAATATCACTGTAAAAATATATAGAAACTCAATTATCTTTCCAACTCCAAGTGCAATTCCCAAGATTTTAAAAGAAAATCATGACTTACCAATAGCTGGTCATGTTGGGTCATCCAGAATGTACAGCCGTGTAAAAGAAAGATATCACTGGAAAGGAATGAAATCAGATATTGAAAACTATGTAAAGAAATGCTCGCAGTGTCAAACAAATAAAGCATTGCGCCAAATCAATCGAGCTCCTATGCAAATCACATCTACATCAACCGCACCTCTAGAACGTATTAGCCTAGACATTGTAGGCCCTCTTCCTGAAACAGGCCTAATCAAACTCAAATACATTCTAACTATACAAGACGATTTAACTAAATTCTCTTTCGCCTATCCTATTTCTAATGCATCAGCAGAAGACTCTTGCGAATGTCTCATTCATTTCATCTCATTGTTTGGTATACCCAAAATGATATTAACTGATCAAAGCACCAACTTTACTGCCGATTTATTTAAGAAGACCTGTGACTTTTTTAAGATCAAACAATTGTGGTCTACTCCATACCACCCTCAAACGCAAGGCGCCTTAGAAAGAAGCCATTCAACTCTTAAAGAATATTTAAAATCCTATACTGATGAAAATCATACTAATTGGCATAAGTATGTTTACACCGCAATTTTTGCCTATAATACTAATGTCCACACTACAACAAAATTCACGCCTTATGAATTACTTTTTGGTCGCAAACCCTTCCTACCTGACTCTATTTTCGAACTCAATCCCTCAGGAACTTACCTTGAATATATTAAAATGTTAAACCATCGTCTCAAATTATGTCGCGAAAAAGCCATTGAAAACATAACCAAATCGAAAGAAACGTCAAAAACTTATTATGATCAAAGAGCTCGACCTGTCACTTACAAGGTTGGTGACATGGTTTACCTTAAAAATCACGTAAGATTAAGGAAAGCTCTATCACCTGTATGGAAAGGACCATTCAAAGTGGTTAAAATCCACGGCAATCATACGTTGTCCTTGTTGATAAATCGTCGACATGTAAAACATCATTACGACGAAATAAAATTAGCTGATATAGAAGTTCTAAGATCTTAAGATCTAAACAGTCTTTATCGTCAAGCTAAATAATTAGTGTTAGTTAGTTTAGTTTATGGTTTTATTTCTCTGAATACAATATAAGTTCTAATTTTAAGTATTTTAAGTTGTTATCTGCTGTACGGATCCCTAGGTCTTAAGATTTAGACGGTTGGTACAGAGATACCATCACTTAATAAAAAAAAAAATAAAAAAAAAAAAAAATAAAAAAAATATATATATATATAACATAGTAATAGGTAGTTTTATGCTTTTGTTAATCTAGTGTTTTGTTTCCTTACAGCCTGGCAAAGTTCTGTCACGGTGGTTCACGTATCCAAGACTTCACCGCTATCGATCCAATTGTAGAAAGCCCGGGCATATACTTTAACCCATCAGGATCCGTAAAACTAATTAACGATTATCTACATGTTATCATACCTGTAGAAATAAAATACATAAAACCACACATTGAGAATATTAAAAACGTTTTACATTCGGCTCAGTACATTTGTGCACAAAGTAATGCTATCGATGATTTAGAATGTCAGAATTCGTTTCAACCTCTTGTTTCTATCCACGAAGATATCTCAAGAGATTATTATGCCATTTCCCATCTAATTTCTAGTAAATCAAAACGATCTGCGTGGATATCTGGTATTGGTACAATTTTTAAACAAGTATTTGGTACAATGGATGAAGATGATGCAATTAGATATGGTAATGCTATTCAAGCCTTGAAGGAAAGTAACAATAAAATATTAGATTTAGTCAAAGAAAACATCCTGATTTCAAAAACGGCCATTGTAAATTTAAATGAATCTCTAATTGAAATAAATAAAAATGAAAAACGATTAAGTATAATTATTGAAACATTGTCTTCTCATGCTCGAAATATAACAGTTACTATGAATTCATTGTTGTTTAAATCCAGTATACAAGAGATGTTTAGTGTTCTTCAATCCTGTATGCTAAGTTTGTCGTACAAATTGGAGGACCTAATTAACTCGGTACTGTTCGCAAAAACAAATACTCTTCATCCATCCATTTTAACGCCAATAGATCTATATTTTGATTTGGTCAACAATGTAAAACATTTACCTAAATACGTGGAATTCCCTGTAAGTTTAGAATTAGATAATATCCATACGCTAATTAGTCTTATGGAAATAGTGTCGTATATGTTAGATGATAAATTAGTTTTTACTTTGAAAATACCTTTAGTATACATAAATAAGTTTGATTTATATAAAAACATTCCCATACCGGTTCCACATAATGTAACATTTAGTAAGTCATATGCGTTGGTAATGCCTACTTCACCTTACGTAGCTTTGAATCAGGATAGGTCTAAATACATAACTTTGAATGACCTCAATAATTGTAAAGTAATCGACCACGAAGTTTATATGTGCAAACAAACAGACGAGTTCAGCATTCAAAATTACCCAATTTGTGAAACAGAAATCATTACTAAAATTCTAATATCACTTCCAAAACAATGTAAAACGAAATTTCTCTACGGTCATGTTGATATTTGGCAATCATTAGGAAATAATAAATGGGTATTTACTCAATCAGAGCCAACAAAATTAAGTATTGAATGTAACAGTGAAATGTTGGAACATACTATTATAGGAACTGGTATCTTAACTTTAAAACCGAATTGTACCGGATTTTGTAAGAATGTGAAGTTAATTACTAAAAGACATCCTAACTATAAGTTCAGTCATATTCATTCAGATTTTAATCTAGTAAATGACTCATGTTGTGACTTAACAAAATTTAAAAATTTTAACTATACAGAGACACCCATGAGAATCTCAAAATTGGATACTAATAACCTAAATACACTAAATGATAAAGCTGATGATTTGTTAGAAGTAATTGAAAAAATAAAAGCAGAAAACGAATTAATTCCACAGTTAACTCCACATTCATTAGTATTATACGTATTTGTAATCCTTTTCATGATATTTATTATCTATTACTTTTGTAATGGGAAATGTTTGACTTTTTATCATAAATTCAGACCCGTTCCACTCGAAAATATGAACAATGCCATTGAAGAAAATGTTGAATTAAATCCTCCCCCGCGAATTAGAATTAATTAAAAACTTCGCTTTTGTTACCGTAAGTTTTTACTTAAAGGGGGGTTGTTATATCCCTACAATGTATGCATAAATAAAAAATAAGCAACTGAAAACGCCACCTAGCATTTTCAGTTGGCCAAACAAACCAGTCTCGGTCTGAGCTCTGAAAGAGCTAAACGTTTCCCAAATAATTTCCAAACTCCTAATTTCAATATTCAAAGTAAATATTATTTACAAAATGTACAAAATATACAAAATACATATGAAACAGTTGAGCTATCTGCAGACCGTTGCAAACGATCTATAGATAGCTCAACTGATCCAAATCAGTGCCAGTCGGAAGCGTACCCAAGATACTGGCTGCATTGCCACGCTGAATGGCAATGCTGATACGCTGAGCCAGATACTCCCCAGCCCTCGGGTCACGCGTCGCGTCGATAAGTCGCCTGGATAAATTTTTGAAGACCCGGTAGGCCTCGGTACCCCACGGACCTAGAGTCTCAACCCCAAGAGGAGCAAATACGTAAGCCCTGTCGAGACCTGCATATTTGCGCCTCTTGAGATCCTCAGCTGAATCTGCCGCCGCGCCAGCACCAACGGATGTCCTCGGCAGATGGGAAGGCGCAAGTGTGTCGACACAAGTGGCATCCCACACCATGGGCCTCCCCAACTCCCAAGGAACCAGAGTCATACCGTCGGGCCGTTTACCATCGTCACGCAACAGACCATTCGGCTCGAGAACGGCTGGTACATTCACGGTGGTAAAGGCTCGCCGGATGATGTCGTTAAGGCTGGCGTGACGAGATATCCGACCGGCGGCTCTAGTGCATGACAATCCGTGATGACCAAGCTGATCGACCGCAGTACCGCACTGGCACTGATGGGGCGCGCAGCACGGCGCACCCAACCGTAGAGAGGTAGCAATACGAAACGTGACAGGATCCATTAAGGTACCGGTGTTATGAGAAGGAAGTGCCTGCAACCAATGTCCTGACTCCCATTTAGAGACGGCTAGGAGACGGGCACGATCTGCGGAACTGGAACACGTTTGTAACAGACAATTCCGTGTCAACTCACACAGAGGCCCGTCCCATTGCCGTTGAGACGAAAGAGATTTGGGGGGAGCAGTATTTGGGCAGGCACTATGCCAAGCATTTTGAGCATCGTCTTGATATGAAATTTTGAAAGATATTAAACCAGAAGAAGTAGCCAAAAGAGATGGAGATAGAATTTTTTTTACCAAAGAACTAGTGCTATAGACTGACGACAAGAATGCTGGTAGGGCTACACTAGAAATTTTGCGAATACCTAAGCCTCCCAAGTTAACAGGCAGGGAGGCCTGCGACCATGCCCTGTCATCCAAATAAATATTCAAAACCGATGATAAAGTAGTCTTTATAATGTTGTCCAAGCCTTCCACCAGCTCGCTGTGTTTCCACAGTTGACAACATCTTAAAGAGTATGTAAATTTTGGTACAAACAGGCAAAACCGAATAATTGTGAAAGCCATATGGCTATTAATTTTGAGTAATCTGTCCGAGGTTCTGTTAAAATTTTGAATTTTCTCATCTACAAAAGCCGGAATAGACTCATCTAGAATTGGTGAACCAAGGAGTCGAAGTGAACATTTATCAACAACTGTAATATTAGTAGCCAAAGTGTTGAATTTTGCAATAATATTATTTTTGTCCACAAAAGTGTCGGAAATAAAAAGTTCGCACTTAGAGAAATTTAGTTCTAAACCTATTTGCTGAAATTCATCTGTGATGAGTTTTAGATCGCCAAAAACTGTGTCCACATCTCCACCTAGGGTTCCGTCATCCAAATACCAAACATTAAGCTTGGATTTGAGACGTTGAATAATTGGATGGATAGCAAGGCTAAATATGGCCGGACCAAGAGGGTCACCTTGCTGACAGCCAACCGCAGACGAAATAACATTGTTCCGATAAATTAATTTGGAAGGTGAGCCATAGCACTGCCAGAGAAATGGATAAATTTCGGGAATTTTTTCTTTAATTTGTTTAAGCAAGGCGCCCCTGTCTACAGAATTGAAGGCGTTTTTGATATCTACCTTCAAGATAACCTCCCCATAATTTTGGTCCAAAAATGTACGAAGGGAATGTACCGCGGCCTCACAGCCGCCTCGCGAACCAAAGCCCAGCTGAACCGGTCGGAAATAGTCACCTAGATAGTCGGCTTCTTTCCGACAGCAGACTTTAGCTGCAAGGCGGCGGTAGGTGGTGCCGACGGCTATGGGTCTGATCCCGCCATCCTTCTTTTTGAGTGCACAAAGGTTCGCACCGTACAAGAGATCTGTCATCTCGCTGTTGACTCGACCTGACAACATCAGGTTGATCAAGGACGTCAAATCCCCCAGAAGGACTTCACCTGCATGGCCAGATCCGCCAGACAGCAAATCTTTTAGATGCTGTGGAGTCACAGCATCCAGGCCGCCGGCAGAGCCACTCTGGAACGACATGACGGCCCTAAGCACATCCTGGCTGGTCGCGTCCACAGCGATATCACTTCCTTGTGGTGGATCGGGGAGGTGGAAGTTTGGCCCTACGGAAGGATGCTTACTCTCAAGAGATATGAGAGTATCATTGGAATTTGGAGCTATCGTGTCGCTAGAAAATAAAATACGGGAGGCACCCCTGATGTCACCATCGCTGAGTTTACTCTCCACAAGTTTGTAGATAGTAGACTGAGCCATTGGTTTTTGGGATTTTGAATTTATTTGTGGGCCCTGATCTGTATTCAAAATTGGCGAGTGCTCTTCCCGTGCAGTGTACCTAACACAATTTTGTTTAATCCGAACTGTCAGTGATAATTTATTGCCCAAATCTTTCTGTACATGAAGTACGCTGTAAGGAAATAATAGCAAATGTTCCCAAGCTTGTTTTGTATTTTTGGATACAACATTCCTAACGGCCTGTGAAAGAGTGTTAGCGACAGAGATGCGGGCACCACGAGGAATACGTTTCAAAACTGGGATTGTAGTTTTGTATTGGCTAATTACTTTCCAAAAAGGATGTAAATCTGACGTAGAATTAGAATTTTGCGTCGAAACATCTACCGCGCCTGCAACCGGAGCAGACAGCGGGATAGAAGGGTTACTGTGAATTCGTTTTTGATGAATTTTTAGGCCTCTCTGTCCCTTGAAAAAGCGAGCCTGGGGACATTGTGTGCACTCTATGAGAGTCGGCACAGACACGATAGAATGGATCCCGGTAACATTCCTAATTACATCCAACGGTTGAGTGCATTGTGCCATCACAATAATATCCAATGTAAATTAATTAAAAATGTAAATAATCTAACGCGATGACAGTGGCAGGCAGGTAGGGCGCACGCGTGGCAGCTCGGACGGGCACCACGGCAACCGCGCTCCTTCCTGTTGACACAAAAATAACAAGGGCTAAGCTTCTGTCAAAGCCAACGTAAACTAAATACAAAGAATGAAACCACCTTTTCAATTTTTGATGCGCTGAGGCTGTCCCTGGTCTTGCAAACAATACCTGATGCGCTCCGGGACCTGGACTACCAGCCTCTGGCCTCCAAACTTCCCCAGAGTCAGTAGTAGTAAGTAAATATTATTCAAATAAAATTAATTCTTTTTTTTTAAAAACGAGTTACTCATTTACGTTATAACAGTTCGTTAGGGTGCACATAAAATTAAAATTATCAAGGGTATTTTATCACATAACTATATCGCGAGTATCACTACATAGTATAAAACAAAGTCGCTTTCTCTGTCCCTATATCCCTATGTCCCCTTGTCCCTATGTATGCTTTAATCTTAAAAACTACGCAACGGATTTTGATGCAGTTTTTTTAAATAGATAGAGTAATTCAAGAGGAAGGTTTATATTTATAACTAGCTGGTACCCGCGACTTCGTCTGCGTACTTTTAATCTCTTCATCTCTTTTTTTCGCAATAAAAGGTAGCCTATGTTCTTTCTCAGGGTCTAAAGATTGTCTGTGCCAAATTTCATCAAAATCGGTTGAGAGGTTTAAGCGGGAAAGCGTAACAGACAGACAGACAGACAGACAGAGTTACTTTCGCATTTATAATATTAGTTGGGATAAATGCATGATATGTGCACCCGTGCGAAGCAGGGGCGCGCGGGCGGGTCGCTAGTTTATAATAAAAACATGAAAACAAATAAATAAAACTACCTATAAACTATACTTAGGTACTTACATACCTGCATAAAAATAAAATGAAATGCACGAGTAAACCCTACAGCTCCAGCCCCTGTACTTCAGCTTTTCTGTGATTTAAGACCACTTGCTCGCCGAAATATCTACGTTGAGGCCCCATAAATTTGCGCGGGTGAGGTATCGGAGTTTTATAGGTTCATTGGGGTAAAAAGGACTATTTCGGTGAGATAGAGCACTTAGAACTAGTTCAAGGTCATCAAGAGGTTAGCTAGGGGCAGCACCTGAAGGGAGGCATTATTTGCCATTTGTTACTTGGTGTTGCCGACCTACCGAAAGCGAGCGAATAAGCGGAAGCAAGTAAATGAAAGAAAGAAGAAAGAAAATTAATGTATTTGTCACACAAACATAAGAGTATAATACACACAAATCACACAAAAATTTACCAGCTAGTAACTAACTAATAGTTAAAATTAAAGAGACAAATACATAAGAGGTATTTAAAAAAAAGGTGTTATGGTACAAAAATATGTGGTTGCTTGTTTTAAATCAAAAAAGGTATCGTGATATCGCCTGGGGTTAATTTCGTGAAACTGTTTCAGTTTCAAATTAGACCACCAAATATTGTCTTATACTCGTACACGTCAATACGTCAATAAAGCGGTATTTCATACAAAGACCCTGTATTTTATTAATTATTACTACTTGATTTTAATTAATAATTAACCAATTTTGTAACGATTTTCCTCTGTAATCTAATCCGTAATTATAATTAATGTTAATTGTAATGGTTCAGTAACCTGTTAATGTTCGGGAAATTTAATATTAACATATTAATAAAGCCAATTTGTAACATTCTGCCACGCCTTTTAATACTTAGCCTCACTTATTAAAGTGGCATTACTAAAACTTGATAGTTGATGCAAAGTTGGTGCTCTCAAACAGTGAAGGAAAACATCATGAGAAAAACAGTTATTCTAAAAGAGGCGATGGGCTTGCAACCTGTCATGTATCGAATACCAACTCTGTAAATGTAGGTATGTCCTCTATGTAATGTTTGGACGTACCACTGACAACCCCCCTTAGACATTCTTGAATAATCTTTAGTTGGTACTTGGCACTATGTAGATATCTACCGTGCCTGGGGATCAAAGACGTTAAGCTGTTTTAAACCGACTTCAAAAAAGGAAGAGGTTCTCAATTCGACTGTTTTTTTACCTCATATAACATTCTACTGGGTGGACCGATTTTAATGACTCTTTTTTCATCGAAAGCTGGTGCTTGTCATGTGGTCCCATTTAAACTAGTGGCTCTGGGAGCTGTAGACCTCGCGAGCGTACTAAAAGTGAGCTATTTGGGGAATGTATGTGCAAGTGCATTTTCCGTTTTGTGATTTTTTTGATCTTTTTGATTTTTTTTGCATCATCTTGTGTAGAATGAGGTCCTTTGTGTTTCTCTCAAATTTGATTGAAAACCATCGATTGTTTGATGAGCTATCCTGTTCATCATGCTGAAGATCCTTATCAGATCTTCGCCAAACTTTTATGAGACCAACTTATAGTTACTACCTTTAAAAAAAAAGAATAATCGAAATCGGGTCTCATTTGGTGGAGATATCCAGTATATCAAATAGCCCCCTTTTTGCCCTTTTTTTTGGGGAAGTACCCCTCCAATCAAAAATCCCCGACGACAAAAAAAATCTAATAAGTCATATAACCTGTGTACCAAGTTTCGTCCAGATCGGTTGAAAAATGCGACCTGTAGAGGAGAACAGACAGACAGACAGACATCCGGACAAACGCATTTTTGGCCAATGTGGAAACTGAGACGCTTCGCTCGCTTCGCTCGCTTCGCTCGCTCGGTCAATTAGAGTTCTAGTAGTTTTAGAATTAAAGTATGAGTGTATTTTCCGATGTATTTGAAGTCTATTTATTCTTAAAAAAAGTTATGTTATTCGTTTCTGGTGAAATAAATGCCTATTATTATTAAATTAAATTAAGGTAGTAACCTGTAGATTTTTTAATTATCAGCAGCTTTAACTACATTGTGAAACTCAAGAAGGTGAAAATATTGAAATGAGCGAGCATAGTAGTAGACTATTTATTAGTATCATAGTTTGACTGTTGGCTGCGTCTTAAATAAAGCAATGTGAGCGGTAATTTAAACAAGTAATGGAACAAAGAATCACCTGATGTTAATTTGTTACCTCTGTCAATAACAACTTTCCTTGCACTTTCACCGAAAGCGTGCCCTAAATGCGGTTCTATTTTGCAACTAAGTAGGTAACAACAAACTAAAAATGTGTACCTTTTTGTGTTCATGAAAATGTTTAAAGTTACTTTGTATGCACATAAATTTACTTTTATAGTGCGATTTGATCCGTCGTAAAGTATATTTTGCATTTTGAAACTTACGATATTTACAAAGGCAAATATACCTCGTCAACTTTTTATTTAAAAAACGATGTATTTATTAACGTATATCGTCTTACAAAAGCGTTTGCGCTGTAGGCCGTGGATAACAGAAGAATAAATAATAAATAAATAAATAATGCTGGACAATCCACACAGCACCATCTAGCCCCAAAGTAAGCTACTCAAAGCTTGTGTTATGGGTACTAGATGACTGATATATTTAAACATTATATACTTACATAGATAGATATTTTTTATTATATACATAGAAAACACCCAGACCAACGGAACAAATTTCTGCAGATCGTACACTAATTTGTTCCGAGGCGGGAATCGAACCCGCAACCTCTAGCGTCGCAGGTAGAGTAGAGAAAGGTAGAGTCAGAACTTTCGACTGGATGAACTGATGATGATATTTTTTTATTCGAAAGATTTGCTTCCTGTGTTGTCCCATTTAAGTAGTATGATTGTATTTTTCAGTGTGTTTGAAGTCGGTCTATTCATGCTGATCAAATCGATCAAAAAAACGTTGATTTTTGTCACAAAAACAAACATAGGCGAAATATAAAAAAATGTAGTTTGGTTAGGACAACAAAATCGTTCGTCACTCAGCTTTGTGCTGTAATAGTGTTTGGTGCATTCGAGTCTATATAGGTACAACGGTGGTCTTCCGTGACGCCGGAGTTTCATGATCTTATCAGTATTAAAAAACTGAAACAGCTTCACGACTTTGATCCCCAGGCACGGTAGATATCCCTTCAGATCTCCCAGTATCAAGTAGGTACTAATTCAAGATTCTTTGAGGATGTCTAAGGGGGGTAGTCAGAGGTACGTCCAAACATTACATTATTATTATTTATCCAGTATTATAAATATTGAATAAATAATAAATAAATATTGGTGGACTTTCCACACAGCACTATTTAGCCCCAAACTAAGCTTATGCTTGTAATATGGAAACCAGATAGCTGATATACTACTTATAATACTTTTTTTTTGTAAATACATACTTATAATATTATATTACATCAGATAGAGAAGAAACATTTATGTTCACCACACAAATGTTTGTTTACTGTGGGAATCGAACCCACGACCTACGGCGCAGAAGGCATGGCTACTACCAACTGAGCTACGTAGGCTGTCTATTATGATTTTACACAGCCGCAAAATAAAGTTTTTCGCTTTCGTTCAACATTTAAAGACGCACAAATACTGAGTTCACTTTACCCTAACACTGAAATTGAAGTTTACCATTTCTTTTCCACATTTTCACCCTAATTGGATAAGGGGATGCGTATGTTGGCACGGTGAATAATGTAGACACGGTTGGGTATTTTGTATTTTTTACTAGAACTTTAAATTTGGGTTTTATTTTTGCGTTGAAGGCGCGATTTCCATATACGAGGGGAAAATTGTGAACAGTTCTTTAAAAGTGGATATTTAAAACTATTCTTTGTATAAACTGCTGATGGAATAGGATGGCGGCCTCTTATGCGATCTGTGGGTTAATGTCATGCGTTTTAGTCAAAGGTAACTGCCATTGTGGGATACTTTGGATCCAATAAAATACAAATAACTCATTCACATGCCATAGCTTGTGATATAAAAACCAGATAGCTGGATATACACTTACAGACTTTTTTTTTGTAAATAATACTTATTATGTTGTGTAACACCCAGACAAAGAACAAACATCTACATCCATCACACAAATGTTTGCTTTCTGTGGGGATCGAACCCACGGCCCACAGCACAGAAGGCAGAGCTACTCCCAACTGTAATGTGAACCAAGCTAACTGATAACTACCTTTTTTTTGTATTAAACAACTATAATATTTACAAGTAAAAACCAAAAATAAATAATGCTGGACAATCCACACAGCACCATCTAGGCCCAAAGTAAGCTACTCAAAGCTTGTGTTATGGGTACTATAAATAACTGATATATTTAATACATTATAAAAAAAAAAAAAAAAAATAATGCTGGACAATTCACACAGCACCATCTAGCCCCAAAGTAAGCTACTCAAAGCTTGTGTTATGGGTACTAGATGACTGATATATTTAATACATTATATACTTACATAGATAGATATTTTTTATTATACATACAAACACCCAGACCAACGGAACAAATTTCTGCAGATCGTACACAAACATGATGGTTATATACTAACATTGATAGAAAAATAAATAAATAATGCTGGACAATCCACACAGCATCATCTAGCCCCAAAGTAAGCTACTCAAGCTTGTGTTATGGGTACTAGATGACTGATATCAGTCATCTAGTACCCATAACACAAGCAGCACATAAAATATATATTTTATACATTATATACTTACATAGATAGATATTTTTTATTATACATACAAACACCCAGACCAACGGAACAAATTTCTGCAGATCGTACACAAATTTGTGCCGAGGCGGGAATCGAACCCGCAACCTCTGCGTCGCAGGCGGACTCTCGCCCGCTGCGCCACTGAGGTCGTCACTGAGGCTGTCACTGAGGTAAGTGACCTATAGGTCTTTTTGTTTGTTTGTAATTATATTATTAAACCGAAATATTGTGTACACCTTAAAATATTATGTCCTTTAGGGTAGGCACTGACAACGCCCCTGGTGTTGTTGATGACTATAGGCGACGGTGACCGCTTACCAACAGGTGGGTCGTTAGCTTGTTATTTATCTTTTTCATAAAAAAAAAGTTTTATACATAACACTCTCACATTAAATATATCGAGCTTTTATCTCTTAATCTGCCGTCTTCAATAAAGCTTTCCATCTGATTGGTCGTAAAACGTGATTTCATTCGAATTTTCCTTGTTTCCACTGAAATAACACCAGTGTAATATTTCTAGTTATGTCCCAAAAGAGATCTACTTAATAATCCTAGTAATATGCATACATACATTTTATTTTATTTATACTCTATAATGTATTAAATATATCAGTCATCTAGTAGCATTACTCAAGCTTTGAGTAGCTTACTTTGGGGCTAGATGGTGCTGTGTGGATTGTCCAGCATATTATTATTATTAATTACAGGCATATGAGGCATAACATTATATGCCTCAAGTAAACAGGGCAGTGCATCACAGGGCATCCTATCGAGCGTAACTTGCGAGGCAATGCTTTGATATAGGTAATGGTTACTACTTGACATCAAGTGGAATATCTGATTGTTCTTGTCTGGTAAAACACGACAAATAACTACACGGATTTTAATAATTATATATTTTATTACGAGCAAGGTTATCAGCTAACTCCTGGTTTTTGAAAGCTCGATCAACACGATTCGGCCGTCAAGTCGCTTGCTATCTCTGTCTAATTTGAAGAAAAAGCTGAAATAGCAAGTGATTAGCCGATTAGCTTTGATCGAGCTTTCAGAAACGGGGGGTAAGTTTCCCAGCCACAGAATAAACTTTCCCACTTTCTATGCAAAAATTAAGAACCACAGACAAAAGAAATTAAGTATTCACTTCAAAATTCACAAAAAAAACTGTAATCTAATTTTGAATCCGAGCTGAAAGCAACGCTCAATTAACTTAAACGGAGGAAATAGTTTCAGGAGCTGTTAGCACTCGTTTCAGTATTTTCAGCATAGCCTGCGCGACCACCGCCTTTTTTTTAATTACATATAGGCAAAACGTTTGACCGCAATCTCACCTGATGGCAAGTGATGCAGTCTACGATGTGGCACGTTTACCTAGAAAATACCTGTTCACTCTTCTCTTGAAAGCATCCAAACTATAGGTATTTTTTTATTATTTACTAGCTGCGCCCCGCGGTTTCCTCCGCGTAGTTTTAAATCTCGGTATTCTCACGGGATAAAAAGTAGCCTAGATGCTAATCCAGACTATAATCTATATCTGTGCTCAATTTCATCAAGATCTATTCAGCTGTTCTGGCATGATAGAGTAACAAACATCCAAACTTTCCCAATTTATAATAGTGCCTATAATTTTCAAAATGCATGGGATAGATTTTTTTTTCAGATTTTTCACATGATGTTTACAATAAACCCTGTCGCTCCGTTTCGGCTTGACGTTGAGTTCTGGGACACCCTGTGTAAGGCTTCCAATGAGTACAACTCTTACAAAAAAAATCAAACAATTATGATACATTTCCTGTCCTTCGAGTTAAAAGCGAAAATTGAAAAACGGAAACGGAACAAAAACGGAACGGTAGTTATTGTTAAAAACCTTTAAAATAAAAATATTTCGTCATCATAATTAGTGAATATAATATTTAAATATCTTTTAGTATATCTATTTGTGATGAGGTTACATGTTTTCAGTCGCATTATAGTCGTTATAGGGTATAATATGTTCTGCGATCATAAAATAACAAATCCAGAAAATACCCAAGCAGTTCCAGTTTGTTACACAGGGTTTGAGGTTATGATTCCTAGGATGTTTCTGTGAGAGCGTTTACGAGCGTTCCGAATTGTTGACAGCTCTGAGCTGTCATAATCGCAATATCTAATTCGGAACGCCTGTGAGGTGATGTGAGCGCTGTGATCGATTATAGCCATTTTGGAATGCGGCCTTTATAATCTATGTCAAGTTTGAAGGATCGCAGGTACCCTTGTGGGTAGATTCCAAGGAATATAGTGTACTTGTATTCAAATTCCTTGGTAGATTCAATACTTTGAAAATAAAAAAACATAGGGTAGGTTTTTAGTCTAAGCTAGATCCATGCACGGTGTGTGCCACGAAATCTTTACAATAAAAAATTATAATCGCAAATCAACGTCTTTCTGTTCTAAACATCATCCGCAACATAGTGGTTTACTTCATCAGACGAGCCCATGGAGCTACACCAATCTTGAGTTTTGAAACAGCTTTAAATAATACAACTAAACTGCTGCCAAGGGCCCAGTACACCCACTTCCAAGATACTAAATTAAAATTTAAGTTTTAATGAATACCTAGCCTCTTTATGCGTTCGTTAGTTTCGTGGTTTTAATTACACATTCAACTGGCTGGGATATAATACTGTCTGAGTGCCTGTAGTGTAGCTCGGCCTTAACGTTCCGGTTTTGGGGAGCTTTAGGTTATACTGAAGTTGGAAAATAGGTTTTAGTTGAAGCTTTTTATCCAGCAGTAGGAAGGGAAAATATATTGCGCAGCATGTAGTTTTTGGTTAGTTTTAGATGATTGTCTATTCCCCGGTGTCTGAAACCTCGATCAACGCTAATCGGCTGTCAAGTCACTTGCTGTTTCAGCTTTTACTTCAAATTAGATAGAGATAGCAAGTGACTTGACAGCCGATTAGCTTTGATCTAGGTTTTAATTGTTGCCTCAAAAGAATTTATAAATTAATTTTTATAGAAAGTACAATAATAATTATCTTACAAGTTTTAAAACAACAACATTTTTTTAAGATAGTAGAGGTAAGTTTTATTATTATTTATCCTTTTATTTGCAAAAACGTTTAAAGGGTCAATAATATTTTATTAATTACGACATTTGCTTATTACTTTTTTTTTGTAGCTGCATGCCATTATGCTATAGTATACTATGGGCCTACCTACTTATTATAGTACCTATAGTCAAGTAGTACCTATTAATGAACTATTGTACCTACCTTATTTCTACATAGACATATCTACAATAGACATTTCTACATTTCTGCAGCGCCCTACAGGGTACATGTACTCGCTTATTAGCTACCTTAGACCTAAGCTATAATGTACATATGTACATGTTGGCAATAAATAAATCTAAATCATTGAAGAAAAGTACATACTTCTTGATTTCCAAAGAAATAAAAATGATCTAAACAAACAATTATCTAATTTGATTCCCTCTGAGCAAGCTTGCTTTAGTTTTAGTCTATGTGTGACTGACTTTATATCTATCAATATTTGTGCAAATTACTTACTAGTTGCGCCCCGCGGTTTCACCCGTGCAGATTGAAATCCCGGTATTCCCACGGGATAAATGTGTGTGGCCTATGTGCTATTCTAGACTATAATCTATCTCTCTGCCAAGTTTCATGCAGATCCGTTCTGCCATTCCGGCGTGAAAGAGTGACAAACATCCATCCATACTCACAAACCTTCGTGTTTATAATATAAGTAGGATTTTTGACTTTGTGTAACATTGCTTATCTAGGTAAAGAGCAACATGTCCTCGGGCGTTTCAATGTTTTATGCTAAATATCCTATGCATTTCAAACATAAAGTTAGTAATAAAACAAAATTTATTCACGTACATGTCATAATACCTGAATTTCCCGGATGTTATAGCAAACAATATTGCGTTCCGGTTTTATATTAAGGCGCAGACTACCGCTGATGCACTTCTCGCTCGCACATTTCAGCAAAAATAATAGTAGCTAATAGCTACATGAAGTTGGGAAAAATCGTAAACCAAGTTTTGAAGGAACGCATTACAAAGATACAGCAAAAATATCATTTCGATTTAAACGAGTTTGACGGGAATCAGCCCCCTAAAAACCATCATACCCGAAAGATGCTTGCTGAAAGATGAAGCTGTTATCATCTTACCACGTAGAATACCACTTACTTAAAAATAGATGGTTACCACTTAACATCAGGTGGGCCATCTGCTTGTTCATTGGCTGCTAGTATAAAATCCTAGCAAACTATAATAATACAGTTATCTATAAAACTGTAAAAATAGTAAATACATTGTTGTGTAAATTTGTATCTGTAGGATATGAATTCTCGGTAAACAATATCATTCGAATGCAATGCAGCTTCTATGCAAATTCAGAAATGTATGTATTCTCTTCTTTGTACTACAATATGGATTCAAAGATTTTAAAACGGCAGAATATGATATTCAACTTGATTGTGGATGCGTTTTCAGGTCTGATTTCCTATTATAAACAAGATTGGAAAGCGCCCCGCGGTTTCACCCGCGTAGTTTGAAATCCCGGCATTACCACGGGATAAAAAGTAGCCTATGTGCTATCCAAACTATAATCCAACAAATAACAAGGAATAGTTACATTTCTTCAAAAGTTACAGATTGAATTATTAAACGTTGTGCCACCTGTACTGGTGACAAATCTGAGTTTTTTATTGCCTAACAAAAGGTCGAAAAGGAAATAATCGTGCGAAGTTGATGTGAAAAACTCCCGACACGGTAAAAACAGTGTCGACAGGCTAAATAAAACAAAAACGGGAATTTCGTTCGAAAAAAGTATTTTGTAAGCATTCTTTGCGTGACTCGGAAAGTATGATATTGTAAGTAATTAAATTTTAGAATACCGGTATGTAATTTGTTCTTATACCTCCAGTTTGTAGCAGTTTCATTGACCGAGCGAGCAAAGCGTCTCAGTTTCCACATTGGCCAAAAATGCGTTTGTCCGGATGTCTGTCTGTCTGTCTGTCTGTCTGTCTGTTCTCCTCTACAGGTCGCATTTTTCAACCGATCTGGACGAAACTTGGTACACAGGTTATATGACTTATTAGATTTTTTTTGTCGTCGGGGATTTTTGATTGGAGGGGTACTTCCCCCAAAAAAAGGGCAAAAAGGGGGCTATTTGATATACTGGATATCTCCACCAAATGAGATCCGATTTCGATTATTCTTTTTTTATTTGAAAGGTAGTAACTATAAGTTGGTCTCATAAAAGTTTGGCAAAGATCTGATAAGGATCTTCAGCATGATGAACAGGATAGCTCATCAAACAATCGATGGTTTTCAATCAAATTTGAGAGAAACACAAAGGACCTCATTCTACACAAGATGATGCAAAAAAAATCAAAAAAATTACAAAACGGAAAATGCACTTGCACATTACATTCCTCTAATAGCACACTTTTAGTATGCTCGCGAGGTCTACAGCTCCCAGAGCCACTAGTATTTTTAAACTTGAATCACTTTGGATAAATGCATTTCTAAGAGTAAAAACATTGGCAAAGGTTTGTTGTAAAGTGTGTGATGCTAATATGCCTATATAAATGAAAGAGATGCGTTTCTCCAATATTGAGAGCCTTCACGTCTCAGTTGGTATTAGATCTGCCTTCTGTGTAGGTCGCGTTCGGCTGACAAATCACTTGCTATCTCTTATCTAATTCGAAGAAAAAGCAGAAATAGCAAGTGACTTGACAGCCGATTAGTGTTGATCGAGCTCTCAGAAACCGGGGGTTAGTATATTTTAATAGTGAGAAAAGTCTTTGATTTTCAGTAAAATTATATTATCAGGCCTATTGCCTGTCTACAAGTAAAAACCAATTTTGAATTTCTACAACAGCGTAAATGTCAAACTGTTTTGAATTATTCCACAGGGCGACGGTTGCTTGTTTGTTAGGGATGGGAAGTATAATATAATATTCTACTAATATTATAAACGTGAAAGTTTGTAAGTATGGATGGATGGACGGATGGATGTTTGTTACACTT
This sequence comes from Plemyria rubiginata, assembly GCA_963576535.1. Classification (NCBI taxonomy): domain Eukaryota; kingdom Metazoa; phylum Arthropoda; class Insecta; order Lepidoptera; family Geometridae; genus Plemyria; species Plemyria rubiginata. The sequence continues at coordinate 7,915,544 of OY754926.1, forward strand.
TCACGCCGGAACGGCTAAACGGATCTGAATGAAACTTGGCAGAGAGATACAATATAGTCTGGAATAACACATAGGTTACTTCTGGTCTCGTGGGAACACCGGGATTTAAAACTGCGCGGGTGAAACCGTGGGGCACAACTAGTAATCCATATTTTGTCGAAGTACATACAAGATACCAAAGACAAATTACCAAAAGATTTGCTTCTGTCAAAGTGTTGCTAACAATTTATGCTAAATTTGATGTAAAGATATTGAATTTCATTGGATTAAATCTTATCTAAATTAGATTTGACTCGTTTTATCACCACTACTACTACTAATTATTATTTAATGTAAAAATTATTACCCTATACAGTTTGATTTTAACTTAAATTAACTCAAAATTTACAAAAAACTCATCCGACTTTTAACTCCGTAATTTGATACAATTTCTTGTAAAACAATATAGTTAGTTAATATTTAACAGAGTAACAGTCATCTCTGGCGGCAGTTAAAACATCTGGGATTCAGTCTCTCGAGTCATTATTTAGCCGAACGCAGACGCAATGGATTCAAGTTGTTTGTTCTTATTGTCACAGATATTATTTAGCGAAGCGTTGTTAGTTTTTTTAACTGATCTCCAATCTGGCTCGATGGCCATTTAATGAAAGGACATCAAAGAAAATATATTCTTTTGGAATTTAACACGAGCGTTTTATTAATGTCTTGAGATGTGGTCGACCCGCGATGATTTTTATAAAACTAGCTGATGGAACAAACAGATGGCCCACTTGATGTTAAGTGGTAACCATCACCTATAACAAAGCATTGCCTCGTAAGTCACGCACGATAGGAACGTGCCCTACGATGCATTGCCCTGCGTCCATCAAGTTGAGGCATTCTGATGTTAACATCAGCCTCATGTGCCTGTAATTACACCGTATTAATGTTGAAATGGACTGACTGTAGGTCGCCTGGTTGCCACTTATTGATTCCTGGAAAATGCATATTGGCACTGTGTGAACCGTATCACGTAGGAAGATGGCAAAGCATTTGCTTTGAAAATTCAAGGACATGAGGCTTAACATCTTAATGCCTCAAACTTTATGCCTCAAGTTGACGGATACTCCATAGACTTGCAAAGGACTTTTAAGTTGGTACTAAGATGTCAACTGTGCCATAGAATCAGTCCCGTAATGCTCTTTCTGTGTTTTCTTTCCACCGACTTCCCATCGCCATCGACGCCATCTTTACCATTTCTAATATATTCGAGTGTATGTAGAGAATGTATGAGGTACTCTGAGCTAAATGATAGTGTTTGAAGCAGTTCTATATATTATGTTAATTTATTGTCTGTGTTCTTTTTATTCTTTATCTTTTTTGTCTGTATTCCATAGCGCATTGGTGTAACTGTAATGCTTTGTAATTATTGTCTAAATAAATAAATAAATAATACGTCTCAATGTAGCAATTAAATTAGCTCACAGATTTTTTAAACAAGGACCCATTTCTACCCACCTGAATCTACAATTTTTACAAAGAGTAACAAAGATCCATCCACCCATCCATACTTACAAACTTTATTTATTTATTTATTAAGGGCTTCCAGTGAGTGATACTCAATTCTTAAAAAATAATCAATGATGATTATTTTTTAAGAATTGATGATGATACATTTCCTGTGCTTACACCTTGAAGTTAGCCACAGCTGGCACAAGTGTTGGCTACGAGACAATATTGAAAAGATAAAATGATAAAAAGTCAACTTTCGCGTTTATAATATTAGTAGGATAGGATAGGATTATAATTTTGATACGTATGATATGGCGATATCTATAAAAATACTATAAACAATTTGGCTGGCTGGTATAAAATGCTGTCTAGCATTAAGCTCGCCTTTTGTACTCGGTTTTTAGTGCAATAAAGTATTAAATAAATAAATAAATAAACAATAATCAAGTCATTTCGAGAGAGCTACGCCAAGTAAATTCAGTCATTAATCTAGCCACAAAAAATAGAACAAAGCAGGCCACAGTCCCCCAGGGAACCTGAGAGAATGGAAAGTCTGTTCAACAGCGCTGTGTGCAGACTTAGATTTTGATTCTCGGTGGAGTTACTGAATTTTGAATGAGCTTAGCTTCATATTTATTATTATTTGCTAAAGGATTTCAGTGAGTTTCAAGTTACAAAATGACAAAAAAGTATAGGTGTTTGGATTGTTTCATATTTTTCTCTATAATTATATTTAATCTACACAACTCGTAGAGAAAGGTTTCATTAAGCTGTCAATGGGCTGATAGTTTTGCTTAGCAACAGAACTACCTGTCACATATTCACACTATTAGTGAAGCCACAGTTTCAACATAGTATCAGGCCATTGCGAAATATTCGTTCATAAATTCTGTCTCAACGTATCCCACTTTTCAGTGTTGCAGAAGTTGGTTTTGTTATGTATGACAGTTTTCAAGTCCATCACCGCTGTTAGAATACTAACCGGTATCCTCACGATGCGTTGGGTTAACTTAGAGATACAGATTATTATATAAATAAATATACGACAGTTGTTCGTATAAAGGTATTAGATAATATTCATCTTAAAAAGAGATAGGACACACCTCTTCTTCAATGAATACTTTCGTACGCTGGAAAAAACTTAAGGATGGACTAAAACTTTAGTTGTACAGATTCTCAGGTCCATCCACCTTTCCATTCACGAAAAAGTTAGGATATTCTCAAAGGGTTGTAACTTTGGCCCTCGGGGATCGTTAACAAAGTTTTCAGTCAGTTGTGAAAAACAGATTGCATCTCTTGAGGTTTTTTGTTGATAATTCATTTAGGTTTTGTTAGTATGTAATTCATAATTCATTGCGAAAATGGGTACAAGTTAATAATTACAATTTAATATTTTTAATAGTTCATACATATTCAGCTTTAACAGCATGTAATTTTTAAATATTTTTTTAAGATAGATATTGAAATTAAAAAGAAATAACAGATAAATTTGTTTGTCTTAGTAAAATTAAATTATCAAAGAGCTACAGTAATAGTTTCTTTTTAGTTTGTTTTACAAAAAACAAAATCATAGAAATTTTCGGATTAAAATTTCTTCCAGAAAACAGAGCCTCAGACTTTTAATGTTGTATTTTTACATAATTATTGCAAACTAACATTTTTCTTTTTTTTTCTTTTAGAATATAATTTATTACTTGATAGACAGACGACATGTAGAAAATCAGTTCAGTTTTTCTAATTTTGCAACCTTCATGGAGTGGCGAATGGTGGTTTATGAAAAAAAAACAGAAAGAAGCAACTTCACAATATTTATTCCCTACCGAGGAGGTATATAGAGATCACTAGAAGAACAGGCAATAACAAATGAATAAATATAATAAATGATAATAATGCTGGACAATCCACACTGCACCATCTAGCCCCAAAGTAAGCTATTCAAAGCTTGTGTTATAGGTACTAGATAACCTTATACATAGAAAACACCCTGACCAACGGAACAAATTTCTGCAGATCGTACAAAAATTTGTTCCAAGGCGGCAATCGAACTTGCAACCTCTTGCGTCGCAGGCGGACTCTCGCCCGCTGCGCCACTGAGGTCGTCTGAGGTTAATATTGGTGGGCTTTCCACACAGGACTATCTAACTCCAAACGAAGCCAAAGCTAAGGGAACCAGATAGCTGATAATACATAATAATATACAATTTTTTTGTAAATATATACAAACACCCATACTGAGAACAAACATCTATGTTCATCACACACATGTTGATTCTCGGTGGGAATCGAACCCACGACCTATGCCGCAGAAGGCATAGCTACTACCAACTGAGCTATGAAGGCTGTCAATAATCTTACGATAGTCAAAACATTCCGATTCAAAACAACTGAAATAAACTAAACATACGAGCTACATTCGAACATAACCGTGTAGTAAGTGGAGCACGATAGAATGATCGATTGTACCGCCATTGTTAGGACAGAATGCCGCGTCCTGTTACACCGTTATGTCACGGAATTCAAAGCTGAATGATGGCAGCTTTGTTATTCTCTTTTCATGTACTGCAGCTCAATTTATCATGAGCTTACAGTCGTATATTTTAGATAAACCTTTCTTTTTTAGATCCACTATTATACCACTAGTCAAGAGATATCCATGGCGGAAGGCCCTGAAGACCTTGTATTACAGGTTTTTTAAACCTCTCTCGAGCGCCAGTCCCTTGCAATGCTACAAGTCCTTGTGCAACACCACACTTTGCAAAGGAAAAATAAATACATTTTTTATTTGATTTAAAAAAAAAACCCTTTTGCAGGCACAGTAGAAATCCTCTCTGTATCTTATGGGATATAGAACGAGTCTAGTGATTAAAGTCTATATTTTACGGACTACCAAAAAGGAGCATCCTCCTCTATCTATGTTCGCCTGTGCATGTTTTTTTTTGTCTACATTATGTTCAACCGAATTAATAATATTTTTTAGATAATAATTATTTAATAATTATTTTTTTAGATAAACCTATAATTGTTTTAATCTTCTATTCTATCATCATTCCAGGCACAGTAGATAATTATCTACTATAATTCTGACGGGATATCTTCCTTGCCTAGGAATAAAAAACCTGCCCGAGATCAAATCCACAATGTTTTTAGAACTTTTTAGGCCAGCGTCCTCACGATGATTCTCCCGCTGTACACTCAATAACACCATGGTATTTTAGTAACTTGTAGATGTTTTTTTATTTATGCGACCTGTGGGCCAAAACCACTACCGAGTGGTGCCCTGACACAGCGAGGCGGACCGCGGCAAACCGCGCTTTAGATGGCGAGGCGCGCTGGACGCGTATGAGAGGGACTGGATATTATAAGCTCGTGATTGTAGTGACTGGCGGAAAAGGGGGGAAGTCTTTGCTCAACAATGGGACAGCATAGGCTAGAAGTAATAATAATAATAATAATAATAATGCTGGACAATCCACACAGCACTATCTAGCCCCAAAGTAAGCTATTCAAAGCTTGTGTTATGGGTACTAGATAACTGATATATTTAATACATTATATACTTACATAGATAGATATTTTTTATTATACATAGAAAACACCCAGACCATCGGAACAAATTTCTGCAGATCGTACACAAATTTGTCCCAAGGCGGGAATCGAACCCGCAACCTCTTGCGTCGCAGGCAGGCTCTCGCCCGCTGCGCCACAGAGGTCATCAAATAAAAAAAAAATCAATAGTAATTAATTTACTCACATCTTAGAAAGAAAGAAAGAAAATACTTTTATTTGGCATACACAACAAGAAAAGAAATACATAGGTACGGAACGGACAGGTTTCATTCATAAATTGAAACCCTTCCATCCCAATACCATCAAAGGTTCATTGCCGACTTTCTCCTATTACTTCAATACCAATTGTTACCGAGTCATAAAACACAATTTAACATTGTGTTCATATTATTGTATCGTATTGTACAGGCTCCTATCAAAGTAATAATAGATGAAAGAATCATCAATGAGCGTAAAAATAATAATGGAACGCAGATACGGTACGACGCGACATAATTATATTACTTTTCTTCTTTTTCTTACCTGTAAATTGGTATCTATTTAGCCTGCAAGTCGAGAAAACACACTAACGGCCACACCAACTTCTAACGTCAATTCCCATCATCGCAACAATTATTGCGATAATTCTTGCGTTACTCTCCACGTAGTGACCGCTTCAACGCAATAATTCTCGCGTTTGACCCTTTGATTTTACAACGGCCATGACATTGCCGTAAAATTCTCGCGGTAATCAACGAGGTGTCGTGGTCACACCAACGTTCAACGTCCATTACCGCGATAATTATTGCCATTTCTCAGTAGTCTGGCCAAATGGTGACAAATACACGAGGTACATAAAATTTAAACCACGAAAGTCTACTGCACGACGTATGTTAGAGAGTGTGTGGATCTTGCTGTTTTTGGGTTTATAAATAAATAAATAATGCTGGACAACCCACACAGCACTATCTAGCCCCAAAGTAAGCTATTCAAAGCTATATATAGTTTGGTTAATATATCGGTGGGATTGAACCCACGGTCTACGCAGAAGTCGAAGCTACTGTTTACCAGCTGAGCTGTGAAGCCTTTCTAATGACGTTACGGCAGATAAGGCCCGCCGCACCGCACCGTTTGTAAACCCCAAACCTTACCTATTTAATTCAAAAACCGTGAAACGAGCAAAGTCATACAACATTTTACAAAGAACTGGGTCTAAGCCAGAATGTTTCGTAAAAAACTCTTCTGAAATGCTTTTGACAAAAGGCCAATGTTGTGTTTGAACTGTGAAATTTATTTTAGGAGCACAATAGGCGTAATTTGAGCGAAAGAATTGAAAAAACTTCCCGAAATTCGATTGTGAAAATTGTGAATTAGCCGTAACATCCTGCTTTGCTTCAATGTTGAATAGGCTTCGCTTTTCAACGTTAGCGCACTCTGTGCAGTAGGTACGAGAAGAGACTCTTTTGTTAAATATCGATATTGTATGGGAACGATGTTTTTATTCGTAAGAACTGAATAGATTCACTCATAGATTCAGAGCATGTGATTTTGAAAACTCGATAAAAATATATCTTGCTTAGTTTTTCAGTAAAGCTCTTCGTGAAGGGGAATTACTATCACCATCCCTATGCCTCAAGTTGATGAACGCAAGGTAGTACATAGGTAGCGCGTAAGGCCCGATTTTATAGCGGGTAAGCAATAATGTTGCTTGTTCTATCGTAGTAGAAAAGAAAAAAATACAGTTTAAAGGTTGCAGTCTCTTTCTGACAAACATAAACACCCTTGTGTTTCCGTTTGTCACAAGGACGGCTATAACTTTAGGACTGTCCAATTTATACAACAGCAGAACGGACTATTATTGCATAGGCCTAGGCATGGGCCCCCCGACACATTCTCAGGAAGTATGATTTTGATGCTTCTCCATTTGCTAAATTTTTGTCATCTTATCAATGTCGTCAGTCTATCGGGTAGGAAGGCATCCTTCGTAATTGCCATTTGAGAACCGCTATTCGCCAGCGGTTGACAGGCATTTGAGCTTTAAGACCTGCCCATTGCCACTAAACTTGCTTATTCAGTCGGCTACCTTGGTTCTTCCACGGATTTCCTTATTTCTGATTCTATCCGCTAAGTATGAAACAAGTATTTTCACATAGATATAACTCGAAACAGGGTATCCTATTAATAATATTAATCCCAAAGCTCTCAACAATTACGAGCCTGGCAATAATGTCGGATCTAATTTGCCGCTAAGTGTAATCAAACTAGGATCCTTCGGGGCCCGAACACTTGTCTTTTGACAGACATAAGTCATTCTGACGCAAACTGTAGTATGCTTTAGCGTACTGTTTTAAGGTACAATATGGTTTATTTATGGAATCCTCACCAAGTTACCCAGTAGGGAATGTTAGATTTTTCCCCGAATTCTCGCTGTTTCGTTGGACAGTTGGTTACGTATATTTTCGAACTTTGAATTCTAGTGGTGCCTATCGCTCTCTTATAACTGATATCTCTTGCTCTAACTTTTGGGATGCTGTAGTTATCAAATGCCTGTTCTTTCTTCTAGATGAAGGAAAACATCGCAGGATATCACTGATTTATAAATCACTACATAGTATAAAACAAAGTCGCTTTATCTGTCCCTATGCCCTCTTGTCCCTTTGTATGCTTAAATCTTTAAAACTACGCAACGGATTTTGATGTGGTTTTTATAAATAGATATAGTGATTCAAGAGGAAGGTTTACATGTATAATACATGCATGATATGTGCACCCGTGCGAAGCAGGGGCGCGCGGGCGGTCGCTAGTTATTAATAAATAGTGTTGTGTTATTTTCAGTAGCTAAAATGGTACATTGAGTAATTATGCACAGAATATGCATTTTGAATATTGAAGTTGATAAACATGGGTATTTATGGCATTTTACCTTTTTTTATTTTCCCGACTTCGATATGCACTTGTAATTAGTTTTATGAAGATGTAAATTAATAATAATATTTACTTTAAAAGCTACAAAAGAAAATATTTTAAAATGCAGAACACGCTACATTATCCGGTTTCCTGGCAATATGCATTTCTGCATGCTGATGAAGCCGTGCAAATGTTTGTTCTTCCATAGAGGAATAATATTCTAGTTAAATTACTACAAAGTAACGGTAGGAACCAAGCCGTAAGTTTGTTGCCATTCTAGGCAATGGTCGCGTAGCGATTTTTTTTTTTTTTTTTTTTTTTTTTTTATACAACTAGCTGATGGAACAAGCAGATGGCCCACCTGATGTTAAGTGGTAACCATCACCTACAAACAAAACATTGTCCCGTAGGTCACGCACAATAGGAACGTGCCCTACGATGCACTGCCCTGCGTCCATCAACTTGAGGCATACAGATGTTAAACCTCATGTGCCTGTAATTACACCGGCGACCACACTCTTCAAACCGAAACACAGCGTTGCTGCTTGGCGGCAGAAAAAGGCGTGGTGGTAGTACTTCCCCGGACGAGCCCTTCACAAAGAGCTCTACTACTCTTTTAATTTTTTTGATTGCACCTAAATTAGTTTTTTAAGGCGTTGACAACACCTAATATTTCTCTCGCTCGCACGATTCGACATTTAGAAAGATATAAAATCAAAAATTCCTATTTTGAAAAATCGCAAACAATCATTTTGTGTGCAATCACATTGCGCATAGTTTGGTGAAAATTTCATTTCGATTAATGCAAGTTTTCCTACTCAAAAGTTTGCTTGAGTATGAAAACTAGAAAAGCAAACTTTTAAGCAGGAAAACTTGTATCGATCAAAATGTTTTTTTTTACAAAACTGTGCGCAGTACGAGTATGATTGCACACAAAATGGTTGTTTGCGATTTTTCGAAAATGGGTTTATCGATCGAGCGAGCGAAGCGAGCGAAGCGTCTCAGTTTCCACATTGGCCAAAAATGCGTTTTTCCGGATGTCTGTCTGTCTGTCTGTCTGTCTGTTCTCCTCTACAGGTCGCATTTTTTAACCGATCTGGACGAAACTTGGTACACAGGTTATATGACTTATTAGATTTTTTTTGTCGTCGGGGATTTTTAATTGGAGGGGTACTTCCCCCAAAAAAAGGGCAAAAAGGGGGCTATTTGATATACTGGATATCTCCACCAAATGAGATCCAATTTCGATTATTCTTTTTTTATTTGAAAGGTAGTAACTATAAGTTGGTCTCATAAAAGTTTGGCGAAGATCTGATAAGGATCTTCAGCATGATGAACGGGATAGCTCATCAAACAATCGATGGTTTTCAATCAAATTTGAGAGAAACACAAAAGACCTCATCCTACATAAGATGATGCAAAAAAAATCAAAAAGATCAAAAAAATCACAAAACGAAAAATGCACTTGCACATTACATTCCTCAAATAGCTCACTTTTAGTATGCTCGCGAGGTCTACAGCTCCCACTAGTATCTTTCAACAAGTCAAAACGTGCGAGCGAGAGTCACATTAGCTCTTGTCTTCGTCTTAAGATCGATAGGTAAGAGATAGTAATATATCGATTAATTTGACGACGGTGTTAAAGACTGGAATTTATGAAAAGCACAAAAATGTATGAACTGTTTAACCGACAGTTCATACCTGAAGTGCTGCATAAGATTTCGCCTCTAAAATTATTAGCAATCAACGCTTTCATTAAGCATGAAAAATAAATGTCAATTTCCGAAACTTTCGTTTTGGACGTGAAAATTATATCTTGGTACAAGAACTGCTATGTAAATTGTACAAGAATTCATCCACGGCTTTGTTTCGGAATTTGGATAAAAAATTATGCGAATTCATCATATATCAAACTTTGTTAGAAGTTTCATCCGAATCTTTTATTCAGTCTAAAGTATTGACAAATTGATAATTAAATATACTAAAGCGAATCGAGCAAGTTTACAATCATCTATCGTTCGTGCCTCATGAGGCATTGCTTTGCCAGTATTTTTTTACTGATTTCTGGTCCGTTATAGAATATTGTACTCGCTTAGTTATTTCATCATCTTCATAAAGCACAGTCAAGTACTATAATTGATTCTGTGTTTCAACTATTGCTATTCAAAGCGAATTCTATACTCTGATTGAGACCACTGTATTCCGTAGATATCGGACTCGCTACATTCATTAATCATTTTGAGTTTTGCTTTTATGTTCCATTGGCGTAAGAAATCTAGGTAAGATTCAATTAAACGTCTGCTGAAAGATAGAATTTATCTCACAGCAGACTTTTTTATTTTGGTTTCATATTATTCAATTATATAGAATCTCTTCAGTTCTTCTTAAATGATGGTAAAAGCTACGAGTTTGTTTGATAATAATAACGTTTTACAACAACCCCTTTCTTATTAACGACCTCAGTGTATAATATAGTTACAAACAAACAAAAAGACCTATAGGTCACTTACCTCAGTGACAGCCTCAGTGACGACCTCAGTGGCGCAGCGCGCGAGAGTCCACCTGCGACGCAAGAGGTTGCGGGTTCGATTCCCGCCTCGGAAGAAATTTGTGTACGATCTGCAGAAATTTGTTCCGTTGGTCTGGGTGTTTTATAAGTATAATAAAACATATATATATATGTAAGTATATAATGCATTAAATATATCAGTTATCTCAGTGATCTCAGTCATAACACAAGCTTTGAATAGCTTACTTTGGGGCTAGATAGTGCTGTGTGGATTGTCCAGCATTATTTATTTATTAAAGTACGACCGCTCACTCTGGCCCGATTTTTCGAACTTCAAAATTGTACAACACTTTTCAAACAAGCCATATTTATAACTATTAAAGGTGCATTTCGTATTTTCACTAACGATGCTCGTTTTTGCACACTCAGCTGCATTCGATGTTTTAATATTCAATCTTGCATCCGTTCACGCGATATTAGTTAATTTTGCTCTGTAAATAAGGATGAAATTGCATTGCACACAGACGAATTTCTAATTTAAACTAACAAATGGATCGGAAACGCCCCAACGTGGTAGGAAGGAAGCTTCAAATGTTATGCAACTTTGATTACGGTTAAAACAACGTTATATCATGTATATAACAATATATCATGACAATGTATATACATTGTCATGATATATTGGGTGATAAATGACATTTTATGTATTTATTTACAAAAAAGTATTATACGTACCATAATCAGCTATCCTGCAGTGCAAGTACCGTTCTTATCGATCGCTTAATTGACATTTAGAACGTCAAAATTCGTTAGAAATGGTTTTATCCATTGTTGAAAACATTTTTAACGATTTTTTGACGATTCTAAATGTCAATTAAGCGATAGGCTTCGAATACGAAGCCGCGATGGGTGGACGACGTCATAAAGGAACACCTGAAGCATGACGCACAGGATGGAGGCAAAACGTGGAGGTTTATACACAGCAGCGGGTGATACCGTGCTGAGATGATGATGATGGTTAAAGACGATGAATACTCGTAGGCAACTTCTCGCTTGCTCATTACAACATTGACGATTACTGAAAACTCATAATTTAAATGAAAATAATTAAAGTTTGCAATTAATAAATTAACAAGTCGCGCACGTGGAAAGAAAACGAGTAAAACATCCTTTTGTATTTCCTGCCTTTTTTATAAAAATCACATTTTTATGCATGATGTAGCTATCTATTTTATTTCTTTTTTCTTTTAAATAAGAGAGGTTCTCAGTCGCATTTTTCTACGTAACAAACATCTTCGCCACATTTCAAACGAAATTCAAAACGTGTCCCAAATTACGCCCTACGAAATGTCGTAGACCGAAAAATACAGGTTCATTCAAAAGTCCAATGGGAATATTGAATCGGATATCGGCAGGAAATCTCATATTTATGCAAAGTGCAAAGTCGTTGCAACGATGTCGCTATATTTGCTTATTGAAAACTTCATACCGAGAATATGGAAAGATTGGACTTTGAACTTTTGATTTTGGGAACAAGACCTTAAGTTAGTAGACATAAAGTTTAATTAAATTTGTAGAATATTTTTTTAATAATTACTTTATACACCAACATAGGTACATCATTGCTCTACTATTTGTAGATAGATACATATCTATCTGCATTAGTAGAGCAAAAGCTTTTTTGGGGTATTTTTTCCTACTTTTATAGATAAAAAAAAACTTTATTGCACACTTTTTTTACACTTATAACATAGGTACTCGTATTAGGACACATAACATATTAGGACTTGATCTAAAAATGTTTTTCATAAACTTTAAAAAATTCTTGCTGCATTCGCTGATATTTGGAATCTAGCTTCCGATGGTTCTTTATCAACCTAGTTATTCGTTACATATCAGGAAAAATTTGAGTGATGTCTAGGAAATTTCTATCGCACAATTTATCAATAATAGTGTGACTGGTTGTAGTCATGTCTGTTTCTGCCGCCAAGCAGCGTTTATTTGATTCGGTAATGTTGTAGCTGCCGGTGAAAACCAGACACATGAGCCTTATTATGCAGATGTTAACTCTTGGCGTACGCTTTGAATTGAACTCGGGGTTTGAAAACATTTTGTCCTACCCCACTTCTGTGTTTTCTGAAGCGTGAAATTACCGATGCCTTATTCTAAAAATTTCAAGCTAAAAACGTTTTTATACACGACGAAATCCTCAAAACCATTTAACCTCTCAATCAACTTTCGACGTTCGATTGCTGAATGAAATCGGATTTGTAAAAAAAGTTGAACAACAATGGTTTTTCTTTTTTTTTTAAACAAACAAACGGCATTAAACTACACGCTGTACGTAAAGTTTGGACAGATTGAACGAGAAAACGTCGCTCAAACTAAAACCTAACGATACGAAAAAAAATGTTTTCTTCGCGCCAGTCAAGTCAAGTGACAGCTTGACTTGACTGACGCGATAAAGGAAGTTAGTAAACTGACGAGAGTCAACTTCTCTGTTCTACGAGTAATGTTTGTTTAAAACATTAACACGTAACGGGATATACAGCACGTACTACCGTATGATACTATAATATTTTTCCTTTTTTATGTTAACGTATATTTTAATTAAACGTCTAGAACCCTGTATCAAACAGAATAAAAAGAACAAAACTTTATGCATATTTTAATGTGAAAAAAGTAATTTTTTTTATTGTGTCCAAACGTTTTCACGTCAAAGCTTGACCACTATTTTGTGAAACGGTTCACAAAACTACCCTCACCGCAACATTGTTTCAAATTCCAACCACTTTTGGAATCTATGACGAAACTGTAGTCGAACAATGTCCAACTTTCCTGAATATTGTATTTATTGAAACCGTTACATCGAAAAATTTATGTGCGCAATGCCAGTGCTCTTAAACGGTGAAGGAAAACATCGTGAGGAAACCAGTTAGTATTCTAACAGCGGCGATGGGCTTGCAACCTGTCACGTATGGAATACTAACTACTGCAAAATGTGGGTATATGTGCCAAATGTAATATTTGGACATACCTCTGACTACCCCCCTTAGACATCCTCAAAGAATCTTGAATTAGTACCTACTTGATACTGGGAGATCTGAAGGGATATCTACCGTGCCTGGGGATCAAAGTCGTGAAGCTGTTTCAGTTACATATGTGGCTATTGTTTAATTAGTTATCTTTTGTCAGTAATTTAGTTCCCTTATCATCAGCGTGAAGAAGGCCACCGGTGCAGCGGTGGTACATGGAAAAATAAAAATGAAGTTAAATGATGTACAATGAGTGTGGTCGCCGGTGTAATTACAGGCACATGAGGCTTAACATCTGTATGCCTCAAGTTGATGGACGCAGGGCAGTGCATCGTAGGGCACATTCCTATTGTGCGTGACCTACGGGGCAATGTTTTGTTTATAGGTGATGGTTACCACTTAACATCAGGTGGGCCATCTGCTTGTTCCATCAGCTAGTTGTAAAAAAAAAAAAAATCGGAAAGAACGATTTTGAGCCCTCACCATCATAGATAGGTAGATATTTAGGAACAATGTCGTCAGTCCCAATGGGTAACCTTTATTTTTGTTATCTATTGAAAATTAATTCCGATTTGACTATCGCTTGTTGATAATATTAGGAATAGAGGAGTAAGCAAAATACCATACATAATAACATGATTTTTGGTGCTTTGTGCATTATATTTTCACTGAGTTCCTTGTGACTGTGACGTAGCCATAAAAATACTAAAAATAAAATGAACGAATGAATTTTGCACACTCATTTACAAAAGATGCATGAGCCCAAAAATTATACAAGATAATATTCAGCAGTAGGTAAATGTAGTTGAAAAAGTATAACGCTTTCAGTAGCCTATTAAAAGTCCTCAAAGCAGTACTCAGAATTAACAACTATTTAATCCAAAAGAAAGCACTTTTGCGAATTACCATAAATAAATTAACGAGCGAATTTCAAGGTAAGTCCGTGCGCGGAATACGTTATGTTTTCGGAACGGAAAAACTATTTTGCTGTACTAATTGAAGACTGAAGAAGGTAGTTCGGACTCGAATATTAATTGAGCGTAGTATTTTACGCTAGAATATTGAAATTGTATCGTATAAGAGGCCGTATTTTAGATAAAAAGCTATTGCTACTATTTACTATTATTATTACTACTATTAAACCAGCAACGCTGCTAGGCAGTAAGAGGCACGGTGTTAGTACTTTACACATCAGTACATACTCGACAAGCTCCACTACACTTATAAGGAAAAAAATATTAATTGAAACAAATCATAATATAGCCGGCAGTTTTACGCGACCGATCAAGCCTGGCTTCTACCCTGATGAGTAACAAAATAGTATAATATTATCTGATTTTGCATCAGAATAAACCTAATTAGGTTAGATTACAAACAAGTCTGAATTAATACAACCTCAAATGAATAATTTCATGCCAACACAATATTATTACTCCTATGAATAATGCCCCAAAGCAGTGCATAGCAGATTTACCTAAAACAAACTGAAATCACTAAATATTTCACAGCGGTCTGTGAATGCCACAAATGATGATAATGAGCCCACAATTGCAGAGCCAAATTTATATCACATAACACATTGTACTTTATGCTAGCACTTCCAATAGGATTTTAGTTAACTGCAGGGGCCTTATTGTCTAACTTGAAGCCTATTACCATGGCATTATTCTGGGTTTCAAGTGTCAAACTTTCGGTACTACATATCAAGTTTATCTGTGTCATTACGATACTACATATTCCCTCATCAGCAGGTTGATCATGATCACGTAACTTTTGTTGCATTCAAAATCCGGTTGCCATGTCAATTTTGGCAGTTTTGCGATCGCAAACAAACAAAATTTACGTGATCAACCTACTGTTCCGATTACAATTACCAGAGAGTTAGTTAGACAATGAAAAAAAATAATAATAATGCTGCACAATCCACACAGCACTATCTTGCCCCAAAGTAAGCTATTCAAAGCTTGTGTTATGGGTACTAGATAACTGATATATTTAATACATTATATACTTACATAGATAGATATTTTTTATTATACAAATAAAACACCCAGACCATCAGAACAAATTTCTGCAGATCGTACACAAATTTGTTCCACGGCGGGAATCGAACCCGCAACCTCTTGCGTCGCAGGCAGGCTCTCGCCCGCTGCGCCACAGAGGTCGTTTACACTAATTAGGGTGCTGGTTGCAGACCTGATTCCATGGACTATCATAAAATTGTATTTTTTTTATACACTCAATAGTCAACTGGCCAAGGCTTAATACCGGGTCTTCTCATTTTTTTCTGGGCTTCTTATAGAGGCGATGCGTGACCCGAGAGCTGGTGGCTAGGCTGAGTGCATTGCCGTTTGGCGTTTCAATGCAGCCAGTGACTTAGTGAGGCATCCAATCGGCACTGACTTGGATCTATGTTGAGCTACCAATCTCTAGATTGTACAACGGTAAAGAGTAATAAAGCTTCTATGTGAAGGGCTCGTCCGGGGAAGTACGACCACTACGCCTTTTTTTGCCACCAAGCAGCAACGCTATGTTTCGGTTTGAAGAGTGTCGTCGCCGGCACATGAGGCTTACCATCTGTATGCCTTAAGTTGATGCACGCAGGGCAGTGCATCTTAGGGCACGTTCCTATCGTGTGTGACTTACGATGCAATGCGTTGTATATAGATGATGGTAACCTCTAGTAGACCATCTGCCTGTTGTTAGCTTAGTTGTATAAAAAAAATGGTCTGCAGATAGCGCAAATTATTACGTTTATTTTGTAAATACTGTATTGCAAAATGTTCTCTCTGCTTGGTCGTTGCACTCTTGACAGAGTGGTCGTGGTCGTCATATCGGGATAGTGGCTCGCTCGATTCTTCACCACTCCTCTCGCACCGCTGCTCTCCTGGCGCATTTGTTGGGAGGCACATCAATGGCTGCCTTAATTTGGTTCGTCCATCTCATGGGTGATCTGCAGCGCGTTCTTTTGGCCTCAAACTGCAAAATGTTGGTACGTGCCAAATGTAATATTTGGACGTACCTCTGACAAACTGCATTTGACTTTCACAATATACTTTATCTACTCTCATGTCATAAAATTCGAATTATAAACGTCAAAACGAATTCATATTGATATACTTTAGAGAAACGCAATACCGTAACCAAATTAAAAAAATTAATTATGATACAGCTCCTCATGCAAAGATAGTTGTATAAAATAACTTTTTTACCATAACGATACAGTTCTTTTTCTTTTTGGAAAAGGCAAGGGTCTTGAAACCGTACAGCCAAAGAGTTTGATAGTCTGTGGCGACGGCGCCGGCGCGGCGCGGCGCGGCGGCGCGGCGCAGCGCGCGCATGCGCTGTTATACGGTTGGTTTGGCGCCAATTGATACGTTTTGTTTCAGTCAACTGGATTTCTTACTAACTTTGATATTTTATTTTTTAGGTTCAACCCTAATGTAGGAGAGTAGATAAAGTAGTGTATGAAACTGCACATAAGTAGGTATTAAAACTCTCGTGGGATACTATTAAAAACCTCGCCTACGGCTCGGCTTTTAAACACCCCCTCGAGTTTTAATACCTCTCATTATGCAACATTTTCATAAACTACTATTAAAGTAGTAGTTGGTATTTAAAATATGAGAAGATTATTGATCTCTCTCAACCTGCCACTATATCAATATACTATTCACAAAAAACGTTAGGTAGTAAGAACTTTCTACAAAGAGATCATAACAGATATTTACCGTGACTACGTTTTAAAGTCGTGAAGCTATTTAATTTGAAAGCTGAACTACAAGAAATACTCACATTTCTTGTAGGTACTTTACGAAGTTGGAGACTTACAAAGACGAAATATATTCCGAGAATGTCCTTTAGTTCTCAGACTAGTCTTTAGTCCGTTAGTTCGACTGCATGTCAATTACTCTAACCGTTATATTTTATAACTTAAATACCAACCTAACTGCATCACTACTCGTATAAAAATCAGGAAGATATCTCAGAGGTTCCAGAAAATCTTTTAATTTATTATTAAAAACGTAGCTTCATTTTATTAAAAGGGAAATGGCATTTTCTGTAAATAAAACTAAAGGGGTTCAAAAACGACAAGGATCCCAACGGTACGCGTCCGTCGGTTCAATAAAGTAAATACAATAAGTATATAAGTATTTTTATGTAAATAGTATTATTAAAGCAACTATATGAATGAGTACCATAACAAATAGTACTTACATTTTTTTATAAAACAACCAGATAGTAAATTATTTGACGACCTCTGTGGCGCAGCGGGCGAGAGCCTGCCTGCGACGCGTACGATTTGCAGAAATTTGTTCCGATGGTCTGGGTGTTTTCTATGTATAATAAAAAATATCTATCTATGTAAGTATATAATGTTTTAAATATATCAGTTATCTAGTACCCATAACACAAGCTTTGAATAGCTTACTTTGGGGCTAGATAGTGCTGTGTGGATTGTCCAGCATTATTTATTTATTTATTTTTTTATTTATTTTATTAGATCATCACACAAATGTTGGACAGCCAACATAGCTCAGTTGGTAGTAGCTCTGCCTTCTGTGTCGTAGGACGTGGATTCCATTCCCACCGTGAACAAACATTGTGATGAAAAAAGATGTTTGTTCTCTGTCTGCGTGTTCTATAATACGAGTATTACAGGTTTGTATTTACAAAAAAAGTATATAGGCAGCAGCTATCTGATTCCCATACCACAAGCTTAGGCTTAGGCTAGATGGTGCTGTGTGGAAAGTCCACCAATATTTTATTTATTTAAATATTTATTTATGTGTCCGGTGGAGATTGAACTCACGGCTTACAATGCAAAAGGCAGACCTACTAACAACAGAGATATGAGATTCGTCAATATGCTTTTCAAAAGCTACTATAAAATTCTCCGTGTACCTACACCTACGCTACAAAGATCTCAGCGAGCTTTTGTAATTGGTTCCGTCACAGAATGTCCCGTCAAAGCTTAGGCTTTTAGTTCGAGAGTCGAAATACTAATGAAAGGCCCTGAAACCGGACTTTTCTAGAAAATGGACCTTTTTCACTTATGTGCATCTTAATAGTACTTTCGTAGGCAGGATTCTGTGTAACGGGAAAAGTATTTTAATACTTGTTCCCGCCTATGGCTTCGCTCGCGTATTAGTCGGTATTACTGAAACTGAACAGCTTCAAGACTTTATTCCACAGGCATGCACGGTAGATGATCTCTTATTACTAATTTATATATGTTTATAATTGAAATTTTTAATAAATGAATAATTGAAGATTCTATGAGCATAGCAATTTTACTTTCTTTCCCTCTTATTCATAATCCTTGCCATTTTATAGCGGCTGAATAGAGTATTCTTGTCACTGTCACTTTCATGCCAACGAAAAGAGTCAGCAACAGACTTGTCGGTCTGATAAGTTGTTGGCGCGCTCAAAGACCATTAAGAATAAGGGCCTTTGATTATAGTAGTGCAAAAACAAACGCTCAGCGATCAGTCAAAATGCACGATGTACCATTATTTAAATCGGGTCGCGACTCGTGGTCCCACTAATTCGACCCACTGGTGGGACAGTGTGTCGATTTAATTCATGATTGATTATTGTTTTACTGTTAGAAATATTGCAAGACAGAGGTTGTGACAGAAGTAATTGCATTTAGGCTGGTTGCAAACCGGGCGATAACTGATTGAAATATAGCCGATCTTTCCTTCATGACATTTCCCATTTACATTCCTTTTACTTACATAAATAATTCATGTTTATTATTGTTGTCATGTGGAATCTGTGTGCCTTATTGCAACACGGATGTTTCCTTACCAAAGTAATAATCGCTTGATCTCGGCACTCCAAACGATTCGCATTACTTATAGTACTGTATTTCGTATGATGGGAATGATAATACGCTGCTTACTATGCATGGGCTGGGTCTCTGGCGTTGTTGTCAGTAGATTTGTGTTCATTTTGTACCTACTCATGCCCATTTAAAGCGCGACGTTGTATCGTGGGGCCCAATTGGTGTCCAATATTTTCACTGGGTGGTTGGATAGCCACCGTCCAAAATATTAGTTTCGTATTAAATTCATAATCATGCCATATTGTTTTAATTTTTTATTAATAGGTTCACAAACCAGATATTACAACAAAATTTTATAAAAAGCAAACATCTTAAAACAAATTGGCTAAACGGTCTTCTAGATTCAAATACTGCATGCATTATTTTATTGCTCACTTACGTAAATACATAAGAATAATGAAAATGGATTATTTAGAAAGATTTACTCTATAGGCGAGATACTCAACATTGGTAATCAATTGGCAGCTGTTACCTAAGAACAAGCAACAGCAATAGCGAAAGCAGTAGGCATAAACAGAGTTTTGATTCAAATTTTCTGTCAGAACAAAATAACAAAAATAACTTATTTTGACAGAACGATAATCGGCAGTATTTTTATTGTCATTTATTTTTTATTATTAATGTTGTGTTGTTCTTATTATTAATGTTCTTCGATAGTACCTCATTCTTTATTTAAGTGGCAGTAACATCCATCAAAACGTAATCCAATAAAACTGATTTGAAACAAATAAATGGATACCATTCCATCTTTAAAATAGAGATTGGGCCCGGAGCTTATTAATTTAAAAATGCAATTAAAATTAAAATCGCATTGAGAACCGAATGAACGCTCCGAAGCAAATTACTCTGTATTTTGCACGTCGCGTCCGCTTGATTGCTGTTGGTTTTGCATTGGCCCTTAATGAGATAGTGACATCGAAACTACAACAAATTACGTAGAACGATTTGGATACCTACTGTTCTGTGTCAGGGATTTTACGATTTCGATGTATTAAGTATGAAAAACAGTTAAGATGTTTTTTTCTAGATTTATGTGTTAAATCTATGGTAAATTATAAAGGTTAACAGTTGAGAAATATATTTCTACCCACTTCAATAAAAGGTGGAGGCTAGGCGTGGAGGTTCTCAACTCCGCTGTTTATTTTAGATTTTTTTTAATGATTTTTATCTCAATACTTTTTACTGGGTGGTCGATTTTGATGAATATTTTTTATCGAAAGTGGTAGGTACTTGTCATGTGGTCCCATTTAAATTTGAATCAGATTATGACGAGTAGTTTTTGAGTAATAGTGGTATGAGTGTATTATCCTGTGTATATTTTATTTATTTTTAGAAGGTTTTTTATTGCTTTTAGTTATTTTATGAGACAGAGTGATGGAACAAACGAAACTTAAGCAATTCAACCTCATGTTGAGTTAAACGTAATGATTTGGGCTTTGCTTTTTGAGCGAAAAGCAAAAACACAGCGTCAATTTATAATCAAAACATAGAAAACCTAAAAAAACACAAAATGTCAGTGTTTTCATTCGGAAAACAAACCTATAGCTGTTAATTTTAAAATCGTTTTGCAAAGTAAACCGAATTACGAATTCGACGCTTTCTTATTGAAACATTGCGAATCCTAAACAAACAGGATAAGAACGTCCACACGTTCGGCAGCCTTCTGAAAATCGTGCTTGGCCTTTTTATCTGTTTTACAACTTTCTGATGGAACCAGCAGATAGCCGTACTAAGTGGTACCCATCATCTAATACTAGAACACACTGTTACGCTCGATAAGAACGTGTCCTACGATTAGCTTTCGTCCACCATCTTTAGGCAGGCAGAGTAGCTATCAAACAAATCCAATGTGCCAAGTGTATTCTATCCGCAGCGTGCTACTGGGGTGGTTATGATTCAACTTCACCCATGACCGGCCAAGTCAAACTTCGTGGAAGCAGCCTGGCAGGTTTCACGCCAATTTGCGTACCAACGACGTGGCTAAGCAGCTGATTTACTCCACGCGAATCTTTCACGCAAGTTATCCTGAACAAAAAGTATAATTTATATTAGGCTCCTGATATTATAGCCTACTTCCTTGAAAATAACAAAAGTTACGGCAAAACACACGTGTGTGTATTGTATACACACGCAAATAAATACACGAATTCAATATCCTTGTTGCTTTTTTTATTATCGGTTGACATCAAAATGTATAATTTACTAGTTGCGCCCCGCGGTTTCACTCACGCAGATTTAAATCCCGGTATTCCCATGGGATTAAAAGTATCCTATGTGATATTCCAGACTATAATCTAAATCTCTGCCAAGTTTCATTCAGATCCGTTCAGCCTTTAAGGCGTGAAAGAGTAACAAACACCTGTCCATCCATCTTAGAAACTTTCGCGTTTATAATAGCAGTAGGATATCGCAAATGTTATGCATGCCTGTAAATTTATCAATGAACCCTGAACACCATGCTTATATGAATGTCGTTGGAGCCGTTTCTTAGATTTAGATAAAAGTAAAATAAATCTACTAGAATTGCTCGTCTAAAGGTATGATGTAGGTTTCATTTTTTTATACTTCACTACATAGTATAAAACAAAGTCGCTTTCTCTGTCCCTATATCCCTATGTCCCCATGTCTTAAGTTAAGTCCTTAAGTATGCTTAAATCTTTAAAACCACGCAACGGATTTTGATGCAGTTTTTTATAATAGATTGATTCAAGAGTAAGGTTTATAGGTATGTATAATACATGCATGATATATGCACCCGTGCGAAGCAGGGGCGCGCGGGCGGGTCGCTAGTAGTAAATAAATAAAAAATGATTATTTTGTGTAATAAAAAATTATTAAAATTATTGACAGTAAAATGATTTTACTGTCTTCCTTAAAATAGTAACCCAGCTGTAATTGAAGACTGTGGTTAGAACGCAAAGTTGTGTTGCCCAGACGATCAGTCAATCTGCGTGGTGCGTTCCGCTCTGTTTCTCGTAAGCAAAGTTTACAAGGAATTTTCATCGTTTAAACGAAAGTTGGACAAGCCTTTTAGGTTAATCACGTTTGGATGTTGTATATAGTAGAAGGAAGTAATTAATTATTGTTGTACGAACAGTGAGCTAAGTAATTCCATTTAAATAATTAGTCTATCGAAAACTTGGCTCTTTCTCGTAATTTAAAATGGTAACAAAAATAAAACATGTTATTTCTTCTTCAGGCATGTTTAAAAGGCGTACAAAAAACATCCTAGTATTTTATTTAAAAAAATAGGATAATGGACTAGTCTGAAATTAAATACTATGAAATGTGAAGCCCCTTTGACATTTGTTTATTGAACCAAGGAATTTAGATGGAACAGTCACCACTCTAAATAATAAAGAAGCAGTAGATAAAAGGGACAAAAATTGTGAAATAAAAACAATTATATTACTTTAATGCAAAACACTGACGGAATACTGTAACGTAACAACAAAACTTAAAATTTTTCTGAATACAAACTAAATTGTGATTTCATGTGTAAATAATTTTGAATTTGTTGATTTTATCAAAAAACTGTTCTGTAGAGTGAACTACCGAACAAAAAAAAATACAATCATCATTATTACAAAAAAATACGTGATAAAAAACTTACAGTCGAATTGAAAACTTCCTCCTTTTCTGAAGACGGTTAAAAAATAAGTTTGACTGGACTAATACTATAGAGAACCCAATCAATAGCTGTCAACACCAGAAGGCAACTTTTCCAAAATAATATTGTATAGTATCCCTAAAATTTTCGTCAAGTCTACACAAACAAAGTCCTTTCAAAAAAAGATAGACCAACGCTTATAATTTTTCCATTTCATCCAAAATCTTTCACGCGTCAAATACGCATCTCCTAAAGCTTTTAAAGGGCCCATAAATATTTATTTTCCACAAAATTAGACATTACCATTCAATTATTAAGAGCCCCACTCATTATTACACCAAAATGATGCTGGCGGTTTTTGCATTATTCATAAGTTGCCTTATCAAACTGACTAGGTCATGCCTCATCATTTTTATTAGGTAATATACCAAAAACTATTTCAAGCATCTAGAAGTGAATTTCTCATGTTAGTCTAGCCTTTTTTTATTCAACTTAAACTAAATATACCAATTTCTATAACCTAAATATGTATGGATGCGCTCTCAAAATAATGGAGTAATTTAGTAGAAATTGTTTCATTCATCATCTCAAAGTAACGCAAGAGTAACCGCTATGTCTTATACAATTTAATATTTTTTTTTGTAAAACCGACTATACACAGCGCAGTAGGCAGAACTGCATCCAACAAAAATAGCATTATTTATCGCAAAAGCCAAACGAGACATCACCTAACAAAAAAGTTTGTATGTTTCGGTTTGAAGGCAGGCGTGAGGCTTAAAACATGTATGCATCATGTTAATGCAAGCTAGGTGGTGCATCTTAGGCACGCGCCTATCGTGCGCGACCTACGAGGTGTGCTTACAACTTATCATCGGTCAGGCCAACTGCTTTTTTCAAGCAAGTAGAATAAAAAAACAATATCGAGTTATATGTACGTAGCATCATCTAGCAGAATAATATGTTGCGTTCTTATAAATTCCATAATTGTTAGGATGTATTCTGTAGATTCGTAAGATAATTCAGTCAGTTATTCTTCTGTATTCTTTTTTTTATACAACCAGCTGATGGAACAAGCAGATGGCCCATCTGATGTTAAGTGGTAACCATCGCCTATAACAAAGCATTGCTTCGTAAGTCACGCACGACAGGAACGTGCCTTACGATGCCCTGCTCTGCGTCCGTCAACTTGAGGAATACAGATGTTAAGCCTCATGTGCCTGTAATTACACCGGCGACCACACTCTTCAAAACCGAAACGCAGCGATGCTGCTTGGCGGCAGAAAATTCTGTTTCTATAGCGTTGTTATTTATTCGCCGGCCCTTCAATATAAAAACCAGTGAAGTGTGAATATGGATCGCGCGCCTGGGATCTTCACCCGCATACTTTCATACCCAATGATTTTCATAGTATATTAAACGAATCAGATACTGAGCCTCACCAAAACCAAGCTTGGTCTACTTCATGAGTTGTTTCAAAACGGGAGACTTTGCATCTTCTTCTTTGTGTGATCCGCGAGTAGTGAGCGCGCAAGTATAGCACCTCCCACCACGGTATTTTGGTATTATTGGCCAATCAGTGAACTCGAACACGTGGTGAGAGGTGCTACTCGCCTCTCTATAAACTTGGTGCGAACAAAGTATTAGGCAGTCAGTTATTCGACACAGTCTTGTCAGTGTCAAGTAATTTATAATAAAATACTTTAACCAACATTACTTGTGGTCTTAGCACAAAGTGTAAGCATTTGAAATGAAAGTGTATTATGTGATATCGTGATTTGACCGAAAATGTTTCAAATGTTTTGAAGAAACTGCCACCACTTTCTTCAAAACAATTGACTGACTCGACTTTCGACTGACGTGACTAGAAACTTATCAAAGAGCATATAATCTCTATCAATTGACACTGGCAAGATTGTCTATGGACAGGAGCCGTAAAAAAAAAACTTTTAGCCCGTCATTATATTGGTTGCCTAACATTCTTTTTCAGTTTTTTTCTTATTTCAATCCATTACATATTGTGATTGTTACATATGTAGTATAAGAAAGTATTTATTGTTTAAAGCATACCAATCATTAAATCAATTAAGCGTTGCTAACAGATTGAATGACTTATATTCCGTCGCAGTAAGGTTCAATATATTCTCCTGCAGAATTGTAAAGCCAAGATAAAGTTTATGAAGGCCGTAACTCGGTATCGGAGATCGTTACATCGATGAATGGCGAGTCGGGAGCTGTCACCAAGTTCCGGTATATTTCCGGAACAGTTTTAATACTCCGGCAGCTTGTTGTCGGATGATTTTGGCCCGAAGATTGGTATTCCAACGCCTTGAGACGAATTTGAGACGGAACAGATTTGAACCTAATTGTGTATTGTTGTGAAGAATTTTGAAGTGCAAAATGGGAGGTATATGGTGGTGTAGGTGGGTATATAGGGGATGGTTATATACCTAATATGGTCTGGACATACCTTAGACGTCCTCGAAGAATGTGGAGTTAGTACCTGGTACTAGTTCTAAGACTTGGTACTAGTAGCTGTTACTAGCACTTGGTACTAGTACTCGGTACAAGTACTTGGTACTAAGAGATTTGAGGGGATATCTACCGTGCCTAGGGATCAAAGTAGTGGTTTTTACAGGTAGTATTATGCAGGTATAGAAAATGATACATAGGTAACAATAAGCAATAAAAGAACAAAAATATACCTACTATGGTAAGTCAAATTCGATTGGAGCCACGGACGTTTACTAGTTAAGAATAAAAACAGAAATATGCGTCGTAGGACGGATTGCAGATCCCGCCAGTCTTTTGGGATTTCTTGTTCCACGGTTTTAGATTGCGTCACACTGTATTGTAACATTTGTTTGGTTGTTGTAACTAGTTTATTGGACGTTTCAAAGTGATCCGTGATTGCAATGATTTGACATTTTTTATGTGTTTGATCTACCATGTCTAGGGTAAAAGTCAGAAGACTTTTTTTTTATACAACTAGCTGATGGAACAAGCAGATGGCCCACCTGATGTTAAGTGGTAATCATCACCTATAAACAAAACACTGCCCCGTAGGTCACGCACAATAGGAACGTGCCCTACGATGCACTGCCTTGCGTCCATCAACTTGAGGCGTACAGATGTTAAGCCTCATGTGCCTGTAATTACACCGGCGACCACACTCTTCAAACCGAAACACAGCGTTGCTGCTTGGCGGCAGAAAAAGGCGTGGTGGTAGTACTTCCCCGGACGAGCCCTTCACAAAGAGCTCTACTACTCTTAAAACTAGACTAGACTATAATAAAATAAACTAGACTATAATATTTCAGTTACATTTATTTAAAGAATAATTGATCGATCAATTCGGTGTGATAGAGACTCCGTTATTCGCATGTCATATTGAAATTGTATGAATTCCTAGGATACGGAATCATTTTATATTCTACACGGTTTTCTTGAGGTACAACCACGGATATATCTACATAGAGTAGAGAGTAGAGAGCTCTTTGTGAAAAGCTCGACCGCGGACATTTTGAAACGTGTGGTAACCCAGTTACAGTTTGTTGTACTAACAAAAAACATGAATATTTCTTAAATTAAAAAATAAAAAATTAATACGCAAAATGAAATGGTAGATTTTCAGACTTCAAACTAAATGCTGACCCATCTACATTTACAATGTTTATAAATTTAACGCTATGAATATTTTTAGATGCCCATTTTTCTTCCCATTTTTTTGTAACTAAGGACATCCAGGCAGGTAAAACGAATTTTGATACCTCAGTCATCAAAATCCATCCAGCCGCTTAGGTGCTACGTGGTAATAAAGGAAATATCGAAGGATTGTTACACGCCAAACACATAACCTGACCTTCGGTAAAAGATTTATTTTTAGAGGGCCATCTGCTTGTTCCATCAGCTAGTTGTATAAAAAAAAAAAAAAAAAAAGATATTAAATCTTATGTGAATCCGTGGTCTTTGCCTACACCTATGAAACAGGCGTGACTTTATGTATATAAAATTCTAGTGTCTAAACAAATATGTAAAGGAATTATTTTTATCTGATGTATAAAGAGTGTGAACTGGATACCTAATCACAACACAAAAAAAAAACAGCTTCACGACTTCGATCCCCAGGCACGGTAGATATCCCTTCAGATCTCCCAGTACCAAGTAGGTACTAATTCAAGATTCTTTGAGGATGTCTAAGGGGGGTAGTCAGAGGTACGTCCAAACATTACATTTGGCACATACCCACATTTTGCAGTAGTTAGTATTCCATACGTGACAGGTTGCAAGCCCATCGCCGCTGTTATAATACTAACTGGTTTCCTCACGATGTTTTCCTTCACCGTTTAAGAGCACTGGCATTGCGCACATAAATTTTTCGATAGAAAAATCCATTGGTGCACGACCGGATTCGAACCTGCGACCTTACGATCGGAAGGCGAGGTCACTCCCACTAGACCACCTAATCACTTTAGGACAAAATTGCAAGCTGGGTTTCTAGAAAAATATTGCACAAATAATACAAGTACAAGTATACATTGCAGTAAAAGCTTTACCTAATGCTTTATACTACACTAGTTGCGCCCCGCGGTTCCACCTGCGCAGATATAAATCCCGGTATTCCCACGGGATAAAATGTAGCCTATGGATGAATGAATGAATAAAAAATGAATGAACGAAAATTTCTTTATTGTAAGTACACCAAAAATTTACAAAAAAGAGAACACTTAAAAGTAAAAAATAAAGTAGTAGGTACAATGGGCGGTCTTATCGCTGAAAGCGATTTTTTCCAGACAACCTTTGGATGAAGAGGATTGTTAAAATATGGAAGATTGGTTGCTTAATGTTATTCCAGACTATAATCGATTTCTCTGCCAAGTTTCATCCAGATCCGTTCAGCCGATCCAGCGTGAAAGAGTAACAAACATCCATCCATCCATCCATACATCCATCCATCCATCCATCCATCCATTCATCCATCCATCCATCCATCCATCCATCCATACTTACAAACTTTCGCGTTTATAATATTAGTAGGATAAATATGAGAGTTTCGTATCGTAAACCCCAACAGACACTCAATTTCGAAACAATTTCCAGTCCAGATCTTGAAGATAAAACTCAGGACCTTTCTTATTTTATTGCTCTCCATAAAACACATTCTCAAAGAACGTTATTTACATATGGCTTGTATTGAGTTTTGCATTTCGGAATGGCGGTGCACGTTATATAGCAAGCGATAAACATCTATGTTCATCACACAATATGTTTGCTCACGGTGGGAATCGCACCCACGGCCTATGGCACAGAAGGCAGAGCTACTACTAACTGAACTGTGAAGGCTGTCAATACATAGAAGCATATTATTATGTAATAATAAAATCACAATTCTACTATAATTATAAACGCGAAAGTTTGTGAGTATGGATGGAGGGATGGATGAATGGATGGATGGACGTTTGTTACTCTTTCACGCCGGAACGGCTGAACGGATCTTGGCAGAGAGATAGATTGTAGTCTGAAATAGTAGATAGGATACTTTTTATCCCTTTAAAATACCGGGATTTAAATCTGCGCGGGTGAACATCGGGGCGTAGCTAGTATTATATAAAAGTCTCATGTATTTATCAGTTTAGCACATAAAAAAAAAAAACAAAAAAGACCACATAGACACATCATAGATCTAGTATAAGTAATGCATGACAAATGCTGTTGAAACTACAACTGCAGCTGGAACAAGCAGAATGCCCACCTGATGTTAAGTCGTAAGCATCACCTAAAACAAAGAATTGCCTCATAAGTCACAAGCGACAGTAACGTGCCCACCGATGGACTGCTGAGGCATACCAGATGTTAAGCCTCATGTGCATGTAATTTACCGGTAACCATACTCTTCGAACCAAAACGCTGCTTGGCGGCAGAAAAAATCATGGTGACAGGTTCTTCCCCTGACGAGCCCTTCACAAAGAGCTCTACTACTCACCTTGTGATTGTATTGAATATTTCATGGGTTTTTTTGTATGTTGATGTTTTCATTATATTTTCAACTAGCGATCCGCCCGCGCGCCCCTGTTTCGCACGGGTGCACATACCATGCATGTATTATACATATAAACCTTCCTCTTGAATCACTCTATCTATTAAAAAAACCACATCAAAATCGGTTGCGTAGTTTTAAAGATTTAAGCATACTCGTACATAGCGTTTTGCTTCTACCTTCATCGAGCGAAGCGCCAAGGAGTAGAACTCATTGGCGTCGTCTATCTTTCCTGATTCCTGATTTCCAATTTGGGTGTCTTTAAGGCAAGAGTGAATAGGTGTCTTCTGGACCGTTCTGTTCCATCGTCGGCTACATCGTCGCTTACCACCAGGCGAGATCGTAGCCAAAGAACGGTCTATTAAGTTAAAAAAAAAAATAGGGACATTAAAGAAAAGAAAGAAAGAAACATATTTATTTGCAGCAGCTTAAATACAGCATAAAACATACAAAAACAAAGAAAATAAATCAATTAAAAATAACCTATATAAGAGCTGCAAAAGGGACCCTGGCTCAGCATAAGTCAGTCGACAGGCAACTGACGCTGGTCTTCCGCCAGGGCCGTGCAGTAATGACACGGACAATCTACACACATACAAAAAAATCAAAAATACGACGGATCCAAAAATCAGGAAAAAATAACCAAACCAAGTGTAAAATTAACATTAAAAGATTAAAAATAAATAAATAAAAGAGGCAAATGAGGAGCTTAGGTAATACATACAAGAAAAATAATAACTAAAAGCGCTGACATGTGCCGCGAACTGGATTCCAGAACGAGGTAAGCAAAATACATCTCTAGTTGTTTTAAAAATATTGTGAACATTGCAAAAGAGATCTGTAAATTGAATATTTACTTATGAGGCAGTCTAAAGTATTGTCTATAATATATTTAAGTTAGGTTATGCTTGTTTAAATTAGATTATGCTTGTTTCGTGTTTGTGATCTTCTTGCTCTTTCTGACTTAAGAACAGAAATTTTAACTTAAGAACATTAGGGACATGGGGATATAGGGACAGAGAAAGCGACTTTGTTTCATAATATGTAGTGAAGTGATTCACAACAGTATTTTACGGTCGCTGCTATCCACCTAAGTGCACCAACTTTTCATTTTTAATCTTCTCTTTCCGTTCCTGTATTTATTAATTTTATATTCTTACGGTGTCTTTTACGGTGTATTTTGGTAGTGTCTGAGCTTTTTCATCCTGTGGTCGCAGGTTTGAATCAAGTATTGTATCACAGATTTTCCAATTTATGGTTTTGAATATGTATTACTCTTATGAAGTTAAAAAATTCACTTGTTGAGTTGATATTTAACACAAAAAATATTATTAATAAATAAACTATGAACTATAACTATTTAAAACAATAAACGAAAGACTATATAATTTGTGTCCTACCCTGCGGCCATCTACTTGGGGTCTTATGCATCGGACATTTCATCAGTAACATCACCCTTTAAGAGTAGTAGAGCTATTTGCGAAGAGTTCGGCCAGAGAAGTACTACCACCACATCTTTTTCTGCCGCCCAGCAGCGTTGCTGTATTTCAGTTTGAAGAGTGTGGTCGCCGGTGTAATTACAGGCACATAACATCAGTATGCCTTAAGTTGATGTACGCAGGGCAGTGCCTCGTAGGGCACGTTCCTATCGTGCGTGACTTACGAGGCAATGCTTAGTTATAGGTGTTGTTTACCACTTAACATCAGGTGAGCCATCTGCTTGTTCCATCTGGTTGTATAAAAAACCGTTAAAACTAAAACATGGCAACGCTGCTCGGCGCGGCGGCAGAAATAACCACGGCGGTAGCACCTCCTCGGACGAGCACAAAGAGATCTATAATTAAAATAATATCAAAAGCTGTGCTTTTAGAAACACCAAAAATGGTGAATCCAGCTGGCAAACCCCAGGCAGCCGGAACAGGTCCCGTGGTCGCATTCATTACGGCAAGCAAACAAAGTTGCGACCGCAGGAGAACTTGCGCTCGCGTGTGTACTGCTTCTAATTAATCGGTTGGTTGCATGCTGCTTTTATTTTAGCATTAGTCATAGTCATGGGAGTATACTGTTAGTGGAAACTGGGGAAGTCCCACATATCCCTACCATCCTCCAATGGCTTTCAACGGCCACTTAAGAATCAAAAACACAAAGCTAAGCACTTCACGTCAGAACTATACCTATACTAGCGACCCGCCCGCGCGCCCCTGCTTCGCACGGGTGCACAAGCACATATCATGCTTGTATTATACATACCCTTCCTCTTTAATCACTCTATCTATTAAAAAAACCGCATCAAAATCCGTTGCGTAGTTTTAAAGATTTAAGCATACATAGGGACATAGGGATATAGGGACAGAGAAAGCGACTTTGTTTTATACTATGTAGTGATGATGATTTCCTACTAAAAAGCTTGATTATGGACGTAAACTAGTGTTAGGCTTCGACCACATCTGCGCTTCAGTAACGCGGGAGGCGGGACGCAAACATCCAACGCTCCCGGCGTTGGATGTTGGATAATAAAAACAAAAGGCTGACTATACACGCACTAATATGCACGCACTTAAAAAGGCACTTTCACACGGCCAAACTAGCAATTAAATAGTTATTATTGACGTACACGTCAGTAAAATACTGAGGTTGACTTTTCAAACCAAGATTTTTTTTTGTTAAATTATTGTTGACGACCCAAGGTTTATTATGCATAACAATATATTGTTGTGTTTAATCTTCGTCAATAAGTGATTCTGATTGTGATTCATCCGAATAATGTTGGTATGTTTTTGCTTTGTCAATAAGGCGCTCTAAAAAAGCTTGATTATGGACGTAAACTAGTGTTAGGCTTCGACCACATCTGCGCTTCAGTAACGCGGGAGGCGGGACGCAAACATCCAACGCTCCCGGCGTTGGATGTTGGATAATAAAAACAAAAGGCTGACTATACACGCACTAATATGCACGCACTTAAAAAGGCACTTTCACACGGCCAAACTAGCAATTAAATAGTTATTATTGACGTACACGTCAGTAAAATACTGAGGTTGACTTTTCAAACCAAGATTTTTTTTTGTTAAATTATTGTTGACGACCCAAGGTTTATTATGCATAACAATATATTGTTGTGTTTAATCTTCGTCAATAAGTGATTTTGATTGTGATTCATCCGAATAATGTTGGTATGTTTTTGCTTTGTCAATAAGGCGCTCTAAAAAAGGAATAAAACGGTTAGACAATGTTATAAAACCACCCCTGTTTTCCAGTCCAATTAACAAGTGGGTTGACAGCACGTGTCATGTGAAAGCACCTAAAATTATGTGTCATGAGAAAAAAATCATGAAAATGACACTGAAATATTAAGCTCATGTGGCTTGTACCCTTGTCAAGATACGAGCGTGTTCATGATTTCAAAAACTCTGCGTTTGTGTTTTCATTATAACGCTGTGCCAGGGTTTTCCGCTCCATTAAAGTAATGGGTTTTATTCTGACGATTTATAGCTATCAAACTGTTGTAGTGGACGGGATTTTTACTCCAGATTAGCGGTTCGAACTGTTGGTATAATAAACCTGTTGTTCCTTTTCTAGGTTGGCTGTTACATTCGAAAGTGTTTTATGGAAAGACGTGGTAAAAAATGTTTGATCGGCCAAGTGGATAGTAAGAGGAGATGTAAGTGCCTATTATGGGGGATAAATTCTATAGACCACTTAATGTTTACCACTCAACATCAGGCGGGCTATCTCTTGTTCCATCTGAAAATTGTATAAAAAATACAGAAAGCATTACGAAAAACGTATTCAGATATAACTTGATAGTTTCAAAAACAGTTTGCGTTTTACTGCACCTAACTGGCGTTATCCGGGATGCGATAATATTTCCAATATTATTGGAAATAGATTACGCCTGTTACATTGTTTTGCAGTATCGGATTCCAGTTTGCTAAATGCTTTGTTTTCTGAACTTTCACGTACAACTTACCCATCCCATAAAGGGAATTGCTAGGGTCTTCTCGATTTCACGTGTACGCCTTATTTAGTCCAAAGTTATCAATAATCTCGTGGCCAGTCGTATTAGCTGGTAGTAATTAATACAAAGACGAAGGGTACATTTATTCAAAAAAGATATTGCTAGGGTATTCAAGGTCTATGACGTTTGGCCACCAATCATCTATTTCAATCATACAAGCGAGAAACATTGATTTGAAATGCATGCAATGAAGATGTTCTAAAAAGATTAAAAACAGTTCGAAATGATTAGATAGATGGCGCTGCCAAAGTTAGAATGGCATTTATTTCAAACGATAATCAATGATTTTTTTTTTAAACCCCGGCCGGGGCACGTTCAAACATTATGGTATACTATTTGTATGAAGTAATACATGCCAGAACGTGGCGCGGCCGTGCCCCGTCCGTGCGCCGTCCGGGCACGGACGGGGCACTGCGTTGAAATGTCGGTGGGTATTGTTTCCCGTACGTCGCCGGCACGTTCCGGCCCTAACAAAACCACACGTTCCCGGTCAGATTCAACCAACCCGACCCTGTCGGTGACTGTGCGCCTAAAACATAACATAAAAATACTGAGCCAGGGACCTGTTAACCCATAGACCACGCAGGACCGTTTTTTTCTATCATTTTTTTTTTACTTCAGTATTACTCTCTTGTTACTTACCTTCCTGTATTTTTCTTTCTTTCTTTTTTTCTTTGGTCGACCAAACCAGCCTATCCAAAAACAGATTAAATCCTTTCCAGTATTCAACCATCCAAAATCTATGTAAACCACTTAAGAGTGGCTGCAAAGCGGTCCGTATGTATACTTTAGCCTCCAGACTTAGTCGACGTCTGAATATGAATGAGAGTGTGCCAGCTTGTTACCACACTTGACCGTTCCTGAATATTTTATCAACTTTAAAGTTTGGACAAGACTTTGATTTACGGCGGTTAGTTCTGCTATAGATAAACACATCGATGTTATTTTAAGCAGAAGACTTTAAGCACTGGTGATAGTGGTAGCAGCCCCGCCTTCCGATCTTGAGGACGTGGGTACAAAAACAGTCGTGTAGTGATGAGTTTTTCTCTGCTTATGTTAGGAGCACAGTGCCAGTAGATACTCTCGAACAGTGAAGGAAAACATCGCGAGGAACGCCACAATTTCCATGTAGGTACTCGTAATTCGGCGTTCATTCACATGCAGTATTCTTAATTTAACGAAACTGTCAGTAAACTAAATTTGTGTTCAAAAATCACTGCTGAAACGAGTCTAGCACGAGTATAATGGTGCTACCGTAAAAATGTGTTTATTTAATAAATTTCATACTCATATTCATTTATTTTAAACCATAGGGAATTTTGTGGAGCACGTGTTAAAAAAAAAAAAAAAAAAGCATGGTGAGACTTCCCCGTACAAGCCCTTCACAAATAGCTCTACTCTAAGGTGACATCAAGTGGGCCATAAACAACTGGTTCCACTAATTCTCAAAAAAGCTTTTTTGTTTTACGAACGATAATTTTGTTTGTCAATATCATCATCAGCCTGAAGAAGCCCACTACTGGACATAGGCCTCCTCTATTCGTTTCCAGGAAGAACGATTGTGTGCCCTTTCCATCCACCGACTTCCCGCGGTCTTAACAATGTCATCAGTCCATCGGGTAAGAAGGTGTCCCACGCTTCGTTTTCCTATTCGTGCATGGTCGCCATTCGAGAACCTATCCCCAGCGGTTGTCAGTTCTTTGAGCTATAGACCTGCCCATTTGCCACATTAACTTCTGATTCTGAAAGCTATGCCAGCTACCTTGGTTCTCCTACGGATTTCCTCATTTCCGATACCATCTCGTAGTGAACACTCCCAGTATAGCCCTCTCCATAGCCCATCGTGGTTTTTGTCATGTGCCCTGAATAATGTTCCGCAGTAGCACCCCTAGTCATGAGTTCCACCGAAGCAATTACCTGCTCGCTAATTTAGTTGTGAGTTTGTAAAGCCCAGTGGATTAAGAAGCGGGCTCCGGTAGATGAGGGCCGTAAATGGCCGTAATGTTGAAATATTGTATGAAGATGGTATAAACTGAAAACAGAAACATCTTCACGTCTTTGATGCCCAGACACGGAAGATATCCCCTCAGATCTCTTAGTCACAGGTACTAACTCCAGATTCTTTGAGGATGTCTATGGGGCGTAGTCAGAGGTACGTCCAAACATGCATTTGGCACATACCCCCATATTGCCTTGTTGGTTTTTCATAGGTTGCAAGCCCATCGCCGCTGTTAGAATACTAGCTGGTTTCCTCACGATGTTTTCCTTCACAATTTGAGAGCATTATTCGATACGACAAATCCATTGGTGCGTGACCGGATTCAAACATGCGACTTTACGATCGGAAGGCGGGGTCACTCCCACTAGACCACCGGTGCTCTTATGATAAAATGAATTTCCAAGTCTCTGTTCAGTTCAGTTGGTAGTAGCTCCCTCTGCTAGATTAAGTTGTGGGTTCCAATTCCAGGGCAAACAAGTCAGTGTTTTTTTTGTTTCCATTTAGTTAGTTCTCTTTAGAGATGGACTTTCTTCTCCCGGACTTTCTTATTAGATTTTTTGGACCTCGTCTCTTGATCCATCAAGTGGTTCTAAATCGATCTTATAGAGATTATATGAACTAAACATAGTAAATTTTGTAGTAATTTGCGCTAGAAAATAACACAATTGAATAAATGGAAACAAAAATAATATACCCAGGTAGGTATATTATTTTTGATTCCATTTAATCAATTGTGAAGATATAAAAGATTATATTTTACCTAAAATAGTAAAAAAAAACATGACCAAAAAACAATAAGATATGAATCTTAAGCAAGCAGCTGGCTGATAAACTGATAATACAATGACCGCGAACGTCAAGGCGCGGGCTACAATCTACGGCGTAGGATGATTCACGCTACAACGTGTCGCGAACGGGCCGTGCCCCGTACGGGCCCCGGCCGGGGCACGTTCAAACATTATGGTATACTATTTGTATGAAGTAATACATGCCAGAACGTGGGTCGGCCGTGCCCGGACAGCGCACGGACGGGGCACGGGGCGTTAAAATGACAGTGGGTATTGTTTTCCGTCTTCGGCACGTTCCGGCCCGACGAATGATCCCGACCTTCCAAGGACTATAATGGGAGCGCTCACACTGCATGCGATCAGTCGTACGTATACGTACGTTTACTTACGACGTCCGAATACAATCCGAACATTTACCTACCACGCAGTCGTACGTTCATATTTGACGTACGCCTATTTGAAGGAGAAAAACGTATTCAGTGTAGCACTCAATTCGTACAAACAGTACTCGTACGTTTACGTACGAACAAATTCGTGTCCAACGTGAGGACAGCCTTACGCGGACATGGCGCGGGCGGCTTCGTATCACATTCAAATTTCATACAAAATACGTGGAAATAAAGCATAATTCAGGTAAGCAGGGTAACGTCCGACGTCCGAGTACGACATACCGTGCTAATCCGCGCCCAAGGCGCGAAGAGAGTTTTTTTTTAAATAGTATTTACATTACGTGAGGATAACATTAAACTAACCAAAAAGCCACTGAACAGAAAAAAGAATTACTTCGCAGGCTTCTCGATAATAACGGGCACTTTGTTACGGTCACCGTTTCTACAGTGACGTTTAGCGGTCGCCGAAGTTCTATTAACTTCTAAATGGTTTAAATTTGATAGGCGACTAGATCAGATTGTATCAGGGCTGGATTTAATCAACATAGTAGACCTTGCGATGATAATTATATATTTCCATTATCTTCCTTAAACGTCGTAATAGGTGAGGAAAATGGGCATCCTCAGTACTTACCCTCCTACTTTTACCTGTTTATCGCTCGCTCCGTGCGTACTGGCAATCTCGCCAGTGTCAAGTGAATTATAATCTAAAATAGTTTATAGTGAAGCCAGTTTATAGTCAAGGTGACCGTAATTTTTTT
This sequence comes from Plemyria rubiginata, assembly GCA_963576535.1. Lineage (NCBI taxonomy): Eukaryota > Metazoa > Arthropoda > Insecta > Lepidoptera > Geometridae > Plemyria > Plemyria rubiginata. The sequence continues at coordinate 7,952,479 of OY754926.1, forward strand.
TTGAAGAAAATGGTGTCTGTTTTCTTCATAGCATTCGAAACATTTTTGGTCAAATCAGCGGGTATCAAATAATACACTTTCATTCTAAATGCTTACACTTTGTAATAAGACCTCAAGAAATGTTGGTTAAATGCCACCGAATTTACACATCAAATAACACTAGACAAAACAATGAATTAACTGTCGACTGTCGCTGCTTCTATTCGTAGGAATAGAAGCAGCGACAGTGGGGCGAATGGGTGGGGTTTATGTTCCATAGTTGGCAAGAGTAGTCTTGCCAACTATGGAACATAAACCCCACCCATTCAACAATGGGGGAGGTTTTTTCTAGCTGTAGAGTAGACTTATACAAGCTGAAGGCGAATTCGTTTGGTTCTGTTTTCGTTCAAAACCGATTGCACCTCTGAAAATGAACACTGTTTGAAAATAGTATTTAACAAGAATCTAGGCATCTGTTACCTTGTGTGATATTTCTGATATTTTGCGGGGCTGTATACAGTAACTGCTTTCGATCAGTTTTTTGTAACACAGAATACCACGGAAATACCACTGTATGTCGAATAATACTGAAATAATTATATTATACGCAAAGTGACACCTTAAATTTCAGTTTTCGGTCAAAATTAACGAACTGTTGAGGTAAGGATAAGGTAATTATGACCAATGCAAGTAGCATTAGCCATAAGTACCTTTACGTGATTACGACCAGGAACTGGAAGACGGAGTGTGGGACGCCCTTCTTTTAGATGGACTGGCAAAATTGGGGGATCATAGGAAGTTGGTGGACGGAGAGGCTCAGAATCGTCCTTCCTGGAAATGTAATTCAATATGTACTATCATAAGTAAACAGTAGCGCAACCTACCTTAAATAACTGTCATACTTCCCCCAGCAGCAAAAGCCAAAGCGCCACAGATACCCCACAGGAACCCAGATACCGCACAGGAACCCAGATACCCCACAGGAACCCTTATTCTTGGTTCGAGATTCGCGGCTCCCGGTTCTACGAACTTTTGCTAAAATTGGTTCTCAGTTGTCCTCGCTTTGAATTTATAACACGTTGGTGAAATTTAAGAGAACTGTTTTAAGAGATAAGAGATTCACAGCCAGGAATGACGTACTTAACGTACGTTACCGGACATGTAAATTCAGTTATTACAATACATAAAACGGTTTTGTCTGAAATTGAAATAAAACTCCAATGTCGGTTCAAATTAGGTATTTTACGGTCCATATAAATGACTGGCGGTAACCTCAATTTGAGATGAATACGACCGTAACGCCCTACTTGCATAAGGCGGCTTTAGCAAATGATAATAATATAGTACTTAGTCCTACCGGGTAGGCCTATAGGGTATTTTTAACCAGCTTCAAAAAAAACGTCGTTACTCAGCTTATTTATTTAATTCTTTATTGCACTAAACAAAGTACAAAAGGAGAGCTTAATGCTAGACAGCATTTTCTACCAGCCAACCTTAACAGGTGTGCATGAGGTTGGCGTGCTTAAATACTAACATTCACAATTTGGTAACATATTTCCTAAAACTATACACTAAAAATATCTAATAAATGAAAACAAATATATATAAAACTGAACGACTTTGATCCCCAGGCACGGTAGATATCCCTTCAGATCTTCCAGTACCAAGTAGGTACTAATTCAAGATTCTTTGAGGATGTCTAAGGGGGGTAGTCAGAGGTACGTCCAAACATTACATTTGGCACATACCCACATTTTGCAGTAGTTAGTATTCCATACGTGACAGGTTGCAAGCCCATCGCCGCTGTTAGAATACTAACTGGTTTCCTCACGATGTTTTCCTTCACCGTTTAAGAGCACTGGCATTGCGCACATAAATATATATCTATCTATAATATCAGCTTAGTGCTTTACATGTGTCAAGTGCTCGAAAGGAGCCTCTTGAGGCGCACTTAAAATCCTTTCACCACACTGTTTCGAAAGAAACTAATGACACGATAAGAAGAAGAAGAAGTGCTATAGAAGTGCGTCATGCACTAATACTCCATCCAAACTCAAGATGCAATGCTAGTAAACAAGCTACATTAAAAAAATCTAAAATTCTCGTTTTGGTGTTTAAGAAATAAATGTGAGCATTAAATAGTGTGGGCAAGATCGCAAATCGAACAGAAATGCAAAATCTGTAAAGGAATCATCGTCAAGAAAGTGATTTTTTGGTTATGCACTACGGGTTTGTTTGCAAATATTGCATCTTGAGTTTGAAAACGCTGGTCTTCCGTGACCCTGGAGTACTCTAGCTCAATCAAAAGTTGTTCCCGATGTATCGCCCCTTTAGCTGTTCCGTATTCAGTTGAACGAGGAACTTTCCCACTCTAGTAGGTATTATTATTAGAATTATTTTCTTAAGAGGCAGCATATGGCGCGCCACTATCTCACTCGCCCAATTGAACATTTTTGAAGATATAAAATCACTGATTGTAGTTACGTAAATTCACAATCGTTTAAGTTGTTGTCAATGGCATAAAAAAGATTTAGCGAAAATAACATTTTGATCCAAGCTAGTTTTCACACATAATTATTAGAAAAACATAAAGTTCCATTTTTAAGAGTGAAAACATGCTTGGATCAAAATTTTATTTTGTATATCTTTGTAATGCCATTGACAACAACTTAATCGATTGTGATTTTACATACCTAATTATATTCAGTGATTTTATATCTTCAAAACTGTTCAATTGTGCGAGTGAGATAGCGGCGCCCCGTATGCTGCCCCTTAAGTCTTACTTGAACCCGGTTCGTGTGGTATTGAAGGGCTTGACTAAGCTTTGTTATTCTCCTTACGAGTATTAGACTGCAAAATGGGAAGGTAATATCATGTTATTTCATCTGTGGTAATGTGCAAGGTGTAGGTATGTACAAATAAGAGATCACTTTTAGCGATAAGTCCGCCCATTGTATATCACACAGTAATTATTGTGTGGTGTGCAATAAAGTATTTTTCATCCCACCATCTCGGCAAGAGTAATTTTGCTCTTCAATATCTGAGTGCAAAAGCCGTTTTTATTCTCTAGAAGATAAAGTAAATTGAATTTAGAACATCGTGTGCACTAAGTTTGTGAATTAAAAAAAAACATTAAACCTATTTACTGCTACCTCTATGATGCCGAATATATCATACAACTTTTTTTTTATTTGTTAAAAACTCAGACTCGGAACCTTCTTGGTGTTCTTTATTCAATTTGCTTTGTACGCGGTTCTTTACGCGGCATTTTTTCACGTCATTGTTAAACCTTTTATTAAAAACGAGAAACTTGAAAACAAGTGAAAAATCTAAAATGAGTGATTCTAGCGACGAGGAAGTTTGTTTGACGCCAGCATGTGATTGTAAACGTTTTTTTTTTGCATTTAGTCATTTCCTCGCTGAGGTGGAATGAAAAGTTACGTGTTGCACTCGAGTGCAAAGATTTTTCACCTCGTGCTCTTTTGATTCCCTCGCTAACGCTCAGGATTCTAATTTTGAATCACTCGCTGCGCTCGTGATTAAATTTTAGAATCCTTCGCTTGCTCGGTCATCAAAATTGAGCACGCGGTTAAAAAGCAACTTTGCACTCTTGTATAACAAATAACTATTACATCTTGTAGTATTTCACGGCTTGTAGGTAACCAATTAGCGCTCTAGGGTAATAATGTAGCTAGAAAAGCCCTGGGGCGGTAAGTAATTAAAAAAAAACACTTCACTCTTTCAAAAAGTTCGCGTACATCTAACCATCATAATGGCAATAGACATCATGCATTCAGCCCAATGACAAAAGAGGTCGCTTCGCTATTCAGCCTTGTCTTCGTATGAGTTTAATAGTCATCAATTTTAAATATCGAACGGCAAAGCTTAATTTTTTAAAATGTTTTATTCTTGTAATGCCGGTTTTTCTCTGCTTACCTCACAATCGAGATTTAAAGCAGAGTAGTTAGCTCGGGTGTAAGCATCAATTGCACCCTCGAAAAAAAAAATGCCTTTACACCCCTTGGCTAAATCTACTATCCTATATTGTTCCATCAGCATGATTATGTAAAAAATCCGTCTGCATATTTTGCCGATTACGCATGCAAAATCACACTGTAAATGATAAAAGCAAGTACTAAACTGAAGATTACCTAACTATAATAAAACATGGCTAGCCTACCTGCAGACTGTTACTAATCACTATGCACAAATCAATATAGTTTATGGTGCTCCGAGACTGCTGTTAAAAAATGTGTATAAACATTTCCTAACAATAAAACATTTGCTTACAATCAATGTTAGGAATTGTAACATTATGTAAGGAAATGTAAGATGTAAAAAGGGTCCCTACACTGACGGATAACGTTTACAAAAATCCATTGATGCACGACCGGATTCGAACCAGCGACCTTGCAATCGGAAGGCTGGGCAGTGGCCCCGCCTAGAACACCGGTGTCAAGCAAGATAAGATATTAAAATATAATCCAACGAAGTTGAAATTACCTTGAACGTGTGTTATCGCTTTTTATTTAAGTGTTCAGTATGTTATCAAATATTTATTAATAATAGACGAAATATATTGAAACGCACGAGACGTGTTTACGAAATGTACTCAATAAAAGCTATTATACTCGTAAATTTTTTAATTTTAAATTTAGCATGTTGTTACAAAATATTAGTTTTTTTTCCGTACCCCGGAAAAAGCCACAGTATACTAGGAAGTGGTTTTGTAAAACATCTCGTTAATGCTGGACATAATGTAAGTTTTTTTTACAACTTAAACGTGAAATCTTCGTTAAACGTTTGACCGCAATTTCACCTGATGGTAAGTGAAGCTGCGGTCGACGTTGTGGCACGTTTAGAAAATACCTATTCACTCCTCTCTTGATAACATCCAAATTATAGGGATGGTTTATGTGGTTTTATTTTAACAAAACTAGTGAAAGTTTTTAACATGCGTCACGAGGCAATGCTTTGTGATGGTTACGATTTAAAATCGGGTGGGCCATTTGATTGTCCCATCAGCTAGTGTATAAAAAAATCGACATGTCGTAGAACATTTGCCCTCTTAAAATTAGCGCCGGCGACACACTCTTCAAACCGAAACACAGCGTCCAGCGTTGCTGCTTGGCGGCAAAAAAGGCGTGGTGGTAGTACTTTCCCGGACGAGCCATTCACATAGAGTTCTACTACCATATATGAGGATATAAATAATTCTTTGTGAATTACCTATGAGTACTAGCAAGTAATTTGTTTCAGGTAACATACGTGACACCGGTACCATTAAAAAATCCAGCTCCTAATCTTCGGCAGATCGATACTTCGTCTAATTTTAAATATTTTGGATTTAGTAAGTTAATTATTAAAAATAATACTCACTTATATAATACCCAAAATACTGCATCTTATTTCGTTTTCACGTCTATAATTAGATTTGTAATTATAGGAAAAAAATGTCTGTATCTACTTATAATACAATTCCGCCAAGGGGTTCGCTAGACTTGATAACCTTACCTGAATAATAAAACATAAAAAAATGATTTCGAGTCGACAATATAACCGCAAAATTCAGATTGTCGAGTATTTTGTTAAATCATAAACATAATTCTGGCATAGTACCACCATATTTTCTATGATCCCTGTCAGTGACGACCAATGAGGTACGAAACCCAGCAAAGCAGCAAGGAATTTCCTAAGTCTATGGCGACGACACTGTGTTCTCAGTGTGTAGATAAGACTTATTATTTATTCGTAGAGATGAGTCCAAGATCATTGTGGGACTCATCTCTACGAATAAATAATATATCTCATTATAGACAGTTCAATCAATAATGACTCATGTCTTTATTGATTGAACAGTTTTGATTAACATACATAGTGATTATTAGTGATTTACTTTGCTTTTTGGATTATTATCATTTTATTATAAATATTAATATCATCATCATAAATCAACGTCACCAGGCATCAGTCATCTGGCCAAAAATTTTTGTGTATTATGAGTCACATTTCACCCGAACGTAGCTGGGTTTTCATCTAGTATTTTTTTAAGTCCTGTAACATGATTTATTTGGGTAAAGTGTTGCACATTTTAGTAGACTTAATTGTGTTAGTATGAAAAAAAAGGTGAACTGAAAGTCTGTGGGAAGCTTTTGACCCAGCAGTGGGACGATATGGGCTTAGAAAAAAAAATTAAATCCCTAATAACCTACCTAAGTAATGCCAATATACACTTTTTTACTAGTTTTATAGTGTTTACTACACATAAGTAAGTCGAGTGTGATTGGACTCCGATGGCGCAGTTGGTAGCGTGTAGCCCCGTATCAAGGGGAAGGTCGCGGGTTCAAATCCCGCTCCAAGAATAACTTTTGGGACATAAAATTTTTGTAATATACACATTTTGTAACGCTATCGACTATCGCCATACCGTCACGTCACGTTTTTATGTTATTATAATTTTATTAATTCGAAAAAAAAACTTTTCAGACGATGCACTTAATATTACCAAGGTGATAGAGAAGCAAAGCGACATAGTCGACAATGATATGATGAGTGTAGTAATGCATGATATAGCAGTCTTAGGAGTTAAACATGAGAACGTACAGAAACTGTTGATGGATACCAGTGAAACCTTCGACGCTGTCATAGTTGAGTGGCTGTACAGTGAGTTTTATTCTGGGTGAGTATTTTTTAACTAGAAATGACCTCGGCAGACCGCTATATGGAGTAATAGTTGCGCCCCGCGGTTTCACCCGCGCAGATTTAAATCCCGGTATTCCCACGGGTTAAAAAGTAGCCTATGTGTTATTCCAGACTATAATTTACCTTTCTGCCAAGTTTCATCCAGATCCGTTCGGCCGTTCCAACGTGAAAGAGTACCAAACATCCATCCATCCATCCATCCATCCATCCATCCATACTTACAAACTTTCGCGTTTATAATATTAGTGGGAAGGATGGAGGGACGAATTAGAAGGACCGGTCCTCAATGACCTAAAGTAGAGAAGATCGAAGAGATGGAGAAGACGCCTTTCAGGGAGGAGTCGTTCTTCTTGGTTGGCCTCAACCGAATACATTTACGTGACCTTTATTTCGACGACTTCAGTGGCGGGGTTGGCTATAGCTACCCTTGTACCTGAGCTAAGGGTTAAGGATTAGGGGGTTGCAAGTGCGGGTAGGTGGCTAGTCCTTCCCTTGAGTCCTTTTTCTAGGGAATGAAAAACCCACCACCTATACCACGCCAACCTATTACTCCTCATTTTCTCAGTCACTGGTGCCACTTTAAAACTATTTTATAGCACACCATGAATTCTGTAAAAGTAAAAAGAAAAAACTACGTCACAGCCAACAACGCCCTCTTCCGGTAAAAAAAAGGAATGCCAGTAGTAGATATACACGCGGAAATTTATTAACTTAATCTATAACTCTAAGAATCAAAGTCCTAATTGACTGACTGACATATAGGCAACGCACAGCCTAAACCGCTGGTCGTAGAGACTTGAAATTTGAGAAGTACATAGTTCTTACAGCGTAGACGTGTACTAAGAAGGGATTTTTCAAAATTCAACCTCTAAGGGTGTAAAAAGGGTTGAAAACGTTTGTATAAAAAATCGTATTCTTTCAACCTAGGTACTTGAAACTTAGAGGTCATATACCCCAAAGTCAATAATTAAGTTTGTCATTTTTAGTTTTTAATAACTACCCCCATAAAGGGTGCGAAGGGGTGTTGTAGTTTTTTATGGGAGTTTTGATTTCAAACTTGGAGTAAATATACTTCTAAATAAATAGTTAAGAACGACATTTTTAGTTTTTGTAAACTACTCTTAATAAGGGTGCAAAGGGATTATTTATTCTTTATTCTTAATTGTACACAGAAACAGCATACGAAAACTCAAAGTTTGTACGAGAATTTTGTTACGCGCAGTGCGATTGACTTGAAACTTTTAGTTTCAAGTCAATCTTACATCTTAAATAACAAAAAAATATACTAATTTAGGGTTTTATCTCGGGTGGAATGCGCGGCATCAGAGGTGCAGCGGTGGCGGGCGAAGCGCGGGGCGGGGCCCTTAGCGGGCCTAGCTGGGACTTGGACCGCTGTATCTAAGTACTAAGGCGCAAAAGTACTAAACTACGCGGGTGAAACCGCGGGGCGCAGCTATTTAGAAATAATTTGACTGAATCATTCTTACTATAAATTATTTTGCAGGTCATGCCAATATTTTAAATTCATTTCTGATTATCGCGACACGTAGCTCAAAAAAAGTGCTATTTTTTTGCTTAATCTAGTTGTCAAGGCATAAACAAAACAATTTTATCACAGATTATGACATTTATGACATCATTTTGGTAATTATGTGGGTTGGATGTCCGTGACATCACTGCGCGGCCCTGACGGAAGACCAGCGTTAGTTGCTAGCCAACTGACTTAATGCTGAGTCAGGGACCGTTTTGCTTTCTTAACTTCATAGGTATCTTAGTAGTATTATTTTTTTTCTTTGTATTATGTTTGTTATTTATAAGTGCCTAGTTAAGTTTTTGCAAATAAATATGTTTTCTTTCTTTCTTTCTTTCTTTCTTTCTTTCTTTCTTTCTTTCTTTCTTTCTTTCATTTTGCAAGCCAAATGATAACAGCATTTTGTCTTTGTTTTAACCGACTTCAAAAATAAAGGTTCTCAATTCCACTGTTTTTTCATGTTTCTTTTTTAATCGAAAGCTGGTACTTATCATGTACATTCTGTCAGATCTGACTCGTTTTTGAGTTATTTAATAGCAACTAGTATGAGTGCGTTTCCCAGTTCATTTAGTCTGTTTTTTCCTAAAAAAAATATTATGCTGGATAATCCACACAGCACCATCTAGCCCCAAAGTAAGCTACTCAAAGGTTGTGTTATGGGTACTAGATAACTGACATATTTTAATACATTATATACTTAAATAGATAGATATTTTTTTATTAACCATAAAACACATCCAGAGGGAACACATTTCTGCAGATCGTACACAAATTTGTTCCGAGGCGGGAATCGAATCCGCAGGTGTCAGGCAGACCCTCGCCCGCTGCGGCACGGAGGTCATAAAAAGTAGAAGAGGTCGTGGAAGAGTTTTGCTTGAGAGTTATTTTTAACTTTTTTTTCTTGTGATTTTGTATTGTGATTGAATAGACGTATTTTGACTTTGACTTTGACATTATTTTTTAATTGTTTCAGTATTGCATCAGTATTCAACTGCCCCTACATTTGGTCCTCATCCATGGAACCCCACGCCTTGGTGTTGAGGCTGATAGACGAGCTGCCGAACCCTGCTTATATCCCGGACCACATGTCTCCGATGTCTCCTCCGCTGAACTTCCTCCAGAGGGTTGGAGAGCTGATGCATGTCGTGGACCTGTACCGCGTGGCTTGGTAAGGATTTTTTACTGGTGGCTTACGGTGGTTTCTACTTAAAGACAAATAGTTGCGCCTCGCGGTTTTACCCGTGCAGATTTAAATCCCGGTATTCCCGCGGGATAATAACATTTTTAAACTGGTAATACCTATTTTTTAAGAGATGAAAAGGCTATATTATTATCATTCCCACGGGATAAAAAGTAGCCTATGTGCTATTCCAGACTATGATCTATCTCTCTGCCAAGTTCCATCCAGATCCGTTCAGCCGTTCCGGCGTGAAGGAGTAACCAACATCCATCCATCCATACTTACAAACTTTCGCGTTTATAATAGTAGTAGGATAGTGAAGGTGATCCAGTTTATGTTTAGAAACAAATAGGGTTACGTTACAAATTAACTGAACACAAGATAAAAACTGAAACCACTAAGAGGCTCTATTCCCAAGGGGGTAAGAACTAAATTGTGGTAATTGCGACTTTGAAGCAAACTAACTAGGAATGTAAGTTTACGAGCTCGTTGTGAACTCACTTAATCCCGTGGTGATCTTAATGTGTTAGAACTTATTATTTCGTGAGCTGTAATATCTTATTCTACGAAGAGATTTTTTTGCCTTTATGAACTTTTTAGACCAGCTAGAGATAACGCTAAGATAACTAGAGCTTAGCGTTTTTTAATTATTATGTATTTTTTCTGATTTTTTAGAAGAAATTTAGTCGATAAGTGTTTTACAATAATGTGATTTCACCTTTAATATTTTGGACCTTTTTTTTAATCACCGATAAATAGTCCATGGTTCTTCATTTGTAGGAATAGTTTTTTGAGATTGCTTATCAATTCCAAACAAATATGTATGTAACGTAACTAAAACTTTTGTTAAATTATTAGTTTTTAAGCAAAAGGTATCTCTTTTAAGGTAAGGCTTTTAGCGATAAGACCGCCCATTGTTATATCACTCAGATGTTTTTCGTTGTTCTGTCAAGTGTTATTATTATATGCAATAAAGTATTTTCTATCTATCTTTCCATCTCCCAAAGAAGAATTTCTTGTTACCTTTTCTTGTAAAAATACTACAGTAATATAAATATTTCAGGAATGTGTAGCATTTTGTGACCTATTTACAAACCCAATTATATTCTAAAAATGAATATTCTTGCAGGAATAAGCTGGAAAGAGAAAACAAAGATTGGATAGACACGTACTCACCAATTTTAGCGGCCAGAGGTCGCCAAGTTCCTTCAATGGACGATATCAGGTTCAACGCTTCTCTCATGTTCGGAAATTCGCATTTGTCTGCGGGTTTGCCTGTTCGTCTGCCACAAAACTATGTTCCTATCGCAGGATATCATATTGATAGTGACACTCCCCCTTTGCCTGATGTAAGTTAAAGATGAATGAAAAGTAATAAAAAGGTCGCTCACCACTGGATATTCCTCTTCGAAAAATTATGTGCGTAATTCTAGTGCTCTTAAAGGGGCAGCATACGGCGCGCCGCTATCTCGCTCGCACAATTGAACATTTTTGAAGATATAAAATCACTTATTGTAGATTAGTAAAATCGCAATCGGTTGAGTTTGTTAGTGACATTACAAAGATTAAGCGAAAATAAAATTTTGATCCAAGGAAGTTTTCACACATACTAAGTAATGGGACTTTATATTTTTCTAATTGTTTTGTATGATACTGTACCAAATTTTTTTGTTTGTATAAAAAAGTCGTGGGGAAACCAGCTAGTATTCTACTACTACAGCGTCTATGATCTTGCAACCGTGTATATGTGAGCCGGGAGTTGGCGAATCCGCAATGCACGTCCTGCTGAAATGTCTAGTATACGCCCACAGAAGATATGAGACCGAACAAATGCTAGACTGCAACGTGACGGAGGCAAACATATGCACAATTATGGCAGATGACGCAAAAAGAGAAATTTTTATAAAATATTGTACTGAAATTGTAAAAAAGATAATGAAGAGAAATAAGTAGATATATAAAATATGATGAATATATATTTTAAGTATATAGAACATACATATGTAGACTCGAAGTAAGAAACAACATAGAAAAGTATGATATAAAAAAAAAAGAAAATTTTTTAGAAACAAGAAATTATTACTTAGATAAATTAAAATTGTACCTATAAGAACGATGCGAGAAATATTAACATATAGATAAGTATAAGTTATTCTAGAAAAAGTCCCTGATTATGTTAGGGGAAACAGATGTTATTAATTAATAAAAAAAAAACCTGTCAACTAAATACAACTTACTGCAAAATGCTTGCATGTCCCAAATGTAATAGTTGGACGTACCTCAGACTACACTATTAGTCATCTTCAAAGCACGTTCAGTTAGTGTTTGATTTTATAAGAGAACTGAGGCGATATCTACCGTGCCTGGGGTCTTAGCCGTGAAGCTGTTTGAGTCTTTTTAATAAAAATGTGTTATTGGCATAATTCTGTTCTAACAATATTATAATAAGAATCTAAGCTTCCGAACTAGTCTTCTCTAATCAAAATGGTCTTTATTCAGTACAATCACAGGGATCACTTTCAAACGTCTTATATACTAGGTAAATCTACCGCCAGTTCGTCGCGACTAAAGCCTAGAAAACTGGCAAGCAACTAAAGCGTTTTTTTGTATGATCATCTTTACAAAATAATATGGACTTATGTATTTTTTTTTGTTTGTAGTTTTGTTTTGTTAAGAAATATAAGAAACTTTATTCTTTCTCACAGAATCTACAAAGTATAATGGACAATGCTCCTCACGGAGTCATCTACTTCAGCTTAGGAACCATGATGAAGGCTTCGACTCTACCTGATGAGCTCAAAAGTGGCTTCCTCAAAACGTTCAGTGAACTTAAGCAGACTGTGATATGGAAGTTCGAACAGAAATTGTCAGATCTACCGAAGAATGTGCACATTGTTGAATGGGCCCCTCAACCAAGCATCTTGGGTGAGAAATTGACATTGATACAATCACTACATAGTATAAAACAAAGTCGTTTTCTCTGTCTCTATATCCCTATGTCCCTATGTCCCTATGTATGCTTAAATCTTTAAAACTACGCAACGGATTGTTTTAATAGATAGAATGATTCAAGAGGAAGGCTTATAATGTTTAATACATGCATGATATGAGCACCTGTGCGAAGCAGGGGCGCGCGGGCGGATCACTAGTTAGTAATAAATATTGTTGGACATTTCACACAGCACTTACTAGCCCCAAACTAAGCCAATGCTTGTACTATGGGAACCAGATAGCTGATATAATACGTAGGATACTTTATTTTGTAAATACATACCTATAATATTAGATAACACCCAGACACAGAAAAGACATCTATGCTCATCACACGAATGTTTGTTCTTGGTGGGAATCGAACCCACGGTCAACGGCGCAACTAGCAACTGACAAGCTACTACCAACTCAGCTGTGAACTGTGAAGGCTATCGAAAATGCGATGATGAAAGAGTGTTAAACTTGTTTCATCCGATTTTCTTATGGAACAAGCAGATGGCCCTCCTCGTGTTGAGTGGTACCCATCACCTATAACAAAACACTGACTCTTATGTCAAGAAGAACGTGCCCTACAAGGCCCCGTTCTGCGTCTGTCAGGTTGAGACATACAGATGTTAAGCCTCATATGCCTGTAATTACACCGGCAACTATACTCTTTTAACCAAAACACAGCAACGCTGCTTATTGGCAGATAAAAACACAGCAACGCTGCTTATCGGCAGATAAAAACACAGCAACGCTGCTTATCGGCAGATAAAAACACAGCAACGCTGCTTATCGGCAGATAAAAACACAGCAACGCTGCTTATCGGCAGATAAAAACACAGCAACGCTGCTTATCGGCAGATAAAAACACAGCAACGCTGCTTATCGGCAGATAAAAACACAGCAACGCTGCTTATCGGCAGATAAAAACACAGCAACGCTGCTTATCGGCAGATAAAAACACAGCAATGATGCTTATCGGCAGTAAACAACATGGTGCTAGTTCTTTTCCTTAAAAAGTTAAGAGTTTTGCTACAGAAAAGTATGTTGTATGTTATAATTTCCTCCCAACAGCTCACCCAAACACAGTCCTCTTCATCACCCACGGCGGTCTTCTCTCTACCACTGAAACCATTCACTTCGGGGTACCAATCATCGGGATACCCCTCTTCGCAGACCAGTTCATCAACATCAAGCGAGCCGTGGCAAAGGGTATTGGACGAGACGTGGAGATTGGATACGATGCAGATATCAAACTGAAGGAGGCTATTCAGGAAATCCTGGGAAATCCAAAGTCAGTAACATATCTTCGCTATAGCCTTTTTTGGCACAGCCTTTTTTTCACCTTTTTTGCGCGCAATGCCAGTGCTCTAAAACGCTGAAGGAAAACATCGTGGAAAAACTAGTTAGTATTCTAACAGCGGCGATAGGTTTGCAACCTGTCACGTATGGACAGGTTGATACTAACTGCTGCATGTAATGTTAGGACGTACCTCTGACTACCCCCTTAGACTTCCTCAAAGAATCTCCAGTTAGTACTTGGTACTCAAGAGATCTGAAGGGGATATCTACCGTGATCACCCAAGAGTATATTACGCTACGCTAAGAGGTATTCAAATTCCTTGGATAAGAGTGATCACGTTTTGACGTTACACGCTTTGGGGCAAGGCAAGGAATATAGATAATATTCAAATTCCTTGGGGCAAGGAATCTCCTTAGTTATGACAAAGGAGAATAATGCCCCAGTAAAGTCATTCAAAACTCGGTGACTTTTTTATCTGCAATCTATATTAACCACCTATTACCACCTCTGTACAAACCTGTTCATGTTGTATGCTCTTGGCTGTTCATAGTCTGAAGACTGACTGCAGATAGTAGAGACAAAAAAGTTGTACAGAAAATTCTGTCCTGTACTCTATTCATACTGACTTATAATTTCTATATCTTTCAGATACAAGGACAGAGTGAAAGAGCTCTCTTTCATCTACCACCACCGCCCCATCTCCCCCGGCGCTGAGCTGGTGCACTGGACGGAACACGTCATCATGACGGGCGGCAAGCATCATCGCCGCTCCCCCGGGTTCTTTGTACCCTGGTACCAGAAGCTATACCTCGATCTACTAGCTTGTATCATAGTTGTATTAGTTGTGATAGCGATAGGTGTAAAGAAAATGTTTACAAGGTTACGAGTATTAGGCAAGAAAATAAAACAAAGCTAAATAAAGTTATTAGGTATCAATTTGAAATCTTGTGTTTTTTTTAAACACCCCAAATAAAAATCAAAATAAACAAATAAATATTTGTGGACTTTCCACGCAGCACTATCTAGCCCTAAAGTAAGCCTAAGTTTGTGCCACTTATATCCTTTTTTTTATAAATACTTATCTTTAATATTATACAAGCAGCGCCCCGCGGTTTCACCCGCGCAGATTTATATCCCGGTATTCCCACGGGATAAAAAGTAGCCTATGTGTTATTCCAGACTTTGATATATCTCTGTGCCCATTTTCACCAAGATCCGTTCAGCCGTTCTGGAGTTATAGAGTAACAAACATCCATCCATCCATCCATCCATCCATACTTACAAACTTTTGCATTTATAATATTTGTAGGATAACACCCAGACAGAGAACAAACATCTATGTTCATCACACAAATGTTTTTTCACGATGGGAATTGAATCTACGACCTACGGCGCAGAAGGCAGAGCTAAAAAGTACTAAAGCCATTGAAAAATAGTGCTCCGATTCAGTTTAATAAACAGGCTTTGTGTAGTTGATTAAAATTATTCAAAATATATTTATCGATTTCGTTATAAAATAGGATCATTAGGTATATTTATTGTTGGTATTTTGGCTTTTTGTTCGCTGAATGTTTTTCCCGAAATCTGTAAATACAGTTCAGAATATCTCAAAAAGTTACGGATGGTCTTGTAGGAACGGTTTCCTGTAACCAAACCAGTTGTAGTACCTGCTATTACTGCTCGATCTCAAAAATCCACCTCGTACTTACGCGAAAGTTAGGAAAATTTAATATTATGAAAAGATAATGATTGCGATTTTGCTAGTTTGCATAGCCTAGATAAATATGTTACAAAGTAATGCTTCCTTCTCTTTGAAACATTCGGTAAGCGTTCACTAGCTTGTTATACTACACAGTGCACTTCACGAAACATTATCTACTTCATTACATAATAGAATCTTCGCAAACACCACTCACAGCAAGTACGTGCTTGTACGAGCTCAGACGACAACCTCTTAAAATTCCTTTTAACTTTCAAGACCAAAGTTCTTGGTTGCAAGGAAGTCAACGAGGATATAAAGCGGATTCTACAAGAAATGTTTTAATTAATAAACGGGACTTATTAAAAATAATTCAAACTGGCTTATTTTTTAAATCACATGCTGGAATTCCACGAAGATTTCACGCGACAAATATGATTAAAATAAATGATATAAAATCCTACTAATAATAATAATGTTTGTAGTACCTTTGGTAGCAACAAAATTACGTGATCAGCCCATAACAGTAGCATGACACACATAGCATGACGTGTATTATAGACTAGTTGCGCCACGCGGTTTCACCCGGGCAGATTTAAATCCCGGTATTCCCACGGGATGAAACGTCGACTATGTGCTATTCCAGACTATAATCTATCTCTTTGGCAAGTTTCGTCCAGATCCGTTCAGCCGTTCCGGCGTGAAAGAGTAACAATCATGCATCCATCCATCTTTCCATCCATCCCTCCATCTATCCATACTTACAAACTTTCGCGTTTATAATAGTAGGAAGTAGGATTTTCTAACACCATAATAAAATATAATAAAAGTCTATAAATCTGAAAATTTTCTTCATATTCATATTCATATATTCATATTCATAAATCTTTATTGCGAATATAGGTATAGGTACAGATGTCAGGGTTTATAAAATAGATCCTCGATTTGACGACCTCTGTGGCGCAGCGGGCGAGAGCCTGCCTGCGACGCAAGAGGTTGCGGGTTCGATTCCCGCCTTGGAACAAATTTGTGTACGATCTGCAGAAATTTGTTCCGATGGTCTGGGTGTTTTCTATGTATAATAAAAAAATATCTATCTATGTAAGTATATAATGTATTAAATATATCAGTTATCTAGTACCCATAACACAAGCTTTGAATAGCTTACTTTGGGGCTAGATAGTGCTGTGTGGATTGTCCAGCATTATTTATTTATTTATTTATTTATTTATTTATATTCAACTTAATAATAGCATGCAATAATAAGTAGGTATACAGTTTAAAAATAATAATAATAGTACATAATGTCACTTAAAGGTAAGTAGAATGTTGAAATATGATTTAAAATGATAATAATAAAATGTCAAAAAATAATAATTAAATGATTGTCTGATGTCTAAATAAAATAAAAGATTAACAAGTAGTAGAATTTAAATTGTCACTAAGGTATATAAGGTAAGTCTTATAAGCATTTTACAATTTTCAACTTGTAAAAAACAAGCATGTCAACGACGACAAGATATTGTGTAACTAGCACAGATGTTTGTAGACGTTAGTGTTATCATGGAGATAAAGAAAAAAGCGTAGCATAGATACATAGGTACATAGATACGCGCGATAAAAATATTAATTTTTTTATATATAAATGGATCTACCTGCGCATCCATGTGTATGTGTGCCTTTGGCACTCTGGTAAAAAGTAAATAGCATAAAACCTGCTATCAAATTCCCATAGCACAAGCTTTTCTTAGCTGTTGCCTGTTGGTAGACATTGTTGTGTCTAGCATTTGTTGTTTCACCTTTACGATCTTAGCGCGCCAATAGCTTATCAAACCGATAATTCTGTTGCTGTCTCTTTTCGTTAGCATGAAAGTGACAGTAACAAGAATACTCTATTGATCAGATATAGAATGAATAAGAGGGTTTTTATGTCGCTTCCAGCAAACCCGCGAAGTAGGGTATCTGCATACCACATCTAAAAGTTGTCGCCGAGTCTTGATTAAAACAAGTTCCGTTTATGAGACAGAGGGATGCCGGTTGATGAGCAAAAATTAAAAATGCAACGAGTCGCGGGCGCTCCAACTTTTTGATCAGTTGAAATCACAGCGGCTAAGAGATAACTAAGTTATGCAACTTAGTGAAAAGATAAGACTAAAATCAGAAACAAAATAAACTTGACTAACCCCCGTTTCTGAAAGCTCGATCAACACTCATCAGCTGTCAAGTCACTTGCTATTTTAGCTTTTACTTCAAATTAGATAGAGATAGCAAGTGACTTCAAAGCCGATAATTGTTATCGCGCTTTCAGAAACCGGGGGTTATTGAATTAATGTAATGTTTATTGACCATATAAAATTTTATTTAATAATAAAATTTAGACAACGAAAACAAAGTATATACAAAATGTACAAACAAAATACATTTATATAATATGAAACAATTGAGTTATCTGCAGACCGTTGCCAACGATCTAGAGATAGCTCAACTGATCCAAATCCGCGCCAATCGGAAGCTTCATATATCAGAGGCTGAACTCCCGTAAACGAATAACTGACTTTAGTAGATGTGTCTTATGTACAAAAACTTGTTAGGTAGGTTTTTGTAGGTAAACTTGTTTGGATCAATAAATAAAAGTGTCTTACGCATACAGGGTGTCCGAGAACTCAACGTCAAGCCGAAACGGGGCGACAGGATTGATTGTAAACATTATGAGAAAAATCTGAAAAAAAACCTATGCCATGCAATTTGAAAATTATGGGCATTTAAAAACCTAAAAATTTGGTCAATCTGTTACTATTTTTCGGTTATTGTGGTTAATTTTTATTATTTTTGTTCATTTAAACTTTGGAACCGCAACCCTAAAAATTATTTCTAAGAATCACAGTCGAAAATAATGATTTTTTTTTCTGATTTTTCTCATGATACTCGTATTTACAATCAATCCTGTCGCCCCGTTTCGGCTTGACGTTGAGTTCTGGAACACCCTGTATACGAAAACTAGTTAAGCAGATTTTTGCTAGTTAAACTTGTTTGGATCAAATAAAAAATGTTGATAGCCTTTGTAATGCTCCAACACTGGGTTCTATCTTAAAAAATCTTGAAATTTGCGAGCAGAAGTACCAACACAGTACATAAGTGCGTCAAACTGCATCTTAATATTCACTCCTCCAAGGTAAGCAAGAGCTCTCTATTAAATATATGTCGCATCCGCGGTCATTTAACAGCGCAACACCTAGCGGAACGCAAGCGACCTTCGTGGTGCGCTTTGACAGAGTCGAAGTGTCATCTCAACGGTTGTCCGGCTAGCTTCTGGAAGCTTCAGTGCGCTTCAGCAGTCTCAGCCAGATCGCCAATGAGTGAAAACATCTCGGAACTGTCCTCCCGTTTCGTATGTGTGTGTGCCTGTGTGACAAGTGACGTTGATACCTAGTCTGGAACGTTCTAGAAGTTTCGATCATTGTATTGTAAAATAGCCCTTGCTCTGATTATACGCTGTCTGGATATACTCCAACTCTATTACTTACAAGGATTCCTGCAAGACTCCCGCAATATGACTGAAGAGAGCCCTAATTATCCTGACGTCCCGATATATATCAACTTTGTGCCTACAAACTATTGACCTGCAAAACCTTATGCAGTCATAGTTTCACTAAGTGATTTTATAGTAGACTAGCGACCCGCCCGCGCGCCCCTGCTTCGCACGGGTGCACGTTGTTTTTCTACTATATCATGCATGTATTATACTTTTAAACCTTTCTCTTGAATCACTCTATCTAAAAAAACCGCATCAAAATCCGTTGCGTAGTTTTAAAGTTTTAAGCATACATAGGGATATAGGGACAGAGAAAGCGACTTTTTTTATACTATGTAGTAATAGTGATAGTGATGATACACAAATTTAGAAGAGTAGTAGAACTCTTTGTGTGTGGCTCGTCCGGGGAAGTACTACCACCACGCCTTTTTCTGCCGCCAAGCAACAACGCTGTGTTTCGGTTTGAAGAGTGTGGTCGCCGGTAAGTTGATGGACGCAGGGCAGTGCATCGTAGGACACGTTCCTATCGTGCGTGACTTACGAGGCAATGCTTTTATGGTAACCACTGAACATCAAGTGGGCCATTTGCTTGTTCCATCAGCTAATTATATAAAAAAAGTTTTATTACAATTTATCTACATTATTAATTTACCTCAAGTGAACATGGGTAAGAAAGGAACTAACAAATCTGTTTAGTTCCATAGCACTAAAGGGAAAGTAAAGGAGCACTGCGGTATCTTTCTCGGGTAATTTTCACTTACTTTTTCCTACCTCTCTTTTGTTTATAAAGGACAACGCCTTCTTAAGCCTAAACACGCCCAAAGCATTATTCATTCTGTACCTATTGTTTATCTCATCAAAGTCTTATATTGACATCGTCATCAAGGTTGACACATTACCGCTACGTTTATAGGACAAGATGATTAAAATCAAGGAATTTGAATACTATATTTGGAAAACCAAAAACCACTTCCAGCATGACAAGCTTCTACTTTACGGCATTTGGCCATTGAATTATTGATGAGCTAATTTTGACACTATTTGGTGTCAAAACTATTGGTTCATTCAACATTTGGTTTACACACGGCGGGACCAAAACTGTCTTAAAAATTTAGTAGTTCCAAAAACAAACATAAATCTTTTAACTATTCATCAATGCATACCCCGGTTTCTGAAAGCTCGATCAACACTAATCGGCTGTCAAGTCACTTGCTATTTCAGCTTTTACATCAAATTAGATAGAGATAGCAAGTGACTTGACAGCCGATTAGTGTTGATCGGGCTTTCAGAAACCGGGGGTTAAACTTCTTCATTCAATTGATTGTATGTAATTAATATCAAATCAAATCAAATCAAATTTATTATATTTTAATTTCATTATTCATGGCGGTGTTTTTTTTAATACAACTAGCTGATGTAACAAGTGGATGGCCCACCTGTTGGTAAGTGGTAACTATCACCTTTAACAAAGTATTGCCTCGCAAATCACGTTGTGCCCTACATTGCACTTCTTGCGTCCATTTTCTTGAGGCATTGTGCCTGTAATTACACTGGCAACTATGCACACTCTTCAAACCGAAACACAGCAATGCTGCTTTGCGGCAGAAAAAGGCGTGTTTGGTTTGCACAAGCCCCAGTGACTTGTGCTCTTTATACTTTCGCACGTCTGTTTTGTAAGGAGGCTGGTCCTCATTATTTATTACTCCGGGATAAGTGTTTCAGCCACTTTCGGCGTCCTCAAATAAATAGGTAAGTTAACTGAACAATCTTACATATAAGGGATGTTTTGGATATTCAAAATGTCTGGGCAAACATTTGTGTTTTGATTTTTTTTTTATAATATTGGATTTTTATTGATTGCCATAATTATGGCCTTCTTTATAATAATTATGCCGAATACAATAATTATAATTTTCAAAATAAATTATCAATAAAGCTTTGCTTAGAAATTTATATTCAGGTAGGTAATTATGATATTGAATTTGACGAAAAATCATCGAGTTTTAAGATTCATTGAATTCGAGAACAAAAGATCTGGTAATTTAAATATTTTCACGAAAACCTTTTAAATCTAATTAAACATCAACTGAACCAAATAATGTTATTCTGGTTCTTTTGGACCACAATAAAAACATTCCTTCTTAAAGTATCCCTTAGGCCTTTTATGTTGATACAGTGAATTATCAACAATACTTTTCAGCCTCAGAGTGCTGAAAGGTAAAATGAGGGGTGTTCCACCCCTCCTTCTCTACCAACCCCTGTTACAAAGAAATAAAAAGATTGCGTTAAGTAAATTCTGCTAAGAAAATATTTTGGCTGATGCTAATACAAATCTTTTTATACAGCTGAACGTGGTTTTATGACTGAAACAAAATAAGATAAGACGCAAAAAAAATTAAGTAAAATTATGAGGGTAAAAAGTTTTAGAGAATAAAAAAAAAACATTTCAGACTTATAAAAAAAATCGCTTTTGAGCCTCGGTTTCAAAATAAATGTACTTGAGCGTTTTTATAGTACTAAAGTTAAATCATTTGACCGACTTTAAGGGCCCGGCGACAGCGGCTCGCAGTTTCGAGGTGCGATTGGCTAATTTCATTTTATTTAATTTCGGGGAGGTTGTTTGAAAGAATAACTATCCAGTGACACGCATAAATACTGTTCGAATACAAATAATACAATAATATAAGGGAAATGTGCTTGAGTCAGAAATCATTTTGGTATTAGGTAAACGTAAGGCCAAACCTACTAAAACCAAAATGATTTCTGATTCGGGCATGTTTCCCTTATATTATTGTGTTATTTGTGTTCGAACAGTATTTATGCGTGTCACTGGATAGTTATTCTTTCAAATAACCGAAATGAAATAATAGCCAATCGCACCTCGAAACTGCGAGCCGCTGTCGCCGGGCCCTTAATCTCGAAGCGGTGGACAGTATAGCACGCTTGCCTAGAACATACCTATTCACGCTTCTCTTGAAAATATCCAAGTTATAGGTATTCGTATTCTAGGTTATCGTTTTTCCGAACTACCAACAACACATCCTTAAGCCTTATTTCTGGGCATCTTTAAAGTTTTAAGGTTGTCCAAATCATAAAAGTTGAAGCAAAGTGCTCGGTATGGGTAGTAGGTATATCGACCATGAATTCTCGTTTCCGTACGGTGGTCCGATGGTATAATGAGGGAACCAAATTGTATAATTCAAACGCAGACTCCGAAATGTATCCTGTAAAATTCTAATAGACTGGCAACTTCTTGGGAAAAGCCGTGTCTACACAGTAGCAGTCAAAGGACGATGGAGTGGGACCAAAGTCAAAGTCAATTGATTTACAAGAAAGAAAGATCGTTACGATCGTCGTCCATTATACCTTGCTAGTTGCGCCCCGCGGTTTCACCCGCGCAGATTTAAATCCCGGTATTCCCACGGGATAAAAAGTAGCCATGTGTTATTCCAGACTATAATCCATCTCTCTGCCAAGTTTCATCCAGATCCGTTCAGCCGTTCCGGCGTGAAAGAGTATCAAACATTCATCCATCCATCCATCCTTCCATACTCACATACTTTCGCGTTTATAATATTAGTAGGATTCTATAGAAATAAAACCACGGCATATTATTTGATTAGTTGACCGAGCGAGCGAAGCGAGCGAAGCGTCTCAGTTTCCACATTGTCCGGATGTCTGCCTGTCTGTCTGTCTGTCTGTTCTCCTCTATAGGTCGCATTTTTCAACCGATCTGGACGAAACTTGGTACACAGGTTATATGACTTATTAGAATTTTTTTGTCGTCGGGGATTTTTGATTGGAGGGGTACTTCCCCCAAAAAAAGGGCAAAAAGTGGGCTATTTGATATACTGGATATCTCCACCAAATGAGATCCGATTTCGATTATTCTTTTTTTATTTGAAAGGTAGTAACTATAAGTTGGTCTCATAAAAGTTTGGCGAAGATCTGATAAGGATCTTCAGCATGATGAACAGGATAGCTCATCAAACAATCGATGGTTTTCAATCAAATTTGAGAGAAACACAAAGGACCTCATTCTACACAAGATGATGCAAAAAAAAATCAAAAAAATCACAAAACGGAAAATGCACTTGCACATTACATTCCTCAAATAGCTCACTTTTAGTATGCTCGCGAGGTCTACAGCTCCCAGAGCCACTAGTGTAAGTGTAATATACTACGGCATCTGGAACTCGTGTTCTTTGTTGTTTTATTTCTTCTTGGACAGTTCGTACAATTCCTAATTTGTACAACGATATCGAAAGTCTTTAGTCGATCAATATATTTTTTTTACCCGAGTGCCGAGTGTTATGTGTTTGGCGTGTATCTATCCATATATGTATCCTTCCTTCGATAATTCCTTTATTACCGCGTAGCAACCAAACGCCTGGATGGATTTTGATGATTCTAATATCAAAAGATTCGTCGCAACTTTCCAAGTGTCCTTAGAATAAAAAAAACACAAAAAGTCATGTGGGAAGGAAGGGAGGAGCGATATTCTCTCACATTAAAAAAAAATCTTTTCGCAATCATAGCAATATGGGTATCAAAATCAAGAGAGTGATAGAGTGTTTTCAAATAATGTATTAGTATTTGATTTTAAGTAAACCCTCACAGACAAAACCAGACCGCAAAATTCGTTAAGTCACTTTAGCGAACTAGGCCATGAGTGATACTAAAATATACCATAAAACCTTCTCTAAAGTCATACAAATCGTTTAGAAAAAACCGCATCAAAATTGATGAAGCCGTTTCGAAGATATTAAGAGTTTTGTTTTAAAAAAATTGTGATTGTTGGCAACCCCAAAGTGATCAAAATGAGTTAAACAACCTCAGGCATCAGTAAACTGCTAGGACATAGGTACACGAGCCTCCGACTGCATGCGATCATTACATTTTATCATTCGTCAAGACTCATGAATGGATTTAAAAAATAAAAAAAAGAATCAAAAAGAACCAAATTTAAAACATTATCTAATTTACCTACATAGGTACTTTTAGTGAGGGCAGTCGGGTTTTTTAATTTTTTAATAAATCTTCTTGTTTCCTATTTCGTACAATTCTAATTCGTACAAAGTACCTACTGATTAGTGCAATAGTGATTTTTTCCTATTTCGTGCAATTCCATAGAAAACACGGTGTACGGGACGACGATCGTAGCGACGACCGTTACGATCGTCGTCGCACTAAACTCATGCTTAGACCTCAGCACAGAATACAATCCAGTTTCTGAAAGCTCGATCAACACAAATCGGCTGTCAAGTCTCTTGCTATTTCAGGTATTACTTCAAATTAGATAGAGATAGCATGTAACTTGACAGCCGATTAGTGTTGATGGCGCTTTCAGAAACCAGGGGTAAGTCTCGTAGACGACCATCAAATCTACATATTATAATCATTATAAGATAGCATGTGCCTAATGGAGAGAAAGAATTTAATCAAAAACAAAAACAGTTGTTTTCAAATAATGTTCTAGAATGGCGAATATACACTTAGTTTGTTAAGAAGTGTTTAGTTTAGTTCTAATGAAAATTCGTAAGAATTCTAAGCTCACGATATGTTGAAACGATAATTGCGAAGTCATTTGTAGGAACGCGAAAGGTCACGTAATTTGTGTTTCGTGTGCGATGTGCGCCAAAAAGCTGTAAACTTTTGGATATGACTGTAGTTCATTCATTTACACGATAAAAAACTATCTAATATTATTCGATTTTTCTATTTCAAAACAACATAGGAAATGAAAATTATGTATTAATTAAAAAAAATTGTCTATAAAAAACATGTCTTCCTGATACATATTGTTGCACTAGTATTGGTAATTATATATATATTTTATAGGCTGATTCCCAAGTGGTATATTAGTAACACTTGGGAATCAGCCTATAAAATACTAGTTGTGCCCCGCGGTTTCATCCGCGCATCCAGATGCGTTCAGCCGTTCCCGCGTGAAAGAGTAACACTTGCAGGTAAAACTGGCAGAAGTTGCAAAAACTGCCTCCTCGCTTCTATATTAGCTTCAAGTGTAGTTATAAGACAGCAGATGGCTCATGAATAATCAATTGAGATATGGGCGGGCGTATGTTCTCACGTGCTCTGGATTCTGGGCGTTATTGAAGGCTTTTTCTTAAAACGAATAGGTGGCTGTATTTGAACTGTTGTTTTAATTACGAGGACTAACGGCCGGTTTTTAAAAACTTGATCAAAGTTAATCGGCTGTCAATCCACTTGCTATTTCAGCATCTTTGCCCACAGCTCATCTGGAATACGGTTGACATGACCAGCCCAATTCCACTTACCCCTGATTTCTGAAAGCTCGATCAACACTAATCGGCTGACAAGTCACTTGCTATCTCTACCTATCTAATTTGAAGTTAAAGCTGAAATAGCAAGTGGCTTGACAGCCGATTAGTGTTGATCGAGCTTTCAGAAAACAGGGGTCAGTGGAATTGGGCTGGTCATGTCGGCCGTATTGCCAGATGAGCTGTGGGCAAAGATAGCCACTGATTGGCATCCTGACCCAGCGAGAAGGCGACGCGGCCGACCAAAGCAGAGATGGAGGGACGAGCTCGATGTATTCCTGACGGACTGGGCAAACATAGCCCAGGATCGCGATGTGTGAAAGCCGATGTGGGAGGCCTTTGCCCAGCAGTGGGACCCGGAGGGCTCAATAAATAATAATAATAATTTGTAAGTGGTTTTAAGATTAGTCTACTATCTCTTTAAACCACTTTCAAAAGACTTCTCTTTGTGAAGAGCTCGTCTGGGGTAGTACCACCATGCCTTTTCTTCTGCAAAGCAGCGTTGCTATGTTTCGGTTTGAGGGATGGTTTCGACAGGCCCATGAGGCTTAACATCTGCATGTCTCGAATCGATGAATGGTGGACAGTGGAGGTTAAGACCTATCGTGCATGTTTTACGAGGCAATGATTTGCTAAAAGTGATGATTCAGAAAGTCCACCAATATTTATTTGGGTATTATTCGAAAAAGGCGAATGAAAAATATTTCTGTGTATAAAATGTAATGTGTGTAAATATGTAGCCAGATACCAATATGCCCTTTAGTAACGCGCCGTGCGTATCAAGAACAAGTCAAATGCATACGAAGAACAAATCAAATATTTTTTCAAGAAAAACATATTAAATACAGAAGTATCGAGTAATCGAAAAAAATCGTTTATCGTCAAATTAACCTGTCATGAGTTGACGTAATGGTTATGACAAATTTTGATATAACGTTTGGATTTGTGATTTGTGATGACTAGGCATAATATTAAACTAAAAATAACAATGTTCGCAACACAAAAATAACAGCTGCTTACCACAAAATATATCTGATATGATAGCGATGAGTTATCAACAGTTGATAACGAATGAATCAGAGTATTATGATAATAATTATGGTATACGCTACGAATAAATAATGTATACCTGATTATGTATTGGCCAAAGTACATTAAGAAGGAACGCCCATTTTAGTTAGTAAGACCATATTTAAAAGCGAATTAGACCGCAGAAAATTTCACTCTTGTTTATTTCATTTAACGCTAAGACCGCACTACGGTTAAACCGCTGTGGTTTTTAATCGCGTGAATTTGTGCCCCTAGAAAAATTGTACCGCAGGTGCGGCCGCTTGTATTAGTTGTCTAGGGGCACAAATTCACGCGATTAAAAACCACAGCGGTTTAACCGTAGTGCGGTCTTAGCCTTAATCGATATTTATTTCGGGCAAAAATGAAAATGACAAGTGTGAAAAGAGAACCCGCTCGAAGTAGTTATAACTTTACCTTTTGCGCTGTAAGCCGTGCATAGATTCGATTCCCGCCAATTTTTCAAAATGGGGAAGTAAATCATCGTGAGGAAACCAGCATGTTGTAGAACCTAAAAAGCTCTATAACATGTGTCAAGCCAAGGCGCACTCAAAATCCTTTCACCACACTGTTTCGAAAGAAACTAGTGACACGACAAGAAGAAGATTCCCGCCAATAAGCTTTTGGGAAACGAACGATGTTAGTTCTGGTATAAATCTTAGATATTCAGACATCGATTCCCTAGACAGTGCTATGTAATAAAATTAAATAATCACAGGAAAATTTGATTTCTGAATCATAAAAGTCTATAATGTAAACTGTTTAAAATGTAAGGTATCGGAACGGATCTAGATGAAACTTGGCAGAGAGATACATTGTAGTCTGTAATAACACATAGGCTACTTTTTATCCCGTGGGAATACCGGGATTTAAATCTGCGCGGGTGAAACCGCGGGGCGCAACTAGTATAATATAAAAAGAGCCGGAATCCAACTCGGAAGATTCGCCATAAAATATTGTTTAGTCAAGAACATAGGTACAATATTTATTGCAATACATTACTCGATCGAGGCGTACGCTGGCCGTTACTCTTGAGTTTCTCGATTCTTCCTTGCTCTTGGGATGTGATGTTTGGCGATAAACTTTTATTTTATGTTCATGTCTGCTGCAAAACTGTCCTGAAGCTAGCATCGGTCAAAGTTATGAGAATTTAGGCGTACAGTCTTTTATTTGCTAAAAAAACACACAATACAAAACATTAAGATACGGGAATTGTTGAACAGCAGGTTGATCACGTAACTTTTGTTGCATTCAAAATCCGGTTAGGATAGTATTTGCATAAAAATCCAATGATAACCTATAATACAGTCTCTCGCTTTCAAATTAAAATTCCATCTATTCTTAAATGTGTGAAGCACTGGAGCCCACCAATGCTTCTATATTGCATACTAACTGTTCACTCCGCTGTTACAACGCAATCAAAGTAGCACGTTTACCCAGAACCTAGAAAATGCTCAATCCTACTGGAGCTTCTAGACTTGCTGGCAGCCAACTGGCGTTTGTGTTGATATACGTCAAATATAGGCGTCTGACAGTTGGATAGCCGTAAAATTGTATCGTAAGAATGACTATGCTACTTTTGATAGGCAAGTTTGAATCAAAGCACAAAAAAAAACAAATACATACCTACCGTGTTTTTGTACAAAAAACATAAAAAAGTGATTTTGATATTTTCGACAATTTTTTTTATACCACTAGCTGATTCAACAAACTCTCTCTTTCAACTCTTTCTTTTTTCTTTTTTATGGCTCCTGTCTAAAGACAATACCTTTTTACCTTTTAGAAGATTAGTTTTCTGTCATTTGGCGAAGCAACACAGCATTTTCATTTTAATTGTTTTTCTAGTGTTATTTTGAGTTGTGTTGTGTAATTTCGGTGGTATTTTAATCAACATTACTTGAGGTCTTAGCGCAAAGTGCGAATTTGGAATGAAAGTGTATTATGTGATATCGTGATTTGACCGAAAATGTTTCGAATGTTTTGAGAAAACCGACACCATTTTCTTCAAAACAAATTTAATGACGTGTCTTGACTATGGACTGACCTGACCAAAAAGTATTCAACGATAAAAATCACTTGACATTAGCAAGATTGTCTACCTATACGGACAGGAGCCACTAACAAAAAAGAAGAAGAAGAAGACTATCCTTTAAAAACATTTCGGGTCGAAAGGACTAACGCACGTGTAGATGCTCACTCAAGCAAAACGAAGGTAACAAGTTATGTAGATGCGGTAAATTATACCGGCGTTTCATCGGGATTGGAAAAAACAGGCGGCAGGTAAAGTTTTCTATTTGCTAGTTACCCATAAATTGTTTGTATTCGTAGAAGCTTTGAGTTATTCCGTTGTGGTGCTTTTCCTGGATTTGATGTGCTTTTTTAAGCTTAATACAAATTAAACATTATTTCAGACCGTCCATTATGTTAAGAGGCTGACAACAGCTAAAGTTTCTGAAGATACAAAATAATGGAGGTTGTTTGGAATCGCAGGGAACAAAGTTTTGGAGATAAAGGTTCAGTGCAAAATGTAGTTTTCATTCAAACAAGTTCTCCGACATTTTAATTTAAATCTCAAAAACCTGGTTGTTTCAGATTTTTCAAAAATACTCTGTTTGTGATTTTACATATTTTTGATACTTTATTATCTTAATATTTCAAAATAGAAATGTGCGAGGGAGTGTTCATTTGACGGTTGTCTGCACCTTAATTAGTTCGGTAAACACCCATTAGCTGCAATTATGCATCAGTATGTAAATTAATAAAATTGCGGTGTTTCGTTTCATAAATTAAGTGCTTAAGAGCTGACTGTTGGCACGAAGCCAAGAAGCCTTACAACTCAATTATCCTCCGCCAGCTTACCTGATTAAAAAAAATTAAGATCTTCAGAACTTAAAAGAACCTGGAAGGATATCTACAGTGCCTGGGGAGGCACGGTAGATATCCCTCCAGGTTCTTAGTACCAAGTACTGCAAAATATTTTTAAGAAACTTTTTCTGTTTTTGTTCCTAAAAAAGGCTATTTTAACCCAACTATAATAAATAACTAGTTGCGCCCCGCGGTTTCACCCGGTATGCCCACGAGATAAAAAGTAGCCTATGTGCTATTCCAGACTATAATC
This sequence comes from Plemyria rubiginata, assembly GCA_963576535.1. Taxonomy (NCBI): domain Eukaryota; kingdom Metazoa; phylum Arthropoda; class Insecta; order Lepidoptera; family Geometridae; genus Plemyria; species Plemyria rubiginata. Next base: position 7,981,869 of record OY754926.1, read on the forward strand.
TATCTATCTGCCAAGTTCATCCAGATCCGTTCAGCCGTTCTGGCGTGAAAGAGTAACATACATCCATCCATCCATCCATCCATCCATCCATACATTGTAAGTTACTTGTTCCTTTGTACTTTCGCGTTTATAATAGTAGTAGGATCTGTGATCTGACAAACATAAACCTCACCTCACCGCCACGTTCAAAAATTACTTTCTAGCACGTGAAAAAAAACTATTTCATGTAAACAAAACCCGGATTTTTCACTAGTTCTAACGTAAAGTGTGTTTCGTGTTATTTTCCTTCAGCCGGATTAAAATGTAGGTTAAATTTTACGTTTTCAGCAAAAATTCAGCATTCGTTTAAATGTCATTTCCTCCCAAATGCTTCTATCGCGACATCCAGGCCATGAATTATGCAAAGCCTTCTCAAATGTTTTAAAGAGTTTGTTTAATAACTACTTTTAAGTTAACATAGAGTATCTTTTAGTTTGAATACCTTGTTTAAAACAGCTTTAATAAAAAAGATGAAAGCATTTAACCAGCGACAAAAATAAAACAAAACAGTCTCACAACGATCCCCAGGCACGGTAGGTATCCCCTCAGTAACCTTTACCAAGTGCCAACACAAGATACTATGTATACACAACTATTTTGTAACTACCAAAAAAATTTAGGGCTGTTTCAGCAGAGGCTACTGATGCTAGTAGCACGATCAAAGCATTTTTTTAATTAGAGCTTTTTAAAGATTTTTAGAATTATTAGCTGGCAATATTTTCGTGTAAATAATGCATGTCTATATAATTATGTGCTTTTTGATTTAAAAACTGTTCTATGTTTATATCTTTGTGTGCTACAAATAAAAACTTATTCTATTCTATATTATTCTATTAAATTGTAACGAAACCAATTTTATGGACACAGTATTAGAAAATACTTCTCAGGTCAACCTCATACCAACCTCATTGTTAAATCAAAGTCTTTTGTTTCTTTATTTTGTGTAAACATTGTAGGGAGAATGCACTGTCTTCTGTTACACAGTTTTTAAACTAAAATAGAAGACAGAGTCTGCTATTTTATAGTGTACGCACATTTTTATGGAAATAAATAATTTTGTATTTGTATTTTGTGTACGCCATGCGTACGAGGTTTACTTGTGAAGTATTTTGGAAACAGTTTTTGTAACATTTGTCGCTTTTTTCGCTTCTTAACCTCGATAACTTTGTAGTAGATAGATATTTAAAAGTTCTGACTGCGGCGCTACTATCATCAGTAGCCCCTTCTGAAACAGCCCTTAAATATTTTTTTGGTAGTAATAAATAGTGGTATAATCACTCAGTAGTATTCTAACAGCGGCGATGGGCTTGCAACCTGTCACGTATGGAATACTAACTACTGCAAAATGTGGGTATGTGCCAAATGTAATGTTTGGACGTACCTCTGACTACCCCCCTTAGACATCTTCAAAGAATCTTGAATTAGTACCTACTTGGTACTGGGAGATCTGAAGGGATATCTACCGTACCTGGGGATCAAAGTCGTGAAGCTGTTTTTTTTTCAGTTTCATAATCATTCACTGTCAGTATAATGTAGGTAATTATGAAAATAACACCGATACTATCAGTAAGTAGTAAAGAAATGCCCGAAAAATTCATTTAAAAATTGTTTTGTTTTTACGTAGAAACTCGCCAAAATTACCCCATAACAAAAGGAAGCGTTGAGAATGAACGTTTAAAATATTTACTTCACAAAATTTTATTGAGGCACAAATACTCGGACAAATTAACACAACTTCTTTCGGAAAATTAAATGCCTAAATCAAGGTCAAGCTCAATTTGGTGAAACAGGTAGAAGATAAAAGAAAATATGTTTTGAAACACTTTTATTAAAAAATCTTATATTTAGCACGTCGATTGTAAATTTTTTACTTTTTACAATATTATTAAATTATTTAGACTGCACTGCGAAAAATATTTTTGATTTATTGAAATTATTATTTATTTTATTTTATTCCGAAAACAAACAGTATCTAAACTATGAAAAAACAACATAAACAAACGAATACCAATATATAAATTAACTTGAACAAAGCAATATGTAGTACTAATCCGCTGATCCAATTAACTAAACTAATACCAATTATGTTTTCGCATCAAATCAACATCAAGGTGATTATTGACAAAAAAAACAGATAAATACAAAAAAAAATTAACAAAATAACTACAAACAATGACAAAAGTGCTTATTAACAAAATAAAAACCAAATAACTACAAATTATGACTAAAGTGCAACATTTTACATTAATATAGTTACCTACTTAATAAGTTAGTACACATAGTAATACCTAACCAAACAGCTGAGGAAAAACGATTCCGACCAATGAATGGTTTGGGCATGTAGAAAGGATGGATGAAAGAAGATTGACGAAAAAGGTGCATCAGGCGAGTGTGAATGGGACTGTTGGGAGGGGAAGACCTCGGCGGACTTATCTAGATCAGATAGCAGATGTTCTAGAGAAAAGCCAGGTCAAGAGTACCCTAAACCGACGAGCATGTATGAAGAATGTTATGAGAGTGAATGAAGCGAAAGAGGTATGTCAGGATCGTAGCAAGTGGAAATCCGTGGTCTCTCCCTACCCCTAGGGAAATAGGCGTGATTTTATGTATGTATGTATGTATGACTAACAAGAACGCGTTTAAAAGAAGACAGTTTTGAGTTTTTAGTGAGGTTTATTTTAGTTTAGTAGACTCAAAAGACATTCTGCGTTATTTTTCGCAGTGCAGCTTTGCTTTAAATAAACTGTTATCCAAATCACCAATATGTTCAAAACATGGTTTTTAATTTTTTTTTTACAATAACTTCTAAATAAAACTCTGAATAATTAAACAGAACGATATGTTACATTTTCAATATTTTGATATTATTATTTTAAGTAGGTACTAGTATAACCTACAAAGATGTTTTAAATTAATTTAATAGTACAATTTATGAATACTAATAAGGTATGATATCACAATTAGAAAACATAATCAAAATTTGTAATAACTTCGGATTAAAAAAAATAAAGTTTAAAATAAAGTGTTAGGCTTTAGAAAAAACAATTACTACAAAAAAAAAAGATAAATTGGTATTTTTTTCTGCATTTTTTTAAGTAGGAACGTAACTTATCATAATTGAAACTTTCTGTATAGGTACCGATTCAAAATGTTACCTACTAATGCGTAACGCAAATTGTATAAGTAGTGTTTTCAAAGAATGTATATACATTTTAGTGCAAGTAAGAATAGTTGTATATGTTAGATAAGTTTTTACATGGTAACACCACTACATTTTGATACAATATTAATTTAATTTTCATTTAAAACGGGATATTCACCACGATTTGTGTGTTTCATTATTTCCCGATATTTTGCAGTTGCATGCGCCATGATCACGGGTTGACACGAGTAAAGAGAAATGTTATTGGCAGACAACCCGGTCTTAGTCTCCTTCGCACTCCTTTATTACGAACGAAACTACTACTAAATGCCTCAGAAATATCCCGTTTTATATGAATAATATGTTCATAACCATGATTTCAAATTTTATTTTAACAGATTTGTAACAGTAAAATCTACATGATAGTACGGATTAGAAGTATTGTACGAATTACTTTGGCATACCTATTAATCTATAATGAATTTTGCGCAAATTGCATTTGATACATATTTTACAAAACACCAACAGTTTGGAAGCTCTGTATATTATTATGGCAACATTGTATAAATAAATTGCAACACAATTTTCTAGGGAAAAATAGACAAAATGCGTAGTGTTATTTTATCTTTGTGGTGCGTCCTAACCAGTTCAAAATTGTTGAATTATATATTGTGAAACAATATAAAAATAAGATCAAATCCTAAAAAATAACTCGAAAGTGATATGAAGAGATATGTGTTCTTAAATAATGTTATCAGAAGACATCATGATTATGTCATTGTTTATTCATTTTTACAATTTTATATACATCTTACTAAATGGTCCTACAAGATCCTTGGACGGTATTGGGGCTTCAATAAGGATCTTTGAAAGTCCTAATTAGGTCATCTTACGTCCCAAAACCAGCTGCCGAGTACAATAAGCAATGACGTCAGCAGTAAGTTAAGGTAGCTGGATGTTGTCTTCTCGCCGCTTTGTAGCTCTGCTAGACTTGAGCCTGTAACAAAACTTAGAATAAAAAAAATATACTTCAATTCAGATCTTACAATTATTTTAATCTGTGGTCGAATAATCTATTCAATCTAATAGTTTTAAACGAGCAAATCTTGTATATAATATTTATTCATAATATTAATCTCAAAAATCTAAAAAAATAATACAAGCAAGTTAAATAAAATTCAGTTAGAAGAAGGCACAGTAAATATGGCTGTATCGGGAAAGGATACAATAAACTTCACTCTTTCCGGTTATGTCACTTCCGGCACATCCGGAGAGCGTGTGTGGCGGCTATCGATTTGTATTTTTAGGCCGTGGGTTTGTTGACCCAATGGAATCACTCTCAAAAATAATAAGCCTCACCAAAAAGAATAATATACATTAGTGCATAAAAAAATACTACAAAAAACACTGAAAACTCTGGGCTGGTGAGTATCTGGCTCAGCGTATCAGCATTGCCATTCAGCGTGGCAATGCAGCCAGTGTCTTGGGCACGCTTCCGACTGGCACTGATTTGGATCAGTTGAGCTATCTATAGATCGTTTGCAACGGTCTGCAGATAGCTCTACTGTTTCATATGTATTTTATATATTTTGTACATTTTGTAAATAATTGTAACTATTAGTTGTAATTTTCTTTGTCTGAAAACACAACTTAAATTGTTATTTGCAAAACTAAATTGTTATTAAAACCACAAATCGAAATGTCAATGAATATAATTCGCATGTATGTTTTGGTTTTGATGAAAATTAATAAGGGAGGCATAATATACCTACCTGCCTCCTCTCACCTTACCTCTGAAATATGACCTATCAATAAAGAAAAGAATCATCAAAATCAATTAATAATTGCCGGAAAATCTCATAACGAAAAGAAATAAAACACATACTGTCGAATTGAGAGCCTCTAGTTTTTTAAGTCGGGTAAAATTACAGACTTAGCAAAAATTCGTAGAACTTGTTTAGTGTCTTTCTCAAAGAAATCCAAGTGAATTTCACAAGATACGAGTGTGTGCTTCACGTAGATTCTGGCCCATTCATAATAGTCTTTGAGCGCGCCAATAGCTTATCATACCGATAAGTCTGTTGCTGTTTATTTTCGTTGTTATGAAAGTGACACTGACAAGAAAACTCTAGAGAGCCGCTATAAAATGCGGGTGTTACAGCCATAAATAAAAGAAGAAGAAGAAGAAATGCGGGTGCAATATTATAGCAATATAGCACTCGCAATCAGAGAACAAACTTCTATGTTGAGAGTAAGAACTTACCTTGTAAAACGTGAACTCTAGCCACGGCTCGCATTTGTATCGGTGCTTCTAACGCACACGTGTAGTTTCCCGCATCCTCCATTTTCAGTCTGGCAACCTGTACAAATAATAATCACAATTAATCAAATTTACATTTTGTATGTAATTTTTTACAACTTTTTAAATGTATTAGGTTTAATGTATCTCTACGTTTTCCTCTCCCGTGCACTACTAACACATCTTTATGTCCACAACTAGCTGATCCCGCGGCTTTGCTCGCGCTCGTTTACTTTGATAATCTCATACAAACTTTCATCCCCTATTTTATCCCCTTGAGGGTAGAGTTGATCAAAATCCTTTCTTAGCGGATGCCTACGTCATAACATCTACCTGCATGCCAAATTTCAGCCCGATCCGTCCAGTGGTTTGGGCTGTGCGTTGATAGATCACTATGTCAGTCAGTCAGTCACCTTTGAGTTATATATATTTAGATAGAAGAAGAAGAAGAAGATAGAAGAAGAAGATACACAAAGGTTATCTGGAAGATAATGCTTTATAGCATTAAGTTCGCCTTTGTACTGTTATTTTTATGTGCAATAAAGTATTTTCAACCAATCAATCAGTTGTTTGCAAATGGTGCAAAAACTGCACACACGTTGTACACACTAGTTGTGGAGGCGCGGCAAAGAGACTGAAAATAAATCAATTAAAATTAAACCATAAGTACTATGACATGCGGTTGAAAATATCATGCGACTGATACGAGACGGTGCGCGGCGGCGCGCGTGGATGCGGGCAATCATCAGTGGCATGCCAGTCGTCGCGCCTTCTCTAGTTTGCGCTGCGCCTAAGTTCAAAGATACCACGATTGTTCAACCAGTTTTGCAACCAGTCGTGCTTCGTCAGCGATATAGGGCCCAGTCTTAGAACAACGAGATAGTAAATTCGAGAAAATAAAACAAGGAACATTATGCGGAATAAAAAAATGAGATATGCAGATACTTAAATACTATAATTGGTAATTTACTGCGCCATCAATATCCAATGCTCCAATTTACAGAAAATAAATTATTAATACAGTCCAATGCAAGGGTAAATTACGTAAGAGTTTATTGTAGGTTTAACTGAATTTTTTTAACCGGGAATTCATATTTGTAATTTTTTAAGAATGAATTATGATTTTCCCGTTCATTGTAACACATTCCGAAAATTCTCAAAGTCATTGATGAATCAGAAGATAGTTTTTTTAATATAAGAGACTGAGAAACAGGCCTACCTAAAGTTTGAAAGTTATACATTGTGACCACTTAACATTAAGTGGTCACAATGTATAACTTTCAAACTTTTTAAAAGTAGGTGAATATAGGTATCAGTTCCACGCGACCTAAGCCTAGAAGAACTGGCAAAAACTTAAGGTGTTGTCGTTTCGTTGCCAGCCCTGACGGACTTTTTTTCTTGAAGCTGTTAATGTTATATGTTATAACTCAGCATGAAAACCTGCGGTGGAGCTTTTTTAACGCTGTGATAATTATTATTTTTATTTAATTAGTATTTTGTATGTTTAATAACTAATTTTAATTATATTTGTACTAGTGGCGCCCCGTGGTTTCACCCACGCAGATTTATATCCTGGTATTCCCACGAAATAAAAAGTAGCCTATGTGCTATAGAAAGTTTCATCCAGATCCGTTTAGCCGTTCAGAAGTGAAAGAGTAACAAACATCCATCCATCCATATTTACAAACTTTTGCGTTTATAATATTAGTAGGATTCACTATAAAATAAATGTATGTCCACAGTGACTCCCCAACTTACCTTTCCATTCGAGTCGTGACGCCCACAGCGACCCGCGCGTCAGAGGAGTTTTAGATCTATCCTAACAGGCTGACGGACATTACTAGCGGACAAATTAATATGAAAGCAGACCCGCCTGGCCTCCTCGTATATTATTACAAAATATTATTATAAGTGACCTACAAAATGCTCAATTATGAATCACACTTTTTATCATAGTAAATTTATGTGAATATAGATACAATAAATAATACATTTTATAATTAATATATTTTTTTAATATAAACATTTATTTAGTTGCATTTAAAAACATATGACAGAAAAACATAATATTATTTCATAATAAATCAAATGTAATAACTTTATTGTTTTTATTTATTAGTCAATACAATTCGCGAGAAATTAAAAGTTTATGGTTGAAAAATATTCGTCGTATTGCGAAATGTCGTTAAAAAGTTACGACGCGGATTCGAACCCACGTTATAAAATACAATAGAGTGCAATGAATCCGGGTCACAAACCCCAGTTGATATAAAAAACTTAAAACTAAGAACAATAGTTCATTTAAATTAATGTAAAAGTGCTGAAGAACACTCGATAACAACAACCTAAATAATTATCAAAAATTTCATCAAAGATACATTACTCACTAGTCTGTTTGACTAGATCAAAATGTTATTACGGTATCACATTGCCGAGATATACTCACTAGTTGCGCCCCGCTGTTTCACCCACGCAGATTTAAATCCCGGTATTCCCACGAGATAAAAAGTAGTGTATGTGCTATTCCAGCTATTCTACTAACTGAATCAAACTGAAGACTGAATCTATCTCTCTGCCAAGTTTCATCCAGATCCGTTCAGCCGTTCTGGCGTTATTGAGTAACAAAAAACCATATCCATACTTACAAACTTTCGCATTTATAATATTAGTAGGATTTAAAAAAAATTACTTAATAAACCACAATAACCAAAGAAAAATTATAATATATAAAAAAATTATTACGTTTCGCTGATAAGACCGTATCCTACAATGCACTGCTTTGGGTATACCATCAACTTGAGGCATACAGATGATAAGCTTTATGTTATAATTTCACCGACAACCACACTCTTCAAACCTAGCCACAGCAATGTTGCTTGACTTACAAAAAAAGTCCTAGCCTAGTAATCGTCGAAACATCAGGGTTGCAGATGCCGTGACCCAAATTAATTGCTCGCGAGTGTATTTCACTTTATTTTCGAAGCGAGCGAGTCACCCAAATAGCACTAATTACTTCGTGCGGCATTCGCTTAAGTTAAACTAAAGAAAGCGCTTAAGTAAACTAAAGAAAGCACTGAAGTGTTTTCTGTAACATTGAATGTTAATTTTCTGTAAATCTCCAAACGGAAATAAAGGCAATTTCGAGACACAATTTTATACTAGGCTGAATATCCGGCGTCACGGAAGATCAGCTATCTCTATCTAATTTGAAGTAAAAGCTGATATAGCAAGTGACTTGACATCTGATTAGTGTTGATCGACCTTTCAGAAACCAGGGGTTAAAATTATTATTATTTTGAGAAAAAAAAAATAAAAAAAAAACTGAAACAGCTTTACGACTTTGATCCCCAGGCACGGTAGATATCCCTTCAGATCTCCCAGTACCAAGTAGGTACTAATTCAAGATTCTTTGAGGATGTCTAAGGGGGTAGTCAGAGGTACGTCCAAACATTACATTTGGCACATACCCACATTTTGCAGTAGTTAGTATTCCATACGTGACAGGTTGCAAGCCCATCGCCGCTGTTAGAATACTACCTGGTTTCCTCACGATGTTTTCCTTCACCGTTTAAGAGCACTGGCATTGCGCACATAAATAAAAATTAGAAGCATAAAAAACACTAAATATCATGCCAAATTAAATAAATTCAAATTATATTTCTAATTAAAAAAAAGTAGGTAAAAATCTAAAGAGCAATGTAAATTTTATTGCTCCTCAGAGAGACGACCTCGGTGGCGCAGCGGGCGAGAGTCCACCTGCGACGCAAGAGGTTGCGGGTTCGATTCCTGCCTCGGATCAAATTTGTGTACGATCTGCAGAAATTTGTTTCGTTGGTCTGGGTGTTTTCTATGTATATTAAAAAATCTATCTATGTAAGTATATAATGTATTCGATATATTAGTTATCTAGTACCCATAACACAAATTTTGAGTAGCTTACTTTGGGACTAGATAGTGCTGGTTGGATTGTCCAGCATTATTTATTTATAATTAAAACAAAACTCAGACTAGACATACTCGTAGATACATACAGAGTACAGTTAACATTTTAGTTAGCTGTTACAACAGAATGACTACATTTGACGACCTCAGAACACTTAATTCGTGGTTCTCTCGATTAGATCGCTATCTGAAAGGACCATAAACGTACAATCACCAGGCGCTCGACAGTGGATCACATAAAAAATCTCGTTGGAAAAGTTTATTAGCAGTTTGAGGTCAATTGGGTACTTCAGAAGTATCTGTCTTTAAATGAGCGTATAAGCTACTATATATTAGATTATATATATTCAATTCCAAATACCTTATTTCATACATCCTGACTACTGAATTTTCATTTAAAACCTAGTTCCAGAAACATTAACTAAACCCTAAAAGGTGACTGCGCTGTCTCCTTTGTTAAAATTTACGACATACATAATGTAACATGAATAGGTTATAATGGGTTTTGCAGGTTTTCAGAGGTAGTTTTTGCCGTGTCAGGTGAAAGTTTGGAGTCAGTTAAGCCCTAGTTTAGGTGACAGAGATGGTCGTGAAAATGCGGGAAGGGTAAGTCGGAAGATTTCTTTCTTTTGTAATTATGTAAGAAATAATCAGAAATGAGAAACCCCTATGAGAGAAACCGTGCAAGGTCACCGGCATAGCTTACAAGGACTTTGAGGACGACTAAGGGGAGTAGTCAGTGGTACGTCCAAACATTACATTTGGCACATACCAACATTTAGCAGTAGTTGGCATTCCATACGTGATAGGTTGCAAGCCCATCGCCGCTCAGCATCACCGTCAGAATACTAACTGATTTCCTCACGATGTTTTCCTTCCGATTAAAGGGCATACGCACATTCATTTTACGATAGGAAAAATCCATTGGTGCATGGATTTGGACCTGCGACCTTACGATCGGAAGGCAGGGTCAGTCCCAATAGACCACCGGTGCTCTATTTTATGAATAGATGAGGCATTATATCCAATTGTGGACTTCTCCAGGCTGATGATAATGGAGGTTGTACGATTTGTAATAATGATACATATGGTCGGTAGTGGTGGCTGTAATGGTCGCCTGCAGAACGAAAACGCCCTTATCTAGTTGTCGTAAAGCTGGAAATTACGTGCAGCTTGTACGGCTCAGTCGCTGCTTTAGGAAACTGGGCTTTATTTTAGTGTGATGAGTCAGTTAGTTCAGATAATGGGTTGGGATGACCTAGATTGAGTTATGAATGTGTTTAGTAAGACAATTAATGTTTAACACAACACGCATTTGGGTAGAAATCACATGGCGAGACGAGGCAATGTGCAGCCGAGTGGCTAAGATTTGTGACACGTCAATAGTGACACTTTTGAAATAATTTTCTGTCATTTTGGGAAGCAACCAAGGAATCTATAAACTACGTAGTTTTATAAACTTGGTTATAAGCTTACGTAGCTTATAACCAAGTTTATAAATTCCTTGGAAGCTCTTCTTAGTAATTCTTAGTAATTTATAATTGTGTTTCTAGTGGTATTTTGAGTTGTTTCAAAAACCAGTGTTTGAACACTTTAACTAGATTCGACGAGTAATAAAATATGAAATAACTTATTGTTTAGGACTCGAAGTTATTTTTATATTATAGCGTGAGCCTATGGATTCAATATTGAATTGTACTTAAATATTTATGTCAATGAAGCTCTTTTGTATTTGCATTTAAACCTAAAACCAAAATGAAGCAGCACCGACTGTACACCATCATATTCTTTAGTCTGAAGAAATCTGCCGGACATGAGCTTCCCATTTATGCACATTTCCAGTAAGAATGATGCAGAGCCCTCTTTATAATATGTGTATGGAGCAGCAATTATGCTGAGACTGGACCTGTTTGGCCCACACAAAACAGAGGAGAAAAATTGGCCTCAAACATTGTTTTTGTATTTTTCTACTTTACTATTTCTTGATATTTTTTAGTATCTAATATCTATATTGTTATTTCTGTGTTCTCTGTGTGTTGTGTGTCAAATAAATATTTCTTTCTTTCTTTCATCCACCAACTTTACAAGATCCTAATAATGACGAAAAAAATGTTTTAACCAATTGAATCTTCAAAAAAAGCTCAATTGTTTTGAGCTAAGTCTTGTGTGAAATAACGAGTGTCCAGCAATATTTATTTATTTACCTGCAAATGACTGGTCAGCGTCAAATGATCCGTCTCTATAAGCACGCCTCCCCTGACTTCGTCCAGCGAGGTTGTCGTATTGCCTCGATACCAGTGCAGGGCTGGCTCGTCTTCTCCAGGATTCAGGTTGAGGACTGCACATTTGAGGGAGAGGGTTTCTCCTGTTTCTAAAAAGGCTTCTTTGCTCATTTTGATGGTCGGTGCTGTGGACAAAGAAAGAATAAGTATATAAATAAACTAGATGGTTTGTGATACATTCTTGAACAGAAAAACTCATTGATTCACGACGGGTTTTGAACCCACTACCTTATTATCGAGACAACTAGTGATACGACAAGAAAGCTAGATATTGTTTATTGAAGTTATGAGAAGATAGAGTCACTCCTAAGTACACCGTTGCTAAAAAATTGCACTACCCATCCTTCCTACTAATACTATAAACGCGAAAGTTTGTGAGTATTGATGGATGTTTGTTACTCTTTCACGCCGGAACGGCTGAACGGATCTGGATGAAACTTGGCAAAGAGATGGATTATAGTCTGGGATAGCACATAGACTACTTTTTATCCTGTGGTAATACCGGGATCTAAATCTGCGCGGGTGAAACCGTGGGCGCAACTAGTAACGTTATATCTTATGCACATAAATGTCATCTCGCGCCGAACGTAGTCGTTATAATATCAATCTCCGAGCACAGCATCTAAGCTGTTTTACATGACAGCTTCACTTTATTCACCTAGTTTTAAGACGTTTCAAAGCGATTATTTTAATTTTATTCAATACCTGAATACTTGAATTTGCCTTTTGACTTTATTATAGTTGAATAGAGACTATATAAGTATTAAAATTTCGTTTGTCTAAATATATATAACTCAAAGGTGACTGACTGACTGACTGACTGACATAGTGATCTATCAACGCACAGCCCAAACCACTGGACGCTGAAATGTTGCATGCAGGTAGATGATATGACGTAGGCATCCGCTAAGAAAGGATTTTGATCATTTACACCCCCAAGGGGATAAAATAGGGGATGAAAGTTTGTATAAATCTTCTATCTATCCTCTATCTAAATATATATAACTCAAAGGTGACTGACTGACTGACTGACATAGTGATCTATCAACGCACAGCCCAAACCACTGGACGGATCGGGCTGAAATTTTGCATGCAGGTAGATGATATGACGTAAGCATCCGCTAAGAAAGGTTTTTGATCGATTCCACCCCCAAGGGGATAAAATAGGGGATGAAAGTTTGTATAAATCTTCTATCTATCCTCTATCTAAATCTAAATCTAATCTAAATCTAATTTTTTTAATTCTAATTAATTTATATAACTCAAAGGTGACTGACTGACATAGTGATCTATCAACGCACAGCCCAAACCACTGGACGGATCAGGCTGAAATTTGGCATGCAGGTAGATGTTATGACGTAGGCATCCGCTAAGAAAGGATTTTGATCAATTCTACCCCCAAGCGGATGAAATAGGAGATGAAAGTTTGTATGAAATTTTGTCAATTTTTAACCGATCGGGCTGACTTTGCATGCATAAAACTACTATGACGTACGCATCCCCTAAGAAAGGATTTTGATAAATTCCACCCCTAAGGGGATAAAATAGGGATGAAAGTTTGTATAAATCCTCTTAGATTTTCGACTGATTGAACTGAAATTAAAGATTGGAGCTACTATGATGAAGACGTCCGCTTCAATAGGATTTTGATTAATTCAACCCCCCAATTTTTTACACACGCTTAACAAAAGTAAAGCCGCAAAAACTATGCCTAATTAATAATAATACTTCTAGACGCGAGCGAAGCCGCGGGCAAAAGCTAGTTATTTAATAAAAAATAACATTTATTACAAAGATTTTGTTTGGCTTCTTTAGCTTGATATTTTATGTGTACATGTAAACTATTGCCATGCGAATTCAACCTTATTTACAGCGTTGTTCGTGCTCAATTCGTGTACCGCGAACGTATTTGAATCCAAAACCGACTCCCCAAGACTTGGGTACACATTACGACTGTTGTGTTGTCACAACGTTTTGGCACCAATTGCAAAATTCGTTTTTGCTATTTCCAAGGGATTGTTCCAGAAGCATTCGGGCAAGTTGTGCTCTTTAGTGGATATAAACAGCTGTTAAAGATGGGACGGAGAATCACCATTTTGAATGTATTTTCTTTAACAATGTTAAGTGAAGTTTTTGGCGGAGAATAATGCAAAGAACTATTGTACCTACCTTATTTCTACATAGATTGCAGCGCCCTACGGAGTACATATTCGCTTATTAGCAACCTTAGACCTTAACTTTAATATACCTGATGTATGAACACGTTGGCAATAAATAAATCTAAATCTTATTCTTTTTTTTAGCTTATGTACATAATATCGTCTACAAAAACTGCTTCATACATTACATTCTAACTTTTAGCTTATGGGTGTGATATTATATGAGCGTCATGGATGGTTTTACAACACACACATTATTTTATTAGTAACTTACGGGAAGTAAATAGCTTTTTTAATCTTAGGTTTTATCTCGTGGTACTAATATTGGAATGTAAAATTGACGTAACAGCATATGAATGGTCAACTTCAAGAAAGGTTTAGCACTCGATAAATAGCTAAAACATTACTTTGCTGTCTTTTTTGTGTGGAATAACTTCAATTGATTTTTTTAATTTAATGTGTGTAAGTTTCACTGGTTTTTGTACAACTTAAAAAATACTATTTATTCAACCAAAATGCAAAAGCCCATAAGGTAAAGTAGGTCTGAGGGTAGAAGACACGTTTCTCATTGAAAAACTTCTTCTGGTAGAATAAAAACTTTTTCCAGTTGAATTTTTGCCGGGAGTTTGTAAGAAACTGCGGACGCCTGTCTTTAAATTTATATACAAAAAATATATTTATATACAGCAAACTTTCAAGTAATATAAAATTATTTATTAATTTTTCTTATTTTTTTGTACATCTCAATTAAAAATAATAATAATTTTTATTATAATGCTGGACAATCCACAATGCACCATCTAAGCTATTCAAAGCAAATTTTCGCAGATCCTATACAAATTTGTTCCGAGGTGGGAATCGAACCCGCATACTCTTGCGTCGCAGGCGGACTCTCGCCCACTGCGCCACTGAGTTCGTCAATTAAGACATACAGACATACCTACTTGAAAAAATTTGAGGACTAAGCTTTGAGTGGATAATCTTTTGTCCCTAGAATTAAAAGTAGAGACTGTTTCAGGGCCCGTACCACCATCTCTTGAAGCATTCTTATTTCAATATTACTTTTATGTCAATGTCTATATCAACTGCACAGAGTTGGCTTTATGATCAAAAAGTAACGTAATATTGAAATTAGAATGCTTCAAGAGATCGCGGTTGCCCTTTGTACTTTCCTCATTTGAAATCTCCATTGGTGCACGACCGGCTTCAAAAACGCCGTGGTTCGATTCTTAACTGTCTTGGTACCACATGATAATAAACCGGGTTACTCCCAATAAACCGGCTTCAGTGGTAGAAGAAGTAGTAGCAGAACTACCACCCTGCCTTCTTCTGCAGCTAAGCAGCGTTGCTGTGTTTCAGTTAGAAGGGTTTTGCTGCCGGTGAAATTACAGTCGACAGGGTAAAAAACATAAAAAAAAACTCAAAAAATACTTGTCAGATCTGACTCAAATGGGACCACGACATGTACACACAAACACTAGCTTCCGATCAAGAAAATAATCATCGAAATCGGTTTACCCAGTAAAAGTTGTAAGGTACTCGTAGCAAACATAAAAAAAAACAAATTGAGAACCTCCTCTATTTTTGATGCGGTTATGAAGAAGAAAATAATACTGACGGTACACAGTAAGCTTGAAACGCCTCAGCATCGGTGGATGAGTGGACACATGGCAGCAGTAAACACCAGAATCCTGAACCTTTGCGTCTGACAGTGCTAGCTTCCAGTTCTCACCAGCCAGGTCCACTCGATACCTATTAGATAGAAAAAAAAAACACTTTTTATTCAGGGGCGTTGTTCACTATGACCAATCCAATCGCGTTTGAGTTTAGATCACGTTTTGACGTCACACGGTTAGGGCAAAGTATCTCCTATGTCATAAATAATAAAGCCCAAGATCTTGTTGGAACATCACACGTTTTGGGGCAAGGAATCTCTTATGTCAAATGCCCCTGTAATACTTCTTTATTGAAAGCTTTCACAGCACCAGTTGGTAGTAACTCTGCCTTCTGCGCCGTAAGCTGTGGGATCGATCCCCACCGAAAACAAACATTTGTGTGATGAACATAGATGTTTTTTTATACAACTAACTGATGGAACATGCAGATGGTCCACCTGGTGCTAAGTGGTAACCATCACCTATAACGAAGCATGGCCTCGTTAGTCACGCACGATAGGAACGTGTTCTACGATGCACTGCCCTGCGTCTATATCAACTTGAGGCATACAGATGTTAAGCCTCATGTGCCTGTAATAACACCGGCAACCACACTTTAAACCGAAACACAGCGACGCTGCTTGGCAGCAGAAAAGGCGTGGTGGGTGGTAGTACTTCCCTAGATGAGCCCTACACAAAGAGCTTTACTACTCTTAAAATGATTGATTTATTTGTTCTCTGCCTGGGTTTTATTATATATAAATTTGTATTTACGACAAAAAAAGTTAAATATGGTTTTCATTTTACAAACTTTGGGATTTTTGAGTTTGAAAAGTGAATATTGCTTACAGAATTTCAATCTGACTTAGCCATAACAAAGAAAATAATCAGTTCATAGCACTAGCCTAGCTTCTAGCAAAATTACTTTGAACCAATAGCAAGGCTCACCTCATTAATAAAAGGTTAACTAAACAGAACGAAGGTTGAGTTTTGAAGCATTTTGTTTTAATTCTCTTAGTTAGTACGTTCCGTTAACAAATATTAAATTAAAAGCATTAAACGGTTACTTAAAGTTAATTAGGAACTTGAAGGAGGTTTCAAGTTTGTTTATACAGTAAGAACGTTTTTTTATTCTAATTATATGTAGTTAAAATATCCTCAGAAGTTTGAAACTTTTCTGTGCATCTTACTTCTTTTGACTGCTACAGTCGAATTCAAAAAAAAAAATTCAAAATAAATCTAAAGTCAAAAAACATAATTAATCGTTCGTTTACTAAGATACAATATAATTTAGTGATACTAAAACCGAGTTCACGAATATTTTTTTCGGTCTCTATACAAATTGTGGAAACCTAAAGTTCGAGACTTATTTAAAATAGGTATATATATAACGGCGGACTTTCCACACAGCACTATCTAGCCCCAAACTAAGCCAAAGCCTGTAATATGGGAACCAGGTAGCTGATATAGTACCATATACTTTTTTTGTAAATATATATAATACTGGTTGCGCCCCGCGGTTTCACCCGCGCAGATTTAAATTCCGGTAATCCCACGGGATAAAAAGGCATATGCTCCTTTTTATCCCGTGGGATTACCGTTATTCCAGACTATAATGTATCTCTCTGCCAAGTTTCATCCAGAAATAGTAACAAACATCCATCCATCCATCTATACTTACAAACTTTCGCATTTATAATATTAACTCGTAGTAGGATTAAATAACACCCAGACAGAGAACAAACAATAAAACGTTGCGTATCTTTGCCAGGAAAAGCGCACGTCAAACAATTTTCTCCCGACGGCGGCGCCCTTGTCGCGGCGTGCCTACAATCCTCCAAAGGACTGTTGTCTAAAAGCGTCTACACACGGCCCTGAAATCGGTGCAGTATCGAGAGAGTAGTGAGTAACACGCTAGATGTAGATAAATTTGTACCATTATTATTATTTTTCCCTTTGTAATAGTACCCATGATTTAGAGACTAGATAAATGGCCAATTGATTTTAGGGCCATGTGCTAACGCTGTAAGGGCCGTTTACGCACTAGCGATTGGCCGCCTAGGCGGTTCGTTTGAGCGGTCCAAATCCGTGGAAATTTTGTGGCGGTGTGCGTACAATCACATGCGGTTGCATGCATAAAAATGAAAAAGCGGCTAGCCGCGCGGTAAGCCGCCGCCGTGGAACGTGCGAGCGTCTGAACGTCAGATAATTCAGGATGATTTGTGTTTGATTGTACTAATAATTTAAATCTTCATCAGTAACTGCTAGATAAGAGACAGTAAGAAGAGTTTAAGAGTAGTAGAGCTCTTTGTGAAGGGCTCGTCCGGGGAAGTACTACCACCACGCCTTTTTCTGCCGCCAAGCAGCAACGCTGTGTTTCGGTTTGAAGAGTGTGGTCGCCGGTGTAATTACAGGCACATGAGGCTTAACATCTGTATGCCTCAAGTTGTTGGACGCAGGGCAGTGCATCGTAGGGCACGTTCCTATTGTGCGTGACCTACGGGGCAATGTTTTGTTTATAGGTGATGGTTACCACTTAACATCAGGTGGGCCATCTGCTTGTTCCATCAGCTAGTTGTATAAAAAAAAAAAAAAAAAAAAAAAGATCTAAGCCTCCTTTCTCCTCTATAATTTAATACCTTAAACAATTGGGGGACGCCTTTGCCCAGCAGTGGGACGGAATAGGCTAGGAAAAAAAACAATGACTACTTACTATTGTGGGCTATCGGTTTGTTCCATCAGAGAGTAGTATTTATAAAAATATTTTTTATTCGATTTATAGTGCTTACAACACTTCTAAGTTCCAAGTTGTCCTAGAGTTAGTCGTCGAGTGTGATTAGAGCTCCGGTGGCGCAGTTGGTAGCGCAGCCCCGTATCAATGGGAAGGTCGCGGGTTCAAATCCCGCTCGGAGAATAACTTTTGGGACTTTATAAAATCTTTGTGATTTATGAAAATAAGTTACAAACCCTAGTATATAGCCCAACAACGTCCTACCTGGTGTCAGCAGTGTGTGTGTCCAAGTCCACGGTAAGCAGCTCCAAATTGTCTTTGTCCGACACTCGAAGCCAGGACACCTGCAACAAATGTATTGCCATTTGCGAAAATTGTTTGTTTAGATATTGTATTACTACCAAGGAACTCGGGCCAACAAAATGCAACGAGCAAAATAAGTTGGTATTTTTTGAAATAGTAATTTATAGGGAGGTAGGGAGTATATTGTTTGAATTTTGAGTGGTGGGCGGCCACCATTTTTTTTATATGGGCGGGTACGTATTTAATTTTTGATTTCGATTTCAAAAGTTCGCCCGTTCACAGTTAATATTTTCACAGATGATGTATTTCTGTTGCCGCTATAACAACAAAAACTAAAAAACAGAATATCCCAACTAATATTATAAATGCGAAAGTAACTCTGTCTGTCTGTCTGTCTGTTACGCTTTCCCGCTTAAACCTCTCAACCGATTTTGATGAAATTTGGCACAGACAATCTTTAGACCCTGAGAAAGAACATAGGCTACCTTTTATTGCGAAAAAAAGAGATGAAGAGATTAAAAGTACGCAGACGAAGTTGCGGGTACCAGCTAGTAATAAATAATTGAGGGTCTCCCATATTAAACGTGATTATTTGCTGTTATTATTATCATGGTATGATTTTTTTATGATAATGTTTGATTTTATATCCTACTATGTGAAAGTTTGTAGGTATGTATGGATGGATGGATGGATGTTTGTTACTCTATAACTCCAGAACGGCTTAACGGATCTTGGTGAAAATTGGCACAGAGATATATTATAGTCTGGAATAACACATAGGCTACTTTTTATCCCGTGGGAATATCGGGATTTAAAACTACACGATTGAAACCGCGGGACGCTACTAGTTATTTATATTTTATACAATTAAGTTAATTCATAAGTTTATTTGTAACATTATCATTGATGAAGCAAATAATTCCAGATTTTTAAAACATATTTTGACGACCTCTGTGGCGCAGCGGGCGAGAGCCTGCCTGCGACGCAAGAGGTTGCGGGTTCGATTCCCGCCTTGGAACAAATTTATGTACGATCTGCAGAAATTTGTTCCGATGGTCTGGGTGTTTTCTATGTATAATAAAAAATATGTATCTATGTAAGTATATAATGTATTAAATATATCAGTTATCTAGTATACCCATAACACAAGCTCTTAATAGCTTACTTTGGGACTAGATAGTGCTGTGTGGATTGTCCAGCATAATTTTTTTTTAATTTTTTTTTTTATATATTTTTTTTTATATTTACCGTTTTATCCCTCAGAGCAGTGACCTTACAGTCGAACACCACAGTTGCCCCTGTGTCTGCGTCTATCACCGTATCTTCTGTTGTCAGGTCTCCTTCAAACGCTGGTGGTCGAAACCTGGGAACAAAAATACTTTTAGATCGGGAAGTTGTGTGTAGACCGTGGGTTCGATCCCCACCGAGAACAAACATTCTGTGTGACGAACATAGATGTTTGTTCTCTATCTGGGTATTATATAATATTTTAAGTATGTACATATTTACAAAAAATAATAATATAAGAAATAAAAAGTATGCTCTCTGGTTCCCATAAGCTTTGATTTAGTTTGGGGCGAGATAGTGCTGTGTGGAATGTCCAACAATATTTAATAGTACATTATTGCAAAGGCAGCGAAATAAGCAATTGCTGGTCGAGTATGAGTTTGAAGGCCGAGCCGTAGGCGAGGACTTCAATAATACGAGACAGGCAATTGCCATTTCGGCCGAGGCATAATATAGTGCTTTTCTTAAAAAATGCAAGGAAATAAAAAATAAATTTAATTAATATTAAAAGTTATATTGCTCATGTTAGGACAATTACTGAAAGAAAATGTATCTGTAACTATGTAACTGTCTGTGGCTACAATGTAACTGCGGAAACAATGTAACTATGTAACTGTCCGTGGCTATCCGGCTATACAGCCGCGAGAACGCAATGTGTACAATAGATAAAAGAGTTCTAAATTCAAACAGCACACCGTTTCATACAACATTGCCGGCGCGCTAACGCGCCGGGAAGTGATTTCCGGTTTTCAGTCTACGTAAATATGATACTTCGCGTGTTCTTTACATAGAAGTAATGAGAATATTTAAGAAAAAACGCGCATGTTTAAGTTAAGTTAAGTGTTGAATCACTCTATATATTAAAAAAACCGCATCAAAATGCGTTGCGTAGTTTTAGAGATTTAAGCATACATAGACTTTGTTTTATACTAGATATGTAGTGATTTTTATTTACTACAAAATTTAGACGTGTCCCCGCGAAGCGAAACGAAATCTTCTTGTGCTAAAAGTATTGAGCCAATACAAATCTTTTCATTCGATTTACCATCACCATTAGTATGCATTAAACATGGTCCCGTGGGCTTGGGTAAGCAACCTGTTTTCGTACCTGGCGATTGATTCCCGACCGCATGGTTAGGCTAGCATAACGAGTAAATATGGTAGATGAACTATCTAGAAATACGGTAATATGCCAGCCATAATCTTAAATACACGAAAATCCCACTAATAACATAAATGAGAAAGTTTCGATGTTTGCTACTCAAAAAGGCCAGAACGGTTGAACGGATCTGAAAGAAATTTGACACAGAGATAGATTATAATCTGGAATAGCTTAAAGGCTACTTTTCATACCTAGATTTGAATCTACGCGGGTAAAACCGCGGGGTGCAGCTAGTATGACAGTATAATGTTACTGATGCCTCTCAAATGACTTGCCCAAAATAAATATTTTTTTAACAGAAATTGGTCTTCAAAAACAAAGGTTTGTGTATCTACATAATTCAGGTTTCTGGTAATCTTACTAGCTCACTTAGATAAAGCTTGCAGGCAAAGCTAGTGTTTTAGCTATGTAGATTGGAGCAAGCGTTACAGCCCTTTTATTTAACTAAAAAGGATTTTTTTTTTCAGTTTAATCTCAAGGATCGCTTTAAAAGGTCCATAGTTGAAACTAAAATGTCAGTTCATGCAAGGCATAAGCGTTACAAGGAATTTAGATTATTTAGGAATTTAGATGGTTTGTTCTTAGACCGTTTGAGTTTCTCGCTTGAACTTTGTTAATTGTTCTGAGTTTATACCTATTGTCATATTGTGCATGACGTCACTGTTTTGTTCTTTTTTTTAGCTACATAAATTATAATGTGTGTTCTTCTAGCCAATAAATAATTTAATAATTTAATTTAATTAATTAATGGATTAAAGTAAAATTGTTTAATTACTTTGAAGTCATTCTCTTACTAATGCGTCATAATGACAAACAGTAGTGAATGGTGGCGGTAAGTCAGCCTCATCGAGAGGTCTACAATCAGGGGGATGCTCTCGTTCGAGGACCTAGTGCATGTTGGATATTCACATCACTAAAGCCCAGATTTCCTCGGGGCTTTAGTCCATCTGTGTCTATTGAAGACACAACAGGAGTGCAGTACTGGTGAATAGTGGTTTAGCGGTCACTCAGCATTCTAAATGTAAGGTCGTGGTTTCAAATCCAGTCTTGGTGGTCGTCGAAAATTTTATGCAATCCAAATGCTCTCAAACGGTGACGAAAAACATCGAAAGGAGCTAGATTCTAGCATCGGCGATGGACTTGCCACCTGTCACGTATGCAATATCAACTATTGCTATTAAATATTGTTGGACTTTCCACACAGCACTATCTCGCCCCAAACTATACCAAAGCCGGTGATATGGGGACCAGATAGCTGATATACTACTTAATATACTTTTTTTTGTAAATACATACTTTTAATATTACAACACAACCAGAGAACCAACATCTATGTTCATCACACAAATGTTTGTTCTCGGTGGGGATTGAACCCACGGCCTACGGCACAGAAGGCAGAGCTACTACCAACTGAGCCGTGAAGGCTGTCATCGTCAATAGACTCCAGTATATTATATTGGAAGGAATATTATATACTGTCTCTCGGCTCAAAGCAATACATCTTTTTATTGCCAAATACGTATTCGTATTACCATAATTGCAAAGTTTTATCAACTTTTATGGTTTTCCACGTTCCTATATCTGTCACACTTACCCACGGTTTCTGAAAGCCCGATAAAAGCTAATCGGTTGTCAAGTCACGTGCTGTTTCAGCTTTAACTTCAAATTAGAATATAGCAAGTGATTTGACAGCGGATTAGCATTGATCGAGCTTTCAGAAACCGGGGGATAATACAAGATAGAAAAAACTTTATTACACACAACTTAAGGATACAACAAAAAACAAACTTAAAACTAAAAGTACAATGGGCGGCCTTATCGCTAAGTAGCGATCTCTACCAGACAACCGTTGGATGAAATGGACTCAAGAAATTTAGAAGGGGTCCTTGTGTGCGTGGAGATAAATAAAAATAATAAAAAATAGCACAAGTTTCTGTTACAGGATATACAACCTTAAAAAGTACTTTAGAGATTACTCGGCGGCCATTTGCTAAAGTAAATCCACTTTAAGGTATTAAATTTAATTTCATTTTCAATCTACAAAGTTATGCTTGTAAATTATGAAACTTGTATGTTTCATGTACGACAAACATAATAAGTTTCATAAATTTCCATACAAACTTTTCTCATTTTCTTCCTCATTACAGCAATGAGGCAAACTCCTTAAAGATTATCTTAATATCCAGCTCTGGCGAAGACAATTTTAATGAAGCCGATTATGCTGAGACCTTGAAAGAAATCTGTACCTTAGAAGTACGATAGCAACACCACTTTATCTTAAACTAGCGAGCCGCCCCGACTTCGCACGGATGCACAGTGGTTTTCTGATATATGTATTATGCATGTTTTCTACACATAAATCTTCCTCTAGAATTATTCTATCTACAAAAACCGCCTCAAAATCAATGGCTACTTTTTTTTTATTATTATTTATAGGTAAAACGTTTGACCGCTATCTCACCTGATGGTAAGTGACGACGCGGTATACGGTGTAGCACGCTTATCTACCTATACCTATTCACTCGTCTCTTGAAAACATCCAAATTATAAGCATCCGGAAAAACAGACGCCGGTAAGGAGTTCCACTCTTTAGCTGTTCGCATTATAAAAGTAGAAACATAGAGCGCTTTGTGCGGGCAGTAGGTATGTCAACTACATAAACATACACTCATCCATATTATTGGACTTTCCACAGCATTATCTATTCTCGAACTAAGCAAAACATCCTTCAAAGATTCCTTGCCCCAAACCGTGTGACGTCACAACGTGATCTTGGGCATTATTCTTTATGACATAGGAGATACTTTGCCCTAGCCGTGTGACGTCACAACGTGATCTAAACGCAAACGCGATTTGATTGGTCATTAAAGTGAGTCCTGAGTCAATAATGAGTCCATTCCGGTCAATACGAAGAATTAAAACTAATTAGATATCCCGACGACGGTATTGGAGCTGACACAATGAATTGAAAGGGTCCCAAATTGTTCCCAATATAAATTAAACAAAGCGAAAGGTTGGGCGTATGTGAACTAAATTAAATTGCTAGTTTCCCAAAACTCATGCCGGCGAATGGGTAATCCAAACCCATTTAAAATGCCTTTTGTAGAAATAACCAAATGTAATCTTATTCTTGTCGTGTCTCTTGTTTTTATCGACACAGTATGGTGAAAGCATTTTAAGCGTGCCTCAATGAGGATTTTTTGTAAGAGATGGACTAACGGTCTTACGGTCTACCTGATACTAAGTGGTCACCGTCGCCCATAGACAACAATAACTAGAGGTTTTGGTTGCCTGCCCTGAAGGATTTTATTAAAACTTTTCTTGAAGCTCTTCATGTCTTAACGAGCGGAAAACCTCCGCGGTGGATTATTCCTCAGGTTTTGCGTATGGGGGGGAAATTATCTAGAAAAGAGAGCAGTCCGAGAAACCCAAGGATCCAGTAGGTATATGTGGATGAGCTTGATCTTGGTGTCGAGAATAGAGGCTCCATTTGAGCACCGGACACAATCCTTCATACTAAAAAAACGGTGGCAAACAATTTCTAAAAGTCGGGCTGTCTCTGTTTCCCATTAAGAATTGGTAAGGGATGGCATGAGTTTAAGCATAGTTTATTGTTTGTCAATTTTTTTCTAGTAAGGCCGAATATTATGTTTTGTGAACTTTTTAAGCTCTGCTACATGCCAGTTTCCTAACGATATGATGTTTTTCTTCGCCATTTGAAAGTACTGGCAACTAAGAAAAGTGTGTCAGCCACGTCTGTTTTACAAAAAAAATGTTATCCGACAAACAGTAGCATTATAAAAAAATATTTTCCAGCTAGTTAATTTTTCTTTCCCAACTGAGATGTTTGTCCAATAAAATTCAGATTTCTCGGCGGAAGTTGGGACAAAGTTGGAACAACATGAAAAATAGACCCATTCCGCTTTTTGTCCTTTGAGACGAAATTGGTGCTGATTAAGCAGTTACTTGTCTTGTGCTGCAAAGGTTAGCGCAAAACGGCGGCCGGTGAATGACGGACAAGGAGGGCTATTTTGATTTCATTCGGTATCGGATTCGGCACAGGATACCTACAATTTTTAAATTTAGAAAACAATGGCTCCCTATAATCCTTGTCGGAAACGAACTTTACGCGATTTTGATATTTTCACCAGCTATTGAAGGAAAAAGGTGAAGGAAAACATCCTGAGGAAACCAGTTAGTATTCTAACAGCGGCGATGGGTTTGCAACCTGTCACGTATGGAATACTAACTACTGCAAAATGTGGGTATGTGCCAAATGTAATGTTTGGACGTACCTCTGACTACCCCCCTTAGACATCCTCAAAGAATCTTGAATTAGTACCTACTTGGTACTGGGAGATCTGAAGGGATATCTACCGTGCCTGGGGATCAAAGTCGTGAAGCTGTTCAAGTTTTTTTTTATTAGGTGTCGGGAACCTTTCCGTGAAGGTCGTAAGTCCAAACTGTCGTTTAAAAACGTTTTAAAAACGTTTTATTATATTTGCTTGTAACTCTGCTGAAGTTGGCATCCCGTCGCTAAAAAATTATTCACACATTACCTACCTACCACCTACGTGGAATGAAATTTCACGTTCATTCATTGAGAGAATACGCGAGGTATGTACATGCCATAAAAGAACTGTCAATTCTTCTCTGTCTAAACTTCTTTATTTATTTATTTATAAATACATTATGGCTTACAGCTATCGCGAAGGCGCCTAAATGTTACGAAATATTAAATTAAAGTCAAAAATACAATACAATGTCAAATTATAAATCCAATTTGCTAGTCAGATTCAAAACAATTACCTAAGAATTAAAAAATGCCAAAAATATATTATATTACCTACCCACCTACCTAATAGCTTAAGTCATCAGTAGTAATTGATCATCTTTGTAAGTATAACTAGCGTCCGTCGCGCGTCAGACACTCCCGCTTCGCAGTCGCTTTGGTCGCACAGGTGTGGTCAATCCTTTATTCCGCAGCGGTTGTCAGTTTTCTAAAGCTATCATCCTCCCATTATCACATCAACTGCTAACACAGCCAAGCTATATCGATTATTTTGGTTTTTCTACGGCTATCCTCATTTCCGTAGAGAAACTCCAAGCTTTCTCCAAAGCCCGTTGTAAGAGTTTAAGCTTGTTAATACCACCTTAATGGTGTCACGACCTTATTAAAGTTGTGAAATTTTTTATTATGATTATGATTACCCTTGCCCACTTTCCGGGAACCGCGAACATCATGAAAATGCGATGAAAATTATACAATTTGGGAAAGTTGCAAAAACTTCTGTTTTTGCTGAACTTTATCACTCCCCGTAGGCTTTCGAGGAAAGGTTTTGTTTATCTTGTTCCTCAGTTTATCTTTCTTAATATTTTTAACAGAGTTTTAGTAAAATCTAATCGACCTCGCTGAACCAAGAATACAAAATTAGAATTTTGAACTCTAAAGCTGAAAACTTAAAGACTATATAAGAACATAATTCATATTGGTCTTTGAGCGCACCAATAGCTTGTCAGACTGATAAGTATGATGCTGTCTCGTTTCGTTGGCATGAAAGAGAACTGTCACTTTAATGCCCAAGGAATTTGAATACTATTGTACGTATATGCCAACAATAAAAGACAGCAGACAAAAATACTTTATAGAGGCGCTATAAAATGGCAGTCCCATAGCATATTATCCCATATTATATAGTTATCCCTTAGATTTAGATTTAGATTTATTTATTTATTGCCAACATGTACATACATCAGTTATATTATAGCTTAGGTCTAAGGTAGCTAATAAGCGAGTACATGTACCCTGTAGGGCGCTGCAATTTATGTAGAAATAAGGTAGGTACAATAATTAATTAATAGGTACTACTTGACTATAGGTACTATAATAGGTAGGTAGGCCCATAGTATACAATAGCATAATGGCATGCAGCTACAATAAAAGTAATAAGCAAAATGTCTCGATATAATAAAGTCAAATAAGGTAGGCACTAATGTCAACTAGGTATTCGATTAGATAAATTAAATTTAAATTGTCTATTTTACGGAAATATTGTGTGTAATATATAATATTGTGTGTAATTTTACATTGCTTATGTCGAAATGCCAAACTTTAAATGAAAACCACCTCAATTGATCGATTGATTCGATTGACCAAGCAAGCGCGTCAACGCAACGGCTAAGTTACACCATTTTGCAATTTTGCAGCAAGTGCTCTATAATATAGCTTTTCCGAACATCCTGCATATACTGAAACAAAACAACCTACTTGGCGTGACCCAGTTTAGCAAATTGCTGGCTTACTAAGACATTAGCATTAGTTCGAACGATTTCGAAGCTAGATTGGAGTGTTTTCATACTCGTGCTAACATCCTACTAAACAAAAAAATTGCGGACCTCTGTGGCGCAGCGGGCGAGAGTCCGCCTACGACGCAGAGGTTGCGGGTTCGTTTCCCGCTTCGGAACAAATTTGTGTACGATCTGCAGAAATTTGGTCCGTTGGTCTGTGAGTGTATTATAAACGCGAAAGTTTGTAAGTATGGATGGATGAACGGATATGATTGGATGGACGTGATTACTCTTTCACGCCGGAACGGCTGAACAGATCTGAATGAAACTCGCCAGAGAGATAGATTATAGTCTGGAATAGCACATAGGCTACTTTTTTCCTGTGGGAATACTGAGATTTAAATCTGCACGGGTGAAACCACGGGGCGCAACTAGTTATATATAGTTAGTTATATTTTTCTTGTATGTATTACCTAAGTTCCTCATTTGCCTCTTTTATTTATTTATTTTTAATCTTTTAATGTTAATTTTACACTTGGTTTGGTTATTTTTTCCTGATTTTTGGATCTGTCGTATTTTTGATTTTTTTGTATGTGTGTAGATTGTCCGTGGCATTACTGCACGGCCCTGGCGGAAGACCAGCGTCAGTTGCCTGTCGACTGACTTATGCTGAGCCAGGGTCCCTTTTGCAGCTCTTATATAGGTTATTTTTAATTGATTTATTTTCTTTGTTTTTGTATGTTTTATGCTGTATTTAAGCTGCTGCAAATAAATATGTTTTCTTTCTTTCTTTCTTATATTTTTTCTAAATTCCCCCCTTAAATATTAACTCTATTTTAATTTAATTATTTGTTATAGCGGCAACAGAAATATCATTTGAGAAAACTTCAACTGTCCAACTATCACTTACAAGCCTGGGGCATTAGGCACTATGACAATAGGAGATTCCTTGCCCCAAACCGTGAAACGTCAAAACATGATATTGGGCTTTATTCTTTACGACATAGGAGATACTTTGCCCTGACCGTATGACACCGGTTCTTAGCCGAGCTCGCACTGCAAATGGTCATAGTGCATAAGGCTCCTGGTGACAGACTGACAGCGGATTTTTAGTAATAGGTTTTACCGTTTGGGTACGGAACCCTAAAAACAAAGCTATACGTTTTTACGGAGTAGACACACTATTCTTATAATGTAGGCTTTTATCCACAATATCTTCTTATCCAAAGATATACGAGAACCTTTTTAGTTTCCACATTACAATAATTTTTATATAACGGATATAAAAGCAGAGTTATGATATTATTCCGAGTCTAATTTACAAAAAGAACATCTAAAACATGTGTTTGAGAAAAAGCCCATGTTTTTTCACAAAAGGCAAAAGTGTGACCCCAACAAGGCGTTTTATTCAAACTGGGAACTCTCGTATAGACGTGACTTGGATACGAATCGTAACTCTGTGAAGGCTAGCGTACACTAAACTCACAAGATCGAGTTAAAAACGTAAGAGCTAGCTTTAAGTTTCTTGCTTTGCTATTCTTACATGTTTTTTTTATACAACTAGCTGATGGAACAAGCAGATGGCCCACCTGATGTTAAGTGATAACCATCACCTATAACAAAGCATTGCCTCGTAAGTCACGCATGATAGAAACGTGCGCTACGATGCACTGCCCTGCATCCATCAACATGAGGCATACCGATGCTAAGTCCGATGGTTGTTCCGATGGTCTGGGTGTTTTCTATGTATAATAAAAAAATATCTATCTATGTAAGTATATAATGTATTAAATATATCAGTTATCTAGTACCCATAACACAAGCTTTGAATAGCTTACTTTGGGGCTAGATAGTGCTGTGTGGATTGTCCAGCATTATTTATTTATTTTATTCATGTGCCTGAAATTACACCGACGACCACCTCTTCAAACCGATACACAGCGCTGCTGGTTGGCCGCAAAAAAAGGCACGGTGGTAGTACCACAAGCTCATTACCGTTCTCTGTTTTCCTGATCACCAAAATTTAGGTATCTTTAAGGCAAGAGTGAATAATTTTGTATTCACTTTTGCCATAAAGACACCTTTGCTCTTACAACTTACTCTGGCTAGAAGCTCGAAGATAGTTAGTGTAAGCGACGATGAAGGCAAATAACGCAGAATGTTCTAGAAGACATTTATTCACTTAAATACCAATCATACTTTGTATTCACTTTTTCTTTGCAAATAAAGATAAATATTATCCGAAGTAAAGTGGACGCTAGCGTTTACAACAGAAGGCGCGATTGTAAACGTATTTTAATAGTTTTTTTGAAAGCCTGCGGCCTGGGCTGATGGATTACGTGACGTATATGCGGATGAGCCGACGTGACCTACGTGCAATGAAACGGGAATAACTGATATTGTTCACTGATACGTCACTGGACTGCATACTTGGATACTGAGCGACGTAGTTAAAATCGCGGATCAGTAATAGGTTAGATTGGAACTTGATGAAAGAAAGATGAATGAAAAAAAAATATTTGTCACACAATAATGTAAGTATTATAGTAATACAAGTTGCACCCCGCGGTTTTACCCGCGCTGATTTAAATTCCGGTATTCCCATGGGATAAAAAGTAGCCTGTGTTCTATTCTAGACTATAATCTCTCTGCCAAGTTTCATCCAGATCCATTCAGCCGTTCCGACGTGAAAGAGTAACAAACATCCATCCATACTTACAAACTTTCGCGTTTATAATATTAGTAGGATATCTTATAAAAAAACTGCTTGGAAATACAAACTTGCTGAGACTTGACAAACAGCAAAATCTAATTTGAGTAAGTAGCCTGATCTCATTTGCCGGTCTAATGAAGCGCTTTTTCATTGTCGGCTTTGCTCCGTGTAACGATTTCATTTGGGAAGACCTTGAATGAACGATCTCGAATACCATAATGAATACCATAGTCTGGAATAACACATGGGCTACTTTTTATCCCGTGGGAATACCGGGATTTAAATCTGCGCGGGTGAAACCGCGGGGCGTAACTAGTCTTTTATAACTAAATAATGATTCTGTGGATGTTGAGCATCGGTAGCGCAGAGGTAACCCTGCGTATAGATAGCCCTCACAGCTCAGTTAGAAGTAGTTTTGCCTTCTGCGCTGCAGGACGTGAGTTCGATTCCCACCGAGAACAATTGTTTGTGTGGTAAACATAGATGTTTCTTCTGTGTCTGGGTTTCATTCAAAGTCATACCTACCTTCTAAATTGCACACTACATGCTACGACTATCGTAGTGCTACGATGAGCTACACAGCTCTACAAAGTGCTACGAATGCGCTACACCCTGTACAGAACATTTTGACAAGAGCTTCGCTGTAACGTAGTTGTAGAAATATAAAAGGAATTATAACTATTTAAATTTAAACTTAATGTTTGTTCCATTATTATTGTGAATTTTACTGTTGCTTTATAATTAATACCTACCCAATTGTATAAAGCCCACACAATATCATTTGCATCCCAGCTATGGGGAATGGTTGCTACTTATTTTATTAATTTTGTAATCTTTATGTACATACCAATGACGCAAATAAATCATTTATGATTACGTTAAACCAAAAAAAATTTAATTATTAATAAATAATAATAATAATAAATAATGCTGGACAATTCACACAGCACCATCTAGCCCCAAAGTAAGCTATTCAAAGCTTGTGTTATGAGTACTAGATAACTGATATATTTAATACATTATATACTTACATAGATAGATATTTTTTATTATACATAGAGAACACCCAGACCATCGGAACAAATTTCTGCAGATCGTACACAAATTTGTTCCAAGGCGGGAATCGAACCCGCAACCTCTTGCGTCGCAGGCAGGCTCTCGCTCGCTGCGCCACAGAGGTCGTCACCTATGTACTAATAACTATCTAATTATCCCGCTACTACTACTGCGTACTTAAGGTACCAGTATACCTATTAACAAACTTACGGCCGAATACTGTAAATAGAATCATAAATATATATAGTTTACCCTATCTTTTTTGCAAAAAAAAAGTCACAGCGTGGCTAAAAACCCTTAACTACCAACAAACAGAAGATCTATTCAATACAATAACTTAGCGCCGTCCAAATACCTACATATTTATATATTTTTGTTTTCTTATTTCCTTACCCACCTATTACTACTTGCCGCTCTTTACGATTAATACCTACACGTACCTACCCTATCAAATTTACAATTTTATTTTATTTTATTTTGCTCTGTTACATCATTTTTACACCTAAAACTCAATCTAATATTATTTACATTACTAATTACTTTAAGACCACAGAAAAGAGGGGACTCCTCTAATACAGGTTTATATAACTTAAAAGAGGAGATCCCAACCCATATTATTGTAAAAACTTGTGTTATTGAATAAAATATTTTTGATTTTGATTTTTTGATTTGATTTGATTTGAATAATCAAACGCTACTTAGATTTGAGCACGTCTCAAGAGATGAGTTTTTGACAGATTTTCATTAAAAACTGTCAAAAAACCACGACTTGAGACTTGCTCAAATCTAAGTGATAAACAATGTCTAAGATAACTCACATGTCATGGAAATGCTTGTTGCTCGTCGCGTAAGAATCGAATATGTAGTTCAGCATTGGTGAGTCAGCCTTGCCTTTGTACGGCCGGCGCGGCTTCGGCGTGACGCGCCGGAACACTGTGGGCGGACCGGCAATCGTAGACGGCTCAGTGTCCGATACTGGGGAATTATAACTCTTTAAAAAAAAAACTTCAATGCTCTGGAAAATACACTTATAAATACACATACACTCGGTTAAAAAAAATTGCAAGTGATAAGTCAAAGTTTTTGGACAGTCAGCATTGGTAGCTTGCATGGTTAGCTGTGTTATTATTTATTGTGTTATTTGTGTGGGTGGTCTATGGTTACTTTGTGGGTGGACTACGGTTCTGTGTAGCTGGTCTATGGTTCTGTGTGGCTGGTCTATGGTTCTGTGTGGGTGGTCTATGGTTCTGTGTGGGTGGTCTATGGTTCTGTGTGGGTGGTCTATGGGTGCTTGTGTTGGTGGTCTACGGTTTTGTGTGGGTGGTCTTTGGTTACCTGTGTGAGTGGTCTATGTTTCTGTGTGGGTGGTCTATAGTTACTTATGTGCGTAGGCTATGGCTACCTGTGTGGGTGATCTATGGTTCTGTGTGGGTAGTCTATGGTTACCTGCGTGGTCGGTCTATGATTACCTGTGTGAGTGTTCTATGTTCACCTGTGTAGATCGTCTATGGTACAGGTATGTACGGGTGGTTTTTGTTTGTTTGTGTGGGTGGTCTATGGTTACTTTGTGGGTGGTCTATGGCTATGTCTGGGTTGTCTATGTTTCTATGTGGGTGGTCTATGGGTGCTTGTGTGGGTGGTCTACGGTTCTTTTGGGTGGTCTATGGTTACCTGTTTGGGTGGTCTATGGTTCTGTGTAGGTGGTCTATGGTTACCTGTGTGGGTGGTCTGTGGCGCGATGGTCGGCGTGAGCACCGCCATTAGTAGCACGAAGCGGTGCATGCCGCCGCATCCTACCCGCCGACCAGGCGCTCTGCAACAACCATATACATACTCTTAACGCTTCTTCTTCTTGTCGAATCACTAGTTTTCGAAACAGTGTGGTGAAAAGATTTTAAGTGCCCCCCTAGAGGTCGTGATGTGTCTAGTGCTCGAGCACTAGACACATGAATGAATGAAAAGTTATTTGTTGTACACCAATATGAATAAAAACCACTTGAAAATATAAATTAAAGTAATACAATGGCCGGGTTCCTCATGATGTTTTCCTTCACGGCTTGATTGAGAGTACTGGCACATAATTTTTTTAACAGAAAAACTCATTGGCGCACGACAGGTTTTGAAACCACTACCGAGTCGTTCGTGGTGACTATGTGCCAGGCAGGTGACTATGTGCCAGGCAGGTGACTATGTGCCAGGCAGGTGAAAACTTTTTTGACAATATCTGTGAAAAAAAAGATAATTATTACGAAGCTATCCAAAAATCTAATTTTAAACTAAACATGTGTTGTTAGTAGTCTCAGTTCTAGTGAAAATTGGCCAAAATGTATTAACGGACCCTCATTGCACATTTTCACCTGCCAGGCACATAGTCACCACGAACGACGGTACTGAACTAATTTTACTGAACTAATTTTAATCGAAACAGTGTGGTGAAATAACTTTGCGTGCGCCTCAAGAAGCTCCTTTCGAGCACTTGACACATGATAAAGAACCATGAGAGACGAAAAGTTGATATCTCGCCGGAAAGTGAGTTTCAATTCCTTTGTGTCAGTGTACCGGACTGGTCGAATACCAACGTTACTAGGACTGCGGATTCTGGCCGGATGGTGTCATGTTCTGGGGTATTTATATGAACCAGAAATACCATCGGCTTCTTAAGGTGAAGACAAGAGCTAATGTGACTTTCGCTCGCACGTTTTGACATGTTGAAAGATATAAAATCACTATACTCATTTTCGAAAAATCGCAAACAACCATTTTGTGTGCAATGACATTGCGCACAGTTTAGTAAAAAAATCATTTTGATCGATACAAGTTTTGCTGCTGCCTTTTTGACTGACTCACACAGGGAGAGGCTTGTTATTTGTGTGTAGGCTATCTTTATTTTTTAAGTGTTTGTTAATCTACCTACTGTATATTCTCTACCTACTGCCTTTTTTTCTGTTCTTTCTTGTCTGTATGTTTCTTCTGTGTGTTGTCGTCAAATAAACATATATTCTATTCTATTCTATTCTATTCTATTCTATTCTTAAAAGTTTGCTATTTTAAATTTTGTACTCAAGCATACTTTTGAGTAGGAAAACTTGCAACAATCAAAATATACCAAACTGTGTGCAATGTGATTGCACACAAAATGGTTGTTTGCGACTTTTCAAATTTGTGTTTAGTGATTTTATATCTTTTAAAATATCGAATCGTGCGAGCGAGAGGTGATGTCAACGCCTTAATTACAACGTGAGTAAGCCACAGATATCCAAACGTTCTCTAGGCCGATCATTAGGATGGATGACTGCTTGTGTTATCATCTAAACGCTTCACATAAGATAAATAACACACTTACCCGCTGAAAGCGCGATCAAAACTAATCGGCTGTCAAGTCACTTGCTATCTCTAACTAATTTGAAGAAAAATCTGAAATAGCAAGTGACTTGACAGCCAATTAGTTTTGATCGAGCTCTCAGAAACCGGGGGTAACTAAGTTTAGTTACCCCCGGTTTAACCGGATAACTGTTTGAAACGCCACTACCTTACCTAGGCATAGTTATGTCTAGGTAAGGTAGTGGCGTTTCAAACAGTTATCCTTACCTACTTTAGACAGAAGCCACCTACAAGCCGCAACGAACTTAAAGCTTCCAAGAAAGACGAGAAATTCCACTTTCCACAAACCGATTTACTGGAATACGAGTACCTTCAGTATACTTCACGAGTTTTTATCGTTTCGATACCCATTTGGGTGTTTAGATGCACCTGCGCCTGAAACTTTCAGCATCGGAGAAGCTTCAGACTTCGACTTTTGTGTTTTGTGAGGCAGAATGAATGAATGAATGAAAACACATAATAACTCTTTCAAGAAAAAACCCACTATAAATGCACTGGAAAATACACTCGTACTACTATAACTTATTAAATACTAGAAGCGCCACTTGGTTTCAGCCGCGTATATTTAAATTCCGGTATTCCCACGGGATAAAAGTAGCCTATGTGTAATTACAGACTATAAACTATCTTTCTGTCAAGTTTCATCCAGACCCGTTTAGCTGTTCTGGCATGAAAGAGTAACAGACATCCATCCACCCATACTTACAAACAAGATTTGACAAGAAAAACGGTCGAATTGAGAACCTCCTTTTTTGTAGTCGTTTAAAAATAGTGTATTCGTGACTACGAAATACGGTCTGTATATAGAGCCCTCTTAGGTCAGAATTAGCCGTCGGATTCTATCACTTTAAACTGCCGACCATAGCTCTCCATAGCCCGTTGAACAACTTGCCCTTATTATACATAGGATGGTGTAATAAACCGTATTTATTTAACAAAATAACAAAACAAAACCCATTATAATGATTTACAAAGGGATCCTAAATGATATGTGACCGAAGTCTGTAAAATTATCGATTTAAAGTTATACGAAACATTATTAATTGTTAGGTGAAATTGGGTTAACGGCACCTGTAGGACAATTACGTAACTTTGTTGCAATCAATTTCAATCGGTTTCTATATAAAACAAGAATATGATGGTTTTGCGGCATTGTAAAGGTTTACCAAAATTTAAATTTTACTGACTTGTTTGACAAGTCGTCCCAGAAACTTTTTTGCGACTTTATATTATGTTGTTTAGTGATTGTTTATCTTAAAAAAATATAAAATGTGCCAGCAGGGATAAGTAAATAAGTGGTAGTGTGCAACAATCATTTCTGTTCCCATTGCTCGGTATAAATATAAGTATAAAAAATACTTATAGCGCTGTAAGGATCGTCAAACGTATATCAGCATTTTGTCCATTCGAAAAAAAAATATGTTCGCAATCACTACTACGCAAGCGAAATCGCGGATCGATTACAAATTATTAGCTTCTTTTTCTTGTCATATCATTATTTATTTTGAAATAGTGTGGCCAAGAAGCTCGCTTCGAACAATTTTAGCTTATAAGCAACTCCCATATAATTACTACGTGTGATGCTAACAAATGGGAAACCCTTCTTCAAATCCAATATAACAGCTAACTTGTCTAGAAGCTCCAGTGGTACGGAAACCAACTTCACAACTAAGCTTGCTTGTTGTATAATCTGTTACAGAAGCTTCTGCGAAGCGTCAGCTAGATTCATTGTTGTTTCATATTAAGGCGTTGATAACACCTAATTTTCCTCTCGCTCGCACGCGTCGACATTTTGAAAGATATAAAATCACTAATCCCAATTTCGCAAAATCGCAAACAACCATTCTGATCGATGCATGTTTTCCTACTCAAAAGTTTACTTTTGTTCGAAAACTAGAAAAGCAAACTTTTAAGTGGGAAAACTTGTATCGATCAAAACGAAATTTTTACTAAACTGTGCGCAATGTGATTGCACACAAAATAGTTGTTTGCGATTTTTTGAAAATGTGAGTAGTGATTTTAATTATAATAAATAATGCTGGACAATCCACACAACACCATCTAGCCCCAAAGTAAGCTACTCAAAGCTTGTGTTATGGGCACTAGATGACTGATATATTTAATACATTATATACTTACATAGATAGATATTTTTTATTATATACATAGAAAACACCCAGACCAACGGAACAAATTTCTGCAGATTGTACACAAATTTATTCCGAGGCGGGAATCGAACCCGCAACCTCTAGCGTCGCAGGCGGACTCTTGCCCGCTGCGCCACATAGGTCGTCCTTAACAATATATATTAATTATATATCCTTCAACAAGTCAAAACGTGCGAGCGAGACTTACATTAGCTCTTGTCTTCACCTTAAAATGTAATGCTAAGTACCTACCATACTACTTTGTAGGGGACCATTTGGCAAAATCCTACTACTATTATAAACGCGAACGTTTGTAAGTATGGATGGATCGATGGCTGCTTGTTACTCTTTCACGCCGGAACGGCTGAACGGATCTAGATGAAACTTGGCGGAGAGATAGATTATAGCCTGGAATAGCATATAGGCTACTTTTTATCCCGTGGGAATACCGGGATTTCAATCTGCGCGACGTGTTTGACGTCCTAAAGCGTATTATTACACACGTAAAAATGCAATAATAAGATACACAATACTAAATATCTCGAAAAGGGTTAAGTTTAGGGTAGGGTGTTCCATGGTGAAATAAGTCAGAAATGATGGGTACTACACGCCCTTAACGGATCTAGCACGATTTTTCCTTCAATATAGTATATAGCTATACAGGGTTACAGCTGCGCGCATAATATGTATAGCTATATACTATATAGCTATGCATATAGCTATATATGTATAGCTATATACTATATAGCTATACATATTATTCGCGCAGGTTAGCTTATTATTATGTATTCGTTATTCTTATTGGTTTTTTCTGCACCAACGTCCATCCCAAGATTGTCTGGAAGAGATCGCTTTTAGTGATAAGACCGCCCATTGTATATCATTCAGATGTTTTTCGTTGTTCTGTTATGTGTGATTATTATGTGGTGTGCAATAAAGTATTTACTATCTACTACCAATTGAACTGTGGAGGCTATCATACTTTTTTTAATCTCATTTGAAACTAATTAAATCACGCAGGTACATTACATCCATACATACATACATACATAAAATCACGCCTATTTCCCATAGGGGTAGACAGAGACCACGGATTTCCACTTGCTACGATCCTGACATACCTCTTTCGCTTCATTCACTCTCATAACATTCTTCATACATGCTCGTCGGTTAAGGGTACTCTTGACCTGGCCTTTCTCTAGAACATCTGCTATCTGATCTAGATAGGTCCGCCGAGGTCTTCCCCTCCCAACAGTCCCATTCACACTCGCCTGATGCACCTTTTTCGTCAATCTTCTTTCATCCATCCTCTCTACATGCCCAAACCATCTTAGCATACCTCTATCTTAGCATTACATCCCTCATTACTAAATAACAAAATGTATACAATTATATGAAAAACAGCAGAGTCATTTATTTTAACAAAACCCTAGGGAAATTGTCGCAATTGTGAGCTTTTTAAAATGAAAATTGGGACATTAATTTACGTTTTGTGCTTCTGTTATAGGCCTGCGTAAACAGCTAGAGCATTATCAATTATCTACTGTAATTTTGTGGCAAATAATAACACAAACTACGAAAAAAACCGAGATTAAAAAACATATTATTAATATGAAATTCTTGAAGATCAATTCTCTTGATCTTTATGTTTTACTAGCTGGTACCCGCGACTTCGTCTGCGTACTTTTAATCTCTTCATCTCTTTTTTTCGCAATAAAAGGTAGCCTATGTTCTTTCTCAGGGTCTAAAGATTGTCTGTGCCAAATTTCATCAAAATCGGTTGAGAGGTTTAAGCGGGAAAGCGTAACAGACAGACAGACAGACAGACAGACCGACAGACAGAGTTACTTTCGCATTTATAATATTAGTTGGGATGGGATTATGTAAAGTTTCAAGTTTTATTATGTTTCATAAATTCTAGTGTAAAAATAATACGAGACCGTAACAATCAAAATCTTTTGGATCCTAAATACCTACCTATTTAATGTTGAGATTAATTGATGTTATCTTATAATGATTATAGTATTAGATTTGATGGTCGTCTACGAGACTTACCCCCGCTTTCTGAAAGCTCGATCAACACTAAGGGCTGTCAAGTCACATGCTATTTCAGCTTTTTCTTCAAATTAGATAGAGATAGCAAGTGACTTGACAGCCGATTAGTGTTGATCAAGCTTTCAGAAAGCGGGGGTTAGAATAAGTAGAACTACGAGAACATAAAAGTAGAAGAAAGGGTAAAAAACAGTGTCAGTGCTGTGTTAATGTAGCTGTGGTTCTTCATTCGTCTAATTGAATGTTTCATTAATAGTGCTTTGTTGTCACGTTATGTAAGGCGTGCCGATCCCAAAGGCTATTAGCCCAATGTTTTGCTGTTTTCAAAAAGGTTTCAGCATTTTTTCACGCCACTTGACCTATACGTTTCTCATAATTGTTATCGGTGTGTTTTTTTTTTTAATACAACTAGCTGATGGAACAAGCAGATGGCCCACCTGATGTTAAGTGGTAACCATCACCTATAAACAAAACATTGCCCCGTAGGTCACGCACAATGGAACGTGCCCTACGATGCACTGCCCTGCGTCCATCAACTTGAGGCATATAGATGTTAAGCCTCATGTGCCTGTAATTACACCGTTGTTTACACTGTTTTTCGAGCCAAGCTAACAAGCATACCATTACTTGTTGGATGTTAGTTGAGTCATACTCCTTTGTCAATGTTTCATGTTGTGTATAACTTTTATGCATAAAAAACCGACTGCTAATGATACACCAAAAACATAGCAAAAATTTAAGGGGAACCACAGACTACCACGTCATTTATATTTTGTTGATGTTTAAAAAAAGCTGAATCATTTTCGATATTTCTGTATCGAAAATGATACAGTTTTTTGCCTTAAGCTGATATAATACTTACATTCTTTTTTTTAAATACATACATCTAATATTAATATAACATCCAAACAGAGAACACACATCTATTTTCATCACACCAATGTTTGTTCTCGGTGGGGAACGAACCCACGGCCTACGGTGCAGAAGGCAGAGTTACTACCAACTGAGTTGTGAAGGCTGTCAAAGTAGACATCATTGAGCTACAAACCACCAGTAGTTGTTTAAAACAAATCTAACAATTTCAAACAAATATTTTTCAAACCCTGAATTCTCGCCGGGTTTAATTCAATTCTGTATTCCACTGTAATTTCCATTTTGCTATCGATACTGTTTCTTCCATTCAGCTGTAAAAGATCCGTTTATCGCCTTTGTCTTGCAAAATCACCTTTTGTCGACGCAATTAAATTTTCAAGACGATACTTCCATTTCTAGTTTTGGCTCCATTTATTGACAATCAGCATTATTTACATGACTGACCTTTCTATCATAAATAATAAAAAGGTAGATTTTTTTTTCACAGCACAAAAATTATCGTTAAAAACCGAAAGTGTGCATAAACATTGATGCTACTTAAGTATTTTCTACAAATATATAATTAATTATACATAATAATATAAATATTAAAATTGGTACAATCTAGGTTTGTAATGAACAACTTTCGGTTTTAAGAAAATTGATTATGTGAAGCTTACTTTGACAGTATAATAATAATAATAAATAATGCTGGACAATCCACACAGCACTATCTAGCCCCAAAGTAAGCTATTCAAAGCTTGTGTTATGGGTACTAGATAACTGATACACTTAATACATTATATCCTTACATATATAGATATTTTTATTATACATAGAAAACACCCAGACCATCGGAACAAATTTCTGCAGATCGTACACAAATTTGTTCCACCCGCAACCTCTTGCGTCGCAGGCAGGCTCTCGCCCGCTGCGCCACAGAGGTCGCCACAGAGGTATTGCTCTAAGCCATGGCAAAAGCTGTAAATTTTGACGAGTGCCTACTCCGTTTTATACTCATTCTTTCACAGTATGTATCATATTTATACCACCAACCAAAATAAATCAACGTTGCTTGGCGGCAGGACAGCGTTTCTGTATTGTTGTTCATAGGGTGTGTTTGCTGCCGGTGAAATTACAGACACATGACAGGTAGACACTGAACGCTATGCCTCAAGTTGGTGGCCGCAGGGCAGTGCATCGTCAGACCAATTTATATCGTGCGTAACTAGCAAGGCAATCGTACCAATTCTGTTGTTTAATTTTCCTAACCTAACCTAATTTGACAGCACTAAAAATATTGCCATCCCTTTCTAAAAGGCCGAAACAACAAAGACGGCTATAATTTAGAGCTGTCAGATTAAGTTAGTTTAGGATAATGCAACAATAGAATCGACACCAATGCCTTACTTGGAGAAGGTGAACAATTAACATCAGGTGAAAGATCTACGTGTTTCATGAACTTAATATATTTTTTTTTAAATAAGGTCAATCCTTTGAAAAATAAAAAGTTTCCAAAAATTCGGGTATGGTCTATAGCGTCAACCCAAACCACAGATAAACAAAGTGCGTGTCCGAACCAGTGGCGACCACAGAAGTGAGCGCGTGGCGACCACAACTGCACGTTACATTGGCCTTGTGGTCAGTCCAGTGTTCGTATTTCAGACAGCTCGAATTAGATTAAGATTTTTTTTATTGCCAACATATACATCTTCTATCTTCTTCTTCTCTTCTAAATATATATAACTCAAAGGTGACTGACTGACTGACTGACATAGTGATCTATCAACGCACAGCCCAAACCACTGGACGGATCAGGCTGAAATTTGGCATGCAGGTAGATGTTATGACGTAGGCATCCGCTAAGAAAGGATTTTGATCAATTCTACCCGCAAGGGGATAAAATAGGGGATGAAAGTTTGTATGAGATTTTCAAAGTAAACGAGCGCGAGCAAAGCCGCGGGATCAGCTAGTCAGTTATATTACAGCTTAAGTCTAAGGTATAGTTAATAGACTGTTTTGGAGGATTCAAATTGATGCAGATACTTTTAAGTTAAACATAAACTGTTCTTCGAGAAACAGTACCAGTTTTATGGACTTTCACTTCATTAAATACTAGTGGACTCAACCTGGTTACGTATCAAAGTCAAAATATATTTATTCAATAAAATCACAAGGATCACTTGAAACGTCTTAAAACTAAGTGAC
The DNA here is from genome assembly GCA_963576535.1 of Plemyria rubiginata. NCBI lineage: Eukaryota > Metazoa > Arthropoda > Insecta > Lepidoptera > Geometridae > Plemyria > Plemyria rubiginata. Next base: position 8,023,567 of record OY754926.1, read on the forward strand.
TCTAGTTGCCAGTTTCACGCGACCAAAACCTAAGAAGAACATGCAACAATGTATGAGTTAAATCCTACTAATATAATAAACGCGAAAGTTTGTAAGTATGGATGGATAGATAGATGTTTGTTACTCTTTCTCGCCGGAATGGCTGAACGGATTTGGAATCTGGAAACTTGGCATAGAGATAGATTATAGTCTGGAATAGCACATAGGCTACTTTTTATCCCGTGGGAATACCGAGATTTGTATCTGCGCGGGTGAAACCGCGGGGCGCAACTAGTACTATATAATAATATGAATTATCTAAGAACCTCTTAAATTTTCAAAAATATTAACTTAGAATATAATAATCTAGCTACAGTCACGGCCAATAGGAAATTTATCACTGACCTATTTTTTAAAGTCAATTTTAAAAACTTAAATAATGTAATGTATAAACCGGATGATATCGTTTTTGAAAATCGTGAAAAACTGAAACTGAAACAGCTTCACGACTTTGATCCCCAGGTACGGTAGATATCCCTTCAGATCTCCCAGTACCAAGTAGGTACTAATTCAAGATTCTTTGAGGATGTCTAAGGGGGGTAGTCAGAGGTACGTCCAAACATTACATTTGGCACATACCCACATTTTGCAGTAGCTAGTATTCCATACATGACAGGTTGCAAGCCCATCGCCGCTGTTAGAATACTAACTGGTTTCCTCACGATGTTTTCCTTCACCGTTTAAGAGCACTTACATTGCGCACATGAATTTTTCGATAGAAAAATCCATTGGTGCACGACCGGATTCGAACCTGCGACCTTACGATCGGAAGGCGGGGTCACTCCCACTAGACCACCGGTGCTCTTTTTTCGTGAAAAACTGCATTTAGATAAGCCTATGCCCATATTGCTAATCCTTTAAAGAAGCTTTTTATATCTGTGCAAATTGCAATTAATCCATTTTTTTGACATAAATAAGATATTTTCTAAAACTTTGGTCGGATTTAATAAACACAATAATCGATGCTCCTCTAAAGCCTGAATCAAACGCTAGTACTGTAAATCTGATTCTGTCTTGTTCATGCAAATAACTCGTAAGCAGAACACCTATATAATTGCAGCAATAAATTGCCACAAAACTCATCACCCGTTTATAAGCACCTTTATTATTCATCTGTCATTAATTACGCTTACAAGGAAAATAAGCAGTTTCGTGCTTTCAGTTATCATAAAATAAATGGGCATTACCACATGCAAATGTTTACTTAAAATTTCATTACTATTGAAAAAAGAAGTATGCAAGAGCCCCAAAGGCCGAACCCTTTTAACTTAACAGAAATGGAACACTGCCCTATAGGGAATACCTCGTTTTACATGACACTACGTTTTTCGACCTCGGAGAGGTTTTCGTCGGAAATATTTTTGTTGAACTTTTGCCGCTTTTAATACGTGCGAGACTGTTATGGATGGATATTGGATAGATTGGTTTTTATTTTCAGAAGTGTGCTCGGAAAATTTCAACAAAAAATTTATGCACGTAAGTGTTATTCTATCTTCACCTTATTCGTTATGCAAAATTGTTTTATTTTACATTGTAGGTAACGTTGATTATTTATTGTTTCTGTACTTCTCTGCATTCACATTCTTCTTTTTATTTTTTCATCGTTTTGTCATAACTTTTATAGTTTCCGCAGAATTACTTTGTTATAAATAAATAACTTCTACACAAATTAAATTATATACAACAGATTTACGTCATATTTTAGCAACATGCTTTGTATGTAATGAAAATGATCCTCAGCTTTGATGTTTTCGTTCATAACATTATTATTGCTATGTAAATACGTGCTACACGTACGTCGTACAGTGAACCAGTTTTTTTGGAAAAATATGTATTTGGATTTTAATTGGACAGTAAAATCAATTTATTTATTTGACGACCTCAGTGGCGCAGCGAGCGAGAGTCCGCCTGCGACGCAAGAGGATGTGGATTCGATTCCCGCCTCGGAACAAATTTGTGTACGATCTGCAGAAATTTGTTCCGTTGGTCTGGGTGTTTTCTATGTATAACAAAAAATATCTATCTATGTAAGTGTATAATGTATTAAATATATCAGTCATCTAGTACCCATAACACAAGCTTTGAGTAGCTTACCTTGGGGATCGATTGTGCTGTGTGGATTGTCCAGCAATATTTATTTTATTTATTTAAATGAATACATAGCCTTTACAGCTCAGTTGGTAGTAGCTCTGCCTTCTGCGCCGTAGGCCGTGGGTATGATTCCCCGAGAACAAACAAATGTGTGATGGACATAAATGGTTGTTCTCTGTCTGGGTGTTATATAATATTATAAGTATGTATATACAAAAAAAAAGTATATTAAGATCAACTATCTGGTTCCCATAGTACAAGCTTTGGCTTAGTTTGGGGTAGATAGTGTTGTGTGGAAAGTCCACCAATATTTTATTTTATTGTTTTAATCCAACAGACCAAGTGTTTTATTGTGTATCTAAGTTTAAATGCAAAATTAATGGACTTAAGTTGTTACTGTGTAAAGTTAGAGAGAATCCTTTTAATCAGGTTTATTTGAAAACTTAAAGGCACTTTAGAACTAATTAGAATTTGTTATCAGGGAGGTTAATTAAATTAGTTTTTTTATCAAGCAAGTTTTGAAGGTTTTTTGTACTTACTGATTGGCCGACCTGATGTGAAGTGGTAACCATCACCTACAAAGCATTGCATCATAAGTCACGCTCGTTAGGAACTGTCAGTGGACTGCCATGCGTCCTCATCCTCATCAACTTGAGGCATAAAGATGTTAAGCGTCTTATTGAGCCTGTAATTCCACCGGCAAAGACATTCTTCAACAGAAACACAGTGGTAATGCTTCCCCAGACGAACCCTTCTCAAATAGCTCTACTATCTTATCTTGCACTACTCGCTCCTCGCGGTTTCACCCACGCAGATTTAAATCCCGGTATTCCCACGGGTTAAAAAGTAGCCTATGTGCTATTCCAGACTATAATCTATCTCTCTGCCAAGTTTCATCCAGATGCTTTCAGCCGTTCCGGCGTGAAAGAGTAACAAACATCCATCCATCCATTCATACTTACAAAGTTTCGCGTTTAGAATAGTAGTAGAATTTCATAAGGATACATTTATTTAGAAAAAAAACAATTCTACAAATTGTAAGGTATACAGTTATAAGTTTAGTAGGTACCATATTTGTTTTAATAGTAGGGTTGTTACAGCAGTGGAAAGTAACAATTAGAAAATTATCATTCAAAGAAACAGTAATAACGACAGTCACGCACACGATAACGATTTTCCTGAAACATGATTGTTTCCTGTGATTAACTTGTCAGTAAACCTGCAATCGAAACTTCAGCTAATACGAAAACACTTGTCAGCTATTCATTTATCTGGTTGTAGGTGAACAGACATGAATGACGTCTATTTGGTAACTGGCGGTACGAAATTGACGTTTCAAGTCTGTTTTAAGGCGTTGGCAAGACCTAATTTACCTCTCGCTGGCACGATTCGACATTTTGAAAGACATAAAATCACTAAACACAAATTTGAAAAATCGCAAACAACCATTTTGTGTGCAATCACATTGCACACAGTTTGCCAACACTGCCATAGCAAAAGCTATTTCAGAGTTTTGAAAGAAACCTATTGAAGAGAAGTAGAAAATACCCATCCCCACTACTTCTCACCTGACACCCATCCCTCACCCGCAACCCCCACTGTAGGCTATCTCATTCTCCCTTTTTTACCGAAACCCCTTCACCCACCACCCCTTACATGTTTACTAGCCTGTTTAATCTTTCTTATGTTTTTTCTATTTCATTTTGTAAATTTTTGAGGAATGTAATGTGCAAGTGCATTTTCCATTTTGTGATTTTTTTTATCTTTTTGATTTTTTTTTGCATCATCTTGTGTAGAATGAGGTCCTTTGTGTTTCTCTCAAATTTGATTGAAAACCATCGATTGTTTGATGAGCTATCCTGTTCATCATGCTGAAGATCCTTATCAGATCTTCGCCAAACTTTTATGAGACCAACTTATAGTTACTACCTTTCAAATAAAAAGAGAATAATCGAAATCGGATCTCATTTGGTGGAGATATCCAGTATATCAAATAGCCCCCTTTTTGCCCTTTTTTTGGGGGAAGTACCCCTCCAATCAAAAATCCCCGACGACAAAAAAATTCTAATAAGTCATATAACCTGTGTACCAAGTTTCGTCCAGATCGGTTAAAAAATGCGACCTGTAGAGGAGAACAGACAGACAGACAGACAGACATCTGGACAAACGCATTTTTGGCCGCTCGCTCGGTCAATAAAAATAAATAAATATTGGTATCCACCAATATTCCACACAGCACTATCTCACCCCAAACTAAGCCAAAGCTTGTGATATGGGATCCAGATAGCTGATATACTACTTATTTACTTTTTTTGTAAATACATAATATATTTATAATATTATATAACACCCAGATACAGAAAGGTGGGAATCGAACGCACGGCCTACGGCACAGAAGGCAGAGCTACTACCAACTGAGCCGTAAGGCCGTCGAAGTGATGTGAAATAAAGTATTTCATATCGAACTAATGCACTTCATTCGTGTTCGAGTCAATGTTTGTCTATTTTCACAAATAAGAACACACGCATACCGCTGTAAGTGGCAAAGTGTGAAAGATGCTATCACCACCACTTAACATCAGGTGGATCGTACACTTATTCCATCAGCAAACAGTATAAAAAAACTCAAATAAAACTCATGTTTGAAAGAATTCATCAAATAACAGTATGCTCTATGCCTCGCAATAAAAAATAAATGGTTGTACCAATTTTGCCGCCATCTTCAATCGCGCACTTAAAATGAAAGCGTGCTTAAGTTAGCTAAGAAATTGTGACAAAACGGTCGTATTTCTCAGAGTTCAGTAACAAAAGATAAAAACCTAACTCATTTACCTAATTTTTTTGTTGTCTAAATACATTTTCATATGCATAAGTGACAGACTAAGATACATACGTACCTTCAAATATGTGTGTACAATATAAAATACACTTTAGATAGGTATAGCTGAAATTGATAAGTAAAAAATAATTCCGCAGTCGGGAAAATTAATTATAACAAAAAGAGTAGTTAAAGAGAAACTATAAATTTATGATTTAAAACGAAATAAGTAGGTAATATTATTAGATAATTTTGACCGAGAAATTACTACAGCCAACGACGGGACTTGGTTGAATTTGTTAAACTGAACCTTCAAAGTGCCCGTAGAAATCACACTTCATCGCATTTCACTGTGTAATAAATATTTTATTATTCGTTGCTTTTCTTCGTTGCTGGTAATGTCTTCAGTGACTGGCGTTTAGATATCAATCGAGTCTAAAATCAATCAATCAATCTAAAAGAATAATATCCATCAAAAAAGAGCGTAAACCCAGAGAATAAATAATAACGTATAAAACAACAGAAAGCTTTTTGAACAATATTAAAATATTTATAAATAAAAAAAATGGACAAAAAACCTGAAGTACTTCACTGGCCAAGCCGAACATAATATTTGCAAGTTAGTGAAAATAAAGCCAGAAATGCGTGCTCAGTTTAACTAAGATAAATAATGTAGATACATAGAAAATGATTTCTTGCACAGACATGAATATGACAAGAAAACAAACTCAGAACTAAGTACAACGGGTGATCTCTACCAGACAATGGTATTAAATAAATAAAATAAATAAATAATGCTGGACAATCTACACAGCACTATCTATATAGCTCCAAAGTGAGCTATTCAAAGCTTGTGTTATGGATAATAGATAACTTATATATTTAATACATTATATACTTACATATATAGATATTTTTTATCATACATAGAAAACACCCAGCCAACGGAACAAATTTCTGCAGGTCGTACACAAATTTGTTCCGAGGCGGGAATCGAACCCGCAACCTCTAGCGTCGCAGGCGGTCTCTCGCCCGCTGCGTCATTGAGGTCGTCATTATGTTTGAAAAAAATAGAATTGAGAACCGCAATTTATGAAGTCTGTTAATAAATAAACAAGCAACCATAAGATAAAGTTGAAGTCTGCTTAACATTCATTCGAAGTCTCATCAAAATGGACTTAGTCTAAGTCATTTCGAGAGGAACCTACTTTTCAGAATTTGTACAGTGTGTTGACGTGACCTGAATTATTAGTGACTGTATTAGCGCCACGTTTTTTGTGACGTTTCGTTTTTGCTCAAAAATATTTCGGGGTAAAACTTACACTTTTTGGTCAAAAAACGAATATCCAGCCACGGTAAACATTCACGGCCTTACTACAAAAAATCTGTCAAACACTATACTTTATTATTACTATTGCCGTCTCTTACCAATGCGTGAAGTCAAACAGAGACAGCGTTAATTTTAATCATTCTACTAATATTATAAACGTGAAAGTTTGTAAATATGGATGGATGGATGGATGGATGGCTATCCATCCATCCATCCATCCATCCATGATGATGATGTTTGTTACTTTTTTACGCCGGAACGGCTGAACGGATCTGGATGAAACTTGGCAGAGAGATACATTATAGTCTGGAATAACACATAGGCTACTTTTTATCCCGTGGGAATACCGGGATTTAAATCTGCGGGTGAAACCGCGGGGCGCAACTAGTTATTTATAAATGTAAGCACCAGTTTATAGTATAAAGGTTTTCCTTAAAACAATAGAATGAAAGAGCACAATAAACTAAAACTACTTTTTAAAAATATATTGTTGTTCTAAATATTTCTTTATAAAACAAAATAAAAAATAACGAAACGTGCATTCTCCAAACACAGAGTTCAGAAATAGTGATTCAAAGGAGAACTTTAATGGTTTGGCTTCCTGACTATGTATCTCGCGACAGGTGCAACAAGCATATAAATACGATCATCGCTGTTAAAAACAGTCGCTTTTCTGAAACTTAAAACAAGGAGAGTACGTAATGTAAAGGTTTTTGGTATTATTTTGGTAAAAAAATCGTGTATTTCTTTTCTTTCATTTCAAAAAAATACCGAGAAAATGGTAAAATATATAATTAACGAACTATAATAGTAATATCTGGGTGACTGAGTTTTGCTCGGTTGCTTAACAACGCCATCTACTGAAGTAGCCTAAAAATATAAGTATTATTACTCGACAATATGTTATGTGAGGAAGAGTAATATTTCGGGGTTTTCATTGCCTGAAAACACGGATGAAACGATATTTTATAAAAAAGAACCCTACGTAGTGTATAGGTCGCGTCAACCACTACTGCGCATACAAAACACTAGCACCATCAGACCCCTCCCACTCCTTCCAACGTCCTTTTTGCGTGACGCGCACTATAACTGACTAGACTCTAGTTAGTTACTATCTCTAGTCACTTGAGATACCGATCGCCAGTCGTGTCGCTACTGTCCTACGTAATAGGGGAACCGAAGCACTCGCAATACGCTGGGGAGCATACTTCCCAATACGGCGGGAATTTACGTCCTTTCAGCGGGTCACGTGACATTATCTTGAAGTTTTCACACGGAAACGCCACGGGTTTATCGAGTAGGGTTGCCGAGGATTAATTGGGGTTGCGATGGTGGTAGGAACGTTTAGAAGCCAGTTTCATTCGTCGAGCGAATAGAATCAAATAGTCGTGCATGGAGATTTAGACTATTTCCATACTATACTCGTATATAATATACTAGCTGCACCCCGCGGTTTCACCCGCGTAGTTTACTAGGTATTCTTCACTAATCACTAACATAGTACAAAACAAAGTCACTTTCTCTGTCCCTATATCCCCATATCCCTATGTCCTTATGTACGCTTAAATCTTTAAACTACGCAACGAATTTTGATGCGGTTTTTTTAATAGATAGAGTGATTCAAGAGGAAGGCTTACATGCATGATATGCGCTAGTAAATGATAAAAAGTAGTTAATACATATAATATTATACAACATCTAGACAGAGAACAAACATCTGGTTCATCACACAAATGTTTGTTCACGGTGGGAATCGAACCCATGACCTACGGCGCCGAAAACAGAGCTACTACCAGCTGGCTGTTTTGGAGTTGTTTTTGTAAGACTAAAGCTAAGAAAGTACATCCCTGACGCCATTGTAACTCAGTTACTGCAGAAATATAGCTCGGAAACAATTGAATCGTCGACAGCCGCGGAAATTCAATCCAGCTCCAAGACTGTACTCCTGGGTCATTTTTATCCCGTTCGCGTTCTCAGGTCATTTTTATCCGCGTCGCATTCGAAGTGTTAAATCGTTTTGCTGTACAGCTGTTTTGAAAATGCAATTGTTTGATGGAAGATTGATTGACAACCTGGCGCAGCGGGCGAGAGTCCGCCTGCGACGCAAGAGGTTGCGGGTTCGATTCCCGCCTCGGAACATATTTGTGTATGATCTGCAGAAATTTGTTCTGTTGGTCTGGGTGTTTTCTATGTATAACAAAAAATATATATCTAGGTAAGTATGTAATGTATTGAATATATCAGTCATCTAGTAACCATAACACAAGCTTTGAGTAGCTCACTATGGGGCTAGATGGTGCTGTGTGAAATCTAGCATTACGATCGAATCTATCATTCTCATGTTAAATCCGAGTTGGCTTAATCTTGATAAAACATTATGTCTCAGAAATAAAACTTCAAGGGCAAGCCCTCTCCACGCTAAGCTAGCGTGATTGATCATGGGTAGACCATTTCGACAGAACAGATTAGATCTAGCACTAGTTCATGCGGTTTTCAACTCGCTGGCGAGTCTCCAGCGTACTAGCCAGCGAGTTGAAAACAGCACACAGAAAACAGGAGCTAGTGCTTCATCAATTTGCATTTTTTTTTAATGTAAAAGATAGGCAAACGGGCTAACGGCCCACCTGATGGTAAGCGGTCACCGTCGCCCATAGACAACAACAACACCAGGGGCGTTGTCAGTGCGTTGCCTACCCTGAAGGACTTTATTAACATTTTTCTTGAAGCTTTTCATGTTAAATCTTGGCGGGAAAACTTCTGATGGTAACGCATTCCACAGCCTATGGGTATGGGGAAGAAATGAGCGTGAAAAACGGAGAGTACGAGAGACCCAGGGTTCATATTGAAAAGGTAAATCAATTGAATTATACGGACTTTAAATCATCTTAAAGGTAGTTAAATCTACCTGTCAGTTCAAAAGTCTTTTTGCTTACATTACATCACTGAATTTATGAATGAATGAATGTTGTATTTTAAAACACCCAGACAGAGAACAACCATCTATGTTCATTACACAATAAAAGTTTGTTCTTGGTGGGGATCGGACCCACGGCCTACGGCGTAGAAGGCTTAGGTACTACCAACTGAGCTGTGAAGGCTGTTGGCTATTATATTATACTATTATCAAATATATGACTAGTGTTAAGGACACAATATTCGCTAGTTAAGAACATCGGTTGTATTGTATTTTGTTACCAAGAAATCGGCAAAGCTTGTTATAGAAATATTAATTAATTAATAAAAAAAGTGTAATTTGAAACTCTTCAGAATCATTACTCTTAACTTAAAGCTATAAGTAGGTGGATAAGTTTCTTATAGACCGTCTTGCTCCAATGTTGACTACATCTTCGCTCACCATCAGGTGAGATGGTGGCTAAAAGGCAATCTGTTAAAATAAAAAAGCTTCTCACTCGAACATTTTATACTTTTTAGAGCTATGAATAAAATAAATATATTAATGAATTGACAAAACATTTGTATTTCAGTGCTTTATTTTTTATAAGTTACATTTAAATAAACTGAATTATTAAGGTAGGTGTACTTAGCAGTTAAAATAAAATGAATATTTGCCAAATCTGTTTCAAAAACTTTGGGCAATAAGACCTCACTTACGCGCTAAAAGGTTCTCAAGTTTTAAATGGTTTAAGATTAGCTTAGCTTTTCTTTACTTTTTATCTACATTTAAATTATTTTTCACTAAACTTATTTCATATATATGTATATATCATTACCTACTAGCTGCGCCCCGCGGTGTTACTCGCGATTAAAAAGTATGCCCTTTTCCTCTATGCTCCTACCCTGAACCGCCCCTCAACCCATCATCCCCCGATTGAGCAACAAACATCCATCCATCCATCCATAAGTCCAAAGCTTACATAATATTAGTTAAATGTATTTTTTCAATAAACTAAGTTATCGTTTATCCTACTGATGGATGGATGGACGGATGTTTGTTAGTCTATAACTCCAGAATGGCTGAACGGATCTTAATGAAACTTTTACCCCGTGGGAATACCGGGATTTAAAACTAAGCGGGTGAAACCGCGGGACGCTACTAGTATTAGAAAAATTAAGCGTGGAACACTTTCCTACCGATAGACTGACGACATGTTTAACATCGCGGAAAACGGTGTATAGACGGGGTCAGAATCGTTCTTCCTGGAAATGTGTACGGGCTGTGTCTTGTGTACTGCTATGTAAGAGTAGTATCTAAGAGTGGTAGAGCTCTTTGTGAAGGGCTCGTCCGGGGAAGTACTACCACCACGCCTTATGCTGCTGCCAAGCAGCCCTGCTGTGTTTCGGTTTGAAGAGTGTGGTCACCGGTGTAATTACAGGCACACGAGGCTTAACATCTGTATGCCTCAAGTTGATAGACGCTGGCCAGTGCATCGTAGGGCACGTTCCTATCGTGCGTGACTAACGAGGCATTACGCTTTGATATAGGTGATGGTGATCACTTAATATCAGGCGTGCGTGGTTATCACTTAGTAACAGGGTGATTGTTATGATGATATAAAATGAATGAATTTGTGGTTTAATTATCATCAAACACTTTTGGTAGAGTGCATATAGCCAAAAGCAATGCTATTAGCCGTCACATCCATTTGTATCAACAATGAACAAAGTTCCAATACAAGTCCTGTTTGGAACTAACGCCGAAGAAAACACATTACAGCTTCGGACTCGTTCGACACTTGGAATTGAACAGCTATCTTGTTATACCTGTGCATCGACAATAAAGGAAGATTTACTGCTTTATTCAAAATCCAGGCGAGGATTCCTGACACAGTTTTGGGTACTTAATTCTATAGATTACATAGACAGCCTTCACAGCTTTGGTGTATCTCGGCCTTCTGTGCCATAGGCCGTGGGTTCTGTCCCCAAGAACAAATATTTGTGAGATGAATATTATGGGAAAAGGACCTCCCGTAGAACAATTTTTTGCAGCTGATTACCCCAACTAACCCCTAATTGCGTTTGATCGACCACTTTTTAATCCCTTTATTTTGCTTCAATAAAATTTCCTGAAAAACCAAATAATTCTCAAACCGCGTGAACGCACCAATCGTGAATAAAATTCCTTCTGCACAGAACTTACAATCAGATAATACCACCCTTTCACAAAAACTGAGAACAATACAACACTACAGTTAGGGTGAAACCCTATTCACCCCTTTATGCCACTAATTGGGGGATTTTGAGTCTAATTAAAAAAGGTGACAATAGCGTGCTATTGTTCGAAATCCTCTCTTAAATTACAAATCTTGTGAAGGAACAGAGACTTTCATGAAGTATGAACCTTACCCAGTTATTTACAGAAAAAATCTATCTATAGACAATATATTTTATATAATATATGTTTATTATAAGTTTTTTTTATCAACTAGCTGATGGAACCATTACGGAATCACGACCATTTTAAAATAGTGCAATTGCGTCGCTTAAGTTCTTTCGAACTCTACAAGGAGCTCATCCTCATTATGATGTCAAGTTTCAATGACATTCAAGTAGGTTTAAAGTCCTACATACAAACAACTTTATCTCGCACCAACACGTTTATTGAGGACAAACAGAGTTTGCGAGTACTTAAGTTGTTGAGCACCACACAAAGACTTAAAAAGCTTTTGTCTGAATATAGCTCAAAGGAAATTGTCTAGTACTCTGACGTTCTTAAAACAGCTAAGGTGGGCGTGCTTGCTTACAATACTTTAACGTTTTCAAAATGTTTACTCGTTATGTCTGTTGTCTTGTTTCATTCATCAACTAGCAGATGACACTCCTTTATCTGCCGCTAAGCAGCGTATATAGCTGTGTTTCGGTTTGAGGAGTGTCGTTGCCGGTGTAATTACAGGCACATGCGGCTTAACATCTGTATGCCTCAAGGTGATTGACGCAAGGCAGTGCATCGTAGGGCGCGTTGATATTGTGCGTGACTTGCAGTGCTTTGTGATAGGTGATGGTTACCACTCGACATGTCACATGGTCGACCTCAGTGGCGCAGCGGGCGAGAGCCCGCCTGCGACGCAAGAGGTTGCGGGTTCGATTCCCGCCTCAGAACAAATTTGTGTATGATCCGTGAAATTTGTTCCGTTGGTCTGGGTGTTTATGTATAATAAAAAATTATCTATCTATGTAAGTAAACAGGGTTACAGGAAAAATCGTGCTAGATCCGTTAAGGGCGTGGAGTACCCATCATTTCTGACTTATTTCACTATTTTATATTTCAATATTTTTTTTAGAGAAAAATAAACTTTCTTATATTTTTTGATTTAACGGATCTAGCACGATTTTTCCTGTAATCCTGTATAATGTATTAAATATATTAGTCATCTCGTACCCATAACACAAGCTTTGAGTAGCTTACTTTGGGGCTAGATGGTGCTGTGTGGATTGTCCAGCAATATTTATTAATTATTATTATTATTACTTAACATCAGGTGGGCCATCTGCTTATTCTATTAGCTAGATGTATAAAAAAACTCTAGGCCAAGTCTATACAGGGAAAACCATAACTAAATAATCGCTTTTTTCCCTACTCACGACTCCCAAACAAGGCGCTCCACTTTCGCTGCCTATAAATTATTTAATGTGTTTGAAGAACCGGCTCATATTTGGCTTTTCTTTTAAAAATACGGCCGTTACATTTAAAATAAGTAAACAAGCTAGCATTAGCTATTTTCTATTAGATAGTGGTGGTATTTCAATATAGAGTCAGCTTTATGGTCAAAAAGTAAAGTAATATTGAAATAAGAATGCTTCAAGAGATGGTGGTACGGTCCCTATTCTACCCTTGTCTACCCTACCCTACCCAAAAGTGTAGTTAGGATGTGGTTCCCATGATAGATGAACGTAGGGCACGTTAAACACTGTACAAAAACAATTATTAAAATTATTAACAATTACGATGTGGCACGTTTACTTAGAAAATTTTTACTTAGAAATTTCCACGGACATGAGCTAAGTGTAGATGGTATCTAACTCTAAACTTTCTTCTTTCTCATAGAAAGAAAGAAAATTGTATATTTTCTTTCTTTCTATCCCAACAAAAAGACCAATTAAAGGTGTAAATTAAACAGGGGTCATGTAAGGGGTAAATTAAAGTGGTTGGTGATATTACGTTATGTGTCGTCTGCCGCATATTGAGAAAAAAAAGCCTTGGAAGGTTCTATTTTACAAAATTATAAGTCCATTGTCCACTTTGTTGTTTTATGGTTAGTTTGATAAAACAAACGAGGGGCAACTGTTTTTAGAAGTAGGTATGTTTTTGATAACGTTAAAAATACTAAAAAAATGCAAAATCTAATTCTAGAGCAATAACTTATTTATCCAACGTACCTATTCGTATTTTCAGATGGGGGTTCAAGTGAAAAAATTATGTTAGTGGAAATTCTGTTGGTTCTCTAATGTGTCTAATGATAATGAAAGATTATAAAATTAGGTAAATAAGCATAACGCACAAGGAAAGTTGTAAACTGACATTTTTATTAAAATTATGCCTGGCCACGTAAGTAATAAACTAACCTTTATTCTGTCACATTTCTAATAAAAATCTAATTACATTAAAAACAGACGAAACAAAACTGTTTTGTGTTTTAAACAGAACCCAAAGTTACGTAAGCCTTACGTAAATACTTCCGTAAATACTTACGTAAATATTTTTATATAATAGAAGGTGTTTTCTGTTCTGATGCGAAGGGTTCAATCCATCAAGGGTTCCAGATACTCGATTCTTGTAAAAATAACGAGCTCTATTCGGTTTTAGGATGAAACGGATAAGCTTATTTGCCTAGACAGGTTTTTAACGACGCTCCGATTCGGACAAGAAAGGTTTATAACATTTCAACAGATTAAAACGATTTTGTAGAAAATAATCATTGAAGCGAAAACTTTATTTTTCTTTGAAAGAGCGAAAGTTCTGTTAGATTTTATGAAGGTTTTTTCGTCTTTAGTTATGGAAAAAAATAACTTAAAAGTTGATTTTAGCTATCAAATACGATTACATTTTTTGATTAATCAAGGAGCCGTTTTTCTCCGTGATAAAGTGAGTCGATTGTAATGTTTGGACGTACCTCTGACTACCCCCCTTAGACATCCTCAAAGAATCTTGAATTAGTACCTACTTGGTACTGGGAGATCTGAAGGGATATCTACCGTGCGTGGGGATCAAAGTCGTGAAGCTGTTTCAGTTTTTCAGTTTCATTTCACCAACTAGATCTAGAATTGTCTACACTACACTAAAGCTCTCTAACCAATTACTAATTTATAACTGGCCTAAAATGCCGAACAGTGATTGACCTAGATATTAATAGCCAGTTTCACAATGCAGCTCTCTAGATTATCTCTCCGACATTCACTGTAGTGAAGTGCAGCTTCACGACTTTGATCCCCAGGCACGGTAGATATCCTCTGAGTACCAGGTAGGTACTACTAGTAATAAAGATTTTTTAAATCCTTATAACCTTACCTCTATCCCCTGAGACAACCGTCTAAGAGGGGTAGTCAGAGGTCCAAATATTGAATTTGACACATACGCATAATTTGCAGAAGTTGGTAACTATTATTAATATAACTACGTAATAGGTTGCAAGCAAATCTATTATTATATTATATGCTATTAGATAATTGGTTACTGACGATGTTTTCCATCACCGATTAAGAGCACTAGCATGCCGCAGCTTATCACTTAAAGGTCAAAACGGTATCAAATATAAGTTTGTCATTAGTATTTGCGAAATACAATGTTCATAAAAACAGCCCGAGGTCACTCATTAAAATTTAATTAACTTAATTAGATCCCGTACCTACATAAACCTCTAAAATATTTACCTAATCCTGAGAACAACGCTGGAGTATCCCCACAGCTCAAATTAAAAAACTTTAATTCAAACATCACTGTAAACCATAGCAGTTCTAACAATCACTATTTCAATAATTCACTGACAAATAAACAGAGAAAACGCGTGATTTATGCTCGAAGTTCGTCGCGGAAAATCGCCTCCGTCTTGACACGTCCGCTCAGCTTGGAAGCCTAAGCTGTACTGAATGAAGCTGAAGACTGGACCTCCCCTCTTGAGCGATCCAACATGAAGATGTCTTCGATGGACTTGTATGGACATTTTTTTATTGATAACCAGCAGAAGCGGTAAACTAGGTAGTAAAGGTATGAAAATAGAACCAATATTTGAATTTATAAAGAGTTGTAGAGGTCTTTGTGAAGGGCTCGTCCGGGGAAGTACTACCACCACGCCTTTTTCTGCCGCCGAGTAGCAACGCTGTGTTTCGGTTTGAAGAGTGTGGTCGCCGGTGTAATTAAAGGCACATGAGGCCTAACATCAGTACGCCTCAAATTGATGGACGCAGGGTAGTGCATCGTAGGGCACGTTCCTATCGTGCGTGAATTACGAGGCAATGCTCTGTTATATGTGTGATGGTTACCACTTAACATCAGTTTCATCGACAAGAATAAAAAAATGCTTTCTGGCTTCTAATGTCAATAACCATCTGAAAGTAAGGGTACTCGCTGCCTAGAAAAAATAACTTTACAAGACTATTGGAAAAATAAGGAGATGAAACGTGACGAATGATCTAGTACAAGGTGTCAGACAGTTACTGAAAACATAATGACTAATTGATGTACACACACACACAGTCATAATTGTTACTTTATTGTATGTCATGTATCTTTGATATCTTAATAAATAAAATTTTGATATGATTTTGATAAATTTTTACTGGGAATTTTGATCATTCTTTTTGATCGAAAGCTGGTGATCGTCATGTGGTCCCATTTAAATTTGAGTCAGATCTGACGAGTAGTTTTTGAATTATAATAGTACGAGTGAATTTTCCAGTGTATTTAAAGTCGGCTTTTTCTTGAAAGAGTTATTTTTACCACTTACCGATGGAAACCGGTGGACGGAACAAGTGCCCTTTTAACACAGATTAATTCAGTAGTCAAAAATAATCTAAAGTAAAAATAATTGACGACCCAGTGGCGCAGCGTGCGAGAGTCCACCTGCGACGCAAGAGGTTGCGGGTTCGATTCCCGACTCGAAACAAATTTGTGTACGATCTGCAGAAATTTGTTCCGTTAGTCTGGGTGTTTATGTATAATTAAAAATATCTATCTATGTAAGTATGTAATGTATTAAATATATCAGTCATTTAGTACCCATAACACAAGCTTTGAGTAGCTTACTTTGGGGCTAGATGGTGCTGTGTGGTTTGTCCAGTTGTTTTTTATTATTTTTTAATGCGAACTGATAACTATAGTCTAAACTTCTAAAGTATTCTACTTTACAGACACTTAACATCGTGCACCATTATTTATTTATTTATTATTTATTTAATTATTATTTATGACATAGCATTACCTCGTTGGTTAGGCTTCAGCTTTTTTACACCTTGTATATTTCTTATCCCAACATCTTGACACTAACAAGGTTTCCGTTCGACGAAACCACAAAATACAGACTGCTGGTCTATTTGCCCACGAAAATGGTAAAAAGCCTCAAGTCTAGTAGGTATTGTCTGCACTAAGGGTGTTACCACGACAATCGATCGATCATCGTTGGTAGAATGGATTAGTTGACGTCAATCGATTGTTTCTACCACACCCATTCAATCGATCCACTTCGATCGACGTCGATCGATGCCGTCCATTGTTTCCCATTGTTTTAATCGCTCGTTTTCGCTTCGATTTCATTATAATCTCAAAATACTGTATTTAATTTTTAGTATTCACGTATCATAGATTCTATCAAATTAATGAAAAGTATGTTAAACTATTGTTTCATACTTGCAAATGTTTAGCAGGAAAACTAAATTATATCTTTGCTAAACTGTATGGAATGACGTGACTTTTGATCAACAACAAATAAAACCACAATCACGGATATGAGATTTACTTTTTGATAGTACGGCACTTACAAGTCAATAAAAATATATCTATTATATCAAACCAACACAACTGAATGCCACAAAATTAATTAATAGGTAACCTGCACAACTAAAATAGTTAAACCCAAAATGGTCATCTCAATTTAGATAGTTGTGGATAGAGCATTATGCAAATAAGGGTCATTTCGGGGTGACACCTACCCTTAACTCCTCACACCACATCTTTACATTATGCCTCGTAAACTCTATGATAAATTCTTTGGGCCAGGGTTGAAGTCAGGGCTTTTTTTTTTGGGGGTGCCTTATTGTTCTAAATTCTGAAAATTCGTTTACTAGTTTAGTAATTACTAGGCAAAATTTTTAGCTGAAATACTTGTTTCGACCAAAATTATACGTTTACTGAACTAACGCTCGGTTTCTGAAAGGCCGATCAACGCTAATCGGCTGTAAAGTCACTGCTATTTCAACTTTTACTTCAAGTTAGATAGAGATAGCAAGGGACTTGACAGCCGATTAGTGTTGATCGGCCTTCCAGAAACCGGGGGTAAGTTATTGCACACAACTTGGTGGCGATTTATTAAATAAGGTTTTAAATAATTTCAGTGGTTTTGTTTCTTTCAAAATGTAAAAACATGCTTACCGTAAAAACATCCGTACATCTACAAATCGTCAAAGAAATCACGTTTGTATTTTAATTTAGTTACTTTTGTTGAAGCGGCAATACCCCAAGGTCAACTGGAAGAAAATGCTAATTATCATTAAGTTCGCCTATGTACTTTATTTATGTCGAAAAAAGAATTTTATTATCTTAAAAATACGTTATCTGTGATAGTTTCAACTGTCTAACTTTCATGGTTAATGAGATACAGCCTGGTGACAGACAAAAAGACAGACAGCGGAGACTTATAGTAATAATAGGGTCCCATTTTACCCTTTGGGTACGGAACCCAAAAAATCACATCTGTACTAATAAACGCGAAAGTTTGTAAGTATAGATGGATGGATGAATGTTTGATACTCTTTTACGCCAGAACGGCTGAACGGATCTGGAAACTTGGCAGAGAGATAGATTACAGTCTGGAATAGCACATAGGCTACTTTTTATCCCGTGGAATACCGGGACTTAAAGCTGCGCGGGTGAAACCGCGGGGCGCAACTAGTTTAAAATAAATGCAGCTTTGTCTACAGCTGGCCTATTTATAGACAACTGTTTATATACATTAAATATACATTAATCCTAGATGTGTCCTCCTATCCCTGATTATATTCACCGCTGGCAAATCACCTCTACTTTGTGGATTAGACATTCGGTACAAATTCTCCATTCCTTTCCTACCTTCCTAATTCGGTGATTTGTACCGCAGTAAAGTAGGTTGCCGTTTCACCTCAGTCCGAGGGAACCCTATTCGATTAAGCCCTGTTTTATTGACTGTAATATCGCGAAATTGAATTTTAGGGGTCAGGGTAGCCATATGTATAAAATTAATGTCTATAATACGCAGTGATGCTTATCAATTAACGGCTTTATAGATACTGTTTTTCCTTTCTTTTTAGGGCGATGGCAAGACTATGTGACTCTCGCTCGCACGTTTCGACATGTAGAAATTTTAGTTGAATTTATTTGTATGTTACTAGCTGACCTGGCAGACTTCGTACTGCCTCAATCGCTAATTTCGAGCATTTTCATATTTATTTATCTTTTAAACCTTCTCTGGACTTCCACTAGTAATTCAAGGCCAAAATTAGCCAAATCTGATCAGCCGTTCTCGAGATTTAGCGAGACTAACGAACTTCATCTTCACTATCACTATCACTACATAGTATAAAACAAAGTCGCTCTCTCTGTCCCTATGTCCCCTTGTCCCTTTGTATGCTTAAATCTTTAAAACTACGCAACAGATTTTGATGGGGTTTTTTAATAGATAGAATGATTCAAGAGAAAGGTTTATAAGTAAAATACATGCATGATATGTGCACCCATGCGAAGCAGGGGCGCGCGGGCGGGTCACTAGTTATATTATAATTATACTAGTTGCGCCCCGCGGTTTCATCCGCGCAAATTTAAATCCCGGTATTCCCACGGGATAAAAAGTATCCTATGTGTTATTCCAGACTATAATGTATCTCTCTGCCAAGTTTCATCCAGATCCGTTCAGCCGTTCCGGCGTGAAAGAGTAACAAATATCCATCCATCCATCCATACTTACAAACTTTCACGTTTATATTATTAGTAGGATATTAATAGATTATTTATTAGACTTGGTAGGTAAGTAATATAAAACTTCACCTTAGAACCAAACGACAAAGTGACTGCGAGTACTTGAAAGTTACCTATCGAACAATAGCTTGTATGAAGCAGATTCTAACTAAATCTTAAGTCTACTAGCAGTTCTAAGAAAACCCCATCGCGGCCGCATTAACATAGAAAGCTGGAAGGAGATATAAGCAACGCGCTGTTACAGAAAATGTAGCTTTATTGTTTTTTATACGACTAGCTAATGGAATAAGCAGATAGCCCACCTGATGTTAAGTGGTAACCATCGCCTATAACAAAGCATTGCCTCGTAAGTCACGCAAGATGGGAACGTGCCCTACGAGTGCACTGCCCTGCGTCCATCAACTTGAGGCATACTGATGTTAAGTCTCATGTGCCTAGAATCACACCGGCGACCACACTCTTCAAACCGAAACACAGCGTCCAGCGTTGCTGCTTGGCGGCAGAAAAAGCGTAGTGGTAGTACTTCCCCGGACGAGCCCTTCACAAATAGCTCTCTACTCTTAACTACTCCTATTTTCTGAACAGTTATGATACCCCTACCCGTATTTATCCACCCTTACACATTCAAACAACAAGAGAGCACCGGTGGTCTAGTGGGAGTGACCCCGCCTTCCGATCGTAAGGTCGCAGGTTCGAATCCGGTCGTGCACCAATGGATTTTTCTATAGAAAAATTTATGTGCGCAATGCCAGTGCTCTTAAACGGTGAAGGAAACATCGTGAGGAAACCAGTTAGTATTCTAACAGCGGCGATGGGCTTGCAACCTGTCACGCATGGAATACTAACTACTGCAAAATGTGGGTATGTGCCAAATGTAATGTTTGGACGTACCTCTGACTACCCCCCTTAGACATCCTCAAAGAATCTTGAATTAGTACCTACTTGGTACTGGGAGATCGGAAGGGATATCTACCGTGCCTGGGGATCAAAGTCGTGAAGCTGTTTCAGTTTAAGTTTCTTACACATTCTGTATAACCCCAGGCAGGAAACAAACATCTGTGACATTTTTAAGAAAACGCTTTGCGTGAAAAGTCGGAAAACAGTGTGACTAGAACGCGTCGTATCTAGAGATGGGCGCTTACCCGGTAAAAACCCGAACTTTGGGTTTTTACCCGTTTATACCCATTTTTACCTACCCATTTTGAATTAATACCGGTTAAAAATTCACATCTTTTTTGGCCATTTATGTTTTTATTTGTTAGTTTTATTCTGATTTTAATTATCTAATCTTAATATTCTGATTATCTGATAAAAAAAGTATCATTCTAGCTTATTTTTATTCTGATAGGTACTTTGGATTCACACAAAGATAATAAATGAAAGATATGTTTTATAGGTACTATTACTACTATTACTGGGGAAAGCTGACCAATGGGTGGCCACCGCACCACAATTTGATTTTGACAGTGACATTTGTTTGTTTACCTTTTATAACATAGTAGAAAAAACGGTGTATAGACTATATATTTATATATATTATATATATTTATATATATTTTACCCTTCCAATTTTTAACCACTCGCCCATCTCTATTCGTATCACGTCTACGTAATGTGCTACGTCTCCACGCGTTGGTAATTTATGTGCCGGCGCTGAAGCCTGGCTCGGCTTTTAGTGAAGAATAACACGATTCCAGCTCGCTTTTGTTCTGCCTTGAAATTTTAGTTTCAGACCCGTAACCTTATACTAGCCTTATAATTTAAGACAACCTTACTAAGACACGCTAAGACGCTCTGGAAATATGTAGGTACTTGTCTAATGTTGAAATGAATGAGAAGACATCCGCAAGCCTGGAAGTCTACTTAATTATTTAGGCCCTACATAAAAAAATTGACGATCAGAGGATCAAACATTCTAGATGCATTTGAAAGCAAATGATGGGCAAAAAAAGCTTGAGATAGAGATAGCTGGTAATCACTGGAGAATAGCCTTTAACTTAACACATATAAAATACTTTTGAAATAGATTTGAAAAAAAAAATATGTCAAATCTTTTTAGTGTAGTAACAAGGTTTGACACAATTTTTTTTGGCAAAGTGCAAAAGCACACACCACTATTGATTAGTTTGCATTTGTAACATCCTTTATTTTAAATGACACATTACAATAGACAGTCTCATCTTTGATTCCCAAAAATAGAACAGCGGCCCAATTACGCTAATGTCTGGTTATCGAGGTGGCATTCAGTTTGACATTTGATTCCCATCCATCCTTTACAATTGCTATTACAGTATGGGAATCAAATGTTAAAATGAAAGCCATCATTATAGCCAGATCACTATAGCCAGACATTAGCGTAATAGGGCTACAGATCCTAGTAAATAAAAACAATTATTATAAAAATTAAGTACTAAAGAATCATCTCATTAACCATTTACGCTGCGTTTAATGATTAAATGAAAATACAGTGCGACGTAAACTTCATAATCAAAATATCATGTATTTCGAGCCGCAATAGCTCGTGCTATCAAACCATAAAAAAAATCGAGGGTGGGTTTAAAAATTAGCGGTAGGCTCGTGGGGCATCGTGCTGTTTAAAACCTTTTTGGGATTAATGATGTTGATATTTTACTGGCAAAGTTTTAGGCGGCGTCCTAATTGGAAGCGATCGTACGATGGCGCGATGCGTTTTTCATCGCACGATCAAAATGGTCGTGCAATGACCTAACAGGTGTCCTAATAGATCGCGCGATGACCATCGTGTGATGCCGTCGCTCGATGGCTGGCGCCGCGCTCACGCCACTATAACGATGGCTCTTTACAGAGACGCACAGTTTTTTATGTCGGGCTTTGCTTTAAAAATTGCAAATGACATTGAAAAAAGGAAACGCAGACAATATAAAATACTTTATAGATCCAGGAATCTGCGCGGTGAATTTTTCAACCTTGCCCCTCTCGTCCCGCGCTCCTCGCGCGTCGACGCATCGCGTAGGTAACCGATACAAGAGATCTGTTGCTTTGATTACATGATCGCACGATCAAACGCATCGTACGATCGTTATTAAGCATTTATGTTTTATATTAATCGTGCTCGCACGATTACTTGCGAGGTTCAAATAGGGCTCTCTGATGAAATCTGTATGTTTGAACTCATCGCACGACGAGAACGCACGATGCGTTCTCGTCGTGCGATGTCGTGGCGAAGTCACCGTGTGATCTTCGCCAATTAGGACAAAGCCTTACTATCACTGTTGTCGCTATGGTTTATTTTTTGGTTAGTTAACCCGAATGCTTCCAGTAGCACAGCACTGTCGATGGGCAAGCGTCGGTCGTAGGGTTTAGACATGATTTTTAATATAAAATATATTTTTTTGCGTAGTCCTGATTTGATTTACGTATTTTATTTCATGTATTTTATTGTATGTATTTTATTTGTGTAATGTATAGTATTTTTTCATCATTTTATTATTATTCATAAAAATTACTGTCTATCTGTCATATTCTTATTCGAATTCTTCATTATTCTAGACATGACTAGTGCTGTGTATGGAAAGTCCAGCAATATGACTATGAATGAATGAATATCGAGTCCTAAGAAATTTTATATCGCCTGTGCATTGAAATATACGTAACCTGCTTTCCAATAGTCAGTCTGTTGTAGTTATGTAGTCCGTTGTATGTAGTCTGTTGTAGATATCAGCTTAACCCAATAATTGGTCGGCGAGGGTTGAAAATGGCGACTATGTTGCAATCCCACGCCACGAGTCGTGCGATTCAATGCCTCGGCAGGATTAAATAGTATAAAACTATACTGGGCTGTGGCACGGAGGGTTATAAGGCTAACATAGATATAGACTTCACTAGATATCACAATATATCGCGGAAAATCTAGTCGTATTTTTGGTACTGGCATTTCATAATTTTCTAAAAAATAATAATACAACCGCATTTATGTACAAAGAAAATTAGAAAGAATACAAGTACGTATTTACAAAATATACAAAATACATGCTAATGAAACAGTTGATTCTGATTTTTCTCATGATGTTTACAATCAATCCTGTCGCTCCGTTTCGGCTTGACGTTGAGTTCTGGGACACCCTGTATACCTAATATAATATGATATTATTATAGCTATAGATTTTTACCCACTAGGTTATCTAGGTTTATGAGTGGCAATTTCACATAATAAAATTCTAACTGTCTTCTAAAATCACCCAGATAACACACAAAGTAATGTACCTATTCTTAGTTTCAAATTCTAACAAGAAATGTCAACACTTGCTTCTAACAAAATAAATACAGTTATGTATTTTTAGCAAATAATACGAGAATCAAAACGGTTTTTTTTTTTTTTTATACAACTAGCTAATATTCAATATACTACTAGGTAATATTCAATTTCAATCATAAATCACTTTCAATTTCTTATGAACTTGTTTAGTCTTAGGCGCCAATTCCTCGCGATCAAAGCCTACTCGCAAGTAGGGTTGGTAAGTTCGATGACCTCAGTGGCGCAGCGGACGAGAGCACCTGCGACGCAAGAGGTTGCGGGTTCGATTCCCGCCTCGGAACAAATTTGTGTACGATCTGCAGAAATTTGTTCCGTTGGTCTGGGTGTTTATGTATAATAAAACATATCTATTTATGTAAGTATATAAGTTATTAAATATATCAGTCATCTAGTACCCATAACACAAGCTTTGAGTAGCTTATTTTGGGGCTAAATGGTGCTGTGTGGATTGTCCAGCATTATTTTGTATTTATTAGGTCGGCCAATAATTAAAAAAAGCAACCTGACTTATCTAGTTCGTCTACGTCTGAGTCAGGCACAGGCGTATCTATTGTCTTTCCAAGTCGGCTTGTAAGTTCTGCCTTATCAAATGGAATTTTCTACTGCTGAAAACTTTGGCCTGATAAGGCAGAAATTATCACAACGTTTGACTGCAGGGAAAATGAAATATAAATATGAAGAAAGGTTCACGTAGAAGTAGTGAAATAAAGTTCAAGGTTTTAAGCGGCTCAGGAAAGTACGATACGTCGAAACAACTTTATGCTCTAGGATGTCTAAGGGGGATAGTCAGAGTCCGTCCAAATATTACTTTTGGCACATACCCGCATTTTGCAGTAGTTGGTATTCCATGCGTGACAGGTTGCAAGCCCATCGCCGCTGTTAGACTAACTTAATTGTTTCCTCAGTATTCCTTCATCGTTACACAGCACTGGCATTGCGCACATAAATCTTTCTAAAAAAATCCATTGGTGCACGACCGGATTTGAACCAGCGATCTTATGATCGGAAGGCGGGCTAAGAGATCAATCCTACTACTATTATAAACGCGAAAGTTTTTAAGGATGGATGGATGGATGTTTGTTACTCTTTCACGCCGGAACGGCTGAACGGATCTGGATGAAACTTGGCAGAGAGATAGGTTATAGTCTAGAATAGCAAATAGGCTACTTTTATTCCGTGGGAATACCGGGATTCAAATCTGCGCGGGTGAAACCGCGGGGCGCAACTAGTTGGGATTTAAGGGTGCCTGGTGATTCTGTTTTAATTTGCCGCGATGTACAAACAAATGTAACATTGATTCAGTATAATACCGTATCATTAAAACGGCAATAATGTCTTGGCTGAAAAATGGCGGTGTGCAATTGCAACCGTAAAATGAATCATTGAATCAATAAAAACTGATTCATGCGTTTGGTGCATGCGTAATAATTTCATTTTCACATGTAAGCATCTGTACCGCAAAAGCCTACAAAATCATTTTTCATAATTTTTTTGCTTTCGCTTGGCCACAATCTCACCTGATGATAAGTGACAATTAGCCAACGATGGAACAGAATGTTCTAGAAGACACTCAGCATGCAAATAGGCTTTGCAAGTGAAACATTGCTGAACTACTTGCATGAGAGTCAGACAGACTCACAGCTAAGTTGTAACTCTGTCTTCTATGCTGTGTAGGACGTGGCTCCCCAGAGAACGCACATTGAGTGATGAACATAGATTTTAGTTTTTCAAAGCCAACGTCAGTAATGTTTATTCAATAAAATCACAAGGATCGCCTTGAAACGTTTTAAAACTAGGTGACTCTAGGTGCCAGTTGCACGCGACCAACGTTATTTTTTGTCTGAGTGTAACAATATTTATATGCGCGTTTGTTTGTCGATTTTCAGCGCCTTAGAAACATAAGGCGGATCGCTACATAGGTGTACTACAGCAAATATCGCCCATTCGTCCATTGTTTTGCCTTTTTTATGTATGCTGTAACCCTGTACTATGTGTCTGTGTGGTGAACAATAAAGAGTTATCTATCTGTCTATCTAATATTCACAACGGAGCCGGAATCATGAAAACCCATCGGCTACGGATTAGTTGACTTGAAAGCAGACTGCACGGACTGTTTGATTTGCCTTAGCACCAGTACGGGACTTGAACAGAACCTAAAATCAAAATAAAATGGTCTTTATTTAGCTAATTTACAAGGATCAATTTGTAACGTCTTACAAATAAGGTGAATCTCCTCGCGATTCAAAGGAGAACGGGCTTAACTTAGACAGCCCTCAAACACAATAGATCTGAAATCTATATGCTACCATCTTTACTGCGGCTGTGGGTTCGATTCCCACCGAGAACAAACATTTTTGTGATAAACATGGATGTTTTGCTGTATATTTTTTTTAAAGTACCTATGTATTTACAAAATATTTAAGCATTGGTATCTCAATGAAATAAATTTTATTTTAAATTTAATTAACTAGGTGATAGTTTAAATTTAATTAACTAGGTGTAAATTGTAGTAGTGTATAAATTGTAGCGAAGAGACGGTATATCCTAGACCGTAAAAAAGGCCCAAACCAACCATCTTTTATATAGGCTCCTCTCCATCCAAAGGTTGTCTGCAAAAGATCGCTTGTTAGATATAAGACTGCCCATTGTACATAACTCTATTTGTTACACATTGTTTCATTTTTTTTAGTTTTTAACATACATTGTACAATAAAGCATTTTAATTCATTCATCATCCATTCAAAGGTAATATTTACATCGATAGCGAAAATGTCTGGACTTGTGCTAAAACCTAGGAACTAGCATTGTAATCAGTGCTACAGGATTGGAACCCATAAGCTTAGAATCACAGCTTAGAAACATAATGGCGATGTTACTTTTCAAAAACTGTTGAGAGTAGTGCCAAGAGCAGAGGCTGGCTGACTTTCAACATACTATCAGAATAATAAGCCATTTATTTCTAAAATACCTACATTTTTTCGTGCAATTTTGTAGGTAGGTACTGAATAATAATGATTAATCACTACATCTTCTTTCTTCTATCTCTAAATATATATAACTCAAAGGTGACTGACTGACTGACTGACATAGTGATCTATCACCGCACAGCCCAAACCACTGGACGGATCGGGCTGAAATTTGGCATGCAGGTAGATGTTATGACGTAGGCATCCGCTAAGAAAGGATTTTGATCAATTCTACCCCCAAGGGGATAAAATAGGGGATGAAAGTTTGTATGAGATTTTCAAAGTAAACGAGCGCGAGCAAAGCCGCGGGATCAGCTAGTATAGTATAAAACAAAGTCGCTTTCTCTGTCCCTATATTCCTATGTATAAAAAAAAGAAAGAAAGAAAATACATTTATTTGACACACATAAGTACATACAGAAAAAAAAAGAGATGAAGAAATACAGAACGGACAGGAAACTACAATAGGTAGGTATAAAACATATTAAAAAAAACATAACACACATACAAACATACACAAAGAAAAACAATGTCTGCGGCCAGTCCCGTCCCGTTCAGAGTAGTGCGTAGGTACGTACTGTATGCCAAAAAGGCCCTAACTCAGCTTTTGCTGCTTAGCAAAGTTGGTACCTAGGTAGCCAACCTTGCCAAGCCGCGCTGGTTTTCAGTCAGAGCCTTGGATAGGGTGACGTCACTATAGAGAATATAAATTTTAATAAAGAAAAAACACAATAATAAAAGAACAGTCCGCCGGAATATAACAATCTGTGGTCAGTCAAAACAAAAACTTCTAGTACTCTCTAGCAAACAGGTCAAACAAACAGCAGTGGCGTAGCGTTATATACTCTTGGTTGGCAGCACTGAAACAAAAGCAAAACAAAACGACTACACACATTAAATCAAACTTTTTTAAAAAGTTCCAATTCAAATAAATAAATAAATATGCAAGAAAAGCGAGTAAGAAAATAGGAACTAACAAATAACATTTAATAAACTGAAAAATTACTCAAAGGTGAAAATCAAAGGCATTAGAATAATATTTAGATACGTAGGTAAACTGTGTGCTATGATTTAGATAACAAACAACTGTGCATAACTATGTATGCTTAAGTCTTTAGAACTACGCGACAAATTTTGATGCGGTTTTTTAATAGATAGAGTGATTCAAGAAGAAGTTTTATATGTATAACTAGCTGATCCCGCGGCTTTGCTCACGCTCGTTTACTTAAATACTTAAAATTTCATACAAACTTTCATCCCCTATTTTATCCCCTTGGGGGTAGAATTGATCAAAATCCTTTCTTAGCGGATGCCTACGTCATAACATCTACCTGCATGCCAAATTTCAGCCCGATCCGTCCAGTGGTATGGGCTGTGCGTTGATAGATCACTATGTCAGTCAGTCAGTCACCTTTGAGTTATACATATTTAGATACATGTATGATATAGTAGACAAACACCCGTGCGAAGCAGGGGCGCGCGGGCGGGTCGCTAGTTTATATAAAAGGCAAAAATGGTTGACTGATGAAAACGCACAGGAGGGGTAGAAACTTGAAATTTCGCACACGTATTTCTCTTATACGTAGACACCCACTAAGGAAGGATTTTTCAAAATTCAATCCCCAAAAGGGTAAAATTAGGAGATGAAAATTAGTATGAAAGTTTCAAAGTAAACGAGCGCGAGCGAAACCGCGGGTTCATCTAGTTATTTAATAAATTCATGTTAGAGTTATAATATTAAATAATTATATAAATCTTTAGTAAATTTACAGCTTTCAATATAGTTAAAAAAAATGAAAAGAAATACGTTTATTAACACACACACATTATAGAAACACAGGTGAAAGGTGCACACACACATTACACTTCACACGCATACACACACATATCAGACTCTTGATGTCATTGTGTCCATGCACAAAGTACTGCAAAAATATGATTTGATGCTGTCTCTCTGTTTACAGATATTTACTGATTCGTCTGAATTAAAAAAAAGCAGTTTTTCTTTGATTTTTATATGTAAACAAGCTGTTCCCAATTGACTTTGTTCACAAGTAAATATCACGGGTAATTGAACACAGCGATGGGTTTTGAGTTTGTTCCGTGCTATCTGTACGATGCGATGGTCGAACGTTTGTTTCGATTAAGTTGCAGAATGGGCTCGTGGCTTAAATTTTCAGGCAACATTGATCGATTCAGATGTTTTGGAACTTATTAGGTACGAGTACCTATATATTTATTTAAGTAACAAACTTCGTAGACAATTCATTAAAACAATTAAAAACTAAGAATAGTAAAAATGCAAACTGTTAGAACAATTATTATAGGAAAGTGTGTTATCATGACCTGAGGGCCTTCCACGAGTTCCGGTGCCGACCGCGATCGATCGTAGATCACACCGATAGACACCGCATTTCAAGGAAATTCAATATTATATATTATTCTTATACGGCTAATAAATTCTTATGAGTTTTATCAGTATTCTTATTATAAATGTTATATATTATTCGCATTCTTTGAGAAGCTTAAGGGAAGCTTCTCAAAGAATGCAATGCGAATAATATTTAGTATTTATAATAAGAATAATGATAAAAATCATAAGAATTTATTAGCAGTATAAGAATAATATATAATATTGAATTTCCTTGAAATGCGGTGTCTATCGGTGTGATCTACGATCGATCGCGGTCGGCACCGGAACTCGTGATAGGCCCTCCGGTTATATAAAAAAACCCCCATGGTAGATATCCCCTTAAACCCTAATGGATTACGGCACCCATGTGAACACGTTACTTAATAGTAACGTGTAAATTATACATTTGATAATATAAACTATAGTAAAATACGGGTAAAATTACAAGCCACGTGCTTTGCTGTATAATAGAATTTAACTCAGTTTGATGTGGGTAATGCATTCGAAGTCATTGGACTATCTCGGAGTCTTATGGGCGACCTACAACTGTGAAGTTGGTAGTTTAAAGTTACTTTTACTGTGAATAGATGAAAGTAATTTATATGGGTGCCGTAAACCAATGTTACAAAGGTTTCTGTAAGTTAGGAGGAAACTTTAGCTGTAGTTTATCTTTGGCTTCGGAAGAAATTTGTGGGATGTTTAAAATTCAGAGCTAATATAAATAACAAGATACGAGATATTTACTAGCAGATATAAGTGTTACCGACTTGTAATTATGAGGTGTTACGCTCCTAGTGAAGAGCTTGTTCGGAAGTATCCACGCCTACTTCTGCCTCCAAGCAGCAATGCTGTGGTTTGAAGAGTGTGGTTGATGGTGTAGTTACAGGCGCATGAGGCTTCACATCTGTATGCCTCAAGTTGATGGACGCAGTACTTCAACTTGAATCATACAAGACGCCGGGCAATGCATGTAGGGCACGTTCCTATTATGAATGACTTACGAAGCAATGCCATGTAATAGGTGATGGTTACTTTATTACTTAGCATTTTTTAAAAAGTTTTTACTTTAGTTACTTAGACTCATTTTTCTTTTCGGGTATCGCAAGCCTATATTTATTCGTATTCATATTTCGGGTGCTTAAATTATGTTACGTACAATTAAAACTAAGTAAATATTTTTTTTTTATTATTACTTAGTTGACTAAAGGATCTTTTTATCTATGTTTGATTATGATATTTGTTTTTTTCTGGCAAATTTAGTTTAATCAATATATTTTGCTAAACTGTGCTCATAAAACCTCACTCACAAAAACTTGGTCTAAGCTTGAAGTACAGGCCGCAAAATCATAATATAATTGCCATTACATTAAGTGTGAATAGCTGTCACATTATAGGGCTTGTTTATCCTTATCGCATGCCATAAAACGCTATAAGCCCTGAGGATTACAAAAAGCGATTGGTATGCAAGTATAGCTGCCGACGCGATCCATAATGAGTTCTCGTTAATCCCGTCAAAGCCAAATTCACACTGGTAAGTACTGATTTTGTGTTGGCCGCAATTCATTTTGAAGAGGTTTCGTAATTAACATGTGGTCTGTTATCTGCAGACTATTTGGATTAATTTAAGTTAATGACAATGTTAAGTCGCACAACGGGCTATGGAGAGAGCTATGCTAGGAATTTCACTACGAGATAGAATCAGAAATGAGGAAATCCGTAGGAGAACCAAGGTAGCCGACATAGCTCTCAGAATCAGCAAGTTGAAGTGGCAATGGGCAGGTCATATAGCTCGAAGAACTGATAACCGATGGGGAAGGACTGACGATATTGTTAGGATCGCGGGTAGTCGGTGGATGGAAAGGGCTCAGAATCGTTCTTCCTGGAAGCGGATAGGGTAGGCCTATGTCAAGCAGTGGACTTCTGTGGGCTGTTGATGATGAATGACATTCTCTGTTACTTACTAAATTTTAAATATCTGTTTGCAAAAGATTCAACCTTTGTAGTTGACTGGCGTTCTTGCAACCCTAAATGGGTTTCGTCCCACCAACTTATCTGAATCGGTCTGAGGTTAGCCATTTGTGTCTATATATATATGGCCAATAGCGAATGGAAGATACCCCAAACGGCTAACTTCAGACCACTTCTGATAGTATGGTGGCAGTGAAAAAGTGATTTAATTTCGACATCTGATTAGGTTTGATCATGCTTTTAGAAACCAGCCGTGAGTCTCATCGCCGCAAAGTGTAAAGGTTTCGGTAATTATAGGGTACATTTCGGAGAGTGCAATGAAGGTCCTGTGCACAAATAATGATGATGATGATTCTTTCTTACTACCAGACGCAAAGATGATAGATGGAAGAGAATCAAAACTATTTAACCATAAAAATGCACGCTTTCAGATTCTTATAAAAAATTGATGAGAAAGTTTAAAACTAGAAAAAAACCACTTGAAACTTTAGCAGCAAGTCATTCCCCGCTTGTTAAACTTTGCCGTAGCATCAGAAACTTTGAGCAATTAAAATTGAACTCCACTCGGGATCAATACTCGACAAATTCGAAATGAATAATTGTTTAGAAAATAAACCCTGATCAAATTAACAAAGCGATCCTCAGAAGAGCTCGCTTATTTATTGGTAATTCTTAAATACTTTTACACTTTTTTTTAATACAATATCTGTAATGTGGTGTGGCGTAAAGAGTAGATAATCCTTTACCTACGTGTAGGGGGTATCATAACTGTTCAGAAAATTGAAAATTTGCCGAATAAATTATATACGATTTTCGAGTTAATGGAGTTTTTCGATATTCTAATAAATGGGTAAAAAAAAAATATTAAAATATCTAAAATATTCAATAACTCAAAAATCGTGAAATTTTTGATAGGTGATTTTATTATTTTTTCTGAATAGCTGTTATATCCCATGCAAGTAGGTAAAAGACTATCCAAAGAATCAAAATAATTAATTTTGTGGAAAAAAGCATGTTCAGAAAACAGGCCTTGGTCAATCTTTACAGGAATATTCTTTAAATTGAAAGCTGGAAATACCAAGTGCATACTATTTCGGAATCTCATTAAAGTGGCCAAGTTTTTTATTAGTTGGTCACTCAAGTGACAGTGTATTTTTTTTGCTCCACAGGAGGTCAAACTTTTGGAAAAAATATCAAATATTATTTTTTTTAGTTTAAAATTTTTCTAAAAAAAAATTTGTAACTTTGACACACAAATGGCAATTGGAATTTGATAGCGCAGTTATCCAAGAATGCTTTAAAAAAAGCAGATTGAGAAAATAGCTTGATTTGTGATCTTGGCTTCTAAAATAATGGACAAGGGTGAAAAAATATTAAAATTTCAAAAAACTCCATTAACTCGAAAACCGTAAATAATTTATTCGGCAAAATTTAAATTTTCTGAACAGTTATGATACCCCCTACACGTAGGTAAAGGATTATCCACTCTTTACGCCACACCCTGTATACCGCCCAGATAGAGAATTAACATCTATGTCCATCTCACAATATCTTGAATGAATTTATTTATCAAAGCCACAACTACTTGTTAAATAAATAGTTGAATAATAGTTATTTGTTATACAAGAGTGCAAAGTTGCTTTTTAACCGCGTGTTCAATTTTGATGAACGAGCAAGCAAAGGATTCTAAAATTGAATCACGAGCGCAGCGAGTGATTCAAAATTAGAATCCTGAGCGTTAGCGAGGGAATCAAAACAGCACGATGTGAAAAATTTTTGCAACACGTAACTTTTCATTCCACCTCAGCGAGGAAATGACTAAATGCAAAAAAAAAACGCTTACAATCACAAGATAGGTACTTTTATTTCAGTTTAGGTATTAACTACTACATTATGACAGGTAAGTATTACAGAATAATCTTTAAATTACAACAAAATAATACTAAGGTATAATCAAGAAAATTTGAAAGTAACGTTGCAACAGTTATTTAAATTGAGTGTAATATTTTTGTTTGGTACTGTAATATTGGTGTTAGTCACTCACCCGGTACCTACACACGCGCGCGCTGCGCCGCCGCCGCGCCGCGCTCACACACTCACCCGGTACCTACACACGCGCGCTGCGCCGCCGCCGCACCGCGCTCACACACTCACCCGGTACCTACACACGCGCGCGCTGCGCCGCCGCCGCGCCGCGCTCACACACTCACCCGGTACCTACACACGCGCACGCTGCGCCGCCGCCGCCGCGCCGCGCTCACACACTCACCCGGTTACTTTATCCTCTAGAGAATAAAAACGGCTTTTGCACTCAGATATTAAAGAGCAAAAATACTCTTTCCGAGATGGTGGGATGAAATTGTTTTTTTCTTCGTTTCTTTATTTTCTTGTCCTCCTACAGCCTAAAGCATAGAAGCAGAGCTATTACCAGAGGTGAGGGATTTACTTAATTCCATCCTAGTTTACCAAGAAACGCAGATGTCTTCAAAGGCTTTGAGCTGAGTGTGAACTGTAAGTTCTTCTTACACGGCTATTTGTGTTTCATTGTCAGCTTGCAGACACTTGCGATACTCCCACGTCATTTGTGAAGGAGCTTATTTTACGACGTACATTTTGTGGGGGAGAACAAAGCGAAGAGACGTCTACGTCAATTAAATGACATTTAAATTTCATCTTAAGGTGAAAACAAGAGCTAATGTGACTCTCGCTCGCACGTTTCGATTTATTAAAGGATATAAAATGACTAAACCCATTTTCGAAAAATCTAAAACAACTACTTTGCGTGCAATCACATTGCGCACTGCTTAGTAAAAATTTCATTTTGTTCGATGCAAGTTTTCCTGCTTAAAAGTTTACTTTTCTATTTTCGTACATAAGCAAACTTTTGAGTAGGAAAACTTGCATCGATCAAAATGATTTTCTTACCAAACTGTGTGCAATTTGATTGCTCACAAAATGGTTGTTTGCGATTTTTTAAAATAAGGCTTAGTGGTTTTATATCTTTCATAATGTTGAATCGTGAGAGCGAGAGGTACATTAGGTGTGGTCAATGCTTTAACAATTAAATTTCATTTATTTACTGTATGTATCAATTTAAAATACTAGTGAGTATTTGAGTAGAAATCATCGTTACGACGTCTTAAACACAAACCTGAAAACTGAAACAGCTTCACGACTTTGATCCCCAGGCACGGTAGATATCCCTTCAGATCTCCCAGTACCAAGTAGGTACTAATTCAAGATTCTTTGAGGATGGCTAAGGGGGGTAGTCAGAGGTACGTCCAAACATTACATTTGGCACATACCCACATTTTGCAGTAGTTAGTATTCCATACGTGACAGGTTGCAAGCCCATCGCCGCAACACAAACCTACAAATAAGAAATAAGGTTATAAATGAAAATATAGCTCCGTCACAATGGCCTATCGGCAGAATAGTTGCTGTGATGCCAGGCAAGGACGGAGAGTTGAAGAATGCTAAAATTATAACACTTTTGTGGAATTTTATAATTATTTTGGAATTTTATTTCTTGTGGAAAGATAGAGCAAATAAAAAAAGATTAAATAATTTGAAAAATAAGTAGGTGGTGTCAAAAATTTATCGAAAATATTTTTTTATGCTTTTATACCATTATATAGTTCCAAGCAAACAAGCAAACGGCCCCCATGATGGAAAGCTATTACTACGGTAATCGCTTTCCATCCTTTGGACGCTTGCAATTTCAGAATCGCGCATGCGTTGCTGACCCAATAAATAATTTAAAGAGAGAGGTGGCCAAGATATATTCGAAGACTACGTGCCTGTTTGTCGAACGAGATTATAATATGTGCTGGGAATCAGTGAATATGAAAGTGTGGCTACTCAGCAGTGGGTGCAAATGGGCTGAAATGATGATGATGATAATAATAATAATGATATCTATTGGTGCATAGTGTTTATCGAGAGGTCCATCTGCAAATTCAAACTTTACGGTCGTGAAGTTATTGAATTCGATATTATTGTTTGCTGTAACTTCAGCGCTTCCCACTTCAGCGTCTGAAATTATACGATGGCTTCGAACATTTTATCTGAAAACTGGTTGGTTGGGTACTATTTAAAGTCAAAGCCTAGAGGTTGATAAAACTGAACGAAACGAGCTTTGAAAATATGAAAATTTTCTGGAATATATTGATAAATTCGTTCCTGAAGAAAATATTGCAATAATATTTAACTTGTATTTCTTGTTACACAAGTGCCTGTATAGCATAATTCCCTGCCCTAACAACGATACAATTCAGGATTAAAAAAAATAATATAACAATTTGCAAAAATGAAGTAAAAGGAGTCTAAAATAGGAAGTAATTTGATATGCGAGTGTTTTTTAGCAAATGTATGTAAAGGCACGTGCAGCTTAACATCTGCGTATGCCTCAAGTTGATGGACGCAGGGACATCATAGTATACGTTCCAATCGTGCGTGACTTACTTTTTAAGCAATGTTTTGTTAGAAGCGATGATTACCACTTAATATCAGGTGGATACTCAATGAACACGGTATGAATGATAAAAAAAAAACTTTTTCAGAATTTCGTTCTAAAATCATCTCTTTGATATTTAGATTCATTATCCTCTTATTTAATGAGCTCATAGATCACCCCACAATGAAGTAGATCCTATCTTTCCAATCAAAGACACTTGTGCCGGATGTCAAATGGCTTCCTGTTTGTTCGCCAGTAATTGCATGCCGGGTGGCACTTGTTCCGATATCTGTGGTCTCACATGCTAGTAGCTAAACGACAAAATTCGTGTTAAGGTACTGACATACGAGCTCAAAAATAAGCATGCTTATTTTGAGCATGCTCAAAAAACACGACCAAATAAGCTCGAGCCAAGCATGTGTGAACATAGGTTGTAGTAAATAAGCATGCTTATTTGGTCGTACGTCGGTTGATTTTTGAGCATGCTCAAAAGAAGCATGCCAATTTTTGAGCACGTGTGTCAGTTTACTAAAAACTAAACAGAAATGGCGTCCCAACGTTGATCCCCAGACACGGAAAATATTACTAGTCGAGTCGTCGATTAGATAGTGCTGTGTGGAATGACAACCAATTTTTCATTTATTTTATTATTTCTAAACGGGCGAAGGTTCTGAATATCATTGTATGTTCGATAAACGATTACTCCACCAACTATGGTTTGGTTTTGATGTTCGGCTTTTGGAAATTTGGATTAGGCAATGTCGAGTACCGATAAGACCTTTGAATATTTTTCAATTTTTTTTAATTTAGCCTATTTCGTCCCACTGCTGGACAAAGGCCTCCCCCAAGGACTTCCATTTCTCCCTATCATGTGCCTCCTCCATCTACCTTCAAAGGCATCCAGATCGTCCCGCCAGCGCTACTCGTAGACCGACCACGAGGTCGTCGTCTGTCAGGAACCCATACGGTGTGCTGGTCTTCGCCCACCTATCGGGAGGCATCCGGCTGACCCGCCCAACCCCATTTGAGCCTGGCAGCTGTCCAACCATACCTTTATATGAAGTTAAAATTTAACTTCTATCTTTTGTTTTGTTTTATGTGTGTAGAACTCAGGCACGATGTTTCTTTCAGCAGTTCGTCTATCTATGAAAACACCCTTTCTTCATGCATCGAAGCCCCGGATTATTTTCTCTCAAGTAGAGATTTAATAGAAACACCTTGAGGCCCACTGAATTCCCGCATTTAATTAAATGCGCCTTTCACCGCAAACAAAAGAAACGCCCTCAAAATCTTTAGAAACCGTTTAAAATTCAAAAAGTTTGGAGCTGAGTTAAAACGTTTTTGGGCTTTTGAGCCGGCGCTTCTATTTCAATTCCCGTTCCAATTTGTTTTGCGCCAAAATTTGCATTATACCATTAGCAAACGTACCTTGCTAGGCCGAGGTAGCGTACATACTACGACACTGTTAATTTTTAAGAGCACTGATGGTATTGGCAATATTAGTTAACTTTCACCTTATTATTTTGGTTTGTCTTCTCAGTATCATCTGCCTACCTACATATGTTGCTTATAAAATGTAGATTCGTTTTGGTTTATGCACAATGTATATTATATAGTTTATATTAGACAATAAGAAAACTGTGAATCTAAGAATGAATAAATAAATAAATAATAAATAAATAAATTAATTAATTAAGAGTAGTAGAGCTCTCTGTGAAGGGCTCGGCAGTGCGCCTTTTTCTGCCGCCAAGAAGCGTTGTTGTGCGAGGCAGACACAACAGTATCCTGATGAATGATGCTAATAGCTGATTAGCTGGATTTTATCTATGGAAATGTATTGTACTGAGAACGATCAATGGATACATATATTTCTCTCATTGTTCATCCACAGATCTTCATAACGTCATCATTTAATTTTCTTAGATTATCTTATTTATATTTTTATAATTTTGTTTTTCAACTCGTGTACTTTGTACTTTCTATAGACTTGCAGTGCGGTTTGAAATAAACGGTTTTAATTTTTATTTGTTTATTTTATGCAATAAACCCAACAAAACCATGAAAATAATGAAAAATATTCTCTAGACGTTAGCATCTCTACAAATGCTTTGATACCTGCTCAAGACGACTCTGTAGCCGAAATAAATAAAAACAAAAGGCGCGGTATGCACCTACGGCGAACGCAGTAACACTTGTCAACACTCTGATCGCTCAGCAGCCTGATGTAGATGTTTTTCACATGAATTGCCGTCTATTTAATATTATTTGCAGACGTTTGTTATATAATTACCTATTCACCTAATATGTAATATGTTATTATTATATTATTATTGTATTATCTGGCACACAAACGTTTACGTTTTGGCCAACGCTGTTAGTTTGTAGTTGATTAAATTAAATAAATAAATAAATCATAAATAAAAGAAATCTCTCTAAGGTTTTAGAATGCGCTCCCTGCGGATGTTTTTCCTGGAGAACACAGTATGGGGTTCTTCAAAAAAGGCGTGTTAAAATGTTTAAAGGGTCAGCAACGCGAGTGTGAGAAAAGTCCATAGGCTACGGTGACCGCTTCCCATCAGGTGGGCCGTATGCTTGTTTGCTACCTTGGAAGTATAAAAAAAATCAGATTACTGAGGGCACCCGTAATATGCACAAGTCCGGAGGTGACTAAGAATTCGCAACGAATGTTGAATGTGACTCATTAGCGGTGCACGAGAGTCGCACACACTGTTGAACTACCATTAGGCTATAAAATATGTTTACTAATATATACTGTACAAATATATACTGTAAAGATATGTATTATTGTATAGAATATGTTTACACAATCATAGCAATATGGGTATCAAAGTCAAGACAATAATAGATTGGTTTCAAATTGTATATTTATTATGTACTTATTGTGTATTTGTTTATCATAAACAATAAATAAATAATAAATAAATAAATAATGCTGGACAATCCACACAGCACTATTTAGCCCCAAAGTAAGCTATTCAAAGCTTGTGTTATGGGTAGTAGATAACTGAAATATTTAATACATTATATACTTACATAGATAGATTTTTTTTTATTATACATAGAAAACACCCAGACCATCGGAACAAATTTCTGCAGATCGTACACAAATTTGTTCCAAGGCGGGAATCGAACCCGCAACCTCTTGCGTCGCAGGCAGGCTCTCGCCCGCTGCGCCACAGAGGTCGTCAAAACAAAAAAAAAACAAGTGTACAATTTGAAAAAATCTATTATTGTAACTTATTAAAGTTAAACCTCAAAGACTAGGCAAACCAAAACGCTAAATTCGTTAAATCACTTTGAGACCTGGTTATTAAATATATCACAAAAACTCATTGAAATTGATAAAGCTGTTACAAAGATATTACAAGTATTATTATAAAAAAATGTGATTGTTAGTAACCCCAAAATGATCAAATGAGCTCACGCAGGCTCGAAAAAGCTTAAAATAAAAAATTAATTAAAAATTAACAAACCCCACTGCCTGTGATTATTACATTTTATCATTCACCTTTAGTTCGGGCAGTCAGGTTTTTTTTGTAATAAATATTTTATGTAAGATCCTTGTTACAATGTTATTATTAAAATATTAACTAAAAAGCGCTTCACTGTTTCGAAATAACTCGTAACACGAAAAGAAGAAGTTAAATTTTTCCACTGACTCCCACAAAGTATACAGCATACGGACTGGCAAGCGTTTGTTATACAAAAACGGTCTGATTTTCCGTCCGTGTTCCTTTAATGAAATCAAGGAAATTAACTGTGCTGTAGCCTAGTTCTACGTAGATATGTCTGGTGAGGGCATAGAGCTTGCTTCCCTGATAGAGACAACTATGAAATGAAAATAATGTTATGTAGTTTTGTTATCGTATAAGTAAGTGTAGTGTAGGACGCCCTTCAGCAAAGTGGGGCGACGATCTGCGAAATGAAGCTGGCAAGCACTAATAAATAAATAATGCTAGAAAATCCACACAGCCTTATCTAGCCCCAAAGTAAGCTACTCAAAGCTTGTGTTATGGGTACTAGATAACTGATATATTTAATACATTTTTGTGCTTACATAATAGTTTTTTTTATTGTACATAGACTCTGTACCCAGACCAACAGAACGAATTTCTGCAGATCGTACAAAAATTTGTTCCGAGGCGGGAAACGAACCCGCAACCTCTTGCGGTGCAGGCGGACTCTCGCCCGCTGCGCCACTGAGGTCGCACTTGATGAGAATGCCAAAAACCGGGGTCAGTGGCGCGTCTTGCGAGAGACCTCCGTCCATCAGTGCACTAACAGGTTGACAATGATGATGAAGTAGTGAAGAAGTTGATAGACTTTCCACACAGCACTATCTAGCCCCAAACGAAGCAAAACCGGACACATAGAGTCGAAATAGCTGATCTAACACTTTTTTTACGACCTCAAAAAAAGGAGGAGAACAATTTGAAACAAACAGCTTCACGACTTTGATCCCCAGTCACGGTAGATATCCCCTCAGATCTCTCAAGTACCAAGTACTAACCTCAAGATTCTATGAGGATGTCTAAGGGGGGTAGTCAGAGGTACGTCCAAACATTACATTTGGCACATACCCACATTTTGCAGTAGTTAGTATTCCATACGTGACAGGTTGCAAGCCCATCGCCGCTGTTAGAATACTAACTGGTTTCCTCACGATGTTTTCCTTCACCGTTTAAGAGCACTGGCATTGCGCACATAAATTTTTTGATAGGAAAATCCATTGGTGCACGACCGGATTCGAATCTGCGACCTTACGATCGGAAGGCGGGGTCACTTCCACTAGACCACCGGTGCTCTAATACCGGTGACAATTTGAATGTTTTTTTTATGTTTGTTACCTCATAACTTTTTACTGCATAGACTGATTTTGTTAATATTCTATCTACGAGTATCTCATGCTTGGCATACATTTTGACTACCATCATGGTTGGTAGGTCACACAGCATAATATTTTCAAAGCTTTGTGAGCACAGATGCAAATTGTGGTCTAATCTGCATTGCACCCGGTTTGAGGAAATTCTTACAACATAAAATGTAACACAGTATCTTTGTAACAAAAACTATTCTGGTTGAATTCTAAGATGTTCTTTTAGCCAAGTCTTGTTTGAGCCGAGGTTTCTTTACTTAAATGTTTTAATCTTTATTTTATTATGGTTTAGCTTTTTTTATTGGCAACCGTTGTTAAATAGAAACACAGAAACAACTAGGAACACACGCAACAGAGAATACCTTTCTATGAAGGAACGGAACAAGGTGTACATCCATATCAAAGACAGGTAGCTCTAGGGATTAAAAAAAAATATGCTATTGGTGCAAATAATAAACTCACTAATTTTAAATTATTCAAAATGATGACATGATCGCCTGAAAAGTGCATTAACGGGTGTCATTCTCTATCTCTTTCCTCCCTTGAAAAATACTTATAAATAAAATAAAAATCAAAAGAGCTTTATTTACCTACACAATTAAATAACAAGAAAAAAAGTAAAATGAAAAATTCCTTAACCTATTTTTTTTAAATTAAACTATAAATAAAAACGTGATTATATGTAAGTACCGCCCTTGGCTGTGAAAGCCTCCTCCAAGTGCTTCCACTCTGCTCTGTTTCTTGCCTTCCTTGACCAGAGACCTTGAAAAATACTTATTGATATAATAATATACCGCCTTAGTTGGTTTCTTAAGTTGTAATCCCACAAGCAATAATACCAAGACGCAATCAAAACACCTATCAAACAGTTGAATTGGCTCTACATCAGAAACATTTTCAGTACACCCCACGTACCGGGTAAGCTGTTCTATCAAGTACCGACAGCGAGCAAAGATCATACACGGAACTTGCATCTGACGTTGCACATGCTCCTTCATAGATTACAAGCGGTTCAAGTCAAAAGATCGCAGATCTGTTTTCACTTATTTTTTTAGTACTTACTACGCTTATGGCACTGATCTGTATTTTACATTGTTTGTTACAGATCTGAGGCTGATGGAATAAACAGATGACCTGATGTTAAGCCGAAACTAAAACATATTATTAAGCTACATTTTTATCAGTACCTAGGTACCTAGGTACTAGGTAAGAGCACCGGTGGTCTAGTGGGAGTGACCCCGCCTTCCGATCGTAAGGTCGCAGGTTCGAATCCGGTCGTGCACCAATGGATTTTTCTATCGAAAAATTTATGTGCGCAATGCCAGTGCTCTTAAACGGTGAAGGAAAACATCGTGAGGAAACCAGTTAGTATTCTAACAGCGGCGATGGGCTTGCAACCTGTCACGTATGGAATACTAACTACTGCAAAATGTGGGTATGTGCCAAATGTAATGTTTGGACGTACCTCTGACTACCCCCCTTAGACATCCTCAAAGAATCTTGAATTAGTACCTACTTGGTACTGGGAGATCTGAAGGGATATCTACCGTACCTGGGGATCAAAGTCGTGAAGCTGTTTCAGTTTCAGTTTCAGGTACCTAGGTTTAGTGCAGCATTGAAGCTGAGACGTGACCTTTTTGCCCCGCACAACGGTAGGTAGGTCCTTTTATAGTGTAGGTTATAATTTTATTTTCTGTTAGTTTTAAGTAAGTACCTACTTGTTTTGTGGGACGAAATAAATATGTTTTCTTTCTTTCTTTCTTTCTTTCTTTCTTTCTTTCTTTCTTTCTTTCTTTCTTTCTTATCAGGCGAACTTGTTTAAGATCAAAATTATATTTCTACTGGGTGTCATATGCTAAACTTATTTGATTGCGTTTTTTCATAAATAGGCTCAGTGATGTTTTATAAAATGTTGAAATTTGCGACCGAGAGGTTTATTGGCCAGTGTTAGTCTCTTATGTAATGTCTATATGCTTGTTCCATATGCAAGTAGTAAAAAAAATGATATTATATTCCCGGAAATGCGTGGGAAGTCAGTGGAGACGCGGGGTTGAAATCATTATATCTGATAATGTGTAGATGTTGAAAACTTCATAAAGTGAATTAAAAATGATTTTTTATCGTGGTATTTTATACTGATAATGTGGTATGGATGCGTTAGGTATGGGTGCGAATGATTTTGGGAAAAGAGACGGAGCACACCATGGATGGACTGTACAGAAGATGACATGAAAGAAAGGAGTGATCACTGAGATCACGAATCAGATCAGAGAGGAAATATGACAGTGTGGTAAAAAAAATCTAGTCTCACAGGGGCTATCGCACAAAGATTGACTGAGCCGTTTAGAGTTAGAATAGATTTACTTAGGCATTTAGAGTTAGAATAGACTTTACTACGCAGAATTTAAGTTTATTTTAATTGAATTTTACTGAATCACAGTTCAAAAGATATTTATTCAGTTAAAAGGATCACTCTGAAACGATTTAAAACTAAGTGAATCTAGGTGCCAATTCCACTCAACAAAGTCTAATGATTCCTAAAGCTCTTTTGAATTCTTGTTAAAATATAATAATTAAATATTGAAGCTTCAGTGTGGTGCCAATGAATTTAGTGTGACTGAGGTGCTTTAGACCACACCAAAGCTTCAAACTAATCCGTAATAATGAAGCTGATTGCAGCATCTTCTGATTAAAGGTACAATTAGTCGCTCCAACAGATTTCAAAGTGCGGAGGTTGAACCCGGCTTCCTCCAGTTTTATCCTGATGAACTAATCCCTGTTGAGACAAATAAGGTATCCAACTGAAACAGAAACAGCTTCACGACTTTGATCCCCAGTCACGGTAGATATCGCCTCAGATCCTCAGTACCAAGTACTAACTCAAGATTCTTTGAGGATGTCTAAGGGGGGGTAGTCAGAGGTACGTCCCAACATTACATTTGGCACATACCCACATTTTGCAGTAGTTAGTATTCCATACGTGACAGGTTGCAAGCCCATCGCCGCTGTTAGAATACTAACTGGTTTCCTCACGATGTTTTCCTTCACCGTTTAAGAGCACTGGCATTGCGCACATAAATTTTTCGATAGAAAAATCCATTGATGCACGTCCGGATTCGACCTTAAGATCGGAAGGCGGGGTCACTTCCAATAGACCACCGGTGCTCTGTATCCAATAGTTTAGCTATTACTTAAACTTGTTTGTGTTGCATGTCAAGGGGAAAGACGTGGGCTCAAACCATTATATAAACATTAAAATTATAAGTCACACATCGAAATAAACTAAAAACTCAACAATGCCTTCACAGCTCAGTTGGTAATAGCTTTACCTTCTGCGTCGTAGGCCGTGGGTTCGATCCCCGGCAAGAACAAACATGTGTTTGATGAACATGTGTTTGTTCTTTATAGAAAAAGTGTGTGGAATATCCACAATCTATAATTCGTAAAGCTGAGAGAAAATAAATTTTATTTATCATTATGATTAAAATAAAATCACACATCGTTACCACTGTTTCGAAAGACACTAGTGACTCGTCGAGTCATTATAATAATCTTCTTCTTCTTCTCAAGCTAATAATTTTAAAACCAGTGTGGTGAAAAGCTGTGTGATTTTATTTTAATCAGAATGATAAATACCATTAATTCTCTCAGCATGATGAATATAGATTGTGCTTAAAGATGGATATTCCACACAGCACTATCTATATAGACTCTTAAAAACAAACACCTAAGGTCATTACACACAGTACATGTTTGTTCTCGCTGGGGATCGAACCCACGGCCTACGACGCAGAAGGCGAGCTACGACCAACTAAGCAGTGAGGGCTATCAAATGTGCATGTGTTTTTTTCTTAAAAAACTTGGCATTGTAATGACGACCTCAGCGGCGCAGCGGGCGAGAGTCCGCCTGCGACGCAGAGGTTGCGGGTTCGATTCCCGCCTCGGAACAAATTTGTGTACGATCTGCAGAAATTCGTTCCGTTGGTCTGGGTGTTTTCTATGTATATAATAAAAAATATCTATCTATGTAAGTATATAATGTATTAAATATATCTAGTACCCATAACACAAGCTTTGAGTAGCTTACTTTGGGGCTAGATGGTGCTGTGTGAATTGTCCAGCATTATTATTCTGTAAAAAAAATTATAACATTCGTTATATTATATTTCATGGTTTTTTTTCATTTAATTTTCACTGATCTACATTCAAATTAAAGTAGCAGGAAATATACTACTATGCAGACATTTATTCATGTATGCCAACCTTAATTGCGGCGAAGATCAGCACAACTCGGATTGCAGCTGGGAACAATATCTAACCATTGTATTTAATTCCATAGGAATGGGCAATTATTTTAATTTATAAGATAAGATAAGAAAATTCTTTATTGCACAAAAATGAAGTACGTAGGCGAACTTAATGCTACTTAGCATTTTCTTCCAGCTAATCTTTGTGTTATGTGGAGTAGACGGTAGTGTGATAATAATAGAAACACCTATAAGATACAATTATAATAGAGAT
Source organism: Plemyria rubiginata (assembly GCA_963576535.1). Classification (NCBI taxonomy): domain Eukaryota; kingdom Metazoa; phylum Arthropoda; class Insecta; order Lepidoptera; family Geometridae; genus Plemyria; species Plemyria rubiginata. Next base: position 8,068,477 of record OY754926.1, read on the forward strand.
ATATTATAAGATACGAACGATTAATACGAATGATTAATACGAACGAAATGTAATACGATTAATTTCAACATTTTACTTGATTATCGACCTCAGTGGCACAGCGGGCGAGAATCCGCCTGCGACGCAAGAGGTTGCGGGTTCGATTCTCGCCTCGGTATAAATTGTGTACATCATCATCATCATCAGCAGCCTACAGAAGTCCACTGCTGGACATAGGCCTCCCCTATCCGTTTCCAGGAAGAACGATTTTGAGCCCTTTCCATCCACCGACTACCCGCGATCCTAACAATGTCGTCAGTCCACCGGGTAGGAGGGCGTCCTACACTTCGCTTTCCTGTTCGTGGTCGCCATTCGAGAACCTTTATTCCCCAGCGGTTGTCAGTTCTTCGAGCTATATGACCTGCCCATTGCCACTTCAACTTCACTTCGCTTCACTTCAAATTGTGTTCAATCTGCAGAAATTTTTTCCGTTGGTCTGAGTGCTAAAACATATATAAGTAAGTATTAATTAATCTAGTACCTCTAACACAAGCTTTGAGTAGCTTACTTTGGGGCTAAATGGTGCTGTGTGGATTGTCCAGATTTATTTATTTATTTATTATTTATTTATAACCCTAACCTTGTACAAAAGACAAGTCGGTAGTCTTTTGTAATAATAACCATTATTATAAATATATCTGTATTCAATAATAATAAAATATATATTTATAACAGTTCTATGTTAACCAACTTCTGTTTATTCAGCGGTTATGGACTTTGCTAATTCCTCCCTTCGGTTTATCTAGTGCACCAGCTTTCGAAGCGAATCTCAACTTTATGTCACATGTGTAAGAATCAAAATGCATTGACACGGATAATGTTGAGCTAACACTGGTTGTGTTTGGTAAATGTTTGCTATGCTGCTGTAACTCTATGAAATATGTATGATGGATAACATACGGAGACTGGGAGACTGGATTGAGGTAGGTTTAGGCTATTTCATGTTTTGGTTTGCCTTCCTTAATTTAATATAAAATGTGATCATACAATACAATACAATACATTAATCATTTATTGCGAAACTGAAAAGGCTGAAAAACTGAAACAGCTTCACGACTTTGATCCCTGTTTTCCTGAAGGTGTTTTCCTTCACCGATTGAGATTAATCGATTAAATTTCATTGGTCGCCACCGGATTCGAACCCACGACCTACCAAGCAAAAGTCATTCGTCGGGCCGGTGATTGTTAACATTCAAATATGTTGAAACTAGCTGCGCCCCGCGGTTTCACCCACGTAGTTTTAAATCCCGGTATTCCCATGGAATAAAAAGTAGCCTATATGCTATTCCAGACCTGTGCCTAATTTCATCCAGATCCGTTCAGCTGTTTTGGCGTCATCGAGAAACAAACATCCATCCATCCATACTTACAAACTTTCGTGTTTATAATATTAATAGGATGTGCAAGTAAGAATTGTATAGCTACTTCTGCGTATCACGCAAGTAAAACCGCAAGCAATAACTAGATTTGAAATAAAAACTAGTGGCTCTAGGAGCTGTAGACCTCGCGAGCATACTAAAAGTGAGCTATTTGAGGAATGTAATGTGCAAGTGCATTTTCCGTTTTGTGATTTTTTTGATCTTTTTGATTTTTTTGCCTCATCTTGTGTAGAATGAGGTCTTTTGTGTTTCTCTCAAATTTGATTGAAAACCATCGATTGTTTGATGAGCTATCCTGTTCATCATGCTGAAGATCCTTATCAGTGTTGTGTATCGGCGGGTAGGTTTGTGCCGCCAGTCTCGAATAAACCATTGAACGAGTGCCCGTCTTTTATTCTGCAGTGGCGAACGAGGATAAAAAAATAATTAAATTGGCTATTTATTGTTTGGTGCGGGAGGACTGTAAACGTAGCAATAATGTCGGTCGGGAAAATGAAAGAATTTGTGGTCAAAACTGGAAATTGGTCTGCATATGTGGAAAGAATTGAAATGTACTTTTTAGTGAACAAAGTGACTGCGGAACTAAAGCTACCTACATTAATTTCTGTTATGGGTGAAGAAGCGTACGAGTTACTTTCCACGTTATCCAGTCCGACAAAACCAAGCGCATTAACCTATCAAGGAGCCGTGGATCTTTTGGCAGCACATCTTCAACCAAAACCATCAGTCCTGGCAGAACGTTACAAGTTCCGGCAACGTCGACAGCTCAATGAATCAATAGCGGAATACGTATCAGAACTAAAAAAATTATCAAAATACTGCGAGTTCGGTAATGCGTTAGATGAAAACATTCGTGACCAGCTGGTGTGTGGATTGAAGAGCGAGATTATTCGCCAACGACTATTTTCCGAGGAGAAGTTGGAGTACAAACGCGCCATCACGTTGTCACTGTCGCTTGAAGCGGCTGAGCGAGACGCGAGCGCTGTCGACGGAACGGGCGCTGCAGCGCTAGCAGCGGCGGAGGGAGTACACAGAATCAACGTTGGTGAATGTTCGAGATGCGGAGACAAAAGACACCAAGCTATGAATTGTTTGTTCAAAGACTACGTGTGCAGTTGGTGTAGTGAAATCGGTCACTTGAGACGGGTGTGCCCTAAAAAGGATTTCAAGGGTCCTGGATACAATCAATCGAGACGGCCGGAGGGGGCGGAAACAGGCGGTTATTATGAAGCCAGATCCGGGCGCGGGCGCGGGTACGGCCGCGGTGCGGGAAGCGGCGGCGGCGGCCGAGGCAGGCGCGCGGCGCGCGGGCAGCGCGGCGCGGGGCGAGGGGGCCGGGAGCGGGCTCCTTTGCACATGATGGACGAGGAGGACGAAGTGTATTGGGATGATAGTTCTAACTTTATAGAAAATGATGACAGTGATGACGACGGACACGATGAACCTATGTATCAGATGTCGTTAGCAAATTATAAACCGGTGTGTATAACAATTAAAGTTCAAAACTGTTTGTTAAAAATGGAAGTTGACACGGGGTCGGCCTTGTCATGTATTAGTAGAAAGGTTTATGATAAATGTTTTAGCATGATTAATTTGAAACCGTGTCATATCAACCTAAGGTTTTATGATGGTACAGTTATACAACCATTAGGGTTTATAGAAACGGCTGTTGTCTATAAGGGGGTCAGTAAAATCCTAGATTTGTATGTAATCGATCAGGGAACAACCAATCTGTTGGGTAGACAATGGCTAGCCGAATTGAACATACCTATCAAAATATCAAAAGATAACTTGCAGACCAACCACGTGACCCATAGTGAATCGAATGTTAGTAAAATAATCAATGATATTGTTTCCAGGCATAAATCTCTATTTGACGGCACACTGGGTAGATACAGGGGTGGTACGGCGGAGCTGTGCGTGCGAGAGGGCGCGACGGCGACGTTCTGCCGCGCGCGGCCGCTGCCGTACGCGCTGCGGGAGCGCGTGGACGCCGAGCTCGATGGCATGCTGCGCGCCGGCGTCATCGAGCCGGTGGACCACTCCGACTGGGCCACGCCGCTGGTAGTGGTGCGCAAAGCTGACGGAGGTTTGAGAATATGTGCAGACTATAAGGTAACCCTAAATAAAGTCTTAGCGGTCGATAGATTTCCGGTTCCGAAAATGGAGGATCTATTCAGTAATCTTAGTGGGAATAGGTTCTTTACAAAGCTCGATTTGTCACAGGCGTACAATCAAATCCTACTATCGGAGCATTCAAGAGACTACACAGTCATTAACACTCATCGCGGTTTATTTAAATATTCTCGCCTTGTCTATGGCTTAGCTTCGAGCCCTGCTATTTTTCAAAAAATTATGGTGAACCTGTTCAAAAATGTACCCGAGGTCGTGGTTTTTTTTGATGATATTTTAATAAAAAACCGAGATTTTGAAAGTCATGTTAAGTCCATTAAAGAAGTATTAAGCATTTTGGAACAAAATGGTTTGAAAATTAAAAAAAGCAAATGTGAATTTTTCAGCAAGGAAGTGAGGTACTTAGGGTTTATAATTGATAGGAACGGGGTCCGGGTGGACCCAGATAAGGTTAAAGCTATAGTGACCATGCCTCATCCAAATAACACCACGGAATTAAAATCTTTTATTGGAATGGTTAATTTTTATGGAAAATTTATAAATAATTTAAGCTCCTATCTGTCACCACTCTATAATCTTTTAAAGAAGGGTAGACATTGGACATGGGGTAGTGAACATAACACAGCTTTTAATCAGGTTAAAAGATTTTTGTGTAGCACGAAGACGCTAGTTCATTTCGACATGGAGTGCGAGTCAATATTAACAGTGGATGCAAGCTCTCGCGGGCTCGGCGCCGTGCTGGCGCAGCGCGCGCGCGGCGACGGCGGCGGCGGGGGCTCGGACGCGGGGGGCGCGGGGGGCGCGGAGCGCGTCGTCGCCTACGCCTCGCGCTCGCTCACATCTCACGAGTTACATTACAGTCAGATTCACAAGGAGGCATTGGCGATCGTTTTCGCAATTGAAAAATTCCATCAGTACCTGTATGGTCGGAAGTTTATACTGCGCACGGATCATAAACCGTTAGTTAGTATTTTTGGATCGAATATTGGTATTCCTACTGCGGCAGCCAGTCGCCTTCAGCGTTGGGCGATTAAATTAGCGGCGTATGATTTTGAAATAGAATATGTTAAAACCGATAAAAATACCGCCGACATCCTTTCACGTTTAATAGCGTCGCAGAAGAATGAGGCCGCGTCTGAGGAGGTAGACCTGCCTGAGCAAACATACTTACATTTTGCAACTGAAGCCCTACACCTAAACTACAGTGTGCTTAAAAAAGAGACTAGATGTGATCCCATTTTAAGCCGCGTTTTGAGCTATCTAGCGGATGGGTGGCCAACGGATATAGATATTAAAGAAATCAGTCCCTACCATAACAGAAAAAACGAATTGTATTGTGAACTAGGATGTATTATGTGGGGTCATCGCGTTGTGGTACCAGTTTCTTGTAGAAAAAGGGTAATAACTGAGCTCCATGACTCGCATATGGGAATTGTAAAAACAAAATCATTGGCACGTAGCTACGTGTGGTGGCCCGGCGTCGACGAGGCGGTGGAGGCGGAGTGCCGCGCGTGCGACGTGTGCGCCGCGGTAGCCGACGCGCCGCCCCGCCACGCGCCGCGCTCGTGGCCGTGGCCGTCACGACCGTGGTCCCGGCTGCATTTAGACTTTTTAGGGCCTATAAAAGGGTTAACCTACCTGGTCGTGGTGGATTCATGTTCCAAATGGATCGAAGCAATCAAAATGCATAGAACCACGGCACATGCAGTGATATCGGCACTTCGGGGCTTGTGGTCAAGGTTTGGTCTTCCCAAACAAACGGTTAGCGATAACGGTCCTCCATTCTCCAGCTCGGAATTTCAAACCTTCCTTAAACATAATGGGGTAGAACATATTTTCTCGGCTCCGTATCATCCAGCTTCCAACGGAGCCGCTGAAAATTCGGTAAAAATTTGTAAACGCGTTATCAAAAAAGCATTTAATCAAAATTTAGATGTAGACACGGCTTTGTGTAGATTTTTACTAGCCTACAGGAACACCGAACATGCTACTACCGGTGATAGCCCCGCAAACATACTACAGGGTCGCAACCTTCGCATGAGGTTAGATAACTTAAAGCCGGAACGCGAGTCTCGTGTGGGGGCGCGCCAAGCGCGCAGTGAGCAGGACGCGGGGGGCTCGCAACGACAACTCGCTACTGGCTCACAGGTCTGGTATCGTGACTATCGTGGCTCTGATAAATGGTTAGCTGGTACAATTGTCAGGAAGTTAGGGGGTAGCGATTACTGCATAGTCTCTAGTTCTGGAACCGAAATTCACCGACATATTGATCAGCTAAGACTAAGGGCTACAAAAACTGTCGATACGGTTACCATAGCCGAAAAAGTAGGCAGCGATATAGGAGCACAAAGGTTAGAGTCAAATAGACAATCACGGAAATCCGTGGCTATTCCCATTACCAACGGCGAGGAACCAGAAAAGGAGACAGATGTTTCGAGTAGAGATGAGGCGGGTGGTAGTACATCTCCTAAAAATACAGTATCTGTGGCGGAGGAGGGTGTCGCAGCGGTACCTCCCCGTACCCCTCCAATGGGGCCTAGTGTGCCGGCAAACAAAGAGATAAGTAGTGGTGGTAGCAGCAAAACTGTAGGTAGTTATTTTAAAAGAATCCGTCAACCTCCAGAACGATATGGTTTCGAGGAAATAGATTAAGTGTTTTTTTTGTCACAGTAAATATAAGTTGTTTTTGTTTGTCTAAGTTATAATATTTAATAAGGGTGGAGGTGTTGTGTATCGGCGGGTAGGTTTGTGCCGCCAGTCTCGAATAAACCATTGAACGAGTGCCCGTCTTTTATTCTGCAATCAGATCTTCGCCAAACTTTTATGAGACCAACTTATAGTTACTACCTTTCAAATAAAAAAAGAATAATCGAAATCGGATCTCATTTGGTGGAGATATCCAGTATATCAAATAGCCCCCTTTTTGCCCTTTTTTTGGGGGAAGTACCCCTCCAATCGAAAATCCCCGACGACAAAAAAATTCTAATAAGTCATACAACCTGTGTACCAAGTTTCGTCCAGATCGGTTGAAAAATGCGACCTGTAGAGGAGAACAGACAGGCAGACAGACAGACAGACAGACATCCGGACAAACGCATTTTTGGCCAATGTGGAAACTGAGACGCTTCGCTCGCTTCGCTCGCTCGGTCAATTAAACTATTCATAGCATCCGTGCTTAAAATTTACTCAATTTATTAGAGAGAAAAATGTAAAGTAATTAGAGCGGAAAATTGATCGCTTAAATTGTCTCTTTCAGTTAAAATTAAACTTAACTTACCGAAGAACGAAGAAGAAAGAAAAATTAATTAATTTTCTTGCAAGTCTGGGCGCCGTTCATTATTTTACGAAGCATACGACTGCGACATTTTTAATTGGTTAAAAGATAGATACGAATTCTAGAAAAAGAAAAGGAAAAAATATTTGTTAACCCAAAAAATAAATCTATAAAGGTAACAAAAAAATTATAATATAAAGATTAAAAAAATTATAGAAAAACAACAGAATTCTACGAGAAAAACCAGTATTTCACTGTATTTATTTAATTTCTGGGTGTTTTCTGTTGACTAGAATACTCTATTGAGCTCTAATGGCAGGGATTATGAATAATAATAAAAATGAGACCTTTTTTTTTTGGGGGGTATAAGGTTCTACTTCAAAAAAATGTACGCTTCGTCGACTTGAGAAAATCCTTAGTTTTTTTTACGTCGATAAAAAATGTGTTAAATTTTCACTAGATACACATATGGCAGGATCAGACTCAGCTTATTTTTTATCCTTTCGGTAAGCTTCATTTTTGGCAAAGTATTCCATGGTAAAAGTTGATAGGGAACCTATCCACAACACTTTGTTTGTCTAAGGGTTTAACCATTCAGTTCTAGCAGCTATCTTACCCTGTATTTATAAGGAAACTTCGTGTTATCAAGTTTTCTTTGTATAATATAGTAGTTTTAAAGTTTCCTCCCACGCTCGCAGGGTTGCTAGATCACATAAAAATGCAGGCAGCATAATACGCCTTTTTCTGCCGCCAAGCAGCAACGCTGTGTTTCGGTTTGAAGAGTGTGGTCGCCGGTGTAATTACAGGCACATGAGGGTTAACATCAGTATGCCTCGAGTTGATGGATACAGGGCAGTGCATCGTACGGCTCGTTCATATCGTGCGTGACTTACGAGTATGCTTTGTTATAGGTGATGGTTACCACTCAACATCAGGTGGGTCATCTGCTTGTTCCATCAGCTGGTTGTATAAAAAACACTGACAAACACTAAATAAATAAATAAATAATGCTGGACAATCCACACACCACTATCTAGCCCCAAAGTAAGCTATTCAAAGCTTGTGTTATGGGTACTAGATAACTGATATATTTAATACATTATATACTTACATAGATGGATATTTTTTATTATACATAGAGAACACCCAGACCATCGGAACAAATTTCTGCAGATCGTACACAAATTTGTTCCCTTGTTGTTTGGCGGGAATCGAACCCGCAACCTCTTGCGTCGCAGGCAAGGGTACATCTAGGATGTCCCGCTCGCACAGTTTAATATTTTGAAAGTTATTATGTACTCGTACATTGTTCACATAATTGTATAAACGTATCATTTTCAATCTTAACAATTTTCTTACCATAAAAAGTTTTTTTATTTGATATTTTTATTTATTTTATTTAGTTAAAACCTTGCCTGTGGTTGAAAAAATAGATTGCCTACAATAAGTGATTAGGAATAAGCAAAATAACATTTACAGAAATTGAACGAGAAATCGAATTCCATTTGATGGTATCCACAAAGTGGAATTGGAGTGCTTTTGTGTTTTTAAAATAGTATAACTGATAAAATTAAATTTTTTATTTAATTTTAAATTTAAAACAACCCTATTTTCTGACTTACCTTTTCTATAGTAACCACTTGATGGTATATAGGCACAAAGTGGTATCGGAGTGTTTTTGTGTTTTTAAAATAATATAGCAGATAATATTACTTGAGAAACAGTTTAAACATTAATTATTTAGCGTGGGACAGCCCTATTTTCTAGCTCACCTTTTCAATGGTGAGTTGGTAAATGATGTTGTAAATTACGTTCAGACTACGTTGGGATAGTAATTTAAGATACTAGGTTTAGGTGCAAAGTGTTGAAGTTGATTTTCCTAATAAATTACTGCAAGGAGTTTAGCCTAAGTGTCGCAAATAACATACAATAATAATTATGATTTATCTACAATGTAAATTCCATTTTTTATCATCGATACTTTTCATGATACAAAATGGAATTTAGAAAGATACGCTTTTTGCCAAGCAGCAGCGTCAATGTGTTTCGGGTTAAAATTGCCTAATCCTACTAATATTATAAATGCGAATTTTTGTAAGTATGGATGGATGGATGAATGTTTGTTACTCTGTAACTCCAGAACTGCTGAACGGATCTTGGTGTAAATTGGTACAGAGATATATTTTATTCTGGAATAACACATATGCTATTTTTTATCCCGTAGGAATACTGGGATTTAAAACCACGCGGGTGAAACCGCAGGGCGCTACTAGTGTTACATATTTTTAGGCCAAACACATTTTGTGTCGTATTTTAAAAAAACTGTAGAGAAAAAAAAACAAAGAAACTTTTAATTTATTTATTTTAGTGACAAGCACCAATCAAAACAAAATCTTACAAAATGCAACAAAAGACTTCACTTCTTAAAGCGTGCAATAAAACCTTTAAACTAGTTGAAGCTCTGACCCCTTATCCCAATTTCGATTGAATCAGAGCTCGGATCTGTAGAAGACCAGGCGCATTCCCCTTTTTATAGAACTCTTGTTGAGAGCATCTGTCAAGCCAGGCTGCTAAGTTAGGGTACCTGAAAGAAACATTGGAGGTATTACCATCATTTTTTATTGCAATGAGAAGAATGATAGGTATTAATGTTATAAGAGTGAGTCGGATATAAGAGTAAGGTGGACTAAAGAAAAAATGGATGCACTGTGTGAAAGATGACAATAAATAAAAAAGGGAGTAACTGCTGAGATGACGGCTTATCCCTGTGATGCGGAGAGTGAGATCTCAGTGAAGCGTAAAAACCTTTTGTATTGCTTCAAATTAAAATGAGTGATTAATTTAAAGGCAAGAAAATTAAGTCTTTGTTGGATTAGGAGAATACTCACGTGCCACTATTAATTGGCAAAAGTATATTCAAAGTGCTAATGGTGGCCACACAAGAAATATCAGCAAACGTGAAGTCATCCCCTGCCAGCCAATCAGCAGTAAAGAATTTTTCAATTAGGTCGTATGCAGCAGTGATCTTCTCAAGGTCTTCTGGGCGGAACTGCTTCGCACCCTTGAATAATACTGGCGCCTACAACAATAATAATCAAAGTAGTAGTTATTATTATTGTATTAGCATTATATTGAAGAGATTGTCCAGGAAGTATTACCACAACGCTTATTTTTTTTAACTTGTACGAGTTCGACAGTGCAAAGTGAATTTTTATTTCCAAAACAACAATTAATTATGTGCGCGATGCTAGTGCTCTCAACTCAAACGGGGAAAGAAAACAACGTGAGGAAACAAGTTAGTATTTTAACAGCGGCCATGAGCTTTCAACCTGTCATGTATGGAGAATCGACTACTGCAAAATGTGGGTACGTACGAAATGCGATATTTGGACGTACCTCTGACTTCCCCCTTTGAAATCTTCAGAATCTTGGTCCTAAGAGATCTGAGGGGATATCTACCGTTCATGAGGATAAAAGTCGTGGAGCTGTTACTGTTTCATAGAATGTGTTTGGTATTACTCACAAGTGCACCTCGCGTGGCAGGGAATAAAATACCACTATCAAAATGCAGCCTCTGATCAACTACTGCCCTTTTCTGAGGATCGGTCGGGTAGAGAGAGTCATCCTTGCCGTATTTGGTGATCAAGTAGGTTCCTATAGCATGGCTGTAAAAACACGGTCCGAATTATAAACCAACCTAAAAAAGTATTAGAATTAGGTCTTCCTATATTTTGGTTTAATACCCCTAGCAGATAAATTGGCGACAAATAGACCCAATAGACTAATGACATTATTAAGGTCGCGAGGAGCCAGTGGATGAAGTGGACTCATAACCGTTCTTCCAGGAAATTTATAGAGGAGGCCTTTGTCCAGCAGTGGACTTCTTAGAGCTGATGATGATGATACTTAGAAGAGGCTGCGATTTATCTTCTGGTCCGTTCCCAATCGCCTCCTACCATATCTAAATCAGGTGATGGAGGGGTTCTATTCTATGCTAGAACCACCACTACCAAATACATGTTTCTTAAATTACTGACACAGTGTAAAGGTAAGAATGTGTTTTATCCCAAATTGCAATGATCAGGAAAAACAAACGAAGTCAATAAGTTCCACTTCTTGGCGGTACGATTGGGGGCTACTAAGCAGTAATGATGTAAAAAGGTACCTACTGAGCAGTAATGTCACAAGGCAATTAGATGTACTGCGAAGTACCCACGTAAAGTCCATGACACATTCCCCTAGGGTTTGTCGCTCGGGTTTGTCGCTCGCTGAAGAGCTGTGTGTATTATTTATAGCTTTGTTATTACCTGTCCCAAACAACGAAGTCGTCATCTTTGAGCACCGGAATAGTATGCTGCGGATTCATCTGCAATACAAGGCCAGGTTTAATGATACTTAATGACCTTTGCTCTTACGTTTTTACTTCGATGTTTTGTCGACTATACTTATAGTAGCCGGCGTAGCGGGCGAGAGTCCGCCTGCGACGCAAGAGGTTGCGGGTCCGATTCCCGCCTCGGAACAAATTTGTGTACGATCTGCAGGAATTTGTTCCGTTGGTCTGGGTATTTATGTATAATAAAAAATATCTATCTATGTAAGAACAATCCACACGGCATCTAGCCCCCAAAGTAAGCTACTCAAAGCTTGTTTTTATTAGTAACTTGTTTACTAGTAACTTGTGTGCATTTAGTAATCTGCTGAAACAGTCCTTACATTTTTTTTGGTAGTTTCAAAATAGTGGTTTATCTTGTTTTTTTGCGGGTTTCCTGGTTATTTTATACTAGCTGGTACCCGCGACTTCGTCTGCGTACTTTTAATCTCTTCATCTCTTTTTTTCGCAATAAAAGGTAGCCTATGTTCTTTCTCAGGGTTACTTTCGCATTTATAAGAGTTGACTAGTTGGGATAAGAGAGAGGAAAGAGATTTATGCTGAGAATTTCCCATCATAGCTCCCCACCTGCTGTGTGAGTCTATACTTGTGATTACCTTCAGATACTCCTTCTCTAAGTGCGCTCCTTCGAGAAGGTTGACATCCACGTACTCTATGTCCTGAAGCTGCAAAGCTTCAATGGTCATCAGGACAGAGCGGACAGGGGGACTGGCGTCCAGTTTGTAGAGCGTCAACACCATCTTAGAACTCTTTCAATCTAAAAAAGGAGCAAAGTTAGATCAAAATAATAAAAAAGGTAACTTTTCCGCAAAAAATCTAACTACAAATACACAGAAAACATAGAAAATCAAAAAACGTAATTTCAGTCATTATTGTGGAGTTTCAAACCACAGGATCGATTTTAATATACTCTCACTCGTATTAACAAAAAATTAACAGAAATTGGTATAACATGACAAGTGGCAAGCTTATCGCCGCTGCTTGAATATAAAATAGTTTTTTGGGGTTTTCCTATACCAATTGTAAATATTTCGTTGACAAAAATCCAATGGTGCATGACTGCTATCAAAACCATGACCTTGATTAGAAGGCGGTCACACAACTACTCCAACTTGCATTCTTCAATTATTTATTATTCTATACGCTCAATGATAACGCTCCTAACTATAAACATTACCTACTCAATTTAAAACAATTTAAAGTTAGCTGTCTCTGTTTTTCATTACTTACTTTTCGTTTTTACAATGACAAAAAATTTATAAAACTTTTATCATATCTGTTTACGTGACTACTTGATAACAGATCACAGTGGTATCATTAAACTACAGATAAGTATGTATAAGACAAATCACAGCGCTGACGACAAATTATAAGTCGATTGGTGACCTCCATACCTTTAGATGTGTCTTAGAAGCAATATAATAGTCATTGCTTAAAATCAGCCCCGTCACTCTTTCACAAAAAATAAAGAGCCACAAAGTACATTATGAGATCGCAATATTGTAATGGTTCTTTAACAATGAATGCATAAAATATTTGCTAGTTAAATTATATTATGCACGGTCTGAGTGAAATCACTAACTAAACAAATAAGGTATCATTTAGTAATCAAACATTCGTTTACAATGTAAACAGTTGTCAACAAACCATACTCGTAATATTGTTAAATCATTCATTTCATTGTTATAATCCACACACATAATCAATTATGGTAAATTTTATAAGTAAAGCCTGTACAGTATATTATATCCCGTTGTGTTCGTATAAAGCATAAGCCTAACTAACCTAACTAAAGTGCTAAAAATACATTTACAACGCAAAAACTCACTTATCAATCCATATCGTGTAAAAACATTATTTTTAATCGTTCGTTGATGAATAAATAATTAAAATTTATTGAGAAGAAACAAAGAGCTTTCTAGCTAATTTTATATTCTATTAAAAAAAATGGTACCTTATTCTCCGTAGACGTGTTCACAGTAGTTATGTCAGCAAGGTTATGCACACCGCTACGCACGCTGTTTGTAGGTACTCGTAGTCTTGACCGAGCTCGGATGTAAACCGGTTTGGATGCGGTAGGTTCGTTGTTTTGGTGCTGGCGTTATTATCAACCCATTAGCCGGCATTATCAAGAGTTGGACGATAAGGACAGAATAAAAATAATATTTTCTGTGATGATTTCCTATTCGTGTTATTTCTCTAAATGGTGAGGTGAATGCTCTAAAGAACACTGATTTCGAGGTTAATCAAATCATGAAAAACTGAAAAAAGTACGTAGTAACAGGCAATGCGAACTGATAACTGTAGTCTAAACTTCTAAAGTATTCTACTTTACAGACACTTAACAATACCCAGTATTCAAACACTACAACTTAGTATACTCGAATATATTTTTTACAATTTATATGTAGACCTACTACGCACTGACCTGCGTACATCTACATCACTGGCACTCACACACTTCAAACTGAAACACAGCAACGTTGCTTGACGGCAGAAATAGGCCATGTCAACATTTTGCGACCTCAAATTCTATTTCTCACAAGACTAGACTCTAGACTCTGAAAATGCCACAGTGCTTTCACACCCCGGTGATCAGAAAGAGTAATAAAACTCCACCAGTAATCATTTATATAGGACTTTGACACGTTAACCGCATGGTTTCGATGTGATATCGTTTGTCATGTTATAAGGTGTTCGAACAATTTGTAAGGTCAAGAAAGAAAAATGTACAAGAGCATTATTAATACCCAACTATAAAAACGCTCAAACGGAAAAACGTACAAGTATAAAAACGCCCATCTAGAAATGGCACACAAGACACAGTACAGACAGACAGTACAGAAAAGGCCCTCTAGGAAACTGACTGAAATATAAATACCCAACCAGAAAAATGTCGAGCTACATGATCTAACTAGCCTTGGCATGTGACTCTTTCGTTAGGTACATAAAATAACAAATACAATATTGAATGTTTTGAAATCACTTACTAAAATCGTAATCAACGAAGTCGTGCACAAACATCGCACAAAGTTCAGCTAAAATAGAGCACCCCCGGTTTCCGAAAGCCCGATCAACACTAATCGGCTGTTAACTCACTTGATATCTCTATCTAATTTGAATTAAAAGCTGAAATAGCAAGTGATATGACAGCCGATTATTTATTTATTTATTGAGATATTATCATAATTAGTGTTGGTTTTGTGTTGTTCATTAGTGTTGATCGGCCTTTCAGAAACCGGGGGTAAGCCCCATAATGTTTAAAAATAAATGTATGAGTTCTTATATTAAACTAGCTGATCCCGCGGCTTTGCTCGCGCTCGTTTACTTTGAAAATCTCATACAAACATTCATCCCCTATTTTATCCCCTTTGGGGTAGAAATGATCAAAATCCTTTCTTAGCGGATGCCTACGTCATAACATCTACCTGCATGCCAAATTTCAGCCTGATCCGTCCAGTGGTTTGGGCTGTGCGTTGATAGATCACTATGTCAGTCAGTCAGTCACCTTTGAGTTATATATATTTAGATAGTATATAGTAATAAATTTAAAAGCTATGAAAAATTTAAATAAGTAGTATCCAAATTCCTTGGGCACGCCAAATAAATATAGGCTCTCTTTGATGTCAGCATTTGCTATCCATTTGTAAACTACAGGCCAATGAGTTTGGATACTACGTACATGTTCTTAGCTACAGTGCCGTCTTACCGCAAAAGGTCACATCTAACATTTTGTTCAAAATTGAGTTATATAATTCGGAATCAGGATAAAAAGGCGCATCTGACAAATTAAAAAAATCTATCTCAATCCTGCATTGAGTTACATTAGATTTTTTTGTATTAAGCTAAAAGGAAAAATCATGATTTTACAAAGAATGAAAATAAATAAATAAATAATAAAAATATATATATGTAGGGACTTACACCAAATCAGCAATTATTATCATTGTCAGGAGGCTTCTTGCTTGCCGGAGTATGACAGCGGGCATGAGTTTTCGGGCGAAGAGAATAAAACCAAGGGATCTTTATCAGTAGGTACACTATAATCAGTAGGGATTACTATTCTCTCAAAATATTATCACAGGTATACGCAGGATATTCTAATTAACGATATTGAACTGACACTCCGCCGAACACATAATGCCCTTGCGCGATGCAAAACGATTCGATCCGTATCCCATAATGTTGTGAATCGACCATCGTCCATCCGCACTGCACACTAGCGCTCGTAGTTGTGTCAGAGCGAGGGTATGTCACTCTGTTCAAATATCGAACCACCTTCATATAAATATAATACGTGTATCGACATCGACAGCCTACGTAGCTCAGTTGGTAGTAGCTATGCCTTCTGCGCCGCAGGTCATGGGTTCGATTCCCACCGTGAACAAACGTTAATTGTGTGGTGAACATAAATGTTTGTTCTCTGTCTGGGTGTTATAATATTATAAGTATGTATTTACAAAAAAAAAGTATTATAAGTAGTATATCAGCTATCTGGTTCTTCCCATATTACAAGCATAAGCTTAGTTTGGGGCTAGATAGTGCTGTGTGGGAAGTCCACATATATTTATTTATTTATATATGCAAGCAATTGCATTTATTTGTAACAGGAGCATATTTTCTGTTCCATGCCGGTGTGCGCATTGAGTATTTATCTTGGCCTTCAGAAAAAACTAGAACTGCTATTTTAATTGTAGTTATTATTTATTCATACCTATCATTAACACAACGTACTTAGGATGTGGTCGACGTGGCCGTAGAATATTGGACGAACGCTGAAAATCACGCAACGACAGTTACGGGAGGTAATAAAGAAATATGAAAAGTCATAATTAAAAGTCAATATTAAATAAAATCACGGCTATTAAAAAAAAAAATTGGTGTTCACACTGCTAGCTTAGTTTGGAACTAAGCAAAACTTGTACTATGGGAACCAGAAAGCTGATAGAATACTTATTAACTCCTACTGAAACTGAAACTTAAACAGCTTCACGACTTTGATCCCCAGGCACGGTAGATATCCTTTCAGATCTCTAAGTACTAACTCAAAATTATTTGTGGATGTCTAAGAGGGGTAGTCAGAGGTAGTTCCAAACATTACATTTGGCACATACCCACATTAACTACTACTCATGATACAATAAAATGAAATGAATTGTTTCACGAGTAGTCGTTGGATGACTACTACGATGACTAATGAGAGATAAATGACGTGCATTATTTTAATACCACGATGAACCATCTTGGGAGTTTTTAAGTATTAATGCAACGAGTTGTCATCCAGTAATTAAGAAATAACACGTAAATAAAAAGGATTAGCATTTTTAAGTACGGTTTGAATTAAATATATACACAGGCTTATTTTTGTTCAAATAGCAAGCGATTAAAGCTTAATAGCTTTAATAAGAGCTGTAAGCTGTAATAAGAGAACAGTAATGGTCTAGTGGTAGCAGCCCCGCCTTCCGATCCTAAGGTCGTGGGCTCAAAACCCTGTGGTGCACCAATGAGTTTTTCTGTTCAAAAACGTATGAGCACAATGTCAGTAGTCTCAAACAGTGAAGGAAAACATCGTGAGGAAACCGGCATGTTGTAGAACCTATATAAGTTCCAACATTATGTCAAGTGCTCGAAAGAAGCCTGAGGCGCACTTAAAGTCCTTTCACCACACTGTTTCAAAAGAAACTAGTGACACGATAAGAAGAAGAAGTAATTAATACTACATCAATATACTTACAAAGCGGCTCTATAACACTATGTTAAATACTTATATGCCTACAGAGTTCATTTTCGATAAAAACTTTTCAGCAGTTTCCAACAATAAATTTTATAGGTATTACACCAAGTTTCCGGGTTAAACCACCCCTTCGCTGTACCAACGTCCGGGAGTAATAAATTGTGTTAATCTGATAGTCGCTTCATTCACACTGAAACTCACTGTAAAATGAAAAATGTCCGCGGAGCGAAAATTGCTGATTTTTATTGGAAGTTATGAGTGTTGTCTTTTTAATACGTACCTATATCTGACGCCATGCAGCAAAGCGAGCGTGCATACAGGGTGTCCGGAAGGTCGATGCAAAGCCGTGAGGGGCGGGGGGGGGGGGTAGGTCACCTCGTTACGCATCTATTCAGGCGACGAATTCCGAGTTATCATAATTTCCATGTTCGTTCATAGTGTTCAAACAGACAGTTACTAGTACCTAACAATTTGTTTGCGTCCTAGCATGATGTGTATTCAATCGATAAACACCAAAACAATCATCTGTATCCACATAACTGAGTAAATGGGAGGTGTTTAATAATGAAACATTTATCAAAAATTTAAATTTCTTTTTTAAATAAGTCGATGAGTATACTTACTTGGGCCAGTTAGCGAGCTTCGAGAATAGGCAGGACAAGGAGATCGATCGCCGTATCGAGAACGCCTGGAAGAGCTACTGGTCCATGAAGGAGCACATGAAGGGTAACCTTCCTCTCACACTTAAGCGTAAACTCATCGACATGTGTATATTGCCCGTCCTAACCTACGGTGCACAGACATGGTCATTGACAGAGTTCCAGAAGTCCAAACTCAAAATTTGCCAGAGGGCCATGGAACGCAGCATTCTCGGTTTCAAGCGCATTGACCGAGTGCGGAACACCATGTTGCGTTCCTTGACTGGCATAAGCGATGTTGGGGAAAAAGCTGCCAGGCTCAAATGGAGTTGGGCGGGCCACGTCAGCCGGATGCCTCCCGAAAGGTGGGCAAGGATATGTACACCATGGGTTCCTGACGGACGTCGACCTAGTGGTCGGCCGAGAAAGCGCTGGCGGGACGACCTAGATGCCTTTGAAGGTAGTTGGTGGGAGGAGGCTCAGGATAGAGAGAACTGGAAGTCCTTGGGGGAGGCCTTTGCCCAGCAGTGGGACGGAATAGGCTAAGGAAAAAAAAAAAAAAAAAATAATAATTCGCCTGAATAGACGCGTAACGAGGTGACTAGCCCCCCCCCCCCCCACAACCTCACGGCTTTGCATCGACCTTTGGGACACCCTGTATAATCTGGCGCCATACTATTGCAGCGAAGCGAGCATGATTCGTGCATTGGGTTGCGATTTCAAGGGTATGGGTGTCGGTGCAGTTACAAGTGCACATGACACTTAACAGCTATCACGTTTGTTTGTTACTGATGGGAACCTATAAACACCATAAAATTTCAAAGCTATTTACACCTACGCGCCATCACATTGCTTTTTTTTTTGGTTTTGCATTTGGTATGCCATAACACAGGGCTATCCTAGTTTGGGTACCAATGTTGTCCAACCAGGAAATACCGATATTGTAACACGTTTCAACCCTATTTTATAAGATATTGTGATGTTTGTTACGAATCCAAATAAATTTCATTTCATTTCATTTTTGAATTCCCTTTCATCGAGATAGTTTTAATATCATAAGATCTCACCCTTGAAACTGATTGTCATAAATGGTGTATCGTAGCCTAAACGATATTATTACCTATTTCTCTATTTCTTCGCGCCGCAGCCGCAGCACAACGTTTTTCTTGGAATTTCACGACGCCTTTTTCCCAGCAGTGGACAAATAAGGTTGAAGATGTAGATAGATAGAATAGATTGTCAAAATTTACCTTGCTCGTAAAAACCACAGTATTATTACTTTTTTTTTAAATAGGCAAAATTATCTCATTACTAATGTTTATTGGCATTGCTAATTATGAATAACTAGTTGGGCCCCGCGGTTTCACCCGCGCAGATTTAAATCCCGGTATTCCCATGGGATAAAAAGTAGCCTATGTGTTATTCCAGACTATAATGTATCTCTCTGCCAAGATTCATCCAGATCCGTTCAGCCGTTCCGATGTGAAAGAGTAACAAACATCCATCCATCCATACTTACAAACATTCGCGTTTATAATATTAGTAGGATGAGTGCAGCGCCATCTCTATAACATTTTCCGAAGCATCTTTGTTAAAAAAAAAACAAAGTTTTCAACGCATTCATTTCCAGACCTTAAAAAGGTTTTGCTCTGTCGAAGTCCTGCTACTTGATCATAGATGGCAGTGATACCAACTTACTACAGCTTTATTCGCTTGTCCAAATACATTACATAGCGTAGTATTTTGACCCCGATGTCTACAGATTTATTTTGGATTTTTATGGAAAGTAATTTCCAAATTATATTTTGCTAAACCCAATGAATGCATCATACTCAGTTCGCTGATGGTTTTATGTTTTAGGAAAGTTCTGCTACTCGACAATAGATGTCAATGTATGTATAAAAGGAATGCTCCCTTGTTGAACGTATTTTTGTTATTGCTTCATTTCGGGTCTTTAGTACCTAAATTTAAAAAGGGATAAGTCCTATCAGGTATAAAATAGATATACAGAAAAAAAGAAACATCTTTTAGAGCACCGGTGGTCTAGTGGAAGTGACCCCGCCTTCCGATCGTAAGGTCGCAGGTTCGAATCCGGTCGTGCACCAATGGATTTTTCTATCGAAAAATTTATGTGCGCAATGCCAGTGCTCTCAAACGGTGAAGGAAAACATCGTGAGGAAACCAGTTAGTATTCTAGCAGCGGCGATGGGCTTGCAACCGGTCACGTATGGAATTACTAACTACTGCAAAATGTGGGTATGTGCCAAATGTAATGTTTGGACGTACCTCTGACTACCCCCCCTTAGACATCCTCAAAGAATCTTGAGTAAGTACTTGGTACTGAGAGATCTGAAGGGATATCTACCGTGCCTGGGGATCAAAGTCGTCAAGCTGTTTTCTTTTAGACTTGGACCATTTTTAATAAATAAGGAGACATATTAGATATTTCTGTGTGGAAAGTCCACCAATATTTATTTATTTAAAAGGTCTAAAACATGTGACACAAACCCACATTTTATTTTGCAACACAATAAAGGATAACGCGTACTTTTGATGAAAACCGTGCACCCGTTACCTAGGGCCTTATAACGAGCAATTTCCTCATCAAGTTTCTCTTAGAACATTGGGTAATTAGAACACTCTAGACCTTTTTTTTTTTTTTTTTTTTTAATAATGCTGTACAACAATCCATCTAGCCCCAAAGTAAGCTACTCATAGCTTGTGTTATGGGTACTAGATAACTGATATATTTAATATATATGTACTTACATAGATAGATATTTTTACATACATAGAAAACACCCAGACCACGCTTTTATGACGCTCTAGTTTCGCTTTGCTTGTAACTTAAACCAAATTACAGATAATATAATTTTATGAAGGCAAATTCATAATACCATCATTTTCATGCCCTTTATTATCATCCCAACGCTTTCCCGCTTAAACCTTTCAACCGATTTTGATGAAATTTGGCACAGACAATCTTTAGACCCTGAGAAAGAACATAGGCTACCTTTTATTGCATAATATTCAAATTAAAAGTACGCAGACGAAGTCGCGGGTACCAGCTAATCTTCTATAAGTCCATTAAAATAGGTATCTTGCAAAATGCTATTTGCATTAGCTGAACAATGTATTTTTTTTTACCTTTTATAGTGTTTAATTACCGCCCCGATTTCTGAAAGCTCGATCAAAGCTAATAGGCTGTCAATTCACTTGCTATTTCCGCTTTTACATCAAATAAGTTAGAGATAACCTCAGAACAATGATATTTCGTCATTATTCTGAGGATATATCAAGTGACTTAGGCTTTAACCACACGTACGTTAGTCGCGGGAAGCGGGCGCGATGCGGTAGCGTCAAATTTAAAACGTCAAACGTGAACAAATTCTCCCGCGTTGGGGTCGCCTATGTGTGCACAGTGCATGTAAGGGTACCGGTAGCATCCACGTGGCTGATGGCAAAAACAGATGGCTCACCTGACTTTCAGTGGTAACCACCACCTATATCCTCATAAGAAGAACATACCTTATCACGCATCCATCATGAGGCATGCAGACAGTATTTTTTATACAACCAGCTGGTGGAACAAGCAAATGGCCCACCTGATATTAAGTGGTAACAAAGCAATGCCTCGTTAGCCACGCACGATAGGAACGTGCCCTACGATGCACTGCCCTGCGTCCCTCAACTTGAGGCATACTGATGTTGAGCCTCATGTGCCTGTAATTGCACCAGCACGGCGACCACACTCTTCAAACCTAAACACAGAAACGCTGCTTGGCGGCAGAAAAAGGCGTGGTGGTAGTACTTCCCCGCCCGAGCCCTTCACAAAGAGCTCTACTACTTTTAGTACTCATAAGTATGCCTCATGTGATAATAATTACATTGAA
The DNA here is from genome assembly GCA_963576535.1 of Plemyria rubiginata. NCBI lineage: Eukaryota > Metazoa > Arthropoda > Insecta > Lepidoptera > Geometridae > Plemyria > Plemyria rubiginata. The sequence continues at coordinate 8,089,957 of OY754926.1, forward strand.
TTATAATTTTACCGACAACCACACCCTGCAAACCGAAACACAGCAATACTTTGTGGCAGAAATAGGCATGGCTCACTTATAAACTGCTTGGGATCTCAGTAAATCTTAGGTCCCATTTCTCACAACGTCGAACAGGCATGCAAGAATTTTACGACTTGTTTTCTAACGTTTTTTTGTGTATCACGGGTATTAAAAATACACAAGGAAATGACTTTTTGACATTTCCAAAAGTATCTTTACAGCGTGGATTTGTTACCACCCTCATCACAAGTAACACGCTTAATTGAAAATGAAAGGTCACCACTTGGGACTGGAAAACGTGAAAATAAACGAATATACGTTTTGCCAGTAATGGCGGCAGGTTTGAGGCGTAATAAAAATTTATTGATTCAAGGAATGATACTTATCCATTTTGATTCTTCGTGAGATTCATAATTACTCACCAATTACTCTATTATCTAAGTATATAATGTATTAAATATATCAGTTATCTAGTACCCATAACACAAGCTTTGAGTAGCTTACTTTGGGGCTAGATGATGCTGTGTGGATTGTCTAGCATTATTTATTTATTTATTTATTCTTCTCATTATTCTACTGAATCTTAAAAAAGCTTCTACATTTTTTTTACTCCTTTAGATCTCTCTTTTTTATGTGTTTATGAGTTGTAGTTCTATGAAGCCAATGTAGGATTTTCAAAAACATTATTAGTATGGTTTTTGATACGTATTATTGTGTGAATTTCCATACCTCAATCTGTAATATATAAAAATTATAAATATTTTATTACATTGAACTCACCGTTCCTTGTCGCACTCAACTCTACTTGGTGGATAAAAAAAAACATATTGTTATCTGCGTTTGATTGCTGGGTTTTTGTGTCATTTTTTATTTAATTTATTTCTTGTCGATCTCCATTCGTTCACGCCATACCTGTATAGATTTTGGGATTCAGGGGCGATAAATCGATTTGGCTAGGATTCAGCAACCGGGTAAAGCTCGGTCACCCAAAATGTGATATTTTATTTATTAAATACACATGCTTATTTATAGATAAAATGTTCCTAGTGCATAATTCGTGTGTTTTTTATTGATGGATATTCGCGTTGTCTTAAAAGAAGGCTATTTATTTTACGACCTTTAACATACAAAATTTCCACCGGCCAATTTGTTTTTAAATTTTGAAAGAGATTTCAAGGCATAGACGTTCGAAATACACAAAAGAAAGTTCAAATACTTTTCTCAGTTCCAATCTGAACATCGTAACTGCCATTCAAATCTGCCACACGATTTAACAATATTCAGTTTTCAAGATGGTTGACTATTGCTATCAATTTTAGACTCTACCCCTCTGGTTTAGAGTCGATAGTAGCTGTGTCGGTAGTTAGGGTTAAGCGTGGCGGTTACAGTGTGGCCTTGGTATGAGTGGTGCTTCGGTTTCCGTCGTCAGCATTTACAGAGTTTGAATCACAGTATACATTAAATAGACTACAGAAGTGTCACTTCATTTTCTGACCGAAGCTTATTGACCGCATCCTCATTGTAAGGTTGAATAGGTTTCCAGATAAACTAATTTAATTTATCAAACAGTGATACTAGATTTACAAAATAAAATGGGCGCTAGTTGTGATATTTCACTCATACTATTGTTATACCTAAACTTCTTTGCGTGTCTGTTACTTTTAATAACTGTCAGCTATCACTCTTTACTCGCCTAAATGCGGGTACAGGGGCATTATTCACTAAGAAAATAGGAGATTCCTTGCTCCAAACCGTGAAACGTCAAAACTTGATGTTGGGCTTTATTCTTTATGACATAGAAGATACTTTGCCCTAACCGTATGACACCGGTGCCTTGTCTTAGCCGAGCTCGCGCTGCAAATGGTCATAGTGCATAAGGCTCCTTGAGTCAAATATTCGCGCATCCGCACGTCGTCTCAGTGGCATGGCATTTTCAACTGCATGTCATAGTAGTTAAGGTTTAATTTAAATTGATTTATTCTCTGGCCCTAAGAGCTCTGCCTCATTAAGACGCCATGGCGACGTCGCCGGCTACGTATCCAAGCACTTAATATTGAAATGTATGGTACCTAACTCACTTGGCGACGGTTTGGAAACGTCGCCAAATTGGAAGCGTGGCCACGAGCTACAGTTCTCTACGTGGCTTCTGAGTACTCTGGCGGCTTGGCGACGTTGCCACTATAATGTACACGGTAAACTGCACCTCGCTCACTCATTCGCCAGTCAGCCGCCATTTTGATAACAAAGAAGTGCGATTTCTTCTACATCCATTCCTGACGACGTAAACGAACTGACTGTCGAGACGCCATGGCCACTCGACTTGGCGACCTTTGGATGCCAGAAGTAGCCAGGTCTGCGCCGCTGGCAACGTCGCCATGGCGTCTTAATGAGGCAGTTCAATTTAAACTACCTGTTACCTAACTAATCCAGTAAGAGACATCAAACCCCTTTCTGTGAATTTCGTCAGAGGAACCACAAAAAAGACTTGATTTAAAATGTAAGCAACATTGATAAAGTAACTCTTCGGCTTCCAAACGTTTTTACCGTGCTAGATTGGCGCTGCAGTGAATAGCGAATCTAGCGGTTTATAGCTCATAGTTCTTATTACTGGCATTGTGGACCGACTGATGAAAACCTTTTGTGGGTTGCTTGTTGTGGCTTATAGGTACTTGTAAGTTTCTTGGGCTTTTCTTTGGGATTCATGAATAAATAATAAATAAATATTGGTGGATTTCCACACCGCACTATCTAACCCCAAACCAAGGCAATGCTTATGGGACCCAAATAGCTGATAATTATAGCTATTCGTTTTTTGTGTAATTGTCAGTTCCCTTACATAACATAATAATAATGTACTTGACATTATTATTATGTTATGTAAGGGAACTGTTACACACACAATTACACAAAAAACTAATAGCTATAATTATCAGCTATTTGGGTCCCATAAGCTTTGCTTTGGTTTTTTGTTAATGAATGCTGAGAATATTTACTGAGGAAATAAAGAAGCATTACTAAATATTAAAGTGGAAATTGTACACAGCACTATCTAGGTCCAAACTGAGCAAAACCTGTACTACTTTATTTATATTAAGTTACGGTCAACTTGATGTTAAGTGGTAAACATCATCTATAACAAATTAAGCTCGTTATATAAATATTTATTTCTCACAGAATTACAATAATTCACTTACATGGGAATGTGAGAACCAGTTTGAGAACAAAATTTTACGTACAGTTGCAAGGCTTAAAATAAATCTAGTAAACAGAACAAAAAACCCCTAATAAAATGTGGGTAGCGCAATATCACAGATTATTATTATTATTATTATTATTCAGCCGCTACGGTCCCACTGCAGGGCAAAGGCCTCCCTTCCTTTTTTCCACTCTTCGCGATTCAACGCATCCACAGGCCACGAGCCCAGGTGGCAGTCAAGCTCGTCTCTCCATCTCATTCTGGGCCTTCCACGTCGCCGTCTTGTATTTTGTGGGATCCAGCCGGTGGATATCATATCATGGATATCACAGATAAGAAACAAAAAGTCAAGGCAAATGACAAACATGAAAACATGAAGTGTATTTTGGATTTGGTTGTTATTTTGGAGTTTTCACAGTTTTTCAGTATTTCATAGCTAATAGGGCCCCAAAATCATCGTAATTCGTGAGAGGTATTTATCACCGCTGCCATCTGAACTGAGTTTAGAAGTTCTTCAAAAGTATAATTTTGTCTCGTCACGTCGAAATCCACGTCTCGAATCAAAACTTAATGTGGACGGCATGACGTGTCGTCCACACGCAAAAAGAAATAAATCTTATAATGTGTATAACGTGAAAGTTACGATGTTTGGAGGTTTATGGCTCAATCAGGAATCAGGGTCAGGAAAATCCGAATAAAATATATTATAATTCGTCACCTGGATTAGAATATTATTATAGGCTACTTACCCGTACTATACCGGAAACGGGATATAAACATAAACAAACGCTATAACGCTACATTATTTTATGTTATTTTTTGTTTATATAAAGTACCTTTTCTGTTTATTCAAACTGGAGTTCTGTATTTTGTATGTAGGTCAAATAAATTAAACATTCTCTTTCTTTCTTTATAAAAGCTTAGGGATCACTATACGCGAGTAAAGGCGTGGGAGACAGCTAGTGACAATAAAAAATAAATCAGTATGAAGATTATTATGGAAAATTGCTCTTCAGGGCTGCTATAAGCCGTAAGCGAATTGCTTTTTCTCATACTCCTTAACAAGCTACTGGGAGTTTTGTAAATAACAAATTAGAAAGCCCGTAGATGAACCAAGGTCACTGATAAATCTCGCAAGTAGCACGTTAGAAGTGGCAATGGGCAAGCCATAAATTACATGTAAAACCAAAAACCGGAGAATCAAAGTTCTCAAATGTCAACCCTGAACCAGCACATGGATAGTACTCAAAATCAGGCAGGCCATTTATCCTCTCAAGTGACAAGTATCCCATTCTGGGACGCGTCAAATTCGCTTGTGTTGCTTGCGTCCCAATCTGCGGTGCAGCGTTTTGGCTATGAAAAAAGAGCATGAAAAGGATAGCTATCCTGCTTGTTTAAATGTCAATGTGTACGGAATAGAATAAGCTAGCAATAATAGCCAATGAACTGTTTCATTTTAGTAGAATTTTACATCAGTATTAATTCCATTCTCGATGACCTCAGTGAGGCAACGGGCGAGAGTCCGCCTACGACGCAAGAGGTTGCGGGTTCAATTCCCGTCTCGGAACAAGTTTGTGGTCTGCAGAAATTTGTTCCGTTGGTCTGGGTGTTTTCTATGTATAAAATAAAATTCGCTATTCCTCATAGATTGGACCAATTCCAATCTTCCTCAGTTTCTCCACATTACAATCATGACAGGTAAGAAAACAACTTTTACAGCTTCGCGAAACGACATAAAATCTCAGTTTATTACCCAAATAATATTTTTGTGTCCCCTTTCGCTGATGGTGACGAGTCGTGCCTTTGATTATTTATTTGATGTCTCAGTTTTATTGTTGTATTTTTATTTTTGCGCGTTTACACTTGTTTTTTACCTATTCCTATTTTCCTCTATCTAGTAGATACTAATAATATGCAACGATGTTTTTGATGCTATGGTTTTGTGAGTTTTGTTTGTTGCCTGTTTTTGTAGGCTTATGGTCTTTTTTTATGCCAAAGATGGCAGACGAGCATACGGGCCACCTGATGGGAAGTGGTCACCGTCGCCCATAGACACCTGCAACACCAGAGGCGTTGCTGATGCGCTGCCGACCTATTTGTGAAAGCTCGATCAAACGTAATCAGAAGTCAAATCACTCGCCATTTCAGCTTTTACTTCAAATTAGACGGAGATAGCAAGTGACTTGACAGCCGATTAGTTTCCATCGAGCTTCTTGATTTGGCTTGTTCTATTTAATTTTGGTTGAGTATTCTGTAAGCTTTAAAGCTTTAAAATTTGAAAACATGTTGCAGTCAAAAAATAATATATAACAATGCAATTGTTATAAAAAGTCAATCTTTTATTTCTACCAATACCTAAATTCCCAAATCGATTCATTTAGATGCCAGTTTTACGGCTATTTCGCCTAAATAGGTATTACAGATCGCAATAAAATTGAGTAACATCCATTTCAATATTGGCTTCCATTGATCGGACTAGCCATACGATAAATTACTTTATTGGCATGTCTTTTCTTTTTATTCGGAGAATGCCATAAAACGATTACCTATTTCTTGGGATAAGATCTCGAATGGTGACCCCTGACCCGAAGAACATTATACAAATAGGAAGGGAATGGATAAAAGCGAATTAAAAAAGTAAGTAAAAGATCTGAGAGAATATCTAGCAATGACTACAACAGTAACTAATGTACATAGGTACTTCCGCACGCTAGGGAAACATATTTGAATCAAAATTATGTCTTATTGAACTGTGTATTTTCGATTGCGATTTTCCATAAGTCACCCCATAGAATGTCTCAAGATAATTAAAAATCTTTAAACCATTGAGTTTGAAATGAACGTCTGTGACCCCAAAGGGTCACTTTTGCGGTGACAATCTCGCTGTGACCCAAAAATAGGATTTGATTGATACACTTGGCAAATATTTATATTTTGAGGAGGCTGATAGAGTTCAAAGAAACTTCGGGTCTTTTCGAGAAAAGAGAATAGATAAATACTATATAATGTACACAACGAACATATGCAGATATATAATAGATTTAGGTACAATATGCGGCCACATCGCTAAGAGATCTCTTCAGACAACCTTCGGGTGAAAAGAATAAACGAAAATTACAATGAGAAGAATAGGTGTCTTCTAGACTGTTCTGTTCCATCGTCGCTTACCATCAGGTGAGTCAAAGACCATTGAAACACAGCAACGCTGCTTGGCGGCAGAAAAAAGTTCAGTAGTGCTATTCCGCAAACAAAATTCACCAGAATGAATGTGGAATCCAGGATGAACTTTCAATTTAGCATTTTGTAATGCATCCATCTCACTAGCGCCGCATGCGTGAGTGTGTGAGTGGAAATGCCAACTGAGTGAGGCGAAGCTATGAGCGCGGATCCTCTAGGCGGAAACTCCCTGTGATTTTGTTGATACATTTATTATTATTATTCTCTAAAATACAATTTTTAGAGAATAACAATAATAAATTTATTTATTTAGATAAATATTAACTTGCACGTAATAATAACACAATGCTATGAAAGCTCAAGCTACGCTCACGCCATTAATTAAATTAGATATTCATTAGACGAATGTTAGGGTATTGAACCCACGACCTGCACAGAAACCTCTGAGCTGTGAGGGCTGTCAAATTTATTTGATCACGAAAGGCTTACAAAAGACAAGTTAAAAAAACGGCTTAAACTTATTAAGCTTCGAATAGATGAAAGCGTCATTCTTCGAAGAAATATTCGATCGATATCTTATTTACATTTTGTCGGCGCTTATTGGCTTAGCCGTAGCTGGAATCTAAACAGCCAACCCTCTTTTTTAACTGACTTAAAAAAAGTTGGAGGTTCTCAATTCGACTGTTTTTTAACCGACTTCAGAATAAGGATGTTCTTAATTTAACTCTTTTTTATGTTTGTTACCTCATAACTTTTTACTGAGTGGACCGCGATTTTGGTTATTCTTTTTTAGTGTGGTTTGCACAACTCGAAAACTACTCGCCAGATCTGACACAAATTTAATGGGAAATTTGTGTCAGATCTGGCGAGTACTTTTTGAATTATAAGTGTATTGAAGTAGATTTTTTCTTAGAAGACTTATTATACTACTCCTTGATGGCAAAAGCAGACCGTGCATTTGATATTAAGAGTCCGGTGACAGCGGCTCGCAATTTCGAGGTGCGATTGGCTATTATTTCATTTTATTTCATTTTGGGGAGGTTGTTTGAAATAATAACTCTAAAGAAACACGCATAAATACTGTTCGAACACAAATAATACAATAATATAAGGGAAATGTGCTTGAGTCAGAAATCATTTTGGTATTAGGTAAACGTAAGACCAAACAGACTAATACCAAAATGATTTCTGATTCGGGCATGTTTCCCTTATATTATTGTATTATTTGTGTTTGAACAGTATTTATGCGTGTTTCTCTAGAGTTATTTTTTCAAACAACCTCCCCGAAATGAAATAAAATGAAATAATAGCCAATCGCACTTCGAAATTGCGAGCCACTGTCACCGGAGCCTTAAGTGGTTAGCATCACCTATAACAAAGCATTGCCTCGCACAAATAACGTGCCCTATGATGAAATTCCCTGCGTCCATCTACTTGAGGCATACAGCTGTTAAGCCTCACGTGCCTGTAATTACGCCGGCAACCACACTCTTCAAACCGAAACACAGCATCGCTACACCCGAAATAAGCTCTCTGTAGCAACATGGCTACTACGCACGTAGCACATTTCGTAGCGGCCTGCTACGCAGATTGACGATGGGTTTCAAACAAGTTTTAAAACAGTTTTATGTTTGATTATCACTTTTATCTGATGTCGATTGACAAAGCATAAGATCATGAAAATTATGGTCAATAATTATAAGATTTGAATTAATATTTGTTTGATATTTAATTCCTATTTAATTTTTATTGGCTCAGCGTATCAGCATTGCCATGCAGCGTGGCAATGCAGCCAGTGTCTTGGGTACGCTTCCGACTGGCACTGATTTGGATCAGTTGAGCTATCTATAGATCGTTTGCAACGGTCTGCAGATAGCTCAACCGTTTCATATGTATTTTGTATATTTTGTACATTTTGTAAATAATTGTAAATATTAGTTGTAATTTTCTTTGTCAATAATTTTTTTTATTTCTATTTATTTATGATAAATACACGGTTTTTCTCCATAAGCTGTGACCCGATGAATTTGCGCGGGTATTTGACATGGGTAGTAAAAATTGGCCGTTTAAACTTTGTTAAGAGCTAAGATGGGGCGTGAAGGATTAGAAATTATCGCCTCAATATCTTGTCAAGTAGAAGTTACAAGTATCTATGATGTTGCTTTATTTATGGCAAATGTAACTGGTGATATTATATTTATTTACAAAATAAAGATAGCTAGCTATCTTAATTTTTTACTTGTTTAAGATATAAAAAAAACAACATTGCCCGCCGTAGAGAACACATTTGTAAAATGAGCATAGAAATGTTTAGTATTTGTCTGCGTGATAAAAAATGATTGTATCCTATGTATATTTACAAAAAAATATATAAACGATCTTACACACAGCACAATCTAGCCCAAAACTAAGCAAAGCCATATAACAATTGACAGCCTTCACAGCTCATTTGGTAGTAGCTCTGCCTTCTGCGCCGTAGGCCGTGGGTTCGATCCCCACCGAGAACAAACATTTGTGTGATGGACATAGATGCTTGTTCTGTGTCTGGGTGTGATAAATATTTTAAGTATGTATTTAAGTGATATATCAGTTGTCCAGTTCCCATTTATAAACGTTAGCTTAGTTTTGGACTAAACAGTGCTGTGTGGAGAGTCCACCAATATTTATTTATTTATAACACTTACTTCGTAAGGATCAAACCCACGGCCTGCTCCACAGAAGGCAGAAATACTACCAAGTGAGAGTAAGAGCTATAATAAATAAATAATGCTGGACAATCCACACAGCACCATCTAGCCCCAAAGTAAGCTATTCAAAGCTTGTGTTATGGGTACTAGATAACTGATATATTTAATACATTATATACTTACATAGATAGATATTTTTTTATTATACATAGAAAACACCCAGACCATCGGAACAAATTTCTGCAGATCGTACACAAATTTGTTCCAAGGCGGGAATCGAACCCGCAACCTCTTGCGTCGCAGGCAGGCTCTCACCCGCTGCACCACAGAGGTCGTCGATGTCGATGGCTATGAGTGCATGTAGGTATTTTTATCTTGATCCCATAGCACAAACTTTGGTAGTCCTTGTTCTAGTCAAACCCAGTCCAATTATCGAGGTACCTACTTATAGTCTCACAACACAACTTGAAAAAAATATTTTATCATCAGGTGAGTCTCACAAAAAGTTTTTTTCATAAATAATTCAATTAAAAATTATGGGTTGGTGATAGATAAGTGCCACATGCAAGGTTTTGCTAAATTGAGCGTTTATGTTAACACCCGACGAGGATAAGGGTTCAGTTTCGATTTAGTAATAATTATTATAGTTAAAACAGACTCGAACTGTCAATTTAGATTCTGACTTGTCATCCTACTTCCTACTAATATTATAAACGCGAAAGTTTGTAAGTATGGATGGATGGATGTTTGTTACTCTTTCACGCCGGAACGGCTAAACGGATCGGAATGAAACTTGGCAGAGTGATAGATTATAGCCCGGTATTGCACATTAGGCTACTTTTTATCCCGTGAGAATACCGGGATTTAAATTTGCGCAGGTGAAACCGTGGGGCGCAACTAGTCACTACATAGTATAAACAAAGTCGCTCTCTCTGTCCCTATGTCCTCATGTCCCTTTGTATTTAAATCTTTAAAACTACGCAACGGATTTTGATGCGGTTTTTTTCAATAGATAGAGTAATTCAAGAGGAAGGTTTATAGGTATATTACATGCATGATATGTGCACCCGTGCGAAGCAAGGGCGCGCGGGCGGGTCGCTAGTTCAATATAAAGATTTAAAAAGTTTTTTATGACGACACATGACATAATTTATGGCGCCTTGCAGAGTTGTTATGTTTTTATTTAAAGTTACGGTGTAATAACATGCACATGGGGCATTTGTGTGTCTCAAGTTGATGGACGCAGGGCAGTGCATCGTAGGGCACGTTTATATCGTGCGTGACCTACGAAGCAAAGCTTTGTTAAAGGTGATGGTTACCTACTGCCTAAGGTTGGAACGGTTGCCTACTGCGGCAAGCCTACTGTTCGTTCCATCGGAACTATAAAAAAATATGAGCTGATAATCAATATAAAAAGGGGTTATTTGCAATCAATTTAACCTTTCACCTCGGTATATAGAGGAAATGGGAATCGTCTGCTATTAAACACCTATTTGCTAATTGAACTAACTGCTGGTAATCTCAGCTAGTGTTGGTAAAAGACGTTCCTTTCTTACGTCCGCCCATCTGGTCTTACGTCTGGTTCAGGATATTCTATAAACAGTTTTTATTGAAAACTAAGATTTACAATAGATTTTTGATTCTGATGTAAACTAGTGGCTCTGGGAGCTGTAGACCTCGCGAGCATACTAAAAGTTACTTACATACTTAAATTTACTGCCTTAGCAAAAGCTATTTCAGAGTTTTGAAAGAAACCTATAAATGTTGAAGAGAAGTAGAAAATACCCATCCCCATGATGTTTTTTCTATTTAATTTTGTAAATTTTTGAGGAATGTAATGTGCAAGTGCATTTTCCGTTTTGTGATTTTTTTGATCTTTTTGATTTTTTTTGCATCAACTTGTGTAGAATGAGGTCCTTTGTGTTTCTCTCAAATTTGATTGAAAACCATCGATTGTTTGATGAGCTATCCTGTTCATCATGCTGAAGACCCTTATCAGATCTTCGCCAAACTTTAATGAGACCAACTTATAGTTACTACCTTTCAAGTAAAAAAAGAATAATCGAAATCGGGTCTCATTTGGTGGAGATATCCAGTATATCAAATAGCCCTCTTTTTGCCCTTTTTTTGGGGGAAGTACCCCTCCAATCAAAAATCCCCGACGACGAAAAAAATCTAATAAGTCATATAACCTGTGTACCAAGTTTCGTCCAGATCGGTTGAAAAATGCGACCTGTAGAGGAGAACAGACAGACAGACAGACATCCGGACAAACGCATTTTTGGCCAATGTGGAAACTAAGACGCTTCGCTCGCTTCGCTCGCTCGGTCAATAAATCGCTTACATTGTGAAAGGTACCTGCTTATTCATTTAAAAAACATAATTAGTTTTAGAACACCTCGTTTGTCACACTCATTCACTCAAAGATCCCGGTCCTCGTTTTCAGTTCATGTACCACCTCATTTTTGTCATGCTACTCGTACATCCAGTCGCTCACTGTCTGACTGAGATGACGTCACTTTCAAGCGGGACGAACGAAAATTTTTAATGTAAGGAGTGAGAGAGTGATTGTGTGACCAAAATGAGGGCTCGTATCACGTTGAATGAAATAGCATCGTTGATTATGACAAATTTTACTTGATGACAAATAAAATGAGTAGAGCGAACTAGGACTAGGTACTTTGCAATATGACATTTCTCACTATGTGATATGACATTTGAAGTGTGACATTGCCCCGCTCAAGAAATTTAGATATACTTAGGTCGCTCCTCACGAAATAAAACGAGGGCCTCAAGCAAGCTCTTTTTGAAACCATGTCCTACCCAACACTAGTCATGAAGCCACACTAACTATTTCCAGCCAATATAAACCCTTAAACGTTTTGAATTAGCTGATACCCATCGCTGAGCAAACATGGTACTGCAAAAACTTTTATCGTTCACCAAAGGCTTGGAGAACCCTGAACACCCATTGCTTGGTCCTACTATCAAAGGGCTGTATTTGTTCGGGCTCTGGCAAAGTGGTTCCAAACTCCGTATAATCGCCTACAACTGTGTACTTGTCTCCACTTTCATGTTTGTTTTGAGCGAGGTCGTAGATTTATACCAGGTTAGACATGATTTTAACTTGGTGTTGAACAATATGTCTTTGACTGTACTCAGCGTTATCTGTTCAACGAAATCCGTTTCTTACATGTTATACCAAAAAGATTGGAAGGAGCTTGTGTATCAGATATCTCGCGTAGAGCTGAAGCAAAAGGAGCAACAGGATAAGAAAACTATGGAGCTGATGAGGCAATACACGGTGTACACCAGAGTGGTTACGTATTTGTATTGGATCATGGTTTTTATGACCAACTTTCTCTTGATTATCTCGCCGTTTCTGAAATACATATCGCAATCGTATCGCGATGACGTTGCTAGCGGCAAAGAACCGCTTCCTCAGATCCTGTTCAATTGGTTCCCGTTTGATAATAAGAAGATGCCGGGATATGCTGTTGGTGTAGCCCTTCATATAATCATGGGGTGTTTGGGGTCTGGGGTTATAGCCGTGTTTGATATGAACGCTGTTGCGATTATGTCTTATCTGAAGGGACTGACGACTATATTGAGAGAAAAGTGTAGGAAGATCTTTGATGTTGAAAGCAAGATAGAGGTTATGGATAGGATCAAAGAGTGCCACGAGCTTCATAATATTTTGGTTAAGTAAGTAGCTTAGACTGTAAGCCTTTTGTGACTTTCTCTTTTTGTCACATGTGTGGAATGTAGTATAGAGTATGAAATGTGTTTTAATGGGCTTCTGACTACCCGTGTTAGACCGCCGCAGTGTCTTGAGTATTAAATTCTACCTATTCCAAACACTGTCATTTAATATTGGCTTACAAAGTACACCCTTCACTGTAAGATTTTTATCGGAAATTTAAGCTAGTGTAGCTCTCAGTGACCATTGTAATCATTGCTATTTTAACGAATTTTGGTTGATTTAGTAGAAAAGACATTCATACATAACAAAAAAAATGTTTTAAATCTTAGTGTAAGTGACTGCTCATCTGATCGGAGATGCAATTCTGACCATGCCTGAGAATTGCAATCATTTTATATCAAAATATGTTTTTATTTTAGTCGACATATTGGACAATCAATGATATAGCGCAGCGTCTTATATATAAAAGCTGTCTATCAAAGCCGATGATAAAAACTACTGCTTAGACCTTCTAAATTTTCAGACACCATAGGATGTTCAACGCACTGCTGTCTCCAACCATGTTCCTGTATGTACTTGTCTGCTCCATCACAATATGCGGCAGTGTAGTACAGTTCACTTCTGTAAGTAGCAACCCAATCAAATAAATACATAGAGACCCATTAGATTACCTACTAGAGGCTTCGCACGCGTTGAACTGCCAAACTTTGTCACCCCTACACACTTGTTGGCAGCAGTTAAAAAAAACTAAAAATGCCTTTCTTATTCCTTCTTTTTCATTTATTAGCCTTATCTACTCTTAATTTCACATTTGTAGGTTCAAGGAATACAATTTTCAATACAAAAGTTTTCAACCCTTTTTTCATACTTTAGGGGTTGAGTTTCAAATAAACTGGATCTAGGTAAGTGCAGTTCTAGGAAATATGAAGGTTACTAGTAGCGCCCTGCGGTTTCACCCGCGTAGTTTTAAATCCCGGTATTCCCACGGGAAAAAAGTAGCCTATGGTATATTCCAGACTATAATGTATCTCTGTGCCAATTTTCATCAAGATCCCTTTAGCCGTTCTGGAGTTATAGAGTAACAAACATCCATCCATCCATACATTCTTACAAACTTTCGCATTTAAATTCGAAATTTGTTCCGATGGTCTGGGTGTTTTCTATGTATAATAAAAAAATATCTATCTATGTAAGTATATAATGTATTAAATATATCAGTTATCTAGTACCCATAACACAAGCTTTGAATAGCTTACTTTGGGGCTAGATAGTGCTGTGTGGATTGTCCAGCATTATTTATTTATTTATTTATTTATTTATTTATTTATTTATAATATTAGTAGGATTTTTACCTACGTCATAAAAGTTAATTTGACTGTCGTCATAGGCTCCATGGTGTGAGATTTTAGATATATCTGCGTTTGTTTAATTCTGTAGCAGTCCATAGTTTAGTCTGTAATATGTTTGGAAGAAAATGAAATTTGATTGAATCCATTCCTATCCAGTCCAAAACAAATATCTTGTTCAGTAAGTTAAACATCAGTTTAACGTCCTAAATCAATGGTGTCACGATGCTGGGCTAGTACTTAATGTTAGCAAAACTAAACTGAAAAAACAGCTTCACGACTTTGATCCCCAGTCACGGTAGATATCCCCTCAGATCTCTCAGTACCAAGTACTAACTCAAGATTCTTTGAGGATGTCTAAGGGGGGTAGTCAGAGGTACGTCCAAACATTACATTTGGCACATACCCACATTTTGCAGTAGTTAGTATTCCATACGTGACAGGTTGCAAGCCCATCGCCGCTGTTAGAATACTAACTGATTTCCTCACGATGTTTTCCTTCACCGTTTAAGAGCACTGGCATTGCGCACATAAATTTTTCGATAGAAAAATCCATTGGTGCACGACCGGATTCGAACCTGCGACCTTACGATCGTAAGGCGGGGTCACTTCCACTAGACCACCGGTGCTCTTAAACTAAACTAATTGTAATAAAATCCCCCTACATCAAAAACGTTCCCCTACAAAACCTTGTAGCCCACTCCCATGGTTGCTTGCATGCCAAACCTTTAAGGCTCCGGTGACAGCGGCTCGCAATTTCGAAGTGCGATTGGCTATTATTTCATTTTATTTCATTTCGGGGAGGTTGTTTGAAAGAATAACTCTAAAGAAACACGCATAAATACTGTTTGAACATAAATAATACAATAATATAAGGGAAACATGCCCGAATCAGAAATCATTTTGGTATTAGTATGTTTGGTCTTACGTTTACCTAATACCAAAATGATTTCTGACTCAAGCACATTTCCCTTATATTAGTGTATTATTTGTATTTGAACAGTATTTATGCGTGTTTCTTTAGAGTTATTATTTCAAACAACCTCCCCGAAATGAAATAAAATGAAATAATAGCCAATCGCACCTCGAAATTGCGAGCCGCTGTCACCGGACCCTTAAGTAAATGTTGCTGCCCCTGTATAGAAATTTTAGGAAATCAATTGTACCTAGGCTTATGCATTGATAGCAAGTTTAATTGGTCAAATCATATCGAGCGTGTGTGCAATAAACTGAGACAATTCGTTGCAAATATAATTATCCTGAAAAATAGTATCCCTTTTAAAGTCAAACTAATGTTATACAACTCACTCGCTGAATCCTACATTCAGTACGGGCTAAGCAGCTACGGTCGTACATACACAACTTATCTAAACCAAATATACAGACTTCAATTAAAAATTCTCAAGAATATCGTATCTACTAAAATTAAACATCAATTTCAAAATGATGACATAGGGCTTTTTAGGCATTGCAAAATTTTACCAGTACATACCCAATTTAAATATAATCTACTCAAAGAACACTTTTTAATGAAAAAATCAAACAAGAAATTGAACACCCTGTATACACGCGGGCAGTTGCTCAAAACCGGTTGTTAATGCCGCGCGCTCGGAATGCATACGCGAGAGGACAGCTAGTTATCTAGTTCCTCGCTTACTTAATAAACTACCTACTGATCTCATTAATAGCATAACCTCAAAAAAAATTAAGTTTAAATTAAAATCTCACTTCTTAGCTAATATAGAAAACTACCTATAAATAAAATAACCGACATATTTCCTAGAACTACACTTACCTAGATCCAGTTTATTTGATGTTTTTATTTTGCATACATACCTACCTAGTTTAGAAGCTATCGACATTTATAAGACTCTCTAGTAGCATTACTTTTATAAACCTTAGTGGTTTCCTTATGGCTACATATTTCACTATTGTTATTAATTTTTTATTAATATTTATTAATAAATAAAAAAAAAGTAAATTAAGAAAAAATGTTTCCTCCTGTCCAATTCTCAAATTGTCGTAATAAAGTCACAATTTTCTCCTAAATTGCTTTTTATAACTAGGCAGATGTAAATTTTCCCTTCTTCATATTTCACGGCTTCAAGTTAATTTGAGTAAATGCCGTGTATACGACAGAAAACGTCTCAGTGTCACTGAAATTTACTCAATTTACTTGGTATCTCAGAATTTTGACGACCTCAGTTGCGTAGCGGGCGAGAGTCCGCCTCCGAGGCAAGAGGTTGCGGGTTCGATTCCCGCCTCGGAACAAATTTGTGTACGATCTGCAGGAATTTGTTCCGTTGGTCTGGGTGTTTATGTATAACATGTAAGTATATAATGTATTAAATATATCAGTCATCTAGCACCCACAACACAAGCTTTGAGTAGCTTCCTTTGGGGCTAGATGGTGCTGTGTGGATTGTCCAGCATTATTTATTTAATTATTATAATTTGAACAAGCTAAGAAACAATTAATCTACGCCAGCCCAATGTGCCATCTCGGTCTTATCACCTTATCACTTTTCATAAACAAAGAATACAAGTAATTGATTATTGCCTATTCACCAGAAGAGTAGTAGAACTCTTTGTGAAGGGCTCGTCCGGGTAAGTACTACCACCACGCCTTTTCTGCCGCCAAGCAGCAACGCTGTGTTTCGGTTTGAAGAGTGTGGTCGCCGGTGTAATTACAGGCACATGAGGCTTAACATCTATACAGTAAGCCTCATGCATCCATCAACTTGAGACATACGCCTCATGTTGATGAACGCAGGGCAGTGCATTGTAGGGCACGTTCCTATCGTGCGTGACTTATGAGGCAATGTTTTGTTTTGGGTGATGGTCACCACTTAACATTAGGTGGGCCATCTGCTTGTTCCATCAACTAGTTGTAAAAAAGTATTACGCCAGATTATTAAAAAAAAATGTTATCATATTTCAGAAAGAAGCCACGCCAGCACAGAAGCTCTGGGTGCTTCAGTACACGGCTGGCTTGGTGTCGCAGCTGTTTTTGTACTGTTGGCATAGCAACGAAGTGGCAGTCGAGGTACAAACTACTCAAAAGTTAAAATCCCTAGCAGTGTTTTAGAGGTTTTAGAGTGATTAATTTATTTTATACTAGTTGCGCCCCGCGGTTTCACCCGTGCAGATTTAAATTCCGGTATTCCCACGGGATAAAAAGTAGCCTATGTGTTTTTCCAGACTATAATGTATCTCTCTGCCAAGTTTCATTCAGATCCGTTCAGCCGTTTCGGCGTGAAAGAGTAACAAACATCCATCCATCCATCCATCCATCCATACTTACAAACTTTCACGTTTATAATATTAGTAGGATTTAGAAAAATACAGATAGGTTTACAGCTAGTGCCAAAGCGCCAAAGTGTTAGAAACATTTACCGCCGGTTTCTGAAGGCTCGATCAAAGTGTTAATCGGCTGTCAAGCTACTTACCCACGGTTTCTGAAATCGCGATCAACACTAATCAGCTGTCAAGTCACTTGCTACTTCAGCGTTTACTTCAAATTAGATAGAGATAGCAAGTGACTTAACAGCCGATTAGTTTTGATCGAGCTTTCAGAAGCCGGGGTGAGAGTCCTATTTACCTGCAATGCTACATGTTACTTACTGCTAGGTAGGTACTTAATATTTTTTCTTTGCCTACTGCTATTGTTACCTATTTTATGTTCATTGTTTTTTCTATTTTTTTTCTTTCATCTTTCTCATACATTTATTTATTTATTTAGAAAAATACAGATAGGTTTACACCTAGTGCCAAAGCGCTCAAATGTTAGAAACACTTACCGCCTGTTTCTGAAGGCTCGATCAAAGTTAGTCGGCCGTCAAGTCACTTACCCACGTTTTCTGAAAGCGCGATCAACACTAATCGGCTGTCAAGTCACTTGCTATTTCAGCTTTACTTGAAATTAGATAGAGATAACAAGTGACTTGACAGCCGATTAGTGTTGATCGCGCTTTCTTCTGAAAGCGCGAT
Source organism: Plemyria rubiginata (assembly GCA_963576535.1). NCBI lineage: Eukaryota > Metazoa > Arthropoda > Insecta > Lepidoptera > Geometridae > Plemyria > Plemyria rubiginata. The sequence continues at coordinate 8,108,077 of OY754926.1, forward strand.
CAACACTAATCGACTGTCAACCCCCGGATTGTAACCCCCGGTTTCTACCGGGGGTTACAATCTCTATCTAATTTAAAGTTAAAGCTGAAATAGCAAGACTTGACAGCCGATTAGCTTTGATCGAGATTTCAGAAACTGGCGGTTAAAAATACAATTATTAAAAATACAAAAATACAACTTACATACGTGAGTATGGAAAAAATACAGCTCGGATTTTTCCACAGACGACCGTAGTCGACAGTGGACTTTACCAGAGCAGCTGGTGGAAGGGTGAGAAGACAATGCGGCGTCTGACACTCCTGCTGGCCGGAAAGTTAGACAGGCCACTTGTGCTGGACGCTGGACCATACACCACGTTGTCTTTGAACACTTTTATCGAAGTAAGCTGCGATTTCACAGCTCAGAGGGCGTAGTCGCAGTTTTGGTTGACATATTACACGCGTGTATGGTGTACACTACACGCAGTTTTTGTATGAAAATAAGAAAAGCGTCCCTAGCGGACACGACGGAGTTTTCTTATTTTCATACAAAATCTGCGTGTAGTGTACACCATACACGCGTATAATGTGTCAACCAAAAATGTGACTACGCCCTCAGTTGGTAGAAGCTCTGCCTGTACCGAAAGCCGTACGTTCGGTCCCCACCGAGAACAAACATGAATGAATGAATGAATTAAAATTATTTATTGTACACCTTACCAACTAACAAAAATGACAAAAATAACAACTACAGATATTTACAAATGGGCGGTCTTATCGCTAACAAGAAAAAAAAACATTTGTGCTATGAATATAAAATAAATGTTTGTTCTCTGTCTGGGTATTAATAATATGTATTATAAGTGTTATTTTACCGGAAAGTATGTAAGTAGTGTATCAGCTATTCTGGTTCATAGTACAAGCTTTGGCTTAGTTCGGGGCTAGATAGTGCTGTGTGGAATGTCCAACAATATCTGGTGTTGTTGATATCTGGGTCACGGTGACCGCTTACCATCAGGCGGGCCGTTAGCCCGTTTGTCTAACTTTTACATAAAAAAACTTCTTAAAAATCCATCCAATTGACGCCTTCTTGAATTTTATCTCGAGATAAGATTTTCCTTTCATTTTTAATTTGGTTTGTCAGCAAATGATGACAATTAATAGTAATAACATGTTTTTCTTTCCACAGATAATAAAAGGCTCGTATAGTTTCTTCACTTTGTTTTCTCAAATGCAAGATGGATAAGATAAACTGGGACAAAGTGGAAATTCTGATGATAAATGCTGTTTAAAAATATATATTTCTTTATGTATAACAATTATGCACCGATTACATTATTTATAATATGAAAAACTTGATAATTTATTAACCCATTAGTTGCGCCCCGTGGTTTCACCCGCGCAGATATAAATCCCGGTATTCCCACGAGATAAAAAGTAACCTTTGTGCTATTCCAGACTATAATCTACCCCTTTGCCAGGTTTCATCCAGATCCATCCATCCATACAAACATTCGCGTTTATAATAGTAGTAGGATACATAAAAACGAAACACAACTAACAAAACGCAACGAGCACGCAAGCAAAGCCACGGGCGCCAGCTTATATGTAAATATAGAAATAAAACAAAAAAGATGATGTGAACAAGCAGTTTGACTCATGCATAAAATTATTAAATACCGAGCTGTACAGGGTGTGAAAGAACTACTCTTAAAAACCGGAAGTTGCATAAACAGTAGCCGTTTTTGCAACTTACGGTTTTTCAAAGTATGAGTCCAATTCAAAATGTATTTATTAAAGCATTACTTTTAAAAAATATTATAAAAAAAATATTAATGCTAGATGAATCTAGGTGCCAGTATGTGGTCTTAAAGGGAAAAAAAACATCGTGAGGAAACCAGTTAGTATTCTAATAGCGGCGATGGGTTTGCAACCTGTCACGTATGGAATACTACTTAGTGCAAAATATGAGTATGTGCCAAATGTAATGTTTGGACGTGTCTCTGACTACCCCCTTAGCCATTCTCAAATCTTGAGTTAGTACTTGGTACTGAGAGATCTTAAGGGATATATAACGTGCCTGGCGATCGAAGTCGTAAGGATATAAAGCACTTCTTTTGCACCCTGCAGAGAAAAATAAATGTACACTAGGATTTTTTTAGAGTAATTTATTTTTCATGATATAGTTCTCAAGGGGAAATAAAAGGCGTGAGACTTTTGTTAAGGAATAATAATATTCTACTTCTAATTTAATATCATATTAATAGGAATGAGGTTGGAAAATGTATATATTTTAGTTCTATGTATTATACTTCTATAATACAGTATATTTATATTTTGTTCATATTATGACTATGTATTACTAGATGTGCCCCGCGGTTTCACCCGCGCAGATTTAAATCCCGGTATTCCCACGGGACAAAAAGTAGCCTATGTGCTATTCCAGACTATAATCTATCTCTCTGCTAAGTTTCATCCAGATCCGTTTGGCCGTTCCGGCGTGAGAGAGTAACAAACATCCATCCATCCATACGTACAAACTTCCGCATTTATAATAGTAGTATAGTTAGGAATACTTATTTATTGTATGATTTTTTATCATATTTTTTACTTAATTTTGAATTTCAGGAAAAGTTTAAATAGTTATCGTACGCCGCCGCACTGATTTTCATTTTATCCTTTCCTTCCTAAGCTTGTCTGGAAGAGATCGCATTTAGCGATAAGGCCGTCCATTTTACCTATTCTTTTTTTCCTTAGTTGTACATTAGAGAATTTGTTTATCTATATTTTTCAAATACTTTAGTGAAATAAATGAAATACTGTAGCTTAAAAATTTATGCCACCACTAAACCTCGGGAGCTGCTAATATAATAATCTTGGCTATAAATTGGCGTTTTACGATAGAAAATATTAAAGAAAACATTCTAACATATTGAAAGGTATGTAATTACTTTCTTGTCACAATACCAGGGGAAATATTGCACAAAGAAAATGCTTCATTTTATAAAATGAAAGCCTGATATTAGCTTAAGGCTCCGGTGACAGCGGCTCGCAATTTCGAAGTGCGATTGGCTATTATTTCATTTTATTTCATTTCGGGGAGGTTGTTTGAAAAAATAACTCTAAAGAAACACGCATAAATACTGTTCGAACACAAATAATACAATAATATTAGGGAAACATGCCCGAATCAGAAATCATTTTGGTATTAGTATGTTTGGTCTTACGTTTACCTAATACCAAAATGATTTCCGACTCAAGCACATTTCCCTTATATTTATTTATTTATTTATTTATTGAGATATTAACATCATAACAGGTTTTTTTATTAAGCCCTAAGGCGATGTTAAATCTAGGTACTTACTTAATATTAACTTACTACACAACACTGCTTACTTTAAACATCTCGTTTCTATAACAATCTGTGCCATTTCCAAGAATTTCGGCAGGTTTTGATAAAATATATCAACGCTGTTTTGGGACAGAATATTTAATAAGTAAATAGCGAGTGACATGGGGGCAAACTTAAGAAGGTTGGTCCTACAAGTGGGCACCTCCAGCATGGCAGGGCGGCGGCGCGTGCCCAAGTAGTCGTTGGGCGCGCGCAGCCGCAGCGCCGCCAGCACCGCCGGGTGGTGCAGCTCCCCACGCAGCACGCGCACCATGTGCTTCACCAGCGCCAGGTCTCTGCGCACCGACAGCCTGCAGTACCCTACCATACCTAACACGAACAGGCTCGGGTACATCAGCGGGTAATATGGATACACTCCATATTGCTTTAAGTACAAAAAGCGAGTGAATTTATTCTGTATTTTTTCTATTATATTATTCTATTATTTTATTATATTATTGTATTATTTGTGTTCGAACAGTATTTATGCGTGTTTCTTTAGAGTTATTATTTCAAACAACCTCCCCGAAATGAAATAAAATGAAATAATAGCCAATCGCACCTCGAAATTGCGAGCCGCTGTCACCGGACTCTTAACTACCCTCAACTTTATTTTGACGCTCTGTCCACCCCTTATTGCATAGTTTTAATGCTATTATATTACGCTTGAATGAAATGATAAGGTATAAAATAAAGTATTTAATAAAAAAAGTTGCATGTAAATCAAATCAAATATTTTATTTTGTAAGAATTTTAGGTACATGGTAAATAAAGGTCTTCATAAAATTCTAATTATCACTAAAACCTACCATATATTTAAAACACCATATATTTTTGTATATTTTAAAAACCCGATAGACGTCACATCAGTTTTTTTTATTCTTCTAGATGATGGAACAATCAGATGGCCCACCTGATGTTAAGTAGTAACCACCACCTGTAACAAAACATTGCCTCGTAAGTCAGGCACGACAGGAACGTGCCCTACGATACACTGCCCTGAGTCCATCAACTTGAGGCATACAGATGTTAAGCCTCATGTGCCTGTAATTACACCGGCGACCACTCTCTTCAAACCGAAACACAGCATTATTGCTTGGCGGCGGAAAAAGGCGTGATCAGATCGCTTGCAACTTAGATGTTGCAATAGTTGGAATTCAATTCACAATTTGAGAACATAAAAATATATAAGATGGATCGAAGACGGCCTAGCAAAATTTGATCCATAAGCGAAATCAAAGAATTATACAAGAATCCATAAATTGCTGGAAATGGCATAACTACAGAATTGTTACTGCTATCAAATTATGATATTTTGCCACGTAACTAATAAAATAAGCGAAAAAAAAGCAACAGTAAAACACTAGTACAAAAACTATTTATTATTCAGGCAACTGTCGCAAACGAAACGGCCATAAAAGTAAAACAAACATTTCATTTCAAATCAAAACTTTGTGACGCCACGTCGAGTCATGTCGTCTTTCGTACGAAGCTTAGAAAACCCCGCATATCCTTTACTAGGGCCGACGTTATGGGGACTTAAGAAATGGAGGATGTGGCAGCCAAACCCATCCCGCCATACCAACACCATACATGTGTTGGGAACACTTTTCGTTGTGAGTCAATATGCCGAGCTATGGCTCATTCGATTGGACATTGAGCTAGCTTTGAGAAATTTGTCCGTTACCATGCTCAGTACCATCTGCGTTATCAAAGCGATTTCCTTCATCAGCTGGCAAAAGCAATGGAAGGAAGTCGTGACATACGTATCCAATCTAGAGAAACAGCAGCTTAATAAAAACGACGAAGTCACTAACTCAATAATCAATGAATACACCAGATATTCTAGGAAAGTTACCTATCTGTACTGGGGTCTGGTTACAGCGACAGTTTTCACGGTAGTTTTGGCACCGTTAGCCGGGATTTTATCGTCGAAGGAGCATAGAGCTCTGATTAGAGATGGGTTGAAGCCATATCCAGAAATTTTTAGTTCCTGGTTGCCCTTCAATCGTACTCGAGGATTCGGTTATTGGCTGTCAGTTCTAGAGCATTGTGGGATCTGTGTCTACGGTGGCGGTGTGGTTGCGAATTATGACTCCAATGCAGTTGTCTTAATGTCGTTTTTCGCTGCGCAGCTGAAGTTATTATCCATTAACTGTGCGAGGCTGTTTGATGGAGATGAGGTGATAAGTTACGATGAAGCTGTGAAAAAGATAAGCGAGTGCCATTACCACCATGTTTATTTAATAAAGTGAGTATTGTTTTTTTACGAGAATACCGTAATACTCTTATTTTTTGGTACTGGCGGTTTCATACTGAATCCATGATTTTTATTTATATTACTGTTTTTGGCAGTACAGCGTCAAAAAGTTATCTCAGTTGGACTGCTTTGTCATCATAATTAGCTTGAAGTCCACGCTTGGCCTAATTTCCAGGGAGAGCTAATCTTAACTTTCTATTCACTAAATTCCCGTGATCTTTACAATAGTATCATCAGTCCACCGAGTAAGGGAATGAATATTCTTCCAATCCGTGTTCTGTATAAACAGTATTAGTTTCAGTAAGCATCAGCTTTCGATTAAAAAAAGATTGATCAAAATCTGTCCTACCAGTAAAAAGTTTTTTACTTTTTTTTTGTAGTCGGTGAAATATGTAAATTGCCAGTTACATAAAGAAAAGAAAGAAAGAAAATACATTTATTTTGGACACACACGATACATACACTTATTATAATAATAATAACATAAGACCAAAGCCTAGAAGACCAGGCAAGAAGCTTACGGTTTGGCTCTAGAGCTCTTTGTGAAGGGCTCATCCGGGATACTACCACCTCGCCTTTTTAAGTAAGAGTAGTTGAACTTGAGCATTATTGTATGCCTCAAGTTGATGAACGCAGGGCAGTGCTTCGTAGGGCACGTTCCTATCGTGCGTGACTTACGAGGCAATCAGAAGTAGAATATAGAAAAAGTAACAAGGTCAAGGCTTTTTCTGATTTTTCATGTTAGTAACGAAGAACTTCAAAAACGACTGGTCCGATTTCATAATTTTTTTCACCATTATAATTCTACATTATCCCTGAGTAACATAGGTTATAATAAAATTGGTTGTTTAAAGACGAGAAACCGGGACGAGCCGCTAGCATTTAAACAAAACACATTATTTTACAGATTTGCGACAACTCTGAACTCTTTGCTGTCACCAGTCATGTTTATTTACGTGATCATTTGCTCACTAATGATATGCGCAAGCGCTGCGCAAATGACGACCGTGAGTACCTAGCAAGTAGATTTATGAAGTAAGACGTAGTCCTACCCGTACAGAATATTAATCAATGATTCTTATCAATGCCCGGTGCATCTTCACTATCACTACATATTATGTAGTATAAAACAAAGTCGCTTTCTCTCTCCCTATATCCCTATGTATACTTAAAACTACGCAACGGATTTTGATGCGGTTTTTTTAATAGATAGAGTTATTCAAGAGGAAGGTTTATATGTATAATACATGTATGATATGAGCACCCGTGCGAAACACGGGCACGCGGGCGGGTCGCTATTTTAAAATAGTTACGTGACTGGCGATCTGACAATACAAATTCCGGGCGCTGATGGTCGGGAAACAGAAGACCTTGCCCGAAACTCTACCAAACCATGGCATGCCTGTAGTTTCTAGTAATAGAAAGTTAGTGTTCCATGATCATTTACCTTTTTTCTCAACATAAAAATTGAAAGTTTTGCGTAAGGAATATTGGTTTAAGGCTTGAAGAGTTTCTACATCTGAAGACAAATAATTTTGGTTTGTATCTTCTTGGTGGTTTTAGTTTCTAATAAGTATCTGAAATTTTGGTTTGAGACAAATGAGAAAACAAACAAACAACCGTAGGTCTATTTGTTTTTCTAAGTATTTAAAAGTACATTCAGCAATAAGAAGGCAACTTTGATTGAATTTAAAAATATCATAGTTTACATGAAGCGTATTTTCGTACGATCGCTAGATCATACAAAATGTGCGGTCACTAGCAAACCGCACATTTTTGCACTAAAGCTAGTGAGCTCTTCGCCTATGGACATAAAGTTCATATTCTAATGTTAATGTGTAAATTCTCAGGAAGGCACTGGAAATATGCAGCGCATTTGGATTGCTGAGTACCTTTTGGCGCTCATTGCTCAGCTGTTCCTCTATTGTTGGCACAGCAATGAACTTCTCACGATGGTTCGTATTTTACTGTTTACAAACTTTGAAAACGGTGAGAGTAGTGGTACGATGACTTTTTTCTTGTTCGAGTAATTAAAAGCAAAATTCAAAATATGTGTCAACAGTTTATAATTCGTTCAATCAAAGATTTTAATTCGAATCGCCCCTCAAGCATGGATCATCGATACGATAAAATTCGACAGTAATCCTACTACTATTGTAGACGTAAGTATGGATGGATAGATGTTTGTTACTCTATAACTCCAAAACTCTTGGTGAAAATTGGCACTGACCTAATATAGTCTGGAATAACACATAGGCTACTTTTTATCCCGTGGGAATACCGGGATTTAAATCTGCGCGGGTGTAACCGCAGGGCGCTACTATAGTAGCGCCCTGCGGTTACAGCTACGGTTACTAGCTATAGCTATCGATATATTTGAATACCTAACAAACGAACGTTTATATGCAAAAACAACAGTGCAAGCATGTCGCTTGTCAATTTTTTATGATGTTTGTCAATTGACAACTGATTCACGGAATTAGTGGTAGTTTTTTGTTTGTATAAGAAACAATAGACGGACGATAATAATTTTGAAGCATCCGGCAGTTTAGCAAGTTATTGACATCAATTACCCATCGTATTTCCAGAGCGTTGAGGTTGAAGATGGCGTGTACAGGAGCTCATGGTGGTCACAGAATACGCGCATTCGTAGAAGTGTGCTTCTCCTCGGTGGTCAACTGCGCAGACCCATTTTGTTCAGTGCTGGGCCGTTCACAGCATTGAACGTGGCCACTTTTGTTTCTGTAAGTATTTGAGCGGTCTGACTGTCAAGCGACCTCCTCCGCAACTGCAATTAATAGTTGCGGTTTGAAAACTAAATAATTCACTTACGTTTTTATTGAATTATGTTCAACGTCAAATCATACTTTTTTAAAAATGTGCTACAGTCTATTCACCATCATCATCATCATCATCATCATCAACAGCCCACAGAAGTCCACTGCTTGACATAAGCCTCCCCTATCCGCTTCCAGGAAGAACGATTCTGAGCCCTTTCCATCCACCGACTACCCACGATCCTAACAATGTCGTCAGTCCATCGGGTAGGAGGGCGTCCCACACTTAGAAAGAAAAGAAAGAAAGAAAGAAACATTTATTTGACACACAACACACAGAGAACACAGAAAAAACATAACAGATATTAATAACAAACAGTAAAAAGAAAGAAACAGAAAAATACAAAAACAGTGTTCGAGGCCAATTTGCCTCCTCTGTGTTGTGTGTCACTTCGCTTTCCTGTGGTCGCCATTCAAGAACCTTCATTCCCCAGCGGTTGTCAGTTCTTCGAGCTCTGAGAACTATCTCAGCTACTACATAGTCTATTAAAAATTACTATAAATTGAGTTACATCCTGATTCTGCTACTTTAAGCTTTTTATAAGAAATAATGTATTTTCTCACTTTGCAGATATTGAAGGGCTCCTATAGCTACTACACTCTGCTGAGCAAGAAAGAAGATTAGATTTTCACATTTTCGTTTTACGTTGCACTTTAACACTTTCGAACCCGCGTGGAATCATTATTCACTTTTCTGGGAAAATGCTTCTGAAATTTAGAGAAATAGGTTCATATTTTATTAAAGCTAGTGTTAACTTCTTTGATTTATAAATCGAATTTATCATATTGACAGCCTTCACGGCTCAGTTGCTATATAGTAGCTTCTGCACTGTAGGTCGTGGGTTTGATTCCCACCGAGAACAAACATTGTGATGAACATCGATGTTTGTTCTATGTCTCGGGGTTATTTAGTAATATTATAAGTAATGTAGTTACAAAAAAGTATATAAGTAGTATATCAGCTATCTGGTTCCCATATTACAAGCTTTGGCTTAGTTTGGGGCTAGATATTGCTGTGTGGAAATTCTACCAATATTTATTTATTTTTATTTAATGATGGACTGGTATATTTTTGGAAAATATTGTGAGGATTAGATATTATTCCAGCAGCAGCGATGGGCTGGCATGTTTTTCATGTATGGTTTTTACGTACATCTGGCTAGCACTTCATCCTAAAAAAAACTTAATTTAATAGTTGATGCTAAAAGAACTGAAAGCGACCGCACCCGGGGTCTACGAGTTCAAGTGGCGGTTTCTTCAAGTTCAAGTTGTTTTTTATTAAGAAAGACTGCAGTTTTAACATTCTTTAAAATAATTATTTTTCATGATGAAATTGAAAGTGCTCTTAAACGGCCAAGGAAAACATCGTGAGGAAACCAGTTAGTATTCTAACAGCGGCGATGGGCTTGCAACCTGTCACGTATGGAATACTAACTACTGCAAAATGTGGGTATGTGCCAAATGTAATGTTTGGACGTACCTCTGACTACCCCCCTTAGGCATCCTCAAAGAATCTTGAATTAGTACCTACTTGATACTGGGAGATCTGAAGGGATATCTACCGTGCCTGGGGATCAAAGTCGTAAAGCTGTTTTTTTTTTTTTTTTTGAAATTGAAATACAATTTGACGTTTGACGATCATATTGATGTTCCTTTGATTGATGTTGTGCATCATAAATATAAAACCTGAAGCAAGTTTTCTTACGAAAAAATTTGAAAAATATAAGTGTGTAAACTTGCTTGGATCAAAAATTTTATTTTCGCTAAATCTTTGTAATGCCATGGACAACAACTTAACCGATTGCGATTGTACACAACTACAGTGATTTTAAACTGAAACAGCTTTACGACTTTGATCCCCAGGCACGGTAGATATCCCTTCAGATCTCCCAGTACCAAGTAGGTACTAATTCAAGATTCTTTGAGGATGTCTAAGGGGGGTAGTCAGAGGTACGTCCAAACATTACATTTGGCATATACCCACATTTTGCAGTAGTTAGTATTCCATACGTGACAGGTTGCAAGCCCATCGCCGCTGTTAGAATACTAACTGGTTTCCTTACGATGTTTTCCTTCACCGTTTAAGATTTGATTACAGTGATTTTATATCTTCAAAAATGTTCAATTGTGCGAGCGAGATAGCGGCGCTCCGTATGCTGCCCCTTAAATCCCTTTGTCTCATTTATTTGAATGCCTTCAACCTTATAGTTCAAATATCTCACGACTCGCAATAAAACTATATACCAGCAAATCCGAGAAGTAATTTTATTTTTGTAGAATAACCGTTGAAATTTCACCGAGACCACTCTGCAAAACTAAAACTGTACACTTTTGTAACGAATACTGTCAGCATCATCAGTTAGAAGTAGTAGATTTTCAATTTGTTCTTAATCTTTGTCGTTATAATGAACGTGACGACTTCAGTGGTACAGCGGGCGAGAGTCCGCTTGCGACGCAGAGGTTGCATGTTAGAAGTAGTAGATTTTCAATTTGTTCTTAATTTTTGTCGTTATAATGAACGTGACGACTTCAGTGGTACAGCGGGCGAGAGTCCGCTTGCGACGCAGGGGTTGCATGTTAGAAGTAGTAGATTTTCAATTTGTTCTTAATTTTTGTCGTTATAATGAACGTGACGACTTCAGTGGTACAGCGGGCGAGAGTCCGCTTGCGACGCAGAGGTTGCATGTCTCATTACCGCCTCGGATTTTTTTTTACGATCGGCGCAGAAATTAGTAATTGCTAATAACAAGATATTTAGATTATTCTTAGTCATAGTTCTTTCATGTTTTATGTTTAATAGTAGTCTACTATGCTAATTCAGTTTACGAACTATCATGGTTTGAAGCTGCATGCCGATCGATTTAGTGACAGAGTGATTGAGTGTGACAGTGATTGTGAGACACCGGCGACCACACTCTTCAAACCGGAACACAGTGTTGCTGCTTGGCGGTAGAAAAAGGCGTGGTGGTAGTAGGTACTTCCCCGGACGAGCCACACACAAAGAGCTCTACTACTCTTAAAACACTGTTATTGTGTAGTAAAAATATATCCAATCTTCATTTACTTGTGGTGCTGACTGTACAGCGTGATAGCACCGCTGATGAGAGCTCGAGAGCTATTTTAAAATGAAATAGTTTCTATTTTATTCGCCATTGTATTCTCCATCAAAATTTACCATCTGTGCGTTGTTTATATTAGAAAGCAACGTTGATGCGCTGAGCCTAACCATCTCTACCAGCCTTCGGGTCACGTGTTAAATAAATAAATAAATAATGCTGGACAATCCACACAGCACCATCTAGCCCCAAAGTAAGCTACTCAAAGCTTGGGTTATCGGTACTATATAACTGATATATTTAATACATTATACTTACATAGATAGATATTTTTTATTATACATAGAAAACACCCAGACCAACAACATATTTCTGCAGATCGTACACAAATTTGTTCCAAAGCGGAAATCGAACCCGCAACCTCTAGCGTCGCAGGCGGTCTCTAGCCCGCTGCGCCACTAAGGGCGTCGAGATTGACACAAATGTGGATCAGTTGAGCTATCTCTAGATCATTCGCAAAAATGATCGTTGCAAATTATCTAGATAGCTCATAGTAGCAAAATAGGTACATCTAAAAATGCGCTTGGTAGTTACCTATTAAGAGTTCTCGTGAGGAATGTCATTTCACTAATTTCGATTTGCCTAGACGCCGGTTTTATTGGACGGTAGACGGAGATGGAATTTCAAAATTATATAAGTTTGGAAGCAGGGAGGTAACATTTAGATTTAATTAATTGAGAGAGAGAATTTCAAAAACGATGTATATGTAAATTGTCTATGAAAATGCAAGTACAAAAATACTAAACAATAGTTAAAGATATCGACTTAATATAGTCAGGTTCTGTTCAGTTACTTGCTGGAAACTACACTCATTGGTACTATAACTCAAAAAATTCTCGTGAAATCTGGCTCAAATTTAAGATAGAATAAGACAAGCACCAGCTTTCGATAAAAATGGAATCAACTAGACCGGTTGACTCAGTAAAAGTTATGAGGTAACAAACATAAAAATACCTACAGTCAAATTGAGAACCTCCTCCTTTTTGAAATTGGTTAGAAAGGCCTTAGTAATCCCCAAACTACATAACACAAACAGGTCATTTGAATAAAACTTTTCGCGACTCTAAAACTAAGTTCTAAGGTGTCTACATGATTCAGAAAACGGTCGAGGGCCGGACCTCTTGTTTTATACTTTGTTCTGAGCGTTTGATCAGAAAATCGAAAGGAATAATCAGTAATCGCCTTTGTAATGTTAGTTACTTATTCGGTAAGAATACATACACTAACATTGGAAGATTATCTTTGGTCTTATAAGAATAACTCTAAAGTAACACGCATAAATACTGTTTGAACACAAATAATACAATAATATAAGGGAAACATGCCCGAATCAGAAATCATTTTGGTATTAGTATGTTTGGTCTTACGTTTACCTAATACCAAAATGATTTCTGACTCAAGCACATTTCCCTTATATTATTGTATTATTTGTGTTCGAACAGTATTTATGCGTGTCACTTTAGAGTTATTCTTTCAAACAACCTCCCCGAAATGAAATAAAATGAAATAATAGCCCATCGCACCTCGAAATTGCGAGCCGCTGTCGCCGGACCCTTAACATTAAATACAATCTCATTACCTAAAGTATATAAAATAATATGAAGCCTTATCAGCTGTGCCATAAGTTTGAATAATATTACATATGGTTAGTGCCTTGTTCTTAAAATATTTTTGGTACACCCTGTAACAGAGATCGAATACTTAAGGTAATTTAGCCGGATCCCTACTCAATCTAACTTAAAGGTGTCGCTTAACAAACTTTCGTCAACAAGATCAAAGTTGACGGAACTATGTGATTCCGAACTCGAATTGTTCAAGTTTAGCTTTAATTACAAATTGAGTATATTTAGTTTCGGAGATGTACAAATATTTTAGTATTATGATAATTATAATACTAAAATATTAGGTGAGTTTTGTGAAATGTTTGGCTAAAAGTGGATGCTCACAGAACATGAATGAGCATGCTTATTTACTAGCAAGACCTGTTCACGCGTGCTTTTATTGAGCAAGGCTCGAAAAAAGGCAAAAAATAGCGTGTGTCGGTAGCTTCAGTGGTAATTTTCCCTTAAGCTCGGTGTAACCATGAGTCAAGTGTGTCTTATTAAGACAAGACACCTATTCATTCTACATCACGGCAAGTGGAAAAACAAGTTGCATTTCACCACCCACTGGAAAATATCTGTCGTGATAAATAGGTACACAATGTAATAAACAAATGTTACCAACACATTTTTGATGGCGAAAGTTTCGAGTTTATCCAAGGATCTCGTTTTATTATTATTTTCTGAGTTGAACAACAGCAATAATATTTTATCGGTTGACTTTTTTCTGTTTTATTTTAACCAAGATATCAATTTGATATCAGAATTATGTGTTCTCTGCCTGGGCGTTACAATATAGTCTTAACTTAGATTGTGTTTAAAAAAAAATACATAATGTATTATAACATTATCTGAAGGGATATCTGCCGTGCTTGGGAATAAGTCGTGAAGCTGTTTCAGTTTAAGTTTCAGTATTATAACAGCTATCTGGTTCCCTGCCAGATAGTGCTGTGTGGAATGTCCGCCAATATTTATTTATTGAGCAAAAAATTAATTTATAAAACGAATGTATCATTATTTTCCAAAGCACGCTATACACAACCTGTACTATACCAAAAAATTCCAATACAGGAAACAAGAACACATCGAATACGAGTAGGTACTATCCACATAGCTGGCTTTGGAAAGACCTCTTCAATACCGACGACCTTATTGACCGGGCGCCACTAGCTAGTCCATTGAAGCGAAAGTTACTTTTGAACGGAAATAGCTTGAAATTCCAAGCGAGTGGTTTATTGCAGTGAAGTTTCCAAGCCTGCTTTTAAAACTTGGAACTTTCTAAACTATGCTTGTAGGCTTTAGACTATTAGGGATAAAAAAAGTGTTTTTCTACTATGGTACGCCCTGAATATGGGTTTAACATACCTATTACTTTTCATCGAGGGAGTGTAGTATGTTTTCAAAGCCTGTTTTTTAACTAGCCAAGCACGATTGAGTAGGTGGTTGGATCCCTATGAGGACAAGAATTTTGTATGATGAAGATAAATGTTTGTTTTGTAATCTAATACCTTTTAACGAGCAGTTCTTGTATATATCTTATTTATTTCTATATAATATCTGAATCTCGGAAACGGCTCCAACGATTTTCATAAAATTTAGTATGCAGGAGGTTTAGGGGGCGATAAATCGATCTAGCAAGGATTCATTTTTGAAAAAATTTTTTTTTGTTAATCAACCGAGCAAACCTCGGTCACCCAGATTTAAAAAATATTTAATTAGCATTATGTAAGTATGTAAACTGAAACTGAAACAGCTTCACGACTTTGATCCCCAGGCACGTTAGATATCCCTTCAGATCTTCCAGTACCAAGTAGGTACTAATTCAAGATTCTTTGAGGATGTCTAAGGGGGGTAGTCAGAGGTACGTCCAAACATTACATTTGGCACATACCCACATTTTGCAGTAGTTAGTATTCTATACGTGACAGGTTGCAAGCCCATCGCCGCTGTTAGAATACTAACTGGTTTCCTCGCGATGTTTTCCTTCTCCGTTTAAGAGCACTGGCATTGCGCACATAAATTTTTCGATAGAAAAATCCATTGGTGCACGACCGGATTCGAACCTGCGACCTTACGATTGGAAGGCGGGGTCACTCCCACTAGACCACCGGTGCTCTTGTAAGTATGTATTTGCAAAAAATTTACAAACTTTGCTTTTTTGGGCTAGATTAAGTCGTGTGGTTTACATGTTAAATGAAATATTTGGATGTACCTCTGACTATCTCTTTACAGTCTTGAGCTGGTTAATCTAAGATATCAAAGGGGTAGCTACCGTGCCTGGGGATAAAAGTCGTAAATATATTTCTATATTCATTACGTAATCCTCTCTCCGCTTCGACTTTTGGTGACCTCTGGCCACTGAGGTAGGACTTTCTTGTTTACAATGTGCCAAGCCAAACAAAAATAGGTTGATTTATGTCCAAAAAAATATATTGTTTTCTACCTTATTCGGACAAACAACCCTTTGGTTTGGGCTGTTGGATAAATAACAGTCACTGAAGCAATTGTTGTAGTTGCCAAATCACTATTTTATGTCCAACGATGACTTGCACCAACCATATAGTCCTTTAACATTTCATAGTAAGCGTGCCAATAGCTTATCAAACTGATAAGTCTGTTGCTGTCTCTTTTCGATGACATGAAAGTGACAGTGACAAGAATACTCTATTGTAGGGATGGGAATCAAACTATTATTAATCATAAATGTGAAAGTCTGGATGTGTATTTTTGTATGTATAGATGTTTATCACTCAATAACACCAGATCGGCGGGGCGCAGCAAGTATGTTATATGGCTAGTTTGGATGTTTACTTTGATGAAACACCTATTATATTCGTGAGGACCCAACGCCATGACTTATTAATGAAATGTATGTATAGCGTAAGTTCACAGAGAAAATTTTATTTAGGGACCACGCACAGATAATAATATAATAATAATAATAATAATATTTATTTCCAAAAAATATAACATACAGCTAGTTGTAAGTACAACGCGCCTTCCTGCTTTAGCTTACGCTGTGTTGCAGGAAGTAACGCCTTTCTTAAACAAGACATGTTGGTATAAAGGAACTACGAACTAATACTAACTAACTAAAACTAATTACACTTTAGATACATTCAATGTCTTACAAACTAATTCATGGGCTTCAATTCAAAACATGATTAAATACAACAGATATAGGTAATGTAATCATATAAATAATATGGTGAGTGCCTCCTGTGTATATAATATATGTATATGTGGGTATATTTTTAAATAGGTATGTTTCCAATCAAATGACATGACTTTGAGGACTGTTACGGTTGGCTGTCATAGCCCTTATTCATACTGTCTTCAACAGAAGACTTTCCACTTCATCATAGTTTTTATCTTGCAGCCAGTTTTTTATAGTATATTTTAACTTGCTCCTGGTCAGTTCTTTTATTTTGCTCTCAGCGCTAAGCGCATTGTAAAATTTTGGCGCAAGGTGTGAATAGTGCCGCTGCGCGATAGCACTCCTGCACCTTGGTACCGGGCATTTATCAACTCTCTTAGTTGACACTGGTAGATTTGGCACCGTTTCTTTGTGATACCTTTGTATACACCTATCTATATAGAGCTTCCTCACTGTAAATACTCCACATTTTGCGTACAGGTCCAAAGTTGGATGTCTAAAAGGTAAAGCTAGTATTACTTTCAAGAGAGCACGTTGTGCTCTCTCTACTTCTAGGAGATGCGTTTTATCTGCTCCACCCCACGAGCTTATACAATACCCTATAATGCACTCACCTAGAGCTTTGTATGTTTGGAATAGGAGCTCTCTATCAGCGACTGCTCGAAGGGTTTTAAACACATGTATAAGTCTTCTTATGCGCTTCGAGACTGTTTTAATGTGTGGGACCCATGTGAGTTTCTCATCTATTGTGACACCGAGGTATTTTGTTGTTTTGACGAGTAGAAGTTTATCGCAGTCACAGTTTACTAGTTGTGGACTAAGTTTGCACATGTGTGTTTGGGCCTTTATTTCGAGGTCATTTGGCTGTTTACCTGCTTCGGTCTTTTTAAAACATATGTAATTAGTTTTTTTTACATTCAGCGAAAGTAGGTTATTGTCTAGCCATGTAATTACTCGTGATAGCCCTTCCTCTGCGTATTCCTGTAGTTGTGCCCAGGTTTGGCCATGAAATAGCAAAACGGTATCATCTGCAAACATTAATACATCTGCATTTTGTAACTGTATTTTGCACAGGTCATTTAGGTAAAGCAAAAATAGTGTAGGGCCCAGCGTGCTTCCTTGTGGTACACCGTAGTTACAAATGGCATTGTCACTCTCATGGCAGTCAATTTTAACCTGCTGATTACGATTCCTTAGATAGTCGACAAACCAGTCGTGTGCCACTCCCCTTATTCCTGCGTTCTCTAGGCGTGATAAAAGTATAGGAATAGACACAGTGTCAAACGCCTTCTGTAGGTCTAAGAATATTCCAATACATTTTTGACCCTGGTCTAAGTAATGGGTTATTTTTGATGTCAGTTGTAGCACAGCATCATCAGTAGATTTATTGGATCGGAAACCATACTGGTTACTAGACAGTAGGTTTTGCTTTTCCAAGTAGGAGATTAGCCTTTTGTTGGCCACTTTTTCAATCACTTTAGAAATAGATGATAAGAGTGAAATCGGTCTATAGTTGGAAGGTTCTTGTTTGTCTCCCGCTTTGTAGATGGGCGTGATCATAGCTTTTTTTAGAACTGTGGGAAACTTTCCACTTGTGTAACTTAAGTTGCAAAGATTAGCAAGGGGTTCCGCAATGTAAGGAGTACACCTCTTAAGTATATTACTAGATATGCCATCCCAGCCAGGAGAAGTGTTTCCTTTCATGTCAGCAATGATACGAGTAATCTCCCTTGCATCTGTGAGGAAAAGAGACATCGATGTTGTAGGCGCACTACTTAGTTTGTTGATCTTCATGGATAGCTCTTTGTCTGTGGTATTAAGTTTTGTTAGGGTTTGATTTGCCAGATCCCTGCCAATGGACGTGAAGAATTGGTTTACAATGTTTAATGACTCTTTTGCTGAATCTTTTAATTTCAGTAATGAATTCGCAAGTGTTTTAGTGGGTGTGCGGTTACATATGTCATTTATTATCCTCCATGTCCCTTTGATGTTTTTGTAATAGGATTTTAATTGTGTTTTGTAATAGTTGTTTTTAATGGTTTTGATTATACGGTTGCATGTATTTCTGTAGTTTAGGAATTTAATTCTCTTGTACTCGTCATTTGGTTCAGCCTTAGCTTGTTTTTGGAGTTTATTTCTACGCCTTATGCATTTAAGTACTCCTTGGGTAATCCAGGGTTTCAATATTTTATATTTACTGGGTATTTGCTGTTGCTTCGAGTTTTTATTAATCACTGTCTGAATGGTAGCGACGAATGTATTTGCTGCTTGATTCGTTTGTTGTAATAGATAGTAGTCATCCCAAGTTTGTTGTGCTAGCATTTCTTTTACTTTATTAAAGTTTGTCACAGTTTTATGCTTATTGTAGCTTGTGTATTTAGGCTTACAAGTATTTATACTTAGTAATATCGGCGAGTGGTCCGTTAACTCCCCAAATACCAGAGTTTGCCATGGGTTTTTTGATTTGACCATAAAGTGGTCGATACAAGTTGTAATTCGTGTCGGTAAGTTTATCCCTTGTACAAGACCATGTGTGGCCATTAGATTAAGATAATCTGATGCGTGCTTCGTGTGATTGGCTGTAGGTAGTATGTTAATGTTAATATCACCGGCAAATATGATGTGCTCCTTATGGCGTATCGAATCAAAGATTTTGTCTATGTCATGCAGATACAACGCCGGGTTATTGTAAGACGGTGGACGGTATGTACAAACAATGGCGTATTCCTTTAGCTCTAGGATAAGGCAATTACCGTCTTGTACAAGTGGTTCAATTTCTTTTACCGCATGGTGATTGTAGACGTATGCCACTACACCATCATTTTGATTCAAAGCGTGTTTTGAGTAAAACATACTGTAATTTTGTATTGGTGGCGACTCGTATTTACCTGTCCAGCATTCTGTCAGTATAATGACATCAATCTGTGCATCAAAGCTGCTTAGAAATGCGAGGAACAGATCAAAATTTTTGTGGATACTTCTTATGTTAAGGGATAATACATTTAGCGCGCTTTTATTACATTTAAGAAGATGTAAAGTTTGTGAAGGGTCATCTGCATATCTACAACTAATGTTATTGGCATTGTCAATGTCGTTTAATACTTCGTTGTTGTGTAAATCTACCATTTTTAGTTTAAATGCCTCTGTGTTTGCGCCTGTAATTCGTGTAAATAAGTTAGTCCTATATTTTGTTTGCTTTCCGTAGTATGGACAACGGTCAGTGCAAAATTCTTGATATCCTTGAAATCAAAAATTTGATACACCTAGTAGATAGATATACCTATTGAGTGTGGATCTTTGTTAAAACATATTATGCATAATTTATAGCTAATCATAAAATAAGTTTATATTTTAAAGACGGTTATATTCTTAATAGATTTATAGTAGCATGCAACTTAATCTAATCTACAACAGAACTTGTTCCTATATTTAACACGTACATAAAAAAAAAAAAAAAAAACCATTAAAATTAGTCTAATTTATTTCTAAAAACTCTATTGGTATCTTATCAATAGTTAACAAGGTAATGAATTTATTTTCTCCAGATAAAAGTAAGAGGATCACCTATGCAACGCAATGGTATTAAATAGGTAGATACACTTGTCTGTCAGCTGTTAATTTCTTAGCTTTTCCAAATCTCCTTCACACGTGATTCGTACTTGGGGTGATCCTTCAGATTTTCGAATGAAAATCCTACCAAAAGATGTCCAACAGAATGCGTAATTGTTATTTCTCGCACAATCTCTGGCAAGATAGTATAGCCTTCTGTCCTTCTGTGTAAGATTCTCTGATATGTATATCGGTTGGCTCGGCCCGTTGCAGCCACCCAGGTTGCCAGTATTTAGTTTAGCTTCTTGGTTCTCTCGGTTATAGTTCTTATATGATCTAATGAATCTGTCTCTTGTAAACACTGTTGTGAAGTCTGCGATTATAGGCTTTGTACTTGACTGTGCACTTATGCGGTGGATGTCCTTTATTTCAGTGCTATCAAGTTGAACTTTTATAATAAAAGTTCAACTTGATATATAATAATACTACATATAATACTAGTTCCTCGTATTTGGCGCTCCAGGATCTCAACCTTGTTTTCCAGAAGCTGTATTTTATTGTTGTAAACCTTTCTCTCCTCTTCTAGATGGTCTAGTCTCTGTATGACTTCATCATACTTGTGGGACATTGTTTCCATTGAGTCTTTGACATCATTTATAGAGCTTAGGACTGCGGAAAACTTAGCATCTTGATCTTCTCTTAATTTAGCGAATAGCTCGAGGATATCTCCTTTATTAATGTCTTCTGGGCGTTTGCGTTTATTTATACGCGTTGTTACAGGTAAAGGCAGAGCTGTAGCACACTCTTGCATCGGTGTGTTCGCTAGATTCGGGTCTGAAGCAGCGTGCTGTAATGCTGGTTTACATGTAGTCACCGTCTTCTTTGTAGGAGAAGGGTTAATAGGCATTGCTGTGGCAAGCTTTGGCATAGATAGTGCAAGCAAAAGCTATAAAAGGCTCAATGCGTCACAAATTCAAATTCAAAGTCACGAAAGCTTACAATCGTTCACTGTAGCAAGCAAGCCTGTGTAGAGGTGGCAAGTGGCTAGCAGACTCACGCGTGTGCGTGCTTAAATGTGTAAAAATATGCGTATAGTAATTTATCTTACTTGTTTACGTACGAATGCGTTTTCTGTGTTTGCGTAGCACTCCTCACGCGGGGTAATGTTGCGTGCCTGTGTGTGTGCGACTACTATAGGAGTTACCGTAGCCGACTGACGAAGTAGCTGTTGCGTAGCGCTGTCCGAGTCTCGTAGCTAATGCGTAGCGTTGTCTGAATCTCGTAGTAGGCGCGTAGCGCATCGAGTTTGATTATGTAAGTTAATTTCGCTGCGGTCGCTCACGAGTTCCTTGGCGCAGTGGGCCCTCGCCTGACCGAGAAGCCGTCGACACCCAGCTCAAATCCGACGCAATGGCAAAAAGTGGCGCTCACCCACTGTCTCCGCGAAACGAAGGGGCTCCCGGGGCTCCGCACCAGTTGTACCGCAGGCTCGAGGCGCAGTCCTAGCAATCCAACCACCGTGCAATATGGTCCGACAACACGTCCGTAGGGTACAAATATTAATGAACGAATGATGAAACTATATAATTACTATAAGTAGCAAAGTTCTATTATTACTCTAATAATATCTTATAACTAGTTCCATTTTTACTATGGAAGGTTGAAAAGGTTAACTTTACATATTGTCTTTGGGGTGGGTTTACTTTTGGTGTTGACAGAATTAAATTTTGTGTTTATGACCCACTTGGTTTTATACAATGAACCAGACGTTCAAAACCACCAATATTACTGAGATAATCTGTTATATTAAGGCTGCATTTTTTTAACTATATAACTATATTTGTAAATATACGTCTAGTAGAATAGGTACTTACTGTCTGTTGCTGAAAAACGTCTCTGCGTTTTTCCATTTCCCTCACTTTAATATACAGTAATACTTTAAAAAATACTTATGAAAGGAATAGTTTTTTTTAACGAGTATTTTTATTATTGTTTATAGCGCAAGCTTCATCTCTGTGGTCGGCACTCCATAACTGAAGATCGTGGTCACTCAAAGATGTATTTCCTGTACTGGAGTGGACTGCAGTGCTCGATTTGTGGCCATTCGGATCACATCACAGAACGTATCTTCTATGTAACCAGTATGGGAACGTGAATGAGAAATCCTACAATTTGAGTGCAAAATTAATGAGTTGTTTTCAGACGTAGAATCGCCAATTTTCTAAGTAACAGCCAATTTTACGAGCCACAACCTATTTTATGAGCAACGATTAATTTTACGGCCCGAATACAGCGAAAAAGTTAATTTGGAATATTCTAGATAAAAAAGCGGTGAGGCTAAAACGATGTAATTTAATTTTGGAGAACGGTACTGGAAAATGATGGAATCCGTAATTATATTACTGCCATAACAAATTATAGAATCTAGATGTTGCTCAGGGCCTTGATAAAATTTTGGGAGTAAGTAATATCTACTCGTCAATACAATATAGCCAGTATTCAAAAAGTATTGAATTTTATTCCTTGATTATTTAAAATATAATAGTTTTGTGTCTATAAATACCCGTGGAATATTCAAAACCCCTCCGTATTTATAGACACAAAACTAATAGTAGGATATTGTGATAAAGCATGACGATGCCCACACTACCAATGAGAAAATAATAAAAAAATATTTACCAATGACGGAATTCCACGAAGATAAAAACCTTAATCCGTCTTCACGATTGAAATTAGGATCTAAAGTCTAAAATGTTGCTAAAATTATTTTTTTATGCAATTAGTTGGTGCACAAGGAGATGGCCCACCTGATGTTAAGTGGTAACCATTACCTAAAACAAGGCATTACTTCGTAAATCACGCTATATAAGAACGTGCCCTACGATGTACTACCCTGCGTCTATCTACTTTAGGCATACAGATGTTAAGCCTAATGTGCCTGTGATTACACCGGCGACCACGCTCTTCCAACCGAAACGCAGCAACGCTGCTTAGCGGCAGAAAAAGGCGTGGTGGTAGTACTTCCCCGGACAAGCCCTTCACAAAGAGCTCTACTACTCTTCAAATTAATTATTATATTAATCGCACCACGAATAATCCATTCGTAGAGCCATTTAATGAATAGTGTTATTGAAAATAAAAATACTAGTAGAAAAGCTTCTAACTCTTATTATAATAGAACAAATGCCAGCGCTCTTAAGCGGTGAAGGAAAACATCGTGAGGAAACCAGTTACTATTCTAACAGCAGCGATGGGCTTGCAACCTGTCACGTATGGAATACTAACTACTGCAAAAGTGGGTATGTGCCAAATGTAATGTTTGGACGTACCTTACCCCCCTTAAACATCCTCAAAAGAATCTTGAGTTTGTACTAGGTACTGAGAGATCTGAAGGGATATCTAACGTGCCTGGGGTATCAAAGTCGTAAAGCTGTTTCAGTTTTTTTAATTTTCATGAACATAAAAGCGCTTTCGTCCTTGTTTGTACTATAAGTGGCTGGTTTCTGCATTTTCATTTTTACTGAAGCACCATAGTTTGCTATGCAAAGCGTTATCGTAGCTCCAGCAAAATGAGTTCACTAATTTGAAATTCATGCTATGCATGATGAAGAGCACTTGAAAAGTGGCTTGCGCAACCCCTTGTCGACGGGTTGACTAACTTTCAAGTTAATCCCACTTGACCGAAGAATCCAAGATACTTCTAAATGAGTTACCACGTTTGTAAAATTTATAGACAGCGGTACAGCGTTAAAAAAGTATGGGAGCTAGGATAGGAAGTAGGAAAATATGTTGCTTATAAGCTGATGGAATAAGCAGATGACCCACCTGATGTTACCGTGGTTACCATCACCTATAACAAAGCTTTGGCTCGCAAGACGCACGATGCACTGCCCTGCGCCCATCAAATTGAGGCATAAAGATGTCAAGTCTCATGTCCATGTAATTTCTCCGGTAACCATACCCTTACCTACTTTTACCCTTTTCTTACACCCTTGTTTTGTAATGCTTATAAAATTTGTAAGAACAAGCTTTGCTTAGTTTGAAGCTAGATAATTTAGTTTAACTAATAAAAATGTACACGTTATAGTTTATCCAAGTAAAGATTCTCTGCAATCACTTTCTTCTTGAAAAGGCCATAAGGCGTTCCCATAAAAACTCCATCCCTCCAAAATTTGTAATGGGTTCAGGAACATGTTTTAAGACCGTCATTTAATGTTACCCGTTTTAGGAAAACAACTTAAAACTTATAAATATATTTGCTTTCCTTTAACGTTGACTTCCTTTATTTGTTAACTAGCGACCCGCCCGCGCGCCCCTGCTTCGCACGGGTGCACATATCATGCATGTATTATACATATAAACCTTCCTCTTGAATCACTCTATCTGTTAAAAATAACCGCATCAAAATCCGTTGCGTAGTTTTAAAGACAAGCATACATAGGGATATAGGGACAGAGAAAGCGACTTTGTTTTATACTATGTAGAGATGTAGTGATTGCACAGATGTTTATTCTCTGTGAGGATCGAACCCACGTCCTACAGCGCGAATGCAGAGAACCATCCCTACTAGTCTGTCTTGAGCAGTGAGGGCTGTCAAAGCTTAATCAACAAGCAACGACAGACATAACTGGAACATTCAGTTCGTACCGCATACTGCTCGTTCTCAGAACTTTGGATGTCACTGCAGGCACCTTAAGGTTGGTAAACATTTGTCTACACACGAGCTTCTAATTAATCTGGGATTTGAGCCGCGCAAACGACTTGTCTGGGATACACTGCTGCGTAACGATAACTCTACGTATTTACACTTTGTTGCGTAACTCTACGTATTTTTAGGTCACTTAAAAAGTCAAAGTGACTTTTTTGTGAAAAAAAATCTATCCCATGCAGTTTGAAAGTTATGGGCATTTAAGAAAAACCTAAAAATTTGGTCAATATGCCAAACCATTTTTCTGTTATTGTGGTTGATAAAAATAAAAATGATATTAATAACACATGGAATATAAATTATAACAATACAAAAAAGGTTAGTAGCTAGATAAAATAGAAGCTGATGATGAAGATTCTACTAACCACATTCTACTAACCAAAAAGAAGGAAATGATACAAAATTTGTTTACCTATTTAAAAATAAAGGAGCCGTAAAGTTCCATGCTGCAAAGTGAAATGATAACAAAAAAACTATAAAATTGTAATGAGGTGGCGGTGAGGCCTGGTGAGGCTAATTAACAAGCAACGTTCCTACGTTGCTTTTTTTGTTTTGTTTGTCAGCGTTCCACGCTGAAAGCTGCAAATGAGATGGAGGATGGAGCGAACCAATGCCCTTATTCTGGCAAACGATCGAAAAATGTCACTGGTAGGACGCCAGAAACGATGATTCCCCTGGTTGACACCGCTAGCTGCATTTAAATCATAATACATATAATAAAATTATAATTGACGACCTCAGTGGTGCAGCGGGCAAGAGTTCCTGCCTCGGATCAAATTTGTGTACCATCAGCAAAAATTTGATCCGTTGCGTTGGTCTGGGTGTTGTATCTATAGGAAAAAAATGTGTAAAATATGTCTATGTATAATAAAAATATCTATATGT
Organism: Plemyria rubiginata; assembly: GCA_963576535.1. Taxonomy (NCBI): domain Eukaryota; kingdom Metazoa; phylum Arthropoda; class Insecta; order Lepidoptera; family Geometridae; genus Plemyria; species Plemyria rubiginata. The sequence goes on from OY754926.1 coordinate 8,133,559, forward strand.
ATGAAATAATATACTTTGGGGCTAGATGGTGCTGTGTGGATTGTCCAGCATTAATATTATTTATTATCCATTCACTTTGTTTTATTATGTTACCATGCATTTATGATGTCTCAAATAAAAGGTATTTTTTTTATAACGCCATCTTGCCACTGACATTTGTCGAAAGTTTCCGAGCATACGCCCCCAAAATTATCTAAGTGCGAGCGAGAGGTAAGATCCATGGCACGTATTTTTTGCTCTTATTTGTTTGGCCGGCATCTGGTATTAAAAGCAGGGGCCATCATTGGTCGTAATTAGTGTGGCCGGGATACGGATTTTCTTTTTTCGTATTATTTGTGAGGGCTACAGGCAATGTGCGCATTATACCGTCAGACTGGGCAGCGACCGACAGTTATAGTACTTATAAGTATAAGTTTATCTGTATAAGTTTCAGGTTGTATTATAGATTTGCGATTAAATTTTCCGTTTGGATGAGTTAATTAGATACAATTACGTCGTCGTTAGAATTTCTAACTTAGATGTTCCTACCTAACACTGTGTGTAGGTAATTTAAACAGTATATGTACGTACCTATATAGTAGGTAAAAATAAATTATTTAATAATCCACACAGCACCATCTAGCCCCAAAGTAAGAGCTACTCAAAGCTTGTGTTATGGGTACTAGATAACTGATATATTTAACACATTATATACATAGATAGACAGTTTTTATTATACATAGAAAACACCCAGACCAACGAAACAAATTTCTGCAGATCGTACACAAATTTGTTCCGTGGCGGGAATCGAACCCGCAACCTCTTGCTGCGCCACTGAGGTCGTATGTTACGGTCGAACATTACCTTCAACTATAAAATACTTTAATCCAATAAATATTAACGAAATTTTATCCGACTATCCATACACTCATCCAAAAAAAACGTAGAGTATACCTACCTACATAGTTTATGGAATGAAATAACTGTAGATAACATTATCTAGGTATTGAATGCTGTCGAAAAAAAACTACAGCTTAATTCTCACTCTTTTATTGGCTATTAACGTTTAGAAACATTTATTTTGACGAAATCGTCTACAATTATTAAAATTTATTATACCTTGCTAAGATCACAACAACTTTTACTTTTAAAATATTATTTACAATAAGTTAACGAAAATACGCAATATTTACAACTAGTCTCATCAATTAATAACATAAATAAATATTAAGGCTACTTTCACCAACACTTTAACGGGTCGTTTAACAGATGTTTTAAGAATTTTTGACAGGTATAACTAATAATTTATTATACAGCAGAAAATAAGCGTTTCATAGAAAACCTAAATCTAGAAAATTTAATTTTTAGTTACATCCATGATGTAATTATAACAGAATTGGTAATGCTTATAATAGGTGACTTAGGAAAATATTAATTTATTAAGTATATTTTAATTAGGTACAGATATCGTGATCGGTCAATATAAGCAACTCTTTATAGTTTCCAACTACTCCTTTCCAGTCTCGATAGAACATTACAATTACTACACGTACCTACATACACGCACAGTATAACCTAAGAAGTTTAGGATCAGTCATGAAATGGTTAACTTAACCACCCGTTTGCTGGTGAACAGTGGCGTAAGTACATTGCACAAGTATTTACTACAGGCTAGGATTAGCTTTAGATAGCTATACTTATTCATACACTCTTTTACCAGTCTGATCTAGGGAAGGATAACAATCGCACACAACATTTATTATACTTAACTTGTTTTTAGTTCGTGTAGAGATAATGTTGAAAGAGGTATTACTATAGGTAGACCAAACACAAAAAAACACATGTTTATAGTATGTATTTCTTAATTATGTGTTTCTTAATATGACGTATTGAAATTACATATTTCATCGCCGTACACCCCTCACTCTAAAATATATTTAGCAATTATGTATTGCTCTAATTTAGCATTATTCAAGTAGAAATTGCTGAAAGTAATGACCCTGGTTTTTTTTATGACCTATTGGTGAGACATGGCAATAGTTTAAACACTGGTTATTTTTGACAACGATTACAAGTAAGGCCGATAGTGTGCGAGTAAGAGACAGTGATAAACGGCGCCATTTTGGATTTGGCTCAAGTTAAACCAATCAAAAGTGAAACTAATCAACCAATAAATAAATAAATAATAAATAAAAACGTAAAACACGTTTTACGCGCGAAGTTTTTCTAGGTTGCTCATATTTTATGCTATAGAATGTATCATTAGCAGGGTTTAATTTAAGTACACAAAGCTCGTAGGATAGGAATGTACAGAAATGAGCACACAATGACATTTACAAGATTTGAATTTAGAATAGTTTTCAAGTTCAACCATGCATTGAATCTAGAATTATCATAAAACTTTATATAAATAGCACATTCATTTTCGCTTATTTACCAATAGGACGATCAAAGAAACTCCAATTGACTATGGAACAAACGAGTAAAATTCCTATAGAAAAGACAAAATGCAAAATTCGAAAGTTACACACACATCTCTCTTTGTAACGGAAGCTCTTACACAATGGAATCGTTCGGTGTCTCAGTTTTGGATAACAAAGGAACACTGCTGTAGTCTTTTAACCGCTCACCACCTTTTTTAGTGCCGTTGTCGAATGAGCTAGCTGTAGGGAGCTTCGCAATCCAATTGTTATTACCTATCTTACTTGATTTATGACTCACGATTGGATCCTTCAGTTTAACCCGAGGCTGACCGCCCGGATTCGAAGAGCTATTAGTTAAGGAGTTAACGTTCAATGATATAGAGTTGGTAACGCTCAGCTTATCCAGTTCTTCTCCGTTCTCTGTGCTGTTTATGAAAGGCTCTGTAGGGTCTGACTGCTGCCTTTGTATGCTCAGGGCTTGGAGAAGAGGTTGTGCTTCTTTCTCCAGTTTAGCGATGTCTGGGATTTTTTGCGCGAATATGCCGGAACCTCGCCTGCTTGATGATCTGGAGCTTTGGTCTAACCGGTTTCTGAAGGAAGTGAGGTGTGAGAGAGATCCGCTTTCGATTGTCTGAGTTTGAGTCTTCGTTAGTGGAGGCCTGGGTGCGCCAGGGTCAACCTTTTCCCCTTGCAGCCAGTAAGTGACTAGAATTCCCTTACCCTGTAACAAAGGTTATTTATTACTAGCTAGTCCCGTTTACTTTTAAACTTTTATCCCCTATTTCAGCCCGTTGGGGGTTGAATTTTGAAAAATCCTTCCTTATTGGGTGCCTACGTCATATGAGAAATACTTGTGCGAAATTTTAAGTTTCTAGCTTTAAGGGTTTGGCCTATGTTGTTGTCATCAGTCAATCCTTTTGCCTTTTATATATAGATTGCGAGACTTCTGGGTCCCACTGCTGGGCAAAAGTCTCCCCCATTCCTTCCACACATCGTGATCCTGGGCTATGTTTTTCCAGTCCGTCAGGAAAACATCAAAGAGTTTATTGTTTGTCACAATATGGACAAGCTGTATTAATGACTCAAGGCAACAATAATAAAGATAAACATAAACATTGTAAAACATTAAATAGTTTAAAAGCAAAGCTTGATTTCTGCAGTTAATTAAAACTCAGTGTTACGAAATGTATCTTCAATTCTATCAATATCGTTTTCAATCCGATTTGTTTTGGTATTCGATATCGGGTTTACAAATTGTTTTGTTAGACAAACAAGGTACCTGCTTTGATCAAAACGTTGTATCAGAAACAAGTAGTTTAGTGATATTTTGCCAATCATTTCCAAAGTTCAAAGAAAAAGGTTCTGCTATACACGATTTTTCAAAGTTCAAAGAAGGTTAGATAGATAGATAGATAGATAACGCATTTATTTGGTGTGCATGTCTCCAGCTTCCTCATATTGAAAATGTAATTTCTATAAATGCCAATATTTAAAGCATAATTAGTGCACTCATAGATTTGAATCATAATTTAGCTGCCAAATAAACAACGATGCTATAAGCTTATAATAGTGTGTAAGCTGGAGTAACATGTCTCCAGCTGCCTCAGTCAGTGTGGGCAAACGGCTAATGATAGAGATATATAGTAAACGCAAGGATTTAGTACCTATTTAGTGCACCTGGTACCAAAAATTTCAGGTCTGTAGCTAGGAAACTCTTCGAGTTATAAGACTTTATCAACGTGTAAGCTGGAGTAACGGTACGTAAAAAAGCATATGCTCGTTCTCTGGAATGGCTGGAGCTAGCAGGTTGCTTTAAGTCTCCAGATTTAGTACCAAACGAATTAGCGAGGTACCAAATATTTGAAGTGTCTCTGTTCAAAACTCTATGAGTTACAAGCTTTTCCAGCTTTTTTTGTTTGTCCAGCTTGCACATGTTGGATCTCAGCAACCACAATAGGTACAGACTCGGTTGATGTCTCTGAACCGAGCTATGAACTAGTGCACTCGGTACCAAAAATTTGGAATCTCTAGGACAAGCAGTTCTGTTGTAATCAGCAAAATAACATTTTACCGCCAAAAATTCAAAGCATTTCGACGCGACCATAAAAATGATGCGTTGCCGCTCTGAAGGTGATACTACGCGCCAGTCACTGGTTGCGTCTATTTTATTTTTTGTTTTTGTCACATCCGCATGAACATCCGCATTATTGGTGCGATGCGGATGTCCAAATCGATGCAAAAGAAACATACAGGGTGTAACATAATAGATACAAGAGGTGCGTTTTTACTGGTAGGTAGCCCCTTTTTTTACCTTTTTGGCAGTGTTAAAATAACGGAGTTGTATCTGTATCTACATAGGTACCTACTCAAAGCGCCAGTTCTTTAACACCTACCACAGTACCCATAGGAGAAGTTAAGTAGTAAAACTAATAAATGATTAGGTACCTACGTAAATCTAAATTTACCTAATTATTTATTTAACTGCTACCTACCATAATACTGGTTTATATAGGTAGGAAGGATTCGTTTTTGCAAATCGAAAACCTCTCAAATTTGAATGACTTGACTTAGGTCTGATGACGATTCACTTGACATGACACTAGCAAGATTAGATTGGCTGTCAAACTGTCAAAATACGGACGGACGGACGTGCTGCTCGCTCCCTGCCTTGCCTGCAAATTCTGCAATATAATTGGTATATTTTATCAAAAAAAAATATAAAATGTCAAACCATACCAAACTATTTAATTAGATATGGCAACACACAACGCCCCGCTCTTCAACGCACATCGGAAAGAGAAGGGTATAATAATTATGCCTTCAGAAATTTAAAGGACTGAATGCATATAAAAAAGACTCTTATCGCGGGTAAAATACGTTCAAATCCGCAGAGCGTAATATCACCTTCAGAGCGGCAACGCATCATTTTTATGGTCGCGTCGAAATGCTTTGAATTTTTGGCGGTAAAATGTTATTTTGCTGATTACAACAGAACTGCTTGTCCTAGAGATTCCAAATTTTTGGTACCGAGTGCACTAGTTCATAGCTCGGTTCAGAGACATCAACCGAGTCTGTACCTATTGTGGTTGCTGAGATCCAACATGTGCAAGCTGGACAAACAAAAAAAGCTGGAAAAGCTTGTAACTCATAGAGTTTTGAACAGAGACACTTCAAATATTTGGTACCTCGCTAATTCGTTTGGTACTAAATCTGGAGACTTAAAGCAACCTGCTAGCTCCAGCCATTCCAGAGAACGAGCATATGCTTTTTTACGTACCGTTACTCCAGCTTACACGTTGATAAAGTCTTATAACTCGAAGAGTTTCCTAGCTACAGACCTGAAATTTTTGGTACCAGGTGCACTAAATAGGTACTAAATCCTTGCGTTTACTATATATCTCTATCATTAGCCGTTTGCCCACACTGACTGAGGCAGCTGGAGACATGTTACTCCAGCTTACACACTATTATAAGCTTATAGCATCGTTGTTTATTTGGCAGCTAAATTATGATTCAAATCTATGAGTGCACTAACTATGCTTTAAATATTGGCATTTATAGAAATTACATTTTCAATATGAGGAAGCTGGAGACATGCACACATTTATTTGCCCAACTGATACACACAAAAAAGAGAAATAACAAACAAAATAAGAATAAACTAACAAAGTAAATTATAAAATAAACAAACTTTTTGAACACAACTTAATAACTTATTCTATTGAAAACTAAATATTAACATATTGTATTGAAAAACATTGATTGATTTCATTGACATTGATTGAGGTTCTGCGATCCTCGTTTTTTGTAGCTTTTCTAATGTTACAAATACACGTTTATTTTGATGTTTATTTTAAGACACTTAGTAATTATTTGCTTTGATCGTCTTCGACGGAAACACTGTTTCATTATATGTTCTTATTTTATTATGTCCCAAAAATAATTGTCTGAGTAAGATTTTAACCCCTGACCTTTACCTTCATAAGGGTGTGGTGTGCGCTAATTACCTATACCATGCATTGACAACTTTTTTAATCTGAAATATTTCATTGTTATTTAAGTATTGATAAAATACTATAAAATCGAAAAAAAGCATCGACATGGACTTTTGACTCTAGAACCATGCAACCATACATTTTAACAGAATAATTATAGATAAAAATCATATAATTATAATAATAATTATTATAATTATATACTGTACTACTGTACTATACTGTATTAATGAAATTGTAAGTAAATCGGTAGTTTATTTAAAAAAAAACAAAAATGATCATCACTTTTTATCCAATTAAGTTATGACCATGCTGTAGAATGATTTTTTGTTGGAAATCACGTCCCCTATCACCCTGGTTTGTTTGATCCACGATATTTGGGCCACCCTGTATATAATTATAATACTATAATTAGAGATTAAAAACAAACCTTCATCGCGACTTCTCCTCGACAGTCCAGTAAGAAGGTTCCATACAAGTCCAGCAAAGCCTTCGTGTCTGGAGACACGTGGATCTTCAGAGCTTCTCCGTTGGACTCCATGCGAGAAGCCGTGTTCACTGTGTCACCGAAGAGGCAGTAACGGGGCATCTTGAGACCTACCACTCCCGCCACGCACGGTCCTAGGATAGGGATAAAGTAAATTAAAGATTGTATACAACTAGCTGATGGAATAGCAGATGGCCCACCTGTTAGGGGTAACCATCCTACTAATATTATAAACGTGAAAGTTTGTATGTACGGATGGATGGATGGATGTTTGTTACTCTTTCACGCCGGAACGGCTGAACGGATCTGGATGAAACTTGGCAGAGATACATTATACTCTGGAATAACACATAGGCTACTTTTTATCCCGTGGGAATACCGGGATTTAAATCTGCGCGGGGGAAACCGCGGGACGCAACTAGTCATCTATAACAAAGCATTGCCTCATAAGTCGCGTACGAAAAGAACGTGCCCCTATACGATGCAATGCCCTACGTCCATCAACTTGAAACATACTGTAGATAATGGTATGTGGAATGACCACCAATATTATTTATTTCGTTAATACAATTTTTTTAATTGGACCAGAAGTTTTTGAGTCTATCCGTTACATATAAAAATACAAATATGTCCTCCTCATAAAATTACTAGTCGCGACCCGTGGATTCATCCGCGCAGATTTAAATCCCGGTAATTCCGCGGGATAAAAAGTAGCCTATGTGCTATTCCAGACTATAATCTATTTCTCTGCCAAGTTTCATCCAGATACGTTCAGCCGTTCCGGCGCGAAAGAGTAACAAACATCCATATATCCATACTTACAAACTTTCGCGTTTATATTATTAGTAGGATTGTAGTAAACAATATACCCAGAGGTTTTTCTAAAGAACTTCTCAGTCCATAGAAATGTAAATTAATGAGTGTCCCTCTGCTCATTTGTAAAAATATAAATAAACGTGACTTCTTTATTTACATTTTCATTGAGTAAGTATGCTGCGAAATGAGACCGTTAAATAATGTTGGAAATTTTTCATTCAAAAAAGAAGATCTGCTGTTATTGTGGGCTAGCACCAGTATGGATGCTTAGTCATCTCCTGTTGTGTCAAACAGTGTGGTGAAAGGATTTTAAGTGCCTCTCGAAGAGGCTCCATCGAGTACTTGACACTTTGTCATAAAATTTTATAGGGTTGTACAACATGGCAGTTTCCTTACGATGATCCTTCACCGTTTGAGAGTACATAAACAAACTTAATAGAAAACATGCTGAGATCAAAATGATATTTATCTTTTTTTTTGCTATACCTTTTATGTTAGTAAATTTATCTGTTATTTATATATTTAACCTGATAAACAAGTACAATTAAGAAAGCAATTGTATAGTGTAGTGTAGTGTAGTATTGCCTTCAAGAGTTTGTGGTTACTCAAATTTCTATACTAATATTCACAGTAGGTAACAGCACTTAAGGGCTCATTAAAATTACATCACACATCAGTAATTTATTTTGCTATTGTTATTCGTCTAAAGGAATTGGACTGGTCATGTCGGCCGTATGCCAGGTGAGCTGTGGGCAAAGATAGCCACTGATTGGCATCCTGACCCAGCGAGAAGGCGACGCGGCCGACCAAAGCAGAGATGGAGGGACGAGCTTGATGTTTTCCTGACGGACTGGGCAAACATAGCCCAGGATCGCGATGTGTGGAAGGAATGGGGAAGGCCTTTGCCCCGCAGTGAAACCCGAAGAGGTCAAAATCATAATAATTAGTCTAAACATATTGCCCACCATCAAACCAGTGAGGATAGTGATAATGTTCGATGATGAAAATTTTCGAGAAATACTAAAACTTAATATTATCACAAATCATATAACTGTTACTGTAACCAAAGTTCAACATACGCCAAAGGGCCTGAATATTCCATTAGAAAGTTTGACAACGGGATAATGATTCAATCTCCAAATATTAGTTCGGTACCGTTGTGTGAACTCAAATCTTAGGGGACGTCAATATGGCACGTTTAGATAACATTGTAGTAGATCCAATATCTTTAGTGTGACTGATTTTCAAAGTTTACCTATTATATTTAACTAGCTTTCACCTGCAGCTTTGCTCGCGTTAGTAGGGATTGCTCAAAATAATATTTTTCAGCAATCATTACAAAAAATCCTACCAAAATTATAAACACGAAAGTTTGTAAGTATGGAAGGATGCATGGATGTTTGTTACTCTAATAACGCCAGAACGGCTGAACGGATCTGGATGAAATTAGGCACAGAGATAGATTTTAGTCTGGAATAACACATAGGCTACTTTTAATCCCGTGGGAATACCGGGATTTACAACTATGCACCCGCGTAGGTTATCATATGAACGCGTAATTTGTAATATAAACATATGAAACCGCGGGGCGCAACTAGTATACCATAAATATACCTTTTGATTTGGTATTTGTGTCACACATTGCATGATTTATGCAATTAACTTGACTATGATGGGAAGAATTTTCACAACCATAATAGCATTAATACCACTCACTAACTTTATCTAACTTCAAGTAAAAGCTGAAATAGCAAGTGACTTGACAGCCGATAAGTGTTGATCTCAGAACACGTACCTTGTATCTAAATTCGTTCGTTGGTGTTGATGGAACTTTTAGAAACCGGAGGTAAATTGTCTCACAAACTATTCTTGTTTACAGACTTCCATTAAAACGTGACTCGACTACCGCAATCATTCGATAGGTGTCGACCCCGAAGGGCTTCGAGTTATGCATAAATCATAGCTTAACTTTGAAACGCAAATTGCATGCGCAGACGTGTGATGTGAAATTGCATGCACGGGAATAGGGAGTTCACGTGTCACTGACTTTTGAAGATTAGTTTCGATAAGAAAACTAGACTTGGTTTTAGATTGTGGAGGTTAAAGCCCTTATATTGGCTGCTAGTTTAAGTGGCTACTAAGTCTGTGGCCATTTCTTTTTATTGTCAACGAGTATTTTATAGAGCCGTATCCTACTACTATTATAAACGCGAAAGTTTGTACGTATGGATGGATGGGTGTTTGCCACTCTTTCACGCCGGAACTGGATCTGGATGAAACTTGGCAGAAAGATGGATTATAGTTTGGAATAGCACATAGGCTACTTTTATTCCGTGGGAATACCAGGATTTAAACCTACGCGGGTGAAACCGCGGGGCGCTGCTAGTCAGGGAATAAAATACAAATCAACAACTGATTCGTTCACTAAAACATTGATATTGGCGAAATTGCAGGCTACACTGCAAAAGCCAACTAAGAAGAAGAAGAAGAACCTACCTACCACCACAACCCACAACAATTTAAGTGCATGAGTAAAATCTCACTTTATGACAAAGTCATGTAATAAATACAATTCACCAAAAGAAATTTAATTCTATATATAAAATTTAATTTTATTTATATTCTCACCAGAATGCAATCCGATTCTTAGTTTCAGCTGGTCGTGCGGTCGGTGTCGTATCTTGAATCTCCGCACCGCGTCTAGAAGCGCGAGCGCCATTCGAGATATCTCGCACGCGTGTCTCGTGCCGTTGCGTTCTGGCAGCCCCGACACCACCATGTAAGCGTCTCCTATTGTTTCTACCTGTGTTGGGTTATGAACGGTTGAATAATTGTCAATGCACAGAAAATAAGTCTCCTATTGTTTCTACCTGTGTTGGGTTATCAACGGTTGAATAATTGTCATGTTTCTACCTGTGTTGGGTTATCAACTGTTGAATAATTGTCAATGCACAGAAAATAACCCTTAAAGGTCCCTTAAAGTCGATAACGTGGAACTGGCACTAGTCACCTAGTTTCAAGATGGTCCTTGTGTTTTTTTTTTTTTTATACAACTCGCTGATGGAACAAGCAGATGGCCCACCTGATGTTAAGTGGTAACCATCACCTATAAACAGAACATTGCCCCGTAGGTCACGCACAATAAAAACGTGCCCTACGATGCATTGCCCTGCGTCCATCAACTTGAGGCATACAGATGTTAAGCCTCATGTGCCTGTAATCACACCGGCGACCACACTCTTCAAACCGAAACACAGCTTGGCGGCAGAAAAAGGCGTGGTGGTAGTACTTCCCCGGACGAGCCCTTCACAAAGAGCTCTACTACTCTTAGATATTATTGAATAAACAAAACGTTCCGATGGTCTGGGTGTTTTCTATGTATAATAAAAAATATCTATTTATGTAAGTATATAATGTATTAAATATATCAGCTATCTAGTACCCATAACACAAGCTTTGAATAGCTTACTTTGGGGCTAGATAGCTAGAATAGTACTACATGCTTCTCATGACTCTCAAAACCTAAAACTCATTATTAATCTGTGGTAAACGGTGTTGGTGCCACAATTCGTTTATAATTAGTTACAAATATTGTTAAACCATATTTTATTGTGTTACTGTTTGTTTACCCAAATAAAAGGAAAAAAAATAAAAAATAAATAGCGCTGTGTGGATTGTCCAGCATTATTATTATTATTTATTTAAAACATGTTTTGACTGTGATAGTAAATACATATAGTTATGAGTAAAAAACTGTGGTACACACACGATACGAAAATTTGTCATATTGGAAAGTATATAATTATTAGCATAGATTTTTCATTTTGAGTAATGATTTTTCTCTAGTGTTTGAAAACTGTAATAATGGTTTTAAAAACACGCACTGAATTTTACTGAAATATACGAATTATACGTATTGCCATCTCTTTTCGTTCACATGAAACCGACTAACTACAGCCAATGACGGTCGTAGTTTTAATCATGGGTTGGCTATAGCAATCCTTGTACCTGGGTTGAGGGTTGGGGGTTCTAGGAAACGATATAATTTCACTTTCTCAGCTAAATTACTAGTTAGGATAGGGGTTTAAAAAAAAGGGGGTTTTAAGTAAAGAAAATTTAAGTAATAATTTTTCATCTATTCGACAGAAAGAGTCAAGGGAAGAACTTCCCATTAGTATAGGTTTATTTTATTTTTGAAAAAGTGAGGAAATTTGAAGTAATACTATTTCATTTAGACAGTCGGACTCAAGGGAAGGACTTGCTATATACCCCCACTTGCAACCCTCCTATTCCCAACCCCCAACCCAGGTGCAAGGATTGCTTTACCTTGATCCTACTATTATTCTATATGCCAAAGTTTGTAAGTATGGATAGATGGATGGATGTTTGTTACTCTATAACTCCCGAACAGCTGAATGGATCTTGGTGAATCCTGCTATTATTATAAATGCGAAAGTTTGTAAGTATGGATAGATGGATGGACGGATGGATGGATGGATGGATGAATGTTTGTTACTCTATAACTCCAGAACGGCTGAATGGATCTTGATGAAAATTGGCACAGAGATATATTATAGTCTGGAATAACACATAGGCTACTTTTTATCCCGTGGGAACACCAGGATTTAAAACTACGCGGATGAAACCGCGGGACGCTACTACCTTATAAACATCATAGTTCTCAACGATGCTGTCAAAGCAAGTGTACAGATCGTTGAGTAGATCAACGACTTGCATCGGTGTGGAGGCGGCAGAGAGGGAAGTGAAGCCGACGATGTCTGAGAAGTAGATGGTGACTTGCTCGAAGGTTTCCGCGACCACTGACTGTCCGTTGATGAGTTGAGAGGCCACAGACCTGGTGGAGAATAAGTTATGATAAAGTTTATTCAAAAAACCTGGTGGAGAATAATAATAAAAAATGCTGGATAATCCACACAGCACCATCTAGCCCCAAAATAAGCTACAAGCTTGTGTTATGGGTACTAGATGACTAATATAGATACATAAATAGATATAATATATATTTATAGTACATAGAAAATACCCAGACCAACGGAACAAATGCAGATCGTACACAAATTTGTTCCGAGGCGGAAATTGAACCCGCAACCTCTTGCGTCGCAGGCGGGCTCTCGCGCGCTGCGCCACAATACATTGTGATATTAAAATACATACATTTATACAATGAGACATTCATAATATTTTCACGAAAACGTCTCTTTCAAAAGAATATTCATCTCTGATCCGTACAAATGACAAAAGCCTCAACAAATCCGTCTTGACTTCAAAAACCTTATTCAACTAAGTCGACAAGAAGGTTTTCCAAAATATACGGTGAAAACCTTTCGTCATCATGAAAATGTTTGCATGTACTATAAGCAATAATGTTTCATATAAGTAGAGATTACAAAATTTTTTTTTTTTTAGCAAAGTCAATAACTTTTTCATCCCACCATCTCTGAAAGAGTAGTTTTGCTCTACAATATCTGAGTGCAAAAGCCGTTTTTATTCTCTAGAGGATAAAGTAAATTGAATTTAGAACATCGTGTGCACTAAGTTTGTGAATTAAAAAAACATTAAACCTATTTACTGCTACCTCTATGGTGCCGAATATATCATACAACTTTTTTTTAATTTGTAAAAACTCAGACTCGGAACCTTCTTGGTGTTCTTTTTTAAATTTGCTTTGTACGCGGTTCTTTACGCGACATTTTTTCACGCCATTGTTAAACCTTATATTATAAACAAGAAACTTGAAAACAAGTGAAAAAACTAAAATGAGTGATTCTAGCGACGAGGAAGTTTGTTTGACGCCAACAGAATTGACTGAAACTGTTAATAATGCGCAAATGAGCTTTCAACAATCACGCGAGAAGTATTTTTAGTCATTTCCTCGCTGAGGTGGAATGAAAAGTTACGTGTTGCACTCGAGTGCAAAGATTTTTCACCTCGTGCTCTTTTGATTCCCTCGCTAACGCTCAGGATTCTAATTTTGAATCACTCGCTGCGCTCGTGATTAAATTTTAGAATCCTTCGCTTGCTCGGTCATCAAAATTGAACACGCGGTTAAAAAGCACCTTAGCACTCTTGTATAACAAATAACTATTGCCCACTCTTTTTCTTCATCATCGTTATAAACCAAACTTTAACCCCTGCAATGGTTTCTGAAATCGCGATCAACACTAATCGGCTGTCAAGTCACTTGCTATTTCAGCTTTTACTTCATTAATTCATATTAATCATCCGTTGACACTTTCCACTCAAAATCATAACACATACACATCACACACATAGGGGGGTTCTCCTGTGGTGGGAGAACCCACTTACATACATATATACACACACATTACATTATAACCTCACACACACATACGAACCTATCATACTTAGTATTATAATGTTATCCGATTCTTTGTTTACCCATACTATTACAAAATGTAAAAAAAAACTGGCTTCATTAAAAACTCGAGGGTGGGCGCTAATGCTTATCATACAAGATATTTTTATCTTAGTTTAGGTATTAGCGGGATCACTCAAACCTAACCTATGTCTACCTTAAAGCCGGTAATATTTATGTACCTATTATTTACTACCTATTGTAACTGTAAAGTGTCAAATACAGATTTTTTCATTTTCATTTTCATTTTTTCATTAGATAGAGGAATTGATTTAGAATTCACGCGATGACTAGGTACTACAGTAGTTCCATAATGGTCATATACAGTGGAATTACTCAGGCTGAAGATAATGATGATAATTTATTTGGCCAAAGGTCACTTACTTTGGTAACAGCTGATAAAGTAGTTCTTCACATTTCTTCTTCTCTTCTAAATAATCTTGCGTTCGCTCGCTAACTAGATACTCCAAATTATTCGCGTATTGCTCCATACGGGAAAGCAGGTTATCTAATATATTGCTACTTTCTTGAGCTCTGGGGAAGAAAGCAAACATGTTTGTTAATCCACAGTTCTAAAGAATTTTTTTTTGGGTTATGCAACTTTCAAACAAACACCAAGATATATTTCAGGTTTAAAGTTTCAGAATGACATTAACATCAAGTTTTTTTATACAACTAGCTGATGGAACAAGCAGATGGCCCACCTGATGTTAAGTAACCACCACCATTAACAAAGCATTGCCTCGTAAGTCACGCACAATAGGAACATGCCCTACGATGCACTGCCCTGCGTCCATCAACTTGAGGCATACAGAGGTCAAGCCTCATGTGCCTTTAATTACACCGGCGACCACACTCTTCAATACAAAACAAGTTAGCATGTATGTATAAAAATATAAACTGTAGTGTTAATTATATTTACGAAAAACATGAAAAATCAACAATATTATTTAGAAACCCACACAATAAAGGCTTCAAAGTTATTGAAAATCCTACTAATATTATGAACGCGAAAATTTGTAAGTATGGATGGATGGATGGATGGATGGATGTTTGTTACTCTTTCACGCCGAAGCGGCTGAACGGATCTGGATGAAACTTGGCAGGGCATATTATAGTCTGGAATAGCACATAGGTTACTTCTTATCCCGTGGGAATACCGGGATTTAAATCTGCGCGGGTGAAACCGCAGGGCGCAACTATTATTTAATAAGGCTGCCGCACACAGACAAGGTTATAATTATTTCCACTTTAATAAGCTACTCGACAAATTGTTAATCTTCCAACAGTAACCCAAGTTCTTAGGTAGCTAAATACCTTTCAGTAAAATTTCACCTCAAAATTATACAAAAGATAAATTTAACATTTTACCCGTGTAGTATATTTTCACGTGAATTTCTGCTAAGGAATTCCTTTATTCAGTGTTAAAGGCCTCAGGGCGTGTTAGTTAGCTTTTTGTCAAAGAAAATATTACGAGGACGGGATTTGGACATGAAAATAATTTTGTCGAGAAAAAAATATTATGGAGTACCCCTACCGCCATTTATTTTAACAGTTTTTTTGTAAAATAAAAATTATATAGGTAGGTAGAGATAAACCATTCTAAAAATGCACGCCCCTCTACCTGCCTTTGCTTTGCTTTTGTGGGTGAAGGCAGGTAGAGGGGCGTGCATTTTTAGAATGGTTTGTCTCTACCTAGTCGAGTAAATCAAGCAGTTTAATTGCAAATAATGAGTAGCAGACAAGTGAGTTTTTTTATGCTATACATACTAATTAAGCTGATTGTAGGTATGTATTTTCGCAACACACAAGAAAACCAGACAATACACAAGTAAAGCATCAAAAGGTCTATACAATACCTGCAAAAACTGCATTATGTAGTTTTTGCAGGTTAAAAATGTTGTATTGTTTCTTGAAAATGTGACTCCATTTTTCTAATTTTGGTGTATGAAAACTTGTTTAGATCAAACTATTTACTCAGACCAAATAAAAACTAAAAGACGAACTTCTGTGCACAGCAAAGTAAAGCCGGTCAAACTACGCCTCGCACGCACACACCAAATCGGCCCACGCAACACATCTTTAGAAAACTGGCTTCACTTTTCTGTGTGTGTGCGTTTAGTTGTGTATGTACACGGGGCGAGGCGTAGTTTGACCGCAACACATCTTTAGAAAACTGGCTTCACTTTGCTGTTCACAGAAGTCTGTCCTTAGTTTTTATTTGGTCTGAGACTATTTATTGCTAAATCTTTGTATTGCCATTGACAACAACTGATTGCGTTTTTACATCTACATTCAGTGATTTTATATCTTCAAATATGTTCAATTGTGCGCGCCTTATGCTGCCCCATAGTCTACACATAAATTATTTATGGCACAACTAGTATTAGATATTTATGATAAATATCTAATACTAGTTGTGCCCCGCGGTTTCACCCGCGCAGATTTAAATCCCGATATTCCCACGGGATAAAAAGTAGCCTATGTGTTATTACAGACCATAATCAATTTCTCTGCCAAGTTTCATTCAGATCCGTGTAGCCGTTCCGGCGTGAAAGAGTAACAAACATCCATCCATCCATACTTACAAACTTTCGCGTTTATATATATAGTTTATCTTAGGATATACTCACTTGAGTACATTCTAGCACGCCAACGAAATCCCTCAAAGGATCTGATTATAGCCTAAAGGCTGATTGCAGATGAACAAAAAAAAATATATATATAGTAGTAGTGGGATGGTGCAATAAAGTGTTAAATAAATAAATGATGTTAAATGAATGAGAATACAAAACCACAACCATAAGATATGTACACATTACTTGTTGAGCCTTCTGACGGCACCCTTGAGGAAAGTGAAGTCAGGCCTCTCGACTGGGTCCTCGGCCCAGCAGCGCCGCATCAGCTCAGTCGCGTCGTCCACCTCGCAGGAGCGGTGGTACGACGTGTTCGGCCGAATGCCACTGGCGATCACTGTCTCTATTATATCTAGAGGAAGAAAAAAAGAAACATTTCATCGACGACCACAGTGGCACAGCGGGCGAGAGTCCGCCTGCGACGCAAAAGGTTGCGGGTTCGATTCCCCCCTCGGAACAAATTTGTGTAACGCAGAAATTTGTTCCGTTGGTCTGGGTGTTTATGTATAATACAAAAATATCTATCTATGTACGTATATAACACTGACGACATTGTTAGGATCGCGGGTAGTCGGTGGATGGATAGGGCTCAAAATCCTTCTTCCTGGAAACGGATAGGGGAGGCCTATGTCCAGCAGTGGACTTCTGTAGGCTGGTGATGATGATGATGAAGTATATAATGTATTATATATATCAGTCATCTAGTACCCATAGCACAAGCTTTGAGTAGCTTACTTTGGGGCTAGATGGTGCTGTGTGGATTGTCCAGCATTATTAATATTTTATCATTTTAATATTTTTCATTTTCATGTTGGTGTGGCCGCCACATGAGCGAGAGAGACCAGTGACAGGAAAAAGACAATGATTTAATTTAAATTTGTATCTCTCAATGCAGATATTTTTTCAGGCGACAATCTAAAAAAGGTTCTTTAATTTATTGATTCTGCTCAAAGTGACTCCTTTGTGAAGAAATTGAATTGCAACCGAGAATTCCATCACTATCCCAAGAGCATTGAGTGAAGAGAAAATGAAAGTTAGCAAAAATTGGCGCCTCTTTTAATTTTACCAAAAAAAGCAGAGTATCTTTTCACTAAACAACAAAATCACGGGGAGTGTCACCTAAGGGATGCAGATATATTCAAAAACTATTTGCGCCCCGCGGTTTCACCCGCGAAGATAAATCCCGGTATTCCCACAGGATAATAAGTAGCCTTTGTGCTATTCCAGACTATAATCTATCTTTCTGACAAGTTTCATCCTGATCCGTTCAGCCGTTCCGGCGTAAAAAAGTAACAAACATCCATCCATCCATCCATACATACAAACTTTCGCGTTTATAATATTTATAGTAGGATAGTTATGAATAGTAGTTTAACCTTTGGGTGGCATCTCGACTCCTGGGCCCAGCCAGAACGCACCCTGCCGGTTTACGATCTCATGCATTATGATCCCGAAGGAATACACATCCCCTTTCTGAGTCCCGTCAGCAGGCGGTTCCGACATGCGGAGCAATTCCGGTGACGTCCAAAGTTGACCTAAGAAAAAAACCCACAAATTAAAGTTTTCAAAAGGTTTTGCTGTTTTACAGCATGTTGTATAGTTTGTTAGCTAGAACTTAAAATAGAAAAAAAATATGCAAAAAGAATGTACCCCTGGTGGGACTCGAACCCACAATCCCCGGCTTAGGAGGCCGATGCCTTATCCATTAGGCCACAGGGGCTGGTGAATATGTAGTCGAAATTAGCGAAAGGTATGCAAAGCGTTTTTGTCATATTTTTTCCATGCTATAGTGGAATAAGATTATTATTATTATCCTTTTCAAATCTAAGCATTGTTTATCAGAGACAGAACAATATTTTAAAAAGCCGGTTCTTCAAAGCTGATAAATAAACCTTTATGATTTATTTATACCATCACTTTCCGAAACCCGTAAAAGCTATCATCCAAAAGTGATGAACGGCAAATGAAAAACAGTATCTCAAAAGGTGTTTATTTTTACGATTCCTGAATAAACACGGCATAAATCTAACGAAATAAATACAAATAAAATTCCGAGCGAGCAGCATAACAGTTTTGGAACGTTTCATAGCTCGGACACAAGAACAACTCTTCAGAGCTTTTTTTTTTTTTTATACAACTAGCTGATGGAACAAGCAGATGGCCCACCTGATTTTAAGTGGTAACCATCACCTATAAACAAAACATTGCCCCGTAGGTCACGCATAATAGGAACGTGCCCTACGATGCACTGCCCTGCGTCCATCAACTTGAGGCATACAGATGTTAAGCCTCATGTGCCTGTAATTACACCGGCGACCACAATCTTCAAACCGAAACACAGCGTTGCTGCTTGGCGGCAGAAAAAGTCGTGGTGGTAGTAGCTTGTTTACGTCAAAACATGATTAATTTTGCGGTGATAAGAAATAGAGACCTTTTAGTCTAAAAATGCAAGCCCCTCCACTGTCTTCACCCTCGCAAGCAAAAAAGGTGTATAGATGCAATACATGCTACCAAGCAATTCAGTTAATCGTGAAAGTGACACTTTCATGTCCGGCTGGCTTCGGGCTGAATAACGAATGAAATTATCATAGGTGCCATGTATTACATCTCTACACCTGATTTGCTTGTGAGGGTGAAGACAGTGGAGCAATTTTTTAGACTGAAAGATCTATACCCTACGTGTCGTGCATTACATAACTTGAGACTTGAGACACTTGCGGGGTAGAAGGTTTTCTAAACCGATCGATTAGGGGCGGGTTTTGACTCTCACGAAGATTACTTCGTGGCACATTAGTGCCCGTCAAATAAATATATTCGTTCTCTACTTAAACTTTGCACTCCATACTATTTTCTGGCCAAAAATTTGTGCACTGAAAAATGTGGCCGAATATTTTGATTTGAAAATTTGTACCCCTGACCTTTGACATCCTTAAGAATCTTAAGTAGTCCCCGTGCCTGGGGATCAAAGTCGTATTGCTATCGGTTCTGACTCTATGGAGGCCTGATGGCGCCCTCTAAAGTGTTGGCCACTTTTAGAATTCTTCAATATCCATGTCAGCTCTTATTTTAATTAAATGACATTGCACTTTGAATCATCAAACCATCAAAGAGCACTCTGATTTAAAAATATGAATTATAAATAGAAAAAAAATATTCTTTCACGACTTGATCCGGGAAAAATATCACTTCACATATCTGGTAGGTAGGCGGGTAGGCAGAAGTATGTCCAAATATTACACAAAACATTAGGCGTACCAAATTTTACAGTTGATATTCCACACATGACAGATTGCAAGCCCATCGCTGCCGCTAAAATACTATCCGATTTCTTCACGATGTTTTCCAACACCGATTAAGAGTGCTAGCGAAAATAACGAGGAAAAACCCTTTAGCTTGTTATAAAGTAAGGCTGTTTCATATTGTTTTTAAAAGTAAAGAAGTTTCCAAGTCAATTACGAAGTGAAAACAAAATTAAAAGTTCCTGAGTGAACGCGCGTAGTAACATAATTTACCGAAGATTTTCTGTTTGTGCTCTGTTTTATTGCGTGTCATAATAATCTAATTTGTGTATTGTGAAACTGTTGCGAAAGTACTAACTGAAATTAAGGATGTTTTGAAACAACTCCCGAAGTAAATGTAGATTAGGTTTGATTCAGAGAAACCGTTGATGAATGTAAATAGATAGAATAATTATTTGTGTTTTGGAATCAAAGTAATAAAAGGCTTGGTTAGAATTAAAAAGATTAAAAATGCAAATAAAAATGGTACCAATATATAGGTTTTAAGTGTAGTAGAGCTCTTTGTGAAGGGCTCGTCCGGGGAAGTACTACTATAATATACCACGGCTTTTTCTGCCGCCAAGCAGGGTTGCTGTGTTGCGGTTTGAAGAGGTCACCGGTGTAATTACAGGCACAATATGAGGCTCAACTTATGTATGCCTCAATTTGATGGACGCAGGGCAGTGCATCGTAGGGCAGCTCCTATCGCGCGTGACTTACGAGGCAATGCTTTGTTTTAAGTGATGGTTACCACTTAACACCAGGTGTACTTTCTGCTTGTTCCATCAGCGAGGCGTATAAAAAAGGGTACTGTAAAAATTGAATAAACTGCTGGTGAAATAACTCACGTGTCCAGTAACTATGAGCTCTCGAGTCCTTTTCCGAGGTCCTTAACGCATGAAGTCCAAAATCCGTTATCTTCAGTACAAATCTTGAGTCCACGACGCAGTTGCTGGACTTGAGATATCCGTGAGACCTGATATCCGTGCCATGAAGGTAGTGCATTCCCTGTACGATAAGTACTCTATTAGAACTCTCGCATAAATAATTATAAGCGGATTAATTAATTAATCCACTTATAATCAAATTTAAATACAGATTTCAGTACAGACTCATAATATAAAGAGGGATTGTGAATAAATGAATAAAATACAAACCTACACAAAAATATAATCAAAAACATATATAAAGGTCACAATAACGCTCTGAAACAAAGACGTAGAATAGACTGGTACTAAAATCAGTATGCTTTTTATTCCTATCGATGTAGGATGAAATCCATTGGCGGCTCCATTGACACCAATTATTTTCATCGGTCTAACAATCAGCCATCAACCCCAATAGATGTGTTGCTGGAAATAAAGATACCCTACTGATTCCAGAAAGCCGCTGTGAAGTAATAGCTCTAAAAAGTCCATAGCTGGATCTTTGTCATAGATTTTTGGTATTAACAATGAGTTTCATCATCCATTGGGTGCCGATTTTCATCCATTGACACAACGCTGTGATTGCAAAAAAAATCACCAAAGTTTCGATCTCCTACCCGTTTCGAGGTCGAGCAGATTACGCATCAGATGTTCCGATTGAAAATAAAGGACAATTTCGTAAAAACCCTTTCTCTGAATACAATTCCAAGATCACAATGTTGAAACCTATTCCGTTCGTATCGGTTTCCCGTCAGCTGTGACAAGATATGCTATTGATATTCTTGGAAATATATGCAAACCATAGGTTATAGCTTTCGGTATTTTATTGAAGCGATAAACTTTGAGCTAACCGAAGGTGAGTTTGGATAGAATTATAGTTCAACCGATTCCAAGTTAAAGAGGTTATAAATTTCACTTGCGTAATCTTTTAATCATACCGAATTTATTGAAACTTATGAAGAAGGAGTCCTCTTATTTGATTTTGACAATAATTTAATTTAGAATGACCGTAAACATTACATTTTGTTTGTTTTTTTTGTTTTATTTATATTTGGAGAATATTAAATCAAAATTCATTACAACCTTTCTGTCCTTATCCAACGCCAATTTTTCTATTTTAAAATGGACTCAAATGGAGTTGGTCAGCAAGACATACCTAGTAATGTTAGATGAAAAAGAACGAAAGAAAAATAGTGGCCAAAAACCGTCTAGTTTAAGAAGCCTGAGATGTCCAGCAGTGGTTAAAGACATTGTCTTTTTTTTATACAACTAGCTGATGTAACAAGTAGATGGCCCCCCTGATGGTAAGTGGTAACCGTAACCTATAAACAAAACATTGCTCCGTAGGTCACGCACAATAGGAACGTGCCCTACGATGCACTGCCCTGCGTCCATCAACTTGAGGCATACGCGGATGTTAAGCCTCATGTGCCTGTAATTACACCGGCGACCACACTTTTCAAACCGAAACACAGCGTTGCTGCTTGGCGGCAGAAAAAGGCGTGGTGGTAGTCCTTCCCCGGACGAGCCCTTCACAAAGAGCTCTACTACTCTTATAAATTATATTGTCTACTAAGCAATGGACCATAAATAGGTTAGACTGGCACAAGATCGTGGTAGAAGGCAACAACCAACTACGCCTAACACCCAACAGTGTGTGGAGATGGGCGGTGGATGATGATTGTGAATATTTTCAACCACCATGAAAACATTTGAGCCCCACGAAACACGAAATTATGTTTGTTAAATAGATTGTTGACACAACCCACATCGTTTCCCATTTCATTCCAGAGTTTATATGTCTCTCTAAATGTTTATTTATAATTAATACTATGATATTTTTTACCTTTGATATTTTACTTCCTTTTTGATTTACGTTATGGCCTGGGAAAAGATTTTAAATAGATTTTATAGTAGCCCTTTGTGAAGGGCTCGACCGGGGAAGTATAGGTCGCGTCACGTAAAAAGAACGCTCGAAGAAGGGGGAGAGGGGTGTGATGGCGCGAGTGTATTGTATGCGCAAGCACATCCCCTCCCCTATTTTCCAGCGTTCTTTTTAAATGACGTTACCTCTACAGATGCTGTGTTTTGGTTTAAAGAGTAAAGACTTTTTTTATCCGTTGGATGTTTTACACGGCAGTTAGTGATCTCAGCATTAAAGTAAATTAAGAACAGAGATCATTTTAGAAATAAAGACGACAAGGTGAATATCGAATGAAATATGACAAAGTCAAAGGGCATAATAGTTTTATTTTATTGAAATTCAGTTTAGTTTAATATTGGTGTCAATTCTGTAGTTTTCCTAATTTATCCTAATTTGATAGTACTAAAAATATTGCCGTCCCTCTCTAAAAAAACGAAACGACAAGGATGGCTAAAATTTTAGAGCTGTCAGATTAAGTTAGTTTAGGATAATGCAACAACAGAATCGACACCATTATCTCAGATGACGCCCTAAACAAAGCAAAACCGCATAGTTGATATAATAATAATACAAGTACTTTAGTTTGTATGTAAATACCTACAAGCTTATAATTTTATTAATACCCAGGCAGAGAACTACCATCTACTCGTAGGTTCATCAAACAATTGTTTATTTTTGGTAAGGATCGAACCCATGGCTTACAGCGCAGACGGCAGAGCTACTACCAACTGGGCTTTGAGAGCTGGGTACCTACCCAGCCACCTAACCACGCTAGCAGAAACACGAGCCAAAGCGAATTTACGCAATAAAACCTCTATGCTCATACACTAGGACGTAAGTAATCAGGTAGCTAACTACAGTTCTATAGCACCCAATAGTATAGTTCTACCGGCCGGGAAAAGAAATACTTCCTAGGAGATATAGGTCAAGATGAAAGTCGCTTAAAACCAATTAATTTCAGGTTGAATAGCTTTGTACAGAAACTTCTATTTAGAAATACAATTACAGACCATACTTTTTGAAACTATTAAGGTTATGAACATAAATTTCATTTGAAACGGGATATTTACCATGCAACTGTGCCGAAATATCGGCAAACAATCAAACTCACAAATCAACGACATCAGAGGCGCAGCGGGTGAGAGTCCGCCTGCGACGCAGAGGTTGCGGGTTCGATTCCTGCCTCGGAACAAATTTGTGAAAGATCTGCAGATATTAATTTGTCCAGTTGGTCTGGGCGTTTTCTATGTATAAAAATATCTATCTATGTTAGTCAACGTATTAAATATATCAGCTTACTTTCAGGCTAAATAAATAAAATAAATAAATAATGCTGGACAATCCACACAGCACTATCTAGCCCCAAAGTAAGCTATTCAAAGCTTGTGTTATGGGTACTAGATAGGCTAGATTGTGTTGTGTGGATTGTCGAGCATTATTTATTTTAATTTAATCATGCGGTAAATATCCCGTTATAAATGAAAGTTACAATTACAGACCGTTTAAACGGAAGTCTGTTCTCTCGATTTTGCAGTGATCATTAAACTGAAGATGATGATACACTCGTAGCAAACCGTATGAGTAAAGCATGCATGTTAGATCTGTTAGAATGTGATCTGTATGAATGTTGTATAAAAAAAAAATGTTAAAATCATAATTGTGTTTATCTACTCTCATGTCATAAAATTCGAATTATAAACGTCAAAACGAATTCATATTGATATACTTTATAAATAAAGTAATTTTATAACTTTATAAATAACTTTATACGTAACTTTATAAATAAATACCGTAACCAAATTAAAAAAATTTATTATGATACAGCTCCTCATACAAAGATAGTTGTATAAAATAACCAAAGCCAAAGAGTTTGATAGTCTGTGGCGACGACGCGGCGCGGCGCGGCGGCGGCGCGGCGCAGCGCGCGCATGCGCTGTTATACGGTTGGTTTGGCGCCAATTGATACGTTTTGTTTCAGTCAACTGGATTTCTTACTAACTTTGATATTTTATTTATTAGGTTCAACACTAATGTATGAGAGTAGATAAAGTAGCGTATGAAACTGCACATAACTAGGTATTAAAACTCTTGTGGGATACTATTAACTCGAGTTTTAGTACCCCTCATTATGCAACAGTTTCATAAACTACTATTATTTCTCGTAGGCTTCCATTTTAAGAAAAAAGATTTCGAGTCTCGACGTCAACGACGACAATATCTTCGATGGGTGGTTGCCATATAATAACTTAAATTCTTCAATGACTGTTTAGTTTATATTATGGCCCATTTCCATGTGCCAACTTTCTAGTTCTAAAAGCTGTCATTTGTTTTTCTGCATGTCATTTGTTCTCTATCAATGTTAAAGAGTAGTAGAGCTATTTGTGAAGGGCTCATCCGGGAAAGCACTACCCACGCCTTTTTCTGCCGCCAAGCAGCGTTACTGTATTTCGGTTTGAAGCCAGTGTAATTACAGGTATATGAGGCTTAAAATCTCTATGCCTCAAGTTGATGGACGCAGGGCAGGGCATTGTAGGGCACGTTCCTATCGTGCGTGCCTTACGAGGCAATGCTTTGTTACCGATGATGGTTACCATTTAACATCAGGAGGGCCATATGCTTGTTCCATCAGCTAGTTGTATAAAAAAACGTAGTGGAACTCCCGTCGTAAGTCTTCTCAATAGCCGTAGTTATAAAGTAAACTAACCTTCACAATATCATGCATCAAGCTGACTTTGAACATCCAGTCCAGTTTAATGGACTCGTTCTCCAAAATGTCCTGAAGTGACCCCTTCGGACAGTATTCCGTCAGTAAGCAGCAATGAGGAGGATCCACGCACGCTCCGTAGAATCTTTGAATAAATAGATTATTGTACATTTTCGTGCCACACCAGGCAGGAATACACTCAAGTTAATGGACACAGAGTAGTTCATCGTAGCAATAATTATTGATAAAAAAATTCATAGCTAATGTTGACCACTTCAGATGGGCTGTCAGCTCGATTTTTTTTATTGTTTGATAGCTAAGCGTTTGACTGCAATCTCACCTGATGGAAAATGAAGATGCAGTCTAAGGTGGATCACGATTATCCACTTATTCACTCTTAAAAAAAATACTTTAGTTATAACCAAAATCCAAACGTAAAATAATATAAATATATAAAAAAGATACAAAATATTAAAAAACCAACAGCCAAAAATACTGACGATGGTAAAGAGTTCCACGCCATGGCAGTTTGCACAAGAAAAGTGGAAGCAAAGCGCTACAATAGCAAGTGACTTATAACACAAATAAACAGAACACACAAAGTAAAGCGGGTTCATCAAACAATCGCCAGTCTTATCGAAGGTACCGATCTCTACTTGACAACAACAACCAGCCGAGATGGCTGTCCATACTTTATTGTTAGAATAGCTGAGTGAATAGAGTACGAGTGAAAACATATGAACCGTCTACACCAACCTTGCAAGATGATCATGCTCTATATCCTTCATTTTCTTCAGCTCCAGAAGCAATGGCCTCGTCAGATCGATGCGTTGTTTGTCCACCAACTTGATGGCAACACGGCAGCCTTTGTAAAAGCCGCATGGAGTGTACACTTGGCGATCACCGGCCAGGGATGTTGCTTCGTCGGAAAAAGTCGTCTGAAAGTTTATGAGCTGTTAGTTTTGAATATTAAATACTAGTGGCTCTGTGAGCTGGTAGACCTCGCGAGTACACTAAAAGTGAGCAATTCACTGGCTTAGCGGTAGGTAGATATAATTTTTCCGATTTTTGATTCTTTTGATTTTATTGATTTTTATTGTTTTTTTTAATCATATTGTGTAGAATGAGGTCCTTAGTGTTTCTCTCAAATTTGATTGAAACCCGTCGATTTTTTGATGAGCTATCCCGTTCATCATGCTCTTTAGCATGATGAACGTGATCATGATGATCCTCATCTGATCTTCACCAAACTTTTATGAGACCAACTTATAGTTACTACCTTTCAAATAAAAAAAGAACAATCGAAATCGGATCTCCTTTGGTGGAGATATTTAGTATATAAAATAGCCCCCTTTTTTGCCCCTTTTTGGGGGAAGTACCCCTCCAATCAAAAATTCCCGACGACAAAAAAAAATCTAATAAGTCATATAACCTGTGTACCAAGTTTCGTCCAGATCGGTTGAAAAATGCGACCTGTAGAGGAGAACAGACAGACATCCGGACAAACGCATTTTTGGCCAATGTGGAAACTGAGACGCTTCGCTCGCTTCGCTCGCTCGGTCAATAAATTCCTTGATTAAAGCCCTTATTCTAATTCCCTGCCATTTTTCTTTCTTTCTTTTTTGTCTATAGACAATCTTGCCAGTGTCATGTGAATGAGAGATTACCTAGTTTCTAGTCAGGTCAGTCCAAAGTGAGGTCCAAAGTCGAGTCAGTCAATTGTTTTGAAGAAAATGGTGACCGGTCATGTGGCGGTTTCTTTAAAACATTTTCGGTCAAATCACGATATCACATTACACTTTCATTCCAAATGTCCACTTTGTGCTAAGACCACAAGTAATGTTGATTAAAATACCACCAAAATTACACAACACAATCAAATTAACACTAGAAAAACAATTAAAATGAAAATGCTATGTTGCTTCGCTAAATAACAGAAAACCAAAGGACGTAGAGGAAAAGGACATACCTTAGCTAATAAAAATAAACAAGCCTACCAATAACTATGAATACCTAGAATGTGATAAAACCCATTGTGCGAAGGGTCGGTGAATGAGACCCACGTTTCCGTAACCCACGCTTTCAGAATAAATTTTGTGGTACTAAATCACTGGAGATTCTGTTAGACAAAACTACTTTTCTGTATCTTAGTGCCAAGATTTCTGCTTACCTTTAAATGCGTTATTATTCACTAAAGAACCTTTACTGAAAGAGCCATGCATGTTTTATTAAATTTAGTATGCAAAAAAGTTTTTCAACAAAAAACTGAAGTATTACCTTATAAGATTTATGTTTAAGTGTTTTAATGTTTTCTAACACAAAAACTGCTCATCAGAGGGTAAATGTGATTTGAAAAAAGAACATGAAATAAAATCTGCGTGACAAAATCCCTATTAATATTTTAAAAATAGAACTGCCCACCAGCGCTGCGAAAATAAATTTGCGGGAAACCAGAACGCAATTGGGACAAAAATTTATCTAACTACGAAAACACTATTATTGTGTTCCTTTTTTGAAAATAATTACTATTCTTTATGATTGCTATCCAAAGAGGTATACTAACGTTGCACTTGCAGTATCCAAAGAGTATGTAAGCTTTATTTACTTTATCGTTCAGCTTTTTTTAAACTCGTTCTATTTTCAAATTCTCTTTTTCAAATTGCTTCTACTTAGCAGTCAGTTTACTATGACTTATCTTTATTTCGGAGCTTGTTTGAAAAAAAAACAAATTTCTGTTTCTCACAGTTTTCAGTAAAGAAGATCGAACCCAATACTTACAGCACCGAAGACAGAGCTACTATTAACTAAGCTTTGAGGCAAATCACACATAATTTTAACGTACATCATAATTTTATCATACATATGTTACATTTATAAGTCCGAAATACATACAAGTGCAAAGTAAAGTTTAATTTGTGAAAAACAAAAGCAACAAAGAATTTAAATAAATACCTTAAACATACCATTTTCTACGTAAGTAAAAGGCATTTCTACGTATTCCCAAAAAATAAGGGATAAATGATCCAAAAGAGCGAAATAAGCACAAGATACAATAATAAAATCTATTTGTATTGAAAAGGGACCCGTGTGACTATTGATGTGCTCACAACTTTGAACGCATAGTGTAATTTTTTTAAGGAACACTTAAATTTTGTAAAAAAAACAAAAGGCTTATTACACAAGTCTTCGTAAGTAGAAACAACACAATTGGCCACCAAAGAAACAGGCTCCCAAAGTCAAAGGGCATGTCCATACTGAAATCACATCCTTGTGATCCTTGAGAAAAATTGTTCCTATGATTTTTTCGATTGTTGATTTTGTTTATATTTTTTAAAGCTCTAAAATATCACAACGAGGTTAAATACTATAATCATTTCTTCACGACGGATTAAATCAACCAGAAAAAACATACTTTCCGAGTGAACCACTGTTTTCATTACGGGGGAAATAAAAATTAGGTCGTGAAGCCTGGCGGCTGTAACCTTTTCTAAAGTGGCGTTGAACTAACTCAAAAGCTAGCGTTAATTATGTGCCTTGTTTTGTGTGTAATAAAGAGCATTTTCAACTCAAATAGAATTTTTAAATCGAGTGAAATTCTTATGAATCGACAACCTTCACAGCTCAGTTGGTAGTAGCTCTGCCTGCGCTGTAGGCCGTGGGTTTTTTTCCCCACCGATAACAAACTATATGAATAAGGGAAAATATATATAATAAAAAAAGGATTTATGTTTTAATCAATTATCCAGTTCCCATAATTATTTACAAGCGTTAGCTTAGTTTGGGGCTGGATAGTGCTGTGTGGAAAGCCCACCAATATTATTATATATTTAGTTGGTGTTCTGTGAATCGTTTCCCTTCTGTTTTGTTTCCCGTAGTTATATAAACAACCTCTGAGAAGCGGAAGGTACAAGAATAATAAAGGTTAATAAAAGGTATTATTCGCCTACTTTGGGACAGTTACCTATAATTTGGGCGGAAATAGTTTCGGTACTCTTATTACAGTTTTCAGGATAACAGTAATCTATGTTGTTGTATAAATTGGCAAAGCATCAGTCTCCTTTGCTTTTCTCAAATCATTGTTCAAAGACTTACCCCAGTGCTGTACCTTCTTGCAAGAGAGTGTAAGCTTCCTCTAAGTCTACCACCTGGCTGCAAAACGTCAGTCCAGCTGACACGCCACGTCATCATTGCTATTTCAGCTTCTAGTTTGTAGTGCCTGTTAAAACACATTAGCATTGAATATAAAAACAGAAAAGCCGTATTGGCCACTTAAGGGTCCGGTGACAGCGGCTCGCAATTTCGAGGTGCGATTGGCTATTATTTCATTTTATTTCATTTCGGGGAGGTTGTTTGAAATAATAACTCTAAAGAAACACGCATAAATACTGTTCGAACACAAATAATACAATAATATAAGGGACATGTGCTTGAGTCGGAAATCATTTTGGTATTAGGTAAACGTAAGACCAAACATACTAATACCAAAATGATTTCTGATTCGGGCATGTTTCCCTTATATTATTGTATTATTTGTGTTCGAACAGTATTTATGCGTGTTTCTTTAGAGTTATTTTTTCAAACAACCTCCCCGAAATGAAATAAAATTAAATAATAGCCAATCGCACTTCGAAATTGCGAGCCGCTGTCACCGGAGCCTTAAAGCTCTACTCAACAGGCGCGTTCTGCGATTCTGCCGTACAAGTACCGTTCTTATCGATCGCTTATTTGACATTTAGAATCGTCAAAAGTTCGCTAGAAATGGTTTCATCGATGGATAAAACCAGTTTTAACGAATTTTGACGATTCTAAGTGTCAAATTAAGCGATCGATAAGAACGGTACTTGCACTGCTGTGTCGTTTGATTGCGTTTAACATTACTTTTTAGGTGACATTTACGTTTCACATTGAAATGGGATGAAATATTTCATTTGCGAGTTCTTATCATTGCGTGTTACAACAATAATAGGACATTCTGTATCCATTTCTCTTCTGCATCCAGGTAATCACCGCGGATGCTTGAGCATTGCTGCCACCAACCCAAGGTCCTTCTCCGCTATTTTAAGGAGTTGTGCTGGCTGGGGTGAGGTTAGCAGGGGGATAATGCACAATACACCCCATTGCGGGACGTCCGTGCAGATCATATTCCCCCACCACGAATTAGAATTAGAATAGGCCATTCCAATCGCGCGTCTGGACACGCGTTTATATCTGGCCTGTGGGCGAGAGGCTTTATCGTATACTAGTTGCGCCCCGCGGTTTCACCCGCGCAGTTTTAGGTGCCGGTATTCCCACGGGACAAAAATCCAGACTATAATCTATCTCTTTGCCAAGTTTCATCCAGATCCGTTCAGCTGTTCCGGCGTGAAAGAGTAACAAACATCCATCCATCCATCCATACTTACAAACTTTCGCGTTTATAATAGTAGTAGGATTATGTGGTTTAAATGCATTCTTACCTGTATATGAAGACGGATAGCACAGCCAATACCACGACCACTGAACTTAGAATAATACTGAGTATCGCGTACACGGGTAAGGCTGCAACAAAAAAATATGATTTATTTCCTTCTTCTTCTTGTCTTGTCACTAGTTTTTCAGAAACAGTGAGGTGAAAGAATTGTAAGTGCCTCAAAACGCAGTGCACGAACGGAGGCTGTTTTTTACTCTTTTTTTAAGATAAATTCTTAAGTTCTCGAAAGGCTTTTTGTGGCACTTAAAATCCTTTCATCACACTGTTTCTAAAGAACTAGTGACGATTATGCTTTCGAACATTTTATGTTTTACGACAAGCCGGTTTCGTCACGATGTTTTCCTTCACCGGGGTGTAACCCAACCTTCTAATCGCCTCTTCGAAATATATAAACTGAAGTCAATTCGAGCAAAACAAATACCTTTCAGGTAAAACTATCTGCAAGCGAAGCCCTTTAAATATTTTAAAGAACAAAGCTAATAAAAACAAACGCTCCTTAACGGAGGTAATTTCATGCTAGGCAAACTGAGCGGTAAAACCTTTCAGGATGTAATAGAATTCGTATAATAAAATCAGCCAGATATCGATCAAATATGAGATCCTGTTAGTTGTGACTGATTTCTGTGACACAAGGTAAATATCACCAGGCTAATCACGAATAAGTTTGAGCGATATTCGAAAACTAGTTGCGCCGCGAGGTTTCACTCGCGCAGATTGAAATCTCGGTATTTCCACGGGATAAAAAGTAGTCTATGTGCTATTCCAGACTATAATCTATCTCTCTGCCAAATTTCATCCAGATCCGTTGAGCCGTTCCGGCGTGAAAGAGTAACAACATCCATCCATCCATACTTATAAACTTTCGCGTTTATAATAGTAGTAGGATGAAAATCTTCCAAAAATAATGTTCACCATTTTGATTTCCCTAATGGTATTTTGAATACATCGATGAGAGCACTGAAAGCCATTTAACTGGTTTTATTACACTTTATGGCCCGTTAACGACAGAATGCCAATCACTTAGCGTGCCTACTTGTATTTCTATAGCGAAACCGATTTAGACCATCCGTGTCATTGTACAGCCGGCTACACATAAGTACGTCTATTCCGAATTTTTACAACGTGCTACTTGCACAAACCGATACAGAGGATCTCCTCGCAAAACGAAAGAAATCGTTCGAAATGTGTCACGCCCCAATGCACAGCCCGTGTTTGTACCCGTGCTCGGAAAATAGAGCATTAGATTTTACAGAATAGAGTTTTCTGCAAAATACCTGTTGTTATTATAGAAAAATAAAAAAAAATCTTAAACTTAGGCCCTTTTTCATATTCCCTGCTATTTCGGGCATTATAGAATACTTGTCTTGTCAGTGTCACTTTCATGCAGACTCATCTGTCAGTCTGCCAGTCTAGCTACTGGAGTATTCAGCGACCAATATGAATAAGTTATATTTAGATTCGTTTCCTGTCATCTAACGAAGCAATATAGCATTTTCATTTTAAGTGTTTTTTTAGTGTTATTTTGAGTTGTGTTGTGTAATTTTGGTGGTATTTTAACCAACATTACTTGTGGTCTTAGCACAAAGTGGCATTTGGAATGAAAGTGTATTATGTGATATCGTGATTTGACCGAAAATGTTTCAAATGTTTTGAAGAAACCGCCACCATTTTCATCAAAACAATTGACTGACTCGACTTTGGACTGACGTGACTAGAAACATACACAAAGAGTAAAATCTCTGAATCACTTGACATTGGCAAGATTGTCTATGACAGGAGCCATAAAAAGAAGAAAGAAGAAGTTATATTTATATTTTTGTTGTAGGGCTGCAAAGTGAGTTAATAAATCAGTCGGTATGTTATTATCTTTTTTTTTATGAACCACTGTAAGATAATACATTAAGATAAGCACAACTTACCGGTTAGTATCGGATATCTGATGTTCCACCAATTTACTTACAAAAACCAAAAAAAAAACTACATTGTGTCGTTTTTCGTGTCGTGTATCCCAATAAGCATCACAGTAGTGTAAAGTGTCGCAAAGCGTTGTTTTCTTAACCCAAGAGGATCCACTTAAGGAGAGTGCTGTTTACATTTCCAACACCTCTAAGGGTATTTCTTTTAATTAAACCTTCGAGTTGGGGCTTAGTGATGCGACCTTTACTTGCTTTGTAAATCTCCTAAGTTTTAGAAATAAGATTACTGTTGGTAGCTGGCACACGCAATTTTTTTTAAACTTTATTTTACTTTCTTGATTAATTTTAAATTAAATAAAGAATTACTTATATTCGGCTGTTTTCATAAAAATAATAGGTTTTTTTATTGCAAAAACAGTTTAGATTAAAAATAATGCAAGTGTATATTAATATTGGAAGAAAAAGTAGCCATTTTTATTCAACTTTCTCATGCACTGAACCAGAAAGGTTAATTAATATCTAGGTTTTCAATCGAAAACGGCAGAACACAGCCTTGGTTACTAAAAAAAAGATATGCAATTGCAAACATTAGTCCTGCCCAGGAAATAGAACTCTAATCAATATAATCGTCGTTATCCCATATGGTGTCTAGATACCAGGGCTAGCATGGGCCGGGGACAAATTGTCTCCGGGAAAGGATAAATACCATTTCCCCGTTGTCAGTTTTATCCACCCTCCGAGCATGGCCTCGCCTGTGGAAAGCTTTATCCACGGGGAATAGCAAGGGGAATAGCGTTTTGACGGTTCTCTACGTCTGTGTTGCCATTACTAGAAAATAAACAATACTGACGAGATATTGACGCATCAACCTTCAATATTTTGATCAGTATATTAAATCTATGGTAATAGTTCGTTCTTTTTGCGACTATTTGCGGTCTGTTGCGGTGCGGATTATACGAAGACGAAGAAAAAAGGTGCAGCCATGAGCGGGAAAAAATAAGTTTATTTCTTGTTTATTCAATATTTATTTACTAAGGAAATTACAATTACAATTACCGCAGCATAGCCCTCTACGAACCAACATAAATGCTCACATAACTTGTTTTTAGTCCAATTTCTCTATCTTATCTCTTGTTATTGTTATAATTTACTGGAAAAATTATGGTGCTGTGCAACGCAGTTGCTCTGCCTTTGTAGGTACTCCGGCGTCACTGAAGACCACGTTGTAGTAGTGCACAAAACACTATTACAGCTTAGAGCTGAGTGACGACCGATTTTGTTGTCCTAGCCAATATTGTTCTATGTTTTTGTGACACAAAATAAACGTTTTTTGATTTAATTTGAATCAATAATTTAGATTTTTTTCTGTAGATTGAGAAGCAACAAGACGCAAATAAGAGTGTTGGTAGACTTCATGTCTACCTTACTTAGAGGAGAATTACTTTTATACCCACCTTCGAGATAGATGATAGTTATTCCCTGTCAAATGTCAATCGAAGAGTATTTTATCCACTCTTTCCCTAGTCCATGCTATGAAGCGGGAGTAGCAGGATATAATGTCCACGAAAAACGTCAAGTGGAAACATTTTATCCCTTTTCCCTGTTGCCATGCTATGTAAGGTGGAGAAGAGAATTATTTCCACCGACAAGTAGATAAAAACGGTGGAAAGACAATTTGTCCCCGGCCCATGCTAGCCCTACTGCAGGGCTAGCATGGGCCGGGGACAAATTGTCTCCGGGAAAGGATAAATACCATTTCCCCGTTGTCAGTTTTATCCACCCTCCGAGCATGGCCTCGCCTGTGGAAAGCTTTATCCACGGGGAATAGCAAGGGGAATAGCGTTTTGACGGTTCTCTACGTCTGTGTTGCCATTACTAGAAAATAAACAATACTGACGAGATATTGACGCATCAACCTTCAATATTTTGATCAGTATATTAAATCTATGGTAATAGTTCGTTCTTTTTGCGACTATTTGCGGTCTGTTGCGGTGCGGATTATACGAAGACGAAGAAAAAAGGTGCAGCCATGAGCGGGAAAAAATAAGTTTATTTCTTGTTTATTCAATATTTATTTACTAAGGAAATTACAATTACAATTACCGCAGCATAGCCCTCTACGAACCAACATAAATGCTCACATAACTTGTTTTTAGTCCAATTTCTCTATCTTATCTCTTGTTATTGTTATAATTTACTGGAAAAATTATGGTGCTGTGCAACGCAGTTGCTCTGCCTTTGTAGGTACTCCGGCGTCACTGAAGACCACGTTGTAGTAGTGCACAAAACACTATTACAGCTTAGAGCTGAGTGACGACCGATTTTGTTGTCCTAGCCAATATTGTTCTATGTTTTTGTGACACAAAATAAACGTTTTTTGATTTAATTTGAATCAATAATTTAGATTTTTTTCTGTAGATTGAGAAGCAACAAGACGCAAATAAGAGTGTTGGTAGACTTCATGTCTACCTTACTTAGAGGAGAATTACTTTTATACCCACCTTCGAGATAGATGATAGTTATTCCCTGTCAAATGTCAATCGAAGAGTATTTTATCCACTCTTTCCCTAGTCCATGCTATGAAGCGGGAGTAGCAGGATATAATGTCCACGAAAAACGTCAAGTGGAAACATTTTATCCCTTTTCCCTGTTGCCATGCTATGTAAGGTGGAGAAGAGAATTATTTCCACCGACAAGTAGATAAAAACGGTGGAAAGACAATTTGTCCCCGGCCCATGCTAGCCCTACTGTAGGGCTAGCATGGGCCGGGGACAAATTGTCTCCGGGAAAGGATAAATACCATTTCCCCGTTGTCAGTTTTATCCACCCTCCGAGCATGGCCTCGCCTGTGGAAAGCTTTATCCACGGGGAATAGCGAGGGGAATAGCGTTTTGACGGTTCTCTACGTCTGTGTTGCCATTACTACAAAATAAACAATACTGACGAGATATTGACGCATCAATCTTCAATATTTTGATCAGTATATTAAATTTATGGTAATAGTTCGTTCTTTTTGCGACTATTTGCGGTCTGTTGCGGTGCGGATTATACGAAGACGAAGAAAAAAAGTGCAGCCATGAGCGGGAAAAATAAGTTTAGTTCTTGTTTATTCAATATTTATTTACTAAGGAAATTAAATTTTTTTTTTTTATACAACTAGCTGATGGAACAAGCAGATGGTCCACCTGATGTTAAGTGGTAACCATCACCTATAAACAAAACATTGCCCCGTAGGTCACGCACAATAGGAACGTGCCCTACGATGCACTGCCCTGCGTCCATCAACTTGAGGCATACATATGTTAAGCCTCATGTGCCTGTAATTACACCGGCGACCACACTCTTCAAACCGAAACACAGCGTTGCTGCTTAGCGGCAGAAAAAGGCGTGGTGGTAGTAGGTACTTCCCCGGACGAGCCCTTCACAAAGAGCTCTACTACTCTTATACAATTACAATTACCGCAGCATAGCCCTCTACGAACCAACATAAATGCTCACTTAACTTGTTTTTAGTCCAATTTCTCTATCTTATCTCTTGTTATTGTTATAATTTACTGGATAAATTATGGTGCTGTGCAACGCAGTTGCTCTGCCTTTGTAGGTACTCCGGCGTCACTGAAGACCACGTTGTAGTAGTGCACAAAACACTATTACAGCTTAGAGCTGAGTGACGACCGATTTTGTTGTCCTAGCCAATATTGTTCTATGTTTTTGTGACACAAAATAAACGTTTTTTGATTTAATTTGAATCAATAATTTAGATTTTTTTCTGTAGATTGAGAAGCAACAAGACGCAAATAAGAGTGTTGGTAGACTTCATGTCTACCAACCAACCAGCATTTGGCGAATATGATCGAGACATTTTGTAAGCAAAGGAGAATTACTTTTATACCCACCTTCGAGATAGATGATAGTAATTCCCTGTCAAATGTCAATCGAAGAGTATTTTATCCACTCTTTCCCTAGTCCATGCTATGAAGCGGGAGTAGCAGGATATAATGTCCACGAAAAACGTCAAGTGGAAACATTTTATCCCTTTTCCCTGTTGCCATGCTATGTAAGGTGGAGAAGAGAATTATTTCCACCGACAAGTAGATAAAAACGGTGGAAAGACAATTTGTCCCCGGCCCATGCTAGCCCTGCTGGTGCCATCTCCAATTTAGTACAAAAAAGGGGCATCAGCAAATAGCCCAAACCACGTATTTAAAAATTGTAGTTTTTAAGACTTGTTAGCTTTATTACTTACAGTTGTCAGGGCACAGTGAGCCATCAAAGCCACACTCCGGAGTATCAGGAGGCGGGGTGTCCCTCCCCCCAGCCCAGTGGATCGGTCTGTTCTCTATGAACTGTAATGAGGAGTTCGCAGCCACGTAGGTTGCTACCACCTGTCAAACAGAATTAACGTTATTCATTTGAACTGACCCAGATCATGAAAGAATTTAACAAGAAGATTATTAAAAAATAAAAACACCCGACTGCCCAAACTTTTTATAACAAAACTCTTAATATCTTCTGCGGATGCGGTTTTTTTAAACGATTTGTACGACCTTAGAGAAGGTTTTATGATATATTTTAGTATCACTCATGGCCTAGGTCGCCAAATTGATTTAACGAATTTTGCTTTTTAATTTTGTCTGTAGGGATTTACTTTCAATCAAAAACTAATATATGTATTATTTGAAATCACTTTCTTGATTTTTTGATACCCATATTGCTATGATTGCGAAAAGATTTTTTCATCCCACCATCTCGGCAAGAGTAATTTTGCTCTTCAATATCTGAGTGCAAAAGCCGTTTTTATTCTCTAGAGGATAAAGTAAATTGAATTTAGAACATCGTGTGCACTAAATTTGTGAATTTAAAAAAACATTAAACCTATTTACTGCTACCTCTATGGTGCCGAATATATCATACAACTTTTTTTTAATTTGTTAAAAACTCAGACTCGGAACCTTCTTGGTGTTCTTTTTTCAATTTGCTTTGTACGCGGTTCTTTACGCGGCATTTTTACACGTCATTGTTAAACCTTATATTAAAAACAAGAAACTTGAAAACAAGTGAAAAAACTAAAATGAGTGATTCTAGCGACGAGGAAGTTTGTTTGACGCCAACAGAATTGACTGAAACTGTTAATAATGCGCAAATGAGCTTTCTCCCTCAACAATCACGCGAGAAGTATTTAAAACAGTACGATATGTTCAACACGTGGCGACTAGCAAAAGGAGCCAAAACTTTCTCAGAAAACGTTTTGCTGGCATATTTTATAGAATTATCCGAGAACAAGAAAGCAAGCACTCTATGGAGTACGTATTCGATGCTAAAAGCAACAATAAAGATGAAAAAAGACATACATATCGATACCTATCCTAAATTAGTGGCATTTTTAAAAAGAGCCTCATCTGGTCATCAACCAAAAAAATCGAAGGTTTTCACAGTATCTGATATTGAAAAGTTTCTTAACGAAGCACCCGATTCCGTATATTTGGCGGCAAAAGTAAGTCAGTTGCACATTCAGTATCTACTTAAGTATATTAATCTCAATTAAATAGTATACTTAGTAGATGTTGATAGGCATAATTATGCGTTCATATCAATTTTATTAATTTATCTACTACAATACTCTTTACGTTACAGGTTGTTCTTATTATTGGAATAAACGGAGCATGTCGAACTAATGAACTAACACAACTTAATGTCAAAAACATTGAGAAACATTCAGATGACTTACTATTAATTAATTTACCTAATACAAAGACAAAAAGAGACCGCAACTTCGTCATTCGCAAGGAATACGTAACGATTTTTGAGAAATATCAAGCCTTACGCCCGCCTAACACTCCAATCAATCGATTTTTTCTACAGTATCGCAATGGAAAGTGTGTTAGACAGCCTATGGGTACTAATAAAATTGGCAGTATCCCACGAGAAATAGCAACATTTCTTGAACTTCCAGAACCCCTGTTGTACACGGGTCATTGTTTCCGACGAACTTCAGCCACACTTTTGGCTGATTCCGGAGCTGATCTCCTGTCCCTTAAGCGCCACGGAGGCTGGAAGTCCAATGCAGTTGTAGAGGGATACATAGAGGATTCCATCCAAAATAAGTCTAAAATATGTGAAGGCATCGTAGGAGCCATTACACTGAAAGAGCCTCAATCAGATCCTTGGACTGGCCCTTCTACATCAAAAATAAGCCGTTATGAAACACCTAACCATCTCCCTCTCTCTTCAACATTCACGCCAAGGGAATCCGATGAATCGGTACAACTATTAAGTATGACAGATAGTTTACCGAAAAACAGTACACAAGTGACTAACACCAATATTACAGTACCAAACAAAAATATTACACTCAATTTAAATAACTGTAGCAACGTTACTTTCAAATTTTCTTAATTATACCTTACTATTATTTTGTTATAATTTGAAGATTATTATGTAATACTTACCTGTAAAAATGTAGTAGTTAATACCTAAACTGAAATAAAAGTACCTATCTTGTGATTGTAAACGTTTTTTTTTTTTGCATTTAGTCATTTCCTCGCTGAGGTGGAATGAAAAGTTACGTGTTGCACTCGAGTGCAAAGATTTTTCACCTCGTGCTCTTTTGATTCCCTCGCTAACGCTCAGGATTCTAATTTTGAATCACTCGCTGCGCTCGTGATTAAATTTTAGAATCCTTCGCTTGCTCGGTCATCAAAATTGAGCACGCGGTTAAAAAGCAACTTTGCACTCTTGTATAACAAATAACTATTTTTAATGTGAGAGAATATCGCTCCTGCTTTCCTTTCCACCCAACCTTTCACTTTTTTTTAATTCTAAGGACACTGGGGAAGTTGCGACGAATCTTTTGATACCCGAATCATAACCCTCGGCACTCGGGTAAGAAGTAGATAGCTGTGTATCTTTTCATAGTGTTTTTTTCTAGTAAGTACAATATTCTATGAGTTGGTCAGACAATAGAGAAAATGCCTGTTTTACGACAGCTATCACGTTGATCATCATAGCGGAAGACATAAATTATTTCATAGACTGAGTTATGCTGCCCGCTGTATTATGGTGACCAGAAGGTACACCATAAATTATAAAGAAATGGCACAGAAAAAAAACAAGGGTAGTATATTCGCGTTGTATTAACTCCCAGTATTTCCACGGGAAAAAAGTAGCCTATGAGCTATTTCAGGCTAATAATCCAAATTTCACCCAGATCCGTTCAGCCGTTCTCGCGTTATTGAGTAACAAACATCTAAACTTTTACATTATGATATTAGTGTGATAAATCTATGTGCACTACCTAAGTAAGTTGTTGTAAACGTGTAAAAACTCATAAGTCTCTTAAGGCGTTGACAACACCTAATATGTCTCTCGCTCGCACGATTCGACATTTTGAAAGATATAAAATAAAAATTCCAATTTTGAAAAATCGCAAACAATCATTTTGTATGCAGTCAAATTGCACACAGTTTGGTATAAATTTTATTTTGATCGTTGCAAGTTTTCCTACTCAAAAGTTTGCTTATGTACTAAAACTAGTAAAGCTAACTTTTGAGTATGTAAACTTGTATCTATTAGAATTATTTTTTTACCTAACTGTGCGCAATGTGATTGCACATAAAATGGTTGTTTGTGATTTTTCGAAATTGGGATTCGTGATTTAATATCTGTCAAAATGTCGAATCGTGCAAGCGAGAGGAATGTTAGGTGTTGTCAACGCCTTAAGGTACGGACACGCGTGCTTATTTTCGAGCTAAAGGCATGCTTTTTTCGAGCCTTGCTCAATAAAAGCACATGTCATAGGTCGTGCTATTAAATGAGCGTGCTTATTTGGTCGTACGTCGGTTGATTTTTGAGCATGCTCAAAAGAAGCATGCTTATTTTTGAGCACGTGTGTCAGTACCTTGAGGCATAGCTTTCTTATCGTAAATTCCCTTTCTATTGTTTAACCGTGACGTTAAGCTAGTGTGCAAAACAAATAGGGTTTTATCGGAATAAGGGAAACACGCATATCTGCTATATTAGTCACGTTTAACGTAAATAGGTATAGTGAAACGCATTATTTTTATCTAAAGTTCGTTCAGGCTATGTCACGCTGTTTATATGGTATTTAGGTAATAAGGTATTGTAGATTTAATAATCTTATTAAAAGTTATATAATTCAAACAGATGTAAATAAATAAATATTGGTGGACTTTCCACACAGCACTATCTAGCCCCAAACTAAGCCAAAGCTTGTAATATGGGAACCAGATAGCTTATTTTATTATTGACGACCTCTGTAGCGCAGCGGGCGAGAGCCTGCCTGCGACGCAAGAGGTTGCGGGTTCGATTCCCGCCTTGGAACAAATTTGTTTACGATCTGCAGAAATTTGTTCCGATGGTCTGGGTGTTTTCTATGGATAATAAAAAAATATCTATCTATGTAAGTATATATTGTATTAAATATATCAGTTATCTAGTACCCTTAACACAAGCTTTGAATAGCTTACTTTGAGGCTAGATAGTGCTGTGTGGATTGTCCAGCATTATTTATTTATTTATTATTTATTAATAGGTACATTTTTTGTAAATACATACTTATGATATTAAATAACACCCAGACAGAGAAAAAACATCTATGTTCATCGCACAAATGTTTGCTCGCTGTGGGCTGTATTTTTTTGATCTTTTTGATTTTTTTTGCATCATCGTGTATGATTAATGTAGAATGAGGTCCTTGGTGTTTCTCTCAAATTTGATTGAAAACCATCGATTGTTTGATGAGCTATCCATGCTGAAGATCCTTATCAGATCTTCGCCAAACTTTTATGAGACCAATTTATAGTTACTACCTTTCAAATAAAAAAAGAATAATCGAAATCGGATCTCATTTGGTGGAGATATCCAGTATATCAAATAGCCCCTTTTTGTGTGCATGTCTCCAGCTTCCTCATATTGAAAATGTAATTTCTATAAATGCCAATATTTAAAGCATAATTAGTGCACTCATAGATTTGAATCATAATTTAGCTGCCAAATAAACAACGATGCTATAAGCTTATAATAGTGTGTAAGCTGGAGTAACATGTCTCCAGCTGCCTCAGTCAGTGTGGGCAAACGGCTAATGATAGAGATATATAGTAAACGCAAGGATTTAGTACCTATTTAGTGCACCTGGTACCAAAAATTTCAGGTCTGTAGCTAGGAAACTCTTCGAGTTATAAGACTTCATTAACGTGTAAGCTGGAGTAACGGTACGTGAAAAAGCATATGCTCGTTCTCTGGAATGACTGGAGCTAGCAGGTTGCTTTAAGTCTCCAGATTTAGTACCAAACGAATTAGCGAGGTACCAAATATTTGAAGTGTCTCTGTTCAAAACTCTATGAGTTACAAGCTTTTCCAGCTTTTTTTGTTTGTCCAGCTTGCACATGTTGGATCTCAGCAACCACAATAGGTACAGACTCGGTTGATGTCTCTGAACCGAGCTATGAATTAGTGCACTCGGTACCAAAAATTTGGAATCTCTAGGACAAGCAGTTCTGTTGTAATCAGCAAAATAACATTTTACCGCTAAAAATTCAAAGCATTTCGACGCGACCACAAAAATGATGCGTTGCCGCTCTGAAGGTGATACTACGCGCCAGTCACTGGTTGCGTCTATTTTATTTTTTGTTTTTGTCACATCCGCATGAACATCCGCATTATTGGTGCGATGCGGATGTCCAAATCGATGCGGAAGAAACATACATAGATACAAGAGGTGCGTTTTTACTGGTAGGTAGCCCCTCTTTTTACCTTTTTGGCAGTGTTAAAATAACGGAGTTGTATCTGTATCTACATAGGTACCTACTCAAAGCGCCAGTTCTTTAACACCTACCACAGTACCCATAGGAGAAGTTAAGTAGTGTCGTAATTTTGATAACTTTGATGGCAACACCATTTAATTTCTGTTTTGTTGGCTACCCTGCTAGCGCCTCAGTGGGCGGGGCGACCAATGACGCGTGACGCAAACTGGTTCGTGCTGGCATTTTTCTAGAATCTGCCTACCCGAGGTAACTTTTTACGGAACGTTGGGTGAGCAGCCAGTTGGTGTCTGAAAGTCGTGAAGTTAGGACTTCTTAGGAGAAAAAGTCATAGCCGTATTAAGTACTAAGTACCTCTTCTATGTACAGTTGGTCTCGGAATAAATAAGTATAAAAGTGTTCATCTGCTGCATTTCATTTCATCTCAGAAGTGGGATGAACCAAGGTATGTTAAATTTCACATGCTTATTTTATGATGATTCCACCCACATTATGATATTTTTATTTCGATTAAAAGAATTATTAGATTTGACAAATGTTTAACGGTATGAAACGTTTTGATAGCATGTATTTTTGGTCGAGATTTACTCGAGACTATCCGATCGTGCTAGCTTATACAGTTTAAAGGTACCTGAAATGTTTTTATTTAATTGAATCTTTGTTTGTGCGGTCCAGTCGGGATTGCCCCGAGACTAGCTGGCCGTACTAGCACTATTCAGTTTAGAAAAATTGTCAGTGCCTATGCTTGATTATGATGATGATGAACAATAGAGAGTTGAGTTGAGTATGCATCAGCAAAATTTTTTTTTCTTGTGAATTAAAGTGGGTGAAATCT
This sequence comes from Plemyria rubiginata, assembly GCA_963576535.1. Classification (NCBI taxonomy): domain Eukaryota; kingdom Metazoa; phylum Arthropoda; class Insecta; order Lepidoptera; family Geometridae; genus Plemyria; species Plemyria rubiginata. The sequence goes on from OY754926.1 coordinate 8,177,124, forward strand.
TAAAAATTTTAATATTATCCGATCATTACCTGCACAAACTGGTCTGTATTACACAGAGACTACCCAGTAGTGTTAGCACTTTTAAATTCGTGGATTTACCTGCCCATCGTTTAATTTTTTTATGTGTATTTCAAATTATTCTGCTATTACCAATCTTCCAATTGCAATAGAAATTGGCTTATGTCAAGCACATATTGACGAAACTTGCCATTATGACCTGATGAACTGACGTAAAATTATTAATACATACTGATGATCAAGTTTACCCTCTGATGTTAGTCTGCAGCAAATTTTACTAAGATAATCAATATTTAGAGAATAGGTAGGTACATGCTATCAATCCCACAGTTTGGCTATTTAAAATTCAATTTTCTATCTTTATTATGTAAAAAAAGGCAAAAGTGATTGACTGATGACAACGCACACACCAAACCTCTGGGGCTAGAAACTTAAAATTTCGCACAAGTATTCCTTTTATAAGTTAGGCATCCACTGAGAAAGGTTTTTTTTTCAAAATTCATTCCCAAGGAGGTCAAATAGGAGATAAATGTTTATATGAAACTTTGTATTCCTTCGAAATATTTGCAAGCAAATTCGTATGAATTGAGAACGGTAATAATGATGATGTTTAATATTTCAGCGTTATCTAAAATACAACCCTCATGAGGGTATCTAACATGAAAAACAAAAGTGAGCGGCCCACCGACCTAAGTAGGTTTCAAAGTAAACGTGAGCAAAGCCGCGGGTTCAGCTAGTAAAAATTCAAAACAACTTTGCAGACGGTTCCAATATCCATTTATTTATTTATTTATACTAAGATTCACAGTTATTCTTATTGTTTATTTTAATCTAATTGACGCACACTGCACAGTAACCAAATTGAATCTACATTTTTCCATGGAACAATTTAAATTAAGCATTTACAAACAATATAAAGCAAAGAAAACATGAGATCAGAATATGTACAAGATGCCTAATATACAAAAACCTAAAATAATTCAAAACTAAAAAAAAAAAATCTAGTGAAGTAATAAAAAAGTTGTAAAATAACTTTATGCATTGTGCGCTATTCGGCAATTTATTATTGACATATTATGGGTTATGTATACCTACTTAATCAAAGCTAATGCTATGTATGCAGGTATAGGCTAAGTATGCCAGAGTTTAACAATAAGCGTTAGTAGTGAATTTATCATAAAAGATAATGGGTAATGTATACCTGTTTATACAAAGCTAATGCTATGTAAGCAGGTACAGGCTAAGTATGCCAGAGTTTGACCATGAGCGCTATCAATTAATTAAAAATGGTTTATGTGTACCGGTTTGTTTAAAGTTGAAGTCAAGGTTAGACCTGAGGTTAAAGTTAAACTTAAAGTAAAACGTAAAGTTAAACCAAAAGTTAAGCCAAGAGGTCAACCAAAAGTTAAACTAAAAGTTAAAGCTAAAGTTAAAACTAAAGTTAAACCTAAAGTTAAACCTAAAGTTAAACCTAAAGTTAAACCTAAAGTTAAACCTAAAGTTAAACCTAAAGTTAACCCTAAATTAAACCTAAAGTTAAACCTAAAGTTAAACCTAAAGTTAAACCTAAAGTTAAACCTAAAGTTAAACCTAAAGTTAAACCTAAATTAAACCTAAAGTTAAACCAAAAATCAAATCAAAATTCAAACATATAGTCAAACCTGAAGTCAAACTTAAAGTTAAACCTAAAGTTAAACCTACAGTTAAACCTGAAGTTAAACCTGAAGTTAAACCTGAAGTTAAACCTGAAGTTAAACCTGAAGTTAAACCTGAAGTTAAACCTGAAGTATTATTTTATCTGAAGCCAAACCTGAAGTTAAATTGAAATTAAATCTGAAGTTAAATCTGAAGTTAAATCTGAAGTTAAATCTAAAGTTAAATCTAAAGTGAAACCTAAAGATAAAATAAAAGTTAAATCTGGATGTAAACCTTAAGATAAACCCGAAGTTAAACCGAAATTTAAGCTTAAAGTTGAACCTTAAGTTAAAGTTGAACCTTAAGTTAAAGATGAACCTTAAGTTAAAGTTGAACCTTAAGGTAAAGTAAAACCTAAAGTTAACGATGAACCTAAAGTTAAAGTGAACCTAAAGAAGATGGTAAAGTTAAGGGTAAACTTAATGGTAAAGTTACTGGTAAAGTTACTGGTAAAGTTAATGGTAAAGTTAATGGTAAAGTTAATGGTAAAGTTAATGGTAAAGTTAATGGTAAAGTTAATGGTATAGTTAATGGTATAGTTAATGGTATAGTTAATGGTATAGTTAATGGTATAGTTAATGGTATAGTTAATGGTATAGTTAATGGTATAGTTAATGGTATAGTTAATGGTAAAGTTAATGGTAAAGTTGATGGTAAAGTTGATGTTAAGTTAATAGTAAAGTTTATGGTAAAGTTAATGGTGACGTTGGTAAAATCAAGAGTAAAGTTAAAGATAAAATCAGTCTGAGTCAGGGACAAAGGCAAAGGTGCGGTGTAGGGTACACCCACGAGTCTACATTAGGTTAACTTGCACAGATTAAAATAGCGGATTAGTACTACACATAACTTCAGTTAATTCATATTTAACAATGGAAATCCACAAAGTCACGCCTGGATCAATTAATTATGCTAAAAATAGTTTGTTAGAAAATGAGTTTTTAAATATTTGGGTCCAGTCATTTGTCTCTTGTCTCCTACCAATAATTTTATTTATTACAGTAATATAAAGCAGTAAATTCAAATATATTTCTACTGAAATCATTTCTTATTATTTTTTATGAAACGAATAAAAAGTAAAGTATTTTATTGTATATAATATATTGAACATAGTTTCATGTAACAATTATATGATGATATTTCGGTTAAGTAAACTTTTACATTTAGGTCTTAGCTCAAATTATAAGAACAAGAACAAAAAAATATTTTATTTGTGTACTTGATTATCCAGAATTATAAATATTATAAATACCACCATGTTAAGATCATCATGAAACTGTTACTGTCGAGGTGATGTTTTATGTTTCAGTAAGGACAAGTGATTTCGCTAGATGATTGTACTAGTACCTGCTTGAAGCTCCACTAGAAAGAGTGAAATTGATGGACGAGTTCTACTTCATCCTCATACGATGATGACGAGTCATCGTGCCAAGTTCCTGCATCTATTAATTGGACTAAGTTTAACCTAATGACATTTTTGTTATTACAGTTAATTAATTTATCCTTCTTTTAGGTACATTACGGGAGAACATAGTAAGATTACCCAGTTATTCACAATCATTTATTTCCACTTTACTCAATCATGTAACATGTTCTTGGACAAGTCAATTGGTACAGTAATGATTTTCTTAAAAATAACTTAATATAATAGGTATAGAACGTAGCTTTTAATTAATTAATTATCACTATTTCTTACACAATAGTAAAATTCAATCAGGTTCGTCTGGTTTATTTCTAATTTCAATGGGAACCTTGTTATACAATTTAATGGACATGCACATGACGATATTTCATGTTTTTTTTTCATTATCATTTTTTGTGTTCAGAGTTAAGATTTTTGTAATGAAAGTAAATATTTTCTATCGATTTACTATATTATTATTGTTTGAAGTAAATTACTTTTTCATTATCGTTTTAAATGATTTACTAAAAGTTCTTTTATAAATCGAGTGTTCATGTAAAATGGTTATTCAGATCATGTTTTAGAATTAGTAACGATATATTTACAGAATTGTAAAATTTTCTGACGAGTTTCAGATCTTAGAGTTACGCCACGGTCGAGTTGGATGAATCACGCTGCAAAAGGGTCGAAGTAGATTGCCCGATTTTGAGACAACTTTACGCGTCGCACCATCCCCAGAGATCGCTGCCATACCGCAGTTGGATGTGATACGCACTACACGTCACGCAAACACCATGATAAAAAAATGACATGAAGTCCTTTCACTTTCCCTCCCTAAAAAGCTTAAATTATAATTTAAATGAGTTATTATTTAATCTCAAAAGAATTAATACTATGACTTTTGTATAGTTAAAATTCAACATAATTTTATATGAGAGAAAGATTTATATGTATGTGTTGAAAGTAGACTACGTGTTTCAAAACTTTATTTAATTTTGCAGTTTTATAGCTCTAACTCTTTACAAGGATTACTTTATTTGTTCAAATATTAAAAAAAAAGATTTGTCGTTGCTAAACTGAAATTTATCTATTATGTTTTTTCAATCAATCAATCAATTCATTTATTTGCATAAAAACATGGTACAGCAGATACAAAGATGTCAGTAGTTTTGAAGTTTCACATATTTTTACCATTCATAGGTGTGCAAAAATTTAAGGAGGTAGGAACATGCAATGTTGAGGTCAGTGCTTGATTTACATAAAATTAAATGTCAAACAATAAAAAAAATAACAAATATTTAAATAAATTAGTCATTACAATTGTCAAAAAAAAAATACATTAAAATTAAAATAACGAAACCAAGAAAGTTTAATATAAGTAGGTATGTCAAAAAATTTAACAACAGTTTAATATTTATTTTTTAAGTAAAGTAATAATATTAAATCTGGTGTGCGCAATTAACTGAATAGTTAGAAGAACCATAATGTAAGTCAGCAGGAAAACAAAAACAAAACACGAATGTCGTAAATATGACGAAGTATAAAATTATTAAAATTTAATACAGATATATCATTATTCTCATTAGCATTCGCTTGCAAAGTTAACATTAGTTGGAATTTTACACTAATGTGATTTTACAGAGTTTGTCAGATAAAATAATTTAATTTAACAATTTCAGCATTAGCTAGCAAAGTTAAATGTCCTGTAAGTTGGTTATGTACTCACGGAATGTTATTTTTACAGAGTTTGTCAAATTGAACAATTTAATTAAATCATTTAAGTTTATAAATAAAATTCGTAATATAAGGCAAAGTAGTTACATGAATTTTCAAAGTTTGAGATTGTAAAAATACATGAAAAAAAAAACAGTTTTGTATAATGATAACAATTTGACTGCTACCGAGAATTTCGTACCCCGGGAGGTGGTACGGTGACGGACGGCCGAATGTCGTAATTTTGATAACTTTGATGGCAACACCATTTAATTTCTGTTTTGTTGGCTACCCTGCTAGCGCCTCAGTGGGCGGGGCGACCAATGACGCGTGACGCAAACTGGTTCGTGCTGGCATTTTTCTAGAATCTGCCTACCCGAGGTAACTTTTTACGGAACGTTGGGTGAGCAGCCAGTTGGTGTCTGAAAGTCGTGAAGTTAGGACTTCTTAGGAGAAAAAGTCATAGCCGTATTAAGTACTAAGTACCTCTTCTATGTACAGTTGGTCTCGGAATAAATAAGTATAAAAGTGTTCATCTGCTGCATTTCATTTCAGTAGTAAAACTAATAAATGATTAGGTACCTACGTAAATCTAAATTTACCTAATTATTTATTTAACTGCTACCTACCATAATACTGGTTTATATAGGTAGGAAGGATTCGTTTTTGCAAATCGAAAACCTCTCAAATTTGAATGACTTGACTTAGGTCTGATGACGATTCACTTGACATGACACTAGCAAGATTAGATTGGCTGTCAAACTGTCAAAATACGGACGGACGGACATGCTTCTCGCTCCCTGCCTTGCCTGCAAATTCTGCAATATATATAATTGGTATATTTTAACCTCTCAAATTCGAATGACTTGACTTAGTTTGATGACGATTCACTTGACATGACACTAGCAAGATTAGATTGGCTGTCAAACTGTCAAAATACGGACGGACGGACGTGCTGCTCGCTTCAGCCGCACCTTCAGAGCGGCAACGCATCATTTTTATGGTCGCGTCGAAATGCTTTGAATTTTTGGCGGTTAAATGTTATTTTGCTGATTACAACAGAACTGCTTGTCCTAGAGATTCCAAATTTTTGGTACCGAGTGCACTAATTCATAGCTCGGTTCAGAGACATCAACCGAGTCTGTACCTATTGTGGTTGCTGAGATCCAACATGTGCAAGCTGGACAAACAAAAAAGCTGGAAAAGCTTGTAACTCATAGAGTTTTGAACAGAGACACTTCAAATATTTGGTACCTCGCTAATTCGTTTGGTACTAAATCTGGAGACTTAAAGCAACCTGCTAGCTCCAGCCATTCCAGAGAACGAGCATATGCTTTTTCACGTACCGTTACTCCAGCTTACACGTTAATGAAGTCTTATAACTCGAAGAGTTTCCTAGCTACAGACCTGAAATTTTTGGTACCAGGTGCACTAAATAGGTACTAAATCCTTGCGTTTACTATATATCTCTATCATTAGCCGTTTGCCCACACTGACTGAGGCAGCTGGAGACATGTTACTCCAGCTTACACACTATTATAAGCTTATAGCATCGTTGTTTATTTGGCAGCTAAATTATGATTCAAATCTATGAGTGCACTAATTATGCTTTAAATATTGGCATTTATAGAAATTACATTTTCAATATGAGGAAGCTGGAGACATGCACACCCCTTTTTTGCCCTTTTTTTGGGGGAACCCCTCCAATCAAAAATCCCCGACGACAAAAAAATTCTAATAAGTCATATAACCTGTGTACCAAGTTTCGTCCAGATCGGTTGAAAAATGCGACCTGTAGAGGAGAACAGACAGACAGACATCCGGACTAACGCATTTTTGGCCAATGTGGAAACTGAGACGCTTCGCTCGCTTCGCTCGCTCGGTCAATTATACGTGTAAAGACTAAGTAAAAGTATTTGGTCTAAAAGATCTCTTCCGTAGACATGTATTGATGTTTTATCATCTTAGGTTGATTTTTCTTTTGATAGGTTATCAGAAATTTCACCGTGAACTATATTATGTCCTACATACGTACTTTTACTTGTAAACTCTTACACGGATTAGTGTTTTTTCAAGTTTTATTATACTACTAGATGATGGAACAAGCAGATGGCCCACCTGATGTTAAGTGGTAACCATCACCTATAACAAAGCATTGCCTCTTAAGTCACGCAGGATAGCAACGTGTCCTGCGATTATCTTCCTTCCTTACTTCTCCAGCACTGGGGACACCAACAAGTTGAACTTGCTCTAAATACTATGGTTTGGCAGATACCACGGATTATTTGCTACGATCCTGACATTATGTATCTTTTGCTCAATTCGCTTACATGACATAGCAACATTTGCTTTATGGCGAAAGTGTATGGTTAAAATTCGCACAGCAGTATTTATCAAACTTTTTTGTCGTATTCAAAGGTAAGCCTCGTACTGAGAAGAATTATTTTTACGTTGGGAAACCAATTAGGCTTAGCGCGATCGGAAGGTTTCTGTGAAAAGAGCATTTATCATTGTATTGGTATTTTTCTGGTTTCACATTGAATAGATTTTATCTGACAAAAGCTTGTATTAAGATATTTTGTAAGGTTTTGTAAGTTGATAATTTGAATTGTTCATGAATCAACGAAAAAACTGAAACTGAAACAGCTTCACGACTTTGATCCCCAGGCACGGTAGATATCCCTTCAGATCACCCAGTACCAAGTAGGTACTAATTCAAGATTCTTTGAGGATGTCTAAGGGGGTAGTCAGAGGTACGTCCAAACATTACATTTGGCACATATCCACATTTTGCAGTAGTTAGTATTCCACACGTGACAGGTTGCAAGCCCATCGCCGCTGCTAGAATACTACTAACTGGTTTCCTCACGATGTTTTCCTTCACCGTTTAAGAGCACTGGCATTGCGCACATAAATTTTTCGATAGAAAAATCCATTGGTGCACGACCGGATTCGAACCTGCGATCTTACGATCGGAAGGCGGGGTCACTCCCACTAGACCACCGGTGCCACTCGGTGAATCAACGAATACAGGTTTCATCCCTTTCTTCTTCCTCGGTCTCAATTATTCATCCTACTAATATTATAAACGCGAAAGTTTGTAAGTACGGATGGATGGATGGATAGATGGATGGATGTTTGTTACTCTTTCACGCCAGAACGGATCTGGATGAAACTTGGCAGAGAGTTAGATTATAGTCTGGAATAACACATAGGCTACTTTTTATTCCATGGGATTACCGGGATTAAAATCTGCGCGGGTGAAACCGCGGGGTGCAACTAGTACAAAATATCACACGTTCACGTTTGACGTTTCAAAATTGACGCTCCCGCATCGCGCCAGCATCCCGCGTTACTGACGCGCAAGGGCAATTCTGTGAGTAGGAGATTCCTTGCCCTAACCGTGTGACGTCACAACGTGATCTAAAAGCAAACGCGATTGGACTGGTCATAATGAATAACGCCCCAGGTGTGGTTGAAGCCTCAACATTCTCAAAGAATTTTGTTTTCGACTTATTTCAAAAAGTTCGTATATGGAGGTCTATGTGGATAAAGATCAAAGTCGTGCACCTGTGTCGGTTTTCTGTTCTATTTTTCTTAGTGTATTTTCTCTTGTCAAGGCGTGACTTCTACGTTCTCGATAAAAACGATTGCAGAAAATTAATCTTAACTGGATCTGGTTAGAAACTCATTATTTCCGGGGCGATGTATTTTCTTGAAACGTGTTTTTGTTCGAAATGTTTCTGATTTCAGACGATATTGCACAACTTTTAAAAGTTTTAGTATATTTTTTTTGTTTATAATCTGAATCTCGAAAACGGCTCCGATCCGAACGATTTTCATGAAATTTATTATATTAGGTATGCGGGTCGTTTCATAGGCGATAAATAAATCTATCTAGCTAGAATTAATTTTAAGAAAATGTTTATTTATCCGTGTTTTCTGGCAGTGAAAAACAAAGATAACTGATAAATATGACTTTTCCTGACATCTATTGGCGAGTATACTTGTACTATATTTTTAATAGCATTCAATTATGTTTCATGTCAGGTGGCGATGTTAAACTACCAAGCAAAACTTGGTCACCCAGATATTCATAATTAGCTAATCCGTACCCACTGTATTTTCATCTTAATAATAATTGTAATACGATTTATGAGTGTCCTATGCAATAATATATTATGTTATAGCCTAAGACACTCACAAACCGTGCCTGTCTATTGGTAAAAGAATTTTCAAAATCGGTTCAGTATATTCAGAGATAATCCCTACAACGTCATAAACTCTCAAACTTTATCTTCTTATAATACAGTTTACATAAAATAAAAAATTACTTGGCATATTTTGCGCTTTTTGTCCTCCAGTCCGTCCAGTTAGTGGCTTTTTGGTAATTACTAAAAAGCTACTATGTACTATATATATATTATTTTATCTATACTAATTAGCATAGATAAAATATAATGATTTATTAATGTCACTATAACTTTAGTGATACAACAAAGCAAATTACATTCTATCATCCCACACTTCGGTTCTTGTTTACGTTTAGTCCTAATAAGTTTGCGCACGCTAAGTGGATTCTTACTTACGCCAGTCAGTAATGATATTAGTAACTTGCCTCAGAAACGTTTTGTTCTCAGAACAGTTATAATCTTCAAGTAATAAATTACCTTTTCATGTCCATTCCAGTATATTTCGCTAAGAATAAGTATAAGAATGCCACTTTAATACTAAGTTCACATAAGCTGAACAAACCCACCCATTACCACCAAATGCAAGAACAAGCGAATGTAACTCCACTAAATCCTCACGCGACGGTTTTAAATTCGCAAACTCGTACAGATCCATTTTATATCACAGCCCAAGTTTGCCAACATTCTCGGTGTTTGAAACTTAAAGAGACGTTCTGGTGTTACCAACACGCGCGTCCTAAATAAAATAAATATTTTTGAAAAGAAAACTGGTTTGAGAGGAATAAACACGAAGCAAACATACAAAAAAATATGTCTAATTGAGAACCTCCTTTTTTGAAGTATGTTAAAAACTTCCTATTAGTACCTGGGTACTTAAATATTAGAATATCGAAGACTTTGTTGTCGTCGACCATAAGATTTACCAAAACAAAGACCTATTCTATTCTAATACCTAATTTATTTATGAACGTGTTGTTTGATTGGTAAAGTATATGCCTTATTTCACATTACTCAACTTTCAGAGTAGCGTGTGGTTAAGTTTATAGAGCACCATGGTGTGTGAATTGATTTTGCATTAGTATAATGTGTTACTTTTTATCCCGTAAAATAACCAGAAACAGGGCAGATTTTTTTTTATATAAGCAAAACGCTTTAAACATTATATCAGTACCTAATCACTACTAATACGCAAGCAAAACCACGGGAGGAAGCCAATGTAAATTAAAAAAAGTTTTATGAAATAATAATGTCTCTAATCTCATTAATTTTCTCAGCATGGCGAACCCTTTGCATAATCTAATCTTTATCTATATCTCGCTGGATCGAATTTAATTTTATCGCATGTCGCTAGAACTAAAACCTTGCTTAAGACACGTTTTAGGCGGGCTTTGCTTAGAAGCCACTTCTCTTCAAGGTTCTATAAGCAAGCTTTTTCGAAAACTTTTATGTCTTTACAATGAAAGAATTATGAATACGTTGTATGTGCGCAAGGGCTATGCTCTCAAACAGCGAAGGAAAACATCGTGGAGAAATAAGATTATCAAGCATCTCTGATCGTAACGACATCTAGAAGACTAGATCTAGAGACATCTTCAAAGAATTTTGAGTCGATCCATAATACTAAGCGATCTTAGCGATTATCTAGCTACTTTGCCTGGGAATCAAAGAAGCTGTTGAAGTTTTTTTTTGCAATCTTTTATTTAACTTTATAAATACTTTGTTCGGTAGGAATCTTGCAACTCAATTTCTAGACAGATATATATAACCGATTGACCTGAAATTTTGTATGCACGTTCAGTTTGGATGACAACGAACCATACATATGCATATGCATAGCTGCACGTATAAAAGTAAAAAAGTTTTTTTTTTTACTTAATTTATTGTCCAGGGTGTCGCAGCGATAGAACCTTACCCAAGTAAAATTCAAAGCGAATACTATATAGTTTTGAAGTTCGCTGAAACAAATGAAAGGCACCACGTGAAGTGCAAGTTTTGAAATATTACGCTATTTGTAAACTTAACTTGAACCAGGCGCTAGGCTACTGAGGGTATAATAAATAACTATAATAATAAGTATATACTAACTACTGCAAAATGTGGGTATGTGCCAAATGTAATGTTTGGACGTACCTCTGACTACCCCCCTTAGACATCCTCAAAGAATCTTGAATTAGTACCTACTTGGTACTGGGAGATCTGAAGGGATATCTACCGTGCCTGGGGATCAAAGTCGTGAAGCTGTTTCAGTTTCAGTTTAAGTTATATATTGAAATATTACTCGGGTATTTATCGCGCTTTACCTTTATTATTTTCCCGACGTTTCGGCTATGTTGCAATAGCCGTGGTATAACCCGTTTATAATAACTTTTCTATATGGTTCGTTTCAATTAATATCCATTTTAGGAAAATAGTTTGTGCAGTTTTAATAACAATTAGATTTTGGCACTATCATGATTGAAAACATAATTTTCACTTAAAATGGGAATGTGCTTAAAACAATAACCCCCTGTTTCTGAAAGCTCAACAACTAGCGATCAACACTAACCGGCTGTCAAGTCACATGCTATTTCAGCTTTTACATCAAGTTAGATAGAAATAGCAAGTGACTTGTCAGCCGCTTACTGTTGATCGGGCTATCAGAAACTGGGAGTTTAACTCACAAATAGTGTTTATCTGTTTGTTTTGAGCAAAAAAGTTATAGATTTTGTAGGTAAGTAATCTTTAAAAATAGAAGTAAGGGATACTAAGGGTATGATATATATATAGATATGGGTACTAAGGAATAACAAGCATGCCGGGGTTGTCATGTCGGCTGTTTTTGTCTTTACATTCGAGAAAGAATGAAACATTCATTATATTAGACTAGCGACCCGCCCCGACTTCGCACGGGTGCAATGCTTAAGTATCATACATATAAATATTCCTCGTGAATCACTTTATCTATAAAAAAACTACATCAGAATACGTTGCGTAGTTATATAGATCTATGCATACATAGGGACAGACGAACAGACAGACAGCGGGATAAGCGACTTTGTTTTATACTAATGTAGTGAAAATGCTTATGACAACATATTAAGCTAATAAATAGAATTAAAATGTTCTGTTAGCTACAGTGTTGTCTCTGTAATAATAGTTTAAATAAATAATTGAATAAATAAGTAAAATATATTAAATACCTCAAACTTGCTGGTCACTGGATTCATATCGAGAAGTGAGTAAGAAGCCACGCGATCCCCATTATCGTTGATCACCACTTCGCCAGTTATACCTTAGAAAAAAAAACAAATACAGAATTATGGCCTACGAAGCCCATTACCATGATGATATTCTAGGGTTCAAGTGTCAAACTTTCTGTACTACATATCAAGTTCATCTGTGCCATTACAATACTGTATTATATGGAATCTGAGAGGTCGCTTAAATTGCCTTGGGATCGAAACTGCGATTTTGATTTTTTTTTTCGAATGGACTAAAATGCTCGTTTTAGTTTGATGATTGCCGACAGCGTTACCGGACTACTGGTAAGCGTTAAAGGCACTCTGCCATAAAAAAAATGTGTTTGTAACAACTTTATTACTCCTATTTACTCGTATACTTTAGCTTATTGGCCCCAAGTTGCAGTTGTCAAGTTGGTGTTGCAGGTGTCTATGGGCGACGGTGACCACTTTCCATCAGGTGGCCCGTATGCTCGTCTGCCAGCTTTGGCATAAAAAAAAAGTGTAGTAGCACCGCTACGGCGTAGATCTGCTACGGGCGTAGATAATTCTTGATTTCCTATTGCGTTTACTTTTTATACCTAAACAAGGGCTTATATTGGATTTTCCTGCTCCCTAAAATAATTTGTTCAATGCTGTAGTTATTAATCGATGAAAAACTGTGACGCAAAGTGGTTCTAGTAGCGGGAATGAATTTGCGACGATGATGACGTCGTATTCAAAATTCAAAAATTCTATGTATTGTGCCGAATCCGATACCAAATGGATTAAAAATAACCATCTATTTTATGTATCTTCAATAACAGTCGTTTATTTAATTAATTTTATAAACTGCCTGAATCTTGTTTTTGTTTGAAACGTTAATAAAACACACAATCAAAGTAAACTAATTTTACTCTAGCAGACTTTAAGTAATTAAGAAGATGCCATCAGCAATTTAGCTCAGTGATAACTGGCAATGTGATAAAAAAGCCACACCCTAACCTGGTTCGATTGCAAACCCAACATTACTTTTGTCTACATCCATTATAATTCTAGCTGACTTATCTTTACTTATTTTATCGGGGATTTATAAAAGGGCAAAAGGATTAGCATTGCAAAAAATTAGAAATAAGTCAAACCTCACCTAATCTTACTTTCCACTCCATCTATTAGATTACTAGCTAAATCTCGGGGATTTATAAAACACATGGACATGGGACTTCGGGAAGTATTGCAATGCGGAAAAACGGATCCGGTAAGCTGGCGGATCCGGCATCATTAAGCGTTTACCGGATCCGGCGACCAGATCCGGTGATAGCAATGTTTGCAAATATAATAGAGCTGTTGCATTAGGAGGAATTTAAAATGCGAAGTAGGTACTATAAATATTTGCAGCTCTATTAGAAGTCAGTTAACAGATTTCAAACTTACAGACACACTATTAACACTATTCCTTTTCTACGATTTTTTTTAAATCAGATAGGGGTCATTGATTGTTTGTGATCACAGAACAACGATCGGGCCACATCGCCCCCGCGCGCGCCCCCCCTCATAGATGCGAAGTGAATAATAATACGTGGTTCTCGTTTGGACCAGTAGACAGGCCAACCTACGACAGCGCTTGTCAGTCTGTTGTCGAACATAGTCCGAGCGAGAGAGAGTTTTCGGTCGTTTTACTCGGTTTTACAGCATGATAAACTATGAAATATGTCTTGGTGTCAAGTTAAAAATTGTAAAAACAATAGTTCCAGTGTTACCGGCGTGAAATACCATCGGTAAGTAGTAAAATTTCGTAAATTTTAATAAAAAAACTTTCGTCATTTTGAATGCGCATTAACACATTCGTTGTCTTGAGACGCTCGGGAAGGAAGCTCTGTGATTGGTTTTTTGCATCTTACTCTCACAGTAGTCGCTCCTATGGTCATCGCACTCCCACGACGCTGCTTCGTATGACTCGATAGCAAAGTGATGTGTAAATGGAACATGTTGTAGTGTGCGTGCCGAAAGTGTGTTAGTTTTAGTAAATGGTGACACCTGTTTTGTATCGAATAAAGAAAAAATTCGGCTCTAGTCACAGGGCGACACGCATGGACTTTAAAGCTCTGTATTTGTGATAGAAACAACATTCAGCGCGGTGTTTATTGTTTAGATGTAATACCAATTATTGTTTATCCGTTTGTTTGTCCGTTTCGGAAGTACAACATTTTTCTGTATTTAGTAGCGAGGTTATAATCAAATCGAATTTACATACAACACTAAAATGTTTTAAAATGTCTGCACCCGAGAAAACTAATAGGTTTATAAATTTCGATGGAAAGCAACTGGTTACCAAGGTAATGTGAGGTTTTCTGGAATGAATCATTTACAGCGATAAGGTTTTCCATTACACATACACATGCAGCCCTACCCTCCATTTCAGAACACAAAAACGGATGACGTTAATTTTTTGATCATGATATACATTTCTTAGGCGCAACTCACAAATATCAAAACTTTCGCATTCACAATATAATTACGAATACGAGTAACTATGGAATGACTGCCGTTTGTTATAAGCACACTAATTAACTTCCTGGCCCGAAGGGTTTTACTTTCAAATTGTAATTAGTTTCAGATGACAATAGAGATTAGGGAGCGAATTTAATTAATATATTTTAATTACATTGTACGTGAACTTGGCTTTCTTATCACGATTTCTGTGTGACGTCACTCGAATACTGCTCTTTTCATACAAGCTTCAACCTAAATAGGTAGACTTATAACCATCCTAATTCCTCAACTGGTGAAGGAAAACATCATGAGAAAACAAGTTGGAATTCTAGCAGCAACAATAAGATTGCAACCTGTCACGTATGGAATACCAACTAGTGTTAAATGTAAGTACGTGCTAAATGTAATTTAACTTCTTCCTCTTCGACTTCAACTTCAGAGGATCGGTCCGACGACGGGGGTGATTGAGCCATACATCCTAACATCTTAACATCCAAACATCGTAACTTTCGCATTCTAAGAATAGGAAGAAAGTAGGAATAGTAAGAAAATAATAAAAGTGATGATAAATCTACCTTGAAAGTTCCTGTTCTTCATGTTACTGATGATGGAAGCTCCGTTCAGCTGGCCTCTCGGGTCATCGGCCTCCTCCAAGGTCCTGTTCAGGGCCAGTGCGTAAAGCAGTACAGCATCATAAAAAGCTGCCACGAATGTTGAAACCACTTCGCCTTTCCCGAATGTGTAGTTGTACTTTGTGGCAGCTAGGTCTTTTACCTTTGGGCATAACATAAAAATGAGTTCTTTTAGGGCTTTTTATGCATTAAGGTACAATGAAAATCACTGTTGGGAGGGGAAGACCTCGGCGGACCTATCTAGATCAGATAGCAGATGTTCTAGAGAAAGGCCAGGTCAAGAGTACCCTAAACCGACGAGCATGTATGAAGAATGTTATGAGAGTGAATGAAGCGAAAGAGGTATGTCAGGATCGTAGCAAGTGGAAATCCGTGGTCTCTGCCTACCCCTATGGGAAATAGCAGTGATTTTATGTATGTATGTATGTATGTATGTATGAAAATCACGGTAATCCATAAATAGAGAATGCACAACCTAAAATTATGTAAGTAAGGCGTATTTTTTTATATGGAAATTTGACCTAGTAAAATGGTTATAAAAAGATTCAAAATGTGTATGAACTCACTCTATCAGAAAAATCCAAGTACTCCTTCTTCTCAGGAGCTGGACTGGTCACCGTTAGCAGCGCACTGTAGGCTCTGCGTGCTTTCTCGTTCCTTTCATCAGTGTCCCCTTCCATCTTCCACGGCTCTTTGGATGAAGCTGAGGCTAAACTGTTAAAAGAATATTCTTTTAAAAATCTTAAAATATCAAACATTTCCACCTATAGATGACATGGTGTAATTACAGGCAAATGAAGCTTAACATCTATGACTCAAGGTGATGGACGCAGAGCAGTGCATCGTAGGGCACGTTCCCGTCGTGCGTGACTTACGAGGCAATGCTTTGTTATTGGTGATGGTGATGGTTACCACTTAATATCATTTGGGCCATCAGCTAGTTGTATTAAAAAAATCGTGATGGTGGGAAGCCGTTGGATGGATAGCGCACAGACTATTTCTTCCTGGAAATGCAGAGGGGAAGCTTATGTCTAGCAGATCTTTAGATTTTTTTTGTAATATTTCTTATTGCTTCTAAATATATATAACTCAAAGGTGACTGACTAACTGACATAGTGATCTATCAACGCACAGCCCAAACCACTGGACGGATCGGGCTGAAATTTGGCATGAAAGGATTTTGATCAATTCTACCCCCAAAGGGATAAAATAGGGGATGAAAGTTTGTATGAAACTTTGAATTCCTTGGCGCGAGCAAAGCCGCGGGTTTAGCTAGTTAAATATAAAATTAAAAAAAACTACTAAACTTTGATCTACATCAGCCACGGTACGTATCATTTTAGATAATAAATTATTATAAATTAATGCTTTATGTTTATTTATACGACCTCTGTGGCGCAGTGGGCGAGAGTCCGCCTGCGACGCAAGAGGTTGCGGGCTCGATTCCCGCCTCGGAACAAATTTGTGTACGATCTGCAGAAATTTGTTCCGTTGGTCTGGGTGTTTATGTATAATAAAAAATATCTATCTATGTAAGTATGTATTAAATATATCAGTCATCTAGTACCCATAACACAAGCTTTGAGTAGCTTACTTTGGGGCTAGATGATGCTGTGTGGATTGTCCAGCATTATTTATTATTTATTATTATTATTATTTATTATTATATCATTGTTAGTGGGAATGACTCAATTAATGCAGCAATTGAAATAACAAATCTCGAGAAAACCGGTGAGAGCACCGGTGGTCTAGTGGAAGTGACCCCGCCTTCTGATCGTAAGGTTGCAGGTTCGAATCCGGTCGTGCACCAATGGATTTTTCTATCGAAAAATTTATGTGCGCAATGCCAGTGCTCTTAAACGGTGAAGGAAAACATCGTGAGGAAACCAGTTAGTATTCTAACAGCGGCGGTGGGCTTGCAACCTGTCACGTATGGAATACTAACTACTGCAAAATGTGGGTATGTGCCAAATGTAATGTTTGGACGTACCTCTGACTACCTCCCCTTAGACATCCTCAAAGAATCTAGAGTTAGTACTTGGTACTGAGAGATCTGAGGGGATATCTACCGTGACTGGGGATCAAAATCGTGAAGCTGTGCTGTTTCTGAGAAAACTAGAGTTTTATATAAGCGCCTGGGTATTGGCCTTAAACTGTACTTAGAAAAGTAAAACTCAGAATCTTTCTTAAGCAGAATCTCACTTAATTTCCCAGAATTTAACCGTAAGCGGGCAGCACCAAGGTCTATATTCGTAAAATCACTTAGAAATATTTCACCGAGCTACGAGTAAAACGCGATGAAGACTTACTTAGAAAACAGTTCGATGTTGAAAAACACGTATTCTCCTGACGACACCATGTTAAGGTCGTCTGCGGCCAGCATTATCTCCCTAACAGTATTCGGATTAGCGCACACCACTACAACTGAAACAAAATAAGAGTTTTATAATTCCATCATCATTATTTGTGATTCAAGAGAACCGGTGCGGTGGGAGTGACCCTGTTTTCAGCTTTTCAGTGAGTGAGCCTAAAAACTCGTGCCAGCAAACCCAAGCGTAGAAATAAAAAGTCTGCCATTATAGGGTTCAATCAAGCGGTGGTCTAAAAGGCCTAGTCCGGCCTTTTCCGACCTTTTTAGGCAGATTACATTATGGGCTTAAATTTCTTTAAATAGTTGGTATTCGAAACCTGTCACGTATCGAATACCAACTACCTACATTATACCTACAAAAAAATTAAGTTTGCTAAATGTGAAATTCGGACGTTAGGTCTTTAGTTGATTTTCATAGGCACTCATACATTGCACTTAGGGAAGTCAAAACTGTAGGTATGTCAAAAAATACATAAAAAAAGCTGTGATTTTACTTTATTTATCATGTTAAGTAAAAAAAACACAATTGTCTATGTAAACATAATACAATTTCCACATTATTACTCCATGTCTACGTCTGCAAGAAATTGACCTTGGCCTTAAAAAGGAATTGGTCAGTGTAATAATACACTGACCAATTCCTTTTTCAATTTCAACCAAGTGTTTTTGTTGAATATTTTTAAATGCCTAGTCTCTGACTGGCCTCCTAGGCATCCTCAAATAATTTGAAGTTGGTATAGGTACTAACAGATAGACATCATCAGGGAAAATCCTAGAGATCGAATTCGTGAAGCTGGTGTTTCGGTTTTTATAAAAAGAAAGTGCCTAACATGGGTTGATGCTCTTTTCATTTCTTAATATAGGCACAATTTAAATCCTCCAAAATACCTACATATTTACCAATCGCTTACCAACCATTACCTAACAAATAAAGCTCATACAAACCGTGCCAGGGTATAAAAGGTGAATAAATAAATTGGCACGTTCTTACAATTGCACTGCCAGGGTTTCCACTGTTTGCAGTGGGTACTTCGATGATTTCGTGCGATTCTGATTTGTCGCTTTTGATTTGTTTAGTATATAGTGTAAAGTTTACTCTAAAACTGTGAAAAAACAGCGTAAGTAAACTGGTTTGGAAGGCGTGGTCGCCGGTAATATTACAGGCACATTAGGCTTAACTTGTATGCATAAAGTTGATGGATGCAGAGCGGTGTATCGTAAAGGACGTAGCTATCGTACGTGACTTACGAGGCAAGCTTTGATATAGGTGATAATCCCCTTAACATCAGGTGGGTCATCTGCTTGTTCCATCATCAAGTGGTATAAAGAACTTAAACAACAGGCAACCACAGTCTTCCAACCGAAACACAGCTACGGTATCCTCTGTTTCATGCATCGCTGCTTGACTTCCCTGGACGAGCCTTTCACAAAGAGCTCTATCTCCCTCACTATTAAACGTTTCTGACGTGTTTTTTCACCTTCCGCTTCTTTCATAAGACAATCGCAATGCAATTTATCCGCTATTCACAGGATTTATTTCGCAAATTTTGTAAATAAATATTCTCGAGAACTGGCATTTATCCCGAAATTTGACGTTTCGTGCATCAGTAGTAATATTTTATAAGCAATACACCACGCGTTGTTAACCTATGATAATAATTCATGCTTTGCAAATTGTAGTTGGAAGCTTAGGTGCTTTGTTGTTCTGATGTTAGGTGACTAATTAAAAATCTACCCTCATACTACAAAACGGTGCCTAACTTTAAACCATTGTCTAACAATTCTAACATTAGTGCTGTCTCTGTTTGCCACTACGCAATGCTAAGAGATAACAATAGTAGATGGATACCACTTAATATCAGGTGGGCCATCTGCTTGTTCCATCAGCTGGTTGTATTAAAAAAACTAATTCCAGATTATTTAAGTACGTCTAAGAGGGTAGTCAGAAGTACGTCCCAAACGTCGCCAACGTCCCATACGGGCCAAAATCATTTCAACCCATTATTCAGCTTATGGTACGTGTGGATGAATACTAATGAAAAAATACTAGGGTAACAGAAAAACTCTAGCGGCGATGCTAAGGTTGGTAACTCATCAAAATTCTGATTGTGCTACACACTATGCTTTATGCTACCTCATTATTCTGCTAAGCTACGAGGTAAGCCTGACGACCTCAGTGGCGCAGCGGGCGAGAGTCCGCCTGCGACGCAGAGGTTGCGGGTTCGATTCCCGCCTCGGAACAAATTTTTGTACGATCTGCAGAAATTTGTTCCGATGGTCTGGGTGTTTTCTATGTATAATAAAAAATATCTATTTATGTAAGTATGTAATGTATTAAATATATCAGTTATCTAGTACCCATAACACAAGCTTTGAGTAGCTTACTTTGG
The DNA here is from genome assembly GCA_963576535.1 of Plemyria rubiginata. Taxonomy (NCBI): domain Eukaryota; kingdom Metazoa; phylum Arthropoda; class Insecta; order Lepidoptera; family Geometridae; genus Plemyria; species Plemyria rubiginata. The sequence goes on from OY754926.1 coordinate 8,197,225, forward strand.
GGCTAGATAGTGCTGTGTGGATTGTCCAGCATTATTTATTTATTTATTTTAAAGTTGGTAAGAACATCATTCACATAACTTTTTATTTCGCAAAAATCCGCCAATAAAGTAACGTTGGTCCCGAAAAAGCAATAGATCAAAAAGGAAATTGCTCACAAATCTCATAAAAGACTAAACAGATTGCCCGTTTCATCGCATGCTAATCCCAGAGGCTAATATTTTAAAGCGCTTAGGAAAAGCACTTTCTTCCTTCTTCCTTTGACAGCCTACGTAGCTCAGTTGGTAGTAGCTATGCCTTCTGCGCCGTAGGTCGTGGGTTCGATTCCCACCGTGAACAAACATTTGTGTGGTGAACATAAATGTTTGTTCTCTGTCTGGGTGTTATATAATATTATAAGTATGTATTTACAAAAAAAAAAAAAGTATTATAAGTAGTATATCAGCTATCTGGTTCCCATATTACAAGCATAAGCTTAGTTTGGGGCTAGATAGTGTTGTGTGGAAAGTCCACCAATATTTATTTATATTTATTTATTCCTTCTTATGAAGATCAGCTGAAACGCTCATTTGTTATTCTCGAGGGAAAATAAATTCTTTGTCATTGGAACGAATACTATTTTACGTGGGATCGAGAAGCCCAAGGGGAAAAAGTGTATAAATTAATTCAATTCAATTTTGAAAATGAATTCTCATTGCAAAAACATACAACCATAATAACCATAATAATTAATGTCACATGAGGCTTAACATCTGTATGCCTCAAGTTGATGGACGCAGGACAGTGCATCGTAGGGCACGTTTCTATTGTGCGTGACCTACGGGGCAGTGTTTTGTTTATAGGTGATGGTTACCACTTAACATCAGGTGGGCCATCTGCTTGTTCCATCAGCTAGTTGTATAAAAAAAAAACCAAAGAATTAATATCGGAATGAATTTGAAATACATGATATTTTTATCTGTCGTGTATTTTAAACACCATCAGAAAATCTTCAATTTACACGTCTTTCAAGGCCCTTATCGACGAGCGAGTAAAACCGCGGTCTGATGGCTCGTCGGTTAAGCTCTAGTCCTTATGGTGACGACGGACGGACTAGAGCTTAACCAACGAGCCATAAGACCGCGATTTTACTCGTTCGTCGATCAGGGCCTTTATACAACGTGCTAACAGCGTTCCGAGTGGCAAAAACATGCTACTGCTACGCAATCGGCAATCGCAAACTGAAGATGTGAATTCTCTTTGTGTATGTTTTTCTATTTGTTAAATCTCCTAACAAAAAAGTTATCGGATGAAATACGTAAAAAATAAACAAGTTAGTTTACAAGCTATAAGCAACCCCTTACCATCTGGTGCGCCATTCGCTTGTTATTTAGTAGGTAGTATTAAAAAAATTGTATCAGTATAATAAAAAATGTAAAGCAGAATCGGAATCTTCTCTTTATTAATCACTTGATTAAGAAAAGCCCTATCAGATGGCAAAAATAAGGCCAAAGCTTTATGATATACTGTAGATGTTGTCCTCAATAAAGCTTTTATTATTATTAAAGCTTTGAACTACACACAAGTTTTTTTTTTTTTTTTTTTTTTTTTTTTACGCTTATGCATAGCAGTTTATTCCACAGTTAGATAGATACGATATCCTATTAACTTTTGCCGTGAACTTACGAAGGTTGGGTTGGCATAACTATTCAAAGAGGTTGCCAATATCGTGCAGTCGGCGATACTAGTTATTTCTGATACCAGTTTTGTGGCCAAAAATATTATAAGTAGGTATGAATGCAGAGATTCTTTTTTATTTCATCCAAACAAGTCTTCTAACCCAAATTATGATTTTAAGATGTTAATATGTACAAAAATAGAATAATATAATCGGTAAGAGAACTGGGTTGGATCTCAATGATAGTTTTTCTGAATAAATACCTACTTAATTTGTGCAAAGTGATTATCCGAAACTTGGTTGTTTATAATTTTTCATAAACACATCTCATAATTTTTAAAGATTTATGCACGCGAGGATTTGCCTGGCGTTTATTTTTACTTAATCAGAAAATGTTTTTCCCATTTTGTTACTGACTGTACCACGGAGCAAATACCCGTGGACTGTACTTTAGCTGAGAAACTGTGGAATAAACGACAGTTGCGAAATAGATTTAACCGCAAGGCACTTACCCACTTAAGGTCATGGTAAAGTAGAAGGCAAGGTGAAAAAGTCAAATTTTGTTTCAGTAATTTTCATTCTTGGAACGATTTTTTTTTCAGAGACAATATTTTTTTATGGGAACAAGAATACGTTTGACTACCTGGTCAATAAAATAAAACAAAAAAACTTTTGCGATTGTGTTCAATAGATATTTTTATAAATTTTGTATTGCATAACTTACGTATTTTTATTATTATTATTTTTATGAGCCAAGATGTCCCACTGCTGGGAGGCCTTTCCTAAATATTAATTAATATCAATAAATAAAAAAAACGGTGGCTGTAATTCAGAAAACTAAAGCTTTCTTCAACATCAGCTTTATTTTATGACGGAGGGTATAATCTGATTCTAGCACTTTGATAATTCCGAAGGTTGGTCCATTTAAGGAGAAAACTTTTTCAAGACACGAGACAAGATTATGAAGGATCTTCAAACTTATCAGATAAACTAGAAATTGGATGGAAGTTCTTATTTTATCTGTTTATCTGAACACTGTAAATCATAATTTCTAATATTTATTACACCAAGTGGAAAGTCGTGGTCCCTGCCTACACCTATGGGAAATAGGCGTCATTCTATGTATGTATGTATGAATATTTATCGTGGCTTACCTTATTTATTATCCCAAGTTTACGACATCTTGTAAAAGTCATGGTCACAGGCAAAAAGCGTTACCGGTGGATGTGTCCAGTTGATTAAGGTGCGGTAACCGCTCAACATCAGATGAGCCATCAGGTTGTTTCGTCACTTATTTTTATTAAATTATTAATAAATTTATAAGACTGTTCTTAAAGTAACTTTCAGCTACCGAGTTCCAAAATTAATTCTAGAGATTAAGCAGTTTAATCAGTTATTGCATTAACATATTTCAATTTAATCGTTTTCGTGTGTGCAACTGCGTAATTCTTTTTGTTGATTAGGCTTTTTAGAAATAAGCTTATTTTGTTAATTACTTCATAGTATAAAACAAAGTCGCTTTCTCTGTCCCTATATCCCTATGTATGCTTAAATCTTTAAAAACTACGCAACGGATTTTGATGCGGTTTTTTTTAATACATGGAGTGACTCAAGAGAAAGTTTTATATGTATAATACATGCATGATATAGTAGAAAAACAATGTGCACCCGTGCGAAGAAGGGGCGCGCGGGCGGGTCGCTAGTTTGCAATAAAAATGCGCGCAGAGCCTGTTACACTTGCATCTCATCCGTGCTTGCGACTCGATCGGTTAGGAATGAAAAACAGCGGTTAGTAGGTTATCAAGCAACCGGACCATAATTATTCTTTTACCTTCAAAGAAATCACAACTGTCATAAACCATCATTTATTAGTTCTTACTTACTTCTAGAGTTCAAAGACAGTTTGAGAAGCATTTCCTTGAACTTTGTGGAGGTTGTGTTCAGCTCGTCGAAAGGTTCAGAAACTACGTGCGATTCTTTAGACGTTTTCTTTAGCACAGTGAGAATAGCGCTCAAAGTCATAAAGCACGGGCTATTCCCCTTGCCCGTGGAGAGATTGTTGTTATGGTACAGCATCCCATATTTTCGCCAGTTGAATTCCTGGAACAAAATATATGTTTTTATCAAATGAGTATTGGTGAAAAATTCACGCAGCACCGCAGCAACTTAACAAAGGAACCAACTAATAGGATACTCATAATAATATATTATCCTACTACTATTATAAACGCGAAAGTTTGCAAGTATGGATGGATGGCTGGATGTTTGTTACTCTTTCACGCCGGAACGGTCGAACGGATCTGGATGAAACTTGACAGGAAGATAGATTATAGTGTGATATAGCACAAAGGTTCCTTTTTATCCCGTGGGAATACCGGGATTTAAATCTGCGCGGGTGAAACCGCGGGGCGCAACTAGTAGTTTTATAAACCTAGACATAGAACAAACATAATAATCATTACTTATAATGTTTGTTCTCAGTTAGAATCGAGTTCACTACCAAAATGTGGAAGAGAAACCAACGCAAAGGCCTCATTTGCTATGTTTACGTAAAGACAAAAGAAAAGCCATTAAGTAAGAAAGGTACTAAAAAATTAAGCACAAAAACTGGAAAATCTATTTTTGGTAAACCTGAACCTTAAAAATAATAATTGCATGATAATTATTTTCTTGTTATTCTGCGTTCACTTGATTTGTCAGCACTTAAAATCTAAACCGAAAACAAATGGCGTTACGTCCAGGGTGTCGATTATCTCAGCAATAAAATCATGGGCAGTTTCAACTAGTGGATTAGTGCACGAGTATCTGCGCTCACTTAACGATGTCGATATACCCTGGATAGGCCCTGGAGACTTGTATTACAGGTTTTTTTTAAAAACCTCTCTCAAGCTCCAGTTCCTTGCAAAGTGGGTACTGAAATACCTATATATAGGTATCTCGTGCCTACCTACCTACTTTATGTCCTTATGTCCTGTAACACTTTGCAAAGGAAAAATAAATACATTTTGATTTGATATTCGCCTCTCTCACGTTGGCATTTCTATTCGCCATCAAACACATCACAACACATCAAAATTCAAAACTATATATATTTATATTTATTCATTTAATATATTTTTTCATTTAATCCACGGTCACTTGGGTGAACGTTTTTAACGAAATCGCACTGCACATTGCGCTAGCCTTTGTTAAATACTGAAAACGGAAACGTCAAAGGCGGATAGTGTGTCATTGTTTTCAGTGCTTTCGGGTCGTTTGCTAATGAAGAGCGTATGATTGGATGCACGTGCCTAGTTCGTTAAGCACCAGAACAGTATCCATTTCTCTGTTTTTTTTTAATATATATTTTTTGGTCTATTTGTTACCTGCCTGTACCTATTCACCAATGTTTTTTTTGCTGGGTTAATAAATATTTTTTCTTTCTTTCTTTCTTTCATTTTTTGTTTTATTTGTTTCGACCTTTTTGAGTATGGCTTGACAAGGGAAGTCAAATCAAATTGATTTATTCTATGGTTACACTAACTTATATTGGAGGCAGTGAGATTTTCCCGGCCAGTAGCTCGTATGAAAGAGTTTTATTAAAAACTGTGTATAAAAAAATATTTTGTACTTTTTTTTAGTTGTTTTTTTTTATTGTTAATTAATACTTTGCAATATTATGTTGTTAACAACTAAGGTAATACTTACAGCATTTGTTTTAAGATTGATAATTTAAATGCTGTCAACCATTGTGATGTTTGTTACGAATCCAAATAAATTTCATTTCATTTCATTTCAACAAGAACTTACCAATTACTGCTTTAATTTAATAAGGCTTTTATAAGCTGTCAAAAATGTTTGTGCATTGAGATAGTTTATGCATCTTTTATTTATTTTATTCCGTATCGTTGAGCGACTAGTCACAATCAGCCCTATTATTTAGGATATTTTAAAAGTACGACCGCTGTCATTACTTTCAGATCTTACCTAAATAACTATAACAAAAATACAAAAGACAAACAATCAAAGAGAAAGTGAGAAAACAAAAACAAAATGAGAGTAAAGCAATTTTATTGAATAAACAATAACTTAAAGTTTACTTGCTAGAAGAACTGAAACCAGAAAATAAAGCAAAATTATCATAAAAAAACACCAAAATAATATAAAAACATTTACAACAAAACTTTCAAGTGCCTTAGACCAAACATATAGGGGGAAATATATAGTGCTAATTTTACAGTAAGCTGTACCAAGCAGCACAAGGAGACTAAAATATTAGGAAATGCTAATGTTTTAAAATATTACCTACATAGTGATGTGAATAATTTTGAGTACCACTGCGCGGCAACGCGATCACATACGAGTTGTGGTTACCATACAGACCGCGCAGTGTAACTCAAAATTAAATACGAACCTTCATCTACCATTTTCTTATGGAAATGTCCCTCTGTTCCCGGTCATAGTGTCCACGTTTTTATATGATTTTGTTGGGATGCCAACAAACTTAAGCCGCAAATTAAACCGCTGGCCTTGAGTTTTTTTAACAACTTTTTGATAGAATAAAAAAAAAATATTAATGAACCCAGTTTGATTATTGTATTGTAATTTAAGTTTTAAAATGGCGATAGGAATCCAGTGCTCAAAATTTAATCTTATATTTTGTTTCAAAATATTTATGTTTCTTTAGTTTAGCAGTTCTTAACAACTGCAAACATGGTTTCTTAAATTTAAAAAATAAACCATCTATTTCTTATTGAAGTCTATAGATTTGAGATACTTTTATAGATGTGAGATTTTTTTACCAGTTCTATCAATTCTTTGACATCACAGTCTCATATAACAAATGGCTACTAATTCTCTATACTATAATATTTTGACAAATGTGCCTGCTGATATTAGGCATTTAGTTAAACACAACCATCAAACCACAAATATATCTAGGATACACTGCATTAAAAGCAAACATAAAAACAAAAGAAACACCACAAAACAAAGTGACACACACGTGACATAAACCCTAAAATTTACCTCAAATATTTTCTTGACAGCAACAGCTGCTTGGGTGTAGCTGCCCATCATTCTGATGAGGGTTTCGTAGCTGGGCGACTTGTAGCCGAATGCTTCAGCCTGGGCCCCAGCCGTCAGGACTGGTATACTCCAGGCACTTGCATATCTGGCCACAGGTGCTATCACATATTCACATCCCGGCCCGATGAACGCATCTGAAATGTTAGTTCTCTTTAATCTATGATATCACATAGATATACCTACACTAATTTTAGACATTGGAATTTTAACAAATAACTAATTGAAAGAAGAATTGTTTTTTTAGAAGCATCTATATTATACGAGCATAAGCATAGTACATATTGAATTGATCAAATTTAAACATTTAGATTTATATCGACATCCATATTTTCGAACTGCAAGATAGAAAATTCTCCGTAGAAAGGATGAAAATGAAAAATGGCTATATATATAAAACAGTTATAAAGGCAGAGATAATTATCAAATACAACTTACCAGCTGAGCCGTTGATGTAAAACTCGAAAGCAGCAAGAGGTCCATTCACCGAAGAACACCTAGTATCCCTGTAGTCTGCCAGGATCTTCCACCCTGGCAAGGGACCCTGTGGACCGGTGACCGCTGGCATGGCCATTTCCAAAATAGGAAGCACTTTCGCCAGTGAAAATATATGTCCAGGATCAGCTGGTAGCATCACGCCAAATTTAACTACTTTTTCAACAAACTGGTGCCTTTCTATTCTTAAATTGATGTTTATATTTTTAACGTAGTAAGGGTTTGTGGCCAAATCATGAGGAAAGCCGATGGCATGAGAATTGCCATACACATCATTCCCCATGTCGAACGTTTTCGGGAATTCTGTTATGTTTTGCATCGCATCCTTGTTTTTGTAGTAGTCATAGTATTTATTCAGTTCTTGGGCTTCCGAAATCTTTTCTTCGTTATCAGCCTGTCTCTTACTAGATGTTCTTCCTTTCCTCAGATTCTTTCCATGCAATATTTCATCGTGTCTATGTCCGTGCCAATATTTAGTCTTCTCTCGAGCAAGTTCACTAATAGGTCTTATGTCTCTATTATCTACATCTACACTAGAATCACACTTAATTATCACGTTCGTAAGACATACATAAAAGATAAGGAATGAAAGAAGTATTGGCATTCTGAAATTTGGCTTTTTGTTGTTAATCTCGAGTGTTTGAGCATCGTCCATAACACAGGGTGTGTCATCTTGTATGTTTCGTCTCTTTCTGAGATTTGCTCTGTTTGAATAGGGTCCTTCCTTTTGCCTAAGCGTCTGATTTGAAGGGAGTATCGCGTGAACGACCTCCACCATTTTATTTATATTGTTGTCATTTTATTGAATTTTTCGTCTTCCGCACGTCGCCTGCCGAAAGAATTCACCCAATTATTATCGAGTGTCACATACGATGATCGTTACTTGTTTACGTTTACACTGTTGTACATTTTACACATATCAAAAACACATTCGGAAGAATAAAAATAAAGAATTGCTCTTGCTGGATGACACCTAATGATAACTCATTTTATTTTTCTATTGATAATAGTGTGAGCTATTTACATACATCTTCTATACTTCTTTTCAAGCTCTTGTGATGCAAATTTTCAAAAAATATTTCTCTGTGAGTGTCTACGCCTTTCAAAGATTACTATGTCAAATTTCCAAATCCAAGATTTCTTTATAATGTCCCAAAAGTTATTCTCCGAGCCGGATCGTCAAGTGTGATTGGACTCCGATGGCGCAGTTGGGTAGTGGAGTCCCGTATCAAGGGGAAGGTCGCGGGTTCAAATCCCGGAGCTGGCACAGATTTTTGTATAGCTTTTGGGACTTAGGACGACAAAAATCTGTGATTTCCTTTTAAGTGTAGTAATCACTATAAAACAATTCGAAGCTCTAGTTTCAAAGTTCTAGCGATGGATGAGATTGCACTTGTTCGTAAGTTAGACTCGTTTTAGTAAATAAATCGACTTAGTTCAAAGTCCAAGAATGTTTTCGTAACAAACAAGAGGTCAATGCTAATGGTGAACATAACAATGCCCACAACTTATACCTATAATCGGTTTAACCTTACAACTTAGAAGTAAAAATAGAGACGTAACGAAGTATTGAAGTAAACGTGTACTTGGTGGTGGCTTTACGTTCTGCGCCGTATGCCGTGGGTTTGATTCCCGCCGAGAACAAACGTTTGTGTATTGAATATAGAAATGTTTGTGTTATTCTTTATCTGGGCTGGTCTTATGTATAAATTGCATGTTTATTTACATTAATACAAGTAGATATTAATATATCACCTATCTGGTTCTCATATTACAAGCTCTGCTGCGATTGGATAGTGATATGTGGAATGTCCATCAATATTTATCTGTTTAAATAAAAAGTCTTGACTTAGGTAAGCAATAGGTACTTCTGAAAAATATATGAACGCGCGGTTTACTTAAAAAAGGTCTTGATTAAGCAGAACTTGATTATTTAAAGTATTTGTGTTCTGACTGTAACATACACTGCGTAGTTAATTATGTAGTTATACATTATGTTATTTATAGACAATGAGCCATAAATAGACAATGCGTTTCTATTTTTGTTAGTGCAAACATTAATAAGGAAGTTAATTAAAACTTGTTTGCATGTTATTTATTGTTTCTGTGTAGGTGTAATGCATCTAATGTAATGACAATTATTAAATTTTGCAAAAAAAAAATGTTAAAATAGAGCTGACTCAATATCGATAAAATTGAGGTGGTCCCATAGTCCCTCTGAAGTTTGACCAAAAAAAAAACTGATCAAAAATAAATAAAAAAAACACTGATCAAAATAGTTGATGGAATAATCATGAAACAAACAAGTACTTAAAAAATATAAAAAAACATAGCTACATTCGTATTGGGTCAAGACGATTTGTGATGTCGTAATAAAAAAATATTTATCATGATATTCTAAATAAGTACAGGCAAATTTAAGTATGTTGTAAATTAAATTATATGATTATCGTGTCAGTCATTAACTTACCATAATTCGTAGAACAGACAATTGTTTATTATTATTTTATTATTTCCATTGGCCGTTTTCGATTCTGATGAGTTCATAGATTGTGTCTCATTGGTCGACAAATCGTAATTTTTTTATTTAAACCAATAAAAATTTCAGTACAAAGACTCATTAGATTCGATGGAGAGGTTGTTAATAGTTGTCTGCGCCTTTATTTAAATGTTGTAGCCTAGATATAGCTCGTTTAACACTCGCGTCACGTCTTGTGCAATAAAGGAGATGGCACGTGCGCTCACCGGATGTGTTCTTTATGATCTCTATGTAGGGCAAGGATTGTAAGGCTTATTTAGCTAGGACTTGTGGATTCAACCGGCGTGGTAGGGTGGAATCTGTCACTGTCAAAATGAAAGTAAAATCCAAATTTTCTTAACACATCATTGTAGCTACATCCATATTTTGTAACTACCAGAAAAAAATTAAGGACCGTTTCAACAGTGGCTACTTACGATAAAAGCACGATAAAATATTTTTTTGGTCGTGATAAGTAGTAAGTGTAAGTATACTCGTACCTAAGTAATTTTTAGTCGGCGCCACACAAGCAAATTAATTAAATACGTAAAGCCGACTCAGAATTACTTAGGTATTATTATTACATTTGTTTAAGAACTTAGTTATTAAGGTTGAATAAAAAACAGAAAAACAGAAAAAACAGAAACAGCTTCACGACTTTGATCCCCAGTCACGGTAGATATCCCTTCAGATCTCCCAGTACCAAGTAGGTACTAAATTCAAGATTCTTTGAGAATGTCTAAGGGGGGTAGTCAGAGGTACGTCCAAACATTACATTTGGCACATACCCACATTTTGCAGTAGTTAGTATTCCATACGTGACAGGTTGCAAGCCCATCGCCGCTGTTAGAATACTAACTGGTTTCCTCACGATGTTTTCCTTCACCGTTTAAGAGCACTGGCATTAAAAAACGTTTATCATTTTTTGCTTTTCAGCTTTTTCGGCGGTTTAATTTTATTTTGATACTTACAAAATAGTGGTGTATAAATCTATATTTGTTGTAGTTTACAGAGAAGTAGTGTTTATCATTACTAGCGGCTCTTCGTAGCTTCGCACTGGTGGGCATTTTTTTTACATTCAAATATAGCCTTTGTTACTCAGGTGTTAGCGACGCAAAATTAGTGTATATTTAGTTAAAAAATTCATAATATTGTTTGGTCTAGTGTAGGTCTACGTAAATGTATTGTGTCATATCAGTGCATACTAGAATGCGCCAGGGCACGTGAGGGGTGCTGAAGGGCGCGCGGGGAAGCTCGGTATGATGCAGCAATTTAAAGGTGTAAGAAATTTTGAAATCTGACTAGTATTTTTTGAGTTTATTCGTGACATACAAATTTTTTTTTTTTTTTTTATACTACTAGCTGATGGAACAAGCAGATGGCCCACCTGATGTTAAGTGGTAACCATCACCTATAAACAAAACATTGCCCCGTAGGTCACGCACAATAGGAACGTGCCCTACGATGCACTGCCCTGCGTCCATCAACTTGAGGCATACAGATGTTAGGCCTCATGTGCCTGTAAATACACCGGCGACCACACTCTTCAAACCGAAACACAGCGTTGCTGCTTGGCGGCAGAAAAAGGCGTGGTGGTAGTACTTCCCCGGACGAGCCACACACAAAGAGCTCTACTACTCTTAATACAAATCATTCCTCTTTTTAATATTAATGTAGATTGCAAGCGTTTAGATTAGGTACTGTCGTATTTATTTCATAGTGAGATGCCTCTTTCCACTGTTAGATCATAACACCACCCACTCCATAACACTGATAAGGTTAACTGGAAGAAAATGCTTACTAGCATTGAGTTTGTCTATGCACTGCTTTTGTTCGAATGAAATAATTTTATACGAATGCTTTTGATTCGAAAGAAGATCTGCATTCCTCATGCCAATGGACGCAGTGAAACTCAAAATAAAAATCAAAACGGTCTTTATTTAGTATCACAAGGATCACTTTAAAACGTCAAATACTAGGTGAATCTTAAAAAGCTTCACGACTTTGATCCCCAGTCACGGTAGATATCCCCTCAGATCTCTCAGTACCAAGTACTAACTCAAGATTCTTTGAGGATGTCTAAGGGGGGGTAGTCAGAGGTACGTCCAAACATTACATTTGGCACATACCCACATTTTGCAGTAGTTAGTATTCCATACGTGACAGGTTGCAAGCCCATCGCCATTGTTAGAATACTAACTGGTTTCCTCACGATGTTTTCCTTCACCGTTTAAGAGCACTGGCATTGCGCCCATAAATTATTATATTTATTATTTATTTTATTTGAATCTACCGCCAGTTTTTAGCGACCAAAGCTTAGAAGAACAGATAAGACACTTACAGCTTGGTTCCTATTTTTTTTACAACTTATAGGTAAAAACGTTAGACCGCAATCTCACCTGATGATAAGTGATGATGTGGTCGACGATGTGGCACGTTTACCTAGAAAATACCTGTTCACTCTTCTCTTGAAAGCATCCAAATTGTAGGCCATCGGAAAAACGGACGCCGGTAAGGAGTTCCATTCTTTGGCTGTGCGCATGATGAATGAAGAAGCAAAACACTATCCTAGCGGTTTTTGCAATTCAATCCCACACGAGCCCTTCACAAAGAGCTATGCTACTCTCCAAATAGTTGAGAAACATTTATAAATTCATATATGAATGTACATGTATGTAAATGAACACAATTTGAATGACCGCCACAAGTAAGGTATATCGTGACCGTGACATCAACCTACCTCTATTTCTAAAAATAGATGGCATTGCCGTACATGTTGGTAAAGAAATAATCTAGCATAAAACTTGTTATCCTACTAATATTTTCTTAAATCATCTTTTATAGATGTAAAAGGCCAATGATGATGATGATGACACAAATTATAAACGTGAAAGTTTGTAAGTATGGATGGGTGGATGTATGGAAGTATGTTACTCTTTCACGCCGGAACGGCTGAACGGATCTGAATGAAACTTGGCAGAGAGATAGATTATAGTGTGAAATAACACAGAGGCTACTTTTTATCCCGTGAGAATACCGGGTTTTAAATCTGCGCGGGTGAAACCGCGGGGCGCAACTAGTTATACCTATATAGCTTCAATAGTAAACTGAAACTGAAACAGCTTCACGACTTTGATCCCCAGGCACGGTAGATATCCCTTTAGATCTCTCAGTACCAAGTACTTACTCAAGATTCTTTGAAGATGTCTAAGGGGGGTAGTCCGAGGTACGTCCAAACATTACATTTGGCACATACCCACATTTTGCAGTAGTTAGTATTCCATACGTGACAGGTTGCAAGCCCATCGCCGCTGTTAGAATACTAACTGGTTTCCTCACGATGTTTTCCTTCACCGTTTGAGAGCACTGGCATTGCGCACATAAATTTTTCGATAGAAAAATCCATTGGTGCACGACCGGATTCGAACCTGCGACCTTACGATCGGAAGGCGGGGTCACTTCCACTAGGCCACCGGTGCTCTCCTTACGATCGGAAGGCGGGGTCACTTCCACTAGGCCACCGGTGCTCTCCTGGTAGCTTCAATAGTGTAGGTATTATATTACATTGTGACGAGGATCATACAAAAGAGCGGTAGAAACGAAGCCTAGTTTGTTGCATGTTCTTCTAGGCTTTGTCTTTGTGTTCTTTGTCGCGTGGAACTGGCACCTAGAGTCACCTAGTTTTAAGACGTTTCAAAGTGATAAATATATTTTGACTTTGATATCATTTATTGCACCTACGATAATTTATCCATACTTTTAAATCCTATCCATAAATACGTTGTCTGGACGATGAGTTTCAACCAAAAACTGTAATTCTTTTGTTTTTCACGTAGTCTAGGTATAATTTATTTTCACTCACCATTTTTTTTTTAATAAAATTTGTGAACGGCACTAAATTCAGACCATCAACTGGATAATTTCTGTTTACTATGTCGCCGGGTGAGTTTCACCCTCTGGTTCTAAAACCCTGATGAGCAAAAGTTACGACCAGTAACCCCTAAGCAGCCACTAAACCACTGAACCATAAAACGAGTAATAGAACGTACACTGTTTCGCAATCGTCAACCCGTTGTGCACACGAATATTTGAATTCCTTCTTCGAAGAATAGATTTTTTATAATATCAAAAGTTATTATCTGGTGGGATTTCAACCCACGACCTTTCAAGCCATTGGGCTCTAATCACACCCGGGGAATTCCTAACAACTTTCGACTATGCATTGTTTGTAACAGGATAAAGAGCTGATGATAAAGCAGCTTCACTCCTTTAAAATATTTATATTTTGACATAATAAACCTGAGCAGCTGAATTTGGGCCCCAGTTTTTATTGCACCAGGACATTATTGTTACCTCTACGCCTCTCGGATACCACAGATGAGAGAATACTGTACCATAACTGACCCATAATTCTGTTGAAGTCTCTTTTCGTTGACTTAAAAGTGACAGTGACAGGTATACTTTATAGAGCAGTTATATATTATACAAAAATAATAAATATTGCTGGACCATCCACACAGCACCATCTAGCCCCAAGGTAAGCTACTGAAAGCTTGTGGTATGGGTACTAGATGACTGATATATTTAATACATTATATACTTACATAGATAAATATTTTTTATTATACATAGAAAACACCCAGACCAACGGAACAAATTTCTGTAGATCGTACACAAATTTGTTCCGAGGCGGGACTCGAACCCGCAACCTCTTGCGTCGCAGGCGGACTCTCGCCCGCTGCGCCACTTAGGTCGTCATATACATATAGCTTAATTATAGCTGCTAATAGAAAGAAAGAAAGAAAGAAAAATTATTTATTAACCCAAAAAAACACAGATACAGAAAGGTAGGTAACAAAAAAAAGAAGGTATTATTAACAATCAAAAAGAAAAAAATGATAGAAAAAAAAACAGTCCTGCGTGGTTTAAGGGTAATATGCATGCAGTTTTTAGCAGGTAACATGAATACGGGTACAAGTGTACAAGACTAGACAAGCAATCCCTATAAGTGTATTTGAGTTTAAGTTCAGAAAATGCATTTATTATAATCAAAAGGATTTGACGATAATACGAATAAATGCATTTTCTGAACATTGAACTTGAAATTTAATTTTCAACTCATTAATTATGCAGTAATATAAATATGACTTCATATTTAATAAATAATACCAAGGCTTTGTTGCTTCTTACATTGCTTAATTGCCAGACAAGACAATCAGATAATGATGTTAATAAGCATTTAGACGTATGGCAGTTAAAATATTAATTAAGTTGAATTCTGTGTTGCATATAAAACTTAGAAATTAGTTTTTTTTAGTTTTCTGAAATAATCGAATAAACAGCTGACGATTTTAGAGAATTTACAGGTCTTTGTGAAGGGCTTGACTTGGTAAGAACTACAACCATACCTTTTTCTTCCGCCAAGCGGCATATGGTTGTTGTTGAAATTTCAGACACATAATGCCTTAAGCTAATGGACGCAGGGAAGTGCCTATAGTGTGGACGTTCCTATAGTGTATGACTTCTGAGACAATGTTTTGTAGGAGGTGATAGTTACCACGATTGTTCGTTGGGACGGAGTTTGAAAATCACTATCACTACATAGTATAAAACAAAGTCGCTTTCTCTGTCCCTGTATGTCCCCATGTCCCTTTGTATGCTTAAATCTTTAAAACTACGCAACGGATTTTGATGCGGTTTTTTTAATAGATAGAGTAATTCAAGAGGATGGTTTATATGTATAAAACATGCATGATATGTGCACCCGTGCGAAGCAGGGGCGCGCGGGCGGATATGTTCGCTAGTATGTTATAATGCGCTGGGCTGTGTTACATAATCGGACTAGCGATTTCCATGGAGTTTTACGAGCTGGGTTACGTGTATTATTGTTTAGACCATTGGCAAAGTGCATTTATTTCTGCCCGGGTTGAATGACATTGGCACACTGCCCAGACATAACCGAATGCTGTGTTTACACAGCTCAAATTCGATTATCTGTTTGTTATCGAATTTCAAACATTGGCAAGCAAATAGGTTAAACGCTCATATCGTGTCGTAGATGATTTGCGGATATTACGATCTATTTTGAACTAGATGAATTGAAATTTCATTATTGAATAAAGGGCCATTTCACACAGCACTCATAACTTGCCTCAAACAACATTTTTATTTTATTAGCACTATTATAATATCTGGGTGACCGAGCTTTGCTCAGTTGCTTAACAACGCTATCCAAACATAAAAGAAATATACAGTCGAATTGAGAACCTCGTCCTTTTTTGAAGTCGGTTTAAAATAATTAAAAAACACTATTTTGAAAGTATTGCTCGTCAGATTAGCTTGTAGCATATAGGCAACTGTAAGTTTGATAAACATTTACATAAAAAAGGCTTGGCGAGATTTAAATATTCTTCTCGCGTGTGTACCAATCTGATTTCAATATGATACATCTGTGGAAACGAGGGTGGGATAGAAACCCTGATGTTACCTACATACCTGCGTGCCACGTGTAAAACATAAATAAACTTACGTTAGTAATTTTTTTGATAAACGTTGTTGATCTAACAAACAGATGTTAAGTAGTAAACATCACCAAGATAGCATTGCACCGTAGGTCACGCTCGATAGGAACGTGCCCTACGATGCACTATCCTACGTCCATCCACTTGAGGCATACACAGGTAGTCACGTCATTTAAAAAGAACGCTGGAAAACAGTGAACGGGATGTATTTGCGCATACAAAACACTCGCGCCATCACACGTTCTCCCCCTCCTTCCACCGTTCTTTTTACGTGACGCGACCTATATATGCTAAGTCTGTGCTTGTAATTTTACCGGCAACCACACTCTTCAAACCGAAGCACAGCATCAACGCTGTTTGGTGTCAGAAAATCTGAGAGTATAATATTTTCTCTCAGTTTGTAAGATTCTTAAGGTGAAGACAAGAGCTATTGTGACTCTCGCTCGCACGATTTGATTTGTTGAAGGATATAAAATCACAGAACCCGTTTTCGAAAAATCGCAAACAACCATTTTTTGTGCAATCACATTGCGCACAGTTTAGTAAAAAAATCATTTTAATCGATACAAGTTTTCCAACTTAAAAGTTTGCTTTTCTAGTTTTCGTACATAAGCCAACTTTTGAGTAGGAAAACTTGCATCGATCAGAATGAAATTTTTACCAAACTGTGTGCAATGTGATTACACACAAAATGGTTGTTTGCAATTTTTCAAAATTAGGCTTAGAGATTTTATATCTTTCAAAATGTCGAATCGTGCGAGCGAGAGGTAAATTAGGTCTTGTCAACGCCTTAAAACTATTTCCGAAACTTCTTCAAATGAAAGAGTGAAAGAGTGCTTCTATTATTTCAATACAATCTGCTATTTAAACGCTAATTCGCTTCATATTACTAAGTATTTCTAAATATAAACTTCACAAAAAATGTATTACCATTACCGGTTTCAATGATGCGGTTTAGAGTTCCGTAGTAAAAAACAGAACTCGATGAATTTAAATGCTAGACTTTAGTGAAAAAAGACGACCTCAGTGGCGCAGCGGGCGAGAGTCCGCCTGCGACGAGAGGTTGCGGGTTCGATTCCCGCCTCGGAACAAATTTGTGTACGATCTGGAGAAATGTGTGTTATCGCCACGGCGCCAAAGCTCGGTTTTTAACAAAGAAACGCTGCAGCTTCGTAAACAAGTTACGTCACTGGCCACGTCACCCGCCCGGCGCGCCGCCTTTATAAGCAGATGGCGCGCACAGCAGTGGTCATTCGCTTGCCTGCGCTCAGACCGAGCGGAGTACTGAGGCTAACTACTAGTTTTCCTTTGTTGTTAAATTAAAGTAAAGTCGTTTTATACTTATCTATGGAAAGTTTTATAATTGGTTATGTACTTACGCAGATTGTTTGACGTATCGATGTTATTGGTTATGGGTTTGGATTATTATACAAATGTGGAATTCGATGACGTGTTTTGATTAAGTGAGACGACCCTTCTTGACTATCTAACCATTTATGCTCTTTCATCAGAAGTGTTAACTTGCTACGCCCACAAGATGCCGCCTTGTAAGCGCAAACGAAGATCGAAGTGGAAACCATCGACTAGCTCAGGTAGCTGTTCCAGTGCCAGTAGCAGTAGTGGCAATGATCGGAGTCGCAAAAACAGTAAGCTACATCGAAAACCGTGAGTTGTTGTTATGTTGTATTATCGTCAGTCATACCAGAATTTATGAAGCACTCGTGGATAGGATATGTTGATATGTGGATAAAACTTAGTAGAGAATATTTTCAACAAAACTGTTCTAGTGGTGCTTTCTGCAGATAGGTTTTTTGGAACAAGATATACCATACCAGTTATATATTAAAGTAGGTTAGATTGGCGATACGTATCGTTGTTGTTAAATTGTTACTGCAGAAACAGGAAATTTTCAAAGTTGTGACGATATTTTTCTCATATCCTCGGTGAAATCTAACTACCCGCCGAAAAAAAAAATACCCCAGTATAATAAATATGTAATATTCAAAACATTTTAAAGTCAGGTGAGGCCGAGACAAAGACGGATATTTTATGAGTACGATTTGTTGGAAAAAAAGTATATCGTGGTACATAACACAAGTAGAATTCGGAAGATGTTGGGTAACAATAACAATGGTTGGTAGTAACAAAGAAATGCGTATGGTTCACGTTATTCGAGCTAATCGTAACGACTGTGTAGTATTTTTTTTTTTTTGCTGTAGATAAAACTGTCGCAAGAATCAGGTCAAAATTTTGGTTTCCCCATTTGAAAAAAAACTGTTGCAAAGTACATCAAACTGTATACATTGCATTTAACATATTGATATTGAATATATTTTGCTTAAACGTGTTTATTTTATGTGACAACAAAATACGGGTATGGGTACAATATTATATTTATTAGATTTATAGTGCTTACTAAGAAAATCACAATGCGCAGCCCTGTATCAAAGGGAAGGTCGCGGGTTCTAATCCCGCTCGGAGAATAACTTTTGGGACATTATAAAATCTTTGGGTACAATAGTTTTTGCCGGAGATGTCTGTGTGCAAAAGACAGAAATGGTATAATGTCAATGTGGTAAATTGTAAATGTCCCTAACTAAACAGGAAGTAAAAAAAAAAGGGAATAAAGGTTTAATGGTTTATAAATCTTTATTTTTAATACAGAATTACAATAATTCACTTACATGAGAACCAGTTTGAGGACAAAATTTTACGTACATTACAAGACATAAAAGTAAATCTAGTAAAAAAAACTTATAAGATGTGGGTAGGTGTGAATCTTGTTTAAAAGCTTATTTATAACGTTGGAGACTGGAACTTGGTGGTACTTAACATTCAAAGTCACCCTAACGATGACCAAAGTAAAAAACTAATGCCTCTCTACAAAGGTTCGTTTAAAGTGAAAAACATTTGGGGTCACGATAGATACCTATCAAGTAGCTGGTATGCGAGTTATGATCTTCGAAACGATTTATTGAAATAGCAGACGTGGAAAATAGGATAGCTTTCAGACTAAAATTAGACCGGATGTTATCGATAAGTTGTATTTAGATCCTGTTGTGGTATAACTGGTGTCTGTAGTGAATTGGCTTTGAACATGGATATGTGTTTCCGGTGTTTAGACAATATTAGTTCATACTGACCGGCGATGGAACAGTTGTGGATAATAGTCTGGGTACCGGTGATATAGATTCATGTCATTGTGTTCAGCTGTACAAAATGGTTTTGTTTTGTTGAGGAGTCTTTTATCTGCTAACCGACGATGGAATAGCAGAGTGAAGGGCACTCAGCCAAATTAATTGAGGAGTCCCTCAGCTGCTGGTCGACGATGAGATAGCAGGGTGAGGGGCACTCAGCCAAATTAGTCAATGAGAATGTTTTATGTCTGGTGGTAATATGCAACTACGGTTGGCCAAAGGCATCGCCTAGGGAAAATGGGAAAATCACCATTCATAAAATATTATTACAGTTTTGGATAAGTTAAGATTTCAGTAAAATAACTTCATATCATTTTGTACAGTTGAGGTTGAGGTTGAGGAGTCCTTCATCTGCTGGCCGGTGATGGAATAGCAGGGTGAGGGGCACTCAGCCAAATGAATTGAGGAGTCTTTCATCTGCTGGCCGTTGATGGAATAGCAGAATGAAAGGCCCTCAGCTAAATTAATCAATGGTGATGTGTGATGTTTTATGTTTTGTGGTGATAATGCAACTAGGGTTGGCCAAAGGCATCACCTAGGGAAAATCACAATTGATAAAATATTATTTCATACTGGCCGCCGATGGAACAATTTTTAGATAAGTTCAGATGTCAGTAAACTAAATTCATGTTAATTTGTACATTTCAGGTTTCAATCTTTCAACTGTCGGCTGTTGATGGAATGGCAGCGTGAAGGGCACTCAGCTAGATTAATCAATGATGTCTAATGCTACTACTTCAAACATTATAAGTGCCACTGATAGGTTAACTTTTGGCTAAGTTTCATTGAACACTATGTGGGGACATATAAAGAAAATGTACAAACTGTAACCTAGCACTGTGAAAGGGGATTTAACTGGTTAATGTTTTCAGTTTTCGCATCAGACTATGACGCTATCCAGGGACGGATGCGTGCGCAGGATGGCCGGATGTTATCGCCACGGCGCCAAAGCTCGGTTTTTAACAAAGAAACGCTGCAGCTTCGTAAACAAGTTACGTCACTGGCCACGTCACCCGCCCGGCGCGCCGCCTTTATAAGCAGATGGCGCGCACAGCAGTGGTCATTCGCTTGCCTGCGCTCAGACCGAGTGGAGTACTGAGGCTAACTACTAGTTTTCCTTTGTTGTTAAATTAAAGTAAAGTCGTTTTATACTTATCTATGGAAAGTTTTATAATTGGTTATGTACTTACGCAGATTGTTTGACGTATCGATGTTATTGGTTATGGGTTTGGATTATTATACAAATGTGGAATTCGATGACGTGTTTTGATTAAGTGAGACGACCCTTCTTGACTATCTAACCATTTATGCTCTTTCATGTGTTCTGTTGGTCTGGGTGTTTTCTATGTATAGTAAAAATATCTATCTATGTAAGTATATAATGTATTAAATAAATCAGTTATCTAGTACCCATTGGGGCTAGATAGTGCTCTGTGGATTGTCCAGCATTATTTTTTATTATTTGTTTATTTATAATATACCTCGGCTACGGCAAGAGTTAATGCCAACATCGACAAGAACCTTACAAGGGACATAATTCTCCTATGACAGGAGATTCCTTGCCCAAAACCGTGTAGCGTCAAAACGTGATCTTGAGCTTTATTCTTTAAGACATAAGAGATACTTTGCCCACACCGTGTGACGTCACAAGAGACAACGTGATCTGAACGCAAACGCGATTGGATTGTTTATGCTGAATAACGCCCCTGGTCTCACGTTGTTGTAAGATTAATATTGTAATAATGTTTTGCTAAATAAATAAAGAAATTATTAAAAATCACTTCACTCATTTTCGCAAAATCGCAGTCAACTATTTTGTATAGGCACACCAACCACACACCACAGTTGAGTAAGAAATTAATTATAATCGATACGAGTTTATCTACTCAAAAGTTTGCTTTACTAGTTTTAGTACTTTTAGTATAATACCTTGTATCGATTAAAATTATTTTGTTTTATGCAAGCTAAACATTATCATTTGACAGCCTTTTCAGCTCAGTTGGTAGTAGCTCTACCTTCTGCGCCGTAGGCCGTGGGTTCGATCCCCATCGCGCACAAACATTTGTGTGATGAACATCAATGCTTGTATGGGTGTTACATAATAAATATGATAAGTATGTATTCACAAAAAAAAGTATGTAAGTAGTATATCCGCTATCTGGTTCCCATATCGCACGCTTTGGCTTAGTTTGGGACGAGATAGTGTTGTGTGGAATGTCCACAAATATTTATTTATTTAAAAGTTTTACTTGTTTGTTTCGTGACTACCTCCATAACAAATCAAGTTGTAATCTTAGTCTAATTCAAGAGCAGTAATAAAAAAGCTACCAAACCTCTTGCCGGAATCCGACTCGTACTTGGCAAGAGATTTGATTAAAACCTAAGGTTATGCATAATAGGTTTATTTTTAGAAACAGTTACAAATAAAGTATAGTCAGATGTTTTTACCCGAGTGCCGAGGGTTATGTGTTTGGCGTGTATCTATCCATGTATTTATGTATGCATGTATTTTTGTATCCTTCCTTCGATATTTCCTTTATTACCACGTAGTAACCAAACGGCTGGATGGATTTAGATGATTCTGGTATCAAAAGATTCGTCGCAACTTTCCAAGTGTCCTTAGGATAAAAAAAAAACAAAAAGTCAGGAAGGAAAGGAGGAGCGATATTCTCTCACATTAAAAAAAAATCTTTTTTTGCTATCATAGCTATATGGGGTATCAAAATCAAGAGAGTGATGATGTGTTTTCAAATAATGTATTAATTTTTGATTCTAAGTAATCCCTCAAAGACAAAACCAGAACGCATAATTCGTTAAGTCACTTTAGCGAACTAGGCCATGAGTGATACTAAAATATATCATAAAACCTTCTCTATGGTCATACAAATCGTTTAGAAAAAACTGAATCAAAATCGATGAAGCCGTTTCGAAGATATGAAGAGTTTTGTTATAAAAAAAATGTGATTGCTGGTAACCCCAAAGTGATCAAAATGAGTTATACAACCACAGGCGTCAGTAAACTGCTAGGACATAGGTAAACGAGCCTCCGACTATCTGCGATCATTACATTT
This sequence comes from Plemyria rubiginata, assembly GCA_963576535.1. NCBI lineage: Eukaryota > Metazoa > Arthropoda > Insecta > Lepidoptera > Geometridae > Plemyria > Plemyria rubiginata. The sequence continues at coordinate 8,219,746 of OY754926.1, forward strand.
TTATTATTCGTCAAGACTGAAGAATGGATTTCAATATTAAAAGTACCAAATTTAAAACATTACCTTATTTACCTACCTACATACTTTTAGTTTGGACACTCAGGTTTTTTATTTTTTAATAAATCTTCTTGTTGTCCATCTATTCAATCATAAGGTTTTTAACTGTCTAAAAATATGTACTCGAAAAATATCTAGAGTATAAAATAGGATGGTTCGCGAAATAATAACAAGATTCTATGTGGAGACATAATACTAGTGGCTCTGGGAGCTGTAGACCTCGCGAGCATACTAAAAGTGAGCTATTTACTGCCTTAGCAAAAGCTATTTCAGAGTTTTGTAAGAAACCTATCAATGTTGAAGAGAAGTAGAAAATACCCATCCCCATGATGTTTTTTCTATTTAATTTTGTAAAATTTTGAGGAATGTAATGTGCAAGTGCATTTTCCGTTTTGTGATTTTTTTTATCTTTTTGATTTTTTTTGCATCATCTTGTGTAGAATGAGGTCCTTTGTGTTTCTCTCAAATTTGATTGAAAACCATCGATTGTTTGATGAGCTATCCTGTTCATCATGCTGAAGATCCTTATCAGATCTTCGCCAAACTTTTATGAGACTAACTTATAGTTACTACCTTTCAAATAAAAAAAGAATAATCGAAATCGGATCTCATTTGGTGGAGATATCCAGTATATCAAATAGCCCCCTTTTTGCCCTTTTTTTGGGAGAAGTACCCCTCCAATCAAAAATCCCCGACGACAAAAAAATTCTAATAAGTCATATAACTTGTGTACCAAGTTTCGTCCAGATCGGTTTAAAAATGCGATCTGTAGAGGAGAACAGACAGACAGACAGACATCCGGACAAACGCATTTTTGGCCAATGTGGAAACTGAGACGCTTCGCTCGCTCGGTCAATTATTAGCCTTTTGTTCTTAGATTATTCTTGATTTATATGTAGGTACGGTGTGCTGTTAGTCGTCCTAAAACAAATAAATAAATTCCTATAGTTTCGTCGTTAATTATATGCCATTTTCAAAGTGTGTGTGCATTAGCAATAAAAAATTTGCCTATAAGTAAATCGATCAATCCACTCTCAACTATATTTTTTTTCAGAATCACACGCCCTTTTTTAATGAAATTAATTTATGTTACGTTTTAGAAAATAAGCCACATAACAGACCGATACGAAAAGTAGGTACTTAAACTTCCATCGTTTCAACGGAACAATAACTGAAACTGAAAAACTGAAACAGCTTCACGACTTTGATCCCCAGGTAGGGTAGATATCCCTTCAGATGTCCCAGTACCAAGTAGGTACTAATTCAAGATTCTTTGAGGATGTCTAAGGGGGGTAGTCAGAGGTACGTCCAAACATTACATTTGGCACATACCCACATTTTGCAGTAGTTATAGTATTCCATACGTGACAGGTTGCAAGCCCATCGCCGGTGTTAGAATACTAACTGGTTTCCTCACGATGTTTTCCTTCACCGTTTAAGAGCACTGGCATTGCGCACATAAATTTTTCGATAGAAAAATCCATTGGTGCACGACCGGATTCGAACCTGCGACCTTACGATCGGAAGGCGGGGTCACTCCCACTAGACCACCGGTGCTCTCAAATAAACAACAATAACAAGTATTGTAATTTCGCTTTTTAATAAAAGAACTCGTATTTTGGCTACGATCAAATGGTCCCTTTACCTCGTCTCTCTAAAGATTTCTCCGTACTACAAATAGGCGTATGATAAAACTTTCTCGATAATATTTTCAACATTACTAAGAAAATACGCCCACCATTTTCACATATTCGTGACAATACAGTAAAGCATTCGAATGGGCGGAATCTGATACAGACTTGTTCAATAGAAACTACTGGAAACCCAATATTCAAAGCTGTCACAAACGCTTTATAGTTTGGGGAACTTCACTGCGTTCTATAACTATGGATTTTCTTGGATGTAGTTTCTTGAATGTACATAGATAATTCAACAACGTTTTTAGTTTAAGATGGAAAACTCATAATGCCTAATGTGCGTATGTGCCAAATGTTTGGACGTACCTCTGACTACCCCTCCTCAAAGAATCTGGAGTTAGTTCTTGTACTATTAATTACTTCTCTCGTATTAAAAAATTTGAGCTTCACGATGTAGATCCCCAGGCACGGTAAATACCCCATCAGATCTCTTAGTACCAAGTGGTCTGACTCGAGATACTTTGACGGTGTCTAAGGGGTAGCCAGAGGTACGTCCAAACAATACATTTGACACATACCCCAATAGGTACCTAAATACTATCATAGTTTGGCAAAAAAACGTTTCTTAAGAATTATATAGGTGCTTACTTGTGATTTTGTGTTAGTAGCATTATACCGTGTACGAGGTACATTTTAATAGTATACAAATGCTTTTGTATTCAAGATGATTTATACAAAGCAAGCAACCTCTGAAAACTGAAACTGAAACAGCTTCACGACTTTGATCCCCAGGCACGGTAGATATCCCTTCAGATCTCCCAGTACCAAGTAGATACTAATTCAAGATTCTTTGAGGATGTCTAAGGGGGGTAGTCAGAGGTCCGTCCAAACATTACATTTGGCACATACCCACATTTTGCAGTAGTTAGTATTCCATACGTGACAGGTTGCAAGCCCATCGCCGCTGTTAGAATACTAACTGGTTTCCTCACGATGTTTTCCTTCACCGTTTAAGAGCACTGGCAATGCGCACATAAATTTTTCGATAGAAAAATCCATTGGTGCACGACCGAATTCGAACCTGCGACCTTACGATCGGAAGGCGGGGTCACTCCCACTAGACCACCGGTACTCCGGTGGTCTAGCCGCTCCGGTGGTCTCCGCAACCTCTTGCGTGGCTAAAATGGCAGACTTTCACCCGCTGCGCCACTGAGGTCGTCAAAAAGATCATTCATAATTTTTACAGTATCTTATGATTCAAAATTGATCATAATATCCGTAATTATAATGGTCATTTTTCTAAACCTTTTATGAAACGCAGTGGTTTTAACATAAAAATAGATTTTAAAAATAGTATAATTTTTTCGTCAATCTAAATCATATTTAGTTTTATGTTTATTGCAAAATCATGATTCATGGCCGGTTTTAGAGATCCGTGAGCTGATTATAAAACGTATGGTTTCCTACGTGTCATGGACTGACATTGACAAAAAATAAAAACTTACTGAAGGGAGCCAAAACGTCATCTGTGTGTATAATTTTTTATTTCTATTAATTTCGTAATAGTTGCCTAAAAACATAAAATAATTATGAAAATCAATTCAAAGTTGTCGGAGTAATCACATCACAAATATAAACATACAGTCGTATTTATTTATTTATTGGAAAGCCAAGCTTATTATATCCTACTAATGTTATAAACGTGAATGTTGTAAGTACGGATGGATGGATGGATGTTTGTTACTCTTTCACGCCGGAACGGCTGAACGGATCTGGATGAAACTTGGCAGAGAGATAGATTATAGTCTGGAATAACACATGGGCTACATTTTATCCCGTGGGAATAGCGGTATTTAAATTTACGCGCGTGAAACCGCAGGGAGCATGATCATGATTTTAAGATTTTTTTTAAGAGTAGTAGAGCTCTTTGTGAAGGGCTCGTCCGGGGAAGTACTACCACCACGCCTTTTTCTGCCGCCAAGCAGCAACGCTGTGTTTCGGTTTGAAGAGTGTGGTCGCCGGTGTAATTACAGGCACATGAGGCTTAACATCTGTATGCCTCAAGTTGATGGACGCAGGGCAGTGCATCGTAGGGCACGTTCCTATTGTGCGTGACCTACGGGGCAATATTTTGTTTATAGGTGATGGTTACCACTTAACATCAGGTGGGCCATCTGCTTGTTCCATCAGCTAGTTGTATAAAAAAAAATAATAATTTTAAAGCGGTAATGTTAACGGAAAAGTGAGATTCTTTCCTTCCATATTTTATAAATTTAGAGCCCAAAAACTACGAATTTTTAGTTTGCCATGAAATTAAAAAAATATGCTTGACTGTAAAGTTAGGCACCTCGACCTTTTTTGAAGTCGGTTAAAAAGTCAAAAAATCTCAGTTTTTTTAACTAATACGTGAGAAAAACCGCGTTTAAAAACTTTAACAAAGCAGAAATGTTCATCTACAATCTACATTGTAGCTGATCGAATCTCATATCGGAGACGAAAAAACGCAATTTTTCTCCGAATTCATTCACAAAAATGTATTCGTAAAAACGTCTTAGAAATCATGATATTATGCTAAAATGGCCGAGAACATAAAAGTTTGGTCCAGACTAAAATTATCGTTTGAACTTCTTTATTCATAACTAGCTGGTACCCGCGACTTCGTCTGCGTAATTTTCGCAAAAAGGTAGCCTATGTCCTTTCTCAGGGTCTAATGATTGTCTGTGCCAAATTTCATCAAAATCGGTTAAGAGGTTTAAGCGGGAAAGCGTAACAGACAGACAGACAGACAGAAAGACAGACAGACAGAGTTACTTTCGCATTTATAATATCAGTTAGGAAGTTAGGATTAGGATAGTTTTACAGCACCAAGCTTGTTACCAGAATAATGTAGTACCTAAGTCTACATTGAAAACATAAAACAGAACTTTGGCTAAATGGAACAAACCAAAACGACATCTGTGTTTTGTTGATTTTCCAAAAAAATAATGAAGAAATTTGTATGGGCAATCTTTCTATTCAAATTTTTAGTATCATATAACAATATCAACACAAGATTACAGGCACATGTGCCTCAAGTTGATGGACGTAGGGCATTGCATCGAAGAGCACGTTCCTATCATGCGCGACTTACAAGGCAACGTTTTTTTATAGGTGAGGGTTACAACTTAACATCAGGTGGATAATCTGCTTGTTCCATCTGTTAGTAGTGTAAAAAAGATGTTGATTTTTGTACAACTAGCTAGAAAGACTGTGATTCGTCTGGCGAACGTGTTTGGTTCGCTAGACGAATTACAGGCATGCTTAAAAGCATTGGCATCATGAGCAAAAAATTTGACTAAATATTTATGGTGTGTAAAATCCACTAAACGTACAAAAGTATATGTAGTTGTAGTAAAAGCTTTAATCCCCAGGCACGGTAGATATCCCTTCAAATCTCTTGGTACCAAGTATGTATTTCAGATTCTTTGAGGACGCCTGGGGTAGTCAGAGGTATGTTCAGTTACATTCGGCACGTTCTCACATTTTATTGTAGTTAGTAAGTGTTCCACACGTGACAGGTTGCAAGCCTATCGCCGCTTTTAGAATACTAACACACACACAATTTTTTAACTCTTCGTTTTTCTCTGTTTCTGTTATGTACTTCCGTTTATTGTTCCAAATAAATAATTTTGATTTGATTTGGCTAACTGATGGTTTCTTTGCGATGTTTTCCTTCATCATTTAAGAGTACTGGCATTGCGCACATAAATTTTTCGAAAAGAAAAATCAATTGGTCACGACGAGATTCCAACTTACGACCTTACGATCGGAAGGCCACTTCACATCCATTAAACCACCGGTGCTCGGTATATACATAAATAAACTTCACTCATATGTTCACCACTTCAGTGTGAAGATAACTTGTGTTTGTTCATATATGACAAAACTAATTTTAGCCAGCTACGACGGACAAAATCAATTCCCACAAAATGTCCTATCCAATAACGCGGCTCAAGGCGCGGCGCCCAACAATCTTATTGTCACACTCGCCCATGTTTCATAAGATATGGGATAGACTCACGACACAAATACTTATTTTTTATCTTCTTATCTCTTAAGGGGCAGCATACGGCGCGCCGCTATCTCGCTCGCACAATTGAACATTTTTGAAGATATAAAATCATTGAATGTAGATAAGTAAATTCGCAATCGGCTAAGTTGTTGACATTACAAAGATTTACCGATTTTTTAAAATAAAAAATAAAGTTTTGTTAGGTTTGTTTTGAAGAAATCTCTTCTTGAAGTTAAGTTCGACTTTCAACAAGTCTCCAATTTTTGTCTTTTTACTATTTTTTGTATTAATTGTGTGCAATAATGAAGGAATGAAGACCCGTGGTATAATTGGGTGCTTTTTTGGGGCATTCCTCGAACCGCACCTAAATGAACCGCACCTAGGCAAAGCGCACCCGCTTCGAAGAAGTACTTGGGTGCGCTTCGCCTAGGTGCGGTTCATTTAGGTGCGGTTCGAGGAATGCCCCGCTTTTTTCAGCACCAAACATAATTATTAATCTTGATTTGGAATCGAACTTACAACCTACACCGCAGCGCCGCTAGTCAAACTGTTTTAAGCATCATTACCACAAATAGGTATAAAAAAATTGATTGTAGCCGAATACGTTCCAAAAGTCGTTATTTCGATAGAAGATTATATATTGCCATTTTGATTCACGGAAATAATTAGACGATATTATACAATTTTTCAAATTGCAATCCATTAGTGTAATTTGTAAAATTGTATAATAATAAAACTTGATTACGTTCTTCGCATTGTAGATTAAGGCCCTTATTCATAATGGTCGCTGAGCGCGCCATTAGCTTATCAGACCAATAAGTCTGTTGCTGTCACTTTTCGTTGACTGATAGTGACATTGACAAGAATACCTACTCTATAGAGTAGCTATAAAATGGCAGGGATTATGAATAAGAGGGATAGTAGGTACACACGAATACAGGGTCCTTATGCTCACTTCGACCGATATTATCTCACGGTGGAGATGACGTCATCTCGTTTGTTATCACAGATGTTGTGTATCGTATGTAAATACTTTGAATGGTGAGAATTGGGATAAATTAGCTGTCACGGGTTGTCAAACGAGATGACGTCATCTCCATCGTGAGATAATTTTGCTCGTGAGCATAAGGCTCCTGTATTCGTTTACTAACTATCTTATTCATAATCCCTGCCATAAGTCGGTGGATGGAGAGGGCTCGAATCAGAATCTTTATTCCTGGAAGCGTTTGTCCAGCAGTGGACTTCTGTAGGCTAATGATGGTGATGATGAGTATAGCTGTCATTACGACAGACCTACGAATAAATAATTCATTCGAAGCGACAAACAATCTTGACAGTGTCTTTTTCAGCCGTCATTTGTTCTGAAGAAAATGGCGGTAAACTTACGAAAATCGACACTTCACTGCTCACACTTTGAGCTCCCCGCGAAATGACATAGAAAAACTAAAATATAAAATAAATAAATTAATAATGCTAGACAATCCACACAGCATCATCTAGCCCCAAAGTAGGCTACTCAAAGCTTGTGTTATGGGTACTAGATGACTGATATATTGAATACATTATATATTTTTTATTGTACATACACACCCAAACCAACGGAACAAATTTCTGCAGATCGTACACAAATTTGTTCCGAGGCGGGAATCGAACCCGCAACCTCCTGCGTCGCAGGCGGACTCTCGCCCGCTGCGCCACTAAGGTCGTCTGTATGATAGCTACATACTCGTATGTTCCTTTCAAATATGACAGAAAAAATAAACCAGTTGCCGCGTCATGCGTCACCTGTACAACTGTGTATTCGGATTGAGAACTGTAATAAAATTATTGTGTAATTTATTCTCCGCCGCCATGGCAGGTCAGCGGAAGGTCAAAAAACCAGACCCTACATAACTTAGATTAAAAATACATTACTTGTCTTGATTCTTGGCTTGTGCAATCCTACTAATATTATAAATGCGAAAGTTTGTAAGTATGGATGAATGGATGGCTGGATGTTTGTTACTCCAGAACGGCTGAACGGATCTTAATGAAAATTGGCACAGACATATATTATAGTCTGGAATAGCGCATAGGCTACTTTTTATCCCGCGGAAATACCGGGCTTTGGGTTGGCTATAGCAATCCTTGTACCTGAGTTGAGGGTTGGGGATAGGGGGGATGCAAGTGGGGGTAGATGGCAAGTCTTCCCCTTAAGTCCTTTTTTCTAGGAAATGAAAAAAAATAATTTAATTTTTCAGGTAAGTTACTAGTTAGGTTAGGGTTTTTTTTTATATGAAAAAAATTTGGTAGTAATATTTCATCTCTATGACAAAAAGACTCAAGGGAAGGAATTCTCATTAGGTTAGGGTTATTATTTTTTTTTTTTTTAAAGTGAAGAAATTTGAAGGATTTTTTTTTTCATTTCCTAGAAAAAAGAACTATAGGGAAAGTCTTGCCATCTACCCCCACATGCTTTCCCCCCTATCCCCAACCCTCAACTCAGGTACCAGGGTAGCTATAGTTTAACCCGGGATTTAAATCAGCACGGGTGAAACCGCGGGGTGCAACTAGTGTAACATAAATCTAATTTCATGTTTCAAGATCACTCGATGCTCGTTTATTTTCGAACTTGATTTAAATTATTAAAGTTGGTTGCTAAGCGTTTCTTTAGCTGAACTGATGCTTTATTTATATTTATTGCGGGAAAGACAAGCAGAGGGCCCACCTGATGTTAAGTGGTAACTATCACCAATTTGTGCCGCCAATCAGCGTTGCTGTTTCGGGTTGAAGAGTGTGGTTATGGTGATATTACAGGCACATCAGTATGACTTTAGTTTTGCTTTTGCTAAATCTTTCGACGTTGCTAGCTATTTCAGTATCTCAGCGTTTCTAGCGACTATACCAATAAACCATACCATAAAATAAGGACAGCACTGAACAAAGAATTTTTTATTAAAACAAGTTATACCATACTTTCAATTTTTGATAGTAAATGCCTTTCACGATATCGAGTTTAACATTGTATTTTGCTTCTTATATCAACTACAGGAAGGTCTATCATGAATGAACTATATATCGTACGGAAAGGGAAAGAGAAAGCTCCTTTCACACAACACGTGTGGAAACCTGTTGTAAAGCTGTGATTACTGTTTTTGCAATCAAAAAGCTCATTAAAACTGTGCTGGAAATGCTCATGACATTCGAGTTCATTCATTGCGAGTCACCATATTTATAACCGACTCCAAATAAAACTTTTTAACATAAAATTAAACCGCCGAAAAAACTGCAAAGCAAAAAATAATAAACCTTTTTTATTTAACGTTATTAACTAAGTTATTAAACTAATGTAAGTATAGATAAATAATTTTATCGAGGTAATGCATGGTTCCCGTGGGATATATTGATGGGAGGCAAAGAGGGGACGGAGGGGGGGTCACGGGGTCCAGGAAACAGAGGACATACTTTTTAATGGCGGGTACTTTTTAACGCGGGGCGCAGCTAGTTAGCCTACTACTATTATAAACACGAAAGTTTGTAAGTATGGATGGATGGATGGGTGGATGTTTGTTCTTCTTTCACGTCGGAATGGCTGATCGGATCTGGATGAAACTTGGCAGAGAGATGGATTATAATCTGGAATAGCACAATGACATAGGCTACTTTTTACCCCGTGGGAATACCGGGATTTAAATCTGCGCGGGTGAAACCGCGGAGCACAGCTAGTATATTATATTAATATTTATTTATGTTTTTATACCATGTTATATAGAAACTACTAGCTGGTACCCGCGACTTCGTCTGCGTACTTTTAATCTCTTCATCTCTTTTTTTCGCAATAAAAGGTAGCCTATGTTCTTTCTCAGGGTCTAAAGATTGTCTGTGCCAAATTTCATCAAAATCGGTTGAGAGGTTTAAGCGGGAAAGCGTAACAGACAGACAGACAGACAGACAGCATCGCATTTATAATATTAGTTGGGATTGGCTATTTATAGCATTGCTTGACCAAAAGCGTTGCTTGAACTTCTAAAACGTAATTTAAATTTTGCTCTTAATGTGAAGCTCATAATATTTAAATTATCAGTTTTCTCAATCAATACTTTAATTTAAGGTTCAACGGCTCAAAGGATCATCGAACTCAAGAATGTCTCAATCTCGTTGAATTTTTCAACTATTGACATTGTGAGTACAGTCACCTACAAAAGTTAATTAACAGCTGATTTAAACAACCACGTTTATAATACTTTGTTGTTCTTATAAACGTGGTTGTTGCGTGGAGTGCGCTGAATGTGACAATTAAATCTTATTTTTACGTTTATGTATCATTCTTTTATTTTATATTTTTGCGAAACAATCCTTTGATGTAAGAAATGGTTACCACCCATCATCAGGTGGGCCATCTACTTCCAACAGCAAGTATTATAAAAAACACTGCCTATCTACGTCTGTCGCAAACCGGTCGCGAGTTCGATAGTAGGTGGATAGTACGGATTATTGCCACCAGAATACGCATGAGAGATTTCATTAATGTGTGCAGTACAGACACATCAGACAATACGCGGAGCCTCGTTTGAATGGACTTAGTTATTAGTAGCTGCCACAGGCTATATTATTTATTGTAAACCTTTGCTCTGTCTAATCTAGTGTGTGACTAGATTCGAAGTCAAAGTGATTTTTTTTACGAGAATCAAAAACAGTTTTATAAATAAAAAATCTAGCAACTGTGTGGCGATCCCTAAAAATATTAAACGAATATTTTTATTTCTCTCAACACTCGTTAGGTACTTAATAAAAACCGTTCCAAAATACGTGATGTTAGTAGGTAGTTTAGTTTAGGGGGATATAAAGGATAGGTTGATATTGAAGGGGGGGCCGTCACAACTGCTTAAATATTTAAAAATGAAATTAAATATTTAAGCAGTTGTGTTATATTTTTGATAAGATAGAACAATGACAACTTTATCCTAAAAAGATCGTCACTGATTTGAATCAGTTGAGCTATCCAAACCAGTGACGAACGTTCGCAATGGACAGCTAATAACCGTGTCATGTCATTGTGTGTTTTGTAGATTTTAAATACTTTTTGTACCTATTTTATTTTTTTAATTTTTAGGTATATTATAAATGCAATCAATTTTATTTTTATTGTAGTTTAGTAATGGTTGTATGTATATTTTTTAAATATCAAGGAGTGCAGTGCCCTAAGTGCCCTAATAATAAGTTAGTAGTCATAAGATTTTGTAAATCCATCTAATTATTAAGAACATGCTAAATAGCAAAATGGCTAATACTGAGACAATTTATCTATAATTATCGTATTCGTGTGAAGTGTTAACAACCATTAACATCATTTATATACCGATTAGCTATTTTTAGCATATACTAAAAATAGCTAATCGGTATAATATATACTGTCCAAAGTTTGCATATTTTGATATCAAGGTTTTTGCATTCATGTACCATTAAATAACAGAAAAAGAATAGAAGTGCGCCTCAAAGAGGCTCCCTTGACACTTGACCCATGTTTTAGAACTTTTTAGGCTCTGCGACATACCGGTTTCCTCACGATGATTTCCTTCACCGTTTCAGAGCATAAAAACGTTGCACATAATTTTTTTTTACAATCCACTTCCACTAGACCTCCAGCGCTATAGAGGTGTTTTCTTAAGGTGTCCGAAATAAACCAATATTATTATAATTTTATTATTTTCCCATAATAAGTCAGCATTCTCGAAATTTTATCGTTACACTTTATAACATTATTAACTTTAAACAATGTTTATAATGAAGATATTTTGCGCGTCCAGTTTTTTCATCTAGTTAGACTAAAACCAAATAACAAAAATACTACTATGTAATAAATTAGTAATTTTAGTTCTGACTTGTAGTTATTATTGTTACCCATATTTTGTTCGCAATGTCTGTGCTAGATTGAAAACAGGTCCATAACATAAGCACTTTAGAACTAAAATACAATAAATATAGGATTATATTAATATTACAGCAACCTGTATAAAGGTTCCCTTATTCTTATTTATAAATAGAACATAGGTAGGTACTTGACTTTATGTACACGCGATAGATAACCAAACAGATTAGATAAGTAACAAGTAGATAACCTTCCGAGATTGCATACTAATATTTATTTTATTGAATCATGTATAGGCTTATTAAAAATTACTACGCTTGCTAAATATAAATAGAAATTTGCCACGGACAAACTCAAAACGGTTTTTATTCAGTGCAATCACAGGGATCACTTAGAAACGTCTTATATTTTAGGTGAATCTACCGCCAGTTCGTCGCGAACTCGCAACCAAAGCCTAGAAAAACTGGCAAGAAACTTAGCTTGGTTCCTGGCATTTTTTTGTATGATCCTCTTTACAAAATAATACGAATTTTCTAATGAGTTGGAGCATACTTCAGTCCCAAGCTTTTTTTTAATCAAATCATCATCATGGCATCATATTCAACACCAACGGTCTGTTTGCTGACCGATGGAAGAATGTAGGTATGTCGACGAATGTGAGCACCTAGACAAACCTTCAAAGGTTTATTGGTGCAATATCTCAATATATTGTTGATATATTGTGTTACTTAATAAAAAAAAAATAGGTAGGTAATATAAAAAGTAGATGGAAGCAGAGGAAAAGGATGTACGTGAAATTACAGACATGAGGCTACGAGTACAATGCACTGTCCTGCATCTATCAACTTGAGGACGTAACAATAGCCTCATGTTCCTTCAATTTCCCTGACGGCCACACCCTTCAAACCGAAACACAGCAACGCTGTTTGGCGGCAGAAAAAGCCATTGTGGTAGTACCCACTCGGACAAGCCCTTTACAAAGAGCTCTACTATCTATGTCAAGTAACTAAAACGCGTAAACGCGCCTCCACGAGAACAATCACAATGAAAATGAGCCAATACGCTTTGCTGTTTCAAAACGTTGTTGGACTCATCGACTCATCTCGTTTTGCTCTTCATCTGGTTGAAATGGAAAATTTAATAAGGACCATGTTGATTTCAATTAAGCTGTATCTCAAGTATTTTGTAATCAAGTATTTTGTATAGTTTGTACACTGTGTAAACAATTGTAATTTTCTTTGACAAACAACAAATTTTAGTAAAGTAAAAAAATCAAAGGATGTCATATCATACCATCGTGAGGAAACCAGAAAAAATATAGGTAGTAATAAAGAAATTAAGCTATGAATTCTGATTTTGTCGTGTCTTTTGATGCTGACAGTACGTTAAACTTAATTCGAAAATATTATCCACTTTTGATGCTGCTAGTACGTGCCTGAAATTGAGGCACAAACAAGGGCTGTGTTGAATTTCAGCACAAGCTTGTAACGTTAGCATCATCTTCATAAGTATTAATAAACGTAAATGAAATTCCGCGATGGCGCGGCGTGTCGTTATGTACTCATATGAGATACTTATACTTAGATGCTTTACACATTTATCTAAATGTAAACTGTTATTTTACTTGAGAAGGGAAACATTTGATCTCCATCTTCTTCTTCATTCTATTTTTTTTATGCTACCAAGGTAGCAAACAAGATACGGCCCACCTGATGGGAAGCGGTTACCGTAGCCTATATATGGACGTTTGTAACACCCAGAGGTGCCACACTCGCGTAGCTGACCAAAGGGTCAGCAACGAAAAAATGCAAAAAGGCGTGATAAAATATTTAAATAAATATTTTAAGACGCCTTTTTTGAAGAACCCCATACCGTATTGAAGTGAATTTATAGTGTTTATGGGTCCATTAAGTTAGAAATCGAAAGAACACACAGTAAAGGCTTGTAACATGGCAAAATAATGAGAACATCTGGTCATGTATCGTAGAATAACTTGTTACCTAAATAAAGCAACTATTGCTGACAAAATAACAATAAACATAGGAAAACACAACACTAAAACAATTAATCAGTGCGCACGCATGACCAACGCTGCCATGTCCAGCGTTGTTCGAAAAACTACTTTACTTCCACTTGGTTTCCACATCAGCTACGTCATCAATCATATGTTTCAAGAAGACAAAGATCAAAACCTTTTGGACTAGTAGGTATTCAATTTTATTACTGCTATTCTGGCACGCAGATTCGCACGTTGTAGATGCAGTGAAAATTACTCTGTTTAAGGCATACTGTACTTCGCTATACTCGTCGAGTCTGTGGGTCAGCTATACCCAAAAGGCTTACAATGCTCTGCGGGAGAGTAGAGTATTTTATATAGAAAAATAAAGCGCAGGTACTCAATTTTAAAAAACTACGCAAACCATAACGATAATTGAGGTTTTCTTGTTGGGGTTTATCCATTAAGGACTAATAATAATTATATAAATAAACGAATCATGCATGATTAAGTATTTCTTGTAATAATCAATTTCAATGCAATAAACGTGTGCCTTGACCCAAACGTCTACGTCATGCCGGTTTCCACGCGGGTTTTTCTTTGTTAATCAAGCTAAATTTCATTTCAAAGCTTTAACTTTAAGGTGTCTTACAGTCCCCCGCAGCAGAACAGGATTGAGCCTTCCCACTATCGACAAAACCATTCCACCCTTGGCCATGACCGGAGCTAAGCGTTGTCGTAAACGCCACAAACAGATAAACTCTATAAGGCAACGATTCCCGACATAGTTTTTTTTTTTTTTTTTATATACAACTAGCTGATGGAACAAGCAGATGGCCCACCTGATGTTAAGTGGTAACCATCACCTATAAACAAAACACTGCCCCGTAGGTCACGCACAATAGGAACGTGCCCTACGATGCACTGCCCTGCGTCCATCAACTTGAGGCGTACAGATGTTAAGCCTCATGTGCCTGTAATTACACCGGCGACCACACTCTTCAAACCGAAACACAGCGTTGCTGCTTGGCGGCAGAAAAAGGCGTGGTGTTAGTACTTCCCCGGACGAGCCCTTCACAAAGAGCTCTACTACTCTTAAAAGCTCTATTACTCTTAAGTTTTTATTCTATTAAGAATAAAATGTTTTCTCTAAATAATTTAGGATTTTCTCTTAAAAAAATAAATATATAATAAGTTTAAATAACATAAAAATAAGCGTTTTTATTTCGTTTAAAGCGCTCACAAAATCAGATCACACAGAAAAAATAAGGAAATCAGGAAGCTCGTGAGTTTTTGGGTTTTTTTTAGTGTTTCGCCAAAAACTGTATAGTACTAGAAAATACTCAGGTCAACCTCAACGCGTACGAGGTTTCTTGTAAAGTATTTTGCGAACATTTTTTGTAACATTTGTAGCGTTTTTGGCTAAAAGCAAACCTCGATAACTTGGTGGTAGATACATATTTAAAAGTTCTGACGGCGCTACTATCATTAGTATAGCCTCTGCTGAAACAGTCCTTAATTTTTTTTGGTAATTACAAAATAGAGGTGTATAGCTATAGCAGAGTAAAAAGATAAGTAAATCATACATAACACAGCCTACGTAGCTCAGTCGGTAGTAACTCTGCCTTCTGCGCCGTAGGTCGTGGGTTCGATTCCCACCGTGAACAAACATTTGTGTGATGAACATAAATGTTTGTTCTCTGTCTGGGTGTTATATAATATTATAAGTATGTATTTACAAAAAAAAAAGTATTATAAGTAGTATATCAGCTATCTGGTTCCCATATTACAAGCATAAGCTTAGTTTGGGGCTAGATAGTGCTGTGTGAAAAGTCCACCAATTTATTTATTATTTATACATAGAAATGAGTCCGATTTGCGCGATGTTATTTGATAGATTCGTAACTCCTAGATTTATTAGTACTCGTCCGATGTAAAGCAACTGCCACTTCTTTTATAAATAACTAGCGACCCGCCCGCGCACCCCTACTTCGCACGGGTGCATATATCGTGCATGTGACGATCTCAGTGGCGCAGCGGGCGAGGGTCTGCCTGCGACGCAAGAGGTTGCGGGTTCGATTCCCGCCTCGGAACAAATTTGTGTACGATCTGCAGAAATTTGTTCCGTTGGTCTGGGTGTTCTATATATAATAAAAAAAATATCTATCTATGTAAGTATATAATGTATTAAATATATCAGTCATCTAGTACCCATAACACAAGCTTTGAGTAGCTTATTTTGGGGCTAGATGGTGCTGTGTGGATTGTCCAACATTATTTATTTATTTATTTATGTATTGTACATATAAACCTTCCTCTTCAATCACTCTATGTATTGGAAAAAACCGCACCAAAGTCCGTTGCGTAGTTTTAAAGATTTAAGCATACATAGGGACATAGGGATATAGGGACAGAGAAAGCGATTTTGTTTTATACTATGTAGTGAAGTCAGTCTGTGGTCAAAACATTAACCTTGACAAAACGAGGTCGTCCAACGTTGTTCAAGTATTTTGAACTGAGTCAATGACCTAAGTACGAAACCTTTTTTTATCAAGCTGGTAGTTATTCAAAATGATGATCATGCAAGTTTTTTTAAGCCAATGTCAACCCATGCGTTCAGTCTGCGACCGCGGTGACGTATGCATGTTGCTTTTGCAATCCTAATACACTTTATACCTATTTAAATCCAAATTATATGGTTTATTCAGTGATTTGAACATTGTATTGGTTTAAGACCTCCTTTTAAGTACATACATAATATTATATTAGAAAGACTAACGGCCGCTTTCTGAAAGCTCGGTTAAAACTAATCGGCTATCAAGTCGCTTGATAATTCAGCTTTTACTTCAAATTAAATAGAAATAGCAAGTGACTTGACAGCCGACTAGCTTTGATCGAGCTTTCAGACATCGGCCGTAAGTAATATTTAATTCCTAAAATAGTCCGTCTCTTATATAACTGAAACTGTTACTTATTGTTAGCTTCTATCAAATTAGGCTCATGGCGTTCATACTAAACTGTAGATAATTATCACTGTCAATGTCAAACAAATTAAAAAAAAATGTTTTTGGTGATGGCAAGATCAATGTCGGCGAAAATGACGGCCGACATTGTGAGCGGAAGCCATATTGGTCCGGGGGTTCTGAAAAAGATAAGATTGGCTAGGAAAAAAATAAATGAAAAGGGGACTCTTGCGCATCTCATAAAATGCGACGAAGCTATGTTATTTAGTTTTGGGGATCTAGGGGAAATAGTGAAGAAAGTAAATACGTAAGTGTGTGAGTTTCTATTAGTCAGAAGTGACAAAGAACGACGCGGAAAACAGGTATGTTGGAGCAGACATTTTTCTATGATTTGTACATTTTACTTTCCTGATTGCCATTGGTATTCTCGCATTTCTCGCCTATAACTAATTACCTACTAGGCTGCTAGGTACTATAAATAAGAAGTGCAATGTGTAACTAAGTTCACATACCTACCACTTATCATCTAATGGGGCACATAGTACATACCTAGCTAGTGGTATGCCACGTGCCACCAAACCTGAGAAAAGCGAGAACTGGCTACCTGACGATTTGAATCAAAACTGTACCTATATTATTTTGTATAATGAATGCTGGTTGTGACTGAAATAAGCTTGCCATAAAGTTTGTCTAGCTATTTGTTGTGGCATGAATAATTTGAAACCTGCATTTTAATTATAACTGGAATTTAAACACCGAATATTTCTTGTGAATGGTCATGACTAGTAAACGGAAGATACTATGTGTGGTTTTCTCTACTGACAACCTAAGCTTGGGTACCAATTATACTAACCATACTAAAGTTTATAACCAAATCTTGCTTAGTCGCTGTTGCTTGAATATCATTTTAAAGGGGTAAATATTCTGCTTGGGATTTTCCAATCATCGGTAAAAGTGATGAATATGCTACATGGCAAATGCCATTTGTGAATATACCTACCATTATGAATACTTCTGCTGCTATTCCTTATATTAGTAGGGTCAATACACCCCATAACGTCCAGTTAGCAGAGTTGCTACATTGATTCACCAGAAAGTTTATGTTATGTGTTTGCATCAGATCATGGCTGACTACAAAATGAGTCTATTATTTATAATTGATGCGCTTGTGCTGGTTTAAATGTTTTTCTTCTTGTTTTATTTGAGTGTTTACTTGGACATTCGGGAACGCACTAAAATACTCTTGTTCAATATGTGCATGCGAATTATGCTATTTTTGTGTTTAGTAACTAGCAGTGCCGCGACTGGACGACAAAGGGATGTGGACGGCTAACAGGTCTACTTACCCTATGGTATTATATTAAAATATGCAGTCATAAATGCTTCATTTTGGATTGTATTAAACTGGGTCAGATGGTTAATTTTACATAGGGGTAAGTCTGTCATTGTTTAGTTTCGGGTGACCTAAAACAAAGTGACAGCAATTAAGCATATAGGCAGTTATCTATAAAAGTTACCATGAACATTTTTAAATATATGATTACCAGAAAGTGAGCGTGCTGCATGGGCATTCACAAGTAAATTTATGATGGCATTATGTACCGCTATGATGGAACAATATCATTGGAACTGTGAATTAGATGAAGGGCAATTGCTAATTGCTAATACTCCGTGCACACTTGTCAAGTGATCCTAATTATTTCTTTTTTTTTTCTTTTATCCTTTCCTTACCTTACCTATTCCCAATAATACCTGAATAATTAAACTATTCAAATAAATATTGGAGCAATATTAAAAAAAAAAAAAAAAAAAAAAAAAACCAGTATAAATGAATCGGTCTGGGAAGAGTGTTTCACCCGAGGGCTTCACACCGCCTAGACGAGGACGCAGCATCCACCGTCGTAGTGCGTCCCAATATTCGTGTTCCTCGAATGAAACTAATGCTTATTACACGCGACGAAGTCGAAATGAAATACGTCACTCTAAACGATATCGTAGCAAATCAAGCAAGTCGAGACCACGTAACTATGAACGAAGACGTACACGTCGAGTCGGGAGGCGCCGCCGTCGCAGCCGTAGTTGGTCTTCTGAGTCATCAACGCCATCACCATCCAGTGAATGTGGCCGTAAGAGACGTCGTTTCAGAAGCCACTCCAGCTCAAGGAAACGTTATCGTTCTAGAACTCACAGTAGTCAGAGACGAGCATATTCAAGATCCACAATAAGGAAGAGTGGTGAGCCAAGCACCGATAACATACTACTGAAGTCGTTTTTGGAAATGATGAAAAATAAATTTACGAATAATTCCCTTTCGTACACTGGAGCACAAAACATGCTACCGGGTTTCGACCCAAAATCAAAGGATCAGTCCGCTATAGATTGGTTACGAAAGGTGAACGAAACGGCGAATATATACAACTGGCAAGAAAATCAGATTATATATCACGCATTACCCAAACTCTCAGGATTAGCTAAAAGATGGTATGAAGGACTGAAATCGGTAGATATGACATGGAGCCAGTGGCAGCAACTGATTTTGACAACATTTCCCGATGACCGAAATTATGGGGACAAGCTGATGGAAATGCTAGAACGCAAAAGCCGACGCGAGGAAACGCTGGAGGAATACTATTACGACAAAATGACTTTAATCAACACATGTGGAATTGAGGGAAAAGACGCAGTTGACTGTCTCACTCATGGAATTTATGATTACAACATAAAATTAAATGCACAAGGTGCTAACTTCAAGGAACCAATTGAGGTTCTGAAATTTTTGCGAGGTTTATCCAAAAACGTCGGTGCTAATCAATCAAGGAAGTCTTTTACTTCGAATAGACAGCAAAATGGAGAACGGGTACATACGAACGGATCTACTGAAAACAAGTTTAAGAACATGAAGTGCTTTAATTGTTCAGAGATGGGACACATGGCCATGCGATGTACAAAACCGCTAGTAAAATGTCAGAAATGTCTAAAGATGGGTCATTCTCAGGAACATTGCGAGAAATTAAAAGTAACATCACGCACAGGCGGGCATAGTCATAATGGGGAATCACAATCATCCAACAACCATCATAAATCTCAAAAGGTTCTTAAGATTTCAGAATTTGGAAAATGCAAAAATGACAAATACTACAAGAATGTAACTGTAAACAATCAGATTCACAGAGCATATATCGATTTTGGAAGTGAATGTTCAATAATTAAAGCCACTGTAGCTAGGGAACAAAATATGGAAATTACAAAAGAGAATCTTCCAATGCTTAAAGGATTTGGGTCTGAAAATAAAATAGTTCCGACGGGTAGTTGCGACATAAATGTCACTCTCGATGGTGTTACTGCTGATATCAAGGTATATATTGTGGATGATGAATTGTTAAATGCGGATTTACTGATAGGTCAGAATTTGACAGAGCTTCCACTAATAACTGTTTATAAAACCAGTACCGATTTATACTTTTACCATAACGAGTCAAGTCTTAACAAAGTCAAAATTAACAATCAGTTTGAAGTTTTACTATCTGGTACTCAGGCGGTTGCCGTATATACCGATACAGATTTTACCGGACAAATGTATGTGCCATCAATGACTTGCTTAAAAATAGATCACGAATATTTAGTGCTTCAGGGAATCTATACGTTTAATAACGGTCGTGGTTACATTATAGTAGTTAATATTTCTGGGAATGAAATAACACTACCCAGAAACCAATTGCTTAGCAGAGGGCATGGTTTACCAGATATTGGAAAATTCAAAACGAATGATACTCACATTCAAAAAATTAGAAAAATCGAACTCTCAAATGATACTGATGTTCGCTCGAACGTCTTGAAAGAAAACATAACATTAGACATGTTAAACGTCGGAAACAATGTCACGGAGAATAATAAAACAGACCTTTTAGCGATACTAAACCGGTACAGGGACAGCTTTGCTCTTACGTCAGAAGAATTAGGGTTAACTCAAGTAGCGGAAATGCACATCAAACTGACAGATGACATTCCAGTGTCTTATAAGCCGTATAGACTCCCTTTTACTGAGAGAAGAGTAGTTCAGGGCATGGTAGAAGAACTCCTTACTAACGAGGTTATCCGAGAATCTAACTCTGCATACGCAAGTCCCATTGTGTTGGTAAAGAAAAAGAATGACGACTATCGTCTTTGCGTAGACTACAGGGCTCTGAACAAAAAGACTATCAAGGACCGCTATCCTATGCCGGTCATTGATGACCAGTTGGACCGGCTCAGTGGAAACAAATTTTTCACTAGTCTCGATCTTGCATCTGGTTACCACCAAATACCGGTCGCTGAGGAGTCCAGACATCTCACAGCATTCGTTACGCCAGACGGTCACTATGAGTATACAAGAATGCCATTCGGGTTAGTAAATGCACCAGCCGTGTTCCAGCAAATGATCAATAAGGCGCTGGGATCGAAAAGGTTTGAATTGGCTATCCCATATCTTGATGATATCTTAACAGCAGCACCAACGGTTGAACGCTCCTTAGAGAAATTAGAAACTTTACTCATACTACTACGTGAGGCTCATCTCACACTGAACTTATCTAAATGTCATTTTCTCATGTCCTCAATTGAGTATTTGGGTTACGAAATCTCAGAAAACGGACTTCAACCGGGCAAGAATAAAACCCAAGCAGTATCAAACTTCCCGACACCAACTAATGTACATCAAATAAGGCAGTTCATTGGATTAGCCAGCTTCTTCAGAAGATTCGTGTTTGATTTTGCTAAAATTGCTCGACCACTCACTATGCTGACCAAAAACGATATACCTTGGTGTTGGGGTCCAGACCAAGAATCAGCATTCAATGAAATTAAAAACAGACTCGTTTCTAGACCAATCTTGGCGCTATACAACCCCGAATATATAACGGAAGTCCATTGCGATGCAAGTAAACTTGGACTTGGGGGTATACTACTTCAGAAGCCAGATGAAAAATCCCCGTTGCGACCAGTATCGTATTACAGCCGCCAAACTACTAAAAGCGAAGAGTTCTTACACTCTTATGAGTTAGAAACGATGGCCGTAGTAGCAGCGCTTAAAAAGTTTCGCGTGTACTTAATCGGACTACAATTTAAAGTAATGACTGACTGCAATGCATTAAGATCAACTCTAAGTAAACGAGACCTAATGCCGAGAATAGCGAGATGGTGGTTGCAACTACAAGAATATAATTTTACTGTTGAGTACCGCCCTGGAGAATCAATGAAGCATGCCGATGCACTCAGCCGCAATCCGATGCCAATTATAGACGAACCAGACAATTTAGAAATTATGAATATCAGAACTGAGGATTGGTTACACACAGTTCAAATGACAGATCCTAAACTGAAACTCATACGGGATATACTGGAGTCCAAACCAAATGATATTAAAGAAATAATTAACAGTTACTGCATAAAAAATAACCGATTATATCGACAGGTGGGCAAAGATCTTAAATGGGTGGTACCTCATGGTGCAAGGTGGCGGATTTGTCAGCTAGGCCATGATGAATCTGGTCACTTCGCGTTTGATAAAACATTCGAAAAGATAAGCCAAGAATATTGGTTTCCAAAAATGAGAAGGTTCATTAAGAAGTATGTTGCCGCCTGCATGAACTGTGCGTTTAATAAGAAACCGGCAGGTAAAGAATCCGGATATTTACACCCGATACCTAAGCCGGATCAAATATTCCACACTTTGCACTTGGATCATCTGGGTCCCTTCATAAAGAGCAAAAGAGGGAATGCTTACATACTGGGAATAATTGATAGCTTTAGCAAGTTTATCTTTGTTAAGGCAGTACGAGATACTAAATCGAAATCGACAGTGAAGGTCTTGGAAGATATATTTGCTACCATTGGCAACCCCAAGGTCATTATATCAGACCAAGGTACCAGTTTCACCTCAGCAGAATTTAAGAACTACTTGAGCTCTATTGGTACTAAACATATCCTAAATGCTGTCGCCACACCACGTGCTAACGGACAGATTGAGCGTTATAATAGAACGATCTTAAGCTCACTATCATCCATGAACCATAATCATCACGAAGCAGACTGGGACCTGAATATACCTAGACTTCAGTGGAGTCTCAACAACACTATCAACAAAGGCATTGGTAAAGCACCAGCAGAGGTGGTATTCGGACATAGAATGACAAACTCACCAGAAGGAATTGCTCAAACATCTTGTGTTCAAGACAGAAACGAGATTCGATTGGAAGTAAAAGAAATTACTGACAAACAGCAAAAACTTATGAAAGAACGCTTCGATGGGAAAAGAGCACCGTCCAAAGTTTTTAAAGAAGGTGAATTGGTAATGATTCCTAACTATTCTCAAGAAAAAGGGAAGAGCAACAAATTAGTTCCAAAATATAAAGGACCATTCAAAATTACAGCCGCATTAGACCATGATCGATACGAAGTATCCAGTATAGAAGGTCACGCTGTTCGCAAATATAAAAACATATTTCCCGCTGACCATTTGAAACGTTGGATATCTTTCCTCTCTTCCCCAACCGAAAGCGATAACGACAGTGACACCACCGACGAGAATTAATTGGTTGTATCAATTTTAATTCATTGTGTCGTTAAATTATCTCGTTTGTTTTGTTAAGATTTGGATTCATCCCCCTAAAAACCATGTTAAAAATACCATATGATCCAACTATCATATTGCGTAATATCTTTGTGTAATTATTTAACTACTTATTGATTGGTTGAGACTTAAGCAATTATAGAATAAACATTTAAGAATTGAGCTGAAAATGTGTTATTTTGCAAAGACTAACAAAGAGCACCAGAGTAATGATCCCTTTTCCTATACTAAAAGTCCATATCTATATTCCATTGCCTATCCCTAAATCCTGTGTAGGTCCTGTGCGGCACCTACATCATTTTGGGCAGAGGAGGCCGAAACCCTGCTGGGGTTAAGCGGTACCTGTCGTATTATTGGGCAGAACAGACCGGAGCCCATGCAGGGGTTAACCGTATCTGCAGATGATGTGTGATGTGGATAGAGGAGGCCGAAACTTCCCCGGGGTAAGCGGTACCTGAATCAGTTTGATCAGAGGAGGCCGAAACCTTTGAGGGGGGTAAGCGGTACCTATCCACACGCAAGTTATAAAAGATTGAGGCCGACGCCTGAAGTGGCGTGCGGTACCCCTACGAGAGTTTGGAGGCAGATTCCGAAGAGGATTGGAAGCGAGTCTTGTAAGATCGCTAAAGCAAGGCCATACACTGCGCTCCTGAAAACTGGTAATAGAAAATTTAATTACTTAGCGTATTGAAAGTATATAGATAGACAATGGTATGTGTTTTGGGGCTGTAGTAAGCCCAGTGTATAGGGTCATACACTATAGCAAATGGCCGGTTGGACTGGGGTCAGTCCTAATTCCAGGATGACCGACTGTTAGCTTCTATCAAATTAGGCTCATGGCGTTCATACTAAACTGTAGATAATTATCACTGTCAATGTCAAACAAATTAAAAAAAAATGTTTTTGGTGATGGCAAGATCAATGTCGGCGAAAATGACGGCCGACATTGTGAGCGGAAGCCATATTGGTCCGGGGGTTCTGAAAAAGATAAGATTGGCTAGGAAAAAAATAAATGAAAAGGGGACTCTTGCGCATCTCATAAAATGCGACGAAGCTATGTTATTTAGTTTTGGGGATCTAGGGGAAATAGTGAAGAAAGTAAATACGTAAGTGTGTGAGTTTCTATTATTATGTTAAATACTTTTGTGGCTAACTATACAACATAATAATATTTTACAATCTCCTTGATTCGCAATCTATTTAGAAATATTGCTGAAAATATCAAGAATATTTTGAAATCGAATAAATAATAATTTGATATCACATCAATTTTCTTATTATTTCAAAATTTTACACTGCACACGGTAGAATATAGAATGCATTAAATTAAATATGTTAAAATGAACCGTCTAGTGAGTAGCTAGACCGTTGTAATGATCGGGAAATATAGACTAGACTGGTCTTTAAATATTTACCTATCATTATTGATTTGTAATAATATACCTAAGGATATTTCCGACCTCAGTGGCGCAGCGGGCGAGAGTCCGCCTGCGACGCAAGAGGTTGCGGGTTCGATTCCCGCCTCGGAACAAATTTGTGTACGATCAGCAGAAATTTGTTCCGTTGGTCTGGGTGTTTATGTATAATAAAAAATATCTATCTATGTAAATATTAATGTAATAATATATCAGTCATCTAGTACCCATAACACAAGCTTTGATTAGCTTACTTTGGGGCTAGATGGTGCTGTGTGGATTGTCCAGCGTTATTTATTTTTCAAATTTAGTTGTGTATAATTACACAATTATAGGTATGGTTTTTGTGTAAATTGAGATTGTAATTTTGAGATGATTATAATAATCAGCATGTATTATGTATCCCATAAGGCGAACGAAATAATGGGCAAACATGTCATCTCAAAATAGACTACCCTAATTAAGTCGAAGCAACCGTAGGTAGTAAAATACCGATTACGCTAATGTCTGGCTATCGAGATGGCTTTCAGTTTGACATTTGATTCCCATCCGTCCAAGGAATTTAGCATCCATCACAAGGAATTTAGATGCTAGATCTATACATATGTTGCTATTAAACTATGGAAATCAAATGCTCTCGTCAGAGAGTATTATATTCCTTGATCAAATGTCAAACTGAAAGCCATCTCGATAGCCAGACATGAGCGTAATCGGGCCGCTGAACAGGCTTGTTGGACAGTCACAGATACATCATCATCAATGAAAGAATTGACACCAGTGCTTTCAAAAACAATAATGTACTCGGATTTTGCTGCCTCTCCACCACGGGCCATGATGAACAATCATAGAATGGGCCTTGATTTTATACTACATTTTATATAATAATCCATACGACCTGAATGATCTGAGATAGTATGGACACGCTTACAATCATGGCCGCAAACTTCCTTCGATGTTTGTTCACAAAAAACGACAATTCAGCGCTTACGCACCATCGACACCAATCATCGTCGTATCGATAGTCGACCATATTTCTTGATGGGTTATCTGAGAAATTTAAGAAACAATAAAATTTACAGCCTGAAAATATAATGCGTCCTCTCCACCTCTCTACCATGGGCCATGTTGGGCAATTACAGGCGATTACAATCGTGTAGAGGGCATAATCGTCCAACATGGCATGGTAGAGGGGGAGAGGCCGCATTATATTTTCAGCTGTCAATTATTACTTAAATTTCTCAGATAACCCCTCAAGAAATATGGTCAACTGAGACAGGTCACATTCTAATTTAGATGCAAAGTGTATTTGATCTTATCTGATTTCATCAGCTACGATTAACTTAGGTACGCAATCCATGCCATAAATGTTTATAGGTACTCTTATTAGGTAATCTTTAATTATTTTTAGTTTTTTTTAAATTTATTAACAATTTAATAACTGAATACATACATGTGTAAAAAATAGCACCTAAAAACCACTAAGGTTTATGCTGGTGCTATCAAAGTTAATTCTTGTGCTGCAAGACACTTATGTACCAATTTGTTTTTGTGGTATTCATATCAAGACTAGTACCCCAAGGGTGAATTTCAGTTTTCTTGTGTCTTTTTATGTAACGTATCGAGCCTTTTTTGAGTTTTTTGTATGAGATTCGTTCCACGTCGTGAATTTGCTATGACTCCATACCAAAAACAAAACGTAACAATATGTAACAGTTTAGTGTTAAAGATTTAATGTTGATGTTAGCCTCCCTTTTTTGCCTTTCTTTATTTTATTTTAACAATTTACTACCTATTAAGGGTCCGGCGACAGCGGCTCGCAGTTTCAAGGTGCGATTGGCTATTATTTCATTTCGGGGAGGTTGTTTGAAAGAATAACTATCCAGTGACACGCATAAATAGTGTTCGAATACAAATAATACAATAATGCAAGGGAAATGTGCCCGAATCAGAAAT
Organism: Plemyria rubiginata; assembly: GCA_963576535.1. Taxonomy (NCBI): domain Eukaryota; kingdom Metazoa; phylum Arthropoda; class Insecta; order Lepidoptera; family Geometridae; genus Plemyria; species Plemyria rubiginata. The sequence goes on from OY754926.1 coordinate 8,246,273, forward strand.
CATTTTGGTATTAGTATGTTTGGCCTTACGTTTACCTAATACCAAAATGATTTCTGACTCAAGCACATTTCCCTTATATTATTGTATTATTTGTATTCGAACAGTATTTATGCGTGTCACTGGATAGTTATTCTTTCAAACAACCTCCCCGAAATGAAATAAAATGAAATAATAGCCAATCGCACCTTGAAACTGCGAGCCGCTGTCGCCGGACCCTTAATTTATTTACCTATAGACGGTGACATACACCACAAAAACTATAAATCGTAATCTGGTCTATCATTTAGGCTAGTTTTTCTGCCGAAATATTACGTAAAGTTGGTAGAAAACCAAAACTCTATAAAGAAAAACATCTGAAATAATATTATAATATTATGTTTTTTTCTTGTTGTATCATGCTGTCCCCTTTATATGCAAGTTGAGCCGCGGGCGGTAGCTTGTTATACCTATGTATAGTGGTAGCTAATATTCTGAGACTTTAACTTCCGACCTTGTCAAAAGATAATCAGTGCAGCATTCCAACTACGGCCATCTCTTTCCAATGGGCAATGATAGACAGTAACAAGGCTAACTTCGATGTTTCAACTTGAGAAATGCTACTTATAAACGGAACAGACATTTATGAATAATGCATAAAATATCGTAGGTATTTATTTATAGATGGCTGTTCTGTGACTTATTTATTGAAACGTGAATGCATTATTTTATAATCTAATACGGATATTATTGCAATTTATGAACACCTAATTACCTAAGATGCGTTTACACGAGCACTTTTAATTGCTCCACCTTGAGAAATATGTCGTCAATTTTAATTAGGATGTCATAAGTGACATCCTAATTAAATCCTAATTAAATTAAAATCCTAATCATCATGTTCAAATCAAAAATGATTTAAGTTAAGACTTAAATCATTTTTGATTTGAATATGATGATTTGATTTGACAACCTCAGTGGCGCATCGGGATAGAGTCCGCCTGCGACGCAAGAGGTTGCGGGTTCGATTCCCGCCCCGGAACAAATTTGTTGTACGATCTGCAGAAATTTGTTCCGTTTGGTCTGGGTGTTTTATATGTATAACAAAAAAATATCTATCTATGTAAGTATATAATGTATCAAATATATCAGTTATCTTAGTACCCATAACACAAGCTTTGAGTAGTTTACTTTGGGGCTAGATGGTGCTGTGTGGATTGTTCAGCATTATAAAATAAAAATAATAAGTAACCCATATAGATAGATGTACTTTATTGCACACAACAGATATAAATATTAATATGATGCCAACATGTAGCGATTGTTGCTAGGGCCACCATACTGAAACTGTGTGACAAAAAAAATAAACACTAAATTGGAGTTCATTTTGTAGAAGTCATCGAAATTTAACTCCAGATTCCTACAAAATTCTAAAATAGCTCCGGCGACAGTTAAAGGGCAAATGTGATCAATGCCCAACAAATACTGTTAAAAAATTGCTCGTGTAAGCACACCTTTATCGCATCAGTACTCCATCTATCATAGTTCAATCTGTGTATCATCGATATTTATGTCATTATTTATGATATTTTAATATCACAAGTTCAATAATATCCAATCCAATTTTAAGCTTAAATAAATCGTTTAAAACAGTTTCAAAATGAAAGTAATAATTTTTCAGTAAAAAATTCCAGTAAAAAAATCCAAAATTTGCAAAATCACTGGAAGTTATAAATGAATTCCCATTACTACTGTTACAAGTGTACCTATTTATTACTATTTCCTATATATTACTACTTTCTGTCAATTTCATCACCATCTATGTAATGCTGTCTGTCATACAACAATATATCCAATTATCCATTTCTATCTTAGGCTTTTAAAAAATAAAGAAGGGTATATTTGTAATTGGATAGCGTATTTTTTTTTAGACAATCTGTTTGTGGAACAAGCATTTGGCCAACGTGATGTTAAGTGGTAACTATAACCCCAAAAGAAAAAAGACCCAAAGATAGGTTATAGTCTGGTGTACTTTTGTCTCGTGGAAATACCGGGATTCAAAACCACGCAGTTGAAACCGCGTCGCCCAGCTAGTTTCTTTATAATTTAAACCTACATGTCATTTCAGCTGTGTGAAAAATAATGTCGTAAATTTTTAGCTTCTTGTTTATGTGGCTACCTAGTAAATGTACCTTATTTAATTACACGCTATATTATTATTAGTGTTGTGTGAAAAGTCCACCAATATTTATTTAATTTAAAAAAAAATGTATTTAAAAAAAATAGCTTGCTGCCTCAATTTTTTTAAGAATTCCAAGAATATGGATTTTTTTTTTTTTTTTTTTTTTGACAATTGTAATGACTAATTTATTTAAATATTTGTTATTTTTTTATTGTTTGACATTTAATTTTATGTAAATCAAGCACTGACCTCAACATTGCATGTTCCTACCTCCTTAAATTTTTGCACACCTATGAATGGTAAAAATATGTGAAACTTCAAAACTACTGACATCTTTGTATCTGCTGTACCATGTTTTTATGCAAATAAATGAATTGATTGATTGATTGATTGATGGGTATAAAGGACTACTGCCTGATGTTAAAACGGGACTTAGGCTGCATCACGAGCACGTTTCTATCGTGCGTGACTTACGAGGAATGCTTTGTAATATGTGATGGTTACTACTTAACATCAGATGGACCATCTGCTTGTTCCATCAGCTAGTTATATAAAAAAAACGACAACAATTACTAAATGCGTTTAGTCCCAATAAGAGGCCAATATTATAAGTTATGTGAGGTGCGTGCATCTTACCTATACCATTTCTTTCCTTTGAACTTAAATCAAATACCAATAAGTCTCCAACTGGGTCTTATGTGGACCTTTTTCTATCAGCACGTAATAAAAAGCGTTATGTCGGCCACCCTATATAAAATTAAATTATCCTCATTTCATTATCCTTAAATCTCAATGTCTGTTTATTATAAAACCTGTTTTGCGCTGCAAAATTAAAGTGGTGTATAAAAATATACAAATATTTTTGAGGACTCAAGTCCACAGAAATTTGCTAATCGCAGATTTAAAATTCAGGTAAAAACACCGTAATTTGGATAAGATTTTTTGCGTCAGTCGTATAAATGGAGCGAAGTCGAATCTTTAGTCACCAAGCAAGGCAAAAATGTATAAAATGTATGTACATTATTATAAGACATCCACATAAATAGATACAGTATAATAACAGATGTGTAATGTTATCAAAGAATATTTAAATTCTTTTGTGTTGTAATTTACATAGATACAATTCACTGGCGCGAACAGTTGAATCCACAGAAGCTTGTAACGATCATCGCTTTGAGAATTATTTAATTGATAACACTCTCCGACCGTTGAGGGGAAGAAATCCGACTCGTGCACAAATCCAACACTGTATTTGCACTATTTTTAATTCACGGATTTAACACTAATTATTTTTAATTTTTCGTAAGGATAAACTACACTCGCGTACGTCTTTGCCGCGCTACGGAAAGAGAGACATACGTCCGCTCTCTGCGTTCCGAATTACAGACTGGCTGATTTGACATTGCGAACTCTGTCGCAGCCGAAGCGTAATATAAAAACTATCATTTTCTTAAAAATTGTAACCTTTTTTAACCGGTTTGAAGCGTTTGAAGCCCATTAATATTGTTATAACAGCCAAAAATAGCAAAAAAATTACAAAATGCTGCTGTATTTATTTTATTTCCATAATTTTGACGCTGAAATCTACTTAATTTAAACAGTGATCATGGTTTTTGGGAAGAGGCTCTTGAAATAAAATAATAATTGATTTGGTTTTATTATAGAACTATTAAAACTTATGAGATTTCCGGTAATGGTAAGGTCACTGGGGTAATAAAACGCACAAGCATAAGACGCATTTGCAATTAACTCAAGGTCACTGCTCCCTTGGAGCTGGCTAGCTTAGATTCACCTGGTTTAAGACGTATCAAAGTAATTCTTATGATATTATTAAATAAAAAAATAAATAAACGATCCTCTGATGTGCCAAGCTCAGAAACAAAAAATGCATCGTGAGGAAACCAGGTAGCGGCGATGGGTTTGCAACCTGTCATGTTATTGAATATTGCTGCTACTAAATTTAGATATGTTCCAGATGTTAAATTTGGATGTACGTGTAAGTATCCCATTTAGTAAATTTAATTTTTTTAAATTTTTTTTTAGTAAAAAACACGTAAATTTTTGGATAGCAAAGCTCATTGGTGCATGACTGATTTTGAACCCCCGACCATAGGATCGGACGCTACCACTATACCTCCAGCGTATAGCCTTGGTAAAATATCGCGACCATTAAGTAGACCACCAGTGCACTGGTGCAAACATAACATTTGAATGAAACCTGAATTACTTCAAGTAAAGTTGCAAAAATATGACTTTGCCGTAAAAGATTATTTAAGCTTCTTAAACTGCCACGCCATTCTCCTTTCGCTTAGGGTTGTCACGCTTACACAAGAGTAGTAGAGCTCTTTGTGAAGGGTTCGTCCGGGTAAGTACTACTACCACGCCTTTTTCTGCCGCCAAGCAGCGCTGTGTTTCGGTTTGAAGAGTGCGGTCGCTGGTGTAATTACAGGCACATGACACTTATCATCTGTTTGCCTCAAGTTGATGGCACAGGACAGAGCATCGTAGGGCACGTTCCTATCGTGCCTCACTTACGAGGCAACGCTTGTTCATAGGTGATGGTTACCACATAACATCAAGTATTATAGAACTTGCTGATGGAACAAGCAGATGGCCCACCTGGGTGAAATATATAATACTCGTATTATGCTAAGCCTCATGTGGCCGTAAGTGCACTGGAAAGCAAACTCTCCAAACTATAATATGGTAAGGTTATATATTTTCTTATTACTTTCGTATATATTATAGATCTTTCAGTCTAAAAAAGCACGCCCCTACAATGTCTTCACTCTCACAAGCAAATGTATAGACGTAGTACATGGCACCTGATAATTTCATTCGTGAATCAGTTGTGTGTGCTCTATCGTCAGTACTCAGGAATTGTTTAATTTGGTGCCCGCTGCTGAATTTCACCATCGCACCACACGCCGCAAAACAAAATTCCATCCTCACCACCTGGATGGCTGGTTCTCCTCAACTACTCGTTTCTCACGGTCATTTTTACCTCGAACGAGTAAGTTGTGGAACGAACTTCCCCCTGCGGTTTTCCCTCGGAGTTACGACATGGGGTCCTTCAAAAGGCGGGTTTATCACTTCTTAAAAGGCCAGCAGCGCATCAGCAACGCCTCTGGTGTTGCAGGTGTCTATGGGCGACGGTGACCACTTAACATCAGGTGGCCCGTATGCTCGTCTGCCTGCTTTGGCATTAAAAAAAAGTTGCTCCTCTGACATGAAAGTGACACTTTCATGTCCGGCGAGAAACTGAAAAACAAATTAAATTGCTTGATAGCATGTATTACATCTATATGTACACCTTTTTTTGCTTTTAGGGTGAAGACATTGGCGGGGCGTGCATTTTTAAACTGAATGATGACATTTCATTAAGAAAACAAATGGTTGGTGCGGACACGTGACAGCCCTAAAGTTTATGCATGCAAGTTAAGTAATAACTCGCATGCATGATATTACTAAAGACGTGAACGACTTTCTTTTTAAAACGAGACCTTTTGTGCGGCGTTACTTTCATTGTTTTAATAGTTATATTATAAAAACTTTTAAAACGTAGGTTGGTTTATTTCACATCCCACTAATATTATAAATGTGAACGTTTGGATTCCTGGATGGGTGGATGTTTGTTACTCAATCACGCCAGAGCGGCTGCACGGACCTGGATGAAATTAGTCACAAAGATAGATTATAGTCTGGAATAGCTCTACTGTTTCATGTATTTTGTACCTAAATTTTGTAAATACCTTTAGTTTTCTTTGTAAATAAATGATTATGATTGAAATGATTATGAAAGTCCACCAATATTTATTTATTTATTGCGGATCTGTCGCAATATACATAATCAGTCCATTTTACCCTGTGATAAGTTATCCATACTTACATACTATACCATGTCAGCACACACAACGCATTCACATGTCGTAAACACACATCGCATTCACCATTCCTTTTAATTTGTTTTTATTTGTTATGCACTGTTTACTGCATCATATGAATAAACTAGCTGAACCCGCGGCTTTGCTCGCGCCAAGGAATTCCATGTTTCATACAAACTTTCATCCCCTATTTTATCCCCTTGGGGGTAGAATTGATCAAAATCCTTTCTTAGCGGATGCCTACGTCATAACATCTACCTGCATGCCAAATTTCAGCCGGATCCGTCCAGTGGTTTGGGCTGTGCGTTGATAGATCACTATGTCAGTCAGTCAGTCAGTCAGTCAGTCACCTTTGAGTTATATATATTTAGATGGAAGATGGATAACTACCATTGAACGCTCTTTTCAAAATTTAAAAATAGTTTGGTGGATTTTTCCACACAGCACTCTTAAAAGGTGAAGGAAAACATCGTGAGGAAACCAGTTAGTATTCTAACAGCGGCGATGTGCTTGCAACCTGTCACGTAAGGAATACTATAACTACTGCAAAATGTGGTTATGTGCCAGATGTAATGTTTGGACGTACCTCTGACTACCCCCCTTAGACATCCTCAAAGAATCTTGAGTTAGTACTTGGTACTGAGAGATCCGGAGGGATATCTACCGTGCCTGGGGATCAAAGTAGTGAAGCTGTTTCAGTTTATCCTCAAAGAATCTTGAGTTAGTACTTGGTACTGAGAGATCCGGAGGGATATCTACCGTGCCTGGGGATCAAAGTAGTGAAGCTGTTTCAGTTTCAACACTATCTAGTCCCAAACTACTGAACCTACGGCTAACAGGGGCATTATTCTCTATGACATAGGAGATTCCTTGCCCCAAACCGTGTGAAGTCACAACGAGATCTTGGGCATTATTCTTTATGACATAGGAGATACTTTGCCCTAGCCGTGTGATGTCACACCGTGACCTAAGCGCAAACGATTGGATTGGTCATAGTGAATACCCCAGCACAGAAGGTTGAGCTACTACCAACTGTGAGCTGTAAAGGTAGTTTTTAATCTAACGTTTACGCTGGATTGAAGTTGCATTTTTAACAGATTTCAAAATAGGAAAAGGGTCTCGATTCGACTGTTTTTCAATTCAACTCAATCCAATTTACTTATTTCAGATGTCAATGATCCATAATTTGTTAGTAGAACTTCATTATTTTTTGTATGTTTGTCACCTCATAACTTTTTACAGGGTGGACTGATTTTGATGACTTTTTTGTAATCGAAAGCTGGTGCTTTTCATGTCCCATTTAAATTTGAGTATTCTATCTCATAACTTTTTACTGGGTGCTTTTTATGTCCCATTTCACTTCGAGTCAGATCTGACGAGTAGTTTTTCTCATAACTTTTTACAGGGTGGACTGATTTTGATGACTTTTTTTAATCGAAAGCTGGTGCTTATATGTTGTCCCATTTAAATTCGAGTCAGATCTGAAAAATAGTTTTTATAGTATTGAGTGTATTTTATAGTGCATTTGAAGTCTTATTTTTCTTGCAAAACGTTTAGAATGTTGAATCATCATTTTAATTATAGTTATGATTATGTAAAAATTTTATGATATAATGACCTTGGTGTCTACAAAACCTGATTATAATAAAGGTCAAGTCGCAGACAGACTAAAATTATTTCCTACAGTGCAGTGGGCAAATAAAATGTACCATACAGGTTTTTTAATTATTTTATGTATAGTCCTCAGAATACCTAATTGTTTTATATTCTATTGATACTCAATATTCCTAAATATTTCTTAGAGAATTTAGGTATGTATTAGGATATTTTACATAGAAAAACATTATACATAACATTATAAAAAAAACAGACTTTTTATACAAATAGCGGGTGGAACCATCAGGTGACCCACCTGATGTGAACATCAGGTCGGTGTGATGAATCACACCACACACTTTTAAAACAAACTCGACAAGCAGAAGACGACAATATCGTATCTTACCACGATAATATCGTTCGCGTTTACTAAAATGACTTCACATAGTGCTAAGGTTCAAACAAACTCGACAAGCAGAAGACGACAATATCGTATCTTACCACGATAATATCGTTCACGTTTACTAAAATGACTTCACATAGTGCTAAAGTTCTTGTTTCGTATTTCATAAGTGTATTTCAGGCGAAAAAAATGCCTGTGTTTTGTATCCATTATCATGAGAACCTTTTGAAAACCCGAGATTAGATGAGCTCTAAGTTAATAACAGAAAATTGAATAATTTTATTACAGGGCTTAAATATTTTTTTTAATCACCCGCGATATAAAAACTTTGACTTCGTATTAAGCTTTCAAATTACAGCTCGTAAAACAACAACATTTTATTGATCATAAAAATAAGGTAATCAAATAATGATAATTGTATGTAATAAAGAGAAAATTGTATGTAATAACATCCTACTACTCGTACTATTATAAACGCGAAAGTTTGTAAGTATGGATGGATGGATGGATGGAAGTTTGTTACTCTTTCACGCCGGAACGGCTGAACGGATCTGGATGAAACTTTGCAGAGAGATAGATTATAATCTTTAATAGCACATAGGCTACTTTTATCCCGTGGTAATGCCGTGATTTAAAACTACGCGGATGAAACCGCGGGGTGCTGCTAGTATTACATAATACCCAGATAGAGAACAAACATGTTTATCACACAAATGTTAGTTCTCGGTGGGATCAAAACCACGGCGAAGCATAAAGAAACAGTTATATTTTTAGTCAAGGTCGTGACATAAGGCGGGAAGTAGGTCACATGGTCGACATAAAAGAAAAACTAATTATATTTTTCCATCCGTGCATTACGTGCGTCTAGAAATAGTGAATATGAATTATTCAAATGAAGAGGGCACGCGTCAAAGTGGTAATTTAACCATTCATAAACCAAGTCGTAAAATTGTACTTATATATAAGTATTTAATAATAATAATTATTATTATTATAATAATAATAATAATCATTTATTTCAGGCAACATAGTAAAAAAGATCTTAAAAATACATGGCCCATAGCATAAATATATGAACGTCGAGGTAATGGGCATAGATACAGAAATAAAACCAAAATACACTCACACCCCACACATATAGGTACACTCAAGACTACTTTTAAAAGTAGTAGAGCTCTGTGTAAAGGGCTCGTCCGGAGAAGTACTACCACCACGCCTTTTTCTGCCGCCAAGCAGCAACGCTGTTTTGGTTTGAAGAGTGTGGTCGCTGGTGTAATTACAGGCACATGAGGCTTAGCATCTTTGCCTCAAGTTGATGGACAGTGCATCGTAGAGCACGTTCCTATCGTGCGTGACTTACGAGGCAATGCTTTGTTATAGGTGGTGGTTACCACTTAACATCAGGTGGGCCATCTGCTTGTTCCATCAGCAAGTTATTTAAAAAACTCAGTCGAGGGGGGTTGTTTGGGGAAGGGGGTCGAGGGGAGACATAGAGGAAAAGGACATACTTTTTAATCGCGGGTGCGTTACCCGCACGTCCTTTTCCTATGTATTTACAAAAAAATATTAAAGTTTCAATAAATCACCCAGACAAAATAAATAAATACAGTTAAATAAATGTAGGTGCTTTGTTTTATTGTTTATTGCAAATAAACCTTTTTCATATTTTTTTTCATTTGTAAGAATTAATTTTATCTTTTCTATAATAATATAAGAGCACCGGTGGTCTAGTGGGAGTGACCCCGCCTTCCGATCGTAAGGTCGCAGGTTCGAATCCGGTCGTGCACCAATGGATTTTTCTATTGAAAAATTTATGTGCGCAATGCCAGTGCTCTTAAACGGTGAAGGAAAACATCGTGAGGAAACCAGTTAGTATTCTAACAGCGGCGATGGGCTTGCAACCTGTCACGTATGGAATACTAACTACTGCAAAATGTGGGTATGTGCCAAATGTAATGTTTGGACGTACCTCTGACTACCCCTTAGACATCCTCAAAGAAATTAGTACCTACTTGATACTGGGAGATCTGAAGGGATATCTACCGTGCCTGGGGATCAAAGTCGTGAAGCTGTATAATATTAATAATTAGTTCTGCTCTGTGTTTTGCACTCACGGCTTGGTTCCTACGGTTCTATTATCAAGGTTCATTTAACAAGGATCATACATATGTATGATGTCGTGATACATATGTATGACGACCTCAGTGGCGCAGCGGGCGAGAGTCCGCGTGCGACGCAAGAGGTTGCGGGTTCGATTCCCGCCTCGGAACAAATTTGTGTAGGATCTGCAGAAATTTGTTCCGTTGGTCTGGGTGTTTATGTATAATAAAAAATATCTATCTATGTAAGCATAATGTATTAAATATATCAGTCATCTAGTACCCATAGCACAAGCTTTGAGTAGCTTACTTTGGGGTTAGATAATGATGTGTGGATTGTCCAGCATTATTTTTTTTATTTATTTATTTATATTTGTTAAATGTAATGTAAATAATTATTGAATCTGCAGTGCGGTGCCAATCGAATAGCCTCTATTCATCAATTCACTCGATCAAATGATTCGATCCAATCATTATCGGAAAACAGTAAGTACATTTGGCAGATTGGCAAAGCGCCAAAGTAGGTCCATTACTTTTCACTTTTGTTCTGTGATCTTGGTTCAAACCCTTTGTGTCGGTAATTGATCAAGCAAAGATTTCTCATTAATAGGAAGATTCGGCATTGTATGTTTATTTTATAATTCTTACTGATTCGTACTTCACATCAGCCAACCTGATGTTAGGTATGGACAGTCCACACAGCACCATCTAGTCCCAAAGTAAGCTACTCAAAGCTTGTGTTATGGGTACTAGATAGCTGATATATTTAATACTAGTTGCGCCCCGCGGTTTCACCCGCGCGGCATGATTTAAATCCCGGTATTCTCGCGGGATGATTCTCGTGGAAGACCACAGCTAAAGATGCCGCCGAAAGAGTTCTCCGCTTGAAGTGGAAGTGTGCAGGCCATACCCAGAGAGCCACAGACGAGCGATGGTCCAAAACTGTAACCAATTGGTACCCTATTCACAAGAAGCGTAGACCTGGAAGACCGTACAAGAGATGGAGCGACGACATAGCCACAATAGCAGGCAAAGCGTGGAGCAGAACCGCTAGAGATAGAGAGATATGGAAGAAGCTAGAGGAGGCTTATACCGCTAAAAGCGGTCCTTACAATTAATAATAGGAAAATACATATACATGTATGGCTCAACTCATATGTATTTATTTTTTGTCTGAAATAAACATTATCTTAAATAAACATTAACATATATTATAGGTTATAGACAGTTTTTTAATTTTGCAATATCTTTTTGTTTCTGTTTAATTTGTAAGGTTCAAATAAAAGCTTTTATTATTATTTATTATTATTTATTATTATTATTCTCGCGGGATAAAAAGTAGCCTATGTGTTATTCCAGACTATAATGTATCTCTCTGCCAAATTTCATCCAGATCCGTTCAGCCGATCTGGCGTGAAAGAGTAACAAACATCCATCCATCCATACTTACAAACTTTCGCGTTTATAATATTAGTAGGATATTATATACTTACATAGATAGATATATGATACGTAGAAAACACCCAAAACAACGGAACAAATTTCTGCTCAGTTTTATTTAAAACCTATCGATCTAGTTTTCAGCATTTCCGATCATCCAAATCTCCTAACAAACGATCAAATTGATGATCTGTTTCATTCGCAATCACCAATCACAGTTGCGCCGGCGAAATCGAATTTAACAATGTTATTCCCAAATCGTATTAGCAGCACTCTTTTAGCTTTCAGTGCTTAAGGGTCCGGCGACAGCGGCTTGCAATTTCGAGGTGCGATTGGCTATTATTTCATTTTGGGGAGGTTGTTTGAAAGAATAACTCTAAAGTGACACGCATAAATACTGTTCGAACACAAATAATACAATAATATATGGGAAATGTGCTTGAGTCAGAAATCATTTTGGTATTAGGTAAACGTAAGACCAAACATACTAATACCAAAATGATTTCTGATTCGGGCATGTTTCCCTTATATTATTGTATTATTTGTATTCGAACAGTATTTATGCGTGTCACTTTAGAGTTATTCTTTCAAACAACCTCCCCGAAATGAAATAAAATGAAATAATAGCCAATCGCACCTCGAAATTGCGAGCCGCTGTCGCCGGAGCCTTAAAGACAGCCTTTATACCTCAGTCGGTAGTAGCTCTGCAATAGCTTCTGCGCTGGAGGCCGTGGGTTCGGTTCCCACACAGAACAATTTCCACAATTTTCAAATAATGTCCACCAATTTTTTTAAAGCTATTATGTTCATCACACAAATGTTTGTTCTTGGTTGGGATCGAACCCACGACCCAGGGCGCAGAAAGCAGAGGTACTAGCAACTGAGCTGAGAAGGCTGTCGCAGATTTAGTTGAAGTATTGTAGGCGAGGCCGGGAATAATAAGCATGCTTATTTTTAGCATGCTCGAAATACGCATGCTTTTTGCTCCAAAGTAAGCGCGTATGTCAGTAGGTACCTTTGAGCATTGCACCCGTGCGAAGCTGGGGGGCGGGTCGCTAGTAGAATTATAAATACATCCTGCGATACCCTGCGAAAAGGGTAAATAAGTCTAGCGTATAGTGCCTTCATAATAATAACTTAAAAGTAACAATTATTTCTGCGAATGAATATGTTGTATCTTTATTCCGACCTTGAATTGATACACATGGGGTGTCTTATTACTGACGTACGAAACAAATAAGTCACGTAGCAACCCTTGTTTGGGTTTAAAGTGGACACTTAAACCCTTGTCGTTGTAATTGCTTCTACGAACGCCTTCGGTGTAAAATAAGCTGAACGGACAAGGAAAGGACGAATTAGTGCGACACAGTTCTGTGACACTACTACTCGTACCTACCAAAAGTTTTTTTTCCATTTTTTTATAAGTTTATTCTATTTCTTCTACTTACATTATCCCACTGCTTTAAGCAAAAGTCTGCCATACGGCTATTATTTATTAATTGGCTTATATTATTGGCTATTATAAGTATTTTTTTATGTTTTTGAAATCTGCTATTAAAAAAAACGTTCCTAAGAAAACTACTACCTAATCGTTATAAAAAAAAGCAAGTAATAACACTGCGGTACTAATAAACGAATAAATAATTACTTAAACATAAAAGCACTTGCTATCCCATTACAGTCAAATTCAAGTCATGTAAAAATTAAAACCGCAACCGAGACGGAACGAGAAAATCCCAACCCATTAGCAGTTCATTAAAAGATTTGGCTTCATTAGTCAGACTCGCTGTGTTGGTTGCAAAAGTACAGCTTTATAATTACTGTGTTCCGTTACTACCTTGGTATTATCATCATCATCCCAGCTCGAGTCTACCAACTTGAAACCTACAAGGTTAATATTAAAAGAGTAGCAGAACTCATTGTGGGCTCGCCTGAAGTAGAACTACCACCACACCTTTTTCTGCCGCCAAGCTGCGTTGCTGTGTTTCGGTTTGAAGAGTGTGGTCGCCGGTGTAATTACGGGCACATGAGGTTTAACATCAGCATGCCTCAAGTTGATGGACGCAGGGCAGTGCATCGTAGGGCACGTTCCTATCGTGCGTGACTTACGAGGCAATGCTTTTTTATAGGAGATGGTTACCACTTAACATCAGGTGGGCCATCTGCTTGTTCCATCAGCTGGTTGAATAAAAAAAGTACTTATGCAACAAGCAGATGGCAGTAATCTTGTGCTGAGTTTTTTTTATACAGCTAGCTGATGGAAAAAGCTGAGTTAGTCAGAATAAGGGATTAAAAAATTATGGTATCACCATTGTGAAAGTCATGAAATGTAGACATCATAGTGCAGCTGACTGTACCTGCATAAAATAACACATGAACGATGGATACAAATAACGTTTCCTTTCACAAAACCTTATTCCATGCGAAGGACCACAGACACGTTTCAAATAAATCTTCAAATAAAGCCCTAGTTTTCTAAAAGCGATAAACTCAATATTGCAGTCGTAAAATGATACCCCATTCTACGTACTGTACATGTAAATTCGAAAATTATTTCAATAGAATAGAATAAAACTTTTAATTGGTCACAAACAAACAGAAATACCAACATACATGCAAGTAAGCATTTTTGGATGCTTATGGCTCAATTACCTACGCCCTAACCGTACCGAACCGATCGGAACAAAATTAAGAAAATACATTACAAGTATACCTACTTGAAATGTACACCCAGCTATAGAACAATCCGTTATGTTCATCACACAAATGTTCTCGGTGGGGATCAAACTCATGACCAACGGCGCAGAAAGTAGAGCTACAACTGAGCTAAAATGGGATTAGAATACCTAAGGCTATTTTTTTTCCACATTAAACAAATGGATCGTGAAATAAAAACGCCTTAGGACTCAGACAACCAAATGATGTCTCGCACGTTCCAACATTTTTTACGATATAAAACGTTTACTCTTCACAAACATTAAAATATTCGAGCGAGCAGTTTGACGGCTGTCAGCTTAAGTATTACTTAAGCAATCATTCGCTTCTATCTAAAATCGCCAAAAGCTTATAAGGTTAATCCGACGAGGGTTAAGTCTAAGAAGTCTAAGAAGACGGTAGCGATTTTGAGAGGATGCGTAGTAAGACAGGTAACATGTTTTCGTTCAAGCTTGATTCGATACGATGCGAAACGACGTGCGGCGTTTCAGAAAGCTGAAATCAGAGATTTCTTACAAAAATGTAACGTATAAATTATCACAAATCCTGTGGTATTTACAAAGTTTCTAAACAGCAGCAGCAAAACTGAAACAGCTTCACGACTTTGATCCCCACACATATCCCCTCAGATCTCTCAGTACCAAGTACTAACTCAAGATTCTTTGAGGATGTCTAAGGGGGGGTAGTCAGAGGTACGTCCAAACATTACATTTGGCACATACCCACATTTTGCAGTAGTTAGTATTCCATACGTGGCAGGTTGCAAGCCCATCGCCGCTGTTAGAATACTAACTGGTTTCCTCACGATGTTTTCCTTCACCGTTTAAGAGCACTGGCATTGCGCACATAAATTTTTCGATAGATAAATCCATTGGTGCACGACCGGATTCGAACCTGCGACCTTACGATCGGAAGGCAGGGTCACTTCCACTAGACCACCGGTGCTCTCTAAAGTTTCTACCAAGAATAAAATTAGGATGATCTAAGATTATGTATTATCTACAATTAATCAACTTGTCAGTCAAAAGCACTACTTTCAATCTTCTTATAAAACGCTCAATCCATTTCTTCATCAAATTAATAATAGCATTGTATACGCGACTGTCGCGTGTCGCTGTTGCTACGCAAAAAGTGTGTGCACACACACGCTTAAGTATAGTGCGCGTCACGCAAAAAGAACGCTGGAAAGAGATGGGTGTGATTTCGCGAGTATTTTGTATGCGCAAACACATTCCCTCCACTGCACACACTTTTCCAGCGTTCTTTTTCGTTGCTATACACCGCGCCTTCGTTTTTCTAGACAAAATTGGACGTCACGTACAAAATACCTCTCAGTAGTTTTTGTTCCGTATGTTGTGACTTAAAACATAATAGTGATAAGATCTGTCGTAAAACTTGACGAAATGTTCTTCTCTTCCGTTTATGTCACAAGGTTTTTACTCAATAAAATTCACTTTGTGCTCGGTGGGAATCAAACCCACGGCCTACAACGTAGAAGGCAGAGCTACTAAAAACTGAGCTTAGGATCAAACTGAATTGGATTATTTCTTTATCTAGATAATCTAAAGCTATCGTCATCATTTTATTCTCAGTGATGTCCGCCCACCCCATAATCGTAAATAGACATCAGATGGTCAAAATATAAAATCGTTGTGCTATGTACTGACTGACTCTTTGTTTTTTGTTTTATCTGATGGTGAGTGGTAACCATCACCTAAAAACCACTGCCTCACAAGTTATGCACGATAGGAGCGTGCCCTACGATACACTGCCCCGCGTCCATCAACTAGAGGCATAAAGATGCCACCCCTTATGCCTGTAATTTCACTGGCAACAGGAAAATAGTGCTAGCAGATGAAGTCGCGCGTATCTGTAGTATCCTACTTCTATTATAAACTCGAAAGTTTGTTAGTATGGATGGATGGATGGATGTTTGTTACTCTTTCACGCCGGAACAGTTGAACGGATCTAGATGAAACTGGCACAAAGATAGATTATAGTCTGGAATAGCACATAGGTTACTTTTTATCTCGAAGGAATACCGGGATTTAAATCTGCGCGAGTGAAGCCGCGGGCGCAACTAGTAGGACATAAACGGAAGAAAGATGGCGGAATGATTCCCCTAGATAATGGTGGTAATGCCTCTGGATGCTATAACGTGGCTATAACAATAAGTGACCAGTTTTCAGGCGATAAGCGAGATAAGGTTTTATTTATACTTTTCCTGTTTATTAAGGCCTACTTTTGGGATCTTTACGAAAAAGATCACTTGTTATTTCAAGGGAAATGAGAGTAGGAATAAGGGAAAATGTTTTTTTCGTATTTCTGAAAATTAATTTGTTTTTTGTTAAAAGTCTTGCGTTGATGAACCTGAAAATCCGTAGAAATCAAGCCAAACGTGCAGAAAATCACTCGTGTATAAAACCTATCACAGCATAACATTCACCAAGTCAATGATATTTTGTTATTGAAATGCAGTGTTTGCTGATAAAAGAAAATCCAATCAGAGGCATGTGCGTTTTGTGTGGGATATTAACGCATATTGATGCATATTCCGTTTTAATACAATTTTTTTTGGAAATATCACAAAAATCACTTGCGTTAATTACCATTGTGAAACTCGGTGAAACTTGTGCCTCCAACTTTAGTGCGCTCTGTGTGAACTATACGGTCGCCTAGGAGTTCTACTGGTGTAATAATAGCAAACCACAACCAAACAACTCACTGCCAAATTCATTTCCGACTTGCGTTAACAGCATATCTTCGTAGCTCTGATGGGAAATTATTTCCCACCCGAAAATATTTATCCCAGCGATCATCATGTAGTGATGGATGGTCGACGCGAGATAGAAGCCACCCATTTCACCAACAGCGGATCGAAAGGCTGGTGTTTCGTAGATAATGATAGCCCGATTCCATTCGAATCTGTTGGAAAACAACGCCATCTATTTTCGAGTAGCGAAACTTAACTAGCGTGCCATCTATCAACGAGTAGAAAGACTTCGGGGAAAGGTGTTCTTACAGCTAAATATAGATGTCACTATAGTAAAACTTACTTGTGTATTTCATGCCGAGATAAAATTTCAGGTTCTCAGTGGTGTTGAGCCCGGCATCAGAAGTGGTGTCCCAGGGGGTGTAGATGATTTCTTCCTTCTTCAGGAAGTTAGCGAAGGATTTCATCATGAGAAGACATGTGGATTTGCCAGCTACGTGGATTTGTGCCTCGGGTTCGTTGATAAGCAGCAGTTGCTTCCAATTGTAGCTAGATGGCGTGGAAATAAAACGTGTTAGCAAAGCCACTCTGTGATACAAACTGTGCAATGACTTCACAATGTTTTAGCGTTATAAAACAAAAACATACGATGAAATTACCTGCTTAAATTATAAGATACCTATCTACATATGTAATAGGTACTTCCTACTAATATTATAAACGCGAAAGTTTGTAAGTATGGATGAATGGATGGATGGATGAATGGATGGATGGATGTTCGTTACTCTTTCACGCCGGAACGGCTGAACGGATCTGGATGAAACTTGGCAGAGAGATTGGTTATAGTCTGGAATAACACACATGTTACTTTTTAACCCGCGGGAATACCGGGATTTATATCTGCGCGAGTGAAACCGCGCAGCGCTGCTAGTTAATTATATTTTTAAACCACAAGGTAGATGACTCATCAAGATAATTTTCCTTCATAAAATAATTGTTACCAAGCTACTATCCAGTTTTGCACTTTTGTAACATTCCTGTATTAACTTTATTTATTTTTATTTTAACAATTTTGGGAAAACTTACAGCTAGGCGGGTATACATGAACAGGTGGGGTAATTCCCACTAGACCAGTGATGTTTTTTGTATTTTTAATAAACTCCAAACAATTAATTTACCTCAACAAGGCACTCGAATATAGTTAATCCCGTGAATGGACGCAGATAGTAATATTGATAACCGTGAAAGCCTCCCCACACTCCAGACTATTTTTGTACATTTCGAGTGATACTTGAGATTAATTTGATTTTTACCGAAAATACCTCACCTTTTTCTGCTAACCAGCGTTGCTGTGTTTCGGTTTGAAGAGTGTGCTATCGTATTACAGGCACAAAGGCTTAACATCTGTACCTGTCTCATGTTGATGGACTTAGGGCGATGCATCGTAGGGCACGTTCCTTTCGTGCGTGACTTACGAGGCAATGCTTTGTTAAAGGTGATGGTTATCACTTAAAATCAGATGGACCATCTGCTTGTACCATCAATTATTTGTAAAAAAAATACTCAGTTATTGTTTTCGTTTTTCAATCCACCGGTCGTTTTCGTAATGTTGGAGACTTGTAAGTTTATAACACGCCCGATAGAGATATCATTTATGAAGGAAGAAATAGTGATTTGAACGTACAAAATACAAAACTATGAACTTGTTTAAATTAACTTGATGTATCATTTTCTTCTATCACTACATAGTATAAAATAAAGTCGCTTTCTCTGTCCCTATGTCCCCATGTCCCTTTGTATGCTTAAATCTTTAGAACTAACGCAACGGATTTTGATGCGGTTTTTTTAATAGATCGAGTGATTTGAGAGGAAGGTTTATATGTATAATACATGCATGATATAGTAAAAAAAAATGTGCACCCGTGCGAAGCGCGGGCGGGTCGCTAGTTATTCATATTAAAGAACTAAAATAGATAAGTATGTATTTTAATTACTTAATTTAAAATTTAAGGAATACATAGGAATTGTACACCGCCTTTCCGATTTTAGTTTTATCCTTTCCATCCAGATGTCTAAAAGAGATCGCTAGCGATAAGGCCGCCCATCGTACCTAAATTTTTGATGTTTCTGTATGTGTTTTATAATCTATATATATAATATTTCAGCTATCTCGATCCCATATACAGCTTAGCTTAGTTTACGGCTAGATAGTGCTGTGGGTTGTCCAATAAATTTATTTAAATGTCTACGTTTATTCTCGATCTTCTTATTCCTAAATTCCTCTAATATTTCAATAATTTTGTTCGCGTAGTACAATAATTTGCGACAGGAATAGTATTCTTACATAAATTACCATGCCATCATTTTTTTTTCGATCCAATTATTCGGGACTTACGAAGTTATGAATAATGAATCCTCTTTTACAAACTTTGCAATCTGTCTCACTGAGAGTTTCATTAGAATTCTTCGTAATATTATTTTATTGAATCATTTTATTTGGAACGCTAAGCATTAATGAAAAATGTTTTTTAGTTTATACCGGTGCATTCTAGGGCAAATAAAAGAAGACGGAGAAAACCTCTTGCTTTCCTTTGTTTTTTAGTGTTCTCCTTTTCAACTAATTAATCGCTAAGTTAACAAAACATTTGATATTATGTTGTAGTGTAAATATTTAGGGTGGATGGTGATGATGGTGGATAAAGTATGATGATATTTTATGAAGATGCGATGTCATACTAAGTAACAGAACACCAATTAGGAGTATAATGTACCCGCTACCAAAGCACAAACAACGTAAATGTCTACACCACACGAAAGCTAAACTTACCCGAAACTTACTAATAATACAATACCCGCGACTTTGCTTGCATGGTGCAGTCAACATCAGAAGTTGGTGACTTTTTCAGAAGCTCAGTTATTTTAAGTTATAACCATGTTTTTTATTTCACTCTTCAATCACGGTTTGATTATTAAAAAAAAATACTGGTTTTACTAGGTTTTGTAAAATTTTCTTTTACTACTTCTGATGTCAACTGCATCTGAATTCATAAACATCTAGACGAACTTTCACAATTAAAATTATTGCATAGTAATTTTCTAAAATATCCAAAACTGTTTTAATCAGAGGTGACCGCTCATCTTCTGATGAACCATCAGCTTGTTCATAAATTGATACAGAAACTTACTGCCTCATCAGGTCAATGATGAAATGCGCCAGATCATCAAAGCCAATAGGACCAGTGCTTATTTATATTGATACAGAAACTTACTGCCTCATCAGGTCAATGATGAAATGCGCTAGGTCCTCGAAGCCCATGGGACCAGCTCGCACCAGCATGTAGAACTCGTCTTTGCAGGTCACCTTCGGCTTCACGAAGTCGAAGGTGAACCCTCCTGTGGTCACGATGGGCATTCCAGTGCTGCCAAGGAACTTGGTGATCCGAGCGACCGATGCTGTTGAGGAAAAAAAAAATAATGCTGGACAATCCACACAGCACCAAAGTAAGCTACTCAAGGCTTGTGGGTAGATTACTGATATATTTAATGGATTTTATGCTTCTTTTTATTATACATAAACACCCAGACCAACGAAACAAATTTCTGCAGATCGTACACAAATTTGTTCCGAGGCGGGAATCGAACCCGCAACCTCTTGCGTCGCAGGCGGACTCTCGTCCGCTGCGCCACTGAGGTCGTCAATATACCTGTTATTTATTTAAAAGATTTTATTTAACTTGACCACATAAAACTAATCCTACGCAACCAGCCACTGGCAACATCTAGCTTAAGGCGCAGGCAACCGTCAAACCACTTGTCGAACGCACGTTCACGTTTTATAGAAAAAAGTTCTGAAGCTAATTAAGAATAGACGCATACAAGCGAAAAGTTGATGACTGTTGTCAGCTATATAATACAGCTTCACGACTTTGATCCCCAGTCACGGTAGATATCCCCTCAGATCTCTCAGTACCAAGTACTAACTCAAGATTCTTTGAGGATGTCTAAGGGGGGGTAGTCAAAGGTACGTCCAAACATTACATTTGGCACATACCCACATTTTGCAGTAGTTAGTATTCCATACGTGACAGGTTGCAAGCCCATCGCCGCTGTTAGAATACTAACTGGTTTCCTCACGATGTTTTACTTCACCGTTTAAGAGCACTGGCATTGCGCACATAAATTTTTCGATAGAAAAATCCATTGGTGCACGACCGGATTCGAACCTGCGACCTTACGATCGGAAGGCGGGGTCACTTCCACTAGACCACCGGTGCTCTTCAGCTATATAATACTTGTATTTATTACACTATTACACGAACTAATGATGTTATGAGCCAATCAATTTCGGTAGACACATCATTATGTTATTCTAAATTACTCTACTGATAATATTTACGATAGTTTTAGCTAATTATTATCCACTAGCTGCGCCCCGCGGTTTCACCCGCGTAGTTATAAATCCCGGTATTCCCACGAAATAAAAAATCTATGTGCGTGAATAAAATCGATCTCTGTGGCAATTTTTATCCAGATCCGTTTCGCCGTTATGGCGCTATTGAGTAACAAACATCCATACATAAATCCAAACCTACACAATTAAGATATTAGTGTGATAAAGGGCTTTTAGGTTAACGAGAATTATGTTGACTCTGTGATATCCTATACTACCTATTGCCTACATATAAATTAGAAAGAACGATGGTTGGATGTTTGTGACACTAAAACGCCCTACCTTCTGAACTACGCATGAGGCATGACGAATACAAGAGCTAATGTGACTCTCGCTCGCACATTTTGACATGTTAAAAGATATAAAATCACTAAATACATTTTTGAAAAATCGCAAACAACCATTTTATGTGCAAATAATCACATTGCGCAAAGTTTAGTAAAAAAAAACATTTTAATAGATACAAGTTTACCTATGTACTCAAAAGTTAGCTTTACTATAGTTTTAGTACTTAGGCAAACTTTTGAGTAGGAAAACTTGCATCGATCAAAATGATATTATTTATATAATTGCACATGAAATGGTTTTTGCTATTTTTAAAAATTGAGATTAGTAATTTTACATTTTTTCAAAATGTCGAATCGTGCGAGCGAGAGGTACATTAGGTATGGTCACCTTAACATCTGTAAGCCTGAAGTTCATGGACGCAAGGCAGTGTAATAATTATGGGGTAAGTTTTTACCAATGTACGCGTGGAGGCAATGCTTTGTTTCAAGTTTTTGTTACCGCTTAAGATCAAGTGGAACATCTGGTCCACCTGCTTGTACCAGCTAGCAGTAGTATAAAACAATTGCACATCAAGTAATTTGTAATTATTGAAAACAATTTAATCGCTACATTTTTCAACATCACTATGGTTCGACGCAGGTCAAACCGATTTTTTTTCGATCACATTGAAGACTGTAATTTATATTGCCCTTATCGAAAACAGTTGAAAACATTTTTTTTGTTACCAACATAAATCATTTATTTGCATCAATGGTGTAGGTACATAAGGATGACAATCATATTAAATTGGTAGCACTCATTCCCCATAGCTGGGATGCGAATAGGTGTGGTTTTAAACATTAAATAAATTCACATTAATAATAAAAAAACAATAGCAATTAAATGTCAAATCAAATATTAATAGGATGTTAGTATAGTATGTCAAAATATATTAATACATGTCAAAAAACCCCTTAATTAAATATAATAATGTTATGTCAAAAAATTGAAGTAACTATTCAACCTACAACCTATTCAACATTATTAGTATAAGACATATTATATTTTTTACACCAAATGATTGACGAGCACCTTTACGTGTGGCGCTCTTTCTAATACTAGAGAGAGTATAATACTAGAGAACTTTCAAGAGTAGTAGAGCTCTTTGTGAAGGGCTCGTCCGGGGAAGTACTACCACCACGCCTTTTTCTGCCGCCAAGCAGCAACGCTGTGTTTCGGTTTGAAGAGTGTGGTCGCCGGTGTAATTACAGGCACATGAGGCTTAACATCTGTATGCCTCAAGTTGATGAACGCAGGGCAGTGCATCGTAGGGCACGTTCCTATTGTGCGTGACCTACGGGGCAATGTTTTGTTTATAGGTGATGGTTACCACTTAACATCAGGTGGACCATCGGCTTGTTCCATCAGCTAGTTGTATAAAAAAAAACTATTTGTGTTAGAACGATGTTAAACTGTACTGTTTGCAATAAATAATTTCATTTAATTTTGTGAGAGAAAATTGCCCAAGCGATGACAATGGATTGACCGATCCATCCGTAGACCGTGCGTATTTTTTGTAGCAGTGCTACGCGAAGACTGACGTAGCACATGCTACGGATTAACCAGAAAATACAATCACTTTACACTGACAACTGTTGCAGACTTGTTCTTCTTTGTATGTGTATGTGTGTTTTTTGACAAATAAATGTCTGTCTATGTCTATGTCTTTTTACGACTATTTTACGTCTCAAAGTAATGAAGTGAAGTGTCATGTGCTCAAAAGAAGCCTCATTGAGGCGCACTTCAAATCCTTTTACCACACTACTCTTAAAAGAAACTAATAAATAAATAAATAAATAAATAAATAATGCTGGACAATCCACACAGCATCATCTAGCCCCAAAGTAAGCTTCAAAGCTTGTGTTATGGATACTAGATGACTGATATATTTAATACATTATAATTATACTTACACAGATAGATATTTTTTTATTATACATAGAAAACACCCAGACCTACGGAACAAATTTCTGCAGATCATACACAAATTTGTTCCGAGGCGGGAATCGAACCCGCAACCTCTTGCGTCGCAGGCGGACTCTCGCCCGCTGCGCCACAGACGTCGTCTGACGTCGTAATGACACAAGAAGAAGAATAGAATTCTTAAAAGTCAACAACACGCATTTTTGTTTAGGTATAATGAAGCGCCCCCATAGCCGACACTTAGATAACTTAGTGAATTTCCAATGACACACGTGAAAGTGCCAAATTATGTAGTATTTTGGCACTTTCACGTGTGTCATTATATAAACACCCAGACATAGAACAAACATTCATCACACAAACATAGTTTTTATATTGCTTGCCAAGAAGAAGACAGTATCCAAATTCCTTGATCCCTTGACACAAATATGACTGTGTCCATCCATCAACTTGAGGTATACAGATGTTTAGCATCATGCCTGTAATTTCACTTGCGACCACGCCCCTCAAACCGAAACACAACAACGCTGCTTATATAAATAGGTATGGTTGCAGGACTTCCTTTGACAAGCCCTACATTACAAACAATTCAATAAATACATAATAATTCTTCTACATAATCTAGGCTTTGGTCGCGACGAACTAGCGGTAGATTTACCTAGTATATAAGACGTTTCTAAGTGATCCCTGTGATTTTTCTGAATAAAGACCGTTCTGATTTGATTTTATTTGATTCTCTTTTTGACAGATCATGGAAAAATTTCTTTAAAGCTTTCTAC
Organism: Plemyria rubiginata; assembly: GCA_963576535.1. Taxonomy (NCBI): domain Eukaryota; kingdom Metazoa; phylum Arthropoda; class Insecta; order Lepidoptera; family Geometridae; genus Plemyria; species Plemyria rubiginata. The sequence goes on from OY754926.1 coordinate 8,270,760, forward strand.
AGCATCATCAAATTATGAGTGTACTAAAACAGTCGTACTGGATAATTTAAAATTACATTTATCTCTTTTTTACGTTCTTTCTTTGAATAACAGACTCGTAACACAGCATTTGTTAAGAATAAAATCCATTTCGTAAAACTTTGTTTTATAAAATTGAATAATCGAGTAACCTCTGCGGACAGAAATCCTCGATGAATTTCAGTTACAATTTTATAACTTATAAAGTGGCTCACCAATATTATATCTTTATTGATTTATTTATAGCTAAAACCGTGGCTTCGCTCACGCATGTTTACTTTAAAATTTCTATATCCTTTCTTTATAGGTAGGCACTTTAATAAAAAATATCTACATAATATAGTAGGAGGGCCGCTCACTTTTGCCTTTTATAATATTTATAGAAAACACCTAGGGAATAGGGAACAAACAATCTAAGTTCATCGCACAAATGTTTGTTCTCGAAGGGATTGAACCCACTGCCTATCGGGCAGGAGGCAGAGCTGTACTGTAAAAAAAGTAATGGATGATAGAAATTGATAAGTGGATAACTAGATAAACCAAAGTATAATGTAGGGACCACTTCAGATTTTTCCTTAGTCTGCGTAAAAATATACCCGTATGATAATACAGCGGTCACAAAATATCATACTCTCGATTCAGAACCCCACTTCATCATAGTTTGCGTAGACTGAATAAATTTCCCATATTTCGTTCCCAATAATATAGAGGTGGCAAAAACAAAATTTATTCCGAATATATAAAATCATGGATGTACTGACTGACTCACAAGCGACATCATAACGGGTGTACACAGCCATCAGCCATCTATTTCTGACTAAGCTCTAAGACATCCTCAAATAATCTTAAATTGGTACTTGGCAGAGGCACCTCTTGAGGAGGGTTTCAATAGAATCTCCTTTTTGGAAGTCAGTTAAAAACTACTTTCTGAACTGTGTGCAATGTGTGTATGGTTGATTGCATCAGTTGAATTGATTCGGTTTTAACGCAATGTAGTAGAGCTCTTTATGAAGAGCTCTTCCGGAGAAGTACGCTGTGTTTCGGTTTGAAGAGTGTGGTCGCTGGTGTAATTACAGGCACATGAGGCTTAACATCTGTATGCAAGTTGATGGACGCAGGGCACGTTTCTACCGTACGTGACTTACGAGGCAATGCTTTTTTATAGGTGATGGTTACCACTTAACATCGAGTGAGCCATCTTCTTGTTCCATCAGCTAGTTGTATAAAAAAAATAGGATTGCAGGAGTGAACCAAACCAGAGTATTTTTCTAGTATCGAATCTACGCCTGTGTTACGAAAAGTAAGTCGGAAAGGATCAGTGTTATCTGGAAGAAGATTTACGAGCTGCCAGCAAGGCGATGAAACATTCAGAATTGCTCATACAAATTAAATAACGCAGGGAATTGAAGTTTTTGGAATGTTTGAATAACAGAATAGTAAAATTCAGATTATTTTAACAACATTAGATAATGAAGATGTTGACCGATGAGTGTAACCAACCAATTATTTAAAATCGCAAAAAAGCACAGGTGTATTTCTGTCCAAAAAAGATATGTAGGTACGAAACGTATAATAGTTTGCACTGCGTCCATCATATGTATACCAATATTAATTTATCATGGAAGCATAGATAATATTTACCCTAAAAAAGTATAATGCACACTAAAAGTGCTACAAAAGAACTAGAATAAGAGATACTTATGCCTAACCTAGCCTACTTAGTTCACGAACTGGATTTTTTATATCTTTTTTTGTTCTCCTTCAACAAATGTTATTTTACGACTTGTATCACCTGTTTCTCTAATTTCACAGGCAAACCACTCCTCAAATAGAAACACAGCTGCTTGCTCCGAAGATCCTGTTCCAGGCACTAAGGTATCCCTTAAAATTTGCCCTGACACTTTAAATTATGCCAAAAATAATATCCACTGTTATAAATTATATAAATAAATAAATAATATATAATGCTGGACAATTCACACAGCATTATCTGGCCCCAAAGTAAACTACTTAAAGCTTGTGTTATGGGTACTAGATGACTGATATACTCGTATTTAATATTAAATACTTACATAGATAGATATTTTTTATTATACAAAGAAAACACCCAGACCGACCGAACAAATTTCTACAGATCGTACACGAATTTGTTCCACATTTGTTTTTGTACGACCTCTGTGGTGTATCCTCCGTTATGTATTCCAGTATAATTATTTCGATGCCTCATTCATCCAGATCCATCAAAATATATCAGCTGTTAGAGTCCTACAAGATGATAGCAGGAAAATAAATAATAATACACCCATCTGCATTCTTTCCATTAAGGATATGTGCGCGAAAACATCACCGATCGACAGGCAAAAATATCTCATCAATCAAACGACACAACAAAATATAGGGTATGTTCTGAGTCTCACTCACTAACATCGAGCCTGTTTTGAGCGGGTTTTTTATGGTCACTAGACTTTTCAACAAGCCCGCTGGTTTTTACGGCTGGCACGGCAATAATAACAGTGAGTAAAATGCGAATAAAACTAGAATATTAAATAAAATCAAGTGTTCTAGTTTAAGGCAGTAACTTATTTTTTTAAGATAAAATTGAACCAAAGTACTCTATTTGTAATTTAATTCGGATACAAAAGACAGCAGTCCATGTGGTACATATGAAAAACCGCGGCAAATTGGTTGGCAAATGCTCAAAATTGTCATGAAATAATATCGGCAAGACCCATGCACAGCACATTGCACAGCTAACTTCTTCGGGCTGATAGTAATGAGGTTATTTTGAGCTGGATAGTGCTTTGTGGAATTTCCACCAATATTTAATAAATTTTTATTAGTTTATAGAGTTTACCATCGGGATATATTTATTTATTAAGATAAGAAAAGAAGAGATAATACACAAAACTTATTACTAGACTCAAGCAAAATAAAAATCCTGCCCCGTGATTCATGTTTGTTCGAAATCACACCTGATGTTAAGTGATGATGTAGTCTACGAGGTAGCACGTTTACCTAGAAGAAACCTATTCACTCGTCTCTTGAAAACATCCAAATTATAGGCGGTCGGAAAAACAGACGCCGGCGCCCGGAAGGAATTTCACTCTTTGAATTAATTATTTAAGCTATACAGGATATTTAAAGCATTCCTTTGTTGTGAATTCCTCGTCAACTGGATTTACGAATATCCCGTTTCCAAATTCCACTTTCAATAGAAAACAACGTATTTTATTTAAGCCGGGTGAAATCCAGTTCAATACACAAGCAATAACGAGTTCATCTTTCGTTATGGTGTTCTTTTTTTAAAGTTTACAACCATTTTTGCAAAGCTGCAACGGGATTGGGCGGTTCACGTGAATCAGATGAACTCTGAAAGGTAAGCTAATGGAGTGACAGGATGGACACCCGCAAAATGTAGAAGACGTCGTGGCTGCCCGAGGAAACGCTGGTGTGGACTCCTTAGGCACGGTGTCAGATAATTAAGTTAGTACTTCATCTTGTCTTCTGTTAATTTCTTTCGAAACAGTGTGGTGAAAGCATTTTAAGTGTTAAAAGGAGAGACTCAGAGGTTCTTTTCGATACCAGGTACTGGAGGATGACTAAAGGGTGTCTGAGGGACTGTCAGAGGTACGACCAAATATAATTTAGCAGAAGTTAATGTATTATTTATTGATGCACGACCAGATTTGAACCCACGACCTTACGATAAGAAGGCGGGTCACTCGTAATAGATAGGATAGACCACTGATACTCTCAACTTATGCATTATTGACGACCTCAGTGGCGCAGCGGGCGAGAGTCCGCCTCGGAACAAATTTGTGTACGATCTGCAGATATTTGTTCCGTGGTCTGGGTGTTTTCTATGTATAATAAAAAATATCTATCTATGTAAGTACATAATGTATTAAATATACGAGTATCAGTTACCTAGTACCCATAACACAAGCTTTGAGTAGCTTACTTTGGGGCTAGATGGTGCTGTGTTGATTGTCCAGCATTATTTATTATTATCATTTATATTAATAACTCTATTTTGTATGGCTATAATATTGTTCAGTCCTAAGTAAACGCCATAGATAAGCTTTGTCCAATGAATATTTTAGTTACTAAAATAAGCGTACTAAGTACAAACTTTCAAAGAAAATAACAACGTCCGAAATATTGTATTCCTAGTAAGAGTTGTTGGACCTAAAAAAACAAATCAACTTAATCAATATTCTACCTACACAACTGTTTATTTCGGAGATCACAACGACCTTTATTTCATAAAAAACACGTGTATAATTCGCCTGCGCTAAGATAAACATTTTCTTTTAGATTAGAAAATCACTATCACTACATAGTATAACACAAAGTCGCTTTCTCTGTCCCTATATCCCTGTCACTATGTATGCTTAAATCTTTAAAAATTACGCAACGGATTTTGATGCGGTTTCATTAATAGATAGAGTGATTCATGAGGAAGGTTTATATGTATAATACTCGTACATGCATGATATATGTGCACCCGTGCTAAGCAGGGGCGCGAGGGCGGGTTGCTAGTTATCAAATGAATTGAGTTCAAGAATCGTGTTCGAGAAAAGAATTCGAGAATTGAGTCTGAGAAAAGAATTCGAGAATTGAGTCTGAGAATCGGGCAAGGGAGGCTTATTCTGTAAACAGAAACGATTCTCTTCAAAACTCTTCGATTCAATTCGAGCTAACTCAATCAGCCCTCGGGATGCGTTTCGATAACGGGGGAACCTAAATAGGAGTCGGCAGTTGGTAGCAAAAGTACAAAGGATATTTATTTGAATTAAAAACATCAAACGACCAGGAAGAATAATTTTCTGTGGCTGACTGTATTTCACGTGGAATTCATAAGATCGAGCATGTTGTAATAAGCAATTTATATTATCTTTTAATCGCTGGCAATGCTGCTACAGAAAATATAACCTTATTTCGTTGGATTTGAAAGTATAATTGCATGAAGCTAGCAATGGTGTAAAGTTGAAAATACGAAATTTCTGTGAGCTAAAATTACATTTATTTACACTCTTCACTTCAGTAATTAAGATCTAAAGAAATAAATTGGATTCTCGCTTTGGATCTCATTAAGATACAGTCATAGTATATAAATTATAGATATAAAAGATTGAAAGGGGTTTATATTTGAAAATCATTCAGAAGTAGGTATATTTTTAAAATAATTATTTTTTTTTTAAATATACCTTTTCAGTTTTTCAGTTTTTTTCATTAATAATGCTGGACACAGCACCATCTAGCCCCAAAGTAAGCTTCTCAAACCTTGTGCTATGGGTAATAAATCCCTCTAAACTTTCAAAATTTCAGTTTTTTTAGGATTATGCCATTACCAAACTGCAATAGCTCTTGGAAGAACTCTTTGTGTGTGGCTCGGGTAGGTACTAAAATCACCATGTTTTTTTTCTGCCGCTGAGTGGCGTTGCTGTTTCAGCCTGATGAGTGTGGTAGCCGGTGCGGTGAGGCCATTTGTATGCCTCAAGTTAAGGACGCAGGGCAGTGTGCTGTAAGGCACGTTCCTATCGTGCGTGACTTACGAGGCAAGCTTTTGATACAGGTTATATATACCACTTAACATCAGGTGGGCCAACTGCTTGTTCCATCAGCATTTTGAATTAAAAAAACCTTTGTTCGTTTCCTCCATCCTTTTCTATCTATAAGAAGTTTATATCCTACATTATATCTAATTAGTATTAATATTCTATTATTTCTGATTAGTTCTTATCCTTCCAAGGTTGCCTGGAAGAGATCGCTCTCAGCGATAAGGTCGCCCATTGTTTTACCTTAAATGTATGCTTTTACTCTGTACTATGTTTCTGTGTGGTGAACAATAAAGAGTTATCTATCTATCTATCTATATCTCATCTAAAGATTCAGTCTCAAGTCTTAATAAACAAACCTCCTCGATACCTTTTGTTAATAAGCTCGCTAACTTGTCCCACGAAGCGGGATATTCATTAACTTTATTTCCGTGTTTACTTGTACAAGTAAGTGTAACTGGTTTCACTGTTATAATAACAAAAAAAACAATATTGGTGGACATTCCACACAGCACTATCTAGCCCCGGACTAAGCCAAAGCTACTTACTATATACTGCTTAAAAGACTTTTTTGTTAATATATACCTACTTTTAATATTATATAACACCCAGACACAGAACAAACATTAATGTTCATCACACAAATGGTTGTCGATTGACGTTTTTCGCAAATAGTTTCTATTTTGAGTTGTGACAACCCGAAAACGAAAGCTGTTTCATGGAAAGATGAATGAAAATACATGACCATGAAAATGCCTATTAAATTCGTTTTATGACCATGTTCGGGTATCCTGTAGTTTATTAATAGTGGCGGCTACAATGGTCTACTTTTTTTTATGATCTTAATGCTTCTGGAAGCAATTTTCATGAAGGCACCATGAAAATTGCTTCCAAAACCAACATTCAAGGTTTATTTTCACTTCTTCTTGTGTCAACCTAAAACATGTGTCAAGTGCTCGAAAGGAGCCTCTTTGAGTTCTGTCTCTGTTTCGACAGAACTAGTGACACAAGAAGAACGCGGCTACCAAGGCTCCACGATTTCATCCTTGATATTACGTCATCTGCCATGTTCTAACAACATTCTATCGCCCGTTACGAAGCGTCAAGACAAAGTACCTACTGTTGATTTTACATTTTCTCAAGTGCATAGGTAAGTGCACTAGAAGTTCCTAGGTTACTATTTTATACATAAGTAGTTGATAGAGTAAATTTATTCTCTCTGTGACTGTAAGTACAGTCGGCTAGCCTAAATTGTATCCTACCTGATTTCGATGGAGGGATGGATGGTTTTATTTCTACTAGTTGCGCCCCACGGTTTCGCCCGCGCAGATTTAAATCCCGGTATTCCCACGGGATAATAAGTAGCATATGTCCTATTCCAGACTATAATCTATATCTCTGCCAAGTTTCATCCAGATCCGTTCAGTCGTTCCGGCGTGAAAGAGTAACAAACATCCATCCATCCATACTTACCAACTTTTGCGTTTATAATAGTAGTGGGATTTTGCGCTATCCTAAAATTGTATTAATAAAAACACGCTTTTTCCCTTATGGACTCAGCATTCACCGTGGACATGAAATTGCTTGATAAATGAAACTTTATTTTAGCGAATAATTCATTTCAGCGACTTTGTTTTAAACGTACGTGAACTAAAACAACGTTATCAAGTGACAGAGAATATTGTGGCAGTTCGTGTTTAACTAAATGCTCATAAAGTTCCCAAACTGTTCCAAGCCCTTGTTATGACATGGACTTCAGAAATAGGATACCTAACTTTGAAGGCTTTCGCTAGAGGTCAACTTAGCTATTCACACGGTATATTAGACACCAGTATGTTATAATATTATTACAACAACGTACATACATACATAGATAGATAGATCTTTATTGATTATCACAACAAAATAAAGATAACATTTTAACTTAAAAACTTAAATTTGTAATAATTCAATGGGTGGCCTTATCGCTAACAGCGATCTCTTCCAGGCAATCTTTACATAATGAAATGAAATGAAATGAAATGAAATGAAATTATTTATTGCAAACAGTACAGTTTTACATCGTTCCAATACAAATAGTAGGTATCAGAAAGAGCGCCACATGTAAAGGTGCTCGTCAAACAATTGGTGTACAAAATATAAAATAAAATATGTCTTAACCTAATAATGTAGGTAACAAAATGTGTACAGTATTATGGCTGTAAAGAGGCCTGTCAATTATACAGTTTTATTTATTTTTATTAAAGTGATGTCATGGTAGTTGTTGGATAATAGGAAACATACTTTACATAGGAAATCGTAATCTTACTTTTCTCCATAGGGAGCAACTATATTAATCCCTGTTTACGTAGAGCAAACAACCTCTTTGGTAATAAGTGTTAAAAACTATTTTGCTTCGGATGTGTCAATCAGGCCCAGTCCGGGGACATACTCTACTTTATTCCGTAACTACACCGCCGTCAATATCTGATTAGTTCTTATCCTTCCAAGGTTGCCTGGAAGAGATCGCTCTCAGCGATAAGGTCGCCCATTGTTTTACCTTAAATGTATGCTTTTACTGTGTACTATGTTTCTGTGTGGTGAACAATAAAGAGTTATCAATCTATCTATACTCGTAGGTCTTTAAGGCTCCGGTGACAGCGGCTCGCAATTTCGAAGTGCGATTGGCTATTATTTCATTTTATTTCATTTTGGGGAGGTTGTTTGAAATAATAACTCTAAAGAAACACGCATAAATACTGTTCGAACACAAATAATACAATAATATAAGGGAAACATGCCCGAATCAGAAATCATTTTGGTATTAGTATGTTTGGTCTTACGTTTACCTAATACCAAAATGATTTCTGACTCAAGCACATTTCCCTTATATTATTGTATTATTTGTGTTCGAACAGTATTTATGCGTGTTTCTTTAGAGTTATTATTTCAAACAACCTCCCCAAAATGAAATAAAATGAAATAATAGCCAATCGCACCTCGAAATTGTGAGCCGCTGTCACCGGACCCTTAAGTCAAATTACCGACCTGCACTTACGACGCCACGGAAGACGTCGAAATCCTGTCTATTTATAAGTACGAATCATCAAAAATAGGTATTGTGGAGCTAAATAATCTAAACAGCATTAACACAGACTAAACAATCCCACTACAACTTCCAAAGAATTTTTACGTCAATCATTGTGTTTACAGCATCGCTGAAAGCACTGGTTTAATGGTAACGGCTCTGACTTCCTCTCCTAAGATCATGGGTTCAAAACCGGTCGTGCGCGAATTCAGATAAAAAGCACGCTGCAGATAATGTGCACGCACAAAGCCAGTGCTCTCAAAAGGTGAAGGAAAACATCGTGAGGAACTCGATATATCATAGAATTGTCATGCCTTTGGTCGTGCCTTTAATCTCACCGGCAACCACACTGTTCGAACCGAAACACAGCAACGCTGCTCGGCGGCAGAAAACGGCGTGGTAGTCGGTACTTCCCCGAGACGAGCTCTTCACAATGAGCTCTACTAGTCTTAAGACGAAGACAAGAGCTAATGTGACTCTCGCTCGCACGTTTTGACTTGTTGAAAGATATAAAATCACTAAACACATTTTCGAAAAATCGCAAACAACCATTTTGTGTGCAATCACATTGCGCACAGTTTAGTAAAAAAATCATTTTGATCGATACAAGTTTTCCCACATAAAAGTTTGCTTTTCTAGTTTTCGTAAAGCAAACTTTTGAGTAGGAAAACTTGCATCAATCAAAATGAAATTTTTACCAAACTATGCGCAATGTGATTGCACACAAAATAGTTGTTTGCGATTTTTCAAAATTGGAATTTGTGATTGTATATCTTTCAAAATGTCGAATCGTGCGAGCGAGAGAAATATAAGGTGTTGTCAACGCCTTAAAACATTTTACTGAAACAATACAGTTCCAGAAAATAATAAGTTCAAGTTAAATACATACAAAAATGCCTCAGGCGAAGACGCGATTGCTTTATTAGCAAAAGCACCAAATATTAATTAGTAATAGGTACTTTACAAAGTAAAATATAGGTAGGTATGTAGGTTTTTGTCATGCCTACTTTACATAAAACGTTTATAGGATAAGGCAATACCTCAAAGATTGTAGCATATTAAATGGTAACTTTACTTTTTTTGCATTTAAATGCAAGATCTTTTTCTTAGTTTATTTATCATTTTATCATTAGTTTTAAAACTGTGCGGTGAAGGGATTTTATGTACGCCTCATAGAAGCTTCTTTCGAGCACTTGACACATGTTTTAGCGCTTTTGTCTGTATAACATGCGGGGTTACCTCACGATGTTTGACAAGTGAGTTGAAAACTTTTAGTTAAGTCAGTCCATAAATCATAAAATCATTACAATTTTGTTTATATCACACAAGTTGTAAAACTTTTTGTTAAAGACTTAAGTCTAAACAAAAACCATACTCTGTAAAATCAGATATCTTACTCCAGCTTTGAAGTTGGCTTTATGATGTGGCTGTGAGATGTCTGGATGCCACATAAAGCCTGTCAAACCAATCCCTGGGGCGGCGCAGTCGGCTTTCCATCAGCCTTTGTTATAGAAGCTATTTTTCTTTGCTTCATCGGAACCAAGACGTGAGGGGTCTACAAAAAAGTGTGCGCAGACTACGCCACATAAAATCTAGCTGAAAGTCAAAGTCAAAACATTTTTATTCAATAAAATCACAAGGATCACCTTGAAACGTCGCCAGTTCCACGCAATCATAGCCGAGAAGAACAGGTTACTTAAGATCATTTTATTTTACCTATTTTACCGGACTTCATTATCAGTTTTTTTACGTATAACCACGTTACCTAACTGTTATTACTATTTTTATTAATGTTATATTCAGCCGTTATGGTCCCACTGCAGGGCAAAGGCCTCCCTCCCTTAATCTTCGGGTTTTAACACAGCGACAGGCCATGCACTTAGGTGGCAGTCAAACAATAATATTTTTATAAAAAAAACACCAAGTTTCCTCAAAATGTTCTGTATAAAAACGAACCCCTATTTCTCCTGGTCATGCTGTAACTTGAGAACGGCGTTACCGATTACATATATATTTTTTTTATTACATATAGGCAAAACGTTTGACCGCAATCTCACCTGATGGTAAGTGATGATGCAGTCTACGATGTGGCACGTTTAGACCTAGAAAATACATGTTCACTCTTCTCTTGAAAGCATCCAAATTATAGGTATTCGGAAAAACGGACGCCGGCAAGGAGTTCCATTCTTTGGCCGTACGCATTAAGAAAGTTGAAGCAAAGCGCTTGGTGCGGGCAGTTGGTAAGTCATCATGAACGGATGTCTTCCTTCCATATTCACCTTTTTATTGTATGTTTCCAATTATTTTGTGAAAGGTTCCATTAAAAGTACTACCACCACGCCTTTTTCTGCCGCCAAGCAGCAACGCTGTGTTTCGGTTTGAAGAGTGTGGTCGCCGGTGTAATTACAGGCACATGAGGCTTAACATCTGTATGCCTCAAGTTGATGGACGCAGGGCAGTGCATCGTAGGGCACGTTCCTATTGTGCGTGACCTACGGGGCAATGTTTTGTTTATAGGTGATGGTTACCACTTAACATCAGGTGGACCATCTGCTTGTTCCATCAGCTAGTTGTATAAAAAAAAAAAAAAAAAAAAAAAAGAATTAAGAATATTGCGCTAAAAAATGAAAGAAAAAACTTTTTCCCAGACAAAATGTTCACGTGTTTCGTGTGTTAGGCGGTACGAAGTTCGCAGGGTCAACTAGTAAATAAAAAATATCCCACTGTGTCGTGAACTCTCACCTTAATACGTACGTGCCCGGGTTGTTTCGCTATCAAAGGAGGCATTAGACGCACATGATCTTAAGACGTGGTCGGCTTTCAGCTGAGATGGTGACTTTGGATTACTGAGTCTCAAGAGATAGTGTAGCATCTCAAACTCCTCTAAGCGGAGAATTTGTAGTTTGGTCTTAGACAGTTGAAATTTTCACAGCTGATGTATTTCTGCCGCTATAACAACAAATACTAAAAAACACAATAAAATAAATATTTAAGGAGCTCTCATACAACAAACTTTGCTCGATATTGATAACGGCAACAAACGCTTGGAATATCACAGAATATTACAGAATATCTAGTTACAAAATAAATAATTTATTATAATAAAATTTATAGGTATTTAAGGGTATACATACAGCTAACGTGATTTTTTTTCGTTTTTATATCGGTACGACGCCTTTCCTGCGACTTGCACTTGGCCGGTTTTATTTTTTACAACTATTTACTGATGGAACACCATCAAGGCCTACCCTTGGCCCACCTCAAGTGGCATCCATCACCTATAATACATTGCCTCCTTAATCACGAGGCATAACGATCTTAGCTTCATGTGCCTGTAACAACACTCTTCAAACACCACTTGACGTAAATTGTTTAGCATCTCAATCAAAATCACTCAATCCCATCCATTGATATGGAAAGTATCCTTTTACAAATTGACGTCAAAGAGATTTATTGAGATGTCTTAGGTACGATCAGCGACAAAAGTAGATGAACGATTCTGCTTGGAAAAGTGTAAAACCTGAATCTACTACACTTTTACTTACTTTACTTTTAGACAGCCTTCACAGCTCAGTTGGTGATAGCTCTGCCTTTTGCGCGCCGTAGGCCGTGGGTTCGATTCCCACCAAGAACAAACATTTGTGTGATGAACATGATGTTTTTTCAATTTCTGGGTGTTATATAATTGAGTATGTACTTACAAAAACAAGTATTTATGTAGTATATCTGGTTCCCATAGCTTTGGCTTAAATAAGTGCTGTGTGGAAAGTCCACCGATATTTATTTATTTTGGTCAAAGTTGACCCTTCACAGCGCAGTTGGTAGCAACTCTGCCTTCTGCGCTGTAGGCCGTGGGTTTGATTGCCACTGAGAACAAACATTTACTTAATAGGCATAGAAGTTTCTTTGTCTTTAATACATTAAATACTAAAAGTATGGAGAAATGTAGAATACGATTTGCAACCTGACATCCAAGAATGTTAATGTTATCTAACCCTTTATTCATTAGCTAAAACAGGCACAGCCTCTGAATAATTTGTTGCCAAGTAAATTAAAGAGAAATTGAGTTTCTCGCGCCGTCGAAATTATCAAGTGAATAATACAACACATACTTCTTCATTCGTTATTTGAATATTTGCGTCAAGCCGCGTTGCTGTGTTTCGGTTTGAAGGGTGTGGGTGCTGGTGAAATCACAGGCACCCAGAGATGAGACGACGTCCACTTAAATGAAATTACAGGCACCCAGAGATGAGACGACGTCCACTTAAATGAAATTACAGGCACCCAGAGATGAGACGACGTCCACTCAAATGAACACGTGCTAAAAGAAGAGGAGAGTAAAAATTAATAGTGTATCGAGTGAGTATCGAGTGAATGTATCGAGTGAGTGAGAGAATATAGTATCGAGTGTTGGTACAGCCAAACAGTGGCTGAACTGAATTGAAGCTAAGAGTAGTAGAGCTCTTTGTGAAGGGCTCGTCCGGGGAAGTACTACCACCACGCCTTTTTCTGCCGCCAAGCAGCAACGCTGTGTTTCGGTTTGAAGAGTGTGGTCGCCGGTGTAATTACAGGCACATGAGGCTTAACATCTGTATGCCTCAAGTTGATGGACGCAGGGCAGAGCATCGTAGGGCACGTTCCTATTATGCGTGACCTACGGGGCAATGTTTTGTTTATAGATGATGGTTACCACTTAACATCAGGTGGGCCATCTGCTTGTTCCATCAGCTAGTTGTATAAAAAAAAAAAAAAATATTTCGAATAGAACGCATATAAGCAGTATTGCATCTATTTCGATTCTGTCCAAAGTGCCTATTTTTAAAAAAACTATATCCGTGAAAACCTATATTTAAATTCAGTCTCTAATTTTTATGTCATACTAGTTGCACCCCGCGGTTTCACCCGCGCAGATTTAAATCTCGGTATTCCCACGGGATAAAAAGAAGCCTATGTGTTATTCTAGACTATTAATCAATCTCTATGCTAAGTTTCATCCAGATCCGTTCAGATGTTCCGGCATGAAAGAGTAACAAACATCCATCCATACTCACAAACTTTCGCATTTATAATATTACTAGCGACCCGCCCGCGCGCCCCTGCTTCACACAGGTGCACGTATCATGCATGTATGATACATATAAACCTTCTTCTTGAATCATTCTAGCTATTAAAAAAAACCGCATCAAAATCCGTTGCGTAGTTTTAAAGATTTAAGCATACAAAGGGACAAGGGGACATAGGGACAGAGAAAGCGACTTTGTTTTATACTATGTAGTGATAGTGATAGTAGTATATATCCTAACTTCCTAACTAACATTATAAATGCGAAAGTAACTCTGTCTGTCTGTCTTTCTGTCTGGCTGTTACGCTTTCCCGCTTAAACCTCTTAACCGATTTTGATGAAATTTGGCACAGTCAATCATTAGACCCTGAGAAAGGACATAGGCTACCTTTTTGCGAAAAGTACGCAGACGAAGTCGCGGGTACCAGCTAGTTGTTTATAAAGTTAGAATATGATATTGGTTAGTTTTGCCAAAAGTGTAGCAATAAATTGCTATTATTATTACACTTCTTAAGATTATTTTTGTTCACTAAGCTCTTTTTAATCTTTCACAAGCTCTTTACTACACATTTAAATTGTTCTTTTACATTTGTTATACAGTTGGTTTTCCGAATAAAATAAATAATAAAACTCTGATAGGTGCAGCAAATACTGAGCCTGAGGACCTGTTAACCCAAACCACGCAGGACTGTTTTTTTTTTCTGTCATTTTTTCTTTTTAATTCTTATTAATACCCTCTTTTTTTTTGTTGCCTACCTTCATGTATGTGTTTTATTTTTTTGGGTTAATAAATAATGTTTCTTTCTTTCTTTTCTTTCTTTGATACATACCGAGTAGAGCGCTAGAGTAGAGCTCTTTGTGAAGGGCTCGTCTGGGGAAGTACTACCACCACGCCTTTCTGCCGGCAAGCAGCGTTGCTGCGTATGAAGTGTGAGGTTACCGGTGTAATTACACATGAGGCTTAACGTTTGCCTCAAGTTGATGGACATAGGGCCCGTTCCTATCGTGCGTGTCTTACAACGCAGTGCTTTGTTATAGGTGATGGTTACCATTACCATCAGATGGGCCATCTGGATGTTACATCAGCTAAGATAAATAAAAAAGACACAATTTTCTTGTCACTAAAGTATGACATAGTACACTACAAGCAGCGTGGCAACGAGTTCTTACGACAAGGACTCGCCCTATTATCGTCCGACCCTCCATTAGACCTCAAATTACATATTGTTACCGAAGTGGACCTGTGATAATAAAAATGTCAGGACTGTATCGATTGTCATAATTTTCGCCTCTAGGACCGACATGTTTGATTTTTATTCTGACTAGTATTGTGACCTATGAACTCTTGATGTCCCCAACGATACCGCGAGCGAACCACTGACCAATCTTACCTGAACTATAACCTCATAGAATGTCTAACAAAGTGAGAGCTCAAGCAATTATGGTATAATTTTTTTTTTGGCAAAGAAATATTGATCATCCTTCTAATATTATAAACGCGAAAGTTCATAAGTATAGATGGATGGATGGATGTTTGTTACTCTTTCACGCTGGAACGGCTGAACGGATCTAGATGAAACTTGGCAGAGAGATAGATTATAGTCTGGAATAGCACATAGGCTATTTTTTATCCCGTGGGAATACCGAGATTCAAATCTGTGCGGGTGAAACGCGGGGCTCAACTAGTTAATAATAAAATATCTGAACGTTTTGTGATGTTTATGTTTATACTGCCCCATTACATTCATATTTTTATGATACTTGACCCTGTTAATTAAACAGCCCCTATTTAACTCGTATGACAGTCAAGTAAAATATTGATGGTACAAACCTACTGAAATTCCATTCAGTTTGGAATAACGCTTCGAATATGATTTATACGCTCATGCAAAATATGCATGGGTTTCGCTGAAGCTATTTGAAAGGTTTCCGCTCGGTTCGCTCGCACGATAAATCAATCAGAAATATTAATTGGACGATACCCATTCCAATTTAATCCAATTTTTTTTTATCCATAGAGTCAAATCCATAGAGTATACATAACTCTATGCATAACTCTAAAAAAAAACCCGACTTCAAGTACACTAGAAAATACACTCGTTACTACTAAACTCAAAACCAACTCGTCATATCTGCCTCAAATTTAAATGAGACCACATGACAAGCACCAGCATTCGATCAAAAAAACATCATAATCGGTCCACCCAGTAGAAGGTTATGAAGTAAAACAAAGAAAACAGTCGAACTGAGGACCTCCTCCTTTTTTGAAATCGGTTGAAAAACGGCCTAACGATACAGAAAACGTAAAACATAGCTCAAGCTTCGAGTACATAATACAAAATTCGAATAATGAAGAAACAAGTTTTAAAAGTCAGAATAAACTGAAACAGCTTCACGACTTTGATCTCCAGGCAGGCAAAAGTCAGAATAGAAACTGAAAAAACTCATCTTTACATCCTCGTCAGAATCGAAGTTGGGAAATTTTTATCTGACGTTACTGAGATAAAACAGGAATGTAAAACTTTATCTTTAAAGTGATTGTCAAAAACAGCTATCTTCTTTCAAACAACTTTAATTTCTCTCAGCAACTTATTTTTTACATTTTCCAATAATCAATTTAAGTTCTTAATGCGAGGATTTCTGACACAATTCCAGGTATTTGATAATATTATGAAAATAGTTTACCATTAGGTATTTCGGACCGTAGAGTTCACTATATTAGTGTAAACAGCCAATGCAGTGCTAGATTTTATGAACCCGACATTTTCCAGATGTGCTCTGAGTAAACACTTGTTAAAGGCACAAATAACAGCTCAACATCAAGTGGGAGACAAAAACATCATCAACAACATCCTGACATAACCCACTGCTGGGGAACTAGGCCTGCCTCAGTCTTTGCCATCTAACTAAAGATCGTGTTTACCAAAAAGAACGCTGCGAAACAGTGGAGGAGTGATTGCGCATGCAAATACTCGCGCCATTACACCCCCTCTCCTTCTTCCGGCGTTCTTTTTTCGTGACGTGACTATACCTAGATCTTGTGCCAGTCTGGGGCATTATTCACTATGACAATAGGAGATTCCTTGCCCCAAACCGTGAAACGTCAAAACTTGATGTTGGGCTTTATTCTTTATGACATAGGAGATACTTTGCCCTGACCGTATGACACCGGTGCCTTGTCTTAGCTGTGATCGCGGTGCAAATGGTCATAGTGAATAAGGCTCCTGACCCATTTTCGACCTTCAACGTTAACTACTCTTGTATCATCCACACATCTCGATGCATTGCGTCCCCGCTTCCATAGCCGGTTATCGGCCATCATATATCATATTGTGGTCCCTCCATTCTACTTATCTACCTATATTGAGCACCGTAATACAATCTCTGACATATTGGAACTTTGTTCCCCGTATTTCAGAATTCGACAAGGAATTTGAATACTGTCACAAGGAATTTGAATACAACACTCCTGCCATATCTTATCTATCTTCCTTGGAACTCGATATGGTGTGCAATTATCTCAGAAAAACAATCCTAGGCAATTATCTCAGAAGAACAATCCTATGTTCTTCTGAGGCAATTATATACAAGGAATTTGAATACAGGCCGGCTTGACCTAGGAATTTGGATACTACGTTGACTATAGACAGGCATTCGTTTTCTGTCATTTGGCGAAACAACATAGCATTTTAATTGTTTTGTAGTGTTATTTTCAGTTGTGTTGTGCAATTTCGGTGGTAGGTATTTTAACCAACATTACTTGAGGTAAAGTGATATCGTGATTTGACCATGTTTTAAATGTTTTGAAGAAACCGCCACCATCTTCTTCAAAACAATTGACTGACTCGACTTTGGACTGACGTGACTAGAAACAAATATCTCTTATTGTTTGTAGACATGAGCCATAAAAAAAATGAAGAATTTTCAATTCTCCATTCTGTAACCATCTCTCAACCATCCATCTCTATCCATCTCTACCTATCTCTACCCATACCCATCTCTCGCGCCACCTGCCTGAGTGTTTTGGCAGTGGAAACAACTAACGTAACCAACCACCAACGTGGGGTGAAGCTCGTGATCGAGGTTAGCGTGCATTCACTGGGTGAAAATCCTCGTTATCGAGGTGTGAAACCCTCCGTGGTTTTGATGTTTACTACTGGCTTTATGCAAAATAATGCATCATAGCAGTTTATTTCACAGAACGGCACATAAATATACTTCAATGAAAAGTAATAAGCTTGCGAGTACTTACCCAATGCGAAATCGCAAGCAGGTCCAAAAAACACATGCGTGCAGTCATTATACGCGTCAATGGCAGATATGACGGCGTAGGCTGCGTCACAGTCCGTGACGTCATAGGTGAGCCATTCGAACTCGATCCACGACGGGAAGGCTTCCTTCAGCGCCTGATCTTGCATGGCCAATTCAAGAACCGGTTCTACCTGACAAAATAGATTAAATTATAACTTACTAGTTGCGCCCCGCGGTTTCACCCGCGCAGATTTAAATCCCGGTATTCCGACGGGATAACAAGTAGCCTATGTGTTATTCCAAACTATAATATATCTCTCTGCCATGTTTCATCCAGTTCCGTTCAGCCGTTCCATCGTGAAAGAGTAACAAACATCCGTACTTACAAACTTTCGCGTTTATAATATTAGTAGGATTTTATGTATGTATTTACAAAAAAAAAGTAATATATCTATTTGCTTCCCATCTTACAAGCTTTAGCTTAGTTTGGGGCTAGCTAGTGAAGCGTAGAATGTCCACCAATGTTTATATTTTATTTATGGGAAATATCTTTTGAGCAGTCAGTTTATAAGTATATTGCGCCTGCATGGCGCTGAGCAAAATACCCTCTAATATCGTATCAATTTATGCAAGTAACAGCAGCTCATAAATTTTACGATGGAGCTTGCCCCAAATACTTTTTAGGTTATGGTAATGTGGGCAGTAAGTATCTCCCCTTTGTAAATCCGTAAGAGGTTTGGAACCCAAGGTCACCGATATTCGACAACTTGGAACTATACCGAGAAGGAACGGAAGAGGTTTTCGGATTCCGCGAACCTCAAGGCGAAGTACAAGACGGTACCTATATTTGTTATAACGACGTATATCCTTTTTTATCTGTACGAAATAAATGAACTTCAAGTGCAAGATCTACTACTCTTTTATAAGCATTAGAGCTATTTGTGAAGGGCTCGTCCGGGAAAATATTACCACCATGCCGCCCAGCAACGTTGCTATGTTTCAGTTTGAAGAGTGAGGTTGCCGGTAAAGTTACAGACGCCTGAGGCCTAACATATTGTGTGCCTCAAGTTGGTGGACGCAGGGTAATGCATCGTTGGACACTTTCCTAACGTGATAGTGGATTAACATCAAGTAGGCCATCTGTTTGTTCGATCAGCAATTCTTTTTCGATTAATCGGTTGGATATTGCTATATAGCTCGGATCTTGCAGTTGTTCTGCGCATCGCAAACCTTTTTAAAGTCCGGCATTAAGAGGCTATGCCTGGGTACTTACAGCAGCCAAGCAGGCATCGTACGTCGTATTCTTGGGCAACAGCAGCGCCGCTCGGATCTTGCAGTTGTTCTGCGCATCGCAAACCTTGTCACACTCCCTGTACCTCGGCTCCTCGCCGCGGCAGTTCTGGCAACGACCCACGCGCACTACTGCCAGAAGGAGCAGCCATCGCAAATACATCTTGTTATTTTAGCACTGACATTTTTTACATCACGTTTTTAGTTTATGTGTTGCAATTCGTATTCTGGAACCACACAACACAACTTTGCTTTGCTGTGTGTTCGATTTATGGAACCACACTTGAACCACAAGTTAAACTCGTCGGAAAATTTTGTTTTGTCACTGATTTGATTCGGATTATTTAAAGATGATAATTTTTAACTTTAAGTGTTGCGATTTTACTTTATGGTAAAGTTATAAGAACTTTATGAGTTTTTGATGCGTTTTGATGTATGGAACCACACACTTGAACCACAAGTAACCTAATCAGATGATTCGATTTGTCACAGATTTGATTAGAATTATTCAAAAATGGATTAATACTTTTTTTTTTTGCTTTTCACTGAGTTACTGATCGCCTGAGTGGTAGCTTTACATTCAGTTACATCGAAAGCAGGTTCTTTATTGTTTCCAACTTCAGCTGACTAATTTTCCCGACCTAACTTAATTCTAATAGATTTTGATATGACGTCACTTGCCCTACACCTCACACCACTGTTGTCACCTCGAGATTTCGGAAATCTGAAACAAAATATGTATAGATTAGATTAGAAAATACATTATATATATATACATTGTTCAAAAAAAAGCTCTCTGAAGAACGTAGAGCTAGTTAGCATTTTTTTCACTTAACCTCCCTGTAATATGGGTGCTAGTGCTTATTAAATAAATAAATAATGCTGGACAACCCACACAGCACCATCTAGCCCCAAAGTAAGCTACTCAAAGCTTGTATTATGGGTACTAGATGACTGCTATATTTAATACATTATATACTTACATTATTTTGAAACGTAACAACAACAACCCAAACCAAATAAGAAAAGGTACTTTTCTTATTTTAACCTAGTACTCGAATGAATAACTATTAACAAAATGTACAAAATATACAAAATACATATGAAACAGTTGAGCTATTTGCAGACCGTTGCAAACGATCTATAGATAGCTCAACTGATCCAAATCAGTGCCAGTCGGAAGCGTACCCAAGGCACTGGCTGCATTGCCACGCTGAATGGCAATGCTGATACGCTGAGCCAGGTATTCGCCAGCCCTCGGGTCACGCGTCGCCTCGATAAGTCGCCCGGATAATTTTTTTTTTTATACTTACATAAATAGATATTTTTTATTATACATCAACACCCAGACCAACGGAACAAATTTCTGCAGATCGTACACAAATTTGTTTCGAGGCGGGAATCGAACCCGCAACCCCCGCGTCGCAGGCGGACTCTCGCCCGCTGCGTCACTGAGGTCGTCTATGGTATTTATTATTATGATACAACAATAGAAAGAAGCATCTATTTCATATACATAACAGTAGGTACGTAACTTAGATACCTAAAATAAATGAATTGAAATGAATTGTAATACCTGTACAATAAATAACTAACTAGCTGTCTGTAAACTAAAGCAGTACATTAGTTTTTTTTATAATGAATAAATCGTCTTTTGTATACAATCTCACTCTTTGAAGAGATTCAGATTGTAGTGGTCAGGAAAAACAGACGACGGTAATAAGTTCTACTCCTTAGCGGTTTGCATTATGAAGGTAGAAGCAATACGTTTAACAATAATATGTAGAGATTTTTAATAAAGTAGGTTCATATATAATAGAAAGGTTAAAAAAGTTTCGAAGTGCCAACGAGCGCGAGCGAAGCCGCGGGTTCAGCTAGTTTAATAATATTAGTACGATACGATTTAGCATTTAAAACTTTCACAATATACACTAAAAATATGTTACCTATATTTTTATCTGTACAAATCACGTTATCTTTAAAACTATTTCTATAATAAATTTATCGGCTGATGGATTTTATCTTGTAATCCATGAAGATATAGGATTTAACAGACGATAGTAACGATAACTTTTCGAAATAGATTTTTTCTCTTCATTCACCGTAGACACTCGTGGCTTAGTTGGTGGTAGATTTGCTTTCCACTATGTATGTTGTGGGTTCGATCCCGGATAACAAACATTTGTGTGATGAACTAAATGTTTGCTCAGTGTCTGGTTATTGCATAAGTTGGTGACACCATACGTGACAGGTCGCAAGCCGATCGCCGCTGTTAGAATACTAACTGGTTTTCTCACGGTGTTTTCTTTCACCGTTTAAGAGCACTAGCATTGCTCAGAAACTTCAATCAAAAATCCATTGGAATCGCGATCGAAAAATTGGTTCGAATCTTCGTCCGGATTCGAAAATTAGAAGGCCATTGTGAAGACCACCTGTACTCATATTATTATCGTGCGCTATATTAGCTCATCACAAATCATAGTGTACTGTTTAATTGCGTACACGTACAAATGCTATTTTTATATTACCTTGAGCACGTGAAATACTTGCATCATAGCACACGGATTCCAACGTTGTCTAATGAGATATGAATATGAATAATAGATACACAATAGAAAAAAAACGCCGGTGGAAGAACAGAGGTAGCATTAGTTTTTGTGCGACTTGTATAAGATAATATTATAAAGCTGCAAGTAGCAGCCCTATTTCAGAGGAATATACAAATATTACATTTTTTTATGGCTCCTGTCTATTGACAACCTTGCCAGTGTCAAGTGATAGAGATTATAATGCTCTTTGCTATGTTTCTAGTCACGTCAGTCGAAAGTCGAGTCAGTCAATTGTTTTGAAGAAAATGGTGGCGGTTTCTTCAAAACATTTGAAACATTTTCGGTCAAATCACGATATCACATAATACACTTTAATTTCAAATGCTTACACTTTGTGCTAAGACCACAAGTAATGTTGGTTAAAATACCACCAAAATTACACAACACAACTAAAAAAAACACTAGAAAAACAATTAAAATGAAAATGCTATGTTGCTTCGATAGATGACAGAAAACGAATCTCAATATTGCATTTAATTATGTCACATATTTTTGACAGCCTTCGCAACTCAGGTTAGTAGTAGCTCTGCCTTCTGTGCCATAGGCCGTGGGTTCGATTCCCGACGAGAACAAACATTTTTGTGATGAACATAGATGTTTGTTCTCTGTCTGGGTGTTATAATGTTATATGTATTTAAAAATAAAGTATACAAAGTAGTATAATTATCAGCTATCTGGTTCCCATATCACATTATACTGAGCAGCAAATAAACTGATATAGTAATAAAATCTACCAACTGTTAGAGGATCGAAGTCCTGTCTGACTGTCATTTGGAACTGGCTTTATTTGGAGTAATCGAATGGAGCTTCTTGAGGCGCACTTAAAATCCTTTCACTAGTGACACGACAAGAAGAAGAAGAAGAGTAATACAGTTCTTTATGAAGGGCTCGTCCGGGGAAGTCTACCACAATGCCTTTTTATGCCGCCAAGCAGCGTTGCTGTGTCGTTTTGAAGAGTGTGGTCGCCGGTGTAATTACAGGCACATGAGGCTTAACCTCTGTATGCCTCAAGTTGATGGACGCAGGACGGTTAAAGAATGTACGCTGTCAAAGTCGCGAGCGAGTGCCAGTACGAAATGATCACAGAAGGGTAATCTACTGTGGAATGATGATGAGCTAGCCATTCAATGTACCTACCTACATCGTTAGAATCCTAATTTTGATGTGTTATAAAAATATATACTCATTTAAAATTGGCATTTCCTACGTACTTGTGAGTTGGTTCACCAAAGTATGCAGTTTTTTAAATTTATTTCCGTTGTAATAATATTTTTTGAACTATGTGAATCAGAAAAGGTAAGTAAACCTATAATTTTATCATTTAGATACGGTTAAGGTTCATTCAAAGTACGTTTCTATAAAATAATTAGCAAAAAATTATATAAATAAATGAACAAAATAAATACCTAAGTTATATAACAACAGAAATTTTTAAGCCGTTATCGTCGAATATTTTCAAAAATTCGGAAAAAAATTCATAACTCGAAAACTATAAAAAAACGCGGAACATAGATGGGGTGATTCGGGTACCCCAACGGGGGTTCTTTCTCTGGACTTTCGCTTGACACTATTTTTTGGGACATCCTGTATATAGGAGCTGATTGGCCTTATTTGGAGGCTTTCTCTTAATTTAGAGGCGTGCAGCCGCGCTTTAAGCAATTTAAAATGAGTCATGTGGAACCATTTAAATGAGTTGAGTTATTATAGTAGTACTAGCTGGTACCCGCGACTTCGTCTGCGTACTTTTAATCTCTTCATCTCTTTTTTTCGCAATAAAAGGTAGCCTATGTTCTTTCTCAGGGTCTAAAGATTGTCTGTGCCAAATCTCATCAAAATCGGTTGAGAGGTTTAAGCGGGAAAGCGTAACAGACAGAGAGACAGACAGACAGAGTTACTTTCGCATTTATAATATTAGTTAGGATTGAGTGTATTTTCCAGTGCATTGAAGTTGGTTTTTGTTAAAAGAGTTATTTTTTTCAGATACGATACTTGAGTACAGAACATGCCACGACGGTTTACGTTAATTCCAAGTATGTAACTTACGCGAACCTAACGTCCAGGCGGTACGGGCGAACTGACCCGGTATACTACATTGGGTTCAACGTAGAAAGTATTTACCCAGTCAATAATAATGTTTCGGTAAGTTTCTTATCAAGCACAATGAACTAGTAACAATATGTAGTAGTATTTTGTTCCGATGGTCTGGGTGTTTTCTATGTATAATAAAAAATATCTATCTATGTAAGTATATAATGTATTAAATATATCAGTTATCTAGTACCCATAACACAAGCTTTGAATAGCTTACTTTGGAGCTAGATAGTGCTGTGTGGATTGTCCAGCATTATTTATTTATTTATTTTATTTATTTATTTATATGTATAAATAAATGTAAATATTGGTGGACTTTCCGCACAGCACTATCTAACCTAACTAACTCTTACTCTACTACTCTTACTAAGCCAAAGCTTGTGATATGGGAACCAGATAGCTGATATAATACATAACATACCTACTTTTTTTGTAAATGCATACTTATAATACATAATAACACCCAGACAGGCAGCAAACATAATAAGCTTATCACACAAATGTTTATTCTCGGTAGGGATCGAACCCACGGCCTACGGCGCAGAAGGCAAAGCTTCTACCGACTGAGTTGTAAAGGCTGTCGATGTATAACAACTGTATATAGCCTAACAATTAACTATGTATTATACTATCTAAATGTTAACAAGACATTTTAAAATGTATAACATTTTAAACAAATTACGCAAACGATAACTTTAAATAAATACATTAATAAAAATGATTCCTACTACTATAATAAACGCGAAAGTTTGTATGGATGGATGCGGTTATATGTTTGTTGCTCTTTCACGCCGAAACGGCTGAACGAATCTGGATGAAACTTGGCAGAGGGATAGATTATAGTCTGGATACAAGCTACTTTATCCCGTAGGAATACCAGTAATTAAATCTGCGCGGCTGAAACCGCGGGGCGCAACTAGTAATATTATAAAGCGTAAGTCAGCAACGCCTCTGGTGTTGCAGGTTATTATGGGCGACGGTGACCACTTTCCATCAGGTGGCCCGTATGCTCGTCTGCCAGCTTTGGCATAAAAAAAAATTATAATACGTTACCAATTACAATGTTTTGCGCCTTTAACATTATTTATTTATGACAGGTTCTAGAAACCTATACGTTATTAGTATTTATATATACACGTCATTATAAAAATAATTAAAAACATTGTATGAAATGTTTCTTTGTCTTCTTCTTCTCGTGTCACTAGTTTCTTTCGAAACAGTGTGGTGAAAGGATTTTAAGTGCACCTCAAGAGGCTCCTTTTTTTTTTTTTTTTTTTTTTTTTATACAACTAGCTGATGGAACAAGCAGATGGCCCACCTGATGTTAAGTGGTAACCATCACCTATAAACAAAACATTGCCCCGTAGGTCACGCACAATAGGAACGTGCCCTACGATGCACTGCCCTGCGTCCATCAACTTGAGGCATACGGATGTTAAGCCTCATGTGCCTGTAATTACACCGGCGACCACACTCTTCAAACCGAAACACAGCGTTGCTGCTTGGCGGCAGAAAAAGGCGTGGTGGTAGTACTTCCCCGGACGAGCCCTTCACAAAGAGCTCTACTTCTTTCGAGCACTTGACACATTTATAGAGCTGTTTAGGTTCTACAACATGCCGGTTTCCTCGCGATGTTTTCCTTCACCATTTGAGAGTACTGGCATCTATCTTCTATCTAAATATATATAACTCAAAGGTGACTGACTCACTGACTGACTGACTGACTGACTGACATTATCTTTATCTAAATATATATAACTCAAAGGTGACTGACTGACTGACTGACTGACTGACATAGTGATCTATCAACGCACAGCCCAAACCACTGGACGGATCGGGCTGAAATTTGGCATGCAGGTAGATGTTATGACGTAGGCATCCGCTAAGAAAGGATTTTGATCAATTCTACCCCCAAGGGGATAAAATAGGGGATGAAAGTTTGTATGAATCTATGCATTCCTGGGCGCGAGCAAAGCCGCGGGTTCAGCTAGTAAATATATATAACTCAAAGGTGACTGACTGACTGACATAGTGATCTATCAACGCACAGCCCAAACTACTGGACGGATCGGGCTGAAATTTGGCATGCAGGTAGATGTTATGACGTAGGCATCCGCTAAGAAAGGATTTTGATCAATTCTACCCCCAAGGGGATAAAATAGGGGATGAAAGTTTGTATGAGATTTTCAAAGTAAACGAGCGCGAGTAAAGCCGCGGGATCAGCTAGTTGTGCACATAAATTTTAGAACACAAAAACTCATTGGTGCACGACCGGTTTCGAACCCAAGACCCTATGATCGGAAGGCGGGGTCGCTACCACTAGACCACCAGTGCTCTTTGTGAAATGTACTTTATATAATTACAGGCGCATTTTTATTTCTACGAGCTTCTGACGAATAGGTACAGAAGGGGATTTGTAGAAATGCACTTCTTAGTCTGCGATTTACTCGAAAAGGACCAATTCGTCGGCACAGCTTTGAGGCAGGCGATGCCCAATTCTAACTGTCCCCTACCGGCGGTAAGTAAGTCTCGCTCGCTATGAACGCACCTTAAGGCTCCGGCGACAGTGGCTCGCAATTTCGAGGTGCGATTGGCTATTATTTCATTTTATTTCATTTCGGGGATGTTGTTTGAAATAATAACTCTAAAGAAACACGCATAAATACTGTTCGAACACAAATAATACAATAATATAAGGGAAATGTGCTTGAGTCAGAAATCATTTTGGTATTAGGTAAACGTAAGACCAAACATACTAATACCAAAATGATTTCTGATTCGGGCATGTTTCCCTTATATTATTGTATTATTTGTGTTCGAACAGTATTTATGCGTGTTTCTTTAGAGTTATTTTTTCAAACAACCTCCCCGAAATGAAATAAAATGAAATAATAGCCAATCGCACTTCGAAATTGCGAGCCGCTGTCACCGGAGCCTTAAGGTACTGACATACGCGCTTATTTTCGAGCTAAAAGCATGCTTTTTTCGAGCCTTGCTCAATAAAAGCACGTGTGAACAGGTCGTGCTAGTAAATAAGCATGCTTATTTGGTCGTATTTCGGTTGATTGTGAGCATGCTCAAAAAACCTAAGCATGCTTATTTTTGAGCACGTGTGTCAGTTTTAGTAGGTAGTTACCATTAATAATCCTACTAATATTATAAACGTGAAAGTTTGTAGGTATGGATGGATGGATGGATGTTTGTTACTCTTTCACGCCGAAACGGCTAAACGGATCTGATTGAAACTTGGCAGAGATATACATTATAAGGTTTACTACTTGAGGCGTACGCCTCATGTGCTAGTAATTTCATCGAAAACCACACTTTTTCAACCGCAACACAGCCACTGCTTGACGACAGAAACAAGTACACAAAACAATGATGGTGATAGTATTTCCGCGGACGACCCCTCCACAAAGAGCTCTAACCTTCCGTTTAGGCAAAAATAAGCTTACTTCATGTATTATCAAGGTTCGTATTTTATTTCAGGGGGTGTACAAGCTAGCCAATATGACAATGCCAAGCAGCTTCATACCTAAAAGTTTTCCTTTCACTAAAGGACGGATCTACGCAAACATTACCGCGACCAAAACTGAAGAGGTGCTAATAAGTATATTCGTCGACATGGAAATCAAGGAAAAACATGTCCGCAACTATATTCGATTCGCCCCACATTAAGCCTGTGAAACTATCTGACAAACGGCTACACGGAGTTTTCTCTATGTAAGTCCTCTTTGACGAGTAAATATAAATGAACAAAAAATATAATGTTGCTTATTAATTCAAATCAAATCAAAATGTATTTATTTTTCCTTTGCAAAGTGTTACAGGACATAATTATTAATTAGACCTTTAATTTGACCAATTGAAGTTATTCTAACAATATGAAAAAAAATTCAAAGTGAAGCATTGTTTTCATTGAAATCTTGTAACTGCTCCTAAACGGCATTAGGTTTTAGTATTTTATTTCACACATATATTTGACCAATATCTGAACAAGTGATTTGTTAGACTACAAATAACTATTTTATTATTAAGGGCTATTAAGGGCTCCCATACAACAAACGTGCTATTTCATTTCATTATGATAAGGTTTATGACTTCGCCAGTACCGTCACACATGTAAACACACACACAGGTACCCCATGCATACACGGTACAGACACAACGATCAATTATTTGAGAGGAGTGGGGACTTACACAAATAGAAAAACTGTATAACATGCGTAGACCGCGTAGACGTTTCTTGTACTAAATATATTATTAGTTAGCTCGCACAAATCGAATCCTTTCTGTACACTTGTGTGATACTTTCGTCGAGCCGTACTGGTCCACGAGTGGCTACTCACCACAACACTCAATGGGTGGTTGCCGTTTTTATAAACAATGGTACGGAACCGTTCGTGCGCGAGGCAGACTCGCTTTTTTTGTAGTGTGTGTCACTCATGTTATGAAGTCAAAAATAAGAACGAAGATGTTCAAGTTAAATGAAATTCAAACATACTGCTTATTTAAAAAAAACTACTTATATGCCAACTCTTGCCTTTGACTGTACTGGGAAAAATATCAAATGATATCTACTGTGGCTGAGGATTAAATTATAGCCTACTTAATTAATTTTCACTTCACTTTCTAAACGAGATAATATAATATATTATGTATATTAATAATATTATAGATATTTATAAAGCCCTTGAGTACTTATTTGCTAAAAATAGGGATTAATTAAAAGTGATTCAGCGGAACTTATCAAGTGGAAAATACCCAGTAGCTATTAGTTATTGGTAACTTTACTTGTTTTTATTATTGGTTTACCACACTTCCATAAATATTTTTTTATGAAAAATAATTAAAACATTGACCCTGGGTTTCTGAAAATTCGGTCATTACTAATCAGCTGTCAAGTCACTAGCTAATTCAGCTTCTTCTTCAAATAGATAGTGATAGCAAGTGACATGACAGCCGATTAGATTTGATCGGGCTTTCAGACAACGGGGGTTCATCTCTGTATTGAACAATGTTTCATAATATATCGTTTCAAAAGATTGATATTATGAAAAGATAATTTGTCCATAGGTCGCCAAGCGGTCTGGGACAAATTATTTTCAGACCACTTGTAATTTATATTTTTGTTAATACTCGTGTTTCCATTGTCAAATAACGTGATTACCTATTCGTGTTCATTTCTATTATAGCTTTTATAGACGACTGGTTGCGCCCCGCGGTTTCACTCGCGCAGATTTAAATCCCGGTATTCGCACGCGATAAAAAGTAGCCTATGTGCTATTCCAGACTATAATCTATCTTTCTGTCAAGTTTCATCAAGATCCGTTCAGCCCTTCTGGAGTTATTGAGTAACAAACATATAGTGATTCTTAGGACACACTACTATCGACCGTGACGTTTTTTAGTTGAAGTCTGAAGGTGTTTAAAAAAAATTACGACTTGTAGTTGGAACAAGCACCCGTATTTCGAAATCATGTTCGCAATTTAATTTTAGAATTGCCTGGATTGCCAAATAATAAACATGGCTGTAATAATTTACTACATGCTAGAAGATTTATGTACGCCGTTGTTTGTGTTTGCAATTATTTTGGGGGCACTAGCTAGGTATGAATATTATATTTAATTCTGAAATAGGATGTTGCTGTTTAAATAACTTTTTGCAAGAAAAAAACAACTTCCAATGCACTGGGAAAATACATTATAGGCTACTAAAACTCAAAAACGTTTATCATCGTTTTTGATGATTCTTTTTTAATAGAAAGCTGGTACTGACGACCTCAGTGGCGCAGCGGGCGAGAGTCCGCCTGTAACGCAAGAGGTTGCGGGTTCGATTCCCGTCTTGAAACAAATTTGTGTACGATCTGCAGAAATTTCTTCGGTTGGTCTGGGTGTTTTTTTTTTTTTTTTTTTATTCTACTAGCTGATGGAACAAGCAGATGGTCCACCTGATGTTAAGTAGTAACCATCACCTATAAACAAAACATTGCCCCGTAGGTCACGCACAATAGGAACGTGCCCTACGATGCACTGCCCTGCGTCCATCAACTTGAGGCATACAGATGTTAAGCCACATGTGCCTGTAATTACACCGGCGACCACACTCTTCAAGCCGAAACACAGCGCTGCTGCTTGGCGG
Organism: Plemyria rubiginata; assembly: GCA_963576535.1. NCBI lineage: Eukaryota > Metazoa > Arthropoda > Insecta > Lepidoptera > Geometridae > Plemyria > Plemyria rubiginata. The sequence continues at coordinate 8,300,851 of OY754926.1, forward strand.
CAGAAAATGGCGTGGTGGTAGTACTTCCCCGGACGAGCCCTTCACAAAGAGCTCTACTACTCTTAACTCTTAACTACTCTTATTTTTCTAAGTATATAATAAAAATTATATATCTATGTAAGTATAAAATGTATTAAATATATCAGTTATCTAGTACCCATAACACAAGCTTTAAGTAGCTTACTTTGGGGCTAGATAGTGCTGTGTGGATTGTCCAGCATTATAAAAAAAATGCTCCCATATAAAATTGAGTCAAATATAACGAGTTGTTTTTGAGTTCTATGAGTGTATTTTCCAGTGCCTTGAATCGGTTTTTTTCATCAAATAGTTATTTTTTGTCAGGTTACACTATCTTTGTATTGCATTGTGTTCTCTGTGTATTGTCTCTAACAAACTATTAGGAAATATTCTACAATACTATGTGTTTCTTAGCTGCCAGTCCACGTTCGCCTCTTCAGACGATTGACAGATACCTACACTTGAGATAACTGTTATCGAAAGACACTGTTGTTTCGAAAACTGCAAAATGACGACAGCAATCTTAGTAGGACTGGTCACACAGTGATCACTAATTGAGTTAGTGAGCCACTAGCGAAGAGTTGTCGGTTCTTCTAGGCTTTGGTTGCGTGGAACTGGCACCTGATTCGCCTAGTTTTAGCGCAGCATCCGGCGCGCCGCTATCTCGCTCGCACAGTTTATCATTTTTGAAGAAATAAAATAACTGAATGTAGCTTCTGACTTCGGAGTACTTTTTTCTACAATGCATTTTGGAATATCTCAAAAAGTTATGGGAGGTCTCCTATAGGAAGGAACGTTTTCCTAATATTTTGTAAACAGGTATTTTAGAATTTTTTGCTGACCTTACATTTTTCTCCAATGCGCTACAGAATGTCTCAAAAAGTCTGTAACTTTTTTTTTTTTGGACGGGGCAGTAAGGGCTACCCCCTTACTGCCCCGTCCAAAAAATCGATTGGTTCCCTATAAGTCGAGTACAAAGGGACTCGACTCTCTAACTTCTTCTATTCGTAACTTTCTAGGCTCGACGTCTTTACGTTAGAAAGTTCTCGCTTTTATTACCCCTATGTCGAGTTTTTACCCGAGTGCCGAGGGTTATGTGTTTGGCGTGTATCTATCCATGTATTTATGTATGCATGTATTTATGTATCCTTCCTTCGATATTTCCTTTATTACCACGTAGTAACCAAACGGCTGGATGGATTTTGATGATTCTGGTATCAAAAGATTCGTCGCAACTTCCCAAGAGTCCTTAGAATAAAAAAAAAAGTCACGTGGGAAGGAAAGGAGGAGCGATATTCTATCACATTAAAAAAAATATTTTCGCTATCATAGCAATATGGGTATCAAAATCAAGAACGTGATGATGTGTTTTCAAATAATGTATTAGTTTTTGTTTTAAAGTAAACACTCAAAGACAAAACCAGAACGCAAAATTCGTTAAGTCACTTATAGCGAACTAGGCCATGAGTGATACTAAAATATATCATAAAACCTTCTCTATGGTCATAAAAATCGTTTAGAAAAAACAGCATCAAAATAGATGAAGCCGTTTTGAAGATATGAAGAGTTTTGTTATAAAAAAAATGTGATTTCTGGTAACCCCAAAATGATCAAAATGAGTTATACTACGGAATAGAGAAAGTTATACAACCACAGGCGTTAGTAAACTGCTAGGACATAGGTACGCGAGCCTGACTGAAGCGATCATTAGATTTTTATCATTCGTCAAGACTGAAGAATGGATTTCAATATTAAAAGTACCAAATTTAAAACGTTATCTTTTTTACCTACGTACATACTTTGAGTTCGGGCACTCGGGTTTTTTTATTTTTTAATAAATCTTCTTGTTCTCACAGATATTTCGAAAGAACAATACTCTCTCATACTCGACGTAAGGGGACTCGACACAAAGGGAACCAACCCAGAAATCCACCCTGTTTATACAAGAATTGCTCGTTTTTATTCAACTTGCTAATGGAACAAAGAGATGGCCTACCTGTTAAGCTGCAAAAAGTCACGCGCGATTGGAACGTGTCCTACGATGCCCTGAGTTCAGGTTTACAGTTCATAGTATTTGTAAGCGAGAAACAGATGGCCAAACCATAGCCTCAAAAGTTACGCGGGATAGGAACGTGCCCTACGATGCCCTGTGTTCAGGTTGTATTTGTAAGCGAGAAAAGGAGTATTTTATTGCTAAATTTAATAATGAGTACGATCCTGCTTCTGATTTTCTTAGAAGCAAATGCGATCAACTATCAGGTAGCAAGGTTTATTTCACAAGCTAATATACAAAGCTATTTCCGAAACCAGGAAATTGAAATAACAATATTAACGGAGGTACACAAGCAAAGTGTGCTCTATTTGATGAAGTTTATGTTACTCCCACGCGCTTTATGTTGTACACCGTCCCACCACTATAATCAGCTCCGTCTATCCTTTATGGTTTGTCCGAGTTTTTAATGAGTCAGTCGCCACGGGGTTAGCGGAACCATGCCAACAAACCCGGGGCAACTCTTTTAAATTCTAATCGTCATAAAACTATGTGAATGTAAGCCGCTGATAAATAAACATTTGAACAAAATACTAAATACTTCACGTCGAAGATGTTTGACAAGTAAATAATTAAATCCGTGTTGAGACAGTGTAAATATGTTATTAAGTAAATATTGATTACATCAACTTCGGTAATAAAATGAATACCGCATAGCGAAGGCTGATTAAGTTGCAAAGATATTTTTTACTTATTCGGTGAACAATTTTAAATATCGTAATTGTTTTTCAACCAAGTACTTAAGCAAGCAAACAATACCATATTATTAATAAAACGGCATATGAATAAAAAAATTAAAAATGAATAAAAAAACTGATGAATTTATTTATTTTATTTTTATTTATATTTTCTTTAAACGCACAAAACACATTACAACCAAGAAAAACCTAAAATTAAAATATTACAACTGATCTGGATTGTAACTAAAATATTACAACTGTATCGTAAATATGTGTGCTTACAGCCGAAAATAAAAAATAATAAAATAATGAATGATTTTTTAATAATTAATTTTGTATAGGTACTTATAATTCAATTGTAACAAAAACCAGCTTAAAACGTATTTCCGATATTTTATTCCAGGGATCAATAAAGGCGGTACCTAGGTAATAATAATAAAATGTATTCATCATCATTTTCCAGCCCTTATCCCACACTAAGTGGGATCGGCACAACATCTTTTACTCCTCTACTCTCCGACGAGACGAATGATAGACGAACGAACGACGAATGATAGACGTTCGTCGTCTCGGTACTCACTTACTCATGTCATCTTTCACAACTCCATCCATCTTTTCTATGACTATACATAAATTCTTTGAAATGCATTAATAGGTATTAATTATTTTTTAATTTAAATTTTTAGGTAAAAGGTATAAAATGCTAGAGTGATACGCGATTGACACATTTCTGATAACGCTACATTATTTAAACTGATAACCATTTACACTTAGAATAGAATAGAATAGAATAGAATATATGTTTATTTGACGACAACACACAGAAGAAACATACAGACAAGAAAGAACAGAAAAAAAGGCAGTAGGTAGAGAATATACAGTAGGTAGATTAACAAACACTTAAAAAATAAAGATAGCCTACACACAAATAACAAGCCTCTCCCTGTATGAGTCAGTCAAAAAGGCTTAGTCTCAGCTTGATGCCACTCTCTAACAGGGTTAGAGAGTGGCACTTTGACTTCCTAAGAAGATGCTATCGTCTGGCGGTCGTAATATAGCGGTATGAGTGAAATTTATTGCGATAATGGTCGAAACTTCGTAAGCTGAGTCAAATTTTCAAGACAAGCAATGAATCTACATATATTGTTTTATTGTTTTTATTTAGGATAACAAACAATTACACTCACATGTTACAATAAATAGGTACTAAGTATATAATGTAGTTCTTCAATTGCAATCAGCACCGTTATCCGCAAATAAGGTAAGTACAAATATCGGGCGGCATGAACGTATGAATGAAGAAGAAAGAGAGAGAGAGAGGGTAGGTATGTAGGTGTACTGGTCTGCAATTAATAAGAATACAGCCAATACATCCACCCACCTACAAATGAATCTACATATATCTCTGCATATGCCACCGACTCAGCTTAAAAAGGGACAGATACACAGATATTTGGGTATCTATTTATTTTTATTATTATTTAGCTAGCAGATGGAACCACGATGATGATGGCCCACCTGATGCTAAGTGGTAACCGTCACCTATTATAAAGCGTTGACAAGTTAGATAGTAACGTGCCTTACGATGCCCTGCGTCCATCAACCTGAGACATACAGATGTTATGCCACATGTGCCTGTAATTAGACCGCAATCTCTCTTCAAAACGAAAAACCACACAGCAGATAAAAATCCAAAAAATTAAGGAATTCCTACATAGTTTTATATGGTTTTGATCTAGACTAAGTATTTTGATTTTAGTTTTTTTTTCAGTAGGTATAAACGTAGCTAACATAGGTACAAGTATTTACAAAATGCAAAAATATACCAAATACATGAAACAGTTACAAAAATTAAAAAAAAACTTAAGTTTTGAAATGCTATAGCACGTCTTCCATACGGCCGCTAAATAACGACGATTATTTATCTGGAATCCAGTGTTTTATCATCTCGATCACCCAGATGACTATTTTGAGAAATCTGAAGGAAAAACACCGAATAGATAGTGGGTCGAAGCCAGATAAGGAAATAAAATAAAGTACATAATAATATAGTGTACAGCTGTGTAGTTTCTTAACTTTACGAATACCGATTAATTCATCATCTTCCCCAGCCTCCACAGCTCAGTTTAATTTTGTTACAGCCACTTTCACCAATAGGTGGCCACGTCTACGGCATTGTCCGGGCAGATCCTAAGACCATCCATTGTGCAGGTGTTGGGGCAAGATGGGGAAGAGGACTCAAGCACGTGTAGCATAGACTGCAACGGGGCACCACACGCATATTGCGTACTCTACAGTGTGTACTAGTTTTTAAAATAAATAAATATTGGTGGACTTTTCCACACAGCACTATCTAGCCCCAAACTCAGCTTATGCTTGTGATATGGGAACCAGATAGCTGATATACTACTTATATACTTTTTTTTTGTAAATACATACTTATAATATTATATAATACCCAGACAGAGAACAAACATCTGTGTTCATCACACAAACAGTCATCACACAAAAAAAAAGTTTTGTAAGTTAATAAAAGCTTTTATTATTATTTTTAAAAAGAAAGTACAAGTTTCGGCTTAATTTGGGGCGATAGCTGTGTACAATGTCCACCAATATTTATTATTATTTATTTCATGAGTGCTCGAAAGGTAGCACACTTAAAATCCTTTCACCACGCCTTTTCGAAAGAAAATAATTAGATTTCATGCATTAAATGCTTGACGTAGCCAATTCAAGTGATACTTTTCGATTGTCTTTGTCGATATTATCGTCGGCATAATGTTAAAAGTCACTAACTACAAAAAGTCACTAACTACCTTTATTGGACCGGCGCCGGCGCACTCGCCTGAATGAGCTCTACAATAATCAAAAACCCATTTATTTCTAGCTATTCTAGTTTCGCCGATATGGCACCTGCTTAAAGACATTATCAAAACTTCAATTGCGTTTTCCCACACTTTTAGTTTTGTGGCTCGGTGACGTCTACCAATAAGCCGACGTTATGATCATTTTTTAACGACTTCAAATAGTTCTTTCCACGGAATAGAGAAAACCCTACAAATAAAATACCGAATACGGACTTCAAATTGGCTGATTAATGTGATGGTGAACATTATACTCAAACAGATAAGCATAGAATTTCAGCGGCAGAAATCCTTTGAATACCCTCGTTAAGCTTTTGAGTGAACTGAAACTACTGAAAAGGCTTTCATGCGTACTACACAAACAATATTGTATACAAACGTTGTGTTGAGTAGGTAAATTATTTTATACGAAGCCATACAAGGTGCAAAATGATCACCACCGAAAACTTAAATTTGACTATTATTTTAGATCGATTACAATCGAGCAAACAGTTGTGTGATGAACATAAACATTGGTTATCTCTCTGAGCTTTATAATTTACTAGCGACACGCCCGCGCGCCCCTGCTTCGCACGGGTGCACATATCATGCATGTATTATACATATAAACCTTCCTCTTGAATCACTCTATTTATAAAAATAACCGCATTAAAATCCGTTGCGCAGTTTTAAAGATTTAAGCATACATAGGGACATAGAGACATAGGGATATAGGGACAGAGAAAGTCACTTTGTTTTAACCTATGTAGTGATTAAAGGTGTGTATTACGAAAAAACGTATGTGTAATCAGCTTTCTGGTTCCCACATAGGATGCTTAGCTGAGTTTGGGGCTAGATAGTTCTGTATGTAGAATATAATTGAAGAAATCTTTATTTTGTCTCATAGATATCTAAAAGCATTGTTAAAATTTGTTTGACGACAAAAAAGCCACCACTCAGCATTTGCTGTATGAGCTCAAGCACATACAGCGCTGGTTTTTAGTGACGCCATAATGAACATCGCAGCAGCAGCTGCGACACGTGTTCCTTTTTTACAATAGTTACATACAATTTATGCTTGACATGGTCATTATAAAACTACGAGTATTTACTTGGTTTAGGCATGTAGAAAGGATGAATGAAAGAAGATTGACGAAAAAAGTGCATCAGGCGAGTGTGAATGGGACTGTTGGGAGGGGAAGACCTCGGCGGACGTATCTAGATCAGATAGCAGATGTTCTAGAGAAAGGCCAGGTCAAGAGTACCCTTAACCGACGAGCATGTATGAAGAATGTTATGAGAGTGAATGAAGCGAAAGAGGTATGTCAGGATCGTAGCAAGTGGAAATCCGTGGTCTCTGCTTACCCCTATGGGAAATAGGCGTGATTTTATGTATGTATGTATGTATTTACTATACACCCATATATTTTGTAACTACCAGAAAAAATTAAGGATTGTTTCAAAAAAACACCCAGGCCAACGGAAAAGTTTTCTGCAGATCGTACACAAATTTATTACGAGCCGGGAATCGAACCCGCAACCTCTGCGTCGCAGGCGGACTCTCGCCCGCTGTGCCACTGAGGTCGTCAACAAACTATTGAGTTCACCAATATTGTTACATGTTACTCTATACAGCAACATACATCATTGAAAACTTAGCTAGTCATCCTGAAATGTTTCTTCAGCACTCGCACACAATTACGTAATTAATTCCAAAGCTAACCCTTATCGTGTATGGATACAAAGTTCCTAAATCAAAAGTTTAATTAAAAAAGGTGAAACCTGCTATTTTAAGACCAATCCTGATATTTGAAGTCGTTTTTTGCTTACATACTCTTTTACAGCCTTCACAGCTTAGTTGGTAATAGCTTGCATTCTGCGCCGTAGGCCGTGGGTTCAATCCCCACTGAGAACAAATATTTGTGATGAACATAGATGTTTGTTTCATGTCTGTCAGATTAGTTAGACATGTTGACCTGGAGCCTTATTCAATAGAACCATTTTCACCGCGATCACAGCTAAGACAAGGCAGCCGGTGTCATACGGTCAGGGCAAAGTATCTCCTATGTCATAAATAATAAAGCCCAACATCAAGTTTTGACGTTTCACGGTTTGGGGCAAGGAATCTCCTATTGTCATAAAGAATAATGCCCCTGGCACGGTCGTCATCCTCTCAGGTCTCTTGGTAAGTAGTCACTCAGGATTCTTTGATGTCTAAGGGTAGTCAAAATCTTCCAAATGTAAATAGCACATACCCTCATTTTACAGTAGTTGGTATTCCACACGTGACTGTAATTGATACAACCTAACAGTCACGAAAACCACATTAAAAAAATATTAATACCTTGAAACACAAAGAACAATCACAGAAGACAGATTGTATATTTTTTTAACAACAAGCAATAGCACATTTTGCTTTGGGACTGCTCTTCATAGTAGGGGGGCCCACGATACTAAATGGAGATTTACTCGAGTGTCATAGAGACCTATTAGGTTGCAAAGCTTAGATGATAAAAAGAAAAAAAATTATATAATATATACCTTTTCATCGGTGGGGGAAGCGGCTATAGATTTTCAAATATGTAAAAAAATACTGTTGCATGGACATACTCGAGCGCGTCAGATATTGATAGCATCAATGTCCTACGTATTTTTAATAATGTACGTATGTTAATCTGATCATATGCATGATGCGGGTGGTTGTACGTAAGGGTTAAAAATGAAAAAAAAAATCGAGTGCGTCAGGTTTTCTAAGGGGGTGTTAAGTGTACCAAAAAAAAGCTCTCATTCAATAATCTGACGATTTCGATGTGACGCAAACTCGCGGCCATTATTATAATGTGCAAAAAAAATTCGCCATTTTGAAATACTCAAGCGCGTCAGATTAATATATATATGGTTAATCTTTATTGACGACCTCTGTGGCGCAGCGGGCGAGAGCCTGCCTGCGACGCAAGAGGTTGCGGGTTCGATTCCCGCCTTGGAACAAATTTGTGTACGATCTGCAGAAATTTGTTCCGATGGTCTGGGTGTTTTCTATGTATAATAAAAAAATATCTATCTATGTAAGTATATAATGTATTAAATATATCAGTTATCTAGTACCCATAACACAAGCTTTGAATAGCTTACTTTGGGGCTAGATAGTGCTGTGCGGATTGTCCAGCATTATTTATTTATTTATTTATTTTATGTTCTAGACGTGCTGTCTCATAATCTGACGATTATCTAAAGGGATTCGCCTAATCAGACAAAAAAAAATTTTTTTTCAATTTTTTAAATCATTGAACTTAATTTATTGAGAAGCTCAGGAAATAGCATGCAAATAAATAAGTGTATGTTTTTAAGTAGAATACTTGTATTTTTAAGAAAATAATAAAAAGAAATGCCCAAAAAAAATTTTTTTTATTATTAATTGATTAATTAATCATATAATATATAGGTATATAATTAATTAATTAATTATATACCTATATTATATTATATTTGATGATTAATTAATCATTAATTAATCATCAAATATAGGCATCACCCAGCTGCACGCATTAAACTTATTCGACGATTTTTTATTATTTTGGCTTGCGAAAATCGTCAGATTATATATTTTTCGTTATCCTTGAAATATTTCCTTCAAAATAAAAAAAAATTTGGCTACGCTCGAGAATGTCGAGATAACTTTTTTTTACAACTTTGCTGCCCTCCCCTTTTTTTACGTCACTCTCAAATTGTCAGATTAGTGGAATATACACTTTTTAGCATGTAATTAACTCACCCTACCTTAATCTGACGCGCTCGAGAATTTCTAATGATCAATTTTTTTTTACTAATCTGATTCTTTATATTTCACGGGCGGCCTTATATGTGGCTCATATTTGGTGGAGGTACTTAACCGGATACAAGGTATGGCCCTGTATTTTAATCTGCCGCGCTTTAGTAAATCCCGAAATCCCCGCTTGGGCTCCCCTACTATCAATATTGCACGAAATATATTATGCTACGCCTCGTAGCTCGCTACGAAATCCGTAGAGACGCTTGTAGCTCGTAGCAGCATGATGTACATGTACATTTCACAGATATCTATAGAAAGCAACAATACAATAATAGTTTGGGCCTATGTCCAGTATATCTGCGGTGCATTGGCATTCATAAAACAAAACACAGATATTGCTTAAAATGTACTTTTATAGATAGATAAAGGAAAAATAGCGAAACACATAGATTTTTAGTGACATCATGTAATACAACTATTTTGAAGAAACTTAGCTACAGCCTAGGTTGCTACGGAACCCTCGGTGCGCGAGTCCGACTCGCACTTGGCCGGTTTTTTTGGCTATAATGACTGTCTCAGTGTGTTCTGCCGTGTCGCCCTAAATAAAAATGTTTCCGTAACACTATCGCTAATTAATAGTATAAAACAAAGTCGCTTTCTCTGTCCCTATATCCCTATGTCCCTATGTATGCTTAAATCTTTAAAACTACGCAACGGATTTTGATGCGGTTCTTTTTAATAGATAGAGTAATTCAAGAGGAAGGTTTGTATGTATAAAACATGCATGATATAGTAGTAGCACCCGTGCGAAGCAGGGGCGCGCGGGCGGGTCGCTAGTTTATTATAAAAGTCACTCAACTCATTTATATCTTCGTATCTATTTTGATACATTTATCGCGATTATCGTGCGTTATCCTGGAGCAGTATCAGCTGAAACGTTGCATCTTGAGTAGCGATAGCGCTAAGTAGCTACATTACTGGTTAGACCTTGTATTGTAAATCAATAAACCGATTGGAAACGTAATAAAAAATAATTTATTTGCGTGGATTTATTGGAATGAACGTTTGTGTTACAATTTACGCTAAAATAAAACTGTGTGACAAACGTAGGCAAACAAGAAAGTGGCACGTCCGGGGAAGTACTACCTCAATGACATTCTTCTGTTGCCAAGCAGCTTCGCTGTGCTTTAGCTTGAAGTGTGGTTGCCGTTCAAATCACAGGCTCATGAGGACCCAATCATCTGTAGGTCTCGAGTTGGTGTACTAAGGGCATTGCATCTTAGGGCACGTTCCTATCATGCGTGACTAACTTAGGCAATGCTTTCTCATAGGTGATGGTTACTACTTAAATTCAGATGGGTCATCGTCTTGTACCATCAGCGAGAATTAAAAATATATACAATATTGATTAGGACAACAGAATCGGTCATCACTCAGTTTTGTGCTGTAAAACGTTTAACCGTTTCAGCTATATAAACGGGCTAAGACGAGGTTCACACGGCATTGTCCTGCACTTTTTTGCAGTACACGTCTTAACGAATAAATAGCGGATGGTACATAGTACATAGAACCATTCACACGGCCTATTTACTGCAAAAATCATTTACCGTTTATACTCAACGGACTTGTCAAGCAAATGTAAAAATGTGTTGTTGTAGAACAATTTAACAGCATCGGTTGTCGAGAACGCGTTTTGTAAGTTTTTTGGGCAGTTAATTAAAAGTGTAAACAAATTAAAGTAGTTTTGTAGATTCCACTTCTTGTCGTGTCACTGGTTTTGGAAACAGTGTGATGAAAGGATTTTGAGGGCGCCACAAATAGGCTCTTTTCGATCTGATCGAAAGGCTATTTGAGCCTATGTGGTAATTGTATGTACCTAACTACGAAAAGTTCATTAAAATATTAATTAATAATAAAATTTGAAAATCGACTTCAAATTATATCTTGGTGACAATGAAACCAACTCGATCCTTTCAAACAAAAAAATATTTTTTAAATCGTTCCTCAATATTAATATAATCAATACTTACCCGTTCAAAAAATGTGAGTTGCAAAATTGGTCTACAATAGGCAAAACGGAAAAAAAAGCAGTCGACCATAGAACCTCACTAATTTCCAATAAGAAATTTGAATGAATTGAATTTGAATTAAGGCGAGGATATCCCAGAACCTCCAACCTCCAAGACATGCAGCACTTGAACAGCTAGATTTTGTTAGATTTTCTTCTCAGAGATTAATAATTTTTTTTTTTATACAACTAGCTGATGGAACAAGCAGATGGTCCACCTGATGTTAAGTGGTAACCATTACCTATAAACAAAACATCGCCCCGTAGGTCACGCACAATAGGAACGTGCTCTACGATGCACTGCCCTGCGTCCATCAACTTGAGGCATACAGATGTTAAGCCTCATTCATGTGCCTGTAATTACACCGGCGACCACACTCTTCAAACCGAAACACAGCGTTGCTGCTTGGCGGCAGAAAAAGGCGTGGTGGTAGTACTTCCCCGGACGAGCCCTTCACAAAGAGCTCTACTACTCTTAACTAATAATAAAATAATAATGACATTTTAATTTTTTTTACACAGCGCTAGTAAATATCCCTATCTTTTGATATAACTTTGACATGATTTCAAGAAAAACTCTCTGAGTAATAGATGTTTGAAATATTGATTTAGTGTCATCTCTATGTGTTTTTTTATCGCGAAAATTATCATTATTTACATTTCTATCTTTACACAGCGCTCGAATACATGTTCAATTTTAAAGTTTTCGTTTTTTTCATTGTATTTTTTCACATTTTAGTAGATTTGCTGTTCAAAAGACTGTTCAAAAACCGTTCCGTGCCGTGATACATAAAAATACCGAACGAGTGGTACACTAAACAGCTTTTAAATAATGCTTGGCCACCTCTACTGCATTGACTGTGGTATTGTTAAGCTCACTCCAGAATTTCTGAAGTAGTGAACAGTAAAAATACGAAAAGAACAAATCTCACCTTACGACTGTTCCAAATATAAACTTTGAATTTACATTCACTATGAAAACTAACCTTGGATGATCGAACTTTTCGCGCGCGTTTCGCGGTGCCGGAGCGAGCGGCACACGTCTTATCTCTTCCGTTGTCGCGAGCCAACTGATTCGATTCGGGCCACTCTTATCAGCTCATAAAACCGATAATATTTATTTTAACACCTGGATAATTGTATTGCACTGATTTTATGATTCATTCTAAATATTATAAAGTATATAAATAAGTATGTTTTAGCGCTCGTCTTTTTTAATTATTACGAGCTTTCGCGTAGGATTTCTTTTCTTATGAGGTGAAACGTGAAAACAATAATATATTAAATTTACCAGTATGTGATAGGTTTACTTGATGAATGTTAAGATGAAGAAGAAGAGCGATCTACCAATTTCCCGCGACCTTACAATGTGTTCAGTCCATCGGGTGTGTCTCAAGATTGGTCATTCAGACCGTGGTCACCATTCGAGCACCAACTCTTGCCATATTTTATTTTCGTTCAGTACGGTAAATGAAATTTTGAGTTATACTGCGGGCAACTCAGTAACCACACGATACGATACACTGCCCTGCGTCAATCACCTTGAGGTATGCAGATGTTAAGTCTCATGTGGCTGTAATTTCACTGGCACCCACCTCTACCACCACCTACAAACCGAATCTTGGAAATGCGGCTTGGTGGCAGAAATACTTTCACAAGAGTGAATAACTGGATTATAGTTAAGCGTGCTCCACCTTAGACTGCATCTTCACTTTACATCAAGTGAGATGGCAGTTAAACGTCTAGCTATCAAACAATAAAAAAAGAAAGAAAAAAAAATAGGTATTGTGGTAGTGCTTCCCCGAACGAGCTCTAAACAAAATATACAAGTATCTAGAAGGGTCAGAGGTTGTGCTAGAAATTGTGTGATTGCGGTAGAGTACATTGAATTCTACGTTTCGATTGCTTTACCAACTTTATATATCAAGCGCTTTTATGAACGGGGAGGGTAGTTTATTTAAAAACGAATACGCTGAGTAGGTTTCATTTCAATTTAACGAGATAGAAATGGGTTTTGGAGGATGGAAGGGAACGAGTAACAGAAAAAATATGCAATGATTTTTATTTAGGAAGCAGATATTGTTTTGAAGTACACTAACCATCAGAAGCTTACGACTTTTTCAGAATTTTATAGGTTCATAATTTTTCACTCGATTGCATTTTTTGGGTTAGGTACATGCTGCTAATTCATAGTTTATACTTTGTATGTCTGTGTCAATTGGTCGATCCTTAAAACAAAATGGTGACCTACTTTCGCCACTTAACAAGTGGTCCAAACACCTTAGATTTTACTGCAGTGATTTTGATTTTCGAGAGAGATTGAAACGTATTTATTGAACCTTGAACTAATTGCGTTATAGTTGTGTGAGATTTCTCTAATATTACGCATGAGAAGGTATCTACCACAATTTTAGGGGGGGGAGGGGCAACCGGCAGCTCTAGAATTGAACTCAACAATGCATTTGTGGCATAACACAGCAAATACTTCATAAAATAAATGTTATATCGAAATGCTAAGTTATCTGAAAAGTAAAAAAAAGGTAAGCGCGTGGTGGATTTACACGAAGTTTTTTCTTCGCTCCAAAACCTTGGCTTAAAACTTGACATGAATCAAAAACCGTTTTACAAAATCCAGAATGAGGCTCCCGGTATGTTCTCATAAAATCTTGAGCCTTCTAAATCCCAGAGGATAACGGCTAAGTCGGCTTGAATAGGAGCCTCATTACGGGCTATTCTAGATCGGAGATAACATTTTGTAGGGATGTATGTAACGAGATCTTGGCCATAAAAGAAATAATGAAATGAAAAGAGGACGGAATCGTTCGCGTAAGTACAACCTGCTTATTCACGCCTGTAACAGCAATGCTGCCTTGCTGTTTCGGTTTGAAAGTTGGGTGTGCGTTCATTATAAATTTTGTGCAACATGCTGACAAGTATAAGAGATAAAAAAATTATAATGTCCCAAAAGTTATTATGACAACAACACGGGTTCATATACCGAGGATCCGGTATATGAACCCGTGACCTTCCCCTTGATACGGGGCTTCACTACCAACTGCGCCGTCGGAGTTACATTAGGATTTGGGACATTATAAAGCCTTTGTGATTGTGATTCGTAGCTGAGCCAGTAAAGTATGTATTATCCTAGGTAAGTCTTCGGAAATGGACTATAGATTGAAGTTCCCATCACTATTTGCCAATTCTATTGGATTCTCCTGAATTGCTTCATTCAAACCAACCTTTGACCGGAAACTATAAGGTCCAAGATCAACCACTGAAATTCAATATGGTGCAGCTATTTATGTATAAGTACATGCTAACAATGTTTTTTCATAGGTGTGTGATTTACTTTCATGAGCCATCACATTGCCGGAAGTCTCGTGTTTTGCCTTGTTTCTGTGTTATCTGTTCTAAACTATTGTATGTGTAAATCGCGTTTTTGTACTCTGGCCTCCCGCGATACAGGCTTGTCCTAGTGCGGAGACCATCACCAACCCTTGTAAGATTCTATTTATGGTAAACTAGTTGCGCCACGCGGTTTCACCTGCGCAGATTTAAATCCCGGTATTCCCACCGGATAAAAAGTAGCCTATGTGCTATTCCAGACTATAACCAATATCTCTGCCAAGTTTCATCCAGATCCGTTCGGCCGTTTCAGCGTGAAAGAGTAACAAACATCCATCCATCCATACTTTCGCGTTTATAATAGTAGCAGGATAAATGAATTTGTATGTACGTCAGCTGACCAGTACGTGTCGTTCTTCGATCAAGTTCTAAAACCTGTGTTAAGTGCTCGAAAGGACCCTCTTTATTCTTTATTCTTTACTGTACACAGAAACAACATGCGAAAACTTAAATAATAAAATATGTGCAAAGGCGAGCTTAACCCTAAAAAGAGTTCTCTTCCAGCAAACTTTGAAGGAGAGAGACTAGTAAATTTAGAGGTGGGTATGATGTGTACAAGATGAAACTCCCAAAAAGATGAAGATGACCCTTCGTGAGGCGTGCTTACAATCCTTTCACCGCACTGTTTCGAAAGAGCTAGTGACGCCAGTACGGTAGTCTGGCTATCATTAGCCGTTTGCCCACACTGACTGAGGCAGCTGGAGACATGTTACTCCAGCTTACACACTATTATAAGCTTATAGCATCGTTGTTTATTTGGCAGCTAAATTATGATTCAAATCTATGAGTGCACTAATTATGCTCTAAATATTGGCATTTATAGAAATTACATTTTCAATATGAGGAAGCTGGAGACATGCACACAACAAAAAGTGCAACTAATAAGCCTAACGCCCGGTTTCTGAAAGCGCGACCAACACTAATCGGCTGTCAAGTCACTTGCTATCTCTATCTAATTTGAAGGAAAAGCTGAAATAGCAAGTGACTTGACAGCCGATTAGTGTTGATTGAGCTGTCAGAAACCGGGGGTAAGAATATGATTAGTCGTCTGAATTGGGTTACTTTAAACATTTCAGTGTTTCCGCGTTGAATAAATTCAGTGGCACGTCCAGCGTCTGAGATACTCAATGAATGCTCTTATAAATTTGCATTCGAATCCCAGATGCCAGATTGCCCCTAAATGCATAACATAGCCCGCTCAGTTTGCTGGTAGTAACTCTGCCGTCTGCGCTATAATCCGTGAGAACCATCTCCACCGAGAACCTACATTTATGTAATGAACAGATGCATGTTCTGTGTCTTAAGGGCCCGGCGACAGCGGCTCGCAGTTTCGAGGTGCGATTAGCTATTATTTCATTTTATTTCATTTCGGAGAGGTTGTTTGAAAGAATAACTATCCAGTGACACGCATAAATACTGTTCGAACATGTTATGTCATGCTGACAGGCACATGACATAGGTAGCATCATAGTCTATGGCGTGTGGGCCTGCGGCCCGCGGCTCGTGATGTCGGCAGTCGAATAGATGGATATTAGAGAAATGCATGTCGTTTTATTTAATACTTCCCGCCAACAGAATTAACCTAGCAGAAGAATAACAATGGCGACGGTGAAAATGGCAAAAATTTCAGTGGGCGAGTTGTGCGTGTTTAACCATGAGCTGCAAGATTGGGAAGTTTATAAAGATCGTCTCGAACAATGGTTCATCGCGAACGAAATCACAAACGTGGAGGATAAAGCACAAATGAAGCGACGTGCTATCCTCGTGAGCAGTTTGTCAGAGAATACTTACAAATTAGTTCGTGATTTGGCGTTACCAGAAAAAATCGCAACTTTGAGCTATGACAATGTAATCAAATTGTTAGATGATCATTTTAAACCAATTAAATGTGGTTTTGCGGAAAGATATTTATTCCATAGTTCGACTCAACATCAAAATGAAAGCCTGACAGAGTGGGCAGCTCGAGTAAGAAGTCTGGCCACCGATTGCGACTTTCCGGCCACGACTTTGAACGAAGCTTTGCGGGACCGATTTGTTCTCGGAATGTTGCCGGGACGTGAGCGGGACAAGCTGTTCACTATGGCTTTGACGGAAGTAACGCTTAGCAAAGCGATCTCCGTAGCTGAAGCTCTTCGCTGTGCGCGTTTGGGAGCGGCTCGAGGCATCAGCGCACCACAGGCGGCGACGGAGGCGCCGGCGCCGGTTTGTAAGGTGGCGGCGGCCAGCCGCGGCGGCGCCTCCACGGCAGCATCGGATCCTGCCCAGGGTGATCCTTGTACGGCTTGCGGTTACAAGGGTCATAAGATATCTACTTGCAAGTTTGTGAAGTATAAGTGTACCATTTGTGGTGTTAAAGGACATTTACGTAGAATGTGCCCGAAAAAGAGTGTAGCTAAACATAATTTCATCGACTGTAGCTCCAATGAGGAAGAGGTATTTCAAGATGATGGTAAGTGCATAAAAACAATATCTAACATCCGCTCAGTTAATGGGGAACCTATGCACGAATCTGTTCTTGTAAATGGAGTAAATTTAGAATTTGAGTTAGATTCAGGCTCTCCTATCACCATAATTCCTCATTTGATTTATAAAAAACACTTTTCACAAACACCTCTCAAGCCGAGCAGATTGGTTCTGAGTGCATATAATGGTAGAAGGATAAATACTCTAGGAACTGTCACACTGCCAGTGTTGTATAGCTCTAAATGTAATGACATGGATATTTATGTTGCTTGTACTGAAGGGGTTCCATTGCTAGGTAGAGATTTTTTTTCTAAATTTAAGTTGAATATTTCTATGGTTAATTCTTGTTGTTTTTTGAATGATTTTGTGCCAAAATACCCACATCTGTTTTCTGATAAGCTTGGCTGTTGTAAAACTACAAAAGTAAGTTTGAACTTGAAACCTGATGCTAAGCCTAAATTTTTCAAACCTAGGCCCTTGCCTTTTGCTCTTCGAGCCCGTGTAGACCAAGAGTTAAATAGATTGGTGGATTTGGGCATTCTGGAACAAGTTGACTATTCTGAGTATGCAAGTCCAATAGTACCAGTTTTGAAACATGATGGTAGGATAAGACTTTGTGCAGATTACTCAGTTTCACTGAACAAACAACTCATCATAGACCAGTACCCTCTTCCTAGGATAGAAGAGTTATTTTCAAAACTGCATGGAGGTAAAAAGTTTAGCAAACTTGATTTATCACAGGCTTACAACCAATTGATCCTCGATGAGCCCTCACAGATGCTTACATGTATTAATACTCATAAAGGAATTTTTAAATTCAAAAGATTAGTTTTGGATTATCAAGTTCAGCTGCTATTTTTCAAAAGACAATAGAGTCTATTTTGTCAGGTATTGATAACATTTTAGTTTACCAAGATGATATTCTGATAACTGGATGCTCTGATGTTCAGCATATAGAAACATTAAAAAAAGTGTTTAGCAAGCTGGAAGGTGCAGGTTTAGTGTTGCAAAAAGAAAAATGTTCACTCTTCCAAGACTCGGTATCATACTTAGGATTTGTTGTTGATAAGTATGGTCTGCATAAATGCCCAGAGAAAGTTAATGCAATAAAAAATGCAAAAACCCCCACAAATGTCTCTGAACTAAAGTCTTTTCTTGGGCTTGTGAATTATTATAGGTCCTTTGTCAAAAATGCTTCATCAATTTTATGCCCTCTGCATCAGTTACTACAAAAGAATTCTCAGTGGCACTGGACAGACATTCATGATAAAGCAATTGCAACTATAAAGTATCAGTTATCATCTGACGAAACTCTTGCTCATTTTGATCCCAATGCAGAACTCATTCTTACAGTAGATGCATCTCCTACTGGATTAGGTGCTATTTTATCACAGGTAGAGGATAGCAAAGAAAGACCACTGTCTTACGCCTCACGTTCTTTAGGCAAGGCTGAGAGGAACTACAGTCAAATTCAGAAGGAGGCAACAGCAATTATATTTGGTGTGAGAAAGTACCACCAATACTTGTATGGCCGTTCAACCCCCTTCATTCTGAGAACTGATCATAAGCCTTTGTTATCAATTTTCAACCCTAAAAAAGGTGTCCCTGAAGTGTCGGCGAACAGATTGCAGCGTTATGCTATTTTTTTGAGTTCATATAATTTTGTTATTGAATATGTTAGCAGTGCTCTCAATGCAGCAGACTTCCTAAGTCGTTCAACCGTTGACCAACAAACTAGTGTGGATAAGGACCCCTTTTTAGACAGAGCAACATATGTAAATTTTGTTTTTGATTCCCCTAAATTCTTCACACGGGAAGATATTGTAAATGGTTTGAAGAATGATCTGATTCTATCCAGAGTCTGTGGATATATGATAAATGGTTGGCCACCTTCAATAAAAGATGATAAACTAAAGCCATATTTTTCATGCCGTCAAGAATTATCAATGGAGAGTTCTTGTCTGCTCAGGGGATGTCGACTTGTCATACCGTCTTCCTGTCGAGAACGGGTGTTACAGGAACTCCATACTGGTCATCTAGGCACTTATAAAATGAAGTCAGAAGCAAGAACTAGGTTTTGGTGGCCGCATATGTCTACCGATATTGACACTGTAATTGCATCTTGCAAAATATGTGTAGTGGCTAGACAGACGCCTCCCCGCGCCCCGCTAACGCCATGGCCTTTTCCACCACAACCTTGGTATATATAGGGTATATATATATAGGGTACATTTAGATTTCCTAGGACCCCTTAACAATCGTACTTATTTGGTGATAGTAGATGCCTATTCTAAATGGATTGAATGCTTTGATGTTTCTACAGGCTATGGGACTAGAGTTGTGATTGAGAAACTTTGTGAAGTCATGTCAAGATTTGGATTATTTCACACAATTTGCACCGACAATGGAACTTCCTTTGTATCACAAGAGTTCAAACATTTTTGTAACAAGAACAGCATTGTGCATATCACTTCCCCAACTTATCACCCAATGAGCAATGGGCAAGCGGAAAGTAGTGTGAAAATAGTAAAAAAGGCTTTAAAGGCTATTATTATGTCTGGTAGCAGCCAAAAAGATTTAAAATGTAAATTACAAGAGTTTTTATTTTGTTATCGAAATTCAACGCATAGTACAATTGATAAATCACCAGCTGAAATTTTGTTCGGTCGTAAATTAAGATGCAGGCTTGATTTACTTACATTTAATAAACCTCTCTCATCGGATGCTACACTCGATGCATTAGTGAAAAATAAACAGTCCTTGCAAACTAGGTATTACGATGGAAGGCGTCAAGTAAATTTTGATATTGGAGAAACTGTGTTGGTAAAAATTCCACAGCTACAAAAATACTCATGGGTGAAAGGTGTTATTATAAAAAAACTTGGTAACTCCATGTATGAAGTGCGAATTTGTGACTCGGGTGCTGTAATGAGAAAACATACAAATCAACTATTTAAATTTAAAGGGGAGAGGTGGTGTGAAAGTCTCGGGACAGCGCTACCCAGCAGTATAGCTGACGAGTCAGTCCTGGAGCCGCAATTCATGCCAGCGGTTGTACTTTGTCATGATCCGAGTATTGTCGATGCGGCGACAGAGGACCTGCAGTCGCATGCCCCCGACCCGACTACTCCGTCAGTCCTGGAGCCTCAGGTCATGCCAGCGGTCGTAGGTGGTGCTGAACCGAGTGATACCGTCGCGGCAACGGAGGACCTGCAGTTGCATATCCCCGACCCGACTTCTCCAGACCCTCAGGCAGCTGGGGCTCTTGATGAGAATGCTTGGCACACTCCATCTGCAGCGGCTCAGGAAGTTTCGCGAGAACGCGAAGAACCAGCCCCTACCACGTCAAACACGATGACACCAAAGAGGACACGCAAAGTTGTGGACTATAAGAAGTACTTCTAGATTTAGGTTTTTTGTTAGTTTTAAGTTTTGTTGAAAGTAACGTTCTTCTAACGTTCCTAGTTTCAATCTAAAGGTGGAGGGATGTTATGTCATGCTGACAGGCACATGACATAGGTAGCATCATAGTCTATGGCGTGTGGGCCTGCGGCCCGCGGCTCGTGATGTCGGCAGTCGAATAGATGGATATTAGAGAAATGCATGTCGTTTTATTTAATACTTCCCGCCAACAGAATTAACCTAGCAGAAGAATAACAGAACACAAATAACACAATAATATAAGGGAAACATGCCCGAATCAGAAATCATTTTGGTATTAGTATGTTTGGCCTTACGTTTACCTAATACCAAAATGATTTCTGACTCAAGCACAATTCCCTTATATTATTGTATTATTTGTATTCGAACAGTATTTATGCGTATCACTGGATAGTTATTCTTTCAAACAACCTCCCCGAAATGAAATAAAATGAAATAATAGCCAATCGCACCTCGAAACTGCGAGCCGCTGTCGCCGGGCCCTTAAGTCTGGGTATTAAAGTCTTGTTAAGTCGGTAGGAACCAAACCGAGTTTTTTGCTGGTTCTTTTAGGCTCTGGTCGCGTGGAACTGGCACTAGAGTCACCTAGTTTTAAGACGTCTCAAAATGATCCTTGTGATTTTATTGAATAAATATATATTGAATTTTTATTTTTTTTAGACTGGGTATTAAGACATATTACCTACAGATATATTAAATTCTTAAACCTGTTGATTATGCGTTTGTGCCGGACACATAGGTACTCGTGCCAATCATAACCTAGTATACCATACCTAGCCTCGTAAGTCACGCACGATAGAAACGTGTCCTACGATGCACTGCCCTGAGTCCATTAACTTGAGGCATATAGATGCTAGGGCTCGTGTGACTGTAATTATAGCGACAAATAAACCGAAACTCAGCAACGCCTTGGCGGCAGAGAAAGGCATGGTGGTAGTTCTTCCCTGGACGAGCTCTCCTAAAAAAGTTCTACTACTCTAAATATGTACCTATTTTTTTATTTACTGGATTATTTTTTATAATAATAATAATATTTATTCAGAACTGTATGTACAGTGCACAAATTACAAAATGACGATGAGACTGCAATAGTTAAAAACTGTGGTGCAGTCTCAACGCCCACCTCCTAAGCCAATGAGTATTAGCTCTTCTATTTAATTAACTAAAAAGCTTAAAATTACGTAAGTATATAAATCAAATCAGTAGTTACAGAAACATATAAAATAAAAACTTAAGGTAGGATTCGTTGTGTGAGGGGGTGTCCTGATTACACAGCAGGGCCCCCCATGAGTGTGTGTGTGTGTATGTGTGGGTGTATGTGTAATGAGTATGTGCGTGTTTATGTATGTGCGTGTGTGAGTGTGAGGTAGTTAGGAAGCGAAAGAAAAAAGTGAAGTGTGCGGGTAGGTAGTTTTGCGTAGGAAATTTAGGTGTGTACTATTATTATTATATATACCTGTTATAAGAAAACAAATAAAACAGTAGGTTATTAAAAATTACATTTATTATAAAACTTTATTAACAATGGTGTTTCTAATAAACATTATATGAAAAATATCTTTTTAAGATATCTCACGTCAAAAATTACATATTTATAAACTCAGACTAAAAGACAGGACAGGACGACGGTATAAAATAAAATAACATCTGAGAAAGTTGCTTTCAGTTTACAAGAAAATTGTTGAGTCGAAACATCTAAAAGTAATCATCTAATATTTTGTACAATGTTCAATATTATAATTTAATGCTAATCAACTGTTGTTGCTGATTGTACTTACGTAACATTTTTTGTCGTTGCAGTTTTAAAGTTAATGCACTGTGTTGTCTAACTCGTATCAGTGCAACTGATGCCTTGAATTTTGACATTTGTGGCATAAGGTCGAATATTCAATATTATTCCGATGCTGTTATGGATACCTACTAGACGTATACACGGCAAACATAAAATTCATTCGTGAATACCTACTGCCCGAACCAAGCGCTTTGTTTCAACTTGAAGTTCCAAAGACAATTCCTTACCAGCGTCCGTTTTTCCGAATAATTATCTGTGTTTTCTTTATAGAAACTAGTTGATGGAATAAGCAGATGGTAACCATCACCTATAACAAAGCATTGCCTCGTAAGTCACGCACGATAGGAACGTGCCCTACAATGCGCTACCCTGCGTCCATCAACTTGTGGCTGCAGATGTTAAGCCTCATTTGTTTAATTATTATTTTGTGTATGGTGTATCTATGTACAATAAAGTTTTTAGTAATTCATTCTTTTATTGAGAAGAGCACAGAATACAAAAGAAAATAAAACAACAAAAGTAAAAGTAAATATACAAATATCTTATTATACAGAATAAAAAAAATCGTGTTAGCAAAAACTACGCTATTTACAAAGAAATGGCACAATAAATAAAATAAAAGCAATCTAAAATACAATTCTAAATATAGCAAAGGAATTTCCTACAAAATTACAATTGTACATTTAATAATTACGAACAAGTAAATTCTTAATTTATTATAATAATTACATTCTATCAACCCAATAATTATAGGCCTCGAGGCCTTGGGGCAGCCAAAAAACTCTGGCGTCAGTGTTGTGTTGACCAATCTCATTCAAGTTTACCTCATTTTTTTAAGGCGAAGACTACAAGTAATGCATTTCTCGGTAGTACTACTATACTAATTACTCTAGATAGATCCATTCGTGTTTGAACCGGTCAGTAACAGTTAGTAATTGATCACGAAGGAACCGTCGTGTCGGTCGCCGCGCTACTGGTTACCAAAGTTCCTAATATTTCCCCTTGTTATCCGTGTGCTTTTGTGAACAGAAATAACAGAAGTGACTGAAACCATTCAACTTGAGTAGCGTGGTGTGAGAGGTACAGTTTCTAATTGGTTTGTAATTGTTATTATTGATTAGTTCCGTCATTTTTGAGTAGCTCCATGAGCGGAGGGCCTTGTATCTATGTATATTATTATAGCAGAATAGTATAAAGCCAATGAATTCTTCAACCTGATGATGATGATGAAAGGTCTATTCGCTGATCAGCAAAACCCAGGCTTTCTATGCTCAATGACACATCGCTTCCAGTACTTTTAACTGCCCTATACCCTCGTAGCGTTACCGGTGTGTCTTGTATATTCAACTGACATAGTACTGCTTCCAAGTCATCGTCTCAGACCAGCTCACATCCTCGAAATTATAAAAGGACTATTCGCTGATCAGCAAAATCCAGGGTTGGTATGCTCAATAACACATCCTTTGGAGTACTTCTTAACTGCCCTATACTCTCGTAGCGTTACCGGTGTGTCTTGTATATTCAGCTGACATAGCCCTGCTTCAAGCCATCGTCTCAGAGCAGCTCATATCCTGGGAATCAGGAAAGGACTATTCGCTGATCAGCAAAACCCAGGGTTCGTATGCTCAATGACACATCGCTTGCAGTACTTCTTAACTGCCCTATATCCTCGTAGCGTTACCGGTGTGTCTTGTATATTCAGCTGACATAGCCCTGCTTCAAGCCATCGTCTCAGAGCAGCTCACATCCCGGGAATCAGGAAAGGACTATTCGCTGATCAGCAAAACCCAGGGTTCGTATGCTCAATAACACATCGCTTGCAGTACTTCTTAACTGCCCTATATCCTCGTAGCGTTACCGGTGTGTCTTGTATATTCAGCTGACACAGCCCTCGGCAGTAGTAGGCTACTGCTTCCAAGCCATCGTCTCCGACTAGCTCGCAGCCTCGCAGTGCCAACTTCTTGAGGTTAGGACAGCAACGAGCCAGGATCTGATGAGATAAATGTAGGGTTAAATGGTTTTAATAATAATCAATTGCGAAACGTGGGTATGTGCCAAAACTTTTGTTTGGACATACTTCTGACTACCTCCCCCAAGACGCCCTCGAAGCACTGGAGTTCGTTCTTGGTAGTAAGTGATCGAAGGAGATATCTACCGTGCCTGGGGGAATATAACTTAACATTCTATGAGCATGTCTAAGAGGGTAGTCGATGGTATGCCCAAGAAAAGAAACTGGAATTTCAAAATAAGTCAACTTTATTTTTGCTGCTTTAGTTTTTTGTACTTACCAATACGATTATATCTATTATGCCAGGGACAGGCCTTAGTCCAGCAGTGGACTATTGATAATGATGAAAACAATTTTTCCTAACTACCTTCAGTAATTTTATTTTTTAGTTTAGATTTAGTTTCTAAAAGATTTGTGAAATGTGCGAGTGAGAAGCCATTTGACGGTTGTCAGACCCTTAAATGGTTACCTGTAACCCAGCTTCAGATACATCGGTAGCCCCGAGGTCCAGCGCTCTCAGCCTGGAACAGCCCCTGGCGACGGCTTCCACTCCGTCATCACCCAGCGCGCCGCATCCTCGCGCGTTCAGATAGCGCAGCTTGTAGCAGCGACGAGCCAGCGTCCTGACACCGGAGTCTGATATCTGTGGATTGGAGAATAAGATTTATTTTACAGTGATACTCATAACCGAATAACTGTTAAAAATTTATCTCTAGGTTGAAACCCTTAGAAAAGAAATAAAAAAAATTAGAGTAGTAGAGCTCTTTGTGAAAGGCTCATCCGGGGAAACTATACCTCAACGTCTTTTTCTGCTGCCATGAAGCGTTGCTGTCTTTCGGTGCCGGAAGAGTTGAAGAGTGTGGTTGCCCAACGGCAATACAGATGCTAAGCTTCATGTGCCTTTTAAATCATCATATTATAACATGCACATGAGGCTTAGCATCTGTATGCCTCAAGTTGATGGACGCAGGTCAGTGCATCGCAAGGCACGTGTCAAGTCAAACGTACTCGACTAAGGATGCAATGTTTTCCTTCCGGCCGTTTCCGCAACTAAGTTTCGTAACCAGTTGCGAAAACGGAAATATAATTCTTTGCCCGCAACTGGTTGTGGCACTTGTTGTGTACTTACTAATATTATAAACGCGAAAGTTTGTAAGTATGGATGGATAGATTGGATAGATGGATGGATGTTTGTTACTCTTTCACGCCGGAACCGCTGAACGGATCTGGATGAAACTTGGCAGAGAGAAAGATTATAGTCTGGAATAGCACATCTACTTTTTATCCCGTGGGAATACCGGGATTTAAATCTGCGCGAGTGAAACCGCGGGGCGCAACTATTAAGTAAAATAAAACAAGTAAAAGACAATTGAACCCTGTCGTTTTTAACACCACAGTACTTAGTCATAAAAATGGTGAAATGCAAGCAAGCAGCCTGAAGCCTTTAGTTTCTTGTCTTTTAGGCTTTTGAGGTTTTTACTTCTGACAAGAATCTACTTTGTAAGGCGTTTTAAAGAGACCCTTGTGATTTTATTATGTAGAAAACCTTTTTTCACTTTGATCCCAAAGGTAGGTAACTAAAATTGATGACCACGACAGAAAAGGGCTACTGCCGTAATAAACTTTAGGATTTGAAATGTAGGGCGGCGTGAATTTGCGAAAATACGAAACAGAATATATTTTAGATATTCTTTAATAGAATTATGGAGATCCGCCGCTACAGCAATCAGTAACAGAGAACACAAAAATTAATAATTAAAGTAGTACATTAACGCCAACCAAAAAATTATACGAACGAACAAATTTATCAAACTTTCATCTAAGCTGTATACAGGCTGTCCCATAAAGTATTGATAACCGGAAGTCCACAGATAATTACTATAAGCGCCACTTGGGGTACCCATATCACCCCCATGTTTGTTCTTAATTATTTATAACTAGCGGCCTGTCCCAGCTTCGCATGGGTGGACATTAGTAAGGATCCCTATTTTTTTCAGTAATAAATTTAACCTATGTTACTCAGGGATAATTTATCTTTCTTATGGTGAAAGAATTATTGAAATCGGACTAGTTTTCGAGCCTATTCGAAACATACATACAAAATTTTCCTATTTATAATATTATTAGTGTAGATAACTCGAAAGCTATGAAAAATCGCGCAACATACATGAAGGTGATTTGGGTACCCCATGTGGTGCTCTACCTCTGGACTTTCGCTTATGACTACTTTTTGGGACATCCTGTATATTTTTTATGAAAACAAAATGTCATTAAACCTAGAGAACGCGGATATCGATCTGTAAAGATATTTACGATCTAATTAATTTCCTCGGCATTTAACTTTGCTCGAATCCATGAATTATTTACTTTTGCTCCATAAAGTCGGTCCAATTTATTCCAAACCCAAATCCAAAAACAAATAAGCATCAAAAACAGAACATTTGCAGTTCAGTCGAACCATCTATTTAGCTAATGCTTTTTTCAAATAGATAGAAGGTAAAGTACCTAAGTTTCTTTCAAATTTATTGGGCCTTTTAATTTTTGAAGAAGCACCATTTGTCTATTTATTGGACCAGTGGGACCTATAGAAACTTATTATACTATTCAGATTATGTACTAAAACTAGTAAAACTAACTCTTCGGTAAGAAACAAGTTTGGAAAAAATATATATTTTTGGTCAACCTTTGTTACTACATAACTTTCTAACCACATTCAGTAATTTCAAAAATGTGGAAATGTCCGGCCGAGAAGTTGATGGTTGTCTGAGTTTTAAATGGCGCCACTATTCTATACACTGAATAGAGAAAACCCTACTGATTCTATACCTTTCACGCTCACGAATAAACATTAACCTAAGTAGCATTTCCTTGTGTTTCAGTTTGAAAAGTGTGGTTGTCGGTGAAATTAAAGGCACATGAGGCTTAACATCTGTATGCCTCAGGTTGATGGACTCAGGGTAATTCATCGTAGGGCACGTTCCTTTCGTGCATGACTTACGAGACAATAGGTGATGGTTAGTTACCGCTTAAAATCAGGTGGGCCATCTGCTAATACCATCAGCAAGAAAGAAACTGATTAATTATTTTTGTGTGTTGTAAATAAATGCTTATTCTACTCCAATTATATTCTAGGTGTATTAAACATTCGTTCAATAGTTCTACAACAATAATAGTATGTAGTGAGCACCAACTATTTTCAAGAGTGTGGGTCCTCCTTTA
Organism: Plemyria rubiginata; assembly: GCA_963576535.1. Lineage (NCBI taxonomy): Eukaryota > Metazoa > Arthropoda > Insecta > Lepidoptera > Geometridae > Plemyria > Plemyria rubiginata. The sequence continues at coordinate 8,328,607 of OY754926.1, forward strand.
TTTTCAACTGTGCCCTGGCTTTATTATTCGGTCCGCAAAAAGTATTCCGGAAAATATGTAATTATCCCGAGTTCCGTGATTCGGAACACTCCAACTTTTATGAACTGTGTTTCTGACAACATTATAATGTTGACGGAAGCTCTTTGCTATCGCAAACATAAGTTTGTGACCATATTTCGTAGTCCGAAACTTGATATTCGTCTTTAAAAATATTCCTTGTGTTATTCCGTATTTATTTTTACGTATTTCCTGGTATGAAAATATGAAAACAGAAAAGAGCTTTACGTCTTTGATCCCCAGGCACGGTATATAGATATCCAATTAGATCAGTACCAAGCACTAACTCCAGATTCTTTGAGGACGTCTAAGGGTGGTAGCCAGCGAGGTACTTCCAAACATTAAATTTGGCATATACCCAGTACCCACTAATTAAGATTAATATTATATGCAGCCAGTGTCTTGGGTATACCAAAAAAAAGTGCAAATCTCCTCTTTCCCTCCAATCAAAATGATTAGCACTTTTTTTGCACTTATTTGGATCAGTTGGGCTATCTCTAGATCGTTTGCAACGGTCTGCAGATAGCTCAAATGTTTCATATGTTTTTTGTAATAACTTGTACTTTTTACTTGTACATAATATATTAATTGGAAACTTTTGTAAAAAAAAAATATTGGCCTTATGCTACTATTTTGTTCTCTTTCCTGTTTTTTGTGCTGTTGGTTGTCCTAAAAATAAACAAATATGTATTTATTTACCTGAGTACACTTGGCGACGGAAAGGTACCGCAGAGCTGGCCCCAACTTTGCCAGCTCGTAAAGTCCAAAGTCTGTGACCCCGGTACAGTCGGACACACTGAGCTCTTTCAGCGCGCAGTACGCTGGTATCCATCTTACGCCCGCATCTGAAAATAGTTGTTTTTAGACAATAACATTACAAACGAAACTATTTTTTTATAAATAAACTAGCGACCCGCCCGCGCGCCCCTGCTTCACACGGGTGCACATTGTTTTTCTACTATATCATGCATGTGTTATACAATGTGTGTTATATAAAAATACTAGCGACCCGCCCCGGCTTCGCACGGGTGCAAAGTGTTTCTCTGCTACATCATGCATGTATTATACATATAAACCTTCGTCTTAAATAACTCTAGCTATTAAAAAAACCGCATCAGAATCCGTTGCGTAGTTTTAAAGAATTAAGCATACATAGGGACATAGGGATATAGGGACAGAGAAAGCGACTTTGTTATATATTATGTTTAAATAGAATTAATAAAGTGAATAACCGCTTTGGTTTTCATAGATTTTTATTATTGCAAAAAGTGTTATTTCAAAGAACTTCTTCTCTTTTGTTCATGATAATTTTGCTGAAACTTTTTAAAGCTAATATCTGAAACTTAGTAAGAAATTTGCAATTTTTCATAAATGCCTTCAGTATTTTTGTACAATAATCTAATAATATATAGTAAATATACCTTACTGCTATTACAATGTTTTTTTAATTTTGTGTATATTATGTATATGGGGATTAAGCAATAAATATTTTTTTTATATTCAAATGTTGCAAATGTAGAAATTTACCCGATAGATACAAGTAATATGACCGGTGTTAGCCTCTTAAATCGTTGATAATCTACGCCTTTTCCCACATGATCGTCGTCTAAATTCCACTTCAGTATTTCACATTTAGCTTTACATCGCTGCAGGCGCACTATACATTTCCACAAACGGCACTTCATTCCCAGTAATGTATAGCGAATAGGAAAACAGACCCATGAACTCGTTCCCATTTCATGAAGCGTGAAATAACCAGTACTTTATGTCGGTACTAACCACTCGAGAAAGGAGATAAATGGCATAATTACTGGGGAACTTTCAATGATCATTTCTATGTTAAATAGTTCTATAAGTACCTCCAGAGCGTCCATAACTTACTTGGAAACTTGTTTGGCATTTCTATCAGTATAAATTGCGAATTCATTAACATTTATAATCCTTAGCTTCATAATAACTATCATATCAGACTCGGAAGATCTTGTCTTTGACTGCCTTCACAGCTCAGTTGGTAGTAGCTCTGTCTTCTGCGCTGTAGGCCGTAGGTTCGATCGAGAACATTTGTGTGATGAATATAATAATAATAATCGTTATTTTCCAAAAAGTGAAAGCTGGTGCATAACAAACTCAAACAATAAAAACCTATTTGTTAGGTAGATATAAATAAATAAAATATTGGTGGACTTTTCACACAGCACTATCTAGCCCCAAACTAAACTTATGCTTGTAATATGGGAACCAGATAGCTGATATACTACTAATAATACTTTTTTTTTGTAAATACATACATACTTATAATATTATATAACACCCAAACAGAGAACAAACATTTATGTTCATCACACAAATGTTTGTTCACGGTGGGAATCGAACCCACGACCTACGGCGCAGAAGGCAGAGCTACTACCAACTGAGCTACGTAGACTGTCACAAAAAAAAAAGATAGGTGGAACAAAGTGAGAACAGCACCACAAGGTTAGCTTTGTTCCCGCTCTAGGTCTTAGAAAAGCCTGTGTAGCAGGGTCACAAGGACTCACAAAAAAATGAACAAAGATGTTTGTTCTCTGGTATCCTTCATCAGCTATCTGGTTCCCATATTACAAGCCTTGCTGAATTAGTACAGTTAGAGTCGGGTTAGATAGACGTGTGAAAGGTCAGCCATTTTTTTCACCTAAGAAAACATTGTCAAAATTGGTGGAGCTAGATAAATGAAAGGTTTTCTGACGAAGTTGAAAACTCATACGACTGAATGTTCTAAGGGGTAGACCCTTAGAACTGGAAAGCGGGTCTATTGCGAGTTATTTACACTTTAGTAGTGTAAATATCTACTACCTAGCCTCACTGAATTTCTCTAGATATACACTTTTGTAACTCTTTTTATCGTGTTAAATAGCTTTCAACCGGCACTGAGAAAACTGCGCGATCAGAAGAACGTACTAAAAATGAAGATTTTACGGCATCTTTGTGATTTTTTTGTATCGAGCCAAATAAAGTCAATCGTGTTTCAGGTCCCATAATTTACTAATTAATGTATTCAAGTTTTATTATCAATAAAAATAAAGTCATATTTTGTTGTTTTTGCCGTCTTAAAATGAATTTTCCGTGGAGTCAAAACGCGTCATCCCAACTAATATTATAAATGCGAAACTAACTCTGTCTATCTGTCTGTCTGTCTGTTACGCTTTCCCGCTTAAACCTCTCAACCGATTTTGATGAAATTTGGCACAGACAATCTTTAGACCCTGAGAAAGAACATAGGCTACCTTTTATTGCGAAAAAAAGAGATGAATGCGAAAGTAACTCTGTCTATCTGCCTGTCTGTCTGTCTGTCTGTTACGCTTTCCCGCTTAAACCTCTCAACCGATTTTGATGAAATTTGGCACAGACAATCTTTAGACTCTGAGAAAGAACATAGGCTACCTTTTATTGCGAAAAAAAGAGATGAAGAGATTAAAAGTACGCAGACGAAGTCGCGGGTGCCAGCTAGTTATATATATTTTGGCTAACACTTCACCTTAACGTCACATTTTCATTATTATAAAAACCTTTCTTGGAAAAACAGATTCGGATGAAAATTATATTTTTTCTGAACCTTTGCACATTGCAGCATTTGCAGCTATTCTCAGAAAATTTCTGATTGCGAATTTTCACTACATTCAATCGTTCTTCTCATCTTATTTTTTTTAATTACTCCATTTTTTAAATTGACGCATCTCATTTCAGGATGCAGTGCAACAGAAGTTGTGTGCAATAAAGTATTGCCTATCTATCTTTGTTGGCTGTTCATTTTATTAATATTTATTTATTACTAGCGACCCGCCCGCGCGCCCCAGCTTCGCACGGGTGCACATTGTTTTTCTGCTATATCATGCATGTATACATAAATCTTCCTCTTGAATCACTCTATCTATTAAAAAAAACCGCATCAAAATCCGTTGCGTAGTTTTAAAGATTTAAGCATCTAGTGACATAGGGACATAGGGACAGAGAAAGCGACTTTGTTTTATACTATGTAGTGTAGTTAGTTAGTTTGTACCCCGCGGTTTGTGAGTGAATTAATACCTGTGACTAGAGTGCACCTCCGCAGATACAAGTACTGCAGAGAAGGGCACGTATGCAGCATCGCGCAGAGTCCTGCATCTGATACGTTCCCGCAGTCAGTCAGGTCGACGTACTCCACGGGGGGCCGCCGGGCGCCGAGCCGCGGCTCCAGCCACGCCCACTCCGGCCAGTCCACGGTCGGGCAACCTGGAGAGATTGCACTTTAGAACCGTCGTGGGGGACGAACAGCGGCCCGATTACGCTAATGGTGCCGATTCTGTTGTTGCATTATTCTAAACTAACCTAATCTGATAGCTCTAAAATTATAGCCGTCGTATTGTTTCGGTCTTTTAGAAAGGGATGGCAATATTTTAAGAGCTGACAGTTTTGTCAGCTCTAAAAATAACCCAACTTCACCCAATTAGGTTAAGTTAGGAAAAATAAACAACAGAATTGGCACCATTGTCTGGCTATCGAGGTGGCTTTCAGTTTGACATTTGATTCCCATCCATTTAAGGAATTTAGCATCCATCACAAGGAATTTAGATACTAGGTCCATATGTTACTATTTTTTTTTTTTTTTATTTATTCTTAAACTTTAATATCTAGTACAGTTTTCACATAATATTGTACCCTATAAACCTCTAGTGGTTTGTGTGGGTACTCACACTCGTATGAAATCACGGAGTTTAAACAAGCACTTTTTCAATATAGGTGCCACGAACCTTTCGAAGTCAACCGAAGTCAACCGCTAATATAAAATATCGTCCATACGCTATTGGCTATTTATGCACAAACAGCTAACTTCGGACTGGCTCAGGATAGGTTGGTGGCATGGTACGAGAAATTTATAAATACAGGGTGACAAATATGGGTGACGAATAATAATTAAGTTGAATGTTTAAAGAATGTAGCTTATTGATACTATTTAGGCATGTATGTATGTCTACACTTTGGTAGTGCGTGTTTAAGTTTTAAAATGTTTCAAAATTAAACTTGTGATTCTACTGAGTGTCTACCTACCGAAGAATTGGCTTTCGACATTGTGTAGGTACATACATACCAAAAACAAAATACAATGCCGTAGTAAAATATAAAAGGTAAATTTTACACTTTGTGAGAATACTAGTTAATACCTAGCACGATAAATTATGATACATTTATAATCTACATGTTACCTAATTAATGTTTGCTCAGAAAATATTTTTTATATATTTTTTTATAATTTCTTATGGTGAGCTCTGATTTAACGCTGTCTGGAATCTCGTTTAGCAAGCTAGGGATTAAAAAATGAAGGGTTCGTCTGCCGTAAAAATTATTCATTTTAGGAATGACAAGTTTTTTTTGAGAAATTTTCCTTGTTATGATTTTATGTGCAATAGGTTTTAGTATTTTAGAATTATTAAATTGTTCAATTAGTAATAACATGTTAACCTTATCATGAACAGGAGCGATGCTACAATATTTAAATATACCATGGTAATTTTCTTCAAATTGGGCTTTTACATTATTAGGCAAGATAAGCTTTAATATTCTTAATTGCAGATTATAGATTAGGTCGAGATATGTTTTAAATGTCCTACCGTAGCTAGTCAATCCGTAAGTAATAATAGATTCTGCCAGCGCATTGTACATCCTTATCAAGACTTTAAAAGGAACTTTTGGTTTGATGATGTAAAATTTGGCCAGAATTGCGCGTAGCCTATCACAGATAAAGTCAACATGGGACCTCCAGTTAAACCGATTATCCACTATCAAACCTAGATATGTATGTTGCGAGACCTGTTCGATTTCTGGGCATAAACAATTAGGCGTAGGAGCGTGCAGGCACTTATTACACTATGGGAATCAAATGCTCTCGTCAGAAAGTACCTATATTCCTTGATCAAATGTTAAACTGAAAGCCATCTCGATAGCCAGACATTAGCGTAATCGGGTCGCAGGTCAGACCTTGGACAATCACCTCAACAACATCGGACAAACTAGAGAGACTATACTCTTTATAACCATCGTGGGGGACACAACCCAGGTCCCCTGAACAAACACCATTACAGATAGTCCACTATATCAAATATCAGGAAATATGCGAGTAGAGCATTTGTGAAGGGTTCGTCCGGGGACATACTTCGGGCTTTTTCTGCCGTCAAGCAGCGTTAGAAAGGCATACAAATATTAAGTCTCATGTGCCTGTAATTTTACCGGCAAACACACTCTTCGAACCAAAACACAGCAATAAAGACTCTATTTACTTACCTTACATACATGTCTAAGTCTATAAACTGTAAACGTTTCACTAAGGTAAGAAGAATGGATTATTTGAACCTCTGGAGCCGACTTTGTTGTTATTATTTAAAATCAAACTGTTTAATATACGGTGTTATATAACGGTGTATATATATATTTATATCCAACTTAGCCTGTGTCTTACTTATTAATATTTGCTAAATCTGTGCTTGTTATGATTTCAACATAATCTCTCAGAGGATCCTACTACATGACAGCCTACGTAGCTCAGTTGGTAGTAGATCTGCCTTCTGCGCCGTAGGTCGTGGGTTCGATTCCCACCGTGAACAAACATTTGTGTGATGAACATAGATGTTTGTTCTCTGTCTGGGTGTTATATAATATTATAAGTATGTATTTACAAAAAAAAAGTATATAAGTAGTATATCAGCTATCTGGTTCCCATATCACAAGCATAAGTTTAGTTTGGGGCTAGATAGTGCTGTGTGGAAAGTCCACCAATATTTATTTATTTATTATAAAGACGCGAAAGTTTGTAAGTATGGATGGATGGTTGGATTGCTGTTTGTTACTCTTCCACGCCGGAACGGCTGACCGGATCTAGATGAATCTTGGCAGAGAGATAGATTATAGTCTGGAATAGAACACAGGCTACTATTTATCCCGTGGGAATACCGGGATTTAACTGCGCGGGGGAAACCGTGGGGCGCAACTGGTATATTCATATTTTAGACAAATAATAAATGTGCTAGTTAGAATTTATTTGACGGTCATCAGGCACTGTAGAGGCAACAGAGAGATCTCAAACATGGCTTGATCGAACATGCATCTGCAAACATGCAATCTTGGCACGTTTATGTTGACGCACGCCATTGCGCCAGCACAACCAACATTGGTTACAAATTCTACGACTATTGCACAAATATACTCCTACGAGTACGTTGCAGCTGCAAATTGATTTGCTATCTAAAAACCTCTACCTAACTACCCACAACACAGGATAGTCCTAGGGTGGACAAATTTCAAAGTTTGTAAACTTTTTTGTAGCATGTTTTTGTAACAATAAACATGCTACAAACATGACTAGACATGCTAGAAAAACTTTTTACTTTGCTTTAGTTTTTTTTTAACTTGAGCTTGTTTACTTCGTCATCAGTGTCAACAGTCATGCATGATTATAATGGCTTTTTCAGTTATCCAGCAAGAAAAAACCGACATTGGAAAATGTAATATTCACATACACTGGAAATTACACTCATACTAGTCTTACTAGTACTTAACTCAAAAGCTAGTCGTCAGATCTGACTCAAATATAAATGGGACCACGTGACAAGTACCAGCTTTCTACAAAAGAAAGAAATATCAAAATCGGTCAACCCGTTAAGAAGTTATGAGGTAAGAAACATAAAAAACAGTCAAATTGAGAACCTCTTCCTTTTTTTTCAGGTTGGTTAAAAAGCTTTTCGAGCGAACAGCTCGAAACGCGCTCGGGCGGTATTCGGGCTTGAATATTATACATTACTTACTATACATCTATTTTGCACTGGACTGGACACTCGTGGACTTGACTGAAATAATGATTCTAGGTCATTATATGACCTAGGTCCTAGGTTTTAGTAGGTAGCGAATGACCTTACCTATACAAGTTATTCGTCGAGTGTGATCAGGTCTTATGGCACAGGTGGTTAGCGCGGCCCCGTATCAAGGGGAAGGTACTGGGATCAAATCACACACTGTTTTTGTATTTTTCTGTTTCTTTCATTTTACTGTTTGTTATTAATATCTGTTTTGTTCTTTCTGTGTTCTCTGTGTGTTGTGTGTCAAATAAATGTTTATTTCTTCTTTCTTTCTTTAAAAATCCTACTCGGATATAAACTTTGGGATTTTATTAAAAACTTTGTCTTATTTAAGAACCGGTCCACAGTGGCCCAAAGTAGAATCAACTGCAGATAAGGAAGGGAGGCTTTTGCCCTGCAGTGGGACACTAGCAGGCTCCTATTAATAATTACCAGTAAGGTCAATATGCCTCAAAGCTGCCAAGTCAGTGACGAGAGGGGCCATTGACCTTGCATCAATGCTGCTGGATGCGGTGACTGCTAGGTGCGTCAGGTTCCTGAAGGTGGCTGCTAACAGCTGGGCGCTTGCTACTGTCACCTGGAATTCAAATTAATCATCACATAGAACACAAACCACTGCTAAATGAGGGTATGTGCTAAAATGTATTGTAACGAGGATCATACAAAAGAGCGATAGCCAAGCCGAGTTTGTTGCCTGTTCTTCTCGGCGTTGGTCGCGTGGAACTGGCACTAGAGTCACCTAGTTTTTAAGACGTTTCAAGATGATCCTTGTGATTTTATCGAATAAACATATTTTGAATTTGAATGTGAATGTCAGATTTGCAAACTGCAAAATACTTGAACCTCCGACTACACTCTTAAGACATCTTTAAAGGGTATAAAAAAATACCTACAGCACAATTTTTAGCCCTCCACTCCTTCACAGCATTAACACAGGGTCCTGCCCTGGCACCAGCACACCTGGCTGCTACCTCCAGAGGACCCGCGGCTCTGATTCTCCGCCACGCCTCAGGCCTGGTCGTCAGCCGGGTGACCAGCCGAGCCCAACGCCGGCAGACGCGCGCCATGCGGCAGAGGTCTGACACCTGGAATTAGAAGAATATTGGATTAATTAATAGTAATGAACGAACCAAAGAAGATCTACAGACTACATGAGGAGCTTCAGAGACACTAAAATTTTGTCTAAGCACCTATCAAGCCCTACTTCTCAAGTGCTGGCTTGCAAGAAGAAAGAAACAAAGAAAAAAAAAGCAAAAAAAATACAGAGACTGAGAACACATGGGTTTCAAACGAGACACCATGCTGTTGTCTGCCGCGAAGCAGCGTTGCTGTGATCGGCTTGAAAAGTGGTTGCCGGTTTAATGACAGGCACCATGAGGCTTAACATCTGTATGCCTCAAATTAATGGGAGCAGGGCATTGCATCGTAGGGACTTTCCTATAGTGCGTGACATACGAGCCAATGCTTTTTTGTAAATGATGGTTACAACATAACATCAGGTGTGTTATGACCCATCTGTTTGTTCCATCAGCTAGTTGTATTGAACAAAACATTGAACTAACCTCGAGGTAGGAAAGGATTTTAAGCCACAAAGCATCATTGAGCGTGGCATCCCGCTGATGCTGCCGCCTCCTCGGCGGATGCCCCTCAGCCAGGGTATGGTACCCCTGGTCGAGACTCAGCTCGCTGAGGTCTGCGGCGAGCGACAGCGCCGGCTCAGGGGGCGGCGGGGGGCGCCGGCGAGCCCCCCCGCATACTCCGGGCCCGGAACAGCTCCCGGTTGACATTTTTAGACCCTGGAAAATCAAAAACAGCTATTTCAATACCTTTTTTTCTGTCGGATTTGTCGTCGGTTCGTATCTTGTTTTTTTGGTCGAGCCAATGGATTTTGCTCTTCAAATGATTATATGTGCGCAATGCCATTGTTCTTAAAGGGTGAAGGAAAACATAGTGAAAAAATCAGTTAGGGTTCTAGCAATCGTGATAGGCTTGCAACATATTGTCATGTATGCGGAATACCAACTATTGCAAAAGGAGCTAAACAGGTTGCTAAGGAGGACCTTGACATCTCCAAAATAATTTGAGTTCAATAAATAAATAAAATAATAAATAATGCTGGACAATCCACACAGCATTATCTAGCCCCAAATTAAGCTACTCAAAGCTTGTGTTATGGGTACTAGATAACTGATATACTTAATACATTATATACTTACATAGTTAGATATTTTTTTATTATACATAGAAAACACCCAGACCATACACAAATTATCTGCAGGTCGTACACAAATTTGTTCCGAGGCGGGAATCGAACCCGCAACCTCTGCGTCGCAGACGGACTTTCGCCCGCTGCGCTACTGAGGTCGTCAATACTTGGTATAAAGATCTGAGAAAATTTCTACTATGCCTAAGGGTGGGCGCCTACCGACAAAAGTTCTTAACAAAATCCATTGAAAAAATGCCTATAGCCTAAGCTGTTTCCTATTTTTCCTTTTTTTTTTGTATACATGATTTATATAATCAAGAACATAGTTTAATGTAGAACTCTTTTTAAAAAGCTCGTGCATTACAACCTCCTTGCGGTCTAAAGGGGATAGTCAGAGGTACGTATATAATAAAAATGCAAATGCAATTATGAGCTGAAAATAGAGACATTATGCTGGCATCTATTATAAATGGCTGTTTGTGGAGCTGTCGACGTGTCTCGCATAATTAATACGCAATAAGCAGTTAATGTCCATTCAACGTAATATAAGCTGTTATGCAGGATTGGTACAGTCAGCATGGAATTCGTATAGTAAGCTAAAGTACCAAGGTAATTTCAGCCATCGAAAAATTTACAAAATGCTACAGAGACAGACACAGAACAAGGGTACCTCAAATATCCAGAAGGCATAATTTTGTTCTGTTATTCTATACAGTCACATGGAAAAGTTGATATTTTATAAATGAATAATCAATTGCAGAAAATTCATAAAATATTCCTATCGAACCAAGCTAAAAGTTGTATCGTTGAAAGAAAAATAGTTGGTCAGTTCAGTTCAGAAACAAATGTGAATGAATATTCATATTCGACCGAATGGTCGAAACCAGTTACCCAACCTAAAACATTGTATTACTAGTTAAATCCAGGAAACATGGTTGGAACACAACTATATTTTTGTATTCTTACCCCCGGTTTCTGAATGGCCGATCAATACTAATCGGCTGTCAAGTCACTTGCTATCTATCTAATTTGAAGTAATAGCTGAAATAGCAAGTGACTTGACAGCTGCGATGGGCTTGCAACCTGTCACGTATGGAATACTAACTACTGCAAAATGTGGGTATGTGCCAAATGTTATGTTTGGACTTACCTCTGACTACCCCCCTTAGACATCCTCAATGAATCTTGAGGTTAGTACTTGGTACTTGAGAGATCTGAGGGGATAGCTACCGTGACTGGGGATCTGGGGGTGAAAGTCGTGAAGCTGTTTTTTTTTTGACAGCCGATAGGTTTTGATCGGCCTTACAGAAACCGGGGGTAAGTCTCCGACAAATTGATCCTTGCGATTTATCAGGGTTAAATTCAGAATATTTTCAAAAAATGTTAAAACTTTACCAGTTTGTGTTGCTGCAAGTGATTATTCTACGCTTGTAAGCCCCTTAACTGGTTTAAAAATAAAACTCTCAAAAGCTTACAAAAAGCTCGATCAAAATAGACTTCGAACACTCCGATTAAGACTTGCTGACCTTATTTTGCAATTTATCACGTTTGTCTTCACAATGGGGGGATAAATCAAACGACTATGTCATTCTCGGCCCTGACTCGTCTGATCATGTCATTACGAACGCACAGGGTGTTGATTCTCTAAACAACAAAATCATGACGCGCTTCACCTAGTGAAACACTCACAAGCAACTCACAAGCTTTGAATTTTGTGAAGAACTTTATTTACCATGTACCTAAAATTCTGACAAAAAAATATTTGATTTGATTTTGATTTGAAGCTTCGCTTCACTCAAGTTAGCATTTCCGCTCATAAAACTCACTGCATGACTTCGATATTAAAACATCAAATGACACTCACTTAACATTAGATGAAATTTCGGTTAAAGGTTTTACCTCTCTCTCTTGTCGTGTCACTAGTTTCGTTCGAAACAGTGTGGTGAAATGATTTTAGGTGTGCCTCAAGAAACACCTTTCAAGCACTTGACACATGTTATTATAATAATAATAATATACTATAATGCTGGACAATCCACACAGGGTTTTCTCTATTCCGTGATCCACACAGCACCATCTAGCCCCAAAGTAAAGTACACTAGTTTGACAATTTTATTTGGGACTTTTATGCCATTGTCTTCGAGTCCATTTTTTTTTCAAATGAACAAGACAAGAATTCAAGGTTTGGTGGGTTGGAAGTTGGACAAACTTAGGTAGTTCTTACGAAAATAATACTAGACAGATTAGTCATAAATGTTATTATTCTTTGAATATCTAATATAAAATTAAAATCACAAACACTCTCGAGGTTCTTACACCGACTAATAAATCACAGGATCTTAAATTATCGCTAATTTTATTTCCATAACCAATGGCCGGTATCGATATTTTCTATTAATTTGATATCTACGTGGGAGCCTTTTAAAATATCAATTAATTATAAAGAGCGCCCATGCGAAACATTCAAAATTATCGACATAATTTGGCAAATCTGATTCGGTGACACTAATTGGGTCATTAGTTTTGCATAGTAATTTAATAAGTATAGTAGCTACTTAACTAATTAACAAAAATTTATTTAATTTATTTCAAGCTAAAACTATCTTTACAGATGGATAACACTTTATTGTACACAAGGAAACATAAATCTAGGCATCCATTAATCAAGTACAATAGGCGGCCTTATCGCTGAAAGCGATTTCTTCTAGGCTACCTTAGAATGTAAGGTATATGAACGGAGCGGTAAAGGACAGCGGTGCACGAAAAGCGGTATGCTCAAATAATTAGATTTTAGAGGAACTTTAACTAACATAAATATCATGAATTAAGGTACAGACTATTCTAATACAATAGAGTCAATATAAGTAGGTAAATATAATCTTAGTATCATTTGATCACTATACAAACGAACCGACTGACAACATAGTAAACAAATAGAAGTTGGTGGATGGAGAGGGCTCAGAATCGTTCTTTTAGGTAAATGTATAAGACAACCGAATACATATTTAGGAAGAACACTGCTAAATAATTGTAAAAAAGCCATGCCAATCGCGGAAGTCGTTTAGAATTTGAGACGATTTTTTGATCGAAAACCGGTTAGGTCTATTTTCACACGTTAAATAAACATGTTTGTCTTAAAAACCTCCACTTTATTTAAGGCGTTGACAACACCAAATATTTCTCTCGCTCGCACGATTCGACATTTTGAAAGATATAAAATCACAAATTCCAATTTTGAAAAATCGCAAACCACCATTTTGTGTGCAATCACGTTGCGAATAGTTTGGTAAAAATTTCATATTGATTGATGCAAGTTTTCGTACTCAAAAGTTTGCTTGAGTACGAAAACTAGAAAATCAAACTTTTAAGTAGGAAAACTTGTATCGATAAAAATGTTTTTTTTACTAAACTGTGCGCAATGTAATTGCACACAAAATGGTTGTTTGCGATTTTGCGAAAATAGTTTTAGTGATTTTATATCTTTCAACAAGTCAAAACGTGCGAGCGAGAGTCACATTAGCTCTTGTCTTCGTCTTAAACAAATGACGGCAGACTTTACTACGGACTAACTCGACAAATATTATTCAGTTGACAATAATCGTTTTTAATCGTTTTTTAAGTTGGTAGTTATGAACAATAAAAAATAATAGTGAATGGGATTTGTTTCTGCACTGATCCCCACCCTAGGAATATATCCTGTGTTGTGGGGGTCAGTTCTCTTTCGTGTTTGATACATGATGTATGTTGTGTGTATGTGGGGGAGAAGGCTGTGTTTTGTGCGTAAGAATGTTGTGTTCTGTGAAACGAGAGTGTTTTTTGTATTGAAACGATGCGTGTATTTGTAAGCGTGATGTATGATGTGTAGGGGTGTGTGCTAGAGTGATGCAAAGGTGTGAGTATTGTTATCGTAAACGTGATATTAGGTATGTTTTGTAAATAGATAAAGGTAAAGGTGTGTGCTAGTGTAATGAAGAGAAGTGTGTGTTTGTAAACGTAATATTATACTGTAGAGGGGTGTGCTAGTATGATGCAAGTATGGTTGGCACACAATGGACAGTTGCCATAAATAGAGCGAAGAAGAAAAGTATTTTGTTATCTGTCGACCGCTATAGTAATCGAAGGTCAACCGGATAGCACTTCATCCTACAACTCTGGTCTTGTTATCCTCCGTAGTTGATTTTGTGGACCACATTTTATGGCCTAGAAACATTGCGGACAAATTTTTTTGGCCGACCATCTAACTAGTTTGAGCTTTCATTTTTGGTTTTTTTCTGTTCGTATTCTCCGTTCTTCCGTTTCCGACAATATTTTCGACCGCCAATCAGCGTGTTAGAGATAGTGGTCCATAAAAAATCTCCACATTGAAATTTTGCACGGCTTGGGCTCTGTATAATTGTTATTAAATTATTTGGTGATGGTAGATGGTGGGAGAAGGCACGTGATAGGGAGAAATGGAAGTCCTTGAGGGAGGCCTTTGCCCAGCAGTGGGACGAATTAGGCTGAATTAAAAAAAAATTGCTGATGAAACAAAAAATAGCTCGATGTTAAGTAAAAATCATCACCAACACAACACAAAGCGTTGTCACGCAAGTCATACAGGACATAAACGTGCCCTACGATGCACTGCAAACTAAGAGACTGCATGTACCGTCGGCTCCAGCATTCCGACCCACGCTCGCCCTTGGCAGCTATCATGATCAGCACCTCTCATTTGAGTCACAACATCGCTATCTTTATTACTAAATAACATGCTATAAGCTTAGCATTTCTGAATTTCTTGACAACTTCACTTAATTCATTTTGCGCTTTAAAGCGATCGTGGTGTAGCTTCCTTTATCATTCCCAACTGATCGACAATTTAGAAATGTTCCTGTTTCATTGAGATATACATATAAAAGACTAGTTACGCCCCGCCGTCTCACCCGTGCAGATTTTAATCCCGGTATTCCCATGGGATAAAAAGTAGCCTATGTGCGATTCCAGACAATAATCTATCTCTCTGCCAAGTTTCATCCAGATCCATTCAGCCGTTCCGGCGTGAAAGAGTAACAAACATCCATCCATACATCCATCCATTCATCCATCCATCCATCTATACTTACAAACTTTCGCGTTTATAATATTAGTAGGATAGTTGACCGCTAGTGGCATTTACATTTTCTTGAGGGCACATCAAACTGTTGGTCCCAGTTGCAGCATTCGAAAAGACATTTCAACATTTTAATGCAAAAATACGGAATGTAAGCAGTAATGAAAACTGGCAAGAAACGTGAATTCGGAGAATAACATAACCTTTGTAGGTACATAAAGCAAAATACCATTTTAATCCAAATAAGCTAAAGCTAATACCAAATATTTTTTTAAACGATAACTAATAAAACCCTACATTCAGTGATTTTATAATATCTATAGTCATTTTTAAATTTGCGAGCTAGACTCGAGTTAGAGTGGTCTCAAGACCCTGCCGATAAAGTTGGTTACAAACATACCTAACCACTTTATTCCGTTGAGAGTCCGGTCTTCACTAAAAGCTAAGAGTTCTCGATCGAAACTTTTGTGATGATAAAATGATGCGAGTAGGTACTTATGCAAATGCCATTATTATGTTAGAAAGCCACGAAAACGTTCCTATGATTTATGGTTGTGTGCGTGTTTTTTGTCATCGTAGATAGTTCTCGGTTTTCTTATCATTCTGTATTTCTAATACATAATACGAGTAAGAATGTACCTACCTATGAATGTGGGTCATAATAATTATAAAATATATCTGATGGCTCAGCAGTGCCCCCGCAAAAATCATTATAGGTATGCTATCGTAGTGAATAGTGAATATTATTGGGATCGATAACAAAATGAAAGATTCAGATTTCAATAAGGAGAAAATCTTAGTCGTAAGACGTGACAGACAGACAGACGTGCAATTTATACCTACTAAAGAAAACCTACTAATGACTACATAGTATAAAACACAGTCGCTTCCTCTGTCCCTATATCCCTATGTACCTATGTATGCTTAAATCTTTAAAACTACGCAACGGATTTTAATACAGTTTTTTTTAATAGATAGAGTGATTCAAGAGGATTGTTTATTATGTATAATACATGCATGACATAGATGAAAAACAATGTGCACCCGTGCGAAGCAGGGGCGCGCGGGCGGGTCGTTAGTTAAAGATAAATGATAATATATTTTCTGAATTTGCGAGTAGTATTTTCAAATTAACAGACTATCTCTTCATCAAGACATAGATTTTGCGATACATAAATCACAATGTAGTATTATTGTGTCCCTATGCCAATAATATCTACAACAGAGTATAAAGGGATATAAATCATAAAAGCGCACGCAATGTCACTAGATGTCGCTGTCAGATAGAAAGTTATGTCGACGCTGATAGTAATTTATAGAGTGGTGGAATTATCTTGTAATTGAGGTAATAAACCTTTTTTTTCATAAATGCATGTGGATTTTTCGCAAATACCATCAAACTGAAAACGAAATGAATGCAGATCCACTTGGTGAAGATCTGAAAACTGAAAACTGAAACAGCTTCACGACTTTGATCCCCAGGTACGGTAGATATCCCTTCAGATCTCCCAGTACCAAGTAGGTACTAATTCAAGATTCTTTGAGGATGTCTAAGGGGGGTAGTCAGAGGTACGTCCAAACATTACATTTGGCACATTCCCACATTTTGCAGTAGTTAGTATTCCATACGTGACAGGTTGCAAGCCCATCGCCGCTGTTAGAATACTAACTGGTTTCCTCACGATGTTTTCCTTCACCGTTTAAGAGCACTGGCATTGCGCACATAAATTTTTCGATAGAAAAATCCATTGGTGCACGACCGGATTCGAACCTGCGACCTTACGATCGGAAGGCGGGGTCACTCCCATTAGACCACCGGTGGTGAAGATCTTTTTTTTTATATATTCACGCTACACCGTGTCGCGAACAGGTCAAACATAATGTTTGACTGTGGCCCAGCCGGGACCCGTCCGAGGCATGGCCCGGTCGCGACACGTGGCGTGAATCATGCTTAAGAGTCCGGTGACAGCGGCTCGCAATTTCGAGGTGCGATTGGCTATTATTTCATTTTATTTCATTTTGGGGAGGTTGTTTGAAATAATAACTCTAAAGAAACACGCATAAATACTGTTCGAACACAAATAATATAAGGGAAACATGCCCGAATTAGAAATCATTTTGGTATTAGTATGTTTGGTCTTACGTTTACCTAATACCAAAATGATTTCTGACTCAAGCACATTTCCCTTATATTATTGTATTATTTGTGTTCGAACAGTATTTATGCGTGTTTCTTTAGAGTTATTATTTCAAACAACCTCCCCGAAATGAAATAAAATGAAATAATAGCCAATCGCACCTCGAAATTGCGAGCCGCTGTCACCGGACCCTTAAGCCGTTTATTAAGTTTTTTAACTATTTGATCTAATTAAGAATTGCCTTATAACATAGTCCTCCACCAATTCCTGTCATATTCGTCCTCTATCATTTGTTATTCGTACCTTATTATAGCTTCATTATCTTATCGGTTATCCTGCCCATCTTATTTGTTATTAATATATATTTAATCATAGAATGTTATGAAGCATAATATGGCTTTCATTATTAATATTCTGTATTTTCGGGAACTCTGTGTGGCAGATGAACATTGTCCAAAACATCATTACTACGACATGGCATAACATGTATTTACGACGTGTCGTGGGAACTATAAATACATAATACAGTAAACTTGAATTCCCATGCGGGAAATAAAGCCACGACCCCCATGCTTCAGACGAGGCGGGTAGCTGATTTCACCGCAGAATTTAGTAATAGTTCGCCGTAAAGATACTAGTAGCACCCCGCAGTTTCACCAGCGTAGTTTTAAATCCCGGTATTCCCACGGAATAAAAAGTAGCCTATGTGTTATTCCAGACTATAATATATCTCTGTGCCAATTTTTACCAAGATCCGTTCAGCCCTTCTGGAGTTATAGAGTAACAAACATCCATCCATCCATCCAAGTAGGATACGATATAGAGCACAGGATGTCGAGTGGTGTGGAAGTCTAATGCCACCTCAGGGGCATTATTCTCTATGACATAGGAGATTCCTTGCCCCAAATCGTGTGACGTCACAACGTGATCTAAACGCAAACGCGATTGGATTGGTTATAGTGAATAACGCCCCTGATCGTAAATTCACGGCTTCAAATTCGGGCACCAATGGATTTTTCTCTTCTTAAAATTGGTGACGGAAAACATCGAGGAAACCAATTACCTGTCACTTTCGGAATACCTGCCTTGGTAGCAACCAAATGTGGACATGTGCAAAATGTATCATCACTACATAGTATAAAAAAAGTCGCTTTCTCTGTCCCTATATCCCTATGTCGCTTTGTATGCTTAAATCTTTAGAACTACGCAACGGATTTTGATGCGGTTTTTTTAAAATAGATAGAGTGATTCAAGAGGAAGGTTTATATGCATAATACATGCATGATATAGTAGAAAAACAATGTGCACCCGTGCGAAACGCGGGCGGGTCGCTAGTATGTAATATTTGGAGATTCCTCTGACTGCCCCTAAAATAATTCTGTGTAAGTATTCTAGTAGTTATTCCAAGATGAAAGTCGTAAAGCTGATTACAGAAGCATGAACCCTAGGCTGGCTGTCTTCGGGGTAAATAAACTATGGAGCATGAAGTACCGTCATGCTCCATAGTCCATTGTCACACATTGTCCTGCAACTATCGAAGCCACCAAGGAGTGGGCTGGTTGGGGTGAGGTAAGCAGGATAATGCACAATACACTCCATCGCAGATCTTATTCCCCCACCACGAATCAGTTTTTTTATACAACTTGCTTATGAAACAAGCAGATGGCCCACCTGACGTTAAGTGGTAACCATAACTTATAACAAAGCATTGCCCCGTAAGTCACGCACGATTGGAACGTGCCCTGCGATGTACTGCCCTGCGTCCATCAACTTGAGATAATGTGCCTGGTGTGGGTAGTACTTCCCCGGATGAGCCCTTCACAAAGAGCTCTACTACTTTTATTTATCTACTATCTATCTCTTATTTATATACTCTTATTATTATTAGAGTTAGCGTGACCCTTAAGATAACCTCAATAAAATGAGTATAGTTTGAGGAGATGCCTTGTTAGTCAAATAGTACGCCATAAAACGTCCGATTCCGATAGCTATCAAGACGCTATAAGGCAATTGCATAATGGGATAATACACAGATCAAATTATTCATAAAATTGGTCTGAACATTACTTCGGTCGTATCTCACTTTAATTACCTTCAATATCAAATGCTATCGGTTCAATACGTAATGGCTAAAGCATGTCACAAAATGTCAAAAGAGATGCAGTATACCATGGGAATAAGTGAATAGCTGGTTGTCTGGCACGTCGAATGTGAGATCGCGCTGACAACGTCAAAAACCATAATATTTAGTATCCTAAACTAACCTAATCTGACAGCTCTAAAATTATAGCCATCCTTGTTGTTGCGGTTTTTTAGAAATTAACGGCAATATTTTAGTGCTGTAAAATTATTAGATTAAGTTAGGAAAATAATCAACAGTATTGGCATCATTGTCTCTTTTTTTTAAGAGTAGTACCTACAGCTCGTCCGGGGAATTACTACCATACCATGCATGAGAAAGATAATATTTTGAGAGTAGTGCAAATGGTAATGAGATGATCCAGCCGCACTTGAATTTTGACATTAATATTATCTATGACTGTACATACGTAAACTGCAGTCATACAGCGTGCTGAAATGGTGCAATAATAATAAAAACTCATTTATTCTCTTGAAACAAAGGTTTACACAATAATAGTACTTAGGGTATATGTGAAGGGTATTATGACTATAAACCTGTTTTGTGTGAGACTGGTGCCCGAGATAGGTTAGAAACCTGTATTACGGTACAGTAAGTAAAGTGATCTAACTAATCCTTCATTAGACTGTGGCGTTGTTGCAGGGATACGTGGGCAGGTGAAATACAGGGCTATAGAGGTTTAGTACCCGACCCGTGAAGAATTTACGACCTTTAAACAAATTACACTAATATTAATAGGAGTCCAATTATAGCATTTCGATCAGTGACTCAATAGGTGCGTGACTAGCGAGAATGCTTTGGCATAGGTGATGGTTACCATTTAAGATTTATGAGTAGTAGAGCTCTTTGTGTAGGGCTCGTCCGGGGATGTATTACGCCTTTTTCTGCCGCCAAGCAGCAACGCTGTGTTTCGGTTTGAAGAGTGTGGTCGCCGGTGTGATTACAGGCACATGAGGCTTAACATTCTGTGTGCCTCAAGTTGATGGACGCAGGGCAGTGCATCGTAGGGCACTTACCTACCGTGCGTGACTTACGAGGCATCCTACTACTATTAAAAACGCGAAAGTTTGTAAGATGGATGGATGTTTGTTACTCTTTCTAGGCGGAACGGCTGAACGGATCTGGATGAAACTTGGCAGAGAGATAGATTATAGTCTGGAATAGCACATAGGCTACTTTTTATCCCGTGGGAATACCGGGATTTTAATTTGCGCGAGTGAAACCGCGGGGCGCAACTAGCACAAACATTACAGTTACGAGTACATAATTATATAGGTGTGTTAAGTATTCTACAGCAAAATTAGTAATTGCATGCCAACGCTGTGTCCGTGATATTATTAGCGATCACAATCTAATTTCAAGTTGAATTTGATTAAATTAAATTATAGTGTACATTCAGGGCTAATAAAGTAAACTTTTGAACATTACATTTGTTTTTAATATGTCATTGTTATTCTATTCTGATTGTGTGAAGTCTACTTCTGAAAATATCCTTACAAATATATTTCCAGAAAGAACGATTTTGAGATCTCTCCAACAAGAGCTAAAAAGTACCTCTTTGAGGCGCACATCGGGTTTAACACACACACACATGTAAAATTCTTTCACCACACTGTTTTGAAAGAACTAGTGACAAGAAGACGAAGCTCGCCTACTCAGAGGCAAGTCCTATAAGAGTTGCAGTCGAAAAACTACCCTTTTTATTGTAATTAGTTATTCCATACGAACTATGTTGCAAGCAAGCTGTAATAATTCTCTTCCCCAAGGTTTTTTCCACGAAACAATTTAAGGTGGAAGAATGGAAAAAACTAAGGGAATGCTTATGAAGATTAAATATGTCTTTTCTAGTATTATGACACACTGATTGTAATACGCGATAAATACCTACCTGTGTAATATATGACTATTTTATATGATATAGTACTAGTTGTGCGCCCTGCGGCTTCACCCGCGCAGATTTAAATCCCGGTATTCCCACGGGATAAAAGATAGCCTATGAGTTATTCCAGACTATAATCTATCACTCTGCCGAGTTTCATACAGATCCGTTCACCCGATCCGGCGTGAAAGAGTAACTAACATGCATTCATCCATCCATCCATCCATACTTACAAACTTTCGCGTTTATTATATTAGTAGGATTTGTCAGCCCCCGTTACCGTTAGTCTGAGTCCGGCACAGTGTCCGGCTATACGACACTACATTCCTGCCCTAATTACGAGCTCAGATTCAATCGCGGCCACGTATGCGGTCGCATTCGTCACCGGCTTTCGAAAGCCACTTTTCGCTAATTCATTCTGCAAAAATATTTTAGATTATATCAGATCAAAACGTTTATTCTGTGCACAAAAACAGAAGAAATACAAAGAGAGAATTAACAATATTATTATTGGTTATGACAACAAAATCGGTCATCACTCAGCTTTATACAAGAGCTAATGTGACTCTCGCAAGCACGTTGTGGCTTCTCTGTTTTTATTTCTACTTTTCCTGTTTATTCTACTTACTGTTTTTATCCTGAAATTGTTCTTCTTTGTCTTCTCGTGTTTACTTTTCTGTCGTGCTTCTGTTAATGTTTTTATTGTATTTTCTTGTTTTAATTATTATAAGTGTATGTATCGTGTGTGTCCAAAATAAATGTATTTTCTTTCTTTCTTTCTTTCTTGTTGCAAGATATAAAATCTCGAAAAATTGCAATCAACCATTTATGTATGCAATCACAAAAAAAAAACAGCTTCACGACTTTGATCCCCAAGTACGGTAGATATCCCTTTCAGATCTCCCAGTACCAAGTAGGTACTAAATTCAAGATTCTTTGAGGATGTCTAAGGGGGGTAGTCAGAGGTACGTCCAAACATTACATTTGGCACATAGCCACATTTTGCAGTAGTTAGTATTCCATACGTGACAGGTTGCAAGCCCATCGCCGCTGTTAGAATACTAACTGGTTTCCTCACGATGTTTTCCTTCACCGTTTAAGAGCACTGGTATTGCGCACATAAATTTTTCGATAGAAAAATCCATTGGTGCACGACCGGATTCGAACCTGCGACCTTACGATCGGAAGGCGGGGTCACTCCCACTAGACCACCGGTGCAATCACATTGCGCATATTTTAGTAAAAATTTCATTTTGATCTATACAAGTTAACCTATTCAAAAGCTTATGTACGAAAACTAGAAAAGCAAACTTTTAGGTAGGAAAACTTACATCTATCAAAATTATTTTTTTACAAAACTATGGGCAATGTGATTGGACACAAGATGGTTGTTTGTGATTTTTCAAAATTGGAATACATGATTTTATATCATTCAAAATGTCGAATCGTGCGAGCGAGAGGTACATTAGGTGTTGTCAATGCCTTAAGTCGACCTAGATCCTGGAGGGGGTTATAGCTTCCATAATGCCTGACCGATTTGACTATGAAATAAACTTAATAAACTATGTAATAAAATAAAGTTTTGGAGAAAATAAAATGTCCGCTAGCTATCTTCAGTGAAGCCCATACGAGGAACCTACATCGACACACTCCAAAGAAAACGATGCTAAACTAAAACAACATCCTTCAAGCCAAGTAGGGCAGGTCCCACCAACGATAAACAAAACGTTATGAAGGCACTTACCTAGAGGATAGTCATAACCGGGTATTAAGAGGCCTTATTGGTCTTGCTTCTGGCGATAAAGTGGGTAATATTAAAAAAAACCGCTTATTATTGCATTATGCCTCGGGAGAGTCGTGGGTGGACGATGTTATCGATGCTCCTGAAAGAGTTGACCGTCATAGAACTACCGTTATTATAATTTGTATGCTACTTGCTGGTCCACCTTTTTGCCGGTTAAATAAAGGCACATGAGGCTTTACATCTGTATGCCTGAAGTTGATGAATGCAAGTCAGTAGTACATCATGACGACCTCAGTGGCGCAGCGGACGAGAGTCCGCCTGCGACGCAGAGGTTGCGGGTTTGAACAAATTTGTGTACGATCTGCAGAAATTTGTTCCGTTGGTCTGGGTGTTTTCTATGTATTATAAAAAATATATATCTATGTAAGTATATAATTTATTATATATATCAGTTATCTAGTACCCATAACACTTGGGGCTAGATAATAGTGCTGTGTGGATTGTCCAGCATTATTTGTTTATTTATTTATTTATTTATTTATTTATTTATTTATTTATTTATTTATTTATTTATTTATTTATTTATTTATTTATTTATTTATTTATTTATAGGGCACGTTCCTATCGTGCCTGACTTACGAGGGAATGATTTGTCATGGTTGATGGTTACCTCTTCAAATCAGGCCATCTGCAAAAATATTTGACAAATGTAGTAGACAAGTGAATCTGATTACCCATCAATAGACAAATGAATCTGATTCCATATATGCCATCAATGGACCATTTTTGAGTCTGATTGCGGAAACAGGAGTCACTACAAGACAAGGTACCTATGCCATGGACGTATCGTTAATATCGTGAGGAAACCGGTTAGTATTCTAACAGCAGCGATGGCCTTGCAACCTGTCACGTATAGAATACTACAAAAGGTAGGTAGTTGCCAAATGTTATATTTGGAGGAATTCAGTATCTTATAGTCCTGTATGCAGTCCCCCTAAGCCATTGAGTTCTTCGTGACCCTTAGGTCGTGTTGCGGGTAGAATAGCCGACGTATATAAAGTAGAGAGCAACAATGCATCAATGCCAGTGCTATGTCCACGTTTACGCGGGCAAGCAGGTTGCCGCCGACTGTGGCCTGAATGGAAAAATATATCTGCGAAAAAGCATTCTAAATTCAAAAGTTGTTTTTTTTTATTCCTTGCTGGTAATCTGTTTGAAAATCATTCGAAATTCGAATGTATTTTTTTATATTTCTTGCTGGTGAAAAAGGTTAATAATTAATAAAAAGACATTCCTACCCACCCACCAAATACTTTCTTGTTCCTAAAAATTACTTAAATGTATATTTTAAGCATTGTTAAATTTGTAAGTAATAGATTTTTATTGGTAATGCCTCTAGAAAGATTGTTTTGTTTCTCATATTTCACAATTTTCTTAACTGGCACATGATGCTTGCGCCAACCTGCTTTCGACATGAATTGTAGCTAAAATGTCTAGGTAAAATGGCTTCGGAAGACATGGAAGATCCCGTAGATGGCTACAACACTGTATGGAGAAGTTGCAACTTTCAGTCAAATTGATTGAAATATTGCGTACTAAATGTCTACTTAACTAGGTACCGCCATCGGCTTTGCACGCTTAGAACTTTAACAAAACGTCTTGAATTTGATTGCATATACCTTTTTCTGTCTACTACGCCTCATTAAATCGGCACCACACTTGTTGCCTCAATCATCATTAGTAGGATTGAGGCAACAATTGTTACAGTAGGTACATTAGAACTTATAAAAAGGTTTACTATAATGTTTTTTATTATTTCACGCCGGAACGGCTGAACGGATCTGGATGAACATTGGCAGAGAGATAAATTACAGCCTGGAATAGCACATAGGCTACTTATTATCCCGTGGGAATACCGGGATTTAAATATGCGCGGGTGAAACCGCGGGGCGCAACTAGTTTTGTGTAATACTAGTTCTAGTTCGAAAATCTCTCTGCCAAGTTTCATCCTGATCCGTTCAGCTGTTCCAGCGCGAAAGAGTAACAAACATCCATCCATCCAAAACGAACGCCGGAAAAAGGGGGAGGGGGTTGTAGACGCGAACATATCCCCTCCACGGTAGTCCAGCGTTCTTTTTGGTTGACGCGACCTATACTTATAATTTGTTGTAGACGACATGAATATTTTATCACGATGTCCGTTCAGAATACGTAATGGCGTTAAAATCGACAAATTTATAAAACGTGATCCATGTACCTTCGAAATGTACCTACAATTCTAATTAAGTACCTAGGTACTGTCAACGACATAATACGAGTATCTACAAAGTACCCATTTTATTTGGTAAACATTTTAAATTTATAATCTTCTTTTTTTCGTTTCACTAGTTTATTTTAAATTAGTGTGGTGAAAGGATTTTAAGTTATAATAATTTATGTCTATCCAAGGCGGGCATACCTACGTAGTCGAGTCGAAAAAGATTCGGGGTTTTTTAAACACGGTGACGTTTTTGTGAAAGTTTTATTTCACGCACAGACTAGCAGGGATGCTGTTTCACGTTTGTCAGTTTTATTATTGGCGTCGACTGTACACATGAGTCGGTTTTTATACATTTTTATTCGGCTATATCTAGATTTACAATCTTGTATGTTCTAGTTTTGGTAATTCGAGTCGAAGGCTCGTTGACATTTCTTAGATTTGTGAAGTTATTCTGAGACAGGTTACTGTGACAAACGTTAGGAATATTTAATTTCGAGCAGTCGTTGTGTCCAAAGTTTAGGAAGACTAACCTCCGGTTTCTGGAAGCTTGATCAACACTAATCGGCTGTCAAGTCACTTGCTATCTCTATCTAATTTGAAGTAAAAGCTGAAATAGCAAATGAATTGACAGCGGATTACTGTTGATCGGGCTTTCAGAAACGGGGGGTAAGTGAGAAAGACTGACGCCATTGTAAAGGTCGTAGGAAACACCTGGACTAGAGTCACAGAAGACAGAGGAGGCTGGCAAAAGATGAGGGTGGCTTATACCCAGCAGTGGCTGATACCAGGTTGAGGCGATGATGATGAAGTGATAGACGACATTGTGAGGATCGCGGGGAGAAGGCGGATGAGGATGATGGAGAAGGCTCAGAATCGTTTATCCTGGAAATGTAGACCTATGTCCAGCTGTGACTATTATACTCGTATATTGACTTATTGAGGACCAGCTGCGCCCCGCGGTTTCACCCACGCAGATTTAAATCCTGGTATTCCCACAGAAAGAGTAACAAACATCCATCCACCCATCCGTCCATCCTTAAAAATCCATCATACATAAATACTTTCGCGTTTATAATATTAGTAGGATTACATTACTTCAAACTATTAACTAAGTCACCAGTTTGTCTATACCCCATAATTTCTATGTGAATCAGTAACTAATAAGTCGTATAAGGCGTAGGTTTTCCGATATTAAGATAAATTACCCGATAAATTTCACACTAATCTCACAAGTTGTGACTCATTAACTTGCCAGTTAACCTTTCGTGTGGAGGTTATTTTGTAATGTTAATATTTTGACGTTTCTGCGCTTTATTTGAAGATAAATAGCAAGGAATTTGAATACTACTAATATAATGGGCACGTAAATTGGCCTTAAATACTAAGGTAAATAGAATGCTTAATCAAACTTATGCAAACTCTTGGAGTTTTGAGCTATTTAACCCATAGTACAATAAGTTTTAGGGACATTTTTATATGCTTAATATTTCTAAGAGGAACAGAAAAAGACCACCTAATGCTAAGTGGTAACCGTAGTCTATAACAAAGCATTATCTCGCTAGTCACGTATGATATCGTACCGATGCACTGCCCTGCCTCCATCAACTTGAGGTATAGGTATGCCTATAAGCCAAAAAAAAATTATAATTAATATGTAATTTATTATTATTAATTTTACCAAAAACCCAACTTTTTATCTTTGTACACCAAAGATAAAAAGTAGGGATAAAAAGTTGGAACTGTTCAAAATTACTCAAATATCATTGGTAGCATTTCAACTACACGTCACAGTACCGGCACAGTGTCGTTTGATTCTTTTAAAGTTAGCTTTTATTATATCAAATTAATAAACGTGATCCTTAAAAGATATAACAATCGCCATTATCTTATCCAAGATAATCTGACATTTAATGCGGTATAGAATAGAATAGAATAAGTTTTTATTTGCAACACATAGAAAAATATACATAAAACAGTTTTTAAATCAAAAAGCGCCATAGGCATGTATTATTTTCACAATATTGGTAGTAAGGTAGTGCATTTTGTGCTGCAAAATGGAACCTAACTCAGCTTAATGCGGGTTGGCAACATGCCGGTATTTACATAAGTTTTAATAAAATATTAAGTTACTATTAAGCTATTAAGTTTTATCGAGCAATCATTTAAGACAGGGGGGAGTAAGTTCTCCCTCGCTCTTCAGCCTGTATGTCAATGATCTCATTGTCGGACTCAGTAGCATGCGTGTCGGGTGCCGCGTAGATGGTGTAAGTGTCAATAACATCAGCTACGCGGATGACATGGTGCTGCTGGGACCGACTGCGGGCTCAGTCAGAGAAATGCTGAAGGTCTGTGCCACCTACGCTGCGTCCCATGGCCTCTCATATAATGTAAATAAGTGTGAGTACATTGTTTTTAAGGCCGCCGGTAATAATATGATCAACTTCCCTGACCTAACCCTTAACGGCATGAACATTAAAAAAGTTACTACATTCAAATATCTAGGTCATCACGTTACCGAAGACCTTAAAGACAATGTGGACATTGAAAGGGAGCGTAGGGCTCTGGCGGTGCGAGGAAACATGTTGATCCGCAGGTTTGCCCGATGTACGGAGGAAGTCAAGGTGACACTTTTTAAGGCGTATTGTCAAAGCTTGTACACGGCAAACCTGTGGATCAGCCACACCAAAAAGTCGTTGGAGACCCTTCGCATCCAATATAATAATGTTTTCAGGATGATGTTGGGGCTGCCCCGTTTCTGTAGTGCGTCAGGGATGTTTGCGGAGTACCAAACGGATGGCTTCTTAGCCGTCCTCCGCAAAAAAACTGCATCCCTGATTCGCAGAGTGCGGGACAGCCAAAACAGCATCCTGAAAACAATATCGGATAGGTATGGCTCTCCGATATGGAAGTGTTTTGTGTTGAGAGTGATAGGGGCCACCTAGGGTTTAACTTCCTGGGTGGGCTTTATCACTGATCAAAATTGTGTTGATACCTATTTATTTGTGTATGTTAGTTTTAAGTAAACCTATGGATGAAATCTGAAATAAAAACTTTTTATTTTATTTTATTTATTTTTATTTATTTAATAAAGATATTTTACAGACGGTTACACAACATACTACCCATTTTGTACTTAGAACTTTGAGTAGTAGAGCTCTTTTTGAAGGGCTCGTCTGAGGGAGTACTACCACCACGCCTTTTACTGCCTCCAAGCAGCGTTGCTGTGTTTCGGTTTGAAGAGTGTGGTTGCGGTGTAAATACAGGCACATGAGGCTTAATATTTGTATGCCTCAAGTTGATGGACGCAGGGCAGTCCATCGTTGGGCACGTTCCTATCGTGCGTGACTTACGAGGTAATGCTTCGTTATAGGTAATGTCCACTTAACATGAGGTGGGCTATCTGCTTGTTTCGTCAGCTAGTTATATTAAAAAGATTTTAATTGTACGAATTGTGCAATGGGAAAGGGTGCAATGTTGTTGTAACTTCGGTCGCCCCATTATATCACCGATCCGTCCATTTTCTGACCTCCTCTGTATTGGACGAGTACCTATGTAGCGTATTATGGATTTATTAGGATGTATCCGGTGTATAACTTGACGTGTTGCCGACTGTAGGTACGGTGCCACACACTTTACACCTGATATCAGGTAAGCGAACTTCTAAAATAGGATAAGTTTATAAATGTAAATGCTAAAATTTTATTTATTGGGGTGAGCAAACCGTCGTAAATAGTAATGAAATAAAAAAAAGCTTATTAAAAGGAAATTGTTTAAAAAGAAATATTTTCTTTTCATAACCTCCCTCCGCTAATCCAATGATTGGTCAAACGATTCGCAAACAAGATAACGCAATCTGAAATTCATTAGTTTTTTTTCCATTAAACTTTTATGAGCTGATATTTTTCTTGACAGGTGAATATACCACCGTATCGACATCTAAACCAACAACAATCGTGTCTCAAACTCAATACACAACTCATGCTAGAAAGCCATGATCGATCACGAATATACCCCACAAAACTGTAATCAAATGTTGTTATTGAAATTTTGCATTCCACTGCGCGGTTACGAAACAAAACGCTCTGTTGCATAACGCGGTTACCACAATTACCGCGCAATGTAACTTGAAATATTTATGTGAACCTTTGTTATCGTTTTGGTGAGTATACCCCTGATTCGATTTTCGTGACGCCGTACAACGTACTATCTGATGAAACCTAACAATGTAAGGATAAATCAAGATCGCTAATCAAATCGAGATCGAACCGCGTTCCCACGAATTCGGGAGATCGCTGATTCGCTATTTGACCAGCGTTTTGATTGGCCGAGATGGATTTGAAAATAGAATAAATGCTACGAATGACTATTTATTCGTAAACCATAATAAACCGTATAACCATACCATATAAGAGTGGAACTCCTTGCCAGCGTCTGTTTTTCCAGATGCCTATAATTTGGATGTCTTCAAGAGACGAGTGAATAGGTATCTTCTAGGTAAGCGTGCCACACCGTAGACCGCATCGTCACTTACCATCAGGTGAGATAGCGGTCAAACGTTTTACCTATAATATGTAAAAAAAAAAAATATAAGCGTGTTTTATACCGAGAATAATTGTTCAAAGTTACTATTCTTCTAGGCTTTTAAGAGTAGTAGATTGTAGTACTTACCTATTGACTTTGAACTGACGCAAAGATTTACCTAAATATAAATTACCTGAAAAAAATATGTAGCCACGCCTGAATCAATTAATTAGATTTAACTAGTTTACATGGCAAAGTGATCCTAGTGGTTCAAATAATTAAAATTCTTACCTTACTGACCGAACGCGCAGAAAAGAGTTGCTGACGATTCGGACAAAATTAATTCGGACACAATGTCCCAACTGACACTTATAATTTTAATATTTTTGATTTTATTCAAGTGTCAATTGGGACACTGTGTCCGAATTAATTTTGTCCGAATCGTCAGCAACTTGCATAAACCTGAGGTGTTAGGACTATAAAAAGTACCGCCAATGAATGGAATTCCTTACCGGCGCCGGCGTCCGTCTTTCCGATGACCTATAATTTGGTTACTTTCAAGAGAAGAGTGAACAGGTATTTTCTAGGTAAACGTGCCACATCGTCGACCGCATCATCACTTAACATCAGGTGAGATTGCGGTCTAACGTTTTTACCATTACCGTTTTTTTACGTTTTTGTTTTCTATGTATAATAAAAAATATCTATCTATGTAATTATATAATGTATTGAATATATCAGTTATCTAGTACCCATAACACAAGCTTTAGTAGCTTACTTTGGGGCTAGATAGTGCTGTGTGGATTGTCCAGCATAATTTTTTTTTTTTTTTTTTTACCTATAAAAATGTACCGGATCTTTTATCTGTCACAAAATAAATTCCTAAATATTAACATCTGAAGCGGAACAGCGGTGGTTAAAGTTTGCATGAAAATCGCTCGCAACTTCGCAAGCAAGTCCACAGGCTAAATTTATAAATCTCATTTCATAAGCATCTTTAAATTGTATTATGTTTTGGGCGTGAGAATTTGGGACCTCGTCGCATCGCTTTAAACTGAGTGACCATAACCAATTACTTTTCCACGCATTCACGAATTTAAGATTATCTTATTTAAAATCTTTTTACTAAGTTACAATGTAGTCTTGATTTTATAAGGCCTGTTGCTTTGCACGGATATACAGTCTTACTTAAACATTTGTCAAAATATATCAGTGTTTAAACTATCGCCATCTTACTAACGGGTGTTGACAAACAGTGGCAACTTTGAATGTTATAACTTGAGTAACGTTTATAAGTAAGAGCTATAAAGTTTAGTGAAAACTCATTTACCTCTCTCAAGTGAAACTTATTTTGCTTCTTGATAAGGATATGTGCTTCCAATTGAGCTATCGGATCTTTATCTCTCGTTTATTTGCATACAAAATTATTTTTCAGAGATAAATATATCGGATATGGATTTATATCAGTAGGTACTAAATATTGGTACCGGTACTACCTACATATTTTTTTTAATTCAATTTATATTCAATTCGTGTAGATTAGTGACTACATGCGTTCTTATATGCCTTCTTGTTAAATTGTGTAATGCATAAAAACTGTGGTTATCTTTATAGGGTACTAGCTGGTACCCGCGACTTCGTCTGCGTACCTTTTGCAAAAAGGTAGCCTATGTCCTTTCTCAGGGTCTAAAGATTGTCTGTGCCAAATTTCATCAAAATCGGTTGAGAGGTTTAAGCGGGAAAGCGTAACAGACAGACAGACAGACAGACAGAGTTACTTTCGCATTTATAATATTAGTTAGGACTAGTTAGGATAAAGATAACCACACACATTATTAACACATTTACACTTACTCGTAGCTCAAATGCGCAGAGACATGGGCAGTGACAAGGGCAATGTGCGAAAGGCAACACGTGTGAGAGAAAAAGAGAGCATTGACGTTCGCATTGCCACGGACATGAGCTGAGTGTAAACGCAGCATCACTATCACTACATAGTACAAAACAAAGTCGCTTTCTCTGTCCCTATATCCCTATGTATGCTTAAATCTTTAAAACTACGCAACGGATTTTGATGCGGTTTTTTTAATAGATAGAGTGATTCAAGAGGAAGGTTTATATTATGTATAATACATGCATAATATAGTTGAAAAACAATGTGCTCCCGTGCGAAGCAGGGGCGCGCGGGCGGGTCGCTAGTTAAGAATAAAGTTATAAGGCATTCAAATATCGGCTACCAATAAATCTGAGAGGATGCATGGGAATCGCAGACCCAATTCAAACATTAATTTACAGCAAAAACAAAACAGTTTTATTACGATCATGGCTCAGAGCTCATTTCCTATGGTATGGATAAACAGTCGATGCACCATTAAAGGTTCATAAGTAAAGTAAGCTAATATTACTCCGGACACAAGTAATTTATAGTTTTGCATTAGCTGCCAGCGCCACCCAGGTTTCAAACCGCTTGTACCTTGTAGGTATCATTTCACGAGTCCTTGCTATTGCTGTCGACCTTTTTTGTTGGCTTTGCTTTGCTAAGTCTAGTTCTTGCATCTTTGTCTAAGTATATAGTATCCGTCAAACTTCTTGGACAAACGACCTTGAATGAAAAAGAAACAAAAAATAGGCCTCTTTGTGGTGCGAAGAGTGCAAACCTTTCCCCTACCACCTCGCGCGATGGCCAAGAAGTTTGACGGGTACTATACCAGGATTTTGACACATCACTCTTTCTTTTGTTCTTGATTTCAGGGGCAGGTTGCTTGGGCTTATTCCTAAAGATATATATTGGTTCTATTGTTTTCGATTCCGCAATGGGTCTATGACAATTTTTTTTTTTTATTATATCATACATTAATTCCCCATATTCATACATTAATCCCCAATAGGTCCATGAGATTTAACTGAAGTAGCCAGTAAAAAAAATAGGTTGATATTTTTCAACGTTCTATAATATTTTTATGATCAAAAGCCTTTGCTTACTGTACATAACAATTTCATGGACCCGTTGGGAAAGGAAATATTATTAAATTGAAAATGTCGTGGACGTGTAATCAAGGTATGAACTTTTATTTTTTGAAAACAATGAAGTCGTCTACCTCTGGGGATAAGCCCGAAAAGGTGTGATGAGTGATAAAAAGTAAACTATGGATTTATTTTGTCCGAAATAAAAGATTTTTATTTATTTAATCCAAATATGACCCAAAACTATAACACATTTGTAAACCACCTAAAGGATATACTATTACAAAAATCATATTATACACTAGAAGAATACTTAAATGATGCATGTCTTTAGCGATAAATAAATTTGGATGATTGTTCATGTTGGTCCGCTCCTCTCTATTGCAACACCCTAACGGGGTACATTATGTATTGATCTAACATTATTTAGTCATAAGTCCTGACAATGTAAAATCTACATACATACATACATAATAATGCAATAAATATACTGAATACCGAATACTGAATATGTGTGGTGAAATTATTTAAAGTAATCCTTCAGGATTCCTTACCTCTTGTCTGGAGTAAAAGTTATTAAGTATTAGATTACGTAAATACGTATTAGGTGTACTGGGTTGTATCTACAAGAACCTATTAGAAAACTACTCGCTACTAGCCACTTAAAAGAAAGCTATGCCGAGCTGACGCATTAGCGGAAACAACTGTAGGCAGGCTACTGGGAAAACTCTTTTATACAGAAAGCAGAGGGCCGACCGTGATCTCTGGAAGCATTATTATTTCAATAATACTTTTATGTCAATGTCTTATATCAACTGCAGAGTCAGCTTTATGATCAAAAAGTAAAGTAATATTGATATTCGTTTCCTAACGAAGCAACATAGCATTTTCATTTTAATGGTTTTTCTAGTGTTATTTTGAGTTGTGTTGTAAAATTTTAGTGGTATTTTTACCAACATTACTTGTGGACTTAGCACAAAGTGTAAGCATTTGAAATAAAAGTGTATTAAGTGATATCGTGATTTGACCGAAAATGTTTTGAAGAAACCGCCACCATTTTCTTCAAAACAGTTGACTGACTCGACTTTGGACTGACGTGACTAACATTAACTGAACTAACACTAACGTGACAATTAAACATAACTACAAAGAGTATAATCTCTGAATCAATTGACATTGGCAAGATTGTCTATCACAGGAGCCATAAAAAGAAGAAAGAAGAAAGAGCAGGCTACCGTCTCGGACCATACTTTCTCTTCTTTCCATCTAATTTATTATTATTATTTAAGTAATATTGAAATAAGAATGCTTCAAGAAATCGCGGTTGGCCCTCACGGTCACGTCAACAAGCTGTGTCGTTATCGCTGTCTGTTTAAAAATCTAAGGCCCTTATTCATAATAGTCGCTGAGCGCGCCAATAACTTATCAGACCGATAAGTCTGTTGCTGTCTCTCTTCGTTGGCATGAAAGTGACAGTGACAAGAATACTCTATAGAGCCGTTATAAAATGATAGGGATTATGAGGGATAATAGGAGGGTAGATTTTTAACAGGCTGAAAGTAAGAGGAAGTCCTCATATCAACTGTATTTTTTGTTTGTTTGCTACGTGATTAGGTACTCTGTTAATTTTGATCTGATTATTGTAATTAATAGTATGTTAAAGGGGGCCTCCTGTCAGACTTTTTTTTGCACTTCTAATAAGCGCTCTATACAAATCCCGGGATAGCCACTGTTTATAAAGCAGCAACCTGCTTTCTATGTAAATGCATCTTGACACAAGAAACTCGTTACGAGAAAAACCAACATATCTTGGTTAGAATTTATGTTCGCAATTATATTAATTAGGTATCGTTACTTTACGTTTGTGAAACTTTAAGGCTGATGCCTTTTTTGTCGTTGTCTTTCCTCATAGCTCAGCAGGCAGTAGCTGCGGCGAAGGATAGCTAGTAGATAATGCTATCCAGCAGTAAACTCGCCTATGTACATTATGTTTTATTTGTGCAATAAAGAATATTCTATCTATGTGGGCTTGATTCCTAGCAGGAAATCCAAACAATATTGAAACTCCTATAACATGTTAGGGAGTTTTTCATTATGTTAGGGAGCATTTTTTTTTATTGCTATAACTTTATATCTAACTGTTGCTATTAAATGCAACAACATTAGAACTTGATATCCATCCACTCATTCATTCATTCACTTCATTTATTCACTCATTAATTATCACTCATTCCCATACCTAAATTATATTTGTTTATATTATATACTATTTGAAATTCATTATTACATAATTAATTATTATTATTTCATGCAACAATTTATTAAAATAAAAAAAACAACAACAACTTAATTACTTTCAACTAAGAAAATATAAATTTAATTTTTTTACTATATTTTATTTGTTAGGGAGCTTTATCAACTATAGACTAGTTAAACGAGACGTTGTGTTGTGTGAAGTTTGTTAAATTTTAGCTTAGTGTTTTCAGCGGTTAACTTAACAGACCTGAACTTGATGCTGCACAGGACATAGGCCTCCCCTACGCATTTACAGGAAGAACGATTCTGAGTCACAATGTCGTCAGTCCATCGGGTTGGAGAGCGTTACTTGTCTCGGCTTCCAGTTTATGGTCGCCATTCGAGAACCTTTATCCCCCAGCGGTTGGCAGTATTGGACTTTCCAAATATTATTAACTAGTTCATTTCGCAAATTGTCAGCGTTACTAGCTGCTAGTAAGCTAGTATTCGGCTAGGTACAGTCAGACGCAATATTTCACACTTTTACACTTCTTACACTCACACTCAAATATGTTTTACCTACCCCAATAAAGTAGCAGATTTCCACTGAGCAGTGTTTTGTAGTTCCCTTTTTTAGCCTTTTTTAAGACAAAGACAAGAGCTAATGTGACTCTCGCTCGCACGTTTTGACTTGTTGAAAGATATAAAATCACGAAACCCATTTTCGAAAAATCGCAAACAACCATTTTGTGTGGAATCACATTGCGCACAGTTTAGTAAAAAAAACATTTTGATCGATACAAGTTTGTTTGCTTTTCTAGTTTTCGTACTCAAGCAGACTTTTGAGTAGGAAACTTTCTATCAATTGAAAATGATTTTTTTACAAGCTATGCGCAATGTGATTGCACACAAAATGGTTGTTTGCGATTTTTCTAAATTGGAATTTGTGATTTTATATCTTTCAAAATGTCGAATCGTGCGAGCGAGAGAAATATTAGGTGTTGTCAACGCCTTAAGGGCGGAAAATGCCATAGCATTTCCCTTCCACCGTGGGGGTGACGCAAGGGGGTATGTGGGGATCGAACCCACTAAAAACCCCCCTGCATGTGAGACTTCCTCCCCAAAAGTCTAGCGAGATAGGGTTGCGTTTGCATTCACCATCTCGCCCCGTCTTACATCTTAGCCTGTTAGCCATTACCAGCTAAGCTAATATTGCTTGCAGGGGTCACCAATACAAAAAAAGTAAGAGCGATTTCACATCCCGCCTAGGTGGGAACCAAGACGTAAGTTTGTTGCCTAATCTTCGTGACTTGATCGCATAAACTCGCACCTAGATTTACTTAGTTTTAAGACGTTTCAAATTCCATAAGACTCAATAAATACCTTTTAAATTTGACTTTACCTACGTCGTTACTGGAATAAAAAATATGTAATTTAAAAGCTTGAGTGCCCAACTCTGGTGCCAGTGACAGTCACAACGATTGTTTTAAAATTCAAATTTAAAAGGTCTTTATTCAATAAAATCACAAAGAACACTGAAATGTCTTAAAACTAGATTATATTTTTACTGTATTAAAGATTTTCAATAGTGCATTAAATTAATTTCACAACTTAATTATTTTATTGAATCTATTTTGACATTTGAGTATTCTATTTTTATAATTTGTTATCTTCAATGCGTCTCTCTTTAATTTTATTCTTTGCTGTATTTTAAAAATTTGCATGTTGGTTTCCGATGAAGTATGTGATACTAACTTTATATTAAGAACTGTACTAATCTGACCATACTTCAAGCAAATAAATTCATTTCATTTCATTTTTTTTCATTTAGGCGAATCTAGGTGCCAATGCCACGCGACCAAAGCCTAATAGCAGTTATGCCGGTGACTGTACTAAATCAGGGTACCTACCGTTGCACAATGCTGTGTAATAGACACTTGGTTCGGTATATACACTGCAGTTTTGCAAAAACCACTTACAAATTACAAACGTGTTTCAAAAAATACCAACTGGTAAACGAGCCTACAGCCGGCACCGGTATTCAATTCATTCCTATATGAATTCCTTCTTCTTGTTAAGAGGTTGACAACCGTCAAACAACTTCTGACTTACACATTTTTTTTACTAGGTGCTGCCGTTGGCTAATTATAATTGTTCCCTTTATATCCAACCAATCCATGAATTTTGTAACTGTAATGGCCGAATACCTACATAGGTACGCCTTGTTTTATACGTATCGTTTTATTTAAAATTCTCTACAACGCAACAGAATAAACTCAGTTATAGGCAGCCACAAGCAAATACATACAACTAGTTAATGGATTAAGCAGATGGCCCACCTGGATGTTAAGTGGTAACCATCACCTATATTTTGAAAAAGTTACGTTGAGTAAATTTAAATCTTCTGAGTGAAAAAGAGATGCTGCCAAGTATCTACACAATCGTACAATCAAATGAGAGCAGGAAGATTCCAGACTACAAACTATATCTGTGCCAAATTTCATCCAGATCCGTTCAGCCGTTCTGGAGTTATTGAGTAACGAGTAACAAACATCCAAACTATCAAATCCCACTATCCTACTAATATTATGAGCGCGAAAGTTTGTAAGTATGGATGGATGGATGGATGGATGTTTGTTACTCTTTCACGCCGGAACGGCGAACGCATCTGGATAAAACTTGGCAGAGATTATAGTCTGGAATACTTTCTCGTGAGAATACCGAGATTTTAAACTGCGCGGGTGAAGCCGCGGGGCGCAACTAGTGTACGATATTAGTGTGATAGGTAGGTAGTGTGAAGTGTGATATGAATACCTACAAGTATGTATAAATTTACAAAATATAGGTATATGAAATGTCGAGCTATCGGCAGACGACTTCGATCGATCTAGAGATGAGTGATCCAAATCAGAAGCGTCCTCAAGTTGAAACTAACTGAATCGACTTACCTCTTAGGTCTTTTTTCTCACAGATTTCACGTAGAGGATGTTCTTCAACATTTTTCACCTTAAAACTTAAAACACGTCACGTCCCATATCCAGCACTTAAGAATAACTTAAAACGAGCACATAACACAAGCACACATAGTAGATCCACACAAAGTAATCCAAGTTGCAAGTTTAACACGTTTGTAGATAGATTTGATGAATAATGTCACAGCATTTGACACAGAAAGGGCCGAAAGTGTCTATAAAGCGTTTGATGACCCTACAAGTTGCTTTGGAACTGAAATGAGCGTTCGATGCAAAGTTCTGCGCCCGCGCCGCGGTATGCGGTTGGCTGTGTGTGTGTGTACGGCGTACGCACACAGGCGCGAAGGCTGCACGGTTTTTGTCGAATGTCCACGGGGCAAGTAACGTTGAGATGATGCGTTGTAACTTGGAAGTCGTATTATGGTACCTACTAACACACGTGCTCAAAAATAAGCTTGCTTTTTTTGTATGCTCAAAAACCAAACGACGTACGACCAAATAAGCATGCTTATTTACTAGCACGACCTGTTCACTCGTGCTTTTATTGAGCAAGGCTCGAAAAAGCATGATTTTACCTCGCAAATAAGCACGTGTGTCAGTACTTTAATGCTCACATTTTTTTTTCATTTTTAAGAAGTCTAATTTTTAGGAAGAGAACTGTTTTTAGGGTTAAGCTCGCCTTTTTAAATGCTCTACATTTAAGCTAACTTGTTATTTTTACCGTGTACAATAAAGAATATATAAAAGCTATTATAATTAAAGTTTATCTTCTAGAAATCAATGAGGATTTCTCCTACTTTTATCTTGATTCTCGTATCTGCTATTATAATTTATTTTGTACACCTTCCCACCGCTATGTCAGCTCTCTTTATCCACTAAGGTTTGCTGGAAGAACATTTTTTTAGGGTTAAGCTTGCCTTTGTACGAGTATAATATGGCTTTAGTATATTTTTTGTGTTAATCATTTTGTGTAAAATAAAGGACCAAATTTAATGTTGTTAGTGGTTTCAATGTTTGGTAACAATGACCATGATCAAGCAATGTCTGTTAATGATTATTGGAGTATTTCTAAAACAAAATGTACGTAACGAAAAAGGAAAAGTTACGAAAAAGTACTTTTTGGTAACTTTTCCTTCCATAGGTTCTTAAGGTTATGTTACGAAAAAGAATTTTTCTTAACTTTTCCTTTTTCGTTACGTACATTTTGTTTGAGAAATACTCATTGATATTTTTTAATATATTTAGATTTTATTATTTACAATAAGTAAGTATATGACATCGGAAACTTTAATAAATAACATAACATTAATTGTATCTCTTTGTCTAAGTATAACCTAAACCTTCAATTTCAACACCCTTCAAGTCGATATCAACAGGTTCACAGTTCATAAGTAGATAAATATTCCAAACATAGATCTTTATAAACGCAGTGCCTAAGGTACCTAACTATCATAAAATAAAAATAGGAATGGGATAAAAAATAAATAATAGTGTGTTAGTTATGCGAGTTCTTTTCAGAGTTGCAACGCTTGGACATCAAAACGAAGTTTTTCTTGAAAGCTGCTGGTCGATGTCCCGCTAGCGCGACTTGAGCTTCAATGTCCCCTCCTTTTCTCACTTTTACTCGCTCGTACGTTAGAGCGAGACAGACGTAATTCCAGCAGCAAGTTATGATTTTGCAGAACTTGATGTGGTGGTACCACGCTATTTCTCGGGAAAGTATGACAATCGCTTCGGTAACAACCAACTAAATTCAAACGTCCGTTCGAAAGAATGTGAAGTATTTGTAAAGGGTATTTTTTATTTGGTCGTGTGAGCGATATTACCGTTCGGAGATTTTATATGAGTAGAGGGTTAAGTTGGTAAAGCTATGACTCTACTACTTTATTTGTAGTGCTTCTGTGCTTTTAGACTTAGCGCGTGGTGTTTACTGACCCTTGTCAATTAAGTACTTTTTTGCTGTTTTACCTACCCCCTTACAAGAAAAACTATATTATTCAACATTCAACTAGTTGTGCCCCGCGGTTTCACCCGCGCTGATTTAAATCCCGGTACTCCCACGGGATAAAAAGTAGCCTATGTGAGGCTACTAGAGATATATTATAGTCTGGAATAGCACAGACTATAATATATCTCTCTGCCAAATTTCATCCAGATCCGTTCAGCCGTTCCGAAGTGAAAGAGTACCTAACAAACATCCATCCATTCATCCAACTCACAAACCTTCGCGTTTATAATATTAGTAGGATTTAAGTAGTTTGTCTCGAGAGTTTAGTCGAGAGTGTTTGAAGTGAGTGATGCATTTAGAGTAGTCGTATAACATAATAGTACACTACTCACTACTCAGACCAATATGAGACTCTCCCACAGAAAGGCTGTAATTTGTTAAACCGATGATTTAAGTAAAAACAGTTGCATAATACAATTACTGTACATATTTTATTGTATTCTACTTACAATATTGAGGTTTTTATACCTGTAAATAGTAATATCTGGGTGACGGAGCTTTATTCGGTGGCTTAACAAAAAAAACACGGATAAATTAACATTTTCTATAAATAAATCCTAGCTAGATCAATTTATTGCCCTCAAAATTGCTGCTAAATTTTATGCAAATCGTTGGAGCTATTTCCGAGTTTCAGATTATTTATATAAAAAAAGAAAACAAGAATTGCTAGTTTAAAGTTATAATAATAATATATTTTTAAATGGATAGGTATTAGAGGAAATTCTATACACCGCTATCTAGCCCCAAACTAAGCAAAAAATCTTATAGTTACTCATGTAACTATCGTAATTGACTGGGTTAGTATTTCTTAAAATACTTTATTTATAAGAATAAAGTGATATCACTACATAGTATAAAACAAAGTCGCTTTCTCTGTCCCTATATCCCCATGCCCCTGTGTATGCTTAGATCCTTAAAACTACGCAACGGATTTTGATGCGGTTTTTTTTAATAGATAGAGTGATTCAAGGAGAAGGTTTATATGTATAATACATGCATGATTATGTGCGCGGGCGGATCGCTAGTACCTAATATAATACTAGGTTTTATAGTAGTTCCTACCAAAGGTACCTATAATGGACTTCTCAATAAGCTTAACAGTAAACCCGTAAAAAAAAATGGCACTAATTAGAAAGAAAAAACGCGAACTTAATTAAATATTATGATTTTGAAAAAGTTCTGTATCAATATAAACTTCGATGAATAATAAACGGTACGACATGGGACATTCCTCATCGGCCGTCCCTTTCGCATTGGCTCAATGAAGTGGGAGGAAGAGAGACAGCTAACGGAGGAAGCACTACCTTATCGTCCATTCCAAGAATAACTTTCCCATAGATTATAAAGGACAGTTGCCACTTGAGCACTTTTTGGAATCATCTAGCCACATATTATATACATCGGAATAAATTTCGAAATTTATAATTTAAAATTACTTAATTAGTACATAAGTTAAAAATATAAAAAAATTGCCACATTCAATTTTGTATATTCTTTATAACACTTGTAGATAGAACAAGCATATTGCCCAACTGATGTTAAGCGGTACACATCATCTTTAGCAAAGCATTAACTCGAAAATCACATTCCTTAGACACTACCTATCAAGTAACTATAATAGTGTAAGCTCTATTTTATATTTTGTCAGATTTTCTTTAGTAACAACGTTCCTTCATTGCTTTAATCTTTGTCGTAGGGCTCAATAACTAGGAGTACGCTTATTCCGAATTTTTACCACTTGCAAGTCTTGCAACTCGCACAAACCGAGCGAGGTGATCATCTCGCAAAATGCCACGCCCCAATGCAGTAAATACTATTATGAAGTGTTATTAATGGTGATGTAACAAGCAGATGGCCCACCTGATGTTAAGGTACCAGATACCAGATAAATAGTAGCGAACATACATGCATTGGTTGAAACATGATTCGGAAATTAACACGTACTTCCTGCTCTCATCGACGCAAAAGAAACGCTAAAACGTTTAATAAGTAACAAGATTTTAACATTCGATTATGGACAAGTTGGTTAATTAATACCTGGCAAAAAAGTTAAGGGCCAGTTGGCGACACCAATGAGGGCTAGTGTTAGGAATGCAAAAAGTTTATGCGCATTTTAAACTCGTTAGTCAGGAGGTAGGTATAGTAGGTACAATAGTTTTTGTGGCTCTGAAGTTAGCCTCGCCAAAGGTTGGTAGTAGCTCTCCCTTTGGCGCTGTAGGCCCTGGATTCGATCCCCACCGAGGACAAATATTTGTGTGAAGAACTTAGATGTTTGTTGTCGGCAGCGGAATGCAGACGGAAATAGCAGATGGCCCACCTGATGTTAAGTGGTAACCATCACCGAATAATTGTCTGATAAGTGCCTACCGTGCCCTACGATGCACTGCTTTGCGTTCATCTACTTGCGGCATACAGATGTTGTCTCATGGGCCAGTAATTTTAAAATTCATTAAAAAAGACATATTTTACGCCGTTAGGTAGTGTTTTCTGGTAAGAGCCTCGTAGTAGATGTTGTTACATTCATCAAATGTGATTAGGCAAGCCCTATGCTAAAGCCAGGATAACGTTCAGAATCGAAACGGCTGTATAAATTTGTATGCAACTTTGCAATTGTGATCTTGAAGACTATGAAGTATCCCATGCTGAATGGTCGATGCCATAAATTCAAAATAATAGGGTCATTTCGATGCAATTCTTCATTCAGATAGAGTTCGAATAATAACGAAGGAACAACAAAATATTCATGTTTTTTTTTAGTTATTCGTCGAGTGTGATTGGACTCCTATGGCGCAGTTGGTAGTATAGCCCCGTATCAAGGGGAAGGTCGCGTGTTCAAATCCCGCTCGGAGAATAACTCTTGGGACATTATAAAATCTTTGCCTCAGTTTTTTTCTACCAATCCAGTCCTCATACCCAGTTTCCCATTCGTGGAACGACGAGCCACGTGACGTCATGTAGACAGCCCTAATCGTCGCCTTTATCTGCGGCGCATCGGGGTACCCAGGAATGTGTATCCGCCCATTCAATTGAAAGTCAAAGGTACAAGCGTATGGAACATGTGAAAATACGAGTGTACACAAAACTTTGGCTCTTTAGTCGACTGGCCCCGGAAAATACTCTGCCATACAAGGCCAGTTGACCTTATACCTTTAGGCCCTCATTCATGGTATTTGAGCGCGCCAGCTTATCAGACCGATAAGTCTGTTGCTCTCTTTTCGTTGGCATGAAAATGACAGTGACAAGGATACTCTATTGAGCCACTGTAAAATGGCAGGGATTATGAATAAGAGAAGAGGGTTAATATATTACTTTTCGGGGCCAGTCGACTAAAGAGCTTGGCCCTTTACTGACTGAAGATGAAGTCTCTTACGCACAAAGTTTGACTTTGTGCGTAAGAGACTTTATCTTCAGCATCATTAGCCTGAGAAGGCCATTGCTACATAATCTAGACTCCTATATACCAAATTTTTTCTTGTCGTGTCACTTGTTTCTTTCGAAATAATATGGTGAAAGGAGGTGAAGTGCGCCTTAAGAAGCTTCTATAAAGTACCTGACACCGTGTTTTAGAACTTATAAGACCCTTTTTAAAACCCTAGACACGCCGCCGGTTTCTTTACGATGCTTTCCTTCACCGCCACCGTTTGGAAATATTTTATAATTTTCGGCAAAAGCGAGCGATAGGTAACGCAGTTATTCAATAAAATTCTTAAGGCGAATACAAAAGCTATTCTTATGTGCATCTCACTCGCACGTTTCGACATTTTGAAATATTTAAAATAACTACTCCCATTTTTGAAAAATTGCAATTAGCCTCGCTCCTCTTTCTGTCTATTTTGGTTT
This sequence comes from Plemyria rubiginata, assembly GCA_963576535.1. Taxonomy (NCBI): domain Eukaryota; kingdom Metazoa; phylum Arthropoda; class Insecta; order Lepidoptera; family Geometridae; genus Plemyria; species Plemyria rubiginata. The sequence goes on from OY754926.1 coordinate 8,372,522, forward strand.
TTTTTTATTCCGCACCAGAGTGTATTTTGCCTGGGACTATTTATGATGGTATATAGTATCCGCCAAACTTCTTGGCCAAACGACCTTGAATGAAAAAGAAACGAAAAATAGGTCTCTTTGGTGGTGCGAAGAGTGCAAACCTTTCCCCTCGCGCGATGGCCAAGAAGTTTGGCGGATACCTACTACACCTACGTGTATAGTTAAAATCACATGTAGATATCTATATGCTGTTAGCAGCACAGTTTTACTCTAAAATATTTAAGACATTTCATCGACTCATAACACAAACCAAAATTATCAAAATTCGTATAAAAATTAAATAGCTAAACCCAAATGCATGGAATGCATGTTATCGGAGGACATAAAATTATGTAAATAATCTAAAACATAAAATTACGTAAACATTAGATATAAAACGAAAGGTAATTACTTAGTAATAAATTAGAATAATGAAGACCGCGTTTATGTCTTTTGTATGGGGATTAAAAAATGCATGTATGACGTCAGCGAGGGTATCCGAGACCGCAAAACGAAGATTTGTCTTAGTCTTTAAAATATTATTACCTATATTTATATCATTATACTTTAAAATAATTGCTAAATAAGAAGATGCTTATGGTGGAAAGTGTTATCAACATGCTATTCCGCTGTAATTATACTTCAGGTCTCGTCCGAAGACCATTATTACTTGCAGCATTACGAGTTGTGGTGCTGTCTCTGTCACACTTCAGATCCACGTCATAAAATACAAAACCTATCTCCTGTCTCACTCCCACGCGTTGGTGCAGGCGGCGGTGGCGGCAGCCGACCGGGAACGCACCTGCAACTTGTCATTACGTGTTTTTGTGTTTTCTAGGTCACACAAAAAGTTTTCAATTTCTTCAAATTTGTGATTTTTAGGTGAATTTGAAGTGGGAAAACGAAAGCATTCACAATTCGATGCTAATTTTTATCGAAGTAGTGAAAAAACAGTGAAAAAATGAAACGCAAACTTCAAAAATTGCAATGTAAAAGACCGGGTACCTACCTAGTAAGGTAGCTCGTCATCTTTGGAATCGGATAAATATCACAAGTTTAATAATTATGAAGATGAATTTTGGATCATACCTATGTAATATACCTACCTACCTATAAGGTATGTAAACCCAGTATTTCTTATAGTAAAGATATATTCATATTGCTAATATACTTTGACGACTAGAATTTTCTCGAAGACTACCAACTTACCCATACGATAAAATGTTCGAAATTCGGTGGAGGGTGATATACCTACCTACCTATATATTGATATTACCAAGGTCTCACTTGTATATCATGTTGAGAGTATGTATTATTTCTTCACGTAAATCGTGTTGAACGTACCTATCTTTGGATACAAATAATCGTACATTCCTTGAAGACCTTTCGCGTTTATCGCGTTGAGGGTAAATAAGTAGTAAGCATTGTGTACCTATCAATTGATATCCTCGCACGTAAATCGTGACGAGCACACCACCGATCTATACCTACGTACGTACCATCTATGCTTCTTCACGTAAATCGTGTTGATAGTATCTTGAGATTGGTAAACCTAGGAGATAGGTACCTATAAATAATTTGTACGTAGTACCTACCTATGCATGTACCAGCTACTTAATATTTTAATAACTCCGCGTAAATCGTGTTGAATGTCCTTCCTGATCAACAATACCAGAATATGTAACGAGAAGATACCTACATAATATTTCTTCACAAGAAACGTGTTGATCACCCTAGAGAACAGTTATACAAAATGATTTCTTCATCGCCCGAAACTACCTAGGTATGTAGCCTAACATATGACATTATTATGTACCTAGGTACATCACAAGACTAAGCTTGTCTCCGCGTAAATCGCGTTGAGAAATTGTAAAGTACTATAAGTACTTACATTCTACTACTAAGTACCTACATTTTAACATGTTCATACAGATGAAATGTACCTACCTACTTCAGGAACAGTATGAAGCACAAGTGTGGTCATACCAGTACTGGAGTCACTGATAATTACCAACGGTTCAAGATAAACCTAAAATTATATTCAACCCTAAAATCCTAATGATATTGGGTGACGATTCTTCCGTACAGAAAGAAAGTGTTGATTTTCGTAGGTGCACATAATACAATATTACCCGTCGGTTAAATACCAGCTGAGAACTGCAACAACAACCCAAACTCAGTTTAAAATTCGAGGCGGCTATATCAATCTTAAAGATGTTAAAAAAGTATAAATTGAGCTAAGGCAAGAAAAACCAGCTATCTAGCTGTTTATCCGCTGTCGGTCCGAAGTGCTGAACTGAGCCTTGTCATCAAAGGATGCGCTATCTCACGCACAGAAAATCATGAACCCTTTGAGTGACGCTGGACGACTACACAGTCTTTATCGAAAGTCGCAGCCTAAACAAGATATTGTGAAGAATATGAAGCTCGATGGAACTTTATTTGGCGCTAGCCTGGAGTATCTTTAATCAAAAGCTCTCAATCGGGTGCGGAGAGAAAAAACTGCTATTTTCTCCAGCACGATACCGCGCGCTACAGTTAAACCTCCGCCACCTAGAAGAAAAATTCAGTGAGGTAACGTGCTCTAAACTTAAGGGGGATGTCGCGACCAGATCAGATATCGGCGAGCCGCGTCACTATACCAGTACCCAGAAGCCGGCAGCAGCACCGCGGGATCACCGTCGAGCCGCCACCGCAGCCACGCAGCGTGCCAGAGGACTACGAGGCGCTGACTTCAACATCGCAGGTACCTAAACCATCGCAGACGGGCTGAGATACTTTTATGACCAAAGGTGTAATATAACTGATGATCCTGTTATAACTGATTATCCAGGGTTCGAGGATACTGTATGTATACCTATCTTTCATAAGCGAACCTTTACAGATACTCGTATCTTCTTTCGAACTTCTATTGAATCAATATGTACCTAACTGTTTATTCTCCAGATTATCCAGGGTTTGAGGATACTGTATAGGGTATACATATATCTTAAACGAAACTTTACAGATATATTCGTCTCGAATTTCTACTGAATCAATATTTATGTACCTACTTGAAATTAACCTATCAATGGAAGTATTTTACAGTCTGATTTTATATCAACTCGTGTGTAAACCGTGTGAAGATAATTTTTTATCTCGCACACCTTCACGGTGTCTAAGCCATTGGAAAACATCTTTATTTTTGAACCTGAAACACTTTTGAAAAAGCTTGTTCAGCTAGAAAATTTTCAAATGGATGATTTCTTAAATCAAACTATAGTTCAATTTATTATATAACTTTATGCCTACATTCTATTTAAAAGAAGCTTTTTGTACTAACAAAACTGGTAAAACCTGTTTTACAATATTTACATTTACAATGCCTTTGCATACATTTATTAATACAGCGAATGCGTAAGCAACAGCAACGGACAAGCAATGGAACAATAATGAACAATCTGGGTTTTATTATAAACTCTAGTAAAAGGCACATACCTTCAAAAATGCCGAATGTAAATTGTTGGGCTTTATTTTAAGTACCTACTAATAATATGTCTATTTGCATTCCGAAGAGTAAAAGTTACATATTCTTCAAAAAATACGGAATGTATTTAAATAATAAAAAAGTGCAATTTATTGTCATAGTTGACATCCGCATAGGTATCCTGCCGTTAGATAATGGGATGTATACAATAAATTTATTCTAAAAAGGTTAACTGATGACTACAATAAGAAATTAATAGTAGTGAAGTAACTTAATATTCTACGTTCAATGACTCAAATTTTTTTCTATGCGTCAACTACAGGTTCGGATGTATCCTGTGACAAACAGTTCACGTGACTAGACGCACTCAGAACTTATCCCGCATATTTTTACGTTACAATTAATAGTACGCCTTTTACGGCCTTATTGTTCCTGCTTTTGAACTTCTCCATTGCAACGTACTATTAAGGGTAGATATATAGCAACGTGTAACGTGCTACTAAGGGTAGGCGGCAATACATAATCGAGAAATACATATTTGAATGATATAGCACCTACCTTTAAAATATTAACATTTTTGCATCAATATAAAATCTTCGAACAATTAAATAATAATAATAATAACAATAACATACCGACGCAATGGGAACTCGCAGAGTACCTACGTTTTTACAGAAATAGCCAATAATTTTGGAAACCCCGACTGAACTATGCATTTGCAAGCTCTCATAACTATAAAGGTACGCATCATGGAAACTTAGACCTCTGTTCTGAATGATTTAGTAGACGCGTATATACCTGTAAAGTGGAAGGTGTTTTAGTATTAGTACCTTTATGGCGATCACAGCCTTGGTATCCGCTATAGATTAAACTTATAGTTTCATATAAAATATGTTTTGGACCCGATAAATATTGGTTACCCGCTTTAGGTACACATAATATCTTCTCCTGGTGAAATTATCAGGCAAGCGATGATAACTCGAGGTATTCCAGAGACATTCTTGGTTTATTATTTTTAGGGTACCTAGGTATCATTTGCGGGATAAAACTCTTATTCAGTATTAGTTTATCTCATCCCAGTTGTTATTGTCACAATAATTATGTTTTATATGTACTTATAACAGCTTAAGATTTTTTGAAAGTGAATTCCGTCCGAACCATAGAATTTAGAAAAGGAGCTGGTTATAGTACTACTTTATTACTTAGTACTTACTACATTATGTACCTTCCTACTACATCTTTTCACTCTATCTAAAAATAATTTAAGATTAATTTTAAGTAAAAGTTAATTTAAAAATAACATTTGATGACAGCAATATATTTTTATAGGTTTAAAATTTAAACCATCTAATGGGATCCAAGTGATCCCAAGGTTTGTTTTTCTTTGACGTCAATGATGTCAGATGTGTTATGTGATGCATTTGATCTTTATTATTTCAATGATACCTATTACATTTCAAAGGCTATCTAAGCTTGCTAGCAATAGCCTCCGCACTGAATATGTAGATGATAAAATATCACAATTGTAATTATAAAAAAGGTTATGATTAACAATAAAAATTCCTGATCTCATTAAATATTTATAGCTGGGAATTAATATAAAATCCTTCAGGCACTAATCAGGCTACATTTCTTTCGCGAAACTCCATCGATATGCCCCGCGACATCGACAGTGTTGCAAGCGCATTAGATAAAACTTTAACTTTACCCAGCGCCATGACAATACAGACGATTACCTATTGTTTATAAGCCTGAAAAAATTTACTATTTAGCCATAAGGCAAAAAAGTCGTAACAGATACGTAGTAGCAGGTATTTGACGTATCGATGTTTGGAGCGCATAGCGCCCGCCCAGCCGCTCGTCCGTCGCGTCGGCTGAGCGTGAACCTGAAAGCGGTACAAAAGTCCGCAGGTTGTGTCTCTAATGTATTCTTAAAATACAACGATAGATAAATTTATAGTTTAATCGACAATGATTTTGCTGAGGTCAGGTACTTTATTTAGTGGACAAGTTTGACTTTATAATCAGGCACATTTATTGTATTAACTATTTTGTTAGAATTAATGTATTATGAAAGAGAAGATGTGCTTGCTAAAAACAGTTATCTATTATAAAACTCTATTACTTTCCTGTAAGCTATTTAGCTTATTTATTTATTTTTTTTTGTCACAATCTACTAAGTTTTAAATATCCATCACGATACAAAACGTCAATGTATTTTAACTTTCCTATATTTTGTCAGGAATATTATGACGTTCTCTAAACATCTGCAAGTAATAATGGTCTTCGGACGAGACCTGAAGTATAATTAAGAATCAAACTAACTTACCTAGTGCTGTTTGATTCCAATTATGCGAAGGTCTCGTCCGAAGACCATTAGGATCCCACCCATCCCAATACAATGTACCCATTCGTGGAAAAGTAAAATACATATTACGGGGACAAGGTGTAACAGGGTATTCTCTGAAAATAATGACAAGTTGCAGGTGCGTTCCCGGTCGGCTGCCGCCACCGCCGCCTGCACCAACGCGTGGGAGTGAGACAGGAGATAGGTTTTGTATTTTATGACGTGGATCTGAAGTGTGACAGAGACAGCACCACAACTCGTAATGCTGCAAGTAATAATGGTCTTCGGACGAGACCTTCGCATAATTGGAATCAAACAGCACTAGGTAAGTTAGTTTGATTCTTAAATATTAAGAGTAAAGTTACTATGCTAGTTTACAATCACTCTTCTTGGGCCACGCATGGCTAGAATGGCCCATCACCAGATGATCCAACAGTTAGTATAAAGTTATTCTATAGTTCCAAAAACACAACTAGATGTCGCTGGTAAAAGTTATACAAAGCTGAATCGCGCTGACGAAAACGCACGGCTTGGCATGACGACACATCGGTAGCGTTTAGAAATCATACTTACCTGGCACAGGGGACACCGTGATCACAAAGGCGGTTCCCCCAGAGCGAGGCCTATTCATTGCACTGCGAATTGGGTTGACCTCTGCGATTATCCCTAATGTGGATAACTCGGGTGCGTTATTTTTGGTAGTGGGGACTGCGTACGCGCTGTCCCCCCCTTATTATTTCTAGCTTACTGAATCAGATTACAGTACAGACAACTGTCATGTCTTTAGCCTTACATGAATTTATTTTTATCCTTAATTCTCTACTACAACATGCATGAGCAGTAGAGCTCTTTGTGAAGAAGATGAAGAGCTCTTCCGGGGAAGTTCTACCACTATGGCATTTTTAGCCGCCAAGCTGCTTGTTATGTTTCTTGTGGTTGCCGGTGAAATTATAGGTACTGTGTGTTAAGCACATTCCTATCGTGCGTAATTTACGAGGCAATGCTTTGTTAAAATGTGATGGATAATACCAAGTTTTTTTTATTTATCTTAATTAATAACAATATTGAAATATGTAGCAATAATGAAACAACTTTATTTTATAAATGGTTACCTAGACCACTTAAATCATGAGCGCCATCTGCTTGTTCCATGAGCAAGTTAATATTAAAAAAACTGTTACTGGTATATACATGATGTATACCTACATTTTAAAAACTCAATGAAAAAGTTTTAGAAACCTATAAATGTGGAAGGTACGAGTACCTATACACTGGCGGTATAGAGAATCTCCTCTTTTTTATTATCTAAAAATAATCCGTCATGTCGGCCCTAAGAACAAGAAAGTATCTAAATTCCTTGTGTCTGCCTAGCAGCATATCGGTGCGGTGTCAAATTCCATGAATATTGCATGTTTGTTTAAAAAACGGGTTGTACTAAATTAACACCATCCTAGGAAAAGGTAACAAGATAATAGTTATGCATTGTTATAAAAGGTCTAAATAAATACAAAATAATCGGGATGTTTGTAGATGAACAGTATTAATGAATGAAACACGGTATAGGCTGTAACCTAATAAAAATAACCAAAATCGTAATAAGGAAATCACAATGTTTTTATAATGTCCCAAAAGGACTCCGATCGCCCATTTGGTAGCGTAGCGGTGCAGTCCCGTATCAAGGGGAAGGTCGCGGAATCAAATCCCGCTTGGAGAATAACTTGGGACAATATAAAATCTTTGTGAACTCCATTATAATTAGCTCTTAGAAAATTAAGACACCTGCTCAAGAGATTAAAATAGGTAATTGTTTTTCAGTATTCTCCAATTTTCCAACATTTTGTCTGAACAATTCAGGCATTTTACATCGCCTCCCAAGGTAGGAAGGCACGTTTAGAATTCACGCGAAATATTTTTGTCAACATTCTAAGGAGTCGAGCTTTTTAATTACCAAATTCATGCAAGCTGAGGAGTTATATCTAGCAAACTATAGAAATAGAGAAAAACAATTTTATTTGCTGAAATTTTTTCTTACGAGTAACTTTCTCATATCTCACCAAACACATTGGAATGCAAATTTTGTTTTTTTTAGTACCTAAGTGTTTAATTAATTTATACGAACAAAATTGTGGATCATTCATTATCGTCGAAATACATACATGAATTGAAATAAAATAGTTATTGGTGCCAATTCTGTTCGTTTATTTTTCCAAAATTAACCTAATTTGACATCACTAAAAATGTTGCCAAATGTTGTCTTATAAAGATCCTACTAATATTATAAACGCGAAAGTTTATAAGTATGGATGGATGGATGCATGTTTGTTACTCTTTCACGCCGGAACGGCTGAACGGATCTGGATGAAACTTGGCGATATATTTGGAGATATATTATAGTGTGGAATAACAGATAGGCTACTTTTAATCCCGTGGGAACATCGGGATTTAAATCTGCGCGGGTGAAACCGCGGGGCGCAACTAGTCGGCTATAATTTTAGAGCTGTCAGATTAGGTTAGTTTGGTAATCTCCTCGCGGTGCACCCTGGTAACACCATGAAACACGCCCGCAGAGTACTGCGGACGTGTTTCATGGTGGCTAATAATCCGACACGGTGGGCCTCTCCACGTGTCCCTCTGATCAGCAGAGGGCACAGTGTGATGAGGCAGGGTAGACCTTTTGGTCTGCCCAGGTGGGTCTGGGCTGTTTATGCAGCCCGGACGGATGAGGCGGTAGAGCGAGCGTGAGAGACGCCTTAACTTCTCGCGCCGCTACGTGGTGAATAGCGGGAGAAGACCTGGGGGCACCTTCTCCCGCATTGCACTTATTCACCACTCCCGTCGGGCGAGAACGGCCGAGCACTCGCCGTCGTTTCCGGGCCCCTCCCTGCAAAGGGATGGGGCGTGCGGGCCCCGCCGTAAAGGCGGGGACATTTGCGGGCCCCGCTGTGAAGGCGGGCGGTCGTCGGCGGGGGACTGGATGAAAAGGCTCTGCCAGTTTCCCAGTTCCCCTCCAACAAAGACGACGCGGGAGTGCCGCTGTGTTGTTTAGTGGGTATACCGGTAGCGGAAACCGGGGAGTCCCACATATCCCTCCCATCCTCCAATGGGAGGGAATGCGTAACGCATTTTTCCCAGCGTCAAAAAAAAAAAAAACAACAACAGAATCGAAACCATCATTGACACTCAACATTTTCGATCGGCCGTTTGCGACGAACGCATGTAGGTTTATCCCTCTTTGGATCGACGGGATCTCTCGTCAAAACAGAGCCTTACAAAGTTGTTAGTTGGTAGGTAACTTAAAATTAGTGTAATAAATGGCGCTACTTAGAAACAGCGTGTGTGGCAGACATACATCAAGGCGTTTTGTCTTGTTTAGGGAAGGGTAATTGGGTAATTGTTAGCGTTTCATATCCATTGCGGGTTCAGCTTTCATGAATTTAATACACGGTCACTCATATTTAAAAAAAGCCCTTTTTACAAATACTCAGCGTAATAGGTAATATAATTTTGCTAGATTTTATTAGTGCAAATAAAACTTACAAAACGAAAATTCAAATGTGAATTGTGTGTACTCAGTACTTAAGTATGAATTGTAAAATACCTACACTTGCATTGCAACCTAATATTTCAGAGCCTTATCTACATTCCATAATATTTAACAGCCAAACAAGTAAAAAACTTCAGAGCCCTCATCCTCTGTCTATTACCCTCTTACCCGCAGGTATCTATAATATTGTACCTACCTAATCTTTAGTCAAGCAGCAATGTATACAACCACACCAAAACATTCACTCACTAAAGGGTTGAATAACATAATTCCACGTCACATTACATGATTGATAGCCACAGTAAGGACCGACACACGCTACAACCACTTAAAACTCAACCCTTACCCACAAACATAAAGACTGTTATCGTAAAACGTTCCGCGTCTCGACTCAGGAATTTGTGTTTTTAAAATCCGATTTTGACATGTCCTTTGATGCAGATAAAGATAAGATACCTACCGAACCACTGACTCATAACAGTTTATTACCAAAAGATTTTATTGAAAAAGCTACAAAACGCCGCATGTAATATGATAAAATGGAATGTTCGAATAGTTTTGGGCCCTTCAATTTTTAGGGTTCTTCTGGCCGGAATGTGCATTTCTCTGGCATGGTGGTAGTAGGTACTTTCCAAACATTTATTAGCAGCCTAGCTTTTAGCATAGGGCTCGTCCGGGGAAGTATTCCCACCACGTCTTTTTTGTCGCCAAGCAGCGTTGCTGTATTCGGTTCGAAGAGTGTGATTGCCGGAGTAATTACAGGCACAAGAGGATTATAACATCTGTATGTCTCAAGTTGATGGACGCAGGGCAATCGCATCGTAGGGAGGGAACTTTCCTATCATGCGTGCCTTACGTGGCAATGTTAGGTATATGTGATGGTCACTACAGGTCTATCAGGTAGGTACTATCAGCTGCTTCTTCTATCATCAAGATGTCTGAACATTAATAAATAAAAATGTTTCTTAAGTAGGTTCCTATATAGGTCGTACGAAAATCTTCGACGTCGGTGACAGGGCGATAAACCTCAAGTGGAGTTGGGCAGGACACCTTGCCAGACGTGGTGATGGCCGGTGGAGTAAAGCCTTGACCGAATGGTCGGCCGAAATCAGGCCGACGAAATCTAGGCCGACCGCAAGCGCGATGGGTCGACGAGATCGTAAGGGTCGCTGGAAACACCCGGACCCGATACGCAAACACAGAGGAGGCTGGCAGAAAATGAAGAAGGCCTATACCCAGCAGCGGGTGACGCTGGCTGAAATGATGAAGTAGGTTCCTAGGCCTTACACAGTGGACTTCTTCTGTGTGCTGATAATGACGATGCCCAGCAACATTGTCACAAGCGCATACCTGCCGACTGCAATTATTCCTCTGTCAATGGTAGTGAATGCTGTTCCAGGGATAGGTAATTGTCCACAAATTAGGCCAAAGTTGAGACTTCAAGTTAGTTGTAATTGAGGCCTCAATTAATAATCACAAAAAGTAGGTACTATATTATAGTTAATTAAAATGAAACTCGGAAAACTGACATCATTTTGACAAAGTTATTACAATACATTAATTTCTATACCATCAACTAGGTAAAGGTTTTAAAATGGCGGCCACAAACTGGAAGGCGATCGAACACCCTCCTAGATGAACCGACGAAATATTGAGTATCGTGGAAATGTGAGTCAATAAAAAAAGTGATGACCACACGCCACTATCTCGCCCCAAACTAAGCCGAAGCTAATACATAAAAAAACTAATATGGCTATACGAACCAGTAAATTGATGTAATCTTTCTTCCTGAAAATAGGAGAGCCCTATGTCCAGAGTTGACATCTTCAGGCTAACGGAACCACAAAAAATAAACAAAAAAAAAGTACCTACAGGTTAAAAATTGTTATGTATGTCATGTATATATTTTAGTGGTTGGTACAGGTTTAGGTTACGTAAGCGTACCTACATCTAAAAGGTAGGCACATTTCAACGAGCAATTTTTTATTTACCTATAGGTATACAATAATCTGAATCTCAGAAACTGCTCCTAGGATTTTCATGAATATGCAGTCGGGGGCGATAACTGGTTTTGATAATTGGTCGCGTGGAAGGCACCTAGAGACTTTTCAGTGATCCTTGTGATTTTATCGAATAAAATATATTTTGACTTTTGATAAATGTAATAATTAAGATTCATTTTTAGTATTTTTTTTTCAATCAACCTAGTAAAGCTCGGTCACCGATATAACATGGCTACCTACTGAAGGCGAAGTTATAGAGGTGAGTGTAGCACTAGTATTTTTTCCATTACTAAGTTAACCGTTGCAAAGTTAGGAACTTTTGACCTACCTGTATGATATTGTACTGTACTGTACGAAACGTACAATGAAATTGCAAGCGTGTTGCAACAATGTTGCTAAAGCGGTGCTCACAGCGTGACAGATGGCCGCAATCCAGCTGCAAGAACAAGGGATAAACGTGTGACCGCTTTTATCAGACATTACTTTTGAGAAATTGTCGCCATTTTTTTTTGTTTTCCAGACAATAAAAATCTTATTCTTTTCTTGCTTTTCTAAACAATAACGTTTGTTTTTCTAATAATTAAATTTGCGTTATAATATTAGATTAGATAATTAACATTTCTCTGAGAGCTTATATTATGTATAATCTCTCATTACTAGTTCCATAATTTTTTGCGCATGCGTATCGAGCGCGTTCATGTTTTTTCCACCAATTTAAAGCTTCGTAGAACCGTAGCACTACACACACATACACAATACACTACCCACCCCTCTAAAAGTAACGTGTTGTGTAAAACTAAACGTGGCGAGGCGATAATAGCTGGGTCCGGGTAATACAGGGTTACAGGAAAAATCGTGCTAGATCCGTTAAGGACGTGGAGTACCCATCATTTCTGACTTATTTCACAAACAATTGCCATAATATTTTTTTTAGATATCCCTTAGAGAAAAATAAACTTTCTAGTATTTTTTCTTATTTCTTAACTTTCACTTGTCTACTACGGTCTATTCAATTAACTTATGCACTATTTTAATGATTGACATCCTAAAGCATCTTATTACACATGTAAAAATGCAATAATAATAATAATTAAGGTGCACAAAATTTTCAATAAAAAAATTAAAAGTCGAATTGCTTGAAAAGGGTTATGTTTAGGGTAGGGTGTTTCATAGTGAAATAAGTCAGAAATGATGGGTACTCCACGCCCTTAACGGATCTAGCACGATTTTTCCTGTAACCCTGTATAGGCACTTATCTAATTTCCGATTTCAAAGCAACAATGATTCACCACAGAATAAAAAATAACCCAATTACTGACAAACGGACAGAAAACAGTTTGGCGTAATGTATGGACTTTTGGAGTTATGGATCAATTAAAGGTCTCGAAACACTTTACGACCTTGTCATAATAAGACATGCCTGCCTGAAGCGGATAACGGATTCTTCACAACTTTACTGCGACATGGTTCCAGTTTGAAGACAAATTCGGGTTAATAAACAGTGAAGTGACATTCAAAATGTTTAGAGTGAATATGAAATGTGTAGAATGTAATGTAATACCTAACGATCGATTGTATTGGGCTAACTCATTGTATGTATGAATAATAAATAAATAATGCTGGACAATCCACACAGCACCTTCTAGCCCCAAAGTAAGCTACTCAAAGCTTGTGTTATGGGTACTAGATAACTGGTATATTTAATACATTATACTATACTTACATAGAGAGATATTTTTTATTATACATAGAAAACCCAGACCAGCGTAACAAATTGCTGCAGATCGTACACAAATTTGTTCCGAGGCGGGAATCGAACCCGAAACCTCTTGCTTCATGAATAGGTATGTAGTAGGTATGTCGATTATTTTTCTGCCGCCAAGCAGCACAGATACTTGTATCCATTAATTAGGTACCGAGTCGTTCGTGGTGACTAAGTGCCAGGCAGGTGACTATGTGCCAGGCAGGTGAAAACTTTTTTGACATTATCTGTAAAAAAAAAGATAATTATTACGAAACTATCCAAAAATCTAATGAACGAAACATGTGTTGTTAGTAGTCTCAGTTCTAGTGAAAATTGGCCAAAATGTATTAACGGACCCTCATTGCACATTTTCACCTGCCAGGCACATAGTCACCACGAACGACGGTACCTACTGCCGTTGCAACTATGGGCGAGATATAGGATATGCCACATATCTCTAAGTGGATGTGCTCTCGGTATTGCAATTGTTTTAGCCACTTCAACAGAGGCTCAACATTCTGCATGTTCTGCATTCCACCAATAGGACCAATTCAATCGCGTTTGCGTTTAGATCGCGTTGTGACATCACACGGTTAGGCAAACTATCTCAAAAGAATAAATAGCACAAGATCGCGTTTTGACGTTACACGGTTTGGGGCAAGGAATCTCCTGTCATAGAATAATGCCCCAAGTGTTTCCTGGGTTATCATTGCCTCCTATCAGCAACTTGCTGGTGATATTGACAAAGTCCAGCCGACTCCAGCCACCACGTAGGTAGATAAGCTGCGCATAAAATAATCGAGTTCACCTACACTTCAAAGTTACGCTATTTCTTTGTCGTAAGATTTTCAAACGTCATCTTAATTACCTACCTAACAGTAACTTCGCTTTTTCTGCCGCCAAGCAGCAACGCTGTGTTTCGGTTTGAAGAGTGTGGTCGCCGGTGTAATTACAGGCACATGAGGCTTAACATCTGTATACCTCAAGTTGATGGACGCAGGGCAGTGCATCGTAGGGCACGTTCCTATTGTGCGTGACCTACGGGGCAATGTTTTGTTTATAGGTGATGGTTACCACTTAACATCAGGTGGGCCATCTGCTTGTTCCATCAGCTAGCTTAGCTATAAGCTTTAATATAACTATAAGCGATAAGCTTTGTGCTAGGCTCGGTAGTGCATGCTACGCTTTAGGTAGGTTAAGTCGTGTCGTGCCTGCTGAGGTGGTTCGCATGTGTTATTTCGCGACCGTACATTCATTACTGCAGTACGGCACCGAGCTGTTTGGACGCGCAGCCGAAAGGGAGCGCATCCTTCGAATGCAAAAAAGGGCCGTACGTGCAATCGTACGGGTATCGCGACTAACATCTGCGAAACCATATTTTAAACGGCTACAGATTATGACGTTTCCATGCATCGCCATATTCCAGTTGGCGGTTCATGTGCGTCAGAACCTAGAATTGTTCCCAAGGCAGGCAGAGGTACATCCCTACAATACACGCAGGGCAGCGAATGGTTGGCTTGCAACAGCGACCAGGAGACTAGCGAAGTCTGATAAGTTGTCGCACGTTATGGGCACTGCGGTGTACAATAAGATCCCTGGCATGGTTAAAGACGCACCGAGTGTCACTAATTTCAAACTTAGACTTAAAAATTGGCTTATAAATAAGGCGTTCTACAGCTATGACGAATTCATGATGTTTAATGAAGAAAGTTGTTGTGCCTCAGTTGATCAACTGGGTACATAGATATAATATTAATGTTTAGTGCTCAATTTGATTTAATTTTTATACTATGTAATTAATTTATTTGTGACATTGTTTGAAATTTCATTTTATTTTTTGATACTCAATTATATAATAATATATAATTGCGCAATATTTATGTACGTTAGGCACGTATTATTATTATGAATGACCTATAATTGAAACTAATTATCAATAAAATGTTTATATCTGTTTATATCTGTTTATATCTAGTTGTATTAAAAAAAAAATCTTCTAACCGCAGACTGCCGACTTGGTATTGTTTATATACAAAAATCATTCTTCGGTCAGCTCCCCGCAGCGCTGGTACCCTGGCGTAGTTTGACGTCGTAAAGCAATAAACTCATGATATACTGCCTGTAGCCACACGAAACAAAACGATCCAAATAAAGACATAACTTCAGTCCGGTTACAAGTTTGAATTGGTATTAAAATTATGGGAGGTTTAGGGCTGGTACTAAACAGCCCAACGCCTAGGTACGTAAAGTTGATTTGTTTATTTTGGGGTAAGCATTGAATAAACAACGCTATGTTGTTATAATCAATGGGCACATGTTTTTGGATTGCCAAACTTACTAAATACCGAAACCTACCTCATACATAACAAATGTTTAGGTAGGTATGTTTATCTAAAAAAAGTTAAGAAATTCGTGCAAAATAAGGCATAATTTTACGACTTACTTTGACATAATCTAACTGAAACTGACAGATGGCAAGTGACCTACAAACATACTTGTACGTAGTATCTATATTCCTTGGCCATACTTTAGGTATTTTATGACTAATACAACAAAATAGATTATCTACAATTTATTAACAGAACAGTCTTAACCAATTAAAGCTACCTATCATTACTATTTATAATGGAAACCATCTTTGTGCGCCGTCTAATCTTATAACTTCTCCATTTAGCATGGGGTTTTCCACAATACTGGTGACCAGATGCGCAAACTCCTCAGGTTTGCCGAGCCGCGAGGGGAATGGCGTCATCCTCTTTATGAACTCGACCATCTTCTCTGGAAGGTAGGAGACGAGGGGCGTTTCGAATACACCTGGAAAATATTTTTTTGTTTCACACTTATATTGGAACTAGCTGAACCCGCGGCTTTGCTCGCGCCAAGGAATTCAGTTTCATACAAACTTTCATCCCCTATTTTATCCCCTTGGGGGTAGAATTGATCAAAATTCTTTCTTAGCGGATGCATACGTCATAACATCTACCTGCATGCCAAATTTCAACCCGATCCGTCCAGTGGTTTGGGCTGTGCGTTGATAGATCACTATGTCAGTCAGTCAGTCACCTTTGAGTTATATATATTTAGATACAAAGGATAGCTCAAGGAAGGCCACTAGATATATCTCTTTATTGATTACTACGACAAAGATGCTCTTCTATTATTTCAATGTTTTTCTTTTATGTTGTACACCTTCCCGCCACTATAATCAGCTCTCTCTATCGTCTAAGGTTTGCTGGAAGAAAACTCTATCTAGGGTTAAGCTCGCCTTTGTACATGACTATTATGTATTTTTATGTATGTAAATCATTTTGTGTACAATCCCTACTAATCCCTACATATTATAAATGCGAAAGTAACTCTGTCTGTCTACGACTAGCGAAAATAAAATTTTGATCCAAGCAAGTTTTCACACCTATGGATTTGTATTTTTCTAATTTTAATGTATGAAAACTTGCTTGGATCAAAATATAAATTTCAGTAAATCTAATGTCATAGACAACAACTTAGGATCGTACCTTACGACTGCCCTGCGTCCATCAGCTTGAGGCATACAGATGTTAAGCCTCATGTGCCTGTAATTACACCGGCGACCGCACTCTTCAAACCGAAACACAACGCTGCTTTGCGGCTGAAGATGTGAAAATTACAAGTTCGTATTGGTTCCGATTGCGATTTTAAATAACCACAATCAGTGATTTTATATATTTAAAAGTATTCAATCGTGCGAGCGAGAGAGCGGCGCGCCGTATGCTGCCACATACGATGCATTATTATAGTAACTTCGTCGTCTGTGATGCGCTTAAAAAAAATCAAACCTGGAGCAACAGTAACAACTCTGATCCCCCTCGAAGCTAGATCCCTAGCTATGGGCAGCGTCATGCCAGCTATTGCCGCTGTTGAGGCAGCATACGCTGCCTGCCCTATATCTCCGTCATAGGCTATAGTGGCCGATGTATTTACAATAACACCTCTCTGCCCATCTGCATTAGGTTCATTCTTGCCTATCACACCGGCAGCTAGGCGAATTGTGTTGAATGTGCCTACTGTATTTACCTAAAACAGAAGATATAATTATTTTTCAAAGAATTAATGATTACTATTATAATACTACTAGTTGCGCCCCGCGGTTTCACTCGCGTAAATTTAAATCCCGAAATTCCCACGGGATAAAAAGTACCCTATGCATTATTCCAGATTAATGTTTCTCTCTGCCAAGTTTCATCCAAATCCGTTCTGCCGTTCCGGCGTGAAAGAGTAACAAACATCCATCCATCCATCCATCCATACTTACAAACTTTCGCGTTTATAATATATTGGTAAGCCTACTAATATTATAAACGCGAAAGTTTGAAAGTATGTATGGATGGATGGATGTTTGTTAGTCTTTCACACTGGAACGGCTGAATGGATCTGGATGAAACTTGGCAGAGATAGATTATAGTCTGGAATATCACATAGGCTACTTTTTATCCGGTGGGAATACCGGGATTTAAATCTGCGCAGGTGAAACCGCGTGGCGCAACTAGTTTACCATAAATAGAATCTTACAAGGGTTGCTGATGGTCTCCGCGTGGGAATACCGGGACTTAAATCTGCGCAGGTGAAAATGCAGCGTACAACTAGTAAGCAATAAAAATCCTTACATTAATGATCCTGCTGAAGTGCTCTAAGTCACATGCCTTGTCCTTATTAAAGTTGTATATTTGGTGTGTGCACGACTGCCCTGCACAGTTTATGAGTGTATCGAGTCGGCCAAATTTGTCAGTAGCAATTTCCAGCGCCTTTTTCACATCTGCCTCTGAAGTTATCTGAAGTGAGATGAAGGTGTTTAAGTCTAATCTTCATGTCTGCTTTGACACAGATTAAGAATAGAAGGAATAATGATCTACTGCATCTGCAATCATTGCAGCCAAGATGTTAATCAAACTTAGCATGACTCTATATATGGGGATTTTTAAAGTGACAGTAATGTTTAGTACTTAAGTATTTCCAAATATTTAAGCAAATAAATATTCAAGAATTATAATCAAAAGGTATTGTAAGCAAGTGGAGAGAAGGATCTTGGGTTCAAAATTATTATGAGACAAATTAAACAATAAGAAAAAAAACTAAATCAAAGTAATAAAAGGCATGAATAAGAATTTTAAAGCGGAACTGGGCAGGACATTCTGCTAATTGGAAAATGCCAGGTGGGCCAAGAGGGTGACCGAGTGGACACTAATTAAAAGCGAGAGAGAAATAAAGGGAGACCGAGAAAGAGATGATGAGATATCTTAAAAAATGTTGCAGCTTGGACTGGATGAGAAAGGCACATGAAAGGAATATATGTAGGGACTTAGAGGAGGCCTACGCCGATGAGGTGACTTGTGTGTTGGAACTAGAAAGTGTATAATATAGGTTGTATGTTAGTGTAGATAAGATTGTATAGTGTTTATCATATTAGAAACAAAGGCTGTTTAATTTTCATTTTGTTTTATTCAGTGTAAACAGAATGCCTAATTGGAATACAAAATTTAGGTATAGGTATTTTAATTGTTGTACTGTTGTTCTCGTCTGCTGATTTGGTATAAAAATACAGCGCTATTCAAAAGAAACGAAGAAATAAGACTCACACAGCCAGTCGAAACTATGACATTTTGACCGAGTTTCCCAGAAACTTCGTTGGCTCTAGTTCCCTGGACGTCAAGGATAACTACTTTTCCGCCGTTTTGCACCAATCTCTCTACAGTAGCCTTCCCTAGTCCTGAAGCTCCTCCGGTTACGAGACTCACCATACCCTGAGGAATCGGCAGGTTATTTAGGTTATGTTTACATGTTGAAACTCAATAAATTGAGATATTTTTTTTTTTTTTATTACTTTCAGCATATTTATGTTGTGTAAGTGGAATGGGTTTAGATAATATCTGTGAATTTGTTTAGAAAAATGTTGTGAATAACTCTCCAAAAATTGTTTACTATTTTTTGAGTTTGATATCTTTCTTCCTTCTTCTTCTTTTATTCACTCCTGTCCGTCATCATTCAATCTTGTCTGCCAGTGTCCAGTAAATTCGCAATGTTTGCTACAAGGAATTTGAATACAAGTACATACAAGTCTTATCTATATTCCTTGGTTTGCTACAAGGAATCAAGGAATAGATTTAAATTCCTTGGTTTTTGTAACAAGAGGGGGTTACCCTTAGAGCATAATGCTCTAAGGGGTTACCAGATGACAGGAATTTTCCTGACATGTCCAGAATTTTAGCCCTCTGTCAGGGAAACAGGGAGTGGTCAGGAATGTCAATGAAGAGAAATATGATAAATCAAATTAAACATATAATATATTTACTTCACTCAATATAATCCAAGCAATCGTCGACCGAAAGGGGTTCGAACATTACTGGTACCTATACATACCTACTATACCGCAGTTTGAAAAAAAAAACATGATTCAGCCTAGCCGCCAAGGATGAATTGCAAGGAATTTGAATACATGAATTGATTAATTTTTTTTTGTTTGTAATCATCAAGGAATTTGAATACAAGTACAGTAATCATTTACTCTGTCGATTGACATGCGTTTCATCATTGGCGGCTAAATCGAATCACGTGTTTTGCCAAAATTGTGTACTATAGTTAGTAGGTATGCCAGGCTCCATACAAAAATGTTTGGAGGCCTCCTCCTCAGCTCTGAGCAATAATAGCTTCTTTACACTGTATCTTGCTTGCCCCTAAACTACCACATGCTATAGCCACTAATAAGAATCATGAAATTCATTGCAGTTAGGGATTTTGTCCGGGAGCAGGGAAAATCATTTTTGGATCTGGTAACCCTAGCCTACACAAGTCAAGTATTGGCGAAAGGACTTTGTATCAAAGCCAGCACAAAATTAAAAAAAAAAAAAAACTAGTCAGTCAAGTAGTGTTTTTGTTTTGTTGTGTGTTTGTGTTTGTAAATTTATGGTGAAAGTAATTCTATAACTAGATAAAATAATTAAAACATTTATTTTCATAACGCTGGTGAACATGGCAAAAGTTGAGCAGCTACTTTTTGTATTGCCGAAAAAGAGAAATGGAAAAAAATACAATGGCAATGCCGGCCATGTCGACCACATAATTACCGTACAGGTGCTATTATGATTTTATCTACCTTAAGCCACTTTAAAGTACTACCTATTTATCACTATTGAAAATAATACTAGTTACATAATAAAAATAATTTTATTATACTATAAAAAAAAAACTAGAACCTGCAACTTACACTCGTCTGGCCTAATTGACATTAGAAAATTACCTCTTTACAGGGCTCAGCAGATGAAGCGCAAGTTAAATACAAGAATGGATTGTCACCCGTCACTGAACATGATAGTGGCATCATACAGTCTTCAGTAGAAAGTTTAAAATCAAGCATGAAAATAAACCTGCCTATTGTTAATGATGTTTACAATGAAGACTTTAACGAAAACCAGAGTGATAACGACAAAGTACACATCCAGAGAAATGGATACCAAGCTTTGTCAACCAACACCAATCGTGAACTGGTAGATCTGTCTCCAATTTATGAAAACTCATCTGATGCTTGCTCAAGCTTTGAAGACTTGAGAGAGAATGAAGATTTACAGAAAAGCTGTAAAGAGCTCAACGAAATAAATGAATGTTCTTTGGCAACTCCAAACAGCCAGTCCCAAACTCAGTCAGAGAATAGCATTGAGATAGGCAATTTATCCGATAGCCTGAAGATTACCAAGATAAAGAAAAAAGTGATTGTCTTGGATTTACAAGATAAAGAAAAGACAGATTCAGAGACTGCCCTAAAGCTGGAGTCTGAATGTGCATCAATTACTGATCACTCTCTTACAGACTCTCAAGATAACTACTTAACCATGACAGGCACTATAAAACAAGGCAAGAAGAAAGGCCAACAGATTGATGTAAAACTGAACATTTCACGTGAAGAGCTTGAAACCATTGAGGCTGCTATGGTGGCTGAGGAATATAAACAGATGGACATATCAAAATGCAGTCTTTACAATGGCCCACACATTTTTATATTTACCATGATCTGCATGCCATTTGTGGCTATAGCATCAGCCTGGTATTCATTTGCCATTGGTACTGTGGCTTGGGCTAACATCTTTCTAAAGTTGGCCAACTCCTGGAAGACTGTTATTTTTCTGCCACTTTGGGTAGTTTTATATCCATTTTTCATTGTGATTAGTAATGTAGGCATTGGAGTGTACGCTGGGATAGTGCAGCTTACATTTAGCAGTACTAATTGGTGGATGGGTGTGTCTGATCTTGAGAAAGGCTTTTATGGATGGCTTTGTAATTATATTGGTATGTCCGATTGCAGTCCTTATGAAGTTGTCGTTCTGATGGATGTGAAGTCTTGAATTACTGTGTATTTTTATATCTGCCATTTTTGTTGTAGAAATAGTATTGTAAAAGATCATCTGAAATGGGGCTGTATCAATTTGGACAGGAAGCTGAATAGTTTCTGAATTTCTAGTCAGACTATGCTCTGATTAAGATGAATGCAAAACTTTGGGCATTTATGCCCATTGTATCTAATCTAGTCACAAGCTTGTCAGATATCTTAGTCAGTTTAGAAGGTTTTACATATCTTCTATTAATAATTATAATTAGTCATAGTTATAATAATAATTTTAAGTGAAATGTAATGGACTTAATTTATTGACTTGTTTTGGCCTAATTCTTTAGACAAAGCGATGATGCAAATTTTTTTGAAGTGTGTGGTTTTTATGTAGAAGGCCAAAATATAAATGGATCTCAAAATAGAATACAAATAAAAAATTGTTTGCAAGTCAACATTTTGGCCTAATTCTTTAGACAAAGCAATGATGCTAATTTTTTTGAAGTGTGTGGTTTTTTTTTATGTAGAAGGCCAAAATATAAATGGATCTCAAAATAGAATACAAATAAAAAATTGTTTGAAAGTCAACAATTAACTATTTATTGCATAATGCATGTAGACTGATCATTTTTTATCATGTTTTATACTAGTTGTTTCTAGAATCTTTACACTTTTATGCATATTATCAATTTGTATAGAATAGACTGATGTATCCTAGTCACTGTTTGTGGTACTTCAATAAACAATATTTTACAAAAACGCGGTTTTACTATAACATTATCTACATTGTTCAATAATTAAATAATTGGAAGCTAGTAACACAGCATTTGCACAGAATGTCTCATGATGTATCCTTAGGTTTACTTTGTTCAGATTTAGGTGATGCTTGTTTGTATTCGGTGTCTATCCTTTCTTTGGCCCTCACTATTTTAGATTGTAGGTAGAAGGAGCCTCCTTTGGCTTTGTCGTTCATATTGAAGAGATGTTCGTAGTTCTGCTTAACTTTTTCAGGGTCTAATTTCTCTATGTTTAGTATCTGCATTGCTTCTTCCAGCGAGAGCCCTGTGGAAGCATTAGCGGCAGCTCTTCGGGCACCCTCGGGTCCACCACCAGCCCTCTTAGCTGCTTCTTGGGACGCTGCAATTTCTTGCTTCAGGGCTCTCGCAAACGCTCGCCCTACAACTTGAGCACCCAAAACTACAATTTGTGCGATGTATTTGGCCATGTTTTACTTTTATAGTGTGAAGAATCAACTAATGACATTACGACATCGGTGTTCGGTCGGGGTAAAAAAACAACAGCAGTGCAAGTACGGTTCTTATCGATCGCCTAATTTGACATTTAGAATCGTCAAATTCGTGTAAAATGGTGAAACGATACGATTCGATTGGTTCATCGACTTTAGCCGATCGACAAATAGGCGATCGACAACAACCGTACTTGCACGGCAGATTTGGTTGGATTGGAGGTTAGGTATAGGTTGTTATCTGCTTACATGACGTTTTAGAGACGTTGATTGCCAAATTGACATGAAGTACGTGCAAGTGAGGCCGCATTCCGAAATGGCTATAATCGATCACAGCGCTCACATCACCTCACAGGCGTTCCGAATTAGATATTGCGATTATGACAGCTCAGAGGTGTCAACAATTCGGAACGCTCGTAAGCGCACTCACAGAAACATCCTAGGAATCATAACCTCAAACCTTGTGTAACAAACTGGGACTGCTTGGATATCTTCTGGATTTGTTATTTTATGATCACAGAACATATAATACCCTATAACGACTATAATGCGACTGAAAACATGTAACCTCATCACAAATAACAACAAAACACAAATGCACAACTGTCATTTTTGACAGCGCTCACAGTCCCCGCGTTCCGAAATACGCTATAATCGATTTGAGTGCTCACAAACCCGTACCGAATTAGTGTGAGCGCGATAACGATGACCCATGAAACGTCATAGATGACGTCATGACATGCGCCACCTTGCGATTACGCCGACCATGCCATATTCTAATATCACTGTGAGCGCTGTCAAAAATGACAGTTGTGCATTTATATTTTGTTGTTATTTGTGATGAGGTTACACAAATGCACAACTGTCATTTTTGACAGCGCTCACAGTGATGTTATAATATGGCATGGTCGGCGTAATCGCAAGATGGGGCATGTCATGACGTCATCTGTGACGTTTCATGGTCCATCGTTATCGCGCTCACACCTATTCGGTACGGGTTTGAGAGCGCTCAAATCGATTATGGCGTATTTCGGAACGCGGGGATCACTGTGAGCGCTGTCAAAAATGTCAGTTGTGCATTTGTGTTTTGTTGTTATTTGTGATGAGGTTACATGTTTTCAGTCGCATTATAGTCGTTATAGGGTATATTATATTCTGCGATCATAAAATAACAAATCCAGAAAATATCCAAGCAGTCCCAGTTTGTTACACAAGGTTTGAGGTTATGATTCCTAGGATGTTTCTGTGAGTGTGTTTACGAGCGTTCCGAATTTTTGACAGCTCCGAGCTGTTATAATCGCAATATATCTAATTCGAAACGCCTGTGAGGTGATGTGAGCGCTGTGATCGATTATAGCCATTTCGGAATGCGGCCTTTGTTTGTCACACTCGCTAGGATATTACAGTTCTGTGGTCATCGGAAGACGAGGAGGTAATGATTCTTGTGTTTTTAGACTACCACTAGGCTTCTTGACAAAAAAAAAATACGCGCGCTTTTTTGACAGTCGGTTTAGCGTGCTGCCAATGCTACTACGGCAATTGCCGTGTTCTACGGCTTTCAAGCCAAAGCAAACAATGAAATAATCCACGGCGTACGGCCGCGGCCGTAGCAGATTCTACGGCTTTTTACAATTTTGACGGTAATTATTTTATTTACTGGTTTATGTATGAAGACTTAATCCAATCCACGAAATTTAAGTGCCGTCTCACTCTGCCCAAACATTGTTTGACAGGAGTTTGACGGGAGGAACGGCACTTAAAATGTCAAAAGTAACAACAGCAAAAATGATTGCCAAGAACCCACAACCTAAACCAAAAATACAAAAAAAAGAACGGAAAGTTTATGAGAATAATTGTTTTTTTTTTCAAACAAATAGAGAGTTTTTTGCAAACATTAGGTACCTGAATGGCGCTATTTTAAGATTTTTTATGTTAAAAACGTTAAATAAAACGTTATTCCTTTATTTAAGCTGTGACACTACCGTTGGTATTTTTCCCTAGAAAGACGGCTTTTTTACCTCATGTACACGGCCGCCTAAAAATCATCATTGGCAACACTGGTTTGGTTGAGCGAGTTATTTTGTTTTGTTGTTGTTTTTCGTTTCGTTTTCTTTTACTCGTTTTCCGCAAACTTGCTTGTGTTTTCTTTGTAGATCCCAAGTGAATATTCGCTGTTTGTGTTGGTGATCACAGTTAACTACAAATTATAATGGTAAGTTATTCAATGACTCGAAACCGCTTGAATCATGTTCTCTTCATCTCAATGTTTTCTACAATACTCGTCCAGAAAGTTTGATAATAAAACATTAGGTTATATAGCTTATGTTTAGTGAATTAAACGAAACTTATAATAGCATACATTGTGAATCCAGGTTATGTACAGGAAAGGTTATAAATAACCTGGATTCACATACATCTAAGGGCTTATGTTTCTAATAAGCGAGATCAGCTAGGAGACTGAAATTTTTGTCACACGTACGTCTACACATAAGAAGCCTACATCTTAAATCGGTTTAGGAGAAGTAGCTTCCCTCCCCCCTCCTTCTTAATAAGAACTTAATTTCTTTCTCCGAAACTACATATAGGTTTCCATCTATCCCCCTTTGGGAGGGAGGGTCCCTTCCCCCCCCTTCCCCCTCCGCGCTTTGATCTCGCACATTGGAAAGTCCTTCCTAAATTACAAACAATGTTTCTTCAGAGTTCACCTGCACCAGACACTCCGTCAGAGAGAGATGGAGCCAGATCCCGGATGACATCGCCAGCTCGGGATTACGAACCTTTCGAAGATGAGGCTGGGATCCTTGGAGACAACCCTCAGGAGGAGGAAGAGGATGGAGAGGAACTGTTCGGGGATAACATGGAGGCGTAAGTATTCAATCTTACATTGTCATTACCACCAGCTTGTAGAGACAATGTCATGACCTTAATGAAGTACATTCATGTCTGTTATCCCATTATTGGTGCATGAAATCAAACTCAACTCTAGAATCTGAAGGGACAATAGTACCCAATGAACCACAAAAGCTCATTTTGTATTTTCGTCTCAGAAATAACTCTCCATCATAATTTTTCTGAATCCTAGATAACCATCTCATTTGCTGGAAATAACAACATACAAAAGATTTTTTTATTGCAATTTTTTATTTCCACCTTCTAACTACTAATTAAACATGTTTGGTACATTTTAAAATATGTCTGTTAGTTTACCAATGGCCTATTCTCAGTCTAATTCATTGTGGGGGAATAAGATCTGCATGCATCCCATGATGGGGTGTATTGTGAAACATATTATTATTATGAGCCCTCCGGGTCCCACTGCTGGTCCAAAGACCTCCCCCATTCCTTCCACACATTGCGATCGTGGGCTATGTTTGCCCAGTCCGTCAGGAAAACATCAAGCTTGTTCCTCCATCTCCATTTTGGTCTGCCTCATTGGCTTCTCGCTGGGTCTGGATGCCAATCAGTGGCTTTCTTTGCCCACAGAGCTTACCTGGCATACGGCCGATATGACCAGCCCAATTTTACTTCAGATTAACATAACCTATGTTATTTAACAGAGATTACCGACCAATGCCTGGTCTGGATCGATATGACAATGAAGACTTGGATGATGAGAACTACGACGCGATGTCTATTGGCGACCGAGCAGCAGCAGAGCAAGAGCTTCGTCGCCGCGATAGAGATGAAGGCAGGACAAGGAGGGATGATATGGACCTACTCTATGGTAACAGTTTCTTTTTATAATATTACTAGTTGCGCCCCGCGATTTCACCCTCGCAGATTGTCATGATGCTATAGCATGTCGCAGATGATCATCTCACAGGATAAAAAGTAGCCTATGTGTTATTCCAGACTATAATCCATCTCTCTGCCAAGTTTCATCCAGATCCGTTCCGGCGTGAAAGAGTAACAAACATCCATCCATCCATACTTACAAACTTTCGCAATTATAATATTAGTAGGACTAGCGACACGCCCGCGCGCCCTTGCTTCGCACGGGTGCACATTGTTTTACTATATCATGCATGTATTATACATATAAACCTGAGGGTAAAGATATTTATTTCTCAAAGAACTTCCTCTTGAATCACTCTATCTATTAAAAAAAATGCGTGATTACTATGACCCTGTAGTGTCCCACTGCAGGGCAAAGGCTTCCTTCTCCAGTCGCTTCTACTTTGGGCCTCTGTGGACCAGTTCTGTAAGTTATTGTTGTATGCATGCCGAGACCAATATTTTTTATGGATTACAGATGACTCAGACGAAGAAGGCGGAGACGCGCCTCGAGCCAAGCGGCGTCGCGCGGCCGAGAAGGCAGCCATGGGCGATCACGAGCCGGTTGAGGAGGGCATAGAGAGTATCGAAAACCTTGAAGATACCAAGGGATATACCACCAAGGAGTGGGTCTCTATGTTGGGGCCTAGGACTGAGATTGCTAACAGGTCTGCACCCTAATCGTCTAACTCTCTGGTAATCATAATCGGCACAGATTAGGGAATATGCAGTATCGTAATGACACAGATGAACTTGATATGTAGTTGAATGTGTGAATGTACTGAAAGTTTGACACTTGAAACCCAAAATAACATCATAGTAATGGGCTTCAAGTTCAAATTAAGGTGCGCTTTTGACTCAAACTCGTGAATAAGTTACACTGAAATGCATGCCATCTCACCTCACACTGTAATCTTACTAATCCTGCTATCCTACTAATATTATAAACGTGAAAGTTTGTAAGTATGGATGGATGGATGTTTGTTACTCTTTTACGCCGAAACGGCTGAACAGATCTAATTGAAACTTGGCAGAGAGATACATTATAGTCTGGAATAACACATAGGCTACTTTTTATCCTGTGGGAATACAGGGATTTAAATCTGCGCGGGTGAAACCGCGGGGAGCTACTAGTATTATAAATGCGAAAGTTTGTATGGATGGATGTTTGTTACTCTTTCACGCCGGAACGGCTGAACGAATCTGGATGAAACTTGGCAGAGAGTTAGATTATGATCTGGAATAGCACTTTTTAGTTTTTATCCCGTGGGAATACCGAGATTTAAATCTGTGCGAGTGAAACCGCGAGGCGCAACTAGTATACTTATAAGTGGCGGTAAAGGAGGGCATAGAGAATATTGAGGATCTTGAAGATACCAAGGGATGTACCATCGAGGAATGTGTCTCTATGTTGGGGCCTAAAACTGAGATTGCTTTAAGCCAGACTGGAGTGCATACTATGTTACCTTACGCATATTGTTATGTAGATGTGTGTAAACTATTATTTTGTACATAGTGGTATCAAATATTCAATTGAGAATTTTCTAGTTTATCTTATAAACATTAATATTGTTTACTAGCTGCGCCCCGCGGTTTCACCCGCGCAAATTTAAATCCCGGTATTCCCACTGGATAAAAAGTAGCCTATATGCTATTACACTATAATCTCTCTCTCTCTGCCAAGTTTCATCCAGATCCGTGAATGATTAACAAATATCCATCCATACTTACAAACTTTCGCGTTTATAATAGTAGTAGGATTGAAGTATTACTGGTTAGTGCGTTATATACATGTATGTATGTATGTGTGTATACTTCAATATGTGTTAAGATTGCGAAAGAGACAATACTATTATGTTTCCAGATTCAAAAACTTTCTCCGCACATACACAAACTCCAAGAACCAGTTTGTGTACAAGGAGCGGATCCGGCGCATGTGTGAGCACAACCAAGCCTCGTTCCACGTGGAGTTTGACGTGCTCGCGCGCAGAGAACAAGTACTGGCCTACTTCCTACCGGAAGCACCCTTTCAGATGCTGCAGATATTTGATGAGGTACATCAAATATCAGAATCATATGAAAACCCGCTATGTTAGGAGATCACTACAGGTTGTGTGTGCTGTTAGTAGTAGAATCTGTTTACTTTCCTTTCTCTGTTAGATTACTTAATGTAAAAAGGGATAATTTTGTAAATTTTCTCTTTCTTTTATTTTTATATCTGAGTTAAGTAGTTTAATGTTTTTTTTTTTTTTTTTTTTTTTATACAACTAGCGGATGGAACAAGCAGATGGCCCACCTGATGTTAAGTGGTTACCATCACCTATAAACAAAACATTGCCCCGTAGGTCACGCACAATAGGAACGTGCCCTACGATGCACTGCCCTGCGTCCATCAACTTGAGGCATACAGATGTTAAGCCTCATGTGCCTGTAATTACACCGGCGACCACACTCTTCAAACCGAAACACAGCGTTGCTGCTTGGCGGCAGAAAAAGGCGTTATATATTAAAAATGTTATTATAAAGTTACTTTTTAATAACTTAATGGGTATTATATAGCTTCAATAGTGCAGGTTTTTTATTACATTGTAACGAGGATCATACAAATGAGCGGTAGATACCTTCTTGGCGTTGGTCGCGATGAACTGGCACCTAAAATCACCAAGTTTTAAGACGTTTCAAGGTGATCCTTGTGATTTTATTTATATATATTTGACGACCTCTGTGGCGCAGCGGGCGAGAGCCTGCCTGCGACGCAAGAGGTTGCGGGTTCGATTCCCGCCTTGGAACAAATTTGTGTACGATCTGCAGAAATTTGTTCCGATGGTCTGGGTGTTCCTATGTATAATAAAAAATATCTATCTATGTGAGTATATAATGTATTAAATATATCAGTTATCTAGTACCCATAACACAAGCTTTGAATAGCTTACTTTGGGGCTCGATAGTGCTGTGTGGATTGTCCAGCTTTATTTATTTATTATTTATTTTATATACATATTTTGACTTTGACTTTGGATAGAATTCAATACCTACAGACCTAGTGAGGAAACTCAAAAGACAAAAACTTTTTGAGTTGGAAATTAAAAAAGGTGCCACATAAAGAACACATACAATAACACACCCTTAAAAAGAGACAGTAAGAAAAGTGTTGATGAAAAAAAATTTAGGTCAATGTAATTTTACTCATTAGCCCAAGTACTATAAACTGTTGTAATGTACGCTATTTAAAAAAAAATACGGGATAGAATCAGAAATGAGGAAACATCGATTGATAAAAATCCTACAGTTTATAACAACAGCAGTTTTTTCACCCAACAGGTAGCCAAAGATATAGTCCTCCAAATCTTCCCCTCATACGAGCGGGTGACCTCAGAAATCCACGTGCGAATCTCCGACCTGCCCCTCATCGAAGAGCTGCGTACCTTCCGGAAACTCCACCTCAATCAGCTCGTGAGGACAGTTGGAGTCATCACCAGCACCACAGGAGTTCTGCCACAGTTGTCAGTCGTGAAGTATGACTGTAACCGATGTGGGTATATCCTGGGGCCGTTCGTTCAAAGTCAGAATACGGAAGTCAAGCCGGGGTCTTGTCCTGAGTGTCAAAGTGCTGGCCCGTTCATGGTAAGTCCTATCGCTACTACAGATGGCCCACCTTACGTTGAGTGGTAATCATCACCTGTGACAAAGCATTGTCTTGCAAGTCACGAGCGTTAGGAATGCCCTACATCCATCAACTTGAAGCAAATAGATACTAGTGGCTCTGGGAGCTGTAGACCTCGCGAGCATACTAAAAAAGAGCTATTTGAGGAATGTAATGTGCAAGTGCTTTTTCCGTTTTGTGATTTTTTTGATTTTTTTTGCATCATCTTGTGTAGAATGAGGTCCTTTGTGTTTCTCTCAAATTTGATTGAAAACCATCGATTGTTTGATGAGCTATCCTGTTCATCATGCTGAAGATCCTTATCAAATCTTCGCCAAACTTTTATGAGACCAACTTATAGTTACTACCTTTCAAATAAAAAAAGAATAATCGAAATCGGATCTCATTTGGTGGAGATATCCAGTATATCAAATAGCCCCTTTTTTGCCCTTTTTTGGGGGAAGTACCCCTCCAATCAAAAATCCCCGACTACAAAAAAAATCTAATAAGTCATATAACCTTTGTACCAAGTTTCGTCCAGATCGGTTGAAAAATGCGACCTGTAGAGGAGAACAGACAGACAGACAGACAGACATCCGGACAAACGCATTTTTGGCCAATGTGGAAACTGAGACGCTTCGCTCGCTTCGCTCGCTCGGTCAATTAAGCCTCATGGGCCTGTAATTACACCAGCAACCACACTCTTCAAACCGAAACACAGCGTTGCTGCTTGGCGGCAGAAAAAGGCGTGGTGGTAGTACTTCCCCAGACGAGCCCTTCACAAAGAACTCTACTACTCCTAAACACAGTGGGATAACACTATTTTCAGGTGAATATGGAACAAACAGTGTACCGCAACTACCAGAAAGTGACAATCCAGGAGTCCCCAGGCCGCATCCCCGCCGGGCGAATCCCACGAAGGAAGGACTGCATATTGCTGTCTGATCTCTGCGATAGATGCAAGCCGGGAGATGAAGTGGACCTCACCGGCATCTATACTAACAATTATGATGGCTCACTCAATACTGAACAGGTATCTAAACTGTTTTATATTTCAACTAGTATTTTTTTGTACAATAGTTGATGGAACAAGTATATGGCGAGATTCATATTGAGAACTTTTCCAATTTCTTTTTGGATCTATATAGATGAATCGAAGATTTTTGCCTGTCCTCACATTTCGTTTGATCAAAGTTCAACAATACACTTTGTCTAACTAGTTACTTTATTCTGTGGCCTAACACAGCTTTGATAAAACCAAGCATAATCAAGCACAATATTTATTAGTTTATAGTGTTTACTACACTTAAGAAACTCGCAAAGATTTTATAATGTCCCCAAATTTTTTTCCGAGCGAGATTTGAACCCCCGACCTTCCCCTTGATACGGGGTTACGCGCTGCGCCATCGGATTCCAATCACACTCGACGAATAACTCATGGACATGTTACTAGGGTACTTATGCGATCGTAGCTCGCATTAAGGGGAAGCTCGCGGGTTCAAATCCCTCTCGAAGAATAACTTTCGGGACATTATAAAATCTTTATAATCAAACTCTACTTCCAGGGATTTCCCGTATTCGCGACAGTAATAATAGCCAACTACATAGTAGTGAAAGACTGTAAGCACATTGTAGACTCGCTGACAGATGAGGATGTTGCCAACATAGTGAAGCTATCCAAAGATCCAAGGATCGGGGAACGGATCGTGCAGAGTATAGCGCCATCTATATTCGGACATGATTATATAAAGCGGGGCTTGGCGCTGGCTCTCTTTGGCGGGGAGCCGAAGAACCCAGGTAATCAAAGTCAAAGTCCATTTATTTATTTATTCATTCTTAGATTCACAGTTTCTTATTGTCTAATATAAACTATATAATATACATTGTGCATAAACCAAATCGAACCTACATTTTATAAGCAAATGATGTAGGTAGGCAGATGATACTGAAAAGACAAACCAAAATAATAAGGTGAAAGTTAACTAATAAAACAGAGATAAAGTATAAAGTTGATCACAAAAAAAAAGATCAAAATATGTTTATTCAATAAAATCACAAGGACCATCTTGAAACGTCTTAAAACTAGGTGACTGTATCACACTGGTCGCCGGTGTAATTACAGGCACATGAGGCTTAACATCTGTATGCCTCAAGTTGATGGACGCAGAGCAGTGCATCGTAGGGCACGTTCCTATCGTGCGTGACTTAGGCAATGTTTGCTATAGGTGATGGTTACCACTTAACATCGGATAGCCAATCCAATGCTAAGTGGTAAGTGCTTGCTCTCTCAGCAATTAGTAAAAATTAGTTTATTTATTAAAAAAAACTCATAGATATACTCTTCATGAAATTTCCAAAATACAGCCCCTACATGAAGAAAATGTTTAATATGCATTTGTGGTGAATGTTTTAATGTATGACAATAGCTTCACTCAAGCGAAGCAAGGCGGATTTCAGTACTTAATTATAATTGTTTATTTTTATTACAAGTCCTCTTAAACAGTGAAGGAAAACATCGTTAGGGAACCAGTTAGTATTCTAACAGCGGAGATGGGTTTGCAACCTGTTACGTATGGATTGCTAACTACTGCAAAATGTAATTTTTGGACGTACCTCTGACTAACCCCCTTAGATGTCCTCAAAAATTTGCAGTTAGTACTTGGTAATAAGAGATCTGAGGGAATATCTACCGTGTCTGGGGATAGTCGTGCAGCTGTTTCAGTTTCAGTTTATTGTTATAGGAGAGAAGCACAAACTGAGAGGCGACATCAACGTGTTAATCTGTGGCGATCCCGGAACGGCCAAGTCACAGTTCTTGAAATACATTGAAAAGGTAACACGTTCTTATATTAGTTCGTAGTACCTACACCATGCAGGACTCTGTTTTTTTTTCTATTATTATTTTTTGCTACAGAAATTTGTTCCGTTGGTCTGGGTGTTTACTATGTATACTAAAAATATATATCTATGTAAGTATATAATGTATTAAATATATCAGTTATCTATTACCCATAACACACGCTTTGAGTAGCTTACTTTGGGGCTAGATGATGCTGTGTGGATTATCCAGCATTAATTAACTTACTTCCCCGGACGAGCCCTTCACAAAGAGCTCTACTACTTCTGTATCTGTATCTGTTCTGTATCTGTTTTATATCTGTAAAACTTAAAATAACTGAAAAATTATGTTCCAGATAGCTCCAAGGGCTATCTTCACGACCGGCCAAGGCGCAAGTGCTGTAGGATTGACAGCTTACGTGCGAAAGAATCCTACTACAAGGTTATTAGAATTTTTTAAATTTCCTACTAATATTATAAACGTGAAAGTTTGTAAGTATGGATGTATGGATGGATGGATGTTTGTTACTCTCACGCTGAAACGGCTGAACGGATCTGAATTAAACTTGGCAGAGAGATACATAATAGTCTGGAATAACACATAGGCTACTTATTATCCCGTGGGAACACCGGGATTTAAATCTGCGCGGGTGTAACCGCGGGGCGCAACTAGTATTATAAATGTGAAAGTTTGGATGGATGGATGTTTGTTACTCAATCACGCCAGAACGACTATGAGATAGTACAAGCTTTGTATAGTTTGAGGTTACACGGTGCTGACTTATTATTTACTAGTTGCGCCCCGCGGTTTCATCTGCGCGGGTGAAACCGCGGGGCGCAGCTAGTTCCAATATAAATTGTTACAATTGTTGAACAGAGAATGGACACTAGAGGCGGGCGCGCTGGTGTTAGCCGACCGCGGCGTTTGCCTCATAGACGAGTTCGACAAGATGAACGATCAGGATCGCACGTCCATCCACGAGGCGATGGAGCAGCAGTCCATCTCCATATCCAAAGCGGGCATAGTCACCTCTCTACACGCCAGGTCAATAAATCCCATTTTCTTAAACATGCGCGGAAATATTGTCATTACCTCTATGTAAAGAACACGCGAAGTATCATATTTACGTAGACTGAAAACCGGAAATCAATTCCCGGCGCGTTAGCGCGCCGGCAATAATGTATGAAACGGTGTGCTGTTTGAATTTAGAACTCTTTCATCTATCGTACACATTGCGTTCTCGCGGCTGTATAGCCGTATAGCCACAGACAGTTACATAGTTACGTTGTTTCCGCAGTTACATTGTAGCCACAGACAGTTACATAGTTACAGTTACATTTTCTTTCAATAATTAATTGTCCTAACATGAGCAATATAACTTTTAATATTAATTAAATTTATTTTTTATTTCCTTGCATTTTTTTAAGAAAAGCACTATATATGCCTCGGCCGAAATGGCAATTGCCTGTCTCGTATTATTTAAACTCATACTCGACCTGCAATTGCCTATTTCGCTGCCTTTGCAATAATGTACTATTTCCCTCATTCCGTCTACTCTGAGCCAGTGTGCACTTTACGTGCCCGACCGCTATTTGCGTGCACGCGCACGTCGTTTGTTCGCGCCGCCCGCGTTCCGGCGCGGTGTGCACTACGGCGAGCGCACTCACACTTATCAACACTGATCGCTCAGCAGCCTGACTTAGATTTTCTATTCCTAGATTGGATTTTTTTTTTTTTTTTTTTTTTATACTACTAGCTGATGGAACAAGCAGATGGCCCACCTGATGTTAAGTGGTAACCATCACCTATAAACAAAACATTGCCCCGTAGGTCACGCACAATAGGAACGTGCCCTACGATGCACTGCCCAGCGTCCATCAACTTGAAGCATACTGATGTTAAGCCTCATGTGCCTGTAATTACAACGGCGACCACACTCTTCAAACCGAAACACAGCGTTGCTGCTTGGCGGCAGAAAATGGCGTGGATGATGGATTTCCTAGGTTAGGTTGAATAGTTACTTCAATTTTTTGACATAACATTATTATATTTAATTAAGGGTTTTTTTGACATGTATTAATATATTTTGACATCCTATTAATATTTGATTTGACATTTAATTGCTATTGTTTTTTTTTATTATTACTGTGAATTTATTTAATGTTTAAAGCCACACCTATTTGCATCCCAGCTATGGGGAATGAGTGCTATTAATTTAATATGATTGTCATCCTTATGTACCTACACAATTGACGCAAATAAACGATTTATGATTATGATTAGATGTTTTTAACATTGATTGCTGTCGGTTTAATGATATTTGCATACGTTTTCTATTTAAATACTTGTCCGCCTATTAATTTGAGTTTGATGTTCTATTGTTATACTAACTGGCGCGCAAACGTTTTGGCTATAGAGCTATTAGTTGTGGTTGCATTGTAATAAATAAATAAATTCCCACATTGTACATAGGTACTAATTTATTTTTTATTTTTAAGTGTTCTTTTTTTGTAAATTTTGGTGTACAATAAATAATTTTTCATTCATTCATTTCCTTCCCACTAATATAAATAAGAAAGCTTGGATGTTTGTTACTCAATCACGTCAGAACAGCTGAACGGCGCGGCCCGATTACGCTAGTGTCTGGCTATAGACGACCTCAGTGGCGTAGCGGGCGAGAGTCCGCCTGCGACGCAAGAGGTTGCGGGTTCGACTCCCGCCTCGGAACAAATTTGTGTACGATCTGCAGAAATTTGTTCCGTTGGTCTGGGCGTTTATGTATAGTAAAAAATATCTATCTATGTAAGTATAATAATATAATGTATTGTATATATCAGTCATCTAGTACCCATAGCCCAAGCTTTGATTAGGTTACTTTGGGGCTAGATGATGCTGTGTGGCTTGTCCAGCATTATTTATTTTTCTTTCAGATGTTCAATAATCGCGGCGTCCAATCCAATCGGCGGGCGTTACGACGCGTCCCTCACATTTGTCGAGAACGTTAACCTATCGGAGCCGATCCTGTCGCGTTTCGACGTTCTCTGCGTGGTGCGCGACGAAGCCGATCCGATGCGGGACGCACACTTGGCCAAGTAAGCTGTGATTGTTGTCTATGAGAGTATCGCAGGTGTGTGCGTGTGTCGCAGTGGTCGCCGGTCCAAGGAAGAAAACATTATTTAATTTGAACCACGTAAAACTAACAATAACAGCGGGTAGGTGGGTACAACATACATAAAACAGAAGAAAATAAGTACATAGGTAAAGTAATACATATAGAACAGGGGCATTATTCTCTATGACAGGAGATTCCTTGCCCATAACCGTGTAACATCACAACGTGATCGCGATTGGATTGGTCATAGTGAATAACACCCTAGTAAAAAATAGTTGTTAGAAACCTTTTAAGAGTAGTAGAGCTCTTTGTGTGTGGCTCGTCCGGGGAAGTACTATCAACACGCCTTTTTCTGCCGCCAAGCAGCAACGCTGTGTTTCGGTTTGAATGTTACATATGTTGATGTAATCCATGTTATTGTCAATTTTTAGATTCGTAGTGAGCTCACACATAAGACATCATCCGACGCAGCGCGGTACCGTCCTGGAAGACAACAACCCTGAGGCACCGGACCCTGAGTTTGGAATACCTCAGGATATGCTCAAGAAGTACATTGTGTACTCACGCCAGAACGTACATCCCAAGTTACAGGTTAGTTCATTTATACCAAAAATTTGATACCTATATCCTGTTGCTGTGTGATATGTTTTATTTTGACTTGTTTGTTATTTCATCACTAGAATCTACTTAGGCTTTACAAGCATAAGAAGTAATAGTACATCTAAATGATTAGGCAAATTAGACCAGCTTGGCTAGGCTGGCTTACCTCGGAGGACTGACCCCTGACTGACTTATGTAGTGTGAGGTTTTCTTTTTAAGAGATATGTTAAACAGGTAGGTAGGAGGCAAGTTTTTGTGAATTTGATGGAATGTATGTACCTAAAGTATATGTGGATGAAAAACTTTCCTGCTGTCTCCAGGAAGGGTATTGAACATCACCTACCTCTATTCGACTCCAGATCTGAGGCACGCCTCAGAGTTCAGGTAGGTTTCCAGGATTAGCTCGGCAGCCCTAGGTTCTACAGGTCTTGGAAGAAGCACACTTCACGGCAATGGGTCCAATCGTCACGTTTAAAAATGAGTGGGATGGAACGTTCGTCCATCTCAACGCGCTAAGGATTCCTGTCTATACTATACCGCTATGCCAGTGGCGCACCGTCGTCGATTTGAGTTCGGTGATGAATTACAAATCTACCCTCAATTCAACAGCAAATATCTCATAATAAAGTAGATAGTAAGCAACTTAATTATGTTTCAGAACATGGATCAAGACAAAGTGGCGAAAATGTACAGTCAGCTCAGACAAGAGTCCCTGGCTACCGGCAGCTTACCTATCACAGTGCGCCATATCGAATCCGGTACGAAATACCTTTTACATCATATTATACTCCTTATTATACATTTTAAGGGTTGTTGAGCTCTTTGTGAATGGCTTGGCCATGTGTGGTACTTGGTACTAAGATATCTGAGGGGATAACTACCGTGCCTGGGCATAAAAGTCGTGAAGCTGTTTCAGTTTATATTTTACTTGCTGCGCTGCGGTGTCACCCGCGTAATTTTTAATCCCGGTATGCACACGGGATACAGAACAGTCTATATGCTATTCCAAACTCTAATTTATCTTTGTGCCAAATTTCATTCCGATCCGTTCGGCCGTTTTGGCGTTATTGAGTAACAAACATACAAACTTTCACACACACACACGTGGGAAGTGGAAGTGGATATGAGACTAATGGAATCAGGGAACTGGGATATGAGATTACCATTAATCTCTCCACAAATCCCACTTCCCTAATCCCATGATTAGAGATCACATGATTACGGTCCGTACACCACGTACAGTAACTAAGCTGGATATATCAGAAAAACCAAGAGATAAATTTTAACTGATATATTTAACGATAAACTGTAGTTACTAATGATAGTGAGACGCGTGAGTCGATTGACAGGTGATCGCGAACTGAATATAATAAAAAGTATTGCTAAAATTGATGACTGGCGTAAATGCGCAGTTGGCATTAATTAGGGCAATGCACAATGTACGTGCTCGTACATATTCCCGGGCCAGAAATTGAGGATAAGATGCTGGAGAAAATGATAGGTGAATGACGTGATACAAGGTGATGCTGATGGTACAATTTAGTTTACAAAATGATGAAATAATAGTTACTTAGAATAGCTAATTGTCCAGTCTTGTAGTCATAAATTGCTTCATTGATTGATACTTAGTTCATGCGGTACGATTGAACTTTTGATCGAAAAATACGGGCGAACTAGATTTATCTGAGATCACACGCGCACTAAATGATTTTTCTAACTCAGGCTCACTACGAACACAGCACTCATGCACTGCACTTTCACTGACGCATTTCGTAGGAATCTCGAAGCTTGTAGCTCGTAGTTCAATCGCCGCTCCCCCTGTGCTCTGAGGCGCAGGCGGCGCTGCCAGGGCGGGCGGCGCCGCGGCGGGCGCTCCGGGCTGCGCTCGCGCCCGCCAGCGGCGCCACAGTAAGACTGCGACTCCGACGACGACCGCGAACAACACCAGATAGATGGCGACGTAGTGATGAACGTCGTGATAACTGACTCTGTCAGTCAGTACTCCTTCCGCTGTGCTAGCTTTAAGCTGTTTGAGCTGCCTGTCTATCTCCTCGATATACTCTAGGTGATTGGAGTAATCAGATTGATTTAGAACGGTAGACAGAGGAGTTGATATGTTGAATATGCTGTTGATTGGAGGGATCTCAATCTTCAGCACGTCTGCTTCTTCTCGAAGAGTATTTGCTAGAGCTTTGTGAGCGAAGATCGTGATAGCTTCGGTCTTGATTATACACCCTTCATCGATGATTATTATCCCTGACCTCTGTAGTTGGTCAGCGGTAATCTGATGCTCGCATATGATTCGCACAGAGCATTGGCCGCAGCAGGAATAAAAGTAGGTGTTTATGCTGTTCAATCCAGTCCAGGTACTCTTGCAGGGTGATGATGATGATTGACACTGGTCGGATAGGCTTTTGACACAAAGATTCTCGTCTAATTTCATCTGATAAATAGGTTGGTGTAAAGGACATAGATGCGAGTCCGTATCCAACTCTACACAACTATGTACGTCTCTTTCTGCGAGAGGTACATAAGAGTCCTTCTGCATATTTATTGCTACATATTCTGATATCGGAACTAGGCTTGTCATTTTTCTTCCAAATTGCTGTGGGATAGGTATAAGCTTATAAAGTTCGAAGTTGTCTCTGGCTACTAAAGGAATTTTGATTTCAAATATTATAAACTTATTTGAAGCTCTAGCTCTGACGGAGAGTAGATGATACATCTTCGCTATATCGGATTGAAGGTTCCAGGGCAATGATACGTCCTTGGTTAACATTCCAGTGATGGTGTTCATCTCGTCGCGTAGCTGCTCTGGGGTAACAAGGTGAAAGTTGAATCTTCCGGCGTAGACATTCGTTAGAGCATCCATGACGGTTTCTTGTATATTCTGTAGACTTACTAGGATACCTTGTGCGATAGCTGATGATAAGGTGAAGTCACAGGAACTTGATACTACTTGTAAGTCGTCTCTCTGCTTATTAAACGTTCTTTCAAGATTATTTAGATGCTGGTTAAAGATTTTACTTTGCTTATCAATAGAAGATTCTACTCTCTTCAAAAGATTAAATTCCCCCTCGACGATTGAAGTCTGATTTTTCCAAAGTACTGCTAAATGTTTTTCATTATCTCTAATAGTTTCAATGTCACGCTCGTATTGCTCTGCAAAATCCTGATCAAGTACGCCGAATAGTTTGTTAGCTAGTAACCCGATCCCATTGATAAGGCCGCGCGGTAGTCGCGCGCGCGCACTCCGTGGGAACTGCTTACCGAGCAAAATGTTGTTGTAGTGAGCGAGTTCATTGAGCCCATGATGTAATTGAAGAAGTACTATGTCGCATTGTGCTATCTTTTTATTTGTTTGATTTTTGCAAACACTGTCTAAATGATTAATGTATTTGATAAGTAGGTCATGGCTTTGCCAATAGGGCTCCATGTCGTAATAGATGACTAGATTCCATTGATCTCGTTCAAGTCGAATATTACTAATATGATCGAAGTAAAATCCTTGACTTGAATTAAAGTTGGTAACTTGATATTTACCATGGACGGGAATTGCCATCATTGTAAAAAATAGCATAAACAACATAAATAAATAGTGTGATATGTACGATTTCTTTGTTCGATTGGTGACTGTAGCTGAGCAAACTCTATCTTGTTTCTGTTGAAACGTACAGTTCTGTTGAACTGTATCGGTACCCTGTACA
This sequence comes from Plemyria rubiginata, assembly GCA_963576535.1. Lineage (NCBI taxonomy): Eukaryota > Metazoa > Arthropoda > Insecta > Lepidoptera > Geometridae > Plemyria > Plemyria rubiginata. The sequence goes on from OY754926.1 coordinate 8,412,915, forward strand.
GGTAACCTAGAAATTTTAGAGATAGGTCGCTTTAATTCACCATTTTTCGTTTTCAGGGTGACTACACGTACGTAATCATCTTTCCCTGGATGTAGAGCTGTTATTCTGCCTAGGGCCCACTTCCCAGACGGCAGGTTGGCGTCGTGAACGATGACGACGTCATTGAGTTTCAGGTTTTCTTGTGGTTGACGCCACTTGCTTCGCGTCGATAGTTGGCTTAGATATTCCGATTGCCACTTCTTCCAGACATCTTCAAAGATTTTTTGAGTGAGTTGCCATCTAGTTCGCAAGTCTCTCTCGGTCTCAACGATAGTAAGTGTGGGACCGCTAGATAAGAAGTGTGCTGGTGTTAAATACTCCATGTCTTCAGAGTCCTCAGTTAGAGGGAAGAGAGGCCTTGCATTTAAGCATGCTTCTAATTGAGAAAGCAACGTTGAATATTCCTCGAAAGTCAACTTCTGTTCGCCGATGACTCTTTTTATATGATATTTGAGGCTTTTCACCGCTGCCTCCCATAGACCTCCCGCACTAGGCCAGCCTGGAGCATTGAAGTGCCATTGGATCTTCATATCGGTGATAGCTGAATAGAAGCTGGGATCCAAAGTGGCTTGAAGATCTAAGTATTCTCTGTTGAGAACTTTGTTAGCGCCTACGAAGTTGGTGCCGTTGTCACTGTATATGTGACTGGGTGCGCCTCTTCGCGCTGCCATTCTTCGTAAGGCTGCTAGGAAGGCCGATGAGCTCAAGTCGGAGACTAGTTCCAAGTGTACGGCCTTGGTCACCATACACACGAAAACTGCGATATAGCCTTTAGTTGATTTTATGCCACGACCCTTGCTAGATTTGACATCGACAAATCCAGTATAGTCAACACCTGTGTGCTGAAAAGGTCGAGATGGCCTCGTACGAGCTGCTGGATAGTCTCCCATTATTTGTTCGTGCTTGATAGGATCGTGGCGGCGGCATATAACGCATCCACGTAACTGCTTTTTAACTATTTTATTTCCTCCTATGAGCCAATACTTCTTTCTTAAGAAAGCTGATGTCAGGCGAGCTCCGCCATGATAAGAAGCTTTGTGAGCTTGCTCAATCAGAAGCTCGACTAAGCGGCAGTTGCCAGGCACTATGATCGGATGCTTCATGTCCGTCGGAAGATTGGAATTTCTTAGTCGGCCTCCGACTCGTAGGATTCCGTTTTCATCCAAAAATGGATTAAGCTGTAGTAATTTGCTTTTAGAATGTACTTTGCGGTTTTCAGTGATGTTTTTAATTTCACTTGAAAACTCAATTAACTGTACTTGTTTGATTATAAGGATTTCAGCTTTATGAAGTTCAGATAGTGAAAGGTATATTTGTTTGCTGTTTTTTCTGTCTTTTAATCTGAACACCCATGATAAAATTCTTATAACTTTACTGATAGAGCTATGTTTAGATAGTAACTGATAAACGATATTGCTTTCTAAATCTTGTTCAGTGACAGCGTTGACTTGACGGACTTTCTTCATCTCCAGGTCAGTGGTAAATGCTGGCTGCTTGCCTTGTCCATCGAAGTCTGATAGCCATGATGGTCCCTGCCACCACAAGTCATGTTTTATCAGCTGTGATGCTGTTAATCCACGGCTGGCACAATCCGCCGGGTTTTCTTCCGATTTGACGTAACGCCAACATGTTGATGGCATCGTCTTTTTGATATCTGTGACCCTGTTGGCCACAAAGGTCTTCCATCTGGCTGGGTCTCCGCTAAGCCATCCTAGAACAATCATAGAATCAGACCATCCATAGATCTCAAGCTGGTAGGTACTTAAGCACTGTTGCACTTTAAGTAATAACTTTGAGAGGAGATGACCCGCCAATAACTCCAACCTGGCGAGAGAGATATTTTTTCCACATGGTACTATCCTTGTCTTAGCAACCAATAGGGTGATAATAGGTCGATTTCCTCGTTTTATTTTGCAATAAATAACGCATGCGTAGGCTTTAGTCGATGCGTCACAAAAGCCGTGCAATTCGATTGCGTCATTTTCGTTAGTTGATAACCACCTAGGTACTTGTATTTTATTGATGTTAATGATATCGTTTTTGATTATGATCCATTCAGATAAAATTTCTTCAGGCAGGGGGTCATCCCATTTGATTGCGGACAACCATACCTTCTGAAAAATAATTTTAAACTTAGTCGATATTGGCGCTAGCCAGCCTAGGGGATCAAATAACTTTGATATATCCGAGAGGAGTGATCTTTTAGTTTCCTTCTCGGCCGTCGATTCAATTTTAGACTTGAACATAAACATGTCTTGCTGGTGATTCCAACTAAGTCCCAAAGTTTTGGAAGATTCAGGTTGCTTGAAGTCGAAGCTGTCTTGATTATTGTGCATGTTTGCATCTGACAATTCTGCAACGTTCGACTTCCATTTCCTTAAATTGAATCCGGCGGTTTTAAGTAGATTGATGAGGTCCTCGCGCAATTGTTTTGCGTTTTCCAACTGATGAGCCCCATGAACGAGATCGTCCATGTAGAAGGAGCTTTCGAGGACTGCAGCTGCTGCGCTGTATAGTTGCTGATATTTTGCATCTGATGCCAATTGTCGAAGGGTCATCATTGCTAAGAAGGGCGCGGCCTTGGTACCGTAAGTGACCGTTAAAAGCTCCCATTCTTTGATATTTTCTAGCTCGGAATTTCTTTAAAAAAAAAAAAAAAAAAAAAAAAAAATTCGATAGATGAGCTTTTGCAGCTCTTGATCTTCTTGGTTTATCCAAATTTGTCTAAACATCATCTCAATGTCTGCAGTAAAGGCAAATTTGAATTGCCGCCATTTGATAATAAGCGACTGAAGGTCTTGCTGAAGATTAGGTCCGCGCTTCATGACGTCATTGAGGCTGTAGCCTGACGACGTCTTGGCTGAGCCGTTAAACACCACTCTAAACTTAGTAGTTGTAGATTCCGCTCGTTCCACTCCGTGATGAGTGAAATAAAAATCGGGTTTGGTGCTACTGACAGCGGGTGCCATATGGCCCATTGATAGGTACTCTTTCATAAATGATTTGTAATGATTTTCCATTTCGTGATTTTTAATAAACTTCCTTTCCAATGATTTGAACTGAGCAATTGCTTTATTTTTTGAAAACCCTAAGTTATTTTCAAAATCTGTTTTCATAGGTAGCCGTACTTCATACCGACCGTCTTCTCGTCGAGTGGTGGTGTTTTTGTAGTACTGTACGCATTCCTGATCTTCTAATGATAGATTGGACTCTTCTGCAATGTCTTCGATTTCCCAGAATCTCTGGATTTCCTCTAATTCGTTAATAATGACATTGCATTGAAGAGTCCTTGCGCTACCACTCAAGATCCACCCTAAACGCGTGTTTTGCGCAATAGGTGAATGATTTTGCTCGCCTCGGCAGATACCTTCTAATAAGATCAACGAATAAATATCTGCTCCGAACAAGATGTCCACGGGACGGCTGTGATTGAACTCAGGATCGGCTAGAGTGATATGGTCCAAGTAAGACCATGTAGGTTTGGCAAAAGAAAAGCTTGGTAAATTTTTTATAAGATTTTTCATGATAAGTGCATCCGTGTGAAACTCAAAGTTGTTATTGGCTGAAACGCATTTGATGTTTATAGCTCCTTTGCAGTTCGACTGCTTCGCGCCTATTCCTGTGATCACACCCTGACATTTTTGACGAGGCAGCCCTAGCTGTTGGGCAGCGTTCTCAGATATGAGAGAAGTCTGAGAACCTTGATCTAAAAGAGCGCGCATTTTGATAAAGGAACCATTGGATGCCTCAACTTTTACCACAGCCGTTGCTAAAAGGATTTCAGGTATTTCAGTTTGAGACACGTGTGAGCTCCTAGCTGTTAGCTTTTGACCCTGTTTGGGTTCGCTGACATTCGCACTACTAGAAGTCGATGCCCCGGCCTCATTAAAGTTTAGCGAAAACGCGTCATGTAGAAGCGTGTTATGTGCAAGGTTGCACTTGCGACAGCGTTTTTCTGAAGTACATTCGTTTTTATTGTGGCAATAAAGACAATTTTTGCATAATTTTAGATACTCGGCTGTTCGAATTTTTGACGATGGTGACATTTCACGGAATTTATTACAAATAAAAATAGAATGATTATTCTTTTTGCAAATTGCACACCTATAATATTTTGCGGAGTAAACATTTTTGCCGTTCGCGGATTGCTCAATACGTCCGGTCGATGACGGCTTCGTATTAGAATTATGAAAGGATTTTTGATTTTTATAATTTTGTTGAGCAGATTTAGGATCAGACTTCCTTCGTGAGGTTTCCATTGTTGTGAACGTCTTTTCCAAAAATGATAAAAAATCTTCTAGATTAGGAACCTCTTTAGGTTCTTTTACAGAAGAGAGATATTCGCTAAGGGTCTCTGTGTCGAGCTTTTGACACATGAGATGAATGATAAGAGGATCCCATGACTCTAATTCCCAAGTTCCTGATCGCGTTGAGACTTTCGCGTGTTACGTCATGGATTTTTTTGATTTGATTTAGCGACGATTGTTGCGCCGCTGGGATATTGAGCATTAGATCGAAGAGAGAACTTAAAATTAGGCGTTTATTATTGTAGCGATTATTCAGAAGTTCCCAGCTGATTTGATAATTATCAGCCGAGATGGAAAGATGCTGGATAAGCCTTTCCGCTTCACCCTTTACTTTAGTTTTTAGAAATTGCATTTTCTGAGCGGGGGATAGAGTTGGATTGGCATGAATAGTTTCAGTAAAAAGATCTTTAAAACTGGACCATTGATGATAGTTGCCAGAAAAGGTTGGAATTTCCATTTTTGGAGTAGTGTTTTCACGATGAGAGACAGAGGAGAATTTTCTATTGATAGCTTTTATGATCTCATTAAATTTTCTCTCAGCTTGAAAAAAATGCGATTCGTACTCCGGGCTTTTCTGACTAGCCGATTCGCTATCTAGCTCCCAATGAAGGGTGTCGATGGTAGACCAACGTGATTGAATGGTACGCAACAAGTGATCAAATTCCCATTTCTCCGATATAGAATCTAAGTCGATGTTCGAAACAGTATGCTCGAATGCCTTGAAATTACTGCTTTGTTTCCGCAGCATCTCATCGGTCTTGCTATTGCTACCCCGAGCCTGATACGAGAATTCCTGCGATGGAGTCCCTGGCCTTAGGGTTGCCGGCTTGATAAGTGACGCGGGAGTCCCTTCCCTCGCACCTGAGCTTTGAATAGCTGTTCTGATGTAGGTGTATCTTTCTCCGCTGCTTTCAAATTTATTTGTTGTAAAGTATGGATTAGACTTAGTACCTAATCCGCACAGCTTATTATGATTCGATTGATATTCGTTCCAGTGGCTACCTAGAGTGTCTAGCCTTCGCTGAATATAGTCTGGAGTTTTCCTATCCGAACCGTCTTTCTTGAAATTTGAATAAATTTGCTCAATCGCGGAAGCGATTCGCTCTTGAGCCGATAGTAATTCTTCCATAGTCGACATCTTAGTACTCGTAAGTTATGAGAGTAAAATAAGATAAAATGGAAAGATCTTACTTGATATCTTCTGGACTGGATGAACGGTGACGCGGTGCTGCTACTCCTACGTCCGTCCTGTGGTGTCTGTTGACGCCCTGCTGATGCTGTGTCCTTCCTGTGGTGTCTGTTGACGCCCTGCTGATGCTGTGTCCTTTCTGCGGAGTCTGTTGACGCCTGCAGTTACTGCGGAGGCGGTCGCAAGCCGGCCTGGCTTACGTCCTTAGGTATTATCGGAAGATACCCGCTGCTGTGATCCAGTGAGCTGCTTGCTCACACTGATATTTCCACTTGTTAGCGGAAATCCTCAAGGTAGCACTGATTCACGGTACTACCGCACTCGCGAGGGTGATATACCAGTTTTAAAATTTAAAAAAAAAAATGATGTACGGTCCGTACACCACGTACAGTAACTAAGCTGGATATATCAGAAAAACCAAGAGATAAATTTTAACTGATATATTTAACGATAAACTGTAGTTACTAATGATAGTGAGACGCGTGAGTCGATTGACAGGTGATCGCGAACTGAATATAATAAAAAGTATTGCTAAAATTGATGACTGGCGTAAATGCGCAGTTGGCATTAATTAGGGCAATGCACAATGTACGTGCTCGTACAATTAGAGAAGTGGGATTTGAGATTAATGGGATTATGTAAGTGGGATTATGTAAGTGGGATATGAGACCAGTGGAATGAGTGGTATTTATAGATTGAATATATTATTTGCGAGACGAATTAAAGGCCGGACCACCAGCAGCCATCACACAATTACTTTGTTGGGGTACTGACATGCCCCACGTGTGCTCGTACCTTCGTTAAAAAAACTTGGTACATCAGCCATATTGGAGCGCATCAGGGGGCAGAACAACAGGGCCCTCACACAGATCATACGATCCAGTAACAGTCGCCGTAGCCGAAAACGGCTAGGACTACATCATGATCATATTATTTGCAGTGATCCGTATGAGCGAGGCGCACGCTCGTATGCACCTCCGCTCGCAGGTGAGTGAGGAGGACGTCAACATGGCTATCCGGACCATGCTGGAGAGCTTCGTCGAAACGCAGAAGTACAGCGTCATGCGGGCCATGAGACAGGTGAGTAAACGGTGAAGGAAAACATTAAATTAAATGTATTTATTCGCACGAAGTATGGTCATATTAGGTAGGTACAGTTCTTAAGGCTCCGGTGACAGTGGCTCGCAATTTCGAAGTGCGATTGGCTATTATTTCATTTTATTTCATTTCGGGGAGGTTGTTTGAAAAAATAACTCTAAAGAAACACGCATAAATACTGTTCGAACACAAATAATACAATAATATAAGGGAAACATGCCCGAATCAGAAATCATTTTGGTATTAGTATGTTTGGTCTTACGTTTACCTAATACCAAAATGATTTCTGACTCAAGCACATTACCCCAGGTTTCTGGAAGCTCGACCAACACTTCTTTGGAATCGATGATCAACAATTTTTTTATTTTAATTACAGCCACATTGACTTATAGGTGGCCACGTCTATGGCACTATCTGAGCAGGTCCTTAGGTCTTCCATTGTGTAGGTGTTGGGGCAGAATGGGCACTCAAGCACAAGTGACTTAGACTGCAACGGGGCACCTTGTTTCGTTTTTGCCGATATTACCCCATCTGCTTAGGTTAAATTTACAGCGGCCAACTTGTGTTCTGAGTCTGTTAAGGATTTTTCACAACGGCCAGGGTAGTTTTTGACCGGGGTAGCACTTCTGTAGGTGTAACGAACCTATAATGATCGATCCACAACTAAGGTCAAGGATCAACCTTGATACGTATCAAGGTTTCTTAAAAATGGGATTTTATATTTTTCTAATTTTTATGTATGAAAACTTACTTAGTTTTTTTTCCACTAAATTTTTGTAATGATTTTGACCCCAACTTAACCTATTGCAATTTACATAACTATATTCAGTGGTTTTATATCTTCAAAAATGTGCAATCGTGCGAGCGAGATAGTGGAGCGCCGTGTCCTTTCTTGTTTCGTGATTAGTTCCCTTAGGCTGAGTTACACAGTTTATTAACAATGTACATTTTCTCTCCAGACATTCCAGAAATATCTGTCCTACAAAAAGGACCACAGCGAACTATTATATTACATACTACGACAGTTGACTATGGACCAACTAGCGTATATGAGAGGGCTACACAACCACTCACAGCCAACCATTGAGATATCAGGTATGTACTGTTAATAATACCTGTACGCCTCAAGTTGATGGACGCAGGGCAGTGCATCGTAGGGCACGTTTTTGTCGAGCGTGACTTACGAGGCAATGCTTTGATATATTAAAAAAGTTTTTTAATACAACTAGCTGATAGAGCAAGAACAAGGCCCCCTGATGTTAAGTGGTAACCATCACATATAACTAAGCAATGATTTACTGCCCTGCGTTCCTTACCAGGCATTGCTTTTCGATAGGTGATGGTTACCACTTAACATCAAGTGGACCATATACATGTGCCATCTGAGGGGTTACCACGAGTTTAGTGCCGACCGCGATCGATCGTAGATCGCAACGATCTACACCGAATTTCAAGGAAATTTAATAACGGCATCTAGCGTATTCTTTGAGAAGCTTAAGGAAAGCTTCTCAAAGAATGCGAATAATATATAATATTTATAATAAGAATAATGATAAAAATAACAAGAAATTATTAGCAATATAAGAATAATATATAATATTGAATTTCCTTGAAATGCGGTGTCTATCGGTGTGATCTACGATCGATCGCGGTCGACACCGGAACTCGTGATAGGCCCTCAGCTAAGAGTATTTAAAAAAAACCTAAAACTTACTAACAAATGAATCTTTACTTTCAGAGCGAGACCTCATGGAGCGAGCGAGACAGATAAACATTTCGGATTTGAAGCCGTTTTATGACAGCAGGATATTCAAAATGAATAACTTCAGCTACGACGTCAAACGGAAAGTGATTGTGCACACGCTTCCTGATGCACCGTCCGCTTCTTAAGGGGCTGATAACCGTTAAAGTACTTCTCGCTCCCACATTTTGTAATATATTCCAAGTTTACAAGTACGAAAACTAGTGAAGCAATATTTTTGCCCGGAACACTTGTTTGGATCAACACTATATTTTTAACCGACGAAAAAAACGGAGGTGGTTCTCAAGTCGACGCGTATATTTTTTGCTGTACGGTTGTACACCACTTGGTTGCTTGTGATTTCTAATTATTCATCTTGTTGCATCACTAGTTTCTCTCGACACAGTGTGGTGAGAGGATTTTAAGTGCGCCTTAAAGAGGCTCTTTCGAGCACTCGACACATGTTATAAAACTTTTTATACCAACTAGGTGATGGGACAAGCAAATGACGAAAGTGATCCTTGCGATTTTATTGAATAAATACATTTTGCCTGACTTTAAGTTCAGTGATTTTATATCTTTAAATATGTTAAAATGTTCGAGCGAGCGGTACGCGAGCGAGAGATTTGCGATAGTCTTCGCCTTAACTTTTATACTGAAAATTTGAGATTCTAAACATATATCTAAAGTTTTAACCCATGGTATAAATGAAGTGTAGATTTATTTAAGATACAACCCACCTAATTTTAATCTAGAATTATCTCCAACCTATTTGCGCGGCTAACACATGCTTTATCTCAAACGGTGAAGGAAAACATCGATAAGAAACCAGTTTGTATTGCAGTGCCGATGAGTACCTACTGAGAAATGTGTATCTTTGACTACTCCCCCTAGAGAGCCTTCAAGCCCCGTATTAAGGGGAAGATTGTGCGTTCGAATCCCACGCATAATAAGTTTTAGTAACTATATGAAAACATTGAGATCCTCAACCAAGTTGAGTTTGGTACTTAGTACATTTAAAGATCTCCATCACCATCTTTTTATACGCCCTGAAAGACTGGTAGACGATGTTATTAGCATTAAGTCCTAGCACAAAATTGTTATGTGTGAAAGTTTTTAAATAAATTAAAGATCTGAGGGAAGTCCAACCACATTATCTGCCCCATCCTGAAGTGAGCCGTTTGGGGAATCCTCCATTCACTATTGGCCATTTATGCACAAGCGGCTAACTTCAGGACGGTCCAGTTAAATGGGGAGTTTATTTATTTCTTACTAGTTGCGCCCCGCGGTGTCATCCGCGTAGTTTTAAATCCCGGTATTCCCACGGGATAAAAAGTAGCCCTTGTGCTATTCCAGACTATAATATATCTCTGCCAAGATTTATCCAGATCCGTTCAGCCGTTCCGGCGTGAAAGAGCAACAAACATCCATCCATACTTACAAACTTTCGCGTTTATAATAGTAGTAGGATGTGCCTAGGGATCTTTGATAATTAAATCTAGGGAAAGCCGTGGTGAAGATATTTCCTTTTTCTGCCAAATCGGACGAATTAAGTGCTCTAGATTGTTACTAGATAATAATAAAATGTGCCTCTTAATCGCATTACTAAAAAGTACAAAATGTTAGTATTAAGTTATGTAATTTGCATGTTAGTTGTGTTAGAATCAGTGAAGTTTGAATAAATTCTTGAATTATGATTAAATTGTGTTTTATTTGAAGACTAGTGACCCGCCCCGGCATTGAATCACTATGTCTATTAAAAAAACGTATAAAAATCCTTTATGTAGTTTGAAAGATCCGAGCATAGGTACATAGCGGCAGGCAGACAGCGGGAGGCGACTTTATTTTATAGGTAGTTACTATGTAGTGAAGTAACAATACCAACCTTCACAATACATAGATGAATGGGAAAGAAGTTCCCGTTGGCCGCAAGGGACTAGAAAATACGAACGCCTTTGTTAAAGATACGCCACCAAAGCGCTATCTTTCTAAACTACCTGCTCTACCTTGTCCCTCACGTTTGTAGAATACAGACGATGCGATAGTGAATGTATTTTGAGTTTTGTTCCGTGTGAACACACGAGGCTAAACAATTATCCAACCCCTTATTCATAATGGTCTTTGAGCGCGCCAATAGCTTATCAGAGGATCAGAATGTCAATAGTACAACCTAGGGCGCGTTCCTAATGTGCGATATTTTTGTTATAAAATAAGGTTACTACCTACCTACAGAAAAAATACAGTACCTGTTACAAAAGACATAGAAAGCAAAAAGGCAACAATACCAAATTAGGAATAATGTAAAATAAAACAATTTACATAGTCACATTCATCAAATTATAATTTATCAAATTTCCACTACAAACGAACATTTTACAGTCTTAATAATATAATACTACCATCTATGACATGTCTAGTTCAATTAAATATCTAACTCTAAAGTATCGATTAGATCAATAAGTTAAAGCAAGTTTTACAAAGCATTGAAATAGACAACAGTACAACATTTTATAAGAAATTCTTTAGCCTATAATAAAATCTATCAAGCATCAAATAACTTTCAAACATCAACACTCATTTTCGTATACAGGTACACAATTGATCCTCGGAAAAAGTTGAAAGTATCTTCCAATACAAGTAAGTAACGAATACCTGTGTGGAAATTGAGTCTATTGTGAATAATAAAATAAAAAATATACTAAAAATATATTGTTATACAAAATGGAAGTCTGCAAAAAATATTAAACCACAATTAATTGAAGTAGGTAATTTTTAACTAAAATATTATTTAAAATTTGCTGCTATCCATTTTGCACTACATTTACATTTTTTATGTTATAAAGGGAAGCCCCCTTTTTCATAGAGAGCTAAACCTCACGAATCATTTTAAAAGTATCATCCTTTTATAACATAAAGCATCAACTTACATTAAATACACAACATTTTTAACAAACCCAAATGCAATGTGTTAGCATTGGATTTGGGTTTTCGAACAACTTCATTAATTGATTTATTTGTACTTATTCACTAAAGAAGTTATAGAAGAGAAATAAAATTTAAATAAAATCAAATGAGGCTCAGTTTGAATGACCAGCATCAAATTAAACCTGCCTAACACTTACAATAACTGGTACCAATAAAGAAATCCAAAATCACAATACTTATACCTATACCTCTCTTCTCACTCAAAACTTTAAATATGCATATAATAGTGGAAAGGCAATAATTAGCACTGATTTTTCAGATAAGTTTATTGGCGAAGGTTATAACTACCGACTAAGGCATATTGTCCACTAAAGAGTCCCTGCATGCTTACTCTCTTCCTAGTTCCTAATGTGCTTGCTAGCTGACCTAGCAGGTACTCTTTGGTAGACTGTGTGCCTTATTCATTCTATCCTGACCCAAGACTTATTAATTGAACTGTTTTAAATTAACCCAAATTGGTAATTGTTGGAAAGGGAAAAATACACTAGAAATAATTCAACATTTCTAACATAGGCAGACAGCAACTAGATAAATAAAAAATACTTTTTATAAGACACATTGTCTTATAAAAAATTGTTTACAGAAGTTATTAAAAGCATTCAATTAGATCATAATGGGTCAAAATCAGAATAGAGGTTTTCCGATCAATCATGTTAAGTTTTGAGGGCTGTTGTTGAGTTTGTCACATACACCAAATTATGATTATGAACTAGATTTAATGAACTTTAACTTATTTTTTATTTCATATGCATTTAAAGATAAAAATAAACAAACAAAATAAGTGCTGTTTGATGGCTTCTGTGGTTTATCACAATCAAGTCAATTTAATTCTGGTTTCTTAAATCATGTAGAGAAGCATAGTTAAGGATTATGTTAAGAGGGAGATTCAACTAAAATAAAATTATTCCACTTAACTAAAACAGGTGTAGCACAAACCAGTTCAAACCCAGCTACTTATCAAAACTTATCAGTCGCTGCCTGATCCGGAGCCCGAGCCACTGCTGTCAGTATCACTGTCACTGTTGGAACCACTGCTGGAGTCGCCAGAGTCGCTGCTCGAGTCCTCTGATGAGCTGTCGGATGAGTTAGAGCAGTCTGAGCAGTCGGCATCATCTTTCTTCTTCTTTTTCGGTATTTTGCAACTGCCATTGCTGTGAATAAATAAATGCTCTTCAAAATGTGAATGGTCATGTTCACTGGCCCACATTTCAAAATCGATACTACATGCCAAGGTGGAAAGGAATAGATCTCCTTGACCAAGTGAAGGAATGGGTTAACTTAATATTAACATATAGATTTTTTTAGTTAAAATGTATTTTATTGGAATTCGGCTGGACACATCTGCGGCATGCACAACACATTGTGGGCAAAGAGGACCACCAGTTGGATTCCACAAAATGCAAGATGGTGAAATGGAAGGCACAGGAAAAACGGCTAAATAATAATTATAATCTGTACCTATTAATGGAATTGGGTTGGCTATAGCAATCCTTGTACCTGAGTTGAGGGTTGGGGATAGGGGGGGATGCAAGTGGGGGTAGATGGCAAGTCTTCCCCTTGAGTCCTTTTTTCTAGGAAATGAAAAAAAATACTTTAATTTTTCAGGTAAGTTACTAGTTAGGTTAGGGTTTTTTTTTTATATGAAGAAAATTGGTAGTAATATTTCATCTCTATGACAAAAAGACTCAAGGGAAGGAATTCTAATTAGGTTAGGGTTATTTTTTTTAAAGTTAAGAAATTTGAAGTAATATTTTTTTTCATTTCCTAGAAAAAAAGACTCAAGGGGAAGACTTGCCATCTACCCCCACTTGCATCCCCCCTATCCCCAACCCTCAACTCAGGTACAAGGGTAGCTATAGTTTAACCATGGAATTATTCTTGGAATACCTAGCACCAGGTACACACCTGGTGCTACTATTCCCAAGTAGAGGAACTTGGCAATAGTTAGCAGCAGAAGGCAAATTATTATCTACGTATATAATGAAAATGAGGGTAGTTTAAAAAACAGCGACAGTTTAGACGGATTTTAGAAAAGAAAAACGTTGTGTCTAAAAAGTTGGGGAGAGGCTATAGAAATCGTAATCAGTAACATTTATTAAATTTTTCTGGAAAACACCACTGTTCACCATGTAGGTATAGTTTCTGCAACAGGTAAATCTCGCTTACCTGCAGGAACCTTCCTCTTTAGCCTTCAAATTCTTCTTCAGCACTTGCGTACGCGATGGACGCACGAGGATCTTGCGTTTTCCCTTGCATTCGTAACTCCAATGCCCATACTCCAAGCATTTCTGGCATCGTATACCTTGCGGAAAGGCAGCTGCCAGCGCCGCTTGCCTGGTTAAAAACATAGGATTAGCAACTAGAAAGCGAAAACAAATGAAGTAGAGAAGGAAAATAAAACTTACTTCTTCCTATCAGCTTGGTGTCTGTTGTATGTACCCAGCGTCATTTCGAGATTTCGCGATCACTTTTCAAATAAGTAGTACGAAAAACTGATGAGGGTACTTTTATTTTATATATAGATCACTACCGAATAGAAACGAAACCGCTGGTGTTCTCAAGAGCTCTTCAAAATACAAAATGTGAAATGAAATGAAAGTAGGAATTTCAGAAAACGCGAACACGAACCACAGACGCACCAAGCAGACGCACGAACGAAAACAGAGAGCTACCCACAGAGACCAAAGAAAATGTAAAATACCACAGACTGCGTAGACACTACACTAGAAAGATTAAACTCGAGATTTATGTAAAAGTAATGAATTTGAAAACACGAGTTGATAATTTCTAACTCGAGTTGACGATTTTTTTTTTGCTTGTTTGTGTAAGCCAACTTCGCCATTGTCGAGTCAATGTTAATTGTCATAACAAAGAGTTGGATGGAGCAAAAATGTAGGGCGGGCAGGCTTTACCAATTACTTTTTTACAGAATTTGAAATATGTAATTTGTAAAGCCCAAGCGCTCCACATTTTCGTAAGAACGCCAGAAAAACACAAAAAAGAGGATGTGGACCCTCGTCTAGCAGATTTTTATCCCAAGTTGTGTAACTCGAGTACCTGAATAATTCAGGTACTCGAGTTACAATTAAATTACGTTGAAACTATTTCAACGCGAGTTAACTCAAGTTGGTGTTTATCCCAAGTTGGCACATCACTACGACAGTATACTCTTTGACAGACTGCTTCTGCTTTGTTGACATGACATTGATTGATGGTTGACTGGCAAACTTACACGGCGCGAGGACACAGAACATAATATCTGCGTGACAAAGACCCTGTTTGCAACAACATAGGTACAAGGTCTTTGGCAACAACAACTCAACAGATTTGCAATCGAACGAAGCACAGACTAAGGATGCTAAAATGTATTCAAATTCCTTGCTAAAATCCAAGGAATTTGAACTATATTCCTTGCTAAAATCGAAGCTACTACCAAAGAGTATACACTACACTAGTCGCAAATCTGTCAAAATTGATCATAAATTGATAGATGCAACCGGATTTGATCGCAATAAAATACTTAAGATAGTAGTGAAAGAAACATTTGCTAGTCATGAAAGAAACCCATAGCGAAGCAGCAACGAGTTTTAGTATAGGGTATGATGTTAAAAAAAGTTGACATAAGGTAACGTCAATGTCAGCCGTCACGTTACTGTCAATGCCTGATTCATTTGACATCAGTTACGTGGACTTGTCACTTAACTTTTGTCAGTCAACTCAGTCAATTCAATGAATTTCAATGTTTTGTTGTCATTTGTTGAGCCTACACCACCTCCCCTAGCTAGCGTAGCGTTTCAGTTTTAGACTCTTGGGATTATTGTAAACGTCCGCTCCGCAAGCTAATGGTAAAATTTACGTGTTTCGTAATATTTGAGAACCCAGCCGGTTTTCATGCTGAAATGTTCGTATTTAATTTAGCAGTAGTAAGATGTCGCACTGGTATTGGAAAGCCATCGTTGTCGTAGTAATTGTAAAAACTTGTTTACTGTGTATACGGGCTGACGATGGAGTGCGAAAATTACCTTTTTGTAATCCTACAACTTTCAAAGATGGTCCTGTCTACAACGAGTAAGTAAAGCGATGTAAATTTCATAAATTAGATTAAAAAGTCTGTCGTGACGCTATGTGTAAATGTTTGTCTAAAGTAATAGCCTAGGTACACGTTCTGAGTAAACAGTTTCGCCGTCGAAGCAGTTGAATAGTTGGAGTTGATATCATATAAATGGGCATTGTATGGCATGGTGGATGTAATGTTCTTGAAACTTGTAATAAAATGTATTTTGCAAACTAAGCTCAGTATAAATAAATAAAAACAAAACAGTTATCTACACACAATACACATGTTGTGACAAGTTTGCCTAGGTACTTTACATTTGTGCCTCAAGCCTGGGTTTACTTATTTTATAAATTTGATTTCCCGTATTGCAACTTTGCAAGTCTTGGTTTCATATGGGTCACACAAGTTCTCAGTGATGAGAACCTGAAGTGATGAGAACCTGAAGTGATGAGAACCTGGAGTGATTCAGGTAGATAAAAATGGGTGGTATTATCACTAAACAGTGACCTCAACGAGACAAATGTTGGATGAAGTGGAATCATTTTATTTAAAAGGGGTACTTGTGGGTGTGGAGATAATAAATACACTCCTTTTTATAAGATTAATGATAAATATAAATTTTTCAGTTTGATGATAGTCAGCACCCTAGATGGTAAACTAACAGCATTCTCAACGCAGAATGGCATCAGAGTGTGGGATGTGGAGACTCAGCCGCTGTTGTCCTCAAATCTACATAATATTGAAGTAAGTGATATAGTGACTCTTAAACAAAAAATGTAGATTAAAATATAAAATTTAGCTGCTACGATTCAGGTATAGTGTGCATCACTATCACTAAATTGTATAAAACAAAGTCGCTTTCTCTGTCCCTATGTCCCTTTGTCCCTATGAATGCTTAAATTTTTAGAACTACGCAATGGATTCCGATACGGTTTTTTTTAAAGATAGAGTGATTCAAGAGGAAGCTTTATATGTATAATACATGCATGATATAGTAGAAAAACAATGTGCACCCGTGCGAAGCGCGGGCGGGTCGCTAGTGTCTTATAAATAATAATATTGTCTAAAAAATTTTTGAGAGGTGTCTTAGCCTGAAGTAGGTAGTTTGAGTTACAAACTTAACAAAACAGTGTATAGTCTTTAGTGAAAAGTCTTTTTGGAAATAACATGTTTAATAATTAAAAACAAAACATTATCAACCACACAAGCTAACATTTGCATGACATCACAATTGAAATAAAACTGAAACAGCTTTATGGCTTTGATCCATATGCCTAGTAGATATCCTCTCAAATCTCTTGCTGGGCTAAAGAATACCTACTACTCATATGATATATACATACTACTACATACTAGATACGACAACAGGAGGATCTCGCGTAGTTGGCTTAAATGGGCAAAACATGCTGGCTCCTCCTAGCAATTTAGTCAATGGTGCACCTGTCATTTGTGATAGGGGCAGGTCAGAGAACAGTCAGTCACATGTGATTATTCTACTGCACCAAAATATAAATAGATTGTTAGGTAAACTATTGGAAATTGAATTGTTCTTAGAATCAAGTCACTATGATATCTTGTGTTTCTCAGAAACGTTTCTTAAAAATGATAAGATGTCATTTTCACTAAAAAATTTTAGATTAGTAAGTGTTTTCAATCGTAAGTCAGCTGAAGGTGGTGGAACAGTCATCTTTATGAGAAACAATATGAAAGGTAAGGAACGCAAAGACATTGTTAGTCTTTCTAAAGATAGGATTTGCGAGCTCTCATGCGTGGAAACGGACAAGCATCTTATCCTATGCGTATACAGTCCACCGTATGCACCATTTTTTCCATTCCTAGATGTCCTCGAAGAAGCTCTTAGGCGGATCTCTCGTAGTAATAAATCTATCATTATGTGTGGTGATTTCAATATCGACACGCTGGTCGAAACCTCGCACTCATCTACATTTTTAGTACTATGCAAATCGTATAATTTATTGCATCTCTATAATGAACCTACAAGGGTGACAGAAACCACTGCAACTTGTCTAGATAATATATTTCTTGACTGTGACTATCAACACAAAGAGTTAATAGATCGCCTTCCATCAGATCACAGAGGCCAGAGTGTAACTATTTATGGTAAGAAACCTGAGGTTGAGAATGTCATTACTGATAGACCTATAACGAAGTCTCGCATTGAACTTTTTAAAAGAAACATTGATGAAATAATAACCAACCTAAACACTGACGAGTTTTTAGATCCGGATATTAGCTACAAAAATTTCTTCAACAGCCTCTGCATTCAGCACAACTCGATATTTCAGCAAAAGAAAATAAATTTAAATAGGAAAACTACTTTTGGTGACTGGGCCACACCAGGTATATTCAAAAGTCGAAATAAAATGTATTCTTTATACGAAAAAAAGAACTATAATGGAAACAATAAAGTATTTTTGAACTACATTAAACAGTACTCAAAGGTTTTTAAGAAAGTATGTCAAGCAGCAAAGTCTATTTACATACGAAATAAAATTGTTAACTCGAAGAATAAAATTCAAACTGCCTGGAATATAATTAATACTGAATCGGGTAAATACAAAAATAACACTAAACCTAAGATGCTCATAATTAAAGATAAAGTTATTACGGATTCATTAGAAGTGGCAAATGCCTTTGAACGATTTTTCAGTGAGACAGCATTAGAGACGACAAAATCACTTAGTGCCACGCCAGATAAAGCTATTTTACTCCTTAACCAAAATATAGACCCTAAGCCGCCTACACTTTCTTTTTGCCATATATCTGACATTTCAATTATAAAAACTTTTAAAACACTGAAAATTAAAAAATCTGAAGATCTATGGGGTATCTCTCTTAATGTGTTAAAGTTTGCTATAATTGAAATAGCCCCATATTTAGCTGCACTGTTTAACCTGTGTGTTGACAAAGGTATATTTCCTGAGCAAATGAAGTCAAGCAAAGTAGTACCGCTATATAAAACGGGGAGTATGGTGGACCCATCTAATTTTAGGCCAGTTTCTGTGCTTCCGGGCCTAAGCAAAATATTTGAGAAAATCTTGCTAAATCAACTCACTAAACATTTTAATAATCATGATCTATTACATAGCCACCAATTCGGATTCACAAAGGGAAAATCTACGATTGATGCAGGTTCTAAATTAATTAAATTTATAATTGAAGCATGGGAAGAAAGATGTGATGTCATTGGAGTCTTCTGCGATTTGACTAAGGCCTTCGACTGCGTATGCCATAGAACACTTGTTGGTAAACTTAAACAGTATGGTTTATCGGATATATCCTTGCGACTGATTTCATCATACCTTGCAAACAGACAAATGAGAGTGGAAATAAACGGAGTCAAATCGAATGGCTCAATTACTAAGACAGGTGTACCCCAGGGTTCTATTTTGGGACCCTTTTTGTTCCTCATTTATACAAATGATTTGCCTTATATGATAAAAAAGCAAACCGGAACTGAAATAGTCATGTTTGCTGACGATACATCAATACTATTCAAAGTTAGACGAAATCAAACTGATCTCCAAAACATTAACAAAACCTTAGAATCCCTTGATAAATGGTTTGAAACTAATAACCTCCTACTCAATCCTAATAAAACAAAATACCTAAAGTTTTCACCGCCTAATGTAACACATATTTGTCCCATTGTAAAAATTGGTGATGTAATCCTAGAACCCATTCATTCTACAACGTTTTTGGGTATTACTGTAGATTCAAAGCTACAGTGGGACCCACACATCAAGGTCTTAAGTGCCAAACTGAGCTCTGCTGTTCACGCGGTAAGACAAATTAGAAAGCTAACGGATGTATCTAATGCTAGGCTGGTTTACTATGGATACTTCCACAGTCTCATGTCCTATGGAATTCTATTATGGGGTGCCGCAGCAGGGATCCAATCTATTTTTGTACTACAGAAAAGGGCAGTTAGGGCAATCTACAATTTAAGCTCAAGAGCCTCTCTCAGAAGCGTTTTTCATGAGGTCAATATAATAACCTTGCCTTCGTTATACATATACGAGTGTATAATGTACACGCGTAAATTCATACAAACCTTCGAAAAGAAATGCGATTCACACAAAATTAACACAAGAAACAAAAATAAACTCTTATTTCCAAAATGTAGACTCCAAAAATGTAATAAGTCATTTCTCAGAAATTGCATACGATTCTACAATAAAATTCCAAATGAGATTTTAGAACTAAGTGAGAGAAAATTCAAAAAATGTATCAAGGCTAGCTTAACGAGAGGTGCATACTATAAGTGCAGTGACTACACTAGCGATAAGGATGCTTGGAAAATGTCTGTGTCTGCGCTAGTAAAGCAACGGCTTAGGAACCACCACCAACTTGATTTAGAAAAGTAATATGTAGTAGGTAGCATGCTCGACAAGGCCTCTTTACAGCCGCTAATTCATTTATAATTAATTTATTTCTTTTTTGTTTTACACTTTTAATTGTTTTTTATAAGTAGGTACTTCTATTGTAATTTTTATAATGATATTATTTATGACAAGGCCTATGTACAGCCGCTAAAGTATAGTGTTAACAAAACCAAGAGTCCCCTGTGTTCCAAATGGTGAATAAATGATATGACTATGACTATGACTATGACTATACTACACACTACTGCATATGATAGATACATACTACATAGACGACCTCTGTGGCGCAGCGGGCGAGAGCCTGCCTGCGACGCAAGAGGTTGCGGGTTCGATTCCCGCCTTGGAACAAATTTGTGTACAATCTGCAGAAATTTGTTCCGATGGTCTGGGTGTTTTCTATGTATAATAAAAAATATCTATCTATGTAAGTATATAATGTATTAAATATATCAGTTATCTAGTACCCATAACACAAGCTTTGAATAGCTTACTTTGGGGCTAGATAGTGCTGTGTGGATTGTCAAAAAAAAAAAAAAATACTACCAAAAATAATCAAAAATAACTCTTGCTCTTGCTACACCCCTTAAAGGGCAGCATACGGTGCGCAGCTATATCGCTCGCTCCATTAAACATTTTTGAAGATCTAAAATCATGGAATGTAGTTAAAATCAAATAAAAAAAAGAAAAATAAATACATTTTGATTTTGATTTCTGAAAATGTAAAATTGCAATTGGTGAAGTTGTTGTCAATGTTATGAAAAAGATTTTTCAATAGAATTTTATGCGGAGAGCGAGCAAGCGGCGCGGCAGAGCGGAAAAGTGTCCTCGCTCCTCAATCTCTCACAGATCACATCTCTGCTACACAAAGCTCACTTCTCGTCTCTGCTTGGTGGAAATAACCTGCCAGCTTTGCAGCACTTCTACTCTCCTCTGCTTTGGTGGAAACTGGACCTGCGGCGTCGCTAAAGTCTGGCTATCGAGATGGCTTTCAGTTTGACATTTGATTTCCATCCATCATTCAAATTCCTTGCATCCATCCTATACAATTACTATGGGAAACAAATGTCAAAATGAAAGCCATCTCAATAGCCAGACATTGGTGTCGATTCTGTTGCACTATCCTAAACTAACTTAATCTGACAGCTCTAAAATTATAGCCATCCTTGTCATTTCGGTCTTTTAGAAAGGGACGGCAATATTTTTAGTGCTGTCAAATTAGTTTCAATTAGGAAAACTAACAACAGAATTGACACCACGGAATAGAGAAAACCCTGTGATTGACACCATTACACATGCGTATATTCGGGCCGCGGAAACCTGTTTTTCCCGCGCGCTTCCGATACACATTTTTCTTATTCTATTTTTGAATTTTCAAAACTTGTTTTAACAAAACTTTTCTGATGCTAGCTGACATCGAGCGGTAAATGGGTGCGGCTCGTGCCATCACTGCGAGGAACTCTGTACAGCCTGAGTGGGGAGACCATAGAGCCTCTGCCGTTTGATGCTGAACAACTCCTGTCTGCCTCCTACAAGTATAGCGATGATTTAGTTATAGCTGGTAAGCGAGCATATGCCTTATTCTTTTCTAGCTAAATAGAATATGAAAAAATAGTTGATTGCACACAACTTATATAACAGAAATTAAAAACATACTTAAAACTACTGAGTACAATGGGCGGTCTTATTGCTAACCAGCGATCTCTAACAGACACCAGACAACCTTTGGATAAAGTGGACTAGCTGCGTCCCGCGGTTTCACCCGCGTAGTTATAAATCCCGGTATTCCCATGGGATAAAAAGTATGTGCCTATTCTACTATCCTACTATATTATAAATGCGAAAGTTTTTAAGTATGGATGGATATCCAGCCATCCATCCATTCCACGGCTGAACGGATCTTGGTGAAAATTGGTACAGATATATATTATAGTTTGGAATAACACATAGGCTACTTTTTATTTCGTGGGAATACCGGGATTTAAAACTACGCGGGTGAAACCGCGAGACGCTACTATTAGGTATGTACTATTCCTCGGAGGCGTCCGTTTTTCGGGTGCTTTGTCATACTGTGCAGCGGTCTGGCAACTCTGGCCACTTTTGAAACTCTTTGTACGCTCAGTCCGCTCATTCACAGTGGAAGCACTTCTATGAAGATTGACCGTACGGAGCCCAGTCCACTCGCAGTGGAAGGAGGCGCAGCGCAAAAAAGCAGAGACGCGGCGAAGATACTGAGAATAATACAATTTGAATTAAACCTTAACTACTACGATAAGCGGTTGAAAATGTCATGCCAACGATACTCCGAGCCGCCGCGCGCTGTCTCGTATATCAGTGGTATAGCATTTTCAAGCGCATGTCATAGAAGTTAAGGTTTAATTTAAATTGTTTTATTCTTAGGGCCTTACTACAAAATAATAGGCAAACGTTAAACACTGTCTAAACTTTTGACATCTCTTGCCATTGCATAATGGCAAACAGAGACAGCGCTAATTTTAGACACTGTTTAAAGTTAGACACCGTTTTGTAGTAAGGCCCTTAGTGTCTTCGTCGCGCCTCCGCTGGTTTGCGCTGGCCCTTGGAGTTTCCACCATACACCGTTTTTATGAAATGGCTGTTTGTTCATTATGTCATTGGTATATCTTTCGTTTATTTTTTTTAACACCTATCGTTTCTTATCAGTGTACACATAATATAATTACGATAAAAAGATAATCTTATAAGCGATTCGTTTGTCATGAATAATACCTAACCTAACTTAAGATTGCATCTAAAAAAAGTGGCTGACATCATCTGCCTGAAGACGTCAGCTATTTCCAAAAATAAATAATGCTGGACAATCCACACAGCACCATCTAGCCCACAAGAAAGCTACTCAAAGCTTGTGTTATGGATACTAGATAACTGATTATATTTAATACATTATTACATAGATAGATATTTTTTATTATTAATAGAAAACACCCAGACCAACGGGACAAATTTGTTCCGAGGTGGGAATCGAACCCGCAACCTCTTGCGTCGCAGGCGGACTCTCGCCCGCTGCCACGCTCCACTAGGTCAGTGGTGGCATCGGTTAAGTAAAGGTTCACAATTCGATTCCTTGACATAGTATAAAACAAAGTCGCTTTCTCTGTCCCTGTATCCCTATGTCCCTATGTGTGCTTAAATCTTTAAAACTACGCAACGGATTTTGATGCGGTTTTTTTTAATAGATAGAGTGATTCAAGAGGAAAGTTTATATGTATAATACGAGTATGCATGATATAGTAGAAAAACAATGTGCACCCGTGCGAAGCGGGGGCGCGCGGGCGGATCGCTAGTCCTAACTAAACTAACCTAATCTGACAGCTCTAAAATTATAGCCGTGCTCGTTGTTTCGGTTTTTTAGAAAGGGATGGCAGTATTTTTAGTGCTGTCAAATTAGGTTACGCTAGGAAAATTAAACAACAGAATTGGCAACAATGACTAATACAATGAAAGCTAAGTTTGTACTCGTGTTTGTGATAAGGTGTTACGGCATTCAAATTATCTCGCGGCCGTAACCAGACGCAATGATATCGCGTCATAACACAACAAACCAATCAGATACGTACAACTAAGTTGTTCTGAGTATCGCCATCTCTCGCACGTAGGTGTGGAAGCAAGTAAATAGAAAGTTCAAAAACAAACGCAGAATAAATAATACACTAATGTTTTTAGAGCACCGGTGGTCTAGTGGGATTGACCCCGCCTTCCGATCGTAAGGTCGCAGGTTCGAATCCGGTCGTGCACCAATGGATTTTTCTATCGAATGTATGTTCTTGAACGGTGAAGGAAAACATCGTAAGGAATCCAGTTAGTATTCTAACAGCGGCGATGGGCTTGCAACCTGTCACGTATATGGAATAACTACTGCAAAATTTGGGTATGTGCCAAATGTAATGTTTGGACGTCTCTGACTACCCTCCTTAGACATCCTCAAAGAATCCTGAGTTAGGTATACTGACTGATCGAGATTTTGTAATCCTATTACTATTATAAACGCGAAAGTTTGTAAGTACGGATGGTTGGATGTTACTCTCTCACGCCGGAACGGCTGAACGGATCTGGATGAAACTTGGCAGAGAGATAGATTATAGTCTGGAATAGCACATAGGCTACTTTTATCCCGTGGGTTTAAATCTGCGCGGGTGAAACCGCGGGGCGCAACTAGTATAATATAATACCTCGGTTAGTTGGCCCTACTTTGCCTTGGTATGCCTAAAGATCATGATTTTGTTC
Organism: Plemyria rubiginata; assembly: GCA_963576535.1. NCBI lineage: Eukaryota > Metazoa > Arthropoda > Insecta > Lepidoptera > Geometridae > Plemyria > Plemyria rubiginata. The sequence continues at coordinate 8,436,997 of OY754926.1, forward strand.
CCCAGGTGCCAGAGAGTCCGTCTGGTACGGCATAGACGCGAGCACAGGTGGAGTGCTGTACGAGTGTGGATCCAGTGGCTGCAGCAGCGAGCAAGCTGCCAGCGCTAAGGATATCCTGGTTCTGCGGAGGCATTCCAACACTGTGCGAGCGCTCGACCCGCGTGTGGGGAACGAGAAGTTAGTGGACTGTTATCCTATCCTACTAATATTATAATTGCGAAAGTTTGTAAGTATGGATGGATGGATGGTTGTTTGTTACTCTATAACTCCAGAAGGACTGAACGGATCTTGGTGATAACTGGCACAGAGATATATTATAGTCTGGAATAACACATAGGCTACTTTTTATCCCGTGGGAATACCGGGATTTAAAAATACGAGGGTGAAACCGCAGGGCGCTACTAGTATTTTGTATAAAGCATCATTCAAAAAAACGGTAGGAACCAATGCATTTCCCTTTATAGAATAGTTTTTTTTCTACCCGGTTTCCGGTAATTTTTCGGGGTAATATTATTATCCGAATAAGTTTTGATTAATTCACCTGAATAATCGGACTCTGTAAAATCGGAATTCGAAATAATCTTTGTGATTTTCTTAGTACTTAAAAAAAACCCTAGAAAAAAACTACATCTTGGTATGTATGGTAGTAGACCATTATTTTAACACAGTTTTAGAAATAGAATACAATTTAAGATTATGTGACGACAACACAGAAGAACAGAAAAAAAAGCATACAGACAAGAAAGAACAGAAAAAAAGGCAGTAGGTAAAGAATACCTACACAGTAGGTAGATTTACAAACACTTAAAAAATAAAGATTCCTTTTTCTTCCCATCTCTCTAGCCTAATCAATATTACCTACGAGCAAGAGAGAGAGAGAGAAGTTCAAGTTATCCAATAGAGAATGATATTACAGATGGAACTTCAGCGTAGCGGAGCACCAGTTAGCCCTAAGCAGGGGGGAATGTGTGGGGGGCGCTGCCTCTGGTCCTTCGCCCCCGTACCAAGTGGCGGTGGCGATCCATGACGGAACACTGGCGCTGAAGACCCCTGGAGGTAGCCAGACTATATGGCAGCAACAAGTAAGCATCATCATCTTCCTGCCCTTATCCCACGCTAAGTGGGGTCGGTTAACAGGTTTTCTTCTACCACTCTCCTCTATCATTCGTCATCTCGTGTTCCCTTCTTTCTTACTCATGTCATCCTTCACACAATCCATCCATCTTTTCTTTGGGTTTCCTCTATTTTTATATCCAACTAGATTCATACCTCACACTCTTTTCAAGATACAGGTAGTCCCGAAAAATAGTCTCAAGTGAAAGTCCAGAGATAGAACACCCCTTGGGGTACCCAAATTTTATTGTTTGCAAATTTTTTATTAATTGTTTAAGTTTAATAAAAACGGAACAAAAATTTTGAAAAAACGGAAAAAAACATAATTCGAAAACTAAAAAATCGTAATATACATGGGGGTGATTCGGGTACCCCAGGGGGTGTTCTATCTCTGGACTTTCGCTTGACACTGTTTTTTAGGACAGCCTGTATAAACATGTTTTATGACATTCCAGTTAGAAGCGCCCCTGGCTGCCATGTGGCGGCTCTCGAGCGGCGCCCTGCAGAGTATCGATGTTCTGTGGGAAGCCACGCAGACCATCGCTCCGACCACCCTCAGGGAACAACCCTCGCTGTACATCGGAGTGCACGATACACAGGTAACATACACTTTCAAGGCGATACCACATTTCCTGCTCAAAAGTACCCACGCAAACTACTAGAGGAAGATGGGGGAATGCCGTCCACCTGAGAGAAAAATTCTCAATAACTTTTTTCATTCGTCTTATACGAGTATAAATGATACAATTTTGAGGTTTGGTTTGAGTTTAGAGAGGCTGGCTTGCTAAAGCATCACAACTGAGCTGCTGCATGCTCGCTGTGTTTCAAGGCACCGTATTTAACAAGTTATTGGGGTGAGCGCCATTACCCCTGCTTCCCCTAAGCGAACTTTTTAGTAAAATATTTATTTACGCTTTGGATAATCACTGATTTGGAACAGTTGAGCTATCTATAGATCGTTTTCAACAGTCTGCAGATAGTTCAACTGTTTCATATGTATTTTGTATATTTTTTAAATACTTGTTTGTTTCAGTTTTTTTTGTATGTACCTATTAAATAAATAAATAATAAATATTGGTGGACATTTCACACAGCACTATCTCGCCCCAAACTAAGCCAAAGCTTGTGATATGGGAACCACATAGGTGATCTACAACTTTTTTTTAAATACATGCTTATGATAATAAATAACACCCAGACAGAGAACAAACATCACACAAATGTCTGTTCTCGGTGGGGATCGAGCCCACGACCTACAGCGCAGAAGGCAGAACTACTACCAACACATTGACAGCCTTCAAAGCTCAGTTGGTATCTAAATATATATAACTCAAAGGTGACTGACTGACTGACATAGTGATCTATCAACGCACAGCCCGAACCACTGGACGGATCGTGCTGAAATTTGGCATGCAGGTAGATGTTATGACGTAGGCATCCGCTAAGAAAGGATTTTGATAAATTCTACCCCCAAGGGGATAAAATGGGGGATGAAAGTTTGTATGAAACTTTGAATTCCTTGGCGCGAGCAAAGCCGCGGGTTCAGCTAGTTATTATACAAACATACAAATTATTGTATGTTAACTGTGTAGGTGTTCACGCTTGTGACAATACCTCACGCAAATAAAGCAAATTTACACAAAAAAAAAATACTGGGCTGATGATAATAATACCATAATACCATGATGATAATATACCTAATTTCAACGAATCAATTTAAATCCTACGAATATTATAAATGCGAAAGTTTGTAAGTATGGATGGATGGATGGATGTTTGTTACTCTATAACTCCAGAACGTCTGAACGGATCTTAGTGAAAATTGGTACAGATATATTTATAGTCTGGAATAACACATAGGCTACTTTTTATCCCGTGGGAATACCGGGATTTATAACTACGCGGGTGAAACCGCAGGGCTGTACTACTTTTTTATAATTTCAACAATTCAAATGCAATTATAAATCATTTCAACACTGTGACGTAGATATCAGCGAAAGCTGCTCATCTATGAATAAAATAAATAAATAATAAGGTTTTGTTAACAGCTGTACGTCCAAGAGAGTCCGCTTTACACGCCGAAGCTGGAGACAGCGGTCGCTGCTGCCCCGTCGCCGTGGAAGCTGGTGCCGGCGCGCCCGCAAATAGGGCCGGAGACAGCGCTGCAACTTGTGGAAGACCAGAACGCGCTAACAAACGTCGTTGTAAACGGGCCCAAGGGAATGGTCGGTAAGTTATTTCTGATTTTTATTAATTTTATAGTCTTTACTGCACTTAGGGCAATCACAAAGATTTTATAATTCCCAAAAGTTATTCTCCGAGCGGGATTTGAACCCGCGACCTTCCCTTTGATACGAGGCTACGCTGCCAACTGCGCCATCGGGAGTCCAAACTCAGTCGACGAATAACTGAGGGAATGCTACCACGTTACGGTAGTTGGTAGCGTAGCCCCGTATCAAGGGGAAGGTCGCGGGTCAAATCCCGCTCGTAGAATAACTTTTTGGACCATTATAAAATCCTTATTATTTCGAGTTTTGCATTACAATTAGCTATTATCTTCATAATTTAAGAGCTTAGCTCTGAAAGCTTCAGGACTTGATCCCCACGCACGGTAGATATTCCCTCAGATAACTTACCGTGGTTCCATCTACTGTTTCAATTCGACTTTTACCTTACCTACCTACTGCTACTACCTACTTTTACCAACTGCACTGTGATACCACTTGTTACAAGCTCAATTTGCAGGTGACTACGGCTTCTTCCTCTACCTCCAAGAGACCTGCGACCAATCCGTGCAGGTCTCTGAAGACGCCATCGACTCCGAGACCCTGAACTCTAGCGAGGAGGACCCTGGGCATCACCACATCCACGTCCACGTCTACAGCCTCTGGTTCTGGTGGAAGGAAGTACTCGTGATTGCTGTTAGTAGCGCTCTGCTTATGAACCTTATGATATGGCCGAGGTATGTTATTGAGGGAACTTGGTACAAATACAAAATATTTAATTCGTTAACCTTATTAATTAAATACATTTGATGTGTTTGAGACCCTCTTTTAAGTATGGGAATACCTGTGATAGAGGGTCTCGCTCGCTCTTCCATAATGGGTTGTTTCATAACTCATTTATATTGAGTATTCCAAAAAAACAAGAAAAATAATTAGTAATCTAATTAGAAAAAAGTATATAAAACTAATTTTTTTCAAGATCAGGGTTTATAAAGTAAGTAATTTAGTAATAAATGTTTTAAATAGTTTAAGTTAATAATATTCATGTACAGTGCGCGTCAACTAAAAAGAACGCTGACAAACAAAGGGAATAATAATAATAATAAATAATGCTGGACAATCCACACAGCATCATCTAGCCCCAAAGTAAGCTACTAAAGCTTGTGTTATGGGTACTAGATAACTGATATATTTAATACATTATATACTTACATAGATAGATATTTTTTATTATACATAGAGAACACCCGGACCATCGGAACAAATTTCTGCAGATCGTACACAAATTTGTTCCAAGGCGGGAATCGAACCCGCAACCTCTTGCGTCGCAGGCAGGCTCTCGCCTGCTGCGCCACAGAGGTCGTCAATGTGTTTGCGCATACAAAATACTCGCGCCATTGCATTCCTCCCCATCCTTCCGGCGTTCTTTTTGCGTGACGCGCACTATACTTGGTGAGCGGACTGGTTTCCGCAAGTAGAATAACGATCCCACTAGCTGATGGAACAAGCAGAGGGCCCACTTGATGTTAAGTGGTAATCATCACCTATAACAAAGCATTGCCTCGTAAGTCACGCACGATAGGAACGTGCCCTACGATGCACTGCCCTGCGTCCATCAACTTGAGGCATATCAAATGAGTTTTGCTGGTGTTGCCAGAGTACACCATATTATGAGTACTCACAACTATAATATGAATACATTATACAACATGTAACTTAATATCCCTATAAGGCCAAAATTAAGTACTGTAAATAGGGCTGCCTTATTGTGTGTTTAGTTTCATATCGGAAAAAAGTTTAAAACGGCATTTCAAGAATGAAAACCTTCGAAATTTCAAGTCTTATAACAAATGGCCTGCAGAATACCCTGTTTCCTTTTTATAGGGGTTATGTTACACATTCCATAATTAATACCCCTATAAGACCAAAGACCAAGACCAGGAAATAGGGCTGGCTTCATGGAGTGTTTAGACTATCGGAAGAAAGCTTACAAGGAATTCAAGGTATGAAAACCTTCGAAATTTAAAGTTTAAGATCTTGAGTTGTTCGCTATGGCCTGTAGAATACCCTGCTTCCTAGTTATTTTACGTTCCTTACATAATATCCAAAAGTTCTTTTCAGGTTCTTCTCTACAAAGCTGCCCCCCTCCTCCCCCCTGCCTTTAAGCCAAGAGTACATAGTGGTGGAGCGACACTACGAGCGGCCGACACCTCTCCCTCCCGCGACGGAATACGTGTGTCGCTACGAGAGCGACTTCACCCCCCTGCGCTGTCTCGGCAAGGGTGGCTTCGGGGTAGTGTTCGAAGCACGGAACAATATAGACCATTGCTCGTATGCTGTCAAAAGAATAACATTGCCGAAGAAGTAAGTTATTTATATCACATATTGGCTACAAAGCTGCCCCCTCAACCCCCTTCCCCTTAGCCCTATTCCCCCAAAGCCCCATCCCCCAAAGCCCCCTCCCACCTAAATGTGGTTATGATGATGAAGTTTGCTTTAATATTAACTAGCTGGTACCCGCGACTTCGTCTGCGTACTTTTAATCTCTTCATCTCTTTTTTTCGCAATAAAAGGTAGCCTATGTTCTTTCTCAGGGTCTAAAGATTATCTGTGCCAAATTTCATCAAAATCAGTTGAGAGGTTTAAGCGGGAAAGCGTAACAGACAGACAGACAGACAGACAGACAGACAGACAGAGTTACTTTCGCATTTATAATATTAGTTGGGATTGTCTATACAATCCCAACTAATATTAGATCAACAAGCAGATCAATAGAGTTATCAATTCCTATATATTCCAATATTTCTTACAGAATAATTCAACATAGACATTTATTTGCTAAAAAAAACAATACACAACAATACAAAACATATAAATACAAGAAATAAAAGAAATGAAATTGATAAATAGATACCTAATACGGTAACAGTAATGAAACTTTTCCTGCTAGCATGTACATACGTTATCTCTGTATGATAGTGTATTTGTTAAATTATGCTTGACAAGCCGAAATTTATTAGACATAGCAATATATTGTTAATGTGTTTAATCTTTGGCAATAAATGATTATGATTGTCTGATCCTGAGTGTGTGTGTGTATTAAGTGTTGCATAAGTAAATGTTTGTATGTTGTGTGTATAGAGAGAGCAAACGCGAGCGTGTGCTACGCGAAGTGCGTGCCCTCGCGAAGCTAGAGCACGAGCACATCGTGCGCTACTTCAACGCGTGGGTCGAGCAGCCGCCGCCAGCCTGGCAAATGCAGCGCGACGCCAACTGGATGAGGTAACGTATACAACACCTTGTGCGTTATTCACTATGACATAGACATTTATTTATTTGCTACAAAGAACACACAACATATACAATTAGGCTTGGAATTAATAGAAACAGGTGTCATTCATAATATCACTATGACCAATCCAATCGCGGTTGCGTTTAGATCAAGTTGTGACGTCACGCCGTTAGGGCAATGTATCTCCTATGTCATAAAGAACAATGCCTAAGATTACGTTGTGACTTCACACGGTTTGGGACAAGGAATCTCCTATGTCATAGAGAATAATGCCCCTGTATGCCCCAAACCTACCCCATACTTATTTTAAGAGTAGTATCTCGACCTCACACTTAGTGTTCGAACAAAGCCGTGAAAGCCAGCTTTGTATTCTACGGGTTGTACTACAAAACGGTGTCTAACTTGAAACAATGTCTAAAATTAGCGCTGTCTCTGTTTGCCATTACGCAATGGCAAGAGATGTCAAAAGTTTAGGCATGTTTAACGTTTGCCTTTTTTTTTGTGCCCTACAAATTTATTAACCTAATCATGTTTTTCTTTCGCCAGGGACCTAGACGTGTCATTGGTAATGTCAGACGAGTACACCGCTACGTCGCCGGCGCTCCCACTTCCACCAGCGGATAAGCAGAGCGTTATGCTAAACCTCAATACGCCGCTAGACAACTGTATCGATGCACTGGACTTTGAGAAGAGGTTACAAGCACCTTCTAAACGACTGAGGTAGTTTAACACCTCGTCTGGTTGACTTCGGAAAAAGTGTATGGCTCATCCGGAGAAGTACTACCACCACGCCGTTTTCTGCCGCCAAGCAGCAACGCTGTGTTTCGGTTTGGAGAGTGTGGTCGCCGGTGTAATTAGAGGCATATGAGGCTTAACATCTGTGTATCTCAAGTTGATGAACGCAGGGCAGTGCATCGTAGGGCACGTTCCTATCGTGCGCGACCTACGAGGCAATACTTTGTTATAGGTGATGGTTACCACTTAACATCAAGTGGGCCTTGTTCCATCAGCTGGTTGTATAAAAAAAAACTTCCTATAGCCTGTTGCATTCTCTTCATCAAAATTTTCGGTTAATGGTACCTGAATTCCATCAATCCTACTTACTACTATTGTAACGCGAAAGTTTGTAAGTATGGATGGATGGATGGATGTTTGTTACTCTTTCACGCCGGAACGCCTGAATGGATCTGGATGAAACTTGGCAGAGAGATAGATTATAGTCTGGAATAGCACATAGGCTACTTTTTATCCCGTGAGAATACCGGGATTTAGCTCTGCGCGGGTGAAACCGCGGGGCGCAGCTAGTAAGTAATAAAACCTTTTCTCAGATCCGTAAGCTGCAGCGACTCATTCAGCATAGTCTTCGACGACGGAAGCCCCAAATTGACGTCACCGAAAGAGCAAACGTCGCGAGGCGTTCAAAGCAGTGACGTCACCACTCCAAATACATTGTCCAAGCATATACCTACCGACGACGATTCTTATGTGGTGTTCGAAAACTCCGAAGGCCATATGACCTCAGGTCATAACTCAGGTAGAGATCATCCACTTTTAAAATGCACGCCCCTCTACCTGCTTTCACCCACACAAGCAAATAAGGTGTATAGACGCAATACATGACACCTGATAATTTTATTCGTCATTCGTTTTCCCGCCGAACGTGAAATTGACACTTTCATGTCCGGCGGGAAACTGAATGACAAATGAAATTGCTTGGTGGCATGTATTGCATCTATGCATCTCTTTGCTTGTGAGGGTGAAGGCAGGCAGAGGGGCGTTCATTTTTAGAGTGGATGATCTCTACCTATTGAAATTGTAATAGAGGGCATATTAGGTCAGTGACCCAGCACTGCTCAAGAGAGCTTGAAGAGCACCGGTGGTCTAGTGGGAGTGACCTCGCCTTCCGATCGTAAGGTCGTCGTTCGAATCCGGTCGTGCACCGATGGATTTTTCTGCGCGATGTTTTTGTGCGCAATGCCAGTGCTCTTAAATGGTGAAGGAAAACAGGAGGAAACTGGCATGCCATAGAACCTAAAATGTCCTTGAGGCGCGCTTTAAATCCTTTCACAACACAGTTTCACAAGGAACTAGTGACACGATAAGAAAGAGAGAACACTGCTCAGATGAACTCTGGGCGTGTGTAGCTCTTAAGGGGCAGCATACGGCGCGTTGCTATCTCTCTCGTACAATTGTAAATTTTTAAGATATAAAATCGATAAATGTAGTTATGTAAAACCGCAATGCCATTAAAATAAATTTGTCATGCCATTGACAACAACCCGATTGCGATTTTCCATAACTATATTCGGTGGTTTTATATCTTCATAAATGTTCAATTGTGCGAGCGAGACACTAGAGATCAGTGGAACGAGATAAAATAATTGCTCATCAAATAATTCGAAGGAGGTATTTCGATCACCGTACCGGTACGGTATTTCTTTTAAAACAACAAATAAAGTTGGTAACCTTGATAAATATTTAAATAATAAAAAACTTCATAAACGGGTAAAAAAATATGAACGAACTTAATAAAGGAAAAACTCCTACAGTCCGACCAGAAAGAGTAGAAACAGGACTAATTTGAGATGCGGGTATTTCGCATAGGTGCGAGCAAGACCGCATGTGAGTGAGCGTCGAAAATGTATGGAAAGTGACGACCCTATTATTTTCTACTCTTTTCGGTCAAGCTGTATATCGTATGGTTAAATTGAAAATTTAAAAGTTAACATTTTTAGGTCACAATAACACATCAGGTCATAATGGCCACAGCCTAGGTCGTTCAGGTCAGGACCGCGTCTCCTCCGGTTATTCGGAGGCAAGGCAGAGCTCATTCGACAAGCGGCTGGAGAGAGTGAAGGAGTGCGATTATAAGACTGAATGTACCAGCTCTAAGAAGAAGAAGGTATGTTTTTTCTTGATTCCACGGTAGCATCTTTATGTAATTTAATATTTAATATTAATCCTACTAATTTTATAAATGCGAAAGTTTGTAAGTATGGATGGATGTTTGTTACTCTATAACTCCAGAACAATCCCGGTCTTCCCACGGAAAAAAGTAGCCTATGTGCTATTCCAGACTAATATATCTACTATATCTTTGTACTAATATACTAATATATCTTTGTGCCAAATTTCATCTAGATCTGTTCAACCGTTCTGGAGTTATTGAATAACAAACATCCATACATGCATCCAAACTCTCACATTTATGGTATTAGTGTGATAATGAAGTACAAATTAAATTAATTTCCAGAAGGGACACACCCGACACTGGTCGTTAGACATGGTCGTCAAAAGTGACTCAACAGTGCCGGACACGGGGTCTGTGCAAATGTACCTTTACATACAAATGCAGCTCTGTCGGAGGGATAGCCTACATGACTGGCTCAGAAACAACAGGACTGTTGAAGCGAGGGGAGCTATGGTATGCATCACTTAGCCTCTTATTCATATTGGTCGCTGCGCTTCATTAGCTTATCAGACCGATAAGTCTGTTGCCCCCTTCTTTGGCATGGAAGTGACATTGATAAAATGCCATTTTCCCTATAAAATGGCCTATATAAGAACGCTGGAAAACAGAGTAGGGGATGTGTTTGCACAAATACACGTCCCATCCCTCCTTCCGGCGTTCTTTTTGACGCGCACTGTACCTGTCATTTTCAAGCCAGCGAAAAGAGCAACAAACTAGTCGGTCTGATAAGCCAATGGAGCGCTCAGCGACCAATATGAATAACGGCCAATCTTTAAAATGAGACGTTCTCCCTGAACTGTGATCTTTATATTGTGTTGTTCTTGTTATATCATGCTGTACTCGTCTTTGTGTGTCGAAAGAAAAATCTCCACTTCTTAAATTTCATTATATTTGACGACCTCAGTGGCGCAGCGGGCGAGAGTCCGCCTGCGACGCAGAGGTTGCGGTTTCAATTCCCGCCTCGGAACAAATTTGTGTACGATCTGCAGAAATTTGTTCCGTTGGTCTGGGTGTTTATGTATAATAAAAAATATCTGTCGATGTTAGAATGTAATGTATTAAATATATCAGTTATCTAGTACCCATAACACAAGCTTTGAATTGCTTACTTTGGGGCTAGATGGTGCTGTGTGGATGGTCCAGCATTATTCATTTTCTTGCAGGCCAAAACCCTCTTCAGTCAGATAGTGTCTGCAGTGGAATACGTGCATCTAGCGGGCCTCATCCACCGCGATCTAAAGCCGAGCAACATCCTGTTCGCGCTCGACGGGAGAGTGAAGGTGGGAGACTTCGGCCTCGTCACCGCTATGGGAGACACCGCCCGCGACGGGGAGACAGCAGAGCCAGTGGACGCTCACCATCGACACACTTATAGAGTCGGTGAGTGGACATAGATCCGTTAGTCAATGTTGTGTATGATATGAAGGGATTCTAAGAGGCGTTCGAACACCTTACGCATAAATTAATGAATATAGGCGGACATTCATTGTTTTCCATTTTTGTGACACAAATTTTGCACGCCTTGATAAGGCAGAATGTAACGGGCCTTAATTTTATATAAACAGCTATTGTAACTACATTCCTGCGAATAAATGATTTATGATTATGATTATTCCAAAAAGCACTATCTAGCCGATCTATGGTTTGAGATATTTTGATTCTTGATTACATTATGAATTTTCGGATAAATAAATTTGTATTGTTACATATTATTATGTCCAGTTTTCTGTTTTTTTTATGTGCTTGGTTTTCCAACAAATAAATCAATACTATCTTCCATTTCAGGCACACATCTCTACATGTCTCCCGAGCAACAGCGAGGGCTGCCATACAGCTACAAAGTGGACATTTACTCCCTCGGTCTGATTCTATTCGAGTTGTTACAGCCGTTCGGCACAGAGTCCGAGCGAGTTTCCTGCCTCAACAATATACGGAACGATCTGTATCCGGCGCAGTTTCACCAGGACTATCCTTGTGAGGTAATATATTAAGTTAAGAATAAGAATAAGGTGTACTTTAAGATTAAGAATTACTTTATTGCACTAGGATACTCCTTTAAAGATAGATGTAAGTTGAAATAAATAAATAAAATAATATTAGTTACCATTTTTGTGAGTTTACGCAACCGAAGCGGAAGCTGATAAATAGAGGAAATTTAATACACACAATAACATTATACACATAACCAGAGGTCGGAATTAGGTAGAGTTTATGAATAACTACTTGCACTAATTTCATACAGCGAAAGAATAAAGTGGATATTCCTCGAATCCCGGGATGAATTTTAAAGAGTAGAAATCCCGTGATTTTGTAGAGCAGCACATGGCGCGCCGGTATCACGCTCGCACAATTGAATATTTTTGAAGATATAAAATCACTGAATGTAGTTATGTAAATCACACTCGGTTAAGTTGTTGTCAATGGCATTACAAATATGTAGCGAAAATAAAATTATTGGAAATGAAAAATGATTGGACGTACCTCTGACTACCCCCCTTAGACGTCCTCAAAGAATCTGGTGTTCGTACTTTGTAGAGATCTGAGGAGATATCTACTGTCTGGGTATCAAAGTCGTAAAGCTGTTTCAGTTTTTTATGTACTTTTAATGATATTTTCAGACAAAGGTGCTTAAAATGATGCTGAGCAAAGAGCCATCCCAGCGGCCCACAGCGAGCGGCGTCAAAGCGCGCGCGCCGCTTTACGAGCCGACAGAAGAGAAGTACCATTTCACACTGCCTGCTATGGCGGCGGCGTAATGCCAGTCACACCTGTTGCAAACTTGTATTTTCTTGACTATTATCGGGTGTCATAGAGAATACAATCTCGGGATTTTCGGGGTCAGAGAACAGCCGGGATCCCGGCACTCGGAATCCCGGGATTGTATTTCCGTAGGTGTGGGCCAAAGATGTCGCAGACTTGTTGTTTTTATGAGAAAATTTTTGCCAAACCTGTTGCAGACTTGTATTTTTCTTGGTAATGTATAAATTTTCTGATGATACATATATGGCGAGGGTAGAACCATACTGATCCATGTATCGTTTTCATCCTTTTGAGATAATTAAAGTAACGCGTCTGATCTTGTTTTAAAAATACAGGTGATCTGTTTTGGTTTATTTTTGGAAATTAAGGCTCCCTAACAGAATATGATGTTTTCTGACCTTGGATCAGTGCGGCATGAAAAAAATTAAAAAATCCGTGCCCATACTGCAAAAATCTCCATTATTGAAAAAATGATACTTGGATCAGTATGGTTCTACCCTCGCCATATCTAGGTCCTGATGTGAAGGTTTAACCGACTCCTACACACAAAAGACAAAGCGTTGCACTCATCGTATGGCGCATTGACGTGCCCTACGACGAGTGCATCGTAGGGCACGTTCCAGTCAGTGCCGTGGAACTGAGGCCACAATATTTATTAAAATTTTGAGCCTCTTGTGCCTGTAACTTCACCGGCAACTACACCCTTCAAACCGAAATGGCATGGTTGTCGCAAGTTGTTAGAAAAAAAAAAGTTAGAAAGAAAGAAAGCTTTTTTTCAAACCAGTTGTAATAATAAAAGATACGTTATCAGATGGCCAGCGGTATCTATCACAAGATCATAGAATATGCCATGTCAACATATAATGTCTTATAGAGCCTAGCCAAGTTGCATTCACTTCTAATTAACGCGAAGAAAACTGCTTATGTACTCTTCTCGTCTTGCTGAGCAATCCATTAGGTTATAAGACCGATAAGTCTGTTGCTGTCTCTTTTCGTTGGCATGAATAGACAGTTACAAGAATATAGAGCCGCTATAAAATGGCATGGAATATGACGGTCTTATGATCTAAAAGGTCTATAAGCATTCCATTAGCTAAAATGACTGATAAATGTGTTTCTCCTTATCATAAAAGTGACAATGATAAGTATACTTTGTGAAGCTGATATAAATTAGCGGGAATGTGGAAAGATGTATCACGAATGTAGAATGTGGCTTGACTACACATGCAACTTAGTTGATAATAGGTCCAGTTTGTGGTTCCACTGAACCAGGTACAGGATCAAATTAGTTAATGCTAATTTACGTCATGATTTGAAAATGCCTGACATGAGTAGTTATTGAGAAATTCATGACTGCGCGAGTCACAAAAGATAATTTATTTACAAAAGATAATAACAAAAGTTAGATTTGTTTTCCATTGGCGCACAATAAGTGACGAGTATATTTAAACTAGTCGCGCCCCGCGGTTTCTCCCGCGTAGTGATACATCCCGGTATTCCCACGAGACAAAAAGTAGCCTATGTGCTATTCCAGACTATAATCTATGTCTGTGTCAAATTTCATACAGATCCGTTCAGGCGTTATTGAGTACCTACTATATTTCACATTTAACATCTAACTTTTACATTTATAATGTTAGTTAGATTTAATTTATATGGTTTGATCCTGTGCCCCAGCATCCCTTATAAGATTTTAATTTAGTAATAAGGACAGAAAAACCCAGTGTTGATTGAATATGTTTATTTATTCGTAGGAAAATTGATTTTTAAAAGATTGCACTATGTCATCAAGAATGTTGCTAATGAGATAAATCGTTAATATTTAATTAAATTCAGAACGTGCAACTATTAACTTATTGCATTAAGGGCCCGGCGACAGCGGCTCGCAGTTTCGAGGTGCGATTGGCTATTATTTCATTTCGGGGAGGTTGTTTGAAAGAATAACTATCCAGTGACACGCATAACTACTGTTCGAATACAAATAATACAATAATATAAGGGAAATGTGCTTGAGTCAGAAATCATTTTGGTATAAGGTAAACGTAAGGCCAAACATGCTGTCCTCAAGTGTGTAAACACTATAAAAGTAATAAAAATGATCGTTCCGGGTGAAGTGCTATTATTAAAATAAATAGAAATATAAATGTAAAATAAATGTAGGTGTATGTAATAAAAATATGTTATTTTAAATAAGGATGTTTTGCTTATATTTAGTTAACTAATAATATTATTATACCTGCCTTATTTCTACAGTCGCGTATAGTTAAAAAAACTTATATTGTGGTAGTACCACGGCATGTCTGAAACCTTCCATGTGCGTGGTCCAACACGCACTTGGCGATTTTAATAGTATAAAGTTAGTAATAGGTCCATAATAACAAAAAAACAGTTTTAAACTATGTATCAACTTATTTAATTATTATCACAATATAAAAATATTACACAATACCTACCACATAGGTAAACAAACTCATTTTATAATACTTGCATTGTTAATACTATTTTATAGTTAGTTTTGCTTTATTTGTTATTACTAATAAAATTATTTAAAAATAAACCTTGTAAGTAATACCTAATCTATACAGAAATAACAGAGGTTATTTATTTCACTTACAAAATAAATGTGTCAATACAAATAATAGGTACATTATTTATATGAATAACAAATTTTATCTATTTCGATTCTGTCTTTACAACAAAAATACCCACCATCTTTTACATGCATTTATAATAATATTAGTAGAATAAATACAATAAATAGACTACACACATTGAAATAATTAAATAATTCATTGACTTTAAACAGTACAAACTGTGTTAATGGAGCTAACTAGTTCAGTAGTGCCTATTGCCCCAAACTGAGATTTCAGAGGTAACTTATCCAAAAACTGAATTATGAAATCATTATAACTGCAAAAATATATCTACTAGCGTCATTTCGACAGCAATGCTCGGAAAAACATACCAACATGTTTGAGCATAGATCTTTGTTCTCTGTCCGGGTGTTATTATGTCTATCTAGCCCCAAACTAAGCCAATGCTTGTCATGTGGAAACTAGATAGCTGATATAAATTTTGAAGAAATCTTCGCTCGTTACATTAACTATGTACTCCCGAGTAGGTGTTATGCATATTCTATCCAAAAAGTAACAAAATCTTTTTAAAAGCCTTCGATTTAATACGTCAAACCGTCAGCTGCGAAAGCTTTATATAAATATTGATGGACACAGCGCTATGTAGCTCCAAACTGAACCAACAGCGCACATAACAGAGAATGTATTTTATCTTAATTTTACAAATCACATACTTTACAAGCTAAACAATTGCTTTACATTGCGGTCAACATCGTTACACTTACAATTATGTAACCTAAATTATAATTGGTCAATTTAATCAACAATAATGTTGAAGAATACTTTAGCGTAGAGCTGAATCCTAAATATCACATAACATTTATAATATAACGTATTCACAAACAAGACTGAGCTAAGCTCACATATAATACAGCGTAGGTAGTAGTAGGCCATTACTTCAGAGCCTTTCCAGTGCATCAAAGGCGTCAAGCGCCGTCGTTCAAAAAGTGGGAAAACTGATTTAGAATCAAATAATATCGAATATAAAAATATTATTGTTAACTTTATACGCATTTTTGAAAACCGGTACACTTGAGAGGCAACATCAAATAAAAGATATTTACAAAAGAACAATGTTTGGATTCAAATGTTTAGTCCATGTTTGTTAAAAAGCTCGTCAATAAGTATAAAACAATCGTCAACTCTTACCGAAACTGTGGCTCGTAAAGTTATTCTGCATGAAATCTGGAGTTTTCCCTTCCCTAACCGTTCTCAACGCCTGCAACACCCGTGCCGTATCTAGCTCGCATTCCGACGCCTTTTCATTATCCAGACACAGTTCGGACATTCTACCGTTAAACTGCTCTATGACCTTCACTCTATAGTCTATGGTAGACGCGACTGGATTAGCCGTCAGCCACAGATACTCCAAACACGGCAGCTTGCAAATATGCTGCACTTCTTCCACGTCCTCAACTAAATTGCATCCTAAATCCAGGCTTTCTAACGAGTACAGCCTAGAGAAGCCTCGTAACGAAGACACTTTGTTTTGCGATAAGTTTATTTTGACTATGTTGCCTATTTTCTCGTGCCAGTTTTCGCATACTGAGAAGCTGTTCATGCCTAGATTTAGGACCCTTAGTTCATGGAGGCAGGATACGTCGCACAACTGTGTCAGGCGGTTTGAGGTGAGACTGAGGGTTTTGAGTCCGGGGACTAGTTTGATCGCCCAGTCTATTTTTTCTATGTTGTTGCTGACGAAGTTTACTTGAACGAGCTTTTTCCATTTCTGCAAAGAAATATTTTTCATTTATTTCACCAACAGAACAATATCTTTAACTGAAAAAAAAAATAAAAATAAAAAAAAAAAAAAAATAAAAAAAAAAAAATTGTTTAATTCAGACAACTACATAGTCCATATAGAAGTGAAACAAAATTATTACAACACCAACAACTATTACAACACAACAAAACATACAACTAAATACATGAAATAGTCATGCCATAGTGGAGTGAAGTTCCGAGGACGATCAATGGGAGAAATATATTCCTCCATTGATCGTTCTCAGCACAAGACACTTCCACAACGGTGACATCCAGCTGTCAGCAACAGTCCTCAGGATGCTGTTGGGACTGGCCCGCACTCTACTGATCAGCGACGCAGCTTTCTTGCGCATCAGGGCGTGAAAACCATCTGTGTGGAAGTGTGCAAACATCCCTGATGCACTGCAAAAGCGCGGCAGTCCCAACATCATCCGGAAGATGTTGTTGTATTGGATACGTAAATACTGAAACTGAAACAGCTTCACGACTTTGATCCCCAGGCACGGTAGATATCCCTTCAGATCTCCCAGTACCAAGTAGGTACTAATTCAAGATTCATTGAGGATGTCTATGGGGGGTAGTCAGAGGTACGTCCAAACATTACATTTGGCACATACCCACATACGCTATTTACAATATCATTACGCTATTTTAAATATCTGAATGCCTCCTTAGTCAAGCCTCAGCCCTCCAACATCAAAGAATCCTGAATTGGTACTTAGTTTAGTATCTACTGACAGATCTGTGAGGATATCTACCGTGCTTGAGGAATAGGTAGTCGTTTAAGTTTTTAAAAATTCTCTGACAGAGAAGAGAATAGAATGTCTTAACATTTGATATCATTTATTTTAACCTATTCTTGTTAAGAAAAATTAAATTAAGAAAGAAGTTTCTAAAATCTCAAACATTTTAACAAAAAGAAGGCGAAATTGGTATTAAGAATATGTTAAACATATTCAAATAAAACAAACGATTTCGTTATTTATTAGAAGTTCAATAAATAACCAGGTCCATTGATAAAGCCGTTAGCGTGACACACGCCGCGAGGTCGCAGCCGCGCGATAATTATGATAACACCTAATGCGCATCTGGTTTCTATTGAACTAGATAGATTCGCACACTTCACCTCAAAAGGGAAATACGGAACCCCTAAAGGATCATTTTGTTGTCCGTCCGTCTGTCTGTCAAGACCTTTTTCTCAGGAACGCATGGAGGTAGGTATCAAGCTGAAATGCATATCAAATACTCAGGTCTACTGTCTCTTGAAGGTGTAAAAAAATCAAACTTCTAAGCCAACGCAATCAAAATTTACAGCCGTTTATGCTGCAAAGTAAATTTTCGACATTCGCAAGGGAATCAAAATCTACAGGGTAGGTAGGTAAGTACTTCCTGTGAACTCAGAACGAAGCTACGACTTATAGCACAGATAAAGGAAAAATTACACAAGTACTAGTTATTATTTTAAATATTTAGAATTTTAGATGACCGAGCCTTGCTCGGTTGCTGACTCCTAACCAAATTTCATGAGTCGTTGTTTCCGAGATACAGATTATTTTTATACTGGTTGCGCCCCGCGGTTTCACCCGCGCAGATTTAAATTCACGGGATAGAAAGTAGCCTATGTGCTATTCCATACTATAATCTAATTTCCCTGCCAAGTTTCATAGAGATCCGTTTAGCCGTTCCGGCGTGAAAGAGTAACAAACATCCATCCATCCTTACAAACTTTCGCATTTATAATAGTACTAGCGACCCGCCCGCGCGCCCCTGCTTCGCACGGGTGCACATTGTTTTTCTACTATATCATGCATGTATTATACATAATATAGACCTTCCTCTTGAATCACTCTATCTATTAAAAAAACGCATCAAAATCCGTTGCGTAGTTTTAAAGATTTAAGCATACATAGGGATATAGGGACAGAGAAAGCGACTTTGTTTTATACTATGTATATATAGTAAAGTAGTAGGATTGCTCATTTAAAGGTATTAGATGATGGAGGTTGAACTTACTTCTGTATCAGCTATACTAGAAGGCTCTTTGTGCAGGATATCCACCAATAGGAACTCGTTTAGTGAGCTGACACTCGCTATCAACACAGAGAGATTCACTAGTGTCTCTCGTAAGGATCCTGAAATGGTACAAAAAGATAAAACAGGTCAAAAATAAATCTAAACGCTAGTTTGCGGCGGCTTGAAGAACAGACTAGAAATTTCGTTCATGAAGAAGAAGAAACACACAACACAACAGAGCAAAAAACAATTAATTAATCGATGGTGTAATTACAGAGGCTTAACAACTGTATGCCTCAAGTTGATGGACGCAGGGCAGTGCATCGTAGGGCACGTTCCTGGCGTGTGTGACTTACGAGGCAATGCTTTTTTATAGGTGGTGGTTACCACTTAACATTAGGTGGGCCATCTGCTTGTTCCATCAGCTATAATAGTTGTATAAAAAAACTAAATGTTATGTTGTCTCTCTGCCAAGTTTCATCCAGAACCGTTCAGCCGTTCCGGCGTGAAAGAGTAACAAACATCCATCCATTCATCCATACTTTAAAACTTTCACGATTATAATATTAGTAGGATTTCGGAGAGGACTACAACTTTGTTCTTTAATCCTCTTTCTACCATTTGGATGACCAGACGTACTGAAATGAGACCTTATTGACATATAAAGGTCGCGTCACGTAAAAAGAACACTGAGGAAGGGGTGTGATGGCGCGAGTGTTTTGTATGCGCAAACACATGCCCTCCACTTTTTTCCAGCTTTATTTTTAGATGACGCGACATCTACTTCTTACTATTTGTACCAACATGTTACACTAACTTTTATAAGCGGCGCTGCGGACAGCCAAAAACCGAACGAGTGGAATTCCATGCGATCGGTTTGTTTACGAAAATCTCTAATTTGGTTGTTTTGTTTTTTCTGTAGGTACCCATAAGAATCCTTATCAGGAATGTGATCAAACGTTTGCATAAATAAATTGTAAAAAAACCGGACGAACATCGTGGCTATATGAAAATGATCTCACTCATAAGATTCCATAAATATTTTTTTTACTGATGCGACCTCAGACCAAACTTCGACCAATTAAGAAAGTACTTTTTTATTTGGTCTGAGAATGCAAATAGCTGATGATACAAGCAGATGGCTCGCCTGATGTTCAATGTCATCACCTAAGACAAAGCATTGCCTCGTAAGTCACGCACGTTAGGAACGTGCCCTACTATGAATTACCCTGCGTTAATCAACTTGAGGCATATCCATCCATGATACTTACAAACTTTCGCATTTATAATAATACTAGCGACCCGCCCCGCGCGCCCCTGCTTCGCACGGGTGCACATTGTTTTTCTACTATATCATGCATGTATTATACATATAGACCTTCCTCTTGAATCACTCTATCTATTAAAAAAACTATATATATGAATGAAGCTTCATGAGCCTGTAATTTCACAGACACACATTGCGAACCGAAACAGAGCAATGCTGCTTGGCAGCAAAAAAGGTGTTATGGTAGTACTTCCCCGGATGAGCTCTATGCAAAGAGCTCTAGTGCTCTGTATTATAATAGCTTGAAGGTGAATAGTACAGCTTCAGTTTATAGACTGCATATTAAATTTGGCATAAATAACGCCATCTGTTTATGGGGCCTTGGGATAAACCTGAGTAAATAATGAAGACAAGACAATAATATTCAAAAATTTTACCTCATCACTTTTGCTATCTGAACACAAAAAGAGCAAAAGTTGTTGCGATACAGGCTTGTCCTTGTGCGGGGACCATCAGTAACTATTTTAATGTAATTGTTTTTGGCAAATAAATGTATTTGTATTTGTATTTGTTGTAAATTGCGTTTATCATTGAAAATATGGATGCCCAATAATGATCCCTCCCATCTTGGTTTTTGTGTATCTTTGAGTGCAGGTATTTTTCACCACACACCAACGGAACAAATTTTTGCAGATCGTACATAAATTTGTTCCAAGGCGGGAATCGAACCCGCAACCTCTGCGTCGCAGGAGGACTTGCCCACTGCGCCACTGAGGTCGTCAATAAAGTACTGGGACAGAGAGAATAGGAATAGGGAAAACTGGAAATTTTCAGGAGGTCTTAGCCCAGAAGTTGGATGAAATAGGGCCTATTTTTTTACTTAGCTTACAATATAAAAATATTATCTTACCAACACTCTGTATACAGGCCATGGGTACACCAATAATCTTCAAATGCTTTAGTGACTTGAACGGTGTGAGCTCAAATGGCAATTCATTTGGTACTATGCTACTAGTTCCAAGTTTGTCATAGCTGCCTTCGATGGTGAGTGCATTGATCTGCGAGCAGTAGTCTAGGACATGGCTAAAATCACACATCTTGTCGGTCTTTTCAGTTGGTGGGCATGGTATCTTGAGCCTTTCACTGATAGCATGTAGCTGTTGACAATTAGAATGATATTACTCTGCAGTGCTAGAATGAGAGAATACAATCCTGGGATTTTAGGGGTCAGAAATCAGCCAGTCTCGGGATTGTATTTCCTGGTATGAACTTGGTCAAGATTCCCAAAATAAGAGTGAATTTACTCTTGCAAATAAGACTGTATGCAGGTTTGATGATCACAAGTCTAGATTCATGCTATGTTTTGTATCTGAATCTTAGATAATTGATTTTGAATTGATTGATATTGAATAAAAACTTAATTGTAGCTATGATTCCTTCCATTGTGTGTAATATTTACTTTTTTTTTTTTTATATATCTGCAATCGGCTTCTTAGCCATAATCAGATTCTTTTCTGAGATAATGTGGTTGGGGTGTGGTTCCAGCGAAGCCACACCGTTTTGTTTAAAGAGCTGGTTAGGCTCTCTGGTCTAGGTTTACTTATTTATTTATTTACTTAAATAATTTTACCATACTTAGTAGTAATGCCCATCCTTTAGATTCTGAGTCATAGTGATAAAATATATACCTATTAAATATACACAGTTATTTGGTATTCTGGTATGTGCTAACAGTAATTAAGTAGATTTAATGGTAATGGGAACTTGTAATGCATACCTCCAGAGGTGTGAACGTGTGTGAACTCTCATTCTGAAGCAACATATCACCCTCCAAAAACAATTTCTTAGCCAAATCTTGCAGCAAAAAAAATATATCATACAAATGGAAGTCCAGGAAGTGAGCGAATTCGGACGGCATCGTCAGCTTTAGATATTGAAACACATTCTTCAAATACTCGTTCAACGCTTCGCGCCTTTTCTCAACAAACTTAGGGGTCTTGTTCCGAATCACTTTCTTTGGTGGAAGTAGCTCTTTCGCTACTCCATGATTCGCGACGAGTCGGTCGTGAAGCTCCACAAAATCACTGTACCGATGATACACTTCCCACTGCACGGAGCCCACGGTAACCGTAATTTTGTAATACGTAACACTATCTTTTGTAGTGGCCTCGTCGACGTTAGCAAAGCTGTTCTCACGGTGACTCACAAAAGATGACATGATTCTAAGAGAAAACGCGAGCTTATTGCTGATGATAAGCCGCAATCTTCTTAAGTTTTCGACTGCATTTAGCACCGAAATTCAAACATGAACAAGAAAATACGTATAAAAATAAACAAACAGCGCGGACGAGCGACCAGCGCTCGTTCCAAAGCTCGTTTTCTACGTAAAACCAAAATGCAAAATGAAAACAGAACCAGAACAGTTCTGACAGATCAACAGACTGACAGATTGATTGATTTGCTGTCACTGCTGTCAGATCAGACTGACTGTGACAATTGACTTGTAAGAAAAATGTGACTTTTTATTTTTATTTTTTTTTAAATAATACATAAACCTAGTTCTAACTTAATACTTATTAATACTTTACATTAGAAATCAAACAACATTCAAATAAAAATTAACAAAAACAACCGAAATATAGACACAAGACGAAACATATTACAAGACAATAGTTATTTGCAGGTACAATACTAAACGCACAGGAGGTACGCATTGACGTTATTGACAGCCCGACACGGGTAGCCTCTACTTTTTGAAATTATAGTAGCATGAAACGGACACTGGTAGAATAAAATTCTGACAACTAGTCACAAAGGCCATAAAAAGAAGAAGAATTTCTTGCTGGGACCGATTCTAGTCCAGTCAGTGCCGTAGAATGTCACGCACGGTAGATATATATATATCACGGTAACTGTCAAAATTCAATAGGAAATTGACAGATACCGTGATATATATCTACCGTGACAAAAAAGGTAGTGGGCTGGAATCACCCCCCCTGCTTGCTTTGCTTGTGCTTCTCACCCTGACGCAACAAGGAACGTCAAAAATTTTGTATGGAATTAGCATGTCAAATAATGGATGATTGACTGATTTGACATGATTGTTGCTTGAATTGCTTGATTGACACTGATTGAATGGAACGAATGATCGTTCCATTCAATCAGTGTTCTCTCGTTCTTTCACAACTCACTCTCTTCTTCGTCTGTCTGCTTTGTTTACTTGTAGCTTCCACTCGTATTTTGTTTGTTTTTGTAAATTTCTAGCAGATTTATCAATAATTACGTCTATAAGTGTGAAATTGATCGTTATTGTTCAGTGAACGTAATATTTTACGGCGATACCTCCAAAAAACGATTCATAACGTGCGAAATTGTGGAGATCAAGCGAGCCGTAAAATTATAGAAAAAGGAAGTCTAGTTTCTTTGGATGAGGCTCGGTAAACATTGAATTAGATATTTTAGTGAATACAATCAACGAACAAACAACACGCATCGTATTGAAAAGAGATTTTATGGATTTACTAGAGGTTAATAATGAATATTCGTGTTATAGTGATGTACCTAATGTAATTATCGATAACTGTGTCGGACAGTTCTTTCTATGCTAATATCCCATTGTAACATGCACATCTAGGAGGCTACATACACAGTCTTACAAAATGGGCTTTCCGCGGTGGCTAATAGTAATCAAGTATTTGTTTCTTTGAAATTTAAAATTTTTCCTTACTAAATGCACAAATTCATGATTATCAGGTTATATTATTAAACATTGCAGATACTACCAGTGAAAAATCCATGCTAAAGATGAAAATATTAGTACCCACTACCGATATTAGTGAGCCCTCGGTCACATACCTACTTTGGTAACAGTTACGGCTTTGATGACATACCTAATAAGAACTGCGAGACTGTGAAAGTAAGTTGATTTTTATATTTTGCCCTCATATTAGGTACCCACTTATTCAGAAACAAAAATTCGATGCTAAAGATGACAGTAACTAGGGGTTGCAAATAGCTTAATAAGTTTGTACTGTTAAAATTATTATAACCTTTTCAAGAATATGACGTGAATTAGTCTATTAAACTTATGCTCTAGGTATAATACTTATTAAAAAACTACTGGAAATTAATAAAAAATACTTTGTTACAGAACATGTCAAGCTCACCGTGTCTGTCCTGCTCATACTTAACATTATAATAAATGAAAAAACAAATTCATAAAATGAATAGGTTTAGGTAAAAAAATTATATGTACTAATGCAAAAAGCTTTTTATTTCATATCAGATCCATATTTAAGTCCAACCTAGGACTTCGGGACCTAGGTTGTACTTAAACGTGGGTTCAGTCAATAAATGGATTACAAAAAAACCTCGATTTCGATCTCGCATATTTTATCGATATCGATATAAAAGCGAGTGCCATCGCGCAACACTATATAGGCTGATAGGTTGGTAAAACTGTTGTTGTTTGACGTACATATTCGTTGTGTTGGTATTGAAGTGCCATGTAAAAGGATCCCATTGGCTCTTTACTAAGTCCCGCCTCTTCTCGTAGTTTACATTCTCTTTGGTGCTTCTCGAATCTCGAAAATCTCCACTCGATCGAACTCCTAATTGAAAACGATGAAAATGTCTTGAATTGAAATTTTAGTAAATACAACTACTAAATTGATACCCACAAATTCATCTTGCCACTACAAAATGCTAAGCAGATTTTCCGATGCATTACAAACTGCTGCAGACGTTGTAAGTACATTGCTTACATAAAAGTATGTAATCATAACAAAAGACCAAGGTTACCTACCGATTAATTAAAAATTTGTTTCTATTCAAGCTGGCGCCACCGCCTACTCGGCTGGAAGACTTCGAGTACCATTGGAAGATGATACTTAACTTTTATCAGACCTATGATGATAGCACCAAAGTTCACGTAGAAAATACTAGACTACCACATCATTTACATCAAATGCTACAGGTACATGCCCACTCAACTTATTAAAAAAACCCTATATATATAGGTAAATTAATTTTTAATATTAACATCTATTTTTCTAACCCCTGGTTTCTAAAAGCTCGATCAACACTAATCGGCTGTCAAGTCACTCGCTATTCCAGATTTAGCTTCAAATTAAAAGAGATCGCTCTTTCAGAAACCAGGAATAAAAATCCTATATAATATCTATGGGATATTATAAAAGTCAAACAGATTAAAATGAAATGAAACCAGCAATTTGAATTTTACATAAAATAATGAAACACACTATGTAAATAAGTAATGTGTTAAAACTAGAACTACATTTCACACTAACTTTTTAAAAATGTTTCAAGTGATGCACATTGAGGCTAACTTTCTCTTATGACCATACATTACTAAGTCAAATACAGAATTTATTATAAAGATTACCTATGTATTGTTTTCACACAGCTAATAGTTGATGAAGAGAAAGAACAGCAGGGCGGCACAGTGGGCCCGTGCCTGGAGGCTGTTGTCCAAAGATCAATATGCATGCTGGATGCATTGACAGCCCTAGCCGCTGCAGACAGGCCTCCGGGAGCTAGGTCACTGGCTCTCAGCACAGGCACAGCTATGCTTAGACGGACCCGTCAGCCTTGTGTCAATAGTGCTCATGTTTATAGGCCTTTGCAGGTGTGTGATATTTTTGCTGAATAATATTAATATGTTGGTCATCAACACAGTGTGTTAGGCCAATTAGATATAGGTAGTTCATAATCGCACGGGTACAATGCTTAGGTATTATATGTATTCCCCTTCCTCTTGAATCTCTGTATCTATTAAAAAAAACCACATCAAAATCTGTTGCATATTTATAAAGATCTAAGTATACCTACATAGGGATGGACAGACATAGGGGGAAGTGACTTTGTTTTAAACTATGTAAGTAGTGATTATTGTACTCATCTTTAGACCATTTTAAAAAATAATTATTAATGGTGCAATGTAGACAACAATATTGAGTACTGAGATACTAACCTGATTCTTGAGAATATGGATAGAAGGTAGTCAGACAGAAGTAGCTTCCAAACATTACATTTGACACACTTGATTGCCTTGGCGGTACCTACTCTATAAGTATATTGTAAATCATATATAACCTTTATTCCAATTTTTTAAAAATAAAATATTTTTATTTACAAAGAAAATTACAACTAATAGTTACAATTATTTACAAAATGTACAAAATACATATGAAACAGTTGAGCTATCTGCAGACCGTTGCAAACAATCTATAGATAGCTCCAAAATTAAATTCCAAATTCCAGCGAATGCTGATCCAATGTAACGAAAACCCAGCGTCCCCTACCGAGAAGGAAGAAGTGGAACTACTCCTCACACTATGTGGCCTAGTGCGTCAAGAACCAGGCCTAGCCAACATTTTCACCACACCCTTCATCGAAGACAAAACCTCCTTGCTAAGCATACCTGAAGACATCCAGAAACTCATACCGATTAAAAGTAAAAAGGCTACGCCGAAGAAAAATCCGTTATTCGAAGTAGATCTACCCCCGAATCCGTTGCAATGTGTTTCTATAATCCGGACAAATTCAAGAGATGAATATTGTCATGTTTCTAATAGTTCGATGGGAGACGATAATGCATCAGTGAAAAGTCATAAAACAGTGTATGATGATAATGATAAGTTTCTGCTGATTGATCTGCTGTTATCTTATTTAAATAGTGCTGTAAGTATTAAGTTTCTTGGTATCTACTCCTACCGCGCGTATGTATGCCAGTGAGAGGTGATAATTAGTAGCGCCATTTTGGATTAATATAACTGTTGGTAGGCTCTGCCTTCTTCGCTGTGGGTCGTGGGTTCAATCCCCACCGAGAACTTAACATTTGTGTGATGAACATCATGTTTGTTCTCTGTCTGGTGTTATATGATGGCGTGATGAGCTCGACAAGTACCAGCCAGAGTGGAGCACCACAGCACGGGACGGCACAGAGTGGAGGGAATGGGGGGAAACCTTTGCCCAGCAGTGGGACATAGATGGCTTAGAATAATAATAAGTATATCACAATAATAATACCAGTCATATCAGGTTCCCATATCACAAACTTCGGAGGTACATTTGTCACATCCATTCAGGAAAAGACCAAAGTAATTTTGAATTTCAGGATAACCAAGTGGTCCTTCGAGCCTGTGAAGGCATTATGATAGTGGCCTCCCTACCTGACGACGATATCGCCAACTTAGTGACGAGCTGCAGTCCAGCCTGTGAGACCATAATCGACAAGCTAGCCGCCAAGTACAAGGCTCTGCCAGCTAACATTGACCCGGGGGACGTCGACCATCTAAACATTACTTGGGCGTAAGTTTAAGTATGGCCACACGGGTAGAAATTATGTCGCGGAATTGGTTTCATAGAAATTTCGCAACTCACAACTTTTTTGTATGAAGAAAATTCTGCGACCGAATTTCTTATTAACTGGGTTGTTGTTTTTTTATATACAAGAATTGCTCGTTTTAAGGATAGATTAGCAACTTAATTGACGACCTCAGTCGCGCAGCGGGCGAGAGTTCGCCTGCGACCTGGGGTTCGATTCCGGCCTCGGAACAAATTTGTGTACAATGCAGAAATGTTCCGTTGGTCTGGGCGTTTTCTATGTATGATAAAAATATCTATCTATGTATCAGTTATCTAGTACCCATAACACAAGCTTTGAGTAGCTTACTTTGGGGCTAGATGGTGCTGTGTGGATTATTCAGCATTATTTACTTATTATTTATATAATTAAATGTTATTCCGGCAGGTATGTGGCGCAAGATTTCGGCGACAAGTCATACAACAACTTCCACGGATACAGAGAACTGACGAGTTTCTTCTCCTGGCTCGACTACTGTGATACTCTGATGAAGGTATTTATGACATACACTAGTTGCGCCCCGCGGTTTCACCCGCGCAGATTTAAATCCCGTTATTCCCACGGGATAAAAAGTAGCCTATGTGTTATTCCAGACTATAATGTATCTCTGCCAAGTTTCATCCAGATCCGTTCAGCCATTCCGGCGTGAAAGAGTAACAAATATCCATCCATCCATCCCTACTTACAAACTTTCACGTTTATAATATTAGTAGGATTTCAGGTCCTGTCCAGATGGAACGATCACGCTGCGAATCGGTATTTTAGGGTGTGGCATGAGGTCGTCACAACGGGTTTGCTTCATCCAATTGCTTCTATCATATTCTTATTGCTCACTTCTTTTTAGGGATCCGTACCCAAATGGGGTATGTAGGAAGTCCTTCCTTTGAGTCTAGGAGATTAAAAATTTATAGGTGCATACTTCATTTAAAAAAAATCCAACCTAACGTGTAATTCAGCTGAAAAAGTCAAGTTATAATTTTTGATCTAGAGAAAAGGACTCAAGGGAAAATGAATTTCTTAAAAGTAGCAAAGTAGGAAAAGTACTCACATAGTACACAAAAAATTAAACACTAAGAATGCACTTATGTTCTTTGTGTAGACCCATGTCGATGCAGTTTGTATGTAAGTGTATGTATGTTTGTCCAGGAGTGCCACCCGTGCATAGCGGCGCACTTGTCGCGCACGTTCCGGGTTCAGTTCCTGGAGGGCGCGTGCGAGGCGGGCTGCGCGGACGCACATCACGCCGCGCTGGTGACCGCGCTGTTAGCCAAGTGTCTGCGCGCGCTGGATTCGCCGCTACTCATCAACGGTACCATGATATACTATACCATACCATACTATACTATACCATACCATACCATACCATACCATACCATACCATACCATACCATACCATACCATACCATACCATACCATACCATACCATACCATACCATACCATACCATACCATACCATACCATACCATACCATACCATACCATACCATACCATACCATACCATACTATACTATACTGTACTATACTATTAGGCGACGCGTGAATAAATTAGAAGTCTTCTTCCTGCCCTTATTCCGCTAAGTGGGGTCGGCACAACATGTTTTACTCATCCACTCTCCTCTATCATTCGTCATCTCGGTGCGCACTCCTTTCTTACTCATGTCATCTTTCACACAGTCCATCCATCTTTTCTTCGGCCTACCAATAAGCAGTTATAAATGCCTAGCTATATTTTAAATTTTAATTAATAAACAGGGTTGGCAAAGGGTGGGCAAAGGCGCGGGATACGCATAGTGAAGCGGGATAGGGGGCGTGAACTTAGTATCTTTACTTATAAGGTTTGACGATTTATTTCCAGAGTTTTCGAACTGGCTAGTGGGGGAAGGTGAGTCGTCCGAATGGCCGCTACTCCACACGCTCATCACCAACTGCTTGACTGAAGACCAAGAACTTACATTGGAGACGCTCAAGTTCTTTGAGGTGTGTATCACACCTTCACAGCTCAGTTGGTAGTAACTCTGCCTTCTGCGCCGTAGGCCGTGGGTTCGATTTCCACCGAGAACAAACATTTGTGTGATGAACATAGATGTTTGTTCTGTGTCTGGGTGTTATTATATCTAATAATATAAGTATGTATTTAACAGTATTACATCAACTAGGTATCTGGTTCCCATAGTTCATAGTACAAGCTTTGGCTTAGTTTGGGGCTAGATAGTGCTGTGTGAAACCACCAATATTTATTTATTTATAAATAACTCTTTCAAGAACACACCGACTTCAAATGCACTGGAAAACACACTCGTACTACTATAACTCGAGAACTACTCGTCAGATCTGACTCAAATTTAAATGGGACCACATGACAAGCACCAGCTTTGGATAAAAAAAACATCAAAATCGGTCCACCCATTAAAAATATGAGGAATACAGTCGAATTGAAAACCTCCTTTTTTGGAGTCGGTGTAAAATAAACATAAGCACCGAGAAAGCTTTAAAAAGGAAAGGAATGCATTTGCCCTGCAATAGACTAAGATTGGCTGAAAAGAAAGACTATCCATTAAGCAGTCACAAATTGTTTACGAAATCAGTTTTTTTTCATTGAATGTTTTATTGGGAACTGTAGTCCCGTAGGGCTTACAAAATACGTTTTTCAAGAAATTTTGTTTGTCTACTTATGCAAATGAAAATAAAATAATACAACAGTTGCTATTATACATATAATTATTCTACACAATTTGTGCTATAATTCTACATAATTTGTCTATTTAATAATTTACAATGCACTTCTGCAATGTCAGTTAGCTATTATTTTAACATTGTTATAATCATTCCACAGAGTATAATAGAGAAAGGCACAGAGCACAGTATCTACAGACTAGTGCTAGCCCGCGTCGTCTGTCGCGGGTACTACGCGCCGCAGCCGCCGCTAGAGGACGACGAGCGAGACAGACTGAACGACGTGCCGCTGTGGAGGGAGCGAGAGAGAAACAAGTATGTTACACTCACACAAACTACACACTGACTAGACTAGTGCCGTCGCTAGAGACGAGCGAGACAGACTGAACGACGTGTCACTGTGGAGGGAGCGAGCGAGTAACAAGTATGTTATAGTGCGCGTCACGCAAAAAGAACGCCGGAAGGAGTGGGAGGGGGCGTGATGGTGGGAGTATTTTGTATGCGCAAACATAACCCCTCCACTTTTAAGCGATATGGCGGTCTTATCGCTAAAAGTGATCCCTCCCTCTTTTATTGCATATTTGGGTCTTTTTAACTGCTGTAATTTGTTTCATTTTTATTAGTATCTAAGGTTTGCTTTTTTTTTTAATAAATATTTTTTTATTTAATTCATTCTTTAATATTAAGTGTTATACATACGGTTTTTTTTTATATAATTAATTGTTTTTGTAAAATTAAAAAACAACATAACAAAAGCATTTATTACGAACAAATAAACGGGAGAGAACAGATTTTATTATATCTTTATATCATGTCATTTCAAAAAAAAACATTTCATTTCAGAAGATAGAAAAACGATGATATCCGCAGCAGTTTAAAAACTGTGTCGCGAATATCAACGCCCTCTTGCGCAATACCTATTCGGTACAGGGTTCCATCAAATATTTGCAAGTTGGTGTTTGTCCTCAGAGAGGCGATGAAGCAGCTGCAACATGAGGACCACGTTAATGAGCAGATAACCGATATCCTCACGCATGAGGGAGTCGACACGAGAGAGCAAGAGGGAGGGGAGAACATACACAAGATTATCAACAGGTACGTGAATTCTAGTACTTATAAGCACTAGTCTACTCTGTACTACTACGTAGTAATAATAATAATAAAAATAATAAATAATGCTGGACAATCCACACAGCACCATCTAGCCCCAGAGTAAGCTACTCAAAGCTTGTGTTATGGGTACTAGATGACTGATATAGTTAATACATTATATACTTACATAGATAGATATTTTTTATTATATACATAGAAAACACCCAGAGCAACGGAACAAATTTCTGCAGATCGTACACAAATTTGTTCCGAGGCGGGAATCGAACCCGCAACCTTTTGCGTCGTAGGCGGACTCTCGCCCGCTGCGCCACAGAGGTCGTCGTATTACTCTGGATAAAGTAGTTTGGGGTTAGATACACCGTGTGAAAATATCCACAATATCCAAATCCAAGCAAAACGTTTTTTGCCTGTTCTTCTCGGCGTTGGTCGCGTGGAACTGCACCTAGAGTCACCTAGTTTTAAGACATTTCAAGGTGATCCTTGTGATTTTATCGACCCGCCCGCGCGCCCCTGCTTCGCACGGGTGCACATATCATGCATGTATTATACATATAAACCTTCCTATTGAATGACTCTATCTATTAAAAAAAACCGCATCAAAATCCGTTGCGTAGTTTTAGAGATTTAAGCATACAAAGGGACATGGGGACATAGGGACAGAGAAAGCGACTTTGTTTTATACTATGTAGTGAAATACGTTTTTAGTTTTTGACTTTGAATGTAAGCCTGAAAATGCAAATAACCTAAATTTAGCAAAATTTGCAAATAAAAGTTGTAGGCTACTTCCACATTCCCACCTAAGTAGTTCATAGATTATTGTACACGTGCTTTAAAGTAAATGATAAAAATAATGTACTTATATTTGGTGAAGGGAATTTATGTATAAAAATTAATGTAAAACGGAACAAAAGCTTTTTTTTAATAATTGATTTTATGGGAAATGGAGTTTTCGGCACATGCTTTACGGTTTTCATAAAAAAACTATAAATTTATTAATTTCTTTCGTTACATCTTTCGCGATACTAACCCCCGGTTTCTGAAAGGCCAACCCTAATCGGCTGCCAAGTCACTTGCTATCTCTATCTAATTTGAAGTAAAAACTGAAATAGCAAGTGACTTGACAGCCGATTAGTGTTGATCGGCCTTTCAGAAACCGGGGGTAAGTTGCTGTATATAATTTAAAATACAATTTTTCGCTTGCTTAAATAACTTAGCTTCAATCATATTCTAGGCGCCTCGAGCGGCTAAAAGCGCGCATCGAAGAAATAATGGCCCGCAACTGACACGCCGAAACAATTCCTGCTTATTATAAATAGCATCTAATATAAATTAATATAATTTTTTATACAAATAATAGTGTAACTATAAATAATAGGGACTGAATGACTTACCCCCGGTTTCTGAAAGCTCTATCAACACTAATCGGCTGTCAAATCACTTGCAGTCTATCAAATTTGAAGTAACAGCTGAAATAAAAAAAAAAACATGCTGAACAATCCACACAGCACCATCTAGCCTCAAAGTAAGCTACTCAAAGCTTGTGTTATGGGACAACTGGGCTTGTGATAACTGATATATTTAATACATTACATACTTACATAGATAGATATATTTTTTTATACATAGAAAACACCCAGAGCAACGGAACAAATTTCTGCAGATCGTACACAAATTTGTTCCGAGACGGGAATGGAACCCGCAAGCTCGTCGCCCGCTGCTCCAGTGAGGTCGTCATAATAGCATGTGACTTGACAGCCGATTAGTCAGAGCTAATCGGCTCAGTTAGAATAAAAGCTAGTTAAGTTCAATGCAATCACCGCTAATTGGTTTTGCTTGACTACCCACAATTTTTTAAGAAAACAATGTCACCTAACCTGAAACAACAAGTTATCAAAATCTTGATTCTAGAAGGCTCATTTTATTAATATAAAAGATCTCAACTTACTGATAAATAATTGGCTATAACCCAATAACACATGGTGACTGGTAGACAATGCATTAAGTCCTTCTAGGACAGAGCATTACATTTTTCATGCAAAAGTTTTAAATTCATAAATATTAAGTTTTGAAAATACTGTACAAAGATTTTAATTTCAATTTAATCTGTAAATAAGATTTTGTTGTTTTGTAAATAAGAATGAGATTTAAGTATTTAAGGTATTGCTCAGAATTTATTTTCAAATTATATATTTTTTATAGATTTAATTTTTATAAAGTTCAAAATTTTATAAGAACAGATGCCATATTATAACCCATTTTTCGATGAATACAAGTTATTCCAGCATTAGAAGATATTCCTGCCTGTATGATAGATAGATAAAGGTATCGATAAAAACGCGTATAAAACAAACGTACTGTGTGGACTAGCCCCTTACGATAAAATTAAATATTATCCGTGCAACCTGTGATGTATAGCATAGTAAGGTGTAGTTAGAGAATTATACTTGTCATAGATTTTTATAATATCCCAAAAGTAATTATACTATAGTGGCACGTCCTTCCCCGTATCAAAGGGCTTAGATACGTTTGTAATATTATAACGGTAGACATCCCTTCTATAGGGCTATTTTAAAATATTCGGATACGGTACCCATCGGAAACTTTATTATCTCTTTTTTGTTGCAACCAAAACCAAAAGAGCAAAGGAGACAAATTAAGAAGGTTCTGAACAAAAATATTTCCAGAAACGTCTCCGTTTTTTTTAAATAGCCTAGGCTAGATAATAACTTTTGGGATAAGTATTAATCTTTGTGATCAGAATACCGCGCGCACAATTGAACATTTTTGAACATATAAAATTACTGAATGTAGTTAAGTAAAATCGTAATCAGTTATGTTGTTGTCAATGGCATTACAAAGATTTAGCGAAAACAAAATTTTGATCCAAGCAAGTTTTCACACTTAAAAATAGGACTTCTTAAAATAGGATTCTTATTTTTATGTATGAAAACTTGTTTGAATCACAATTGTATTTTTTCTAAGTATCTGTAACTAGCGACCCGCGCGCCCCTGCTTCGCACGGGTGCACATATCATGCATGTATTATACATATAAACCTTCCTCTTGAATCACTCTATTAAAAAAACCGCACCGCATCAAAATCCGTTGCGTAGTTTTAAAGATTTAAGAATACATAGGGACATAGGGATATAGGGACAGAGAAAGCGACTTTGTTTTATACTATGTAGTGATGTCATTGCCAACAACTTACTCGATTGCTATTTACTATAACTACATTCGGCGAGCGGTATTCTGGGCCTTAAGTGTGGTAAAACACTATGGGCCTTACTACAAAACGGTGTCTAACTTTAAACAGTATCTAAAATCAGCGCTGTCTCTGTTTGCCATTACGCAATGGCAAGAGATGTCAAAAGTTTAGGCAGTGTTTAACGTTTGCCTATTTTTTTGTAGTAAGGCCCCAAAAATCTTATAATGGCAGATATGTATTGTATTGTACAATAAAGTTATTGAATGCACACCGGTTGTTTGACTACAGTTTCCTGCTATTGCTGCCTCGCGCGATCCTTTCGGACCCCGTTGGCGCCGACTATGAGAATTACATTCACGACGCGCATAGGCATTACCAGGTATTACACATTTCAGCAAAATATACCTTAAACTCTCCCTCGTTCTTATAAACTTTACTTTCAAACCATACCCTGATTACTGATAGGCTACGAACAACTTTGAAATTTAAATTTGGTTCCATAGCCCAGTTTCAAGATATCCTCAATAACTTTTTACTTTTTTTAAGCAAGTTGTATAAAAAGATAAGATAATATAATGTTTATTTCAGACAAAAAAGAGATACATATGAGTTGAGCCATACAGAGGTCTTATTCTAGGGATTTTAGCTTATCAGGCAATCTGGCACACTCTGGTTACATAATAAAGGTAAAAGGTTATAATATAATAAATATGGTTAAAAGGGGGCATAGGTTACCCCCTAGCTATATAAATCGCCATAAAAAGCCCTACTTTGCTCCCCAACAGTGCATAACATTCTTCTTCTTCTTTTATTTATGGCCGATAGGGGTTGCCACGAATTTGCCAATGTCGAGTTGTTATTAAAAAAAAAAGGCGGAAATGTGAGTCAAGAAGGGAGACCAAAAATTTATTCGTTAAAATGATATAACATAATTAGAATAATTTATATTAAATAAATAAATAAAATAAATAATGCTGGACAATCCACACAGCACTATCTAGCCCCAAAGTAAGCTACTAAAGCTAACTAAGCTAAGTAAGCTACTAAGTTATGGGTACTAGATAACTGATATATTTAATACATTATATAATTACATAGATAGATATTTTTTATTATACATAGAAAACACCCAGACCAATGAACAAATTTCTGCAGATCGTACACAAATTTGATCCGAGGCGGGAATCGAACCCGCAACCTCTGCGTCGCAGGCGGACTCTCGCCCGCTGCGCCACTGAGGTTGTCAAATTATAAAATATTAACAACATTAAAGGGATATAAAACTTCTAGTAGCGCCCCGCGGTTTCAGCCGCGCAGATTTAAATCCCGGTATTCCCACGGGATAAAAAGTAGCCTATGTGTTATTCCAGACTACAATCCATCTCTCTGCCAAGTTTCATTCAGATCCGTTCAGCCGTTCAGGCGTGAAAGAGTAACAAACATACATCCATCCGTACTTACAAACTTTCGCGTTTATTATATTAGTAGGATGAAAGTGTAGGTACAGTGAAAGGTGTAGGACAGTAGACAATAGAAAAGAATAATTATTTTTTCAGCTCTGGTTAGATATAACATCATCCTTCCATTGGCCAGAGTCGTGGTCGGACAACACTGCTTCATCCACCCATAGCTACGACAGCCGACCGGAAGCGGACATACCCCACGAGGACATAGAAACCACACTAAAACATTCCGAAGAGTTCGACGAAGGACCATTCTTCAAAATGATATTCAAGCTTCTATCCAACATGCCTTCGCAGCCTTACCAAGTGAATTTGCACCTTACGTCTATAATCTCAAAGCTGGCTTTGCTCCCCCATCCGAATGTTCACGAGTATCTGTTGGATCCTACGCTACCGACGGGTAGGAAGACTCGGACATTGTTTAAGACGCTGCAAGAGTTGGCGAAGAGACTGACGTTAGAGATACCAAGGCTGAGGAACTATAAGGCGGTGGTTGAGAATGTAAGGCTGCAGTTGATGAGTGAGGATCCGAGCTTTGATGAATCGTGAGTATTACAATAACGAATACTACTTTTTTATCTTCACGCACACAAACACCCCTTCTGACCCCAGGTTTCTGAAAGCGCGATCAACACTAATCGGCTGTCAAGTCACTTGCTATCTATAATTTAAGGAAAAAGCTGAAATAGCAAGTGACTTGACAGTCGATTAGCGTTGATCGGGCTTTCAGAAATCGGAGGTAAATCTCCTAAGTCCATTCCATCCAAAGGTTGTCTGGTAGAGATCGCTATTTGACGATAAGACCGCCCATTGTACTCTGTACTTTTAAATTTGTTTTTTTGTTATATCCGTTGTGTGGAGTCAAGTATTTTCTATCAACTCCTAAAAAAACGTTATACAGTTGTCTGACAGCCTTTACAGCTTAGTTGGTAGTAACGCTGCCTTCTGCGCCGTAGGAAGTGGGTTCGATTCCCACCGCGAACAAACATTTTTGTGATTTACATAGATGTTTGTTCTGTCTGGGTGTTGTGTGGAATGTCCACTAATATACAGGGTTACTGGTAACTCGACGTATTCCTTGCAGGATGTCATAATAGGGTTAAAATGCAACAAATTAAGCCACCTAATGTTCTACCGAGTTCAGTAGTTATTGAGTTCGTTACATTTTTTTTTATGAAAAATACCAGATTTAATCATTCTAAACCTATATAAGTTATTGTCTGAGTTGATGCCGTAGCAGAACTTTGTTTATAATTAAAAGTTCAAAAATCGCCAAGGTTTTGGTCATTTTTGAACTTTTAATTGACTTAAAACGTTAGCCAATATCACTAGCCAAACGTTATTATTAATTTTTATTATTGTTTGGCTTAATTTTATTTGTTGCATTTTAAACCTACTATGATGTCCTGCAAGAAATACGTCGAGTTACCAGTAACCCTGTATTAATTTAATTTTAATAAAAACCGTAAATGTTACGTTGTCACCTAGTAAGCTTATCTGGAAACACAAAGTACCCTTACACTTTATATCCTCCCCAGCACCGACCACAACCAGCTGGTGGAAAGCCTAATAGTACTCGAGGAGTTCTGCAAGGAGCTGGCAGCCATAGCCTTCGTGAAATACCAGCATTCAGTGCACATGCATAGATAGCTACGAAATTCTTACAGCTGCTCATAAGGCGCCACTTTACATTGCTAAGCTATTCGTGTTCGCGTATCAAAGACAATGTATATTTATTTGCCGAATTACATGTAGGTACATAAGATGGTAAATGATGGTATTCGTAAAAGTAGTAGCTCTGTGTGAAGGGCTCGTCCGGGGAAGTACTACCAGCACGCCTTTTTCTGCCGCCAAGCAGCAACGCTGTGTTTCGGTTTGAAGAGTGTGGTCGCCGGTGTAATTACAGGCACATGAGGCTAACATCTGTGTCAAGTTGATGGACGCAGGGCAGTGCATCGTAGGGCACGTTTCTATCATGCGCGACTTACGAGGCGATGCTTTGTTATAGGTGATGGTTCCCATTTAACATCAGGTGGGTCAACTGCTTGTTTCATGAGATTGTAGCATAAAAGTCCTATTTTTGAATTATGTTTGATCGAGAGAGAGAGAGAGACAGAGAGCACTTTACTCGCTAGTGAGTAAAAGTGCTTTTTATTCACGGTTTTCTGATATAAAACAGACGTTTTAGAAGGTGAATGGTATAAAACATGTTTCATCAAATAATTGCGCTGAAATTTTGTATTCACGAACAAGACGAATACAAATACCTACACGAACACCGCTGATCGCGATGATGTGTTATGTGGTCGCGTCACGTAAAAAGAACGCAGGAAGCAGGGGAGGGGGTGTTATAGCGCGAGTGTTTTGTATGCGAAAACCTTTGTAATACATGGCCTCCACTGTTTTCCAGCGCTCTTTTTGGTTGACGCGTAGGTACTTAAGTTTTTCAGACTGCAAATAGCTATATAGTGTAGTGCCACCATGAGATATTATAAAATACAGATTCTTTAGTGAGATGTGAAAAATGCGTACTTACTCGAATTTATTAACTTATTTTATTTTGTTGTTTTGTAAATTATGCACTCTAAAGTGCATAATTTACAAACTAAATAATTTACAAAATATTATATTTCTTATAAATTGTTATTAATTATTTTTTTGTTAAAATATACATACCAGCAATTAACTGCATTTAATAAGAAAGTGATACATTACAAAATTATTTAGGTATATATATCATAACTTACTTTTTACCAGTACATAGTTTTAGCTTTATAATAAGTGTTTTTTTTTAATATTTAAAAGATAATTGCCGATAATTTATGTGCACCAGTTTGGTTTTACACGGTTTTCATTAATTGAGTTGTAAAATCTAACTTTATCGTCGATAATAATAAAAAATATTGTTCCTCAGACTTTTTTATTTTAAAAAGCTTACACCACATCACTTTCTGCGTGATACACTTAGGAACCACTTTTCGATTTTATATAATTATTTTAAAATTGTATGATGAATAATCAAAATCCAGTATTTCACACGCTATATTTTAAAGGAGGTACCTTAGTCATTCTTATTTCTAGTCCATTTTATTTAATAGCAAAAATTGCTAATTATGCA
Source organism: Plemyria rubiginata (assembly GCA_963576535.1). Taxonomy (NCBI): domain Eukaryota; kingdom Metazoa; phylum Arthropoda; class Insecta; order Lepidoptera; family Geometridae; genus Plemyria; species Plemyria rubiginata. Next base: position 8,475,997 of record OY754926.1, read on the forward strand.
TAGTTTTTCTTAAGACAACTATTACGGGGCCGAATATGGCGCGCCGCTATCTCGCTCGCACAATTGAACATTTTTGAAGATATAAAATCACTGAATGTAGTTATGTAAAGTATGTAAAGTATGGTGAGGCACTAGCGGTCTCTCTTGACGTTTCGAAGGCATTTGATAGGGTTTGGCATGCGAGCCTTATTGGCAAGCTTCCTGCATACGGACTCCCAGTACAATTCTGTTCTTGGCTTGCCGACTTCTTGAGGGAACGATCCATTCGAGTAGTCATTGATGGCTGCTCGTCTGATCAATTGGCCATTAATGCCGGTGTACCTCAAGGATCGGTGCTATCTGCCACGCTGTTTCTGCTGCATATTAACGATCTGCTCATGCCCGGTATCTTTGGGTACGCAGATGACAGCACAGTTGTGGAAAGATACTTTTCTAATGCCCAGACCAGACAGAATGTGATAAAGCAAGAGAGAGACGAAATGCTGCAGCGCTTGAATTTGAAACTGAAGGCAGTGTCCGACTGGGGCAATGCTAATTTGGTCAAATTCAACGCCTCCAAAACGCAAGCTTGTCTCTTTTCTGCCAAGAAAAGTCAGTTTCTCGAAGTTCCTGTTTTCCGAGATGTACCTTTAGCTATACAGGATCACCTGGAACTCCTCGGTGCTACTTTGACGCCTGCTCTCAACTTTGGCACATACATCGAGTCTAGGGCAAAAACGGCTTCCATGAAGCTAGGCATCCTGAATAGGGTAAGGCGGTACTTCACACCGGGACAGCTTCTCAGTCTTTATAAAGCACAAGTCCGATCTGGTATGGAGTACTGCTGTCACCTTTGGGATGGCTCAGCAAAGCACCAGCTTGCTGCCTTGGACTCGATTGAGCGCAGAGCTTTCAGGTTAGTAGGTGAGCGACACATGGCGGAGACAAAAATCCAGAGTCTCGAACACCGTCGAAAAGTCGCTTGCTTATCGATCTTCTATAGGCTACATTTCGGTGAATGTGCTCAGGAACTACATGACCTCATTCCACCATCTCCATTCCACTACAGGACAAATAGACGTACGGCTCAATACCATCCATTTCTAGTTAGCATACCACCAATTCGCACGAAGCGCTTCGCTTCAACCTTCATTATGCGAACCGCTAAGGAATGGAACTCGTTACCGTCGTCTGTCTTTCCTGACCATTATAACATGAGTCTCTTCAAGGCAAGAGTGAATAGGTGTCTTCTAGACCGTTCTGCTCCACCGTAGGCTACATCGTTGCTTAACATCAGGTGAGATTGTAGTCAAAGGACGGTCTATTCAATTAAAAAAAAAAAAAAAAAAAAAAAAAATGTAAAATCGCAATCGGTCAAGTTGTTGTCAATGGCATTACAAAGATTTAGCGAAAATAAAATATTGATCCAAGCAAGTTTTTTACAATTTAAAACTTTATTTTGTTTTAATGAAAACTTTGAATCAAAATTTTATCGTTGTAATGCTATATTGACACCAACATAACCGATTGAGTTTTACCTATCTATCTACATTCAGTGATTTTATATATATTCAAAATATTTAATTACACATATTTTTAAATATAAACCAATTATTCTATTGTAATCCAATAATTTTGCTAATGTTACAGAATTGTTTTTATTATTGTTAGTAGGTACATGCCTGTTGGGTAAATAATTAAATTATGTTTTTGAAAATTGAATATGAGTATTATTTTGTAGTCCTAAGATCTGTTATCTGTTGGCCCCAGCCAAATTTACCATTAATTAAGGTGCTTTAGGGAAATTACAGCAACTTTTAAACTGTACCTTTAAGGCTCCGGCGACAGCGGCTCGCAATTTCGAGGTTATTATAGGGAAATGTGCTTGAGTCAGAAATCATTTTGGTATTAGGTAAACGTAAGACTATACTAATAATAATAATAAATATACTAATACCAAAATGATTTCTGATTCGGGCATGTTTCCCTTATATTACTGTATTATTTGTGTTCGAACAGTATTTATGCGTGTCACTTTAGAGTTATTCTTTCAAACAACCTCCCCAAAATGAAATAATAGCCAATCGCACCTCGAAATTGCGAGCCGCTGTCGCCGGACCCTTAAACTTCTAATTACATTCAGTGTTTTGGGCTACAGCAAAATCACTCTTACCCCCGGTTTCTGAAAAGCCGATCAACACTAATCGGCTTTCAAGTCACTTGGTATCTCTAACTTGAAGTAAAAGCTGAAATAGCAAGTGAATTAACAGGCGATTAGCGTCGGCCTTTCAGACCGGGGGTAAATCTCGCCATAGGTTAATAGGTCTTAGTATAATTATTATACCTGAATTTGAGGTTTTAGCAAACTTTGCTACTCATAATTAATTAACTAGAGTCATGAGTGGAAAATGCAAGCGGGGTAAAAGTAAGGGAATGTGTTGATGATACCTATATTTTTGAAAGAAATCTTTGGCCTCTGACCTCCGATTTACTTTAATTTTAAATTATAACCATGTTACCCCCGTTTCTGAAAGCTCGATCAACACTAATCGGCTATCAAGTCACTTGCTATCTCTATCTAATTTGAAGTAAAAGCTGAAATAGCATGTGACTTGACAGCCGATTAGTGTACGTGATTCTAGTTATAGTACTCACATTTGCCCCACTTGATACTATAATTATACTACTAACTAGCTGGTACCCGCGACTTCGTCTGCGTACTTTTAATCTCGTCATCTCTTTTTTTCGCAATAAAAGGTAGCCTATGTTCTTTCTCAGGGTCTAAAGATTGTCTGTGCCAAATTTCATCAAAATCGGTTGAGAGGTAAACCTCTTAAAAGCGGGAAAGCGTAACAGACAGACAGACAGAGTTACTTTCGCATTTATAATATTAGCAGGGATAATCAAATTAGGAACATTAATAAAACTCAAATAAAATGCAATAGTGATTATATTTTATATTTCTTCTCCAAATTTAAATAATATGCATAACACATGAAATAACCAAAACAAGAGTAGATACACTATTTACAATGGAACCCAATTTCCGTTTTATAGGAAGTAGAATCAAAGATTTAACCTTTTTTAAAACCCAATGAAAATATTTATAGAATATTGTTTCTTAAGGTTTTTGTAAACGGGCTAGTTTTTGTAGCAATTTCTAGCATCAATTGTAAAGATTTACCCTTTGGGATTGCGAGAGACGGCTTTATTGCAGCAAGAAATTGACAAAAAAGTAGCCTTTTACCTTTAGAATAAATTCTTGTAAAAAATAATAAAGAATCTATTTCCCTCCTATAAAACATTTTTCTTACATTTTTACAATCTCACAACAATATACATAACATGTTTTATTCACTTGATCGTTTTGTCACGGCTAAAGATTACTCGTATATTTTATCTTGTAACGTCATAATTTATTAAAATAACACTAGGCTATTCGTGAAAATGAAAACCAATGTCTTTAAAAAACGTTGCAATCTCACAAGCACGGTAGGACATCGGATCTTTTGATGCATAATTGAGGTTGTCTAAGAGGGGAAGTTAGAGGCACGTCCACACAAAAAAAGGTAGGAACCAAGTTGAAAGGCCCTCCGCTCATGGAGCTACTCAAAAATGACGGAACTAATCAGTAATTACAATTACAAACCAATTAGAAACTGTACCTCTCACACCGTACTCAAGTTGAAAGGTTTCAGTCACCTCTGTTATTTCTGTTCACAAAAGCACAAGGTTAACAAGGGGAAATCTGGTAACCAGTAGCGCGGCAACCGACACGACGATTCCTTCGTGATCAATTACTAACGCGTTACTGACCGGTTGGTGGCTAGTAGAGTCGTGTGCGAACTTCAATGAGAATGTGTGTGCGGTGACGCTCTAGCAACTCATTAGTAATTTGAGTTTGTAACTAGTTATTTTTAAGTAGCTCCACGAGCGGAGGGCCTAAGTTTGTTGGTTGTTCTAGGCTTGGTCGCATTAAACTGACACCTAGATTCACTTTTAGACATTACAATGGCGCCAATTCTGTTGTTTCATTTTCCTAAATTGACAGCACTAAAAATATTGCCGTCCCTTTCTAAAATACCAAAACAACAAGGACGGTTTTTATTTTAGAGCAGATTGGGTTAGTTTAGGATTTTGCAACAACAGAATCGACACCATTATTACCCTTTGAATACCTATAGAGCCACCAATTTATCTGAGCCGGTCCGAAACTAGCTACAATGGGGAATGGGGAATCTTTACTATTGTACGAGCACGTACATTGTGCATTGCCCTAATTAATGCCAACCGCGCATTTACGCCAGTCATCAATTTTAGCAATACTTTTTATTATATTCAGTTCGCGATCACCTGTCAATCGACTCACGCGTCTCACGATCATTTCATTAGTAACTACAGTTTATCGTTAAATATATCAGTTAAAATTTATCTCTTGGTTTTTCTGATATATATCCAGCTTAGTTACTATACGTGGTGTACGGACCGTACAACTATATTGGCCATACTATATCATACTATAGCGGCTAACTTCAGACCGGCTCAGATAAGGCTTTTCACTTCACTAGTGTATTTGGCCCATGCCAACATCTTTTTACATTAAGTAGCGTGACGGGTTGCAATCTCAACGCCGCTGTTAAAACGCTACACACACGCTTAAACATTGCAATCCTTAGCCGTAAATAACATGTGTCGCGGTTAAAACTAAACATTTTGATTTTATCGTATAAACTATGGAATCAACTGAGAACATTGTACTATATGCTCACCACACAATAACCGACCGATAAAAGACTGAAAAATAGAACAACCTTTTGACAAAACTTAATTTATAGTTCAAATAAGAAGAAAGAAAGAAGTTAAGAAAAAAGATTAAGAAATCTAGAGGTACGTAAGGAATAACGCAAAATATAGTTCCGAGTAAATTAATTATTTTTTAAAGTAATGTATCAATGTATGACTCAATATGAAAATAACAATCATTACGAAATATTATGTATTTTCAGAAACCTTAGAATTTAGAATCCTGACACTGCTTAGCGATTAGGAGTAAAGTAGAAAAACTTAAAACTACGAAAATTTGACTGAGAAATATTGAGAAAACTTTTCATAAATGTACCATCATCATGATATAGATGTGTCTACTTTTACATAAAAACACTTAACGTCACTAATGTGTTGCATGTTGTAAAATATACCTACATCTAACGTCGGTTAATGTGTCGGTTAACAAGCCTTAGCGTGCCATCGCACATAAATAGAGAGGAAGCATATGGATATCAAACCATCTAGCTTCTAATAATTAAAATGTCACATTGATTCTTATCCCTACCTCGAGGTTTGGTAAGAAAATAGTTATTTTATTTTGAAAACAATTTGCATTTTCAAAAATATGAAGTGTCGTGTAGTTAATTTGTCATTGTCATTATGTAATCAAAGGCAAGAATATACATATAGCCTTGATAAAATGACAATCATTTTGAATAAGGCGGTAAGTTTTCAATGATTGATTTCAATGATTTGATTATATTCAATTAATTTGATGTTTTGGTTGCACAAATCAGTCGCAACGACAATTTGTTAATTTAAAATATTAAAATATCTACCTATTTATATTCTAAATGTGATTTAAACTTCATAACCTATATTCAACAGTTTTATTATAACTTACAAAAAGTTCAAACTGGCATATCACTTTGAATGACAATCTTAAATTAAATATTTTTATTAGGTATTTTTATGTCCAATAAATGCAGATAATCCTCACTTAAAATGATGCCGATTTAAAAAAGGAGCTGCTATAAGGATGTCAGTCACAGGTGGTATGCTTATTTGAACTTTATCACAAACAGAATAAGAACTTTTAAATATTCCACAATTTTAATAATTTAGCTGGCTGGCAATAAAATGTTGGACTAGTCCGGTCCACCGGGAACTGTTATGCCTAAAAAGTGAGATTTAATTACATTCACATGAAAAATCATATTCAGTGGTATAAACTCTCCCGACAATCATATAGCATCGAAGATGAATGCTTATGCTGTTATAGTAAGATAGGAAACAAGCCGTAAGTCTTTTGCCTGCTCTTCTAGGCTATGGTCTCGTGGAAATGGCACATCTCTCTGTCCAAACTTAAGATGCAATATTTGTAAACAAACCTATAGGTACTTAACCTAAAAATCACTTTCCTGACGTTGACTATTTTACATTACTTTTCGATTTGCGATCTTGCCTACAACAGAGAGACAGAGTATAGACTCACCTAGTTTTAAGACGTTTACGATTTAAGTTTTAAGACCTTTTGACTATATATTCACTCTTCGACAATGCTTGATTACAAAGTTTTCGAAAGGGGATTGACTTAAGGGTCCGGTGACAGCGGCTCGCAATTTCGAGTATTTTCGAGGTGCGATTGGCTATTATTTCATTTTATTTCATTTTGGGGAGGTTGTTTGAAATAATAACTCTAAAGAAACACGCATAAATACTGTTCGAACACAAATAATACAATAATATAAGGGAAATGTGCTTGAGTCAGAAATCATTTTGGTATTAGGTAAACGTAAGATCAAACATACTAATACCAAAATGATTTCTGATTCGGGCATGTTTCCCTTATATTATTGTATTATTTGTGTTCGAACAGTATTTATGCGTGTTTCTTTAGAGTTATTTTTTCAAACAACCTCCCCGAAATGAAATAAAATGAAATAATAGCCAATCGCACTTCGAAATTGCGAGCCGCTGTCACCGGAGCCTTAATGTAAAGTTTTTTTATAATATAGGTTGATATTGCCACGGAATAGAGGATATTGCCATAGATCGTATAGATCGCCCTTCAGAAGCAAACTCATATTTTATGTTGACTATCTTATATATGAATTAGAACACAAAATCATTCATTCTCAACGGTAGATTATAAAGGACCGTTAAACTCGAATATGTCACCGTTGTCATTGTACACCAAAATTAGTCAATTGTTAAATGTATAAAATAAGGTTAAAAATTCTGGTTCACGCTATACCAAAACTGTAACAGCATAATCTGCTATCAACCAACGGTCCGGTGAACAGAAAATTTAATTTAATTTTATAAATTGAACAAAAAAAAGGCTAGAACGAATTTATTAAGAAATATTTTGGGATTAGTTTATAACAAATGAAGTTAACTTGGAGTAAAAAAGTTTTTTTTATTGAATAAGTTGGTATATTATGGTAGTCTAAGCTTTAATAAGAAATGCAGTCTAAAAATAAACTTGCCAAACCTAGTATTAGCATTGACCTAACGTATGATGTTGTAGTAGTTAATACTCAAAACTTTAACCTCTTTAGACAATGTTCGTTTGGTTTGTAATAAAATAAGGAGCTTAGGGTTTTAAAGAAAATGGCCTCTGTCATATTTTAGTTTTTCAATGTAACCACTAACATGCGCCCGCGCATCTTTAACAAAGGTATCTAAAAACAAATTATTGTTACATCGTCAATGACAACAAAGTACCTAGTAGGTACCTTAATGATTAATTTAAAAATGCGCTAATCTACATTATTACATACATACATATACATACAAATTGTGTTCACTAATATTTTAATCTACTTCATAGCGGAACTATCACCATTTCAAATTCTGAAACAAAAAGCGAATGTTTGCAAGTTATTTATATTATTAAAAAAAAATTGGTTGGAACAAGCAGATGTTAAGCCTCCTGATCCTGTAAGAGTGCAGAGCTCTTTGTGTGGCTCGTCCGGGGAAGTACTACCGCCACGCCTTCTTCTACCGCCAAGCAGCAACGCTGTGTTTCGGTTTGAAGAGTGTGGTCGCCGGTGTAATTACAGGCACATGAGGCCTAACATCTGTATGCCTCAAGTTGATGGACGCAGGGCAGTGCATCGTAGGGCACGTTCCTATTGTGCGTGACCTACGGGGCAATGTTTTGTTTATAGGTGATGGTTACCACTTAACATCAGGTGGACCATCTGCTTGTTCCATCAGCTAGTAGTATAAAAAAAAAATATTATCATTATCGTATGGGAGCTGCGCCCCGCGGTTTCACCCGCGTAATTTTAAATCCCGGTATTCCCACGGGAATAAAAGTAGCCTATGTGTTATTTCAGACTATAATATATATCTGTGCCAATTTTCACCAAGATCCGTTCAGCCGTTCTAGAGTTATAGAGTAACAAACATCCATCCATCCATACTTACAAACTTTCGCATTTATAATATTACTAGCGACCCGCCCGCGCGCCCCTGCTTCGCACGGGTGCACATATCATGCATGTATTATACATATAAACCTTCCTCTTGAATCACTCTATCTATTAAAAAAAACCGCATCAAAATCCGTTGCGTAGTTTCAAAGATTTAAGCATACAAAGGGACATAGGGACAGAGAAAGCGACTTTGTTTTGTACTATGTAGTGATATTAGTACATAGTAGTGGTCTTCAACCACTGTGTGTTGCCAGTGATGACATATGGAACTGAGACGTGGTCGCTTACTATTGGCCTCATCACCAAGCTCAAAGTCGCACAACGAGCTATGGAGAGAGCTATGCTAGGAGTTTCACTACGAGATAGAATCAGAAATTAGGAAATCCATAGAACCAAGTTAGCCGACATAGCTCTCAGAATTAGCAAGTTGAAGTGGCAATGGGCAGGTCATATAGTTCGAAGAACTGACAACCAATGGGGAATAGTTTCTTGAATGGCGACCACGAACAGGAAAGCGAAGTATGGGACGCCCTTCTACCCGATGGACTGACTACATTGTTAGGATCGCGGGTAGTCGGTGGATGGAAAGGGCTCAGAATCGTTCTTCCTGGAAGCGGATAGGGGAGGCCTATGTCCAGCAGTGGACTTCGGTGGGCTGTTGATGATGATGAGTGATATTAGTAGGATAGTGTTGGACTAGAATTCTAGCAAGCATTTCTATAGACTACTTAGTATTGTTAGTAAAGTTTCCATTACCCCGCATACCTTTCGACGATCACGGCCGGCATTTGCACCAGCTGAACGGGGCTTTTGCCGTCCTTGAGCGCCTGCGTCAGATTCAGCAGCTGGCCACGCATCACTGACATCTGCCGCTCGAAGAGGCTGCGGTCGAAGCCTTTGTCTTGCTGGAGCAACGATACAGATCATTTGACGACCTCTGTGGCGCAGCGGGCGAGAGCCTGCCTGCGACGCAAAAGGTTGCGGGTTCGATTCCCGCCTTGGAACAAATTTGTGTACGATCTGCAGAAATTTGTTCCCATGGTCTGGGTGTTTTCTATGTATTATAAAAAATGTCTATCTCTGTAAGTATATAATGTATTAAATATATCAGTTATCTAGTACCCATAACACAAGCTTTGAATAGCTTACTTTGGGGCTAGATAGTGCTGTGGATTGTCCAGCATTATTTATTTATTTATTTACAGCAGTAGTGGGGATGGACGGACCCTTCCAAGTCAAAGTAAAGAGATACTTCCTACTAATATTATAAATGCGAAAGTTTGTAAGTATGGATGGATGGATGGATGTTTGTTACTCTTATAATTCCAGAACGGCTGAACGGATCTGGATGAAACTTGGCAGAGAGATATATTATAGTCTAGAATAACACATAGGCTACTTTTTATCCCGTGGGAATACCGGGATTTCAATCTGCACGGGTGAAACCGCGGGGCGCAACTAGTATTCAATAAAATCACAAGAACTTTCAACTTTTTCGCATTCTTAGAGGACTTGACATTTTGTTTTTATGATAATTTTTTTATAATTTAAATTGGAATTTTATTATTTTAGAACTATTTTCATTAATATTGGAATTGTGTAATACCGTATTTTGTGTACCTACTTAACTATGTTGCATGTAGGAAGTTTGTGAGACCACAATTATACTAATGACCTTAATGCACCATACTTCAGGCAAATAAATATATTTCACTAGCTGATCTCGCGGCTTTGCTCGCGCTCGTTTACTTTGAAAATCTCATACAAACTTTCATCCCCTATTTTATCCCCTTGGGGGTAGATTTGATCAAAATCCTTTCTTAGCGGATGCCTACGTCATAACATCTACCTGCATGCCAAATTTCAGCCCGATCCGTCCAGTGGTTTGGGCTGTGCGTTGATAGATCACTATGTCAGTCAGTCAGTCACCTTTGTGTTATATATATTTATAGATTTCATTTCAGAACTATGTAGTTCGATTCGCCAGTTCCACGCGACCAAAGCCTAGGAGAACAGGCAACAAACTTGCGGCTTTAGGGCCTTTAGGCCTTTAAGGATCTTTTGTATAATTCTCAAGTACTTACTACAATGGATTTTTCTATAGAAAAATTTATGTGCGCAATGCCAGTGCTCTTAAACGGTGAAGGAAAACATCGTGAGGAAACCAGTTAGTATTCTAACAGCGGCGATGGGCTTGCAACCTGTCACGTATGGAATACTAACTACTGCAAAATGTGGGTATACGCCAAATATAATGTTTGGACGTACCTCTGACTAACCCCCTTAGACATCCTCAAAGAATCTAGAATTAGTACCTACTTGGTACTGGGAGATCTGAAGGGATATCTACCGTGCCTGGGGATCAAAGTCGTGAAGCTGTTTCAGTTTTTTTTCTCAAGTACTTAGGAGTAGGTACTTGTGATGGTACTCTACTACTATGGCTGGTCCGAATAGTAATTTTTCGGAGGCCAATCAGCGTTGTTGTAATTTTTATTTATTTATTGGTATAACACAGATCATATTATTCAACTTACTTTAAATAATATGTGTAGCTCATCACATAACTCTTGCACGAAGTTCATATCTGATAGTAGCGGTAGTATTAATTCCCTGAAACATAAAGATACCAAAAAATATAAGTCAATTCAAATTGCTGCCCATCATGGATGTTAGCGACGCAAAATAAATTGTGTCTATTTAATTATAAAATCTAATATTTTTTGGTCTAATGTAAAGTGCATACTAGAATGCGCCAGGGCACGTGAGGGGTGTCGAAGGGCGCGCGGGGAAGCTCGGTACACTGCAGTTTTTAAAAAGTTGCCGTTTATTAGTCGTGGTCATCAATGCGAGCCCCGCACACGACGCGCGCGCCTTGACAGCATTCTAGCTTTTTCTGTCCGCGATTAAAATCTTTAATATTTCAAAGTTTTGTTTGGCTTTACCAACCACCATATTTTGCACCGATAACATTGGTCCTTCAGCCGGATCTTTAATGTTCCAAACGCCTCCGCAAAGTAAAAAGATGGTGAACACCCGCAGTACGTCGCGTAATGAAAGTCAACTAAAGGACAAAGTGCAAACGCAGAACAAAATGGAACAAAGTGAAGTGAATTTACAAGTGATCGATAAAGGAAAACCGGGAACTAGTGCTGAGAGTGTAAAACTACATAAAGAAATACTTACCGTTCCGTCCCAAATATCGAAATCAATAAAAACTAGAAAATCATCTTCATCATCTGCGAAACTGGCACAAAAGAAAAAGCTTGAGTTGGAAGCTGCAAAAGAAAAGGCTCGCATTCAAATGGAATTAGTCGACAAAAAGTTAGCAGCTGATTTGGCAGCTGTTGACGAACAATACAGTCCACACACATCGGAGTCCGATAGTCAACGTGATGGCAAGGATATTGAGCAGTGGCTCGAGCGCAGCCAGCAGGAACTGGAGAAACAGAAGGCCTACGATCATGGTACACTTAAAGGCTCACTGTTTCCGCCGCCGGATGTCGACGGCACTAACGGTCCAGTTCAGCAATTGGCCAGCGCACTGAGGGACTTGGTTGCGTCTACTGCATCCACCAGCCACAGCGCCAATCTACTTAGCCGCATCAGCACACCAAAAGAACTACCTTTATTTTTTGGTGACCCTATGGAATGGCTATCGTTCAAGAACGCATATGAGGAATCCACCAACATATGCAACTTTAGTGAAAAGGAAAACTTATGGAGGCTACGTAAGTGCCTACGAGGCTCCGCTAAGGAGGCAGTATCAGCGCTGCTGATAAGCACTACATCGCCCGACATTGTGATGTCCACTCTCGAGCTGCAGTACGGAAACCCGGATGTTATTATATCGAGAATTTTAAGTGATGTTAAAAAACTTAATCCCTTGCCACAGGAATATCATAAGGACATAGTGACATTTTCAGTAAAAATAAAAAACTATGTGGCATCGGTACGTGAACTAAAACGTGAAGAATACCTCCACGGAGTTGGAGTTGTGAACATAGTGCTAGCTAAACTACCTACAGTGCTATTGTCTAAGTGGGCGGACTATAGTTACCCACTTATAACCGAACGTAAGAAGGCTAGACTAGATATACTATCGGAATTCCTAAGCGAAGAAGCTATAAAAATATCTACATGCAGTGCTAGCCTAATAAACGTACGATGGGATAATAAACGTAAATATAGTGAAAATAACTCTAATCAAAACCAGACTGTTTTAGTGCAAGCTGAACAATGTAAACAAAGTGATATAAAGTGCCGTTTTTGTCGTGAGTCATCTTCACATAAACTAACAGACTGCAAAAAGTTCAAAAGGTCATTGCGTAAGGACCGCTGGTCCTATGTGAAGCGCGCAGGTATATGCTTCAAGTGCCTACTAGCCCAGCACGACCGGCAAACCTGCCCGGCCGCTGCCTGTGACGTTGACGGGTGCGGTGACTCTCACCACCGCCTCCTGCATTACCCCTCCAACTCGCGACAAAACACCAGTGCCCCCGCCGCCGTGCAACCACCACCGGCAACGACAGAGACTGAATCCCAAGTGGAAACTATCAATCACATAAACACCATCCGGAACTGTTCAGTGCTATTAAAAGTGGTACCTATTGTGATTAACGGCCCCAATGGAACATTCGACAGCTGTGCGCTGCTAGATGACGGCTCCACCGTATCTATGATAAGCGCGAAACTAGCGACCCGCGCGGGTTTGCGCGGCCGCAAGTTAACGATGCGAGTGCGCGGTGCTTGGGACAATACGGAAATGTTGTGTGACACGGAACTATTGGACTTGAATTTATCTAACAAAAAAGGCGATAAATTTAACATTAGTGTACGCAGTGTTAATGGACTAAGTTTACCTAAACAAGACTTAACTGCAGTGAATTGTGAAAACTTTAAATACTTACACAAACTAAGTGGTGAACTGAGTTCCGGTCTTACCAAACCGGAAGTGCTAATTGGACAGGACAATTATCAGTTACTCTTACCTTTGGAAGTGATCGCGGGCGGGCCGAGCGAGCCTTGTGCCACCCGCACGCCGCTGGGCTGGTGCCTGCACGGCAAGGTACCACATGCACTCACCTTAGTGCACGAGAACCATTCTTCTCTCCTCTTGAGCAGCGACAAGGTCAGTCCATCCAACTATGATAATGATGATGTCTGCAGTCTCCGCGACCTCCATGATGATGTACGTCGATACTTTTCTATGGAATCTATGGGAGTATCTGTCTCCAAACCTAGACAGAACTCAGAAGACGAACGTGCCCGGCAGTACATGGAACAAACCGCCACACTCGTAGATGGTCGGTGGCAGGTGGGCTTACCCTGGAAGGACAATAACTGCGTAATGCCTGACTCACTGCCTATGGCTATGACCCGTCTCAGAGGAGTAGAACATAAAATGAGAAAGAACCCAGAATACGCAAATAGGTACCACGAGCGAGTACAACATTTACTACATAATGGTTACGCAAAAGAATTAGTAAATACCGAAACTACACAAAAAACTTGGTACTTACCGCATTTTGGGGTCGATAATCCTAATAAAAAGAAGCTACGATTGGTATTTGACGCTGCGGCGACAGCTTCAGGATTATCGCTAAATGACTATCTACTTAAAGGGCCAGACCTACTTATGTCGCTATTCGGAATAATGCTACGCTTCCGAGAGAATAGAATAGCCGTGATGGGAGACATAAAAGATATGTTTTTAATTGTCAAAATATGCCCTAAAGATCAAGACGCATTACGATTCATCTACAGAGGCAACCCTATGAAAAATTACAACACTAAAATGTTACAAGAACCGATAAAAACTTATGCTATGACGTCATTAATATTCGGCGCAAATTGTTCACCGTTTGTAGCTCAATTTGTAAAGAACAAGAACGCTGAACGCTTCGAGTCTACTATGCCTACGGCCGCTGCTGCTATATACACACAGCACTACATGGACGACTATATACATAGTTTTCAAGACGAGCAGTCCGCAATTCAATTGATAAAAGAGATTACTTATATTCATTCACAAGGCGGGTTTCAAATACGCAACTGGATAAGTAATAGCGAAGCGGTGATTGACAGCGTACCTAAAGAGACTCTTGGAGCGTCGGCTGTAAGGTTCAAAATGGGACAGCATTACGACGGAGAACGAACACTCGGACTTTTATGGCATACCAATGACGACACTTTGAGGTTCGATGTATCATTTAAGAAGGTTCCCGAAGAAATAATTAATGGAAAAAAAATACCTTCGAAAAGAGAGATGCTACGAGTAGTGATGTCGATTTTTGATGTTTATGGATTTTTAGCGCCATTTACGATCAATGGAAAAATTCTCTTACAAGAGACATGGCGCCTAGACATCAGCTGGGATGATCCTGTTAACAATGAAATATATACAAAATGGCTAAAATGGATTTGTTTACTAAAAACAATAAATGATGTAAGATTGCCTAGGTACTATCCGGCAGCTACATCATCTGTGAGCGAGACGGAGAGTGGAACTTACCTGCCGTCGCAGTCGCACCTCAAGCATCCGCATATAGAAAGTGCTACGCTCGTAGCGGACCAGGATGGTGCTACGACTTCTACGAGCGCTACGCCGTCTATGTCTAACAACAAGCAAGCGCTCCCTACTAGAACTGGTTATATGAACCTACAGATGCATATATTTTGTGATGCGTCTACAAAAGCGTTTTGCGCTGTAGCCTACTGGCGGTGGATAGATAACCGGTTTAAGGCTCGAGTAGCATTTATTGCGAGCAAATGCCGTGTGGCGGGAACGAAACCAATCACAGTACCGCGTCTAGAATTACAGGCCGCTGTGTTGGCAGCCAGACTAGCTGACACGATAGCTAAAGAACACACGATGACCGCCGAGCAGCGAATATTCTGGAGCGACTCAACTACCGTACTACAATGGATTCGCAATGATTCTCGCAGCTACAAAACTTACGTAGCGAACCGCTTGGGCGAAATAGACGAGCTGACAAAAATAAATGAATGGCGATATGTTCCGACTAAACTAAACGTCGCCGACATCGCAACGAGAGAAAGTTATGACTGCTCAGTGCTACAAAATGAATGGTTAAATGGCCCTAATTTTTTACAAGAGGAATGTGATCAGTGGCCGCTCGATGTCCTGGAACCTGTGAACAAAGAAACACAATTAGAAGCTGTAAATGTTGTAAACATACAAAATTATGACTTACCTTTACCTGAACCTACCAAGTTTTCTTCGTGGCTACGTTTACTCCGAGCAACGTCGCGAGTACTTACCTTTGTTGACAAGGGACTTGAGGCCATAAATCGTAAGTTTGGACCAAAACAACTTACCTACAATCTGAATGATGACGTAATGGAGAAGGCCGAGCGATTACTTCTACAATACTCGCAAACCCAGTCATTCACTGAAGAAATCACGCTGCTGAAAAATTCTATGGCAATACCTACTGCGAGTAAACTACTTACCTTATCACCTTACCTTGATGGTCACGGAGTGCTGCGTGCTGGCGGCCGGATCGATGCTGCTGCCGACGTGCTGCCCGAAGTGAAGAGACCTGCAATTTTAGATGGACAAAATTATATTACTCGTTTGATAGTGAGACATTACCATGTCAACGCTGCGCATGGAAACCAAGAAATGGTAGTTAATGAGATTAAACAAAAATATTGGGTAATAAAATTACGACCTACTGTGAAAAATGTTGTAAAAAAATGTATGATATGTAGACTGAGAAAATGTAAACCGGAAATACCAAGAATAGGTGACTTACCTTATGCTAGAATGGCTCACCATCAACGTCCATTCACCTTTTGTGGAGTTGATCTGTTCGGCCCCTTGGGGGTCACTGTTGGAAGACGACACGAACAAAGATTTGGAGTACTGTTTACGTGTCTCACTGTGAGAGCCATTCATATAGAAATAGTTGCCACGCTGAGTACTGATTCCTTCATCATGGCGCTGCGCCGCATGGCCACACGGCGAGGATGGCCGCAACAGCTGTTTTCCGATAACGGCACCAATCTACGAGGTGCGCATGCCGAGCTGAAAAGATCTGTACAAGAATTAGACGAGAACGAACTGACAAATGAGGCTGAGAATCATGGCACTAAATGGACATTCATTCCGCCTGCAAGCCCACACTGGGGTGGAGCTTGGGAACGCCTCATCCGCAGTGTCAAGACCTCCCTACGAGTCGTCCTGAAAGAGAGGTTTCCACGCGAAGAGGTGCTGATCACTATGCTAGCTGAAGTCGAGAACATTGTCAATAGCCGCCCGCTCACCCATGTGTCTGTAGAACCTGGAACCGCTGAGACACTCACACCGAAACATTTTTTACTTGGGACGTCTTTAGATTCACCGCAGATAGGTAAATTTGATGATTCTGACCTGTACCTAAGAAAACAATGGCGAACATCTCAGCGACTGGCGGACATGTTCTGGAACAGATGGGTCAAAGAAGTGCTACCTGATCTGATACCTAGAAAAAAATGGAACCAAGAACAAAGACCCCTGCAAGTGGGTGATCTGGTATATGTAGTCGATCCAAATGGGCCCAGGAATAAGTGGCCAAGAGGCTTGATACAAGAAGTATGCCCTGGAAAAGATAAACGTGTGAGAATGATAAAAGTAAAAACAATGAATGGTGTACTTACCCGATCAGCTGCACGCGTCGCTCGAATCGCCTTAGTTGAAGAGTGCTGCTAGCAGCACTAGGGTGGGGCGTGTTAGCGACGCAAAATAAATTGTGTCTATTTAATTATAAAATCTAATATTTTTTGGTCTAATGTAAAGTGCATACTAGAATGCGCCAGGGCACGTGAGGGGTGTCGAAGGGCGCGCGGGGAAGCTCGGTACACTGCAGTTTTTAAAAAGTTGCCGTTTATTAGTCGTGGTCATCAATGCGAGCCCCGCACACGACGCGCGCGCCTTGACAGCATTCTAGCTTTTTCTGTCCGCGATTAAAATCTTTAATATTTCAAAGTTTTGTTTGGCTTTACCAACCACCATATTTTGCACCGATAACAATGGATATGATAATATTTGACAGTATTTATCGATAAAGGTAAATGCTCGAATATTTTTGAAGTGCCTATTTTAATATTCACAAGACAGCCTTCACAGCTCTGCCTTCTGCGCCATAGGCCGTGGGTTCGATTCCCACCGAGAACAAACGTTTGTGTGATGAACATAGATGTTTGTTCTCTGTCTGGGTGTTATATAACAGGCACGTATTTACACAAAAAGTATATATGTATTATATCAGCTATCTGGTTTCCATATTGCAAGCTATGCTTAATTTGGGGCTAGATAGATAGCGCTGTGTGAGAAGTTTACCATAATTGTGTTCTAATTGAAGCAGTCAACTTGTAACAATAGTGTTATCAATAAAATGTATTCTGTTCGTTTAGAGGTGGAGCTATACTATATACGGAGGTATAGCTTACTTGGTCTCTTGGCTGAAGGGCAGCTTGGCTTGCGGCAGCCACGCCCAGTGATAGGGGTAGGCGCGCCATGAGTCCGGGTGCTTGAACGGGAAGGCAAGTCCGTTATCGATGGCCGCTATGCGCACTTCGCAGTTACCCCACTCCTGTAACGAGGTTTACTTTACTTATTATTATTATTATAAGCCTTTTATGTCCCAATGCTGGGCAAAGGCCTCCCCTCATTCCCTCCACTCTGTGCGATCCTGTGGTAGTCTTCCATTCCGGCTGGTACCTATCTAACTCATCCCGCCATCTAGTTCTTGGTCTGTTACTTTACTAATTTTTTTATATCTAATAGACTGTCCTTTTTTTTTATAAATAATAAATAATAATAAAAATAATACTTTTAAATTAATTATTATTAACGATGTACTAGTATTGATAGCGAAAATAAAGGCTATTTTAATTGTTTAATTTATTTACTAGTAGCGCCCTGCGGTTTCACCCGCGTAGTTTCCCGGTGTTCCCACTGGATAAAAAGTAGCCTATGTGTTATTCCAAACTATAATTATATCTGCCAAGTTTTATCCAGAACCGTTCAGCCGTTCCGGCGTGAAAGAGTAAGCTCAATCCATCCATACTTACAAACTTTCGCATTTATAATATAGTAGGATGAGTACGTACTGATGGCTCCGTCATATCGATATCCTGCCCCGCGACCGGCGCGTCGTACTTTATGAGCCAGTTGTCGTTCCCGCGGTCCGTGTTGCGGATTATATAGTCCAGCACCACTAGCCGCTCGAACTGCAGCTGGAACCTAGAGGCAACGTTCATTCACTCACATTTCATTCATTAATGACGACCTCAGTGGCGCAGCGGGCGAGAGTCCGTTTGCGACGCAAGAGGTTGCGGGTTCGATTCCCGCCTCGGAACAAATTTGTGTACGATCTGCAGAAATTTGTTCCGTTGGTCTGGGTGTATATGTAATAAATATATTTTCTTTCTCTTTCTTTCTTATAATAAAAAATATCTATCTATGTAAGTATTTAATGTATTAAATATATCAGTCATCTAGTACCCATAACACAAGCTTTGAGTAGCTTACTTTGGGGCTAGATAGTGCTGTGTGGTTTGTCCAGCATTATTATTTATTATTATTATTTATTTTGTCTGGAAGGCAAGGTACATTCACATTTCATTCATTCATTTTGTCTGGAAGAAGGCAATGTACATTCATTTACATTTCATTCATTCATTTTGTCTGGAAGAGATGGCAACATGCGATAAGACCGGCGATTCTAGGACCATGATAAGTGTTCTTACCTATTGTATATGTATATGATGTACTTTCGATGTTATCCTCAATACAGTTCTTATTATTATTATTTTTTATTAAATAATAATCACGCTATCAGTTATGATCATAAATGTGAACACTAATATCATAAATGTAAGTTTGTTACTCAGTCACGCCAGAACGGTTGCACGGATTTGGATGAAACTTGGCAAAAAGATAGATTATAGTCTGGAATAGCCCATAGGCTACTTTTTATACTGTGGGAACACCCGGAACTTAAAACTACGTTCCCACGTCCCGTTGTATCTATAATCTATCATTGTGCCAAATTTCATCCAGATCCGTTCAGCCATTCTGGCGTTATTGAGTAACAAACATCCAAAATTTAACATTAATGATATTGTTTCAATTCAATATTTTCACATTTATCGTTAGTGGTATTATGAATATGTGTGATTATGAATAGTTACTTTTTCATGACATGCGACGGCGGCGGGTCCTGCTCGAACCTCCGAAGCCAGTAGTCAGCGTCCTTGTAGCCTTCTACGAACAGCTGGAATGAACCCATCTGCAAACAATTTTGACATTACCTACGAGTCTATTTGACCAGGACTCAGTGAAGGACACAAAATAAATAAATAATAAATTTTAATTTTAGTAATTGTATTAATAGGTAACTCAATATTGTACTAACACATTTGACATGTTTAATTAAGTTTACTAACAAATTATGGATTGACATCTGAAATAAATAAATTGAATTGAATTAATTATAATTTCAGCATTTAGTCAATTCAATTGACACCACATCTGGGTTCACATCATGTTCTACATCATGTTCTGGGTCACGTGAAACTGGCACCTCCATTCATTTATATATTACTCCCCGCGGTTTCACCCGCGCAGATTTAAATCCCGGTATTCCCACGGGATAAAAAGTAGCCTATGTGCTATTCCAGACTACAATCCATCTGCCAAGTTTCATCCAGATCCGTTCAGCCGTTCCGGCGTGAAAGAGTAACATCCATCCATCCATACTTGCAAACTTTCGCGTTAATAATAGTAGTAGGATTATAGCGTACCTTAGGCGGTAAGCCCATTCTGTTGAATCGCAGGTTAGGGAACTGTTCGGTGATGGCTCGCTTCAGGCGTGATCGCTCACGGTCTATGCGTAGGTAGTTGAACGTTTCTGATACTAATTTCACCACCTGAAACAGACAATGCTTTTTTGGTGGACATTCCACACAGCACTATCTCGCTCCAAACTAAGCCAAAGCTTGTGACAGGGGAACCAGATAGCTGATATACTACTTATATATTTTTTTTGTAAATATACATACTTAGTAAATATATATACTTTTTGTGTAAATACGTGCCTGTTATATAACACCCAGACAGAGAACAAACATCTATGTTCATCACACAAATGTTTGTTCTCGGTGGGGATCGAACCCACGATCTACGGCGCCGAAGGCAGAGCTACTACCAACTGAGCCGTGAAGGCTGTCTGTAATGTATTATCTTAAAAAAAAACAAGTATATGTAAAAAAAAAATTGCCATTCAGTGTGGCAATGCAGCTAGTGTCACAAAGACGCTTTCGATCGGCTCAGATTTGGATCAGATGAGCTATCTCTAGATCATATGCAATGGTCTTTAGATAGCTCAACTGGTTCATATGCATTTTGTACATTTTGTAAATACTTATATTCATTGTAATTTTCTTTATTCTTTATTGTACACAAAATGATTTACACAAAAAATACATAATAGTTTGTACAAAGGCGAGCTTAACCCTAGATAGTTTTCTTCCAGCAAACCTTAAAGGATAGAGAGAGCTGATTATAGTGTTTTCTTTATAAATAAATATATTATTATAAATTATCTTATTATAATGTTATTTTTATAAGCGCAATGCCAGTAGCAAGAGTAGTCTGTAGAGAGCTGTTTGTAAAGGTCTCGTCTGGGGAAGTACTACAACCATGACAATTCTGCCACCAAGCAGCGTTGCTGTTTCGGTTTTAATTGTTTGTTTGGGTGAAATTACAGGCACATGAGGCTTTACATCTGTATTCCTCAAGTCTTAATTTTTATTTATATTCTCTGATTCATTTCTAGTCAAGCAAACTCTTCAGTATAGAGAGGGCAAACACCCACGCCTCACATAACTTTGATAACGCTAAATTGATTTATTTTTATAATTTGTAACTTTGCAACAATGTATCAAATGCTTTGTTTTTATGGCATTTAATATGATATAGTTGAATGCTTTTGTTATTTATGTAAACTTTAATTTCCGCCATCGTTTTTGCTCTGTATACAAAGTAATCTAACTGTATGTAGTTTTTATCTGGAATACAGGATAGGAAGATCGATCGATATTTAAGTATTTGTCAAAGGTTTTTTTTAGAAACATAAATAAAACACGCCTATTTCCCATCGGGGTAGGCAGAGACCACGGATTTACACATATCTCAGCGATAAGGTCGCCCATTGTTTTGCCTAGATTTATGCCTCTAACCTGTATTTTGTTTCTGTGTGGTGAACAATACAGAGTTATCTATCTATCTATTTTTATAGTATGTTAAATGCTAATTAGACTCCCCCCTCTCTTTTTATGTTCAGTCCTATCCATCCAAAGGTTTCCTGGAAGAGATCGCCGTTAGCGATAAGGCAGCTCATTGTATTTTTATCTTATTTTTCTAATTAGCAAATACATGTTCACTCTTCTCTAAAAAGCATCCAAATTATAGGCATACGGAAAAACGGACGCCGACAGTTGTATAAAAATATTACCCGTGTCTTGGGCACGATGCGGAGCCCTATCTTGGAGTCGACGAGGCTGGCGCCGGCCTCGGACAGGTAGCCCTGGTTGGGGATGAGGCAGGAGCGGCCGAAGCAGCACGGACAGCACAACTTGTGCATCCATTTCGTCCATTTGGGGTTCAGTCGGCCGTACGGCTCTTCGTCCTTCGGCTTGAACACTCCTACTATTTTCTGTGAAAGTAAATGTAGTTTTTAACCGACTTCCACTTTTCTTCAGTTCGTCAGTTTTTTTTATGTTTGTTACCTCATAACTTTTTATTGGGTTGCCCGATTTTGATGATTATTTTTTAATCGAAAGCTGGTGCTTGTCACGTGGTCCCATTAAAATTTGAGACAGATCTGACGATATAGTAGTAGAGATAGTTTTTGAGTTATAGTAGTATGAGTGTATTTTCTAGTGCATTTGAAGTAAGTTTTTCAAATGTTCTAATAATAATAATAATAATATTAGGACATAAAGAGGAGGCCTTCACTCAGCAGTAAACTCCTTCAGGTTGATGATAATGATGAGGTAGGTTGTGGAAGAGCTCAGTGCTATTTTACTTAGTAACGCTCAACCCGAAATATGAGTCAATGGCGAAACTAAATATTAAATTGGCACGATAAAATTCAATTGCTTCAATATTTAACGACTTCCGTAGCGGAAGCTTCGCCGGCTGAGGAGAAAAAGTGCGGGCTCGATTCCCGTGATAGTTGTTTAAAAAACCAACGAAAGCATATAGAATGTACAGCAAGAGACAGTAAAACTAGCTGCGCCCCGCGGTTTCACCTGCGTAGTTTTATATCCCGGTATTCCCACGAGATAAAAATTTGCCTATGTGCTATTCCAGAGTATAATCTATATCTGTGCCTAATTTCATCCAGATCCGTTCAGCCGTTTTGGCGCTATTGAGTAACAAACATCCATCCATCCATCCGTCCATATTAGTAGGATTAATTTTATATTATTTATTTTTTTAAGCGCTTTCGTTTGCTTGCGGGCTCCACAGCAAAAAATCATTTTAGTTTCCTTTGGTTTCATATGTAAATACTTTATTAGATGTAAGTAAAAACAAATGTTGTATTCTATGGTGTAAATTGTCTGTTGTTTATTGTTATAATTACTATGTATGTACCTACTGTTTGCTAAAATATATTCTGTGTTTTTTACTTTTACTTGTCTACCGGTCGCATGTCACACTAGGCCAGGCCACGTCTGAAAACCAGCGTTGCACTGTACCTACGGTACCTAGGTACCTAGGTTTAGTGCAGCATTTAAGCTGAGACGTGACCTTTTTGCCCCGCACAACGGTAGGTAGGTCCTTTATTAGTGTAGGTTATAATTTATTTTCTGTTAGTTTTAAGTAAGTACCTACTTGTTTTGTGGGACGAAATAAATATATTTTCTTTCTTTCTTTTCTTTCTTTCTATATGTATCAGTCGCACCAAATGAGTAAATAAGGTCTTGAAATGTCCCAACCCCGCGACTGAAAGCAATGCTGTATGCTCGTTTGGTGTAAAACTTGTCATTATGGCAAGCTTATTAAACAAACCGAGCTATTACGTACATCCTACTATCCTATCCTACTGATATTATTAACGCGAAAGTTTATAAGTATGGATGGATGGATGTTTGACTATAGCTGACACGGACACCGATGGGCGCATTATTCGCTAGCGCACTTTGGTAACCTGTTTTATTTGTTCGATATTTTACTAATTAGCAGTCAATATACGTTGTATAAACTAGCCATACAAATGTAAATACTTGACATTCTCATCACGCGTTATTCTTGGCTGCAATTTAAGCTGCCAATTTACATACAAAACCATGCAACTGCAATATTGGTTTTATCTTAGTCACCCTGTAACCAAGTTGTCTTGGACCTGGTGTGACACACACGGGAAGTGATGGATGGTGGAAATCACCAGGGCCCTTACCACCATCTCTTGAAGCATTCTTATTTCAATATTACTTTTCTTTTGATCATAAAGCAGACTCTATGCAGTTGACATAAGACATTAACATATAAGTAATATTTAAATAAGAATGGTTCAAGAGATGGTGCGGGCCCAGAAACGGCTGTAAACGAGCGATATGATACTTTCTCAGTGATGTACAGTTCTACGAGATATAGACCGTCTATTCAGTGAATGGGTTCTATAGTTCGTAAAACCGACAATCACCAGGGAAGAAAACTCCCGATTATGAACGCAGAAAGTCACTAGATAGATTATAATGGGTAGTTCTTTCTAGAAATCTAAGGGGAAGATATTAGCCTCTCCCATGATCATAAGATAATATCAGCAGTGGACTTTATCATGAAAAATAAAAAACAAAATCGAAGATCTGTACTGCGCTTTTATGAAGAGTCACATAAATTAGTAGGATTGAGGATAACACAGTACTTACACTTCCAGGGTTCTTGACGAAGTAGGAGCCGCTGGAGCCCTGGTATATCCGCTCGGGGTAGATGCCATTGTCTATCGCCACCTCTGTCTGCCATAACAGTTCGCTGAATTGCGGATCATCTGTGGACAAACAACGAAATATAAATATAGAAGCTACGATCAAAGATTGAAGTAAGGAAGACTAGTTGCGCCCCGCTGTTTCACCCGCGCAGTTTTGAATCCCGGTATTCCCACTTAATAAAAAGTAGCCTATGTGCTATTCCAGACTATATTCTACTAGCGAGCCGCCCGCGCGCCCCTGCTTCGCACGGGTGCACATTGTTTTTCTACTATATCATGCATGTATTATACACATAAACCTTCGTCTTGAATCACTCTATCTATTAAAAAAAACCGCATCAAAATCCGTTGCGTAGTTTTAAAGATTTAAGCATACATAGAGACAGAGAAAGCGACTTTTTTTTTATACTATGTAGTGATCTATCTGCCATGTTTCATCCAGATCCGTTCAGCCGTTCCGTCGTAAAGAGTAACAAGTAGGACAGTAGTAAGTAGGACGGGTTTTCTCCCCGAAATCAAGTTGGTGTCAAGTCAAGTGGTCAAGTTATTAAGTTGGTGACTTCAGTGTCGGTGTTAATGATTCAGAGATTGCTGTCCGATTGCCTGGTGTGTTCCCTCAGTCTCCTACGAAATTTACGGACTGAGATGGAAGGATCCAGTTTGGACAGTATTGCTCGCGTATTTTCAGTAAAATTCCCACGAATACCGAACATAAATTACTTGTTAATTACCTAATTAACAATTAACTAAGAAAGCTAATAAACGAATGATTCTAGTTATTTTGTAATTTATTAAGAAACATCAGGACAACTATATAATATTATCTTACTAGTTGCGCCCCGCGGTTTTACCCCCGCAGATGGAAGTTTTTAATACTACTTGCTCATTTTTTATTTATTTATTTATTCAGGTCTACCAACAGCTGTTACAACATTACAATTTAATAAACTAAACTTACATCTAAGTACGTATGTACTATTTAGAGCTAATTGCACAACTAATTATAGGTAAACACTACATGCATTAAAATTAACTAAGTAGATAGAGTAACATTACGGTGAGTATATAAAATAAAATAAAAGGAGGAACAGTGATTACTTAGAAAGATGATACAAAAACATTTTTTTTGACAATAAAAAAAAATCCTTAACAATTTGGTAAGTTCTCGACCAAGTGTCGGCGGAACTTAAGAAGGTTAACTGAAAAAATATCAATATTTTTAATGCTATTTAGTGATCTACAGAGCCTTGGTACCGGGGAGTTACTACCCAGGACAGTGGTGCGCAGTGGAGGGACAAGCAAGGTGATTGGATAGCGGGGCATTCTACACGGGACTCTGAATTGAAACAGATTTAATAACTGAGGGCATGTTATTTGGTTATTCAAAACTTTAAAACAGAATATTAAGTCAAGTTGTGTTCCTCGTTTTTTAAGAGATGACATTCCGAAATGCTGGAGTCTTTGCGCATATGATATCTTGATTTTGGCAATGTTAGCAGCATATGTGAGGTGCCATAGAAAACGCTTCTGAATCCGCTCAATTCTAAGAATATGGGTGGCATAGTGAGGTCTCCACACAACCGGGCAATATTCGAGTATGCTACGGACTAATGTATTGTACAAAAGTACTTTGGTATGGAAATTTTTAAATATCTTACTATTTCGTATGACGAATCCTAACATTTTAGATGCCCTCTTAATTATGTTATCTATGTGTGGAACAGAGGTTAATTTTTTATCTAATATTACTCCCAAATCTCGAATACTGTCTACCTCTTTTATAGGTGTGCCTCCAATACTGTAGTTAGAATTAAGTACGTTTTGCTTTCTCGTGAATTTAATAAAAAAACATTTATCTGTATTAAGGTACATTTCGTTAGCGCAACACCACTGAAATAAGATGTCCAGGTCACGTTGTAATAAAGTTATGTCTACGTCCGATTTTATTACACGAGCCAATTTCAGATCATCGGCAAATAAAAAGGGTATTGACGACTTAAAACAGTTCGGGATATCATTGATAAATATGTTAAATAAGACGGGCCCTAAATGTGATCCTTGGGGTACTCCCGAGCGTATGTTAAACGAATTTGACTGATATCCGTTCATGACAACCGAGAAAAAACGGTTGTGTAAATAAGACTTAATCCATTCGATGAAATTTCCAGTAAAACCGTATGATAATAGCTTTTTAATGAGTAACGAATGAGATACTTTGTCGAAGGCCTTACTGAAGTCTGTGTAAATTACATCTATTTCTTGATGCTTATCAATGGCTTCCGAAAGACCCTCGACAAAGGTAACGAGGTTCGTAGCGGTCGATCTGGCCCTAACAAAGCCGTGCTGATGATCAGTGACATACTGTTGAAAGTGATTTTGAATGGCAGGACAGACAATCGATTCAAAAATTTTACCCATAGTTGACAGAATAGAGATAGGTCTGTAATTTTTGACTAGAGTTTTGTCACCGGATTTGTGTATGGGTATGACTCTAGCAGACTTCCAAACATGTGGGAAAACACCGGAACGGAGAGATTCATTGAAAATATAATAGAGAGGTAAGACTAAGTTATCAGAGCACCTTCTTATAAAAAGAGGTGGAATGTTATCAGGACCAGCGCCTTTGGTTATGTCTAGGTTACGTAACTTCTTTTTTATGGCGTCTATTGAAATATGGAGATAAGAAAAGGAAGCACTACTATGCTCTATAGCATTTAGAAAGAACATTGTTGGGCTTTTGGCTGTTATTGTAGGATCGGATGCAACATCGTTGGTAAATACCTGAGAAAATGATGTTGCAAACAAATTGCAAATGTCCAGGCCGTCAGATTTATTGTTTAGTCCGTCAGTCATAATACTAGGGTATGCGTTCGTTTCACCTTTTTTAGATTTAATAAACGACCAAAAGTATTTGGGATTTTTACTTATTCTATTTTCAATTTCGCATACATAACTGTTGTAACGGAGAGTCGCTAATTTCTCACATCGCTTACTTAATATATGATATGATAGTTTATCCATCGGATTATTATATTTTTTAAACCTACAGCGTACATTATTTTTTTCGCGTAACATCTTAATAATTGACTTATCAAACCAAGGTGGGTATTTATTATTATTTTTATATTTAACAAAAGGTATGTGCTTACCTATCAAGTCTCGAAGAGTGTTGTAGAATTTATCCACTGCATTGTTTATATCGTGACAATGGGCGAAGTAAACATTCCAGTCGATTTCAGAGAGGCTTTCATTAATCGCGGCGTAATCTCCTTTATGGTAGTTTAACTTGTAATTGTCTGGGTTTGTTTGAAGGCAGCTTATATTGTTATGTGTGATTTCTATATCTAGAGGTGGATGTTGTGGATCTAAGGAACATAAGGCATTTATAGAAGAAGATATTGTACAATATGGCAGATCCGCGAAAACAAGGTCGAGAATTTTGTTTCTATTATTAAATACTTGATTGAACTGTTTGAGATTTGCGACGTAACTAAAGTCAATTAAGACTTGATTCAATGCTGAGGTGTGATGATTAGAGGCACCTCTGTTAATCAGGTCCCAATTTATACTACTTAAATTAAAATCCCCTATTAAACAAGTGTGGCCCTCATGATTTTCCAAAACGGAATTACAATGATCAATATAATGTTCCAGCATAGAACGTTGAATAGGAGGGGGTAGGTAAATAGCACTGATAGCCAGTTGATTGTGGGTTCTTGAAAGTGGATCATGGACGACAACCCATAAGTCCTCACACAAGCTCTCCCAGTTAGTCATACGCTTAGCTGATAATCGTTTTGAAACAGCTATCAGCACTCCACCCCCCTCTCTTCTGCTGTGAAAACCTGAAGAACACCTATCTCTTCTAAAGACAACATACCGATGGTCAAAAAGTTCTGCATCTAGTACGCTTTCGTTTAACCAGGTCTCTGTTAGAACAATAATATCGTAATTGTTAAGTGCTACATTACGAAGAAATATGTGCGTTTTAGTTCTGAGGCCACGAGTATTCTGGTAATAGATAGTTATGGAATCCATTGTTACGGTGGTATAATCCATTACAAAGGAAAAGTGGATTACCTTACTTTAAATTGTCCAAAGTACTCGTGTCTCTCACGAGAATATACCCCGAGTCTTCACTTTTTCTCATAAAAATACGCCCGCTACGTACCCACACAAACTTATAGCCCTTTTCCTTAGCGGCTTGTCTTGCAGCTGCATGCAGGACTTTGTTTTGTGGGGACAAGTGCTCAGTGATGAAGATCGCGGTCTTCTGACCAGAGAACCCTAGGTGGGAACTGTTAAGCTTATTATCCGGGTTACTTTTGTTAAACATAATTGTTGAGGCTAGAAGGCTATCCCGAACATGAGTTGAGTTTAACTCGACCACGATCGAACGTGGGCGTGAACTCTCAGGGTTTTGTTTCGCTGTTCTCGTAATGCGTAGTATGTTATCATCATTGACATTGAATCCGACAACACTGCTGAGTTCCTTTACGATAGTTATCAGATTCTCGGTTTTTTTTTCAGGAACGCATTGGATCTCTAGATTCCTGCAACGGGCGTTCTGTTCCAGCTGATTAATCCTTTGGCTTAGGTTTTGAATTATGGATTGTGTCTGATCATCACGTTCGTGTAGTATTTTCATCTGAGCTTGAGTGTCACTATTTATCTTCATGATGTCCTCAAATTTATCATTAACAAATTCCATGGCTTGTTTGACGCTTTTTAACTCATCCTTGACTGTGTCAAGATCTCTCCTAAATTGCTTCTTGAAATCCGTCATATGCTTTTGCAGAACCTCTTCCATAATTCCTCGTATTTCGTCACGAGTAATTGGAGAGTCTTGCTTATCAGGTGACGATAGTGCTTGTCTCTTAACAGGGCGTGTGGCAGAATTTTGTACCTGTCGAACTGGGGTGTTGTCCTTTTTAACTTCCTTCGGAGCAGCATCCCTGCATTTGGGACAGGTCCAGTCTTTGAGTGTGTCAGTACCATATCCGCGTTTAGATTTGCCTGGATAATCGCATGCGTAATGGTACGCAGTCTGACATGTTGTGCATTGCAAGTAATTCTCGTCGTGGTTGCTAGACGAACAGCAACCCCATTCTGTTGGTATCGAACTCATTCCGTCAACCATTTTTGCAGTGGTTTTATAATGCACAGCAATAAAGTTCCCCAAGTAAGTTCGACGTTGACAGCACACTAATAAAGTCGCCAAGATAGTTTATAGACCCACTGAGCTAACAGTGAACCTCGCGAGAAAAAGGACATAAGCGCCGTGTATTTGATGTCGCTTACGCGTTTCACCGTAACACAGTAGATTACCGATGGATGATTACTATTTGAGGGTGGTTAAATATTTCACTGTGAGTCTTAATTACGGTAATTGCCTGATTTATTTGCAACAGTTGGCGTTATCAGTACTATTATGGTGTTCCTTGGGTCCAAAACTTTATGTGTGCGAAAAATCAGTCACTTCACTCCACTAATGACACAGTTACTTATTAAAAGTTGAAGACGACGTTCACAAAGGTGTTACTCTTTCTACGGCCGTAAGGTAGTATGAACATCTCATGGAACAAGATCCACTCACTTCACCTGATTTGAAGTGATAAACATCACGTAATATACCAAACCATGATCTCACGCACGTTACGTGCCCTACGTACGGTGCACAGCCATGCTTCCATCAACATCTAAATATATATAACTCAAAG
The DNA here is from genome assembly GCA_963576535.1 of Plemyria rubiginata. Taxonomy (NCBI): domain Eukaryota; kingdom Metazoa; phylum Arthropoda; class Insecta; order Lepidoptera; family Geometridae; genus Plemyria; species Plemyria rubiginata. The sequence goes on from OY754926.1 coordinate 8,505,913, forward strand.
GTGACTGACTGACTGACTGACATAGTGATCTATCAACGCACAGCCCAAACTACTGGACGGATCGGGCTGAAATTTTGCATGCAGGTAGATGATATGACGTAGGCATCCGCAAAGAAAGGATTTTGATCAATTCCACCCCCAAGGGGATGAAATAGGGGATGAAAGTTTGTATGAAACTTTGTCAATTTTAATAATAATAATAATACTTTTTAACGCGAGCGAAGCCGCGAGCAAAAGCTAGTGAAGTATATAAGTGTTCAGAGTCTGAACTTCAGACTCATGTGATTGTTATTAACTTATGGAAAATAGGAGTGACTTTATCTAAACTAATATTATAAAGAGGAAAGATTTGATTGTTTGTTTGTTTGTTTGCATTGAATAGGCTCCGAAACTACTTGACCGATTTGAAAAATTCTTTCACCATTGGGAAGCTACACTATCCCCGGTGAACATAGGCTATATTACATTTTCAAAAAAATTTGGGATTCTTACTAAAATTCAAATAATGTAACCCAAGGTGTAAAAAAATTCGTAAAATATTCTTTACATCGCGTGCACTGCGAAAACTATTGATGATAGAATAAAATAATGTTCTACAACTTTGCAGAACACATCATTATTTACAAAATGTGTCGCGACAGTATAGGAGTGACTTTATCTAAACTAATATTATAAAGAGGAAAGATTTGATTGTTTGTTTGTTTGTTTGCATTGAATAGGCTCCGAAACTACTTGACCGATTTGAAAAATTATTTCACCATTGGGAAGCTACACTATCCCCGGTGAACATAGGCTATATTACATTTTCAAAAAAATTTGGGATCCTTACTAAAATTCAAATAATGTAACCCAAGGTGTAAAAAAATTCGTAAAATATTCTTTACATCGCGTGCACTGCGAAAACTATTGATGATAGAATAAAATAATGTTCTACAACTTTGCAGAACACATCATTATTTACAAAATGTGTCGCGACAGTACATGTCTAACTCTTATAGTTATGCCACAATAAGTGTTTTTTTATTTTAAAATTTTAATTGAAATGCCGCCGCTATAAGAGGCTCTTTATTTGTATCTTGGTATTAATCCTTATCAAAATAAATTACTTCATATTCAAAACTGCTTTAATACCTTTATAAAACTTTTTAAATTATTCAATTCGGACATTCCATTCGAAAGATATCACAAGTTTAAAAATGTAAGTATTAGAAAAAGGTCGCGTGGTAGCCGCTCACCCTGCTTGGCGAGCTAGGCAGCACCTTAGGGTAGGGGCCGCACGGGTCGGGGGAGGAGCTTTAGTGAGGCAGCGAGCCTGGCCTCGGCTGGCGGATCCTTGGTCGCAGGAAGGATCCGCCGGCTTGGATTGGAGGTGGCGCTGCACAAGACCGAGGCCGTATTTTTCCACGGGCCTCGGCAGTGCATCCACATTATGGTGAGTGACGCCCACATTATGGTGGAGGGCGTCAGGGTCGAGGTGAAGGCCCAGATGAAATATCTGGGCCTGGTGCTTGACAGCAGGTGGCGCTTCGGCCCGCATTTCAGCGGGCTGTCAAAGCGCCTTCTTAAGGTTGCGGGAGCGCTTTCCTGGCTCCTCCCAAATTTGGGCGGGCCAAAAGCGTGATGCCGGCAGCTATATGCCGGCATCTTGAAGAGCATGTCCCTTTACGGGGCCCCTATCTGGGCGGACTCCCTTCAACGAAGGGAGAACGCCGCCGCACTCCGGAGCCCCCAAAGGGCCATCGCGCAGTGGGTCGCAAGAGCCTACCGCTCGGTGGGCTTTGCAGCGGCCTGCGCTCTGGCGGGCACCCCTCCTTGGGAACTCGAGGCGTGGGTGCTCGCCAGAGTATACGAGTGGACGGCGAGGCGTAGGGCGCTCGGAGAGCGCCCCGCCTCGGAGGAGCGGGAAGCTGTCCAGCGGGAGGCGAAGGATGCCATCGTCCAGCACTGGAAGGTCGCCTCCGCCGCGTTTGGCCACCGAACCTTGGAGGCACTCGGGCCAGTCCTGCAGGACTGGCTCGACCGGCCTCACGGCTTTTCATCATTCCGTCTGGTGCAGGTGCTATCCGGGCATGGATGCTTTGGGTCGTACCTGCACCGGATCGGAAAGGAGGGTGCCACGTCCTGCCACCATTGTGGCGCGGTGGAAGACACGGCACAGCACACCCTCGAGGTGTGCCCGTCGTGGGCAGAGCCGCGCTGCGACTTGGTGGCGGTAGTTGGGCCAGACCTGTCGCTCCCCAGCGTGGTGAACTCCATGCTGAGGGACGCGACAGGCTGGGCAGCGGTCGCCTCCTTCTGTGAGGACGTAATGTCCCAGAAGGAGGCAGCAGAGCGCGCGCGGGAGGCTGACCCTCAGGCGCCGCTCTGCAGGTGGAGGAGGGGTAGGAGAAGACGTTTTCCCTCCCCTCAAGGTGATGAATAGCGGAAGATAGGCGTGGAGGCGCCATCTCTCGCATTGCACTATTCGCCACCTCCGTCGAGCGGGAATGATCGATCACTCGCGGTCGTTCCCGGGGCTCTCCCTCCAGGAGGGGCGTGTAGGCCCCGCTATCAAGGCGGGCGGTCGTCGGCGGGGAACTGGACGAAAAGGCTCTGCCAGTTTCTCAGTTCTCCTCCATGGTGACGACGCGGGAGTGCCACTGGGCCGTTTAGTGGGTATACCAGCCCTCACAGGCCGGGGAGTCCCACATATCCCCCACATCCTCCAATGGGGGGGGAATGCGTAACGCATTTTTCCCAGCGAAAAAAAAAAGGGGCCGTACGGGTGGGGAGTCAATGTCAAGAAATGAAGTCGGCTCCCCTACGCAACGGGTAAAAAGTTAATTAAGTAATAAAAATAAAAGTTCATTAAAATAATAATGTTCAAATTTTCTTTATACTTTTCTTTTTTAGTAACCTAACGCAAATAGAAGGGTTTATGTGTGTGTATTATAATTTTGAAATTATTGTTAAATACCCGTGCGAAGCCGGGGCGGGCCGCTAGTGTATGTATAAAGTCACTCCTATACAGTATATGTATAAGGGTATGCAGAGACCGCTGATTTTTACTTGCTACGATCCTGACATACCCCTTTCGCTTCACTCGGTTCAATATTAACTTACTATGATAAATTAGGTAAACTATCTACAACAGACAAAATATCGTACACTTATTGCTAGAAGTCACTAAGCGACAAAACTAAAAGTGTGGGAAAACGCAATTGAAGTTTTGATTTATGGCAATTATGTTGAATAATAACATTAACCCGGTGCTACATCGGCGAAACTAGAATAGCTAGGATTAAATGGTTTTTGGTTACCGGTGTAAAGGGCACCGGTGGTCTAGTGGGAGTGACACCGCCTTCCGATCGTAAGGTCGCAGGTTCGAATCCGGTCGTGCACCAATGGATTTTTCTATCGAAAAATTTATGTGCGCAATGCCAGTGCTCTTAAACGGTGAAGGAAAACATCGTGAGGAAACCAGTTAGTATTCTAACAGCGGCGATGGGCTTGCAACCTGTCACGTATGGAATACGAACTACTGCAAAATGTGGGTATGTGCCAAATGTAATGTTTGGACGTACCTCTGACTACCCCCCTTAGACATCCTCAAAGAAAGAAAGAATCTTGAATTAGTACCTACTTGGTACTGGGAGATCTGAAGGGATATCTACCGTGCCTGGGGATCAAAGTCGTGAAGCTGTGTGTGTGTGTGGTTACTGTAGAGCTCATTCAGGCGAGTGCGGCGGTCCAATAAAGGAGACTTTTTGTAATTAGTGACTTCTAACAATAAGCCGATGATATGAGCGTTGTCTTGTTTACGAAAAACTTAACTAAAGTCACCTAAAATTATACCAATTAGAACCAGATATATTAAATTTGATACGCGTACAGGAATGTACTCCAAATCCGACCTAATCAAAACCAAAGTGTGTCAGTGGATCCGAATCGCAACTCTAATTCAGAATGCTCACCAACTGGGTGGGTTAGTGACATCCTAATTGATAAGAAATATAATTTACTCGTAAACAAAGAATCTAGTTTGGTATGTCACGGAATGTCAGTCTCGATATTAAAACGTCCTTGGCCTCACCTAGTGTCTTATCTGTGGCCTCACTAAACTGCTAAATCTGAAGATTTTAATTAACACTTTACGTGACTGTCAAATTCTTTTAGGCCTTAAAATTATTTAAATTAGTAGTACCAGCCTACATGGTGACGCATTTATAATGAACGAATTTACATATTTGCAATAAAAATATAGGTATAATCTTCTGCGCTTGCTTTTTTCTCCGTCAGGTCTCACAATTTTAGGATATCGCTTTATTTTTGAGACTGATAAGAATATGATGAAACAATTAACTTCCCGGTTAAAGCGATTAATGTCCAAGTCGAAGTTCAAAAGTGCATAATAGTCTACTACCGACCCGCCCCGGCTTCGCACGGGTTTCTCTTCTATATTATGCATGTATTATGCACAAACCTTCCTTTTGAATCATCTATTAAAAAAACGCATCAAAATCCGTTGCGTAGTTTTAAAGACAAGGGACAGACAGACAGAGCGAAGAGACTGATTGTACTATACAATGTAGTGATTCATAAAGGTGCGCTTACACGAGGGCAATAATTGCTCGGCGACACGAATGGACCGATCTGGAGCAATTAAGCAGACCGATCTGGAGCAATTTCACTAGAGCAATTTCAATAAAAACCAGTTTACCTTATCAACTCTGAAGTAATTCTTGTCAAACCATGTCACATTGGAATACAACTTGCACTCAAAATGTAGAGGCACAGTCTTTGTTCTAACCCCGGTGCCAGATATGTATGAACTTAAGTGATCACTGAGCCGCACACTTAGATCTGGGTAAGAGTATATATCAGTGGCAAATGGTAAACATTTATGCAAAGGTCACATACATCGAAAAAATACAAAGATAGGTACTTACTGCTACGAGGAGAAGCAATCGCTGGAGTGCAACTTATAAAAGACCAACAACCCACCACAAACCTGGCGCCTTATTGTCTAATTTGAAGCCCATTACCATGGTGATATTCTGGGTTTCAAGTGTCAAACTTTCTGTACTACATATCAAGTTCAGCTGTGACATTACATACAATATAATATGTAGTATACATATTCCATCATCTGTGCCGATTATGATTGCAAGTGAGTTAGACAATTAGGCCCCTGCTCATGGCCTGGAGACTGGTGTATGTACATAATACCTATAAAAGCCCCAAACTAAGAAAAGTAACCTGGGCCCCAAAAGTTGGTATAATTTGGAAGGAATAAGAATTAATTTGCCATAAGGTAATGCATTCTACCATAGGATAATCACATAATTTGACATTAGAAAATTAATTATTGAAGTCAAATTTGACATTAGAAAATTATTGAAGAAAATGTTTATAAAGCATTCATTAACTTACTGCAACAAAAAGGATCATCCATTTTAAGCTAACAATATTTACACAAATAATTCCAATTTTCAGTATTGTAAGTTCAGTAGGTACAGCTGTTCAGCCTTCACTGAAAACAACTTTCTGTTACTGAATTCACATTGATTGCATGGCAGTGCACACATTATTTTTACAATAAAAAACAAAGTGAAGTTTGTGCGAGCAGCTAAAAAATAAAGCTTGGCTCTTATAAAATTAAACATGAAATGAAATTGTTTCCTATCAAGGGAATCTTCAAGTGCGTCATAGTAAACATTACGCATCTCCAAAACAGATGTTTTCAAGCTATAAATTATTTTGCTGTTGACTTTCGAAGCAGAAGCCACACATCTGCTTTGTAGAAGTCATACAACAGTAAAAATATCTAATAGCCTAATCAATAGTGTTTCCCAGCAAAATACGCTGTAATGTCGTCTTTATCAGATAATTAGAGGAGGATGTAAGTATGTACCTACGCAGAATAAAGCAATCAAATTACCTGGAAAGTGATTATAGGAGACCTCGAAATCGCCGCGGCCGCCAAGCAGCGGCTGCGACTCTCGATTTACGCCTGGAGAATCCAGATTGCCCTCGAACCCGACCTCTGGCACTAAACAAATCTCTTCTGAGCTACTGGATAACGATACCACACCGTCATCGGGCGGTGTATTCAATGTGTTCGGCTTGTCGAAGTCGAGATTCAACAGAGTCTCTTCCGTACTCATGAGTAAAGCTAGGCAGTAAAACTCTACTGAGCCTCATTTATTTCGTCTAATTAAATCTCTTTGTTTCACAATCATTTACACATACAATTTGTACACTTCATTCAATTTCAGCTTGGTGATTCGCCTCGCCCATAGAGTAGAGGGCGCTGACATGAAGTACCTACATGACAATTGACAGTTGACGTTTCTTCATCATCAACCACAGACATTCTATCTAGTGCATACAAAATTCAGTATCAAAATTCTCGAATTTTGCAACATCCGCCATGTCCAAATAAAGAATAGAATAGTAGTTTTCGTTCCTGAAAAACAGAAACAAATATATAGATGGCGCTCTAATGTAAAATTTGCTGCTAGTACATAAAAAACTGTTAGGGCCTTACTACAAAACGGTGTCTAACTTTAAATAATGTCTAAAATTAGCGCTGTCTCTGTTTGCCATTACGAAATGGCAACTAATGGCCAGAGCTGTCAAAAGTTTAGGCAGTGTTTAACGTTTGCCTATTATACAAAAATAGCATTCGTTTCCTGTCATCTAACGAAGCAACATAGCATTTTCATTTTAATTGTTTTTCTAGTGTTATTTTGAGTTGTGTTGTGTAATTTTGGTGGTATTTTAACCAACATTTCTTGTGGTCTTAGCACAAAGTGTAAACATTTGAAATAAAAGTGTATTATGTGATCGTAATTTGACCGAAAATGTTTCAAATGTTTTGAAGAAACCGCCACCATTTTCTTCAAAACAATTGACTGACTAGGACTGACTCGAGTTTGGACTGACGTGACTAGAAACTTATCTACAAAGAGTATAATCTCTGAATCACTTGACATTGGCAAGATTGTCTATGACAGGAGCCATAAAAAGAAGAAAGAAAAGAAAGATACAAAAATAGCATTAAAAGTTTTTGAAAAAAGATCCCTAAAGAGAAGGTCCAATAAAATCTCTACTTATATTTATAATTTTAGGTAGGTAGATAGGTAAGTAATATAACGGCGAAGATAGGGCTTCGCCGCCACCGGGCTCCGCCTATTTATTAGGCGTACCTACCTACTACGACTAGAGACGTAGCGTAGGTACTACGAAGACATGTAGGTAGGTACCTTACCTAGGCATTTTTAAAATACAGAAATGTGAATAAAATAAGGTTTCGAAACTAGGTATGTACTCAGTAGGTAGGTACTTGAAAGAATAAAAATGTACTTTGGAAATTTTATTTTAATTTGGTATAAATAACAAAAAATGCAAAAACCAAGAAATATTGAAAACTTAAAAAAAATTGGAAACTACCTAAGTAGGTAGGCAATAATTAAATCGGTCACCGTCAATTTAAAGAGTAGTCAGTAGAGGCTTGCAATAGGTACCTTTGTACTAGAAGTAGGTAGGTAGGGAGGCTCCAAGTTACACTAGGTGCGAAGATAGGTATTACCTACCTAGTAACAGTTTATTCGTTTTCATTAGAAAACGATCCATCGGACCCTTGTGAATCGGCGTAATCGGAAAACTCCTTTTCTGTGAATCCTTTATCCGAAAACCGACGTTTACCAAAGATTCCTTTCTGCCTATCATGATGAAAGTGGCCATTATCAAACCCTGCCCCGGCTTTTAGTTTGTACCCTAGTCCTTTTGCACCAACTTTGTTTATCACTCCACTAGTTTCACCATCTTCATAGAAAACTTTGTCTTTTTTGTATTCGTCTTTATGATGAACTCTATGAAATCCTCTGGTTTTCGTTCCTTTTCTGTACTTTCTGTCTTCATTTCCCTTTATTCCAACAGCTGTCCCGGCGTAGCCTTCTGCTTGTGCGTAAACTTCGTCGTCATCGTATGCTCCTTGGTCACGAACTCCAGCGGTTTTGAAAAACTTTTTCAAGTCTTCATTATTGTGTTTGCTCTTAGCTCCTTTGCTTGATGCAGTCTTTTTTTTAAACCCTGAGGTTTTGATACCAGTTTTTGCTTGGCCTGCTTCACCGCTTGTAGTTTTGTCGGCTTCATCTAGAAGTTTGGAGAACTCGTCCAAATCCTCTTCTTCGACTTCGTATTTTAGATCAGCTAGGTTTGTGTCTAGCTTATCGAACTCCAGAGACCCTAGACCAGTCGGAGCAGATTCGACTGCCCAGTAAATGGTCAACGTTAGTAGCAAGAAAAAATTCTTATGCATTGTCCTAATTTTTTGTCCGTTTGCTCTTGCGCAATAAGAGAAGGTTGCGACACTGACATACATGCAATGCGGTCGGATTTATATAGGTTCTTGTTGAAATTAGCAGACAAGGATAGTTTTTTCGAAGATGAGTGGCTAATAAAGAATGTCACAGTCCAGCGGGCGCGTAGTAATCGGTGCAATGACATGGATCGGCCAAGGTTTGCATGATCGTAAATGGTCACAAAATTAGACGTTATCATCATCATACAAGAAATACCTACTTACTTAGTTCCGGATTTCACGTGGGTTGGCCGGGGTCTAGGTAGAAGCTCAGCGACTGGTCAACTCTCATATTGAAAATTTCTGCTTTCTTTTAGCCGTCAAAATACCTCCATACAGTGGTAGATTTCCCTATCGAGAGAGATAGGTACTTTGTCGCAACCATGATCATGCATGATAGCTAGGTACATAATTTGAAATCTGCCAGATAAATACGTAGTTGAGAAGGTAGAGATATCGATCAACTACATAACTAGGTAACACTTTTTAAGAGATTAAAAAAAAGGAGGAGGTTCTCCATTTCACTGTATTTTTATTTTTTGGGTAGAGATTACCTACCAAATCAAATTAAATGGAGAGTCACTTACCCCTGTCAATTCTACAATTTTTTTAGGACTTACTATTGATGCAAAATTGCAGTGGGATCCTCACATAAAATCACTTGCTGGTAGACTGAGTTCGGCTGCATACGCAGTTCGCACTATAGATGGCTTACAGATGAGGCTACAGCTAGGCTGGTATATTTTAGTTACTTCCATAGTGTAATGTCCTATGGTATCTTGCTATGGGGTAGAGCTGCTGATATACAACGTATATTTGTACTTAAAAAACGGGCGATATGTGCCATTTATAAAATGAAACCACGTGACTCATTGAGGGAGCGTTTTAAGGAAATTAATATTCTCACAGTAACTACACAGTATATTTTTGAAAATTTATTGTACACTCATAAACACAGGTAGCTTTATGAAAAAGAGTGACGCACATAATGTTAACGTTATGTGCGGAATAGGAATAAAAATAAATTATGCATTCCGAAATTTTGATTACAAAAGGTAAATGGCTCGTTCATGGGGAACGGTATACGCTTCTATAATAAACTTCCAGAAAGTGTCATTGGGCTTCCTATTAAAAAATTTAAAGTGTACATTAAGAATTATCTGATAAGGAAAGCTTACTATACTATAGATAGTTATATTAATGATAAAAGTGCGTGGCCCGATGTCCCGGTCGCTCTGCCCATCGACAGCTAACATATCTGCAATGTCTTTACTATTATGTTATTTAAAAAAAAGATTTTTTTTTTATCGTTGTTTGACTTACTACACTTCTTACTTATGCATTAGTATTATTAGTTTGAAGCGTGTGTTCTTTTATGAATCTGTTTACTTTTCCTTTTTCTGTTAGATTACTTAATGTATTATATAGCTTCAATAGTGTAGGTATTTTATTACATTGTAACGAGGATCATACAAAAGAGCGATAGATACCAAGCCGCGTTTGTTGCCTGTTCTTCTCGGTGTTGGTCGCGTGGAATGTAGCTGATGGAACAATCTGATAAAAATTACAACCTTACAAAAAGCGTTTTTCATAAAATGTCGAATTATGTTTTGGTACTTAAATAGATAAAATTTTTGTCTTGTATGTTTTATGATCATTTTTTCATGTCTTGAAAAATAATTGGGATAGTGTTTGACAAAATACAAATTTATTTGTATTTGCTATAGAGAAGTAGAGCTCTTTGTGAAGGGCTTGTTCGGGGAAGTACTACCAGCACGCCTTTTTCTGCCGCCAAGCAGCAACGCTGTGTTTCGGTTTGAACAGTGTGCGAGGCACAAGAAGAAGTTTCTATCTGTGTGACACAAGTTGATGGACGCAAGGCAGTGCATCGTAGGGCGCGTTCCTATCGTGCGTGACTTACGAGGCATTGCTATGTTTTATGTTGTGGTTACCACTTAACATCAGGTGGGCCATCTGCTTTTTATTAAGACAGTTTTATAAAAAATATATGTCTAAGCATGGCAAAGGCAGTACCTACCTACTTTAGTTTTTATAATCAACGGCATAAAGCTATCTAAGAAACAAGCTCCGCAGCGAAGATCGCTTTCAGAGAAACTGAAAAAAACTGAAACAGCTTCACGACTTTGATCCCCAGGCACGGTAGATATCCCTTCAGATCTCCCAGTACCAAGTAGGTACTAATTCAAGATTCTTTGAGGATGTCTAAGGGGGGTAGTCAGAGGTACGTCCAAACATTACATTTGGCACATACCCACATTTTGCAGTAGTTAGTATTCCATACGTGACAGGTTGCAAGCTCATCGCCGCTGTTAGAATACTAACTGGTTTCCTCACGATGTTTTCCTTCACCGTTTAAGAGCACTGGCATTGCGCACATAAATTTTTCGATAGAAAAATCCATTGGTGCACGACCGGATTCGAACCTGCGACCTTACGATCGGAAGGCGGGGTCACTCCCACTAGACCACCGGTGCTCTTTTCAAGTTTTAATTTTGAGTATTTTGTTTCGTGTTTTTTTTTAAAGTTCTATTTATTTAATTTTGCGTTATTTAATAATGCTTTAGTCTTATGTAATTATTCGTTAATGATTTAAATAAGCACCTACTCAAGCAAGCTTTTACGATTATTTTTTTGCAAAGTTATTAAACCTATTGCTTCATTTATTTCATCAATAATTTTTTCTTTCTCTACCCATAGATAATCAAAGAATATCTTGGTGCATCATTGATCTTGTTCTCTAAACATCTACATTAGTAAACAAAAAGCTTCTCTGAGAGTGAAGATGACATAATTGAATGATCAAGCGAGCTTACCTGAAGCGAAGCTCGATCTTAATTATGTCATCTTCACCGAAGAGAAGCAAGGTCCCTCCCTTCCCTAGAAAAGTTCCCCTGAAGATCAATGTTGCTGTAACACTACTCTGAAGATAATGAGTCAGGCGAGAGGTGAGACAGTACATGGAAGTGTTTTGCTTTCTCTGTCTACCTCTAAACATTTGTGCGAATGTTGGGTCGTATCAGCATAGATACTAGATTTTCGCTTTCAGAGAAACGGGGCATTTATCTAACAACATCTCTAACCTAATACTTAGTTCCCACTCTTTCAAAGAACTCAATTCGATATTCTGAAAACTCCATGTAGGTACTAATCCAGTCCTCCGTCTTATTTATTATTATTTTATTATTTCTGCCTGCGTTGTGCCACTGCAGGGCACAGGCCTCCCTATCCCCTTCCACTCTTTATGGCCTTGGGCCCTTGAGGTCCCATTTCTCATCTACCTATCAGAAATTCGATATTCTGAAAACTTCATGTTCAACCAATTATGTCCTCTACATAGATCGGGTGATTCTTTACAAGGATTAAAAGAAACGTGATATTACGTAGTTAAAGGCGTTGATTTATTTCCGTTATCGTAATCATATCAAACATAACAAAAGCATAAAAAATAATTAAACTAGCGGTTATATCAGATTCAGTTCTATTCCTCGTCGTATTCTTCGTCGTCATCATCAGCGTGCGAGTATTCTTTTTCATGACTGCCGCCTCCTTTCTTTCCATAATCCTGTTCGTGGTTGTAGTGACTGTCATGACCTTCCTCCGCTGAATGACCTGCCTCACCTTCGTCCACATGACCCTTGGAATGGAATCCAGCTTTGCCGAAATCTTCCTTTTCGTGTCCTGCAGCATGTTTTCCTCCTTTCACGTGACCACCTTTTTCGGAACCATGATGACCCTTCTGATAGCCATGTTTGTTGTAATGGCCACTGTTATCAGCAACGTCATAAAAGTCATGGTCTTTCTTGAACTCGTCCTTGCTGAAGACTTTGTGGTATCCGGTGATATCTTCACCTTTGCTGAAGTGCTGCTTGTGGCCGTGGTCTCCACCCTTGTAGTTTTTACCCGATTGTTCGTGTTTTCCGTGAGCGTCGACTTCGTTGTGGTGAGAGGCTTTCTCGCCTTCGTTTTCGTCAAAATGGCCTTCCTTGTCCTCTTTTCCGTAGTGTCTAGATGCACCTTTAGCGTGGTGGCCTTTAGAACTGTATCCTTTACTTCCTTTATCGCCGTGAGCTACGTGATGATCTTCTTCGTAGTCGCTACCTGCACCCTTTTCATACGCATGACCAGGATCAACATCGCCGTATTCTTCTTGTGATTCCTCGTCATCGTCTTCAGCGTCTTGGACGATAATGGGCTTGGCAGCGATGTAGGGCAGTGGTGCAGGTGCGAGGTCGTACGCTTCTAGAGCTAAGGGCTGCGCTAAAGGAAGCGGAGGGGCAAAGGCGTGCGGCTGATGGTAGCCATGCGTTCCAAGTTGTATCAAACTCGCTGGGCCGTTATTGTCTCTCCTGTAGATGAAGCTTGTCGCTGCCGGGTCGAATCCTACTTGAACTGCCGAAGCGGTCGCAGCAGCAAACAATAAGCCGATAAATGTGTTGGTCATCTTGAGATGTGTACCGCGTTGGTGCCTGTGCTGTAATAATTTGATAAGCCCGTTGCCCAATATATATATAGGCTGGAGACAACAGAACCGTGAGTGTACCTCTGCAACCATGTAACAAATTAATATCAGACGAGGTTATAGGTTACAAAGAACAGTAAGTACATAATGAAAAAAATGGCCATTGTGCAACGCGAGCACGTCGCGCCGACCGCAAGATTAATCGGCGTGAAATGCTTTTTCTAGAAGAGCCTACGTTGGTTCTGTAAAAAATAAGTGAATGATTGGACTGTCCAGCCGCCCCGCTCCGCCGGCCGTTCGTACGCAAGGTGCCAATAACCTTAACCTACGTCAACAACACCAATGTCATCTGAACCGCGGCGACGACAAACAATGCGAAGACACGACGCATGCTGAAAATCCAATGATAGTGTCAATGATTGAGGAGACAAAATAATGGCGGTGGAGAACCTGTTAGGGTCCTAACAATCTCCAATATCAATTAATCATTATGCGCCGTGGGTGTGGTCAATATTTTATTTTATTTTTAACTAGCTGAACCCACGGTTTAGCTCGCGCACGTTTACTACTTTGAAATTCATATATGCCCAATGAATATGAAGTTTCATACAAATTTGTATCCCTTCACATCCTTATTTTTTTTTTTTAATGCCAAAGCTGGCAGACGAGCATACGGGCCACCTGATGGAAAGTGGTCACCGTCGCCCATAGACACCTGCAACACCAGAGGCATTGCTGATGCGCTGCCGGCCTTTTAAGAGGAGATAAACCCGCCTTTTGAAGGACCCCATGTCATAGCTCCGAGGGAAAACCGCAGGGGGAAGTTCGTTCCACAACTTACTCGTTCGAGGTAAAAACGACCGAGAAAAACGAGTAGTTGAGGAGAACCAGCCATCCAGATGGTGGGGATGAAATTTATTTTTGCGGCGTGTGGTGCGATGGTGAAAGTTAGCCGCGGGCACCAAACTGAACAGTTCCTCAGAACACTCCCCATTGTACAGACGATAGAGCACACACAGGGATCCTACGTCTCTTCGAATACTAAGGGGCTCCAGGTCATCTGTGAGCTTGGGATCGTCGACAATACGAGCTGCCCTGCGTTGCATCCGGTCAAGAGGAACACATCCTTATAATAATATAATAAAAACATTTTTTATTCTATTTTTTTTATAACTAGCTCTTGAAACAAGAAGATGTGCCACCTTATGATGATGGTAACCATCACCTAGGTACATTACCTAACGGCTCATAGTAGTTAGTTAGTTTTAGTGGGTTCGAGTCCCACATACCTCCTTCCGTCACTCCCCCTCCCCGACGGAAGGGTAATGCTAAGGCATTTTCCCTTTTAAAAATAAGTATGTACCTATTATACTGAAATAAGTATAGTAATTTATTCCATGTCATCACGGGGTGTTATCGTGTCAAGGTGCATACGGCAACTGTATGGTAGATAAACCGGTATACAGACTGTCCAAAAAGTCGTGGATCAAACGCAACTAGGGTAATAGTAGTCTATAATATATCTCCTATAGTCGTTGATCTCCCGTAGAACAATTTTTTGCAGCTGATGACTCCATCTTGCCCCAAGTTGTGTTTAATCCACGACTTTTTGGCCACCCTATACCGTCTGGGTTTTCTCAAACAAACGACGGCATCGAACCGGGAACTTGCATAGCACAGCTTTTCCGTATAAAGATGATCGCCTCTATCGAGCTTAGGGGTAGCAGGGGTAATGGCGATCGTGTCGGGTAATACCGCTCACTCCAGTAACTTATTAAATAAGGTGCCTTGAAACACAGCGAGCACGCTGCAGCGCAGTGGTTGTGACGTTTGAGCAGACAGTCTCTAAACCTTTCAATTAACATAGGAGAAATGAAAAAACAAATAGAGCATTTTTCTCTCAGGTGATCGGCATTCCCCCTTCTTCCTCTATACAAAAGGACCGGTGACGATACGGAAAACAAACGTCAGACTTGGGGTAGACTGCCGACGTGAAGCTGCGAGAACTCGGCGGATGGAGAAGACTCGTTCTCATCATTCGTCCCTGCAGGCAGGACCATCCGTAGGGCGTACCCCTAAACGGTAAGATACCTAAGCCTAAGTACCTATCGGTACCTAATTAGTATGTAAGGTACCTAATGTTCAGGCAAACTTATTAAGAAACGGCTATTAATCGATCTTCGAACGTGCTGCGTTAGAATAAGGCCATCACAATAGTCATTGCGTTGAGTTTTCTTCAGCGGTACGGTAAGTATGTGCGTGCATGAAGCTTCCAGACAGGAACACATAAGTATTTATTTTCAGGCCTTTACTATGTCTGTATCTACCCGTTTCTCGATTTTAGTAGGTGCAGTTGACCCCGCGAACTTCGTACCGCCTAATAAATGTCTGATGTTTGAAGTTACGAAATCCGTGAAAATTTTCTATGGGAAATCGTTTTTTTTCTCTTTTATTTTTCATTATTTTTTAATGTTGGACCTTCTCCTGACAATAGTAAACAACAAAAAAGTATTAGCGGAATCGGTAATGCCGTTTTCAAGTTATCTATCTCTAGCGAGCTAGTGCTGGGAACAGAGAAAACCCTGTAGTGAGTGGAGAGCATAGTCAACTCGACAAGGTAGAGTAGGTATATACTTACCCAACCAACCTTTGGTCTTGATATTCTTGTAATTATTTATTTACCTACTCCTCCTTGAGTTGACTTGTAATTCGACAATTCGAAGTTTTTGAATAACGTCTTCATTTTATTATATAGAAAAAACAACATTGGTATAGGTTATAAGTATGGCTTATCTTTAAGTAGAAGTACATTTAATTATTTACAAATTATATTAAAGATAACAAAATAACAAGAATCAACAAATCAGTGCTTGACTTCGTAACCGTAGCCTTTGCCCTTGTGGTGTGCGCCCTTAGCACCGAAATCTCCGTAGTGATGGTGGAAGGACTCCCCTCCTTCCTCTCCTGAGTGGGCTGCATTATGCTCATCACCAGACCGCTTTTCAATGTAACCGTCTTTTCCGAAACCACTTTCATCATGCCCTGATTCATGCGAGCCTCCCTTCTTGTAGCCACTGGCGTCTGATCCATGTTCTGCGTGTCCATTCCCGTATTTGTTGAAGTCTCCTTCATGCTTTTCTCCATCAAAAAAGTCATGATCTTTCTTGAATTCGTCCTTATTGAAGACTTTATGGTATCCATCGACATCATCCCCTTTGCTGTGCGAAGCTTTGTGTCCGTGGTCTCCTCCTTTGTATCCATGGCCTTGTTCATAATCCTTCCCATGTTCATCGGCTTCTCCATAATGTTTTTTGTGGCTACCTCCTCCCGATACTGAGAAGCTCGCGTATTTCTCTGTATGATAGTCTCCAGCGCCCCCTTTCCCGTATTTGTGGCTTTTGGCATATCCTTTGTAGTCTTTGTCTCCATGTTCGTGATGTCCTTTGGACCCGTAATCGTTCTCACCCCCGTGTTCATAGAGTCCATGATCAAAGTGCCCTAGTCCGTGAAAATAATCGGAGAACCCCTTGTAATCGTCGTCATCAGAACCGTATCCTTTAATCTTCCCGTAATCTTCATTCGCGATTCCTTCGATGTGGTCCTCGTCATTTTCGTCTGCCTTCTCAACTACAGGTATAACATAAGCGGCGTGGGAGTGGGAAGCGGCTTTGGTGTCATCCTCATTATTATGAAAGGGCCCCTTTGCGGCGGGAACAGGTGCTTTATACGCTTCTGGTTTCTCGTAGAGCTTTGACAAATGCTCCATGACTTCACTCTCGCCCATTTTAACGACGCTTTCGGGACCGTCGCTCTCTTTCTTATAAATATATCCAGTAGCCGCCGGCTGAAGGTCGGACCCGGTCGTTCGGACCATAACCATCCTTTCGACAGTTTCCCGCATTTCCATACAGGAGCCGTATGCGAACAATATAATTATTGGGGCGATTTTCCGCGCCATAGTTTTGAGATGTAAACGTCAACTACAAGTACAACATTAATAATGACGACAAAGGTCAAAAGTAGCACTTATATAGCGAATATAATACAGCATCGAACATTGACATTCATAAATGGACCGATTCAAGAGCGCTATCGAGATTGAGCAATGTTCTTCTGTGTCAATGATAATGAAAAACCCTGTATTAATTTAAACGGTGCATTGCTCCGCGTTCAAATAAATAGGTTGTCGACGGTGTGGCACAGTAAAAAACGATGCATTTGATTGCCTATAAGGTACTTGCAAAAATCGCCCTACTTTAGTGCAGTTTTGTGTAGGCGACACGAAAAGTACCTACGTCATAACTGGGCTTAGTAGGCCACCTCCATAATTATTCGAGTGGGGTGTGTCGCGTAGAAGAAACTTAGTGCCATCTAAATGAATACATTGCTGCTTCATCTGCATTGAGTTAGTGTTAGTACTAACATTTATTTAAAACATCAAATTTAGAGCCCTAAAAAAAATTAAAGAGTGCGAAAATTTGAGAAATTTTTCAATTTCTTGTGTATCTTTATGGCATTTGAGGTCTTTTTCTGCCTCTTCTTAGTTTTTTTGACGTCTACTTCGTTTTCATAACTCACAGAAAGACGTTTCTTTTTATTTGTAAACAAATTGGTGTTCTCTTCAAGCGAGCCCCTCGAGATAAACCCTTCTTGTTCATCAAGTGTGTCCGGATGCATTCTATAAAATATTGCATAGGGACTATCTTCAGGCTCTATACTGTCCTCATGGGTTCCAATTCTGGAGAACTCCTTCGTTTGCTTTCGTTCCAAGTTGATAGTTTTGTCTTTACCGATAAAATATTTCCTCATAGTGTCTGAGATGTGGTTGCGGTTCACTTTATCCATGTCGTTACTATGATCGTTGTACTCGGTGTCTCTCTTCCTGTAATCTCCTTTAAATTTGCCGTCTGATCTCCTTTGCGTCATTTCATCAAGGACCCGTGACATTTTTTTAGAGTTTCCATCGCTGTACACAGGAGTCTTCTGCAGTGTTGTATCAATGGCCACTGAAGGCCTCTGGTAGTTTCCGTCCGATCTATGACCAGAAATCGATGTTATCTGCTGATTGTTGTTCCTTCTGACTACCTTTTGCGGATCGGCCGATATCTGCGTTTTGTGGACGTTCATTTGCACGAAGTTCGGCTTAGTGTCGTATCTGTTTTCATTAACGTCTTGATAAGTATGCATTTCAATATTTTGGCTGCGTTGGGGCATTTGAGCTAGGTACTCAGCGTTAACGCGCCTTGATCTCTGAATATTTAAATGTTGTTGAGTGTCCTGGTTTACGGCATTTCTTCGTATTTGATTTGCGCGAGCCACCGGTTCGTGCTGATTTTCTGTATGTGTGACGATCGATGCTTCTGTATTCCACTGCTTCGCTTCTCTTCTACTATTTTCAGCTAAACTATATGGTATATTAGACGGTGGTGTTTTCTTGACTTTGAAATGGGAGTCGACTATGTTCTCATTCTTATGTCTGAGAGTGCTTCCTGCGAAATGACGTCTTTGCATCCCCCGCAATCCTCGTCGTTCGTTACTCTTGCCCGAGTTTTGTACTGACACATACCCTACTTTAGGGATCTCATCGTTCACGTAGTATGAAAAAATAGGGCAAATGCCAAACAAGAAAATTCCCAATACACTGTGCAAGATCTTCATCTTGGCTTGTCAGATACACAATGACCGATATCTGAAGCGACGTTCTTTTAAACTACATATCAGTGTTTAGTTGATTGTTTATTTTTAATTGGAGAACACAAACAAATACACTGTTTCTATCTTACTGAATCATAATCCAATAAAAATGTAAACAAGAATTTTGTTTGGAGAACACTAGATACTAACTCCTAGTTAGTAACTTTTTACACGGCGCAACAAAGCCAGATCCGTATTAGAAATAGGGACTTACTAATCAGGATAGAAATTCTGAAAATCTTCTAAGTATTTTATTCAAATATAAGTATTTGAATGAAATAGGTATGAAAAAACATCATAATATATTTGTGTTACACATGAACGTACCTACCATCGATATAAAAGGAAAAAAAGGAGATGGATTAACCCAAAAAGAATTATGTATAAAAAATCTTTAGGATATTGAACCAAAACTTTTATCTCGCTCAGTAATTACCAGCCTCCTACATTCCTACTTCATATTTAGGTACTCTCTCCTTCTACATTATTATGTACCTGCATTACCAGCATTAAAATAAGTCCATCCAAAGAAACGTTTTGTCGATTGTTATGAAAATAACATTTATTACTCATAGTCTTAAATTGTCTACGTTTATCTAAGTAAATAATATTTATAAAACAACGTATGTTTTCATTCAGTGTTGAATCAAAACTAAATAGCCAGTCAAGATAGAGTAGTAAGACAAGAAAGTTCATTATGCAGTTTCCGTTATTCATATTTACAATAGGTTTATTTAACGTTATCCCATCAGATGGGCGATTGATTCAGAAGAATAAGACAAGGGCCGTAGAAGAGGCACAAACTGAAAAACCGAACCCTTCCATTCGACTTACTAGAGATGTCGATAATGATTCAATAACAGGATTTTCTATAGAAGCATCAGTAGAAAGTGAAGAATTCATAAAGTCTTACAATAAAAAAGCAGGATTCTTTATCAAATCAAAACCAAGGGAATCTAAGACACAAGACCAAAAAAAAACTCGTGCTGCCAGAAATTATATGGAAAAAATTAAATCGGACCCAAAGACTAAGACAATAAAAGAACTTAAAAAACCTGCCAATGTAAAAACAGTGTTAGTTAAAAAACCAATACCTAAATTTTATGATAGGGATTATGATGATTTTCAATCCAAGATTAGCAAAAGCCATTTATTTATCGATTCCGGTGATCATGAAGACGAAGACTTTAATTTAGATGATTACGATTTTGATATCAATCACGATGAATTCAGTAGCGGAGGAAAACCCTTAGAACCCAGAATAATACGTATCAAAAAAGTAGAATTTGAAAAAAAACCTAGCTTGAAAATCCTCACTAAAGTATCAGACAGTGACAGTATCAAAACAGTTTTAAATAAAGAGAAAGCTACTGGGCCAAATTTAACAAAAATAACCGACAATATAAAAGAAGTAGATTACTATGACGACTTAACAACAACATTACCTCCAGTTACATCTGCCAAGACACGAGATGATGAATATAGTGAAGAAAATGATGACATTAAGGAAACTGTTCACAACAATTCCTCGATAAGAGCGGCTAGATTGTGGAATAATAATAATATTAATTTGTTTGGTCAGAAGTTTCATGACCATGTGTCAAGAATTGCTACAAAGTCTTTGGGTATATTGCCATTGTTTCCTGGCGTTCCAGATTCTTATCAAATCGATGCTGTGAGTGACGATTCGAGTGATGTAAACGTCTAAATCAGTTCAATATTTTGTAAGTAGGTAAAATATTTAAATAAAACTGGGATTAGGACGACTATAGTTGGATTTACATTTGATTTATGTTTTGATTGTTGTCGTTCAAATAAGACTATGATTTTGGTATTCAGTCTTTTCTTTTCATTTTTTTGCTAATTATAAAATTAAGTAGGTACGTCCTTATTATGTTTAATTATAATTATACCTACTATACTAATTATTTTATTATCTAATTCGTAATAAAACAGTATGATAATAAACTCAGTTGTTTTTATTTAAAGAAAAATACAAAATCTTAAAAATAAACCATTCCTTCAACATTGCATTGAGTTCCTAGTGTTCTTCTTCATACTCCAAAGCAAAATTAAACTCAGTAATGATCATCATAATCAGCATTGTTACTCAGTGCAGTTTGTTTAGCAACATCTCGAAATCTGTTAAAGTTATCGTCAAAGCCTTTGGTCTTATCATATCCAGCATGGTTATTTACAAAACGATTCTTTTCTGTGTCTCCTTCTTTGTTAAAATTATTAGACTGATTGCCTAATGCTGCTGCTGCATGTGATGATAGAAGTCCTTGAGAGGCACCGTTATGCGCATTAGCACTACCCTTTTCCTCAGAATTAGCACTATTATTGTTGTTATTATAGAACTCTTTATCTACCTGATACTCATCTTTGTGATAAACTCTATGAAATCCCGTTTTTTTCTCTCCGTTATCTTGATTTCTTTTTATAACTAACTTGGAATCTTTTTTATTGTCTTCTGATCCAAATTTATTAGCGAATGAATCTACGAAGTCTTTAAACCCAATATGTTTATAATCATTTTGCCCATATTTACTTCTGTCATTCGTATTTTCTTTCTCACCCTTTTCATGTTTATTAAAAGCATGTTCATTTTTAAATCTATTTTCATTAACTGTGTCACTATTCACTGCTTTTAAATTATCATGCCCCTCATGTAAATGGGCGTTGGTAGTTCCATGGTCCACCGGTGAATGATAGCTGTTTTCTAAACGACGATTTCT
This sequence comes from Plemyria rubiginata, assembly GCA_963576535.1. Lineage (NCBI taxonomy): Eukaryota > Metazoa > Arthropoda > Insecta > Lepidoptera > Geometridae > Plemyria > Plemyria rubiginata. The sequence continues at coordinate 8,527,172 of OY754926.1, forward strand.
TTTGGAATAGTCTTCTCCATCCTTGCCCCAATCTATACCTCGAAATGAAAGATGATCGCCATCATAGTTTTTGTCGAAATAATCATTTAAAACGAATGAAAAGAAGGGATCATGGCCATTCATCGGATTATCAGTAGCTTTATCTTCTAAATAATGGTCAGTTGTGAGGAAAGGTTCATAGGAATTCGGTATATCATCGGAAAGGTCTTCATGAATTGGTATTACTTTAGCTGAATCTACGGCGTAGCGTTTGTCTTTTGCTTTTTCGACTTGTGCATTTAGTTTCATGTGTTCATACTCGTAAGGATTGTGGTGGTAAGAAGGCCAGTTGTCGTAAACACCTCTAGAGCTTGTTCTGACGTCGTCGTCATCGGTGTGGTATTCCTTGCTGTCATACCGAGATACCATTTCATTCATGTAATCAGGCTCGTAGTGCATTGCTGACTTAAGTCTTTGGTACATCATATCGGTTCGCACTTTCGAAGGTAAGAAGTTCGAGTTGTATTTCGATTCCGCTTTGGCCATGACATAGTCCAAATCTCTTTTTGTCAACGTAGGCTCGTACGGTTTTAGCTTTTGCTTTGTGAAATCTATCGGATCGTACTGTGTTGGATATAAAAACTTCTTCAGTTCACTGTAGTTTTCCAAGACTGGTTCACTAGTCGTCCTATCGCTGCCAAACATGGATAGTGTCCCGGCGTCTTTGTTCACTTGGTTGTATCTGGAGACGGTTTCGATCGGTGACATAGTGTCTGATTTCGACTTCCTCGATATAAAGACACGGTGTACTTGCATCTCTGACGTCACATTGTGATATGTTGTGTTTATGAAACACAATATTATTAAAATACGCATAGTTCACAGTGATGATAGCATCGACGTGCATTCGCAGTCTGCAGGAGAAGTGGACTGGAAGTGGGCGTTTCTGGTGATGTTTATATTAATTGTTTATTATTTCCGTTTGGCGGAAAACAATATGGATACAATGGCGGGTCAGGTGATTGAGAAATATCCCGCGACCACAATGCAAGGCGGCTCAACACTTACGTACCTAGTGCTTTGTAAAAATTCAATACAAATGATAAATTGGTTTGGTCGGTCAGCAAGTTCCTACCTACCAATTAAACCTATGGTCGGTGACTATCATATTAATGAGGTACCTACCTTACTTATCTATTTGAATGTTATTCAGCGAATCCTACCTAGGCACCTGATGCAAACTGTGCGCAACCACGTTGAGTAGTTGAGCTCTTTGCGACTCGTCTGGGAAAGTACCATCATGCCTTTTTCTGCCGCCAAGCAGCGTTGCTGTAGGTAGGTATTTCGATATAAAGATTGTGATTTGTGAAAATATAGGCACTAGGCTTACATCAGAATGCCTATTAGACCTAATGGACAATAGCTTATCGTAGCGAAGGGCACTTTCCTATCGTGCGTCACTTGAGGCAATTCTTTGTTTATAGGTGATAGTTACCACTTAACATCAGGTGGGCTTCAGCTTGTTCCCTCAGCAAAAAACTCACAAAACTGCAGTTCCTAGCTTACTTACTACCTTGTAAAATAACTGTTGGGCGTTGTAAAAGGACTGCGAGTCCTACTCATGAGTGACATTATCATGATACTCTCAATCGTGTCGGCTAAGTTACCACTACGCTATCGCTGCTCCAATCATTGACCACTTAATTGCCAAAATCAGTACAGAGCCAGTCACGGCTCTATAACCACAGACAATTAAACGTGAGTCCTTGGATTGGTGATTGGTCACGTGTCACATTTCCATTAGACTATTATGTTTACTGGCCGCGAGGTGCCGTCTGAGGTTGTGGATTCGATTCCAACTAAGGGCAAACATTTGCGTTGCCACATAACAAAAAAAATTATACAACTAGCAGATGGCCCACCTGATGTTAAATGGTGACCATCACCTATAACAACGCGACTACTCTTCAAACTGAAACACAGCGCTGTTGCTTGGCGCCAGAAAAAGGCGTGATGGTGATGGTAGTAGGCACCTACTTCCCCGAACGAGCCTTCACAAAGAGCTCTACCGTGTCTAGGAGTTGTTATTATTCAGACATTACGGTCCCACTGCAGAGCAAGTATCTCCATTTCCAGTTTCCACGATTACCTACCGCTGGTATGTATTAACAAAGGGAAGTTCCTATATTTTTCCTATTTTTATGCAGATTTTGTCTTGGTTCCTTTAGTCCAAACGTCGCTCTAGATAATGTTGTGAATATAAATGACCGAGTTAGACTAGATTGGATTGTTGGTACCTAGTAGGTTTCTCAGAAATGAAAGAATTGAATAAATTAGATGACTTTATTGTAAATCCATTGATTAACATTAACGTTACACAAACATATTGTTCTAGTATTCTATAATTATATTATTTTGTACAGCCTCGAGATTGAGATGTCCAACCAAGGACAGGTCACTATTATATAGGTACCTAGGTATATGCCTAAATTAATAAATTCTATTTTGAATGAATTGTTTTACTCTACTTTTTGCTAAAGATCCGGTCTTGGAACAAAGAAAGAAAGAAGAAAAGAAAGAAAATATATTTATTTCGTCCCACAAAACAAGTAGGTACTTACTTAAAACTAACAGAAAATAAATTATAACCTACACTAATAAAGGACCTACCTACACAACAAAAAAAAAGAAGTTTAAGAAAAAACACAGGCCTGACGACCGGTTTCTGAAAGCTAGATAAAAACTGTCAAGTCACTCGCTACGTCTATCTAATTTGAAGTAAAAGCTGAAATAGCAAGTCGACTTGACAGCCGATTATTTTGATCAAGCTTTCAGAAACCGGCCGCTAACCAGAAGTGTATGGCTTTTTCAGAATACCACATTATACATATAATTCTTGGTTCTGCGGTAGTGGTACACGGTCTTTCTACACCCTGTACGTAGTTTGATCAAAACTCACCTAATGACCATCGTAATATAATAATATCTTATATTTCTTTATATACCTTCCGATTTATTTTGAGCTCTATGTTAGATAATAAGTATAAATATTGAAATAAATAACACACACATGTAAAATGATGTTTTTATTGCAGTTATTATTTCATAAATTGTATTGGACGGTTCGATACACATCATATTTATATTATACATAATGTTTACGCTTCATTTAATAAATAAAATAAACAAGTGTAGAATTCAAACAAAATTATAATCATCATGAGAAAAATCTTGTAATAGTGCATTAGTACGGTGAATATATAAATCATTTGTTTATATGCGCAGATTTTACTTGTTAATTCCATCTAGTTTTAAATAATATCGATTTGTCAAAGTGATAGTGTATCTTTCAGATCTTTGGCTAACATAGTTGGTAACCATTTTAACTAATTGCGAACAACAGATTGGTGATTATAATTTGAAGGTTGATTAAATCATTTCATCCAATCTTACCAGGGACTCCTAATCTATATTTATGCAATATTATTATTATTATTTCATTTATAAAATAAAAGGCAACCATAATTTCGCTAGAACAAACACTAGACCAAAATATTTATACATTTCTTTATTAGGAGTTCCAAAATGGGTATGAATAACCCGACCTTGGTTACGTCTTTAAGTCGTACTAAAATGACATTATCACCAATTATTCAAGCTTGGTAGTGTACGAAGGTCGATGGAGCAGACCCTTGAATAATTGGCAATAAAAAAATATCATTATAAGTCCATATAATTCATTTTTTATTTTTTTAAGCATTCAAAAATATAAATATTTTTAATAACACTTTTCCCTTCTCAACATTAAAATTCTCTGATTCTCTGATCTGTCTGTACAGATGAATAAAATGCGTAAAATTATGATGCGCGATTACGCGATCTGGCAACACATTTTTCTAAAATCTTTAGGCCCATATTCTACAGCAATGCTTGAAATATCAATTCAATTCAAGTCCGTTATTCACGTATATATTTTTGACAGATTTTATAATAGTTGCAGTCCCTACTGCTATTTTTATATCCCTTTATCATAAATACTTAACAATGGTGTCGATTCTGTTGTTGCATTAGCCTATACTAACTCAATCTGACAGCTCTAAAATTATAGCCATCCTTGTCGTTTCGGTCCTTTAAAAAGGGACGGCAATATTTTTAGTGCTGTCAAATTAGTAGCGTCAATTAATTTAATTTAACAATAGGAAAACTTAACAACAGAATTGACACCATTGTGAAGAAAATAGCGTAGTAAGTGTTAACCTGTATATAGTATTTTCTCTTCCATACAAAACAAAAAAATGAAATTTTAAACTGTGGAGGTTAGCGATTTTTCAAAAATGGTTTTTAGTTTTTTTATATCTTTCAACATGTCAAAAGGTGCGAGCGAGAGCGAGTATAGTCCTTATATTCGCCCTCACTTTCGTTCGGCTTCGTATACATAAGAAATCATGTCAATAAACCTGTGTTTGAATCTCGATTAAAAGTTGAGCATTAATTTGTAATACAGGCCTACATGTACATTGTACAACGTTTTAACTACCATTTTCATTATTATATTTAAGTTAATTTATTTTTACTCGGCCAAGAGGTTTATAGTCCTATTTCATTACGAATTAGACTAGAAATTTAAAGGCACAAAACTCACAACGAAACTAATATTAGTAAGAATATGTACCTACTCAAGATACTATTATGCACTACCATAGACTTATAGAGACTGGCGGTTTAAATCCTAATCATATGAAACACGGTGTCGGCAGATTTCCCTCTCCCTTGCCTACACTTACATATAAAGCGTACATACGATAATAAACTCGGGTGACACACACACTGAACGCAGCACTACGATTGGCTACTTGACCAACTCACACTTACAATCACCCAATCAATGCGAACCACTCGTACGTCACACTACCATAAAAACGTAGGCGTAGGGATTTCAATATTATCGATAAAATATTATCGATTGATACGATCTTACAAAAGATGAATCGATATTATCGAAGTCTTTTCCACATTCAATCTCAGCTTGTCTAGTAAGAAAATCCATATGTCTTAATTTAATAATAATAATAACTTTTATTTTTAACTGACTTCAAAAATGGAGGTACTTATATTCTCAAAAAAATCGGGCCCGTCCAAATCTGATCAATAGTGATCCAGATTTTGACGGGCCTGTTTTCGTTCTACAAAGTGTATTTTTTCAGGGGTGTATAAAATATACTGGCAGCGCTTAACCGCCGGTTTCTGAAAGCACGATCAAAACTAATCTGCTGTCTCTATTTTTTTTATACTAATAGCTGATGGAACAAGCAGATGGCCCACCTAATGTTAAGTGGTAACCATCACCTATAAACAAAACATTGCCCCGTAGGTCACGCACAATAGGAACGTGCCCTACGATGCACTGCCCTGCGTCCATCAACTTGAGGCATACAGATGTTAAGCCTCATGTAGCTGTAATTACACCGGCGACCACACTCTTCAAACCGAAACACAGCGTTGCTGCTTGGCGGCAGAAAAAAGCGTGGTGGTAGTACTTCCCCGGACGATCCCTTCACAAAGAGCTCTACTACTCTTAAAATATCTCTATCTAAGTAAACACCATTTATTTATTCAAACTATGTTATATTTTACTATTTTCAACCAATCATCATTCGATCATCGGTAAATTTTTTTATTTGTTGAAATGAACGAGCACATCACTATCTCGCAGCAAATAGCAGCGACAGTACCACGCAAAGAACGTGGTGTCGAGAGCATCGCTAACAACTCATTCCATTGCGTCATTTGTTTATTGGGTCGTGACTCGTTTTAAGATACACGCAGCAATGTATTTGAAACAATTAGTTAAAAATGCTTTTCGCACCGATTTAACTTTTGACTGACCTTAGAAAGTATGTTTTGACTTGTGATTGTTTTATGGCTAAATACTTAATAAAAACAAGTAAATTTGTCAACTTACATGTGGTAGGTTATTCCGTGTTCCCTATAATTCACTTTTCTGCTAGTATTCTTGCCCGAGACGATCGCACATTCCGGCATTTTAAAAACTTGTCAGACGACAGACGACTCGCGACTAATCCCTGATTTTTGCCGAGCGAAGGACTATGTGGGGAATCCCTCACGTTGCCGTCTTACGGGATACGCCCACATGCCCCATCCCCTCCTTTCCTTCATCCGTGTGCACTACAGTTAGCGGGTTATCCACTACAGTTACAGGTCTAGTATAAATCTCGAAACTGAATGTTAGAAGAACTGCATAGCCATACAAAACCTTTCAGTCATTTTAAATTAAAATAATTTTTAGGTGGAACATATATTTCAGGTAGGGATGTAATAAAGACAGCAAATCAGCACTAATTCAAATTGAAAAATCAGAACTTCGTATAAAAACCACGATTTTTATTTGACACTTCTTGTGTTGTTAACAAAACCATTTAAAAATATCAAGTGCCATTCGCTTTCCCGCATGTGTACTATGGAGGTATCGGATTGTGGATATCAGCATAATTTAGTTGTATAAATGGCTAGTTACAAGTGTTTTTATTTATAGTATTTTATGTCAAGTGTAGTTTTTTTGTCAAGTGTTCAATATAAGTTTAATACTTATATTGAACACTTGACAAAAAATACCGAGGTTAAAACTTCTGACATGCCATAGCCAAAATTTACGATCCGATACTTTCAGTTTATATGGTAGATAATCTTATAAATTATGAGTTGATAACACCATGTGAGAATTAAGCTCAGTTTAAAATAATGTCACTATCTTGATTTAAAACAGTCATTTCAGTACTCATAAGTACACAAATGTGTAGCTTTTAAAAATAATCCTTACTTAATAATAGGTCAGTTAAGTTCATATATTTTCTGTAAGTTAGGAAGACATTCATGTCAACCTTAGTTTAAAGTCAACTTAAAAACGGTCAAACTAAACATATTAAGCTAAAATATATATATACTAATATTTGGTATGTACAATACTATCATGCATATTTTTCTTATACATATACCAACCGCAAAAATAAAACACTATTAATATCTGAAATTTGAGACCCTTCTAGTTTAACACCGTGCGACACAAACCCAATAATAAAATTATATACATACATAGTAATTAGAATAAAACTTAAAATAGAAAATCGAAGTAAATCACAAAATAAACACAGTACACACCCTTGTTTTGTAAAACTGGAAACATAGTACAATACAATATTTTTATGCGGCTTATTTCCAGATGGTAACACTTCATTATAATTTACGAAGTCTTTTGAATTCACGTCTGACCGAGAAGAAGTGAATACAAAAAATATGAATCTAATTTTATATTAGTGTTTCCTTTTGTTACTTTTATCTATAACTTTAATAATACATAAAAAATAAACTAGGAGTTAGCCCCGAACTGAGATTTCGTGACACGACGCGAACGCTCCGAAAATATAAGTAAGTAGTAGTCAAGAGGCAAGTCCAACCAAACATTGTGTTTGGACTTGTCTCTGGCTTTCGTTCGCTTCGCTCGCTCAATCAATAAATGGCGAAGTTTTGAAAATTACGAGTAATCATCTTATAAAAGCGACTACACTTCTCTATTAAGGGTCCGGTGACAGCGGCTCGCAATTTCGAGGTGCGATTGGCTATTATTTCATTTTATTTCATTTCGGGGAGGTTGTTTGAAAGAATAACTCTAAAGAAACACGCATAAATACTGTTCGGACACAAATAATACAATAATATAAGGGAAATGTGCTTGAGTCAGAAATCATTTTGGTATTAGGTAAACGTAAGACCAAACATACTAATACCAAAATGATTTCTGATTCGGGCATGTTTCCCTTATATTATTGTATTATTTGTGTTCGAACAGTATTTATGCGTGTTTCTTTAGAGTTATTCTTTCAAACAACCTGCCCGAAATGAAATAAAATGAAATAAAAGCCAATCGCACCTCAAAATTGCGAGCCGCTGTCACCGGAGCCTTAAAATTTAAAAATAATCCTCAATACAATACGTTTTCACAAAATCGAGTTAGAATGAATTTTTCACAAAATATCAAATAAAATATACACAACCGCCATATTGCATTTACTAGTGCCAATGATCACCGCTTGAGGCGCTTACCAAGTTTATACTAACAAACTAAAGAGGCATTCAGCATTAACTAGTTGAATAGGACGCATAGATCTAAGGACTAAAACCTCTTGGGCGACATTCAATTACATTTCTCTTTATAAAAATATTTATTATGACTAAATAACGTACGTATATATAATTATTCTATTTGAGAGCGATAGGGTAGGACATTTTGGATTCATTGCACTGATAGTCCGAATCTCAGGGCAACTTCCGGCTTAAACCTGGAAATAGAGAATAATGTTATAATCAGTGTTTGTTAACTCTTTTTAATTCAAACGGTGCTAGCTTGGAGCTCTAAAGCGCTCTATGAAACGGTCCATTTATATTAGTGATTTACTTGCTACTACAATAAAGGTTCATTGTCTCTAGGTCAGGGGTGGCGAACCCTTTTAATTCAACGTGCCGTTTTTATAAATAAAAGATTACATGCCAAATGATTTTGAGTAAGTGAGTAATTGGATCTCTAGACACCTCACTTGCTCCGGAAGAAAACTCCAACATGTGTCCCACGGGCCTCAGCGGCGAGCAGAGTCCATGACCGGATCGAGCAAACAGGCGAAGTAGCGGATAGTTTGAACTAAAAATGCAAACCGTTTTGATCCGTGGCGTGCCCAAATTATTCTGACGAGTGCCATTGGTTGCCAACTTTGTTTTTCTTTGTGTATATATTTTTTTTCTATTGTAAGTAATATGTTTTATTTTGTAGGTTCCTGTCCATTCTGTATTTCTTCTTTTTTTTGTTGTTGTATGTACTTATGTGTGTCAAATAAATGTATTTTCTTTCATTCTTTATTGGTTCGCCATCACTGCTACTACATGTCAGCCATACAACATGGTGTCATACCTCACGTATCGACAGACTGGTTGGCGAGCGACCCATCCCACGCCGCTTCCTTGTGTGCCGCCGCCTGACGTTTTTTTTCTGCAACACACAACACAACAAGATAATACGCTTTTTACGCGGATCTGGGGTCTAAGGCGCGTCGCCGACTGATAAGTCGAGGCGGGGGCGAGGAATCCGCCTCGACTCCAGCTCGTGTGAGCGATACGCCTAAGGCTTCTGGCGCACAAGATAGAGACGGAAGTGTGGAGGTGTCTTCAGTTGAGTTCAGCTCTAGACACCTCACAGTGATTCAATGTTCGGTAGGTTTATTTTTCTGTAAAGTGTCCAAAGTACTTTCTTTTAGAAGTAGGAATGCCATATTTGAAATCCGTAATCTAGTAATGACTTTATAGAAGTGTTATAGATCTTGTGAAAAACGTCAACTTTGATTGTAAAAGAGCTTTGTATGACAAAGAATCAACCAAAACATGGGAATAGACAGTGAAAAAGTGTGGGTGTTAGTGCAGTGTTCAGTTGAGTTCAAGAAAGTGTGGAGTGTGTTGGTGCAGTGTTCAGTTGAGTTTAAGGAAGTGTGTAGTGTGCCAGTGCAGTGTTCAGTTGAGTTCAAGGAAGTGTGGAGTGTGTTAGAGCAGTGATCAGTTAAGTTAGTGCAATGTTCAGTTGAGTATAAGGACACATCCTTGTATATGTTAGTGCAGTGTTCGGTTGAGTTAGTGTAGTCGGCTTGGAAGGCCGTGGCCTCTTTCTGTGAGACTGTTTTGGTTCGGAAAGAGGCCGCCGAGCGAGATCGGGAGAGGGCCAATCCCGCTCGGAGGAGGCGGCGGCGGGGTGCTGGCAACGGCCACCCCGCGCTGCCTGCCCCATGAGGGGCTAGCGTGGTACCCCCTGCTAAACAGGGGGCCTTTCGGGTCTGTGGGCGGTCGGAGCGAGGGCTCCAGCTGGTCAGCAGCGGACCCCGGGAGGGCGGCTGGCACATCGTGGCATGTGCAGCCGTAGCACCACGAGTGCTGGGGGCGGCAATGGATGTCGTTCCTGGGGCGTGCTTTTTTAGCGTTATGCGAGAGGGGCACCGAAATGTTCTTTTTAGAGTCGTCGGAGCCCCTTGAAATGCATTGAGGCTGGCCACCGGGGAGGTTTTAGTGAGTCGACGAGTCCGTCAACCACACACTACCCTATCGCATCCCTCGGTGCGGTAGGGTGTCTGTTTGCAGATTTCCTCCCCGTTAACAAAAAAAAAAAAGTAGTGTTCAGTTGAATTCAAGGAGACTTCCTTGTATGTGTTAGCGCAGTGGTCAGTTGAGTTAGTGCAATGTTCAGTTAAGTATAAAGACACTTCCTTGTATATGTTAGTGCAGTGTTCGGTTGAGTTGTGCAGTATTTGGTTGAGTTAGTGCAATGTTCAGTTGAGTTCAAGGAAACTTCCTTGTATATGTTAGTGCAGTGTTCGGTTGAGTTAGTACAATGTTTAGTTAAGTTCAAGGAGATTCCTTGTATATGTTAGTGCAGTGTTCAGTTGAGTTAGTACAATGTTCAGTTAAGTTCAAGGAGATTCCTTGTATATGTTAGTGCAGTGTTCGGTTGAGTTAGTGCAGTATTCGGTTGAGTTAGTGCAATGTTCAGTTGAGTTCAAGGAGACTTCCTTGTATATGTTAGTGCAGTGTTCGGTTGAGTTAGTACAATGTTCAGTTGAGTTCAAGGAGATTCCTTGTATTATGTTAGCGCAGTGTTCAGTTGAGTTCACCTCTAGCGATGGTGATGAGCCGGCGCTCCTCCGCGCGCTCCTGCCGCGCCGTGCTCAGCTTGACGCCGAGCGCGCCCGACACGAGCCGCCGCGCCAGCGCAGTACACGTCTCCGGACGCTGTCTGAAACGCACAACGCCATTACTCGCTTAGCGTTGGACAATTATTGTGGGGTCACCAGTAAATGGACGCTGTCTGAAACGCACACCGCCATTACTCACTTAGCGTTGGACAATTATTGTGTTGTCGTCAGTAAATGGACGCTGTCTGAAACGCACAACGCCATACTCACTTAGCGTTGAACAATTATTGTGGGGTCGCCAGTAAATGGATACTGTCTGAAATTGAGCGTTGGACAATTATTGTGGGGTCGCGAGTAAATGAAAGTACTCGAAAGAGTAAAAGAGCTAAAGAGCCCTTCATAAAGGCGAAGGACTCGTCCGGGAAAGTACCTCACCATGAATTTTCAGCCAAGCAGCGTTGCTGTGTTTCGGTCCGACAGAAAGGTGACGCTCTGAATATGCATGCGAAAGCAAATATTAATCAAATCAAATAGAAGGTCACTAAGCGCACGGTATTACGAACGCGCATACGAGTATTTTATAGTTTTGGGGCGTCGGCCTTGGATTTTAAATGCCTTTTCTTATACTACCCAGAAATAAAAGCGAAACAAAAAAAATATGTTGTTGTCACACTGGGACTTACGAACTTATTTTATGTTGTTGTATGTGAGAGTATTCATTTTCTTTTAAAGATACCGAGCCACTTTTAAAATTTATGTTTTGGTTACCTAGGTTTACTAGTACCGTTGTTTATCCATAGTTTAGGGCTTTTCGTAGTCCTATCCTACTAATATTATAAACGCGAAAGTTTGTAAGTATCAACTTTTTTTTCAAAATCAAATATTTTTTCAAATCAAATTTTTTTATTTGGGACACAAACTTATGGTTAAACAATGCAAACGTTGACAATGTTCCTAAGTTACAATTACAAATGGTTCGTAACAAATAAACAGAAGTTTACTTGTAACCATAATTAACATCATTCTTATTTTATAGTGAAGTATGGATGTTTGTTACTCATTCACGCCAGAACGGCTGAACGGATCTGGATGAAACTTGGAAGAGAGATATATTATAGTCTGGAATAGCACATAGGCTACTTTTTATCCCGTGGGGATACCGGGATATAAATCTGCGCGGGTGAAACCGCGGGGCGAAACTAGTTTAACATAATAGTAACGAATGAACAACAATATAATATGAAAGAAGCCAGGGTGGCACTGCTAGAACTAAACGAGACTCATGCAAAGAAAAATAGAGAAGAAATACCTGTAGGGCTGAAGGAATTCCGCGCTTTTCTTAGCTTTGTTCCTAGACTCCAGAGTAGCAGCATGTAAAGGTCGGCATTTGGCAATGGAACGCGGCGTCGAGAGCACTTCGGTAGCTGGAATAATACAAGCAATATAACATTAGTGGCTTAACTTTAAAAAGAGTAGTAGAGCTCTTCGTGAAGGGCTCGTCCGGGGAAGCCTTTTTCTGCCGCCAAGCAGCAACGCTGTGTTTCGGTTTGAAGAGTGTGGTCGCCAATGTAATTACAGGCATATGAGGTTTAACATTTTTGTATTTATCTAATAATAATAATAAACTTTTTATTGAGAAAACATATTTCGATCCAATAAGTTTTTTGCTGAACATCTGTATTGTTATTCTTCGAAAGTTTTCTTACTAACTACATTTAGCGATTTATCATCTTCAAAAAAGTTGTATGTGCGAGCGAGAAGTTATTTAAAGGTGTCCAGCCCCTTAACATGACCGCATGAAATATGATAGTATCCAATGCTGTACACGTAAACGACCTTGCCACGTAAATTGAGGTCAATTAGTTGACAGGGGCTTGCGAAAACAAGCGTGTAAACGTCCTGCCTCACGTAAAACCAGTTGGGTTATTCGGAAATTTTTACTTATTTACTTGTAAATACAAGGTTAGCGCAAAACACTTTGTCAATATTATTTTATCCTAGTAGCGCCCTGCGTTTTTACCTGCGTAGTTTTAAATCCCCGATTTCCTACGGGATAAAAGTAGCCTACTTGTTATTCCAGACTACAATCAATCTCTCTGCCAAGCTTCATCCAGATCCGTTCAGCCGTTCCGGCGTGAAGGAGTAACATCCATCCATCAATACTTACAAACTTTCGCGTTTATAATAGTAGTAGGATACTAACTTTGCCTCTGTGCTCAATGGCTAGAATAAACATAATTTGATTATTGTTAATGTCTACCTAGACTTGTTATTTTTTAGATTTTAATTGTAATTTAACCTTAAGGTGGCTTTCAGACGTTTTGAACTAATCTTTGCTGTAAAGAGGCTTATAAGCAGCAGTGGGTGCACACAGGTTGAATTGATAGTTGTACCTTTAAAAAACCGATCATTTTGATTAAATTGAACAAATGCCTTGAAAAAGGAAGGGGCATGGATAAACTTACGATAAATTTCAAAATAAACCGATTGAATCCACTTTCTGCGGATTTTAATTTTCCCTGTGTACAAGAACTGGGCTCAAGTAGGTACATTTTTTTTGTGCTTCCGTATGTGTGCGTGCCATGCCAGCCTACAAAGTCAGTTGCATGTCTTTACATCGGATGTTAAATGTGGAACAAATTACCATGATCGCATGCAAATAGACTGCAAATAACACTGCTTTACATTTTTATAATTCTCCTCAATTACATACTGGCATGGTTCCAACCGATCGATGAAGGCAATACGTTTAAACTGGGTGTTGATTCGAGTTTTTTATTTATCTATCTATTTGTCGTGTGACTAGTTCATTCTAAACAGCGTTGTGAAAAGATTTGCAGTGCGTTTTAGGGTGGCTTCTTCCAAAAATCATGTTACTCATACATGTAACCCTTATAACTTTACACTTTGGTTTAACTCTCAGATAACCTTCTAAACTTAGTAGAGTTATCTGCTAATATACAATTACCTGTCAAAATATGCTTAACAAGCATGAAATTGGCATGTTCGCTAGTACAGCGAACGAAGAACATAACCCAGTTTTGGCGCATAACTTCGGGGAGTCAATAACCGCTGTGAGGCTGTGACTCAAAAGTAGTAGAATAAATGAAGCAGTTTTGGAGTAGTAGAACAAATGAAGGTGTTTCGGAGTACCCATGTAAACCAATCAGTTTTTCATGTAGAAACGTAGGTGTTTCGCAGTAGCCATGTAAACCAATGTAGTTTTGATAGTAGAATAAATGAAAGCGTTTCGGAGTAGCCGAGTAAACCAACGTAGTTTTGTTAGTAGAATAAATGAAAGCGTTTCGGAGTAGCCGAGTAAACCAACGTAGTTTTGTTAGTAGAATAAATGAAGGCGTTTCGGAGTAGCCAAGTTTCCCCTCTACAATATTAGTGGTAAAAGTGTAAAAAACGTGTATTATATACAACAACAGTTCATATTTCTGTCATCATTAAGTAGGATTTCCTGTGTCGTAAAATTTTACAAAACCTGCTAGGTATATAATAAAATAAAAGCGCTCAAAGGATGAGCCTGAACTGAAGCAGTTTAGCGGTTTGCTACAGAATCTCGTGGTTGCGAGTCAATGACCGGCAATGACGCAATGGCTGAGCAAGTGGCACAACGGAATTGCTAGAGTCCGACTGTCCGCGACTACACACGAAACACGGTCAACAAACAGTACATTCATCAAATTACATAGTTTACTACTTTAAAAACTAGTGCTTCGCTTATTTCACCTAGACGTCCTCAAATAACCTGAGTCGTACTTGGTAGGTATCAAGATATTTGAGGGATGTCCACCGTGTCAAGGGATCAAAGCCGTGAAGCTGTGGGTGCCGTGAAGCTGTGGGTGCCGTGAAGCTGTGGGTGCCGTGAAGCTGTCGGTGCTGTGAAGCTGTGGGTGCCGTGAAGCTGTCGGTGCCGTGAAGCTGTCGGTGCCGTGAAGCTGTGGGTGCCATGAAGCTGTGGGTGCCGTGAAGCTGTGGGTGCCGTGAAGCTGTGGGTGCCGTGAAGCTGTGGGTGCCGTGAAGCTGTGGGTGCCGTGAAGCTGTGGGTGCCGTGAAGCTGTGGGGTGTATTCGATCAAAATCAAAACGGCCTTTATTCAGTGCAATCACAGGGATCACTTTGAAACGTCTTGACGATGATGATATACTAGGTGAAACTAACGCCAGTTCGTCGCGACCAAACATGTTATTTTTGTTAATGGTGTGTAACAGACCCGTAAAACAATATTCATCACACAATGAACTAACAAGCAGGACGTGTAGCAAAATAATATAAAACAGGAAATCGAAGGTAACTGAAACAGCTTCACGACTTTGATCCTCAGGCACGGTAGATATCCCTTCAGATCTCTGTGCCAAAGACTAACTCAAGATTCTATGATGATGTCTAAGGGGGGTAGTCAGAGAGAGTAACAAACATTACATTTGGCACATACCCACATTTTGCAGTAGTTAGTATTCCATACGTGACAGGTTGCAAGCCCATCGCCGCTGTTAGAATACTAACTGGTTTCCTCACGATGTTTTCCTTCACCGTTTAAGAGCACTGGCATTGCGCACACAAAAATTTTTCGATAGAAACATCCATTGTTGCACGACCGGATTCGAACCTGCGACCTTACGATTACTATCGTGGGTGACCCCACGATAGTAATCGTAAGGTCGACTCCACTAGACCACCGGTGCTCATTAAAGGTAACTAAGACTACAAAACCAGCAATATAAAAAGGCTCCAAGAACTGGCTTTCATCAAGCAACTAGGTATTTTCCTGTGGGTTTTCCAGTTCCTTGTCATATACCTAAATAATAAATTCAACGGAAGATTGCGAAGTTTCCGAACCAGGAAGCACGATTCTCAGACGCTCACAGAGGTTCGAACAAGAAACATTTCGTTCCATAATTGCACGTTCAAGGAATTCATGCACCAATTATTGGCTGCAACAATGCTTCCTAGAAAGTATCGAGTCTTCAAGAAATTGGCTTTATTTTGCTTTTTAAGAACAAGTTTCAAACTTCGATAAATGTGTGCAAAGCACACGGGCAAACAATGTTATTAAACTGTAAAGTTTTTGTTAAGTGTTGTCTTCTGACAAGTAGGTCAGAGTCTATTTTGAACATATAATTTTAATCCCAATATTTTGTCCTATCCATGGAATGGGGGTGGAATGGTTGGGGTGTTTTCGATAATCCTAAATATTTTATACATTTACACTGTAAAGGTGCAAACTATTGTAGTACTTATTAAAATCTGTATTAATAGGGTAACCAGACGATATGATGATTCCAATCAAAATATTTACTCTGGGAAAAACTAGGTAAATTAGGGATATAATATTATAGATTCCGCAACCCCCCTTCCACTAAAATACCAAGTTAATTTATATATTTCACTAAACATCGTAAACAATATTCAAATCGATAACGTAATAAGGAAATGAGAATTGGAATTTCTTCATAAAAAATTACGCATTTGCGTTAAAACGTAAAAACACTATGGAAACGTAAAAAAAACAACCAATTAATATGATAATAATTTATGGAAACGCCGTAAAAAAAATAATACGTAAAGCATTAGCCTACAACCACTACAAGATTAGCCTACTGAACTAGCGGTTAGACTTCCCTCGCATTTTGTAACACATGTAACGTTTTGTAAGCATCGGCGGTAACAGGCTCAAGTTCAAGGCAGTAATGTAACTCGTCCTGAATGAATAAACACATTTGAAAAGTGGCACGCAGAACGAAATTGAGTGTGTTTGGTCCAAGGCCAATTGCAGCCGTTGCATATTTATTGATGAGATATTACAGGTTGTAAACACAGGATCCTACTAATATTATAAACGTGAAAGTTTGTAAGTATGGATGGATGGATGTTTGTTACTCTTTCACGCCAGAACGGCAGAACGGATCTGGATGAAACTTGGCAGATATATTGATTATAGTCTGGAATAACACATAGGCTACGTTTTATCCCGTGGGAATACCGGGTGTTGGCAGATGTTTTGCATTTTACCGTATTTAGCTGATACATTTTTAGTTCCTAAATAATAACTAGATGTCACCACAGGGAAGATTAGCACGCGCTATCGGTGCGTTTTGAGCAATGAGTGATATCAGCAACCGTAGGAATAAATGTTTTCCGATCACCGGGATTTAAATCTGCGCGAGTGAAACCGCGGGGCGCAACAGTTAAAGTCTAAAGGTATTAATTCAGTTGTCTTTGAAACGTCTACAAACTAGGTGAATCTCGGTGCCTGTCCACGCGATCAAGCCTAGAACAGCAGGCATCAAAGGCCCTAAGAACAACCACGGATTTCCACTTGCTACGATCCTGGCGTACCTTTTTCGCTCCTTTTCGATTCCACTTGCTTCTTTTCATGTCACTTCTTTAAATAGTGTGGTGAAAGGATTTTATGTGCGCCTCAAAGAGGCTCCTGTTGAGCACACATGTTTTAACTTTTAAGGTTCTCCAACATGCCGGTTTCTTCGCGATGTTTTCCTTCACCATTTGACAGTAGGAACTACAGCCACTGTGCGAACACATTAACTGAATAAATGGTTTTTGTTGAAATAGTTTATAGCTCTAGGAATGACCTTTTACCTTTTAAGTCATAAATAAATACTTTCGTAAACGTATCTTACGTTTAAGTCTTTATTATATTTTTGTCTATTCGTTTTAAATAGGTACGAAGCAGCATTCACAACATCGACTTGAGACTTCGCAAGATGCAATTGCCACACAAAGCAAACCAGTGCAGTTTCATTGTACATTCAGATCTCCATTTTAGGATCTTGCGCAAAGATACGATGACTGAATCGATTGTGCCGTAATAAAGTCTCAGTTTGCGATAGTGTGTTATTTCTTATTTGAAAATAAGGGATTGTACTACAAAACGGTGTCTAACTTTTAACAATGTCTAAAATTAGCGCTGTCTCTGTTTGCCATTATGTAATGGCAAGAGATGTCATTTGCCTATTTTTTTGTAGTAAGGCCAAGATGTTATTTTATACTAATAGCTGATGGAACACGCAGATGCCCCACCTGATGTTGCATGGCAACCATAACAAAGCATTGCCTCGTTAGTCACGCACGATGGGAACATGGCATGCTATCTCCTGCTATGCATTGCCCTGCGTCCATCAAATTGAGGCTACAGATGTTAAGCCTCATGTGCCCGTAATTACACCGGCGACCACACTCTTCAAACCGAAACACAGCAACGCTGCTTGGTGACAGAAAAAGGCGTGGTGGTTGTACTTCCCCGGACGAGCCCTTCACAAAGAGCTCTACTAATCCTAAAAATATAATTCCCAGGTAATCTTTAATAATTACAAGTAGGTAAAAAACAACTTTTTGATAATTGAATGAGTTGAACTTTGGCGCAATCTGCAATGTGATTTGATTTGTAATTATAAAGCTTTAACCACACGCACATTCCAAAAAACACACAAAAGTTGACTGGATGCGACTTTTTCATAACCCTTCAGTTCACTGATTTTATATCTTTTTTTTATGTAAAAGATAGGCAAACGGGCTAACGGCCCACCTGATGGTAAGCGGTCACCGTCGCCCATAAACAACAACAACACCAGGGGCGTTGTCAGTGCCTGCCCTGAAGGACTTTATTAACATCTTTCTGAGTAAATGATTTTTTTAATTTGTTTGTAATATATTTTTTTTTAATTTGAAGTGGGATTGGGCAGGCCACGTCTGCCGCATGTCGGGTGCGTTATGGGCTAAATCCACAACAGATTGGACGCCTAAAAACGAAAAACGACCTCGCGACAGACCGCGGCGAAGATGGAGAGACGAAATGGACGCCTACCTAAAGAACTGGTCCACAGTGGCCCAAAATAGAAGCGATTGGAGAGAAGGAAGGGAGGCCTTTGCCCTGCAGTCGGACACTACAGGCTCATAATAATAATAATAAATGTCAAAATGTTTGACGGTTGACAGCCCCTTAATGCGCAGATAATCTGCCAGTTCCTCACCCACTTCCCGTGTATTAAAATAGATTCACATAGATTTTTTTCCAATTGCATAGACGACTGTATTTATTATTTTAATCATGTAGGAAAGCCGTCGACCCAGTATCAGCTTTGTGTGTGACAATTATTTCCTTGATGGCATCCAACATGCGATATTTCATGAACTTTATTTAATAGCATAGGAAATTGAATTGATACGATAACTTTTACTAATATTAATACCAACTAATGCAAAATGTAGGTAAATGCTAATGTAATATTAGGACGTCATATACCTCTTGACTATACCCATTAGAAATACTCAAAAAATTATCACAGTCGTAAAGATATTATTTTCTATTAATATCATTCAATAATAAAATCATGGTATCGGGAAAGGCCAACTATATGACGCAAGTTGGTTTTTGAATGAAATATTTAACAGAATTTTCCCTTGAGTTCGATAGCCATTAGCCGAGCATATTTAACAACTTGATTGGTGATACAAATTCTGGCACAGATTTTTTTGAATTCAGAAAAACGAAGTTTCAATCATGAATTTTTCAAGGGTAGGGTAACCAACAAACCAACCACGCTGGTTCATTTTCATGGGATAGTGTAACTGGCCATGTTTAACAAACAAAAAACAAAATCGTTTACTCAGTTTATTCACAATCAGTTTAATCAATCGCTTACGACTGTAACTTTCAGATGCCTCCAAAATAGCTTAGCAGTTTATATCACTACATAGTATAAAACAAAGTCGCTTTCTCTGTCCCTATATCCCTATGCTTAAATCTTTAAAACTACGCAACGGATTTTGATGCGGTTTTTTTTTAATAGATAGAGTGATTCAAGAGAAATGTTTATATGTATAACACATTCATGATATAGTAGAAAAACAATGTGCAACCGTGCGAAGCAGGGGCGCGCGGGCGGGTCGCTAGTTAGCTTATAAACTTAAAAAAGCAGTTTTGTTGCACGCAAAACAATTAGAAAACTTTTTCTATTCTTCGCCAGTTAAGTGTCAAAGCCCTAATCACTCAATCGCTACTGTTACCTAAATACCTAGTATTTCGTAAAGCATATCAAAATTTAAATATTTTATGGCATCAATAAACTGAGCGTGGTAATCAGAATTACAACGGTGTTATGCGTAACAATAAACTTATTGCGCATAACTTATCATCACCATCAGCCAGTAGAAGTCCACTGATGGATATTTGACGACCTCAGTGGCGCAGCGTGCGAGAGTCCGTCTGCGACGCAAGAGGTTGCGGGTTCGATTCCCGCCTCGGAACAAATTTGTGTACGAACTGCAGAAATTTGTTCCGTTGGTCTGGGTGTTTTCTATGTAGGTATAATAAAATATATATCTATGTTAGTATATAATGTATTAAATATATCAGTTATATTTGTACCCATAACACAACCTTTTGAGTAGCTTACTTTGGGGCTAGATGGTGCTGTGTGGATTGTCCAGCATATATTTATATTTATTTATTATTTGTAACAAGGATCATACAAATCCCAACTAATATTATAAATGCGAAAGTAACTCTGTCTGTCTGTTACGCTTTCCCGCTTAAACCTCTCAACCGATTTTGATGAAATTTGGCACAGACAATCTTTAGACCCTGAGAAAGAACATAGGCTACCTTTTATTGCGAAAAAAAGAGATGAAGAGATTAAAAGTACGCAGACGAAGTCGCGGGTACCAGCTAGTTACAATATAACGGTAGATACCAAGCCGTAAGGTTGCTGCCTGTTCTTCTAGGCTTTGGTCGCGTGGAACTGGCACATAAGATTTACCTAGCTTTAAGACGTTTCAAAGTGTCCTAATCCTTGGGATTCAATTGAAAAAGTATTAAATAAGGATTTTAAGATAAATCCTTTCACCGCACTGTTTCCAAAGAAACTAACGACACGACAAGAATAATTTACTAATATGATATAAAAATAAAATCTAAATATATATACCTCAAAGGTGACTGACTGACTGACATAGTAATCTATCAACGCACAGCCCAAACCACTGGACGGATCGGGCTGAAATTTGGCATGCAGGTAGATGTTATGACGTAGGCATCCGCTAAGAAAGGATTTTGTTCAATTCTACCCCCAAGGGGATAAAATAGGGAATGAAAGTTTGTATGAGATTTTCAAAGTAAAACGAGCGCGAGCAACGCCGCGGGATCAGCTAGTTAATAATAAATGACTTTACTATATTTTAAACTTTCATAAATATAATATTTCGAGGGGAATAATTACAGCGATGACTATGGTGGTCTGGTAGAGATCGCTACTTAGCGATAAGGCCGCCCATTGTACTTTTCGTTTTGAGTTTGTTTTTGTTGTATCCATAAGTTGTGTGCAATAAAGTATTTTCTATCTTTTGACGACCTCTGTGGCGCAGCGGGCGAGAGCCTGCCTGCGACGCAAGAGGTTGCGGGTTCGATTCCCGCCTTGGAACAAATTTGTGTACGATCTGCAGAAATTTGTTCCGATGGTCTGGGTGTTTTCTATGTATAATAAAAAATATCTATCTATGTAAGTGTATAATGTATTGAATATATCAGTTATCTAGTACCCATAACACAAGCTTTGAATAGCTTACTTTGGGGCTAGATAGTGCTGTGTGGATTGTCCAGCATTATTTATTTATTTATTTATTTATCTACTTAAAGGTATCTATTTATGGTGTGGAACGGCGGTGTGGAGTACCAAATTACACCATTTTCATGATCGTCCGATTATCGAAAATAATGAACCTTTACAACCTGTTGTTTACCAATTACATTACGCTTTCCTTGTGCAACGTTACATGAAATTGAAAGTACGTAGCTTGTTTGTGCTACAACATAAGCACGTCTAAGGTGATTAATAGGTTACAGTACCTAACCTTATTTGACAGAAGCATGTAAAAATTGTACGAGTAAGTTAATTAGTAAAAAATGGCAGCGTTTGATGATTGATTTTGTTTCCAAAGATAATATTATGATTTATTTACGCAAATGTATGTACATTACAATTTATTATATACATACACAAAATAACCGCTGTTTCCCGTAGGGGTAGGCAGTGATCACGGATTTCTACGGGCTACGACCCTGTCACACCTCTTTTGCTTCATTCACTATGCTATGCAAACATAGGCTTATTATATCTTGCTAGACTATGGTGTAAGAAAATACAATTGTAGGCGATTGTTTTATTTCATAAGACAATTTGATTGCTGACAGGTTAAATTTGTTAAGAATGTAACATGTTTACGCGTATTTAGTCATCACTTAAAATTGATGCTGCTGCAGTTTTTTTTTGCAATTATGCATTATTGCGACTATTCATTTGGTAGCTATTTCAACGCGCTTGGTGATAATTTTTAAATTATAGATAGGTACCATTTTGAAAAGGCGCGGCGCCCGTTATGTTACTAGAGATCCGTATTTTGGTATCCGTTTTAAATACGACTAGTATTTAGTCAAAATTTTCATAAGCTGGGGTCACTGAGGACAACGACCTCGAGCGGCAAGGTGTTACCAAATGCGGTCAGTGATCTTAAAAAAAAATATTCTTAACCAACTTAGCACTGGTGGTCTTGGGCACCGCCTTCCGATCCTAAGGTCGTGGGTTCGAGACCGTTCGTACACCTTCAACTTCTTCTGTTCAAAAATGTATGTTCACAATGCTAGTTTCGCAAACGGTGAAGAAAAACATCGTAAGGAAACCGGCATATTGTAGTGTCAAGTGCTCGAAAGGAACCTCTTTCAGGCGCACTCAAAATTCTTTTACCACACTGTTTCGAAACTAGTGGCACAACAAGAATATGGACATTCTTACATTGTTTCTAATGAATGAGAATACTCACCAATTTTAGCGCTGCTGAATACAATCAACGCGTGCGTATCATCCACCCACTTGATCTCGAAGCCCGTATCCTTGTATTCACTGAACAAGGAAAGCAGATCGTTCGTCTTAAACTCACTGGGAAAGTCATAAACTTCGACGACATGGCCGAACGTCTCATCGTACGGCCCACTGAGTAACTGCTGTCCGCGCGTTTGGTACTGGTCGTAGTTGTTCTTGGCTTTGCTAATGTACACTTTGCCTACAGTAGACGTCAGTTCTTCGAGCAACGACGGATCCAAACATTCCCCACTTTCATCGAACACTGCATCCCAGTCGTTCTCCTCGCGTTTGAGGGAGACCTTCGCTTCTAGCTTCGGTTTACAGAGCCTCGGCGTAGGTTCCGATTCGATTTCGTCAGCGGCTGGCGATTCGGTATTCTCCGGTAACTCAGATTTCGTCTCTGCAGGATCCGAAATGACTAGCACATCAGAATGGAAGCTCTGTTTTATAAGTCTCTTACTACTCCTATTGATCTCTTGGGAGGCTCGTTTCAACTCATTTTTCTCGACGTCCTCATCCTTGCTATATAAATAGTCATTGTCGATGATATTGCTCTGACTGGATTCGTTCACGGCCATGTTGTCTTCGGACTCATTTGTCCTCCAATCACGGTCTAGCGTGTAATCGCGATTGCTTTCCGCGTATTCACTATAATAATTCGGCGTGTAGAATCCTAGCTGACCGTTCGCAAAATAATCTCCTATATAAAACCTTTCAGTTTCAACTTCGCTATAACTATTATCACTAAACGATATTGCACTATCACTATTTGGCACTAAGAAGCCTGAAGGCACAGATTCGTTTGTATCGCTCGATGTAGTTTGGTCTTCTATGCTGGGTGCAGTGTGAGATCTTTGATTCCTGAGATGTGGTGGTGTGTAGACGTTGCAGAAGGTTTTGTCTATGGATTTCCTGGGCGTGCTGTGGGCGGATTTGTCCTTGGAGAGCGGTGACTTCGGACACTTAGTTGGCTCTGTGCTTTGGTTCGTTCGTTTGCTGGCGTCCGTTTTGATTTCGTCTGTGGAATTGGTTTCTGATCCCCGCAGCGCTCTCGGCACGTAAACAGCGCGATCTGGACGGCGAGGTTTGGTTGACCCAGTTCTGTTGACAGAATAATAACTCTTTCAAGAAAAAACCGACACCAATGCACGGGAAAATACACTTATACTATAGGTCGCATCACGTCAAAAGAACGCTAGGAAGGGAAGGGTGTGTGATGGCGCAAACACATCTAGCGTTTTATTTAAATGACGCGATCTCTACTATAACACAAAAACTACTCGTCAGATCTGACTCAAACCTTCGAGCATTGCTCGAAGGACTCAAACTGAATAAGGACCACATGACAAGCACCACCTTTCGATTAAAAAATGAATGAAAAGGCAACAAACATAAAAAATAATCGAATTGAGAGCCTCCTCCTTTTCTTGAAGTCGGTTAAAAACTAATATACATTTGTTTACGACTCTCAGTAACACACTATTAACACTCGCCTGTCTCGTCGTATGCGACGCTTTGCCACATTTATTACTGCAACGATTATATTTACCGGTTTAGTCATTTATGTTGTGAGATATTGAAATAACTACCCACATAGCGTTACTAAATTGTTACAAAATCATTACAAAACCAAGCGGCATACGATAAGATAGGTATGCAATTAAATCTTAAAACAAACAAAACATTTTATAATGTCCCAAAAGTTATTCTCCGAGCGGGATTTGAACCTGCGACCCTCCCCTTGATACGGGGTTACGCTGTAGTAAACGTAATAAAATAACGAACAAAGACTCAACGCCAAATACTAGCCGTTACTTGAATAATTGCCATTCACAAAGTATTGAAGCACTAGCCGCACCCCTCGGTTTCACTCGCACAGATTTAAATCCCGGTATTCCCACGGGATAAAAAGTAGCCTATGTGCTATTCCAGACTATAATCTATCTCTCAGACAAGTTTCATCCAGATCCGTGCAGCCGTTCCGGCGTGAAAGAGTAACAAACATCCATCCATCCATCCTTACAAAATTTCGTGTTTATAGTATTAGTAGGATAGTGCAACAGTGCAAAGTACCGAAATGCTGGCTAAAGAGTCACGTAACAGCAGAGTAGGGCAAGGCCACGCAGTTACGGCCGGCGTGGCTCGATGGCACACTTTCGACCATTTCGGCCGGCTCACGACCAGTTTGTGTAATTGCCGATCATAGTCGCCAGTACCAATTTGGTAATCATTTTGTAACATCCAAAGAGATTTTTGGACTCGTTAGTGATTGTAGGGACATTGATTTAGTTACATTCGATTGTGCAAAGGTATTTTTTTTTACTTTTTATAACTTGCTGATGGAATAAGCAGCTGGCGCACCTAATGTTAAGTGGTGAACATCACCTATAACATAGCAATTCATCGTAAGTCACGCTCGATAGAAATGTGCCCTTGATTGATGCACTGCCATCAACTTTTTTGCGTCCATCAACTTTTTTTTTCGCTTGTAAGTCATTGAAGTTCTAAAAATGCTTCATAAAAAAAAGGAGTAAGATAAATATCACATGAACTTTATAAAGTAAACTTGATATTCAGTTGTTGTCCTGAAAAATGACAGCATCGATTACATCTTACGGCTACGTTTCAACAGTTAAACAGACTTCGCAAACCTTGTATTGTATGACCAATACACGTCGTATAATGCAAGCTGATAAAATTCGTATGGCACACCAGCGGTTTAGCCGCCTGTCATAGTTTTACGATTGCATTAAGAATAATAGAGTAGCGTGGAAGGAGAAAACCTGTTGTGAAGACCACTTAGCCTGGGATAAGGGCAGGAAGATGACGAAAAGCCAAGACCTGTCGCTAAACACATTCAACCGAGGGTTCAGGATGGATATCCTTTGACGACCTCTGTGGCGCAGCGGGCGAGAGCCTGCCTGCGACGCAAGAGGTTGCGGGTTCGATTCCCGCCTTAGAACAAATTTGTGTACGATCTCCAGAAATTTGTTCCGATGGTCTGGGTGTTTTCTTTGTATAATAAAAAATATCTATCTATGTAAGTATATAATGTATTAAATAAATCAGTTATCTAGTACCCATAACACAAGCTTTGAATAGCTTACTTTGGGGCTAGATAGTGCTGTGTGGATTGTCCAGCATTATTAGTATTATTATAACCGCGCTGCCAAGAGACGCAGAGCTCTTTGTGAAGGGCTCAGACTTAGATAAATACATGTCTATTTCTGCCGCCAAGCCTCGCAAGTCAAGATCGATGATGACAACGTGCCCTATGCACTGCCCTGCGTCCATCAACTCGAGGCATACAGATGTTAAGCCTCATGCGCCTGTAATTTCAAAGCCGTTACTCCATAATCGGCATCTGCACACGGCAATCCATACACAATGGTTATTATTTTATTTTTAGCGTACTATTGTTTTATTTGGTGTAATAAAGCATTTTCACACATTCATTTAAACTCTTTCGAAACAGCAACGCTGCTTGGTTGTAGGAGAAGGCAAGGTGAGCTATACTATTTGTTCTCTGGGTGTGTTATATAAAATTATAAGTATGTATTTACAAAAAAAAAGTATATAAGTAGTATATCACCTATCTGGTTCCCATATTACAAGCATAAGCTCAGTTTGGGGCTAGATAGTGCGGTGTGGAAAGTCCACCAGTATTTATTTATTTTATTTTATATGATTGTATTATCAGCAAACAGCATAAAAAGTTGCTTAGCTTTGGTGATCATACCTCAGCAAAGCCGTAAGTTATGCAAGTACCAAATTTTTTATTGGGTTTCTATGGCATCACAAAGTTATCAAACAAAGTTCGCTATCGGCACTCATCCCACCGATACGATAGTTCTCACTGAAGCTATTTTTAATAGGTTTCATAACTTATTTTTGTCAGATGTTATCTGTCTACTTGAAAAGGTTCTAGAAAATGGTAATTGGTGTTTCCATGCAATCTGTAGTGCATGTGAACAAACCTGTAGTGTAGACAACCTTTTACCAACATAAAAGTTTCTCAATAATAACATAATATTATAAATAATATAATATAATGTAATATATATGTAATATATAATGTAATATAATATAATATATAAAAGTGAGTTGCTCACGTTTTAATCAGAATAATATAGGTAATTATTATGTTTAATCGGACACCTGTTATATCTTTAAAATTTATCATCATGATATGTGTTTCTGATAAGAGCAAGGGCGAGCGTGACTTAATAACATGATTTCCACTGATATCAACGAATGACTACAAATAATTGAAATACGCTCAGTAGGTAATACACGATTGTTGTCTGCTAAGATTTCTTGATACATCATTGAGGTAGTTAGGGCAAGAGTATGTCTAAAACACATGGTATTACGATCTGTGCTAAGTTTGGGGATAGATATGTTGCTGTGTGGAAAGTCCACCAATTTTTTTTATTAATATTATGATTTCGCAAAGTTGATGAAAACCTTGAAATTCTATATGTGTGAATAATTTTTAATTTTTTACTCAAACAACGATTGCTTTGATAGCAAACATGTGTTTACAAGTTTATTTTTCCAGCTGTTTTTCAAAACAAATGAGGAAAATACTCAACTACAATATAATTAGCAATGCTATCAAGGACTTTATTCAGTTCTTTTACCGTTCAGTGTTTACCTAACAAAAGAACTTACACAGTCATGTAACACTCAATCCATTCAAGGGTAACACGGGTGTTGCACTCACAAATCACAATAACACGAGCGATCACGTGGTAGAGATAAGGGCGCGGACACGTCAGCTCGCGTCGCCGTACAAACAACAAATGGTGTAGGAAGTGTTTTGGTACCTGATCTTTTCCTGAGGCTGCGATCGGCGCTGCGCCTGCGCCGACTTGCAACCTCCCACCGCCGCGCCTGCGAAACAGTCATGTAAAGTCACCATGTTTTTGTTTTGGACATGGATCAATATGCATTTGCTGCAGTTAGTGGTAATTTTCGACGACCTCAGTGGCGCAGCTGGCGAGAGCCCGCCTGCGGCGCAAGAAATCGCGAGTTCGATTCCCGCCTCGGAACAAATTTGTGTACGATCTGCAGAAATTTGTTTCGTTGGTCTGGGCGTTTTCTATGTATAATAAAAAATATCTATCTATGTAAGTATATATATTGTATTAAATATATCATAATAGTCATCTAGTACCTACTTTGGGGCTAGATGGTGCTGTGTGAATTGTCAATTTATTATTTTGGAACTGTATATACCTATGTAACTGGACCGATTTGGATGCCCTGGGTTAAAATTAAACCTAAGCTAAAACAACAGGAACATGATAGGTGAGGTTTCTTCCGTCAGAAACCTTTTGGCTCGCACATTTCACAAAATCCCTGATCATATAATTTTCACTTACGACGGGATATTTACCTATCCATGATTTATGAGCTTTTTTTATAAAAATAATAACTTTTGTTCATAGTTATGAAAGATTTTGCATAATTTTTAATTAAACAAGTTTTCCTACCGAACAGTTTGATTATGTACGAAATCTAGTCGAAATCCAATTAGCTAACCGCAAGTCTGTACGTGTAAGTTATATGATTAAATAGAAGGAATATGAATTAGATTGTTTGAATATAGTATGTTGTCTGAAAACCAGCGCTGCTCCCCACGAAAGTGTGGAGCAGCAATTATGCTGAGACTGGACCTGTTTGGCCCATACAACACAGAGGAGACAAACTGTCCTCCAACACTGTTTTTGTATTTTTCTGTTTATCTGTTTCTTTACTTTTACTGTTTGTTAATAATAAATATCTGTTATGTTTTTTTTTCTCTGTGTTCTCTGTGTGTTATGTGTCAAATAAATGTTTCTTTCTTTCTTTCTTTCTTTATGTTGGTCCGATATTAAAGAATTTCATTTTAAGAATACAATGCAAAAAGATTATAAAAAATTCTCACAGCCTTACAAAACAACAGAATTAGATATGAATGGCATACATTCACTACATACATTTAGTTAACGGAATTATATAACACGACAGTTATATTTAAGCTTATAAGAACAGCGCAGTGAAAATTGATTAACTATCAAATGAACACAAGCCAACATTCATAACTGACATTTCAATAAAATTTGCTAGCGAAACTGTCCTACAAAACCATAAATCACGCACAATCGAACACGAAATTCGTGGTTTAACCGAACCGAACCTCGACGCATTAAAATATATGACAACTAGCGACCCGCCCGCGCGCCCCTGCTTCGCACGGGTGCACATATCATGCATGTATTATACATATAAACCTACCTCTTGAATTACTCTATCTATTTAAAAAAACCGCATCAAAATCCGTTGCGTAGTTTTAAAGATTTAAGCATACATATAGGGACAGAGAAAGCGACTTTGTTTTATACTATGTAGTGATGATAGTGATGCGAGTTCAAGTTATATTGGATTTCTGGGATACGATACCTTTACTGGTTTTTTAAAAAAGAAGACTACCAAAAGCTAAAATGGATCATTAAAAATAACGTAAGTTCTATGCTTTTTAAGGTTTAATAGCTCTTACTGGCGAACACGCCTAGAATCTTAACTTTGTTATTGTTCATCTAGATTCATAACTTATTTAACAGGCGACCAATTCTTAGGTTTTTTGCATAATCGACTTATACAGTTAGAGGCGACCAATTCTTAGGTTTTTTGCATAATCGAATTTAGATTTTGGTATACTTTGGTATCACTACATAGTATAAAACAAAGTCGCTTTCTCTGTCTCTACATCCCTAAGTCCCTATGTATGCTTAAATCTTTAGAACTACGCAAACGGATTTTGATGAGGTTTTTTTAATAGATAAGATTGATTCAAGAAGGTTTATATGTATAATACATGCATGATAAGTAGAAAAACAATGTACACCCGTGCGAAGCAGGGGCGGGCGGGCTTTTCGCTAGTTTTATTATATAGCGAAAATTATGCAGTACAATGTACCACTAGCTATCGTCTGCAATGTCCGGCAATATTGATTTATAACATGGACATTATCAGATTTACATCCTACTAATATTATAAATGCGAAAGTTTGTAAGTATGGATGGATGTTAGTTACTCTATAACTTCAGAACGGCTGAACGGATCTTGGTGAAAATAGGCACAGAGATATATTATAGTCTGGAATAACACATACTAATAGGCTACTTTATATCTCGTGGGAATAGAGATTTTAAATTACGCGGGTGAAACCGCAGGGCGCTACTAGTACATACATAAAATCACACCTATTTTCCATAGGGGTAGGCACCACGGATTGTTATGAGAGTGAATGAAGCGAAAGAGGTATGTCAGGATCGTACCAAGTGGAAATCCGTGGTCTCTGCCTACCCTGTATCAGATTTAATTTAAACTAGCTGGTACCCGCGACTTCGTCTGCGTACTTTAAATCTCTTCATCTCTTTTTTTCGCAATAAAAGGTAGCCTATGTTCTTTCTCAGGGTCTAAAGATTATCTGTGCCAAATTTCATCAAAATCGGTTGAGAGCGTAACAGACAGACAGACAGACAGACAGACAGACAGACAGAGTTACTTTCGCATTTATAATATTAGTTGGGATTATTTCAAATTGTATTTACTCTATCTTACTGTCCAACAAAATAGGACAGTATGCGGGACCTAGCGTTACATCAATGTAGTGAATGTTCCCATGCAAGTACAACTGTACAAGCAATGAAACCACGTTTTTGTATGGCATCGCATTAGGTGGATTAGACCTTACTCGGTAGGTACTTGTCGCAACTGGTTACTAAACCACTAGTCGCGCATTGAAAGGAGTTAGGCAATAATGTAGGTAGAGCCTAAGAAATAAAGATGTATAATGAGGCTATAAGTTATTATTATTAGTGGCTGACATTTATATTTGAATGTTGTGATTACTTAGTTGTTAATGTTGTTACTTAGCTGCTTATCCTAAAAATCTTCTATAGAAAATTTAGGTCGCCCTAACTGTATTCATGGATATATCCCGTGGATAATATCTATATGGTAGGAAGCTTTTCGAATCGACCTGAAATGAAATAAAACCTGACCCTTATTATATTGCAAACATCTTCTTATGTACCCATAGATATCAAGCAATACGTAAAACTATAGAATATCCAGTTTTAGACGACTTTGTCAATAAAAATAGCTTCTGGTATCTAAACAGGAAGCTGAGACTAGAAGTCGGTGGACATTACTCTTAAGAGTCAGTACGAGCTAGTGAACCTCTGGTGATTACATTTTTCGGCCGCTCAAGTCCTCCAATATTGCTTACTGATATAACCAGTACACTAATTGCTAAACTGTAAGTTATTTTGCTTCGCACTGGTCGAGTAGCGAGTCGAGTAGCACCTCCCACTTGTGTGGTATTTTGGTGTTATCCGCCATCCACTGGTTGGCGGATAACACCAAAATACCACGCATCATACAACAAAATACCAGCACCTCACACCACGGACGCGTGGTGAGAGGTGCTACTCGTCTCGCTACAAGCCTGGTGCGAACAAGGTATGGTTGCTCTGCAACAAGCGACAGATATGAAACGGGGCTGCAGGAGCTGATCGAGTCTTGCTCCCCTGCATCCACATCATCATCAGGGATGCTAGAACATTGCTGCCACCAACCCAAAGTCCTGCTCCGCTACTTTAAGGAGCTGCGGCCCGATTACGCTAATGTCTGGCTATCGAGATGGCTTTCCGTTTGACAGTTTGTTTTGATTCCCATCCATCCAAGGAATTTAGCATCCATCACAAGGAATTTAGATATTAGATCCATCCATATGTTGCTATTACACTATGGGAATCAAATGCTCTCGTCAGAGAGTAGGTATTATATTTCTTGATAAATTAATGTCAAACTGAAAGCCATCTCGATAGCCAGACATTAGGGTATGCCGGGCTGGCCGGGGTGAGGTTAGCAGAGGGATAATGAACAATACATCTCACCGCGAGACGTCAGTGCAGATCTTACTCCCCCACTATGAATTTATATTTGAACTAGTTGCGCCCCGCGGTTCCCCCGCGCAGATTTAAATCCCGGTACGGCCGGTCCTCATCATCATCATCTCAGCCCGGCGTCACCCACTGCTGGGTATAGGCCTCCTTCATTTTCTGCCAGCCTCCTCTGTCCTTTGCGTCTCGATGTCGTCGAGCCATCGCGCTTTCGGTCGGCCTAGATTTCGTCGGCCTGTATTCGGCCACCATTCTGTCAAGGCTTTACTCCACCAGCCATCACCACGTCTGGCAAGTTGTCCTGCCCAACTCCACTTGAGGTTTATCGCCCTGACGTCGAAGTTTTTCGTACGACGCCGGATCTCCCGGTATTCCTACGGGATAAAAAGTAGCCTATGTGCTATTCCAGACTACAATCTATCTGGGTCAAGTTTCATCCAGATCCGATCAGCCGTTCCGGCGTGAAAGAGTAACAAACATCCATCCATCCATCCATCTATACATCCACCCATACTTAAAAACTTTCGCGTTTATAATAGTAGTAGGATTTGTAGGTATGACTCATACCTACAAATCCTATCCTCATACCGTATGAGGGCTACGGCCTTCGGCAGTGGGCAATCCCGATTGCAAGCTCGAAGCTCCAGCGGAGTATCGAGTAGTTGCGTGCTACTTTCACTGGCGTTCTACATTGGTGGCGACCGACCGACCGACCGCGTTGCTTGCATCAGCATTATGTCATTGGAATCTGAGGCGTTGCTTTTGTTGTGATGACTTGAAGGACGTCTTGTTGACCGCCGGTTATGGACGAGTCAGATAGTTTGTCTGTAGTTAGATAGTTGAATTTTACTCGTTAACCGACCTCGAATTATGTAATTGTGGCAATTCACAACTCTATTCTTTCTTCTTTCTGTTATAGTCACCTAGTTTTAAGACGTTTCAAGATGATCCTTGTGTTTTTATTGAATAAACATATTTTGACTTTGATTCGGTACTGTAGAAGTCCGAATAATTCGAACACACCATCCACATGTCGCTAAGATCAAGATATCTTCTACACTGCAGAAATTTGTTCTAAGTAAATAAGATAATGTTTTAAATTTGGTACTTTTTAATATTGAAATCCATTCTTCAGTCTTGACGAATGATAAAAATGTAATGATCGCAGACAGTCGGAGGCTCATGTACCTATGTCCTAGCAGTTTACTGATGCCTGCGGTTATTTAACTCATTATGATCACTTTGGGGTTACTAACAATCAAATTTTTTTAAAACAATACTCTTAATATCTTCGAAACGGCTTCATCGATTTTGATGCTGTTTTTTCTAACGATTTGTATGACCGTAGAGAAGGTTTTATGATATATTTTAGTACCACTAATGACCTTGTTTGCCAAATTGACTTAATGAGTTTTGCTGTCTGGATTTGTCTTTGAGGGTTTACTTTAAATCAAAAACTAATACATTATTTGAAAACACTCTATCACTCTCTTGATTTTGATACCCATATTGCTATGATTGCAAAAAGATTTTTTTTAATGTGAAAGAATATCGCTCCTGCTTTCCTTCCCGCATGACTTTTTGGTTTTTTTATTCTAAGGACACTTGGGAAGTTGCGACGAATGTTTTGATACTAGAATCATCAAAATCCATCCAGCCGTTTGGTTCCTACGCAATACTAAAGGCAATATCGAAGGAAGGATACATACAATTACTAGGTTACTTACTTGTGTGTGTGATGGTGGCATCCTCCCGTTCTGTCTGTGTCAGTCCCATGGTTGGTTTGGAGCAAGCCTCATCACTGACAACAAAAATAGGAAAAATTATTATTTCATTATTTTTATTTATCTATCAGTGAGTAGAATCAAAGGATGGTGCTTTGTGGATTGTCCGGCATTATTTATTTATTTAAGTAAGTTCATTAGATTGATGGTGAGGATGGGATACAAGAGAAAATAATATTCAATAAATCTAATCTTACTACTATTATAAACGCGAAAGTTTGTAAGTATGGATGGATTGTTACTCTTTCACGCCGGAACAGCTGAACGGATCTGGATGATACTTGGCAGAGAGATAGATTATAGTTTGCAATAGCACATAGGCTACTTTTTATCTCGTGGGAATACCAGGATTTAAATCTGAGCGGGTGAAACCGCGGGGCGCAACTAGTATTTAATAATTTACCTCAACAACTGATGCTGGTAGCAGACGACAGTCCGGCGCTCCGAGCAGAGCCCGATGGAGAATGTGGCAAGATCAGCTCTTTGGAGGTGTTCCACACACTTGTGGATCAGGAACCTTCGATAATTGCTCACCGGAGGGAATATCAGGACCCTGGGTAACAGAATATTTAAACAAAATAGGATTGTGGCTACAGTCAATTAAGCATAGATTGCCAATTTTTTGAAGTAAAATTGGATCTCATAATTTGGCCAATTTAGACCCAGAAGACCTTACTATTTATTTTTTTGAGGAAACCAAAGAATATGATATAAGTATGATAAGAATTTTTATTTCAGAGATGACCTAAAAGTCATAAACTTATTTATGACTTTTAGGATGACCTAAAAGTCATAAACTTAT
Source organism: Plemyria rubiginata (assembly GCA_963576535.1). Lineage (NCBI taxonomy): Eukaryota > Metazoa > Arthropoda > Insecta > Lepidoptera > Geometridae > Plemyria > Plemyria rubiginata. The sequence goes on from OY754926.1 coordinate 8,561,319, forward strand.
TTATGACTTTTAGGTCATCTCTGAAATACAAGTATGTACAATAATCGGTACACAAAAAAGCACTTTAAGAGTACTTACCTTGACCCTGCAGGCAGGTAGGTAGGTACTTTAAAAGTGCCAGATTTTTCTTTATTCATGACTAGTTGCGTCCCGCGGTTTCGTTTCACCCTCGCAGATTTAAATCCCGGTTTTCCCACGGGATAAAAAGTAGGCTATGTGTTATTCCAGACTTTATATATATATCTGCCAAGTTTCATCCAGATCCGTTCAGCCGTTCCGGCGTGAAAAAGTAACAAATATCCTTCCATCCATACATACTTACAAACTTTCGAGTCTTTAATATTATTAGGATTAACGCAAGGCCAAAATATTAAAGTTCTCTAATTGTAGCTTTATTGCATGCAGGTAAATAAATTGGTAGCAAATTCTAACGATATGTATTTAATAGTTTCTCACGCAAGGTTTGCCGACAATTAAATGTCCGGGTATAAAACACCCACACGCATTTCGGTGTCATCCCATTTCGCATTTCAAACATGCGCTTCGACTCTCGGTAACCTTGAAACAAAACCCTCCGCCAAAGCAACAATTACTATGGCATAAATGAAGGCCATCGGTAATTTACAATCTTACCCACTCGATAAGCTTTATTTGTGCACAATTTTATCACAATTTCGATCAGAAAACAAACAAAATATAAATTGTTTACCTCTCACCACTTCCCTCGCTCAAAAAACATCTCAAGTCGTCGTTAACATCTTCGACAAAATTGTCGTCGGCAAGGCTCAGGAACCTCTCGACTGTTTTGGTACCCAGTTTGGCGGTGGACTAGTTGAAATAAATAAAATAAATATCTTCACGTGCCAAACGGGAAAACTAGCGGCCGTCCATTTTCATTCCAATTTCCATTTTTTTCTTATTTTTTTTTGATCGCCCGCCATTCAGTTTCCAGGCTAAAGTCTTTCTGATTGTGTCTGTGTGTGTGTCAAGGAATTTGAATACAATTGTGTGTACCCCGCTGGCTCTGGCTCACTCAGCCTTTACAAACGACGAATATTTTATTTACGCTATGCGATACGATATATTTCAGTCATTATCATCGTGCTACATTCGGATAATGTATCTAAATACGTTAAAAGTAAAAGTAATGTATTAAAGTAAATCAGTATACTTTTACTTTGGTCGATTAGCATTGTAAAATCAAATCGGTACTTTTCCGGAAACTATAATTCACATCACTGCTATACGAGGAATTGAGGTCGTAGCCTTTCTTGGTCTTGTCATTGTCACTTGTCTGTCTGATTGTTCGCTCTGAATCTGATTGATTGATAATTTTTGACTGTCTGTTTTTGTGTTTGTAGTAGTGTAGTGTTTTGCATTTTCTGTTCCAGTTTTTTGTTTTCTATTGGTTTTAATTATTTAAAGCTAATGTTTTTCGAATACAAATAGATTTAGGATGACAATGGAAAGGAGGATTAAGCTAAAAACACTCAACAGCCACATAACATGTAAAATTTGTCGTGGATATTTCATTGATGCCACCACGGTCACTGAATGTCTTCATACGTGTAAGTATTCCGCTTCGCTCTGCCCAAAATTCTTTGGAATAACTTGTGGATTTCTATCTCCACAGTTGAAACCAATAACATAACCATAAAAACTATTTCAGTCTGCAAAAGTTGCCTTGTGAAGCATTTGGAGGAGAACAACACCAACTGTCCAACATGCAATATAGTCATACACCAGTCGCATCCACTTCAGTATATCAGCTTCGACCGGACAATGCAAGATATTGTGTACAAACTAGTGCCGGACCTACAGGATAGTAAGTATCGGTTGCGTACAGTTGGGATAGTGTATAGCAATGCCAAATGAGAATTTGGTTAAACTATAGCTACCCTGGTACCTGAGTTGAGGGTTGGGGATAGGGGGGATGCATGTGGGGGTAGATGGCAAGTCTTTCCCTATAGTTCTTTTTTCTAGGAAATGAAAAAAATTTTCTTCAAATTTCTTCACTTAAAAAAAAAAAAATAACCCTAACCTAATGAGAATTCCGTCCCTTGAGTCTTTTTGTCATAGAGATGAAATATTACTACCAATTTTCTTCATATAAAAAAAACCCTAACCTAACTAGGTAGTAACTTACCTGAAAAATTAATTTTTTTTTTATTTCCTAGAAAAAAGGACTCAAGGGGAAGACTTGCCATCTACCCCCACATGCATTCCCCCTATCCCCAACCCTCAACTCAGGTACAAGGATTGCTATAGCCAACCCGAGAATTTTATACATGAAACATAACTATGTATGTAAGGTACCTGTTAAGTATTTACTGTGGTCTGCCAATAAAAATACTAATGTATTGTGGTATTTATTGTATTTGTATAATTAGTCTACTTTAGTATCAAGCAGGACTCTGTTTGACCTGTGGATTGGGCCATGGTCCCATAAGTGTCATAGTAGCATGTCCCTGAGTTATTTGCCAGGCGGATTAGAGTCTTATAGTGCAGATGGTTAAACCAGTGCGGTGTGGGAAGGTTTTGGGTTCAAAACCCACTCAGATAACTATTTTTGGGATATCTTGAAAACAGAATGTTGTGTATTGAGAATATGGTTCAAATAAACTCGATCTTTTTTCTTATGTGTAAATAAAAATTGGTGTGGTCATAAAGACTGCCAAGATACTAGTGTACACAGGCTATACTAAGTTTCGCTTGTCTGTTGAGATCATTGCCGTGAACCCATAGGTGTTTCTCCTACCAAAACTTACTCAACACAGTTGAAGAAGTTTGTACTTCAAAAATACAAAATAACATATTGGTGGACTTTCCATAAAGCACTATCTAGCCCCAAACTAAGCCAAAACTTGTAATATAGGAACTAGATAGCTGATAATTATAATACTTACAGGTTTTTCTTAACATATAATCCATTAGCATTTGACAATTCCAGACAGAGAATGAACATATATGTTCCTCAAACAAATGTTTGGTGGGGATAGAACCCATGGCTTACAACACAGAAGGCAGAGCTACTACCGACTGAGCTGTGAAGGTTGTTTTTCTTTGGCTTGGCAGTACAAAAAATATATTTTGCAGATGAGTTAAAACGCGAGCGCGACTTCTACCGCGCCCGCGGTCTCCCATGTCCCAAGGACGCTGTGCTGGCGGGCGACAAGCCGGGCGGCGACGAGCCCGAGCAGCCAGACAACACCGACTGCCATCGGAAAGACGAGCAGGTGAGTATTTTGTACTCTTGCATACTATCTACTACTACTTTGACGACCTCTGTGGCGCAGCGGGCGAGAGCCTGCCTGCGACGCAAGAGGTTGCGGGTTCGATTCCCGCCTTGGAACAAATTTGTGTATGATCTGCAGAAATTTGTTCCGATGGTCTGGGTGTTTTCTATGTATAATAAAAAAAAATACCTATCTATGTAAGTATATAATGTATTAAATATATTAGTTATCTAGTAACACAAGCTTTGAATAGCTTACTTTGGGGCTAGATAGTGCTGTGTGGATTGTCCAGAATTTTTCTTTTTTTTTTATCATGGCATTCAGATTCATGGTGGGGGAGTAAGATCTGCACTGACGTCTCACGGTGGGGTGTGTTGTGCATTATTCCCCTGCTAATCTCACCCTGGCCCGCCCAGCTCCTTAAAGTAGCAGAGCAGGACTTTGGGTTGGCGGCAGCAATGTTCTAGCATCCCCGATGATGATGATGTGGATGCAAGGGAGCATCCACATTTCAGTAAAGAATTTTCATCTGTCAAAATACCATCTGCAGACCTTGATTTCTTCTTTAAATGGCTTTTGTGGCTTGTTGTCATAATTCTGCCAGTGAGTGTCCGTTTCATGCTAGTTTCATATACCAACATGTTTAGAGGTAGATTTGATTCTGACCGGTCTCTAGTTTGTCTGAAATGACTAGCTAGACATATTGCCTAATAGATCTGTCGGTGTATAATATTATAAGTATGGCTATACAATAAAAACCTGTAAGTATTATACAGGGTTGATTTTTGAGACAGGGCATTAAGGGTACCTTAATTATTCATGTAGATACAGGAAAACGTTCCGAGGAGTCCTTCCATAACTTTTTGAGATATTCTGAAGTGCATTTTATACATCAGAAAAACTTTCTATAGCTTTATTTTTAACACATGCCATTCTGCACTTGACATTGAGTTATGTAATTTTAAAACATGTACCTAATATCTGGTGTTGCAGGTTAATGTCTGCCTGGAGTGCATATCAAGCTCACTTCGAACCTTGAAGAGAAGCTTCATCCGATGCTCGGCCCAGGCCACCATAACGCACCTCAAGAAGTTTGTCGCTAAGAAAGTGCTCAACGGTGGCATGGACAAATATAGAGAAGTGAGTCTTTCCTTCTTGTTTCGACAGGAAAAATGCTACCTATACTCTGTCTAAACTCAAGATACAATATTTGTAAACAAACCTGTAGTAGGTACTTAACCTAAAAATAACTTTCTTGATGTTCGAATCGAATTATTTCTTAAACTAGACCCCAAAACGAGAATTTTCGATTTTTTTTATGAAGTTTGTTTACAAACATTGCATCTCGAGTTTGGGCGGAGTATAGCACATAGTATGTACTACCTACTAAACTAGCCCACTGAAACTTAAGGTGTTTAACGGTAGATGGCATTGTTCAGCAAGAGCAGAAGCTCAAAAAAAAAGATATCATTGTTGAAAAAAAAAAATTATCAGTTTTGATTTTTAATTGTTTTTCTAGTGATAATTTGAGTTGTGTATCGTGATTTGACTGAAAACGTTTCGAATGTTTTGAAGAAAACTGATACCATATTCTTCAAAACAAATGATGTGTCTTGACTATGGACTTAGTCGACTAAAAATTCTACTTTTTGTTGAGATTGTCTGTAAGGACAGGAGCCATAACAAAAGAGAAGTTATCATTGTTATATTTTTGTTTCAGATTGATATCCTATGTAACGATGAGCTGCTGGGCAAAGACCATACGCTCAAGTTTGTGTACGTCACTCGTTGGAGATTCCGCGATCCGCCACTTCGGTTGCAATACCGACCTAAGATAGATATTTAAACCCAGAGCCTCGACTGACTCACCCACCGTTCCTTAGTAGGGGACGACTCATACATTTCAAAGTTGATAATGATGGACTGCAATACCCAGGCAGGGTAGACACCGCCTTCAAGGTTCTGGATTTTAACTTAAGTATTTTTAACCAACTTCAAAAAGGTTCTCAATTTGACTGTATTTATTATTACATTTTTGTGTTTATCACCTCATAACTTTTAAACGGGGGACCGATTTTGATGACTTTTTAATCGAAAGTTTAAATTATCTAATTATTTAGTGCTTGTCATGTTGTCCCATTTAAATTTGAGTCAGATCTAACAAGCAGTTTTCTAGTTATTTAGTATGAGTGTGATTTCCACTGTGTTTGAAGTTGGTCTTTTCTTTAATAGGTAATACTTAACAATGATTTAGACATTTTAGACTACAATACCCATTACACGGGCACGGTAGTCACCCCCTCATTGTACTCAAGATCCTGGAGGATGTAAAATATTTCATCTAAAGTAGGTATTTTCAAAACATAACTTACCTACTCTTGTGAATATTCATTTCACTAACCCCCGGTTTCTGGAAGCATGATCAACACCAATCGGCTGTCAAGTGACTTGCTATCTCTATCTAATTGAAGGATATAACTTGACAGCCGATTAGTGTTGATCGAGCTTTCAGAACCCGAGGGTAATCTCTGTAATGTAGCTTCGAAGTTTGTTTATCCGATTTTTATTCATCTCATGTAATATTACGTAGGTATTAAATGTAACTAGTTTTTAGACTCGGTGTCTAGATTTGATGGAATCAAAATTAATTTAGTAAAAAGGTTCTTTGGAAGGCAACAATAATTTAATATCTTTATTTCTTTTATAACTAGAGAAATATAAGTTTACCTTAAAAAGAATTATAGACAAATGTATTATGTAAAATAATTTTAGTTTATAATACAAATAAATTTTATTTTGTTTCTTTATGTATGTAAGCGTCTTATGTTGTTTTTGTTACCATTTATGTTACTGGATAATTTAAAGTTTAACACCTCTACCTTCATATGTTTCAAACTCCTAGTTATTTAAGTGTATCTAGATATAAAGAAGTATTTATAACTTCAAAATAAAAAATATGTAAGTCAAATAATAATTTTCTTACAGAAACTTACATTGTTTTTTTTTTCAATTCTATCCTGCTAAACAAAGGTCATCAAAGCTAATCAGCTGTCAAGTCACTTGCTATCTCCATCTAATTTGAAGTCAAACCTGAAATAACAAGTGACTTGACAGCCGATTAACTTTGATCGAGCTTTCAGACACCGGCGGTAAGTAGTAGTAAGCTACTATACTGAGTCCACTACTGGATATAATCCTTCCCCATATTTTCTGGGTTTGCCTAGTCATAACCATGCCTATTTCTGCCACCAAGCAGCAGTATTGCTGTGTTTCGGTTTGACTGTAAACCTCAAGTTGATGGATGCAGGGCAGTGCTTTGTATGTCAAGGCAAGTTAATTACGGAGGCAATGCTTCGTTATATAATTGTTACCACCTAACATCAGGTGGGTCATCTGCTTGTTCCATAAAAAATTAGTAAAAATGTCGCCACGCTAGGCAGCTGCTACAACTACTAGGTATTCTATGGTATGCTTAAAAGTAAGTCGTAATAAAAAAATATCTTGCATAAATATTTATATTAAAATTTTCACCATAACATACCTATTACAATTTAATTTAGGCACTGATCAATTTATACTTATGGTAACACCTATTTGCCCATCACGAGGTAAAGTGTGGGGCACTTTACCTCAAATTAGTGGGGCAGGTAAATAAAACAATCCTTAACTTACATAATATACACACGTTAATCATACAAATAAATAAATATGTGGACATTTCACACAACACTATCCCAGACAAAACAAAGTTTAGATAGAAAGCTGAAACACCTTCACTACTTTGATCCCCAGGCACGGTAGATATATCCTCTCGGATCTCTTAGTGCCAATTACGAACTCCAGATTCTTTGAGGACCTAAGGGGTGTATTCAGGGGACAGAATAAATAGAAGAATTAATTTTAAATAAATTATTAAAAACACAATTACACACACAATATATTGATTTGATTTGAAATTCCGAAACAGATAAAACAGTATACATTTTCGAAATTAAGGTTCTATATATACTAGCTACTGCCCGCAGCTTCGCACGCGTGAAGTAGTAATAGCCAAGCTAACATTCATATTTATTTTTTATTTAATCGGGTTCCTTTAGGCCAGTGTTTTTCAATCTTTTTCTGTCCGCTTTCTCTGTCCCTCCCTATGTTGAACTAAAACTACGCAACGGATTTTGATGCGGGTTTTTAATAGAGTGATTCAAGAGGAAGGTTTATATGTATAATACATGCATGATATAGTAGAAAAACAATGTGCACCCGTGCGAAGCAGGGGCGCGCGGGCGGGTCGCTAGTAAATAATAAATATGACTACAAAACACGTTCCAATTTACTACGCGAGTGACTCTTCACACTTGACCGGCGGGTTCATCGACCCGACATTATTCTCTATCAGCACAAAAGACTTCCCCTCAGGCAACACTACCTTATACTCAGAAGGTATGGGCACTGATCTCGCGTGGTCCCTTTTAAAATGGCGACTGAGATGACTCGTTTGCGTAAACTTTCTATCGCATAGCTTGCACTGGTACTTCTTCTCTCCCGTGTGGACGACCTTGTGTTGTTTAAGTGCGGATGACGTGTAGAATGTTTTTCCGCATTCGCAGATGTAGTCGCGTTGCCCTTTGTGACGCTTTAGGTGTACGCTGTACGAACTGGGAGTGACGAAGCCTCGATGACACTCTTTGCAGTTATACCTGAAGATAGCAAAGTCAAAATATATTATCCTGCTAATATTATAAATGCGAATGTTTGTATGTATGGATGGAAGGATGGATGGATGTTTGTTACTCTATAACTCCAGAACGGCAGAGCGGATCTTGGTCAAAATTGGCACAGACATGTATTATAGTCAGGAATAACACATAGGCTACTTTTTATTCCGTGGAAATATCGGGATTTCAATCTGCGCGGGTGAAACGTGGAGCGCAATTAGAAATAATAACATAATAGTAGAGAGTATCGGGATATAGATAAATAATCATTTATTTATTTATTTGTCATGGAATCAACAGCACTTAAAAATAACATTTGTGAAATTTATACTACACATAAGTACTGCCAATTACAGACTCTTACTCTGTATACAAAAAACTTATATGTATATAGTGTCTAATCGCTAAGGGCGAATAATCTGAAATAATAATCTGGACAATCCACACAGCACTATCTAGCTCCAAAGTAAGATACTCAAAGCTTGTGTTATGGGTACTAGATAACTGATATATTTAATACATTACATATATAATTACATAGATAGATATATTTTATCATACATATAAAACAACCAGACCAACGGACCAAATTTCTGCAGAAGTTACACAAAGTTCCGAGGCGGGAATCGAACCCGCAACCTCTTGCGTTGCAGGCGGACTCTCGCCCGCTGCGCCACTAAGGTCGTCAAATATAAACTTTCACATGTATGGATTTACCTGATTTCCTTGTTATGTATCCGCACGTGCAAGGAGAGGTTGCCTGAGGTGGCGAAGGTTTTGGTGCACAAATGGCAGGAGTACGGCTTCTCTCCGTTGTGTATCCTCTGGTGGACGCGCAGATCTGCCTTTATCGGGAACCCTGGAATTTATTATTATTATAGACTAGCGAGCCGCCCGCGCGCCCCTGCTTCGCACGGGTGCGCATTGTTTTTCTACTATATCATGCATGTATTATACATATAAACCTTCCTCTTGAATCACTCTATCTATTAAAAAAACCGCATCAAAATCCGTTGCGTAGTTTTGAAGATTTAAGCATACATAGGGACATAGGGTCATAGGGACAGAGAAAGCGACTTTGTTTTATACTATGTAGTGATAATACATAAATAAAAAAATATCTATCTATGTAAGTATATAATGTATTAAATATATCAGTCATCTAGTACCCATAACACAAGCTTTGAGTAGTTTACTTTGGGGCTAGATGGTGCTGTGTGGATTGTCCAGCATTATTTATTTATTTATAATGATTTATTTCCCAGATTTCGTTATTTCACATTTAATGATTATATTAAAGTAGCGCCCCGCGGTTTCACCCGCGTAGATCTCAATACCGGTATTCCCACGGGATAAAAAGTAGCCTATGTGCTATTCCAGACTAAAATCTAACACTGCCAAGTTCCATGCAGATCCGTTCGGCCGTTCCGGCGTGAAAGAGTAACAAACAAACATCCATCCATACTTACAAACTTTCGCGTTTATAATAGTAGTTGGATAAAAAATACGTCCATGAATGTTGCGTTATTATAATGCCCATTTTTGGGAATAGACCTCCTCATATCAAGTCTCAAACTGAACTTGTGATATGGGAGCTAGATAACTACAATTTTTTATACTAAATTATAATGATAGAATACGCCCACCTAATGTTAAGTGGTAACCATCACCTGCAAAGCATTGCCTGGCGAGCAACGCACTATGCAAACGTGCCCTACGATGCACACCCACGTCCACCATCTTCAAGAAACAGTAGTTTAAAGTGCTCGCAAATAAAACATACATATATACATAAAATCACGCCTTTTTCCCATAGGGGTAGGCAGAGACCACGGATTTCCACTTGCTACGATCCTGACATACCTCTTTCGCTTCATTCACTCTCATAACATTCTTCATACATGCTCGTCGGTTTAGGGTACTCTTGACCTGGCCTTTCTCTAGAACATCTGCAATCTGATCTAGATACGTCCGCCGAGGTCTTCCCCTCCCAACAGTCCCATTCACACTCGCCTGATGCACCTTTCTCGTCAATCTTCTTTCATCCATCCTCTCTACATGCCCAAACCAACTTAGCATACCTTTTTCAAATAAAAATGCCTACCTTTTTCAAATAAAATTTTGCAAATAAAACATGAAAGCAATCACCTTTTCCACATTGCTGGCACAAGAACGGTTTGTCTCCTTTGTGCCGCTTCAAATGTATGGAGAGTTGGGCACTCTGAACGAACGCTTTGAAGCAAATATCGCAGCTGAAGTGTTTCTCACCTAGAAATATCGAAATAAACATAAATTAATAAATTGCATCAGGCATGTTTGCGGACGCACGAGTCGACGACTTTCATGCAATCATGCGCAACAGAACCGCGTCGCTGATGAGTCAGATGTTGCTGATCGGTTGGATTCAGGCTTCTTCACTTGATGTCTTCCATGCCGGTTTCGGCTACGGCGACATAGTTTCAACTTATGTATTAATTTTCCTTTCGTGTGCTCTAAGTTGACTACAGTAACCAATTTTGGCTATAAAAGTTTTAGCAAATAATGTGCACGTGAGCACCCGTTATCACTACATAGTATAAAACAAAGTCGCTTTCTCTGTCCCTGTCCCCATGTCCCTATGTATGCTTAAATCTTTAAAAGTAAGCAACGGATTTTGATGCGGTTTTTTAATAGATAGAGTGATTCAAGAGGAAGGTTTATATGTATAATACATGCATGATATGTGCACCCGTGCGAAGCAGGGGCGCGCGGGACTTATATTTGAAGGTTTACTTTTATGTTGCTCGCGTTTTAAATAGAGTTCGCGCCTTCGTTCATCTTCAAAGGTAACTTACTGGGTAGATAAACTGCTACCTATTGCTCAGCTAGTGAACCAGTAGGTAACAAACATCTGTTTGAATCTAACATAATAACTAAATGTATTTGTCTAGTGTTTTGCTGCCACTAACATAGTTTTGAAGTTTTTTATTAGTGTGTTTACTAACAAATTGGATTAATATGATCTGAAATAAATGAAAAAAGAATATTACAATTTGAATAGTTTACATTGTTTGAAAATAGTGTAGTAAGTGTTATCATTTTTGACTTACCTGTATGCATCCGTATATGGTTTACGAGACCGGATCTCCGACTGAACTGCTTCGGACAGTACTCACAATGGTACGGAGTCTCACCCGTGTGTACCTTACGGTGCTGAAACAGAGCGCTGTGCCCCCTGTAAACATACAAATACTGATCACTCTTATTTTTATATAATATTACTAGCTAGCCCCGCGATTACAAAGTATGTCCTTCCCCCCCCCTGGACCCCCCGTCGACGCCCTCAAACCCCCCTCCCCAATCACCCCTTCCTCCAACCCACCCTCATATCTAGAAAATTCTGATACTTTGCTATTTACTATGATCAAGAAGACTGCTTTGCCCCCTCCGCCCCCCTACTTATTGGTCGAGCGCATACCATCGGTGGAAGGTAATGGCTGAAAATCAGTGTTTTGCTCTCGAGCAATTCTATGCGCTGAGCTATTGCCTCTTTGCCTAGCTGCAACACACACGAACCGATAGGTATATCAGTCAATGTTTTTCAATACAATAAGTTAATATTTAGTTTTCAATAGAATAAGTTATTAAGTTTGTGTTCAAAAAGTTTGTTTATTTTATAATTTACTTTGTTAGTTTATTCTTATTTTGTTTGTTATTTCTCTTATTTGTGTGTATCAGTTGGGCAAATAAATGCGTTATCTATCTATCTATCTATCATCGGGAAGGCGACTACGGCGCTCGAGCTATAGTGACCTGATCGTAAGATCGTGGGTTCGAATCCAGCCGTGTACTAGTTATTCAACTCACCTAAAAGTAGCCGGGCAAATGGAACAGATGAACGGCCTCAAATCAGTGTGGCACACCTTGTGTGCCTTCAGATTGCTTTTAGTACTAAGCACCTTGCCGCATACGTCGCACTGGTGGGGAGATTTACTGTTAGTCCCCGGTTCCGATTCCTCTTTGAAAACTGAAAGAAATATTTTATTATAGATATTAAAAAAAGGTCCTCTAAGGTTTGCTGGAAGAAAACTCTATCTAGGGTTAAGCTCGCCTTTGTACATGACTATTATGTATTTTTTGTGTAAATCATATTGTATACAATAAAGGATAAAGAAAAAATGCGAAATGACCATGAAGATTTGTCAAATGGCATTAATTAAATAAAATTTTAAAGATCACTTCATCACAATTTAATGACTGGCAGGTAATTTTTTGAATACTACTTGCTCATGGAACAAACTAATGGCCCGACTGATGTTAAGTGGTAACCATCACTAAAACAAAGTCGCTTCCCGCTGTCTGTCCCTATGTTTGCCAAGATCTTTAAAACTTAAACTATGCAACGGATTTTGATGCGTTTTTTAGTAGATAGAGAGATTGAAGAGGTAGGTTTATATGTAGGTATAATAGGCGCTAGTCACCTATAATAAAGAACAATTATACTGCTCTGCCTCCATCAACTTAAAAGGCTTTTTGTTGTTGCAAGTGTCTCGTGTTCTCTTGGGCGACGGGACCACTTTCCATCAGGTGGCTCGTATGCTCGTCTGCCATCTTTGGCATATAAAACAGCAAAATAAACATTTAATGTATTTACAACATTTTACCTCGTTTTTTTCTCCCTCTTTTCTTCTTCGATGGTTCTAGGTATTCTGATTGTACCACCTCACTGTCTGCATCTGTAATATGGCCGTTTCAAAATATATCAAGCTTTTAACCTGTAAGTTACCCAGAAAAAAGATATTGAAAAAAAATGAAAAATATTTTATTTCTGTAGCCAATACAAGTAAAAATTTACAGTGTTGAGGCCCTCTTATAAGTATGGAATACTTGTGTTAGAGAGCCTCGCTCTTCCATATCCTATGGTTACAAAAATAAAAATGAAGAGGTGGGAAAAAATAAATAAATAAATAATGCTGGACAATCCACACAGCATCATCTAGCCCCAAAGTAAGCTTCAAAGCTTGTTCAGTTCAGTTCATTTATTTTTCTTTCAGGCATGTTATACATTGCTCTTAAGAATGTCAAATTTTACATAAGTAGGTACATAAGCTTGTGTTATGGATACTAGATAACTGATATATTTAATACATTATATACTTACACAGATAGATATTTTTTTTATTATACATAGAAAACACCCAGACCATCGGAACAAATTAGTATATTAGTAAGATACTAAAGAATTTTAGTATCTTACTAATATACTACGTTTACTTACGTTTTATAACCAATGTTCCAAGGATCGTGAGTAACAAAATTAGATTAACATTATTTTAATAATTGATTGATACTAGAAAATCTTGTTAGCTTTAAAACCCACAGCCAAATAAGTAATTGAGTTATAAGAAAGATGTCTTGGCTTATAATAATTTTCAGAGCACCATTAACATTACATGTCCATAGAAAACAGTGCTTCAAAAAATTCTAACTAGTCTAACTTTAGTTGCTACCTGTACCTTTATTTTAAGGTTACTATAGGCTAAACCTAGTTTAAAAGAATAAATAAAATAAAAATAAATAAATAAAATATAAATATAAATAATGCTGGACAATCCACACAGCATTATCTAGCCCCAAAGTAAGCTATTCAAATCTTGTGTTATGGGTACTAGATAACTGATATATTTAATACATTATATACTTACATAGATAGATATTTTTTATTATACATAGAAAACACCCAGACCATCGGAACAAATTTCTGCAGATCGTACACAAATTTGTTCCACGTCGGGAATCGAACCCGCAACCTCTTGCGTCGCAGGCAGGCTCTCGCCCGCTGCGCCACAGAGATCGTCAAATATTGGTGGACTTTCCACACAGCACTATCTAGCCCCAAACTAAGTTTAAATGCTTGTGATATGGGAACCGGATAGCTGATACTACTTATATACTTTTTTTGTAAATACATACTTATAATATTATATAACACCCAGACAGAGAACAAACATCTATGTTCATCACACAAATGTTTGTTCACGGTGGGAATCTGATGTGTATGAACGTAGCAATACTACCTAGTCTACCTACATATGCGTTCTGTATATACGTATACTCGCTACCTTGTTTGTGGTTCAGTAATAAACTTGCCTTGCACTAGAAAGGTCGTTTCCTTAATATCTACCCTCCGATACTCTATTCGAACCCACGACCTACGGCGCAGAAGGCAGAGCTACTACCAACTGAGCTACGTAGGTATACCTTCTCTCTGTCTTAAAACTAACTATAAACTCAGTGGGAATGGGAATATTTTTTTGTAAATTTTTACATTTAGAACACCAAAACCAAAAGCATAATGTGTTGTGTATACCTTCAGGGTTCACTTTGATGTCGCTGGCAAGTATATTGTCATCAGAATCCCAGAAGCTGACATCGGTATAATTGGGCTCTAGAAAATAGAAATATCATAATATTACATTTAATACAGACAACTGATTGAATGACAAAACAAATTCATCTAATTAGATTAAGATTTATATTGACAAGCTTAAATAGGTAAATACCTACTACAACTTTCTACATTTAGCATTGAGGTGGTAACACATACCTACAGAAATATTACAAATATGAGGTACAATGGGCGGCTTTCCCGCCTTCCAGACAACTTTTGGATGGAAAGATCAAACGAAAATCAGAATGATAGTGACATACTCAAGCAATATCAGTAGCAAAATCCTACAACTATTATAAACGCGAAAGTTTGTAAGTATGGATGGATGGATGGATGTTTGTTACTCTTTCACGCCGGAACGGCTGAAGGGATATGGATAAAACTTAGCAGAGAGATTATAGTCTGGAATAACACATAGGCTACTTTTTATCCCGTGGGAATACCGGGATTAATACCTGCGTGGGTGAAACCGCGGGGCGCAACTAGTAACAGATAAAAGCCTCATATGTCACACATGGTATGAATGTGCTCTATGATACACTGCTCTGATTTGAGACAAACAGATGTGAAGCCTCTTGTGCCTGTAATTCCACTGGCAACCTTTAAATCGAACACAGCATTTCTGCTTGCAGAAATAGGTGGTAATGCTTCTTCGACAAGTCCTTCAGAAATAGCTCTTACTCTATACACCTACACCATATACCTATTGAAGAGACGAGTCCACGTAACCAAAAATACTTTTATGAATGGGCAACAAAGGGAATTCTTATGTCAAGAAAAAGATTATTCCATTTATACGCTTTGAGTAATCTTAGCGAAAATCCTATTTGTAAATCTTATGTCACAAAATATAGTAAACTATTCAAGAAAGTGTGTATAGAAGCTAAGAAAAATTACATTGCTGATAAGGTTCAAAATTCAGCTAACAAAATAAAATGTGTATGGAAAATAATTAAAGACGAAACAGGGAAAGAATGTAACCATAGTAAAAATATCTGTGACAAACTATTTTGTGAAAATAGTTGACCGAGCGAGCGAAGCGAGCGAAGCGTCTCACTTTCCACATTGGCCAAAAATGCGTTTGTCCGGATGTCTGTCTGTTCTCCTCTACAGGTCGCATTTTTCAACCGATTTGGACGAAACTTGGTACACAGGTTATATGACTTATTAGAATTTTTTTGTCGTCGGGGATTTTTAATTGGAGGGGTACTTCCCCCAAAAAAAGGGCAAAGAGGGGGCTATTTGATATACTAGATATCTCCACCAAATGAGATCCGATATCGATTATTCTTTTTTTATTTGAAAGGTAGTAACTAAGTATAAGTTAGTCTCATAAAAGTTTGGCGAAGATCTGATAAGGATCTTCAGCATGATGAACAGGATAGCTCATCAAACAATCGATGGTTTTCAATCAAATTTGAGAGAAACACAAAGGACCTCATTCTACACAAGATGATGCAAAAAAAATGAAAAAGATCAAAAAAATCACAAAACGGAAAATGCACTTGCACATTACATTCCTCAAATAGCTCACTTTTAGTATGCTCGCGAGGTCTACAGCTCCCAGAGCCACTAGTAGTAAGTTTATACATGACAAATTTGACATCGCAAATTATTTTAATGACTTTTTTGTAAACATTGCGAATGATTTGACCAGTAACCTTAAATGTTCAACGGAAAGCTCCATGACTTACTTAAACATGTTCATTCCAGGCGCTACTGTTACTTTCGTTTTGAAACCTATTACTGTAAGTCAAGTTATAAAACTGTTACGACAAATGAAACCAAAAAAATCAAATGACTTCTGGTATATTACTCCATATTTATTAAAGAAACTAGAATGTGTTATTGTTATGCCTCTTATGCATATAATAAATAAATGTATTAACAATCCATATTTTCCTGACAATATGAAATTAGCAAAAGTGGTTCCAATTTATAAGAAAGGCAAGAAATCTCTTTGCAATAATTATCGTCCGGTTTCGGTGCTCCCGAGTATAAGTAAAATATTTGAAAAATACCTAGCTGAAGAACTTATAAAGACGACGAGAGAATGACTTTTTGATTAATAGACAATTTGGCTTTCAGAAAAGTAAATCAACAAGACATGCTGTGACTAGGCTTATGCAAGACATACTTTCGGGCTTGGAGAAATCACAAAAAACCTATGGGGTTTTTTGTCATCTCTCAAAAGCATTTGATTGTGTTTCTCATAATATTTTAATTAATAAACTACTACGGGGTGAGAAATAAAGAACTGCAAATTTTTCAATCTTATTTAACAAATAGAGAACAAGTTACGGAGCTAAATGGCTGTCGATCAGATAAAAGTAAAATTGAGTTAGGAGTTCCACAAGGTTCAATATTAGGGCCTCTGTTATTTTTAATTTATTTGAATGATGTATCTGTAGTTTGTAACGACATTAATATTGACATAGTTTTATTTGCTGATGATACGAGTTTAGTTATAAAAGAAAAAAGTGTTGAAAGTGTAAGTCACAAGCTAAGGAAAGTAATCTCTCTTTTGCAAAATTGGTTTTCGGTAAATAATCTAATGCTAAATGTAGATAAATCTCAAGTGGTAAGGTTTTGTCTGGGAACTACTGATACATTGACTCAAGGTCAATTAGATAATGTCCTTCAAGAACTTTACTTACCTAGTAGTGACAACATGAAATTTTTAGTGATATGGCTAGACTCGAAACTAACATGGTCAGTACATATTGAAGATTTGACGAAAAAATTAAGCTCAGCGACTTACGCTATAAAGAAAAGTAAAGAACTGGGTGGGATAAGGGCATCAAGAGATTTATAATTTGCGTATTTTCACTCACTAATGAGCTATGGTGTTATGTTTTGGGGAATTGCAGCTGAATCTAATAAGATATTTGGACTGCAAAAGCGTTGCATTAGATATATACTAGGTCTTAAATATAAAGACTCTTGTAGAGATTGCTTTAGAGAATTAAAAATTATGACCATGGTTGAGAGTACATTTACCAAAACATTTTGTACATGCATGAAAATCTTAATAACATGACATTTAAATTTGAGCCCCATTCATATAACACTAGAAATAAGAAAAACATTGTGACACCTCATATTAGATTGACTAAAACATTAAATAGCTTCATGTGCATATCTATAAAACTGTATAATAAGATTCCCATTTACATTAGAAATAAACCTGACATCGAGTTTTACCATTGTGTAAGACATCATTTATTACATAAAAGTTACTATAAAATTAATGAGGCTATAGCCGATAAACATATATTTAATAGTGACATTATTCAATATAAATTATTTTAGGTATTTTAATACATACCTACAGTTTTTATTTTTATTGTTTAAGTTTGTGTACCTACAATGTGTGTACCTTTCCTACTTTTAATACTTTAATATTATTTTAAAAATTTGTTGTACAAATTGACTAGCCTAAGAACATGTTACATCTCTAAAGAGGAAATAAATGAATACGAATATGAAAACACCACTATTTTTTAAATACCAAAAAATAAATTAAGGACTGTTTCAGCAGTCTACAAATGATAGCAGCACCATCAGAACTTTTAAATATATATTACCACCAAGTTATCTAGGTTTGCTTTTAGCCAAAACTGTGACAAATGTTACAAATTTTTTCTGGTAGTTATTAAATATGGGCATATTTTAAATGCACTTACCAAGTTTAATATCACCTTTGGCAGTTTCATCATCATTCACCAGCATTTGGTTAACATCAAAACCTCCATTTTTGTATATATCTTCCTCCTTTACATCTTCATTTTTAACCAGCTCATTACTAGTAATCGTGGTTTGCACACTTTGTGGGTTTTTGAGGTAACTGTGAAGTGTTTTATCACTCTCTTCACAAAGCTGGTTGAAAGTAAATGTGCGTTTAAGCTGTTTGGTGCACTCTTTGCAGATCAGTCGTGGAAGGCCATCTTCTGGTTTAGGCTAAAATAAAAATAGGCCTGTGATACTTTGATGCATATATGGGTTGGCTATTAGTAATCCTTGTACTTAAAATAAATAAATAATGCTGGACAATCCACACAGCACTATCTAGCCCCAAAGTAAGCTATTCAAAGCTTGTGTTATGGGTACTAGATAACTGATATATTTAATACATTATATACTTACATAGATAGATATTTTTTTTATTATACATAGAAAACACCCAGACCATCGGAACAAATTTCTACAGATCGTACACAAATTTGTTCCACGGCGGGAATCGAACCCGCAACCTCTTGCGTCGCAGGCAGGCTCTCGCCCGCTGCGCCACAGAGGTCGTCTTGGGTTGAGGGTTGGGGTTTGCAAGTGGGGGTAGATGGCACGTCCTACCATGAGTTTTTGTCTAGGATGAAAATTTATAACTTTGATTTTTCAGCTAATTACCCAAACTTGTTAGCTACTCTCACTTGCGACCCTCCTACCCCTACATATCCTAACCCATGTACAAGGATTGCTAGTTAACCGAAAATGAAGATATTTTAAATTTGTTTACCTTAAGTTTCGTGCAATTAGATAGCATTTCTGAGAATAGCGTGTTTCTTTTCATATAGTAGCTACTGAAGAGATCAGATGATTGCTTGTTGGCTTCCAAGCATATTCGGCATATTACCCGAAAGTCCATAGCAATTGCTGAGTACCTAGAGTAGCTGTGTTTATTATGACGAGTAGATTAGACTGTAAATACCAATTATTGATAATTATTTTATGTTATTTCTTTTTCGACTTTCGTTTTGTTGTTGTTTGTTGGTTTGGTTAGTTTTTAGAATTCGTTTTTTGACAGCTTTGTTCTGAACTGCTTGCGTGGGTTTTCAGCATTATGTGTTTGAGGGTAACTTCCATGCTAAAATTATTGCTATCCACTTTCTGTACATAGTTCTGGAACAAAACACCAAAGAGTATACAATAACTACGTAAGCTAGTGCATTTTTACCGGTTTTATCCAAAATTCTAATCGAGTTGGTTCACTTTACAGTCGGTATTCGGAACGCTCGTAAGCGCACTCACAGAAACATCCTAGGAATCATAACCTCAAACCTTGTTTATCAAACATAGGACTGCTTGGATATTTTCTGGATTTGTTATTTTATGATCGCAGAACATGTAAACCCTAATTGGCTTATATGGCTATAATTGCGACTGAAAACATGTAACCTCATCACAACAACAAAACACAAATGCACAACTGTCATTTTTGACAGCGCTCACAGTATACTATACTCTTTGCCACAAACAAACAAAGCGAAAAAAACAAGATGTCGGCGTTTAGCTTGCTTTTGTAAAAAAATAAAATTACACATCATCCATCCATTTATTTATTTCTAAATTAGCAAACAAATAAATAAATATGTCCGCTCTACAGAAAAGTATTATGAAAACTAAATTACCACCACGATGTCCCAAGACTTCCGGCATATCCAAGTAAGTGAATGTGCAAGTTTTACCTCTCAAAAGTTATTTCTTCAACAGTTTAGCTTCTGCTAGAAATAAAGATCTATTGTCAAACAAAAACCACTCCCTTGGTTGCCGATCATGTTTGCTTATTTAGTTTGGAGGAGCTGAGATGTTTTGCCGCCAGTTTTTTTTAATTTTCCCACACGCAGATTGGCTCCGTTTGGTGGCAGCCGACGCAAAGACTACTCACCAGTTCCATGGAAACAGTATTTCGAGAAGAGTGAGGACGTTGAGACCGATGGCGGGACATTCAGAGTCTATCTTTCCCCAGAACCTGATCTTCCAGAAAGGCCACGCGTCATCACTTTGCACGGTGGAGGGTACTCTGGGTTGAGCTGGGCTCTTTTTGCAGTAAGTAAGCCCTATTGATGTTTTGTTTATGGACTTTAAAATCCCTGCAAAAGTTTCTAGAAAGTTAACCTACTATTTTGGAATTTTAAATGTATACCTACTAGGTAGTTTGGTTGTGCTGTTCATGCATCTTTATGATATATTTTAAGAAATCTTTCAGGAAGAAATCACGAGCATGATCCATTGCCAAGTAGTATCTATAGATGTTCGAGGACATGGGGAAACAAAAACCAATGATGATGATGATTTAGGGGCTGATACACTTGTCCGGTGAGTTTTATTTACATTTTCTTTTACACTATTTTTTGTCTCACTAGTCAGTTTTAATCTACTTTATTGATCAGAGCACTGTCTTCCTATTCATTAATGGTCATTCAACAGCATGTTAAATGTCCTTCTCATGCAATGTGGATCATTATCTGATGAACGATCTCTTGGTTATTGAGCAGGACTTGATAATAATAAGTCAAACCTGTAGATGGAGCCACAGGCATAACTTTTGGAACATTATAAAATCTTTGTGAAAAATCATTGGATAATCTAAACTCTCTGATCTTCCCTTGTACCTATTAGATCAGTCAATGAAATGCAACAATATTTATTTATTTTTATTCAACAATTAATAATAATATATATAATATTATCAAATTCATATAAGTATTACTCAAAATGTTGAAAAGCATAGTAACATGAACAAACCTTTTTAGAGATGTGGAACAAGTGATTCACAAGTTGTACGGAGGAGAAATCCCTCCACTGATCTTAGTGGGGCATTCAATGGGTGGGGCAATCGCTGTGCGGACAGCCCATCTACCTTCTCTCGAGCACTGCTTGCAAGGGATTGCAGTTATTGATGTTGTTGAAGGTAATTTTGCAGTTTTTCTGCAGCCAAGCAGTGTTGCTGTGTTTCGGTTTGAAGAGTGTGGTCGCCAGTGTAATTACAAGCACATGAGACTTAACATCAGTATGCCTCAAGTTGATGGACGCAGGGCAGTGCATCGTAGGGCACGTTCCTATCGTGCGTGACTTACGAGGCAATGCTTTGTTATAGGTGATGGTTACCACTTAACATCAGGTGGGCCATCTGCTTGATCCATCAGCTGGTTGTACTAAAAAAAATTTTTTTTTGTCATCTTGATGGTTTTACTTACCATCTGATATCAAACAAAATAATAATAACTACCAATGATGTATTGCAACTTGACAATTATCAACTAAGATGCAGAATGAAATTGAATTTAAAAGCATCTTAATTTACAGGTACTGCAATGGAAGCATTAACAAGTATGCAGAGTTTTCTCCGAGGCCGACCGACACATTTCAAGAGCATAGAACATGCTATAGAGTGGTGGTAAGACTACATTATTCTGTTTCTAAGAATAGTTTTAACATGCTTGAACTCTGTGGCACAGCGGATGAGTTTCTGTAACATGTGATTTCAACACCCATATCACCCATTGTATAAATGTTGCTTTAGGATAGTGGAGTGAATTGTCAGCTATTAAACTAAAAAGTACAGGCCAAAAGAATAAAGGCTATGAATGACTTATTATTCATTCGTAGCACAGAGATTACTTTTTATTTGAGTGTCAAAGCTGCATAAGTCGAAATGACAACATGAACCCACTTTTGTTGTTTTGTTCAGTAGATCCCCTAGGATCTGTCTCCAGGAACACCTATAGTGCCCTCAAAGTTCTTTGTGGTTAACTTCTTTATCTAATTCAAGTGGATGGTATTCACTGCTGTGTCATTGAAAACCCCCTTTGTGTCCTTTTGTTAATGGGGCAGAGTTTCAGCTTAACAGAGTGCAACCAAGTGCAATAAAAAGTTTTCATGCTAATTTATAATGAATGAAAATTTTTATAATGAATGACGAAAAAAAGGAATGACGGAAGATGGACAACGGCGCGACCACGAGGCAGACCACCCGCCCGATGGTCGGACGATATAGTTGAAGTAGTTGGGCTGCAATGGCAAAGACTGACATCGGACCGGAGTGAGTGGCGTTTTAAAGAGGTGGCCTGTACCCAGCAGTTTGTGCATACAGGCTGAATAGATATGCTTGTTGATGATGCTAATTGTATTTCGTCGCATCATTCTTCAGATACAGTTAACATAGGTAGTGCCTTTAGCCTGTATGAGGAATTTCACAAGAAAGGACCTATGTTAACTGTATCTTCGAATGATGCGACTCATACAATAATGAACTTCATGAACTTCACTTCAAGAAATTCGTTTGATCTTATATTTAATCCTATTTATTTTCAGTGTCAGAAGCGGGCAGGTGCGAAACGTGGACTCTGCCAAAGTGTCCATGCCAAGCCAGATACTTAAGTAAGTTTTGCATTACAATAGTTAGTTGGCGACAAGCAAATTTTACGCTGATGACGACTGACTGACAACTCACGTGACTAAGCGGCGCAGAACGCGTTTTTTTTAATACTACTTGATGACAAAATTTAGCAAATGGCCCACAGTAGTAACCATGACCTATAAAAACCTACTGCACCATTATCTGGCATAGATAATTTTAGCATTTGTTCATTCCCTTTGACTTTGTGGATGGAAACCTTCGTGGTTGTGAATCTAATCTAATTTTGCAGTTGTGAGTCCGGACTGCTAGCCATCAACGAGGTTGAGAACTACGTGTGTGAAGAGTCTTCGGTGCCTCTCGCCCGCGCCGACTCCATTCCTGAAGAGGGAGAGGAACCCGACACGTTCCTCAAGCCAGCTGGCGACAACTGTGGGCCTATGAAGTAGGTCATATTTTTACCACTAATTGGTAATTATAATAATAATGTTTAATTTGGCACTCATATGAAAGGTATTACACCCATAAATACTTAAAAATAGGTGGGTAGGCACAATAACCATACATGTGTCCAGTGATTTTTTGTGTACTGACTACTTTGCATGCTACTTACTATGTCACTGCTGTACACACTGCTCGCTAGTTAATTATAAAGTAGAGTACAATGCGCATATACTCTACTTTATTATTAACTAGCGGCGCGCCCCTGCTTCGCACGGGTGCACATATCATGCATGTATTATACATATAAACCTTCCTCTTGAATCACTCAATCTATAAAAAAAACCGCATCAAAATCCGTTGCGTAGTTTTAAAGATTTAAGCATACATAGAGATATAGGGACAGAGAAAGCGACTTTGTTTTATACTATGTAGTGATTATCTACTCTAGTATTATGTTTATGTTGTTGGTGAGTCGAAATAAATAAAAGCTCAAAGCTTTTATTTATTTAGATAGTTTGAATCCTCTCAAGTAATGCAGGATTTAAACTATCTAAATAAATAAATATAAAGCTGAAAAAATGTTAAGTATCATCAATAAAATGAATAATTTGTTTTGTTGACAGGTACAAATGGCGGATAGACCTGTCGAAGACAGAAAGGCATTGGTCGGGCTGGTTCAAAGGACTCTCGTCCTTATTCCTGTCGGTAGCGGCTCCGAGGCTGCTCCTGCTGGCTTCCATCGACGGACTCGACAGAGAGCTCACTGTGGGACAGATGCAAGGTATATTTAAGGCGTTGACAACACCTAATGCACCTCTCGCTCGCACGATCCGACATTTTCAAAGATATAAAATCACTGATATGATTGCACAAAAAATGGTTGTTTGCGATCTTTCGAAAATGGGTTTAGTGATTTTATATCTTTAACAAATCAAAACGTGCGAGCGAGAGTCACATTAGCTCTTGTCTTCACCTTAAGCCGTGTGTTGTCTTTCAAACTTATTGCTATTACATATTTATTGATAAATTAAAGTGGAGATGGGCAATACACTTGGCAAGGAGGGACGACGGGAGATGGACGAAGGCGGCAACAGGTGGTCAACGGATGCTGCTTTGAGATAAATAAAATAATACTTACTATTAACTAAATAATACCTAATTATTTATCAGGAGATTCGTTAAAATTGTTTTGTAACATGGATCATGCAAAAGAATGGTAGGAACCATGCCATAAGTTTGTGGTCTGTTATTCTAGGCTATGGTCGCTTGGAACTGGCACCTAGATTTAGCTAGGTTCTTATTCGCTATTCGACTGAATTAAAACCATGTACCTAAGTTTGACTTGATTTTACTTTAAAAGTAAACATGCAACATAAGGTCTTATCGGTTTTTGCCCTGTTGGTTTTTCCTAAAAATCACTACATAATAGTATAAAACAGTCGCTCTCTCTGTCCCTATGTCCCCCAGGTCTCTTTGTATGCATAAATCTTTAAAACTATGCAACGGATTTTGATGCGGTTTTTTTTAATAGATAGAATGAATCAAGAGGAAGGTTTATATGTATAGTACATGCATGATATGTGCACCCGAGCGAAACAGGAGCGCGCGGGCGGGTCGCTAGTAAAAAATTTAAAAATCAAGTAACTTTGTTTCAGGAAAATTTCAAATGCAAGTGTTAGCACGGTGTGGCCATGCAGTTCATGAAGATACCCCGGGGGAGGTAAGACTTACTGTATTTTGGTGGGTTCATATTGATTGTTGTTAAAGACATTATTTTATTAATTTGGGACATTATAAAATCTTTGTGATTTCCATAGTGTAGTAAATAATTTAAAAAAACTTCAGTTAACAAAATACGTTACTTACGGATTTTGATTTCATATTAATAACATACTTCTTTGTCGTAGGTGGCCCGAGTGATAGCATCGTTCGCCGTGCGTCATCGTCTGACGGTGACCACAGAGCTTGGAGAACAAATGCACCTAAACACCAACATGCCGGGATGCTGAACTACTTATTGTACATCTGATGTTAAGCATTTATTGAGACGTGGGTGGGCACAAAGGTATCTTAAATGGTTTGTCCTTACAAATTTCAGACTTAGACAATCGTCTCCATAAGTTTTACGTCCAAAGAAGATTGCATTTAGTTGAAATTGTTTCCAATTTCAATAATTTGAACATAATGATACTAAATCATTTGAGATGTTGACTCATATTTTTTTTTACTACCATTTACCATTTTCAATCTTTAACCATGGCGTTAATTACTGATTTTACTTCACTCAAGACTTGTCACTAACTTGTTTCATAGTTCGCTCTTTGGTAAAAAGAATCACTCGCTCGCACATTTAAACATTTTAAAAGATGGTAACACTGAATTTATCTATAAAAATCGCAGTCCACCAAGTTGTGTGCAATCATATTGCACACAGTTCAGCATAGTTAACTTTCTATCAAACTAGATTTTTCCCACTAGATTTTGCAGACCTAATGAATATGTATATAAGCTGTTCTTAGATAAAAATAAATAAAACAAATCCCATATTTCATGAGTTTTGGGTTCAGCCCTGTATTAGTCAAGTACGAAAACTGGCAAAGTAAACATCTTTCATAATGTTTGTGGGCGAGACCTAAATTAGAGAAAAAGAGAAGTATATTATTCTTCTCTGGCGAAAACTACTGCTCATTAAGCTTGTATACTGTTTACTAGCGGATTTGAGTAACCGTTATTTGAGTGTTAATTACAATGTATGAGTGTCACTGCAGTTTTTAATATCAACAAATCTGTCTGATAAAATATAACTATTCAGAAAATTACAAGTTAAAGACAACATAAGACAAATACATAGGAAATAAGATGTAGGAATACAAATATACTCAATCCAAACTCAAGATGCAATATTAGTAAACAAACCCTAAAAATAACTTTCTTGACGTTGATTATTTTACAGAGTTAGCATTTCTTTTCGGTTTGCGATCTTGCCTGCCACAATGAATGCTTGCAGTTATTTCTTATACTCAACACCAAAAGCAGAATTTTAGATTTTTTAATGTAGTTTGTTCACAAACATTGCATTTTGAGTTTGGACGGTGTATAGGCGCTGAAACTTTCGTGTCACGAAAATTTAAAGCACGACTAACCTCAAACCTAGGAAAAAACGATGTCCAGCAAACCATTTCATTTCAAATTTAAACCTGTTAAATGTGTGTGTGGCCGCTTGTGCGTCCTAGTGAGTGTGACCCCGCCGTCTGATTCTTAGGTCGTGGTTTATAATCCGTTCGTGCACCCCTAGATGTTTCACTCTGAAAAAGTATGTGCAATGACAGTGCTCTTAAACGGTGAAGAAAAACACCGCGAAGAAACCAGTTAGTATTCTAACAGCGGCGATGGGCTTGCAACCTGTCGCGTATAGAATACCAGCTGTAGAATCAGGGTATAATGGGCGCCAAACAAATGTAATATTTGAACCTTTGTGTACCTCCTAAGGCATCCATTTTGAGTTAGTATATGAAAATGTGATGATTTATTTCGGTTTGTTTACATGTGATAGATAAACGTCTATGAATGCATTCTGCATCTTGCATTTTGCATTTCTTACAAAAAACATAATTGTGCATAACGGATTGAAACACGGAAATCGACCTCTATTTATTGATTTTGTAAATATGTGTACATTATTATATTATATTTTAAAACTTAAATGATGAGATGTTGGTGTAAGATATTGTAATAATAAATATAGATTAAATGTTTTATGAGTACCCTGTGCTTCGAAATGCTCGAACGATCTCTACGCCTGGTGCTCGAGTATACTTTGCGATTACGTTTAATCACGGGTTAAAAATAATGAAACCCCCAGTGAGATTTGGCGAAAATTTTCGAGCATAGAAACAACTTCTTTAGTTTTCCTAGTACTTACTACATCATTCGCACTTTTTTTTTAGTTTTAAGTAGTAATAGAGCTTTTGTTAATCGGACGGAACACAGTCCGTTCACTCATTCGATCACATCTCATGCTTCAAGCTACGTATCCACTAGGCAACATTTGAAGCGCGACATGTTGCACAACATGTTACGCAACTTGTTGAATGTTGACGCGGAACTTTTGTTTAACAACGTTGTCTGTCCACATATTCTCAGTCGTCGACAACATGTCGCCCGAGGAACTAGTGTTGATTTCAGCGGCAGTGGTTATAATTTTAACGAAAAAAGCATCAAGAAGAAAAAAACCACGTTGGTGGGTTAGAAATTACTTACAAAATAAAAACAATGTGTTCAGTGATCTCCGTGTGGTTGATGGATCTTTCTCGAATTTTACCCGAATGAGCAAAACTGATTTCGAGATACTCTTACGAAAAATAGAACCCATAATATCGAAGCAAAATACAAATTTTCGAAATTCTATCAGTGCTTCTCTCAGATTGGCTGTTACACTTCGATATTTGGCAACCGGAAATTCCTATACTTCACTGTCCTACACTTTCAAGATATCTAAGCAATTAATTAGTAAAATTGTACCTGAAGTTTGCGGAGCCTTAATACAGAGTCTAAGTAATTATGTAAGGGTAAGTACAAGTAAATGAAAGGACTTGATTAAAAATTGATTTATTAAAATAATCAACGTTTATAAATGGTTAAGAAATTATCAACGTTTATAATTTGTTTGGAAATAATCAACACTCATAAATGTTTCGGAAATAATCAACATTCATAAATGGTTTGGAAATAATCAACATTTATAAGAAATTGTGAATCAATCCTGTAAATCTGATATGATATTAGTTAAGTCAATATCATCAACATTTTCAACATTTTGTTCAACACTATCCTGGGTTGTAGTACCATCATTACTTGTTGAAATTGATGATGTGTCCTGTGTACTTCTCCGTCCTGTACTGTAGCCGTACAATTGCTGATACTCTTGCCGATATTTTCCAATGCGAGCATCAATCAATATATTATTTATGTATTGTTTAGCTATCAAAGTCGAATATTCGTCTTTTATATTTCGCAGTTCCGAGGCCACATATTTCCCATAAACATCAAAGTTATCTGGTATCGTATCTCTGTCCTCCAATCTTTTTTTGACATGCTTCATTATTTCATATGCTTCATCTACTTTTTCATCGTGACTCCGCTTCTTCGCAACTTTTGTTCCAGTTGGTCTAATTGTTTCGGTTTGATCTGCTCGCGCATCTTCATTTTGGTGTTGAGTATCTTCAATTTCACGTTGCGTCGAGTTATTATCTTCTACCTAAAAATATTAATATATTAAACTTGTGTATGAATATTTCAGATTCCGTCAAATGAAGAGGAGTGGAAGGAAGTTGCAAGAAAATTTAACATGCTGTGGAATTTTCCTAGCTATTGTGGATGCACAATATAATTTTCTTTATGCAAATATCGGTGCCAAAGGTAAATCATCTGACGGAGGACTATTTCGTGAAACAGCATTCTACAAGAAATTAACTGACAAAACACTATCGTTGCCACCAATGGAAACTTTAGAATCAGCTAATGTGCAAATACCATATGTGCTCGTTGGAGATAGTGCATTCGCGTTGTCTGAAAACTTAATGAGACCTTACCCCGGAACTTACGAAAAAGGTAACATGAAACGAATTTTCAACTACAGACTCTCGCGGGCACGAAGAATCGTAGAAAATGTTTTTGGTGTGATGTCTGTTGTTTTTCGTATATTTCGGAGTCCAATAGAACTTAAATGTAATAATGTTGAGCTTGTTACTACAACTTGTATATATTTGCATAATTTTTTGAGTCGAAATAAACGTTCCAGAACTCTGTATACTCCACCAGGAACTTATGATAGGGAAGATTCTGAATTTAATGTAATAAACGGCTCTTGGCGTGGTGATGTAACAGACAATAATCTACTTCCTTTAGAAGAGAGTGATGAAAATGTGGAAATGTCTCTGGCACCATCCACCATAAGAGATAAATTTGCTGGCTATTTTATAAGCGAAGAAGGTCGTGTTCCTTGGCAAAATGATCGTGCTTAACCTTCCTATACCCGCACCAAATGTATTAACACCTATACTCGTACCCGCGCACGGTGTGACAGACCGTAACTTTGGTTCCTATTACCTGGCTATTTTTTTATGAAACCGTTTATATTTTTTAAATTTTACATGAAGTATAGGATGTAATAAATCAAAAAATATCATTTGTTTGCATAAACTATTTATTATTTCAATGACTATCAGTCTTTCCACAACAGTCTTAAAAATTCACATTTTTATCATATAGCTAGGAAAAACAAACATCAACCTTTTTATTCTTAAAACAAACATAAAATATCTTTTAATTTTTATAATCACATACCTTGAGACCATTGTAACATTATATAAGTTACATATTAAATTTTGCAAAGCAGTCAGGAAGCAAACATGACTTACGTAAAAAGTTGATCGTATACCCGCGTCGGTGTCACTCACAGACATGTGCGCGGGTATAGAAAGGTTATCTAGTTTTAGTATTTAATAATAATAAAAGATGGATGGACTGTGTGAAAGATGACATGAGTATGAAAGGAGTGACTGTTGAGATGACGGCTGATAGAGGAGAGTGGAGAGCAAAAACCTGTTGTGCCGACCCCACATGAAGTGGGATAAGGGCAGGAAAATGATGAGTATTTAATAATAATAAACAACTTACATGATTCTTAATTGTGTCCTTATTTCCAGTTGTTGTTTCACCTTTTATTAAAAACAGCAAAGGTTTATATGCAAACCATGTAATGTTCAGAACGTCATCACTGCCACTTCCTGTTTTTTTTGAACTTTTCAACTTTTTCCTTTCGCGGGAAAATTGCGATCGAAGAGTATGTACCTTGCTTTCAACTTCTTTTACAGGCACATCTAATGTTTTCGCTATTGAGTCCCATGCATCTTGTTTTATTAATTTATTTTTATATTCTCGGTGAGCAGTATCCCACAAACATTCATAATTTTGGTACAATTCTATTAATTTGAGCACTCGTTCATTACACCACACTACAGACATTATTGCTGCGCGTCACGTCTCCACTAATTGACAACAAATGCTCAACTGCGATGCAAACAACAAGCTCCGCGTCATGATGCGCGCCAGCTGGCAACGTCGCGCGCTGTTGTGCAACGTTGCTGAACATGTTGAGCGTCACGTGTTGCGCGCCAAATGTTGCCTAGTGGATACGTAGCTTCAGTCCTTCCCACGAAAGAAGTCCACCAGACGCAACGCTGATTCGCGCGACGGAATGTTGCCCCATAATTTTTTGATTTCCCTAAATTGCAATACGAAATAATTTTGTGTGGGTTGTGGTATATTAGGTATACCTAACTATGTTTATTTAGTATAGGTCTACCAGAATCTCATGGCAAATGGGGAAATAAAAATTTGTTGCGTGCAATACTGGGGAAATTGGATTAAACGATCTTGACACTGTTTAATTTTTATTTATGTCTAGTATTAGTGAACATGAAGTTTATGTATAATATGTGTATGAAGAATAGTTGTTATACACCGGGTTCTTATATATCTCTCGGAAGATATGTCATCACTACATAGTATAAAACAAAGTCGCTTTCTCTGTCCCTATATCCCTATGTATGCTTAAAACCTTTAAAACTACGCAACGGATTTTGATGCGTTTTTTTGATAGATAGTGATTCAAGAGGAAGGTTTATATGTATAAAATACATGCATGATATGTACACCCGTGCGAAGCATGGGCGCGCGGGCGGGTCGCTAGTGAAAAATAAATAAATTGTACATTACTTTATGTAATAATGTATTACATGTATGTATATCATTTAAATCTTATAAAACACGTGAGTGAGTTAACAGAGTTTAACACGTCATTCAGAACTAGAAAACTATTCCAAGAGCTCCAGTTACATTTCTTGTTCTTCATCAGATGATAAAGAAGTGTTTATTATGAATCGCTCTTCCAGCCTTTCAATTATTATTATTATTCTATCTTGCTCTTCTATCTTGCATAATGCAAATCATTTGCACGAAGACATTCTTCTATATCAGCGATACGAAAGGCAGTGGCGGATTTACAAATTTTCAAGGTATAAGCTGAATAGTTTTTGCCGCCCTTGCCTCAACAATTGTCATAACATACATTATTTTTACAATGCAACAATTTCGTTGAAATTGCACGTAAAATAATTTTTCGGTATATTTTTGAGCTAATCGAAGCCCAATCATGTATGGGCGGGGTAATGTATGCTATTTACACAATAATGAACATTTGGTAAACGTTAATAAATAATCTGTATTGCGCTTTCAAACAGTTAAAAATAATCGACTCCGTCAAGTCGGAATCAATGACCAAGATTACTTACGACGAAATAGAAGTTCGTTACAATGCCTTTTTGCGCGATTTTTTGTTGGCAAAATCATCGATGATGTCGTCGTAAGTAATCCTGTTCATTAATTCCGACTATGCACAAAAGACCTAAAGCGTTCAATTTTTCTTGGCTCAAGGTCGATCTCAGATAATTTTTTACCCTTTTGAGACAAGAAAAGCTTCTCACCAGAACATTTCGTCGCTGGTGTACATGAACTAACTCAGTCTCTAAATCATTAGGATACACTTCTTCTAAGGACAGAGCCTTTTTCGTAAGGGTTGATGATGACAATTCGCTCATTTTGGTTAGAAATGAAAATTTTTCATTGAAATTGTCGTACGCCTTCTTCCTTTTTTCTAATTCGGATACGAATCTGTCAATGATGACGAGAAATATATTAACCCTGAAAGTATCGCTCGCGGTCATACTCAGTTCTTCATCGGGTGTTTCATCAGCAATTTTTTTTCTTTTCGGTTGTCTTTTTCCCAGGTCTTTTGTGTACTGCTTCGTCGCACTTAGTTCAATTGCCATTTCTTCGAAATGCTTGAAGCCTTCTCGTTGATCTACGAAAAACTTGCGAAGAGATTCATAAAGATCAGCTACAGTAAT
This sequence comes from Plemyria rubiginata, assembly GCA_963576535.1. NCBI lineage: Eukaryota > Metazoa > Arthropoda > Insecta > Lepidoptera > Geometridae > Plemyria > Plemyria rubiginata. Next base: position 8,593,244 of record OY754926.1, read on the forward strand.
CAAATCTACCGTAGAAGCCTGGATTTGAACATTTACTTTGTTTATTCTTTCAAAAAAACATTCCACACAACAACCATTAACGCCGTTTCCAGATTGTTTAATTTTGAAAGAATTCCCGTTGCTTCGTTTCGTGTGACAGGCTTTTCGGTGCCATCATTTCTGATTGTTTCCAAAGCCTTAAGGACTTCGTGCCAAGAATCTCTCAAACTTCTGCATGCATCTTCTCTAGCTGACCAACGTGTGAGGTTCACTCTCTTGACGGTTTTGCCTTCTCCGATTTCAGTCATCAATATCTTCCAGCGTTGTGTCGAACTTGAAAAAAAAACGTATATTTCTTGGAGCAACATGAAGAATCGACAAGCTTCTGTGCAAAATTCAGCAGTCGCAGTTGCCACTAAATTTAAAGAGTGGGCAGAGCAAGGAACGAAAAAAGCAAACGGTGCTTGACTTTGAATTTTAACCTGCAAGCCATTGTATATGCCAGACATATTTGCGGCATTGTCATACGATTGTCCACGGCAGTCTTCAATATTCAAGCCCAAGGTTTTTAATTCCGAAGTAATGGCAGCAAATATTTCTTCAGCTTTATGTCCCACTGAGGGCAAAAACTTGAATCTTTCACAGGGTTCTCCTGTTTCCAAAACATATCGAATCACGAAGGTGAGTTGGTCCACGTGTGCTATATCCGGTTTCGAATCGATAATTAAGGAGATGTATTTCGCGCTTCTTATCTCGTCTCCAATTTGCTTCAAGACTTTATCGCCCATCAAGAGTATAAACTCATCACAAACGGTCTTCGATAAGTAACTGGTACTTCCGGATCCTTGATTTCCAAACCGTTCGATATGACTGGCTAAGAAAGGATCGAACTCAGCTAACAGTTCCAGAATCATGAAATAATTTCCGTTGTGTGGATCACCGAACTTCTCACTTTTTCCTCTAAAAGCAAGACCTCTTTAACACAGCCGCTTCACTACAGCAACAACCCTATTTAGAACATTTCTCCAATAAGTGATTTCTTCGTCAATTTGCAAATGCAGTAAATTGTCGATTCGACCATCAATTGCACTTCTATCTTTCAGGCTAACACCCAGTTGCACAAAGATCTTCATTAGAACGTCATTACTTAAATGCGGCATTAGTGCTAATGAAATATTTATGTTAATGATGTTGCACAAGAGTTTTGGTAGTAACATTAGGGTTTGTTAATGGTCCTTTATGTAAATACGACATTAAACAAAGCTGCCATTATGAAATAACAGAAACGAACGAAAAGAGTGAACATAAGCGTTTTGTTGTTCGATCTTTACATTATTTTTGCTGAACTGACATAAACAAAACGCACGCTTCTACAAGTTGTCATTGTCAACAGTCGCTCGTGTCAAATTGAATGGTTGTTCTGTTGTTTGTTTGTTTTTATACCAGTTTCTACATATAAACTAAAAATGGCCATTTTATAAAATGAACTAGAAAGATCAACAAATAAATAATAAGTGGTTTCAAGATTTATTTTGATTTTTATTTTCTCTGTGTATGTACCCAGTAATGGATGCAACACAGATCTTCATGAAGCTTTAGAATCTCTAGAAATCTTTTGTCACTAGGTACATAGCCCTTAAAACAAAACCTTCCCACGCTCACAACTGCTTGAAGGCAGAATATTTGGTTTTTTTGTTGTCCATGATACCTATCAAGAATGACTTGCTCGAGAGTCACCACCTGGTAAATATATTATAGTAATAGGGAGTACAAGCAGTAGCCGATCATTGGTTATAAATGAAGTTAGTTCGTCATTACAATAAAACAACAATAAACTTATGAAAATATTGTATTTGCAAGGGTAGTTCTAACAGATGTCTCAGTATTATTTAAACCGAGTGATGAGCTGTTGTCTGTCTCGGGGTAGAATTCTATATCATTTGGGGATTCCACCTCATCCAACTCAATACAAATATTGTGCAGCACTGCACTTGCCACTATGACCTAAAGAACTGTAGATGTTTTATTTAAGGTGATTCCTTTTTCCAAGCATGGGCAGCGCCGTTTCCATACTCCAAAGCATCTCTCTACAGTATTTCGAGTTGCAATATGGCTTTTATTATAGGCCTCTTCTGCGTTTGACCGAGTTTGCAAATAGGGGGTTAGTAAAAAGTTTTTATAGTATCCACTGTCCCCCAATAAATGGTAATTTCTGTATCTGCCCATTCAAATTCTGCACACAAATGGGAATTATTAAAAATCGTGCAGTCATGAACAGGTCCAGGCCAGCGAGCAATGATATCTCTAATTTTGAGAGATGCATCACATACTACTTGAACATTTATTCAAAAGAATCCTTTCCTGCACCACGGTCTGGAATGTGGCGAAGACGTGAAGCAAAACCTTCTTCTGCGTCAGACAATGATGAAAGACTTGATAGATACATATTTGAGCACAGAAATGCACTGGTACACTGACGAAAATAATTAAATAATGTGTTAATGGACAAAATTAAATAATGGATGCTTTTCGGCCAATTAAAATTTTAAAGACGAACTGTCAAAACTAATAGCTCATTAGCTGCTAATGAATGCAAATGTCGTTACGTGCAACGCAAAATCTGTGTAAATGGCTAGTTTGACGTTTCTTTAGTTATAACGTAATGGAACATTAGAAACTGTTAGAATGTTCTTTTGTGCAACAGTTTAAGGAAAGATTAGAGTTTAAAGTCGTCATTATAAATTAAAGTTCGTTTCTGCAACTGAGTGTAAGGATACTAGATTTATGACGCGCAGAGTTTTCATGCTGACCTACTCGGTGTTCTGCATTTTTCCAATCATTAAATCCCTCGTTCTCGAATTGAGTTTTATTTTCCAATGGACCGAATGCCAAACACGGTCCGCAATATACGGAACTCTTACTTTCGGAGTAAACCAGCCAATTTCGGTCCTTCACTTCATTGTTTTTCATTTTTCTTTGGAAGATACTCATTGGCAAGAAACGACGTTGATCAGCATATTTTTTTTCACTTTTAGAAAAATCGGACGACTTGTTTTGATCGAAGCCGCATCTCGCGATGATTTCCCTTAAAAGTGTCGTTAATTTCCCATAAAGCTGGATCTTTGTTTTGATTTACCGTTGTTTGCATTCGGTCATCGTTTAACGACTCGGTATGAGAAGAGCTATCTTCAATTTTGGAGCACTCGTCGTCCTGAACAAAATCATCCGTTTTTTCTTTAGTCGATGGATCAACAGATGACATCGGCAGCAGATTTCACGTCGGTTTCGTCTCTTCCAGATTGCGATGTCGAGGTTCCCGATTTTTCGACACAATTTTCATTTAAAAAAAAAACTGTTAATTTTTGCGGTTTTCCGTATAATTTGCTCTTGTTCTTCTTTTTTTATTTTGGCCTTTTTTTTGTACTCCGCTCCACTAAGTCGCTTTCTCCCATCACTCATTTTCACAATTTTTTATTCAGGAACTGAAATGGAAAGGATGAAATTAAGGAGTTTATTTCTCGTACGCAAGCAGCGGTATCCTTCCTTTGGAATTGACACAATTAATAGTTAAGGTGATCAGTCACTGAATCTTACCTCGAATTTTCGAAATTAAAATTCTTCGATATGTCGTTTGACTAATTGGAAAAAAGCTCTGTCAGTGTACGCAGGACGATAGCAAAAATGCGCTGACAGGGGCTTTTTTTATTGATGAAACCGTGTCGAAAATATTAAATTTCGAAAATTGCAGCTATCTCTCTCGCACTCACAGTGGCGAGATAGCGACTGATCCCTCACCTTAAGGAGGGTGGGTACAATGTTGTAATGTAATGTAGACACGTCATCCGCTATCCCATCCGCCCGCCCCCAAACCGCTGCCTCCGCGGATTTTGGAATTTCCAAAAAACTATAAAAAATTACTAGACCCCGTATCTAAGTTCAGTAAACGGTATTAGCTTCCTAAATAATATTTTTATTGTTTATGTAAGCCAATACTTACAAACAATAACACAAGAAAATAATAAATACGACACAACATGAAAAATTTTGATGCCCGTAAAAATTTCAAAAATATGAAAACTACAACGAAATTCACAAATCCTATGATGTAAATGTAAATAGCTTTATCGTACCCTAATTATTACAAAATATACTAAATATTCCATAAAACATGCATTTACCTTGATAAAATAACAAATTTAGAGCCCACCTTCATCAAAACAACCAAAACAACAACACACCGTACACAGACTAATTATTTTGTTCTTCTTTTTTTTCTAAGGAACGGCTGTTTATTGTTGGAATGCATAGTAAATATATCAATCTTATACTCTGTAATAAGTTGTTCATACCAATATAGAATCTAACATAATGAAAAACAGTTTACAACCGCCTGGGCGCGCGGGCAGCCGGCTGTTCCGCGCTAGTTTACGGTTTTGCCTAGAAGAGAGGGCCGGGACAGCCGGCTGTACCGCGCCGAGTTACGGGTAAGACATCAAAAAACCGTCATAGAAAAATAATTTTGATTTCTATGAGGTAAAAAAAAAAAACCGTTCCCCAAATTTGCGGCCCCCAAAATCTGCCGCCCCAGGCTCGAGCCTACTCAGCCTGCTGGTAAATCCGCCACACACACACTTTCGTCGAAAGGCATAGAAAATACACCACCATTCGATGTGCCCTCACCTACGATTCATCGTGTCATAGTACTGTAAACCATAAAGAAGCTACAATTAATTAAGTAAGAAATATGTAAAATAAACAAAAAGTATCAAAACAACTCAGTTCAACTTACCGGTCAACTCTACGACGCGCTTTAAAATCAAAGATTGAGTTTGATTTACGCCTTCTTTTACACTTATTTTACGATAGACATTGAAAACAATATTTCTCGCTTGAGATCAAAGTAGCTTTTTCGAAATGTTCACAAAAACAACAAAATAACAAGAAGAAATAACAAAATCTCAGCAGCGGTTGACAGATCTCGTACTTTGATTGGATAGAAATTGCCATATAAAAATCTCAATTTTTTATTTTTTTTTAATGCCATGAGATTCTGGTAGACCTATACCTAGTGTGTTTGTGGATATCCATTATCGTGTAGGTACGATGTCGTTAGAGACACTACCCATGGATAAAATAGTTAAAAATAATTTAAATTTTTATTGTACAACTAGTAGCTCCCCGCGGTTTCACCCGCGTAGTTTTAAATCCCGGTATTCCCACGGGATAAAAGTAGCCTATGTGTTATTCCAGACTATAATCTATCTCTCTGCCAAGTTTCAACCAGATCCATTCAGCCGTTCCGGCGTGAAAGAGTAACAAACATCCATCCATCCATCCATACTTACAAACATTCGCGTTTATAATAGTAGTAGGATTTATGATCATCAAGTGCGGTTATGCCCGACATACTGACATCACTATCCGAATCATTCCATGCATATATTTAACATTATAAAATGTCGTCTGAAGTACTTTTCCATTTTTGTCGTATTTAGTAAGAACACCGGTGGTCTAGTGGGAGTGACCCCGCCCTCCGATCATAAGGTCGCAGGTTCGAATCCGGTCGTGCACCAATGGATTTTTCTATCGAAAAATTTATGTGCGCAATGCCAGTGCTCTTAAACGGTGAAGGAAAACATCGTGAGGAAACCAGTTAGTATTCTAACAGCGGCGATGGGCTTGCAACCTGTCACGTATGGAATACTAACTACTGCAAAAATGTGGGTATGTGCCAAATGTAATGTTTGGACGTACCTCTGACTACCCCCCTTAGACATCTTCAAAGAATCTTGAATTAGTACCTACTTGGTACTGGAAGATCTGAAGGGATATCTACCGTACCTGGGGATCAAAGTCGTGAAGCTGTTTCAGTTTTTTTTTTAGTAAGAACATTGTTATGTTCCTGTTTTCAATTTTGTTAAATCGTCTTTGTTATCCGATGTCTTCTTTGTAACCCTATTATTACTTTGAAAGACATTCTCCTTATCATCTCTTTATCATCTTTTAAATCTGCCAAATCTCACCAATTCTGACTGCAATCGTTTTCTTGATAAGAGATATGGGACACGCAAGAGGAATCGCGTGTGCTATCACTATCAACCATATGAACTGATTGAGTTCCTTTTTTGGAAGGTTGTTTGGCTTTGCTAGTAAAAGGCAATTCCAGTTGGATTTTAATAATTGATCATTTGTCTCTTTCAGTTTCTGGAATATCAAATTGTGAATTCCATAGTTCAGCGGCATTGTAAGGAGTTGGCTGAGACAATGTTAGATCATTTTTGTCACTGTTTTTATTTTCCGCAATATGTCCTTGGAATATGAATGGGTCAAAAGAGTTCATAAAAATCTAACAGCTTTTAGATATTCCTGTCTGGATTAAAATATTTCACAGCGTACGGATACGTTTTAATGTTTCCAATATAAGAAGCATCGCTTCCTACCAAAAAATATTCATCATCCTCTGTTTCATTAACCATTTGATCATGTGCAAATGGCGCGAGAACATTTTGTGTAATCGCTGCAGCTTTCGTGCGTCCACAAAACATTTTAGCAGCATGCTTCGATTGCTTGAAGGCTGCCATATTAAAGTGCTGATAACATCCTCTTAAATTCACACCAGAAAATACATGAAGGACAACATTTATTTGTGCTTTTTCAGTCGCATTTATATTGTGAAATGATAATACCTAAGGTTTCTTTTAGTAATTTAAAAAACTTAATGCGTGTTTCCTCAGTTTTATTGGGCAGTAATGCCGTTTACTATTGATATAACATAACTGTCTTTAAATTTGAGAAATAATCAACATTTACGGTACAACTTATCGCTCCTCGCAAACTTTTTGAATACATTTCGTGATGTAATTAATGGATGAAAATATTATAACTCTTTCCGTACCTCCATCATCGACTATAAGATTTTTTTTGGTAACAGCAGTTGGCACCTTTACTTCTTCCAAGTTTTTGAACATGAACACCATAGCAGGTGGGAGAGCCTAACCCAATAATAAAATAATAAAAATTCTTTATTTGCAAGAAAGAAAGGTTACATAAAGGTAGGTACATTAGCTTATTAAAAGTATTACAGTAAGTAAAGGCAAAAACCCAAGAAAATTTTGGTTAATTTAATACAAAATGAGTGTAAACCTTTGTAATTATCTATGCGTAGACACCTCGCTCTAACTAAGTATGATATACTTGTATATAGACGCGAGTGATCACTGCTTCGGCAATTATCAGTACATTGTATTATCTTTTGTAATTTGGAGTGGTAGGTTGATCTAATAAATGTACACTATTCTCCTGTGTATTAAAACTAATCCAACCTAATCGTTATTAAGTTTTTTTTTTTTTTTTTTTTTTTATATATATATATATATAAGCCATTGCATTTTAGATTTGTGTGTGTATGTGAGTGTGTCGCGTGTGTGATGCTGGGAGTTCTCCTGTTAGCACAGTCAGAGTTTCACAGGAGGACCCCCGTGTGAGTGTGAAGTGTTTTGTGTGTAGTGTTAATCAGGGAAAACATGGAAGTATAGTTATGAAATTATGCCTGAGAGGTCTTCCGTTTGTTTATAATCTAGGTTCTGAAGGTAGTTTTTAATTTTTGATTTACATTGGTAATGTGATGAATTGTGTATAGATATAAATTTATTTATTTTATTATATAGGTATGGCGCTAAAAATGGTGTGTGTCTTTGTCCAAATGCAGTTTTACAAGAGTGAGTGTCATAGACTTTGAAGTTTCTTCTTTTTTTGCTCAGGTTCCGGTCTGGAGTTAATTTGTGTTGTTTGAGAATGAGATGCTGTATAAATAATTTTCGCACTGACATGACTTCACATTCTCTATAGAGTTGTGTTGTCGGGTACCTGAACGGGCGAAAGTTAGCCACTTTGAGCACGGCTCTCTGTGCTCTTTCGAGCGGGAGGAGGTGCGTTATACCCACGCCACCCCACGAGGTCAGACAATAATTTAAAAGGGATTGACATAGAGCAAAGTAAGTAATTCTCAATTGAGAGGGGTTGGCTGCATTTCTTATATTTTTGAAAACTGCAATCAGTTTGCGTATCCTGGAAGTAAGCAAGCCAATATGCGGTACATAAGTCATATGAGCGTCCAGAGTAACACCTACATATTTTATGGTGTTGCAGTTTTCGAGTAGCGAGCAATCACAACCGACCCCAGTATTCTGAAGGCATTGGACGGTATGAGCCTTTATCTTTAAAGTATTTTGATTTGTAAGCCCCGGTTTTCGTAAAGAAAAGGTAAGGTACTTTGTTTTAGTGGCGTTTAACGTTAGTATATTTTGATGGAGACTTTTTGAAACTAAATTGAAACCTAATTGGGCGTGGTGGTAGGCTTTTTCCCACGTTTCTCCTTGAAACAATAGAACCGTGTCGTCTGCGAAAGCTAATAACTTGCAGTTAGGTATTTCAAGTGAACATATTTGATTCATGTAGGCCAAGAAAAGAGTTGGGCCGAGGATAGAGCCCTGAGGAATGCCATAAGTGACGGGAAGTTCAGAACTTGTGTTATTTCCTATTTTGACGCATTGGGTTCTCTCACTCAGGTAGCTTCGTATCAACTCTAGTTGATTTCCCCGTATTCCCAGTCCCTCCAGTTAAGACAAGAGCAATGAAATAGACACGGTGTCGAATGCTTTTGCCAAGTCAAGAAAAATTCCTAGGCATTTAATGCCTCTATCTAGACATCCTATTATATAGTTGTTAAGCTCCGACACCGCGTCCTCAGTTGATCTTCCTTTCCGGAAACCAAATTGGTTGTCTGAAATGAGTTTGTTAGTTTCTAGATATTTTACCAACCTAATATTAATTGCTCTTTCCAATATCTTTGATAGTGCTGGTAGGATGGATATTGGCCTATAGTTGGATACTGTATGTTTATTTCCATTTTTGTGGATTGGAAGTATAATAGATTTTTTAAAAGCTTTGGGGAAAACAGAAGAGGAAAAACATAGGTGACATATGTATGTTATAGGTGAGAGAAGAACATGTTGGTTTTGTTTTATTATGCGGGAAGAGATCTTGTCCCACCCTATAGAGCAATCCTTCTTAAGGGTATTTATGAGGCTAAGGATTTCTGACTGGTCAATGTCTATAAGGCCAAAGGACTTTACAGAAGCATTCTGGTATGAGGTCTGAGTGGTAGATGAGAAAGTAGGTCCTAACAGTATTTTATCTGCCAAGTTACTACCAACATTAGCAAAAAAAGCATTTATGGAGTTCAAAGTTGTGGAAGGATCATTTCCTTGAATCGATGCATTTACAATACAGCAAGTACATAGTTACTAAGGTTCCACGTTCAAATTCAAAATATGTTTATTCAATAAAATCACAAGGATCATCTTCAAGATGATGATCTTGTTCGCCGCTGTTTACCTTACAAACACTACGTCCTCCAATGGCTACACTTTTTGTGGTGGTTGTACAGTAGTCGTTGAAGTTTCGTCTAAATTGTAAACTCTGATTCCATTAGCAAATGACGGATTGCGATTCAGAATTTCTTTCAGATTATCAAAGAACTTTTTGACGTTCTCCCTGTTGAAAGTTGTGGCTCTAGATAAATTTCATGCTTCTGGCTTTTTACGGAAATATTAGGGTCCCTTCCTCTAAAACCTCTAAAACAGTCTTTTCCGGCCATTTTGTTCGTTCTCCCAGTTTCCAGGCATTTTTATTTTATTGAAAACTGCCATTTGATAGGCAACTAGCCTACAATTTTGTGGATAGCCCGTAAAATTTATCTGCGTGATAAATTTTACGGGCGTAGTTGTTTAAAGGATTGTTCAAATAATTTTGTAACTTATATGAATAACTAATCTTCTGTGTTGGAAGCTTTAACTCTTTAGCAACCTTACGAATGCTGATACGACTATGTGGTTTTATAAAAAGTAAAATACCATACATAACGTATACAAATTTATTAAACGGTTCTTCAATACCCCGGTCACACCCTCTGATTGTGACCACCGTAGGCAGCGAAGCGAGCATGAAGTGTAGGGGAGGTACAAGGTGGTGTGTGATGTCACAATCAGAGCGGAGTTTACAAGGTCATGAAATGAATGTGAGTATAGGTAAAATTTCAAAATGCAAAAAAAAATATTATTAAATAAAATAAATTGTGATGTCGATGGAATGTCAAGTTTATCTATCAAAATAGATACCTAACTATGCTAAACGTAAGCAAGCTTAAGCAGAAAAGAAGCTAAATTACAAGAATACAAGGATCATTTTCAAAAATATTGTACGTCACGAAATTGTTAGTAATATGTTTCGTCAGGAAATCGCATATGATCAGCACTTCAATATCGGTTAAATTCTTAATGCAATTGAAGAAATGTGTCTTCAAGGCTTTTAATTCTTTGTTAAATTTTTCGATTAATTCACTTGTGGTACCAGTTTTAACATCTTTAATAATTTTTTTTGTGGTTATTGTTTTTTTTGTACCGTCTTTAAGTTTTTTCACATAGTCTTTTTTAAGCCCCACTCGAACCAAGTTATACTCTCTTCATTTTTAGGAAATGATCGTTGATTAAGTGCTGATTTTGATGAACAATTCTTGCATGTATTGTACATACACTCTTTAGATTCCATGTTGCAACATGGAACGAATTTCTTGCAACGAATTTCTAAAATATGAAGGGTTTTCAGTTTTCAGATTTAAGAAATAAATTAAATCTGAAAACTTTTATGCAAGCTCAAGTATTGCGGTCACTAATCGTCGGATTTACTACGTAAAATGGCCGGTGTCTGGTGAGATATGGTAACAGATGCGTGTTCCAACGATCTGGCTCATGCGGAAGTTGGTTATACGTGATGATAAAGTGAATTGGATAATGACATACTCAGAGGCGTCTCCAGCCCTTGTGGCGCCCGTGTGCAAGCAGTACCCTGGCGCCCTCTAGTCTATGAGGAGCGGGGTCAAAATGGAATACTAACAGTTATATTATTTTCAAACGGAAATTCGGATGCAAATGGTGCAATTTTAAATGATGTCGGGAAGCAAAAAGTTTTTTCAGGAAGGAAGGGGTTATAAGAATAAAAAAATCACAACTTTCTAGTTCTTTCAAAAATATTTAATTAAAAACTATTAAAGTTACATAACAAACAGGACGCTCGTACACATAAATGTATTTACAAAAAAGTTACTTTGCGAGCTTTTGCATTAGCGAAATCTTTAACAATGTCACTAACTTCAATTTTGATTTCATGTTCAATACTTATTAATGATAAATTTGTCAATCTACTTTGCGACAATGTTGATCTAAGGTAGTTTTTAATTATTTTTAGTTTCGAAAATGACCTTTCGCTATGTGCGACCGTGTCTGGAAGTGTCAGGTATATCCTCAGTGCTAAATATCCAACGGCGCACTAACGGGTAATTGCAATATCTAGCTGGCCAAAAGTAGAATTATCAGAATTACGCTAGATAAAAACAAATGGGTTCCTAGAAAAGCCAGATAGTTGGGCGACTCAACCCCATTGTTTTTATTTCCCTCACCCCAAAATCCAGAGGGTAGGTTTAGTCGAAACTCAGACATTACTCGTAGTGGTTGTTAGTTTTCGATATATCTGCTTTAAAACTCATATTTTAAATATTTATTATCGTATGTTGTGTTGTGAATAAATCATTTGTAACTATGGATTCTCAAACTTCTGGTAAGTGACTTAATGTACATGTTTAAAATATTTCAGTTTATCATGGTGTTATATTATTTTTAGCTAATTAAAAAAATAGCTTTTTAATTCCTTAATTTTTCGTGCAAAAGAAGTTTTAAGAGGCTTTCTATCTTAGTTCCCGGCATTTCCCGGCTATCATTTTTATATATTCGTACAATATAGACATTCTATTAAAAAAAAAATTAAAAATTGGTTCCTACTGATTCCTACTCCGGCAACTGGAGCGATTTTATATCCCTAACTCAAAAATGTGAAAAAATATAACTTACGATTAATTTAGTTTTTATTATTGCAGGACCTTCTGGAAGTAGTATAATGACTCGTAAAGAATTATTTGATCTGATGAGATCACAAAATGATCTAAATTTCAACGATCAAATGGAATTTTTCGAAAATTATTTGATTTCACATAAACCTTATTCTGAAGAACAAGTAAGAGACATTATGCTTAATTTTTCACTTTTGAAATCAGAAATGAAGACTCGATGGGTAGCAGCAAAATATAGAAGCGATTTAATTGTGAAAACCAATGAAAAGTGGTTAAGTGTAGTGTTTGAATTACCAATAATATCTACAACAATGGGTAGACCCAATATACCTTTTGAAGAAGCTAGTGAGCGCAGTAAAAAACCTAAAACTGGGAATATACGCTTGTCTGATAGCCCTGACAAAATAATTTATGCCACTCAAATGGAGTTGAGAGCCCAGGGCAACAGAAGTGCATCAAATATTTTAAAAGAAATTTCTGAAAATAAGGATCGTGCTAAGGAGTACAAGAAGTCAAAAAAGCATGGCAATGAACATGTTAAGCAAATTGATCCAGAGGAAGCGCTTGCAATGTTTATAGATGCAAATCTGTCAAGGTTGCAATATGACAGAATCAACCACAGGAAACCTTCCATGTTATTCAGTTTTACAGCAATTTAAAAAACAGTGTTATCAGTGAAAATTTTATAGAGTAGATTGTAATACAGATGTTTTGAATAGGCTGTTGTTAACGTCAGATCCTCTAATCTCATCATGGAGAATTGTAAAAAAAAGAAAATGAAATTCTTTTATGGAGGAAACGTTAGAAATATTAATATGTTAAGAATGTTAGGCGATATTTTTTTATATTGTAAGTGAATTTGAAATTTATCATGTGATAATTATATTATTTTTAGATATTATTCTGTGTTATAAAATAAATTTCGTAAATGAAAAGCTATATTTTTTTGGAAAATGTTTTTTGTCCCAACACCCGTATTTGGTGTAGCCCTTTCCCTGTAACTGGCAATTAAGAGTGAAGGTACACTTGTATTAAAAGTTTTATGAGTTACTGACCCATTTCCAAATGATTCAGAGGGATAAATACTTTTGGCCAGCTAAATCACTCAAATACCCCTTTGTGCGGCGTAGTGGAATCATCAATAAACATAGGTAATAATTCGATTTCGTTATAGAGCTCGAACTGTTCCACATCTGAAGAGCCAGCATGGCAAAGTTTATTTTCTAAATTAGAGCAATGTGTTTTTTTGTATCAGAGTCCAAATCTTTCCAGTGTTTCAATTTTTGAAGAAATGAAAATATTACATTATTTTCATTCAAAAGTTCGAACCGTTCGTCGAACTTAGTAATTGCGGTGTCTAACAAATAGTAGTAAAAATTTACTTTAAAATGTATTATCGCGTCTGTTATCGGTTCATCCTCCGCCTCATAATTAAAAAACCTTTTACGAGCGCGAGGGCGTGCAGGTGTGGGAAATTCTACTATTGCCTCGACTTCTTCCGCTACAGTTTTCGCCCGGTTAAGGAGCTCCTCAAAAGCGGATTCCTTACGGAATTCAGACAAACTTATTTTTGCATTATCAATCATTTTCACCGCTTCTGACAATACAACGCCTGACTTTTGAAGGGCCTTGCTAACTATATTTATCTTGAATGTTACAATTATGGAAGTTTGAAATTTTGATGGACTTAGGAAGTGGTACCGCTGCAAACTTGATCTAGGGATTCTATGCTCGTAATATCAAATCTTTGGGAACTTCCCGTCGCAAACCTTTCTTTTTCTCTGTTTTACTTCGTTTTTTTCGAAAAGCTTCAGCCTTTTTGATGGTGATCCTTGGCACACTTTTTTGTAAACTGGTATATGACTTCCCACTATCACAGATAAGAGAATACTATACTAGCCACTATTAAAAGAGAGTACAGGACCTGCACATCTTCCTTAATGCTCTCGAAAAATCTTATGCGAGCATGTAACAAAGTTATGCCGAATTTCATGTTTTCTTTTTTTGCATGGCATCACCTTCTATAAATCATTAAAGTGTGATGACGTGGCGCTACATTAATAGCATCTCATGGTGGATTTAGTATGCGTAGCAGCATTACATACTTTTCCATTGAACATAGTGAAAAGCATTTTAAACTTGATGGAAAACCCGTTGATTTCGCATTTAGTAAGCGTTGTTATTTGAGATTGCATGTAATCAACTTTATTGTTTGTTATATCTGTGGTTTCTTTTACAAATCGCATTCTTATTGGCCGACCATACCGTGTTGAAGAAGGAGTAGGGTTTTGCCACAGAATTTTTCTGTTTTGTGCTTCATTACATCCTCTAATGATCAAGGTCTACTCTATAACAATTACAATTTTAGCTTAGAAATGTGGGAAATATATGTGAACTCTCTTTGATCTTTCAAAATATGGGGCTTTATAGAAGTTGATCTGGAGGATAAAGAGTTCTCAATGATAAAGATGATAAACTATAGATTTGTTGTTAAAATGAAGTGTCAAATAAAGGACTTACCTGGTTGAGCAGTCCATAATGAAATTCAACACACAATCGTCAAACACAAGACGGCAAATCTTTCAAAACCATGAAACTTCAGCGCATCGGACAATCACACGTACACTGTAGGACCTACAGTGTACGTACCTACAGTGTAGGCGAACGGTAACTTCCAACTGAGGCTCAGAACGTGTTGGGTGGCGCTAGCGCTGTATATTTTTTGTTATATTTGTTGGTTATGCTAGTATTTAGAAACAACACACACAACTACTATATTATACAATGTTTTCATGTTTCCAACCAAACTGCTTACTCAAAACATAATAAGTAACTTTTGGGAACACGAAAAGTGGTGGTACGAACTGACCTCCAGCGCTCATTGCAAAATGCAATTGTTTGTTGTCATTGTTTTGCAATGGTTGTTTTGCAACATATCTAGCAGAAATATGTCTCACACGCAATTAAGTCTACGCGTTACGTTACTAGTATCCAATAGACATTTAGAAACTTGGACATAACGTAAGTACGTTACTCAGGTAAGTACATACCTACGTGCCCTAAAAATTCGGAGAAAATTTAAATAGCTCTAAACTTAACATGATTTATTATGTAATTAGTTATTTAAACATACAAACATATAATCTGGAAGCATAAATACAACAAACATACAATCAGAAGGTAAGAAGTTAACAGTATTTAGGAAATTCCAATCATCCTCTGGACAATCTGACTGTAAGGTTGCGTTCCCTATACTTTGAATGATAGGTATGTTAAGTTAAGGATGAAATAAGACCACCCGAGTCCGTGTACAAACGTGAACTGCTTTTATTATATAGAAAAATGATGATAGTACATTGTCGCGAGCGGGCTGGAAACCGCCGCGTTGCACAAAAATGTACATTGACTGTACATCCTGGCCACTCGGTCAAGATGTCTAAGGGATGATATAAACGAATTTTAGGTGATATAAAGGTGATAATTGATATGAATGGTTAGTAACTGATACATAAATCTACACTAATACGACAGTTTCTTAAAAACTACGGGGGACGTTCCCGCACACACTACACTGCACTTAGGCTCGCTAGCCTCTAACACATGCACTGCACTAGCACTGTTGGCCCGTGAGCGCGGGCGCGGTTGTGGCGCCTCTGCTGCCGCCGTCGCGGACGAGACCGCAGGCTCCGGGCGCGCCATGGTGAGGCTGCGATTCCTTCGCCACCTCCAACCAATGGCGATGATGACACCGACCACGAACATACATATGATGACATATACCATGACGTAATGATGCACGTCATGTACGTTAAGTTGATAGGAGGACTGTTCTTTTAAAAGTTTGATCTCACTGATGAGCTCATCCCATTCCATCTCTGAGGTTTGATTAAAGTTTTCGTCTGATGATAAGGCTGATGATATTATGATTTTATTTAAGACAGACACCTCTGGGACATCAAATTTCGAATCTATATTGATTTTGCTGAAAAAGTTGTTGTGGGTATAAGCGGAACCCTTGAGTTTGCAATCGTCACCAAGCATTATCATCCCGGTTCCCTTTAATTGTTTGATAATGATGCCAGCTGGACACTGAATGCGCACGTGGCATTCTGAACAGCACGCGTACAGCCAGTCACTAGGTGTGTGTAACTTGATCCACCGATCTTGGCAGGTAGTAACAAATGTTTTACAAGGTGATTCGCTGTTTGTTGATACTCGCTGATATGATTGCTGATGATGATGATACGTTGATGATCCGATGCTGACCGGAACAAGGTTGATATTCTGACCAAGGTACTCCACCCTGGTCAGCGATGATGATGATAACGTAAGCTCTGCAGCTCACGCTGATGATACTCCACACTTCAATCCAAAATTGACGATGCACTCCACGTAACTTAGGAATGTTTTTCCCGAACAATGACCACATACGCACTATGGACAAAGAATTACGTGTCCTTGCACCGAAAATGCTCGAAGGACCAAAAAAATGTAAGGTTGCGTTCCCTACACTTTGAATGATAGGTATGTTAAGTTAAGGATGAAATAAGACCACCCGTGTCCGTGTACAAACGTGAACAACTGATTTTATTATATAAAAAAAATGATGATAGTACATTGTCGCGAGCGGGCTGGAAACCGCCGCGTTGCACAAAAATGTACATTGACTGTACACTGACATAAATAAAATCTTATCCAGGTGGGATCTAGTTAAGCGGTGACGATTCTCAGTTATAATTACTCTAGCTCTAGAAGAGCCCCTTAGAAGGTACTGAAGTCGTAATAT
The DNA here is from genome assembly GCA_963576535.1 of Plemyria rubiginata. Classification (NCBI taxonomy): domain Eukaryota; kingdom Metazoa; phylum Arthropoda; class Insecta; order Lepidoptera; family Geometridae; genus Plemyria; species Plemyria rubiginata. Next base: position 8,609,971 of record OY754926.1, read on the forward strand.
CTTGTTACTACTTCATTAAAATTGGAGAGTAATCGATACTTTTGGAAAGTACTGGAAATATTGCCATTGTGCATGTTCACCCGCAAAAGATTCTACGGGTATAATGGATCAAGCAAGGATTGTGTAATAACACATGCTTTGAAAATTCTTGCACACTTCTAGAGTATGATCAGCTGGATGGAGCACACAGAGCAGCATTATTAACCATGAATTTTTTTAAGAAAGCCAGAGTCCCCTAGAAGCCACCCTATTTCCTTCGCTGTTGTTTATCTTTGATGAACCGGCTTGACCATAATCTCCAAACAACTATCATGCGCAGCCCCTCCAAACTTTGCACATTATACTTATTATTTTCAAATAAGCTGTCACATATCTGAAACAAGGCAGAAATCGTTTTTATACTACACCTGCTTGGAAAGTACCTTGATACTTTATCAAATTTACGGTAGAAAGTACGTCATTGCATATCGAACAAATATGCGGGGAGAAAACGCATCTGAGCGGGAGAGAAAAGTGTATGAAAATCCATTTCTTACGTGGTTTTTCTTTTTTAATTTTGGGTAAGACTATGCGCCGGTAACCTAAATATCAAAAGCCAAAAAGAGTTATGCACATAACGTTAACACTAGAAATAAAAATAAATTATGAATTCCTAAATTTCGACTACAAATGGTAAATGGCTCGTTCATGGGGAACGGTATACGCCTCTATAATAAACTTCCAGAAAGTATCTGAAATAAAATCCCGGTAACCACTACTGTATTTATTAGATAAATTATAGCTGATACAAAATAATGGAGGCACTACGACGAACATTACACACAACGGAGCAGAGAGCAGAGAGCGGCAAAACCTCTGAACTGTCATAATCAACATTGACAGTGACATTGACTTAGGACTGCAGCAGGTGGCACATACATAGTGATAATAAACCCATGTTTGTGGCACAGTATTCCAGCTTGATGTATGGAGTAGCCTTGGTTAATAGGTCAGCGACCATTTCTCTTGTTAAAATGTATTGTACTTTTATGGCCCCTTCAGAAACTTTACCGCGGACATAATGGTGTCTTACATCAATGTGCTATCTACTGGGCTTCCTATTAAAAAAATTAAAGTGTACATTAAGACTTATATTATAAAGAAAGCTTACTTATACTATAGATAGCTATATTAATGATAAAAGTGCGTGGCCCGATGTCCCGGTCGCTCTGTCCATCAGCAGCTAACATGTCTGCAATGTCTCTAGATACTATTATGTTTTTACTTCTTATTTTATTTATTATACTTCTTACTTATTATTGTTCTCACTTCTTTATTTTACTACTTTCTCACTTATTGTCATGCATTAGTATTATTAGTTGGAAGCATGTGCTGTTTTATGAATCTGTTCACTTTCTCTGTTAGATTATTTGTCCCATTCTCTGCTGTGTTCACCTAAACGCAGCTTCACAGCTGTTAATACTTTTTATATCGCTCTGGAGGCGTGTTTTGGATGTCGAACATGTTATACAATTTTAATTCTATAAAAAAGTCCCCGCTGGTGATTCCGACGGTGCGGCGGCGCACATACGGGTATTTGGGCGATCTACGCGGCCAAAATTATTTTATGTTCTTGTTATATTATAAGGATATAACTTAGTATAAAAACTCATTTTTGTTATTTTTACGGAGGATTTAATGTAAAATATATACAATAACATACTTTTTATAACTTAATATAATACAAAAAAACTAACTGACTATTTATATAATATTTATAATTATTATTCTTATCTCTTCTCTATTAAACATAACATTACTCGTATTTTCCTCCATCATCATCATTATCTCTATTTTTATTCCTCGTTATCTGAAGAATCAGGCTCCGCAGGTAAGAGCAGCACGATTGCTTCTGGCAAGAAACTATCATTTTTTCTTTTTTTTATGTTTCTCATACAACTGATGAGAGGATCTGAAGATAGAAGCAATCTGTTTGTTCATTATATCCTTGTTACAATTTCCCGCGAGAATTTTCGGGCGAAGTCTTGGCGATACATTCTGAAATGTTTGTTACGCGCTTCTGCGGCCTCTTCTGATAGTTGCCCAATAGGCAACAATGCGTTTTTTATAATAACAGCACCATGCGTTAAAATTTTGTGCATTGTTGGAGTCATTGGGTGCCAGGGATATAAATCAGCATACAATCGAGCGGTATCTAACGCGTATTCGTCGTATTTTTTATAATCAATTATATGGCCGCTTGAGATGACTTGTAATATGACCTTTAGTCGATAAATTAGGTCATAATTGATGCCTGTAATATCCGAAGCCAATTTGGGGTCTTCAAAAAATCTCCTACTTGTATTGCCATCATTAGTATTCCTAAAATTTGCTTTGGGCATATCCACCAATAATCCAGTTTCTTCGCGAAATCTATTCTGGATTTCGAGCTTTTTTCCTTGTTCGATTTTTTTTCTGATTCTGTCTTCGTCTCTCTATATTTCTTTACAGGTAATTTGTAAGCTAAATGGAGAATGCTCTCAAAGAGACGAATTCGGGCATGTAATACTGAAAGTCCGAATTCTATGGCTTCAGGACTTACTTCTTTCCTGTTTTCTATCTTGTTGAAGTCCTTAGAAGTTGCACCGCATAAATAACATCGAATTGTAGATTTCGTGCCTGTGGCAGCGTTGCAGACCTTGCCATCTACCATTGTCATGATGAAGACATGGGATACTGTGTATTTGTTGCCGTTTAGATTAACCTGTGTGGTGTTTAACGACTTAGCAGAATTTTTCACGAAGTTGATTTCATCATCGGTAACGTCAGCATTTTCTTTGACATAACGGAATCTTATAGGACGATAAAATCGCGGAGAAGAAGGGGTTGGGTTTTCCCATACTAGCTTTTTATCTTCACTGCCGGAAACTAATCGTAGAGGCACAAAACAACTCTGAAATATGTTCGCATCTGAATCGGCATCATTTGTAAATTTTTGTTTAAACTGAGTTTGTGTAGAGCCATCACAACCCCATTTTGAAATTAGCTTCAAGCTTTCTCGTTCTTGATCTTTCAATGTCAATAGAACTTCTTCTAGGTAGAAGATAACCTTTCCATTGTATGGTTAACCAAAGGTTGTAAATCATTTTCAGCGCAGGTACTCGTTACTCTGCATGATTCTGGGAGTGGATAACATTCTTGTTTCGCTTTCTGCAACAGGGTATAACAAGGGAAGAACTTCTTGTTGGTATTTCTCACTATTTCGTAAAAAAGCCTTTTTATATTTTGAAGCACCTGTTGGAGTACTTGTGATTTCTTTAAGAATTTCTGAAGCATCTCGTTTCCCAGCTTTCCGCAGCTCAACCTGAGCAGCATGTATAATAACGTCTTGTTCTGCAACAGACAGACAACAGTTTTTCTTCTCTTCGTTCTTTCACTTTCCTTTAAACCTTTTGCATTATAGACATATTCTGAAAACTTAGTCAAACGCCCCTTAATAAAACCCCTTTGTTTTATTAAATTTCTCAAATCTAGTTTATCCTGGATAGAATCCGTAGCCTTTGGTTCCGTCACACTCATTTTGTCAGGCAAACATTAATCACTTGGGCTAGCTAACAGTGAAGTAAATAAATGTGCACTCAAACCTGTGTACTTAATGAGCATGAGTAGCTCCAGATCCAGTCGCTGCCTACGAGAAGTTTGCTACTGCTAGGCATGCAGCAAAGCCAACGCTCACCACAGCTTGGAAGGCGCCTGAGACCTTGTAACCAGTACCAAGCACAGGCGTAGCGGCGGAATAACCACAACGCTTAGCAAAGCGCAGTCCGGGAGCTAAAATTTAGTCAGCAAATACTCTTAGATATCTAGATCTAGCTAGATCTTTTTTAGAAGAGGGTAGTGAGTCTCGGTATCTAAGGCGTAGAACTTTCTAGACGTTGTAAGGGTTTGTAAGGGGTCCTCATAGTGATGGGCCACACTAGGGTTGGGCGTAGACAGTGTTGATTAGGCTAACCTGGTAACACTTAACATTTTGATTTTCTGCAGCTGGAGAAAGCACTTGATCATGTGGAATTTGTTCGATGCTTGTTCCTTTAAAGCTTCTGATTCTCAAATTATTAGGTTAAAATCAACCAAACAGTTCTTGCATGTAATGGGACCTTTCTGCTCATCAAACATGTTTACTCCTACCGCACACTCTGGCAGCTTGTTTACATCTCAAAAACTCAAGTGCCCCAAGCGTCTGAATTTTATTGTCTTCATATCCATTAATAAATTAACCTTTTCCATACTTTCCACAGGCAATGGTGCCTTACTGGCAACAGTTATGGCGGGAACCGGAGGACTGGTCACTTCATACATCCGATCGATGTGATCGGATTTCGATATTGGTCATGTCCATGGAGGTACATGAGTCCACATACCACTGGCCCGGATTTATTGTCTGTGAAGAAGCTGAAAAACCTTCAACTAAGCCTTTATTTTCTTCTGAATTCTCTGAGTTTCTAAGGAATTAAAGTTGATAGCTTTAAATTTTATAAGTACCTATTTAGGTGTTCGAGCCTTCAGGCTTGACCCCTTGAAACATCAGCGCCATCTAGTAGTTTTCAGTAAATTTAGCTGGCAACTCTTCACATCGCGGGGGTGGAGGGTGTTACCGGTGTCGTGTCTGATTCGTAGTGATTTAAAAAAAACTTAAATGTTTTCTATACATCGACTGTTTTTCAATAAGTTAAATATGTATGTGGTTTAGAAATAAAAAGCAAGCATCTATTAAAATAACTTTATTACCTTTACATTTATTTTTAACTAGGTAAACACGTATTATCTTTCCCTTGCGTTTTAATTTCATTGATAAGTCATATTTTTTTTTCTCGTTCCCTATGAGCTTAAGGCCCATACCTTTTTTTATGGAGTTTATTTTATTTATTTGGTCTATCTTTATTATTACGTCTAATGCTCCATTTTTTGGAGTACTCAATGTTAATTAGATTTAGGTTTAGATAAATGTTATTTGAAAATTTGTATACTTGTTAACACAATTTCATCTTAAAGCTATACTTAATTATTATGATACTACTACCGTGCAACTTTTATTTTTTTTTTTTTGTTTGGTTAATGTTCTATTTCTATGGTTACATTTTTGTTAGTCTATTTATCTATGGTTACAATGTTCTATTTCTATGGTTACATTTTTGTTAGTCTAGTTAATTGCAATTTCTTATTTCTACAGGTTAAATGTTCTATGGTTACAATGTTGAAATGAAAGAAAAACACAAATTTAAAAATATTACTATTATAAGTCAGCTAGGTACGTTTAAAAGTCAGTTAAATTGATTTTAGATTACTTTTATTTAGATTAGTACGTAAATTGATTTTGGATTAGTTTTAGGTTTGCTAGAGTTTGCACCGCCCCTTGACCTAGTGCTCCGGGTCCTCCGCGTCTTCAACCTCCAGCAGCGTGTCCGCGACCTCAAGGTTCCTGCTTCTGATCGCCATGTTGATGTTATAGTCCTTGATTGTGCTTGCCGTGGCAGACAGGGCCTTTTGTATAAGCGCGGCCTAGAACTCTTGACTATAACAACACTCTTGAAGGTCAGTCCTTGGGCCTCGTGGATGGTGTGGACCTGCGATCCTTCTGCTTTTCCGAACCCTTTGCCGATCAGGAGAGCCTTTTCAACCTGTGTGTGAACAAGATAGAGTGTGTTCGGTTGATTCGGAACTCTAGATTCGTCATAGGTTTCTAGCTTCAAGGATCGCACTCTAGTCACTGACGAGAATATGCCGCTGTAAATTCCGTTGAGGGCATATGCAACGTCAAGGGGGTTTCTCCGTGTGCATAGCAGCTCCTGGGTGATTTTGGTTGCTAGATTTGGCCGGATGTACTTCATGACAAAGAGGTTGTCACGGTCTATGTAGGGAAGCTGGTTGTAATCACCGAGCAGTAGGACTTCTTTGGCTCCTGTTAGTTTGGCTGCCATCACTACTGCCCCAAAATGACTCATAAGGGCCTCGTCGATGATTACACGGCTGCAGATTCCGTCTCCCGTCCGGCCGTTTATCAGTAGCGAAGCCATGGTTCGCACTCTGGTGTTCACGGCCGTGCCCATCTTTGGGGCCAGCTTTTCCCTCATATCCCGTAGCGCCTATGTGGTGGCTGTTGTCACGAAGTCGGTGTCCGGTTTTATGTTGTTGATCACCCATGTGGTTTTTCCGCAACCTGGAACTCCGTTTATCCAGGTTATCTGGAGTGTCGCTTGGTGTTCGGAGGTGCCGCTGGTGCCAATTCTCTCGGACAGACTGGTTGCCTTATCCAAGATCCTTTTTTCCAGCATTACCTTCGTGCACTTTGCAACTACCACGATGGGATCACTTTGGGGAGTGTCGAAGAAAGGCTTGCCGGTTTCGCTGCTCTTTTCCTCGTTTAGAGGTACGAATCCATTCACCCTGCTGTATGCCGCCATGTACTGTCCTGCCATGGTTCCTCGCAGAACCTGGGACTTGTTGTTGTCGTACACAGCAGCATCTGACTCCTCGAGTTCTATCTCTAGTTGCCTCTCCTTGCCCTTGAGGTAGGTCTGCAGTATGTTCTTGCAGGTTTCCTCTTTGACAACGAGCGTGGCTCTTAGGACTGCTTTGTACTCGAGGAGTGCATTCGAGAGGTGGTCTTCGAGGGTGTTTGGTTCGATGAGCTCCGGTGCCACCACCAAGCCCTTCTCCGCCTCTGTCTTCGGCTTTTTTATGGATTTTCCCGCTTTTTTGTTTGGTGCCTCAGGTCTGCTTGCCGGTCTTGCTACCTGGAGTAGGCTCGATATTGTGTTGGACACAGCCTTTACCACGTCCCTCGGTTTTCTCTCACGCTTCTGCTCTTGGATTTCTGTTTTCCTCTCGGCGGTTTTTATTTGGAGGCGCGTAGATCCACTTAGGCCCTCTGGATTAACTATGGGGTGGCCCCAGCTGTCAATAGGGTGAGTTGCAGTTTCGAGGTCTGGCTGGTACGGTCTCAAGTGACTGAGATTTTGACCTCTGTCCTCGTAGACAATCACCCTATGATTTTTTGAGGCTCTTATGACTCCCATGTAGTCCCGTGCCTCAGCTTTTTCATAGGCAACCACCATGGCGTCCACACTGATTTTCCTTGGCATCTCACTCCCCTCTTCCTCCCCCAACTTGGAGAGCAGCGAGCAGGCCTGGGCGAACTCCGTTGCATCGTCGCCCGTTACGAATAGTGCTATCACTTTGTTCCTTATTCGCACTATTCGGCATCGATGGTCTGATGCGCTCACTTCAGTCAATGCCGCAAAAGCTTTCTGGCGCATTGTTGCTCTGAAGTTGCTTCCTTTCAGGAGGAGGGCTAGGCCAGGGGAGATGGTGACAGTGTTATATCAGTCATATGGTTTCGTGACCCCTACAATTGACCTCTTCTCTTGCGATTTTACGAGTATGTACAGGTTGTTTAAAATTATTTATTGGAAATGTATCAATTACTCGATAAATCTTCAAGCTTCTGATGTCAAAGCTAGCTCTATAATCTGAAAATACGACTACGTGATTTTTTTAATGTCGTCGATAGGTGATTTCTATCTGTACTTTGTAAAAACAAAATTTTACCCAATCTTTTACCCTTTAATCTATTCCTTTGTTGAGTCATTACCTGCGCCGCTTGCGAAAACATTCTCTCTGATGGCACTGATGTGCCCACCATTGTTAGATATTCAAAGGCAATTTTATGCAATATTGGAAACTGTATTTTGCAATCTTTCCAAATTTATAGAGGATTGTCGTTAGTCTTCCAACAGGACTTGTCAGATAAACTGAAAGTTCATCCGACAAGCTATCTTCAGATTGCGATGTACCAGTTTGTGATGATCACTCCATAATTAAAATGTCTCTTTACTTTTATCAGACTTATCCGAGTCTGACTCGATTTCTTCAATTTGACAAATGAAAGTCCGAGACGTCTCATTCAACGAGTTCTTCGGGGATAACGTTTCGTCCAAGATAGAAGCCAAGCTACGATTTGCTCTCCCGACCGAAGACATAAAAGAAATCTTCTTTGGCCGGACGGTCAATTATCGGAGAGAGGTTTTAGAGAATCACGAAGAAAGTTGTTAAACTGGCCGCTAGGTAGAGCAATACTTTACTGGCCGCACTCTTTCGTAACAAAAATTCATCCTAGTCCTCTGGCATATGAAACTTTAAGCGCCAGCATCAAAATCACCAAAAAAACTCACAACTAGAGCTCCTAACAAATATGGCGGACCTTCTTTCAAAACAGACACGACCCTAGATAAACTCACAAAGAGTGGACACCGTTGACCAACTAAGCCGTTGCCAGGAACCGGAAGACAAGTCTGACGAACCTGATGACGAGCTCAATCAATCTTTTTGGTTCAGCTGCTGACTGCACCACTGAGGAAACATCATGGCAAACACCACCCTTGTCCTCACCTGGAGGGGATCGCGAAACCACGCTACGGCAAACTATTGTGAATGCACAAAGGGAACTGGCGCAGCTGTCGTCAGTTAAACCACAGAACCCAGCAAATGAAGACGAAGACTATTGGGACTTCAACACGGTAACATTGGAGACGGAGTCTAAAATAACGAAAGGTGATCAAAAATTGGTGGAACAGGCGATAAGCTGTCAAAGATTTGGGGATGAATCATGGAAGAACGTAAGGTACGCTGATGTGCAGAAGATCTTTCAGGCCACCCCGGCATTCTGCGCTCTAAAAGTCAATAACCATCTGGCCATAAATACCCCGAGTTGGCAGTCATTGGCGCACTTAGAGAAATCGGATCTGACCCTAGGCGCAATCGCTCATGGGTTGCTGGAGCAGAGAGAGGCACTGAAAGATGCCTACAAAAGCCTTAGTGAACCTGCAAGAAAGGAGGTTAAATCAAAGCTTTTAGACGACTCGAAATGCCGAAAAATTACAGATCAACTCCTCCAGTATACTTGCGGTAAACGGGCAGAGGCAATCCAAGCCAGAAGAGGGACGTATAAATCAACAAATAAAGTTCTCAATGACATGCTTCACAACATCCCACCGTCTACAACCCATCTTTTTTCAACAGTTTTCAGAGGAAAAACTGGCCGAGGTAATGAAGCATCAGGGCTCAAAAGTTTTTTCTTAAAAAATCAGCAAAGAAAAACATCTTACCCCGAAACCCAACTTCGTCGTCCATTCCACAAATAACAGATCGGGAGCGAATTAGAAATCTAAGAAACAGATTAACCAACCAGAAACCCGATTGATCTCACAGAATTATCATAAATTTAAAAAACCTCAATCATTTTGTTTTCAATCGAAATTCAGACTTATTAGTCTCAATAAAGTCTCGCAGATAATCCAAAGACGATAACCTAGTGAAAATTGACATATCCAACGCATACTATCACATACCTATAAGAAACTCACACAAAAGACGCAGTTAATCAGTATCAATTAAAATTCGGAAAGAGGAAGGTGAAAACATTGCACTAAAATATGATAAAATAATCATACTTAAAAGTAATAATCAAAAAACAAGAGAGTTACCTATAGCAGAACAAGATATAAGCTATAGCAGCAGAATTCAAAAAAGAAAGCCAAACTCACCCCCTGAAAATATTTCTAAACCTCAGCAAGGAAACATATTTCACACCGCAAAGAAAAACAAAACTACAATAGACTCATATATGAAGACTAGAACCCCCCCCCGCTGCCGGTACCAAGCACTACCCCAGGAACCAGCTCCAAAACTAAAAATGCTAACGAGCAACAACAGACAGCCCCCCCCCCCTCTCCAGACAAAACCTAATGTACAAAACTTCTCTCCCAGCATGATCGGTCGACAAGGGAGTAGTAGACCACCAACACCATCATTTATACATAATCTAATTAATCAAAATAGCATAATTTCATCCCAATACGGCTAGTCACCGCGGGGATTTGTGACTACAACCCTCCAGAGCACAAACACATGCGCCAGGCACTAACGATGAATAAACTCTTGGACAGGAAAGCAAGAGTAGTAAGAATGGCAGGCCCTGGAGGAGGCCTTAACCCAAAGAGGGGACCTCAACAAATAAAACTAAAAATATGAACATGGCGTAACCTACAAAGAATGAAATACATACATAGTTATAAAAACATTATGAAAATTTAATAAAAATTAGTCTTGTAAGTAATGTATACACAACAAACTTATTTATTTTAATATAATTAAAATGAAAACATCCAATACCTAATGTAACTACTAACTAAAAAAAAATGTATTATCAAACCAAAAGATAGAAAATGTCAATAATTATAAAATGAAAACTAATAATAGATAAACATTGGAAAAAAAATGTACAGAATATGCGTATGAATTGTGATTAAAATAAAAAACCTATTGTATAGCTTACCTTCTTACTCCAATAAAAAATTATTACCTAATTAATGAATTAGATAAAATGTATTCATTATATTAAAATGAAAATTAATGAAAAACTATACCTACTGTCAATACAATTAAATTAAAAGAATTAGGTACATATTAATATTATTAAAATAATAATACCTAGTTACGTCATCTGCAACAACCAATCGCCCAGTGTTTTCAGCGTGATAAGCACATTTGCTACTGATTCTCAGTAGCCACCCACGCGGGGCCTTTCGTATAAACAACTAACGATTTGCTGATGCAGACGTCTCGAGCAACGGATGTTTGTCTAGATTTAAGTTTCATTCTGTTCAAAGCCCTTGCTTGTATTACACCTTTAGTAACGACATTAAAATAATTCATAATTCAATTATTTTTCTTGTTTTTAAAAAAGCATTTCCACGTTTTCCCAACAAGTCTGGCGCAGCCGGTAGGATTTTCACGATTTTCCGGAAAATCTGCACTCGTGAACCCAAAAATCGGACTCGCGAAAGTAGAAATTAGCCTACCGCTCTTGTTAAGTGCGAGAACTACTTTGCGGAAACGATCATACAAAATATATCAAACGAGAAAGCAGTGATCACGTTCAAGGAACCATTTGATGTTACGCTATTTGAAAATGAAGAATGTGAGGTTAACTTTATAAAAGATGATTGTGTGATTGATCAGGTATTGAAAGAAAATTTAGGAAAATTGCGATTAGATCACATGAATAAGGAAGAGCGTGATAGTGTTTTCAGTTTATGCCACGAATATCGGGATATATTTTATTGCGAAAAACTACCATTATCATTCACTAATCAAGTGAAACACAACATCAGAACGACAAACGAGGACCCGATCTATATTCGACCTTATCGACACCCGCCTGTCATAAACCAGGAAATTCAAAAACAAGTAGATAAACTTTTGGCAGATAACGTTATAACCGACTCCCACTCACCTTGGAGTGCACCAGTCCATCTGGTACCAAAAAAAACAGATGCATCAGGAGAAAAGAAATTTAGGATGGTGATCGATTATCGGCGCCTTAACGAAATCACAGTCGACGATAAGTACCCGTTGCCCAATATAACTGACCTCTTCGATAAGATAGGTAAAGCACAGTATTTTAGCACAATAGATCTTGCTAGCGGGTATCATCAAATCGAAGTAAATGAGGCGGATAGATCAAAGACTGCATTTACGACACAATCAGGTCATTATGAGTTTAAAAGGATGCCATTTGGTTTAAAAACGGCTCCTGCAACGTTTCAACGGGCTATGGATAATGTGCTGCGAGGTTTACAGGGTATTCACTGCTTAGTATATCTTGACGACATCATTGTCTTTTCATCCAGTTTAGTGGAACACGTTGAGAAACTCCGTAAAATATTTAATCGTCTCAGGGAAACAAATCTAAAGGTAACTCTCGATAAATGCGAATTTTTAAGAAAGGAAGTCCTTTACCTTGGTCACACCATCACCAAAAACGGCCTTATGCCCAATAACGACAAGATAAAAGCAGTCTTGAATTTCCCAATACCAAAAACATCCACTGAAATCAAGAGTTTTCTTGGTCTAGTAGGGTATTACCGGAAACCGCTAAACTTACTCAGCCACTAACATCATGTCTGAAAAAGAAAAATAAGATCGATTACACCAAGAGAGAATATATAGACGCGTTCGAAAAATGTAAAGAGCTTTTAACCAACGCACCGCTCTTACAGTTTCCGGATTTCACTAAACCATTCGTCCTTACGACGGATGCATCTAACTTTGCCATCGGCGCGGTTCTTTCACAGGGACCCATCGGTAGCGATAAGCCGATAGCCTACGCAAGTCGTACTTTGAACGATGCTGAAACGCGATACAGTACAATTGAAAAGGAACTTCTAGCAATAGTCTGGGCTACAAAGCATTTTCGACCATATCTGTACGGGAAAAAGTTTATAATTTACACGGACCATAGACCACTTACTTGGGTTAAATCGATCACAGAACCTAACAGTAAATTAACTAGATGGAAGTTACGATTATCGGAATTTGATTACGACATTCAACACAAGGAGGGAAAGCAAAATTGTAATGCCGATGCATTGTCACGAATTAGACTTAACGCCTTAGGCGATCACGATAACATCTCGATGAAGGTTAATTTAGATAAGAAGGAAATAAAACATCAGAAAAGTACATCTCGCGCCTCTACCCCACGCGAGCGAACGCCATCTCCGATATTAATATTTTCCGGTTCGGAGAAAAGTGATCCTTCAATAACTGGTAAAGGACGTAGGTCTCCGTATTCATATCCATCTGTGGGCAGTACCACCGCATCTGCATCTGAAGGACACGACGCGACGATCGAAGTATAGGCACGGTTCATTCGGCCCGCGATTTAGACACAGACGGCATGCTTATACTACAAGAGGCTATAGACACCAAGCCCAATCAGATTCTCGTACACACTTGGAATAGGGACGAACTATCAGTCAAAGATTTGTCTAGAGATAAGCAAAAGGTTTTGGAAGTTCACTTACCTTTAAACAATTTAGATCTGGTTAAAAGGTTTCTGAAAGGATATATTAGGCCTAAAATAAAATATTTCTTTTATTTTGAAGACGATTTACACCGGAAGCAGTTTTCAGAGGCTACTATATTGCTATTTCAGAAAGGAACAGTGAAGTTTTATCAGTGTACCAAGAGAGTAATTTATGTAGAGAACGAATCAGAACAGCGAGACGTTGTACTTAAGTATCACGTAGGTAAGAATTGTCACAGGGGAATTAAAGAGACGTTAGTACATCTTAGACGTACTTTTTATTGGAACAACATGGACCAAACGGTAGCTAGCAAAATTACATCTTGTGAGCTCTGTAAAAAAATGAAATATGATCGTAAACCGCTGAAACCAGCAGGCCTAAAGCGGCCACTTTGGGTGAATCATCTTAGATATGTTTCACAAGCAGCTTTGTAGCAGAACATAATGTGTTTCTCTAAATTTCGTAAAGTGGCCGCACGTTTTATGGGATTCACCACCAAAACATTTCATATCTGAATCATATTAGAGTGATGATTGCCAGTCTAAAAAAATTATAAATGGGGCTGTTTCGGAACTCAGCGGTTTACGTTTATAACGTGTTTTGAACTCATTTATGTTGATAAAATGTAAGAAAAACTTAAAAAATAATCGGTATTGATTTATTCTTCATAAATAAAAGTAGAACTATGAGGAAAATGTAGTTCTTACTAGAACTAAATTTTTTTTCAAATTCTGGCAATAATTTTATTCTAATATAAATCAGCCAAAATAACAGTGCTGCCAACTTCGGCACTGTAAGCTAGAAGTAACATAATATTCAAGGTGGGCGACCTTGAATATTAAACCAAAATATGTACATGTAGTGTTTTGGTCGAGTATGTAGGTATCTATGTATAATAAGAAAAAGTTCATCTTGTAATTTAGATTTTAAGGTTATGATATTCACAAACACGTACGATTATTCAAATTAAAAAATTAATTAAATTATAATTGAATAATGAAACTAAATAGGAGTTAGCTGAGCAAACCTAACATTGCGGCAATCAACAAAATATGAATCATTTTATTAGATGGTCTAATTTTTTGGTCAAATTTCTGTTTTTTATGTCCTGGGTTTGGAACTTTTAAAGTTTGACTGCCGGCAACATTAAAATTCTTTGATACAACAAAAAACGTAAATAAATCTACAAGTCTAGTGTTTTCAAGTGTTCTCAAGTGTTACTGATAAACCTTTCCTATTATTTGAAGGGCTAAAGTGCAATTTATTTTGGAAATCTAGAATGATGCCTTTTGGAGAGTTTATCGGGCGTCATTCTATTCTATTTTATTGAAGTGGTCCTTTCTGGAGTGCCAGAAGAGTCCACAGTTGTACCATCAGTCAATGTTCAACCCATTAAGTCAAATAAATCAATGTTAAAATTTTCAGCTCGACCTTTGACACCATTGGATGAGGCACAAATAATTTTGTCCCAAAAGTTTGGTGGAGATGCAGCGAGCTGCTGCAAATTTTGCCACAGCTCATGCAATATAGCTTCGAGCTTGAGTGTGATAGCCACAAACTTATGGCAAATAGCTTCTAACCTGAGCTGCCCCTGTCATGCACAAAGGGTAAAGAGTATTACTTATATTTTGTCCATTATAAATAAATAAATAAAATATACCTTGGTATATGTTAAAGAGACCAATATAGTATTTTAAAAATATATTTTTGAGTAATTAAAATTAATCATGACCAAAGTATCATTAACAGTTACATCATTAACGCTGACCACAACCTCTCCACCAGCAACCTTCTCCTTTCTTGTCCAGCTCCCAGAGAATCATCACCATGTAGTGCCTCTGGATGAATCTACAATAATACAGACAATGTTTCATTAAATATGTAATTGACTTTACTTAAACTTATTTATTAATAAGGTTAAGTATATTAATACTCTGATGCACCTCTCAACAGTGTTTCTAGCATGGCAATGCAAATCTGTGTAATGACGTTCAGGGGTATTTGGTTCTGTATTGACTATAGGAGTCATAAATGTAGCCCGTAATGGATAGCCTGAATCACCTGCAAAATATATAAAAAATATGGTGGTGTTAGATTGATAATTTATTGTGATAAATATTAATAATCATGCTGATTAAGTATGAACCTAAAAGTAATACTGTTTCATTTTCAGAACCATGGAGATGTTCGAGATGCTCCTTGATTGGATGGCCGTTCCATATGTGTGAGTCATGGCTGGCTCCTCCATGACTAGCATTGATGCTGATAATATTCAAATCAGAATTACAAATCTAAAATACACAATAAAGGAATGTATTGAAAAGTTTTTTTTATCATTTCCACATGTAGGCCTTTTAAAGTCTGTAATTGGAGTCTACTTGCAATTTGGGCATTCAGAGAATTATATCTCTTCCTATTAAAATATCTTTCTTCATACTCTGATGGTTTAACAATAGCTATATGGCTGCCATCGACGCAGCCAATCACACCAGGCATTCCAAACTTTTGATAAAACCTAAAATAAAAAAATGCTTAAGTTACATATCCTTTTAAAATAAAAGGTAGGTAAGCACTCTTCTGACCCTTGCGATTCCGTTCTTCTCTATTTTGAGAAAAGTGAATGTATTTTTGCCTGAAGTGGTTATTATTCAGATATCTAACATCACAGCACGTACCTATACTCTTCGATACACTGACTTAGTACATCGTAAAATGCGCGCTGGCTCCGACATGCCTTTGGTAGGACCCAGACGCATAAAAATGCAGTGTACTTAAGACCTAAAAATATTGAAAATAGTTAGGACCTTCTACTAAATGTATGTCACCTATGTACAAAAAGGATCTTCCATGATAACCTATGTACTGTGTAGGTAGTAGGTATAAAGGTTATACCTAGGTAGGTAGGTACTTACTTGGGAGACTGCTGTTAGCCCACTCGATGTCCCTGGTAAATAGGGTTTTATTTCTCTTATTAAAACACGAGTGAGACCCTTATCCAACCAATACAATTTCACGAATTCGCGATCCGTAATTTGGAACCCATAATCCATTTTCCTTAAGTTTGCACGTATTCTACTATAATCTATATTCTTCTTCAAGACGCGCGCATTCCAGAAAATTAGCATATAAACCTAAATCTGCCATTTCAACACAAAATTACTCAACAAATTACGATGCAATAGAAATATGAACTGAAAAAGTTGGTTCTAGAGTAACTTCTAACAATTCTCCTATTAGACGTTTTAGCAATTCCTATTTGTACGGCCACTTTACCCATATCTATAGAGAACTGTCAAAATAGGTGAACTGCGAATATGAATCAGATATGAAGTGGGAAATGAATTCATTCTTTCTAGCCACTTTACCATTTGTCAAATGAAACACTTTATGATCATATTATGAAACATCCAAAGTGGCCGCTTTAGGCCTGCAGAATTGCAATTAACACAAACGCAAATTAGGCCCTTCCAAGAACTTTTCATGGATACATTCTCGATCGACGGAAAACATTATCTTACAATAGTAGACGCCTTTAGCAAATTAGGTCAAGCATTTGAAATCAGCTCCAAGTCCACCCCTGAAGCAGTGAGAGCTCTGATAAAGTACTTCTCGTTGTACGGAACACCTAGTAGGATAAGTTCAGATCCCGGGACGGAAATCAATAACACACTAATGAAGGAAATGTTAGCATTTTATAAAATCGACCTTCATATCGGTACCCCGCATAATCCCAACTCTATGGGTATAGTCGAAAGATTCCATTCAACTATTATAGAAATATACCGCATTGCTAAGTACGAACAGAAAATAACGGATGCGGCATCTGTCATGACTTATGCTGTTATGTCATATAACCACACGATTCACTCTACTACAGGTCTAACGCCATTTGAAGTAGTTTTCGGTCACACTGAATCCAATAGCGCATTTTATGTAGATTTCAATAAACAATTCACGCAACAATTAGTAAAGGAACATGTAAAAAGAACAAAACATTTATATGAATATTTGACTGACAAAATAATCGATAAAAAGAGAGCTATGATAGAGAAACGTGGTGGCGAGAGAGATTTTGACATAGACATAGGCGATACAGTTTTCGTTAAAGGAGTTAACGTTAGGCGTAGTAAAGATAAACCCCGATATCAGAAAGCTCAGGTTACCGGACCTATAGAAAGAAACATAGTACCCATTGTAACGAACAATAGGAATACTAAAGTTCCCATTAAAGATATCAGGCGTCCTCCACAGGTTAATCCTTCTGGCGGTCCAAGTGATCCGAAGCCAGGCCCTTCAACTGCAGCCGATTGACAAGAACCCAGGACTGCTACCTGTAAAGGAAGGTCAAGCCGTGGTCAGCCATGATTCACGGACTGTCATTAAGATCCTCGATTTAAAGTATATCTATGAGGAACTCGAGTTAACTATAGATAGCTATGTAAGACTGAAAAGGCAGGTAGAAAGCTGTTTTGACACCAAAGCTTTCGACTCAGACTTCATTGGAGTAGAGTCACAAACTGATTATACCATGAATATAATTATAGAAAAGTATAAGCAATTGATTCCATCGGTAAGATCTAAGCGTGGATTAATAAATCCCCTCGGTTCATTGATTAAGACGATCACAGGCAATCTTGATAA
Organism: Plemyria rubiginata; assembly: GCA_963576535.1. Lineage (NCBI taxonomy): Eukaryota > Metazoa > Arthropoda > Insecta > Lepidoptera > Geometridae > Plemyria > Plemyria rubiginata. The sequence goes on from OY754926.1 coordinate 8,627,520, forward strand.
TGACGATGCTGTAATGTACGAAAAATTAATTCATGAAGTAAAAACTAAACAAGACGCGACATCTAGCAAACTTACAATCGTTGCCGAAATGGTGGGTACGTTTACAAAAATAGCCAACTCTACCAGAAACAATTTCATTCAGATTGAAGGAAGTATTCAGGATATTAATCGTAGTTTAAATGAATCAAAGTTATCACAAACTAGTAATAAAATTATTCACATCTACAACATATTTATACATAACTTCCAAATACTATACATCAGACTGAACGAGATTGAAACGGCTATTGCTTTCGCTAAGGTTAAACTGTTACATCAATCAATTGTAGACACGGACGAGTTATTACTGTTATTCAAGGAAATTGAGAAAACGGAAAGCTTAGTATTTCCAGCAAAAATTGAAAATTTTGTAAAAACAGAGCAGTGTATAGAAATAAAAGCGTATATAAAACAAAATCAGATAAAATTCATAATGCACATTCCTTTGATTAGAAACGAAATCTTTAACTATTTTAAATTGATTCCACTACCTATCCACAATAAAGCCAATGACCTTACCTCTCTTATCCTTCCCAAATACCCATATGTCCTTGTGAAAGGGTTGAAAGCGAGGCCGCTCTCCCAAGCATGCCGCGAAGTCGCCGAAGCCCGTTTCCTATGCTTTGAGAACGATGTTTCGCCACTGATCGAAGACGATTGCATTATTGAACTCATGAAGTTTTCCACAAACATCTCAAATTGTCACCAAGTTCCTATAACCATCGATGACGTAAAAGCTGATCTAGTACAGCCTAATCGCTGGATCATTTACGCAAAAACCGAAACGCTACTTACCAAGTATTGCGAGAACGAGATAACACAAGATGTTGGCATCCCAACATAGATCATATTATAAATAAAAAACCATAAGAGATTGTCTATGGTTCACGCTCGAGTGTGAGACGTGTCGCTTTATAAAAATCTTCTGTAACAACTCTCTTGCCATCCATCTTGTGCGATACATAATAAAATAGTTAAAAGTTCAACTCAGTGTTTGCCATTTTAAGTTCTGCGGTCCAAGATCACCAACCAGCCTTCTACACCTAAACAGGCACACAAACAAATTGGTCCTTCGATTCCGGTAGGATTCAGAACTTCATCACGGTGTCGGTGAGGCTCAGGTTACGTAACCTGCAAAACGGCCTCCCGACAAGGCGAACGGTGCTGGAACCTGCGACGCGCTTCCTACGATACGTCCTGCGATTCGAGGAGGGAAAGATTCCTTCTCCAGGAACGCCGGGGAGCTCAGGTTTGCAGCCTGCCAAGTGAGTGGACTTCACCTATCGAAAATCACAAGCAATTCTCGTTACGAGCAAGGCAAGAAGTTCAACGATTCATCACTTTTGTGATGTAAATACGTCTATACGTATCGTCATTAGTCTCGTTCTACTACGGTTTGGTTCGATCAAAAATTTTTATAACCAAACTCTTGTTTAGTCATCCATTTTTTCAATTCAATCAACTCAACAACGTGCTGCCTGACTTGCTGTCATCCAGTCATCAACCAGAGCAAGACAGAAAATAAAGTGGTTACTTGCAAGCAAGCGAAGAACGAGCGAGACGCAAGACGCGACGCGCGATCCGCGTCATCTGGAGACAAGTTGGACAACGTGCGACTTCCGCCGACTACGCCACGAAACTATGGTTCGTCAAACAGGCAACTCAAGCAAGCGGGGGACTCCATTTTGGATTTACGTGTTGTTCAATCAATATTTCGATTCCAGTGAAAATTCATTTACAAAGGGTTTCTAAATTTAGTTTCGCTACAATAAGTTATATTGCGAAGTTATTAGCATTCAATTTCAATATAGTGCAAAATATAAAGTGCTGTGTACTTTACGATGTCCGAAGAAAGGACAATAAAACAATTAAAAGCCGCAAGAGGTTATGCAAAGGCATCCCTTACTAGACTTCATCAATTTAGTCACAATGCGCAAGACGTAGAAATAAGTACGTTATCAATATTGCAAGCAAAGAGATCACGGGTTTCGGAGATCTTCAGCGAATATGAGAGTTATAACAAACAAATATTAGCAATAGACGACCAAGATTGCGAGGATGTTACTGACTGCGAATCCAAATACTTTTTCATACTGTCAGTACTAAATGAAGCCATAAAATTCAAATCGACTCCGAGTTCGGACGCCGGAAATCCAGCGTTCCGTACAAAATTACCTAGAATTGAAATCCAAACTTTTGATGGTAAATACAGGGAATACACCCCATTTATCAACCTTTACAAGGCAATTATTCATAAAGACAGGTCAATTGACAACATTCAAAAGTTATATTACCTCAGATCCTTTTTACAAAATGAGCCTTTTGATCTCATCAAAAATCTCCCTCTAGAATCAGGTAGTTATGAGGAAGCTTTAAGGCTTCTCGATGAAAGATACAATCATAGATTCAAAATTATCAATGAACACATTAATTCGCTCCTTGACATGACTGCTCTGGTCAAATCTTCTCCGAGTAATTTGAGAGAGTTTGTATCACTTGTTAAACAATGTTTAGCTAGCCTAACAAATCTTCAGGTAAATACTGAAACTTGGGATCCTATTATATTGTCTATTTTGTTCCGCAAATTAGATCCATATACATCCCGGGCTTACCAACTAGAGCGGAGCACTGACACAGATCCAACGGTGTTGGATTTTTTGATGTTCATGGAGAAGAGAGCCTTAGCGTTAGAGAATGCTGAGCCGCTGACAACGGGCAAGCCTACCAAGGCAGTGGTGAACGTCGCTACAACGTCCAAAGCACGTTCCTGTGCATACTGTAAGTCCAACGATCATAAATTATTTGCATGCAATAAATTCAAAGTTCTGCCATCAGCAGAAAGAGTAAAGTTTTCAAAAGAAAAAAATCTGTGCAATGTGTGTCTCAACATTCATCTTGGCAAATGCAAGTTTCATTTTAAATGCAATGTTTGCAAAGAAGCTCACAACACACTGCTTCATGAGGATGCACCATCTACGCAGGTAGCACTGATTTCAAACATACAGACTGATAAGGTTTTACTACCCACTGTAAAAATAAAGCTTTATTCTCAGAATGGCACTGAAGTTCATGTAAAGGCAATTTTGGACTCCGCATCACAGGTATCCTTAGTAACAAGTAAGGTGATAGAGGTTCTAGGTATCACTCCAAACAAAGATGGCACAAACATTGTGGGGGTCAGCAACAATAATAATATAGCAAAATATTCTGTGCCCCTGGAAATTTTTTCGCTGTCCACACCCTATAGGGTAACGATTAATTGTCATGTGTTAGACAAAATAACATGCAAAATTCCACAATATAAAGTGGATATGACGTCCCTAACCATTCCTTCAGAACTGACATTAGCTGATGATGATTTTCACATCCCGTCAGAGATCAATATGTTGATTGGAGCCGATATATTTTTCCAGGTGCTACTTCCGGAGCAACCAACTTCTAAACGGCAGCCTGCTTCGCGATCTACTGAGAAGCAGAGCCAGCAGCCATGCTTCGTCAACACTAGGTTTGGACATGTCATTGCTGGGGCTTTGCCACAGCAAACAAAAAATAAAAATACAAGTAAGGTCTCGCTTCTATGTCTAGATTGTAAGTCAGATATCAATAATACCTTGCAACAGTTTTTTGAAACTGAAAAAGTTCCTGAAACTTATTCTGAAAAAATATCTGAACATGAGTTATGTGAAAATATTTTTGAAAGCACAACTGTGCTCGAAAACAACAAATTTCAAGTAGATTTGCCACTAAAATTACCATTGAACGAAATTAACGATTCTCTTGGTAACTCATTTGAGTTTGCCTACTCTAGGTTCCTTAGTCTTGAAAGAAAGTTACAAAAAAATCTTGACTTGCTTTCCGAATACGAAAAATTTATTAATGAATACATTGACCTAGGACATGGGCACTATATCGATATAAACTCATTAGAATTTAAAAAAGAACGTTTGTATTTCATGCCGCATCATGCTGTCATTAATGAAAATAGCAAAAGTACAAAAACACGCGTGGTTTTCGATGCTTCTATGCAAACTGATAAGAAAGTTTCGCTTAACGATCTATTACTGAATGGTCCTCAGGTGCAAAAGGAACTGTTTGATATTATGCTATTATTTCGCTTTGGTGAGTACACCATCTCCACTGACATACGCCGCATGTTTCGCTGTGTGCGCATAAACACTTCGCACGCTAGCTTGCAGAACATACTTTGGAGAAGCAACGAGAATGATAATATTAAGTGTATACGGTTAGATACGGTAACCTATGGCCAAAAAAGTTCGAGCTTTCTCGCTACACGATGCTTATACGAACTTGCTACAAGGTACGAGCTAGAATTTCCCTTGGCTGCTTATATTATAAGGAACTGTACTTACGTTGATGACGCATGCTTTTCGCACTCGGATATTAACGTCGTAATCGAGGCGAAGCGACAATTGTGTGAATTATTAGGTAAAGGTAGTTTTCACACCCACAAGTGGGCATCAAATTGTCAAGATATTTTAGCGGGAATATCCCCAGCAGAACAGCAATTTGACGATTTAGATTTACAAAAGAATAATTTGTACATGAAAACTCTAGGTCTTACACTCAATGTATCTAAAGATAGCTTTGTGTTTTCTTGTCCTGAAACATTTGAAAATGAGTCACCGACCAAAAGGCAAGTATTGAGCTATATCTCAAAGTTTTATGATCCTCTTGGTTTCATGTCTCCTGTTATAATGAAAGCAAAGGCTTTCATGCAAAGGCTGTGGTGCGAAAAAATCGGTTGGAACGAAGTTTTACCGCAATCACTACAGTCTGAATGGTTTTCCTTTGCCATGAAATTATCTGCTATGCAACCTCTTACTATAGAACGAAACATACAGATTCCTATCAATGTTGTTGCGGTGCAACTCATTGGCTTTGCTGATGCTTCCAGCACTACTGGTTATGGCTGTTGTGTATACCTACGGGTGGTCGACGACTCGGGTGAAGCTGCAATTTCTTTACTCTGCTCTAAATCTCGAATCAACCCCCGCGATAATAAGGCACTCACCATACCGCGATTAGAATTAAATGCTATGCTTCTGCTAACTAAGCTCACGAATAGAGTACACGATACTCTGAGCCTCAAAATAAAAATAGATGATGTCTATCTATTCTCCGATTCACAAATCTCTCTTGCATGGATAGCCATAGAGCCCATGAAACTTAATGCTTATGTTGCGAACAGAGCCAGGTTGATTCGAGAGCAAACATCTAGATGGCGCTGGCTGTACGTGTCTACGAAGGAGAACCCTGCCGACTATGTAAGCAGAGGAGCTGATCCAGATGAATTGATTCACTGCGAGTTGTGGTGGATGGGTCCACAGTTTCTAAGGGACCGTAAGTACGATTTTAAGGCTATTACTCAGCCATTCTCCACAGATAACTTGCCCGAACTGAAGAAGAGCCTCACGGTCTCTGACGCTAAGGTATCTCTTGTAGCTCAAACGAAAAAAGATTTTTATCAATTTTTCGATAAGTACTCGGATCTCAATAAAATGACACGCATTATGGCATACGTACTTAGGTTTTGTCATAATTTAAAAAACAAAACTGCGCGATATTCAGGAACGTCATTAGCCTCTCGAATTACAAACCGCTTTACATAAAATTATTCAACATGAGCAGAGCATGCATTTCAAGGAGGAGATAAGTAATTTAACAAATAATTGTGATAATGTCAAAGGTTCATTGAAACCCTTGCACCCGTTTCTGGACGGCAAAGGTATGCTAAGAGTAGGAGGTAGAATCGAGCATGCATCAGTAACATTCTCGCAAAAACACCCTATCATACTGCCTAAAGAATCTCGAATCACTGATCTTATTGTAAACCATGAACATATCAGACTGTTACATGCTGCACCTAGATTATTATTATCTAGCTTAAACCAGAAATACTGGATTTTAAATGGTTACAAACATGTAAAAAAGATAATACATAAATGTTTACTTTGTTTTAGAATGAAAGCCGACTGCGCTAAACAACTAATGGGTTCCTTGCCGCCTGAAAGAGTAACAGCTTGCCGACCGTTTCAAAAAATAGGCATCGATTTTGCGGGTCCCATTACTGTCAAAAATTCGCGAGTAAGACGAGCTATACAGACAAAAGGATACATATGTGTATTCGTATGCTTTGTCACAAAAGCCGTGCATTTAGAGCTTTCATCAGATATAAGTACTGAATGTTTCCTTGCGTGTTTCAAACGCTTCATAGCGCGACGTGGCTTACCCACCGACGTGTTTTGCGATAACGGCGGTTGCTTCAAGGGCGCAAGGAACGAATTAGTTCGGTTATATGAACTTCAGTCTTCACAAGATCACCAAACACAAGTGCAAAATTATGTAACACAACAAGGTACTTCTTTCCATTTTACGCCTAGTTACTCACCCGTGTTTGCTGGACTTGCCGAAGCAGCAGTAAAAAGCATGAAGTATCATCTAAAACGCATAATGCAAAACTATGTACTTACATACGAGCAAATAAATACAATATTATGTCAGATAGAAGCTGTATTAAATTCTAGGCCTTTGTTACCTGTAACAGCTCAAGATATAAATGATTTCAGCTACCTGACCCCAGGACACTGGCTAATAGGATGTGCATTAACTACTTTCCCTGAAAAAAATGTTACAGATGTCCCTGTCAATAGGTTAAAGTTTTGGGAGTTGTGTAATAAGGTCAAATCTCATTTTTGGAATATCTGGCATAAATATTATTTAAATGTGCTTCAGTCTCGTCCAAAGTGGCGTGACAGTGTACCCGATGTACAAGTAGGAGCCTTAGTTATACTGAGGGAGCCTAACTCACCTCCTTTAACATGGCCCATGGCTAGGATTGTAAAGGTATATCCAGGTAGTGATGACAAAATTCGTGTGGTAGAGGTCATCACACCCAACAAAAAGGTATATAAAAGATCACTAAGTGGTATATGTGTACTGCCATTAGAATAAGCAATAGTGTGCTACCTTTAGAATAAGTATTAAACTATGTGTACTATCCTTTAAATGTATTAAATTGTTTTACTTACCTATTTTATAGAATACCTCTATGTGTGTTATTCTTTCCAAAACAAATTCAAGCTATATTTGTTATGTGTGATAAATTATAGATTGCTAAAATGGTTAATCCATTCTCACCTACATGATGTTAGTTAAGTAAAAAGTTAAAATAGTTGTTATGCGCATTATTTCAGAAGGAAATATTTTCTGTTTAATTTCTTGATTAGAAAAAATGTAATATTCGTTTTTTTTACTTTCATAAAATTACCTAATGTAAAAACTAACTTTCCCACCTTGTAAAGGAAAAGGTGTAACAAAAGAAATTATGTTTTCTTTTGCAATATTTTGTATCTTACTTCTAAGGAAAGGGTGTAAAAGAAACATGTATTCAATTCAGTAAGTTTTATTGGGCGTTATATTGTAATAGTCTTTGCCGCCGCCCCCAGCATGTTGGCATCCCAACATAGATCATATTATAAATAAAAAACCATAAGAGATTGTCTATGGTTCACGCTCGAGTGTGAGACGTGTCGCTTTATAAAAATCTTCTGTAACAACTCTCTTGCCATCCATCTTGTGCGATACATAATAAAATAGTTAAAAGTTCAACTCAGTGTTTGCCATTTTAAGTTCTGCGGTCCAAGATCACCAACCAGCCTTCTACACCTAAACAGGCACACAAACACAAGAAACTATTAGTGGAACTTACCTTTTAACTATGGACGATGATTGTCAAGTTAAGATCAAGGAATGGAAGTTTAAGAAACACCAGAGTCAAGGAAAGGAAGTAGTCTACATGAAGTTTCCAGTAATCAACCTACCAAAATTAACGCCAAGACCATCGGATATGCTGAGAAAACCGATCAACCTCAACGGAATCGATCTTGCTGATGTCCAGTTCCTGAATTACTTATTGCAGAAAAGTGGAAGTGAAATTAGTGATAGTGAAAATAATTATAGTGCTCTAGATTATAAAAGTGTTAGCATAGGAACCATTGTATTGTGTTTTATTATGGGCACTTGCCTTTTATTATTAGCATTTAAAACTAGAATTAGGACCTCATGTGTTATGGGGAAAACTCGAGATAATCCTCATCCTTCAGATAATCTCGAACTTATGGAGGGAGGAGTTACGTCATCTGCAACAACCAATCGCCCAGTGTTTTCAGCGTGATAAGCACATTTGCTACTGATTCTCAGTAGCCACCCACGCGGGGCCTTTCGTATAAACAACTAACGATTTGCTGATGCAGACGTCTCGAGCAACGGATGTTTGTCTAGATTTAAGTTTCATTCTGTTCAAAGCCCTTGCTTGTATTACACCTTTAGTAACGACATTAAAATAATTCATAATTCAATTATTTTTCTTGTTTTTAAAAAAGCATTTCCACGTTTTCCCAACAAGTCTACCTTATAATGTACCTACTGTAAATATTATTATTATTGTATCTTTCTTCAAATTCTGCATGCAAACTGCCTACTTCTAAATGTTACTACCTACTACGATATGTTGTACTTATGTTTGAGGAAATAAAGGCTTATTATTATTATTATATGTAAGTACCATTGTGGATCATTTTATTTTCAGGAACTATCATGAAATAATTCGTTTAGAGAGGCTGAGGGACGCCTCGAATCCATTTGAAATGGCTGAAGCAAAATTTAAAAAAATATTTATATTGTCCAGAGCAGGTGCAATGTTTCTAATTGAAACCATAGATGGCTCTCGTCTTGAGGAAAAAAATATCATTTAACAAAGGCCTAGTCGGCCTATGAAAAGGGCGCCGTCGACGGTGGTTTTCAGGGCCTTCAGGCTGTCCATAAGGAGGGTTTCGGGTGGCCGGGCTGCGAGGGGATATGGTAGGAAGTGGGCTCCTGCATCTAGCATATCCTTCCTCTTTTGGAGCAGGCAAAACCCGCCTCTCTGAACCCACTGATGGCTGCATACTTGGAGGTGGCGCAGGTAAAGATATTCCCTGAAAAAATAAAACAATACATAATAAATAAAATCTCATCTTGTAAAGAATACATTCAAAGCTGCAGCTGCTGCATTTTATGCATTTATTACCACTACAAGGCTGCAAAAACCATAAACACCGGCAGACCCCACGATGTCAAAGATTTTCTTGTCCTGCTCCGTTAGGTCTGCCCCTGCCGGGCCGCCTCCAGTACCGGAGATCGTGTTTCGTACTTTTCTGGCCTTAACCTTTATCGTTGCCACCCATACACTCCAAATCTATGGAAATAAATATAGTTTAATTTTCAGCTCTAAGGTAAACAACATTAGAACAAAAACTGAATAAAAAGATGATTTAAATTATTTTATATGAAATACCCAGTGTAACTTACATGCTGCCACTCTTGAGCGGTCCTGCTGCACCCAAAAGCATTAAGCTCCCCCGCCAGCATCCCCTAAAATTCCATCACTCCTACATCCGCTTGGTTATCTGAAAACAGGACATACAGCAATCAAATGGGTTTACCTAAAGACCTAAGTAGGTCTACTAAATAATTAGATATACCTATTCTAGAACCATTGAAACTCAGATGCTAGCTACGTACCGTCTAGCGTCGAGTAGTGCCAAGATACATGCAATGACAAATGCTTACGTTATCTGTGAACTCAACTTATACACAGTTTTTATGTGTCATAGAGATGTTTTATGGATTTTCCTAACTAAAATTAGAAAATTTTAGGATTTCTAACTAGTTAGTTGATAAACAACAGAATCGCGGCCATTGGCTATGTTTGTACCACGGACAAAGCCGGAGTGGACAGCTAGTTTTCAATAAAACCATTTTACTCAAAAAAAATACATATATTTTTACAATTTACCATAGTTTTTTTTTTCAAATGTCTTTTTAAATAATTACATATATTTAATAAGCTAACATGTGCTATAACATGTAAAAAAATCACATAAATATAGAATCCATGTTTTTGTAACTACCTACTATTACTTGTGAGTACTTGTGACCAAATCCAATGTTATACTATTTTTTTTTCTTTCAGGCTAACCGTCCAACCCAAATTGAATTGATTGACAGAACAAACAGTATTGATCAACCATCGTGCTCGGGTTATTCACATCCATGAGATAACAATAATTTTAATGCTGTCAAATTAATTCCGTTTAAGTCTCTCATACAATTTTAGACGTGACTAAAAACACGCGTAAACAAAAAGCTTTCATTCCATTGTTCATTTTAGAGCTGTCCAATTAGAATAGTTGCTATCTCTTTTTTGTCTTTGGTGTTAGTAAAAGACGGGTTAAAATAAGTTAACTAGTGGCAGCTTAAAATCGGTACCCATGTCAGTCAAGCAATCAGTTGTATCCAGTAGCCATTTGCTTGTTGGAATATGAATAGAAAATTGGAACTTTGTAAATAAAATGATTTTATTAAAATTATGATTGTGTTGTTTAATTATAGTTGCCCTTATTTTATCTGCCGTCCAATTAAAAGATGTGTTCTGCTCCTGCTCTACCTCCGGAAAACTCTCGGTTCCAACTCTGGATCTGGCTCCGGAATTAGCTTCTACTTCGCTTCCGGCTCCGGTTAAATAAAAAAAAACCGGCTCGAGCTCCTGTAAAGCTACCTCCGTAACATCCCTATTAGGTAGGTACAGTAAAATAATATGTATAATAGTAGATGATAATCTTGAAATTAACTAGTTCCCCGACAGTGGTAAAACTAGTACTACTTATTATTCAAAAAGTTCTTATGGTTTGAATTGAACAATCTTAACTCACTGATCTATCGATATAACGTTATCGACTAGACGAACAAGTGAACATCCCTAATCCGCCATTTTTGTCAGCGATTTGTTTACTTAGGTATATAAAAAAAGTACATGCTTATGGCAGTTCCATAGGATTGTTCTTCTGAGGACTAATCCCTGATTTTTGCCGAGTGAAGGACTTTGTGGGGAAACGCTCATGTTGCGTTGCGTTCTCACGGGATACGCCCACATGCCCCATCCCTTCCTTTCCTTCATCCGTGAGTCGTACGATAGCGCGCGCGAATTCCCCAATACCCAGAACTCTCACCGCTCTCAACAAGCAACTGGAAAGCAACCCAGACTGCGACATATTTGCAGATGACTGGAAAAAAGTTGTGTTAGAGTGTTTAAGGTTTTGTGAAATCCAATAATTGAATTAAATTTGAATATTGACCTCTGTATTGAATACCATATTATATTGAGTTTTCTTTAGTTTTTATTTATGTTTACTTTTTTGACTGTATTTTATTAACTTCATCTGGACACTATTTGTAAGCTTGACCGAACTAATCTTTTGTATTTTAGTTTGAACTTGACAAGTATTTATAATTAATTTAATTTGGATTTGTATGTACTGTATTTTAATTGTTATATTTTTCTCATGATAAGTTTTTGTAATTGGTCTGCGTACCGTACTAATTAATTAATTAAATAAATAAATGACGAGGGTTCCGTTTCTATTGTAAAAATAATGGAGTATTTCATAAACGACGACTTGATTGATTACATGGTGGATAAGACAAATAAATATGCTGATATGTTTAGGCAAGTACACATTAAACAATTTGCTAGAATGTCACGTTGGGTAGATTTTGACAGATAAGACATGAAGAAGTTTTTTGCCATTTTACTCATTGTGGGGATAGATAAGAAACCGTCAATTGAACATTATTGGAAGTTGGATCCACTGTACTTCAATCCTCTAATCCACAATATATCTATGTCTTATAATCGATTTACGCGTGGTACCTTACGAACATTCTACATTTTGAAGACGTTAAAGCACACAACCGGGACGTTTTGTACCGCATACAACCACTCGTGACTAAAGTCGTGGAACGCTTTCGTGAGTTGTATGTACCAGGCGATACCATTGTAGTAGACGAATCCCAGATAAACCACCAAGGACGATAAGGTATAAAAACGTACAATCCCTCAAAAGCGCATAAATATGGCATCAAAATCTATTAGACAAGTGTACCTATTACTTAAAGGTTCGCAAAACTGACTTGTGTGGTACCTTACGAAAGAATAAAAGAACCTTGCCCAAAGATGTGATACAGAAGAAACTTAACCGTGGTCAAGTTATTGTCAGGCAAATGAACAACAATATCACAGTTTTGAAGTAGCACGATAAACGTGACGTTTTGATGATTTCGGCGTGTCACGGGACGGAAATGACTAATGTCTCATCGTGGAGAGGAGTAACATCAAAGTAGTCATTGATTACAATGACGCAAAAAAAAAGGTATTGACGTTGCTGACCAACTAAGTAGCTATTACTCTCCACTAAGAAAGAGTCTCACATGGTACAAAAAAATTGCTGTCGACTTACGGTTCCAAGCGGCCATTGTGAATATCCGCGTCATTTACAATGAGCACACGAGATCTGCTATAACTGTCTTGGACGTACAAAAAGCAATGATTCGTCATTGGCTTGGAGTAGCGGCGAAAAAGAAAAGAACAGACAACAGACCAGATCCACAAGTTCTGCAGTAGCTGCTACACACCACCTTTCACAAATACCTCGAAAAGATGCAAGCTCATTCTAAAGCGATGTGTCAATTGTTACGCTAAAAAGAGAGCATAAGGAGGAAATCCATTGCAAGCAAAACAGGTAAATACAGAATGCACGGATTGTGATACTAATATTTTTCAGAATAATATCATACATTTATTTGAATTTAATTACACTTTTTCACTACTTTTGTTACCTAGACCCTTATAAAGAAATTAAAAAATTAACTCCGTAATGAAGATACTAATTAGCGGAAACGTACTACATTGTTCCTATTACTGCCCCGACTGGAATTGCAGCATTTAACGTAAACGGATTAACTGTTCACAGATTACTACAACTGCCCGTAGAGCAAAAACAAACTCCTACATATAAACCGCTTTCAGACGAAATACTTCAAGTTTTAAGGACAGACTTAAAGACTGTCGAATTATTTATTATACATGAAGTGTCTATGATATCTAATGTAACTTTAGCTTACATAAATCTTCGTTTATGCGAACAGTTTGATACTTCTGATGTAGAAGATGGTTTGTTGGTTGGTAACTACCTATGTTTGTTAAGCTCGCTTAGCCCATACTGGTGTTGGTAATTGGACGCTAGTGTCTCATTTTAGGCTGTTGTTGATTGTGCAACACATGCATCTAAACACAGCAACATATTGTTCATGAGAAGCAGATGTCCAGGAATCAGTAGTCAGAGCTAATTTGTTTCGTTAATTAATGGATTCGATTTTTTTTTTGAAATTGGTTTTGGAAAATACTCATCTCACCAAAAACAAGCATACAATCTTACATGCTAGAATGTATCCACGACGTGCACCGAACTGACATACAGCTCAAAATTTGGCAAAGGAGAATGGGCAAAATGGTACCCGGCTCCAATAGATATGATTGTAGTGTCGTTTGAAAGGTCTTACCAAGAGGAACAATATTTACTATGGCCGCAAGTCTCCAATCTGATTGCGTTTGGAGATAAACGACAGTTTTACTAACTAATAAAAACCCTATTCCTTCGGTTGCCCTTTGCGTTCCAGGGCCACGGTAACCTGTTTAGACAGTCCTGTGGCCCTGGCGATAAACATACATACACGAGTATATTAGGTACCACTTAGGGTGGGTGTTTATGTATAATAAAAAATATCTATCTATGTAAATATATAATGTATTAAATATATCAGTCATCTAGTACCCATAACACAAGCTTTGAGTAGCTTACTTTGGGGCTAGATGGCGCTGTGTGGATTGTCCAGCATTATTTATTTATTTATTATTTATATATGTAAGAAAATGAGTACCAAGGTAATATTTTGTATAAACCTTATTCCAAAGATTGTCCTACAGTTTACACAAGTTACAGAATCTACTGAAACCTTTCCTACTTGTATGTACTGATGGATACATATTAGATGTAATGGGTCCATACGCTGCAACAAAAACAGATGCGCAAATAATGGGCGACATTATGAACGATGGACAACATCCACTACATTGCTTACTCCGAACAAACGATGCTTTTATATTAGATCGAAGTTTTAGAGACAGCTTGGACCTCATTGATGAATGTGGGTATGAATCCTATGTCCCACCAACAAAGAACCGCCAAGAGACACAGCTGACCACTGAACAATCCAACGAAGCTCGATCGGTAACGCTATGCCGGTGGGTCGTGGAAGTGGTAAACGGCCGGTTTAAATGTGATTTTAAGCTCTTGCGGCAAAAATATTTTAATAAGTCACTGCCCAATATGTTCACTGATTTTAATATTGCCGCAGCTATCACGAATCACTTCCACCAACCCATCGTGAATAGCGTACACGCAGACGAATTCGTCAATATCATAAGGCAGAAAATAGATACACCGAATCTTCTGCATACATATGCATATGCCGTTTTCTCTCTACATACATACTAGGGGAGGTCCAAAAGTCCGCGGAACGGGGGGGAAAGGATGCAGGTAGCTACCTTTTTTTGGTATGTCGCTAATTAGGTACTCATTAAGGGTGTACATGTAAATTTTTAGCCCTTTAACATCATTCATTTACAAGATATCGCCCTGCAAACAAGTCAATCCGGAAAAAAACTGCAACAATGGAGCAAATTGAGTTTCGTGCCGTAATAAAGTTCCTTACCAAGCAAGGAAAACCTCCGCTTACCATAATGAATGAGATGGGAGCCGTTTATGGAGATCAGTGCCCTGGTAAAACCATGATTTACAAGTGGCATGGTCTTTTCAAACAAGGCAGAGAGTCGTTTGAAGATGACGCCCGCCCAGGACGGCCGGCTGAGGTCACCACTCCGGATATCGTTGAAAAAGTTGAAAAATTAATATTGGAAGATGCTCGTCTGAAGAAAAAACAGCTTTCTGCAATAGTAGGAGTATCAGACACAACCATCTTGAGGATCCTACACGATCATCTTGGCATGTCAAAAGTCAGTGCAAGATGGGTGCCAAGAATGCTCACGCCGCTGCACAAGCAACAAAGAATCGAAGCGTCAAAGCACTTTTTGGAGCTGTGTAGCGAAGAATCTACCCCTATTTTGGAGCGGATTGTTACCGGGGATGAAACTTGGGTTCTTCACTTTGAACCTGAGTCCAAACAGGAGTCGATGCAGTGGCATAAAAAGGGCACACCACCCCCAAAGAAGTTTAAGCTGTCGGAGTCGGCCGGAAAGATTATGGCTACGATTTTTTGGGATTGTGAAGGAATCCTGTTGATCGACTACAAAGAAAAGGATGTCAACATTACCGGAGAATATTACGCAAGAATATTGGACCAATTAAAGGAAGCCATCGAAAACAAAAGGCGGGGAAAACTTTCAAGCGGTGTGTTGCTTTTGCAAGACAACGCACCAGTTCACAAGAGCAAAGTTGCGATGGCTGCTCTAGACCGGTGCGGCTTTGAATCACTCGTCCACCCACCTTACAGCCCGGACCTAGCCCCCAGCGATTATTATTTATTTCCAAATTTGACGACGACGAGACGATGAAGAAGTTAAGGCGGCGATTTTGGCTCATTTTGAGGACAAAGAGAAAAAATATTTTTTTGATGGTATACATAAGTTAATTTCTAGATCTGAAAAATGTATTAAGCTCAAAGGTAATTATATTGAAAAGGAAAAATAGTTTCGTTGTTTTAATTTCATTACAACTCCTCCATTCCGCGGACTTTTGGACCTCCCCTCGTATGTAGAGAGAAAACGGCTTAATCACAGAAGAGTAGATTTTCAGAGGATGAAAGCGAGCCAGATAGAAAACTTCCCTTCAATGTCAGAGGAGGATATCATTCTACTAGCGCTAGGTACATACCAACTCAAGCTGGCAAGATCTTACTGTGCCGAGCATTTATCAAATGGTCTGTATATAATTGAAACGCACAGAGAGGGAGCACTTGAAGATCTGCCAGACTATGGCATACACGAAGATGCCTGGCTTTTGCGTGGACGAATCCAGTCGCGACATGTCCGTATAAAAATATATTTTTGTTATAATATTGATCAACAGTGCAAATAATATAATCCAACAGTATTGCACATGTTTAACCGGGCGACGTACGATGGGCACTTGTGCACATATAGTGTCCATCGTATGGTACCTAGGCCATGCGAGGCATACGGGATTTACTGCTCCGGCATCTTTCCTCAATGCTGTTATAGTTGATACCAATATGTAATGTTTCAAATCTACTCACTTATTGCTAAAATATATAATTTTTATTTGAAGAACGCTTGTTTTCTTACTTCTTTCAATAATAGAATCCTTAGTGTGTTATATCATCGTCTAATTCTAACTTATTCCAGCTTTATTTTACTAATATAAGTAGTTTGTAGTAAATTCTCATTTATAAAACTAAGTGAGATTACTGCTTTCCAAACGTGAATTGGGACAGGCGCCATGGTAAACGTTTTTCTACATCAAAATGACTATTTAATGACATATAAATTATGACTATTGGAGCGGGTACCACGGTCCATACATTTTTGCCCATTGCCCTTTAATAAAAAAAAGTATGTGTAGGTAGGTTGGAAAATCGAAGATAAGATCGTAGCAGTTACAGCGGATAACGCTGCTAACAAACAAAATGCAATTAATTTGTTAAAATGGCGCTCGGTACCGTGTTTCGCACATACTTTGAATCTGGTCGTACAATCGGCATTGACAGATACAAAGATACCCAAACCAAAGTAAAATCATTTGTTGTACTGTTCCGAAGAACTGGTTTTAGCCAGTGAGCGCCTACACACAACGAGAACTAGGTGAAAAGGAGTTAAATGTTAAACAAGATGTCATAACGCGATGGAATTCCACTGTGGATTCTTGAGATAAAAAAAAGTGTGATTACAACAATTGCTACAGAATATCCCAACACACCAAATTCGACTCCAGATTATATTAAAATTTTGTGTTGATATGAAAGTTGTAACGTGTTAAGAAATTTTAGATCAGTGACAGGAAATTATGAGCTCTGAAAGGCACGTCACAATTTCTCAAATTATCGTACCTACTAACTAATTTGATGATAACAAAGTGTAATGAGGTTGTAGTCAAGGAAAAAATGCCACTAGTGGTTATCGACATGGCATTACAGCTCAGTGCAGATCTTTCATCGCAGATTTTTGAAATGTGGGAGATAATAAATTATTTGCCGTGAGTAAGCTCTTGGACCCCCGATTTAAGACATATGGTTTCGCAGAAAATAAGAAAAGCAGCGTTGACAATGCAAAAAAAATATTTACATCTCTCATATTCAGTAAATAGGTCCTTATTACCCCCAAATGGGGCTTGTAGGTGACCAATTAGCGCTCTAGGGTAATAATGTAGCTAGAAAAGCCCTAGGGCGGTAAGTAATTAAAAAAAAACACTTCACTCTTTCAAAAAGTTCGTAAAATACTCGTAGTCATCAATTTTAAATATCGAACGGCGAAGCTCAATTTCGTTCGAAAAAAGGCGGGAACTACGAAAGTGGAAAGGCGCGCTTTTTTAAAAATTTTCTTTATTGTTAGGTGGGGTTAGAGGAACATACTTTATTTCTTACATGATATTTTAAGTTCTTACTGCTTTATAGAATGTCTTTTTACAGATTAGACAAATATAATGTATATTTATGTCTGTTATCTTTCAATGACCGTACATCCATTTACGCTAACTATAATATTTATTATCTAAAAATGTTAATTTGTTAGGCTAGTGCTTTTGTTCCACTTTCCCTGTTTTTGGGGTAAGGGAAACGGTCTGCACATTATGAATAAATATAGTACCTATGTTGATCATTCTAGAACTATTTCATCTCAAAGAACTTCGTTGATTGAAAATGAATTTTATTCCATTGAAATAGGGCTTATAGTATAAATTATTGAATAAAAACGGAATTTGGGGTAAGGGAAACATACTATGTAGAGGCAGGGGTGGTAAACTGAAAGATTTTTTTTTCATACCATGTATTAAAAATTTAACCATGTATTAAACATTATAAATTATTCACACCTACTGAATATTAAAAGAATTAAAAGACATTTTAAAAGTAACTTGGCCTCTTCGACCAATTGCAGGTGTGGGCAATTTCGTGACAATGTCCTCCCTGTGTTTAAGTTCCGAGATGTCGTCCACCACAGGGAAAGCAAAAATAGTTGCTGTTTCTGCTTTTGATTTCCTTCTTGTATATTTAATTACAGGAGAACCGTCATCATTTATATTAATAACTACTCCTACGTAATGTTTGAGTGACTTTTTTGTGCAAAATTTAACCAGCACCCAATCATTTTTACCTACTGCATTAACATCGTTTTCCTTGTCATCGTCGAGTTCTATATCTATATCTTCTATATCTTCTGCTTTGTCTTCATCACTACCATGCTGTATATTTTCCCAAAAATCATAATCGTCGCTATCTTCGTCGTACTTAATTTCAGTGTCAGTGTCACTTGAAGACGAATATTTTAGTTTTTTTATATTATTGTTTATCGCTTTTCTTTTTTTCACTGTTTTTGGGTTTTGTCCTTTTTGTTCATTTTTTTTGGCTTCCCTTTAATTCCACGTATGTCTTTTTGAATGTTTACTTCTCCTATCGTTTTTGAGTTTTGTCCTCTTTGTTGATTTTGTTCTGTAATATTTTTCTGTTCATTATTTTGTGGGTTCTCTTTAATTTCACGTATGTCTTTTTCAATGTTTTTCTCTGCTATTGCTTTTGAGTTTTGTCCTTTTTGTTGATTTTGTTCTGGTATAGTTTCTTTTCTTCGTTTTGCGTCGTGTTTAGTTTCCTGTACGTGGTTTTTAATTTTTTGCTCTGCTTTTGCTTTTTCTTGTAGCTTTGTCTGACTTTTTTTTTCCTGCTCTGTTTTCTCCAAATTTATTAGATAGATAGATAGATAGATAACTCTTTATTGATTATCACAACAAAATATACATAGACAACATTTTGACTTAAAAACTAAAAATTGTAATAATTCAATGGGCGGCCTTATCGCTAACAGCGATCTCTTCCAGGCAACCTTTGGATGGACAGGACTGAACATGAAAAGAGAGGGGGGGAGTCTGCTAGAAGTTTATTTAAAGTACATAATCTATTTTTAGGTAGCTACTTATAACCTACATAAACATACTTACAATAAATACATACACTACATAAACATTACACAGATAATGAATATAGCAAATATAATATAAAAACATAATATATATAATATATGCCTATAAACATAATATATATAATAAATTAATACATCGTCACGGGTTATTACTTCAGCTCCAGTTGCCATACGCTTTCTTTTAGTTTTGTAGCTGGTACCTGCTTTTATTCTCAATAATAGTAGATCTTCGAAGCTGATAATCCTGTTTTCTAGAATTTGAAATGTGGGCTTCCTGATGTTCACTGAGCTAGTTGATTCATAACTGAGCTGGTTGAAAGAGTTACGATCACTGCTATATTCTTTTGTCGAATTTTGTGGGAAATCCGAAAATGTAGGATGACGAATATTTCGAGTCAAGTCGATGCTTTTTAAAGAGAGAGCTAGCAACGAGTCCGGGTTGTATTTAGGTGGCTCAGTACACAGCGGCACATCATTCAGGGGTTCATTAGTAGGGTCTTCGATAATATTCGTAGCATCACATGTTGCTTTATGTTTCCATTCTTCTAGAAGAACTTGGTTGAACTTATCTTCTGAGATAGCATTTTTATTGAGGGGATATATTCCCGCTTTTCGGAAACCAGCTGCACATATAGCCGGGTCCAATCCACCCCAAATTTGTCCAAGCATTTTCGCAAAATCTTTTTTTGGCAACGATTTTCCGATATTTAACCTCTGCCACTTTACAAGGGCAACGTCCCATTTATCTTTTAAAGATTTATTTACCGCTAAATCTAGTGGCTGTAAAAGATGGCTGGTGTGTGGAGGTATTTTTAAAATTGTAATATTAGCTTTTTTAATGAGGTTTATACCAACATGTGTTGCGTGTCCGTCATATATCAAAAGGATGGGTCGTTTTGGTCCTACTGTTTTTAAAAACACTTTTTCGAAAAAGTTTTCGAAAACCGCTGTCTCCATCCAGCCATTACTGGTTGCAGCATATGCTGTCCCAGGATACCCGTCGTCTGTTGTCCATTCGTCCCACACATTTTTCCCCTTGAATACGATTACCGGTGGAGTTTTTTCTCCAAAAGCGTTACAGCCTAATAGGACGGTGGTATTGTCCTTTCCAGGAGAAGCGATTGTTCTCGTCGAAGTAAATCCTTTAATTCCAACTACTTTTGACTTAGAAGGATCTTTTGAAGCTGGAAGGTTTTAGGTCTTAGGAAGCTGGTTTCATCAACATTCCAAATATGAGATGGTCTGTCTAGTAATTTGAGTTCTGTGAGTGTTTGTTGTAGTAAATCAAAGTAGGGATATATAATATATGGGCTACATGCCTGTTTTCTAGCATATTCTACCGGCTGTGGCTTCTTAATTGATAGATTATGCCTTTTTTTAAATGAAAGAAACCAATCTTCCCCGGGCACGCCATTTTTAAACGGATTTTTGATGTCATTTTCCGACACATACTGGCCCACTGTCTCTAATATTTCTTTCCTTGTCAGTCCAAATCCATGCTTCTCCATGTCACGCAGGTTTTTTACAAGATCTTCTTCTACTTCCCGAGATAAGATAGTGGCTCGTCCCAAAGTATTTGATTTGAGGCCTTTACGATCATATACCTGAAAATAATAGTACATTACTGACGAGGTCTGTAATTAATGACATAGTTTGCAGCCGGTCATGATGGCCAAGAGCGCAACGTAGTGCAGGATCAGGCCATCACAACTCGGTCAGCATTGTAGCCAGCTCTTGATGAATTGGAGATCAAGTCCATCATAAGTTGGCTGCAATGCTGACCGCGCTGTGATGGCGTAGACATTTGAAAATAATAATCTGGCGTGTTTTAAAAAACGATTCTAATTTAAATTCTAGCCTAATATAGTGGTTGGTCCATAATTGGCGGTGAAATACATAAGCAACGACAAACATAAGTACATTAAAAAATGCAGTTGAACATATAATCTCCTTCTTTTTTGAAATTTTGAAGTCAGTTAAAAATACAAATAAAAAAATCGAAATAGGTGCAAAAAAGCCAAACAAGTCTACATAATACAAATTAAGTCTAAAGCAAAACTAGGCCTAAAAAGTCAACAGAGGTAACTTACTTACTCGATTTATTATGGTAGGTCTGGGTATTCCATAATGCTTAGAGGCCTCATACCCCGACAGTTTCCCACTTTTCACTGCTCTAACAGCCTCTAA
Organism: Plemyria rubiginata; assembly: GCA_963576535.1. Classification (NCBI taxonomy): domain Eukaryota; kingdom Metazoa; phylum Arthropoda; class Insecta; order Lepidoptera; family Geometridae; genus Plemyria; species Plemyria rubiginata. Next base: position 8,648,869 of record OY754926.1, read on the forward strand.
TAATTTTTCACGTGGGTATGACGCAATATTCGTTTTCCGCACATAATTTCTGGGCATTTTGTATGTGTCTGTAATCAAAATCATGAATGAATATACCTTATACAATTAAATTATTAATATAACTCGTACCTACTAGTTTCTGCCCGCGGCTTCGCCGGTTTATTTTCAGTACCTACCTAAAGAAACATAAAATATAATAGCCTATTATCAAAGTTAGGCTATGTTCTAAATATACGTCAAATTCCATATAGATCTGTTTACTACTGTACTTTTGAAGATCAACGGTAAGAAAAAAAATACACTTTTCACAAACTTTCGGCTTTACAATAATATTAGGTAGTAGGATTATATTTTCATTTGAGTATTTTGTCGCAGCAAGACATTTAGACATTAGTGATTATTTATTCATTATTAGTGTAGCAAGAACGAAAATTTACATTCATTTAAAATGTTTGTGACTTCTGATATCATGAAAGAGAAACACATGTTCCCCTTTCCCGGCAACGGCAGTTCCTCTTTCCCCACTTAGTGATTTTTTGGTTATGTTTCTAAGCACATGATTTTTTCATATTAATAGTTATTATTCTAAACTTTTCTATGCAAAATATCAAAAATTAGGTATAAAACAACACTTACCCTCATTGGCAGCTTTCTTTAACGTGTTTTTCGATAGTAAATCACCACTCACAAAATATGCCTCGCACTCGTGAGTGACAACTAAATTTTTGTTGGTGTCATGGCCGCGCGACCGTGCGGCTTAGCGACATCTGTGTTTTTTTTTTGTAATCAATGCATTGTTCTGTTTTACCGACAGAGTAACCGTAGAGCTACAGTCTATTGTTTTTGATTTACAACTACCTGTTTCTCTTCCCCCATAGTTCCTCTAACCCCACCTAACCTTATTAAAATCTAAGTAAATTTTCTTCTGGGATAGCCCAGAATAATCGTAAATAGGTGGCTAAACCAGGAAGTTCACGGTTGAGGTCCGGGTTGGTGAAAAAAAGGAGGAGAAAGGAGGAACCGCCTCCCCCTGATGAATCGCTACAGTCATCGCCTTCTTATTCTTCGGATACAGAAGAGGGGAAGTCAGTAGTATCGATAGACTTGCTCATCACAAAACAAGAACCATAAGCAAGCGGATAAGTATGCTATATGTATGTAAAAATGTACATACCTCTGGAGAAGCAGTGTCTCAAATGCATGAGGTATGGCCACATTGTCAAGTTCTGTAAAAATATTGAAGTGTGCTCTATCTGCACCGAGGAACACAATTTCCGCCAGTGTCAAGTTGACCCAAAAAATGCCAAATGCAGAAATTGAAATGGAAACCACATAGCCATATCATCAATGTGTCCTCTCAAAAAGCAGAAAGTGGAAGAAAACAAAATCAAGTCCAGAACTGCAACCTATTCGTATCTTTTCGATTCTAAATCCTTCCCACAACTATCCGCAAGAACCCTTGATGTACAAGTAAATAACTTGATGAAGTCAGAAGTATTTATAAACATCTTAATTGAAACAATAACCAAGATAATGAGCAACAAAGATGTTCCGATAAATTCTGGGTATATCAGAGAGACCTTAAAAAAACTCTCAGCAATAAGCTCCCTCCATCTGCATAATGGATTTTTTAAACATCATCCAATGGAATGCACAAAGTTTAAACAGTAATAAGCAAATATTCACTAATTTTCTTTATACAAATTATATTCACATAGCAATAATTTCAGAAACATGGTTTAAACCTCAACAACAATTCAAAATAAAATATTAAAATAATGAACGCAATGATTGTGGTAACAATCATACTGGAGCAGCCATTTTGATTCATAATAGTATAATTTATTCTAACATTACTATTTATTTTGATAATTCACTGCAAAATATTTGTATCAGAGTAACCATTAACAAAAAGAAGATAAGTATTCTAAGTTTTTATTGTCCAACAAATAGTAATCCAGCCTTTAGCAAAAGTAAATTTGATGCAATAATTAAGTCATTCAATGGGCCATTAATACTTGCAGGCGATTTTAATGCCCACCACACATCTTAGGGTTGTGGCTCTGACTCTCCTCGTGGGAGAAAGGTTTTGGAGGTCATTGATGAAAACAATTTGGTTCTGCTAAATGATGGTCAAGCGACGACAATTGGATCGTTGTCGTGGCGTCCAAACGCACTAGATTTGACAGTGGTTTCGCCGTCTTTGGCACTACAATGTGAATGGTCCGTTTATGATAGTCCTTAGGGCACTAGTTATCACCTTCCTGTAATAATTAAAGTCTTGTTTAACAATAATAGTAATAATTCAGATAATAATAATTGTAATAGTAAACATCTGCCCACTTACCCAAATTTTAAACGTGTAGATTGGAAAGTGTTTAATGATTGTAGGGATACCTTGTTGGTTGATTTTAAATAGACTGTCGAAGTTCTCAAGATTCCTATCAAGAATTTTGTAACATTTTACGCACAGCAGTTTCGAAATCTATCCCTAGCAATATTATTGAAGCAAGCTCTTGCTCTTCCCTTGTCACTGTCAATAATGTAAGTCAGCAATCATGTCGTCCTAAAAATGGGGCTAACTTAACCACTATAAAAAGGCACGGTGGGTGGAAATCCAGCAAGGTGGCTGAAGGTTACATTGAAAATTCCATACAAAATAAAAGTAAAATTACCAACCAAATAACGAAAACTATTCAGCTTTCAAAAAATGAAACATCTTTCTCAAGAGATCAACGCAACCATCAACTTCTGCTGAAGAAAACTTTATCCCGTCAGATTTTGTCCATGACCAACAAATATCACAATCTCAAACTATTACCATACCCAAAAAACACCTGTCCCTAAAATTTGAAAATTGTTCTCATTTCACTATAAATTTTAACAAATAAAGTGTTTTATTCTTGTAATGCCGGTTTTTTTCTACTTACCTGTCAATCGAGATGTAAAGCAGAGTAGTTAGCTCGGGTGTAAGCATCAATTGCACCCTCGAACTATAGGCGCATATATATCTGGGGCTGCAATTGATGCCTTACAGTCCTTGGCTACTAATATACTATTGTCGAATTTAGCAGCTAAACATAGCCTAACAGATGGAACTGCAACAGCAACAGAACACGATAAAGAAAGATGAAGGTGCATAAAATCTCCTCTAAATGCCCCCCAGACGGCAGGATACGCTCGGTTTAAACTGCAGATAAATTGTTATCAAGTTAATATTATTCAACTAATAAATATCTCGTACCTATGTAATTAACCTTTATAATCTCTTTATTGTTCACCATACAGAAACAAAATACAGGGTCAAGGTAAAGCTTAAACTAATGTCTACATCAAAACGCAAAACTTGTTAATATGTAATCGTTTTAATGCCAGAAGATAATCATTTGTGGTGAGACTTATGACAATAGACAAATAATACAATGCGTTAAATGATATTATTTTTTGTATATACAGGGTGTGGCGTAGAGTGGATAATCCTTTACCTACGTGTAGCGGGTATCATAACTGTTCAGAAAGTTGAAATTTTGCCGAATAAATTATTTACGGTTTTCGAGTTAATGGAGTTTTTCGAAATTTAAAAAATTTTTCACCCTTGTCCATTCTTTTAGATGCCAAGATCACAAATCAAGCTATTTTCTCAATCTGTTTTTTTATAGCATTCTTAACTGCGCTATCACCAATTGCCATTTGTGTGTCAAAGTAACAGATTTTTTTTGAAAAATTTTAAACTATAAAAAATATTATTTGATATTTTTTCCAAAAGTTTGACCTCCTGTGGAGCAAAAAAAATACACTGTCCCCTGAGTGACCAACTAATAAAAAACTTGGCCACTTCTATGAGATTCCGAAATAGTATGCGCTTGGTATTTCCAGCTTTTAATTTACAGAAAATTCATGTAAAGATTGACCAAGGCCTGTTTTCTTAACATGCTTTTTTCCACAAAATTAATTATTTTGATTCTTTGGATAGTCCTTTACCTACTTGTAGGGGATATAATAGCTATTCAGAAATAAGAATAAAATTGCCCAGCAAAAATTTCATGATTTTTGAGTTATTGAATATCGTAGAAATTTTAATATTTTTTACCCTTTTAGATGCCAAGATCACAAATCAAGGTATTTTGTCAATTTGGTTTTTTGTAGAATTCTGAGATATCTGCGCTATCAAATTGTAACTATCATTTGCGTGTCAATGGAAAAGTTTTTTGTAAAAAAAATGTTAAGCATAAAAAAAATCTTTTTTTTTTCAAAAATAGAAAAAATGTAGCACTAATTCAAATGGTGACTTTTAACACACACACAATGTGTTAATTCAAGGTATGGTCACTTTTTATATCATAAGAGGCCAAACTTTTGGAAAAAAATTGCTGATCATTATTTAATGCAAAAAAAAATTACGAGAGTAAAAAATATATTAAGGTTTCTAGTACATCCAAAAACTTGAAAACCGGCTTTTTACTGGGCACAATTTTATTTTTATTTTTTATGTATGTTATGATATCCCCTACCGCTGGTTAAGGACTATCCATAGAAAAAAAATATATTTATTTATTTAGTTGGTCACTCAGGTGACTGTTCATTTTTTTGCTCCACAGGCGGTTAAACTTTTGGAAAAATATCAAATAATATTTTTTATGTAAAAAAAATCTGTACCTTTGACACACGTATGACAGTTAGCATTTGATAGCGCAGATATCCCAGAATTCTACAAAAAACCAGATTGACAAAATACCTTGATATGTGATCTTAGCAAAAGGGTAGTTTTTAAAAGCGTAAAAAATATTAAAATTTCTAAAATATTCAATAACTCAAAAATCATGAAATATTTTCTGGGTAATTTTATTCTTATTTCTATTATAATACTCGTAGCTATTATATCCCCTACAAGTAGGTAAAGGACTATCCAAATAATCAAAATAATTAATTTTGTGGAAAAAAGCATGTTAAGAAAACAGGCCTTGGTCAATCTTTACAGGAATATTCTTTAAATTAAAAGCTGGAAATACCAAGCGCATACCATTTCGGAATCTCATTGAAGTGGCAAAGTTTTTTATTAGTTGGTCACTCAGGGGACACTGTATTTTTTTTGCTCCACAGGAGGTCAAACTTTTGGAAAAAATATCAAATAATATAATTTTTTTGTTTAAAATTTTCTAAAAAAATCTGTTATTTTTGTTGTGAATATAGGGTAAACGCAACTGCATCTATCAGGTCATGCAGATGTCACTGTCAACTGACATATCTGACATTACTGTATTGTCATCCTGTTCTAACGATTAGCTTTCTCTCTCTTGCGCTGCGCTCTGGTCGATGTACTGTGTACTGAATTTGCTCCCTGATCTATTATTGAATGAATATTATTATAATCCCTAAAATCTCTGTGGTTTTCCTGAAATCCTTCAGGTTATGCGCCCAGAATTACCCAAAGAACACTGGAAAAGGAATTTTTCAAATCATCGTACTTACTTTGCAAACTTTGTTTGGTCGGCGGTTTTGAGGTTACCGGTGCGGTGCGTGTTCCAACCTCTCAACACGGCAAATATGGCTTCAGGAACCACATCAATTCCTTCATCGAATTTCCTAGGAATTGATAAGCTGCGAGGGATCGACAATTATACGTCTTGGAAGTTCATGATAAAAATGATTCTAATACATGAAGACTTGTGGGAGTGTGTCACAGATGACACTATTGATGCAAAGAAAAGCCAGAAGGCGCAAGCAAAGATTGCATTGACGGTGAGTCCAGCAGCGATACCGCACATTAGAAATGCGAAGACTGCAAAAGAGGCGTGGGACAACCTCCAAAAAGCCTACGAGGACAAAGGTCTGTGACAACACAAAAAAGTCAAAAGTCACAAAAGTCTACGAAGACTTGGATTGCTCAGATCACTTTTTGGAGCGAAACTAAGTGAGAGCGAGAACATGGAGAGTTACGTAAACAAAATAACCGAGCTATCACAGCAGCTCACCGAGATAGGATCACCACTGGAAGACGACTTTGTTGCTGTCATAATGTTGAGCAGTCTAACAGCGGACTACGATCCTTTTATAATGGCTATCGAAAACACAATTGCTAAGCTATCTAGCGAGTTAGTTAAAAGAAAACTGTTACAAGAAAATCTAAGAAGAGACGACAAGGCGGAGAGTGCTACTGCATTGCTCGCAAAGAAGCAGCCTCGGTGCTTCAAGTGCAAGCGGGTTGGACACTTCATCAAGAACTGCCCGAAGTTCAGCAATAAGAAGACTGGACAGCCGGAGAAAACTGATGGATCCAAGGCTCTTCTCGTAGCTCTTTCGGTTAATATCAACAACAAGTCATGGTATATTGATAGTGGTGCTACGGAGCACATGTGTCGTGACATAAGTATTATGTGTGATTTTACTAAAAATGGACAGCTGGAAGTTAGTACTGCGAATGGTGAGAAACTGTATACAGCGGGACAAGGGTCAGTCAGAGTACAGATGAAAAATAACATTATAAAGACAATTAGTGATGTGTATTATGTACCTAATTTAACTGCAAATTTGTTGTCAGTCAGCGCTATGATTAATAAGGAGGGTTATAAAGTGGTGTTTTGTTCTAAAGGCTGTAAAATTCTTCTTGTGTGCCAGGTGAAGTTCAAAAAGGAAGATTGTGTAGAGTAGAAGTAAACCATAAAAGAGATTAGTAAAACATAAAAATTAAAATAAAATTTACAATTTACAAACAGTTTTTTATAAAAAAAAGTTGTTTCAGGAAACTTACTATGTTCCTAGTAGATCAATTGGCCTAAAAAACACAATGCCGGCAAAAGGCAAATTGATAGATAGATACAACCAAATGAGACTTTTGAGAGGATCGAGTATCTGGAGTGCTGCAAAAAAAAAAGAAAACTGGAAACAGATGAAAATGAAACGACAGAAAATGGTGTGTATGTCCCACAGTTTTCTGTGTCATAAGATCCAATAGTTCGGATACTTGACATGGCTTTGAAAATGAATACCTACTAACAAATTTATTGTTTGCACAGAGACTGACGAAACTATGATGCGGCTGAAATATAATCGGGACCCTTGGCCGCTGGTCGAAGATAAATGGAAGCAATCATGCGAGTACCGCAAAAAACATTATTAGGACACTAAAAAAAACCTTAACAGAGATGATAAGTGACTGGCCATGCCTATAAACAACAAATGGACATCGACTTTGACTGGTAGTGTTTTGTTACTAATTACCTACATAACTATATAATTTATACGCACCAAATAAATTACTTTTCTTTCAGATTGAAATCGACTTCTCCCATATTTACCCTGAAAAAAGATTAATCCTTTTTGAAAAATGCGGTCGCTTTCAGAATAACGCCATTTTTTTGTTAGGGGCCGATGATGCAGTACCGAATCACATAAAAGAACTGTTTAACGAAGAAAATGAGAGTAAGTTTGTTGTTGTTTTTTTTATACGACTAGCTGATGGAACAAGCAGATGGCCCAGCTGATGTTAAGTGGTAACCATAACCTATAACAAAGCATTGCCTCGTAAATCAAGCACGATAGGAACCTGCCCTACGATGCACTGCCCTGCGTCTATAATCATACGTACCTAAACACATTCCTTTGTTATACCTACCTAGTACTTGTTACATACCTAGTATGTACCTAACCCGCTGACCAAGGACCGCAAGCTTGCAATCTATACCGATGGACAATGGACGCCGATTCAGCTGCTCATTTACCTAGATTATAATTTTATTGTAACTAAAGACGATGCGATGTCGTCACTCTATTTTCTGGTACCGCATCGACCAGTCATAGTTTCTGCTAATTTTAACTTAGATTAATTCAGTAATTAAAAGTACTTCCAAAAACTTTTTAGGCGTTTTTTAAAACCATCGGCTGTGGCTATCGTAATTGGCGCAGGCGGTAGGATATCTCGAAGCAGTGCGCGTCGCGTCCAGATTCCACCACATCGGATTCGGGCAAACGGACCCCTGTTCGTTCTTTCAAGGACTTCATCGAGGTATCCAGAATCTACGGGCTCACGACCGAGGGCGCACTCAGCAATCAGTGCAGAGGAAAACCAAATGCGAGTGCTTTGAAACTTTCTTTTAAGTGTTGCCTCCTTTCCCACCATTTTCCATCCAAGAAAAATCGGGGAGGAATCTGTCTCTTCAAGACGGGTTCGTAGGAATAGAAACACGGATTTTAGAAGGAAATTAGGTAGTATAGTTGAAACAAGTGAAGAAAATATGTCTATCGAACCAGACCAAATCTTCAAGGCTCTACGCCTGGTTCCCGAGTTTGATGGGAACCCTAACATACTAACCAGATTCGTTAGAATCTGTGACCAACTCGTAACACAGTATTTAAAACCTGATCCAGGCTATGAGTTATCTAATCTGTGTGTGATCAACGGTATTCTAAATAAAATAACAGGTCCTGCGTCCAGGACTTAACGCCAATGGTATACCGGACAATTGGCTAGGCATACGGAATGCTTTAATTAATAATTTTGCCGACCAGATGGACGAGACTGCCCTCTACAACGACTTATCCTTGGTCACACAGGGAAACGATTCCCCACAAGAATTTTACGACAAATGTCAGACCCTTTTCAGCACAATTATGACATATGTAAAATTACACGCAAATCTTTTGGTTTTTTTTAAAACCATCGGCTGTGGCTATCGTTATTTACTAATATTATTTTTTGTTTGTTTTAGATATCCGTGATTTGTCAATAGGCAATGCTTTGCCATTTAAAATGAAGCCAACTTCCAGAGTGTTGCGGAACTGAGGCCCGTATTAATAGATAGGTCTCAATCGTGATATCAAGAGCGGTATCAGTTGATACGATCTCAATATGCGACCAGCATTTTAATGTCGATGCTAATTAATAAACCTATATCCACAGCATCTCAGATGATACCGAGGTTAGGACCGCACTCTTAAGATTCGTAATTTGACACCCATTGAAATCCTGATCTTAAGACATGCGACGTCACAGCGAACGAACTATTTCATCTTTTGCTCATTGCGTTTAATAATTGCTTTTTTAATTTTTAGTTTAAATCGATTAAAATTTTATGAAATTTAGTTAAATGTTTATTATACATACATTTAACTTTTTAGAACCACAAAAAGCACAATTTATTTAAAAATTATTGAATTTTACAAGTCAACAAAACGACACGACGTGACCACCGATAGACCAATGGCACATGTCACATCACCAGTGTGACCATTTGTGGCAGATTTCTGCCATTTTGGCAGATTTCTGCCATTTTGGCAGATTTGGATCCAAAATTTAAGCTGTGGCATATTATGCTGACGATTTACAAATGTGGCAGATTTTGGCAGATTTCAAAGGTCTTAATGAAAATCATGCTAATTTTATATTACATTACATTATAAATAAGTAATAAAATTTTTAAATAAGGTAAATGTAAAAATATTTAGTAGAAAATTATTTCACAATCTGGCAACTTATGCCTTTGTTTGATACCCAGCCCAGATTACACGGGGATTCCCCGCTTGATCTGTTCTTACATAGGTATTGTCATTTGATTGTGGGCTGTAAGTGATAAGTCATAGGGTTCATATTCTTAAAACTTTTCTTGATTGAGTTTTCAATCATCTTTGTTTTTACTTAATTTCATTCTCTTACGGCGCTTAGCTTGTACGTGAAGTGCAGTTCTAAATTTGAAAAGCAAATACATAATAAAAGGAAATACGAGCGGTCCTATCGACCGGAATGGGAGCAAGATCCTTTGCTCTCGTCCTGGATCAGTCGAGCTAAGGATGACCAGGATGTTGCATTTTGTAAAGCCTGTAACTGCAAATTAGTTACCAGGTTATCTTCTTGAAATGTTAAAAAATATGTCGTTAAAATCCATGTACAAAGAAAATGAAGACGAAAATTTTGAAGCCAATGTTGATTAGGTGTACTGTTTTTTTGTACGTTTAACGTAGTTATGTTGATATTTTTTTTTTATGAAAATACGTTTTTTTTTAATTTTCATGTTGGCATATTTTTGGCATTTTTTAACGTCGAGTGTGGCAGATTTTTGGGTCCGTGTGTGGCAGATTCGCCATTTTTGAGATGGTCACACTGCACTTCACATGGATGGATGGACCACCACTACTACAAAGTGGATGATGGGATGTATGGCGGTATTTTGTTTGTTTGTTTACTATTTAAAAATATTGAAATGGAAGCAAAAAAACGTGTTTAGCACGGCAGAAAAACAATTTTTATATTTATTTATTTATTTATTTATTACATAAATGATAGTAAGCTTACAGTACGCAGACCAAAGCACTTACTATCTTAGCTTGAAACTTAAAAATAACCTTAAATTGTTACTGATAACATTTATTTTATCATTAAATACATCGACATGTTGGACCTCGTGTACAAATGCGTTTAAAAGAGTTAGTGCTCTTAGAGTTGGCGCGTTATTTGCGTGGTGAGTTCGTGGTGTGTGGCAAGAGAATACTTGGTGCAGTCGGCGGCCACAACGCACATAGTTGTTAGGGACATATATTTGCATCATGCTTATATATATACTTACTTGGTACTTGGTGAGCGGACTGGTTTCCGCAAGTAGGCCGCAAATGGGCCCTTTTTGCGTGTCGGGTGGTGGATGCTAGCTCAGCCACCCGATGTCCTCCAGGAAGGCCAGCAGCAGCATATATATATACTTAAACAGTATAGTAATCTAATAGAGAACAAGGATACTGATGGAGTATCATTGAGGAACAAAAACGAAGCTTGGATTCGTATTACTAACGAATATAATGTTAATCCTCTCGCTACGAAAGAGGTAAGTGACTATTAAATACATAGAATTACATACTTACTATATTCATTCATTACATACTCATGTTTTTATGCCTTATTTTGTCAGACGAGCCGACTATGTTATGATAATAACCTAGAATCACGCCCTTAAAGGTAACTCGAAAGGGTAGAGTACTTTCAGTGATGATTCGAATGAGTGTATGCATATCGTTTTTTTATTTTAGGCAACAACTAAACAGCTACGGCGCTTGTGGATCAACACCAAGCAGCGTCAAAGAGAGGCTTTGACCAAAGAACGCCAACATAGGCTAGCTACTGGAGGAGGGCCATCTATCTATGATGCTGTCGTCGACTCTGATGTCTCCATAGTGGCCCCAGCTCTTATTGTGGGAATTGATAATGTCATTGATTCCGATGTAGTTGAAGGTATTTATGTTTTTCATGTGAATAATTATTATATTTATTGTCTTGTTAAACTTTGACTATAATTCATTGAACATTACTTTTTCAGATTATGTGAAGTCAATATTACCAGCCTCTATAGATACAGACGATATAATTATATTACCACAGGCATCTCAGACTTCTATCATCTCCCAGGAACAAACCACTGCAGTTGATACCTTTGTACAGCCTGAGTCACCAAGGCCATCCACATCACAAATGCCACAACCCTCCATCACAACCATCCCACCCGTAAACAAGTCACCTCCACGTACTAACTCCCGAACAGTTCAAATAAAAAACAATGTAATAGAACAGGAATACAAGGATCGATCTGTGCGGGCCTCTGAGAAACATAATTTAGAGATGCAGATTTTAAGAGAACAGCTAAGGGAAGCTAAAACTGACTTAGCTGAAATTATATTGAAAGAGAAACTAAATTCAACAGGTAGGCAGGAAAAAAGCTATGACTTGTTATCAGTTTTTATTATTTTTTTATTTAATTTTTTTTGTTTTGTTTTATGTCATAACTCAAGCAATTAATATTATAATTATGGCAATAATAAATTTTGTAATAAGTAAGTAATAAAATGTTTTATACTGTCTCAATAATACTCAAAGTTATAACAAACAGTCAAATGTAAAAAGTTACATACTTAGATAAATTAACAAAATATAATTATATATATTTAACACTATAAGCAGATATTAAATTATTTTGATAACAAGTAAAACAAAAAACTAATAACATAACATAACCCTGGACATTTGGAAAATTCTGGAATCATGAGTACTGCCAGCCCATCTAGCTACTATATCCAAAAAATCTGTTTGTGGGCCAACAACAGCCTGAAAAAAAAAGTTACAATAGGATATCATCACTACATAGATATTATAGTTGTAGCTGCAAAAACTTAGGTATATGTATGTCAATGTAAAAATATATTTGAGCATGTTTGGTACACTTACTTGAACATTAATGGAGAAATAAGATTTTCTGTTGCGATAAACTTCATGGTGCTGACAACCTGGGGTATTGACAATTTTAATGTGACTGCAATCAATGGCTCCATCTATACCTGGTAACCCAGGCCAACGTCCATGACTTCCCAAGTCATATAATCATTGCCTATTTATGGTAGCTTGACCTCCAGTTGGTATTTTAATATAGGTATTGTGTAGTAATGCTAGCAGTCGTGATACGTTTGTAATGACGTTTGATATTGTAGGCTGAGATAAATTAATGAGATCCCCGCAGACAAGCTGAAAGAGTATGTCACTACAATAAATCGTTTTACACGCACAATTTCATGTTTACAATTCAAGTGATGAAAAATATTGGGCCCATAAGGATATGTTTAAAAGCAAACTTCCAGTTCACCTCAAGAAGAAACTTATGGACAACACGATCCTTCCTACATTATTATATGGATGTCAAAGCTGGCCGTTGACGAAAAATACCGTAAGAAAAATAGCAACGTTCCAGAGAGCAACAGAAAGGTCTATGCTCGGCCTACAGCTCAAAGATAGTCAGGGGTGACTACATCAGACAGATCACAAAAGTAACCGACGCAGTAAGCATGCTCTGTCAACTGAAATGGAAGTGGGCAGGCCACGTTTCTAGAGCACTCGATGGCAGATGGAGCGAACGCATCCTCCATTGGTACCCTCGAGAAGTGGCTCGCTCACGAGGTCGGCCTAGGAAAAGGTGGTGTGATGATGTGGTGGAGGTGGCGGGACCTGCATGGACCCGAGTGGCACGAGACCGCTACAAGTGAAAGTGCATGGAGGAGGCCTACACCCGACTTTGGGTGCCCAACAGTACCTACCTATAGTGTTAGTTTTTAAATTAATAGTATGTAAGTAGTAATAAGTTTATGTAAAAATATAGTCATTAAGTTACCTGGTACTGTTGAATAAACGGCTTTATTATTATTATTAATTCAAGTGATGAAAATAGTTTACCTGAAAGGATGCTGTAGCGTAATACCTCAAAGTTAGCAAGACAGCAATTTCTGGCGAAACTGGCAGCCCTCTGTTATCACTTTTCACCAAATCGCACCTTCGGTAGAACAAGGGCCAAACTAACAAATTTTCGAAAAATGACTTAAGTATGCCAAAGTGCTTTTAAAACGTATTTTTACCCGGAGGAACAAAGACACTCGTTCAATTCCATCTAATTTCGCCAGAGGGCGACAGTGCCTTTGTCACATTGAAGCGTTTTTTCAAACGTATTGGCGCGACAAAATCCTATTGGTCAGTTGCGGCGCTGCCGGCGCGCAGAGTGGTTGTCAGCTGGAGCGTACAAGTCGTTAAGGTAAATATGCCCTTTTAATTTCAGAGTTTTGGAGGAACAAAGTCTCACTTTCTTTACTTATGCCCATTTCTTAGAAGATAATTTGGAGGTACAAAGTCGTTCGATCAGTTGTGCTTTTGTATGTCCAAAATGTAAACAATCTCGCAGTCATATAATCAAACCGGTAACAAAAAAGATATAAAAGATTTAAAGCTGAATGTGCTGTACACCGAAAAGTTACCAATCCCCGATCGGAAGAGAGATGACATTCGGCAGTTAATTGCCTCGAACATTGTTCCAAGATTTTATGAACAGTATTATAAATATTATAATGGATTATTTTAATTGTGATTCGATGGCAAACGTTAATTGTTCAACTATTTTAATAAATAAGAAACGATTCCATATTTGAATGAGTAGGTACAGTAAGGGACAGTATACCTTAGATTTTTGAAACTTTTATTTTTAATTTTAATCAAGATGAGAACGATCTCACTTTTCGTATAAAAAGGTACATTATTTAACAGCCGCACTCAGAGATGTTTATGATTGCTTAAACGATTACTAAGTAACGATAAAAAAAACTTAGTGGTAGTTTTAGTAAACATTAACGTCGTTGAGTACTGTAACTATTACATGTAACAATATTGACACCTATAAACTTGACATACATTCTGCACTATCATCTGTTATAAAATGGTTAGACAATAACAATTTAAAAATTAATCTTAATAAAACTAATATTATTCACTTTAGACAACGCAATATTGCTGCTTCTTCTAATTTTGACATTCATTACAATAATATTAAAATCAATAACGTAAATACCACAAAATTTCTAGGAATTAATATTGACCAAAAATTGAACTGGAAGCCACACATCGAAAATCTCTGTAAAAAAATAAACAGTCTAGCATATATTTTATATAAACTATGCCCAGTAGTTAACGAGGAAGCTCTACTAACATCTTACCACGGCCTGGTTGCTTCCAATATTAGATACGGTGTAATCTTTTGGGGCAACTCAACAGACGTTGACAGAGTTTTCAAACACCAAAAAAGATGTATTAGAGCAATGTTTAATCTTAAGGTAACAGATTCGTGCAAATCATACTTCGTTAAATACAATATCTTAACGGTTCCTTCGCTGTATATTTTTGAAACGGCCATGTATGTTAGGCACAATCCTGATCTGTTTTGTCGGTTGTCTGATGTCGTTCAGCGTAACAGACGAGACCAAAATAAAATTTGCGTCCGTAACTGTAAGACCACACTAATGCGCAAAAGTATCTTTTTTATGGCTCCACTCATCTTCAACAAACTTCCGATAGCTTTTAGAGAACTTCCAACGCCAATATTTCAGAGGAAGCTTAGAACTATTCTGGCTGGTAAATGTTATTATACGATTAATGAATTTATGTCAGATAAACTACTGACCAACACAATTATTTCTTAATTTATGTTAACTATCTTTTATTTACATTTGACATTTTATCTACAATTTTATTTAAATTTATCATTCTCTGACATTATATTTAATTTTAGTAGGTACCATTACTGTATTATTGAATTATTATTTTTTCTAGGTACATTAATTTGAAATTAATCATAATTTATAATATCATTCTTTCATTTTGTCATTTTTATTCCCATTTTATTATTAGTTTTTAATTTTATATAATTTGTTATTTTTATTTTGACTTATTGTTTAAAAATTATAATTTTGCATGCCCGTGTATGGTCGAATTACACTGGTCAATATAAACATTTAACATCTCATGTACATGTAATTCAGCAAATAAATATACTTTGACTTTGACTTTTGAGTGCGGCTGTAATTACTGTGCCTACCTTGTTTTGATTTTAGAAATTTTTGTTTTGTTAGAATTTTCCACTCAGATACGTTTGATTGCCATTAAATCTGAGTGAAAATATACTACAGTCTTGTTTTTGTCTCTATATTTTATATAACTTTAAAAGTATTGATTCTCTAAATATTTTAGATTGCAAAGACTGTATTAAGTTAAGAACTTTAGAATTTAATGTTGTTAACTACTAAGTGTAATTCACTATGTTGGTTCCTATTAAAACTTTAATAGTAAATAATTTAAAAGTTAAATAATTGCTATTTTTATTGAAAAACATCCCATAAAAATTAAGAGAAATACGGACATTATTACTATTTTTTAAGAATGTTGGTGGAACAAAGGCCTAAGTGTGGGTAAATTTTTATATTTATATGAAAATAATTAAAACTATAAATATTTAAGCATTGTAGAGAGCACGCCATTATTCACAAAACTATAAGGTATATTTCACACTAAGGAAATTACCTAAAGGTCAATATAAGAAGAAGATAAATTGACTCTAATCACAAAAAAATCTTAAAATGTCTCTCCTGTAAAATCACAAACTTGGCAATTAGGCACTTGTTCTACCGAAGGTGCGAAATTATTTCTTATCAACGATAAGATATAAAGCACTGATTGTTGGTTAAATCGGAATCGTTTTTTAAAGTTTTGCGGAGGTAATTCGAAGGGATTTGTCGCGTCCCTTATATAAACTTTAGGTAAACGAATTTGAAAAGGCCATATAATATCGTCATAGTAGTCGACTTCATCATAATAATTTATTTCGGGAATAATATTTTCGACGTCCATAGTTCCCGCCAATTCACGATCTTAAGTCTAGGGTCGACTGAACTCAACTACCATGATCTCAAGAAGCATCATAATACTCGATCTTGAAACTCGAGTACTGTTTATTAAACAATACGATCTCAGGTGATGACGGAGTCTTAAACCGCATCTTAAGTTTTGTTTATTAATATGTCGGAATATCAAACCAGCACTTAAGGGTCCGGTGACAGCGGCTCGCAATTTCGAGGTGCGATTGGCTATTATTTCATTTTATTTCATTTCGGGGAGGTTGTTTGAAAGAATAACTCTAAAGAAACACGCATAAATACTGTTCGAACACAAATAATACAATAATATAAGGGAAATGTGCTTGAGTCAGAAATCATTTTGGTATTAGGTAAATGTAAGACCAAACATACTAATACCAAAATGATTTCTGATTCGGGCATGTTTCCCTTATATTATTGTATTATTTGTGTTCGAACAGTATTTATGCGTGTTTCTTTAGAGTTATTTTTTCAAACAACCTCCCCGAAATGAAATAAAATGAAATAATAGCCAATCGCACCTTGAAATTGCGAGCCGCTGTCACCGGAGCCTTAAGATCTTACTCTTATGCTGATATCGGTTTATTAATACGGGCCTGAATGAAACATTGATCATGATGTGCCTTAGTAATATAAATGTTTAAATAAATTCATAAATAGTTATGCTAGTTGTAATATAAATAATTAAGTAAGTTTTAAGAATGAGATTGTCAAAAATTAATAAACATGAATGTTTTGTAAAGTTTTGCATTAATAATTAATTATTCTTACTAAAATAAACATTTTCTTACGCACCAACTTGTTTTTTTAAACAAAACTTATTAAGACTAGGCTATATTATAACCAACAAACATACTAACTGTCATCTTATTCTGATAAGCTTGCTTGTCTTACTAGTGTAGTACTCACAAGATGCGATTGGGGTATTCTGCGATCTGTCCAAAGCTTTTGACTGTGTAAGTCATGCCACCTTATTATCTAAACTTAAACACTACGGCATCCAAAATCGGGCAACTGATCTTATCCAGTCCTACTTAACCAATAGAGTCCAAAAAGTTGATGTTGGCGGTGAGAGGTCTTCCGGATCGGTCATTGATATAGGGGTGCCACAGGGTTCTATATTGGGTCCCTTCTTATTTTTAGTTTATGTAAATGACCTTCCACCTTTTGTGAAAAATTTGTGTGAAATTGTTCTATTCGCTGACGCTGACTATTCTTTAATTTTTAAAATCGACAGATTGAAGGCTAACTTTGATGACGTTAATGCATCTCTGTCGCTAGTACTTAACTGGTTTACTGTTAATAATCTTTTGCTCAATGCTGGGAAAACTAAATGTCTAAAATTTACTTTGCCAAATGTGGTTCAGCGACCAACCAGTATCAAATTAAGCAGTACATTACTACAAATCCTAGCGTACTAGGGTGTAATCTGTGACCACTCGCCGACGCGTTCCTCGCCCGTGACTATACCATCCATACCACCGCTCTGCACCGAACAGCGCACACGCGCCTACAAATAAAATTAAATACAAATAATAATTAAGGAATCCCGCTGGGGTGAGTTTTCATAATATACCACTGCCTAGCCCTCCTATCTGTGTTTAGCTTTAATCTTAAATATCTCTGTAAAGCTGTCTGCTTCGCCAAGCTAGCTGCCGTTATTAATTCCATGTTATGACCTTCACTGGACCTTGCGACTTGCGTGCATCATACCCACACGGCAGAAAGTTCTCAACGGCTTGGCGGACAGACACCTAGTTCTGGGATAGCTTCTAAGGATTGCAATTGATTCCAGGATTCCACTGCCCGATTGAGACCTTCGCACGAAGCACGGTCCTAACCCGGCTTCCCTACCGGCACGGTAGACTGCTACATCTACCGGCTGGCTGTATCTACCGACCTACCACTCTCACTCAGCCTACCAACCGCTGGACGAGGACGTGGGTTTCCGGCAGAAGCTAATTAGAAGACAGAGAGAGCCGCCTGCCTACCGATCTACTTACTGACGTGATCGCTCAGGCCAGTGACGTTACATATCTCAGTGCAGTAGGAATGTGCGGTTGTGCAATAGTATTTTGGCAGTAAAGGGTAACATCAGCTATAACCTATCTCTTTGATTTCAACCCTGGCAGGACCACTAACCTACCTACCTATCTGTGCGCAGTGGGGGTGTCACAACCCCTAACGCCGCAGTGTATTAATTTGTTTGACAACGTGGGTCTACGTTTCCACTGGAGTACACGAATACGGTAAAAAGGATTTGGCTTAGGACAGGATTGCGAGGGAATGTGAAATGGCGAACGGTGAGTAAATACTTGTTAGGCCGTTTTCTGACTTGTCGGTGCGGGAGCGGTACGGATTCGTTTCGCTCGGTATACACGGTACCGAAAGCTTGCCGAGCGCCTATGTTTTAATGCGCGTCTTCTGATTGGCGCGGTGTGTGCGGGAGCGGGGAGGGATCGTTTCGTTTTACCGCGTCTCGGGATGCGTGTCCAGGCGCCGCTCGACATTTACCGCGCGAGGTCGTGCAAACAAGATGGCGGAGCGAGATATTCACGTCGTTTTAGTACTAGAAATTGAAAAGTATCCTGCATTGTATAATTATAAATTGGCGGAATATTCGAGAAAGGACGTTACAGAGAGGATTTGGAGTGAGATATCTAATAAAACACATTTATCAGGTATGTAGTCGTTTTTATATCCAAGTTATACACAATGATTGTTTTGCCATGGAAGTGCTCCTTGCGGTGTAATAAAATAATTTGTCATATATTTTCGGACGGTTGCGCCGGATGATGTAGGGTTGATTGTGATTAAATCTTGTTCAAAGTGAAACGAACGGGTTTGTCTAGTCCCCTCAATATCAACAGCAGAATATGAATTTCCTTCTCTCAGTCGTATAAAATTTTGTAGGACAACATGCTGATTTTATTATATTACTCATTGTCGCATAGTTAGAACTACGAATAGGTGTTAAGAATACTTGGAATTTTTGTGTCATCATACCGAATGCACACTCAATAGTTTTACGTGCTCTAGCATGTCGATAGTTGTAAATTCGTTTTTCGTTGGTGATTCTCGCCATCAGGTAGGGTCGTAAAACCCTACGTGTCAAAGGAAAAGCGTTATCGCGAAATATGGCACTTCTTGAAGCGTATTGTCGTGGGGTAATGGGGCCGCAGTAGGTATATTAATACCATCTCGCTCCAACCAATAGCTTAAAGCAGAAGCTTTAAATACCCCGCCATCGCTATTCCTTCCCGCATACCCTGTCTCAATCATTGTAAATAAGCCATCAGCATCACAAACGGCAAATAATATAATTGAATGATAGCCCTTATAATTATAATTCGTAGATCCAGAGTTTGGCAGTTTTTGAATCCATACATGTTTACCATCCATCTCCCCCAGACAATTTGGCACATTCCAAATTTCATAGAAACGGTTTGATATTTCTTTCCATTTTTCTGTTGAAGGTATAGCCATGTAATCATTTTGCAGAATTATCCAAATCGCTTCAGTCGTTTCAGCTATAATGTTCGATATAGTACTGATACCTCTAGCAAAATTAAGTGCTAGAGAGCTGAAAGTACTTCCCGTGCCAAGATATCTGAAACAAAAAAAACATAATTAACTTAAAAAAAATATATAACAAAACTTAGGGACTAACTTAATTATTATTTTTTTAGATCTACTTTCCTAAGAAGTTTGAAAACACCGCCAAGTGGTTCCAAGACAAAAAAACCATACTATCTATCATTCATTTTACCATACGTAAAAGCAAATAACGAATCTCGAAACTGTGGTAACATTCCACCAGTTGAGCAAACTGATCCAGAAGTTGAAGAACAACAAGCAATAGGTATCCAAGATGAGCGAGCAACAGCTACCTTAAGCGACAATTCACCATATAACATACAATCTGAAGATGCTACAATAGAAGAACCAGCAGCATCGTTAGAAAATTCTCAGGCTGTACGTAGACGACGTACGTAGTGGCATCTCCCAAAGTTCTGTAACCGATAATAGACAATGCCTCAACTTCAAGAATTACCGTCAAAGATCTTCTACCGGTTCCAAAGAAACTCACAAATAACAAAAAAATGCAGGGAGCCTCTCGAAAACAACATGCATCAGTCCTCACAAACACTCCTTACAAGGAAGCTTTGATACAAAAAGAAGAGAGAAGAGCGACAAGGAAAAAGAAGAAAGAACCTGGTGCCAAAACAAGAGCAGGAATAAAGACAGCGAAAAAAAGACCAGCTAAATCTAATGTTAAAAAGGTGAAAAAGAGAGTTCTCCAGGATAAGGATATAGATCAGAGTTCATCAGACTCTGAAATCGTCATGGCTGACGTACGTGATGACGATGATGACACTGATGTCGAAGATCTGGAGAATAAATGCATGTTATGTGACGATTATGGTCGGAATAACGAGCTTTGGTACAGGTGCGTACTGTGTGGGCTCTGGGCACATGCTGAGTGCTCGGGTTATGAGTCCGCCATAGGCTACGTGTGCGATTTATGCCGCTGAAAAGCTTGACCGGTATTTGCCAACCTACTGACCGGTATTATCCCCTCTGTCGGACAAAGGCGGTCAAAGCCACTTAATTTTTTAAGAGTTGATTTTACCAATTTTTTTAATATTACTGATCTCAATGGTTGTGATTATGTTAGAAGAATACTAAAAGTTATGTTTCATAAGAGTTTTTTAAATAAACGTAAATTTTTCAAAGACTTGTAGTTATTTTTGCTTAAGTGACTGGCAATACCCTTTCTTACCCTATTACTTCTCGCCACGCAGCTTCTTTTAACTCATTGTCTTTGTAATCACGTGAATCCACTTTCCATAACCATGGATACTTACGCACGCTTTCTATTAAATGTTCCATGATTTTACGACACGTCCGCTCTTCGAAGGCTCTGAATAGAATAGAATAGAATAAGTTTATTTGCAACACATAGAAAAATATACATCATACAGTTTTTAAAATTAAAAGGCACCATAGGCATATGTATTATTTTTACAATATTGGAATATAGGTACCTAAGGTAGTGCATTTTGTGCTGCAAAATGGAAC
Source organism: Plemyria rubiginata (assembly GCA_963576535.1). Lineage (NCBI taxonomy): Eukaryota > Metazoa > Arthropoda > Insecta > Lepidoptera > Geometridae > Plemyria > Plemyria rubiginata. The sequence goes on from OY754926.1 coordinate 8,670,163, forward strand.
CTAACTCAGCATAATGCGGGTTGGCAACAACCCACGCTGATCTTCCGTTAGGACCGAATTCGCCTGTATCTGGCGGACATGACACTTAATACTAAGTAAGGTATGAAATAGATGTAAATGTACAAAATAACAAGATAACAAAAAAAAAAAAAATATGTACCAGCTTTCACAAATAAGTAAGTATAAGTATAGTTAATCAATAAAATGAAGTTTTTTAAAAAAAAAACAAAGGTAACTTGATTACTTTAAAAACAAAAAAGAATTTAGTGAGAAAAAAAACCTAAATAATAAGCAAAAAAAAATTAAAATAGAATAAAAGTCTATAATTACATAAAAATAAAAATCAAATATATTAATACTAACAATATTCTTATATAGCACTTGTGTCGTGTAATAGGATTTCCTGCTTTTTTTGCCAATCAACGAGGTATAATTTAAGCTTTTTTTAAACCCGTAGCTACTCTGCAGGTTCCTGATCGGTGGAGGAATATTATTCCAACACTTCGACGCAGCATAGCGGAAACTGCCTCTGAAGGCAGTTGTTCTGTGCCGCTGTGTTGAGAGCTGCATCGAGCATTGGCGACGTTCGCAGGACCTGTCAGACAACCTCTTGATCTTCTCATACAGATAACTAGGCGCATTGTGCTTCATCACCCCAAACAGTAGGCACGCCAAGTGAAGCTTGTGACGATGTTTAATTTTTAAAATAAAATGAGCATTTAAGAATGGGCTCACGTGACCTCTATATGGGATGTCAAAGCAGAAACGCGCACAGGCATTCTGGACTCGTTGAAGAAGTTTATGAGTCTTGGCTAGAAGTCGTGGACCGAAAAATCTCTGGATGGGAAAAGGCAACTGTCAACAGACTGATTGACTGAGTGACTGAAACAGACTGTACTGTGTGTGTCTCTGTCTATCACAGAAACTTTTTGAACATCCTTTTCGAAGAGAGATATACGGAAATGTATTGAAATGTATTAAGATGTATCGAAATATAAATGTATATTTTCGTATCGCTCTGTATTTTAAGATTCGAAGATGTAAAAATATACATTATAGCTGTCGTGTGTGGTCTCCTGACGATTTCTATGGAAAGATGTAATGAGATGTATCGTGCTATAATGTACATCTTTACATTATAGCTGCTGTGTGTGAAGCCCTTAAGAAAGAAAGGCAGGATCTGTCGGCCAACTAGTGCATAAATCAGCCGTACGCGCGACAGAGCGCACGTGTCGCTCAAACAATGAGCGCGCTTTCCGCAATACAATGCCTACACCGCGATTGATCGCACAACTACTTGACCTCTCAGTGCGCTGATTAGTCCATGTTTCCAGTAAAGTTGCAGCACGCACACAAGTATAGTGATGCAATAAGTATTTTCTCTCACACGTTAAAATTATCATGTTTTGTGGAGGGGCGTGCATTTTTAGAATGGTTTATCTCTACCTACATGTACTTTTGAAACAGTATGGTGAAAGGATTTTATAGTGTCTATATTTTAATAAAAAACTATCTACTTATTTAATAATAATTTATTTCTATGCAGGTGTGTGACAGCGATCTTCAAATAATAAATATACTCGCAAGGTACCAGAGTAGCACCCACGATTCGTTTATTTGGAGAGCGAGTGCGGTCAAAGCAAAAATTATGGACATTTCAGAATCAGCTCCGTGTTGGCTTTTGAGTAACTGCAACATAATGCAAATAAATAGTTAAGTTAGCATAATTAAATAAACACAACTCAAATTAGTTTTGATTTTCAGGTGATTCCGGCTATCCACTTGAGCCTTGGCTGCTGACACTTAGGCCGGTTTTAGTGCTCGACCGACCGTCGCGCGTCGGTGCGTACATCGGTCACGCTTCTCATTTGTATGAAAATTCACAAGTCGTCACAGTGCTCGACCGACCGTACGCACGCGTATATTGCTACGCACTGCGTACGAGGACCGTCGGTCGAGCGCGTCCGCATGCGTGCCGTCGGTCGACCGACGCGCTATGGAAACATATGAACGCGTTCAGTGCTGCACCGACCGGTGGACCGACCGCACGGATGTGCGTATCATCGTCGACGAAAAATTATTTCGTAGGTACTCAAAATGAACAAATTTATCGACACCGAACGATTAATCACCGAAGTTCGGCTTCGTGAACCACTCTGGAACATAAGCCACGTTTTGTATAAAGACCGTGATGCAAAGTTAAAGGCTTGGCAAGAAGTGTGTGAAGCATTGTTTCCTAATTTCGATGAAATGACTCCTACTGAACAAAAAGATATAGGTAAGTAAAGAACAAACTATCTTCATGTTTATTTATTTATTTCGAGACATACAAATAATTTAAAAAATACTATTATTTTGCCAAGACACAGCACCCTCTGAAGATATAAAATAATTAGCAAACTTTTCTCTAAACATGTCCCCTGATCTGATATTATGTCTTTGACTGTCACTGCCGTGGGTAAGCGGTTCAAATCCTGCAATTGTTAATGTATCCTCTATTTTGTAACCATCTCGTTCTCTGATGTAATTATGTAAAATACAACAAGCTTTGATGATTGTAATTGTGTTTTCCAAGGAAGTGTTCATAGGTACAGACCTATGAAACTACAAAACCACAGACCTATTAAACTACAGACTTAGTCGTGCAAGGAGATATATCGAGTCTACATTCGGCATAATGAGTAACAAATTCAGAATATTCCACAGGGAATATTCTGAATTTGTTACTCATTATGCCGAATGTAGACTCGATATATCTCCTTGCACGACTAAGTCTGTAGTTTAATATTTTCTTTTTGTAAGTCATGTTACTACATGCATAAGGTCGTAACACTTGTTTTGAAATACCGAATGCCGCATCCCCGACAATAACGTATGGCAGTGGTTCGGTCGTATGGGGCAATGGTTTGGGGGGAGGAAAACACATTTCTTCGTTTTGTAGTTTTTGAAACAAATTACTGTTTTTGAATATGGTAGAATCAGAGTCGGTTCCACATGAACCGACGTTAATGTATATAAAACGATAGTTACAATCACATATAGCAAGTAAAACAACTGAAAAAAATTTCTTGTAATTGGAATAAATACTTCCACTGTGTTCAGGATTGATTATTCTCACATGTTTGCCATCTATACATCCAACACAATTTGGAAAGTTTGCTATTTCGTTAAATTCATTGATGATATGAAGCCACCCCTCAGGCGATGTTGGCAATGTAAGACATTCTTCATGAAGAATCTCCCAAATTGTTTTGCACACCTCCTTAACGATAAAACTGATTGTTGACACCCCAAGACGATAACTGTAATGCAAGTCTGTGAATGTATGACCAGTAGCTAAGTACCTGAAAGAAAGAAATAAGCTTAGTTACTTTTATGTTACAGATAAAACTATACAACAGAGATGGAGAACAGCTCGGGATGCGTTGTTTTACACAACTGAAAAAAATTTCTTGTAATTGGAATAAATACTTCCACTGTGTTCAGGATTGATTATTCTCACATGTTTGCCATCTATACATCCAACACAATTTGGAAAGTTTGCTATTTCGTTAAATTCATTGATGATATGAAGCCACCCCTCAGGCGATGTTGGCAATGTAAGACATTCTTCATGAAGAATCTCCCAAATTGTTTTGCACACCTCCTTAACGATAAAACTGATTGTTGACACCCCAAGACGATAACTGTAATGCAAGTCTGTGAATGTATGACCAGTAGCTAAGTACCTGAAAGAAAGAAATAAGCTTAGTTACTTTTATGTTACAGATAAAACTATACAACAGAGATGGAGAACAGCTCGGGATGCGTTGTTTTACACAACTGAAAAAAATTTCTTGTAATTGGAATAAATACTTCCACTGTGTTCAGGATTGATTATTCTCACATGTTTGCCATCTATACATCCAACACAATTTGGAAAGTTTGCTATTTCGTTAAATTCATTGATGATATGAAGCCACCCCTCAGGCGATGTTGGCAATGTAAGACATTCTTCATGAAGAATCTCCCAAATTGTTTTGCACACCTCCTTAACGATAAAACTGATTGTTGACACCCCAAGACGATAACTGTAATGCAAGTCTGTGAATGTATGACCAGTAGCTAAGTACCTGAAAGAAAGAAATAAGCTTAGTTACTTTTATGTTACAGATAAAACTATACAACAGAGATGGAGAACAGCTCGGGATGCGTATACAAGGTCTAAAGCTGCAATTTTTAATACGAAGTCCGGATCTGGCGACGGAGAGATAAAAAAAAAGTATATATATTACGATCACATGAGATTTCTCGACAAGAAACACACAGTCCAAGTAGAGGACTAATGGCAGATGATTCCCAGACAAATATTTCGGTGCCCGACTTTGAGCCTGAGCCCGAGCCCCAGCCCGAGCCACAACCTTCGACAAGCACTATTTTCGACACTAGAGTTTTCGAACAAAAAAATACTGAGCCTGCATCCCAGGCAAGTCAAAATAAAAAAAATAGACGAATTACAAAATCTAAAAGGTCTATAAATAAAGAAGAATTTGAGTTTGACAAACAGATGCTGCAAATGTTTAAAGAGAATAGTACAATACTACAAAATGATGACATGGCATTTTTCACATCGCTGTTACCAATTACTAACTCATTTTCTATTAGTCAAAAGTTGACTTTTCGTTCTGAAGTACTAAAAATAGCTACGAAGATTCATGATGGTGACAATGCTCTTAGTCGTCCCCAGTCCCAGTCTTCCAGTACGACATACTTCGTCACGTCACCAGAGTCCTATTCATCTCATTCACAAACATCAAACAATATTACTGCACAAGAATCGGAACAGCTTCTCACAAATATTTATCCTAACATGCTGCCTGTTATGGTTTCCAATTCCAACGTAGAGCAAACAGATTTTTCTGACCTTGTTGTATTTAAACAAAACTGAATTTTTATTTTTAAATAATAATAGTTAAACAAGAAACTGTGATTTTATTGTAATTAAGGTATTTTAAAATCATGATTATTTTAAACATTATTTTGTCATTGAGTCCCATATATCTCTATCATACTAGTGGGATGGGATTAATAGGGTTAGTAATTAGTGGAATGGGATTAATAATATATTTAAATTGATATCTACATTTATGTAATCTGTAATATAGACATAGTTACATACCTTAAAGTGACTGCAAGTCTTTCCACCGGTGATACAGGAGTTCGAAATAAGTTTACATGTTTTAAGTAGTCTTGTAACTTCGCTGATAATTCATCAAAACTTTTGATCGACATTCTGAAGTAATTAAAAAACTTTTTTTCATCTTCGCGCAATAATGAATATATAGTAGTGAATTCCCCTTGTAATTGTCTTTGGGCGACGATAGGGTGTACATGATATCTACGTCTTCTTCTATTCTTAAAACGTCTACGAAGATAATAAGCAGCAATTAAACAATTCGTAAACGGTTCCATTGCGTGCGACTGTACCAGTCCGGTCAGTTTGTTGGTCAGGAGAGCACTGAATGATAGAAACTGACGGTCGGTTCAAGCGTATCGTCAGGACGGACCGTACGCACCGACGGTCGGTCGAGCTCTGAAACCAGCCTTAGTCGCCATGAGTCACTGCTCTGGGACACATCGCGCGTTTGCGGTCGAGCAATATTTAAAGTGCGGTGAATCACTGGTCCGTGCGCGTCGCGCTTTTTGTACTCACTTTGATATTCGACGATTAAGTGATGGGCCGAGCACGCAACTTATCTGTTCGTGGGTGCAAAGATTCAGGCAAGGAGGGACAACAGTCAATAGATCTATTCCTGGACCATCAACATCAGCAACAACGCCAGAACATGTGTCTCAAGTTCGAAATGAAGTTATTCGAAATCCACGGAAATCGATAAGAAAGATTGCAGCTTCCACAGGAATCAAAAAGTCATCAGTGCATGTTATTTTGAAACATAAATTAAAGTTCCACCCGTACAAACAGCAAATTGTTCAAAGTCTCAACGAAAGTGACTATCCTTTGCGAGAATCCTTTGCACGAACAATGTTGAAACGTTTTCGGACACCACTGACACTTGGTAACATTTTGTTCAGTGATGAGGCACATTTTCATATCGATGGGTATGTTAACAAACAAAACATGCGATACTGGAGCCCTACAAACCCCAAAGAACGCCATCAAAAACGTCTGCATTCACCGAAAACAACAGTTTGGTGTGGCATTTCAGCCAGCGGTGTAATTGGCTCTTATTTTTTTAACCAAAGGGAGACAGTCACTGCTACGGTGTATTGCCGTATGGTAGACGAGTTTCTGTTACCACAATTGCATCTGTATTCAAGTTACAACAACCGAACGCAATTTCAACAGGATGGTGCTACTCCGCATACTGCTAGGGTGTCGATGGAAAAGTTAAGGGCAATTTTTCCGAATAAACTTATCAGCAAGTATGGAGACATCCCATGGCCGCCTAGATCGCCAGACCTTACTCCTTGCGATTTCTTTTTGTGGGGATACCTTAAATCAAAGGTCTATAGCAACAATCCCCGGACTATTGAAGCCCTGCAAGAAAATATCCGGCGTGAAATTAAAGGCATTACTCCAGCGCTCTGCCGGCGCGTTTTCGAAAATATCAAGGTCCGGTTACAAGAGTGTGTTGCCGACATTTGTACGACATAATTTTCAAAATATAAAATCCGCATTGTCTACCTAAATTTTAGATGAATAAAAATATAAAAAAACTGGGTCGTTTTATTTATATTGAATTTTCAAGTTGAAAGTTTTCCGCTGGACACCCTTTACATCAGACGTGCTTAGCACCACTTTCCCATTGCACCTGAGGCCATACCGAAAACAGCCGTAATTACACCTTTCGATTTATTTGAGTTCATTAAAATGAACTTTGGCCTAAGAAACGGAGCCCAGAGCTTTCAAAGATTTATAAACAACGTCATGCAAGGCACTGAAAACATTTTTTGCTACCTAGATGACATTTTAGTGGCCTCAACCTCCCTCCCTTCCTCACACTCACGTAAACGTGAGAATCCTCATTGGTTGGTCCTCCAAGTCTTTTAAGACTTGGAGGAGGTATTCAAACGACTCAATCAATTCGGTATAATAATCAACACCAACAAATGCGAATTCGGAAAAAAAGAGCTCAAGTTCCTCGGATACCATATCACTTGTGATGGTTTTAAGCCAGACCACGAAAAGGTAAAAGCCATCATGGAATATCCACAACCTACAACTATCGAAGAGTTACGCCGGTTCCTAGGAATCATTAACTTCTATCAAAATAACATACCCAACGCTGCCGAATCACAAATTACGCTAAACAAATATCTACATAACTCCAAGTTAAAAGATAAGACAATAATATAATGGACTGACGAGGCAATCATGGCTTTCGAGAAATGCAAAAAAAAACATCGAAGAAGCAACTTTATTAGTTCATCTCGACGAAAACGCTTCATTAGTTTTGATGACAGACGCATCTGGCACTAGCGTAAGTGCAGTCCTGCAACAATGTATTAACAAAAATTTGAACCACTAGCGTACTACTCGAAAGGCCTAAGCGACGCGCTAAAACGATACAGCACTTACGAATTACTAGCCATATACATGGCACTAAATCACTTCAGGTACATGGTCGAAGGACGCAAACTTACGGTCGTAACCGACCATAAACCTTCGACGTTTCGATCGTCTTTGCGCTCAAAAAAAAAAGCATCCATTACGTAAAAACTGTAACCCAGAAATGTTGATTGGGGCCATCGAAAAACCTAACATTTAAAGTATTTTTCTGTTTCTTACAGTACCTCAGCTCCCCTGCGGCGTCAGCAGGCGCCGGCTGAACAGCCGACACCGGCTGAAGAGCCAATACCGGCTCCACCATCACCAAGCTTGTAAGTTTTTTTTATTTCTGAAAAACTAAACTTACGCGATTTTTTTTTTCTAAACAAAAAATTATGTTCAGATACTTCGAGTGTGGTGGCAGCGCCGGTGCCAGTGCCACCGCCGCGCCGCCAGCTGGGCCAAAAACTAACATTTAAAGTATTTTTTTGTTCTTTACAGTAACTCAGCTGAGCAGCCGATACCGGTTTAATAGCCGACACCGGCTCCCCTATCACCGAGCTTGTAAGGTTTTTTTTATTTCCCCGACGTGTCCTAACGTTCTCTGCCATCGGCATGCTGGAAGACCCTGTGGAGGACTCCAACGGCGAGGTGACTTTGGACCTGGAGTGACCGCCACGTCCCATATGCCCCAAGACCTGTACCACTTCGAATGGACAGCGTATCCCCAATCTCCAGCACCACCTGCGGAGAGAAGGGCGTTTCCCTTCTCCATTCGAAGTGGGCCAGTAGGGCAATATGACGAACTCTATAGCGCCCCCTGCGCTATATGGGATCGTCCTATTATGGAGCATATCGCGGCGGAAACTAACAAATATACGCAGCAATATGCGAAAAATCTAATCTCAACTGGCAGCATGAGGCCCACCAGCCGCATTGCATTTTGGAGGGACACCGACGCCGATGAGCTGTATAGGTTCTTCGCCATCATCCTGGCCATGGGCGTCGTGGTGAAGTCCAGGTTAGAAGAATACTGGAGCAATAACGACGACATATTTTCTACACCAGGGTTCCGGGCTCATATGTCGATGCGGCACTTCTTGCGGCTAAGTAGGTGCCTGCATTTTAACGACAATATGACCCTGGACCGTCAGGCCACACTTCACAAACTGCGACCAATAATAGACCACCTTAAGAACAGGTTCCTGCGCTTGTATGTACTGGGACAAAATATCGCACTTGACGAGTCGCTGACGGAGTGGAAGGGTTGGTTGGAGTTCAACCAATTCTCACGCAAACTAAAATGGCACGGACGACATAACTTTGCCCAAGAAATCGCGACTAAATCTGCGAAGGCCGGTATTAGGACGTACTGGCTTTGCGAATCCAGCACCGGGTATTGCTGGAACTTTTTCTTCTATACGGGCAAAGGATATACCATTCCCATGACTCTGCCAACAGACTAAAAAAGACGGATACAGGAGGCTGACATACAGGGAGAGCCCGTCGAATACAAAACTAACCACAAAGAGTTATGGAGACAATATAAAAATAAAAGATGAGTACAAGGTATTTTCTCATAAATTTTTGAGGCTAACAAACGTCAGATGTGTGCAGGGGTATATAACATCAATGTCCTCATTAGAAGACATTTGGCAGTATGCTGAATCAAATGGGTACAAGTACCTTAATCTTCGACAGCTCAATCAAGATAGCTTAGAAAACCTGTTCTGAATTACACGTCAACATTGTCCAACGAACCATAACCCAACTTGTCACAACTTCACAGCTGCCTTAAAATCAAACATTATAACGAAATTAAGTACGCCAGTTGGTAGGGGGAGTCGATTGTGAAGAGGATGAGAATGAAGCAATAGTGGATTTTGAAGACTTCTTTCAAAGAACGTTTAGTTTTTATGTAACGTGCGTATTTTGCGAACAATGACTCGATCAACGTGGCGAGGCGTCGGTTTTGTTCTCGCTTTGATATCCGACGATTAAAGGATGGCCCGTCGAACCAATTAATATGGGCGTGGGTACAAAAGTTTTGAGAAACTGGATCAGTCGGAAATGAACCTCGGCCTGGACCTTCAATGACTGTAACTACTCCTGAAACGCAGAACTTGTGAGAAGGGAAATCTTGTAAAATCCACGTAAGTCTGTCCGAAAGATTGCAGAATCAACGGCTGTGAAAAAGACGTCAGTTCACAAAATTATTCGAAAAAAGTTAGTTCCATTTACAAGCTCCAAATCATCCAGTAGTTGAAAGATATATAGACATAAAAAGGCTGAATTATGAGTCGTTCTGGAACGATTTTCTACGCCTACGCGTTTATGTAACATATTATTTAGTGACGGGGCGCATTTTCACTTAACTTTTCTATTAAATTATAGACATCGTAAATTAACATTGTATCTCAAAAGTACTAGTCGCTGGACCAATGCTAAATGCGATATTACGGGGGAACAGCAACCAATACCCACACTGGAGGGAACAACCCTCAATACGTACCCAAGGAGGTCCCGTACAATAGGTACGTTCGTAATTGTATTTCTCGTTACCGGGTTAACATCTGCACCGATCCATCAATATCCAAACTAGATTGATGGGCACCGGCAGCTAAAAAATTGGGCATACATCGACAATTAAATGCTGTCCAAAGGGGCTTTGCTCAAAAGATGTGTAAGTCCTACCGAACCGTCTCTCTTAACTCGAAGTGGTCCTTCGAGTCGAACATGTGTGTGTAAAAAAGTGCTGTGGGAAGTGCATTGCAAATATATACTTCGATCAAGAATTACACACAAATTACCTACAGAAAAGGCGACCATTTTGTATCGTCGTTTGATTTGGTTCGATGCCTAATCAGTGATCAGCGTGGCGCGGAACCAGCGCTGTGTTCAGTTCGTTGGTGAGATTGAGTTGGCACCATCTATCGAGCAAGCTCAAATCGCTCGCACTTCAGACTGCTTCAGAGTTTGAGACTATTGCTGTCAGCTGTCATATCAACCAAAAGTCAGCTTGCTAACTTCAACTTTATTTTATGTACGTCATTCAATCAGTCTTCAGTCATTACCAGAGTATCAGTCCGAGTTCCAGTCTTCCTTCAGTTCGGTCACCCACATCAAACAAACAAGGGTTTGTTTTGATTATTGTCAAGGAATTTTGCTTACAACAAAACGAGTTTGTTATACTATGTTACAACTTTACCGGCAGCGGCGTCGGCGCAGTTATATTCCTTGCGCAGTTGCTTCAAGATTTCTTCGTACCTATTCTTCGATACGTATATCGCAAACGTGTTAGTGCAGTGAGGTGTTTACGGTCTTGAATTACATAGGTAATGGAGGACGTGAGATTAAAGAAGCTTCGTCTTACACGCGGACACTTGAAAGGTACTGTGAAAACTTTATTAGTGATCCTATAAATATTGCTTCTTTTAGTACCGAAATGCTGATCACCCAAAAAGTGTAGATGATGAATGCACCATCTTTGGGCAACTTATAGCAAGGAAGATTCAAAAACCATCTGAAGAGCGTAGAGATGTCATGATGGTAAAAATAAACCAACTATTTGTAGATGAACATAATATGCTGATTTCTCCCAGACGCCCATATTCTTCAACAACAACTTGTACACCATCGCCACCGATATACCAAGAAGCCCCAATAGAAGAATTTCACACCACTCTTGATTTTCCTTCTTTTAACACAAGAGAGTATAATCCAAACCCTATTAATGTTAGGACGGCTAATCCTTTGTACACACAAACATCACCAGTGGAACAAGCCAGCACTTCATTTTAAGAATCTTCACATTCTACAAGGCCGTACAGTACAAGGGAGTTTATAATTCCCAACACTATCTATAACGGTCCAGCTGATTCGTTGAAAGATTTTGTAATATTTAAACTGAAATAGTTACTTTAATTTCAACGGTAATTGTAACATTATTTCTATATCTTTCATTAATAAAAATTGATTGAAATTAAACATTTGTTTACCTTAACTTCCTCTTTTAGAAACTGGTACAGAGCAGCGCACACTTCCATAACAATTTTTGATATGATTTGGCTTGATATGTTAAAGGTAAGATGAAGACTTTTGTAACTATCTCCTGAAGCTAAGAATCTCAAAGTAACTGCTAGTCTCACTTTTGAAGGAATATAATCTCTCCACTTTGTGTTCTTTTTATAGATTAAGAGGTCCAATTTTTTGCAATAGAAATTCGAAATCTGTAATTGAAATTCGGCAGCAATTAATAAATTCGTTTGAGGGTTCTGCTAACAATTTTTGAAAAAAATTCTCCATTGATTCACTGGAATAAGAAATATATAGGTAAGTATGTAGGTATTTGATTAGTTTAACAAATTGTGATAATAACAATCTAGAATCAGTATAATTTATGTTATCTACGAAAATTACTAACCGGGTTCGATTTTTATGCATAGTCAGCATCCACCAGCGTCTTGCTCTCCATGGTCTTTTCAATACTTTGTATTTTCTGACGCATAGCATGTAATAGTAACATGCATTTAAATAATAAAATCCCGCTGCAAGTTGTAGCACGTCCATATTGTTGGTAAACACTGCGATAAGTCTGCTGCTAAATGTTTGTGTGTTTGTTATTTGAGTGCCATGTGTGGATGGTCGTATTTGCCTCTTTTTGCATGTTCGTCTGAACGTCATATCTTTTGCCAAATACAACAAACACCCAATAGCGAACACAAATAGCCATGTGAAGTGCCACCATCAAAGGAATAAAATAAGGCAAATGTTTGCGTCGACTGTCCACACTTGGTTCGTACAGTAGCGCGCGCGCGGCGACCCTGTTCAGACGTGTGAACGTTTACTACGTACCTTCGTAATGGATTGGACAAATGAAACCGTATTGCGATTTCTGGAATTATATCAAATGCATCCTTGTATTTGGGACCCCAGAAATATCTCGCATAAAAACAAAAGCCAGGTACAGAGCTAAAATCAAGAAATCCGAAACATCAGGAGCAGGCACATCTGATATATACAGGGTGTGGCGTAAAGAGTGGATAATCCTTTACCTACGTGTAGTTTACGTTTTTGTACGTTTTTTTTATAGCATTCTTGGATAACTGCGCTAGCAAATACCATTGCAATTACCATGCCATTTGTGTGTCAAAGTAACAGATTTTTTTTAGAAAAATTTTATTTGATATTTTTTCCAAAAGTTTGACCTCCTGTGGAGCATAAAAAATACAGTGTCACCTGAGTGACCAACTAATAAAAAACTTGGCCACTTCAATGAGATTCCGAAATGGTATGCAGTTGGTCCAGCTTTTATATTAAAGAATATTCCTGTAAAGATTGACCAAGGCCTGTTTTCTGAACATGCTTTTTTCCACAAAATTAATTATTTTGATTCTTTGGATAGTCTTTTACCTACTTGTAGGGGATATAATAGCTATTCAGAAAAAATAATAACATTACCCAGCAAAAATTTCACGATTTTTGTGTTAAAGTAAACAACTCACTGGGCTTTAGTCTACAATTTAATGCTATTCTTAGGTGTAAACAGCCATAAATGATGACAAAAAACCAAAAACTTCATAAGGTTAAGTGTTTTTTGTCTAATTGCATTCAAATTTGTTAAATTTAATTCAAAAAACATTGTTTTATTAAATATAGAACAAAAAGAGCAGAAAATACTGACCAAAGAAAAATAAAACGGAAAATTAGTGGTGGCCCTTATTTTGTTTTGAGTAGTATAGTTTACTATTTGACATTACATTAAAATAATGTCAATAACGTTATTTAGCTAATAATTAATTAAAGGTATAATTGTATTGCGTGCGCGACAGTACCCATACGCAGCTATCCCCGCCGCGTATCGTTCAGCGCTAGACTCACGTGCCGCTACTTGTACAAAGAACTAGAATTTCTGCAAGATCAAATGGAGGAAGAATCAGGAATTAGCACAGTAATAGAAACAGGTAAACTAGTAATACAGTTTATTGTTAGATATTTTTACACGTACAACTTATAAAATTACTCTAAACATTTGTTTTGCCACGGAACAGCACCCGTTGTGTTAAAATATTCACAAAAATCATCTCTTACTTGTTTTGCTAGTGCAGCGCTATTTCCAGCTCGAGTACGTTCAATGCCTAAAAACATTGGCTCATTTCTCCAAGTACCATGCGTAACAGTCCCCGTAACACAGTCTTCCATGTCTATTCTCCATGGCGAATGTATTTTTTTTTGTTTCATAAGTAAATTGTGTAGATGACAACACACCATAACTAAAATTTTGGCTTTTGTAGGAGATAATTTAATAGGCTTTTGGAAAATCTTAAAACGAGTTGTGAGAATGCCAAATACATTTTCAATTACTCGTCGAGCACGGGATAATCGATAGTTGAATATCCTTCTGTTATCATTTAACACTCTTGTTTGTTGTATGGTTTCATGGAATTTGGAAGTAATTGGAAAGCTTCATCGCCCACGAACACATAGGGCATTTTTTTATTAGTATTCGGCAATTCATCTGGCTCTGGAATTTGCAACTAATTATTCTGAAAGCAATGCCAAAATTTTGTATTTTTAATTACTCCTCCATCTGACACTCTGCCATTTGTACCGACATCAACCATGATGAATTCATAATTTGGATTGGCTATACTCCATCAGTACTATGCTGTATGTTCTTTTGTAATTCACACAAAATTTAAGCTATGTCCTAGAGTTTTCTTTTTTTAAATTCTTTTTCATTCCATCTACTTTCTCTCCCATACAAAAATTTTTTGTCCATCTACCTCAAACCCAAAACTGCCATCATTTACAGAAGGGAATGACTATTGCGTATTTTTAAGTTTAGGCAACGTTCTTTGATGCTTTTCCTACGTGTTTATAGAATGTATACACTAAATTAAGTTTTAGTCGTTTTTATTAATTTTTAAAAAAGTGTCCGCGATTTTAGTTGGTGTGTTACATCATGATAGTAACGTTGATTACTGCCATATATATATAGGCATATTGCTGCTACTTTCATTAATTTCTTTAGTGGCAACACCATTGAACATAATGCCAACATGTAAAAAACAAAAACAGCCATTTTTTTAGATTGAAATGAAGTTTAGTGACGATGGCAGATTTCTTATTTTTCAAAAGTGCGTTTTATTAGTTTGATTGCGAGGTAAGTACTTAAACTAAGTCTCACTGTTATACGTGCTTATGGAGGTATCCTATCACATAAAGGAATAAGACTACTTCGCAGTCCATAGCTATTCTAATTAGAGTGTAGATTTTAGTTTAAGGTTATGAACCATGCGTTTTTTGTCATGAATGTTGCAATGTGTTACAAAATGTGTTACGTTACAGTCATGACCGATTGTTAAGTAGAGAACACACTTCCTTGCATAGTATAAAATCCCTTACTGCGTTTGTCTGTATATCCACTAACTCCTCCTAATACCATGCAACTGATTTTAATGCAGTTTTTACCATCATAAATCTAAATATTTTTTCACGGACGGTTTGCATTATATAATAATGTAAGTTTTGAACACATTTTATAAACGGTTTAAGATTTAAGTCTGTTAATTTTTATAGGTACACAAAAATAAATATCACAGATGGTGACTAATGCTCAAAGACAAAAAAAATACCGGGAACGGATGCGAATGCAAAATCCTGCGAAATACCAAGCTATGAAAACAAAAAATGCAGAAAGGAATAAAAAGCGGAAAAAAATTAAAGAATGTTCCAAAAATGTCATAGAGCTGAAAAGAAAACAGTGGAGAGCCAGTCAAAACCGCCATCGAACGAAGACAAAAGATACTACACCAAACCATGACAGTGGTACTAACACAGATCGAGGTGAATGGTACTGAAATTGATGCAAAAATATCCATAGAAAGAAATAGATTAAAAACAAAGTGGGCTGCTCAAAAAAAACATACGAAGAAACAATATAAAAATGATTATAGACATGCAAAGTTTGAAAAAGAATATATGCAGAAGAATAAACAATTGATTGGGGTTATAGATGAACTGAAATTAAAAGCATCTGAACCACACGTCACCATTCAAGATGAGAACGAGGTGATAATATCGTTTGAATCGCATGCCACTATTCAAGTTGAGAACGAAATGACACCGTTATCTAAGTCTCACAGTTTCATAGAACAACATTTACCAAACATTTCTGAAGAAGAAAAAGAAAAGGTGAAGAAACAGCTCGTAACTCATAATGTTTTAGTAAATGCTCTTCAAGATACATACGCGGAAACCAAAAAAAAAACGACGAACGACATATCCTAAAAAAAATACTTGAAAAAGAAGTTATGAAGAAATATAATAGAAAGAGTGAAATAACGAAATCGGCATTTGGATTAAAAGGTCGGGCTCGTCAAAGAAAAGACATCATTGGTGTTACAAGAACGACTTTTAGAAACGTAGAAATCCCTACCGTTTATCGAGACTTTGTTGGCAGACTACAATGACGAAAGTGGACGGATGTGGTGATGTGACGAAAGTGGAAAGTGGAATAATGTTTTGTGATAAAACCGCTCGACATCTGATGGAAATGGGTACGTTGCAAGACTTTATTTGGTAATTGTACTTTCCATACGTATGTACGTAAGTACCATTTCAGCAACTAGATACCATCCACGGGGACATCTACTATAATAATAATAATATAAATTTTTATTCAGACAATGGAGTCCATAGTGTTAGTAAAATTTAAATTTAAGGGTTAGTACTTAATAACTAGTACAGTTTTGGTCCTCTGGGAGAGCTTCCACACCAGAGGATAGGCATAATTATTAGCTATTACTTTTAGGATGCTGTTGCTGCTCGCGCGCACTCTGCTCAGCAGTGAGGCAGTCTTTTTCCGCCAGATGGCGTCAAAAGTGTCTGTGCGCGCATCTGCGAACATGCCTCTTGCCACTATGAAAGTCAAGCCGCATTTGGTTAGATGGGTGGTGGAAGTAGTCAATGGTTGGTTTAAACGGGATTTCAAGATATTCAGGGAAAAGTTTTTCAATGTGGCTTCAAAAAACCTAATGAATGATTTTAAAGTCGCAGCAGCTCTACTAAATTGTTTTCATCCCATAGTAACTGATCGTCCTGATGCCTAGTCTATATTAAAATAAAGCTTTGGAAAGGTTTCCTACATCAAACAGATTATCCGATCATGTTATTAAGCAAAATGTTAACAGATATCGAGTCAATTTCGTTTCTATTAATGGCCAGCTTCCATAAATGAATGTGTTCCCTATTATGGAAATGAGAGATCTCATTTTATTTTCTCTCTGGACATACCAAATAAAGCAGACAAGATTTTATTATTGGGAACACATTCGAGAAGGAACTTTTAAAGTAGAGAATTTATTTTATTTTAAACTAACGGTACATTTAAAGTAGAGATTGACACTAATCTTCTAAGACACTCCAGAAATTTATATTTAATGCGAGGAAGAATTAGGTCTCGTTACCAAAGCAACAAAATATACTACACATATATATTGTTAGATCTAAGTGCTGCTTGTGGTAATTGGTGTCAACGAAGTTCAGAATATTACTACACGTGTAGTTGTATAATAGGAAAACGTACTGTTTGGAGCTGTGCTCAGATTATGACCATTGTGTGGTATAATTTATATCCACCAGCCAGCTTCTTAGTCTTAATGTATGGGCATAACAAATAATATATTTTATATATATTATTTATTATGCCCGGATGACTGCCCGGAATTAGTAGCTGTTCCCCATATACCAGAATACTCTTTTACCCGTAGCCCCGTAGACATGCCCTACTCGTAGTTTACTGTAATGTTGTGTATTTGTTGTTAAATAAATAAATAATTTTATTACCTATCGCTGTCCGCTGCCGTAGGATTTTTCCAATCTGCCAATTCGCCGCTTATTGGGTTTGAATGTGATGAATCATACCGTCTACTACGGAACCTCGTGCATCCAAAGAAAAACAATCTGCAATGTTTTTTCAGAATACTTCTATTCCACTTTCCTAAGCAATGACAACTTCTCAGACAACGCTGCCACAACCAGTATATCCTCAGCGTTCCCAGTTTCTGACATTAGCAAAATACATATTAATATAGATACGATTGCTAAGCACCTTTCAAAACTTGACCCATCGAAGTCAGCTGGTCCGGACCGTGTGAGCCCTATATTTCTTATAAACTGCGCTAAGACTTTGGCTGTACCAGTCTGTTTACTTTTTCAGAAATCGATATCATCGTGTACTTTCCCAAATATCTGGAAATCGGCATTGGTAACACCAGTTTATAAGAAAGGCTCGAAATCCGAGGTTGGCAATTATAGGCCAATATCCAAACTATGCATCATTGCTAAAGTGTTCGAGCGAGTAGTCTATGATCAGGTATACTCAGCGCTACACACCACGTTTGACCTTAACCAACACGGATTTCTGAAAGGACGCTCGACAGTCTGTAACTTGGTTCTCCTGAATGAATATCTCACACATGCTATGGATTCCGGTTTTCAGGTTGACGTGGTTTACACGGATTACAGCAAGTGTTTTGACAGAATTGACCATCGGCTCCTAATTACCAAGCTGGAACTCATTGGCATAAGAGGTGACCTCCTCAGGTGGTTTTCCTCGTACATTGAAAATAGGACACAAGCTGTCGTCATCAATAATTATATATCTGGATGGGTTCGGATACCCAGTGGAGTTCCGCAGGGTTCCCTGCTTGGACCACTACTTTTCTTAATTTTCATTAATGATATTTCCACGTGTTTCCATACAAGTCAATTATTGTGTTTTGCTGACGACATGAAAATATTTAGCACCATTAATTCAACGAACGATGCCATAAACCTTCAAGCCGACTTATCACGCCTTGACCTATACTGTAAACATAACAAACTAGATCTTAACCCCAGTAAATGCTCAGTAGTAACTTTCACCCGCAAAAAACACACAACACCAACATCGTACGTGCTAAAAGGTCAGTTACTTCAAAAAACCAGTACCGTCAGAGACCTCGGTGTCATCCATGACTCCAAACTTCTCTTCGACGATCACATTGAATCCATAGTCGCAAAAGCATCACGAGCATTGGGGTTCATCATGCGAGCTTCGACAGACTTTAAAAGAGCGAAAACTTTTAAAATCCTCTATTGCACATTCGTTCGAAGTAACCTTGAGTACGCATCACAAATATGGAACCCTCGCTATGATGTATACATTTCGAGAATTGAGAGAATCCAAATTAAGTTCCTTAAGTATCTCTGCTATCGTTTGCGAATACCATACTCATCTGACAATTATATTGGCCTTTGTAAGCAGTTTCATCTTCTACCTCTTTCCAAAAGACGTGAAATAGCAGACCTTGTATATCTCTTAAAAATTACTAATAATATCATTGATTGTCCCGACCTTTTGAGTATGATTAAAATCAGTGTTCCGTATAAATTAACCAGATTCAATTTCCCACTCCATGTTCCTATAGTATCTACCAACTACAGGCAAAACTCATACCTGTGGCGAGCAAGTGACCACTTCAACAAGCTTAGCAGGAGAATTGACCTCGACCTCTTCTGCACCAGCGCTCCCTCAGCCAGATCGCGGCTGAGCAGAGAATTCTTTTTAGCAGATGATTAGCGACCATTAAACCTAGTTGTTACCATTCTTCTTCTTCTTCTTAGTCTTCGATCAAAGCTTACGTTTTCTTTTTTATCTATTATTATTTCTTGTCTATTACATAAGTACATATGTACCTACTTGAATTATATAATGTATAACTATAATTAAGTCTGCACTACCTAGTTTTGTATCATAGCTACATACAATCATCGTGTGTGTAACATAGCTACCCGTGGGAACCTATAATTGGCTCTCTAAGTTTAAATAAGTCTTTAGTTTGTTAATTGAAAAGCTGTTGGTTCTCCAATAAATAAATAAATAAATAAATAAATAAATAAATAAACTCGAGGAAATAGCTTACAGTGAGCTAGTGAACGTACTCAACAAATATTTCACGCCAAAAAGGTCGACGTTCGCCGACAGAGCGAAGTTCTATAAAGCGATAAGATCCGTGAGAAGGTGAAAGCATCGAAGATTGGGCGGCACGGCTGCGTGGGCTAGCCGTGTACTGCGAGTTTGGCACGGAGCTGAATACGCTTCTGCGAGACCGTTTTGTTCTCGGCTTCAGAACAGGACATGAGCGTGATAAACTCCAAGACCTTGACGCTCGGGCGGGCCATGGAGGTCGCACATAAGGCATCATGTGAACGGCAGGCGCGCGCTGGCAACGCGGGCGCCCCATCAGCACTGAGGCTTGGAAAAAAAGGAAGTAGAGACAGGCCAATATCGGTAGAGTTGTCAACGTTGGGAAAAATAAATAAATATAGTCCCTACATAGTTAGGGTCAACTGGCTGGCTTTCAGGCTTCAACCAAAGAACTTGGTCTCAACAAAATGGGGCAACATGTCACACTTCCAATGACTCTATGGCTGCAGTTCGTGAGTGTTAATTAATTATAAGTTTTACAATCACATAATAAGTTTGGGATCAATATTTGTAATCGATAGTTGTTATTTCACATCCTGTGGAAAAACGTAAATAAAGAAGAAGCAGGATTGGCTTGAGAGAACTCTGATGAACGCCATGGGCGATGGTTTTTGTAATAGATTATTACCGGAGGTTTTCATAGTTTTATGGATGTAATACGCTGTTAATATTCAATTAGTTTAACTACGGTCTCACTTGTTTGATTGATTTCATAAATCTGGACTGTGCACCCACGTTCATTGCGAAGAACAAGGTAAAACAATAATGCAGGATTTCCTGGTAAGTTATCTTGAATTTTATAGTTACTTTGTACTTATGCATTGAGTTCAAATGATAAAATCCTTCATCGTACAGACTGAGATGGGTATCAGGTACAATTCAGTGTTTATGTGAGGCAAAAAGGTACCTAAAAGGCAGACCCCGCCAATGGAGTGTTTTTCTAACACAACGCTCAATATATTCAACAGGTACCTATTATAGCTGTTAGTTCACTTCATAATTTAAAAATGCCAGTGCTCTTAAACGGTGAAGGAAAACATGGTGAGGAAACCAGTTAGTATTCTAACAGCGGCGATGGGCTTGCAACCTGTCACGTATTGAATACTAACTACTGCAAAATGTGGGTATACGCCAAATATAATGTTTGGACGTACCTCTGACTAACCCCCTTAGACATCCTCAAAGAATCTTGAATTAGTACCTACTTGGTACTAGGAGATCTGAAGGGATATCTACCGTACCTGGGGATCAAAGTCGTGAAGCTGTTTTAGTTTCAGTTTTCATAATTTACCTACATACCTACTTGGTAATAACATGGCATGCTGATGGCATTCACCTCTGTTGTGAAAGTACTAGTCGCTGGACAAATGCTAAATGTTATATTAGACGGTTTATTTTTGCTTTCATGTTCGAGTAATCACTTTTATTATGGAAGATAATGAGGAAAGTACATATTACGCCAACCGAAATGAACTGCTGGAGAGACGGTGCTGAAAATCCAGTCTTCAGAAAATGGTCTTATTTTACATAAAGAACAAGGTGATGCGCATGATCCCCCTCTGATTGAAGAAACCTTGGCACCTGTACCAGGAGAAAACTCCGCTAGCTCAACTTGGGTTCTAGATAAGAGGAAGCTGATTTGGAAGAAGTGATCACTTCAATATTCAGAGTCAAATATTGAATTTGGAGGCAGCACTGATTCCAATAGGACTTGCTTCCAATAGGTATCAAGTATAGGACTACCACAATACAGCAATATAGTAGTCCTTGAAATTGGAACCTGATGACATTTTGGTGAGTTTTGATGTGGAGTCTCTGTTCACTAATGTTCCGATAGAAGAGTGCCTTGATGTGATAAGAAAGAAGTTAGGTGATAATGAGCTCCCTGATCAGTATGCTGTTCTTCTACAAAATTGTTTAACTGGTAACTATTTCCTATACCATGGGCAACACTACCTCCAGATAGACGGTGTCGCTATGGGCAGCCCGGTGGCTCCGGTTATGGCTAATATCTGGATGAAACATTTTGAGAAAGATATAGACTACATCACCCATGGTATAAAAGTGTGGAAACGATACGTGGATTATGTTTTCTGCATATTGAAGGGGGACAAGCAGAAAGTGGATGAGCTCATCGCATACCTAAATTCTATTCATCCGAAAATCCGGTTCACGAATGAGATAGAGGTTGATAGAATGCTGGCCTTTCTGGATGTCAAGGTTATGGTGAAATCAGATGGGTCCTTGGGACACTCTGTTTACAGAAAACCGACACATACCGATAGATATCTAAATGCTGCTTCACCTCACCACCCTATACATCTGCAATCTGTCATTTCATCTCTGACAAACAGAGCGTACAATCTCTGTGACCCTGAACATATAGACGGAGAGTTAGCGCATGTTCAGGAGGTTCTAAAACGAAATGGGTATGGAAATGTAAGCAGAAGAAAGCAGACACGTGCGATTAATAGAAAACCAGTTGGTGTCAGCAGACAGCCCGCGTTCTTGCCATATTTGAAGGGGGTAACGGACAGAATAGGGAATGTGTTGATGAAATATTCCATGAAGTCGGTATTTACCCCTATCACGAAGATGGCGAAGCTACTGCGGACACCAAAAGACAGCATACCTCTGCAAATACTTGGTGTGTACAAAGTAGACTGCAGTTGTGGCCGATCCTACATCGGGCAAACTAAGCGCACAATATCCGAGCGTGTAAAGGAGCACATCGCTGCAGTTAAAAACTGCCAGGTAACAAAATCAGCCATAGCAGAGCACCTTGTAGATTCAGGACCGAACCACTGGATTGAACCTACATGATCCCAAGGTACTGGCCACAGGTACCCGCACTAAAGCACCAGCTCGCGGCTAGAAAATGTCCCAAAAACCTGTACGCGATGGTATGTTCCTACCTTCTTGACCGCAAGATCATAGTCAACTGTGCCAGAGCGACAAGTCAAAGGGAAACTACAAAGGGCTGCGTCCAAGGTTCCATCGGGGGACCGACCTTCTGGAACACCATCCTAGACCCACTGCTACACAAACTGGAAAGCGAGAGAGCATACTGCCAAGCGTTTGCGGACGACGTGGTCCTGGTATTCACTGGTCACACGATCGGCTGGATTGAGGAAGCTGCTAATTCGACTCTGGAGACAGTTGTGGAATAGGGAGTGCAAAATAAGCTAAAGTTTGCAGCACACAAAACCAGTGCTATGATATTAACTAAAAAGCTGAAGTACGATCCACCGCAACTCGTCATGTCGGGAAGCAAGCTGAATCTAGTCACGGAGATGAAACTTCTGGGCTTGATCATTGACCGAAACCTTACCTTCAAATCGCATGTGACCGCAAACTGCAAGAAAGCCGCGGATATTTACAAACAGCTAGCATGCGCGGCGAAGGTAACTTGGGGTCTGAACAGTGAAATCACCAGAACAATCTACGTCGCAGTTGTCGAACCGATCATCATGTACGCTGCCAGTGCGTGGTCTCAAGCGACGGAGTTTCAAATGATCCAAGATCGGCTGGACTCTCTACAACGAGGCTTCGCGCAGAAGATATGCAGGGCGTACCGCACGGTCCCACTCACATCAGCACAAGTCCTGGCTGGCCTTCTGCCTCTGGATCTCAGGATAAAAGAAGCAGCCAGTCTATATTACGCCAAGAAACGCATCTTCACAGATACATCCCACCCGGTAGAAAATTGGAGCAAAAGCCAAACGTTTCCGGTCTGCCACACCCCTCCCAACTCATAACAACAGAGTACGAGCTCCTCGAGAACATGAGCCCTGAAACGCTTGAAGCCCACAAACTCGCTGGACCACAAATCTACACCGATGGCAGCAAGATAGAGGGCAAAGTCGGAGCAGCCTTGACTTGGTGGGAAGAGGGACGGGAGCAAACCTACACAACGTACAGCCTGGATCCAACCTGTACTGTTTTCCAATCAGAGCTATATGCACTCCACAAGGTGGTAGACCTAGTAAAGAGCAGCAGCAAGGAGCCAGTCAACATCCTCAGTGACTCACGGTCATCGCTCGAGCTGTTGGGAAATCATAGGATAACCCACCCTCTGATAACCTCTGATAAGTAAAATCAAGGAAAGCATAAAGGAAATCAGGGCAGAAGGGAGAGAGGTGCGACTGTTCTGGCTAAGGGCTCATGTGAGAACCGCCGGGAATGAAAGAGCAGACGAGCTCGCAAAGCAGGCGGTGTCGGAGTATGCAAGTAGCCCAGACTACAGTGAAGTCCCCGTGTCCTACGCAAAGAAGAAGATCAGAGAGGAAACAGTACGCAAATGGCAAGACCGGTACTGTACCTCTAGCATAGGGTCAGTTACGAAAGTCTTTTTCCCAGACGCGGCCAACACGTACCGCATCGTGAGAAAAACGACACTGACCCCCCGTCATGTGCAAGCGTTCACAGGACATGGTGGCATGGGAGAGTACCTGCACCGGTTTAGGCTTAAGGCCAGTCCCGGGTGCGAGTGCGATCCCGGCACTAGTGAGTCAATCTGGCATATACTCCTAGCATGCCCCGTTTCGCGATAGCTCGTATGGAATTGGAATTTCAGCTAAACATCACGCTGGAAAAGTCGATCCTCAGCCAGATCCTTGCCAACGATGACGAGAGACCACATCTCTTAAAATTCGTGGACAAGTGTATCTGCACAGCAGCCAAGAGGAATTCCACTCTTACCACAAACGCGGCGCCACAACAACCCACGCCATCCACCTCAACACAGCCCACACCATCTACCTCAACACAACCAAACACGCAAATCCGCCCTGTCCCCATGCAATATCATCTGCTCGGGAACGGGGAGAAGGGAACACCTGGATTAACAATAAAAGGCGTAGCAACGTTCATGGATGACGACACTGAGAAACTTGGCATCTGCTTTTGCAACGCAAGAAGACGGAACACCGTCACCATCTCCCCTGACCTAGCCCTCCTCCTGAAAGGAAGCAACTTCAGAGCAACAATGCGCCAGAAAGCTTTTGCGGCATTGACTGAAGTGAGCGCATCAGACCATCGATGCCGAATAGTGCGAATAAAAAACAAAGTGATAGCACTATTCGTAACGGGCGACGATGCAACGGAGTTCGCCCAGGCCTGCTCGCTGCTCTCCAAGTTGGGGGAGGAAGAGGGGAGTGAGATGCCAAGGAAAATCAGTGTGGACGCCATGGTGGTTGCCTATGAAAAAGCTGAGGCACGGGACTACATGGGAGTCATAAGAGCCTCAAAAAATCATAGGGTGATTGTCTACGAGGACAGAGGTCAAAATCTCAGTCACTTGAGACCGTACCAGCCAGACCTCGAAACTGCAACTCACCCTATTGACAGCTGGGGCCACCCCATAGTAAATCCAGAGGGCCTAAGTGGATCTACGCGCCTCCAAATAAAAACCGCCGAGAGGAAAATAGAAATCCAAGAGCAGAAGCGTGAGAGAAAACCGAGGGACCAGACGTGGTAAAGGTTGTGTCTAACACAATATCGAGCCTACTCCAGAACATTGTAGCAAGACCGGCAAGCAGACCAGAAGCATCACACAAAAAAGCTGGAAAATCCACAAAAAAGCCGAAGACAGAGGCGGAGAAGGGCTTGGTGGTGGCACCGGAGCTCATCGAACCAAACACTCTCGAAGACCACCTCTCGAATGCACTCCTCGAGTACAAAGCAGTCCTAAGAGCCACGCTCGTTGTCAAAGAGGAAACCTGCAAGAACATACTGCAGACCTACCTCAAGGGCAAGGAGAGGCAACTAGAGATAGAACTCGAGGAGTCAGATGCTGCTGTGTACGACAACAACAAGTCCCAGGTTCTGCGAGGAACCATGGCAGGACAGTACATGGCGGCATACAGCAGGGTGAATGGATTCGTACCTCTAAACGAGGAAAAGAGCAGCGAAACCGGCAAACCTTTCTTCGACACTCCCCAAAATGATCCCATCGTGGTAGTTGCAAAGTGTACGAAGGTAATGCTGGAAAAAAGGATCTTGGATAAGGCAACCAGTCTGTCCGAGAGAATTGGCACCAGCAGCACCTCCGAACACCAAGCGACACTCCAGATAACCTGGATAAACGGAGTTCCAGGTTGCGGAAAAACCACATGGGTGATTAACAACATAAAACCGGACACTGACTTCGTGACAACAGCCACCACAGAGGCGCTACGGGATATGAGGGAAAAGCTGGCCCCAAAGATGGGCACGGCCGTGAACACCAGAGTGCGAACCATGGCTTCGCTACTGGTAAACGGCCTCGTCAGTGCCTAGAGTGCCATCCTTGAAGCTAGAGACCTATGACGAATCTAGAGTTCCGAATCAACCGAACACACTCTATCTTGTTCACACACAGGTTGAAAAGGTTCTCCTGATCGGCAAAGGATTCGGAAAAGCAGAAGGATCGCAGGTCCACACCATCCACGAGGCCCAAGGACTGACCTTCAAGAGTGTTGTTATAGTCAAGAGTTCTAAGGTGAAGACACAACTACACAGCAGTGTCTCCCACGCTGTCGTGGCGATCGCAAGACACACGGGCAGCTGCGTATACTACGCTGCCGGCCGCGAAGATGACGCGACGGCCGCGCTTATACATAGGGCCCTGTCTGCCACGGCAAGCAGAATCAAGGACTATAACATCAACATGGCGATCAGAAGCAGGAACCTTGAGGTCGCGGACACGCTGCTGGAGGTTGATGTGGAGGAGCCGGCACATTAGATCAGGGGGTGGCGCAGTCTCAGAGTCAAGTGACTTCAAATAAAATAATAATAGCAATAGTTCTTAAAAATTTTCTTTTAAATTCTTGTCCCAAATTTAATAATAATAGTAACTTCTATAATTAGTGTTATCCAAAAAATAAACTTAAATAACTAGTGTTAAAATAAACTGACGTACAATAAAAATAGTAAAATGTGACCATAGTAACAAAAATAATAAAGTGATAGGAATATTAGAATGAATAAATTCAAAATAGGTAATCAGATTTAATGTAAAATCAAGCTAACAATAGTTAACTTAATATATTTAGTAACTGTGTTAATATAAGTAATTTGATAATATGTAATTGAGTACTCCAAAAAGGAGCGATAGATGTAGGAAATAGAATCACCATAATAAAAATAAAACCCCTAAAAAAAGGTATGGGCCTTAAGCTCATAGAGAACGAGAAAACAAAAAAAAAGGTACTGGCCAATGTACGACACTACCACAAAAGGTTGATTCGCGAGGCGATTGAAATTAGGAAGTATCCTAATTTCAATCGTGAAATTAGGAAGTATCCTAATTTCAATCGTGAAGACGGTTTCAGACTTTCTCCTGCGTGGAATCCGGTCATTGGCAGGTTGTGCGTCGAGATGGATTTTCAAAGTGTGAAGATGCACTAATCACTATCAATATAATATATATTATTTTTATTATTTTATTTTAATATTTATTCTGGTTTCAGATCTACCAGCCGTGGCCGTGGGGACGCACCTGAGGCCGTCCATTATTTTAGGCCGGAGGTAGAGCCGATGCCTGTAAGTATTTTTTTAAATATTATTTATTATTTTATATATTACTAGCTGGTACCCGCGACTTCGTCTCCGTACTTTTAATCTCTTCATCTCTTTTTTTCGCAATAAAAGGTAGCCTATGTTCTTTCTCAGGGTCTAAAGATTGTCTGTGCCAAATTTCATCAAAATCGGTTGAGAGGTTTAAGCGGGAAAGCGTAACAGACAGACAGACAGACAGACAGAGTTACTTTCGCATTTATAGTATTTAGTTGGGATTTTTTAGTATTTTATAGGTAAAAGCAAACAAAACATTCCCAAACAGAAGTAGTCCTCTTGCATATTTTAGATGCTTTTTCTCTGATGATGTATTATCTCTAATTTTAGAACAGACCAACATTTTTTGTTAACCTTAAGAATGAGGGGCACTTGTCGACTTAAGTCACAAAAGTAACCCAGTAGGTTGTTAGGTTTTTTTTATTAACCTTAAGAATGGTGCGTGTCAGGTCAGAGGGGCACTTTTGTCGACTTAAGTCACAAAAGTAACCCAGTAGGTTAGGTTTTTTTTTTTGTTTTTTTAAGGTACTAAAGCCAACCCAAATTTTAACTTTACGCCATTCAGCGACTAAAATGTTTTGAGGTTAGGTTACATTAATCAGTTTTTCTCAGGAGTGGTGCATTTCCTAAGGATAGGAGTGGTACCAGGAGGAAGAGGGGGACCCCCCCTCCCCTCCCCCCCCTTTTTTTGTGGTTCCGTTTACTAGTTTTACCCGCACATGAAAACGAGGCATAGCTTCGAGGGTACCAAACTGGCGTCCAATGGCGACTATGCCCGCCGCTGTTCCCGCTTGGTGGCGCTAGTGAGGTTGGGGGTCAGTCAATTTGACAGCTCAGTACAACTTGTGTGGTGATTTACTTGTTTATTGTTTATTTTGTGAATTATGGCTGATAAATACGGATCATGGACAGTCATAGCCTTAAAAAACGAACTAAGAAGAAGAAACGCTAGGTTGACTGGAAAAAAGGAAGATCTGATCGAAAGGTAAGTAGTATATACGAAATTGGAACAACGATTATAACCTCTAAAAATAAAATTACTATGTTGATAATTATTGGAAGTTTTATCACTAAAAACGACTTGCAAAGTTAAATGGCAATTAACAAACCTAGTATTATTAGGTAACCACTGCTGAGTTTCGTTAATAACAACACAACTGGCCCTAGTTGTTCAGTTTTTTGTTTCCCAAAATACATCAAAACATACAATGCAAAATTACTAATAAAGTCACTTTTTTGTTTACAGATTGGCTGCATATGATAGAAACAACAACTTTCAACCTACAGAATCGAATTTTCCTGTGGCAGACACATTGTCAAACATTCTTTGGCCACCAAGTGAAAACTTCACATCTCTACAAGAAACATCTGCTGTGCCTCCAATAGATATAGTCCACCTAAATAATTATTTCCTAAGCGTGTATAAGCTAGAAGAAGGTATGAGTATGTGTGCGGCTGTTCACAGGAAAGGCTACAGTATGATGCAAAATAATTTTTTGCTAGCTATAGTGGAGGCGGCAACAGAAGACCATCATTTTTATAGAGCACAAGTCAACAGTGAAATGACCAAAGCACTTACATACTATGTAAGACTAGTTATTTCCAGCGATGGAAGTATTGCAGAAGCATCTTGTGAATGCGTTGCAGGCAAAGGGTGTAAAGCTGTTTGCAAACATGTAGCTGTTGTGTGCTATGGTTTACTCAATCTTAAAGAGCATAAAAAATTGTGTGTGAAAGATACATGCACGGATAAGAAACAGGTTTGGCACATGCCGAAGAAATCAAAATTAGATATTTCACCAAAGAAAGCGGAGCAAATAAATTTTACTGTGCCACTGTATAACACTCAAAAAAGACAAAGAGGAAATTTATGTTATGATCCTAGACCACAAGAGTACAGAAACTTGCCAAACTTCAGTGACAATATCAGAAATTATGTCATAAACTATACCGCAACCAAGAAGCGGAGTTTATGCATAAATGGAGCTTTTACTCCAGCATCGATCCAAGCAATTGATCTCGATCATGATTATTTATCAGATACAATCATGCATAGGGTTTGTTCCCGGGAATTCTCGTCCCGGGAATTCCCGGGAAATCGGTCGGTCTCGTACCCGGGAAATTCAGCTCGAGAAAAGTCGAGACATCGGGAAGTTTAAATAAACATTTTTACGCTTAGCTTTCTTTGTAAATGCGAGGCGGCAGAGGCATCCTGTGACAGCACGGCTCGTGTCTGTCGGTATCCTTTGTTTTTGCCGACAAACGCAAGCGCGATAATAGCAAGACATTTTTAATTGGATACGCTGAAGACTTATTCAATCGTCTATACCCCACTGTTCCCACTACTACAGAACCTTCGACAGGAAATTATTCAGAAGTTGTCGAAGCAGGCGTAAGCGAATCAGAAACTGAACAAGACAGCTTTGCAGCTCAATTAGAGAGAGCAATAAAAGGTGTTTCGAGAAATGGTGAATCAACTAATGCTGTGGTGCTTTCCAAATCAATTATAAAAAAAGAGTTTTTGCTATTTGAAAAAACAGGCAAGAGGACCCCTAATCTGGAAACACTATACAAAGCATTAATTTCAGTCAAGCCGACTTCAACAGAAAATGAAAGGGTATTTTCCATATCGGGAAATGTGGTCAGTAAGATTAGGAGCCGGCTGTCTGATAAATCTATTAATGGTTTGGTCTATCTTAAGGCATATTTCATAAGAATTAATAAGCAGGCTTAAAGACAGTTATATTTTTCGTATTAATAGTAGATAGATATCTCTTATTTAATTACATTAAAACTGCCAAAAATTGTGATACCATACCACCCACATAGTGAGATTAGTGAGTGATCTTTAGTTATGATGAGAAAAATTATGATTGTTTTTAGTTAAGATGTTTGTTTTAAGCTGATTGTTAACAGAGATTTTGTTTTTTATTAAAGATTAGTGAGATGAGATTAGTTATGATAAGGAGAAGAAGTATGATTGTTTTTAGTTAGCAATTTTCTTTTGAGCTGATTTTTTATTGAGAACTTGTTTTTTTTGTTAAAAATTATGTTGATTTTTTTCATGTAAAATAAACACAGTTAAATTAAAGACTCTTTTTATTAATTAAACAAAAATTTAGACGTATTTTATTTTTTCTCGACAACCCGAGAAGACCCGAGAAATCAGGCTCGAGAAGTCTCGACACCCGAGAACTAAAAAACCTCGAGAAATCGGAAACCCTAATCATGCATCAAATGATATATAATCGCATTAAGGTCAGTATTTTAAGACAATCGCATCATTTTAATATATTAAATGCAATTATTTGTTTTAGGTTACACAAGAGGAGATACAAGATATCGAAGAAAGAACACGTGCTCAAAGCAACTGCATGACCTGGTATGCAGAAAGGTCAATGAGGTTAACTGCATCTACTGTTGGGACCATTATCCATATGACTGAGAGAAAAAATGTTAAAGCATTTGTCGACTCCTTAATCCAGCCGAAGTGTTTTCAATCTGCTGCAACGGAATGGGGCAAAAAAAATGAAGGAAAAGCTATCCTTGCGTACAAAGATAAGTCGAAAAATGAAGTCATAAATTGTGGTCTATTTGTCTCTTTAGACCACCCTTATTTGGCTGCATCCCCTGATGGGCTTGTGCAATCACAAACTGTTTTGGAAATTAAATGTCCATTTTCCATAAAAGATTCGATGATAGATCCTAGCAATTTATCTTATTTAGAAATGCACGATGGAGGCTTACGTTTGAAGAAAACCTCAAATTATTACTATCAAGTCCAAACTCAAATGTTTGTTACGGGACGCGAGTTATGCGATTTTTTTATTTGGACGAGAATAGATAACGTATGTTTGTCTGTCCATAGGGACAATCATGTCATATATCATGAAATCCTGCCAAAAGCTAAAGACTTTTATGATAAATTTATGGTGCCTGCATTAGCTGCCAAATATTATGACATGTGAATAATAAAAAAAATAGGTATGTGATTATTTAACAAATATCTAAGTTTTTGGGACTAGATAGTAATAATTAAATGCATCCGTTTCTAAATAAGATAAATTGGCAGCCAGGACCTATAATTGATTATTTTGTAAAATATTTCCAAATTATTTTTTGGTAGGGAAATAAAAGTTGTATAAAATTATTGTTAGTGTTTATTTTTTTTACTTCCATCCATTATGTTACTACGAAAATTTGCTAGCATAAAGCATACAAATATAATTCTACTTCCTAAAGTTACTAAATTATTTGATAAATATTTGAGTATTTTATATGTTTTACCCAATCCTATTATCCGTTCAACATGTATTCTATTTGATGACAGTATTTTAGAACGGCAAAGCTGCTCAGGCTCGAACTGTCCAGCCTTTTTTTTGAGAAATTCTGGCATATTCACAGTTACATCTTTAGAAGCTAATAAATCTTGAATTTGAAAACCTCGATCTGCTAATACTATGTCATTTCTTTCTAGTAAATTAGTCAAGCCACACTTTTCAAATAAGCACCTATCACTTATGGAACCACCATAACTGTCTGAAACAAAAGTTATATTTCCTGTATTAGAAATGCCAACCAGCACTTTCAGTGTATTACAAGATTTGTACGTTGAGTAAGTTAGTTGCTGGGAAACTGGATTTTTGGGTTGGTCAATTTTGATCTCTGTGCAATCTATAATGACTGTGCTTGTACATTTTTGGCCTTTAAGCTTAGCATTTTGTTTAGAGATTTGAAATGGTACCCATATGTTAAATTCTTTAAACTGACAATAAAGAAAGTTGATCCAAGTGATAAATATACGGCTAACTAATGCTTGACTAATATCAAATTTATATGCCAGTTCTTTGTTTAACATATTACGTCTAAGTTTTACAATAGTGAGCAAAAATTCATTTGCTGGAGTTAAGACACGATCTTTCATTTTGCAACCAGATGGATAGTACAAAAGATGATTGACTGCGGGCCCCAAGATGTTAAAAACAAGCCAAAAGTGCTCGTAACAATCAAAACCTGTATAAAATTTGAGTTCACCAGTTTTTGATTCAGACTGCAAGTTTTCAATACAAAATGAGTTAAGAGGAATGCTTGTCATAGTAGATGCATCACATTTGAGCATATTTTGACTTTCTTCTTTTTCTTCCGTTGGTGCTAGTTGGATTTCAACCTCATGAGATGGTTCTGGCACGAGTGGCGTTGGTGTATCAAGCTTGGTTTGAAAATGGAGAGCTTCCTTTTGTATTGCTCGTTTAGTAGAGCGTTCTTGTCTCTGCTTTGTAGATAATCGGGGCTTTTCAGTCCAGCTAAACTGACTAGGTATGGCATTCTTCTTGAGTCGTGGTTTTTATAAAAACAATCTAAATTATGGTTTCACTAAAAAGTACTTACATAAAAATAAATCTGAATAGTTTAGCTTACAAAGCCAACTAAAGAACATGATTATAGCTAGGTACTTACGGTTTTTCACAACAGAATCTAGGGGCAAAGCGTAATCTGTCTCAACAAAATGTTGTTTACATATACGTGCATTTATGGTTGGCGTATATTTATCTCTTCTTATGGCTATAATCCATTTTTTTCTCGTCTCATTGTCTCTAGGAAATCTGTCCTGATGTTCGCGATGAACACAAAGGCACAACACAACACTGTGGCATAATTTCGTAAATTAAATAAATAACCACTCGAAATCAGAATAATTTTCTATGGAGTTTGACAGTTTTGACAGATAAACTGACCTCCAACCTCAGTGGCGCCATCTGCTCTGAGCTTCCGAGATTACATGCCATTGTCGTGCTGTGCATTATCGTGCTGTGCATTATCGTGCTGTACAATATCTGGCTGTACATTGTTTACACGTGTCAATGGTGCGCGGCCGGCTAATGCGCGCCCCGATAATGTACACCCCAATAAAACGAATCCAATAAGGTACCTAAGTGGCTTCCAATTATCGTGCTGTGCATTGTCGTGCTGTGCATTGTCGTGTCGTACATTATCCGGACTATTGAGAGCTGAGCTGAGCGCGACGCACAATATTTTAGTCAGGTATTTTATTGATCGTTTTTCTTGAAGCTTTTTGTTAGCGATTGGGGTCTTTATTATTACAACAAGTGCAGAGAATAGTTAAGAAAACTAATTGGTAAGTTTTTCAACAAACACGCGGCGAAAACGCAGTGAATATTGGCTAAGATGTAAAAGTACCCTGATGAAGTATTTTTTTGCGCTCTGGTATCTTGTTTATCTATCTGGTTACTTGAATTACTTGCTAAAATTCCCGTTTAATCGCAGCGATCAGTAAAAAACGGTTAGAGCCTCGTGGCCGTGTCTTTTGAAAAAAACATAAAATTGAGGTAGATTTACAAAAACTTTTTGGTCTTGGTTCTAGCGCAACTGCTTCTCCACCGGTATTAGGTAGGTAGGTAGATATTGAATTTACATGATTTTGTACTACAGTGTAAGATTATGAGAGAATAGGCCACTATGGTGTGTATTTTGGCTGACATGCTATAAACTTCATAGGTTCGTAGTTACACTACCTGCTTACACATTTCTGTACACAAATGTTTGATAAATTTGATAATTGCTCATTTGTTTCTCTAAATATTTAAAGACTATCCTAAATAATGTTCAATAGGTATCTAGGGTACATTGCAATGCTGGTTTCTTTTGTGTTATCTACCTGAATATTCTTTTAGAAGTAGTTGTGAATGTGGCTTCAAAACTTCATGCCTCATGTTCTATTTCGTAATGATTATTTGACGACCTCTGTGGCGCAGCGGGCGAGAGCCTGCCTGCGACGCAAGAGGTTGCGGGTTCGATTCCCCCCGTGGAACAAATTTGTGTACGATCTGCAGAAATTTGTTCCGATGGTCTGGGTGTTTTCTATGTATAATAAAAAATATCTATCGATGTAAATATATAATGTATTAAATATATCAGTTATCTAGTACCCATAACACAAGCTTTGAATAGCTTACTTTGGGGCTAGATAGTGCTGTGTGGATTGTCCAGCATTATTTATTTATTTATACATTAGTTGTTCACAAAAACGTAAACCAAGTAAAAGTCAGCCGTTTTTAAAAGAAACAATAGAGCTTTTCGAGCCTGAAGAAATAAACGATTCGGAGACTGAAAAAATATCAACAGAATAGGACAAAATTTTAACTTTTTATATTTTTACCCATTTTTGTGGCAAAATATACGTTTTTTTAGCTACAAGCCCTAACGACACAGAAACTACACTCGTGACCAAAAAAATCGACTCAGGCGACACACCTGCAGTCGCAAGTCACTGGCAAAAAAGCTGATCGTGTTAATATTTTTTTCATAGTAAAATCATAAAGCTGCTATTATTAGCTTCAAAATGATATAAAATATTGTAATGTTTCTTGCTCACACAACCCAACAACATGTTGTGATCAGCAACCACCCTTTTTGCGCTTGTTTACAATAGTGCAAATTAAGGGTTACTTACCCATATAAAAGGTTATCTACCTAACCCACCCTTATCAGTTAGCCGTCAAACGTCAACCGATACACATCTCCGTTATCAACAAACAAGAATTCTACCTGAAAATGGACACAACAAGTGATGAAGCTGCTCAAGCGGTCACCCTATTGCGACAAGGCCAGAGTCAGCGTGAAGTGGCACGTGCGTTGAACATGAGCCAGTCTGCTGTTTCCAGAGTTTACCGTCGTTACCAAGAGACTGGTAACTTTAATCGAAGACGCGGTTCCGGAAGAAAAAGGTGCACATCGGAGAGATGACCGTTCCATTGTCAGTACATCGCTGAGAAATCGGGCCCTCACTGGCGTTCAAGTCCAACTAGAGCTCAGAGAAACGCGAGGAGTGGCTGTTAGTGGCTGGACAGTCAGAAGACGACTTAAGGCAGCTGGCCTTGAGCCAAAAAGGCCAGCTACTGGCCCCAAATTAACCCCAGCCCACCGAGCAGCCCGCCTACGATTTGCCAAAGAACACGTTGATTGGACTGACGAACAATGGAGCTCCGTCCTCTTCTCAGACGAAAGCAGAGTGTGCTTGCATGGTAGCGATAGAAGAGGACGAGTCTACAGAAGATCTGGAGAAAGATTCGCGCAGTGCTGCATCAAAGAAAATGTGGCTTTTGGAGGAGGTTCCTGGATGGTGTGGGTGGGCATTTCGATGGAGGCAAAAACCGAGTTGGTTTTTATTGAAACTGGTGTTCGAGTGGGAGGATTGACGGCGAACCGATACATCGAAGAGATTTTAGGGGATCACCTCGCTCCCTACGCCGGTTTCATTGGCGAAAACTTCATCTTAATGCACGACAATGCCCGTCCACATACTGCAGGTTCCGTCCGGCAGTATTTACAGGAGGTCGAAATTGCCGCTATGGACTGGCCAGCGCGTAGCCCGGACTTAAATCCTATCGAGCATATGTGGGACGAACTGAAACGAAAAGTTTTGACAGATAAACTGACCTCCAACCTCAGTGGCGCCATCTGCTCTGAGCTTCCGAGATTACATGCCATTGTCGTGCTGTGCATTATCGTGCTGTGCATTATCGTGCTGTACAATATCTGGCTGTACATTGTTTACACGTGTCAATGGTGCGCGGCCGGCTAATGCGCGCCCCGATAATGTACACCCCAATAAAACGAATCCAATAAGGTACCTAAGTGGCTTCCAATTATCGTGCTGTGCATTGTCGTGCTGTGCATTGTCGTGTCGTACATTATCCGGACTATTGAGAGCTGAGCTGAGCGCGACGCACAATATTTTAGTCAGGTATTTTATTGATCGTTTTTCTTGAAGCTTTTTGTTAGCGATTGGGGTCTTTATTATTACAACAAGTGCAGAGAATAGTTAAGAAAACTAATTGGTAAGTTTTTCAACAAACACGCGGCGAAAACGCAGTGAATATTGGCTAAGATGTAAAAGTACCCTGATGAAGTATTTTTTTGCGCTCTGGTATCTTGTTTATCTATCTGGTTACTTGAATTACTTGCTAAAATTCCCGTTTAATCGCAGCGATCAGTAAAAAACGGTTAGAGCCTCGTGGCCGTGTCTTTTGAAAAAAACATAAAATTGAGGTAGATTTACAAAAACTTTTTGGTCTTGGTTCTAGCGCAACTGCTTCTCCACCGGTATTAGGTAGGTAGGTAGATATTGAATTTACATGATTTTGTACTACAGTGTAAGATTATGAGAGAATAGGCCACTATGGTGTGTATTTTGGCTGACATGCTATAAACTTCATAGGTTCGTAGTTACACTACCTGCTTACACATTTCTGTACACAAATGTTTGATAAATTTGATAATTGCTCATTTGTTTCTCTAAATATTTAAAGACTATCCTAAATAATGTTCAATAGGTATCTAGGGTACATTGCAATGCTGGTTTCTTTTGTGTTATCTACCTGAATATTCTTTTAGAAGTAGTTGTGAATGTGGCTTCAAAACTTCATGCCTCATGTTCTATTTCGTAATGATTATTTGACGACCTCTGTGGCGCAGCGGGCGAGAGCCTGCCTGCGACGCAAGAGGTTGCGGGTTCGATTCCCCCCGTGGAACAAATTTGTGTACGATCTGCAGAAATTTGTTCCGATGGTCGGGGTTTTTTTTATGTATAATAAAAAATATCTATCTATGTAAGTAGGTATATAATGTATTAAATATATCAGTTATCTAGTACCCATAACACAAGCTTTGAATAGCTTACTTTGGGGCTAGATAGTGCTGTGTGGATTGTCCAGCATTATTTATTTATTATTTATTTATTTATTTATTATTTATGCTGCACAGAATAAACAAAAGGTAAAATACCCTAAAGGATGGAAGCAAACAAGAGGTGTCCTGTCCACTAGGTATTGTGGAATATACCAAGAGGATCGGGGGAGTGGACCGGTTTGATCAAAAACGAGGCACATATCCTGTAACTAGGAGGAGTCGGAGATGGTTGATGAGAATATTTTATTTTCTTATAGATGCTGCCATCACAAATGCACACATCATGTATTCAAGAAGAGTCCAATACCCAATGAACAATTTGCAGTTCCGTACAACACTTGGAACGAATTTGATTGGCAATTTTACCAGTAGGCGGAAGAGGGTATCTAACTTGCCATCTTTTGTGAACAAAAAACCAAGAATTGAAAGCAGTCAGAAGGCTAAGTATAGTCTCTAAGACGATCTACGGCTTACTGATGTCGGCTCCCACCTCCCAGGTCCACTTCCAACATTTAGAAGATGCAGAGCTTGCAGCACCAAAGAGAACAGCAAGAAATAAAAAATTCAATGCATCCGGTGCGAAGTTCCTCTTTGTGCTGTCCCATGTTTGGCGGAATTCCATAAGGCATAGTAAGGCTCTGTCCAAATAGTGGACATCATGTTTTTTTTAATAAAAAAAAAATATTTTCAAAATATAGGTATCCTACTTGACCCATTTCTGTGATTTTTATTTTCATACCTTCAGCCACTTCCTCTGCCTTATAAAGTGTTAAAGAAAGATCCCCAGGCATTGAGATTCGGCTTGTCGATTCTGAATGCGAGAATCCGGTTATTATAAAACAGTTTTACACCTCATACAAACTTCCACTTAACAAGTGGCAAGCCCGGACCACAGAAGACAAACGTATTGTGAAAGAAAAAAAAAAGAAAGCATCCAAAAACAATTCAGAGAAGGGACTGGACTTATTATAGAAATGCCAAAAGCTGGATTTGGAAATTCTAACTCGGCAATACTTCTAGTAGATTCTTCAGTGACTGTGACTTAGCTGCCGAAATCACTGGCATAAATAATGATTTTCTAATGAAACTGAAGATAATCTTAGGAGCAATGTCTTCGGGTCACAAAATTAATGCAAGAAAGTTCGAAGAATTTTGCAAAGATACGGCAAAAATGTGTCGAACTGTACGGTTGGCATCCGATGCATCATCATGCATGCATCATAAAATCCTTGTGCATGGCTCGACTGTAATTAAATATGCGATCCTGCTTATTGGCCAGCTGTCTGAAGAAGCTACCGAGGCTCGCAATGAACATTACTGGTCATACTGACAAGATTTCGCAGGAAAAATTTCAAGGTTATAGTGCAACCAAGATGTTTTTAATAGGCTCCTGCGCACATCAGATCCATACATCCAGGACGACCTGTGTGGCAGGCAGCAGGCGAGAGCCTGCCTGCGACGCAAGAGGTTGCGGGTTCGATTCCCGCCTTGGAACAAATTTGTGTATGATCTACAGAAATTTGTTCCGATGGTCTGGGTGTTTTCTATGTATAATAAAAAATATCTATCGATGTAAATATATAATGTATTAAATATATCAGTTATCTAGTACCCATAACACAAGCTTTGAATAGCTTACTTTGGGGCTAGATAGTGCTGTGTGGATTGTCCAGCATTATTTATTTATTTATACATTAGTTGTTCACAAAAACGTAAACCAAGTAAAAGTCAGCCGTTTTTAAAAGAAACAATAGAGCTTTTCGAGCCTGAAGAAATAAACGATTCGGAGACTGAAAAAATATCAACAGAATAGGACAAAATTTTAACTTTTTATATTTTTACCCATTTTTGTGGCAAAATATACGTTTTTTTAGCTACAAGCCCTAACGACACAGAAACTACACTCGTGACCAAAAAAATCGACTCAGGCGACACACCTGCAGTCGCAAGTCACTGGCAAAAAAGCTGATCGTGTTAATATTTTTTTCATAGTAAAATCATAAAGCTGCTATTATTAGCTTCAAAATGATATAAAATATTGTAATGTTTCTTGCTCACACAACCCAACAACATGTTGTGATCAGCAACCACCCTTTTTGCGCTTGTTTACAATAGTGCAAATTAAGGGTTACTTACCCATATAAAAGGTTATCTACCTAACCCACCCTTATCAGTTAGCCGTCAAACGTCAACCGATACACATCTCCGTTATCAACAAACAAGAATTCTACCTGAAAATGGACACAACAAGTGATGAAGCTGCTCAAGCGGTCACCCTATTGCGACAAGGCCAGAGTCAGCGTGAAGTGGCACGTGCGTTGAACATGAGCCAGTCTGCTGTTTCCAGAGTTTACCGTCGTTACCAAGAGACTGGTAACTTTAATCGAAGACGCGGTTCCGGAAGAAAAAGGTGCACATCGGAGAGATGACCGTTCCATTGTCAGTACATCGCTGAGAAATCGGGCCCTCACTGGCGTTCAAGTCCAACTAGAGCTCAGAGAAACGCGAGGAGTGGCTGTTAGTGGCTGGACAGTCAGAAGACGACTTAAGGCAGCTGGCCTTGAGCCAAAAAGGCCAGCTACTGGCCCCAAATTAACCCCAGCCCACCGAGCAGCCCGCCTACGATTTGCCAAAGAACACGTTGATTGGACTGACGAACAATGGAGCTCCGTCCTCTTCTCAGACGAAAGCAGAGTGTGCTTGCATGGTAGCGATAGAAGAGGACGAGTCTACAGAAGATCTGGAGAAAGATTCGCGCAGTGCTGCATCAAAGAAAATGTGGCTTTTGGAGGAGGTTCCTGGATGGTGTGGGTGGGCATTTCGATGGAGGCAAAAACCGAGTTGGTTTTTATTGAAACTGGTGTTCGAGTGGGAGGATTGACGGCGAACCGATACATCGAAGAGATTTTAGGGGATCACCTCGCTCCCTACGCCGGTTTCATTGGCGAAAACTTCATCTTAATGCACGACAATGCCCGTCCACATACTGCAGGTTCCGTCCGGCAGTATTTACAGGAGGTCGAAATTGCCGCTATGGACTGGCCAGCGCGTAGCCCGGACTTAAATCCTATCGAGCATATGTGGGACGAACTGAAACGAAAAGTTCGGTCTAGAAATCCTGCACCAGCCACGAAATCGGACCTCAAAGCGGCGCTCATTGAAGAATGGGATAGCATCGAACAAGATCGAGTAAAGAAACTTATTCGATCCATGAAGAAGCGATTGGAAGCTGTTATTAGGGCCAGGGGGGGCAACACTAAATATTGATAGTTTAATTTCTAATAAATTAATGTTTTGACGAATTTAAGCTGGTATTTTCTTTACTGTTAATTATCACCCTTTTTCATTGCTTAAGACTCCTTCTCATTCAATATTTTTTCATTACCAAAATAAAAATGTAAATAACAAAGTAGACAACTTTAAGGTTAAAACTAACAGCTTTGAGATGTTAAAATCAGAAATAGAATGATAGCTTCAGATTTTTTG
Organism: Plemyria rubiginata; assembly: GCA_963576535.1. Taxonomy (NCBI): domain Eukaryota; kingdom Metazoa; phylum Arthropoda; class Insecta; order Lepidoptera; family Geometridae; genus Plemyria; species Plemyria rubiginata. Next base: position 8,710,494 of record OY754926.1, read on the forward strand.
CCAGAGATTTTAAACCGCGAGCGTGCGTCCTGAGTCGATTTTTTTGCTCACGAGTGTAGTTTCTGGACTCCAGCACGTCTTGCATAGTAGTAACTAGTTTTAGGACACGAAACTAAACGAATAGCAGACAATTAACAATTTTGGATATGCTGGTGTAGATGGCAACGACGGACATAAAATATTAATAAAAAAACAGCAATGCAATGTAAGGAAAGTGTTATTATTCCTGATTTGTCAAAAAACTTACTTTCCGTTTACAAATACAGAGTGGTTGCAACTTAAACTTTCATTATGGAGACCAAATATTGAATCAAAGTGGGCAGTGTGTTGCAAATACTCATTTGATAAATAATACACACCACCTAAAAACAGTAGGAATGGACGCTGACATTTAACCAATACCACTCCTTATTCAAAGCTGGAATACTGTGCCACACACTACATCTACATTCATAATTATTAGCATAAGTGTACTTACCTACTTATTTAAACTATGTACCTACTATAAATATTAATTTTATGTTTTGCAACAGCTCGAGTCAGTGCCAACATCGACACAAACCTTGCTAGGTTTCACGATGTTGTATTATTAAAACTGCTATTTAAGTTTTGCTGAATAAAAAAAAACATGGATTTATGTTTATGGGACGGTGTTGAAGAATGATAAACAACACTATAGCCACCTGTTAGGGATCGTCCATTATTCACGTGATGCCCGAAAGGGGGGAGGGTGGCGGAAAACCCCAAAATATCAGAAGGGGGGATATGGTTATATCCCCCCTTCTGATATTTTGGGGTTTAGAAGATAGGAAGTAGATAAGATGTGGATATCCCCTCTGATCTCGATTTTCAGATTATTTGAGGACGTCTAAGGGGGTAGTCAGAGAATTTTACCGTTTTGGTCGAAGGTATTTTCTGGACAACAATGGACTTTTTTAAGCTGATGATGACTATACTTGTATTGCATAGGATAATATTTTTTAATTCAGAAGATGACCATTCCAAAATTACGAAATTATCACAACATGATACCTTTACAGATTCCACAAAGTAAAACTTGCTGATTTTCATACGTTAAAAACTTTTGGGTATGTGCCAAATGTAATGTTTGGACGTACCTCTGACTACCCCCCTTAGACATCCTCAAAGAATCTTGAATTAGTACCTACTTGGTACTGGGAGATCTGAAGGGATATCTACCGTGCCTGGGGATCAAAGTCGTGAAGCTGTTTCAGTTTTCAGTTTAAAAACTTTTGAAACTTCATCCGATTATAATTTACTTTTGATGCTGAGTGTATACACGGATACAGATCAACCCACACAAAGTAAAACAGCCAGGTGAACTTAGGTGGACCATGGAGATTCTCCTCCCTGAAAAACGCAGATATCTTGAGGTGAACCACGGAAAGAAAAAAATGCTGCTGGTACACCAGGTGTAATTGTAGTTGGAGCACGGGCAGGGACAGAAAAAATTACGATTACTAAACGCGATGACGCGAGCCTGCGTATACGTTAGTACATGTAAAATTTTTCTTTTAAGGCCGCACAGGTTAACTGACCAGTACTCTCAAACAATGAAGGAAAACATCTTGAGGTAACCAGCACATTTTAGAACCTAAAATGGTCGAAAAATGTGTCAAGCTAGTGCTCGTAACCCTTCCACCGCACTTTTTCGAAAGTAGTGACACGACACGGAGACTGGTTTCTTGGAGGATCTATTAGTAGTAAGAAAACATCGGTGAAAACATTTGATATTTCCTTGATTACAAATCACACAGCAATGAACAGTCATAAGGTGAGGCCACACGGAAGTAATTTTTGAGTTGTGAGCCGCGTAATTTCGGTCGTGTAATTCCTGCTGCATTTATTTCATACAAAATAAAACGATTCATAAATAAAAAAATTACGCCCGTGTGGCCTCACACATAAGGCCGCGATCGTACCAAATATAGTAATACGCAGTATAGTGAGCGAGTGTTAGGCCGCGTACTTCTTTTCCATACATACAATTTCCTTTGACTTTGACAACAAACAATTGTATAATAAACATAGAACATCTAGTGAGCCTGTTCACAGCTGAAAACACGTTAGGTATGACCGCGGCCTAAAAAATCTTTATTATTAAACTTAAATTAATTCTTCATAAGATCAAAATAAGCGTTGCGACGATTAAGTTAATAAGCCAATAACTTTGAATACATTATTAGGTAATAATAAAAATCTCACTAAAGCAACCTTTAGGTTTCATAATAAAAAAATGTCGGTTCGGACTGTGCTAGCATTTTAGTCGAAAAATTGGTACACACATATTTAGACAATAATAATAGATAATTAAAATTTATTACTCAAAACGGGCATTAACAATATGGTAAAATACTAGCACATTCTCCAACCCACATCGCTGTCATCTCTGCTGATGGCTTAGCATGAGTTTAGTGCGAAGACGATTGTAGCGACCATCGTTACGATCGTCGTCCAGAACACCGTATTTTTTGAAGAGGCATGTAAACGGGCTAGAAATTGCGACATTTCAAGCTGCAACATCTGTTTGTCTTGTTCACGCAAATCCCAAGCAGGACAAATATACAATTGCAGTAATAAATTGCCACAAAGAAAAAATACCGTTTACAGCGGTGCTTCTAAACGGGCTAGTTTTTCGGCTATTCGAAAGAAACTGATGGAATACAGCCATTAATACAGCAGTTTCTTTCGAAATTTCTAACTGTTACATTTTCTTCAAGACTAATAGGCAGCACGATCGATCCATCGATCAATTAAAGCAACCACACCAATCGATCAACTTCGATCGACGTAGATCGATTGGTGTGGTAACACGCTCACGATGATCGTGATTGTGTCGTCGTAGCACTAAACTCACGCTAACCCGAAGTCTGACTTCTGTTTTTCGTATCATCAGTCCGTTATTATATGGCGACTCGTGAGGTCGATAAAGAACGCTCGATAAAGACGCTGATCGAATCTCAATACAATAATTCTTTTAGAAAACACCGACTTTAAATACACTGGAAAATACACTCGTACTACTTATAGCTCAAAAACTACTGGTCAGATCTGACTCACATTTAAATGGGACCACATGTCAAACACCAGCTTTCGATTAAAATATAATTATCAAAAACTAAACGTTATGAGGTAACAAACATTAAAAAAATCTAATTGAGTACCTCCATTTTTGAAGTCCGTTAAAACAGCCTGACAGTGCATATACCGAAAAACAAAACTCAGACTACGGGTAATGATGACAAAAACGCACGTTTTTAAACTTAGGACACTAAAAAATATTAGCCTTTGTACGGTAACAAGAGATTCCAATGAGACTCAAATATGTACAGAATGATCCAGAAAGTCATGTAATCCTCTTTCGAATCACAATTCATAAATAAATAGAAAAATACTAGTATTTTATGGTCTAAATACCAACCATAGCTTTCTAACATTCTTCTAGCAAAATTCATTATTTTTGAAGAACAAGAAGAATAAAGCTAAAAAAGCAATAACATTTTTGTGGTTGTCTGCGCTTTAAATGAACAGTAAATTTCAAAGAATACACAACTGCTTTCATTACATATTCCGGACCACCCTGTCACATAAACCTAATAAAAAATCTATAAGTGCACGACTGGATTCAAACTAACAACCAACCTTCGGATCGGAGGGGTCATTTTCTAAAGCCAAGCAATAGCGACCGCAGATGCTGCAGGATGAGTTTTCTTAAATTTGACTGAGAAAAAGACTGGCTCTATCGAAAAACAGATGAACTAAACTAAAAAAATAAAGGTTTTTTGACAATCGACATACATACGACGGCTAATAGAGATAAAGATAAGATTGATTTATTCAGAGAGCAACGAATCAATTGACTTCTATCGCTATTGCTTGTTTTTAGGTAATAACCCCTGAATAGTGAGATCGCTACCGCAAGGTCACCAATGCTCATAAAAATCTGTACACAGTTGAACAATAAACCATATTACCTAAGTACAGCCAGCATAAATGTTGATAGATAACTCAAAACAATAACAATGCTTTAACTCTGAAACTTGTTTCAAATTCATAAATATAATACTTATTACAATAGTAATACTGGCTAAGTAGTGTTGAATCACTATCATCATGCTGACTGTACGTACAGTCGCCTGGAATGAAACGGCTATAGTTGATAATTTTAAAATAATTCGTGTATTCACATCTGGTGAATTATTACCAGATGTGAATACACGACTTATTTAATAGCTATTCACATCTATTAAGATGTGAATAGCTTGAGAGGCAGACTACCTAGGCAGACTAATCTGCTTATCGCTCGCACATTTCAAAATTCATTAATATTCAGAATCCCCAAATGAAGTATTGAATAATCGCAAACAAAGGTAAAAAAAAAACATTTTGTTCCAAGCAAGTTCCATTCAATAAATACGCTTAACTACTATTTGTACTTAATGTTTAATTATGAATACTTGGTTGAATCAAAATGATTAGTTGTTTGTTATTATTCATACCCTTCAAAATGATATCTTCAGAAATGTCAAAATGGGCGACCAAAAAATTAATTTAGAAAATTATTTAATGTAATCATTCCGCAGGCGACTGCACATTATTAATATCAATACCAAACAAATAACTGGTAACAAAATCTTATAGATCTGTCAATATCTGAACAATATCAAAATAATTTAAATAAATAAGTAAAATGGCATTTTGGTAGTTTGTGCAATTCTACACGGCGCTCTTCATTTCTTGTATGACGCAAGACTTGAACGCCTCCCAACCTTCGTTCTTGGCAGTTGACTGAATAATAATAATATATATTAGCAGCGCCATCAAGCCCCAAAGTAAGTAAAGCTACGTGACTCGGATAGTCTTAAGAACACTAATATACTTTTTTGTTGTAAAAACATACATGAAACACCCCGATAAACTACAAACATTCAGATAGTCTTAAGAACACTAATATAGGTACTTTTTTGTTGTGAAAACATACATGAAACACCCTGATAAACTACAAACTTCTAAGTTATTTTCACAAATTTTGGTCTTAGCTGGGTATCAAACCTACGGCCTACGGCGCAGAATGCAGACACCAACTACTACGCAAGTCACACAGTACAGTGTATTATGGACGCGGTATGACCGTGCCCTACGATGCATTGCCCTGCGGCCATCAACTCGAGGCATACATAATGTTAAGCCTCTTGTGCCTGTAATTACACTGGCAACCATTCCCTTCAAACCGAAACTGCAAAACTGCTTAGCGGCAGAAATAGGCATGGTGATAGTACTTCCTCGGACTAGCCCTTCAAAAAGAGCTCTACGCTGGTTCGCACTGGTCGAGTAGTCGAGTAGCACCTCCCGCCACGCGTACGTGCTGACTGGTTGGCCTATAATACCAAAATATAGTGGTGGAAGGTGCTACTCGACCAGTGCGAACCAGCTATTAGGGTGAGGCCCCATTAGTTTGTTGGGAGAAAGAAGCTCCATTGGTGAGTTGCCATTGACGACGAAATACATACTACCAAACCTACACCACCGGTGCTCTAGCAATAAGGCAGTCAAAGTATAAAATAAAAGTTGCGCCCCGCGGTTTCACCCGCGCAGGTTTAAATCCCGGTATTCCCACGGGATAAAAAGTAGCCTATATGCTATTCCTCTATCTCTCTGCCAAGTTTCATTCATATCCGTTCAGCCGTTCCGGCGTAAAAGAGTAACAAACATCCATCCATCCATACTTACAAACTTTCGCGTTTATAATATTAGTAGGATAATACTCGGACACAAATGTTTGTTCTCGGTAGGGATCAAACCCACAGCTTACGGCGCAGAAGGCAGAGCTACTACCAACTGAGGGCGTCGTAGAAATTTTGGTTGACATATTACACGCGTGTATGGTACTACACGCAGTTTTTGTATGAAAATAAGAAAAGCCCTTTGTAGCCGCTAGGGGCGCTTTCCTTTTTTTCATACAAAAACCATACACGCGTGTAATGTGCGACTGCGACGACGCCCTCTGAGCTGTGAAGGCTGTGATTGTACCTTGAAGCCGCGATGCAGTCTATCCTTCATGATGGCAATGAACTCCTTGTAGCTGAGGAGACCGTCTCCGTCCGCGTCGAAGATAGCGAAGACTGTAGACACCAGGTGCTCCGTCTGAGAGACGCCGGTGCAGATCTTCACGGCGCGGTGGAATTCGTCTATAACACAAAACATGATCATTTAGTTTTTTCATACGGGTCCAAGACCGTATAGAGTTGAAGGTTATAGGGAGGCTTTTGCCCTGCAGTGGGACGATGCAGGCCTCCTACTACTATTATAAACGCGAAAGTTTGTAAGTATGGATGGATGGATGTTTTTTACTCTTTTACGCCGGAACGGCTGAACGGATCTGGATGAAACTTGGCAGAGAGACAGATTTTGGTCTGGAATAGCACATAAGCTATCTAGTCTTTTTATCAGTCTTTTAGAGCACAAAAATATCGTATAACGATGTTTTCCTTCACCGTTTAAGAGAACAAACATGGCGTATCATGATGTTTTCCTTCACTGCTTAAGAGAGCAAACATGACGTATGACGTATCGTGACTTACGGGGCAATGTTTTGTTTATAGGTGATGGTTACCACTTAACATCAGGTGGGCCATCTGCTTGTTCCATCAGCTAGTCGTATAAAAAAACATGATGTTTTCCTTCGCCGTTAAGGGAACTAAAATGCGTATCATATTTTCCTTCACCGTTCTAAAGAATAAACATAACGTATCACTTCACCATTAAAAAGAACAAACATGGCATATTAGTGTTTTCCTTCACCGTTAAAAAGTTTCTCCGTTTAATAACTCCTGCCAGAGGTAGCCTCACCCTTGGATATAGGATGATCCGCGAGCGTGTACATCCTCATAGCGATGATGAAGTCCTCCAGGTTGTTGAGGAACTGGCAGAAGGTCTTGAACTCCTGGAAGGTGATGCCATGCTCGTCCTTCATGCGATCCAGCAGCCTATCCAGATACATGTCGTACTCATCCGTGTCCAGATACGTGTAGCGGAGGAGAATCTTCGCGAAGTCCACTTCGGAGATGGTTTCGTGACCTGCATGTGTACAGCTCTTTAAAAGTAGCTCTTTGTGAAAGGCTCGTCCGGGCCAGTAACTTTTTATAGAATTAGTTGATGGAACACAGATGGTCCATCTGACGTTAAATGTCATCACCTAAACAAAACATTGCCTCGTAAGTTACTCAATATAGGAACGTGCCCTACGATGCACTGCCCTGCGTCCATCAACTTGAGGCATACAGATGTTATTATATCTGTAATTATGTTATTATGTCTGTGTGTGTGTTGTTATGTTATAATGTCTGTGTGTGTGTGTTGTTATGTTATTTTGTCTGTGTGTGTGTTGTTATGTTATTATGTCTGTGTGTGTGTTGTTATGTTATAATGTCTGTAATTATACCGGCAACCACACTCTTCCAACCGAAACACAGAAACGCTGTTTGGTGGCATAAAAGGCGTGGTGGTAGTACTTTCCCGGACGAGCCCTTCACAAAGATCTGTATTACTTCTTCTTCTTGTCGTGTTACTAGTTTCTTTCGAAACAGTGTGGTGAAAGGATTTTAAGTGCACCTCAAGCAGCTTAATTCGATAAATAAATAAAAAGGTTAATAAATATTAATAATAAATATTGGTGGACTTCTCACCCAGCACTATCTAGCCCCAAACAAAGCCAAAGCTTGTTATATGGGAACCAGATAGCTGATATAATACATAATATACTTTTATTTTATAAATAATTACCTACCATTATATATAACACCCAGACAGAGAACAAACATCCACAAATGTTTGTTCTCGGTGGAAATCGAACCCACGGCCTACGGCGCAGAAGGCAGAGTTAGTACCAACTGAGCTATGAAGGCTGTCAAGCCTCATGCTTGTAAGATTTTATCCCGATAATTGAGGTTTACCTTTAGAGAACTCATGAAACTCCAGCTCGAGGACCTCGCTTTGCAAATTCTCCATGAACAGACAAAACCCTTCAAACTTTAAGTCGTCCTTGCCTTTCTTGCCGAAGAAATGCACCTGCAAATGTGAACAAAATTTCGTTACATATAGGACTAGCTGCGCCCCGCGGTTACACCCGCGTATTTTTAAATCCCGGTATTCACACGGGATAAAAAGTAACCTATGTGCTATTCTAGACTATAATCTATATCAGTGCCAAATTTCATCCAAATCCGCTCAACCGTTCGGGCGTGAAGGAGTAACAAACATCCATCCATTCATCCATACTTACAAACTTTCGCGTTTATGATATTAGCATAGATTCAAAGTGACATAAACAGGCAATTATGATAATAATAATGAAATAGGATTTATTTTAAACCAATAGGAAATTAGCATTTCTGGGCCATATTAGTTCTTTATTCTTTATTGTACACAAACTGATTTACACAAAAAATACATAATAGTCATGTACAAAGGCGAGCTTAACCCTATATAGAGTTTTCTTCCAGCATACCTTAGAGGATAGAGAGAGCTGATTATAGTGGTGGGAAGGTGTACAACATACTTAAAGAAAAACATTGAAATAATAGGAGAGAAATCCTAATAAATTATACACAGTACCTACATGCAAAATGAATAAAATATTAAAATAGATATAATGCACGTCACGCAAAAAGAACGCCGGAAGGAGGGGAACGGGGTGTGATTGCGCGAGTATTTTGTATGCGTAAACACATCCCATCCACTGATTTCCAGCGTTCTTTTTTGCTGACGCGAGCTATGCCTTTAAAATTATTTATATTCAGTCCAAACAAACCTGCAGGAAGGTATCGACGCTGTGTTTCCGTTGCAGCCCCTGCTCATCGTTCACGTAGCTGTCGTGAGGCCGGTCTGCCGCGGCCTCCTCCGCGATGCCGCGCTTTCCCCTCCACGCGTAGCTGAATATCTTCTCCATCTAAAACGTTACACAACTCATTAAATATTGACAAATAAAGATAATAAATAAATAAATAAATAATGCTGGACAATCCACACAGCATCATCTAGCCCCAAAGTAAGCTACTCAAAGCTTGTGTTATGGGTACTAGATGACTGATATATTTAATACATTATATACTTACATAGATAGATATTTTTTATTATACATAAACACCCAGACCAACGGAACAAATTTCTGCAGATCGTACACAAATTTGTTCCGAGGCGGGAATCGAACCCGAGATATAGGTAGATACACACATACACACTCACATAGTACCAGATAGCTGCCACAATCCCAACTAATATTATAAATGCGAAAGTAACTCTGTCTGTCTGTTACGCTTTCCCGCTTAAACCTCTCAACCGATTTTGATGAAATTTGGCACAGACAATCTTTAGACCCTGAGAAAGGAAATAGGCTACCTTTTATTGCGAAAAAAAGGGATGAAGAGATTAAAAGTACGCAGACGAAGTCGCGGGTACCAGCTAGTACATAATAATTTTATATTATATCGGCTATCTGGTTCCCATATTACAAGCTTTGGCTTGTTGGGTTGAGTTTGGGACTATATTGTGTTAAATTGAAAGTCCACCGATATATATCTAGCCCTATAAAGATATTGGTGAATACTGAATACACACAGCACTATCCAGCCCCAAACAAAGCTTGGACTATGGGAACCAGATAACTCATAATACTGATATGCTACTAACTACTAATATTTCTCCTGTTTGTTACCAAAAACGGAATATAAATAAAACTCAGATGTGACATTCTGGTTCACTAAACATAAAAAAATCTAGCGCAATACGCGATTTTCTGCAAACACACACACAAATTAGGAAACAAAATACGAATATTTACATAAAATTTCACTCCAAAACATTCATACTTCAAAAACATAGCATAGGTAAGGGCACCATCATGCTCTCAAAAAATACTTTATACATTGAAAGTAGGTATTTTTTTATAAACAAATAAAACATGAAAAGCATAACTAAAGCTTAAATCGACACCAACTATACGCAATCACAAACACAGAAAAAAGTCAACGCCTCATAAACTTTTATGTTTTTGAGTATGTGAAAGTAGATATGAGCAATACAAAAACAAGTTAAAAACAAAGGTATAACATAATGGCTCAATCGGACAGGATCCATCATGTATTTTTTTCTCCCAAATGTAGAAATCTTTTAGTACAAGTGGAGGGTGTGAACTGCATTTTATTTGTAACAATTATAGCGGACAGCAATAAACATTTCACAAATATACCAAATTATAGCACACACCCACCCAACACAGTTTTAAACTTACTGTCGACGGCTGAGTGACTATTTTCGTTTGGCCAGACGCGATTTGATTCTTCAGAGCGCTTGCAGATACTAATGAAAGCAGCTACATTGCCAGGCGGTGGATACATATTACACATAAATATATTATTATTTACAGATAAATATATTAAAATACATTAAGCACGTATTATAAAAATAAATGGGAGTAAGGGGTAATAACAAAATGGAGATAAATAAGGTTTCATGAAGAAAATACAGGCAAATGTAAAGAAAAGGAACGTGTGGTGAGATTAAGTAGTCTCTTTAAGGCGAACTTAAAATGTCATCACACTGCTGAGGAGGAGATAGCTTTTAAATATTAAGTAGCTAGTAAAGCTCTAAAATCATTGTATAAATTGTATGAGGCAGCGGCAGTCTTTTACATATTTACCCTCTTATTCATAATCCCTGCCATTTTTATAGCAGTTCAATAGAGTATTCTTGTCACTGTAACTTTTATGCCAACGAAGAGACAGCAACACTTACTTATCTGTCTGATAAGCTATTGGCGCGCTCAAAGATCATTATGAATAAGGGCCTTACTTTTTTTTTTATTTATTTACAGGTAAAGGCGGAGGTTAGGTATACCAGGTACAATACTAGATAAGTAGGTACCTTTTTTTCAGTAAATCTCAGAAAATATTCTTTGAAATTTTCAGTCAATGTTATTTTACAAAATAATTAAATCTTTAAAGTTTCAAAAAAGCAGTTATTCATTGTGTTAGGGTCCACAAATCAACTCACTGCCTCTTCGCTTTTCGCGTCCAAATCTTTTCGTTCCTTGAACGTTCCACCGAGGAGTCGTTGTATCTAAATATTTATCGAAGAAAACACGAAGAATAAAGATAATAAATAAAATATTATGAATAATTATAAAAACTAATCTACTGGTAAATCGAATAACAGAAAACAATAAATTTATAATTCCTTGTAGTGCGCAGGAGTGCAGCAGAGTGGATAACTACATCACAACTAATTAAAACAAAACACAATTCATTCTTGCTACCATAATGCGGATTTTCTTGTGCTATTGATGAGCATTTGCGTCTGGGTGCAATAATAGTGCTTTCGTTTACAACTTCAAGACCATGACAGCTGCGTAGAAGCTAGGCATTCTGAAGGTGAGGCAGTACTTCACACCAATGCCCCTATTACGCTGATGTCTGGTTATAGAGATGGCTTTCAATTTGACTTTTGATTCCTACTCATCCAAGGAATTTTCCATCCATCACAAGGAATTTTAATACTAGATCCATCCATATGCTGCTATTACACTATGGGAATCAAATGCTCTCGTCAGAGTATTATATTCCTTGATCAAATGTTAAATTAAAATTCATCTCGATAGCCAGACATTAGCGTAATCGGGCCGCAGGACAGCTTCTTTTATCTGCACCGGTTGTTGTTGTTTTGTATCTGTTTTTTTTTGCTCAAGTCCGGTCGAGTATGGAATACTGTTCTCATCTTTGGGATGGCCCTGCTAAATGCCAGTTTAAGGCCTAGGAAAAGATTGAGTGACGAGTCGAAAGCCTCATACGTACAGGTCGCGTCAACAAGAACTCTGGAAAACAGTGGATATGTTTGCGCATACAAAATACTCGCGCCATCACACCCCATCCTCCCTCCGGCGTTCTTTTTGCGTGACGCGCACTATACGACGCGTTATTCAACTCAAAACTCCTGGCTCTTGAGCCTTACTGCAAAGTTTCCCCCATACCCATTCTACCATCGGACCACCAGTCGTACGGAAACGAGACATCCATTCATGGTTGGCATACCTACAGCCCGCACAAAGCTCTTTGCTTCTATTTTTATAACGCAAACAGCCGAAGAGAATTCTTACCGAGCCGAGCGTCTACTCAAGAGTAGACGCTCGGTAAGAATTCTCAATTATATTCTCAATTCAATTTCTTTTCAATCCAATACCAAGGTATTGGATTGAAAAGATAGGCTTGAATAGACATGTAGAAATCGATTACTTACTACTAGAAATTCGTTCTTATCTACTCTTTGGTTGCCGTCCGTGTCGAACATGTTGAATGCTATCCGGAATCCCGACGCCGGCTCTGAAAATACGGAATAAATAATTTTATTGCACAATCTAACTACGAGTACCTTACTAATGTTACTATCAGCTCGCATCATCAAGTTTATTGTTGATCGAAGGTGGGGGGGGATCGAACCCATGGCCTACAGCGCAGAAACAAAAAACTACTACTTACTGAACCGGTAGGGCTGTGAGTGTGAATATTGATCGAAGGTGGGGGGGATCGAACCCATGGCCTACAGCGCAAACAAAGAACTACTACTTACAGAGCCAGTGGTGTGTGTGTGAAAACATACATCCTACTATATAAATGCGAAAGTTTTTTACTCTTTCACGCCGGAACGGCTGAACGGATCTGGATGAAACTTGGCAGAGAGATTGATTATAGTCTGGAATAACATATGCAATAACATAGGCAACTTTTTATCCCGTGGGAATACCGGGATTTAAAACTACGCGGGTGAAACCGCGGGGCGCTACTAGTCCTACTATATAAATGCGAATGTTTGTGAGTATGGATGGATGTTCGTTTCTCTTTCACGCCGGAACTTCTGAACGGATCTGGGATGAAACTTGGCAGAGAGATTATAGTCTGGAAGAGCACGTAGGCTACTTTTCATCCCGTGGGAATACCGGGATTTAAATCTGCGCGGGTGAAACCGCGGGGCGCAACTAGTACATACATAAATTCAAGTCAACTTCCAATAGGGGTTGGCAGAGACCACGGATTTCCACTTCGGATGCGAAAATTCGATGTTTGGATGTTGGTGGCTCAATCACACCAAATGACTCGTTTGGATAATTTGTAACCTGGTTCATTTTTAACCTTTATTACGAAAAAACTACAGGAACGGAATGGCACAAGGACGTACCCAATAAAGGGTAGCCTTAAATATTTTTGTTAGCAATTACTACCAACACGCAAGGAATATGCTGGCGGCAGCTAGTGTAAGATGTTTTGTGGCACTCAATTACAATAAATAAGACAGGCCAATTACAATAAGAAAGTTGTGCTAATAGGTATTTTGTTGGGACGGTAATAGACGGAATTCACGCAACCTACGTTAGAAATAGATCAGCCAATAAAGTTACCGCTTAGTTCGTAACTTACCATGATTAAAATAACAGATAATAACATAGATTAACTTACTTGTCAGGATTGAGAGAAGGAACAGGTACTCCGTGTAGGAAATTATTCCTGAAAACAGAACATTGCTTTAGTGTTTTTTTTTTATTAGTTTTATTAGTGCTACACCTATGGAAATCACATCACTATCACTACATAGTATAAAACAAAGTCGCTTTCTCTGTCCCTATTTATGCTTAAATCTTTAAAACTAGGCAACGGATTTTGATGCGGTTTTTTTTAATAGATAAAGTGATTCAAGAGGAAGATGTATAATACATGCATATGTGCACCCGTGCGAAGCATGGGCGCGCGGGCGGGTCGCTAGTAGTTTGAATAATTTCCCAAAAGTTATTCTCCGAGCGGGGGTACGAGGGTGTGAGGATTTCTTTAGTACATAGTTCTCATATTACCAGCGCTTAGTTTGGGGCTAGATAGCGCTGTGTTGAAAGTCCACAATTTTTTTATAGGTTTAGTTTTGTACCTCTTAATAATGCCCATAAATATAACCACCAGAAGATGAGGCGTAGGTGCGACCATTTTTGATGGACGAACGTATTTGTAAACATCGCGGGAAGAGGTATGCATCTCCTATGACATTTAATAAATAAAAAAAAAATAAAGAATTAGTCGATGCCTCGCAAATCACGCATGATAATTATGAACGCGCCATACGATGTACCCCTGCGTCCATCAACTAAGACATACCAATTTTGAACTTCATGGGCAAGTATTTTCACCGGCAGCCTTCGAACCGAAACACAGCAACGCTGTTTTATACGCTACTTATAGGTAAAACGTTTGACCGCAATCTCACCTGATGTTATGTGATGATGCGGTCGACGATGTGGCACGTTTACCCTTTTCACTATTCTCTTGAAAACAACTAAATTATAGGTATTCGGAAAAACGGACGCAAAAGGAAAGGAAGGGTTTTGTTTGGCGGTAGAAAGGGGCACGGTGGTTGTTCTCTTCCAAATGACTCACACACAAAGCGCTCTATTACTCTTCTACATATTTACACTCTTTATTCCTACGAATAAATAGACTTATTATCTATTCTATACAAGGTGTCCGGAAGGTCGATACAAAGCCGTGGGGGGGGGGGGGGGTCACCTCGTTACGCATCTATTCAGGCTAGATTACCTTAGTCCAATGTCGTCGAATTCTGAGTTAGATTTTTGAAAAATTTACCAAAATCATATGCTTATTCGTTCATAGTGTTCAAACAGACAGTTACTAGATGATGATGATGATGATGTGTATTCAATCGATAAACACCAAAACAATGATCTGTAACCACATAACTGACTAAATGGGAGGTTTAATTTTTTTTTTTGGAATTTAGCCTGTATACAGGGTGGGGCAAAATTTTTCGACATTGAAGGCAGCTACCTTTTCTGTTGTAGTTAGAAGGTTTTGTTCTTAGGCAACTATAGCTTTATTTTGAAGAAAAAAACAACCACATATTCAGATTTTTGAAAAAATTTACAGTCAGCTTGGAAAATGACATTTGTCAAAAAAAAACATGTTGGTCTCAATCGACGCTATTTCTCATCAGGAACAATTTTCCCAAAGTAACTTACCAAATCAAATCGTAAGATTCTGCAAAAATTAAAAAAAATAGTTTTCCATACAATTTATATGAAACGCCATTCGCTACAACATTGAGTCCATGCATGCCATTCGAACACTTTCATGGAAATACTTTGTTCTTTTTTCAAATTTATTGTTGGCTTGGCAGAATGAAGTTAGTACAATGTACCACCGATTTTACTGAACCGGTTTTGAATAAATTTGGAATGTTGATAGTTTAGGTTTTAGAATAACACACATAGTGGGAACACCGCGGGACGCAGCTAATAGGTAATAAAGTTGCACTGTAGTAATTCAATACCATACAAATGGTTTCTTTTCACATTTAATAGAAATTGTATGGAAATCTTTTTTTTAATTTATGCAAAATCTTACGATTTGATTTGGTAAGTTACTTTGGGAAAAGTGTTCCTGATGGGAAATAGCGTCGATTGAGACCAACTTGTTTTTTTTGACATATGTAATTTTTCAGGCTGACTGTACATTTTTTCAAAAATCTGAAAATGCAGTTGTTTTTTTCTTCAAAATAAACCTATAGTTTCCTAAGAACAAAACCTTCTAAATACAACAGAAAAGGTAGTTACCCTCAATGTCGAAAAATTTTGCCCCACCCTGTATATGCGTAACGAGGTGACCTACCCCCCCCCCCCCCCTTACGGCTTATGCACCCTATATACTCTCAAAAAGTTAGTTCTTACCTCTATCTCTCATATTGCGAAACATCTGCGAAGACCCCTTCTTCAAGGCAGGCGTGTGATCCCGCAGGTACTCTATCTCTTTGGTGGTAAGCACGCGACGTTTCAAACGGGCTGGAATTATGATAAACAAAAATGAGTCTCAACTTAAATTCCCAGGCACGGCAGATAGTAAAGATAGGCGGTATTTTTGTTGATATGAAAGTTACATTTGTGTACGATCTGCAGAAATTTGTTCCGTTGGTCTGGGTATTTTCTATGTATAATAAAAAATATCTATCTATGTAAGTATATAATGTATTAAATATATCAGTTATCTAATACCCTAGATGGTGCTAGATGGTGCTGTGTGGATTGCCTAGGATTATTTATTATTAATATTACAAGAATATTTATTCAGTATCATGATGGTTTATAAGTATAAGAGGGTCAATGACTCACGCCTCGGCTCCTGTTCCACCACAGACTCCAAGAAGTCTTGCGGTGTCATGTAAAGCTGGCCACCATGCTCCACGCTAGCGAACTTGATGAAGCGACGCTCGCGAGACGTCAGCTTCACAGACTTGGCCAGTTCATCCGGCTGGAAAGAGACAGATCATGTTAATAGGTTATAATGACCAGCCCTGTAGGAATAAAATTATCAGTTTCATTATGATATCGATCGTCGGGGTCACCACTTTAATATACTTTGGTATTGGTATTAGTATACATACATACATACATACATAAAAGCACGCCTATTTCCCATGGGGGGTATGCAGACACCACGGATTTCCACTTGCTACGATCCTGACATACCTCTTTCGCATCATTCACTCTCATAACATTCTTCATACATGCTCGTCGGTTTAGTGTACTCTTGACCTGGCCTCTCTCTAGAACATCTGCTATCTGATCTAGATGTCTGCCGAGGTATTCCCCTTCCAACAATCCCATTCACACTCGCCTGATGACTTTGGTATTGATTTACGGAGAAACCTATATAATGAGCGAGTTGAAAAACTGGCGGAAGACGAAGCCCTTAAAACGAAAACAAAACAACAAGATTTTTTGAAGACAAATGAAAACAAGACAAATTTGAAATTTTTTTAATAAAGTAGGTTGTGTAAGTTTGTGGCTCAACCACTTCTTAACCACTAGAGTCTAGTGTGTTTTGTAGAATTTTCGTAACTGGTATAGTGGCTAGACCAATTAAGAAAATACTCTGAATAAACTACTCGTAGTTCGCGACTTGGATTAACATTCTCAACAGTTTTAATGCCGAAAAATGCCGGAAAAAGATCATAAACCAATCGAAGCCAAAAAAATAAAGCGCCTTATACACTGATGTGATAACGGCTATTCATAAAAATATAGATACTTGAATGTGAAATTCATAAAAATAAACTATACTGACCTAAAACAAGATAGCGATACCAAAAGTACATTTATGTTCAAACAGGTGCCGACAGACAACCCAAAGCTTTCGCACTCAATAGAGACGCAAACTGGAAAGCTAAAACCGAATGTTTACGTTCCTAATCGAGCAACAGAGTGATAATCACCACAGCTCCATTTTCGGAGCCGCTCCACAGCTGATGGTGGATATAATCAAATAGGGAACGCAGGATTCCCTTCTAAATATAAACAATCATCTGCAATAAGATACCCGGAACAGTTTCCTCGTTCGGTTAAAACAATATTTTTCGAACATATAAAGTAGTGTAGGGTAACCAAAATTCGACAACGCAATGAAAGCGAAATGCATAATACGAGTGAAAAATATGTATATGTGTGTATGTATCGTGTGTGTCCAAAATAAATGTATTTTCTTTCTTTCTTTCTTTCTTTCTTTAAAAATATTCTCCCAAATTTAAAATCATTGGTGGAACAACGCATTCGAATTTAGATGTCTGTTACAATTAGTAAGTACCTAACCTTTGTAACGACTGAACTAATTTGAAAAATCTGGATATAGCCGGGAATAACATAGTTTTTCTATCAGGCACAACCGTTTATTAATAACTAAATAGAGTAAAAAAGTATGTGACATGGAATTTATTTCATGAATCAAAAATATCGTTTTGAATTATGTTACAGCCAGGTGAATCTAATTGGACGGGACCAAGCCTACATATTTTATTTTATTTTTTGGTAGCTAACCATTTGACTGCCATCTTATCTTGCGGAAAGCAAAAATGCAGCTTATAAATAATAAATTATATTGTTAAATGGATGGTCACCCCAGACGTAAAATAGCAACGTTTTACCTGTAATTAAAACGTTTATTAAACATATACTTACCTTATTAGAAACATAACTTATGAGAGAGTAGCTAACTTGATTTAAACCTAGTGCAAGTCGTGTAGTCGTCCCATCCGCTATTTCTCCCACCCCTTCCGTTATGCAAATGCTACCCCCACTGTCACCACTGGCAGTACCGAGCTCTGAGCTCGGCCTCGGATCATTGGCGTTTTGATTTTCGACCGAAGAGGTCTAGCTAGTGAAAGTGGTTTGGTTCTTTCAGACCAACTCCATTTACTGATTGTCGTGTTTTACCTTGGTAAGAGGTTTTTAAAAATCTTAGGTACTGGTAAGTAAAACGGAACGTCATGTTCTTGGAAAAAGTACCTATCAGAACGTTACGTGTGTACAATCACATAATGTACTATAAACGGTTTTACCGTTCGTCTATGGTTTTTAAAAAAAAAATGTCTCTACCTGCAAAAAATTTTTTAATGTGGACGTGTACATTTTTCAAGTAATTATACTACGTAATTTTTCTTGTTCTTTAGACTATTTCAAGCTTCAACGTAAGTACCTAAAACCATATAGTGTTTATGTTTTAACTGGTGAAACTAGATTTTCGTTTTACTAAGGCTTAGCATTGGTTTTAGGGTCCTGGTAGTATAATGGAAAACGAAATCGTCCCATCAACCGGAGAAGGTGTGGAGCCACTTTATGATAATATGCGGCGTGCTAAAACAAAAAAACGGAAAGCAGTGCGATCTTCTAGCTCTGACTCAAGTTCAAACTCAAGCTCGAGCTCAAGTGCTAGTGGTAGCGAGTACAATCATAAACGGAAAAGGAAGAATAAGCGAAGAAAACAAAGTAAGTTGGACCAATTAATAGCCAAGATATCCGATCTTGAGAACAAACTTGGAAGGCAAATTCCATGCGGGTCTATGGCACCAGATGAACAATCATATGATAGTAGTTGTGATGTAGACCCAAACATAAGTGGTGATTTATACGATGGGGTTCCCGGGATGCAATTACCTGCAACTACTGGGCCTTCAAGCCCCTCCGTGCCACGGGACCCACAATTTGACTTTTCAGTTACTACAAAAGTTAAAGAACCTGCAGTGCCGCATACTTCCTCTGCATATCTAGAACATTTAAAGGTGCTACAGCATTTTTGTCAACCTGATTGGAACAGTGTGTCTAACCATTTGACTGCCATCTTATCTTGCGGAAAGCAAAAATGCAGCTTATAAATAATAAATTATATTGTTAAATGGATGGTCACCCCAGACGTAAAATAGCAAACAAAAAACGTTCGCTAACGCGGTAGCGACTATTTAGTGTGACGCTTATTGTATTGTGTGATAGATATATAGATAGATGTTTGTGTGTGTGTGCGTGTGTGTTCCCTAGTTTAAATTGTTAATACACATTTCAAAGTTTTACAGTGTGCACAGAAAAGTAAAAATCAATTATTCAATAAAGTATAGTTTTGTTTAGATTTTTTTTATAAAATACTTTATAAAAAGCAAAAAGCCCTTCACAACTTCACAACTTTATACTGCTTAGCGCAAGTCAAGGATACCGCATTGGAATGACTCAATTTGAGGAAACTGCATTAGCCTCTCAAGCATGTATCATCGATACGATAAATTTTTACAGTAAACCTCGATCAATTTGAATGAAGAACGAATAAAAACTAACTTTTTACAAAAACAGCCGTGCAAGCATGTAACTTGTCAAATTTTAACGTATCGAAGATCAATGCTCGAGGGGCAGAAGCGACAAGAACTATGCTCTTAAAATAAAGAAGATTGTCTAATAGCTAAAATAGAGAGACAATAGTACCTATTTTTTTTTATGCTAAAGCTGGTAGACGAGCATACGGGCCACCAGATGAAAAGTGGTCACCGTCGCCCATAAACACCTACAACACCAGAGGCGTTGCTGATGCGCTGCCGGCCTTTTAAGAGGACACTAACCACCTACTTCAGGTTGACCAAAGTATCGCTCAACAACGGAAACAACAACCTATTCTTTATAGCAGCAACAAATCTTTATTACCTTACGTTAAACAGAAAAGAGACCGACGTGCATATTTCAAGATCACAAATACCCAATGTCTTAAGACTTTTACCCCATTCGGGAGGATTTATAACTCCTTTTAGGGGTGGTACCCGGTAGGTTTATTTATTGCTATATTTGACAAAGCGGCTATAAGATGGAAACAGATTTTATTACTACCCTGATTTATAGATAGAGGAGAACTTTAGGAAAGGTACTATAATTTATTCTATGGTAAAAGGACATCGAGAATAAGTATCCAAATGTGTCACTAGTTCTCGAAACAGTATGGTGAAAGGATAAGCAGCCTCAAAGAGCCTTATCTAGCGGGCAGCCTTATCTAATCAACCTTGCGCGTTCGAGTATAGACCTACTCATTCCGGCTTTCGATTAAAACCATCCATCTCTCACCTATTTCATCTTAATCAAGGAACATTAAACGAACTTGCCAGCTATCTTGGGATTTTCTAACCATTTTTTTAACAACTATTAGTTAAGAGGCTGACAACCGTCAAACAATTTCTCGCTCGCACATTTCAAAATTAAAAATATGGAAAACTAAACAACAATCTTGCTGAACTTTTGTAATATTATTTGAGTTTTTTTTGTTAGCTGTGCTGTGTTCAGTTCATAATTCGTAATTTTTAATCTTAAAAAAATGTGCGAGCGAGAAGTTGTTTGACGAATGTCTGCGTCTTAAAGTAAGACTGTATCAACTTTCTTAATAATATTAATGGCACTTCTCGCGTGTGTTATTAAATCAAGAACCGCGCGTAAACATAAAACAATAATTCTATTAAAACTGGTAGCCATTATTATGGCTATTACGATAGATAATGGTGTTACGTTAGTAGTAAATTGATGGTGTTTTGTGCATTTAATAATAGCATCACCTGTACAGTGGAACTTGAGAAGATGTAACATCAAAATAAATAAAAATACAGCTTATTGACTGATCCCCAGCCACGGTAGATATCAGTTAATTTTTTTAACCTTTTACTTTTTACACTTGATTTATTTCTATTTTTTTCCTGATTTTGTTGTTCTGTTTCATCTTTGGTTTTCTTTAGTCATTTATAATTGTGTGTGTAGATTGTCCGTGGCATTACTGCACGGCCCTGGCGGAAGACCAGCGTCAGTTGCTAGCTGACTGACTTATGCTGAGCCAGGGTCCCTTTTGCAGCTCTTTGGTTATTATTTTTATTTGATTTTTTTTTATTTTTTATTATAGTATGTTTAGATCTAAGTGGCTGCAAATAAATATGTTTTCTTTCTTTCTTTTTGTTTCTTTCAGTAACATGGGATAACTCGCAGATGGCCCTCCTGATGTTAAGTGGTAACCATCATTATAACAAAGCATTATTGTTTAAAGTTCCACAAAGAATATTTTGATTTTTATTGCGTTGCAAGTCATGCATGGTATGAACGTGCCATACGATGTAATGCCCTGCGACCAACGACCTGAAGAAGATTCGTTTCAAACAGGAACACGAATAGCATAAATAGGTATGATGGTAATACTTTCCCGACGATTTCACTCGCTTATATTCTTATTTTAAAGCATCCTGAGTTTATTAAACTAGTGTTTTTCACGAATCCTGTTGGGTTTAAGATGAAATCTGATGCAACAATCAGGAACTAATTGCCTGGCACCAACGATATGGAGTCCCGCTGAGCGTAGACAAATATACAAACAAGTACCTAGTTGCAAAATAATTTAAGTTGGAAAAACAATAAAATTTAAGCAGGTAAGCATTTTCTATGCGGAAGAATATAGAACGACCGAATTCAATACAAGATTTGCAAATTAATCGACAGTCTATAATTTTACTGTGATGCAAAAATTCGTATTGCACAATAGACGATGCAGGAAATACAAATAGCGTAATCATTTTCTTTAAGGATTGGATTGGGTAACAAAGTTTATAGAACGCACTGGCTTGGCACCACACAAAGGGGTGAGCGAAAATATGAAAATTTATTTATTTGACACACTAACGGCACCACCAATCCCATTAATATTATAAACGCGAAAGTTTGTAAGTATGGATGGATGGATGTTTGTTACTCTTTCACGCCAGAACGTCTGAACGGATCTGGATGAAACTTGGCAGAGAGATTATAGTCTGGAATAGCACAAAGGCTACTTTTTATCCCGTGGGAATACCGGGATTTAAATCTGCGCGGGTGAAACTGCAGGGCGCAACTAGTTATAAATAAATGCGAAAGTTTTTAAGTATGGATGGATGGATGGATGTGTGTTGCTCTTTCACGCCGGAACGGCTGAACGAATCTGGATGAAACTTGGCAGAGAGATAGATTATAGTCTGGAATAGCACATACTTTTTATCCCGTGGGAATATCGGGATTTAAATATTTGCGGTTGAAACCGCGGGGCGCAACTAGTTATTGTATATGGCAGAGTTGAGTGGGTTATAACGAATGTTCAATAGGTAAAAGATTTCAAATTAATTGACAGCCTTTATAATTTTACAGTCATGCAAATATCAAACATCCTTATGTAACAATTCGTAAACGTTTTCTAGGAGAATGCCAGTGGAAAATGGGCTAGGGTGCAACGAAACGACAACACCAGATTGCTTATTATTTCAATATATTTCATTTAAATATAACCGTCGTTTGAGACCCCTACCTATGCCAGGAATGTAGCCAATCTCATTGTACAGTAGCATTTGAACATATACGCTGTGCATTTACTACATGATACAAAATTTAACGTCCCGTTGTCTTAACTTTGTGTGACGTTTAATACTTTCGGTAACCTGCTGTGAGACTAAAGACTAGGTGTGGCTTTGCAAAATACGAAAGAGTCCCGATCGTAGTGGATATATTACATACGTACTATATTTTCATTTTAAATGCTTTATATGCTACTACGCTATAGGGGTATGCTTGCATGTAATAGTGTTATATAAATATTTTATACCTCTATATCGTAATTATACAGAATTAACTGAATTCCCAGGTAGAAAGCAGAGTTTGCTATAAACTGGGCACTAAGATTTTGCATAGTCAACAGCCACAACTACGAGCGCGTAGGATCTAAAGAATTCTGTTGATATGCTTTTGTTAAAATTATTTGCCAACTATTTTCGCCTAACTTATTGTTACCTAAGTTCTACAATTAAAACACTGAAATATGTAAAACCTAAGATGCTACGTACCATATTAAAAAATTGAAATTGAATATTAGAATCGCAAATGTCAAACTAAAATTTGTGTAAAGCTATGTAATTCACGGTCAGAAAGCACCACAAACATGTCATAGGTAGCGAGGAGGCACGGTCAATAAATCACCCGACCAGCCCCTATTAACTACGGCCGGCGTGTTCCACCTAATACGAAACAAATATTTGTACAATGCACGAGTGCTTAAAACTGTCCCATAAAGATATATTGGTGGTGCAGCGGGAACAGGGACGTATTTGAATCTTTACCTCGAAAAACTTTAGCAAACTGAGACACAGATAGTTACAACATTTACTACATATTGAATGTGAAAATACTTAGTCCTTCTTCTTCTTCACACACACATACTTTTGGAATGTGAAAGAATTTTTGAATGTATCTTCATACCTTTGTATATTTGCTTGGATTCACTTAGCGTGGGATAAAGGCAGGTAGTTGATGATGACCTAAAACAAGGTTTATATCTGAGAAACAGTGTCTGTCACGGTTATCATATCATCACTTTCCCATTTTTTCTTTAAAATCTAGAGTTTTACAAAATAACGGAAGGAACTAAGCCGTAATTTGCTGCCTGTCTAGGCTTTGGTCGCTTAGAACTGGCACATAAGTATCACCTAGCTTTAAGACGTATCAAAGTGATCCTTGTGATTCAACTGAATAAATACCTTGACTTTAATACTTACTGATCCATTATTTCTTACCGAATAAAATTTAAACAAAAAAAATTGACGCCAATAAATTAAGTTTTTTTTCTAAAGTAACCTAGTCCGTCCCATTGGTCTGGGACACGATTCCCACAAATCCATCTCGCGGTACAGCGTCAGTCGACTGCGGCGCCTGCGACGGTTTACGACCGCTTTGTGTGCGCAAGTACACGCTAATACGACGTGAAGACTCTTCAATTGTTAGTTGTTACCTCACTACGCTGTTGTTTTTGCCACCGCGTCCTCTTAACATAAACGTTTACGCGTTTTATCATCAGCCTTGCGTTCGCTCGCTCGCACATGGGATTTTTAAGACTTTTTTACGAGTATGTTACTTGTGACGGTACAAGTAGATGGCCCACATGATGTTAAGTGCTAACGAATCCCCTATAACCTATAACGACAACATATATTGTCGTGCATGGGTTGCGTGTCAATGTATAATATAAAAAATGAAATACTTGGACTTAGGGGTATCTTGACTACCCCTCAGACATCCCAAAAGAATCTTGAGTTCGTATATGACATTAAGAGATCTGAAGATCATGGTAGATATCCCATGCCTGGGGATATGTCGTGAAGGAAGTGGTTTCTGTTTTTCTGAAACTAATTAATTTGGACTAAGTTAATCAGTCCTTTCATGCGCTCTCATATGACTAAGTAGAATTAGTCAGTTGACAGTTGTAGATCATTATTTGTGATAATTCAAGATAAGATAATTAATCAAACTTGGCTCCGCCGCCGCGTAAACTTTTACTTACAATTTCCGGAAATTACACTATAGAATGCAATAAACACAATTGATAAATTAGGTTTAGTTAGAATAATGATATCAATAAAGTTTGGGTAAATATTGGCTAAGAGGCAAAGAAATACGTGAGCGTATTTGGAACAATACTTTAGGGACAAGTGTTGCTTCTATGGCCGCTTGTACCTGTGGACAAAAACGACTATCGAAACTAGCTACTCTAAAATTCTAATTTGAACGTAACCGTTTGTTTAGCTTTTCCTATGGTTGATAGTTTTGACGTGTCTTCTCTCTGTTCTTGTTGTTTTGTGTGGTTATTTACATCTTGGTTAGGAAAGATTTTTTCGCCAAAAAGTAAGTAATTTTGCTTAATGTAAATGAATTTTACCGTGAAATCGCTTACGTTATCGGTTTGTTCGTGTTTGCAGTATGATATGTCTTGGTTATATCTTAGCTTGTGCTTTTCCCGTGTCTATCCATCTGTTTTATTCTCAAGGATGGATCAGTTTTTATTTAATGTCTGAATTTGTACCCGTGGACTGTCCACCTTACACAACTTATGTAGCCGTTTTGACTTTTTTTCAGTGGCTCGCAGTAAAAACGAAAAACAAAACTCGGGTGCTTCGGGTACCGACCGATCAACAATACTGAGTTAGTGCAGAACATGAAAAATGAATGAACAAATCGACAATCGCACTTCCAATATAAGTACTCGTGCGATACATCCGTCATCGAAAGGGCTCCATTAGAGGCGGCTCGCGATCTCGCCTAAAGCGATTTATCATCCTTAGCCCGAAGACTCAGAAGACTTAGAGATCTGCCGATATGATTCAGGATCCGGTGAAATATTGTTCAGAAAATGAGGAGGTAAATCATGTGTGAAAGCCCCCGCAGTGTTCGACACATGGTTTCATTAAGTTGTTGAGGCTGAGCTGAGCTGAAGAGCATTTATTGTTCGTTTAGTTTCTATAAAGTGAATTAGAACAAAATACTTATAGCGACTCTGTAAAGTATACTTGTCACTGAAAAATTGAGGTCAACGAAACGAAACAGCAACATACTTTCATTACTCAACGAATGAGATACTTATTGGTCATATAAGCTATACTAATTTGGTCAGTTTTTTTATGTGACGTAATTACAAAAGTTGTAAATGCAAACATAATGTACTAGGCTTTATTGCAAGCAACTCTTAGTTATTGCTTCATGCTTGAATAAATTACGTAGTAAAAATTTCGAATATCACATCACAATGCCGCACTGTAGTAACAAACCACTTATAGTTTTATAGTCTGAATCGACAACTGTTACGAAATAGTTAATTTACACAAAAAGTGATAAAAATTTGTGTATCAATAGTAAACGACAGCTGAAGTTTTCCGTTCGATTTGTGTTGCATAAATATATTCCTTTATTTCGAAAATCTTTTGTATATCGGCGGTAATGCAATATACATTTACATTCTTTTACTAAGATGGTGCGTTGGTTGATTCAGTGAAAAGCATTTTGTATCTTGTTTTAAATGTTACTAAACTGCGCATATTCTTCAATAAATTTGTAAAAATGTTAGATGTTTAGTGCGGCTCCCTAAGATATTTTATAAATACTTTTTAAACATGTTTGCATTACAGGATTGCTGAAACTATCGGATCAATTTGATATTTTTGAGGTACTGTTTGCTATGTTGATTGCGATTTTTCATAGTTTCAGCGATTTTATCTTTCAAAATGTTGAAATGTGCTAGCGAGAGGTACATGTCTTTGCAAAAATACATTGGTGCACGACCGGGTTCAAATCCTCGATCGATCTTAAGATTGCTATTGCACCTATCAGCATACATAAGATGGAAGTGCAAAATATTAGCCACGACTAAGATCAATGTCTTCAATGCTCACTTTCTATTTACCTATCATATTACAATCAGATAATATGGCTTCATTAATAACACATAAATCGTCTCGGCGCGTTGCAAACTGTTCATTTGCAAGTACGCTTATCTCGGGATCTCATTTGGCTTCTAATTTCCCATTGCCCTACATCCTTGCGCCAAGACCATTTCTGCAATATCAGTGATGCACAAGTTACGGATCCAAGAAACAACTGTTTTTTAATAATGAATGAATGAACATTCTTTATTATAATACACTTTACGAAATAATGACATACTAAAGCAATGAAAAACATTGAATTTAAAAGCATTGAAAAACATTACGGGTAATGAAGAAAAAATGAGCTTGACCAACTTAAAGAATCAGTAACATACCGCTTTAACTTCGACAATAGCATCAACAAAAGACACCTAAAAGTAATCACAGATATTAAAGAATGTGTAAAACACCTTGCACAGGCATGAGAATACACCAGTTGGTGTAAAAGGGACGAGATATAGAAACTGGATTGTTGTAGAAATATCTGTCTATTATAAAGACTTTTTCTTGGCAGACTATAACAATCATGATAGTGGACGAATTTTTATATGTACATTCAAATTATTTTATTTATGAATGCATCGAATATGTAGTTTTAATACACATAAAACAAACATTACAAAAATGTTTACCAGCCAGGATTAAAAATATTAGTGGGAAAAATGTCAAAGCTTTAGATAAAACTTTTCACAATCCCCACTGTTGGAGACAGATAAAAAGGAATTGTATAATAATAAACCAAAAAAAATTTCTAAAAAAAACTTGGTTACTGAAATAAACTGAAAATCGATCCGAGGATCCGAGGCAATTTGTGTGAGAAGCGAAGACTGATAACAGAATTTTCTTGTGATATCACAAGGTTAGAAAGAAGAAAGAAAGAAACATTTATTTGACACACAGCAAACAGAGAACACAGAAAAAACAATACAGATATTAATAACAAACAGTATAAAGAGACAGAAAAACAGAAAAATACAAAAACAGTGTTTGAGGCCAATTTGTCTCCTCTGTGTTGAGTGGGCCAAACAGGTCCAGTCTCAGCGTAATTGCTGCTCCACACTTTCGTGGGGAGCAGAGCTGGTTTTCAGACAGGGCCACGGATGACCCCACAAACGCAAAACAGTCCGTAATTGTGATCCGTAGGTGAGCACACTTATTTAAATTAATAGGTTTTCTGGCTAATCTACTCCTCACGACCCAGGTTAATAAGGCTAAATTCTCCCAATCCTAGTGATTGGAAGAGCTTAGCTCTTGTGTTTAACAAGAGCTCTCTTCGCTATAACGACGTGCGATCGGATACAAAATAAATAAGCGATCAATTTGTTTTGCAATTTCACGCCTGCAATCTCGCACAGATATCAAGGCGTCTCCTATATTTTCTAGTCTCATTGAAGTCAACACTCAAGCTCCGTACTTTTATCGCGGTAACCGGCTAAGGCTATCACAATCTATCAATGTTGCCTGTTAAACACGTTCGGTGTGAGCCTGTCATTATCCGCGGCTGCTATTACTATAGTTTACAGTGAGTTTACGGAATTTTGTGTGATGTAATCGTGATAAAAATGCCCTTTATGATTCAGGTGGTGCACACAAGAATTGGGAGTAAAGGGAGCTCTTTGTGAAGGGCTCGCCCGGTGAAGTAATACCACCATGCTTATTTCTGCCACAAAGTAGCGTTGCTACGTTTTGCTTCGAATGGTGTGGTTTCTATAAAAATATATTAGAACGAGGTGTTCATTTCTAACTGTATTTGTGCGAGAAGCACTAAATGAAATAATAGTTATCTGCTTGGTTACGAATAACTAAATTACGAGATTTCATAGTAAAACCTCAGTGCTGCAAACGAGAGTACCTCTAATCATCATTTCGATAGCAGTTGCTATTAGGATATCTTGGTCAGCAGTGCCTAACAGTTTAACAAAATCGTAACATATGAGGGCTGGGTCTATTTCGCAACGATTAGGGCAATAACAGTATTTTAAGCATCTTGCTGATGGAATAATCAGATGGCCGACCTAATGCTAGGTGATAATCATTTGCAAACAAAGCATTACCGTTCTCGCACGTTAGGAACGTGTCCTACGATGCACAGCCCTGCGTCCGTCAAATTGAGACCACCGATTAACTTAGGAATGCCTCAAGTTGATGGACGCAGGGTAGGTCCTTATCATGCGCGACCAATCATCGATTCGAATGCTTGGTTATAGGTGATGGTTACCACTTACCAGTGGGCCATCTGGTACTGTGTCATCAGCAAACGGTATGTAAAACCATGGAAAACTTCAGTTTATTAAATACAACCTCGCCCCACTCGCCTACAAGGATTCATTGTCTTTGTTGGAATAGCTAAAAACATTATTTGCGTATCTACTTAACAAAATAAAGCGCTAACGGATTACTTTTAACGACTACTTGCAAGATTATACAAAGCTCCCAAGTGTTGGATTATTTAATCTACAATATTTTTACCGGCATCATTATGTTTGTTTTTATTCAGAGATGAGATATTTAGAATCTGAACGAAATTCCTCTGACATGTATTTTGTCAAGTCAGTTTAACACAAAGTCTTTGCCGAACTCCTATATTACTCATGAAATCGCTTTCATTCCACATGTCACCGCACCACTGTCACCGCAGGCTAATGAATTTGCACCCTTCAGCAGTATATCACTCATACGATACGTCACCAGATGCTAAAATACGTTACTACGTAACACTTGCAAAACTACAGTAAATGTATTTTTAAATCAAGACCAAAATGACATTTGCGTCAACAAAGCGATTTGTACGCAAATCAGACGCAAGTTTTCACTCCTAAAATTATTAAAAACGAAAATATCCTCAATAAACTATACAGGTTAGGAATAATATGTATGGTTTCAAAAAAAATATGTATCTCATATATTTTTATCACCCATATTCAGCCCCACTGCTGGGCAAATGCCTCCCCTTTTTCTTCCACCAATCTCACTAACATACTTAGCAAAACTCGTCGTGACCATACGCCAACGCTTCAAATGTTAATTTCTAATTCTAATACTGAACCGACAGAAAATCACACATCGCTGTGGATTAAAACCCACAACACAACCTCTAAGATTCATTTTATTCTCACCTCATTACCAACATAAATTAATAAAACACTTGGAATATTAAAGTTGCATCATTAGATGAACGATCGATATATCTTCGTAAATCTTGGTGTCCGATGTCGGAAATTACAGTACGGTTGTGATGGGCGGCAGTCATGGAGGCGAATAACTCAATCAAAATTCCTACAGTTTATATTTATCGGCACCCACTGAGCTACGCTAAACCTTTATGACTACATATACACAGCTATAGTGATATTATTTAGTGTCATTATTTCTAAATAGAACATTACCTTAATTTGTGACAGGTTAGGTAATAAATTAAGAAATAAAAAATAATAAAATTTTATTTGAATTTGGCTAATATGTATTGTTGGTTTATTTGTGTATAAATGTAGTATTATTTTTATAGCCAACGACGAATCAGTGACGAAAGCACCTTCTAGGCGGAAGTTAAGATACATTTTCGGTTTTTTATAATTAAAGTGGTCATTGACCTATGCCAATGTAACCAAGACAGAACACACAATATATATTTTTTTTCTGTTCCAAATACCAGTATTTACTAAATTCCACATTCCACAATTTATTTGCCTGCTCAGAAACTTCTTACTATTGGTTTTTCGCCGCAGTTGTCGTTGTCTATGACAATGCTCCTATTGTTTTTGTTTGCTTAGCTTCGTTTGCGTGACACCACACACTTGCCAGTTTTCTGAATAAGATGATGCCAGTCGAAGTATTTTTACCTAATTTTTATTCCATATATTCTGTATTCCATAATATTTGTTGTATCAACATAGCCAAGTCTGAAAAGCAGCGCTACTCCACAACGTAGTTAAAGAGTGGCATTAAGACTAGCACTCTCACAGGTTAAGGCTACTTATATTCTTTACTTACTTTACATTTAAGAGAATCTACTGTGCTTGGGGATCAAATTAGTGAAGCTGTTTATATCGAACCCCCCCGGTCTTGTGCGTACTATCAAGCAGAGAAAAGTTGCCTACCTTGGCCATGTTTTGAGGCATGAGGGTTTCTATCTGCTCCAGCT
Source organism: Plemyria rubiginata (assembly GCA_963576535.1). NCBI lineage: Eukaryota > Metazoa > Arthropoda > Insecta > Lepidoptera > Geometridae > Plemyria > Plemyria rubiginata. The sequence continues at coordinate 8,741,302 of OY754926.1, forward strand.
TATAATGATGGGCAAGTTGCTGGGAAATAGAGGAGTAGGTAGAAGAAGAACATCATGGCTACGCAACATCAGACCATGGACTGGTATCAGGAAGGTGCAAGAGCTATTTAGGCTTGCCCTAGATAAGGATAAAATTAAGGAGATGACTGCCAACCTTCTGTAGTGGAGGCACCCTAAGAAGAAGAATAAGTTTATATATTATTTACCGTAACAGGTTACACGCGTGAGACTATTTTTCTATATAAATTCGAATAACTCGAATGTCACAACACACTGGTTCACATTCAGGGGAAATGTGAACCAGTGCGCACAGCCGAACAGCGATTTATCATTCAGGCTGATACCGACCAACCAAAGTGAAAGTTGGAGAAATAATTAATCTGTGGCCGTAGCAGGTGCCGTCACCCGCATTATCAATACCGTGAAGTTTATCTTTGGGATCGGTAATTAAACTGATTTTCTTTATTAAATGTTAAGGTGCTGTTTTGTTCTTGAACTAGCGAGCATTGAATCTGCGACAGTCAGCGTGACAGGTAAATACGTTTGAACATGACCTTCCGAACGTGTAGCAAAGCATAATTACTTGTACATCAGGTGAAGTTGCGGTCTAATGTTTGCTTATAATAACTTGATAAAAAGAGAAAAAAGGCCAGCGAGAGTGCGAGAGCAATGTTAACCACTTTGGAAATGAACTCCATATCATCAGCCTTCAATAATAGAAACCAGCCACCTTCCTCCAGCAGATTATTTTTCAAAGCTCTGCAGTGCCTCACAATAAAATCTCTTGAGTATTTCAGCAAAATAGCGATCAGAGAAATGATTTATCATCTGTTAGTTGTTAGTTGGCTACGACCACGTGATCCGACTTACCTAATACACCCACCCACTCGATAAGATTAAAATCTGCACAACTCACTTCTAGATACGAATCCGTGCTTTATACTAAACTAGCGACCCGCTCGCGCGCCCCTGCTTCGCACAGGTGGCTCATGCTTGTACTATAGATATAAACCTTCCTCTTGAATCACTCTATCTATTAAAAAAACCGTAGTTTTAAAGATTTAAGCATACAAAGGGACATGGGGACATAGGGACAGAGAAAGCGACTTTGTTTTATACTATGTAGTGTGATAGCTTCGTTTAGTGGGTAGCGCTGTGTGAAAAGTCCACCAATATTTATTTATTTTAAAGAACGCCACCTTTACTAGATGACAAAGTACAGTACTCGGTTATATTCAAGATTATATTTATCTTTATTTATTTGTAGAAAGTTGTACTTTGACGTTGTCTTGAAAGGACATTTTATTACACTAAACATTTCCGCTTTAGTTCATAAGTTCATCCGCAACTAGCACACGCAATCACTGGAAATTTCTGCGTTACAAAACATTCTTTAAAATATATAATATATTTTTGTTTTGCTATTAGGTATTGGATTTAGCCGATGAAAACCACAAAAAGTCTCATTAAACACATAGTTGCAATTCTTGTTTTACCAACAACGAAGAGCACATTAATTCGACGCATCTACATATTTTTATTGCCAATTCGATAAACAGCTTAAGTTTTTAGCGCTAACGTTAAGACGAGACTTGAGATGAGCCTTTTACCAAAGGAAGTTAATACGGTCAAGTGCCATCCGCTCGTGCTATCGGGGGATTACAAGCTTATCTAGACTGGTGAGACTTGAGTCTTATACTAAACTAGTGGAATATCGAGCGATTTCGTTCACATGAATATATTTTCATACTAACCTCGCCTCCCACCGATGCACAAATAGAAATTATACACCGAGAGGTAAGAGAGGCCAGAACAAAATGTACTTATACAAAAATTTAAAAATAGCCTTAATTAACTCTGTAGGTAAAAAAATAAACACATAAGAAAACGAATAAATTGATTAGATTTAGAATTCAATCCTATAAATGTCTCCAAAAAGAACTTGATTGGACAAACTGTGTAAATAAAAATTCTGAAATAACATGTGGGTCGTATAAAGTCTGTAACTAATAAAAACGAAAGAAAAAAACTTTGAAGAAAGTCTTTTCGAGACGAAAGCATAAAACAATCCTTGCACCAGAACTGCAGTCAATTCCATACAAACACAGATATCAAAAACGCAATCCAAAACATTAAATACCATTTTTTTTTTCAGTATAATAAACACGAGTAAGTAATAAAGCACGATACCAGATGGTAGAAGTGATCTTGCGACCTTTCAAATGCATCTCTAAAGCCCTAGTAAGTTTCCTAGGTAGTGGCGACCGTCCTAAAACAACAACGTTTTAAAATCAGGCTGTTAGTGTGTAATCGTGTTGTTGTAATAAATAAGTTGCACACATTATTAAAATCAAAGCATTCTTTTTTCAATAGTATATCTAAAACTTTCGTGATCATAACACATAATTAGAAATATTACACGGGTATTTATCGCGTTTTACCTTTCTTTTTTTCCCGACGTTCGACTATGTTGCAATAGCCGTTAACGGACAGATTAGGGAATGCGTTAAAGAAGTATTCCATCAAGTCAGTATTTACCCTGCGGACAACAAAAGACAGCATACCTCTGCAAACACCTGGTGTGTATAAAGTAGACTGCAGAAAGTAAGTAGTAACAACCAAATGAGGGGGACTAGACCTCACGACACAGGGAATCCTAGTGTGAGCTCTGGGGCTCAGATATATTAATAAAAAAAACAGTAAGTAGCCATTCCATCATCATGTAGATAGGTAGTCTGTAATGTAATTCTGAAAACTGAAACTGAAACAGCTTCACGACTTTGATCCCCAGGCACGGTAGATATCCCTTCAGATCTCCCAGTACCAAGTAGGTACTAATTCAAGATTCTTTGAGGATGTCTAAGGGGGGTAGTCAGAGGTACGTCCAAAAATTACATTTGGCACATACCCACATTTTGCAGTAGTTAGTATTCCATACGTGACAGGTTGCAAGCCCATCGCCGCTGTTAGAATACTAACTGGTTTCCTCACGATGTTTTCCTTCACCGTTTAAGAGCACTGGCATTGCGCACATAAATTTTTCGATAGAAAAATCCATTGGTGCACGACCGGATTCGAACCTGCGACCTTACGATCGGAAGGCGGGGTCACTCCCACTAGACCACCGGTGCTCTAATGTGTAATGTAATTCTATCTTTTTACATTATGTTATAATTATACTTTTAATTGTAAACCTAGACAATAAGCTGCTAAATAAATAAATTTCATTTCATTTCAAGTAAAGTAAAGCACCATCAGTTATTCGTGACGTTTGATCGTGATCGTGATTACATTTCAATTGGATTTTGACTAGTTTCCGTAAGTACAAGTTGAAGCAAATTCAAAATATTGGTTAGTTTTAATCGCACGGAAATTCACGTACAACGCTTTTTTACCGGCCACCGCTTTTAAGAAAGTCAAAACGTAAGCACTCGGCCGTTTCGCTACGGAGAGCTCGGATAAGTGGTTATACGATAAAGCGATTATAAATTCCGTCGAGGCGTCAGCTAACGGTGAAGGATCATCCACTACGGGTGGTCAATTAACGGTGTCTATCTAGCGCCATGGCGCAGGGGTTTAGAAGCTGACAACCGTCAAACAATTTCTATATAGCACATTTTGTCATTTTTATAATATAAATGAATGTGATATGAAAAATCGCAAACAATCAAGTTTTCAATCAAAAAAAAAAAAAAGGGACCGTCTGTCACGTATGGAATACTGATGTAAAATGTGGGCATGTACCAAACGATTTGGAGTTCCTCCGACTACCTACCGTCCTCAAACATCCTCCTTGAACATATCTGAAAGGTATGTTTTATATTGTGATATGAAAAATAATAGTTTTTCTTAAATAGATATTTCATTTTAGATTAAAAGTAGTGAAGCTGTTTCTGTTTTCTGTGCATCCGAATGCATTGTTTTTTAATACTTTGAACTAAGCATGTAATTTACTCGTTGGAGTTAAATTCAGTTTTTTTTCTGTTTTTTTAGACTATAAGACGACTACGAACAATGTAAATTACACTGGTTTCCCCACAATAAACACTGCTGCAGCTTCCCTTATCTTAATACCTTCGAATTTACAGCAGAAGCGCCATTCATAACTCGCCGAGCCCGTGTTCCCGTCACCGGAAGTACAGGGTTACACCGAGGCGCATGTCAAATCGGGAATTCGATGTGATTCCTCTAATTTGGGAAAGACTAGCGACCAGTAAGTTCATAAATTGGACGTTACAAAGTTTCTTGTTTCGACGTCGGATACGGACCGAGATGTATGATCTAGTAACGAAGTTTCGAAACTGACCTAAAGCTTTATTCATAGCTTGACGACTTCTAGAAAACGGGAGCTGAAGATAATGCTAACACCGTCACCGGTCACCAAAAATGACTGCTCAGCTTGATAGATAGATCAGATATAGAAATTTAAAATTCACGCGTCTTTAGCGCGTTTCCTACAATCACAAATCCTGTTTGTAAAGATGCTCTTTTGAGGTTTTCAATAAAAGAAAATGAAGAAGAAGAAAATTAAATATCGGTTCACGACTAAATACGAACCTACGACTAGACTATCGGACACGAAACGACCACTAGACCACTGGTACCTACTCTTGAGCAACTTCATTTTGAGCGATCTTCTCCTATATCAGATGAAGGAAGATAAATTGGGGTATATAGAAAAGATAAACAAAAGAATGATTGAGCGATCACAAGGCGAGTCCAATTTATTATTAATGGAAGAATTGGGTCCAATCAGCCAATTTGTTTTGGCTATTTAAATTGTTTAATCTAGTTTCGTGGATTTTTCACAAAATCCTTTCTCCTTAACATGCTTTCCACATATCCACAGGGATAGTTAACACGGGACTACAAGTCGATCGAGCTCGTAACTTGCGCGATACCATCACATTCGAGTGCGTGGGAGACGCTCGATGTGGATGGAGGATTGAGTTGTGAATATGAGAACTATTCAGAATTATTGTGGGGTTCACAGAACGTTTAGGTACTTGTTCAGTTTCACGTGCGGCAATGACGACGCCTTAATTCGTTTCCTATATTTTTTTTACTTATAGTACTATTATTTCTTTACACATTCACGATCACAACATATTGTAACATATAACACGGGTTTTATAGCATTTTAACTTTTTTATTATTCCCGACCGACGTTTGCGTCTGCCCGCGACCACGTCTATTGCGACATAGTCAAAACATCGGGAAAATAATAAAAAAGGTAAAACTCGATAAATACCCGTGTAATATTTTATTGCAATATAACTAAATATTTAATAGACTCAAATAGGTGATACTTTTCCAGTAAGTAAGTATTATTAAAAGAAACTAGTGACACGATAAGTAGAAGAAAAAGAAGATTAAGACTGTGGCCCCCATGGGCCACAGTGTTAGTAATATCTTAATGGAAAGGAGTCTTAAGGTATAGACTAAACCGATAAAACCAACTCAACAGAAAATACAAATCTTGGAATGTCAAACAAGCTCGCTTACAAATGACATTGCTGAACGAAGGTCATGAATGCTGATTTATCCCAGTATTCAATTTCATAAGGAAACGACATACCCATTCGTTTCACGGTCTCCGTCAGAGGTATGTATGTGGGAATGTCGAATAGGATGCTGTGTACGATTTTATTATCCGATCTAGCTTGTAAGCTAAAGACTTCGTTCAATTGAACTTTGGTTTCTCGTTGCGCCATTTTCCGCTAATCAAGGTATAGTCTTTAGGGTTACTCAAGCAGTAAGTATAGAAAAACACTAGCACTACAATACTAGTAAATAGTGAGAACAAACCTTAAATCTAAATAAAGGCTCGCGCCACACGGAACCGGCTGCAGCGTCTGCCTACGATTTACATTCATGGAAACAGCGTATCGAGGCGCGAGGGGTTATCATCTGCCCCCTTTAGGAGTAAGAAATGGCACTCCATTGCAACGGCGGTTTAACTCCCGATAGATAGGGAGATGTTTATGTAAAATATTTACTACTAGAACTCGAAGGAAATTGATTTACAACATAGGTTGTCGAGATCGGCGGATCGGTTCAGGCTACTTGTACAGCGGTAGACGCCGTGGGCAACAATGAAGAGGACTAAAAAGACTGAATTCAAATTAAAATTCAATTTAGTAATATGAGCTTTTGATTTAATTTTATTTTATTTATTTACTGAATAAATGCTTTGTGACTTTGATCTAGGCCGACGACGTCGGAGAAGGCCAAAATTGCTCAGAGCTAGATTTCAGTTTAGAGATGTCATTACCCGAGTGCATTACCAAAGTTATAATAATACCCAGGCTGACGGATGCGCGTAGACTAATCTGGTTGCACATTTTATTTTATTTGAAGAACGCAACATTCGCGTTCCAAAAGTAGGGGATATTTAATGCCAAGATTCCGGGAAAGTTTAAATTATAATATTAAAAGGAATAATGGGTTGTTTGTCTGCTCCGGATAAGCTAAGACAAATAATTCACGCTTGCAATAAGACTTTCACTGATAATGGTATTTCATTTTTTGCAAACTGATTCTGAGCAGTGTTTGAAGCTGTTAAAGCGCAATAAACCTGAATTTTTGCGTCGATATGTGACAATGGATGAAACATGGCTCCATAATTTCACTCCTGAGTCCAATCGACAGTCAGCTGAGTGGACTGCACATGATGAACCGATTCCAAAGCGAGGAAAAACACAACAGTCAGCTGGCAAGGTTATGACATCAGTATTCTGGGTTGCGCAAGGTATAATATTCATTGAATACCTCCAAAAGGGCCAGACCATCAACAGCGATTATTATATAGCGTTATTGGATCGTTTAAATCGTTAAAAAAACGGCCCCACGGCGACAATGCCCCGTGTCACAAATCTAAGAAATCAATGGCAAAATTTTTTTTTTTTTTTTTTTCAATGCCATAACAATACCTAAATACTAAATCGACATTAAAAATAATTTAAAATAACTATTACTTAACTTATCTACTAATAGACATCAAGGCTCTTTCTGTGAACTTTGTCAGAGAAACCACAAAAAGGTCAAAATCTTCCTCTTCGCACAAACTATTGATCAAACGAAGAGCCCTTGTCATGGGAGCTTCGTTCAATTAAAAGTTCAAATTGCATGAATTGGGCTTCGAATTGCTTCCGCATCCACCGTATTCGCCAGATCTGGCCCCCAGCGACTTTTCCTGTTCTCAGACCTCAAAAGAATGCTCGCTGGAAAGAAATTTAGCGCCAATGAAGAAGTAATCGACGAGACTGAGGCCTATTTTGAAGCAAAAGACAAATCGTACTACAAAAATGGTATCGTAAAGTTGGAAGATCGCTATAATCGCTATAATGCCTCGAAGGCAACTATGTTGAATAATAAAATCGAATTTAGCCAAAAAAATGTGTTTTACTAAGGTACACCGGGGACTTTTCAATTGGCCTGTTATGTACCAAAAGTATGTACATAACAAAACCTTTCCCTTCATAAAACTTATTGATTCGACCCCTACTATCCAATTGCAGCTATATTAACTACAATCAATCATCTTCAACTAGAACAGAACTGCAAAAAAGTATGAAATTACACGCTAGGGCGGGCCATTACATCGATGTTTATCGATAACTGTGAAGGGGTTAATTGGCGGGTGTTTATCGTGGAAACGTCTCAATTAGCGACCTCTACGTATGGCATGGTGCATGCGTCGGGTGACTTGACTGACTTGTATGGTTGTAAATTATAAACTTGTGGTACATTGATATATGCGACGCACGTGAGGCATGAGGCATGAGGTCGTTTTCGTACTATTTTTTCCGGGAATTTAACCAGTACAAATTGTATATAATTGGTTTAAAAGATAGTGATGTTTGGCTGAAGAATATGTTATCTCTTGTTTTGTGAGTAAAATTATTCAATCAGAAACCAGTAACAGTCCTGGCGTGCAAATATTCTTGAACTTAAAATAGGCTTGTTCCACTAAGAATAAATCGGATGGATTAGAATTTCCTAATATTAATTTAGTTATTTCTCACGTTCTTTGGGCACGTGTCGCGTCGTGGAGTGGTCGTCTCCATAGAACGCCTGGTGGTACAGGGGAAGAGTTTGAAGGCAAAAGATCACGCGGCAGGTCACCCATGAGATGGACGGACCAAATTGAGGCAGCCACTGATGTGCCTCTCAACGAATGCGCCAGGGGAGCAGCGGTGCGAGAGGAGTGGCGAAGAATCGTCAAGCGAGCCACTGCCCCGATATGACGACCACGACCACTCTGTCAAGAGTGCAACAGAGTGCAACGACCAAGAAGAGAGAATTAAGTTATGTTGATAGAAAAAAAACAAAACTATAAATTAAATACCATAATTATTAAAGATTATTAATATTTTTATAAAATAAAATCGTAAAAAAATTGCCATCATGTCACGTGACATGACGCCGTGTAAAACATCATTGTTGTGGTTGGCGTTTTGATAGAATTCACGGATAACTTGTTAGTATTTCTCGTTTTTTGCATGTTTCTGTCGCGTGAAAACTGGTAATTTATGAAAGCCACAATTTGAAAGACAACATGGCATCAGGATTAAGCAAAGCATATAGCAATAACTTACCAAGGATTGACGCCGCCGTTAAGCTTGGGAGATTTTTCGCATCAAACAGTGACTTTTGCTCATCGGAATTTCGCAATGCTAAAACTTCGATGTAAGTACACAAAAGTGTAAAAAATGTATTACAAACCAATAGCAATATTAATATGCATTTAATTGGACACATGAATGATCTGAAAAATTCAGCCTCGAACTAAACAAAACGCTCCCAAACACAGACAATATTGGTAAGCATAACGCTCAAGAACTTGAACAATTCATAACAGAATTAACTGCCTCTACACAAAATACATGTGATAAAATCCTCCCACGTGCCAAAAACCCAAACGGAAAACCCCCTGGTGGAGCCCTGAACTTAATACTTTAAAATTAGCCGTCATTAAAAATCATCACAAACTCAAAAGACGTAACCTATCGTTAACTGCCGTCCTGGAAGACCAAGCCAAACTAAAAAAAGACTACTCTGACGCCATATGCTCTGCATCAACCGAAAACTTTAAAGAATTTTGTAACAACCAAAAAAAGGAGGACGTCTGGGCAATAACCAATATACATTTTAGTTTAATAAAATAATGATGACGATAACGCAATGCGTAGTAAGTTTCGATATTTTTTATGATACAAGTTGCAGGTACTCAGTAAAACAACAATAATCCGGATTATAACTGCATGAGCATGTGAATCGATTATCTAACAAAATCTACATAATATAACATAATAAACAAGAGCAGGCGACACCGCCTACACGGAAAGCCACGATATATTTCTACATCGATTATCGATAAACAATTTATGCCTCCCTACATGAATACCAAAGCAGCCATTACGAGATCTTTAATGTAAATTAAAACGCTGTGATTACATTACTCTGCCAAGACTGGGGTCTAACTACATGAGATTACCTGCACTGCAATCTTGCGGTGGATCCCTAACCATATGGACGACATGGACTGAACAGGACCAAAACTGACAGAGCGACACTGACAAGGATATCATGATCTTCTACTTTATTGTGTAACGTTACACGTCGTGTTGAAAATGGCCACCAATCTGAATCGCTGAACAGTGCCATTAATTTGGCAGAAAATACCAAGCAATCAATCGTACATAATGCCTTTACAAATATGGTTCCAAAAGCGGGTACAGAATTTCTGTGCTGCTCTAAGCAAACCGTCCATCCCAACAATCCCCCAACCACATTTATTATTTACTAGCTGAACCCGCGGCTTTGCTCGCGCCAAGGTATTCAAAGTTTCATACAAACTTTCATCCCCTATTTTATGCCCTTGGGGGTAGAATTGATCAAAATCCTTTCTTAGCGGATGCCTACGTCATAACATCTACCTGCATGCCAAATTTCAGCCCGATCCGTCCAGTGGTTTGGGCTGTGCGTTGATAGATCACTATATCAGTCAATCAGTCAGTCAGTCAGTCACCTTTGAGTTATATATATTTAGATTATTATTTATTATTTATAATGGCCACGATGAAGTTGATAATAATAATATCATAACGCGTCAAATAAACCCAATCTGGTTGCTGTTGAATAAAGGTTCTGTAGATGAGAAAAGGATTGCTAACCTACCCGACGACAGTGTACTTAATGCAGCAGAAATCAAAGTGGTAGCACAGTGCGGGACATTATTTATTTTCTCGAAGCTACGCCCAAACGTCAGTTACCACCCAGTACTAGTACCTTCTGGTCCAAAAAATACTTTGAAGCCTTGTTCCCATTCACAAGTGCACACAGGTTTTATTTTTAAAACAGGAAGAATGCAAGACAAAAAAACGGAAAACTTGATAATAAAACACGTGCCATTGGAGCTCTGTACACGTACATAGAAGCAAATGTATACATTTGCCTCTATGAATGTAAATGTAAAATCTAACACACCCGCGGGAGTAGATTTTTTCAAGTTAAATTCTGACCTTCAAGGGACAGATCCTTCTGATGAACAGGAATGAGATCGACTAATGCACATGACAAAGAATTTAAAAGCATTAGATATTTATGACTGCCACAATGTGATAACTGACATTCAATCTCGAATTTGTATGATAGGTAGGATTTGTAAAATAGTTGTTTTTGTTTTTTTAAATAGTTGTTAACTTGGATTATATTTACATTTCACATAGGATTATGTTCCTTAACTGACCGTTAACTGGCTTCTGGGACACAGATGTTAAGCCTCATGTACCTGTAATTTCACATCCGCACTACGCTGTATAAAATTAACATCATCTATAAATATAAATAAATCAAATCAATGTAAGGAATTTCATTCGGACGTCCTTACGATTGTCTTCATAAGCGATTACGTACCTATAAGATATAAAAAGCTTGTCTAAAGTTATTACAATATTATACAAGGATGACATTGGAACGTTGGCGACATTGACACTGTGGCACAGGTGATTACCATAATAGAAACAATAATAGTGAAAGTAATCTGATCGAGAACAATGCGGCATTAGAGATGGTTTCGAACATTTAATATTTGGAAATAAATGTGGTCATTTTATTGATCAGCATTTTTTCTGATTGGCAAGATGTACGAGCTAGCGCAAGTACATGACTCAGCACATTTGTGTGAAAGTAGTTTATTTTAGCATGGCTTGCATTAACCTAGTTTAAACAATCATTTTGTGTTGAATCTATAAGCAGCAATAAATCAGTGTTCAATCATCACTCGACGGGTTCGGTTATTTTGGCTCTTCGGAGTAACTACCCCCTAGCTAGCAACCCTTATAGCTCAGCTTTCTCCAGCTTTAAATGTTTGGGACATACCCAAACAGCTAAATTGTAATGATATCAATATTATGCGATATACTAATTTAGTAAAAACAAATGTAAACGATATGCTAATCCAGGTTAGGAAAAATATTTGTTTCATGTTTTGTCCCGATCGGGTAATTGAACCACAAAATCGTAACTTTCGAACTTATATATTAGTTTATATGACCACTGTATACTATATCGGCTCTTTACAAGTCCCTGTTCCAAGCAATCACGTCCCGTAGCGTGGAAAACGATTCGATTAGCCGCGCGCGCCCGGCCGCCATTATCATCGCTCGCATGATGCATGGGACCACAGACAGGGCGTGAATGTCTCCAACACTATCAATATTTATAGTAACTACATTATTGGGACGTCATTATCCGATAGATACTTATAAAAGTTGGGTGTCGATGTCGGTATTTGAATAATCGGTTGACAACACTATATCATGGCGAGAAAGTGAATTAAAATTATGTAAAGTAAATTAGAGTAGTATCTCACACAACAGATGGAAACTTTATCTGTATGAACTGTTTTTATAATTATATTTGTATAGTTATTTTTAGACATTAGACAAAAAGACGTATTTTTAAACATGTGATCCATAACTTTCGCCTCTGGCGAAATGTATAGCGTAAGATAATACATCTGTAGCACATAAGTAGCTTCGCGTTTCGCTGTTCATGCAAAACGTGGTTAAATACTTCAGTCGTAATCGCACAGGCATGGAGTAAAGTTAGTTACAGTTATAATTATTATCAATATATTATTTGTGCAACTTTCACCTTAAAAACTCTCAAGATAAATAAACTACCAGTATTTACTATTACCAAATGAAAGAGTTTGATTGACTATGACTACACCTAATGGTAGGACTGTAATACCGGTAAAGTAGTGACCCCGCATTTTTTTTCGGTTACGGCTCACTTGCGAGTTACTCCGTGCCTACGACGGACGATAAGGTGGGCATGAAATCAGTGCCACGTATACTATACTCAATAATTATTACGCATCAGTTAACGCATAGTCGGCGTCGTGTTGCCCGCTTTTGGGCACATATCGGCGCCGGTTCCACCGCCGGTCACGCCGGTCACGACTCCAGACAGACATTCAGCATCGCAGTCAATGAATAAAAAATGGATATGAAGGCAATCATCAACGAGATAAAAAGTATTGAGAAGCAGATTGATCAAATGCAAGAACATAAGACCCGGCGGTATACAGGAAAAGGAAGAAAAAATGGATATAAAGGCAATCATCAACGAGATAAAAAGTATTGAGAAGCAGATTGATCAAATGCAACAACATAACTCACGGCAGAACGTTGCTCGTGGTCGAAGGCAGAGCAGAAGATCTACTAGTGCACATCGATCGTCATCGGCGCCACGAAAAAAGTAATGGCAGTGTTTTTACTATTTCCGTTACAAGGAAAAAGCGCATAAATGTATCGCCCCTTGCAGCTGGAAGGAGGAAAACTAAACGAGGTCCAGTCAGCGACGGATGCCTGTACCGTACCTGTTAATAGGAACCGTCGATAGATGCACTACGCATTTCATAGGTTTCAGATTATTATAAGTGTTAGTATGTATTACTTTTGTGTACCTAAACCGCTCAGAGAGGCACTACGTTCTTTTAGAGCATTCATTGGCATAGTAACTTAGAGAAGCTTTACAGCTCATTGCCACAGATTAAGGACACAGTGGTACTGATGCGGATGCACTCGGATCAAGAAATGTTTTTATAAGTACGGGAATAATGTTTTAGATTAAAAGTACTATAGGTACGTAGCTACTAACTAAGTACATACATACTTTGTCAATGTTAGCATTTTTGTAAACAAAGTTTCGAACATTGAACCATAATGATGAAATATTGTGATAAAGTTAAGATAATGCTGTTTTGATGTAGGTACAATGATGGAACATAATTTTAGGTAATTTTGGCATAACTGCAGAATCTCTAACTTGACTGAGACAAAGTTCGTGATATCAACTATGGGTAAACAGCAAACTAAAGAGGTCGAAGATAACCGAGTGGTTATAGCGCAAAATTCTACACAAGTCGAAGCGCACATGACACAACAGAGCATATTAATGGTGGCTATAGTTGTGATTTTGGTTTTGTTGGTGATATATGTGGTTTGGCGACGATTTTGTAATCGCATACGAGTCTGGTTGCGCAAAGAAATATTAGTGAACAGCGCATCCGCCAGCAGCGCCTCTCGCGCAAGTAAGAGTGATACAGCCGGGCGTTGTACCAGCAGCGATGGTAAATTCGGCGCCTACAGCCACCCCTGTCAATTATGCGTGATGTTACTATATATCACAAATATAAAATAACAATTTTTACTATTATCAAAAGAAAGTGTTTGATTGACTTTGACTACACCTAATGGTAGGACTAGTATTACTGGTAAACTTCTTTTTGAATATTTATATGTGTATTTAATTTTACAGGACCAAATTAAATAAACTTTACAATACGCTAAATTTATACATAATTGATATTATTTAAAATTCAAATGAAATTATTTTAAAAATAAAAAATTCGTTATAATCTTACCATCAAATCAACATGATCATTATAGTCACATCACAAACACAACGGGAGTTTAAGGATGAGTAGTGTAGCAGTAGACTTACTCATCTTTTTATCGATAGAAGATAACACAGTGCTAAGCTATATAAAAATTACAACAAATTAAATTACTCTAGCACATATGTTATTGCAGGAATATGAAAGAAATCTTTGTTATCTGTAAAAATCATCATGAAAAATGCATTTAAAAATGTTGACACCATGTGTGTTCTACAAAAAAATATAACAGATTTATGATTATGATGAACGTTTTATATTGGTATCAGTATCACTTAAAGAAATCACATACATTTTTAAAGTAAGTATCGGAAAATTTGGGTTCAAATCCCACTAGATTACTTAATTTTGGGATATAAAAATAGAAAAAAACCAATGAACACCAAATAAGAGAACAAAAATAAACTTATCGACATAATCAGAATTAAATAACATACTTGGCTCAACACTACAAGGATAGGAATAGAAGCATAACCATAACGGAACATGAAGAGTTCACATGATGGCTTTATTATTTTATTAAAATGTAAATCGTTGACAAGTGATGCACAGGCGCGGCTTGTCAGCTTGTGACGAGGTGTGAGATTTATCGAGGATCCTTATCACTTAATTGTATTGAGGAAGAAACAAGTTTGATGAAATTTCCGAGGAGATCATAAGAAATGTATGGTTTTGTACAATAGTTACATCGGATGATGTGACTCAAGTTGGGTTCTTGGAATCATTCAGCATTGCTATTCCGTTAACATTCACCCAAGTGACTGCGGTGTCCGCAATGAGTTTTCAATTTGCGAGGAAAGAAATAGGTACTAACGAGAGCTAGACGAAGTTCGCGTGATCGAAGTTAGCGGAATGAAACTCCCCGTGATTTTGTGGTTTACTTAGAGAATCGAAATGCAGATTGCAGGTTTACTATTATGAGAAGCTTGGGCAAGATAGGAGACTACCTTGTCTCAGTAGTTTTTCATCATAGAGTTTACAGTAATTCCTCGGCCAAAACATTCTATTAACTATAAGATCATGTTCATGCTCAAATTTATTAGGAAAGCCAAGATATTGCATTACGGTACCCAACACAACCCATGTGTGTAATTCTAAAATACAACTTAATTTTCTCCACAATGTCTGCTGTATAGTCTCGGTAACTACATAATTTTAACGGTTCTATGTCATATTATTTCATACCTGGAGTTCACGAGGCAGTTTGTGGCCCACGTCTTTGTGTACATTCTGTTTTACAAGTGATGGCTTAATTCGATACTGCGTTACGGATTAGTAAATCACCAATGTACGACATTCTGCTACGGAAGTGTCGAACAGCTGTTGCCAGTTTAGCCTACTTTGGGACAGATCTAGCAATTTTGGAATCTTATTTTTCCTTTAAAATATCGAAAACCGTAATATACTCGTACATTATTAGCCTACTTTGGGACAGAGCTTGCCAATTTGGAATCTTCATTTTTTTCCTTTCCTATAATACCGAGCACCGTAATATACTCATACTTTATCAAACATAACTGATGAGACCACTCTATATTTAACCAAAAATTATTTAAAATTACAGCCTTCATTTACTAATTATTATATATTATATTATAATAACATAAAATTATTATATATTATATTATAATAACATAAAATTATTATATATTATATTATAATAACATAAATATTTCCACTCGCTCAATACAACCTTTTATTGAAATCTCAACAAAAAGAAACTCTCCAAATGTGAACTCTCGAAAGGACGGTGGATCAGCCTTGCGCAATTTCAATGCAACGAATTCATTTCAAAAATGTAATTAGCTCATTCATAGCCCGACAAACACATAAAATAATAGCGTAGGTACTTACATATAATATTATTAGAGCCACTATAACTGCAACAATAAGAAAAAAAACTATTGAAATTATTTCTTAGTTGTTCAAAAAAATTGGTTTTTTTTATGGTTTTATATCAAGCTCCCTCTCGTGTTTTCAGTCCCAAAAGTTTATTAACAGTAATCATAAGAAAATAAATTTAGTTCTTAGTTTTATAAAATGAAGTAGCGAAAAGGCCTAGTGTCAATTGGCAACAATCGCCTAGGAAGTGTCCTAGTGTCCAGCTCCTTTGAGTCATGGTGATTTGTGGTAGTGCTCCCATTTGGATTAGGTTTCTTGGTCCGTTAACAGATTAATTGTTTAGCTGACCAAGTAGAAAGGCAGTGATTTCTACGACTATTTGGTCTTAGAAGCAATTAATACTGATTATTGCATACCTACTTGGCTTACAATTTATATTTTAAAATTATGGTCTGTTTGGATTGTTTAACTTGGGTGGGGCCTTTCTTATCAACATTCCTTAAATTAGTTAACATATTGTATTTGTTCCGTTTCTCGGAGTATCTTGAAATGTTATGCAATTCTTACAGAACAAAATCTTACGTAGCCAGTCTTACAACGAAATAGTTGAATGCCCGCTTGTTTAAACTATTATTTCCTTTCGATCCCAGTCCAACTGAATCAGAGCCGTTTGCTAAATAGCTCGCCACGCGAAACAATAATTAAGGCTTTCGCGGTGCCTCTTTATCATAACGCGAAGACGTCTGGGACCGAGTGGGCGGCGCGTCTAGTTGAAGATCTGAACCAGCAGACCACACAGCTTGTAAGGGAGGAATCAACGAATTCTATCCAATGTGTACTTCTTACAGAATTAAAGATCTGAAAATATTTTTGAGATCAAATAATAGTTGTTTATTTGATCTTAAAAGTTCTTAGTCAACTGATAAATCCTGAAGAAATCCTATAGGTTAGTACTTTGCTTAGTGCCCAGAGAAAAATTGGGGCTGTGTGAAGTGCACCAATATAATTGCATTATATAACTTTAAAAGGGGTTAAAACCTCAATTATAACGTCTCATTCTACTTTAATACACAAGCTTCATTACAGCAAGGATGACGGGAATTACTAAAATAATGCGATAAAAAGAGTATAAAAGCGTCAATTTAATTTATTAAGTAAATATAGATGTCGCTACATAGCGTGGCGCAATCAGATGTTAACCAAGCCCAGTATACGATATAAATTATACATTCCCCCTACGAGCACGAAGCAAGTTCTGCAGCATTTTCAACCATTTAAACTTTCTACTGCACTGAACAACCGTTAGATTAAAACTACTAAGCTGGGATACTAAAACCATGTTGAATCTATTTATTATAACGACATTTTGTCTACATATAAATGATGCAGAAACAAAACGGATGATAAAGTAACAATGAACTCAAAAGAAAAGAAATTTTGAATACCATAATTTTGAATGACAAGAAGTCAAGAAACCGTCTTGAACTTTATTATAGTTCTGAATCAGACAAGTCTAGAAAAGAATCTTGAGCTCTAAAGTTATTGCGTAGTTAAATCGGGGATAAATTGCCTGAAAAATCAAAAAATGAGGATGCAATAAGCTAATGAAACTACTCAATCTGTTCAGGGAAAAATAAGCCAACTGGACAACTGGCGCGACAATTTCAATTGGTTTGACGAACTTTAGGCCAACTGTCACTTGACAGATTGGATTAGACATTTCCATCTCCTCCCGTTAAGGCTCCGGCGACAGCGGCTCGCAATTTCG
The DNA here is from genome assembly GCA_963576535.1 of Plemyria rubiginata. NCBI lineage: Eukaryota > Metazoa > Arthropoda > Insecta > Lepidoptera > Geometridae > Plemyria > Plemyria rubiginata. The sequence goes on from OY754926.1 coordinate 8,758,884, forward strand.
AGGTGCGATTGGCTATTATTTCATTTCGGGGAGGTTGTTTGAAAGAATAACTCTAAAGTGACACGCATAAATACTGTTCGAACACAAATAATACAATAATATAAGGGAAACATGCCCGAATCAGAAATCATTTTGGTATTAGTATGTTTGGTCTTACGTTTACCTAATACCAAAATGATTTCTGACTCAAGCACATTTCCCTTATATTATTGTATTATTTATGTTCGAAAAGTATTTATGCGTGTCACTTTAGAGTTATTCTTTCAAACAACCTCCCCGAAATGAAATAATAGCCAATCGCACCTCGAAATTGCGAGCCGCTGTCGCCAGACCCTTAATATCGCAAGTGGCGATTAACGTAATGCACGGGGGATAAGCAGCAGCATCCCTTGAGTATTAACACTTCTACGGTCACCAATCTGATAGCCAAGCTGGGTGACAATTCCAAGACCGACAATGATTTATTAGCTAAACTATGGGTAGGTCCAGCAGTAGACTTCATCATGTTATGATAGTTAGGCTCGGTAACGATGCCAAACCACCAATGATTATCAAATCTATGGGGCGGCCTATGTCCAACTCCAAGTAATATGATAATGATGTCAGCTTAGGCTACCGTAAAGACGTCACCAAAACGAGTACAATAGCCGACCTCGCACTTTATATACACTAGTAGTAGGTTAGGTACCAACGAACTAATAAAAATTTGGCACAGCATAAATATTAATCAAACGTTACTAAATATTGTCAGTGCGAATTTAACGACGCTCGTAAACCACAATGAAACAAATTCTTATTTATTGTCAGTGTATTGATGAACCCACGTGTGAAACGAATGAGACAATATACACAGGGAAATAACACAATCTGATTAACGAATTAGGACAGGAGAATAGAGAAGAAGAGCTTTACGGGCCTATGACTTCCATTTTTTATTATATTTATATCAATAAAACTATTTAGTATTTATAATTAGTAGTTTCAGTAGGGAAGAGCAATTAAAAAAAGAGAGCATAAAATGTTTCTCTAAATTGTAGCACTACGTTCAATATTCATGTTGAAGTATTGTTATGTTCACGGATTGTTATGTCTGTGGGGTCATCGTTAGGCCTTGTCTGAAAATCAGCGCTGCTTTCCACGTACATACGTGTAGAGCAGCATCAAATGCTGAGACAGAACCTATTTGGCCCACACTATACAGAGGGACTAATTTGCTCCAAACTAATTTCTATCAACATATTGTGTTATGTTTAGTTTCTTCTGTTAGGCTTTCTTTATTTTGTAATTTCTGTGTCTCTATAAATTGTGTTATATGTGTTTTGTATTCTCTGTGTATTGTGTGTCAAAATAAACTATTCTATTCTATTTATTTACACATTAAAAAACATTCGACAAGAACAACCCGCCACCCATTAAGTATTTATTGGACAAATTAATTAAAATATACGAGCTTTCAAAACATACGCAAATCATAATCAACCGAAATGAGTTCCAGCTTCGTTAAATAAAACGCTGTACTGCCCCAGGGCTCATCTGATTTGGGCCATTATTTTTTTGCCTCGATCGATTCAAATTATTATCATTTAAATACAGACCATTCTAGTTGGCAGTGGTGATCCCTGCATGAGACCCTCCATAATCTCCCGAGGATGTCGAAAGAAAAGACATAGGAGAGCGCCAGAAAACTTGCAGCAGCATACAATCAGTCAAAAACGGAATTTCGTGTTCGGAGTCACTGAAAATGTTACAGAAGGCTTACGGTGAATCGACTTTATCAAAAACACGTGCTTATGAGTTTTGTACCACTCATAAGCACGTTTAAAAGCGGTCGAGATGTGATAGAAGATTTGCCTCGCTCTGGTAGGCTATAAGCATCTTCAACTGAAGTTAACGTCGCAAAAGTAAAGGAATTAGTGACTGAAAATCCTCATTCGAATTTGAGAGAGATAGCCGCTGAACTTTCTGTGTCTCACGAGTCGATCCGCACCATTTTAAATAATCACTTGGGTATGAAACATGTTGCTGCTCGGCTAGTCCCAAAAGACCTGAATTTTCTCCAAAAACTCAATCGCATAAGAGTCGCTGAAGACATACTAGAACGAGTGAATTCCGACCCAACATTCATGAAACGCATTGTTACTGGTGACGAGACGTGGGTTTACGAGTTTGACATGCAAACTAGTCAACAGGCTTCGGAGTGGCGCCTCCCAACTGAATCGAAACCGAAAAAACCACGCCAAAGTCGATCAAAAGTTAAGTCATGTTTACTGTTTTCTTTGACTATCGAGGTGTTGTGCACTCGGAATTCTTGCCGGAAGGTGAAACGGTAAATAAAGAATATTATTTGAGCGTTATGCGGCGTTTAAGAGTTGCTCTCTTCTTCGGCGAAAAAGGCCAGATTTGTGGAAAGACAATTCTTGGATTTTGCATCACGATAAAGCGCCTTCGCACAAGGCCATAATTGTAAACGAATTTTTGACCAAAAACTCAACAAATACTATCGAGCAACCACCTTATTCACCAGATATGGCTCCAGCCGACTTCTTCCTTTTTCCTAAACTCAAATTACCACTTCGTGGCACACGTTTTCATTCGGTAGAAGACATAAAGGAGAATTCGCGACGAGAACTCAATTCCGGAAAAAGCGTTTAAAAAATGTTTTGATGATTGGACTATACGTTGGCGTAAGTGTATCGTTTCTGAAGGAGCATACTTTGAATGCAATAAAATAAATTTAGATGAATAACTAACATTTTGTGTATTATTGATCTTTTCCCGGTACTTTCTTGACAGAGTAGTATATTCCGTGTACAGACAATCGTCGCGACAGTGACACTTTTGAAACACTGTGGAAAAATTATTTTGAATGCGCCTTACAGAGGCTCTAGAAAAGCGTACCAAGTGAGTTGTATACGGCAACCCTCCAAATATTGGAAGAGGCTGATGATAATGATTAATCTGCTAAGATGCAGATACAGCAAGACGAAAAAGACAATCACAAACTCTTTTATTTACTCGATTTTTTTTTTAACTTAATGAATAATATATACATATTTACATAATGATCAAAATACATATCAAACAGTTGAGCTATCTGCGTACAGACCGTTGCGAACGATCGAGAGATTGTCTATGACATAAGTTTAATTTTAAGGACAATTTTGAGTGCCAGTGTGGCAACACATTTTTTCGCTTCTTCTTCCTTCTAACCTCTGATTTGCAACGTAGCTTTATCCATGAATAAAAATCAAAAATAATTATTATAAAGTGTTTTACAAAGTCCCCAAAGGGCTGAACTAAACATTGGTGCCGAAACATTTTCAGTTAATAAACTCCTACAGAGCTATTTCAGTGTTAATAGTCTTGTGCCTTTGTTGGAATTTTTCGCCGGCCGGCAAGACGCCATTTTGCATTGGATTACAAGAAACAACGTGTTTTACAATTACAATACAACTTATACAACTTGTGTTCCAAAATACAAAAAATCAATAGATTGAATGAGCAGTAATTCGAGCATCAGCTCAGGCTAGATTTGGAAATTTTGGGCGACAAGGAAGAAGAGGATCCTGAAGAACGATACCTCACGCTGCTAGCGACATTAGAGCGTCTAATGAAGGTGCACAAGAGACAAGAGGTTAACAGATATACAACGAATATGTTTCTTGAAAAAATATGTGAAGGGAGAGCCCCTACAAATAATTGATAATCTGCCCATCATCGGCAAATCTTATGAAGCCGCTTTGGAGTTGTTACAGAACAGATATGATAATCCAGCATTGTTGATACATAGCCATGTGTGCAATTTACTTGATATGCCGAGTATGCAGCGTGGTACTGTCCATCAGTTGAGAGACATAGTTGATAAAGTCAGACAACATCTTACTGCATTGAAGAACCTTGAACAGCCAGTTGCAGAATGGAATGCCATTTTATCATGCGTTTTGTTGCGCAAGATAGATTCTCTCACAGTCAGATTATTCCACTCGGAGAGGGACACAACACAAGTAGTGACCATGGATGAACTACTCACCTTCTTGGACAAGCGAGCCTTAGAGGCCAGCACACCTATGGGTGATAAAATACAAGCCAAGGCGAAAGCAGCAGTGAGCTTATCAGTGCAAGTAAACAACTGATCAAAATCAGCGCCTTCGGAAGCGTCCCCGAGTCACTGCATTGCCGCTCTAAATGGCAATTCTGATGCGCTCAGCTAGATACTAACATGCCCTCGAGTCGCGTCCATATAAGACTTTTCAAAAAATCCTATGCTTTTATTTCAGGAAACACCGGAGACGCACAGTACAGAAGAAGCTAGCAAAACATTAGGGAGGCCTGTATTCAGCAGTGAGAAATACAAGGATGAGATGATGATGAAACTTATTATTCAAGGTCAACATTCAAATATATAAAATTAAAAAGAAATCCAGTAACAAGATAAGGCTTCATGCAAAAGTCGAGAGCGATCGGTCAAGTATCAATTTAGACTAATAAAGTCATTAAACCGAAAATTACAGGTCTAACAAATCGCCGATGCAATCATTATGTTAAGAACAAACAACGCATAATGAATTTGCTAACAAAAAACAAGATAATATGATATAGAGAGGCCACCTGTAATTTCTGTAGAAGCCCATTGACTTAATGGGCAAATTAACATAATACGTATGTTCTACTAATATTAACTATAATTTGCTCTGTGGTTCCGCTTATCCGCACGATTTAGTTTGCTTTCGTTTTTTGTTGGTGCGAAAATTCAATATTTGAATAGATCTGGTTTCGTGGTGGACATATTAGTATACCTGTTAGTAGTATTATTTTATGAAATTATTGACATCCCTGCTTTGTGAATTAACTCGCATCGTAAACTAGTTCTTAAGACATTTCTGGTAAGGGGGTTTTAAGTCGTCTCCGTTAAAGAATAAGACCTTAAGACGCAGTCTACCGCTAATGTACTGTATTTTTTCTGAATCTTTGTAATGCGTTACGACTTTTGTAATGAGTGACGTCACAACCGCTGGCAAGTTGGATCAGCTAATTGATACTAATATCAACGATTTTGTTATGTTAATTAGTGTTATGTTGCATTGATATTGATAAAAAAATGAAGTGTTAAAAATTCTAATCACAAATACATTATTTACCGATGCACCTACCCTCAAAATATCTAGGCAAAACTTATACTACAACGTATTGTTCTGAAGCCCTCGTAAGTACTTTTGCCGTTAAAAATACGCTCCCAGTGTTGTCTAGTGAGGGAATAATTCGGAGTGAAATAAAACAAAGATTCCTGGATTCTTAGGCGACTCTCAGCTCCATCTATTATCAAGTTTATTATCGAGCATTATTCGGAAAACCAATCTCCAAAATCCTAATAAGGCCAAGATGCATGCTTGGATGCAGAAATAGGCATTTAAAGTAGACGTTTACTAGGGCGCCAGTAAAGCAACTTAGTAGAGTTGTATCTATCAGCACGACAACGGGAAGTGGCCCAGTTCCGTTGACTTCACTATAATCACGTCGATGCTCATAAATACAATTACGGCAGAGTAAACATAAATCGAGACAAGCATGAGCCGATGTGCCGTTCATCACTCAGCATCTTAACAACGAAACCTATTTGACAGCCTACGTAGCTCAGTTGGTAGTAGCTCTGCCTTCTGCGCCGTAGGTCGTGGGTTCGATTCCCACCGTGAACAAACATTTGTGTGATGAACACAGATGTTTGTTCTCTGTCTGGGTGTTATATCATATTATAAGTATGTATTTACAAAAAAAAAAAGTATATAAGTAGTATATCAGCTATCTGGTTCCCATATCACAAGCATAAGCTTAGTTTGGGGCTAGATAGTGCTGTGTGGAAAGTCCACCAATATTTATATTTTTATATTTTTTTTTTTTATATTTATTCATCCTGTTAAGACAGTTTCTCTCGCTCGCACATTTACTTTGCTAGTTTTCTTACTTAAGAAAACATTTTAGTAGAAAACCTTGCACGGATCAAAATTTTTCTGACCCGTTTTTTTTAAATAAATTCAGTGATTTACATCTTTGTAAATGTTGAATTTGTTCGAGCAAGAGGTACATCGTGACGTGCACTTTCAGATGACACATGTAATTGAATTGTTATAGCAACATATATCATAGTATCATAGCAACATATGCCAATAGCAACAGGCCAGCCGAGGGGCTAATTGCGAAAATGACATGAATAAGTTATTATGTTAGTTCTATACAAGATCCAATTTCATGTGTGTGTAGAAAGAAAAAAAAGAAAAGGATTGTCCTTTGTGTCTACGCCCAACCCTAGTAGTGGCCCATCACTACGAGGACCCCACCCCGCGCGCCCGCCGCCTGCGCATCGGGGCGTTGTTATTGATACGGCAATTGCCGTAATATACGGTAATTAACGTTTTATTTTCACAAAATACGGTATACGACAGGACTTTTAAATCCGTATAAAAAAATACGGCAAATGGCTGTAAGTGAAACGAAACGTTTTTCAACCAGCGCAGCGAAACGTCAGCAGATGGACGGGGAAATTCCGACTCGCGACTAAAAACAAAGTTCATATCGCCGTATCGTGCCATCTCTTTCGCTTTAGTTAAAAATGAATGAGACAACGTATTTCACTAAAGAATTGGGTTAATCTATGAATTTATGAGTCGAACAGTCGAATAGCTCTAACATAACACTCGAGCTCATTCGTTTGTTATGGTTTTGAGAGAAATAATTTCTTAATTAGTGTTTATTTTCGATTTAAAATAATAACATGAGTGATTGTGACTCTGAAGGACCTCCTACGCCTAAAAAGACTAAAAAGGGTAAACACATAAAGCAAAAATATCGACAACTGTGGGAGAGTGACGATGTTTTCAAAGACTGGATTGCTCCTGTTGATGATGACCTGTATAGAGCAAAGCGCACCGTATGCGACGTTAAATTATCGTGTGAACTTTCAACTTTGCGACGACATGTGACAAATAACCAACATAAAAAAAAGACACTTGGTTCATCTTCTACAAAATCTCTTAGTGCTTATTTTAAACCGCGTGAAAAGGACACAAACACCCTTGTTGTGGAAGAAGTCCCGATTCGGGACTGACGCGCGCAACTGACAGCTGGCTTGGCTTGAAGACTGAACGGAGGAGACGATACATGGGCGTTGCAAAAATTGTTTTAGAAACTAAATTACTTCAAAATTATAATTATCCTGTACCTATTGAATTAAAAGTATTAAGAAGATTAATAATCTCGTTTTGTTTTCTAAACACTGCTGATGATACCTGAAAATAATTTTGAAGATAAAATCGAAACAGATTTATCAAACATAGAAAACCAGCCTAAAGTATAACATCTGAGTGGCTGTCGCTTACAGAACTGTCTGTCAAATGTTTGACAAAAACTGTCAAATGTGTTCAGATTTACTGAAAAAACTGAAACAGCTTCACGACTTTGATCCCCAGGCACGGTAGATATCCCTTCAGATCTCTCAGTACCAAGTACTAATTCAAGATTCTTTGAGGATGTCTAAGGGGGGTAGTCAGAGGTACGTCCAAACATTACATTTGGCACATACCCTCATTTTGCAGTAGTTAGTATTCCATACGTGACTAAATGTAAATAATGTTACGGTTAGTCCAAATAGGATAATTGAGGAAGTAGTAAACTGTTTTGATAAAAATAAAGAAATATTACATGAAAATAATGTGGGGCTGATGTTTTGTACACTTTTCATTGGAAAATATTAATAAAAACTGGTGGACATGCAAAGATCATCAGGATGTTATGATAAAGCAATCATATTGTTTAATTGGAAAAATTTTAATCAGGAGGCCAAGTCCTAAATGAAGAAGGAATGCAGGTTCCGAAAGATCAGATGAAAGACGGCGTAAACCTTTTTTAACAGTGCTTAGTATAAGCATTAATAGAGTTGGGCACCTCCTCAGAAAACTACTACTACTATTACTACTACTACTAATAATACTATTACTTACTATTATTATGTCGCGTAGAGAAAGTGGATTCAGTCGCCGCGCCGAAATGAATTAGTAAATCGGCGTCGACATTCCTGAAGCGTCCCGTCTCACGAGTAAAAAGAGCGACAACAAAGTCTAATTTATTTATGAGAATCGTGAGTCCCCATTACAATAGCGCCTTAGAAAGATCTTTTCAAATGGACAAACAAAGATAGCGTTCATTTCTTTAAAGAGTTTGGGGGATCAGCTTTAATTAATAAGAAATAGAAGAATCGAGAAGGTAGCAAGAAGAAAGACAATCCTTGCAGCTTCGGAGGAATCAGTTGGTATATTTTTAGATTTAGATCGCTTCAAGAAAGGTTAAGAAGGATTGGATTGATGCATTACTTATGCAATGCAATATTCATGAGCCACCTAAGGTCGTACTTGGTGCAGCCACTTCAGATAACCGAATTCAATAGCCTCGTCCGAGACAGAAAGGAAACCATTATTTACTTACATCAGCAATTTCCCGAGCTATGAGAATATATGAAAAAATATTACTCCACGAGCAATAAATAATAAACCAATCCCCACATCATACAACGAGTTAATACAGTATACATGAAATATTAGAGCCCGCGCACACAGAGGGCGGTCAGGAGTTCTGAGTTCCGCGTTCGCCGTTCATTACAATGTACCGAGTCTATAACTACAACGCACACAGCGGGCAGTCTGACCGCGGCGGTCAAAGCGGAACGTCGCGTTCTAAGAGTTCTTTTCCCGCCGAGACAAGGAACGCCTGAACGCCGCGACGCCTGAACGCCGCGATGTCTGAAGTTGCAAACACGGAAAAGTTAATTGAATTGGTTAGGGAAAGGAGTTTAATATACGATTTAAGTGATGAAGACTATAAAAATCGCGACAAAAAAGCCGAAGCTTGGCTTGAAATTGCCACAGAAATGGGATTTGGAGAGAGTAAGTAAAACATCACATTGTAATAATAATTTTATATTTCAATCATTTGGATGTCAGTCTAATATTGACAATTGGTATATATACCTACCTATTGATTAAAATAAGCGATATATTCGTCCCGAATTGCATACGCTGTATAGTTGGTTCTGTTCATATTTGTTCGCTGAAAATTTTGATAGCCGGTACTGCGTTGATCATTGTTTATGTCTCGGTCATCATCATAGATGTGACAATCTCCTTTTACTCTAAGGTAATTGTAATAGTAAACAACACGCTGCTTTTACAACATCAACGACAGTGTCTACATTGAGTTCCAATGGCTTAAAAAATACCCGCCATTTTTGAGCCAAAATGCCAAATGTGCTCTCTACTACACGTCTTGCACTACTCAGTCTCTTATTATATGTCCTTTTTCTTTCATCCTGTATGGTTACATTAGTTGGGAAAGGTCTCATCAAAAATGTTTCTAATTTGAAACCGCCATCTCCAATAAAAACGTGAGGCACTGGCTTTTCTCGACCTGGTAACGGCTTTGACCCGGGAATGTTCAGCTGATTGTTAACAATTTTTTGATAGAATGACGTCCTTTGGAAAACCGTACTGTCACTATCTTTTCCATAACTGCCAACATCAATCAAAATAAATTTGACATCTGGATCCACCACTGCAAGCAACACAATAGAGAATCTTTGTTTATAGCAAAAATGTAATGTTCCCGTATTAGGTGGGCATTTTATATAAACATGTTTTCCATCGATACTGCCAATACAATTTGGAAATCTCCACTTCTCATTGTAACCAGCTTCTGCCTCCTTCCATGTTTTTTCAGTCGGCTCTGCCATATATAGTGGTTGTAATGTGTTCCATATAACTTTACTTACTTCCTTCACTACTTTACCAACTGTTGTAAATCCCATACGGTATGAATGACCAATTGTTTTAAACGTATCTCCTGTAGCAAGGTACCTGAAACATTTTTTTTTGTTTTTAGGTAAAGTATGGATAGCCAAGTGGAAGAGTCTGAGGGATAACTACAACAAGTACAACAAAAATAATGAATCTTCTACAGGCCAGGCTTATAAAAAGTATAAGTCTGGGCCATGGGCTTCGCAATTGAGGTTTTTAGACGATTTTAATGTTAGAAGACAAACTGAAAGTAATAGTGAGCGTTCTCCAGCCAACGATCATACCACTGTTACAGCCGACACAGAGAACTCTACGATGAATGAAACACAAAATACTACACATTCTGAAGTTTCTGTATATGCAACTGGACCAAGCAAGCAAATTATGAGAAAACGAATAAAAACGAGCGCAGACCCCAGTGATAGTGATAAAATACTAGAATATTTAAAAAATAAAGATGAAAAAAAAGCCAAAATGGATGGAGTCGATCTTTTTTTTTAAGTTATGCACAAAATTTTAAGACATTCACACCTAGAATGCAAAGTATGGTAAAGCTAGAAATGGCTTCTCTATTTGCCCGGTACGAGCTACAACTGGTAGAAGGGAGTGATGCAATTGCTTCTCAAGTTGCACCGCGATCAGTCAATCAAAGGCCTTGCAGTTCTACACCTAATTCGGAGTCGGTTCCAAGTCCCTATGATCAGAGTTCAAGTTCGTGGTCCGTTCCTAGCCCTGTTTCTCAACAGTTTCCGGAGCCTGGTAATGCATCTAATCAAGAAAATAGGGTGTTTTACGTCCTTTCACCACAATCAACTCCAACAATTCAAACAGCTAGTACACCGCAGCCACAGTTGACTGGAAACCTAAGAAAATATTACGAAAACATTTCTTATCATAAGTAATTCGATTAACAAATGAACGTTTCGTGTATTTTGTTATTAATTTACTTTAATGTCTTTTCTTATCATTAATAAATAAATACATACCTTAAAAATACAGCCAGCCTTTCTTTTGATGAAACACATTTTCTCCAGTTAGTATTTTGTTTTTCGATAGCAGGTTTTATGATGTTATACAATTCATTAAAACTATTAATCGACATTCGAAAATAAACATAGACTCTTTGTTCATCTTTAAGTAAATCCTGAAAAATATTACTAAATTCGCCTTGTTCTTCTCGCGTTGTGTTAATTGGGTGCACCCAATAATACTTCCTTTTCTTTTTAGAAGCTGCTAAGCTCCACAATAACAATAGTTCTTCATCGGATGATGAACTTTCTAGTGACATGTTTTGCACGTCCAAAGACCCAAACGAAACTAGAACGCGAGAATTTGAACGCCGCTTGTGTGCGTTGGAACTCTTGAGCGGTCAACGGTCACTAGAACGCAGAACTCTGACCGCTCTCTGTGTGTTCACGCTCTTACAGAAAATCTTCTATAGCAATCAAAAATTCTATGGAACCTTGTATGTATTACAATGGCTGTCAATATTATGACAATTATTATTGCAATAACTGCTACGACCTATGATCGATCACGTGTCCCTTTTGTACCCACTTAAACGACGAGGCTCAACAAAAACGAGACAAGTTCAACAACGATGCAAAAAGCAAAGAGCATAGTTTTAAGCACAATAAAAACAATTTATTTATCTATGGTTCCTCAGGACAAATTGATCTGAAAGTTTAAACTTAAACCATATTGACCAGGTTGGTCATCAGACAGTATTTATCGAGACCGGTCATACACGGTTTTGTCTTAGCGGGGAGACAGGGCGATCGATCAAAAAGTGGTGTCTTTCACGGACCAATGATTGAGGGGACAGTCGGCCCCATATGCCAGATTTGGCGCTATGCGACTTATCACAATTCATGTTTCAATTCTTTCACATTTAGATGCGTTGCCGATTGTTTGTCATATTATAACGTGTTCTCTCCATTCCGTGTTTTCTTGCATCGCTTCATTCGCATCCTTTTCAGTTATCATTTTTCTGTGGGTTACAGAGTATATTTGTTTTACCCCAGCTGCACAGATTTTTATAATCTCGGTCACTTGCTTGAGAGTTGGGGTGACGGACGAGTGATGACTTACTTATGCCCGGTTCCTATAAAAATAAAACGGTTCGTTTGGGTAAGGACAGTAAAATAAGGTACCAGGCGTAAGTGTAAACCGTTTCTATAATTAACATCTCGTAGTTTAAACAACCAATGGGAGGGCTACCTTCAACGCTCCGTAACGATAAATGTTCTGTGCAAGAACTGCTATTGGAAATATATCCATTTATAAAAATAAAAGGTGCCAGGTAAGTAATCTACTAACTTTAAACTACGAAGATTATTAGACATCAATTGAAAAACAATTTTTTTATAACCTACCTACCTAGGTCTAAAGGGTGGTTCTACCTAAAAATGGTTAGTTGATGGTTAGGTGGAAACTAGTCGTAGCTCTCTTATACTATGACTGTCCGTTGAATATAGAAACCGGGCATTAGTTAGACAGACCATAATTTTTAGCTTGTTTTGAGACCGCGCCGCACCCGGCTGACCGAGCCACCGGCACAATTTGCCAAAGAGTTTAATTAGGTACAACTAACATATGTTTCTGGTACTTCATCTTATGATTTGTTTAATTTTTTTATTACATATACTGTATATTTTTAATATTATGACGTTCCCATCGATTAAGAGAGTATAAAACAAAGGCAACATAAGAAACTCTCAAAAGTATGAATACAACATGGTTTAACACTCAACTTTTCTTGCATAATTCATTATTTGGACACCGAAAAGTTGACATTTACTGCCGAAAGGACATAAAAACTACTATACCAGCAACAGTCTGTATTGTTGGCCGACGGTCACAAATCATGTCCAAACGGACGTGGCGTTAATATGGCGGCAACGACAGGGTTACCATCTCGAAACTACTTAGGCAGACGAGAAAAACAATTATTGTGTTGGGTTGGCTTGTATTATTTGGGTGCAAAGATTCAGATTTCCTTAAGTGGTTTGAAAGTTGGAAACTTTTATGGTAAAGAAACAAAAGTATACATACATACGGCAATTTCCTGTTGAAAAAAAGTCTCTAATGTTTATTGTAGTCGTACTCTAAACTCCTAAACATTATATGCCGCTGTCCGGCACCACACTACACGTCGACCTAGCATTTCTTTATTTTCCATCCTCAACATGGCCGCGAGTGCATGGCGGTCGAATTCTCCGCTTTGTATAATTTAAATACTTCACAAAATAACTGGAGTAAATTAAATTCATCCTATTAATCATATAGAACCGTCGTATACATATTTTGTTTCCAGATGTAACAAAATAACGACTGAATTACAAAATGAACACGCAAAACTGGCAAGCTTTAAAATATAGTTGTCGCAAACCAGATACGTAATGAAGAAATCCCGACTTAACCATAAAACAAGTCGAGTCCACTGGTTCGATGTAAAAAACAAGGCATGGTTTGACAGAACAATTATATCAGGACATGAACCTGTGGAATCGTCAATGCAAGGTCATCCTATGCGGTTGGTTTGAAACGATCGCCGGGGGTCTAGAGATGGACGAGCTCGTGACTCAGGATGTGCACGCGCTTGTAACGCGAGATTTAATGCAGGGTCGAAGAGCACTGGGTATGTGGGTCTTGTAGTCTGGAACCTGTTGTTAGATGAGAATCCAATAGGCGCTTAGACTCTTTACCCCTCTTGGGACACATCTTCGCAACTGGTAGGAGGTATAAGAAAGACTACCTTATAATGCTTATGATTCATTACATAGTGTACTTAATTAAAATTAAGCGGGTACCGAACGAAGTATTCTAGCTGAGTGCATTGTACGATGTTATTGGGCGCTTTGTAGTCTTTTCTATACGTTAAAACAAAATAATAATATTTTATGCGACCAAAAGTTTTGTGTGTACAAGCCGGAAGTAGCCGATTTCAACGAGAAGATCAAAAATTAAACCATGACCATGCAAGTAGTATAGTAACTAGCTCAAACACAATGGGATCAAAAATAACAAAGACGGTTGCCCTTGAAATAATTGGTTAGGAATAATAGGCTTCGGGAATTATTTTGATAAATATTTCGTCTGGGCACGGCTGTTGCCAATTTACGTCAAGATGTGATTGATTGATGGAGCACTAGAAACTAGAGTCAAGGTGAATGGTGGGAATTTTCGCAGATTCACTAATTTATCAATTCTCCGAAAAGCTCAGTATGGAGTATGGGGTTCTTCAAAAAATTCTGAAATGATATCGGCTACACGTTTTTGTAACCTCACATGTTGCAAAGTTGCAAGCGTGTCTACCTCCAGCACAGGGTCAGTTACGAAAGTCTTTTTCCCAGACGCGGCCAAAGCGTACCGTATCGTGAGAAAAACGAAACTGACACCCCGTCATGTGCAAGGATTTACAGGACATGGTGGCATAGCAGAGTACCTGCACCGGTTTAGGCTGAAAGCCAGTCCCGGGTGTGAGTGCGATCCCGACACTAGCGAGTCAATCTGGCATATAATAATAAAAAAAAACCAGCATGCCTCCGTTTTGCGATAGCTCGCATGGAATTGGAATTTCAGCTCAACATCACGCTGGAAAAGTCGATCCCCAGCCAGATCCTTGCAAACGATGACGAGAGACCACATTTCTTGAAATTCGTGGACAAGTATATTTACATAGCAGCTAACAGGAACTCAACCCTCACCACGAACGCGGAACCACAACAAACCGAGATACAACCCACACCATCCACCTCAACACAACCCCACACGCAAAGCCGCCCTGTCCCCATGCAATATCATCTGCTCGGGAACGGGGAAATAGGAACACCTGGCTTAACAACAAAAGGCGTAGCAACATTCATGGACAACGACACTGAGAAACTTGGTATCTGCTTTTGCAATGCAAGAAGACGGAACACCGTCACCATCTCCCCTGGCCTAGCCCTCCTCCTGAAAGGAAGCAACTTCACTTGGCATACGCCCTTAACGGAATCTACAGCGGCATATTCTCATCAGTGCCTAGAGTGCGATCCTTGAGTCTAGAGACCTACGACGAATCTAGAGTTCCAAATCAACCGAACACACTCTATCTTGTTCACACACAGGTTGAAAAAGCTCTCCTTATCGCCAAAGGCTACGGAAAAGCGGAAGGATCACAGGTCCACACCATCCACGAGGCCCAAGGACTGACGTTTATGCATGTTGCTATAGTCAAGAGTTCCAAGGTGAAGACACAATTACACAGCAGTGTCTACCTTGCGGTCGTGACGATCACAAGACACACGGGCAGCTGCATATACTACACTGCCGGCCGCGATGATGACGCAACGGCAGTGTTTATACAAAAGGCCCTGTCCGCCACGGCAAGCAGAATCAAGGACTATAACATCAACATGGCGATCAGATGTAGAAACCTCGAGGTCGCGGAAGCGCTGCTGGAGGTTGATGCGGAGGAGCCAGCACATTAGATCAGGGGGTGGCGCAGTCTCAGAGTCAAGTGACGTAAAATAAAATAATAATAGTAATAATTTGTAATTTTTTGTCTCAAATTTAATAATAGTAGTAACTTATATAATTAGTGTTTTCCCAAAAATAAACTGACGTACAATAAAAATAGTAAAAATGTAACCATAGTAATAGGAATAATAAATTAATAGGAATATTAAAAAAGGAATAAATTTAAAATAGGTAAATGTAAAATCAAGCTAATAATAGTAGACTTAGTATATTTAGTATGTAACAAAATAAACTGTGTTAATATAAGTAATCAGAAGAAAATAATAATATGTAAAAATAAAATTGAGTACTCCAAAAAGGAGCGATAGACGTAAGATAGAATTGAGCTAATAAATATAAAAACCCTAAAAAAAGGTATGGGCTTTAAGCCTATAGTGAACGAGAAAAAAAAAAGTTGCAAGCGTTCATAACATCAGGCAACCAGTATAACTTGCACTAAATGATTTTGTGTTAACTTGAAATAAACCTCTACCAAGTACTTAAATATATTTATTGAGTTTTTGATTTCCACTTTAAGTGCTTTTTCAGCACATAAATGAATGAAGTGAGCTGAAAAAACACATAAACCATCCTACCATGCTAATAAAGTGGAAATCAAAATCCCAATAAATATATTTAGGTACGTGATAATTTTAAGTTAAAATGAAATCATTCAGTACCAAATGTAGGTAAAAGTCATTTTCAATATTTTGAGTTTTATAAAACGGTGTCAAGTTTTTACATAGCAGCTCAGTGCGACAATTCCAATTCAAGATCCCAATGTTAGTCCGTCGAACAATCAATACAAGATTATCCAAAACAATAAATCTTTCATAATTCCGTCGTCCTTTCTTTGGCCGATTGACCTCGTAAATAAATTATTGACAGTACGCTAACGTCCCTATTGATAAGACCAACGCATGATATGGACAGTGCACCACCATTATAAGGGCTGTTTACCACTTGCGCGATATGGTTTGAAAGCGATATTTTTTTTGTGTGTGTATAGAAAAACTTTATACTTATGAAATTCAGATTTATATTTACTTGTTTTTTTTTATACAGAATAAGACCAAAGTCATAGTTATTGGTGACCAAATTACGAAACTCGATTAAAGATGGGCAGGACAATTGGCTAGATTTTACGTAACTTTGTTGCGATAACTTCCTTGAGATATAATTCACTGGACTCCTTACCTTACTCGAATCCAACTAAGTGATTTATACCTCAACTATTCTATCGATCCTATCTCCTAATACATCATTTTGTGGCGTATCCTTTCATTGTCAATATTCTACTTTTATTTCGTTCGTTGTATGGTTCCTGTGTGGAGAGATAAGACAAGAATTGTAAGGGACACTTGAGTTAATCACTATTGGAAACTAGTTTTACTGAAACAGTATTGTTAGCGTTACTGCCGTGCAAGTACCGTTCTTATCGATCGCTTATTTGACATTTAGAATCGTCAAAAATTCGATAAAAATGGTTTCATCAATGGATAAAACCAGTTTTAACGAATTTTGACGATTCTACGTGTCAAATTAAGCGATCGATAAGAACGGTACTTGCACTGGACAAGGTACTTACAGGTGGAAAAGGTATAAAAGAAATCTAGGAACCCAAGAAAATTTCTAGTGTTAATAATGATAAAAAGTATCAGCAGTCCTTTCTGGAATAAGTCTTCTTGAAATTTCGCACATAATCAAACGCTGAAAAATCAAGAAACATGTAGTGCCAGCATTTTAGAAGCCTCGCCAAGGTTTGTTTTAGGTACTTAGGCAGGTAGTAGGTACCTACCGACCAATCTACCATCTGATCACATACACATGGTATTTTTGTTTATCGTTTACATCTATTCTAGTAAACAGCTAGCCAAGCTTTCTAACACGCCTTAATTTTGGGATTTTGAAATTGAGTTCACAGACAACAAACATTTTTAAACATGGCGGGTGGTGTTTGCTTATATTCTTTTCATAGAGGAACACTAGATAGAGGTAGATTTTTAGGAGCTACAAAATGCACCAACCTAGCCGAAAACGGACAAATAATAAACAAAAAAGATTCGATGGTGGAGAGGCTTTTGGGCTATAAGTTGATAGCGCTAGGTACGTTACATTTATGTTTCAATGGTTTCAAAATAGGTATAATTATTTTTTTAAAACCTACCTAGATACCTTCTTTAAGTAGACCTGTGATTGTTGTATTTCCTTTTTTCAGATAGCCAAGCAGATAGGGCAACAATAGAATTTTAGAGGATGCTGGTAGGGGAACTAAATGTTCTCGGCTGTAGCAGGACTGCTCAAGAGTGAAACATGAAACAACATGAAAGTTACACGACTTCATATTAAAATATATGTGGCTGTAATTTGGGAGCCTCACAGAGTAGCAGCACCTTGTCACCACTTGGGGGACACGCAGCTACCACTCATGAAATGGCTACTAGGTCGGATAATCAAGGTCTTTCCTGGAAAAAAGGACCATGAAACTAGTGGTTCAAATCCAAACCACCACTAGACCAAAAAAGGACTACCAAAATGTATCCTTTCTCTGGATCCTGTTGAAGTTAACGCTTCATAAGCGCGGCGAGTTGCATTTCGCAGTACCACACTACATAATCCAAGGAAGTGACCCCGTCAATTCCTTGCGCGTTTATCGAACTTTTGTCTTTGTATAAGTAATAGAGTGCGTTTATATGGAATAACTGCAGAAAATGCAATATTAAATCGTAATAATTCTAACGCACACATCCCACAAGTATCAATACCTGCAGAAATCGTAAATATACTGTGCTCAAAAGGAAGAGAGGAAAGCTACTTAGATTTACGTTCCAATATATTGTAACATTGAATTTATTACAAAACTCTCCTCGAAATAAATCCGGGCCCGACGTCAAAAATAAGCAAGCAGCCAAGACTCATCTCATCTTACTGGAAAGGGCGCAAAGAATCATCCTGAAAACTAGTGCCGGCCTCCCATATCGCTACCCTACCACAGATCTCTACAAACAATGGGATGTGCTTACTATCAGACAATCCTTTATACTACATATCACCCTCAAAAAGCACACCCAAATAGCCTTTGATCCTGAAAAGATGAAAGAAAAACGTAGAATGGGCTCTGTTTGCCTTACTGTTGGCTTTCGCACCAGTCTCTCTCGTCATTTCTTCTGCTTCCTCGGCCACTATTTATATAACAAAATTAATAACATTCTCACAATTTATCCCGTTCCCAAGCACAAGTGCAGAATTATTGTATCCAAATATCTAAAAACATTAAATTATGATGAAACCGAACGAATGATCATCCCTATAAGGTAGAACTCAGGGTTAGAGGATAAAATACACCTAGGCCCATCATTATATACCTACCTTATGTCATCATCAAACCACGATTACTCCCACCCGCATTCATAGGTACTTACATATGTACGCACACGCATTCTCACCTATCCGCGCCCTCACTGCACGAATGACACACCGCACAACACAACTACCTATTATACTATACCTACACTACCTACTATACCTATATAACACACTATCAGACACCACACCACTCACCACACATCAACACACAAACAAATTCCATAAACTACTTACCCAAATAATTGCATATTAGATTTACATAGCTAGTAGTACCTACCTATTAAGTTTTTATTTTATTATTGTTTTGTTTTTCTTTATACAAAGTGTCTTTTATGTAATGGTATACCCGCGGAGCAGAGGCCTGGTGACCTGTATTACAGGTTTTTTTTTAAACCTATCTCAGGCACCAGTCTCACGCAAAACAGGTACCTACCTAAACCTCACATCATAACACCTCCTTTATTGTTTATGTTACCTTTTTGTGATGAGAAAATAAACATATTTTTACTTTTTTTTTTACTTTTACTTAGATTTACGTTCCAATATATTGTAACATTGAATTTATTACAAAACTCTCCTCGAAATAAATCCGGGCCCGACGGCAAAAATAACTATCAAATGGGCGATTTATCGAGTCAAGTCTATACGCATAATAAATCTCAATCAAGATCACTGATATGATAGCTGGTAGTCGGCGCCTACAGATGCGGATACAAGGCGCGGTCACACCGAGAGGAGAGCGCACGTGGTGTTCAAAGACACTTACGTCTGTATAGAAATCATATTGTTCAACTCTATATTTGACCTGTGGTCGCAACTTGTTACCTACAACGCAAGGATGTTAGAATCCAATCAACAATTCCTGTTAATCCGAGGCATTAGGACTTGAACTTTGTATATGTTTTAGATCTGTACACTGTTTGAGTACTCAACTATTTATGCAACAAAAAGCGTGACCTCATGTGTAACGTGACTTTGCTGTTTATGTTACAAGGCTTAGTCTGAAAACCAGCGCTATTCTCTAACCCTGTTGGAGAGTGGCATCGGGCTGAGACTTAACCCTTTTGACTGCACTCACACAGGGAGAGGCTTGGTACTTGTGCTACTAGTTTGTTTAAGTGTCTAACTTAGTTTTAAGTACATAGATATAGGTATTGTTAGTTTTCTATTTTGTATAACTTGCCTAATACCTAGTTTCTTTGTTTTTATTGTGTTACTTAATACCTATTTTTTTCTGTGTGTTTGTTGTCAAATAAATTTATCTTCTATTCTTAAGTTAATCGTATCATTGATCTTGATCTCGGTGTGTCAGAGATGGTGATGGTTTGTTACGTAACAAGATTTGCGGTGGTAATGAAGCGATTGTCTTGTTTTAGACGCCCTTTCATTGTCATGGTTGTTTAGACGGCTATTTAAGGTTTGATGAACTTTGTGATGTAATAGTTATTGAGACCGAAGTAAAAGTGATTTATGGAATTTGGTGCGTTTATTAGTAACTGGATTATGGATATGAACATAACACAATATAGAGTTGATAAAATGTATGTAAGGGCCACTTACACAAAGCCAGGTCCAGTGTCACAATATCACCCATGAAGAGACAAAAACATTGTGTAGATCTTGAAATAATATTGGAAATAACCCCACAGTTTATGGATTGATAACTCTATTAACAGAAAAAATGAAGCTGCCCTTTGCTTCAAAAACGAGAAATGTTCGTTTGGTACGCTTTGGCACCCAATGGAGTTTGTTGGAGTTTATCATAAACCACTAGTTTTTCAGACAAAACATCAGATTGGCTGGACAAAATATAATTTTAATATCAAGGGATACAATGGTCAACTATTTTCATAACGCCTAGGCGTACAGGCCTCTCATCATTCTGCATGAATGCTGCACATATCTAGAAAATAATGCACCTGTACATTACTTATAATTATTCTGAGTGGAAATTAAAATTTTATTGGACGGATTACGGTGGTGGGCACAGCAACGCACACATATGTAATATATAGACAAACCGGGCTAACGGCCCATCTGATAGTAAGCGGTCACCGTCGCCCATAGACATCAACAACACCAGTGGTGTTGTCAGTGCGTTGCCTCCCTGAAGGAGTTTATTAACATTTTTTTGAAGCTTTTCATGATTAATCTTGGCGGAAAACCCTCTGATGGTATCAATTTTTTTTTTCATAGCCATTAGTTTTCTTTTGGGGAACTTTAGACATCCATAATGAATATAAACTTGTTACTATAATAACCGTATCTTAGGCTCAAAATCGGAAAGCAGTTTATTTAAAAAAAAAACGGAATTAGGGTGTCATCTATTAATTAACAGAACAGTTTACGTTTTGTGCAACATAACCAAACCATTCAGAATCCAGATTTGTATTATGTTAAACCTCAAACACATCGCCACTTAATGGTCTATTTTTTGTAAATAGTCATAAATTAATTTGCGACGTTCAAGTGAATACGAACCTTACATAATATTTAAATACGGCTTAAATTTTTATGAGACGTGAAGCAGACTTTATGAGGGTAGATGGACCAAGTGATTGACGAAACATGATGTTATCAGGAAACAATGCGTGTGGCTTGACCTATCGATGTATGAACGGATTTAACGAAGGGATGAGTTACGTTGACTCATGAATACAAAAATAGGAAGGCTTACTTGATTTAGTGTGTGAACGACAATGCAAGCATAGAGTATGTAAACAGATGACTCATCACCATGGAGTGGAGAAGTCAGGACTTCTTTCTCCCCCATATACACCAACACGGTGCAGCAAATACTGAGCCAGGGACCAACATAGCCTAAGTAGCATATATGTAGGTAGGTCGTATCGTATTAGCATATTTCTTTTTTAGTCTGTGTTAGTCAATCAAATGCTTTTCTTTTTTCTTTCCATTTTGTAGCAATGGGTCCGACATTAATATTTTTTATTTTCGTTTTAATATAGTTATTTGTAATAAAGCCTTTCAAGAAAGTCCAGTCTAGTTTGCTTGGATGTTATCGCCCATTTAGCGATGAGGCGCCTAATTTATATTAAAAATTGTTTATTAATTCGATAATTTGTTGTTAACCTTATATCTGAAATAACAGAGCTGTTTCTTAAATAACTCAATCGAAATAATACTAATGGCCTGTGAAAAGAAATGTGTCACAGTCGCATTTATGTGGTCGATTGAAAAATACCAAAGCAAGGGACTACGTTAAATCGTTTGTTTGTAATTGACAGTTTAGCAGAGGGTTGCAACGAATTTATGGATGTGTTGCTATTTCTAATAAGGGGATGTAGATGGGGCGTTTATTTTGAAAACTTACATAGGAGTTATACTAATATGTATGTCGTTTATGTGTGGCTAGTCCACCAATATTATTGCTATATTATTATTATTACGTAGCGTAATATTAATTCTATGAAAATGAAATAGGCTCATGTCATGACGGAACGAAATCACAAGAGGTTGTAAAATTATGAAGTTCTTATTTTTCTATTTCTTGCCTTTGCACGAAAATACATATTAGTTCTCGACGTATTTGTTTGGTTGACAGAAGGGCCGTTTCAAACAGCCTGTTTAATTTCGGTATGCTGTCAGATACAATTTTTAAGTTAGCAACGCTGCACTGTCAGAAGCCAAACACGGAAAACAACAACACGTCAGGGGACAATCAATTACATCAAGTTGGACTAATCGAGTGAGAAGAGAATTTGTAGCGACACTGCTTGTGATGTCTCCCTCAATAGCGAATTACTAGAGGGTGGAAAGTTGTCGAAATGTTACAAAGTGAGCTTATACTAACATTTGAAATAACTTACAGACTATGCAAGCCTACTTGCTGCTAATATATTTGTATAACCAAAATAATATAAAACCTCCGGATATGAAACCTCTAGATTTTCTTATGATTATTATAGAAACACGACGACGAAACGGACATGTCAAACGATATTTTTTTGCTAGTTAAGTTTAAATACCAAAACCAATAGACAACCCATTCATGCGCAACACAACAAAAGATGACAACAAATTATGTCATTATAATCGCCGAAGCCATCATAAACTAAACAGGGTGCTACAAAAAAGGCAATGACCAGCAAAGTTATGGAACTAGATCAATGGGCATCGTAGGTGGTCCGTTCTCAGAATCACCCTTTACTAAATAGCTACACAAAACGCGTGTAGGGGTGACAATTCAGGGTTGAATGGCATCCACTGATTTACTTTTAATCGTGAGTCCGATATGATCTTCGTTCAGTGTTGTGTTACCAGCCGTACTTTGTGTTTTTCAGACTATTAATACTTTATTCTCACGAGCAAGGGCGATCGAATTTCGAGATTCTTTGGTATCTCCATTATGGGATGACTTTGTGTCCCATTGTCACTTTATTAGCTGTACGACTCAGATTTAAACACTGGCCTCGATTTTTTTATGGCAATTTGTTTTATTTTGGACTGTTGAGTAAATATGTTGCATATTTCGTCGTGCCATCAAGTTGATCTCTTTGAACAGCTATTCTTTTTTACATGTCAGACTAGTGTAGTTTTTAGTGTTTGCTTATGAGTATTCTATGTTTGTGTCCGTTAGTATTTTTCTACGTTATTCCATCGTTATTAACCAACTTCGACTACTAGCAATACCGACATTGATAGTGCGGATTCGGGAATGGTGACCAATGAAAATAATAAAATAAACGAGTCTTGACTGAGTCTGACCCTAACTTTACTACCATTTGACATCACTGACTGTCTAAAATAGATAGAAATAGTTCCAAACGCAATTGATCATTTATAATCAAAACGTTTTGATTCATATCAATGGAAATTTATAGCTGCAAACGATCAGAAGTTCAATGATGTGAAATTATGAGATGGTAAGCATTTAGGCTGCCGTTTTCGTAAACCTGACACAATACTAGTGTTCAGAATTTTAACTTGTCTGAACTTCAGACTAGTAATTACCATACATCTATTACAGTCTTTTGCACATAGGTCTATCCCACGGTCGGTGATCATTGAACAAAATTATTAGCTAAGTTATTAGCAGTAGCCTGTTGTTGTTCACATATCTCAGACAGCAGTTCCTCCCCCTTCCCTTCCTAATTGTTAACTGTCCGATCTTTTTGTTTTTTTCTACATTTTCTGGGGTGTCAAACCACAAACATAACGAAACTATGCCATTACAGTTTCAATTGAAAATAGAATTCAATGTTTAAAGCTACAATTTCATCTCGCATTATGTACAACAAATGCTGTGTTGTGAGCTGTGTTACGCCATGCTAACCTACTAGGACCGCTGACAAGACACATCAACGACACGAGGCTTAAGCAACAGCGAAGACACGAGGCGCCATGTCAGCAAAACGTGACCAAAGTTGACACCATTGCGCCCTGGGAAATTTACCTAGAATAAGTTATTTTTAATTCATTCTTTGTTCAAACTTCGAACTAGATTCAAGCTATGTTAGAGTAATTACTTTTTAATTAAAACCTTACAGATAAATTTAAATCTCGTTTTTTAAAAGCCACCCTCGGCGGCAGCCTACGTAATTGCTGTGTTAGTGGACGTCAATTTTCCAAGGAAAACCGAACCGATACTACCGAAAATGCACGGTCGAAATGTGCCACGACCCATGAGTACCTGACACCGTGTCCCGATCTACAAATAATTCATAAGCGGCCAAAATTCAAATTTAACTTTGCCTCTTCTTGTCAATGGTAACAGTTTAGGCCCTGCGAAAATCGGCAAACAAATTGTTACTGTCCGGAACACGTATGCATTCGACTCCACCGTGCAAAGTATTCTAGCTGCATACCATGATTTCGCTCTATATAACAAACACATGCAGAGTCAAAGATTCCTGTACATGACTTTGTAGAGAGTTTGTCGAAGTCGGGGGTTTGTTCAAATCTTTACAATTTACGAGGTGAAATTTTGAAACACACGAACCATATGTATGAATAATGGATTGCGAGATCAACGTCGCTACTTTAATAGAGTCACACACATTACCAGCCATCCCGTCACTTAAGATACTTCAGTGACTGTCAGTGTGAAAAAATAACCAACATCCCAGTCCTCGATCTAAACCCAGATCCTATTTTTAAAAATGCCATGAGAGGCCTACAAGAAGCTGTAAGCCAGTCAGCTATGTATGATATTTCTAAAATCAGAAGCGAGTGTACTTTTTTGCAAAGGAAGCAACGTAGGTAAGACGTTTGCTGGAGGAAGCCACATATTCCTAAATATCGAGGCTGCCGGAATTGAACTGATTGCTGCACGGAGTGGTCTAGCAAATTGCAGGAAACTTTACTCTGTCAGAAATTAAAGACAAATTGAACTACTGTGATCTTCAGTATAAGCTTGTTTCAGCGATAATTTTCGTTGCTGGACATTACTACGCTTGCGTAAAACGAGCGTCTGGTACGTGGGAAGAGCATAATGACCTTTGTTCATCGCAAAGAATTACCAAACGAGAAGTGCTCAAACAATGTCGAATCCCATTGCTGTTTTACGTCAGTTTTTTTTTATATTTTATCTACGTCAGGCTCAGGCGTAAATGTAAGCAAATGACAATTTTGAGTTTCTAGATTGTAATAATGTTTCATCGAGTGAGGGAGACGGTTACGCTATAACAATTTACATTTATAACGCTACATTTTGTTGCTTTTTGGTTTATTTACAGCAAATGCTAAAGGAATTAAAGGAAGCAATTAAAGGAAGTCTTTTTAAACACTTAAGGCCCAATGTGATCAGATGTGCGCTCCGACCCAGCAAGAAAAAATCAAGTCATCGAAATTACCGCCGACTGGCATCAACCGAGGACAAATAAACTTTTTGCCCACAGATTCAAAACTTCACGCGCTTACTCACGAGTAAAAATCGTACGAAAGCGTAGGTATCCGCTCCGCGGCCTAACAGTAGGTAGTTTTCGTGAAATCGGTTATGTGGATGTAGGGTATCAATATGGTATGATAACCGACCCATAACCGTTTTTAGTTACGTTTCGATATATCGAACTCATCTCTAAGTTTGACTGAGATAGCAAGTGACTTGATAGCCAATTAGTGTTGATCGGCCTTTCAGAAACCGCGGGGGTAAAAGATGGTAGAACAAGAATGCTCTTGTTCTAGCTATAGCTCGTGGTTCGTTGATGTAAATCGACCTTAACAATATGTCAAATCATATTCAATTAATTTCATACAAACATTTGGGGTGAATTCCCTCAAATATTGGTAAATCGTTATCCACCTAGTAGCTGTAAAACTATGTTTCTGATTTTTTGTTAATAATCCTATTATTATTAATATTATAAATGCGAAAGTTTGTAAGTATGGATGGATGGATGGATGTTTGTTACTCTATAACTCCAGAACGGCTGAACGGATCTTGGTGAAAATTGGCACAGAGATATATTATAGTCTGGAATAACACATAGGCTACTTTTTATCCCGTGGGAATGCCGGGATTTAAAACTACGCGGGTGAAACCGCTGGCCCCGCTAGTTCTACATAAACCTTAAAAAATATTTCACAAAGGCCTTTGTCATAATTTTAAATACCTAAAAATATTTCACAAAAGCCATTGTCATAATTAAGTACCAAAACGCAGCGTTCAAATACTGTTGTGACTTCGTTTCAGGTAATTGGCAACATTGAACGACACGACAATGCAAATTGTCGAATCGTTCTCGTTCGTCTCGTCGATCGTGCCGTAGAACTGCGTTCGCATTCTTTTGGTCGTACGTATTCAGCAGAGTTGCACGCGTTTTCGGATTTATTTTCGGGTCAGCGGTAACATAAATGCCGCGTATTATGCGTCTGCATGTCTTCAAAAGTTAAAAAAGTTATAAAATATCACCTCGTAAAACGTTGATTTAGAACAGTTAAAACAATAAAACCAGTGAGTGCTAATATTATGTCTTCTCAAAAACTGCATTTTTTTTTAATAAAAGCTGAATTGGAGCATTTATACCAATTTTTTACTGGTAAGTACTGTACCATTTATTATAATTATGACCTCTGTCTCACTGCTAGGCAAAAATATCCAGGGGTGTTCTTAGTTAGAAAGCTGTGTGTTTATGGATCTATCTATCTATCAGGATGGCTTTTTGCGCTGTTGATGCTGTGCTGTGTAAAGATAACCCCTGGCCTGCAGCGATGTTGTGCCGAATGTTGCCTTGAAAACACGATTTTTCATAGTTGACACGGGCAATTTTATGGTACAAAATCGTGTCAACTTGTAGTTGACTGGGCAATCGACAGCGACTATGAAACCCTTACTACATGTAAATACTTAATGTAAATAAGTACCTATTGTTGATACCTAACAATACCTTATCCTTTTTTTACTAACTCGCAGATGAGGGGATGGATCTAAAACATTTGCTACAGGCAAATGAAGAAGATTTGAAATGCCTTGATAGATACTACCCCGCTTGATAGATAGAATCAAACTCAGGAATGCTATCCAATTAAAAAAGGTTTGTTGCTTCAGCTTGGCTTGAATTGATTTTACTATTATGAATGATTGGCACCTCTTATCATTAGATTAGGTACATTAGCAACTTCAGTCTTCAATTCAAAATCAAATTTAGAAAGTATACCTAGTTAGATAAGGAATACTCTTGTGTCTGTATTATATTTTTTTCATAAAAAACAATAGAAAATTAAATATTTGTATTTAATATTAGTTATACATACTATAATGTTAGTATTTTGAATTTAATTTAAAATGTAAATGAGACGCTGACCCAGATCCCTGTTTGATTATAGGGACATGTAAAATTACATTTGTATAATGGACTAAGAATGTAAAATTGGGTATATTCTAAACATTGCATGAAAGTGGCTTGAGGCATGAAGCATGAATGTTTTGATTGGTGTGGGCACAGAATAAATAAAAAGGTATAGGTTGGTTTATAATTATTAGTCTAAATTGTCTTTACAGATGAGAATGTGGACATTGATGCTCTAGAACATCTAATTGAGGAAGACCTTGTATCATTAATTCCAAGCATTGGAAATCGAGCCAAATTTCGCATGAAATGGAATGAATGGAAAAAACAACTTAATGAAGAAAGAAACACAGATGTTGTATGTAGTAACTGTGTTGTTTATTTTTAAAATATTTAATAAGTTATTATGGTTATAATAATCTTATATTTTAGGATATTAGCAGCAAAACCTCATCGGCTACAACAACTTCCTTGACAAGCAAACCAAACTATCAATCTAGATCTGTTTAGCCGTGAAAACGTAACAAACAAACAGACAGACAGAGACACTTTCGCAGTTATATTTGAGTATGGATGAATTGTAATATGTATTATATTTCAACAGCTTCTGATCAAGGCCCAGAAAATCAGATTATCTTGGAAGTTGCTGAAAATTTCCAGGGTCCTGAAATAACGGAATACTTATTAAAAGCAGAATAGCAGCCTGGAATAAAAGCAGAAAGGAACGGCTTGATGTGTTAGAAAATGGCACTACTACAGCTGAATACATTAGTAGATTTCAAGTTTTGAAAAATCAAAATGTTGCTGTGAAACTGGTACCTACCTTCTTTACCGCTCCGACCCAGCAAGAAAAAATGAAGTCATCGAAATTACCGCCGACTGGCATCAACCAAGGACAAATAAACTTTTTGCTCACAGATTCAAAACTTCACGCGCTTTAACTCTGTTTATGGGTTTGAGAGATTGGTCCTTTCATAGGAGACATAATGACACATGAGCTAGTAAACTAACCACACCTTCACGAAAGACAAACCTTCTTTTGAGACTGAAGTGAGGAGACATCATGAGCTAGTAAACTAACCACACCATCACGAGAGACAAACCTTCTTTTGAGACTGAAGTGAGGAGACATTATGAGCTAGTAAACTAACCACACCTTCACGAGAGACAAACCTTCTTTTGAGACTGAAGTGAGGAGACATGGAGCGTACGCGTCGACGGGGTGAGTTAATCTTGATTTATCATATCAATCAATTGTTTTTATCTTTGATGGTTATCTTAAACAGATTTGTACTCAGTATATATTTATTTCAATTAATAAGAACGAGCTCGACTGCCGCCTAAGCTCGTGGCCTGTAGCTGCGTTAAATCGCGAAAAGTGGAAACAAGGAAGGGAGGCCTTTGCCCTGCAGTGGGACCATAACGGCTGAATAATAATAATAATCTATATTTATCAAAGTCCGGGATTCCGCAAGGTCATGACTGAATCAATCAATTATAATTGACTAAAGTCACATTTATCAAATATTTCTGGATAGGTAAGTAATGTAAAATAAACTATTTAATTTCTAGATTCAATTAGACTTCGACGAACTACATCCTGGAAAAGCAAATAAATTTTACCTACTATGGAAGGAATTCATTGCAAGGATTGAGGACATAAAATAAACACATTCAAATGAAGAGGTGGCAGGCTTAGTCCATTATATTAATGGAATAGTTGATGACGGTTGGTTTCTACTTTTTATTTTAAAAATGAGGTTATAAATCACAGGACAGTCTTCACAGCTCGAAACACGACGAAAGCGTCCACAACATTATCATTAGCAAATATTTATTTTTAATTAAAGAAAGCCTATTTATAGGCGTTGCGTTAGATGGTGCTAAGCTACGCAAGCCACGTAATGTTTTTTTTTAATAATGCTTATAAAGTTAATCATCACCCACAACCTGAAGACTGCTGGATTTAAACAATAAAGTTTATTTAACTAATTATTAAAACCTTTACTTTTTAGACACCTGGTGATATACAAAAGAATATTGACTACATATCAATTGTCGCGTCAGGAAAACGGAAAACTGTAAAACCTTACATTATCCATTGCACCAGCGACGAAGACATTGGAGGTACATTTTATCTGATTATAGATAAGGTTAGGTAATTATGTTTTTCAAACGGCCTATAAAGCCTTCGACACATTATTCAAGTGCTATCATGCACTCTATGTGTCCTATCCAAAATCAGGCTACCACCTGTATTTACTGATTCAGAAGTGTATCTATGGCATAAACACTAAATATGATGTAATCCCACCCTACATCCTGGATCTGATTTCAGATGCTAAATGTACCTAGTGAGTAATATCTATGGTGCTAAAAGTATAAACTGCGGATAACATTATTTTGTTTGCTGGTGGGTACTTAACTTTCCAACAAAATGCGATAATACAAAAACAACAAGTACGATAATATACACTCTCCATTATTTTATAAAATAGAACATGTTTTTATAAAAGAAACTGATTTCACTATGGTATTATTAATGGGTACAGTGCTAGAAACGGTAAATTACTCCTCACCCTAGAACACTTTCAAAACAGATATTTTTGGCCTGGGCGGTAAGCACTATGTTTATTTAGGTCTTAGTCGAGAACATTGGGCGGTACTTTGTGACAAGACATTTTTGCCCTGGGCCTTAAGAGGTTAATCAAAGGAACAGAAATAGACGAAGATGAAGCGATAGCAGAGTTCAAAGATAACCCATTCCTTGTAGGGGATGAATATGCAAACAAGACTTTTAGAAGGCATTCCACCGATAGTGTCAGTACCTACTGCCAGTAATTTACCATCATCACCATCTTCTTTCAAAAGTAATAGCAACTCTGATTTAAATACTGCATTTATCATCCTACCTATACGACAAATTACCAAATTCATTATTGGTTAAGCCGAACGATAACTACTCGTCTCTAAAGAACACTTGATCTCGATGCACCTGTCAGGATTGTAGCGCGAGATATCCATGATAACCCCATCCTTTCTTGCTTGATATCAAAAATTTGTCCTAATTGTGAAACCTGTGGGGTGAAGGAGGATGTATACCATCTTTTGACGGAGTGTGTCCGGACGGACACTATAAGAGGAGACTTGTTCCGAGAGCTAAAGGGTAGCCGCCTCGACATGGGCCTGTTTCAGAGTGTGCTAGCCATGCCAACATCTGACGTGGCTAACAGGCTCTACAAGTCCATATACGAGTTCGTCTACGATTAAGCCTGTAAAAGTGAAGATACTTTGAAAGTTGCGAATTGTATACAACATTCTAGTGATAGTTAGACAGATAAAATTTTCTCTTTTGCCGCTATAACTTTTTTTTTTATATACAACTAAGTAAGCAAACAAGCGTACGGCCCACCTGATGGAGAGCGGTTACCGTAGCCTATGGACGCCTGCAACACCAGAGGCATTACACGCGCGGTGCCAACCCTTTAAGAATTTTAAAACGCCCTTTTTGAAGATCCCCATACTATAGTCTTTAGGAATAGCCTCAGCATAACATACAGGGTGGGTCAAAAATTTTCGACATAGAGGGCAGCTACCTTTTCTTTTGTAGTTAGATTTTATTCTTAGGAAACTATATGTTTATTTTGAAGAAAAAAAATCTGCATTATCAATTTTTGAAAAAATGTACAGTCAGCCCGAAAAATGACATTTGTCAAAAAAAAACAAGTTGGTCTCAATCGATGTTTTTATAGATAATGGTACGGAACCCTTAGTGCGCGAGTCCGACTCGCACTTGGCCGTTTTTTTTTGTTTCCATTATTTACACACTGCACACTGATTCACTGTCAAGTGACTACCTACCATAATAAGATGAAGATGGCATGTCTGCCATACTATGAACTAAGTATATCGGCTAACAATAATTGAATGTTTCAGAATTTTGGAGACATTGCTCAAAAAATTGAGGAACTAGAAAGAGCATCAAGAAAACAAAAGCGCACCTTGCAGCCGTTTCTGATAAGTTGTGGGTCCACTGAAGGAGACAAAAGTAAAAAATATTACCTGGTCATCGACAAGGTGAAATATACATTTGAATCTGCAACGAAGGCGTTTGACACGTTGTTTAAGAGCTACCATGCTCTCCACGCTAGCTACCCAGCCGCTGCTGCGCATTTGTATCTTTTAATACAAAGATGCGTTTATGGTGTCGAAACTAAGTACGACAAGATAGTGCCCTACATATCAGATATATTGACCATAGCCCAAAATGTATAGGTTCGGGTCGTAAACATTTAGCGCATAACATAGCACGTAAAATCTCTGACTGATCTTAATTTAATGTAAACCTAGCAATAGAAGTCTTAAGCATTTTACTGCATTTAACATTTAACGCATAACGTAAAATCTCTGACTGATCTTAATTTTATGTAAACCTAGCAAAAGACTCAACCCCCCTTATTACAAAACGGTATCTAACTTTAAACCATGTCTAAAATTAGCGCCGTCTCTGTTTTCCATTACGCATTGGTAAGAGATGGCAAAAGGTTAGGCATAGTTTATCGTTTGACTATTTTTTTGTAATAAGGCCCAACATGTTTAAGTGTCATATGTGTCCTAATGTTTATGAAAATATTCAATCTTATTTCGTCCATTTACGCTACGCCCATAATATTAGGGGAGGCCGGGGCTTTAATTAACAGAGGTAAGTATTAACAAGCGAATTTCTACGAAACTATAAACAGCACGTCACTAGTGATTCCTAGAATTCGTCCCTGTGACAGCGGTCTACAGGTTGTCACTCGTCAGTCCAGCTCAGTGCGCCGCGAGAGTGAGTTGTTTGATGTGCGTCTATTTTGGCCAGGTAACGAACTTTTTTCACTTAACGATATTTTGATTTACGCGTTGAATAATTGATTTCGGTGTAATATATATATTTTTTGCAGTAGCTTGTTTTATGCTTAATAATGTTACATACCGTTACTAGCGCTAATGCACAATATTTCGTAATTATATATTTTTTTATTGAAAAGCTACCCATGGGGCTAAATTTAACAAAACATACGGGGCTAGTATTAACATGTTAATTCTTACCCCGCATGTGGGGTTGGTATTAAAATTATTACACTAGGTACTAAGCCTACGCTGTCCGTCCGTCTGTCTGTCCACCTGTCCTAACTTTAAAGAGCTGTATATCCACCAGGGTATCTAATAACATATTTATTTATTTATCTTAAACGTTACAGCATGAGGACTTACAAGCAGAATACTACCCGAGGCATGACTTCGCTGGCGACCTACGAGTCAGCTGCTTTAGAAATAATGGACAAGAAAAGGAACTACAGAGAAGTAGCCACAGAATTTCAAATTTGTCACGTTTCGCTGTTCAATTTTGTGAAAAAGAAGAAAGCAGGAGTTCCAGTAGAAGTAGGTTACAAAAAGACCCGGTTAGTATTCACTTCTGAGCAGGAGAAAAAAATTGCAGATTATTTATTAAAGTGCTCTAACATTTATTTCGGACTGCTACCTGCGGAAGTAAAAAAACTAGCCTACCAGTGTGCTGTTTTTTTTTCAAAATCCAAAACTTGCCCGAATCGTGGAAGGCTAAGGAAAAGGCGGGTGATGATTGGTTCACGAATTTCATGAAAAGAAATACAAGTTTGTCGATTAGAAGCCCTGAAGCGACAAGTTTAAGTAGGGCGACATCCTTCAATCAAACATGTCCATGCATTTTTTGAAAAATACAGATCTGTAATAGAAAGATACAAACTTAGCCCATCCCGGATTCGGAACATGGATGAAACGGGCGTAACTACAGTGCAAAAGCCGAAAAAAGTTGTTGCTGGAAGGGGCATGAAGCAGGTCGGTGCTGTGACATCCGCCGAAAGGGGCGCTTTGGTTACATTGGCTGTAGCCATAAATGCAATTGGTAATGCGATTCCCTGTATGTTCGTCTTTCCCCGTATTCGTTACAACGATTTGTTTGTTAGAAACGGACCACCGGAATGTAAAGGCGTTGGTAATAAATCTGGATGGATGACACAAACAGGGTTTTTAAAATTTCTGGATCATTTTATTCATCATGTGAAGCCGTCGGAAGAGGATCCAGTTTTGCTTTTGATGGATAACCATAACTCACATGTAAATGTTGAAGTCGTCGACAAAGCGAAGAGAAACCATGTCGTTCTTCGTTCATTTCGTTCGTTTTGTTATTTCCGCCACATTGCTCGCACAATTTACAACCCCTCGATGTGGGAGTATATGGTCCGTTAAAAAATTACATAAGCAGAAAACAGACCAACTGGATGACCAACAACCCAGGAAAAACCATGACAATATACGATCTCCCAGAGATAGTGAGAGATTCGCTCCCGTTGGCATTAAATCCCATTAATGTGACAAACGCGTTCAAAAAAGCTGGTATCCGGCCATGCAACGAGGACGTCTTTCAAGAATCAGACTATGCACCATCATTTGTCACCGATCGTCCAGATCCCACCCAAAGCGGTCCTAACGTAGCGACTACACCATCTGTTGAATCCTACAACTTGCTTCATGACGTGTCATTAAATTTAGGTAAAACGAAACAGAATCGCCACTGAAAGGGCTGCGAAACTGACCTACATCACGTAGCACTGGAATTTGTTGAACAAGATGGATGATGTATTCGATGAGAATAATGATGACTGGACAGGAACCAAACCGCCATCGCCACGTATTTTCAGTCCCGAACCATCTACATCAGGCTCAGGCATAAATGTAAATGAATAGTTTTGAGTTACTAGATTGCAATAATGTTTCATCGAGTGAGGGAGACGACTAAATATCGACTAAATAACGACGAAATATCTGCTTTTATTATTTTTCTAGTAAATATATAACACTAGGTGAGGCAGCAGAATGGGTGATAATGGAGTAAATCCCAAACAACCCGGTTATAGCCCGAATGGGAAGTATGGGTTTTTACCATTTTAGTTAAAGTGTCTTAAGCGTTTCTGTTATACATAACTAGATATTATTTAAAAGTAGGTACTTCTATACCATCCAATTTAAGCCGTAACTCGATTAGCTGTCTCGCAAACAGTGTAGCAGTATTATTTTACAAGAAAAAAGTTGTACCTACACTACACTCGACGGTACAAAACGAAATCATAGCAGCAGATAGGTACATTAAACAGCTAAAAGTTGCAGTGTAAAATTACCGGTTTGCGGTTCAACAATGTAAGTTGAATGTGAAGTGAAACTCATGTTCACGAATAATCAGATGTTGACACAAAACATTTTTTTTATGTAAAAGTTGCCTATAGGTATACTTAAGCTGCCTATAGGTATAAAATACATGGATGAGTATGTTTACCTCGGCCGAAGCATCTCATTTCAAAACCAAACACAAATAAGTAGAGATAATAATTAAAATAGCTTGGTCTCTGAAGCATATATTTAAAGCTAAAATACCAATCACAGTTAAAAAGAAAGCCATGGAAACGTCAGTACTTCCAACACTATGGTTGCCAGAATTGGGTCCTTTCAAAAAATATCAATAAAATACAAGTTCTCCAAAGGGCAACCGAAGGAAGCATGCTAAATATCAAACTGAAAGACCGTATCAGAAATACGACCTTGGGAAAAAACCAAATTGACCGACTCAGCTCTTCTAGCCTGCCAACTGAAATGGGGGTGGGCCGGGTATGTGGCTCGCACATCAGACGGAAGGTGGACACAGCGCCTACTGCACTGGTACTCGCGCGACGTCGAGGCTAAAGCCTAGGTTACACGGTGCGAGCTAGCATGCGAGCTGACCGTGTCAGTTACTGAGGTGCAATAGCTCGCACTGTGTGACCGCATCATACGAGTAACTGTTATGTGCGAGTGGGACAGTTGCTCGCAAGCGAGTTACTTCAACATTTTTTGTTTTTACTCGCAACTGGCCTTCCCCCACCACGCCACTCGCACGTCGCTCGGTCGTCAACTCGCATGATTTCGCGAAATGACAGTAGCTCGTACGCTCGGGCCCACGCCGCCGGTGCAGTGTTTTTGTAGGTTTCTTGCGTTGACATCAAAATGGCGGAAAGGTGGACATCCGATCAAAATATAAAGTTTGTGGAGCTATACAAGAATCAAACGAACTTATGGAATTGTTTGGATCCTAATTACAAGAACAGAGATTTGCGTAAAGCGTCGTTAGAACACATCCGCTTGGAATGCAATTTACAAAACATGAATGAAGTTACAAAAAAAATCAAAAATTTACGCTCAACGTATAACCAGGAGTTATTGAAAATTGAAAAGAGCAAAAAAAGTGGATCTGGCACTGATGAGATCTATAAACCATCTATCAAATGGTTCGATTCTATGGATTATATTATGAAAATAATTAATCTTAAAGAAAAGGAAACATCAAGTAATTTGGTAAGTATTTTATTACAAATTATAATTACAAAGGCACAAGGCACATTCCAAACCAGTCAGGGTCCACAAAATTTACTATCCTTTATTTTTCTCTTCCCTTTTATATTCTAATTACTACTAGGTAATTATAATTACCTAATCATATAATTTTGCCATGCAACTGCTCCGTCGTCATTGAAATAATTTTTATATTTATCACGCATTTTCTCTGCTATTAATTTCGATCTATTATTAATTCTCGAGCGACGAATACTCGGTAATTCATTAATTTCGGACCTCCACTGGCCCTGAATGATTTGAAAGTTTATGATGTCTTCATAATCTGTAGTTCCTGGTGGTGTATAAGTATTTGATGCAGTAGTACGTAACCAGTTGTGTAATGTACAAGCACATAAGACGATCTTTATCGTAGTTTCCTCTGTAACTTGAATTGGCTTTCCCAAAAGACGAAAACGAGATGCTAGAATGCCGAACCCATTCTCCACAATCCTTCTTGCTCTGCTCAACCTATAATTAAAAATCTTTTCTGCGGTAGTCAATGTATTTTTGTAGGGCTTTAGTAAATACGGTTTTAAAGGGAAGGCATCATCTCCAACTAGAATACCATTTTCAGGCAACAATAAATTGTTTTCTAGATAAGGATACAAAGAGCAGTTTTGGAATACCCCACCATCTGCGTTACGACCATATGAGCCTATATCTACATATCTGAAAGTATAATCGTGATCCACAACAGCCATGAGCACTATACTATTTGTTCCTTTGTAGTTATAATATTCACTGCCACAATTTGGTGGTGCTTGAATTGTTATATGCTTCCCATCGATAGAGCCACAACAATTAGGGAAATTCCACCTCGAAGCGAATCCTATTTGGATATCTTGCCATTCTTCCACATTCGGTATTTGAAAAATAAAAGAGTAATGTTAATTTCAGGAACCATATCATCCATCAACGTCAGGAAGCAACGTCGCATCAGCGTCAGGAAGCGAGGAGGCCACGAATAACGTGGACCTTGATGCTAGTGACAATAGCAACAAAGCTGCTCATATAAAAGTGGTAAAGCCACCAAAAACTCTAAAGTTAAAGACGAAATTATCATCAGAACGGTCTGACATTCAAGCAGCCGTAAATGAACTCAAAGAACTAAATAGTAGTTTAGTAAACGTGTCTGCCCCGATTACAAGAGAATTAGAAGATGAATGTGATGTTATTGGAAGACATGTAGCACTGCAGCTGAAACAGTTATCTTCGATTGATAGAATTGATGCGACAGATGAAATACAGGCGATACTCTCTAGATACCGTAAGAGAGCCCTCTGTGGTAGAATTGTGTACACACCTTCTAATTACAGTTCCGAATGTACGCCATCACCACAGCCTACAGTAAATTATGAAATGTCTGCACTCTCTATGCAAGTGGAACAATCTTCACAATCTATACTCCATAATGAATGTACGCTATCACCACAGCCTGTAGCCTACCAGCTTGTAGAGGTCGCTACTGAAGCTTATCAACCTGTTGAACCTACAACATCTGCATTCTCTGCGCCACTGCTGGATCAATTTGAATCTATACCCCAATCTAATGATGTACTTGCTGCAGCAATATCTCTAATATTAAAAAATAACGAACTAAGCTATGTAGTACTGTAGTTATTAAGTATTAATAAGTAAAGTTCACGTTTAATATGTACAAAAACTTTACAAAACCATTGTGAATTTGATTATGAATAAAAAAAAATACTTACTTTGATATAATCTTTTAGACTTTCATTGATAGCAGCACACACTTCTGGTATTATTTTAATGATGGATGCTTTTGAAACTCTGAAAAATACCGACAACAGTCTATACGATATCCCAGATGAAAGGTATACTAGGGTTATTTCCAACTTCACCCTCGCAGGTATCGCATCCCTCATTAGTGTATCATCACGTTGAATTTTTGGAGCAATCAAATTTAAAAGTATTTCCACTTGTTCAGTTGTCAATCTCATAACCGCTTTATATTCTCGGGGATCTTCATCATATAGCTCTTTAAATATTGAATTCGTTGCCCCTTTTCTTTGCAGCCAAGTCCTGACCCAAACACTTCTCTTCTTCTTTTTTTTTTGTATAGCTCTTTCAATTTCAACACAAAGTATTTTCGTAACTGCTTTTATAGTGGTATGCACTGTGATTAAACGTGTATTTTGCGACAACATTGCACGAGACATGATACAGACGAACTATGCGAGTACACTGGTGCAGTAGCTGTCTTCCTGCGCGACGCCAGCAGTTCGCATAGTGTGACCGAGCGAGGCGAGTCGAGCTACTGTCATACGAGTACACATGCACAGTAGCTGTCTACTGTCATATCAGCTGCTCGCACTGTGTAACCTATCCTTAAGCGAGCGAGCGGCCGACCGCGCCGGCGCTGGCGTGACGACATCCATGATGTCGCCGGCGTCACTTGGACCAGGCATGCCGCGGGCCGAACACTATGGCGATGGTTGGAGGAGGCCTTCACCCAAAGATGGGAGTCCAAAATACATAGAATAATTTAAGAATAGAAGAAACAGAGAAAATTTAATTTTATATTAGTGTTTATAAAATCATCAATAAAAATCGTCACGTTGAAAAAAGCACGGATCGAACTCTATTTAAGGATCTTCATTCAGTGAAGTGATAAATCTCGTAAACATATTAATTGCTAATCGATCATCAATCGCATCGTTTCGCTAACCTACGGCTCGTTTCTTGGAGAGACGCTATCTGAAATGCATTGGACTTGATCGAACGATTGTACCGTGTCTGGGGATCACGGTCAGGAGCTCTTTTTTTTCGAACGGTTTCTATTTTGGGTTTCGTTCAAGGATTTTGTTAACGAGTGTCAACACAAGCCAAAGCAACAAAAATTATGTTCGCAACGCAACTGCACGAGATAGACTGACATCCTCTCAGCCAGAACTTGAATCTTGACCCTGCCCCGATTAGGTATTCTATGACAAATCCTCATTCAAAGTCTTAGCCAATGACAAAACATTGCCTAGACATAAATCGTCCGTTGTTCTTGTATCAAATTCAAATAAAAGCTATACAGGAAAGCGTCAAATATTTCATTTCATTGTAATTCTCATCCATAATTCAGACGGAATGATCCTGCGGTGGCCCGACCTAGATATCACACACAGTAAGCCTACTAATTTATTATTTGCAATTTACAAGTTTATAACAATGAATTGAACCAACTTGTAGTCCATGGTCAAGTGATTCAACTTGCGAAGTTACGAGGTTAAGGATAAATGGACAGGCTTTTGTTAGAAACGCACTGACAAGCAACAGCGGGCATGGCTGTCATTGTCATGTCATCTTAACATTCTCACAAGCTCAAGTTTTTCCAGAAAATATAAGGAACAAGAAAATAGTTCGGCTTAACAAGCGGAAACTCTCTCCCATTTTTACAACGATACGAAATTACAACCCTTTACATAGATAAAACCTTTAAACAAGCTTTTGTACCGAAGAAATAAACCTGCAACAGACTTTGGAATGTAATTACTACCTAGTGTACCAGCAGTACCAGAATTACACACAATAACTTGTAATTCAGACGAATACCAATAGACATTTTATTATCTGTAGTGCGTGTGTATCTAGTAGTAGGTACTGGTCTACGTGTGGATAACCATACTAAACCCACATGTGTTGGACGTCACAAACACTACTTTTGGCATTCGTGAGCATCATGTGCCCGTATTTTCACCATTCATTGTCCTTTCATGTTGCCTATTCTCGGACCTAAACTATTATTG
The DNA here is from genome assembly GCA_963576535.1 of Plemyria rubiginata. Taxonomy (NCBI): domain Eukaryota; kingdom Metazoa; phylum Arthropoda; class Insecta; order Lepidoptera; family Geometridae; genus Plemyria; species Plemyria rubiginata. Next base: position 8,798,538 of record OY754926.1, read on the forward strand.
TCATCAATTTATAGATTAAAGAATGACTAAGCTTCCCGATGATTTCGCGCCATGACTATGTGATGCTATATGATGGCAGTCACGTCTACCTATTCTTCATTCATCACCCATGTCATGCCGTTTGTGGTTTCGTAGCAGTTATGGAATGGAGGTAATCCTTCATAGCAGTTATTGAACTTAAGTGTTTATATTGAATCGATTGAACGCATTATTTATACAAAAAAATGTGATGATTTTGTAGAAGGCCAATAAATACAAATTGTTCGAGTATACCCTCCTGGACACTACCCGCAGGGATATCTACAACTCTGACGACGATACATGGTGTCGTCAATCTGAGGGCAACTGAACTGTCTCGACGTTCTACCCTATTGTGAGGTTGACCAACCTCGAAAGACACGGCTTCTACCGCCATCATACTCAACAGCTGTTTTCAAAATCGGACCCTGCGAGAGTTGTTGATCAGAGATAATCCCACACTGGGCGAAAAGGCTGTTTCCATCGCAGGCCATACATACAAACGCATCGACATAGTATTTGACATAGCACATAAGAGGCCAGGGGCCATATAATAGATACGGCTGACGACTCCCGCTTCAAACGATCAAAACGCTCTTCAGGGACTAGGCCCTCAACCGAATACGGGTCAATCAAGTTCCCATCGACCCCAGAGTTTACAACCGCCGTCTCAAACATCATAACTCACCCACGAGCAGTATATGAATACGATCTGGCTGCATCAACAATATACAACGTGTCAGCTGACTACTACAGAAACGTGAGATTCTACTTGCATATGAATGCTGCTTCACAGAAATACAAGGAGGTGCCGTACAAGTTAAAAATAATACCGGGAACTAGCATCTTGGATCTAATGACATCAGTAGACCCATATTCCTTCCTCTACCCAAGAATAAATATGTTGCGCGAGTTGCTCGATGGTTACAGACCTAAAGCCCATTTTCTGGAGATAAGATCCATGGCAGAGGCGGCTGCGACTCGGATCCCACACCGTTCGTTGCTTGACATTATTTCATTGACGTATCTGACAAGATTCAAGGGCGACATGAAAAATGCCATTAAAATCGCACAGGGCAACCTAAGCACAACACAGAGTTCAGACTTGTTTGCGTACTTATACGGAGACAGATACGCACGAATACCATTCATGATAATCGTTGAAGAAGCTGCGGACATGGACAAACTGGCATCATCTATGAGTGTCCACAGACGAACTGACGACTGTATGTCTTGGTCGTTGTATATAGTCCGTTTGTGATCACCGACAAAGCAGGTATGATACCATCTGCCGCCTACAGTTTATGCATATCCAAGCAGGAGAGGGGAGCATCAGAAAGAGTTGGCTCCCTATTCACTGGCGCTTTCACCAGCTCACATCTACAGTTCATGGCTGCATGTGATCTAGCATCACTACATTTGACCTACCGGAATACACTTTTTGAGGTCGCCACCAAACATATATAAGCTGATAACGCTGAAGTATACCTCAAGAAAACAGCGTCAAAGACAATTGCTTGAGGAATGTGATCCCTTCAATTTAGAAGAAACGGAGTTCATCACACGATACAGGCTTACAAAAGATCTTGTCACATCATCATCTTCCTGCCCTTATCCCACGCTAAGTGGGGTCAGCACAACAGGTTCTACTCCTCCACTCTCCTCTATCATTTGTCATCTCGGTGCTCACTCCTTTCTTACTCATATCATCCTTCACACAGTCCATCCATCTTTTCGTTGGCCATTTCTTTCCCCATGATCATGGCATTGGAGAACTCTTATGTAAAATTGACAAGTGATGCGGTCAAGTCAAAGTGACTTCAGGAGCAGCAAAAGCGAAGATTCCAATGGAAGTTGGATTAAAGTTACAAAGGGAAGAAAATGTGAATTGTAACTTTGATTATAGAAGTCTTATTGGATGCCTAATGTATTTAGCAGTATGCTCTAGACCAGATATTACTCATGTAAGCATCTAAGCCAGTTCAACAACTGCTACGGCGAAAGCCATTGGAAGGCTGCAAAGAGAGTACTGAGGTATATAAAGGGCACATCTAAGTATTTTCTAACTTTTCAAACAGGTAATTTAGAAATTACAGGTTTCACTGATGCCTGACTGGGGTGGAGACCAGATTTATCGTAGATCCTACACAGGATATGTATTCTGCCTTGGTAAGTCAATTGCATCCAGGGAAAGTCGCAACCAGCGCACTGTTGCACTCTCCAGTTCTGAGGTTGAGTACATGGCGATTTCTTTCTGAGTTTTTGCAAACATTTGTAAAATAATGTAATGGTAGTGTATGATACATACACTAAAATATGGACAAGTGAGAAAACACAACTAAGTGTTGCTGTATTGAAAGCTATTCTCATTACCAAGACTAACATAAATAAGTCATGTAATCAGCTCCATTCATACTAAAAACAAGACCCGATATCTTGAAAAATATTTGCTCCTCCGACAAATATAAGACAACTGCCTAGAAGTAAGATTATTTTGAATAAAAAGAAGTAAAGTAAATACAGTGTAAACTCTTTATAACGTTATCCTTTATAACGATAAACTCCCTATAACGTTGAAGTGAGCCCAAGTTGGTTGGTTTGCGTTAAAACCCACATATTGAAACACTCTTTATAGCGATACGCCATTCTCTATTACGAAGAATTACGAAGAAATGTGTTCATATTTTTAGACAGTAAATATTTATTATCGGTATTATTGTTTATGTTATGTTATCAGGTAACAAAAGACTTTAAAGCTCCGAAACATCCGAGGTTGGTCTAGCTTTTGTTATCCTTAATTGCCTTGAACACGTCGTGCAGTATGACGCATTGTTTTCTCGGAAGTGATGGTCTTCGACCAAGCATACTGGGTACCTATCGTATTATCAGTCGTAAACCTACCCTACTTTGAAACTGTTAACATGGCCAGACGGAAAGCGATTAGTGTTGACGAAAAAGTTTGTGTGATACGTGCGATTGAAAAGGGAGAAAAGAAAAGTGACGTTGGAAGGCGTTTTATTATCTAAGACATACATATTAAAAATTCTTGTTAATTTGGTTTTTTTTGTTCACTCCATATAACGATAACTCTCTATAACGACAAAAAATGCTCAGTCCCTTGAGTTTCGTTATAAAGAGTTTACACCAACTCACGCAAGCGTCCCGCTTTGACAAAAAAAATAAATGGTCACGTTATGTATGTACTATAAACATGTAAGTTATCTTTCAACTGAAGAAATGCTTGCTGATGTACTTACAAAGTCTCTATCATGTGAAAAACATTCTATGTTTGTATCTAAATTACTTAATGAAAAATGAGGCTGAAACTGGCAGCCAAAAAGTAGCAGCCAAACGTAAAAATCCAGGGCCGGATTCAGACCAAAGAAAATTTTAATTAAAACTTCTAAACTTATATATTTAACGCTAGATGCCAGTTCTAGCATCGTTTGTGATACTAGTTATGCCCCAAAGTATGCAATAAAAATGTTTATGACCCAAAAAAACCCCGAAAACAGTTGTTTTCTTAGAGAAATTCTGTTGTTTTGGTTCGTAACTTTGGTTTTTGATTCTGCTCCCTCAAAATTCATGCTTACGTCTATAATAGACCTCCATTGTAAGGTCTCCAGCGATTTTCAGAAAATTCTATCGTTGCAGGAGTCCAGAAAATCCAAAAAACTTTTTTTTTCTATTCTTTTCGTATCTTTGGTTTTTGATTCTGCTCCCTCAAAATTCATGCTTACGTCTATAAAAGACCTCCATTGGAAGGTCTCCAGCAATTTTCAGAAAATTCTATCGTTGCAGGGGTCCAGAAAATCCAAAAAACTTTTTTTTTCTATTTTTTTCGTAACTTTGGTTTTTGATTCTGCTCCCTCAAAATTCATGCTTACGTCTATAATAGACCTCCATTGGAAGGTCCCCAGCAATTTTCAGAAAATTCTATCGTTGCAGGGGTCCAGAAAATCCAAAAAACTTTTTTTTTCTATTCTTTTCGTAACTTTGGTTTTTGATTCCCCTGCAACGATAGAATTTTCTGAAAATTGCTGGAGACCTTCCAATGGAGGTCTATTATAGACGTAAGCATGAATTTTGAGGGAGCAGAATCAAAAACCAAAGTTACGAAAATAGTTGGAAAAAAGTTTTTTTTTATTTTCTGGACTCCTGCAACGATAGAATTTTCTGAAAATTTCTGGAGACCTTCCAATGGAAGTTTATTATAGACGTAAGCATGAATTTTGAGGGAGCAGAATCAAAAACCAAAGTTACGAAAAAAATAGAAAAAAAAAAGTTTTTTGGATTTCCTGGACCCCTGCAACGATAGAATTTTCTGAAAATTGCTGGAGACCTTCCAATGGAGGTCTATTATAGACGTAAGCATGAATTTTGAGGGAGCAGAATCAAAAACCAAAGTTATGAAAAAAAAATTTAAAAAAAGTTTTTCGATTTTCTGGACTCCTGCAACGATAGAATTTTCTAAAAATCGCTGGAGACCTTCCAATGGAGGTCTATTATAGACGTAAGCATGAATTTTGAGGGAGCAGAATCAAAAACCAAAGTTACGAAATTAGTTGGAAAAAAGTTTTTTTTTATTTTCTGGACTCCTGCAACGATAGAATTTTCTGAAAATCGCTGGAGACCTTACAATTTATGTCTTTTACAGGCCTAAGCATGAATTTTGAGGGAGCGCGAAATTTTTTTTTTTCGATTTGGCTGCTACTATCTCCTAGACCCCTGCAACGATAGAATTTTCTGAAATTTGCTGGAGACCTTCCAATGGAGGTCTATTATAGACATAAACATGAATTTTGAGGGAACAGAATCAAAAACCAACGTTACGAAAAAAATAGAATTTTTTTATTATTTATTTTTTGGACTCCTGCAACGACAGAATTTTCTGAAAATTGCTGGAGACCTTCCAATGGAGGTCTATCATGGATTTAAGCATGAATTTTGAGGGAGCGCGATAAAAAAAATGTTCTACTAAAAACGCTCACTTAGTCCGGCCCTGGACGTTTGGCTGCTACTTTTTGGCTGTCAGTTTCAGCCTCATAATGAAAACATAGTTTGGTAAAAAGATAAGAATAGGTAGGTAAAGCACATTGTTCTTATAAAATTAGAGAAAAATAAGTCTGTATTTTTTGAGGCCTAGGAATTTAGGTGTTTATTGTAAGTACCTATTAGTTGGAAAGTATGTACTTATATTGTATTGTTTAAGCTATGCCTTGATTTACAAGATAGAATGAGTTTCAAAAGATATGACAAGAAAAAAACCCTCCTCCTCTCTCTTTCAAGGTTTGCTGGAAGAGAACTCTTTTTAGGGTTAAGCTCGCCTTTGTACATATTTTATTATCTAAGTTTATAAATGTTGTTTCTGTGTGCAATAAAGAATAAAGAAAAAACCAAAGACTAGAATTAGGAATACACCGGGAGAAACCAGTGGTTGAATGGCTGATTAATATTGCTGTGTGATTGGTGTATCGGAGGGTAGGTAGTAAGGAAACAATCTTTTTTCCCTTTCTAATTATTCTGTGTATTCCTCTATGTCTGTGTTATCTTGTTATTGTTACCTACCTGATTGTGTACATTCGTTCGTCGATTATATTATATGGGCCTTTCTCTACTAACAGGAAAATCATGGTCCAAGCATTTTTTTTTACTTTGGCTATATTAATGCATAGTTTTATTTATTAAAACACATAATATATAACCTGTTATTTAAGGAGCCAAGCTTAATTATTATTTGGAAACATAATCATTTCATAAATTCGGTCTAAAAGCCACTAATAACAGTCCTCTGTTATGTCCTAATTCCGGATCGAGTATGATTCGGGTCAGTTTTTATTAGTTGTATTTAAAAATGTAAAATCTTATAATTCTATGAACATAAAGAATATTGAATGTATATAAACAAAAAAACAATCATAATTTTAGAGTAGTTTTTAGTACTAAAAACTAGTGTTCGAATTTTGTCCATACATTTTTTGAACAGTCCTCTGTCACAATTTGAATATCGCGCCAGAAAAATATTAAACACTATTGTGGTTACTTTTTGTGTGAAACGGAACGTTAACAGTGTGAAGTTCGCTCGGTCGCCATGCTGAACAAGTCGCCGCCATTTTGTGCAGTTACAACTCCGCGTCTGTGTGGGAGCCACGTCTCTGTAGCGTTGAGTGAACAATCCTCTGGTAAGTCTATTTTACGGTGTTTTATGTGTTATTATTTTATTTATTTAACAAAAAAATTGCTCGGTGTGATAATTTATAGCTGTTTCTGTGTTATGAAATAATATTTAAACTGATACGTGGTATGTCATTTTTTACGTAAAAATAACAGTCCTCTGTGCAACAGTCCTCTGGAAATTTATAACACAGAGGACTGTTCAATGTGACAGAGGACTGTTTTATTTGACGTCCGTATATTTTATTACTAGTCTGCACTAACCTACTGCTTGCCGATAGCCTCTTTATTTCTTACATTGGCCTGTCATGCTAATTCAGGTCTTTTGTTTTCTATTATTATGGATTTTGGACTAAAAATTAATACGTACCTAGTAACTATCGGTTTTTAAACCCTTACGGTATTTTTTAACATCTAAAGTATGTTTTATTGTTTTAGTATTGCCACAATGCCACCAAAGAAGAAACCTAAAACTAAAGAAGAAATAAAAGAGCAGAAACGAATTGCGGAAAGATTAAGATATCAACGGCTAAAAAATGACCCTGTAAAAAGAGAGCAATTGAAGGAAAAAGAACGACGAAACTACCAAAGAAAGAAGGAAAAAGGTACAAGAAAGTCAGTTAAAGATATGAGTCGACGTGAACACAAAGCTATGACTAAAGAATGGAGAAAGCACTGTGCTACCTATCGTGCAAAAAAAAAAGCTTTGAAAGATATTACAAACAATTTTGTACGACAAAATACGCCCGAATCTGAAGGTTCACCTTCTCCTCAAAGTTCTGTCTCTCCATCAATACTACCTATGACCACTCCACGAAGTAATGCGAGAAAGCGTAATGCTAGAAAGAAACGTGACAAAATTATAAAGGATAAAGACAAAAAGATCGAGTATTACAGAAAAAAATCCGAGAAGTATAGGAAGAGATTAGAACGTTTGGAAAAAGCTAAGACAAAGGGAAATGTAGACACACCTAACACTAAACTTACCAAAATGTGTGATTCGCCAGAAACTCGCAGAGAAGTAGTCAAAAAAGCGCTCTTCGGTGAAGTATTGAATGCTCAGCTGAAAGAAAACTACGCTAATTTAAAAACCTGCAAAGAAAAACAAATATTCGGAAAAGTCGTGTCCGGTAAACTAATACACAAGTACAAGTTATGGCGAAGCAAAGATAGTTCTATATCTTATAAAACAATTCAGAAGTCAGCGCGTCAATCAGTTTTAGTACCCAAGCTTCGGACTCGTAAAGACAAAATTTCATCTGATTGCATAAACACTGTAAGAACCTTCTATGAAAACGATGACAACAGCAGACTTGGCGCAGGAAAACGTGAATGCCTGACCAGAAAAGGGATTAAAAAACAGAAAAGATATCTATCGGATAGCATCGCAAATTTATACAAGAAGTTTCAAGCTGAACATTTTAAAATAAGCTACACAACATTTTGTCGTCTACGTCCTTTCTGGGTCGTAACACCAAATGTAAACAAACGTGACACGTGCCTGTGCATAAAGCACGCGAACATCGATCTGAAACTGTCAGCATTGCACAGGCGAAGAATTTTGACTTACAATAGTCACACTGCACTCCTTGAAAAGACATGTTGTAATCGCTATGACGAGCTGTGTTTGTCACGAACCTGCCAACGCTGCATTGACAAGAATCCTGACTACAAGGAGTTTGATGACAGCAAGCTCATTGAATTTAAGAAATGGATATCTGAGAAACAAACTTACAACGACCCCAAGACCAAGAATGCTCGAACAGTTATCAAATACGTAAAGAAAACGTTCACGGTTAGCCCTCGAGAATTAATAGAAGAGCTGCACGAGGATTTAGAAGCCTATTATCAACACGAGAGAAACATTACCCATCAATACAATGCTATCAAGAAATACAAACAAAACCTTACCGACGAAGACGCTATCATACATATGGATTTTTCAGAAAATTATTGTTCCAAATACGGTCAAGAAATACAAGCATTTCATTTTGGAGGGTCGAGACTTCAGCTAAGTCTTCATACTGTGGTAGTGTATACCAAAAACTCTATCAAGTCTTATTGTACCGTTTCCAAAAATCTCACACATTCACCAGCTGCTATATGGGCACATTTGCGGCCAATCTTTAAAACTCTCCCACCTAACATAAAGAGCATCCACTTCGTCAGCGATGGACCCGTAACTCAATACAGAAACAAAACGATGTTTTACATCCTGGCATCAAGGCTTCAACAAGAGGTTTTAAATGTGAAGAAGTTTACCTGGAACTATTCAGAGAGTGGTCATGGCAAAGGGGCCCCTGATGGCGTTGGAGCGACCTGCAAGAGAACTGCTGACGCCGTCGTCGCTACAGGAGGTGATATTGATAGCTTGGAATCATTTGTAGAGGCCATTCAACGAAGATGTTCCGCAATTAGCTTGTTCACAATCGACGAGAAAGCCATCCAAGAATTGACAGACGACCTTCAAAATGAAACAGTTAATTTAAAAAGCTTTAATGGAACTCTAAAAATACATCAAGTAAAGGCTGAAATATTAAGAAGTCCTCTGGAATCAGCTCCATGTGCCGCTAAACTCATAATGAAAAGTTTAAGTTGTACTTGTGAAGACGATTGCCAGCATTTCAATTTGGGAGTGTTAGAGTACAAAAACAAGACAAAACTTAACGTAGATGATATTTACACAGACTCTGAAAGTGAAAACATGGACAACGCGCAGGATTCCACAATGGAGATCGACGACGACGCTGCACTGGCTGGACCTAGTTCAATCAACCAACAGATTTACACCGTCGGTGATTACGTCTTGGTTAAATTTCTAGTAAGAAAGACTGAATATTGTTATGCAGCAGTAATCAATAAGATAGACACGGAAGAAGGCGAACTAACAGTAACTTTCTTAAAAATTTGTGATGACAAAGGACAGACATTCAGAGTCGATGAAACTGATGTTTCTGATGTGTCCTTTGACCAAGTATTAAAGAAGTTGCCAAACCCAGATATTGCCCTAAAAGGGAAACGAATATTTTATTATTTTAATACACCTGTACCAGTTTTTGAGAAATAAGTCTGCATTGATAAGTAAACAAGGCTGATTGTTAGTACCTAAGCTTAATTTTGATTATAATTATTTTAATTTGTTACTTAGACAGCTAAGCTCGCAATTTGTTCCTGATAAATATAAGTGTTTTAATTCTGTATGTAATACAGTATTCAATAAAGAAGAGATTTATTTGATTACATTTAATAAATATTAATATTGTGTTTTTTTCATATAAACATTGCCATAAACTGTACTCTGGGTGAAAAAAAAACAGTCCTCTGGGTGGCAAAACAGTCCTCTGTCACCATTTTTTACAAAATTGCCTATAATTCGAAAAATAAGGGATAATTACAATGGGTTCTTGTTTACATGTATTTATATTATAACTATCTATAGATTTAACATATTATATTTTTAATTTTCTAGAATAATAGGGTTGGGACAACTGTCAATGGACAAGTTTCCAGTTAGTAGAGAAAGGCCCATATGCAAGGCAAGTTTATTACTAATCCACAAACAAGTGACAGATGTCAGAATAGTAGCGAGTATATGTATACCTACTAACAGAAAGCATAGGTAGGTCGACTAGGTAGTGTTGCTACGTTCATACACATCACTGTTTGCTTCGTCTCCAAAATCATACATAATGAGGTTGTATCTGATATGACAGCTGATATTTTTTTTCTGCATTTAAAAAGGTTCATCTCGCGTAGGGGTATACCTTCAGACGTTTACTGCGACAATGCCAGCACTTTTAAAGGTCCCAATAGCCAACTTATAGAATTAAGTATATAAATTACATAATAATAGAGTTTTAGGAAAGTGACCATAGTAGTTTCATGCTGCTGAAAGAAATTAAATTCCATTTTAACCCAACTTACAGCCGAAATCATGGTTCCCATTCTATTCAAGAAGAATTTCAACTTGTAAAATATTTACTTAGAAGCAGTTTAGTACAATTATGACCGAAATTGAAAGAATTTAAAATTCGCCTCAACTAATAGCTAAACCATTTCAGGATTCACCACAATACATAGGGAGTACATGGACCAGAAGTCTCTCAAAGTTGCACATTTCCAGCAGTTGTCTTCAACAAGGGACCCTGGTACCTATCACTGGATGATGTCATAATAATTACTTTTCAAACAAGTACACCAATGAAACTAGATGCCAAACTATCATGTCACCTGCTGAAGTTTCAATATCTCCTGTAAAAAGCCATGCCTTTTCAGAAAACAAAAATGTTTTTACTGAAGCAACACTATCCTTCAAAGTACAAAATGCAAGGTTTGGCTAGAACAATCCTTGTACCTGGGTTGAGGGTCAGGGCCCAATGAGGATTCAATGACATTGCAAGGAATCTTGAAACAAGGTCTATGCCACAATGTAGTAATAGACTGATGAAGACATCAATTTTAATGTTCTTTTCAGTAAGAACATTAAAATTGATGTCTTCATCAAACATTTATTTTTGCTTATGCTATTAGAGAAATCGAATAAAATGTCAGTCAAGCCTTAAGTTCCTACTGCAACAAAACTAGCGCAATGCTACTATAAAATTCTTCAAAAAAAGTATAATATACAGGGTGTCTGGCAAGAGAGTGGACATACTGAAGGAGGGTATTCAGTAAACGATTCTGATACCAAACATGTAAAAAAATAGGTACTTATAATTTGACCAAATCATCCTATGAAAAAAATATGTATGGACACCCGTAGATTAACTGCTGTTTACAAACAATTATTTGCCGGGCCCCTGACCTTAACAAAGCTTCCAGATGGTTCCCTGGATTTCCCAGGATGCTGCGCCGGCGCGGCACGGGCTTTTAGTAAATTTTAGTCCATGCTCACGCGTCGCCGCGATTGCGTGCAGTTAGTTTTTGTATCTTTCTATTGCCCGCGCTGTGATTTATTTGTGACTGTGATGTGATTATGATGATTATCAGACGCGGTGGGCCCATGCCATGGCCAGCGTGCACCATGTTTTCTGAATATTATTACAGTAATTTCGTTGAGGTCTACTCAGTAGTTAATCAAGTTTTTTTTTTATTTTTTTTTATTATTATGACCATTAACTATCGTGTCCTTCAGTATGTACAGTGTCTTGCCAGACACCCTGTATACATGCATGTAATGTAATAGCATCATCCATTGTTTATATTGTAACATTCTAATGATTAGAACATGCTGGGTATATCCAAACAGGGTATAAATTTTGTTTTAATTATTGAGGCCCTACTGTACCACACACACACAGCATAGGTATATGATTTTAAAAACTCTGACACATCTGAGTTGAGTGTCCGACAGTCTGTAACAGTCTTTTAAGAGTTTTTCTATCAATGATATTCTACATCTAAAAGAACAACATTGCTGATTGCTGAACAGTCATGAATGTAATGTGTGCTATGACATAAGATTTCATGAATAATTTTTATTATTATTTCAGCCTGCATCATCCCACTGCAGGGCAAAGGCCTCCCATCCCCTGATGTCACGAATGTTCTTGAAATAATTTTTGATGTTTGTTTGACCCCTAAAGCAATAACCCAATATTTCACTGAAGTATCAAGCCACCATGTTTTATATACCATGATTTGATTATATATTTTATATATAACTAGCCCTGAAATGAGGCAGTTTAATCAGCTGATTCAATAATAAAAACACATGCGCGTTAATGAACGCGCAAAGCAAACGCGAACCGTGATGCTATTTTTAAAACGCGCGCGCGTATTGTGTGCATGCCCGGTCCATCGTTTACCGATGAAGCGAGGGTTTTCCTGAAGTGTAGACATGAGCGTTTGCCGTACCTAACAAAACCAATCAAATTTCAAATTAAATAGCACGCAAAAATGTATGAAAATTCCTTACCTTTGCTTTCAACGCGAAGACAGTGTTTCTTCGGCCATAGTATTGTGCTGCATAAAACGCCAGACTGCCGCCGAAAATACACGCACATGTCGTAAAAACATTATTTACTTGTTTGCCTAGCTTTACACTACTAAAATTTCGCGGCAAAATAGGTGAAAGCTGCACTTTTCTAACAAATTTACTGGAAGTTCGGCTCAGTGCAGCCATCTTGGACTATCAGACACTGGCCGACCGGTAGGTAAAGTGACATGTGCGACAGAGAAAACACATGATATTTGCTTTACCACACCCTAGAGGGAAAAGGATAGGCGCTAGAAAATGTCAAAATGCAAAAAGCACATGCGCGCGAAGGAAATATTTTGGCCAAGTGCGAGCTGTCCTACCTATCATGCATGTCAGCTATTTCGACAAGCTAAGCGAGACAAACCCAAGGAATTTGAATACTATACTAGTACACTAGTACACTACTACAAACTAGTAGGTACTAGTCTTATCTATATTCCTTGGGACAAACCTATACGAGCATATATTATTTACAGATGACATCCTACCCAACAATGATTTAATTCAAATTCCTTGATTTAGATGTTTGTTCGGAAACATCCGATTCAGAAAGGTCAATCATTCGTTTTCTGTCATTTTAATAAAATAAATTTGGAAAAAAATATAGCAATTAAAATCAGCAATAGCATTTTAATTATAATTGTTTTTCTAGTGTTATTTTGAGTTGATTTGTGTAATTCCAAATTTCCAATAGTACCTATTCCATCGAACAATACCTACTTGAGGTCTTAGCGCAAGGTGTATGCATTTGGAAGCAAGTGTAATGTATTAGTGTTATCGTGATTTCACCGAAAATATTTCGAATGTTTTGAAGAAAACCGACACCATTTTCTTCAAAACAAATGACGTGACTATGGATGGACTGACTTGACTAAAAAGTATTCAACGATAAATGAATTGTCTGTTAGGTTAGGTATTCTATTTTTTAATAAAGAATTTGAATCACTTGAAATTGGCAAGATTGTTACGGACAGGAGCCTTAAACAAAAAAAAAGAAGTAAGGTCAATCGAAAGATAAAAGTCGCAGGTAGGTAGGTAATAGCATGTAATAGGTAATCTACAGTATTACTTAGTAAAGTATGGATGGATGGATGGATGTTTGTTACTCTTTCACGCCGGATCTGGATGAAACTTGGCAGAGAGATAAATTAAAGTCTGGAATAGCACATATGCTACTTTTTATCCCGTGGGAATACCGGGATTTAAATCTGCGCGGGTGAAACCGCGGGGCGTTTATCCATTTCAGGAAACTTTTGACAAGACCCGGCTGGCAGCACTGGTGCCGCCAACAGCCAATTTTTGTTGTAGGTATACTATTATAACTACCTGTGCCAGTGCTTAGTCAGATTGATACTAAACAATTTATATTCTTTTTACAAACTAGGCAAGTATATTATTATGAAGGTTGTAGAGTTGGTGGGAGTAGGAACTTTCTTCTTGGAAGTTATAATTATGGGCAAGGCCTAATGTCCTGGACTGGGCTTATTTAGTTTCATGATGATGATGATTTAACTAGTTAAGGAGAAACTAAATATCATAGGCTTTGATTATATCATAGGATTGTATAAAAAAGAAACGAGCAAGAAATAGGTCTTATCAATGTAGGTACAGCTTTTTTATTCTTCTAATTGTATTTTAAAATTCAAATGACTACCTACCTATGTATTGAATAACTTGATTACACATTAAATATTAAACTGAATGCATCATAGGATCATTCTATGATAAGTACTACCACCAGAACTTTTTTCTATCATAGGTGATGGTTACCACTAACATCAGGTGGGCCATCTGCTTGTTCCAACAACTGGTTATTAAAAAAAAAAAGATTTGTCATAATTGGCATGTTAAAATTGTTGTGCTTATTAGTTTGTTACATCCTCATCAGTTTGGCTCATGTTTTTTGTTGGGGTCTCTTCGTTGTATGTATTTGTATCACTAGGCATCATCTCTGGCTCCTCGGGTGTCACAGGTATCATCAAAACTCTTTTCACAGCTTCAGCACTATCATACACACCATACTCTGCCTGCCATAGCAGTGTGGTAATCAACTGTTGTAAGTTACCTTGGGTGCGAGGCAATTTGATTTTTCTTAATTTGTTAGCTACATATTCCCCAAACACGGAATACTCATCATTTCTAACCTGTGGCTGTCCATAAACTATTTTGTCAGGTTTTGGTACAGAATAGAATTCTTGTAAGTCAGTTGGGGATTGGATCTCTCGCTTTACTTTATGATACTTTACTCTTCTACGCTTGGGTTTGGGCTCGAAGGTTTCTATGTGTGTGATTTGGTAAGGGTCTTCCTCTAACCATTCCTCTGCTGAGTTTTCATCTCCATGCATCTGACGGACCATATTCAAAGTGGTATCCTCATCGTCCTGGTCAGAATCACTGTGAAGTTTCAGAACATCCACCTGAAAATAATAGTTTGTTGAGGATTCATAGGTTTGATAGAGGTAGAGAGATGAATTTTATTTGAATCATAGAACACATAGTTTTGTTAATTGTAGTTAGGTACATAATGAAAAAAAATCTATGTGGAGCTGAAGTTGTCCACAGTATGTGGATTTATCATACCTCTGATAGGACATCAATTTGAAGAGGAATCGTTATTTAATTTGTAACAAAAAAGTTATTAAATTTGCCCTTTGCCAATGAAATAGGTACATAATAAACAAATTGCACAAAATCAGAAACATGACTATTTTGATATTTTTTATCATTGATTGCATGAATGAAATCAACAGAGAAGTATCGATTGTTTAGATAAATCGAGTTTTAAAATCATCAATCTCTAGTGTGAAATCTACTCAGGAAGAAAAATAACACAGTAGATTAGCGATTACGCATCGAGTTAGATAATAAATTGATCGATGTCCTCCTGAACTCCTGTCCTTATAATATGATACAAACAGTAGGAATTTAATATAACCTACTCCGCTCTGCTCGCAATTCCCCGCCACAGTTGCTACATACTTCTTTCTTCTTCTAGTAATTGGCTCATCTTTGATATGAGAAACAGTTTGGATTGCAGACTCATCCAGATTTCCACTCTCTGATAGCTCCCATTGGATGGGATGTTTGTTTGTCAAATGCACTCGCAAATTAGTTGTATTTCCGAAGAATTTGTACTGATTTTCACACAACTTGCATACCACAGCGACGCATCTGTTATTTTCTAAAACACGTTCAAAAAACTTCCACACTGGGGACGATACTTTCTTCATTATTATTTGTCTTACTCGATCGATGATCGAACTGCCGCCAAATAGTTGATCACCGATTGTTGGGAATCGAATGGAAAATCCCACGAGTTGAACAAAACAAAATGGCGATCGGATCGAGTAAAAAAAGCATCGAGCGAGCCTTGAGTGAGTTGCATGCAAGCAAGCAAGCATCGGGCATCGGGCGGGCGGGTTTCCGGCCGAGAGAAGAGAAGTGCGACGCAAGACATCTATATGTCAATGTCAAACAGTTGCGTACGTCAAACTATGTTTTTGTTAGTCCCTCTCGGAGAAAGCTACAGTATTACACCTATACTACCTCGTCTTTCTTTGTAATTTTTTAGCAATGAACCTGTATGATGAATGGATGATTATTATTTTCTGTAGGTACCTATCGGATCAATGCAGTGTATTACGAAAGTTATATACAGGTGTGTCGTGAAGAGTGGATAAACCTTTACCTACGGGTAAGGGGTATATCGTAACTATTCAGAAAATTGTACTCAGTAAATTTTTTACTGTTTTCGAGTTACTGGACGTTTTTCGAAATTTTATTTTTTTTTACGCCAAGGTCTCAAATAGAGCTAGGTATTTTCTCAATCTGTCCACGCCGGCGCCGTCGGCCTCGGCGCTCGTTCTGATCCAAAGGCGGCCGCACCCGCCCGTATTTTGCGAACAAAGTTTTTATTTGTGCAATATCTTTTGCATGGAATGTCGGATTAAGAAAAATGAAGTAGAAATCAACAGATATTGAAATAGCTTTGCATACAGAATGATTTATTTGAATATATTTAGACATGGGTAGCATGGTCATAATTTGGACGGCATTTATATCAACTTTTAAGTAACCATAATTAAAATAGATAAATAAATAATATTAAATAAATAATGCTGGACTATCCACACAGCACTATCTAGCCCCAAAGTAAGCTATTCAAAGCTTGTGTTATGGGTACTAGATAGCTGATATATTTAATACATTATATACTTACATAGATAGATATTTTTTTATTATACATAGAAAACACCCAGACCATCGAAACAAATTTCTGCAGATCATACACAAATTTGTTCCAAGGCGGGAATCGAACCCGCAACCTCTTGCGTCGCAGGCAGGCTCTCGCCCGCTGCGCCACAGAGGTCGTCGAAAACTTCAAAGGTCTTAATTCTATCGCTGACTTTTATGTAGATATTGATGTGTTCAATATTTTAGAGATTAGAACATTTTTTTGTTCTATCGTCCACATTTTCCGCAGCGCTCGCGATGAAATATATTTTATATAAAGTTTGTACATTTTTGAGATCCCTTACTTTTTCCAGTAATAAATATAGGCATTGTTACTGGATAATGTAGCTTTCATAAAAGGTTGAAATCGGACCAGTAGTTTTTGAGCCTATTTGAAATATACAAGTTACGTGACACAAACAAAAATACAAAGTTTTCCTCATATTGTAGACTAGTTGCGCCCCGCGGTTTCACCCGCGCAGATATTTCCATGGGATGAAAAGTAGCCTATGTGCTATTCCAGGCTATAATCAAACTCTCTGCCAAGTTTCATCCAGATCCGTTCAGCCGTTCGGCGTGAAAGAGTAGGTAAAAAACATCCATCCATCCATCCATCCATACTAACAAACTTTCGCGTTTATAATATTAGTAGGATTATTGTAGAAGTGCTGGTGTAATGGGTACCCGCGGCCCGATTACGCTAATGTCTGGCTATCGAGATGGCTTTCAGTTTGACATTTTGATTCATATCCATCCAAGGATAGTAATTATAATAATAAAAACTTTATTGAGTACAACATCGAAAGTACAAATAGGTAGGAATACCTACTTATTATTGTCCTACAATTGGCGGCAATCCTTATGTTGCTATTACACTATGGGAATCAAATTCTCTCGTCAGAGAGTATAAATTCCTTGATCAAATGTCAAACTGAAAGCCATCTCGATAGCCAGACATTGGTGTCAATTCTGTTGTTCAGTTTTCCTAATTTAACCTAATTTGACAGCACTAAAAATAATGCCGTCTCTTTCTAAAGGACCGAAATGACAAGGATGGCTATAATTTTAGAACTGTCAGATTAAGTTAGTTTAGGATAATGCAACAACAGAATCGACACCATTAGCGTAATCGGGCCGCTGCGCTGGTAGCCTACCTTTTATAACTAGCTATGTACCATGTACATACTTAGGTACTTTTAAGGAACATGTTAGGTGAAATAAATAATAAAATAAACAGCGTTTTTTACAGAATCAGTTTTATTTGTCGGTATGAGTAAAGGCTGTAAAAGGTTATTGTAGGTATAAAAGTTTCATTAATATTTGTTTTGGTATGGTACCTACCTACTTAGGTATAATAATATTATATACCTACCTACTACCTACTATCTAAATAGCTCAACGATTTTTTTTATGCTTCATTGTCATGTGGGTATGAATCATCAGTATTGTGGAGAGGCCAAAAACCAAAAAAACTTTACAGCGTTTACACTCAGCTCATGTCCGTGGCAATCACGTCTTCTCTCTCTCGCGTTACCGCACCCGTTGCCTTTCGCGTATTGCCCACGTCGCTGCGCATTTGAGCTAAGTGTAAACGGGGTATTAGGTACACCAAATGGCAATGGAATATAACTTATGCACACATGTCATGCTCTACGACTTTTACCCCCCCGGTTTCTGAAATCTCGACCAACACTAATCGGCTGTCAAGTCACTTGCTATCTCTACTGAAGTGAAAGCTGAAATTGCAAGATACTTGACAGCCAGTTAGTGTTGAACGAGCTTTAAGAAACCGGAGGCTAGATAGAACCTTTTGCCATTTTTATGAAACAAGTAAAAATCAGTTTTTTTGGGTTTAACAAGTTTATGTTTCAGCTGCATAAGGTTAAGTAAGTACATACTGAATAATATGTAGGTACTTAAGTAGGTAGGTACCTATCTAATCTTGACTACAACCAAAATTAGCTTTTTTGAAGAGTTATGAAAAAGTAGCAGGTTATTTTTTTTATTAAGAAGACAAGTAGGTACCTTATTTCTTTGTTATACATCTTTTAGCCATTGGTGTCGATTCTGTTGTTGCATTGATGGTCTGGGTGTTTTCTATGTATAATAAAAAATATCTATCTAAGTATATAATGTATTAAATATATCAGTTATCTAGTACCCATAACACAAGCTTTGAATAGCTTACTTTGGGGCTAGATAGTGCTGTGTGGATTGTCCAGCATTATTTATTTATTTATTTATTGTACTAAACTAACCTAATCTGACAACTCTAAATTTATAGCCGTCCTTGTTGTTTTGGTCTTTTAGAAAGGGATGGCAATGTTTTTAGTGGTGTCAAACTAGGTTAAGTAAGAAAATTAAACAACAGAATTGGCACCACTGTATCTACTAGACTCATCTACCTCCATTTATCGAAGCAGCCTATAATGTAGTATGAGTGAAGGAGGCATTCTTTAAGGTAGATAGGTAAAAGAACTTTTTTACAAATTGCAATTGTACACATCTGAAATGCGCTAGTCAAAACACGAATGTTCATTAGATAGTATTTTTACAAGTATCGAAATTAATTAAGTAATACTGTTTGACTCTTCGTTACATTCTTATTCATAGGTTTATCTCTTAGACTTAGAGGAATAGGGGAAATACGAGTACCTACCTAGCCTAGCAGCCGTTGACAAAAAGTACTGATCGGAGTTTCAGTTTCTGAGTACTTCGTGAATATCAAAGTTTAAGTGGGTTTAGTAATTCGGTTTGCATTTCAAGTCAAAGCAAATTAGAACTAACACCGAATACTCAAACGCAACTCAGATTTGAGCACGTCTCATGTGAAGAGTTTTTGACAGAATTTCATTAAAAACTGTCAAAAAACCTCGACTTGAGACGTGCTCAACTCTGAGATGCGTTTGAATATTCGCGGATATGTCAAACGTAGACACTTTTTGTTGCCGACACGGCACACCATTATATCACAGGGAACCATTAGTTGCTGTTCGGACACCGTCGCCCGTTGCTACTTGTCACTGGTTACCGTAGTACCAGCTAGCTATAGCTTATGAGACAAATGTAAGCAAATTAATGTAAAAAAGAAATTCTAGATGATTCATGGTGTCTAAGTAAGGTTTTATGGGTTTTATAAGC
Organism: Plemyria rubiginata; assembly: GCA_963576535.1. Classification (NCBI taxonomy): domain Eukaryota; kingdom Metazoa; phylum Arthropoda; class Insecta; order Lepidoptera; family Geometridae; genus Plemyria; species Plemyria rubiginata. The sequence continues at coordinate 8,818,084 of OY754926.1, forward strand.
AGTCTTTTATAGTATTACAATCGCTTGAATAAAAAATAGTACCTTCTAATATATTCACGACATACTCAAATGAAACATATACATTATTTATTTTTTGTTATAAATAGTATGTAACAATTTCTAACATCCCCTCTCCTTGATATATTTGAATATTGACATAAATATGTAAGGTATAGGTAGGTATATAAACTTACACTAGGTAATGCACTGAATCGGTAGGCTGACCCGATTGGGCTATGGCACATGGGAATCTATCATTTTATATTTTTACACGAGCATCGACGCTATATTAGGCAAACACACAAATTGTTAAGTTAGTGAAATGTCGAATAGACGGTAGACAACTTAAACGGCCGGTTTCTGAAAGCTTGATGTCAAGTCACTTGCTATTTCAGCTTTTACTTCAAATTATATAGAGATAGCAAGTAACTTGACATCCGATTAGTTTTGACCGAGCTTTCAGAAACGGACCGGTCGATTAAATTGATTTGCGCGTGCACTGATTTGATAGTTTGCCTAATAAGCTATTACCACTTGTCTGTAATTAGAACTTTTCTGCACTTTACTACAAACTGAATTCAAATCTAAATATAAAAATAACTAGGTCTACACTACTATCAGGATACTGCAACTGAGGAAGATGTATGTACAACGCCAAAATACTGCTTCTAAACTAACTTGGTATAATTTACAACGAATCAAATTCTAACGAATAATTTACTGACTGAAACGAAAACTGCAAAAAATCCCTCCCATTGGCGATATTTTTTATATTCAATAAGCTAGGTAGGTAAGTACTTAAATGCGTGATTGTACGGGATTCTATGCCTTTTTCGTAAACTTAATGTACACAGAAAATTAATTAATAAATTAATTAATTATATAAATAAACATCATTTGTATAACATAGGCACGTACATTTACCTATCATAGGTAAAGTTTGCTGCAAATACACAATTTACATTGGTAAGACATTCTTGAATACGTAATCAGCGAACAAAAGTTGGTTCGATATGCTACGTTTACACTCAGTCAATGTCCGTGGCAACACGAACGCCACATGCTCTCTCTCTCTCTTTCTCTCGCGTTACCGCGCGGCTTTCGCGCATTGCCTATGTCCCTGCGCATTTGAGCTAAGTGTAAACGTGGTATTAGCGATCGATACGGCTTTAGATGACATTTGCTTCTTTGCTAAAATAATAAAAAAGCTCATGACCAAGCTACCAACCTCTAAGTCAAAGTCAAAAAACGTTTATTCAATAAAATCACAAGGACCATCTTGAACAGTCTTAAAACTAGGTACCTAGGTAACCTACTAAATGTATAGTATCTGAAATCTAAATTCCTTGATTTTACTTCTAATCATACAGTGTACCTACATACATACGATATAATTATTTTTTTAGATTACGAAGTGAAGTGTTCGCTGATTATTTCCAAGACCACAGGCTACGAACTTTACGCATATTATAACATTGCGAGGGGCATCAAGATGTAAAAAATCCATTCAATTACAATATTTGCAAATGCATTCATACTCACTATACAAAACATCCTACACATCACAATATTGTTACTGAAAGGACTTAAAAATATAATACACATAAATTGGCTCACTAAAAATACAAGCGTATGAAATCCTACTTATCTACATTCGGTCGGAACCTAAAGGAGACGATAGAATAATTATAAAAACATCAACTAAAACGTTAACAAAATACGACTTTCTCTATAGAAAATAAATAAATGTACAAATTAGATACACGTTGTAGAACTACCTACATATAAGCTAGTCACTTCGTCGATTCATCTACGTTTCTTGACGAGTCGAGGCGAGCGATTCTGCATGGACTGTATGAAATAAAATTCAACTATGTATAATTTACATCGAATGATTGACGCGATTATGTATATGTTTAGATAGATAGATAACTCTATAGTGTTCACCACACAGAAACATAATATATATATAAATAACACAAATGCAGGGTTAAGGTTATATAGGGACTATTTATAATCATATGGTTTAAGGCATAAATCTAGGCAAAACAATGGGCGACCTTATCGCTGAGAGCGATCTCTTCAGGCAACCTTGGTTTAGTTTTAGTTGAACTGTATTTTTCTCGATATATATACAGTCATATTAAACTGTGTTAGGTACTATACCGGATCGCTCGCCTACGCTGGTCGATTAAAACTTAGAGTTCCGTAATTTATTGAAGCAAACCGTCCGCTGCACGACGTTACCCTATCATAGCCTAGGCCAAAACCAACATTAACTTACTCAGTCCAATTTTCAGTCAATTTCTTATGAAATTACACCTCCACGCATACCAACTAAGTACATCAACGTTTCAGAATGCCCTCTTACTTGTTTTAATGTTAATTAACCTACAATTAAACTGAGCTCTTTCGGTTTTAAAATTTTCCTTTAGACATTTTATTTTCAATTTGAATAAATTAATAATTAAAAAATATATATTAATTTAAATTAATAATTAATCCGGCTTTTTGACTGACTTTAAAAAACAGTTCGCAGTTCGATTGTTTTTTATGTTTGTTATCTTAATAACGTTTTACTTTTTACTGGGTGAACCAATTTTAATGATTCTTTTTTTGATAGAAAGCTGGTGCTTGTATCTAATCCTATTTAAATTTGAGTCAGGTCTGAAGACAGAGGTTTTGAAGTTATAATCGTTTAAGTGTATTTTCTAGGTATTTGAAATCGGTTCCTATCTTGAAAGAGTAATTCATGTTATGTATTTATTTACTGCTTGACACGATTGCACAGTAGTTAAAATTTTATTGATATCGACTACCTCACTTTGTCCATTCTGGATGGATGTTAAGAAATTAAATTGGTGAGTGAAAATCAAAACAGTTAAGAGACCAATTCCGAAACGCTAAGTATTTAGGCTACTGTTTAATTGACAGGGATCACTGCCCTTCTTCTAACACAGTTCCACCTTACCCAACGATAATCTCGACATTAGAAAACATAAAAAATATTTCATTTACTCGAACATTAAATTATTTATACCATCTACGTAAAACAGTAACTGACGATTGGAATCATGCCGATAAAACTACGTTAAAGCGAACTAGGAATATAAAAATGAGATAGATAATTTCAGTAGCTTTGGTTGACATAATATCATTTTGTTTCATCAAACGCTGACACTCGATGAATGAGTATTTCTTTCATACTTACTACGAGGGAAGAGTGAAGAAAAGAAGCGGAATGGTTCAACTTTGGTAGAAATGTGAAATCGGTTAGCTTGTTCGCAATTTACAAAATACCTGCAGACAGTATGCATTGAAGTTCAAATGTTTTAGATGATATCGGGCGTTTGTGCACTAAAAGGAATTTTAATATCCGGCAGTCCGATTTTGTATACCGTCCTTCTCTTACTCGTCGTGTTCACCGTCGCGTTCTATCCTCTTTACCGTAAAAATCAGACTGCCGGACAGTAAAATTACTTGCAGTTGACAAACGCCCATCGTCTGTATCCACAAGCGAAAGCCGACCCCGTCTTCTGAGCGAGACCAGTTGACCAAGACCGCGAGAGAGCAGTGCTACTTGAACGATTCGCGAGCAGATCCTAAAGAACATCACTAAATAGGAATGATACAGAGATTCTTGCACGTGTAAGTGTGGAACGGTGCTAGTGTGCAAGCGCGACGGCTGCTCCGACCGCTACCAGCGTCCGACTCACGCGCGTCCGACCGCCTCCAGCGCGGTCGCCGACCGAAAAAACTCAGCGTCGGTCGTCGTAGACATTGTCGACATCGTCGACTCGTCCCACGTGACCTCGGTCGTCGTCGTGGTTCCGTTATCATGTTTTCTTCTCGATTTCGGATGTCGCTTTTTCTTCGGACCGTTGGCTTTTTTGTGCTTTCTTTTGTGCCTTGAGTTTTGTTTCTGTACTCGAAGCATGCAGTTTCTGTGTCTAGGCGGTGGTCGCTTCATCTTGCCACGATGCCTTCGCGGCGGGCAGTGCGTTTGCTTCGGCCCGCTCCACAGGACAGGCTTTGTGAGTGTCAGCGCGTAAGCTGACAGGTTGCCGAGGTGTTCCCGGGCAATCGGGATCTGCGTCCGCCTTGCTTTGCCATTATTGGCAAGCGCTAAGAAGGTTTTCTTCCCGTTGCGTATCCGCGAATATGTATTGTAGTTGTTTTCCTCCATATGTTCCTCGAACACGCAATCCTCCGAGAGATCCTTCTGGAACAATAAAAAACGTCATGATAAGTTTTTGATCGTGATATACATAACAGAGGGACAGTATTTGGGAGAGGTCCATTCATACGTTCTATCAACAGTAACCCCGTACGTTGGTATAATGTTTTTAATGATCATTTTGGAGTAATGCATGGATTGCGTCGGGTGGGGTAAATGCTTTAGGATAATTGTCTTACTGCAAATAAAGTAAGTTTTATCGCTTCGATAAATTTACATACTGACAACAATTTAGAAACTCCCTTTATTTACAGAACAAACATCGTAAAAGGAGTTGCCTTACATTGCCAATATTTAAACTGGGACCTCCCTTTTAGGATAACAGTATTGCCCCTAGACAGAGCGCCGTTATGGTTAACAACCAGCTGCTTGAAACTGGCAGACTGGCTGTACAAATTGGCTTATTCATAAATATTTATAAGTGGATCGCTGTAGGGTGTTCTAATGGTGGTTAAATTGTCCAAGACGTGGCTTATTGGAGCATTAAATTCAATCTGCGATGGTTTGTGAGTTGTGACCTGGAGACCCTGCAGTGGGCGAATATTATTGTTTGATTTATGAAGCTGGCAATTTGTTCTATCGGAAGTCGTTTAGCCGCTGCCTTGCATGCTACATTAGTAATGGGAGCTCACTTGTTGCTTTTGTACCCTTACACTTAAAGTGGCATTCGAATATGACCTTTTATCAAAACAAGACATTCCTTCATCATTTGAACTTGCACTGACCATAACATGAATAACTCTCTTGCTTAGCCTTGATTTTTTTTATAGAGTTGATATAATGTCAAGGATCAATCACAAATCTACGATTAATGCAAAATTCTGCCCTATAAATAAATAGATAAATAAATAATGCTGGACAATCCACACAGCATCATCTAGCCCCAAAGTAAGCTACTCAAAGCTTGTGTTATGGGTACTAGATGACTGTTATATTTAATACATTATATACTTACATAGATAGATATTTTTTATTATACATAAACACCCAGACCAACGGAACATATTCTGCAGATCGTACACAAATTTGTTCTGAGGCGGGAATCGAACCCGCAACCTCTTGCGTCGCAGGGGGACTCTCGCCCGCTGCGCCACAGAGGTCGTCAGTCGAGGTATAATTCTCAATAAACAAGATGATTATTACAATATTTTATCTCAGGGTCAAGTAAATCGACGTGTCTAAAGATTGACTTTACCAATAAACTGATCGCTATGATTAGATCTATGACTAGTTTTCAACATCCAAGTTATCAGATTTCAATCCTAATATTTTACGACATAGAACAAACCCCTTAGGAAGATTAATTTACAAGTCGACACTACCAAATAGCTACTATAATAACCGTAAACATAAATTAATAGTCTACATTAGGACTAAACGGGTTATAACTCTGAAACAATAGTATGGCTCATCTTGAATGTCGGAAGCATTATAGAACAGATTACTCTCGAAGTAGTAAAGATTTTTATATGCATCAAGTCCCTAAGAGACTGCATATAAGTAGGTACTACAGAATGCCAGCATTGTTCTGTAGGCTACAGTAAAATAAACATTCGAAATCCATGTTTATGAATGTTTTGTTCTTGACGTTACGAGTTTTTAGATTAGGTTTAATCTTCTTACATGCCAAGAACATTTTAGACAGATTCTACGAGTAATAAGACAATCCTTCAAGATTCAAGATGAATGACTGAAGAAGAAGAAGATTTAATTAAGATGATCCTTGTGATTTTATTGAATGAACATATTCTGAATTTGACATTTATACATATAGCATCGATAAATATTACGTATAATATCAAAGTCAAGGTATATTTATTGCTTAAATACATGTATGAGAAGATGTCAAAAACTAATCTAATAATCTGCATTCTATATTATATGTAATTCTAATAATATCGTTGCTATTTGTTTACAAATGTCGTAGGTTTATTAATTAACGGTAGTCAGTATTATTGCCACCGATTAAGAGCACCGGTGGTCTAGTGGGAGTGACCCCGCCTTCCGATCGTAAGGTCGCAGGTTCGAATCCGGTCGTGCACCAATGGATTTTTCTATCGAAAAATTTATGTGCGCAATGCCAGTGCTCTTAAACGGTGAAGGAAAACATCGTGAGGAAACCAGTTAGTATTCTAACAGCGGCGATGGGCTTGCAACCTGTCACGTATGGAATACTAACTACTGCAAAATGTGGGTATGTGCCAAATGTAATGTTTGGACGTACCTCTGATTACCCCCCTAAGACATCCTCAAAGAATCTTGAATTAGTACCTACTTGGTACTGGGAGATCTGAAGGGATATCTACCGTGCCTGGGGATCAAAGTCGTGAAGCTGTTTCAGTTTTCAGTATTATTGCCACCCATGGTGGAAGCGCCGCTGGGTCCGATATTGCATAACTAGTGGAAGGTCTCTATCCCTCTACATCTAGAACCTCTTAGAAAGTAAGTTATGCAGAAAAATCGCAGGGTTCCATAAATGTTACATGAAACCACATCTTTCTTTCTGATGAGTCATTCTGCTAGGGATAAGTTCTGCTATGGGTATAGATTTTCAAGATATTTACCTTTTACCTTTTTCCTTTACCTATCTTTTACCTTTTTACGAAGTGACTATTATGAATATTTATTCAAATAAAAATAGGAAAGTATAAATTATAAACGTGAGAACTGTTTATGAAATAACATCGAGTTCATTTAAAAATGAAAATGGCTAATGTCTATAATAATTATATCATCAGTTATTATTTTTAGTTAGGTAGGTACCTACTTTTTTAACCTACAAGTTTTCGTCGTCGTCATCAATTTGTTTTAAGAGTCCGGTGACAGCGGCTCGCAATTTCGAGGTGCGATTGGCTATTATTTCATTTTATTTCATTTTGGGGAGGTTGTTTGAAATAATAACTCTAAAGAAACACGCATAAATACTGTTCGAACACAAATAATACAATAATATAAGGGAAATGTGCTTGAGTCAGAAATCATTTTGGTATTAGGTAAACGTAAGACCAAACATACTAATACCAAAATGATTTCTGATTCGGGCATGTTTCCATTATATTATTGTATTATTTGTGTTCGAACAGTATTTATGCGTGTTTCTCTAGAGTTATTTTTTCAAACAACCTCCCCGAAATGAAATAAAATGAAATAATAGCCAATCGCACTTCGAAATTGCGAGCCACTGTCACCGGAGCCTTAACAGGTTGGCCCCATTGCGCTTGGGTGGCGCGAAATAATGTTCCTAACAGTTTCGCACCGTCGCCAACAGAGGTCGTTACTTACCCTTGCCCCCAAGGGCTTTAGTTGTGAAATTAATTTCATGATGTCTTTGGTCTATTGTATGTAGCCATTCCTGTATTTTAATAGATGGAGACACTATAATTACGTAGTAACGGGATAGAGTTATTACAGGCGTTGGTGATTTGTATCTAATGTTATTTGTGATAGGCGGGCTATAAAGGAAGTGATTATTATGTAGGTGAGTCAGGGCTTCCCAAACTGTGCCTCGCGACGCCAGCATTCTCACAGGGATGTCGTCACGGCATCGCAAAGTGTCGTATGGCGATCCACATTGTCTGTGTTGATGCGACCGAGTCGAGTTAGCCGTCATTTATTTACTACTAGTTGCACCCCGCGGTTTCACCCGCGCAGATTTAAATCCCAGTATTTACACGGGATAAAAAGTAGCGTATGTGCTATTCCAGATTATAATCTCTCTCTCTGCCAAGTTTTATTCAGATCCGTTCAGCCGTTCCGGCGTGAAAGAGTAACAAGCATCCATCCATAATAACAAACTTTCGCGTTTATTAAAGTAGTAGGTAGGATCCCAGGGCCAACTTTTTATCCCGTGGGAATACCGGGATTTAAATCTGCGCGGGTGAAACGCACTAGGGGCGCAACTAGTTGTTCATAAAATATTTAAGTACCTACCTACCTACCTACTTACTTAGGAATCTATCTAGCCAAGGTTTAAATACGTCTAATCAGGACGTTGGTAGTCTAAGTAACTTTTTAAAATATAATTATGCCCATTAAGATGCGTAATCAAAATCTTAATTGTTTTATCGGGCATCAAATTACTTATTTGTACAAGTATGTACTCGAACTTGAAATTGATAGATAAAGTTAACAGTTACTAATCGTTTAATTAAAGTATCAAGATCTCGTGGTTTTTCTAAAAGCGGCGGCCGACGTAATAACGTAGTAATGGACTCACCGCTCAGTTGGTGCTAAGTACCTAGCTAGTTCGAGCTTTTGTAGGTTCGATTTTTACCTATGACAAAACATGGGTAAAGATGTTTGTTCTGCGTACGCATATTTATGTACTTATACTTTGTAGGGTATGTAGGCCTGTTTACCGTCCACGTCCCTTTCCCGTCCATTCGTGGCACTACTAGTAAATAAACCCAAAAAATAGCATAATTCACACGCACACATTGATTATGAGTATTTTGGCGCCTTCTTGGATGTCCGAGTAGACACACAAACAAGTTTCAAGTTACTAGTTCAAGCGCAACTATTATAAACAATATAATCATTTTGTGGTCAGCTGTGATACGATGTGAATGGGCTAAAAACAACAAAAAAAATAGTGAAGTGTAGGCGCTTTCACGCTAAGTTATTCACTTATTTTTATGACTTTTAGAGTATTGGTGATTTGCATGCCTTCATAATAGATCAAAGAATACGTTTATTATGTTTTTAGCTTAAAATTTATATTATAAGTTATTTAAATTACGTGGACGAGAACTGTACCATGCTTTTAAAAGAAAATCCCTTTTTCGTCCAGGTGGTCGGCAAACTGGCAAATCATGTCAATAAAGTGATTGCTTGTATTTTTTTATGTATGAAAGCTAACTGCTGCTTTTTAAGAATATTGAGCCTTATTACTCCTCCTAAATTGATTAGCCAGTTTTCGTCCGGGCTAATATGATTAGATCAAGAAATACAGATACTCATAAAATGCTGGTGGTCGAGAACAGGATGGGGTAAATACGACTTCCAGATTTCGACCATGATTTTAATATGCAATAAATAGAATAAAAGTCTATAAACTTTAATTTTCAGCAATAGAATAATATGTATTTATGCCTATTTTATTATTTTCTTGAGGTTTTGCTTAATTCACATATAAATTTCCTCTAAAATTCTTAATATTACTGTGGACGAAAACTGATACAGCCGACCAGTTTTCGACCATTTAAGAAATTATTGATTATTCCTCTTCAAGCCGGAGGTCTTGGATGAGTTAGAGGACTTTTTCAGGCGGTTGTACGCCTCGCAGGTATCATGTCCAGAATCCAGTGACAATGATGCTAGAGCCACACTGACCCGGCACTACACAATGTATATGTAACATAATGTATTATCCAGAGATCAGCCTTGACAATAGCCTTGAAACAGGAAGAAAATTATGGAAAATCCCCAGGAGAAGACGAATCACTTCGGATCTCTTCCTAATTCTAATTAGTGGTAGGGGAATTAAATCTGCACGGACGTTTCGCAATGGTGCGTATTGTGCATTATCCCTCTGCTAACCTCACCCCAGCCAGTCCAACTCCTTAAAATAGTGGAGAAGGACCTTGGGTTAGTTCCGAACCTCAGTGTTCACAACTCTTAAAGGCGGGTAGTTTCCTGTTCTGTAAGAATTCCAACGTGTTTTCAACTGGTGTGGAGTAGGAGTGTCGTGGTGTTATTTTTCACCATACTGGCACCACATCTGATATCATATGCCACGTTCACATAATCCGACAGATTATACGTATAAATCTGAAGAGTATAATCAGGCCGTGTGCGTTTGAGACCATGAAAAGGCCTTCAACTTTGTTGAAACCTTAGCTGTTTTGCAGTCCTTGCAACGATGTCAGGTTGACTGGCAAATCTGGCGATACATCGAATTGCTGAGATGTTTATATAATGATGTCACCATGTCTGTTCAGGTCCAGAACCACAAAACCTATCCAGTTGCGCCCCTGTTGAAAATTTACAGAATTGGCATTAAGATTAAAGGCGAATACATCTTGCACTTGGGATTTGCTGATGACATCGTCATATCGGCAGAATCATTGCAGGACTTACAACCTGGGTCAATCTGGGTATGAACTTGGATAAAGCTATGATAGGGACTAGGAATATGTCTACCTCGGGTAGACCCTGCGGGTGAGAGATATCAAGACCGAAAAACTTAGCTGGGTTCAGTTCGTTCTTCTTCGTTTGGGAAATTTCTTCAGGTCTTCGGCCCATCCCTTTATGTTTGAAGACGAATGTTTAAACCAGTCGTCCCACCCATTATAACTATGACCTATGCTGCCAAAACGTGGCACTAACAGTAGGGTCGGTCCACAAACTAAAATTCGCTCAGCGAGCTATGAAGAGAGCTATGCTCGGAGTTTCTCTGAAGGATAGAATCCGAAACGAGGTAATACGACAGAACTAAAGTAGACGACATAGCTCAAAGGATTACCATGCTGAAATGGCAGTGGGCCGGCCATGTATGCCGTAGAACCGACAATCGTTACAGCAAACGAATACTTGAGTGGAGACCACGTGTAGGTAAGCGTAGTGTAGGACGTTTTCCAGTGAGGTGGGGTGACGATCTGCTAAATGTAGCTGGATGAGAAGAGATGAAGAACAGGATAGAAATCGGGTCGAAGATAGGTTGGTGATGATTATGATGATGATGATGATAATATGCTACGAATGAATATTATAAATAATCAATTATACAAACTATAATCCAAAGAAACATTTCTTCAGAAGTTGGCAAAGATGATTTTCGATACCTAAATAGTACCTATGCTTTGAACTTTGAATGCAGAAAATTTTATTATTACTATGAATTTTGAAATATAGGACATGATTAAATAAATTAGTTTCATTTCCATCAATTTTACGCCTTTATTTGATATATTTTCCCATCAAAAATGAATGGACGAAAACTGGGTAGCAGGTGGTCGAAAACTGGAATTTCTGGACGAAAACTGGGTAAAACAGGGTTTTGAGATTAAAATATTTTTATAAAATTCCCAGATTACTTCACAATTAAATACTTTACATTAAATGAAAATAGAGGATATAAGCTATGTGAAAGAAAAAGTTTCACCTCTAAAGACTTACTATAACATAGATTTCTTGGTGATTGAATGTGACAACTCCGCTAACTGGACGGAATCAGGCGCAATAACCCTATCTCTCTCTCTTGCCAAACCAACTTCATTATAGTGCAGCTAGATTTTTCAAAATGACGGCAGCCAGTAGTAAGAAACTAAAACAAGTCTACTAAATCTTCAAGAAAATCAGCCTTATTTCCTAATAGATAAAGCTTTGATGTTATTATAATTTAAACCAGAGAATCACTTTTACATGTCGACTGTAACTGGTCGAAATAAGGTTCGTAATGGTTTGCTGGTTATTTAAATTAACCTGCACGTGGGTGCTTTCTTATCTTATCACAATTTCCACAACAGGACTCGTCAAATAAACTTGGTAACCCTGGCGAGAATTAGGCAATAGGGATCGATAGTTTATTCTGTATCGATAATGAGCTTATCGACTAATTTGAATATCGATAGTACCTCATAACTCAGAAGATTAACTACTTAAACGCTTCTTATCTTTTAAATTAGCCATTTCTTACGGTCTTTTTAAATTATTAGTTTAGTGTTTGACGTAGTCACTAACTTTGATATTATTATTCAGTAGATATCTACTACCTTACAGATGTGATAGTAAAACTACCCATTGATCAAGTTTTTGTTTTGATATCATAATAAAATGTGGATGCTAAATAAATTTCCCATCAATATTTAAATGTTTAATATTTAGAGGCTTAAAGTTATCGAGAAATATTCAAACATTTAGTAGTAGTTAACCAATTATAACATAGATTTATAACTAAGAACCTCTCATATATGAATAAATGCATAATTATGTAAAGCGGAACTACTTGATTCATAATTTTGTTTGTAAACACACACGCACACTTCACTTTCAAACAAGACTAGCAACTTTATTTTGATCCCACATTTCATACAGCATATAAATATTGATTCTTGCAGTATTAGCATACATTTTCTAATCGGTAAATCGTGCCCACCACCAGGGGTCAAACATCTTCGGATCGTGGATTTATCGATGTCGATGATCGGTAATAGATTGCACGATACTAGTGAAAGGACATAGGGTTGACACTTATCACAGACGATCTTTATGGCGTAAAAAAGCTAAGACAATATGTTGCATACTGCCGCAATGCTTCGGTGCGCCTTGTACAGCGTTCAATATGATGTAATTCAGTTTTACTGTCCTTATTGACACGTTTCGTCTACATGTCAAAACACAATAAAATTTTCTTTAGAGTATTTTTTTCTAGAGGAGTAAAAACAGCGAAAGCCTTTTAAGGTGAGGGCGATGATGCTGGTTACACGCGGTGATCCAAAAAAATAAATGTTATAAAATAAATACATCTAGGTATTTACCTACTTACTAGTACAGAAGTTTCTTTCGCGCTCAGTTTCATAAAAAATTTGTTGATAATGATGATATTGATAGGTAGGTGTACTATATTTTTATATTCATAATAGCTGCCATTTCAAAGTGGCTCTATAAAGAACTTTTCACTGCCACCTTCATTCAATGCGACTTGTCGATCAGTTTAGCTAATGGAGCGCTCAGTGACCAACATAAATAGAAGAGCTCCTTGTGATGAGCTCGTCTGGGGAAGTAACACAATGCTTCTGTTGTCAAGCAGCGCTGCTGTGTTTTTGATTGAAATTTGTCTAAGCGTCTGTAAGCCACAAGTTGATAGACACAGGGTAGTAGGTAGATAGTATGCGTGACTTGGCAATTATTTTTATTATAAGCGGCCTTCACAGCTCAGTTAGTAGCTCTGCGTTTTGCGCCGAAGGCCGTGGGTTCGATTCCCACCGAATTGTGATGATGATGAACATAGATGTTTGTTCCCTGTCTGGGTTTTATATAAATTTTTATGTTGTTTCTGTGTACAGTAAAGAATAAAGATAGTGCTATGTTGGAAGTCCACTAATATCTAAATATATATAACTCAAAGGTGACTGACTGACTGACATAGTGATCTATCAACGCACAGCCCAAACCACTGGACGGATCGGGCTGAAATTTGGCATGCAGGTAGATGTTATGACGTAGGCATCCGCTAAGAAAGGATTTTGATCAATTCTACCCCCAAGAGGATAAAATAGGGGATGAAAGTTTGTATGAGATTTTCAAAGTAAACGAGCGCGAGCAAAGCCGCGGGATCAGCTAGTTGTATATACATATTAATATTCCTGGTTACCACTTAACATCAAAGGGCTACCCGCTTGTTGCATCAGCAAGAAGTATAAGCAAATGTAACGCACCCTGTATAGTGTTGCAATAAAAAATCTCCGTCTGGAAATAATCTTTCATCCATATACATAGAACAGCAAAATGTTAAGGAATGCTAAATTAGGTGTAAATTTAGAAGGCATCGGATTCTAATTTACGCGCGTACAAAGTTGTTTACTCGGCGATAAATATGTCAATTACACAGCAAGTCTAGTTGCGAAGGATTTATACGTTGTTACAATTTTATTTAACTTAACTGAATACATAAATAAAAAAACTGGCATGTTCTAGTACAATAATTTATCAAAATTCGTTTGTCGTTCTTGTAACAAATCTACAAAACCAAAAACCGAACTCCCAGTCAGCTAGGTGATGGTTGATTCTGCGATGTACCTAGATTATGAATTTGATTCACAAAAAGAACCAACTTTTGTGTTGTTAACAATAATAGAAGTGCATGTAGGTGTTATAAAATGAATACCTAATTTATATTCTAACGCTGAGAAATTATTTAAATATAAATTATATCGACGGTATCGGTAGAGCGGGCGAGTCATAGTCAAAAATGGCCTATCTATAGTAGCCATATACTTACCAACCTACGAAAACCAACCTATAAAAAACGGAAACCTAATTTTCTTCTTCGAACTCGAACAACAAAACATTCGTATGTTAAATTACATATTCATTTCAATTGTCTGAATAAACAAATGAAAAAATAAAACAAAGCAGTAGGTAGGTATACTTGGTTAATAGTATTATCGCTAAAAGCGATCTCTTTCAGATAACCCTTGGATGTAGCAGATTGTATAGGAATGAAAGATTGGTCGCAAACCCACGAGGAAAATTATAAAACAAAAAATAAGACCTCTATCTGTTAGCCTACAGTTCTGTGGTTTAGCCCGTTGGCATTCACTGCTGGTATAAGTTACAAGGTTTCAAATTGATACATTTAATTCATCTGCATATCACTACATACTTACATAGTATAAAACAAAGTCGCTTTCTTTGTCCCTATGTATGCTTAAATCTTTAAAACTACGCAACGGATTATGATGCGGTTTTGTTTGATAGATAGAGTGATTCAAGAGGAAGGTTTATATGTATAATACATGCATGATATGTGCACCCGTGCGAAGCAGGGGCGCGCGGGCGGGTCGCTAGTTATCCATATTATGGTACTACTACTTACACTAAAATTATGTCTCTATGTAATATATGTAAACTGTAGCCCTTATTCATAATGGTCGCTGAGCGTGCCATTAGCTTATCAGACCATTATGTCTGTTGCTATCTCTTTTCGTTGGCATGAAAGTGACAGTTACAAGAATACTCTGTAGAGTCGCTATAAAATTACAGGGATTATGAGGGTTTAAATATTCAAATAGACTTTATAGGTAACGGTACTGGGACTCGTAGGACTCAAAAATAAAAATTTTATACAATAATGTGGTATATCCAGTCTGTCGTCTGTGAATCCTGCGCTAATTTATAATTTATGCGAGCGCGGCGCGCGGCACTTCTCCGCCAAAACTAACGACGTGTTTCAGAACTGCTTAATCTTTTTAATTTGCATTTTATGTTTTTCTAATAGCCCATAGACCGCACGCAAACATCCAGAGATTGTCATTTCCTGGTAATATGGGGTAGGTTGAAAAAAGGAAGTGTTTAGGTTTGGCGCAATAATCATCACAAGCCTTTCGGAGTCCACTGCTGGACATAGGCAGCGCCTATACGTTGCCAGGAAGAACGTTTCTGTGCCCCCACCGTCCACCAACTTCACTTGTCAGATGTCGTCAGTCCATCGGGTAGGAGGGCGTCCTACGCTTTGCTGTTCTCATCATCATCATCATCAACATCAGCCTATAGAAGTCCACTGCTGGAAATAGGCCTCTCCTATGCGTTTCCAGGAAGAACTATTTCGAGCCCTTTCCATCCACCGACTTCCCGCGGTCCTAACAATGTCGTCAGTCCATCGGGTAGGAGGGCGTCCCACGCTTCGCTTTCCTGTTCGTGGTCGCCTTTCGAGAACCTTTATTCCCCAGCGGTTGTCAGTTCTTCGAGCTATATGACCTACCCATTGCCACTTTAAGTTGCTGATTCTGCGCTCGGCTACCTTGGTTCTCCTACGTCCGTCCGGGTTTGCCGTCCTATTCTATACTTGATTGGTGTTTGTTTTTCATTATTTCTTCGGTTCACTAGTAGATATCGATCGTTTTCTATTTCAAAAATCTCACGGTAGGTACCTAATATTTTGTTTTAAAATCCATCTCGTAAAAGGTTAAAATATTACTAGAACAATTTTCGAATATTTAGATCTAATCTTAATGTTTTAATTTGAAATTAAAACAATACAAAACGGACCTCAGCTGAAATGTTAATTGCATCTAGATAAACCTACGATAAGATACGTAGGTAGACCAAATAATTGTTTATTTTAAAAATGTTTTGCTAAATCCAAATATCTTTTTATTAATGTCTGGCGGAAGGGATCAACAGGTACGATCTAACTAAGGCAATAAATTTACAATGACGTGTTGACCAACATTTTATTACCTATATATTCTTTTTATTAAATTTTTTCAATATAACAATCATTATTAACTAATTTATTGGAATTAGCTAGATAAGGGATAACAATAACCCTTCATAGAATTAAATTCCCTATCACTATCACTACATAGTATAAAACAAAGTCGCTTTCTCTGTCCCTATGTCCCCTTGTCCCTTTGTATGCTTAAATCTTTAAAACTGCTCAACGGATTTTAATGCGGTTTTTTTAAATAGATAGAGTGGTTCAAGAGGAAGGTTTATATGTATAATATATGCATGATATGTACACCCGTGCGAAGCAGGGGCGCGCGGGCTGATCGCTAGTTTTATTATATACCTTTTCATCTACTTTTTCCATATTACAATAATTATTAACTAAACAATAATTATTCGTAGAATTAAACTCACTTTGTCATAGTATTATTTCTTTAGAACAAAATAATAAAAAAAGGTATTTTTATTAATTTGTTTTATCACCCATTTAATGGTGGAACCATTTCAAATATCACTTTAAATGTCGTAAAATCAATAAAAAGCTTTCCGTTGTTCTTAAAAAGCATTTTTCTTTGAACAAATGGCATCTGCTAGGTTTTTTTGAGTAAAACAGAAAGGACTGTTAAAGGAGGATAGAGTGATAAAAGTTTTACGATCCGATATGGTGTCGCCAGTTCACGCTTTATGTGAATATAACGAGTGAGTATTAGGTTACCGTTGCTTGATTAGAACACGGAAATGGAAGGAGTAGAGACGACAGTGTTGTCATTTACTTTTAATGAAATAATAGTAGTGCAGAAGCAACACAAAATCGAGCATAACTCTTAAAAAATGCTCATCCAGCAAATCTTTAAAGACGAGAGAAGTGTAATCAGAGGTACTAATTTACTTTATGCTAATAGCTAACTACTCAAACCAATCTGCCATGAAGTATTTAGAGTTTTTTTGACAAAAGATATCCCATAAGCTCAGTTTAAACAATTTTAATAATTGGGAGTTATTTATTTTCATGATAACTACAGCACATTTTTTTAACAAATGATATGGTAACACCAATAATAGGCACATTATAGTTATTTGCTTTTCTTATAAAAATGTTATTGAAAATATAAGAACTCTACATATTTCCGATACGAATCAGGCGCAGATGAAACCGATGCAGAGAAGCCGGCGATTGTTAATCATCATTAAATTTATTTCGATTCATAATCTCCTCATCTAGTCTACCCAAATCCTCAAAAATATCCAAGTTAATAAAATCGTTAATTTACTTATGGGATACGATAAGAGACGGAGCATTTTACTGAGAAAACAAAAAAAACATACCTACCGTTAACTTGATAACTATACGCAGAGGTTGCGGGTTCGATTCCCGCCTCGGAACAAATTTGTGCACGATCTGCAGAAATTTGTTCATTGGTCTGGGTGTTTTCTATGTATAATAAAAATATCTATTTATGTAATTATATAATGTATTAAATATATCAGTTATCTAGTACCCATAACACAAGCTTTAGTAGCTTACTTTGGGGCTAGATAGTGCTGTGTGGATTGTCCAGCATTATTTATTTTTATTTATAGCTAAGGCTTTTACAAATAGTTTGAAAATTTTGTGTTCATGGATATTAAATCTAGTAAAAAGCTTTCGCTGTAAAATAATTAAAAGGGCTGTTCTGACTCACTTTATCGTTAATTTCAATAGGCGCTTAATAATTTATTCTGCAAAGCAAGCTGTTTTTTAATGAATTAAATATATACCGTATAATTTGGATACATACTCGAAAGTTAGCTCTCCGGCGAGCGACAATAGTAACAAACATGATTAAGTAACATTAGTACTATGTCATGCTTGTTTTTTAAAGATTACTTGTCTAACTTACCACCCACTCTCATCAAAACGTCGATAAAAGTCTATAAATTAAAACTACCCCAAAAAGTTAGGATTCCGAAGCACAAAAATCAAAGCCATAAATACTCCGTCATATTAAAACATAAAATAGGGTAAACAATCGTAAATAAAAATTACATCGAAAACATACAATGGTATCGTAAATTCAAATATAAAATATGCCTATTTTGTGGGGACTTTACACTTTTTTCCGATTTGTTGAGTTTTTTGTGATGGCAACAAGAGCGGCGCCTGTGGCGCGGCGAAACCCTTTAGTCCGAATTTAAAATTCGAATGTCAGGTTTGTTTTTTTGACGTTTTTTCTTTTTATTGCCTATTACGGCTTGTGTCTTCGTGGTCAGTGTTATTAATCCTCTTCTAGTTATTATCTGGACCGCTTTATTTCAAATGTTTTCTCTATTGTCCACTTTGGTAAGTAGGTGGAATAGTTTTGTGTCGTCTAATGGAGCGATAAATTGTGGGCTTCCCGCGTCGTAATGCGCAATTTGCTTCGTTTAATGACCTCAGTCACCGCCGAAATGTCTGCTGGCTTAAAGCAATTATTAGCTTTAGGTGTTATAAGCATGATTATGATTATTCATTCCAGATATTATGGCTATTTTTGCCGGTCTACATTTTGTTAAATTACAGGAACATGAGGCTTAACATCTGTATGGCTTAAGTTTATGGACGCAGGACAGTGCATCGTAGGGCTTTGTTATACTTATAGGTGCTAACACCAGTCTGTCATAAATTACTATTTACAGTATGAAAAAAGGAATCTTCCAATGTGATCCTTAAGCGAACGGTGTTTGTGTGCCTGTATAGGTCGTTGTAAGCTGGTTGTGTGAAGGACCGCAGAACTTGATAGGAAACACTGGGTGGAACTTTTCACTACTATTTATTGTACAACACACACAAGATGGATGGCAATATGAAAAACGTTGATCGACACGTCTCACACGAGAACGTTGTGAACCATAGTTATTTGTTTTTTTATTTATAACTTATACCTATATTCTATGATCTTTGTTGGGATACCAACAAACGGTGTAGGAGTTTGTTGAAAATTAATCAGATATCCATACTAAGTTGAACTGAAATAGACCGTCTGGTTTTCTCCTCGGCTATATACGTTGGTATTCGAATAGTTTATACCAAGATGCAAGATATCCAAATACACTGACCTGCCTTTGATCCCTCATGGTATTCCCTTTAGGTATTTGAAGAACGCTGAGTATCCAAACTCGGTAAGTGCTTTTGAACGAGGTCGCTTTCAACTGATCTATTGAATGTGGATATTCTCATTCTTAAAGGACTTTGACTCTATGTTTAGTGTAAAATAGGTATGTATTCAACTTGGGGCTGACAACCGACAAAATACTTCTCGCTGCCTCGACTCGACATTTCGATAGATATAAAATCTCAGAAAAAAAAAATTGGTACGGTAGCTAAAGCTAAATAGCTTTTTGAATCAAACAAGGTGTAATTTTTTAGAAATGTGTGAAATGTGCAGACAACTTGGTTCATTGCGATTATCATAAAGAAGTGATTTTATATAAAATCGAAGTGCATGAACAAAGTAGTGCACTGAACTAGTACAAAGTGTTATGTACCTACGAGAGATAAGTAAGAGTGACGCCGAAGTGAGATGTGTTCGCCATCTGTACTATGCCTGAAGTTGATAGACGCAGGGCAGTGCATAGTAGGGCACGATCCAATAGTGCGTGATTGTCACGTTTAGCCTCGGTTACCACTTAATATCAAGTGGGCCATCTGATTATTTCTTTAGCAAGTAGTACCACCTTCTCAAGTCACTAGTTTCATCGAAACAGTGTGGTGAAAGGAATTTAGGTGCTTCTTAACAGGCTTCTTGCGAGCACATGTTATAGAACTTATTGGGTTTCCTCACGATGTTTTCCTTCACCATTTGAAAGTAGGTAGGTACTGGTATGGCAAGTAGTATAAAAAGTATGTACAGGTTTAGGTACCTACTTATGCTATTTTTTTATATAATTAGCTGATGGTACAAGCAGATGGTCCACCTGATGTTAAGTTGTAACAATCACCTATAACAAAGCATTGTTTCGTAAGACACGCACGACAAGAACGTGCCCTACACTGTCCTGCGGCCACCAACTTGAGGTATTGTGCCTGTAATTACACCGGCGAGCACACTCTTCAAACCGAAACACAGCATTGCTGCTTGGCGACAGAAAAAGGCGTGGTGGTAGTACTTCCCCGGACGAGTCACACACAAAGAGCTCTACCAAGTACTTTTATTATAATAGACGTAGAATGTTTTGATTTATATACTCTGTCTATTTCAAATGTGGCCGAGCCTGCGGTGACGGTGATATCTCAGCTGTAATTGCAAAACGGTACGGTACTGTACGGTACTGGACACATTTTGATGAAGTTTTGATTAAACTCGCTTCTTTGTGTGATTTGGTGCTGATGTGACTTGTATAGTTGTCTCCATTTCAATCCCTTCCCTATGACGACCTCTGTGGTGCAGCGGGCGAGAGTCCGCCTGCGACGCAAGAGGTTGCGGGTTCGATTCCCGTCTCGGAACAAATTTGTGTACGATCTACAGAAATTTGTTCCGTTGGTCTGGGTGTTTATGTATAGTAAAAAATATATATCTATGTAAGTATATAATGTATTAAATATATCAGTCATCTAGTACCCATAACACAAGCTTTGAGTAGCTTACTTTGGGGCTAGATGATGCTGTGTGGATTGTCCAGCATTATTTATTATTTTTATTTATTATTATCTAAACTTATGTAGCATTTAACGTATCTTTTTTATATGGATCAGAAAGGATCAGAATGATTATTTTTATAGTTGTCTGAAATAAAGTTTATTATTATTCTATTTATGATTTAAAATAAACGGCTCTTTGTAGATAAGTGTCACTGGGTTGGATGGGGTATTAAAAAACTGAAACAGTTTCACGACTGTAAATCCTGAGGCATGGTAGACATCGTCTTAGATCTTTTAATTCAAAATACCAACTCAAGATTATTTTAAAGGTAGTCACAGGGATGCCCATAGGTAAATTTTATGCGCCCCGCGGTTTTACCCGCGTAGTTTTAAATCCCGGTATTCCCACGGAATAAAAAGTCTACAGATATATTCCAGACTACGATCTCTGTCTGTGCCAATTTTCATCAACATCCGTTTAGCCGTTGTGGCGTGATTGAGTAACAAACATCCAAACCTTCAATACACAAAATTTTAATAGTAATTTTCTAGGACTTCGAAAAAAAACTGAGACTGAAAAACATCTTCTAAAAACTTCGATAAACTCTCTGAAAATCACTACATAGTATAAAACAAAGTCGCTTTCTCTGTCCCTATATCCTTGTCCCCATGTCTCTTTGTATGCTTAAATCTTTAAAACTACGCAACGGATTTTGATGCGGTTTTTTTAATAGATAGAGTGATTAAAGAGGAAGGTTTATATGTATAATACATGCATGATTTGTGCACCCGTGCGAAGCAGGGGCGCGCGGGCGGGTCGCTAGAACACTACAAAATCCTCTAAAGTCCTAAAATATTCCCCCAGTTCCAAGTCAAACGTCCGAAAAGGCGAAGAGCTTACTTCAATAGATTATTGTGTGCGGAGAAGTGGATTGGATATTTACAATAAATCACACACGATGGGGACGAGAACATCGCGTCGATCACTCAATTCCCTTCTAAAAGGAATACGGGATAAAAACATTAAGTACAGACCACACGTAATATGACAAATAGTGTTGCACTGCCGCCTTTAATGAATCGACTCCTGATTAATGGTTTCACTCGCTCTTATCGCACAATTGTCTCCTCCCTAATACGATCACCCCCACATTCGAACTGGCCGGTTTGACACCTAGTAATTTGAATTTTCATCTATTCCAAAGCTCTACTTACAGTGGTTATCTGAACCAGAATCGAATGGTCTTATTGAGTAAGTGCTGGTGACAAATACGTGGCTCAAGTTATAGTGGCAGGTGTAAAGTGCATTGTCGCTGAGATTAGTGGCAGAGTTCTATTTTCGAAATGCGTTTCATTTGTTAAAATATTTTGTTTCTTTTTTATAACGAACTCGCTAAAGTAGTGTAGATTATGTTGTTTCATCCGATAAATTTAAATCAATAATTCATCATAATCTTTAACAATATAACTAAGCTTCATCCACTGACTTAATTCCCGCGACCTTTTTTTTTTTTTTTAATTTAGTATGGATTGTCTGTAAATCTGAAATAAATGAATAATAATAATTTATAATGTCGTCGGTCTATCCTAAAATTAATCTTGATCTCATCGTCACTGATAAAGAACCTTTTTTGCCTTTTTTAGAAGCTAACAGTAAAAACTAAACTATATTCATAACAAAAGTCTATCAATCATAATTAATTAATTAAAGAATTGCTGTTGACACAGATTATGACAAATATGCTTCCGATTGTCCCCCAACGAGAAAGTCGCAAAACAAGATCATTACTCGAAGAGCCCTTAGGGGCCTGACTTTGATTGACAGTTCCAGATAGTGACGATCTTCCTAAACACTTGAATCGTCATATCGGACGCAGATAATGGAAGTTAAATTTAATTTATCTAGTACCTAGATCTTCCACTTTTATTTATGCTGAGATTTAGATGGAAAATCCTTCTAAGTACTTATGGTAAAGTGAAAACAGGAAGTGAGGTATAGTGCGCGTCAACCAAAAAGAACGCTGGAAAACAGTGGAGGGGATGTGTTTGCGAATACAAAATACTCGCGCCATCGCACCCCCTGCCCCTCCTTTCGGCGTTCTTTTTGCGTGACGCGCACTTTACCTATTGTTTTATGTCACTAACGGATATTACTAAGATTTTTGTAAACCTAGGCAGGGTAAAATTCAGTCAAGCATTACTTTCTATTTTATCGCCAGTGTTTATCAAATTAATATGTATTTACGAGTAAGGGCTCAAATATTTGGAAAAATGATTACCCCGTTTTATCGACACTTCACATCACTAGTCATAATTGCCTGCCATCATTGACACCCGCTCCCCATGGAGAAGGGTGTTCAAACAGCTTTGCAAAAAAGAGTAGAAATAATAGGGGCGCCACTTTCCATACATTCTCGACGTTCATTCACATGCCGTCTTTCTCGCACCTATGCGAAACACCCGCGTGTCAAATTAGTTCCTTTTCTAGACATTAAGCTGTTAATGAAAATTCGTTCGCCGGTGAGTAACGATGCGTTTCGCAACTGAGATGATTGAATAGTAGTCAGCGCCAGCAGCGACTGACAGAGTGCTGCACACGTAGGTAGGTACCTCTCTTTCGCACAATTCAACATTTTGAAAATATACCTCCGGTTTCTGAAAGCGCGATCAACACTAATCGGCTGTCAAGTCATTTGCTATCTCTATCTAATTTGAAAAAAAAGTTGAAATAGCAAGTGACTTGACAGCCGGTTAGTGTTGATCGAGCTCTCAGAAACCAGGGGATAAAATCACAGAACTTAGTTATGAAAAAATTATCACATTGCACGCACATACTTCAGCGAACAATAATTTTGATCTCTATAGTCTATCTCTATCAAACAAGTATAATACCTATCTTGCGTCTTAAGGGTCCGGTGACAGCGGCTCGCAATTTTGAGGTGCGATTGGCTATTGTTTCATTTTATTTGATTTCGGGCAGGTTGTTTGAAAAAATAACTCTAAAGAAACACGCATAAATACTGTTCGAACACAAATAATACAATAATATAAGGGAAATGTGCTTGAGTCAGAAATCATTTTGGTATTAGGTAAACGTAAGACCAAACATACTAATACCAAAATGATTTCTGATTCGGGCATGTTTCCCTTATATTATTGCATTATTTGTGTTCGAACAGTATTTATGCGTATTTCTTTAGAGTTATTCTTTCAAACAACCTCCCCGAAATGAAATAATAGGCAATCGCACCTCGAAATTGCGAGCCGCTGTCACCGGAGCCTTAATTTGCAAAATACATCATCAAAGTATAAATCACATCGTTGTTGCAACAAAGTAAAGTTTAAAACATAAATTAAAATTTGGAGGCATGCTGCATGCATGCAGGGCTTCATCGACGTTTTTCAAATTTATGGGATTTCTAAGCATTGTGCGTGTTGTTTTTAAACCCTAAGACACGGTTCAGACACGGCGGGAACCGCGCGATTATAGACCTCGCGGCTTGAATAACCGCGCGGTTATGTCTGAACGATTACTAACTAACTCATATAAATAAGACCCGCGCGATTTTCATGCGATTCTATAATCGCGCGGTTCCCGCCGTGTCTGAACTAGCGCTAAAAGTTTTTTGGTGTAGCTCTTACCCCGAAATGTTTTAGCAAACTTTTTTATTAATTTATGTGTGAATTGTTTTCTGTCTTCTGCATAATAAATCCTCGTGAAGTAATGTGACATTTTAGTTCGCCCTTAAATAGTGTGTTCTTTGTCATTAGGTAGGACCTAAGAGGTAAGAAAGCCATTAGAACAGCAAAGAAGATTCCTAGCGTCAAACATAGGTATTCTCGCTCACACATAATTTAGGAAAAATCGCACGTATAATTTGACAGGATCCAAACATCAGTATTGTTGGCTTTGGTTGTTTTGTTTGCATTGATAATAACGCCATTTAGTGATTTTATATTTTCAATAAACATACTAAAAAGTGCGAACGTAATTATTAGACGGTTGGCAGCCTCTTCACTACATAAGTATAAAACAAAATCGCTTCCGCTGCCTGTCTGTCCCTATAGCTTAGATCTTTCAAACTACGCAACGGATTTTGATGCGGTTTTTGAAGTAGATAGAGTGATTCAAGAGGAAGGTCTATATGTTTAATCATGCATAATTTAGTAGAGTAGCACTGTGCACCCGTGCGCAGCCGGGGTGGGTCGCTAGTTATTAGTAAAATACGCATTATTATTATATTTTCGCGCAGCGCTTTCATTTTAATCTACCTAAAGGCTACCAACTGAGCTGTGAAGCCGAAAGAACTCGCGGCCCGATTACGCTAATGTCTGGCTATCGAGATGACTTTCCGTTTGACATTTATTTTGATTCCCATGCATCCATCCCATCAAATATTGCTATTGCACTATGGGAATCAAATGTCAAACAGAAAGCCATCTCCATAGCCAGACATTAGCGTAATCCAGCCGCAGCTCACTCACAAAATGTTTAAAATACCGGGTGGTATTGGGTACAATCCATCGATCACTTAAAATAGATCACTAGTTTTAAAATTAACAATTGTTCTACCTACGGTACCTAGTGAGTGATACAAAAACTCGTCCAAAAAACCCACATACAAATCACATCATATACAAAGGAATTTGCACCTTATGCCGCTAGCTATAAAAGCAGCGATCGGGAGGTATTTTTGCTAGATTGTTCCATTTTGTGAAAGAACCATCCTGATAGAAGTCGAAGCTCGCCACTTGCGCCCGCGTCTATTACGAGTATTCCTCGGCGGCGCGACGACAGGCGTTGAACAGGCCCTTGTTTATATCTCCATCAATATTAACTCAATATTTTGATTCCCTTCTTAAAAGCGGGTTAAGACGCAGACTGCCACCACACTACTAGTGTATTTCTCGCACGGATATTTCAGATTGAAGATATTGTTTGAATAAAAATGAACTTTCAGAACTTTACCTTTGCACCTAATGCAATAACATTCAGGCGCGGTCCGAAAGTTTATGATGGGCGGGGGGGTTGTTACAGGGGACATATCGTGACCACCTTTAAGGTTCTATGATATGCCGGTTTCCTGATGTATTCCTTCACCGTTTGAAAGCACAGGTCTGTGCACTTTAATTTTTGAACAGAAAAACTTATTGGTGCACGACTGGTTCTGACCCAAGACCTTAGAGTCAAGTGGTAGCCCCGCCTTCCGATCCTCTATTGACTAAGCCATCAGTGTTCTCAAACTAACCTAAGAAGTATTCTATACCTAGTTAAAAAAAAAGTTTCATTTTCATCAGGGTGCTACCTTTATATGAATAGCACCCATCAGTAGCCACCTTTAAGCCGTGAGGGACCTTAAGGGGGCCTGGACCTGGAGGTTTAGTTGTTAAGCTTGCCAGTGCTGGATGGAAGGAAAGTTGTTCAGCCCGTGCAGCTATGGTCAGAAGAGAATTTGGTTAGCCCATAGCTGCACGGAGTAAAATTTGGCCAGCCCACAGCTGCACGGAAGGGAATTTGGCCAGCCCACAGCTGCACGGAAGGAAAGTTGTTCAGCCCATAGCTGCACGGAAGGGAATTTGGCCAGCCCACAGCTGCACGGAAGGAAAGTTGTTCAGCCCATAGCTGCACGGAATGGAATTTGGCTAGCCCACAGCTGCACGGAAGGAAAGTTGGTCTGCCCATAGCTGCACGGAAGGATACTCACATGTGCGTACTGGAAGCCGCAGGTGTCCATACAGAGGTAGAGGCAGGTGGAAACCCCCTGGATCGTCAGGAGGCCGACCTTGTATGTCGCACGTTGAAGTATCGCTGCAACAAACAGAAACTACAGTCATTACTAAAGTCAGACAACTGCAGTCAGAAACACAGTGAGACAGCCGTCACGGCTCAGTTGGTAGTAGCTCTGCCTTCTGCACCGTAGGCCATGGGTTTGATTCCCAATAGTATGCAAAAAAAAGTTTAAGTAGTATATCAGCTATCTGATGGTTCCCATACCACAAGCTGTGGCTTAGTTTGGGGCGAGATAGTGCTGTGTGGAAAGTTCAGTAGTATATACAGTACAAAACAATATATACAGTACATTATTTAAGATCTCTTCTTTGAGCTCTTTATTAAGTCTCTCTTGCAGTAAAGGTCATTTTTCTTTGGCTTTGCTTAGCTTTATTTGTTTCCGTTTGTACGGTAAAGCTTTGAACTTTTGTAAGACACTGTCTTAGTTGCGAACTACTTATGACTTCCTTATTTGTCAAACCTTCATGTCTATAAGCCTTTAGGATATGAAAGCAGGATCCAGCCACTTCTTAACATGGTCAGGTCTAATTACTATAGTAATTTACAAGAAAGGCATTCTAACACTTTCGTAAACCTTTAAGTAAGACGTTTTAAAATGATCCTTGTGATTTTTTTATCTAAAAATATATAACTCAAAGGTGACTGACTGACTGACATAGTGATCTATCAACGCACAGCCCAAACCACTGGACGGATCGGGCTGAAATTTGGCATGCAGGTAGATGTTATGACATAGGCATCCGCTAAGAAAGGATTTTGATCAATTCTACCCCCAAGGGAATAAAATAGGGGATGAAAGTTTGTATGAAACTTTGAATTCCTTGGCGCGAGCAAAGCCACAGGTTCAGCTAGTTGAATAAATATATTTTGACTTTCACTTTGAGTAGGATGTCAATGTAACACTTGTGACATAGGTTCGCATATGTTGCTGTTGGTATTCCACGTGTGATTGCAAGCCCATCGCCGAAGCTAATTACTAGCTTGTTTTTTTCGAGATGTTTTCCTTCATCGTTCTAGAGCACTGAGTCTGGCACAGATTTTTTTTTATTATTATATTCACAAACCAGCCATTACAACAAAATTTCACAAATAACAAGCATCCTAAAAGTAAATTGCTGTTCACATATATTCGACCATACTCATTATAAGATCAAGACAGGGTCACTCCCAAGTTCTCAGACTGATTCAAAATGCATATTTAATATCATAGCCGAGCTAGTGGCCGAGCCTAACATTGGCGAAATAAAATCACATAGAGGGCACTGGTTCGGCCACTGGAATGATGGAAGATCGGGCAGCAAAACGGGCCTATGGAGCGCCAGTCGGCCGACGACCAGTCGGTCGATCCAGATACACAGGTGGAAGGACGAAGTGGAGAAGGACCTTCACTCACTTCAAGTCTTTCCACCGGACTGGCTGGAGGCGGCGCAGGACGCCGATGGCGTGCTATTGTGTCGGAAGCCAAGACCCACTTCGGGGTTGATGCGCCAGGATAGTGAGTGAATGAGTGAGTATAGAAGTATTTTTTTAACAATGAATAGACTGTCCTTTGACTACATTCTCCCTTAAGGTAAGCGACGGTGTTTTTTTAACTTTATAGACCGTTCTTTGGCTACGATATCGGCTGGTGGTAAGCAACGATGTAGCCGACGTTGGAGCAGAACGGTCAAGAAAAACAGACTACGGTACTGAGTTGGAACTCGTACCGTCTCCGTGAATGACTGATCGGCCATTTTAGCTAATAGCGCTCAGCGACCATCCTACTGCTATTAATAAACGCGAAAGTTTGTAAGTATGGATGGATTGATGGATGTTTGTTACTCTTTCACGCCGGAACGGCTGAACGGATCTGGATAAAACTTAGCAGAGAGATTGATTATGGTCTGGAATAAAACATGGGCCACTTTTTATCCCGTGGGAACACCGGGATTTAAATCTGCGCGGGTGAAACTGCGGGGCGCAACTAGTTATAGTATATCCATGATAGAAGTAACAGTACAAACGTGTTATGGAAACACAGGAACAGGCGTGAATAATCACCAGAAAGGATATCAAGTAATTAAACGTTATAAAATCACTCACCTCATGCATACAGCTGGAGAGGGTGTAAAAAACACTGTAATGTAATGTTCACTAAACTACATCTACACTAATATTGTAATGAGGTAACATTGGTATACTTATATGTAACAAAAATTCTTTCAACATTAGAATGCTACAATATCCCTGAGTAACATAAGCTATATTTAAGGGTCCGGTGACAGCGGCTCGCAATTTCGAGGTGCGATTGGCTATTATTTCATTTTATTTCATTTCGGGGAGGTTGTTTAAAATAATAACTCTAAAGAAACACGCATAAATACTGTTCGAACACAAATAATACAATAATATAAGAGAAATGTGCTTGAGTCGGAAATCATTTTGGTATTAGGTAAACGTAAGACCAAACATACTAATACCAAAATGATTTCTGATTCGGGCATGTTTCCCTTATATTATTGTATTATTTGTGTTCGAACAGTATTTATGCGTGTTTCTTTAGAGTTATTTTTTCAAACAACCTCCCCGAAATGAAATAAAATGAAATAATAGCCAATCGCACTTCGAAATTGCGAGCCGCTGTCACCGGAGCCTTAAATGATTAAAAATAAATGTCCACCCGTGCGAAGCCAGGTCGAGGCGCTAGTAATTTATTGTCAGTCATGTTGAACGACATGACTGAAAATACATTACTAGCGCATTTTGTATAATTTTTGAGAGCGGTTCTTTTACACCCTATACACGTACCTACATTATGAGAGAAAGTGCATCCGTGTATTATTTATAACATGTTTTTCATTAGAAAAGTTAACGTTTACAGTTAATTTCCCGTTAATAATTTTATTGCGGGTTATTTATTAGAAATCCACTTAGACAATAATTTTGTAATAGGTTAATTAACTAATGCTGCCGATGGACCGAGAACGCTTTTTTGTGAGAAAAAGTAAACAAACTAATGGCCCACCTAATGTTGAGCTGTAACTTAGCCGACTTTGATGCAGACAAACTTAATGGATCGAGAATTAGCATGGCTTCTAATAAATTAGAGATAATAGTTTTTATACAACTAGCTGATGGAACAAGCAGATTACCCACCTTATGTTAAGTGGTAATCATCACCTATAACAAAGCCTTGCCTCGTAAGACACGCCAGACAGGATCGTGCCCTACGATGCACTGCCCTGCGTCCATCAACTTGAGGCATACAGAGGTTTAGCCTCATGTGCCTGTAATGACACCGGCGACCACACTCTTCAAACCGAAACACAGCGTTGCTGCTTGGCGGACAAAAAAAGGCGTGGTGGTAGTACTTCCCCGGACGAGCCCTTCACAAAGAGCTCTACTTGTCTTAGTGTGTAGTTTCTTAGTCTCCAATTTGCGTTGACAGCTTTCACAGCTCAGTAGCTCTGCCTTCTGCTCCGTAGGCCGTGGGTTCGATCCCCACCGAGAACAAACATTTGTGTGATGAACATAGATGTTTGTTCTCTGTCTGGGTGTTATATAAAATTACAAGTATGTATCTACAAAAAACTATTACTTACTTATTTACTTATTTTATTTTATTACTTACTTATTTTAAGCTATGGTTCCCTTAACACAAGCTATGGCTTAGTTTGGGGCGAGATAGTGCTGTGTGGAATGACCAATACTTGTTTATTTATTGATGTAAACCCATTTGCAACAGCTAGTCAATTCCCAGTTATCTATACCGAGCAATCAGCACGCAGCGGCGATAGTATCGCACTACAGGGTGTTTTTACTGTGCACTAGCGGCTGCGCGCGGCTTCCCACGCGTTGATGTGCCCAACTTTATACATTTATTTAATTCTTTAATGCACCAAAAAAAGTTTGTACAAAAGGAGAGCTTAATGCCAGACAGAATTTTTTTACCAGTCTACCTTGACGGGTAAATAATATGAGGTTTGCGTACTTAAACGAACAGTGACAATTTGGTAATAGATTTCCTAAAACTTTAATAAAAATATCTAATAAATAAAAATACTACACAAACTACAACGTAACCTTGATACCCCTTTACACACTTATTCATCTGTTTCATCATTTTCCTGCCCTTATCCCACTTCATGTGGGGTCGGCACAACAGGTTTTTGCTCTCCACTCTCCTCTATCAGCCGTCATCTCAACAGTCACTCCTTTCATACTCATGTCATCTTTCACACAGTCCATCCATCTTTTCTTTGGCCTACCTCTACTTCTATATCCATCCACATTCATCCCTAGCATTCTTCTCGTTACATGACATTCTTCCCTTCGCATAACATGCCCATACCACGCTAACCTATTACTCCTCATCTTTTCAGTCACTGGCGCCACTTTCAAACTGCCTCTAATAAACTCATTCCTTATCTTATCCATCCTCGTCACACCACACATCCATCTCAACATTCTCATCTCCGCTACATGCACTCTTCTTTCATCCGTCCCTTTGGTGGCCCAGCATTCAGATCCATACAAAACGACAGGCCGTATGATGGTTTTGTAAATTTTCCCCTCTAGTTTGAGGGGCATTCGCGGATCGCAAGTTGTTCCTGTGACCTGTCGCCATTTCATCCATCCCGCATTTATTCTGTTCCTTATAAGGGTAATAAAATAAAATAAATAATGCTGGACAATCCACACAGCACCATCTAGCCCCAAAGTAAGCTACTCAAAGCTTGTGGAATGGGTACTAGATAACTGATATATTTAATACAATAATATAGACCGTTTTGACTTTCAAAGTAGTCCTACTAATATTATAAATCCTAATTTTAAACGCGAAAGTTTGTAGGTATGGATGGATGGATGCATGTTCTCTTTCAAGCCGGAACGGCTGAACGGATCTAGATGAAACTTGGCAGAGAGAGTTTAAAGTCTGGAATAGCACATATGCTACTTTTATCCCGTGGGAATACCGGGATTTAAATCTGCGCAGGTGAAACCGCATTGGCGCAGCTGGTATAGCTATATTTTTTCACCATTCCCATTTCGAAGCACCCTGTAACTCGCTAATTACAAATTAGTATTATTTATTCGTTATTAAAGTTCTCAAGAACAAGTATTTAACCGTGCCTATCTCTGGGCGTCCATACAACTCTATCTGCTAATTATCTGATCGTATGTACCGCTAGCACCAGTTTCGTGACGCTAGCGGTTGCTATGAGCGCGATTCAACTTCACAAAACGGTGCTTCACTATCACTACATCACTATTAACACTATCACTACATAGTATAAAACAAAGTAGCTTTCATTGTCCCTATATCCCTGTCCCTATGTATGCTTAAATCTTTAAAACTACGCAACGGATTTTGATGCGGTTTTTTTAATAGATAGAGTGATTCAAGAGGTAGGTTTATATGTATAATACATGCATGATGTAGTAGAAAAACAATGTGCACCCGTGCGAAGCAGGGGCACGCGGGCGGGTAGCTAGTAGCTTATAAAATCAGCGAAAAGTTTTCTTGACGTAAAAACTAACGTAATACTTTTTTTTATATATTTGATTGACAGTCCTTTGGCCATAATCTCGATGACGATGGAGCAGAACTGTCTAGAAGAGACCTATTCACTTTTGCCTTGAAGAGACTATCCCATTAATATCATAAATGTGAAAGTTTGGATGTTTGTTACTCAACAACGCCAGAACGGCTGAACGGATTTGGATGAAATTTAGCACAGAGATAGATATAGTCTGGAATAGTATATAAGCTTCATCTTTCCCGTGAGAATAACGTTTTATTAAACAACCGGCTGATGGAACAAGCAGGTTGCCCACGTGATATCAAGGTAACCATCACCTATAACAAAGCATTACCTCGTAAGTCACGCACGATAGGAACGTGCCCTATGATGCATTGCCCTGCGTACATAAACTTGAGGCTTACAGAAGTTAAGCCTCATGTGCTTGTAATTAACCCGCGACCACACTCTTCAAACTGAAACACAGCGTTGCTGCTTGGCGGCAGAAAAAGTCGTGGTGGTAGTACTTCCCCGGATGGCAATGTTTTGCTATATCAGGCGGGTCATATGCTACCATCAGTAAATTTTATAAAAAATATTATGCTGTATGTATCAGTAGGTAAATTTTATAAAAAATATGATGATTACATAAGTTTGTCTTATACGACGGACTCACTCGCTATTCGGGTACCATAGTAACTAGTGCTAAGGGTAGTCATGTGCAATTTATCAGACAATAATGGGTCACGATTGTTAGTGTAAATTATGGCATATTAAAGCTCGTTAAATAAAAAGTTAATTGAGTTGGCAAAAATCATGATTAGTGGAAACCAGGGCATTTAAAACTAGACTTGGGTTCGGATCTCTAAGTGAGTGCTGAAAGTGACCCACCTCCAACTACTTACTTTGGCTTAGTTTGGGGCTAGATGGTGCTGTGTGAAATTTTCACTAATATTTATTTATTATAATTTTTTTTTATTTATAAAATGTAAGGCCCATATTCATAATGCTCGCAGAGCGCGCCAATAGCTTATCAGATTAATAAGTCTGTGGCTGTCTTTTTGCGTTGGCATTCTTCTTCTTATCGTGTCACTAGTTTCTTTCGAAACAGTGTGGTGAAAGGATTTTAAGTGCGCCTCAAGAGGCTCCTTTCGAGCACTTGTCCGATGTTATAGAACTTGTTAGGTTTTACAACATGCCGGTTTCCTCACAATGTTTTCCTTCACCGTTTGAGAGTACTGGCATTGCGCACATAAATTTTTGAACAGAAAAACTCATTGGTGTACGACCGGTTTTGAACCCACGACCTTAGGATCGGAAGGTGGGGCTGCTACCACTAGACCACCAGTGCTCTCGCTCTGCGTTGGCATGAAAGTGACAGTGACAAGAATACTCTACAAAGCCGCTATAAAATGACAGAGATTATGAATAAGAGGGAGAGTTAAAAACAATATTATTTAACCGAGGCATAGCACACGCGTCAAGAGTATGTTAACTACACATCGTTAACATTCATTGAGCTGTGTATCAGGACCGGATCAATAAAAGATTATGGACAACACAAAGCGCGGCGCCTCAAGCAATACGTAGCAATATTGCAGTCACAATTCACTAGGGTTACCTGCTCTCAAGAAAATGAACTATATTTTATGATAATAATTATGTAATTGTAAACATACTAAATAATATAATAATAATGCTGGACAGTCCAGACAGAACCATCTAGCCCCAAAGTAAGCTACTCAAAGCTTGTGTTATGGGTACTAGATAACTGATACATTTAAGATAGATATTTTTTATTATACATAAACACCCAGACCAATGGAACAAATTTCTGCAGATCGTGCACAAATTTGTTGCGAGGCGGGGATCGAATCCGCAATCTTGCGTCGCATGCGGACTCTCGCCCGCTGCGCCACTGAGGTGTAAAGTTTGCAAGATATTTATGTAAGTATATAATTTATTAAATATATCAGTTATATAGCACCCATAACACAAGCATTGAGTAGCTTACTTTGGGGCTAGATGGTGCTGTGTGGATTGTCCAGCATTATTAATTTATTTTATTTACTCTTCCATAATACTACATATTCTTAAATGCAGGTATGTGGGTCCTCCTATCGTCTTTCATTGTTATAGGTTCTATTATTTAGGTAAGTAGATACTAAAACAAGGAAAATTATGGGCATGTTAATGTGATAATCCATGTGATGATAAGAAAATTTAATTTTGCACTTAGAATAGAAACATAAATTTATAACAAAAGGGTCAATGTTAGATTGCCTGACCACATTAAATGTGAAATGTATTGTATATACGTTTTCTTGAATCAAATATAATATAATATAATATATGATAGGACATGTGGATGTGGTAGGGTGTGATAGTACTCGTAGGTTCCGTATTATTACTATATACATAAAAAAAAATTGCTTTTTTCGATAAAAATAATAATTTATATTACATTTTATATGTATGTAGGTACCTCTTGGTGTATATTAAATATCTTATCTGCAAAAAATCGACTTCAAATTCACTAAAAACATAAAAACTCTATATGCACATACGCAATTTAATTTTATTAAATGTCACCACTTTTTCCTATTATTTTAATTTAAACGCCAAACTACTGAACCGTTTTTGATGAAACTATGGGACCAATCCGAAAGTAAAGGAGATTATTATCTCAAATAAAAAAATATTTTTACTAAACGGTTTGATAAATATATCGTCAATCCGTTAGAAGGTAAATTCTATTGTTTCTAGGTGTGTGGTAAATAAAAGTCGGTAACTAACGATAGTGCTGTCATACTGTTATCGATAACCACTACTGATTTTCGATAAAGAGTTGTGAATGAAGCTGGCTGGGCAATTTGCGCCGCTTGGTGCATAATGGTTGGCTATTTACGGACCACTAGTGTTGGCCGATGAATTTGATGTTATCGATGAATCGGCTAGGTTGAAATTGAAGCTGATTTATTTAAAATAACAAACATCACTTAAAACAATTTATAGATACATGCAAAATAGATGCAGAAGTAATTTTCAAACAGTCCTGGTTAGACAACATTGGTTTCCATTCATCCATCATCCATTGCATTTTTATGTGGTTTTTGTTCAGTTTGGTGTACTTACAATACATATTTATTTATTTTTTATTCATTCATTCATAGGTAGCCCAAACTTAGGAAATCCTGTATTACAGGCGTACCAATGCGTAGGTAGCTCTTTGCTGTGAGAATATCTTATTTTGAAATTGGAACACCTCGTGACGTTTTTGCGTTAATTTCTCACTTAGCGGCTGAGTTAGAATCCAAAGGTTTTAATTTTTAAATTTCGAATACACATAATATTCCAAATTTGAAAATTAATTGAGTGTGAATTTTTCTAATGAAGCAATTGAGTGAGTAAATAAATAAATAATGCTGGACAATCCACACAGCACCATCTAGCCCCAAACTAAGCTACTCAAAGCTTGTGTTATGGGTACTAGATAACTGAGATATTTAATACATTATATTAATACATTAATATATTAATACATTTTAATAATTACATAGATAGATATTTTTTATGATAGAAAACACCCAGGCCAACGGAAAAAAATTCTGCATATCGTACACACATTTGTTCCGAGGCGGGAATCGGACCCGCAATCTCTTGCGTCGCAGGCGGACTCTCGCCCGCTGCGCCACTGAGGTCGTCTATAGATCATAAAGAAGAAAAGAATGAAAGAAATGGATAGGCCAGTTCCACGTGACAGAGCCTAGAAGAAGGCATTTAATCGATATTTCCACCATTCATCCATCGACAGTCAACCACCACCACACCCTCAGGTGTCAATCAGCAAATTGATGCCTTGTCGCTCATAGGTACCGCGACTGGTTCATCTGCTCTTCTCTTAATAACCTATATCTAGCCATTGACTGAATAAAATTACGTTTTGATTTATTTACAAGAGGTTTTTAACTTGTTATGTATCGCCACCTGAGAGAGGAGACAGGAGAACACTGAAAACTGAGATATTAGTAAATGAGTTTTTTTATACAACTAGCTGATGGAACAAGCAGACGGCCCACCTGGTACTAAGTGGTAACCATCGCCTATAACAAAGCATTGTCTCGTAAGTCACGCACGATAGGAACGTGCCCTACGATGCATTGCCCTGCGTCCATCAACTAGAGGCATATAGATGTTAAGCCTCATGTGAATTACACCGGTACCACACTCTATCTGCACGCTGCTTAGCGGCAGAAAAAGGCATGGTGGTAGTATTTCCGCGGACGAGCCCTTTACAAAGAGCTCTACTACTCATAATCTTCTAGGTAAGCGTACCATCGTTAACCGCATCAGTATTTAACATCAGGCGAGAAACGGCATCATACGGCTTGGATCCTACCATTCTTTTGTGTGATACTTGTCACAATGTAATCTAATATAGATAGATAGATAGATAGATAACTCTTTATTGATTACCACAACATAATTAGTTAAACACATTTTACTTAAAAACGAACACTAATAACTAACTAATATTGAAGTTCAATTCGTACTTAAATAACTTCAGATAATCTAATAGCTAAATGTCACTAGCGGATGCAGACAGAGCTCAGACACAATCTGATGCAATGTTGTGTTTGTTTTGTTGTGTAAAAATTTCCGCGGCGGCGCGGCATTACGGCCGTAGGACGATGATCATTGCAGCATAATTACATGTGCCACCAAACAAACTTATCAAGAAACCTTATCAGAAACATCCTACACTACATCCTAATGGTACTAACTTTTAAAAATAAAGAACTTTTAAAAACAAAACAAACAATAGTACTAACACACGTGCTCAAAAATAAGCATGCTTATTTTGAGCATGCTCAAAAATCAACCGACGTACGACCAAATAAGCATAATAACTAGCATGACCTGTTCACACGTGCTTTATTCTTTATTCTTTACTGTACACAGAAACAACATGCGAAAACTTAAATAATAAAGTATGTACAAAGGCGAGCTTAACCCTAAAAAGAGTTCTCTTCCAGCAAACCTTGAAGGAGAGAGACTAGTACATTGCATGTACATGCTTTTATTGAGCAAGGTTCGAAAAAAGCATGCTTTTAGCTCGAAAATAAGCACGTGTGTAGCACCTTAATGGATCCTACATACAAATTAAAACAACTTGACACTTATATTCCCCATATCCATAGATCACCGCTTTTAAAGATGGTGCTAGTTGCGCAAGCGCTGTAATAGCTCTCAGTCACGCATCGACCACACACGCGGTCAGACGTGCCAGGAGCGACTGATCACTGTTATTTTTGTAATTGACAGCTGACAAGGAAAGAGCGCCGCTGTTTTACTTATCGTAGGAGGTTGTAATGGATACTTATGAGTCTTTTAACTATTTTCTGATGTTGTAAAGTAACAGATATTTAAAATAGGTGTAATTTAAATAGTCTATATAATCCTACTACTATTATCAACGCGAAAGTTTGTAAGTATGGATGGATGGATAGATGGATGTTTGTTACTCTTTCACGTCGGAACAGCTGAACGGATCTGGTTGAAAATTGGCAGAGTTAGATTATAGTCTGGAATAGCACATAGGCTACTTTTTATCCCGTGGGAATACTGTGATTTAAATCTGCGTGGGTGAAACCGCGGGGCGCAACTAGTCTTCGATATAAATATGACAATTTCCTTGTTTTTTTATTATGTCCATTTTTGATTGTTTTTTGCTGTGTCAATAAATGTATGTTCTTTCTTTTTGAACACAATCTGAACGTTCGAATCCTTTGTCGTTCGTTAAAACGTTGATGAAACGATGACATTCAATTCTTTTTGAACTCGGCTTCGAATAGATTAAGTAATCAAATCTATCCCTGAGGATAAAAGCTCTATTAAGATATCAAATTATCTTCTCAAATCATCTAGACAGGTACATACATTAAAATTCTTAACGGTAGTCTTATCTCAGTCACCTTTTCACCTTGATGCTTCTATCATCTGTGACGTAACATGCTGTCTCTTTCTTTTATTGTTTATCTTAATGATATCTTCACCTAAGATTAGCTGTAAATGTGCCTTGTGATTTATGTTTGGCATTTCGTTAAATTTGTAAGCAATAGCCTGGAGCTACCGATAACAAGCATTATTGTCTTTGTCGTCGTCATTGTAGTAATCTAAACAAACGAAATAAATTGTTCATGTCCAAAATAGAAAATTATAGTTCTTTGTTTCAAAATACACTTAGCGGTTGATTTGATAATGATAATGCATAAGTATTTATATAGATAAAGTTGCGCCCCGCGGTTTCACCCGCGCAGATTTAAATCCTTGTATACCCACGGGATAAAAAGTAGCTTATGTGCTATTCCAGGCTATAATCTATCTCTCTGCCAAGTTTCATCCAAATCCGTTCAGCCGTTCCGGCGTGAAAGAGTAACAAACATCCATCCATCCATCCATACTTACAAACTTTCGCGTTTATTAGTAGGATACAATACCTATAACAAAAGATCAAGCGACACAAGAAAATAAAATAAATTTAACATGCCTAGCTATAAAATCAAGCAAAGACAGTAGATACAAAATACAGACGTACAAAACATATGAATCATGCAAACATTTTTCTTACCGCTTAGGACATATTCAGTTCTAGTAGTAGAAAATTTCACTGTTAGATGATTCTAATATAAAAACATAATAATTTGATGAACATGAGAGTTAATAAGACGCATAATTAAATAGTGATAAAACGCATAATGTTTACTAAAAAGGCCAAATTTCAACCATTTAGTGTCAACACAGCGTCATAAAACCGTTGTACACTCACATAATTGTCAATTTAATGAAATTAAAAGATAAAATCGAAACAGAGTGAAGGTATAAATAATAATTATGGAGAAAGTAGGAGCTGTCACAAGAAGGCCGGTTTGAACCGATTAGATGGTGAGTGAAAATATTTGGGCAGGTTGGGAGCGGGGACTGACAGGGATATAGATAATGGATTGTGACAAATCTGGGAACGACTTTTGTAATAAACTTTCCATGCAGCCTTAGTTTGCAACCATAGGGAATGCCAACTACTGCAAAATGTAATACTAGATAAGAAAATTCTTTATTGCACATAAATAAAGTACATAATATATGAATAAATGAATAATGCTGGACAATCCACACAGCACCATCTAGCCCCAAAGTAAGCTACTCAAAGCTTGTGTTATGGACACAAATGACTGTGATATATTTAATACATTATATACTTACATAGATATATATTTTTATTATACATAAACACCCAGACCAACGGAACAAATTTCTGCAGATCGTGCACAAATATGTTCCGAGGCGGGAATCGAACCCGCAACCTCTTGCGTCGCAGGCGGACTCTAGCCCGCTGCGCCACTGAGGTTGTCATATATAGGCGAGCTTAATGATAGTTAGCATTTTTTTCCAGTTAAACTTTGGGTTTTTTGAGTGGGTGGTTAGCTCTTTGAGACAAAAGAAAAAACTTTAAAAACAATAAGCATAACATAAAAACTACATACATACATACATATAATCACGCCTATTTCCCATAGGGGTAGGCAGAGACCACGGATTTCCACTTGCTACATAAAAACTTACTCAATAAATATTTACTAACTTACAATACGTATCTACAAACAAATGTAGGTCTAAGTATGCGCCAAATACAATATTTGGACGTACCTCTGACTACACCCTCAATCCTTAGAGAATCGCAAGTTTGCAAGTAATCAAAGTCGTGAAGAAATGTCCTAAATTCCAACTTTTACTTTTCAGAATTTAATTTAAAAGATGGTGTATGAGACCCTGATGAGGAAAAGCATCCTCCAAGAGTTCCAGTTTCCAAAAATGACTAAAATTCATTTGCAAACATAAGTTATTCCGAAGGTAGTGAAAAATACTAGTTTGTTATTTTATTACTAACAAAACGTAGCACGTTTCAATCGTTTTATGCAAAGCCGGGCTATTCAATTTACGATAGTATTCATTCAAAACAACTTGAAGAGCACTAAATGTAAATTCATTTCGCTTTATGGTCTGTGAAGTGTGTTTTGTTTGCAAATCTTGTTTTTTTCTATGCTTTTAAAGTTTCGTAAAACAGTTTTTTATGAAACCCTAAAAATAATTGAAATATTCTAAATCACAAAGATCACATCACCACACCACAAGTGCTACCGTGTGACGTCACAACGTGGTCTAAACGCAAACGCGATTGGATTAGTCATAGTGAATAACTCCTCAGGGCGTTGTTGTTACCTTTGAAATCTAATATGGAAGTCTCCAGGCATGGTAGTCATCGCCTCAGATCGTGACTACCACGTGACAACGTAAAATGAAACAGTTGTCATAGTGCGGTGGGGTCGACGGTCGGCCTTGTTCAGAGATTTCGCGATTATGTGACGTCATCGGCTAACGTGCTCTCGCGCACGTATCGCACGCTGCTTGTGACGTCAGAGAGAATATCAGTATAGAACTATCACAAGACAAACTTGCGTCAGTTCATTAATAGACTAGGTACATGAACTATGTAAATGTTTTTATTACTATTTTTAATACACGCAAAACATTTCATGCATACGTCGTGTATACATAAAATGTTAAGTATACATAGCGGTAGGTCGTGAACATAATCAAACCCCAGATAGGTAGACATTCTATCAACATAAGAAAAAATTTTGGACATCAAAAAATTACATTTTTATTATAAAAATAAATAAAATTTGCTACGTTTTATTCATGATTGATACTAAAATATATTATCCTACTATTATAATAAACGCGAAAGTTTGTAAGTATGGATGAATGGATGTTTGTTACTCTTTCACGCCGGAACGGCTGAACGGATCTGTATGAAACTTGGCAGAGAGATATATTATAGTCTGGAATAACACATAGGCTACATTTTATCCCATGGGAATACCGGGATTTAAATCTGCGTGGGTGGAACCGCGGGTTAGTTGCGACCCGCGGTCATTAATATTATCGAACGTGATCTAAAAAAGAGAAATATCGTCACTAAACCAGAGCAAGTATGACGCGTTATCAAAACAGGAAAAACCATGTCGTAATGACTAAATAGTTACTATAAAGTTCATTGCCCTTATTAACAAGATTCATTGAGAGGGCTGGATAAGGACAGGTGTGGTTTGTGAATTAACAAATCTATTTCGGACCGAAGCGGTGACTATGTCGAAGTGATTATCACTGGCGGGTGACTCATTATCGCGTTTTAATAAAATATTATCGATTGTTTTTTGTTGTTCTATGTTGAGATAAGGGTGTCAAGTCGAGGCCTTTTTGCTGCACAAAAAACTTTGCCAAAAACTATATAAGAATAATTAATATTCTTTATTCTTTACTGTACACAGAAACAACATGCGAAAACTTAAATAATAAAGTATGTAGTTAATAAGACTAGCCCCCGGTTTCTGAAAGGCCGATCAACGCTAATCGGTTGTTAAGTCACTTGCTATTTTAGCTTTTACTTCAAGTTAGATAGAGATGTCAAGTGACTTGACAGCTGATTAGCGTTGATCGGCCTTTCAGAAAGCGGCGGTAAAGATTTTAGTATTAGATAGATATACCTATAATAACCTATCGCTGTCTCGTTAATCGTTATCCGTCAAAGTAATAATGACACAACCTTTTACGTCAAATTATGTAATACACCTTCGTTATTTATTTGATTGATTGATTGATTGAAAATACTTTATTGCACATAATAATAACAGTACAAAGGCGAACTTAATGCTACAAAGCATTATCTTCCAGATAACCTTTGTGTATTGTGGACATAAGATGTGTTAGTAGTGCAAATGAGAGGAAAACGTAGAGATAGGTACATTAAACCTAATACATTTAAAAAGTTGTAAAAATTACATACAAAATCTGAGACTGAAACAGCTTCACGACTTTGATCCCCAGGTACGGTAGATATCCCTTCAGATCTCCCAGTACCAAGTAAGTACTAATTCAAGATTCTTTTGAGGATGTCTAAGGGGGGTAGTCAGAGGTACGTCCAAACATTACATTTGGCACATACCCACATTTTGCAGTTGTTAGTATTCCATACGTGACAGGTCGCAAGCCCATCGTCGCTGTTAGAATACTAACTGGTTTCCTCACGATGTTTTCCTTCACCGTTTAAGAGCACTGGCATTGCGCACATAAATTTTTTCGATAGAAAAATCCATTGGTGCACGACCGGATTCGAACCTGCGACCTTACGATCGGAAGGCGGGGTCACTCCCACTAGACCACCGGTCCTCGGTAATATGTATAATAAAATAAATAAAACAAACTAAATAGTACAAACATACATAACTATACATATAAGTATATATATATTATTCTATGCAAATGTATATTATGTTTGTATATTTAATTACAATAGCTTATTCAATAAAAGTAAACAAGGACTTGAGGTTTAAAAGCCATACGACTATGAAATGTTGTGTACATATTAATATTATTTTGATGGCTTAAGGATTATAATGTTATAAAAAGAAAATAACAATTGAATCAATACTTTTTTGTATCCCATGGGAATACCGGGATTTAAATCTGCGTGTGTGAAACCGCGGGGCGCAACTAGTAAATAAATATGGGTATTAATAGGTACTTGTCGATGGAAGTTAATTTCTGACGGTCTTACTCGCAAACGCCTATTTCGATGTATTATTTAATACGATTAACACAGATCGCTGAAAGTCCCGTGATAACGAGCGGTCTAATACCCAGCGTTAGGTGGATGTGGGCTGAAATAGTTCGGAATATAGCTGCGACTATCTCTTTGAGAAGCCTTCGAGCCATAACCGTCGTATTATCGTTGAATAATAGCGGCCATTGTCGCCAGCTACTATATCATACCAGTGATATCATCTGTTCAAATACGGACAAATCAAATAATTCAGTAGATAAGTCTTTTATGGGGCTGGTGGGTTCGTAATTTAGTTTTTGTCTCACTAATGTGCTTCAAGCGTCGTAGAACAAAAGATATCGTTTTTAAACTACATATTTACTTGCTAATTAGATGGGCCCACCTGATGTTAAGTGATAACCATTACATATAACAGAGCATTTTTCGCAAGTTACAATAAACATGCCCTACGATGCACTGCCTGGCTTCCGACTTGAAGAAGATGTGTGCCTGTAATTTCATCGGCAACCACACCCTTGAAACCGAAACACAGCAAGCTAGCTACACGAATAGGCAATACGCGAAGTACAGACAAAGAGCTCAACTATTCTTAGTAACTGAAATAGAAGCGAATGAAATGGCATTACTTCCTGTTTTAATAGATAGGTAAGTTGGTTTTATACTTACAAAGTTTTTTATTGTCAACTTTTCAAGGTTAACTTGAAAAGCCATTGAAATTGCCTTTGAAATTGTTAGGAGTTTTATAAATTATTTCATAAAAAAAAAAATAAGTATAATTTTTTATTTTATTGGTTTGGCTCGTAAGAAATCTTGTTTAGTAAGTAGTAGTATCTTTCTAATATAATAGAATCAAGTTTTGCCGTACATAACGTACGGCAAAACTTGATTCTATTAGAATTTTCATATTCATTCAGATATTTATGTACCTATTATTGGACAAAAAATTATGATTTTTCGACTATTTTTCGAATAGGTTCTCGAATACGTCTATACAAGGCATAGATACAACTAAAATTTA
Source organism: Plemyria rubiginata (assembly GCA_963576535.1). Taxonomy (NCBI): domain Eukaryota; kingdom Metazoa; phylum Arthropoda; class Insecta; order Lepidoptera; family Geometridae; genus Plemyria; species Plemyria rubiginata. Next base: position 8,861,804 of record OY754926.1, read on the forward strand.
TCATTTTAGTCTCGACTTATGTTAAGAGTTCTACCTATGTTAAATCATTATCTGATTCTTATAAGACCTATGGAGGTAGAATCGGATGATGTACGTGATTTTCCCTGATTCCCGTGTTCAGGTAAACATCGAGAGCAGTTCTTAACGCGACATAGCAACTGGCCGGATCTCACCGTAACGTACCTATAACTCGACGCGAATCGTGATTACATGGGAAAATTGAGGAACGATTTATTTCAGGAACTCGCATTTCGACATTAAGCAAAATTATTCTAAAAGGCACTTCATTACATATTTTACTACTAGTGACTCCCTGCGGTTTCACCCGCGTAGTTTTAAATCCCGGTATTCCCACCGGATAAAAAGTAGCCTATTTGTTATTCCAGACTATAATACATCTCTGTGACAATTTTCACCAAGATCCGTTCAGCCGTTCAGGAGTTATAGAGTAACAAACATCCATCCATCCATCCATCCATCCATCTATCCATCCAAACTTACAAACCTTTAGCATTTATGATATTAGTAGGATAATTTTCATTTTAAATAGGATTTACCATGATTCGGTCCGTGATCATAGCGCATGCGGGAAACAATCAAATTCACAAAGCATGGTAAATATCCAGTTTAAACTGAAAATTGTATGCATTTTACAACAAATTATTTTTAAATCCATTACGACTACAAATTATTTGATCTCAAAATGGAATTGTTTTGATTTTCCCGTCGTTAAACTAATGGAATTCAAAGTTACATTCTAAAAGGGCTACAAATGTGTTTATCATTTAATTTGCTGATGAATAAAATCTGAGGTATTGAATCTGAGATATCTACAGACCGTAGCAAGTGGAAATCCGTTGTCTCTGCCTACCCCTATGGGAAGCAGGCGTGATTTTATGTATGTACCGATTTATTGTATTTAAATCACAAAAATGGATAATACGTACACGAAGTAAAATAATTCATCGATAAAATTGTGTAACAAATAAATCGGTATGTCACACCCCTAAGTTTTATTTAACTATGATGATTATGTTACGGATCTGATTTTAGTCGTTTTTCCGTTAAGGTTTTCTGCAAAATAGTCATTCTACATTTTAGACCTTTTACGTCCTAGGCATATTGGAAAATGGCACTCGGATGAATCTTAAAATACGTGATCTCTATGCAATAAAATACCTCTAAAACTGTATCGTGTCGGGAGTACACCATAAGTGTAGGTAAGCATTATAAAATGTCACCAGCCATTTTATATTTCAAGAAACATACAAATGTTCAGCCGTTACGGAGATGAGTTAGAACGACGCGATATACCTCTCACTCGCACGTTTCGACATAAAAGATGTGAAATCACTAAATTCATTTTTGAAAAATCGCATGGATTGATTGCACACTACTGTGTGTCATCATATAGCACACAGTTTGGTAAAAATTTAATTTTAATCGATACAAGTATTCCTACTCATACGTTTGCGTATGAAAACTAGCAAAGCAATTACATTTGATTGAGCGGCATTGGCAGGTCAAGGCGACATTTCGTGAACGTTTCCGCACAAAGAACAATGAACCCAACGAAAAGTAACAGATAAGTCATAAGTTACATAAGTAAAGCAACTGATAAGTTGTGGCTACGATAAGTATGTCAAGGCGAGTACCTTAGTGCGTTCAAACAAGAAACTCCAACAAAAAAGCTGTTTATTTTAAGAATTTTTAGTCAAATATACATACTACCATTTTGTTTGATTAAAGCAGATATTCACAGTTCACAACGAAGCTTTGTAGTGCCGAAGAGGTACCGCGAACTTATATCCGTCTTTTTAATTACGTACACATACGTACACAGTCGAATTGAGAAACGCAGAATTTGAAAATGTCAGATCAAAAAGTCTCTAAGTGGACTTAGGGACTTCTAGGACCAGGGCCCTTCTGCATTTGGTTGATTGAATGCTTGGCAAAAAGACTAGATCTAGCGTCAGAAAAAATCATTTGAATTCGTGCCGATGTTATCGCACCACTACACTCAGAAAAGGGCCCGAGACAGATGCTTCGCCTACTGAAGGCGCTACGTAGGAACGAAGACAACTTGGTGGCTTGTTATTCTAGGCTTCATCGTCATCATCATCAGCCTACAGAAGACCACTGCTGGACATAGGCCTCCCCTATCCGCTTCCAGGGAGAACGATTCTGAGCCCTTTCCATCCACTTCCCGCGATCCTAACAATGTCGTCAGTCCATCAGGTAGGGCGTCCCACACTTTTCCTGTTCGTGGTCGCCATTCGAGAACCTTTCAGCGGTTGTCAGTTCTTCGAGCTATATGACCTGCCCATTGCTACTTCAACTTGCTGATTCTTAGAGCTATGTCGGCTACCTTGGTTCTCCTACGGATTTCCTCATTGCTGATTTTCTTCTAGGCTTGGTCGCGTCTGGGTGACAAATCAACATCGAGCTTTGCTGCGCTGTACTGCGCTGTGCTATGTTTGGTCAACTCGCTCGTCTAATATTTTAATGAGGATACAAACAAACCATGCTGTGCTGCGCTGTGCGGGCTATGCTCTGTTTAAAAACGCAGCAGTCTCGAGCGAGGCGCGCTACCCGCCGTGCTGAGCCGCGCTGTGCTATGTTTTTTATGGAGCTCTGCTCTGCCATGCTGCGCTGTGTCGAGCTAGCTACAGAGCACGCTGCGTGCCCCTCAATAACTTCTATTTCCCCTAGCTTCAAGACGTTTCAAAGTAATCCCTGTGATTAAACTGAACTTAACTTTAACGCCCGATGTTAGTCTAGATGATGTTCTTGATGGTTTTGTTATCACCGCATTATTTTAAGAGCTTCTGAGATTGTCGGAACTACTTAATTAAGAGTGAGCGCTCACAATTTCCCGTTAATATGTTTAATCGTTTGTTAAATGAGCTTTTATTGCCGTGAACGTGTTTTGATTTGAATCGGAATTCTGGAACCGTCAACTTACAGACTACTTGAACAATAAACTTGAACAGTCTCAACTTCTAATTCTATTGGGCAATACCTACAGTTAATGGACGCAGGACAGGGCATCGCAAGGCACGACTTGCGAATCATCTTTGTTATTTGTTATTAACTTATTTGCAACTCCAGTATAACTAGTCATAATTATTTTTTTCTATCTTGGTAATATAGTATAATATTAAGACGATCGCATAACACTGTGTATGTCTTTCGCCAATTCTATTTCCGAAGTTGACACATTTCAAAAGGGGATTCCCCATTTTATCTGTCAAATCCTTTAAGGGCCGCCACACTCCAATTATCATAAACTTGACATACAGTTGACAACGTCAAACGAAGCTAATCTGACAGTTACGGCCCCACAGAGAGGGCGCTCCTAAGCTGTCTCTTGACGTCTCTCCCTCACGGTTGCCTTATTTACGATTGTTTAATATTTGAGAATCCGTGTTGGTATTTAATCTGTGAAAGTTAAGTGTCGTCATCGCTACTTGATAAGTGTCGTTGGTACTTACTGAGATTTAATAAGCGAGGTATTATATTTTATAGTATAAATGCGAATGCTTGCGGTTCAAACACTGTTGGTCTAGTGGTAGCATACCGATCCTAAAGCCGTGGGTTCAAAAATGTATGTGCACAGTGCCAGTACTCTCAAACATCGTGAGGAAACCAGCATGTTGTAGAACCTAAAGAGTTCTAAAACTTGTGTCAAACACGAAAGGACACCTCCTTTCACCACACTGGACACTCACGGATTGTTTTGTGTCTGTGGGGTCATCGTTATGCCTAGTCTGAAAACCAGCGCTGCTTTCCACGTACGTGTAGCCTATTTGGCCCGTACTACACACAGGGGAATAATTTGCTCCAAACGAATTTATCCCTATTGTTTTCTGTTTAGGTTGGTTCTTCTGTTAGGCTTTCTTTATATTGTCATGTCTTTGTTCTCTCTCTGTGTGTGTGTATGTATGTATGTAAGTATATTAGACACACATCTAATATACTTGAATAAACTAATTATTTATCTTAAAATGATTAACTTTGTGATTGGAATTCAAATATACTAAATATATTATATACATAATTAATAACCTCATCAGTAAATTAAAATATAAAGAAAATCTATTATTATCAATTCTATTCTATACGCTGTTCTGAATAAGAATCGTCGTCAAGATCCTTGTCACATTATAAATAAAAAATACTTTAAATTTTATATCAAATAAACAGCACTGCAAACAAAGGTTATGTTTTTTGCCGATTGGCGTATCACATCACATACACAAATAAATTTGCACTGCACTAAAAATAAAAATTGAACATAAATCTGACAGCTTTGAGTTCTTTTATGATTTATTTGTATTTTTATTGAACCGCCTTAAGTGATATTGAAATTATTGGTGCAATAAAAACGTCTGTAAATGCATTGATAGCTTAATTTTATTTGACGTTTGTCGGTATACGAATCAGATTAAACATTGTTTATATGATTCGAAAATTTCCTACGGGCTGTGCGAAAGATTTATGCTAAAATTTAAATTAAAAAAGTTGTCTCTTTAAATATTATGAAAAAGCTTTGCATTTTTTATCCAGGATGTAATGTTCCAAAATAAAAACAAAATAGCTCATGTTTACTAAATAGATAATAATAAAATAAATAAATAAATAATGCTGGACAATCCACACAGCACTATCTAGCCCCAAAGTAAGCTACTCAAAGCTTGTGTTATGGGTACCTACTAGATAACTGATATATTTAATACATTATATACTACTTACATAGATAGACATTTTTTATTGTACACAAGTAGAAAACACCCAGGCCAACGGAACAAATTTCTGCAGATCGTACACAAATTTTTTCCGAGGCGGGAATCGAACCCGCAACCTCTTGCGTCGCAGCGGACTCTCGCCCGCTGCGCCACTGAGGTCGTAACAAGATTAAAAAGTCTGTTCTGTGCACCAAGAAACTGTATAATTTTTGTTATATTGAATGACGGCATGTGGAAAACTGTTTTTTTGGATCTTTACTATTCTGACAAGTAAATTTATATTTCAAACAACCACCGGAACATGACTCGCGTTTTCATTAATAACCTGTAAATAAATTAAATATCATATTTAATAATGATTGACATGGCAACGATACTCAATCAATAAAAACATAAATCAATTTTAAAGTCTCAAATGAAAGAAGAATGTGATTTTTTTATTTATCGGCTGTATTGCTATTCAGCCAAGCTACTCGCCCAAGTGGCTGCAGAAACCGAGGAGAGTGATCGGTCAGCATACAACTTCAATCTCAAAATCACTACATAGTATAAAACAAAGTCGCTTTCTCTGTCCCTATAGGTATCCCTATGTATGCTTAAATCTTTAAAACTACGCAACGGAATTTGATGCGGTTTTTTTAATAGATAGAGTGATTCAAGAGGAATGTTTATATGTATAATACATGTTGATATAGTAGAAAAACAATCTGTACCCGTGCGAATCAGGGGCGTGCGGGCGCGTAATAGTAAGAGTGAATAGGTGTCTTCTAGATTGTTCTGCTCCAACGTAGGCTACATCGTCGCTTACCATCAGGTGAGATTGTAGTCAAAGGACGGTCTATTTTAGTTAAAAAAAAACCTGTCGGCAGTTGGAAAAAAAGGTAATTGTCCAAAAGAGGCAGGTAACTTAACACTTACCCCACAAACTACAGAACTACTAACATCAACAAAATTAACCGGCCTATTAAACTAGTTGCTCACTAGGGCTGTCAGTATCATATTTAAAATTATACACTTTATCGGCAATATCTTGTTAAGGCGAGTCGGTTTCGATGCAAGCTTTCCTTTTAATTCAGTTAATTCTATTTTTAAAACGAAAATACAATGGAAGATTTGAACTTACGTGATACGAAACGATTTTCAAATTAAGAAAAGGTGTTCCATTTTTGAATCTTGTAGATACTGGACACTGATACCTACATTTTTTTTATTGAGATTCTTAACATGATAAAAAGTTTTTTAACTGCCAGTGCATTTTTTCGCAATGTTTTAACTCAGTTTTGTTTTAAAGCCAATGCATTTACCATTTTGGCTTCCGTCGCTTTAAGGCTACTTCATAAATACTAGTATCGCGGGTTACATCTTAATAAATAAAGATTTCCGTCTAGATGCACGTGTAATATTTCGGTTATTTATGAGAGGGCACCGCCTTGCCGCGCCGAACTTATCAGATGTCTAAAGGATATAATTTTAACTGTGAAGTTGTCACCTTTTTTATGGGCTTAGGGCTGTCGTCAAGTCCTGCTACAGAGCAAAAAAACTTATTAAAACGAAAAAGTAATTACTCATGCATTAAATAATAGAACAAACACTCCCATTACTAATAGTAGATCCCATTCAATTTATATTGTTATTGGTGCTATTTATTTATATAATTCGTTTATTATTATATTATTTATTTTCATATCCGTGGCAATAGAGTACCTACCTAGCGGGTTATCTTGTTAAAAAAGGTAGGTATGCTGGAAAAAATTCAGTCTTCTATAAGCATAAAGAATACAATACAAAAAAATAAGTTTTTATTTTATTTCTTGGCCGTTAGACCTACATACCCGTTTTTGAGACAATTTAAATGTATCTTCCTAAACTCAAAAGTTACGGACAACCCTATGCCAATAAGGAGGGAAACTATAATCCTGCATCGATTATTTGAATACTTCAAATTGTTTTATAAATTAACTTGAAGGACCCAAATATAATTTCAAATATTTTAAATACTAAAAAGAGCATATATGGTTTAAGATAACTAGCTGATAATCTATGTTTTTTTGGTTAATGGACAAGCAAAACCCACCTAATGATAAGTGGTGACCATCACCTACAAAGCATCGCCTCATAAGTCACCCGAGTTATTTCGGGTGACCTATGAGCAGCAAGCAGTAACAAAAAAATATAGGTTTTCTATATTTTTTTGTTACTGCTTGCTAATGGGACAAGCAAAACCCACCTGATGATAAGTGGTGACCATCACCTACAAAGCATCGCCTCATAAGTCACCCGAGTTATTTCGGGTGACCTATGAGCAGCAAGCAGTAACAAAAAAATATAGGTTTTCTATATTTTTTTGTTACTGCTTGCTAATGGAACAAGCAGAGCCCACCTGATGTTAAGTGGTGACCATTACCTTAAAACAAAGCATTGCCTCATAAGTCATCCTAGTTATCTCGGGTGACCTCGTGAGTGCAATGTGCACTGCCCTACGTCCATCAACTCGAAGGATAAAGATATTAAGCCATATGTGCCTTTAATTTCATCGGCAACCACACTCTTCACACACACTTTGACAGCCTACGTAGCTCAGTTGGTAGTAGCTTTGCCTTCTGCGCTGTAGGTCGTGGGTTCGATTCCCACCGTGAACAATCATTTGTGTGATGAACATAGATGTTTGTTCTCTGTCTGGGTGTTATTATAATATTATAAGTATGTATTTACAAAAAAAAGTATATAAGTAGTATATCAGCTATCTGGTTCCCATATCACAAGCATAAGTTTAGTTTGGGGCTAGATAGTGCTGTGTGCTGTGTGTCCACCAATATATTTTTTTTTTCTTCAAACTGAAAAGCAAGGCTTGGAGGTAGTTTTTCCAAGGACGAGCCCTTCACAAAGAGCTCTACTGAAACTGAAACAGCTTCACGACTTTGATCCCCAGGCACGGTAGATATCCCTTCAGATCTCTCAGTACCAAGTACTAACTCAAGATTCTTTGAGGATGACTAAGGGGGGTGTCAGAGGTACGTCCAAACATTACATTTGGCACATACCCAAATTTTGCAGTCGTTAGTATTCCATACGTGACAGGTTGCAAGCCCATCGCCGCTGTTAGAATACTTACTGGTTTCCTCACGATGTTTTCCTTCACCGTTTAAGAGCACTGGCATTGCGCACATAAATTTTTCGATAGAAAAACCCATTGGTGCACGACCGGATTCGAACCTGTGACCTTACGATCGGAAGGCGGGGTCACTCCCACTGGGGCTCTACTGCTTCTTCTTATTTTAATAAATCATAATATTTACATAGTTGTGATTTTGCTGCACATTTTCGGAGTCATCAGTCGATTAGTTCCAATTTCAGCTCAGCGAGAGCAGTTTGCGAAAACAAATAGTGTTGTCTAAACAGTCTAAACAACAAAATCGATAAATCAATCGATGATAATCACTGTGAGTCGATGTTTCGAGAAGCGGCTTTATTAAGCTGTCGACACATCAGTAGGAAGATACTCATATCCCTATCATCGCTGCTAATTTCAGTTTGTGAAGTTCAGCTCTGTGAAACATCGATATCCCTGTTTAAATAAAATTGTGAAACTGAACAGCCTCACGATCTTCGTCCCCAGGCGTAGCAGACATCAAAGAAAGAAGAAAGAAGGCAGAAAAAGGCATGTTGGGCCTTAGTAGAGCACTGTGTAGGCACTTCTCCGGACGAGCCTCACACAGTGCTCTACTACTCTGAGGTTTGAGTAAGAGATTTTGACTAATTAAGTTTTAGCTGGTCAATGAACCAATATTTTTTACGTCCTGGATCAACGACACCAAACCAAGTTACAGCTGTATCATCCATGTCAGTGGGTGCGAATCCAACTAGAGACAAGCAAGACAGAAATACATCGATAAATCGATATTCCACGAATGGATATCGATTTTGATCGGTCGTCCCATTCCTTAACTGCTATTTTATTATCGTTATGAAAGCGTACTAGGAACCGATTGTTATTGTAAAATGATTGTAAATAGGCGCGATCGGGTAATGTTCCGGATTTAGGCTCGTTTAGTGTGCACACAAAATGAAAATGTACAGTCTAGCAGTTACAATTTAAAGCCATTTATATAAATTCTTATTTTTCTTGTCGTGTCACAAATTTCTTTCGAATCAGTGTGGTGAAAGGATTTTAAGTGCGCTTCAAAGAGATACTTTTCAAGCACTTGACACATATTATAGAACTTATTATTTTCTACGACATGCCAGTTTTCTCAGCACGTTCCCTTCACCGTTTGAGAGTGCAAGAGAGCCCAAGTCTATTCATAGTAAAGTCAACCGATTTTTTTCTGACATGTAGGAAAGCATCATAGCTTTTTCATTTGTATTGATTTCTAGTATTATTCTAGTGTTATTTCGAGGGCATTTTCAAACAACTTGAGGTCTTTAGCAAAAAGCATTAGGAAAGAAAGAATATTGTGATATCATGATTTGATCGAAAATTTTTCGAAAGTTTTGAAGAATACCGCCACCATTTTCTTCAAAACAAATGACGTTTGAATTGACAAAAAACTATTTAAACTATATCACTTGACTCTTGCAAGATTGTCTGTTGAATAATAAAAAAAAAGACAAGTGCCATAATAATGAGCGAAGAAGATTTTTCTTCAAAGCAGGACACGACAGCAGGACGGTCCGTCTCGACAAAATTTTAATAAAAGAAAAAGAAGCCATAAACTTTTTATTTTCCCACTTGATAACAAGTTTGTCTGTCCCAAAGACGGACAGCAGTCATAAATAAGATACAAACGAATAAATAATTCTGGACAACCACACAGTACTATCTAGCCCCAAAGTAAGCTACCCAAAGCTTGTGTTATGAGTACAAGATGGCTGATATATTTAATAGATACATTATATACTTAGACAGATATATATTTATTATACATGGAAAACATCCGAACCAACGGAAAAAAATTCTGCAGATCGTACGCAAATTTGTTCCGAGGTGGGAATCGAACCCGCAACCTCTTGCATCGCAGGCGGACCCTCGCCCGCTGCGCCACTGCGGTCATCCATTTTCTCACTTGATAACAAGATTGTCTGTCAAGACGGACACAAGTCATAAATGAGAAACGAAGAAATATGTATAAATTAAGAAGTAATATGTATAAATTAAGAAGTAATATGTATAAATTAAGAAGACAGCTGTAGGAGCTTTGTTTAGTGAGGCTCTCAATAAGCATGTTTAACATCCATAATTAATTTATAATTTATTTAATTTCCTTCGCTCCTTGGTTTATATTCGTGGCACGTGCCGTGCTGGCGGTGACAAAACGAGCTTGATACTTGAAATACTTTTAAAATGTGTTTTTTTTTAGTAAGGGCTCATAAGATGAATTATATTGCTAATGTAATTTCACTCGCAAATTTCAACATGTTGAACGATATAAAATCACAGGTATTTATCATCCCACTTTCCACTAATATCATAAACTAGTTGCGCCCCGCGGTTTCACCCGCGCAGATTTAAATCCCGGTATTCCCACGGGACAAAAAGTAGCCTATGTTCTATTCCAGATCATAATCTATGTCTCTGCGAAGTTTTATCCAGATCCGTTCAGCCGTTCCGATGTGAAAGAGTAACATACTAACTGTGATACATACTAACATCAAGCAACGATATATTTATGTATGTCCCTAAATTAAACCATGTAAAAGCAATAAATGTGTAGAGTAGGTATTGAGGTAAAAATTTGAAAAAAAAGTGAGGTAGGTAAAAGCTCCAAGAGAAAAGAGTGTCGAGTCCCTTATTAAATTTGCCTTTATTTTGTAACTTTGGTACCTATCAAAGTCAAAGTCAGAATATATTTATTCAATAAAATCACAAGGACCATCTTGAACCGTTTTAAAACTAGGTGACTCTATCAACCGAACAAATAGTTAAATTTTTAGTAAGTTTGTTGTTACAACAAAATTACGTCTGTTCATCGGACATTTTGTTGCTTTTTGAAAAGACAAACATTCACGATGGAATACTAACTACTGCAAAATACTGATAGTGCTTCTGACTAAGGGACAAGACAAGTGAAGGGGGGATCTCTTAGCCTCAGAGAATCTTAAACTATAACTTGGTATTAAGAGATCTGGGCCCGTACTACCATCTCTTGAAGCATTCTTATTTCAATATTACTTTGCTTTTTGAACATAAAGTTGACTCTATGCAGTTGATATAAGACATTGACAGAAAAGTAATATTGAAATAAAAATGCTTCAAGAGATGGTGGTACGGGCCCTGAGGGGATCTCTAGCGTGCCTCCCCAGTCACGGTTATGAAGCTGTTTCAGTTTAATGATGTTAAGAAAGCAAATCTGTCACTGATACAAAACCAAACACTATTCTACCACTATTCTGCCCATTACGATATCTCAAGTATCAAGACTCATAAAGCACTTCACAAAAGAGGTGTTGAGTAGTTCAAGCGGGCGAACACGTAGATAATTTTAACCAAACGTTACCCAATGTTCACCAAAACAAAACTGCCGGTTATTGTAGTTTCAGAGAAATAGCTGTCAACGCCTCGTGATTAACCCTATTTTCATAGTCCACTTGTCTCTAAAACGGTGAAGAAAAACACCACTATGAGCACAAATGACCTTTTTTTGTAAGCCCCATATCATTGACCGAGCGAGCGAAGCGTCTCAGTTTCCACATTAGCCAAAAATGCGTTTGTCCGGATGTCTGTCTGTCTGTTCTCCTTTACAGGTCGCATTTTTCAACCGATCTGGACGAAACTTGGTACACAAGTTATATGACTTATTAGAATTTTTTGTCGTCGGGGATTTTTGATTGGAGGGGTACTTCCCCCAAAAAAAGGGCAAAAAAGGGGCTATTTGATATACTGGATATCTCCACCAAATGAGATCCGATTTCGATTATTCTTTTTTTATTTGAAAGGTAGTAACTATAAATTGGTCTGATAAAAGTTTGGCGAAGATCTGATAAGGATCTTCAGCATGATGAACAGGATAGCTCATCAAACAATCGATGGTTTTCAATCAAATTTAAGAGAAACACAAAGGACTTCATTCTACACAAGATGATGCAAAAAAAATCAAAAAGATCAAAAAAATCACAAATCGGAAAATGCACTTGCACATTACATTCCTCAAATAGCTCACTTTTAGTATGCTTGCGAGGTCTACAGCTCCCAGAGCCACTAGTTTTATAGAGGTTATATAAGTAGGTATATCTTTATTTTTAGCTGTGGCGTTGAATCAGAGTGCCCAGTGGCAAAAGCCTCCTCCAACCGATTCCGATTCTCTCATTTTGGTTATTTCTTGCCCAAGTCTTCTCCGTTTATTGGACAAAGTCCGTATTCCATTTCTGGGTCTGAGTCGGACTGTGTTTTTCAATTTCCTGTGAAAGAACACATGATTTTGCTCCATTTATCTATACTGCGCATTGTGTAGAGAGCCCAAATATCCTACTAATATTATAAAAGCGAAAGTTTGTAAGGAGGTATGGATGGATGGGTGTTTATTACTCTTTTACGCCGGAACGGCTGAACGGATTTGGATGAAACTTGGTAGAGACATAGATTATAGTCTGGAATAGCACATAAGCTAATTTTTATCCCATGGGAATACCGGGATTTAAACCTGCGCGGGTGAAACCGCGGGGCGCAAGTAGCCTATAGTCTAAGTAAATCTCTAGATTTCACAAACATTTGAAAACAGCTCATGCAAGCATGTCATCTTAAACATACGCTACTTATAAAACCAATTATCAAGTGAAGCCGCGTGCGAAAGCTATGTACTCAAAGCTTACTGCAGATCGATTCCGGTATAGGATAGCGGTTAAGTCTATGCTAGCAGCTTCGATTCCCGTCAGACACCAATAAATTATTGGAAGACTTCATCCTTAAGCCCTTGATTCTAAACAGCGGCGAACGCCATTATGGCTGTAATGTGCCAAGTCTGATAAATAAATCATGATTATTGGTGGGCAATCCATACAGCACTATCTAGCTCCAAACTAAGCAAAGCAGTAGGAACTATAATACATAAGTATATCCTTTTTTTCCCATCTCCCCCATATACTCAAAAACTACCACTGGAGGTTTTCCCGCACAGTAATAATATGAAAAATTCAAAAAAAAAAAAATCCTTCAGGGCAGGCAACGCAACGTCAACACTCCTAGTGTTGTTGGTGTCTATGGGCGCCGGTGACCACTTAACATCAGGTGAACCGTAAACCCGTCTCTTACATAAAAAAATCTCTTGGCTAAGAAAGTATCAAAAAAGTTTATTTCACTAGTTTTTACCAGATCTTGGCTCATTGCGATTTTTCATAAGTTCAGCTGGGAGTCGGGAGTCAGCCCCTTAATGCTGACAATAATAAGACAGGACAACAGATGACGATCACAATGACGATGAACTATGGCCGTCATTACGTCCACCGTATCCCAAGAAACCTAATCTTAACAAACATATTAAACTGAAATAACGCTTGCCTTAATAGTACGCAAACGCAAGAAAAAGCAAAGCTCATTGCAAGTGCCGGCTTTAAGGTAACGACACGCTAACTAATATTTCCGCCTTTGCGAGCGTGGCAGCCCCAAGATCTGACTTAGGATATAGGGCTGCTGATGTCACTATGAAGTTCTGCTAGTTTGGAAAAGATTGGAAAATAATTTATTGCGTTCTATGTGTGACTTGCGCGGCAATGCTTTGTTAAAGGAGATCGTGACCACTTAACATCGGGTGGGCCATCTGCTTGTCCCATCAGCAATTTTTGATTACTTTATAAATTAATATGGAGTGGGGATTTAATAAAAAAGGTTTTGTTTAAACATTTCAAAATGTCATTTTTTTTTACTAAATTGACTTAATTTTATAGAAATAAGTATTACTAAGAATATTCTTAGTAATACTTATTTCTACTGTAAGAAAAGTGGCAATGGACATATGTCCATTGCCACTTTTCTTACAGTCTATACTTAAGGCGACACTTCGTTCTTGTGTTAATTAAAAGTAGCACTATCACTACATAATAAGTTTATCACTGCACTAACTCAAAAAGTTTGGTTCTTTTGAGTCTTCTATAAAAAAATTCAAAGCAATGCCATAACAGCAGTGCAAGTATTGTTCTTATCGATCGCTTAATTAACATTTAGAATCGTCAAAAATTCGTTAAAAATGGTTTCAACAATGGACAAAAACATTTTTAACGAATTATGACGATTCTAAATGTCAAATTAAGCGATCGATAAGAACGGTACTCGCACTGCTGAGTAGGTATACAAGTCCGACTCCCACTTGGCCGGTCAGCATGTTAACATGCTAAGCAATGATGTACAAGCAACATTCAACTTTCTATTCGCCAGCCCTATTCACAAGTCTTAACTAAGTTATGAGTCAATCGGTCGCTGTCTCTTACTACTTACTTTACTACTTACTTACTTTATGTCAGTCTTAGATGAAACCGCGTTTGTTATTATCGGGGTTTAAATTAATGGTGTTGGGACTTAGGGGGTTGTTATTGCAAAGTTATTGAGTAAACTTGCATCACAGCTTCGGTGCAGGACGTGGGTTCGAGTTCTACGCGAGATAAATTATTACTTATTACGATATAAATTAATCCCGATATTCTCACGGGATAAAAAGTAGCATATGTGCTATTCCTGACTATAATCTATATCTCTGCCAAGTTTCATCCAGATCCGTTCAGCCGTTCCGGAGTGAAAGAGTAACAAACATCAATCCATCCATCTATCCATACTTACAAACTTTCGCGGTAGGATAGCCGACTTGAAAGGATACACGTACGGTAGTACGTCTTCTAATTCAATAAATGAAATACCACGTAATAAAATATACATCTGCTTCCACGTCTAAAGAAATATTGAAGGCACAAGTCCTTATGGGTTGAACAAAACTACCTATCTAATATGAATGATAACATCAAAGATACTCAGGGACATAAAACCGATATACCACGTGAATGAAGTATGAACAGGAAGCAAAGAGCTTATGTACCACTCGCTCGCACGTTTCGAACATTTAGAAAGATATAAAATCACTAAACCCATTTTCGTAAAACGCAATCAACCATTGTGAGGCCATCATTTGCACGCAGTTTAAAAAAAATTGATAAGTCAACCTCTCAAAAGATTTCTTTACTAGTTTTGTACTTATGCAAACTTTTTGAGTAAGTTCGCTTTAAGCAACGCTGTGTTTCGGTTTGAAGAGTGTGGTCGTCGGTGTAATTACAGGCACATGAGGCTTAACATCCGTATGCCTCAAGTTGATGGAAGCAGGGCAGTGCATCGTAGGGCACGTTCCTATTGTGCGTGACCTACGGGGCAATGTTTTGTTTATAGGTGATGGTTACCACTTAACATCAGGTGGGCCATCTGCTTGTTCCATCAGCTAGTTGTATAAAAAAAAAAGTTTCAAACCGTAAAAGAGATACTACTTACAATAGTAAGTGTGTTGTAATTGTTTAAGTCAATTTTATGTCAGTGTATTGGCCTAGGTATCAGTCTGCTTAAAAATAGCAATAGCCAAACATATTATAATCGCTGTTGGCGTTCCTAATTATAAATAAATAAACACAATAATACTCGAATAGCCATTTCAGCTTTCAGATTCTATCTCTGCGCTTTTTAAACATAAATATGAAGAAAACCGCAGGATTTGCTATTAGCCTCTATTAATAATACTTTGGCATCTACCCTTTATAAATGTGTAAATCTTTAGACGATATATAAGGTATGTTTAAGTGCCGTTTCACACGAACACGGTGGCCGTATAAACGGCTAGAAGTTCCACTTTACATAAACAAAGTAGACACAATCTTCGTACAGTTACCCCCGGTTTCTGAAAGCTTGATCAACACTAATCTGCTGTAAAGTCATTTGCTATCTCTATCTTATTTGAAGTAAACGCTGAAATAGCACTTTACATCAGGTGGGATTGCTGTCAAACGTTTTATCTAACTAAATAAACAAAGGAAACAAACATTTTATTTTTATTTTAATCAAAACATTTGAAGTTAAAAAAATATTAAGTAAAATGTTAAAATGTGCGACAAAGAAGGTATTTGGTGATGGTCAGCATCTTATACCTAAAAGTACTGGCAACATTAAGTGATAAGTACTACATATTGCTTTGTTCGAGTTAATTTATATTTAACATTAAGTGACCTTAAATATTAGAATCCGCGTGCATGCGCAAAGGCTCTATGGCAGTAACTTAGCAGCGGGAAGTAGGAAGTCACTTGTTCGTTGGTAAAGTTTAAGTTAAGTTATTTAATAACATAACATAAACACCAAACCGTCAAATCTGACCCTACTTTAGGGTTCTTGGTGTCATGGGTCGGAAACGAGGAGTAGTTACCATAGTATATTGCCAGATGATACGTATGCTGGCATTTTGTCTTTAAATTAATAAATAAATAATGCTGGACAATCCACACAGCACCATCTAGCCCCAAAGTAAGCCACTCAAAGCTTGTGTTATGGGTACTAGATAAATGATATATTTAATACATTATATACTTACATAGATAGATATTTTTATTATACATAGAAAACACCCAGACCGACGGAACAAATTTCTGCAGATCGTACACAAATTTGTTCCGAGGCGGGAATCGAACCCGCAATCTGCGTCGCAGGCGGACTCTCGCCTGCTGCGCTACTGAGGTCGTCAATACATTATTTATACTTTTTTGTAAATTAATAATTATAATATTAATCTATTAACACCCAGACAGTGAACAAACAGTTATCTTCATCACACAAATGTATGTTCTCGGTGGGAATTGAACCCACCTACCTATCCTTTAATAAAACGGATCATCAATCCATTCCCAGAAAATCTGGTTTATCTCTAATCTCCCAACCAATAAGATTGCCCGATTAAATTGTAGCACTACGCCACGTGCTAATTAGGGCGTAATTACAATATTGTCTAAGTCCTAATGGCGATGATACGCCTACACGGCCAACTTCATTTGTGGGCTTCCTTATAGACCCCTACTACGAACTACTAATGAATAAAATCCTTGCATCTATTCGTCAGCCTTCACAAATCAGTTGGTAGTAGCTCTGCCTTCTGCGCCGTAGGCCGTGGGTTCGAACCCCACCGAGAACCAATATTTGTGTGATGAAAATGGTTTGTTCTCTGTCTGGATGTAAATATTACATACTAGTAGCGCTCTGCGGTTTCACCCTCGTACAAAAAGAAGCCTATGTGCTATTATAGATAATAATCTCTCTACCAAGTTTCATCCAGATCCGTTCAGCCGTTCCGGCGTGAAAGAGTAACAAACATCCATCCATCCCTCCATCCATTCTTACAAGCTTTTGGGTTTTAATAGTAGTAGGATAAGCATGCGAATTTAAAAAAAAGTATCTTAGTATTTATCAGCTATCTCATATCACAAGCTTTGGTTTAGTTTGGGGCTAGATAGTAGCTAGAAAGTTCAGCAATATTTTTTTATTTATATTATATACTAAGCTTTCTGGTTTCCACCTCAGGCTTTGATTTGTTTAGATCATCACGATTTAAATCAGATTCAGATCATTACATTATAGTTCCAATATTCTCTAAATAGAAAGTTTTTTTTAAACCAAATTTACTTTATTCATCTACTGCGGAAGCTAGTGAAAATAATTTGAAATGCGGTTTATTTTGAAGTAAAATCCCTGTACACTGCTTAAACTAACATAGATTTGCCATCAAATTATGCGCACTGCCCATTCAGAAGTCGAATAAGGCAACATGTCACATAAAATGAGGCAGCGGTTTAATTTGACATGTGAAAGTGCTCTTGTAAAATCACAATTTGCAGAACAAAGTCAAAGTTAAAGTCAAAATATATTTGTAGTGTTCGCTTGGTATCTATATTAGTAGATACAATACTCTGTCTCATCTGCACAAGCGGTTGTTAGCCTCCTGTCAACTGTCAGTGTCAAGCTCGCTCCTCACCTGTCAATGTCCAGTCAATGTCAGAGAGATACGG
The DNA here is from genome assembly GCA_963576535.1 of Plemyria rubiginata. Lineage (NCBI taxonomy): Eukaryota > Metazoa > Arthropoda > Insecta > Lepidoptera > Geometridae > Plemyria > Plemyria rubiginata. The sequence goes on from OY754926.1 coordinate 8,879,560, forward strand.
GTCGGCGGGAAGAGGGAGTGTGATGTACCTAGTACCTACGGCATCTGAGGGTCACGGTGTGTGGATTATGGAAACTGGAAGACAGTGAAAGACCAGGACAGGAGACCAGCTTGGTGCATCCATGAGCCAGAGTTATTACTAAAATATAGGATTTTACAATATTTATTCAATAAAATCACATGGACCATCTTGAACCGTCTTAAACTCACACATCTCTCGTCTTAAAGACATGCCTAGAATCTTCAACCAATCTATCGTATACACCACTATTTTGTTAGCACCAGAGAAAAATTAATGCTGTATCAGCAGAGGCTACAAATGATAGTAGCGCCGTCACAGAACTTTTAATCTCTATCTACCACCAAGTTATCGAAGTTTGCTTTTAGCCAAAAACGCGACAAATGTAACAAAAAATTGTTCCCAAATCCTACTATAAAACGCGAAAGTTTGTAAGTATGGATGGATGGATGTTTGTTACTCCTTCACGCCGAAACGGCTAAACGGATCTGGATGAAACTTGGCAGAGTTAGATTATAGTCTGGAATAGCACATAGGCTACATTTTATCCCGTGGCAATACAGGGATTTAAATCTGCGCGGGTGAAACCGCGGGTTGCAACTAGTCTATCATATATCTATTTGTTCTGTCTGGGTATCGAACCCACGACCCTATAGCGGCGAAGTCAGAGCTACGACCAACTGAGCTATGATTAATGTAAAATAGAATCGAGTTACAGTGGTAAGGCCCGCCCGTTATGCAAATGTTATAGGAAGTACCCTAACTGAAACTTAACTCAGTTTAATAGTGCAATGAGCGCTCATCAAAAGATGGCGGGTACTGATTGTGGAATTCATTGCCGCTTAGCGCCTTAATGAATTCGTTTGTGAGTTCAGATCTAGGTTTCGTCGTAGGGGTAACAAGGGGTAATAATGCCCAATGCAGCACACCCACTAATAGCAATAAAGCCTTATAGTCTGTGAGGGAAAAGAAGTAATTGGTACGCGAGACCATAAAGATGTTTTTTATGGCAATTGTGGAATACGATAGCCCACCTGATGTTGATGCAGCGATAACGTGTACGCTTAGGCCCTTCTATCACTTAGATCAGCGGTATGTTAAAAAAACTCCATTTGGAAAAATGTGTATCATAACAAAATAAAAGCTTGCTGCTTCATTTTTTTTAATACAACTATCTGATGGATCAAGCAGATGGCCCACCTGATGTGAAGTGGTAACCATCACCTATAACAAAGCATTGCCTCGTAAGTCAAGCACGATAGGAATGCGCCCTAGGATGCACTGCCCTGCGTCCATCAACTTGAGGCATACAGATGTTAGGCCTCATGTGCCTGTAATTACACCGGCGACCACACTCTTCAAACCGAAACGCAGCGTTGCTGCTTGTCGGCAGAAAAAGGCGTGGTGGTAGTACTTCCCCGGACGAGTCCTTCACAAAGAGCTCTACTATTTTTATTTAGTAAGATTATAGTAATCTCAATACCTCGTTTTTCCCTCCCGCTGTCTCCACTTACCTTATTATCCTTTTTTTATAATGTCATCATCCTGTGTATGAATTTTAATTTAAAATTAAAATATATACGAGTATTTTCACGATTATTTTGTTTGCCTATGCATTTTAATCGAAGTAATTAGAACTTTATGCGCCAATACGAGTGAAATGTATGGCTTTATGGGGGTAAAGTGAAATTGAGTTGTAATAATTATTTTATGTGTCATTGCAAATGTAAAATGAAGTGCCTTGTCGTAGTACTATACTAACAGATCCCTATACTTATCCTACTAATATTATAAACGTGAAAGTTTGTAAGTATGGATGGATGCTTGCTACTCTTTCACGCCGGAACGGCTAAACGGTTCTGGATGAAACTTGGCAGAGAGCTAGATTATAGTCTGAAATAGCACTTAGGCTACTCTTTATCCCGTAAGAACACCTGGATTCAAATCTGCGCGGGTAAAACCGCGGGCGCAACTAATGCTTTGCCTTCACTTCTCTGTTCTCTTCTAGTCTTCGACTCCAGTAGTAGGTGCCCAGAGTTACCTGGAGACATAATGTCTGGGCACTAACAATTTACTCCATGTTTATTTACTGGACCCCCGTTTGAATCAAAGTTCAATTGATCGTTAACTTTAACGGCCTGGTAATGGAGTGCTGAAAGTTTATTGTGAGTGAACGTCTAACTGTGTTGCCCGCTGCGGTTAGGGTTCCGCAACGGATTTTTATGCGGTTTTTTTTTAATAGATAGAGTGACTCATAGGAAGGTTTACATAAGTACTAGTTGCGCCCCACGGTTTCACCCGCGCAGATTTAAATCCCGGTATTCCCACGGGAACAAAAGTAGCCTTTTTTCTGGTGTTACAAAATAGTGGTGTATATAATTTTTAAAACAAATATTACTGAATAAATGATTAATTTATTTAATTGAAATAGAATTGATAGTTATGACCCTTACATAAGTTAATTTATTTTAATTTGATCAATTATGTAGGTATGCCAATTACACGGAAGCCAATGCTAAACACATTACTGATACTTTGCTAAGATTGATAGATGCAATATTGCATTATTAATTGTAATTGTTTGGTGTGATGCAATATTGCATTATTAACATAGTAATTCATGCGGTGGCGCCAACTCGTTAGTCATTACTGTGGTTTGCACAAGAGCCCACTTGCTACTTCTTCTGCTTGTGTCAATAGTTCTTTGGAAACAGTGTGGTGAAAGGATTTTAAGTGCGCCTCAAAGAGGCGTATCTTAATGTTTTTTTTATAATAAAAAAAATACAATAAGTCACGATTTCTGAAAGCTCAATTAACACTAATTGGCTGTAAGACACTTGCTATCTCTATCTTATTTGAAGTAAAAGCTGAAATAGCAAGACTTGACAGCCGATTAGTGTTGATCGGGCTTACAGAAACCGGGGGTTAGAGTTTTCTCTAACACGCAAACTAAATTCTAAAAGCTTCCAAAAAACAAAACTTAATCAAAACAACTATAAATCCTCCGCATGCAAATCACGTGTGAATAACTTAACTAAACGAAGCGTGCCTGTCCGGGAATCGAACCTGTTAATTACGTGGATTGACAATTTGACAGCCGGCTAAAGGCAGAATCTTTGATTGCATTTTGTCGTTTTTGTTACATACCTCCTCTTATCTTAGGGCAAGTCCCCATCGTGCGTGACTTACGAAGCAATGCTTTGTTATAGTTGATGGTTACCACTTAAGGCGTTGACAACACCTAATTCTTTATTATTTATTCTTTATTGTACACAAACTGATTTACACAAAAAATACATAATAGTCATGTACAAAGGCCTACCTAATGTAATAGCAACATATGGATCTAGAATCTAAATTCCTTGTGATGGATGCTAAATACCTTGGATGGATGGGAATCAAATGTCAAACTGAAAGCCATCTCGATAGCCAGACATTAGCGTAATCGGACCGCTGATCTGTATGAAACTTGGCAGAAAGATAGATTATAGTCTGGAATAGAAAATAGGCTACTTTTTATCCCGTGTTTTTGACGATTCTAAATGTCAAATACGCGATCGACAAGAACGGTACTTGCACTGCATGTAGTAATAATTACGAATTCCAGATTATTTCAGGACGTCTAAGAGGGGTAGTCAGAAGTACGTCCGAACATTACATAACACGGTAATAACCAATGAACTGTTTTACTAGGCATAACAATAACAAATGTACCTAAGAATAACATTAACAATATCCGTTGGAATTCAAACAATCAGTATTTAAATAGGCCATATTACAAACAATACTATTACAGTAGGTTTTAAAATAAAACTTGTTGCCAACGGTTAAGAAACATTCTGGTGAAGAAACCCAGGGTACGTGTATTTTCCACATATTACAAGCTTGGCTTAGTTTGGGGCTAGATAGTGCTGTGTGGAAAGTCCACCGATATTTGAATCACATTCTAATGCAATAAATAAATAAATATGTACTGTCCACTTAACAACGACTGCTATATAACTGCCGCCGTTTTCCAGCAACATTCTTACCTAACCGTCAAATTCTCAACGAACTTCACATGTCCATAAAAATTATAAAGCTGTACCCGTGCGATTGACGTCTCCATACATTAAAATATCAAAATAGAGTTTAATGACTGTTCAGCTCCAGTTTTTACTACTGCCTAATGATCGGAGGCACGGTCGTGGTACCTAATTAGAAGTGTATTAGTGTCAGGGTTATTGGTAGGCGTGTGGGATCCAACTTAGCTTTTATTGCAGGCTTTTGGAGTCTCGCTTGACTTTGAACTCGTCTGTTACTGTACAATCTTGACAGCCTTTATAGCTCAGTAAACTACTCAAAGCTTGTGTTATGGGTACTAGATAACTGATATATTTTACTATTACTATTAGCCCATAGTGTCCCATTGTTGGGCAAAGGCCTCCCCCCATTTCCGCCAGTCACTACGATCACGAGCCTTTATCCGCCAGTCCCTCTCATAGGCGTCCCTCTCATATATATTTAATACATTATATTAATTTATTATTTTATAGATAGATATTTTTTATTATACATAGAAAACACCCAGATCAACGCGCAACGGAACAAATTTCTGCAGATCGTACACAAATTTGTTCCGAGGCGGGAATCGAACCTCTGCGTCGCAGGCGGACTCTCGCCCGCTGCGCCAGGTCGTCAAGTGATGTTGCAAGCAACTTTAAGCGTCGTTATTAACGGCCACCAGTTTTTAAGAAAGCAAAGGCGAAGAAGCCGTAGGGCCGGCAAAAAGAGCCGCTAATCATAACACCGACAGCGATCCACGGCGGCCGCTCAGAGCGTGACGATTCAATCCGCTGATTAGCCACAGCGCATCGAACACAGTAACACAACTCCCGCAAAGCTGCATTATGCTGAGATAGTGCCAACTTAACCGCACCAGGCACAGAGCAGGACCAATATGACTTATTTAGTTTATTTTTGTTACCTCATTCATTTTTCTTTTCTTTTTTTTATTTTCTTTTTTAACTTCCCTGTTCTGTGTTTCTATAATGTGTGTGTGTTAATAAACGTATTTCATTTCATTTCATTTTATTTCAAAGCAGGACTTGTGTACCAATTTCTCTACTAATCCTACTACTATTATAAACGAGAAAGTTTGTAAGTGTGGATGGATGGATGGATGGATGGTATGTTACTCTTTCACGCCGGAACGGCTCAACGGATTTGGATGAAACTTAGCAGAGAGATAGGTTATAGTCTGGAATAGCACATAGGCTACTTTTCATCCCGTGGGAATACCGGGATTTAAACCTGCGCGGGTGAAACCGCGGGGCGCAACTAGTCTTAAATAATTATGAGATTTGTTTATTCAACAAACAACGGCACATTTACTGATAATGCAACTTCTGTCTGTCAAAGTCAAAGTCATTAGAAAGAAAGAGAAGAAAGAAAATTCATTTATTCAACTACACAGACACGTTACAAATTGACAATAATTATATTATGATAGGAGCCTCTTCGAAGCGCACTTAAGTCCTTTCACCGCACTGTATCCAAAGCAACTTGAGTAGTGATACGGCAAGAAGAAGAAGCTGTGGTTATTATGAGTACGATTTGAACTTGAACTACTGTTTCGTTTACTCTGTGTCGTTAGTTTTTGCTGATGCGTGGTGGATTGCAGATATTAGTGTCAGGATTATGCTGGATTATGTTTTGATATAAATATTGAGCTATAAATATTAGTTATTATAATTAGTTATAAAGTCTTCGGTATATCAAGTCGTTGGATGAATCGTCTGGGAAAAAGATTAAGGGCATCGCATAAGTACAAATAAATTATTGGTGAACGGAAATCCCACTCAGCACACTATCTAGTCTCAAACAACCTTCATAGCTCAGTTTGTAGTAGATCAGCCTTCTGCGCCGTAGGTCGTGGGTTCGATTCCCACCGAGAACAAACATTTGTGTGATGAAAACAGATGTTGAATCTCTGTCTGGGTGTTATATTACGATGATGATGACGACCTCTGTGGCGCAGCGGGCGAGAGCCTGCCTGCGACGCAAGAGGTTGCGGGTTCGATTCCCGTCTTGGAACAAATATGTGTACGATCTGCAGAAATTTGTGCCGATGGTCTGGGTGTTCTCTATGTATAATAAAAAATATCTATCTATGTAAGTATATAATGTATTAAATATATCAGTTATCTAGTACCCATAACACAAGCTTTGAATAGCTTACTTTGGGGCTAGATAGTGCTGTGTGGATTATCCAGCATTATTTATTTATTATATTATTTATTATAATAATATATCATTATAAGTATGTATTTACATCAAAAAAGTATTTAAGTAGTACCTATATCAGCTATTTGGTTCCCACGCCACAAGCTTTGGATTAGTTTGGGGCTATAGTGGTGTGTGGAAAGTGCACCATTAGGTATTTATTGTTATTATATTATTTTTAAACTAAGCAATGACTTCACTGTGGGAACTAGATACTCTACCTTGCAACTTTTTTATTTATATAATACTACGCAGGTAATTTTAGAATATTTTAGCATCAAAACCTTAAAAATTTTGGTACTACAATATATTTTGTCCAATTAAGATTAATAAACGACCGAAACCCTGGGCGGCACCTAGTATATAATATATTTCAGACAGATAATTTACGAGATGCTCGTTCGCTACTTTACGATACACTAATATCTTCTCATTTATTCATGGCTTTCAAATAAGGTTTTGCGGTAATATACGGGAGCCCATGGCTAGCATGTGGCAACACTGTGGAATTTATGAAACAAAATGAAGGAAGCGTCGCAAATCGCCTAATATAACCGTATTGTGTCTGAGATATTGTGTGTTGCCGGCTACCGCCCGCGGAGTTACTCACATTCGGTCTTGGCTGAAACGATGTTCTATGTATCTATGTATTCAGCCTGTATGCACCCACTGCTGGGTATAAGCCTCTTCTTTGAATCGCCACTGTCTCCGGTCCTGTGCCAGTCTTCGCCATTGCCGCCCAATCGTCCGACCATCGGGCGGGTGGTCTGCCTCGTGGTCGCTGAGCGTCTCTGGGCCACCATTCCGCAATCGCCGTTGTCCATCTTCCATCATTCCTTCTTCTTCTTGCCACGTGTCCTGCGGATCTCCACTTTAGGCTTGTGATCCGCATAACTACGTCTACAATTTATGTTTGGCGTACAACATTATACATATACTTACATAGATAGATATTTTTTATTATGTACATAGAAAACACCCAGACCATCGGAACAAATGGTTAAACTATAGCAATCCTTGTACCTGAGTTGAGGGTTGGGGATAGGGGGGATGCAAGTGGGGGTAGATGGCAAGTCTTCCCCTTGAGTCCTTTTTTCTAGGAAATGAAAAAAAATATTACTTCAAATTTCTTAACTTAAAAAAAAAAAAAAATAACCCTAACCTAATGAGAATTCCTTCCCTTGAGTCTTTTTGTCATAGAGATGAAATATTACTAACAATTTTCTTCATATTAAAAAAAGCCCTAACCTAACTAGTAACTTACCTGAAAAATTAAAGTATTTTTTTTCATTTCCTAGAAAAAAGGACTCAAGGGGAAGACTTGCCATCTACCCCCACTTGCAACCCCCCTATCCCCAACCCTCAACTCAGGTACAAGGATTGCTATAGCCAACCCGAAAAAATTTCTGCAGATCGTTCACAAATTTGTTCCGAGGCGGGGATCGAACCCGCAACCTCTTGCGTCTCAGGCGGACTCTAGCCCGCTGCGCCACTGAGGTCGTCGAATTAAAATAAGATACTGTATAATCCGAGCAGAGGCATAAACTAGATTGAAAAATTACGTCAACCTCACACCATACCTGCCTACCGTAAACACCACTTATTACTAGATATAAAGCCAATTTGCCAGCAATTACAAACTGTTGGAGGTGTGAAAATCGGGTAATTTAAACCGAGATACATGGTTTGAGGCCGTATATGGCTGGACTTGTGATTACTGATGGAGGCAGGATATTGTGGAATTCATAATTCGATGTTCCGACGGAAAAGTTTGGAGTTAGGCGTAGATTTTATTTGAAACTAGTTGCGCCCCGTGGGTTTCACCGGTATTCCCACGGGATAAAAAGTAGCCTATGTGCTATTAGATTAAAATCTATCTCTCTGCCATGTTTCATCCAGATCCGTTCAGCTGTTCTGGCGTGAAAGAGTAACAAACGTCCATCCATCTATCCATTACTTACAAACTTTCGCGTTTATAATACACTAGTAGCACCCCGCGGTTTCTCCCGCGTAGTTTTAAATCCCGGTATTCCCACGGGATAAAAAGTAGCCTATGTGTTATTCCAGACTATAATATATCTCTGTGCCAATATTCACCAAGATCCGTTCAGCCGTTCTGGAGTTATAGAGTCACAAACATCCATCCATCCATCCATACTTACAAACTTTCGCATTTATAATATTAGTGGGATAGTATAGGAAGTAGGATAATTTATTTAAAAAAAATCTATCAAAGAAATAACAGTGGGAGGCAAGCCGTAATTTTCGGAGTAGGTATTTTATTACCAAAATTTTTATGTATTTGGTTACCAAGCTTTTTCGAGTAGTAGAACTAATAACTATTGGGATAAAAAACTACCATATTATTGATTGATTGATTGATTGAAAATACTTTATTGCACATAATAATAACAGTACAAAGGCGAACTTAATGTTATAAAGCATTATCTTCCAGATAACCTTTGTGTATTGTGGACATAAGATGTGTCAGTAGTGCACATGAGAGGAAAACGTATTGATCACCTAAAGATTGTTTTATTTATTCAAAAGCATTTAGTGGCAAAGAACAAAAGGATTAATAGTTTTTCACCGTTTCATTTGTTTGTTGGCGTACTGCCATCGGGAATTTTCGGCGAAAGTGTCTAAGGCTGAGAACTGACTGAACGATTTTTCCTCACCCACCACCCACGCGGTAGCCGGATAAGATATATTGAAATTATTCAAATTAAAAGCAGATACAGTGTCACGGTGTTGCTTTTGATCCCTTGGCACGGTAGACATCCTTAGGAACAGTAGATGTATGCATCGTAAGATACAAAGTACAGAATACAGGGTTCGCATTACTTTTAAATGCCTACATAAAACTCACAAACAGTGTTAATTGCTTGTAAGAAGCTTATACGAGGCGCATCTAAATCTTTTCACGAAATAAAGTAGTAACAACACGACAAGAAAAAGAACTGCCCACTTTATGAACAGAAATACTGTCAGGATCGTAGCAAGTGGAAATCCGTGGTCTCTGCCTACCCCTATGGGAAATAGGCGTGATTTTATGTATGTATGTATGTATGTAATACTGCCATGAAAAATACCGCAGAAACAAAAATCTAAGCTTTGCAATCGTGGGACCGAAAATCGGTTTTGTGTCTCGCTGCATAAGATCGTAAATGGTCTGCTGCGCGGGTATGTTTTACAATTAGCTAATGGAACAAACAGATGGCCCACCTGATGTTGAGTGGTAACCATCACCTAAATAAAGCATTGCCTCGTAAGCAACGAGCCCTACGATGCAGCGCCCTGCGTCCACCAACTTGAGGCTGTGCCTGTAATTAAACCCGCAACCACACTCAGCGCGTGGTAATCGCTACGTGTGTTCTGATCCTAAACGAGACGTGAAGAATTGCTACACGTTAAGCGGGTGGTTAGACGTATGTGAAATGTTGTGAAGTAGGACTGTTTCATTGCCGTGTTTTTTATATCGGTGTGGTCGTTTTTTCATTGGTTTCGTCGTTTCTTTTTATTTATTGATGTAATCATTCTCATGTGATAATAGTCTTGGAGGTGCATTGAACGATAAAAAAAATTGCAAACATGAAAATTATAAGTAGGGGATGCAGGGGTAATGACGCTCGCCGGGTAATACCGCTCACCACAATGACTTGTTAAATACAGTGCCTTGAAACACAGCGAGCACGCTGCAGCGCAGTGGTTGCGACACTTAAGCAGACAGCCTCTCTAAGCTCTAATTCTAAACCTCAAAATTTAATTTAAGAAACTTGAAACAGCTTCACGACTTTGATCCCCAGGCACGGTAGATATCCCTTCAGATCTCTCAGTACCAAGTATGTACTAATTCAAGATTCTTTGAGGATGTCTAAGGGGGGTAGTCAGAGGTACGTCCAAACATTACATTTGGCACATACCCACATTTTGCAGTAGTTAGTATTCCATACGTGACAGGTTGCAAGCCCATCGCCGCTGTTAGAAAACTATAATAACTGGTTTCCTCACGATGTTTTCCTTCACCGTTTAAGAGCACTGGCATTGCGCACATAAATTTTTCGATAGAAAAATCCATTGGTGCACGACCGGATTCGAACCTGCGACCTTACGATCGGAAGGCGGGGTCACTCCCACTAGACCACCGGTGCTCTTAAGAAGGTAATTTAAGAGAAATTAAAAAATAAATAGAGGATTTTTCTCTCAGGTGAACGGTATTCCCCCGTCTTCCTCTGGGTATGTAACATAAATTTTATATCATTATATATCAATACAATATTTTTACTTTATTACACAGGTAGATACTGGTACTAGTAGGTACTGTTGAATTTTTATGAATCTCTTTTAAAAACTGTCTCTACCTTATATATATATTTCTGTGTACAATGAAGAATCTAAGAATACTTATTCTCAATCTGCAGAAATTACTGGCACAAGGTTTAACTTCTGTGTGCCTCAAGTTGATGTACGCGGCAGTGCATTGTAGGGCACGTTCCTATCGTCAGTGACTTACGAGGCAAGTCTTTGTTATTGGTGATAGTTACCACTTATCATCAGGTGGGCAATCTACTTGCTCCATCGGCTGTATAAAAAATCTCGTATGTTAGAGATAGTTTTAAGGAGGTACTAATAACAGTGTTTGTTTGTTGAAACAATTCTTTTGCAACTACATAAATTGATGTGAATTTGTGGTTTCCGTTTTTGGATTCATAACTTTTAACACCTGTGCCTTGGAAGATAACAGTGTCGCTATTTCACAAGTTTTTCAAAGTTAGTATTTTTTTATTAAAATAAAATGTTTATTCCTGAGAAATATGGTTTGAAATTCTTACCCCCGGTTTCTGTGAGCTCTATTAACACTGATCGGCTGTCAAGTGACTTGCTATTTCAGCTTTTACTTCAAATTAGATAGAGATAGCAAGTGACCTAACAGCCGATTAGTGTTGATCGCGCTTTCATAAACCGGGGGTAAGCGGTGATTTTGGATATTCTGGAAAGCATTGGCAAATTTAACTTTGATAAGTACGATTCCATAAAATGTATATCATTACGTAAATAATTGTAATTTTCTCTAATATTAAAGAATTCCATAATTAATTGCCAATCAATAAATACAATTTTGTAAGGCAGGTACAAACAAATTTCATTTTATTGTACTCGTTGACGGCACACCGGATGTTAAGTGGTAAAAACTACCTTTAACAAAGCATGGCCTCGTAAGTCATATATTTCTAAATGAGCAAGAGGTACATTAGCGGTAGTCATCGCTTTAAGCTTGATACCGTCGACCGCATCATCACTCAACATCAGGTGAGACTGCTGTCAGACGTTTTGTCTACGCGCACGGCAGGTGCGGTAATGGCAATGTGCTTGTTTCACCAGCAAGAAGTTAAAAAGAAACTGACTTTCTTCTTTATTATTGAAAGTTATAAATATATTTCTCATCTCTAAAATATAAAACATACTTATCTATCGTCGATATGGAATCAGTATACGAACTTACCTGAAACAATAACAGAAACATAAAAAAATTAATTACAGAATTGAAAAAAGATGGCTGAGGATCATACAAAAGAGCGATATGTACCAAGCCGAGTTTGCTGCCTGTTCTTCTCGGCGTTGGTCGCGTGGAACTGGCACTAGAGTGATCTAGTTTTAAGACGTTTAAAGATGATCCTTGTGATTTTATTGAATAAACATATTTTGAATTTGAATTTGAATCTAAAATTGAATGGACAACATGCATTATGAACACGATTATGTTGACGATGTTATAACATTTGCTATAACAGCTAAAGACATCCAGGCGACTTATCGAGGCGACGCGTGACCTGAGGGCTCGCGAATACCTGGCTCAGCGAATCAGCATTGCCATTCAGCGTGGCAATGCAGCCATTGTCTTGGGTACGCTTCCGACTGGCACTGATTTGGATCAGTTGAGCTATCTATAGATCGTTTGCAACGGTCTGCAGATAGCTCAACTGTTTCATATGTATTTTGTATATTTTGTACATTTTGTACATTTGCATGATTTTTAATATCGGTCCGCTTTTCTCTATTGTAACACCCCGCCGAAGTACATTATGTATCCTACTACTATTATAAACGCGAAAGATTGTAAGTATGGATGGATGGATGTTTGTTACTCTTCCACGCCGGAACGGCTGGACGGATCTGGATAAAACTTGGCAGAGAGATTATAGTCTGGAATAGAACATAGGCTACTTTCTATCCCGTGGGCATACCGGGATTTAAATCTGCGCGGGTGAAACCGCCGGGCGCTACTAGTAAATAATAATGCATTAAATATACTTAATACTGAATACACTTTCGTAGATCTTTTAGCCTTAATACTTAATATTTCCTGAAAGGGATAGTCAGAGTTGGAGTTACGTCAAAATCACCTTGTCCATTATTTACATAATTCAAGCCTCGTTTCCTTTGATCAAATATAAAACTCCTAATTTATATACATAAGGGTAGTCTGATAAATTTCAGTCAGTGTTCTAACTGATATTTTAAGTCCATAATGCAATAACTTATGTCATAATAACTGATGTTACTTCCTCCTCATCTTCTGATTTACATGACAGCAGAGCGATTCCAGCAATAGCATTCACCCAAGTGACCGTGATTCACTGACAGTTTTCAATCACTCTATGATACATTCACCCATCTAAAGTGCGTTTCGGCGAGTAATTTCCTTCTTGTGTGACAGATAAATTTATTTTTTCTTTCTCCGATCACTTTTTTCATTAGAAAACTTGTGTCAAGACATTAGAACTTTGTATGTTTTACTACATCCTGATTTCCGCATACGTAATGTTTTCCTTCACCGTTTGACATTACTGGCACTGTGCTCATTGATTTTTGAATAGAAAACTCATCGGTGCACGACGGTTTTTGAACCCTCGCGACCTTAGGATTAGAGGGTGAGGCCGCTACTACCAGCCCACTGTTCTTTTTTATTTAAAATCACAACTCGTTATTAATTCGTGAAAGATAAGAATGCAAGACATTTAATAAAAACATTGCGTTAAAATAATTGTGTGTGTGTGGAATCTTGAACGTGAGTGAAACAAAACTCGTCATCAAAGTGAGCGCGGGTTCACTAGGTGAAACTCCCCGTAATTTCATTGTTTAGGGAATCGACACCCAAAATTCTAAATATCTCAAGACCTAGACGCATAAACAATAAGCCCGCCTTACGTTCTGTGCGAGTCTAAGCTCTATTAATAACATTTTGGCAGATCACAAGCACCATAACGTAACAGGTCGTACACCTGCATTTTCGCTGAAATCTCCCAGCGTCTAGCTCTTTTCCACGTATAGCATTATCTCTCTTCGGCCTTGAGGTGAATAACAGGTGAATGGAAGTTTTCATCAGACGGATCAAAGAGATCATCGGGCAATACGTTAAAATACCGGTATGACGTAAGTTACGCGGTTTTCGCTCAGCGTAATTCACTGCGTAAACATTCAGTTTGAAAATGATTTTCATTTGAATTATGTATTTTTTTAGCGTTTTAAAATCTTTTTATCTGTAGAAAACATACAGCTAGAAAACAGTGTTTATGAGATGTCATACATCAAATATTTGTATAAAGCTATTTACGTTTTTATTTGCTCTTTATAGCAATGAGACCTAATGAGAGCTAAATGGAATCAACTTTGAGAATATAGTTTTGCTAGTTTTCGTATATAAGCAAACGTTTTATGAGGAATACTTGTTCGGAACAAAAATATCTTTTTCTGACCTTTTTGCAATGTGATACACAAATTGATAGATGGCGATTTTTTATAAAACAAATTTGGCTGTCCCATTTTACAACCACAAAGAAATCTCTGTTCCGTGGGCAACCATCTTCAAAACAAAACACAACCACGCTGCTTGGCGGCAGAAATAGGTATGATGGTATTACTCACATTATACATTCTTGATAATATAATCTTGTAGGTTTAACCTTTACCTAAATTAAAGTGTAGTAAATTGAAAATTTCGGTCTAGGTCACACTAACTTATATCTTTTAGCATTCCAACGTAAAACCGACTACTAAAATGCCAGATCTATTTTCTGATAAAATTAGCTTTACGGTGGAAAAGTTGGTGCAATGCCAATTTTTTATAATACTTTAGGTCAAGAACCTCGGACTGATAGCCCTGGTTTCAATAAAATGTTGAGTAGGTACGGTGGTATGGAATTTATTCTTCTGTAGAGATTCGTCTAGCGCAGGCCAGACTCTTTGGGATAAATATGTGCATTTTGTTACTCAGACGTCTCACTCAAGAGGATTTTTGCCTGTTGACGTTGGGATTATGGTACCTATACACGTTAAATAAAATGTTGAGTAGGTACGTTGATATGGAATTTATTCTTCTGTAGAGATTCGTCTAGCTCAGGCCAGACTCTTTGAGTATATGAGTATTTTGTTACTCAGACGTCTCACTCAAGAGGATTTTCGCCCGTTGACGTTGAGAACAAGGTACCTATATACCTACTGCGTTAGACTATTGAATCTAACCATGGTTTTTATGAGTGGGATATGAATCCTACAATTAAAAAGGTCGTATTAGTTGAAATTATGAGTAGGTACGTAGTGCAGTGCATCGTAGATCGTAGGGCACGTTCATATCGTTCGCAGCTTCCTAGGCAATGCCTTGCTAGAGGTGATAGATAGGTAAAAATTGACATGCCAATGTTATAGTACTGTAACACAATGGTTAAATAAATAAATATCAAATATCAAATACCTATCAGATACAACTTGCCATAAGGTAGGCCATTAGTTCGTTCGTGTGGTGTAAGGAGTGAAAGTGTGCCTCAGAGCGGGTCCTTTCGAGCACTATACTCACAGATATTCCAAAAAACATAAGATATTTTAAAAATATATTAATAAAATAAAAAAAATAAATAAATAATGCTGGACAATCCACACAGCACTATCTAGCCCCAAAGTAAGCTACTAAAGCTTGTGTTATGGGTACTAGATAACTGATATATTTAATACATTATATAATTACATAGATAGATATTTTTTATCATACATAGAAAACACCCAGACCAATGAACAAATTTCTGCAGATCGTACACAAATTTGTTCCGAGGCGGGAATCGAACCCGCAACCTCTGCGTCGCAGGCGGACTCTCGCCCGCTGCGCCACTGAGGTCGTCATATAAGTAAGTGCGTTGGTGTCAATAAGTAAATCCGCTAATTAAATATACTACTAGTAGTAGTACTAGTAGTAGTAGTGTAGTAGTAGTAATATAATATTTGACTAGTAACAATGCCTAGGTAGGTATGTACTCTATATCTTAGTTTACTATTTCGTTTATCATAACAAAGAAATACCTATTATTAAGTAAATAATAAATTAGGCCTCAAGTAGTGGCCTTGAAAATCAAGACTACCGCAAACATGAAACGCAAACATTAGCATAGTTTCCGTAGAAAGCAAATAATCTCATTGTGATTAAGAATAATTCCATCTGATAGTGGGGTCGACGACACTTATCACTGCGCAATGCTACAGAAACTTACGAACGGCCCTAAAATCGGTGATAATATCGGGAGTTGTGGAAAGCACCCTAAGGGCGTTAGCACAGGCGATAGTGCCCGACAAGAAATTTTACTGTGAACCCAGAAATATGGTCGGGCCAACCAAAAATTTAGGGGCTAAATGTTGCCACCGATTTCATGGCCGTCTGTAAAAGCTTTAACTTGACATACAGTTTATATACTCTTAAAACTATGAACAAGAACTTAAAACTGTCACCGGAGTTGCCTGTGAACTTACTGTTTTGTCTGCGGAAAATGTCAAAATCTTTTAAGAGAAAGTGCCCGGATGTAGAAAAGGCTTATTATTTTGTTTGTTGTGGAATTACTTTCTGTGCTATCTCTTCTTGAAAAGGTACAGACACAACGATCTGTTAATTACAGGACCGGTATCCATTTTTAGGAGTGCCTACAAATCAAATGTTTTCAAGAGAAGAAAGAATCTTCTAGGTAAACGTGCCACATCGTGGACCGCTTCAACACTTAACATCAGGTGAGATTGCGGTACATTTTACCAACTAGTTGTGAAAAAAAAAGTCTCATTACATGTTTTCAAGAGAAGAAAGAATGTTCTAGGTAAACGTGTCACATCGTGAACCGCTTCAACGCTATAGATCAGGTGAGATTGCGGTACATTTTACCAACAAGCAAGTAAGTTGTGTAAAAAAATGTCTGATTACATATTTTCAAGAGAAGAAAGAATCATCTAGGTAAACGTGTCACATCGTGGACCGCTTCAACGCTTAACATCAGGTGGGATTGCGGTACATTTTACCAACAAGCAAGTTGTGAAAAAAGTCTGATTACATAGTTGATTAGCAGTTACGTGAAACGGTAATCAATATTGACCTATGAAAACAAGATCGATTTTGTGGCCAAACATGTTTTTAATATTTATTTTCCTTGAGAGACTTGGACTCTGTGTATCCCACACCTAACCCGAGGTATGTATGGTTTGTGTGCACGTAAGTGAGATGTCACACCGAGTGAAGTGTCACTTGACATGACACTGACATTGACAGAACAACACCGACGAGACCCTCGGTCTAGGCACGATGTTAGCTGACGGAAAAAATACCTAACGCTGCAATGCATAGTGCAATGTTGCAGCTTCTTGAAAAAACAGATTTTCCTTATTTTCTGAATTTTATGATAAAATGATATTCTATAGTCTGAAAAAGGCAAATGCTCTGGGCACGCACGGTTGATCCCTTCAAATCTCTTGTCAATGCAAATAACATTTTGGCCACTTATACGTTGAAATAAAAAAAATGAAATAATCTATTTGCGTGAAGTATGTACATAATTATGATGATATTATGGTTAACGAATCTCACACCTTACAATTGACATCCATCGTTTACAATCATAGTAGGTATTATGACAGGTTGCACTGTGGTCCAAACGTTGTATTACTTTGACGAATAATTGTGTAATAAAAGTATGTTTCAAAGATTCCTCAGACATATTGTCCCAAACGCCACGACAAAATTAATAGCCTAGAAGTTTCTATGCAAAACAAAATAAGCAAGACATTGGCGTGTCTATAGTTCATCGAGAGATTGAATTTCTTATTAGCTTAGGGATAGGACGTAGAGAAAACATAGAAACTAAATACAAAAAATCATTTAATAGAACCATTCTGAAGAAAAATTATTGATAATAGATAATTATTATTTAATAATTATTTATTTATTAAGAGTACCTATTCACTCTTTGTGAAAGGCTCGTCCTGCTGGGGAAGTAGCTACCCATCATGCTTTTTTCTACTGCCAAACATCATTTCAAGAGCAGCAGAGCTCTTTGTGAAGGGCTCGTCCGGGGAAGTACTAACCACGCCTTTTTCTGCCGCCAAGCAGCAACGCTGTGTTTCGGTTTGAAGAGTGTGGTCGCCGGTGTGATTACAGGCACATGAGGCTTAACATCTGTATGCCTCAAGTTGATGGACGCAGGCAATGCATCGTAGGGCACGTTCCTATACGTGACCTACGAGGCAGTGCTTTGTTATAGGTGATGATTACCATTTAACATCTGGTGGGCCATCTGCTTGTTTCATCAGTTAGTTATATAAAAAAAAAGAATATTTAGAATAACTTTTATATGGATTCTTCATGTTTCCTATATCGATCACAGGCTTTTTCTTCTAGGCTTCTACACATACCTATATACGTTACAAAGAGATGCTGCGTGTTGTTATCGAAAAAATAACATTGATTTTATACATGGTAAATATTAAACTAATATTTGATTTTTATTACGGTCGTATTATGTTCTATCGAAAAATTTATGTGCGCAATGCCACTGCTCTTAAACGGTGAAGGAAAACATCGTGAGGAAACCAGTTAGTATTCTAACAGCGGCGATGGGCTTACAACCTGTCACGTATGGAATACTAACTACTGCAAAATGTGGGTATGTGCCAAATGTAATGTTTGGACGTACCTCTGACTACCCCCTTAGACAACCTCAAAGAATCTTGAATTAGTACCTACTTGGTACTGGGAGATCTGAAGGGATATCTACCGTGCCTGGGGATCAAAGTCGTGAAGCTGTTTCAGTTTTTTTTTCGTATTATGTTTGCTCTAGCTCAAATGTTTGGTGAATGAATGATACGAGATTTTGATTGTAAGTACCTACGTACTTATTAGACTTGATAACCTCAGCCTAGGTTAGTGGGCCACATAGGATGCTATTCTCTATCATTGTCTACTATTTTGATAAAAACATGACGTTTCTGGGTGCAAATTATATCCTGTCCTATATCCTCCTACATAAGCCTAAGCCATAAGCACCAACTATGATAATAGCTTAATTTTTGACGACCTCAGTAGCGCAGCGGGCGAGAGTCCACCTGCAACGCATGAGGTTGCGGGTTCGATTCCCGCCTCGGAACAAATTTGTGTACGATCTGCAGAAATTTGTTCCGTTGGTCTGGGTGTTTACTATGTATACTAAAAAATACCTATGTATGTTAGTATGTAATGCATTAAATATATCAGTCATCTAGTACCCATAACACAAGCTATTAGTAGCTTACTTTGGGGCTAGATGGTGCTGTGTGGATTGTCCATCATTATTTATTATTAATTTTTTATTATTTCGCTTCAGTACAGTCGCTAAATCATTTTTAAATTGGTTTCAAATCAGCTCGTGAGTGCAATCTCCGCTCCGCTCATGCACAATGTCCGCAGCTTGTCGATGAAACCCTACACTAGAAGGTTTGAGACGTACCACGCGGTTCACTTCACACTTTCACAGCGACTCATCACGCGATACGGGATTAAGGCTCATTAGACAACGCTGTGGCTTGAATAATAAAGAGGGATTCTTCAGCGCAGCGACGCGAGAGGCCCAGGTTCGATTTCCATCATTATACCAACCTGAAGAAGTATATACCTTCCTACGACTGTATATAACTACAGGCACATGAGGCTTAACATCTGTATGTCTCAAGTTGAGGGACGCCGGGCAGTGCATCATAGGGCACTTTCCTATCGAGCGTGGCTTACCTCTTATCGCAAAAGGGCACATCAAAATTTTTTTTCAAAATTGAGTTATTATATTCGGAATCAGGAGAAAAGGGCGCATCTGACAAATAAAAACAAATTCTATCTCAATCCTGCATTGAGTTACAGTAAGCCCAAAGACACATCTGACACCCATTAGATTTTTTGTAATAAGCTAAAGGAAAAGTAATGATTTTACAAAGGATGAGAATAAATAAAGAAATAATACAAGAATAAATAAATAAGTAAAATAATTAATATAATAATAATATAATATTATTATTATATTATTATTATATTAATTATATTAATTATTATTTCTGCTTAGATATATACATTCATATGAATTTTACTCCCGAAAAACATCAAAAAACTTTAGACCCATTTTTCTTGAGATTTATAATTTGTTAGATGTGCCCTTTTGCGGTAAGACGGCAGCAAAGATGACGTTAAATAACGATTTTACTGTACGGATTGAAGAACCTGATCTAGATATAATATGTATATAGATAAAGGCAACTCATTCGACACAAGTCTGCATAATAATAGCCTCAACGCTATAAGCGATTTCTTCCAAGCCAACTTAACGTTATTAGATAGATAGATATATTATGCATAACTTAAACATTTTGCGACGAAAACAATAAATTTGTACAACTTGAATGTCTTGAAGCACATCTGTAAAATATTATTTGATCTTTGACATCAATTAACCTGCATCTACCATTTTACTATAGAAAATAAACTTTCTCGTCTAACTTGGCGCACATTACGGCTTTAGTTAGCTGTGTTACAATATATCGCGTGTCGGAAGAGCAATGTATGTTTAGTTTTAGAATTCGAACGTGTCGTAAGTTAATTTATTACAGCTAGTGGTGTTTAAGTGCATTGTTTTGCAAAGCGGGCCCAAGTTCAACTAAATATTATTATAACGGGTCGTTGAATTAGAGATACCGAACCCCTTTTACTTTTGTTCCTGTGGTTTCTTACGAAACAAGTGAGGTTAAAGTATTTTTTTTACAACCTCAGTGGCGCAGCGGACCAGTGTCCGCCTGCGACGCAAGAGATTGCGTGTTCCCGCCTCTGAACAAATTTGTGTACGATCTGCAGAAATTTTCGCCGTTGGTCTGGGCACGGAATAGAGAAATTTTTCTGTGGTCTGGGTATTTTCTGTGTAATAAAAAATATCTATCTATGTAAGTATTAAATATATTAGTTATCTAGTACCTACCCATAACACAAGCTTTGAGTAGCTTACTTTGGGGCTAGATGGTGCTGTGTGGATTGTCAAGCATAATTTATTTATTATATTATTTATAGTATTTCAAGTGCGCTTTTTAGGTTCTAGTAATATGACATGCCGGTTTCCTCGCGACGTTTTCCGTCACCATTTGACAGTACTGGCACTGTGCACATACATTTTTGCACAGAAAATTCATTGTTGAGCGTATGGTTTTGAACCCACGACCTTAGGATCGGAAGGCGGGGCCACTAACACTTAACATATATTCAAAATGAATAAAACAATAAACGGATACCGTTTGTTAAATAATAAATTATAACCGTTCCTTCGCGAAAAAACTTCGCAGATCATAAAACATATAATTTTTTTCTTTTATACTTATCGCAATAAAATTAAGCTAATCCATATTTGTATCCAATAAAATAACATAAAATATCGCTTGCAAAACTTGAATGACTTGATAGTGTTGGCATTATAGTAGCAGCTTCACGGCTTTGATCATGAGGCACGGTAGATATACCCTGGAATCGCATAAAAAATAATAATTAAAAATAAAATTTAATTTAAAAACTGAAACTGAAACAGCTTCACGACTTTGATCCCCAGTCACGGTAGATATCTCCCTCAGATCTCTCAGTACCAAGTACTAACTCAAGATTCTTTGAGGATGTCTAAATGGGGGTCAGAGGTACGTCCAAACATTACATTTGGCACATACCCACATTTTGCAGTAGTTAGTATTCCATATTTAATTTACCTTTGTATTATATTCATATATATAAATTGTAGTGTATATTTATATTAATGTTCTGTGATATTTTCTCGCCTATAAATCCACATTCACGTTAATTACCTATAGTTTAGATTCTAACTAGGGCTGTGTTGGTGAACTTCGATCTTAACCTTGGATCGATGACCGGTGACAAAGTAGCAACGCAATAAATTTGAATCATAAAAAAAAATTAATTAAGAGTATAAAGCAAAAACAAAACCCTTACGGTTATAGATGTGTGTTCAATGTTAGTGTAGGTGCCTTACATATTAAACTTATTAAGTACCAGTTGCGCCACGCGGTTTCACCCGCGCAGATAAAATCCCGGTATTCCCACGGGATAAAAAGTAGCCTATGTGCTATTCCAGACTATAATCTATCTCTCTGCCAAGTTTCATTCAGATCCGTTAAGCCGTTTCGGCGTGAAAGAGTAACAAACATCCAACCGTCCATCCATCGATACTTACAAACTTTCGCATTTATAATATTAGTAGGATAGTAGGAAGGATAGGATAGGATGTTATTTGCTATCTGCTTCCCATAGACCATAATAATATGATTTGTTTTTTTCTGGGGCCAGTAATATTATTACTATATAGGTAGGTGTTATCTACATCTTTCTAATACTTTTACTTTCCCCTTGATTAATTATTATAATAAAATATCCCAACTCTGTCTGTCTATCTGTCTGTCTGTCTGTCTGTCTGTTACGCTTTCCCGCTTAAACCTCTCAACCGATTTTGATGAAATTTGGCACGGACAATCTTTAGACCCTGAGAAAGAACATAGACTACCTTTTATTGCGAAAAAAAAGAGATGAAGAGATTAAAAGTACGCAGACGAAGTCGCGGGTACCAGCTAGTATTATTATATAAGCAAAGTAAGACAGTAATAAAAAAAAGTAAGTAAGAATATAGTAGCTGGGTCTACCTTATTTGCAAGTAAAATGTTTAATTTATATTCAGAACCAAGTAAAACCTCCGTTCAGTATTCAGCAGGTCAACAACCGCGTTTCAGGCCCAGACAGCAATTTATACTTTGAACATAAGCCCTAGGCTGTGCAAATAAGATATGCTCGTACTTTCCCCAAAACAAACACCCAGCTATGAAACCTGGATGAAAAGCGAAAGCCATTTCAGTTTCGCTGGCCTTAAACACTTTTATATTCATGAGCCTACTAAAATATTCATTTAGAGCTTTCCAAACGAGTTCACCGACATCCGAACTCAGCGAAATTACTCAAAAATTCAAAGCACTCGCAACTACAAATTACCTCGCAAATTGCTCTTAAACACACGTCTGTTCGCTGCGGAGGTCTGTTTACATCTGACGTCGGCATTCGAAATTCAAACGGTCGCGAACGCCATTGGTGGGCCAAATTTCGGCTGACCGTATCATTAGTGAGATGAAGTTATCAAACTTTTCAAAGAGAAAATTGGCGGTTTGGACTTTTGTGTTGGTTTTTGGTCGTTTTGTTGTTGTTAAGTCATCGAGTTGTCGGGAAGCGTCATTACGGGTGGTAGTTTAGCGATTATAATGGAGGTGATTATAGGTTTTAGGTCGGACTTCTCTGTGCGCGGAGTCTAAATATATACATTACTAGTTGCGCCCCGCGGTTTCACCCGCGCAGATTTAAATCCCGGTATTCCCACGAGATAAAAAGTAGCCTATGTGTTATTTCAGACTATAATCTAACTCTCTGCCAAGTTTCATCCAGATCCGTTCAGCCGTTCTGGCGTGAAATAGTAACAAACATCCATCCGTCCATCCATCCATCCATCCATCCATCCATCCATCCATCCATAGTAGGATATACTACTGAGTAGCCCAGAGTGTACTGAGTTCGAATACCAGCCAAAGTGGAAGACCACAGCACAGGATCGCACAGAGTGGGGGGAATAGGGAGGCCCGACAGTTGGATATAGATGACTTAAAATAATACTGAATGTTCGAACCACCTGATGAAAAGGGTTGCCATTCCTCTGTTCAGTTGTCAAGGCCACATACAAACATCGTACATAACTTTTGCATCCTTCCTACTAATATTATAAACGCGAAAGCTTGTAACGGTACGTTCACACATGGGAGTCCGTTTTACTGGTACGTGTTTAACGGATACGTCATAAATTTATGCTCTGTTCACACATAGGCACCGTATAACGTTCAACGGATCCGTCAATACTGGATGCGATGTGTGAACAGAACACTCGCAGTATACCGCCGCTTTCTACAAGGATGGACGCCCGTCACGCACACAGTATCTATCCATTAAAATTCTAATTTCTACGTATCCGTATATTTTTACTGTTCCGTCGTCCAGTATTCGATGACAAAAAGGAATGTCATTTTTTTACGGAACGATATTTTTTACTGTATACAGAATACTGTGCCATGTGTGAAGTCGCTCATACAACCACATACGCCATAGAAGAAAAAAAAAAACGTACACGATAAAACGGAACAGTAAAACGGAGACATGTGTGAGCGGGCCGTAAGGATGGATGGATGTTTGTTACTCTTTCACGCCGGAACGGCTGAACGGATCTGGATGAAACTTGGTAGAGAAATAGATTGTAATCTGGAATAGCACAACGGCTACTTTTTATCCCGTGGGAATACCGGGATTTAAATCTGCGCGGGTGAAACCGCGGGCAACTAGTTTATAATACTCGTAATTTATTGCGTACGATAAACAATGAATGACTAATCACTATGGTAAGTAATAACTACATGGGGGTTCTTTTGAGTCTAGGTCACGCACGATAGGAACATGCCCTACGTCCACTAGACCACCTTTGCTCGTATCTAGGCTGCAAAATGGTTTTAATAACTACAGTTGAACTTTCGAAAAGTTATTTCAAATGTTTATTTGTTACGTTTGTACGCATGCTGACATGAGTTACATCATATGCCAGGGGACAGCTACATGTTTAAGCATGCTTCAGTGAAGCGTGTCTTATGTGAGACACGCTTTGCTAAAGAAAATGTTTTCTATTTTTACTTCTTTTTTAGAGTAGTAGAGCTTTTTGTGAAGGGCTCATCTAAGGAAGTACTACCACCACGCCTTTTTTGCCGCCAAGCAGCAACGCTGTGTTTCGGTTTGAAGAGTATGGTCGCCGGTGTAATTACAGGCACATGAGGCTTAACATCTATATGCCTCAAGTTTATGGAAGCTAAACAGCTTGCAAACGAATTTGTTTCATTAGTGGCAAGGCGGAAATTTTGGCGTTAGTAGGTACATGAAGTTAGATTGGAAGTTAATCACAAAAAGAGGCACACACTTATGTGAATATAATGCTAGTTAGCATTTTCTTCCATTTAACTTTTGTGTTGTGCTTTTTAAAAAACAATGAAAAGAAGCATCTAACCATTTAACTAAGATCTAACTAAGATAGTGCTGCGTGGATTGTCCAGCATTATTTTTATTAGTATTTAATATGTTAAAAAAGGGGTAAATTTGAAAGGGCTCAGAATCTCTCTTCTTGGAAAACTATAGGGGAGGCCTACGTCCAGCAGTGGACTTCTTTAGGATGTTGTTGATGATGATGATCCTAGTAAATAAATAAATAGCATGCTCCAAGCGGCGCTCTTTGAGGTCGTCGAGAGTTAGTCAAAGGTACGTTCAAACATTACTGGCTTGTTTTATAGTAGGTACTATTTTTTTTATTTGGCATCTCGAAATGACTTAAAAAAATCTGTTGCTATTATTTTGCAACAACATTAAAACTCACTAATCATTCAACAAGTCATTCGTTCACTCATTAATCATCATTCACGTACTCGCATTTTAATTGTTATTATAATATTCATCATAACTTATTTTACCTATCAATAAATATTTCTTTTAATAAAATAAATTAAAAAAAATTATATATGTAGCGTGACCCTAGATAGGCGTGCTCTTAACAATAAACTTCGCACCGCAATGTTTGTTTGTACATACACAGGGTGTTGGTACGGGATAAAAATATATGCTTGTGTTTGTAGGCTTATCGAATTTATTAAAATAAACAATGTAAGTTTTTTTTTATGATTTGTAATTGTTGGAAAATTTATAAATCTTTTTATTGGAGTATTTTGTAAAATAATAAAAGTAAAATATCCGTAAAGTACCGCGTTTACACTTAGCTCAAACGCAGGGACATGTGCAATGTGCGAAAGGCAACGCGTGCGGTAACGCGAGAGAGAGAGAGAACATTGACGTTCGCGTTGCCACGGACATGAGCTGAGTGTAAACGCAGCAATACCTTTACTATAATAGTACAAATGAAAAAAAATTATACAAATAGAAGTATAGCCTCACAGTTGGTATTAGATCTGCATTCAGCGCAAAGATTTTTTTGTTAGATACTCGTATGTATACAGGTTTTAGGTACAAAAGTTCATAGACTCAGGATAGAACATCGTACTTAAGCGTTCTTATCATGCGTGACTTGCGATTCAATGCATTGTTATAGGTGATGGTTACCACTTAACATCAGGTGGGTCATCTGCTTCTTAAAACCTTTCATAAGATTAAATAACAAATCTGTAAATAGTTTCAAATTATTTGAAAAGTTTTTTCATATAGCATTTTTGTAAAAAAGTGTACAGATTATTATAAAATAAAACAACAGATGTATCATTTATGCTGGCTTAAGCATAAAAATTCTGTCAAAAAGTAGGTACAGGACACAGTGAGCCAAGCCGCGGTCGGAACCTAGTTATAGAATCCTTAATTAATTAGAAATAGAGTCCCGGGCATTCCTTCCGGGACGTTATTATCGCATGCTGTATTAACCTGCTTTCACGGAAAACGGTGGCCGTTATAAAACATAAAAACTTCTCGCTCGCGCATTTGAATGAAAGAAAGAAACATTTATTTGACACACAATACACAGGACATAACAAAAGACACACGTGTAAATAAATAATTTATTTTATTTGACGACCTCAGTGGTGCAGCGGGTGAGAGTCCGCCTGCGACGCATGAGGTTGCTGGTTCGATTCCCGCCTCGGAACAAATTTGTGTACGATCTGCAGAAATTTGTTCCGTTGGTTCGGGTGTTTTCTATATATAATAAAACATATCTATCTTGTATAAGTATAATGTATTAAATACATACATCACTTATCTAGTACCCATAACACGAGTTTTGAGTAGCTCACTCTGGGGCTAGATGGTGCTGTGTGTATTGTCCAGCATTATTTATTTATTTATTTTGTGAAGAGACAGAAAAGCACCAAAATTCAATAATAATGGTTGAGGCCGATGTTGTGTCGGCAAAACATACACATTTTGACAGCCTTGATAGCTCAGTTGGTAGTAGCTCTGCCTTCTGCGCCGTAGGCCGTGGGTTCCATTCCCACCGCGGTGTTCATCACACAAATGTTTGTTCTCGCGAGAATAAACATTTGTGTGATGAACATAGATGTTTGTTCTCTGCGTGTTATTATGTATTCTACGTATGTATTTACAAAAAAAAAAGTTTATTATGTACGATATTAATATATCAGCTATCTGGTAGCCATAAATTACAAGCTTACTTCATTCTAATATAAGTTTCCTCAAATATTATGACCTCCTGTGAGTATACATATATTTGGTCAGTAAAACTTATTGGCTCCGTCTTTGAACCCACGACCTTAGACTAGGAAGGCGAGGCCGTTTCCACTAGACCACCAGTACCTACACTAAAAAACGAACTGAAATATGGCGGTGAACGGTTTTCGAAAGCAAAGTGCGTTGCGATCCTAATATCGATTAGTGGTTATTTGTGTGCCCCCGCCCTAACGGGTCGGTGTAGACCAGCTTTAACTGATTTTAATTTATAATGTTAATAGGGATGGGGAAATTATATGGATATGCCTATAAACAGTATTAATAACAATAGTAGGTGGCAAGTCTTTTACATGTAGTAGTAAGAAAATAATTAAAACACTTAACACTAGGTACAGCACCCAGTTTTCTGTGCCTGATAAATGCTGATGGAACAAGCTGATGGACCACCTGATGTTAAGTGGTATTATACATATAGTAACCAACATCTATTACAAAGCTTTAATTGGCTCGTTCGTCACACACAATAGGAACGTGCCCAACACACCAACTTAAGGCATACAGATGTTAAGCCTCATGTGCCTGTAATTTCACCAGCAACCATATCTTCCACAGAACGCAACGCTGCTTTTCTTTAGCACGTTTTTTTTTTTTTTTTTTTTTTTTAAACTGATTTTCTTTTATTGTATCTCTTTACTGCAGAAAAAGCAAGTAAGAATAAAATAACCTAATCGTCAACGTCTAGAATTAAAAACGCCTTACAAGTAGAAGTTCGAAAGTTTCAAATGTCCGCCCGAAATTCATCACAAGTATAAGATTTTAATCAAAATCTGTTTATGAACACATCCATACTAACATAGCCTCAATAAGTACGCTATTAAATCACAACAAATGAAAATATTTATATTTATTAGTACATTACAACTATTTAGGGTGAATTATATTATTAAGGGGTCTATAAACATACAGTTTAACCGTTTGGTGGCCACCCAGTATAAGTCATACAGGGTGAACAATACTGCTCCCGAAAACAAACGGGTAAAATAAAATAATATTAAAATATTAATACAAATAATTTTATTACGTTGAAATATAACACTGTTGTTTCAAGGGCCCTACCCATTGTAAATATAATAGGATTTATCATCTGGGTGGGGAATAAAGGTCCTCAAATGGCGACCACGAAACAGAAGATTGTAAAGTTAGTGGAATATCGGTGAACGAATTGGATAAATAATGGTGCATCGATACGTTTATATTTTGATATGACTTAAAGCAACCTTAAAGCGCCTATAAAAAGGCCTTAAAGTAGCCTTAAATCGAGCACTAGCTCGTTACTTACTTTTGCACTGAAATGCTGTTTATATATCCGAAAATAGTGTTTGTACACCCTGTATGGTGGTTTTATTGTGACGTGGGATGTACCACAATTGTCACGTAATGATGAATGACTTTTATTCAGATATTTAGATATATAAGTTAAAATATACTCTTGAATAGCTTTTAAACATCCTTTATACATCCTTAAAGGATCTGCTCCTGCCTGCAATAAAATGTTTATACTTATTTTTCTAATGTTTTTTACATATTTTTAGGTTGTCAGCTTTTGTATCACTACTGTCACATTGGAAGTTTATTACAATAAAATTTAGAAAATTGAAACTCTCATGTAATTTTATTTATCTCGAAAACCTTTTGTAAAAATTCGGATATTTTTTTACGTTACTGCATTAATTATTCATTTCGTTTGATGAAACACATTTTTTTCCTAAAATGTGATAATTATGTTTAAAATACCTTGACTATTTTAAAATAACCTACATTATTTTAAAATTGGTGTTTTCTGTGGCCTATTTTGAAATTAGTAAGTGTAAGTTAGATTTTTTGCGCGCAATAACGCAGCCCTTTTGCCCCATTGGCCGCAACTTTTTTATTATCTATGAATACAACTGTAAACCAGTCATTTTGATAATGCTAGATTTCAGTTTGACAAAATAATATTTACGAGTATATCTTGTATGTAGTGATATATCAATCTCATTGACATCTGGCCTAGATTTAGGTTCGACCTCTTATGTCAATCTTTATTTTATTTTAAACTAGTGTGACATGCCCCGGCTTCGCACGGGTGCATAGTGTTTCTCTACTTTCCTATTGTATCTCTTAAAAAATACCGCATGAAAGTCCGTTGCGTAATTCTAAAGATCTAAGCATCATAGGGACGGACGGACAGCGGGAAGCGAATTATTTTTGTACTATGCAGTTCTTCTTTTTGTATCGTATCGTATCACTAGTATTCTTTCGAAACAGTGTGGCGAAAGGTTAGTTTTACGTTATTCCCATTGCTAGCGCTTGTGCTGGTGAGCACTGGTAGTCTCGTGGCAGCGCCCCCGCCTTCCGATCTTAAGGACGTAGGCTCGAAACCGGTCGTGCACCAATGAGTTTTTCTGTTCAAAAATATTTAACCACAATGCTAGTGTGGAAAGCAAAGCATCGAGATGAAACCGGCAGAGAGAGACCGCTTATGCTGTTTCTGAGATTTTAAAACCATTTTTTTCTTTTACGGCTGATTTATGAAATTGACTCAAAAAATCAACAGATAACTTTATAGTTTAGGTACAAATACAAAGCATTTACCATGCTTTTAAGTTTCGAGTTTGCTTGACTGGTTTTCGTATGCAAACTAAGCACTAAAACTTGTTCGGATCCAAATTAAATTTTAACTGAACTGTGTGCAATGTGTTTGCA
Source organism: Plemyria rubiginata (assembly GCA_963576535.1). Taxonomy (NCBI): domain Eukaryota; kingdom Metazoa; phylum Arthropoda; class Insecta; order Lepidoptera; family Geometridae; genus Plemyria; species Plemyria rubiginata. Next base: position 8,909,204 of record OY754926.1, read on the forward strand.
CACAACTTGGTCGATTGTGTTTTTTTTCTTTTTTTTTTAAATACCTATGTTTAGACATTTATAAAACTGGCTGATAGAACAAGCAGATGCCCTGCCTGCGGCCCGATTACGCTAATGTCTGGCTATCGAGATGGCTTTCAGTTTGACATTCGATTCCCATAGTGTAATAGCAATGTATAGGATGGATTGGAATCGAATCTAGCCGACATTAGCGTAATCGGGCCGCTGATGTTAAGTGGTAACCATCACCTATAACAAAGCATTGCCTCTTAAATCACGCGCGATAAGAACGTGCCCTACGATACACTGCCCTGCGTCCATCAACTTGCGGCATACAGATGTTAAGGCCTCATGTGCCTGTTACACCGGCGACCACACTCTTCAAACCGAAACACAGCAACTTTGCTTGATGGCTAAGGAAGACATGGTGGTAGTACTTCCCCGGACGAGCCCTTCACAACCTCTACTCTTAAATCAGTGATTTTATATCTTTAAAAACGTGCGAGCGAGATGTACATTTGCAATATTCGTTTTAGTGCAGTGGAAACACAAACAGCTCGTGTCGAAACTAAAATATGTTTAATAATTTACGATCCTATTCTCAAAACATGTCCAGTAAGTTTGTCAAAGATGCAAATTGTATAAAGTCGCAGCGTGCGGTCATAGGATTAGCGGTCTGTAGACCTAAAAGTGTACTTCTTTGTACTTCTTAGAGATAGGTCACCTGATGTTAAGTGGTGACCATTAGAAGCAAAGCACAAGGCAGAGCAACGTGTGGAGCACTCAAACACTGTGTGTTGAGTATACTTTACTCCGCTCCAAGTGAAAGAAAGAAAGACACTGTTTATGGCGTTGACAACTCCTATTATTTCTCTCGCTCGCACGATTCGACATTTTGAAAGATCGCTAACAACCATTTTGCGTGCAAATCACATTGCACGCAGTTTGGTAAAAATTTCATTCAGATCGATGCAAGCTTTCTTATTCAAAAGTTTGCTCATGTACTAAAACTAGTAAAGCTAACTTTTGAGTAGGTAAACTTGTATCTATTAAAATGATTTTTTCACTAAACTGTGCGCAATGTGATTGCACACAAAATGCTTGTTTGCGATTTTTCGAAAATGAAATCAGTGATTTTATATCCTTCAACAAGTCAAAACGTGCGAGCGAGAGTTACGTTAGATCTTGTCTTCAACCTAATTCGGTATCGGATTCGTTACGGAAAGTCAATTGACCGTTTTTTTAAAATATGTACCTACGGTGTTGTCTCTAAATGAAATTACATTCCACGTAGCTAACAATAATAAGTGAATATTTTTTTAGCGACGGGTTGGCAACTTCAGCAGAGTTACAAGCAAATGTATTAAAACAAAGTTTTTAAACGACAGGACTAACGACCTTTCACGGAAAGGTTTCTGCCACCGAATAATTGGCGGAAAGTCACTCGTTATCTTTTCGAATTCTAATTTCAAAAGCTTTGTGTAAAAATGTCAAAATCGCGTAAATTTCGTTTCGACAAGGATTCGCCATAAATAAAAGAAGAAGATTCTAAGGAGCCATTGTATTCTGAATTCAAAAATTGTATTCCTTGCCGAATCCGATACCGGATGAATCAAAATAACCCTCCATATGTCCGTTCTAACATAAAAATAGCCAGTTCACCTGAAATTGCGGACAAAATCGTGTAACATGTTTCAAGAGCACGCTTATCTCGCTTCCGTGTGCTAACCCTAAGGGCGATACACACGAGACGTGTACGCGGCACCTTTGCGGCGGACGGGAGATAACACTTTTGTTAATGGCCCGTCGGAATAATTGTGTGGATAATGCCTTTAAAATTAAAGCTAATTATAACATTTTTGTTGTGTTGTATTTGATTGAGTAACGTTAATAATTTTCAGCTGAAAATCAGCGCAAAATTTATGCTGAGCTGATAACCTTATCCTACTAATATTATAAATGCGAAAGTTTGTATGTATGGATGGATGGATGGATGTTTGTTACTCTATAATTCCAGAACGGCTGAACGGATCTTGGTGAAAATTGGCACAGAGATATATTATAGCCTGGAATAACACATAGGTTACTTTTTATCCCGTGGGAATACCGGGATTTAAAACTACGCGGGTGAAACCGCAGGGCGCTACTAGTTAGTATATGTAGGTAGGTTTACATACATAATGTGACTTAAGGCGCAATTTTTTTTTATGTAATCTCCTTTTTAAATTTTTGTTTTAGGCTTGTGTTATTTACTGTACTTACTTATGCTAAATAAATAATTATTCTATTCTTAGTTTTTTCTATCGCAATGATTTAAATAAAAAAACTTATAGGGTGAATTGTTTTCTTTTATTTTGTTATTAATGTTGTCATAATAAATGAATATTGATGTACTTTCCACACACTCTTTATCCAGCCCCAAAGTAAGCGAGGCGAATAATTTACACTTTTGTTTGTAAAAACATACTTAAGATATTCACAACACAAATTAATTTATTTTCTCGGTGGAGATCGAACCCACGGCCGACAGCACAGAAGGCAGAGCTAATATCAACTGGGCTGTGTCATCATATTATTTATTGACCGAGCGAGCGAAGCGAGCGAAGCGTCTCAGTTTCCACATTGGCCAAAAATGCGTTTGTCCGGATGCCTGTCTGTCTGTCTGTCTGTCTGTTGTCCTCTACAGGTCGCATTTTTCAACCGATCTGGACGAAACTTGGAACACAGGTTATATGACTTATTAGAATTTTTTTGTCGTCGGGGATTTTTGATTGGAGGGGTACTTCCCCCAAAAAAAGGGCAAAAAGGGGGCTATTTGATATACTGGATATCTCCACCAAATGAGATCCGATTTCGATTATTCTTTTTTCATTTGAAAGGTAGTAACTATAAGTTGGTCTCATAAAAGTTTGGCGAAGATCTGATAAGGATCTTCAGCATGATGAACAGGATAGCTCATCAAACAATCGATGGTTTTCAATCAAATTTGAGAGAAACACAAAGGACCTCATTCTACACAAGATGATGCAAAAAAAATCAAAAAGATCAAAAAATCACAAAATGGAACATGCACTTGCACATTACATTCCTCAAATAACTCACTTTTAGTATGCTCGCGAGGTCTACAGCTCCCAGAGCCACTAGTAATAATGTTTATAGTTAATGATAAGAAAGATAGCTTTTCAGTTATTTGTATAAGTCTTATCCATACAGTTCTTTCATTAAAATTTATTACAAAATTTGTTTGCCAACTGACATGTGAGTGGTTTATGCCTCTAAACCTCGCTGATAAGACGGAACCCTTTTAAACGATGTTTACACTGGAAGTGACATGCGAAACCCTAATTTTACTCTGTCTTTTTATGACTACACAGATTACATGTTTGATATTAAATATTTTTTTTTGTTATTTGGAAAAGATAAAAAAGTGTGAGACCTTACAAAACAGTGGTAGCTTATTTATTGGAGTATGGTTGTCGGCGAATTTACAGGCACATGAGGCTTAACATCAGTATGCCGCAAGTTGATGGACGCAGGGCAGTGCATCGTAGGGCACGTTCCTATCGTACTAACGAAGAAACGCTTTGATAGGTGATGGTTACCACTTAACATCAGGTGAGCCATCTGCTAATTTCATCAGCTAGTTTGTACGAGCGAGGACGCAGGTTACCGCTAGTTATAATAATATTTTATGCTTGATATTATTATTGTTAATTATTTATATTATTATTCATGTCCCACAAACCTAATCTTCGCCAATCAAATATCATTTATTAGCCACAAATTTATAGCCAAGAAAACATCATTACAGGACATAAAAACACTATTAATTCACCAATAAAACAATATCTACACTATATAAAACGCACCGACAGCGGCTGTGCCCTTTTTGATAAAGTTTATTGCGTGTTTATCTGGCCCCTGGGACCAGGCAATCAAAAAGCTCTGTACATAAAATTTTTTACTACTGCCTAATCTGAAATTTCGCTGAGATTCGCCTTGGTCATCGGGGTGGCGTAAAGCTGGCTATTCACAGTGCGACACGACATTTAATTCTTCTTGCACAATATTATAGTGCACTTACGTAATTTTAACAGCTCCTATATGTCAAACTAGTTGCGCCCCGCAGTTTCACCCGCGCAGATTTAAATCACGGTATTCGCACGTGATAAAAAGTAGCCTATGTGTTATTCCAGACTGTAATCTAACTCTGCCAAGTTTCATCCATATCCGTTTAGCCGTTCTGGCGTGAAGGAGTAACAAACATCCATCGTGCCATCCATCCATCCATGCTTACAAACTTTCGCGTTAATAATATTATTAGGATAAAAGCGAGCTTCGTCCTGAGCTTTTTTCCATACAACTTAGGATAGAGAGAGTTGACTGTAGTAGTTATTATTCTTGTAATTTTTTAAAATCGTACAAAAGTGACAGAAGCGGAATCACTGCTTGGTGGCAAAAATAGGACTCACCGGACGAGCTATTTTACGAAGAGCTCTAATAATTTTATATTTAACTTTAGTAGCCGTGCCGTGTAGTTATTATATTTTAAGTGAAACTTTCAATAACATGAAGCGATAACCGAAAAGGTATGAGTAACAGAGCCGATCTACCTACACTGTTGAGTAAGACACAGGAGGTAATGACAGGACTATCTCAAAAGATCTAAAATTATAAAAGGAAGCCTTCGCCCTGAAGTGTGACGTCTCAACCCAGAAAGTCGCAAGAGTCGGTCGCTGGTCGCGTCATGAATGCCCACTCTAGTTTCACATTAAAGTTTTACGAGGGCCGAAATAAAGGATGGCCGATATTCAGAGCAGGGCCTATATCGAGTTCACATCGCTAGTGGTGAGAAATTGGTAAGTGGTCATAAAGAGCGGAAAATCTATCACATACAACAGATATAGTTATTTGAGATGATCAAAACATGCCGCGGGTTTTGGTGCTGGTCAGTGAATGGGACGTGTATTCGTGTTTTTATTTTGTTTTTATTTTGTATCGTCTTTGGATGCCACTTAGGTATAAGATATTATGGATTGCAAATTATTTTGTTTTAAGCGTAACATTACCCAAAAAATAACAGATTAACCCCCGGTTTCTGAAAGCGCGATCAACACTAATCGGCTGTCAAGTCACTTGCTATATCTATCTAATTTTAAGTAAAAGCTGAAATAGCAAATGACTTGACAGCTGATTAGTGTTGATAGAGCTTTTAGAAACCGAGGGAAAGTCAGCCTTCCTATTTTCTACCAATATATAACTTAGATTATCATCATTGTTCTGTCGTTACCCTTTTCAGCCCGAAATGATTTCGTTGCGCAATAAATACCACACAGTTCATTGACTATGGATCTGTTTTATAGCAAAAATAAACATTTCGACGGTGTATTTATGAAGCGATGACATCCTACACTATTTCCACCGATTCGCACTAATCGATTAGCTGGGAGGTGCTGAACATGGATCGATTGGAGGACTATTCTCAGATGATGTCTGATCATGTAAATGAGCACCTTTTTTTTATATGACTCGCTGATTGAACAAGCAGATGGCCCACCTGATGTTAAGTGGTAACCATCACCTATAAACAAAACATTGCCCCTTAGGTCACGCACAATAAAAAACGTGCCCTACGATGCACTGCCCTGCGTCCATCAACTTGAGGCATACAGATGTTAAGCCTCATGTGCCTGTAATTACACCGGCGACCACACTCTTCAAACCGAAACACAGCGTTGCTGCTTGGCGGCAGAAAAAGGCGTGGTGGTAGTACTTACCCGGACGAGCCCTTTACCCTTACCCTAATTTACCCTTTATCTCAAATTACCTATATAGTTTCTAGCCTTGCGATTAAAATGTCCTTTCCGAATGAGGAAACCGGCATGTTGCATAAAAACTAATGAGTTCTTTATCATGTGTCAAGTGCTCGCAAGGAGCCTCTTAAGGCGTATTTAAAATCCTTTCACCACACTGTTTTGTAAGAAACTAGTGACACGACAAGAAGACGAAGAAAAATACAGTGTTTGGGAATTTACAAATTTAATTAATAAATTTATTGAATTTGAATAGATATAATACCCTCGGGTGTCTCACTACCAAGTACTAACTATAGATTCTTTAAAGATGTATAAGGGTGTAGTCAGAGGCACATCCAAATATTAACTACATGTGGCACAGACCCATATTTCGCAGAAGTAGTTATTAATATTGATTACATTTTCCTATTAATCATAGTTTTAATCGTATGATTGATAGGAAAATGTAATTCTCAAACAGAAATATCTATCTAATAAATATTAACACTGTCTTGAACATTCATAATTTATAGTGTGATCTTGATCTTCAAACAAAATGCTTACTGAACTCATCCATCAATCGATAAATTAACCGAACACAATATGGCGTTATTTATGCATACGGAACCAAATTCAGGTGTTTATTACGCCATAAACGGAGATGTATAGCCAATGCCAAGTTCATTCGTTTTGCATTCATTTGCGAATGACAGATGTCTAATATAAGAAGTTAGAGCATAGTAGAGGGAGCATAAAGTATCAAAGCTATGGCGCATCCTATCAGTCTCATATTTTAAGTAAAAGTTTATGTTCTTACGTACGTGTATAATAATATTAGACATTTATTTATTTATTTAAACAAAATTTCTACCTAGTTTTCCAAAAGCAATAAAATGTAACTATTTATCTTGATTTTGTTCTGATAGAACAGGCCATAATAATTATAGCAGTCTTGCTTAATAAAACTCATGATCTTAGGTTTTCAGAGTCTAAACTTGCATAAGTATATTACAAAAACTTTCGTTTCAATATAATGGTAACAACATTTTAATATCAATTTATTCCTGATTTATAGCACGCTCTTTTGATTTTCATTTCAATGACGACCTCTGTGGCGCAGCGGGCGAGAGTCCGCCTGCGACGCTAGAGGTTGCGGGTTCGATTCCCGCCTCGGACCAAATTTGTGTACGATCTGCAGAAATTTGTTCCGTTGGTCTGGGTGTTTTCTATGTATATAATAAAAAAATATCTATCTATGTAAGTATATAATGTATTAAATATATCAGTCATCTAGTACCCATAACACAAGCTTTGAGTAGCTTACTTTGGGGCTAGATGGTGCTGTGTGGATTGTCCAGCATTATTATTATTATTAATGAAGCCCACAGTTATCTGGCTCCCTATAGTTAATATTTTTTTGGTTTATACAAAACATAATAATTGATCAACTTTTCTAAAGACCTAAATATAATTACCTTTTCTAAAAAAAAATTATTACCTCTGTCGCTTACGAAGTATGGATACTGATACATTACTATGCCACCGTAACTTTAGCTGAACGTCAAATATATCAAATTATTCGCCTCCCTTTCAGGGTTGAGATGCGATAGAACGGTCAAGCATGATCTATTATTCTATATATATATTATTCTATATATATAACTCAAAGGTGACTGACTGACTGACTGACATACTGATCTAACAACGCACATCCCAAACCACTGGACGGATCGGGCTGAAATTTGGCATGCAGGTAGATTTTACGACGTAGGCATCCGCTAAGAAAGGATTTTGATCAATTCTACCCCCAAGGGGATAAAATAGGGAATGAAAGTTTGTATGAGATTTTCAAAGTAAACGAGCGCGGGCAAAGCCGCGGGATCAGCTAGTTATTCTATAAATGAGATCATTTATCTTATTCATCTATTTGCTACGCATGCTCTTGATGCTAGAGATGCTTTTAACCTACTTCAAAATAAGGAGGAGGTTCTCAATTCGACTGTTTTCTTTATGTTTGTCCCTCCTCATAGCTTTTTACTGGAAGACTGAATTTGATGATTCTTTTTTTAATCGAAAGCTGGCGCTTGTAATGTGGTCCTATTTAAAGAGTAAGATCTGTCGATTAGTTTCAGTTTTAGTAGCATAACAACATAACATAACAACTACGCTCACTAACAATTCAACATTTCAATACATTTTTGAATTTGATTGAGATCATTTATTTATTATTTCCCCTCACTGGTCCAAGTTTATTTAATACTTATCACAAAATTTACCAAGATTCACAAACTTAAACCAACTTTTTCATATTTATTGGACTTTCGTTTAGTTTGTATTTATAAAGAAAGAAAGAAAAAAAAAAAAAAGAAAGAAAGAAAGAAAATACATTTATTTGACACACATAAGTACATACAGAAAAAAAAACAAATGAAGAAATACAGAACGGACAGGAAACTACAATAGGTAGGTATAAAACATATTACTTACAATTAGAGATGGGCGCTTACCCGGTAAAAACCCGAACTTTGGGTTTTTACCCGTTTATACCCATTTTTACCTACCCATTTTGAATTAATACCGGGTAAAAATTCACATCTTTTTTTGGTCATTTATGTTTTTATTTGTTAGTTTTATTCTGATTTTAATTATCTAATCTTAATATTCTGATTATCTGATAAAAAAGTATCATTCTAGCTTATTTTTATTCTGATACTTTGGATTCACACAAAGATAATAAATGAAAGATATGTTTTATAGGTACTATTACTACTATTACTGGGGAAAGCTGACCAATGGGTGGCCACCGCACCACAATTTGATTTTGACAGTGACATTTGTTTGTTTACCTTTTATAACATAGTAGAAAAAACGGTGTATAGACTATATATTTATATATATTCTACCCTTCCAATTTTTACCCAACCGCCCATCTCTACTTACAATAGAAGAAAAAAAACATAACACACATACAAACATACACAAAGAAAAACAATGTCTGCGGCCAGTCCCGTCCCGTTCAGAGTAGTGCGTAGGTACGTACTGTATGCCAAAAAGGCCCTAACTCAGCTTTTGCTGCTTAGCAAAGTTGGTACCTAGGTAGCCAACCTTGCCAAGCCGCGCTGGTTTTCAGTCAGAGCCTTGGATAGGGTGACGTCACTATTTATGACTTATGTTACTTTCCAACTAAGAGGTAGTTACGAACTGTTGTCATCGCATCCATTCAATCGAGTTTTATGTCGTATTTTGTACTTTTAATCATTATTAAAGCAATAAAAAGCTACGTTTAAGTTTTTTCCATTCAATTTGCCGTAATCGTATGAAAAGGGAATATGAGGAGACTGCTACTGATAGAAATCGTTTTATATATTGGACTATTTGTTAAATGAACTGAAGTTTTTATTAACTGGGGTCACGAAGCACTAACAATTATTATTCTAATGAATAATGAATTTGATTGTAATTAATGAAATTTTGAGGGCTTTTTGGAGCCATTAAAGCAAGCGTTTTAAAAGTCAGAAGTAATTAAAACTTTCGTAATGAAATATTTATTATGTACTAGTTGCGCCCCGCGGTTTCACCAGCGCAGATTTAAATCCCGGTGATCGGAAAATATATTATACCTACGATTGCTGATATCACTCATTGCTCAAAACGCAACGATAGCGCGTGCTAATCTTTCCTGTGGCGACATCTAGTTATTATTTAAGAACTAAAAATGTATCAGCTAAATACGGTAAATTGCTAAATATCTGCCAACACCCGGTATTCCCACGGGATAAAAAGTAGCCTATGTGTTATTCCAGACTATAATCAATGTCTCTGCCAGAAAGAGTAACAAACATCCATCCATCCATCCATACTTACAAACTTTCGCGTTTATAATATTAGTAGGATATTATTTAAATAAGAGAAGTTCTTCGGCACGGTAGACGTCGTCTTTATTTTGGTTTTTAAAATTAAGTTTTGGTAGTTAAGCTTGTCCGAGTCATAGACACGACACAATGTCACATTAAGTATACTGTATGCCACAAGTTGATGGACGCAAGGCAAGTCTTCGTAGGGCACGTTCCTATCGTACGTGATTTACGAGACAATGCTTTGTTTTATATGATGGTTACCACTTCCACATCAGGTGGCCTACCTGCTTGTTCCATTAGCAAGTTCGAAAAAACAATATGTTTCAATACGGCGATAGCTGAGATTATAGATAGTTTTGTTTATAGACAATGTTTTATACGTGATATATTTATAGATGCTGCCTTAACTTAACACCGATATTAGGAGTAAAGATTTGTATTTTTGCATGTTTGTAAGGAATAAACTAAAAAACTATTGGTCCGATTTAAAAAATTACTTTATTATTTATTGGAATGCTATATTATCCCCGAGCAACATAGAAAACAGAAAGAAACAGCTTCACGACTTTGATCCCCAGGTACGGTAGATATCCCTTCAGATCTCCCAGTACCAAGTTAGGTACTATAATTCAAGATTCTTTGAGGATGTCTAAGGGGGGTAGTCAGAGGTACGTCCAAACATTACATTTGGCACATACCCACATTTTGCAGTAGTTAGTATTCCATACGTGACAGGTTGCAAGCCCATCGCCGCTGTTAGAATACTAACTGGTTTCCTCACGATGTTTTCCTTCACCGTTTAAGAGCACTGGCAAAATAACAATAATACAATAATTAAGCAACATAGGCAATATTTAAAAGAAATATTGTCCACCCATGCGAAGCCGGCTCGAACCCCTAGTCTTAAAATAAAGAGCTGAACTTACAAAAGCTTTTCCCTACATCGTGTAAAATCATACCTTAACCTATTAATCAATTTAATAAAGCGTTGTGATCCCCTTTTTATCCTAATATATTTCTTTAATCCCATAAGTGGGGCGTTTCGATTTACTCAAACTATTTAATGAACTATGATTTATGGTTTTTCGATAGTGAGCATCAGTATGTATATTTATCGGCGTTTAAAGAGCTGTTACAGAAGTAGTGCACGTTTAAAAGTAGTTTTTTATTAATAAAAAAAGTGTTAATTTAGATGCTCGGACATCTTTCGGATTATCCACCTAAGATATTAGACATCCTGAAATATCTTGCTAGAGTTATAATAACACTTTAACATTTAATAAAACACAAGGATACATCATAAATCTTGGCTTAAATTAATTGTATAATGAGTGGCCATATCTCTGAAAGCTATTCCTTCCAGGCAACCTAAGAACTCTGATGGGAGTGTGGATTGTAAAAATATAATTAGCCGCAAAACGTCATCATCGATAATATAAGCATCCAATAAAAACAAACAAAAGAGACTAAGTCAAGGTAGTTTGCGAATTCAAAAATAAATTGAAATATCAAAAATTAGAATACGATAATTGAACCGCGCAAGATATCAATAAAGTAACAGACACCTTCAAATAAATAAACTACTTTATTATTACAATACGATCGCCAAAATAATATTTTCAGTGGAAATTTAATTTTGTCGCAAATATAGCATCCCACCTCCAACACTAACTGATATGAGTGCCCACACAGTGGATATTCATCTCTAACGGGATAGCGTTATGATCTCTTTCTGCTTGTTTGCAAGCCGGCGTTATTGCATTATGGCTCTAATTATGTGATATCACCTTGATCGAGTTTTGACTGAGTTTGCTTATGCAACAAGTGCGTTGAACTTTGATGTTAGTGATGTCACAACGCGGAGTTATCGATATTTTCGCACCAGAAATAAACTTTTTCTTTATGTCGTGATACTGTTTTAAAGGAGCTAGCCTTCGAAACAGTGTGGTGAAAGGATTTTAAGAGCGCCTCAGGGCTGAAAATTATGCGACCGGAAATGGACACACTGTTATCGTCTCCAGATTTATTTACCGAGATGGTAGCGGCTGGCAACGAAGCGGCAAGCAGTTTTTATGTCATATCAGTTTTAACTTTATCTTCATTATTATAGTACACAGTATCGCTTGAGAAACACGAAGTCGCGCGGTAGTCGTCGTAGTGCGACTGCAAGTTTCTCAAGCGAAACTATGTATAAAAGTAATTAAGATAAAGTTCAAAATTATATGACGCTTCGCTGCCGCCGCTGCCCTCTCAGTTTGTTTTTAGCCAAAAGTCAAAGGTTCTCAAAGGTTTTTTTATGCATCTGCTGATTTTTATACATTGAATTTTTTTTAGGCATTTCTATAATTTCTCAAAAATTAAGGTAGGAAGTTAGTTTCGAATGCATTTAAACACCAAATTGCAACCCTGCAAGCTTTCTGGTTGGAATAAACCTAGTTTTTTCCAATATTTGACGCTTAAAATACCATTTAAATTTTTATATAATTTATAGCGAATGTTTAATACCTACGATAATGTCATCGATGTTCGTTCAGTAGTCAAAAGTGCATCACTAGCTTTGTTTGAAGTCAGTGCGATGTTAATTCACAAATATTTACGTTTGTGAGTTACCTGGTTTTCGCGGTGAGCGCTCGACACTATTCCTAGGTACTTTGAATTAGATACGTTTATAAGTTATCAATGGATGAAATCATAGACCGACTGTACAAGCTCTGTTCGGTGCTGTAGGTTGTAGATTCGAATCCCGCCGACAAAAATATAGACATTTTCTATATCTGGTGCCATACACATACTAAGTTTAAGTATAGATGGTTGGATGGATGGATGTTTGTTACTCTATAACTCCAGAAGAACTGAACGGATCTTGGTGAAAATTGGGACAGATATATTATTGTCTGGAATAACACATAGGCTACTTTTTATCCCGTGGGAATACCGGGATTTAAAACTACGCGGGTGAAACCGCGGGGCGCTACTAGTAATATAATATTAAAAAGGCAAAAGTGATTGACTGAAGAAAACGCACAGGCCAAACCCTTAGGACTAGACTAGACTCTTATGACGTAGCCACTAAGGAAGATTATGCAAAATTAAACCCTCAAAGAGGTGAAATAGGGGATAAAAGTTTGTATGAAAGTCTCAATTTAAACGAGCGCAAGCGAACCCGCGGGTTCAGCTAGTATAATATAATAGCGCTATAAAGCCCCAAACTAAGTTAGCGCTGTGTAATATCCGTTATTATTATGTCATTCATTCTTTGTGTATTTTTTAAGTGTATTTTTAATCTTATTTATGATTGTTACCTTCACAATATTTTTTCTTTTTAATTGTAGTTCGCGATCTATTTTAACGGTCAAGCTCTTAATTATAATATTGCCATACACTTAGTTTAAATTGATGATAATTACAAATTACAGTTACTATGTAATTAGAACATTGTAATATGTTCGCTGTAATGCTTTATAATTATTATGTTACGAATAATTGTGCGCATTGTTTCGCAATGTCTTTTTACTGTTTTGAAAATCACTGAACAGGATATGACGGTGAAAACATCGTGAGGAAACCACTTTCTTGTTGTTTACTGTAGTTTTCAGTGTTCTTTTAGTTTTCAGTGTTTTGTATCCTCCGTTTTATGTGAACTAAATAGTTAAATTGAAAATTGTATTATTGAAGTGGCCCATTAACATATCAATGCTGCGAAATTTCGGTACATTAGTAATATTTTGACCGCTTAACTATTAAACTTGAAACTTGGTAAACAACTCTTTTAAGAAAAAAACCGACTTACGTGCCCTACGTGCCCTACGATGCGATGATACAGCTGTTAACCCTCATGTGCCTGTAATTTCATCGGAACCCACACCTTTCAAACACACAACGCTCTTTGACGGTATAGAAAAATGTTGTGAGAAGGTAAATGTAATATGACGGTCACTTATTCTTTGAAACTCCATACAGTAAATGGGAGGCTGTTTTGTACTAAATTAGCTGAACAATAATGATAATGTATGATGCGAGTTAGAATCAGATTAAAAAAAAACTATTAATAATATAGTTTGTAAGAATTAGGGACAGATGCCACAAAAGCGTAGGAAAACGATTTTGATTTTGATTGTAGGAATTATTAATAAACGCGAAAGTTTGTAAGTATGGATGAATAGATGTTCATTCACGCCGGAATGGCTGAACGGATCTGGATGAAACTTGGCACAGATAGAGTATAGTCTGGAATAGCACATAGGTTACTTTTTATCCCGTGGGAATACCGGAATTAATTTTTCAACTTGTGTTTTAATGAATATATGTACTTTCGCACACCAGACAAAGCAACAGCGAGCTCAAAAATTAGTAATAATTACCCATTGGCTACGGAACCCTAAAAATGGTACAATGGGCGGCCTTATCGCTTAAAGTTATATCGCTTAATTGTACTCTACAAAGACAACTACAAAATAGGTATTTTCCAAATTATTTTGGACGTGTACGAGCGATTACTTCATCTGACTGGGTACCCACCGTGCCTGGGGAGAACATAAATCACCAGGCACAGTGGATATCCCGGCTGATACCATGAGCTTTTTTTCTATACAACCAGCTGATGAAACAAGCAGATGGCCCACCCGATGTTAAGTGGTAACCATCACCTATAACAAAGCATTGCCTCGTACGCCACGCACGATAGGAACGTGCCCTACGATCCAACACCTTGAGGCATACTGTTAAGCCTCATGTGCCTGTAATTACACCGGCGACCACACTCTTCAAACCGAAACAGCATTGCTGCTTGGCGGCAGAAAAAGGCGTGGTGGTACTTCCCCGGACGAACCCTTCACAAAGAGCTCTACTACTCTTAAGCTATTTATTATGTGGCAATATTTTTATCCTTTCCTTTTACTCGAATGAACTGCCTTTAAAATAAAAACAATGGGAACACAACACACATAGTAGATGTGTAATGGGTGCTGTTGTCAACTCCCCGCTGGTCCAAGTAAGTCTTCACCTTAATATATCGTCGACTCAATTTATTGGTTTAAGTCACAGACTGATATTTACAATCAGTTTTTCTATTCAAAATTTTATGCTCAAGCGGTGAAGGAAAACATTGCGAGGAAGCCAGACATGTCTTAGAACCTAAAAAGCTCTAAAACATGATCGAGTTAATAACTAGGTCGAGCTATAAAACCTTGAACTTAAACTTATGGGGCCTTACTACAAAAAATAGGCAAACGTTAGGCCCCCCGCGCACCAGGCAGCCTGGCTGCGCAGCCAGGCTGCGGCAGCCATAATATTTGCGCAGCCAGTTATTATAACAGCCAATCAACGACTAGTCTAGATCCATCCTTCGAGCAATATGGACGTAGAAGAACTTATAATTATTGCTTACCTATCTCGTAAAAAACGCAAAACAAAGAAAAGACACTGGATTCATCCTCTTTTTCTAGAAATACACTCAAAAGGCTTATTCCAAACCTATTTCAAAGATATTCGCGCATTCCCAGACCCGAATACTAAATCCCGATCACTGTATTCTTTCCCGGATAAATTTCTCTGTATCGAAAGTCATCTTATCAAAGTTCGGAACGCAAAATACGTCTGGCTGTTACAACTAGTGCGCGGAGACCGACCGCAGCCACATACATTCGCCTACACACGTTCTGGCTGCCGTGCAAACAGGCGCGTTTCATTGGCTGCCGCAGCCGAGATTTCGTGGCTGCCTAGTGCGCGGGCTCCCATACAACGTCATATGTTTGACTGGCTGCCGCAGCCTGGCTGCCGCAGCCTGGCTGCGCAGCCATGGCTGCCTAGTGCGCGGGGGCCCTTAAACACTGCCTAAACTTTTGACATCTCTTGCCATTGCGTAATGGCAAACAGAGACAGCGCTAATTTTAGACATTGTTTAAAGTTAAGACACCGTTTTGTAGTAAGGCCCATGATATTTTTAATCCACGATAGTGTTAATTTCAAATGGCACCTCTAAATTCTTGCATGCTATTATTAATTTGAATATGGAAGAAAATTACAAACCCTAACCATCCGTATTACCATAACGCTACAACAGCTGAACGGTCTGGATGACATTTGGCACAGAGATAGATTATAGTCTGGAATAGCACATAGCCTACTTTTTATCCCATGGGAATACCGGGAGGATTCGAGGGAGGGGGGTTTAGGGGGTAGTGGTCGTGGGAGGGACTAGGGGGTCGCAGCTAGTTGCCAATAAAGTAATTATGAGTATGATTATGATAAACTTGATACTACTGAAAACTAAAAAACTGAAACAGCTTCACGACTTTGATCCCCAGTCACGGTAGATATCCCCTCAGATCTCTCAGTACCAAGTACTAACTCAAGATTCTTTAAGGATGTCTAAGGGGGGTAGTCAGAGGTACGTCCAAACATTACATTTGGCACATACCCACATTTTACAGTAGTTAGTATTCCATACGTGACAGGTTGCAAGCCCATCGCCGCTGTTAGAATACTAACTGGTTTCCTCACGATGTTTTCCTTCACCGTTTAAAAGCACTGGCATTGCGCACATAAATTTTTCGATAGAAAAATCCATTGGTGCACGACCGGATTCGAACCTGCGACCTTACGATCGGAAGGCGGGGTCACTTCCACTAGACCACCGGTGCTCTTGATACTACTGTTGATAACAATCACACTATGTATGTATGTAAGGATGGATGGATGGATGAATGGCTGGGTGGATGTTTGTTACCCTTAACGCTGAACGAATCTGGATGAAACTTGGCAGAGAGGTTATAGTCTAGAATAGCACATAAGCTACTTTTTATCTCGTGGGAATGCCGGGATTTAAATCAGCGCGGGTCAACTAGTGTATCATGTTTTGTGATCATGTCTATCATCTTATGAATTGCTCCACAATGCAACTCCAAGTAAGTCGTCCATTCCGTACCACCGCCCGTTGAATGGGACCACACTGTCTCTTACATCTCAATAACTAGATAGTTTTCGTCCTAGCATTTCTTACTTTTATTGCAACTTTTAAATCGTACGATACCTACAATATATTCGTGGTCAGTATCTGGCTCAGCGCATCAGCTTTGCTATTCAGCATGGTAATGCAGCCAGTGTTTAGGGCATACGCTTCCGACATGTTTCATATGTATTATTTTATTTTATTTATTAATAATAATAATATATCTTTATTTTAGACACGAGATCCATTACAACAAAAAAAAAAATTACAAAATGCTTACCTCTACAAAAACAAAAATTACACAAATTAAATTAAATATATATTATATATATATTATAATATATATATTATATATATTATATATATATATATATATATATATTATATATAATAATATTATATATAAATTATTGATACTAAGATTCGTAAGATTCACAGTTTTTCTTATCGTCTGTTTTAATTTATCTGATGTACACTGGGCAGTAACTTAATTGAATCTACTTTCTATAAGCCATTTATACATGTTGTAAATACTGGTACATATTAATTTTCTTTGCAAGTAAATATATTCGTGATTTCACATAACGCCATCTTTCATTCCTATCGTGCATGACTTACGAGGCGATGATTTGTCCCAAGTGATGGTTGCCACTTACCATCAGGTGGGCCATTTAGTTGTTTCATCATTCTAAAAAAATTGATTTAAATTAATTTTGTCAGACTTGTTTAAAGAGTTTTCTATCTATGCTTGTACACAGGCTGCGACATATTTTTCCTACAACACACTTTCACTTGGTGACAGAGATTATACCATAATTCCTCCGCAAAAAGTAGACAGACGGGGAAGTACATCATGCTTATTTCTACCACCAAGTTGCTGTGTTTTAGTGTGAACGGTGTAGTTGGCGGTGTTACAGGCATATATGCCTGTCTCAAGTAGATAGACAGGGCAGTGCATAGTAGGGCACGTTCATATCGTACGTGGCATTTTATTACCTTTGCAAAACCATCAATACAGCGGGCGAGTGACTATAATCGCTTCACCTTCCGCCCATACAATGTCCTGTGAAGCACATACAATGCCTTTCAATGCTCTTTACATGTTTATCTGTTCAATATCATCTAGATCTCTTTGGATATATCTGCATAAAAAAGATTTGTATGGGACAAATGTGGGAGCAGCTAATACGAATATATTGTATCTCATCATTCTAAAAATTTTTTTTAATTAATCCATTCAGATTTCTATTATTACTTTAATATCACTGATGCCCCACTTTCAGGATATTTAGGAGTAGTAGAGCTCTTTGTGAAGGGCTCTTACGGGGAAGTACTACCACCACGCCTTTTTCTGCCGCCAAGCAGCAGCGCGGTGTTCCGATTTGAAAGGTGTGGCTGCCGGTGTAGTTACAGGCACATGAGGCTTAACATCTGTATGCCTCAAGTTGATGGACGCAGGGTAGTGTATTGTTCCCCACGTTCTTATTTGCTGTAACTTGCTAGAGCATGCTTATATCAACTAAATAATGGTTGACGGACGCGCTGTTAAGAGTTCAAAAACTAGTTGAACATAATTTTAAATAGTTAATAACCATGTAGCGCTCTTTTCGCTTTACAGCTATTTCTATCAGACGACCTTCGGAACGGACGCAAGTAACTTACAAAGTGTGATTGTGCGTGAAAATAAAATACAATTAACTTTATCGTATTTTCTGGTGCCTATCAGTCATTTACCAAATACAAACTTCTTCTTCTTCTTGTCGTGTCATTAGTTTCTTTCGAAACAGTGTGGTGAAAAGATTTTAAGTGCGCCTCAAGAGGCTCCTTTCGAGCACTTGAAACATGCTATAGAACTTGTTAGTTTTTACAACATGCCGGTTTCCTCACGATGTTTTCCTTCACCGTTTGAGAGTACTGGCATTGTAATTAATTTTTTGTCAGAAAAAAACCGGGCTAAAGATACGGAAAACAAAATTCAGAATTCGGATACAATAGCGTTCAAAATTGCTTATCTTCACCACCCTCGTACAGTCGACCACACAGGCGACCACAAACATGCCATTCCTGGGAATATGATACTTATTGCGCGATCCCGGAAGATGACAATAGGAACTGTTATTCCCATGCCAATTGTCCTGTAGCCATCATAATCGTTATAGTAAAGTGTCGAGTAAAACTAATACTAAATCACTAGCAGCTAGTAGGGCTTTGGATACATACTGGAGACTAAATACAAAAATTCCATCAAATTGAACCTCATTTTTTTTTACAGAGTAAATACCCCGGTAGATTTTTTTTTGTACAATTTGCAGTTAAGGGGTGAATTTAGTTTTTTTTTATTTAGCCTATTCCGTCCCACTGCTGGGCAAAGGCCTCCCCAAGGACTTGCATTTCTGCCTATCTTGAGCTTCCTCCCACCATCTACCTTCAAAGGCATCGAGGTATCCAAATATTGTTTCCTCTATGAGACAGCCGCAAAACAACTCTTATTCACTCTTTAAACTTTAACAGTCGTTACATTTCAAAGTTATCCATGCGATTGATTAGATTCTTCGGATACAAGGATATACATCTTCTTCTATATAATACGAGATGCTCTCCGCGGTTTCACCCGCGTTGATTTAAATCCCGGTATTCCCACAGGATAAAAAGGATAATCTATCTCTTTGACAAGTTTCATCCAGATCCGTTCAGCCGTTCGGCGTGAAAGAGTAACAAACATCCATCCATCCATCCATCCGTCCATCCATCCATCCATACTTACAAACTTTCGCGTTTATAATAGTAGTAGGATTATAGACACTACTAGCGATCCGCCCGCGCGCCCCTGCTTCGCACGGGTGCACATGTCATGCATATATTATACATATAAACCTTCCTCTTGAATCACTCTATCTATTAAGAAAAACCGCATTAAAATCCGTTGCGTGGTTTTAAAGATTTAAGCATACATAGGGACATGGGGATATAGGGACAGAGAAAGCGACTTTGTTTTATACTGTGTAGTGGTGATAGACATATTAGACATACGGACAAGTGTCTAGCAAGATTACCGACTAATTTTAAGTAAACAGCTTCAGTTAGCCAGCCCTACTGAGCAATATTTCCGCAACAAGGTTGGGTGGGTAGCATCATTGGGATTTGTGAAGCTATCATTGTTATTTTACGTTATTACAAGGTAACATAACAACGTACAGGCAGCTTCACACGATTTGTAAAGGTATCTTCAAACGATAAGGAAACAGAAACAGCGACTTTGATCGCCAGGCACGGTAGATATCCCCTCTGATCATCTAATTCTATTTTATGAAAACTTACATTAATCTTATTTTAATGACGGTCTAACCCCCGGTTTCTGAAAGCTCGATCAACATGAATCGGCTCTGAAGTCACTTGCTATCTTTATCTAATTAGAAGTAAACGCTGAAATAGCAAGTGACTTGACAGCCGATTAGTGTTGATCGAGCTTTCAGAAACCAGGGGTTTATTGAGTTCTTTACATCGCATCAGTCAATCTTACCACCATTCTGTAATACTGAACCAAGGTACCGAAAACCAGAGCATAATTCGGAGAAGAAGGATTCATATAAGTGTACTAGTTGCGCCCCGCGGTTTCACCCGCGCAGATTTAAATCCCGGTATTCCCACGAGATAAAAAGTAGCCTACCTATGTGTTATTCCAAACTATAATGTATCTCTCTGCCAAGTTTCATTTAGATCCATTCAGCCGTTTCGGCGTGAAAGAGTAACAAACATCCATCCATCCATCCATACGTACGTACAAACATTCACGTTTATAATATTAGTAGGATGTTTCAAAGAATTCCTTTTGGTCTAGCCAATGAGTCATACCTACTTACCTAATCATACTACCTACTTCTCAATCTGTGGCCGCATTGTTTCCGCATCGGCCCACATTCGCCAGCGCTCAAAACGTCTCTAAATACATAGGTACCATATTGTTGAAACTATCGGAATCACTATATTTAAATGGCCGACAACATTGCTCAATTACTTTTGAGTACACGTACATTCAGCGCCGAAAGTACGTTAACAGTTCAGTTGTGAAATACCCAGTTTCTTTGATTTAGCAATTAAATGGCAACAGTTAGTAGTATTCTAACAGCGGCGATGGGCTTGCAACCTGTCACGTATGGAATACTAACTACTGCAAAATATGGGTATGTGCCAAATGTAATGTTTGGACGTACCTCTGACTACCCCCCTTAGACATCCTCAAAGAATCTTGAATTAGTACCTACTTGGTACTGGGAGATCTGAAGGGATATCTACCGTGCCTGGGGATCAAAGTCGTGAAGCTGTTTCAGTTTCAGTTTTCATGGCAACGTCTCGATTTGCTAAATGCCTCAAGGCGATCGTAGAGTCTAATCACTACATCACTACGAAGGATAAAACAAAGTCGCTTTCTCTGTCCCTATGTATGCTTAAATCTTTAAAACTACGCAACGGATTTTGATACGGTTTTTTAATAGATAGAGTGATTCAAGAGGAAGGTTTATATGTATAATACATGCATGATAATTATGTGCACCCGTGCGAAGCAGGGGCGCGCGGAGGCGGGGCGCTAGTAAGATATATGTATAATATGTTACTTACTAATTGTTAGGCCTTTTTTACTAGTTTTGAAAGGAGGAGGTTCTATGTTTGTTAATCGTAAACAGGGAGCAAAATAGCTCTTTTCTCCCTGTGGACAAAAAGTGATTTATGAATAAACAAACGTTGCTTATTTTCTCATTGAGGGTGATAAAAAGTCGAGTGTCCGGAACAACTCTATTTTAAGCTCAAATGATGTTTCTCTTTTTTTGTAACTAGCTGATGGAACAAGCAGATGGCCCACCCGATTTTTGTGTCTCTCTCTCTCTCGCCCATAAAATATGTCTTTGTTCCTTAGGTTAGGTACTGTAGATTGTTATCTACAAAATAGGTATTTTGTTTATGCTTGTAAATATTTGGTTTAAGCTCGCTTTTGTACATGTCCTATTATACTTCAATTATTTTCATATGTATCGTGTGCTGTACTGTATGTACCTCTGACTACCCCCTTAGACATCCTCAAAGAATCTTGAATTAGTACCTACTTGGTACTGGGAGATCTGAAGGGATATCTACCGTGCCTGGGGATCAAAGTCGTGAAGCTGTTTCTGTTTTTCTGTTTTTCGTGTGCTGTGTAATAAGAAATAAAGATTTTTTTTGAGTCTTTTTTGCTTGAAAGGCTCTCCAGATGGTTCCACCTAGCTTTAACACTATGTTGTTTTTCCAAGTTGTTGTTTATTAAACTTTATTATAACTTACAAACCAGCGATTATACTGTATTTTATCTGTAATGTATAAAACAACAGAAGCGACGTGTGTCAAACAATTATCCCAAATTGCCCAGCAAGTGTAGAAAGCTCTAGGGTTGGCACAAACAAACGGCCCTTTCACTATTTACACGTTACACGGAACAGCCTTATTGTAAAGCTGTACAAATTAGGCCGTGACACACAGGCCGAGACAGTAGCTTGCGTGCTGTACTGGTAAGTGCTTAGATTGATTTGTTGTTTGGATTTATATTTAATATCTGTTGATTGAGCGACAGCGTTGGGAATAAGTGGATAAAAATCATACATGATTTTTATTTAAAATTGTTTATAGCTGACAGAATAAATGGCATAGTATTGAGATAATGCGCCTGCTTATTTCACATCACCATGATATTTATGTATTCAAACTGAAACCAGTTAGCTTGTAATCAGGTGCCAGTAAAAACCGTGCGAGTTACGACACTGCCTTCTTTTTTTATACACAACCAGCTGATGGAACTAGCAGATGGCCCACCTGAAGTTAAGTGGTAACCATTACCTATAACAAAGCATTGCCTCGTAAGTCACGCACGATAAGAACGTGTCCTACGATGCACTGCCCTGCGTCCATTAACTTGAGGCATACTGATGTTAAGCCTCATGTGTTTGTAATTACACCAGCGACCACATTCTTCAAACCGAAACACAGCGTTGCTGCTTGGCGGCAGAAAAAGGCATGATGGTAGCACTTCCCCAGCCGAGCCCTTCACAGAGATATCTACTACTCTTTAACTTATCTTGTCTCCGCTTCACCTTTGCATCCGTGACACCTAACTATACTAACAAAGCATGTCGATAATCTGTGTGTAACAAGCTTTATCCTAACAACCTTCTTATTGTACAGTAGCTAAACAAGACTAGTACTGTGTTGGTCGTTCAGGGCTGCCGCTGTCGACTGTCAACGGCCAGGAAGCTGCACCCACGCTCGACGCGTGACGGGCTGGGGTGTGCGGAGCGAGCGAGAGCGAGTGACAACCCTGGAATCGATCGTCCTTGTCTAATTACTTTTATTGCAACTATCTATTCAAAGAATATAGACTAGTATTCAAATTCCTTGTATCTATCATTCGACGGACAACCCTGCCAATGTCATGTGAGTCAAGCATGTCAAGTTGACTGTCAAATATTTTTGTTCTTGAATCAAACTTCCCAAAACGTTTATTTTGGTTTTTACGTTAAGATACTTACCCTCATACTACTACTAGTTGCGCGGTTTCACCCGCGTAGGTTTAAATCTCGGTGTTCCCACGGGATAAAAAGTAGCATATGTGTTATTCCAGACTATAATCCATCTCTCTGCCAAGTTTCATCCAGATCCGTTCAGCCGTTCCGGCGTGAAAGAGTAACAAACATCCATCCATCCATCCATCCATCCATACTTACAAACTTTCACGTTTTTAATATTAGTAGGATTATATACTTCTGTAGATAGTTACCTAATATGCCATGAATCAAACTGTCACTGACCATCCACCACTAAATGGAAATAGTGTAAAGCATTTTTTGCATAAAATAATAAAATGGTTTTTTGCCCCTAAACTAGGTAAAGGACACAGTTACTCGTATTTTCCATGATCACGTGCAACTCAAAGTATCGTACTTACGAGTAACATATATAGTTAATAGTGATATAAGCACCTACTTGTCTATGGTATTTATCTCACCGATAACGTGATTGAAAACAGGAACTTACCTGTAAAGAAAAAAAGAAAATTAAATAATGTAAATAACATGTTAAACTATATTTTTTAACAAATTATTATAATAAGATATTGTGCCTTGTTTTGTTCTATTATTTATTAGTCACAAGAGCAAACAACATTATAAATAATTGAGTATAAATACTTAAGCCGCAGACAACCGTTAAACTAAGCTAAGAACTCTTCTAAGTCCTATATCTTACGCCGTCCGTAATTGAATCACTTGAATCACTCGACAGCGTTGATCTATGTGCATCAGATACGTGGCCCGCATCAGGAATTAGCTGCGATTTATACCACATATCATTTCAACATATAATTAGAATACACTAAATTGATTACATTGGGTAAGTTTAGATGGCGCCTGTGTTTGTTGATTTGTCTTACATAATTATGCAAGATACCACTGATTCTCCTAAAAATTGTGGGGATGTGCCAAATTTAATGTTTCTGACTACTCCCTTAGACTTTCACATCATCTGAACCTGCGAACCGCTAAGGAGTGGAACTCATTACCGTCGTCTGTTTTTCCTGACCATTACAATATGTCTCTTCAAGGCAAGAGTGAATAGGTGTCTTCTAGATCGTTCTGCTCCAACGTAGGCTACATCGTCGTTTACCATCAGGTGAGATCGTAGCCAAAGGACGGTCTATGTTAGTTAAAAAAACTGAAACTCGTTCTTGGTACCACGAGATCTGAGGGGATATCAACCGTACCTGGGGATCACAGTTGTGAAGATTTTATCTTATTTTTGTTAAAAAAGGTTTTTTTTATTGGTAGGTATCTTGAAATGCAACTTAATGACTGAACGAATATATGAAAATGCTTTATTGTACACCTTACAAACTAACAAGACAAGTGAAACAAGGAATTATAGCTAGAGATATGTACAATGGGCGACTTAAAATTAACCTGCTGCTTCTTCTTCTTCTTACCTGTTGCTATAATTTTGCAACAACATAGCAAATTCCTTTAATTTAAAAAAAAGGTAGCATAAGTTATTATTATAGACTAGTTGCGCCCCGCGGTTACACTCGCGCAGATTTAAATCCCGGTAATCCCACGGGTCCCACGAGAGCACCGGTGGTCTAGTGGGAGTGACCCCGCCTTCCGATCGTAAGGTCGCAGGTTCGAATCCGGTCGTGCACCAATGGATTTTTCTATCGAAAAATTTATGTGCGCAATGCCAGTGCTCTTAAACGGCGAAGGAAAACATCGTGAGGAAACCAGTTAGTATTCTAACAGCGGCGATGGGCTTGCAACCTGTCACGTATGGAATACTAACTACTGCAAAATGTGAGTATGTGCCAAATGCAATGTTTGGACGTACCTCTGACTACCCCCCTTAGACATCCTCAAAGAATCTTGAATTAGTACCTACTTGGTACTGGGAGATCTGAAGAGATATCTACCGTGCCTGGGGATCAAAGTCGTGAAGCTGTTTCAGTTTTTTCAGTTTCCCACGGGATAAAAGTAGCCTATGTGCTATTCCAGACTACTAGGTAATCTATTTCTAAAGTTTTGTCGATGTATCATCTCTACATAGTACAAAACAAAGTCGCTTTTTCTGTCCCTATATCCCTATGTCCCTTTGTCCCTTTGTATGCTTAAATCTTTAAAACTACGCAACGGATTTTGATGCAGATTTTTTAATACATAGAGTGATTCAAGAGGAAGGTTTATATGTATAATACATGCATGATATGTGCACCCGTGCGAAGCAGGGGCGCGCGGGCGGTCAGTAAGGCCCTAACTCTTTACTGCGAAAGCCTCCTTCGTGACTCAGGAATAAAAGCAAAGCTTGTTGCGTAACGGGCATATGTCGTGTCCGATGGCAGACAGACAACAGACCGATAAGTGTCGAGTTACCTGATATTTGATCTTATTCGCGAGACTTGTCGACCAAAGAAAGTTCTAGGGATGACGAGGTATTTAATAAAAGGTGAGTTAGCTGTATCAGAAACGACTACTGGGCTTAGTTTAATACTAACTAGCGACCAGCCCGCGCGCCCCTGCTTCGCACGGGTGCACATATCACGCATGTATTATACATATAAACCTTCCTCTTGAATCATTCTATCTATTAAATAAACCACATCCAAATCTGTAGCTTAGTTTTAAAGATTTAAGCATACATAGGGACATGGGGATATAGGGACAGAGAAAGCGACTTTGTTTTATAATATGTAGTGATAGTGATAATAGTCCAACTAATGATGTCGATTTTGTTGTTGCATTATCCTAAACTAACTTCTGACAGCTCTAAAATTGTAGCCATCCTTGTCGTTTCGGTCTTTCAGAAAGGGACGGCAATATTTTAAGTGCTGTCAAATTAGATTAAGCTATGAAAACTAAACAACGGAATGGACACCATTATCAATGTGAATGTCTGGATGCTTGTTACTCAATAGCGCCAGAACAGTTGAACGGATCTGGATAAAATTTGGCACAGGTATAGATTATACTCTGTAATAGCACATAGTTTACTTTTATTCTGTGGGAATATCAATATTTAAAACCCGTGTTTGAAACCGTGGAGCGCAACTAGTAATACATATTGGTGGACTTTCCACACATCACCATCTAGCCCCAAACTAAGCCAAAGCTTATGATATGGGAACCAGAGATGACACTTGTGTTGGTACTTTTTTGTAAAAACATACTTATAAACTTATCATACAAAATAACACCCACACAGGTGAAATGAAATGAAATTTATTTAGATTCGTAACAAACATCACAACATCTTATAACACACAGGTACACAGGTAACAAACATCTATGATCATCACATAAATGTATATCCCTGTTGGGAATTGAACCCACGGCCTACGGTGCAGAAGACAGAGCTAAACTTAAATACCAACTCAGCTGTAAGGGCTATCATCAATATTCAAACAAATCGCAAATATAATTTGAATCAATCGTTCTCTGATACTTCATGTAGCTACGATAACTTTGAGTGCTAACTATAAGAAAAGGCTTAGGAAGAGTTGGCAGATATCATTTTATTGGTACTCTAAACTAGGGCACAGCCATGCGTAGGTCTAAACGACTCGGTGTAACATTACCTACAATGTAACGTCCAGTGTTGTACTAACACTTACGTTATCCCTGAGACCAGAGGTTCTCAAACTAATAATCAAACTACCACCCACCAACTGTTTTCTAGCGCCCCTTAGGTAAAGTTTCAGTAAAAAAATATTATCGACCTAGCTGATGGAATAAGGAGATTAGCCTGATGTTAAGTAGAAAACGAATAGAATATTAATAGTTGTTTATTTAGCTTAGGTAAGTACAGTAAATAACACAAGCCTGAAAAAAAGCTGAAAAAGAGGTTTCCGTAGTTTTTTTTAATGGTAATCATCACCTATTAACGGCATGGCGTCGTAGGTCACGCACGTAGGTCACACAGCAACGCAGATTGGCTGCAGAATAAGGCGTGGTGGTAGTACTTCCCCAGACGAGTCCATCACAGAGGTCTACTACGCCTACTATTTGATTCTAACAAGTTTTCCTTTCGAAAAATTTTTACCAAGTCCGATTCCGTCTGGGTTTTTACCGCCCTCCTGTAGATTTCAAGCGCCCACAAGGGGGCGTTATCGCCCACTTTGAGAAAGACTGCCTTGGACAATAAAAACCAATGGTTTGGATCATCTTACATTTTATTACGAGTGCTTTGCATACCAGCTTCTTGTTTTTGGGTGAAAGTTACGAAATGTTATGTTTTAAATTAGTTATATTAGATTATTTCAGTAGAGACAATGGCCTTTACTCTTTACTGCGTCTCTACAATAGATTTTGGTATTGAGTTATTATATTTTATAGACAGTCGTAAAATGAAAACTTTATTTGTTACTTATAAGACGAATATCTAGTACCTATAGCTCGTTTTTTGTGTATTTTTGTAAGTAATTATGTACCTGATTACTTACATATCTAATAATAAGTACTTACATGATTACTTACATAACAATAATCACTAGAACTCCTCACCATCTCCATGTAATTTTATGGGAAAAGTGACAGAACTGGCAGATGTTCTACCTGATGATGAGTGGTTATTTAGTGGGGTGGGGTGGGGTGGTCAGTACAGCATGTTTTCTCTCATTTTTTCCCTCCCTTATCTTTTATCCTTATATTTTCATATTTATTGCATGATTTAGAATAGTATAGAACATCAGTAGAATTATTGAATCTTAAACGGTGAAGAAAAACATCATCAACAGCTCGAAAGGAGCCTCTTTGAAGCGCAAACAAATCCTTTCATCACACTGTTACAAAAAGAAACAGCGATACGAACGAAAAGTGGAATTACTAACAAAATGAGGCATGTGCGTAGGATCGTAAGAGGTAGGTACCTACTCAAGTGTTACTACTCACTCATTTCTCGTACTGTTTTTTTCCTCTTATTTGGGTAGCAATAGCAAGCAGTAACCCAGTATAATATAGCTTACTAGTTGCGCCCCGCGGTTTCGCCCGCGCAGATTTAAATCCCGGTATTCCACGGGATAAAAAGTAGCCCATCAGCTATTCCAGACTATAATCCATCTCTCTGCCAAGTTTCATTCAGATCCGTTTAGCCGTTTCGGCGTGAAAGAGTAACAAACATCCATCCATCCATCCATAACTAATAACTTTCGCGTTTATAATAAATAGTAGTAGGATACAGAAACAGAAACAGCTTCACGACTTTGATCCCCAGGCACGGTAGATATCCCTTCAGATCTCCCAGTACCAAGTAGGTACTAATTCAAGATTCTTTGAGAATGTCTAAGGGGGTAGTCAGAGGTACGTCCAAACATTACATTTGGCACATACCCACATTTTGCAGTAGTTAGTATTCCATACGTGACAGGTTGCAAGCCCATCGCCGCTGTTAGAATACTAACTGGTTTCCTCACGATGTCCTTCACCGTTTAAGAGCACTGGCATTGCGCACATAAATTTTTCGATAGAAAAATCCAAGTAGTAGTAGTAGTAGTAGGATACATGAGTAACTAAATAACATTTACAACTAATTGGTGCACAACACCGTTTATCACAGATTATTTAAAAAGTTTAAATCTTGAGTTATGTATGAGAAGTATGCAGATTATGTATGTACGGTTAAAATTCGTGGCTTGCTACTGCATGACACATCCACCTGTATAGTCTACACGGCGCGGCTTTGCCCGCATCCATCAACTTATCTGTTTGCAAACAGATAATCCTTACACCTGAACGCAGGGTTGCCACTTGGCTTTTAACCAAATTAAGTTTCTAATTTACAATAGGCAACAGTTATATCTCCAGAGATCACATACAATTTGACTGCCTTCATAGCTCAGTTGGTAGTATCCGTGCCTTCTGTGCCGGAGGTCGTGGGTTTGATTTCCACCGAGAACAAACATTTTGATGAACATAGATGTTTGTTCTCTGTCTGCGTGTATAATATTATAAGTATGTATTTACAAAAAAGTACGAAAAAAGTATGTAGGCAAGTAGTATATCAGCTATCTGGTTCCTATACCGCAAGTTTTGGCTTAGTTTAGGGCTAAATAGTGCTGTGTCCATTATGTATTTTTAAATATATTTTTTTCGCTCTATACTCAAGCCAGAGAAAACTAGCGTTGAGACTAAAAGTTTTTATTTATTTAATTGCATTTACTGAGATGGAAAATCACTTTGTTGTTGATTTGTTTCGAGTCTTTGGATTAACATTTTAAATGCACTTAATATTATTTATTTATTTATTTTTATTTCTCAGGAAAACAAACAGTACTTACAGACTAATTATAAATTCATGAAAATAGCTACAGACCATTAACACGTTTTCGCATAGTGAAAAATGTTATCTCAACAATGTTTCACAAAGCGTCTTGTATTGCATCCGCTTATGTAACTAGAGTTGGTATTTAACTAGAGAGACATGGTAGGTGTTCTTATAATAAATCAGACTTAAGTTGTAAGCTTATTCAAATCAAATCATAATCAGCTTAACGGAACACAAATTGAATATGTACTTGTAAAGGTTTCGTTACCAAACTTACTCATGCATTATTTCAACAATGAACCCTATTGTAGAATATTATTCAAAACAGCCTAACGTCTAATTTTCAGAATAATATTCAATACACAAAGACGAAAATAGATGCTTTTTGGAAGTCGATTTAAAAGTAAAACACACTATAATTATTTTTATAATTCTTATAAAAAAGAAATATCATTTTATCTCTTACTTTAAAACTCTTAGAGCAAGTAGTTATTGTAGGAGCAAGTTTACACTCGATCGAGCCATAAAAAAAATCACCTCAGATATCTCGATACCAAGTATAGTAGTTTAGCCTAAATACAATACAAAAAAGGTATTGTTAAAATGTTATTTGACAACCCTACCCTAATAATTCGTACGTTGCCTTTGACGTGTCTTTACCTACATAGTGGCATTCAGATGGCATTCTTGGCTCTATGATGTATAACACTGTCTACTCGAAAACCTTTATCCTTAGTCACGTATACAGTTTCCACAGAAGTTTAAAAATCGGAAGTTTTACATAACACTGCCTCACAAATATACCTACCATCAGCAGGCTTGAATAGAAAATCACGCTTTTTAAGCTATCGGAAGTACCTATTACACGCTTTTAAATCCATGTAATGTATAATTTGAATGATTTAGCACTCCATTTCCGCATTTTAAGTACCTAAATGATAAAACAATGCAAACGCTTTTCATTCAAACAGTTCATTCATTCATTCATTCGTTCGTTTGTTTGGCAAGTTCGTAAGGTAATGCTTCTTTGTTTTAGTTTTATGGATTTCTGCTATGGAGTAGGAAATATGTACTACGATTGGTGTAAAATCCTATTTAATATTTGACTATAATTATTTTCAGCGATGATTTATAAATAACGATGAATTTTTTAAAAACTCGATAGGTATACTAGAAAGGTACAGGCAGTAACAAAAGTAAATAATGATCGGATAAGATTTCAAAAGGGTTCTCAGAATGATGGCTATAATTTCTTAGCTAACTTTGTTGGAGAATTAACATTTTATAAATGAAACGTTTTAGGTACCTACCTGTCTAAATTAGTAAAATTATAGCTGGTTCCATACACTGAGAAAACTGGCAATCATAAAAGAGGTGAATTCAGCTTAAAGTATGATGAATTCACTCCAAGGACGGAGCATAGTGATTCACCAAAAAGAACGATGATAATACTGATGTTGATGATAACAGTATTTAAGATGATGTGTCATCATGGATTTAGTAGGACGAGCATACATTATATTATAATATTTCCCACAATTTTTCAGTGACGTTATCATATATCCAGTTACGTCCTACTATTTTTCCTACTATTTTACGATGACTTCCTCACATATCCAGTTACGTCCTACAATTTTTTCTACTATTTTTCGATGCCTTCCTCATATATCCAGTTATATCCTATTAGTTTTCCTACTATTTTTCGGTGACTTCCTCACATATTTAGTTATGTCATACAATTTTTCCTACTATTTTTCGGTGCCTTCCTCATATATCCAGTTATATCCTATTATTTTTCCTGCTATTTTTCGGTGACTACCTCACATATTCAGTTATGTCATACAATATTTCTATGACTTAATGATATATGCAGTTATATTCTATTATTTTTCCAACTATTTTTCGGTAACCTCCTCGTATTTTAGGTTAGGTCCTTCTACTTTTCCTACTATTTCCTCATATCCCTGGTTATAGCCCATTATCTTCCCTCCCCTCAATAGGAAGATTGTGTTTTTTAATAACCCAATTAATATCTCTATAATACACCAGTGATTAGTTGTAGTTCTACTCATTCTCCATCAGTATTAGGACTACAACTAATCACTGGTGGATTACACAGAAATTGTTTGGATTATTAGAAATCACAATCCTCCTATAATTGAGGGCGCCACTGGACTTACATGATCCCCTTATTTTTAAGTTTCCAATATTGGTTCTCTCCTTTTAAATATTATTAGGTGTGAGCTCAATATTAAAAAAACTGAAGAACCCTAAACTTGAACTTTAAAAAAAATGGGGAGCAAGTAAAAAAATAGGAAAAAGTACCTTGGCAAGAATGGTAAGAAGGTAAGAAGGGATGTTTGTATAAATTAAACAGAAATTTGAATCAATGGTATTTTTATTTCCATAATATGAATGAATATTATAAACTCTAAACATTAATTATTCAGTATAAAAGAAGACTGTTTTGTTTAGAAACATTATTTCTAATAAATTCATTCCGAAGCGCATAAACGCCCACGCACGTTTGAGGGTAAGGCGCCCGTTTTCTGCCCAATTGCTATTATTTGTTTTCCCTCGACTGATGAATTCAGTATGACATTCGCCTGAAACACAAATAGTATAAGTATGGCATTATAACTAAACTAAACTAAATATGCAAGGTAAAAGTTAAAAAAAAAAATGACACTAAAATGTTGAAAATACAGGTGCAATACCTACCTTCTATTCAGTATAATGATCAGTTGGAGTCGGTGCCAGTCTAGGCATCATGAATTTAGTCGTTAGTTATAGCTGTCACCAACTCCAAATATATTACTGATCTTTGTGACAGTATAGCTCCTAAACGGCCGTCCGTACACACATACAGGACAGGAAAGGTACAGACGTTAAACTTATCTTACTGTTGTTTACGCCGGGGGTTAAAAATATTGAATGTCAATTTAAATTCCTTATCAAAAGTACAGAGTAATAGGCAATAACTTACTAAATTGCTCCCGGTGGACTCTTGTGTAACTGCTTCACCCACTGACGACGACGAGTCCAGTGGTATCACCAGTATGTCACCATCCTAAAATAATATTTAATTTGAGACAATGTTATAATAGTAAATGTAACAAAAAGGTGTGATAATAGGAGTATGTACGGTCAGTTAACCTCAATAATCGTTGAAATAATCAATGTCTGAGTGCGACCGTTAACTAACAGGCTATAGCTAGCCCTAGCCGGAGTTAACTCAAGGGAAGTGTTAAATTTTTTTACTAGTAATCTGTTCAGCATTGCAGGTGTGAACGGTCCTGCCCTCGCCCCTTGATCCAGCCCTGATAAAAACTAATCGATCAAGATCAGGACTGATCCTGGTCTCAAAGAATGTCTATACTAAATTTTGCATCGGTTCAGTGTCTTAGGTATGAAAATGTGAAAAGGTCCTGCCCCAGCCGACAGATAGACAGACAGACTTACTTTCGCATTTATAATATTAGTATGGATGTAAGTAAAAATTACATATTACATACATACATATTGCTCTTGAACCAAAAAACAGTAAGTACGAGTACTTTTCTACAATTTTGCATAACTTACCAAATTTTCCTGGTTAAGTCCTGCTTCGCAGTCTTGGTTGAGGATTGAGCTTTGCAGTCCTCCATACGGTGGCAGAGGCTCTAAGTTACAAGGTAGACTAGTTAGCAAGTCATTTCTCAGGACCTCTTCAAAGAGTGATGAATTGTAGGAGTTATCCTAAAATTTAACAAGAAATTTAAAAAGGTAATAATAATGTACTTAGTTGGTAAACTAACAAGACTGATGAAAAGTTAGGATTTTATTCCACTTTTTAAATAAATACTGCACCTATTAAATTGTTAGGTATCTTAATTTAACTTACAGACTTTAAATAAAAGTTAATAAGTAGGTACCTACCTACATGCAAGTAGGAGAATGTGCATTTAAGTGACGCAGGGCATGTGTATGCAAAAAGTTTAAAACAAAATTTACTTTTTTTAAATAAAATTCAACATGAAAACAAACCATGTCTTTTGGTTGGTCGCTCTTTAGCATGGCCAGAGCGGCCTCAAACCGGAGTCTGTCCCTATTTGAGGGAACATACTATGTATATCTTGTTTGTTTAGCATCTGCATGGTTGCT
This sequence comes from Plemyria rubiginata, assembly GCA_963576535.1. Classification (NCBI taxonomy): domain Eukaryota; kingdom Metazoa; phylum Arthropoda; class Insecta; order Lepidoptera; family Geometridae; genus Plemyria; species Plemyria rubiginata. Next base: position 8,942,767 of record OY754926.1, read on the forward strand.
ATATCTATTCTTTCAGCTGAAAAAAAAAGGTAAATTTAACAGCGCCCTGATTGCAGCTGTGAAATGCACTACGTCGCATTGACTTTATAAAATGTAGGTTGGTACCTATTTGTTTTTTTTGGGTTGCAGTTGCACATCGAACCTAGTGTATAATATAAATATGAACGTATATCTAGGTAGGTGGGTAGGTAGGTACCATACGACAAGACTATTCTTGGTTGGAGTGTACGGCGGACAAAAAAGTGTTATTTTCGCAAATAGTTCCTTTATTTTCTCGATTCTATAGTATGTAACACCTAGAAAGGCTAAAAGTGTCATGGTGTTTTTTTGTCTCCGACCAACCGTTTGTCGTAAAAACGATGTCGAAGGGATCCATAGGTTAGGTTATGTTACAACTGTGACCTTGAAATTGGTCGCGAAATTTTTTAAAGTATTTTTTTCATAGTGCCCCTAAGACGACACTGACCCTATTCTTGCTAGAAATTAGTAGAATGTGTGAATGTAATGTGCGAGTTCATGCTAGCAACTTACCTACTAGGTTTGTCAACTTACTTTCAAAACGATCGATGTAGCGTTCCAAATTCCACTTCTTCAAAAGATCACGCGTAGCCATATCCATTTTTGCACTGATCAAACACTGGCACTTATAGAATTGTTATTGCTATATAATAATTAAACGAGTCGTGAGTCGTGACCGGCTGGCTGTAGCGGTGAAATAAAAATGGCGCGGCGGCGGAATGAAGTCAGAGTTGAGAGGTTGCTCATTATAAAATTCCGTCACCATAAATTTGTAGGACATCATTCAAAATTTGATGCTACTCATAAATGGGTTTCTGTAATAATAATTTAGTAGGATACACATAAAATAATATGACTATATTATTGAACTTTGGTGCTTACTCTAAAAATATGAGATTATTTAATCGTATTATCATAGGATTCACATAAAATAATATGACTGTAATATTAAAAAAGGATGCTTACTTTAAAAATATAAGTTTAAAGCATTATAATTTAATATAGTACATTAGTGGGAGGTCATCGTATTTTTACAGATACTTCTTCTTAGTAAACTATGAAATCTATTTATATTACGGTGACTGTCATTGTGTTTTTTAATTAGAATCTTATTTATAATTATCATAATAATTTATGGGACAGTGTACCATTTTCTATTACATTGTGTTATTATTTGAAGAAGACAATGTTATTTCATAATTACAAATTTTTACGATGACAAGTATCATAATATTGCCTTATTTACCCAAACAATTCGATTCGATCTTAACACATTTCAGTTCTAGCGTAATATTTACTTATTATCAACATATTTTAGGACAACGCATCTATTTTAAACCAACGTCACGATATTTTAAGATTATGCCAAAATGACATTTTTCTCAGTGTATATTTTTGCAGGGATAAGCTTCTTAATTTTTTTAACGGCACTATCTAGGCAAGGTAGCCCTGGAACTGGCCTTGCAATTTTTTTTCTACCATGAATGTATTTTTAATTTCAAATTTCCTGAAATCACAAAAAGTTATTTACTTGCGACAGCTTCTATTTGAATCCACAATACTCGTCGAAAAAACTATTTAAAAGCTCTCCCCCACAGGCGCGATAACAACGCGCCATTGGATTTTTCTACATCCAAACGCGCGTTTTTATCGCAGCAGTGTGTAACTTCGTCCGTGTCCTAATTCGAAATCTCTAAACAGAAAACAGATATCGCAAAAAAGCACGCAAACACAGAATCGCAGAACCCGCCTGTGGGGGAGAGCCCTTACGCAAGTCAATTATTAATCATCCTGTACCTAATAGAAAACCCTGGTGGTCCCATCGGAAGCTCACCTCTCTAATTATAAAACCATCAGCATCAGAGGTCTACCTTGGGGTAGCCAGAGCGATTACAACGTCAGTCTGTAACGAGACGGAATTAATATCTTAATTTTATTAATGGAAGATCGTTAACGTTGTATTTTCAGTGTCATCTTGTGGTTTATGCAAAAACTAAATAAATAATGCTGGACAATCCACACATCTACTATCAAGCACTATCTAGCCCCAAAGTAAGCTATTCAAAGCTTGTGTTATGGGTACTAGATAACTGATATATTTAATACATTATATATTTACATAGATAGATATTTTTTTTTATCATACATAGAAAACACCCAGATCATCGGAACAAATTTCTGCAGATCGTACACAAATTTGTTCCAAGGGCGGGAATCGAACCCGCAACCTCTTGCGTCGCAGGCAGACTCTCCCCCGCTGCGCCACAGAGGTCGTCAATAAAAGAGATATCCTTTGTTTTTAGGTATGTTAGATATGTTTAAAATTTATGTTAATTAATATTAATTTATGCTATCACTTAATACTGTCTATGTTTTTTATACCACCAGCTGATGGAACAAGCAGATGGCCCACCTGATGTTAAGTGGTAACCATCACAACAAAGCATTGCCTCGTAAGTCACGCACGATAGGAACGTGCCCTGTAATGCACTGCCCTGCGTCTTGGTAGGTTAGGTTTTAGGTATAGGTCGCGTCAACCAAAAATAACGCTGGAAAACAGTGGAGGGGATGTGTTTGCGTATACTAAATAAACGCGTCATCACACCCCCTCTCCCTCCTTCCGTCGTTCTTTTCGCGTGGATTTTTTTTTACTGTAGCATTTCCAAAATCCAACTTGTATCTAATAGGTACCTAACTGAGCTATGATAAACCGCAATCAACCAAGTCTTGTCTTTGTTGGTTGATACTAAGACTTTGACGGGGGTCAGCTCCATAAAGGATAAACAGACGCATCCAATTTCAAACATAAATTATCACTGATCTGTATTATACAAGCAGATCAGCGTAAATTATACAGAAGTTCCCATTTCATTGATTTGGCGCACTTACACGTCACTAATAAATGTCAAATGTCAACTTGACAGACACCGGCCGCCGCCATATTGGAATGCGTTCGAATCTAGAATTCTATTTAATTTTAGAACATAATGAGTTGGAACTTTGCGGCTACGTAAATCAAATTCAGTCATTTCTTCTTCGGTTGCTTCTTTGGCTTCTTCGTTTGAAATGTAGGTAATGGAATCTTCAACAATGCTTGTCCATTGTAGAATGGCGAAACGCATGGTGTGGCGCCATAAATGTAGCACGTATGAATTATCACCTTACTTCTGCTAACACAGCTTTATGGGACTGTTTATGGCTGACCAAGGTTAAAAGGGTATTGCCGATAACGGGGACTATAAACCTATTTATTAAAACCTTTCAAATTTATACCAATTGTATTCGAACAAACACTAAATAAACGATAAGCTGAATATAACTGAAATGGTTAGTTCAATTTAAGTACTACATACTTTTGCATAACAACAAAATTGATTTATATAAAAAACACTTCCGTATTAGTGTAAATGAAAAGTAAACTTAGCTTTCGATATTTAGGGTTCATAATCGCGTGACGCGCTCGACCACCCAGTTCGGTTCTCAGGCTGTCCCACCTTCTCGATAACTTACGACGGCTGATAGTGTTATCTTTAGCACCATTTCGATAGTATTTTGCATAACCCAGGCTGTTATGTCTTCTGTGCACACTCGGTACTAACTACACACATCAAAAAAAGTCTAAGCAACGTGCATCATGTCCCAAATTTTACCAATTATATTAATCAATTTTTAAGTCTTTACTCACTCAAGGTGCGTAGGTATGTAAACTTTTTTATTTTGATGACATTCTGGCTGGTTGTAGAAAAAACTTTTCGATTATGTTTTGTTTTTTCATAAAATTGAAACGAATGCGAATTTATTTGAATTTAAGTGCGTTTTGATTGCTAAGTTTAGTCTTGTTTTTATAATTTTACCAACCATTTGAATAAAGTTAGCGACAAAATTAGATTGTGAGACATTTTTTACGTCATGGAGCGACATCATTTGACGGCAGATCAAATGCAAAGAGCTGTAGGGATATTGCAAGCGGGAAGAAATCAATCTCAGGTATCTCGCCACTTTGGTACTCATAAAAGCGTTATTTGTCGTCTTTGGCAGCACTACAATAATACAGGAGACCCCGCTGAATAGCATCCAGGCCGTGGAAGGAGTACAACCACTCGGCAAGACCGGTACATACAATTGTCTGCAAGACAATTGTAATTGCTCGAAAAAGAAGAATTGCTCGAGAAATCAGTTTGAGGCTACAAAATTCAAGTGGTGTTGTTGTAAGTCCCCAAACTGTGCGAAATCGACTGCACGAGTACGGCCTACGAGCTCGACGCCCAATCAGGTGCCCGCCGATAGGTACGTCACGGGAATCGCGCTCGTCGAATTGAATGGTGTAGAGGACGCAGAACATGGACCCAGGAACAATGGGATAAAATTATGTTTTCCGATGAGTCGCGATTCGGGTTTAAGCCTGATACAAGAAGGGTGAGAGTGTACCGTCGGCCCGGAAATACTGAAAGGCTCAGGTTCGTTCAGGAAGTTCATCCATACAGCGGCTCAACAGTTATGGTATGGGCGGGTATTATGAAGAACAGGCGAACTGAGCTCGTTTTTGTAAATGGATACATGAACGCTGAAAATTACGTTGAGGATATTCTCAGACCTTATGTCCATCCATTTGCACAAACCTTTGGCTCCGATTTTACGTTAATGCATGACAATGCGCGTTCGCATACAGCTCGGCGAACCAGTGAATACTTGGCAACGGAGAACATCCGGGTATTGCCCTGGCCTGCACAATCGCCAGACCTCAACCCCATCGAGCACGCATGGGACATGCTCCAGAGACGTGTTTTGATGGACTTGGACAGAGTAACAACAACCCAACAGCTGAAGGATTTGCTACAATTCCATTGGGAGCGATTGCCGCAAGATGACATAAACAGTCTCATTAATTCTATGAATAATCGTTGCCGACAAGTTCTGAATAGCAGAGGAGGCCATACTTTGTATTAAATTATCCAATTCTTTCACAATAAATTAATTTTCTTAAGAAATTTCATTATGTTAAAAAAAAATTAGTTTCATTTGTACCTTAGTTTGTACAGTACATTATAATATTGTTAATTTATGTAATTAAAAGAACTATTGAAGACAAGAGCTGTCATTTTTACATCATTAAGGCCCTAAAAAAATATTTAAATAACAAAATACAAACGTTACAATGTGAAGAACCATCCTAAACTTTAAATTAGTACATGTTGCTTAGACTTTTTTGATGTGTGTATTTTATTATGCTGTGGTGGCATACGTGATTGCCCTAGAATGAGTCTAAATTTTTGATTGCGACCTAACATTTAAACTATCACTCATGACTAAAACATCTAAAAAAGTAGGTAATATGTACCTATACTGTTATTACAAGTAGCGCCCCGCGGTTTCACCCGCGTAGTTTTAAATCCCGGTTCTCCCACGGGATAAAAAGTAGCCTAAGTGTTATTCCAGATACAGATATATCTCTGTGCCGATGTTCACCAAGATTAGTTCAGCTATTCTGGAGTTATGGAGTAACAAACATCCATCCATCCATCTATCCATCCTTCCATCCATCCATCCATACTTACAAACTTTCGCATTTATAATATTAGTAGGATAATATATAATCTTAGATAACCTACGGTTACTTTTTATAGGTTTATCAAGTCCAGGATATTCCTGGACTTACTTATTAGTCGTAGATACTTAGGTCGTGCACAGTGCAATTCAAACGGTGAAGCAAAACACCGTCAGAATCGGAATGCGGCATAGCATGTCGTATGATCTTTTTTTTTTATACAACTAGCTGATGGAACAAGCAGATGCCCCACCTGATGTTAAGTGGTAACCATCACCTATAAACAAAACATTGCCCCGTAGGTCACGCGCAATAGGAACGTGCCCTACGATGCACTGCCCTGCGTCCATCAACTTGAGGCATACAGATGTTAAGCCTCATGTGCCTGTAATCTATAAAAGTCGTATAAAAGTCGTATCGTAGAACCTAAAAAGTTCTAGAACATCTGTCGACATCGAGTGCCCGAAGGAGCTTCTTTTGGGCGCTCTAAAATTCTTTCACCACATTATTTCGAAAGAAACTAGTGACCAAAAGAAATAATATTCCTTGTTATGGTGAAGACAAGAGCTAAAGTGAATCTCGCTCGCACGTTTCGACTTGTTGAAGGATGTAAAATCACTGAACCCATTTTTGAAAAATCGCAAACAACCATTTTGTGTGCAATCACATTGCGCACAGTTTAGTAAAAAAATCATTTTGATCGATACATGTTTTCCTACTTAGAAGTTTACTTTTCTAGTTTTCGTTAGGCAAACTTTTGAGTAGGAAAACTTGCATCGATCAAAATGAAATTTCAACTAAACTGTGCGCAATGTGATTGCACACAAAAGGTTGTTTGCGAATTTCTAACATGACGGGATGGGGACGGGATCAGTGATATCTTTTACAATGTTGAATGTGCGAGCGAGAGGTACATTAAGGTGTTGTCAACGCCTTAATAGATTTCGCTTTCCAAGTAAACTTACACAACACGGCGACAGCGGAGTGAAATGGTATTATCGTCATCTTGCGGTAATTATACAGAAACATGCTGAGCCGTGTTCTGTGTGGAAGGAACAGCAGTTCTTATTGATAGGAGTTTCACTTGACCACAGATAAGATAATGCTTGGGCTTAGGTTTTCTTTAACATCTTGTGGTAAAAGATTTTTTATTCCAAAAGTTATCTGAGAGAGATGAGCCTTCCTTCCCGCTAACGGAGCTTATACGAAGCTGCTAACCTCTTGGGCCATCAGACTCTAATCACACCCAATAACATACTACACTATTATTTTAGACATGTACATGTATAACCCAGTAACATGTATTACTTTAGATTATTTTTTCAATTAAAATTTTTCACTTTTAATTTTTTAGAGATATCAAGCAAAAATGAATCTTACGTACGACCCAATGACATGTATTATTTTAGACTAGTTGCGCCCCGCGGTTTCACCCGCGCAGATTTAAATCCCGGTATTCCCACGGGATAAAAAGCCTATATGCTATTTCAGACTATAATCTATCTCTCTGCCAAATTTCATCCAGATCCGTTCAGCCGTTCCGGCGTGAAAGAGTAAAAAACATCCATCCATCCATCCATACTTACAAACTTCCGAGTTTATCATAGTAGCAGGATTATTTTTTCAGTTCCAATTTCTTCTAACTAAAGGCTTAAATTTTCCAACGCAATTTTTATCGAATTATGTACTAATAAGAGATGACAAGCAAAAATGAATCTAAACGCAACGAGATAGAGCGTTTTCGACATTAAAAGTGATTTGTAATTGAAAACTTGAGTCTTAGCCTCTGGGTGTCCAAAGTAATAGCGGTAGGTACACTTACCTAGTTATTACTATTAGTACCGTTTTGGTTAGGTAAATACTGGATTAGCATTTTATTAGCATTTTCTAAAGGCTACTTGCCTTTATATAATAAACTAGTTGCGCCCCGCGGTTTCACCCGCAAAGATATAAATCCCGGTACTCCCACGGGAAAAAAGTTGCCTATGTGCTATTCCAGACTATAATCTATCTCTCTGCCAAGTTCCATCCAGATCCGGTCAGCCGTTCCGCCGTGAAAGAGTAACAAACATCCATCCATCCATACTTACAAACTTTCGCGTTTATAACATTAGTAGGATAAATTTAGTACTAGTTACTCTGAAATATCTTGAGTTGGTACTACTGCTCTGAAGGAATATCTACCGCGCCTGAGTCAAAGTCGTGAAGCCGTTTCTGAGAATGACGAGAGGATATCTACCGTGACTGGTGAACAAATTCGTAAAACTACTTCTGTTGTTTTATGATTCTGTACCGGGCGACTGTGGGAGTGGCTGTGTTTCGGTTTGAAGAGTGTGGTCGCCGGTGTAAATACAGGCACATGAGGCTTAACATATGTATGCCTCAAGTTGATGGACGCAGGGCTAATGAATCGTAGGGCACGTTCCTATCGTGCGTGACTTACAAGGCTATACTTAGTTATAGGTGATGGTTACCACTTAGTACCAGGTGGGCCGTCTGCTTGTTCGAATCCAGTAGTGGAAAAACAGATTTCTCTCACTTGGTGAAGAAAAATATCGAGAGGGAACCAGTTAGTATTCGAGTAGCGGCGATGGGCCTGCAACCTGTCACGTATGGAATACCTACTACTGCATAATATGGGTATGTGCTAAACATAATTTATGACTTACCTCTGACTACACCCCTGTGACATCTTAAGTTATCTGAGGTTAAATCTACCGGGGATTTGGGATCAAAGAAGAAGCTATTTCTGCTTTTCTACGTACTTTAAATTTACATTAATTTATTTTAATAATAAATTACCACAGTTCATAAAAACGTCAAATATAACCGCGACATTTTTACTAATCAATGTCTTAATTAGCTGTTTGCTTTGATTTATGTTTTTGATAATAAATGAGATTTTAATTATAATTTAATTATAACATCACTTCAATTTCGTGTGTTTGTTTTGATAGGAAAGTAATGAGGTTACTGCAATTAAAATAAATCGAAAATGTTGTTGACATTATTAGTTAATGGGTGAATCAACTTTTAAGGCACTCCTTTTGTGTCCCTGTCATGCAAAGAGCATAAAAATCCTAATTTCCTTATAAAATATGTTTGTTTTGATGTTAACGTAAACTTAGATCCTTTCCTAACATGCTAGTTTCATAGTGTTTTATAGTTAATAGGAAAATTTTTGACTTTATTATGGTAACTCAGCAGAACATAAGCACTATCCATACAAAAAACATGTGTCCCCAGGCCTAGATGACGATACAATTTAGGACGTATCTTAAAAAAAAGGTATGAATGCACAGCCTTTTTACCCAATATTATGATTCAGAAAAAGATAAACTTACGTTTAAAGTTAACATTTATAAAAGTTTGACAAATATTTTATATTTTTCGTGCATCCAAACTTTTGTCCCAAACTTTGATCAAAACATCAGTTCTACAGAGTTACCGATAAAAATTCATGACCGTTATCAAGAGATGACGCCTACCTTGGTGTCATCTAAGGCGATTATTGTCTAATATTTAGTTGGTATGATCAAAAAATCTCTACCTAGCTTTACCGCCCCCCCAGCCTAAATTAAGTTCTCAGCTGGTGCGCGTAGGTTTATTGTCGCTCTACAGCGTTGCAATGGATATTTATGAGGCACCCTCGTCACTTTTTCTAAAAAAACTCGTTAATATTAGCTTAGATGTCGTGCCCCACTGCAAAACCTAAAAATAGATATATTTTACAGTATATTTTCATAATATTTCGATGATTTATTTTTTATTGTTAGTTGTTCATAATGTTGTCAAAGGAGTGTCTTAAAAGTTGATTCATCCTAATACATTATTATCCCGACAAGAGCATTGCTCTTAAATTAGAAGAAGCGGCGATGGGCTTGCAAACTGTCACATATGGAATACCAACTACTGTAAAACGTGATTGGTCCAGTGTTATGTTTGGACGTACCTCCGATTACCCCCTCAGACATCCTTGAAGAATTTGGAGTTAGAACTTTTTACTAAGAGATCTGCGGGGATATCTACCGTGCCTGGAGACAATAGTCGTGAAGCTGTATTTATGTTCACCATACAAATGTTTGTCCTCCGTGGGAATCGAACCCACACCCTACAGCGCAGAAGGCAGAGCCACCAACTGAGTCTTCATTAAAATCATCATCATGTGAGGCCTGTCATAAATGACATAAAAACTTGTATTTATAAAAAATAATAGATTTTTATGAATTTAGAGAAACGCTATAATATTTAGCAGTTCAACATAAAAATAAATACACACCTCTTAAACACTGACACCTCTAAACAATTTTACACCATTTGCCAAATTAACCAATTCGTATTCATCAAAGCATGAATCGAGAATTAGTTTTGTTTATTATGATGTCTTTTCGGGGCCTTAACCACCCACAGTGAATCGATAACATATCCCATTAGATACTTATTTGCAAGTTGAAATATGAATATTTAACATATTAACATTTTTTATTTAAAAACTTATTATAATACAATAATCCCCGGTTTCGGCGAGCTCGATCAACACTAATCGGCTGTCAAGTCACTTGCTATTTCAGCTTTTACTTCACATTAGATAGAGATAGCAAGTGACTTGATGATCGAAAGTAGCTAATCCATCATTACATCTCATTTGGATACAGATCTTATTGATGCGTTCATTACTGACCTTAGATACCCAATTCAATAAAAATATCTTCCCAATTCACGACCAATAAATATTTGGGGATCTCAGAACCCACCGCAAGCGGCAGGACAAAAGACCTCCAAAAATTTACTACTCAATAAATCTGGCTAGGCTCTGTTTTGTTACATATCTTCCTAATGAGATACCAGGTAAACCGCCCTTAAGATGACAAAAATAATTTGACAAGCATTTTTGATGGGGCAAATTAGATGCTACGGTTTAAGAGTAGAGCTCTTTGTGAAGGATTTGTCTGAGGAAGTACCTACTATGATACTATCATATTGTAATGTCGCCAAGCAGCGTTGCTGTGTTTCGCTTTGATAGGTGTGGGGGTACTAGTAAAATTACTGGCACATCTGTATGACTCAAGTTGCTGGACGCAGGGCAGTGCATTGTAGGGCACGTGAATATCGTGCATGACTTATGAGGCAATAATTTATTATGTATGGTGAGAGTTACCACTTAACATCAGGTGGGCCATCCGGCTAGTATAAAAAAATCAACTTACACTTATGTAATTTTTTAACTCACCAATAATTATGAGTAACTCATTGTAACTTACAATTTGTAAGTTAATGCTCTAACAGCGGCGATGGGCTTGCAACCTGTCACGTCTGGAATGCAAACTAATGCAAAACGCGGCTTAAACGTCCTCAAATAATCTAAAGTTCGTTACTTGGTACAATTTTGGAAATTTTCGTGTCTGGAGTTTTTTTTATACAACAAGCTCATGAAACAAGCAGACAGACCACCGGATGTTAAGCGGTAACCATCACCTACAAAGCAATTACACCCGCGACCACTCTTCAAGCCGAAACACAGCAATGCTGCATTGCGGCAGAAAAAAGCGTGGTGGAGTGACCAAAGTCGTGAAAATGATCCGTACCGAGTATTTATTAGTTGTATAAATAGTTATAAATAGTTGTGACGACCTCTGTGGCGCAGCGGGCGAGAGCCTGCCTGCGACGCAAGAGGTTGCGGGTTCGATTCCCGCCTTGGAACAAATTTGTGTACGATCTGCAGAAATTTGTTCCGATGGTCTGGGTGTTTTCTATGTATAATAAAAAATATCTATCTATGTAAGTACCTATATAATGTATTAAATATATCAGTTGTCTAGTACCCATAACACAAGCTTTGAATAGCTTACTTTGGGGCTAGATAGTGCTGTGTGGATTAAATAAATAAAATAAATAATAAATAATGCTGGACAATGATAATGATTGTCCAGCATTATTCATTTATTTATTTATTATTTAAATAAATTGTAATTAATTAGACCAACCAACTACCGCATTTTACGAGCTGAGATCGGACAGATAGTCCCACAATAAAAATTAGTGGCATGCTTTAACTATTTGACCATTCAGTTGCATGAGACGCGGAGAGGAATGCCCGTAAAGTTTCAACTTTATGCTTCGTATAATACACTCGTTACTATAACTCTTTCGAAAAAAAAAGGACTTCGATGCACTGGAAAATACACTCGTGCTGATAACTCAAAAACTACCCGTCAGATCCGACTCAAATTTAAGGCGCAGCATACGGCGCGCCGCTATCTCGCTCGCACAATGGAACATTTTTAAAGATATAAAATCACTGAATGTAGTTATGTAAAATCGCAATCGGTCAAGTTGTGGTCAATGGCATTACAAAGATTTAGCGAAAATAAAATATTGATCCAAGCAAGTTTACATACATAAAAATTGGAAAAATATAAAGTCGCATTTTTAAGTATGAAAACTTGCTCGTATCAAATTTTCATTTTCGCTAGATCTTTACAATGCCATTGACAACAACTTAACCGATTGCGATTTTACTTAACTATATTCAATGATTTTATATCTTTAAAAATGTTCCATTGTACAAGCGAGATATCGGCGCGCCGTATGTTGCCCCTTAAATGGGACCACATGAAAGCACGCACTTTCGATTGAAAAAACCAAAACACAGCGGTAAGTAGTACTTCCCCGGACGAGCACTTCACAAAAAGCTCTTCTTTTAAAAGTTCTAGTTTTTTTTTTTATACAACTAGCTGATGGAACAAGCAGATGGTCCACCTGATGTTAAGTGGTAACCATCACCTATAAACAAAACATTGCCCCGTAGGTCACGCACAATAGGAACGTGCCCTACGATGCACTGCCCTGCGTCCATCAACTTGAGGCATACAGATGTTAAGCCTCATGTGCCTGTAATTACACCGGCGACCACACTCTTCAAACCGAAACACAGCGTTGCTGCTTGGCGGCAGAAAAAGGCGTGGTGGTAGTACTTCCCCGGACGAGCCCTTCACAAAGAGCTCTACTACTCTTAAGTACTCTTAAGTACTAGTCATCGCTACTAGTATCATTTATTGGATCACCTACATAATTGACGCATTACATTATCTATTATCGGCATTATCTAGTCGTTGGCGTAAAAACTGCAAAAACCTACATTCTGTTATCGGGCGAGTGCCAGACGGGAGATAGCGATCGCTTCCTGCAACGGCGATATGCTACAGAAAATCTAAGAGTCGCAGACGTTTGCTTGGCACCCCTATCAACGAATAAGGGGCTGACAACCATGCTTTGTTATAGGTGATGGTTATCATTTAACGTCAGTGGGCCATCACCATCACCATGTAGTATAAAAAGATATCAACCTGATAAGTTGTAGTTGTTAACTTATCAGTTATAAACGTAACTAAAAAGTGTTTAGTGATTAGAGTCCGATGGCGTGGGTGGTAAGCTCAGCCCCGTATCAAGGGGAAGGTCGCGGGTTCAATTCCCACTCGGATAATAGCTTGTGATAATATAAAACTATGATTTCATGGTCTCAGTTTAATGTTTAATTTTACGCAGGATATTGAATGAGATTGTAGGATGTCAGTTATTATAGATGACATAGTTAAAGTTAGTTTATTATTAAACTGCAATAAAATCTACATGAAACGGTTAAGATTTAAACACGTGATTACATCTTGATAAATTTCATTGCAATTTTAATGCGTTTTGTATTACGATGTTCCAAAGGAATGCAAATCTATAAAATATTGTTAAAATATTCATAACTAAACCCACCTTTTATAATTAAAATAGTTAATTCCATATGTAAACAAATTGAAGTTGCAAAATACGAGTATAAAAAAGTAGGTATATTATAAATGTTAACTATACTATATAATATGTAGAGGAGGGGTGGTTTAGTGGGAGTTTTTTTGAAACGTTTTTATGGAAATATCAAATGGCTCGCCTGATGTTTAGTGATAACCATTACCTATTAGCAAACCACTGCCTCTTAAGTCGAGCACGATAGGAAAGTGCCCTACGATACCCTGCCCTGCGTCCATCAACTTAAGGCATACAGATGTTAAGCCTTGTGTGCCTGTAAATACACCAGCGACCACACTCTTCAAACCGAGACACAGAGTTGCTATAGGCTAGGTTTTATTATAGCTTTGCAGACAAGTGCTTATGTATTTTTTTCGTAGTTTTGACAATTATATAAACTAGCTGGTACCCGCGACTTCGTCTGCGTACTTTTAATTTGATTAAAGTTTCATGGTTTTATCTTTTAAGAAATCCCATACAAACTTTCGACCTCTTCATCCCTTTTTATCGCAATAAAAGGTAGCCTATGTCCTTTCTCAGGGTCAAAAGATTGTCTGTGCCAAATTTCATCAAAATCGTGGGTGTTTATGTAATATAATAAAAAATATCTATCTATGTAATTATATAATGTATTAAATATATCAGTCATCTAGTACCCATAACACAAGCTTTGAGTAGCTTACTTTGGGGCTAGATGATGCTGTGTGGATTGTCCAGCATTATTTATTTATTTATAGCTAGGTGAATCTAAGAGAACGCGATCAATCCTAAGAACAGGCCGGTGGCACTTTGCAAAGTCATTGTCATCGCAGACGACTATGCCATTGGATTCCCTAACAGTAAAAAGGCAGGACACATGGGAAGCTATAAGTAGCTAAGTAGCGCCCCTTACATGCCTCTTCTAAGTAGCTCTAACAAGTTTTGGAATAATTGCTTCGTAACAAAGCCTAATGAAGTTATTGTTTTGGGGTCCAACACCACTGGAGCTTCTATATTATTTAACATTGTAAGAAGGATCACACAAAAGAACGGTAGGCACGAAGTCGTCAGTTTGTGGTCTGTTCGTCCAGGCTTTGGTCCCTTGACTCTTATAGTTGGTTCGCACTGGTCGAGTAGCGAGTCGAGGACACCTCCGATAGTACCAAAATACTCGTTACTCGACCAGTGTGAACCAGCTTAGATTCACCTAGTTTTAAACGTTTCTGAGTGATCCTTGTGATTTTCACTACGTAGTATAAAACAAAGTCGCTTTCTCTGTCCCTATATCCCTATGTTCCCATAGTGAGTGATTCAAGAGGAAGGTTTATATGTATAATACATGCATGATATGTGCACCCGTGCGAAACAGGGGCGCGCGGGCGGTTCGCTAGTTAACCATCTAGTCCCAAAGTAAGCTACTCAGAGCTTGTGATATGGGTACTAGATAACTGATACGTTTAATACATTATATACTTACATAGATTTTTTTTATTATACATAGAAAACACCCAGACCAACGGAGCAAATTTCTGCAGATCGTACACAAATTGAATCGAACCCGCAAGCTCTTGCGTCGCAGGTGGACTCTCACCCGCTGTGCCACTGAGGTCGTCAAAATTTGTTCTCTTCTTGTATTTCTCCTATGTTTTTGTGACACAAAATAAACGTTTTGATTTGATTTGATTGATGAAAGCGTCTCGTCCGCTAGACCACCAGCGCCTCAAATGAATACTCAAAGCAGACTTAAACCACTGCTGTCATTTAAATCAAAATCACAAACAGAAATAATACCATAAACATGTTTGTTGTATTTATTTGTGCACTACAAATCTATGCGCAACGGGTTCCGTCACAGCTAACGAAGGGACGCGACAGTAGCTAGTAGGCGGGTAAAGCCGAGAGTACACGTATAATAAAATAAAATAAACTATCAAAATGTAATGAAGCTCAAAATAATTCATTAAAGAAAAAAAACGACTTCAAGCGCACTGTAAAATACACTTATACTATTGTTAATCAAAACCTGCTCATCAGATCTGACTAAATTTAAATGGAACCACATGACAACGGCTGTCGATAAAATAAAGAATCATGAAAATCGGTCCACCCAGTAAAAATTTACGATGTAACAAACATTTTTGAAAAATTGTGGAATTGAGTACCACCTCCTTTTTTGAAGTCGGTAAAAAATTGTGATAATATGTACAAAGGTATATTAGGAAATAATAATATTTGAAGAGGAACCTATCTGAAAATTTGTTATCTATTTTTCATATTTCAGCATTCTAGGTCTTCAACAATAAAAAAGCAGGTAACCGATTATATTATCATCCATATTTTTTGTTATTTATAATGTTGCAATACTGTAATCTGTTATCTGGTTTTTTATCACGGACTTGCACTCCTAGACTAGACGGATGTGCGCTTGGCCTTATTTCTATGACTCTAAGTCTATCTAGACTTTGATCTCTTTGTCGGCTTCGCAGCAAGTATAAATGTATTAGGAATATACTTAACTAGCGATAGTCCACGAGTTTACTCGACTTTCGAGAGTAGTAGAGCTCTTTGTGAAGGGTTCGTCCGGGGAAGTACTACCACCACGCCTTTTCTGCCGCCAAGCAGCAACGCTGTATTTCGGTTTGAAGAGTGTGGTCACTGGTGACCTTGAAATTACAGGCACATGAAGTTTAACATCTGTATGTCACGACTGGATGAACGCAGAACCGTGCATCTTAGGGTGTGCCCTATCGTACGCGTCTTATAAGGCAATGTTTTGTTATAGGTGATGGTTACCACCTAACATCAGGTGGGCTTGTTTTATCAGTAAGCAGTATAATGGTGTCGATTCTGTTGTTGCATTATCCTAAACTAACCTAATCTGACAGCTCTAAAATTATAGCCGTCCTTGTTGTTTCGGTCTTTTAGAAAGGGATGGCAATATTTTTAGTGCTGTCAAATAAGGTTAAGTTAGAAAAATTAAACAACAGAATTGGCACCAATATGTATGTATCTAAGTTTAATTTAAGTATAATGAGCGGCCTTTACACCGTCTACTACCACCTTAACTTGACTTGACTTAAACAAGTTAATGAATGTGATTTCAGACTTAGCATATTTGCCGATCGGAGGATTATAAATAAATGACTTGTACAAACAAACAGCCCTTTTATTATATGAATGTAAAAGGAACATATTTATCCGATTCGTACGCTCTCGGCTTCACGGTAGACAACCTGGACACTCGGACAAGACGTCTAGCAAGATTATGATTAATGTATATAAATATCGATACTAATAGTTTTTTGTGTTGTTACATACAAGAAAGTACCTACAGACAGAGGTACCTTCTTGTATGTAACATCACACAACATAACTGTTTATAGTGCTCGAAAGGCTCTCTTTGACTCTCACACATCTCCTTTCACATTGTTTTGTAATTAAATAATGATACGACAAGAATAGAAAGATAATACATTTTATTAGAACTTTTAAATAATCCTACTACTATTTAAACGCGAAAATTTGTAAGTATTTGCCATCCATACTTACAAACATTCGCGTATTTTTTTTCTGTTGTTATAAAAAGTCCATATTATGTTATACCCACCCATAACACAAGCTTTGAGTAGCTTACTTTGGGGCTAGATGGTGTTGTGTGGATTGTCCAGCATTATTATTCAAACATTAGCCTGAACTAAAAAAAGACGTCTGACGTGTCTGTTTTAATGTCGTTTGTTTCATGCCCCCGGCTGATGATAATGTTAACTTACTTCATCAGTCTGCTTCTTGGAAAGTCGAGCTTCAAAAGTAAAATGTATCGGTGGTCGTAACCACTGCCAAATTCGTTTTAACTCAATTTGCAAGGTCGACCGAAACGGACGAAATAAAACATGTTCTCTAATTCTTTTTTTGGGACTACCATTGAAACTCGAAAGAAAGAATAACTAATTTTTTTTAACCGACGAAAAAACGGATGAGGCTCTCAAGTTACCGCGTTTTTTTTTAGTTTAAAATTTGCTTAACAAAGGTTACAGAGTAGACCGATTTTGATTATTTTTTATACTCCCTGCTAATTGAACATACAGATGGCCCACCTGATGTAAAGTGTTTCATCACTTAAAACAATGCATTAACTAGCAAGTCACACAACAGAAACATGCCATACATACAAGTGTCAAGCCTTATGAGCCGTAATTTCACTAGCAAAACTCACACTTCAAATAGAAAGGACTATAAATGAAGCAAAAAAGGTAGGGTATGTCAGGAGCGTACCTTTTTTAAATTGTTCTTATATTTAATTCGTACTTTTAAATGCAGGAACCAGCAATTATGGTGTTCCTTTTAAGCTAATCGCATTAACTTAAGACTTACATCACATAGGCTACTTAATCGAAGAGTAATAGAAGTAGCAATACGTAGTCATAATATTTTTGTTTTTTTTTTGTGTTTGAAGGTTGTGGCTGCCGGTTAAATTACAGGCACATGAGGCTTAACATCTGTATTCTTCTAGTTTATGGATGCAGAGCAATACTTCGTAGGGCACGTTCCTATCGTTCATAACTTACGCGGTAATGTATTGGTGCTTATCAGCTTTTTTCATTCAAAAGTAGCCTTAAAAAAATCGTAATTTCTTTGAAATCAAAAAACGAGATTTCAATATTGCTAATCAAACAAATAGAAATAAAAAACGAGTTTCCGCAGACGTTTTCTTTAATTTTAGTCGCTAGAGAGTTTATGTCTCTATAGCCAGCTCATAGTACTCTAGAGACAGTTGCCTTTTTTAGTATTGACATGCTAACTACTCAATCAACAGACGCAACTGGATATTCAGCTTTTTCTATTAACTGCTTGATTTGTTGACTTACTTGAGACATCTTTTTGATTGGTTTAAAAATGGCTGATTTAATTCAATTTCTGTACAACTTTCTGTATAAGTTTTGGGAGATATATTATATTAAAATAATAAATAAAAATGTTTACATTATAAAAAAAATAGAATGTTGTGTTGGAACTTCTACCGTACCTGGGGATAAAAGTCGTAAAGCTGTGACAAAAATTCTAGAATTCATGGTAGGGGTTCGAATGTGGTGGCGCAATTTGGCGGTACATCATTTTCGGTAGTGAGTCGAGGCTGCATACTAACTGCTGTGCACTCTGTGCCGCGGACCAGTTTACGCGTGTCGATGCACCTGTGCTAATAAGGGGCAAAGATAAGGTCTCAGATACGATGGTATTTTTTTGTTTACGATTTTTTCTCATACTTACTTCGTACTTTGTGACCATACGTGAGGACTGCTAATTGGTTTCTCTGATAACCTATATTACTTAGAATTTAGTACATACTTATTTTCTAAAACTAAAAACCTTAAAAATAATAACAATAATACAATAAACATAATAACTAAAACATATTATTAAGAGGAGTCCCCCGAAGATGCTGGCAGCATTCCCCCTTTGAATAGTCAGAATAATACTTAGAATTTATGTAGAAAGCCGACTTTATGTAGAAAGCCGACTTGCTTAGAATTTAAGTGTTGATAAGCTGTTGGTCTTCCTAAATAAAATAAGTCCCCGAAGCTGTTTCAGCATTTTCTTTCATAACTTAGATGTGTTTCATACTAGTTGCGCCCGCGGTTTCACCCGCGCAGATTTAAATCCCGGTATTCCCACTGGATAAAAAGTAGCCTATGTGCTATTCCAGACTATAATATACCTCTCTGCCAAGTTTCGTACAGATCCGTTCAGCCGTTCCGGCGTGAAAGAGAAACAAACATACATCCATCCATATTTAGAAACTTTCACGTTTATAATCGTAATTAGGAATAAAGTCTCCGCAGTATATCTCAATTCGTCAATAATGTACCGCCAGACCGATCGGTCAACCCAAACACAAAGTAATTCGAGATAACCCGCCACAAAACAAAATATTAATTATGTTTATTCAATTAATGTGCCAATACTCAGATGACCATTCTGATTAATGTACAATTGACCACAATATCGCTACTGTGTATACCACAGAGCTTTAAAGTCCATGCGTGTCGCCCTGTGACTAGAGACGAATTCTTTCTTTATTCGATACAAAACAGGTGTCACCATTTACTAAAACTAACACACTTTCGGCACGCACACTACAACATGTTCCATTTACACATCACTTTGCTATCGAGTCATACGAAGCAGCGTCGTGGGAGTGCGATGACCATAGGAGCGACTACTGTGAGAGAGTAAGATGCAAAAAACCAATCACAGAGCTTCCTTCCCGAGCGTCTCAAGACAACGAATGTGTTAATGCGCATTCAAAATGACGAAAGTTTTACTACTTACCGATGGTATTTCACGCCGGTAACACTGGAACTATTGTTTTTACAATTTTTAACTTGACACCAAGACATATTTCATAGTTTATCATGCTGTAAAACCGAGTAAAACGACCGAAAACTCTCTCTCGCTCGGACTATGTTCGACAACAGACTGACAAGCGCTGTCGTAGGTTGGCCTGTTTACTGGTCCAAACGAGAACCACGTATTATTATTCACTTCGCTTCTATGGGGGGGGCGCGCGCGGGGGCGATGTGGCCCGATCGTTGTTCTGTGGTATATACAATTTCATACTTATCACAAACGTATAAAGTACATTTCTATATGTTTCACAATTTTGTGTTGATGTACTTTCTTAGTAGCTTTTACAAATTACAATAATATCCACGATAGCTGTGACAACGGAAAAAATCTAGATTCATCGTTATTTTCATAAACAGCCTTTACAGCTTAGTTGGTAGTAGCTCTACCGTATGTGCTGTAGGAAGTGGGTTCGATGCCCGCCGAGAACAAATATTTATGTGATGAACTTAGAATAGAATAGAATAGAATACTTCTTTATTTAGCATACGTAAAAAGGTACAGTGAAAAGCACAAGCCTGTAAAAATAAACTAAAGAGGGGGTAACATTAATAACTTGTGTTTGTTCATTCTGCTGTATACTATAAGAATAATTAAAAAAAAAAGGATTATGTCAGCTATCTGGTTCCGGCTAGCCCCAATCTAAAAGTCCAACTTTGTTGTGATCTACGAAATTGTGTTTTTTTTTTGGAAAATATACCTAAGTACTTTTAACAAATATAACATAAGTATTTTTAATCACAATTTTATTTAATACCTACCATTTATCACCAACTACTTCATCGTACATTTAATTATGCAGACGATCTCAAGATTTACATGCAAGCTACCGTTGCGCCTATAGCTCGCAGCTCAGTTACCAACTAAGCTAAAGGATAGATATAAAGATAGTTATAAAAAAGGTGATAAAATACCGCCCTGGGATACACCGGACAATATCTTGCACTACGATGAATAAGATATAATCAATACTCAATAATTTATTACTATACTAGTAGCGCCCTGTGTTTTCACCTGCGTAGCTTTAAATCCCGGTATCCCCACGGGATAAAAAGTAGCCTATGTGTTATTACAGACTATAATAATCTCTGTGCCAATTTTCACCAAGATCAGTTCAGCCGTTCTGGAGTTATATAGTAACAAACATCGATGGATGGATGTTCATCCATCCATTCTTACAAACTTTCGCGGTTATTGACCGAGCGAGCGAAGCGAGCGAAGCGTCTCAGTTTCCACATTGGCCAAAAATGCGTTTGTCCGGATGTCTGTCTGTCTGTCTGTTCTCCTCTACAGGTCGCATTTTTCAACCGATCTGGACAAAACTTGGTACACAGGTTATATGACTTATTAAAATTTTTTTGTCGTCGGGGATTTTTGATTGGAGGGGTACTTCCCCCAAAAAAAGGGCAAAAAGGGGGCTATTTGATACACTGGATATCTCCATCAAATGAGATCCGATTTCGATTATTCTTTTTTTATTTGAAAGGTAGTAACTATAAGTTGGTATCATAAAAGTTTGGCGAAGATCTGATAAGGATCTTCAGCATGATGAACAGGATAGCTCATCAAACAATCGATGGTTTTCAATCAAATTTGAGAGAAACACAAAGGACCTCATTCTACACAAGATGATGCAAAAAAATCAAAAAGATCAAAAAATCACATAACGGAAAATGCACTTGCACATTACATTCCTCAAATAGCTCACTTTTAGTATGCTCGCGAGGTCTACAGCTCCCAGAGCCACTAGTAATAGTAGTAGGATAATTTATAAATTAATTAACAATTGTATGAAATGTCCACAAGAAAAACAAGTACACCGTTATTAGTAAGATTTAAATAAACTATAGTAAACTTCAAATATTTGCATTAAGAGTTTACATCACAAAACCTTGGTTCTGACTGCAAACCAATGACGAAGACCTTGCAGAATGACCAATAGTCAATAGGTCTACGTCATACGTACTTACTTTCAAATACCCGCTTGCACATCTTTTTCAATGAGAACGTGAGTACGTGAACACTTCAAAAAGGAGGTTCTCAATTCGACTGTTTTTTTATGTTTGTTATAACTTTTTGCTGGGTTGACCGATTTTGATGATTCTTTTCTATTCAAAAGCTGGTGCTTGTCAAGTGGTCTCATTTCAATTTTAGTACCGTAGTAGTAATTTTAGTTATTTTTTATTTGGTAGTTATTTTTAAAATAATGAGCAAAAAGTATGTCAAGTGTCAGATTTAGCGTACCTACCTTTGACTATCTCCTTTACATTACTACAATATCCGGGTGACCGAGTTTTGCTCGGTTGCTGAATCCTAGCTTGGTCTATTTAAGGTTTATTTTTTACCTACTTGATGTTTCCAGTGTTAACCTTATTTTTTGTAATGTAGTACTTACATAGGTACATACCTTTCTATAAATATCTATTTATCTTTTTACTTTTATTTTTATTGTTATTTATATTTCGCCCGTGATGTCACCCTAACAACAAGGCTTAGTCTGAAAACCAGCGCCACTCTCTAACCCTGTTAGAGAGTGGCATCAAGCTGAGACTAAGCCTTTTTGACTGACTCACACAGGGAGAGGCTTGTTATTTGTGTGTAGGCTATCTTTATTTTTTAAGTGTTTGTTAATCTACCTACTGTATATTCTCTACCTACTGCCTTTTTTTCTGTTCTTTCTTGTCTGTATGTTTCTTCTGTGTGTTGTCGTCAAATAAACATATATTCTATTCTATTCTATTCTATTCTATTCTATTTATCGCCCCCGAAACTCGCTGCATACCGAATTTCATGAAAATTGTTGGGGCGTTTTCGAGATTCATATTTTTATATACAAGAATTGCTCGTATAAAGTTATATATATTATTATTTGATATCCTCAAATAATCTGTTGTTTATTTGATATCCTCAAAAAAGTGGTTATTTACTTAGTAGGTGGTCAATTTCAAAATGTCTGCGTTAAGGCGTAGAAAGCACCTAGTATTTCTCTCGCTCGCACGATTCGACATTATGAAAGATATAAAACCATGAATCCCAATTTCGAAAAATCGCAAACAACTATCTTATGTGCAATCAAATTGCACACAGTTTGGTATAAATTTTATTTTGATCGATGCAAGTTTACCTACTCAAAGTTAGCTTTACTAGTTTTAGTACATAAGCAAACTTTTGAGTAGGAAAACTTGCAACGATCAAAATGAAATTTATACCAAACTGTGTGCAATTTGATTGCACAAAAGATGGTTGTTTTAGATTTTTGAAATTGGGATTTTTGATTTTACATCTTTTAAAATGGCGAATCGTGCGAGCGAGAGGAATATTAGGTGTTGTCACCGCCTTAAAGTTGTAAAACTGTTTCAGATTTGTAAGTACAAAGGCATAACAAAGAACACGGAACCATACAGAAGTGACAGTGGCATAAACATGCACGATGCCTACAATGAAATCTCTCCGTCACCTTCTATTCCACAGAGATTGTGGAAATTGTTCACTTTGTCTGCTGCATGGATTGAAAAGCCCGTTCATTCATGATGGTTGATACTATTTAGACATGCCACCAGCATAGAGGTCAGCATAGTGATAAGAATTACTGGGCGACATTCTACACATTACTATGTAGCCAGCATTTCTTTCAATGATTTTTTTTACTGGCAAGCAGCGTTGCTGTGTTTCGGTTCGAAGAGTATGGTTGCCGATGTAATAACAAACACGCGAGATTTAACATTTTATGCTTCAAGTTGATGGACGCAGTGCAGTATATCGTAGGACACGCTCCTATCGTGCGTGACTTACGAGGCTATGCTTTGTTATAGATGATGATTACCACTTAACATCAGGTGGGTCATTGTTCCGGCAGCAGTATAAAAATAACCTTAATGTTATAAAACGCTTATTTATCAATAAAGTGCACAAAAGTATCTTTGGGGCGGAGATTTAAAAGGATTATTATCCTTTCACTACACTTTTAAAGGAATAGTGACAAAATCATGTAACGAAAAGAGTGTTAGGGATGAATGTGGATGGATTAAGGAGTAGATGCAGGCCAAAGAAAAGATGGATGGATTGTGTGAAAGATGACATGGAAAAGAAAGGAGTGACTACTGAGATGACGAATGATAGAAGAAAGTGGCGAGAAAAAACCTGTTGTGCTGACCCCACATAAAGTGGGATAAGGGCAGGAAGAAGAAGAAGAGTGACAAAACAAGAAGAAAAGTAATATAAATATCTATTGAGAGAAACAAGCTCAAGAAACCCAAATTAGGCCCACGCCTGACTGTCTGCGTGTATTTCAAAGAGGACACGGCATCGTTGGCAACAAAATGTAAATATATTAAAAGTGCAAACAATCTGCTGCAATATTTACGAGCTTGGCAATTATTTTGGTGGAACAAAAAATGCAACGCTCTGATTTATTGCTTTGATTTATTTTATTAGCTTCGTTCATTGATTAATTTGCCAAGGACATGGAATACGGCATTATTTTAAAATTTTGGCAAGCATATTACAATTTAAAATAATAAATTTAAATCAAAGATTACGTAAGAGTAAACCTTTGAAGCTAAAATAACAGTTTCGTAGTTGTGTCTAAATCCAGATGTTCTTAACGAATATTTCAAACCGGCAATACTTTTCTAACATGTTTTCTTTATGTTAAGGCTGCCTACTTAGTGATACATATTCAAGAATATTTAATTTTTAATACATATTTATTTTTAAGCTGTATTTAAAATTTTCTATCTATTTTAATAAAAAAAACTACCTACTGAATGTTTTGTGAGAGGCTTAAAACACTATACATACATAGTTTTGTAAAAATTGGCTAAACAATAAAATAGCCTACTAAACTAGAAACCAAAAATGTGCAGGAAGTAAAAAGTATCACAAAATAATTCGAGACGGATGGATACAACAAATCTTTTTTCTTCATCTACATCTACGTGGTAACCGATCTGTCAACTTGTCTTTGCCAACAACCGCATAGACAGCGACACAGCGACAATGAAAAAACAAATTAACAACTAATTATGATAATCTCAATAACATGGGCGCTTAATGAGATTGAAAAATAATTTCATGTTTTTATGAAACATAATACGCCATTAAAATTCGGAACGAATATCGGATGTGACTGCTTGCTTTTACGGTTATATCGTGATGCATAATTTTGTGATCGTATCGCCAAAAATTACGATCACACTTTGGTAAGTAGGTACTTGCTATAAAATAATATTTAGATACGTGTAACCAAGTTTTTTATTTAGGTAGGTAGTGATTTAGCCATTCAAAGTTTATAAGACCCCCCGGTTTCTGAAACCTCGATCAACACTAATCGGCTGTCAAGTCACTTGCTATTTCAGCTTTTTTTCAAATTAGATAGAGGTAGCAAGTGACTTGGCAGCCGATTAGTGTTGATCGCGGTTTCAGAAATCGGGGGTAACTCTCACAGCGCACTTAACTCTACCTTGGTCGCTGGCTGTGGGTTCGATGTTCGCCAATATTAATCATTTTATGTATATTTCATACCATTTCACAAATATTATGCAGATCACAGATTATGAAATTTATAAGTAAAACCTCCACATACTGGTGACTTCTTATTTAATAACTGAATTCCACGGCCATCTTTACATAACCTATAAATATTGAAGCGAAGTGTAAGGAAGTTGTTAAAAGCATAACAGGTGTAAATTGCTGTATTAAAAGTGATGCGATCAATCTCGCCCGTCGACGCTGCGCCCGCGCATCTCTCATGCATAATTCATATGTAGCGTGCGCGAAATTTTATTTTACGTTTGGCTCCGAGATATTGATCATTGATTTTCAAATATTAAAGTTATACTGCAAACAAAAAATATTAAGTAAAAGTGTTAGTAATATGAATATGTATACAGATATAAAGTTTATATTTATAACTAGCGACCCGCCCGCGCGCCCCTGCTTCGCACGGGTGTACATATCATGCATGTATTATACATATAAACCTTCCTCTTGAATCACTCTATCTATTAAAAAAACCGCATCAAAATCCGTTGCGTAGTTTTAAAGATTGAAGCATACATAGGGACATGGGGACAGGGATTTAGGGACAGAGAATGCGACTTTGTTTTATACTAGTAGTGATGACTTCATCATGTCATGTTACACAACCTAAAAAGTTCTAAAGAAAGAAAGAAAGAAAGAAAATACATTTATTTTGGACACACACGATACATACACTTTTAATAATTAAAACAAGAAAATAAAATAAAAACATTAACAGAAGCACGACAGAAAAGCAAACACGAGAATACAAAGAAGAACAATTTCAGAATAAACTGTAAGTAGAATAAACAGGAAAAGTAGAAATAGAAACAGAGAAGGACGTGTGTAGATAGGTGGAAGGTGCAAATCAAAAAATTAACAAAACATTTGTTTTTATTACAAACATTACATATAATTACATCTAATACAATAGAGTAGTCATCATATGTGTCATGTGCTCGAAAGGAGCCTATTTGAGGCGCGCTTCCTTTCACCACACTGTTACGAAAGATGAAGTCACGACAAGAAGAAACCTGAAGAAGACATTTCCAGGAAGTAGATAGACTGGTTCAAGAAGGTCGAAAGTTTTTGATTTTCAAACTGGATGTACCTAAAGAGCTCCAATTGGCCCTTACCCATATGACAGGTTGACAAGTGATATTCTGTCAACGATACTCACCCAAGTGAATGCTGTGAATTTTGGCATTCTGTTATACATTCATGTATCACTGTTAGCACCAAATACAAGACAAGTGTTTTTATTATTTCCAAAAAGATATTTTTTTTTTGCAACTAAAAACTTTTGACCGCAATCTCACCTGATGTTAAGTGATGATGCGGTCGACGATGTGGCACGTTTACCTAGAAAACACCTGTTCACTCATCCTAATTACAGGCCTTCGGAAAAACTGAACACAAAATATTGCAATGATGAAATCTCCTCCTAAGTAAAAATATACTTGTCATAGGAGATCTCGCTCTTGCTTAGGTTTAATAACAACAGATGGAACATCACACGTGTTGGCTGTGAAAATGCCAACGTGAATGACGAAGCTCGAGATCGAAGTGAGTGTGCATCCCCTAGGTGAAATTCACCGTGATTTGTTGTTTACGGAATACCACTACAGTCAACAGACTCGTTCGTTTAAAATTCAAGTTTTCGTGCAGCCCCGTTTTGTTCTGCGTAATGATACAACGCGCTGTCATCGACTTTGAACACTTTACACTTTTTCGGCACCTCCTAAAAGGGATAGAACTCATATATTTTTTACCTTTTTTGGAATATTGTTTAAAACGAACTGACACCGCTTTTAATTTTTTTGGGAATTTGTATAACGGTGACTTTTTGTTTTACTCTTTTTGACGTTTTGTGAAATCTTTATTTAGGGAGAACGTCGTTTATTTAAAGCAACACAATAGATAAAAAACACAGGGTCACTTTAAAACCAAAAATTAGCAAAAACAGTAAATTGGATAATAGCAGTAGATTGGATAAGCTCTAGGCCGAACAACCTGGAAGAGGCCTATAATAATAACTATAATAAAATATATTCAGTTTTTTATTATAAATATAATTTTAATATAGGTAAGAAGTAGAAAACTAATTATATAAAATAATATTGTTAAGAATACGTACATACGGGTGTGGGTCAATAAGTCATCAAAAAAGTGACAGAACCAATAAAATAATGAGCACACTTCATCATTCTCAAATTAACACCTTAAAATATCATATTGCACTAATTTTTGTCAAATTTTAAAGTTAAAATGCCATTTTCCCGTCAAAACCGGTTACGTCAACGGTTCAAAAGTAACGCGACATGTCATAAGCCAGTATCAATGACGTGAATGATAAGCATAGCTTAAACATAACTTAAGTAAGCAACGCTAGCCAAATTAGTTATGTTTAAGTTGACCGAGCACTTTGATGTCGAAAGAGATTAGGGAAATACAGTTTCATTTGAATAAGTATCTCTAAACAACTTAAGTGTAATTTTATTTATTTACTAGTTGCGCCCCGCGGTTTCACCCGCGCAGATTTAAATCCCGGTATTCCCACGGGATAAAAGTAGCCTATGTGCTATTCCAGACGATAATCTATCTCTCTGCCAAGTTTTATTCAGATCCGTTCAGCCGTTCCGGCGTGAAAGAGTAACAAACATCCATCCATCCATACTTACAAACTTTCGCGTTTATAGTAGTAGTAGAATTTGGATGACAAACGATTGCTGCATTATTACAAGCTTAAGACGCAACCAACCGTATTTTAACTTCTCTTTTTTTAACTTGCTGTTAGTAAACTCTTGCTGTTTGTAAACTTACTTATAACAAAGCATAGGTATGCTTTGTTATGAGTGATGGTCTATATTGCTTCTGCTTCCTTACCAACGACGACCTTTCGAAGTTTCCGTCGCCGCTTGTAACTGAAGTAGGAAAGTATACGACGGTGACAAATCGTGGATCCAGAGTCTCAAACACCGTCGAAAAGTCGTTTGCTTATCGATCTTCTATAGGCTACATTTCGGTCAATGTGCTCAGGAACTGCATGACCTCATTCCACCATCTCCATTCCACTACAGGACAAATAGACGTACGGCTCAATACCATCCATTCCTAGTTAGCATACCACCAATTCGCACGAAGCGCT
This sequence comes from Plemyria rubiginata, assembly GCA_963576535.1. Classification (NCBI taxonomy): domain Eukaryota; kingdom Metazoa; phylum Arthropoda; class Insecta; order Lepidoptera; family Geometridae; genus Plemyria; species Plemyria rubiginata. The sequence continues at coordinate 8,971,173 of OY754926.1, forward strand.
TCGCTTCAACCTTCATTATGCGAACCGCTAAGGAATGGAACTCGTTACCATTGTCTGTCTTTCCTGACCATTATAACATGAGTCTCTTCAAGGCAAGAGTGAATAGGTGTCTTCTAGACCGTTCTGCTCCACCGTAGGCTACATCGTCGCTTAACATCAGGCGAGATTGTAGTCAAAGGACGGTCTATTGAGTTAAAAAAAAAAGCGTTATCCTTAACATTCAGCTGTATAAATAGATGGACGGTCCAGCTTCAAGAGGAGAGATACCGAATGGCCACCAATCGACTGCGCTGGAGACAAGCAGTACACCCCAGGAAAGACATGTTCAAGTGACCACGATCTTCAGTTATGAAGTGCCGACCACAGGGAGATATTGCATCATGCAAGCTTCATTCCTATGTTCTTACATGCGGAGCGTCCATCAACTTGAGGCATACAGATGTTAAGGCTGTGCGTGTTTTGCCAGCAACTACACTCTTCAAACCGAAACACAGCAGCGCTGCTTAGCCGCATAAAAAGGCAGTAGAACTTCTAGGACAAGCACTTCAAACAGCTCTACTACTCTTAGCAACTAGACGCACCGAGGTCTAAGCTTTAAGTCGCTTCAAAGTATAATTTTCAATTGATTAATCTTAACTTGATTATAATAGGCCTCCCCATTCATTTACCAATTGACTCACAAATTCATTAAATTCATAGATAATAAATTCATCCAATTCATACATAATTTTTCCATTCAAATTCCACAGGTACATTGACATAGTTTTTATGGGCAACGTGCTGAATATTAAATGGCGCATAAAATTTCTATGACTCTATGCCAGGCGCCAGCGCCGTAGGATTTACGTCCTGGCTAGGCCCAATAAATCCGTCTTCGGCCCAGATGGCCCATACGATTGCCGTTACAGTAGCTATCGGGAATCTGTGGTGTGGGAAGAACAATACACATTTTCATGTGAATATTTTTGAGCCTCTTTTCATTCCATATAAATCTGAACTATCATAGAAGGTTACATAGCTTGGGGTACATGAGAACATCACACAAATGTTTGTTCTCGGTGGGGATCGAACCCACGGCCTGAGTTACTACCAGGAGAGGCAGAGTTACTACCAACTGAGCTGGGAAGGCTGTCAAATACATAGTAGGGAAAACGAACCGGCGGCATTTTGTAGTAACTAATAAAAGACCAAGACTAGTGTCAAGTGCTTTAAAAGAGCCTCACTTACAGCCAGTTTTTGAAAGCTCGATCATAACTACAGAAGTACAGAGTCACTTGCTATTTCAGCTTTTACTTCAAATTCGATAAGGATAACAAGTAACTTGATAGCCGATTAGTTTTGATCGTGCTTTCAGAAACCGGCGGTAAATGACACACTAACTTGATTCCTGCCTTGCAGAATATTTTTATTAATTTGAGTGAGTAAGGCTTGTGTAAATATCAATGATATAATTTCTGCCCAAGACGTAATAATGACATGTGGTAACAACTTTAAAATATTTTATTGTTTGTTTCCCAGATACAGAACTTAATAGTTAAATTAAATATATCGTTAAACATGCTAATTCCACATGTGACAATGTTTCGAAGTTAAATAAAGTACTACTAGTTGCGCCCCGCGGTTCCACACATGCAGATTTAAATCCCGGTATTCCCACGGGATAAAAAGTAGCCTATGTGCTATTCCAGACTATAGTCTATCTCTCTGCCAAGTTTCACCTAGATCCATTCAGCCGTTCCGGCGTGAAAGAGTAACAAACATCCATGCTTACAAACATTCGCGTTTATAATATTAGTAGGAAGGATTTAAGTTCAAGGCTAAATACTAAAAATTATTCGGTGCAACAGGGTTCCAAATACTTACAATGTTTTTTTAGAACTAGTCGTTAGAACAAGCAGTTGGCCCACCTGATGTAAAGTGGTAACCATCCCCTAAATAAAACATTGCATCGTAAGTCGCACTCGATATGACCGTTCCCTACGATGCACTGCCCTGCGTCCATCAACTTGAGGCATGCAGATGTTGATCCTCATGTGCCTGTAATTACACCGGCGACCACACTCTTCAAACCGAAACACAGCGTTGCTGCTTGGAGGCAGAAAAAATGTGGTGGTATTACTTCCCCGGACAAGCCCTTCACAAAGAGCTCTATTGCATTATGTACGTAAATTAGATAATCTAATGAACAAAACTACTCCTTTTAATAATATGTTTTAGTTATTATGTTTATTGTATTATTATTATTATTTTTAAGGTTTTTAGTTTTAGTAAATTAAATTAATGATGATAAAAAAATTGCAACTTGCATGCACAAAAAAGAAAATAACAAACAAACTTATAAAACACTTTTTTAAAGATAGCAGCTTTGCTCTCGACTGTACTCAATTGGGTACAATCGCAGCCAATAATGACCGTGGTCAGTACAGTACTGTCAGTAAGTGGCCAACATGACAAGACCAACCATAATTCCATTGGATTACGAGGCATGCGGTGACAATTACCCTTCGTACGAAAATTTGCACTATTGCTAATAGGAATATGATATATATTCGTGTGCAAATAAAACGGTGTTCAGATAAAAATTACGAAGAAATCTGAGGAAGTGAAATGCGAACAAAAATGTTCGTTCTTTTTGAACTCTTTTTAAATCTGATCTACTTACATACAGTAATTACTTCAGTCATTGATATTTGTATCGATATGAGCTTTCGACCTTTATAAAAACTAAATAAATTATGGTAATTTTTCATCTGCGCTATCTACCCATAATAAAACGGTAAATAATACACTAGGTATACACGTAACGGTGTTAAAAAAATTGGTCTTCTCAACAATCCTTTTAATAATGCAGTGGGAACCAGAGCTGTTTTTTTTCATGCATCGTCACTACATACTCATATTAGTATAAAACAAAGTCACTTTATCTGTCCCTATGACCCCATGTATGCTTAAATCTTTAAAACTACGCAACGGATTTTGATGCGGTTTTTTTAATAGATAGAGTGATTCAAGAGGAAGGTTTATATGTATAATACATGCATGATATGCGCAACCGTACGAAGCAGGGGCGCGCGGGCGGGTCGCTAGTATAAAATAAATAATAACACTCAGACAGAGAACAAATATTTATTCAAATAATTACACAAATGTTTGTTCTGTGGGATCGAACCTAAGGCCTACAACGCGGAAGGCATAGCTACTACAAACTGAGCTGTGAATGCCGTCGCAGTATAACAAAAAAAAACGAGCTAGTGTCTAGAATAAATGCGTCGGCCGATCTGTTCATCGTAGGTTCGAATCCGGTCGTGTACAATGGATTGACAAAATGCGACAAGACACAACGAGCAAGGCGCCTATAAATTTCACATTCATTGAATCAGTTTCAACCTAAATAGATATTGACGTGAACAAATCATCAGGCCTAAATGTAACAGTGGTTATTAAGGCGTCTGAGTGCGTCAATAAGATGTTTTTTGAGGCCCCGCCACAATACAAACAAATAACACAATATTTTTATCTGTAAAAGAGTGAACGAAAAAAGAAAAGAGAACAGATCATCTGGAAAATTACCCATGTAAATTTAAAATTACTTCTTTGTTCAAAAACATACCTAAAAAGATACCTACAGCATAATTTTGAAAACTAACATGGTTATGAACATAATCTTGAAACGGGATATCACTACATAGTATGAAACAAAGTTGCTTTCTCTGTCCCTTTATCCCTATGTATCTTAATCTTTAAAACTACGCAACGGATTTTGATGCGGTTTTTTTAAATAGATAGAGTGATTCAAGAGGAAGGTTTATATGTATAATACATGCATGATATGCGCAACCGTACGAAGCAGGGGCGCGCGGGCGGGTCGCATTTATTTGTTCGACCCGTGATCATGGCGCATGCAACTGCCGAAATATCGGGAAACAATCAAACTCAGAATTCATGGCAAATATCACGTTTTGAATGAAAATCATTTACCTATTAGCTTTTGAAAATATTCGCGTTTTGTAATATCACCAAAATTTTGAAAATCGAACGCACTTTTTACAGCTTCATTTTAAGACGTAAAACTATCAAATAACTAAAATTTTGTAATGTTTGGATTATGCGGCCGCGAGCATAGCGGTACTTAGTTTTAGTTTGAACTTTAATTCGACTACATTTTATTGCGTCGCGATGCTAATCTGACTACCGGCCACCTTAAGGCGTTGACAACACCTAATATTTCTCTCGCTGGCACGATTCGACATTTTGAAAGATATAAAATCACAAATTCTAATTTAGAAAAATCACAAACAACCATTTTGTGTGCAATCACATTGCGCATAGTTTGGTAAAAAATTCATTTCGATTGATGCAAGTTTTCCTACTCAAAAGTTTGCTTGAGTACAAAAACTAGAAAAGCAAACTTTTAAGTAGGAAAACTTGTATCGATCGAAATGATTTTTTTAAAAAACGAGAAAACCAAACTTACTACTTTAAGTAGGAAAACTTGTATCAATCGAAATGTTTTTTTTTACTAAACTGTGCGCAATGTTGTACACACAAAATAGTTTTTTTGCGATTTTTCAAAAATGGGTTTAGTGATTTTATATCTTTCAACAAGTCAAAACGTGCGAGCGAGAGTCACATTAGCTCTTGTCTTCGTCTTAATTCGATGAGGGCCCGCGCACGTACGCCTTAAACTGACAAAACACAACAATTAAAACATATTGGTACAGGCGGCTGGACTGATATTGGTACTTTTCATAACTTCTGACCACAGCAGTTCATATTAAAAACAGCCCAAATATGTATCAAATGTAAAAGTGATATGTTACCTTTGTTTTCAGATTATATCTTATAACTAGCTTTTGCCCACGGCTTCGCTCGCGTTTAGAAGTATTATTATTAATTAGGCATAGTTTTTGCGGCTTTATTTTGTTAAGCGTGTGTAAAAAAATTGGGGGGTTGAATTTATCAAAATCCTATTTAAGCGGACGTCTTCATCATAGTAGTCCAATCTTTAATTTCAGTTCAATCAGTCAAAAATCTAAGAAGATTTATACAAACTTTCAAATATTTTGTAATAATGGTTTTCTTTAACGTCTCCGTAATGACACCCTCCACCTGAATGAATGAATGAATGAGTGAAGTTTTAATGTTGTTGCAAAATTATAGCAACAGATTATTATTAAGTTTGTGGCATTTCCAGACTCTAAAAAAACCCCTCCACCTTACCATAAAAAGCTACACGCATACCTGAACTCGTGTTATTCTAGAAACATCGCTGGCTGTAAACTACACTGTATCAGCTGAATACTAAGGAAACCACAAAATAACTGTGTCTAACACATGTTTTGTTTTACGGTAGCAAGCAGGCAATTTACTTTTATTGTGATAGCAACTGCCTCTATCGAGATACAGAATCTCACTTTACAGTTCATAAAGTAGTTATTATACTTTTACGATCTCAATCTGGACCACCACAAATAATGCTTTGGGCGATTCAAACGTCTACATATTGAAATGGAAAACCCAATGTAGACCATAGCAGGGCAGTACATCTTAGGGCACGTTTATATCGTGCGTGACCTATATACGGGACAATGCTTTGTCATAGTTGATGGTTACCACTTAACATCAGGTGGGTCATATGCTTATTACATCACCAAGTTGAATAAAAAAATGCGTATTATGTTGGACAAGTTAGATAAATAATACAGATAGATGGATTTTTATATTGCACAGTACAAAATGTATCGTACACAGTTAAGGCTGTAACGATAATAGGTGTTTGTATGACGATGCTTCAGTGGACGGTGGGTCTTACCATTGTAGATTGACCATGTATGTAATTATTGCGTGTATTAAGAGCACTATTACTAGACTATTATCGGCGATTCGATTGTCTTTAAGATCGTAATCAAAGTGTCTTCGTTTTTGTTAGAAAAAAGACACGCATATATCATGATTTATGTCAGTGTCAGAAGTAGAGCTAGGAAGAACTAGGAGCGTCTCTTCAGACGCGACCTATCAGCGCGACTTTTGTATGTTCAAAGGCGAAGATCTTGGTAGCTTGCATCTAGTTTTGAGACGTTTCAAAGTGATCTATGTGATTTAATTTTTATTTAGAACGGGATATTGACCATGATTTGTGTTTCAATGATAATTATGTTAATAACCATGATAGTTTAAAAAATTATAACTACGTGATTTTAATGACAAAATACCATTTGACAGACTGTTAGAATAAAAGAAATATATTTTTGAAGACTTATCATATTTCAAAATGGTTTTACCATAGTAGTATTTTTTATCTGTGGCCATAGGTAGGTAGTACAAAAAGAAAATAACAGAATAATCAATTTATTGGTAACAGTCATAAGACAGGTCAGGTTACTTGCTTATAATAGCCCTTAAAACGTATCTCGCAGGTATAGTAGCGCTAAGTTAGGGAAATAATTAGTGCCTACTTAATTAAGTCGGGACAATATGATTTCTATAATAATCCTTGCCTGGAAAATATTATTACAAATTGTAATATTTGTAGTTTAACCTTAAACTTAAGAATAACTATTCGAAATAATTTGATGGGTCATAATAATTTAATGTGTTCTTGGATATGTAAATTAATAGCGTCTGTATCATGTTATGTTTATGTTTTTTATTTAGCCATATTTAAATAATGCTTGCTATTGTTATTATTATTTGTAAAAATCTTTCTTACCTATATCTCTAATCTTTGTATTCTTGTATACCTCTGTATATGTATAGTTACATATGTAGTTTTTGTTAAGAAATCTTCAACGTCTAACAACTAAGCAATATGCCATTCCTACAAACTGTTGGAAAATTTGTTTAGTAGATAAATTAAATTTTTATGTGTTTTAGGTTTTTCACCTAGCACACCCTGCTTGTATCTACAAGACGTGTAATATGCTTACCAAATAAATGGTTATTGATTATTGCAGTACGAATTCGGATGCGACCAAAAGTCGCGTTGGAGACTTTCCAACTATGTCTGATTGCAATTATATAACCCAGTCTAGGGAATGTCTGGTTAGCATAAATATAGTACATTAAACGGTTAAACGTATTATTTATGTCATCCTTTAACTAAAACATAATTGTATTCATACACGTTCGTTTGCATTTTATTGTTTTAATATGATATCTTAAAAAATACGGCTTTTATCAAGCGGCAAGCGCCATTTTATTTAAGAGTAGTAGAGCTCTTTGTGAAGGGCTCGTCCGGGGAAGTACTACCACCACGCCTTTTTCTGCCGCCAAGCAGCAACGCTGTGTTTCGGTTTGAAGAGTGTGGTCGCCGGTGTAATTACAGGCACATGAGGCTTAACATCTGTATGCCTCAAGTTGATGGACGCAGGGCAGTGCATCGTAGGGCACGTTTTTATTGTGCGTGACCTACGGGGCAATGTTTTGTTTATAGGTGATGGTTACCACTTAACATCAGGTGGGCCATCTGCTTGTTCCATCAGCGAGTTGTATAAAAAAAAAAAAAAAAAAAAAATTACAGCCATAATTCAATCCTACTAATATTATAAACGTGACAGTTTGTAAGTATGAATGGATGGATGGATGTTTGTTACTCTTTCACGCCGAAACGGCTGAACGGATCTGAATGAAACTTGGCAGAGAGATACATTATAGTCTGGAATAACACATAGGTTACTTTTTATCCCGTGGGAATACCGGGATTTAAATCTGCGCGGGTGAAACCGCGGGGCGCAACTAGTAAACCATAAATGTATTCAATTCATGTATAATATTAAGACACGTGTCAAATTTAATGCATGTCAAAAAGTAGAATTAATATTCTCAAACGTGCATCGGTCATCCTATTAAACGTACATAAAAATGTAAGTGTCAGTTCACCGCTCAATAATTCCATTTCGTCTGAGGTTTTTTTTATTTCTGACATACCAACATTTTCTGTTTTGCACGTACTTTGTATAGAGTTACGATAGTTTCAATAAATAAATATAACAAATAATAACAATAATACTGGACAAACCACACAGCACTATCTAGCCCTAAAGTAAGCTACTCAAAGCTTGTGATACGGGTACTAGATAGCTGATATATTTAATACATTATATACTTACATAGATAGATATTTTTTGCTATACACAGAAAACACCCAGACCAACGGAACAAATTTTCTGCAGATCGTACACAAATTTGTTCCAAAGCGGGAATCGAACCCGCAACCTCTTGCGTCGCAGGCGGACTCTCGCCCGCTGCGCCACTGAGGTCGTCAATGCGCCCGATAGGCTCATCGCGTCTCGACAAACAAAAAGAAAAACAAACCACGGAGACATCCATCCATTGACATCAGTTCATAAAAAATCGTGTTTTTTTGCTCCAGTATTCGCTAAAGATACTGTTTCTTTACACCGTTTCTTAGGAAAAGTAATCTTTATAGGCATCGTGCAAGGTTTCTGTAATTGGTACTTGTAGGGGGTACTTTTATTTGTATCCGAGATCGTCTGCACTTGCAAAAAGATAATACATACAAAAAAAAATTAAGATCGGTGCAATTACAGGCACATGAGAACATCCTATCCTACTAAAAAATGAGATAAGTTTTCAAAAATGAGATACTTTTTCTTCTTCTTCTTCTTCTTCTTCTTCTTCTTAATTGAATGGCCTTTGCAGTGTAGCCCGCAATTTCGCTAAGTGATTACTGTCTTTGAACATGTCAACAATCAACATTATAGAAAGAGGTACATTATACACTTGTCACTTAAGGCGTTGACAACACCTAAAATACCTCTCGCTCGCACGATTCGACATTTTGAAAGATATAAAATCACTAAGCCCAATTTTGAAAAATCGCAAACAATCATTTTGTGTGCAATCACATTGTACACATTTTGGTGTAATTTCATTTTGATCGATGCAAGTTTTCCTACTCAAAAGTTTGCTTATGTACAAAAACTAGAAAAGTAAACTTTTATTTAGGAAAACATGTATGGATCAAAATATTTTTTTTTCTAAACTGTGCGCAATGTGATTGCACACAGGATAGTTTTTTGCGATTTTTCGAAAATGGGTTCAGTGATTTTATATCATTCAACAAGTCAAAACGTGCGAGCGAGAGTCACATTAGCTCTTGTCTTCACCTTAAGAAGATATGTATTTCATTCCAAACGAGCACGAAGCGAACTCCATCAGTCCATAATTAAGTTAATTTTAGAATCTTAATCGCTTCTATTTAACGACAACTAATAATACTAATAATAAATATAATTGACAGCCTATGTAGCTCAGTTGGTAGTAGCTCTGCCTTCTGCGCCGTAGGTCGTGGGTTCGATTCCCACCGTGAACAAACGTTTGTGTGATGAACACAGATGTTTGTTCTCTGTCTGGGTGTTATTTAATATTATAAGTATGTATTTACAAAAAAAAAGTATATAAGTAGTATATCAGCTATCTGGTTCCCATATCACAAGCATAAGCTTAGTTTGGGGCTAGATAGTGCTGTGTGGAAAGTCCACCAATATTTATTTATTTATTTATTTAATTAGGAATTTACACCCGTGAAGTGGTCGAAACATCGTCCTGTGAGGAATCCATTCATAAAATCTACAAGCTGCTTCATAAAACAGCTGTCGCTCGACCAGACTCGACCAGATTTAGAAACGGACATATCTCCGAAATGTGTTGCCATATCTCAGAACACAGGGTGTTATAAATCAAAATCATAATCGTCTTGAGATATTATTGCATAGGTATTACAGGGCAATGGCCTATCCCCCTTCCACTCTTAACAGTCTTGCTTGGGTCCTTGAGGTCCAATTTTTAGCAAATGTCATCCCGCCGTCCGAGTCGGCCGACATTGACAATTATTCATTCGCTACACTTAGCACACGGGCTAACGGCCCACCTGATGGTAAGTGGTCACCGTCGCCCATAGACAACAACAACACCAGGGGCGTTAGTGCGCTGCCTACCCTGAAGGACTTTATTAACATTTTTTTGAAGCTTTTCATGTTAAATCTTTGCGGGAAAACCTCGGATGATAACTCATTCCACAGCCTATGGGAATGGGGGAGAAATGAGCGTGAAATACTACCACCACGACTGTTTCTACCGCCAACCAGCATTTCATGTCAATTTGAAGGTTTTCTTTGCTGGTGAAACGGCTGGTGTTACAAGCACATATGCCTCAAGTTGATGGATTCAAAGCAGTGCATCGTAGGGCGTTGATTGGTGATTGCTACCACTTAAAATCAGATGGCAGATAGACTACTTCACAACTGAACAGTTAAATATGAATTATCTGGTGTGATCTCTCAGCCAACATTAATTAATCAGCTATGTTTTGGGTAAGAATCGCTCTGATCCTACTACTATTATAAACGGGAAAGTTTGTAAGTATGGATGGATGGATGTTTGTTACTCTTTCACGCTGGAACGGCCGAACGGATCTGTATGAAACTTGGCAGAGAGATAGATTATAGTCTGGAATAGCACATAGGCTACTTTTTATCCAGTGGGAATACCGGGATTTAAAACTACGCGGGTGAAACCGCAGGGCGCAACTAGTAAACTATATAAATCTAGGCACCGCTCCTTGCTCTCAAACGAATGTCTATCGTATATCAAAATGTATGTAACAGTCGCAGAAGTATTTTCTCTTTAACGAACTTATTCAATTAACGTTATAGACTTTCGAGTCTTTATTTCCTTGTGATAAGGTTCAAAATTACAGATATATCAGTGAAATTTACAGCTTCGTAGGAAACCGCAACTGATAAATCGAAGACATTATTCATATCCTGCTGCAGATGTGTGTCATCGATGCACTGGACCAGTGGCATTCCTGGTGCTAATGATAAAAATGTACAGATCTATTTGCAGTAGAGACACTTCTAGCCTACCTACTTTGTTATTAATGCGAGGATATCCCAGAACCGCCAACCTCCAAGACTTGCAGCACTTTAACAGCTAGATTTCGTTAGATTTTCTTCTCAGAGATTAATAATAAAGAATTTTTTTTTTTTACACAGCGCTAGTAAATATTAATCCCTATCTTTTGATATAACTTTGACATGATTTCAAGAAAAACTCTCTTAGTAATGAATGTTTGAAATATGGATTTAGTGTCATCTTTATGATTTTTTTTAATCGAGAAAATTATCATTATTTATGTTTCTATATTTACACAGCGCTTGAGTACATGTTCAATTTTAAAGTTTGTTGCATGTATTTTTTTACATTTTAGTAGATTTACAGCTGTTTAAAAAACCGTACGTCACGGGAGGTTTTGGGATATCCTCGCCTTAAAGCTGAGTCGAGACCCTTCCGCTGCCGAAGCATTTAACCTAATCTTAAACGCCTACTAGCATAAAACATTTTTTGTGTTAATTTTTTAATCTTTATGTGTAAAAAAAACTTGGACACAAGGTACTGAACGCTTCAAGGAACCCCTCTCTTAGCTACCCAAAATATAATTGTTATTTTAGTCTTGTAATATTTTTTATTACTATGTTTTTTTTACTATATCTTAAACGGTGAAGGAAAACATCGTGAGGAAACCAGTTAGTATTCTAACAGCGGCGATGGGCTTGCAACCTGTCACGTATGGAATACTAACTACTGCAAAATGTGGGTATGTGCCCAATGTAATGTTTGGACGTACCTCTGACTACCCCCCTTAGACATCCTCAAAGAATCTTGAATTACCCTACCTACCTGGTACTGGAAGATCTGAAGGGATATCTACCGTATCTGGGGATCAAAGTCGTGAAGCTGTTTTCAGTTTTTTTTTAAGCTAGAATTTAAGGTAGATAAGTATGGATGGATAGACAGAGAGATAACACTTTATTGTGCACAAGGATACATCATAAATCTAGGCGTAGCTTAATAAAGTTCAATGGGCGGCCTTATCGCTGAAAGCGATTTCTGCCAGGCAACCTAAGGATGGAATTAAATTACATAGCAGTAATGAACGGCTAAGCACGAAGTGGTGGTAAGTAATAATTATAGTGATTGGCCTTTAAAACAGTTTTAGTTATAAAAAATATAAAAAATGTACTGCACTATCAATACTGCTTGTTGAATGGTTTGATAATGTGCTTAGGCTGTGTCGATTGCAAGCTATGATTCTATCTCTTAAGCTTTACAAGGTTAGGTATCGGTTATCGCAGACAGATTCGAAGTGATCAGATATTGATATTACAATCGCGAATCGTGTTTACGGCAATTTAATTAATTGATCTACTTCGATCGGTACAGTAGGCAAGGGTATCTGGAATGTAGAGATAAATGGTCGATTTACCACGCGACTACAGCCTTTTAGAAGAATAAGGGTATTTTAGTACGATACGATGTTGTAGCCAAAAGTAAAAGTAGGGTTTTTTTCTGAAACAGCTTCACGACTTTGATCCCCAGGCACGGTAGATATCCCTTCAGATCTCCCAGTACCAAGTAGGTACTAATTCAAGATTCTTTGAGGATGTCTAAGGGGGGTAGTCAGAGGTACGTCCAAACATTACATTTGGCACATACCCACATTTTGCAGTAGTTAGTATTCCATACGTGACAGGTTGCAAGCCCATCGCCGCTGTTAGAATACTAACTGGTTCCCTCACGATGTTTTCCTTCACCGTTTAAGAGCACTGGCATTGCGCACATAAAATTTCGATAGAAAAATTCATTGCTGCACGACCGGATTCGAACCTGCGACCTTACGATCGGAAGGCGGGATCACTCCCACTAGACCACCGGTGCTCTTTTTCTCTTTTTTTTTCTTTTTTCTATCATTTAATATTTTATAAAATTCTGTAGACAAAAAGTTTTGTAAAATACTGATGTAATATTGTGTAAATAATATTGCATTTTTTTCTGTGGTCATCTTGATTTTTTTATTTGTTGTTCGCAAGATTAAAGTGACGTCAGTAACGCGAGACGCGGGCGCGATGCGCGAGCGTCAATTTTGAAACGTCAAACGTGAACAAATTTGCACGCGTTGTGGTCGCGTAGGTATGCACCAAGGAATTTGAATACACTTGTATTCATATTCCTTGGTGTGCACATTCACAGTGCCAAAGTTAGGAATGTGTAGCGTCCACCGCGCGCCATACGCTCCCGCTTCGCAGTCGCTTTGGTCGCGCATGGTGTGGTCAATCCTGTAAGGGGTTATTCCTAATTTTGATCCAAGCATGTTGTCATACATAAAAATTAGAAAAATATAAAGGCCTAGTGTGAAAAATTGCTTGGATCAAAATTTTTTTCGCTCAATTTTTAATGCCATTGACAACAAATTAACCGAATGCGATTTTACATAACTATATTTAGTGGTTTTATATCTTCATAATCTTCGATTGTGCGACCCAGATAGCGGCTTTATGCTGTATGTGTATGATTATACCTCTTGACGACCTCTGTGGCGCAGCGGGCGAGAGCCTGCCTGCGACGCAAGAGGTTGCGGGTTCGATTCCCACCTTGGAACAAATTTGTGTACGATCTGCAGAAATTTGTTCCGATGGTCTGGGTGTTTTCTATGTATAATAAAAAAATATCTATCTATGTAAGTATATAATGTATTAAATATATCAGTTATCTAGTACCCATAACACAAGCTTTGAATAGCTTACTTTGGGGCTAGATAGTGCTGTGTGGATTGTCCAGCATTATTTATTTATTTATTTATGCTATAATGTGTAAGGTACTCACTGTAAACGCTGGTGTGGTCGATGGTGCCGTTCACGGTGCCATCTGGCATCAGCTGCAGGTAGCGGTTCTTGAGGAACATCTGGATGGTGCGCGAGGTGCCCGTGATGTGGCTGAGGTTGGCCGAGCGCTGCGCACGCGGCTCCGGCGCGGGGGCGGCGGCGCACGAGGCCAGGGCCAGGGCCGCCAGCAGCAGCCGCAGCGGGCGCGTGCGCGAGCGCATGGCGCGCCGCGCCCATGGCAGCCGCCCGGGCGCCGTTACACACCACCCGCGCGCATCCCCCCACAACGAACTACCTCGTCGCCAAAATTACTAAACTGGCGCCCAACGCGGTATTCGCGCCCCGACGCGGTACTATCACTCAAACCCTCAACTCGGAACACATTGCGTCATGTCATGTCGGCTTCGTCGCCGCAGACTATCCGTTTCGCGGACTCGATCTGGAACAAATAATGGTTTTGTGTTAATAATAGATTGTGTACGAAGAAATTGATACTCGCGTTAATGAACATGCATTATTCAGTGCAGTTTTGTTGATGAAATATGATTGGGTCTGTGGTTCACATGGATCTTGTAACGCTGGCGGCGGTCGTAATGTGTCAGCTGTGACATTTTACTGCATGATGAAATGACCGATTAGTAGCATCGAATAACATTAACTCTGCATAAAACGGGAGAAGGCTACAGAGGCTACAATGCAAGCAATTTACTGTTCGTTTGCATGTGATAGCCAAACTAGCAAACCATCGCTGAGTTATAATGACAGCGATTCTATTTTAATTCAGATGAGAGCTTTTTGATAGTATTCACGTCACGCTACGTATAATTTAATAGAACACATTCCAAGACAGGCCGGTATAATAATAAAATTATTCATAGAACGTAACCATAAAGCCAGACAGCTCTTTGGTGGTCTAATCCTACTGCCAAATTATACGAGATCGGTATAACCTTATTGTAAACAGATTTTTTCAAGATACCGACATAAATACACTAATACAAAAATTTTGCTGACGGAAACTACAAACCAAAATTAATTTGTGATAATATTTGAGATTTTTAAAAGCGCTGAATAAAAATCAATACAATGTATGTATCATATCACATCTGAAGTGATCTACTACTACTACTATCGAATGACATACCGAACAAAAAAATAATCATAATAATAATTTGCGAAATAATCGCGTAACAAACATTCAAAAGATCAAATTGAGAACCTCCTTTTATAAAGTCGGTTAAAAACAAATACATAAATAAATCTATCTACTACGGTACTATCAGAAGTTACTAGAATAATCGTCAAAAATTCGTTAAAAATTTCAACAATGGATACAACCATTTTTAACGAATTTTGACGATTCTAAATGTCAAATTGAGCGATCAATAAGAACGGTACTTGCACTGCTGGTCAGTACAAGTAGATGTTTTTTAAGATTGGTCCATTAAAGGTAATAAAAAGAAATTGAACCGTTGCTAAAGCAAAGATCATAACGGTTCAAAAATCGGTTTATTTGAGGTCATCGATTGATCAATCTATTAAATTCTTGATTTTGTTTATACGAAGTTTTTCTGTTTCTGTTTGACAGCCTTCACAGCTCAGTTGGTAGTAGCTCTTCCCCACCGAGAACAAACATTTGTGTGATGAATATAAGCATGCGTATGTATTTACGAAAAAAAGTATGTAAGTAGTTTATCTATCAGCCTACGACTTAAGTTGATGGACGCAGGCGTCGTAGCGTAAGGCCGGTGCCAGATATGTATGAACTTAAGTGATCACTGAGCCGCACACTTAGTGAGGCACGAGAAAAACTCTCCACTGTCTCGTGCCTAAGCGTGCGGCTCAGTGATCACTTAAGTTCATACATATCTGGCACCGGGGTAAGGTATGTTCTGTTCCTATCATCATCATAGCAAAGTTTTGTTATACGATATAGTTACCACTTAACATCAGGAAAGACAACTTGAGCAATCAACAAGGTGTATTAAAAAATGTACGGGTGAGGCCTATTGAGGCCTATCTGGACTTCTTCGGATTGATGATACTAATGTTATGCTCAAGTTAGTCGGTAAAATTAAAGGAAACGCGATAAATACCCATGAAAGTGTTTGACAATGACATTTTAATTACAATAGACTTAACATTTTTTAAATAGAACGGTACAGTTGTGTCTAGAACGGTAAATGTACGACCGTTTGCGTGGATTCTGTGGTTACGGCATACTGGACATACTGGGATAGGAATAAAATAAAACATTCCACACTAGTCGTTCACAACTATTAGGACGTAATAAACTGCGTCATATTTCTAACCGACTTACAGACACCGGCGACCACACTCTTCAAACCGAAACACAGCGTTGCTGTTTGGCCGCAGAAAAAGGCGTGGTGGTAGTAGAGGAAAATGGGGGAATGCCAATCACCTGAAAGAAAAAGGCTCTATTTGTTTTTTCATTTTTCTTAATATGTTAATTTTGAGGTTGAAAGACTCTGGCTGCTCAAGTATTACAACCCCTGCGCTGCAGCGTGCTCGCTGTGTTAAGGCACCTTATTTAATAAGTTATTGGAGCAGTATTACCCGTCGCGATCGCCATTATCCCTGCTTCCCCTACTTCCCCGGAAGAGCCCTTCACAAAGAGCTCTACTACCCATATAGATCTTGTTTACTCATCAGTTATTGAAAAGAACATGGATACTGGCATACATTGAACAAAAGATCTTAGTTCACTGTTGTTCATTCAGTGTCTTAAAAACTGAAATCCTGACGTTAAAGTTTATCTCGGCCAAGAATCGCCATTCTAAACTTGTTTTCACTTTTTTTGTTAACGATGGCAAATTTTTATATTTGACTTTTGCTGCAGCCGGAATCGGAGAATAAAATGAATGATAAAATCTATGTTTTTTAAATATCTTGGACGAATCTATCACAAGTGATTGCACTGTAATGTTGGTCTGGTGACAGCAGCCTCGCCTTCCGAACCTAAGGTCGTGGGTTCGAAACCGTCGAAACCGTAATGTCTTGAATAAGTCAGTTATTTACGTTGTATTTCGCAATAAAATTTGGCAGATAAGGTCGTCGTTGAACTAAACAAGCCCGAAATGATCATCAATTTATGTCGCTGACCGTGTTTAATGTAAATTTTGAAAGCATAGCTAATTTGTACAAAGTTGGAAGGAAACAGTTCAAGAATCTCTACATTTCATCAGCCTTTGTTTCGCTTTCCGATTTACGGTCCATTTCACAGACGGTGACCATTACAGATCATTTAGTAAGCTTAAAGTCGCTATAGTCACAACGGGCTATGGAGCTATGCTGGGAGACTACATGATAGACTCAGGAATGAGAAAATCCGAGGAGAACCAAAGCTCGCAGAATAACACGTTGAAGTGAGAATTGGCATGTCGTAGCTCGAAAAACTGACAACCGCTGAGGAACAAAGTTCTCGAATGGCGACATTAAAGAAGAAACGAAGCGTGGGCCCTCTTACCCGATGGACTAACAACATTGTTAGAATCGCGGGAAGTCTGTGGATGGAAAGGGCTGAGAATCGTTCTTGTTGAAAATGTGTATGGGAGGCTTATGTCCAGTTGTGGACTTCATCAGGTTGATGATGACTATTAAAGACTGAAAGCGCGATCAACACTAATCGGCTGTCAAGTTACTTGCTATTTTAGCTTTTACTTCAAATTAAACACTGATAGCAAGTGACTTGACAGCTGATTAGTGTTGAACGCGCTTTCATAAACGGGGGGTGAATGCTTATGATCTGGATCGGATCTAACTTTTGAAGTAACGCGAGTAACGCGAGATAGAGAACGTTGAAGTTCCCGTTGCCAGTGACATGAGCCGAGTGTAAACGCAGCATATTGTGCGAGCGAGAGGTACCTTAGCAGTTGTCATAGCCTTAATCGAATAAAGGATGCCCTAAATATCATCTCATCAGTATGCGATATCACGCTTCGAAAACAGTATTCGATAAAGTTTCATTGAAATTCGCTAATTCAACAGCTTCCCATGCATAGATCGTCGGATACATGCATTATAATTATCTTTAGAGAGATTGGAATTTCTCTACTGCTTGTTTGTATTCGTAAAATTAGTAAAAAGTACTTATCTACCAGAATCTTCCTGTTTTGTTAAAACCTTGATAGAGAAAGGAAATGGTTCATTAAGTTTTAAATAAATAAATAAATCATGCTGGACAATCCACACAGCAGTAGTTTTTCTTGTAATATTGATTGTAATTGGTGTAGTGTTTATTTTTTTTAAATAACTCGAAGGCTAGTTGGTACATACAATCGGACAAATTCACATTTCTGCCACCAAGCAGCAGCAACGCTGCGTGACGTGCTTCGGTTTGGATAATAATGTGGTTAAACTATAGCTACCCTTGTATCTGAGTAGTTGGTGATAGGAGGGATGCAAGTGTGGTTAGATGGCAAGTCTTTCCCTTGAAACAGGCACATGAGGCTCAACATCTGTAGACCTCAAGTTGATGGACGCAGAGCTGTTGCGTATATATAGCATGTTCAAATCGTGCGTGACTAGATCAATGCTTTGTTCAAAGGTGATGGTTACCACTTAACATCAGATAGGCCAACTGCATGTTCCATCCAGGAATTATAATTTCAGGGATATAATTCCAGGAAAAAAAAATACTCATCGGCCCGTTACTTAGGGCTTACATTTTATGTCCTTGTTTTGTCGTAATTTTTCTGTTGCTAGAAAGGTATACGAGTGTAGGGGAACCAGGGGTAATGGCGATCATGTCGGTTAATACCGCTCACTCCAATAACTTATTAAATAAGGTGCCTTAAAACAAAGCGAGCACGCTGCATCGCAGGGGTTGTAACGCTTGAGCAGGCAGTCTCTAAACCTCAAAACTAACATAAGACAAATGAAAAAACAAATAGAGCATTTTTCTCTTAGGTGATCGGCATTCCCCCATCTTCCCGTACCTACCTACCTACGTTTCTGCTAGACATAACAATATTTTCTTTGAACCCATTCATCACGTCTTTCCTCGTCAATAATAGTTAGAAAGAGATAGCAACTATCCCAACCGGAACTACCTCGTCGGTACATCAAAGGCGAATAGAAACATGCCAAACTGTTGCTAAAAATGACATCTTTGGACCAGCCTAATTGCTATATCTTTACTCCGGTTGGTGAATATTTTTGAGTGAAACGTCACGGGGTCGTTGACCTGTTTATCTGGACTCGGAGCGTAAGTTATGTTATTTATTCTGCGCCAATGGTGACTGTCGTGCGTGTTTAGACGGTGTGGTACGCATTTGGCTGTCATAAAAGCAGGAGCTGTTTACAGTAAGTCTATACGTGGTTCCCGAGTAACAGTAGCCCATTCTTCTTCTTGTCGTGTCACTAGCTTCTTTCGAAACAGTGTGGTGTAAGGATTTTAAGTGCGCCTCAAGAGGCTCCTTTCGAGCACTTGACACATGTTATAGAGCTTTTCAGGTTCTACAACATGCCGGTTTCCTTACGATGTTTTCCTTCACCGTTTGGGAGTACTGGCATTGTGCACATAAATTTTTGAACAGATAAATCATTGGTGCACGACCGGTTTCGAACCCGCGACCTTATGATCGGAAGCCGGGGTCGCTACCACTAGACCACCAGTGCTCTCAGTAGCCCATATCAGACATTGACAGTATTTATAGATATAGAGAATTATTTTTATGCCACAAAAAATTACCATTTGACTTGAAATTCAGAAGTAGGTAGGTATACAAGAAAACAAAGATTAGAGAGATATTAATAAGTAAGAAAGATATTTTATTAAAGATCGCGGGCTAAGAGTTGTTACATCACCATGTTATGAGTAGTAGAGCTCTTTGTGAAGGACTCGTCTGGGGAAGTATTACCACCACGCCTTTTTCTGCCGCCAAGCAGCAACGCTGTGTTTCGGTTTGAAGAGTGTGGTCGCTGGTGTAAATACAGACACATAAGGCTTAACATCTGTAGCCTCCAGTTGATGGACGCAGGGCAGTGCATCGTAGGGCACGTACCTATCGTGCGTGACTTACGAGGCAATACTTATGGGTGATGGTTACCACTTAACAGCAGGGTGGTCATCTGTTTGTTCCATCAGTTAGCTGTATAAAAAAGCCAAGGGTGTTTCTCAAAGAACTAGAGCTATTTCTGACTCATCCATCGGTTCACCACTAAGCTGGTGCGCCAAATCGTAAAGGCACTCATTAATGTCACCACAGACATGTTTGCCATTGTACATTTTTCATTTAACTACCTGAGAGGTGATAGCTGTCTAGGAAAACATTTTTCTAATGCTTATGGGTCGTAAAACCAGTGAAAATAATCAACGATACAACACAGCTCTTCAAATAATTTGTTTAACTCAACGTTGGCTGATTAAAAGTGAATGAGAATATTCTATATCCTACTAATATTATAAACGCGAAAGTTTGTAAGTATGGATGGATGGATGGTTTGTTATTCTTTCACGCCGGAACGGCTAGATAGATTATAGTCTGGAATAGCACATATTAAGCTACTTTTTACCCCGTGGGAATACCGGGATTTAAATCTGCGCGAGTGAAACCGTGGGGGCAACTAGTATTCTATAAGCTTATCTTATGTAATCCAATCGATATATACCTACTGTAATTAGTATATTAAAACTACTATAGTAGGTATATTTACCTACCTAGTTACCCTATCTACCAACCATTCACACGAAGCGATCTGTCGAATTCAATCCGATATTGTTTTAGAAAATGGATTGCAATAAGAATTACCTGCAAGCGTGATGCTATTTTTTGTAGTTTATTAGACTATGTTTAACATCTCCCCGTACGGCTATTCTGATAGACCTATTCGTACATGTGATATTTTAGTTTTATAAACATGAAAAAAACGCATTGGCCACACCTCTCCTTCATCCAATCCATTTTCTAAAACAATAACAGATTTATTGCAGCTATCAGTAGCGACGGTACAGGTGTCAAATCTTTAAGACACGAAAAACAATGCTAAAAGTTTCAGCAAACAAAAATCGCTACGTGTCATTCAGAGGCCTAAATAATATAATAACCGTTAAACCTTCTGAGTCTTTATTGACACTACTTCGCTATGAACAGTACCCGAAGACTCTGTTTTCCGTTTACTGTATCGTTGTCAGGCAGTTTTTGTATGAAGACTCGGCGCCTCTATCGGAAAAGCTGACAACTCACGAGTCTCTATAAAAAATCAGCCGTCATGGCTTAGTCAGTACACCTGGAGCGAATCCATAAAGTCTAAGTCAAAATATGTTTATTCAATAAAATCACAAGGACCTTCTTGAAACGTCTTAAAACTAGGTGACTCTAGTGCCAGTTCCACGCGACGCCGAGAAGAACAGGCAACAAACCACCATGCTAGTGGCATCCCTGAAAATATATTTCTCTCTAATAGAAACCCCGAAATATTTCAGCGATTAGTTCAGATCAGCGACCTTTGGGTAGTGGGCGGAACATTAGCGCTTCCTACGTTAAGGGCTAACGATGGAGAGGCCCTCAAGGTATCAGCCCCAGTTTGCTGAGCAGAACTGGCAAATGGCCTATTATTGCCCCATGCGCTAATTCTGTAAACGATTCAGCAATTTTTAAATACACGTTTCCAACGTGACCTGTATTAATATCGATGCGACGACGATTAATATCGATACCTGTAAGTTTTCATCGGTACAAGAAAATCCTTGAAAATGAATCTAAATATTACTCGTGTCAAAAACTTCTGCAAAACCAGCCATCACTCATTAACAATAGTTTTCGAAAACAGGTTAGAACAAAAATAATATATCCGTCGTTAGTCCAAAAACCAGAAGCGGTAGTGACAATGCATAACTCCGGTCTGCTGGGTACGGATTTAGCTGCGATATTTTGCGCGCGCGCACGTTAGGTAGTGATGGGACTGTTATCGATAACCATATACTATTCGTGGATTAAGTTGTCGCCTTGTTAAATAAACATTACGACTGTAACATTACATAAACATTGTACATACGGATACTCATCATAGGCTATACAATGCTCGATCGTAGGTAGTAAGCATCATTTTTCTTTGGCTTTGTGTAGCTTGATCTAGAAGATCTGCCAAGAGTACTGTAGTAACATTAGATCACTAGATTCAAGATAAATCTCGTCGTAATCATTTAAATTCTAAATTAAACGTTGCTTTGATTAATTCTGTCGCTGTTTGTCAATACTCACTGGTGGTAGTAGTTGAACATTTGCTTTTGAAAGATCATACGCCTGTTTCCTCGCTACACAGTTAACATTTACATTGCCTAAATTTATCGAGTAACATATGATAATTATTAAAACAATTTAACAACTGTAACCTTCATGGATAGGCACATCACTAGCATTCAATTAATAATAAAGCTATAAATAAATTTTCTTGCCTTCAATTCATTGTGATTTGTTAATGTGCCATCAAGCAGTGATTCTGACATGGCCGTGTTCCAATGTGAAGGGTGTGATGATGTGAAGGGTACATTAGATTGGATCTTAACTGCAATAAAAAAGTACCTATAGAGACAAATTTAACGCTAATTAGAACTATCTTTCAGTTAACCTTTGTGAAATGTGAAGTGACATTGTTAATATGATACAATAGGAAAAAAATCAAGAACGTCAGATAGTGATGCAGTGCAAAGCCATAATATAGGTCACGCTTACGTGCTCTTTATGAGGCAATGAAGTAGTTAACTCAGAGGTTATGCAGGCTTAACTTAATCAGCTTGTTTCGCAACAACTTCTCACATAAATCATCGATAAGTTAAGCCGTTTCATCGACAGGGGCACAACACTAGTGTGTAACTATTTTAGAGTCTAGATCACGCACTCGCCCTCTCTATATCAACTCATCGGTTCGCTTCATTGAGAAATTGGAATTGAGTTGACATCTGTTAGCGCCTCTTTCACTAAGGGTATCAAGGCAAGAGTACATGACAATAATGAGTAAATTAATATTGATTGTAATTTAGCACAGCGCCATCTATTTTCGAATAAAACCTTTTTTCGTCGGGTTTCTAGTTCTTTCTAGCGCCTCAAAGAGGCTCCTTTGGAGCCTTTCTGTTTCTAGGTCCTAAGTTCTCCTATAATACCTAGATCTTGAACTAATACTAGCTACAAGGTGAATAAAGCCCTAAAAACTTAAACTATTTACCTAGTTTTAATGCGTTTTAAAATGATCCTTGTGGATTTTATTGAATAAATACTTTTTGACTTTGACTTTTACTGACTACACCTATAGGCCATGTTTCTCGATACGCCACCAAAATACCGAAAAAAACTGATATTCTGTTCTCGATTCTCCTAAGATACCTAGATCGTGACCTAGCTCTAGCTCCCTCAAGATACCTAGATCTTGATCTAGACCTTGATAGCTTTCAGTGGTAGCAGAAGCTTTACAAACAAACCTAAACCCTGGAGTTTATAGCGAACTAAAAGTTTAATATTGTTGCAGATTTCATGTTTTGACATTTAATTATACAAACTAGCAAGACATTTTACAGTAACCATAATTAAACCACGAGTTACAGTGAAGAACTAAAGTTTCAATGTTTTGAGAAATATTGCTATTAATTGGTGTAAATAAATGGACATTTCATTAAATAAATAAACTTCCCCCACAAAACGCCCCATAAATTCCCATTCAAAAAAAAGTGATTGTGTCGTGTGTCGCTCTCTAGTGCCGTGTTTAAAGACAATGATACGGAACCCTTCGTGCACGAATCCGACTCACACTTGGCCGGTTTTTAAACAACGAGACATTGTATCGCGTTCGTTGGTAATGGCGCAAATATTTCAATTAAAAACCCAGTTTGAAATCTAGATACCTAGACACACTCATACCACTAATACGTTTCACCAATTGAGCACTTATTTTAATAGATCCTACCATGAATTTACGACCTAGTTCTATCAACATGTAGACTAAATCCTTACCACTTTTATGTAAATCACAATCCAAATTATTAGGGCTTGATGCTACTCGCGGCTTTGCTTGAGTTTATAGTGTACTAGCGACCCGCCCGCGCGCCCCTGCTTCGCACGGGTGCACATATCATGCATGTATTATACATATAAACCTTCCTCTTGAATCACTCTATCTATTAAAAAAACTGCATCCAAATCCGTTGCGTAGTTTTAAAGATTTAAGCATACAAAGGGACAAGGGGACATAGGGACAGAGAAAGCGACTTTGTTTTATACTATGTAGTGATTTTAAACATTCGCGATCATAAGTTCCTAACACATATTGAATTATACATCGCGTTTAACCTTTATTATTTTTCTGACGTTTCGGCTATGTCGCAATAGCCGTGGTTTAGTGTAACGGTCTCAGTGTGATTGCTAATTAATATTTAGGCTATCTTTATTAGCTTTGTTTTTTTTTCCTGGTACCCGGTAAATTTTGAAAACAAGGCACAAAGCTCGGCAAGGGTACCTCCCTTGCCGAGCCTACTCATATTTCGGTACATAAGGCGCAGACATACGTCAAACAGTTTTCGCTCGCTGTTTTCAAAATTATCGATCAAAAAGTTTATATCATCATCTTCAGTCGGAAATAGTCCACAGCTGGACATATTTCCAGAAGGCTATATTTCCTTTCCAGAGCCCTCTCTATTCAACAACTTCAGGTGATCGCCGCGATTTGCGATGCCCACTAGTTAAGCTCAGCTATAAAAAAAACAATGCTCAAAGAAATACCGAGAAGATATCTCATTGATCATCATTTAATGGTGAATGGCGTCATCCAGCAATTGGCGACATTCATAAAATCATCACACCGTCGACCCATTTGTGCCGCTTATAAAATACAATTAATATGCTTTAAGTTGAATTTCGACAAGCTGGAAAAGTTCTCCGCTCAACATCAGGTGGGCCATTTGGGGTTCCGCTACTTTAATCATAATAGACTGTGACGATTATCGGTCGGTTTACAAAATTTCTATGTATTTAGTAAAAAGAATGAAAAATATCTTAATTTATTTCGATTAATTATTATCCGAAAGCGATAAATCGTCGTCACGTCAATTAAATTATAGTTTTATCGTTAATTTATTTAAATGTATTGCTAACCTTTATTAATGATTACTATTTATTTAGCTAATGTATAAAATCGATCTTTTCCCATCAGTGGGAAACAATAAGTTACCACTTTTTTATTATTATACAACCTGTTGAAGGAACAAGCAGATGGCCCACCTGATGCTAAGTGGTAACCATCACTTATAGCCTATAACAAAGCATTGCCTCGTAAGTCACGCACTATAGGAACGTGCCCTACGATGGTCTGCCTTGCGTCCATCAACTTGAGGCATACAGATGTTAGCCTCATGTGCCTGTAATTACACCGGCGACCACACTCTTCAAACCGAAACACAGCGTTGCTGCTTGGCGGCAGAAAAAAGCGTGGTGGTAGTACTTCCCCGGACGAGCGCTTCACAAAGAGCTCTACTACTCTTAAAATTTAATCACACGGTACCACTTATATAGGTCGCGTTACCAAAAAGAACGCTGGAAAACAGTGGAGGGAAAAGTTTGCGCATACAAAATACTCGCGCCAACACACCCCCTCCCCCTCCTTCAGCCGTTCTTTTTGCGTGACGCGCACTATACCCCGTTTACACTTAGCTCAAATGCGCAGGGACATGGGCAGCGATATGGGCAATGCGCGAAAGGCAACGCGTGCGGTAACGCGAGAGAGAGAGAGTGTTGACGAGATGGCTTTTCAGTTTGACATTTGATCAAGGAATATAATACCTACTCCCTGACGAGAGCATTTGATTCCCATAGTGTAATAGCAACTTAGGGATGGATCTAGTATATAAATTCCTTGTGATGGATGCTAAATTGCTTGGATGGATGGGAATCAAATGTCAAACTGAAAGCCATCTCGAAAGTCAGACATTAGCGTAATCGGATCACAGGTCTGAATTTTTTGTTTTTATTTGCTTTTTGGCTGTAGAAGCTGTCCATGGATGATGATAGAACTGGTGAGTCTGACTCACCATGGCTTCAGACGTCTCGTGACCTGCAGTCTACCCTGTGTTTACAGCCACCGAAATAGTACCAGCACGGCTAATTGCCAAGTGCCTGTGACATAATGGATCGAGATGTAGATTCAGATCTTATTGACGGCGTGTTGCAAAGAAAAATATACATCAGTACTTCGACTACGGGCTTTTTTTCGTTTTTGGTAGGCACGGTAGTTCTCGTCAGATCTCTTAGCATCAAGTACAAACTTAGGATTGTTAGAGGTAAGTCCAAATATTACATTTTCGCACTAGGTATTCAATACATTTTGCAATAGAATAGAATAGAATAGAATAGAAAATTGTTTATTTTATCTCATAATTTTTTAAAACACTTTTACAATTTGTTTGATGACAAAAAAAGGTAGGATTAGATAGGTATTCAATACGCGACAGGTCGCAAACCCATCGTCGCGAGATGTTTTCCTTCACCGTTTGACTTCACTAGCATTTTTTTAAATTAAGGTTTTATAAACATAAAGTTTATGACAAACCAAAATGTTAACAAATAATCAATTCACTGACATGGCGCACGTTAATTTTTCGAAAAGCAAAATCCAAAAACTAACTTAATCTGACAGTTCTAAAATTATAGCCATCCTTGTCATATCGGTCCTTTAGAAAGAGACGGCATTATTTTAGTGCTGTCAAATCAGGTTAAATTAGGAAAACTACACAACAGAATTGACACCAACAGTAGTAAGTTTAGAAAATAGTCATTATGTCAATAAAGGGCTAGAACCGCATGTAGTATCCTCATCTTATAAAACGCCCACAAAAACACCTTGTAATGATAAGCGCCCGTCTCAATGAATTATTGTGCAAAGATAAAACTTTTTATTGTTTATATTTATCTTAGAAAGATATGTTTTTTCTGCGAAATTATGACGAATAGTTATTGAAAAATGCTGTGAAGTTTACGAGGTAATCCCAACTAATATTATAAATGCGAAAGTAACTCTGTCGGTCTGTCTGTCTGTTACGCTTTCCCGCTTAAACTCAACCAATTTTGATGAAATTTGGCACAGACAATCTTTAGACCCTGAGAAAGAACATAGGCCACCTTTTATTGCGAAAAAAAGAGATGAAGAGATTAAAAGTACGCAGACGAAGTCGCGGGTACCAGCTAGTTCCTCATAAGTACCAGTACACTGGTCTAGTGACTAGTGGTCTCGCCTTCCTAATCCTAAGGGCGTGGGTTCCAACCTTGTTGGGAGCCAATAAGTTTTTCTGTTCAAAATTTCTGCGCAGACTGACAATACTTTTTCACGGTAAAGGAAAACACCGTGAGGAAATCACCCTGGCGTAGGATCTAAAAAGGTTTTAGAATTTGTTAGGTTTTTTTAGGATAGGAGCCTCTTTGAGGCCAAGCAGCGTAACCTGTGTGTTTTTTTAGGAAAACATAGCCTTGTCAATGTGTATCTGTGTGGACGTCTAAAACAGTAGTCATCCCAACGGATCTCTTTACGCTAATATCGTCAGGGTAGTTACAGGTTTAATTACTTATAATATATATTCCACCAGTCATACGAGGCATGCAAAAAATATCAATACCTAAATAGTAAATATGGTAGCAGTAATTCACAATTTTAGATTTTTTGCGATCACATATGAATTAAAAGCTAATTACAATACAGATTTGTAAGACTCTTTTTTGCAAGTGAAATTAGAACGTTTTTTGATGCTTTTATAATGCTATCGGGCAATGGGAGTTATTCTCATAGCTATTCTGAGAAAATCAAGTAGGTACGTACTAGTAAGTTATACAGGCTTATAATTTGTTTAGATGAAAAACTAATTTGGCTATTGAGAATATTTACTCTCCTGATACGGGTCTTACGGGTGTTAGCCCCATGAGTGTTCAATAAGCTTATTACGGAGAGCAAGCATCAAAAATATGTAACCACTAGTTGCGCCCCGCGGATTCACCCGCGCCGATTTAAATCCCGGTATTCCCGCGGGATAAAAAGTAGCCTATTTGTTATTCCAGACTATAACCAATCTTTCTGCCAAGTTTTATCCAGATCCGCTCAGCCGTTCCGGCGTGAAAGAGTAACAAACATCCATCCATCCATACTTACAAACTTTCGCGTTTATAATATTAGTAGGATTTTGCAACTACCAGGCAAAAAATTGACGAGAATGCATGAAAAATGTTATGAGAGTAAATGAAGCGAAAGAGGTAAGGACTGTAGCCAGTGGAAATCCGTGGTATCTGCCTACCCCTATGGGATACAGGCGTCAGGCGTGATTTTATGTATTTCTTCTTTATTTTTGTGACACAAAATAAAGAAAGTAAGAAAGAAAATACGTTTATTCAACTACACAATACTACTATACAATAAACATGTTGATTCGCCGTGCAAGCAGCCCTTAGTGTGATTGAAAAAGCGTTTATACTATCTACTCTTCAACATCGTAAGTAACAAATAGACGCAGTTACAATGTTTTACGATTACCTTTAGCGGTTACTGCAAAGCCAATAAATACTGGCTGGCCTAGTAAGGGAGAATGTATAGTAGCCGGCATGTAAGTTGAACTCTGCGCTAGCAATGTCTGTGAATCTCATGGAAAAGGAAGGCTATGAAAGTATGATTAATGAAATGATTGAATGAGAAATACTTTATTGTACATCAAATTGAACAAAATGACACTAAATTAAACAGTATAGGTACGATTGCAGTTTTATTGCAGAAAGCGATCTCTTCTAGAAAACCTTTGAATGAGATTGTTGCGGGCTCCTTGACTTTCTCATACAACATGATGTCTCTTATCTGGCTCATGTATTTTTTTATTATTTATTATTAGAAGAAAAAGTACACGTATTTTATAATATACCATCCGTTGTCAGATGGCGGGATTCGAACTCACGAACGTGAAGCTACGACACACAGCTCCGTGACGTGCTCCCGCGAACACGTGAAATTAATTACACCAATATTACATTAGCTTTCTGTTTTCATATGTCAATGTCACTTTCGCACAATTTTATATCTACGAATGTCAATATAATACAGGGATTATCTTTCTGTCATTTTGGGTAGCGAGTAGATTCGTTTCCTGTCATCTAACGAAGAAACATAGCATTTTCATTTTAATTGTGTAAAGTGTACTAGTACTACTAGTGTTATTTTGAGTTGTGTTGTGTAATTTTGGTGGTATTTTAACCCACATTACTTGTGGTCTTAGCACAAAGTGTAAGCATTTGGAATGAAAGTGTATTATGTGATATCGTGATTTGACCGAAAATGTTTCAAATGTTTTGAAGAAACCGCCACCATTTTCTTTAAAACAATTGACCGACTCGACTTTGGACTGACTGACGTGACTAGAAACATAACTACAAAGAGTATAATCTCTGAATCACTTGACATTGGCAAGATTGTATATGACAGGAGCCATGAAAAGAAGAAAGAAAGAAAGGGTAGCGAGTAGTAGCAACATGGCATGTTCACTTTAATTATTTTTTTGGGGTTGTTTTGAGTTCATTTAATTTGATTGTGATTTCGGTGGTACTTAACCAACATGGGTTGAGATTGCGGAGATAAACAGAAAACTCTTATAAATTATATCGAAGTTGATCTAGCACTTTTTCAAAATATCAACGAAAATAAAATATTAAGACAATATGGTGTCTTGGTTGGGCCATACCATGTTTTGTTTTCTGTTTTTTAGTCTAGTTGAATTCGGCTTTTTTGAGTTAATAATTTGTCTCATCCACAATGTTTGAGGTAAAATCTTTGATTGTGTATAAGTAATCGACGGTAAAAATCTAAATACTGGTATAAATCTCGCTTTTTTTATCGTAACCGGTCTTCGAATAATGATGAGTTGAAATCGATAAACTGTCGATTTATATCAATTGTATTCAAATTATGGAATATTATTGCATCTTCGAGATTAGATAATACTTCGATAAATCGTTTCAATGGAATAGGTAAAATTATTCCAAAAGATTTATGCAAAATTGGCTGTATTTGTTTTGGATTTGCTTCTTACAGGATTTGATACTTCCATCGGTAAAGGGGATGATACTCGACTCACAACATATAAGGGTTGGATGTCCCTGAAAGCCATCAAAGCCTAGTTGGTAGTAACCTAGTTGATCTGCCTTATGCGCCGTAGGCCGTGGGTTCGATCCCCACCGAGAACAAACATTTGTGATCATGATAAACAGGTTAATTAATGTCTTTTCTCTGTCTGGGTATTACAAGTATTAACAAAAAAATATTAGAGTATTATCTTCTATTACACAATTCATAGCTGTCAAATTAAGTTATTTTTTAAATGACACAGCAGATTACGTTCCAACCGTTTATTTAAGAACGTAAATCTATTTTGGTACCACAGAACAGAGAATTACATGTGTGGTATATGCACACTAATAAACTACAAGTCAAGATTAGAAGGGCTTGCCTCTCCACACACTATTCTAGAACACGAAATAGGTACATAAAGGTACGTAAAGTACAACTTAGATTAGGTTAGATAATAGACATACTGATTGTATATATATAGGGTTACTAGTAACTCGACTTATTCCTTGCACGACGCTAAGTGGGGTCGGCACAACAGGTTCTACTCCTCCACTCTCCTCTATCATTCGTCATCTCGGTGCTCACTCCTTTCTTACTCATATCATCCTTCACACAGTCCATCCATCTTTTCTTCGGGCTACCTCTCTTTCTAAAACCAATCACATCCATGTCTAACATTCTTGTCGTAATATGGCTTTCTTCCCTCCTCATGACTTGCAGGACGTCATATTATGGTTAAAATGCAACAAATTATGCTAAAATTTAACAAAATATACAAAAAGTACGAAAAAATAAATGTATGATTAGTGTTATTTGCAAAGGTTGCAGGCATTTTTGAACTATAAATTATTAACAAAGATCTGTTGTGTACGGCAACAACTATGATAATAACTTCACATTGGTTTCAAATGAATTGAATTCAAATGAATGGTTTGAAGAGTGTGGCCGCCGGTGTAATTACAGGCACATGAGGCTTAACATCTGTATGTCTCAAGTTGATGGACGCAGGGCAGTGCATCGTAAGACACGTTTTCACCGTGCGTGCCTTACGAGACAATGCTTTGTCATAGGTGATGGTTACCACTTAATATCAGGTGGGCCATCTGCTTGTTCCATCAGCTAGTTGTATAAAAAAAAGATTTAATCCGGAATTTTTCATAAAAACTACTGAACTTCGGTTATATTTCGTTGTATAATTCAGCTTAGCTTTTACCTGAGGTCTCATGCGTGTGCATGTAATTACACCGGCGACCACACTCTTCAAACCGAAACACAGCGTTGCTGCTTGGCGGCAGAAAAAGGCGTGGTGGTAGTACTTCCCCGGATGAGCCCTTCACAAAGAACCTATAACTAAATTTATATTACTGGCAAGCAAGAGAAACCCATGCTTACATATTTCTCGACTTATAAATACACCCTTGAAATCAACAGCGGTTTAAATCGGTTACGCTCATAGATTTAGCAGACTAGACTAGGTACCAAGGTGTATCTAGTCAGGTGTGCTACACTGACAGCGATTTATTTATTCAATTTAATAAACAAAACACGGTCTACAACCAATCACATTCACGATAGCATTACAAAAAAATAGATAGTACATATCACATAAAAAATACTAATAAAAAACATTTACAGAGAAAATTAAAAATAATGTCTTGGAAATTGCGAAAAGCGGGTTAACAATTATGTTAAACAATTTTAAAAACATTACTTTTTTACGCGGTTTTGTTCGCTAGTGTTTGCTTAGTATCCACAGGTATTATTCAAACAGTTTAATTTATTTGTTCGTTTATTTTTCTACCCTGTTACAATACAGTGGCCCACCTTAGATAAACTAAAAGCAGCGGTCCGATTACGTCTGGCTATCGAGATGGCTTTCACTTTGACATTTGATCAAGGAATATATTACTCTCTGACAAGAGCATTTGATTCATATTAGTATAATCCTACTAATATTATAAATGCGAAAGTTTGTAAGTATGGATGGATGGATAGACGGATGGATGTTTGTTACTCTATAGCTCCAGCCAGAACGGCTAAACGGATCTTGGTGAAAATTGGCACAGAGATATATTATAGTCTGCAATAGGCATGTATTATAGTCATAGAACATAGGCTACTTTTTATCCCGTGGGGAATACCGGGATAAAACTACGCGGGTGAAACCGCGGGGCGCTACTAGTAGCAACATATGGGTCGATCTAGTATCCAAACTCCTTGTGATTGATGCTAGATTCCTTGGATGGATGGGAATCAAATGTCAAACTTGAAACTTGATAGCCAGACATTAGCGTAATCGGGCCGTTCTTGGTTGTTGGTTATGCAACCCGCTAGCTGTATCACCCTGCCCCACTCGGCTCCCCGGTACCGTTTGGGTTTTAGGTCGGCGTGTTACCTAACAATTGGATAATGACAGCGCTGCGCTTGTATAAAACGTGCATTGAAACTGCAAAAGGACATCCTTATAACCCCCGGTTTCTGAAAGCTCGATCAACACTGATTGGCTGTTTCATTTCAGCTTTTACTTCAACTTATAGAGATAGCAAGTGACTTGACCGATTAGTGTTGATCGCGCTTTCAGAAATCGGGGGTCAG
Organism: Plemyria rubiginata; assembly: GCA_963576535.1. Classification (NCBI taxonomy): domain Eukaryota; kingdom Metazoa; phylum Arthropoda; class Insecta; order Lepidoptera; family Geometridae; genus Plemyria; species Plemyria rubiginata. Next base: position 9,003,551 of record OY754926.1, read on the forward strand.
AGTATTTGTTGATCCGCTTACTGATTCTGTGGACTGAAAAGGCCTTTTATATCTGAACCAGCAGGTCTAGTGGTAGTGGCCCACCTTCAAACTAGTAGTGGCTTCAAAACCGGTCCCAACTGAGTTTTTCTGTCCAAAAATGTATGTGCACAATGGCAGTACTCTCAAACGGTGAAGTAAAACATCGTGAGGAAACCGGCATGTTGTAGAACCTTACAAGTGACATGTGTCAGTTCGAAAGTAGCCTCTTGAGGCGCACTTAAAATGCTTTCACCACACTGTTTCGAAAGAAACTAGTGTCTCGACAAGAAGAAGAAGATCTGAACCAGAGCGGCTCGTCCTGGCTTCGCACAGCTAGACATTTTACTTATGCACTTATGACCAATAAGCCTGTTGCTGTCTCTTTTCGTTTGCATGAAAGTGAGAGTGACAAGTATTCTCTAAGCCGCTACAAAATGGCAGGGATTATGATTAAGAGGGTAAGTATTTAAATATAGCCTACTAGTTGCGCCCCGCGGTTTCACCCGTGCATATTAAAATCCCGGTGATCCCACGGGATAAAAAGTAGCCTATGTGCTATTCCAGACTATAATCTATCTCTCTACCAATTTCATCCAGATCCGTTCAGCCGTTCCAGCGTGAAAGAGTAACAAACATCCATCCATCCATCCATACTTGCCAACATTCGCGTTTATAATAGTAGAATGTAACTCAGGGATATAATGTAGCATTCTACAGGTGAAAGAATATTTGACACAATACAAAGTTATAGTGTTGTGTGGAAAGTCCACCATATAATATCATGTAGTTCCTATAGAAAATCAATAAGCAAGTAACTTTGCGGTGATGTCTCTAAGTAATAGTAGGTATGTTTTCAATTTCTATAGCTTCCTAACGGCGCTGTCAGGGAACCATTGAATTCAATGTTGTCTTTCAGTGCAAGAACCAACGTACTGATTGATTACTTTTGCGACATGATTTTATTGATTGGACAATGTCTCGTTTTTGACATACATAATATAAATAAATAAAATAATATAAATATTCCAAGCATTCTCGGTTTCAAACGCATTGACCGAGTGCGGAACACCATGTTGCGTTCCTTGACTGGCATAAGCGATGTTGGGGAAAAAGCTGCCAGGCTCAAATGGGGTTGGGCGGGCCACATCAGCCGGATGCCTCCCGAATGGTGGGCAAGGATATGTACACCATGGGTTCCTGACGGACGTGGACCTCGTGGTCGGCCGAGAAAGCGCTGGCGGGACGACCTAGATGCCTTTGAAGGTGGGAGGAGGCTCAGGATAGGGAGAACTGGAAGTCCTTGGGGGAGGCCTTTGCCCAGCAGTGGGACGGAATAGGCTGAGGAAAAAAAAATATTCCACGCAACACTATCTAGTCTCAAACCAAGGGGCTTTTTTCAGCTTTGAGGCTAGATAGTTCTCAATGTCAAGTTTACGTTATCTATCTAAGCGAGCAGTCTATCTAAGCATATGTATGCTTCGATCTTTAAAACTTCGCAACGATTAGATCTTTAAAACGTTACAACGGATTTTGATGCGGTTTTTTATTTAAAGTGTGTTTCAAGAGGAAGATTTATATCCTATACTAATATTATAAATGCGAAAGTTAGTAAGTATGGATGGATGGATGGATGTTTGTTACTCTTTCACGCCGGAACGGCTGAACGGATCTGGATGAAACTTGGCAGAGAGATATGTTATAGCCTGGAATAACAGATAGGCTACACTTATCCCGTGGGAATACCGGGATTTAAATCTGCGCGGGTGAAACCGCGGGGCGCAACTAGTAGTAATATATATTATGTGAAGGGGGTTTTTTTAAATAGGTTAGCATCTTGAATCAAAATGCTTGTCGGTCCCAAAAACGGCTTTCTGCCGCAATAGAATATTATACTCCCGTTCCACTTTCAGCTCGTGCACGGAAAAATTCCTTAGTTATTCAGCTAACTAGACCCTACGGCTTTTAAGTTTATTGCTGTCATTTGTGTAACTTTCCTTAGTGTAAGTTGTCACGGAATCAAACATAGTAGCTCCGTATCTCATGTTTAGCGACTACGCTTAAGATGAGCACGTGCATTCTACAACTTTTTGGGCACATAAAATGCTGCTCACTCGCTTGTCTGTCGAAGTTTATGCGCTAATTTGAGGTGACATGAAATGACTTACAACCGTGAACGTCATTCGGATATGGTATTTATAGCATCTCAAAAACACGAATAAACAGAATAAAGTAGCTAAAAGTAACTCTGCTTTTGCTGTAGGCCGTGGGTTCAATTTTCACAGAGACAAACATTTATGTGATTAATAAATAAATAAATAATGCTGGACAATCCACACAGCACCATCTAGCCCCAAAGTAAGCTACTCAAAGCTTGTATTATGGGTACTAGATGACTGATATATTTAATGTACTTATACTACTACTACTAATAATTTAATTAATTGTCGTTTGTTACCAAAATATGTCAATAATGGATTTAGTTCAAAATCAAACGCTAATTTACGTTTTTTACGACCGAAAACACGATCCTTGCAGAATACATTATCGAATGAGACGCTTGGAAGACAATAAAAGAAAAGTAATTTTATTGCCAACCTTGAGACAGTTATTGTGTGTTAATTCACTAATGTCGAAAGAATATCGAAAGACAGACGTAACCCATTAAAATAGGCGTTGACAACACTGTAGGTACCTCTCGCTCGCACGATTCGACATTTTGAAAGATATAAAATCACTAAGACCAATTTTGAAAAATAGCAAACAATCATTTTTTGTGCAATCACATTGCACACACTTTGGTAAAAATTTCATTTTTATGCAAGTTTTCCTGCTCAAAAGTTTGCTTATGTACGAAAACTAGATAAGTAAACTTTTAAGTAGGAAAACTTGTATCGATCAAAATGAAATTTTTACAAAAACGTGCGCAATGTGATTGCACACAAAATGAGCTCAATGGTTTTATATCCTTTGACAAGTCAAAACGTGCGAGCGAGAGTCACATTAGCCCTTGTCTTCACCTTAATTATACTGCGGTCAACACTCATCTGTTACCTGCGAAAATATGTCAAGTTTTTCAAGTATTATAAAACGGACAGCAAATATATGGTGGAACTATTACCGCCCCGCAGTTTCACCCGCGTAGTTATAAATCCCGGTATTCCCACGAGATAAAAAGTAGCCTATGTGTTATTCCAGACTATAATATAACTCTGTGCCAATTTTCACCAAGATCCGTTCAGCCGTTCTGGAGTTATAGAGTAACAAACACCCATCCATACTCACAATCATTACCATTTATAACATTAGTAGGATGTCATTTCATTCTTATCAGAGCAGACAAATAGGCTATTTGCGACCCTTCTTCTGATACCCTTCCATGATAATTATGTTACAAATACGAAACGTGCTCAATGTGCTACACAGTCGTAAAATAGGGATCTGTTTGACAGTTTATGACTCCCTTGAACTAGGAAGTGATTGGGGCTATTTTAGTCTGATCTAGCGATGCCTCTGACTTTGTATTAAAACATTGTTGTCTCTCTTAAACTTTCTATGTGAATAAACTAAGATTTAACTAACTTTTCAAAATAATAATAACTTACATCCTACTAATATTAGAAACGCGAAAGTTTGTAAGTATGGATGGATGGATGCTTCTTACTCATTCACGCCGGAACGGCTGAATGCCGGGATTTAAATCTGCGCGGATGAAACCGCGGAGCACAACTAGTTAAACAAAGTATATGTTTTATAGAAAAAGCAGACTTAACTCAAGACGTGCTAAATTCATTATTTTTACTTTCATTTATTGATTACTAGTTGCGCTCCGCGGTTTCACCCTCTTATTTTTAAATCCCGGTATTCCCAAGAGATAAAAAGAAACCTATGTACTATTCCAGACTATAAACTATCTTTGTGCCAAATTTCATCTAGATCGTGCAGACGTTCTGGCGTGATTGAGTAAAAAACATCCAAACATTCACATTTATAATATTAGTGGGATAATGGAATACATGCTAGCAATAAAAACATGCTAGTTGTATTAAAGACTCATAAATAGAGCATGGTTAATGAAAACCAGGAGACAGGTGAGATTAAAAAAATAATGAATCATACTCAACATTCTTTGAAATACTAGCGACACGTTTTCGCAACGTGTAAAAATGTCTTTGCTATTCAATACAAACTGGACTATTGCTATTCTATAAATAATGTATAGTGTCGGTTACCAGCAGCATTTTAATCACATTCCCTAAATGTAGGCTAATTGACATTTCGGCTTTATTGATTCACAAAATGTTTGTTTTAAAATACCCCAATCGAGACGTTCTCACACGTCTCATCTCGAGTTGACTCGAGCCTATCAATCTTCAAGATAACAACCGGCGGAAAGTCGTTAGCAGTTAGCAATTGAACTGTTTGTTTTGGGTTAAATACATGCGGAAAACGGATACCTAGCACCTGTGATCACAAATACTATCGCACTACCAATTTAGTACCTACTAAACTATCGCTAATGTATAAATGTATTTTAATTAGGTCTTTTTAGACGACATCAGTGGCGCAGCGGGCGAGAGTCCGCCTGCAACGCAAGAGGTTGCGGGTTCGATTCCCGCCTTGGAACAAATTTGAGTATGATCTGCAGAAATTTGTTCCGTTGGTCTGGGTGTTTATGTATAATAAAAAATATCTATTTAAGTAAGTATATAATGTATTAAATGTATCAGTCATCTAGTACCCATAACACAAGCTTTTAGTAACCTACTTTGGGGCTAGATGATGCTGTGTGGATTGTCCAGCATTATTTATTTATTTATTTAATTATTTGGTCTACCACCCATCTGTATGTATGTGTAGTATGTACCTACCTACCTATGACAAATCTCATTTGGTGCCTCAGCTGTTTCGTTAAATATACCAATTTATATAAATGTAATTATTATTATTCATTTATCTCAGATTTAAATCCATGCAATGATATCGATTCTGTTGTTGCATTATCCTAAACTAACATAATGACAGCTCAAAAATTATAGCCATCCTTGTTATTTCGGTCTTATAGAAAGGGACGGCAATATTGTTAGTGCTGTCAAATTAGGTGAATTTAGGGAAACTAAACATCAGAATTGGCACTAATATCAATAATTTTAGAAAAAGCTTACTTACAACTTTACACACCACCTAATGAAATAAATAATTTAATAAAATGTCACAAGACATTTGGAATTGAAAATTGGATACAATAAAATAATAATAAATTATGCAAATTTTTCATTCCTAATCGTTATTTTTTACTTTGATTTTCTTTTTTTTATTTGCGGAAACATAATCAAATTTTGGAGAAGTTTTTACCAAATTTTGAATAACGTTGGTTTTACAATAAAAAAAGGATTAAAAAAACAGCTGCTACTGCTGCTAAGTGCTGTCTTCAACGTTGACAGGTACAAGCTAGTTTATGCGTTTGAATAATGACTCCGGTTCCGAGGTGTGGTGATTGCGTCGATTATTGTAATGCAGCGCAGATTATATAGCAATTTCTAAGATAGCCATCCTTGATGTGTAATTTGTTACGATGTTAATCATTACATAGAAGATGCTGAGGTTTATCTTATAATCTCGCTAGTTTTAGGTCTGTCCTGTTTAAGTCGTTAATTAGGAAAAATAACTCATTAATAAAAATATAAGACGACCTCAGTGGCGCAGCGGGCGAGAGTCCGCCTGCGACGCAAGAGGTTGCGGCTTCGATTCCCTCGTCTGAACAAATTTGTGTACGATCTGCAGAAATTTGTTTCGTTGGTCTGAGTGTTTATGTTTAATTAAAAATATCTATCTATGTAAGTATATAATGTATTAAATATATCAGTCATCTAGTACCCATAACACAAGCTTTGAGTAGCTTACTATGAGGCTAGATGGTGCTGTGTGGATTGTCCAGCATTATCTTTATCTTTTAATATTAAGATTTTTTGGAAAAAATAACTCATTATTTACAAAATTTAATTATTATCATAACCACCCAATTGATCCACCCCAGAAATGTACTAGTATCACTACCTATAGTACATAAGTATAGTAGTATATAGTTTATTAGATCGAACGTACCTCCGAATAGCGTAGATTGTTTGTACCTTTTATAAACCACCATAATACATTTTAAAGTTTACAATAAAGATTATTGTGATTTTAATGATGTCCAAGGATAAGATTTTTATATATCGAGCATAGGTAAATAGGTAGGTTTTCTTCAGAGCAGTCGAAGTCAAGACAGACTCTCACAATCAATCACACTTCAGTAACTTCCGCGGCATTTGGGTGCAGATAATAAAACAGGGCCATAGATAATATGAGATAAAAACGTTATCGTCCGTTGTATACTTTCTTCGTGTATCGCATCATAATCAAATCAGTGCAAGATAAGGTGGGCGTGGGTTTCATTCATTTGCCAAGCGAATTAGAACTCTGAACGACATATCCAATACGGACGATTATTTTTAGGAGTAAAAAAGATTTCTGACGAGGTCATTGTTTCTAAGATCTAACGTGTAGTACTTTCATAAAGCAGCTCACTGAGTAGGTAATATTGTATAGCATAGGCGTCACGCAACAAGAACGCCGGAAGGAGGAGAGAGGGTGTGATGGCGCGAGTATTTTGTATGCGCAAACACATCCCCTCTTTTTTTTCAGCGTCATTTTTGGTTGACGCGCATTATAATACATAGTCTGTTCACAATGAGAACCGCCGCCGTGGCGTAAAATGGAACCAACATTAACGCCACCTAACACTAAACAAATTAATTCACTACGTAAGTTAGTTTTGTTGTTAATATAATAATTATTTTATACTAGCTGACCCGACAGACTTCGTCCTGTCAAAAGCATTTGTAATGTGGCAGTTTTTGTGCCTACGTATTTTAAAAAATTCTCCTGAACAGAACCGTCACCCTGGTGATAGTGCGTTGTGAATAAAAAATCTATAATATAAAAATGAATCGCAAAATGTGTTGGTAAGCGCATAACTCAACAACGCCTGGACCAATTTGGTCAAATCTTTGCTTAGACAACAGTGAGTGCTTGTAATTTAATATGAACTTTATACCATAGCAATAAAGCTCAAATTGACTACGTTTTAGTTACAAATCATTTGTATGGGAAAAAGAAGGGCTATTTTTAGGGTTTTTCCAGCAATTTTCTCGCCGTAAAAACCATCCTTGAACTTCAACGAACATTTTAAAAAAAGATTTGACCAAATTGGTCCAGGCGTTGTTGAGTTAGGGTATGTAGGCCTGTTTACCGTCCACGTCCCTTTCCCGTCCATTCGCGGCACTACTAGTAAATAAACCCAAAAAATAGCATAATTCACATGCACACATTGATTATGAGTATTTTGGCGCCTTCTTGGATGTCCAAGTAGACACACAAACAAGTTTCAAGTTACTAGTTCAAGCGCAACTATTATAAACAATATAATCATTTTGTGGTCAGCTGTGATACGATGTGAATGGGCTAAAAACAACAAAAAAAATAGTGAAGTGTAGGCGCTTTCACGCTAAGTTATTCACTTATTTTTATGACTTTAAGAGTATTGGTGATTTGTATGCCTTCATAATAGATGAAAGAATATTTTTATAATGTTTTTAGCTTAAAATTTATATTATAAGTTATTTAAATTACGTGGACGAGAACTGTACCATGCTTTTAAAAGAAAATCCCTTTTTCGCCCAGGTGGTCGGTGAACTGGCAAATCATGTCAATAAAGTGATTGCTTGTATTTTTGTATGTATGAAAGCTAACTGCTGCTTTTTAAGAATATTGAGCCTTATTACTCCTCCTAAATTGATTAGCCAGTTTTCGTCCGGGCTAATATGATTAGATCAAGAAATACAGATACTCATAAAATGCTGGTGGTCGAGAACAGGATGGGGTAAATACGACTTCCAGATTTCGACCATGATTTTAATATGCATTATATAGAAATAAAAGTCTATAAACTTTAATTTTCAGCTATAGAATAATATGTATTTATGCCTATTTTATTATTTTCTTGAGGTTTTGCTTAATTCACATATAAATTTCCTCTAAAATTCTTCGTATTACTGTGGACGAAAACTGTTACAGCCGACCAGTTTTCGACCATTTAAGAAATTATTGATTATTCCTCTCCAAGCCGGAGGTCTTCGATGAGTTAGAGGACTTTTTCAAGCGGTTGTACGCCTCGCAGGTATCATGTCCAGAATCCAGTGACAAGGATGCTAGAGTCACACTGACCCGGCACTACACAGAATGTATATGCAACATAATGTATTATCCAGAGATCAGCCTTGACAATAGTTTTGAAACAGGAAGAAAATTATGGAAAATCCCCAGGAGAAGACGAATCACTTCGGATCTTCATTCGTGGTAGGGGAATTTAATCTGCACGGACGTTCCGCAATGGTGCGTATTGTGCATTATCCTTCTGCTAACCTCACCCCAGCCAGTCCAACTCCTTAAAACAGCGGAGAAGGACCTTGGGTTAGTTCCGAATCTTAGTGTTCACAACTCTTAAAGGCGGGTAGTTTCCTGTTCTGTAAGAATTCCAACGTGTTTTCAACTCCTTTCTTTAACCATGAGAGAAATCCAAGGGTGTGGAGCAGGAGTGTCGTGGTGTTATTTTTCACCATATTGGCACCACATTTGATATCATATGCCACGTTTACACAATCCGACAGATTATACGTATAAAGAGTATAATCAGGCCGTGTGCGTTTGAGACCATGAAAATGCCTTCAACTTTGTTGAAACCTTAGCTGTTTTGCAGTCTTTGCAACGATGTCAGGTTGACTGGCAAATCTGGCGATACATCGAATTGCTAAGATGTTTATATAATGATGCCACCATGTCTGTTCAGGTCCAGAACCACAAAACCTATCCAGTTGCGCCCCGGTTGAAAATTGACAGAATTGGCATTAAGATTAAAGGCGAATACATCTTGCACTTGGGATTTACTGATGACATCGTCATACTGGCAGAATCATTGCAGGACTTACAACCGATGCTGAACAGCCTAGCTGCTGCCTCACGACGCGCGACGGGTCAATCTGGGTATGAACTTGGATAAAGCTATGATAGGGACTAGGAATATGTCTGCCTCGGGTAGACCCTGCGGGTGAGAGATATCAAGACCGAATAACTTAGCTGGGTTCAGTTCGTTCTTCTTCATTTGGGAAATTTCTTCAGGTCTTCGGCCCATCCCTTTATGTTTGAAGACGAAAGTTTAAACCAGTCGTCCCACCCGTATAACTATGACCTATGCTGCCAAAACGTGGCACTAACAGTAGGGTCGGTCCACAAACTAAAATTCGCTCAGCGAGCTATGAAGAGAGCTATGCTCGGAGTTTCTCTGAAGGATAGAATCCGAAACGAGGTAATACGACAGAACTAAAGTAGACGACATAGCTCAAAGGATTACCATGCTGAAATGGCAGTGGGCCGGCCATGTATGCCGTAGAACCGACAATCGTTACAGCAAACGAATACTTGAGTGGAGACCACGTGTAGGTAAGCGTAGTGTAGGACGTTTTCCAGTGAGGTGGGGTGACGATCTGCTAAATGTAGCTGGATGAGAAGAGATGAAGACCAGGATAGAAATCGGGTCGAAGATAGGTTAGTGATGATTATGATGATGATGATGATAATATGCAACGAATGAATATTATAAATAATCAATTATACAAACTATAATCCAAAGAAACATTTCTTCTGAAGTTGGCAAAAATGATTTTCGATACCTAAATAGTACCTATGTTTTGAACTTTGAATGCAGAAAATTTTATTATTACTATGAATTTTGAAATATATGACATTATTAATTAAATTAGTTTCATTTCCATCAATTTTACTCCTTTATTTGATATATTTTCCCATCAAAAATGAATGGACGAAAACTGGGTAGCAGGTGGTCGAAAACTGGAATTTCTGGACGAAAACTGGGCAAAACAGGGTTTTGAGATTAAAATATTTTTATAAAATTCCCAGATTACTTCACAATTAAATACTTTACATTAAATGAAAATAGAGGATATAAGCTATGTGAAAGAAAAAGTTTCACCTCTAAAGACTTACTATAACATAGATTTTTTGGTGATTGAATGTGACAACTCCGCTAACTGGACGGAATCAGGCGCAATAACCCTATGCGCTTACCAACACATTTTGCGATTCATTTTTATATTATAGATTATATTAAAATCTAACTGTCGTGCTATAAGACATTAAAAGTGTTGCTATAATTCAAACAGGTAATAGGCAAAATACAGTAGCGCCCCACAATCTTGGGACGGTTCTCTTTGTGAGCAGACTCTACGTAAATATAAAATGTATTTTATTGAGAGGAATTATTCTTCCAGTTTTAATATCTTAATTTTACAAACAATTTAGTACATAATCAATACAAAATTATCCCCAGCTAGTTAGCAACGTCGTGTCGATGTGTCACTTTCGTATACATTTTTATTTTTCAAAAATAGAATTAACCCATGTCGACTGTTTGAATAAAATAACGTGTAACTTAAAGTAAGGTGACATAATGTGTCGTAATTATAAACAGTGTAATAACAAATGCAATAGAAAAAAGCCCTATTTTTACGTAAAATAGCCAATCAATAACTTAAAATAATGATAATACGAACTCGTAATCAAAATATGTATTTCAACTACTTTTATGAGTTATTTTTTTTGCTATTGTAAGTTACACATACGCGTCGATGGCGCGATGATATTATGGGTGTAGCGGGTGCTACTTGGACACGTCTAGCCCAACAAAGGACTGACTGGAAAGGGTTGGAGGAGGCCTATGCCCAAAATTGGGCATCCCTACTATGATTTAATGATAAAATGTTCAAAATAATATAATTACAATTTAGGAAGAATAATATTTAATAATGGAATAATAATTAATATACGAATAGAATTAATAATAATGCATGCCACCTCCATTAGATTTATATTTTTAATTTTTATATGTGTTGAACTGTAAATGAATTGTAAATATTGAAGTTGGGAAATAAATGGCTTATAATAATAATAATAAAGTTACACATAATAAAATACTACGTAAACAAACAGGGAACATATTACTTTAAGGAATTGTAAAAGCTATTTAAAGTCTTGCACTTTGATTTGCAAATAATTTTAAGGCGATGCTAGTTCACTTGGATGTATATGTATGACACAGAGTCCTATAGTTCATCCACATCGTTTTTCTTAATTTCACATTTAGCACAGTCTTAAGTATCTTCTACGTCGGGAACATAATTATACTAATTGTAGACAAATTTGAATAGTTATTCAAAAAACAGACAGTACTTATTTTAAGCTTGTAGGTACGTAAGTAGACCAGATTGCTATATGATAGTTTCACTTTCAATCAAACCAATTAGCTTATCGAAAGGTGCACTCTGTGTTTTTTCATTTTAGAAGTGAATAAAAAAACACGAAACAACAATTTTACGACTTGAGTAGTTTTGCTAGCAGGTTATCGATCGATCTCATTTTAGACAACTCGTAAAAAAATACAAGGTGAAATATTATGGTACAGATATTTCGATATCTTTTTAATGGTAAGCGGTAAAATCCATGGGTGAACACGACGATTTATTTAAAGTTAATAAAATCATTATCTACACGTGGCTACCATAACTCTTGTAAAAGAAAGGTTTCTTAAAACTCTCTAAAACTTTTCACTACAAGTTTCCGCATTTGAACTCGAAAGCGATCCACTAAAGTTTGCACTACAATTTTATCGAACTATCTTATCAATTAGCACAGCGTGAGTTATAAGATTTCAAGAGCTAAAGTCCACGTGGAAAAAATATATCTAGCCAAAAACAGGTCTGCACAGTCGAAGCGTCAGCGTGAATTGCCTATCTACTAAAATGGTTTTACTATCACTCACCTGGTCTACACTGAGGTCACAGAACGTCACACAATCAGGTAAATTTTCGTTTCAAGTTAGCACTAAATTTTCGTACACTTTGAAGTCACACTTTCGTTGTACCGTTCACACAAATGGTTGTTTTTCAAAACCGCGTTAGTTTCCCAACGTCGTCGTGTCACTTTCGTACAGTCACTGTATCGTGTTCACTTGTGGTTATCGTAACTCTAACTGGACACTGGTATTATTGGTGTAAATCGACATCACACAGGGAAGGTAATGGATACCAGTTACATTTCCCTCCGACGTTTCTATGTGAACTGAAAATCACCCACCACGTTACAAACACAATTGCTCACTTTATATTGTGACTCTTATTTCGACACCAAAGAAACCGTAGAGTAACATAGACTTCTGAACAAGCCCGAAATTAAATACGAATAACGGCAATGTCTATATAAAAATTAAAAGAACTGATATAGAACCGGATAAAAAGTTGTAAGCCTGCAAATTATGTTTACACAAATAATTGGTCTGCGTGTGTAACGAATGCAAACGCAAAATTATATTACACCTCCGTGCCAAAAGAGATTTTGTCAAGCAATTAGCAGATAACTGTCGTCAGACAGAAAAAAAAAAGTTTTTCTTCGTCGAAAACTTTTTGGCCGTGAGCGTTTCGTAACAGGCCAGTCGCGCACAAGTCATTACACTGAAATCGTCCCAAATCTGGTGTCACGTACACACTCTGCGTGCAAACAGCGGCCACCGAAAAGAAAATTCACCGATAGAGAAAATGACAAAACAATTTTCCGACTTTTCCTGGCGACTCGGCCTTCACTGCATTGTTATGCAATTGCAAATACTGCACCGGCTGCCAAATAGCTATAACCGAGGCTTTTCATGCGCGCGAACTTGTTAGGAAAAATAACCGGAAAAATCTTAACCTCAAAAAGTGAAAGCGAAAAACTTTTTCGCGAATGCCTATCGGTTACTGCACGGTTTGTTTGGCGGGTCACATGCTTGTAGATTACCGGGTGAGTTTTATCGAGAGCGTGATCGGGTCGGCACTCTGTCGAGATTGGGAAGCGGCATAACGCGACCGGCGCGTGAGGGATCTCGCACGATACTGAGCGAGCGAGCGAGGCCAGCCGGCCAGCGCTGGACCGATCGCTTGGCTCGCTTCGCTATCTTGAGGTGCCTGATACAGTTTACGTCTTCAAAAAAGCTCAGCCTATCGCTAGCGGTACCATCAAGCCCCGAGATTCGGACACGTTTGAGCACGGAACCCATCACATGACCTAACGTACCTTCAAACTTCCCGGGACATAACCTAAGAATTGGTTCCGTGAAGATTCATCATTGACTCACAGTTATCTTTTCCTCTTATTATTTCGCACTTTTTTACACAATGTAACATTGGTTTGATACAAGGTTTTGCCTACGATTTCATTTGCACTTAAGTACATAGGTATTTCGTCTCGCGATAAAGGTTTTTTAGATCCATCTCTTAGATATTTCTGCGCTAAATTAAATTATGGTTTTTTATTGGATTTATAGTGTTTACTACACTTAAGGAAATCACAAGGATTTTATAATGTCCCAAAAGTTATTCTCCGAGCGGGATTTGAACCCCCGGCCTTCCCCTTGATACGTGAACGGGACTGCGCTACCAACTGCGCAGTTGGTCGGATCGGAGAATAACTTTTGGGACATTATAAAATCTTTGTAAATTATAGTTGTTTAAACGTAAGAAAACGATGTTTGGTGGATGAGTGATGGACCTTGTTATACTGGTAAGTGGTAAGTACCTAGTGTCTATCATAAAGCAAAAAAAATATAAGGAAAAAAAGTTACGCAATTTTTTCTATTTGTGACTTAGATCTTTTTCATACTTGGCTCTAGAAGTTCTCTACAGTGCCTGCCTACAAAATGTATTAGATTAGAAAATTCTTCATAGCGCAAAAGGAAGTACATAGGCGCACTTAATTCTAGTTAGCATTTTCTTCCAGTTAGCACTTGTGTAATGTGTTTAATATATTATTATTTATTTTTAATGCGTATGCTTTAATAAGTACCTAATACCTAACTAAGTACCACTATGTATTTCAAAATCAAATCAAATCAAAACGTTTATTTGCAACTAATTAAACAAAAGGTATAACACTGAAACTGAAACAGATTCACGACTTTGATCCCGAGGCACGGTAGATATCCCTTCAGATCTCCCAGTACCAAGTAGGTACTAATTCAAGATTCTTTGAGGATGTCTAAGGGGGGTAGTCAGAGGTACGTCCAAACATTACATTTGGCACATACCCACATTTTGTAGTAGTTAGTATTCCATACGTGACAGGTTGCAAGCCCATCGCCGCTGTTAGAATACTAACTGGTTTCCTCACGATGTTTTCCTTCACCGTTTAAGAGCACTGGCATTGCGCACATAAATTTTTCGATAGAAAAATCCATTGGTGCACGACCGGATTCGAACCTGCGACCTTAAGATTGGAAGGCGGGGTCACTCCCACTAGACCACCGGCGCTCCCCGCAGTAAAGGTATAAAAATAGGTTGAAAATAATCACTTATCTAATTAACTAAAACACAAGCAATAAATATAAATAAGACAGTTGCAAACTGGTCCCAACTCAGCATATGCAAGTTATGTAAGACATTTTTTTTATATTAAAATAATAACTGTTGAAGAGCCTCCTTTCGTCACATGTTTTAGAACTTTTTAGGTTCTGCGATGTGCCGGTTTCCTCACGATGTTTTCCTTCACCTAATTTTCGTGGATATAAATTTTCGAATTGGTGCACGACCCAGTTTTGAACCCACGTTCTTGGGAACAGAAGAGGCCCCCGCTACCACTGTCCTCTACACCACGTGCTCTACCCGCTACGGCATTCGCACTACTGGGGAAAGGAATAGAAAGCTACCGGTAAGCTATCTTTATAGTTAGTTATCTTTAGTTTCATGCTTTAGTTTTTTTAACCGACATCTAAAAAATTTGGTTTTCAATTCGGCTGTTTTTTGTTTTTTTTTTATAACTTTTTATTGGGTGGACCGATCTTGATGATTCTTTTTTAATCGATTTTATGCACATGTAACTATATGACCACACACATATATTATGTGTATTTTCCAATGTATTTGAAGTCTCTTTTTTTCTTGAAAGAGTTATCTATTTACACAACTAAACAACTTAAGTAATTTTTTTACAACTTGTAACAAGCCGCTGGCCACCTGATGTTGAGTGGTAACCATCACCCTCACAAAGCATTGCCTCATAAGTCAAGCACGATTGAAACATCCCTACGGTGCCTGCGTCCACCCTCTTGAGGCATACAGATGTCAAGCCTCATGTGCCTGTAATTACACCGGCGACCACACTCTTCAAACTGAAACACAACGTTGCTGCTTGGCGGCAGAAAAAGGCGTGTTGTACCCTTGTACGTTTGTGTTTACGTATAAACGAATAATTAAATATAATTTTTAAGTACTTTTCTGAAAAAAAAAAACGATTTCAAATAGGTACTGTGTGAAAACTAAAAACAGAAAAATAAGAAATTTCATTAACTTGGTTGCCAAAACGTTTTCCTGTTAATTTGATCGAAGCCAAACTAATGAACCGATTTCGATGAACTAGATTTTTAGTGTTTACTACACAAGTACAAATATCCTACTAATATTATAAACGTGAAGGCTTGTATGGATGGATGGATGGATGTTTGTTCACATTCTCTTTCACGCCGGAACGGCAGAACGGATCTGGATGAAACTTGGCAGAGAGATACAATATAGTCTGGAATAACACATAGGCTACTCTTTATCCCGGGGGAATATCGGGATTTAAATCTGCGCGGGTGAAACCGCGGGGCACAACTAGTCTAACATAAAACTAGGTAACTACAAATTACTGAGATTTTATAATGTCCGAATAAGTGATTATTCGAGAGGGAAATCCCGCAGATAATCTCAACATCATAAAAACTCTGTGTTATAGGAAACAGTTGAGCGATCTGCAGACCGTAGACCGAACGATCTAGAGATAGCTCAACTGATCCAAACCAGTGCCAATCGGAAGCGTACCCAAGACACTGGCTGCATTGTCACGCTGAATGGCAATGCTGATGCGCTTCTTCTTCTTCTTCTTGTCGTGTCACTAGTTTTTTCAAAACAGTGTGGTGAAAGGATTTTAAGTGCGCCTCAAGAGGCTCCTTTCGAGCACTTGACACATGTTATAGAGCTTTTTAGGTTCTACAACGTGCCTGTTTCCTCACGATGTTTTCCTTCACCGTTTAAGAGTACTGGCACTGTGGTACTGCTACTCATCAGCCCTCGGGTCTATTATTATTATTACCTCACCGACTGCCTCACTGACTGACGACCTCAGTGGCGCAGCGGGCGAGAGTCCGCCTGCGACGCAAGAGGTCGCGGGTTCGATTCCCGTCTCGGAACAAATTTGTGTACGATCTGCAGAAATTTGTTCCTTTGGACTGGTTGTTTTCTATGTATAATAAAAAATATCTATCTATGTAAGTATATAATGTATTAAATATATCAGTCATCTAGTACCCAATAACACAAGCTTTGAGTAGCTTACTTTGGGGCTAGATGGTGCTGTGTGGATTGTCCAGCATTATTTATTATTTATTTACAATTTTATTTATTACAGTCGGTTCATCGTATAGGGACGGAATGATGGTTTTCGGTTCGTGGTAACCATTCGAGAAAGCCAGTTGCTATCAAGATTAGGACTGCAACAATCATTTGCAATTCATGGAAATATTTGCCCCGGTGTGCGGGAATCAAACCAAAAAAAGAGGGAAAATGGTATCATCATTATCTGCCTTGAAGGTTGAAAAAAACTGAAACAGCTTCACGACTTTGATCCCCAGGCACGGTAGATATCCCTTCAGATCTCCCAGTACCAAGTAGGTACTAATTCAAGATTCTTTGAGGATGTCTAAGGGGGTAGTCAGAGGTATGTCCAAACATTACATTTGGCACATACCCACATTTTGCAGTAGTTAGTAGGTAGAAAAGGTTGAAGGTTGGCAGGTAGAAAATGCTCATAGCCTTTCTACTAGTAAATTTTTACTCTTGAATAAACAACGTACATATCTAAATACATTTTTATACAACTATCTGGTGTAACAACAGGAGGTCCCCCGGATTTTATGTGGTGATTGTATTTCAAATACCAAGAAGTCGATGGAAGAGTACCCGGAATCGCTCTTCCTGAAAATATAAAGCGGAGGCCTATGGGACTTCTACATGCTACTGATGATAATGGTTTACCAGGCAAAAAAGTCTATGTCCGTGTAATTGCTTTACTTAATTTACTTAGTACGTTAGTGGTTACTTATAGGCGACCATTAACGTAACGTTTTTACGTTACGTTAGTGTTACAATTTAGGGAAATCATACAGCTGCTAGGTGGGTAGTACATAAGGTAGGTGATATTATACTGACTATTTATCCTATCCTACTACTAATAAACGCGAAACTTTGTAAATAAGGATGGATGGATGCTTGTTACTCTTTCATGCCGGAACGGCTAAGCAGATCTGGATGAAACTTAGCAGAGAGATAGATTATAGTCTGGAATGGCACATAGGCTGATTTTTATCCCGTGGGAATACCGGGATTTAGAACTACGCGGGTGGTACCGCGAGGTGTAGCTAGTATTTTATAAAATGTCCATGAAACCTTTTTACTTGAACAACATACACGCTGCGCCATCTATCGTCAAGACGAAGTAAAACTCAATCTTGTAGGGTTTTCTCCAACATAAATATTAGGGTAACTAGTTGCGCCCCGCCGTTTCACAAATATTTAAATCCCGGTATTCCCACGGGATTAAAAGTAGCTTATGTGCTATTCCAGACTATAATCTCTGCCAAGTTTCATCCAGATCCGTTCAGCCGTTCCGGCGTGAAAGAGTAACAAACATCCATCCATCCATCCATCCACACTTAAAAACTTTCGCGTTTATAATATTAGTACAGAAGAAGTACAGACTAATGTTAAACAGTTTCTTTCATATTGCATTATACCTATTATGTGTGCAATATTAAAATAATCATCGTTATTAGCCGGACAATATTCCTATAACACAACTGTGTATTCTGTATTAGCCAAGGAAAGTAAGAAGGTAGGTACGTAGATACAATGAGGACCAAAAACCGCAAACTAGCGTAGCAAACCGCAACAGTATGGTCTTGCTCTGTGCCGCCGGGACAAATGGGGGGGGGGTCCTAACATTTTTTTAGGATAGGTACCTATTGAGTACCTAGATACTACCTAGGTAGGTACCTACTTATTAGTTTCATGGTAGGTATTTGGTTCCAGGAGAAACGATCTTGATACCCAAAACAGTGTGCCCCCCCCCCACATGCATGCTCTATGCTCTGTCTTTCGGTTCGTGGTCGCCATTCGAGAAACTCTAAATAAGTAGGTAAATAGGTAGGTTCTCGAATGGCGACATCTCAACGGTTTTTGGTTCTATCATCTTACCTATATACTTGCTAATTCTTTTTTCGCCGACGGCTACCAAACCGTGATGGTAGGTAGGCATTGAGTTAATAGGTAGGTAATTAGCCAAATATAAAACTAGAGAGCGAAGGTGTAGCAAATGTCACCAATTAATTTTGGTTGTGATTTTACTAAATTTAATTATTTATTTAGTCCAATTATTATGGTCCACACGGTACCACGAATAATACGCAACTAGGTAGGTAGGTACGCTGCATAAGCAAACGAATTGGCTCTGGACTCGTTGCGCCATCTATGATTTATTAGTTTAACTATGAAAGTACGAAGACTTTCTCTGTTATAAAAAATAAATGTTTATATTGAACTTATGTAGGTACATATCTACTTACAATTTTATTAGCAACCAACTGCCCCGTTCTGGTGACTTTAATCAAGGTTGGCATATAATGTACATTTACAAGTGAAAGTACACTTATTTTTAATAGCGTAGTACTTAGGGCAATAGGAGCCATTGAATACAACATACAACCTACAAAAATATTTAAATATCAACGGGGTGGATGGTCTATCTATGTAATTCTTGGGTAGAAGTTCATTGCGGCGTGTGAGGCGTGAGTCATTGTTATTGTTATGGTTGTTTTGCTAAGCTAGCTCCAATCGATACGCAAAAGGCCCATAAACAGCCCTGTAAATTTTTAATTTTAAAGATAATAATTACAATGAAAGACGAGGTGCTATACCACAAAGACTTTAGCCTAAAGACTTTAAAAAAAGTCATAGCCAGTGCTGCCAACTAAGCCCTTTTAGTGCTAAATCTAGCACTTTTTTATAAGTCTAGCTCTATTAACTACCATTAATTTCCTAGCTAAAAATCTAGGACTATTAGTATTATTATTATAGCAATCATGGTAAAATACCAAGCAGTATGAGACATGCTAGACGACGACCAATGGCGAGAGATGGGTAATAATTCATAAAGTCATATTATTATATTTGGTGGGTTCGAAAGACCCCCACCGACCTACCGAGAGATCTAACTATAATTTGTGTGATGAACATTGAAGTTAATCTATCTGGGTGTTATTGTTTAAGTATCATGTATGTAGTATTATATAGTAGCTATCATACATAATATAATGAGCTGAAGCTTATTAACTGGATGTACTTTTTAACTGGATGCCGAAAATCGATTGAATAAAATCGATAGACTAGATACATTATTTATGAATGTTAGTACAATAGATAAACATTAATCGACCAGCATGATACATTAATAGCGATTGTAATGAGATTTGTACAGTATATCAACAAGCAACGAATTATATCACTGCTTTTGCTGATACTGCAATAACGGCTCTTTTATAATACTACCTGTAATTGGTTCGCAGGTGTGAAAAAAAGGCAAAACTTACTTGTTTTCTAAAAGTTTTTAGTACTTTTGTGACTGCAAAATGTGGGTATGTGCCAAATGTAATATTTGGACGTACCTACCTACCTCTGACTACCTACCCTTAGAGATGTCCTCGAAGAATCTGAAGTTAGTACCTGGTACTATGATTAATGGGGATATTTACCGTGTTTGGGGATCAAAGTCGTGAAACTCTCTCTTTTTCTGTTATTAGTGACATAAATGTATCAATCTTCTAGCGCTTCTTTGAAAGTAATTTTTAACATCCTATAAGATACGAGCTGGCAGCCCTGCCTGACTGCCTGTAAAAATTAAACAAAATGGCATGGCGATTGCTTTCTGGGAAGTTAGGTAACTTAGGTACGTAGTCCACCGCAGTCGTGTTGTTAATACGTTATTCATCTCACTTAATTAGTAATTTAAAATTGTTAGTCTATGTTATGCTTAGACAACTGAAATACGGGTTTAGTGTAGCTACCAATTGTATTATTTCGAAGCCGCGTGCATTTTTTGTTAAAAGACCGTTTTGTGCCCTCAAGAACATGAAGGTTTGGTTCAGTCAGTCTATTTTTCTTTCTAGCGACTAATATTACAAGGATAGGAAATGTCATGGTATTTTTGTAGTGGCGTGCCCAGGCAATACATTTTCTGTCTACGGTTAAAAAAAATGTCGTGGTGGTTTTGAGTTGTGTGGGCCCGGCCACACAACTCAAAACCCCGCCGCCACACTGTAGGTAGCGTGCCCATGCCCAGGCTATTTTCCGTCATACATAGCTAGCCACTGGGCGTGGAAGCCGTGGAATCTACTACACATGTACCCTAAAGTCCACTACGAAATTGACATTCTCTTGTTCGGTTTTGTATTTTACATTCTTCGCGGTAATAAAACTACGTATTGTCTATTGTCTTTTTTCAGATCGGAACACACGATGGCGTGTTTCATTGCGACGAGGTATTGGCTTGCTTCATGCTCCAGCGGCTGCCGCAGTACAAGGATGCTACCATCCTTCGTACCCGGGACATGTCTAAACTCGATGAATGTGACATTGGTAAGAACAAGTTTTTTACACTATTTTTTTCCTGTGAATCCCTCCATGGTTCCATTTTATTCTAATAACATCCACATAATTATTATTATTCTCATGTCTGTTAGTGTCTGGTGTCCGCCTGCATACATTTTTGGATCATATTTCAACTACCTAGTTGATGGTACTGTCCCCCAACCTATGGAAAGGTTACCTACATACCTATCCTGACCAAGTGTCCAGAGCCTTCCATGCTCCATAGAAACTAGTTATGATGGAATTAATATAAACTTTGTAAATGTTCATAGAATAATTATTCAGGTTGTGTGATAGTTTAACAGCCAGCCTCTGAGCATTGTGTAATACTAGTTGCGCCCTGCGGTTTCACCCGCACAGATTTAAATCCCGGTGTTGCCATGGAATAAAAAGCCTATGTGCTATTCCAGACTATAATCTATGTCTGCCAAGTTTCATTCAGATCCGTTTAGCCATTCCGGTGTGAAAGAGTAACAAACATCCATCTATCCATACTAACAAAATTTCGCATTTATAGTACTTAGAGTCCCCGCAGACTACAGACTTTCTATCGGCCGAGAGTTTGGTCGGCTTCTTAATCAGTATGAAGATGACTTTTTTATCGGCCGATACTGAATCACTGTAATGTGCGCATCTGCATACATCTTCATACTGATTAAGAAGCCGACCAAACTCTCGGCCGATAGAAAGTCTGTAGTCTGCGGGGACTCTTAGTAGGATCTAGAATATGCTATCTATGAGGTTTTTGATTGTGGTTAATTATTTATTTGAAAATCAACAAATTAAAATTCTAAGACTAATGATGCAACTAAGCAGTGTTGTTGTGTTAAGTTTTGAAGAGGGTGGTTGCTGGTGATATTTAAGTTATATGGGGTAACATCTGTTTGCCCCAAGTTGGGGGCTGCAGAGCATGCATTCAGTGTAGGACATGTCTGTGCCTATTGTGCATGATTTACAAGGCAATGCAATGTTGTAAGTCACAGATATTTTTCAACTTTGAATGCTATCACAATCTTTTGCCCTTCATTAAATATCTACTCCATGAATGCTTAAATTTTACAAACTGTTTGGGAAGTAATACAATTTGTCATACAGAAATAAAAAACCTTCAAATACCTTAAAAAAAAACAAAACTTCGACTAAAATCAGCTAGTCTCTGTTTGTTAGGTATTACATTTCCAATCCACATGGAAATTACCCAATAGGCATGATATTTTTTATAATCTTGTGACAAGTGTTTATGTTAGCTCCTTTGAATTTTTAGTTGTGGATGTTGGAGCAACTTTTGACCATGAGAAGAAGCGATATGACCATCATCAGAGGGAATTCATGGAGACTCTGAGCTCTTTGAAACCGGAGCTTGGTGACCAATACAAGATTAAGTAAATTTTACATTATTTAAACTCCATTCGTTTATCCATCTGCCTTTAGTGATGCGGATTGAAACAAGAACAAAAAAACATTAGATAGGTATATACAATAAGATCATCTTTAATTAGACTATCCAGATTTTTATCTGCAGGACAGGAAGGATGACTAGATCATGACATTTCATTTATCTAATCATTATCATTTAACAGTTACCTATAAGATTTGTTTGAAAGATGGGTAGATGCCATAAATGGAGCTAAGAATAAAAAGAATGCTTGAAATTTCTGATGGTAACAAACAACACAAGGGTGATTTTAGCCCAGGGGCACTGATGTTCTAGCCGCCTTGCAGTCATTGGTTCAAAATTGGTCCATTTCGCATGAGGTTTTCTGTTCGAAAATTTATGTGCCCTAAACCAGTACTTTCAAAAAAAGAAAGAAAACATCGTGAGGAAACTAACATGTTGTAGAATCCAAATAGTTCTAAAACATGTGTCAAGTTGTACCTACTTAAATCCTTTCACCACACTGTTTTGAAAGAATTGAAAGAAAGTAAATACATTTACTGATTTTGGACACAACACATGCGAAAATACCCTTAAACCGCATGAATTGGCAAATTAGGTAAATTAAACAAGTGTAGGTGACACACGAAGAAGCTAATAAGGGGTCAGATCTATGTGATTCCTGTGTATTAGACATAGACAGTAATTTATTGGCCACAAGAACACACAGCATACAATTAGGGTAATGTAGGTAGGTACAATATAAATTATTATATTATAAGAAAACAACTCATTTTACAAATAAATTAAAATCAACTTATTAGGGTAGTAACCTACATACCTACTATGAAACATATATGTTTATATTTAACATTAACATTTACTTACCTAACAATAGTGCTGTGTGCAATAGTACTCATGTTTGTTTGTGCCCTAGGTTGAGCTCTGCTGGTCTGGTGTATGCATACTATGGAGAAGATGTGATCCAGACTGTAGCACCCAAGGAAATACCACTTAGTAGCAAAGATCTCAAAATTATTTACAAAAAGGTATACAGTAAAGGTAAGCTCACCAAGGACAAACTTTTGTGTGATGAACATAGATGTTTGTTCTGTGTCTGGGTGTTCTAAATTATTATTATTTACAAAAACTGTATTAGGGCTGTACAACAATAATTATTTAAGAGTGAGTCCCTTTGGTGAGTCCTTGTGACCCCCCATCACATGCTTTTCTATGACATAGTGCGGGGAACAAAGCTAACCTTGTGGTGCTGTTCTCATTTTGTACCAGCTACCTACCTAACAAATAGGTTTTATTGTTTAAATTTATTTAGTACTAGTATTAACTTTTTGGAAAATAAACGATTATTATTATTAAAAGAAAAAAATGATGTTGGTTTGTGTCCCATATCACATAACAGATTGTGGTGAAACCTTCAACAAAGATATTTAGTAACCAGGATTAGCATTTATGATAGGTACTTTTATCCTGACAAGAGTAGTAAAATTATTGAACTCAATGAAGAAAAACACCTCTCAATTTTTTTTTGTCTTGGATAAGAAGTTTGCATAATGTTACTGAATATATCGGCCTTTCGGAGCCCTCGTGACGATAAATATCTGTTGTTTTTATTCGAAAATAGATCTCGTAAACTGATCCCAAAAATTTGTCCATGACAGGTATATGAAAACTTCATCGAAGAGATAGATGCCATAGACAATGGAGTTCCGATGACAAGTGAAGAACCCAAGTACAAGATCCGGACACATTTGAGTTCAAGAGTTGGCCGTCTTAATCCAGAATGGAACTCTAAACAAGAAGTTGAAATTGATGAGGTTAGTCTTTTTTATACTATCTGTTTAAGGCAGACTAATATATAAAACTAATGTTCATAAGAATAATTTTAAATGTGATAGGTAGGGTAGGTACATGTTGGTATATTCAAGAAATAAACAAATAATGCTGGATAATCCACTCAGCACTATCTAGCCCCAAAGTAAGCTATTCAAAGCTTGTGTTATGGGTAGGTACTAGATAACTGATATATTTAATACATTATATACTTTACATACATAGATATTTTTTATTATACATAGAAAACACCCAGACCATCGGAACAAATTTCTGCAGATCGTACACAAATTTGTTCCAAGGCGGGAATCGAACCCGCAACCTCTTGCGTCGCAGGCAGGCTCTCGCCCGCTGCGCCACAGAGGTCGTCGAGAAATAGATAGAAATAGGCATGGTATTCCCTCCCTAGATGAGCCCTTCAAAAAAACCACAAGGAATGTCTTAAAACTAGGTGACTCTAGGTGCCAGTTACATGCAACCAAAGCCTAGAAGAAAAAACTACAATAATTGTATGCACGCCTGAGACTACAAAATGCATTAACACATTAATCTTTTATAACCAACCATCTTTTATATAGGCTCCTCTCCATCCAAAGGTTGTCTGGAAGAGATCGCTTGCTAGCGATAAGACCGCCCATTGTACATATCTCTAGTTGTTAATCCTTGTCTCACTTGTTTTGTTAGTTTGTAAGGTGTACAATAAAGCATTTTCATTCATTTATTCATTCATAATCTTATGAGATTTGAAATACTAATACCATCATGTATTTCTAGCAATAAATTGATTTTATTTGGTTGAATGTGATTACAATAATAATTAATTGTAAAAAGGGTATTGGTGCAGCAAATACTGAGCCAGGGACCTGTTAACCCATAAACCACCAGAACAGTTTTTTTCTATACCTAATTTTTTTAATTCTTAATAATACCTTCTTTTTGTTACCTACCTTCCTGTATATATGTATTGTTTTGGTTTGTAAATAACTTTTCTTGCTTTCTTCTTTTTTAATTATCATCTCTTGTTTCTAGGTATTCAAAAAAGCCATGACACTTGTCAGCGAGGAGTTCCTTTACACTGTCAACTACTTTATCTCCGTGTGGCTGCCAGCGAGGGACTATGTCAGGTCTTCCCTAGAAGACCGTCATCAAGTTCACAATTCAGGGGCAATTGTGAAGTTCACGGAACGGTTTCCATGGAAGGAGCATTTGTTTGATCTGGAATCTGAGATGGGACTCGGAGATCAGATCAAGTATGTCGTGTTCAACGATAAGCCCAATTCTTGGAGAGTACAAGCAGTTCCGTTGAATCCTTCGAGCTTTGTCACCAGGTAAAAACTATCAACAACTATCAAAACTATCAACAAGGGGGCAGCATACGGCGCGCCGCTATATCGCTCGCACAATTGAACATTTTTGAAGATATAAAATCATTACAAAGACATAGCGAAAATATTTTTTTTATCCAAAGTAATTTTCATATGTAAAAATTTAAATAATATAAAATCCCATTTTGAAGTGTGAAAGCTTGCTTGGATCAAATATTTATTTTCACTTACTATTTGTAATGACATTGACAACAACTTAATCGATTGCGATTTTACATAAGCACACTCAGTGATTTTATATCTTCAAAAATGTTCAGTTGTGCGAGCGAAATAGGGGCGCGCCGTATGCTGCCCCTTAACAGATTGCGGTTTTACATAATTACATACAGTGATTTTTTAACTTAAAAAAATTCAATTGTTCGAGGGAGATTATAGTGCGAGTGGTATTCTGGGCTTTAAGAGTAGTCTCTCGAAGGGCTCGTCCGGAGAAGTACTACCACCACGCCTTTTTCTGCCGCGCAGCATCGCTGTGTTTCGGTTTGAAGAGTGTTGTCGCCGGTGTAATTACAGGCACATGAGGCTTAACATCTGTATACCTCAAGTTAATCGACGTAGGGCAATGCATCGTAGGGCACGTTCCTATCGTGCGTGATCTACGGGATAACGAGTTTCGTTTGATCACCTATGTGATGGTTACCACTTAACATCAGGTGGGTTATCTGATTATTCCATCAGCTAGTTGTATAAAAAAACTTATTAATGATTAGTATTAAGAGATTTGAGGGTATATCTGCGGTACCTGGGGATCAAAGTTGTGTGTCCTGTTCTATTTCTTCACCATGTTTTTTCTTTCAGGAAACCTCTTCATAAGGATTGGTGGGGAGTGCGCGATGAGATTTTAAGCGAAGTTGCCAATATCCAAGGCTGCGTGTTCTGCCATAGTACCGGCTTTATTGGTGGCAACGTATCACAAGATGGCGCAATCAAGATGGCCGTCGCCAGCCTAAACGCTGAATAAATGTAGTGTTATTTCACCTGCCTGTAATTTCACATGACGCTTAACATCTGGGACTTTATTCACTATGACCAATCCAATCGCGTTTAGATCACGTTTTTACATCACACGTTTTGGCGCAAGGAATCTCCTATGTCATAGAGCATAATGCCCCGGTATGCCTCAGGCGGGCGTTGCATCGCGTTTATAATATATTGCGTGACTCACGAGGCAATGCCTTGTTATAGTTGAATGTTACCACTTAACATCAGATGGGCTGTCTGTTTGTTCCATCAACAACTAGTATGAAATTTAAATGAAAGAATTCAAAGTCAGAAGGCATTTATTCAGTTGTATCACAAGAATCTCTGTTAAACACACAATTATTTTACTCGAAGTTTGCCTTGAACATTCCGATATTCTCACATATTTTTTTATTTACTTTTTTTTTGCTTTAGGCATGTTATATGTAAAATATAAATTAACTTGAACAAAGCAATATGTAGTACTAATCCGCTGATCTAATCTCCTTAAGCTGGAATAAACTTAATTAGATTTCGACACATGTTTCGCCTCTACGAAGCATCTTCAGGAAATTGACTCGCTGGTAGAGAGGCGAAGCACGTGTCGAAATCTAATTAAGTTTATTCCAGCTTAAGGAGATTAGATCAGAGGATTAGTACTACATATTGCTTTGTTCAAGTTAATTTATATTTAACAATGGACTTCCGCAAAGTCACGCCTGAGTCAATTAACTATGTTATTTGTATATACGATTTTTGTATAGTAGTTGAGTTGCTTTCTTATTCTTAACAATATTGCAGTTACGTGATCCAACTGCGATGCAGTAGGCGATTGATATGATAATTATAAATTGTAATGAATTCGTTAAAAATATTTTATTATCAGAAATATTAAAAAAAATGTCTATTACAGTCATGCCGTAGATGTGCTTAAACCTCTCAACCGATTTTGATGAAATTTGGCACAGACAATCTTAAGACCCTGAGAAAGGACATAGGCTACCTTTTATTGCGAAAAGTACGCAGACGAAGTCGCGGGCACCAGCCAGTTATCTATAATCCTCTTATATCTATCTATTATTCTATTTATTTAATTAAAAAAACTACTTACTAAGGTTAAGTTTGGGTAAGGGAATTTCAGTATTTCAATAGTGTCAAATCGGTCAGGAGTTATGGAAGCTACAACCCTCTCCAGGATCACGTCCAGATCTTCCTAGATTCTAGGTCAACTTAAGGCGAATACAAGAACTAATGTGACTCTCGCTCGCACGTTTTGACTTGTTAAAAGATACAAAATTACTAGACCCATTTTCGAAAAATCGCAAACAACCATTTTGTGTGCAATCACATTGCGCACATTTTAGTAAAAATTTCATTTTGTTCGATACAAGTTTCCCTAATTCAAAACTTTGCTTATGTATGAAAACTCGAAAAGCAAACTTTTAGGTTCTATCAAAATGATTTCTTACAAAACCATGTGCAAAATGATTGAACACAAAATGGTTGTTTGCGTTTTCAAAATAGGGAGCAGTCATTTAATATCTTTCAAAATGTCGAATCGTGCGAGCGAGAGGTACATTAGGTGTTGTCAACGCCTTAACCTGTAACCTTGTATACTGTGCAATTTTATTTATCTGCAATGAAAAGCCTTAAAATTATGTACTGAATGATTGGAGTTTTGTTCTCCGGAAATTACCAACAGTTGCGTAAAACAACTTCCATTTCTTACACTGCTTTGAAAGCCTGTTCTTCATTAATGATTGGAGTTTTGTTTTCCAGATATAACCAACAATTTTGCATAAAACTACTTCCTTTGTTAACACAGTGTGCTCTATGGGTAAATAGTTTTGTTCTACAGAAATTTACAACAGTTGCATAAAATAACTTCCATTCTTTTCTCTGCTATTGAGTACTGTTTAATTAATTGGGGTTCTGCTCTCCGGAAATAAAATTAGTTACACCAAATTGGAGTTCATTCTCCGGAAATCATCAATAGTTATACAAAGTTGGAGTTCTGTTCTCCAGAAATTAACAGCAGTTGCATTAAACAACTTCCATTGTTAATAATGCCATGGAGTTCTATTCTCTGGAAATAAAAACAGTTACATCAAATTGGAGTTCTGTTCTCCGAAAAAAAACAGTTACATCAAATTAGAGTTCTATTCTCCGAAAAAAAAACAGTTACATCAAATTGGAGTTCTGTTCTCCTGAAATTAACAGCAGTTACATTAAACAACTTCCATTGTTAATACTGCCATGGAGTTATATTCTCTGGAAATAAAAACAGACACGTGAAATTGGAGTTCCGTTCTCCGGAAATAAAAACAGTTACATGAAAATGGAGTTCTATACTCGGGAAATAAAAACAGTTACATCAAATTGGAGTTCTGTTCTCCTGAAATTAACAGCAGTTGCATTAAACAACTGCAATTGTTAATACTGCCATGGAGTTCTATTCTCTAGAAATAAAAACAGTAACATCAAATTGGAGTTCTGTTCTCCGGAAATAAAAACAGTTACATCAAATTGGAGTTCTATTCTCCGGAAATAAAAACAATTACATCAAATTGGAGTTCTGTTCTCCTGAAATTAACAGCAGTTGCATTAAATAACTTCCATTGTTAATACTGCCATGGAGTTATATTTTCTGGAAATAAAAACAGTTACATCAAATTGGAGTTCCGTTCTCCGGAAATAAAAACAGCTACATCAAAATGGAGTTCTATACTCGGGAAATAAAAACAGTTACATCAAATTGGAGTTCTATTCTCCGGAAATAAAAACAATTACATCAAATTGGAGTTCTGTTCTCCTGAAATTAACAGCAGTTGCATTAAATAACTTCCATTGTTAATACTGCCATGGAGTTATATTCTCTGGAAATAAAAACAGTAACATCAAATTGGAGTTCTATTCTCCGGAAATAAAAACAGTTACATCAAATTGGAGTTCTATTCTCCGGAAATAAAAACAGTTACAATAAATTGGAGTTCTGTTCTCCTGAAATTAACAGCAGTTGCATTAAACAACTTCCATTGTTAATACTGCCATGGAGTTATATTCTCTGGAAATAAAAACAGTTACATCAAATTGGAGTTCTGTTCTCCTGAAATTAACAGCAGTTGCATTAAACAACTTCCATTGTTAATACTGTCATGTTCTATTCTCTGGAAATAAAAACAGTTACATCAAATTGGAGTTCTGTTCTCCGGAATTAAAAACAGTTACATGAAATTGGAGTTCTATTCTCCGTGTTGTGTACCGATATTCAGGGCTATGTGTATGCCGGGAGCACCGGTGGTCTAGTGGGAGTGACCCCGCCTTCCGATCGTAAGGTCGCAGGTTCGAATCCGGTCGTGCACTAATGGATTTTTCTATCGAAAAATTTATGTGCGCAATGCCAGTGCTCTTAAACGGTGAAGGAAAACATCGTGAGGAAACCAGTTAGTATTCTAACAGCGGCGATGGGCTTGCAACCTGTCACGTATGGAATACTAACTACTGCAAAATGTGGGTATGTGCCAAATGTATTGTTTGGACGTACCTCTGACTACCCCCCTTAGACATCCTCAAAGAATCTTAAATTAGTACCTATTTGGGAGATCTGAAGGGATATCTACCGTGCCTGGGGATCAAAGTCGTGAAGCTGTTTCAGTTTCCAGTGTATATTGACGTAGATGTAATAAAACCACACTTCAAATTGTAACTGTCACTGATTCGGGACGTTTGTCGCACTCGAGCGCACACGCTAGACTGCGACAGCCGACCGTCACCCGCTCAGTGTTGCCAGATCATTTATTCAAAACACCACATTATTTCCTTTTTTTAAATAAAAACATGATTCATCATTAGTTGTAATATCTAGCTTAAAACTATTTTTAAACAATTCAGTTTGTTATCACTGTTAAAACTATGTTAATGTAGCTCAATGGCATAAGTTTAAACCTCATTTAATTTAAAGTTAAAGTAGCCGAAAGAATGTTAAGTACAATATTGGAGCGGGTCTCATCAACAACCATGAAACAATAAATCAATCTAGGTATCCATCTATAATGTACTTTTATCATTTTCATCCAAAGAGTCCTTCCAATTTCCTCAGACCTTTTACTTTCCGTCTACCTTCTTTTTTAATATTTTTTTTAAGTTTCTTTGCAGTACATGTCCTCAAGCTCAAAACTGCATTTGTAGGGTAGTTTGTCCTGAAATTGGCGCACAGTCAGCGTCAAATTAATATGAGCGTCTGTTCAAAATGATCTAAAAACCTAAAAGCGACATGACGCAGTTCGAATCATTATACCTACAGAACACTCAAGGTGTTCAAAACATTTTACTTCTCATTGTTTTTTATATTCAGGATGTTCATAATTTAGATAACTTACTTAGCAAACCAAGTTCTCAAATCTATGCATAAAATTTACCTTAAAAATTCATAGTTAATTTAAAACAGAATTCATTTTATTCGCATACAACCTTCAGACGTCTTAATGAAATGTCAGCATACTCTTGTAGTGAGATAGTTCACCTAGGGGTCTGGTCATGGTTTTTCCGTTCTGAATTCGCCCCGCTGACCAGAGACTTGTGTGACAAAAGTTTCATATTGGATATTGCTAGTGAAGCAATAGTACTGTAGTACGTTTATAGATATACCGTTTAGTTAAACCTATAATTGTTCATAGAAAACCTGCATCAAATCCTCCACAATCATAGTAGGTTCTATTTACAAAACTTTTTGGAAATACGAAACACGTTTCTTGCAAACAATTTATTTAGCTAGGAAGATATCTTTTAGTAGTTTTTCAGAAAATTTGAATTTAGCATAAGTGAGTATAATCATACTGGCCACAAGGCGGCCAACTGTAAGGCAACTGCACCTAAATGCTCGCTCTGTACAGCTGCAAACAAACCGGCGGACCACGTGGTGGGGAGTAAAAAGGGCTCACCACCAAAACCTAAGAAAAAGGATCAGCCGACTGCCGAGAGCAGCCCTCCGTCCCAAACGGCGGGGGAGGAAGGGATGAACGTGGGATAAGTTTGATGACGATGACGATGTAATACATTATGAACCGTATAAACCATACACCGCCGCGGAATCCGGTAAAAAACACGGTTATATATCCGGTGAAAGAAAACGGATACCTACAAGCGCACTCATTCAGCGCGGTCACCGTTGGCCGCTAGTGCATTCCCATTCACTTTCTTGGTCTCTTTCTTTTTTGTCTAAGAGATTTTTTTCAGGTAAAAGACGCTGCGTTAGCCTGGTACACACTTTTAAATGCCGTGCACGTAAAACTGGATAAGATAGGCTTTTTGGAAGATGTCTCGAAGCTGCTAACCAAGTCAGTGGACGAAAGTAAAGCTGTGAATTATTTTATCCTTTTCGCGTTGATCACAGTCTTGAAGATTAAACCAGATGAAGAAAAGATGGCAAAACTGGAAGCCTTGACTAACCAAATGAATAACTATGAATGCTTTGAACCGTTGACGCCACCATTAGACACACTAACATTCGTGATTGATAATATTATATCAGACAAGCCTTATGAAAATCTGGCTCAGATAACTATAAACTGCGTGAATAATTTACTTATACTCCTTAATTCGAAAGCATCAACAAATGATCAAAATAAATCTTTAATAAGTAGTGAAGCTACTAGCATTGATGAACAAGCATTATTTATACAGGAATATTTTTTAAGTAGTGCGCAAACTTTGACAAATTAAACTTAATGAGTTTTATTAAACACGTATTTTTTATTTTGATAAATCTTAGTACAAAAAAATAAAGTCATCGTTAACGAAAGATGTAGACTTTAAAATTTATTTTATGGCTACCCCACGCCGCCGCCGCGCCGCCGCTGCAAGGAACGAGCGCATCGCCACGCGCCGCGCCTTTGTTGACAGGCGTAGGTAGTATTTACGTGGGTTACAATGTACCGCAGGCTGATCGCGTAACTTTTGTTACATTCAAAATCCGGTTGCATATGTCAATTTTGGCAGATTTGCGATGGCAAAACTGCCAAAATTGACATATGCAACCGGATTTTGAATGCAACAAAAGTTACGTGATCAAGGGGCTGATCGCTGATTTTTCAGATTCGAACTTCGAACTTCTATGGATTTGGTTGTGAAATTATTTGAAGAGTAGATAATTCCAATTTTTCCTTCATACTTTCATGGGCTTAGGACCATCAAAATGCAGAAAATAAAGCAATAAAATCAATGAAAACATATGGCACTTTAAAAAACATAATAAAATTATTGACATTACTTACTTAATGCATAGGTAGTTCTGCATTATGGCGTATTTAAACATTTGGAATCAACTACGTATTTACATTAATGTTCAATCAACCTATTCACTAAAATTGTTAATTAAAAATAATTGTTTATCCGACATGTCACTAATCACTGTATTTCAATAATTGTTCAAAATGAAGTCCTCTTTCTAGGCATAAACGTGCACGTTTAAATAAATTGTCATTTAGTCTGTTGAGAACACTAATGTCACTTTTCACTTCATCAAAAGCTTTAATTATTTTAAACTTTAAATCGTCTAGGTTTTGGGCCTCCTCAACATACACCCGGCGTTTTACTTCTCCCCAAAGAAAAAAATCGCAGGGAGTAAGATCAGGGGACCTAGCAGGCCACGGTATGGGTCCGCCACGTCCGATCCAATTTTGCCCGAATTTTTCATTTAGGTAGTTCCGTACCTGTATGGCGTAATGAGGTGGAGCGCCATCGTGCTGATAGTAAAAGTCACTATGGTAGCTCAGCGGAACTTCGTCCATTAAATCTTTGATAGTTGTTTCCAGCATTTCTAAATACCTTGACCCAGTCAAGGCGCCGTCAATAAAAATGGGCCCTATTATTTTATTTTTAATAACCCCTGCCCATACATTGGCGCTAAAACGCACTTGGTGATGTGTCTCTCGCACCAAATGAGGATTATTAAATGACCACCAATGTTCATTATGTACATATTGTACAGTCCCACACGAGTGAACGATGCTTCATCCGTCCACAAGATGTTAGTTTCGCGGTGATTTAGAAGCCACTCGCATAAGGCACGACGTGGTGCTGGGTCTGGGTCATGGAGCTGCTGTACGGGCTGAAAGTGGTATGGATGGAGTCCGGCTGAATTTAGCAGCTTCCATACCGCTTCCACACCAAAGCGACGTGCCGCATCGTTGGTACTTGCTCTTGGATCTCGCTCGAAGAAATCGAAAATGGCTTCTTCTATTTCGACTGCCAGTCGAGGTCTGCCAGATCCTTGTGCGTGATTTGGGATCCTGAACTGACCGTGATCAGTCAGCAGTCTCTGAGTGGCTGCTAAAATGGTCCTTTCATTAGGGACCGTTGGGTTATGGATACCGTGGGCTCGCATTCGTCGTATGCTCTCTGTCGCATACATCCTGCGAGCTGCTCGTAAATTTTCACCACTTAGTAAATACACTCGCACCATCTCATAGAACTCGCGGTTACTAAAGTCCGACATCGTGACCTGTAGGTTAGGTACTAGTACGACACACGTGTGGCGCAGGAGTTGCGCGGGAAAGCGATGGGACGCGACGTCACGACTAGGGTTACCATATCTCAGGATTTGTCCTGAGATTTCAGGATTTTTCGACTCTTCTCAGGTTTCCGGCCGGATTTAGCAAATCTAGTGATAGCTCAGGATTTTCAATAAAACACAGGTTACATTCTCTCTTATTCAAGATATCAAGATCTCTCTTATTAAACTACTAAAAATAATTTTCTTTTGGTAACGATTGATCAGTTCAAATCAATACTTATTTATCAAAGTAAAACAAACTAAAAACAATCTCCTTTTGGTAACAATTGCAGTTAAAATCAATACATACGTATTAATTTAAAACAAACTTAAAATAATCTTCTTTTGGTAACAATTGCAGTTTAAATCAATACTTATTTATCGAAGTAAAACGAACTAAAAATAATTTTTCTTTTGGTAACAATTGCAGTTAAAATAAATACTTATTTATTAAAGTGAAACAAACTAAAAATAATCTTCTTTTGGTAACAATTGCAGTTGCAGTTCAAATCAATCCTTATTTATCAAAGTAAAACAAACTAAAAATAATCATCTTCTGGTAACAATTGCAGGTAAAATCAATACTTATTTATCCAAATAGGTACTTAATTAGTTTTGTCGTATTTAATATTTGAAGAAACTTTTTTTAAGTAAGTTCTTTCTTTGATTATTGATTTATAAAATGTCTCACAAGTTAAACTCTTCAAGTTATATTGAACTAAAAGTAGAGCTCGAACTGAAGACACGTTTAGTCGGTTTCTTTCTTTCGACCATTGAGCTCCCATGATAGAAAAAACTCTTTCTACGTTTGCATTCTGAGCTGTTATTGCAAATATATATTGACAAATACGCAGTATCTCTGGCAATCGTGAAATACCTATTGTCTTGAAAATGTTTGCCCACAACTCATGAAGCATTACGTCAAAAAATGCTTCTTCCTGTTTTGTCAAAAAACTATTCAGAGATGCAATTTCATCGAATAACTTCACATCATCGATGTGTATTCCTTTTCCATTTAGATAATGAATTGATAAAGCAATCTGATCAAAGTCGATCTTTTTCAGCATCAACCAATTCAAGACTTTGAAATCATCTAAAGGCGTCATCCACTTGATCAGATATTCTACGCAAATCTTATACATACATTACTGTATTTTTAAGGTCGTGCATGAAAACTTCTTGGTTTTCCGCAGTGCACTTAGCCAGCAACTCTCGCACTTGTGGCATGAAGTTTGCGTTCGCTCGTGCAACTAAAATTTCATGTGTGGATTCGAGGATTCTTTTTATATCTAAAACAGAATTCTTTTCATTTTTGATGTCTTCAATTTTCGTCTGAAATATTGACATTAATGAGTGAGCAATTAAAGGCGTCATCCACTTGATCAGATATTCTACGCAAATCTTATACATACATTACTGTATTTTTAAGGTCGTGCATAAAAACTTCTTGGTTTTCCGCAGTGCACTTAGCCAGCCATGTGTGGATTCGAGGATTCTTTTTATATCTAAAACAGAATTCTTTTCATTTTCGATGTCTTCAATTTTCGTCTGAAATATTGACATTAATGAGTGAGCAATAAATAAATAAACTTCGCTGAGTTCATTTTCAAAAAAGTTCTTCAAAGTAATTGGTACACCAGGAGTAGATAAAAAGTACTGCTTCAACGGCTCATACATTTTCAATATTCTTTCGATCGCTGGAAACAGACTAAGCCATCGGGTCTTGCTATGAAACAAAAGTTTCTGATAATTGACGTCTATATATTCGCTGATATCCTTCAACGCCTCCGTGCGTACGGTGTATACGGAAAAATAATTAAACAGCTTCATTACTATAGATTCTATATCAATATGCAGATTATCAGTGCCATGTTGAATACAATTGTGTAGTATGTGCGCTGGGCACCCAACTCCTACGATATCTTTGTCCAGAAAGTTTTTTAAATTAGTCCAAACATTTTGTCCCGGTTGCTGATTAACTCCGCCAAAATTAACATTAGCGTTGTCTGCTGTAAATGATACACATTTCATCAACAAGTCGTACTTTTGCAAGCTTGTTTTAGTTATCTCTGTTATAGTGTCAGCAGTTTCATTGGGTGTGCTCAGCACATCCAGCAGTTTTGTTTTAATGCCTTCTTGCCAGTCGAAGAATTGTATCATAATAGGAAATATTTTTTCAACACCGTGATTACTTGCATCTGTGGAAACGCCCAAGTAGTTGACATTTTGTAATGAGACTTGTACCTGTTCAATTACCCACGGAGATATCACGCCCGTTACAATGGCCTCAGTCTTCGTTCGTGCACAAGAAATACTCTTCGCAGTGTTGGAATCGGCAAATATAGCCTTAACCAGTTGGCTGGTGCAATCCATAGATTTAAATGACTGGTGATGTTTCACTGTGTGAAAAGCTAAAGTGGCTTCAGCGGCGGATATTTTGTCTGTCAGTCCAGAACTTTGTGGTTGAAATAAAGAGTCGATTTTGGTGTTACTTGAAACAATCAAACAATTTTTTTTATGTTTTTCCGTTAGGATATGTTTTTCAATATCAGCACTTCCCTTGAACTTAATTGAAAAATGATTGTTACATATTGAACAAAACACTTCGGTAGGTTCTCTACCATCTTGCATAATCGGAAATCTTTATTTTAAAGTATCTGTGAATGTACACACGTATCGTGGTCGTTTGGTACTTGAAGACATTTTAACTCGTATCCATCCATCCAACAGCTCCGATTCTCGCTCGCTCGCCCGTCCCGTGGTGACACTCAATGAAGCGTAGTCCAACCTTCGCAATGGCGCAAGACGAACTGACTGAGTGAGCGTCGCTCATCGCTCACTGAGCGATGAGCGAGCGAGCGGCAACCGCGCTGCGGGGCGACGGGCGCCCCCCTCCCTCCACCCCGCTGTTTTGAGTGCGATGTACATACAAGCTTGCAACGCGTCGCGTAAAACGCGTGCGCAAGATAATAATACGTTTTTGAGAGAAAATTCTCAAGCTGTAGAAAATCTCAGGACTTTTCCATGGAAATCAGGCCTTTTCTTCGGACTTTTGATTTTTTCATCTGGTAACCCTAGTCACGACAGCAGCGCATGCGATGAGTGACGGCCGCCCTGCGGCCCGGGCCGACGACCATGCTTGACAACATCTGGCTAGGCCCCTGCGGGGTTTTACCCCCATGCGGCGCACGGCGCGCGTGGTCATTGACATTATTACGAATAGTGTCCATAGTTTCAAATATTTTGAGAATTTAGAGTCGTAAAAATAAAAACAAAAAAAAAATGGAAATGTGTTCTATTACTGATACTGAACCACCAAAACTTTTTTGCGCACTGCTTAAAAAATATTCCTGTATAAATGAAATGGTGCTGTCTGATACTATCATTTTATCATTGAGAAAATTCTTAGAAAGGAGTAGAGATAAACTGATAAAAAAAGAAATAGTAAACATGATTTCTTCGTTTGACGAAGGAATAATTGAAAGTTCCAACAAATCTCATGTTCCGAAAGAATTCGCTTCTCCCAAAGTCAAAGAAGAAAACAAAAATCCTAAAACGGTATCCAGTATTGTAAATACAGTTGATGAAAATGGAAAAGAATATGTAGCAAACTGGCCCACTGTCCATACTTCAGTGACAAAGACAAAAAAATATGATAAAATAACAGATTCGAACCTTCCCCTACAATCTGATCAAAGACCCGCTGATGATATTCCAGCGACAACAAAGAGAAAATATGTTAAAATTACACATTCCAACTCTTCCCCTGCCATCTGATGAAAAAACCGCTGTCCAGACTCCAGCGACAAAGACTAAAATATATGACAAAATCACAGATTCATCTTCTCTACAATCAGAAGAAAGGCATGCTCGAAAGAATAGAAAATAAAAAAAAAATTATGATATAGTGTTGCTGCCATTAAAAAGAACTCGGAAATCTAACGAACCCCAGACAAACTCTCAATAAAGTATTATACCGGAGTTGATAGTACCTCAAGTACATACGATAGGAAGTGCAAAACATAGTACTGGTATTTATCTAGCCGAAATAACTGCAAACGAGAAAAATGAAGCATCAAATAAAGGAAATGAGAACCAGGCTCCAAATATTACTAAAGAGTTTGTCATAGTATTAAATGATGTTCTTATAACACCTAGGACACCGAATAAAGATAAAATTACAGAAAAATTACCTAAGAAACCTACTACTATAGTGGAATTCCCTCGTCATAAAGATAAAGCATCGCATGTGATTAAAAATACAGAAACTAAACTGTTAAATGAATCTCAAGATTTAAACACAAAAAAAAAACTGTGGCTCCAAAACCGTCCGTCAAAAAGACTTCTAGAAAGTCGCGGACTGAAAGTAAATTAATGATAGATGTGGAGGAAGGGCAATCTAAGAAAAGAATAACCAGAAAAAAAAGATGGATGACGAAAATAATAGTAGAAGAAAAAGTTCTGCAGGTAAACAGAAAAAATCAAAATTAGGACCGATGGTTATGTGGGAGCCTCCTGCCATTCTACTACGGCAGTGTACCCACTAAAAACCTGGGGTGTTCCTCTTCTCCGCAAGAGTGGGGAAGTCACCGCGATCATTTCGGCACGCAGTACTGCCCAGGCAGGACATTCGGCGCGGGTGTGCTGCGCCGTGTCTTCTAACGCCCCGCAATGGTGGCACACCATCGTCGGCTCGCGACGCACTACTCGGCACAGATACCTCCCGAAACAACCATGTCCCGAGAGAATCTGCGCCAAGCGGAACGTTGGAGCGCCGTGCCGACGATCGACCCATTCTTGAAGAACGGGCCGAAAGGCGGTCACCACATCCCGGCCAGCAGCCGGAGACTCCATTCTTTCGGACCAATGCCTGAAGAGATAATCCTCGCGGCCCTGTTCTCTCCAGTGCTTGATTTCTTCAGGCATTGGCCACCCGCCATTCTTTTTCACTTCTGCGCTGCGCCAGTACACCGCCGCTAGTACCCCGGCTTCGAGGTCCCACGGCGGGGTGCTAGCCAGCAAGACGAGTAAAATGTTTTGTTATCGTTGGTTAGCATCTGCGAAGTATTTAATTACATTGCTTGTAATCGAAACCTGTTCTCAATCAAGGGCTGTGACTTCGTGCAGTGTCGTAGAATTTAGCTTTAATCATTGAGTAGGTAGTTCGACGACCTCTGTGGCGCAGCGGGCGAGAGCCTGCCTGCGACGCAAGAGGTTGCGGGTTCGATTCCCGCCTTGGAACAAATTTGTGTACGATCTGCAGAAATTTGTTCCGATGGTCTGGGTGTTTTCTATGTATAATAAAAAATATCTACCTATGTAAGTATATAATGTATTAAATATATCAGTTATCTAGTACCCATAACTCAAGCTTTGAATAGCTTACTTTGGGGCTAGATAGTGCTGTGTGGATTGTCCAGCATTATTTATTTATTTATACCGGGTGTCCCAAAAGGTTACGTAACTAGGAAGAGGGGTGATAGGGGTGGTCACAAGGATCACCAGAAAAATAATAAAAAAAATCCCCTCTGGGTATTAAAAAAAATAAAAGGCATTTTTTAAAAAACTAAAAATTTTACGCCTTGTGGGGTGATTTTGCTCCCGATGACCTACAAATATTGGTATATTAAAAAAAAAATGCTGTTATGTTATCGTCAATAACCCTTTTTCAAATTGAAATAAAAAAACAATACATTTCTAACCAATATTTTAAAGAAAATTAAGTTCTTGTCCAGTTAAGGACTTAGTAATTACGAGTTCACTCAACTTCCTCCAAGTGTACTGAAAAAAAAAGTACTATGGAGTTCCGGCGAGTAACTTAAAAAGATAGGTAATTTTATTGCAATTCTAAAATGGTATAACACTTACTTGAAAAATTCTTACTGGGATATGTAAAAATAATTTTCGGGAACAATACCCCTGCAAAACAAAACATACCAATAAA
This sequence comes from Plemyria rubiginata, assembly GCA_963576535.1. Classification (NCBI taxonomy): domain Eukaryota; kingdom Metazoa; phylum Arthropoda; class Insecta; order Lepidoptera; family Geometridae; genus Plemyria; species Plemyria rubiginata. Next base: position 9,043,512 of record OY754926.1, read on the forward strand.
ACAATAGTCTCAAATTCGTACGCTTTTTAAATGTCTGTTCTGTTCCTTAAAACTTAAAAAGATAGGTAATTTTATTGCAATGGTTTTAAATTAAACTCAAAAATAAAACAAAATTGTAATTATTTATTTAAATAAAATGCTCGAAATGTCTACCACCAACATAAATACACGCCCTACATCTTTTTAAAAATGAGCGGGAGATATGGCGAGCAAATCTTCTATTATTAATTGATTCCGCGGCCTCTGTGATCCTCGCCCTCAAGTCAGCCAAGTCCCTGATGGGTTTTCCATAAACTTTTTCTTTTATAGCACCCCAGTAAAAGAAGTCTAACGGGTTTAAATCCGGTGAACGAGCTGGCCACGCTATAGCACCGGCCCTTCCCATCCACCTACCAGGGTATTCTTCGTCAAGGAAATCCCTTACACGACGTGCATAATGTGCTGGGCACCCATCATGCTGGAACCACATATTCCTCATTGTTTCTAGCGGCACATCTTCCAATAGATTTGGTAATTCGTTTTGTAAGAAGTGTAAGTACGCCTCGCCAGTCAAAGCCTCAGGTAGCTCAAAGGGTCCTATTATGTTACCATTTAGTATTCCGGTCCACATGTTTACTTTAAAACGATATTGGGACCGATCTTCTCTAAGTAGGTGGGGATTTTCTACGTGCCACTCGTGTAAATTGTGTAGGTTCATGTATCCGTCCTTTTTAAAAGTAGACTCGTCGGACCACAATATTTTATTAAAAAATTGAGAATCCTCCCTATGCATGCGCAACATCCTACGACAAAACGTAAGTCTCGCAGGATAATCGCGTGGTAACAGACCCTGTACGCGTTGCACGTGGTACGGGTGAAACTTCTCAGCTTGTAATATGCGATAAGCAGTACTTTTTGGTACACCTGTAATGGCTTCAATTGCCCGAACTGAAGTACTCGGATCGTCTGCGACGGCTTGAAGCACTTCCTCTTCGACATCGAACCGAGGTCTGCCTTCATTAACCGCTTGATGTGGAAATCGACCCTCAGACAATAGTCGGTGGATATTGACGAAAACACGGCTATCCGGGTGACGTGCGGCATTCGGATATCCTTCTCGGTAGAGTCTTGCTGCAGCACCGGCATTACATCTACATTCGCCGTAAATGAGATGCATGTTCGCATTTCTTGTGCAGTGTACGTGGGTGGCATGGTGGTACAGTATCACACACTAGTCCTTGAGAAAGCCGGGTCGTTGGAAGAAATCACAAACAATGTCCAAATCACAAAGAAATAATCAAGTCCAGAACGCGAAGCAAAGTTGTTAGTACAAAATGAACACAAACGAATACAAAGGATGCGCAGTAAACGAGAGAGCGTAATGTACTGACCGACTATTTGACTAACCAGAGATGGCACCCCTACTTTTTCTCTTTCTTAATAAATAAATAAAATAAATAAATAAATAATTCAAGTAAGTGTTATACCATTTTGGAATCGCAATAAAATTACCTATCTTTTTAAGTTACTCGCCGGAACTCCATAGTACTTTTTTTTTCAGTACACTTGAAGGAAGTTGAGTGAAATCGTAATTACTAAGTCCTTAACTGGACAAGAACTTAATTTTCTTTAAAATATTGGTTAGACATGTATTGTTTTTTTTATTTCAATTTGAAAAAGGGTTATTGACGATAACATAACAGCATTTTTTTTTAATATACCAATATTTGTAGGTCATCGGGAGCAAAATCACCCCACAAGGCGTAAAATTTTTAGTTTTTTAAAAAATGCCTTTTATTTTTTTTATTTTTTTTTCTGGTGACCCTTGTGACCACCCCTATCACCCCTCTTCCTAGTTACGTAACCTTTTGGGACACCCTGTATATTTTATTTTGTGTGTACTCACGAGTTTTGCTACGTTAGCCTAGATCTTTTGTTTTGTCGCTACTCCATTCGAATAAAAATTTTTTTATGTTTAGTCAAGAGTATACCTCGTCGCCAATGTTGTGTACCGATATTCAGGGCTATGTGTATACTGACGTAGATGTAATAAAAACCACACTTCAAATTGTAACTGACCGTCAGCCGCTCAGTGTTGCCAGATCATTTATTCAAAACACCACACTCCGGAAATAAAAACAGTTACATCAAATTGGAGTTTTGTTCTCCTGAAATTAACAGCAGTTGCATGAAACAACTTCCATTGTTAATACTGCCATGGAGTTCTATTCTCTGGAAATAAAAACAGTTACATAAAATTGGAGTTCTATTCTCCAGAAATAAAAACAGTTACATCAAATTGGAGTTCTTTTCTTCGGAAATAAAAACAGTTGCATCAAATTGGAATTCTGTTCTCCTGAAATTAACAGCAGTTGCATTAAACAACTTCCATTGTTAATACTGCCATGGAGTTATATTATCTGGAAATAAAAACAGTTACATCAAATTGGAGTTCCGTTCTCCGGAAATAAAAACAGTTACATCAAATTGGACTTCTGTTCTCCTAAAATTAACAGCAGTTGCATTAAACAACTTCAATTGTTAATACTGCTATGGAGTTCTATTCTCTGGAAATAAAAACAGTTTAACCCATAGATTGATTAGATAGATGTAAGGCATTTTAATACCTATGCTTTTATGGTAGGTATAGATTTACTATAGAAACAGGAGGTAGGTGCATGATATAATAACGTGTCTAAGAGACAATCCACTTACCTAAGTTCACTTACCTAACTCATGTTGATGACCAAACATTCGAAGTCCGCGCAGGCATTCTCTTGATTAGGTGGAGTGAAGCTGGATGACTTGACAGCATATTGTATTAGAATACCTTATTTTGTTGTATATTACCTAGTTTGGTAACATTTTCTGATACATCAGTTCATATATCAGTTTATATAGCTACGGCAAAATATAAACTGAGCTATTAATTACTAATACATACCTATAATACCTACTTTGAAACTAAGTGGATAAAGTTAGTAAGTGCCTACCTACAGTCAGCATCAGAGTTGATTACTTTTTCAAAATTACGAAGTTCTTAGTTAATACCTACTAGGTAGGTAGGTATAGCCTGACCAAGCTAAGTTTGCACCTCGCGCGATTACGATATTTTATGCTAAATATCTATCGTTTACAATAAATTTAGTTTGCTTTTTTATTATTAAAAAGTAAACGAATGTTTGTTAAAAAATGTCGGCTAGGTCAACCTTCTGTAGTAATTGAGATACCTAATAAAAATAATAATATAATAAGGTGCAAGCGAGTGGTGCAAGCCAAGCTTGGTTGAGTAATACCTACCTAAATAATTTGAAAATAATTAAAGTTACTGGTTTTTATTTATAAAACACGTTTGAAAGTTTGACCGATCCATGATTAGGTAGGTACCTACTTTTGATGTTGACTGCAGGGAAGTATGCTAATCAGCTACGTACACTCTATTATTCTCAATGAATACTACAAGTACTAATTATCTACACTACAAAATACTAGGCAGGTACCTACTCAAAGAGTCAGTCTATTTTATAGGCTTGTACATTTTATCTAAATACTGCTTTTGGTTATCTATAAACCGAAAGAGATTCGGGGCTGGCCCAAGAGAGCGTTTCAAAGCGGCATGGAAACTCTCCGCCACATTGGATGTCCGGTGGGGACTCCCGTGCACACTGAATGCTTCGGGAGTGACCTAATTAACAAAAATAATACTATACTAATGCATGGCCAACTAAGAGGTAAGTAAGTAAGTACCTACACACCTACATTATTATTAGAAGGCTAGGTACCTACCTACTTAGCATAGGCATACCTATGCAATGTCTACCAATATTTATTTTTTTATTTGTACTTGCCCGGGCCATCCAATGCGACACAAAATAATTGTGCAAGTCGTCGCTGTAAGGCAGGCCGTCGGCGGCAGCGATGTGCGGGATCTCGGCCAGAGCGAGGGCCACTCGCGCCGCTGGCAACAATGCCAGCGTGCAGTACAGCCGGACCAGCCGCCAGCCCGAAGAGTTGCGGTGCACCGCGAGCCCCGATGCTCGGGCTCGTCTCATCAGCGCCTGCACAAAGTGGAAAAAGCTGCCTTGTACTTGCACTCCACTGATAGACCCGAGCGCTGCCTGAAGGGCTTGCTCATAATCTGCGATTATGTGCGCTGGGCGTGGGTTTTCCGCGGCCTGCCATACCCGCTGTAAAACAGCCTCGTATAGGACGCGCCTCCTATTTTGCATGAGTGCAACATCTGGATGGAAATAGTGCCCCTCTACCACACAGTGCAGTGTGAGTAATTGACTGGCTGGCATACCTGCCGGCACAGTCAAAAATGTGCCATCTACTATTAAGCTGTTAGCAGCTTGCAAACAGCTTGAAGAGGTTGCCATGTGCAAAATAATAGCATGAGCGCCGCCTGCGGAGACCGTAGCCAACAGCGTGTTGCTGTGGCGTGGATGCTCCGAGAGCGCTACCCCCAAACCATCTAAAGTTTCAGGAACTGGTGGCTGCATCGCTCTCCGCCACTTCCGCATCGACGAACACACAGACTCGAAGAGTAAGTGGGGGGGCTGCGTCTGGGTACCTGCAAACGACGAACGCATTAAAATTTGTACAAAATGAATAACTCGTTCTTCATGGTGAACTTTCATAGTGTCTATTACCTACCAAATGTAGGTAGGTAGTAGGTAGGTATAGTACCTAGTGTAACTACTAAGTAAACTAAAATATTGTAATTGTAAGGGCCAAAAGGGTTGTTCTTGTACCTTACATGTATGTTGATGTAGTTAGCACCCACTCACTGGTAGTTATGTTAAGTAATGTTGTTGAGTACGAGGAAAACACAAGATTCACTATTTCCGGGTATAATGTTAATAAAAGTTAAAGTTACAAGATTTAGGTGGCAAATCTTGCCCTTAGTAGTGTCTCTTGCGCGAGTAGGTCACGTACTGATGTTAAGTTGTTTGAAGGTGTAAAGTGCAGCGCGTGCGACCTACAGAGAATCGCCGCGTGCGTAAAACTAAATGTAGGGTGAAACCGTACATGTTGGCAACCCCAAAAGAAGATGATTAAAGTTAAAAATAGATAACTACCAAGAGAAGATCGTGAGGAGACCATTTCTCCAAGTTCATGCCAGCATCTTTTCGTAATTTAGTGAATGGCAACTGAAGTTGTAGCTCTTCGCTGATAGTGTTGTGTCCGCTAATTACGCCATCAACGTAGGCCTCATGTAACAGCGTCTGTGCAGTATTAGGGTGTTTCCCATCTGAGGCCCGCTGTACGGCTCCTGAATCATATTATTCGCACTGATCGTCTTTAGAGTTGTCGTCCTTGTTGCTCTGAGGGATGTCCTCCTCCTCCGGGAAGCTGCTCGTGCTGTTGAAGTCAACTAGAACGGTATGGCAATTATAAGTTTGCATTTTGCCACACAGAATCCATCCTAGGTGTGTTTGTTGAGCAATGGGAGCTTGATGATTTCCTTTCAGGACTCCCTCAAGAATAACACTCGAGTATATGTCAGCTCCGAGTAGTAGATCGACAGGGCGTGATTTATTGAAGTCAGGGTCAGCGAGCTTTAGGTTTTCTAAGTGTGGCCAGTTTGGCGTTTCAAAAGATGAGTTGGGTAGGTTATTTGTTAGTTTGTTCAGAATAAGTGCGTCAGTTTGAAACGCGTATTCAGAATGTATGGACATGCAATTCAGGTTTAAACGTCCTTTGCATTCTCCTGCAAGCACTCCGACTCCAGATATGGTTGCGTTCATCTGTGTTCTAGGCAGTCGAAGTAGTTGAGCGGCTTGTTCAGTAATCAAATTGACTTGTGATCCTTGATCCAGGAGAGCGCGTAGTGTGACGTAAGTTCCACTGGCAGATTTTATCCTGAGTTGCACTGTTGTTAGAAGTACTTCCATGTCATTGTTAACGAGATGATTGGAACCGTGTTGTAATGATGATGATTTTGAAGCCTTATTATTATGTAACATTGTGTGATGCTTCATGTTGCATTCTTTGCAAGTTTTTGTTGACGTGCATTCTGCGTCGCCGTGGCTGTAGAGAAAATTTTTACACAAATGCAATTTTGAAACTAGGTTGTTGCGATGTGCTGTATCCATGTCAGTAAACAGTGGACATTGCATCAGCACATGACCTTTATGCCCACAGTGCGGGCACTGACCGAAAGAAGAATGTAATTTTTTTGAAGTATATTTCTTATGGTCGTAGTTATGTTTCTTGTAAGATGAATCTGTAGAAGACTTCTGCAGCGAAGGTGTGGGTTTTGACATTTCTTTCTTTGCCATTTTCATGCCCTCGTACGCCATGAATTTGCTTTTTAGAAAGAAAATAAATTGATCTAGATGTGGTAGTTCTCTATGGTCTTGTAGTTCTTTCATGTAGTCGGTGTATGTGGTGGCGTCTAGCTTCTGTAGCATTAGATGGACGATGAGTGGGTCCCAAGTAGATGTGTTCAGCCCGATGTTGTTCAATCCGTTCATACATTCAGTGATGATGTCATGCAACTTCTTCAAGGCCACGCTATCAGGTTGGCTGATAAAAGGCGAATTGAGCATAGCGTTAACAAAAGAGGTGAACTTCAGTTCACCTGCGGCGATGGTTGTCGTAGCGCTGAGACAGTATGTCCCAACAAGAGTTGTAGTTGTCAGCACTGATGGTTAGATGCTGTACCAATCGCTCAGCCTCTCCGCGCAATCTTGTCTTGAGATGCTGCATTTTTTGAGCTTTGTTGATCATCGGATTGTTGTGAATGGTTTCCAAAAAGAGATCTTTGAATGAAATCCACTTTAGGTAGCTGCCGGAAAACTCAGGAACTTCAATCTTTGGTGTAGATTGCTGGTAATGTATAGTTGACCAAACCTTCGCATTAATTTTTCTTTTGAGATCGTCGTACTTGTCTTCAACCGAGACAAACATGTCGCAGTAGGTGAAGTCAGAGCCCTTGAGTACAGCCTCCAACTCCCAGTGAAGTTTGTCGATGACGTCCCACTTAGACTTCAAAATGGAGAGATGATCTTCTAATTCGCATTTTTCCGTTACTGTTTTCAAATCCATTTTATGGTTAAAAGAACTTACCTTAAGTGAATTTCAACCAAAATTACACGAGATGTTACATCCGAATAGATTTAAAAATACCATGTAGTTCGCATTCCACGTAGTGCATTGCCACAATGTTTATAGCATTAATTTTTTCAAAATATAGCTGAAAAATATTTAAAAACCGCACCTAGGTAGGTACCTACTTAGCCTCTTCGCTCGTAGCTGTACCTACCCATCGTGCGCGTCATTCATTTTAGAGTCAGCTTCATCTGCATTCTGCAACTGGGGGATAATTAGCCTAGCACAAAATAAAATACAATCAGTGTGCTGTATCGGGTGGGTGGGAATTTAAGTCTATTCGGATGTAACATCTCGTGTAATTTTGGTTGAAATTCACTTAAGGTAAGTTCTTTTAACCATAAATTACACTTCGATGTTACATCCTCTAGATTTAAAAATACCATGTAGATGTTTAGCGTCTGTTGCAGAATGAAAGTAAGTATAATATTCGTTTTTAGAAAAATAATTATTTAATTATATCAATTGAATATACCTACTCACAATCATGACTAAATTAAGTTGAAAGAACAGCATGAATCATTATTTTTATCTACTGATAAATCCATTTTTAGGTAAGTGGTATAGCTAAATAATAGGTACACTTTATTCATATGACGATAATATTGCCTCAGCAAAGGATGTGTCTTCAGTGTTAAGTAAAGGTTGGTTATAGAACTTTGCAAAACATACAGAATTACCATTCCAACCAGCAGTTCTCTTGATGATGTCGATGGATACTCCAGACCTGAGCGCTCCAAGAGCGCACTATCCCTTTCGTCAATGGCGTCCTCAAACACGTCGTCATCCTCGCTCTCGCTATCGTCCCCTTCTTCCTGGTTCCTGCGCGGGTGTTTCTTCTTCGCTCTTCTAAGGCCTCCACTCTCGCCTGTCGTCTTATAACAACGTCCCTCGCCATTTCACGCAACTCGAGGGGAACGTCGTCGTCAGTAAGCCAGACTTCGAGGGGCTGGCCCGGCTGCCAGCCGGCCTGACGACGACGTCCCCCCCGACCTTGACTCGAAGACCCACGGGTTCTCGCACGCCCTCCTCGTCCGCGTCGCCCTCGTCCACCCCGCCCTCGAATACTACGTCCTCTCACATTCCTCTCTATTGCACCCCCCTCAACAATCACAACTGGGCTACTTTCACCCATGCGCTCATCGTGACTCTCATACAGGGCATGCGAGTCCGGGGTCACAAAATCTAACTCTAATTCCACAGGGGCGCCGTCCTCGTCGAAGACGGCGAGGACCACTCCTTGTTGCCTGAAAAACAATTACCGGCGTTAGTCCGTGTAGTCGTCAATTGTTGCCCAAACCCTACTATTACCTAAAGTAATGATAAACTGTTGATTATCAAAAAAAAACTCACTCAGGTTCGGCCGACGCTGAGCGACGAGCAAGCGGCGACCTCGACCTGCGGCCGTCGTCATCCGCCAAATGCCTGAAATAAATGAACCTTTGTTAGTACGTGTAGTCATCAGTTCTTGTCAAAACTAAAGTTATCACTGTTGACTATCCAAAGAAATGTATAGAAAAAAACAAAAAACTCACTCAATTTCAAATGTAGCCCACCTAGAGGAGCTAGGCTGAGGCTGGGACATGCCAACCACATCATCCATCAGGGATCTGAAATAAATGAACTTTTGTTAGCACGTGTAGTCGTCAGTTCTTGGCAAAACTAAAGTTACCTAAAGTTACTAGTAACATAAAAAAAAAGAAAAAACTTACGGCTCCGGCGAATGATCGCGCATGCGGCGCTCCGGGGACGTCAGTGGGGAGTAGTCCGGAGCGTCGAGTTCCTACAAAAAAAATAATAATAAACAAACCATAACAGGTAATAATATTTTGGAAAAAATACAATGGCCGGATAATGTAGGGTGAAAATACCTCTTCCTCACTAAACTCCTCCTCCAGGAACTCGACGTCCTCCTGCTCACTGTTGGTGTCGTCCCCGTATAGCGCCGCCATAAAATCGGGGGGTGCCTCCCCATCGCTCACAGGCTTCCAAGACATTTTCTTAAACATATAAATAAATAAATAATAAAAAAAACTAGCCCCAAAGTAAGCTACTCAAAGCTATAATATAAATTTTAATATACATACATACATATATGTATGTATATATATATATATATATATATATATATATATACAGGGTTACAGGAAAAATCGTGCTAGATCCGTGAAGGGCGTGGAGTACCCATCATTTCTGACTTATTTCACTATGAAACACCCTACCCTAAACTTAACCCTTTTCGAGATATTCGACTTTTAATTTTTTTATTGAAAATTGCCGATTTTTAGGTTACTAAATTTATTTTTGTTTATTTTGTGTATCTTATTATTATTATTATTGCATTTTTACATGTGTAATAAGATGCTTTAGGACGTCTATCATTAAAATAGTGCATAAGTTAATTGAATAGACCGTAGTAGACAAGTGAAAGTTAAGAAATAAAAAAAATATTAGAAAGTTTATTTTTCTCTAAGGGATATCTAAAAAAAATATTATGGCAATTGTTCGGCAGATGTTTTTTAAAATATCTACGTTTCATCAGCTATCTAACGAGGTATAATAATCTAGGGTTTTATTCAAATGCATTGAAAAAAATTTAGTTTTATAGGCGACAGTGGAGAAGAAAATTTATACCTAGCCCTAAAAAGTAAAATAAAATAATAGGTAAGCATGAAATGTCATTTATTAAAGATTTTCACACAACTTTTTCTTATTCTACAGTTCATGTTCAACATGGCCGCCTCTATTTCTGATACATTGTCGCATCCTTCTACGGAGACCAGTCTTTACTACTCCAGTGGTTAACGTGGTCCTCATTTTATTGGCTGCATCCACAATCCTTTCTCGTAAGTCTTCCACAGACGAAACTGGATTCGGCTCGCTGTACACAAGACTTTTCATGCACCCCCACACGTGAAAATCCATGGGCGTTAGGTCCGGACTTCTTGCTGGCCATGGCAACGGTCCACCTCGTCCTATCCATTTGTTTGGATAATTTGTGTCCAGCCAGTCTCTGACACTTCTCCTGAAATGGGCAGGGCAGCCATCGTGTTGGAACCACATGTCCCTGATCAGGTTGAGTGGCAGATCATCCAGCAAATCACTTAAGTCTGCTCTCAGGAAATTTTCGTAGCTTTCCCCATTTAGATTATCCGGGAGAAAGTAAGGTCCAATCAAATGATTGGAGATAATGCCCATCCACACATTCACGCTGAATCTTCGTTGGGACCCCTTCACTCTTTTCTTATTGGGATTCCTTAGCTCTTTTGGGGCCCAGTAATGGGCGTTGTGATAGTTAGTTATGCCATCTTTATCAAATTTGGACTCATCCGTCCACAAGATATTTCTTAGAAAATCTGGGTCTTCTACGTCAGCATTTAGCATAAATCTGCAAAAGTCCAATCTTCTCGCGGGGTCTCCTTCTTCAATAACGTGTACCGGCGTGTAATGGTACGGGTATAGGCCAGCAGTATGCACTGTAAACCACACTCTCCATTGCGAAAGTCCCAGATCACGGGCAACAATATTAGTGGAAGTAGTCGGATCCGCTCGAAAGCGTTGCACTATCTCATTGTCCTGTTCTTCGTCATCAATTCGTGGTCTTCCCATGTCTGTATTTCGTCTCAAAACAGAGCCAGTTTCTCGAAGTCTTCGATAGACTCTGTCAAAAACGGCCACATCCGGCACTCGACGACCGGGGTAGCGAGTTATGTATTCGTTGCGAGCTTGCGCAGACACACAATCGCAGTATCCGTAACAAATAAGCATATCAGCATATTCCTCAGGTGTGTAGGACGTCATCTTCAACACTTCCGTATCACAGGTACAAATCAGAGTCCGGTTAGCAAGCACAGTAGTCACAAATCAGAAGAAATAGTCCAGAATCACAGCCAAGTCGAGAAAAAGAGCAAAACGATATCACATCTACTATGTACGAAGCACAAAAGCAGACTGACAACCAAAACTGTTGTACCCCCTGTTGTATCCCAGCCCTAACCGGTCTCTACACATTTTTTCTTTCATTCGCACTTACATAAATCATCACTTGTCTCGCTCGCACGGTGCGTCTTAACTTGAAGGACAATAGGCGCGGGACCGTTAAAACTGCTACCTGGAGCGTCCCAACTACTTTTTTTCCACGAAATGTAATACAAACCCTAGATTGTTATACCTCGTTAGATTGCTGATGAAACGTAGATATTTTAAAAAACATCTGCCGAACCATTGCCATAATATTTTTTTTAGATATCCCTTAGAGAAAAATAAACTTTCTAATATTTTTTTTTATTTCTTAACTTTCACTTGTCTACTACGGTCTATTCAATTAACTTATGCACTATTTTAATGATAGACGTCCTAAAGCATCTTATTACACATGTAAAAATGCAATAATAATAATAATAAGATACACAAAATAAACAAAAATAAATTTAGTAGCCTAAAAATCGGCAATTTTCAATAAAAAAATTAAAAGTCGAATATCTCGAAAAGGGCTAAGTTTAGGGTAGGGTGTTTCATAGTGAAATAAGTCAGAAATGATGGGTACTCCACGCCCTTCACGGATCTAGCACGATTTTTCCTGTAACCCTGTATATATAATATGTTATATGTATATATAATATTGTTATATATATATATGTTATATATATATATGTTATATATATATATGTTATATATATATATGTTATATATATATATACCTGAGCACCGGTGGTCTAGTGGGAGTGACCCCGCCTTCCAATCGTAAGGTCGCAGGTTCGAATCCGGTCGTGCACCAATGGATTTTTCTATCGAAAATTTATGTGCGCAATGCCAGTGCTCTTAAACGGTGAAGGAAAACATCGTGAGGAAACCAGTTAGTATTCTAACAGCGGCGATGGGCTTGCAACCTGTCACGTATGGAATACTAACTACTGCAAAATGTGGGTATGTGCCAAATGTAATGTTTGGACGTACCTCTGACTACCCCCCTTAGACATCCTCAAAGAATCTTGAATTAGTACCTACTTGGTACTGGGAGATCTGAAGGGATATCTACCGTACCTGGGGATCAAAGTCGTGAAGCTGTTTCAGTTTTATATATACAGGGTGTCCCATATTTAATGGATAATCCAGCAAGTGCATAAAGGGGGGGAAAACGCCGCTCAGAAAAAAAAAAAAAAAAAAAAAATCTTTAACAGTCCTGGAAATACGACACTTTAAAAAAAAAACAAAATTTGCTGCCTATACGCACATTATTGGACACTACAACCACAAATGGAGGATTTTTTTTATTTTTTTTTCTGTGAAAAATTCCTGAATGTTGGGCCTTGCTAACGTCCTACCCAATTCATGACCAGCTATTGCTGTTTTTTTTACAAAAGGTTTTAAAAAACCAGAATAGCAAATGTCTGTTTTTAATGTCTAAGTTTGAGCACCTCTGGTGAAAAAAAAACGTATGGTGACCTGGGTGGCCAACAATTTTGAAAACATGCCTACTTTATGCGGTTTCTAAAACGGTATTACACGCGATATTTTTATTTGAAAATTATTAAGTTATTGCTAGTTATGTATCAAGAGCCCTTCTTTGCTAGAACATAAAAGTTAAAAATAAAATATAAATGTATTTAAATGTTTCTTTTGGTATGTAATAATTGAAACCACAATTTGAGCATGATGTAATCTTTATTTTTTTTATTACAATAGGTGTTCGAATTGCCTACCCCCTACTCTAATACAAGCTCTGCACCGTCGGACAAAAGATCTTTTCAGCAGTCGCGTGTACCTGCGCTGTTCAATCTCTTGAGCCGCTTCCTGAACGCGCTGACGCAGTTCTACGATTGTTGTGATTGCTTTTTTGTACACTTTTTCCTTAAGGCAGCCCCAATAAAAAAAGTCCAAGGGGTTTAGGTCAGGCGACCGTGGTGGCCATAAAATTGGTCCCAAACGGCCGATCCACCTGTTGGGGTATGTTTCGTCCAGGTATCTTCTTACAGACACAGCGTAATGTGCTGGACACCCATCATTCTGTAACCATATTATTTGTCGGATCGCTAAAGGCACTTCTTCTAATAATCCGGGCAGAACATTTTGCAAAAAATTTAAATAGCCCGGCCCATTTAAGTTGCCTGGCATTTCGTATGGGCCTATAATTTTGCCATTTAGTATCCCTGACCAGTAGTTAATTTTGAACTGGTATTGTGATTTATCCTCACGTATCAGATGAGGATTTGTCAACTGCCAGCTATGAAGGTTGTGTAGGTTCAAAAAGCCGTCTCTTTTGGCCGAAGATTCATCGCTCCACAAAATTCTATCAAAAAACTCCGAATCTTCTTCAATTTTGTCTAACATTAGGCGACAAAAAGTTACTCTTGCAGCAAAGTCCCTTGGCTGCAGAGTTTGCACACGGGTGACATGGTATGGGTGAAATTTACGCCGTTTCAATATTCTATGCACTGTCGACTTTGCAATGCCTTCGCGTCTTGCTATATCTCGAACAGAAATTGTAGAGTCTTCTGCGACTTTATTGAGCACAATGTCCTGGGCATCAATTAACTGGGGTCTTCCTTCACTTGTACCACCTAAGCCACGACCAGGAATCCTTCCTTCTAAATAGCAGCTGTGCACTCTAATAAATACGCGGTAATCAGGGTGGCGTGCATTTGGGTATCTCTCCCGATAAAGTGCTGCGGCTGCACTGGCGTTTCCACCACACTCCCCTTAAAGGAAATGCATATTGCAATACTCCTGAGCTGAGTACTGTACACGAGGCATAGCAGTCTCTTGAGTAGCCCCAAACAAGATATAATACTGAAGCACCAAAACCAGTCCAGTTGAATGCAGAGTCGTTGTAAACAGCACAGAAAATAGTCCAACCGTAATGCACAAAACAAAGTCCGAAAGAATGCCGAGTAGTCGTGATATCTAAAGTAAGCCGTGAGAACCGAAAATGCACATGTGATGTCGGGAGAATCAAGATACGCACTAAAATCACCTATCTAAATATCAGTCAACCACGTAACAAATCCTAAACACACAAAGGGATAGGGAAGCGTACCTGTTTATCCCTCTTACTCGCATGCGGCCAAATAGTGTTATCTCTCTCACACAAGCACTTGTGTGTGCGTCATGCACCCAGGAAGAATTTCGACCATTATTATTACCACCTGTTATTACCTATCTCAAGTCAGGTAGCAAGTAATGGTCTATCAGCCAGGTCCGTCTGATCCTCTGCACACGTTTTAAAACGTATTTAGGTAGCTATTATTGATATTATTTGCAACTCTTAAAAATATTAAATTTATGAAAAATACGTTTTTAGTGTGTCACATAGCAATATCTTAATAATTTTCAAATAAAAATATCGCGTGTAATACATACCGTTTTAGAAACCGCATAAAGTAGGCATGTTTTCAAAATTGTTGGCCACCCAGGTCACCATACGTTTTTTTTTCACCAGAGGTGCTCAAACTTAGACATTAAAAACAGACATTTGCTATTCTGGTTTTTTAAAACCTTTTGTAAAAAAAAACAGCAATAGCTGGTCATGAATTGGGTAGGACGTTAGCAAGGCCCAACATTCAGGAATATTTCACAGAAAAAAAAATAAAAAAAATCCTCCATTTGTGGTTGTAGTGTCCAATAATGTGCGTATAGGCAGCAAATTTTGTTTTTTTTTTAAAGTGTCGTATTTCCAGGACTGTTAAAGATTTTTTATTTTTTTTCTGAGCGGCGTTTTCCCCCCCTTTATGCACTTGCTGGATTATCCATTAAATATGGGACACCCTGTATACATATATAGTAGTGTATATATATATACACTACTATATATTATATATAATATATATATATATATATATACACTACTATATATTATATAATATATATATATATATATTAGATAACTACATGATGAGATATTTTTATCATACATAGAAAACACCCAGACGACCCAGTGAATGGTTCCGCTGACCATTTTCGCTGATCGTACACAAATTTGTTCCGAGGCGGGAATCGAACCCGCAACCTTATTCGCCGCGGGCGGATTCTCGCCCGCTGCGCCACTCAGGTCGACAATCGTATCGTCATATAAAGTCAAAGTCAAAGTCAAAATATGTTTATTCAGTAAAATCACAAGGACCATCTTGAACCGTCTTAAAACTAGGTGACTCTAGTGCCAGTTCCACGCGACCAACACCGAGAAGAACAGGCAACAAACTCGGCTTGGTATCTATCGCTCTTTTATATGATCCTCGTTACAATGTAATAAAATAACTACACTATTGAAGCTATATAATACAAAGTAATCTAACAGAAAAGGAAAAGTAAACAGATTCATAAATTGATAGTATAGTCAAACAACAATGGAGAAAAAAATAAAAAATCTTTTTTTAAATAACATAATAGTAAAGACATTGCAGATATGTTAGCCGTCGATGGGCAGAGCGACCGGGACATCAGGCCACGCACTTTTATCATTAATATAACTATCTATAGTATAGTAAGCTTTCCTTATCAGATAATTCTTAATGTACACTTTAAATTTTTTAATAGGAAGCCCAGTGACACTTTCTGGGAGTTTATTATAGAAGCGTATACCGTTCCCCATGAACGAGCCATTTACCTTTTGTAATCGAAATTTCGGAATGCATAATTTATTTTTATTTCTAGTGTTAACGTTATGTGCGTCACTCTTTTTCTTAAAGCTACCTATGTGTTTATGAGTGTACAATAAATTTTCAAAAATATACTGTGAAGTTACTGTGAGAATATTAATTTCCTTAAAACGCTCCCTCAATGAGTCACGTGGTTTCATTTTATAAATGGCACGTATCGCCCGTTTTTGAAGTACAAATATACTTTGTATATCAGCAGCTCTACCCCATAGCAAGATACCATAGGACATTACACTGTGGAAGTAACTAAAATATACCAGCCTAGCTGTAGCCTCATCTGTAAGCCATCTTATAGTGCGAACTGCGTATGCAGCCGAACTTAGTCTACCAGCAAGTGATTTTATGTGAGGACCCCACTGCAATTTTGCATCAATAGTAAGTCCTAAAAAAATTGTAGAATTGACAGGGGTAAGTGACTCTCCATTTAATTTTATACTGGTTGGTCGCTGAACCACATTTGGCAAAGTAAATTTTATGCATTTAGTTTTCCCAGCATTGAGCAAAAGATTATTTACAGTAAACCAGTTAAGTACTTGCGACAGAGATGCATTAACGTCATCGAAGTTAGCCTTCAATCTGTCGATTTTAAAAATTAAAGAGGTATCGTCAGCGAATAGAACAATTTCACACAAAAACATGAAATGCGGGCATGAAGGCGGAGACGAGCGGAGCGGTGTATAGCGAGCCGGGACGAGCAGTCGAGACCCAATACATTACAGTTAGTTAACTGATATCTGGAGAGTGCACTCGTCATGTCGGTGCTAAGTAAAAAAAAAGCCGTTTTATATCTAACATTGCTAGAAGACGAAGAAATCGAAGCAATGAACATTGCTTTGATTGCCGCAAAATACTTGAGCTCCACTAAGAGAAACCATAGATTCTGGGTGAGAGAACACATAAAATATCATTCAACACAAGGGGAATTCGAAACTTTTTTCAAACATGTGACGACGAAACATTTGAAAGTTCTTATAGAGTAACCAGGAAGACTTTTTATGAATTGCATAGCCTGATTGAACCTCATTTAAGGAAGAATGACACTAACTGCAGATTATCGATTAGAAGTAAAGAAAGGTTGGCGTTGTGTCTGAAGTAAGTGAATACTATTTAATTGTAAAAAAAAAAAAACATTTCAGAACTTCACTGTCCCCATGATATGCTTTTTTGAAATACTCCACGCTCTTACATACATTGTTTCG
The DNA here is from genome assembly GCA_963576535.1 of Plemyria rubiginata. Taxonomy (NCBI): domain Eukaryota; kingdom Metazoa; phylum Arthropoda; class Insecta; order Lepidoptera; family Geometridae; genus Plemyria; species Plemyria rubiginata. Next base: position 9,060,460 of record OY754926.1, read on the forward strand.
GCCATTGTTGTTTTTTTATGGGATTGCATTTTCATTTTCAAATCTACATACTCATACCAAATTTCAAGTTACTCTGACATCTCGAAGTAGGTGAAAATCGACTTGTAAGTTCATGATGTGTAATACAAACCAACACATAAACAGCGTGACAGGTGAAACTGAATAAAACGCTTGTAATAATATTTATTAGTAATTATTTATTGTTACAGAATCATGACACAGACACACTTGATTTTGTTTATATTTAACGCAGTATAAAACCGAGCGGGAAAGTGTAAGTCAGGCTGGGGCATCTAGGTTTCTGTTTATGTTAGTATCGGGTGTAGCTGGTTCTTTATTTCGCAAAGTTTCCGTGTTTGAATAATTGGCCGAAGTATTTGAATCTGTACTTGTGCAGTATCCATAATTCGGAGCAGTCCACAAATTTTGTTCATTTACTTCCTCGGCTTCCATAAGAGCGTTCATTGCGTTCCGTTTAACTTGGCGTTGCAAATAAGCCGGAAGTTTTTTCACACTCTTTGCCATTCCAAGAAAAAAATGATCTACATATTTCGTCAACGCTATCGGGTGCTGTCAAAATTTCTTTTATTTCAGCTCGTTCTTTCATCAATTGCTGGTGATTTTCTTGATGTTTTTTTAGTAGCTCAGTAATATCATCAGCTTTTCTTTTATTGGTTGTTGTTGAAGAAGCGTGGGATGAATGAGATGGCGAAAGAGCAGCATTTTGTGTTGTCGAATTTTGAGAGTTCAGTTGTAGGTTCTGACAGAATACTTTCTATATCTGATAGCAGCTCTTCTTGTGATCTCGAGTTATTTTCTGTACCTGCGGACATTCGTGTATCGTCAGTGCCTGGGCTCCTGATTTCTTGTTGCTCGTAGTTCGTCGTTCGGTCTCTGTTACACATATACGGCAGTAAAAACTCCATTTGTTTTTGATACTTCCATAATTTTTTAAGTTTTGTTGCCTGACCACTTCTAGTACAATTTTGTCTTTTTATGGCGTCGCGGTGGTTGTCGCGTAATTTTTTCCACTTTGCTTTAGCTGTGGTAACTGAAAGAAAAGAAAATCAAGCTTTATTTTGTGAAAGTATTATAGTAAAATATATTTACAGATATTTAGCGACTGGCAGCAAGTTTTCAACCATTGCAGAAAATTTTAGAATTGGAAAAAGTACTGTATCAAAGATTATTCCAGAAGTTTGTGATTGCATTTGGAAGGTGCTGCAGCCGTTATACATGCCAGTACCAAATAAAGATGATTGGTATAGAATAGCAAAAGATTTTGCAGACTTGTGGCAATTCAAGAATTGTGCTGGTGCGCTGGACGGCAAACATGTGTACATTAATGCACCAAAAAATTCAGGGTCTTCATTTTTAATTATAAACACAGATTTTCAATCGTTTTAATGTGTGTAGCCGACGCTAGAAGGAAAATAATAATGGCAGATATTGGGTCTATGGGGAGGTTCAGTGATGGAGGAATATTCTCTGATAGCGAATTTGGAAGGCGACTATAAAACAATGCTTTAGATTTACCACCACCTGAACCACTAACTCAAGATGGAGAACCAGTACCATTCGTATTTATTGGGGACGAAGCTTTTCCCTTGTCTTATAATTTAATGCGTCCATATCCTAGAGATCAATTGAATGCAAGCAAAAGAATATTTAATTACAGGCTATCAAGAGCTCGTCGTATTGTAGAGGCGACATTCGGTGTGTTGAAAAGGAAATGGTATGTGTATCATAGAGAATTTGAATGCCAAGTCGATACTGTCGATAAAATTGTTAAAGCAACATGCATTTTACATAATTATTTGATTGAAAACCAGCCAAACTTTTTAAATGAAATAAATGCAGATGCGGTACCAAGAGACGAGAGGGATAGCAATACATTGACGATAACAAATAATGCAAGTACAAGGGAAATTTACCGGATCCGAGATATATTTTGTGATTACTTCAACAACGAGGGTAAAGTTCCGTGGCAGGAGACCCGTATTTTGCGACGCCTGAGCATTTTATAATTTAAATAAATACGTATTGTACTTACCATTCTGAATACTTGTTTCATTCGCCACTATCTGCCATGCCGCATCCTTCGTCTCATTACACTTGTAAGTAGTAAGTTGAGTGTTCCACAAACATGGGTACTTTTTCGACGAGATGTGGATTTCATGTAATATTATTGGTCGATCCCCACACGTCTCCTCTCAGCTCCGCTCGTCTCCGCTTCAATGGAGCCGCACCCTTAAGGCACTCCTTTTGTGTCCCTGTCATGCAAAGAGCATAAAAATCCTAATTTCCTTATAAAATATGTTTGTTTTGATGTTAACGTAAACTTAGATCCTTTCCTAACATGCTAGTTTCATAGTATTTTATAGTTAATAGGAAAATTTTTGACTTTATTATGGTAACTCAGCAGAACATAAGCACTATCCATACAAAAAACATGTGTCCCCAGGCCTAGATGACGATACAATTTAGGACGTATCTTAAAAAAAAGGTATGAATGCACAGCCTTTTTACCCAATATTATGATTCAGAAAAAGATAAACTTACGTTTAAAGTTAACATTTATAAAAGTTTGACAAATATTTTATATTTTTCGTGCATCCAAACTTTTGTCCCAAACTTTGATCAAAACATCAGTTCTACAGAGTTACCGATAAAAATTCATGACCGTTATCAAGAGATGACGCCTACCTTGGTGTCATCTAAGGCGATTATTGTCTAATATTTAGTTGGTATGATCAAAAAATCTCTACCTAGCTTTACCGCCCCCCCAGCCTAAATTAAGTTCTCAGCTGGTGCGCGTAGGTTTATTGTCGCTCTACAGCGTTGCAATGGATATTTATGAGGCACCCTCGTCACTTTTTCTAAAAAAACTCGTTAATATTAGCTTAGATGTCGTGCCCCACTGCAAAACCTAAAAATAGATAAACTTGTGCAAATGTTAACAGTATATTTTCATAATATTTCGATGACTTATTTTTTATTTTTAGTTGTTCATAATGTTGTCAAAGGAGTGTCTTAAAAGTTGATTCACCCACAGGCGGAGAGGCGCGCAGAATGAAGCGTCGGTTTCTTTTTTTTTTTCACTATGGTTTTAGTTCTGAGTGTTGGAATGCACAGTAAATATATCAATCTTATACTCTGTAATAAGTTGTTCATACCAATAAAGACTCTAACCTATTCTAAATACAGGTTTCTAAATAAATTGAACAGCAGTCTTTGAACCATTGAACCCAGAACAAACATTTGTGTGATGAATATTTGTTGTGTTTGTTTGTGTCAAATACCTACCTAATCTAGCATTTAGAATTTTGAAGGTAGATAAATGGTAACCTGGGTACTTTATACAAATACATTTTTCTTTAGATTGACTTACTACTGCATTACACACTACAAGTGGTGCTTAGTTATCTTGGTTTAGTACCTAGTATCTTCCTGATTCCTAAGTAAGGTATCTATACTTACACTGTATATCAAAACTGCTTAGCCCTGAGAGATTTATAGTATTGTCAATTGCCGTGAAATCAGACTTCCACATTTTCCACGCCCGTACGAACAGGGTCCTAGGACCTATTGTAGGTATCAGCTCTTTAATATCTTCGTCAGATAGTGCAGAGAGCGCCTCCAGATTTATTTCATTTTCTGCAAAATTATATAAGTATATAGGTATTGATGTCAAAACGAGTGCGATGCAAACTTTATGGCGGTTCGGAAGCACAGAACACTACTACTACTACTCTTAAGGAGGCTCGGATGTGCGCGGCAAGGTCGCATTTGCGCAAGTACTGTCACCGCTGACACCTACAGAAAGCTACTGCGCAGGTCTCTTACGAACTTCGGAGCCGCCATAAAGTTTGCATCGCACTTTACCTAGGCATTCATCTTGGCTAAAAAGGTAGATATATTACTTACTAATAAAAGCCTCCGAGAGTTCTGGCCGCCCTCAAGCCCGGAGAAGGTCCACCACTTCATCCATCATAAACACAGCACATTAATATCTTGATCACAATACAAACAGTTCCCAAACGAATGGGTGGCACTTATGAAGGTTTGAATCAAAAAGTATGCATCGTTTGAATTTGAAAAGATTAAGCAAGATCTTGCGCTCGATCACCGTCGACGCCGACGAACGAATAAAATGAAACAAGTCTCGACCTGTCTACGACCATTCGAGTAAGAGCCTGTTTACATTAACTATATATCCTTAGACAATCAGACAAGAGTACATTCCGACGCTTGAAAGGCAAAGCTTACTAACCGACATGGATTTAAATGTATAGGAGGGCTGATAAAAGTTTTTTTTTTTGCAAAAAATGCTTTTAAAATTTTAGTTTATGTCATAAAGAAATAATTGTTACAGCCTAGGCATTGTAATATTGTAGGCCTTAACCTCACAAATAAATTATTACCCTAACACTTTAAATTCATACTTTTTAGTCGTTTAGATAATAATTAACCCGACAAAAATTTCAGGTAAAACTATCTTTACGCCAGAATCTTCTCAGTTACCAGCAGGTGTATTTCTTTATATTACATAAGCGAATGTCTATGAGAATAGGTAAAAATGTATCAGTCATAAAAATATTTATTTTATAAACTGAGAAAATTGTTTTAATGATTTAACTTCAGGGAGAATCGTCAAGAAAATAAACCCAAATAATAATTATACTGAAATATTTGCAAAACTAACCGACATTTTGTATGAGCTTAAATATTGAAAACAATTTTTTGTATTCATAGTGTATTTATTACAAGAATTTTAATTAGAAATGGCATGTATTAGAAAGTTAATAAGTTTAACAAACATAGGTTCCTTTTTTCAGGTTTTAATTTACTAGTAAAAAACAAAAAAACTTATACTTGAAAAATCCCAAATAACCTAATTAAGTAGTATCTACTCTTAAAAAAGTATTTGACACTCAATGAGATCACATTTAATAATCAGTCTCAATATTAATTTAACAAGGCACAGTTCAACACACAGTTACTTATTTCTAAAATGATCACGGGATTCATCCAAGTTTTAAAAGTTTTTGGACAGTTAAGTAGATATTTGTAATTACAGTAAGTACCTATACTAATTCTTTCTCACTTTTCTGTACTTAGATACATAACTATAATTCTTTAATGTGTAATGTAATATTCTATGAACTTATCACAATTTTTTAGGAACCTGATACATTATGTATCATTATTTCGTAAAATTATAAAAGTTATAACAATCAAATCAATCGAAGTAACTATAATAATAATAATATCACAGCGTAACTTTTATCATCTTTGTTCATATATTCTTTAAGATTGGTTACTACAGATCGATCAAATTAACTTGAAATTGAAAATAGAGACAGCGTTACACAAACATCGAGCTTATCTTGAAATTATAAATACACACAGTGCTTATTGAATTAACATGTTTGTATAATGCTATTTAAATTTTTAATTTCTAAATATTACCTTTGTCTCAGTCGATCTGTATCTCTAATACTAATAAACAGGTACTAATTATAACAGCAAAGGAATAAAAACTTGAGTAAAATCAATTAAACATAATCAGGGTCTTCTAATGCCAATGCCAGTGCTCTTAAACGGTGAAGGAAAACATCGTGAGGAAACCAGTTAGTATTCTAACAGCGGCGATGGGCTTGCAACCTGTCACGTATGGATTACTAACTACTGCAAAATGTGGGTATGTGCCAAATGTAATGTTTGGACGTACCTCTGACTACCCCCCTTAGACATCCTCAAAGAATCTTGAATTAGTACCTACTTGGTACTGGGAGATCTGAAGGGATATCTACCGTACCTGGGGATCAAAGTCGTGAAGCTGTTTCAGTTTTTTTCAGGGTCTTCTATATCTGATTCAGGTAACATGTCTTTGACATTCGCATCTCGTGGAATGTTTTTATACTCATGATGGAAACAATCTGGAATTATGTGGTCAATACATAGTTTATGAAGATCGTCGTATTTCTTTTTAGAAATGGGTAGTAACGACTTATAGCATGACATCAGTGGAACCCTCGTTTTAGGCTGGACTTCAACATTAAACGACTTGGCAGCAGCATTCATAGACGTTTTTATTGACACAAATTGTTTGCCTCTTTTGAAAGTTGCGATCCGGACTTTACTTATTTTCCCTGTAAGGTTTCCTTTGAAATATTTGTCTCCAATATTATCCCATTTTTTGAACTGCTCATAACACATTCGCTCAACATTAAATGGTGATGGATTCTTTCTAGCAGTTAAAAATATGGTAAACCATTGGGAAGGTGCATAAACAGTGGTGTGTTTGAGGTGGTTTTCAATAACGGCGTGAGAACTATCTACTGGCATATAAGTATGCCCAGTCAAGAGGAAATTCAACTGAATTGTTTCAATATTGTCACATTCCTGTAAAGTTTGATGAATCATACCCATAATAGTTCGGTTCCGGTTTTGACCTGGACAACAATCGCAGTACAACAGCAATCGTTTGATGTTTCTTCTGGCATCAACAGATTTGATGTATTTATGTAAAATTGTTCCGACTTCATTGGCACCTCGATTACCATTGGATTCATCCCAATAAAAACAGAAGACTTTTCGAGTGCCATTCTCATAAAAACATAAGTTGTAAACAGCCAGTTTCCTACTGTAGTACAAAAGCATCGAAGGAGAATATGGCGTATTCAAGACCTTCTGTAAATCAAAACTTACGCACAATGTAGATGGATCATCTTTATGGATATTTTTGTGACTCTGGAATCGGGCGTAGCTTTCTTCTTTTTCTTTCTCATGTTCTTGTTTTTCCTTAAGTTTGTCAGGATCGGTCGCTTTTTCAAAAAGAAGACATTTCTTGCACTTGTCTTTTTTTGGTACATGAAAGCCAATGTTAAACTTCTCATCAAATATTTTTCGGAAAATCCTCTCACTCACCACATTAAATCCCTGATCCACGAAATGCTTTTTATAAATTTTATATAGATTTGGAATATTCTTAAATTCCTCTGGCAAATATACTTTACTGGAATCTTGGCGGCAATAATGTGAAGGAACTGCAGGCAAGCACTTTATGAAGTCTATAACAGCATCTATAGTAGTTTGCTTTGTTTTATTAGACGGCTCCGACTTTCCTCTCATATCTTCCTTGGCACATCCCCACTCAGCATTTTTAATAATACTATAAATCATTCTGTCAGAAATATTTATAGTGGCCGCTAAGAATTGCAGGCACACGTTTCTCTTGCCCTCACCTTCATTTATAAAATATTTTATAGTGCAGTTTCGTTTCTCGGACTCACTGCGCTTGCGCTTTACGCCTACTCTTTGCGATAAAGAAACCAGCCAATCTCGACGGCGAACTGAATCCAGCTTCCAAAAATGTTTGAATATATTTTCCCTTCTTTCTTCTGGAATAGATCCACAGTCATTGCCACATCTTTTTCCCTGGCATGGATTCGGGAGAATCTTCTTAGCTGGTACAATGGCACCCTTCTTAGTCGTATATTCTTCTCCAGATTTCTTCTTTTTAGCCCTTTCTTTTCTTTCGTTAACTTTTCTTACCCTGATTCCAGAGTCACCTACAGTTTCTTGCTGATCTGCAGATTCATTTGTTTTGGTTTTTCGTCTTCTAAAGCTCTTATTCTTTTTACCAGCTGAGTCCTGGTCATCGGTTTCCTCGTCGCTTTCTCTTTGTCCTTTCGACCAGTCATCTGAATCATCAATATCTCCGTATAAAGTAGAAAAGTCTTCATGGTCGGACATGTAATCAATGTACTTAATGTCTATTCTGCACTTACGGGTGTTTTTTTTGCTTAGTGAAATATTCTTACTATTTGATTGTACTTCTATCACCGCGGTTTCCGTTGAAGATGTTTCGATGTTAGGTGTGTCTGGACCCATGCTGTTTGAGGGTTGCGCCGCGTTATCACCTTCGTCTATAATGGGATTGTCGTTAGGTATGTAATCGTGAGGCATGGGTTCTCCAATTAAAGTAGATGTTGAGGGTTGATTGATTGGTATCAGTGTAAGGTCAGACTTTATAAAGTTGGTGTTCGAATTTCCTCTTTCGTGGTCAACGAAAGATAAATCTGTCTCTTGTTGATCTGCTTCATCAATGGTGTTGACAACAGCGGCGTTTTCTTTACCAACCTTGACATTTTGTGAAGTGTTTTGAAGCAGTATGTAATCGTTGGATGGGCTAGGTATAAAACCGACTGATTGACTATCATTTTGTACAACTGATGTTAAAGGTACAATACAACCGTAATCCTGAGCAGTGTCCATACTGTAATTCTTCGGTTCTTGTTCAGAGTTGCCAGCCAGCGTACCATCGCTGCGATCAGAAGTCGGAGCTGGTTGCGACACCTGAAAAAAAATCTCTTATTATAAGAAATTACAGTTTTACCTACAGGCCCTCTATTCTCTCGCTGTGGAGGCTTCACACTACTTGAGAAGTATGGGTGCTGTCTCAGACAAGTATTATACAATGAAGATTGACATAGATAGGACGCTGAAAATAATTGCTGACCGACAGCACGTGCAGTAGACCTATACAAGTCAGTCATCAGTGTATGCATGCAATAACAACTTTGTACCGTCGTAGACAGTGTATCTAGATAGGTAGGATGTAAGTACCTAGTCTCATAATAGTTTTAAGCAAGAAATGTAAACAGAAGAAGATGGAATATTGGCGTAGGTGGGTAAGTATACAACGTGTGTGTGTGTAGTTTCGAGTGCCTTGACAGTACTTAGTGCATCTAGTGTCTAGAAATGAAAACAAGTACATAGGTTGTAATAAATTTAGACAAATAGGTAGATAATTTAGATTAAAGCAAGTAGGTAGTTGTAGTAGGTATACAATGTGAGTGTAGTCACGAGTATCGGTAGGTACCTATACAATTTATACTTACATCGAAGTTTAATTTTTGTCGACACTTGGGCGATGCTCCTATTCCAGCAGAAGTGAGAGCTATGTCGATGATTCTAGATGAGCGGTGTCTTTTGTGCATGATGATGATGTAAAACCGTACCTAAAAAAATAAAAGTAAAGTAGTTAACTACGCAATTATACCTAATTTAATTAAATACTTGGCAAGTATTTCCTTAGAGCTTGAATAGTTTTATATAAGTGAATAAGAATTTTCACTTAAGAGTTTTCTTATTTACTACGCGCCAAAATCGAAGGAAGAGCGGCGAGCGCACCGCGCAGCGTCCTCTCTAACCGACGCGCCGCGGTCGAATGTCGGTCGGTCAATGCCACAGAACACTTATACTCAAGAGAAGAACGTCGACTCCATACAAAAAAGAAGGGACCTCAAATTGTTAGTTTGTGGGGGCTCGCAGAAAGATGGCGCTCTTTAGGCAGATACAGTTGATCGATAGATGGCGTTGGTGGCAAAGCCGGGAATTTTCAAACTCATGTATCGCCAATTTTAAATATCAGCAGGCGGGACTTTAAATTAGATCTAAACCTGTGGGGTGATCACGTCACTTTTGTTGCAATTAAAACCCAGTCGCATCAGTCAATTTTGACAATATGTAGCTGCTTTCTTATGACAAAATTGATTGATGCGACTGGGTTTTGATTGCAACAGAGTTACGCGATCACCCCTATCGTTCCTATAAATACGAACATCCATAAGTAGCGTCATGCGGATAATCTCTCATGGAAGTCTCTGTCACATACATAAGAGAGATCCGACTGACGCAGTAACGGATATTCAAGTATAGAAACTGCCATGACTGAGATAAAACAAACTACGTACATAAAGGTGAAACATAAAATAAAAGCGAAACTAGATTTTAAGAAAATTTTACATTTATTGACTACGCACTGATTTAAAACGTTTATATTTAAAAAAATACAGTATTAACTAGTAACCTTAAACTAGACAAAAACTGGGATTGGGGTAAATAAAAGACCCTTTCACACTAATTATTTTTCCGCAGGTGTGAACCGCAAACAAAAAGTGGATCTTATCTCGACCTCCTAGCACATAATTTATCAGACTTAGGGCCTATTTCACAATGTCTGATTACGGCTACTTGTCAATTAAAAATCCTACTCGCTTAACATCTGTTCTGTTTACATGTTACAGAGAGAGGATATATTTTTATGTCAAGTAACTCTAATGAAAGATCGTGGAATATGCGCTATATGATTTTTAATTGACAAGTAGTGGTACTCAGACATAAACTAAATAGTGGTAACGGAGGATTAGACAAAGCGTTCAACACATTTATTAGCACAATTGTTTTAAAACATTCAGACACATCAGTTTCTGTTTTTTGTACTATATTTATTTTATACTGTTTTTTATCCATTACAGACAAACAAAAAAAGAGCCAGAAAAACAATGCCGACGTTTCTGAATGTTTTAAGATAGCCCAGCAGAAATAGTACATTGATAAACAAAAGGTTTTAAGGTTAAAATACATTTCTGCTGTACTGCTAAATTAGTCTAATCAACAAGTTCAAAAACGAGTTAAATAGAAATAAAGCTCCTAAAAATATGTGCAATAGCTCATTCGATTCGAAATGACGTCTATAAAAATGTTTTTAAGGGTATATTAGCACATAAAAAATTGCAATTGTTATTAACAAAATAAGATTAAAAAAAAAAGGTATTTAGTTATTCGTTAAAAACTTTTAAAATAATGATATTTAAGGAATTTTGAAAAAAGATCCTGAAAGAGGAGAAAATTTCCAATAAAAAAGTCCTTTTTTATTGGAAATTTTATTTATAATTAAAATTTTATAATATTATTTATAAAACGCTGGAAATATGGCTCCGCGAGGGCGTTACGGCATAGGCGCGCCGCCTAAAAAGCCGGTATATCACCTAAAATAACATCTTTTAATATTAAAAAACAATTTAAAATTTTAAATAAATTAAGGTGTAATCTAGACACTTGAACGAAAAACTAAATACCTTTTTTTTTAATCTTATTTTGTTAATAACAATTGCAATTTTTGATGTGCTAATATAACCTTAAAAAACATTTTTGTAGACGTCATTTTTAATCGAATGAGCTATGGCACATATTTTTAGGAGCTTTATTTCTATTTAACACGTTTTTTAATTTCTTGACTAGACTAAATGTCCTTAGTGGTGTTGAAGGATTTGCATTTTTTTCCTCAGTGAAACTTTGGAGTATTCCTCAGTGAACTGGCGGTTTTTTAGTATACAGAATCTTTTAACGCAAATGTAAAACACACTGCGTATTAAATATTCTAAATTAGATTGTTTGTGTGCCGCACATTTGTCCAGGAAACTGTATTTAATTGATGTTTGCAAAATCTTTGAGACATTTTCCCTTAAATTTTTTTTATGTGCCTCATTCTCTAAAAATGTATTAATGACTGTAGCATTTTTTTCCATGCACATAATAAATTCCTTTGTTGCATACATCAATGATCTTTTAACGCTATCATACTCTTTGAAATCAATGAAAATGTGTTCGGCTAATTTAATCTCGGAAATAAAAATATTTTTGCACAATTCACACGATTTAACGTTATTATTATTTTTGATAATGAATCCGCAAACATATGCACATGCTTGGATTTCGCCAGTTTCTCTTTCCGTCGTGCTCTCTTCACAGGCATAATTTATTTCACTGTGCATATGTGCGTCTCTGCTATAATTATTTTCACTACGTACATCTGTGAATGGTGCCAATAAAGTTTTATAATTAGAGATTATAACATCGTTTTCATCGTTTTCACAGTTTCCTATAACAATGTGCGACAAGTTGCTGAGTACAGCGGTTTTGAGTCCCGCAACAAACTGTCCAGCAGTTGGGTTGGTATTTGCACCACAATTCCCTCTGATGCACCCAAATAAATTTTCGAGAGGGTCCTGCTGGAGCCTTCTTGTTGCGAGACTTTTTATAACTTTGTGTTTACAAGTTAAATTTTTCCAAATACGCTCCAGTCCATTTAAAGTCCACACCCATCCTTCTAGTGATGGAGGTGCTCTTCGGGCCCCCAAGAACTTCAAGTTTTTAAAAAACTCCTTCATTTTCGCAAATAGTTCGAGATGCTTAGTGTTATTTTTTAAATTAGTTGATAACGGTTTACCCCTTCTGAGATCGGCAGTGGACGCATTCACGCTATCAAACAACATATCCATGTTTGATAAAACATTTGCTGTTGTAATGGCTTCGGTAGGCAATTCCCCTGAAAATAGAAACAAAATTACATATTTAAACAAAAACATACTTCGTTTTCGTTTCAATTAAGTACAAATTCCTAAATTCTTTAGTACTTGTCATACATGTTGCATGGCAATGGGAAATATTTAATTTCTCCTAATCACACATGCACTGATTACTACGTATACAGGGTGTAACATAATGTCCCTATAAGCCCGAAAGAAGGATATTCTACACGTCATGGAGAACAACGTTTGTTCTAAGACTTTTGAAATAACGAAGTTTTTCATTCATGAAATGCCTTTTGAACTTTCCTCCAAAATGTACTAGACTCAAAATAAAGTAGCCCTATCTTAATTATTTACAGCTGTATTTTGTACCTTTAAGTGTGAACATTAGAGAAATAACAGAACTTGTAATAAACCTTTGCACACGGCCAAGTATTCAAGTGTTTAGTATTTTTTTTTTATAAAAAAAAACTTTATGTTACACCTTGTATTACGTATTTATTATTTTATATTTTTTCCAATCTGGCACCGAGTATAGATGCATAGTCCTCTGTCTTATGTGTCGTGAATTGTGGGTTTGATACATGTGACTTGGTCATATCTAACCGATCTTATCGGATCGCGGGAAGTCAGTGGATGGAGAGGGCACAGAAACGTTCTACCTGGAAATGTTTGGGGGAGGTGTATGTCCAGCAGTGGACTGCTTCAGGCTGATGATGAAACTGCATTTTGCGACATCTTGGTGCCACGTTATTTGGCACCAACTATAAATTAATAAGGCAAATCCCTAACCTTGTGATATTTTTGCATACATCCCTGCCGCAACAGAATGACTTAAAATTTGTGCAGCCAATTTTACTTTCATTTTTTGTTTGCTGTTAGGGTCTAAATGCTCTTTTTTTAAGCATGGTGCAAACACGAAGTTCGGGTTGTTATTATCCAATTCATAAAATTCTTTTATGTAGGCCCATTTAGCAATACCTGGAACATAACCACAAACATAGCATAACCTATCTAAGGTATGAACATTTTTAACCCGCCATTTGTGACCTATATGTGTGTGAGACCGGGTGGATCGAAAAAGTCGAATAACTTTTTTACCCGTTATCGAATTGACTTGCGAATTCGTGTAGTCTCCTGATTTCGTGTACCCCACCGTCAGTACACCCCGCATCGGCGAGGCAGGCGCGCGTCTTTGAGTTTTGGCGCCAACCCGGTGCGTGGGACCGGGGTCACAGATTACGTAAGTAAAATAGTCAAGTTAAAAAAAATTAAATTCAATGATTTGTAAGTATATGTTTCTATATTTGGTTTAATTTTATAGTGTAGTTATTGTCATTATAATTATTCTGTTACCTATGATCTTTTTGCATATTTTTGTAAATATTTCAATCAGTATTACGTATTTGTTGCCTAATTTCTAAATCTTGTTTTAGCATGTCTTACGAACGTGAGACCCGTCGTTTAGAAGCCCTTCTGCAAGAGGAATTAATGTCAGATGAGGAAATATCACAAAAATCATCGGATAGTGAAGCTGAAAGTGACGGCGAACCAGAAAATCCATTTCCAGATAGCATGTAGTGCCAACATGCTCAAGCTGCTTGGCTCTTGAAGAAGAATGATTTTTGAGGAGTTTTTTTTTGTTTTTGTGTATGGTTCGGGTACCTTTTTGTTTGTGTTTTTTATAGTTCCTATTGTAGTAAAACTGAGAGAGACTGATTTAGTTAGAAAAAATTCTCCTCTGCTGCAACCGCCATCTTTATTCGAACCGTGTAACAAAGAAATTGTGTTTTCATTAACCTGAACCAACCAACGCTAGGATGTAAAAAAGAGGGACAGGTGAATCGTAGGCAGGAAGGAATCAAATCGAACGCCATTCTAATAGCCTGTTCCTCACATTATTGGTCACATCGAGCCGGATCGGAAAACACATTTTCGAAGAAACGAAGAAAACGATGCCTATTACGCGGTCCATGTGCGGGGGCAGCAAAGCCGGTAAACCGGAACAAGAAGAGCCTCGCCCCATACAGCCGATGCCAGCGGGTCCATGCGAGCACGCACCGACGCCACGCGCACTGACGCCACCCGCACCGGTCGAGGTTAGTGCGTCCACGAGGTCGAAGTCTCATCTGAAAAATGTTGCTGAAGCTAAGGAAAAGCTTGCACGGGCAAAGTTAGAGGAAGCACGCGCAGCGACTGCGCTCGCAGAGGCCGAAATGGCAAAAGTTGAGGCGGAGAGCTCGGAAGAAGAGCTAGAGTTAGAATCAATCCCAGACAAGTCCCGTCGTGTAACCGGATGGCTTAACGCGCAACCAGCAAGGCCCGAAACTCCAGTAGCACGGAATCAAGGTACTACAAATCAACCTCAAAGCGTAGATGTAACCGCGCTTGCTGCAGCCTTGACGCAGGCTGCCCGTACTACAACCAAGCAACCACCGCAGTTCATCCAGGAGCTGCCTTTTTTCAATGGATCCAGCGGTGAATGGCTCTCTTTCAAGGCTTCATACAGACACACTAAGAGCTATTTCAACAGGATAGAAAACCTTATGAGATTGAAGAAGAGTTTGCGAGGCACTGCCAAGGAAGCCGCCCAGTCACTGTTTACAGGAGAAATGGAACCGGATGAGGTTATGAAGCATTTAGAGGTAAGGTTTGGTCGTGCCGATGCACTTGTTATATCAGAGGTTGAGAAGATGAAAGGCTTGCCTAAGCTAACAGATAATCCTAGAGATGTATGCATATTTTCAAGCAGGGTCAACAACATTGTAGCAGTAGTCAAGTCGCTGAATAGAACCCACTACTTATACAATCCTGAGACTGTCCGAGCAACTGTAGACAAGATGACTTCAGCTTTAAAATACAGATGGTATGATTATGCAGCATCTAGGAGAGAGGATGAACCTGATTTAATTAAGCTTGCTTCATTTCTAGCTCGAGAAGCTGAGCTATGCAGCCACTTTGCACAAGCCGAGACCTCCAGAGACAGTGACCACTCACCTCCACAGAAAAAGCCACAACGGTCATATGCTACTTCCTCAGAAACTCCCAGTGCTCAGAAGCCCAAAAGACAAGCACCAGAAGCAGACAAGATTGCAGCAATAGAAAGTGTGAGTGACAGATGGGCAGAATCTAAAAAGTTGAATTTATGTTTTAGATGCTTACACAAGCGCGGCTTCAGACATCGGTGTGCATATCGGCCATGTGGAACAGGTGACTGCAAGGGCTCACACCACCCCCTCCTGCACAGCGAGAGACCAGCTGAGCTTCAAGTGACAACGGTGGCAGTAGAGGAGAGCGGGCACGAGGTGGACACTCCTGAGGTTGTCACCACTACCAGACCTCATACGCTGGAGAGGGCGTACCTCAAGGTAATACCGATTAGAATACAAGGCCCAACCGGAGCTGTGGATACATATGCCTTGTTGGATGAAGGGTCCACTGTTACTTTAGTGGAAGAACGAATAGCACAAGCAGTTGGAGCGATAGGGCCGAAAGAGCCATTTTTAATTGAGGGCATAGCAGGATCTCAGATCAATGCCAGAACATCGATGAGAGTAAACCTGCAAATAACCGGAAAGCATTCTGATAGGCAGCATGAGGTGAAGGCAAGAACAATAGATAGATTATACCTCTCACCTCAAACTGTAGATAGGAGAACCGTCAAAGATTGTCAACACCTGCACGAAATAGAGAACAATGTTATATATGAAAACGGTACACCCACCCTCTTGATTGGCCAGGACAACTGGCGGATTATAGTAACAAAGTTGGTCAAATGCGGAAAACGGGGGCAGCCAGCTGCCTCATTGACTGAACTAGGATGGGTTTTACATGGTTCTTGTGAGGCAAGAGGGCAGCATGTACACATAGTAAACAAGATAGATTTAAAATTAGACAGAATGGAAGAGCTAATGAAATCTTTTTTCGATCTAGACAACTTAGGAGTGGAAGCAAGGCATCCTCAAAACGACGAGAACGTGCGTGCCTTGGCTATCCTCGAGGAGCGGAGTCGTCGACTTCCCGACGGGAGGTTCGAAACAGGGCTGCTGTGGCGGAACGAGACTACCGTACTGCCCAATAATCGAGAGACAGCGGTAAGACGACTTATTGGTATTGAACGCAAACTTGATAAGAGCCCGGCATTAAAAGAGCAGTATCACAAGCAGATGGCTCATTTGATACAGAGTGGATATGCAGAAGAGGCCACCGAACCGCCACATCCAGGACGAACGTGGTACCTACCACATTTTGCTGTAGTCAACCCAGCCAAACCGAAGCCAAGAATTGTGCTTGACGCAGCAGCTCGAACAAATGGAGTTTGCCTGAATGATTGCTTGCTTACAGGACCGGACTTGCTGCAATCGCTGCCCGGTGTACTCATGCGCTTCCGCCAGAGAGAAATAGCAGTCACAGCAGATATCCAAGAGATGTTCCTCAGAATAGGCATCCGAAAAGAGGATAGAGATGCCCTGAGGTTTCTGTGGAGGGGAGAGGAACACCGGCGGGAGGTACCCCCTACTGAGTACAGAATGTGCAGCGTTATTTTCGGGGCTGCCTCATCACCTTGCACTCCTATTTTTTAAGAACAAAAATGCAGAAGAACACAGAGCCATGTACCCCCAAGCAGCAGCTGCAATAGCTCGGAACCATTATATGGATGACTACTGTGATAGCTTTAATACAATGGAGGAAGCTGTGCAAGTGGCATCAAATGTTGACTACATCCATTGTCAAGCTAGGTTCTATCTGCAGAAGTGGGCATCTAATCGACCAGCAATCATTGAGGCTATAGCTCCAGAACAAGAAAAACTAGATAAAGAACAAGTGGAACTAAGCAAGAACCAAAGTCATGAGAAGACTCTTGGACTCATATGGAAACCCCACGACGACGTGCTGGCATTTAATCTAGATCTGAAAAGAGTCCCAACAGAAGTACTCAATGGTACAAAGAAACCGACTAAAAGAGAAGCGCTCCGAACAATAATGTCTTTATTTGATCCTCTAGGTCTCGTAACACCTGTCATCATGCCGGCCAAGCGCCTCCTGCAGGCCACCTGGCGCCTGGGCGTCGGATGGGACGACGAGCTGCCTGGTGAGCTCCAAGCAGCGTGGCTCGAGTGGTTGAGCGACGTGCAGCGCCTGCAGCGCCTCTCCATCGCGCGCTGCTACCCGCACTATGCTAGCGCGCCGCAGCTCGAGCTGCACATCTTCGTAGACGCGAGCTCGACCGCTTGTGTCGCCGCCGCGTACTGGCGCGCGGTGACCGAGCGCACCACCGTCCACCTGTCCCTGGTCATGGCCAAGGGAAAGGTGGCCCCCCTGAAAACGACATCGATACCGCGCCTGGAGCTCCAGGCGGCCGTGCTGGGTTGCCGCCTTGCCCGCACGGTCGAGCATGAGCACGACCTGCAGCCGGCGCGCCGGGTCTTTTGGACAGACTCGCGCACTGTGCTCGCCTGGTTGAGAACCGGGCCTCGCGCCTACAAACCCTTCGTAGCCCACCGGCTGGCGGAGGTAGAAGAGGAGACCAAGATCGGCGAGTGGCGTTGGGTGCCTACCGCACTCAATGTCGCCGATGACGCCACTCGCGGCACGCCTAGTGGTTTCGGCCACGATCACCGCTGGTTTCGCGGGCCTGACTTCCTCTACCACCCTGAGGAGTCATGGCCGCGGGAGCCGGAACCCACTCAGACACAGACTACGGGAGAGGAGCGCGTGGCGACCACACGCGGTCAGACGCGCATCATCGACGCTTTACCTGAGGTATCTAGGTTCTCTTCCTGGCTGCGTCTCGTGCGAGCGACCGCCAGAGTACTGCAGTTCATCGACCTGTGCCGGACACGGCACGCCACCGCTGCGGGACGCATGAAACGAACACGTCGAGACGACGACGACCCAGCGTGGCAGAAACCGGCGGCGGCGACGTCACGCCCACCAGTCGCGCGCCCTCACGCGACACCTCCCACTACTAAGACGGTACGTTACATCACCCTTGAAGCGCAGCACGTGCAGGCAGCTGAGAAGCTCTGGTGGCGCGCAGCACAAGAAGAGAGTTTTGGCGATGACCTGCGCCGCCTCCACCAGCACCTGCCGGTCATGAGAGACAGCCCTTTACGAGAGCTTAGCGTGCTTAAGGATGGAGAGGGCGTGCTGAGAATCAGATCGAGAATCAACGCTGCTGTAGAGTTACCGGAGGAACAACGCCACCCTCCAGTACTGCACGGCGATCATCCTTATATGCGGCTCTACATTGCTTGGATCCACAGAAAGAATCACCACGCTGGTACGGAAACAGTTGTTAATGATGTTCGTTCTCACCTATGGGTTCTACGCCTCAGACCAGTCACCCGCACCATCGTTAAAAGCTGCGTGACCTGTCGCAAACTACGAGCTAAGCCAGCGAGTCCACCCACCGGAGACCACCTGATGTCGAGACTGGCTCATCATCAACGCCCCTTCTCTTATACAGGCCTCGACTACTTTGGCCCCTATACTGTCACGGTAGGGAGAAGACATGAAAAACGGTATGTTGCCCTTTTTACCTGTTTAACGACGCGCGCAGTACATCTTGAGGTAGCTGGATCACTGAGCACTGACAGCGCTATTATGGCCCTCCGACGAATGATGGCGAGACGTGGATGCCCTGTAGAAATACACAGCGACAACGGTACCAACCTACGGGGCGCAGACGCAGAGCTACAGAAGGCAGCTGTCCAAGCAACGAAAGATGAAGCTTCTATCCATGCGGTAACTTGGCGATATATTCCCCCAGGAGCACCCTTTATGGGAGGAGCGTGGGAGCGAATGGTACAATGCATTAAGAGGGCGTTAGCGGCCACACTAAATGAAAGATATCCGTCAGATGAAGTACTGACGACCCTACTACTAGAAGCAGAATATACCGTAAATAACCGACCACTAACTCCTGTTTCTACTTCACCAGATGATCTCGAGGCCCTGACACCATTGCACTTTATCCTGGGAGGACCAGCACGAGTACCACTGCCAGGCAGCTTCACCGACCGGGACCTGAAGGCCAAGCAGAGATGGCGTCACACGCAAAGACTAGCCGACATCTTTTGGGCGAGGTGGATAAAGGAATACATACCACTCTTGCAATACCGGCGGGAGCCGTATAGCCGAGGAAAGCCACCCCAGGTGGGGGATATAGTTCTACTAGTCGATGAGACCCTGCCAAGAAATACCTGGATAAAAGGGAGGATCGCCGGAGTATGCCCAGGCAAGGATGGAGTCGTGAGGGTGGTTGACGTGAAAACCAAGACTGGTTTGCGAAGAAGAGCTACAAAGAAAGTCGTCGTGCTAACGGAATAGGCTGCACTTAGTGCACGGCGGGAGAATGTGCAAGACGACATCTAGCGTACCTAGTTATAGTTATAAGTTTAATTATTTGATTTGTTTAGCGCTACCTAGTGTGTAATTATAGAAATAAAAAAGTATCGTTGACAGTTGCGGCAGCCGAGAAGGGATATGTTTTTAAATGTCAATGTCAAGTCACCGAATGAAATGAATGGGAGATCGTGATTGTAATTTTTGCATTCATTCAATAAATTAGTCGTTCGCCTCACTCGCTCGCCCTCTTGCTCGGCGAACTCCATCAACAACGCACGTACGCATAAAATTCTCCTCTGCTGCAACCGCCATCTTTATTCGAACCGTGTAACAAAGAAATTGTGTTTTCATTAACCTGAACCAACCAACGCTAGGATGTAAAAAAGAGGGACAGGTGAATCGTAGGCAGGAAGGAATCAAATCGAACGCCATTCTAATAGCCTGTTCCTCACATTATCCTTAGATGTATTTTGAAATAATACCATAACTATTCAAGGGGGTTAGAATTTTGGTAGCCTAATGTTTTGTATATTGACACAAGTCACCTAAAGTCCATAATTATTTTTATAAAAAGTTACTAGCTACTTAGCAATTAACTATGAGCATAAATTACATTCTTACTTAATTATCATTCTCTAGGAAAGATTTAGTTATAGGAACTAACTAACACAGACACAGGGTGAAACCTTGGGTCTTACGAGACTCGTATAATCAGGAGAACCCTTATTTCATACATAAGCAACACTTCACACACTCAACTCATTATATTTTATACCCCACATACACTCTCCCCCCCATGCAATCACTATAACCATTCACACCCAAAGGACCTTCAATATATTAATAATGTTTCTACTTCTTAATTTAATGATTTGTTTTGTTTATCTTCTATTTTTATAATTTTTTTCTTTAGAACAATCCTTATTTTCACTTTTGTTAGACTGTATTGTGTTGCCGACTTCACTACATGCTTTTTATGATGATGGAATCCAAAGCAAATCACTGTAACCCTATAATAGAGGTTGGTCCAGAGACCTAGTGTAGGGGGCAGAGTTTCGTCAGGTACTTAAGTCAAATAAACACTTAATTAGACAAAGTTAAGATAAAACCCATTAAACTAGTTCATTGATATAAAATGTAACTGTACCCATTCAGCTACCTACCTACCTACCTACTCATGTAACTTAAATATAATGTACCTAGCTAGTTCTATGAACTACATAAATATTATCTTATCTTAACTTATGTTAAAGTAGTAGTTCATTTAGCTTGGATATAAGTCCTAAACAGAAAAGTAATAAGTCCTATGTATTATACAACTAGGTTAGTAGGTACATACATATAAAATCAGATCTCTTAGTAACTGGTACAAACTCAAGATTCTTTGAGCATGTCAGAGGGGTTATGAAAGCTCTCTGAATAGTAAAGTATAAAACTGTATGGGCTCGTTAGTAGTAGAAACTTTGGAGACATACCTCGTCACATTCAAGTTCCGGAGTTGCAGATTTAAATAGCTTTTTGCCATCAGGATCAATGTACCAAGTCTTCTTAAAATGTCTAGTGCACAACATTTTGTGTTTCGAGTACAACTGGCTATGGAATTCCAGCGACTGCCATGATCCATGTGGAAAGCAGAACTTAGCCCATAGTTCGCACCTAAAATAATAAGAAAGTTGTTAATTCCTTTTAAATCGGACGCCACCATGTCGGGCGCTGCATCGGTCAGCCAGCCGCGGCGAGCAGCAGGCCGTACGTACAGGGTACAAACTTACCGAAGGCCATTTGTTTTCCCTGGCCTGGGACACCGATGCAATATAGTACGAGGATTATCACTAGGAGAAGCTCCGCACTTTAAACAACTTCTTCTGCTTTCTTTCATGATAAAATAATGGGATTCACACCAGAATTAAAGAGTCACTATCTCAAAAAGGAGTCCTAGCTAGAAATCACAGAACTGATTACACTCAAACATAAACGAAGGAACAAGATGCTCGACTTAACGTTACGCGACAAGAGATCAGTAATCGTAGGTACAATTTTTTACAAGACTACAAGCGAATTTTGAAAAACCAGTCACAGCGATAAAGTAACGACAAACGCCATTTTCCTTTTCGTAAATTGCCGGAAGTCCGGAAGATAGTGTTGGTGTTACCAATACCAATCCTCAACGTATTTATTTCATACTTTTCTAAGACACAAAACAATTAATTTTATTTCATTTAAGATGTTTTGTTTAAGATAATTACTATGCTAAAAATCATTAAACTACATAAATATTAAATGAAAATAAAAAAATAAAGTTTAGGTTTGAAAATTCAATATTATTCTTGAAGGCAACATTATTGTTTAGTGAGAAAACATTATTCGCTTTCTCGCTCGCAACTTGGGCCCCTTTAGGTATTTCCCCACCCCCAAGCCAATGTCGACAGGGCCTGGTCAATGCCTGCGGATTCATTTGTTTCACGCAGTGCGATGTTTTTAACCGACATTTGACACAAAACTGCGCTTCCGAACCGCCATCATCACTCGTTTTACAATTCACGTAAAATAATTTATGCGACATTCTTTATACAATATTCACGCCGGTAAAAATATCTAACCGACATTCAGTTTCGAACGAATTTGTCAAGTAAAATTGTCTAAGCGACACCAAGTTAATATTTCATTTTATTGTAAAATTGTCCAAGTTGATTTTTATGCCAATTTCATAACAAGCAATAGTATTTAAGTACAAATAGAGCTAAACACAATAACAGTAACAAGTGCATAAGGAAACACTTGGATCTTTTTTGTATTCGTATAAAATTTGCGAAGCGACTTTACGGAAAAGCGTAATTCAGGTAAAAATACCTTACTGCTTCGTACTCATGATTTTTACTGAAGAAAAATTATTTAAGTCAATCGATAAAATAATTTCGCATGATGAACAAATTACTATCCGCAAAAAATATTAAGTCAACTTGTTCAACCAACCGAATAAAGTAAAATGCGTATTTTTGTGTCGCTTAGTGGACCGAATATTTTAGAATACTAAGAACTCACGTACTTCTTAAGCGACAACAAAACTCATCGCAGCGCTATGAGACTCAGACCAATCGACGCGGATTTTTTTGGCGATTCGATTGATATATAAAACTCAATTAACCCCATACTGTCGCTTAGTAAGGTTTGCTTTTCATGCGTCGAATTCGTATCTAATAGGTGCCATTATTCAATTAGCTAGAAGGTTGATTGTTTAATTTAATTTTGGGTAATAGCAACAAACAATCATTTCACTAAAATTTATAAGCTTTGTTATAAAAACAAATAACTGTTATTGAAGAACTGATCATCCAACTTGATTAAATCTGCAATGTGCCATGTTTACAATATCATAATCAAGTTCCTTGATTCCTAGTATGAGGCGAATGATAAAGAAATGTTAATCATTTAAGCTTTATTGTGACAACACACAGTGATTAATAAATTTAATAAAGTTTTTGATTGGTTCATTCATTTTTTTCTATCAAGCAAAATGTCATACTTGATTGGCTCGATTTTTTTCAGTGTAATCACCATCCATAAAATAACATTGAAATTGGTTTATCCAGTAAAAAGTTTTGAAGCAACAAAAATTAAAAAAAACAATTGTATTGAGAACTCTTTCCCTTTTTTAATGTTGGAAAAAAAATACAGTTGAATTTAGAACCTCCTTCTTTTGTGAAATAGTTAAAATTATTAGAATTATTTTATTAAAAAAATTTAAGAGTAGTAGAGCTCTTTGTGAATGGCTCGTCTGTGGAAGTACTACCACTACACCTTTTTCAGCCACCAAGCAACGTTGCTGTGTTTCGGTTTTGAAATACGCTTATACTGCTACAAATATAAAACTACTTGTCAAGTCTGATTCAAATTCAAATAGAAGCACATGAAAAACACCAGCTTTCGAAGAAACAATCATCAAAATCAGTCCAAGTTCAAAAGAGGTCAACAATCAATTGAAATGAGAACCTCCTTTTTGAAGTTGGTTAAGACTTCAAATGCACTGGAAAATACTAAGATCTAAAAAAAACCTAAGCGATATAGGTATCTGACACAAATTTAAATCGAACAACATGAGAAGCACCCGCTCTTGATTAAAAAGAATCACTAATAATGTTAAGTTAAACTCTGCATCTTATTCTTATCTATTTAAAGAGTAGTGAAGCTCAAGTAGAAGAGTTCATCCGGTGAAGTACTACCATCACACTCTTTTCTGCCACCAATCAGCGTTGCTGTGCTTTTTTTTTTTTTTTATAAGATGGGAGTTGGTGTTGTGGAAGGCAAGTGCTAATGGATACTCCTGCCTCCCACCACATAAGAGGATTGTGGAGAGGAGAAGGTGGGGTGGGGGATATATTTTTTGGCAACTTTATTAAATAGAAGAAAACCTAACTTAAAATTATAAGGGTACAAGGATACAAAACAAAAACATAAAATAAATAAATAAAAGTTTATTGACAAAGAAAATTACAACTAATAGTTACAATTATTTACAAAATGTACAAAATATAAAAAATAAATAAAACTTAACTTAAAGGTACATACATGAAAGAATACAAAACAAAAGAGAAGAACGTGCCGTAACAAAGTGGGCGAGTACTCACATCACCGCGAGCTCTCATCAGTTTGGTGGCGACCTGTCACCGGCGGCTCCGCTCGCCGCGAGTGAATTTTGTTGGAGCTCGCATGAATGCGAGCCCTCGCCGACCTGTGGAACTGGTGTTAGTTCCTTGACCTTGAGGCTCGTGTAAGAGTGTGACATCTCGCAATCCAGCGGCACGTGTAGCGGGCACTCACTTCTTTTTGACCTTGAATAAAATAAGCGCGAGACCTCGCAATCTGGCGGCCAGTGTTGCCACCTTGAATTTTTATAAAGCGCTAGGTCAAAAGTAAAATGTCGCTAGATTTCACAAATTTGGATCACAAAAAAACCACTAAATAACGCTGTATAATAATAATAATAAAAAAATAAAAACATAATAATAAGATAATGCTATTTCATTAATTTATCTCAATGAAAAAACCCAAATTTAAATTGTAATCGAAGGAATATGTTGTACATGCAAAAATTAGACAAAAATATTCCCTACTACTTGAAAATTATCTTTCAAATTATATATACGAGGGGAGGTCCAAAAGTCCGCGGAATGGAGGAGTTGTAATGAAATTAAAACAACGAAACTATTTTTCCTTTTCAATATAATTACCTTTGAGCTTAATACATTTTTCAGATCTAGAAATTAACTTACGTATACCATCAAAAAAATATTTTTTCTCTTTGCCCTCAAAATGAGCCAAAATCGCCGCCTTAACTTCTTCATCGTCTTGAAACTTTTTTCCCCTTAGATCTTTTTTCAAATTTGGAAATAAATAATAATCGCTGGGGGCTAGGTCCGGGCTGTAAGGTGGGTGGACGAGTGATTCAAAGCCGCACCGGTCTAGAGCAGCCATCGCAACTTTGCTCTTGTGAACTGGTGCGTTGTCTTGCAAAAGCAACACACCGCTTGAAAGTTTTCCCCGCCTTTGGTTTTCGATGGCTTCCTTTAATTGCTCCAATATTCTTGCGTGATATTCTCCGGTAATGTTGACATCCTATTCTTTGTAGTCGATCAACAGGATTCCTTCACAATCCCAAAAAATCGTAGCCATAATCTTTCCGGCCGACTCCGACAGCTTAAACTTCTTAGGGGGTGGTGCGCCCTTTTTATGCCACTGCATCGACTCCTGTTTGGACTCAGGTTCAAAGTGATGAACCCAAGTTTCATCCCCGGTAACAATCCGCTCCAAAGCAGGGGTAGATTCTTCGCTACACAGCTCCAAAAAGTGCTTTGACGCTTCGATTCTTTGTTGCTTGTGCAGCGGCGTGAGTATTCTTGGCACCCATCTTGCACTGACTTTTGACATGCCAAGATGATCGCATAGGATCCTCAAGATGGTTGTGTCTGATACTCCTACTATTGCAGAAAGCTGTTTTTTCTTCAGACGAGCATCTTCCAATATTAATTTTTCAACTTTTTTAACGATATCCGGAGTAGTAACCTCAGCCGGCCATCCTGGGCGGGCGTCATCTTCAATCGACTCTCTGCCTTGTTTGAAAAGACCACGCCACTTGTAAATCATGGTTTTACCAGGGCACTGATCTCCATAAACGGCTCCCATCTCATTCATTATGGTAAGCGGTGGTTTTCCTTGCTTGGTAAGGAACTTTATAACTGCACAAAACTCAATTTGCTCCATTGTTGCAGTTTTTTTCCGGATTGACTTGTTTGCAGGGCGATATCTTGTAAATGAATGATGTTAAAGGGCTAAAAATTTACATGTACACCCTTAATGAGTAACTAATTAGCGACATACCAAAAAAAGGTAGCTACCTGTATCCTTTCCCCCCCGTTCCGCGGACTTTTGGACCTCCCCTAGTAGTACCTAATCTAGAAGCAATGAAATAAAACGACATACTACTTAACTATGTTCAGTTGTTATTAATTTGTAACTAATCAGTACAATATGAATCAAGAGAAACAAGTTATACAATTGAAATTAAAATTCAAGGTTATCAAATGTTATATCTTCCATAGCTTCATCATAATTCACAGACGCCGAAACTACTGCCGACGACGTCGACGTCGTTGCTGATGTTGTTGCTTGTGGTTGATTTTTAAAAGCGTACTTAGTGTTTTTTCCAATAGCTGCAAAGAAATAGAGGGTCTGCCCACATAGAGCGAGGTAGTACATAGGTTATGCTTCAAGTAGGAGCGAGATAGTAATACATAGGTTATGCTTCACATTGGGAAATTCTGAAATAGTAGGTAAAAATGTGTTACCAGATTTCATACTGAAAAATCCTCTAAAAACCACTAAAAAAAATAAAAACGCTATGTTACTCAAAAAATCCACTAAAGGCTTTAAAAAAACGCTAGTTCTAGTGGTAAAAACACCAAGGTGGCAACACTGCTCGCGAGTGTGCTGCACGTGTTCGCGAGCGTTGACCTAGGTACACGCAAATTGCGGCACCTCGCCGTCCAGTGGAGGCTTTTGATCTGGATGTGCAACAGGTAGCAGAGGCGAGCGAGCTCTCACAGGGAACAGTGGTAACTTACTCATTATAAAAGGAAACCTGACTTAAAATTATAAGGATACAAAACGAAAACATTAAATAAACCTAACATAAGGATACAAAACATAAAATAAATAAACAACTAAAACTTGACTTAAAGGTACTTAAAAGAATACAAGACAAAACAAAAGAGAAGAGCATGTAACAAAATGGGCGAGGACTCACATCACTGCGAGCTCTCGACAGTTTGGTGGTGACCTGTCACAGGCGGCTCTGCGGTGAGAACTCAAAAGTGAGTTCTCGCAGAGCGAGTGAATTTTGTTGGAGCTCGCATGAATGCGAGTCCTCGCCGACCTGTGGAACTAAGACCTCTTGACCTTGAGGCTCGTGTAAGAAAGTGACATCTCGCAATCCAGCGGCACGTGTAGCGGGCACTCACTACTTTTTGACCTTGAATAAAATAAGCGCGAGAGCTCGCAATCTAACGGCACGTGTTCGCGAGCGTTGACCTAGGTACACGCAAATTGCGACACCTCGCCGTCCAATGGAGACTTTTGGTCTGGATGTGCAACAGGTAGCAGATTGATAGGTGGAGTAAGTAATACACCTGGTATTAGGTATAACAAACTGAGAGGGGGGTGCGCTAGTGTCCAGGCCAGTGTCCACATCGCTCGGGAGCTCATAGCTATAACAGGTTTTCTTCATTATTTTTAATTGGTTTCTTATAAAGAGAATACTATTTAAAGTGTTTACAGCCATTTTGTTTCTTAGTTTATTTTTATTTTTAATTATTTCACAAATTAGAACTTCAATATAACTTTATAATAAATTAATAATTCTGATACATTCGTTACCGAAGAGAACAACTGACTACACTTACACAAACAAAACAATGCATACGTGTCTTGGTATGGAATGGGAATTCCCCGAGCATCACCAATATTTAGAAAAAAAAAAGGATAGCACTATTTATTTCATTACGAGTAGGTGGGTGGTCTACACTCTGGCGTGGGGATTCCCGTCTTCGAGGGCGGGCAAATAGGGTTGCCAAAATCACCAGATATTTTTCTAGTGATATCTTTTCCAAAATTTCACCATGTAGCCCCTAAAAATCACTAAATCTAGCGACAAAATGAACAAACTGGAAACACTGGACGCGACTGCGTTGCTGTGCTTAGGTTTGAAGAGTATGGTCCGCTGGTGTAATTACAGGCAACTGAGGCATATCATTGGTATTCCTCAAGTTGATGGACTCAGGGCAGTACATTGTAGAGCATGTTCCTGTCTACTTACAAAGGCAATGCTTTGTTATAAGTAATAGTTATTACTTAACATCAGGTGGGCTATCTGCTTGGTCCATGACAGCTAGTTTGATAAAAATTAAATCACGCTATGCGGAAAGAGGTGACGAAGGCCTGATTCTTCCCCTTCACACTGAAGAAGCCCTTATCCACTTAGCTACACCACAAATGATGACTCTGGACATTTTTAGTCAAGTCTATACGAAGAATAAGCATTTTACCATAGTCGCCCCGCACACACACGGCTTCAATTCTATTACAAACATGTACGCTACCTATTTGTTCTGACCGGCGCAATTTAGGCAAGATAATTACAATGCAAAGATAATTACAGTGCAAAGATAATTTGATCTAGTTTTACGTTTAGTGATCGTTATTTGCAGTTCAAAATCATATAATTAATCAAAACGATAAAAATTAATAAAAATTGTACGAACTTACCTCCTGTGACACGAACGAAACAGAATAAAAGATGGATCCCCAAACTTTTTTTATCGCGGTTTTATTTTTAAAGAACTTATTACGAACTTACTGAAACTAAATGGTATGAACAAATGAAAATTGAAGTGGAGCGCTAATCCACAAGTAGAAGACGTACAACTAATTTTTATGCTTCTTCAGCCACTTACCTGTATTCGCTGCGGCCAGTGAATGGTGACGTAAACTCGACTAAGTTCCAACAGTCTGCCCGTGTTCGTGAACTGTGTTACGCGTTGCATGGTATGCATCAGGTACCGCTGCGTAATCACCGAAGTCGTAGACGCAATATGGTCGAATACTTCTCTGCTCATCCTTTCACACTCTATAACTGAGCATAAGGCCTGCAAGTGTAATGCGGGCTTCTGCATCTGATGAAGTAGTGACGCGAGAGTTTCTTGCCTCCGCGTAGAAATCATGACGAGAAGTTGGAGCCACGACGGGTTCCACTTTGACCTGGCAACACAAGACTTGAGAGCCTTTGTCGCTGGTAGGTAGCAGTGTCGATACTTTGAAGGCTTCACCAACCTCAGCTACAGCCAAAGAAATCTCAAAGAGATCTGCGTTAAAATAAAATTGATACCATAGATATTTCGTGGGAAACTCGTCAACCATTATTCCTGCACCCTCCAAGTCGCACATAATTGTATTAGTAATGTTTGTACTGTGTGCTTGACAGTATTTGGTAAAATCAAAATTTGTGCGTTCTCTCCAAATATTTAAAATTTTGCTTTTTAAATCTGACAAGTGTGCGTTTTCGTTCAGGTAATCCTTGATTAAATTTACTTGATTTATTATTTTGTATATCGTTGTTAAAAAATATTAAAAATATATATATATATATTATTATAGTATACATTATTAAAGCACATGCCTCAGTGCATTTCATGAATGTATCATTTGCATAACGAAGCCTTTCCATTTCGTCATATTCTTTGAAAGACACTAACAAGTGTGAAAGATTGTGATCCTCTGATGCAAGAGACTGTAAGCAATGTTTGCATGATAGATTTATTCCCTTAATGATGTACCCACAGACATAAGCACATGCTTGTTCATCGCTTTCTATGATATTTGAATCATAATTTTCGAGATCAACTTTGCTGTGGTGCCAGCGTCTGTTGGAAGCACTCCTGGAAATAAGTATACAATTATTTTATTTTTATTAATAATACATTTTGTGTATTTGTTGTAGAAGATTATTTTGATTTCCTTTTGATTGGTTCCAGAATTAGAAAGGGCCATGTCCATTCAAAATTATTGGGTTCTATTTGATTAAAAAGCGTTAAGTTTTATTTGAATATAAGAGTTCTTTGAAGATATAGGTTGGAATTTCCAAAGTTAAACATTATTTATTTACTTCTTACAGCTCCAAGGCAGAGCACTTGTTTTTCCAAATTTTCTTTTTCCTTTTCAAATTTTTTCCTTTTCCAATTTCTCCTTTGTTTTCCTCGTTTTGTTGCAGCGCTTACTACTTTTTAAGCGCAACGTCACTATATCACTACAACACTATGTCATTGTATCACTATATTCCAATGACGTGGGTGGAGTTTCTCCTTGGACTGGGTTTTCAACCTCTTTTCTATATTCATTGACTCATAGGCGTTACGAAGTTACTACTACTAGCTAGTTTTTAATATTAGTAACATGTAGTAGGAAATGAAAATATGGAATGGAAAAAAAGAAAGGAAATCAAAATAATCTTCTACAACAAATACAAAATGGAATCACGTTTCTTCTCAAATACTCTACATTATCGCCGAAATTTAGCCAGCAGCAACCCTATTGTTGTGACGACCTCAGTGGCGCAGCGGGCGAGAGTCCGCCTGCGACGCAAGAGGTTGCGGGTTTGATTCCCGCCTCGGATCAAATTTGTGTACGATCTGCAGAAATTTGTTCCGTTGGTCTGTGTGTTTGTATGTATAATAAAAAATATCTATCTATGTAAGTTTATAATGTATTAAATATATCAGTCATCTAGTACCCATAACACAAGCTTGAGTAGCTTACTTTGGGGCTAGATGATGCTGTGTGGATTGTCCAGCATTATTTATTTATTTATTTATATTTTATTGGGTATTAAAAGCTGTGTTTTATTACAAATAAGTTCAACATTTGATCATCTTGCAAGGATTTTTGCAGATGGAAAAATTCTATTAATTTGTGTATAAAAATTTCGAACAAAATCCTGATTATCTATTTCATTGAGAACTTCGCGTTCCAGTCTAAGGTAGTTGTCCCACCAACGACGAGAAAACGACTAACTATCGGCTATTTTCTCGCTCAAGAAACGTACAATAGATATACTTTCCGTGTGAACAAAAGAGATGCATATACAAACAGTTGATCGCTGACTGTTCACACTGCCGGCGAGCACTCGCTTCACTAGTTTGTCGCTGAGCGACAAGAGCTATGAAAGATAACACTCGCTCGGCGATACTCGCCAAGCGATTAGAACTCACGCCGAGAGAGCAACCAGTGGTCATTTCTCTACAGTGCGTATCTGAAAGTACACTTTTTTTTTTATTTAATATGAATATCAAAAAATCATTTGAATTATCATTGTATCTAGTTCAGACGACGATGATGATGAATTCTACGATAGGATTTGTGTAGTGGCTGCGGCAATTCTGAATAAACGTAAGAAAAAAAGAAGAATATGGATGGAAAATATTAATTATTTCAGAAAAGAATGCAGTGAATTCAAACTATTCTATGAATTAACAAATCATGGCTTTCGCACATATTTTAGAATGACAAGAGACGAGTTTGAATATTTGCATAGTTTAATAGAAGATGACATTAAAAAAGAAAATACAAATTATAGAGAAGCTATTGGTACAAGAGAGCGTCTCGCCATTACATTAAGGTAAGGCTCCATCGCTTGGAGTGATTTCAGCGGCAGACATTGAATCTTGGATCTCTTCGTTTTGGCTACGAGTAGTATGTTCTCCAATTCCAATTTGCTGCACACTAGAACCGCTGGATTCAGGTGAGGCAGAACCGTGTCCAGAAAAAATTGTGTGACTCGTAGAAGGGCGAGAGTTGTAAGAATAATCGTTTGAGTAGTAACCGGTATATGAATAGTTTGCATTAGCAATATTGTCTTCAGCATCCATTACCAATTGAAACAACTTTATTTTTATTGTTCTTTGATAATACTCCGGCATCTGCTTTTTACTATGATACATTGAATCAAAAAAAGCTTTTAAAGGATCACTTGATGTTAGTACTTCTTTACGTAACTCATCCCTCTACGCAGTTCGTTTTGCTCGATTATCATCCATATTTTTTAAAAGATTTAAAAAATCCTCCTCATTATGAATTATTTCATCCGTCTTCCTTTTTTTGGAGCTGTTATCGTATCTTTTTAGTTAATTGTATTTGCATGTAAAATTGGGATCAATAAAGAAATTATTATTATTATATCTGCTGAATCTCTACTAACATCTGTATTAGCTGTTTCCTCGAAACTTGTCTAAATATCAGGATGTGGTGTAACATTTGTATCTCGTTCCGAATTTGTCATATATGGAAGCAAAAACTCCATGTGACTCATGTACTTCCAGGGTTTTATTTGTTTTTGTGACTGTCCACTTGTTGTCTTCTTGATTTTTTTTAACTTTTCACGGTGTGTGTCTCGCAAATTTTTTCAAAGGAGACACGAGGTGATTTCTTAAGAGCTGGTCGAGAACCAAAGGAAAACATCTTTGCAGTAAACGAACAAGAAATTATACCCCTCTATGACCCTCCTCATTTACTGAAATGCATCCGAAACAATTTAATCACAAAAAACCTGACATATCAGTCAAGAGACAATCAAAAAGAACAGCAAAGTGGCGGCATATTGAGCTACTTCACCAGGAAAATCCTGGATACAAGGGAATAAGATTAATTCCAAAGCTTACGGAAAACCACGTAATACCAAGAAAAATATCCAAAATGAAAGTAAAATACGCCACGCAAGTTTTTAGCCAAACTGTGTCATCTAATATGGGATATTTAGCAGGTAAAATGTTGTTTATGATTTAAATCTGTTCTGGTACCACTGATCTGTAATGTCTAATATAGATCAGTGTCTGGTATCCTAAATTCTTTTAGTTCCGTCTGTACGACTAAATGGCGTGCTTGCATTAAAAAATATCTCAAACCCTAGTAAAAAAAACTCCAGACATAGAGGATAAAACACAGTCCAGCTAACATGTATGCAAATCAGTCCGATAGAAATGCCAGGGTTACGTTTAGAAACGGTACAAGGTTTTAAAATAAATCTATGGTTTAACGTGATGCTATCGCGGTTCCTTCAAAACATTTGAAACATTTTCGGTTAAATCAAGATCTCACTTAATACACTTTCATACTAAATGCTTACACTTTGTGTTAAGACCACAAGTAATCTTGATTGAAATACCACTAAAATTGCACAACACAACTCAAAATAAAACTAGAAAACAATTAAAATGAAAATGTTGCTTCGCTAAATGACAGAAAACGAATCCCCCTGTCCTATCTATTCCCCCCAGGTTTCTTGACGTCCTGTCAATTTCTTTCAATATTTTTTGTTTTTAAAAAACTTATTACTGGAAACGACTGAACAATAGACAGAATATTAATAGTATTCTTTATTTGTTTCAGACAAAGGAATTCTTCCAAATGAATGCAAGGACACAGCGGATGCTCTCCTATTTTTCGACGAGCTGTTTGACTCATTGAATGGAAGTTATATGAAAAAGAATCGTCATGGAAAGCCGCTCCTTGGACCAGTAAAGCCAAATTCCGTCCACAATGGCATATGGACTGACGCAAAGAAGCATTTAAAAAATATGGCATTTGTTAATATAGCCACAGGGAAGACAGAAAAAGTGCCCACCATTCCTAACTGGATATGGACAATTGATGGAGTACAAGATTTGATAAAAAAATTGCAAAATAATTATAAAATAACCTCTGTTTGGATGCGGCACCTAAACCAGGACCCTCGCAAGCAGGAGCTCGAGAACTTTTTTGGTGCTATCCGAAGCCATGGGTGCCGCAATACAAACCCCACGACTGAAAGATTTGAAAGTGCATACACAAGTTTATTAATAAACAATTTAACTAGCGTTCATGCCCCAGGGGCTAATTGCGAAAGGGATTATTGTAAATTTCTTAACACTCTCATCCTCGCAGATGACTGTCATCAAGCAACAGAGACTAGCAATCTTGAGAGCATACCAGATGTGCAAATATTAAACATGGAAGAAAAAAATTACCCTCGTGTCATGGGTGCTCTCCAGTTTGTTTCTGGATACTTTGTAAAAAAAGCACCGCACACTGGGCATGATCTGGTGCCCAGAAAGTGATTGTATGAAATTTGACCTTTCATTTAAGCGCCTACCAATTGACTTAGCAGAGGGCCGAATCACACCTACTAAACGCGACTTTCTCAAATTAATAATGAGTATCTTTGACCCACTGGGACTAGTTTATCCATGGGTCATACAGTCGCGAGTTCTGATGCAACTCGTCTGGCAGTCGGGCATAACCTGGGATGACATAATTAAAGATACAGAAGCCGACATTTAGTTCCAGTGGTTGGAGAAGCTCAAAGCTCTGTCGACTGTAGCGGTACCTAGATGGTACGGACTCCAGCTGACTAATGTAGATCTACATGTATTTGGGGATGCCAGAAATTTTATTATGAATTGTTACAGATTAAGCCCATTCAAGATCAGTCCAGTAACCACGACGACCGACGTGCCGTTGACACATCCCTCACCAAGCAAACCTGACCATACCACGGTTCGTTCTAATAATTTACTATTTGAGTCTTTCTTTTAATTCGTTCATCATTTACTAGTTTATGTACTTATACATTTTTTTAAATGTTGCAGAGTCTAGTCTCAACAAACTTGTGTCCACAACAAGAAAATATTGCAATACCATCAACAAGCCAGGAGCGCAAAGAAAGAAGCTGCGCAAAAACAAATAATATTTATCTGACATACTGATTCTCTGTAAAACTGTTGTGAATGTAAAAAAATATTAATTACGTTTATATCCCTTAAAAAATCTTACGTTTTGAAATAAGATTTACCATTGTATTTAATGATAAATAAAAACTTCAACTTTTATTATATTTGTTCCCAATTTTTTTTATTACTATTACTAAAAAAATATTTAAAAAACTACAAAATATGAACTATTTAATTTCATTTTAGGCGGGTCCCAGCTATGAAGATGATGTAGAGCCTCTTGTCCAGTCAGCGACTCTTAAGAAGGAGAAACGACTAGAAAATCTGCTGCGGAAAGAGAAGATAAAATCACTTAATCGTCGCAAAAAATTGCGTGCTGTGCGTGAATCTAAACGACGATTAGTAAAAAAAACAGCGCACTTACAAGATATTATAACAGAATTAAAATGCAAACTACAATTGCAATCTGAAGAATTAGATTTACTGTCAAATATTGAATCTGAAAATGCAGATTTTCTTAAAAGATACTTGAAAACGAACTCTCCACGAAAATATTCGCCATCCCTAAGAAAAAATTTGCATTGTGTTTGCATTTTTTAAGTCCGAAGGCCTATGCATTTGTGAGAAAGCAATTTAACACATGCTTGCCCCATCCTAAAACATTATACAGATGGTATAAATGCGTAAATTGTGAACTAGGTTTCACAAATGAAGCTTTTGAAGTAATAAAATTATTAGTTAGCAAGTCTAATGAAAAAATATTATGCTGCCTTTGACATTACCCAACACAATATCTGACTGGGAATATATCGCCAATGGATTTAATACTAGAGCAAACTTTCCCCATTGCATTGGTGCAGTGGACGGTAAACATATTAGGATAAAAAAGCCAAACAACAGTGGTTCCATGTTTATGAATTACAAAGATTTCTTTTCCATCGTATTATTAGCAGTGGTTGATTCATATTATAAATTTACATACATCTGTGTGGGCTCGTATGGAAAAGAATGCGATTCGACAATATTCAAGGAGTGTACTTTTTGGAAAAAACTAATAGATGGTGATTTGCAATTACCGGCAGCATGTCCACTGACAAACGATTCCGATTTATCGATTCCGTTTGTAGTAATAGGCGATGAAGGTTTTGGCTTGCATCAACATTTGATGAGACCTTACGGCGGAAACCATTTGGATAGAAACAAAAGAATATACACTCGAGAGCATAGAAATCGCACATAGGGTAATTTTCCTGCATTTTGATTTCGACACTTGTTTTTTTTTTAATTACAGATCGGTTGCAAATATAACTTAAATTAAATATAAGCTTTGAGCAGGTATAAAACGATAAGGGATGATTGAAATGACATCATTTGCATACCAACACCCAGTCAGAAAGGTCCTTTAACGAATACGTCATCTCTCTAAACAAAAAAATGGATACCACACCAGAAGCAGCGTCTCAAGTGGTTGCACTAATCGAAGCTGGACAGAACCAAAGTCAAGTGGCTCGTCAATTAAATTTGAGCAGATATGCTGTTCGACGTGTATACCAGCGATATCAGCTAACTGGTGGCTATACCAGGCGACCAGGAACAGGCCCAAAACGTGCGACAACACAGCGCGATGACCGTTTTCTTGTGAATACATCACTACGAAATCGCCGGTTGAATGCAGTTCAACTCGGACAGCAGCTCCAGGAAGTTAGAGAAGTGGAAGTCAGTCGGTGGACGGTTAGAAGAAGACTAGCCGAAGGAGGTCTGACAGCGCACAGACCAGCAACTGGCCCAAAATTAACCCCAGCGCACAGACAAGCACGCCTTCAGTTTGCTCGAAATCACGTTAATTGGACTATGGATCAATGGCAGGCAGTCCTCTTCTCCGACGAATGCAGGATGTGTCTCCATGGTAACGACGGACGGGGTAGAGTTTACCGAAGACCCGGTGAGCGTTTTGCTCAATGCTGCATCTCCGAACGGGTCGCATACGGCGGTGGTTCGTGTATGTTCTGGGGAGGCATTTCACTGGAAGCGAAAACCGAACTTGTCTTCATCACAGGGCCCGATACCGACCGTCGATCGCGTGGATTGACTTCCCAACGTTACGTCGAGGAGATCCTGCAAGAGCATGTTGTGCCCTTTTCGGGATTTATCGGCGAAAACTTCGTTTTTATGCAGGACAACGCTAGACCACACACCGCTGCTATAGTACGCCAGTACTTGGAGGAGGTTGAAGTACTCGTTATGGAGTGGCCTGCTCGAAGCCCAGATCTCAATCCCATTGAGCACTTATGGGACGAACTAAAGAAACGAGTAAGAGCCAGAAACGCAGTGCCTACGAGTCTCAGAGAGCTCCAAACCGCGATCAAGGAAGAATGGGACAGCATACCGCATGATTTCGTAAAAAAAATTGATTTTTTCAATGAAACATCGAATGGAAGCTGTTATTCAGGCTAGGGGAGGCAATACCTCGTATTAATAAATCGTTACATTCACAAATTTATTGTTTTTTTATCCTTTTATACCTGCTCAAAGTCCCACAACCCGCGCTACCTGAAACGAGCGAATTTAGGCCATTCCATTGTTAAGCCGCCACTGCTATGATTTGGAAGGTCAAGGCCAGACATTATGGGTTTTTAGGAAGCTAACAGTGTGTACTTAAATTTAATTTAAGCTATATTTGCAACCAATCTTTAATTAAAATAAAAACAAGTGTCGAAATCAAAATGCAGGAAAATTACCCTATGTGCGATTTCTATGCTCTCGAGTGTATAACTACAGATTAACCAGAGCTCGACGCTATGTTGAGTGCGCCTTTGGGATATTAGCTAACAAGTGGCGAATATTTCATCGTCCACTGGATGTTGATACCAGCACAGCAATATCGATTGTAAAGGCTTGCACTATACTTCATAATTTTATAATAGATGTGGAAGGTGTACAGTCGAACATAGAAACAACAAGCAATGTATCATCAGTGGTTAACGTGTTCACAGATGCACCCAATGAACAAAATAGTACACGAGGTGGACGATGTGCTAATGTTATACGATCTGAATTCACAAATTATTTTATTTCTACAGCAGGAGCTGTGCCTTGGCAAGACGAATCAATCTAACGTTAATTTTGTAACACACTGCTAATGTACAAATACTTAACCTGTTTACTTTAAAAAATTACAAACTTACCATAATCCTGCCTGTTTTTCTCCTCCATTTCTTCAAAATCTTCATTCAAAATTATACATATTTCTCGCCAGCCAGCAGTTCTCAAGTTTTTATCCTTGTATATTTCGAGAGTTTTGTCCCATAAAACTGGCCGATTTTGGACAAGAGAAATTAAATTTTCAACGTTTATATTTTTCGTCGTCATAGCGAGCGGTCAGTCAAAGCGGGCGAAAAGAACTGGCGACTGGCAAGCGCACGTGCAGTGTGTCCCTCCCGCCCACCCCTCCTTCCCAGCTTGTGCGACGCATTCGGTTTCAAGATCCGACAAAAAACCGAATCTGGACTGCGTGTATCATATGAACGCATGTATTGAATGCCCTATACCACTGTATCGGATCTGCATTTTGCAGTATCGCCGGATCGGTTTGTAGTCGCAAAATCGGATGTCAACTTCAGCAAGATTCGGTTTTTTTGTCGTGTCTTGAAACCGAATGCATGTGTGAACTCCTTCATTTAAATACTTATGCCACTAAACCGAATCCTGCAAAAAACCGATTCGGTAGAGAAACACTCGACGCCGTGTGAACGTACCGTTAGTCTTGACGAAATGTCAATCCGACAACACCTACAATGGGATGGCAAACGCACCGTCGGATACGTGAATGTAGGACATAATCTAGACACCGATAGTATGCCGCTAGCTAAGGATGCTTTGGTCTGCAAGGTTACTCCAGTTGGAAAATACCAGTTGGGTACTTCCTGACAAATGGTGTCAACGGACACCAACGTAGTGAACTATTAAATAATTGTGTACATTTGTTAGTAGAATGTGGGGTAAAAATAGTATCGGTGACATTCGATGGATGTCCTGCAAATTTCGCCATGACAAAAAATTTAGGCGCTCAGTTTAATGATATTAACAATATGAATCCCACAATAACTATTGAAGGTGAAATCATAGTAATAATACCAGATGCATGTCACATGTTAAAACTTGTTAGGAATACTCTTGCCAACAAAAAAGAGATTTTGAATGAATTTGTTGGCGAGAAAATATCCTGGAATTATATTGAAAAATTGCACAATTTACAAAAAAAAGAGCAATTGCATTTAGGGAATAAGCTCAGAGCTGCTCATATAAATTAAAGGAAACAAATCATGAAAGTTAGACTCGCTGCGCAAACTTTCAGCAAATCTGTCGCCGAGGCTCTTATATTATGCAAGGGTTATCTAGCCATAGAAGATTTTGCTCACTCCGGTGCTACTATTGAATTTATCACAAACTTTAATGATTTGTTTGATATTCTGAATAGCCAAAGTTTATATTCATACGGTTATAAAAAACCGATCAGGAAAGAAAACTTCCAAATGATTAATGCAAAATTAGAAGAGTTAGAAATATATCTCAAAACGCTCAGGGTACCGACCGCCAGCTCGTAAAACTTTCTTGAAACGTCAATTTCGTACCGCGAGCTACCAAATATTACACGTCATTCATTCAACCAGTTATAGGAATAGCTGACTTTTTTTTTCGTACTAGGTGACGTTTCGTTGGCTTCATGTAACCCGTCAAATGCTTCAAGTTTAGATCGCCTATCGGCGGTGGCAGTTGGATAAAAATTAGGCGTGTATATTAGGATGCAGTTCAAGTTATGCGTCGAAAACTAATCTCAACTGCTTTATCCAATATTATTCGTTATAAAAATACACAAGGATGGAAAACAATGTTTCTTAGTTGTTTTGGTAGTCTTACTAAACCTTTTATATCACTCATCTTGCAGTTTCAAACGAATACTCTGTAAAATATGTTTATTTTTGAATCCTTTATGGGTATGTAGTAATATCTAATATCTAGTATTATCATAATGCTAATAAACTTTGTATTTCTAAAGAATTCTGTAATAATTTTAAGTACATTACATCCATTCGTAATTTATGGAAACAAGTCGTTTGATATCGATAGGTACATAGTCCCGCCTGCAGCCGTATAACACCGTCTAGGGGTTAAGTGCTATCAATTTTGAATTTGGAACACATCCGTTTACACGTTACATGCATGGTGTGTATGTGTGCGTTCTTGAAAAAGCTGACCAGGTTTTTTGACATTTATTTGTACCACGTGGTGTTGTTTGTGACCAGTGTGGCAATGCTTGCCCGTAGCTGGACACTTTTTAGCAGATGTGGAAAGAGGAACTTTTTTCGAAACTGTTTTGTGGTTTACACCGTTTGATTTTCATTTTTAGTTCATATAAGTGCAGTGTACTCATAAAAAGGTTAGTTATAATGGCGAGAATTAAATACCCTTTACTATAATAATAGATAGTTAACTTAAAAAAATAAAATCCGTTATTGGTTTTCAGCTACATTCATTATGTTACTTATATAATACAAAGAGTTGTGGATTTTATTCAATAAATAAAATAAAATAACTTTATGTACAACACTCATGATTATGAATAAATTCATATTGTTCATTGAGTGAGCGAAGCGAATGAAAATCTTACAATCAACTTGGGCGATTTGGCATTTTATGTATTTATGTATGTATGTACGTTAGGGTGCTTCTTTATTTTTCGACTTTTGAAAAATTACTGCATCAGCCCACCATTCGCTTCTATCACCTAAAAAACGAACCTAGTTTTTTAATTTTTTTTTGTTAGGTTTTTAGGGGTCGTACCTCGTGTCAAAGTTCGAAAAAAATATGATAATTGTTACTTGCAGCTCAATGTACATAAAACAGTATATTCATCATTTACACATGATGAAACATACTAATGCAACTCGTTGTCACATTATTCCGTAAAAGTACACTCGTACCCCACCCCTCTCCTCTTCCCGCACGCATCAGTCACGCCTTGAGAAAAGCAGCAAACTAAGCACTAGTTATATATTTGGAACGTACGCGTCGCGTCACGAAATTTCAGTTCGGGGCGAACTACTAGTAATAACATTTTAAATGCTCGCCATTTGTCCCATAAAAGTGTCAAATCTAGCGCTCAATGTAGTATAATTGGAACCCTGTCAATTGACATACTTGACTGGCAGTAATGACGTTAACCCGGCGAAGATTCGTACCAAAAAGAGCATATTGGGAATGAGGTTGGTCATTATGACCATAATGAATTTTCGCAATAACTTCTAATTTATTTAGCATGTTTTTTAACTGAATCTTTGTAACGGTGGTGTAATTCCTAAAAAAAGGTATGATTGTACCGTTATTTAACCGATACCTATACAATTACGGTATAGAAAAAAAAATGATGGAGCTGGCCCATAGCAGACTGAAATGATATAAGATAATGGGAACATTTATTGTTTTGAATTGCCAGCTGATAACCTAAAATCTTTTGGTGTTATAACACTAAAAGGTTTTAGCTTATCAGCTGGCAATTAAAAACAATAAAAAGTTGTTCGGTATACCAAACAACTTTCATAGCTAACACATACCGTACTAATTGTTTCATTAGTTCTTCTGGTAATGTAAGTTTTCTTCCCAATTTCACCTAGGCCATGTTGTCCTACTTCGTAGTAGGACATGCATGTTAGCATGTTTATGATTATTTAAAATAAAAATAAAGTTTATTTAAGTTACGTTCTAAAGTTAATAAAATTATAATTGTTGATTAATACTAACTTCAAAGGACTGAACCAATAAAGACTTGTTTGACTCATAAATTTCGTATTTATTTGCAAAAAGGCTTATGGTGTGCCATATTACCCGAAGTTACTCTATCTAGTTTTTAAAGTCGAATTCAGATATTATTATTTATTTGTTGTTATTCCTTATACGATAAAGGTGTCGTTATTCTTCTACACTTTAGTCAGTTTAGTTATCGAGGTGAGAGGTAGGTTCTTAATAAAATGTGATTAGGTATTATTGTAAGTGTAAATAACTTTATATAGGATAGATATTTAGCGCCTCGTGGTTTCACCCGCGCAGATTTTAATCCCGGTATTCCCACGGGATAAAAAGTAGCCTATGTGATACTCCAGACTATAATATATTATATCTCTGTGTCAAGTTTCATCCAGATCCGTTCAGCCGTTCCGGCGTGAAAGAGTAACAATAAAAATCCATACTTAAAAACTTTCGCGTTCGGTATACCGAATAGTAGTAGAATATTGATTGCTTGGCGAGTTTTATTCCTTCCTAAGCGCTTACGCAGGCGGCAGCTAGTTCGTAATAAGAAAGGAGCAAAATCATGTTTTGGATTCCTATCCTACAAATACAATGCCCCTTTCCCAATCCTTTACGAATTCAGCTGAAACGTAATTTATGACCCGGAAAAACACATAGGTTACTTTTTATTTCAATAGATATCACGCGAATGCTTGTATAAAAATAAATAAGCATACTTATCCTTCAGAGGGTAGTAAGGACCCTTACAAATCTTCGTCAGGTTGAATGATGCATTCAAAATCTCTCCCAGCAATAAATAGTTTGTACCATTTTGTAATAATTTATATACAATTTTCAGCCACAAAATGACTTAAAAATGTTAAGTTATGCATCTTTTTAGTTTAAATTTACCAAATAAAGTGAAAATTATGATTTTCATAGACTAAAGGATTGAACCAAAGGATTTTTACTAATATCCAAAAATCGCAAGTTACCGAAAATATTTGAAAATTTATGTCACTTAGTTTCTGAACGTCCCGAGACCTTGAAAAACATTTAGCTCACTTTGTCAGCTTTATAAATGGTGGCGGTACCAATTCTTAAGCAAAAATGTTTTGTTGAGGTTATGTTCAAAAAAGTTATTTGACATTTCACAAAGGCAAGCAAAAGCAAATTGGTATTTATTTATTTCTAACATAAGGACCACTTTGGATTGGGGTACGAAAGTGAAAGCTGAAAGCAGAT
This sequence comes from Plemyria rubiginata, assembly GCA_963576535.1. Classification (NCBI taxonomy): domain Eukaryota; kingdom Metazoa; phylum Arthropoda; class Insecta; order Lepidoptera; family Geometridae; genus Plemyria; species Plemyria rubiginata. The sequence continues at coordinate 9,102,809 of OY754926.1, forward strand.
GGCGCTATGTTACATCGTACCTGGATCTGTCATAATGCATCTTTGTTTATGTTTGTTTACAATTATTATAATTGCTAGATCTCCAAAATATATTCAACGTGGAGTGTATTTCAATTAAATGATAAGCTACGGATAAGAAAAGCACCTCCCACTGGTAAAAAAGGTGCTCTGATAGAAAGGTAAATATCTAAACACGTCATATCAATATTAGTCAGAAGCTAAGGTTCACCACAATAAATTTTTCAACAACTATTTTGTCGTTATAGGCTGGATTCCTACGTCAGGAACATTCTTATTGGAGTAGAAGACGAGTTGGACGATCAGATTCCGGGGTTTCCTGCCTTGGATAGCTTCAGAGATGTTAATAAGAGCACAAATCTGCTGGCGTTTTTAAAACATCACATTCAAGAGTTTGCAGCAATATAAGAGATAAAATTCTCAATGAATACTTGCGCTGCTTGCATAGATAATTAGATATTTTCGTTCTTCTAATAAGGTAGCTTAATTATGACAATAAATAAACTTAAAAACATTGTGTTGTAGTGTTTAAGTAGTATCAAATTATCGTTGAAGTAGAATCAGTTAATTAAGCGTTTTATTTTAAAACCAATTCATGCTCATACTATTTGCGCCCCGCGGTTTCACCCGCTCAGATTTAAATCCCGTTATTCCCACGGGTAAAAAGTAGCCTATGTGCTATTCCAGACTATAATCTATCTCTCTGCTAAGTTTCATTCAGATCCGTTCAGCTGTTCCGGCATGAAAGAGTAACAAACATCCATCCATCCATATACGTACAAACTTTCTCGTTTATAATATTAGTAGGATTATGCTTCGACAATGCTTCTCTTATTATCGAGCTTCTGAAGTCTAAAAATCAGAGCGATTTTTTTTCAGTACCTAGGTGTAGCTTGGTTTCTTTTACTTAAATTGATTCATATTAAAATGCTGAAATCATAATAGGTGTTGCTTCAGTTGAAGAAAGGGACTACTACATTTTATAGTGCCCATTAGGTTGTAAAGAGCACCGGTGGTCTAGTGAGAGTGACCCGCCTTCCGATCGTAAGGTCGCAGGTTCGAATCCGGTCGTGCACCAATGGATTTTTCTATGGAAAAATTCATGTGCGCAATGCCAGCGCTCCTAAACAGTGAAGGGAAACATCGTGAGAAAACCAGTTAGTTTTCTAGCAGCGGCGATGGGCTTGCAACCTGTCACGTATGGAATACTAACTACTGCAAAATGTGAGTATGTGCCAAATGTAATGAAATGTAATGTTAGGACGTACCTCTGACTAACCCCTTAGACATCCTCAAAGAATCTTGAGTTGGGTAGTACTTGGTACTGAGAGATATGAAGGGATATAATAATAACGATAATAATGCTGGACAATCCACACAGCACCATCTAGCCCCAAAGTAAGCTATTCAAAGCTTGTGTTATGGGTACGTACTAGATAACTGATATATTTAATTTATTATATACTTGGATAGATATTTTTTTATTATACATAGAACACACCCAGACCAACGGAACAAATTTCTGCAGTACGTACACAAATTTGTTCCAAAGCGGGAATCGAACCAGCAACCTCTTGCGTCGCAGACGGACTCTCGTTTGCTGCCTATCTGCTGGATATCTACCGTGCCTGGGGATCAAAGTCGTAGAGCTGTTTCAGTTTAAATAGGCTAGTTTATTTTAAGCAGAATACAATAAGTAAAAACTGTGGCCACTTTTTTATAATTTACCTACCACAGAGAGGTTCACAAACATTTAATATCTTTCTGAAGCATAAAAACATATAAATAATAATAATAATAATAATAAAAAATAATGCTGGACAATCCACACAGCACCATCTAGCCCCAAAGTAAGCTACTCAAAGCTTGTGTTATGGGTACTAGATGACTGATATATTTAATACATTATATACTTACATAGATAGATATTTTTTATTATACATACAAACACCCAGACCAACGGAACAAATTTCTGCAGATCGTACACAAATTTGTTCCGAGGCGGGAATCGAACCCGCAACCTCTTGCGTCGCAGGCGGACTCTCGCCCGCTGCGCCACTGAGGTCGTCATCTTCTATCGCTTCATCGTCATCATAATATATCGCTACAAGAAAGGCCAATTCATCTATATTCATCCGACTTTCCTCCAATTATTTATATAGAATGTGTGTCTGTAGCTTTGTCTGTTTGTATGTTAAACTTTCACGGCTAAGCCGATTGGATGAATTGGATGATATTATATTAAATCCCGAAGGTGGATACTTTATTTCATGATTTGATACGTACCTACGAGTACATGTTAAAAACCATTAATACAAAAAGCTGATACCTTCACATATTTCTATTGTTTTTCTTTATAAACTAGTAGGTCGCCCCGAACTGAGATTTCGTGACGCGACGCGATCGCTCCGAAAATATAAGTAAGTGGCAGTCAGAGGCGGGTCCAAACATTGTGTTTGGACTTGTATCTGGCTGCCACCTATTAACTAAGAATGGTAACCAAGTTTCAACTGAATTGGCCTATTTATTAAAGAGAGTTCCGTTGATCTTGACTCTATCATCAGAACAGGTCGCTATCACCAGGTAATGAGAACCAAGTACCTTCTTTATTTATTTCAAGAAAAAAATAATTGAAAACCCAAAGGAACTATCTGACCAGTAGAAAAACCTTGATGCCAACGAAACTCTTAGAAATGGTAGCTCTTGGGTCGTTGGTTGGTAGTTGTAGTAGGTAATTTAACTTTTTTCATTTATCTCAAAAAGCGAGCAAGCTAGAAAAAAAATTAAAATGGTTTTGAAATATCCAAATCAACCTCTTTCATATGACATGTCATTTTATATTTTGCATAACTTTTATATTTTTAGCCCCCTTAAAAACCCCGATATTTTAATAACCCCTCATACGATTTTACCAGGGAATTTCTCAAGTTCAAGCTATCGACTTACCAAATTTAATGCAGATCGGATAAATAAACGGGTTTCAAGTTATCGTCGGACAAACACACATACATACATAAAACGCCAAATCGCACAAGTAGAAAAAAAAACTTGAAACAGATACACGACTTTGATCCCCAGGCACGGTAGATATCCCTTCAGATCTCCCAGTACCAAGTAGGTACTAATTCAAGATTCTTTTGAGGATGTCTAAGGGAGGTAGTCAGAGGTACGTCCAAACATTACATGTGGCACATACCCACATTTTGCAGTAGTTAGTATTCCATACGTGACAGGTTGCAAGCCCATCGCCGCTGTTAGAATACTAACTGGTTTCCTCACGATGTTTTCCTTCACCGTTTAAGAGCACTGGCATTGCGCACATAAATTTTTCGATAGAAAAATCCATTGGTGCACGACCGGATTCGAACCTGCGACCTTACAGTCGGAAGGCGGGGTCACTCCCACTAGACCACCGGTGCTCTTCGCCCAAGTTGATTGTAAGATTTTCGTTCGCTTCGCTCACTCAATCAATAATTGAGTTATTACTACCATATTTGATCAAGACTTATTTAAAGGAGAGAAGGTACCTACTTTGTTCTTTTATTATGGTGACAGTGAATGTCTGATATCGGATCCAAGGTCTGTATAATGGAACTCTTCCATAAATTATCCGATAGTTTAAACTTGAATAAATAATAATAAATAAATAATAAATAATGCTGGACAATCCACACAGCACTATCTAGCCCTAAAGTAAGCTATTCAAAGCTTGTGTTATGGGTACTAAATAACTGATATATTTAATACATTATATACTTACATAGATAGATATTTTTTATTATACATAGAAAACACCCAGACCATCGGAAAAAAATTCTGCAGATCGTACACAAATTTGTTCCACGGCGGGAATCGAACCCGCAACATCTTGCGTCGCAGGCAGGCTCTCGCCCGCTGCGCCACAGAGGTCGTAATACCTATTACTAATATTCAAAAGTGACATGTCATATGAAAGGGCTAAGTAGAGCTCTTTGTGAAGGGCTCGTCCGGGGAAGTACTACCACCACGCCATTTTCTGCCGCCAAGCAGCAACGCTGTGTTTCGGTTTGAAGAGTGTGGTCGCCGGTGTAATTACAGGCACATGAGGCTTAACATCAGTATGCCTCAAGTTGATGGACGCTGGGTAGTGCATCGTAGGGCACGTTCCTATTGTGCGTGACCTACGGGGCAATGTTTTGTTTATAGGTGATGGTTACCACTTAACATCAGGTGGACCATCTGCTTGTTCCATCAGCTAGTAGTATAAAAAAAAAAAAAAAAAAAAGGGGTTGATTTTATAGAAGGCGGTAGTCAGAAGCAAGTCTAAATATAATGTTTAGATTTGCCTCTGACAACCACCAACTTTATTTTCAAAGCCTTCGTATCGCATTACGAGATCTCATGCAGTTCGTGGCTAACCCCTAGTATTTATTTAGTGAATCCAAAATAGTGACAGCATGATGTTTCGACGATGGAGCCTAGTAATGTTGAACGAAATAAAGCGTATCGTTATGTTTGGGGTAGTCGGAGCAGAGCACCCCTAAAAAAAGTAAACGGCAAAATACTAGAAAGTAAGAAAGAAACATTACGTAACTACGTGAATTATTTATTAGGTACTAGTTGGCACGCCGTGGTTACACCCGCGCAGATTTAAATCCCAGTAATCCCACGGGATAAAAAGTAGCCTATGTGCTATTCCAGACTATAATCTACCTCTCTGCCAAGTTTCACCCAGATCAGTTCAGCCGTTCCGGCGTGAAAGAGCAACAAACATCCATCCATCCAGTTATTAGTAGGATTGATACAGAACTGTGCAGAACTCAGTGGCTGTCAGTGGTGTTTAACTCAGCAAGTTGAAGTGATCAAATAGATTAACGAATAAATTTAATAATTACAGAACCTAAACAGTTTATTTCGTTTTAAGTATTAGTAAATTATTAGGAGCAGATAAAGTCGGGGGTAGCAACTAGTCCAATTACAATTATTCAGTTGACAGCTAATGGCGGCTTTACATTATGGCTAGTTTAGTAGAACTAAAGAGAATTGCGTTTAGATTAGTGTTTGCACTTGCAAGCCAATACATGACACACACACACGCGCAACTTTTACTTATACATTTTACTCGAAATGGTATATTGTTATACCTATTACACACACGCGTAAGAAATATAACGATTTCATAGAAGCAATTAAAATGGAAGTTCCTGAAGATTCTACTGCAGCTAAAGCGACCTCTGTGGCGCAGCGGGCGAGAGCCTGCCTGCGACGCAAGAGGTTGCGGGTTCGATTCCCGCCTTGGAACAAATTTGTGTACGATCTGCAGAAATTTGTTCCGATGGTCTGGGTGTTTTCTATGTATAATAAAAAATATATATCTATGTAAGTATATAATGTATTACATATATCAGTTATCTACCATGACACAAGCTTTGAATAGCTTACTTTGGGGCTAGATAGTGCTGTGTGGATTGTCCAGCATTATTTATTTATATATATTTAGAGAATTATATTATCATACCTATTTAAAAATGTTGCATGTCGGTTATCGACGAAGTTTGTGAGACCACAATTACACTTAGACCATGATTCACCAAACTTCTGGCAAATAAATACATTTCATTTCATTTATTTAAAGCTGTAGGTGCAGCTCAAGACAGTCAGTTCGAGTTATTAGGTATCAGTGTGATCATGCATCAAACGTATATATAATAAGTGTGTATCTGGCAGTTACGCGACAATACGTAGGGAGTGTCGATAATATTATTTTCTGCAATTTAATGACGTTTCACTAGTAGTAGGTAAGGGATGGTTGTATAATTACACGCCACCCAAAACTAAGGCGAGATTTTACATTTTACGGATATGAGAGAGCTATTTATCTACACTAATATTATAAAGAGAAAAACTTTGTATGTATGTTTCGAATAGGCTCAAAAACTACTGGTCCGATTTCAAAAATTCTTTCACCATAAGAAAGTTAAATTATCCTTGAGTAACATAGGCTACATTTATTACTGAAAAAAATTAGGGATCCCTACTAAAACTTAAAAAATGTAACCCGAGGTGTAATATAAAATATCTTTCACTGCATGCGCTGCGGAAACTATAGACGATACAAAAAAATGTTCTACAATATTAAAGAACACATCATTATCTACAATTAAGTCAGCAATAGCATATATCTAACTATTGTAGTTATGTTACTACAACAACTTTTCTGTATTTAAAATGTTGATAAAAATGCCGACCAAAAACAGACCATGTTATCCTTTATATTAGTCCTTATACAAATAAATTATTTTGTATGCAAGACTGTTCCAATACTTATCGACTACTTCTTGAATTTTTTAAATCGGACATTCCATTCAAAATATATTATTATTACGAAATTAAAAACTTTAGCGCGCCTTAGAAAGCGCGAAAGCTAGGCAAGTTCTCACTCAGCGTGGGCACAATGGTGTGCCAGCTACGGGCATGTGTATATGCCCGTAGCTGGCACACTTGCATGCAAGCTACAGACACATACGCTAATTGGCATGCCTGTACCTGGCATGCAAGTAGTTAGCACAACATTCTATTTTAGGTCAGCTACTGGCATCCACGTGACGGAGGGGACTCGGAGGGGGGGGGGCTACGAAACCGGCATGTGTGAACGTCGCGACAAGTACAGGCATGCCAGTACCTGACGTGTTGGCATGCCACGTAAGCGAGGGGACGCGGGGGGCTACGAAACCGGCATGTGTGACCGTCGCGATACCTGACCTGACGAGTTAACTTGCAAATGTATCCACAATGTGCCCGTAAATCCTGCATGCCTGTAACTTGCATGCTCGCTACTGTACCATGTACCATATAGGTATACACTAAGTTAATTAGCAAGATAATTAACTTACCCTCGGTTCCTGAAAACTCGATCAACATTTATCGCCTGTCAAGTCGCTTGCTATCTCTATCCAACTTGAAGTAAAAGCTGAAATAGCAAGTGACTTGACGACCGATTAGTTTTGATCAAGCTTTCCGAAACCGGCCGTTAGTATACAAATCTAGAGCGAAAATGCTACTGTCTAAATTTAGTGAACTGAGCTTAGCCATGTGTAAACGCGCGCGGAGGGAGTCATTTGTGAGTCTTCTACTCCTTGATAGAGAAAATCGAAAATTACCGAAAAAAAAGTTTATAGAACGACAAAAAAGTTTAAAATGTCCAAAGACAACAAAACCATGTCAGCTAATCTTCGCATATGTGTGTGAGAGGTCAACTTATACAAGCCAGTAAAGTTTTCAAGAAAGTTTTCACAAATGCTAAAATTTGACAGATCAATTCTATGGTGGCGGTCGGCCCGCAGATTCATTGAAGGTGATTTAGTTATTAATTCGGCAAGAAAAACAGGGTTTCTGGGGTTTTTAATTTCTATTGAGGCACTGAGAATAATTTTTTACAAGTACATACATATTGAAAATGCTCCTTTTCGATATTTATGCACTTACAAAATGAGCCAAGACCATTTGGAGGTTTTCTTTAGTGCCATTCGCTCTAAAGGTGGGTTTAACAATAACCCTACTGCTCTGCAATTCGTATCGGCGTATAGGCGACTGCTGATTCATGGTGAATTGAAAAATATTTCTACAGGTAATTGCATACCATTAGATAATATTAATATTTTGACGTGCAAAACAAGTTCGATTCGTCGTAAAATAAACAGTAGAAGAGAAAGAATATTGGCTATGAATGACGAAAATCTCGATGAAGATCCAATTGTTGATTTGCCCGAGAGCCATGACTATATAGGAAACTTTGAATTATCAGAATTCTCCAAGGAAGCCATAACATACATTGCTGGATATGTAATACGCGATTTGAAAAAAATAATAAAATGTGATGAATGTTTAGGAGCAATAGTTGCAGTTGAAAAATTTCCGGGTTTTATTGCTCAAAAGGACGTTGGTGGATTACATTATCCATCACAAGATGTAGTCAAAATTTGTATGTTTGCCGAAAAAATTCTAAGACAAACCACATCAATACACGGCAATTCATATTTTTCACAAAAAGGCAGTTTAACAAAAATGATATGCACTGTTTTCAAAAAGTTTATTGGTACAGATGTCTTCGCAGAATTGAAGGATCATATTAATGATCAAAGTCCTTTGGAAACCCATTTTGGATTATTAATCAAAGCCATTGCTTTACTGCCATACTTTGAAGTCAGGATTATATAATGACCTCATTATCTCAACGAGATGAAAGAATCAGAAATATGCATGTCCGGTTTGTAAATAAATGTGATTATGATTAAGATTGGTTTTATTTCATCATTGAATGAACTTGTCTTGTGTGTTGTCCCTATGATTCTGCTTAATCCCCCCCCCCCCCCCCCCCCCCATGTAACAACGAAATATTAGATCAAGGCGGTTTTATTAATGTACTTCGTACTGTTATAACGTAAATGAGTAACTCGTTTTTAAAAAAGAATTAATTTTATTTGAATAATAATTAATTTGAATATTGAAATTAGAAGTTTGAAATTATTTGGGAAACGTTTAGGGAGCTCTTTCAGAGCTCAGACCGAGACTGACTTGTTTGCCTACTGAAAATGCTAGTTTGTATTTTCAGTTGCTTATTTTTTATTTATGCATACATTGTAGGGATATAACAACCCCCCCCTTTAAGTAAAAACTTACGGTAACAAAAGCGAAGTTTTTAATTAATTCTAATTCGCGGGTGAGGGTTTAATTCAACATTTTCTTCAGCGGCATTATTTATATTTTCGAGTGGAACGGGTCTGAATTTATGATAAAAAGTAATTTATGATAATAAGTAAAAAGTCACACATTTCCCATTACAAAAGTAATAGATAATAAATATCATGAAAAGAATTACAAATACATATGATACCAATAAATGTGGAGGTAACTGTGGAATTAATTCGTTTTCTGCTTTTATTTTTCCAATTACTTCTAATAAATCATCAGCTTTATCATTTAGTGTATTTAGATTATTAGTATCCAATTTTGAGATTCTCATGGGTGTCTCTGTATAGTTAATTTTTTTAAATTTTGTTAAGTCACAACATGAGTCATTTACTAGATTAAAATCTGAATGAATATGACTGAACTTATAGTTAAGATGTCCTTTAGTAATTAACTTTACATTCTTACAAAATCCGGTGCAATTCGGTCTTAACGTTAAGATACCAGTTACTATAATAGTATGTTCCTACATTTCACTGTTACATTCAATACTTAATTTTGTTGGCTCTGATTGAGTAAATACCCATTTATTATTTCCTAATGATTGCCAAATATCAACATGACCGTAGAGAAATTTCGTTTTACATTGTTTTGGAAGTGATATTAGAATTTTAGTAATGTTTTCTGTTTCACAAATTGGGTAATTTTGAATGCTGAACTCGTCTGTTTGTTTGCAAATATAAACTTCGTGGTCGATTACTGTACAATTATTGAGGTCATTCAAAGTTATGTATTTAGACTTATCTTGATTCAAAGCTACGTAAGGCGAAGTAGGCATTACCAACGCATATGACTTACTAAATGTTACATTATGTGGAATCAGTATGGGAATGTTTTTATATAAATCAAACTTATTTATGTATAATAATAATAATAATAATACGGCTTTGCAGCAGTTCGTCAGAAACTATTCAGCATATAACGGGAGCTTGTAAAACGATTGCCCAAACAGATTATAAGTTCAGGCATGACCAGGTTGCCAATATAATACATCAACGACTAGCGACCAAATACAATCTCATAGAATTAGCTACAAGACCAACTCCGTATTACAAATATAGCCCAGAGACGGTGCTGGAGAACTCTACCCACAAACTTTATTTTGATAGAGCCATCCTAACAGATAAAACTACTCACTACAATAGACCTGACATAACTTTAATTGATAAAAACAGTAAAACAGCGCTCCTTATAGACATAGCCATCCCCAATACACATAATGTACAAACAACAATAGCCGAAAAACTTTCAAAGTATATTGACCTGAAAAACGAAATAACCCGGTGGAGGCTTGAAAAGGTTTCCATCATTCCCATAGTCCTATCCTCAACCGGAGTTATTCCGAAACAACTTTTCACGTCACTCGCTCTGCTTGATTTGCCCAAACATATCTTTGTTCTTTTGCAAAAAGCGCCTAAAAGCGGTAATTTTAAATACCTGTAGAATTGTCCGTAAGTTTTTACAAGCCGAGCTTTCCTCGGATGCTCAGACATCCATTTCCAGTGCCCAATGACAATCAACTGGACAAATGGAAACATGATGTGCACTTGGCTTAGGCCCGTGCTCATTCATTTTACCGACTAGTGAGTCGAGTAGATGAGAATCTTTTCATAATAATAATAATAATATGAATAATAATAATAATAATTTTTATTTTGTTTATAAACACAGGTTATTTTTACATAACAGTAGATGGTAAACAAAGTAATTGACCGCTGTGCTTTGCCTGGCGGCGTACAAACATTTACATTTTGTCACTTTTAAGTCGTCGGGAAATGCGAACGGAAGTCGCTAATGGCGGTAGCCGACTGTCCGATATCATCAGGCCGCCTGTTCGTCACCGATTGGAAATCAATAGCTCAATTCCTTATCGACACGGGTTCGGACCTGTGCGTGTTTCCAAGGTCAGCAGTGCGGGAGCCACGACCAAAGACTAAGTACCAATTATTTGCAGCAAACGGCACGCTAATTTCGACCTACGGGCACATTCAGCTGAACTATCATAGGAGTGGACTTTTTATGTTTTTATCACCTCTTAGTAGACTGCCGACAACAACGCCTCGTCGATGGCATCACGAAGCTGGGCATCGACGCGCCGCAGCCAAAGGGAGAAGTACCCGATATTTCTTCTATACGCACCACAGCCGATGACACAATTTTCGACAACTTGTTACGTGAATACCCGGATATCACTCGCCCAGCTGGTAAGCCAACTTCACCCAAGCACACTACAATGCACCACATACGGACGACGCTTGGTCCTCCTGTCTCGAGCCGGCCGCGCCGCTTGGACCCGGAAAGGTTACAGATTGCTAAGCAGGAGTTCGATGAAATGCTTCAGAACGGAACCGCACGCAGACCCGAAAGCGCTTGGTCATCTCCTCTTCATCTAGCTAGGAAAAAGAACGATGGTTGGAGACCGTGCAGCGATTATAGAGCTCTAAACGCCCGGACTATCCCCGACCGATATCCAGTACGTCATATACACGATTTTACGAACAGGCAAAACGATATTTTCTACTATTGACTTAGTACGAGCCTACAATCAGTTACCGGTCTTCGAAGACGACATACCGAAGACTTCCATAACTACCCCGTTCGGCATGTTTGAGTTCCCGTACATGACGTTTGGCCTGAGAAACGCAGGGCAAACCTTCACAAAGAGCTGCGATATTGCGGGGGTCTTTTTCTTTTTCTTCAATCGCTGTGAAGTTCATTTCTAATAAATTCTTAAAATCAAATGTATGTGTACAGGTCGACGTTGTTTCTGCATCAATGATGAGAGTATGTAAAGCATTACAGAAATCAGCTTCACAGTTCTTTTTACCTCGGGAGTGGACGCTGTTCAAATTATAAATAATTAGACTTGCAAACGCAGATTCAAATTGACTACATGTTGGGTTAATGTTACGGCACCTATGATGACTCCTCACAGCCCCAAAAAAATTCTCAAGGGGATCTTGGTTCAGGTGGCGCAACCATACAGATGAAATTGAATATTCATCAAGTAGTTTTTTTAACAACACTTTTATTCTTTTCAGCATCCACACCCAATTCATTACTGTGGGAACTACTTCCAACCTTCCTCCAGGAGTGATAAATTTCATTGTTTCAAATAATTGCATTGCTTCTTCCCATGTTTTGTGATGGCTCGATGTGGGTGTCGCAGGACCAAGCAATGTCTTCGCATGTTTGTTTTTGGTGTAGCTGCCGTTCACGGAATCAAAAATGTTATCTATTAACAGCAGCAGATCGGCAGTTTCTTTACATTCCGCTGGAAGAATCTTTTTATCTGAAAATTAAACATTTAACATTCATTAATTTTTGTGTAGCTTACTTTGGGGCTAAATGGTGCTGTGTGGATTGTTAATAGGTAAAGATTATGCATTTTTATCATTTTTAATGATCCAATATTTATTAACTAAGTGGGATTTGAACCCATGACCTTTAGATATGCGAGTGCTATCATATATTAATTCCAACTGTTTTGAAGTGTGTTACAGATGGAGGTTACCGAGATAGAGCCCTTCAAGGAGGGAAGCAGATGGTACTCTCGTGGTGGTCACTTTTATGGGGCCACACGGACGAGAGGTGCCACCATCTCACTCCGATGCCACAGCGACAGATGCCCTGTCCGCTTCCTTATTAGGAGTGGGAACCCTGGACCTGTTGTTGGCGAGCATGATCCACAGACAACACCATGGATTCCTAACCGGTGAGTGAGTGAATTTAAAATCGTCTACTTAGCACACAACGTCTAGCATTTTCAAATTTGAGAAAGGTAAGTAAGGTAGGTACTATAAGGTTAAAAAAAAAAAATTTGATGTTCACGAAAGTGAAATAAAAATCTTGATATCATTGGTCTAAAATGGTCTGGATTGTACTAGAAAATTCTAGAATGATACAGAAATTTCTAGGATGATCTAGGAAGTTCTAAAACCTACGTTTCGATTCAGATCGCATGAAAATGTTCTAGAAAATTCTAAAATGATCTGGGAAGTACTAAAATCTACCTTTAGATTCTGATCGAATGAGCATGTTCTAAAAAAAATTATAATAGGTAGGTAATCCAGAAATTTCTAGCATGATCTAGAACATCAACATCTAGATAGATGTAGATGTTCTAGATCATTCTTCAACTTCTACACTACAATATTACAAAGTGGAAAACTTTGTATTTTTAGATTTTTGTGTTTCGAATAGGCTCAAAAACCACTGGACTGATTTCAAAAATTCTTGCACACCGTAAGAAAGCTACATTATCCTTGAGTAACATAGGTAGGCTACATTTATTACCGGAAAACATTAGGGATCCGTACTAAAACATAAAATATGTAACCCAAGGTGTAATATAAAATGTCTTTCATGCGCGAACCGTGAACGCGAAACCGGCATGTGTGAACGTCGCGACAGGTACAGGCATGCCAGTACCTGACGTGTTGGCATGCCACGTGAGGGAGGGGTCGCGAAGGGCTACGAAACCGTCATGCCAGTACCTGATGAGTTAACGTGCAAATGTATCCACGGTGTGTAAATCCTGCATGCCTGTAACTTGCACGCCCGCTACTGTTTCATTTTAGTGGCATGTCTATTTTCACCTTCATGGGCTAAGAAGCGCGGGAGTCTAAGTTTATCCTAAAATGTTGAAAAAATTATGACCACCCATGCGAAGCTGGGACAGGCCGCTAGTACCTAATAAAAATGAAATAGGTAGGTACTACCAACCCGCGTATAATATATACCTACCTACACACATTGAGTTAAAATGTAAATGCCTACACATTGAATTAGGTTTGGATTGAATTGGGTTTGGGTTAGGTTTAGCCACGTGAGGTCATGTGATAGGATTGGGCACGCACGCGGCTGACAAAGTTCACCCACGCGGCCGGCCACGCTCTAGTTATGACGCGGCGCCACCAGCGTCGCTGTCGCCGCGCCGGTCCGATCCGAGGCTAGCACGCAATGCTGACCTGCACCCTCCGCAATCCGTCTTACCACCATATTAAACTGTTTTAATGGCCCTCTCAAAAAAAACTAGAGGTTTCTATGATTAGCTGTAAGTCCTCATATATTACGGCGAACGAAATCCGATTTTATTGATAAATTCTCACATTTATGAACCAATAGCATCTCATGATCCAGAGCTATGACCGTTCGTTTGCACTGCCGCCTATGTCGTATCTAATGTTTCTAAATTTTACAGGAATGCCATGTTCCAAACCCTCAAAAGGAGGGCTGTAATGGAAAACATTCCATTAAATGCCATCTATGAGGAGGAGGTGACCAGGTAGGTACCTAATTATTGTAATGCTTATTTACAATCTAACGTAATATTACTAGGTCATATTATGTAATTTATTACTATTATAAATACCTATATGTATTCGGAAAATTTAACAAAATAAATTAAATTAAACAATTACAATATTTTAGTTTACTTAGTAGGTACACTAGGTACTATACCTACCTACTACCTACCTACATTTGGTAGGTAATAGACACTGAAAGTTCACCATGAAGTGATAACGAGTTATTCATTTTGTACAAATTTTAATGCGTTCGTCGTTTGCAGGTACCCAGACGCAGCCCCCCACTTACTCTTCGAGTCTGTGTGTTCGTCGATGCGGAAGTGGCGGAGAGCGATGCAGCCACCAGTTCCTGAAACTTTAGAGGGTTTGGGGGTAGCGCTCTCGGAGCATCCACGCCACAGCAACACTCTGTTGGCTACGGTCTCCGCAGGCGGCGCTCATGCTATTATTTTGCACATGGCAACCTCTTCAAGCTGTTTGCAAGCTGCTAACAGCTTAATAGTAGATGGCACATTTTTGACTGTGCCGGCAGGTATGCCAGCCAGTCAATGAGGGCTATCGTTTTTTGTTTCATCAGATGGCGCCACTGTAGCGTGAGGTCCTAAACTACGGCTGTCAAAGTTCGTATTACGAGCGCCAAAACTTGTATCTTCATTAGATGATTATATTAGATCATATTTAATACCCTAGAACTAAAATGTAAACGTATTGGCCATGCCACAGTGTTGCGCAGTTCCGTTTTGCTCGGAAAAGGAAGGCGGACATAAGTTTCCGAAAGATAAAAGTATCTCAAAGCAGTGGTTAATAGCGATTTGCAGGGTCAACTACGTCCCTTCTAAACATTCACGTGTTTGTAAAAAGCATTTCAACTTTGACGATTATATATGGTCCCATACCAGCTGCACACTCACACATGGATTGAACATTTTTTCCATCAGATTCAAAAGCAATGCTCATAAAATATGACAATGCTTTCGTGTTTTCAGAGTGGACTTGTCCCCTATAAAAATGCAAATTATTTTGTGTACATGTCACTAGAGCCACCAAATATTCATTTATCATCATATTATAGCCTTTTCTATAAATTGCAGCACACTCCGTCATACCCACATTGTCTTTGTAAACCTCTAAAAATTAAGTAGAAATATTCACTATATCTAAGTCAGGTGATACACTTTTCGATGTTACGCTGATGTATGAACTGTCCGAAGGCCACTCAACAGTATACGCCAAATCGTCATTTTTTATTCCATCTGTTATGTTTCCAACAAAATTATTATTTCTATCATAGTCTTGAAGCCTGAAAAAGAAAAACACCGCTGTAATCTGGATAAACAAGCCAACTTTAGACAAGACATTGTTTGTAAATATAAAAAAACTAACCTCTGAATTAGCTGTTCTTTCAGACCGTTTAATTTTGCACCTCTTTTTCTTAACACCACTTTTAAAGCACTGACATTCATAGATCCGTAATCTGTATTTGTCATAATTAATCTAAAGTATTTATTCATTTAATTAGAAATATAAAAGCGCGCGCGTAGCCAACTCGTAAACAAATAGTGACATTTGACGTTTCGAAGACCTCACGCTACACAAGCGCCTCTAGCGGCGATTTCATACGCGATAGCCCTCATTACTCACACTGCACTGTGTGGTAGAGGGGCACTATTTCCATCCAGATGTTGCACTCATGCAAAATAGGAGGCGCGTCCTATACGAGGCTGTTTTACAGCGGGTATGGCAGGCCGCGGAAAACCCACGCCCAGCGCACATAATCGCAGATTATGAGCAAGCCCTTCAGGCAGCGCTCGGGTCTATCAGTGGAGTGCAAGTACAAGGCTGCTTTTTCCACTTTGTGCAGGCGCTGATGAGACGAGCCCGAGCATCGGGGCTCGCAGTGCACCGCAACTCTTCGGGCTGGCGGCTGGTCCGGCTGTACTGCACGCTGGCATTGTTGCCAGCGGCGCGAGTGGCCCTCGCTCTGGCCGAGATCCCGCACATCGCTGCCGCCGACGGCCTGCCTTAAAGCTTGTACTACTTGTACAATTATTTTGTGTCACATTGGATGGCCCGGGCAAGTACAAATAAAAAAATAAATATTACCTCGTCGAGCGCTGAGCTGAAAGTTCGACGAGGTAACACGTTCAGTGCACAGCGAGTCAATTTCCTGAAGATGCTTCGTAGAGAGGTGAAACACGTGTCGAAGTCTAATTAAGTTTATTCCAGCTTAAGGAGATTAGATCAGCGGATTAGTACTACATATTGCTTTGTTCAAGTTAATTTATATTTAACAATGGACTTCCGCAAAGTCACGCCTGAGTCAATTAACTATCTATAAAATAGACTGACTCTTTGAGTAGGTACCTGCCTAGTATTTTGTAGTGTAGATAATTAGTACTTGTAGTATTCATTGAGAATAATAGAGTGTACGTAGCTGATTAGCATACTTCCCTGCAGTCAACATCAAAAGTAGGTACCTACCTAATCATGGATCGGTCAAACTTTCAAACGTGTTTTATAAATAAAAACCAGTAACTTTAATTATTTTCAAATTATTTAGGTAGGTATTACTCAACCAAGCTTGGCTTGCACCACTCGCTTGCACCTTATTATATTATTATTTTTATTAGGTATCTCAATTACTACAGAAGGTTGACCTAGCCGACATTTTGTAACAAACATTCGTTTACTTTTTAATAATAAAAAAGCAAACTAAATTTATTGTAAACGATAGATATTTAGCATAAAATATCGTAATCGCGCGAGGTGCAAACTTAGCTTGGTCAGGCTATACCTACCTACCTAGTAGGTATTAACTAAGAACTTCGTAATTTTGAAAAAGTAATCAACTCTGATGCTGACTGTAGGTAGGCACTTACTAACTTTATCCACTTAGTTTCAAAGTAGGTATTATAGGTATGTATTAGTAATTAATAGCTCAGTTCATATTTTGCCGTAGCTGTAGGTATCAGAAAATGTTACCAAACTAGGTAATATACAACAAAATAAAGTATTCTTATACAATATGCTGTCAAGTCATCCAGCTTCACTCCACCTAATCAAGAGAATGCCTGCGCGTGAGTTACAGAGAACATGAGTTAGGTAAGTGAACTTAGGTAAGTGGATTGTCTCTTAGACACGTTATTATTATATCATGCACCTACCTCCTGTATCTATAGTAAATCTATACCTACCATAAAAGCATAGGTATTAAAATGCCTTATATCTATCTAATCAATCTATGGGTTAAACTATAGCTACCCTGGTACCTGAGTTGAGGGTTGGGGATAGGGGGAAAGCATGTGGGGGTAGATGGCAAGTCTTTCCCTATAGTTCTTTTTTCTAGGAAATGAAAAAAAAATTTCTTCAAATTTCTTCACTTAAAAAAAAAAAAAAAAATCCTAACCTAATGAGAATTCCTTCCCTTGAGTCTTTTTGTCATAGAGATGAAATGTCACTTTTCTTCATATAAAAAAAACCCTAACCTAGCTAGTAACTTACCTGAAAAATTAAATAATTTTTTTTTATTTCCTAGAAAAAACGACTCAAAGGGAAGACTTGCCATCTACCCCCACTTGCATCCCCCCTATCCCCAACCCTCTACTCAGGTACAAGGATTGCTATAGCCAACCCAATCTATGTGTTTATAACTATGGTATTTGTTTCTTTGGGAACGGGGGAAGTCCAATGCAATAAGTAATTTTTGTTTTTTTTTCCTGGATTATGTTTTATTGCTTAATTTTTACAAAGGTTCTCAATATGAATAATGATGTGGCGTTTTTTTTCGTAATGGCGGAGAGGGGTGATCTTCTGCTTCTTTTTTTTTTTTTTTTAATTATAAACCTCCTCGAACTCAAACGTCAGGCAGCAAACATACCGCCGGCCTTGGAAGACTCGGGTTCCAAAGCAGCATTCGATGTAGTAGTAGCAGACGGTGCAACAGGATCCTCTGGTTCCAATGGTAGGGGGCAGATCTTCGCAAATGAGCGCCGAATGATTCCAGTCACCGTTCGGATGTCAGCAACGCGTGAAATACCATCATTTCCAGGAAAGACACGAACAATGCGACCTAATCTCCATTTTAGAGGTGGCATGTTGTCTTCTTTAATCAGGACCAGTGTATCCATCGCAACATCATCTTGGTTGGTTTTCCATTTTGTTCTCATTTGGAGTCCGGAAACATACTCCTTCGACCAGCGCTGCCAGAAGTGTTGTCGCAGTTGCTCGATTCTGTGGTAACGTGTGAGCGACGTCGTCGTCTTGGCCATCAGGTCTTTGCATGGAGTAGCCAACAGCGGGCGTCCGATCAGGAAGTGTGCTGGAGTAAGCGGAGAGA
The DNA here is from genome assembly GCA_963576535.1 of Plemyria rubiginata. Classification (NCBI taxonomy): domain Eukaryota; kingdom Metazoa; phylum Arthropoda; class Insecta; order Lepidoptera; family Geometridae; genus Plemyria; species Plemyria rubiginata. The sequence continues at coordinate 9,121,199 of OY754926.1, forward strand.
GGTCATTTGGATCTGTGGACATAGGGGATATGGGACGGGAGTTCAGGACAGCTTCGATCTGTGTTAAAACAGTGCTGAACTCCTCGTACGTTAGCCTAGCGTTACCAACTATGCGTCGCAGATGAAACTTACAGGAGCGAACTCCCCGCTCCATTAAACCACCAATATGAGGAGAATAGGGAGGAGTGAACCATAATTTGATTCCATCATTAGAAAGTGAATCGGTAATGTTTTGAGAGTTTTCATTAAAAAATGAGGTAAGTTCCTTTTTGGAACCAACGAAATTTGTTCCATTGTCTGATAAGATAACTTCAGGTTTACCCCTTCGACTTATAAAGCGTTTCAATGCAAGAAGATAATCACTTGTTGTGAGACTAGTGACAAGTTCAATATGAACTGCACGGGTGACTAAACAAACAAATAAAGAAATATAGCCTTTAGAAAGTTGAGCACCTCTGCCTTTTCGATTTAATATGTAAACAGGCCCTGCGTAATCTACACCACTACGTATAAATGGAAAACCAGGATCTAAACGTTCACTTGGTAAATTACCCATTATTGGTGAGAAAGTTTTACCTTTGAATCGATTACAGGTCACGCAGTCATGAATCACTTTTTTAGCCAAATTCCTTGCACCCAATGGCCACCAACGCTCACGTATGTTAGCTAATAGAAGTAATGGACCTCCATGTAATAACCTCTTGTGCTCTTGTCTGAATAATAAGGGCGTCAGGTGATGTTTTCCACATAGTAACATTGGATGTTTTTTATCGTAGTCAAAATCAGGTGAATTACTTATACGACCACCGACTCTAATTATATTATTTTTATCCAAAAAGACACTGAGACCTAAAATACGTTTAGATTGTTTACATTTTTTCACAGGAATTTTATTCACAAGGCAAGAATGAACATCCGAGAATGAATGCATTTGAGCGAACCTCACCAACATAATCTGCGAATCGTTCAATTCTTGAACGGCTAGCGGACCGGTTTTGATTGTCTGTGAACGGTCGCGCATCATTTTCAAGTTATGAATAAAGCGAATAACATACGCATAGATGCGTATTAACCTGGAGAATGACGAATATCTTTCGAATGTAATTAACTCACTACCTACTGCAGAAGTATGATTTACATTGCACAGTGTAGTATTTCGTAGGTCTGGTAAATTAGAATTAATTTCTATGGGTTTATTCGTATCTAAAAAATCATGTTTTTTCAAGAAATTAGGACCGGACCACCATAATTCACTACTGATTAATGAGTCAAGGTTTAGCCCTCTAGATAGTAAGTCAGCGGGGTTATCTTTACTACCTACATGTAACCACACAGAATCACCTGTCAACTCGTTTATTTCTGTGACACGATTCTGAACGAATGTTTTCATCAAGTGAGGTGACATGCGTACCCAGCCCATAACAATAGTTGAGTCCGTCCAGAAGTAAACTTTAGTAAAAGTTAACCTCAAAGAATCGATTATTTTCTTGTAAAGCCTAGCTCCTACCAGGGCACCACATAACTCGAGTCGTGGAATGCTAATCGTTTTTATAGGAGCAACCTTACTTTTCGCACATATCAATCTGACAGTAATTTCTGAATTTTGACTGTAGGAACGTGCGTAAGCGCAAGCACCGTAAGCGTTTTGACTCGAATCAGAAAAAATATGTAACTCTAACTGTTCATCGCTAGGACCTCTAATTTGTCGAGGAACACGTAACTCGTTTAGGCAAGAAAGGGTTTTCACGAACTGATTCCATGTCACCAGAATGTCATTGGATACAGGCGTATCCCAATCGATTTTACATAACCATAATTTCTGTAACATTATTTTAGAAATAATGACAGCTGGCGCAAGAATACCTAACGGGTCGTACACTTGGGATATAATTGACAGCATAGCACGCTTAGTTAAACATGATGTGTCACAGCTAGTATCTATCTTCGAAGTGAAATGGAGCTGGTCACTATCGTTATACCAACCTAACCCAAGAGTCTTATTCTGTGTAAGTCCGTCGCCGATCAGAAGTTCCTTATTCTGTAAAGGATCAAAGTTAAAAGTCCACTTACGCAGAGGAAAACATCCAGACTTCAAAACCTTGCTAACTTTCTCACAGATATCCAACAGAATATCGTAGTTATCGTGTCCTGTCAACAAATCATCTACAAAAATATCTTCCTTAATAATACGAGCGATATTTTCATCGGTACATTCCAATGCCAATTGCCGAATACAGCGCATACTTAGGTACGGCGCCGAAGCCGTTCCGTATGTTACGGTATTTAGTTGATAAACTCCTATCGCATCAGTAGGTTTTTCGCGCCAGACAATAAATACATTGCAGTGACCGCAAATCGGGCTGAATCAGAACCTGCCTAAAGAGTTTTTCAACATCTGCACATGCTACGTACCTATATTGTCTAAAGCGTAGCAAAATGGAAAAAATATCGTTTTGTAGTGCAGGCCCTGGCAGCTGAATATCGTTAAGCGATTTTTGTGATGTCGTCTTTGCACTGCCGTCAAACACTACTCGGAGTTTTGTGGTCACACTACCTTCCCTATAAACTCCGTGATGAGGTAGGAAAAACCTAGGATCACTGTAAGTATCCACACGCGTCATGTGACCCAGCGCTTCGTACTCGCGCATGAATTCACAATACATTTTTTTTAATACTGGCAATCGTTCGAGTTTCCGTTCTATGGCCAAAAATCTTTTATTAGCTAACGTATATGAATCGCCGAGCGAATCAGCTGATTCACTTAGCGGAATGCGAACCGAGAATCTACCATCTTGTTCTCGTTTAGTTGTACTCGTAAATAGATCCTCACACTTACGCTCATCTTGAGTGAGAACCATATCTACTTTCTGTGGTATATTTTCGAGTTCCCAGAACTTCCTAAGCTGAACGTCTAATGTGTTTGTGAAATAACACTGAATTTGGTTAGATAAGTTCTTGGTATTGATAGGACCGGACACCAACCAACCTAGCTTCGAATTTTGCAAATAAGGTCCGCTGGGTAGCCTAATCCTATTCTCGTTTAAAAGTTCCCAAAATTTGTCCGCTCCTATTAATATATCGATTTCTGCGGACACGGCAAATTCTGGGTCTGCGAGTTGTATGTTTTGAGGTATACCTATACCTAAATAATCGAATGTCATGCTTGCTGATGGCAAGCACGGTGTTATCTGAGGTAACACTATACAAGATAAGCATGTGTTGAACTTACTTGTCCTTGATCGCATGGTAATTTCGCATTTATGATTCGAATGAGTGAGGCTGTGGCCTACACCAGATATGCTTACTGTGGACTGTAAATAAGGCGCATTTAATTTTTTTACTAGTTTCTCCGTAATAAAACTATGTTGACTCCCATTATCGAGAAGAGCCCGTGTGACGTGAAATTTATTATTCGTATCGGCTACTTCGATCAGAGCGGTAGACAGCAACACTTGCACCAAGCCTGAACTGCCTGTGCTTTTAGTAGCACCGGCGACGCAGTCAGCTGATGCATGCATAGTTGTCACGGTAGTAGCGCATGCAGGAACTTTGTCCACACACACATTCGCATTGCTACTACACTCGCTTTGCTCGTCTAGATGAAGCAAACTGTTATGCTTTCGCTTGCATTGCATACACGGACCGAATGAACATTCATTGATGGAATGCCCTGACCGCAAACAATTTGAACATAACTTATTGTCGTTTACAAAAGTAATCCTATCCTTTACAGGTAAGTTTAGGAACTTAACACACATATAAAGTCTGTGTTTACCATTACATTTAGTACAGTTACGCTTAAAATTATTTTCCTTCCTATGAAACGGCTTACTGTTGGAGGCCTCATCCTCAGTTGACACATAGCTATGTACTTGATGAGTGTTTTTAGTATCGTTTGAGTTACCACTAGGCCTACCTTGCGACTTTGAATGATGCGCATTAATCATTTCAAGCATATCAGCTCTGTTTCGAAGAAATGTAAGAAGTTGCTCCAACTTCAACCCCTGTGTGCTAGCATCTAGGGTTCCTTTATGGTTCTCCCACTCACGCTCCGTAGAAGAATCCAATTTGGACACCACTAGGTAAATAATCAACGTGTCCCATGACTCAGTCGGCTCTTTCAACGTTTTCAAAGCTCTCAAATTTCTTAAAATAGTGTCTATTAATTTCCTAAGTTGAACAGCAGATTCTTGTTTGATACATGGCACATTAAACAGAGATTTTATATGGTTGTGTATAAGAAGCCTTTGATTGTGAAACCTACTTTCTAATAGCTCCCACGCATGAGTGTAGTTTGATGCAGTGAATTCCAAAGCACTGACGACTTGTAATGCAGTACCACTAAGGGATGACCTCAAGTAATGAAACTTGTGAATTGGGTCTAGATCCTGCCTGTCATGTATCATAGTAACGTAAGAATTGCGGTACTCTAGCCATTCATCATAATTGCCACTGAAGGTAGCCAATTTTATGTATGGTAGCTTTACATGCGTTGGTGCTGAGCTTTCCGTGGTTGAATGACTACATTTTACAGTTTTTGAATTATCACTTGTCTCACAGCTGGCAATCAAACACTTGGCAGAAGCCATTGTGCTAAAATAAAAAGATTCTACAGCCTCAATGTAATCTGAATTTTTAGAAAGATCCTCACCTGAGGAATGTGATTCTATGTCACTCCCTATGCTATGGAATTTAGCAAAGTATTCACTAGCTGATTGTAGCCTTAATTTTAATTCTTGTACTTTTAAATTTGATAAGGTAGCACCACTGAGGGAATCAACAAAAGTTTTGAATTGTGTCAAGCGACCCTTCCAGTAACTTCTACTCTTTTTTAGATCGGCTACAAATTCATTGTTAGACTTCCTAGTGGGAGATTGAGAGGTTGAGGGCACAGTTAACGTAGACTTTTCCTGGGACATAATGGTGGTTTATAGAATCGGAAAGCAACTCACGTGTAAGCAGCACCTCGAACGCGACTCCACGCTAGGCCACGCAACTGGAAGCAAAACACAGCTTTAACAAAATCCTAGGAAGGGATGGGTAATGGATAGGATTTCCTGACCGTCCTCCGTCGGCGTATCCACGTGTCCTGGCTTGGCTCGTATCGTATCTTATCCGGTTCGATGGACCAATGTTTCTTTGGGAACGGGGGAAGTCCAATGCAATAAGTAATTTTTGTTTTTTTTTCCTGGATTATGTTTTATTGCTTAATTTTTACAAAGGTTCTCAATATGAATAATGATGTGGCGTTTTTTTTCGTAATGGCGGAGAGGGGTGATCTTCTGCTTCTTTTTTTTTTTTTTTTTTAATTATAAACCTCCTCGAACTCAAACGTCAGGCAGCAAACAGTATTGGTATGTTTACTTTTAGTTGTATTGTTGCCATTTTGTAGTAAGTACCAAACTGTAAGAGTTGTTTCCATAGGAAATCCCGATCAATTTTCTGATTCTGTTTGTTTTTGTTTTTTATGCTTCATAATCTTTATGTCAATTACTTACAGATATCATTGCGGAGAAGTTCGCAGTCAGCGCATCGCGTTTGGCTGCACTGCGCGCTGGAGAGCGTCAGCCGAGGAGGGCACGGGAGAGGTCGTATGTTAGGGCCACTACTTTGAGCAGCAACGAAAGATCACCCTCAGAGAGTACTTAGTCGCAACTAGTCGACTGTTGCAAGTAGATGATGGAATAGGAATCGTCATTGACGATGTACCGGACGCTGCCGAGGAAATAGTTCTTGGCGCGGATGGTCGCGCTCTGGAAGAGCCGGAAGTTGTTCTTGAGATACCTAAGATACCTCAGGAACATCAGGCTATCCCAGCTGCGCCGCTCCCAGTTATAGCTGAAAGACCTCAGCCACAACCACAGCCGCTCTCGGTACAGGAACCGGCAGTGGTTGAGGCTGAAAGACCTCGGCCACAACCGATTCAATGCCAAGTCTGCCTCGAGAATCCACCAACTTTGGTTCTCCGACCATGCGGACATGCGTTATGTGTTCGGATTGTCGTGAGCGTGTAGGTCAAACCTGCCCGTTCTGTAGGCAGGTCATTACGGAAAACATCCGCTTCTTTTTATTGCAGGCTCCCATTTAACTGTAGGTAGGTACTCTTATAAAACGCATGTATGATTATTATTGTGTCCAGCGTAACGCCGCCACATTCGGTACCTCTAAACACTACCTTTAATATTTTAGGTAGCATCACGGTTTAATAGCACTGAGCGAAAAAAGTGGGGATATTGGAACAAAAAAAAATCTCCATCCACTACACACCAAAAATTAGTTCTGCGCATTCAAGGTTAGCGCTATTAAACAGTGACGCGACCTATAATTCGCAGGCTACAATGTGTCGGTCATTTTAATAAGTTTTGAATATAATGTAGAGCGTAGTAGGTACCTAACACTCAATATTATAATTACAGATGGTGCTGTAATAGACTGGTTTGTCTTTGGTCTCTACCAGTTCCTAGTTCACTAGTTCATTGCTGCCAAATCAGATTTACTCCGAAACTTAATTCTACTGTAATTATGTAGGTAGCTGGTAATAAAGTCTATAAAAAGAAAGTATCTTGTTTCATTGAATGGTTGTGCACTATGTTGGTAGGATGTTGTTGGTAAGTAAGAGGTCAGGCAGCACTTGGGCTCTCAATCTTACCAAGTGACCACATCTGTGGCGCGGTGGGTGAAGGTCCGCCTGCGACGCAGGGGTTGCGGGTTCGATTCCCGCCTCTGGACAATGTTTGCACGTTCTGCCGATATTTGTTCAGGGTGTTCTGGTTGTCCGTTTTCTATGTATAATAAAAAATATCTATCTATGTAATGTATTGTATTAGGTACCTAAGCAAAGAATCTGTTTTTGAAAGATCATTTTATAGCAATGTGTGGAGTTAGCACTACTCTTGCTATTATAAGAGTTTAGATAGATACCTACCTGAAGGGGTAGGTAATAAGGTGATTATGAGCGGAAGAGAAATGAAGAGTTTACTTTAGCGGAAATGAATGATATAATGAGATTTATGATAGAAAGCACTAGATACAGTAAGTAGATAATTAAATTACAAATGGAACACAATAATAAAGCGCGCGCGTGCGATAGGTGCGAGAAGCAAAAGCGTAATCTGTGTGCGACTCACACATACATTACGCACACTGTGCGTGTAGCTCGCTGCCGCCGTGTCGTCGCGGGCGCGGGGCGCGCGGGCTGAGGTCCGCACGAGTACCATATTGTAGGGGGCTGGCCCAAGTGCAAAATATGTTGCAGTATTCATAAGCGATTAGCGTTTAGCATTCCGCCACAATTTCAAACTTTATTGTTCAGAAAAGCCTAAATTATGTAGATTTGGACTACTTACCTTTCAAATCAAATCTTTTTATTGCAGCTTTCACACACATGAGGTATTTACAGCCTAAAATAGCCCCTTATTCATAATCCCTATCAATTTATATTCAAGCAAGCCACTAAGGCTTGCTAGTGTTCTTGTCAGTCACTTTCATATCAACAAATAGAGATGGCAACAGACTTAGCGGCCTGCTAAGCTAGCGGAGTGCTAGAGAGCCTATGTGAATAAGGGCCTTAGTACATAATATGTAGGCTCACTTAATTGACTTACATTTTTATTTTCAAAACAGCACTTATGAGTGCACAGTGTGCACCTGAGTTCAGTGCTTCATGAATACTGTGTCCACATCCAGTCTGTCCGCTATTAATTTCAGGTAACTGTTGGTGGTAACCTTTGTTATGTTATTGGTTAGATGCATAGATTGAACTAGTTTGATTTAGGTTGATTGATTAGGTAGGTAAATGGTTCTGACTCTTGTTATAAAAATAATATTATGCTATTTGAACATTTTTTATTAACAATTTTTAATACGAAAGTAATTATAATACAATACAAATAAAGGTGTTGTTACTGAAATAACAAGGTTTATTGTGTGACATTGTTGCCGCATGCCAGATGCATTATGGACTAAAGCCACCACAGACTGGACGGCTCTGAACGGGAAACTACTTCTCTGTAGCCCACAATGAAGATGGAGAGAAAAAGTAGAGGCATCTCCAAGGTTTCTCCACGGTGACTGGAGAGAAAAAAGGGAGACCTTTCCCAGCAGTGAGACACATCTGACTCAAAATAAAATAATAAATAGGTATTGTATCCACTCATGTTCTGGACTACTTAGTTCACGGACTTTGTGACATCGGACAAAGTAGGTATTTTACAACAACTTGATTATAGGTACCTAGGCATTATCCTACAATATGAAGAGTTGCTTTGATCAAGTTCAGCTGCTACTTAGGTTACCTGAAAGTTAGAGATGAAATGCTGATGAATGTCTTAATAATATATCATAGGCACGCATTCACAAAACTCAACAATCCAAAGAAACTAAACCTACTAAGTGCCACCTTTTATTTTAATAAAATACTTTTCTTCTTCGCAGCTCTTCTCATTTTACAGGTTTGTTGTAAACTATTTTTAGAAAATGTTGCACTTGTAGGAATGAACTCATTACGTTATCTTACTTTTAATAATTATAATAAGTACTGGGGGGCTAAAAAGGTAACATTGAGCATTTCATCTGCAATCTATTCATTTCCCGAATTGCTGGCAGATCCTTAGCAATTCCTATAATTTTCGTAAAATGGTCACAAATTTGTGTGAATCGTACGCAATTCAATTCAGCAGCAGATTCGTATTTGGCGTTAATATTGCCACATGGAAAAAATACTAACCGTAAGTTTCCGAAATATTTTTATTGAAGTTAAAATGTCAATTTATATGGATATTAAGTAAAGAATTTGTTTATAAAAAACAAACTTTGCATCATTAGACAGTAACAATTATTTATATGACATAGTTTCATCTAAAACAAGCCAATAATATATTTATTTCTTTTGTTTTCGACTGGCATTGTGTCGGATGGCAATCACACTTCACTTTTATTTATAACGACGTCTATGTCAACCTACAAATGGCAGCGATTGGGTGAAAAAGGCGCCAAATCCGCTTCCCGCGCAGGCGCGCTACGCTCGCAGCGCGGCGCCCTCTTAGAGTTTTTTCTTTCTCGTTTCGCGACATTTGCGCGCCAAACTTATCATTTACAAACTTATTTGTAATAAAATATAATTTTGAGCTATGGAAAAGCGTATGGGTAGGGTGTCTGAGGCTCAATGGAATATTTTGCTTGAGTTCTTGGGGTCTCATCCCAGCCTAGCACGAGCAAGAGGCTACAATAACAGTGCCCGAGGAAGGGCAGAATCTTTGCGCCTCTGGAAAGACTTGGCTTTAATATTAAACGCAAAGGGGTCCGGTGCCACCAAAACTGCTAAGGATTGGTCCATTGTAAGTATTTATAGAAATATTTGGTAGGTAATTAACATAGGTAGGTATTCAGTTTAACTTTTATTTTTGTTTAACTTATTTTTTTCAGTATGTTAGCAATTATAAATGTAAGTTGAAAAAGATAGTTGCTGACATAAAAGTCGATGCCAGTGGAACAGGTGGAGGACCTCCTCAAGGAAGCATATTGTCGGATATCGAAAGCCGGTTTCTGACTTTATTGGGACCCGGATTTGGCCAGACAGCGCACGGGGTTAGAGTAGAACCCTTCCCCAATAAAGTAGGTACCAAATAATTTAATATTTTCGTATAAAATTCTTAGTTATTTGCATACCATTGTGTATTAAATATAAAATATCATAACTTTTCCTTATGTTCCAACATCAGCCTCAGCCACAAGTGCCGCAACCAGTGGTAGAAAATGCAGAGCGTGTTGAATAGTGTGTATTAAATTTATTTAGTTTTCTTTTATATAAAAACTATAGGTAATGTGTACATGTTATTAACTAGATTTAGTGTTCTTTTAGCTTTGAAGAAGTAGAAGTGGAAAGCTTCCTGCTGGCTGAACCAGATGTCAGAGATAGGAGTCCCATCAGTGCTGAGCAGCCCATTATTGTAGCATCACCAAGCCATGGCCCACCCGATGCTGAAGCACCGGATCTACCTCGAGCAACACGGCAAAGCCGATGCAATAGTAAGTGAATCAAAATCTTGGGCTTCAAACGACACCCTCGACGGTAATCGGTCACTTTCTCCTCTCGGTGAACAATGTACTATAGTAGTATTTACGGAGAGTAGTCTAATGTGTTATCCTTATTCTTTTTTTGTTTAGTTAAGGTTGATAGTTATGGTTTTTTAAGAAAAACGTTCAATAAACTATACTTATTTTTCGATATGTGGCGTTTTATTAAATATATTCACAGATTCAACAATCATTTTTATAAGCGAAAGGGACTCATGTGATATTATACCTTCGTAGATGCAAGCTGATGCAATTCGTTAATAATGTATGAGTAAAGCTCTAAAATACGCATAGAACGATATAAAATACATAGATGTAGCACTTATGAATTCGAAAAAAAAGTGAAATTATCATGATGAAAACTTTGATGGGCTCTCCTGTAAAATTTACAATGTCCGTCATGTGGCCCTTTGGCATTTAATCAGCGATATGTTAAGGCCAACTACGATGCCTTCACTTGGCAAAATAATGTCATAAACACTTATATTCAACAAGTACAACAAAATAATGAAATGGTGTGGCTGCTTGGGAAGATTACCTACCAACGTACTTTTGGGAGATTTAAAAATCGATGGGGTTGCTTGTATAAAGATAGAGTGCTGCACTACAAGCCTGCAAAAAGCGCACACATTATTAAAGCTTGTAGTGTGCTATATAACATAGCCCTCGATTTTGGGGTTCCAGAACCTGTAGGTATTTAAGACCTTCAATAAAACTCAAGAAAAAATAGAGCAGTTTGTCCGGTGACAGTGAATTTAATGGCAGCTGCCTTCGTTGGCATGTTTTAGTCGGACGGTACATCGTCTGCACCAAACTGGGTCAATCCACGCACCTGCTTCAGAGGGTCGCCCGAGTACTACCGATGCAGAATTTGAAGAAGCCGTATTGGAGCATTTTAATTGCAATCCACGCACTAGCACACGTTGAGCTGTATTAGTGCTGGGTGCCTCTAACCATATGCAGCTATGGCGAGTGTTGAGCAATGACGATCATCACCCATACCACTTCCGTCGCACCCAGGAGCTGACACCGGCAGATTTTTTTATCGTGTAGCGTTTTGCAAGTGGTACCGAGGCCAGTTAGAAGCTTCGCCAGATATTGGTGCAAAAGTGCTAAGGACCGTGAGGCATCCTTCACGAGAGCGGGAATAAGTAAACACCCACAATGAACATGTTTGGTCACACACGAACCCGCATGCGCCGACAGAGTCGTCATTCCTCAACCTTGAAAATTTTGAAAGGGAGATGAATCTTCTCTCTACTCACACAGAAAGTGCAGACAAAATATCAGACCTTCTGATAGAGTTTATAGAGAAGAATAAGGGGAGCTTAAATGAATGGATAAATCAGAATGTAGCATTCTCAGGATTTAATGCTGTTGAAATGAGAAAGAAGATCAACACTAAGATGAATGGTGAACAACTAATGATGTGCATCATCGTTGGTCTGGTAAGAGGGAACAACGTTACCAGAATTGGGAGTACAATGAGATCAGCAACAGCCAAGATAATGTTTTTGGATGTGGTCAAAAATGCAAAAATTCAAGATAAAGTCAGGGGTCAGTCAGGTACTTGCATCACTCTATCTAGAGTGATTGCTTGTTACCCTGAAGTAGTCTGCAGAATCCTTGCCAAAGAAGAGATTCCTATGGCCGTATCAGGAGAACAGATAAAGAGAGTTCTCAGAGTACCCGATGTCAGCTAGGCATCAAGCCTGTGCTGGTGTTGTTCCTGGAACTTTGGCGGATGGTGATGTTCATAAGGCCCTAGATGTAATAATGGTGCCATTCATGATGACATCTGAGGTCAGTCTGCATCCCCCCTATCCCCAACCCTCTACTCAGGTACAAGGATTGCTATAGCCAACCCAATCTATGTGTTTATAACTATGGTATTTGTTTCTTTGGGAACGGGGGAAGTCCAATGCAATAAGTAATTTTTGTTTTTTTTTCCTGGATTATGTTTTATTGCTTAATTTTTACAAAGGTTCTCAATATGAATAATGATGTGGCGTTTTTTTTCGTAATGGCGGAGAGGGGTGATCTTCTGCTTCTTTTTTTTTTTTTTTAAATTATAAACCTCCTCGAACTCAAACGTCAGGCAGCAAACATACCGCCGGCCTTGGAAGACTCGGGTTCCAAAGCAGCATTCGATGTAGTAGTAGCAGACGGTGCAACAGGATCCTCTGGTTCCAATGGTAGGGGGCAGATCTTCGCAAATGAGCGCCGAATGATTCCAGTCGCCGTTCGGATGTCAGCAACGCGTGAAATACCATCATTTCCAGGAAAGACACGAACAATGCGACCTAATCTCCATTTTAGAGGTGGCATGTTGTCTTCTTTAATCAGGACCAGTGTATCCATCGCAACATCATCTTGGTTGGTTTTCCATTTTGTTCTCATTTGGAGTCCGGAAACATACTCCTTCGACCAGCGCTGCCAGAAGTGTTGTCGCAGTTGCTCGATTCTGTGGTAACGTGTGAGCGACGTCGTCGTCTTGGCCATCAGGTCTTTGCATGGAGTAGCCAACAGCGGGCGTCCGATCAGGAAGTGTGCTGGAGTAAGCGGAGAGAGGTCATTTGGATCTGTGGACATAGGGGATATGGGACGGGAGTTCAGGACAGCTTCGATCTGTGTTAAAACAGTGCTGAACTCCTCGTACGTTAGCCTAGCGTTACCAACTATGCGTCGCAGATGAAACTTACAGGAGCGAACTCCCCGCTCCATTAAACCACCAATATGAGGAGAATAGGGAGGAGTGAACCATAATTTGATTCCATCATTAGAAAGTGAATCGGTAATGTTTTGAGAGTTTTCATTAAAAAATGAGGTAAGTTCCTTTTTGGAACCAACGAAATTTGTTCCATTGTCTGATAAGATAACTTCAGGTTTACCCCTTCGACTTATAAAGCGTTTCAATGCAAGAAGATAATCACTTGTTGTGAGACTAGTGACAAGTTCAATATGAACTGCACGGGTGACTAAACAAACAAATAAAGAAATATAGCCTTTAGAAAGTTGAGCACCTCTGCCTTTTCGATTTAATATGTAAACAGGCCCTGCGTAATCTACACCACTACGTATAAATGGAAAACCAGGATCTAAACGTTCACTTGGTAAATTACCCATTATTGGTGAGAAAGTTTTACCTTTGAATCGATTACAGGTCACGCAGTCATGAATCACTTTTTTAGCCAAATTCCTTGCACCCAATGGCCACCAACGCTCACGTATGTTAGCTAATAGAAGTAATGGACCTCCATGTAATAACCTCTTGTGCTCTTGTCTGAATAATAAGGGCGTCAGGTGATGTTTTCCACATAGTAACATTGGATGTTTTTTATCGTAGTCAAAATCAGGTGAATTACTTATACGACCACCGACTCTAATTATATTATTTTTATCCAAAAAGACACTGAGACCTAAAATACGTTTAGATTGTTTACATTTTTTCACAGGAATTTTATTCACAAGGCAAGAATGAACATCCGAGAATGAATGCATTTGAGCGAACCTCACCAACATAATCTGCGAATCGTTCAATTCTTGAACGGCTAGCGGACCGGTTTTGATTGTCTGTGAACGGTCGCGCATCATTTTCAAGTTATGAATAAAGCGAATAACATACGCATAGATGCGTATTAACCTGGAGAATGACGAATATCTTTCGAATGTAATTAACTCACTACCTACTGCAGAAGTATGATTTACATTGCACAGTGTAGTATTTCGTAGGTCTGGTAAATTAGAATTAATTTCTATGGGTTTATTCGTATCTAAAAAATCATGTTTTTTCAAGAAATTAGGACCGGACCACCATAATTCACTACTGATTAATGAGTCAAGGTTTAGCCCTCTAGATAGTAAGTCAGCGGGGTTATCTTTACTACCTACATGTAACCACACAGAATCACCTGTCAACTCGTTTATTTCTGTGACACGATTCTGAACGAATGTTTTCATCAAGTGAGGTGACATGCGTACCCAGCCCATAACAATAGTTGAGTCCGTCCAGAAGTAAACTTTAGTAAAAGTTAACCTCAAAGAATCGATTATTTTCTTGTAAAGCCTAGCTCCTACCAGGGCACCACATAACTCGAGTCGTGGAATGCTAATCGTTTTTATAGGAGCAACCTTACTTTTCGCACATATCAATCTGACAGTAATTTCTGAATTTTGACTGTAGGAACGTGCGTAAGCGCAAGCACCGTAAGCGTTTTGACTCGAATCAGAAAAAATATGTAACTCTAACTGTTCATCGCTAGGACCTCTAATTTGTCGAGGAACACGTAACTCGTTTAGGCAAGAAAGGGTTTTCACGAACTGATTCCATGTCACCAGAATGTCATTGGATACAGGCGTATCCCAATCGATTTTACATAACCATAATTTCTGTAACATTATTTTAGAAATAATGACAGCTGGCGCAAGAATACCTAACGGGTCGTACACTTGGGATATAATTGACAGCATAGCACGCTTAGTTAAACATGATGTGTCACAGCTAGTATCTATCTTCGAAGTGAAATGGAGCTGGTCACTATCGTTATACCAACCTAACCCAAGAGTCTTATTCTGTGTAAGTCCGTCGCCGATCAGAAGTTCCTTATTCTGTAAAGGATCAAAGTTAAAAGTCCACTTACGCAGAGGAAAACATCCAGACTTCAAAACCTTGCTAACTTTCTCACAGATATCCAACAGAATATCGTAGTTATCGTGTCCTGTCAACAAATCATCTACAAAAATATCTTCCTTAATAATACGAGCGATATTTTCATCGGTACATTCCAATGCCAATTGCCGAATACAGCGCATACTTAGGTACGGCGCCGAAGCCGTTCCGTATGTTACGGTATTTAGTTGATAAACTCCTATCGCATCAGTAGGTTTTTCGCGCCAGACAATACATTGCAGTGACCGCAAATCGGGCTGAATCAGAACCTGCCTAAAGAGTTTTTCAACATCTGCACATGCTACGTACCTATATTGTCTAAAGCGTAGCAAAATGGAAAAAATATCGTTTTGTAGTGCAGGCCCTGGCAGCTGAATATCGTTAAGCGATTTTTGTGATGTCGTCTTTGCACTGCCGTCAAACACTACTCGGAGTTTTGTGGTCACACTACCTTCCCTATAAACTCCGTGATGAGGTAGGAAAAACCTAGGATCACTGTAAGTATCCACACGCGTCATGTGACCCAGCGCTTCGTACTCGCGCATGAATTCACAATACATTTTTTTTAATACTGGCAATCGTTCGAGTTTCCGTTCTATGGCCAAAAATCTTTTATTAGCTAACGTATATGAATCGCCGAGCGAATCAGCTGATTCACTTAGCGGAATGCGAACCGAGAATCTACCATCTTGTTCTCGTTTAGTTGTACTCGTAAATAGATCCTCACACTTACGCTCATCTTGAGTGAGAACCATATCTACTTTCTGTGGTATATTTTCGAGTTCCCAGAACTTCCTAAGCTGAACGTCTAATGTGTTTGTGAAATAACACTGAATTTGGTTAGATAAGTTCTTGGTATTGATAGGACCGGACACCAACCAACCTAGCTTCGAATTTTGCAAATAAGGTCCGCTGGGTAGCCTAATCCTATTCTCGTTTAAAAGTTCCCAAAATTTGTCCGCTCCTATTAATATATCGATTTCTGCGGACACGGCAAATTCTGGGTCTGCGAGTTGTATGTTTTGAGGTATACCTATACCTAAATAATCGAATGTCATGCTTGCTGATGGCAAGCACGGTGTTATCTGAGGTAACACTATACAAGATAAGCATGTGTTGAACTTACTTGTCCTTGATCGCATGGTAATTTCGCATTTATGATTCGAATGAGTGAGGCTGTGGCCTACACCAGATATGCTTACTGTGGACTGTAAATAAGGCGCATTTAATTTTTTTACTAGTTTCTCCGTAATAAAACTATGTTGACTCCCATTATCGAGAAGAGCCCGTGTGACGTGAAATTTATTATTCGTATCGGCTACTTCGATCAGAGCGGTAGACAGCAACACTTGCACCAAGCCTGAACTGCCTGTGCTTTTAGTAGCACCGGCGACGCAGTCAGCTGATGCATGCATAGTTGTCACGGTAGTAGCGCATGCAGGAACTTTGTCCACACACACATTCGCATTGCTACTACACTCGCTTTGCTCGTCTAGATGAAGCAAACTGTTATGCTTTCGCTTGCATTGCATACACGGACCGAATGAACATTCATTGATGGAATGCCCTGACCGCAAACAATTTGAACATAACTTATTGTCGTTTACAAAAGTAATCCTATCCTTTACAGGTAAGTTTAGGAACTTAACACACATATAAAGTCTGTGTTTACCATTACATTTAGTACAGTTACGCTTAAAATTATTTTCCTTCCTATGAAACGGCTTACTGTTGGAGGCCTCATCCTCAGTTGACACATAGCTATGTACTTGATGAGTGTTTTTAGTATCGTTTGAGTTACCACTAGGCCTACCTTGCGACTTTGAATGATGCGCATTAATCATTTCAAGCATATCAGCTCTGTTTCGAAGAAATGTAAGAAGTTGCTCCAACTTCAACCCCTGTGTGCTAGCATCTAGGGTTCCTTTATGGTTCTCCCACTCACGCTCCGTAGAAGAATCCAATTTGGACACCACTAGGTAAATAATCAACGTGTCCCATGACTCAGTCGGCTCTTTCAACGTTTTCAAAGCTCTCAAATTTCTTAAAATAGTGTCTATTAATTTCCTAAGTTGAACAGCAGATTCTTGTTTGATACATGGCACATTAAACAGAGATTTTATATGGTTGTGTATAAGAAGCCTTTGATTGTGAAACCTACTTTCTAATAGCTCCCACGCATGAGTGTAGTTTGATGCAGTGAATTCCAAAGCACTGACGACTTGTAATGCAGTACCACTAAGGGATGACCTCAAGTAATGAAACTTGTGAATTGGGTCTAGATCCTGCCTGTCATGTATCATAGTAACGTAAGAATTGCGGTACTCTAGCCATTCATCATAATTGCCACTGAAGGTAGCCAATTTTATGTATGGTAGCTTTACATGCGTTGGTGCTGAGCTTTCCGTGGTTGAATGACTACATTTTACAGTTTTTGAATTATCACTTGTCTCACAGCTGGCAATCAAACACTTGGCAGAAGCCATTGTGCTAAAATAAAAAGATTCTACAGCCTCAATGTAATCTGAATTTTTAGAAAGATCCTCACCTGAGGAATGTGATTCTATGTCACTCCCTATGCTATGGAATTTAGCAAAGTATTCACTAGCTGATTGTAGCCTTAATTTTAATTCTTGTACTTTTAAATTTGATAAGGTAGCACCACTGAGGGAATCAACAAAAGTTTTGAATTGTGTCAAGCGACCCTTCCAGTAACTTCTACTCTTTTTTAGATCGGCTACAAATTCATTGTTAGACTTCCTAGTGGGAGATTGAGAGGTTGAGGGCACAGTTAACGTAGACTTTTCCTGGGACATAATGGTGGTTTATAGAATCGGAAAGCAACTCACGTGTAAGCAGCACCTCGAACGCGACTCCACGCTAGGCCACGCAACTGGAAGCAAAACACAGCTTTAACAAAATCCTAGGAAGGGATGGGTAATGGATAGGATTTCCTGACCGTCCTCCGTCGGCGTATCCACGTGTCCTGGCTTGGCTCGTATCGTATCTTATCCGGTTCGATGGACCAATGTTTCTTTGGGAACGGGGGAAGTCCAATGCAATAAGTAATTTTTGTTTTTTTTTCCTGGATTATGTTTTATTGCTTAATTTTTACAAAGGTTCTCAATATGAATAATGATGTGGCGTTTTTTTTCGTAATGGCGGAGAGGGGTGATCTTCTGCTTCTTTTTTTTTTTTTTTTTAATTATAAACCTCCTCGAACTCAAACGTCAGGCAGCAAACAGTATTGGTATGTTTACTTTTAGTTGTATTGTTGCCATTTTGTAGTAAGTACCAAACTGTAAGAGTTGTTTCCATAGGAAATCCCGATCAATTTTCTGATTCTGTTTGTTTTTGTTTTTTATGCTTCATAATCTTTATGTCAATTACTTACAGATATCATTGCGGAGAAGTTCGCAGTCAGCGCATCGCGTTTGGCTGCACTGCGCGCTGGAGAGCGTCAGCCGAGGAGGGCACGGGAGAGGTCGTATGTTAGGGCCACTACTTTGAGCAGCAACGAAAGATCACCCTCAGAGAGTACTTAGTCGCAACTAGTCGACTGTTGCAAGTAGATGATGGAATAGGAATCGTCATTGACGATGTACCGGACGCTGCCGAGGAAATAGTTCTTGGCGCGGATGGTCGCGCTCTGGAAGAGCCGGAAGTTGTTCTTGAGATACCTAAGATACCTCAGGAACATCAGGCTATCCCAGCTGCGCCGCTCCCAGTTATAGCTGAAAGACCTCAGCCACAACCACAGCCGCTCTCGGTACAGGAACCGGCAGTGGTTGAGGCTGAAAGACCTCGGCCACAACCGATTCAATGCCAAGTCTGCCTCGAGAATCCACCAACTTTGGTTCTCCGACCATGCGGACATGCGTTATGTGTTCGGATTGTCGTGAGCGTGTAGGTCAAACCTGCCCGTTCTGTAGGCAGGTCATTACGGAAAACATCCGCTTCTTTTTATTGCAGGCTCCCATTTAACTGTAGGTAGGTACTCTTATAAAACGCATGTATGATTATTATTGTGTCCAGCGTAACGCCGCCACATTCGGTACCTCTAAACACTACCTTTAATATTTTAGGTAGCATCACGGTTTAATAGCACTGAGCGAAAAAAGTGGGGATATTGGAACAAAAAAAAATCTCCATCCACTACACACCAAAAATTAGTTCTGCGCATTCAAGGTTAGCGCTATTAAACAGTGACGCGACCTATAATTCGCAGGCTACAATGTGTCGGTCATTTTAATAAGTTTTGAATATAATGTAGAGCGTAGTAGGTACCTAACACTCAATATTATAATTACAGATGGTGCTGTAATAGACTGGTTTGTCTTTGGTCTCTACCAGTTCCTAGTTCACTAGTTCATTGCTGCCAAATCAGATTTACTCCGAAACTTAATTCTACTGTAATTATGTAGGTAGCTGGTAATAAAGTCTATAAAAAGAAAGTATCTTGTTTCATTGAATGGTTGTGCACTATGTTGGTAGGATGTTGTTGGTAAGTAAGAGGTCAGGCAGCACTTGGGCTCTCAATCTTACCAAGTGACCACATCTGTGGCGCGGTGGGTGAAGGTCCGCCTGCGACGCAGGGGTTGCGGGTTCGATTCCCGCCTCTGGACAATGTTTGCACGTTCTGCCGATATTTGTTCAGGGTGTTCTGGTTGTCCGTTTTCTATGTATAATAAAAAATATCTATCTATGTAATGTATTGTATTAGGTACCTAAGCAAAGAATCTGTTTTTGAAAGATCATTTTATAGCAATGTGTGGAGTTAGCACTACTCTTGCTATTATAAGAGTTTAGATAGATACCTACCTGAAGGGGTAGGTAATAAGGTGATTATGAGCGGAAGAGAAATGAAGAGTTTACTTTAGCGGAAATGAATGATATAATGAGATTTATGATAGAAAGCACTAGATACAGTAAGTAGATAATTAAATTACAAATGGAACACAATAATAAAGCGCGCGCGTGCGATAGGTGCGAGAAGCAAAAGCGTAATGTCTGTGTGCGACTCACACATACATTACGCACACTGTGCGTGTAGCTCGCTGCCGCCGTGTCGTCGCGGGCGCGGGGCGCGCGGGCTGAGGTCCGCACGAGTACCATATTGTAGGGGGCTGGCCCAAGTGCAAAATATGTTGCAGTATTCATAAGCGATTAGCGTTTAGCATTCCGCCACAATTTCAAACTTTATTGTTCAGAAAAGCCTAAATTATGTAGATTTGGACTACTTACCTTTCAAATCAAATCTTTTTATTGCAGCTTTCACACACATGAGGTATTTACAGCCTAAAATAGCCCCTTATTCATAATCCCTATCAATTTATATTCAAGCAAGCCACTAAGGCTTGCTAGTGTTCTTGTCAGTCACTTTCATATCAACAAATAGAGATGGCAACAGACTTAGCGGCCTGCTAAGCTAGCGGAGTGCTAGAGAGCCTATGTGAATAAGGGCCTTAGTACATAATATGTAGGCTCACTTAATTGACTTACATTTTTATTTTCAAAACAGCACTTATGAGTGCACAGTGTGCACCTGAGTTCAGTGCTTCATGAATACTGTGTCCACATCCAGTCTGTCCGCTATTAATTTCAGGTAACTGTTGGTGGTAACCTTTGTTATGTTATTGGTTAGATGCATAGATTGAACTAGTTTGATTTAGGTTGATTGATTAGGTAGGTAAATGGTTCTGACTCTTGTTATAAAAATAATATTATGCTATTTGAACATTTTTTATTAACAATTTTTAATACGAAAGTAATTATAATACAATACAAATAAAGGTGTTGTTACTGAAATAACAAGGTTTATTGTGTGACATTGTTGCCGCATGCCAGATGCATTATGGACTAAAGCCACCACAGACTGGACGGCTCTGAACGGGAAACTACTTCTCTGTAGCCCACAATGAAGATGGAGAGAAAAAGTAGAGGCATCTCCAAGGTTTCTCCACGGTGACTGGAGAGAAAAAAGGGAGACCTTTCCCAGCAGTGAGACACATCTGACTCAAAATAAAATAATAAATAGGTATTGTATCCACTCATGTTCTGGACTACTTAGTTCACGGACTTTGTGACATCGGACAAAGTAGGTATTTTACAACAACTTGATTATAGGTACCTAGGCATTATCCCACAATATGAAGAGTTGCTTTGATCAAGTTCAGCTGCTACTTAGGTTACCTGAAAGTTAGAGATGAAATGCTGATGAATGTCTTAATAATATATCATAGGCACGCATTCACAAAACTCAACAATCCAAAGAAACTAAACCTACTAAGTGCCACCTTTTATTTTAATAAAATACTTTTCTTCTTCGCAGCTCTTCTCATTTTACAGGTTTGTTGTAAACTATTTTTAGAAAATGTTGCACTTGTAGGAATGAACTCATTACGTTATCTTACTTTTAATAATTATAATAAGTACTGGGGGGCTAAAAAGGTAACATTGAGCATTTCATCTGCAATCTATTCATTTCCCGAATTGCTGGCAGATCCTTAGCAATTCCTATAATTTTCGTAAAATGGTCACAAATTTGTGTGAATCGTACGCAATTCAATTCAGCAGCAGATTCGTATTTGGCGTTAATATTGCCACATGGAAAAAATACTAACCGTAAGTTTCCGAAATATTTTTATTGAAGTTAAAATGTCAATTTATATGGATATTAAGTAAAGAATTTGTTTATAAAAAACAAACTTTGCATCATTAGACAGTAACAATTATTTATATGACATAGTTTCATCTAAAACAAGCCAATAATATATTTATTTCTTTTGTTTTCGACTGGCATTGTGTCGGATGGCAATCACACTTCACTTTTATTTATAACGACGTCTATGTCAACCTACAAATGGCAGCGATTGGGTGAAAAAGGCGCCAAATCCGCTTCCCGCGCAGGCGCGCTACGCTCGCAGCGCGGCGCCCTCTTAGAGTTTTTTCTTTCTCGTTTCGCGACATTTGCGCGCCAAACTTATCATTTACAAACTTATTTGTAATAAAATATAATTTTGAGCTATGGAAAAGCGTATGGGTAGGGTGTCTGAGGCTCAATGGAATATTTTGCTTGAGTTCTTGGGGTCTCATCCCAGCCTAGCACGAGCAAGAGGCTACAATAACAGTGCCCGAGGAAGGGCAGAATCTTTGCGCCTCTGGAAAGACTTGGCTTTAATATTAAACGCAAAGGGGTCCGGTGCCACCAAAACTGCTAAGGATTGGTCCATTGTAAGTATTTATAGAAATATTTGGTAGGTAATTAACATAGGTAGGTATTCAGTTTAACTTTTATTTTTGTTTAACTTATTTTTTTCAGTATGTTAGCAATTATAAATGTAAGTTGAAAAAGATAGTTGCTGACATAAAAGTCGATGCCAGTGGAACAGGTGGAGGACCTCCTCAAGGAAGCATATTGTCGGATATCGAAAGCCGGTTTCTGACTTTATTGGGACCCGGATTTGGCCAGACAGCGCACGGGGTTAGAGTAGAACCCTTCCCCAATAAAGTAGGTACCAAATAATTTAATATTTTCGTATAAAATTCTTAGTTATTTGCATACCATTGTGTATTAAATATAAAATATCATAACTTTTCCTTATGTTCCAACATCAGCCTCAGCCACAAGTGCCGCAACCAGTGGTAGAAAATGCAGAGCGTGTTGAATAGTGTGTATTAAATTTATTTAGTTTTCTTTTATATAAAAACTATAGGTAATGTGTACATGTTATTAACTAGATTTAGTGTTCTTTTAGCTTTGAAGAAGTAGAAGTGGAAAGCTTCCTGCTGGCTGAACCAGATGTCAGAGATAGGAGTCCCATCAGTGCTGAGCAGCCCATTATTGTAGCATCACCAAGCCATGGCCCACCCGATGCTGAAGCACCGGATCTACCTCGAGCAACACGGCAAAGCCGATGCAATAGTAAGTGAATCAAAATCTTGGGCTTCAAACGACACCCTCGACGGTAATCGGTCACTTTCTCCTCTCGGTGAACAATGTACTATAGTAGTATTTACGGAGAGTAGTCTAATGTGTTATCCTTATTCTTTTTATGTTTAGTTAAGGTTGATAGTTATGGTTTTTTAAGAAAAACGTTCAATAAACTATACTTATTTTTCGATATGTGGCGTTTTATTAAATATATTCACAGATTCAACAATCATTTTTATAAGCGAAAGGGACTCATGTGATATTATACCTTCGTAGATGCAAGCTGATGCAATTCGTTAATAATGTATGAGTAAAGCTCTAAAATACGCATAGAACGATATAAAATACATAGATGTAGCACTTATGAATTCGAAAAAAAAGTGAAATTATCATGATGAAAACTTTGATGGGCTCTCCTGTAAAATTTACAATGTCCGTCATGTGGCCCTTTGGCATTTAATCAGCGATATGTTAAGGCCAACTACGATGCCTTCACTTGGCAAAATAATGTCATAAACACTTATATTCAACAAGTACAACAAAATAATGAAATGGTGTGGCTGCTTGGGAAGATTACCTACCAACGTACTTTTGGGAGATTTAAAAATCGATGGGGTTGCTTGTATAAAGATAGAGTGCTGCACTACAAGCCTGCAAAAAGCGCACACATTATTAAAGCTTGTAGTGTGCTATATAACATAGCCCTCGATTTTGGGGTTCCAGAACCTGTAGGTATTTAAGACCTTCAATAAAACTCAAGAAAAAATAGAGCAGTTTGTCCGGTGACAGTGAATTTAATGGCAGCTGCCTTCGTTGGCATGTTTTAGTCGGACGGTACATCGTCTGCACCAAACTGGGTCAATCCACGCACCTGCTTCAGAGGGTCGCCCGAGTACTACCGATGCAGAATTTGAAGAAGCCGTATTGGAGCATTTTAATTGCAATCCACGCACTAGCACACGTTGAGCTGTATTAGTGCTGGGTGCCTCTAACCATATGCAGCTATGGCGAGTGTTGAGCAATGACGATCATCACCCATACCACTTCCGTCGCACCCAGGAGCTGACACCGGCAGATTTTTTTATCGTGTAGCGTTTTGCAAGTGGTACCGAGGCCAGTTAGAAGCTTCGCCAGATATTGGTGCAAAAGTGCTAAGGACCGTGAGGCATCCTTCACGAGAGCGGGAATAAGTAAACACCCACAATGAACATGTTTGGTCACACACGAACCCGCATGCGCCGACAGAGTCGTCATTCCTCAACCTTGAAAATTTTGAAAGGGAGATGAATCTTCTCTCTACTCACACAGAAAGTGCAGACAAAATATCAGACCTTCTGATAGAGTTTATAGAGAAGAATAAGGGGAGCTTAAATGAATGGATAAATCAGAATGTAGCATTCTCAGGATTTAATGCTGTTGAAATGAGAAAGAAGATCAACACTAAGATGAATGGTGAACAACTAATGATGTGCATCATCGTTGGTCTGGTAAGAGGGAACAACGTTACCAGAATTGGGAGTACAATGAGATCAGCAACAGCCAAGATAATGTTTTTGGATGTGGTCAAAAATGCAAAAATTCAAGATAAAGTCAGGGGTCAGTCAGGTACTTGCATCACTCTATCTAGAGTGATTGCTTGTTACCCTGAAGTAGTCTGCAGAATCCTTGCCAAAGAAGAGATTCCTATGGCCGTATCAGGAGAACAGATAAAGAGAGTTCTCAGAGTACCCGATGTCAGCTAGGCATCAAGCCTGTGCTGGTGTTGTTCCTGGAACTTTGGCGGATGGTGATGTTCATAAGGCCCTAGATGTAATAATGGTGCCATTCATGATGACATCTGAGGTCATTAATACAAGGAACAGTGACGGGAAAACTAAAAATCCTCTCACCAAAGCCGTAACTTCAGCCACTTTCTTGCTCAATGCTTACAATTCTCAAGTGTTGGGTGATGCTGAAAGACTCAAACATGCCACTGTTATAGGAATGACTGTAAGTGATGGAAGTCTGTCCACTGTTTGGAAAACAGCTGCTGCCCATGCTAAGACTTGGTTGACTGGCAAGTACGGGTACTGCTTCCAAGACCAATAAATTGTGGAGTTGAGACTGACCTGTGATAAACGGTGCCATTTTAGATTAGATTAGACTAGCATATGTTAATCATTTAGTTCTTATATTTTATTAATGTATTCCTTTATAGTTAAATATTAGTTATATTATGTAACCATTAGGTTATAAAATCATTAGGTTAGATTGATTCCAACACCAATGGCGACTGAACTTGTGGGCAGGAATAATCGGAGATGTCGTCGTAGGACCAATTTCCCTGCCACAAAACTTCGGCCAAAATGATTTAAGTTTCCCAAGGAATGAATTAGACGATGTCCTCACAGTGCTACCAGTGTCAAGTTATACGAATCTTGTGATGGGGAATAACTTTGTTTTTCAACACGACGGGGCACCGGCACACTTTGCTCGGGATGTGCGCCATTATTTAGATGCTCGCTTTCCCCAGTGGATCGGGCATGGTAGTATAAGCGTGGCTTGGCCTCAGCGTCACCATTCTCTCGCAAAACAGGTAGAGTCTGGCTAACAAAAGTAGATACTGGATTTTTTTTGCAACTGAACTTTTTATATGACAACACTAAAGTGTTCCTACTATCGGATATTTACCCTACAAATTGGGATATTTTAAGCAGAAAGTACTTAATTAATTCCAAAAAAGCATTTTTAAAACAAACTTATTTTAAACATTTTATAAAATGAGTTTTAAAAATTCGTACGTGTGCTAACATAAAACAAAACAAACGAACATAAAATTTATCATATATAAGTATTTTAACCTATTTATATTATAAACATTTATCACCTAGAAAGTCTTAAAAAACACACAATTTAAGTAAGTGGTAATGGACACAGTTTTCTAAGAGTTCTTGTATACAATTTATTGTTGGCCATTCTAATATTGGCCACTCTGACCTGACCATCTGGTCCAGGGATTATCTTTTCTATTCTCGCCATTGGCCAAGATAGGGGCGCAGTGTTGTCACTACGTACAATAACAAGGTCACCTTCTTTTAGATTGGGGAGAACCTGTTTCCATTTGGGCCTGCTCTGTAGTTGAGTGAGATAGTCCCTCGACCAGACAGATCAAAAGTCTTGTTTAATTTTTGTTAGCATATTCCAAAATCGAAGCCTGTTCATTGGAACATTTGAATGATCTACCTCTGGAAAGCTAGTCATAGCTGTACCTATAATAAAATGTCCAGGTGTAAGATATTGAAAATCGGACACATCTGAACTCAATGGTAAGAGGGGCCTCGAGTTTAAAACTGCTTCAATTTCTACAATGACAGTGTAAAGAGCCTCAAATGTTAGAGCAATATTGCCTACTATCCTTTTAAAATGAAACTTTAGACTCTTTACACCTGCCTCCCATAGCCCACCAAACTCAGGGGAGTAGCTAGGTATAAACTTGAATTTTATATATTGAGGTATACAATAGTTTTGAATTTCATCAATATGTTTTTTAGAGTTAAACAATTCATATAATTTATTTAGTTCATTTTCAGTACCTTTAAAGGTCTTGGCGTTATCACAAAATATGGTGACAGGCATTCCACGCCGGGCAATAAATCGTTTGAAGCATGCAAAAAATGCTTCAGTTGTAAGGTCACTAACTAATTCCATGTGGATGGCCTTTGTGGCAAAGCATACAAACAGAGCAATATAGCTTTTTGTTATGAGAGGTTTCCTAAGTCTTGATACTTTTATTATTCTTTATTGTACACAAACTGATTTACACAAAAAATACATAATAGTCATGTACAAAGGCGAGCTTAACCCTATATAGAGTTTTCTTCCAGCAAACCTTAGAGGATAGAGAGAGCTGATTATAGTGGTGGGAAGGTATACAACATACTTTAAAGAAAAACATTGAAATAATAGGAGAGAAATCCTAATAAATTATATACAGTACCTACATGCAAAATGAATATAATTATATTCATATATATATATATAGGCCATGAGAGCCAAAGTGGCCTAACTACAGAAACAAAAGTTTTCAGTATTAAGGAAAGAGTAGGAGGCCTGATTTCGGAAATTTATAACATTAGTCAATTAAGTTTTAGGTTATTCTATGCTGCCCAAATCTTCTAGATGTGTAATAAACTTTATGTTTAAGTGATTAAAATTAGGGCTAGACATTATAATTACATATTTATTTTCAGATAGGCCACTCTGGCATTTAGAGTTTTCAATATTTATTTATAAAAATGCAGTTAGTCCAAATTATTTATTTCAGAAATAGTACCCTTACATACTCACAAACATAAAATTAAATCTTAATCTACATACTTGTACTTATTTTGATACTATTAATCACTATCTATGTCTTCCTGTCCCACGTCCAAATCATTCCTTAATGCAGCACTGTCCTTAATATTAGTATAAAAAGCATGATGGATTGGAGGAATGTATTGAAGAAGTTCCACCAAATCTTTTTTCTTCTCAACACTTATTTGTTTTCCCTCTGGATACAAAACGTCAAGCTGGATAGTAGCCATATCAATTGAATTTCTTTTCTCTAAGTCGACACTTTCAAACAAGACATCTGGATTATTGGAGTATTTAAAAAAAATACTAAATGGATGTGTCTTGTGATAAAGAAGCCACTGAATATTCAGCCACTTCACTTTGGATTTCTCTGCAGTAACCTTTCGATTGGTAATGTTGTTTTCAAGTTTTTTTGTAGAATAAAAGTCTTCTTTGGTCATTTTTACTATTTTAAAAGGATTTCTATTTCTTGCAGCTTTTATAACTTCAATCCAATCTGCAGGTATGAAAATATTTTTGAAGTATTTTTTCTTTTTCTCTATCAACCCAAAGTCCTGATCACATGCCAAGTATGAATGTCCGCTTACAAAAAATTTATGGTCAATCTGCTCTACAGTATAGTCTGGATGATTAACAATGTACTGAGAAAGGACAGCCATTTTGATATTTCGGTTTTGACCACCGCACTGGTCAGAATATAAAATTAATCTTTTGGTCTTGACATTTTCTTTAATGTAGCGCAACAAACAAGACCCAATTTCTTTGGGCCCTCTTGAAGCTATGGTTTCGTCCCATATACACATAGATACATTGTCATTTTCAGCATCATGTATGCCTAAGCAATAAGTCCATAGCTGTCTTTTATAATAGCACACCCCAGTTGACACTACTGGAGTAGGCAAGGTTTTCATTAAGTCAAACACAATGATTGTAATATTTGGATCTTCTTTAGCAAGTTGTTTATCATTTGAGTAATTACTTTTGGCAGCGTCAGCTTTTAAAACATGTAGGTTTTTTTGCACCTCAAGTTGGTGCTTTGTTTCTTGTGAATCAGCAGCCTCTATCTTAATCTTATAGCTGTCACATTTTCGACATGAATCAGATATAGGTGCATGGAATGATAAGTTGAAGTGTTCATTAAATATTTTTCTAAACATAAAATCTGACACTCTATCTGACTCTGGAGTATCATCACAGTACATGCTATACATTTTTGGCAAATTTAGATCTGGAGCTAAAAATTTTCTGTTCATGCTCTTGTGTAGCGTATAATGTGATTCATATTTTGGAAATCTATCTATGAATGTTTTCACTTTTTGGAGTTTTTCTTCACTTGTCTTATTGACAGGTACATGCTTGCCTCTTTTGTCTGTAGGTGGTGTAGGAACTGCTAATTTATGTTTTAAAACTCGGGTTATTCTTCCATCAGAAACGGCAAACACTTTTTTAAAAAATTCTTTGCATACCATGGTGGACAATCCATCGGAATTTGGTAGATGATACACTCTGGTATTGGAACGTCTTGTCTCGGTTTGTTCACAATCGGTGCTTAAAGAACATCTTTTTTTAGGTTGTACTTTTACCAACGAAAATAAGTATGATGACTGCAAATCAAAATTGCCCATGGCATAAAAGCTGTCAAAAAGATTTTTTTGCTGTGTAGCATCAATTTTATCATGGCATTTTTGTGCACAGTTGCATGGGATGTTTGTGTTAATATTTTTGGCAGGTACTGTCTTTCCCTTAGTATTGATATATTCTATTCTTTTAGCTCGTTTCTGTTTACGTATATTTCTTTTCCACTTACTTGGCTGTCGTACTCGCTTCCTCGACTTTCGATTTTCTTGGTAGTTTTCAGAGTTTTCGGTGTTTTGACCGCTACTTGGAGGCCGATTTTCTGAATCTAAAATATCAAGTAGCTCCGTAGAAGTTGGTGATGGCGATCTTGTTGGTAAATATTCCGAGCCTGAATCCTGATAGGGATCAGCCTCATCCTCGCCAAAGATTTCTGAAAAACACAATTAGCATGAAACACTGTTTTCAAAAACACACAAAATTGACAAATCATTACCTATAAATTTGTAATGTTTGACTTACCTTGCATTGTATTTTCAACACTATTAGGGGTTTCTGGTGCCGTATTATTCATTTTATTGTAAATTTTAACACAATTACAAAGAATACAAATGCTATTACATCAACTTCTTCTTTCTTCTTTTTATGGCTCCTGTCATAGGCAATCTTGCCAATGTCAAGTGATTCAGAGATTATACTCTTTGTAGATAGGTAAGTAGGTAAGTTTCTAGTCACGTCAGTCCAAAGTCGAGTCAGTCAATTGTTTTGAAGAAAATGGTGGCGGTTTCTTCAAAACATTTGAAACATTTTCGGTCAAATCACGATATCACATAATACACTTTCATTCCAAATGCTTACACATTGTGCTAAGACCACAAGTAATGTTGGTTAAAATACCACCAAAATTACACAACACAACTCAAAATAACACTAGAAAAACAATTAAAATGAAAATGCTATGTTGCTTCGTTAGATGACAGGAAACGAATCCTATTACATCAAAATAATCAACAATAATAGCGGCAATGTTGACTTTGACATTTGGCCTAAGTGTGATTATGACATAAGATTTTTGTTGCCATAGTGCAAAAATGGCCTAACTCACATAGGCCACTATGGCGCCATCAAAATAAAATAAAATTTTCGATAGGCAAAACGGACAGATGCTGCCATCTGTGAAAAAAGGAAAGAACTAATTGTAGGCCACTTTCGCCCTATTACTTTTACCGTTTAGAACCGATTCCAATACAAAGATCAATATTGAAAAAAATGCAGTTAGGCCACTTTGGCTCTCATGGCCTCTATTATATATGATATACCTACACATATAGATAAATATATAAACATAAATACCTAAAATATAATAACTAGTCTTATAATAATTAGTATAATAATTAGTAGTTAATTAATATAATAATTAGTCTTGATCAGAGATGGGCGCTTACCCGGTAAAAACCCGAACTTTGGGTTTTTCCCCGTTTATACCCATTTTTACCTACCCATTTTGAATTAATACCGGGTAAAAATTCAAAACATCTTTTTTTGGTCATTTATGATTTTATTTGTTAGTATTTATTCTGATTTAAATGATCTAATCTTAATATTCTGATTATCTGATAAAAAAGTATCATTCTAGCTTATTTTATTACTTTGGATTCACACAAAGATAAAAAATGAAAGATATTATATTATTATATATTTTGACAGCCTACGTAGCTCAGTTGGTGGTAGCTCTGCCTTCTGCGCCGTAGGTCGTGGGTTCGATTCCCACCGTGAACAAACGTTTGTGTGATGAACACAGATGTTTGTTCTCTGTCTGGGTGTTATATAATATTATAAGTATATATTTACAAAAAAAAAGTATATAAGTAGTATATCAGCTATCTGGTTCCCAAATCACAAGCATAAGCTTAGTTTGGGGCTAGATAGTACTGTGTGGAAAGTCCACCAATATTTATTTATTTATTTATTTATATGTTTTATAAGTAACTATTCTGGGGAAAGCTGGAAAATGGGTGGTCACCGCACCACAATTTGACTTTGGTAGTGACATTTGTTTGCTTACCTTTTTAAACATAATAGAAAAACGGAGTATGGACTAGAGATAAGTTAAACGGGGCGGTAAAGCGGGTGGGGGTTGCATCGCTATGTTGCGCCGCCATTTTGTTTAGTCAGTTCACGATCGTGCGCGCGCGCTTTACTTGTGCTACGGTGTTCTTTAGTGAAAATAGTACAATTATCGGGTTATTTTGGTTGAATTGAAATTGTGTGTTTATTTGTTACAAAAGGTGAGTTAAAACATTTTAATTATAATGTAGTTAAGTAGGTTAGATACAGTGCAGGTCCAGTTGCATTGTATTTGGTCTCTTAAACTAAAGGAGCTGATTTAGGTGATGTGAAAAGCCCTGTTGCGTTTCTTTTTGTCTGTTTTCTTGCTTTTCACAATAACCCTGTCACTCTGAATGTATGCGAAGGTCCCATTTCACGTTTGTTTTTTCAGTTCCATTTGTAGATAATGTGTACAAATTATGGGTAGGTATAAATTTTGTTGGAATGGCACAAGCACATCACTATGAACAACATGGAAGTGTCTCGTCCCTAATATGGTGTTCGATAATCTATGACTGTTTGTTCTAATGTTTTCCAAAAAAAAAGTGTGTCGTGTTACTTATCTAAAACTAATTAATTCTATTGTTAAAACTATCGTAGCGATTTATAAATAAAACAAGTTTAAAGTGTTGTCCGTATATTTGTCATTTGCAATCAGGAAGATTCAAAACCTATCCTCTAACAAATTGGTAGCAGAGCGTGGTTTGGGCACATCATGGCCGTCAATCCCCAAATATCGCAATATCGCATTGAGCTTCTCAGCCGAAATAATTACGATACATGGGTAATACAAGCTCAAGCCGTTCTTGTTAAAAATGGATTGTGGACCACAATAAGTGACCCAAAGCCCGACGAAGGAAAGGATATGTTGGCGCGATCGGAGCTTTTCCTTCTCATATCGCCCACGGAAATACGGCAAGTAAAAAGCTGCAAATCTGCATCCGAAATATGGAAAAAATTAAAATCCATTTACCAAAGCGAAGGGCCCGCCAGAAAGGCGGCGTTATTGAAACAATTGATTCTAAAGAAACTAATGGATAAAGGTGATGTACAGGACCATTTATCGGCCATGTTCGATTGTGTCGACATGCTCAAAAATATGGAAGTAGGAATAAACGATGACCTACTGAGCATCATCATCCTATACAGTTTGCCATCGGCTTATGAAAATTTTCGGATCGCAATAGAAACAAGAGATAAGTTGCCTACGCCTGAAGAGTTAAAAATAAAAATAATAGAAGAGGCCCAGGCGAGGTCAAGACATGGTAACAAAAATCAAAACAATAGCGACGCACAGGAAAGCGCCTACTACTTCAACAAAAAGAAAATAAAGTGCACAGTATGTGACAAAACTGGTCATGAAGCATCCAAGTGCTGGTCTCGGAACAAAAATCAAAGTTCAAGCTCGTCAGGAAATAAAAAGAAAACTCCTAAAAACTTTTTCATTTCAGAGCATACAGCAAATATGGCACATACTGAGGCTTCTAATGATGTTTGGTGTCTGGACAGTGGGTGCACATCCCACATGACTGGGAGAAATGAAAAATTCCAAACCATCGAGGCCGAACAAGGCAAGTTGAAGTTGGCATCAAACCACAGCGCTGAAATAAAAGGTACGGGGACAGTTCCAGTCATATACAATGATATAGAAATAAATCTAAATGATACCATTTATGTACCTGAATTAACCACAAACTTGCTATCGGTAGCTCGCATAACTGAGCGAAAACATACAGTTCTATTCACCGAAAAAAAGGCTTATGTAAAGGATAGTAATGGAGAGACTGTTATGACTGCCGACAAAAAGGATGGGCTTTATCTGACTTCCCTTCAAAGCATGCAAACAAAAGAGCAAGCTAATAATGTTTCAGAAAATAATTTAATGAAATGGCATAAAAAATTGGCTCACTTAAATGAAAAAGATCTCAAAATGTTAACATCAAAAGACCTTGTGTCTGGTCTAGACTTGAATAAAAATGAAATATTACAAAATTGTGAAAGCTGTATTCAAGGAAAAATGACACGGTTGCCTTTTCCCAAAAATGATGGAATAAAAACAAAACAAGTTTTAGAGGTTATACACACTGATTTATGTGGACCCATGCAGCAGGCAACCATTGGTGGTTCAAGATATATCTTAACCTTTATTGATGATTTTAGCCGATATTGCTATGTGTACTTCTTACAGAAGAAATCAGAAACATTAGATAAATTCAAGGAGTTCAAAGAAGAAGTGGAAAAACTTACTGAAAATAAAATAAAGTATATACAATCAGATAATGGTACAGAATATTGTAATGATGAATTCAACAAATATCTAAAGGAAAATGGTATCCAAAGAAGGCTGACAGTCATTTACACACCGCAGCAGAATGGACTGGCAGAAAGAAAAAATAGAACCTTAGTTGAAAAAGCCAGGTGTATGATGATTGAGTCAAAGGTTCCGGAAACACTGTGGGCAGAAGCTGTATTCACTGCAAATTATATTGTGAACAGATGTCCAGCAAAAGCGCTGAACGGTGAAACACCATATGCGAAATGGGTTGGTCGCATTCCATCTGTAAGACATTTACACATATTTGGATCAAAAGTATTCACACTCAACAAGCAGAAAAGACATAATAAATTTGCACCAAAAGCAAGTGAAGGTGTGTTTGTTGGATATGCAAAACATAGTAAAGCATATAGAATATACTTACCAGAGAAAAATACAGTAATAGTACGTCGTGATGTCAAAGTACTAGACGGAAAAATGTACTATCAGAATAATAATGTTCAAAATGACCTTATTCTCCCTGAACCGGAACAACCTGAAACAGAAAATGATAATATTAATGGAAACAAAGAAAAGGGAAAGGAGGAGACCATAACTAATAACTTATTTTTTCAGCCCTCTTTTTTCCAGCAAAATGAAGAAAGTACTGATGATGATGATGAATCTATGCACTCACTCAGCGACCATAATGATGACAGCGAAGTCACCATAGCTGAAACAGTAAGTCCACAAAATAATCATTCACATCAACAACAGCCATGTCAAAGTACCAGTGAAAAACCGGAGGCAAGCCAAAGTAGCCGTCCGACAAGAATAAAAAACCCCCCTGTATGGTCCCTTGATTATGATCTTGGAGATGAGTGCAACTATGTGTGTGAGGAAATCGAAGAAAACGATATTCAAAATGATGGATGGCAGGAAGCCATAAAAGCTGAAATAAAATCACACATCAAAAATGGTACATGGCAAATTCAAGAAAAGAATAATAATTCAAAAAACATAGTGGACTCTAAAATGATTTTAAAAGAAAAACTAGGCCCAGATGGAAAAATGATCAAAAAGGCACGATTAGTGGCTCGAGGTTTCACTCAAAGACCCGGAATTGATTACAATGAAACATATGCTCCAGTAGCCAAATTGAGTTCAATCAGAACATTATTGGCTCTTGCAGTTGAACAAGATTTAAAGCTTCATCAAATGGATGTAACTACTGCATATCTAAATGGAGAATTAAATGAAAAAATAATAATGAAAAAACCTGAATATCTTGAAGAATATATAACAAAAATAATGCTGGATGAAAGTGAAAATAAAAATTTGGAACTATTCAATAAAGCCAGAAATATGTTACATGATATAAATAAAATAAAAGGCGAAAAAGTATGCTTATAAAAAAAGGCTCTTTATGGCTTAAAACAAGCCGGCCGTCAATGGTTCTACAAGTTAGACCATGAGCTTAGAAAAATGAACTTCAAAGCATCAACAGCTGATCCATGCATATACACAAAAATACAAGGCAAAGATAAGATGATAATTGCTGTTTATGTCGACGATTTAATAATAGCATATTCAAGCAAAGAAGCATTAAATGAGCTAAATAAGCAACTGAATAAAAGTTTTGAAATGAAAGACATTGGAAAACCAAAATATGTCCTTGGCCTTGAAATAAATCATGAAAATAATAAACTAAAATTAACCCAGAAAAGATATATTCAGAAAGCATTGGAAAAATATAAAATGGAAAATTGTAAACCAATTAGTACTCCTATCGAACCATACCTAAAGTTGGAAAAATCAGATAAATGTGACAAAAATATTCCATACCTGAATTTAATTGGTACATTAATGTATTTATCAGTGGCAAGCCGACCAGACATAGCTTATTCAGTTAGCTATCTATCTCAATTCAATAATGCTTACAGTGAAGAGCATTTCAAATATGCAAAACGCATTTTGAGGTACCTGAAGGGTACAATGGATGTTGGTATCTGCTTCACCAAGTCAAACAAAGAAATGTATGGAATGGCTGATGCTGATTGGGCTGGCTGCAAGATAGACCGGAAATCATACTCAGGCTATTGTTTCAAGTATGCCAATAGTTGCATCAGTTGGGAGGCCAAGAAACAAAAATGTGTGGCCTTATCTACAGCAGAAGCTGAATATGTAGCACTTACTGAAGCTGCAAAAGAAGCCATTCATCTAAAAATGTTATTTAATGATTTAGGCATTCTTATAAATAATGTTGTGCTTTTCAGTGACAATCAAGCTGCCCAGAGACTTTCCAACAACCCAGTCATCAGTGGAAAGTCCAAGCACATTGAAATAAAACAGCATTTCATACGGGAATGCATTCAACAAGGGGTCATCGGCATCCAATACAAACCAACCCAGGAAATGGAGGCCGACATACTCACAAAGGGTGTCCCTGGACCGAGGCTTCTGATGCTTCGGGAGCTCCTTGGCTTATCATGAGTGCTGAGCTCGTGAGGAGGAGTGTTGGAATGGCACAAGCACATCACTATGAACAACATGGAAGTGTCCCGTCCCTAATATGGTGTTCGATAATCTATGACTGTTTGTTCTAATGTTTTCCAAAAAAAAAGTGTGTGTCGTGTTACTTATCTAAAACTAATTAATTCTATTGTTAAAACTATCGTAGCGATTTATAAATAAAACAAGTTTAAAGTGTTGTCCGTATATTTGTCATTTGCAATCAGGAAGATTCAAAACCTATCCTCTAACAAATTTAAATGAGATCACATGAAAAAAACATTATTATAATCAATTTTATTGTTTTGTTTAGATGATGAGAAGAGGAAGAAAGAAACGAGAAGACATTTGGATAAACTATCGCCAAGCCAACAACAGATATTTCAGTGTACAATTAATACTCTATTTGCCCATAAATGGTAAGAGTAATTTGTATGGGAATCGTACCCCCTTAATATATTATTATGTTAGGTTTTAGTCAGTTTGATCATGTTGTGCAAAATTTTGGTTGATTTTATGGTATGTCTTTTTGAAAATTTTACTGCGATTAGTATTATGTATGAGTATTTAACAGAAAGGATTATTAGTGTGCTATTTATAACCCAATATATGTTTTCAAAATCATTATTCATTAGTTTTATTTGTCAAAGCATATTTAATTAAGGTTTAATTAGATCGTGTTACCTCTAAAATACATAGCCACTACTTTTTTAAGTAATTAGGTTTTTTAGGATTATAAAAATGCAGGTCGTATTTTATACCCGGTATTAATAAAATATACCCGGTATAAATGGGTATTTTTTAATTTTTACCTATTTTACCCTTCCCTTTCTTTTTTTACCCTTCCAATTTTTACCCACCCGCCCATCTCTAGTCTTGATACTTTTAAATTGAAAGGCCCACAAAAGTCTACCCCTACTATATGAAATGGTCTTACAGCAGTCAATCTCTCCTCAGGTAGAGAACCCATTAGCTGCATAGCAGCTGCAGCCTTTAGTCGGGCGCATTTAATGCAGCGGTTGACCACCTTCTTAACCTCACGAATGGCACTAATGATCCAAAACCTTTGGGAAAGAGAGCCTATGACAAGCTTTGCACCAGCATGTAATAATCGCAAGTGCTCTTTGTGTATGATAATATTCGTGATGTGACAATTTTTGGCAAAATAATTGGATGCTTCTTTTCATATGGAATGTCTGAAGCATTCTGAAGTCGACCACCTAAGCGAACCAAACCATTGTTATCAATGAAAGGGTACAAGCTGGACAAGCCTGACTTTATAGGAGAGCTACCTTTGAGCAAACTAATTTCATTTGAAAAATAAAACTCTTGAGTACAGCGCACAATCACTAAAAGCGCATTATGGAGCTCTTTTGGAGCTAGAACACCAACTAACCTCTCCTTTCTTTTATCAGAATTGTTTCGAAAACGCAAAATATAAGCCACCACTCTTTGCAACCTGCTGATGTCAGAGAACCTTTCGAAAAAGTCTTTAGAAAATGTATTTTTGTGACCAGATAAAGAAGAATCACCCACAAGCGAGCTGTTTACAACAGGATCAGCATGATCAACATCATCATCAAGGGGAATGGGTACCTTGGCCTCTGTAACAGAATGTTTGTAGTCCACACTTGAAAGATCTTTAGGCCCATGCCACCAAAGCTCAATAGACTGTAACTTCTGTGGATCGCAGCCTCTAGACAACAGGTCAGCTGGGTTATCAGCTGTGTTTACATAATGCCAACTGACACCTTTAGTGAGCTCTTTAATTTGATTGACACGCTTGGTTACATAGGGATTTGACTTTAAATTAGTTGATTTTTTTAATTCTATCTTTTAAAACTTTATTGGCTCTACCTGCAAGTTCTGAAAGAAGCAGATTTGTTCAATGGGGCAACCCGTGATTTGGAACACAAAAGGTTTACAAAGACCGTTCCATCCTCATTAAATACCCTTAGGTATATGGGTGAATCAACTTTTAAGACACTCCTTTGACAACATTATGAACAACTAAAAATAAAAAATAAATAATCGAAATATTATGAAAATATACTGTTAACATTTGCACAAGTTTATCTATTTTTAGGTTTTGCAGTGGGGCACGACATCTAAGCTAATATTAACGAGTTTTTTTAGAAAAAGTGACGAGGGTGCCTCATAAATATCCATTGCAACGCTGTAGAGCGACAATAAACCTACGCGCACCAGCTGAGAACTTAATTTAGGCTGGGGGGGCGGTATAGCTAGGTAGAGATTTTTTGATCATACCAACTAAATATTAGACAATAATCGCCTTAGATGACACCAAGGTAGGCGTCATCTCTTGATAACGGTCATGAATTTTTATCGGTAACTCTGTAGAACTGATGTTTTGATCAAAGTTTGGGACAAAAGTTTGGATGCACGAAAAATATAAAATATTTGTCAAACTTTTATAAATGTTAACTTTAAACGTAAGTTTATCTTTTTCTGAATCATAATATTGGGTAAAAAGGCTGTGCATTCATACCTTTTTTTTAAGATACGTCCTAAATTGTATCGTCATCTAGGCCTGGGGACACATGTTTTTTGTATGGATAGTGCTTATGTTCTGCTGAGTTACCATAATAAAGTCAAAAATTTTCCTATTAACTATAAAATACTATGAAACTAGCATGTTAGGAAAGGATCTAAGTTTACGTTAACATAAAAAAAAAACATATTTTATAAGGAAATTAGGATTTTTATGCTCTTTGCATGACAGGGACACAAAAGGAGTGCCTTAAAAGTTGATTCACCCATATGCAACAGCCCAGGGTTTTATAACGTTACCACTTCCCAATAAAAATAACAGTAAATAACGTTACTTTCATATAGATACCTATATAACGGTAATTTAGTTAGTATTGTTACCTAGGTAACGAAAAATATAATAACGTTACAACTACAGAGGTAATTCCCTTAATATACCGATACTTAATTTCGTTAAAAATGCATGTTGCCGCTCTAGGCGAGCAGAGCGGCAACGAACGTGCATGCGCGGTGATGGCGCGCTGTGCGTGTGTCTTGCTTGTCTGTTCGCGTAAGTTACGCGAACAGACAAGCAAGACACACGCAACACGCGTAACACGGTGTTACGCGGCGTAACACCGTGTTACGCGAACAGACAAGCAAGAACTCCGAACGCAGTGTTGCTTAGCTGCGTTTTGGCTATCGAGGCGTCCACAACACACAAGTGGCGCGGCGTGAGTTTGTTCTTCTTCCGGCATATACTTACCTACTTGTTAAATTTCCGAGTTTTAAAAATATGTTGTGTCTCTGTGATAGGTACTTAGTTAGTGATTAAGTAATGGGTCGAAAGAAGAAAAACACCGTTTATAGATACTTTGAACTAATGCAGAACGGAACAGCAAAATGTTTAGTGCCTGAATGTGGAAAATCTTTCAAGGTTAGTAATCTGTACCCACTTACTAACATAGCATAAACCAATTTGGTTCATTTTATAGATTGTTGTTGAATCTACCTACCACCAGCCTCGTAAAGATGTTACAGATCAAAAACAGTTCGGGTAGGTACCTACCTAGGTAACAGCTAGTACCAGGTACCTGTACCTACCTACCTGTTGGTACTAGCCTGTACTACCAGCCAGTACTTACCTTTCTGTTGATACTCGTTGTTTTTGATGTGCAACATCTTTTTTTTATTGATAGCGAGCGTTGTTGTTTATGTAGATCAGGTAAAGTACCTACCTAGGTATCAAGGAAGAAACTGAAGGGTTGGTCTCCTTTGTAGTTTGTCAGGTCCAGTCCGTGTGTGACACACCGGGGGCAGTGACATTATTGTGAGTGTGAGTGATACCGGCACTGATGTCACCGCCTCCTGTTATACAGGGTGAATTTTTCAGACGGGACAGTAAGGGCAGGTACCTTAATATTCTCGTAGGTAGGAGGTTGGTAGATACTTACCTTACCAAGCATTTTTGTTTATGTAGGTTAGGTAGGAACTTATACTACATACTGTTGGTCTCCTGTGTAGTTCGTCAGGTCCAGTCCGTGTGTTACACACCGCTGGCAGTGACATTAGTACCATACCTACAACGCACGTAGGAAGTAGGTAGGTAGATCTAGGTACAGTAAGAAACGTTAATTGGTATCCCTTCCTGGTTTGGTATTGGTATAGTATTGGGGATAACAATTAACGCTTCTTACTGTACCTACCTAACCATGCGTTGTTATTTATGTAAGTAGGTACCTACATAGGTATCAAGGAACAGAAGTTCTGTCCATTGTTACTTAACCTACTTGCTACCCAATTCAGTCATTTTGGCCCATCGCTAGATGCAGCTCAATTAAAATTATGTTTTCCTTGCAAAATCAACAAAATCGGCTGGCCAAAACCTCTTTAATTTGCTGCGTTTAAATAATACTAGTTTTTAAGGCAATGAATGTTTTTTCTGTTCTATTTTAAGCTTAATATTATGCTTTTTCAGACACACCATGGAGCCAATTTGCTTAAACATCTAAAATATATCCACAAAGATGAATTCAAAACTGTTAAGGAGCTAAACAAGAGCCGGGATGAAGGTTCTACCGCCGCACAAACAAGAACTACGTCTGAAATAGTAATCCATGACTGTACTAACTTAGTTGCTGTCCATGGAAGGCCCTTTGCTATGATGAACGACAGAGCATTCCAAAACCTGCTATCAATAATACCTAATAATAATGCAAAAGTCAACGCAGAAGTGATTAAAGAAAATGTGGAGTCACAAGCAACTAAAATGAGAGACGAGCATGGCAACATTTTGAGTAATTAATTTTTATCGCTTAAGATTGATATTGCTTCCCTGGCAACTAAAAATGGAAAACAATGTGGAGTACGACATCACAGTTTCAGATGTTTTGTGCATACCAAGTTTAACTACAAACTTGCTTTCAGTTAGTCAGTTGATTGAAAATGGAAACAGAGTGAATTTCAAAGAAAATGCATGTTTCATTTACAATAGACAGAATGAACTTGTTGGTCAAGCAGAATTAGTAGATGGAGTGTACAGATTAAACACATTGAAAACAGAACAGATAATTGCAGCAACAGCAATGGCATCAAGTGAGACTTGGCATCGACGCTTGGGACACATTAATAGTACTAGTCTAAATATCATGAAAAATGGAGCTGTTGTAGGAGTTTCATTTTTTTTTTTTTTTTCCTTTTATTTGGGTAAACAAACAGTAACACAATAAATATGGTTTAACAATATTTGTAACTAATTATAAACTAATTGTGGCACCAACACCGTTTACCACAGATTAATAATGAGTTTTAGGTTTTGAGAGTCATGAGAAGCATGTAGTACTATTCTAGAATCTCAAGAATCATTTTCTTAAAAGTGCTAGGTCGCGTTACCGCAATATCTATTGAATTAAAGTTAGTATTAAAGGAGCGAACTAAACGGTACAAAGGAGATCGCTTACCGGCATTAGTGCGACACCGGGCTGTTGCAAATAACTGACAGGGATTGCGGCAATGCGTTCTAGTTGGGATTCTATAACATAATTTATTAGTAAGAGGAATACAATCATATCTGTTGTGGCAAAGGTCATATAGCAACATAATTTCTAGTTGTTTTCGTCTTTGTTCAAGTGTGAGGAGTTTATATTCGCCAAGGAGCTGTTCGTATGATAAGCGTCTATGAAAGCATCTATAGTGCATGCAGCGTAGGAATTTCCTCTGTACGGTTTCAAGTGCTGTATTATATTTATTATAGAAAGGATTCCAGATGGACACAGCGTAATTAAGCTGGGAGCATACAAGAGATTTGTATAGATAGAGATAGGTTGCAGGACGTGTAAACTTTGCAGATGATCTCATAACAAGGCCATACATTTTAAAAGCTTTACTTATTATATTATCTATGTGGAGATCAAGATGTAATTTACTATCCAAGGTGACACCTAGGTCCCTGATGAATTTGACATTGTCGAGGTGTTCACCACATAAAACGTAAGAGAAATGGCTTACGTAAATTTTTTTAGTAAATGTAATGGTTTTGCACTTTGTGATGCTTAAACTTAATTTATTACTGGTGCAGTAGGTGGAGAAACGATCAAGATCGCTTTGGAATTTGTGATGATCACTGACATTTTCTACAGTATGATATATTTTTAAGTCATCGGCGTACAGTAAAAAGTTACAAAATGTGAAGCAGTTTCTAATGTCATTTATAAATATTACGAAGAGCAAAGGACCCAAAATAGAGCCTTGTGGCACCCCTGAGCTAACTGGCACAAAATCAGACTCGTGGCCACTGAAAACTATCTTCTGCGTACGGTTAGAAATATACGATTTGAACCAGCGCCACAAATTACCTCTTATACCATTAAAAGCCAGTTTTTCCAGGAGTATTCTGTGATCCACTCTGTCAAAGGCCTTTCGAAAGTCTGTATAAACACTGTCTATTTGTATGTTGGCATCTAGGCCCTCGAAGAGATAAGATGTATATAATAAGAGATTGGTTGAGGTCGATCCTCGTTTAACAAAACCATGTTGCTGTGGTATGATGACATTATGTAGTAATGGGTATATAATATTATGGATGAGCCTTTCGAAAAGCTTCGACAAGGTGGGTAAGATAGAGATGGGGCGATAGTTTTCGACCATCGCCCGATCTCCACTCTTGAAGACTGGAACGACACGAGCCGACTTCCAAATTGAAGGAAATATTCCTTCACGTAAACACTGGTTTAGCATATATTGTACTGGATAGTAGATTGTGGTAGCAGTGGATTTGAAGAAAACTGGGGTAATATTATCTACTCCAGGGCCCTTCGACACATCCAGGGCGCGAAGTTCTCGCAGTACTTCATCGTTAGTTATTTCTATGTTACTAATGATAAGATCAGAGTTTTGATTGGTATCTGGAATGTTATCAATGTCATAGTCGTCGGTTACACAAGATGGTTCGAATACTGATTCAAAGAATGATGAGAATAGTTGAGCTATTTCGTTTGGGTTATTAGCTGTTAAGTTTTTAAATGTGACTCTGTTAGGAATATCCGCTTGTTTTTTCATATTTTTAATATATGTCCAAAAATATTTAATATTACTACGGATACCGTCTTCCACCAAGCTCATGTATTTTTTATAACAAATGTGTGATTCAGTTTTGAACCTATCCCTGTACATAGCAAAGACTTTATAATCACATACATTTTGATATTTTTTCCATTTAATCCAAGAGCTATTTTTATTTCGAAAAATATGTATTAGGGCTGGTGAAAACCAGATGGGGAATTTAGAAGATTTAATCACTTTAGTTGGGACATGTTTTTTTATAATCTGATATATTTTATCATAAAAGCTAGAAACAACCTTTTCAGCGTTACCATTCAAGAATAACCCATTCCAATCAGTATTAGCAATTTCGCTGTTTATTATTGTGTAGTCTGCCTTACTAAAATTTAGTTGTATTCTATTTTTAGCAGGTACGGGTGTAAAACTACTCCCGAGTGGCACCAGTGTAAAATACGGTGGGTGATGCCCATCCGAATGTACTAAGGGAATTGGAGCCAGTGTGGTACTACAATTATTA
This sequence comes from Plemyria rubiginata, assembly GCA_963576535.1. Classification (NCBI taxonomy): domain Eukaryota; kingdom Metazoa; phylum Arthropoda; class Insecta; order Lepidoptera; family Geometridae; genus Plemyria; species Plemyria rubiginata. The sequence continues at coordinate 9,164,226 of OY754926.1, forward strand.
ATGTTAGTTAGGAATAGATCCAGAATCCGAGATTTAATATTTTTAAATTTGTTAATTTGGAAACAATCGAGCAAGTTCATAAAATTAATAAATAACTTATTTGGTAAACAATTATTACTGCTGATAACAGGCTCACAGTGAGTACCACAATCGCGCCACTCCAGCGTAGGCAAATTATAGTCACCTACTACTATGTACTGGTCAACATCGGTACTCTGTAACGCAGAAGATAAGCGGTCAATATGTGAAGCGTAGATTTCAGAGTTTAGGTTTGGCGGAAGGTATGCTGCACTGATAACGAAGCAGTAATTATTCAAGCATATCTCAAGGAGTAAGTGATCTACGAGCGGCGAGGGGGACGAGGCGGGCGGGGGCGGAGGCAGCGGCGCGTCGGCGTTATCGCGGCCCAGAGCGCGCGGCCTCGCGTTCAGCTCGCGCCGCACCGCCACCAGCACGCCGCCCCCGTCTGAACGCCCACATCCAGCACGGTCTCGATCACATCTAAACACTTGATACCTAGGGTCTATGAGTTCGCTATCAGAGATGCCCCCGTGAAGCCATGTCTCGGTCAGGATGATGACGTCATAATTATGTGATAATATATTTATATAAAGAGTATGTATTTTTGTGCGTAGCCCCCGACAGTTTTGGTAGTATACTGATAATACGTGTCTATCCATTGTGAAAAATTAAACTATAAAATATTAAGGTTAAAAAGCATTGATTGTAAATGTGAATAAATAGTTTACTGCTTGTTACTGTTACCCGTATAAATAAATGTGTGTAGCTTCCACACCAATTATGTTTGATTTTAAACTGTGTCAATCCTGTACAACTTTCTGAAATTGTTGTTATGAAGAAGATTACACGATGAAGAGGAATGACCATACCTAACACTTGTAACCGTACATAGGCTAAACATAGATTGTCACTGTAACAGAGTACATAGTTAAAATGGATATTATTTTGTTTCTTTGACTTATTCATTAGTACATATCTTTCCTTACCTTGACAACTCCTTGACCATAACAATTCTCTTAGCACTGATAACACCTGAAAACATGCTGCTACTACTATAATTATCAACAAGATAATGTTTTGCCTGTAAAAACACACCAATATTTCTTTATCTTCACTACTTTTTGAACTTATTAATCCCCTAAACAAATATTTAATTATACAACATGTTACTACCAATGCATATGTTAACATTGTGATTTGCATGTAGAAACATGACAAAAAGTCTAATATGTAGCCGAGTAGAATAACTATAAGTATTATACATAAAGTTTTAAAAACATAGTAAGTATCAATACACCGATAGTGCTCAATTGGTATTTCAGTACTTCACTTAATTTTTGCCATATCCTGGGTTGAGCGGATCGCAATGACAGGCGAGGTTTCTGATTTGCGGGCTAGCACTGTTCCATGCTTGACCCACACAAACTTGTACTCATGCTTTTTTGCTGCCTCCCTGCACTGCCGGAACAGCTGTTTGTTATTGAGTGTCAAGTGCTCATTTACATAGATCGTGTGTGGCGCACCAGATATGGATAGCTTTGTCGAGTCCAGGCCTTTTGTGGCCCGATGGGCCGAGATCACGTTATCACGAAGCATCCTGCTAGTGAACTTGACAATCACATTCTTAGGACGGCGGTCGTTTTGATCGATATGGGGCACTCGATGTATGGCAACAATGTCCGATGAACGTATTGGCAGCTTCATTACATTGCCCAGGCATTCCATTGTACTTACAAGGTTCTCGCCGCGCCGTTCAGGCAAATTGGATATTTCAGCGTTGCACTGACGGGCCTGCTGTTCCAATGCACAGATATTATACTCAAGCATACGTACTTGGCCTTCAGAATGAGAGGCATGAGAAGTAATACCTTCAATGGTTTTTAGACGATCTTCAAATTGATCCTGTCGTTGCGACGAGAAACGTACCGATAAATCTATTTCATCCAGCCGGTTGGTATTTTCTGTCAACGTCTTGTTAATGTTTATGTTATCCGTGTTTAATTTTAGGATGTTATTATTTATTTCAGATAGCGAGAACGAAATCTTTGTTAGTTCACTGGAAAGGGCAGAGTTCACAGAGGCGGCTATACTGCTGGTGATGCACTCAGTTATTTGTGTGTTCCATAAAAGCATCTGACTGTCAAATTTGTTCTCTAGATTTTTTAGTTCGTCAGCATATGGATTTTTACGCTTACGTGTGCAAATGTCGTCGGTGGTCAGGGACTCCGGGATGTTGCTGTCCGACCAAAATTTATTGGGCGGCGTGAGTTGGGACTCCATTTTGTCTGTTTGGTCGAACACGATTTACAACGGCGGCGGCGCAGCGCACGGCGCTTGCAATGCAAATATTGCTACAATACGTATAGCGCGCAGCAGATAAGCAGGACTGAAAATGACTGAAATGCACGGTAGAATCGGTAGATGCGCGTGATTATGACAATATGTATGACCTATGCACTATGAACGATACTAAATTATTTGTATTGTGATTCAGCGAGATTCAGAGAGAGAAAAAAAATACGACAGCACTACCACTCTCAACACTGTCCCAACGCTGAATGAAATACCAGAAAAAGCAAACATACAGAAATCATCATGCACTGTTTGTTGTGAGGGCAAGCAAGCCAGACTACCTTTTCATCAGAGTTCATCTAAAACAGAAGGTGTGATGGAGGTTATTCATGCAGATGTGTGTGGCCCAATGGAGAACCTTTCTATTGGAGGAACAAGATACTATGTTTTGTTTGTGGATGACTACAGTAAAATGGCATTTGTTTATTTTATGAAGACAAAAAGTGAAGTATTTAAAAATTATAAAGAATTTCAGTCCATGGTTGAAAAACAGAAAGACAGAAAAATCAAAATTCTAAGGACAGATAACGGAGGTGAGTTCTGTAGTCGAGAGTTTGAAGAGTATCTCAAGATGCAGGGTCAGGTTCATCAAAAGACCAATGCGTACACGCCGGAACAAAATGGCTTATGTGAAAGGATGAACAGGTCAGTAGTTGAAAAGGCCAGATGTTTAATATTCGATGCCAACTTAGATAAAAAATTTTGGGCAGAAGCAGTCAATACTGCTGTGTATTTGAGAAATAGATCTGTCATTACGGGACTAAATAATAAGACACCATTTGAAGTATGGACAGGCAAGAAGCCAGACTTGAGCCATCTACGTATTTTTGGAAGTACGGTTATGGTGCATGTTCCAAAGGAACGGCGTTTGAAGTGGGACAAGAAAGCAAAGAAACTGATACTTGTTGATTACTCTGAGAGTGTGAAGGGCTACAGGGTGTACAACCCAGATAATAAGTCTGTGACTACCAGTAGAGACATAGTTGTCATGGAGACTCCAAGTGAAAGCACAGTTAGCATACCAGTGGAATGCAAGTCTTCAGTGGAGGATGATAGCCTGGATGAAAGCTCAAAGACTGAAGTGGTTGAAAGCCCTATGCCTGATACTGAAGTGGATGATACTTACATCATGTCGGAAGCTTCTTCGGTGAGTACCTCAGATGACAGTTTCTGTGACACAATGTCAGATGTTACCCTAATTGAGGAAGAAGAACATCCTGAAAAGAGAGCAAGGAAACCACCTAATAGGTTTGGCTACAACAATTTATGTCTTGCAGAGTGTGAAGAAAGCAGTAGCAGAGAAATTACACTCGACGAAGCTCTAAATGGACCTGAGAGCAAGTTCTGGCAGGCAAGCATGAAGGAGGAGTTGAACTCATTTGAAGAAAATGATGCGTGGGAACTAGTAGATTATCCTCAGGACAGTACAGTGGTTCAATGCAAGTGGGTATTTAAAAAAAAAATTGACAGTTCTAACAATGTGCGGTATCGGGCCAGATTGGTGGCAAAAGGCTTTACACAAAAAGCTGGTGTGGACTTTCATGAGACTTTTTCCCCCGTGCTTCGATATTCAACATTGCGGTTATTGTTTGCTTTAGCAGTAAAGCTAGATTTAGATATCAGTCACCTAGATGTTACTACAGCTTTTTTGAATGGTATACTAAATGAAACAGTTTATATGCAGAAACCTGTTACTCTAGAAAGTAAAAATGATGATAACAAAGTGTTAAAATTAAAGCGTGCCATTTATGGATTGAAACAATCATCAAGGGCATGGTATCAGAGGGTAAATGATTATTTGATAAAGTTAGGCTATGTTAAATCTAAATATGAGCCATGTTTATTCACTTATTTTAAAAGTAATGTTAAAATGATCATAGCTTTGTTGATGATGATTTTTTCATATTTTCTAATAGTAAAAATGTCACTGACCAACTAGTAAAAAATCTGAGTAGTGAATTTAAAATTAAAAACTTAGGTGAGATAAAGCAATGTTTAGGCATGAGAGTAAAAGTAAATAAAAATGTAATAACTATTGATCAAGAACAGTATGTAGAAAGTTTACTGAATAAATTCAAAATGTCAGAATGTAAAACTGCTCAAACTCCTATGGAAATGAATTTAAAATTAGAGAAATCAAAGAATGTTTGTCATGATTATCCGTATCAGCAACTTATAGGTAGTTTAATGTACCTTGCAGTTTTGACTAGACCAGATATTGCATACAGTGTGGGTTTTCTTAGCCAGTTTAATAATTCATTTGATGAAACACATTGGAAGCATGCAAAAAGGGTTCTAAAATATTTAAAACATACAAAAAATTATGGTCTTGTGTTTTGTAAAGATACTTCTTCTGTGGAAGGTTTTGTAGATGCAGATTGGGGATCTAATCCCATAGATAGAAAATCATATTCTGGTTTTTGTTTTAAATTGTCAAAATCTGTTATTTCTTTTGAATGTAGAAAACAAAGAAATATTGCATTGTCGAGTACAGAAGCTGAATACATTTCCATGTCAGAAGCTAGTAAAGAAGCTATGTATTTAAAGAATTTATTATGTGAAATTGTAGGAAAGTCAGAACCTATTGTCTTGTATAACGATAGTCAAAGTGCTCAAAAACTGGTTCTGAATCCAATTTTTCATAGCAGAACGAAACACATAGATATTAGATATCATTTTGTAAGAGAGGCTGTTACTAATGATTTTATAAGAATAGCTTATTTGGAAACAGCTGAAATGCCAGCAGATATGTTAACCAAAAGTTTAGGATCTGATAAGCAAATTTATTTTATGAAAAAACTTGGTATTTCACCTGTATATTAGATATATAGATAAGTAGGTGTTATTTTGTTAAGTGGAGGTGTTAAATATTATAACAATATACCACTACTGTCATGTACTGTGTTACCTATAGCAGTAGCTTCCAGCGCCATCTTGTGACAAAATAAAGAGTTGTTAGTCGTTCGATAAAAATCATTACAGTTGTTTTATTAGAAGCTTCATGGGAATTAATTGCCAATATATTGAAAACGGCCGAATAATCTTACGAAATCTGGGCATGATTGAAATTTTTCAAAGTCACACTGCGGAACATCTAAAACAATTATTAATATTCAATTTACACAGATTTCATATCACAACCGCAAACAACAAACAAATATACTGCATAACTACTGATAACGGAGCGAATATGATAAAAATGAGTAAACTTTTAAATGAAGCCGCAATAAATCACAGTCACAAGAAAGGGGAGGGACAATTGATTCAGATTCAGAAAATGACAATGACATGGTTTCCGAAGAGCCTGTCATTGAAATTGACGAACTCGCAAATGTTCTCAGGGCAGAATTTCGAAGGCCCTGACGAAGACTATAGCGAGATTGGAATTGTTAGGTGTGCAGTCCACACACTGCAACTGGCGTTACAAGACACAGGTAATGAAGTAACTGTCAGTAACCTTGTATCAAGATGCAGAGAAATAGTGCGACGTCTAAGAACACCAAAATTTGTCAGACTCATCAGAGAAAACCAAAAACTGGTACCAAAATTGGACTGTGGCACCAGGTGGCATTCAAAGATTGATATGGTGGAGAGTCTGTTGCCACTAAGAGATATTTGTGATACGGATAGCCGTTTGTATCTGCCATCTACAACCTGGAGTGAGTTAGAAGATTTTGTAAAGTCCCTGTTACCGGCAAAACAATTAACCAAGAAGTTGCAAGATGAGCAATTAATAGTAGGCGATTTTTATATAGCGTGGATGATGTGCATAATTGAACTAAACAAAATTGCAACAACGCTATCTAGTATCTTAAAAGCGAAAATGAAAGAGAGGGAAAAGGCATTATTTGAGAATAACGTTTTTTTAAATGCAATATTTTTGGATCCGAGGGTAAACTCAATTTTGACGACAGATCAACAAAATAAAGCCAAAGAAAATTTGAAAAAATTACAAATGAGACATTTCGAGACTGAAAATAGGCCAGAAGCAGAAGCAAACAGCTATGAACCATTTCCGACTCCGACAGACGAGCCCTCCAACAGTAGGGAAATAATTGAAGCCAGAGGCGAACTGGAAGATTTTCTGAACACAAGCTACATCAACAGCCACGGAGATATGTCTGTACTGCTAATAAGACGTGAAGACCTAAATCAATCAATGAAATCTACGGAAAATGTTGTTAAATACTGGGAAAAATCAAGAGATAAATTTCCACTCCTATATAAGTTGGCCAAAATTGTGCTTTCTGCACCAATGACGCAAGTCAGCGTCGAGAGGCTTTTTTCTTCCCTGAAGTTTGTGGTTTCCAACTATAGGTTGTCCTTGAAGAGCGATGTAATTGATGATTTATTGTTTATACGCAGTAATAACATATATAACAAATAGATCGACAGTAAGCTTTTATTTAATGTATCTGTAATAGTTTTGTTTTGTGTTATTTAGTCAGATACCTTGTTTGGAGAGCGGTGGTCACCAATAGGAACTAAACTCTTGAAACATGTATCTGCCTAAATAATACAATACAAAACTACACTCGTGAGCAACTGAATCGACTCACCCCTACAAAATATTCACAATGTAACTTTTTACGAAAATTACTTTAGTTATGTATGTAAAAAATATATATTTTTAAAGCCTGAGCTTTAAAATAACACCACTACCATTCATATCGTTCAGTTCTTTTTTAAATACCATTAGATTAAGTGTAAGCATCGAGAATGCGCTTAGTGCGGTAGCTGCGCTGGCGCGTTGCAATCCCCTTTAAAACACCCTGCAAGCGGTGCATACTTATCAGTCACTTATCAGACGTTGACCTGAATACACCTACGCAAGTTACAATCGCCGATTTACAACCAATATGGATACAACCCCAGAAGTAGCCGCTCAAGTTGTTGCTTTGCTGCAACAGGACCTTAGCCAGCGGGAAGTCGCTCGTCGACTAAACCTGAGCCAATCTGCTGTATCAAGGGTGTACAGAAGATTCCAAGAGACTGGTTCCTACTCTAGGAGGCCGGATACCAGTCGGCGCCGGCTTACTTCTGAGAGAGACGACCGTTTTATCGTTTCGACGAGTCTCAGAAATCGCCATCTCACCGGGGTTTCAGTTCAGCAGCAGCTGAGAGAGGTTCGAGGAGTATCTGTGAGTCAATGGACGGTCAGAAGACGATTAAGAGAAGCGAACCTCATTCCAAGAAGGCCTGCCAGAGGCCCAAAATTTACCACAGCTCACCGACAAGCGCGCCTTGAATTTGCTCGCGAACACATCGGTTGGACTACTGAGCAATGGCGATCAGTCCTGTTCACCGACGAATGTAGAATGTGTCTACACGGCAGTGACAGAAGAGTTCGGGTCTACAGGCGTCCAGGCGAGCGGTTTGCGCAATGCTGCTTTGCGGAAACAGTGTCTTACGGCGGTGGTTCGTGTATGATGTGGGCGGGCATTTCGCTAGAAGGAAAAACGGAGCTCGTTTTTGTCCCTGGTGGAGGCCGAGGAGGCGGTCTGACTGCTGCACGATATGTGGAAGATATTCTTCTGAACCATGTCGTGCCTTATGAAGACTTCATCGGGGACAACTTTTTTTTAATGCATGACAATGCCCGGTGTCATACAGCACAAACCACTCGTCAGTTCTTGAATGAAGTTGGCATTCGGACCATGGACCGGCCAGCACTAAGTCCCGATCTCAATCCCATTGAGCATCTATGGGATGAGCTCAAACGGAGGGTACGAGCCAGTAATCCGGCGAGTTTAAACATCGCTGAGCTGAAGACAGCGCTGGAAGAGGAGTGGGAAAGGCTTCCTCAAATAAACATAAAAAAACTTATTAGGTCGATGAGAAACCGCCTTCGAGCTGTTATTAAAGCTAGAGGAGGCAACACCAAGTATTGAGTTAATAATTTTTTAGTAATAAACACAAATTTTCTGTTTTATTTTAATTTTGATAAGCCCAATATTTACTTTAGATAACTTCATTTTTGTTGCAATTCCATTCAATCCTGAATAATTTAAAAACTACTGGGTAGATTTTCAAAATAATGGTATCATTTTAAAGCTTAAAAGTTAAACTTTCAAAAAATAATATATTTAAAGTACATTATTCAAAGCATTTAAAAAAAAGGACACTTTGTATATTTTGTAGGGTTGAGTCGATTCAGTTGCTCACGAGTGTATTACTAATACATTAAAAAAAAGCGTATGATAGGTATCGTCTACGAGCGGTTCTAATTCCTTTGTATAACGTAATGATTAAATTAAATAAACTAAACTTCCTTTTCTATTATAGGCCTACCTCAATAATAATAGTAATAAATTAATTTTTATGTGTGCTTATTTTGTTTATTATTAAAACTGTAATTTGCTGTATATTATTCAATGATGCTTTGTTATGTAATATTATCACGTACTTAATAGAGATAATTAATTTACTTTTCTTTCATAGGTATTTTGGTATTTATAATTATAATTTGTTACACCTTTTGTATAGTCGTTGGGATAGGTAGTTTTTATATTATGGTCATTTTATATTAAAGTATGACGTACTCACGGGGTTCTGGCGGAAGATCAGCGTTGTGTTACCAACAGCAAACGCAAAATCATGCTGAGCTAGACACCATTTTATGACGTGGACGTATGTACCTTGGTATGTACGGTATTGAGAGACACACTCCCCCCCCCCCCTCAATTTGTTTCTTGTAAGTTTAGTATAGGTTTGTTTAAAATATCTGCTGTTTATTTTTATTATTAGTGTGTCGCTTTGTTGTTATGTGTGTGCGTGTGTGTTGTCGTCATAAATAAAAACTTTTTCTTTCTTTCTTTCTTTCAAATATGTGGTGGCGCCACTATCGCCCCTACTCTTCGCCTTAAAAGATTAGAATAGGATTATAAAAAAATATATGTTAAGCTTTTGTTATAAGTTAATAATGATGAATAATGGTGATTTGATTGATAATTTTTTATCTCAATAAAACTTACAAAAATCTTTTTTAGAATTTTATTTTTATTTACTGTATTTTTTAATTTTAAAAACTTCTAAAACTTCTTTCCATAGGTTTTCTACCTCTTCCTCAGGAATTTTATTTAAAAGGTAACGAAATGCCACTGCTTTCGTATTTTTTGAACATGGGCAGTCACCTAATCCTGTTTCCTTTCCCGCCAAACGTATTTTTTTGGTTTTTGGATTCTGGACATTTTCTGAAATAGTAAAATAGTTATTAGAATGTAATAAATGAAGATTACATGATAAAAAAAAATAGTTGATACCCATCTCTAATGGAAAACTGCTATTGCTTAAAATACTATACACGGGTGAATTTTTGAGACGTGGCAGTTAGGGCAGGTACCTTAACCGTTATAGTAACAGGAAAACGCTTTTAGGTGACTATCAATAAATTTATGAGATATACTGAACTGCATTTACAGATTTTGGAAAAAAATTACAGTCAGCAAGAAAATGGTCATTTTACACAAAAACTTTTTTTGATGCCGATCGATCCTGTTTCTTATTTGGATCAAAAGTCTCCACTGGACCGACTGAGGTTTGAGTACTAGGAATGTCAGAAATCGCAAAAAACTTAACCCATACATACATTTCGGTAAAAGAATTAAACCTCTAAATGAGCCAAACTTTTTGAAATGGGTAGATCCGCTATAATACGCTATAAAGAAGTCTGGCAGAAAAAGTAGGCAGGTAAAAAAGTTTTCAATTTCAAACTTTGAATTCGATTCGAATTCTTGGGTTAAATTTCTGAAAATCAGTCATCTAGCCTATTGAAGCGTATTTTGTAAATAATAGGAACACAGAATCTACATCTTGCAATTTAAAGACATTTTTTAACAAGAATTACATAAAATACAACTAACAATCTAGAATTTTCTCATCAACATAAGAATGAAATGAAATAACCCAAGAATTCGAATCAAATTCGAAGTTTGAAATTCAAATCTTTTTTTATGTACCAAATTTTTCAGCCAGTCTTCTTTAAACAAAAAATATTTAAATAAAGCAGATTTTAGCGGATCCACCCACAACAAAAAGATTGGCTAATTTAGAGGTTTGACACTTTTACCACTTTTACATATGTATGAGAAAAGTTTTTTTGCGACTGATATTTCCAGTACCTTCTCAAACGTCAGTCGGTCCAATAGAGACTTTTGATCTTTATAAGAAACAGGATCGTTTGGCATCAAAAGAAGTTTTTGTATAAAATGACCAATTTCTCGAAGAACTGACAACCGATGGGGAATAAAGGTTCTTGAATGGCGACCACGAACAGGAAGGCGAAGTGTGGGACGCCCTCCTACCCGATGGACTGACGACATTGTTAGGATCGCGGGTAGTCGGTGGATGGAAAGGGCTCAGAATCGTTCTTCCTGGAAGCGGATAGGGGAGGCCTATGTCCAGCAGTGGACTTCTGTGGGCTGTTGATGATGATGATGATGATGACCAATTTCTTGCTGACTGTACATTTTTTCCAAAATCTGTAAATGCAGTTCAGAATATCTTAAAAATTTATGGATAGGTTCCTAAAAGCGTTTTCCTGTTACTAAAACGGTAAAGGTACCTGCCCTTACTGTCCCGTCTCAAAAATTCACCCTGTATAGGATTATCAATAAGAGAGGTAAGGGGGACCATATTCCACCTAGCTATGTAAAACGGGAACTATGATTATGGTAGGTATAGCCGCTGTACCTATCATAATCATCGCACCCGTTTTAACTAGCTAGGTGGAATTTGGTCCTCCTGTATAGGTACTAGCAAGTAGCACATAAAGTACCTACCTAGTAGGTGATGGATGATATACCTTCTACTATATTAGTAAATAAAGTACCTACCTAGTAGGTGATGGATGATGCACCTTCTACTAATATAGTACTTACTTACTACTTTATTGCTAGTAGGTTACGCCTCTTACCAGTTGTTTCTTCACAAGAACCCGAGGTACCCGAGGAACCCGAGGAACCCGAGGTACGGTATCTATATTACTAGAGTTGAACGGATCCAGAAAAAATTTATGAAGTTCTTATGTTATAAACTACGTATTCCATACAACTCCGATGACTATCTTCAATTAGGCAAACGTTTTCATCTCTTGCCACTAAGTATAAGACGAGACATTTCTGACATAACGTACTTATTCAAAATAGCATCCAACCAAATTGATTGTCCCGATTTACTAGATAAAATTAAATTAAATATCCCTCCCAAACGTAAGAGATACAACCCGCTCCTTTATATACCATTCGTCAACACAAATTACAGACAGAACTCATTCTTTTACCGGGCAAGTAGTAAATTCAATAAAACCCATAAAGATAAGACAATAGATTTGTTTTGCACGAGTGTGAGCTCGGCGCGGCGGCTGCTGAGCAGTGACTTCTTTAAATAAATAAGTGATAGGTAGGTAAGCGAGCATGCATAGGTATTAGGTATAATTTAGCTTGCTAAATTTTAATGTTATTAACTTAATAAAGTAAAGTTGGCAATAATTTAGAATAAACACGAAGAGAAAATAAAGTCATAGATTTATATATCCTTATAAGTAGGTACGTACTTAAGTCCGTTATGTTTGTTTGCGCATTTGTTTCTCATCTCATCTACTCTGTAACCATACGTGAGGACCGCTAATTGGCTTCTCTGATAACCTATATTAATTAGAATTTAAGTTTTGATAAGCTGTTGGTCTTCCTTAAGTAAGTAAATAAATAAATAAATAAATAAATAAGTCCTTTTAAGTTTTTTTGCCGTCGCCAGAATTGATTGTGATTCGTCATTCTCATCTGCCTGTAAGTATAAAATTGAATGAAACCATCATTTAAGTAAGATCATGTAAATGATATAAAATTATTAATTAAATAGGTATAATAGATAAACATGTCTATCTACCATAAAATTGTAGCTAGAATGCTCTGTAGGTACCTACCTACTTACTAAACAAATAGTGTTAAAAAAGTAGGTAAGTGACATTTACAAATTGCCACAGCTTTATTAAACCAAGCCTATTTACTATAGTGGTAGCTAGTAGTTTGGTATGATTCCCACTAGCACAAATAAGTAGTAACTTATGAAGCGAAAATACTCTCCTAACTTGCATATAACTTCCAGCACTATAGTTGAGCTTGACTGACTGACTTAGTATACAAAATTAGGTAGGTACTTACCATTTTTTCACAAAATATCTCGTGTTACAATCAAACCAACTCAAGGTAACAAGTCAACTGCTTGTAACATCGAAAATCAAAGAAAGAGATAGAAAACTGTTTAGTATCAATAATAATATAACGTTAATTAACGTTTACTTTACCGATAAAAGTATGAACCCTTAAATTATGTCTCTGGGATGTACCGTTAATTAATAGATTTAATGCTAATTAGTTAAAAGCTCATTAGGATTAATTTAATGAAGCTTTCTGAGTGTGGAGCTAAGCCTTAAGTTGGTCTAATAAATAGCTTAATTTATTAGGTACACTATTTACTAGAGAATACCAAAAGATGCATTGGCTACTTGGAAGAAATTCTACAGTAACAGTACACAATAAAATGTTATTGTACAAACAAGTCCTGATGCCGGTTTGGACCTATGGTATATACAGCTTTGGGGCTGTACCAAAAAGAGCAACATACAAATAATCCAACGATTCCAAAATAAAGTGCTAAGAGGAGTAGTGAATGCACCCTGGTACATTAGAAATGTCGATCTCCATCGGGACCTTAACATAGAGTTCGTCGATAAATTCATACAAAAATACGCTGAAGCTCACGAAAAAAGACTTCATCACCATGTTAACGTCGAAGCCATCCAGCTCCTCGACAATACAGACCTAGTGAGAAGACTCAAAAGGCAAAAACCTTTTGAGTTAGTGTAGTGTTATTATCAGTAAAATATAGTGTAAAAACAAGTGCTACATATAAAGAACACAAAAACAAAGTGTCTTCCCCTTAAATAGAGACAGTAAGAAAAGTGTTAATGGACACATTCTTCGTTAAGTTAAGCTAAAAATTTAGGTCATTGTAAAATTACTCATTAGCCCGCTATTGTGGCTAGATTGTAATATAAGTAGAGTACCTTAGTAAAGAACACTATTTAAAAAAAAAAATTACTACAGAAAAACTTGGCAATTTTATTTTAAAGAAATTAATTTTCGTCTGTTTTCCGAAAGATTTGGTAAAATCAGAATCAGTGTATGGTATCCCTATCTCTGACGCAACAAGATGGCGTGAATTGGCGTGTTGTTGATGTTTCGTTGTGGTTGACTTGCGTATAGTTTTGTTGTGATATATCCGTGTTAATGCTATAAAAATGAATAAAACTATAAAGAGTGAAGTGCGAAAACTATTGTTTTGTATGATTTCGAAATATGAAGAGAAAAAGCTTGTGAAACAAGCCGTATTGCGAGAAAAACAGGATTGTTTACGTACTGTGACTGATTTTTTAGGTTAGTACGGTCAAAATGTCTTGATATTTTTTTATTTTAAATAAGTACATATTATTTTTAGTTACTTTATATAATGTTATTGTTCTTTTACAGATAGTCTTGAGGATAATGCACGAACTGCTGAAGTAAAACAAGCAATTGAAAAGATCACAGATTTAGATCAAAAAGATATGATGAAATCGCAGAACCAGTACTTAGAAGAACTATCTTCACTCGCCGGTAAGTTTTCACTCCACGTTAATCTTAGACTAGTTTTGTAATACTTGTGTATTTTCTATTATTTCTTAGTTATGAGACTCATGATAATTGAAATTTTATTTTTTTCTTTTTACAGATGTAAGTGTTATTACATTGAAGAGAATTAAAAAATAAAGTGCGGTGAACGAAGGGGTCTGGAGGACTCAAAAAACGACCTCACCCTTCAAAAGTATCGAACTTAGATAGTTTCGATATGGATGTTATTCGTAATAAAGTAAACGAATTTTACATTGTGAGGAAACAAGTACCAACATTAAGATCTTTGTTGGTAGAGTTAAAAGAAAGTATAGAATTTGGTGGATGTCGTGAAACTCTCCGTCGCATATTATTAGCCAACGGTTATGAATTTAAGAAAAACAAAAATGAACGTTCATTATTAATTGAACGGTATGATATAGCTGCATGGAGACATCGCTTTTTGCGTACCATTGCATCGAAACGTGCAGAAGGCAAGCCAATAACCTACTTAGATGAAACTTATGTCCACAAAACCTATAAGCCTAAAAAATGTTGGCAAAGTCCATCAACAAGTGGAATAATTGAAAATATATCGTCAGGAAAACGATATATTATTGTGCATGCAGGATCAGAGAAAGGCCCTGTTCCAAACTCATTGTTAGTATTTAGCACCAAATCGAAAATGGCCCACTACCACCATGACATGAATTCCACAAACTTCAACAAATGGCTTCAAGAAAAGCTTATGCCCAATATGAATGAACCAAGTGTAATTGTAATGGACAATGCATCATACCATTCTGTCATAATAAATAAAGCGCCCACATCTCAAAATCGAAAGTAAGAGATACAGAATTGGCTTACATTGAATGGTATTTCATTTGAAACATACAATTCAAAAGCAGAGTTGCTCTGCTTAAGGCGCGTACAGACTATATAACATAACATGTTATACAACATTGCTATATAACATGTTTCAGATAATGTGGACACTGAATGTTATAAAACATGTTATAATAATATGTTATTGATATGTACAACAATGTTAAATAACTTGTCAATGTTAAATAAGTTACGTGTACTCAGACGCGCGGGCGCAGCGGCGGGTGGCGGGGTGGTGGCAGCAGTGTTTAAGTAGACTTTGACGGGTGTAGACGTGTTCATTTTTTGTGGTTTTTAAAATGGAGTGGAACAAAGAGAACACGGCATTACTAATTGAGCACTTTAAAGAAAAAAGAGAATTGTGGGATTCGACAAGTGAACATTTTAAGAGTCCGGTGACAGCGGCTCGCAATTTCGAGGTGCGATTGGCTATTATTTCATTTTATTTCATTTTGGGGAGGTTGTTTGAAATAATAACTCTAAAGAAACACGCATAAATACTGTTCGAACACAAATAATACAATAATATAAGGGAAATGTGCTTGAGTCAGAAATCATTTTGGTATTAGGTAAACGTAAGACCAAACATACTAATACCAAAATGATTTCTGATTCGGGCATGTTTCCCTTATATTATTGTTTTATTTGTGTTTGAACAGTATTTATGCGTGTTTCTCTAGAGTTATTTTTTCAAACAACCTCCCCGAAATGAAATAAAATGAAATAATAGCCAATCGCACTTCGAAATTGCGAGCCACTGCCACCGGAGCCTTAAGGATCGCAACAAAAAACATGACGCATGGATGGATTTGGCTAGTAAGTTCGATAAAGAAAAAAGTATTGTTGAAAAGAAGATGCGAAGTTTAATTGGACAGTTTCAAAGAGAATTAAAAAAGCCTAGATCGGGGGCAGGAGCAGAAGAAATTTCTTCAAAATGGTTTGGATTCGAGTTGCTATTATTTTTAAAAGATAAAAATAAGGTTCGCTCTACAAACGAAGCGGGCGTTTCAGAGGTAAATAAAATTATTTTTATGATAATATTTTAGAATTAAGTACCTAAATGAAAAACACACATTGTAATTATAACTCTTTATTTATTTTTTAAAACTCTAATCTAGTCGAGACAAATACTGTGAGAAATTACGACAATATAGTTAAGTAATTTGTTTGCCATGGTACACTTCCAACATTTGTTAAAAAAAATCAGCAAACTCTTTTCGAACTCCTGCCGCTTCTGTTATATCATTCCCAGGTTCGACAGTTATAAAGTCATTTACAGTATCTATGTCCAGATTATTTTGTTGAAAATTCATACTATGGCCAACATAAAATGATCGTGTTAAATCACTCTTCATTAAAAAATTATGTAAGTACGTGCATGCAAGTATTACGTCAGATGATTTTGTAGGATTCAAGAGAAGCGGTTTTCTTAACAGTCTGAATTTAGAGGACATAATCCCAAAAACATTTTCTACAACCCTTCTTGCACGACTTAGTCGATAATTGAAATTATCGACTAAGTCGTGTTTAGTGCAATAAAGAATTAAATAAATTAATATGCAATACGTTTTTACACGGGGCTGCATGCGTAATCGCAGGAACGCTGCCGTGGGACAGACATACAATAGTGCTCGAGTGTGGGGAGCCTCAGCCCAGCATCGCACAGGCGACCCATTGCTCTGACCTCGCGAGGTCAGAGAACTTCGTCCCAGACGAACAATCATTGACAGAGTCGCGGTAGAATCCAATCGGGACCCCGTGACACTGTCTAGTGCTGATGAGGCGAAGGACTGTATTCTCCAGGGAAAACATCCATAGTGTTGGCTCCCAACACCTTGACAGAAAGTTAACACCTGGAGTTCAAAACCTGGAGTCCGAACCTCAGGCGGGTATCGGCGTCTCCGACGTCAAAGAATCCCGCGGTGCTTCGGCATCCTGCCCCTTGTACTCTGGGGGGGTGCAACATACGTTTCGAGGGCTCTAGGAGCTCTCGTAAGGAGTTAGCGGTCTTGGCGAAAAAGGGCTTTGCGAGATCAGCAACGCCAGCATGCATAGCAAGTGATGTGGGAGCGGAGTCAGACTGCTCCATATCAATTCTCTTCACCATTTGCGGAAAAGGGCGTTTTTCCCTCGGAGTTACGACATGAGGTCCTTCAAAAGGCGGGTTTATCTCCTCTTAAAAGGCCGGCAGCGCATCAGCAACGCCTCTGGTGTTGCAGGTGTTTATGGGCGACGGTGACCACTTTCCATCAGGTGGCCCGTATGCTCGTCTGCCCTTTTTGCCGTAAAAAAAAAGGCCGAACGTCTGAGAAGGATGGTGGAGGTTGGCGGATTTGAGTCCAAATGCCTGACAGACAAGAGGGACGTAAACGAGGATGACATCTTTGACCACCAAATGACGCCGGAGAACACGAAAGCGAAGGCAGCTTGAGGTCTTGGTGAAGTCGATGCAGCAGGCGCTTCGCTCTCAGGAGCTGGAAGCCTGCATGACGGTCGAATTGCAGACCATTGATAAGATTGCCGACAAATCCAAGCACTTTTGTCAAGGTTCTACTTACGTTTGTGGTGACACAGTTTATGTAAGCGTACGCGAGCAAATGGCGTTTCGCAATTCATGAGTTTTAATTATGATCCGGCAGTCACCCTCCAATACCTCCTCCGGAATACACGCCTATAAGGCGCTCGCGTTAAGTACTTTCTAAGTACTTTCTCCGAATAACCTTTGCCTAAAATATATTGTGGAACCTTGTGTAACCCTGCGTAGCCCAATGTGAACTCACGTAAATTTATCCGAACAATATACAGAAAACTTAAGTGATCAGTTTGTTTATATTTCCATATCAACCTACCTTAGCTAGCACCCCAAACAGATCTTCCTCAGCTACGACACGTATACAAAATTGGTGACCCCGACGTGATCTGTTTGGAAGTGCTGCGAGTTAGGTGATATCCAGGGAGGTGACTCAATTTTATATTCCGGAGGAGAGATTAACCACCACAACATTACCTGCTGCATATAAAAATGGAAGGAGACAAATCGTGGAAGGTCGAGATCGAGATACCAGAATTTCCAGAACAGAGGAAGATCATCATCGCGAGGACATCGTTCCAACATGAGAGGCAGACCAAATCCGTCAGATCCTGATTGGTTATGTAGTTATCATTACCGCTATAAGCACAAGGCATTTAGGTGCGTTGAGCCGTGCAACTGGAATAAGCGTAATGATTCTCAGCAGCGGAATAATTCACAAGGACAGAGTACGCAACAGGAAAACTAGGATCGGTGCAAGCGACAGCGGACGAGTGCACCAACACCATTAATTACCGCCTCAGCGTGATGGACTATAAAACAGGTTTAAATTTTTTAGTAGACAGTGGCGCAAACGTTTCCGTATTTCCGCGTAGACTCATCCGTAAAAGTGATTTTAGTGAAAGAGAACAATATAAACTGTATGCAGCTAATGGAACCGAGATAAAGACTTATGGTGTACATCCTTTAGATTTGGACCTTAAATTAAGACGATGTTTTAGATGGATGTTTATTATAGCTGACGTGAGACAACCTATTATCGGTGCAGACTTTTTAGTTAAATATAAATTAATGATAGATTTGAGTGGACGTAGATTGGTAGATCAAATAACAAATTTAAATATAATTGCTAGTGTGTTTAATGTAGAGGAACTAACTTTGAGAACAGTTGATGATTCGCATCCTTATTATGATTTGTTGCAAAAATACCCCGACATAACTAAACCCTTTTTCTTTAAGGAAAATACTAAGCATAATGTTTTCCACACAATTGAGACCACAGGACCACCAGTTCATGCCCGTGCAAGACCTTTACCACCAGACAGGTATGCAAAAGCTAAAAAAGAATTTCAGGTGATGCAGGAATTAGGAATTTGTAGACCTAGTAAAAGTGCGTGGGCCAGCCCTTTGCACATAGTACCAAAGAAGGATGGAAATATCAGGCCATGCGGTGATTTTAGAATGTTAAATGCTATAACTAAACCAGATAGATATCCAGTGCCCAGGTTACAGAATTTTACTTATGTGCTTTCAGGAAAAAAGATTTTCTCAAAATTAGATGTTAATAGAGATTTAATTGCATTCCAGTACCTGAATCGGATATAGAAAAAACAGCCGTAATTAGTCCCTTTGGTTTGTGGGAATTTATAAAAATGCTTTTTGGTTTACGGAATAGTGCCCAAACCTTTCAAAGATTCATGGATAACGATGTTTTACAGGGCCTAGATTATATTTTTGCCTACATTGACGATGTGATAGTAGCAAGCGACGACATCATCAGTCACAGACATCACTTAAGAGTAGTTTTTAAACGATTTAATGATAGTGGAATAACCATTAATATTAGTAAATGTTGTTTTGGACAGGAAAAGCTAGAGTTTTTAGGATTTGAAGTATCGAGCAATGGCATCAGGCCTCTGGACCACAAGGTGCAGGCTATCGTGGATTTCCCGAGACCCACCACCGTGGAAGAATAAAGAAGATATCTTGGTATGTTGAATTTTTATAGGTCTCACATACCCAGCGCTGCGGATGAGCAGGCTGAGTTGAATAAATATCTCCATAACTCTAAGCGCAAGGACAAGACACAGATTGAATGGACGGTGAAGGCTGATCAAGACTTCTTGCAAACCAAAGTAAGTTTGAAGAATGCAGTTTTGTTATCGCACCCATCCACAGATAGTCCAATGATATTGATGACCGACGCGAGTAATACCAGCGTAGGTGCATCACTCCAACAACAGAAAGGAAAGTCATGGAAACCATTAGGTTTTTTCTCCAAACGGTTAACAGACGCTCAGATGAAATATAGCACTTATGATAGGGAACTATTAGCGATAGTTCACTTTTGATATTTAATTGAAGGCAGAGAATTAGTCATTTTGACTGATCACAAACCATTGACGCATTTGTTTAATAAAATAGGAACTAACAAAGAAACACCGCGTAGAACAAGACAAATAATGTTCATTAGTGAATTTACTACGCAGATTCGTTTTATTGAAGGAAAAGAAAATACTGTAGCCGATTGTTTGTCTAGAATAGAATCAATTTCGTGCCCTACAGTCATAGATTTTTCAGAACTCTCCGTTGCACAGGAAACGGATGAACAACTTGCGAAATTATTCAAAGAACCTAATAACAAGTTTGTTTTAAAACGTATCACATTACCGAGTTCATTGAAGTCCATTGTTTGTGAAATGTCAGCAGATCGAGCGAGACCGTACTTGACAAAGGAATTTAGACGCGTAGCATTCGACGCAGTTCATAATTTAAGCCACCCAGGCATTCGAACTACTAGGAAGTTAGTAACGGACAGATATTTTTGGATAGGCATGAATAAAGATATTAATACATGGGCAAAGTCGTGTGTTCGATGCCAGAGATCAAAAGTTTTGAAACACACCGTATCAGACTTAGATCAGTTTCAAAATGCAGATCGTTTTCAGCACGTTCATATTGACATAATAGGACCTTTACCTACTACATCAGACGGCTATAGATATTGTGTTACAATGATAGGTATACAAAATGGCCAGAAGCAGTCCCGACTAAAGATATAACAGCGGAGACCGTAGCTAAAGTTTTTTATGAAAGCTGGATAACTCGTTTCGGATGTCCCGAAAAGTTAACTAGTGATCAAGGTAGACAGTTTGAAAGTAATTTATTTAAACAATTATTGGCATTGTTAGGTATACACCGGATTAGAAGCAGTCCATATCATCCACAAAGTAATGGTGCGGTGGAACGTTGGAATCGCACGTTAAAATCAGCTTTAATGGCCCGTCTCAATGATAAGTCATGGATAGAAGAATTATCAACCGTCATGTTAGGATTACGAGCGGCATATCGCGTTGACACAAAAGTGAGCGCGGCAGAATTAGTATATGGAACGACTATTAGATTACCTGGTGATTTTTATGATATGACGAATAGATCAGTTCAAGTAGATACAGAAATTTTATTTACATAGACTTAGACAAATAATAGATAGACAGTGACGTCACAGACGTGTAACAGTTCGTTTTGCGTCCGTAACAATTAATTAATTTTGTGTGATTTACTGAGAGTTCTGCCCCATAGTTGTGTACATCACATAGCTTGTTGCTTGGTGCGTGCGCGTGAGTGTAGGCGTGACTTCTGAAGCCCTAGAACACTTCGTATTTGGTGTAATAAAGCTGTTCCATCCTTTTTTTTCTTCTACTTAGCGGGTAGTGGAATTATTTTATTCGGAATAGAGACTACTCTACAAGCGGACGGATAAATAACAGTGCGGTAATCGTCAAGACATTGACGTTGACGTTGACACCTACCTGACGCACCACCTACCTGAGCGCCACCTAGCGACAAGTACCATTTCCGACCTGTATGTCGATGTCAAGTTGATCTGAAGTTGACATCTGCCAAACATATTCTCGACCTTAGCGCCATCTAGTGATAAGTGGCTGGACTATCTGATACTCGATACAATCTGATTGCGTATCCGAACCCGGCGCAACATGACTAAATGCACTACGTGTGGGAAGTTCATCTCCCCGACAGGTGCCGCTAGTTGCTGCGTTTGTTCTTCGTTGTTTCATAAGGCCTGCGTATCACTTCCGGAAACAAATCTCGTCACTAAAAACTGGACGTGCCCCGAGTGTAAAACCAGGACGCGCAAGGACGACAGCTCTTCCTCAAGGAGTGTAGCGCAGGACTCCCGTGCGCCGGCTGTGCGATCTACTGTCCCGCCGCGCGCTGTCGCTGCCACCGTAGCCGATACCGAAATACCGGCCGCGCCTGAATTTGATTTGCACCATGTTCATCGGGAATTTAGCGGGTGGATGGAGGAAGTAAGACAATTTCGGCATGAGATGGCAGCGTTCCGGTCCACCATTGCTATCCTCACGACGCGTGTGGATAACTTTGAGCAGCGCTTGGTGCAACTTGAACAGCGTCAGCAGGTGCCTACCTCTGAGGTGGCTGACTTGCACTGTAAGGTAGCGTTCCTGGAGCAAGAGCTGGCAGACCGGGATCAGGATGCCCTTTTATCAGACCTTGAGATTGGGAATCTACCAGAAGATCGTAGCGAGAATGTCATCCATGCTGTCACTTTACTTGCAACGAAGCTGGGAGTCGCTGTCGACGAGCGTGACATTGTTTTTGCTGAGCGGGTCGGCACGGCGCAGGGTGCGGGAGTGGGAGCAGAAGCACCTCGAGCTCGCCGCGTTGTAGTGCGGCTCGCGCGCAGAAGCCTCAGAGACCAGATGCTGGCAGCCGCCCGTGTACGCCGTACGTTGACCGCTGCTGATGCTGGTAGAGACGCTTCTCAATCGCCCCGCATTTTCGTCAATGAGCGATTATCACGTGCCAACAGGCAAATATTCTATCGGGTACGAGAGGAGTGTCGCAGACTGCAGTGGCGGTACTCTTGGACCAAGAGGGGTCGCGTCTACGCCAGGCAAGGTGATGGGAAGCAGGCGTTTCCTATTAAATCAATGAGTGACCTGAAACGTGTTTTTGGCCTTGACTCTGTTTGATCCAGTTTGTTATGCCTTTAGATATTCTTACATTAACGTTTACTGTATTGAGAATGTTTTTTGTATTCTGTTTTCGTATTTTTCTTGTTTACTTTACTTCTGGTCAGGTTATTGGGAGGTTATTTGTCTCTTCTGTGGATTCCCTATGCTTGGAGTAACATTTTATCTTATAACTAGGACTCTAAACTATCTGTTTTATATTTATTTCATAATTCATTCATTTTTTTACGGTTATTTTATAATATGTGAGTTTTATGAAAATGTATCAGCTGCAAAATGTGTATTAATTTTGTTTTCGAGCTTACATCTAATTAAGAATTTATCAAATTTATTTGGAAATATATTTGATTTATATTATTCGATCTACATTACATTACTGACACATACTATAATTAAAATATTTAAACAATCAACAAAACATCACTTTTTTAATGGATATAATATTATTAAATCGAATCTGTTAGTCTTCGTCTATGTTC
This sequence comes from Plemyria rubiginata, assembly GCA_963576535.1. NCBI lineage: Eukaryota > Metazoa > Arthropoda > Insecta > Lepidoptera > Geometridae > Plemyria > Plemyria rubiginata. The sequence goes on from OY754926.1 coordinate 9,187,159, forward strand.
GTTTTTTCAATGTCGTTGGTTTATTTAGTAACTCAGTTACATTTGGGTATTACTATGACTGTGGTCAACCTAAACATAAAAACTTCCTTTGAAATGCAATCTGAAAGTTGGTCTATTTAATTCTGGTTCGTTAAATACTGGACAAGACGAGTTTATAGTCGCTGTAGAACAGCTAGGTCCTGACATTTTAGCCATAAATGAAACGTGGGTTAAGGCTGGTCAAGAGGACAAGGTACCTTCTGTTCCTGGTTACCGCTTCGTGCACCTGCCTAGGCACAAAACTATAAAAGATGGCCGGGGAGGGGGGGTTGGCTTTTTTATACGTAGAGGTATAAATGCACGCATATGTGTCCACCCGGTCGTGTCCACGGTTGAGCAAATGTGGTTGCGCCTGAGTGTGCTTGGAAGGACAGTTATTGTTGGTACTGCTTACCGGGCCCCTTGGCAAGACGCTGTAGCCCATTTTGATGCTTTAACCGATTCTATTGCCTCTTTTCCTAAGTGTGACCATCTGATACTTGCGGGAGACTTTAATATAGATATGCTTAGTGTACCTAATAATAAGCGTTCTTTGCTTGAACAGTTCCTACAATGCCTTAGTTTGAACCAGATTATTTCTGAGCCAACACATCGCTTTGATGATAACACTTTGACCCTGATTGACATTGTATGCACTGATACTCCTGTTCGTAATGTTAATATGAAACACACCCCGGATTTGGGTCGTCATGCCATGTTAGTGGTCGAGTTTAGGATCAAAAAGGAAAAGGCGTGTCCTAGGTGGGTAACCTATAGACCTCTCAATAATATACTTATGGACCTATATCTAAATGACCTGCATGCTGTTTTTAATGCTGTTAGTGATCACATTCCCCCTCATAGTGACCTTGACCAGTCAGTTTCATATTTAACCTCTGCAATTGTCACCTTATTCGACTTACATGCTCCTTTAAAAACTACTAAATTCAAAAGCCCTGTACACCCATGGATAACCGATACTGTAAAAACTATGATGAAAATAAGGGATGATTACCATTCTCGGTATAAGTCTAATAAAACCGACGTTCTGCAAAACTGTTATAAAACTATGAAGCATTTAGTTGTTGCTGCTATTATAAATGAGAAAACGGCTTTTTTCACACAACATATTAATAATAACGCTAGGAACTCCAAGCAGCTGTGGAAGAACCTTAAGACCACTATTACGCCTAATAATAAACAGTCAGTGGATCTACCGCCTCATTTTGATGACCCGGATCTTATTAATTCACACTTTCTTAGTGTTCCTGGTGATGGCTTAGTAACGATCTCACAGCTTACCTACTTTGAGTACCACAGATACAACTCCTGCAAATTCTCGTTGCAACCTGTAGGCGAGCATACAATTCTTAAACTTCTGAAAAGCTTTAAGTCGAATGCTCAAGGAGTGGATGGCATCTCGTTGAATATGTTACTTTTGACCCTGCCGCAATCGCTGTCTGCTATAACTTCTTTGATTAATGAGTCGTTAACAAGTGGCATCTTTCCCGAGTCTTGGAAGTTGGCGGTTGTGAAACCCATCCCTAAAAATAGTCAACCCTCCTCTCTTTCTGACCTTCGTCCAATCAGCCTGCTTCCTTGTCTTTCTAAGCTACTAGAAAAGGTGGTATGCCTCCAGCTTATAAAATACCTTGAGGATAACAACATTCTTCCTCAGTTTCAGTCGGGCTTTCGTAAGGGCCACAGCACTTCAACTGCTCTATTGGATGTTGTTGATAATTTGCTCGCATCTCAGGACGTGGGTATGTGTAGCATTTTAGTACTTCTGGATTTTTCTAGGGCTTTTGACTGCATTAGCATACCCCTTCTGCTTTCGAAGCTGGCCTATTATGGTTTGGATACTACTTCTGTGAACTGGTTCTCTAGCTATTTAAACATGAGACAACAATGTGTCGAGCTCAATTTGTCCAATGGTAAAACGCTCAGATCCTCATTTCAGCCAGTCTCTAGAGGTGTGCCACAAGGATCAATACTTGGACCTATCCTTTTTGTCTTGTATAGTGCTGATATAACTAAAGCTTTCACCTACTGTCAGTACCACCTTTATGCAGATGACGTACAATTGTACTATTCCTTCCAGCCTTCTGACTGTGTATCAGCGCAAGATAAAATTAATTTTGATTTAGCTCAAATTTCTTGCTGGTCGAAAGCGAATTCACTTGTGCTTAACCCTGTCAAATCCAAGTACATGCTCATTGGTACCAAAGTTGGACTTGAGAAAGTTGCGTGCACTCAGCTAAATATAACAGTGGATGGTGTAGCCGTTGAATGTGTTGAGGAGGCCAAGAGCCTTGGGCTGACTTTGGATAAGCACCTCCATTTTGAACGTCATATAGCAGAGTGTGTTCGTAATTGCTTTTATCGTTTAAAAGTTTTATATAATATTCGTCCGTATTTGCGCGAAGAAGTGCGTATCGCATTATGCGAGTCCTTAGTATTATCTAAAATTAATTATTGTGATGTCGTGTATGGTTCTTGTCTGTTGGCTAGGACTGAGAAGTTGGTGCAGCGTGTACAAAACGCCTGCGCGCGTTTCTGTTTCAGTATTCCCCCAAGGACGCATGTCACTCCTTACTTAAACTCCTCAAATTTGTTAAAAATGAAGGCCCGTAGACAACTTCACCTGGCAACCTTGCTTTTTGGTGTTATCTCCTACAAGTTTCCCCCTTATCTTTTTATTAAGCTGGTATGGGCTCAGTATCGAATTCGCTACCACAAAAGAGCTTGTGCTAATGTATTTGTAACGCCGAGACACAAATCTGCAGCGTTTCGCGGATCATTTAGATTTGCTGCCTCTCGGTGTTGGAACGATCTTCCGCCGCCTATTCGGGCACTAAAAACATTAAATACTTTTAAAATCTCACTTAAAAAAGTACTTATATCCTTACAAAAGAGCTCATAACTAATTTGGAAACCTAGAAAGGTGATGATGTTTGATGTTTATTGTTTTAAAGACTATTAAATTAGAGACTTACCGTGTTGCCGCTTTTATTGACTGTCCTGGCAGTGTAGTTGCGATCCTTTCATTTAAATTAGTGTTACAAATTCCTGATCAATCTGTCTATCAATTGCTGATGTTATAATTCTATACAATTTATGCTCACTCATATTAATATTTATTAATCTTATATATGTGAATAACTATAATAATGTTTCATTTTCAGTTTATCTTTGTATAATATATTTACGGATTGTTTTACGTTTGTGAGGTCATCCGTGGCCCTGTCTGAAAACCAGCGCTGCTCCCCACGAAAGTGTGGAGCAGCAATTATGCTGAGACTGGACCTGTTTGGCCCATACAACACAGAGGAGACAAACTGTCCTCCAACACTGTTTTTGTATTTTTCTGTTTATCTGTTTCTTGTACTGTTTGTTAATAATAAATATCTGTTATGTTTTTTTTTTTCTCTGTGTTCTCTGTGTGTTGTGTATCAAATAAATGTTTCTTTCTTTCTTTCTTTCTTTCAGATAGGATAGGATAGATAATAATAGATAGGAGCATTATGCTGAGCTGTTGGCCCACTCGCCACCACGCAGCTCTATGTATTTAGATATAAGTATATATATTTTATCCTTAACTTTTATCTTTTTTATTAGTTTGTTTAAGTACTGGTTTTGGTTTGTTAAGGTTAATTTGTTTTTTTGTTTTTATTTTGTGGTGGATGAGTAAATGAATTTTCTTTCTTTCTTCTTCTTTCTTTCTTTCTAGATAGTTATAAACCAGTAACTCGTGTTAACAAAGATTCAAGAAAAGTATTTATACATAAAGATTTAAAAGAATGTCAATTTGTTTTCGTTAGGAACGGTATGGTACGTAGGTCATTACAACCTCCGTATGATGGACCGTATACGTTAAACATCGATAGACTATCGATAGTATCGATAGTCGATGGCTATCGATACTATCGATAGTTTTTAAAACCATCGATCGATTGTTAACTCGAGAACTACTATTACATCCCTAGAGTCAAGGAGTCATTGAGATCATTCTCTACTAGTTGCGCCCCGCGTTTTCACTCGTGCAGATTTAAATCCTGTTATTCCCACGGGATAAAAAGTAGCATATGTGCTATTCCAGACTATAATATATCTCTCTGCCAAGATTCATCCAGATCCGTTCAGCCGTTCCGGCGTGAAAGAGTAACAAACATTCATCTATACTCACAAAATTTCGCATTTATAATATTAGGAAGGATGGTAGGGGAATTACAGTGCGTGCGTATAATATTCATTTGCAAGAAAAAAGTCAGTTAGTAGTTGCAGTTATTTTATTTTTTTGTCAATGTTTTTTCACTTCATTGAAGTTATAAAACAAAATAGCTGCTATTTTGATGATTGATTGGTAACTTTAATTATGATGAATGTTGATTTTTGATTGTTATTTCGAATATATGGCAAAATAAAACTCTCCGTTTCAAATTCATTTATTTACTAAAGTGTTTAAACGTTAATAATTTTGCCATTGGTCCCCGCACTAGGACAAGCCTGTATCGCGGGAGGCCGAATACAATATACACTTTACTTAGTTTGAACCACAAATATGTTACAGTAGCAGAGCAAAAAACAAAAAGGGAGATTTAATTTATTCTACATGGGCGATTTAATTTTTAACTGCAGAACACAGTGCTGTTTGAATAACAAAATCAATGGGGGGGGGGGTGAATGAGTGGGACAAGGAACGGTGGGCAAGAAGAAGGGAGTGAGTGCAATCGAATGGCAAGGACAAGGTTGGACAGGGGGTATAATAATATAATAAGAATGTTAATGTAGGTAGGTATATATATACAGTCGTGGTCAACTAATTTGGGACACTCTTTGGTTAAACCGAATTGTGAATTTATTTTTTTATTTTCCAACGAGTCTAAACCATATTCCATATCTCTTACATGTAAGTATAATTAGTCATTTATGTGCCCGATTATACAAACAATAACAACTTCTTAAACATTAAACCTCTTTACAGTATAGCTGATAGATTATCGTAGTGCTATTTGTTCAAATAATGCTGGCTGGCCATTTAATTAGGGACACTGAGATATTGCGTTCTATTATTCAAAATTTGAATCTCAATATTTTTTTACTTCTTCTCTTATTGTTTCGTGGTAGTTTTGGCGGCAACCCCGATATTTATTTTAAGTTTTGAAAAATATTTTGAAGAAAAATGGGTAAAAATAAAAGTTGCGATCCAACACTACGAAAAATTATCATGAAGTTTGTTGTCAAGCATGGTTGGCCATACCGAAGGATAGCAGAACATTTAAATTGTTCAGTGCAACATGTCAGACGCAATAACACAGATTTAAATGTGCCCAGAACAAAAAGATCGAGAAAAACAACTCCGCAAGAAGATAGAATGATAACCAGGTTAGCTAAGAAAGATCCGTTTCTAGGCTCTATTTTAATTAAACACAAAGTGTTTGGGACAGACGAAAGAGCTGGTGTCTCAGCGAGGACCGTTCGACGACGTCTGGTAGAAGCAGGGTTGTTCGGAAGAGTGGCTCGCAAAGTACCGTTGTTGAAGAAAGAACATAGAAATGCTCGTTTGGCGTTTGCACGTAAATATGGACATTGGACTTACGCCCAATGGCAACATGTATTATTCTCTGACGAGACCAAGGTTAATTTGATTTCTTCAGATGGAAGGCAATACATGTACCTTAATCCTAAAAATACACATGAAATCAAAAGAATTACGACATATTCACAGGCACTTCACTTCACACAAACTCGTAACTCGCTGTTGTCAAAATAAAACTAGGTAATCTAAAGAATCAATTGATATCTAAGGTATGGAGATAACGGTCAATATGGCTTGCACCTAGTTCCAAGCACATTATGATGGAATACTCGGAAAAATAAGGTAAATTTGCTGACATGTCTTTTTTTTGTTACACACATACTTAACTATTACATTAACACATATGTAAATCAGTATTTATTTAAAACCATGGAAACAAAATGGGACACCACAATTTTTGCCGGAAGGACTCAAGCAACACGTAATTTTTTTACATAAGTGACATCTTACGAAAACCGCCAAACAATGTAAGTACCTACTTAGTATCTGTCTATATTATCTATTCAGTTCACATAGACAATTTATTCAGTCATCTATTCACTTAATAATACAGTTTTTTTACCTAATTAATATCATGATGTATTCATGAAGATTTTCGTACCTTTGTTTTTAAAAATAGTAACGTCAACTCACATAAATAACATGAATGACTCATATAAGCTTTTTTTTTTTATTACATCTATTCACATATCGCACCCCTAGATGAAAACTCCGGTAAATCAAAATACCAAATTGTTCAGGAAAGACGAAAAACTGATTTCAGGATACCTATGAGAGATATCAAAAATCTAATATTACATCCCTAAAGGTAATTTCTTTTCAAACTTTATCAATTAACCTTTTTTTTATTTGTCTGGTTAAAACAAAAAATAAAAATGATTTTTTAGTTACTCTAGTTTTGTACCGGTAGTATGTAACATTTTTGTGCGCTAAGTGGAGTTACTATACTTTACTTGAAAGAAAAATGAGTTACATTACTTTTCACCTCAAAAATATGATAGTTTTCATCAGAGTGTTTTGAGTTAGGTATTCCAAGAACCTGCTAAGTTAAGGCATACTGGCTTTAGTTTTTAGTTTTTTCTTGGTACACTAGGGTTTCATTAATTGAAAAAAAAAACACAATTGTTTAATTAAATTAAAAGTTGTTATTTATTTACCCAAATGAGTAACATGCGAAAATTAAGCTTTAAAATAAAATCAAACAAAAAACAAACTAGTTTTTTGTTTGATTTTATTTTAAAGCTTAATTTTACATATTATAATACAAACATAAAATTAAGTAAAAAATCTAATTCAGTCAAAAATCAGTTCAAACATAAGTACTTACCTATTGTTATAAAATTTGTCTATTATTAAAACTGTTAGGTATTACTTAGGAAATAATTATAATTAAATAGATATTACCTATACAAAACTAATTATTATTATCTTCTTTATAATAACAGCATTCATTATTACCTTTGAAAGGTCAAGTCTTTATCATGTAGGCACATGTTTTATCCCTTAAAAATAGTATAAATTTGAGTATTCCAATTTCTTTACTTTAAAAACCACCTTAGCTAGGTACAAAAAACAACTACAAAATCAGTACAAAATCTCAAAACCATAACAATCAGTATCTTAATTAAAAGGTAGACTCTATTTTTATTTTTATGCTATCACACTTTTACCTACCTAAATTAAAGTAATAATCTTTAGTTGCAAATCACAGTTAAATCATTGGACTGTTAGTGATGCTATGTACCTACAAAGAAAATAGGACACTCACAGCACTAATTTACTAGACTAGGTATCTACCTACCACCATCGTTTCACAAAAAAAAATTGTAAAAACTATCATAATACGGCTTCGGAATAACATTTTTATCCACAAATTCTTTAATATCTTTCTTTTTTGTATCTAAATAAAGGGATTTTTTCTGTGTATGCTCTATTCAAACTTGTTGGAACTTCAGATGCCACTGTACATCTACTCCTCTTGTTTACCAAGCATTTCTTAAAATCTTCTTACGGACGATCTTCTCGGTGATGGAACTGATCTTAAACCAGCTGGCATCTCAGGCTCCATTACGGTATTGAGCATTTCTGCTGGTCTCTCTGGCTCCTCTATAGAATTGAGCATTTCTGCTGGTTTCTCTGGCTCCTCTATACTATTGAGCGTTTCTTCTGATCTCTCTGGCTCCTCTATAATATTAAGCATTTCTGCTGGCATCTCAGGCTCCTTTATAGCATTGATCATTTCTAACATGAGTTGTCCTCGGCCTTTCATTGTCCAAAAAAAAACAATGTTCATAATATTAAACAAATCATGTAAACCAAAGCAAATCAAAAACCCAATTATAATTACGTACTGATTAAGGAAGTTCCATAATGAAACAAAGATCGATTGAAAATGCAAATAATAGACTATTGTCTCTATTAAATGTTTTTTATTTCATTGGACAAACAAAAAAAACTAAATATAAATCTCATTCAACAAAACCAGCGTAAATCTGAATTATCTTTTTCCGTCATGCAAAGCTGAGTAATTCGAAATAAAAATAATAATATTGCGATGTAACATCATCAAAACCCCTGCAACTCAAAATCAACAATTATTATTTCAATGAAATTTCAGCAAAACCCAATCAACTCGAAATAAAAGATAAGACTTACCTAATAATTTTCATGTAAACTCCTGCAACTCGAAATCGAGCCGTATTCAAATGGCCTCTTACCACAACAGCCGGGAGGCAACTGAAAATGGCGGAATAGTGTTCGCGCTATCCGGTGTGAGGTCAGTCAACTAAAGCATCGTTTCGCGCCATCTATCGACAGCTGTTGAAGGTATCGTTACGCGAGTTATATCTCCTGGTAGGTATGCAAGTCAGGAATTTGAAAACACTACTAACTCAATTTGGGTACTTTTTGAATTAACGGGGTTTTCATCTAGGGGTGCGATATAATATAACATCGTATTCTAAATTAATAATAATAATAATAATACATAGACAACACTCTAAGGTTACTTAGTATAGTTAGGTAGGTACTTTCATAGTGATGTAATTCATATAACAGTCTAACGATTTTTTTTCTTTAATTACAGCTGAGCAATACCCCGATTTGCAACAGCATGAAGCAATAAAATGTAATACATGCGAGTTAGAGTTACCGAAAAATGTATACAAAAATCATATGAGAAGTAATTTACACAAGTCAAATAGTGTTTTGAAAACTGAAATTAGCAATATTACAATCATCGCAACAGCATTCAAAAACAGAATAATGACCTATAGGTTAAACCCTGTTCAAGAAGAAGAGTACTTTGCACCTGAAATGTTCTTAAATGAAAATAGTAAAAGTGTAATAAAATTACTGAAAATGATGTTACGAAAGAATAACAGCATGAAAGTGAACTTTGAGCTATTCGCAAACTTTATACTAATAAAGTCTGGTGAGCAACAGCTTAAGTCATTTAATACAAAAAATATCAATATTTTAAAAAGTACAGATTTAAATGAAGCGTATTTACAAGCAGTGACCATAATGTATGAAAAAATGACTGAATTTGAACATTGTGAATCTGGTTGGTCCCTGCTATCGATCAATCATCTAGAAATAAATATTAATAAATACTGTCCTTTAAAAGGAGGAACATATATAGATTTACCTCCTAAAATTAAAAATACCAAAAGTTAAGAGTGGTAGAGCTCTTTGTGAAGGGCTCGTCCGGGGAAGTACTACCACCACGCCTTTTTCTGCCGCCAAGCAGCAACGCTGTGTTTCGGTTTGAAGAGTGTGGTCGCCGGTGTAATTACAGGCACATGAGGCTTAACATCTGTATGCCTCAAGTTGATGGACGCAGGGCAGTGCATCGTAGGGCACGTTCCTATTGTGCGTGACCTACGGGGCAATGTTTTGTTTATAGGTGATGGTTACCACTTAACATCAGGTGGGCCATCTGCTTGTTCCATCAGCTAGTTGTATAAAAAAAAAAAAGTTGTGTGAACATACAAAACACTGACGATCATTGTTTGCTATGGTGTATTGTTGCTGCTTTATTTCCCTCAAATACAAATGCATGTAGAACTAGCTCATATCCTCACTATCAAACGTGTTGAGGATTGCAGGAATGACGTTTCCTCCAACAATAAGTGATATAAAAATATTAGAGAAAAACAATCAGGATTTGAGTATAAATATCTATGGTTTAGATAATAAGAATGTTATAACGGGACCATTATATGTTTCTGATGTTCGAAAAATGAATCATGTTAACTTACTGTATATCGAAAAACAAGGTAAACAACATTATTGTTTGATTAAAGATCTGCTACGTCTTGTACGCAGGCAAGTTTCTAAACATCGTAAATGTATTTATGTGAAAACTGTCTTCAATGTTTTACATGTACATCAAAACATGAAAGCCATTTTTGTTCAAAAGTGAAAACAACATTGCCTCCAAAGAATAGTTACGTACAGTTTGAGCATTTTGAAAGACAGCAAAAGATAAACTTCATCATCTATGCTGATTTTGAAAGCATTTTATCTAATCATCATGACGATGAAAATAAAAATACTAAAAAGATTAAATTGCATGAAGCTTCGTGTTTTGGATATTACATATGTTGCTCATATGATTCAAATCAGAATAAATATGTGTCATATAGAGGTCCAGATTGTGTTTCGGTATTTGTAGATTATTTAATAAGGGACGTAAAAAAGATTTACAGTGTTCTACAACATAAAACCCCATTATTATGTCTAACAAATGCGCAAAAGATTGAGTATGATAATGCAATTAAATGTCACATCTGTCAACATTTACTCTGTGGCGATAAAGTATTAGATCATGATCATATTACAGGTGAATACAGAGGAGCCTCTCATCAATTATGTAATTTACTCTATAGAGTATGCACATTTGTTCCAGTAGTTTTTCATAATTTATCTGGATACGATTGTCATTTGTTTATTAAAGAATTAGCTAATTATGAGGGGGATATCAAAATTATACCTAAAACAAAAGAAAAATATCTTAGTGTAACCAAATATTTACCCGTGCACACGAATCCTCCAACAAAGCATAGTATGCAAATTAAATTTATAGATTCTTATCAATTTTTATGTTGTAGTCTAGATATATTAAGTAAAAATCTAAATGACATAGACTTAAATCATTTAGCAAAAGAATTTCCAGAATTTGAAAAGTTTGTGTTGATACGTAAAAAAGGAATTTATCCGTATGACTATGTAGACTCGGCATCAAAATATGATGAAAAAGTACTTCCAAAAAAGGATCAATTTTTTAATAGTTTGACTCAAGAACATATAACACGTGACGATTATAAACGTGCCCAACAAGTTTGGGAAACGTTTAACCTTAACTCTATTGGTGAATATACTGACTTATATTTGAAATGTGATGTACTGTTACTATGCGATGTATTTGAAAAATTCAGAGGAACTTGTCTCCTGCACTATAAACTAGATCCGGCCTATTACATTACTTCGCCAGGATTGAGCTGGGATGCAATGTTACTTTATACAAGAGTACGATTAGAATTAATCAACGATATAGAAATGTATCAGATGATTGAAAAGGCAATACGTGGAGGTCTTGCTCAATGTTCTCTGAGACATGCCAAGGCAAATAATATATATTTACCTGATTGCAACGATCTAATACCGTCTTCTTATTTAGTTTATCTTGACTGTAATAATCTATACGGGCATGCTATGACTAGAAGTATGCCCGTTTCAGAATTTCAGTTTTTGTCTCAAGATGAAATTAATGAAATAGATCTTGAGAATGTCAGTGAAGATAATGATTATGGCTATATTTTGGAAGTCGATTTACGATATGATGATAACTTGCATCAATTGCATAGTGATTTACCTTATGCATGTGAAAAATTCATCCCACCTGGAGGTAAAACGCCCAAGCTTGTATGACAAACTTGTATGACAAATATAACTATGTTATTCATTTTGTACATTTGAAAGAATGTTTGGAGCAAGGGCTCAAACTTACTAAAGTTCATCGGATATTACGATTTCGCCAGAGCACTTATCTGAAGAGTTATATAGATATGAATACACAGTTCCGTCAGAAAGCGGGCTCGGTATTTGAAAAAGATTTTTTTAAATTATTAAACAATGCAATATTTGGGAAAACTATCGAAAATAAACGCAAACAAGTAAGTGTTAAATTGGTGACACAATGGAGTGATTCACATAATAAAACAAACAAAGCATTGGGCGCCGAACAACTTATCGCAAAACCGAATTTCCATAGCGTTTCAATATTTTCGGAAGACTTTGCAGCAATTCAGTTAAAACATGAAATAATTAAACTAGATCGCCCGATATATATTGGGTTTAGTGTTTTGGAGTACGCAAAAACACATTTGTATCAGTTTCACTATAACTTTATTAAAAAGAAATACCACGAACAAGCCAAATTATGTTATACCGATACAGATAGTTTACTATATTTGATTCATACTGATGATTTTTATAAAGATATGAAAGGTGATCTGTCTACTTATGATACGAGTAATTTTCAGGTGAATAATCCATATAACTTACCTTTAGTAAATGCGAAGGTACCAGGTTTATTCAAAGACGAATTAGGAGGTGATGTTATATCTGAGTTCGTGGGACTTAGAGCGAAACTATATTGTATAAAAAGTATTAAAGTTCAAGTTAAAAAAGCAAAGGGTGTATCTAAAATGATTACTAAAACTCTAGACATAGTCGATTATCACAACACTCAATTGAACAACAAAAACCTAAAATGTAAAATGAATATGATAAAATCAGTAAAACATGCGTTATATACTCAAGAAGTGAATAAACTAGTTTTAAACAGTAATGATGACAAACGACAGATCGTTACAAATAAAGCGACCACTTTACCGTGGGGGCATTGTGAAGCTATTTTTTAAGTTACTTTAAAAAATTTGAATAAGAATTTAGTAAAAATAAATAGAGAGCTGTTAGAGGAGGAGGAACTAAAATAATAAGAATCGAGGTGTATGATGCTGATAAAATGAAAGAGGACGAATACATCCAGCAGCTCTGTCGCTGTAACGCTGAAGTTTGCATACAGCATGTTGTTAAAAGCCTCTATGGTGATGAAATCTATACAGCTGTGAAGGAAGTTATTAGTAAAATTTAAGGAAGACTTGAAACTTTTATATAAAAAAGCATATTGACAAATGTGAATAATTAATTTAATAATGTAATAAAAATCTTATATCCTAATAAATTATTCGAACAGATGAATCAATTCACTTGAAATTTGTAGATAGCTCTGAATAGATGTCTTATTCAAGATACTTATTCAAAGAGAAGTATGACATACCTAAGTATGTTTGGTGTTTGATTAGTAAATAGGTACGTGTATTGAATAGAAGCTCTGCCCGGAATCGATTCATTAATAGGTGTTCTATTCAAGGGAATAAATTATTTGAACAGATGAATCAATTCAATTTTGAAATTTGTAGATAGCTCTGAATAGATTTATTATTCAAGGTGCTTATTCAAATACAAGTATGTACATCCTACTCTTAGACATCAAAGCTTTTTTTACCTTAAACATTTAGCTATAGGCAACTATACCACTGACACCGATGGAACTAAGTTAAAATGGACAGACTTAAAGATAATTAGAGTAGAAAAAGAAACAAAAAACAAGTTTTTCTTCAAAACCTCATACGAAAATGAAGATTTCAGATCTGTGTCTACGCTAAAAAAGAGGCGCCAAACGAAGTCTAATGAGTCAGAAGCTATAATAAGGCCATTGTATGCCCAAAAACTGAAAGTGCCGCAAACAAAAACAGCGGGTATCATCAAGCTGATACAAAAAATGTGATACCTAAATATTACGAATCATTTTATGTTAACCTATAAGTTATCCTTTAATGTATCAAAGATAAGAAGATTAATACATAAGGAGTAATCTTTATACGACTGGTTTTTCAGTTCAGGAAGAGACTGATTTTTCAACTTTTAGTGGTTTTCAATACCTAATGTATGTGATAATTTTAGATAAGTAGTATGTAGTCAAAATGTTGGTCTCATATTTTTTAAAGTAGAATAAGATTTAAAGCGTGTTAATGGTTTTAGTGTCGTAATAAGTATGTAGTCAAAATTTGGGTCTCATATTTTTTTAAAGTAGAATAAGATTTAAAGTGTGTTAATGGTTTTAGAAGCATTTATTGTAGTAGCAATATCTATTGTTTTATCTTATGGTGTATTCTATCCATGACTTATATTATATATTATATTATATTTTTTTAGATGCAGTACTATCATTTTGATACAAATTCAGAAATCAGACATGGCTGTCATTGTATCTCATGGTGTGGCATGGTATGTTGGCACATAACTTTGATATTTCGCAGAACAGTCCCAAAAAACGACCGAATTTCATCGTTGACGAAAGTATACCCCCACCGACAGTGACTCAGATAGCGAGATAGCGACTCTAGCTCTAGCGATAACTCATCAACAAGGTCGGATTTTTTTTCAGTTAATACTGTTAAAGATCCTGATTTCAAAATTGGCGAACCCAAAGCCGACTCTGCCACGGATGAAGATATTGAACCATCTAGCATATTCAGTCAATCAGCGATGAAACTCAGGCACCCAACATTGAAAACCATTTGAAACCTTGACCTTGCCATGAATTTCAGCCACATAAGGACGATTGATTTTGACAAATCAAAGCCGATCGTAATTTTGGAGCGGATGAAAATTGTGTATTTGCTTTGCAGTGTAATTATTTGGTTTTCGAAGGTACGTTCAAACAAAATTAGTTATTTTACGTAATAATTCATCTTCTTTTCAGTACAATTTATAAGTTATAAAAAAAACCTTTGGTGTGTTCGGAAATTTTGTTTATTTTGTTGTTGTAAATCTGCAACAATATGCATTTACTAGAAAATGTCCCTGTTTAGTTACTAACTATCACTTTTATTGGTTTTCAGATGCCATACTTGAATCAAAAGCAAATAGAAGAGTATTTAGCTCTAATAAATGATGGAGAGATTTCGGAAGATGATCTTGAGGACTCGGATACAGAAGGTAATGAGAATTTTTATGAAAATAGAGACGATTTGCTTCACGATCTTGAGAGTCCATTAGAAGAGGAAAATGATGACCCCGATAATGATCCATTCATGGCAGGAGACCCGCCATTGATAAATGAAGCTACAGCAAATGATCAAGTGCCACAGGTTCCATTCCCCTCAACAAGTCAAGCTAGTCGCCGAGCAACTATGAGAGGACTCGTATGGAAGGTAAAAAAAATTGTTTTGAATTCTGACCAGACAGCTTTTCATGGAGACACTACATACCCACCTGAACTGAAGGATGAGGCTACTACTGGTACTCCCTTGCCAAACAAGGAATCTATAGCCTAGGTACTGTGCAATCTAACAGGCTAGTGAACTGCAAACTGCCGGACAAAAAAACAATGATGAAGAAATCTGTTCCTCGTGGAACTTATGAAGAGCAGATGACTGAATTTGACGGTATTGATTTGACAGCAGTTACTTGGAAGGACAATAAAGTTGTAACTTTTCTATCTTCATATGTTGGAGCTGAACCTGTGGGCCAAGTAGAAAGATTTGACAAGGCAAATAAGACTAGAATTAAAATTTCATGCCCACATATAATAAAGGAATATAATGCCCATATGGGCGGAGTGGACCTAATGGATAGCTTTATTGGGAGGTACCGAATTGCAATGAGAAGCCGAAAGTGGTATCTTCGTATCTTTTACCACTTATTGGACATGACGGTAATAAATTCTTGGCTTGTGTATAAAAATTTAAAAACAACTGAAGCCAATTCATCAGTTCTAAACCTATGTAACTATAGACTGGAACTAGCTGAGGTATTAGCCAAAGTAAATAACTCATTTGAACTCTGCAACAAAAGAGGAAGGCCAAGTACCAGCAACAGTGTTGAAATGGAAAATCAAGCAAAAAAAAGGAGAGGACCAGCTCAACATATTCCTCCTAAGGACATAAGGACTGATAATGTTGGTCACTGGCCTGGTAATTGTGTTCGCAGCAGATGCAAAATGCCTGGATGCAAGGGATACACGCAAAACAGGTGTGAGAAGTGTGGAGTAGCTCTTTGTCTTACCACAACCAAAAATTGTTTTAAAAATTTTCATATGTAGTTATTGTCTAGTGAGTGCATAGTGTTGTAGTTCTGCAACAAATGGTTTTT
Organism: Plemyria rubiginata; assembly: GCA_963576535.1. Classification (NCBI taxonomy): domain Eukaryota; kingdom Metazoa; phylum Arthropoda; class Insecta; order Lepidoptera; family Geometridae; genus Plemyria; species Plemyria rubiginata. Next base: position 9,203,003 of record OY754926.1, read on the forward strand.
AATAAAAATAGCTATGAAAATAAAAAAAAATATTTTTTTTATTATTTTTCCCTAAATCAGCATATTCATGGCTCCAAAATATATTTTTCTCGGTCTAAAAATAAAATCATGCATAAAATCATGCATTTAAGGGTTAACACAACACACACATACCTACACAGAACACGGGTCCCTCCTGAGTAACCCAGACTCTCAAGAGACTGGAGTTGCCAGGATACCCCACACACACGTACACACACACCCACACCCACACAAACACACAGCATACCTACATTCCCTGATGTTTAAATATGGCGTTATTTATTTTATTTCAATATTGTATTCATTAATAAATTTTAATGATGGTTAATTTATTATTATTATTATTTCTTTTTTTGTTTGTCTTTTTCTGTTTTCGGAGTGCTTTAGGTATAGTAAATGTTTTAATAATTTTAAATGTAAAGTATAGGCTAATTTCGTGCTTAAATTTTAGGGGGGAGCGCAGATGTCTATCGTACAGACTTTTCAAAGTAGTTTAGATATCATGCTTCAATAAAATAAGGTTAACTAGTCATAAATTACATTTCATTTCATTTCATTCATTTTAAGGACTGTTGCACTTTATTAAACTTCTATGAATATTTGTATTTGGTTTTTTATTTAACCTTTGTACCATTTTACATTAGGTATTTTGACGAATTTTACTGACGAGAAAAATACGAGATTTAAGGGATTTCTAACGGAATTTCGTAATAAAGTCGGCGGATTCTCAAAATTATTGTTGGCAGCACTGATGCGAAGTATAAGGCATTTACAACAAAAACAGCTAACGTAGATATCTCAATATTGGCGATTATAGAAAAATATAAACAAAAAGGGATCGAAATAAACTTCATGGTAGCAACACCTATCGTAAAACTGATGACCTTGTTTAAGGCTTTCTTCGATAAGGTCAGAACTGGTGTCATTCGTTTTAAACTTAAAGCTTCGGTGGCAAAAAAGTCTCCAAAGAGAGATTCATAAGGGAGGGCTGTTGCATAGAACACGGGGACAAATGACACGGAATATTTCACAATATGTTGTAACCTATTTAAATATTCCCGCCGCAATTCACAGTTCGGTCAGTCGAGTCGGCAGTCATTTTAGTACGAGTATCTGTCATGTCGGGTTGTCTGTTGGATTCCAAGATAGTGTAGACTCTGACGACTCTGTAAAAGACTGATTTTCAACTACTAGCTAATCGGTATAACCACATGTCGAGAGCTCAGGCAGTGACGATAATGATGGCGAGATTGGTAATATTATATCTGATAAAAATGAGGATGACAATGTTTCAATTTCGCTTTTGATATCTCCAGAAGACCAAGCTGCACTGAATGAAAACGATTTATTGTTTGATAGTCTAAATGAAAACAGCAAATGCCTTTCCGCAAGAAGACGGATCTAATCTCACTACAATCTGAAAATAGAGAAGATCAGAACGAAGAAAATAATATCGGCGATGCAATCAGACAAAATCAGAGAACTGGGAAAGAAAACAGTAATAGCGACAACAACATCAGAGAAAAATCTGAATAAAATATCAGAAGAAATAATAATCATGCCTAACCAAGAATGAGAAAAAGAAAAAATCCAAATAATTGGAAGATAGAGAGATAGCCATCCTTACTATATAGCTTTTATTCACTACACTGAATCTTACGTAGATTTAATAAATATTAGGAATAATTACATTTCAAAGGTGTTTTAATTTAGATATCCTTTTATTTTTATCAAAAAAGGTGTTCATAATGATCATACTAAATACTATCTTAGTATGATCATTATGATCATTATGAACTTCTATAAGTACACAGTAATTTGCTTGCACCTTTTACATTATGGCTAGTTTACGATTAAACAATACATATTCCCTTGATGTATCACACCACAGTATACTAGCTTAATTACCACATTGGCTAGTTTACTTAGGTATATCTAAATATATACCTATTAAACTGGCCATAATAAACTCTCTAATCTGCAATATCTTCTCGATAATTATCAATTTAGCAATTTCTTAAATTCTACCTCAAAGTACTTTTTTTAGGGCAAATATGGTGTTATACACAGAATAAAACCAATGCGTAGATATTTTTGGTGCGATTCTACGACTGTTCTACAGTAAGTTCGTAATGAAAAAAGAACATATACTTTCGTAGCCCATCGGTTTGGTGAGATCGATGAACTAACAAATGTAAATGAGTGGCGATACATACCTACCGCCTTAAATGTCGCGGACATTGCTACTAGGGAATCTTATGATTTAACCGTACTTCAAAACGAGTGGTTTAATGGTCCTACATTCCTTTCCAGTGAAGAGGAGTCGTGGCCGGCGGATATCGTGCAACCTGGACCTGAAAGAGAAAAAGGTGATATTGAGTGCGTGTCTACCATACAAACTGTAAGTATGTACTTACCTATTGTACCAGAACCTAGTAGGTTCTCTTCATGGTTGCGCCTGTTGAGAAGTACCGTGCTGAAATTTATAGACAGATGTAGGCGTAAAATACCTACAGATGACTGTACATTGATGGCGCAGGCGGAAAACTTACTGATTAAGTACTCACAGGCTCAATCATTTAGGGAGGATCTAGAAGAAATAAAAGCTGGGAAGGGCGTTAGTAGACACAGCAAATTACTTACCTTATCGCCAATCTGTGATGAGCATGGTATTCTGCACGTGAACGGCCGCATCGAGGCCGCCGCTGAGATCCCTCTCGCTACGAAGCAACCTGTAATACTTGATGTAAAAATTACATTGCAAAGTTGATCGTTCGTCACTACCACGTGAAGGCTGGTCATGGTGGCCAAGAAATGGTGGTCAACGAACTAAAACAAAAGTATTGGATTACTAAGCTAAGACCAACCGTGAAGAGTATTGTATTTGCTTGTAACTTTTGTAAGATTCGCAAGGTCAAGCCTATGATACCCAGATGGGTAACTTGCCGGCGGGAAGGATGGCTCACAACCAGAGGCCTTTCACCCACTGCGGCGTGGACCTTTTTGGACCTATGGAGGTGACGGTTGGTAGGCGCCGCAAGAAAAGGTATGGTGCTCTCTTTACTTGCCTTACAGTAAGAGCAATCCATGTAGAGATAGTGCACTCCCTGACAACCGACTCGTTGTTGATGGCACTTCGTCGGATGGCTGCAAGAAGAGGCTGGCCCGGATATATGTACTCCGACAATGGTACAAACCTGCGCGGCGCAGATAATGAACTAAAAAAATCTATACAAGAACTCGACAAGGAAGTCCTAAAAACGACCTCGAGTACGTACGGAACTCAATGGACATTCATACCACCAGTGAGTCCTCATTGGGGTGGGACGTGGGAGCGCCTTATCAGGATAGCAGACCGCTTAGTCACGTTTCAGTCGAGCCTGGAACAAAAGAGTCGTTGACACCTAATCATATATTGCTCGGTACGTCCTCCAACTTACCTTTGCTCGAAGCCTTCGATGACTCTGACCTCTTCACAAGGAAACAGTGGCGCAAATCGCAAGCGCTTGCTGATATGTTTTGGAGAAGGTGGGTGCGTGAGGTCTTGCCAGATATGATACCCCGACGAAAATGGAGTCAAGACCAAGATCAACAACCACTTCGTCTTGGAGACCTTGTCTTTGTCGCTGATCCCGATTCCCCCAGGTGCGTATGGCCGCGAGGCATCATTCAAGAGACATTCCCAGGTAAAGACGGTCGAGTCCGAGTTTTCACGGTGCGGACTCAAACCGGTACCCTTAAACGTTCCGCAGTACGCGTCGCCAGATTATCTACCTGCGCAGAGTGAGTGTTGCCAAGGTAACACTAGGGTGGGGAGTGTAAGCGACGCCTAATTAGGTATAAATAATAGTTTAAAATTTGATATGTATTGCTTTATAATCTGTGGAATAATGTTTAGATATTTATGCAGTCTGTGTCACTGCTACCTTTGGTCTATGATGTTACTCTCTTTTCTCTATGGTAAAGCGTTGCGTTTGTAAAATTGTTCTCTGCTAAACTGAAAATCTTTAAAAGTCAAAATATAATAATATTCACAAGTATACAGTGTTCCTATTTAATCATCGGGCTTCCCAAACTTTACTGCTTTTACTGGATGTATGGCGACAAAACCTACAGTTGTGTGAATAAAAACGCAAAATTGTCAAAGTCTAGAACCTCCTACAAGTAATGTTACTGAAATAGAAGCAAATCGTCGCTCAAGGCCAAGCAGAACCATCAATGCAGTAAGAACAAGACAACCACGGGAGTGGACATTTAAGACAGACATACACAATGTCCCAGAATTTGTTAATCAGATTCGACCACAATCAACATTTAATCATAAAATTTGGCCGATTGATGTCTTTGACAAGTTTTTCCCAGAATATTTGGTACAAGTTCTAGTAGAACAAACTAATAGATATGCAATTCAGCGTAACAGCAATCATTATACACCAGTATCGGCAGAAGAAATGAAAGCTTACCTAGGAATATTAATTATGATAGGTTTAAACCCATTGCCCGATATGGAACTGTATTGGTCCAATGAACCTTTCTACAATAATGCAGAAATTTCAAAAATTATGCCTATCAAACGATTTAAAAAAATTACTGAAAATTTACATATAAATGATAATTAAAAAGGACCAAAAAGAGACTCGCAGGAATATGATAAAATGTACAAGTTGAGACCAATAATAAAAGAACTTAATGAAGTGTTCCAGAACGAAACAGCTAATTCAAGTAAACAATCGATCGATGAATGCATGAAGTTTAAAGAAGATCTGGGCACGTTGCGATTCTGTAACCGGATACCTATACAGTTTCGACATTTATACAGGTAAAGGGGATAGCATGGAAGATGAAGGACTGGGGTACAATGTGGTTATGAAACTGTCAACCGGCCTACCTGAAAACACTCTGCTAGCGTTCGATAACTTTTTCACAAGCTGCAACCTGATGGAATCATTGTATGAAAAAAAAAAAAATTGCAGTTGGCACCGTCCAGAGTTAATAGAAAAGATCTTCCTGATATCATGAAAAAATCTCAACCAAAACATCTGAGACTTGAAAAGAACCAATTTGCAATATTGTTAATTTAACAGAGGAAGCTTTTAGAACAATCACTGCAGAAGATTGGCAAAAACAATGCGAATATGTGCGCCACATTGAAAACAAGCTCTTTGAAAGAGATGGGTGTATGTATGGATGCCGAAATTGACAGGTTTATAATAGAATTAAACGATGAGTCTGATACAGAATCTGACAGCAGTTACGAAGATTCATCCGATTGTGATACTTCATCATTGGGTATCCGCATTGAACATTCAAATTCAAAATAAATATTAAATAATGATTCAAATTGCTGTTTTTAATTTTTATTTAATAATTAACACATCACACATAAGTAATAAGTATTGAAAATTTACTTTCGTATTTCATATCGAACCTAATTACAACATTGGTAGCCAAATTTTATACAAAAATTTTTAGTACTGATTTCTTACAGACATCAATTTAAATGCATTCAGTCAGCCGTCCCGATAACAAAAATAATTATTACAAATATTAATTTCAATATACACTCGAGAGCATAGAAATCGCACATCGGGTAATTTTCCTGCATTTTGATTTCGACACTTGTTTTTTTTTTAATTAAAGATTGGTTGCAAATATAACTTAAAATAAATTAATGTACACACTGTTAGCTTCCTAAAAACCCATAATGTCTGGCCTTGACCTTCCAAATCATACCAGTGGCGGCATAACAATGGAATGGCCTAAATTCGCTCGTTTCAGGTAGCGCGGGTTGTGGGACTTTGAGCAGGTATAAAACGATAAGGGATGATTAAATGACATCATTTGCATACCAACACCCAGTCAGAAAGGTCCTTTAACGAATACGTCATCTCTCTAAACAAAAAAATGGATACCACACCAGAAGCAGCGTCTCAAGTGGTTGCACTAATCGAAGCTGGACAGAACCAAAGTCAAGTGGCTCGTGTAGCGCGCCATCTAGGCAACCTAACGGAAATGGGATGTAGGAGTAGACCATGCGACGGTAGCGACAGTCCCGCTTTACGGGCGCAGCTAGTAAACTCTGGTGCGAGCACGAGCACCCCCTCGCGGGACGCGCGGGGAAGACGACGGCCGATGCGTTACCGCGACGAATGAAGATTGTCCGCGCGCTTTTTACTGGTATCCTAAACGTGTTGCATTGTCCTAGTTATAACTGTATTTCTCTTTGTATTTTCATGTTTTTATTCATTATACATTCTCAAGATCCAGTGAGCGTTTCAGTGTCCTGAACCCCAAGAACCCTAACTAGCCAGCCGGGCAACGTTAAACTGGCTGCCCAAGCGAGGGCCTGTGAACGAAAAACTGTGAACTGATTAGTGTTATACTGTAGTGTTAAACTGTATTGAACCAACCACAAGTGTTGTGTAAAATAGTTATATCTAATAGTTTATAAGGCTGTATTAGTATCGTATAAAATAGTTTGTTCTGTAGGATTAAGTTATGTATCTATATTCTTGTTCTCAAACAAAACATCCAAGGCAGGCCAGGCAAATTGGCAACTCGAGCGGGTCTGGCAGGTCTGCTTGCCAAGTTTGCTTGCCGAGTCTGCCGGGCCGGCTGTAAGAGATCTATGTTGGATTGTATTACATAGGATTTAGCTACTAGAAATTAGCACTGTTACCGCATTGAACTGTAAATTTTGGCAAGCAACCAGGCGGGTCGGCAACTTGGGCAAGTCCGACAGACTTGCTTGCCGGACTTGCCGAACTTGCAAAACTTGCTTCACTAGACTAACATAACTCTACATCACATGTTAACTTAAAAACGTATATTATCTCTAGATTTAAGGACACCAGTACTGTGTAAAAGAGTTTACATGTAGACTTAAAATTGTATATAATTGCTATAATCAGAATACTGGTCCCGTGTCAGCAAGTTTATGTGCAGACTTAAACTGTATTGAACCACAAGTGTTGTGTAAAATAGTTATATCTAATAGTTTATAAGTCTGTATTAGTATCGTATAAAATAGTTTGCTCTGTAGGATTAAGTTTTGCATCTATATTCTTGTTCTCAAACAAAACATCCAAGGCAGGCCAGGCAAATTGGCAACTCGAGCGGGTCTGGCAGGTCTGCTTGCCAAGTTTGCTTGCCGAGTTTGCCGGGCCTGCTGTGAGAGATCTACGTTGAATTGTATTACATAGGATTTAGCTACTAGAAATTAGCAATGTTACCGCATTGAACTTTAAATTCTTGGCAAGTTGCCAGGCGGATCGGCAACTCGGACGGGTCCGAAAGGCTTGCTTGCCGGACTTGCCGGATTTGGCAACTCGAGCAAGTCTGGAGTTTGCTTGCCGAGTTTGCCGGGCCTGCTGTGTGATATCGATATTTAATTGTATGATATAGGATTTAACTATTAGAAATTAGCACTGTTACCGCATTGAACTGTAAATTTTGGCAAGCAACCAGGCGGGTCGGCAACTTGGGCAAGTCCGACAGACTTGCTTGCCGGACTTGCCGAACTTGCAAAACTTGCTTCACTAGACTAACATAACTCTACATCACATGTTAACTTAAAAACGTATATTATCTCTAGATTTAAGGACACCAGTACTGTGTAAAAGAGTTTACATGTAGACTTAAAATTGTATATAATTGCTATAATCAGAATACTGGTCCCGTGTCAGCAAGTTTATGTGCAGACTTAAACTGTATTGAACCACAAGTGTTGTGTAAAATAGTTATATCTAATAGTTTATAAGTCTGTATTAGTATCGTATAAAATAGTTTGCTCTGTAGGATTAAGTTTTGCATCTATATTCTTGTTCTCAAACAAAACATCCAAGGCAGGCCAGGCAAATTGGCAACTCGAGCGGGTCTGGCAGGTCTGCTTGCCAAGTTTGCTTGCCGAGTTTGCCGGGCCTGCTGTGAGAGATCTACGTTGAATTGTATTACATAGGATTTAGCTACTAGAAATTAGCAATGTTACCGCATTGAACTTTAAATTCTTGGCAAGTTGCCAGGCGGATCGGCAACTCGGACGGGTCCGAAAGGCTTGCTTGCCGGACTTGCCGGATTTGGCAACTCGAGCAAGTCTGGAGTTTGCTTGCCGAGTTTGCCGGGCCTGCTGTGTGATATCGATATTTAATTGTATGATATAGGATTTAACTATTAGAAATTAGCACTGTTACCGCATTGAACTGTAAATTTTGGCAAGCAACCAGGCGGGTCGGCAACTTGGGCAAGTCCGACAGACTTGCTTGCCGGACTTGCCGAACTTGCCGAACCTGCTTCATGAGATTTACATAAATCAACATTACATGTTGACTTCAAACGTATATTATCTCTAGAATTAAGAACACCAGTACTGTGTAAAAAAAAAAAAAAAAAGAGTTATATTAAATAGTTTATAAGTTTATATTAGTATTGTATAAAATAGTTTATCTATAGTATTGTAAATATTATATATCTTTTTTTGTTCTCAAATAAAAATACCCTTCCACTCTCTCTATCCCCCTCCCAATGTCTCATGTGGTGGGAAGTGGGAGTATCCCAATAGCACCCACTTCCCACAACACAACTCCTATTCCATAAAAAAAAAAAAAAAAAAAACCCACCATCACCTCCTGGAGCGAAGCCCTGACGTCACTACGAAGCGCATTCGGCGACAGTCGACCACCTCATCGAATCTACATGGAGCTATTTAGCATGTCGCAAGGTACCTCAGAGAAAACGGAGCTGTTTGTTGCCAAAGTGCGAGCCCTGCTGGCCCGCCTTCCACCTGGTGACGACACAGAGAAGGTTCAACTAGATATGCTCTACGGCCTTTTACACCGTAGAGTTCGTGAACGCCTGCGCCGCGACGAAGTTACTTCGTTCGATACTCTGTTACACAAGGCAAGACATGTCGAAGATGCTACTGATGAGAGTATCAACGGCTTTCAGAACCGACCGCAGAGTTCGGTCCAGCCGTCATCGTCATCTACCGCGGGCGAAGCCCCCGCCAGTAGATCTACGCTGCCGCAACCACAACGGTACGCGCCGACGACGCCGCGTGAGATACGCGGACTTCATACGTCGAGCGACGGCGGCAGTCCGCGTAGCAACACAGAAGTCGCTCCGCCGCATAGCTACGCCGACGCTTCTGCACAACACTCTTCGCGCGACGTTCCCGTGCCGCGACCTGGGGTCGTTGACCGCAACACACCGTCGACAGCGAATAAACATAGGTTTTGTGTATATTGTAAGAGATACGGACATCGGCGAGATGAGTGCCTTAGACTGAAAGAAAAACCGGACACGGACACGGCTATAGCTACTTGCTACGGGTGCAACGCGAAAGGTGTTACTCGTTCTCAGTGTGTGAAGTGCAACGCCGATTACTACGCCATTGACGTCGCGTGGTCCGCCCCTGTATCCGATCTTCCTACCGGTAAAGTCGAACGTCAGGTAAATACGTTAAAATGTACTGAGCGCAATAATAGCTTTATGCCTACACCCACTCGTACAGCTTCCCTTCCGAGTACAAGTTCGAAGCCGTCCAATGTTTGTAAACACAAACAAGCACATAGGCGTGTGTACCAACCTACCGATTTTACAGCGATTCTCCCTTTGCGCTTTTTCGATACCGAGATAGGCGACGCGTCTAGGTCGCAGGTTAGGTCTAGTACTTGCAACATACCTACGCGTTATTTTGATCGTGCGGATACGCACTCAAAACATGCTTCAAAACATGCCAATGCACCTTTACCGGCGACGGTCAAAAGTAGTGTGACCATGTCCACGAAAAGTAGGGTGTCCATGAAAAGTTTAGGACATTTTTCAGCAGTAAATACTGATGTCGAAATAGGTTCCCCGAGTGACTCTTTTGAGCACCAGGGTAGGTTACGTCCCATTTTAAGTGTCCAAATTTTAGGTATAAGAGGTAAGGCGATGCTAGATTCAGGCGCTAAAAGAAGTATCGTTGGTGCGTCGCTCTATAAACTGCTGTTAAAGCACAACCACCCGTGTGTTGAGGCTACTCGACGGGTGAGGCTTGCAGACGGTTCCGCGCGCACACGACCGGTATTGCTGACTACCTTAGAGGTCAGAATAACCCCAGATAGGTCAGTGACCTTAGAGTTCACGATATTCCCTGATGCTCAAAATAATGAGACTTTGTTCGGGATTGATTTCCTAGTGGCTGCAGGTATCGTGCTTGATTTTCATGCTTCGATCTGGTACTTTTCGGGTGATCATGTCACGTACCCAATTGAGTACGAAAATCCTGCCAAGCCTTTGTTGACAATTGCTGCCGCGGACTTCTTCCGCGACGATGATGGTAGACAGCAGCTGTCCGATTCATTGCAGCATAATGGCATTCTTCAAATGCAGGGGGAGCCTACACCTTTTGCGGAATATCACCCTAACATAGGTGACCATCCGATGTCGGATCCTCCGTATAGGCTCAATCCTACCAATCAGAAGCCTGCTGGTTTAGTACCTCCCGTGTTTCAACAACGAGAAGTTCTAGCTATAGATTTGTTTGGTCCACTACCAGCAGGAGACAAAGGGGAGCGCTGGGTGCTCTTTGTAGAAGACGTGGCTAATGGGTGGATAGAGGTATTTCCACTTGTTGAGGTTACCGTCGAGGCATGTTCTCGGCTTCTCGAGGAGTACTTCCTCCAATACGGACTGCCGCGTAGGGTCGTGTCCAATGACGGCAAGCAGTTCGTGTCCGCCGTTATGCAACATTGCATGTATTTGATGGGTGTTAGGTCTAAAAAGCGTAGAGGGAGACCGCGCTGTCGGGTCTTAAGTCCCAAGTTGGACTCGGGACGCGTTCCCAACTTGGAAGGGGAGTCTGTAGCGCGCCATCTAGGCAACCTAACGGAAATGGGATGTAGGAGTAGACCATGCGACGGTAGCGACAGTCCCGCTTTACGGGCGCAGCTAGTAAACTCTGGTGCGAGCACGAGCACCCCCTCGCGGGACGCGCGGGGAAGACGACGGCCGATGCGTTACCGCGACGAATGAAGATTGTCCGCGCGCTTTTTACTGGTATCCTAAACGTGTTGCATTGTCCTAGTTATAACTGTATTTCTCTTTGTATTGTCGTGTTTTTATTCATTATACATTCTCAAGATCCAGTGAGCGTTTCAGTGTCCTGAACCCCAAGAACCCTAACTAGCCAGCCGGGCAACGTTAAACTCGTCAATTAAATTTGAGCAGATATGCTGTTCGACGTGTATACCAGCGATGTCAGCAAACTGGTGGCTATACCAGGCGACCAGGAACAGGCCCAAAACGTGCGACAACACAGCGCGATGACCGTTTTCTTGTGAATACATCACTACGAAATCGCCGGTTGAATGCAGTTCAACTCGGACAGCAGCTCCAGGAAGTTAGAGAAGTGGAAGTCGGTGGACGGTTAGAAGAAGACTAGCCGAAGGAGGTCTGACAGCGCACAGACCAGCAACTGGCCCAAAATTGACCCCAGCGCACAGACAAGCACGCCTTCAGTTTGCTCGAAATCACGTTAATTGGACTATGGATCAATGGCAGGCAGTCCTCTTCTCCGACGAATGCAGGATGTGTCTCCATGGTAACGACGGACGGGGTAGTCTACCGAAGACCCGGTGAGCGTTTTGCTCAATGCTGCATCTCCGAACGGGTCGCATACGGCGGTGGTTCGTGTATGTTCTGGGGAGGCATTTCACTGGAAGCGAAAACCGAACTTGTCTTCATCACAGGGCCCGATGCCGACCGTCGATCGCGTGGATTGACTTCCCAACGTTACGTTGAGGAGATCCTGCAAGAGCATGTTGTGCCCTTTTCGGGATTTATCGGCGAAAACTTCGTTTTTATGCAGGACAACGCTAGACCACACACCGCTGCACGCCAGTACTTGGAGGAGGTTGAAGTACTCGTTATGGAGTGGCCTGCTCGAAGCCCAGATCTCAATCCCATTGAGCACTTATGGGACGAACTAAAGAAACGAGTAAGAGCCAGAAACGCAGTGCCTACGAGATCAAGGAAGAATGGGACAGCATACCGCATGATTTCGTAAAAAAAATTATTTCTTCAATGAAACATCGAATGGAAGCTGTTATTCAGGCTAGGGGAGGCAATACCTCGTATTAATAAATCGTTACATTCACAAATTTATTGTTTTTTTATCCTTTTATACCTGATCAAAGTCCCACAACCCGCGCTACCTGAAACGAGCGAATTTAGACCATTCCATTGTTAAGCCGCCACTGCTATGATTTGGAAGGTTAAGGCCAGACATTATTGGTTTTTAGGAAGCTAACAGTGTGTACTTAAATTTAATTTAAGTTATATTTGCAACTAATCTTTAATTAAAATAAAAACAAGTGTCGAAATCAAAATGCAGGAAAATTACCCTATGTGCGATTTCTATGCTCTCGAGTGTATATTATGGTGAAGCAAAAAAAATTGGCAGATAATATTTTTATTAGCCATATTGGGACATATTGGGAGTCATAAAAGCTAAAGATGGCAACATAACGCTCAAATTGGCCAACCTAATAGCTAGAGGTAAAATAACTGTGAATCGCGTCTCAACAATGTGGAGATAAAAGACGTGCCATTCAAAAAAAGGGAAAATCTCTTCAATGTCGTTTAAAAAATCGGTTCATGCATCAACTACAAAATTGCTAAGCCCCAGATCAACTACGCTAGCCGAATTCGTACTTTCAGTGGTAGGTGAAGTCTATTGTGGTTAGCTTTTTAAATCGATACGTGAAACAAGACTTCGTTGCCTCGGCACGTCTACTAAAATCTCTGTCGAACTTAGATATCGGCTTCGCAGCAAGTGATCAAAGGATCTACGTGAATGACCATCTGTCACCGGAGTACAAGAAGCTACTTACGCTAACTTCTGCTGGGGTAGCAGAGCCTGCAGCAAAACGTAAATGCGACATTTGGAATGAATACCAATACATAATACATGCATTACGCCCCGAAGGAACCCCACATCTGAAGCTATCCAGGAAATACAAAGGTATTTAGACATTCCTGTAGTGGGAAGGAAACAACAGAAATTTGCGTTCGATTCCGAAATTTCATTAGCGAGAATCTAGACTATACATATGTTGTAAGGTATAATGATGCCCTCACTCAAGGAATATCAAGACAAAATTATTATCGAATAAAATTATCATATCGTAGCAGAGATTGGATGAATGATCATACAAAGATAACAACTCGATTCGCTGAAAATCAAAATACATTAAATGAAACGTTACATATTTCATTCGACCGCAATAAGTTTGCGCAACACACATTATTAAAGTTCGCTAAATTCGCACAAATATTAGCAATTGCTAGCAGCAACGTGGATAGCTTAGTAAGCGAAATAAGTAGATTAAAGAATGCGATTGCATTTTGTAGTGCAGCGAACAGTCATCATTCTATGATAGGTATAAACGTTAAGAACAATATGATAGGTCAACTTAAAATTTTTCATTATGAAAATCAAATATTAGATTTACAGCCTTACTTATAAAAACTGTTTAAATAGGAGTTTTAGCATTGTTTAGATAAGAGGTGTTTAGCACCTTTAGTACTACTTTAATATTTCTTACTTATAAAAAATATTTAAGCAACAGTTAGCAAAGTATTGGTTGAGCTCTCCTTGTCTATGGAAATGATCAGTTTTGGATCATTTTTCTAGTACTGGCCACATTTTGTATCAAAGAAAAGTAAATAAGTTGTCACTGAGGCGGTGACGTTACTACAATTCATTATGACACTAGTTGCGCCCCGCGGTTTCACCCGCTCAGATTTAAAATCTGGTATTCCCACGGAATAAAAAGTAGCCTATGTGCTATTCCAGACTATAATCTATCCCTCTGACAAGTTTCATCCATATCCATTCCGGCGTGAAAGTACAAACTTTCGCGTTTATAATATTAGTAGGATTTATCATGGGTTTGCCCAAGGAATTTGGATTCTTGTTTATTCTTCTTAGGGTTTGTCCAAGGAATTTAGAAACGGTTTGCCGAACTTGTTTCAGACTCCGCAAATAGTTCCACCTACCTACGAGTACCTACCACTAACTAGTAGGTATGCTAACGCATCTACCTACCTATTTTTATTGTAAGGAAGCTGAATTGAAAAGAAGAAGGACATTCCTGAAAACAACTTGTGTATTTATTTAATAATGCAGTTTTCTAATAAACCTCCACTCCACACACTTTACGTTGATAGGTGATGATCATCTATGGCGCCGATGATTTGCGGAAATCCGCTAAAAGACCGAAATCGCTCTTTAACTTCTGTTTTCTCCCGCATTGTTGATGTAATGATCTGCACGGTCTTGTTGTATCCTATGTCGTTCCAGAATCTTATAACCGCCATGACTTGTATTTCAACCGGTATGTCTCTTCCACGGGTGTCTTGGGTCAAGTCATGGCGAAGAATTTAAATGATCCTCAGCATATCTTCTTTTGAGAATTGGTACCTCCCTCTGAAGTCCTCTTCAGAGAGTTCAACAAGCTTATCCCACCTTTCTCCGAACTCTCTGGGCCTCCTCTGGTGGATTAAGTTTAGGCCGACGACAGTATCCCCAACCGTGTCGCGAAAAACGCGTAGGTACTATCGACCAAACTGAATCATAACCCACTTCGACAATTGTTCCTTTGTAATCATAAATGTAGTTAGGTTTTCTTCGCTATTTGCACATAGTACGTTTTAGATATATTTTGATAAAGCAGTCTTATTTGAATTTCAAATAATATAATCGTTTATAATCCAAACTCTTTTCATTGCGGAGAAAAAGTATTATAATTTTTAAAATGAAATGACATTATGCGTGAGATGTCAAGTAGTGGTCAATCTGAAAATATTAAAATAAAAATCTAAGAATATATTTATATCTATAAACGAATCGTATAATGGCCAATTTGGTAGAACAAAGAGCTCGGATTGTAGTGCTGCAATCATTTCGCTCTTCTCAACATGGTCGCTTAACTTTGTGGCGTTACGATAACACGCGATACACAGAGGACCACGTAGTGCCCAACCAATCATCTGGCCGTATCTCAGCTAATATGTGGACATGGATGGATGCTGGAAACATAGGCGAACTTGTTCCTATTTCTCCTCGTCATAACGCTATCAACTATGTCGATTTATTGGAAGAATCAATGTTACCGACTTTGCGAACAGTTTACCCCCGTGAAGAAGTGCCAGTATTCTCCTATGTTCATGATAACTGTCGAGTGCATACTGCCAGAATTGTCTCGAATTGGTTTACGTAGCATGAAGATGAATTTACTCTCAGTCCATGGCCGTCTAGGTCACCAGATCTTAACCCAATAGAAAATGTATGGGGTTTGATGATTCAAATGTGGGATAACAGGAACGAGAGGACTAAAGAAGCAATCGAGCTGCATTGTAACGAAATCTGGGATTACATGAGGGGAAGTGACATTTGCAGTCGTCTAATCGGGTCTATGCGTAATCGATTATTAGACGTTATTGAAAACCATGGCGCTTACACTCGGTTTTAGGTTTAACCAGTAATTCTACAGACCCAAACCATTTGAACCATTATAACCCACAAATTAACTATCGAGAAGTTTTCTTTATTATTCCCTTTACCAAGTGAATGCCATTAAAAAAAAATATGAAATAAACAAAATGTTTATGTCTCTAATTTTACTGTTTTATTTTATTAATATGTATGACTAGCTGTCTCGACAGACTTCGTTCTGTCAAATAAATGCTTTCCTATTTCTATTCTACACCTACCCTACGCTACCTCTACCCTCCTACCTCAAGTCTACCCATTATTCGAAATAAAGTCAATCCTATATCTCAAACAAACAGACAATCAAATCTTTCCTAATATATAGATAAGGACGTCTGGCTAACAAACTTTTTCGTGCAATACTCAGCATAGTCCATAGTATACATCTATGTCTATGTCATGGCTTTGTCAGTGTCTAGTAGAATGATAACAGGTTCGTTACTTATGAAATGTATGTAAGCTAATTTCAACCTAATTGTATAGAATGATTGTAAGAAAATGACCTTAAGGGGAGTCATGATTCAATTTATTTATTTATTTATTCAGGTCTACCAACAGCTGTTACAACAATACAATTTAATAAACTAAAATCTACGTACGTATGTACTATTTAGAGCTAATTGCACAACTAATTATAGGTAAACACTACATGCATTAAAATTAACTAAGTAGATAGAGTAACATTACGGTGAGTATATAAAATAAAATGAGGAACAGTGATTGTTTAGAAAGATGATACAAAAACAGTTTCTTGTGACAATAAAAAAAAATCCTTAACAATTTGGTAAGCTCTCGACCAAGTGTCGGCGGAACTTAAGAAGGTTAACTGAAAAGATATCAATATTTTTGATGCTATTTAGTGATCTACATAGCCTTGGGACCGGGGAGTTACCCAGGACAAAATTTGGTTGATTGTACATCGGCATCGTTCAAGTCCTCCTTTTTTAGGAAAAAAATATTCTCAGTTGGTAAACAAGATAATCATGGCACACAAACACGGTATAAATCTTCTTCTTCTTGGACCGCAGATTAAAAATCAGCTACTTAGGATCGCTAAACCTGGGGTCGAGGTTGTTTAATTTGACAGCTCTCTAAACATTGGTTTTAGAGGCTGTTTAGCCCTATTATGTGTTTATAAGTAAGAAAATCCTTAACCCGCCATTTGTGACCTATATGTGTGTGAGACCGGGTGGATCGAAAAAGTCGAATAACTTTTTTACCCGTTATTGAATTGACTTGCGAATTCGTGTAGTCTCCTGATTTCGTGTACCCCACCGTCAGTACACCCTGCATCGGCGAGGCAGGCGCGCGTCTTTGAGTTTTGGCGCCAACCCGGTGCGTGGGACCGGGGTCACAGATTACCTAAGTAAAATAGTCCAGTTAAAAAAAAAAATTCAATGATTTGTAAGTATATGTTTCTATATTTGGTTTAATTTTATAGTGTAGTTATTGTCATTATAATTATTCTGTTACCTATGATCTTTTTGCATATTTTTGTAAATATTTCAATCAGTATTACGTATTTGTTGCCTAATTTCTAAATCTTGTTTTAGCATGTCTTACGAACGTGAGACCCGTCGTTTAGAAGCCCTTCTGCAAGAGGAATTAATGTCAGATGAGAAAATATCACAAAAATCATCGGATAGTGAAGCTGAAAGTGACGGCGAACCAGAAAATCCATTTCCAGATAGCATGTAGTGCCAACATGCTCAAGCTGCTTGGCTCTTGAAGAAGAATGATTTTTGAGTTTTTTTTTTGTTTTTGTGTATGGTACGGGTACCTTTTTGTTTGTTTTTTTTATAGTTCCTTTTGTAGTAAAACTGAGAAAGACTGATTTAGTTAGAAAAAAAGTCTATTGTTAAAAATTTTGATATTTTAAAAGAGTTAATTATAAAAAATTGGTAATTTTTAATGTTTTAACTATGTAAGCGTAAAGATAAATAAACGATATGTGATTTAAGATATACCATTGTATTATTATTAAAAAAACATACCTTTTTAACATTTGAATAAGTAAAAGTTCCAAAGAGTAAAACCATTTAGGTAAATCTCAATTCGAAAAACCCGGTCCGTAAGACCGGCGTCACAAACCACGTAAGTCAAAGTCACGTCACAAATGGCGGGTTAAGTAACGGTTTAAGCGTGGTTTAACTTTTAAATTGCGTTTATAAGTAAGGCTGTTAGACATTAGAGAATACTACGTTATAAAAACAGCCTTGTATTATAGCGGAGATAACTTAGTTTTTGCTTTTGAGTACCCAGTAGTTTCTCTACTAATTTAATTTTTTATAGATCAGTTATAGTACCGAAGAACAACTTTCCCATTATTCGCAATCACTGGTAATATTCATGTGTACATAGAGGCTGAATGCCCGAAGTCAAGTACGAGGTATCTATGTGAGAAACAATTTAATCACCAACTGAAGCGCCAACAATGACTAAATCAAAGGACAACCTGTGGAGATAACTAAAATTCCAAGCCAAGCCGATAAGAGACCCGCACCATTATCTCTCAAGATCAACTCAATCGATCTGAGGAAGTTGCATGAAATACAGGGGAAAATCGAGCAGCAGAAACCCGTACAGACGGAACCATCGTCAACGCTTTACCATACTGCAATCCCTTTCTACTGTATCCTGTGTGGAGCACTAGTACTGATAATCATTATCGTCAGCCGGAGATACCACAAACAGCAGGCAGCAAAGAACGCAGAAACGGAGAGAGGACAAGATCTTTGTTTGTGTATATTTTCTATTGTAAGTAATATGTTTTATTTGGTAAATTCCTGTCCGTTCTGTATTTCTTCTTTTTTTGTTGTACTTATGTCAAATAAATGTATTCTCTTTCTTTAAGATCACAAGCAAAACCGGATTCATCTCCGAATCAGAGGAAGCTGCCAGCAACATTTCCTATTGTTCAAAAATAGTTGCTGATCTGAGAGGGGAGATGTTATGCCTACCAATAAGACCAATTCCGCATACGCTGCGTTTACGCAAAGTAGAGCGACATGGACGTCAATTGCGTGCAAGTGTGGATTCGCTGACGGAAGACCACCAGGCCAGCGCCGCTGCTAAGCGGCCCTCACCCAGGAACTCGCTTCAGTTCAAACCTCGAACCGGTCAACTAGGCTTAAACTTAACACTGTAATTTTAAAAGTAACACTTAAGTTTAAATTTATATCGGTCTTTTTTTGAAACTCCGCACGTCGTTCCAATAAGCAACTATTAACTTCAATAGTGTAGGTATTTTATTACATTGTAGCGAGAATCATACAAAAGAGCGATAGATACCAAGCCGAGTTTGTTGCCTGTTCTTCTCGGTGTTGGTCGCGTGGAACTGGCACTAGAGTCACCTAGTTTTAAGACGGTTCAAGATGGTCCTTGTGATTTTATTGAATAAATATATTTTGACTTTGACTTCATTTGCGTACCTCCAGGGGGTCTCAGACACCTTGGCAACAAAGAACCAGGCATCGCTAGAGGAAGTTATGGAGAACCTCTCTATTGTTTCAGCAGACATAAAATTAGCTGCGGAGTCTACGGCCGGTTTTCAAAAGTCTGTCAGTTTTGCAGAGAAAACATGGAAGGGACAATCCTCTTTAGTGTCAGAATACTTAGGTAAGCTGGAGGCCCAGGTCAAGACAGTCCATATGACCCTCGCATCTCTCACTCCCTCCCAAGAGAAAGCCTCAAAATTATCCATACCAAAGGTTCATCGCACCTTCGGGGGTTACAAATACTTGAAATGTGACAAGGCATACAAACTTAGGTATGACGGTGAGCCATCAGAGGTCACTAAAAAGGTTTTAGACCAGTTAGGGTTCTTTTTGGGTAGCTATCCGACCCCGTATAGGATCACAGGATTCAACCCAGCGATTTTAGCCAAATCATTTTGGAAAGCCCGTAAGACAGCTGGAGATTTGACTGACAATGCCGTTTTGAATGGAGTGATGGACAGGCTTGAACTGGAGAACTAGTCTAGAGGCGTCAACACAAAGGACCAAAGAATTCACATATAAGGGCCATTAAGATTAAGAATTATCTCCAAGCCAACATTGGTTTTATAAACAAACTATCCGCCCGCGCGCCCCTGCTTCGCATGGGTGCACATATCATGCATGTATTATACATATAAACCTTCCTCTTGAATCACTCTACCTATTAAAAAAAACCGCATCAAAATCCGTTGTGTAGTTTTAAAGATTTAAGCATACAAAGGGACATGGGGACAGAGAAAGCGACTTTGTTTTATACTATGTAATCTTCCTGATATTATTTAATTCTCAAATAAATATGTATAGAAATTCATTAGTTTTTTAGACAGTACCAACCAAGAAATTATGAAAATAAATGCAAGCTATTTGATTGCGGTAATTAATAGCACCAGAAGTAGTATCGGACTTTCCGATACAGGTCGGTATTCTTTATCTTGATGATACACCCTGTAAAAAAGATAAGTACCTAGATATTTCACGAGTTTCAATGATGAGAGATGATCAATTATGGTACACTGTTTAGTTTAATTGATAAAATGGTTTAATCATAGATCTTACACCAGTTTTCTATTTTATTATTGTTTCGATTTTTCACTACTAACCTAATTCGATTTTACATCATTTTTTTCAACACCTTTCTGAAATACCTCATTAGATTTGTCCGTTACCTCATCCCGTTCAGCAGTTATATCCTCAGATACCTCTGTTACCTCATCACGTTTTGCAGTAACCTCATCACATTTTCCAGTAACCCTATCACGTTTTTCCGTCCCATCGCTATCATGATCATCATCACCATTATCATCGTCATCACTATTTGCATTAGCTTGCTCATCAGTCCTGGTTTCTGAGGCCTCATCGGAAGGTTCGAAGGAATGCCTGCTGAGTTTTTCTAGCCACGTAGCCATGCTCCCTTCAATCTCCCCTTTGACGATGTTGGGATAGATATGGTCATGTTTGAACTTTTGTATCGCCTCTTCAGCATCGTCCCATGTGAGACTGTCATGACTATCTTTGAATTTAGCATCATACCGTTCATAGTGAACCTGCAAAAGTTTAAATTCATTTACATCTGTTATAGTGTTATTTTTTAAGAATGGATCTGGACATCTGAATAAAACAAATTATAACCCGTGAGAAGGCGCGCTATGAGCAATTTGCTCACACAAAAATTGATTGCAAAAGTTTTTGGTGATCCTGACTTCATAGCGTCCCGAGCGCCTAGGTACCTTCCTAACTATTCAGCCCCTCTCCCCTCGCGCAACTTACGCGCCGTTCGGTCCCGCTGCGTCCGCGCAGTGAAGCACTTGTGGAGGCCCTGCATCGTCGCGCGGCAATTTACTCATCGCGCGCCCATCCACGTAAGTTTTTTTTCGTATGAAAAAAATGTTATCATGTTTTTCTTATGTATTATTTTGTCAATTTGTATTAAATTGGTTATATCTTCGGATCTCAAATTCCTAATGAAGCGATTTGTGCCGATTCATACGACTACTGCAGAGCCTAGGCCAAGTGGATTCTGTGCGATATGTCCTAGACGTAAGAATAGACGGTCAAAAAAAGCTTGCACTTTGTGCAAGAAATTACTCTGCACCGAGCACATAACGTATATGTGTTCAATGTGTTTCGAGAGGCACACTTGTCCTGATCTCATGGAAGAGTAAAACTTTTAGTTTTAATTTACCAAATTTTTTTTATTGTGATTTTTTTGAAGACTGCCAAAGATAGTAGGTCTAAAATTAGTTAATTTGTTATTTGTAGTAGAAGTTGCATTTATGTTTCATAGTTGTAATTAAATATCTTGTTTTCATATTAAATAAATGTTGTTTTATTAATTATGAACCCATTTATAGCCTTAAATACTAATATTGTAGAAATATAAGCATTTAAAGTAGTGTGAGCAATTTGCTCGCGCGCGCCTATCCATGTAACAACATTAGGCGCGCCTTCTCACGGGTTAATTTAATATAGATTAGCTTTATTTGCCGACAACTGGAGAATAAAGGTTAATATCATCATCTTCATCAGCCTATAGAAGTCCACTACTGGGCACAGGCCTCCCCTGTGTTTACAGGGAGAACGATTCCTAGCCCTTTCTATCCACTGACTACCCGCGGTCATAATAATGGGCATCTCACGCTTCGTTTTCCTGTTCGTGGTCGCCATTCGAGAACCTTTAAAAACCAATAAAATATACTTATGTTAAGTACCTTATCTAACACCAGTCCCAGACCAGGCACCGTCGGTATCATGACCTTCTCTTTGCCAAACGCTTTGTCCATTATTGAAATGTCAGTGAGACCCCGGAGAACCGCTAACATAAGCCCCACCATCTTTCGGATCTGATGCAACATGAAACTTTGACCCTGAAAAGACATAAACTCAGATTATGTGGTGTATCCAGCGAGAGCTAGAGTAGCAGAACTCTTTGTGAAAATATGTGGGTGAAGTACTATCCCATGCCATTTTTTGCCGTCACGCAGCGCTACTGTCTTTCAGTTTGAAACCTGTGGTTAGAAAGTTGTGAAGATAAGTAAATTGAAAAAAATATCTTACCTTAACCAATAGAACTGCAAATTCCATATCATTTGAAACGAAAACCTTTTCTATGCTAAATCCCATCATATACCTCAATGCCGAAGGGTCCTGGTGATGTCTGTAAAAAAAATATTAATCATCAACACAATCACAAACTAACAGCCTGTCGCAGCCCGATGCATGGACACAGGGCAGTGCATCATATGGCACATTCCTATCGAGCGTGGCTTAAGATGCAGTGATTTTTATAAGTGATGGTTACCACATAACATCAGGTGAGTGAGCCATCTGCTCATTCTATCAGCAAAAAAATCACACACAGCACAAGCAAAACATTAAAAACTTACTTCTTTTCTGTAAAATTATGATAGCTTTTTGTTCCTTTATAAAAACCAAGTACTTCTTCAATCTTCTGTAGCTTTTCAGGCGTTATTCTGTAACCATTCCTTTCTTCTTCACTTTCTAAACTTGGCTCAAACACAAATGTGGGAAGAGTGTAACTGTAGCTCCGAGCATTGCACTTTGACTTTGAGTTGAAGCGGTTTGTAACCCTTTTCACACCAAAGACTCGTATGCACTCTGGTAGGTGTTTGTTTATTTCTTCTATGTTCACTTCTAAAGCTGAAAGCAAAATGGTAATGTTTGTATACTAGTGGCTCTGGGAGCTGTAGACTAGACCTCGCGAGCATACTAAAAGTGAGCTATTTACTGCCTTAGCAAAAGCTATTTCAGAGTTTTGAAAGAAATCTATTAGAAAAGTTCAAAACGCAACGATACCGCGATGCAGGACTGTTACACTTTTACCAGCGACATCTAGTTGTTAATTAAGTACTAAAATTAACATGCGTTTGGATGAACATTTTGCCCTCCAAGAACTCTGTTCTTCTTTATCTAAATTTAGGCAAACAAAATATTTTTTTAGGATAAACACTACTCTCAAGGGGGGGGGGCGAGCGGGGGGGGGGGGGGTGGAACATCATCAATGTCGTGTAAGGTGTTTTCTGAAAGTCTTTAAGTGCACATTTATTAATTTCTAATTTAAGGCTTATTATTATGCTGATGCTCTCATTCAGTGAAGGAAAACATCATGAATATAATAATAATAAAATAATAATATGTATGCATAAATAAATAAATAATAAATAAATTATGCTGGACAATCCACACAGCACTATCTAGCCCCAAAGTAAGCTACTAAAGCTTGTGTTATGGGTACTAGATAACTGAATCTAAATAAATCTATCTAAATCTTTAAAACTACGCAACAGATTTTTTTAATAGATAGAGTGATTCAAGAGGATGTTTTATATGTATAATACATGCATCATATAGAAGAAAAACAATGTGCACCTGTGAGAAGCAGGAGCGCGCGGGCGGGTCGCTAGTACCTTAATTAATTGTTAAATAGGTAGCTAAACATCTGACTGCATTCATATTGATGGACACTGAAGTTGTCACCTGAAGTGTATTCTAGCCAACTAAATACCTACTGTTTATTATTCTGAAATTGTTCTTCTTTGTCTTCTTGTGTTTGTTTTTTTTTGTCGTGCTTCAGGTAATATTTTTATGTTCTTGTTATAACTATTATAAGTGTATGTATAGTGTGTCTCATTTTTTCTATTACAGCAAAAATACTTACGTAATTTTAGAGACACAATTTGTCTGGCTGCTGACACACCCTTGTCTGTCCGCGAGCTTCTTTGAAACTGAGCTAATTGCTGGTTGGCAAAGTCCTCTTCTGTTATGTACTTGGCGTCACATAAAGCCTTTAACAGATCCTCTTCTATCGTGGGAACCCCTGGATTTCTGTTATAAAAACCAGGATTATAATTTTACAGCTATGAGTTTTTATTTTGTTTATATTATCCCAAAAGTATTATTCAAGTGCAAGGTACCTACTAGAGTTTGTTTTTATAATTATGTATACCTCTCTCAATCTACCTGCATTTTGTTACCATGTCCTGATGCTGGTCTTGTACATGGAGATCTCAAGACAACCACACAATTGTTCCGTTGTCACACTTTCAGTAGTGAAATCCGGTGTGACAATGGAAAAATTTGGTCCTTAACCAAATAGGTACCTATGTGCCCATGAATTTATATTGCCATGCCATGCATTATATTAAAATTATAACTTTGGGCTCAAAAATCTACTCTATAAAACAATTACCTCTGCATACCATGATAATTCACTCCGCTGTAGCCAAGAATCATTGCCATTTTTTTCTTCTTAATCCTCTCACAATGTTTCTTCGGATCGGATTCCCCATTTTCATTTCTAGGACTAGGCTCATCCCATTGTCGCTTATTGAAACGCTTCTTGAAGCGAGTGAGACTTTTGTTTGGCACAATTTCTTGTATCTGTTCTACTTGCTTCTCTGCTGCTGTTTCCATGATTGTGATTCGTCTGATTTGTAGACCTGGAACTAAACATTATGTTTCATGTTGTAACTGGCATTGTCTGCTCATCTTGTTTGTTGCCTGTTCTTCAAGGCTGGGTGGGACCCAGACTTACTTCTTCATCAATCTATGTGATGAAGAAGTAAGATGTTTCATGAGATTTTTGATTGAATTGAACAAATACCTTTGACTTTGATGACTACACAGGGTTGCTGTTCAATCATGGCTAGGCCACATTAAGTCTACAATTACCCAGGCATCCTCACTAGCCCGTAAGGTTGCACGGGAACGGGCACGATAGGTATACTGTTCTAAACTTTTATTTTGTAGTTTTATTTGACAAGATTATGAAGACTACAATACCGGCGAAATCGGCGACGCCATTTTATGCGGTATCAGCCAGCGCTCAATAATATTATTTGGTAAGCATTTATAAGGTGTGAGTGTGTGAGTTTCGAGTGATTTTGGCCCATACTACTCATATATCTCACAGAACACTCAAGAACATATTTTCACTACCGTATATTTTCAGACTTTAGTTTACAAACTTTAGTTTAGAACATATTTTACATCATGTTACAGCTCGTGAGTCTGAACCGTAAAGCCATGTGGATAATTTACCTGGGCTGACAGGATACTTCGGGAGGTAGTGCTTGTGCTTCAATGCTTTTTTAATTAAACCTAAAAATATAACAGACATACCTACGACTGAACCAACAAGAACAGCAAGAAAACTATGTTAGGTATTTTCTTTCTCACAGCACAGCAAAGCAAAACTAGAAAACCGCCATATTTATTTTCTTTCACCAACACCAACCAAACAAAACAAACCAACCAACCTTATCCAACCAAAGCCAAACCAACCCCATCATTACCCCACCATCTTTTCCGGTTCCGGCAACCGGCTTCCGTCCGGTTTCCATAGACAAAGTCGTTAGTTTATGCCGGGTCCGGTTAATGTACGACCATGGATTACACAGCCCGAGAATTCACAGCCAGGAATATACAAGCAGGAAGGAACAGCCAGGACTTCATGTAGAAATGTACATGAAATCTATGGTTGTACAATCCCAAATGTGTTGGGAAAATTTTTACAGCGTTGAATTACAAACCCTTGGATTACACACACAGCATTCGATTTGGCGACCAAATTTTACATCGACTCAGGCTGTGCCTTTCAAGGATGTACATCTATAGTTGTACAATACTGGCGGCCTACAAGCCGACATCATAGAGAAAATTTCGCTCCGCTAAAGTTCAAGACCCTACAGCTAAGCCCTACAGTATCAAGGAATTTGAATACTACGTACACAGTATGCGTCACGGAAAAAGCGCCGCAAACAACCTAACTGATCTATGCTCAAGGAATTTGATTGTATTCAAATTCCTTGTCTATGCTGGTAAAATGGGATGGTAGCGGCTTAGAGCCTTAGAGCATTTATAACTGGAGATGTTAACGCAAGGCGTACCCCTCTGCCGGCCATAAGACGCGACTTGGCCATGCACGTTATATAAAACTACTTCACTCATCACCGCGCGGCCATTAGTTGTCGTTTCGTGTCGCGAAGTAGTGCTCAGTAAAAATGGTGAATTGTGCGGTATTTCGGTGTAAAAGGAGATCAGAGACATCAAACTTTAGGGAACACGGTATTTCCTATCACAAGTAAGTGATATTTTAGTCAATTGTTTTTGTAATTACGTTTAATTTATATTTAATGGAATACCAGTTACGACAGTTTTAATACGACGCCAACGTCTTGGTAGGAGGTGTCGGTGAATTTATATTCCTTGGTAGAAGGCGTAGTGTGGGGACTAGTTGAGCGAAATCGATTGAATGAATTATGGAATGAACGTAAAATTAGAATAAAATGCGATGTGTTTTTTGTACCCATATTTAACCGATTTAAAAAAAGGATGTTCAGTATTGGACTCTACAAAAACTGTCTCTGTCATTCTGCCTTCAATACGTCGCTTCATGGAGCTCCCTTAAAATTTTAGTTGTGCTGTGTCGTTTGTTTATTGCTATTTTCTTTATACTTTTTGAACGCAGAATCGTATATACGTGATTTTTGTATAGCTGTAGTATGTTAGCTGGAGAGGGACATGGGCTATGAGCATTTGTTAACAGCCGCTATTCTTCTACTGCTCTTCATTTTTTTCACCCCGTCATACCAATCATCATCATCAGCCTATGTAAGTCCACTGCTGGACACATCATACCAATAAAGAAACAAAATATTTATCTAAAATTGCATTCATGAAAGACTACTTACTTGAAAGATTACTTACTACTTGCGAAAATAGAATATAGCTTAAAGTTACTCAACAACAGTGCAGCTTTCTATTTGTAAAATAATTTTTAAAATCGTTTCAGTAGTTTCAGAGATTACGCTCTACAAACTCTTAATAAAATATTTTTTACAAAAAAAAACAGACTCCAAAACTGCTATCCAATTTGTTATGAAAAATACACTAAAAAGTTAAAAATAATTGCATTATGATTTTATATTTCAATCTACTTACAAATAGGTATCCATTTTTTCAACAAATCTTATAATTTTATTATTATGACATTATACAATTACTGATATTTTTGGAGTCGGTGCCAGCACTCTATTTACTTAGTAATACCTACTAGGCTAGACAGGTACACGTTTGTTAATCTTGGCTAAAAAAAGGAAAAGTATATGATTTTGAACCACCCTGTTTCATTCATATGAAATCATTCATTTTGTCGGTCTTTTTACAACCCATCACTACTTTTTTGTGTTAGTGTGTAACTAAACAAAAGTGTAACAACAGTCATTCTTTACTTGTGTTATTGTTTTTGTGTTAGTGTACAGCTTTTACTTGCGTGTGGGTTTATAGGGACGCTTAATTTTTCTGCATTAGTATGCGTGATTATGTAAATGTGTTCTGTACCGTACTACCCCGCCTCCCGCGAAAACCGGCAGAAAGATTTTAGTACTAAAAGTAGCGCTTGGCATCTCCCGTTATAAATGCTCTAAGCTTAGAGCATTTGCTCTAAGGGAGGAGGCACATTGTGGATACATTTTGAAGTTAATGTACCTACCTATGTGTGTACCTTTGTATTCAAATTCCTTGGTGTACCTCTTAGAGCATTTATAACTGGAGATGTTAACGCAAGGCGTACCCCTCTGCCGGCCATGAGGCGCGACTTGGCCATGCACGTTATATAAAACTACTTCACTCATCACCGCGCGGCCATTAGTTGTCGTTTCGTGTCGCGAAGTAGTGCTCAGTAAAAATGGTGAATTGTGCGGTATTTCGGTGTAAAAGGAGATCAGAGACATCAAACTTTAGGGAACACGGTATTTCCTATCACAAGTAAGTGATATTTTAGTCAATTGTTTTTGTAATTACGTTTAATTTATATTTAATGGAATACCAGTTACGACAGTTTTAAAACGACGCCAGCGTCTTGGTAGGAGGTGTCGGTGAATTTATATTCCTTGGTAGAAGGCGTAGTGTGGGGACTAGTTGAGCGAAATCGATTGAATGAATGATGGAATGAACGTAAAATTAGAATAAAATGCGATGTGTTTTTTGTACCCATATTTAACCGATTTAAAAAAAGGATGTTCAGTATTGGACTCTACAAAAACTGTCTCTGTCATTCTGCCTTCAATACGTCGCTTCATGGAGCTCCCTTAAAATTTTAGTTGTGCTGTGTCGTTGGTTTATTGCTATTTTCTTTGTACTTTTTGAACGCAGAATCGTATAAACGTGATTTTTGTATAGCTGTAGTATGTTAGCTGGAGAGGGACATGGGCTATGAGCATTTGTTAACAGCCGCTATTCTTCTACTGCTCTTCATTTTTTTCACCCCGTCATACCAATCATCATCATCAGCCTATGTAAGTCCACTGCTGGACACATCATACCAATAAAGAAACAAAATGTTTATCTAAAAATGCATTCATGAAAGACTACTTACTTGAAAGATTACTTACTACTTGCGAAAATAGAATATAGCTTAAAGTTACTCAACAACAGTGTAGCTTTCTATTTGTAAAATAATTTTTAAAATCGTTTCAGTAGTTTCAGAGATTACGCTCTACAAACTCTTAATAAAATATTTTTTACAAAAAAAAAACTGACTCCAAAACTGCTATCCAATTTTTTATGAAAAATACACTAAAAAGTTAAAAATAATTGCATTATGGATTTATATTTCAATCTACTTACAAATAGGTATCCATTTTTTCAACAAATCTTATAATTTTATTATTATGACATTATACAATTACTGATATTTTTGGAGTCGGTGCCAGCACTCTATTTACTTAGTAATACCTACTAGGCTAGACAGGTACACGTTTGTTAATCTTGGCTAAAAAAAGGAAAAGTATATGATTTTGAACCACCCTGTTTCATTCATATGAAATCATTCATTTTGTCGGTCTTTTTACAACCCATCACTACTTTTTTGTGTTAGTGTGTAACTAAACAAAAGTGTAACAACAGTCATTCTTTAATTGTGTTATTGTTTTTGTGTTAGTGTACAGCTTTTACTTGCGTGTGGGTTTATAGGGACGCTTAATTTTTCTGCATTAGTATGCGTGATTATGTAAATGTGTTCTGTACCGTACTACCCCGCCTCCCGCGAAAACCGGCAGAAAGATTTTAGTACTAAAAGTAGCGCTTGGCATCTCCCGTTATAAATGCTCTAAGCTTAGAGCATTTGCTCTAAGGGAGGAGGCACATTGTGGATACATTTTGAAGTTAATGTACCTACCTATGTGTGTACCTTTGTATTCAAATTCCTTGGTGTACCTCTTAGAGCATTTATAACTGGAGATGTTAACGCAAGGCGTACCCCTCTGCCGGCCATGAGGCGCGACTTGGCCATGCACGTTATATAAAACTACTTCACTCATCACCGCGCGGCCATTAGTTGTCGTTTCGTGTCGCGAAGTAGTGCTCAGTAAAAATGGTGAATTGTGCGGTATTTCGGTGTAAAAGGAGATCAGAGACATCAAACTTTAGGGAACACGGTATTTCCTATCACAAGTAAGTGATATTTTAGTCAATTGTTTTTGTAATTACGTTTAATTTATATTTAATGGAATACCAGTTACGACAGTTTTAAAACGACGCCAGCGTCTTGGTAGGAGGTGTCGGTGAATTTATATTCCTTGGTAGAAGGCGTAGTGTGGGGACTAGTTGAGCGAAATCGATTGAATGAATGATGGAATGAACGTAAAATTAGAATAAAATGCGATGTGTTTTTTGTACCCATATTTAACCGATTTAAAAAAAGGATGTTCAGTATTGGACTCTACAAAAACTGTCTCTGTCATTCTGCCTTCAATACGTCGCTTCATGGAGCTCCCTTAAAATTTTAGTTGTGCTGTGTCGTTGGTTTATTGCTATTTTCTTTGTACTTTTTGAACGCAGAATCGTATAAACGTGATTTTTGTATAGCTGTAGTATGTTAGCTGGAGAGGGACATGGGCTATGAGCATTTGTTAACAGCCGCTATTCTTCTACTGCTCTTCATTTTTTTCACCCCGTCATACCAATCATCATCATCAGCCTATGTAAGTCCACTGCTGGACACATCATACCAATAAAGAAACAAAATGTTTATCTAAAAATGCATTCATGAAAGACTACTTACTTGAAAGATTACTTACTACTTGCGAAAATAGAATATAGCTTAAAGTTACTCAACAACAGTGTAGCTTTCTATTTGTAAAATAATTTTTAAAATCGTTTCAGTAGTTTCAGAGATTACGCTCTACAAACTCTTAATAAAATATTTTTTACAAAAAAAAAACTGACTCCAAAACTGCTATCCAATTTTTTATGAAAAATACACTAAAAAGTTAAAAATAATTGCATTATGGATTTATATTTCAATCTACTTACAAATAGGTATCCATTTTTTCAACAAATCTTATAATTTTATTATTATGACATTATACAATTACTGATATTTTTGGAGTCGGTGCCAGCACTCTATTTACTTAGTAATACCTACTAGGCTAGACAGGTACACGTTTGTTAATCTTGGCTAAAAAAAGGAAAAGTATATGATTTTGAACCACCCTGTTTCATTCATATGAAATCATTCATTTTGTCGGTCTTTTTACAACCCATCACTACTTTTTTGTGTTAGTGTGTAACTAAACAAAAGTGTAACAACAGTCATTCTTTAATTGTGTTATTGTTTTTGTGTTAGTGTACAGCTTTTACTTGCGTGTGGGTTTATAGGGACGCTTAATTTTTCTGCATTAGTATGCGTGATTATGTAAATGTGTTCTGTACCGTACTACCCCGCCTCCCGCGAAAACCGGCAGAAAGATTTTAGTACTAAAAGTAGCGCTTGGCATCTCCCGTTATAAATGCTCTAAGGTGTACCTATTCAAGTGTGCCAGTTACGGGCATGTGTATTTTGAGCTTTGAGCTACCGTCCCATTTTAGTGGCATGTGTATTTTTACCATCACTATCACTATCATCACTACAACATAGTATAAAACAAAGTAGCTTTCTCTGTCCCTATATTATCCCTATGTCCCCATGTCCCTAAGTATGTATGCTTAGATCTTTAAAACTACACACCGGATTTTGATGCGGTTTTTTTTAGTAGATAGAGTGATTCAAGAAGAAGGTTTATAGGTATAATACATGCATGATATGTGGACCCGTGCGAAGCAGGGGCAGTCGGGCGGGTCGCTAGTAGTAAATACCTAAGTCAGTGGCGCAAACACATCCCCTCCACTGTAATGTTAACCAGCATTATTTTTGGTTGACGCGACCTATACCATTGTAGGTATACCACACTTAGTAGTCCTACCAGTCAAGGGCAGAAAGCGGTTTTTTTAAAGGTATAACTTACTTAGCTGATGGAACAAGCAGATGGCCCACCTGATGTTAAGTGGTTTCTATCACCTATAACAAAGCATTGCCTCGTAAGTCACGCACGATAGGAACGTGCTCTACGATGCATGCACTACCCTGCGTCCATCAACTTGAGACTACAGATGTTCAGCCTCATGTTCATAGATAGTGTAATGACAACCGGCGACCATACTTCAAACCGAAACACAGCAACGCTGCTTGGCGGCAGAAAAAGGCGTGATGGTAGCAGGTAGGTACTGCCCCAGACGAGCCCTTCACAAAGAGCTCTACTACTAAAGAAACGGTACCAAAGCTAGATCTCGCATGGAGCTTTCGTTTGTTGTTGATAGTATACACGAAATCTTTAGAATCTTTTTGGTTGACGCGACCTATTACCTAGACCCATTAGACCTAGATACCTAGCTAGACTAGAGGGTAAGGTAGGTATCAAATTCAAAATTCCTTGTGCCTACCTAAAGCACTGTCGCGCGCGACCCTGTACTAAAACTGTGTAAGTAGGTACCTACCTAGGTACCTACTGAACTGAAGAGGCCTACAATAATCAATGAACCAATGTTAACGACGCATGCGTCAAACTAGCGCATGCTGAAACAGTACCTATCTAGAAAAAATCAGTAGGTAATACAACGTTTTGATATCAGCATGGGTTGACGCAGTGCTTAGAAAATGAGGGGTGGAAGCTCAGAACGACTGGTTGTGCGAGCTCACCGGCGCAGGGGAGATACGCGAGCAAAACTCACACGATACATCACAGTTCTGCTGGCGACTCTGCTTGGAGGTGGTGCCTCGGCGCTCCTGTTTCTAGTGCCCCTGTATGCTGACCCAGCCTTGAGTGCTTTAGCCGCTGATTTTGACCCACATCCAGCCGAATGCGTCACAGAAAAGCGCGATGATCGACTCGGCCTAGATAACTGCACCTGGGCATCATGCAGAGAAGGTTGTACCAGTGACGCCTACAAATGTATCCAGCTTCACGTTAAATATAAACCACACTCTAAACCTTGGCGTCCTGCTGTTCTGTTTGTCAACATCAAAGGATGCGGGTATCCTCCCATAGTGGACTGTGAAAATTTTACTACAAGCTATGGCTACGTTGGAGCTAGATATCCCTGCTTTTGGTCCCGTGCAGACAATAGTGTCGTGATCCCTCATTGGTCTAGAGGGGAACAGGTTGCAACGGTTACGAGGACACTGGCACTGCCGTTGTTTTTGTCTGGGTGTGCCGGCATCGGGCTATGCGCCTTGCATTGTGAATGCAGGCCTCGAAGACGGCGGCGTCCACCTCGAAGACCTCCGCGTCTTCCGACGCTTTCGCCGGACGAAACATCCGTTTATCGGTTAGCCTAACCTTCAAGAGTCCATCAGTCAAATCAAAAATTATAGCATCAAACTGTATTTGCACAAAAAATAGATACCTTGTACCCACTTATTTTTTACATTGTATGTATATGTAAATAAAGATGTATAAATAGATAATTGTTTTAATCAGTAGGTAGGTACCTACCTACATACCTACACTAGAAAGTATTTATTTATTTGTTCACTGCAGACATGTTCATCAATAAATAGTTTAGGTCATTGTAGTAAAAGTTACGTTCACAAGTCACCTCTTGGTAGAAAAATTTCCTGTCCGAATCAGCACAATACCGAAGTAGGTAGGGAAAATACTTATTTTGCCAGTAATCCGCCTACGGACTACTTACGGCTAAAGTACCTGACCTACCAGCACATTTTTCTGTGTTCTGTGGTGTTTGGGGGGCAAATACCTTTTATTTTTACAGGTTGCGATAAGGAAGTACACAGGAGCCCGCCGCATTTAAAATTGGTATGTGATGTATAGGGACTATAATGAAACAAAGAATGAAAAGTAGATAAATATTTATTTCAAAGTTTATAATGCGTCTCTTCAATTCTATAACGAAAAACATAATTTTCAGTCTAATCTAACGCCATTCAAGCGAATTTACCATCAGTCTTGTAAAAACCTGTTGCATTTTTGTTGTTCATTTATAAAACCATTTTTTATGCAGTAATTTTTATGGTGGCAAACTCTGTTATACTTTTCGTAGCTTGAGAAAAAATTATCTAGCAACGGCCCGATTACGCTAATGTCTGGCTATCGAGATGGCTTGCAACTATGGGAATCAATGTCCAACTGAAAGCCATCTCGATAGCCAGACATTAGCGTAATCGGACCGCAGATTTTAAACCATAACATTTAATTTTTCAGGTTAAAAAGTATGCTTTAAACATTACATAACCAAGACTACAGTGATAAAATTGTTTTGCATCGTTTCTAATTAATGGCTTTATAAATACAAAAATAAATAAATGTGGTACATACAAATTGGTAACTCCAAGCGCTCCAAGTAAACATTTTTTCACAAAATAGGAAGCATTATCAACCTTAACAAAACTTAATTAACTATGTAGATAGACATTGAATAAATAAAAATCAAAAATACAACACACATTTCTTAGTTGGACAGGGTTGGTATAGTCGCCTTATGATGGTCTCACTAAAGTATTACAAAAAAAAAAAAAATCAAACATACCCAGTCACAATCACAACCCATGCCATATTTTTTACCCGCTTTTTCAATTTAACCTTAAGTAATCATAGACTGATTATGTACCGTATATAGTTATATGCCTATAGTTAGTCTATGGTAATATATACACGCAATTTATAAATGCAGAGTACATTTTTCAAAGAATTAGAGTAAAAATAACAAGTAAGCAAGCTACGTATAATATCAAAGACAGTAAAACTAAGCTGGTTTATACATTTTTAATGTTGTAGCGCAGGTAGTACAAAAACACTTATTCATATTAGTATGGCCAATCAAGTGTTATGCAAACATTACATTTGGGTTATATATGGTCCCGATAATCCGTCGAATTCATGATACCATTCAATTGAGCGCTAAGAAACAAATTTCAAAGAATTCCTCATTAATTTCCGTCACGGGCATTCTATTAGTGATGAATACAGCCCTAGTGTGTGTGCATTAACGGTTCCATTAATTTTCACCTACTCAATTCATAACTGAGAGATTTGTGTTATTGAAGTAAATATAGAATCATTAGTAAAATAAAATAAATAAATAATAATAAATATTGCTGGACAATCCACACAGCATCATCTAGCCCCAAAGTAAGCTACTCAAAGCTTGTGTTATGGGTACTAGATGACTGATATATTTAATACATTATATACTTACATAGATAGATATTTTTTATTATATACATAGAAAACACCCAGACCAACGGAACAAATTTCTGCAGATCGTACACAAATTTGTTCCGAGGCGGGAATCGAACCCGCAACCTCTAGCGTCGCAGGCGGACTCTCGCCCGCTGCGCCACAGAGGTCGTCAAATGAAAAGTAGGTTCATAATTAGTAGAAGAATTTCTATGGAAAGACTTGGATAACTTAAAGTTAAACATATTGAGCCGAAGTAAAAAATTAAGGTATAGACAACATTCGTTTTAAAAATGTTTATCAAATAACCCATAATAATATCAATATAATTAAAAAACTACTTAATCACAATGGTTGGGACAATTTCACATTTCGACATAGTTGTACCAGCTACATACCATTTTTTTCAGGACTAACTAGGAAAGTAGTTCATACCAATGTGCCATATCCATGTATATTTTATTGTACATCAGTCTATTCGTAATAGATACAAAAATAAAGTAACATCGGCAAAGAAAAAAAAAAAAAAAACAGTGAAATTGACCCACGAATTTGTTCCTACCTATATGTAAAACAATCGAGAAGTGGGTATTTAATTACTATAATAATTTCCGTTAAAACACTTCGCATAACCGCACAGCCATAAGACCTGACTAAACTTCATTGTCTCATCGAAAAGTTGGGAAAACATTGAAATACATTTTTAGGCAAGAGATTTGAGACTGTTTTGTGTGAGATGAAAGTGAGATATGTATCAGATTGAGACTTTAAGAAGACAATGAAGTAATTCACCTACTTCTCAACTGTTGATTTATTGCTCTAAACATACTATGACATAAATTAAGTAAATAACAATTTAATATTAGCAAAAGGACTAATCTGACAAAATAATAATTAGATTTATTGTTCTGGCAGTTTACTTGCCACATTCCAAAAAGAAAACCTAACTGAACTTTGGGATAGCAGA
The DNA here is from genome assembly GCA_963576535.1 of Plemyria rubiginata. Taxonomy (NCBI): domain Eukaryota; kingdom Metazoa; phylum Arthropoda; class Insecta; order Lepidoptera; family Geometridae; genus Plemyria; species Plemyria rubiginata. The sequence goes on from OY754926.1 coordinate 9,238,553, forward strand.
ATACTTTGAACAATCTATGTCATTAAAATTTAATTACTTCAATATAAAATTTCAACGAAAAGCGAAAAAACCAACCGATAAAACGAGGAATCTAATTATTTGTTAGACTATAAGACAGGTTGAGTCTTTTCAGCACACCTGTTCTCTCAATATTGGTCACTATATGAGTTGGCATACTTACAAATCTAGATTTTACGGGGGTTAATTTACCGCTATATTAAATTTAAAGGCGACCAAGAGAGAACCAAGGGCACTACTCAACGATAGTTTATTAAAAAAAAACCATATTCACCTCATCCATATAATCCTCTATTAAAACAGCCAAAATAGCTTTATAATCATGTAACTAGTTTCTGTTATGTAAGAAACCATGCCATCTGTGTAGATAATTTATTGCATTTTTATATTAAGGGTCCGGTGACAGCGGCTCGCAATTTCGAGGTGCGATTGGCTATTATTTCATTTTATTTCATTTCGGGGAGGTTGTTTGAAATAATAACTCTAAAGAAACACGCATAAATACTGTTCGAACACAAATAATACAATAATATAAGGGAAATGTGCTTGAGTCAGAAATAATTTTGGTATTAGGTAAACGTAAGACCAAACATACTAATACCAAAATGATTTCTGATTCGGGCATGTTTCCCTTACATTATTGTATTATTTGTGTTCGAACAGTATTTATGCGTGTTTCTTTAGAGTTATTTTTTCAAATAACCTCCCCGAAATGAAATAAAATGAAATAATAGCCAATCGCACTTCGAAATTGCGAGCCGCTGTCACCGGAGCCTTAATTACTAACCTATTAAACGTTTAAAGATTAAAGATAGTGCCGTATTCTATAAATGGCGTTAATAAAAATTGCAGATGAAAATATTAGCAGTCTTTTTTTTCATTGTCAATAGCACTTTACATTTTAATCTTCTAAACACTAGGTGAAGCCAAGTTTGGTGCCATTTATATCTTTCGGTTGGCATGACAATATGGCAAAAAAGCCTTTATATACAGATAATATAAAGGCTGTAAGGTGTAAATAGATGAATAAGGCTCTATATAAGTATTGGAATATAGTTGACTAAGATTAAGCCAAAATTACATTAAGGTGTATTCCGGAACCAGATCTATACATTCAGTAAGTATGTCAGAGACAGATTTCAGCACGAAAGTGAGTTGTAAGAAGTAATGTTTGAATGAGCAATGTACGCCAATTTCGAAATGTGATGAATTTCCCTTCGGCTATGAAGGGAAATGAGAGAGGTGATATTAATCTGACGTAACAATTTTAATATCATCTTCAACATAACTTTTAATGTTGGAGAGAGAAAGACATTCTAAAATGCACAATATTGCCAATAGCCTAAAGAAAAACATAGCTTTTCGACAAAATCAATTATTTTTTGTTGCTGACCCTATCAAGTCATTTAGCTTATGGAGATTAAAAATGTCTGATTTAATATCCAAAGCAGCTTTTCCAAAAAAGGATTATTTTTTCAATAATATGCCATATTTAGTTACACTGTGGTCTCGCGTGCGTGACTTATTCGTAATGGTCGCTGAGCGCGCCATTAGCTTATCAGACCGTTAAGTCTGTTGCTGTCTCTTTTCGTTGGCATGAAAGTCACTGTTACAAGAATACTCTACAGAATCGGTTCTATAGAACCGCTATAAAATGCCAGGGATTATGAATAAAAGGGTTAGAGCCTAAATCACTAAATGTATAAATCCGACACATTTAGCGCTATCCGCCACGATAATGTAATTTCAGCTAAATAAAGATTCGATGTCTATACTAATGGATATCACAATAAGGCAGTGTTCTTCATCCATGAATATAGACCTTTATAGATCAAATTGTACATCTTTATATAATTACATTAACAATAGACGCATGGAACTTGTAAATTGCAAAATATATCGTCGCCACTATCGGTCACCCGTCTAAAACGCAGGCCGTAGCTTATCATCATATATTTGCTACCTCTTGCACCAAATGGTTTTCCCTACCAATAGCGAACAACATAGTGTAATTCTATCAGTATTTTTGCATTTTGTTTTTCAGCAGGTCGTTGCCGACAAATGTTTGCTTAACATTTATGCTCCCACCAAGCAGTAGTATTCTAATATACATTAGTTTTTATTGTTGATCACTGTAGCCAGTGTAACTGTATAAGTGGACATTTTATAGTGTTTCGATCAGTATGTGTGCAATACTGATCGAAACACTATAAAATGTTCACTTTCGATACTACAGCAGTACCTAACTATACTCTGTCCAAACTTATGATGCAAAACATTTGCAAAAAAACTTGTAGTACATAAATAGCTTTCTTGACGTTGATTATTTTACAGATTTTGCGTTTCTTTTCGATTTGCTATCTTGCCTACAATATTTAACGCTCACAATTATTCCTTACTCGACACGAAACGAGAATTTTCGATTTTTTTTATGTAGTTTGTTTACATACATTGCATCTCGAGTTTGGACAGAGTGGGTATGAGATTTATCTGTTCGTCTTCTTATACACAGATTTGATCGCAATATAATACCATTGCCGTCGGGCGTTCCGACCTGCTAGTATAGTATGCTAAAACGTAATACCCCTGATATAGCAAGCGCCTATAGGTAACAATATTCCCTCCCTATAGGTAATAATTAATAAATGGTCTTCACACATGGTTATAAAACATGGATTGGTTGATGGATGTACAATTTGAGTATTGATCAAAGCACGACTTGAGACATCTGTGAGGTTAGCCGGTACCTCTTTCGTTCGAGCTCTGCATTGGACTCTAGGCCTCTCTTTACTGCCATGTTGGACGGACCAGCTTCTGATGCATCTATCAGCATCCTGGCTTTGCAATACCTGGAAATGATGGTCAACAATTATGGTCCTACTAGTTGCGCCCCGCGGTTTCACCCGCGCAGATTGAAATCCCGGTATTCCCACGGGATAAAAAGTAGCCTATGTGTTATTCCAGACTATAATTTATCTCTCTGCCAAGTTTAATTCAGATCCGTTCAGCCGTTTCGGCGTGAAAGAGTAACATCCATCCGTACTTACAAACTTTCACGATTATAATATAAGTAGGATTCATATTAGTCGCTGAGCACTCCATTAGTCTCAGACTGATAAGTCTGTTGCTGCCTCTTTTCGTTGACGTGACAGTGACAAAAACACCATGTGGTGGGCCATCTGCTTGTTCCATCAGCAAGTTGTATAAAAAAAGCCCAAAACTAAGTCAAAGCTTACTAGTAGACTACTTAGGGGACTAGATAGCTGCTATCACTATCACTACATAGTATAAAACAAAGTTGCTTTCTCTGTCCCTATATCCCTATGTATACTTAAATCTTTAAAACTACGCAACGGATTTTGATGCGGGTTTTTTTAATAGATAGAGTGATTCAATAGGAAGGTTTATATGTATAATACATGCATGATATGTGCACCCGTGCGAAGCAGGGGCGCGCGGGCGGGTCGCTAGTATTACATAATATACACATTTTTTGTATATTTGTATGTGTTGTTGCCATACCTGTATTCCCTGGCGTTGTTAGCCCGCTGCATGGTCATGTCCACAGCTGTGGGCAGGTGGTAGAAGCTCTGCGTTGGGATGTCACTGTCGTTCAGATCTAGCACGCTGTAGTTGGTGACCGCGCGTTGTCTGTACACGTCGTTCTGCGACCGGGATGTTGAGCTATATAATATAACACAAATTAATATTTTTGTTATGATTTTGTGTTATTGTAATAACGCTAGTTGCGCCCCGCGGTTTCACCTGCGCAGGTTTAAATACCGGTATTCCCACGGGATAAAAAGTAGCCTATGTGTTATTCCAGACTATAATGTAATCTCTCTGCCAAGTTTCATCCAGATCCGTTCAGCCGTTCCGGCGCGAAAGAGTAACAAACATCCATCCATCCATCCATATGTGGTCGCCTTGATTTGCTTTGTATCCATATCTTCACAAGTAGTTATGATCACCATAATTGATGATCGGATAAAAAGTGATACACCATGGAACGGGCCGTATCATAACGGCGTATTGAGATCGCGTATCAGCAACCGTCCACATATGCGATCATGATACGCGTCGGAGATATGGATACGATGATCGGATCGGGCAAATGATAATCTGGACCCGCCTTGAGGCGTTGACAGCACCTAAAATACCTCTCGCTCGCACGATTCGACATTTTGAAAGATATAAAATCACTAAGCCCAATTTTGAAAAATCACAAACAAAAATTTCATTTTTATCGATATAAGTTTTCCTACTTAAAAGTTTGCTTTTCTGGTTTCCGTACATAAGCAAACTTTTAAGCAGGAAAACTTATATTGATCAAAATGAAATTTTTACTAAACTGTGCGCAATATGATTGCACACAAAATGGTTGTTTGCGATTTTTCGAAAATGGGTTTAGTGATTTTATATCCTTCACCAAGTCAAAACGTGCGAGCGACATTAGCTCTTGTCTTCGCCTTAAGATAAAACATCTGGTGCCACCAAGGCAGTGAGATCTGTCAAATTAGTGTGGTGGGTGGAAGTACCTGCATGAGCTCGATGCTGGAGACTGGTAGCTGGGAGATGTGTTCGGAGTGACATTAGGGGAAGTCCGTGCACTTCCATATCCTTGATCCACATCCTCACTGGACTCCCGAGACTTCATTATCTGCATCATCCTGTGTTAAACAATGGATTAATACCATAGCAGTAGTTTATACAGAGGTTATAGTGTCAGGGGGTGTCAGGATTTCGCTTCGTTGTTATAACCATGGCGGGATGTCAACCGAAAGGGACATCGACCGTGCCTTGTGGGCGTCTTTTCGGCCTTTTTGTCATCATATTTGTCGCTGTCGACATAAGTCGCTTAAGCAAATAAATAATATAAATAATGCTGGACAATCCGCACAGCACCATCTAGCCCCAAATTAAGCTACTCAAAGCTTGTGTTATGAGTACTAGATAACTGATATATTTAATACATAGATAGATATTTTTTACTATACATAGAAAACACACAGACCAACGGAACAAATTTCTGCAGATCGTATGTAGGCGGACTCGCCCGCTGCGCCACTGAGGTAGTCAAATTAAATAAAGTAGAGAGAAAAATCACAATAGTAGGTATAGACATTGAAGGAAAACACAGACAGATTTGAGGAAGGTACCTGTGCAGCAACCTCGCTAGGGGCGCGACGGCGCGGTGCGGGCGCTGCGCGGCGCGCGCCAGCCACGCCGGCCACGCGCACAGCCCGAGGTCTGCGCGCGCGCACGCCACGCATGCGCACCCCACCTCCACGCTCTCCACCACCTTCAGCCGGACGTCTGGACAAAACAACCAACATTACCTGGCGGAAGATCAGCGTTGTGTTACCAACAGCAAACGCAACATCATGCTGAGCTGGACACTATTTTATGACGTGGACGTATGTACCTTGGTATGTACGGTATTGAGCGACACACTCCCCCCCCCCCCCCAATTTGTTTCTTGTAAGTTTAGTATAGGTTAGTTTAAAATATCTGCTGTTTATTTTTATTATTAGTGTATCGCTTTGTTGTTATGTGTGTGCGTGTGTGTTGTCGTCATAAATAAAAACTTTTTCTTTCTTTCATTGCAAGTCAGTCGCGGATACCTTGTATGTATATACCGGCACATTATATCTCACTAGCGAGCCGCCCGCGCGCCCCTGCTTCGCACGGGTGCACATACCATGCATATATTATACATATGAACCTTCTCTTGAATCACTCAATCTATTAAAAAAACCGCATCAAAATCCGTTGCGTAGTTTTAAAGATTTAAGCATACAAAGGAACATGGGGACATAGGGACAGAGAACGCGACTTTGTTTTATACTATTTAGTGATAGTGATTATCTCATACTAGTTGCGCCCCGCGGTTTCACCTGCGCAGATTTCCCGGTATTCCCACGGGATAAAAGTAGCTTATGTGCTATTCCTGACTATATCTCTATACTATCTATCTATCTCTCTGTCAAGTTTCATCCAGATCCGTTAAGCCGTTCCGGCGTGAAAGAGTAACAAACTTCCATCCATCCATAATTAGAAACTTTCGCGTTTATAATAGTAGTAGGATTATCTCATTTTCTCGTAATGGCACTGGATGAACTTTTATGTAATACAGAGTTTGAGACTCGCCATGGTAATGGGCTTCAAGTTAGGCAATAAGACCCCGTTCCATAAATAAACACACTTTTTGGATGATCATAAAATTCAAATAAAAATCAACCTGTCACATGGAATACTAACTACTGCAAAATGTGGGTATGTGCCAAATGCAATGTCCTCCTTGACCTCTGACTATCCTCCTTAGACATCCTCAAAGAATCTTGAGGACTTGGTACTGAGAGATCTGAAGGGATATCTACCGTGCCTGGGGATTAATCGTGAAGCTGTTTCAAATAGTAACCGAGTCGGTAGCAATAAATAGATTAATCGTAACTTACCCGACAAGGTCAGATCCAGATACTTGTCGAGCAGCTCAGCGGCGTCCCGCCGGAACCTCGCGCGGAACTTGGGATGCGTGGCGGTGAGGTCCGCGTCGGCCGCCACGAAGCCGGCCAGCAGGGACGCGAAGGCGACGGGCGTCGGCGCCAGCAGCCGCCAGCGCACGTGCTGCCCGACCATCCACTCCAGCTGGCGGAAGGTCGCGCCGCACAGCGACACACCGCTCGTCGACGCTAGCGTCTTGAGGGTTGGCGCGCGGCTGAACTTCTCCTCGCTTTTTGCTGTAAATGCAGTTTAATGTAGTATAAGTTTAAGTATAAGTCAAACCAGGAGCCTTATTCACTATGACAATAGGGAGATTCCAAGGAGATTCCTTGCCCCAAACTGTGAAACGTCAAAACTTGATGTTGGGCTTTATGACATAGGAGATACTTTGCCCTGACCCGACACCGGCTGCCTTGTCTTAGCTGTGATCGCGGTGCAAATGGTCATAGTGAATAAGGCTCCTGTCAGATAGAGCCACGGTCGCATAAGTACCGTAGTAACGGTATAAGTATAAGTATAGTCATAGTCATATCATTTATTCACCATTTGGAACACAGGGGACACTTGGTTTTGTTAACACTATACTTTAGCGGCTGTACATAGGCCTTGTCATAAATAATATCATTATAAAAATTACAATAGAAGTACCTACTTATAAAAAACAATTAAAAGTGTAAAAACAAAAAAAGAAATAAATTAATTATAAATGAATTAGCGGTGTATGTCCTAGACTTATTCGTCGAATGTGATTAGAGCTCCGGTGGCGCAGTTGGTAGCGCAGCCCCGTATCAAGGGGAAGGTCGCGGGTTCAAATCCCGCTCGGAGAATAACTTTTGGGACATTATAAAATCTTTGTAAGTATATAATGTATTAAATATATCAGTCATCTAGTACCCATAACACAAGCTTTGAATAGCTTACTTAGGGGCTAGTTGTTGTGCTGTGTTGGATTGTGTGTTGTTGTCCAGCATTATTTTTAATACATGGTTCACTTCTGCCATTCAATTTGGATGAAACAACCAAATTGAACCTTGAAAACATAAAAGTGAATCATTAAATTCTATGAATTCCTTTCATTTCTGCTCCATTTAACCAAAGTAATTCAATTTAATTGAACCATGATGTAATATTGCCTTAACAAGATTGTGTACATGAAAACACACTGGCTTTTAACACAGCTGTTATAAAATTGTAGAGCTTCAATCTACAGTTATATTATATCTATAGATAAGTTCCTCCAGTCTCCATAATTGAGTTCTTTTATTATACACCAGTTTACCGTAATTACGTCTGGGTGGGCCCCTAACCTCAATGCAAAATACATCCTTTTTTTTTTTTTTTTATACAACTAGCGGATGGAACAAGCAGATGGCCCACCTGATGTTAAGTGGTAACCATCACCTATAAACAAAACATTGCCCCGTAGGTCACGCACAATATGAACGTGCCCTACGATGCACTGCCCTGCGTCCATCAACTTGAGGCATACAGATGTTAAGCCTCATGTGCCTGTAATTACACCGGCGACCACACTCTTCAAACCGAAACACAGCGTTGCTGCTTGGCGGCAGAAAAAGGCGTGGTGGTAGTACTTCCCCGGACGAGCTCTTCACAAAGAGCTCTACTACTCTTAAAATCCTTCATCACTGCAGTCGCCAATGCAGATCTTATTCTGTAGAACAAGACTTACCAGCCAAGCTGAGGCAAGCCAGTGCTACATGCGCCAGTCTATCAGCTCGCAGTCTGTGGGCATCCATAAACAAGTCCAGCTGAGCCACAGCGGAGTGGAGAGTGGCGATGCTGAGTCCAAGCTTCCTCGTAACGTCACGAAGTTGCTGGACTAGTGTACCACGGAACTCCAACTGTAGATTGAAAGAAACTAAATAGAATTTGCATAAAAAGGTAGTGACTCTAAACGTCAGCATATGTTGCGCCGCTGGCTCACTCACACAATTAAACATTTATGAAAATATCAAATCACTGAATGTAAAATCGTAATCGCTTAAGTTGGTGTCAATGGCATTACAAAAATATATGTGAAATAAAATTTTGATCAAAACATGTTTTACACTTAAGGCTCCGGTGACAGTGGCTCGCAATTTCGAGGTGCAATTGGCTATTATTTCATTTTATTTCATTTCGGGGAGGTTGTTTGAAAGAATAACTCTAAAGAAACACGCATAAATACTGTTCGAACACAAATAATACAATAATATAAGGGAAACATGCCCGAATCAGAAATCATTTTGGTATTAGTATGTTTGGTCTTACGTTTACCTAATACCAAAATGATTTCTTTTTCTTGTTGTGTTTATATCTGCGATCAGTTTCTAGACTATAAGCAGGTTTGTTGTGTGTGCTGAAGTTTTTTGGGGAACTTCTCCAATGAGCCTTTCCCCTTTTTTTTTTGTTTGATCATGGGTATAGATCCATGATGTGTTGCCGTTTTAGCCTTCTAGGGTAGCTTATGGCGGTCAGCTGTGATGCCAAGTGGTTTGGGTGATTGCTTAGGCGCTGCTTATAATTGGACGAGTATTGTTTTATTTCGTCGCTGACGGTGTTTGTGTCTAGTTCGTTGTGCAGCTCTTCAATCTTTAGGAACCAGGGTGCATTTGATATGTTCCTCAAGATGCCGTTTTGCGCTCTTTGGATTATGTCGGCGTTAGATTTGCTAGCTGAACCCCACAGCTGTATGCCGTAAGTCCATATAGGCTTCAACACCATCTGGTATACCAAGAGCTTGTTGTCTAGACTTAGGACTGAGTTCCTTCCTAGTAGCCATTGTAGGTTAAAAAAATGATTTCTGACTCAAGCACATTTCCCTTATATTCTTGTATTATTTGTGTTCGAACAGTATTTATGCGTGTTTCTTTAGAGTTATTCTTTCAAACAACCTCCCCGAAATGAAATAATAGCCAATCGCACCTCGAAATTGCGAGCCACTGTCACCGGAGCCTTAAAACTGTGACCATGTTTTTTTAATTTTTATGAATGAAAACTGCTTGGATAAAAATTTTATTTTCGCTAAATCTTTGTTGGCCCAGCAACATAATTTTAACAAATTGATTAATATCATCAACCCAAAAAACAACATTCAGAAGATTTTGTTTAGTCCATAAGACTTTAGTTAGGAGCTAGAATTGAAAGCATATGGCGATATGTAATTGTGTAAACCGAATGCCTTATTTTTTTACCAGTCAGGAGTTTCTCTTAGACCCTATAAGGGTTAATAAGCGTAGGATTGTGGTTATCATTTTTGCAATTTTACCTGTGGTGATTGAAGGTGGATTGTTGGCTTCTCTGCATCCTGTTCTAGCAAGGTCTTCCATATTTCTTCCCTGTACTCACAGTGATATTCATCATGGTCTGTTAATGGCTGAAACATGAAAAACATAATATATGTTAGATTGGATATGCCACTAACTTCAATGGTTCAAACAATAACAGCCAACAAGAACATCTGCTCGGCCCCATCAATGTCAGAGCCAGTGAAACATAAATTCGGTGTATATAGGCTGATGTAATTAACATAAAACATTACAAATCTTTATTAGGTAATGAAAAGTGATATGTGAAAAATATGACATTTATCTTGGGTTCAGATTAGGAGTCAACAGTAATGTGCTTATTTCTTGATTTGTGAAGATTATAGGTAGTTTGCGTATGGTTAACACGATGGTCCTGGTCCTTACATTGGGGTCCAACTCCAACTTTGGCTCACTCATAGCAGCCTTCGAGTCAGCCTCGGTAGAAACGTGGCTTCTTACACTCGATAGGTTTAACTTCGAAATGTTCAAGGACTCCATTACTTGGGTCGCAGATTCCGCAATATTGCGGCAGATTGAAAAAGGTGGTAGAAGAATTTACACGTCGACCGACTTGACGTACACCACGTGGAAACTAGTGTCAATTTTTATTTTGGCTATTTGGACCCACTTCACTTCAGACGAGTATGTTGTAAATCTCGATTCGATTAGTCGTGAAGCTCACTTCGTGGACGAGGAGAGGAGCTAACAGAGCTTGACTTGAACATTTATATCCGGACCGGCACTCATGAAATGAACAACCAAGCACGCACTCACACACATCACTTCATCATATAAAAATTGTCATCCATTGAATTGACTTGACTGACATTAGTGACATTACATGTTTACACAGACTAGAAAGAAATGTTTTCAGTTTTCATTTCCTTGGTTGGATTTCATGCTTGTTTTTTTTTAAGCATTTATTAAGCCCATCCATTGTCAGCCCATTAATTTAGCTTAGCATAGCAAAAAACACAATGAAGGTACGTACTACAGTATTTACTTTATAAATCAATAGTTTATAAAAAACCGGAGAGATTGTATGCCCATAAAAGGGCATGTGTGCCACAAAATGTCTATGAAGCACATATGCCAACTATTGCCAACTGTTCGAAAATAAACTTCCTTCATACATACGTCATTTTTGTGTTTTTTGTGGAAGTCGAGCGGCTGATTGTGTATTTACCAAAAAATAACAAAAGTATTGGATTTATTGAAGCTTCAGTGCTTTCCTATTTTTAATTAGTTGATAAACTATAAGCTCAATATGTCTTACTCTAATAGTAAGTTTTTATTTCACCAATTTTCATGGAAGCATGGTCTAATTATTTGCCACTAAGTTCCTGTTGATAATTTTGTTTCAAGTTAAATATTTCTCGGCGATCGCATAGATTTATCCATTGGGGATTTCCTTGTATCTTTCCAGAGTACACTTTTGCGGCTCTACCTAGGACCGCGCGCGGTACACCGTTGGTTTTAGGAGGTGACCCCAAGGGTAAAAACTTCCTGTACACGAATGGAAACTCCGTGATTATCAGAGATATTGAGAATCCTGCCATAGCGGATGTGTATACGGAGCATTCGTGTCAAGTGAACGTCGCTAAATATTCGCCCAGTGGATTCTACATTGCATCAGGAGGTAAGGTTATTTCTGTTCTTTTATTTCTGGTAGGTATTACCTTATCAGGGCAAATATGGCAATGAATCACTGTTTGTACAGATATCGTTACTTGAACAGTTGCACTGTTGAATGGACACATTTGTGTAATTATGTTACAACAATGATTTGATTAGTGAATTTGAATTATTTGGCTTGATTGGACAATGAAATATTGTTGATAAACTATCTCTTCATTTAGTTCAATATCAAAGAAGCAGCAGCGGCTATTATAAGATGATGATGCTAAAAAAAGACCATTATTATTATGCCAACCAAGATGGACCAAAAGTATTGGAAAGATGAAGAAATATATCTGGTTTACTTTGCTCAGTGTCTATGCCACCCCAAGGCATCCATCATGGATAAGCCACTGCTAGAACCGGTATACCGGTAACCGGAGAAGCTTAACATGGCTTCCAAAGCATGGATGCTGAGATCAGTGGCTGTGCTGAACAGTGCCTGTGTTGGCTGTAGCAATCCTTGTACCTGGGTTGAGGGTTGAGGGGTGGCAAGGTGGGGTAGGTGGAATATCCTACCCTTGAGCCTTTTTGTGTTATAACTTTTTAGCGGCTTACAGTTTATTGTTTAAGAAAAACTATATGTAATCATTCATGAAGTTGAGATTAGATAAGAATACCTGGTATGTAATATCTGATTAAGTAATTACCTAGGTAGTAAAACAAAAGAATACATTTATTATTATTCCTGACTTAAAATATCTGCCTGAAAGTTAGAAATAAATAAGTATAATATAGATATTGTATTATATATTTCACACTAGCTCCAAATTAAGCCAATCTTGTACTATGGGAACCAGATATCTGATAGACTGATGATGACCTTAGTGGCGCAGCGGGCGAGAGTCCGCCTGCGACGCAAGAGGTTGCGCGTTTGATTCTCGCCTCGAAACAAATTTGTGTATGATCTGCAGAAATTTGTTCCATTGGTCTGGGTGTTTTCTATGTATAATAATAAATATCTATCTTTGTAAGTATATAATGTATTAAATATATCAGTTATCTAGTAACCATAATGCAAGCTTTGAGTAGCTTACTTTGGGGGTTGATAGTGCTGTGTGGATTGTCCAGCATTATTTATTTATTTATATACTAGCGACCCGCCCGCGCGCCCCTGCCACGCACGGGTGGACATTGTTTTGCTACTATATCATGCATGTATTATACATATAAACCTTCCTCTTGAATCACTCTATCTATTAAAAAAACCTCATCAAAATCCGTTGCGTAGTTTTAAAGATTTAAGCATACATAGGGACATAGGGACAGAGAAAGCGACTTTGTATTATACTATGTAGTGATTTATTTAAAGAATTTCATATTGGTAAATACACACATACCCTCTTATTCATAATGCGTGCTGACCACTCCATTAGCCAGACCGATAAGTCTGTTGCTGTCTCTTTTTGTTGGCATGAAAGTGATAGATATAGATATACTCTATAGAGCCACTGCAAAACGGCCGGGATCATGAATAAGAGCCTTATTACAGTTGATTCTCATTATTTCCCATCCATCATATACAATTGCTATTACACTATCGGAATCAAATGTGACATTATACTGTATACATTGACAGATTAGACATTAGCGTAATCGGGCCGCAGAGGGGATATCTCTACCGTGCATGGGGATCAAAGTCGTGAAGTCGTTTTTTAGAGTCGCGAAACAGGAATGGCGATGTGAATTGCCGGCATCATAGAATATGCGGTACATTTGTCGTCGCTTACGTGTTGTGTAATATTCGCATTTATTATAATTTTGTGTTTATATCATTGGCGCGGCGCCAGGACGCCAACGCGAGTTTAGAAACAGTTTCTTAGGTCTGTGACACCGTTTACTGTAGATACTATCCTATACTAATCCTACTAATATTATAAACGCGAAAGTTCGTAAGTATGGATGGATGGATGGATGTTTGTTACTCTTTCACGCCGGAACGGCTTAACGGATCTGGATGAAATTTGGCAGAGAGATAGAATACAGTCTGGAATAGCACATAGGCTATTTTTATCCCGTGGGAATTACCGGGACTTAAAACTACGCGGGTGAAACCGCGGGGCATAACTAGTTTGGAAATAATATTATAGACTTTTTTAACCTGGATCTCAAAAGATCAGCTCATGGACTCATAGCAATACCGATCTTCCGTCGATGAGGGATCAAGATGGGAAACATTATCGGTCATATTTATAAAATAGCGTTTAACAATGCATCATCTTCCTGCCCTTATCCCACACTAAGTGAGGTCGGCACAACAAGTTCTACTCCTCCACTCTCCTCTATCATTCGTCATCTCGGTGCTCACTCCTTTCTTACTCATATCATCCTTCACACAGTCCATCCATCTTTTCTTTGGCCCACCTCTCTTTCTAAAACCAATCACATCCATGTCTAACATTCTTCTCGTAATATGACTTTCTTCCCTCCTCATGACATGCCCATACCACGCTAACCTATTACTCCTCAACTTATCCGTCACAGGCGCAACTTTCAAACTTCCTCTAATATATTCATTCTGTAGTGAAAGTGAAGTGGTGTATATTTTTAAGTATGGCAACACTGGCGGTCTGGCACTGGTCGTGTGGCAACACTGGCGGGGTCGTGTGGCAACACTGGCGGTCTGACGTTAAAATCAGCTGCTCATATTTATTTTAGTTTTTATTTAATGTTTTAGCGTGAATTTCTAATGTATTAACCAGTGTAACAGTTTTAAATAGTATAAAATAGTTTGTGTAATTTTTTGTGAACTATTTGGACAAGTAAAAATACCTAAAAAGCATCCTGTGAACTTTGACAACGAAACGAATGGCGATTTGTTGCTGGCTGTTTGCGGATCCCTGCCTGTGAACTGTGATAGTTCTACTGCGTTGACTCCTGTTGAGGCTGGCGATAAACCTGGGGAGTATTGTGTTTAATTTTATTCACATCTAATAACCAAAAACACAACACCAAATTCAAACTTGCTCGCCGGTCGGTATATAACCGTCTGATGAGTCACGTCACAACACAAAACACAGGCACCGTTTATTCTCTTTCAGCTTGACAATTTCAGTGGAAGCTCGAATTGATGACAAAACATTTGCCTCACACAGTTTTATACTACACCTAGGTACAAAAAACACAAAGGCAAATTAGCCTACTAACAAAACCTACATAGTCACACTAGCCCCTTACTAGTAGGTACCTATCTATCCTCAGAATTGACAAAGTAACAAACAGTATACAACAACTACCTACCTATCAAATATTAGAATCATTTACTACTTGTACAATGTTCATAGGTACTGAAATTAAAAATAATATCTACCTATGATCCAATACATCTTGTTTTTATTTTATTTTTACTAATCTTCTAGTGCTAATTTATTTTATTTGCAAAAATCTAAGTCCCTGTCTTGCAACTTGTGTTACATTATAGTATTATTCCCTATATTATTTATATAATTAGTAAGAGAAGTAGCATTTTTATTGTATTTCTGAGAAATTGTAACTATATTTTGACTTGTATTTCCATTTCTTAATCAGTCTAAACACACATTTGTAACCAACTATCTCATATACTCACTTGCTAACCCCTGTGTTTCAGGCTACAAACATGACCATGACTCGGAAGGCACGTGACCTTGAGGCACGACTGAAGGCTGTTACAGCGGAACTCAAAGTGTCAACTAAGGTTCAAGAGCAGCTACTGCAAGAACGGGATGAGAGTGAGGCTGAAATGCTAAGGATTCTGGGCCAGAATAAAACTCTCAAGAAGCAATTAGCCGAGCTAGCCACCCAGTATGAAGACACTCGTGACGAAATGGAAAGCCTGCAGTCAAGGCTTGAATGTATGCAGCAGTGTCATGAGACTTACGAATTAGCTATGCAAAAAATCCAGGACTTAAAGCAGGAGTTATATGAGTGTAGACTAAGAAATGAACAAAATGAATCAGTGCATGTGTCAACTTCAAATGACTATAGTAGTCTGGACCTTCATACAGAACTGGTTAACGGTGACCCAAACTACTCTTTAGTAGACTTGAATACACCTAAGTGCCAAGGTGTATATCCATTCATAAAAGGGAGTAACAAACTAAAAAAATATGTAAAATTAAGTAACTTCATAAAAAAATCTGAGAAAAAAATTAAAAGACAAAAAAATGTATTTAGTCAGGCAAAGCTTTGCAAAGATAAATGTAAATTAAATGAAGAACTGAACTCCTGCTATGAATTACTAGGGCGAAGTTCAGTTGAGCAAGAAAATATGTCTGCAAAGATTATGCAGTTAGAAAGGTCACTTCATGACATTACAGATAAATATAAGAAAGCTGAACAAAATATGTCAGAATTAGTTAATGATGACAGTACATATGTACAAGTATGTAATAGTAGCACACAGACAGACCCAGCCATGTATGAACAGCAGGTCTCTGGCACAGCATTGGTTATGGAACGGGTGATTGAACAGGTGGCATCACCTTCACCACTTGTTCCGATGATAGGTGCTGTGCCCACTGAGCCTGTTGCAGTAAGTATAACACAGTCTCTTGTTAGACTAGACAGTTCTTGTTCAAATACCTTGAAGACTGTCATATACTCGGACAAGATAGGAATAGGGATGGGACTGTTACTTAGCAATGAACTAGGTCAGGTAGTAACTAACAACTGCCACCCAGATGCTCCAATTAGCTATTTCATAAAAAGCATCAATAGTGACAGATGCCTTGACAAAGACACAACTTTGATTATGCAGTTAGGTGAAAGCACTGGAATCAAGCACTCAGAATTAATTCAGCTGGTGGAAGTTTTGTTAGAAAAGTTAGAATTAGGACTAGGAAAACTAATTTTATGTGCATTCCCTTATTCTAACTCTCTGAGTGCACTAGAAAATAAGAATATTTTTAAACTAAATTTAATATTATACAACTTGACATGTCGTCATAGTGACATTTTGTTTTTTGACACTAATAACTTTATTAGTAATTTTATATTGACTAGAAGTACTATGTCCTTGTGTAAACATAGTAAAATAACTATTGCTAAATTGTTAGCATTTAATATTTTTGATCCTGTTATATGTACTATAACACAGTCCATAGACAAGCCCACAGTTAGTAGTAGTACTAACAAGGGCCAACAAGCAGTAGGGCATATTGCCCAACATTTAAACTAGTCGTTTCGACAATGGGGAAGCCTGGCACTTTACATGTCGCACACCAAAATATTCAAGGCCTTCCCAGCAAAGTATTAGAATTAGAATTATTTTTAAAATTTTTCAATGTAGATATCATGTGTATTACAGAACACTGGATATTAGAACTAGAGTTGCTCCCTTTTTATAATAATTTCAGTGTTGTGAGCTCTTTTAGACGCAAGAACGCTATACATGGCGGTTCTTTAATTATTGTAAATAACAATTTGAAATGCAGGGAGCGTAAAGATATTGCTAATCTCAGTATTGAGAGGACTGTTGAGCTGTCGTGTGTGGAGCTGGAGCGGCACATCGTTGTGAGTGTATACCGTCCCCCAGGCGCAGACTTCACGTTGTATGAATCCATTATGGAGGAAGTATTACTTAAAATGTCTGATAGTAATAAAACTTTGATAGTCTGTGGTGATTTTAATATAGACATTCCGGTTCATCCACTCTCTGAGAGATTTTTAAATTTGTTTAAATGTTTTGATCTACACTTCTTGTTTAAAGACCCAACTAGAGTGACACTAACATCTGCCACCTGTCTAGACAACATTTTTTGCACTCATGCTCCAATCTGTAAGTCCGTAGTTAAGCATTTTAGTTCCGATCATTACGGCCATAGCGCTAGGTTTGCTTATAGAGTATCAAATAGAGACGAGATCTACACCTATCGGCCTATCACAGATAGCCGTACTAAAAAGTTCCAGAGCAATGTTGACCTGAGGGTGTCCCTTTTGCCATGCTTGACCGACCCAAATGATCTTTTTATGAAATTGTCAAATTTAATAAATGAAGAACTTAAAGATACTTTTAAACTCAAAACATGTAAAGCTAGTGCAAGTGTCAACTTTGCTGACTGGGCAACTCCAGGTATTTACAAAAGTAGAAATAAACTATATGACCTATATGCTGCTAGGGAGTCAATGCTGAATGACCCAACGTTTATTTTACAGACAAAAATCTACTCAAAAATTTTCAAAAAAGTATGTCACGCGGCAAAATCATTGCATATAAGAAATAAAATTGAAAAATCTACAAATAAAATTAAAGCAACCTGGAAGGTAATAAATAACGAAACAGGAAAATCAAAGATCGGCAATAGACAGATTAAATTAAAAATAAACAATAATGTTTTAACTAAAAATATTGAAGTCGCCAACGCGTTTGATAGTTTTTTCTCCAGCATACCAAAAGTTGTCACTTCATCCTTAAATTCCTCAGCTGCTGAAGCGACAACGCTATTAGAGTCAAGCGTTCAAAAATGTAAAAATATCTTCAGTTTTAAATATGTTAATCCTGATAATATTGTGAAAACTTTTAAATCTTTAAATATTAAAAATACTGAAGATCTATGGGGAATGTCAACCAAAGTATTAGGCGCTATCATAACTGATATTGCACCTTGTTTAGCATACATTTTTAATAGATGTGTTGATGAGGGTGTTTTCCCAGATTTAATGAAGCACAGTAAACTCATTCCCCTGTACAAGTCCGGAAATGAACAAGATCCTGCTAACTACAGGCCTATATCGGTACTGCCTACGTTGAGTAAAATTTTTGAAAAAGTTGTTCTTAATCAGTTAACATCACATTTTAATGTCAACGGCATACTTCATAGTCATCAGTTTGGATTCACTAAAGGTCGTTCAACGACTGATGCCGGCTCGTCGCTCCTAAAGCACATATATGATGCTTGGGAACACTCACAAGATGCGATTGGGGTATTCTGCGATCTGTCCAAAGCTTTTGACTGTGTAAGTCATGCCACCTTATTATCTAAACTTAAACACTATGGCATCCAAAATCGGGCAATTGATCTTATACAGTCCTACCTAACCAATAGAGTCCAAAAAGTTGATGTTGGCGGTGAGAGGTCTTCCGGATCGGTCATTGATATAGGGGTGCCACAGGGTTCTATACTGGGTCCCTTCTTATTTTTAGTTTATGTAAATGACCTTCCACTTTTTGTTAAAAATTTGTGTGAAATTGTTCTATTCGCTGACGATACCTCTTTAATTTTTAAAATCGACAGATTGAAGGCTAACTTCGATGACGTTAATGCATCTCTGTCGCAAGTACTTAACTGGTTTACTGTAAATAATCTTTTGCTCAATGCTGGGAAAACTAAATGCATAAAATTTACTTTGCCAAATGTGGTTCAGCGACCAACCAGTATCAAATTAAATGGAGAGTCACTTACCCCTGTCAATTCTACAATTTTTTTAGGACTTACTATTGATGCAAAATTGCAGTGGGGTCCTCACATAAAATCACTTGCTGGTAGACTAAGTTCGGCTGCATACGCAGTTCGCACTATAAGATGGCTTACAGATGAGGCTACAGCTAGGCTGGTATATTTTAGTTACTTCCACAGTGTAATGTCCTATGGTATCTTGCTATGGGGTAGAGCTGCTGATATACAAAGTATATTTGTACTTCAAAAACGGGCGATACGTGCCATTTATAAAATGAAACCACGTGACTCATTGAGGGAGCGTTTTAAGGAAATTAATATTCTCACAGTAACTTCACAGTATATTTTTGAAAATTTATTGTACACTCATAAACACATAGGTAGCTTTAAGAAAAAGAGTGACGCACATAACGTTAACACTAGAAATAAAAATAAATTATGCATTCCGAAATTTCGATTACAAAAGGTAAATGGCTCGTTCATGGGGAACGGTATACGCTTCTATAATAAACTCCCAGAAAGTGTCACTGGGCTTCCTATTAAAAAATTTAAAGTGTACATTAAGAATTATCTGATAAGGAAAGCTTACTATACTATAGATAGTTATATTAATGATAAAAGTGCGTGGCCTGATGTCCCGGTCGCTCTGCCCATCGACGGCTAACTTATCTGCAATGTCTTTACTATTATGTTATTTAAAAAAAGATTTTTTATTTTTTTTCTCCATTGTTGTTTGACTATACTATCAATTTATGAATCTGTTTACTTTTCCTTTTCTGTTAGATTACTTTGTATTATATAGCTTCAATAGTGTAGGTATTTTATTACATTGTAACGAGGATCATATAAAAGAGCGATAGATACCAAGCCGAGTTTGTTGCCTGTTCTTCTCGGTGTTGGTCGCGTGGAACTGGCACTAGAGTCACCTAGTTTTAAGACGGTTCAAGATGGTCCTTGTGATTTTACTGAATAAACATATTTTGACTTTTGACTTTGACTTTGAATGATGTATTGACAGATGTTTCCGGCAAGGTGCGTATCTGGGACACGGTCAACAAAGAGCACATCTTGAAGAATGAGTTCCAGCCTATCGGCGGGCCCATTAAGGACATAGCGTGGAGTGCTGACAGTCAGCGCATGGTCGTAGTAGGAGAGGGCAGGGAGAGGTGAGTATCATCTGGCATCTGGCATAGGCAGAGACCACGGACTCGAGGCTCTTTCGCTTTATTCAATTTCATAACATTCTTCGCATCTGGCATAGGCAGAGACCACGGAGTCGAGACTCTTTCGCTTTATTCAATTTCATAACATTCTTCATACATGCTCGTCGGTTTAGGGTACTCTTTTTTTTTTTTAAATCAAAATATGTTTATTTTGGAACAAATCAAGGAACAAGAAAACGATAACGCTCGCAGAAGTTTCAGTAGAAACTGGTTGCGAACATTACCGCCCTCCTCCGACTTAGGAAATAACCAAAACTAAGCGAAATAATTTGTAACCAAAAATAATGAAAATAGAATAATAATTTTAGTGGTGGATTTTTGTGAGAGTATGTGTGTGTGCGTGAGTGTGTATGTGCGTTTCTGTGTGTTTGTGTGTGTGTCTGTGTGTGTGACTCTTAACCTGCCTTTCTCTAAATTGTCTGTTATCTGGTCAAGATACGTTCGTCGAGGTCGATTGTGTGTATTGAATAGTGTGTACCTTGGTTGCCGGTGAAGGTACAGACAAAACGCACATGGCGTAACATCTCTGTCTCAGGTTGATGGATGCAAAGCAGTGCATCGTAGGACACGTTCCTATCGCGCGTGACTTACGAGGCAATGCTTTGTTATAGGTTACTAGTTGCGCCCCGCGGTATCACCCGCGCAGATTTAAATGCCGGTATTTCCACGGGATAAGAAGTAACCTATTTGCGATTTCAGACTATAATCTCTTTGCCAAGTTTCATCCAGATCCATTCCGCCGTTCCTGCGTGAAAGAGTAACAAACATACATCCATCCATCCATCCATCCATACTTACAAACTTTGTTTCAATGAGTCTCGGTCAATTCACAAAAATAATCCCTACTAATATTATAAATGCGAAAGTCACTGTCTGTCTGTCTGTTACGCTTTCCCGCTTAAACCTCTCAACCGATTTTGATGAAATTTGGCACAGACAATCTTTAGACCCTGAGAAAGGACATAGGCTACTTTTTATTGCGAAAAAAAGGTAAAAAAGTACGCAGACGAAGTCGCGGGTACCATCTAGTGAAATTATAAAATGCTCTAGATTCGGCCATGTCTTCATGTCGGAAACCGGTACGTCCGTCGGAGAGATCAGCGGCCAGTCCAAGCCTATCAACTCTGTGGACTTCCGCCCGGCGCGTCCCTTCCGCATCGTCACTGCTTCTGAAGACAACACACTGGCCGTCTTCGAAGGACCGCCTTTCAAGTTCAAGTGCACTAAACAGGCAAGTAGCTTTCGTGATATTATCACTATCACTACATAGTATAAAACAAAGTCGCTTTCTCTGTCCCTATATCCCTATGTCCACATGTCCCTATGTCCCTATGTATGCTTAAATCTTTAAAACTACGCAACGGATTTTGATGCGTTTTTTAATAGATAGAGTGATTCAAGACATAGGTTTATATGTATAATACATGCATGATATGGTAGAAAAACAATGTGCACCCGTGCGAAGCAGGGGCGCGCGGGCGGGTCGCTAGTTAAAGTAATAAATATGTATTGTCCAGCATTATTTATTTATTATTTATTGTATTACAGGAGCACAGTAGATTCGCGCAGGCCGTACGGTACAGTCCGGACGGCAGTTTGTTCGCTTCGGCCGGCTTCGACGGAAAGATCTTCTTGTTCGACGGCGCTACCTCTGAACTCAAGGGAGAGGTAAGCCAGCAATTCACTTAAGGGCCCGGCGACAGCGGCTCGCAGTTTCGAGGTGCGATTGGCTATTATTTCATTTTATTTCATTTCGGAGAGGTTGTTTGAAAGAATAACTATCAAGTGACACGCATAAATACTGTTCGAACACAAATAACACAATAATATAAGGGAAACATGCCCGAATCAGAAATCATTTTGGTATTAGTATGTTTGGTCTTACGTTTACCTAATACCAAAATGATTTCTGACTCAAGCCCATGAGCACGGAATGCCGATCACCGGAGAGAAAAATGCTCTATATGTTTTTTCATTTGTCTTATGTTAGTTTAAAGGTCTTGAGACTGCCTGCTCAAGCGTCACAACAGCGCTGCAGCGAGCTTGCTGTGTTTCAAGGCACCTTATTTAATAAGTTATTGGAGTGAGCTGTATTACCCAACACGATCGCCATTACCCTTGCTTCCCTTACAAATAATTTGAAATATTACATGGGTATGTATGCACGATCTGCAGAAAATTGTTCCGTTGCTCCGGCTACTCCGAGTGTTATGTATGTATAATAAAAACTATATCTATGTAAGTATATAATACATACATACATACATAAAATCACGCCTATTTCCCATAGGGGTAGGCAGAGACCACGGATTTCCACTTGCTACGATCCTGACATACCTCTTTCGCTTCATTCACTCTCATAACATTCTACATACATGCTCGTCGGTTAAGGGTACTCTTGACCTGGCCTTTCTCTAGAACATCTGCTATCTGATCTAGATAGGTCCGCCGAGGTCTTCCCCTCCCAACAGTCCCATTCACACTCGCCTGATGCACTTTTTTCGTCAATCTTCTTTCATTCATCCTCTCTACATGCCCAAACCATCTTAGCATACCTTTTTCTACCCTCATCACTACGTCTTCTTGCACTCCACATTTCTCTCTGATCACACTATTCCTCATTCTATCACTCAAATTCACACCACACATACTACGTAACGCTCTCATTTCTACTGCATTCACTTAAGTATATAATGTTTTAAATATATCAGTTATCTAGTACCCATAACACAAGCTTTAGTAGCTTACTTTGGGGCTAGATAGTACTGTGTGGATTGTCCAGCATTATTATTATATTTGATATTATTTCCAGTTCGGCTCGCCGGCGCACAAAGGCGGCGTGTACGGCATCTCGTGGTCTCCCGACGGCAAGCAGCTGCTGTCGTGCTCCGGCGACAAGACCTGCGCCGTCTGGGACGTCGCCAGCTTGGAGCGCGCCACGCTCTTCAACATGGGCGCGGCTGTCGAGAACCAACAGGTCTGGCTCCATCTTCTGATAACATAAAATTGATTGATTGAAAATACTTTATTGCACATAATAATAACAGTACAAAGGCGAACTTAATGCTATAAAGCATTATCTTCCAGATAACCTTTGTGTATTGTGGACATAAGATGTGTCAGTAGTGCACGTGAGAGGAAAACGTAGAGATAGGTACATTAAACCTAATACATTTAAAAAGTTGTAAAAATTACATACAAAATCTAATAGTAGAGCTCTTTGTGAAGGGCTCGTCCGAGGAAGTATTACCACCACGCCTTTTTCTGCCAGCAAGCAGCAATGCTGTGTTCCGGTATGAAGGGTGTGGTCGCCGGTGTAATTACAGGCACATGAGGCTTAACAGTATGCCTCAAGTTGATGGACGCAGAGCAGGGCATCGTAGGGCACGTTCCTATCGTGCGTGACTTACGGGGCGATGCTTTGTTATAGTGATGGTTACCACTTAACATCAGGTTGGCCATCTGCTTGTTCCATCAGCTGGTTGTATAAAAAAAAAAAGATAAATTGTATGATACTTAATAACTCTGAAAGAAAAAACCAACTTTAAATGCACTGGAAAATACACTCATACATAATTCAAAAACTAATAGTCAAATCTTACTCATATAATAGGACCACACGGGAAGCACCAGTTTTAAAAAAAAATCATAAAAATTGCTGAAAGTTCTGAGGTAAAACGTAGGGTAAAACATAAAATAACAGTTGAATTGAGAATTTCATCCTTTTCTTACATCCGTTAAAAATTACATTAGCTTGACAGATGCCCTTCTTGGTATGCACTCAGATCTCAGCCTTTTTGTTTTAAATCTCTATAAAAACTCGACATTGGCCAATTGGTAGTAACCCCATACATAACACCCATAAATTAAAGACGAAAAAATAAAGATTGTATAACACTAGCTGCGCCACGCGGTGTTGCCCGCGATTAAAAATATGTCCTTGTCATGTCTGTGCCGTCTTCCGGCCATGATAATAGCCAACCCACGTAGTCCTGGAATGCGAGGTAGTAGCAACTCAACGACAAGAAATCCTGGCCAACCCCAGGTCACTCCTCCAAGCCTGCGAAGCCCCCAGGAAACTTCTGCGCTTTTGGGAGGAGTTGAGCTGGCTACAGATATAGCCAGCACACCCTGACGCACAATGGACCAACCTTGAGTCGGAAGTGCGGAAAAAGGAGTCCAAATACAATACAATACGATAATAGTCATAAAGTCAGTGTATTTCAATCATTTATTTTTTCATTCGTTCATTCATTCTTCTCCAAGTGTCATGGCATCAACAACTTCAATCTAAACCTATGTTATTTCCTAGGTGTCGTGCCTCTGGCAAGGCAAGCACCTGCTCTCAGTGTCTCTGTCCGGGGCTATCAACTACCTGGACTTAGAGAACCCGGACACGCCCCGACAAGTGCTGATGGGACACAACAAGCCGATAACCTGCCTCGCGCGCGCTGATCACTCCGTCTACACGGCTAGTCACGACGGCTGTGTGACGCAATGGAATGTTGACACCGGTACGGTATAAAATTTCTTTTTATATTTGATATATTCTCCTTTGGCCACAATGGCACCTGATGGGAAGCGACGATGTAACCGACGACGGAGCAGAACGGTCTATAAGACACAGGTCTATTCACTCTTGCCTTGAAGAGGCCCAAGTTATAGTAATCAGGAAAGACAGACGACGGCAATGAGTTCCACTCCTTGGCGGTTCGCATAATAAATGAAAAATCTCATTAGGTACGAGTACATACAAAAAAACTATGCAAAAAAAAATCGGTCCCCCTTTTTTTTTTTTTTTTTTATAAAACTGGCTGATGGAACAAGCAGATGGCCCACCTGATGTTAAGTGGTAACCATCACCTATAAACAAAACATTGCTCCGTAGGTCACGCACAATAGGAACGTGCCCTACGATGCACTGCCCTGCGTCCATCAACTTGAGGCATACGGATGTTAAGCCTCATGTGCCTGTAATTACACCGGAATTCGTATTAACATAACAAATGTTACGACCGAATGAAAAAAAAATAGGAGGGCCCTTAGAGCATTTACAACTGGAGATGTTAACGCAAGGCGTACCCCTCTGCCGGCCATAAGGCGCGACTTGGCCATGCACGTTATATAAAACTACTTCACTCATCACCGCGCGGCCATTAGTTGTCGTTTCGTGTCGCGAAGTAGTGCTCAGTAAAAATTGTGAATTGTGCGGTATTTCGGTGTAAAAGGAGATCAGAGACATCAAACTTTAGAGAACACGGTATTTCCTATCACAAGTAAGTGATATTTTAGTCAATTGTTTTTGTAATAACGTTTAATTTATATTTAATGGAATACCAGTTACGACAGTTTTAATACGACGCCAACGTCTTGGTAGGAGGTGTCGGTGAATTTATATTCCTTGGTAGAAGGCGTAGTGTGGGGACTAGTTGAGCGAAATCGATTGAATGAATGATGGAATGAACGTAAAATTAGAATAGAATGCAATGTGTTTTTTGTACCCATATTTAACCGATTTAAAAAAAGGATGGTTTATTGCTATTTTCTTTGTACTTTTTGAACGCAGAATCGTATAAACGTGATTTTTTTATAGCTGTAGTATGTTAGCTGGAGAGGGACATGGGCTATGAGCATTTGTTAACAGCCGCTATTCTTCTACTGCTCTTCATTTTTTTCACCCCGTCATACCAATCATCATCATCAGCCTATGTAAGTCCACTGCTGGACACATTATACCAATAAAGAAACAAAATGTTTATCTAAAAATGCATTCATGAAAGACTACTTACTTGAAAGATTACTTACTACTTGCGAAAATAGAATATAGCTCAAAGTTACTCAACAACAGTGTAGCTTTCTATTTGTAAAATAATTTTTAAAATCGTTTCAGTAGTTTCAGAGATTACGCTCTACAAACTCTTAATAAAATATTTTTTACAAAAAAAAACCGACTCCAAAACTGCTATCCAATTTGTTATGAAAAATACACTAAAAAGTGAAAAATAATTGCATTATGGATTTATATTTCAATCTACTTACAAATAGGTATCCATTTTTTCAACAAATCTTATAATTTTATTATTATGACATTATACAATTACTGATATTTTTGGAGTCGGTGCCAGCACTCTATTTACTTAGTAATACCTACTAGGCTAGACAGGTACACGTTTGTTAATCTTGGCTAAAAAAAGGAAAAGTATATGATTTTTAACCACCCTGTTTCATTCATATGAAATCATTCATTTTGTCGGTCTTTTTACAACCCATCACTACTTTTTTGTGTTAGTGTGTAACTAAACAAAAGTGTAACAACAGTCATTCTTTAATTGTGTTATTGTTTTTGTGTTGGTGTACAGCTTTTACTTGCGTGTGCGTTTATAGGGACGCTTAATTTTTCTGCATTAGTATGCGTGATTATGTAAATGTGTTCTGTACCGTACTACCCCGCCTCCCGCGAAAACCGGCAGAAAGATAAGATAGTACTAAAAGTAGCGCTTGGCATCTCCCGTTATAAATGCTCTAAGGGAGGGCCCGATTTTTTTTCACGCCATGATAGCTTGCATAATTATAATTAATAAAATAATGAATAATCCTACTTACTATTATAAACGCGAAAGTTTGTAAGTATGGATAGATGGATGTTTGTTACTCTTTCACACCGGAACGGCTGAACGGATCTGCATGCAACTTGTCAGAGAGATAGATTATAGTCTGGAATAACACAGGCTACTTTTTATCCCGGAAATACCGGGATTTAAATCTGCGTGGGTGAAACCGCGGGGAGCAACTAGTAAAAAATTAATAGGTATGTGAAATTAATGAGTGATTCTTTTGCGCATCTCCACTTAAGATCGGCATACCTATGTCTACGACTGTAAATATGTTTCGCAGGTGAAGGCAAGCACGTGACCGGCCAGGGCCACGGGAACCAGGTGAACGGCATGCGAGCCGGCAAGGATGGCTCTCTGCTTACCATCGGCATCGACGACTCACTGCGCCGCGCCACCATACAAACTGAAGGTACATTAGTGCCCACAAACTTTAAAAACTACCAAACAAATGAAATATCGTTATTCCTACTTCCTGGCGACTATATTAATTATGTTCTGTGACTTGGCTACAATAAGAGAAAAATTTAAATAAATAAAAGTAATAAAAATTTTGACGACTTTAGTGGCGCAGCGGGCGAGAGTCCGCCTGCGACGCAAGAGGTTGCGGGTTCGATTCCCGCCTTGGAACAAATTTGTGTATGATCTGCAGAAATTTTTTCCGTTGGTCTGGGTGTTTATGTATAATAAAAAATATCTATCTATGTAAGTATATAATTTATTAAATATATCAGTCATCTAGTACCCATAACACAAGCTTTGAGTAGCTT
The DNA here is from genome assembly GCA_963576535.1 of Plemyria rubiginata. NCBI lineage: Eukaryota > Metazoa > Arthropoda > Insecta > Lepidoptera > Geometridae > Plemyria > Plemyria rubiginata. Next base: position 9,266,040 of record OY754926.1, read on the forward strand.
ACTTTGGGGCTAGATGGTGCTGTGTGGATTGTCCAGTATTATTTATTATTTATTTAATACGGAAACCATGAGGTTTCTTCATATCGGACCCTTGTAACGGAATCTTTATAGGATCACATACCCACCATTAAATTATTATTTTTTCTCTTGCAAGGTTTGCTGGAAAATAACTCTTTAGGTTTAAACTCGCCTTTGTATGTACTTAGTATGTATGAAGCATGTGAATCATATTGCAAATTGATTCAATCACTAAATTTTTTTGAGTAATTAAATCAATTAGCGGCAATTTTACTAATTTAATTAAATAATGCTGGACAACCCACACAGCACCGTCTAGCCCCAAAGTAAGCTACTCAAAGCTTGTGTTATGGGTACTAGATAACTGATATATTTAACACATTATATACTTACATAGATAGATATTTTTTATTATATACATAGTAAACACCCAGACCAACGGAACAAATTTCTGCAGATCGTACACAAATTTGTTCCGAGGCGGGAATCGAACCCGCAACCTCTTGCGTCGCAGGCGGACTCTCGCCCGCTACGCCACTGAGGTCGTCAAAAATCAATTAAATAAACGTTTTTGACTTCAACAGCATCACCAACGTTAATTTATTTAATATCGCTGGTCTTTGTGATTTTAAGAATAAAAAGAAATCTTGAATGTTCTCCTCAGGCACGGTTGATACCTTTTTCCTATGTTTGGTTTCTAGGAGCCGCGCCCGTTTACACAGAGAGCGCTATCACTCTGGGCTCGCAGCCTCGCGGCATGGACCATATACTGGAAGACGATACTACCATCGTCGCTACTGTCAAGGAGGTACTGTCTATCTCATCTAATCAAATAAAAGTGTCAATAACCAATGCATAAACCTATTGCTATTAATTTTGCACAATGCTATGCAAATACTGAGCCAGGGACCTGTTAACCCATAGACCACGCAGGACTGTTTTTTTTCTGTTATTTTTTACTTTATATATTACTTTTTTTAAACGGTAAAGATAAATTGGAAAACAATAAAAAAGCGGGTATTTATAAATTGATTTGTGATGAATGTAATGGTGTTTACATAGGTCAAACCGGTCGTAATTTCCAAACCAGATACAAGGAGCACATGGCGGCTTACAGAGGCAATTGTCCCGAAAGATCTCATTTTGCAAAACATCTAATCGAATCCTCTCATTCACTAAATAACAATCACACTTATAAAATATTACATACCTGCGATAAAGGCTTTAGGATGTCTGTTTTGGAATGCTTAGAAATTACAAAACACAATACACAAAACTACACACTGTTGAATGAGCAAAACACATTCACAAGATCACCGTTGTTACGTATTTTTTCGAACGGTGCTGTAAACAACGATCGACCGTCCGATGACTCACCAACAACGAGTCACTATCACTAATCGTCGGCTACCTGGCGGCGCAGGTATAAATAGTGGGGCGGGCGAGTATTGACTCACTTTCAGCTCAGCGCTCGACGAGGTAACACGTTCGGTGCACAGCGGGTCAATTTCCTGAAGATGCTTCGTAGAGAAGTGAAACACGTGTCGAAGTCTAATTAAGTTTATTCCAGCTTAAGGAGATTAGATCAGCGGATAAGTACTACATATTGCTTTGTTCGAGTTAATTTATATTTAACAATGGACTTCCGCAAAGTCACGCCTGAGTCAATTAACTATTACTTTTTTTGTTATCTACCTACCTGTAATTGTATATATTTTTTGGGTTAATAATAGTAAATTGTTCACCGAGAGGAGAAAGTGACCGATTACCGTCGAGGGTGTCGTTTAAAACACCCGAGATCGGGAATCGCACTTTCTCTCGAGTGATACATAGTGCTTTATACTACACCTACGAGGAAAATAAAAAACTAAAACTGAATCCTCAAACAACACAATGGATTTTCATACACTTTTCTCTCCCGCTCAGATGCGTTTTCTCCCCGCATATTTGTTCGATATGCAATGACGTACTTTCTACCGTAAATTTGATAAAGTATCAAGGTACTTTCCAAGCAGGTGTAGTATAAATAATTTTTCTTTCTTTTTTTTGTAAAGAATACAATGGGTAATTAAAAACACAGTTTTAGGAGTTCTTTGTGTGTAGCTAGTCAGAGGAAATCCTACCACCATTGAAAGCCTTCACGGCTCAGTTGACAGTAGCTCTGCCTTCTGCGCCGTAGGCCGTGGGTTCGATTCCCATCGAGAACAAACAGTTGTGTCAACATAGATGTTTGTTGTTATATAATATTGTATGTATTTACAAAAAATATATGTATTATATCAGCTATTTTGTTCCCATATCACAAGCTTTGACTTAGTTTGGGGTAGATAGTGCTGTGTGGAAAGTCCACCAATATTTATTTATAATTATATGTAAGCCTCGAGTTGATGGACGCAGCGCAGAGTATCATAGGGCATGTTCTTATTGTGAATGACTGCCGGACAATGCTTTGTTACAGGTGATGGTTACCACTTAACATCAGGTAGGCCATCGGCTTGTTTCATCAGCTTGTATAAAACACGTTCATCAGATGGATGTGTGCTATCGGGGATCGAACCCGCAAGCTAATTGAAGCCGGTCATAACAAGTTAAAAACTATCACTTGTTTTCAGTTGACAGTCATTTTCGGCGGCAGCAAGCAGTCTAGTCTGCCACTCGACTATGAACCTACGTGCGTCGCCATAGAGCCTAAGTCGAGGCACGTCGCTGTAGGAGGTATTATGCATATTCTCATATTTTAGGAGAGCACAGGTGGTCTAGTGGGAGTGACCCCGCCTTCCAATCGTACGGTCGCAGGTTCGAATACAACCGTGCACCAATAAATTTTTCTATTGAAAAATTCACAAACTGACTAAGTAATTTTTCTACTGAAAAATTTATGTTCGCAATGCCAGTGCTCTTAAACGGTGAAGGAAAACATCGTGAGGAAACCAGTTTAGTGTATTCTAACAGCGGCGATGGGCTTGCAACCTGTCACGTATGGAATACAAACTACTGCAAAATGTAGGTATGTGCCAAATGTAATGTTTGGTCGTACCTCTGACATCCTCAAAGAATCTTTATCTGTTTGAGCGAGAGAGAGATGGAGAATAATTTTACTCACTAGTGAGAGAAAGTACTTTTTTTTCACTATTTTCAGAGAATAAAACAGGCTTTTTAGAGGGTGAATGATGTAAATAAAATGACCTAGAGGCTTATTCTCTATGACAATAGGAGATTCCTTGCCCCAAACCGTGAAACGTCGAAACTGATGTGGGGCTTTATTCTTTATGACATAGGAGATACTTTGCCCTGACCGTGTGACACCGGTTGCCTTGTCTTAGCTGTGATCGCGGTGCAAATGGTCAGTGAATAAGGCTCCTTCTTTCACTTCACCATAATGATATCATCAGGAGCTGACAGTAAGATCCACCTGTACACCCTGGACGTGCGGACATTGACCCCGTCGCAGGATCTGACGCACCTCGGCGCGGTCACCGACGTGAAGTTCAGCCCCGACTCCAAGTATCTCGTCGCCAGCGACGCCAACAGAAAGGTCATCCTGTACAGCACTGAGGACTATAAGGTTAGTGTCTACCCTTGACGACCTCTGTGGCGCAGCGGGCGAGAGTCCGCCTGCGACGCTAGAGGTTGCGGGTTCGATTCCCGCCTCGGAACAAATTTGTGTACGATCTGCAGAAATTTGTTCCGTTGGTCTGGGTGTTTTCTATGTATATAATAAAAAATATCTATCTATGTAAGTATATAATGTATTAAATATATCAGTCATCTAGTACCCATAACACAAGCTTTGAGTAGCTTACTTTGGGGCTAGATGGTGCTGTGTGGATTGTCCAGCATTATTTATTTATTTATTTATTTTCTGATTAGCCACAAACTAAGCACAGCTTGTAAAACTGAAACAGCTTCACGACTTTGATCCCCAGGCACGGTAGATATCCCTTCAGATCTCCCAGTACCAAGTAGGTACTAATTCAAGATTCTTTGAGGATGTCTAAGGGGGTTAGTCAGAGGTACGTCCAAACATTACATTTGGCACATACCCACATTTTGCAGTAGTTAGTATTCCATACGTGACAGGTTGCAAGCCCATCGCCGCTGTTAGAATACTAACTGGTTTCCTCACGATGTTTTCCTTCACCGTTTAAGAGCACTGGCATTGCGCACATAAATTTTTCGATGGAAAAATCCGTTGGTGCACGACCGGATTCGAACCTGCGACCTTACGATCGGAAGGTAGAGATCGCAAATAGAAGGTTTGTAAATACATACTTATAATATTATATAACACCCAGACAGAGAACAAACATCTGTGTTCATCACACAAATATTTGTTCACGGTGGGAATTGAACCCACGACCTACGGCGCAGAAGGCAGAGCTACTACCAACTGAGCTACGTAGGCTGCCAACTATAGAAACCAGATAGCTGATGTAATACATTATATGCTTTTTTGAAAATAAATCCTACTATTATAAACGCGAAAGTTTGTAAGTATGGATGGATGGATGGGTAGATGTTTGTTACTCTTTTACGCCGGAACGGCTGAACGGATCTGGATGAAACGTGGCAGAGAGATTGATTATAGTCTGGAATAACACATAGGCTACTTTTTATCCCATGGGATTTAAATCTGCGCAGGTGAAACCGCGGGGCGCCACTAGTACTTATATAAGACATTGGTGCCAATTCTGTTGTTCAGTTTTCCTAATTTGACAGCACTAAAAATATTGCCGTCCCTTTCTAAAAGACCGAAATCACAGGGATGGCTATAATTTTAGAGCTGTCAGATTAAGTTAGTTTAGGATAATCCAACAACAGAATCGCTAAAAACTAAGAGGCTTCATCATAAGGATTATTTTTTGCTAAATAACATAGTCCTACTAATATTATAAACGCGAAAGTTTGTAAGTATGGATGGATGGATTGATGGATGTTTGTTACTCTTTCACGCCGGAACGGCCGATCGGATCTGACTGAAACTTGGCAGAGAGATTGATTATAGTCTGGAATAACACATAGGCTACATTTTATCCCGTGGGAATACCGGGATTTAAATCTACGCGGGCGAAATCGCGGGGCGCAACTAGTGTCAGTAATAAAAGGAAGACCATGTGAGTAACAAGTGGTGTAAAACTATGTGTCGTTGTCAGTTGGCGCACAACAAGGAATGGGGCTTCCACACGGCGCGAGTCAACTGCGTGGCCTGGAGCCCCGACTCGCAGCGCGTGGTCTCCGGCTCGCTGGACACTACGCTCATTGTCTGGAGCGTGGCCGCGCCCGCCAAGCATACCGTCGTCAAGAGTGAGTAGCTATATCACTTCACTACATAGTATAAAACAAAGTCGCTTTCTCTGTCCCTATATCCCTGTCCCTATGTGTGCTTAAATCTTTAAAACTACGCAACGGATTTTTTATTACTTATTCAAAGGTTTATATGTATAATACATGCATGATATGTGCACCCGTGCGAAGCAGGGGCGCGCGGGCGGGTCGCTAGTAAATAAATAAATAAATAATGCTGGACAATCCACACAGCCCTATCTAGCCCCAAAGTAAGCTATTCAAAGCTTGTGTTATGGGTACTAGATAACTGATAATTATATTACTTACATAGATAGATATTTTTTATTATACATAGAAAACACAGTTCTGGCTCCTGAAACACAGTATTTACTAGTTCGGGAGCCTATGGATTGAATATTGAATTGTGCCTACTATTATGTCAATAAAGTTATTTGTATTTGTATTTGTATAACACCCAGACCATCGGAACAAATTTCGGCAGATCGTACACAAATTTGTTCCAAGGCGGGAATCGAACCCGCAACCTCTTGCGTCGCAGGCGGACTCTCGCCCGCTGCGCCACTGAGGTCGTCAAATAAAATAAAATAAATAAAATAAATAAATATACAATATAATAAATAATATACTCTTCAAAGCGAAACACGGCAATGCTGCTTGGCGCACAATTGAAGATTTTTGGAGATAAAAAAATCACTGAACGTAGTTATGTAAAATCGCAATCGCAATCGCAATCGCAATCGGCTAAGTTGTGGTCAATGGCATTGCAAAGATTTATCGGAAATAAAATTTTGATCGAAGCATGTTTTCACTCTTAAAATTGGGACTTAATTCTAATTTTCTAATTTTTGTAAAGAACACTGGTGTTCTAGTGACTCCGTCTTCCGATCGTAAGGTCGCAGGTTCGAATCCGGTCGTGCACTAATGGATTTTTCTATCGAAAAATGTATGCGCGTAATGCCAGTGCTCTTAAACGGTGAAGGAAAACATCGTTAGGAAACCACTTAGTATTCTAACAGCGGGGATGGGCTTGCAACCTGTCACGTATGGAATAACTACTGCAAAATGTGCCAAATGTAACGTTTGGACGTACCTCTGACTACCCCCCTTATTAGACATCCTCAAATAATCTTGAGTTAGTACTTGGCACTGAGAGATCTGAAGGGATATCTACCGTATCTGGTGATCAAAGTCGTGAAGCTGTTTCAGTTTAAGTTTGATTTAATCGTGCGAGCGAGATAGCAGCGCGCCGTATGCTGCCCCTTAATACCAATTCTTCGTTTCCAGATGCTCACCCGCAGAGCCAGATCACAGGCGTGTCCTGGCTGGACGACGAAACGCTTGTCTCCGTCGGTCAGGACGCCAACACACGCGTCTGGAACGTGCCTAAGGCTTAGACGAACTTGCTGTGTGGCGCGGGCTTGAGGGAAGACACCGGACGCAACTCGCTAGCACTTTTCAACATTTTTTAAAATATAATATTGTTGAAGGTAGTTGAAAAATCGCTAACATCGTTTCAGATAGAAACCTTAATATTTTTTAAAAGGCAAAATGAGTTTGGATAATAGTAAAATTATGTTTAACCTTTGAATGTGGGCGTCACGCAAAAAGAACGCCGAAGGGGTGTGATGGCGCGAGTATTTTGTATTCGCAAACACATCCCCTCCACGGTTTTCCAGCGTTCTTTTTGGTTGACGCGACCTAAAATGTTATTCAGAACTTGGGTGTTTGAGATTTTTCATAATATCATTTTATATCTCCAATAATGTTGATGTGCGAGCGATTAGTACGATATCTGTAGTCTGCGACTTAATTAAAAATTCACAGTTTCATTGGTGAGTTGACTAACCCCCGATATCTGAAAGCTCGATCAACACTAATCGGCTGTCATAATTCACTTGCTATTTCAGCTTGTATTTCAAATAAGATGGAGATAGCAAGTGACTTGACACTTAGTGTTGATTGATCTTTATAAACCTATCTATCTACCACCAGAGAAATTCGAATCCACTATTCGGATTTTCTTCAGAAAATCGGCACAGCTTTAGTGGAAGCTGCCTTTAGACGCGCGACGCTAGTGTGAAGCACGCTTTACTTGGAGGGAGTAGTATTTTTAAGGCGTTGACAACACCTAATATTTCTCTCGCTCGCACGATTCGACATTTTAAAAGATATAAAATCACTAAATATAATTTTGAAAAATCGCAAACAACCATTTTGTGTGCAATCACATTGCACACAGTTTAGTAAAAATTTGACTTGGATTGATGCAAGTTTTCCTACTCAAAAGTTTGCTTATGTACGAAAACAAGAAAAGCAAACTTTTAAGTAGGAAAACTTGTACCGAACAAAATGATTTTTTTACTAAACTGTGCGCAATGTGATTGCACACAAAATAGTTGTTTGCGGTTTTTCGAAAATGGCTTTAGTGATTTTATAACCTTCAACAAGTCAAAACGTGCGAGCGAGAGTCACATTAGCTCTTGTCTTCACCTTAAGTGATCTGAGGACTCAGAGCCGCTTGCACAACGAACAATAAACGAGTTTAGGAACTTACCACGTTTAACGTCTTGTACGAGATTTTTGTTAAACATGATTAGTGAACTGTCAGACAAAGGAAATTATGTTAACGCTAATACTATTTATAGAGGGCCAATAGGTCACATTTGACTTCTCACGATCACATTTAAAATGATTAATTAGTCAAAGTAGCTCGTAAAATTGCCTTCTTTTGACCATATTACAATAAACATATTTACTAAACATTTATAAATAAAAAAAGTGACGCAAATATGCTAAAGAAGGCAATTTGACGAGTAACTTTGTCATGATCTGACTGAAACTGACAGATGTCAAAATTGTCTGACTTTAGTTCAGTAAACGTATTTAACTAACAATTAGCTTAATATATGCGTTTGTTTAGGATTTGTACTTAATGTACAAATCCTAAACAAACGCATATATTAAGCTAATCAGACTGTTGTGCAAGCTATTTCTTTTGTAGAATCATCTAACAGCGAAGGCTAAGTCGCATTTTACGCGCGTTTAAACCTCAGACACGTTTAAAAGTGTTTTTTTATGTAATCCCCTTTTGACTTTGACAATCTGTATTTAGACTGTTAGCTTCAAAACACCTTGTCTGTGTAGAGAAGGATTCTAAATAAAATAGGCTCACGACTGTATCCATCCCTAGTCACCCCTCAGGTCTATTGGTATTTAAATTGAGTATCGTGATAAAGATACATAAATTGCTCTCATTATTCCCTCCAAGGCAGGGATGTATTCTTTTTCATGGTAATTTTAGTGGGAAATAATTTAAAAATTGGACGCCACCAAGAAATGTTTAGCCAAAAAATGTAGATCTTTATATCTATGTTTGATTATTTTGTGCTACAAAAGTCAGAATTCGGGTATACATCGTGTCATGTAAAAAGAACGCTGGAAGAGAGGGGGGTGTGTACAAACCCTCCTCCACTTTCAGCGTTCTTTTGAAATAACGCGACCTGGACGTGTGCGAGGCCTTTAAACCTTGTAGATTCACCATGTGTAATACCAGCCAAAAGTTATTATTAAATTAATTAGAACTTGATAAATTTTGTATATTGTGTAAACCTAAACATATTAATTATTCATTAAGAAAATGTGTAATTTATTTATTTTTTGGCGTAAAATACTGTATTATTTACCGTGTTAAACTTAAATCTAAAATGTAATATTTTGGAAAAGAATACTCCCTCTGAAAATAACTGTGTATTGAACAAAATATAGAATTTTACTATAGATCGCGTCTCGTAAAAAGAACGCTGGAAGGAGGGAGGGAAGTGGGATAGCACGAGTGTTTTGTATGCGCGAGTGTTTTTAAAAACATGTTACAGTTGCCCAGCGTTCTTTTTAAATGACGCGACGTATACCTACTTATGTAGTTACTAACATATTTATTTTGCTTGTTTTAAGTTTAATTAAATGTTTTATATGCTCTCAAATTTGTGACTTATATTTTTATACTAACTAGAAATGCTAACTTAGTGTTAAGTTTGTATGAATTTCACGTTGAGCTATTTCAATCAGTTTTTCAATAATTGAATTTAACTTTGATTTAGGCACAACGGGATATTTACCATGATTTGTGAGTTTGATTGTTTCCCGATATTTCGGCTCAGTTTGAATGCGCCATGATCACGGGTCGAACTGACGTCCACACGAGTAGAGAAATGTTATTGGCAGATAAATCGATCTACCCTCTTTCGCACTCTTTTATTGCGAACCACACTTATACAACTAAAAAATATTCCGTTGTGTCAAATGTTAGATGTAACCTCTTATTCATAATCCCTGGCATTTTATAGCGGCTCTATAGAATATTCTTGTCAATGTCACTTTCATGCCAACGAAAAGAAAAAACAGACGTATCGGTCTGATAAGCGTCATCTATCGAAGCAACATAGCATTTTCATTTTAATTGTTTTTCTAGTGTTATTTTGAGTTGTGTTGTGTAATTTTGGCGGTATTTTAACCAACATTACTTGTGGTCTTAGCACAAAGTGTAAGCATTTGAAATGAAAGTGTAATATGTGATATCGTGATTTGACCGAAAATGTTTCAAATGTTTTGAAGAAACCGCCACCATTTTCTTCAAAACAATTGACTGACTCGACTTTCGACTGACGTGACTAGAAACATAACAAAGAGCATATTATAATCTCTATCACTTGACACTGGCAAGATTGTCTATAGACAGGAGCCATATAAAAAAACGAAGAAGAAGCTATTAGCGCGCTCAGCGACCATTATGATTAAGCAACTTAAGAGTCCGGTGACAGCGGCTCGCAATTTCGAGGTGCGATTGGCTATTATTTAATTTTATTTCATTTCGGGGAGGTTGTTTGAAAAAATAACTCTAAAGAAACACGCATAAATACTGTTCGAACACAAATAATACAATAATATAAGGGAAATGTGCTTGAGTCAGAAATCATTTTGGTATTAGGTAAATGTAAGACCAAACATACTAATACCAAAATGATTTCTGATTCGGGCATGTTTCCCTTATATTATTGTATTATTTGTGTTCGAACAGTATTTATGCGTGTTTCTTTAGAGTTATTTTTTCAAACAACCTCCCCGAAATGAAATAATAGCCAATCGCACCTCGAAATTGCGAGCCGCTGTCACCGAAGCCTTAATGTGTTTTGCGCTGTAAAATGTTTGTATACTATTTGTGAATACAGTGGCAATCAATTTTAACATTTGCATAACTGATTATGTGCTTTTGAAAACGTTTATTGTAATATTTCGAACAGAGTCAAAATTCATCAGTATTTATTAGTTTCAAAGAGTGACTTATTTTTATCATGAAGGTACTTTGCAGTCAATGTTTAGAAAAATAGCATTTGTATAATTCCTACTATTAAAAAAGTAGGACTGTTTTATTTGATAAGAAAAAAAAATATTTCCTGAACTCCTGAGCACTTTGACATTATTTTAAGCACACAATTTTACGTGAACTAAATTAAGTTCCCGAGCTGTAAGCTCAGACTTGTCCGTTTGCATTTTTATTCATAGTTTAAATAAAATGATTGTTGTAAGTATTTTTCTTTTTAACTAAATTCCTGAAGATTTTGTAAACAGTATTTTTATACTAATTTCGGATATACTTACGCTGTTTCTACTAAATGTATGTAAGATATGAAATAAATTGTATACAATTGCATATTTGAGAATTTTATTTATAAAAAATTGAGAAAACCTTATGTATAAGTATAACATTTATCTATTAGTATAAAATGTCTTTTAGTATAACTAATATACCTATGTCTTTTATGTTTTTTATCTTAAGACTAAATAAATTGGGGTTGTTCTTAGTATTTCGAGTAATTTCGATTGAGCTGATTTTACAAAGTACTGGAAAACCAGATTAAATTAACAATCAAACAGTTAAGGCGTTGACAACAGCTAAAATACCTCTCGCTCGCACGATTCGACATTTTGAAAGATATAAAATCACTAAGCCCAATTTTGAAAAATCGCAAACAAGCATTTTGTGTGCAATCACATTGCACACAGTTTAGTAAAAATTTCATTTTGATCAATGCTAGTTTTCCTACTCAAAAGTTTGCTTATGTACGAAAACTAGAAAATGATGAAATTTTCGAAAATGGGTTCAGTAATTTTATATCCTTCAACAATTCAAAACGTGCGAGCGAGAGTCACATTAGCTCTTGTCCTTGCCTTAAGTTGTAGAATAACTTACCATAATAGAGCTAGCGATATCATAAAATTATAACTATGGATTGTTGGGTTATTATAAATTTCACGTGATTTCCTGGTAATCCCGAATCATGGAGATAGGAACATTTGGATCTGTAGGTGTATAACTTGTTATTTTCAATCAAATAATATAAAATTAAATGAAAATATAGAAGTATATGTACATGTTCTAAAACTACCTTCGTATAAATAAATATTCGTAAAGCGAAAATTATTTCGGTGGGTGTGTGGTATAGGTAATCTAAATAAGGATTTGTTAAACAATATCAAACATGTCCTATTAATTTGACTATCTATGTACTTAATTACATTTTTTAAATTGTAACTTCTAAACCAACTTGTACACGTTTGTAACCAAATACTACAAAATGTCTTTCTATGTCTGTTTACAAAATGTCTTTCAATGCCTTTATCTTCTTACATATCTAAGTAATTCTTAATTTAAATATTCAATCGAAAAAAATCTTGACTAAAATTTAAAACTCAATGTTAGGATAATCTAATCCAACATTTTAAACAAAATCTTTAACGGTTACTGAAATTTGTACGAAAAAACGCACATGTTCACCTTTTTTAAATTTAGGTCTGAAATAAAGCCTCTGTCACACGTCCCGTCTTGTCGCGTAAACTCAAACGATATAAATTTTACGCTAGGTAGTACACATACACACGGATACAGATAAAAGCCAATGAATAATGACGCCTATTAGAAGGACATAATATTAAAAGTGAGCATTGTGTAGCCTGATGCGTATATCTGCCTACCTAACAAAGTATAAAAGAAGGTAACGTACAAATTGTGTGAAAAAACTCACTTTTAGTACGTCTTGTGAAGTCAAACTTCAAATTCAATAAATTATGGACCTACCTATTGACTTCGACATCCTTTTTTTTTGTTTTTTACAACTTATAGGTAAAAACGTTTGACCGCAATCTCACCTGATGTTAAGTGATGATGCGGTCGACGATGTGGCACGTTTACCTAGAAAATACCTGTTCACTTATTGAAAGCATCCAAATTATACTAAATAGGGTTAAGGAAAAAAATGTGCGATAAAACGCACTTTTTGTCTAAAAATAAAGCCTGTGTCACACGTCCCGCCTAGCGGCGTGCCGGTAAGCGACGTGCTTCCTCAAGGCGTCCCGCGAGCGCGACACGTGCCCGCAGGCGCGGCACGCGTGCCGCCGGCCGGCGTGCGTCTCCATATGAACGCGCAAGTTGTACTGGTTGGACAGAACTTTGTTGCAAACTGAGCAGACTGAGTTGGCTGGGCGGTATTTCTTGTCGTAGGGGGTAGGCGGGTCTGTAAGAAGTGAAAAGGCTCACGTCAAGGGTTTTTATTGCATAGGACCAAACATATGGGCCATGAGCCATTATGTTTGGTCATGGCCCATATGTTTGGTCATTTGCGCGGTTTCACCCGCGCAGGTCTAAATCCCGGTATTCCCAAGGGATAAAAAGTGGCCTATAATTTATGATACTGTAATCTACTATAATATCTCTGCCAAGTTTCATCCAGATCCGTTCAGCCGTTCCTGCGTGAAAGAGTAACAAACATCCATCCATCCGTACTTACAAACTTTCGCGTTGAACGAGGCCTACGATGCACTGCTCTGCGTCCATCAACTTGAGGCATACCGCTGTTAAGCCTCATGTGCCTGTAATTACACCTGCAGCTACACTTTTAATACTGTAAACAGCAACGCTGCTAGGCGTCGCAGCGACGAAACTGGAGAAATATACTCGCACACAGTTTCAGAAACATAGTTTTTCCCTTCACGGCCTGCAAGTTAAACGTACGTAAACAATAAAACTCACCAACATTAGAGAGAGGTGCACCAATCGTGGGGTTACCAATTTTATGTGTGCTATAAAGATTCTGCACAATCTGATCCAGTTTACTCAGTCTGTCCTTTTCACTCTTCACCGCGAAGTCGTAGCTGTCCTTCTCTAAATTCGGTGATAGGATATCGTCGTAGAGTTTGGAGCTATTTGAGTTTTCGTTTATAGGCGTCGTTGGTTCGTTCTTAACGTCTAAGTTTATCGGTGAGTTTCTTTGCTCGTCCTGATTGTCAGTCTCGGTAGGGGTTAGTGTGGAGTTCTGGAATAGAAAGTAGGGTTTTTATCACCGAGTTTGAAGTAAGTAAATATGGTATTTAGTGATGGTCAAAAACGCATTAGCATACCTCCGACAACTATCATATTATTAGCGATAACAAGAGCTAACGTGCTACCTGCACTGATCTGTATCCTACTACTACTACTAAACGCGAAAGTTTGTACCTATCTCTGCCAAGTTTCATCTATATCCGTTCAGCCGTTCCGGCGTGAAAGAGTAACAAACATCCATCCATTCATCCATAGGTACTTACAAACTTTTGCGTTCATAATTATAAACAGGAAGGATGTGGATGACGATTTCAGTGGCGCAGCGGGCGAGAGTCAGCCTGCGACGCAAGAGGTTGCGGGTTCGATTCCCACCTCAGAACAAATTTGTGTATGATCTGCAGAAAGTTTCGTTGGTCTGGGTGTTTAGTATAATAAAAAAGATCTACCTATCAAAATCAAATCAAATCAAAAAATATCTACATATGTACCTACGTATTAATGTATTAAATATATCAGTTATCTAGTACCCATAACACAAGCTTTGAGTAGCTTACTTTGGGGCTAGATGGTGCTGTGTGGATTGTCCAGCATTATTATTAGTTTTTATTATTTATGTCTGTCTAAAGGCAGGTACTAACCGTATCAGCGTCAGTGAGTCCAGACACCCGCAGCGTCTGCGCCAATCGAAGCAGCGAAGGCAGCACTTTCTTGGAGGCCGTCACTTCTCCTGTGTACATGAAGGTAAGAAGCAGTCGCAGCTCGGTCACGTCGCAGCTGAGGACTACCACCAGCGAGTTCTCAGCCTCCACTTCCTGCAAGTATAGCAATAGGCCTCTTCTCAGTTTTGTACCACTTGCTACTCGCACAAACCGATAGAGGTGATCACCTCGCAAAATGCCACGCCCCAATAGGTAATGCACCAGCCCGTGATTTGTATGAGGAAAGATAAGCGCCCCTATCGAGTCCGTATTATGAAAACTCTCGCGTCTCCATACAAAACACGGGCTGTGCGTTGGGGCGTGGCTTTTTTTTGTGTCACCAGCTAATGGAATAAGCAGATGGCTCACGATGTTAAGTGGTAATCATCACCTATAACAAGGCATCGCCTCGTAAGTCATGCACGATATGAACGTGCCCGATGCACGATGCACTGCGTCGCGTCCATCAACTTGAGGCATACTGATGTTAAACCTCATGTGCCTGTAATTACACCGACGACCACATTCTTTAAACCGAAACACAGCAACGTTGCTTGGCCCAAGAAAAAGGCGTGGTGGTAGTAAATTGGCATTTTACGAGGTGATCCCCTCGATCGGTTTGTACAAGTAGCAAGTTGTAAAAACTCAGAATTTAGCCTTCAGGCCTATTAGTGATGAGTTTAAAACTTGAGCAAGGCCAGAGTTTCCTAATCCGACGAGAATGTATGAAGAATTGAGTGAACGAAGAGGAACGAAGCGAAAGAGGTAGCCATGTAAAGGCGGACGCAGACTAGAGACGCTGAGAACTCACAAGCCGGTTTTGTATAGAGGCTCTGGGAGACCCCATGCCATGAGCTCTCCGCCCGATATGCCCTAAAAAAATCCTCAAACCAGCGATTGACTCGCCATACTAAAACGGGGCCTGGGCCCGTACTTACCATCATCTCTTGAAGCATTCTTATTTCAATGTTACTTTACTTTTTGATCATAAAGCTGACTATATGCAGTTGACATTGACATAAAAGTAATATTGAAATAAGAATGCTTCAAGAGATGGTGGTACGGGCCCTGATACGGAAAACAAAAAACTAAATTCAGAATCAGGGGTACGTACCTACTGCATCTCCATCGGGTGGATCAAGCTGTAGGTATTAACATTGATAATAATAACCTTGAAAAGCTGCGCAAAGTACTGGCTGCATGATGCTAGAACGAGTTTGTGCGCCTTCACCGAAGTACCGCTCGCGCTGAGTGTGACGTCAGCTAGGGCTCCCGTGCTCAGCATGCGCCCTAGGGCTCCAACCACGCTGTTCTATACGTGGAAATAACGTTAGTTGCGTTGTCGTGTCACTAGTTCTGCCGAAACAGTCTAGTGAAAGGATTAAGTGCTGCTCAGAGCCTTTCGAGCATTTGACATTTTAGAACTTTTTAGGTTCTTTATACCTACGACATGAGGTTCCTCACGATGTTTTCCTTCACCGTTTGAGAGCACAGTGCATTACATTTTTAACATAAAAATTACGTGTACGACCAGGTATGAACCCACGACCTGAGGATCGTAAGTCCGCCATCACTAGACCGCCAGTTATCATGTTACACTGACATGTGAACAAAAATATCAGTTAGTCCAAAATGCTCGTTGCATCTAAAGCCACTGACACACGTGCTTATTTTCGAGCTAACAGCACGCTTTTTTCGAGCCTTGCTCAATAAAAGCACGCGTGAACAGTGCTTATAAATAAGCATGCTTATTTTTGAGCACGTGTGTCAGTACCTTTACTTTTAAATTTATAACCTAGTTTGTAACCAATCATTGCAACACCACATGTTCGGTCTACCCTAGCTTTCAATGAACAAGTTTCATTGAAAGCTAGGCTTTGAACTTGTACAAATTCAATGCGTATTTAGTAGGTACAGATTGATAATTATAATAGGGAGTAGGTACTGGACGTGCGTATAATATGCATCTAAATTATGATCATTACTTGGATTGTGTGACCGCTATAGCATTTCCGTGCTTAGGTTATGGTCAATAAATGCTATATCTTTCAGGGTTTTACAAATGAATAGAAAACAGGCGAACGGTGCTTCGCAATGGGCCAAAGCTATGATATACCTATATCTGTTTATTCTAATTTATTGGATATTCAATTTGAAGTGCCAAATGCTTCTAGATTCTAAAAGCTACACACAATATGTGTATATAAATATAAACTGAGTGTGTGGTAAAGTAAAGCTGTGTGCGTGATTATTGCATGAGTTATGTAGGTATATATGTTGCATTCAAATTCCTTGATGTTGCACATAAGCATAGACTAAAGGGCTGACAGCCGTCAAAGTTGTTTATGTCACACATTTTTATATTTCTGAATCTGTATGACTAGCAGTCCGTCCAGGCTTCGCACGTACATTTGTTAAAAAATCAGCAATAGTTTACGCAGTGCATGCGATGTTATGAATTTCTTAGGTTTTTTTTACACCTTGGGTCACGTTATTGGAGTTTTAGTAGGGATCCTTAATTTTTTGGAAATTTAATATAACCTATGTCACCCGGGGATAGTGTAGTTTCACAACGGTAAAATAATTTTTCAATTCGCCCCACAACTAGTTCCGGAGCCTATTCCCTGCAAATAAACAATCAAATCGCTTCTCTTTATTATACAGGGTTACTGGTAACTCGACGTATTCCTTGCAGGACGTCATAGTAGGGCTAAAATGCAACAAATTAAGCCACCAAATGTTCTACCGTAATGTAATTTTTTTTTTCACTAGACAACATTTTGTATGAAGTAATAGCAAAAATCACAAAAAAATAAATGTTTCTTTAGTGATATTTGCCAAAGTTTTTGGCATTTTTGAACTTTTAATTATTAACAAAGATCTGCTACGGCATGAACTATGATATTAACTTAAATTGCAGTACAGTCGCGCTGTAAGTCATTTTTAAATTGGCTTCAAATGATTTAATCTAGGATTTTTCATAAAAAACCAAAAAATCTAACTAACTCAAAAACTACGGTAAAACATTTGGTGGCCTAATTTGCTGCATTTTAACCCTACTATGACGTCTTGCAAGGAATACGTTGAGTTACCAGTAACCCTGTAGAATTCGTTACTATAATTTTTCGTTAGCTACATTTAAATAATCTAATAAACGTGACACGACAGTGGCGGTCCCTGTCGTGTCAATTTACAGTTAACCAAATACCTACACAAGAAGACCGATGAAGTAGTCCAACAAGGTGACCGGATATTTTTGCGCGTCACGCAAAAAGAACGCCGGAGGAGAGGATGTGATTGCGTATGTTGTATGCGCCAACACATCTCCACTGTATTCCAGCGTTCTTTTTGGTTGACATGACTTATACCTGCACAAAGTATTATGAATCAATCATAAACCAGAAATCTAAAAAAAATTGAAACATATTAAAAAAATGTTGGCGTCGTCGTCAACTCTACAAAATCCTGTACAATAGGTATTTTTTTTTAATTTATTTAAAGGGCTTTGTCGCTGGTACAATAGGTATCAAAACATTTTGATAACGAAACTTGTCAAACCACACGCGTACAATAGGTATCTAGAAAGAAGACTTGACAAGCGTGTGGTTTGACAAGTTTCGTTGTCAAAATGTTTTGATGACATAATATAATATAATAATATACTTTACATAATGTGTATTAATCTTTGTACGATTTATTTATATAGGTAACTCGCAAACAAAACTTGGAATTCTATTACAACACACCAATTTTTGGTAAGATTTTTGTGACGAATGAATTTACACGAGAATATTTATTTGGTCCGATTCTGGTAAGTGTTTTTAAATAAACTTTTACTTTACTTTTACTTACACAGGTACAGAGGTCCCATACGAAAACAAATTCTGTGCTTTGTTGATAAACCAACGTTTTGATTTGAATTATTGTTTTGTTTTATGTTTTTCAGTGTATTTGCAGTATTTTGCAGTATGTTTTTTTTTAACATGTAATAAGGATGAGTCAGTCATTTGTAGTTTGGTGGCTGTAGTGTATTTTTTTTCTTTTTTGTCATTTTTCGTACAAATCATTTTTTTTGCGTGACGGCCTCTACTGTTTCCAGTATCTAAGCAATTTGCCTAAATAGCCTACAAACTATGCGTAACTCGAGCGCGTAGCAAGGACAATCGTGATTTTCCGTCTAGGCTTAGGTACGTCATATATTCTACTTTACGTTATCTAGCCGAAATCAAATTACACACATTTTGTTGGGATTCTTGATTATAAATATAAATAATATTACATTTTGTATGTATAGACACTAGCAAACCAATCGGTTTGTTTTCTTCTGTCATAACCAAATTTTTTTTTATAAATATCCTAAACGGGTACCTATGGTATGTAAATGTGTAATTCTACCAAAACCATTTAAATGCAATAAAATAAGTAAAAGAAGATTCAGATAAAAATCTTTATTCGTGTGACGTGTGCTATTTAATTAAAAAGTAAAATATTCAGATTGTGTGATTCGGTGAACACCGTTCTTCGCAAAGCGTTAAAATGGCGATTGAAATAGGTGAGCAATCGTAGGTGGTGACTAATTGAATCGCTTAAAATACGTGTGAAAAAGTTGTAAAAGTGTACCTGTGCCGGTGTGGGCGTGTACAAAAAATAATTACTCACCTACCTGATGGTTATGCCAGCGTAACGAAAACTGTTGTATATCATCGTAATCCATAGTCGCACAATAAAATAAACAGAGCAAAAGCAAAGCAAAAGCGATTTGACTCACTATCGGATCCGCACGCTCTCCGCAAGACAATAATATTGTTAACGAATCCAGGCTACTTTATTTTAGTCGGTACGCCTGGAAAACCTGTAGCCACCTATTTCTGGAGCTGATCTTATTTATAAATCCAATGACATTCAGTCAGTGACGCGACACACATACCAAAACTCATCCAAAAACAGATTTAGTCCGCTCGCCGCAATGATTGGCATTGTTCGACTGTTTGCGCTAATCGCTCATCGATTATTTTAATCAGTTTTTTTTTCACTCACATTTTGAACTCTTTTGTTTCATGTAGAATGGTAGAATGGTTTAGCAGTTTGTAGCGATGTTTGACCTACTTCGATTCGAATTTTAAAAAGTTATTTCCCGCCTTTTGTTGGCAGTTTGTAAAAACTTTTTTAATTTTGTTAGAATTTAGACGGAGCTCGTTTTGTAGGTAATTAATGCATTTAAAAAGAAAGGTTGCAATATAAATTTTCCGTGAAATCTCCCGTGAAACCTTTCGTTATAATCAAAATGGATTGCAAAAGTAAAACTGATGATTTTGAGGACCCAGATTACTTTATCAACATAAAGAATGCGATCGTTGTAGAGTTGGCCAATCTTCAGAAAATTGTAAATAATATTAGTCAGCTCAGGGGTAAGTCTATCGCCACGAACCTGCTGGGTTGTCTCAGTAGGCGGAGAGGTGATACTCCGACGTGGCGCGTCCCCGGGTTGCGGATAGGGGGTCTCGGTTTGTCGACGGCTTCGAGTTGGAAGCTAGCGACAAACCGGCGCGGACAGAACACACGGGGGGGAAATGGGGTTAGGAGTGGCGCCTCTTTGCTTAGCAGAGGGCGCAGAGGATGGAGTTGGGCAGAGGAAAGGAGTTCCTACTCTGACCGAAGTAGTGGAAGGCTCTGAGGGAACTGATGCCACTCAGTATCATCAGTCGAAGAGGTTATGGCAGACTGGTTAATACTAACACCATTGATCAGTTTGTCGGAGAGAGTTCGCCGTCTCGCCAACCGGTATCCATGATGTTGCTTCAACGACCCCTGTTAGGCTTAAAGGGGTACGTCGCAGCATCATGGACCGAAGGGGACTTGCCTTAACTGGCCGGGCCCAGAGAACGGAAAATCTTGAAAACAAAACCCGTGAGAAAACACGTTAAAACCTGCGGATACCAGGGGACCTCCGCAGTAAACACCCTTCCCCGGACACAGAGGGCACTGGTCGGGGTGACCAAATATTTCCCTCATAATCGTGGGACTAAACATGGAAAACTTAATTAAAAATAATACTGACGTGGGCCGTTCTGGCCGTGTGGATGACGCGAATGTGGGCACACTAGTGCTTGAAAACTCTGTGAAGGCGTTAGGGGTCACTCCCCGTGCTTCGGCTCGCCTAGCCAGCCGTCCAGCTTTAGCTTGCAACCCTTATGGAGCAAGCACGAACCGTTTCTCTCTTTTAGAGAGTGATTGTGGACGACAGAGGAAATTGTCTGGCTCCGACAGAAGTTGCGAAAGAGATTCGAATCCGAATCTTATAGCTTTGTCTGATTCTTATCAGAGTGATGTGGAGTCCACGGCTTTAATAGCTAGGCGACGTAAGCGTACTATGATATCCTCTGCTCGTCGAGGACGCAAGGTGCGAATGTCTCTGTCAGAAATCTGCTCTGAGACCACTTCGCCCATTGATGATTTCCTTAAGCCCGGCGCAAGAACGTACCGGCTTGACTGTGACGACGAAGGGGCTCAACCACAAGTAGTGAAACCCAAGTCCGTGAGGAAAACCTATAAGCACCTCAGTGAAGACGAGTTAATGACTGATGATTTGTGGAAACGTGCTTCGAAAGAAGTAGAGGCAATCCAGGATCAGTCCCGGAAATGCAAAAATATGAATGGCATGGTGAAAAGTGCTATAAACCAGTCGCTTGTCACGATGCGTGATATTATCGACGGTCTGAAATCTCGGACTGTCGACGACGAGACGAAACGCCTCAGAGCGGACAACGACCGGCTCAGCCGGGAGTTAGCCAACCTGCGAGCTGAGCTGAGTGCTCTGCGTCGTGATTATGACGATAGAAATATGCGGGAAAATACTGCAGCTCCTCCCCCGCCCCCTCAGGCTTCTTCGGGGATAGACATGGAGGAGGTTATACGACGAGTGACCATCTCCGTAGGGGAAATGGTAAATGCTCGCATAGAAGGTCTCAATGACCGGCTTCTGCCAGCAGAATCATTGCGCCCGCCGTTGGCAGCAGAAAGAAGAAGACTGGCTACTCCATCGGCACCTCCGAGAGCAACAGCCCCCATTGGTGAGCCAATGACTCCCTCAGTTAGGCCTCAAGCTACTCCAGCAACTCGTAGTAGAGCAACGCTATCAAGCGTGGCAGAGCCCGTATGCGCTGACGCCAGTCAAATGACGGCGCCTCCCGTTGCTGAAGGTGGTGATTGGGCAACTGTAACGAAAAAGGGCCGCAAACAGAAGATAGCGAAGGGTCCTGCACCCTCTGTTGGTACTCAACCCCCGGACAAGCCTGCTAAAGTGCCGCCCAAAACTACAAAGCGCAGGAAGCGCAAGAAGGCAAATCTTGGACTTCCACGCTCTGCCGCAGTAGTAATCACTCTCTCGCCAGAGGCCGTGGAAAAAGGGACCACTTACGCAGAGGTCATGACCATGGCCAAAACCTCTATAAACCTTGGTGAGCTGGGTATTGAAGGGGTCCGAACGAGATTGACAGCGACTGGAGCTAGGTTAATGGAGCTTCCAGGAGCTTCTAGTGGACCGAAAGCGGATATGCTCGCGGAAAAACTGCGGTCAACCCTAGCTGGTATCGCCCGAGTTGTCCGCCCCGTGAAGTGCGTGGAACTACGCATTACTGGGCTAGATGACTCTGTTGGCAAGGAGGATGTTGCCACGTCTGTCGCTACTAAAACGGGTTGTTCTCTCGAAAGTATTAAGGTCGGGGACATCATAATGGGATCTGGAGGCTCAGGTTATGCATTCGTGCAATGCCCTGCCACAGCAGCCAAAATAATGCTGAGTGAAAAGGGCAGACTTCTCGTAGGTTGGAGCTCCGCTCGCGTGTTTGCGTTAGAGTCGCGCCCAATGCGTTGCTTTCGATGTCTGGCCGTTGGCCATACTCGACAGCTATGCCCCTCTGAAAGAGACCGCGGGGAGCTATGTTTCCGCTGCGGAAAAGAGGGTCACAAAGCTGTGACCTGCAAAGAACCGGAACCACGCTGTGCCGTATGCGTCGATATGCATCGGCCAGCATGCCATAGGATGGGAGGCAGGAGGTGTGACCCCCCTGCTGTCAAGGGTAGGTTGGCACCTAGATACCAACCTGCCCCTGCGACGGAGGCGGTTGTGATGTCTGACTAGTATGTCTAGTTCTCGACATTACAACCTCCTCCAGACGAACCTGAACCACTGCGCTGCCGCCCAAAGCTTGCTGGCGCAGGTGATGGCGCAGTGGTCTATCAATATTGCCGTTGTTGCCGACCCATATACCGTTCCCGAGGGTCCAAGTTGGGCTGGAGACACAGAAGACTTAGTAGCCATCTTTGCTCCTAACACTGCCGGTTCCACTCCTCTTTCAGTAAGGGAGAGAGGGCCGGGCTATGTTGCGGTGTCATGGGGGGAATTAACGCTCATTGGTGTATATTATCCTCCGAGTAAGAGCCTGGCAGAACTGGAGGTTTGCCTTCAGCAACTAGGCAGTGTCGTTGGGAGGATGCTCCCATCACAAGTTATGGTCCTTGGGGACTTCAACGCCCATTCAGTGGCTTGGGGATGTCCTGCAACAAATCTGCGTGGTGACGCAGTTATGGAATGGGCTATAGCTGCCGGTCTAGTTCTCCTCAACCAGGGCTCAGTTAACACCTTTGTGAGACAACAGGCGGGGTCAATAGTTGACCTCTCCTTCGCTACCCCTGGCATTGCCGCACGCACACTAAATTGGAGAGTCCTGGAGAACGAGGAGACGCTCTCGGATCACTTATATATAAGATTTGAGGTCACTTCTGCCTTCGGACTCAACGGAGGAAGATCGGCTGGAAATCCAACAGCTTTTCCGCGCTGGTCAGTTGGGCGCCTTGACAGAAAACTAGTGGAAGAAGCTGCCATCGTTCAGAGCTGGTGTCCGGAATCAGCAACATCTAGTGGGGTGGATGAGAGGGCAACAGAGCTCCGTGCGGCACTGACAGCAGTGTGTGACTTTGCCATGCCCCGCTCTGGAAAAAGGCCGGACAGGAAGCAGGTGTACTGGTGGTCAGACGAGATAGCAGCCCTCCGATCTTCCTGTATGGCATCTCGCCGTGAATACACGCGATGCAGGCGGAGGCGAACCCACACCATTGATGAGGCTAATAGCCTCTACGACGTATACAGGAAAGCCAAAATAGAATTGCAAGCAGCCATTCATCGAGCCAAGTCTGAATCCTGGAAGGAATTTACCAACGACCTCAATAGGGATCCCTGGGGTCGTCCGTATCGCATGGTTCGGAAAAAACTTTCGAACCAGGCCCCTCCCACCGAATCTTTTCAGCCACAGCTCCTCTCGGATATTGTCTGTGGTCTGTTCCCAACCTGTCCCCCGCACATCCCTCCGTATATGGCACCTCCTGATTCCCTGATTCCACCAGCTCAGGAGATCCCTCCCATCACTGAAGGAGAGTTTGGGGTTGCTCTTCTCTGCCTCCGCGCGAAAAAAACGGCGCCAGGGCCAGACGGAGTGCCGGGTCGTGTATTAATATCTGCTTTAAAGCATCTTGGGACTCGATGCGTAGCACTTTTTGAATCCTGCCTCGAAATGGGGCGGTTCCCCAAAGCTTGGAAGGACGGTCGCCTATGTCTCCTAAGAAAGGAAGGGCGTCCCCCAGAATCTCCATCTGGTTACAGGCCTATAGTCTTGCTCGACGAGATGGGCAAGCTCCTGGAACGTGTTGTCGCTGCCCGCATAAACGGGCATCTTATATCAGTGGGACCAGATCTGGCAGATGAACAGTTTGGGTTTAGGTCCGGACGCTCTACAGTCGGCGCACTACTGCGATTAAAAAGCATTGCGCAAGAAGCGGTAGCTCGGGGAGAGCGCGTAATAGCGGTATCACTAGATATCGCCAATGCTTTTAATAGCCTCCCCTACGAGTGTATAGAGGAGGCACTGCGATACCACGCTGTCCCTCTATATCTACGACGCCTGGTTGAAGACTATCTGCGAGAGCGCGACGTATTGTACCTCGATGATAGAGGCAGAATTTGCGCCAAACGCATGATGGCCGGTGTTCCACAGGGGTCAGTGATGGGCCCCCTGTTGTGGAACATTGGCTATGATTGGGTGCTCCGCGGAACACCGCTTCCCCGAACAAATATAATCTGCTATGCAGATGACACACTGTTCATCGCTCGGGGAAATAGCTACGTAGAGGTCGCACATCTAGCCTCCGTGGGAGCTACGATGTTAGTCAGGCGAATCCGATCTCTGGGACTACAGGTGGCTATAGGAAAAACTGAGGCTATTTTGTTCCATGGCAGAGGTGGTAGGCCCCCAGCTGGTGCCTACGTTTTAGTAGACGAAGTACAAGTCAAAATTTCGACCAATATGAAATACTTGGGGCTAGTGCTTGATAGTGGTTGGAAGTTTTCTAACCATTTCCGGTTGCTGACCCCAAAGATACAGGGTGCAGCGGGAGCCCTAGCGCGGCTTCTGCCAAACTTAGGGGGACCTAATGCACCCTGTCGTTACCTCTATGCGGGAGTCATTCGATCTATGGCCCTATATGGTGCCCCTGTGTGGGTGGATGCTCTGTCTGCTAGCAATCGGGCCCTATTGCGAAAGCCACAGAGGATTATTGCAATCAGAGCCATTAGGGGATACCGCACAGTGTCTCACGGGGCCGCTTGTGTTATTGCTGGATCCATGCCGTGGGAAAAAGAGGCTAAAGTCTTGGCCGATATATACAGGCACAAAGAAGAGAAGCTAGCAGAGGGATGCCGCCTGGCTGCTCAGGAGGTACTCCAGGCAAGAGAGCAAGCGAGGGATGTGGCAATGTGCCAATGGGCCGAGGAACTGCAATCCGCCCCGTACGGCCGGTGGACTATCGACGCTATACGCCCTGTGTTAAAGGAGTGGGTACACCGTGACCATGGTGTCCTTACATTCCGGTTAGTGCAGGTCTTGTCTGGGCACGGGTGCTTTGGACGATATCTGCATCGAGTCGCAAGAAGAGAGGTGAGCATGGTGTGCCAGCACTGCGGTGCCCCGGAGGATACGGCACAGCACACCCTACAGGAATGCAGGGCTTGGGTCCTACAGCGCCAGTCGCTGCAGGCTGTAGTGGGTCAGGATCTCTCTCTTGCAAGCGTGGTCGTCAACATGCTAAGCAGCGAGAGAGCCTGGGAAGCCATGGTCTCCTTCTGCGAAGATGTTATCTTGGCGAAGGAAACCGCAGAGCGGGTCAGGGAGGATGATCCTCAGGCCGACCTGCTTCGCCGGCGGAGAGCCGGGAGACGGCGACTAATATTTAATCGCCAACTCCTGCTTGATGGAGGTCAGCTGGGTTTGGTTGCGGGGAGCCCCAGCCCGGCATTGCACAGACCTCCTACGCCCAGAGACGACGTCACAACAAGACGTCTCCCTCCCCCTAACAGGGGTGACAGACTGGTCTGCTTAAGGCGGACTATCACCGACAGGGCCGCGGTCGAATCCGACCGGGAACCCGTGACCCTGTCAAGTGCTGGTGCAGCGTCGAATGATTCGTCAGATGATGAATTGTTTGAGGATGCACTAGCATTGAGGTGATAGAGGGAACATCGATGGTTGTTTAGTCGGTATGCCGCTAGTTGCTACTGTCTCATTAGCATTAGTAGCTGGCGGAGAGCCCGACATACCCCTCCAACTCTCCCCGAGATGGAGGGGATGCGTAAAGCATTTTTCCATCGTAAAAAAAAAAAAAAAAAAAAAAAAAAAAAAAGGGGTAAGTCTATCGGCCTAGCATTTTAGGTTGACAATATATACATAGAATACCTAGGTATACAGGTTGTCCCAGAACTCATAGTTTAGCCGAAACGTGGCGGCAGGATTGATTGTAAAAATCATGAGAAAAATTAGAAAAAAAAATTGAAATTAAAAAATCTAAAATCATTATTTTTGACTGTGATTCTTAGAAATATTATTTAGGGCTACGGTTCCAAAGTTTAAATGAACAATAATAATAAAATTAACCACAATAACCGAAAAATGGTTACAGATTTAACAAATTTTTAGGTTTTTAAATGCCCATAATTTTCAAACTGCATGGGATAGTTTTTTTCTGATTTTCCTCATGATGTTTACAATCAATCCTGTCGCCCCGTTTCGGCTTGACGTTGAGTTCTGGGACACCCTGTATAATGTCCTTTAATATCGATTACCGACCTAACAATATCAATGATAGTAAGTCATGGTCATGAACTTTTTGTGCCTATTTTAGTGGAAGCAGCGTATTTAGAGTCAGACCTGATTACGATTATAGACTCCTCGACCTGGGAAGAAATTTCGGAGCTGGTTGGACTGAGTTCCCACATTATGGACGCAACTCTTAAGGACGACGTGGCATAACAATACATGGTGGCACTTCACATCACATATTCGGCTTATTTTCCCAATTAAGACGATTTTCACTACATCACACTTTTATGATGTAGTAAAATAGACTCACTATTGCCTATATTTGCTTATATTTACGAATTTTCGAAATATAGGCAATACTTAGATACAATTACATTTACGAAGTTCTTGGTGTGTTTGAGCTATTTGGACTTCTATACAATAAATTCGAATAATAAACAAATAAAAACTCAAATCCGAATAGTGATGGTGAAGTGTCGCCATGTATTTTAAAAATACCAGCTTAAAAGTAAAATTATATATAGAAAATGAAATAAATATGTTTTTGTACAAGTAGTCTTAATTCTATGTGAAATGGTATGCGTGTAAGTAAATAGAAAAACAGCATAAGCCTTATGTTGTTGAGCGGTTACCTCTGCTTATAACAATCGCAATAGGTTACTTGACTATTACCAGGTCAGTGGGTTTAGATCGCAGAACAAGTGTATCACTCTCACAGAACACATATATCACTCTAAGATATACTGCAGTGCAAGTACCGTTCTTATCGATCGCTTAGTTTGACATTTAGAATCGTCAAAATTCGTTAAAAATGGTTTTATCCATTGTTGAAATAATTTTAAACGAATTTTTGCCGATTCTAAATGTCAATTATGCGATCGATAAGAACGGTATTTGCACTGCTGGATTGCAGCTAAAACAAGTTGCCATCAAAAAAATACTTTTTAGTCAAGTCGACTTTTACCAAACTTCATGGTCTCGAAACTTTGTGAAAAAGAAATCACGGGAGCTATAGCTACCAACTAAAGTAGGTAACTACTTACGCGATATTTTGCTTGAGCTGCTTTATTTTTTTGCTGGCAAGAGAGTCAAATCAAGCCGAAAATTGTAGTACCTACCCAGGTATAAGAATAAAAGTTAGATAGAGATTTTTCATGAATAGGTATCGATTCAGGCTTCAAGCTGTGAGTGAAAATGATAAAGACGCCAACATTTCAAGTTGCTGCACTAGAATTTATTAGTAAATTTTACACAGCACCTTCTAGCCCCAAACTGAGAAATATGGAAACCAAATAGCTGTTATAACACTAATCCTTTGTTTTGACATATCAACCTAGGTACATACTTATAATAACACCAAGACAGAGAAGAAAAAAATTTTCAATGTTAGTTCACGGCGGGAATCGAACCCAAGGGCTACAGCGCAGAAGGCAGAGCAAATACAGAAATACGAATTACATTAATTGACCTGCCTGGTAGAAACGAAACCAAAATATAGCGCAGGACAAGGCTAATACATTTAAGCCTAAACCGATTTTTATAAGGTTCTGTTATTTTATAACCCCAAGGGTTGAAATGTGCAAGCGGTAGTATGGTGGTTATAGAATTATATGAAAAAATATATCTGTAGCCTAACAGTAACATACTTTGTTTTTACAGTCTTGATGCTCTTGATTGGTATGAAAATATGTATGTTATTATAAGAAAACCTCGCTTTCACATATCCATAGTCATGGTTACAAAAATAAACAAGGGGTAGGTAGGTAGGTACTCTCTTAAGTAAATTAGTATTCTGGGCTGTTTGTCATAGGTACTTGATAATGTAATTGACTAGGTAGGTAAATACTTAGTATTAATCAATTTACATTGCAGTAATAAAAAAAGTGATGGTATTTGTACCAAATTTTCTATTGTAGGAAGGGAAGCAGGGGAAAGGCGATCGTGTCGGGTAATACCGCTCACTCCAATAATAAGGTGCCTTGAATTTAAACACAGCGAGCACGCTGCGCTGCAGCGCAGGAGTTGTGACGCTTGAGCAGGCCGTCTCTAAACCTCAAAACGAACTTACGGAGAGGATATCCCAGAACCTCCAACCTCCAAGACTTGCAGCACTTGAACAGCTAGATTTCGTTAGATTTTCTTCTCAGAGATGAATACTAATGATTTTTTTTATCTTTTGATATAACTTTGACATGATTTCAAGAAAAACTCTCTTAGTAATGGATGTTTGAAATATCGATTTAGTGTCTTTATGATTTTTTTATCGAGAAAATTATCATTATTTACGTTTCTATCTTTACACAGCGCTCGAGTACATGTTCAATTTTAAAGTTTTCGTTTTTTTCATGTTTTAGAGCATTTTTCTCTCAGGTGATCGGCATTCCCCCATCTTCCTCTACTTTTTGAAAAAAAATGTATATCAGTATACATAAACTGGCAAAACACAATCTACGCGCTCTATTCTATATTGTTACTCTATGGTTTCAAATTGGATTAAAGTTTTTGCTAACTCGCTAAAATCTAGATTCTACGGCTTGATCGAAATTCAACGGGTAATATAAACTGAAGCACCCACATAAGTGTCTATATACCTAAAACTTTGGTATTACTTATTTTTTTTTAATGTATTTCTATTTCTATGATTACTAGGTAATCAAACTATGCAGAGGAGTTTTTCGATGAATTTCATAAAATACCAGAGCCTAGCCAGACCAGCGGTCTAATTGTCTAACCGCTTCTAGAATGTCTAACCGCTCCTAGAATGTCTAACTTGAAGGCCTTGAAGCCCATTACCATGATGATATTCTGGGTTTCAAGTGTCAAACTTTCTGTAGGTACTATCAAGTTCATCTGTGCCTTTACGATAATACGTATTCCCTCATCTGTGCCGATTACGATTACCACAGAGTTACCGCTGGTTTCTGAAAGCGCCATCAAAGCTAATCGGCTGTCAAATCACTTGCTATCTCTGTCTAATTTGAAGTACGTAAAAGCTGAAATAGCAAGTGACTTGACAGCCGATTAGCTATTTGATCGAGCTTTCAGAAACCGGCGGTAAGAGTTATTACGATATGAATAAGAAGCTTACAGTAGTTGCACAACAAAACAAAATTTAAAAATAAACTCCCAGAACTCCCGATTCTTTTTAAAAGGATTTTCTATGCGGCTGAGCGTCAGAGCTAGTTCTACCAAGTTTTAATTCAAGATCACGTTGTAAAATAGCTCTTACGACTTTGAGATAAGGTGCAGGTTAGTTGAAGATGTAAAATTGGCTGCTACAGACGTGAATTATTCGGTTCACAGCGTTTTCAGTGCCCTGAACGGTCGGTAGGGGGCGCTGTCGCTAGGTACTTTATGACGCTCTACAAGCGGAATTCTTTCCGATTGAATCGACTAAAAATCGAATTGAATTCAATGTTACGATGTGCAATGCATTGCATTACGTTTTGTTTTTTTTTATTAAGCAGGTTGTCTGTTGCGCATAAGTAAGTACGTAATCTATATACGCTGTCGGTAATTCAAATATAGAATGATGCTCGGCCGTTTTGTCAGGTACGTAAGAAAACTTTTTCACAATTTGAAATAAGAACTCAGGTAGAAGCTGCTAGAAGGTTTTATTCGTGTTCTGTATTGGACTCATAATAGACTTATGAAACTCATTTGCTACCTCATTGATTTTGATTGGACTAGGTGTACATTTTTCCCTACATTTCCTCCAGCGTCGTTTATATCAATGGCCAGGAATATAGAGGTGCAAACTAATTCCCATAACTCATCACACGTGCAAACCGAGAGGTCAACTTGGAAGTGACTGGTCTATGTCACTTGTTATCACAAATATTACGTACCAACACAATTTAATATCATCATCAGTCTAAGAAGTCCACAGCTGGAGGAATGGCTGCTTCATACATTTCCCTAGATTGGTCGTGGTGGTTCTGGCATAGGATTGGAGCCCGTAATCCCTGCGGATGTATGAAGGAACTAAGGGGCACTAAGAACGGCAGCAGAATCTTCTGAATATCTGACCACCATTAAGTAGGTACTGTTGTAATGAAAAAATATGGTTGCAACGTGCGTGCGGTTATCAAAGGGTTTTTTTAAATGAAAGTGATGAAAATGAAACTAGCCGATAGCCCACATCATGTTGAGCGGCTATACCTACCTCTATACTCAACATGCATGTGGTGTATTTGCGTCCCAGGCGACGTTTTCCATGCTTTAAAACCTGATACAGCTCTGTTACTTTTCATGAAGAAGCAATTTTTTTATCGGTCAATCCGGTTTCAAATGATAATTTTAAAATTTAGATTTCTAACAACTTTTACTGCGTCCATCGCAGTTACATCACTGGGGCAATAGGTTTATCTAGCCTCATATTGTGGTTCCAATTGCACCGAAACCCATACTTAGTCCCAATTTGGAATACAATGCATCGATCACTACCACGGACAAGACAATAAATAGTTAGGTACATACCACTGCTCTCAGACTGAAAAAAATCTTTGATCTTTATTTTCTTTGAAGTGAACTTGCAAAACGTTACAACATCACTGTTATTCTGCGGTTACGGCATAAATGTATAAATTCTGAATTGCTCACACTGTGACGGGTTATTTGCGCTATCTTGGGTAGAATTCATTTTGCTGTGTACTTGTTTGTGCTGTTCAGTGCTCGTGTGCGAATTTTTCGTATTACTTATAATAGTGTTTATATAATAATAATTCAAATTCTTACCCCCGGTTTCTGAAAGCTCGATCAACACTAATCGGCTGTTAAGTCAGTTGCTATCTCTATCTAATTTGAAGTAAAAGCTGAAATAGCAAGTGACTTGACAGCCGATTAGTGTTGATCGAGCTTAGAAACCGGAGCCGACCGGAGGTTAATATTCTTTTTTTACGATCATGTTAAGAAATCTAAAGATTGTGAAAAATATTGTATTTTTGGCCAAAAACCTAATAAAGAGGGTTATGGGTAATACATAAACAATCTTGGAAATAATAACGGCCGAAATGGCGGGAAAGTTTTAAAGTAACTTATCTGTGGTCGCTCCGTTGATTTATGGGAAATTAATTAACGCTACGATACTCATAATTTTTGAATAAAACAATATTTAATGAGCCTAAAAGTTATTTACTTTAATAAACCTCTGAAATGGTAACTTTAATGTTTTGAATCAATTTTGCTGCTAAACTTCCTTATTTTTCAGAGTTCTGTTCAAAGAGAATTAGACGTAAGCCGTTAGTGTTGCCAGTTTAGGTGGTTCCAATAGAATCAGTAGATAATGTAATTTTATTGTTATAAAACCCTTCTAATTAACCCGAGTCCACTTCATCCGACGGTCGTTGTCTGGTAGAGATCGCTGTTTAGCGATAACTTCGTTCGTTGTTGGTACATAGAATTTTTTGGTTTTTTTAATGGCATATTTTAATCAAGTAGTTATTCAAGTTGCTGTGTTTGTGTGCAATAAATTATTTTCTATGCATCTACTTTGTCCGTTTTGATGGTAAGTAGGTACATACCAAACAAACGAATATGTTAGCAAAACAAAATACATTTTTAGAGTCGTAAAGCTCGCCGTAATGTTGCTCGCTGTAAAATATGGCATTTGGTCACATTGTTTTAGGCTGTAGGTATTTTATTTGCGCTTAAACCTTGAATGTTGCTTTTGAGAAAATTTTACGATTGGAAATGGGCTTCCATCGTCACGTACCTACCTATTTAGGTGTAGGTATACATAGTACTATTATTTTTTGCTACTTCAGTAGGTAGGTACATAGCGTTGTTAAGCAACCGAGCAAAACTCGGTCACCCAGTTATTATAATTAAAAAGTGAGTTTTCACGTAGCACTATCTAGCCTTAAAATAAGAAGAGCTTTTATTATGAGAATTCAAAAACTGATGGCTAGGTTAATTACCTAGGGTTTTAAAGGTATTTTATTTGTAAACACCTTGTAGGTAATTAAACTGAAACTGAAACAGCTTCACGACTTTGATCCCCAGGCACGGTAGATATCCCTTCAGATCTCTCAGTACCAAGTACTTACTCAAGATTCTTTGAAGATGTCTAAGGGGGGTAGTCAGAGGTACGTCCAAACATTACATTTGGCACATACCTACATTTTGCAGTAGTTAGTATTCCATACGTGACAGGTTGCAAGCCCATCGCCGCTGCTAGAATACTAGGTATAACTGGTTTCCTTCCTTCACCGTTTGAGAGCACTGGCATTGCGCACATAAATTTTTCGATAGAAAAATCCATTGGTGCGCGACCGGATTCGAACCTGCGACCTTACGATCGGAAGGCGTGGTCACTTCCACTAGACCACCGATGCTCTCAGGTAGGTAATTAAAATATATAGTATATTGTAATAAACTAGTAGTTCGCCCCGAACTGAGATTTCGTGACGCGACGCGAACGCTCCGAAAATATAAGTAGTAGTCGGAGGCAAGTCCAAGCTTTGTGTTTGGACTTGTCTCTGGCTGCCACCTACTAACTAAGTATGGTAACCAAGTTTCAACTGAATTGGCCCATTTATTGAAGAGTTCCGTTGAACAGACCTTGCCTCCATCATCAGAACAGGTCGCTGTCACCATTTAATGAGAACCAAGTACCTTATTAAATTATTTTCAGAAAAAATATTTGAAAAGCAAAGGAACTGAACGTCCAGTAGAAAAACCTTCATGCCAACGAAACTCTTAGAAATGAGAGCTCTTGGGTCGTTGGTTATCTTAATTTAACTTTTTTGTTGTATCTCAAAAACTGGGCTACCTAGAAAAAAAATAAAAATGGTTTTGCAATGTCCAAACCAAGCCCTTTCATATGACATATAATTTTATTTTTTCGTGTAACTTTTTTAATTTTTGCCCCCTTAAAAACCCCCATATTTTAGTAACCCCTTATCCGATTTTACTCATATACTTACCAGTAAATTTCTCAAGTACAAGCTATCGACTTACCAAATTTCATGCAGATCGGATAAACGGTTCTCAAGTTATCGTCGGACAAACATACAAACATACACACATATATACATACACACATAAAATGCCAAATCGCCCAAGTTGTTTGTAAGATTTTCGTTCGCTTCGCTCAATCAATGATGATGAATGAAAAAATGATGCTGGACAATCCACACAGCACCATCTACCCCCAGAGTAAGCTTCTCAAAGCTATGGGTACTAGATAACTGATATGTTTAATACGTTAATTATACTTCCATAGATATATATATTTTATAATACATAGAAAACACCCAGACCAACGGAACAAATTTCTGCAGATCTTACACAAATTTGTTTTGAGGCGGGTATCGAACCCGCAACCTCTTGCGTCGCGGGCGGACTCGCCCGCTGCGCCACTGTGGTTGTCAAATAACACTCAGCCAGAGAACAAATATCTATTTAGGTTCATCAAATAGATGTTTGTTCTCGGTGGGGATCGAACCCACGGCCTACGACACAGAAGGCAGAGCTACAACAAAATATTAATACGCTTTAGATAATTGTTTATTATTATTATCGCCTACCAACTATACAATCCGTCCCCTCCACTAAATTAATTACCAAAGATAAAGGTTAGAATGGAATACGTGACTTATCTCATCCGGTGATCGACCTCCGTCACCGGAACATACCGGATAAGTACGGATGAGCCCGGATAATAGTACGGATTCTCGGATATAAAGCTTGAAATAATTGAGCCCTTATTTTGAGGTGCTAAAGAGGTTTGATCTTCTGATACGTAGGCCTTTATTATGGCTCTTCTTGCCGTGTCACATTTTCTTTCGAAATAGTGTGGTGAAAGGATATTAAGGCGTTGACAACACCTAATATTTCTCTCGCTCGCACGATTCGACATTTTGAAAGATATAAAATCACAAATTCCAATTTTCAAAAATCGCCACCATTTTGTGTGCAATCACATTGCGCATAGTTTGGTAAAAATTTCATTTTGATTGATGCAAGTTTTCCTACTCAAAAGTTTGCTTGAGTACGAAAACTAGAAACAGCAAACTTTTAGGTAGGAAAACTTGTATCGATCAAAATGATTTTTTTACTAAACTGTGCCCAATGTGATTGCACACAAAATGGTTGTTTGCGATTTTTCGAAAATGGGTTTAGTGATTTCCATCTTTCTTTCAACAAGTCAAAACGTGCGAGCGAGAGTCACATTAGCTCATGTCTTCGTCTTAGGTATGTCTCAAAGAGTTGTCTGAACGGTGTCTAGCTCAGCGGTAGGACCATCCGAACCGAGGAGGTATGTTATAGATTGTTTATGAGTAGTTAGAGCTCTTTGTGAAGGGTTCGTCCGTGGAAGTACTTAAACCACGCCTTTTTCTGTCGCCAAGCAGCGTTGCTGTGTTTTGGTTTGAAGAGGGTGGTCGCCGCGCCGGTGTAATACAGGCACATGAGGCTTAACATCTGTATGCCTCAAGTTGATGGACACAGGGCAGTGCATTGTAGGGCACGTAAGCATCTTGCGCGACGTCCGAGGCAATGCTTTGTCATAGGTGATGGTTACCACTTAAGCTGGGTCATCTGCTTGATCCATCAGCTGGTTGTTTAAAAAAGATGACCGTTAGTATATAGGCCTCTGGCGATAATATAAACAGGCTACTTCCATGTCCGCTCGTGTCGTCGTTTACACTTAGCTCAAATGCGCAGAGACATGGGCAATG
This sequence comes from Plemyria rubiginata, assembly GCA_963576535.1. Lineage (NCBI taxonomy): Eukaryota > Metazoa > Arthropoda > Insecta > Lepidoptera > Geometridae > Plemyria > Plemyria rubiginata. The sequence goes on from OY754926.1 coordinate 9,301,264, forward strand.
CGCGTTAGGCATCGCAAGAGAGAGAGAGAGAGAGAGAGCGTCGCTGAGTATAAACTGTAGAACTTTTAGAAAGTCACAAAACAAGAAGGCAGGAAGGAAACAGCGTAAAGGCGGTAAATAATCCGTTTCTATAGCCGCTCATCTCACACTTGGCCGATATTTAATAAGAGTATCCATGAAACTGCTCTCTTTCCGCGATCACTGAACTTTCATCAAAACTTCTAGTTACAAATAACCGAAGTTCTACCGAAATCTCGAATAGATTGGTTCAGTTAATACGTCATAGAGCGAGACAGATGCTCTAGAAAGAGTCAGAGACATATGTAGATGCCAGATTAACGACAACTGATGTTGGTGGAGTTAATTTAAGTTGAACGTTGGCGTACAGGCTTCTACAGAAATTCTTAGATAATAAGATAAGTACCTACCTACTAAAAACTTGCCAAGTCACTTGCTAGTTCAGCTTTTTTTTCAGAGAGAGATAGCAAGTGACTTGACAGCCGATTAGCTTTGATCGAGCTCTCAGAAACCGGGGGTTATGTTTGTTAAAAAATATTGCCTAATTTACAATTAGCTTTTACTAAGTGTAAATCGCTGATAATATACTAACTGTTACCCACACGATGTTTACCTTCACCGTTTGCGCGTCACGTAAAAAGAACGCTGGAAGTAGGGGAGTCATAGCGCGAGTGTTATGTATGTTTGAAGAGTAAGAGCTCTTTGTGAAGGGCTCGTCCGGGGAAGTACTACCACCAAGCCTTTTTCTGCCGCCAAGCAGCAACGCTGTGTTTCGGTTTGGAGAGTGTGGTCGCCGGTGTCATTACAGGCACATGAGGCTTAACATCTGTATGCCTCAAGTTGATGGACGCGGGGCAGTGCATTGTAGGGCACGTTCCTATCGTGCGTGACTCACGAGGCAATGCTTTGTTCTAGGATGGTTACCACTTAACATCAGAGGTCATCTGCTTGTTCAATTAGCTGTATAAAAAAAATGCGCAAACAAATTCTACACGTTTTTCTAGCGTTCTTTTTAACTGACGCTACCTCAGCACTTGTGCGCCCGCCAGTACCAACCTCAGCGGTGCCTAGGGACCCACAATAAGGCAAGCGTACAAGTTATTCCACGACTTACCTCCGTGTACGTTCCACTTAGATTTATTATAATTGTCTGGCTACCCCCGAAGTTACTTGGCTGTATTAATTTGGAATAGTTTTGGCGGAACTGCTTAAAGTTTACTCTACTTTTTTGTAGAAACCGCTCGGAGACTTTGATGATCGCCGGCACGGTAGTTATTCCCTCAGACCTCGTAAGAATAACGAACTCTATCTAGCCAGGTCTTTTGATGAAGGGGGTAGTCAGAGATAATTCCAAACATAGCATTTTTGAACGTCATTAATTGCAATGGCTTACTTTTAAAAGTACCATGATAGATTGATTGATGGCTGCAGCTGATGGAACAAGCAGATGGCCCACCTGATGTTAAGTGGTAACCATTACCTATAACATAGCATTGCCTCGTAAGGCACGCACGATAGGAACGTGCCCTACGATGCACTGTCCTGCATCCATCAGCTTGAGGCATACAGATGTTAAGCCTCATGTGCCTGTAATGACACCGGCGACCACACTCTTCAAACCGAAACACAGCGTCGCTGCTTGGCGGCAGAAAAAGGCGTGGTGGTAGTTCTTCCCCGGACGAGCCCTTCACAAAGAGCTCTACTACTCTTATGCTGTTTTGATCTAAAAATACGTTCAACTCAAAGCGAGATCTCAACGAAAGTAATTGAACACTATAAAGCTTCCTAAATGTCTGCAAAGTAGGCCAAGATTATCGAACCCTTTTACAAAGCTCCTATTGAAAAGGAAGCTCGTTGAACATCAATTAAGTACTTTCCAGTGCTTTTCATACGGTAAGCGTTATAGAACCCACATTATTTCAGACAGAACTTTCGGTAAACAGCGCCCTATTGTTCGCTAATTCGATTGTCTGTGGTATAAGTGACAGACGATCAGCAGCTCAGTTGGTAGTACCTCTGCCTTCTGTAAACCGCGGGTTCGATTCCCACCGAGGACCAATATTTATGTAATGAACATAGGTGGAGGTCCCCCTGTATGTTCATTACATCTTGATGAAATTTGGCACAGAGATAGTTATAGCCTGGAATAACACATAGGCTACTTTTTATCCCGTGGGAATACCGGGATTTTAAACTACGCGGGTGAAACCGCGGGACGCTACTAGTATATTATAAACGCGAAAGTTTGTGAGTATGGATGGACGTTTGTTACTCTTTCACGCCGGAACGGCTGAACGGATCTGGATGAAACAGGGCAGGGCAATAGCATAGGGTAATATTATAGTCTGGAATAGCACATATTATGCTACTTTTTATACCGTGGGAATACTGGGATTTAAATCGGGGCGTACCTAGTATTTATATAATGAACATAGGTCGAGGGGGAGTCTTCGGTGGGGGTCGGAATAGGTCATAGAGGAAAATACTTTTTTTAAACGCGGGTTACACCGCGGGGAGCAGCTAGTGTAATATAAATGAAAAATCGCAATCAACCGAATGGTGTGCAAACTTTTGCAGACAGTTTGGTAAAACATTCATTTTGAATGATAAGTGCAAGTTTTCAATGGTAGTGCACAAAAGTTCGCCCTACTAATTTTCTTACCTAAGATTTATATCTTTCAACATGTCGAATCGTGCGAGCGAGAGGTATAGTGCGAGTCACGCAAAAAAAACGCCGGAAGGAGGTAGGGGGTGTGACGGCGCGAGTATTTTGTATATTACCACCATCACTGTTAGTTTTCCAGCGTTATTTGCGGTTGTCATCGCCTAAAATAATATATTCGCTTCAGTCTATCAATTGACCCCGAAGCTCGTTCCGCAGACTCAGCGTCGCTCGCGAGTTCGCGGCAGTTTTCCGGCAAATTCCGGCAAATTTCGGCAAATCCCGGCATTTTCCGGCGCATTCCGGCCAATCAGGCGCTGCGCTGCGGTGTTACCGCGCGCTTTTGTGTCGCCTCGATTCATTCATCTCAATTAGTTTACCTCCATGTGCGAGCGAACCATGTAATATGATGGGATAGGTATACGTGCTTCCTACAATAATATAAACAGTGTATTTAGTAGAACTGCACGAACTTTAAAACCCTCACAGCTCAGAGCACAGAAATGTAGGGTTTTCTCTATTCCGTGGCTCAGAGGGCCAACCGCGATCTCTTGAAGTATTCTTATTTCAATATTACTTTTATGTCAATGTCTTATATCAACTGCATAGAGTCAGCTTTATGATCAAAAAGTAAAGTAATATGGAAATAAGAATGCTTTATGAGATCGCGGTTGGCCCTCAGTTGGTAGTAGCTATGCCCTCTTGTGCTGTAGGCCCCCGAGAACAAATATTTATGTGATGTACATAGATGTTTCTTCTACTTATGTTCTTATCTGTTTTTTATACAACTATCTGATGGAACAAGTGACGGCCCATCTGATGTTAAGTGGTAACCATCACCTTTATCAAAACACATAGCCTCGTAAGTCACGCACGATAGAAAACCCCTACGATGCATAAATTATTTAATTAATGTCTGAAAAAATTAAATGTACATAATTTTCAAACAAGGCGTACGTACACAGTTGTTTTAATTTGATAAATAATAAGTAAATCCGCTACTTCAAGAAATCATTTAAGCTTATGAAAGCAAAATCAAGTTAAATATTCCGAAATACCCGCGCTAAGCCTGGGGGCTGTACGAACCTTAAATTACATTTACTAGTGGTTTCACAGTACATATGGCAAAATGGTTGGCATAGCTCGCGACACAGCCTGCGACAGAATAGCTGAATCAATTATGTGATAAGGATAAGAGATTATACAATAACTTTTTTGCAAAAATAAACATCGACTTCAAATACACTGAAAAATCTAAAACAAAACTTGCTGACGGGAACCACAGGTTACCTATTTGTAATAATCGATATTGTGTTTATTTATTTTTGTTGATGAAAAACACAAATAAAATATACCTACATTTGATTTCCTCCTTTTTTTTGAAACGGTTATTATTATTTAACGGTTATGAACAAAGTTAAGGGGAAGACCTAGGATAAGCTACATAAACCAAATAAAAGCGAAAGTTGCCGTCATGTCTTATAAGGAGGTCAAGGAATTGCTTACGCCAACAAGAGTATTGCTCTGAAACTAGAAAAGAACAAAGTCAAAGTAAAAAGATTTAAATTAATTTTTTTAAAAATTAAGTACTTAAATATTTAATTCAATCACAAAAGTAGGTGAATCTAGGAGTGAGTTCCATGCGATCAAGTCTAGAAGAGTTAAAAAATGTATTGAATAACTTATACCTCCCAGATTCACCTACCTTTGTGATTAAATTAAATATTTAAGTACTTAATTAAAAAAATATTTAATTAAAATCTTTTTTTACAGTAGTAGTTACAAAATATATATTGAAGCCCCAGTCCATAGAAGTGATAGCAGTCCCACCCCAGTTGTAGTAAGTTAACCAGCTGTTTACGCATGATCGTGGCCGAGCTAACCAAACCGGGATGGATACAATGGGAACCAAACTAATACGAAGCAACTGTGCATACCTAGTGTGCCTAATAAAAAGCCTAGAATGAGGCCCCTACTACGGAGTAGTAGAGCTCTTTTATTTTTATTCCATTTTGGTACAAATGGTACACTGAAAAGTCAAATTTTACAAAAGAGTACACATGTCAAATAATGTAGTAGTAGGTGAGTACACAAAAATATTTCTACATGATCGTACATACAAACAAACAAATAAAAAACTTACATACTAAAATCATCAGCCAAGGCTTCGTCAACAGTATAAAAAGACTTCAACAACAGAAATGCCCTTTAGCACTAGGCTTGTAGCGAGGCAAGTAGCTCCTCCCACCACGGTATTTTGGTGTTATCAGCTAATCAGTGAACACGGACGCGTGGTGAGAGGTGCTAGTCGACTCTCTACTCGACCAGTGCGAACTAGCTATAATCATAGATACATACATTACATAGTATACTCGTAAAACAAAGTCGCTTTCTCTGTCCCTATGTCCCCATGTCCCTTTGTATGCTTAAATCTTTAAAACTACTTAACGGATTTTGATGCGGTTTCTTTTAATAGATAGAGTGATTCAAGAGGAAGGTTTATAATACATTCATGCTACTCGACCGAGCCTTATTCACTATGACCATTTGCACCGCGATCACAGCTAAGACAAGGCAGCCGGTGTCATACGGTCAGGGCAAAGTATCTCCTATGGCATAAAGAATAAAGCCCAACATCAAGTTTTGACGTTTCACGGTTTGGGGCAAGGAATCTCCTATTGTCATAGTGCATAATGCCCCAGTGCGAACTAGCTATTAATGGGTGGCTCGTCCAGAAAAGTACTACTACCATAATCATTTCTGCCGCCAAGCAGCGTGTTGTGTTGCGGTTTGAAGAGTGTGGTCGCTGGTGTAATTACTACAGGAGTATAAGGCTTAACATCCGCATGCCTCAAGTTGATGGACGCAGGGCAATAAATCGTAGGGCACGTTCCTATCGTGCGTGACTTACAAGGCTTTGGATGTTTACGAGGTGATGGTTACCACTTAACATCAGGTGGGCCATCTGCTTGTTCCATCAACTAGTTGTATAAAAAAAGCACGATGCTCCGTTTAAGAGCAATACAGGTGGGTTGAAAGAGACCGCTCTCTGCGATAAGGTCACCCATTGTTGTGCCTATAGTTTGTTTCTGTGTGGTGAACAATAAAGATCTATATCTAATACACATTAAATGAATAATGAATTGGTTCGCCACTAATTCTAGAAACGGACCTGTGGTAGGTATTTTGTGGTTCGTGTCTGCTACGTCATAAGCGGAAGAATAACTAAATTGTTTTGTTAAAATACCCGAATAACGGGAATTCTGCATCCGGTCTCGAAATACTCGAAATTATGTATATTCTCATCATTTTACTGACCAACTTTTACTTTGCTAATAGTTTCCTCTAAAGTAGAATATAAATAATATAATAAAACGAACGTTTATTTATTTATATTATTTATTAATGGATCAACCAGATGGTCTACCTGATGTTAAGTGGTATCCATCAGCTATAAAAATTGTTGCCACATGAGTCACGCACCTGAGAACTCACACTATGACATATCAATAAAGGCCTGACCCCCGGTTTCTGAATGCGCGATCAACACTAATCGGCTGTCAAGTCGCTTGTTATTTTAGCTTTTATTTTAAACTAGCTGATCCCGCGGCTTTGCTCGCGCCAAGGAATTCAAAGTTTCATACAAACTTTTATCTCCTATTTTATCCCCTTGGGGGTAGAATTGATCAAAATCCTTTCTTAGCGGATGCCTACGTCATAACATCTACCTGCATGCCAAATTTCAGCCGGATCCGTCCAGTGGTTTGGGCTGTGCGTTGATAGATCACTATGTCAGTCAGTCAGTCACCTTAGAGTTATATATATTTAGAAGAAGAAGAAGAAGATAGAAGTAAATTAGAATAGATAGCGATAGCAAGTGAGTACGAAAACCGAAAAAAAAGACTCAAAATGTCACCTCAATATTAAGTTCATACATATTTGAAGAGAAAAATCCACTAAAACACGTCCGGATGAAGTGACCCATGACCTGTGGATCAGAGGGCGGCGTCTTCTGTGCACAATAAACTCGTCTTCTAAGAAATAGCTGAACTCTTCGAGAGAATTCTTGTGGTTCAGTCCTAATTTTATCGAATGTCCTAAAGTCCTAATGTCATTATTTGTGTTATGGGTCACGTACTGCAGACTTGGGCTGAATACATCAGCTGGGTGTAGCAAGGGAGGGGGCGGCGGGATGACAGGCGTGAAGTGCGAATAGAAGTGCGGAACCAGCCAGCAGGGGCATTATTCACTATGACCTAAGAGATTCCTTGCCACAATTGCCCCAAACCGTGTAACGTCAAAACGTGATCATGGGCTCTATTCTTTATTCTTTATTCTTTATTGTACACAGAAACAAAATACGAAAACTTAAATAATAAAGTATGTACAAAGGGGAGCTTAACCCTAAAAAGAGTTCTCTTCCAGCAAACCTTGAAGGAGAGAGACTAGTAAATTTAGAGGTGGGTATGATGTGTACAAGATGAAAGTTAGAAAAAATGAAGTAATATAAAATAAATAAACCTACAGATTACTTACTAATACATACATAAGATAGAGAAATTACATAAATAAACATATTCGCATAACTATTCTTTATGACATAGGAGATACTTTGTTCAAACCGTGTGACGTCACAACGTGGTGTAAACGCAAACGCGATTGGATTGGTCATAGTGAATAACGCCCCAGGTGGCCTGATGTTAAGTGGTAACCATCACCTTACATGAACGTGCCATACGATGCACTGCCCTGCGTCTGTCAACTTCAACTTCATACAGATGTTATGCCTCTTGTGCCTGCAATTGCACTGGCAATTACACCCTTCAAACCGAAACACAGCAACACTGCTTAGTGACAGAAAAAGGCATGGTGATATTAGGTACTTTTTCATGTTTGTTACCGCATAAAACCATTATTTATGATCCAAGTTTAAAAAAAATATTATGAGAGAGGAGAGATAGACTTTCCAACCGGCCTTTCATAGAAATTTCATCAAAATCGGTTCATTAGTTTGGCATAAATATCAAAATAACATGAAAAAGTTATCTAAGTAATCTAAATAAATGAAATTGCGTATGTATTTTGCTGTTTTATGTGTATTTGAATTAGGTTTTATTTTTAGCCCCTAATTTGTACGCCCCTCTTGTTGAAGGTCCTGGCTACCATCCAGTGCCATCGATTGCATCAAATGAATGTAAGATGTTGGAGATAAGTGGGTTTGCTTGTTGAGGGATTAGATATCGTATTTTCGGTTATTCGAAATGTGAATGTCAATGTCATCATGTATGACAAACATGCTATAAATCGTGTATCATTGGATTAATTTTCTTTCGACCTCTGTGGCGCAGCGGGCGAGAGCCTGCCTGCGACGCAAGAGGTTGCGTTTCGATTCCCGCCTTGGAACAAATTTGTGTACGATCTGCAGAAATTTGTTCCGATGGTCTGGGTGTTTTCTATGTATAATAAAAAAATATCTATCTATGTAAGTTTATAATGTATTAAATATATCAGTTATCTAGTACCCATAACACAAGCTTTGAATAGCTTACTTTGGGCTAGATAGTGCTGTGTGGATTGTCCAGCATATTATTTATTTATTTATTATTTCATTTTGGAAAGCAATTTATTTACATTTTAATTGTTTTTCTAGTGACATTTTGACTTCTGCTGTGTGATTTTAGTAGTTTTTACAACATTAATTGAGCACAAATTGTCCACTTGGGTCCAGAGAGTTGGATTGAATATGTACCTAACTAGTGATGCCCTGATTTGACCGAAAATGTTTCGAATGTTTTGAAGAAACCGCCACCATTTTCTTCAAAAAAATATTACAAACTCACTTGACACACTGGCAATGTTGTCTGTACGGATAGGAGACATAAACACAAAAAAGTGCATAGAATTTTGTAATATAATTGGCCAAAAGAGAGGCCATCTACCAAGCCAAGAAAAATAAGCTCTTTCTAATTTGGTAAAAGAATAAATCTTTTATATTCCTAGATAGAGAATAGATAATTGCCAAATATGTCGAAATGTGTCTTGAACCGGTACAGCTTCTGTTAAATCCAACTCGTTTCGAATTGAAACATATTCGGAACCTTTCTAGAAAGTTTGGAACGCCGAGTCACTATTCTTTAAAATCAAAAAATCTTATCAGCTAAAAGAGTAGCAGAGCTCCTTGGGCTCTTCCGGGGAAGAACTACCTCCTTGCATTTTCAAACCGCAAAGCAGCATTTCCGTGTTTCGTTTTGAAGGTAATTTTTACCACTTAACATCAGGTATAGTGCGCGTCTCATCATTATCGTTCTCCTGTGCAATTAAAGCCTATGATAATCATACTTTTAATTTACTTATCATTTCAAAATTTGAAAAGATATTTTAAGTAAAATAGTATATCAATATAAGGCTTCGTTCATAATGATAGTATTGTCGGTCGCTGATTGTGCCTCATACCTAAATTATACCTTCGTTTGTAAATTAGAGACATAGATAACTCTTTATTGATAATTACAACAAAAAAAGATAACATTTCAACATAAAAACTGAAAATAGAAATAAATAAATTAAAATAATTGATTAGTTAGTAGAAGTACTACCCCCACGCCTTTTTCTGCCGCCAAGCAGCAACGCTGTGTTTCGGTTTGAAGAGTGTGGTCGCCGGTGTGATTACAGGCACATGAGGCTTAACATCTGTATGCCTCAAGTTGATGGACGCAGGGCAGTGCATCGTAGGGCACGTTCCTATTGTGCGTGACCTACGGGGCAATGTTTTGTTTATAGGTGATGGTTACCACTTAACATCAGGTGGACCATCTGCTTGTTCCATCAGCTAGTTGTATAAAAAAAAAAAGTTAATTAGTTCATACGCAGGATATGAACGCTTAAAATATGTTCATCACGTAAATATTTTCATTAATTAATTGACTTCTTCAGTCAAAGATAATCGATCATCATTTTCCTGGCCTTATCCCACTTCAGGTGGGGTCGGCACAACAGGTTTTTGCTCTCCACTCTCCTCCATCAGCCGTCATCTCAACAGTCACTCCTTTCATACTCATGTCTTCTTTCACACAATCCATCCATCTTTTCTTTGGCCTACCTCTACTTCTATATCCATCCACATTCATCCCTAGCATTCTTCTCGTTACATGACATTCTTCCCTTCGCATAACATGCCCATACCACGCTAACCTATTACTCCTCATCTTTTCAGTCACTGGCGCCACTTTCAAACTGCCTCTAATAAACTCATTCTTTATCTTATCCATCCTCGTCACACCACACATCCATCTCAACATTCTCATCAAAGATAATCGATATTATATAAAAATAACTATTGCCTAATACCTAATTTTACAAATAGGTAGGTATGTGTATCCACCTATCTACTTTAATGACAACTAGCGACCCGCCCGCGCGCCCCTGCTTCGCACGGGTGCATATATCATGCATGTATTATACACCTCTTCTTGAATTACTCTATCTATTAAAAAAACACATCAAAATCCGTTGCGTAGTTTTAAAGATTTAAGCATACATAGGGACATGGGGACATAGGGATATAGGGACAGAGAAAGCGACTTTGTTTTTAAACTATGTAGTGATATTGCAGCCTAGCACTATCCTCATATAAATATTAATAAATTATTTGTCTGTGTAACACATGAGACATAGATTAGGTATACATTATTAAAATGAAATGATTAGAAAATTTAATAAAAAAATTCTACATACCTAATATTACAATTGGTCTGTGTACCACGTGAGACATAGATAAGGCATACATTATTAAAATGAAATGATTAGAAAATTTAATAAAATAATTCTTCATAATATTACAATTGGACTTAGTTGAAGAAGAAAGATATACATTCCTTTCATCCATTATGCGTCCATCATTGATCTCAGCATTCGAATGAGTTTTTCTGTTCATAATTATTTATGTGCACAGTGCACACCCTTAAAAGAGGGAAAACGGCATGTTATAGAACCTAACAAATTCAAAAATATGTGACAAGTGCTCGAAGAAGCCCTCTGAGGCGCACTTAAAATCCCTTCACCACACTGTTTGGAAAGAAACTAGTCGTCAAGACGAGGATGTATTCTTTCCGACTGCCTCTTATTGCTCTCGAAACAATCTCGTGTTAGCCTCGGTAATATTCAGAATAATCCTTCCTCAACCCGGTAGAACCCATTAAATTTTCAGCCGTGTACAAGACTGCGCTGGCGAATTTAAATGATTAATTAATTGAAACAGAACAAGCCATTTTTCTGGATTCCGTCATTTACGTCTCTAATTAACTACTAGAGTGTGGTCGCCGGTGTAATTACAGGCACATGAGGCTTAACATCTGTATGCCTCAAGTTGATGGACGCAGGGCAGTGCATCGTAGGGCACGTTCCTATTGTGCGTGACCTACGGGGCAATGTTTTGTTTATAGGTGATGGTTACCACTTAACATCAGGTGGGCCATCTGCTTGTTCCATCCGCTAGTTGTATAAAAAAAAAAAAAAAAAAAAAAAAAACTACTGGAAACTAATTGGTACTGGGAGATCTGAAGGGATATCTACCGTGCCTGGGGATCAAAGCTGTTTTACTTTTTTTTTCTTTTTTATTAACTACTGGTTGTTTCCAGCTATTGTGTTTTGGAGAAGTAAACAGTCCTTTTTAACCGACTTCAATAAAATATTCTCAATTCTACTGTTTTTTAAGTTTGTTTATAACTTTTTTATGAGTGGATTTTGATAATTATTTTTTTAATTAACAGCTAGCAGCTAACCGCAGGGCGCAGCTAGTGAGAAAATAAAAAATACAAGTTATAAACCAAGTTTTTATTTAAGAAATATATATCACTAATGAAAGAGCATATTAACGCAATAGCTATTATCAATTGATTATACTAATATCTTTGCTTTAATTACGACTCTATATAATTTTTTAAGTACACACTCATATAAACACATACACGCACTCATTCACACACAATTCACAAGAGAGTTCATGTGAAACCCGGCTCATAAGAGACATGTGTAATCAGGAGAACTCTCTTACACCCACACAGACATATCAAAAACACGCACTAAGCTAGCACTATTCTAAGGTGTTTAACAATACGAGTAGCTAATTATTTAATAATACAGATAGCTGACAAATTAACTGGAATTAGTGTTCAATTTAAAATAGATTCTCAAACTTTAAAACTATAACTATATTGTTATTCTTCTTGGGCCACAGCTAAAGGTGTGCTTATTTTCAAGCCAAAAGCATGATTTTTTCGAGCCTTGCTCAATAAAAGCACGTGCGAACAAGTCGTGCTTATAAATATGCTTATTTGGTCGTACGTCGATTGATTTTTGAGCATGCTCAAAATAATGCTTATATTTGAGCACGTGTGTCAGTACCTTTACGCTTTTCAAGGAGACAGAGCCACACATTTTACTGTTGATTTTGTTAAATATTGCCAAAAAACATTTTTCATTTCTATTTTAATGCAAATTGTATGATGACGATGAGATAGGTGGCGCAGAAGCCGAGCACCATTCCGAGCAGGTCAGCGTCTAGTGGGACCACCTTGTACACACGGAGCCGGCAGTCGCGCGCCTGCAAGTACCGGGTGAACCGCACCATGTCCCGGATTATGGGTTCATCTGGAAAATGTTACTTTTGTCATCACGATTGTTTTAACTACGCTACTGCCTGCATATGACCTTATAGCTTAAATTTAATTGTTTAGTATAGAACCTTCAATGACATTTAATAAATAAACTCGCTGATCCCGCGGCTTTGCTCGCGCTCGTTTTCTTTGAAAATCTCATACAAACTTTCATCACCTATTTTATCCCCTTGGGGGTAGAATTGATCAAAATCCTTTCTTAGCGGATGCCTACGTCATAACATCTACCTGCATGCCAAATTTCAGCCCGATCCGTCCAGTGGTTTGGGCTGTGCGTTGATAGATCACTATGTCAGTCAGTCACTTTTGAGTTATATATATTTAGATAAATAAATTATTATTGCTGGACTTTCCACACAGCACTATCTATCCCCAAACTAAGCCATAGCTTGTGATGTGGGAAACAGATAGCTGACATATTACTTATATACTTTTTTATATATACATACTTCTAGTATATAAATTAACACCCAGACAAAGAAGAAATATCTATGTTCATCACACAAATGTTTGTTCTCGGTGGGGATCGAACCCACGGCCTACAGCGCAGAAAGCAGGGCTACTACCGGGCTACTACCAACTTAGCTGTGAAGGCTGTCACAATGATTTATGGTTACCAGTCAAAGAATCTTTGATATAATGTGGCGTACCTATGATTACCTATGATTCCGCAAACTATTCAGATTTCGGATTATGTATGTTTAAAATAGTGTTGTCGTTTCCCGTATATGCTGTGTCCAAATTCAAGAGCTAAAAATTACTTTCTTGCCGTTGATAATTTTACAGATTAAGCATTTCTGTTCGATTTGCGACCTTGCCAACAATATTTAATGCTCACAATTATTTCTTGAGCTCACCTTTCAACACCAAAACGCGAATTTTAGATTTTTTTACTTTAGTTTTTTCACTAACATTGCATCTTGAGTTTGGACGGAGTATAGGTATTTTTTTGAGCTATACTAACCTCGAACTGGCATCAATTTGTCGAGTAGTATAATCTTCATCCTTTCTGCTTGCGTGGCGAGCATACCGGCTGCAATAGCTGGTGCAAATATATGAACCAACAGTTCTGCTGACAGCACGTATCTTACCAACTGAAATATTAATGTCATCATGAGGATTCTGTCATCGGAGTGCTGGGGCGTTATTCACTATGACCAATTCAATCGCGTTTGCGTTAAGATCACGTTGTGTCGTCACACGGCTAGGGCAAAGTATATATGTCATAAAGAATAAAGCCCAAGATCACGTTTTTATGTTACACGTTTTGGGGCAAGACATCTACTATGTCTTAGAGAATAATGCCCCTGAATTTGGCCGCCGAAGCCGCCACTGCGCTGCGTGCGAGTCTAGATTATTAGATACTAGTAGCGCCCCGCGGTATCACCCACGCAGATTTAAAACCCGGTATTCCCTCGAGATAAAAAGTAGCCTATGTGCTATTCCAGACTATAATCTATCTCTCTGCCAAGTTTCACCCAGATCCGTTTAGCCGTTCCGGCATGAAAGAGTAAAAAACATCCGTCCATACTTACAATCTTTCGCGTTTATGTAGTAGGATCAGCAAACGTTAGATTATAGGTACTCACCGCTGCATTTTCATATACTTCTTCGTTTATTCTCAGCACTATATTGTATATAGTTTTCATTACAAGATAGGTATAAAATAAAAGTGCATTTGTATACTGAAACAACATTGAATAATTACTCAATAAAGTATTAATTTTTTACAAGTGATTTCTTACACAGTAAATTCTCAACTTACCAGAGGTTCAAACGTAGCTTTATATTTTTCAGTTAGTTCGACAATAGATTTGTATATTGATTGCAGCTTAGAGAAGTCTGAATCAGCAGTTTTTACAATTGATACCAGTTTTTTTAGGCGACAGTTGATAGCGTAAAATAAAAACGTGTAGGATATAAGTACTGCGTGAGAGGAGGATAGAATTAAAGTTCTAGGTAAAACTATTATTAGACGGGATTTTACATTAAGCATCATTAAAGCTTTAAAGGCTGGAAATACGATACCTGTGACAAAAATTTTAATTTCTAAATTAATGAATGAGTTATTGATTCCCATTTTTGAATCAATCGACTCAATATCTGAGAAAAAATTATAAAATGACCTATACGGATTTATGAGAGCTAAGATTAAAACATTACAGAAGCCATGTGCTATGAAGAAGCACTGCACAAATTGATCAAAGACCGATTTACTTTGAATATCTATAATCATGCAGCTCAAGCTACAAAACGCTATGAACTGGACAATGGAAAACGCCTTCCAGAATATTCTTTGTTTAATGGATTTGTGCTTAAAAAAACCAAAGTCTAAGGAACAAGATATATGCAAAATTTTGTAAAATACTTCCATCAGCTTGAAGTACTTGAATTGGTTTTGATTTGACACTACTTCAATTCTTAATGCTGTGGGTGACGGCATGGTGTCGAGGTGTGTTCGTTTGTGATGACACTATAGTACTAAATAGATTCTATCAACAGCTATTCTAATGCAGGTGATGTACACAAATACAAAACATAATTTCAGAAGTAATTATTTTATGCCAACAGCCTGATATGAATCCTATCAATTTGTTTTTTGAATGTCAATGGATAATTAACTTCCCCGGGCGACAACGACCTTCACAAAGAGCTCTACTACTCTTAAATTAGTTTAATTATTTTTGGATAGACCAAGACAGAGACCGTGTGGTGACCACGAGCACGACCTGATAATATTCTACCACCACGCCTTTTTCTGCCGCAACGCTGTGTTTCGGTTTGAAGAGTGTGGTCGCCGGTGTAATTACAGGCACATGAGGCTAACATCAGTATGCCTCAAGTTGATGGACGCAGGGCAGTGCATCGACTTACGAGGCAATGCTTATTGCTATAGGTGATAGTTACCTCTTTTCATAAGGTGGGCCATCTGCTTGTTCCATCAGCTAGACGTGGAAAAAAACAACTCATGGTAATATATTAATAAATGGTGCAATCGATTCTTGGGCTGCGACGCTCTAATGATTACCTACTCTTAAAATTAACATGAACACGTGTAAGTAACTAATTTTACTTTATAAATTACTTTTGTTTTGTTAGTATTTCGTGTGTTAGCATTACTTACTTACGATGTATCTTTATCAGATTATGGACGAGATCTTCATAAAGTGATTGTGTTTCCAGAAAGTTAAATCTTAGGATTTGATTTTGCTAATATTCCCAAAACCATTCGTAAGGAATGTTCTTTTTTGTCTTCTTATGACACCTGTACGCTTCGACATCTTAGAAGCATTTGAAATGCGGCGTTGAAGAAGAATGGAAATGATCAGCTGGACAGAAAAAGTTACTAACTTAGAAGTATTGAGTAGAATAAACGAGGAGAGAGCCATCATAAAACAGTTGAGAATAGAAGAGGAAAGGTGATTGGCCATCTTGTAAGACATGACAGCTTTATAGGAAACATAATCGAAGTAAAGACCTAGGATAAGCTACATGAGCCAAATAAAAGCGGAGGTTGCCGTCATATCTTATAAGGAAGTCAAGAAGGTTGCCCTAACTAAAAAGAAACACCTGGAGAGAATTGCATCAATTACGCCGACAAGAGCAATGCTCTTGTCGGCTTATTTAATTAGAAGAAGAAAAAAGTCTGGCAGGCAATTTTGCCAGTGACAATTGATATGATGATACCTAGATATAAATAACTCATCAATAAAAAACCGATTTCAACTGCACTCGAAAATACACTCATACTATATTTCATCGTAGGGTAAAACTATTAAAACCAGATAAAAATTATTTCTATTATAGGATGTAACTAAAAATATATGCTTTTCGCAATGTGTTATCTGTGCTTCGTACCAAATTTCAAGGTTAAAGATTGCGAGTGTCGAAAATTTGCTTTATGTTACCACTTAACATCAGGTGGGCCATCATATTGCTAGCAAGAAGTATGAAAAATATAGTTTTATTTAATGTTTGTCTGGAAAACAAAAAAAAGGTTTACCTGGAGCACCAAGATTTAAGTTTTGTCCGGGACAAGAGTTTTTTGTAAGAATTACATATTATTATAACATTTTCCCGCCAAAATGTCACCATTCCACAATCGCAGTTCACTCCACAGATAGCATTAAGGCGGCCACACTAGCCCTTAAGGACGTTTTGGCGATAACAAAAAGGTTCTACTTATCTCACTTATCAAGCCAAATCCTTAGAAAACGGGAACAAAAAAGACTATTTCACCTCGTCTACCTTAGGTTGACGACTGACAGTCCAAAATAAAAGTCTGAGGCAAAAAGGTCCGGAGACGTATATTTAATGGCGCATCCACACATGCCCGGCGGCACGGCCGGCGGCCAACCCGGCGGCCGGGCCGCCGGCGCCGGCACATGCATCTCTTACCTGCGGCACGCGCGGCTTTCGTTGCCGGCGGCAGTTTGCTTGCGGCTTCTATACGGAGTGGTAGTGTTGTCGTATTTTAAAATAACATCATTTCATATAAATAAAGAAATGACAGAATTTAACTGGGATGATAGTGCAGTACTTTTATTAATAGAAAAGTATCAAGAAAATGAACTATTGTAGAACCCAAGGCATAATAATGGACAACACTACTGCGAAAATAGCAACCGCATTGGCTGGCCGCCGGTAAAGCCGGCGGCAAATTCAGCGGCAGGGCGGTCTGAAAGCCGGCGGCAAAGCCGGTGGCATGTGTGGATGCGCCATAAGAGTATAGCAGAGCTCTTGATGTAGGGCTCGTCCGGGGAAGCACTACCACCATGCCGTTTCTCCGGAGAAGCAGCACTGCTGTGTTTCGGTTTGGAGAATGTGGTTTTCGGTGGAATTACAGGCACATTAGGCTTAACATCTGTATGCCTCAAGTTGGTAGTAGCAGAGCAGTGCATCGTATCTGTATGTTCTTGTGACCAATCTTCAGTTACCATAATAGTTCTTTTAACAAACAATTTAATTTAATCTACTTTCTTGTCTGTCGAGCGCTATTCTAGCTAACTAACGATTCTACTTTTGTATATTGGCTCTCTGCAAAACATAATAATTCCATCTGATGTTAATTGCTTAATTTTAAGTACATTTTGCTGTGTTTTGCTGCAATAAATATTTCTTACTTCACTTCAATAAATGCATAATGTCATGCACCAGTGTACAGTGTACGTGGAGTAGTGTTGCTCACAAGATTACCGAGTCAATCATGAAAATGCTGACTGAGGCTCAGATTTTCCAAGAGTTTTCGACCGTCAGGTGGCCTCACAGCTCAATTGGTAACAGCTCTACCTTTTGTTGTGGGTTCGATCACCACTAAGGACATCTAACTTTATGCTATACAAAAAATATTTTGTGTAGGTATTATGTGGCAATACATAAGCACATTTTAACTAATAATAAGCATATTTTAGTTATTACATCCGTTTTGTGTTTTTTATAGCGTAAGCATTGTTTTGTTTGAGTTATTTGTTAAGCATTGTCAAATTTGGATTGATCATATAAACGCATGTTTTTTCCAAAAACTTCAAAATATATATAAAACAGTTCAGCTAGGTAGCTGGTAGGTGCAGACCGATGCAAACGATCTAGAGATAGCGGCAATGATCCAAATCAAAAAGTGTTAAAAGTGCGTGGCTCGATGTCCCGGTCGCTCTGCCCATCGACGGCTAACATATTATCTGCAATGTTTTTACTATTATGTTATTTAAAAAAAGAATTTTTTTTCATTGTTGTTTGACCTACTACACTTCTTACTTATGTATTAGTATTATTAGTTTGAAGCGTGTGTTCTTTTATGAATCTGTTTACTTTTCCTTTTTCTGTTGGATTACTTAATGTATTATATAGCTTCAATAGTGTAGGTATTTTATTACATTGTAACGAGGATCATATAAAAGAGCAATAGATACCAAGCCGAGTTTGTTGCCTGTTCTTCTCGGCGTTGGTCGCGTGGAACTGGCACTAGAGTCACCTAGTTTTAAGACGGTTCATGATACGATGGTCCTTGTGATTTTATTGAATAAACATATTTTGACTTTGACTTTGTTGTAAATAAGTAAATGAAAAGTAGGGTACTGTTTTCTGCAGACCAAACCTTTTCGGCACAGAATGATGAGTTCCCGGTAATGCTGAGTTACCCAGTGTTTTCGGGTAAACAAGTTACAACCGACGATATTACTTCAATTTCTTCGTCGGCTCTTATCTGCGGATGTAGGAATGTGACACACGGGCCGATGGTTTTACGAAATATTGTATACATATAACATTTTTTTTACAATCTAAGGTAAAACGTTTGACCGCAATCTCACCTGATGTTAAGTGATGATGCGGTCTACGGTGTTAGCACGTTTACCTAGAAGAAACCCATTCACTTATACATATTTGTTACTTATGTATTGTGTTACTGTTTGTTTACCCAAATAAAAGGAAAAAAAATACCCTTATACTATGTAATTGCAATATTTGTTTAAATTTATTGTCTTATTATTGAAATTCGTAAAACTGCCAGTACCACGTGACCGGGCCTAGAAGAACAGGCAATACCTCACTCTGGTCTGTTTCTGTCTGAAATCTGTTTAAGGCGTTGACAACACCTAATATTTCTCTCGCTCGCACGATTCGACATTTTGAAAGATTTAAAATCACTAAATACAATTTTGAAAAATCGCCGTGTTGTGTGCAATCACATTGCACACAGCATAGAAAAAAATTGACTTTGATTGATGCAAGTTTTCCTACTCAAAAGTTTGCTTATGTACGAAAACTCGAATAGCAAACTTTTAAGTAGGAAAACTTGTACCGATCAAAATGATTTTTTTACTAAACTGTGCGCAATGCAATGTGATTGCACACAAAATGGTTGTTTGCGATTTTTCGAAAATGGGTTTAGAGTATTTATATCCAACAAGTCAAAATGTGCGAGCGAGAGTCACATTAGCTCTTGTCTTCGCCTTAACAAGTTGCCCAACTTGCTCCGTCTCCCAGGTTACCGTATGTTTATCAGCGAGGGCAATCTCAAAGAAGGGATACGATACGACCGGCCCAGGGGATCTATAAGTATAGCCGGGCGATGTATAGCCCCGCCTCAAAATATTAACATGGCTCGCGGCTTTCTTCACTGACAGTATCTATTCCTTATGAGTAGTGGAGCTCTTTGTGAAGGGCTCGTCAGGGGAAGTAGTACCACCACGCCTTTTTCTGCCGCCAAGCAGCAACGCTGTTTCGGTTTGAAGAGTGTTGTCGCCGGTGTAATTACAGGCATGCCTTAAATGCCTCAAGATAATGGACGCAGGGTAGTGCATGCATTGTAGGTTCCTATCGAACGTGACTCGTATACGAATCGATGCTTTGCTGTGTGTGCTAGGTACTACTTACATCAGGTGGGCCATTTGCTTATTTTATCAGCATTTTATTAGTGATCCAAGAAGGTTTATATTATGTGCATAAACCCTACTACTATTATAAACGCGAAAGTTTGTAAGTATGGATGGATGGCTGGATGGATGGATTTTTGTTACTCTCTCACGCCGGAACGGCTGAACGGATCTGCATGAAACTTGGCAGAGAGATAGATTATAGTCTGGAATAGCACATAGGCTATATACTTTTTATCCCGTGGATTTAAATCTGCGCGGGTGAAACCACGGGGCGCAACTAGTTATGCATAAAATGGCTAAGAAACACTATGCACCCGTGCGAAACCGGGGCGGGTCGCTAGTTGCGTATAACATGGAGGTGTAAAAACACTTCGGTCATCCCTAATTTGTGATATAAATAATGACATGTATGACGCATTCTACTGTGAGCTTTATGTACACTGTGTTACGACTCAGAATTAGGATTCAGAGGCGTTATCACGACGTATATGAGGTCAAATCAAATAAATGTGCTCTGTTACATCGCGTTGAATAGGAATTTTGTAATATTGATGTGTTGACCTAATGCTTGCTGGTGTGGAGAAGGGTTACAAGATACCCTTTTTTAGGGTTCCGTATTTATACCACATGCGCATGGAACAAGCAGATGGCCCGCCTGATGTTAAATGGTATTGAGAACCTCCTCTCATTAACCGACGAAAACAAAAACGGAGGTTATCAATTCGACGCGTATATTTTGTTTTTTTTTTATGTATGACCGCGCATAACTTTTTACAGAGTAGACCGATTTTTATAATTCTTTTTTTATTGGAAAGGGTAGGCCCCCAAACAGATTCCATATAAATTTGAAAAAAAACAACTAAGGGTAGGAAAACAGGGATTGATTGATCACTCACTGATTGTAATCTATGACCGCGCTCTTCTTACAGAGTTAACTGATTTGATAGTTTTTTTTATGAATAGAGTATTCCTTTAAGTTTGTTGTTCCATAAAAAGAATTATCAAAATCGGTTTACCCTAGTTTACTAGAGGAAGACTAGGGAACGCCGATCACCTGAGAGAAAAATGCTCTTTTTGTTTTTACGTTTGTCTTGTTAGTTTTGGGGTTTAGAGACTGCCTGCTCAAGCGTCACAACCACTGCGCTGCAGCGAGCTTGCTGTGTTTCAAGGCACTTTATTTAATAAGTTATTGGAGTGAGCGGTTTTACCCGTCACGATCGCCATTACCCCTGCTTCCCCTGATAAAGCCAAAGTCAAATACAAAAGTTATTATTCCATTGAACCACAAGGATCATTTTCAAACGTAAACGCCAAGCATTCCTCTTCTATAACAATGTAGTTATCTAATTATAACCAAGACACCATCAATTCACTGTTGCGTTAACCACGACAGAGTTAGCGTAAACTCTGGTTTCATAAAAGCGGCTACCGTCTTATCCGTGCAAAGTGCCACAGTAAAATCAAAAGGTGTATATCCAATGAATCAAAAGGATCAGTTTCAAAGGTCTTAAAGCTAGGTCTTTATTTAGTAATCACCATTTTATTGCAAGTCACACGCGTTTTTACAAAAGTTCGACGGACGACATTTTTGGAGGCAATATTTGACATTTGTCTTACAATTTGACATTAGCTAGTTTGACAGCTGAGAGCTGCGGTATAATCTATGGAATTACGTTTAACAGAATCTAGGTGCCAGTTCTTGTTTAAAGACCTCTGCGTGTCAGCGGGCGAGAGTCCGCCTGCGACGCAAGAGGTTGCGGGTTCGATTCTCGCCTCGGAACTTTTTGTACTATCTGCAGAAATTTGTTCCGTAGGTCTGGGTGTTTTATAATTATAATAAAAAAATATCTATCTATGTAAGTATATAATGTATTAAACATATCAGTCATCTAGTACCCATAACACAAGCTTTGAGTAGCTTACTTTGGGGCTAGATGGTGCTGTGTGGATTGTCCAGGATTGTCCTTGGTTCCTACCTTTATAATGTTAGGTAAATCCTTGCTACAAAGATTATAGATAAACTCTTTCTTGTACACCACAAGAAAATAACATGACATGGAAAAATGAATTTAAACTACAGCGAAGTACAATTGGCGGTCTTATCGCTATGAGCCATCTCTTCCAGACAACCTTAGGATGGACAGGATTATAATAATGTCAAAAATGGCGGCGTCACAAAGGACTTCTACACTTATTTTATTCCAAAACAAATATAAACAAAAACGAATTATGGTGTGAATGAATAAACTTCTTAGGTATTAAATAATCACATAATAATAAACATAAATATAAATAAATATTGTATTAAATATATATACAACATTAAATATAGTCTACATATACTACAGATGATGATATCTATATCGAAAACTTTCTCACTCATGTCCCTATTTATAGGAGACTATTGCCGACAATATGACATGTATGTGACAATATCTATACTGTGTATGTATGTATAGAAGGTCGAAGTAAAAGGTCTGTTTTTGGGTTAGCGGCCGCAGATTTTCAATAACCGTAACCGCTAGTGTTTAACTAAGCTAGCCGTTAACTTTAAGATGGATGGTTCGATACGGACTCCAAATCATAATCATTTATCAGCGGCTTTCTTAATTACTTTGATGATAGTTCAGGTAAATCAATAAGGCCCTTATTCTTATTAGTTTTAAGCGCGCCAATCGCTTATCAGACCGCTAAGTATGTTGATGTCTCTTTTCGTTGGCGTGACAGTGACAAGAATACCCTATTGAGCCGTTTTAAAATGGCCGGGATTATGAATAATTATGGATAAGTACTTTTTTTATAGAACTAGCTGATGGAACAACCAGATGGCCCACCTGATGTTAAGTGGTAACCATCATCATGACAAAGCATTGCTTCGTAAGTCACGCACGATAGGAACGTGCCGTACGATGCACTGCCCTGCGTCCATCAACTTAAAGCATACGATGTTAAACCTCATGTGCCTGTCATTACACCGGCGACCACACTCTTCAAACCGAAACACAGCGTTGCTGCTTGGCGGCAGAGAAAGGCGTGGTGGTAGTACTTACTCCAAGGTGGTAGGAAAACCCAAGGTCCTTCTCCGCTATTTCAAGGAGTTGGGCTGGCTGGGGTGAGGTAAGCAGGGGGACAATGCACAATACACCCCATTGCGGGACATCCGTGCAGATCTCATTCCCCCACCACGAATTAGAATTAGAAATTAGTACTTACTCCGGGCGAGCCCTTCACAAAGAGCTCTATTTTACAGAAGCAAATACGTAGGGACAGATTCAATAATTGACACAAGAGATGAACTTCACTTCTCCGTAAGTTTCCCAACTAGATCCAACCGGACTGTGAATTTAATAATTCTCTGAAACTTCTGATTAAGTTATTAATGTTATGAAGCGTAACTTTTGCGCTTTTCTTCTTAGCTCTTGCAATGCAAGCATTAAGTAATTATGACAGCGTATTTATTTTTCAACTTTGGTATTTTGCCACGCACTTGCTGAAACTATACTTAATCCCGGTTTCTGAGAGCGTGATCAACACTAATCGGCTGTCAAGTCACTTGCTATCTCTATCTAATTTGAAGATAAAGCTGAAATAGAGATACAATAAATATATTGTAGATAAGAAGAATCATAAACAACCAAGTAACGTACAAAGAATCGGCAAAATATGATTGTATTCTAAACATGTTTTGTCACCTAAATTTATAAACTACTCGTATTTTTACCGAAAATAATTAGAGGAAACTCATTTTCACCAAAAAAATATATCAGTTTCAGTGAGTTTTTTTTTCATTCAGTGAGTTTATATCTTCAAAAATATTAAATTGTGTAAAGGAAGTAGTTTGAAGGTTTACATCACAGACAGGATCTTAGTAGATTTTGACGGTCATCATTTCTTTATGAACCTCAAAACCATCACCAAGGAGATTCAAACCCACGGCCTTATGAAAACAGCAAATGGCCACTCGGCACTAAGTTATAGTAATAGTTCCCGACTTGAACTTTTCGCCTTAACTTCAGAAGCCATATCAATTTCGGCCCAATCGTCAAACGACCCTCATTGAAATCTTTTATCAGTTAAACTACAGTGCTTCCAACTGTATTTTGGGCCACTAATTTGCTAGAAGTAGCGGCATTAAATTGGCCACCTAACATTTGGCTAATAGCTTGTGGTTAGGTTCAAGAGTAGTAGAGCTCTTTGTGAAGGGCTCGTCCGGAAATGTACTACCACCAAGCCTTTTTCTGCCGCCAAGCAGCAACGCTGTGTTTCGGTTTGAAGAGTGTGGTCGCCGGTGTAATTACAGGCACATGAGACTTAACATCTGTATGCCTCAAGTTGATGGACTCAGGGCAGTACATCGTAGGGCACGTTCCTGTCGTGCGTGACTTACGTGGCAATACTTTGTTATAGGTGATGGTTAACACTTAACATCAGATGGGCCATCTGCTTGTTCTATCAGCTAGTTGTATAAAAAAATGGTGGCAGATAAAGGAAAAAAACATTTGGCTTGTTTAGAGATTCACGAATTTGTTCGACACACTAAAAACCCTCAAAGAAATATACTACTACACTCATGGTAATGACGAAACTGAAAC
Organism: Plemyria rubiginata; assembly: GCA_963576535.1. NCBI lineage: Eukaryota > Metazoa > Arthropoda > Insecta > Lepidoptera > Geometridae > Plemyria > Plemyria rubiginata. The sequence continues at coordinate 9,325,586 of OY754926.1, forward strand.
TGAAACAGCTTCACGACTTTGATCCCCAGGCACGGTAGATATCACTTCAGATCTCCCAGTACCAAGTAGGTAATTCTAGATTCTTTGAGGATGTCTAAGGGGGTTAGTCAGAGGTACGTCCAAACATTATATTTGGCACATACCCACATTTTGCAGTAGTTAGTATTCCATACGTGACAAGTTGCAAGCCCATCGCCGCTGTTAGAATACTAACTGGTTTCCTCACGATGTTTTCCTTCACCGTTTAAGAGCACTGGCATTGCGCACATAAATTTTTCGATAGAAAAATCCATTGATGCACGACCGGATTCGAACCTGCGACCTTACGATCGGAAGGCGGGGTCACTCCCACTAGACCACCGGTGCTCTCATGAGTGATGACGAACTATTTTGAATTCAAGTTTTATTCAAATTGGTCTTGTCGCTACGACGCGAAACGAATGAATAACAAACATTCAAATATTTCAACGTTAGAGTGTTAGTTCCACTCCAATTTCGATTTTGACATTTTGCGGAGTCAAGGAAAATGTTAGTTAAATTATAATTTAATTTGTTTAAAAATAATTTTCATTGTTAAAGGTTAGGTCAGTTAGGTAGGTTTTTTTAAACATGTGTTTGGCCAAATTGCTAGAGCCGAGTTGGCATTACTGCCTAGCGCTTTATCGAGTCCCGCATATTTGAATCGGACCCAGGATTTGACAATGCTCCCGCTGATAAAATTAAAGTTTTCTCAAAGGCTCAGTTTTAGATAACCGTCAACTTCGTATCGGCCCGGCCGTACTATAGGATCTATTGATTGTTATACAATGCTTGTAGCGTAGAACAGGGGTTCCCAATTTTATTTGGTGGAACCCCAATTGATCAAACATTTTTTGGCAAAACCCTAGCTGGCGGTTTTGATAAGTTTACCATGTAGTTTGAATATAGGTAAGTATGCAGGTTAGGCTCGAGAAAAGAACTATTGATTGTCATACAATGCTTGTAGCGTAGAACAGGGGTTCCCAATTTTATTTGGTGGAACCCCAATTGATCAAACATTTTTTGGCGAAACCCTAGCTGGTGGTTTTGATAAGTTTACCACGTAGTTTGAATAATAATAATAATAATAATAATAATAATAATGCTGGACAATCCACACAGCACTATCTAGCCCCAAAGTAAGCTATTCAAAGCTTGTGTTATGGGTACTAGATAACTGATATATTTAATACATTATATACTTACATAGATAGATATTTTTTATTATACATAGAAAACACCCAGACCATCGGAACAAATTTCTGCAGATCGTACACAAATTTGTTCCAAGGCGGGAATCGAACCCGCAACCTCTTGCGTCGCAGGCAGGCTCTCGCCCGCTGCGCCACAGAGGTCGTGAATATAGGTAAGTATGCAGGTTAGGCTCGAGAAAAGAACTATTGATTGTCATACAATGCTTGTAGCGTAGAACAGGGGTTCCCAATTTTATTTGGCCATGGAACCCCAATTGATCAAACATTTTTTGGCGAAACCCTAGCTGGTGGTTTTGATAAGTTTACCATGTAGTTTGAATATAGGTAAGTATGCAGGTTAGGCTCGGGAGAAAGAACAAATTATAAATGAGAAATAATTATTATGAATGTAATTCTAGTAATTCCAAGCCTAATTGTATATGTTGTGTGTTCTTTGTGGCAAATAAATAAATGTCTTTGTCTATGTCTATGTCTATGTCTATGTCTAATGTATTGCAAAACATCGACACGATGCGACGCGACGATGCGGCGCGGTTATGAGTATTTTCCATAAACGTTTTATTTAAATCTCAAACAGACCGCGGAAACCCTGTGACCCGTCCATGGACCACCATTTCGGAAACCCTGGCGTTGAAACGCCAAGATAACTTTGATTTCGCCTAATCATATTTTGATTTTGTGGCGTTCAAAATGTATAAGGTTTTTTAAACTAAAAGAAATGGAGTAAAGGTTGAGGGAAAGCGGGACACCATTTTGTGACGTCTCCAAATTGGCTGTAATGAAAGTCACACCTTTTCCCCCTAAATTGTTTCTTTACCTACTTGTAATATTAGTGTTTATGTTTCTAGGCTTTGGTCGCGACGAATTGGCAGTAGATTCACCTAGTAATAAGACGTTTCAAAGTGACCACTGTGATTGTATTGATTATAGACCGTTTGGATTGTTTGATGTATAAAATTGACAAGAGTAAACGAGGAAAGAGCCTTTATAAAAACTTTGTAGGGTTTTCTCTGTTCCGTCATTAAAACAGTTGAGAGTGAAGAGTAAAGATGATTGGCCATCTTGTAAGACATGACAGCTTTATGAGAAAAATAATCGAAGTAAAGGTAGAGGGAAAGAGAGGCAGTCATAAAAACAGTTGAGAGTGAAGAGTAAAGATGATTGGCCATCTTGTAAGACATGACAGCTTAAGAAAAATAATCGAAGTAAAGGTAGAAGGAAAGAGAGGCAGGGAAGGACCTAGGATAAGCTACATGAGCCAAAACTAAAGCGAAGGTTGCCGGCATGTCTTTTAAGAAGTTGAAGGAGGTTGCCCTGAAAAGAAACACTTAGAGAGAATTGCATCAATTACGCCGACAAGAGCATTGCTCTTAAATTAGAAGAATAAGAAAATTTCTGTTATTTGGTTACCGAGTCGCTCTTGTTATGCTATGTGACGTTATAAATAAAAAAAAAATCTTTTTTCTCTCGTCCTGACCCTAACATGCCTGTCCTGAATTTCACAGTTTGTGACATGCATTTTGCATCCGCAGTGTCCTGGCAATTTTCCTCACCTTAAACGGTATATGAGCACTGAACTCGTATTTCCATCAGAATATGGGGCCGCAGTAATATATTCTTGCATGTACGAGTCTCTAGCGTTTTGGAATAATTACTGGAAGTTAAATAAAATAGTTTTTGGGTGTTAGGATAGACCAACGGACCATATAAATCATAAATAATTTATTCTCTGTGAATCTAAGGTAAGATTATAAACGATGTCATGGTTATAAACAGAGCACTAGATTCTACCATTAGGGCATACAAAGGATTTCCTTACAAACTAATTTAGAAGAAGAAGAGCACCGGTGGTCTAGTGGGAGTGACCCCGCCTTCCGATCGTAAGGTCGCAGGTTCGAATCCGGTCGTGCACCAATGGATTTTTCTATCGAAAAATTTATGTGCGCAATGCCAGTGCTCTTAAACGGTGAAGGAAAACATCGTGAGGAAACCAGTTAGTATTCTAACAGCGGCGATGGGCTTGCAACCTGTCACGTATGGATACTAACTACTGCAAAATGTGGGTATGTGCCAAATGTAATGTTTGGACGTACCTCTGACTAACCCCCCTTAGACATCCTCAAAGAATCTTGAATTAGTACCTACTTGGTACTGGGAGATCTGAAGGGATATCTACCGTGCCTGGGGATCAAAGTCGTGAAGCTGTTTCAGTTTTTTCTAATTTAGAAATTCTGCATTAAATCATTCACAGATGTATATAACGGACATAGTAGTCACTTTTTTATACTGATGGGACAAACCTGTTTTAAATGGTAACCATCACCTATAAGCCTATAGTGCCCTAAGATGCACTACTCTGCATCCATCAAGTTGTAAGCCCCTTCAAACTGCTTCAAACCGAATCACAGCAACGCTGCTTGGCGGCAGAAAAAGGCATAGTACTACCACCACGCCTATTTCTGCCGCAAAGCAGCGTTTCTGTGTTTCGGTATGAAGAGTGTGGTAGACGGTGAAATCACAGGCTTGCATGAAGCAATGGTTAAACTATTATGATTATGAAATAAGGCTGGTAGGTAAAGCCGTAGGTGATCGTAGGTAAAACTAAAAAAATACTGTTCTACGGGTTTCTAGGCTGGGTAAAGTTAGTTAGCTAATTAAGAAAGATAGAAAGAAAACATATTTATTTTGACCCACAAACATACTTAAAACTAACAATAACATTAATTATTTGCAATAACTTACATCTGAAAGTTTATAAGTTAGCACCTACTGGGAGCTCTCGTTATACCGGCCGCGCGTGTAGTTTACGGGATATTTTATTCATAGCTATTCATGTTTTATATCCGCCATAATCGGTGCTATCCAAATACCGTCGATAAACCAGGAAAGGATCGGAAATTTTAAGCGCATTTTTTTATTGCTGTAAGTCTTGGAAACGGAAGATTTTGCATACTTCGATCGAGGATATAATTTAGGGATGAGTTCACCATTTACTTTAACTTAAACAATATAAGCACTAAGTTAACCTCTATATGTAGTCGTTTTGGTACGCCCTGTATTGGGTATACAGGGCGTGCCAAGACTGCTCCCGAAAACTTCGCAGGGTTAAAGTACCCACCAATATCGACAGCTTTGTGTTACCAACGATCTACCATTTCAAGTTTCATTGAAATCATTCAAAAGTATATTATTTATTATTATTGACGACCTCTGTGGCGCAGCGGGCGAGAGTCCGCCTGCGACGCTAGAGGTTGCGGGTTCGATTCCCGCCTCGGAACAAATTTGTGTACCATCTGCAGAAATTTGTTCCGTTGGTCTGGGTGTTTTCTATGTATATAATAAAAAATATCTATCTATCTAAGTATATAATGTATTAAATATATCAGTCATCTAGTACCCATAACACAAGCTTTGAGTAGCTTACTTTGGGGCTAGATGGTGCTGTGTGGATTGTCCAGCATTATTTATTTATTTAATTATTTATTTAAAAAATACATACCAGTATTAATTGGGCTTCCACTAGACTGGTGCTTTTAAAAGAAAAGTTTCTTGTTTATAAAGTTGCTAAAAAAACTCTGTTTATTTGAGCATTATGCTTTCTTACGTACACACAAAGGGCAAGGCGGTATCTAAAGATCATGATTACCTAATTCCAACGTTATAATAACCTGATTCTCCCGACGAGCACTTTTTGTCCGCCCCTATTATGGTCCATTATCTGGGAATTACGAACATTTACCTCAAAGGCACGGTTTGTGCGCAAACAGTAGGTTCGTACGTGTAAATTAGTCCACCTATGTGGTATATTATATGCTATTTTGTACTGGTTTAAAAAAAATGATAGAGTATGTAAGTATTTCCGATATACAGGATGTCCCAAAATTCAACGTCAAGCCGAAACAGGGCGACAGGATTGATTTGATTGTAAACATCATGAGAAAAATCTTAAAAAAAATCTATCCCATGCAGTTTGAAAATTACAGGCATTTAAGAAAAACCTAAAAACTGCAGGATAGATTTTTTTTCTGATTTTTCTCATGATGTTTACAATCAATCCTGTCACCCCGTTTCGGCTTGACGTTGTTCTGGGACACCCTGTATATTAGCTTAAAAAATAAAGAAATCAGGACTAGCTTGAGAATTTTTTTTTCAGAGCCACCTTGATACCCCCTGTGAATACCGTACCAATTCATTCATCTTGTATATCAGGAATGGAAAAAAATGTATATTTGCAATGTCTATCTACTCGCCAGGCTATCATTAGTGACATTTAAAGCCGGTGCCAGATATACAATGTTATAACACTTGTTTGAGCATTCGATGTTATATCTGGCGCCCGGGTAATACGAATGAATAAAAAATGTTGAATGTTATTTTCAGCCCAATGTGTACTAAGGCTTTACGCCTTGAGCCTATCTTTAATAATCTGAATGTACCTATGTATTGTATGATAGTGTGTTGTATTCATCATTATCATCATCACCCTATGTTTGTCCACTGCTGGACGTAGGTCTTTCCCAAGACGCGCCACTGAGCCTGGTTTTCGGCTCTTCTCATCCAGTGCTTGTAGTGCATTGTATTATCTTCCAAAATTAACTTTTGTGAAACAATAGGTACGCACAAAGTCCCAGTGAGAATCAAAATGCTATGCAAGAAACTATTCTGTCTGGTCTGGGTGTTTTCTATGTATAATAAAAAATATCTATCTATGTAAGTATATAATGTATTAAATATATCAGTTATCTAGTACCCATAACACAAGCTTTGAATAGCTTACTTTGGGGCTAGATAGTGCTGTGTGGATTGTCCAGCATTATTTATTTATTATTCCTACGCCAAACTCATAGGGCCTTACTACAAAAAATAAGCAAACGATAAACTATGCTTAACTTTTGCCATCTCTTACCATTGCGTAATGGCAAACAGAGACAGCACTAATTTTAGACATTGTTTAAAGTTAGACACCGTTTTGTAGTACGGATAAGGTTCCAGCGGTGTTTTTGTTTCGCGAAGCCCGCGAGTCAAGTGTGACTTATTTTCATTTCGTATGCCATTGCTACAGAAGCTAGGCTACTGATTGTGTTTTTATTGTGCCACATTGCCTCAAAGGCAAAGCTGGGTATAATCTTATCTGGTTAGCAAAACAGTCGATTGTTTGTGAGACATAGACAACAGATTCGTCTTTTTGCGGATTACGTTCGTTTTTGCGTCTAAAACCGGTTGTCCGATTCTCTGAAAAGCGGTTTTATGCCGGTATCGCGGTGACAGTCACGCCCGTAATATGGTGACAGTGGTTTTTAAATACGTTTACCACTGTAACCCCCGGTTTCTAAAAGCTCGATCAAACCTAATCGGCTGTCAAGTTGCTATTTCAGCTTTTACTTCAAATTAGATAGACTAAATAGCAAGTGACTTGTCAGCCGATTAGTGTTGATCGAGCTTTCTGAAATCGGGGGTTAGTTCCTGCGTTTTCGAAATGTGTTTTGTTTGCAATGTGATTGCACATAAATTAACTCTGTTGTATGCGATTTTCATAATTAGATTTTAACTGGTTGCGCCCCGCGGTTTCACCCGCGCAGATTTAAATCCCGGTATTCCCAAGGTATAAAAAGTAGTCTATGTGCTATTCCAGACTATAATCTATCCCTCTGCCAATTTTCATCCATTTCCGTTCAGCCGTTCCGGCGAGAAAGAGTAAAAACATCCATCCATCTATCCATATTTCCAAACTTTCGCGTTTATAATATTTAATGTTAAATTGAGCCGGTTGTCGTTTCATAAATAGAACATAATATCATATCAAGTAAAAGCTGGCATCGAAGGGTAGTTTGCAAACTGCATAATGCCCCTAAGTGATGGATGATCTATGACGTCATCCATCCATAATGTCCTGACGGTTCATTAGCGTTAGCAATAGTGCAGAATGTATAGTAATTGGCCTCAGTTTAGTTGTAGCTTTGCCTGCTAAGCTGTAAGTCGTGGGTTCGATTCCATCATTGCTGCGAATAATTTAATCTAACTATTCTCTAAGTAAATATATTTTCATTTTTTTACCTATATAAAAGTCTAATAGTTATTTGTTATACAAGAGTGCAAAGTTGCTTTTTAACCGCGTGTTCAATTTTGAAATGATGAAAATGTTTTTTGTTAATAAAAAAAAAGTTTTTTTCATCCCACCATCTCGGAAAGAGTAATTTTGCTCTTCAATATCTGAGTGCAAAAGCCGTTTTTATTCTCTAGACGATAAAGTAAATTGAATTTAGAACATCGTGTGCACTAAGTTTGTGAATTAAAAAAAACATTAAACCTATATACTCGCTGCGCTCGTGATTCAATTTTAGAATCCTCATCATTCTTGTTATATGGGAACCTCCCTTAATATTTTTCTGTTCTGTTTTTTAGTATTTGTTGCTCTATCGGCATACATCATCAGTGAAAATTTCAACTATGAGATGAGATATAGTCTGGTGACAGACGGAGAATCGGCCAGCGTATAGCCTTGTAGTAATAGGGTGCCGTTTTACCCTTTGGATACGGAACCCTAAAAATCATTAATGCACGACTGGATTCAAACCCGATCTTACGAGCAGAAGGCGAGGTCACTCCCACTAGACCACCGTTGTCTTGTGCGTAAATAAAAAAAAAAAACTTTGGATGTAATGTCAATGTTGTCATAATAACGGTAACAAAAACACATTATGTATATAATTAGGGGTTGATCCTGTTTTCTTGTGCCGTTTTATTACACGGGGGGACCGTGTAATAAAACGGTTCACCCCACTTGCCAGCTTAAATAAGATAATATTGTTACGGCGACTTTATTAAATGGTGTCAATCAAATGCAAAAAAAGGGGTTTTATAGTAGAGCCAATTTAAGGCGTTGACAACACCTAATATTTCTCTCGCTCGCACGATTCGACATTTTGAAAGATATAAAATGACAAATTCAAATTTTGAAAAATCGCAAACAACCATTTTGCGTGCAACCACATTAGCATAGTTTGGTAAAATATTCATTTTGATTGATGCAAGTTTTCCTACTCAAAAGTTTAAGTACGAAAACTAGAAAAGCAAACTTTTAAGTAGGAAAACTTGTATAGATCAAAATGATTTTTTTACTAAACTGTGCGCAATGTGATTGAATACAAAATGGTTGTTTGCGATTTTTCGAAAATGGGTTTAGTCACTAAACCCATAAAATCACTAAACTTTAGTGATTTTATATCTTTCAACAAGTCAAAACGTGCGAGCGAGAGTCACATTAGCTCTTGTCTTCGTCTTAATAGGCCACATTTAACATCTGTCAGTTTCATTGTGTTTATGTCAGACGTAAAATTGTTTCCTTTTGCACAATTGCTTCACTTTTCTCAGTTAAACATGCTTAACAATATTTATTGTAATAATGACAAAAGTAGGCAATTTTACGACTTTTTTTTCCACACTATCTCGACCCAAACTAGGCCAAAGCTTGTGATATGAGAACGAGATATACTACTTATTTATTTATTAAATACATATTTATGATATTAGTAGTTGGTAGTAGCTCTGCCTTCTGCGCCGTAAGCCGTGGGTTCGATTCCAACCGAGAACAAACATTTGTGTGATGAATATACTTAGATGTTTGTTCTCTGTCTGGGTTTTACACAATAAAAATTATTATGTATTACATCTCTTATTTATTTTTTTTACAACTTACCATATTACAAGCTTTGGCTTAGTTTTGGGGCTAGATAGTGCTGTGTAGTAGTCATAGACATTTATGAAATGCATAAGAGTAGTAGAGCTCTTAGTGAAGGGCTCGTCCGGGGAAGTACTACCACCACGCCTTTTTCTGCCGCCAAGCAGCAACGCTGTGTTTCGGTTTGAAGAGTGTGGTCGCCGGTGTAATTACAGGCACATGAGGCTTAACATCTGTATGCCTCAAGTTGATGGACGCAGGGCAGTGCATCGTAGGGCACGTTCCTATTGTGCGTGACCTACGGGGCAATGTTTTGTTTATAGGTGATGGTTACCACTTAACATCAGGTGGGCCATCTGCTTGTTCCATTAGCTAGTTGTATAAATAAAAAAAAATGAAATGCTTTGTATGACTTGTCATTTCCTTTCAATGTCATTATAAACGGATTCTACTGTAGGTATATAAAATAAGAAATCTAAACAGTTTTCTCCGCCGGCGCCGTCTTCTTAGGGCAGTCCTCCAGTTTAACACACTTGTTGGCAACGGTGTCCCTCACGGTGGGGGCGTTGCAGTAACAGTCGGAGTAGTCGCAGATGTCGTAGTCGTCGGCCACGGGGTTCGGTTCGTCGCACGTGGGTTCTGGCGTCTTGGGGCTACAGCCGGTCGTGTAGGCGTGGGTTCCGTCCGGGCAATCGGACACACCTGTAAATCAAAAACTTATAAAGAACTAGCGACCCGCTCGCGCGCCCCTGCTTCGCACGGGCGCACATATCATGCATGTATTATACATATAAACCTTCCTCTTGAATCACTCTATATATTCAAAAAAAAACTGCATCAAAATCCGTTGCGTAGTTAAAGATATAAGCATACAAAGGGACATGGGGACATAGGGACAGAGAAAGCGACTTTGTTTTATACTATGTAGTGATAGTAATAGTGAAGAAAGAAAGAAAGATTATTTGTAAATTTGTAACGGACGGTAACAATACATGGGACACACAAACACTGAAACACAAGTAGCAACATAGGTAAAATAAAAAATAAACTAAAAAGTAAAACAAAAATGAAAAACAAAAAATTAACATAATAAAACAGATAAGTACTTAACATTACAAAGAAATTAATGTCTCCCGGCACAAATTACCACGCTACAAATGGGCGTCCAACTCAGCATATGTTGTGCGTAAAATAATATAAATTGTCAATGGCCCACCTGATGTTAAGTTGTAACCATCACCTAAAACAACGCACTTCGCAAAGCACTTACTATACAAACGTGCCCTACAATGCCCTGCGTCTTTTGTCCTTTTTTTTCGCTGAAAAAAAAATGCGATGCGCGTTCCCCCTCATTGGAGGATGGAGGGGGTATGTGCGACTCCCCGGCCCAAAGGGGCCGGTATACCCAACAAACGACCCAGCGGCACTCCCGCGTCGTCACCATGGAGGGGAACTGGGAAACTGGAGTGCAACAGTTAATTCTACTTACATCTGCCCTCAATGTAATAACACTCCCTTGAATTCACTACCGTGGCTAAAGCGAGACCGCAAAATATCACCAGCTTCATTTTCAATTATTATGTAGAAATGTCGTAGTAGCTTTGCTCTTAGTGGTCAGGCGCAGACTAAAATTAGGTAATCTGTTTTTGATAATAATTGTTATTTAGATGACCTCTAGTACGATAAGTCTGAATGACAAGAAACGAGATGGGCTGGTTTGAATGTTGCTGCAGATAAAATGTGAGTTGCAATAAATATTGGTGAACATTCCACATAGCACTATGTCGCCCCAAACTAAGCCGAAACTTATGATATGGGAACCGATAGCTGATATACTACTTATATACTTTTTATGTAAAAACATACATTATTATGTTAACACCCGACAGAGAACAAACATCTATCTTCTTCACACAAATGTTTGTTCTCGGGGGAATCGAACCCACGGCCTACGGCACGGAAGGCAGAGCTACTACCAACTAAGCCGTGAAGGCTGTCCAATATAATTATAAATAAATAAGATGATAATTATTCGAGAGTAGTAAAGCTCTAGACACCCTAAGAGCACCGGTGGTCTAGTGGGAGTGACCACACCTTCCGATCGTAAGGTCGCAGGTTCGAATCCGGTCGTGCATCAATGGATTTTTCTATCGAAAAATTTATGTGCGCAATGCCAGTGCTCTTAAACGGTGAAGGAAAACATCGTGAGGAAACCAGTTAGTATTCTAACAGCGGCGATGGGCTTGCAACCTGTCACGTATGGAATACTAACTACTGCAAAATGTGGGTATGTGCCAAATGTAATGTTTGGACGTACCTCTGACTACCCCCCTTAGACATCCTCAAAGAATCTTGAGTTATAGTACTGTGAGAGATTTGAAGGGATATCTACCGTGCCTGGGGATCAAAGTCGTGAAGCTGTTTCAGTTTTTTCAGTTTTTTAGTAAAGCTCTTTGTGAAGGCTTGTCCGTGGAAGTACTCCCACCATTCTGTTTTCTTCCGCCAAGCAGCGTTGCTGTGTTTTTGGGGACCAGATACCACGCGCGATAGGAACGTGCTCTACGATGCACTACTCTGCGTCTATCACGAGGCATACTCTCAGTGGTCGGCACTTCTTATCTGAAGATCGTAGTTGTCTTTCCTCTGTTATCTTATATATTCTTGTCTTTTCTGTATACCTCATCATCAAAGGTATACAGATGTATGAAGAAAAATATAAAAGGTAGGGTTTGCCTGGCATTATAAATTAACTCCTTAGTTTGCGTGGTGATTGCTCACATCTATTCAGAAGGCACCTTTTCTTAAGGACATTAAATTACTACCTCCCGTGGCTTCGCTCACATAAGTTAATTATTAGTTTGCACAAAAACATTCATCAAACATCAATACAACAACTAAATTGGACGAAGGCGGCTACAGAATGGCGGCCAAGGGCTGCTCAAAGACCTAGAGGCGACCACCCCGATGGCCGTCCAACATTGTAGTGAGGGCTGGCAATGGATAAGACTAGCTAGAAATCGGAGATTCCGGGGTAGTACTATCACAGCAACCATATTCTGCGACCAAGCAGCGTTGCTTACGATGCAAGATGAGACAAGAGCTAATGTGACTGTCACTCGCACGTTTTGACTTGTTGAAGGATATAAAATCACTGAATTGCGCACAGTTTAGTAAAAATGTCATTTTGATCGATACATGTTTTCCTACTCTAAAGTTTGCTTATGTACGAAAACTAGAAAAGTAAACTTATAGGTAGGAAAACATATTGTATCGATCAAAATGAAATTTTTACCAAACTGTGACAATGTGATTGCACAATATGGTTGTTTGCGATTTTTCAAAATTGGGCTTAGTGATTTTATATCTTTCAAAATGTTGAATCGCGCGAGTGAGAGCTACATTAGGTGCTGTCAACGCCTTAACATCAGGTAGGTAATTTGCTTGTTCCATCAGATGTATAAAAATAGAAAATGTAATTTGTTGAATCTCCTCTCAATCGTTGAAAACCAGATTTCCCATAATCGATTGATATGTAGGAAGATTAGTCGAATTATTGTAAAATTCAAAACCTGTAGATAACTTGATTGGTTAAATTATTAAACCAATCAATCGGCTTAATTATTTATTTATTACTATACCTCTGTGATTAGGTACCTAGTGTCTGTTGTTGACGGAATGAAGACTTTACCACTATACGACGGAGTAGAACCTCCATGGTTAATAACCAAAGAAAAGAAATCAAGTTTAAAAAAAGTTTTTTAATAATACTTATAATAATATCAAGACGAGTAGAGCTCTTTGTGAAGGGCTCGTCTTTATCTATCGCCTAGCCGCGTTGCTGTTGGACGCAGCACAGTCCATCGTAGGGCATGTTCCTATCGTGCCTTACTTACACGGATACAGCTACACAAAAAGGCATAGAAACTGGACAAGGACGTAACGTTGTGTGCTACACAACCTTAAGTCCTACTCCATACTTAGTTGTTTTTCTGTGCGTATATTTAGTATTTTATTATTTATTCGTAAAACGTATCTTTGGGAGTATATTTTTATTATAAATAAATATGTTTTAAATCTTAAAGTCTACGCTAAAGAAAAAAAAAACGCTAAAGTTTATAAGTATGGATGGATGGATGGATGTTTGTTACTCTTTCACGCCGGACGGCTGAACGGATCTGGATGAAACTTGGCAGAGAGATAGATTATAGTCTGAAATAGCACATAGGCTAATTTTATACCGTGGGAATGCCGGGATTTAAATCTGCAAGGGTGTAACCGCGAGGCGCAACTGGTATAAAATACAAGGACGTAACGTTGTGTGCTACACAACCTTAAGTCCTACTCCATACTTTGTTGTTTTTCTGTGCGTATATTTAGTATTTTATTATTTATTCGCAAAACTTATCTCTAGAAGTAATTTTTTTTATAAAAAAAACATGTTTTTAATTTTTAAGTCTACAAGTAGAGGTGCTAAGATAAAGGTCAAGCGTGTTTACATTATTTGTTGGTTAGTCATCTTAGCAATAAGTTGACTAAATAATACATCGAGTAGGTATCCGAGAATCAATGGTATAAAACCAGTCTCTAGGCCTCTAGGGTCACCACAAAATTTACTCCTCACGTTTTATGTAAAAATATCCTGCTGATAAACGCTAAAGTTTGTAAGTATGGATGGATGGATGGATGTTTGTTACTCTTTCACGCCGGACGGCTGAACGGATCTGGAAGAAACTTGGCAGAGAGATAGATTATAGTCTGAAATAGCACATAGGCTACTTTTTATCCCGTGGGAATGCCGGGATTTAAATCTGCAAGGGTGTAACCGAGGGGCGCAACTGGTGTAAAATAATAAACGATTTGTAAAACAAAATACATATAATGATTTGTAATAAAAAATTGTTGGTAATAATAATAACTCATAAAATGTTTTTGGAATTTTTTATACATCATACAAATAACACACAGACCCGCAATTTTATTTCGTGTTTTTTTATAGTTTAGTGAGCTCCTCAGGCTTTTGAGGCTGCAGTTTTAGAATTGTCGTGATGAGTGAGTGGATTGCTTATAAAAACATTATAGGAAACGAATTGCCCGTTACCACACGTTTCAAGCGTTTCCCCCTTGTGCGTTCATTCAGGCTTTGTACCCCGTTCCCTGTACTTTTCAGGATAAAATCTAGCCCATGCTAATGATTACGTATTGTATTTTAATTGTTTCATTTAAATTTCAATCGTTGTAGTAGTTAAGGTATAATTGAGCTGAAAACATCATATCCTCATTACTTTCACATTTTTATATTGGTAGATTAGATAGGAAAAGATGGAAGTAGATTAATACACTGTGTAGCAGACACTGTTTAGTAAAAAAACTAGTAATACGACAAGAATAAGCAGAATTACTTTATTTACCAAAGCGTCGCTGACAACCCTCAGAAAACTAGTTTACCAAAACAAACATGATGAGCTTTAGTGCTATTCCGTAGAAAACATCACGGAGAGTTTCACCTAGTGGATCCGCACTCACTTCAACACGAGCTTCGCCTCACTCTGGTGTTTTCATCGTCTAACCACTCGCGCGGGTGGCGCGTAGTGATGGGTGAATATATTGGGAGCTTCCCCGTTCGACCCAAGATTTTTCTACCCAGTAGGTATTTTGATCCGTTCGACCCAAACCATTTCATTTGAGTTAAGTACCCTTTTTACCCATACTTACTGATTCCAATTTCTATTGTTTGAATTCAAACAAATGACACAGCGAAACAACTTATTTTAGTTACAAAATTTGTTTCTGTGATTAATAATTACACAAAGTTAGATTTTTATAAATATTGCAGTGTCTGTAGGCACTGTTTAGAATACGCTGTGACTTAGGTTTTTGGGTTAGGTAGAACGGAGCACATGTTTTGGGTTGAACGGGTAAAATAATATTGGGTAGAATTTTTTTATTCTGTCACTTGGGTGAGTGTTGAGGTCAGAATTGCACTTCTGTATAACAACAAATCATCCACATACCTTTTTAATATCACTAGAGATAAATATATCGGGAGTTTATATAAAACACGACCTACTCGCCTCTCGACAGGTCAATAGGAACTCGACCACTGAGAATATTTGTTTTACTTGTAAAGATTATAAATAAAAAATAAAAATGCAATTGTTTTTGGTTTGCCTTCTTGGTCTCGTGGCATTGTCTGTGGCTACGCCTACCGTGTCTTCGAGAGGCTGCATCTATGTTAATGGAAGATGTAAGTACCTACTTACCTGTTTGCTTTAGTACCTAAAAGTGCTATCCTAAAAATTATATTATACAGTTAGTCAATATATTGATCACCCATCAGTATTATATTATAGTCAATATATTGGTTACCCTTCAATAGTGGAGCTCTTAGTGAAGGGCTCGTCCGGGGAAGCACTACCACCACACCTTTTCTTCCACCGCCAAGCAGCAACACTGTTTCGGTTTGAAGAGTGTGTTTACCGGTGTTATTAAAGGCACCCACGTTCCTATCGTGCGTGACTTACGAGGCATTGCTTTGTTTGAGATTTCCACTTTATCAGGTGGGCCATCGTTTGTTCACAAATTCAAATTAAAATTCAAAATATGTTTATACAATAAAATCGCAAGGATCGTCTTGAAACGTCTTAAAACTAGGTGACTCTAGTGCGCGTTCCACGCGACCAACGCCGAGAAGAACAGGCAACAAACTCGGCTTGGTATCTATCGCTCTTTTGTATGACTAGTATAAAAAACAATATTCTTCCAGGTCATCGCGAGTGTGAAGAAGGAACCCATGCGTACACCACGGGCTGCGGCCAGAAGCTCCCAGAGGCAACCTGCGCGGAACCGAACCCCGCTAAGGAGACAGCCATCATCTGCGACTACTCCGCGTGCTACTGCGACGAGCCCACTGTTAGAGACGAATCCGGGAAATGTGTTAAGATTGAGGACTGCCCTAAGAAGGAGTAAATAAATCTAAGTTTGGTAAAGAAATTGTTGTTTTTTGGGGTTCCGTACCCAAAGGTAAAACGGGCTAGCTAAGACTCCGCTGTCCGTCCGTCTATCCGTCTGTCATGTATCTAAATAAATAATAAATAAATTATGCTGGACAATCCACACAGCACCACCTAGCCCCAAATTAAGCTACTCAAAGCTTGTGTTGTGTGTACTAGATAACTGTACAATACTGTATGTATAAATACGTTACATACTTACATAGATAGATATTTTTACTGTACATAGAAAACACCCAGACCACCGGAACAAATTTCTGCAGATCGTACACAAATTTGTTCCGCGGCGGGAATCGAACCCGCAACCAGATTGTCATTATTTATTTATAGACTGGCATTTATTTGCTACTTTACTTGGTACTAAGAGATTTGAGGGGATATCTACAGTGCCTGGGAATAAATGTCTTACACTGTTGTCTCACCTCACTGTGTCTTGTACTGTTTACAACGGGTAAGTAATTAGGTCGCAAGATACATAAGCGCCGACAAATACTCGTATACCTACATACAGGCAGATAATACCTACACGCATCTTGGAGATTCCGTTACTTCGATCCGTTGACGCTCTACCGGTATCAAAAACATGCTGCAACTTGGCTATTCATGCAACTAGGCTATGCGATCCTAATAAATCCTCAGTTTATCACTACATAGTATAAAACAAAGTCGTTCGTCGTCGGGCGCGCGGGCGGATCGCTAGTTTGTTATAAAAAAACAGTTCACGACTTCGATCACCAGGCACGGTCGATATCCCCACAGATATCTCAGTACCAAGTACTAACTCCAGATTCTTTAAGAACTTCTGAGCGGGGTAGTCAGAGGAACGTCCAAAAGGGCAGGAGCCTTATTCACTATGACAATAGGAGATTCCAAGGAGATTCCTTGCCCCAAACCGTGAAACGTCAAAACTTGATATTGGGCTTTATTCTTTATGACATAGGAGATACTTTGCCCTGACCGTATCACACCGCCTGCCTTGTCTTAGCCGAGCTCGCGCTGCAATTGGTCATAGTGCATAAGGCTCCTGTACATGTTGATATTCCATTCGTGACACCGACTCAAATCAAAAAGTTGAAGTATTTTAACATTATGTAGTGTATTCGAACGTGACAGTTTGCAAGCGCATCGCCGCTGTTAGAATACTAACTGGTTTCCTCACGATTACCGATTTAGCTCTGGCAATGCGCACCAAATTTTTTCGAAAAGGAAGATCTATTGGTGTTATAGGACCTAAAAAAAAACCAAGCAGCAACGCTGTGTTGCAGTTTGAAGAGTGTGGTCGCCGGTGTAATTACAGGCGCATGAGGCTTAACATCAGCATGCCTCAAGTTGATGAACGCAAGGCAGTGCATCGTAGGGCACGTTCCTATCGTGCGTGACTTACGAGGCAATGTTTTTATAGGTGATAGTGACCACTTCATCAGGTGGGCCATCTGCTTGTACCATCAGCTGTTTGTATAAAAAAAAACATGTTAAGTGCTGAAAAGGTGCCATGGAGGCGCACTTAATATCCCTTCACCACACTGTTTCCACAGAAACTAGTGATACTACAACAAGAAGGCGTTCCTAGACAGAAAACGAATCTTATCTTATCTTCATTTGAACTGTTATTTCGGTCATTAACATTTGACACACAAACGCGACAATATAGACAATCGCCACAAAGGCCTTTGTAATAATTTTGGCGCTGAATGAGATGTTTATCATTTGAAACAATTTAAAACTTTAGAAGGGCAGTTGTTAAGCTATGATGGAAAGTTAATGTAAATTTTAGAAGTGATTTTATAAATTTTAGAATTTAAATAACGGTTGTCTGGAAGAGATCGCAAAGTGCGATAAAACCGCCGATTGTAGGACAATAATATTGTACTCTTAGTGTTATCCTTTATTTATTTATTTTTAATTTATTTTTATCTTTGTCGCTAGTAAACAGAAAAAAATAAAAAAAGATTTAATAAATATTAAAATAATATAATTTGGCCTAATTAGCCGCTCTTATTTTGAATAAATGATAAAAAAAATATCAATGGTATTTATTCAATTGAACCACAAGGATAATTTAAATCGTATGACTTCTTCTTCTTCTTCTTCTTGTCTTATCACTAGTTCTTTCGACACAGTGTGATGAAAGGATATCAGAGACTCCTTTCGAGCACTCGTAAATGATCACTTGAAAAGGTTAGTTAAAGGGCTGACAACAAGTCCCATCAAATTTTCATCCCAAAAGTTTGTAATAAGTACGGAAACTAGTACAATAAATTTATGGGGCATTCCTCGAGCCGCACCTAAATGAACCGCACCTAGGCGAAGCGCACCCAAGTACTTCCTCGAACCGCACCTATTTGGGTGCGCTTCAAACAGTAGGTATAAATGTTAAGTTTTACTTCCTCGAACCGCACCTATGACAATTTAGGGTCTAGTGATGGGGTAAGCAAGTTTTATTCACATTTAAATGCATACCTAATTAACTTATTAAAGCGTTATCGACTAGTTATATTAATGTTAATAACTCCCACAGCAGCGCACGCACTATGTAAGGGAAGCGGTGACTCATAGCGAGCGTAGCGCACACCGGCTTAGTGTAGATTTGAATGCCTTTAACGAGTTCATCCGATTACAGCCGAATGCTCGCGAACCTTGTTTACGTCGTACTTTCTTTGGTTTAAGTTTTACTGAGCACCGGTCGTTACGCAATGGTCTAATGTTTTCGTGTTTTTCAATGTGATACTAGTCAGTTGTGCTTTAATTACATGTGTATATGTGTAGTTTTTATTCTTCGAAGTGCTCCTATTACAATGTAGGGCCTAGTGATGGAGTAATAGAAAGTGTAAAGTATAATTTAAAATGTTTATTACGTATGTTTATATGGCATGGGTTCCATGGTTAATTAGTTACAAAACAAATGTAATTAAAGCACAACTGACTAGTTTCACATTGACAAACACGAAAACATTAGACCATTGCGTAACGACCGGTGCTCAGTAAAACTTAAACCTACGACGTAAACAAGGTTCGCGAGCATTCGGCTGTAATCGGATGAACTCGTCAAAGGCATTCAAATCTACACTAAGCCGGTGTGCGCTACGCTCTCTATGAGTCACCGCGTCCCTTACATAGCGCGTGCGCTGCTGTGGGAGCTATTAACATTAATATAACTAGTCGATAACACTTTAATAAGTTAATTAGGTATGCATTTAAATGTGAATAAAACTTGCTTACCCCATTACTAGACCCTAAATTGTCATAGGTGCGGTTCGAGGAAGTAAAACTTAACATTTATACCTACTGTTTGAAGCGCACCCAAATAGGTGCGGTTCGAGGAAGTACTTGGGTGCGCTTCGCCTAGGTGCGGTTCATTTAGGTGCGGTTCGAGGAATGCCCCAAATTTATAGGTAAGAACATTTTTTTATACAACTAGCTGATGGAACAAGCAGATGGCCCACCTGAAGTTTAGTGGTAACCATCACCTATAAACAAAACATTGCCCCGTAGGTCACGTACAATAGGAACGTGCCCTACGATGCACTGCCCTGCGTCCATCAACTTGAGGCATACAGATGTTAAGCCTCATGCGCCTGTAATTACACCGGCGACCACACTCACTATTTGGATCACTGTTAACTAGTGGCTCTGGGAGCTGTAGACCTCGCGAGCATACTAAAAGTGAGCTATTTGAGGAATGTAATGTGCAAGTGCATTTTCCGTTTTGTGATTTTTTTGATCTTTTTGATTTTTTTTGCATCATCTTGTGTAGAATGAGGTCCATTGTGTTTCTCTCAAATTTGATTGAAAACCATCGATTGTTTGATGAGCTATCCTGTTCATCATGCTGAAGATCCTTATCAGATCTTCGCCAAACTTTTATGAGACCAACTTATAGTTACTACCTTTCAAATAAAAAAAGAATAATCGAAATCGGATCTCATTTGGTGGAGATATCCAGTATATCAAATAGCCCCCTTTTTGCCCTTTTTGGGGGAAGTACCCCTCCAATCAAAAATCCCCGACGACAAAAAAATTCTAATAAGTCATATAACCTGTGTACTAAGTTTCGTCCAGATCGGTTGAAAAATGCGACCTGTAGAGGAGAACAGACAGACAGACAGACATCCGGACAAACGCATTTTTGGCCAATGTGGAAACTGAGACGCTTCGCTCGCTTCGCTCGCTCGGTCAATTAACAACCTCATTTCAATGCGATTGCTATCGCTACTGTTTGTTCTTAGAGAGTAACCCGGACTTCTAAAACTGGTCACCACAATGCCATTGAAACTACTTTCGATTATGTTAATTATTTTCTTTTCTACGGATCCTTTGTTGACTTTCACTTCTTTCTCTAAATTTATACATTTATACATGTTTTTATTAAATAATTTATTGTAATATACCTATTTCTTGTTTCTGATTTCATTATCACTTATCCTATCATGTTTGTAACTAAAACGATCAATATATTTATATGTTTTTTTTTATATTGAATACTTCCCACTTATCCTGGGCCCGTACACCCATCTCTTGAAGCATTCTTATTTCAATATTACTTTACTTTTTCATCACAAAGCAGACTCTATGCAGTTGGCTTAAGACATTGACATAAAAGTAATATTGAAATAAGATTGCTTCAAGAGATTGTGGTCAGGGCCCTGCTGTATCTTTACAAATCTCATAAGCACTAAAATAACACTGGAAGAAGTTACTGGGCTGTCAAAATTTGCGAGTCAGATGTTATCTACAATCATCTCTATCGATATAAATATCTATTTCCATCTTAGTTGTAGCTTTAAGAAATAAAAAGAATAAAATCATGTCAATGTTGTTAAAAAAATGAGGGATCGTGGCACTTTTAATCTAAAAAAATATGGTCTTTGTAGTTTTTAGCGTTTTACCAACGCTTGGGACCTTCCTATGACTGAAAAAAGACTTCGAAAGAAATACAAAGTTTAGAAACAAATGTTTTAGTCAGCTCTAAGCTGTCGAGGATTGTATTGATACAAGGCAAACCTCCTCAATCTCTTACTACTTTTATACCACATGAACCACCTACAAGAATTGGAGTATATGCACGCTTACATTATTGACATTTGTTTATAAAAGGCATTCTAACATTGTCACTAAATAGGGCAGTTAAAACAACAAAATTAACGTTTTAAAATTTTAATACTTATCAATACAATCAGTCGCACACATAACCTATTGAGACCTAAAATAATCACTATTCAATTGTTCAAAACGCATTACGCACTGTTGCCTAACCCTAAGTTCATCGCATTCAGTATATCTCCATTATCTGCGTCTATTTCCCAGGCGAATAAACCTCCTAGCTTATTATTTCTCACATATTTTCCCTTAGCGATGGTGGACCTTGCGTCATCGTATGTGATAAGGTCCCCTGTAGCTTCCCTGAAGACATAAGGAGCTTCTGCGACACTGTCGTATCTGTACTCCCATTTACCCTGAGCAATTTCATTGGCTATCTCTCTGTAGTCGACAACGCCATCCTGCCAGGTTCCTTTGACAGCCCCTGTAGCATTACCTGTGAATGGATTCTTTCCTTCGTAGTTGTGGACACCAGTCCAGCCACGGCCATACATAGCTACGCCAACGACGATCTTCTTGGGGTGCACACCTTGAGCCAACAAGTATTTGACACCAAAATCGGTGGTGTAAGTCTCCTTAGGTCTCCATGCGGGTGCGTACAGAGACGTCTGGTGGCCGAGAGTGTCATTCGACCAGGCTCCCTTGAAGTCGTAGCTCATGAGGAAGATGTGGTCCATGTACTTTTGAGCGGCGCTGTAGTCGACAACTTGGATCTTGTCCCAACCAGCGCTGATGGCTGAAGTCAGTTCGTATTTCTTTCCTGTTTCCGCTGACAGCTCGTTGAGCATATCACGCAGTTCTTTCATTAGTTGAACGTAAATGTGGCCGTCTTCAGGACCCCCAAGGTCAGGGTTGGCGCCCTTGCCTCCAGGGAATTCCCAATCGATGTCGACACCGTCGAAGAACTTCCAAGTTTGTAAAAAGTCTTTTACGGAACCTACAAAACGGTCTCTTTTAGTCTTGTCGGTGAAGAAGAAGAATGGATCAGCCAAAGTCCAACCACCTATGGACGGAAGAATTTTCAGGTCGGGCTTGGCTTGTTTCAACATCATGAGCTGGCCGAAGTTGCCTTTGTAAGGCTCGTTCCAGGATGATAAACCTTTCTGGGGTTTCTGCAGTGCTGCCCAGGGATCATGGATGGAGACCTTTGAGTCTTCTCGGCCGCTGCATGAGCGTTGCAGCGCTTGAAAACTGCCCTCAATTTCCTTCAAACTGTCGTTGATGCCGTCGCCCCCGCAAATCGGGATGAATCCGTACAACAAATGTGTCAGGTTTGGAACAGGGATGCGGTCCACTGGGAACTTCCTGGGATACACGCCCCACTCGACAAAGTACGCTCCAATAACTTTTCCGGAAGTTTGTTTGTAAGGCTTGTTCTTCTCACCAATAGACCATTCCAGCGGGGGTAAGTGGCTTCCATCGGTATCGGCAACGATGATCTCGGTGGGATCGCTTGACGTACATCCATCCTTGTTGCAGAGCTCCACTACCATCTGGTATCTTCCGCCCTTTTTGATCTTGAATGCTGCGGAGGTCGCGGTGCCGGAACCAAACCAGAACTCAT
Source organism: Plemyria rubiginata (assembly GCA_963576535.1). NCBI lineage: Eukaryota > Metazoa > Arthropoda > Insecta > Lepidoptera > Geometridae > Plemyria > Plemyria rubiginata. The sequence goes on from OY754926.1 coordinate 9,348,167, forward strand.
CACCGTTCAGCAGTACCCTGGCTTTGTCCGCCGAGTCCCCAGACCAGGTGTTCCACGTTACGGAGACATCTGCGGCGTCCTTCTTGGTAACCAGCTGTTGGTAAGCAGTAGCTGCTTGGTTGACCTCGACAATAGCGAAGACGCGTTCTCCCCATCCGAGGTTCGGTTTCCCGGGCGCGCCGGCGGAGGCAGCGGCCAGGATGCAAGCCGCGACGAGCAAGATCATCGTAACCGGTTCTAGAAAGAAATGCGAAAGTTTAGTGACACGGGTCTCACATGAATGCCGAATCGAGACTGGGGATGGGTGCTTCTGATATCTTTATATACGTTTGGCATTGTAGGGCAACCGCTAAGAGGAGCCCGCATGTACTGGAATGATTTTGAGATAGGTAGATATAATACATTATTGTTAGCACCGTTTCGGATACCGGTTAGTGGGTCGGTCAAGGTGATGTTAGTTAATGGTATTTTGCTGTTTACTGGGGGCGTGGCTGGTGACTAAGGGAAGGTACTGGGACTTTTAAGTGATTTGTTATCTTTTATTACATAGGTATGTTTCAAGTTCCACTAATAGTGGAACTGAGCATGATAAAGGCTAGATAAGCCAATTTAAAGAGAAAATGTAATGTTCTATTAACGTATAATGTAATTAAGTTTAATTATTAATTGATTTGTAATTGAGGACAACGCTCGATGTAATTTTTTTTGGCATCCAAAATACCAAAATATTCTGTGATCTTCGAATAGAATTAAATATTTTATATTAAGTGTATCAAAGAAAGTTTTCTGTTAGGTACGAGTATATCTAAAAACCTAACCTAAAAAGATAAATATTTTTTATCATTCAAATGACTTAGTCAAAGAAAAAAACAGAGCGTGTCTAATTTGCGTAATATTTGTGACCAAAAGTGCGTTTATTTCCTAAAGTAGGTAAGTAAAACAACGCACAAACTCCGAAATAAACTTAAGCTACATTTAAATAAATTACGATCTAACTACGGAAAGAAAACAATATTATTTGTACAGCTACACATCCAATTACCTAAATGACATTAAAGATTGCGATAACATTCATTCGATAAATCACAGTTCAGTAAACACGTCCGCACAATGTAACCTAACAGGCTCTACAGTCAAAAAATTGTATCCTATCCAAAAACGACAGTAAACATCCAGAGGCAAAATATACGGTTATATCTATAACGCCGCTATTATAAACTCATCTAATTATAAGTAAACTGTTATGTTTTTATGAGTCTTTAAACCTAGGTATATAATTTTATCCAAAATATATAAACTTTGGAAAACTTGTTTTACGATGACCTCAACTCTGAAACTCTAAGCTGAAATTCAATTAAAAATAAGAAATTCGGGGTCCAGCCTGACTCGCGGCCCGATTACGCTAATGTCTGGCTATCGAGATGGCTTTCAGTTTGACATTTGATTCATTCCTATCCATTCTACTTATATTATAAACGTGGATGGATGTTCGTTACTCTTTCACGCCGAAACGGCTGAACGGATCTGAATGAAACTTGGCAGAGAAATACATTATAGTCTGGAATAACACATAGGCTACTTTATATCCCGTGGGAATACTGGGATTTAAATCTGCGCGTGTGAAACCGCGGGGCGCAACTAGTCCTATATAAATGCTATTACACTATGGGAATCAAATGACAAACTGAAAGCCATCTCGATAGCCAGACATTAGCGTAATCGTGCCGCCGAGCTAAACCATTTCTATTCCAAACAATAGAGCTCATACTATATTGGTTAAAATAATTAGAATGCTATTTTTTTCCTTGCATAACAGTGGTTCTTTTAGACGGAACACTGAAAATCAAAATAAATAAATAAATAAATAATAAATAAATATTGGTGGACTTTCCACACAGCACTATCTAGCCCCAAACTAAGCTTATGCTTGTGATATGGGAACCAGATAGCTGATATACTACTTATATACTTTTTTTTTTTGTAAATACATACTTATAATATGATATAACACCCGATATAATGAAAACGGTCTTTAGTCAGCACAATACAAACAACACATTTATTATGCCTTTAATCTGGGTGAATCTAGGCACAACCGCGCAAACAGAGCTTAGAAAAACAGGCAAGATATTTCGGTTTCTAGCGTTTGTTTGTATAAAATATGTCTTCTTACAATAAAATATGGTGAAATAATAATATGAGGCTTAATATCTAAATGCATCATAGGGCACGAACTTAAACGCTAAGTCAAAAGTATATTAGATGCATCACAAGGATCAGTTTGAAACATCTTAAAGATAGATGATTCTAGGTGCCAGATCGTGCGAGAGAGACGACCTCAGTGGTGCAGCGGGCGGGTGTCCGTCTGCGACGCGAGAGGTAGCGGGTTCGACTCCTGCTCGGAACAAAATTGTGTACGATATATGTATAGTAGAAATATCTATCTATGTAAGCCCATAATGTTTTTTCTTTTTTTATGCCAATGCTGGCAGACGAGCATACGGGCCACCTGATGGAAAGAAGAAAAGAAGATGAAGATGGTTTAAATATATCAGTCATCTAGTACCCATAACACAAACTTTGAGTGGCTTAATTTGGGGCTAGATGGTGCTGTGTGGATTGTCCAGCATTATTGTTATTTATTAGATCCACACGACCAAGTCTAGAAGAACAGGCAATAAACAGCTTGGCTCCTACCGTTGCAAAAGGTGATGGTTACCACTTAACACATCCTTTTTCCCTGTATGATACAAAATAATCTTTATTTATTTCCATTATCTAAGTACGAAGCGACAATCTTTTTTTAGTTTACACAAATGTTAAACTAGAATCTAGGGTTTTTACTCTTCACTGTAACTTTCTTACCGGACAAAATTCCCCAGACACACCCACAATTCAAAACATAGAAAATAACGTCAGTAAAAATATTAAAAAACACTAGAATTCACTTAACAATTAACATTTTGCCCGCATGGTAAACATGAAGTAATTGTGCACGGATCGATAATACGAGTGTGACAGACTGATTGAAAGAATTCCCATGATAAGATAATTATGATTCAATGAATAGGTAAAAACACTGATTGTTGTTTACAAGTAGACAGGGCCTTTGTACATGCACATGGCCTGACGTCAATCATCATTACAAGTGTGAGTTTTGGCATCAAAGTAAATTAATATCTATGTAGACATTCCGCAGAAAGTCATACTACGAGAAAAAAGGTCAATTAAGGATGTTTTGGGTGAAGAATAACTTTTTGCATAACCCAATAACAACTCGCCAAATCTAACTCAAATTTAAATAGGATCACATCACAAATACCAGCTCACGATTAAAGAAATAATCATCAAAATTGGCCGACCCAGTAAAAATGTATGATAAAAAAACAAACATAAAAAACCAGTCGCACTGAGAACCTCCTCCTTTTTTTAAGTCAGTAAAAAAAGCAAACCAAAAAAAATGGGTGAGAAAAAGAAGAAGAGGTGTACCGAGATGAAGATTGATAGATCAGAGTGGAAGAATAAAACCTGTTTTGAAAGAAAGAAAGAAAATACATTTATTTGACACACATAAGTACATACAGAAAAAAAAAAGAAATGAAGAAATACAGAACGGACAGGAAACTACATTAGGTAGGTATAAAATATTAATTACAATAGAAGAAAAAAAACAAACATACACAAACAAAAACAATGTCTGCGGCCAGTCCCGTCCCGTTCAGAGTAGTGCGTAGGTACCTACGTACTGTATGCCAAAAAGGCCCTAACTCAGCTTTTGCTGCTTAGCAAAGTTGGTACCTAGGTAGCCAACCTTGCCAAGCCGCGCTGGTTTTCAGTGTTTTGCCGATTTAGCGTGGGATGAGACAGGAAGATGATGATTGGTAGACATTCCACACAGCACTATCAAGTCTAGTAACTAAGTAAAAGATGAATCTAGGTGTGGCCAGGGTTCGTAAACGGTGAAGGAAAACATCGCGATGAAGCCAGTAGTTATTCTAACAGCTGCGATGGGTTTGCAACCTTGTCATTATGGAAAAAAGCCATTTGCCAAATTTAATGTTTGGATGTACTCTGACTAGCCCCTAAGGAGGCTAGTCAAAGTATCGTCCTTATAGAATCTGGCGTTCGTACTTGGCACTAAGATCAGCACTATCTAGCCCCAAACTAAGCCAAAGCTTGTGGTATGCATGGAAATAAGATCGTTGATATACTACTTAAATACTTATTTTTGTAAATACATACTTCTAATAATAAATAACACCCAGACAGAGAACAAACATCTATGTTCATCACACAAAATTAAATGTTTGTTCTCCGTGGGAATCGAACCCACGGCCTATGGCACAGAAGGCAGAGCTACTAACAACTGAGCTATGAAGGCTGCCAATAATATAAATAGCTTTTGATTTTAATTAAAAAGCAAATCAATTCAAATGAATTGATTTGCTTTTAAAATTAAAAGCCACTTGAAACTTCAAAGTAAACTTGAGACTTACAAAAACAAACAGAACCCTCAAAAAGTACTCAAAATTAGTAGGCAGGTACTCACTCATTACATTCTCCGAAATTCAATTCAAAATTGATTATCCACGTGTGGTATACCTATAGGTATACTAGTTACTGGTAGAATACAATTAAGTATTTTCATTCATTCATTCGTTCATGCGCCCCGCGGTTTCACCCGCGCTTATTTAAATCCCGGTATATCCACGGGATAGAAAGTAGCCTGTGTGCTATTCCAGACTGTAATCTATCTCTTTGCCAAGTTTCATCCAGATCCGTTCAGCCGTTCCGGCGTGAAAGAGTAACAAACATCCATCCATCCGTACTTACAAACTTTCGCGTCACAATAATAATAAAATTTTGTATTGTATTATGGGGGAGGGAAAAGTTGTTGGACGGTTGTCAGCATCTTAAGGTCTTTTCGGATTCATCAAATCAAAGTGACACACAGCAGACAATAACGAGGAAAAGTGACGCACCAGGGAAGTTAGTAAGTATGTGTCATCAGCAATTTTGGCACAGCCCATCAGAACGATCACCGGTGCCCTCCACTACGTACCATAAGTTTATTGTTGTTGTATTTCGGTCACTGCGTAACATTTTCCCTTCTTGGTTTCAGCTGTAGCTGTGTGTGTTGTGTGCTTCTTGGTTCTTGTGTTTTAAGAGTAGTAGAGCTGTTTGTGTGTGGCTCGTCCGGAGATGTACTACCACCACGCCTTTTTCTGCCGCCAAGCAGCAACGCTGTGTTTCGGTTTGAAGAGTGTGGTCGTCGGAGTAATTACAGACACATGAGGCTTAACATCTGTATGCACCAAGTTGATGGACGCAGAGCAGGGCATCGTAAGGCACGTTTCTATCGTGCGTGACTTACGAGGCAATACTTTGTTATAGGCGACAGTTACCACTTAACATCAGTGGGCCATCTGCTGGTTCCATCAGCTGGTTGTATAAAAAAAAGGTGATGATCAGCGATGAGTGGTGATACACCCAACATTATGATGAGCTGAAAACCATTTTAGTATGGTATCTAATCCTATTACTGTTGTCTCTATCCTTTCAACTTTTTTCAGGCTTGTGTTATTGTACTTCTTAAGCTATATAAACATTTATTTTAAGCTTAAACATTTTTTTATATTGATGGTAAACCAGATTAGATCAGACCTGAGCCTTTAATAATGGATTTATATAAGGATAGACTATAAGGACATATCAGGATGGATTCATATAACTTCTATTGTTGTATAAAAATAGTAAGAAAAATCTAAAAATATGAACTGAAAACATACATAGGAATAGGTTAAATCATAAAAAAAAATGCTGGAAGAAAAGGGAGGAGGTATGTTTGCGCATACACAACACTCACGCCATCACATCCCCTCCACTTTTTTCCAGCGTTACGTTTATGTGACGCGACCTTTCTAGTGAGCAAATGATGATGATGTGAATAAGCTGACACGTCGATAAGCTGTGACCAAATATCGTTTGTATAGATCGGGGTTATTATTTAGCATACAATGGTGCTGATAGGTCGATGACCTGTAAACTGGGACTAGAGCAAGATTAAGGTTAGGTTAAGTTGGTGTTTTGGGTCATCCGTAGGTTTAAATATAACTTAATTGGTTACGTTATGTTGAGAGGACCTAGCTCCTAGTTATTTTATTGTGTTGGGTAGGACCTAGTTCCTTAACATCCATGTTTGTGCACTATCTATCCGGTTTTTTCAAAACTGAAAAAAAAAAACTGAAACAGCTTTACGACTTTGATCCCCAGGCACGGTAGATATCCCTTCTGATCTCCCAGTACCAAGTAGGTACTAATTCAAGTTTCTTTGAGGATGTCTAAGGGGGGTAGTCAGAGGTACGTCCAAACATTACATTTAGCACATACCCACATTTTGCAGTAGTTAGTATTCCATACGTGACAGGTTGCAAGCCCATCGCCGCTGTTAGAATACTACCTGGTTTCCTCACGATGTTTTCCTTCACCGTTTAAGAGCACTGGCATTGCGCACATAAATTTTTCGATAGAAAAATCCATTGGTGCACGACCGGATTCGAACCTGCGACCTTACGATCGGAAGGCGAGGTCACTCCCACTAGACCACCGGTGCTCTCAAAACTACATACCATAATAGATAGCTGGAAGAGAATGCTCTCTTGCATTTAGCTCGCCTATTTACGATAAATGTTGTTTTAAGCTATAAAGATTTCTGATCTATCTAGGACCACACTAATAAGACTCTACCAACTATCTTGTAAAGGGCTCGTCCGGGGAATACAACCATCAGACCTACTTCTACCACCAAGCAGCGTTGCTGTGTTTAGATTCGACGGGTATAGGTGAAATTCCAGGCTCATGAGGCAACAATGGTAGTATAGTACACAAGGTAATGCATCGCAGGGCACGATCCTATCGCCAGTTATTAGGTGATAGTGATTACCACAACATCGGGTGGGCCGTATGCATGTTTCTATGCAAGTAGGTAATAAAAATCAGCTAACTGGTTCCAATATTTTTACTTTTTGAGAGGGTCTCAAACACATGAAATGTATTTACGTAGTAAGGTTACCGAATGAAATATTTTGTATTACTTTTTGAGACTTGATAGCATTGTGTCATTATAATTAAATAAAACTGAAACTGAAACAGCTTCACGACTTTGATCCCCAGGCACGGTAGATATCCCTTCAGATCTCCCAGTACCAAGTAGGTGCTAATTCAAGATTCTTTGAGGATGTCTAAGGGGGTTAGTCAGAGGTACGTCCAAACATTATATTTGGCACATACCCACATTTTGCAGTAGATAATATAATTAAATAGAAGATAAATATTGAGGGTTTGTTAACTTTCCTTGCATAAAAAACTGACACGTGGACGTGTCATTCTTCATAATAACCACACAACACAATAAAATTGCATTTATTGTGACCTGTTTGTAATTGTAAGGTGTGATTGTAGAAATGACGAGTTCTAATTAAGCTGACAACCACCAATTATCTTCTCAACATGTAAATATTTTTAGATTATTACTGAACCAAATCGACTAGCCTCTCAGATATCCTATAAGATGAATTGGTACTTAATTGAAATCTGAAGAGACAAAAATTTCACCGGAAACCATACTCTTCAAGCCACACAGCGTTGCTGCTTGGTGCAATGGCGGAATAGGCGTGGTTGTAATACTTCCCCGGCAGAGCCAAACACAAAGAGCTGTACTCTTCTGGCCGGTGTCAGATATGTATGAACTTACGTGATCACTTAGCCGCACGCTTAGTGAGGCACGAGAAAAACTCTTCACTGACTCGTGCCTCACTAAGCGTGCGGTTAAGTGATCACGTAAGTTCATACATATCTGGCACCGGGGTTAGACATCCTAAATCATTTATTGTTCGTGAATCTGAGTTTTACAAAATAAGATGGTTGGCGAGCAGTTTTGAATCTCCAGCGGCCCGATTAAGCTAATGTCTGGCTATCGAGATGGCTTTCAGTTTGACAATTGATTCCCATCCATCCTATACAATTGCTATTACACTACGGGAATCAAATGTCAAACTGAAAGCCATCTCCATGGCCAGACATTAGCGTAATCAAGCCGTAGATCCTGCTGCTTAGCATACAAACATTGAATAGCTACATAGACAAATAATACAGAATTACTAGAAATGAAAAAAATAATAAATAAAGCAATGTCAAAAACCAATATGATGTCGAATTATCCTGTCGTTTTCTACGTATAGCATTATTAGCATATAAATTAGCTCTTTCATCGATAAAACATTCTGCGCAGTATAACTTTTTCTATCTAATATAATTTACGAGTGTATCATGTTGCTTTGGCTCAGCGCATCAGCATTGCCATTCAGCGTGGCAATCCAGCCAGTGTCTTGGGGCCGCTTACCATTGCCACTGTTTGGATCAGTAGAGCTCTAGATCGCTTGCAAAACAAAACTTACTTATATTTATAAAATAAACAAGAATCAAATAAATAAATATTGGTGGACACAGCACTCTCTCGCCCCAAATTAAACCAAAGAAAAAAAAACTTTCTTTTTTATGGCTTCTGTCTATAGATAATCTTGCCAGTGTCAAGTGATATCAGAGATATTATGTTTATAGTCACGTCAGTCAAAAGTCAAGTCAGTCATTTGTTTTGAAGAAAATGGTGTCGGTTTTCTTCAAAACATTCGAATCATTTTCGGTCAAGTCACGATATCACTCATTTTCATTCCAAATGCTTACACATGACATGCTTACATAAGACCTTCAGTAATGTTGGTTAAAATACCACCGAAATTACACAATATAACTTAAAATAGCACTAGAAAAACAATTAAAATGAAAATGCTATGTTGCTTCTTAAAATGTCAGAGACAAACGTCACCTTCACAATGTTAATACTATGTCACATTGATAGTTACTACTACTAATACCTCCGCTGATACAGATGGTTATTTAATTAAACTGAAAAACTGAAAACTGAAACAGCTTCACGACTTTGATCCCCAGGCACGGTAGATATCCCTTCAGATCTCCCAGTACCAAGTAGGTACTAATTCAAGATTCTTTGAGGATGTCTAAGGGGGGTAGTCAGAGGTACGTCCAAACATTACATTTGGCACATACCCAAATTTTGCAGTAGTTAGTATTCCAAACGTGACAGGTTGCAAGCCCATCGCCGCTGTTAGAATACTAACTGGTTTCCTCACGATGTTTTCCTTCACCGTTTAAGAGCACTGGCATTATTTTATTAAATCAGAATTTAATTGGATTCAATTACAAAGTTATTTTGAATCCGCACGATGTAACATCTAACCAATAAATTAATACAAATGGCATCTAGACAAGGTCTCGACCCTTTAAACTTTATGCCTAACTAGCGTCTGCCCGTGGCTTTGCTCACGTGGCACGCATTTTATTATGCTAATTGTAACAGGATCGCCGTTTGTTGACTGTTATTCTAGACTTAGTTGCCTAGAACTAGCATCTAGATTCCCTTAGCTAAAGCTAAAAGACGTTTCAAAATGATTCTTGTGATATCACTACATAATATAAAACAAAGTCGCTTTCTCTGTCCCTATATCCCTATGTCCCCATGTCCCTATGTATGCTTAAATTTTTAGAACTACGCAACGGATATTGACGCGGTTTTTTAAATAGATAGAGTGATTCAAGAGAAAGGTTTATATGTATAATACATGCCTGATATAGTAGAAAAACAATGTGCACCCGTGCGAAGCAGGTATAATATTATCATTGTAAAAAGGATCTGTTTGTTGCCGTTCTTGCTTGGTCGCTAAAAAGTTGTGTTGTGTAATTTTGGTGGTATTTTAACCAACATTACTTGTGGTCTTAGCACAAAGTGTAAGCATTTGAAATGAAAGTGTATTATGTGATATCGTGATTTGACCGAAAATTTTTCAAATGTTTTGAAGAAACCGCCACCATTTTCTTCAAAACAATTGACTGACTCGACTTTGGACTGACGTGACTAGAAACATAACTACAAAGAGTATTATCTCTGAATCACTTGACATTGGCAAGATTGTCTATGACAGGAGCCATAAAAAGACGAAAGAAGAAGAATCTCTAAGGGGGTTAGTCAGATGTAAGTCTTCATACAACATGCGTATACCCTACATTTTGTAGTACAGTTGGTATTCCATGTGACAGGTCGCAAGCCCCTACCATTAACTAAAAAGAGCAGTAGAGAATAACTGGATCTACCAGATACAAAAATAAGGCTGCATCCAGACCGGGAACATTTTGTTTATACGGGCCTGCGTGCATAAAAGTAACGGTGCTGCGCGTATTTGCAATAAAAAGTGCAAAATAATGTAGATTTTATTGCAAAACGGAAACCAGCGGGCGGTTTTTGAATTATTTAGAGTTTATCGTTCATACGGTTTCTGGGCTCAATCGCGGTGTTTCTGAGCGGTTTTGTCGTTCGAACTGAACGATTTTACGAGTAGCTTCCGTTTATGATGCACTAGTTGCGCCCCCTGTATTCCCACGTAATCCTGGCATTCCCAGGGGATAGAAAGTAGCCTATGTGCTATTCCAGACTATAATCTATCTCTCTGCCGAGTTTCATCCAGATCCGTTTAGCCGTTCCGGCGTGAAAGAGTAACAAACATCCATCCATCCATCCATACTTTCAAACTTTCGCGTTTATAATAGTAGTGGGATGTATGTGTCATGACGGGTTTTATTGGACACGTTTTGACAACGCCGCGTGTTTCTGATATGTTAGTTCTGGGGTACTTAAGTAGTTGCGTTTCAAAGTCGCGAGCTTTGGCTGCTACAGCGCTACAGCGGCGACGCTAAATCAGCCAATACAATACAATGCGTCGCTGGGTCATAAGTCAGAGTTAAATAAATAAATAATGCTGGACAATCCACACAGCACTATCTAGCCCCAAAGTAAGCTATTCAAAGCTTGTGTTATGGGTACTAGATAACTGATGTATTTAATGCATCATATGCTTACATACCTAGATAGATATTTTTTTAATTATACATAGAAAACACTCTGACCACCGTAACAAATTTCTGCAGATCTTACACAAATTTGTTCTGAGGCGGGAATCAAGCCCGCAACCTCTGCATCGCAGGCGGACTTTCGCCCGCTGCGCCACTGAGGTCGTCAGAGGTCGTCAAAAGAAAAGGTCGTCAAGTTGCGCTCTCTGTGTCAGGATGTCGAGATCGTTTTCCCATTATCTCTACGGAATCACGTAAGATCCAAACTAAGAGATCTACGCACAAAATCCACTCGAAAAACAAGAACTATGAGCCATCTCCATGCATCACGATTCATTTTAAGAGTAGTAGAGCTCTTTGTGAAGGGCTCGTCCGGGGAAGTACTACCACCACGACTTTTTTGCCGCCAAGCAGCAACGCTGTGTTTAGGTTTGAAGAGTGTGGTCGCCGGTGTACTTACAGGCACATGAGGCTTAACATCTGTATGCCTCAAGTTGATGGACGCAGAGCAGGGCATCGTAAGGCACGTTCCTATCGTGCGTGGCTTACGAGGCAATGCTTTGTTATAGGCGATGGTTACCAATTAACATCAGGTGGGCCATCTGCTTGTTCCATCAGCTGGTTGTATAAAAAAAATCACGGATATGAACATTATTTTCACTTGAAACGGGATATTTACCATAATTTATGAGTTTGATTGTTTCCCTATATTTCGGCACAGTTGCATGCACCATGATCACGGTTTGAGAATCAGAATTGGATTTTTAACTAATACTTATCAGTAATAACCTAATACTAACCGTTTTGCTAAAACAACAAAACTTTTGGTCAAAGTCCTACGCGACAGGTCAACGGCCGCTAAGGTCACGGCTAATAAACTTGCAATGCAATTTCTTAGACTGCATTCACACATAAAACTTGTTTCATAATCTCAGCGTTGCTAGCTGCTTTAAACTTTTATGATTATCACTATGCTATCTATGCCATCTAAGCTCACTATGCCTACTACAACCTCCTACGTCTTCGCTCTACGCCTCTTGTGTAGAGTGGTCTTATAAGAAAACCGGTAAGCCTGCGCTGCTAACCTGCTTGCTACGTAAATAAAACCGTTACATGCAAATCTTACTGCATTTGTAGTGAGTACAATGGTGGCAAAACGTGAAAATAAATGTTAATTGGATTTTGGGTAAAATATTTTCTTCCATATTTTAACGTGACAAAATGCGATCAACACTAATCGGCTGTCAAGTCACTTGCTATTTCAGCTTTGTGACTTGACAGCCGATTAGTGTTGATCGCACTTTCAGAAACTGGAGGTAAATAATGCTGATTGTTTTACTTTTATGTGACCGCTTTTGAGTGTACCTATTTATTTATTTTATTTTTATTTCAAAAGGGAATATTCTACTATTAGGTTTTGCCTTGTGCAAAGAAAAAATAAACAAATTTAGTAAAATACACAAACCATTTTGTTGTAAGCTTTAATTATAGCACAAAATACATTGTGTTACGATGCCACACGTTTTCACCAATCTTTACCTTTCGGAAATTTCATGTACATTGCATAATGAACGTTCTTTCAGGTGCCATAAAGTCTAGAATTAAATCTAAACTTCTTTACTTTAAGAAGTTTTTATGCAAATTATAATTAAAAACTGCATTTCTTTACAAGGAAACGAACAGAGTGTAAAATCGTGTGTTTTCTAAAGGCTTCGAAATTCAAAGGGACGAATAACGGTGTAGGGATAGCGGTAAAAACAATAAAATGCTGTTCCAATTTTAAAATCTTAACTTCACTTGCATCGCGGACTTGATTCGAAATATTCGAATCGATAGGAGACGTTCGCACTACGACGTTCGCAAGATTTCGTGTTATTTTTTTTGAATTTGGAATTCGAATATTGAAAGCATAGACAATCATTGTAATAAGTTTATTACCTCATTTATTGAGAGCTAGTTTTGTTGTAAGAATACATACATCAGATTGAAAAATTAAATAGGCCTCAGAGAATTCTCCGATCATTTGGTCTAGTATATTGGATTGGATATCTAACTTCGATAAAATTTACGTCATATTGTTTTTCTGTACGCATTGAATAAGTTAGTGTTCAATTAAAAATACCTACATAATGGTGTAAACAAAGCAACACATTTTTTCAAGAAGCCCAACTATTCTTTAATTATAAGGAAAACCCATACACGTGTATTGCAGCTAGCTATTTTTAAACAGAACTTACCGCAGATGATAAATAAATAAAAAAAAACTTCTTACATTTCACTTTTCAGTTCCAAATACAAACACGTTCCAAAATGCTGACTGCCCTACAACCGGTGACCGATATCGGCGCGGCACTTGCGCGTGCGCATACCCTCCCGATACTAACACTAGCCCCACCACTCCTACCCAGGAAAACGATATACAGATCAAAAGGATTCTATTAGAATTGCAGTCGCGTAGCGCGTCCCTAGTGACGGGTTTCATTTGTGGAGGAGACCGGTGTGCGATTGTTAGCGATTTTATGTAAAAGACAAAACACTTGCCTATTTTAAACACACGGTATTGAACAGTGGTCTATTGGGAATGACCCTTCTGATCATAAGGCCGTGGGTTCGAATCCAGCCATGCATCAATGTATTCATCTTTCATCTTTGGAATGTCCTGAAAAAATCTCAGAAAAGACCGCTTACTCATAATCCCTGCCATTTTATAGCGGCTCAATAGAGTATATTTGTCACTGTCACTTTCATGCCAACGAAAAGAGACAGCAACAGACTTATCGGTCTGATGAGCTATTAGCGCGCTCAAAGACCATCAGGATTAAGGGTCTATAGTATAGTAGAGATAAACCATTCTAAAAATGCACGCCCCTCTACCTGCCTTCACCCACACAAGCAAATGACGCAATACACGACACCTGATAATTTTATTCGTCATTCAGTTTCCCGCCGAACGTGAAAGTGACACTTTCATGTCTGGCGGGAAACTGAATAACGAATAAAATTGCTTGGTGGCATGTATTGCATCTATTATACACCGCATTTGCTTGTGTGGGTGTGGTGTGGGTAGAGGGGCGTGCATTTTTAGAATGGTTTATCTCTACCTACCAAGCACAATTAAAAATCACTGATCGTATATTACCAAAGATTACTGTAGGTCAATAATAAGAAGTTTTGTTACAGCAGTGTTGTTACGATGCAGTTGCGTGCGCACACGCAACTAGATGCGTTCTTATTGTACAGATAATTTATTTTACTATAGATTGCTAGAAATACAAAATATGCGCTTAATTTAGAGCTCTTTATCAATGTCTACTTCGTTACGTACAAAGAGTCATACACTTCTGCTACAGCCATACAGGCCTATACAGGGTGGCCCAAAAGTCGCGGATCAAACGCAACTAGGGGTTAGATGGGGTCATCAGCGGCAAAAAATTGTTCAACAAGGGTCCTTAAGGTCAACCCCTGCAGAGTTATAATGAGATTTTTTTTACAACCTAATAAAATTCAAAAATATCTATTACATCTACTACTAACTACTAATTTAAATAATCAAAATAAAATAATAAATCTCCAGGGGTTGACCTTAAGGATCTCTCGTAGAACAATTTTTTGCAGCTGATGACCCCATCTAACCCTTGGTTGCGTTTGATCCACGACTATTTGGCCACTCTGTATATAGAATATACTATCTTTAAGTAATAAATAGTATTGTAAATAAGTAGCTAATACTCTAATTACGACCATGCCTATTTCTTTCCTGGACGGGGTGTCCATCATAGGGCACGTTCTTATCGTGTATTGCAATATTTTGTTATGACCCAATGCTTGTTCCATCAGCACGTAAATAATTTTATAAATATAAGTTAAATTTCATAAATTTCATAAATTTAACTTTGGGTGACCACATGATTCATACATTGTACCGTGGCACAAGGTGCTTGCCCTGCACTGAAACATACTATTACTTATTCTGTACCCTCTCGAGTCTTTGTGTCTGTCTGTTAGTTTGTATGCAAGACACATCACAAGGTTGGCATACCTTACACGATCTAAACAGAACAATCAAGCGAAAATAACAATTAAAGCTATAAGGCAACGGTCGAATTTCCTGTAGCAAAAATCTGGTGAAGAAGAGCAACCACTTTCAAGCGAAATTAGCGATTGATGTAAAACAATAGGGTTGGTATTTCTGTGCCAAATAATTAAACTACTAGTGATGAAGATGAAAGTCGAGCAAAAATACGGATTGTTGTCAGAACATAGGGTTGAAAATCGTGTGGAAAAATAAACTAGAGATGGGACGGGGAACTAGATGTGTTCCGTGTTATTGTTCGCGACTTAATAGTAAACAGGAAATGGTAGACCTTTATTGTTTTATTGTGGATATAAAAATTGAATTATGTGACGATTTGGTAGAGAGCACATGGATACGTAACTAGGACATTATTTGTTACGCAAAAGACATTATCTTTTTAATTTGAGAGCTACCATAGTTTAGTGCAAGCGAACCCTCCTTAATTAAGAGAAGTAGAGCTCTTTGTGAAGGGCTCGTCCGGGGAAGTACTACCACCACGCCTTTTTCTGCCGCCAAGCAGCAACGCTGTGTTTCGGTTTGAAGAGTGTGGTCGCCGGTGTAATTACAGGCACATGAGGCTTAACATCTGTATGCCTCAAGTTGATGGACGCAGGGCAGTGCATCGTAGGGCACGTTCCTATCGTGCGTGACTTACGAGGCAATGCTTTGTTATGGGTGAAGGTTACCACTTATTTTCAGGTAAGCCATATGCTTGTTCCATCAGCTCGATGCACGATATGAACGTGCCCTACGATGCACTGCTCTGCGTCCATCAACTTGAAGCATACAATGTATGATTATCGGTATGTGAGATTGCGAAGGCTGTATAACCAAAAAGAACGCCGGAAACAGTGGAGGGGATGTGTTTGCGCGTACAAAACACTTGCGCCATCAAACCCCCTCCCCCTCCTTCCGGCGTTCTTTTTACGTGACACTACCATGATACTTTAAAAGCGATTTGTAAACATCGTTATTTTGAATTGAATTGTAATAAACACCAAATACCACTGAGATAGCGGAGTCGACCTACTAATATTAAACATCTTGCTGCAGGCCAAGTTTGAAATCAGTTAAATAAATAAAATAAATAATGCTGGACAATCCACACAGCACCGTCTAGCCCCAAAGTAAGCTATTCAAAGCTTGTGTTATGGGAACTAGATAACTGGTATATTTAATACATTATATACTTACATAGATAGATATTTTTTATTATAGGTACATAGAAAACACCCAGACCAACGGAATAAATTTCTGTAGATCGTACACAAATTTGTTCCGAGACGGGAATCGAACCCGCAACCTCTTGCGTCGCAGACGGACTCTCGCCCGCTGCGCCACTGAGGTACGTCATAAAACCCGGTGTAATTATTTTTATTTTATTTTATTTATAATAATAAACCCGGTGTAATTCTTTTATTTTATTTTATTTATTTTAATTATAATGACAGGCACATGAGGCTGAATATCTGAATGCCTCAAGTTGATGGACGCAGGGCAGTGCATCGTAGGGCACGTTCCTATCGTGCGTGACTGACGAGGCAATAAATGAATACATAAATATTGGTGGACATTCCACACAGCACTACCTGGTCCCAAACATAGCTTTGTGATAATTGTGTGAACCAGATAGCTGATATACTACTCACATGATTGTGTATTGTGTGTCTTAAATTTATGTGCGCAATGCCCCTGCTCTTAAACGGTGAAGGAAAACATCGTGAGGAAACCAGTTAGTATTCTAACAGCGGCGATGGGCTTGCAACCTGTCACGTATGGAATACTATCTACTGCAAAATGTGGGTATGTGCCAAATGTAATGTTTGGACGTACCTCTGAC
Source organism: Plemyria rubiginata (assembly GCA_963576535.1). Classification (NCBI taxonomy): domain Eukaryota; kingdom Metazoa; phylum Arthropoda; class Insecta; order Lepidoptera; family Geometridae; genus Plemyria; species Plemyria rubiginata. The sequence goes on from OY754926.1 coordinate 9,365,062, forward strand.
TACCCCCCTTAGACATCCTCAAAGAATCTTGAATTAGTACCTACTTGGTACTGGAAGATCTGAAGGGATATCTACCGTACCTGGGGATCAAAGTCGTGAAGCTGTTTCAGTTTTTTCAGTTTTTTCATGATTGTAATAATAAATAACACCAGACAGAGAACAAACATCTATGTTCATCACACATATATTTGTTCTCGGTGGGGATCGAACCCACGGCCTACGGCACAGAAGGCAGAGCTACTACCACCTGAGCTGTGAGGGCTGTCCGTGCATGGTGGTAGGTGGTAGTACTTCCCCGGACGAGCCACACAAAGAGCTCTGCTACTCCTAGCTTACTTCGTACTTCGTGCTTGGACTGCGACATGTTTAATTTAATGTAGTGTTAGTGGCGCGGCTCGGGCAGGAAGAGATTGTCACGTAGAGCCTGTCCTTGCGAGCGCGACTCCACTAACCACGAGGGTGCGAATACTGTATAGAAATCCTAATATAATAATAATAATGCTGGACAATCCACACAGCACTATCTAGCCCCAAAGTAAGCTATTCAAAGCTTGTGTTATGGGTACTAGATAACTGATATATTTAATACATTATGTGACGACTCAGTGGCGCACCGTAGGAGAGTCCGCCTGCGTCGCAAGAGGTTGCGGGTTCGATTCCCGCCTCGGAACAAATTTGTGTACGATCTGCAGAAATTTGTTGCGTTGGTCTGGGTGTTTATGTATAATAAAAAATATCTATCTATGTAAGTATATAATGTATTAAATATATCAGTCATCTAGTACCCATAACACAAGCTTTGAGTAGCTTACTTTAGGGCTAGATGGTGCTGTGTGGATTGTCCAGCATTAATTATTTATTATTATATGCTTACATAGATAGATATTTTTTATTATACATAGAAAACACCCAGACCATCGGAACAAATTTCTGCAGATCGTATACAAATTTGTTCCAAGGTGGGCATCGAACCTCTAATAATATTATAAATGCGAAAGTTTGTAAGTATGGATGGATGGATGGATGGATGGATGTTTGTTACTCAATAACTCCAGAACGGCTGAACGGATCTTGGCGAAAATTGGCACAGAGATATATTATAGTCTGGAATAACACATAGGCTACTTTTTATTCCGTGGGAATACTGGGATTTAAAACTGCGCGGGTGAAACCGCGGGGCGCCACTAGTATTTTAATAGTAGAACACTTCGTGATGGACTCGTCCGCATGTCCGTGTACTTAGCAGAGCATTGTCGGACCGCTCGGTCGGAGCCGGGTCGGAGCCGCTGGGAAAATGCTACCACTATGCTTATTTCTACTGCCAAGCAGCATTGCTGTGCCTTGGTTGAAGGCTACGATTTTTGCAATATTTCAGAACTACCTTCACAAATTGTAGATCTAAAGCTAAGCGTCCACCGCGTCGGCATCGGTGCGTACGGAGTGTACGGAGCGTCGATATTTACAAAATGCCGATGGGGTGCGTCCACTGCTTTCGGATTTTGCATCGGCAGTATCGGTATTTTCAAAGCAATCGAGTTCGCCTGTGCACCAATATTTACATTATGGAGGATAGTGACGAAGATATTAGGATCCAAATGGCGCGTTCACTGCGGATGACGTCATCGGCAGAAATTCCGATCTCTTGCGCTGAAATGCCGATCCAGTGCACGCTGTACCATACAAATCAATACAAAGCAACAAATCCTTCCGCTCCGTACGCACCGATGCCGACGCGGTGGACGCTTAGCTTAAAAAAGTGTTGTAATGTGCGTGCGAAAAGTTGTTTGACATATCTGATTTCTAAAATCCAGATTTCTTTAAATTTTGGCAGCCCTGGTAGTTAACGTGTGATAATGGAACCACGCAGTCTTTGAATAGTAAACAAGATATCGGATGTAACAGCGCGACAGTGGAACTATATCGCGATTTGCGGATGCGGCACAACTCAGCCGAACTACTCGGATTCTACGCACATAACACACAGTATTTAATAAAGCTCATAACAAACGCTTACTGTAAAATATCTGATTATGTAGATGACAGAAAAGCTTGGGACTGAACTATGCTCCAACTCATTACAAAATTCATATCACTACATAGTATAAACAAAGTCGCTTTCTCTGTCCCTATGTCCCCATGTCCCTTTGTATGCTTAAATCTTTAAAACTACGCAACGGATAGTTAAGTCCTGTTGTTACATGTGAACGCATAGTTCACATGTAACAACAGGATGATGATGATGATTTTGTACTAAAGAAAAACATTACAGAAAATCACGCCTGCAGTGCAAGTACGGTTCTTATCGATCGCCTAATTTGACATTTAGAATCGTCAAATTCGTGTAAAATGGTGGAACGATACGATTCGATTGGTTCATCGACTTTAGCCGATCGACAAAAGGCGATCGACAAGAACCGTACTTGCACGGCTGCTTCGGTAATCAAACAAATAATCCGAATCAACACTTGAATTATTTATCGGTTAAAATGGTTTTATAATCTTTTGTAATCTCTTTCTGGCACGAGTTACGAGAATATTTAAAAGCCAAAGCGCAGGCTATTATTAAAAATGAGGGCTTAACGAATTTAGACGAGTTTGGAACAAAGTCTAGTGTAATATGTCTAATTTAATGTTTTAGAAGCTTTGGGTAATCTTTACTTGCGTTGAACCCTAATCCTATGTTAATATGTTTTTTAATCTATAAATTATAATCAAAGATCAAATCAAAACGGACTTTATTCAATTTTTATTAGATTTATAGCTTACTACTCTTAAGGAAATCACAAAGATTTTTATAATGTCCCAAAGGTTATTCTCCCGCTCGGAGAATAGCTTTTGGGTTCGATTCCCGCCTTGGAACAAATTTGTGTACGATCTGCAGAAATTTGTTCCGATGGTCTGGAGGTTTTCTATGTATATAAGATATGTTATTGAGGATTTAAATATAAACCACAGATTGTTTCTCTGAAATACAAAGTTTCGTTTTATTTTACACATCCTAAATATTACAGTATTATTTGTGATTTAAACTTACTAGGTACACTTTTATCTCACCTGAAATACAAAGAAACGACATTTAAGGTCCACTAATGTCGTCCTCAATAATATCCTTTCTTTTATCTATCACACAAGTTTATAATACTTTATGCACAAATATTTCTACACGTCAGCCGCCATTGAATCACACTTCGATCGCATGCACATTCTAAAGATGTCCACAGAAAACTTAACACGCGCGAAGCGCGGCAAATTCAAATTAATGAAACGTAATTTCATTACATGTATAATAAAAAATATCTATCTATGTAAGTATATAATGTATTAAATATATCAGTTATCTAGTACCCATAACACAAGCTTTGAATAGCTTACTTTGGGGCTAGATAGTGCTGTGTGGATTGTCCAGCATTATTCATTTATTTATTTATTTACATTATAAAAATCTTTGGTCTTTATCCAGTCAAAACGGTCTTCAGTGTCTTCAGTACAATCATATAAACTTCGACGGTATGAATCGCCGATAGTTTATTGGCTATGCTTCAAGTTTTTAGCGACATGGAACTGGTACATATTTTCACCTAGCTTTAAGACGTTTCAAAGTGATCCGATTTTTATTACCTACGTTTTGGCTTTTGACTTCGAAATGTCACACTGGGTGGACCTACCGACATACTCAGGTGAAGCTACAAGCTTATCTATCTACTTTTGTGAATATACTATTAAATAGGATCTTATAGCTTTTTTATAGTTAGTTTCATTAGTTTGTAGTTCTTTCTTCTGAATTTGAGTGCCTCTACTGCCCGTATTATGCGTCACTTAATTAGATTAGCATGTATGGAATGCCGACTACTGCAAAATGTGTGTATTCGCAAAATTTTATATCAGGACATTATCTTTGCTACCATGTTAAGGCATCCTGAAAGAATGCTTACGCTAAAAAGTTGGTACTTGTTATTAAGAGAGGGTATCCACCGTGCCTGGTGATAAAAGTCGTGAAATTGTGTATTCTACGAAACATAAGTTGAATTCATATTCAACACTCGCGCAGCATTTGAATCACTTAAGGCGAAGACTAGTCCTAATGTCTCTCTCGCCCGCCCAATTCAACACTTTGAAAAAATTAAAATCATTAAACACAGGTTTACAAAATTGCAATCAACCAAGTTGCAATCAAATTGCACACAGTTCATCAAAATTAAAATTTTAATCAAATAACATTTTCAACTATACTATGCTGTAATAAAATTAATATTTTGCTGATCTGTGTGCAATGATTGCACATAACTGACGACCTCAGTGGCGCAGCGGGCGAGAGTCCGCCTGCGCAGAGGTTCCCGCCTCGGAACAAATTTATGTACGATCTGCAGAATTTTTTTCCATTGGTCTGGGTGTTTTCTATGTGTAATAATAAAGATCTATCTATGTAAGTATAAATGTATTAAATATATCAGTTATCTAGTACCAATAACACAAGCTTTGATTAGCTAACTTTGGGGCTAGATAGTGCTGTGTGGATTGTCCAGCATTATTTATTATAACTTGGTTGATTTTCATAAATAAATTCAATGATTTTACATATTTCAAAATGTTGAAAAGTGCGACATCGAGTAACATTAGCAGTCGGCTTAGCCTTAAATCGGACATATCGTAGCGAAATAAAATTTCATAGCAGACAATTGGTACAGGATTATGTGAGTTCTGCATTGAATTCGGAACACATAATATCATGTCGCAAATACTCGGAATCCTACTATTATTATAAACGCGAAAGTTTGTAAGTATGGATGGATGTTTGTTATTCATTCACGCCGGAACGACTGAACGGATCTGGATGAAACTTGGCAGAGAGGTAGATTATAGTCTGCAATAGCACAAAGGGTACTTTTTATTTATTTAAAACTTTCACACAAACAATGTAGTTCTAGGAGGACTTAATGCTAATAGCATTGTCTACCAGTCTTCCTGGGCGTGCAAAAAGATGGTGTGGCGTGTTACTATAGGTACCAAGAAACCATTTGGTTACACATTTAATATAGAATTCATATATAATAATATACTTATACCTATTAATAATAATTTAACTATTATACCTTTATCCCGTGGGAATACCGGACTAAATATTAATTTTACGTCAATGTCTTATATCAACTGCATAGAGTTAGCTTTATGGTCAAAAAGTAAAGTAATATTGAAATAAGAATGCTTCAAGAGATCGCGGTTGGCCCTTTTCTTTCTTTCTTCTTTTTATGGCTCCTGTCATAGACAATCTTGCCAATGTCAAGTGATTTTGTAGTTATGTTTCTAGTCACGTCAGTCCAAAGTCGAGTCAGTCAATTGTTTTGAAGAAAATGGTGGCGGTTTCTTCAAAACATTTGAAACATTTTCGGTCAAATCACGACATAATACACTTTCATTTCAAATGCTTACACTTTGTGCTAAGACCACAAGTAATGTTGGTTAAAATACCACCAAAATTACACAACACAACTCAAAATAACACTAGAAAAACAATTAAAATGAAAATGCTATGTTGCTTCTTTAGATGACAGGAAACGACCCGGTTGGCCCTCTGAAGCCTGATCACGAATGAGTTTTGACATTTGGAGTTAACGAATCCTAGTAATTTTCGACCTTATTATGTTCTAGCTAAGAAACGATATGTTTACGCTACTAACGTAAAATTCGTACGTGATTAGACCACTGTTGGTTCCAACAGCTATTTTAAAAAAGGGTTGCCAGTCTACAACGATACGCTATGTTCGCAAAGTCCACCCAACCTTCAGTTATAGGGGAAGCAGGTGTTATGGCGATCATGTCCGCTCACTCCAATAACTTATTAAATACTTGCGATCCGCCCGCGCGCCCCTGCTTTGCACGGGTGCACATATCATGCATGTAAACATATAAACCTTCCTCTTGAATCACTATGTCTATTAAAAAAAACCGCATCAAAATCCGTTGCGTAGTTTTAAAGATTAAGGCATATATAGGGATATAGGGACATAGGGAAATGGGGATATAGGGACAGAAATGAGACTTTGTTTTATGATAGTGAAGGTGCCATAAAACACAGCGAGCACGCTGCAGCGCAGGGGTAGTGACGCTTGAGCGCAGAGTATCTAAACCTCAAAACTAACACGAGACAAATGAAAAAACAAATAGAGAATTTTTCTCTCAGGTGATCGGCATTCCCCCATCTTCCCGTAATAAGTAGGAAAGCAAACACTCAGCTTTAAGTTGTCAAATGAGGGTACCTACCTAACGAGAAAACTTTTCTGATCATCTCCAGCTCTTGGATAGCCTAATCATAACTTTGATCCCGGATTGAGTTATGTGTGGGTTATACCAACTTTTTAAACTATGAGGTGACCTAAGGAGGCTTACCGGCGAATAATTAATTTATATTCAGAGACGAAAACCTTCTATTTTTGACAGCCTTCACAGTTAAGTTGGTTTCGCGCCAATATGGATTGGACGACTACCTCAACATAATAATTATATCATCATAATAATAATTAGATTACACTACATTACATTGCATAATAATTACATAATAATTATAACATAATAATATAATCATAATAATAATAATACATAAAATCAAAAACATTAAACGCTATCAAAGAGTTCGGTCTAATCAATATTAAAGCTGTGTTATTCGAAGTCGTGGACACCTAGTTTAGTTATAGCGTCATACAGCGAAATCTTCTACCGGTTATCATGTGAAAACATACGGGAGATCATAGTGAAAAATAATGTAAGGAAGGTAGTATGGTAGTCATCAAATTAACTGCTTGGTTTCTAAGTTTCACAAAATAATAATTCGACGTTCCAGTGTGTTACCAAAGTAGCTTAGTGCAATAAGTTGCGCCAGAGTTAGCTTCGAACGTTTGAACACTTGTTTGATTGCTGTGTGTGTGTGAACAAAGTCACTTTGTCTCCGTGCCACACAGCAATCAAGTAAATCTGGCGAAAAACTAAAAAACTCAGAGGCGTTATTCACTATGACCAATCCAAGCGCTTTTGCGTTTAGATCACGTTGTGACGTCACACGGTTTGGGCAAAGTATATCCTGTGTCATAAAGAATAACGCCGAAGATCACGCTGAGACTTCACACGATTTGGGGCAAGGAATGTCCATGGCATTGAGAATAAAGCTGCGAACAAATTATCGGACGCGTCCGTAAGCCGCGGCTGACGGACGCGGCTTAAAAATGTGCACGCTCCCCGTTCATACCGTCCGCGGACGCAAAAACATCCAGCCAGCCAGATCCTGTTCGGACGTCCGTACGCTCAAGGTCACGTCCGCGAATTATGGCAGACAATGTGCACAGTTTAGTGTATTTTGTATTAGTCAGATAGAAACAAGCCACGTCCGTCAGCCGCGGCTTACGGACGCGTCCGATAATTTGTTCGCAGCTTAATGCCCCACGCTTTGTTTCGCCGCGAGTTCCTTCCCGTGAGTTCCCATGCGCTACAAAGGCCAGTAACCGTAAACGCCTACTCGGCGACATAACGGCAACATTAAGCAGACTTTGCGCTAAGCACTGAGCACTATGCATTTTATTGTGAATAAACGCTTCGAATTATACAAGATTTCAGTTCGCTCGTTTTAGATTCTTAGTTTCTGTCAGAATGTTGTATAATTAATATAAATAAATAAATAATGCTGGGTATTCCACATAGCACCATCTAGCCCCAAAGTAAGCTACTCAAAGCTTGTGTTATGGGTACTGGATAACTAATATACTTACAGAGATATATTTTTTATTATATACATAGAAAACACCCAGACCATCAGAACAAATTTCTGCAGTTCGTACCCAAATTTGTTCCAAGGCGGGAATCGAACTCGCAACCTCTTGCGTCGCAGGCGGACTCTCGCCTGCTGCGTCACTGAGGTCGTTTTTTAATTATAATTTGTGATGTCGATTATTTAAGGTAAATTTTAAGAATTGCAAGTCAGATTTAAATTTTTATACTTTTACCTGTCTTATTTATACCTATATTCTAGAATAACGAATTAATCTGTATTATAAGGTTTGGTTTATGTATGTAAATGAATTGAACTTGTCTGATTATGGCTACTACTTATCAGCTTAACTTAAACTTTAACTTAACAAACCTAAGGGTAATCCCATGACTCCCAACCTAGTTCTAAGAAACGCTGTAAGTTGATCCAATTTTTTACAGGCTTAAGTTTCTTTTTTACCATGACAAAACACTACATTTTTCAAGGATCGGTAATCGGTATGACATCCGCATGATAAAAAGATTAAAATGGTTACCTACTTCAATGATATCTCTATTTGATGTTTTCCATACATACTTGGAAACAATATCAAAACGCTAATTTGTTGGTCACCATAACCCCAACATTGCTCTTATAAAACCGTTAAAAAACCTTTTCGATAAACCATAGCCCGTGGTTTTCGAAGCAAAGTGATGTAAAATAGTGAAGGAGATAACAGCTATTCACCCTACTTCGTAACGAAACAACTTCACTATACAATTTTGCTCCATAAGCGCACATTGCTCTATGGACGAGCCATGAAGCTATTTGACAAACTAAATTTGGTGGACATTCCACACAGCACCAATATGGGAACCAGATAGCTGATAACCTAAGAATACGTTTTTTTGTAAATTTATACTAATAATATTAATACCACCCAGACACAGAAATAACATCGATGTTCATCACACAAATGTTTGTTCTCAGCGGGAATCGAACCCACGGCCTACGGCGCAGAAGGCAGAGTTACTACCAACTGATCTGTGAAGGCTGTCAAAGATTTTGAAGCCTTTTTCCAGCAGCGGACTTGTTATGATTAATTTCCCGTGCCTTTTTGGTACTTGCAGCTGTACAGTGACCATCATCTCCCGGTCTATTGTTTATGAATATTATTCTGCTAGCCAATTTGTCGGGAGAGGTCGGTGGTTAGTGCCCTCAGCGATCAATTTATCCAACACTCGATCTGAACCCTGCAATTAGCAGCGAGAAAAACGGCTCGTTTTAAATAAACCAGTGAAGAGAAGCGCTGTGTTTATTCGGGTTTTCATAAGGGTAAGGACCGAGGGCCTTATGCTCACTTCGACCGAGATCATCTGACTATGGAGATGACGTCATATCTCGTTCGATAACTCGTGACAAACAAAAAACCCCATTCTCACCTTCTCACTCCCCAATTTTCTCGTTCGAAGTTCATGCGAGACGCAACGTCTAGTCTGTACTGACCGAGATTGAACGCGTCATTCGAGATCTCTTGAATCTTCGTTTCATTGTCACTCACACTCTATCACCTTCAATGTTTTTCATCGTCGCACACCGGATTTCACAACTGAACAAAAAAAAAGGGACAAAATAAAACGTTCATAATTCAGTACAATCACATGGATCATTTTGAAAGGACAAATGAACATAGTGTGTTTGTCTTGAGATCTTCGTTTCCAAATAGGTATAGATTTGTTGATACGCTTGGGGTCTAGTCCAGCATCAAACCATGGCAACGAATTTGCATAATACACGAAGGTCTCAAGACAACCACACATTTGTTCCATTTTAACACTTTCAGTTGTGAAATCCGGTGTTTATATGTAGAAAATTTGGTTCTTACCCTTATAACACATATTTGTTTTATGAAAAAACATTTGTAAATGCAGAACGAAATACTATATCTATAACCCTACACAACAGTAACAGAATATTTTCCTGTTTCACTTGTATTATGATTATTCCTACTTATGAAGACGACAAAGATTCAAATGCAATGACAACATGACATCAATCAATGAACAAATGACTAATTAAAAATAATAGCAAAATAAAATTATTTTGCAATTCGATTCTTGTCCAAACAAAAATATAGTTTTTGTAGTGTTGTAATTACAGAAAGAAAAAAACATTTGCAAAAAAATGATTTGAAATAGCCTACTGCAGAACAACAATTTCTGATGAAAATCTGAAAGAAAATACTGATTGTAGTTTTATGAAAACGTTATGAAAACAAGCTTTCCCACTCAAAAAGTTAGATTTAACGCCCTTTTTTATGGAAGAAATGTAATTATTATAAAAGATTGCAAATTTATAATTTCCCGAAAAGTACATCGTTATACCAGGCAGAGATAATGAATTTCAAATAGCCATCTCCTCATTCGAAACATTCAGGTTGGACCCTATAGAATCGCACACTTCAGCACTACTGATATTCGCAGATTTATCATCGTCGTATTCTCGTATGAACTGACCATGTTCTGACGCTAAAGCTGAGTAGTATAGTGCGTTTCAACCAAAATGAACGCTGAAAAACAGTGGAGGGGTTGTGTTTGGGCATACAAATTACTCACGATATCACACCCCCTTCCCCCTCCTTCCGGCGTTCTTTTTTCCCGACGCGCACTATCCTACAAGAGAAGCCTACATAAGACTAGGTGAATATAGGTGAACTATGAACTACGAATCTACCGGCATTTCGTCGCGACCAAAGCCTAGAAGAACTGGCAAGAAACTAAGCTTGGTTCCTAGCGTTTTTTTGTATGATCCTCTTTACAAAATAAAGGACCTGCATAATTATTATGATATTAATAATTATGCAGGTCCTCTATTAAGTTCCTTATTTAATAAATCCTTTATTTAATAAACAATTTTATTATTGTTTATTTTGTAATGAGTGGAGCTTAGTTTAGTCCCAAGCTTTTTTGTCATCTACTACACTACTGATGAAAGAAAGAAAGAAAGAAAGAAAATATATTTATTTCGTCCCACAATAGGTAGGTACAAGTAAGTACTTACTTAAAACTAACAGAAAAATAAAATTATAACCTACACTAATAAAGGACCTACCTACCGTTGTGCGGGGCAAAAAGGTCACGTCTCAGCTTAAATGCTGCACTAAACCTAGGTACCTAGGTACCGTAGGTACAGTGCAACGCTGGTTTTCAGACGTGGCCTGGCCTAGTGTGACATGCGACCGGTAGACAAGTAAAAGTAAAAAACACAGAATGCATGCTTGCAGACAGCTCGACCCTTAAATTCATACATCTAACAACTTTGAAATAATTGAGTTATACGTTATACCACTCCTAATTTCTATTCCCAATTAAATTTCGCCAATTTCATTTTCCACTTTTGTTGGCCGCCTAATGGATTTTCGTACGGGTGATAGCAATATTTCTAATTAGATTTTCTCTTTATGAGGGTTTAGCATTGTTTCTGATATACAAGAGGGCGGTGTAGGCATAATTAGGGTCGCGATGCGTGCATTTCCAAATTAATCGTCTATGTATATTACACTAGTTGCGCCCCCAGGTTTCACCCGCGTAGTTTTTAAATCCCGGTATTCCCACGGGATAAAAAGTAGCCTATGTGCTATTCCAGACTATGATCTATCTCTTTGACAAGTTTCATCCAGATATGTTCAGCCTGTCTGGCGTGAAAGGGTAACATCCGTCCAACCATCCATCCACACTTACAAACTTTCGCGTTTATAATACTAATAGGATTTATATTAAACATAATTATTATTAAATTAATTAAATTAAACATGATTTATATAAAACATTATTCCATAGAATCGTTAGAATCAAGTTTATTGAAAGAGTACGGCTAATATAGCTCTCGCTTGCACATTCCAACATTTTGAAAAATCTTAAATCACTGAATTTATTTTCGTATAATCACAATCAAAAATCAACCAATCTGTGTGCAATCACATTGCACTTACTCTAAATAGGTGTAAAAGTATGAAACCTCCATTGTGACAACCCTGTACTAACAGAGTTTTCTCGAAGCCCTAAATAAATAATATGATATTTCACGACATTTTGAACATCAGAGTCTGGGCTACTACAATTTACTTTAGCTTTTAAACCGAAAATAAATGTAAGTCGCGACTTACAGTAAGGATTTACTATTATGATCAGCTGATAAGAGATTTTAAATAAAATTGGTGACTTACCCCCGGTTTCTGAAAGCCAGATAAAAGCTAATCGGCTGTCAAGTCACTTGCTTTCACTTTTACTTCAAATAAGATAGAGATAGCAAGTGACTTGACAGCCGATTAGTGTTGATCGAGCTTTCAGAACCGGTTTTTGGGTAAGCCAAGCTAATAGTTATATGCTGTGTAACAGATTACCATGTACCACTATGTACTAAATACGGCCTTATTTATTTATTGCATACAATACAAAGGTAAAAGACAGAAATAGAGGAAAGACAAAGGTACTTAACCCTAACAAGAGTTTGATGCGACCGCGTCACGACACCCGCGACTATTAGTCGCGTACGGTAATTTGTTAACCCACACCCCCGCTTTCCCTAAACCCGTACATATTTGACGAAATTGCCAAAGTAACAAGTTTAAAGTGAGGGTTGACATTAAGTGAGTACGGAGGTTTGTGAGTGGCAACACTTAAAAATGACTTTTGGTGTGCTTGGGGTAAGTAGGGCCACAAAGCAGTATCTACTTCAAGCTTGTTTTACTTTTCTCTTACTTCTTACTACATCTACCAAAAAGGGCTCGTCCGGGGAAGTACTACCACCACGCCTTTTTCTGCCGCCAAGCAGCAACGCTGTGTTTCGGTTTGAAGAGTGTGGTCGCCGGTGTAATTACAGGCACATGAGGCTTAACATCTGTATGCCTCAAGTTGATGGACGCAGGGCAGTGCATCGTAGGGCACGTTCCTATTGTGCGTGACCTACGGGGCAATGTTTTGTTTATAGGTGATGGTTACCACTTAACATCAGTTGGGCCATCTGCTTGTTCCATCAGCTAGTTGTATAAAAAAAAAAAAAAAAAAAAAAAAAAAAAAAAAAAAAAAAAAAAAAGCAAAAGATAGGTAAAACTGAAACAGCTTCACGACTTTGATCCCCAGGCACGGTAGATATCCCTTCAGATCTCTCAGTACCTAGTACTAACTCAAGATTCTTTCAGGATGTCTAAGGGGGGTAGTCAGAGGTACGTCCAAACATTACATTTGGCACATACCCACATTTTTCAGTAGTTAGTATTCCATACGTGTCAGGTTGCAAGCCCATCGCCGCTGTTAGAATACTAACTGGTTTCCTCACGATGTTTTCCTTCACCGTTTAAGAGGTGTGTGTCAAATAATACATCTATCTAATCAACTTGTTGACACCCTCAAGGTGGTGTCTCCCCTCTATTACGCCAGTCTATCCGGACCTGAGCCAGTCGCATCCACTGTGGTCCGACCACTCTGACGATGTCATCCGACCAACGGGCTGGTGGTCGGTCTCGCGGTCGTCGTGCATCCCTTGGCCACCACTCCATCACCGACAGTCCATCGTCCCTTCTAGCTAAGTGTCCCGCTCAGCTCTACTGGTGTGTGATCCTTATATCTACGTCTACGACTTTTGTGCGCCGTCGTATATCCATTTTTTTTGTAAATACAAACTTCACTACATAGTATATAAGTCGCTTTCTCTGTCCCTATATTTCCTATGTCCCCATGTCCGTAAGTCCCTATGTATGCTTAAATCTTTAAAACTACGCAACGGATTTTGATGATGTTTTTTTTTGTGTGATGAGTGATTCAAGAGGAAGGTTTATATGTATTGCATGATATGTGCACCCGTGCGAAGCAGGGGTGCGCGGGCGGGTCGCTAGTATATTAATATTTAACACACCCACAGAGAATAAACATCAATGTTCATCACACTAATGCATGTTCCCGGTGGGGATCGAACCCACGGCCTACGGCACAGAAGGCAGAGCTACTACCAACTGAGCTGTGAAGGCTGTCAGCGGTTGTGTTTACGATTGTCTACGCCCCATACCTAACCTCTGATGCCTAGTCTACAAGATAGAGCTATTTTTCTATTCCAGAATCTAAGGAAAGCAAAATCTACCATCCAGGACTTAGATGGCGTATTTTCTACTTGAATACTCACAAGGAAATGCATAAAGGACGTCCTCAGCGCATAATGGCCTAGGAGGCACAAAGCGGGCAGGTATTATCTGAGATCGATTACGTGGGATCTATAATAAGATCTCGTTTGGACCGCACAATGAGGCTGCTTCGTCCGATATGGGGTGAGGAGCGCTAAAATGGTGCAAGAAAGAAAAGAGAAAGAAAGAAAATACATTTATTTATACACTAGCGACCCGTCCGCGCGCCCCTGCTTCGCACGGGTGCACATATCATGCATGTATTATACATATAAACCTATCTATTAAAAAAAACCGCATCAAAATCCGTTGCGTAGTTTTAAAGATTTAAGCATACATAGGGACATAGGGATTTAGGGACGGAGTAAGCGACATTGTTTTAAACTATGTAGTGATACTGCACACGACAGCTAATAAGACAGCTGTACGAAACATATAAAAGGGAACTAAGCTATTAAAAACAATTATATTTATTCTCTACTTTCTTGTCTGCCGAGCGCTATTCAGTCATGTATTCCGTTCTGGTACACTGGTCTCCTCGATACAGCAAGGCTCTGCTAACGATTCTACTTTTGTATATTGGCTCTCTGCAAAAACATAATAAGACTGTCTGATGATGATTGTTTTATTTTAAGTATATTTTCTTGTGTTTTGCTGCAATAAATATTTTTTACTTTTACTTTACTTTGTTTTTTGATTGGTACTTTAATATTTTTTTTATTAACTGATTGTAATATTTGACCACGCGTAACTTTTTACAGAGCAATTCAATTTTGGTAATTCTTTATCAACCAATGACCCAATGAGGTATTAAAAATACAGAAAAAGTATTAAAAAAATAATTATGAAAATCTATCTACTTTGTAAAAAGTTATGCGCGGTCATGCATTACAATGAGTGACTGAAATTCCTGTTTTCCTGATCTCAGGGTTAGAGGGTCTCGAGGGTGCCCTTCCAATATAAAAAGAATTATCAAAATTGGTCTACTTTGTAGGAAGTTGTGGGCGGTCATACATACGGACCAAACAAAAAAAAATACGCGTTGACTTGAGAACCGCTTTTTTTTATTGGTAAAAAAAAATACAATCAGTTTTTCTAATCTAAAGGCATTTAACTAACTAGCAATGGCCTAACTATGCATGAAATATGCATCAGGACTAGCCTTAAGGCGGCACGGGACGGTTTTTGAACAGCTGTAAATATACTAAAATAAAAAAAATACATGAAAAAAACGAAAACTTTAAAATTGAACATGTACTCGAGCGCTGTGTAAAGATAGAAACGTAAATAATGATAATTTTCTCTATAAAAAAATCACAAAGATGACCCTAAATCGATATTTCAAAAATCCATTACTAAGAGAGTTTTTCTTGAAATCATGTCAAAGTTATATCAAAAGATAGGGATTAATATTTACTAGCGCTGTGTGAAAAAAAATAATTAAATTTCATTATTATTAATCTCTGAGAAGAACATCTTACGAAATCTAGCTGTTCAAGTGCTCTTGCTGCGCAGTCAGTACCCGCCGAGACGTCTTGGAGGTTGGAGGTTATGGGATATCCCCGCCTTAACCAACGAAATGTATTAAAAGACTTCTTGAGCGACATTTTAGGTGTGTTACAGCAAGAGATACTTCTCATTAGCAGTTTTGTGCTCACTAAACGCGAGAACGGCTTATAACCACTTAGGGGACATTACTCGTTTGACTAAGCCTCTCACAAACCGTTATAGATTTCAAGGGTTTTATTGTTTTAAGGGATAATTACCCACTGAGATTATGAAGTAATAAAGCTAACTTAGATAAGAAGGCTAATGCCTTATGATTTACATTTTAAAACGGATTTTAGCGAGGAGGCGTATCCTTTTGTATTGTAGAAATGAGTGGATGGACCGATAACATTGTAAAGGTCACAATAATGTTAAGACGAAGACAAGAGCTAATGTGACTCTCGCTCGCAAGTTTCGACTTGTTGAAAGATATAAAATCACTAAACCCATTTTTAAAGAATCGCAAACAACCATTTTGTGGGCAATCACATCGCGCACAGTTTAGTAAAAAAATCATTTTGATCGATACAAGTTTTCCTACTTAAAAGTTTGCTTTTCGTACTCAATGGTTATTATGGTTAATGAACCTCACACTTCGCCAAAAAAACCTAGCATGCAAAATTATATTAAAATCAAAGAAACGTGATCAAAACCGGGGTATTCCAATAGTAATAGTATTCTGAAAATGATTGTTTGAGTGTTATTTCAGTAATCCTTTCAGCGAAGCAGATATTGTGTTGCAGTATACCTCACGGGGATAATTAGATTTGTGTGAGCTTTTCTCGTCCATTCATGTTATTGTTTTTGTTTGCCACTCATACTATACAAGTTCCTTACCGCGGTTTTGCTTTCTTTCACTATCATCATCATCGGGGTGTTTCAGAATGTTTTCTTACACACATAAAATATAATCTATCGAGAAAATACCGACTTCAATTCAAATACACTGGAAAATACACTCATGCTACTACGAGTATAACTCATAAACTACTCGACAGATCTGACTCAAATTTAAATGGATCACATGACAAGTACCAGCTTTTGATTTAAAAAAGAATCATCAAAATCGGTCCTTCCAGTAAAAAGTTATGTGGTTAGAAAGAGGTAACAAACATAAAAAACAGTCGATATTTGAAAACCTTCTCTTTTTTCAGTCGGTCAAAAATAGAAAAATATCAGCACGCATCAGGATAAACAATGTTCATTTTTTTATACTTGCTAACGGAACAAGTCGATGGCCCACCTGATGTAAAATGGTAACCATCACCTTTATCAGAGTATTGCATCGTAAGACACTCGATAGTAACGTGCCCTACGACGCAGTGCCTAGCGCCCACAATTAGGCAATTTACTACCATACAATAAATTAATATTGCTTGTTTTCTTTGTAGTAAGCATAAAATTATTCTTTGGTTTTATGTATCTTGATCTGTATGCATGTGTACACGACTGGAAGCGAACCCTCGATATTAAAAGAAAGCAGGGTTGCTACCACTAGGCTACTAGTGCCAGCAGCCCTGCTTACTGCCAACTTAACCCTGATGGACGCTCTTGGACTCCGAAACTTGGTGCCCCAGAGTTGGCCATGTGAGAACTAATTTACCTACTTTACTTAACTTTAACTACGTCTTGGGTGGGCTACCTAACAGCCGAATTTTATTCGTTGTCAGTGTTGAACAGGAATATCTACTGTTTTGGGTACCAAATAACTATCTGCTTTCCATATTACAATTTCAAGCTTTGGATAAGTTTGGGGCTAGGTTGGTGGAAGTCCACCAATATTTATTTATTTATTATTTCTAGCGACCCGCCCGCGCGCACCTGCTTCGCACGGGTGCACATTGTTTTTCTACTATATCATGCATATAAACTTTCCTCTTGAATCACTATATCTATTAAAAAAAAACCGCATCAAAATCCGTTACGTAGTTTTAAAGATTTAAGCATACATAGGGACATGGGGACATAGGGATATAGAGACAGAGAAAGCGACTTTGTTTTATACTATGTAGTGATAGTGATAGTGATTTCCAAAGTCTGTAAGGGTTAGGTTAGTGGATAGTGATGGGTGGAAAGTCCACCAATATTTATTTATTGACGCTTTTACAAAGTCTGTAAAAGTCTCCCAAGGAGCTTCTTGACTATTCATATTTGGTGTGATGAGCGGCTGTTGAACCCTGCCTTTGAATCCAATCGCAGGAATGAACAAGCAGCATCCTGGCGATACAGGCAGCGCGCCAGAAAACAATTGAAGCGATGGCACGTACGTACAGGTACGCTCCAAGACGCATTTTGGCTTTTTGAACCGTAACACAGGTTCTCGATGCAAAATCGAAATTTACAGTAAAGATGGCAAGAAATTTGAGAGGGTAAGTACACCTAGTTAACAGTAAAAATTGATTCCAAAAATATTTGAAAGTCTTTTAGTATTTATTTATTTAAATCACAAGGAAATGTTCCCGTCCAAAATCCCACGCGACCAGGCTTGGTTTCAACGTTTTTTTGTCCTTGTTACTCAGAAATTATACAAAACACCTTACAAAAGTTCAATAAAAACATAATTTGATTTCTATTCTAACACGTTTTCCTACCAAAAATTTGTTTTAGTAGTTGAATTAAACTTTTAAGTTTGAAAAATTGTTTAGTCATCATATTATTTTCGTTACACACACACATATTAGAATTTAGAATAAAT
This sequence comes from Plemyria rubiginata, assembly GCA_963576535.1. Classification (NCBI taxonomy): domain Eukaryota; kingdom Metazoa; phylum Arthropoda; class Insecta; order Lepidoptera; family Geometridae; genus Plemyria; species Plemyria rubiginata. The sequence continues at coordinate 9,383,212 of OY754926.1, forward strand.
TCACCTTTTATTTTGGTATGCAGTTCGAGAGTCGTTCACATATTTCTCATTGCCTTACCGTTCGAGAGTCGTTCGAGAATAGATGGTACCGGAGAATTCCCGCTTTATCACGTGGCCCGACCTGAGCATTGATTACCACACGGTGCATTCTCCTGCTTCAGAGCGACTGAAGATCTAATCGGATCTGAAGATTAATAGAACTACCATCAGCAAGTGGCTTCCCTTGCTGGGACAGTCTGCATCATGAGTAAACGATCGAGTTTGTCATGTCTTGTCACTTGTTTCTTTTGAAGCAGTGTGGTGAAAGGATTTTAAGAGGGTCCTCTAGAGTTCTACATCATGCCAGTTTCTTCACGTGTTTTCCGTTTTCCTTCGCCGTTTGAGAGCACATATATTTTTAGCAGAAAAATACACTAGTAATCGAGAGGTTTTGAACCCACGACCTTAGGATCGGAAGGCGAGACAGCTACTACTAAACCACCAGAGCTCTGTTTAATAATTCTGTTTCTACTACTACTATATGATCACCATTGCTGTGTCTGATAATGACTGATCTATTATAGTTTTTATTACAGCCGAGGCGATATTGCTAGCCCGAGCCGTAGGCAACGGCTACAAGAAAGCAGAGGCTGATCGCTTTCAGCGATAAGACCACCCTTTGTACAGTAATTTTTATTCCATATTTCTTTGATGTACTTATTGTTCGTTCTTTTATGGAGTACAATAAAGTATTTTCAATCATTCATTCCTTCATTCCAAACAGCAACAGTCTTATCAGTCTGATAAGCTATTGGCGCGCTCAAAAACCACTATGAATAAGGCGGGAAGTGTAAGCCACACCTTCAATTTGCATCCCAGCTATGGGGAATGAGTGCTACCAATTTAAATGATTGTCATCTCTATGTACCTACACCATTGACGATTGACGCAAATAAATGATTTATGTACAAATGGTAGGATTTTATCTGCCAACCTTACTTGTAACTCTCCTAAATATTTATTTACGGAAGAATGGAGTTCGTTCATTGAACTGACACTCGCAAAGGTAATTAAAAAAGTTGTATACTCCTCACGCGTTGCGTTTACCCTGTTTGTCTCGAATTTCGCTAAGTAAAATTTTCATCCATTGGAAAGTAATAAATTATTCATTGGGCATCCTCAGAGGAGAAAATCTGTATATAGCGTCAGGTATGAACCGTAGGCACATGTCATCAAGAGGTTATCAAGAGAGAGACATCACAATGTTTAGAAATGACGATCACCTAATATCAAAGCATTGCCATGCAAGTCACGAAGGCAAAGTGCCCTACGGTGCACTGTGCCGAGGTTTTACCTTATTTTTTCACCATGTTTGTTTTTTTCTTTATACTTTAATAAAACACAGTAAAAATAACAAGTTAACATAAATATAAAGCAAAGGCGAGCTTAACCCTTGTAAGAGTTTTTTTTTCTTTTATCATCGTTTATTTTCTGCCTTTGTCCCTCCTGCCTTCATGTAGGGTCGGAATAGCACATCATTCCTCATAGCTCGTCACCTCAGCAGTCACTACTTCTTTCTTTCTTTCTTCTTTTTATGGCTCCTGTCATAGACAATCTTGCCAATGTCAAGTGATTCAGAGATTATACTCTTTGTAGTTATGTTTCTAGTCACGTCAAGTCCAAAGTCGAGTCAGTCAATTGTTTTGAAGAAAATGGTGGCGGTTTCTTCAAAACATTTGAAACATTTTCGGTCAAATCACGATATCACATAATACACTTTCATTCCAAATGCTTACACTTTGTGCTAAGACCACAAGAAATGTTGGTTAAAATACCACCAAAATTACACAACACAACTCAAAATAACACTAGAAAAACAATTAAAATGAAAATGCTATGTTGCTTCGTTAGATGACAGGAAACGAATCCAGTCACTACTTTCTTACTCATGTCATCTTTGACAACAGTCCATCCATCTTTTCTTTAGTCTACCTAGAGGTAAACCAAAGAAAAGGGAGACTAGAGGTGATGTGGATGGATATAGGATTAGAATCCTATATATCCATCCATAATACTTCCGTTCTTTTATGTTAACAAAGTAGGTCCTTACGTCTATCTAAATAGAAATAGTCCGAGAAAGAAGGGATAAGACCCCGTTCCTGGGGATCAAATTCGCGAAGCTATTTTAGTGTTTTTTAAATTAACTTCAAACCAAAATACAGCAACGCTGCTTGGCGGTAGAAATAGGCATAGCATAGAGGTATTTAAAGTCGTCTCAAGAAGAAGAGGTCAAGTGTAAAGCTCCTCCAAACGCGACCCCATCTCGCTCCACCTTTGCGGAGGATGTCTCACAGGGGGTTTTGTACCCTCTGTGAGACAACCCCCATATACCTCCTACCGTCACCCCCATGGCGGAAGGGAAACATGAAGGCATTTTCCCCCCTAAAAAAGGATTTGCCTCCTTTTTTTTTCTCCTCTTGCAAACTTTTGTTATGACTCTCCGCTCGGGTGCCTCCGCGATGGATCGGGTGTTTTCGAGAACTCATTAATGTAAACTTATACAGAACAGAAATTTAAATAAAATGCCTTTTCTATCCTGTTGTTTATCTGTGATGTAGCGGGCAAATGAACTCTGTCAATAAGAGAAACTAGTCCAGTAGCATCGTAATTCTGTCCGTATTTATTATTAGTGGAATGTTATTGTAAAATCCTGTATTTTACTAAGAACCCTGGCTCACACAATACACCAAGCCGGTCTCCTGTCCAGGTCTTCCACTGTCTTCTCTCTACCATAATCCACACTCCGTGACCCTCAGATGCCGTAGGTACATACTCTTCCCGCCAACCCGTATCTCTCTGACATTTATTTATTTGTTTAAGGAAGACTAACAGCACACCATACATATAAATCAAGAATACTATATAAAACAAAAGGCTAATAATAAGTCTCCACATATAGACATAGAATAAATGCTTATTTGAGCATAAAAAAATCGGGTGCAAGCTACATACACACAGAAAAAAAAAATACAAATTTCAGAACATTGACTGGACATTGACAGGTGAGGAGCGAGCTTGACACTGACAGGAGGCTAACAACCGCTTGTGCAGATGAGACAGAGTATTGTATCTACTAATATAGATACCAAGCGAACACTACAGTTATATACGACGGCAATGAGTTCCAATCCTTGGCTCGTAGAGAAAAGCTCGTCTATGTTCATCACACAATTATTATGAGTCTTATCAAAAGCAACATTATCATTTAGTAACATCCAGCAACATTCAGCAGCATAGCAACATCCTTGTTTTCGGAAAAGGCGGAATTTTGCTTTTTTTTGCTACAAACCTCGATTTAAAACGTGCATTTTGTATAGGAGTATGCTGGTTTCGATACTCTTTTGGTATGTAGTCATGTAAAGTTATCTGACAGCAATCAAACTGCATTATAAGTTGCCACAATAAATGGGTTTGTTCTCGATGGGGATCGAACTCACGGCCTCCAGAAGGCGGCTACTACCATCTGAGCTGTGAAGACTGTTTCTTTAAAGGGGTTAGTTTCTGTCATCGTTATCACAACGTTTGTCTAAAAATAATCGTTTATTATTGTTTAGTACGTTAGGTTAGCAAGAGACAAACAAATATTTATTGAGGACGAGATAAAACAATATTTTGTTCAACTGTTCTGTTAACTTAAGCGAGGAAAGGTAATTTTACACTTGAGAATACTGAATCTGGGTCATTCCATTACTTACTTTATTTAAACCGTTTTTATTCTTGCACGGTGAAGGAAAACATCGCAAGGAACGATCGAAACCAGTTAGTATTCTAACAGCGGCGATGGGCTTGCAACCTGTCACGTATGGAATACCAACTACTGCAAAATGTGGAAAACTAATAAACAATTATGATGAAGATAATATTAATTAACATCATCTTCATCGACCTATGTTATTTATTTATTTTATTTATTTATTAGGATCGCCAAGAGATAATACACAAAACTTAATACTAGATACAAACAAAATAAACATCCTGACCCGTGCTTATCCACCAAAGGCAACCACAGCTAGCACAGGCATCGTAAGTATATAAGTAAGTATCGTAAGTATAAGTAAGTAGGTAATATGAACATCATTAAAATAATATAAATCAAAAAGTAAGTAAAGTCCAGATTAAAGTTAAAATGATAAAATAATTGTAAAATTAGTCTACTGTTGGACGTAGGTCTCTCTAAGACGTTTCACTGCTTGGTCTTGGGGTCTTCTCATCCAATACTTGCTGCGCTACATTTCGCAGATCGTCTCCCCACCTCACCGGAGGGCGTCCTACACTACGCTTACCTAAGAACGGTCTACAGTCAAGTATTCTCGGTAGGCATGGGCGTTTTCGGTTTTTCTCGCAAACGGTTATATAGCCGATATATAAAACGGTTTTCAGATATCGATTCCAGTCATTTGGTTTGTGAACGTTGTCTTGGTTTTTAGCTAAGCAAACTAACAACGAAACGTAACGATTGGTGTAGGTTTCATATCGATCGTTTGGTTTTTGTAGTTTTTGTTTTGATCGTGTTTTTAGTATCTAACAGTTGGCTTTGGCCAAAAATCGGCATGAAATCGGCTATGTTGATAAACATATCGATTTGATATGACATCTAATCCATATCCGATTTAAGTTACGCTTTGATATATCGTACTCATTTCTTATCTTCGGTTCTACGGTAAACATGACCGGCCCAGTGCCATTTCAGTTTCTAATCCTTTGAGATATTTCGACTTTGGCTCTCTATCGGAAAACCTCGTTTTGAATTCTATTCTTTAGAAAAACTCCAAGCATAGCTTTCTCCATAGCTCACTCAGCAACTTTCAGATTATGGACCGAACTGTTTGTGTCCACGATTCGGCAGCATAGGTCGTAACAGCTAGGACACACTGAAATATTAATTCGAAAGATAAAAAATTGCAATTAACTAAGTTTCGGTGAAATAACAAAAGATTAAAAAATACAATTTTGCTTACTTATTTTTTACTTTTCTCGTAGCTATTTGACATAATATTTTTTCGTCTTCTTTTGCTACTTTGTGTTATATTCATATAGTTCCTTAAAATTCTGTATTCCTTTATATTTTTCCTGCTTATGATTAATAAACGTATTTAGGTTTTTTTTTCATATTCGTATTTTAGCAAACCTTTATAATTTTATATCTTCAAAAATAATGACATGCAGGTGCATGAAGTTATATTATCTACTATAATTACCTACTATTGTTTGACGGTCGTCAGCCTCTCAGTATTATAAACTTCACCTCAATAGCTATTCCTCGAAGTTGGAGCCCTTACGGAAACAGAGTTACTCCTCGACAGCTATTAGTCCACAATCATAAATCGATGGGCCTATGAAAATTTATGGGCAATAGATAGTGTGGCAGCCATTAGGAAAAGTTTTATGTTGAGCCCTTAGGGCTTCTTGGGTCGACTCCATATATCTGCACGTAATCACCGTTTGTAGCATCTGAAGATGTTTTTTGTAGGCTGCGTTGCTGTGTTTCGGTTTGGAGGAAGTGGTTTCTGGTGGAACTATACAGAGTGTCCGGAAGGTCGATGCAAAGCCGTGAGGGGGGGGGGGGAAGGTCACCTCATTACGCATTTTTTTGATACAAATAGATGATGGAACAAGCAAATGGCTCACCTGATCTCAAGTGGTAACCATCACCTTTTCTATGTTTATAATAAAAAATATCTATCTATGTAAGTATGTAATGTATTAAATATATCAGTCATCTAGTACCCATAACACAAGCTTTGAGTAGCTTACTTTGGGGCTAGATGGTGCTGTGTGGATTGTCCAGCATTATTTATTATTTATTTATTATTTATAACAAGCATTACCTCGTAAGCCACGCACGACAGGAACGTGCCCTAAAATGCACTGCCCTGCGTCCATCAACTTGAGGCATACAGATGTTAAGCCTGTAATTACACCGGCGACCACACTCTTCAAACCGAAACATAGCAACGCTGCTTTAATGTGATGGTTAGCATTTGGGAGTAGTATTTAAAAAGAGAGTGTGGCTCCATGCGCATATAAGCAGGTGAAACCGTAGCTTAAGTCACTAATGCTCATGGGAGTGTATTCTAAACTAAAGGAAATCGAAAAATTTTTAGCTTCAAGAGGTTGAAACTGAAATTTTTCGAATATACTACTTCGACGAGGAAAGATTTCTGAATGAGGATTCAGAGATCTTTCCTCGTCGAAATAGTATATTTGGAGGACACACCCTATACTGCTACGAATTATTTTCAAAGGATGATGGGAAACATGTGGAGAACCAAGAGGAATGTCTATCTATCATGAAATATATTCACAAAATCCCTACTGTGGTGATTTCAATTCTAGATTCATATCGTCACGACATAACATGCTACGGCGTAGCTAGTGGAAATTTCTAAAAATGTTCTCTTCTTTTTTTTTTATCACTCATCCATTATTATTCACGTTATTCGGGCTGCCGATACATTATTATTGCGCAAAAAAACTGTGTAAGCACACCTTTAATCCCTCTATAAAGAGGCCTTAAGTCGTCCTAAAACCCCAATCCCATAACTGTTGACCGTACGTCAAGTGACTGAGAAACCATAATGTTATGTTCTTTTGCTTTTAAATAAATGAGTATGAATTAGAGATTGAATTAAAGTATTAAAAGCAGGCAGCTGTAGGTACAGTCAGCGATACAAAGTTCTGTTTTAGTTCAACAAGTTAATGGGACTTTGTACATTCGTATTTTGAATGTTAAATCTACTACTGCTAGTTATGAGTATGAAAATATATAAGCATTGTATATCATCCGTATATAAGCAAAGTATTTTGAGGTACCCCATAATCAGCTTATAGAAGTCTCCTGTTGGGTAATAGGCCTCCTCTGCTTGCAGCATTTTAAACAGTCTAAAGCCTTCTCCATCACATTATCTCGAGTCTAAGCGTGTCCCGACTTTCCGCGGGCGGATGCTTGTACCAAGTATTATACCAAATTACAAAACCAGCATCAAGTTTTGATGCTTTTTTATACAACTAGCTGAAGGAAACAAGCAGATGACCCACCTGATGTTAAGTGGTAACCATTACCTATAACAAAGCATCGCCTCGTAAGACACACGATAGGAACGTGCCCTACGATGCACTGCCCTGCGTCCATCAACTTGAGGCATACAGATGTTGAGCCTCATGTGCCTGTAACTACACCGGCGACCACACTCTTCAAACCGAAGCAGCAACGCTGCTTGGCGGCAGAAAAAGGCGTGGTGGTGATGACTGTACTCCGTCTTTTCAGGCTGTATTCAAAGTGCTCGTGACCCGGTTTCGTTGAGAAATAAATTATATTTTTATTTCTGCCTGTAAAGGAGATCGGAGTTATGTTTTTTACTGCAGTTAGTTCTAAATAACTATTTTAATATTGCTTTCTGATGTAACTTAGGAAACATCTGTAGGCATACTTCTAGTTGATGGACGCAGGGCACTGCATCGTAGGGCATGTTCTTTCGTGCGTGACTTACGAGGCAATAGGTGATTGCTACCACCTTACATCAGACCCGTATCGTGAGTTCCCTATAGGTACGAGTTCACAAAAGTTTGAGATTAATTAGCGACATAATGTTTTCCCTGTTATTTTGATTGAGAATGAGAAATTCCTATGGGACCAATCTGAAAGTTGTTATAAAAAATCTGTTAAATAACAGAGTTTAAGGTAACTAACATTTAAACAAATAAATTTAGAACGGAGGTTCTTAAATTTAAAAAAAGAGTTATTTTTTTGAAATTCTCAAAAAACTGTTATGTCACAGAATTTTGTACAAACAAATAGTAAAATGCGTATTATTCGTCCCAGCTCGCAAGACGCTAAGTAAGTTAGCGATTTCAGAGATTACAGGAAAATCCCCGATCCCCATATATTTCCCGACATGTTATATCCCCATTTTGTCCCATAACGAAACCCCAAAGTACCCTAAAAAGCCGATCGGGAAAGAATGTTGGCATTAGATTGTATATCGTTCCCTTATTCACAAAAGCTGTAAGAATAAAAAGATACATTAAATAAGGAATGTAATTCCCAGGCGTGGTTAAAATACCTTCTTCTTCTTTTTATGTTTTATAAAATAGGGAGATGAATACATTTATTTATTTATATCTCTCAAATCTACCAAACGTGAATCCGTATCGGCTGGTTTCTTAGAGCTCTATGAAACGTAATCGGATGTCAAGTCACTTGCTATTTCAGCTTTTACGTCAATTATTATCATCGCAAGTGACTTGACAGCCGAATAGGATTGATCGAGCTTTCAGAAACCAGCTGTTTATATTGTATCCTAATTTGGTAATTTATTCAGACGTAAAAAAAACAGGAGCCACAAATTTTGAAATAAATAAATAAAATAAATAATGCTGGACAATCCACACAGCATCATCTAGCCCCAAAGTAAGCTACTCAAGCTTGTGTTATGGGTACTGGATGACTGATATATTTAATACATTATATACTTACATAGATAGATATTTTTTTTATTATACATAGAAAACACCCAGACCATCGGAACAAATTTCTGCAGATCGTACACAAATTTGTTCCAAGGCGGGAATCGAACCCGCAACCTCTTGCGTCGCAGGCAGGCTCTCGCCCGCTGCGCCACAGAGGTCGTCAATAAAACACTATAGTCAGAAATGCGGATATCATGGACTTAGCTCGCAAAGTATCTCCTGTCATAAAGAATAAAGGCCAAGATCGCGTTGTGACTTCACATGGTTTGGGGCAAGAAAATCTCCTATGTCATAGAGAATAATGCCCCAGAGAATTTCCTGGCAAGTCACGTACGATAGAAACATGCCTTAAGATGAACAGCCCTGCGTCCATCAACTCGAAGCATACAGATGTTAGATGATGCTGAGATGCCCTCAAATCAAATCAAACCGTTTATTTTGGGTCACAAAAACATAGGAGAAATACAAAGAGATAAAAAAACAGTCATCACTCAGAACCCACGGCCCACAGCGCAGAAGGCAGCCCTACTGGCAACTGACCTGTGAAGGATATCTTCGGTTAAGACCCAACAAGTAGTTACAAGCAGCCCCTCTGAATATTTACACCCAAAATCGGATTGACTGGTTCAGATGCCGAATAATTGATTCGAATCTCGCGATAGGATGAATAAATCAACGGTTTAAATGTATGGTTAAGCCGCTGACAACCGTCAAATATTCTCGCTCGCAGAAATCAACTATAGCAACATTTACGGACGGTTTCTGAAAGCTCGACGTCAAGTCGCTTCCTTTCTATCTAATTCGATGTAATAGCTGAAAAGGCGAGTTTGACATTCTGATAACGTTTGATCGAGCTTTCATAAACCGGCCGTTAGTTTTTTATTATCAAAGTATTTTATATACTTTTAAGTATTACTTGAAGTATTTTAGAGAAAAACTATTAAAAAAAACCTTTGACAAATGCAGTTTTTTAAATCCTCCTACGATATGACTTTTCGAGAACTCTCACGGTTTCAAACCTCATTGGCCATGAGAAAAAAAATCTAAATATATATAACTCAAAGGTGACTGACTGACTGACATAGTGATCTATCAACGCACAGCCCAAACCACTGGACGGATCGTGCTGAAATTTGGCATGCAGGTAGATGTTATGACGTAAGCATCCGCTAAGAAAGGATTTTGATCAATTCTACCCCCAAGGGGTTAAATAGGGGATGAAAGTTTGTATGCGATTTTCAAAGTAAACGAGCGCGAGCAAAGCCGCGGGATCAGCTAGTCTTGTATATGGCTCTAAGTCGACATAATCTTTTAGTCTACAGATGCATTATAATATAAAAATAACTTGCCATAAAAATACGTTGGAAAATAGCAAATAAAAGTCAATTTAAAAAACAATAAGCTTTACTTCAATGATTCAACATTACTTACATATTTTACATAAATTCAATGTCTATAAAGTTTAATATTCGATCATGATTTTAAATCATCAAACCATTTTACATTAAAATATTCACATTAAAAAATAGCTTCAACTTACAGACTTACCTATAACTTATTAATCTTACATGTAATAATTCAAATTGCCTATTAGCTGTACATAATTAACTAACTTACAATAACTAACACGAATATACCTCTAAAGGGTTTCAAAACTCTTATAATAATTAATTTTATTTTGATTATTTACAATAAATTATTATGTTTAACTCAGTTATTGTTAATAATCCAGTATTTTAATATATTTTTATGATATCTCAATGCAAGAACGATATGGAAGATTTTCTAAGATATTTTCTTAAAACTAAATAAATATTAATGTTGGCATTTGATGAAATTTACAATTGTTATATTAAGTAATGCTATATATATTTATTTACACTAGTAATTGCGCTGGTCTCTTCTGTTACCTTTGAGGCATCTGAAAAATTCAATAATTAAAATGAATATCTGATTTCTACCACGAAAACAAATACCTCATAAAAATAAATAATAATTTTGTTTTTATTTTTTATTTTATTTATTGAAAAAATAAATAAATAAGCATTTTATTGAGGACAGAATGCAAAAGGTACCACAGTAAAAATACTTGAGATTGTCCTACGATCGGCGGTCTTATCGCATGTAGCGATCTCTTCCAGACACAAAATAATTATAAATAGATAAATTTATAAATGTATTTTATTGTCTATCCAGGCAATGTGGTGCTATTACGCAAAATAAAGTATGAAGACGGAAAAATGAGTGTTCAGTAAAATATGTTTCAGATATAGTACTTTCGTTAATTTTGATCATACCCATTTTTGCAGTAGTTGGTATTCCACAAGTGACAGGTTGCAAGCCCTTCGCCGCTGTTAGAATTGTAACTGGGGTGCAGTTACAATGTTTTCCTCCACTGAGGTATCTACATCAGTGCTTTACCCGCCTCTACTTAATTTAGTATCTTCAGTTAATCTACCAAAAGTGGGGAGATTACCCCGACCATATTGGCAGCCACCCAATCTCAGACCGCGTTTACCTCGGCCGGGCCGTGTGCTTGTTTTTAAATTAAATGTTGCAGTCCTGTCTTAACTGTGCTACTTTTATTAGATTTATAGATGTTTCTTGATAAAAAGGAAAGAGAAAGGCCGGACCAAGAATACCCTAAATGAAATGAAAATGTTGATTTGTGAGAAATATGCTTAGATGTATTTGTTTACAAAGAAAATTCAAATTAATATTTATTACAAAATAGTATTACAATTATTTACAAAATGCACAATATATACAAAATGACATGCGAAACAGTATTAGAAACAGTTGAGTGAACTGTAGACCGATTTGATTTGGATCAGTTGAGCTAGTCAGAGGTACGTCCAAACATTACATTTGGCACATACCCACATTTTGCAGTAGTTAGTATTCCATACGTGACAGGTTGCAAGCCCATCGCCGCTGTTAGAATACTAACTGGTTTCCTCACGATGTTTTCCTTCACCGTTTAAGAGCCATTGGTGCACGACCGGATTCGAACCTCTGACTACCCCCCTTAGACATCCTCAAAGAATCTTCAATTATAGTACCTACTTGGTACTGGGAGATCTGAAGGGATATCTACCGTGCCTGGGGATCAAAGTCGTGAAGCTGTTTCAGTTTTTTTAGTTGAGCTATCTCTAGATAGATCCTATAAAACGAGAAGTTAGTTCTCAGTAGCTTGGTGGTTTCTTTATTTGACCAAATCATTGGCATGCAAATTGTTACTTTAATACAATAAAATTATCTTTAAATGAAATTATGATAAAGAAAGAAATAAATCGACAAGCATGTATGAAGAATTTTATGAGTGAATAAAGCGGAAGAGGAATAATAATAATAATAAATAATGCTGGAAAATCCACACAGCATACAGAAACTAATATTAACTCACGAAATGCACACCTCATAAAGAGAAAACGGGTGTATTTCTAAGGATGTTTGGATTGTGACCTTTCAAAATGGTTAGTGCTGTGTGAAATATCTTATTAAGATAAGCCCTGGAGTAAAGACAAACAGAGCCCTATTATTATAGCTATAAGACATGAAATTGTTTTTGAAAATTTACAACAAGAATCAAAAACACAGTGAATGTCACTTAATTTTTTATTTAAAAGAAGAAAAAAAATTATACATCTAAATAATCAAAAGAATGGTAACATATTGGACAAACATTTAGGGTCGTAATAATTACAGACTCCATGGACCCTATGCTTTTTATTTCTTAGGACAAAAACAGTACCTACTTAATATTAATCTATGTCGTTATTAATGAAATTGACCATTGAAACATTAAAAAAACCGAAACATCTAAGAAATGTATGAATAAATATGAATAAATTTGATCTACAAATTAATAAGACTAAATATTTATACGTAGCGTTTGACGGAAAAAACAATATAGTTACCTAAAAACAAACCAAGAAAAATTTTTAAAATGGAGAAAAAATAAGGAAGCCTACGTTGATACATCAAAATAGCGTTTCGGAACGCTATGAACGTTTATCTGTGAATCTTACCATTTCGTCGTCAGGCCGTGGTGGGTTGTATAGCAACTTATGGCCGTCGCTTGCCTCTCGTATCGTGTAGCTCTTATTGTCACTAGACTCTAGCACTACACGAGGTGGCTCGCTCTCTGAAATAAAATTATCAATTACTATATAAACTCCTATAATATTCGATCCAAGGTTATGAAACTCATGAACCCCTTTCTAATCAGATGCTATTATAACATTTTATTATTTAAGAGTAGTAGAGCTCTTTGTGAAGGGCTCGTCCGGGGAAGTACTACCACCACGCCTTTTTCTGCCGCCAAGCAGCAACGCTGTGTTTCGGTTTGAAGAGTGTGGTCGCAGGTGTAATTACAGGCACATGAGGCTTAACATCTGTATGCCTCAAGTTGATGGACGCAGGGCAGTGCATCGTAGGGCACGTTCCTATTGTGCGTGACCTACGGGGCAATGTTTTGTTTATGGGTGATGGTTACCACTTAACATCAGGTGGGCCATCTGCTTGTTCCATCAGCTAGTTGTATAAAAAAAAAATTGAAAAGTCTTTAGAGTTTAACACAATTCGATATTCTTTAGTAAAAACGCTTTTTGTATGGCTGTAAAAATATTCAATCAATTACCTGTCGAATTAAAAGAAACTGAAAAAAACTGAAAACGCTTCACTACTTTGATCCCCAGGTACGGTAGATATCCCTTCAGATCTCCCAGTACCAAGTAGGTACTAATTCAAGATTCTTTGAGGATGTCTAAGGGGGTAGTCAAAGGTACGTCCAAATATTACATTTGGCACATACCCACATTTTGGAGTAGTTAGTATTCCATACGTGACAGGTTGCAAGCCCATCGCCGCTGTTTGAATACTAACTGGTTTCCTCACGATGTTTTCCTTCACCGTTTAAGAGCACTAGCATTGCGCACATAAATTTTTCGATAGAAAAATCCATTGGTGCACGACCGGATTCGAACCTGCGACCTTACGATCGGAAGGCGGGGTCACTCCCACTAGACCACCGGTGGTGCTTGTTTGTCGAATTAAAAGAATTACCTTTTTTTAAACGCAGACTAAATAAATGTTCATAAATTGCTTTTACACAACTAATATATATTTTTATTTTTAAGGTGAGATTTTTGTATTTTGCATTATTATTTAAAAGGTATACTGGGTGGCCAAAAAGTCATAGATCAAACGCCACTAGGGGTTAGATAGGGTCCATCAGAGTTCAATGAATTATAACTGCAGGGGTTGACCTTATAGATCTCCCGTATAACGATTTTTTGCAGCTGATGACCTCATCTTTCATCCTCATCAACTCCTAGTTAAGTTTGATCCATGACTTTTTGGCCACCCTGTATAAACAAGAGATTAGACTCACCAGGTTTAGGGTTGAGGATATCCGGCTTGGTCTCCGGCTTATCAGCAGGGTATGCGATGAGATACCTCCGACCCTGCGCGTCCACCTGGACCACGCTCTGAGATGGACGCTTGCTTGAGGAGCTGGTGTCACTACGCCTGTTGAAATACATCACTTCGAAATATCTGTGCACATGTCTTATTGTCGTGTCACTAGTTTCTTTCGAAACAGTGTGGTGAAAGGATTTTAGGTGCGCCTCAAGAGGCTCCTTTCGAGCACTTGACACTAGAACTTTTTAGGTTCTACGACATGCTGGTTTCCTTACGATGTTTTCTGTCACCGTTTGTAAATTTTTGAACAGAAAAACTCATTGGTGCACGACCGGTTTCGAATCTACGACCTTTCGATCCTAAGGCGGGGCCGTTACCACTAGACTACCGGTGCACCAGAGGAAGCCGGTAGGTATGTCGTTAACCTAAAAAGTTTTTAACATCAAGTGCTCGAAATGAGGTTCTATGAGGCGTACATACAATCCTTTCACCACACTGTTTCGAAAGATACCCGTAACACGACATGAAGAAGACTTCGAAAAGATGTTCTAATCAAGGCGGCTTTTATATTTTTCCTTGTCGAAGACAAGACAAAATAGAACGTCTACCTTCTTGATACCTGATGTTGCGTACCCATGATGTCCTTCTTCTACCAACCCTCTGAAGAAGAAGAAGAAAAAGATCTACTCCTCTATACCCAGTTTGCTCATGTTAGGCTGAAGCTCGTCTCAAAACATGTCCCATCATCTACATAACATCACGGTCTCAGAGCTATAGATCATACTAGTTTCGGCCCGCGGTTTCATAGATTTAAATCCCGGTATTTTTTTAAAAGTAGCCTTTGTGTTATTCCAGACTATATTCTATCTCTCTGACAAGTTTCATCCAGATCCGTTCAGACGTTTCAGCGTGAAAGAGTAACAAACATCCATCCATCCATCCATCCATAATTACAAACTTTCACGCTTATAATATTAGTAGGAAGTAGGATTTATGAGAAAATGATAGAACAGGCACAAGACACACGTGATGTTGGGTGATGTTGTTCTTGTTGAGTATTACCTTCTCATGACAATCGCGATGATGGCACCAGCAGCCGTCAGAACAGCAGCCAACGCCGCCAGAGCCGCTGCTGCTGGGAACTGGCTCTCAGCTCGAGCAGTGCTTTCTAGGAAAGAGAAGCATTTGAAGGTATTATGTAAAAACTGAAACCGCATGACGACTTTGATCTCCAGTGGTAGATATCCCCTTAGATCTCTTAGTGAGAACTTCAAACACTTTAAGGACGTTGAAAAAGGTTACCTACTTATTCTTCATATACAGGGTGGTCAAAAAGTAGTGGATCAAACGCAACTAAGAGTTAGGTGGGGTTATTTGCTGCTTAGTGATAGTCGTTTTATATTGTTATAGTTAGCCTATAAAATGTAAATCCATTATTGGCTTTCAGCTACATTTATTATGTGTTATGTTAGTTATATAATACAAAGAGCTGTGGATTTTGTTCAATAAATAAATAAAAATAATAAAAAAAAGCACAAAATAAATCATAATTGAAGGACCTCCCGTAAAAGATTTTTTTGCAGCTTAACCATTTAACGCCTAGTTGCTTTTGATCTACGACTTTATGACCAACCTGTATAATTTCGCAAGAATGCCCAATGAAAACAGTGTTTAACCAGATCTTGGAGAACTTACCAGCACGTTTAGCCGAATCCCTGAAGGCTAGGTCTCGGATCAGCACTGGGTCGGAAGCACCTTTGCTGTTCCGAGCTGTCACCGCCAGGTCTTCGTCCTCAGAGAGCGTCTCCACGACAGTCCAGCTCACATTCAGCCATACTACCAGATCTGGACAAACAAATTTTATTATTTTCTATACAACTTACTGATGGAACAATCATGGCCCATTGATGTTAAGTGGTAACCATCACCTATAACAAAGCTTTGCCTTTGTAGGTCACGTACAATAGGAACGTGCCCTAAGATGCAATGCCCTCTCCATCAACAGTACACGAATTGTAACAACAGTTTGCCTTATTTTAATTGTTGAGTTTTTGTAATGTGTTGAAGCTGTAATCAAATATTTTATATGATAATTTTGTAAGATGTTTCTGAATATCCTTGTGGGCCAGCAATCAAAAAAACAAGGTCACTAAATCAAGATTTTTAATTACCAATAGGCAACATTAACTCCCGGTTTCTAAAAGCCCGATCAACACTGCCGATTTGGCTGTCAAGTCACATGCTAATTCATCTTTTACTTTAAATTAGATAGTGATAGCAAGTGGCTTGACAGCCGATTAGTGTTGATCGAGCGGATCGAGCGAGATCGAGCAAGATGGATTCTGAAATCGGAGGTTTGTAGCCTAACAGATTCCTACCGAAGACAAACAGCAGTAAGTGAGTTAGGTTATAAATACAAATACATTTATTTACCAAAAACAATTACATTATAATAGTTACTGATGGTCCCCGCACAAGGACAAGCCTGTATCGCGGGAGGCCAGGATAAAAAAAAAATAGT
This sequence comes from Plemyria rubiginata, assembly GCA_963576535.1. Lineage (NCBI taxonomy): Eukaryota > Metazoa > Arthropoda > Insecta > Lepidoptera > Geometridae > Plemyria > Plemyria rubiginata. The sequence goes on from OY754926.1 coordinate 9,399,665, forward strand.
GCGATTTACTTAAACAACAGTTTACCTACAGATAACACAAAAAACAAGGCACAAGACACGAGACTAAACACAGGAGACGAATAAACAGCTAAAGAACACGACATGTTATGCTAATCGCTCCAAGGTACAAACCTGGAGTAGCGGACACGTTGGCCAGCGTCCGAGTGTCCTCGCCCACAGCGTCCAGCGTGAAATGCTGGCCGAGGCCGCCGTCGTACCCTGCCGCGCAGCGCACCGACACCATGGCTTCCTTGTTCCTCAGGATCCTGTTAGATGAGCAGTTCCGGGGAGGAGATGGTCGAGCTGATGGAAAAATGGAAATATTTGTAAGACATGCTTTTAACGCAGTATGAGATAATTAGGACGTAAAAAGTATGTCATAAAAAATATGACCATCAATCAAGGACCTAGATTAAAGAAAACTGGAGGGAAAGAAAACTGGAGGGAATTAAAGCTGTAGGTCGCGTTAACCAAAAATAACGCTGGAAAAGGGGGAGGGGATGTGTTTGAGCTTAAAAAACACTCGCGCCATCACACCCTCTCCCCCTCCTTCTGGCGTTCTTTTTGCGTGACGGGACCTATACTTTTGTTTTATAGTGGGGGCTTTACAGTACCTATCCTAAATAATTAAAATTTACCCTTTTATGATCTCATAGCAACGCGCACGCAGTATTGCGTAGTCCCAAAAAGTAGTCATAATAATCATTTTAATTTTAATCAGGATATTTATAATGATTTGAGAATTTGATTATATATATTTAACACCGAGACAGATAACAGACATCTATGTTCATCACACAAATGTTTGTTCTCGGTGGGAATCGAACCCATGGTCTACGGCGAAGAAGGCAGAGCTACTACCAACCGAGACGTGAAAGCCCGTTTGATAATATTATAGAAGGTAATACTTAGATCTGTTAAATATAAATATTATTACATTTTTGAACGAAGCTTATGAAGTAGGTGTTTTCAAGCATTACTTTTTTTCTGTAAGAAGTGGCTGAAATCAAGAATAAGAAAAAATAAAACTAAGTCTACAACAAGAAATTTGTGATAATATTATTATTCTTCGCACTTACGTTCATGTCATTCGCTACTAACACCTGTCTATTAAACAAGGGAGTACAGTGTCATCAAAATGTTTTTAACTTTCGCCAACCCTCCCTTAGTTTGTTCGCCGATTAAAACTTTATTGACACGACAAGACGACAATCAGTGCCCAAGAAATAACTTCCAAGCAAACTTCAACTTCTGCTAATACCGAACTCCCAACTTGAGAATCGAACCGTCTCAATTAGTACGATTTAGTACAAACTTCTGCCTTAAAAGTCGCCTTTCCAAAAAGGCGTTCCAAAATCCAGGACATAAAAAACTGAGAACCGAATGGTTAAAGTTGTAACATAAGTTAGCTCGTTACGTACTGGGCTCGTGATTCGACGGCTTCGAAGTTCGCTCGTATTTTAAATGCGAATATTCGGTTCGGCAATCGCGGATGGATCAGGAATGTTTTAATTAACTTGGCAAATCATTAATTTACGTTTATCTTGTTGATGAAGTTTGATTAGTTTAGATTATCATCAGACGAACAGCGGTTTTGTATCACGTTCGGGATGTTTTAAACAAAGTAATAGTTAAAAACTGAAAAACTGAAACTGAAACAGCTTTACGACTTTGATCTCGAGTCACGGTAGATATCCCCTCAGATCTCTCAAGTACCAAGTACTAACCTCAAGATTCTTTGAGGATGTCTAAGGGGGGTAGTCAGAGGTACGTCCAAACATTACATTTGGCACATACCCACATTTTGCAGTAGTTAGTATTCCATACGTGACAGGTTGCAAGCCCATCGCCGCTGTTAGAATACTAACTGGTTTCCTCACGATGTTTTCCTTCACCGTTTAAGAGCACTGGCATTGCGCACACAAATTTTCGATAGAAAAATCCATTGGTGCACGACCGGATTCGAACCTGCGACCTTACGATCGGAAGGCGGGGTCACTTCCACTAGACCACCGGTTCTCATAGTTAAAAAAGTGAATATAATAAGGCATTTTACTGTATATAGACCTAATACAATACCAGCTAATACTGAAGCTTATAATTTGTCCTTTTTTTTTAGTTGTTATGGTGAAAAATTAAAAAATAAAGAATTTCCATTTAGCCATTCAGGGTTAGGTATTTATTGAGTGATTTATTTATTGAGTGATGGTATTAAATATATCTGTCTCTATTGTAGTAAACCAGAAAAATAAAAGTTATTATCTAACAGTTCGAAGGAACGCGCTGGGGGTCGGGTAACAGAATCTCTCTTCCGACTCCCAACACTTTACCTTGTTTGAGAATATAAATATATTTTGTAGGTATACTCTATATATTTTTTGCATTTTTAAATAAACATGGTATCACTTCCCCCAACGAGGCCTAGACAAAGAGCTCTACTACTCTTCAATCTTACCTACACGACTAATCCCCTTAGTATTAGATGAAACGCACCTTCACGCACTGGACAAAAACCACGAATTCTATTCGTTCCCAAACCTCCTATTTACGTTCCGCAGGTCGCAAAAACAAAAAGAGCCCGTCGTAATTAGCAATAAAAAGGTACCGAGTAATTCTCCCGACAAACAAACCATCAGTAATGAAAATAGAAAACTCGCCCGATGTTTTTTCCCAGCCGCCGGATATTTTCCCATCCGCGATGGTCGGCTACTTTTTTAGTGTTTTTGAGGAATTTTCTAGGACTCGCTGCCTCGGGCTATAAACTCGATAAAATTCTACATTTTACGACGCCGTCTGTACGTGGAGGTAGTTGCTAGCTCCACACCTTTTTTTCTATGAGCAATTTCAGATGAGATTTTTCAAATTTATTTTAAATAGCTCGTAGATTGCTCGCGTTTAGTGTTTGAATTTTTCATTTAAATTCAGAGCGTTGTTTTTTAACGTTAACGAATATTGGAGACTGTTAAAACTAATCGAAAGTATCGATTTTGATTTTGTGGTACAATTTATCTAGACGTAGTCAGAGTCGATTTAGTAGACAAACTTATCCCACCATCCTATCCTATGGTGACTGACGGACAGACAGAAAGATGGACGGACAGCGGAGTCTAAAACGCCAAAGAGTTTTTCTGTTCGAAAAGTGATGTGCACATGCGAGTACTCTCAAATGGTGAAAGAAAACATCGTGAGGAAACTGGCATGTCGTTGAACTTGAACAGTCCTAAGAAGCGTCTTTAAGGCGCATTTAACATCCATTCCCCACACTGCACTGGGTACATGAAAGAAGCCTCCACGCGGCGTATCTCGGTAAAAGCTACGGCACGGTAACGCAGTGTCCTAGTCTAATTCTTTCACCACAATGGCTAAACCTACAACATATGTATTGTATAGATTTAGGTATTTATTTTATCTTGTTTTTTAATAGTTGTAGTAGTTATTAATATAATTTATTTATCTTCTCTCATTTTGTACACGCACCCACCTCTAATTTCAATCTCTCACAATCCTTAAAGGTTTGCTGGAAGAGAACTCTTTTTAGGGTTAAGCTCGCCTTTGTACATGTATTGTTATTTAAGTTTACTGTATATTTTCACTGTGTACAATAAAGAATAAACCTAAACCTTGCCAAATAGGGTTACATCGACCCATCCCGGAACAAGTGCAGCTGCGGGAAAACTCAGTCGATGCAGCCCCTGCTCTCCTGTCCCCTGTGCCCGACCACCTGCACTCGCGAGGACCTGGACCAAGCAATGGGACGAGGAATCGAGGTCGCCTCCTACTGGGCTCACTTATATAACGCAAGCTATGCCCAAATAATTAAGATACTAGCCATTCTACTCCAGACTCGAAAGAAGAAGACCACAATGCACTGTTTCGGAAGATTTTGTGACGCGACGAGAACTTTTCCTATTCTTTAAAATTTTCTTACAAGTGGTCACCGTTATTGACGTTCATCGACATGCATTAAAATCGACTTTTCTTTGACATAAGGTTCAAAATTGCTGCAAAAAACGCAATGCAATGAATTTCGGTCGTAGGCTGATAGCGAAACGCGGTTACCGTAAATTTAAATGCAGGATTAATTGAATTTTATGCTCCATTCTGTTATATTGGAGTTTTCGAGTCGCGAATTGGTTTGGAGATTTTCCAGGTGAAAAACTACTGGAAAACTGTTGCCGTTATAATCAGTCCGACTATCGGTAAGGCATGAGATAATAATTAAATATATCTGTTGGGAAACGAGGTTCAGACAACAACTCCTCAGCGGTCACCATTTATTGGTGCCCGCCATGTAGTAGCATTTGCATGTGAGCATTTTCGTGCTTTAAAGGAGATGGGGGAATGCCGATCACCTGAGAGCTGTATTCTCTGCTGTATTAAATGCTGTATTTGTTTTTTCATTTGTCTTATGTTAGTTTTGAGGTCTAGAGACTCTGCCTGCTCAAGCGTTACAACCCCTGCGCTGAAGTGTGCTCGCTGTGTTTCAAGGCACCTTGTTCAGTAAGTTATAGGAGTGAGCGGTATTACTCGACACGATCGCCATTACCCCTGCTTCCCCTAATGGGTACCTACGTTAAGTTGTTGGTCCTGACCGAGGCCTTGGAATCAAACCTTAGCCTTAAAAACTCTTCATACATAGGTACTCATATAATGTCTATCAACGGCCGCTATATTACTGCAGCCGTGTTTATAAAAAACTGAGGTTTTAATCGAAAAATTGCAAAATGAATGATCATAATATTTTGAGGATTAACTATGCAAGGTTTTTAATGCCATGCGCACAAAAAGTTAGTTCAGTAACTATGCTGAATAGCCTCTTCTGATTTAAAATTTAGTCATTAGACCAAATCTTATGTTAAAGAGGCTGATACCTGAAAATAAAATTACTTCTCGCTGTCACATTTCAACATGGAAAAAAGACAAAATTTCAAATATTAGGTTGATGGACGCAGGGCAGTGCATCGTAGGGCACGTTTTTATTGTGCGTGACCTACGGGGCAATGTTTTGTTTATAGGTGATGGTTACCACTTAACATCAGGTGGGCCATCTGCTTGTTCCATCAGCGAGTTGTATAATAAAAAAAATGTAACTATTAGTTGAAGAGGGGTTCCTAACCTTAAAGAAGATTCCTAAATATGAAAATATATATATATATATATATGTAGGTACTTAGAATAGTTTTTTTTTTATGTATATAGTTGGTAAGGAAAATAAAACGGGCTTTATTATTATTATTAGTTGAAACTGAAGGTGTAGCCCGCTCATCGGAGTAGTAAAGGTGTTGTCTCCTATGTCTGTATTGCAGCTCCCATAACATTTGCATGGGCTTAGAGCAGCTGCTGCATTAATAACACTAGTGGTCTAGTAGTGTAAGGTCGTGGGTTCAAAACCAGTCGTGTACCAATGAGATTATCCTTAAAATTATGCGCCCAATGCAAGAATTCTCAAATGGTGAAGGAAAATGTCGTGGTGACCAGAATATCGTGGGACCTAAAAAGTTCCATAATAGTGTACTTGGATAAGAAAGAGCCTCTCCTCTTTGTAGCGTATTTAATATCCTTCCACCACACTGTTTCGAAAGAGCTAATACGGCAAGACGAAGAAGCGACACCCATACCATTCAAATGGGAACATAGCATCAACTTACCAGCAGGTACGATTTGGAAGACACACGGTCGCATCTGTTGTCCGACGGAGTTGGTCGCGCGACAAAGTAGCGCGCCGTAGTCGCGCTCGCTTGCCGCGCGGTATCGCAGCTCGCTGGTGGTGCCACCTTTTGACGCTGCACAGAAAACAACTGAGTATAAATAGAGATAGGTTTGAATCAAAGTCAATCAGCCTTATTATAAACAAATCAAACCTGGGTTTAAATCTAGCTCAAGTCACGTTTTCTTATTATAAACAACTTAAACCTGGTTTATCTCATAAATTTAGGATCATCTCAGGTTTATCATTTTCGTATTACAAAAGACACTTTAGTCGAAGACTACATAGTACCTGAGATAGTCCATGATTCATCATCACAGAACATAATCATTCAACAAATATCCACAGACTATAACAAATTATGGCAATCAATCGTTCATTCATTTTGGAATCACCAACTTATCTGAGCCGGTCTGAAGTTAGCCGCTTGTGCATAAATGGCCAATAGTGAATCGAGAATTCTCTAAACAGCTAACTTCAGACCGGCTTAGATAAGTTGGTATAACTGTACTCTCTTGCCGCAGGCTAAAGTCATATGCGCATACTACCTCGTCTTTCGTTTTAACGAATCAATTTTTAGTTTCTCTTCTTGACTCAGATCTCCGCCTTTTTGTTTTAAATCTCGTTATCAACTTGATATTGACAAATTCGTGGCAACCCATGCGTTTTGACATTTCAAATTTAGATCGGAGTCTAGAGTTTGAAATGTATGTTGGATAATGCAGTGCTACAAGTTGTTTTATTGAATAAACTTATGTGGGAGACCAAATAAAATTTGGCAAAATGAGATTTTTATTAGTTAGACCATACTTAAACTAGGGGTCGTTCGGGTTTATCTTTAAACCGTGGTTTAGGGGATAAACTCCGTTTTATAATAACGTCTGGTCTAAGTCTTTGATTTTTCTATAGAGCAGGGACCAACTTCGGTATCAAAGTTAGACCACGGACCAGTTAGTCCTGGCTTAAGCCTAGTCTAACTCACATTTTTATAATAAGACGGAATATGTTTGTTTATGTTTTTATTTCAACAGTTTAATTAAAAAGATGACTTTGAAATTTTCGAGGACTTGGGGTGTAGTCAAAGGTACGTCCAAACATTATTATCAGCACATACCTTGTTTTTTTCAACTAGCTGATGGAACAAGTAGATAACCCACCAGATGTTAAATGGTAACCATCACCTACAACAAAGCATTGCCTCGTAAATCACGCACGATAGAAACGTGCCCTACGATGCACACCGTCCATCAACTTGAGGCATATTAATGTTAAACCTCATGTACCTGTAATTACACCGGCGACCACATTCTTGACACCGAAACACAGCGTTGCTGCTTGGCGGCAGAAAAAGGCGTGGTGGTAGTACTTCCCCGGCCGAGCCCTTCACAAAGGGCTCACTTCTCTTAAAATAATCTTGTCTGCTCGGAAGTACAAAAATAAATCACTGACCGTATCTTGCTGGCGAAACTTGGAAGCTTTCTCCACTATTGTTGAACTGCCAGGTGAAGGTGACATCAGCCGGGTCAGCGGACACCGTACAGCGGACACGGAGTGGCTCGTCCAGCCGAGCCCCCAGCAGTAGCGGCTGTGCCCAAGAACAAACCGGTGCATCTAAGGACACACACATGAATTATATTGAGGACAAGAGGGAGCAATTGGACTATAGCTAAACGTGCTCCATCTTAGACTGCATCTTCACCGTGTTATCAGATGGAAGTCAAACTTCTAGCTATCATAGCCAATAAAAAAAATAGTTTTCAGACATTTTGCAAAGCAACATAGCATTTTAATTTTAATTGTTTTTCTAGTGTTATTTCTCAGCGCAAAGTGTAAGCATTTGGAATGAAAGTGTGTTATGTGATATTATTATCTTGATTTTACCGAAAATGTTTCGAATGTTTTGAAGAAACCGCCACCATTTTCTTCAAAACAAATGACGTGACTTGACTAATGGACTGACTTGACTAAAAAGTCATTTTTCCAGCTGAATACAGCTTTTGACTGCAATCTCACCTACGTTGGTACTACGATGGTAGCCTACGTTGGGTATTAAGGCTGTTTGCTTCTTTGTTAGCTTGGAAGATAGAAAACTCACACTGAACCCTTAAATACGCTGCCTGGCTGATCGACTCCCCCATATCATTGGCAGCCCGGCAAGTATACAGCCCGGCGTCCTGCCGCGTTACTCGTTGGAGAACCAGAGACTTGGTGCTGATGAAAACTCCAGAAGACATGTTCTGGCTCACTTGTAAGTCCTGGAAACAGGGTGTGCTTAAACTTTTTGGACTCGAGATCATTCCTTAGCATACCTACACCTTTTTGATATCGGTAGGATTCGAAATGAAGGAATTTAAAGGTGTATAAAGAAGAACTCTCTTCATAGCTCGTATCCTTTCAGCCTGTAGATGAGGCCAATAGTTAGCGATCACGTTTTAGTAATTTCTTACCTGTTCTATGAACTGTACACTATGACCAAACCAATCGCGTTTGCGTATTGTGAGTCACTCGGTTAAGGCAAAGTATCTCCTATGCCATAAAGAATAATGCCCAAGACCACGTGTGCCCAAGACCACACTAACCTAACCCAGCCCCTGGCGGTAGATTCACTAAGTAGGTATGTAAGGCGTTTCAAAGGATTCCTATGATTGTTTTGATTAAATACCGTTTTGATTTTGGGTTGCTTATAATCAACAGCTTGCGCAACACAAACTGACAGTGAAGGTACAGGCCTAGAAAAAAATTTTCATTGGCAGCTTACTAATATATATTTATTGTGAGAGTTCTCACTCGTTACGTTAGGCGTAGCTATTCTGGATTCCTTTTTATTGGCACAGTACGTACTCAATTTATTTAGCCAGTTCAAACGAAGCCACTGTATCTGTGACATTCGGGGAGGTAATGGGGTCACATGTTTGCATAATAAGCTGACGCAGGCAAAAACGTGTTGATAGCCATACGTTGAATTTTTTTATAACAGTATATAAGCTGGTACAGAATGTGTCAAAAGTCAGACATACAAAAAAAACCTCTACTCAATAATAATGATGACAACCAAAGTCTCGCCCATACTATATTTCCTAATCTAGTATGACACATAAGTAACCTAGTAGGAGTGGGTAGATGGAGTTGGTTCAGAACCATTCGTCCTGGAAATGTGTAGGAGAGGCGTATATCCAGCAGCGGACCTCTTCAGGCATGATGACGTAGAAAGTCATCATAATCCTCATCTGCCTGAATTAAGTAGGTAAAACATTTGTTCCAGTATATCTTAGAACAGTGAAGACGCCTGGGAAAGCCTGCATCAGCATTAGCGAGCCGCTGGCCTTCCTAGAGAACATCTGGTGGCTGAACTAGCATCCACCACCCGGCACGCAAAAAGGGCCCATCAGCACCCTAATTGCGGAAACCAGTCCGCTTACCAAGCACCAAGTAAAGTTTCTCCAGTAAGCATAGGTATCAAAGAGAACATGATGCAACAAACGAAGGGCTACAAAATAATCATGCACATAGACTCACTCACGTTATGGTACCAGGAGATCCTGTTCTCCCGAGGGTTTGCCTTGATGTTGCACTCGAAGTACACGTCATCGCCTTCCTTTATGTCGTTGGCATTGAGGGTGCTGCCCAGTGCCATGGTGAGTACTGGTCTGTCTGTCAAAAGGTAGTAGATAGTCTCAAAGTGGGCACCAGTTGGTGAGGTAATGCAATTTTTATTGGCAGAGATCACCAAACTGGTGGGTCATCTACTTAACATTTACACTGGAAGACCGGTAGCTAAATGGTTAACAAGTATATTTCGGTGTAAATGAGTGATATCGTAAACATTAGTCTGAGTGCGGTAACAAACCACCACGATCAAATGAAATCTAGGTGAAATCCTAAACTATCAGAGGTTTCCGATACTATCATCAGATAAAAACAACATATAAATAAATAAAAAATCATTCTTCGTTTCAGAAGTTCAAACAAAAGCTCTTCTTTATGAACATATATGGTCCTTGATCAAGTACTTACAAACGACGCTCATCCTGAAAGAGTCTTCTAATGCTACTCTCAGCACAGGGTTGTCTGCGCGGCACCTGATGATAGCTCCATCGTCCTCTGGCTGCGGCAACATGTGGAGCCGGGACACTGTTGTCGTTTCATTTGTGAACTCTGTGTGCTGTGGGTTTTTAGATGTTATTCAGCTTATTTTTTAGGAAGAACTATTGCATGTCTTGAATTACAGACGACTGTGAGGCAAAAACGTTAGAGACTAGGAGAGTATTCCCTAACGTTTTTGCACGTACCACAAACTGTTAGACGCAATGAAAAACAGCTTTCCTCTCCAGGATGATAAAGATTATGCTGAAAGTAGTTACCTCTCCTTTAAAAGAATTCTAGAGATATGGCCTGACAATTATATAGCCAGTGCTGAGAGAGACACCAGCCAAGGAAATCTTCAAACTGTTGACGCTGGGAGGATGTTTTGTTTACCTTTCCTCTTGTGAACTTCCTGTTCTCTCGAAACCAGGTGATCTGAGCTGGCGGCCGGCTGCCGTGGGAGACGCACACTATGGTCATCTCCACGTCTGCAGACATCTGTCCAGGCTTGTTGGTGATGGCAACAGATGTCGGGCGCACTAAATGTAAAAGGTGCTGTAAGTTTGTTGCCTGTTTTTCTAGACTCAGTCGCGTGGAACTGCGCTAATAAGCATTTTATTATCAAAAAATCGGATTTGCCGATTTTTTTTGTGTACTTATTTACGAAAAACCGGTTTAACAGTAATTGTAATGTTGTGCGTTCTTGTGAAGAATGAAAATGCCGAACAAAGCGAGTGCTACAAATACAAATGTTCTTATTGTTTCCAAAAAAAATTATAAAAATATTACAATATTTATATTTATTATAATATTTTAAGTAAAATTGTAACTAAATTTCTGTATATCTATCATTATGTAATGTGTCTGTGTAGTTGAATAAATGTATTTTCTTTCTTTCTTTTCTTTATTACAAGAATGAAATCTCCTCTTAATTTAAAAAATGTTCGCCATAAAGATGGGTATGATAGTATGATAAGAATGCATATGAATTGGAATAGAAGAAGTCCGAAGAAAAGTTGGATGGATTGTGTAAAAGATGACATACGCAAAAACAGACACGGTTACTGAACATTCAAGAAATTCACTCACGAAGTAAGAAAGTAGAAGTGGTCGTGTGGAACTGGTACCTAATTACCTAGTTTTAAGGTGATCCATCCGATTCAAACTGATCTATGTGATTTTATTGAATAAAATCACATGGGCCACTTTGGAAAAAAATCCTTTGGACTTTGAGATAAGGATGGGATGATAGATGGGAGTACTTACATCGCATCTCAACCCTAGCAGTTCTCTCGTGCGGACTCAGCAGGTTAGTGTTGGTAGCCTGGCACCGGATGCTGGTGTTCAGCCAGCTGCGCTCAGCGCCGCCTACGCTAATCCTACTGACGATGACCTTCCCGTCGTTTTTGAGGATTGTATGGTCGTCAATGTGCTTGTCGTTTATCAGCCAGGTTAACGTCGGTTGGGGGCGACCTGCGAAGACATAGATAATTGGTTGACTTATCACACAACATCAAACTTAGCAAAGATACATATAGACGATAAAATGTCGTTATAACTATAAACTCATCTACCAATATATAAAAAATTCATGTTCCTTCTTAGAATAGTTTTTGAATGAAATAATTATTTCTACTAACAAGAAAACTAGGTGGTAACTAGATATAAAACAAAATACAGTTTCAACCAATATTTTTCCACATGAAAACATTTTTCCCTAGAATCACTCATATAAAACATCGATAGCGTCACTGAGCGACTGTAAACACAAAATAAATGGGACGAAACTACAAAAAGCGAACTGAAAATACTGAAAAAACAGTTTTGTGAAAACAAGCTGACCGCCCTGACGTAGCAAGATACTGCAATGTTGGAGCCAATTGGATGAATAAATTTCATATGAATTCATTTCATATTGTGGTGTTGGAACGCGGAAATAGATTTTTCAGTGCAGCACGAGTCAGGGCGATGGCTAGAGTTTCGCTTCTGTTTTTTTTGTAAAACCACTAAAACCTACCACGGACCAAACTAGAATGCTTTTTTTGAAGTAGACATTGGATTATCTACTTGGTCTTGTGAGGTATGGTACGAAGGTAAGGTAGGTTGGTAGCCGACTACACGCACAGATTTATAACGCATCAGCAGCAGAAACGTCTCGTCGGGTTATGTCGCCATGACACGTCGCTAGTCGCCTTGTCGTTTATTTTATTGTCTATTGTATCTCTCAACAAGTCGAAACTTGCGATAGAGGTATGTACATTAGCTCTTATCTTCCCCTTAACTGGTTTTTTTGAGGACTATGAATGTGTGAAATAAGCGCGGAACTCAGCTCGGAGATAATTTTATTTGTCCGTTCGCCTGCTCCGAATTGGAATCCGTGACTTTAACATAGAAAAGTAATTACAGACAATCTTGCTTGCATTCGGGTATCATTAAAAAATAACTAACAAAGTCCGGGCGAAAACCAAAACGCAAAAAAAAACTCCCACATTTACATTTATACTGAAAATAAAACTTCCGTCCATCATTAAGCATACATCAAGCGCCGGGTTCCGCACAAAATAAATGAATTATGTATAAGGAATGTAAAATTAAGGTGTTCCGTAGAACAAGGCTAAATCACCTGGCAATGTTGGAGTTTATTAACTTCACCGTACTGCTAATTCTACATACATACATACATAAAATCAAGCCTATTTCCCATAGGGGTAGGCAGAGACCATGAATTTCCACTTGCTACGATCCTGCCATACCTCTTTCGCTTCATTCACTCTCATAATATTCTTCATACATGCTCGTCGGTTTAGGGTACTCTTGACCTGGCCTTTCTCTAGAACATCTGCTATCTGATCTAGATAGGTCCGCCGAGGTCTTCCCCTCCCAACAGTCCCATTCACACTCGCCTGATGCACCTTTTTCGTCAATCTTCTTTCATCCATCCTCTCGCTATATCTACATTACAAAAAAATATTCATCTTGATCCACAGGCACACTAGATATTATGTCAGTGCTCTCAAGGCGAAGGGAAACTTAGAACCAGTTAGTATTCTAACAGCTGTGATGCGCTTGCAAACTGTCATGGATGAGGTCGGTTGTTTGGAATTTATCATACTCGATATAGTTTTTATCTTCAAAAAATTTTGAAATATACAACCGTGAATATAAACATATTACACAATCATTTATATTGTCCTAATAAATTTCTACTTCAGATGTTTAATGATGTCTGTTGAAAGGTAGCCAAAGGCAGTCAAAAGTTACATTTAGCACATGTGGAATTTATGCTCTTATTTGTATATGGTATTTTTAAGAGTAGTACAGCTCTTTGTTAAGGGCTCGTCCGGGCAAGTACCACCACCATCCATATTTCCATCACCAAGACTTACAAGAACACACCAACACACAAGACAAGAAGCTCTGGATAAATAAATGTAAGAAAGTTACCAGACATTTCAAAGGATGTCCACCGTGCTGAGGAGTTGACATGAGCCTGTTTTTTCAAGATTGGTACACAATTTGTGAAAGATATCGCGGACTGGTGATATCAGGTTATTGTGTGTACTGAATGCCAAGTAGCGATAATGTCCAATACGTTTGGACCTCAGTCCCAAGGGAAATCCCTACCGTTCTATTCTGTCCGAAATATTGCTCAAAGTCAAGATATTTTTATAATACTTCTGGATGTCACAAGCACTGAAGTTTAGCATCACCTTTAACAAAGCATTGCCTCGTAAGTCACGATGATCATGCCTTACGATGCACTGCCTTGCATCAACTTGAGTCATGCAGATTCATGATAAGCATCATGTGCCTGTAATTACACCGGCGACCACACTCTTCAAACCGAAACACAGCGTTGCTGTTTGGCGGCAGAAAAGACGTGGTGGTAGTACTTCCCCGGACGAGCCCGTCACAAAGAGCTCTACTACTCTTAAATTTAAATTATTTGTTCCATTTTAAAGAATTAGGGCTTTTAGAGATAAAACCTACCTTAGTTCAAGTGTTATCGTCAGAAAGTTTTTGACGAGCGAACGAGAAAATGAATAATTCGTACGAATTTGTAATGACAAAGTTTGGTGCAGTCGGACAAAGTTAGAGGTTCCGAAATGAGAGTTGAGGTGGAACTTTCTCGATTGCACGATTTTTTGCCGTTACTACACTTGTTTGTATGTCGTTTATGCGGGCTTCTTGCTTAGCACTAGTCTTTGACCTTATCGCAAGATATTGAAGTACAACACATTGTCATCCAAAGTTACTTGTGCTGCATTTTCGTTTTAGGTAGGTAAGTTTTACCGAAAGGAGACAATCATGCTAAACTACAAGAAATAATATTTCAGGATGAAAAAAACTTTCACCACAATGTTTTGAGAAAAACTAGAGACATGACAAGACAGAAGAAGAAGAAGCCAAAAAATCTTTATCTTTTTTACCCAAATCTCAAACTGCCTAATTTTATAAATCCAATATTAATCAGATCTATACAAAAAAGTAGTAATAAGAGCTCCCGTTTCAGAAAGCACTAAAATGTGTTAAATGTCTCAAAAACTTACAAAATTTATACATCCGGCCGGAAGACGGAATAGCACAAACCGTCAACATAAAACACTCCTCGTCCAATGCATTCTACGAACCGCTAAACTTCAATACTCGTAGTGCTAAACGCACAATAAAAAAGCAAAAGTCTTCCTGCACTAAATACTTCAATAGTTTATAATCGTTGGTGAGTTTGTTGTCTGTTCTTACTTCTTCGAAGCTTGGTCGCGTCTCGGACTAGATTTTAAAAACGCTATTTAGCAAAATAGTCTGAAAGGATACATTGAATAGAATAGAATAGAAAATTGTTTATTTTATCTCTATACCTTTTTTACCATAGGTACCTACATTTTCAACATTCACTGACAATGCGTCTTGCTCGCATCTTGTTTGGTGCGAAACATCCGGATGTCAATTATTTCTATCTAAATAGTTCCATTCCTAGACTTATCTGGTTTGACTATCATGTCCGAAGGCTCCAGTCAACGTCACTATCCCACACAAAGAGTCTCACTTCTCACTTCATAGACCGAGGATACGTCTGCTGCCAAAACATTGCATTGTTTTGAAACCGTAGACATAATGCTGACTTGGTTCAGCATTATGGTCTGAGCTGAGCAAAATGCTGAGCACATTTTGGCTGGTGTCCGTTTTGTAAGGGTCGCCTAGCTGCTGCAGCACCTTATTATTCATTTGACGACCTGTGGCGCAGCGGGCGAGAGTCCGCCTGCGACACAAGAGGTTGCGGGCTCGATTCCCGCCTCGGAACAAATTTGTGTACGATCTGCAGAAATTTGTTCCGTTCGTCTGGGTGTTTATGTATAATAAAAAATATATAAGTAAGTATACCTACATGAAATGTATTAAATATATCTAGTACTCATAACACAAGCTTTGAGTAGCTTACTTTGGGGCTAGATGATGCTGTGTGGATTGTCCAGCATTATTTATTTATTTATTTATTTATTCGTATTGTAGCACACATCTTACTAATTCTATTACTAGGTACCTACCGATGCGAAAATTTGTAGTACAAACTTTGTACATTTATAGCTCAATCACGCGTTAACTACCCTAAACAAAAACACAATTAAATTTGTGGTATGACATAGACATAGACAGTAATTTATTGGCCACAAGAACACACAGCATACAATCAGGGTAAAAAGTTGTTTGCGTAATTTAACTACCTGCGTGTTTTTAAAAAGAAATTGAAATGTGCAAGCTGGTCGTTGTTTGACGGCGGCCAGCCTCTTAATGTCTAGCCTATAGATCCTGATAGCTAATCCCAAACAGAAAATGAAGGACAAACTCCTCATTTCAGTCAGCACACACACAGCAGAAAATGAACAGTACCCACCTCGGTATTTTATCTTAAAATGCGTAAATATTGGTGACAAAAGTCTACTTGGGTATTATTACATTACAGTCGACCGCGTGTACCAATTCACGGGAATATTGGAAACATGTAGACTGAAGATCGTCAGACCGTAAGAATCGGACAGGGTGACCGCATAAAAGTCACCTCTAGAGATTTGGTGTGAATTCTAAATTGATACAAAGATTTTTGGCTACGATTCGCTAAAGGGGATATCTATAGTACCTACCGGGGTTGTGAGGCTGTATAATATTATTATGGTTCTAGACTAGATGGTGTAGATTTGGACATGAAAGAAGGAAAGAAAGAAACATTTATTTGACACACAACACACAGAAAACACAGAAATAACAATATAGATATTACTTAGATAGCAAACAATATAAAGAGCCAATTGGTCTCCTCTGTGTTGTTATACATGGTTATAAATAATCTCCAGCACTCAATACTTTGCTAGGCTCCTGCAAATGTTATAATAGCAAGCACACTAACTATGTAATTGCTGTTCAATTCCAACAGGCGCGCAGAAAGGAAAGATTTTCTCCCATTATTCTTGTTATTCCCTAACTTGGTAACTTGAAGAAGCCAGAGTAAGTTGGACTTTTAAATCGCTCGTTATCTCGTCAAGATAAGGACTTAAAATTATTCATAAAGTTGTTTGTCCTGTGAAATTAACCGAAATAGCTCGAAGCGTGTAAACAATAATTTTGTGTATAATTATTTTGATAACGCCGTGGTAGGTAGGTACGTAAGTACTGTTGGGAAATTCGCGTGCTAAACTATATATATATAACATTGTATATAATACAATGTTATTCCGATTTCACAAAAGTTTTCGAAAATAAAATGTTTACTTTCATTCAAAAACCGCCATTTTGAGCATACAAAACTAACTTAGAATAAAAATAGCTTGCCTAACCTGCTGTTTTTTTATCAAAGTAAACAAACAAAACACCAACGTAGCCTACTTAGATTACCACCACAAAGGGCCATCATACATTCACATTCGCACCCCTATCCACAACGCACCGAAAAAGTGCGAAAACTATGAAAAACTATCGGTTATGATATTACTCACTCAGACAGCCGTACAAAGAACGTACTGGAGCGGTAATGGTGGAGCAAATTGAGGGATGGGGGAGGCTAAGGGGTGGTCTCGATGATGCGACCAACAAAAAAAACATGCAAAAAAATACTCAAAGGCACAAAAAATTGAATCCACTACACAACTTTTATCCCCAGGCACGGTAGATATTCATTCATACCTTTTAATACCAAGTACCAAGTCAATATCCTTTGACTCTTATGCAGTAGATGCGGTATTCCATACGTGACAGGTTGCAAGCCCATCGCAGCAATTTGAATACTGCCGGTTTCCTCACGATGTTTTCCTCCACCGTTTGAGAACACAAACATTGTGCATTTCTACATTTTTAAAAGAAAAAAATTCATTATTGACGACCATTCAAACCAATAACCAACGGCAAATTAATAATTGCAAACAACCATTTCTATTATACCACCAGTGCTGAAAGAATCTTGAGTTGGTACAGAGATCTGAGGGGATATCTACCGATCCTGGGGATAAGTCGAGAATATTTTTCTGTCGCCAAGCAGCAACGCTGTGTTTCGGTTTGAAGAGTGTGGTCGCCGGTGTAATGACAGGCACAAGAGGCTTAATCATCTGTACGCCTGTAAGTTGATGGACGCAGGGCAGTGCATCGTGGGACACGTTTCTATAGAGCGTGACTCACGATGCAATGCTTTTTTATAGGTGATGGTTACCATTTAACATCACAATACATGAGCCATCTGCTTGTTCCACCAATAACGCCCGCTTTCTGAAAGGCCGATCAACGCTTATCGGCTGTTAAGTCACTTGTTATTTCAGCTTTTCCTTCAAGTAAGATAGAGATAGCAAGTGATTTGACAGCCAATAAGCGTTGATCGGCCTTTCAGAAACCGGGGGTCAGTTGTATAAAAAAATGCTGTTTCTGTGTTTCTACTTTTGTAAGCACATCTAGTCTCCACCCTCCAAACCGCCCCTTTAAGAGTGAAATCGGAAAACAACTATTAGTGTTACAAACGACACGTCTGCTGCGACGGGGAGGAACTATTTTTCATGAGAACAGTAAACGGAAGAATTTGGCCACCGGTTTAAGTATCGTACAGGGTGAAACACAAGATAAACAAACCCGTAATCTAATTCTATAAGTTAATCAAAGAAATGCCGAGTCATTTCAAGAAAAGAAGCAACAAGTACCTAGATAGATAGAAACTACTTTAATGCACTCCACATAATAATTACACATAACAGAAAAACAAAAAACTTAGTGATATACCTACAATAGGCAGTCTTATCGCTAAAAGAGATCTCTTCCAGACCTTGAGATGGAATGGAATTGACAAGAACGATAGAGGACGTTAGTGTAGAAAAAACAAAAAGATTATCGGATACATAATAATATACTAACCTACTTATTAATTGGTTTAGTGATGGTGGCCTAGCCTTTCGACTCTAAGGTCGTGGGTTCGAAACCGGTAGTGCACCAATGCGTTTTTCTGTTCAAAAATGTATGGGTACACTCTCAAACCGAGAAGGAAAATTCATCAAGAAACCGCCATAAAATATCTTAGAGCATAAAAATTCAAAAACATTTATCATGTGTTCGAAATGAGCCTATTTGAGACGAACTTAACCTTTCTCCACACTGTTTTGCAAGAATTAGTGATGACAAGAGGAGTAGTTAATATTCCATACGTGACGTTTACACCCTGTATAAAGGAGGTAATGGAGTGATAGTATTGTCTAGGGAGTTGGTGATTTGGTCCGCGATCGGTAATATAACAGTTTTAGATACCAGATGGGTCGTAAGTCGTTAGCTAATAATATAATATGTAGCTCACGACTGTATATTTTTAAGACTGAAAAAAAAACTGAAACAGCTTTACGAATTTGATCCCCAGGCACGGTAGATATCCCTTCAGATCTCTCATAACCAAGTACTAACTCAAGATTCTTTGACGATGAGAGATTCTTTGAGAGGGGTAGTCAGAGGTACGTCCAAACATTACATGTGGCACATTTTGTAGTAGTTAGTATTTCATACGTGACAGGTTGCAAGCCCATCACTGTTGTTAGAATACTAACAGGTTTCCTCACGATGTTTTCCTTCACCGTTTAAGAGCACTGGCATTGCGCATTATAAACATAGATTTGATAAATTCTTTATTTATTTGAGAGAGCTTGCTGATGGGTCTGTACATAGAAATTTCATCAAAATCAGGTCAGTTGCTTTGCTTTTAAATCAAGATAACTTGAAAAAGTTATTTTATCTAACAATTTACTTACTTAGATTTAACATTTTCAAGTAATTTTGTATCGTAATTCGGTATTTTTTTGCAGAAAATTATGTAGTTAGTTTTATTGTCGTGACTCCTTTGTAAAATAGCTAAGGAGAAGGAAGCTAAGCTACACAAAATAAGCTCCTTTTTTTTCTCTCAAGTATTTCACAAACTTTGTGCAATAAAATTAAAACCAAAATTTATTAAAAAAAAATTATAAATTTATTAAAAAACAAAGAATAAATTTTATTTCATTTATATTTATAAAATTAAAAAACAAACAATAATTTATCTATTCTATTCTATGCAATAGACATAAAGTTGAACAAACCTCCTCGCAGTTCACAGAGTAGCGTGAAGTTCCCTCCCTCCTCCAAGGGCCCCACCACGCCGGCTACGTCACGTCCTGCTTCGTCATACAGCAGCAGCTGGTGTGGGGGAACTGTTGGAAAGGAGGTCAGTAGAGCTCTTTGTGATGCTCGTCCGGGGTTGTATTTTCTGCCGCCAAGCAGCGTTGCTGTGTTTCAGTTTGAAGAGTGTGGTCGCCGGTGTGATTACAGGCACATGAGGCTTAACATCTGTATGATTCGAGTTGATGGACAACTATCCTACTATTAAAAACGCGAAAGTTTGTAAGTATGGATGGATGGATGTATGTTTGTTACTCTTTCACGCCAAAACGGCTGAACGGATCTGGATAAACCTTGGCAGAGAGATAGATTATAGTCTGGAATAGCAAATAGGTTACTTTTTATCCCGTGGGAATACCGGCATTTAAATCTGCGCGGGTGATACCGCGGGGCGCAACAAGTAACCTATAAAGCATTGCCTCGTATGTCACGCACGATAGGAACGTGTCCTACGATGCACTGCCTGCCATCGACTAGAGGTAGGTTAAGCCCTAAAGTGCTTATAATTTCACACACAACGCTGCAAAAGGCGATGTGGTAGAACTTCCCCGGATATTAGATGGTGCTGTGTGGATTGTCCAACATAATTTATTTATTTATTATTTACTAGTTGTGCCCTGCGGTTTCACCCGCGCAGATTTAAATCCCGGTATTCCCACGGGATAAAAGTAGCCTTTGTGTAACAAACATCCATCCATCCATAGTAGGATTTATTACTAAGCAATGTCTTTTCCATGCCAATCTTTATTTTTTTGGGACAAGATAGTAGCGAATGGAAAGTCCACCAATTTTTTATTATATCTCGAAAACAAAAACCATTAGTGTGTATTCTTGGAATATATTTATTTAATAATTGGAGCCAAAAGTAGAGATGTTTTATTCTGCGCCCAACTTTTCTTAACAAGGAAACTACCTAATTAGTTTCTGCCCGCTCGACCTTTTTAGTAATTGCCCTGCGAATGGAAAAATATAAAAAATGCCAAAGTAATTTCAACTATAATAAGCTGGCTTCGACTACTCGGGTGTTTGTTCTATTGCTGCAATTTTTTCTATTTGTAAAAGTTATTTTAACTTCTTGTTTATGAACTTGTGTTGTAAGGTTTTCAATAGTTATGAACTGAGTGGAAATTGAAACCGTGATTTTCTTTAGTTCCTCTTAGTCATCATCCAAATCTATATTTAATAGGCATAAGCTACCAAAAATAATACTACCACATGATAGAAGTGATATTTACTCCTTAATAATGCTACCATATGATACGTATTTAATATCTGGAGTTATTTTGATACGAAAACACTAATATTATCTTTTTTAATTTTTTACTCTAGAGTTTGAGTTGAACTTAGTTTTTCCTGGTCATGTACCCCATTATCATATAAATAGCCTAGTAAATAACCAGATAAATAACCAGGTAAAAAACAAGTAAATAACCAGGTTAATAACCAAGTATATAACCAGGTAAATGGGTGAATCAACTTTTAAGGCACTCCTTTTGTGTCCCTGTCATGCAAAGAGCATAAAAATCCTAATTTCCTTATAAAATATGTTTGTTTTGATGTTAACGTAAACTTAGATCCTTTCCTAACATGCTAGTTTCATAGTATTTTATAGTTAATAGGAAAATTTTTGACTTTATTATGGTAACTCAGCAGAACATAAGCACTATCCATACAAAAAACATGTGTCCCCAGGCCTAGATGACGATACAATTTAGGACGTATCTTAAAAAAAAGGTATGAATGCACAGCCTTTTTACCCAATATTATGATTCAGAAAAAGATAAACTTACGTTTAAAGTTAACATTTATAAAAGTTTGACAAATATTTTATATTTTTCGTGCATCCAAACTTTTGTCCCAAACTTTGATCAAAACATCAGTTCTACAGAGTTACCGATAAAAATTCATGACCGTTATCAAGAGATGACGCCTACCTTGGTGTCATCTAAGGCGATTATTGTCTAATATTTAGTTGGTATGATCAAAAAATCTCTACCTAGCTTTACCGCCCCCCCAGCCTAAATTAAGTTCTCAGCTGGTGCGCGTAGGTTTATTGTCGCTCTACAGCGTTGCAATGGATATTTATGAGGCACCCTCGTCACTTTTTCTAAAAAAACTCGTTAATATTAGCTTAGATGTCGTGCCCCACTGCAAAACCTAAAAATAGATAAACTTGTGCAAATGTTGACAGTATATTTTCATAATATTTCGATGATTTATTTTTTATTTTTAGTTGTTCATAATGTTGTCAAAGGAGTGTCTTAAAAGTTGATTCACCCAAATAAACATGGTTAATTACTTACCAACCACATTGAGCCGTATTTGGAAGTTTCTCGTTGGCGAGTTCTTGAAGTCAACCCTGCAAATAAAGCATAGGTTACAATAATGACATTATGGTAGGTCACTACACAGGACAGAGCGATTAACTGCCCATTTTTAACTGACTTCAAAAAAAGGGGGGAGATTCTCAATTCGTCTGTTTTTTATGTTTGTAACCTCATAACTTTTTACTGAGTGGACCGAATTTGGTCATGTTTTTTTAAACGAAAGCTGTGCTGGTCATGTGGTCTTATATAAATTTGAGTCAGATCAGAAGAGTAGTTTTCGACTTATAGTATAGTACGAGTGTATTTTCCAGTGTATTTAAAGTCGTTTTTTTCTTGAAAGAGTTATTCCACATCATATCTTCTCCATTCTTATAAATTATGAGCTACCATCAGAGGTTTTTCCGCCAAGATACAACACAAACAGCTTGAAAAAAAATGACCGCAACGCAACTCCAACGCTCTGAGCCCGTACCAGAATCTCTTGAAGCATTCTTATTTCAATATTACTTTACTTTTTGATCTTAAAGCCGACTTTATGCAGTTGATAAAAGACATTGACATAAAAGTAATATTGAATTAAGAATGCTTCAAGAGATGGTGGTATGGGCCCTGGTGTTGATTTGAAGCGGTGGTCGAGCGCGGACTAGAAAGAGAAGCGTCAGTCGTCCGGTAAATAGAGATTGATCACACTGTCAGCGTAGTAGGCATATAGGTGAGACTAGGCGGCACCCTAATTGTCTAACACTCTGGTAATCGTGATCGGCACAGATAATGGAATTGTAGTATCGTAATGGCACAGATTAACTTGATATGCAGGAGCCTTATTCACTATGACCATTTGCACCGCGATCACAGCTAAGACAAGGCAGCCGGTGTCATACGGTCAGGGCAAAGTATCTCCTGTGTCATAAAGAATAATAATAATAATATTTATTTCCAAAAAATATAACATACAGCTAGTTGTAAGTACAACGCGCCTTCCTGCTTTAGCTTACGCTGTGTTGCAGGAAGTAACGCCTTTCTTAAACAAGACATGTTGGTATAAAGGAACTACAAACTAAAGTTTACTAGGTTGCTTGTTTTTTTTTTTTTTTTTTTTTTTATACAACTAGCTGATGGAACAAGCAGATGGCCCACCTGATGTTAAGTGGTAACCATCACCTATAAACAAAATATTGCCCCGTAGGTCACGCACAATAGGAACGTGCCCTACGATGCACTGCCCTGCGTCCATCAACTTGAGGCATACAGATGTTAAGCCTCATGTGCCTGTAATTACACCGGCGACCACACTCTTCAAACCGAAACACAGCGTTGCTGCTTGGCGGCAGAAAAAGGCGTGGTGGTACTACTTCCCCGGACGAGCCCTTCACAAAGAGCTCTACTTACTCTTGTTTGCAAAACAAATTTCACTTTAGATACATTTGTTCAATGGCTTACAAACTAATTCCTGGTCTTCAATCCAAAACATGGTTAAATAAAACAGATATAGGTAATGTAATAATATAAATAATATGGTGAGTGAAGCCTCCTGTGTATATGATATATATTTGGGTATGTTTTTAAATAGGTATGTTTCCAATTAAATGACATGACCTTGGGGACTGTTACGGTTGGCTGTCATAGTCCTTATTCATACTGTCTTCAACAAAAGACTTTCCACTTCATCATAGTTTTAATAAAGCCCAACATCAAGTTTTGACGTTTCACGGTTTGGGGCAAGGAATTTCCTATTTTCATAGTCAATAATGCCCCAGTACAGAAAGTTTGACACTTGAAACCATTCTGGGTTTCAAGTGTCAAACTTTCTACTAATCTTCATGGTAATGGGCTTCAAGTTAGACGAAAATACCCAAGCTAAACCAGGTTGCAGATGACAATGCAGTTGAAATTTACCTGCAGCGGTAGATGCCCTCATCATCCAACTGCACAGCGTCCACCGTGAGTGAGGAAGGGCGGGACATGGTGGTGAAGTGGGCGCGCCGCCCAAACGCAGTCGGGTCCGACCAGTGCAGGGCAGTGCTGAAACTGCGTCCGCGGACGTCGAAACTGCAAATAAAAATACCACCTTACATTTCTATAGAACTTTTCAAACAGTACCAAGTACTAATAATAAAAAGTAAAATTGAATTCCTTTAACCTAGGAACTTGAAACTTAGGGGACAGATAGCCTAAATTCAATAATTAAGTATGTCATTTTTAGTTTTTGAGAACTACCCCCAATAAGGGTGCAAAGGGGTGTTGTAGTTTGTATGGAAGTTTTTTAATGAGTGGTTCGATTGATTTCAAACTTGCAGTAAATATATTTCTAAATAAATAATTAAGAATGACATTTTTTGTTTTTGTAAACTACCCTTAATAAGGGTGCAAAGGGATGTCAAAGTTTGTACGAGAATTTTTGTACGCGTAGTGCGATTGACTTGAAACTAAGAGTAAAAGTAAGTAGATAAATACCAAAAAAATAACTTATTTAGGGTTTTATCTCGGGTGGAATGAACGAGCGGCATCAGAGGCGCAGCGGTGGCGGGCGAAGCGCGGGGCGGGGCCCTTAGCGGGCCTAGCTAGGACCGCTGTATCTAAGTACTTAGGAGCAAAAGTACTAAACTACGCCGGTGAAACCGCGGGGCGCAGCTAGTGTATGCATAAATGCATGATATAGTAGAAAAACAATGTGCAACCGTGCGAAACAGGGGCGCGCGGGCGGGTCGCTATCTCTATCGCTATATCTATTAAAAAAACGCATCAAAATCCGTTGCGTAGTTTTAAAGATTTAAGCATACATAGGGACATAGGGATATAGGGACAGAGACAGCGACTTTGTTATAAACTGCTAGCTGGTACCCGCGACTTCGTCTGCGTACTTTTAATCTCTTCATCTCTTTTTTTCGCAATAAAAGGTAGCCTATGTTCTTTCTCAGGGTCTAAAGATTGTCTGTGCTAAATTTCATCAAAATCGGTTGAGAGGTTTAAGCGGGAAAGCGTAACAGACAGACAGACAGACAGAGTTACTTTCGCATTTATTGTTGGGATGTAGTGAAGTACTAATTGACTTTGACTATAGTAAATCATTGCCTTCTGTTAGGTTTATGTGAAAAACGTAGATTCTATATATTTTGAGAAATGAATTCTCAGAATTCAATTTGACTGTGTCGGTTCGGTTTTAATAAAATAACACGCGAACGAAGTCGTAAACATTCTACCATCTTTTTTTACGACCGTATTTGGATTAATACAACGGACTTTGGCCATTCGACCACCGAAATTGTGCTTCGGTTTCTAATCTAAGTTGATAAATACGTTCGTTCGAGATACGGGCAGGTTTAAAAATGCCCGTCTTATATTAAAGCCCCACCTCGTGAGGTGAGAAATCTCGAGTTGGAGAAGTTTTTATTCACAGCCTTCACAGCTCAGTTGGTAATAAAGTTGGGTTTTATAGTTTAAAAC
Organism: Plemyria rubiginata; assembly: GCA_963576535.1. Classification (NCBI taxonomy): domain Eukaryota; kingdom Metazoa; phylum Arthropoda; class Insecta; order Lepidoptera; family Geometridae; genus Plemyria; species Plemyria rubiginata. The sequence continues at coordinate 9,424,892 of OY754926.1, forward strand.
CAACTTTTTTTAACAGCTTCACGACTTTGATCCCCAGGCACGGTAGATATCCCTTCAGATCTCCCAGTACCAAGTAGGTACTAATTCAAGATTCTTTGAGGATGTCTAAGGGCACATACCCACATTTTGCAGTAGTTAGTATTCCATACGTGACAGGTTGCAAGCCCATCGCCGCTGTTAGAATACTAACTGGTTTCCTCACGATGTTTACTTTTTTTAGTTTTAATAAAATAAGCCAATGAAAGAAGTATCCAAAGTATTCTGTAGTGAAAAAGGCCAGTTAAATCCAAAAATGTATGTGAAAACGCTTATTCCAAACTCACTATTTATGGCAATGAAATAGGCACATAAATTAGGATTTATCAGAATAACCTTCTATTTGTCATATAAATGGGATACAGATATGATTTACCGATCATCCCTAGCAATGTATTTGGATAATCATGAATTTATCGATTTGTACAAGGTGCAAAACGAATGCTCTCAAAAAGTTAACTTTCAAATTTTTAATTAATTTGCGATAATTTAAACAGAAAGAAAAAGTTTTCATTGAAATTGAATATTTAGGTTTAAAAACCTTTCTTCTCTTCTTTCGTCTTTTTGTATAAAATTATTTTATTAACTTTTCACGTGTTTTTTTGCTGAAACTATTTTATGTTTTGTAATGTGTTGTTGTATAAGAGAATAATGTCTCGAAGCATATCCTAATCGCTATCATTCATAAAATATATGCCTTAAATGGCTTATTAATAAAAGAGTCCAACCTTTTTTGGCTTCATATTTTAAAATGTAAGATCGTAGACATATTCTACGATAATTTTATAGTCGAAATTAAAAAAATATATCTAATTTTCTAGAAAAAGTTCGGTTTAAAGAACTTTATTAATTTTATTTACAACTCATAGAAAGGACTTTTCAGCCCACTTATAATGAGTCTTAATACTATAAGTAGCTAGTTATAAGATAATGGTTGATAGTCAGCTAATAGGTAGGTGCTTAGAATTCGTTTTGTACCTAGCAGACAATTTTATTATGATAGGTCTATCTGCCATTTATAACTTTCTCAAAACGTGAACAAAAAATACTTATGCAGATAAACACAAAAGTTTTCGCTTGATACGAAGCTTACAGAACACTGATTACCGTAGCTTAAGAAAACGGTAACTTTAATTTTACACCCATTTTATTAGACGGAGAAACTAATCTTTTAGGATCAATTCGGATTAGCGTAAATTTAATCAACTGAACTAACTTAGCACTATAGAGATGAGAGATGTAGTTGAATAAATACCTACCTTGCTATCATAAGACGCAGACTATAGATAAATAAATAGATAGATAGATAGATAACGCATTTATTTGCCCAACTGATACACACAAAAAAGAGAAATAACTTACAAAATATGAATAAACTTACAAAGTAAATTATAAAATAAACAAACTTTTTGAACACAATCTTAATAACTTATTCTATTGAAAACTAAATATTAAGAGTAGTAGAGCTCTTTGTGAAGGGCTCGTCCGGGGAAGTACTACCACCACGCCTTTTTCTGCCGCCAAGCAGCAACGCTGTGTTTCGGTTTGAAGAGTGTGGTCGCCGGTGTAATTACAGGCACATGAGGCTTAACATCTGTATGCCTCAAGTTGATGGACGCAGGGCAGTGCATCGTAGGGCACGTTCCTATTGTGCGTGACCTACGGGGCAATGTTTTGTTTATAGGTGATGGTTACCACTTAACATCAGGTGGGCCATCTGCTTGTTCCATCAGCTAGTTGTATAAAAAAAAAATATTAACTTATTGTATTGAAAAAAATTTAATTGAAATACCTATCGGTCCGTGTGTGTTGCAGCTAGGCAAAGAGGCAATAGCTCAGCGCATAGAAATGCTTGAGATAGATAATGCTGTACAATCCACACAGCGCCATCTAGCCCCAAAGTAAGCTACTCAAAGCTTGTGTTATGGGTACTAGATGACTGATGATGATTTAATACATTATATATTTACATAAACACCGGTGGTCTAGTGGGAGTGACCTCGCCTTCCGATCGTAAGGTCGCAGGTTCGAATCCGGTCGTGCACCAATGGAATTTTCTATCGAAAAATTTATGTGCGCATCTATCCATCCATCCATCCATACTTACAAACTTTCGCATTTATAATAGTAGTAGGAAGTAGGATTATGTTATGTATTATGTGTTAGTTTTTAGGTTTACTATGGAACCAGTGTCTGAAATAAAGATTATTACATTATTTTATAGATGTTAAGTGTCATGTGCCTGATGTTAAAAACACGGGTAATAATAAAATTGTGTCGCAAATATGTTTGAAATTAGTTTTCGATGAGCCCTTGTTACACAAAATTTCCCATTTTGAAAAGATTTTCAAGATATGACCAAACCGAACATCTTGCGAGACCCTTATTGGTTATAGAGGTTGGGCATCGTATTTTCCACCTGGCTTATCCTGGATTCTCGGCTGTGGATTAGTTGGTAGTCCTGCAAATACCTCGCGTCGGTTCGTTACCCAATTGTGGCGAAGCGTAAGTCGATACCAATGCCCCTCTGTTTTCTACCTAATTGGCGTGACAGGGTTGTAGTAATTTTTCTGAGAACGCTGTGCTTTTGGGCTAGATAATGCTGTGTGTAAATAAAATAAATATTGGTGGACTTTCGTCACAAAACTATCTAACAGAAAACTAAGCACTGCTATGTAAATATGAGAAACAAAGCAGAGATATTTGTAAATTTTTTTGACAGCCTACGTAGCTCAGTTGGTAGTAGCTATGCCTTCTGCGCCGTAGGTCGTGGGTTTGATTTCCACCGTGAACAAACATTTGTGTGGTAAACATAAATGTTTGTTCTCTGTCTGGGTGGTATTTCCCCTTCTAAATTTCTTGAGTCCATTTCATCCAACGGTTGTCTGGTAGAGATCGCTACTTAGCGATAAGGCCGCCCATTGTACTTTTAGTTTTAAGTTTGTTTATTTGTTGTATCCTTATGTTGTGTGCAATAAAGTATTTTCTATCTATCTATCTATCTATATAATATTATAAGTATGTAATTACAAAAAAAAAGTATTATAAGTAATATATCAGCTATCTGGTTCCCATATTACAAGCATAAGCTTAGTTTGGGGCTAGATAGTGCTGTGTGTAAAGGCCACCAATTTTTTTTTTTTAATATATAGGGCCTTATCATAGTGCTCTTTGAGCGCGCCAATATCTTACCAGACCGATAAGTCTATTACGTCTCTTTTCGTTGGCATGAAAGTGACAAGAATACTCTAATGAACCGCTCGAAATGGCAAGGATTATAAATAGGAGGGTTAATAATATTTATACCCAGACAGAGAGCAAACATCTATGTTCATCACACAAATGTTTGATTTGAAGGATTCGAACCGACGACCTACAGCGTAGAAGGCAGAGCTACTACCAACTGAGCTGTGTGAGCTATCAAATGTAACGAAGACACACTAGTATTCAATATTCGACATAGCTTCATATCCCCAAATTAATTAAAGGTTGTCTAAAATCTCTGGCAAAAATTAAAAATGGCGACAGTGAAAGAGTACGGACGGCTTCCATATTCATTGAATTCCCTTTGAAGGTACCGTCAGCAATACCACATGTACCCACCCCTCGACATAGGAGTTGTATTGCTATGCGAGTAGGGTTACCATATCTTTAATATAAACTTTTTGCTGTCCCCTTGTGTCGTACAATACATAAGAGTAGCAGAGGTCTTTGTACGGGTCCAGGGACTTGGACTACCACGCCTTTTTCTGCCGTCTAGCAGCGTTGACACGCATATAAATGGAGCTCTTTGTGTGTGGCTCGTCCGGGGAAGTACTACCACCACGCCCTTATTCTGCTGCCAAGCAGCAACGCTGTGTTTCAGTTTGAAGAGTGTGGCCGCCGGTGAAATTAAAAGCTTATGAGACTTAACACCCGTATGCCCCAAGTAGATAATTCATGGCAGTGCATCGTAGGGCACGTTCCTATCGTGCGACACTAACGAGGCAATGTTTTGTTATAGGTGATGGTTACTTAACATCAGGTGGGCCATCTGCTTACTCCATCAACAATAATTTGTATGAACTATGAATGTGACAAAAACCGGCCAAATGCTAGTCGGACTCGCGCACGAATAGTTCCGTACCTATGTCTATACAAACAGCAAAAAAATACGTATTTTGTATGTATGGGATCTCCCTTAAATATGACGGTGGTTCGATATTTGAACAGAGTGACGTACCCTCGCTCTGACACAACTACGGGCGCTAGTGTGCGGTGCGGATGTACGACGGTCGATCGATACACAACATTATGGGATACGGATCGAATCGGTTTGCATCGCGCCAGGGCATTATGTGTTCGGCGGAGTGTCAGTTCAATATCGTTAATTAGAATATCCTGCGTATACCTGTGATAATATTTTGAGAGAATAGTAATCCCTACTGATTATAGTGTACCTACTGATAAAGATCCCTTGGTTTTATTCTCTTCGCCCGAAAACTCATGCCCGCTGTCATACTCCGGCAAGCAAGAAGCCTTCTGACAATGATAATAATTGCTGATTTGGTGTTAGTCCCTACAAATATTTATTTATTTTTTAGTATTTGCTGTTATATTGGCAACAGGAGTTTTTTTATACATGACATGTATAAAAAACTGACTGTGCTGACATTTTTTATACATCGTCTGTGAAAATTTCAATTGTCTAGCTATCACGGTTCATGAGATACAGCCTGGTGACAGAGGACAGAGAGACATTGGAACCTTATTAATAGGGTTACTGTTTTACCCTTTGAGTACGGAACCCTAAAAACGACCTTATAATACGGTATAGCTTTTTCATATAAATCCATATAAATCTTTACAAAGTCCAAACGGTTTGTCAAAAAACCGGATGTCACCGGACAAATCGGACGAATGGTGACCCTACATCTGAGTAATTCATTTCGATGCAAACACTAATGCAAAATGTATCTTAGCTTTGTTGATTTACAGTTGATTTTGAGTTACGGTTTCGCTTTGTTTCACGAAAATGGATCTTGCGTTGTTGCCTTAGAACTTATAATGTGTTGTAGGTGTTTAAACTGCATGTTTGATAATGGAAAATGGGTTGTGGTGTATTGGTTTTGGGTATGTTTTGGGTTGAGGCTGTCGGAACCATTCTGGTGAAATCGGAGCATGATACTGTTAAATAATTCGGTAGGTATTAGATCGTCGTGTGTTGATGCAGTATATTTAGTTGCTAGTAGCTCTGCCATAGGCTCAGGCCGTGGGTTCGATCCCCATCGAGATGAGCCCATCTTCTGTGCCACAACTCTGTGTAAGTACATCTTGTCTGACTAACCCCCGGTTTCTGAAAGGCCGATCAACACTAATCGGCTGTCGAGTTACTTGCTATCTCTATCTAACTTGAAACAAGAGCTGAAATAGCAAGTGAATTTAGAGCCGATTAGCGTTGATCGGGCTTTCAGAAACCAGGCGTTAGTGTCTTACACTACATTAGCCTAAAAATTATAAATAAATATAGTTGAACAAATACTATCTGTCCATCTATCGATCTATCTATCTACCTATCTACCTGTCTATCTATCTATCTATCCCTTAAACGAAGCAAAGCTTGTACTATAAAAACCAAATAGCTGATACCATATTTGTATCCATATTATATGAATACATATATTTATTGTATACATTGCGTGCTTACTTTCATATTGTTATTAAGCATTTAAGTTTAAATATATATTAGTTTATTATTATTATTATTTTTTAACTATATAGTATGTATTAGGATTGCTTAGTTTCTTAATAGGTATATAGGTACCTTAAGTACCTACCTAGTACATTATTTAGATAGTTATTAGTATATAGGTCCTGAAATTTTAATATTATCCGTTAGTGACTTTAGTTTTTAATTAGAGCTTTCCATCCAAGGTTGCCTGGAAGAGATCGCTCTCAGCGATAAGGTCGCCCGTTGTTTTGCCTAGATTTACGCCTCTAACCTGTATTTTGTTTCTGTGTGGTGAACAATAAAGAGTTATCTATCTATCTATCTATCTATCTATCTATTGTAATAATAATTGCAATAATTAAATTCAATACATAGTATGTTTCAGTAAGAACGCTATTATTTTAAGCAAATGAACACATCTGAATTTGAATGTCGATAACTGAATAAATATGATTCATAAACTAAATTCGTATGAATGTTGGCGGTATTATAAAGGTGCGATCACACCGACGTGTAAGGAAAAAATCAGATAAATCAGAAGATAGGTATAATATTTAATCGGTAAGTTTAAGTATTGACTGATTATGAGCATTCAGAGACAGATAAATGCCTAATATATGCCCCAAAATAAGCCAAAGCTTGTGATATGGAAATATACTACCTAAATACTTTTTTTTGTAAATATATAATTATAACATTACATAACACCCAGACAGGGAACAAACATCTATGTTCATCACACAAATGCTTGTTTTCGGTGGGGATCGATCCCACGGCCTACGGCGCAGAAGGCAGAGCTGCTACCAACTGAGCTGTAAAGGCTGTCAAAGATACTTTGCCCAAACCGTGTGAAGTCACAACATGAACTAAACGCATACACGATTTTCTTCTTTTTCCTTTTTAGGACCATCCACACAGCACTATCTAGCCCCAAAGTAAGCTACTCAAAGCTTGTGTTATGGGTACTAGATGACTGATATATTTAACGCATTATATACTTACATAGATGGATATTTTAATTATACATAAACACCCAGACCAATGGAACAAATTTCTGCAGATCGTACATAAATTTGTTCCGAGGCGGGAATCGAACCCGCAACCTCTAGAGTCGCAGGCGGACTATCGCTCGCTGCGCCACTGAGGTTGTCATTGGATTGGCAATAGTAAATAACGCCCCAGTATGTCCTTACCCTAACATAGAAACGTAAGCTTTATTTGTCTACGGTTCATTAATCCGATCTACATGCTACGCCGTAGCCACCTACGTCGTAGCTGCGTCTACGGAATTATGGTACACGGCTTTAATGAAAGTATTTGCTGAAATGTAACCTTTATACAGGCTGATTCAGTTAGTTACGTAGTGGGTGTTGTTTCTGATTTGGTAGGCTTAGTACTAGTACTAAGCCTACCAAATCTGGCTTAGCTTACCAGTAGAATTACGATAATACGATAGAATTTAAAATTAGTATTTTGTATATAACCTCACTTTTTTCACCTGCCTACTGTAATTTTATTATGTTCTACCTACTTATACGTGTAATGATTTATCATATTTGAAACAAACTTCGTATTTTAGTGTGTGCAACATTGAATATGATTAGGGTATCACCCGACGATCAATGTATTTTGGTTAGTAAATTAGTGATTTCAACTATTCATAAATATTATAATAACTATGAATAATCTTTAATAGTTTATTTATTATTTTTAAGATAATTATAATTGTAAATAATATTTAATTGTGTTTAACTTGACGAACGGAAAAGAGTACCGGTGGCGCCAATCACGGACAATTGGATAAAAATGGAACTAATAGCACGAGGGATGAGGGAAGAGATTGGTGACGGCGGCCATTCTGGATCCGGGCAACAAGCTGCAAGACAAGGGGAAGAAGTTGAGAACAATAAACTTAGATTGATTTTATTTAAGTATTTTTATTTATAAAAATTCAGAAGTGGAATCCAACGCCTGCATTATTTTGTGGTCGACAACGAAAGGTATGTAAGTACCATTATAATAAATGAAATCGAAGTGAAATGTCATTTTGCAAATTTTGTCGTTACATTATGACTGTAATTATTTTTCTATCTTCAATAGATTTGACCACTAGATATAGACTTTTGATTGCATATTGGAAGTAAACATAATAAATGATATACAATTTTCAACGATGCTTCTAATTACTTTTGAAAGTAGTTGTGAAAAATTCTTTCAACTGGGTTCATTTTTAGTTCGGATACTTACAATATCGGAGCGCTAAAATGTATTATTATTGCTTTGATCTTTTGGTATTTACGATGTAAAGTACTGTTGTTGGCGGGAGCCCTATGCTGATGTTTCATGAGCTATGTTGGTTCCAAGTTGTATTGTTGGACATTTCAATGTTAGGCATGAGAACGATATATCAAAACGTAACCTAAATCGGATATGGGTTGAATATCATATCAAATCGATATTATTGATATCTAGCCAAAACCAACTGTTACGTACTAAAAATTATGTTATCGCTTGCAAACCAAATGATTGAAATCGATATCTGAAAACTGTGTATCGGTTACATAGCCGTTTGCGGGGGAAAAAAAAACCGAAAACGTCCATGTTAATTCAATGAGTGGTGAAGTTATCAGCGGAAAATTATTACAATAGTTTGCATTGGGTACATGCTCGATTTTGTGGTGATAACCAAGGGAGCATGACTAAGTACGTGTTTCGTTTTGATAATTGGTACTTCTATGAATTGGAATTTTTGTTTGATGAATATTATGTATAAATGTTATTGTACATATTATATGTATTATGTGACATTGTCGTAAATAATTAAGCTATGGTAGTTAAGCCACTGAATTAAAGCTATTGAAGTTAGTTAAGCTATTGATATTAAGCTATTGAAATTAAGCTATTGAAGTTAAGCCATTGAATTTAAGCCATTGAATTTAAGCTATTGAAGTTAATTTATTGAAGTAATTTTATTGAAGTCAAGCCATTGAATTTAAGCTATTTTGAAGTTAAGCTATTTAAATAAAGCTATTGAAATTAAGCATTGAAGTTAAGCTATTGAGTTTAATTCATTGAAGTTAAGCCATTGAATTTAAGCCATTGAATTAAGCCATTGAAGTAAATCCATTTAAGTAAAGCTATTAAAGATAAACTTTGAAATTAAGCTATTGAAGTAAAGCCATTGAAGTAAAGCCATGGAATTTTAGCTATTGAAGTTTAACTATTGAAATTAGGCTATCGAAATAAAGCTATTGAATTTAAGCTATTGAAGTAAAGCTATTGAAGTTAATCTATTGAAATTTGAAGTTAAGCCATTGTAGAAAAAAGAAAACATTAAAGGAAAGCCATTAAAGTATAGCTAGTGAAGTTAAGCTATTGAATTTAAGCTAGTGAAATTAAGCTATTGAAGTTAAGCTATTGTAGCTAAGCTATTGAAGTTAAGCTATTGAAATTAAGCTATTGAAATTAAGCTATTGAAAGTAAGCTATTGAAGTTAAGCTATTGAAGTCAAGCCATTGAAGTTAAGATATTGAAGTTTAACTATTGATGTTAAGCTATTGAAGTTAAGCTGTTGAAGTAAATTGAAGTTAAGCTATTGAAGTTAAACTTTTCAAAACTAAGTCATTGAAATCAAGCTTTTGAGTTTAAGCCATTGAAGTTAAGCCATTTCAGTAAAGCCATTTAAGTAAAGCTATTGAAGTAAAGCTATTAAAGTTAAACTATTGATATGAAGCTATTGAAGTTAGGGTATTGAAGTCAAGCTATTAAAGTTAAGCTATTGAAGTAAAGCAATTGAAGTTAAGCTATTGAAGCTTTTGAAGTAAAGTTATTGAAGTTAGAGCTATTTAAGGTAGAGCTATCGAAATTAGAGCTATTGATGTTAGAGCTACTGAAATTAGAGCTATTAAAGTTAGAGCTAATGAAGTTAAAGCTATTGAAGTAAAAACTATTAAATTTAAGGCTTGAATTGAAAAGTTAAAGATAGATGACGGTAAACATAATATTGATGATAATAAAGATTAAATATTCTTTTGCAATTAAGACATGCGGGTGTCTATAATTAAAATGTGTCGGAGTTTATAATGTTAATAAAGAAATAAATAACATGCAGATGTTAACAGACATTGAGACAATAAGAGATATTATATTTATTATGATGCTATGCTAATAATGGGTTTTACTTATTTGAGGCATGTAGATGTCTACAATATTGGGATAATGCCAATCTTACAAGAGTTTAAAATAAAGAATATTTCACCATGTAGGTGTTAACAATATTAAATATAATGAGATATTATTATGACGTTAATAATGCGTCTATACTAAATTGAGGCATGTAGGTGTCTTCAATAATTCAACATATTAAAATTGTAGATATTTGAAGCGTTTATAAAGACTAATTGGAACATGTAGGTGTTAACAATATTATCAACAATGAGATGTTATTTTGACGGTAATAATGCGTCTATATTTAATTGAGGCATGTGGGTGGTTTTAATATTACAACAAATTGAAATATGTAGATATTTTATGCACTTTGAATAAAGATTAATTAAAACATGTGGGTGTTAACAATATTATCAGTAATGACTAATGATATATTATTATTACGCTAATAATGCGTCTATACTTAATTGAGGCATGTAGGTGTCTTCAATATTAAAGCATATTGAAATATGTGTTTAAATATTGCATTTGTTTAGATATTATAATGCGTCTATACATAATTGGGACATGTAACTTTCTTTAATATTACAACGCATTGAAATATGTCAATATTTCAAGAGTTTTAAAATGAAGAGTAATTGTAACATGTAGGTGTTAATAATATTATAAATAATGAGATATTATTTTGATGTTAATAATGCGTCCATACATAATTGAGGCATGTAGGTGTCTTCTATATTACAACATATTGAAATATGTAGATATTTCAAGTGCTAGGAATTAAGAAATTGAAACATGTAGGTGTTAACAATTTTATCAATAATGACATATTATTATGACGCTAATAATGCGTCTATACCTAATTGAGGCATGTAGATGTCTTCAATGTTACAAGATATTGGAATATGTAGATATCCCAAGTGAATTAGAGTTATTAAAATTAAAGCAACGGTTAAAGGTATTAAGTTTAAGAATATTAAAAATAAAGCTTAAGTATAAAGATATTGATTACGGTAAAGATGTTGGTGATAATAAATATAATATATTATTTTCCAATTAAGACATGTGGATGTCCATTATTAAAAAGTGTCGGTTTATAATGTTTATAAAGAAATAAATAACATGTAGGTGTTAACAATATTATCAATAATGATATATTATTATGACGCTAATAATGCGTCTATACTTAATTGAGGCATGTAGGTGTCTTTAATATTACAACACATTGAAATATGTAGGTATTTCATGTGTTTGATATAATTGTGACAATAATAATGAGTCTATACATAGTTGAGACATGTAGATGTCTTCAATATTACAACGCATTGAAACATGTCAATATTTCAAGAGTTTTAAAATGAAGAGTAATTAAAACATGTATGTGTTAACAATATTATAAATAATGATATACTATTATGACGCTAATAGTGCGTCTATACTTAATTGAGGCATGTAGGTGTCTTTAATATTACAACACATTGAAATATGTAGGTATTTCATGTGTTAGATATAATTGTGACAATAACAATGAGTCTATACATAGTTGAGACATGTAGATGTCTTCAATATTACAACGCATTGAAACATGTCAATATTTCAAGAGTTTTAAAATGAAGAGTAATTAAAACATGTATGTGTTAACAATATTATAAATAATGATATACTATTATGACGCTAATAGTGCGTCTATACTTAATTGAGGCATGTAGGTGTCTTTAATATTACAACACATTGAAATATGTAGGTATTTCATGTGTTAGATATAATTGTGACAATAATAATGAGTCTATACATAGTTGAGGCATGTAGTTGTCTTGAATATTACAACACATTGAAATAAGTAGATATTTCTAGTTTTTTTTTAGTTATTATTATGACACTAATAATGTGTCTATAAAAAAATTGAGAGTTAGTAATTTTAACATGAATTGAAACAATATTATCATGACGCTAATAATGAATCTATATTAAATTGAGACATATAGGTATGTGTCTTCAATATGATAGTATTTTTTTATATGAAGTTAATGAATTTGTATTTCATTCAATGGAGGCATGCAGATGTCTTCAATAACAACTCGCATTGAAACATTTGGATAGATGTTTCCAATGTTTTAGTAAATATATTGAGTTAAATTGAGACATATATGTGTTTAAAGTAAATATCATTTTCATATTTTAAATTGAAACATGGAAATGTTTTCAATAAAAACAAAAAAAAAAAAAAGTTTGTGAGACATGTACATTTTTTTCAATGTCTCATATTAAAGCATTTCAGTATATCTGAGATATTAAACATTAAAATACACATAGAGTTGTATAATGGGATATTGCATACGAATATGAGCTACATTCTACTCAAAATTAGAGTGAATAATTATAACTTATTGTTGAAGTACATAGCAATTATTAGTACATCTGGGATGTTCCAGATGGGTTCCAGAATAGATTTCGACGAAGATATCCCTAAACAGAAACGTCGTCGCCGAATTCGGTTACCGTCGACATCGTCAGAATCTGAGTTGGAAGACTTGGTACAGAATTCAAAAACTACCACAAATGAATCTACAACTGTATCGCAAATTGCCACTCAAAGTTTGACTTCGGAGGATCTTCTTAAAATTATTGCTTCACTGCGTAATGATTCAAGCAAGATAATAGGTGCTAATCAGCAGTTGAATGTAATTCCAGAATTCGATCCCAACAATAAGTCACATAATGTTGACAGATGGCTGAAGAAGGTTAACGAGTGTTCGACTATTTATGGATGGAACGAAAAACAAACGATACACTTTTCCTTGCAAAAGCTTTGTGGATTAGCGAAAAAGTGGTATGAATCACTTTCCACTCTCACTTATTCTTGGGATGAATGGCAGGCTAAATTAAAAAAATCTTTTCCTTGTGAGGAAAACTATGGTATGATATTTCAAGAAATGTTAAATCGACGTTGGCAATATGATGAAAATATAAGAGAATATTTTTATGAAAAATTGGCTCTAATAACTCGCTGTGAGGTTATAGGACGTAAAGCTGTTGACTGTGTGATTCATGGTATTAATGATGCTTCAGTAAGAAGTGGTGCACAGGCTTTACAATGCAAAGAACCAGAAGATCTGTTAGCATATTTAATTTCCCAGCAGTCAAAAGGAGCTGGTTTTCAGATGATGAATCAGCATAAGAAAAAGGAATACCAAAGTTTGTCCAGCGGAAGTCCTTTTTATACAGCTAAGACTAAGAGTGTCACCCATAACGATTCGGATTTCAAAAACGGTTCAGTATGCTACAACTGTAAGGAAAGGGGGCATAATTTTTACAAATGCCCGAAGCCAATCATTAAATGTCACAAGTGTGGTAGAGTTGGTCATGATTTGGATGCTTGCATCAAGAAACCATTGTTAAGTCATTCATGGCCCGAAAGAAGTACCTAACGGAAAACTTTAAAGATTTGTTCAAATTTACAGGTCTATGTTGATGTTGACACCGATAGCAAACTAATAAAATAAAAAAAAAAGACAATATTATGTAGGACATTGGCTTATTTCGATATTTAGGTGATTATTTAGATATTAATTTGATTGTTTATTATAAGTTCATGAGTTATGACAAAATGTAATGGTTATTAAATTGAAGTTACATTTAATTATAATAATAAATGTTTAAAAATTTAAGGTGATTGTATTTTTGTATTGTTAGAGAAATATTTTGTTTGTGTATTATATTTGATTACTTATTGTAAGTTCATGGGTTATAACAAAATGTAATGATTATTAAATTTAAATTACATTTAAGTATAATAATAAATGTTTAAAAATTTAAGGTTATATTTTAGATTAGTAGATTATATTTTTGTATTATTAGAGAAATATTTGTTTGTGTATTAAATAACAATCTGTTAAAAAGTAAAATTATTGTGACAGCTGTTATATTGCATAAACAATTGAAAATATGAATAAATTGGATCTTGCTGTCTTTGCAACTAATGTCTCAATTATTATGTTTGTAATTTTTTTTTGTTTAGTAAAAACAAGAGAAAAGACATAGTTTATCTTATGTAGGTATTTATTTATATTATTAAAGTATGTGCACCGGGAGGTGGCACCGTTTCGGATGGCCGAATGTAATGATTTATCATATTTGAAACAAACTTCGTATTTTAGTGTGTGCAACATTGAATATGATTAGGGTATCACCCGACGATCAATGTATTTTGGTTAGTAAATTAGTGATTTCAACTATTCATAAATATTATAATAACTATGAATAATCTTTAATAGTTTATTTATTATTTTTAAGATAATTATAATTGTAAATAATATTTAATTGTGTTTAACTTGACGAACGGAAAAGAGTACCGGTGGCGCCAATCACGGACAATTGGATAAAAATGGAACTAATAGCACGAGGGATGAGGGAAGAGATTGGTGACGGCGGCCATTCTGGATCCGGGCAACAAGCTGCAAGACAAGGGGAAGAAGTTGAGAACAATAAACTTAGATTGATTTTATTTAAGTATTTTTATTTATAAAATACGTTTATTGTTTTTTTAATCGCCTTTAATTGTTTTGCCACTTGGGTCAAATAAAAGAAATGTATTTCCTTATATTAAGCTGCTAACTCACATAATTTATTTATTTATTAGAAAACCAACAGCTTAATATAACTAAAATAAACTGAAAAAACTGAAACAGCTTCACGACTTTGATCCCCAGGCACGGTAGATATCCCTTCAGATCTCCCAGTACCAAGTAGGTACTAATTCAAGATTCTTTGAGGATGTCTAAGGGGGGTAGTCAGAGGTACGTCCAAACATTACATTTGGCACATACCCACATTTTGCAGTAGTTAGTATTCCATACGTGACAGGTTGCAAGCCAATCGCCGCTAAAATAACATAGCAGATATAAAAACGCAAAAGCCAATAAAAGGTTTTCACGGTTAAAACAACATTATAAAAGCATAAACATTAATGTGAGCACCGCAGTCAACACAATACCTGAAAAAACAATAAAAGAAAGATAAAGTAGTGAACATAATGATAATTATACCTATGTACGTTTTGTTCACTATTGAAGAACTCCCTGTTCATTCGCTGCCTGGCTGATTTAACACTCATGCAGAAGAGGTCTAAATCGACATCTTTACTTAGTCTGTTAAAGTTCGCGCCGGCCTCCCACAGAAATGAGTTTTGCCGGTAGTTACTGCCAGCTACAGGGATATGGATAAAGGGATTAAATCTTTTGCATTTACTAGGGACATTAAATAATGTAGGTATATTGTTGTTTTTGCTTGTTACTATGTGCTATTGTCTATACATACATGATTGTGATTATAGATAGATATATAGATAACTTTTTATTTATTATCACAACAAAATAAAGATGACATTTTACTTAAACCAAGCTAAAATTAAAAACAAAATATGGACGGACTTGTTGCTAACAGCGATCTCTTCCAGGCAACCTTTAGATGAACAGGACTGAACATAAAAAGAGAGAGGAGGGGGAGTCTTTTAGACGTTTATTTGAAGAACATAATCTATTTTTATGTAGGTTTAACCATTATGTACTTATTTACAGGAAAAAAATGATTTTTTTTATTATACTATTGTCTATTATTTATTGTTCAAATTGGTTGAGTCAAAGCGGTCACTTTAAATAGCTCCTTTTTTGAAGTCGGTAAAAACGGAACATAAAACTCACTGGCCTGAACACTAGTGGTATCGTAAATGATACACTGGCTCTGAGTTGGTTAAAACTTGTGGTTTGTGTACGATCTACAGAAAGTTCCGATGGTCTGGGTGTTTTCTATGAATAATAAAAAATATCTATCTAGGTAAGTATATAACACAAGCTTTGAGTAGCTTACTTTGGAGCTAGATGAAGCTGTGTGGATTGTCCAGCATTATTTATTCATTATTTAAATCGCTGCCCGCTCTCACTCGCACCGCCGTTGTTTAGCGAGGCTGCTCTCGAACGATTCCTAATTAACAAACATCGTTCAAATTACCACCTCCTTCAATAAAGGCTTTGCTTGCAAATATTCGGTATATTGTGCATTGAGAGCACTTAAGGAATAGTTTAGGAGTATATTGCACGAAACACATGCCAGCGAGCGAACTATTGACTATTAACTTTTCGAGTCACTATTCTCTCGAACCAGTGTGGTGAAAGGATTTTGTGGTAGAGCTCTTTGTAAAGGACTCGTCTGGGGAAGGATTACCACCACGCCTTTTTCTGTCGCCAAGCAGCAACGCTGTGTTTCGGTTTGAAGAGTGTGGTCGCCGGTGTAATTACAGGCACATGAGGCTTAACATCTGTATGCCTCAAGTTGATGGACGCAGGGCAGTGCATCGAAGGGCACGTTACTTGCGCGACTTACGAGGCAATGATTTGTTATAGGCGATGGTTACCACTTAACATCAGGTGGGCCATCTGCTTGTTCCATCTACTAGTTATATAAAAAAAATTAGGTAAACCTCAAGTGGCTATTTTCGAGCACTTAGACACATGTTATAACTTGTTAAGTGCTAAGACATGCCGGTTTCCTCACGATATTTTCCTTCACCGTTCGAGAGTACGGCATTGCGCACATACATTTTTGAACAGAAAAACATTGTTGCACGACCGGTTTTGAACCCACCACTTTAGGATCGGAAGGCGGGGCCACTACCACTAGGCCATCTGTGCTCTCATCGAAAGCAACACTCTTTTCGAGCAAATAGTTATAGTGTTAACATTATTCACAAGATATTTTTCTTCAAAATAAACAGAAAATATTCATAAGAAGTCATAAATAATGCTTTTTCCAATAGAAATATGAACTCATCAAGCGACACGGCTTCGGAAATACATTGCTGTACCCCCAGCACTGGTTTATAAGGATACTAGCGACCCGCCCGCGCGCCCCTGCTTCGCACGGGTGCACATTGTTTTTCTAATCATTTTTACTATATCATGCATGTATTATACATATAAACCTTCCTCTTGAATCACTTTCTATTAAAAAAACCGCATCAAAATCCGTTGCGTAGTTTTAAAGATTTAAGCATACATAGGGACATAGGGATATAGGGACAGAGAAAGCGACTTTGTTTTATACTATGTAGTGATATAAATATGTATTTACAAAAAAAGTATGTAATATATTATAATCAGCTATCTTGTTCCCATATTACAAGCTTTGGCTTAGTTTGGGGCGAGATAAAGCTGTGTGGAATATCCACCAATATTTATTTATCATGGGTAAACTTATTTTATATCATTCCATTTTATCATTTTATAGGTTTTAAACCGCTGAACATCAGGTGGGGCCATCTGCTTTTTCCATCAGAATGTTAAATAAAAAAAATATTGAAACTAGTGCTAAGTGATAGAATAGCTAAGAATCTCAGATATACTATCATGCCTTATTAAAGTTTAAAATGCAAAAAGCTTCGAACGATCCTTACATCAAATAATTAAAAAATAAGACGAAGACAAGAGCTAATGTGACTCTCGCTCGCACGTTTTGACTTGTTAAAAGATATAAAATCTCTAAACCCATTTTCGAAAAATCGCAAACAACCATGTTGTGTTCAATCACATTGCGCACACATTAGTAAAAAAATAATTTTGATCGTTACAAGTTTTTCTACTGAAA
Source organism: Plemyria rubiginata (assembly GCA_963576535.1). NCBI lineage: Eukaryota > Metazoa > Arthropoda > Insecta > Lepidoptera > Geometridae > Plemyria > Plemyria rubiginata. The sequence goes on from OY754926.1 coordinate 9,442,443, forward strand.
AGTTTGATTTTCTAGTTTTCGTACTCAAGCAAACTTTTGAGTGGGAAAACTTGCATCAATCAAAATGATTTTTTTACCAAACTGTGTGCAATTTGATTACACACAATATGGTTGTTTGCGATTTTCAAAATTGGGATATCAGATTTTATATCTTTAATATGTAGGATCGTGCGAGCGAGAGGTACATTGGGTGATGTCAACGCCTTAATTTCTAAATGGCTCCTGACCGTCATTCGACAGACAATCTTGCCAGTGTCAAGTGATTTGTATAATTTATTTATTTCATATTATTTCATTCAGATGTATCACTCCTGTGATGAAAAACACTCATGTTTCAGTGCCGTGATGGTCTGAGGGAATGGAAGAAAAGGAGTTTTTCGCTCCTTAATAAACGTCGTAAGACAATTTATAATTATTTAGTCAAGTCCAAGGAATATAGATAAAACAACTCAAATTCCTTGGTCAAGGCAGTCCATGTAAAGTCACGTCATTTGTTTTGAAGAAGATGGTGACGGTTTTCTTGAATTTGAAACAATTTTGGCCAATCAGGATATCGATTATTACACTTTCATTCCGAAGAAAGAAAGACGGACCTCAAGGTAATGTTGGTTAAAATGCCACCAAAATTACACAACACAACTCAAAATAACAGTAGAAATCAGAAATGAGAAATAATTTATTGTATAACTGTAGTACAAAAAAAGATCATATTACTATGGTTATGTAGGTACAGTCTTAACAGTTTGTCCGTTCCGGACGTACAACAAAAATGTATCTACATTATAATACGTACAATGTTTCTTGTGTACCTATGACCTACAAGAAACTAAATGTAGATGTTTATAGCTTTACCTAGGTAATTTTAACGTTCTTAAATATTCGTAATATACGTTTAGAAATACAATTAAAATTAAAAAAACTATATTGCTCTCTAAAATGTCACAAAACGAAACTCCCTCTGGGCCATTATTCTCTATGACAACAGGAGATTCCTTGCCCCAAACCGTGAAACGTCAAAACTTGATGTTGGGCTTCATTACTAGCTGGTACCCGCGACTTCGTCTGCGTACTTTTATCTCTTCATCTCTTTTTTTCGCAATAAAAAGTAGCCTATGTTCTTTCTTAGGGTCCAAAGATTGTCTGTGCCAAATTTCATCAAAATCGGTTGAGAGGTTTAAGCGGGAAATCGTAACAGACAGACAGACAGACAGATAGACAGAGTTACTTTCGCATTTATAATATTAGTTGAGATAGTTGGGATGACATACTTTGCCCTGACTGTATGACACCGGCTGCCTTGTCTTAGCTGTGATCGCGGTGCAAATGGTCAGTGAATAAGGCTCCAGTTTTTGTCAGTGACATTTTTATGACGTTTTTGTATTTGAAAGGTATGACACCGCCCCGGTAGGTATGGAGGTAACGAGGTATGAGGGCGCTGTCACTTCTATACATATGCTTCGGTGGAATTTCAATATCTACCCTCACCACGCGAAAACCACCCCTATTAAACGATACTAAGGTCCAGATCAGTTTGGGGAAGTTTTGGGATGCCCTGTCAACTATTTTTTGAAGAGTTTTTACCGAACGTTTATTTAGAGTATCGAATCAATCTTTTTTCGTGGAGGGATTTTTATGAGCTGTAGAGTATATGGTATTATAATACAGAGAAAAAAAGAATGCTGAATTTACCCCGAGGCATGGTGGACACCCGTAACGAGACATCGACATCCTTCATAGCTCATTTGGTAGTAGCTCTGCCTTCTGCGCCGTAGGCCGTGAGTTTGATTCCCATCGAGAACAATCATTTGTGTGATGAACATAGATGTTTGTGTTCTGTCTGGGTATAGTTATGAATTATAAGTATGTATTTACAAAAAAAGTATACTAAGTATTATATCAGCTATTTGGTTCCCATATTACAAGCTTTGGCTTAGTTTGGGACTAGATAGTGCTGTGTGGACAGTACACCAATATTTATTATTATTTAACAGGAATTTTAGTGCCTAGCTAGGGTGAGACCTATCGGGTCTTCAAAATATTATTTTTTCCTCTCTCGTTCTCCCTACATGGCTATTACTCTCAGATATAAATCTTTTTTAGGTAAATTATTCCCGGTCCGGCTAAAATATTCGGATACGCTGTAATTTCGTTATCTTACGTTTATGGAGGCATCAAATGAAATGCTAGCGCTAAAGATAAATTTACAGCGAGCCCATCTCACAGTATGCAAATAGTTTATACATTCTTTTTATTATGTGAAATGGGACATTTTCTTCAAAGTCAAAGTCAAAACATGTTTATTCAATAAAATCACAAGGACCATCTTGAAACGTCTTAAAACTAGGTGACTATAGTGCCAGTTCTACGCGACCAACGCCGAGAAGAATATGCAACAAACTCGGCTTGGTATCTATCGCTCTTTTGTATGATCCTCGTTACAATGTAATAAATAGATTATATCCTCTATATTATAAAAGAGAAAGCCATATTTCTCTTGGTCACGTGTGATGGGTTGGAACACTTTCACTAATTGTGTACTTTCCCTGTCAATAACATTCTTAGAACCGAAACACAGCGTTGCTGCTTGGCGGCAGAAACAGGCGTGGTGGTAGTATTTCCCCGGACGAGCCACACACAAAGAGCTCTACTACTTTTCTATGGGTTTATACTAAATTTATATAGGTAGGCTTAAGAGTAGGACTCTTTTGTGAAGGGCTCGTCCGGGGAAGTACCACCACCACGCCTTCTTCTGCCGCCAAGAAGCGTTGTGGTGTTTCGGTTTGGAGAGAGTGGTTGCCGGTGTAATTACGGACACATGAGGCCGAACATCTGTATGCCTTGATGGATGATGGGCATAGCATTGTAGGGCACCTATCGTGCGCGACTTACGAAGCAATGCTTTCTTAAAGGTGATGGTTACCACTTAACATCAGTTGGGCCATCTGCTTGTTCCATCAGCTGGTTGTATAAAAAAAGTTTAAAAACGTTAGAAATTACCTAGACCGAATTTTATTAGGTTTAAATAAAATCGTGTGATGCTTTCCTAAACTAGTTCCGAACTAAAGTCTCTAAAACAGCAGTAACGTCCTTCTACTTTTATATACTTAACTCTAGCTTCAGCCACTTATACACGCATGGAGCCGCAATCATATTACACTAGTAACTATACTCGATACTATAGATCCAATAAATCCTACTCATATTATAAACGTGAACGTTTGTATGTATGGATGGATGGATTGATGGATGTTTGTTACTCTTTCACGCTGGAACGGCTGAACGGATCTGGGTGAAACTTGGCAGAGAGATACATTATAGTCTGGAATAACACTTGGGCTACTTTTTATCTCGTGGGAATACCGGGATTTAAAACTACGCGGGTGAAACCGCAGGGCGCTACTAGATACTATACTATATTATAGATACTATATATTATAGATATTATAGATACTATACTATGTAAGCCATACTTATATCCTACTTCCAAATTATTCACAGAATTCAATGTTCTTACTGTAAGACAGTTATTTATTAGGACCCTTATTCTTAATCAACATAAACTTCCTATCGATTCTAAAAGAGCTGATAAAAGAAGATGCGATATTGTTTACAAAACGCCTAAGTGTAGAACCAAATATACTCATAACTTTTCCTATTGCCTGGGACCGTTTGTATACAACAAAATCAACAAACATGTTAATATCGCAAAAGAAACTGCCTATTCTTGTAAACTCAAAATAGACAACTATCTTAGAGGACTCAATTACAGCAGTACGGAAGATCTTATGGCAGTAATATCGTAATATATTACTGCCATAAGATACCCATACCCACAGGAATAATAAAATATTAGCAAAATGGTACTTTGATGTAGATAATTTATTTTATAGAATACTTTGCGTACTAAAAAAAAAAAAAAAAAAAAACAAGATATATATATATATATATATATACAAACATATAAATAATATATATACATACATATAAATAATATATATATAAATTAGTTAGGACTACTACTATATATTACTTTAAGATAGGATTAGATTAAGGACAGTTTTAGACAGAATAGACTTTCTCTCACAACACTAGTGTAATACGTTGGTCTCGTCTAACATCCAGACACCGACAACACTTACCTATTATGAAATATGTAGTACCTATAATAGAGATGCCGAGGCGAGTAGCTGTTGGCCCGCTATACAGGCTCGAAAGAGACCTAGTGTGGGCAACAGAACTAATCAAGGTAGGATACTGTAGGATAATGCTTTTGTATTCATAAACAACTACTATGTAAGTTATGTAACTACCTGTGTACACTGTTCTGTCTGTTTCAAAAATAAACTTTACTTTACTTTACTTTACTTTATACTACTAAACTAGTTTTAAGCAATTTATTGGTCGAGTTCTTCTTCTTCTTATCGTGTCACAATTTTTTTTCGACACAGTGTGGTGAAAGTATTTTGAATACACCTCAAGAGGTTCCTTGTCACTAGAAAAATGCACTGGTGGTCTAGTGGTAGCGACCCCACCTTCCGATCATAAAGTCGTGGGTTCTAAACCAGTCGTGCACCAATTAGTTTTTCTGTTCATAAATTTATGTGCACAATGCCAGTACTCTCAAACGGTGAAGGAATACATCGTGAGGAAACCGGCATGTTGCAGAACCTAAAAAGCTCTATAACATGTTTCAAGTGCTCGAAAGGAGCTTCTTGAGGCGCACTTAAAATCCTTTCACCACACTGTTTCGAAAGAAACTAGTGACACGACAAGAAGAAGAAGACTAGAAAAATCTATGTGATCCTTGTGATTCAATAAAATTTGATTTCATGACTTTGGCTTTCTGCGGTTGTATACGTCTATATGCGGTCGCAGCCAACTTGACTATAACTTAGCTAGGAATGGCGGCAATGAGTTGGAGCTTACTGCCTTTGTTTTCAGACGGAAATATCTGAAGCCTGAAGATCTTATAATGGTAGTTTCGAAATTATCGCCACAAAATAACAAGCCGCTTGTGACAAATGCAATTTATCTTGAATAAAATGACAGCCTTCACAGCTCAGTTGGAAGTAGCTCTGCCCTGCGCCGTTGGTCGTGGGTTCGATCCCCACCGATAACAAACATTTGTGTGAGGAATATAAAGTGTTTGTTCTCTGTCTGTGTTATATAATTTATAAGTAGATATGAATTTACAAAAAAAGTTATCAGCTAGTATATCAGCTATCTGGTTCTCGCAATAAAAGATATGGCTTAGTTTGGAACGAGATAGTGCTGTGTGTAATGTCCACCAATTTCTTTATTTATTTAATGGTTTCTCGAAATGCTAAGTATTTTCGAATCCATCCATTCCTTCGTTTTCAGCGTCACTAAAAACAAACGTGTAATGCCGTGCGAAAGTTATACATTCATACATAAAATCACGCCTATTTCCCATAGGGGTAGGCAGAGACCACGGATTTCCACTTGGTTCCACACATTACGATCCTGATATACCTCTTTCGCTTCATTCACTCATAAAATTCTTCATACATGCTCGTCGGTTTAGGGTACTTTCTTTAGAACGTTAGTGGAAGCTATACCATTACTACAATTGCTCCAACGCCGACGTAACGAGAAAAGTGGTTCAATCATGCCGACATTACATACACCCATGATTGCCGAGCATTACCAATATTCATGTCCGTTCTAGTTATAGCTCAGGGGTAACTAGACATACGCTACGCTCATTTTGGCTTCAACACACCTGCGCTTAATAATAAAAAATAATAATAAATATTGCTGGACAATCCACACAGCACCATCAAGCCCCACCAGCCCCATCCAGCTCCTAGATATGTTTAATACATTATATAGTTACATACATAGATATTTTTTAATATCTAAATATATATAACTCAAAGGTGACTGACTGACTGACTGACTTACATAGTGATCTATCAACGCACAGCCCAAACCACTGGACGGATCGGGCTGAAATTTGGCATGCAGGTAGATGTTATGACGTAGGCATCCGCTAAGAAAGTATTTTGATCAATTCTACCCCCAAGGGGATAAAATAGGGGTGAAAGTTTGTATGAGATTTTCAAAGTAAACGAGCGCGAGCAAAGCCGCGGGATCAGCTAGTTTTTTAATATACATAGAAAACACCTAGACCAACGGAACAAATATCTGCAGATCGTACACAAATTTGTTCCGAGGCGGGAATCGAACCCACAACCTCTTGTGTTGCAGGCGGACTCTCGCCCGCTGCGCCACTGAGGTCGTGACAGACAGTCGGGACGGAGAGACGTGCTCAAAAAGTATGTTTTTATTGAGTCTTGCTCATAATGTAGCGTGTGTTTAGGTGTTGCTAGTAATAAGCATGCCTTTGGTCGTACGTCGGTTGATTTTTGAGAATTTGTGTCAGTAGGTACCCTCACACACGCAGCAAGCGGGCGCGATGCGGCAGCGTCCAGTTTATATTTTTTTATTTAAATCATTGATAACTTTATTTACAAAGAAAATTACGACTAATAGTTACAATTATTCACAAAATATACAAAATACATATGAAACAGTTGAGCTATCTGCAGACCGTTGCAAACGATCTGTAGATAGCTCAACTGATCCAAATCAGTGAAGTTTTTTATTTATCCTACTAATATAATAAACGCGAAAGTTTGAATGTATGGTTGGATGGCAGGATGGATGGATGGATGGATATTTATTATTATCTCCAGAGCGGCTGAACGAATCTTGGTGAAAATCGGCACAGAGATATATTTTAATCTGGAAAAACACATAGGCTACTTTTTATCCCGTGGGAATATTGGCATTGCCTCGTAAGTCCCGCACGAAACGTGTTTTTTTTTATTTATACTACTCAGTCATTCAAAATTTGTTTGTAGTTCGTTACTTGATATTGCTGTACTGAGTATGTGGCACTAAGCGTAAGTGATAGTTGCTAGATTCATAGTGATAAGTAAGGGTTGGTGCTTTCAAAATGATCCTTGTGATTTTATTGAATAAACATATTTTGAATTTGAATTTGGTAGTTATTAGAGATTTGTTGATAGACAAAAAAGAAAATCAAACTATCACAGCGATGAAACATTAACTAAAATTTTTATTCTCTCTATAGTGACGTCACCCTATCCAAGGCTCTGACTGAAAACCAGCGCGGCTTGGCAAGGTTGGCTACCTAGGTACCAACTTTGCTAAGCAGCAAAAGCTGAGTTAGGGCCTTTTTGGCATACAGTACGTACCTACGCACTACTCTGAACGGGACGGGACTGGCCGCAGACATTGTTTTTCTTTGTGTATGTTTGTATGTGTGTTATGTTTTTTTTTTCTTCTATTGTAAGTAATATGTTTGATACCTACCTATTGTAGTTTCCTGTCCGTTCTGTATTTCTTCATTTCTTTTTTTTTCTGTATGTACTTATGTGTGTCAAATAAATGTATTTTCTTTCTTTTTTTCTTTCTTTAAAATTGCTCAACGAACAAACGGCATTAAGCGAACTTAAAACTAAGTACAAAGTAAATAAACAATATTTATAACTTAAGTTTGATTCTGTGGTGGGGAAACCACTGCACCGCTATGCTGCTGGAGCCAGTGTTGTTTATTATACTGCGAGTAGGAGTATGTGCTTTTTATATAACTAGCTGATGGAGCAAGAAGATGGCCCACCTGATGTAAAGTGGCAACCATCGCCTATACCAAAGCATTGCCTGGGTAAGTCACACACGATAGGAATAATAATAATATAATAATAAATAATGCTGGACAATCCACACAGCACCATCTAGCCCCAAAGTAAGCTACTCAAAGCTTGTGTTATTGGGTACTAGATTAATGATATATTTAATACATTATATACTTACATAGATAGATATTTTTTTATTATATATAAACACCCAGACCAACGGAACAAATTTCTGCAGATCATACACAAATTTGTTCCGAGGCGGGAATCGAACCCGCAACCTCTTGCGTCGCAGGCGGACTCTTGCCCGCTGCGCCACTGAGGTCGTCTAGATAGATTAGATATAATTGAAAACATTCTCCCTTCGCCTTCTTCCTTCGCAACTTGCCTATTATTATTGTTATTAAACTTATGGAACTTTGTCACTTCCAAGGAGATAATGAGACGACAAATTAAAGGATGCTACGCCGTAGCTCGTAGCAGCGTAGCAGTCGTATTCGTAGCGCATCGAAACTCGATCGAAGCAAGCGGGAGTTTAAATGTAGGTATAAAAACTTTATTTCAAACCGTACATCTTTATGAGAATGACGTCATAATTATAACCTGAAATATGCGAAGTTAAATAATGAAATCACTGATGTTGATTTGTTCGCAATGTCTGAACCTAAATTTAAGAGAACTTTGAAAAATATGCTACTTAATGTCTAAATGTACAACATGAATTGCTGCACACGCTTATTACTATTATTACTATAAAAACATTTTTCTTTTATTACAAACTTTTATTGCAACATAACTTAACTTCTTTTTATTTCAAAAACATAGCTTCACAACAACTTCAATAAGTCTTATTTATCCTCAGCAATCCGTGGATAACGTAGTGGGTTGTACATTTACTCATACAATCTTTAGTAACAATAAGTTAATTAAGATAACAATGTATCAGCTGTTTGTTATTCCTAATAAAGTAAAATAAAAAATAAAATCACGAAGAAGAAGACTCCATGACGCCGGAGGCCGTGGGTTCGATCCCTAGGAACAAACATTCGTGTGATGAATATAGATGTTTGTTCTGCCTGGGTGTTATTGATATTATAAGTATGTATTTACAAAAAAAACGCTTATAAGTAGTATTATATATCAGTTATCTGGTTCCCATATCACAAGCTTTGGCTTACTTTGGGGCGAGATAGTGTTGTATGGAATGTGCACCAATATTTGTCATTAGGTATATTACGATATAAATAATTTTAGTTGAGTAAATAATAAGTAACCAAATGTAAGGTGCAAATAATCAAAGCTCTTGTCCATAAGTGAAGCCGCATGTCACAACTAACTTGTAATATTTACTTAGGGGCATGTCAGGCCCTTAGCCCTCAAGATATCAGCTATGCTAATGGGAGACAAGTACCTACCCTTTCAGGCTTCGAGCGTATATATGCGTATGCATCTACTGTCGTGGTAGGTTTGGTTTCTTTTTTTTAATTAACTTGCTTATGGGACAAGCAAATGGTGATGTCAGGGAGGAAGTTAAGACGAAGACAAGAGCTAATGTGACTCTCGCTCGCACGTTTTGACTTGTTGAAAGATATAAAATCACTAAACCCCTTTTCGAAAAATCTCAAACAACCATTTTGTGTGCATTCACATTGTGCACAGTTTAGTAAAAAAAAAACATTTTGATCAATAAAAGTTATCCTACTTAAAAGTTTGCTTTTATAATTTTCGTACTCAAGCAAACTTTTGAGTAGGAAAACTTTCATCAGTCAAAATGAAATATTTACCAAACTATGCGCAATATAATTGCACACAAAATGGTTGTTTGCGATTTTTCAGAATTGGAATTTGTGATTTTATATCTTTCAAAATGTCGAATCGTGCGAGTGAGAGAAATGTTAGGTGTTGTCAACGCCTTAAGTGGTAACCATCACGTGTTTTATTGCAGCGTAAGTCACGCATAGGCCTATGCCAAAGGGCAATGATACAATTCAATGACATTTGATTGACAAAATCAATGATAATTTACAAAAAAATGTGTTATATTAGTGTAAAATGTAAAAAAAAACTGAATAAACGGCTATTATTATTATTAAGTCACGCACAATAGGAACGTGTCCTACGATGGGTTCCCCTGCGTCCATCATCATTTGAGGCATATATGTTCTGCCTCATGTGCCTGTAATTACACCGGCGACCACACTCTTCAAACCGAAACAGCAAAAATAGGATGTTAAATGCATGCAGATATATGAAGCTTAGCCTTATTACGTCAGGAATTTCAAAAGGTTATTTTAGGTAAGTTTCCGTATCGTAAGCATTAACTAAGGAAACAGATCCGCTAAAGTGGAGAAGAATATTCGGAAAATCAAACTGAACTGGGGACGGAATAAGCAGATCCACTTACGATAAGTGGTAACCATCACTTCTAACATAGCACTTTCTCGCTGGTCACGCAAGATCAGATTTTTTCCTACGATGCACTGCCCTACAACCATCAAAGTTAAAAATAAATCGAATGAATTCAATTAATTCAAGTGATCCTTTTTATTTATTGAATAAACTAACTGTGACCCGCGGTTTCACCGGCGTAGTTTTAAATCTCGGTATTCCTACGGGATAAAGAGTAATCTGTGTGCTATTCCAGCCTATAATCTATTGTGCCGAATTTCATCCAGATCCGTTCAGCCGTTATTGAGTAACAAACGTAACAAACATCCCTACTTTCACATTTATGTTATTAAAGTGAAGTGTATACTTTGACAAGAATCAATTTAAAAAAAACTTACACTTATCTGATCCACTTTTTGGCATACATTACTCCTCATATGCCTGTAATTTCACCGACATCCACACCCTCAAAACTTAAACACAGCAACGTCCTAAAACATCGAGAAATAAACATAAAAATAAATTCGTTTCTTTACGAAGAAATCATCAAAGGCCATAAAAATTAAATTAAATAGAAAAATCAGTTGATCCACGACAGGTTTAAAAATCAGTATCACAGTATCTGCATGTTTGAAAACCTCATTCCACAACCCCCTTTACTAGGACTCATTCCGAACATTTTAATTTCCACCCCTCTCAAGCTAGGACTCAATCTGAACATTTTAATTTCCACCCCTCTTGTTGCAAACCCTCACAATTCCCCTTCATTAAGGAGCAATCTAGTTCATTATTGCAACATAATCGACTGGGTGACATTCTTCCCCTTAACCGTCCCCCTTATTCGTTGGTAACACGTAGGTGTTTTTGAAGCGGTGACGTAAAATAACTGCCTTTTTCTTGTTACCAGCAGTGTAGACGAGTATATTTGGAATGAAAGTGTAATGCTATCCGGATTTGAATAAAAATGTTTGGAAAGTTTTGAATGAAACTGAATTATTTTTTTTCAAAACCAATGAGGGCCAACTTTATGAACACTTAAATATCAATATAGGATAGTGTAGCTTCCCAACGGGTGAAAAAATTATTCAAATCAGTCCAGTTGTTTCGGAGCCTATTCAATACAAACACTCATATTATTATGTCTGTTATTTATAAGTAGTTAAGTGCAAATAAATATGTTTTCTTTTATTCAAATCTTTACTGTTTATAATATTCTTCAAGCCACAACGCGAGCACCGGTGGTCTAGTGGGAGTGACCCCGCCTTCCGATCGTAAGGTCGCAGGTTCGAATCCGGTCGTGCACCAATGGATTTTTCTATCGAAAAATTTATGTGCGCAATGCCAGTGCTCTTAAACGGTGAAGGAGAACATCGTGAGGAAACCAGTTAGTTATTCTAACAGCGGCGATGGGCTTGCAACCTGTCACGTATGGAATACTAACTACTGCAAAATGTGGGTATGTGCCAAATGTAATGTTTGGACGTACCTCTGACTACCCCCCTTAGACATCCTCAAAGAATCTTGAATTAGTACCTACTTGGTACTGGGAGATCTGAAGGGATATCTACCGTGCCTGTGGATCAAAGTCGTGAAGCTGTTTCAGTTTTTCAGTTTCACAACGCTAGCCGGTTATGAAGTTGTCATGGTTACTTACAACAGTTTCGCATACTTCGTCCCGCCATTATATCCCAGTGTACCTTGTCCTATCGGAGTCAATAAATAAGCTATAGATAGACCATCAGGGAGGTATGAACACCGTCATACGACATTCCTTCGCACCACGTGTACTGCCCATCTCCACTTCAGGATTGTAATTTGCATACCTTCGTTACGTTTTTGTATTTTTTAGTTGAAAATTGCCGACGCCAATTATTTCCTTTCGATCGTTAGGCCCTAATTCATGGTCTTTGAGCCAGCCAATAGCTTCAAACCGATAAGTCTGTTGCTGTCTCTTTTTGTTGGCACGAAAGTAACAGTGACAAGAATACTCTATTGAGGTGCTGTAAAATGACAGGGATTATGAATAACGGAATATAAGTCTTTTTGAGTTTAGGTCGGTATCGTACATCGCATAACATCGCAATTGGCTGTCAAAAACTGTAACCAATCAGCGCTTGCTGCAGGGTCTTTCAGGGGCGTTATTCACTATGACCAAACCAACCGTGTTTGCGGTTAGATCACGTTGCGAAGTCACACGGTTAGGACAAAGTATCTCCTATGTCCTAAAGAATAAAGCCCAACATCAAGTCTTGATGTTTCACGGTTTGAGGCAAGGAATCTCCTATGTCATAGAGAATAATGCCCCAGTACTGGTTTTCAGGAGCGCCACATTAGCATCCTATAAATAAAATAAATAAATAAATAATGCTGGACAATCCACACAGCAATATCTAGCCCCAAAGTAAGCTATTCAAAGCTTGTGTTAAGGGTACTAGATAACTGATATATTTAATACATTATATACTTACATAGATAGATCTTTTTTTATTATACATAGAAAACACCCAGACCATCGGAACAAATTTCTGCAGATCTTACACAAATTTGTTCCAAGGCGGGAATCGAACCCGCAACCTCTTGCGTCGCAGGCAGGCTCTCGCCCGCTGCGCCACAGAGGTCGTCATATAGGATCCTATAGCTTGCTCACTTTAACTCCGGTCCCATACTTGCTCCAATTTCTCGGTAACGTGCACCAGACGATTAAGTTTATTGTTGTTAAAGAATTTACATCGATGGAATTAAGACATTTTGCCCTTTTCCTTGTAATTTTGCTCCGTGTGGGCTTTTGTAAATTGTGGGTTATTTTCTCTTAGTGTTGTTTTAAGTTGAACTTCTGTTTTGGGGTTCGGGGTGACAAGTTAATTATAGTTATTGGACAAGTGTAGACTGTTAGGTTGCTAGGGGACGGTAGGTGGATACGTACAGTCAGCATGAAATGTAAGTGAAGATCGGTGAAGGGTTTCAAAAATGATGAAAACCAGCGTTGCACCGTACCTACCGTCATAACCTTCTGACGACCTCAGTGGCACAGCGGACGAGAGTCCATCTGCGACGCAAGAGATCGCGGGTTCGATTCCCGCCTCCGAACAAATTTGTGTATGATCTGCAGAAATTTTTTGGTCTGAGTGTTTTATATGTATAATAAAAAATATCTATCTTTGTAAGTATATAATGCATTAAATATATCACTTATCTAGTACTCACAACACAAGCTTTGAATAGCTTACTTTGGGACTAGATGGTGCTGTGTCGATTGTCCAGCATTATTTATTTTTTTTATTTATCACCGTACCTACCCTAATCGTCATCCCCACAAAATCAAAGTCAAAGTCAAAATATATTTATTCAATAAAATCACAAGGACCATCTTGAACCGTCTTAAAACTAGGTGACTCTAGTGCCAGTTCCACGCGACCAACACCGAGAAGAACAGGCAACAAACTCGGCTTGGTATCTATCGCTCTTTTGTATGATCCTCGTTACAATGTAATAAAATACCTACACTATTGAAGCTATATAATACATTAAGGGCCCGGCGACAGCGGCTCGCACTTTCGAGGCGCGATCGGCCACCACTCCATCCTACTTCACTTCGGGGAGGCTGCCCGAAAGAACAACTATCCAGTGACACGCACAAACACATACCTGTAGAGCGGTTTCCCTCCAGCATGCCTGAACCACAGCACCATGTAGACGCGATCCTCGTGCGAGTCGGGCTCCACGTCGCACGGCAGGCTCGCGCGTCTGCCCACCACGGCTTCCACGTCCATGGTGGACACCGGCACGAAGTCCACTGGAAACGAGAGCTGGTCTTAGTGTTTAGCTCCGTAAAACCAGGCAAACCTACTCTATACTAACCCCCGGTTTCTGGTTCTTCTGAAGTTTCAAGAATAAATATATTTTGAATTTGAATTTGAAAGCTCGATCAATAATAATCGGTTGTCAAGTCATTTGATTTCAGCTTTTACTTCAAATTAGATAGAGATAGCAAGTGACTTGACAGCCGATTAGTGTTGATCAGGCTTTCAGAAACCGGGAGTAAGTCAGTCATCAGTTTTTATAGTAGAGCTTTTTTAACAAACTTCAAAAAAAGAGGAAGGTGTTAATTCTTCTGTTTTTATATGTTTGTTACGTCATAACTTTTTGTGAATGGACTGATTTTAATTATTTTTTTAATCGAAAGAAATCTAATCGAGTTTAATCGAAATCGAAAGCTGGTACTTGGGATGTGGTCTCATTTAAATTTGAGTCAGATCTGAAGGGTAGTTTTTGAGTGAGAGTGTATTTTCCGGTGCAATGGAAGTAGATTTTTTCTTGAAAGAGTTATGTGTGCGGCTTGTCCGAGGAACTACTACCGTTATGCTTATTTCTGACGCGTTGTGTTTAGGTTTCAAAGGTGTGAGTAACAATGCAGACGCATGAACCTCGACAACTGTATGACTCAAATTGATGGATGCTGGGCAGTGCATAATAGGGCACGTTCTTATCGAGCGTGACTTGCGAGAAAATTCTTTAGATAGGTGAAGTTCACCATTCACAAATAGGTGCGTCATCTGTTATTCTATCACAAGTAGTATAAAAATAAAGTTCTCGGATGTAATGGTTTTGTAGGATACACATTTTTTATTATATTGCTGTGATCTCCGGTAGGGCACATATAACTTTCGGATACAATCTAACAGAAAATAGCGGGTCACTCTTGCTGCAAAACATGTTACTATTTCCTTGTAGCCCCTAACTCGTATTTACTTGGAAAATATGAAATTAAACGTACGAAAACACCCACAAAGTAACCAAGCTCTCGCGCTCCAGTGTGTTTTGCTTAGAATTTTTCTTCCTCTAAAGACTTGTCTACAACGCGGTCGATACTGCACCAAATATCCTACTACTATTATAAACGCGAAAGTTTGTAAGTATAGATGGATGGATGGATAGATGTTTGTTACTCTTTCACGTCGGAACGGCTGAACGGATCTGTATGAAACTTGGCAGAGAGATAGATTATAGTATGGAATAGCACATAGGCTACATTTTATCCCGTGGGAATACCAGGATTAAAATTTGCGCGGGTAAAACTGCGGTTGCAACTAGTTTTGACATAATATATGCAAGTTTGTTTCTACTAGCTATAGAAATAAGTCTATGGCCCACCTGTTGTTAAGTGGCAACTATAGCCTATAAAAAGCATTGCCAGTCACGTACGATAGAAACGTGCTCTACGATGCCCTGCGTCCATCAACTTGAGGCATACAGGTGTTATGTCTCAAGTAGTGTAGGTAGGTAATTGATTAAATTTATTTCTATTGACTATGTATTGTTATGATAATATTGTTGACTGTCTCTTTTTTTCCTTCTGTTTTCTCTGTCTGTTTTTTATATGTAAACAAAAATATTGCACGCCTAGTTTTAAGTAGAATACAATGGACATTATTGCTTGATTTTTTTTTGACATCTTCTCATACATGTATTTAAGCAATAAATATACTTTGACTTGACTTGTGCCTGTAATTTAGTGAATTAAGCCAATCAATGTTATCTCGCTCCGTACAAGCCCTGTGTCGCAAGTCCCCCGCACTGTGTGACTTCGATAATGTTTTTCTTCCTCTAAAATAAATACGACACATTTTTTATCAAAATGTTCCGGGATACCTTTCCGCAGCTTTCACAAAGTGGCAAAATCGTGTTTCGTTTTTACCTGTTTTTCCTCATAATTTATCATCTGTGGTGAATTTTATTGAAAGAGATAAGTATTGCAATTTTATTGATAGAAGCTGTATCAATCATCTAGTTAAATGCTTCCTCATTTTCCAAGAAATCTCTGCCCTGACTTTATTGACTGAATTTATTAAATGCGTGAAGCTCTATAGTTTTCAAATGTTGTATTGTCTTGAACACCCGATAACTTATAACAAATGATTATCCTACTACTATAAAGTATGGATGGATGGCTGGATGTTTGTTACTCTTTCACGCCGGAACAGCTGAACGGATCTGGATGAAAATTGGCACAGAGATATATTATAGTCTGGAATAGCACATAGGCATTTTTTTATCCCGTGGAAATACCGGGATTTAAATCTGCGCGGGTGAAACCGCGGGGCGCAACTAGTTCTAAGATAATTATATGTAAAATATATCTATCTCCCACAGCAGTCTCATTTCTCTATCAATTACTTATAATCAAATCAAATATCATCGATCAAATCCAGAAAGGCAGCTTTAAACTGAAAACAAATACACAAAACAACAACCATTTTCATTTCTTCCCGGACAGGTAGAATTGAAGGTAAATACAGATTTAATCTCACAGTATTGCAATGCCAATATAGTCTTTATAACAACACAACAAGGTTGATAGTTCTGAGGGAGGGAAAGGCAAGATATTCTGCCAATAAATGGGGGTTAGAACAATTTGTTATCCGTGACACACGGTCATAAAGACCGGCGAGCGAGTGCACTGTAAATAGGAATGGCACATTTCAATTTTCCTTTATGGACAATCGTATTGGGGTAGTTTGTGTCCAGGATTTAAGTGCAGTGGTACACCAGCGGAGTTGTTCACGTTTCGTTGAGTAGCAGCTTTTGATTAGAAATAGACAAATATAGATACCTAGATGGAATATGAATATCTGTGGTTTTCAGTTGAAGGCGAGCGTATATATTCTGACATTCATTGCACAGACTACTAGGGATGCTTACGCATTTCATTGACTGTACGAAATTCGTGGGGTGAGCTACGTAGTTATTGTATACTCTTTGGGGCTCACCCCAGAGTTAACTATAAAATAATAAGTATGTACCTAGTAGATAAATAGTCAAAGCGTTATGTATTTTGTATGATTAAGATGTCCCTTTATTGGATTTTTATCCCATTCCCGGTAATCACCACATAGTATAAAACAAAGTCGCTTTCTCTGTCCCTATATCCCTATGTCCCCATGTCCCTATGTCGCTATGTCCCCATGTCCCCATGTCCCTATGTCCCTATGTATGCTTAAATCTTTAAAACTACGTAACGGATTTTGATGCGGTTTTTTTAATAAATAGAGTGATTCAAGAGGAAGGTTTATATGTATAATACATGCGTGATATGTGCACCCGTGCGAAGCAGGGGCGCGCGGGCGGGTCGCTAGTTTGTTGATAAAACGTAGCAAACTATTTGATCTTAGTTTGATCCCTATCGATTCTGTGGTCCACTAATAAAAAGCGATACAAAAATCACTGAAGGTAGCTAAATTCATTAATTATTAATTTAATATCTTCAAAAATGTTGAAGTGTGCGAATGAGAAATTGTTCGGTTATTTGCGTCTTAACAAATCTCATAATACTTTACGCTTATGCCATCATGCGCTCTCAAGAGCATGAATTTAAATACCTCCTAAGCAATCTTGTTAAATATTGCAACCGTCTCGTAAGAGGATTAGAAGCTTCACTCCTTCATACATAATCGTGAGCTTATTACTTACTCCATCACTACTCATTCATAATGCGAAAACGTGCTAGAGGCCAATAGTTGTATTTTATAAATTACTAATTACACTAAATACTTACTGCTTGTTTTCGAAAGAAAAAAAAATAATTATGATAAAAACCACAAAGATTTTATTGATTTTTTAACCGACTTCAAATAGCAGGTGGTTCTCAATTTGAATATTTTTATAGGTTTGTTACATCATAACTTTTTGCTGGGTGGACAGATTTTGATGATAATTTTTTTATCGAAAGCTGTTGCTTGTCATGTAGTCCCATTTAAATTTGAGTTAGATCTGATGCGTAATTTTTGAGTTATCGTAGTATGAGTGTATTTTCCAGTGCATTTAAATTTTGTTTTTTCTTAAAATAGTTATGTTCTTGATATAAATAATATTAGTAAAATAGAGCACCGGTGGTCTAGTGGGACTGACCCCGCCTTCCGATCGTAAGGTTGCAGGTTCGAATCCGGTCGTGCACCAATGGATTTTTCTATCGAAAAATTTATGTGCGCAATGCCAGTGCTCTTAAACGGTGAAGAAAAACATCGTGAGGAAACCAGTTAGTATTCTAACAGCGGCGATGGGCTTGCAACCTGTCACGTATGGAATACTAACTAGTGCAAAATGTGGGTATGTGCCAAATGTAATGTTTGGACGTACCTCTGACTACCCCCCTTAGACGTCCTCAAAGAATCTTGAATTAGTACCTACTTGGTACTGGGAGATCTGAAGGGATATCTACCGTGCTTGGGGATCAAAGTCGTGAAGCTGTTTCAGTTTCAGTAAAATGCAATGGAAAAACCGTTTGTTAAACCGAACAACTGTTAAGAGTCCGGTGACAGCGGCTCGCAATTTCGAAGTGCGATTGGCTATTATTTCATTTTATTTCATTTCGGGGAGGTTGTTTGAAAAAATAACTCTAGAGAAACACGCATAAATACTGTTCGAACACAAATAATACAATAATATAAGGGAAACATGCCCGAATCAGAAATCATTTTGGTATTAGTATGTTTGGTCTTACGTTTACCTAATACCAAAATGATTTCTGACTCAAGCACATTTCCCTTATATTATTGTATTATTTGTGTTCGAACAGTATTTATGCGTGTTTCTCTAGAGTTATTTTTTCAAACAACCTCCCCGAAATGAAATAAAATGAAATAATAGCCAATCGCACTTCGAAATTGCGAGCCACTGTCACCGGAGCCTTAAGAAAAAACTGTTTAGCTGATGGATGAGACCCAAGCAGATGACCCGATTGATGTACAGCGGTAACCATTTTTTTTACCTATAAAAAAGCATTATTCCGGAAGTCACCCATGATAGGAACCTGCCGATGCATTGCCCTGCGTCCATCAGACCTGATGTGCCTGTTATTTTACCGGCGACCACACTCCTCAAACCGAAACCCAGCAACACTGCTTGGCAGTAGAAAAATGCATGGCGGTAGTACTTCCCCGGGCGAGCCCTTCACAAAGACCTACATTACAAATTTGTTCTAACCAAAAAAGTTTGTTTTATTTCAAAATAAACGTTTTTTTTATTTGATTTGATTGCTCCAAATCCTAAGTCCCCGTATGTAAGTTCCACTATCCGCCAGTAGGTGGCAGTTCGCTGTTAGATCAGACGTTTTGCGAATGTGCAGACGGTCCCGCTTCGGTTCCGCTCAAATACCTATAGCCGTCTGCTGATGCTGTGGCACGTCGGGCAGACATTTTTTTTTTTTTTTTTTTTTATACAACTAGCTGATGGAACAAGCAGATGGTCCACCTGATGTTAAGTGGTAACCATCACCTATAAACAAAACATTGCCCCGTAGGTCACGCACAATAGGAACGTGCCCTACGATGCACTGCCCTGCGTCCATCAACTTGAGGCATACAGATGTTAAGCCTCATGTGCCTGTAATCACACCGGCGACCACACTCTTCAAACCGAAACACAGCGTTGCTGCTTGGCGGCAGAAAAAGGCGTGGTTTTATGTATGGTTTATGGTGTATTTATGTATTCTGCTGACGTTTTATAAATGGTTATTTGTATATATCTGTTTCTTCTGCAACTACTGATTCATGTTACATTATTCTTCTTAGTTTTTGTCCTCAGTTTTTCTCTAACTAAATTATTTTTTTATTTAAAAGATAAGCTTTTTTTAGTCTCACTATGCGTAAACATTTTTATGTGCAAATTTTAAAATAAATATTTGAGATTCGAATCAAATTCTGCGCGAAACGATTAAGCTCGTCAACCTTACATTTTGTTGGTCATCACGTCAGGGTAAAAATTACACTTTTATGTGCCAGAGCAAAAGCCAGGGTGTGTAAGGTCCCTGGAGCCTTATGCACTATGACCATTTGCAGCGCGAGCTCGGCTAAGACAAGGCAGGCGGTGTGATACGGTCAGGGCAAAGTATCTCCTATGTCGTAAAGAATAAAGCCCAATTTCAAGTTTTGACGTTTCACGGTTTGGGGCAAGGAATCTCCTTGGAATCTCCTATTTTCATAGTGAATAAGGCTCCTGGTTGGTCCAAGAATCCAACTTCTATGCAAGTATGTGATTGCCTTTTATACTTCGCAAGGTGAGGTGAGACTAGTTAATATTGGCATTTACTATGGCTAGACTAGAGTGATAGATAGATAGAAAATATTTCATTGCAGACCACATAACATTAATACATACATAACAGCATTGTAAAATTTATGTATATTTATAATCATTACCTATATGCATATATTTTAATAAAGTTCAGTAGTAGGTAAAAAATTGTGCACAAGTTCTAATGACACTGGCAAAGCTCTATCTCAAAATTCACATTATTAATAATAGTTATAAATATTCAAAACCAACTTCATATATTTGTCACACACATAATGTTCTCAGAGCACCGGTGGTCTAGTGGGAGTGACCCCGCCTTCCGATCGTAAGGTCGCAGGTTCGAATCCGGTCGTGCAAATGTGGGCATGCGCCAAATGTAACGTTTGGACGTACCTCTGACTACCCCCCTTAGATATCCTCAAAGAATCTTGAAGTTAGTACTGAGTGAGAGATCTGAAGGGATATCTACCATGCCTGGGGATCAAAGTCGTGAAGCTGTTCCAGTTTTTCAGTTTTACATAATGTTCTCTACAACCATTCTCTTACCGGCTATTTCTGAAAGCTACTCGACTTGACAGCCGATTCGTGTTGATCGAGCTTTCAGAATCCGGGGCAACTACCATAACAAAATAACAAGATTATAGTTGGCATGAGAAAATACTCACAAGATTGGCATGACAAAACTCAGTCTCGATTCTGCTCATACCCAATTGACTGCTAGATGAATCCGTGCATACCCAGAAATCTTCAATAGTCCACCAGCTTAACAAACCAAACTACCCTCATAAAAATAGACTGATGAGAAAACCATACCCTTAACCATGGCCACTTGGATTGCATTTACAAGCACTATTTCTGAATCGTGATATCGCATTCAAACCGTATGTCGGAGGCGAAACAAGCATTTGAATGCTGTCTTGAATGACGACCTATTCAGTTTCTCGTAAAACGTAACGGCCGCCACCAAATGACTTGCTCGATAAAAACCAGTTTAAAGCTGCTGTGGTACCGACGCGAAAAGAATTGGGTATGTAAAAGTTTGCGATAATCACTACATAGTATAAAAACAAAGTCGCTTTCTCTGTCCCTATATCCCCATGTCCCTATGTATGCTTAAATCTATAAAATTACGCAACGGATTTTGATGCGATTTTTTTTAATAGATAGAGTGATTCAAGAGGAAGGTTTAAATGTATAACACATGCATGATATGTGCACCCGTGCGAAGCAGGGGCGCGCGCGCGGATTGCTAGTTATCTATAATTTGAACTTAAATTAATGTACTACTAATGTGCTTCTCACTAGCACATTTGAACATATTGATATTTAAAAAATAACTAAACTTGTAATTGCAATCAACCATCATTTTGATCCTAAAAAGTTTTACTGCAAAAACAGTTTGCTTTATATTATGCAAACATAAAGAAATCGGAAGAATCTATTCCATTTTCAGTAATTTATGTAGGTAACAATAAACAATTGAAAAGGGGGCAAAGTTCGAAAGAAAGACTCTTGGAGTTGGCGGTGTGGCCGACAAAAGAGTTGATCGTGGGTAAGAAAAAACTATATGTGAGTAGCATGAGTCGTTTGTTCGCTATCAATATGTCTGTAGTTATGAAAATAATCCTAACAAGCAAACTTTTCCATAGTCATCAAAAACTATTTCTTTTGCTACCAGCTACAGTTGTATAAAAAAAGGTTCAGATAGTGTGTGTTTACGCGGCAGTTTGAACGCAGCTTTATTTTACCCTACACCTTTTTAAGTGTAAGGAGGTTAGGTAATTTATTTTTCGTTGGTACTATTCAGTGTAAATTTGAAGTTGGTTCGGTTAGTCGCTCTAAGGATGCTTTCGAACCACAAGTGCTTTGCATAGAGTACTTTATTAGGTACGTTTATTTGCGAATACACCTACTTCTCCTTGTCGTGTTTTAGTAGGAATCAATGTGGTAAATGGATCTTAAGTACGCCTCAAAGAGGCTCCTCTGGAATACCTGACACTCCACCCTCACTGTCACGTTAAACCCAACGAAAAGAGAAAGACTTATTGGTCTGATAAGCTATTGGCGCGCTCAGCGAGCATTATGAATAAGGATCCTAGTTTTTTATCCGTTCAGGTTTTCTTTTTATTAAACCTCAGGTTTTTAATTGGTTTTATCTAACGGATTACGGCGTGTTGTTTTCTGATATGAATTTTAATTGGGCTTTGTTTGAGAAAGAACAAAATGGGAAAAATATTTCGAGAACACTAAATTTTGCGGGAAATTTCGTTGTTTGATTGCCGCATAACTTTAGCCTGGGGCTGATAGCGATATTTTTCAAGGAAATGCCAAAAAGCTTAAAAAATACGCCTAAATAAAGTAAGAAGTTATCTATTGACTCCTACTAGTGTAGAGGTGACGTAGAGCGTCCCACTAGTAGAGTGACCTAGTGACTTCCACTATAGTAGGAGTGACCCAGCTTTTCGTATTATAAAGGGAGTAAAAAAGTAAATGGAAGAACGGAGTGTTGGAAGTCGATAGTGCATGTATGGATTTTTCTCTTTCGAAAACTTATGTGTGCAAATGTTTGTGCTCTTTTTGTGTTTTTTTTTTGTTTTTAAAGTAATCAAGTTACCTTTGTTTTTTTTTAAAAAAACTTCATTTTATTGATTTACTATACTTATACTTACTTATTTGTGAAAGCTGGTACATATTTTTTTTTTTTTTTGTTATTTTGTTACTTTGTACATTTACATCTATTTCATACCTTAGTATTAAGTGTCATGTCCGCCAGATACAGGCGAATTCGGTCCTAACGGAAGATCAGCGTGGGTTGTTGCCAACCCGCATTATGCTGAGTTAGGTTCCATTTTGCAGCACAAAATGCACTACCTTAGGTACCTACATTCCAATATTGTAAAAATAATACATGCCTATGGTGCCTTTTAATTTTAAAAACTGTATGATGTATATTTTTCTATGTGTTGCAAATAAACTTATTCTAAACTTTCTAAACTCTTAAATGGAGAATGATAATATCGTTAGTAAACCAGTTAGTATTTAAACCGTGGCAATGGGCTTGCTAACTAAAGAAGAATGTTTCCAGTTATGCACCAATGGATTTTCCTATCGAAAAATTTGTGTGCGCAATGCCAGTGCTCTTAAACGGTGAAGGAAGACATCGTGAGGAAACCAGTTAGTATTGTAACAGCGGCGATGGGCTTGCAACCTGTCACGTATGGAATAACTACTGCAAAATTTGGGTATGTGCCAGCCAAATGTAATAAATAAATAAATAAATAATGCTGGACAATCCACACAGCACCATCTAGCCCCAAAGTAAGCTACTCAAAGCTTGTGTTATGGGTACTAGATGACTGATATATTTAATACGTTATATACTTACATAGATAGATATTTTTTATTATATACATAGAAAACACCCAGACCGACGGAACAAATTTCTGCAGATCGTACACAAATTTGTTCCGAGGCGGGAATCGAACCCGCAACCTCTAGCGTCGCAGGCGGACTCTCGCCCGCTGCGCCACAGAGGTCGTCAAGCCAAATGTAATGTTTGGACTTACCTCTGACTACCCCCTTTAGACATCCTCAAACACTCTTGAGTTAGTACTTGGTACTGAGAGATCTGAAGGGATATTTACCGTGCCTGGGGATTAATGTCGAGAAACTGTTTCAGTTTTTTTTCAGTGTTACATAAACTATCATTTTTGTTCGACGCAAAATAATATGATCTCTGTTTTATTTTGTTGGTCGGAGTATCAACCACTGTCGACTAATTCCGCAATTCAAATGAAGTCTTTTGCTTCTACGTTCCAAACCTATTTGAACAACTTTAAAGAACATTGTCCAATATTTTCAAAGGACTTGTAATTTCACTTAGCTTAAGTCTTAAGTACTTGTAGTTTGGCAACTGCTGCGCCATTGTACTCGTTTTCACAGTAACTGTTATATAGAAACGTATTTACGCTACCTACTTAATAGAGACGGGACTTAAACTACGTCGTTCTATCGATAAACGCTCAATGATTATTCATAAGGATCAAAAAACTATTTCATTTCAAATGTTAAGGACTTCGCCGATTGAGCTCTTAAATAAGTAAGCAGTAATGGCAGTACTGTGGTGGTCTTTACAGAAAAAATAACCAACCAGAAAACCAGTTAATATTCTATCAACGGTGATTAGCTTGCTAACTGTATTGAACTACTGTAAATGTGGTCGTAAGCCAAATGTAATATTTGGAAGTATTTCTGACTACCCCCTAGGCATCAACAAAGTATTTTGAGTTGACCAGTAATAACTTTTTTATTACAGATAGTTTCATGAGTTAAATAATATTTTACACTAAGACATCGACACTATCTGTTTGCCTTTTTTGGCTCACTCGTAGCTCTATAGTATTTTGTTATTGGTTAGTAACCCTCATTGTGAAGCAATAAAAAAAAGTAAGTGGATAAGAAATTCAGTTACCTACGTAGACGGACGTAGCCAAAGTGTCAAGGAGCTACTAACTCAAATAATTTTTTATCGATAGTTTCATTAGTTTTATCGACATCGTCCCAACACTAGTGCACAGTACGTACACACCATCTTTGAATACGTAATACAGAGGACATGTCTAATGCAATTTCGAGCGTTATATTCTGTTTAGCTTCCGGCATGCCATACGATTCGTCTTAGCGATATTGTGTTATCGATGTATTCTACCTATTCTGCTGTGTTATCTCACTTTTATACTTTTTTATAAATAAATAATGCTGGACAATCCACACAGCACTATCTAGCCCCAAAGTAAGCTACTCAAAGCTTGTGTTATGGGTACTAGATAACTGATATATTTAATACGTTATATACTTACATAGATAGATATTTTTTATCTAAATATATATAACTCAAAGGTGACTGACTGACTGACATAGTGATCTATCAACGCACAGCCCAAACCACTGGACGGATCGGGCTGAAATTTGGCATGCAGGTAGATGTTATGACGTAGGCATCCGCTAAGAAAGGATTTTGATCAATTCTACCCCCAAGGGTATAAAATAGGGGATGATAGTTTGTAAGAAACTTTGAATTCCTTGGCGCGAGCAAAGCCGCGGGTTCAGCTAGTTATACATAAACACCCAGACTAACGGAACAAATTTCTGCAGATCGTACACAAATTTGTTTCGAGGCGGGAATCGAACCCGCAACCTCTTGCGTCGCAGGCGGACTCTCGCCCGTTGCGCCACTGAGGTCGTCATACATTGTCATCGTCGTCGTTTACATCTGCAACAATAATTATGGTCGTTCCAACTGGTATTAAATTTTTTTGTTGATTAGCTACTTTTGTTTTCGATGTATTCTACCTATTCTACTGTGCTATCACTTTTATACTTTGTCTAACTTATAAGCTTCTACTCCCGGATTCACTTAAATTTTATTTATTATATCTTCTAACATTTAAAATATTCGCAGACACTACACAGTGTATAAATGATTGATGAATTTTGATAATTGATGATGAGTGATTTTTTATTGTATTTATACAGATTATATTGAAATCGATGCTATTACAGATATGCCATTTTTTTTACACGAGCTGAAGGAGCAAGCAGACGGGCCACTTGATGTAAAGTGGTAACCATCACCGTGGAGGAACGTGCCCTACGAAGCACTGCCATGCGTCCATCAACTTGAGGCATACAGATGTGAAGCCTCATGTGCCTGTAATTACACCGGCGACCACACTCTTCAAACTGAAACAGGATCACTGCTTGGTGGTAGTACTTCCCCGGACGAGCTCGAGGATCTGGAGGAGACCGGCTTGGTGTTGTGTGTGACCCAGGGTTCTTAGTAAAATACAGGATTTTACAACGTCTATGGGGAGTCCTTATCTATCACGTTTTAAGTAATTTAGTAAACACAGCACATCTACAACATAAAAATATAAGTGCCGTGAAAATGTGTGATATCACGGCAGACAGGTTAAATCTTTATGAGTAGCATAAAAAGTGTATTACTTTTATGGACTGCAGAATGTTTTCATAGTTTAAAAATGTGACTTATCTTGGTGATGAACTTTGGGTGTGGGTTCGGTCTGTCTTGCCTCCTCTAGTATAAACGACCAACGTAGTAAAGAATGATACATTTTGGCACCACGCCGGAGCTTCAAAATTGTAACATTGTAACAAGGATCTTACAAAAGAGCGGTAGGAACTAAGCCGTAAGTTTGGTGTCTATCACTACATAGTATAAAACAAAGTCGCTTTCTCTGTCCCTATATCCCCATGTCCCTATGTATGCTTAAATCTTTAAAACTACGCAAGAGATTTTGATGCGGTTTTTTTAATAGATAAAGTGATTCAAGAGGAAGGTTATAGGTATGATACATGCATGATATGTGCACCCGTGCGAAGCAGGGGCGCGCGGGCGTATCGCTAGTTATTTAATAAGAACAGCCACTGTCGCGTGGGAACTGGCACCTAGGTCACCTAACTTAAAGACGTTTCCAAGTGATCCTTGTGATTTTATTGAATAAATACATTTTTATTTTTACATTCATAGGAACCAAGTCGTACCTAAGTTTGTTGCCTGTACTGTAAAGAAGAAAGAAACATTTATTTAACAAACAAAGAACACAGAAACAACAATATAGATCACTATCACTACATAGTATAAAACAGTCACTTTCTCTGTCCCTATATCCCCATGTCCCTATGTATGCTTAAATCTTTAAAACTACGCAACGGATTTTGATACGGTTTTTTAATAGATAGAGTTGTTCAAGAGAAAGGTTTATATGTATAATACATGCATGATATAGTAGAAAAACAATGTGCACCCGTGCGAAGCAGCGGCGCGCGGGCGGGTCGCTAGTTTTAGATAATAGGACGATGCCTTAGGCTTGGCCGCGACGATGCCTGACATCTAAATTCACTTAAAAAAGATGTATTAAGTCCTCCTTCACCGTTTAACAGCACTAGCACAGCACACAAGAAATTTTCAGGTTAGAAAAATCCAGAGGTACTTGACTGGATACGAACTCTCAACCTTCTAAGGTCGGATAGAACGGCGGGGTTCTCTGTAGGTACATCACCTTTGATAGAAAACTCTAAGGTAATTTGCTACAAATTACGAAATACATTACTAAAATCAAACCCAATCTTAGGATTGGAGAAGGACGCGAAGGGTGATCACTAGGCGACCAGAGCTCAATTTTATTAATGGCATTTTTTCATTCTTTACGTAATTAATTTATAAGGAATCAGACACTTAATTAAATTACTTCTACCTTCAAACACAAGACGTTTTCGTCAGCCATCGTAGTTATTAGGTTTCTCCAAATAAGATTAATTAAGATCAACTTTGTATTACCGCTATTATACACACTTTTCCTAAAAACTACTAAGTAATTGTTTACAAGGATAATATTTTAATTACCATGTAAGTACGCTTTATCTATTTATCTAAAAATATCGAATGATGTCGAATGAGCGATGAATTGTCAAGAAATTATTGCTTGACAATTCATCGCTATTCTTTTTTCAAAAACTTTGTAAATAGTTCTAAATTTGAATAAGATTCCTTTTCTCTTGCTTGCGCGTAACCAAAAAGTTTTATTTGTGATTGACCAAATAGTTTTTATACTTACTTAGGTTTTATTGTAAAGTAAAATATATCATTCAAAAAAAGAACCGCCTAATCATTTGATCTTTTTTTGAAGTAGATGTGTAGAATTTTTTTTTATCTAGAGCTAAGAATAAATTATCTGATTGAGATGTATCGCTTTTATGCCAATGTAATAATCGTCATTTTCCTCTGTCATTGTGTACCTTGATCTGTACCCTGTGTACATTTTTTAAACTTTGTGTATTTTACAAGCGCCTCGCTTTAAAGTGTCCCTTACTTGAAGATAAATTCTTAAATGTCCAAAGACACTTAACCTATCCATTGAGTTATCTACGATCTGCAAGGTAGGTACAATTTTAATTAAGCATTAATTAAGTTCCGCTAAAAGGAGTAAGCTTGTTTTTGAGCTGTTTGCCTAAGGGCTTAGCTAGGCAGTGCGGGAGAAATGCAGGTGCGGTGCGGCAAGAAAACTCATGCCTAAACCAGGCTAATAATATTACACGACTTTTGTACCCACAAATTCTAAGGTATATTATGAGTTTTTTGTGCGTTTTAGGGTTCCGTACACAAAGGGTGAAACGCGGGACTCTATTACTAAGACTCCGCTGTCTGATCTGATCTTTTCTGTTTTTTTTAATGTGCGTCTCGTTCGCACATTAAAAATTTTTAGAAATTATCCAATCATTTAGTTTAGTATACTGGACTTAGTAGACTTTAGTATACTGGAATTTAACGCGGGTTGCACCCGCGTTAAATTCCAGTATATCCACATGATAATAACTAGCATGTGCTGTTCCAGACTAATCTATCTCTATGCTGAATTTCATCTAGATACGTTCAGCCGTTCTAGTGTTATTGAGTCACACATGCACATATGCATACATACATCCAAACTTTCACATTTATGACAGTGTGTGATCATCACACAAATGTTTACTTCTCGGTGGTGATCGAACCCACGGCCTACACGGCCTACCCAGAGCTACACCAACTAAGCTAATAAGGCTAGGCATTAGTTGCAGCACCTCACAGGCTTGTGTGTAATAGAGGCTTTATGTTACGCTCTTTGCCGCGCCCGCGGAATAAACAATAAAAAGGTTTTACTTTCACAGCCATTTATATTCTTTTTTTACCTGGTTCTTTTTCGAAGAAAACGAAATACATTTAGAACGCAAAAATAGGCAGCCGCGTGTGTAATCCAAGGTAACTCTCTTACGTCTCTCGATAAACAAGATTCTTCGAAGAATAATTAAATCAATAGGATTTTAACTTCTTCTTGTCGTTTTGCTAGTCTATTTAAACAGTGTGGTGAATTAAAGAGGCTCCGTTCAAGGTCTATGGCATTCTGCAGTTATTGGCCCTATTTATTAATTTTATATTGCGCGTCACGCAAAAACAACGCCGGAAGAAGGGGAGAGGGTGTGATGGCGCGAGTATTTTGTATGCGCAAACACATCCCCTCCACTGTTTTCCAGCGTTCTTTTTGGTTGACGTGCACAATACTAAAAATTAGTAATCTAACCAAAACCACGCTTCAAAATTAATTTCACAGTCGGAAACAATTCCGTGGTTTAAATCGTAGATTTCATAGTAAGCAAAGGTAAATTAAAGAAAGAGACGGAAATCCACAGACAACCCAAGTGTAAGCGAGACAGCATTAGTGTGCATTCGA
Source organism: Plemyria rubiginata (assembly GCA_963576535.1). Classification (NCBI taxonomy): domain Eukaryota; kingdom Metazoa; phylum Arthropoda; class Insecta; order Lepidoptera; family Geometridae; genus Plemyria; species Plemyria rubiginata. The sequence continues at coordinate 9,471,871 of OY754926.1, forward strand.
CTTACTCCAGGCATTTCTTGAGCAATAAAGCACGTTTTCCAATAATAATGTGCACTACAAGATTGTTCAAATAATCTGTAAATAGTGCACCGATAAGGCCTAGTCTCCAATAGTGAGATTACCTGTAAAATCCTGTATTTACTAAGAACCCTGGCTCACACAATACACCAAGCCGGTCTCCTCCCCAGGTCTTTCAGTTTTCCTTCCTGATCTCCAGATCCCGTCCATGACCCCCTGCCTTCCCGCCAACCTGTATCCCCGACATTCTCTCGACATTGACAGGTGAGGAGCATGACACTGACAGTTGACAGGAGACTGACAACCGCTTGTGCAGGTGAGACAGAGTATTGTATCTACTAGATAGACACAAACACTACATTACCCAATAGCCTGAACTTGTCTTAAGTTTTGGATTTCTAAAGCTGCGGCCGCCGTCATATTACGGTTTTTCACTACTTATTCATACGTGGCCCACCTGGTATTAAAGGGGAATCATTAAGAGTAAGTCAAAGCATTGTATCACGCAAGATAGGAACGTAACGAGTTGGTAGCATAGCCCCGAATCAAGGGGAAGGTGGCGGTTTCAAATCCCGCTCGAAAAATTACTTTTGGGGCATTATAAAAACCTTTGTGGTTTTTTTAAATAAAGAATACACCGTCCTTTGACTACAATCTCAACTGATGGTAAGCGACGATGTAGCCGACGATGGAACAGAACGGTCTAGAAGACACTTATTCACTCTTGCCTTGAAGAGATTTAGATTATAGTGGTCAGGAAAAACATACGACGGTAACGAGTTCCATTCCTTAGTAGTGATTCTCTGCACTATTTTGTACAGAACCCTATTACAAAAGTCAGACAACGCCTACCACCATTATTTGTAAAATAAAAATATGTTCTCGTAAAAAACAGTCGTTAAAAGACGTTCCCAGCACCCCAGCAAAACACAGTTTTACGTAAGGCTGTGTACACACCCATTCTTCTCGACAAAAGCCATTGCTTGAGAAATACGGCATACTAAGGCAGGTGCACACTCTCCACCGGCCGCCAATGTATTGCCAACCCAATGAACCAGGAACACCAACGGTCTAGATTAACTGGATGAGATAAGCATTTTAAAGCGACATGGTTAGCATTATGTATTTTCATTTCCTTTTCTCATTTAGTTATAATTAAATAAATAAATAAATATAAATAATGCTGGACAATCCACACAGCACTATCTAGCCCCAAAGTAAGCTATTCAAAGCTTGTGTTATGGGTACTAGATAACTGATATATTTAATACATTATATACTTACGTAGATACATATTTTTTATTATACATAGAGAACACCCAGACCATCGGAACAAATTTCTGCAGATCGTACACAAATTTGTTCCAAGGCGGGAATCGAACCCGCAACCTCTTGCGTCGCAGGCAGGCTCTCGCCCGCTGCGCCACAGAGGTCGTCGAATTATTGTATGCCTATTGTTTTTATGAAACTATTTTGATATTTTATTCTCCTGTTTATTATTATATTGACATTAGTATTTTGACATTTAATTTTTATAATAATTATGTTAAGTACCCATAATCTGTAGTTTCTATAATTGTTTTTGAAATGTCTATGTAGGATTGTGAATAATAACGAATGTTTTGGACACTATTTAGCAGTTTAATCAGTATAATAAGTTAACAACAAAATCAGAACATGGCAGTCGACGCCGGTACAAACTTACGACTGACTGTAGGTAGGTACTTAGCTAGGTATACATCTAGATAGGCACAGCTCACGTACTTCGCTATTCCTAACAGTCTATGTTTGATTTCATTAATGTAGTTGGTGTGCAACCGTTTTAATTGAATGTTTGAAATAAATAAAATGGACCAAATAAGTCCAAGGTTTATTGGCTGAAGGTCTTGGCAAAATATGCACCTCATTAACTACTAATATGAGGAAATCGTAAAATAACTAATGTAGCCGACATAGCCCTCAGAATCAGCAAGTCGAAGTGGCAATGGGCAGGTAAGAGGGCAGGCTTTAAGAGTAGTAGAGCTCTTAGTGAAGGGCTCGTCCGGGGAAGTACTACCACCACGCCTTTTTCTGCCGCCAAGCAGCAACGCTGTGTTTCGGTTTGAAGAGTGTGGTCGCCGGTGTAATTACAGGCACATGAGGCTTAACATCTGTATGCCTCAAGTTGATGGACGCAGGGCAGTGCATCGTAGGGCACGTTCCTATTGTGCGTGACCTACGGGGCAATGTTTTGTTTATAGGTGATGGTTACCACTTAACATCAGGTGGGCCATCTGCTTGTTCCATCAGCTAGTTGTATAAAAAAAAAAAAAAAAACTCGAAGTACCGCTAGGGAAGAAAGGTTCTCGAATGGCGACCACGAACAGGAAAACGAAGCGTGGGACGCCCTACCCGATGGACTGACGACATTGTTAGTATCGCAAGAAGTCGGTGGATAGAAATGGCTCAGAATCGTTCTTCCTGGAAACATAGTGGGGCGTCCCCTATAACTTGGTTGAAAATTGAATTGTGCGAGCAAGAAGTAGGTACATTAGCGGTAGTCTTTGCTTTAACGCCTTTATTAGTTTGACGAGTGTCAGCTCCTTAAATCGACAGATTGCCGAACATATTTATTCAAATTGACACATTATTCACGGAATATAGAGCGCGCTGTCAGTGGTACGCTATAATGTTGCGTTTCCTTGCTGTGTACTCCATCTGGCATGCACCAATCAGAAGCAATCTGCGCCTTTAGCACCAGTTATTGTTTGTCAGCGTTGAGGCCTTTACTCGGAGAGATCTCTAGAGATCCTTGAATAAAATAAAATAAAAATGTGTATATTTTTCTTAGTTAATTTTAAAAATAATAAGAGGTAATTAAAATATTGAAAATCAATGTTTAAAAATGTATAAGTATAATATTTTATTTTTAATTGTAATAAAAAGCGTGCATAAAATAGTTAGTAAATAAGTCAATATGAATATTTAAGAACGTGAATAGCAATAAGTATAAATAAGCTTATTTAATTTCTTGATTGTACTACGTATTTAAATAAAAATTAAAAATAAAAGGCTTTATTATTATTATTGTTTGTCATCGATTCGCTACGGTGCGTGTAAGTGTGTGGTTGCCAGTGATATCACAGGTACATGAGTCTTAACATCTGTATGCCTCAAGTTTATGGACGCTGGGCAGTGCATCGTAGGGCACGTTCCTATTGTGCATGACTTACGAGGCAATGCTTTGTAATATATTACCACTAAACATCAAGTGGGCCATTTGCTTGTTCCATAAACTAGTTGTATAAAAAAACTTGAAGTTAATTCGGAACAATCACACTGATATCATAAACGTGAATGTTTGGATGTATGTATGTAAGGATATTTGTTACTCAATAACGCCAAAACGGCTGATGGGATCTGGATGAAATTGGGCACAGACATAGATTATAGTCTGGAATAAATGGCACATAGGCTTTTTATCCCGCGGTAATACCGGGATTTAAAACTACGCGGGTGAAACCGCGCTCAGCTAGTATTTAATATATGAAAATTCGTTGAATTCACGTCTAATTTCACTACTATCATTTTTTAGCTAATATTATCTCCCATCCTCTCCTCACCAGCGAGTGCTAATAACACCAACCACTTCCATAAAGCATGTAGCACTTAGATACAATCGCATCCAGCGAGCCGGTATCTTGGCACCGCCACGCGCCAGTACAAAATGCTAAATGATCCTGCTAGCGTAGTGGTGTGGAACTTTTCACACAGCTATCTAGCCCCAAATTAAACAAAGCCTGTACCTATTCTGCGCTGCAGGCCGTGGGTTCGATTTTCACTCTGAACAAACATTTGTGTCATGTTTGTTCTTTGTATGGGTGTTCTGAGAGCGACACGTTTAACATCATGTAATTTCATTTCCTTTTCTCATTTATTTTATAACTAGCGAACCACCCGCGCGCCCCTGCTTCGCAAGGGTGCACATATCATGCATGTATTAACATATAAACCTTCCTCTTGAATCACTCTATCTATTAAAAAAACCGCATCAAAATCCGTTGCGTAGTTTTAAAGATTTAAGCATACATAGGGACATAGGGACATGGGGACATAGGGATATAGGGACAGAGAAAGCGACTTTGTTTTATACTATGTAGTGATAGTGATTATTTTATGCCTATTATTTTATGAAACTATTTTGACATTTTATTCGCCAGTTTATAATTATATTGATATTAGTAGATATTTTGACATTTTATAAAAATTACGTTAAGTAGGTACCTATAATATGTAGTATATATAATTGTTTTTTAAATTTCTATGTTTAATATTTAATTGATGTAATTGGTGTGCAACCATTTTGATTAAATGTTTAAATAAATAAATAAATTAAAAATGTATTTACATCAAAAAAGTTTTTTTTATAAACTAGCAGCTATCTGGTTATGGTTTAGATTTTAGTGCCTTTCATATGAGGTGATAAAGTCTGTTAACTAACCTATAAGATCTTTTTGGTACAACATTTTAAAAAAAAATTTTGATTTTAGATTCCTGAATGTGATTTCGTTTTAACGGGGCTTCCCCACCCTACCCTAGGTATCTAATGTACCCCACACGCTCCGACAAATGCACTGCGCTGGTAGTTGTGGTTTTTCCTCCCACTTGTACCGTTTCGTTAACGATTAGATATTTAGGTACACTTAAGTATCATCCCGAATCATTATTTCACAAAGAACATAGGATAACATAGTTAGTAGGTACATAATTTTCTAGAAAACGATGATTCTGTGTAAGTTAAATAACTGTTTCACAGAGATCTTGCAAACAAATATGGATTTATTATTTTTTTTTTATTTGATCTCAAGAGGCGTAAATATGCAGGTCTCGACAGGGCCTACGTATTTGCTCCTCTTGGGGTTGAGACTCTAGGTCCGTGGGGTACCGAGGCCTACCGGGTCTTCAAAATGTTATCCAAGCGACTTATCGAGGGCGACGCGTGACCCGAGGGCTGGTGACTATCTGGCTCAGCGTATCAGCATTGCCATTCAGCATGGCAATGCAGCCAGTGTCTTGGGCACGCTTCCGACTGGCACTGATTTGGATCAGTTGAGCTATCTATAGATCGTTTGCAACGGTCTGCAGATAGCTCAACTGTTTCATATGTATTTTGTATATTTTGTACATTTTGTAAATAATTGTAACTATTAGTTGTAATTTTCTTTGTCAATAAAGATTAAGTATTCTGTATAAGTCACAAAAAAAATATGGACTAAGTATTTATCACTGGTTTTCAGCAGTGCACAGTGCCAGGAATCTCAAACAGTGAAGAAAAACAACGCTAAGAAGCCAACAGGTTGCCTAGGAAGTTCTCAAAAACATAAATGTCGTGTCGTGTCGTCATCAGCAAAATACAGATTGTCGTGTGTTACGTAATACGGCGGATAATCAAAGTATGAAATTATTAATTAGACAGCTGCCTAACACCTATAAATACAAATATATGGCCATCCACTGAATTATTCGCGAGCATCGAATCCCATCTAAAATGGATGAACATTGGCTTGTCAAACAAATTGGATTAATTGGGTTTACTTAACAGGAACAAGGTTTACCAACAAATCAGTTGCTTGTTATAACAATTTGGCAAACACAGTTAAAGCCCAAAAAGTTATTTATTTCCGTTATTACCGTTATTTTAGTCCATAGATGTGATAGTTCACTGAGGCCGGTCCGACACAGGAGACTGAATAAACACTGAATAGGTACCTAACTATGGAACTTACACTGGAACACTGGAAAATACCACTCATACTATAGCTCAAAAACTGCTTATCAAATCTGACGCAAATTTATATGGGACTACACGGCAAACACCAGCTGTTAAATAAAAAAAGGATCGTCAAAATCGGCCCACCCAGTGAAAAAGTTATGAGGTAACCAACATAAAAAACATTCGAATTGGGAACATCCTCCTTTTTTCAAATCAAATCAAATCAAAATTTTTTTTTTATATTTGATACACAGTCCTTTGGCCACAATCTCACCTGATCGTAAGCGACGATGTGGCCGACGATGGAGCAGAACGGTCAAGAAGACACCTATTCACTCTTGCCTTGAAGAGGCCCAAATTATAGCGATCAGGAAAGACAGACGACGGCAATGAGTTCCACTCCTTGGCGGTTCGCATAATAAATGTGGACGCAAAGCGCTTAGTGCTTATTTGCAACTATGTAGGTAATACCTATGTTAATTAATAAAATATGTTAGACGATTTATAGCCTGATACACAATAAAAAGTAGTAAAACAAAGACAACTTTTTGAAGTCAAAAGCTTCATGACTCAACGTGCCTCTAAATCTCTTGTCATCATCATTATCATCATCAACCTATTGCAGTCCACTGCTGGACATAGGTATCTCCCAAGGTGCGCCTCTGAGCCCGGTCTTTGGCTCTTCCCATCCAGTTGCTGTCCGCCACCCTTCGCAAGTCGTTGTTCCATACGTGACTGGTTGCAAGCCCATCGTCGCCCTAATGTCTGTGTCTATATCTGTATACGGGGGTAAACAACTGCGATCGCTCCGTTTTGTTTTTCCAATACCCTCGGTACCAGAAACACGGAAGAAGCAATCCATCATCAGATTCGGTATACTTTCCGAAGTTACCACAGATGTTCGTTACGGAAAGTTTTAATGAACCACGCATATTGATAGCCCGTTACTTTGTTCGCGTGATGTTTAGATGGATTAACATTGAGCCAGTAATTGCATACTAACAAATTCATTCTACTTCACTTTGCACATCTTTTTACCCGGGTACCGAGGGTAATGTGATTGGCGTGTATCTATCCATGTATGTATCCACCATTCGATATATTATTTCCTTTATTACCACGTAGCACCCAAACAGCTGGATTTTGATGATTCAGGTATTAAAAGATTCGTCACAACTGCTCAAGTGTCTTTAGATGCAAAAAGTTCAAAAACAATATGGAAGAATGAAAGCAGGAGCAATAAATTCACTCTTGAAAAAAAAGTCTCTTAAATCTATAGTCCAGTCTTTATGTTCCTATTTTCTTTGCGTAGCTAAAGACTGTAAAAAGACTTGTATTATTGGGTTTATTTGATAAAGACTATTAGCGCGGGGCCAATATCCGGTTCAACAAATAGCTGTCCCAAGTTTGACATTGACCGGACGTGTTATTTGTCTGTCTAGATTTAGTATGATTGGCCATAAAAGTGGCTCCTAAATACAAATTTTTCATTCTACTTGCTGATAGAACAAGATTAGCTGATACACATTAGTGTAGGCCATCTTGTTCTGTTCTGCTAATGTACTTCTCTCTCGCTCGTTTTAGCATTTTAAAAGACAAAAATCCCTGTGCTTACTTAGGAAAAATCGCAATTAGCAAGCTTAAAACAAAAAAAATCCAAACATTACGGAGTTTTGGTTTTTGATGTAACACAATTATTCGTCACTTTTAAAAACCCAAAAAATTTACAATCAATTCACCATCAAATCAAACGTAGATTTTAATTGGATAGTTATGTCAAAACTACCCTCGGCGTACCCGACTTTTCTCCAAAGCCACCCCTTTGACTGAACCTTTCCTGAGGAGTATTTGACCGAACAATCTAGAGTATTTGGTCGTTAATTTTATTACGTTCCCGTCAGAGCTCTTCCAGGCATACGTTTATGGTCCGACGGTTTTATTACAAATGCTCTCTGAGATGCTATCTACAGATTCACGCCAAGTCGTTTGACGGTCAGCCTTAGTGCCTCTTTAGTCGTGTCAGTAGTTTCTTTCGAAACAGTGTGATGAAAGGTATATTATGTCGAAACCGTTATCGGTTTCATTACTGGACTGATACTGACATATTATCAGTCACACTGTCTCAAAAGCCTCTATTTAAGCAATAGTAGTTTATGAAACTGTTGCATAATGAGGGGTATTAAAACTCGAAGGGGTGTTTAAAAAACGAGCCGTAGGCGAGGTTTTTAATAGTATCCCACGAGAGTTTTAATACCTAGTTATGTGCAGTTTCATACACTACTTTATCTACTCTCATACATTAGTGTTGAACCTAATAAATAAAATATCAAAGTTAGTAAGAAATCCAGTTGACTGAAACAAAACGTATCAATTGGCGCCAAACCAACCGTATAACAGCGCATGCGCGCGCTGCGCCGCTGCCGCGCGCCGCCGCGCCGCGCTGCGCCGTCGCCACAGACTATCAAACTCTTTAGCTGTACGGTTTCAAGACTCTTGCCTTTTCCAAAAAGAAAAAGAACTGTATCGTTATGGTAAAAAAGTTATTTTATACAACTATCTTTGTATGAGGAGCTGTATCATAATTATTTTTTTTAATTTGGTTACGGTATTGCGTTTATAAAGTATATCAATATGAATTCGTTTTGACGTTTATAATTCGAATTTTATGACATGAGAGTAAATGAAATATTTTATGAGTAGATCTCTTTGTGAATGCCTTTTTCTGCCGCCCAAGCAGCAGCACGAGTGGGGTCGCCGATGAAATTACAGGCACATGAGTCATAACATATTCTTTAAGTTGATGGACGCAGTGTAGTGCATCTTGGGCACGTCCCTATCGTACGTGACTTACGAGGCAATAGGTGATGGTTACCACTTCACATTAGGTCGGCCATGTGTTCCATTAACAAGAAGAATAAAAAATACAATTAAAAGTATCCATTTATCTCGCCATGAATCTGTAGATCTACAACATCTCGTATGGAACCGCCGGGCAAGGACACTTGACACATCCTTCGCTCTGAGCGGTCTCATACCTCGGTTTCTCACTCCTAAGTCACTACCAGCCGTGCAAGTACGGTTCTTGTCGATCGCCTATTTGTCGATCGGCTAAAGTCGATGAACCAATCAAATCGCATCGTTCCACCATTTTACACGAATTTGACGATTCTAAATGTCAAATTAGGCGATCGATAAGAACCGTACTTGCACTGCTGGTAGGTGTCTAACTATAGGAACGTATAGTATTCGGACGTTGCTAGCTCATTTTTTGATAAAATGACGTTTATTAAAATTACATGGTTAAAATTACGAATTCGTTGATGCCACTTAGTCTTCAAAAAGCCACTTAGTCTTCAAAAAGCCACTTAGTCTTCAAAAAGCCACTTAGTCTTGTATGTGGTGTGACTGACTTGATTTGACCGTTAACATTCATTCTTCTTTTATATTATTATCCTAACTGTTGTTTAAAAAAGGACGAGTAGTCATAAAAAAAGCTGAAAAAATTTGTCGTATGATGACAGCTGGACAGTGTTAGGTACACGATTGTTTGCATGATGTCTTCGTCTGTAAATGCAGTGACATTAAAATCTTATTTCATCGTCGTTGTTTGTCAAACAACGTGCCATAGCAGTATCCGGTGAGTATCCCTTATAAGACTCTCTTGACATAAATTTTCGACTGGATGCTGTGGGTCGAACCAGATGTGATCCTATTGATCTATAAGTACATCATTACAGTGTTTCGAATAGAATTCAATATCGGATGAAGATAACACACAATATTTTGATCTTACTAAACCTTTGGGCGCAGAATAATTCTTATATCTGTGAAAATGAAATATACAAGCAATGAAAACAATGTAAGAAACAGTTTACATGGTTATGGTTACTACTTAACATCAGGCGTGCCTGCTTTCTTATTCCATAATAAATTAGTATAGAAATGAATCGTGCACTAATGAGCTTTCCGTTCAATAATTTAAGAGCCAGTACTCTCAAACGGTGATGGAAAACATCGTGAGGAAACCCGCATGTCGCAGAACCTAAAAAGTCCTAGGAAAACAAATGCCAGACCTTAAACGGATCCTCTTTGAATCCTTTCACCACACTGTTTCAAACGCACAAGAAGAAGAAGTAAGTGTATGGAAATTAAGATAATGATGATGATACATAATTATTTATATGAATATTATTAAAATAATCATGCGTTAGTACTTGGTACTGAGAGATCTGAAGTGATATCTACCGTGCCTGGGGATCAAAGTCGTGAAGCTGTTTCAGTGTTATAAATAATCAAAGCTAATCACCATTTCTTTATTTTCTAATAACAAGATACCAAACATCAATTGACTTCCTCCTTGAAACACATTTCTTTCGCCAGGAACATTAATTAAAAACCTTTGATTGTTAACTGAATTTTTAATGGAGCGTAGTCCCCTTGACATTTACGTTTCCAATATTAGATCAATACACTGAGGACGTGACCTATTATGCCTTTTCTAGTGAGTTTTTTTTTAACTTAATAGACCGTTCTTTGGCCACAATCTCGTCTGGTGGTAAGCGACGATGTAGCCAACGATGGAACAGAACGGTCCAGAAGACACCTATTCACTCTTGCCTTAAGACGCAAGAGCTAATGTGACTCTCGCTCGCACGTTTTGACTTGTTGAAAGATATCACTATAAAATCACTAAACCCATTTTCGAAAAATCGCAATCATCCATTTTGTGTGCAATCACATTGCGCACAGTTTAGTAAAAAAATCATTTTGATCGATACAAGTTTTCCTACTTAAAAGTTTGCTTTTCCAGTTTTCGTACACAAGAAAACATTTGAGTAGGAAAACTTGCATCAATCAAAATGAAATTTTTACCAAACTATGCGCAATGTGATTGCACACAAAATGGTTGTTTGCGATTTTTCAAATGTAAGCTTTTGTTAATTTATTACGCATTTTTTAATCGTTTCCGTAAAATTTGAAAACACTAATGCAATGATTAAACTTTAATACTATAAACTATTAAGAAAGTTATACGATAATTACATTTATTAATTATAAAATTTATCACCATTATGTAAATGTTAAATTATTTAGTTTTCATTTTACCAGTATTGTAATTGGCTTGCTATCCGCTGGTTTCTTTTCAACGCCCACTTTTACAAAAGAGTGAGGGTTGGTCTGGAACTAAGGATAGCAAAGTCGAACTGACATTCAGTGGATATTATGTTCTGTGGTCCTGAGACGTCGAGAAGTAAAGTCCTACCTAGTAATAAAAGCATGTACTTGTACCTTTCTAATTGTCACCAGTTTAAAAGAATATTAAGTAAACCTGAAGAAAAGTAGTATTTTCCAAAATGTCAAATCGTGCGAGCGAGAGAAATATTAGGTGTTGTCAACGCCTTAAAGTCACCCAAATTTTAGGAATCAATTGGAGTTCTCGAATTCTTATCATCTGATTATATCAAGCAATACAATCTATTACAGCCTGAAATGGATGTGGGCTGGACACGTCTGCCGCATGCCCGACACGTTGTGGGCAAAGAAGACCACCCGTCGGATCCCACAAATATATTATATAATCTTCCTAGCCGTTTTTGGCTACAGAGACTTAGCTTTTTGGACTTTTATAGTAGTTATTATTATTAGGGGCTCGGGTGTTTTGCCCTCATATAGCTCACGTACCCTATTTTGGCGCGAAATGTTCTGGCGCAGATAGTGCAACTTAGGATGCTGTGGACATAATTGTATTGGGTGTTTGTAGGCGGTCGGCTCTTAAGTTGATCACGTTTGTTCGCGCCGCCTTTCATCCTGAACGAGACGTCTCCATTCAGGTCGCTTTTCAGCGAGGGACTCCGGAAGGCCCAGAATGAGATGGAGAGACGAGCTTGACTGCCACCTAAGCTCGTGGCCTGTAGCTGCGTTAGGTCGCGAAGAGTGGAAACAAGGAAGGGGGGCCTTTGCCCTGCAGTGAGACCATAACAGCTAAATAATAATAATAACACAATCTATGGTCCTTAGTCATATTTACTGGCATCCAATTTAAAGCGGCTTTTTATAATATATTTGTCTCTTTCACAAGCATTATTAGTGGTAGAACTTTTTGTGAAAGGCTCGTCGGGGGAAGTACTACCACCATGTCTTTTTCTGCCGCCAATCTGCGGTTTGTGTCGATTCGAAGAGTGAGGTCGCCGGTGAAATTGCAGGACTATGCCTTGCTCTGAGATGGTTATTACTTAACAGGTGGGCCATCTCTTGACTAGTGTATAAAAATCTATCACTTTTTAAGGATAAATTGCTGAGGAGACGAGGAATTTTGAAATACTTTTGTATACAATATCTATCCCCATATTAAGCCAAAGATTGTAATATAGGAACCAGATAGCAGATCATACTTCATAAACACGCGCAACCAATTTTCAGAGTCCTAAAAATACAAGCACTGTCCAACTAGACTTAACTAGACTTAGACAGCCTACGTAGCTCAGTTGGTAGTAGCTCGGCCTTCTGCGCCGCAGGTCGTGGGTTCGATTCCCACCGTGAACAAACATTTGTGTGATGAACATAAATGTTTGTTCTCTGTCTGGGTGTTATATAATAATATAAGTATGTATTTAGAAAAAAAAAGTAGTATATCAGCTATCTGGTTCCCATATTACAAGCATCAGCTTAGTTTGGGGCTAGATAGTGCTGTGTGGAAAGTCCACCAATATTTATTTATATTTATTTATTTAACTAGCTATATCGCGGACAAAAACCAAGTACAAAGTCAAAACGGTAATTCAGCATGTCACACTCTGAATCGCCTGTCCCGTAGCGATTTAACTTTCTAGGTTAATACCTAAGGTCGCATGATGCGTCCGTTAATTAACTAAATTGAGGATACGGTACCGGACAGGGGTATTTAAGCTTGCAAAAAAAGTTGCGTGATTTTTGTAAAATGTAGAATAAGCTCTTGCTTTGAAGAATTTTTTTCTATCTACTTATTTTCAACTTTAACTTATTCTTTTCCAGTGTCTTGGGTACGCTTCCGACTGGCACTGATTTGGATTGAGCTATCTATAGATCGTTTGCAACGGTCTGTAGATAACTCAACTGTTTCATATGTATTTTGTACATTTTGTAAATAATTGTAACTATTAGTTATAATTTTCATTATACAAAAAAACAGTTTTTTTGTATCATTATGGTTGTATAGTATTTGTTACCTATTTCTTTTAGGATAAATATAAGTAAGAAATGGGCTGCTTTACAAAAACGACCAAAGTCAAAGTTATGGATATTTTTTCAATTGAAATAGCTTGCAGGAACCCGCTACCGATTTTAAAACAAGACGGAAGACTTAACAATGGACTGAATTTTGAGAGCACCTCAGACGGTGTTGGAAAACATTAAGGGAACCAGTTAGCACCATCTTTTGGCACCAAGAAGGTCCAATTCAATATTCTTTGGGGTTGTCGAAGGGGGATAGTCAGTGGTGGGTTCAAATAAGAATTACCACCATATTTTGCAGCATTGGTATTTTTTTCTGAACATCGTTGCAAACGATCTAGAGATCTATCTATCTTAGAGATAGCAGAGAACAAACATTATGTTCATCACACAACTGTTTGTTCACGGTGGGAATCGAACCCACGACCTACGGCGCAAAAGACAGAGCTACTACCAACTGAGCTGTGTAATCCATTGGGTCAAGAAGCTGCGAAGGCTGTCAAATGAATGTATATAAAACGTTGAGTAGTTCAGCAAATTCAATTTCTGAGATCCAATTGCTAACGCCTATGCGAACGTCGTTTTGTCGCCACAGATAAAGAATTCAGCGAGAAACGCTCACATCATTGTGTCAATCAAATGTGTTGTTTTTATGATGATTGACTGGCACGTAATATGGAAACGAAGCGTCTGTCATCAAAATTATATTATTTATAGGAAATATTCTCTAACATGCCTTCGCGTCGCTGTTCGTATTCGGGTATTTGTTTTATTTGCCCAAATACGTCGATTTGCAGTGACGATCTCACCTTATCGCCTGTTCACTACTGGACTTCAGCTTCTCATACAACTTTCCAGGAACGATTCTGAGCCCTCTCCATCCACCGCCTTCTCGCGATGTTGACAATGTTATTAGTCCATCGGGTAGGAGGGTGCCCTAAGTTTCGTCAGAACTCGATAATCAAATCAAAGTCAAAAAATATTTATTCAATAAAATCACAAAGATCGTCTAATCACTTTGAAACGTCTTAAAACTAGGTGACTCTAGGTGCCAGTTCCACGCAACCAAAGCCGAGAAGGACATGCAACAAGCTCGGCTTGGTATCTACCGCTCTTTTGAATGATCCTCCATCCTCAAGGACTTTGTCCGGGAAGTATCTACTATTCCCTATTTCTGCCGTCAACCAGCGTTGCGGCGTCGTCGCCATTGAAAAACCTTTCCCCGGCAGTTGCCAGTTCTTCGAGCTATATGACCTGCCCATTGCCACTTTAACTTGCTAATTCTGCTAGCTATGTCGGTTACTTTGGCTCTCCTACGAATGTCCTCATTTCTGATTCTATCACAGTGATACTTTTGTTAATAAATCAATTTTTATTCTCACTTTATTTTTACAATTCGAAAATTGTAAAAATAAAATGACCTAGTAGACCACGCCTAGTAAATCTGGCTTTTCAAGATAAAATAATAACTTACTTTTTAATATAATTTAAAAAATAGTGTTTCATCGATGGATCATTTTTGACAGCCTACGCAGCTCAGCTGGTAGTAGCTCTGCCTTCTGCGCCGTAGGTCGTGGGTTCGATTCCCACCGTGAACAAACATTTGTGTGATGAACATAGATGTTTGTTCTCTGTTTGGGTGTTATATAATATTATAAGTATGCATTTACTTCTGGTTGCTATCTGGTTCCCATATCACAAGCATAAGCTTAGTTTGGGGCTAGATAGTGCTGTGTGAAAAGTCCACCAATTTTTTTTATCATCGATGAGTATCCAATCCACAAGCGCTAAGTTCCGCGGAAATAAACGAAAAAAAAGGATATCTCACAAAATAGTGATTCGATTGAGCGAAGTATACGTAAGTGGGTATCTAATTCTACTCGGAAAAACGAAAACAATCTTAGAAAGTGGTTCTGTATCCGAAATAAACGTTCAAACTAAAACCAGCTCATATGAATACTGTGCGATTCTCCTTTGGAATTCCAATAAAATAAAACCATTCCTCTTACGGTCTTTGGAAAATGGCCGCCGCGTGTTTGGATACAGGAATATGTACTAATAATAACAGTAAAATGGTGTCTCAGACGGTTTATAGAGCGTATGTGTAGCTTGCAAGGAGATATTGCTTCTGGTAATGCTTCCCGCATGAGTTTAATGCTCGGCAAAAACTACTGCTGAATTTAATTTCGTCACTGACTTTATTACTCATACAACATGGCGCGTTGTAAATGAAATATCCTGCAGTTAAATAAACGGACTGGTACTTTGGTAGGTGCTGCTTGTAGTTTTGATAGACGCAGTTTTTTAGTTCTGACTACACCCCTTAGACATCCTCAAAGGATCTTAAGTTATACCTTAAGTCTTAACATTATTTGATTTTTGTCATTAAGTCGTGTCGTGTCGATTTCTTTCCCACAAATTTTTACTATTTTTTGTTGGTCGAAAATGTTTTAAATAAATGTTTAGTTTGATATTCAATATTAATTGCGCTAAGTTTACACAGTAGTAAATCAGGTGTGATGTAAGCAAATATACGGCGAAAGATAACGATGTAAATGTTATTTATTGCCTCAAATTTACCGTTCGCTTTTTTCCGCCACTTACGATAATGGGCCGGGTGAAGGGAGGAAGCGGAATCATTACATAGTATAAAACAAAGTCGCTTTTTCTGTCCCTTTGTCCTCATGTCCCTTTGTATGCTTAAATCTTTAAAGCTACGCAACGGATTTAGATGTGCGGTTTTTTTTAATAGATAGAATGATTCAAGAGGAAGGTTTATATGTATAACACATGCATGATATCTGCACCCGTGCGAAGCAGGGGCGCGCGAGCGGGTTTTAGTACGATGATAAAAAGAAAAACCTAATGAACAAATAAAATTCTTTTAAAAAGTTAACAAAAAAATCCGCTCTCCCCTACCACTTAGCGTCATCGACATAAATAATTGCGGGCGCAACCCCTACTTGTTTTATCTTTATGCGAGCGATACGGGTTTCGCTTTCCGTTCCGCGGTGATTTTAATGTTGACGTGATATAAAGGCTTTTAGACTGGGTTT
Source organism: Plemyria rubiginata (assembly GCA_963576535.1). Taxonomy (NCBI): domain Eukaryota; kingdom Metazoa; phylum Arthropoda; class Insecta; order Lepidoptera; family Geometridae; genus Plemyria; species Plemyria rubiginata. The sequence continues at coordinate 9,487,906 of OY754926.1, forward strand.
TTGTCATCATCTTCATCATCAATTCGTGGCCGTGGTGGTCCCGGCAAAGAATTGGACTCCTCCATCATTTACCGTGGATGTCGTAAACGGCAAAGAACTGAAAACCAGCGCGGCTTGGCAGGTATATAGGCATGATGTTTAATAAATAAACAAATAAAAATGAATAAATGTGTACCTCAGTATGTAGTATTATTAATTTTGGTCCAGTCGATGCTTTTGCAGACTTCATTATTTATATTATTTGTTAGCAACATTTATTACTTTTTTAGCGATCTATTTAACCTCTTGTGTGTGTATTGTTTTATTTTTTATAATGTCAATATTGTGTTACATAATAGTGTTAATATTATCTTAATTTCAATTCTATTATTATAAAACTGTATATTGTGACCTATTTAAGAACATTATAAATATGTCAAAAGATAAATAAATGAAATGTATTTACAAAATATCTTCCCTTGTCCTTCCTCAGTCCTCCATTTCTTCTACATTCCATATTATGGTATCTGTCCGTAATTCGACAGATAATTTTGTCAGTGTCGAGCGATATAGCTTAAATAGTACTTTATAGTAGTTTTTTTACACAACCAGCTGATGGAACAAGCAGATGGCCCACCTGATGTTAAGTGGTGACCATCACCTATAACAAAGCAATGCTTGGTAAGCCACGTACAGTAGAAATGCGCCCTATATGCACTACTACTGCGTCCATCAATTTGAGGCATACAGGGGCCCAATTCTCTAAAATAGCCAACGTGTCAATAGTAGAGTGTCAGTAGTGTATGTGTCAATAGAATGGTTATAAACATTTTATTACCAATAAATTACTTTGACTTTGACTTTGGTAGTCTACAAATTAAAAATGGTCATTGACTTGCCACTAGTGCCATTGAAACGTCATAGTAAGACAATTGTAATAATACCAAATTTGCAACCAAGTTTGCAACAGTGGCAAAATAATGTCAGTAGTGTATCGATAGAATGTCAATGACGTGTTGATTAACTCAAAGTTACAGAATTGTGCCCCTGGGGCCCAATTCACTTAACAAGTTATTTATTATTATTTTATTCAATGAACTTTAACAGATGTTATGTAAAAAAATCTGAAAAAACCGACTTTGATCCCCAGGCACGGTAGATACCGTGCCGCAAGATCAAAGTCCTAAAGCTGTATATTTCTGTGTTTTTTAATAAAATGTTATCATCTATTGAATAGAATAGATTCTATTCTATCTGAAAAATTCACATCACCACCCACGCAGTCGAAAAACAGGATATTTGCAGATTACGAAAATTTCACATCGCCCAATACGACAAATACTTCAAAGCAATAGGGGTCCTCTTCCTTTGATATCAGCATACGCAGATTAGCTCTCCGACATAAGGACTTCGTATAAACAACTTCACTATAAACAGGTATGAGATTTCAAAAGGTTTTTGAAAAAAATGTTGAGAAATAAATATTTTTTCTTGGGTTGGCAACAGCGCTATAAGTTATGTAAGTACCTGTCGTGTTGTTTCTGAGTATTTTATTATCCTACTAATATTATAAACGCGAAAGTTGAGTAAGTACTGGAAGTATGGATGGATGGATGGATTTTGTTAAGCATGATTCACGCTACACCGTGTCGCGACCGGGCCGTTTCGCACGTTCAAACATTATGGTATACTTTTTGTATGAATAATTCATGTCTGACCGTGGCTCATCATGCTTCTTTCACGCCGGAACGGCTGTACGGATCTGATGAAACTTGGCAGAGAGATGGATTATAGCCTGGAATAGCACATACAATAGGCTACTTATCCCGTGGGAATACCGGGATTTTAATCTACGCGGGTGAAACCGCGGGGCGGTACATTATCGGTGTAATAGGCACATGAGGCTTAAATCTGTATGCCTCAAGTTGATGAACGCAGGGCAGTGCATCGTAGGGCACGTTCCTATCGTGCGTAACTTACGAGGCAATGCTTTGGTGATGGTTACCGCTTAATATCAGATGGGCAATCTGCTTGTTCCATCACTATCACTACATAGCATAAAACAAAGTCGCTTTCTCTGTCCCTATATCCCTATGTATGCAACTGAAACTGAAACAGCTTCACGACTTTGATCCCCAGGCACGGTAGATATCCCCTCAGATCTCTCAGTACCAAGTACTAACTCAAGATTTTTTGAGGATGTCTAAGGGGGGTAGTCAGAGGTACGCCCAAACATTACATTTGGCACATACCCACATTTTGCAGTAGTTAGTATTCCATACGTGACAGGTTGCAAGCCCATCGCCGCTGTTAGAATACTAACTGGTTTCCTCACGATGTTTTCCTTCACCGTTTAAGAGCACTGGCATTGCGCACATAAATTTTTCGATAGAAAAATCCATTGGTGCAGGACTGGATTCGAACCTGCGACCTTACGATCGGAAGGCGGGGTCACTTCCACTAGACCACCGGTGCTCCCGGTGCTCCCTATGTATGCTTAAATCTTTAAAACTACGCAACGGATTTTTTAATAGATAGAGTGATTCAAGAGGAAGGTTTATATGTATAATACATGCATGATATAGTAGAAAAACAATGTGCACCCGTGCGAAGTAGGGGCGCGCGGGCGGGTCGCTAGTCAGCTATAAAAAAACAATGACTGAAAACCCCAAGACGTCATTGGCCCCATGACCCGTGCACCATGTACTTACGTCACAAAACGTCAAACGACTTGAACTGTCGATGTAGTACAACATTACTACCCCTCTTTATGACGCATCGTTCACAGTACTTCTCTTCGTACGTACAGGGCGTTGAAACTTCTAGCACTCAAAACCTGTCACCGTAAAAGTTTTTTAGCTGGTGGGTGATTGGCTCATGCAGAATTTACGGAGGTCATGTTAAGCTGTCCTAGTTTTAAGGGGCTTACTAAAAATAATACGGTCGCACATTTGGATATAAAAAAGCTAGCGACCCGCCCGCGCGCCCCTGCTTCGCACGGGTGCACATATCATGCATGTTAATACATATAAAACTTCCTCTTGAATCACTCTATCTATTAAAAAAACTGCATCAAATTCCGTTGCGTAGTTTTAAAGATTTAAGCATACATAGGGATATAGGGACAGAGAAAGCGACTTCGTTTTATACCATGTAGTGATATAATTCAGCCAACAGTCGACCTTAAAACTCCGACAACAGAGTTGGTCGCCAGTTTTTTTACAAATTACATTATATTACATTTAGAACTACGCGAGTAAAATCGTGGGGCGCAGCTAGAGATTGATAATTTACATGGGTTATTGACGGATAGCCATCGCAGACTGGTGTTTCTCCTTTGGCGAGGAGCGTTCTTCGCCAAATTTGGAAGAAGATTGGATCCGTTGTGGAGGTTGTTTAGATGACTTTATGAAAGGAAGATGGTGATTTCAGTAACTTTCGATACTATTAAAAATCTTTGTCGAGAGTTATTCATCCTGTATATTCAAGTAGGTACGTACGTACAGTACGTTTACGTTTGTACAGCGCCTGTAACCGTATATTAGCCGTGTTTGTATTTCGTTTTACGAGTACTTTTCTATGTGACTTTGTACGTCGGAGTGCAGTGGAAAGTTGGTTTGAATCTAGCATTTTCTGCTATTTCGTTTGTTTTATCATGATTTATTTGTACAAAGTGTATACAAATATAAAACTTTTCCAGTACGGAATATGTCTAAAAATTCGCTGTGCACAAAATAGCACCAATCTGCAGTAACAATTAAAGATTAGTAGTACCTACTTTTTAAAGACGACTTAAACAGTGGGTGTGCCAAATGTAATGTTTGGACGTACCTCTGATTAGCCCCATTAGACATCCTCAAAAAATCTGGAGTTAGTATTTTTCACTAACATTATTTTTTCATTAACTTGACGAACACACAAATAACAACGTGAATACTTAAATTTATTTATCTTTATAGAAAATACAAAATACAAGTAATTAAATAAAAAATAAAGAACACGACAAAAACCATTAAAGTTTGTAAAAGCAATACCTATCTCAACCTCAATAGCTTCTAATTATTCAAAATATATAAATGTAAGTAGAACCTTACAGATTAGGCCTCTTTTAGACTATCAGTGACAGCTTATCTACGCGTTGATCGTTTATTAGGCCCCTATCCTTAATAGTGACGTGTGATTGATGACGCGTCGGATATGGTAAAGAAAGAGCTCAGTCTTATTGATCTTAGTAAATGATTTTGATAGGTTTATTGTTTCATAGCTTGATCATAAAACATTGGAATAAGCCAATATGAAAAGTTTTTCAGCTACAATACACTACTATTTTGTAATGACCAAAAAAAAAATTAAGTACGACTTTTTTTTTTGTTTTCCCTAAAACATTTCCCATTTTATGGGCACAGTACTAGAAAACACTTATCAGGTCAACCTAATACGCAATGCGTACGAAGTTGACTTGTGAAGTATTTTGGGAATAATTCTTGTAGCATTTGTCGCATTTTTGGCTAAAAGCAAACCTCGATAACTTGGTGGTAGATAGAGATTCAAAAGTTTTGACGGCGCTACTGCCATTAGAAGCCTCTGCTAAAACAGTCCTTAAATTTTTTTGGTTGTTACAAACTAGTGGTGTATAGCTTCAAGAAGAAAGGTAAAAAATGCTAAAATTATGTAGTAACCGCAGGAAATGTATCATTATTGTTTTAATATAATTTTATTTTTTTAGTCGTTTGACGACCTCTGTGGCGCAGCGGGCGAGAGTCCGCCTGCGACGCTAGAGGTTGTGGGTTCGATTCCCGCCTCGGAACCAATTTGTGTACGATCTGCAGAAATTTGTTCCGTTGGTCTGGGTGTTTTCTGTGTATATAATAAAAAATATCTACCTATGTAAGTATATAATGTATTAAATATATCAGTCATCTAGTACCCATAACACAAGCTTTGAGTAGCTTACTTTGGGGCTAGATGGTGCTGTGTGGATTGTCCAGCATTATTTAAAACTGAAAAAACTGAAACTGAAACAGCTTCACGACTTTGATCCCCAGGTACGGTAGATATCTCTTCAGATCTCCCAGTACCAAGTAGGTACTAATTCAAGATTCTTTGAGGATGTCTAAGGGGGGTAGTCAGAGGTACGTCCAAACATTACATTTGGCACATACCCACATTTTGCAGTAGTTAGTATTCCATACGTGACAGGTTGCAAGCCCATCGCCGCTGTTAGAATACTAACTGGTTTCCTCACGATGTTTTCCTTCACCGTTTTAAGAGCACTGGCATTGCGCACATAAATTTTTCGATAGAAAAATCCATTGGTGCACGACTGGATTCGAACCTGCGACCTTACGATCGGAAGGCGGGGTCACTCCCACTAGACCACCGGTGCTCTTATTATTTAGCATTATTTATTTATTATTATTTAATTACTCAGGACGCAGGGCAGACTTTTATGATTTTTTATGTATTTATTACTCACTAAAAGTTTGTTTTATGAATTAAAATAAAAACTAAACACATACTTCGGCTACTGCCGGGATATCTACCATGCCTGGTCGTGAAGTCTGTTTGTCACACTAAGCTCGATCGATACCCCAAATTAGAATCACCCGTAGACAATCGTCCACCGCTCCCCGAAAAGCGCCAAGCCTCACGAATGATTTATGTATGAGATTCATACACCCTTGGTCGCAAAACAACCGCCAAGAGGTCTTAATGTATGCAAAGTTGCGCCCAAACAGCTAAGCGATGATAGCCAAGTGTCCAACGCCGGACAAAGCCGAATTAGCATAACACCTCAAGCTGTGACCCTGTATAAAAGCGTGCTGTCTCAAATTTTGACGACCTCAGTGGCGCAGCGGGTGAGAGTCCGCCTGCGACGCAGAGATTTAGGGTTCGATTCCCGCCTCGGAACAAATTTGTGTACGATCTGCAGAAATTTGTTCTGTTGGTCTAGGTGTTAATGTATAGTAAAAAAGTATCTGTGTAAGTATATAATGTATTAAATATATCAGTTACCTAGTACCCATAACACAAGCTTTGGGGCTAGATAGTGCTGTGTGGATTGTCCAGTATTATTATACTATTTACTAGTTGCGCACCGCGGTTTCACCCGCGCAGATTTAAATCCCGGTATTCCCACGGAATAAAAAGTAGCCTATGTGTTATTCCAGACTATAATGTATCTCTCTGCCAAGTTTCATCCAGATCCGTTCAGCCGTTCCGGCGTGAAAGATTAACAAACATCCATCCATCCATTCATACTTACAAACTTTCGCGTTTATAATATTAGTAGGATTATTAAATGTAGAAAGGTTTGGTTTTTTACGTAATAATAATATTGCGTGGTATTAACTGGGCAACTGTTTATTGGGTTTTGTGGGTTGACCTTGTGGGTAGCCCGCGAGCAAAAAACACGTGTCGTGTTTGTCTTAGTATTTTGTTTTTATTTTATCTATTTTTACAGTGCAGTGAGACATCATGCTCACACATGGGGCCGTAGCTGTACCGAGCAGTGATCCTGCTGCTTTAAGCTTCTTAAGTTTCCTCTGCATTCATTGCTTTTCTAATCTGAAATCTAACATTCACCTTACTGCCTTTGTGAAAAACTTTATGTTTAAGGGGCAGCATACCGCACGCCGCTATCTCGCTCGCACGATTGGACATTTTTGAAGATTTTCGGGAATGGTCTTATAACACCCCTTATACATAGCATACATAAAATCACGCCTATTTTTTAATGCCAAATCAGGCAGACGAGCATACGGGCCACCTGATGGAAAGTGGTCACCGTCGCCCATAGACACCTGCAACACCAGAGACGTTGCTGATGCGCTGCCGGCCTTCCCGGCTATTTCCCATCGGGGTAGGCAGAGATCACGGATTTCCACTTGCTACGATCCTGACATACCTCTTTCGCTTCATTCGCTCTCTTATCATTCTTTAAACATGCTGTCAAGATAATGATGATGATATTGTCAGTGCATTGCTGGTGCCTTATCATTAGGGGTGGAAATGCATTGTCGTTTCGATAGGACGTGAAATTGACGTTTTGACGCGTCGCTGCTCGCGTCACTGTGACAGCCTCCCTTGGCAATTGTGACGGACGGCGACCCCCGGTTGTATCACGACTCGGCTGGGATGCTCTGGTTTTTAAGCAAGGGAGCTTTTCTGTCATAATGCTAAATACAGACTTATTTCACTATCCTACTATCCTATTAATATTATAAACGCGAAAGTATATATATATATATAATTATATTCATTTTGCATGTAGGTACTGTATCTAATTTATTATTTTCTCTCCTATTATTTCAATGTTTTTCTTTTAAGTATGTTGTACACCTTCCCACCACTATAATCAGCTCTCTCTATCCTCTAAGGTTTGCTGGAAGAAAACTCTATATAGGGTTAAGCTCGCCTTTGTACATGACTATTATGTATTTTTTGTGTAAATCAGTTTGTGTACAATAAAGAAAGAATAAAGAAAGTTTGTAAGTATGGATGGGTGGATGGATGTTTGTTACTCTTTCATCATGAACGAAAACATCGTGAGGAAACCAGTTAGTATTCTAACAGTGGCGATGGGATTGCAACCTGTCACGAATGGAATTACGAATTTACGAATCACATTAATTTAAGAAAATAGAATTAGCACCTGGGAAGAGAAGCACTTACCTAGCCATAACACAGTTTTTTAACTGACACGGAAGGTAATGTTCCGTAACCAGAGTGTGCCAGATTGCCTTATATACTAAAATCCGTAGAATAAGACCTCTGTATGGCTCCACTCATCATGTTTTTCTTTTTGTCTGAAATAAACATTATCTTATCTTATCTGGGGAAGGATTTTTCAAATTCGATAACGTGGACTTATTTCACGGCACGTTGTTTATGTTTAAACAAAATATTTTAAAATCTAAATGAATTTATTATTTTGGTTTTATTTTATTTTAAATTATCAACTTTTTAGATTTTATTATTTTTTAATACATAATTTGATGCTCTGTACCTATTGATTATTGTTTTATTAACTTAATGGACTTTTAATGTACATAGTGTAATGTTTAGTAAATAGATCTAGTTTTGACATTTTATTAGTAATATATGACATTTTATTGTAGCTCTACTGTGATTTTAGAATTTTATATAATTTTATTTTTAACTCGCTCTCGCTCAAAATTTTTATTTGCACGCTGTCTGTCTCCTGTAATTATTGTAACATTTAGCATGATTCACTATCTTTATTTTTAATTTGTATGAATGTAATTGATGTATACGATGTTGGAGATTCTAAATCAATAAATAAATAAAATAAACAAAGGGGTGAACGTATTACGCGAGCGAAGCTGTAGGTTCAGCTAGTATATACAAAGTCATATTAACCACAAGGATTAATTTTAGAAACAGTTTATAATTTTTGGGACAACTTTCTCAGCTCAGTTGGTAGTAGCTCTCCCTTCTGTGTCGTGGCCCGTAGGCCGTGGGTTCGATCCCATCGAGAACAATCATTTGTTTTTTTTATATACAACTAGCTGATGGAACAAGCAGATTGTGTGATGAACATAGATGTTTGTTTTCTGTCTGGGTGTTATAAATATTATAAGTACGTATTTACAAAAAAAAATTATTATGAATTATATCAGCAGCCCATAATTATCAGCCCATATTATCAGCTCCCATATCACAAAATTTGGCTTAGTTTGGGGCTAGATAGTACAGTGCGAAAAATGTCCACCAACATTTATTTATTTATTTAATAATGGAGTATAATAATAACAGTTCAATGTCTCACTCAACGGTCGATGGCATGGAATAATAGTTATTTGTTATACAAGAGTGCAAAGTTGCTATTTAACCGCGTGTTCAATTTTGATGACCGAGCAAGCGAAGGATTCTAAAATTTAATCACGAGCGCAGCGAGTGATTAAAAATTAGAATCCTGAGCGTTAGCGAGGGAATCAAAAGAGCACGAGGTGAAAAATCTTTGCACTCGAGTGCAACACGTAACTTTTCATTCCACCTCAGCGAGGAAATGACTAAATGCAAAAAAAAACGTTTACAATCACAAGATAGGTACTTTTATTTCAGTTTAGGTATTAACTACTACATTATGACAGGTAAGTATTACAGAATAATCTTTAAATTATAACAAAATAATACTAAGGTATAATTAAGAAAATTTTCACTTGTTTTCAAGATTCTTGTTTTTAATATAAGGTTTAACAATGACGTGAAAAAATGCCGCGTAAAGAACCGCGTACAAAGCAAATTGAAAAAAGAACACCAAGAAGGTTCCGAGTCTGAGTTTTTAACAAATTAAAAAAAAAGTTTTTTTTTTTTTTTTTTATTTAAAGGGCTTTGTCGCTGGGCGACCACACTGCCCTAAAAAAAGTTGTATGATATATAAAAGTTGTATGATATATTCGGCACCATAGAGGTAGCAGTAAATAGGTTTAATGTTTTTTTAATTCACAAACTTAGTGCACACGATGTTCTAAATTCAATTTACTTTATCCTCTAGAGAATAAAAACGGCTTTTGCACTCAGATATTGAAGAGCAAAAATACTCTTTCCGAGATGGTGGGATGAAAAATATTTTTAAAAGCAATTTCTATCAATAATTATTAGTCACCAAACTTTTAGCTTTCAAAATCGTAACGAAATTCCACGAATCAATTATCGATATGGATACATTGTTGGAAAATGGCTTTGAAGTTAAGATTTTTGCTGGAGTACTGTTAACTGGCAAAACCTGAAAGTGTTGAAAAGGATTACTTTGAAGACTTTTCACTATTCATAAAATATAATAAATACAAATGTTTCATTTAAAGTCAAATAAACATTTCAAATTAATTTCATTTCAAAGTTACCACAAAGGGCATTATTTTCTGCTAGTTGCGGCCCCCGGTTTCACCCGCGCAGATTTAAATCCCGGTATTCCCACGGGATAAAAAGTAGCATAATATGTGCTGTTCCAGACTATAATCTATCTCTCTGCCAAGTTTCATCAAGATTCAAAGTCGTGAAGCTGTTTAGTTCCTTACGTGACAATGTGATAAAATTTTCTAAACCCGTCTGTAACTTCCAACAGCCATTGTATACTAAAATTAGGTATACAATACCTAGCACCACCAGGGTATACCCAAGAGTAGAGCAATGAATAGTAAACTGCGCAGGAAAAGGTGTTCATGAAAAATATCTTCAAATCTCAAAGGGTTCCTCCTATATTCAAGTTATGAAAGAAAATGGAAGAGTTTTGTATATCTATCTTCTATCTTCTCTAAATATGTATAACTCAAAGGTGACTGACATAGTGATCTATCAACGCACAGCCCAAACCACTGGACGGATCGGGCTGAAATTTGGCATGCAGGTAGATGTTATGACGTAGGCATCCGCTAAGAAAGGATTTTGATCAATTCTACCCCCAAGGGGATAAAATAGGGGATGAAAGTTTGTATGAGATTTTCAAAGTAAACGAGCGCGAGCAAAGCCGCGGGATCAGCTAGTTTTAAATAAAATTCAGTTGAAGATTTCATATTCTGTTAACAGCTGTTATAACCTATTTCTATGCAATAAAATGACTATACTTCATCCGTTATATAACAGGCGCGTGAAACTTAGCATTTGCAGACTATAACAAGTGTAGTAGAGCTCTTTGTGAAGAGCTCGTTTGGGACCACGCCTTTTTCTGCCGCCAAGCAGCAACGCTGTGTTTCGGTTTGAAGAGTGTGGTCGCCGGTGTAATTACAGGCACATGAGGCTTAACATCTGTATGCCTCAAGTTGATGGACGCAAGGCAGTGCATCGTAGGGCATGTTTCTGCCGTGCGTCACTTACGAGTCAATGCTTTGTTATAGGTGATGGTTGGCACAAACATTAACTTAAACTAAAATTAATAATACTGAAAAAAAAAAAACTGAAACAGCTTCACGACTTTGATCCCCAGGTACGGTAGATATCCCTTCAGATCTCCCAGTACCAAGTAGTACTAATTCAAGATTCTTTGAGGATGTCTAAGGGGGGTAGTCAGAGGTACGTCCAAACATTACATTTGGCACATACCCACATTTTGCAGTAGTTAGTATTCCATACGTGACAGGTTGCAAGCCCATCGCCGCTGTTAGAATACTAACTGGTTTCCTCACGATGTTTTCCTTCACCGTTTAAGAGCACTGGCATTGCGCACATAAATTTTTCGATAGAAAAATCCATTGGTGCACGACCGGATTCGAACCTGCGACCTTACGATCGGAAGGCGGGGTCACTCCCACTAGACCACCGGTGCTCTTAATATTAATAATACAATTACAAAAAACATCCGCCAATCTCGCCGCAGAACGAACGACGCGACGCATCTATACTCAGTTCTTAGAAATGTTCGTATGCGCAAACACATCCCCACCACTATTCTCCAGCGTTCTTTTTGCTTGACGCGACCTATACGAGTGGAATTATTTTAACTCCTCGTACTTACTTACCTAAACAAGTTACATACATGTTACCTAAACAAAAAACTACAACCCTAATGTCCTAGTGGGAGTTGAACCCACGGCCTTTCCTTGATACGTGGATATGCCACCTGCGCTTCGGATCCAAATCTCGTAATCTCATCGGCGAATAACTCATAGAGAGTTAATACGATACTTAAGCGACCGTTCCGTATATACAATGTGACTTCTACAACATTGAAAGCCGCAGTATTTTAAAAATAAATGGTCCATATTATAAAATTTATGCATTATAAAAATGTGTATATAAACTAAAAAAACATTATCCACTTACCATCGGGAGAGGTGGTGCTGAAACGCTTGCCTAAAACAAAAAAAGTATATTTAAATACCATATTCTCAAACAGATAGATGAATGAAAAAATGAAGTTTCAAAGTTTCCTACAAAGTAATGGGATAATAACAGCGGCATTGGGCTTGCAACCTGTCACGTTTGTAATACTAACTACAACAAAATGTGGGTATGTGCCAAATGTAATGTTTGGACGTACCTCTGACTACCCCCCTTAGACATCCTCAATAATCTTGACTTAGTACTTGGTACTGAGAGATCTGAAAGGATATCTACCGCGCTTGGGGATCAGTCGTGAAGCTGTTTCAGTTTTCAGTAAAGGGATAATTCGTGCACTGTGTTATTATTCTGCAAGTGGGTGTTATAGGTGTATGGCCCTAAAAACGATGTAATAAGGCTCACTCTACGAGCAATTATGTTGAAAATATATTAGCAAACACCACACAAGCAAGGCCGCGACGGCAGCCAGCAGCTGTATATCACTACAGTTTTCTATACACCCTGGGGTACACAGGCACATTTCCAAATATCTAAAGTCCGACTACAGTCTTTGAATGCCAATAAACTCGCGAATAGGATCTCGAACGGTTATAGGTCGCCAGCACCCCTGAGTATAAACGCAATGAATACTGAAACGTAGACGAAAATACATTATAAGTTGGATCTCCGGTCATATCTTCGCCCGTACGGTTGCTTTGATTAAAATCAGCCTTTGCCTTTGAGCAAAACTTGCGAGTAACGCATTCGGTTTTGGCATGGTTTTGAACATGGAATGAGCTACTTCTATACAGTACCCGATATCTAAGTATTTTTTATTCTTTTCGTCATCGTTTTAACAAAAAAAACTACGTTATTTGCTATGTTAGTATTTATAACACACCAGCTTCAATCCTCTTTACCGCGCGGTATTCAAACTACATACATAGTATATTGGTTCCCAATTTTCTAAGGGCTTGAAGGGTATTTATTGGAGCGAATAGAAAAATCTATAGCACGGTATTAACCCTCCTATTCAATAGCTCAAAAGCTAAGCGAGGTCGCTGTAAATGTTAGTTTTTAACGTGAACGATGAATGGACGTCGTAAACCAAAAATAAACCAATGACAATGGGGACACAAAATTACTAAGGCCGGCTTTCGATAAAAAAAAGAAAAAACGATTCTCCCGGTAAAAAGTTATGAGGTAACAACAGACATCAAAAAACTGTCCAATTGAACACCTCCTTCTTTTTTGAAGTCGGTTAAAAATACTCATAAATTTGTTTTTGTTATTTTTAATGTATGTCTACTTGTTTAATATTTAAATTGATAATTTTAATTTTATGTCATTTTAATTTCTTTATTTAATGTAATTGGTTGTCACCGTGTTGATTAAAGTTAATAATCCTACTAATATTGGTTTTAAGTATGGATGGATGGATGTTTGTTAATCTTTCACGCCGGAACGGCTGAACGGATCTAGATGAAACTTGGCAGAGAGATACATTATAGTCTGGAATAACACATAGGCTACTTTTTATCCCGTGGTAATACCGGGATTTAAACCTGCGCGGGTGAAACCGCGGGGCGCAACTAGTAAATAAATAAATTTATTTCCTACCTAGTCTACCTGTGCTCACAATGGTAGGTAACTTCGAAGTACAAAATCTTGTTCAGAAGTAAGCTAGTCGATAGTGCAGCTGGGTTTGGTCGTAAATAAAGAATTTTATGTTGTTACCTAATTGTGAACCTTGTGTGAACAAAACTCAATTAAGTATTTCACTAAATACCTGCGCTTACTAAACTTAAAACGGCAGCAAGTTACGTAATAAGGGAACGAAACCAACTTTCGCAAATGTTGCCTAAAATCACAAAAATCACAGAAGAAATAAATTAGGCAATAAAATCCTGTCAATCGAATGACTTTGACTTTGACATCAAATTCAAAGTCTAACCCTCTTATTCATAATCCCTGGCATTTTATAGCGGCTCTATAGAGTATTCTTGTCACTGTCACTTTCATGCCAACGAAAAGAGACAGCAACAGACTTATCAGTTTGATAAGCTATAGGCGCGCTCAAAGACAGATCATACGAGCTTGAGAATTTCGTTAAGGCGTTGACAACACTTAATATTCCTCTCACTCGCACGATTCGACATTTTGAAAGAAATTAAGACACAAACCTAATTATGAAAAATCGCATACAACTATTTTGTGTGCAATCAAATTGCACACAGTTTGGTATAAATTTCATTTTGGTCGATGCAAGTTTTCCTACTCAAAAGTTTGCTTATGTACTAAAACTTGTAAAACTAAGTTTTGAGTAGGCAAACTTGTAGCTATTAAAATTATTTTTTTACTTAACTATGCGCAATGTGATTGCACACAAAATGGTTGTTTGCGATTATTCGGAATTGGGATTTGTGATTTTATATCTTTTAAAATGTCGAATCGTGCGAGCGAGAGGCACATTAGGTGTTCTCAACGCCTTAAACGTTGAAGCAAGCATGTTAGGTAATCCTGTAATTCCGAAAGAAATATGGATATTTTGTTTACGGCTTTAGCAGCCAAACGTACAATAAAAGTAAATATTTCTCCTGAAAATTAAATATTCCGACCACGGAGAGTATTTATGATAAGATTAATATTTACCTGCATCCGGTTCCTGAATTATATTAGCTGCTTTTTGGCATTTTATGGTGGATTTGTATATACAGGGTGGAGTTTTGAGACGGGGCAGTTAGGGCAGGTACCTTAATTGTTATAGATACAGGAAAGCGTTCTATCGAGACCATCCATAACTTTAAGATAGATCAAGACAGTTCATTCTGAACTGCATTCACAGATTTTGTAAAAAAAATACAGTCAGAGAAAAACTATTAAATACCATTTTTTTTATTTCCGTCGATCCTATTTCATGTTGGGATCAAAGGACTATTCTATGAGACCGTTTAAAGTATCTGCCTTTACTGCCCTGTCTTAAAAAATCCACCCTGTATAGTAAGGAAATTTGAAACTTTTGAGAATTTTTAAATCCTTCATTCGGGTTCTGGTTGGATAGACTGCCTACGAGAGTCTACACTGAGAAAAATGAAATTCTGGCGTAAAGTTATTAAAGTCTTACACGGTTATATTGTAATTACGTAGGGCGAGTTTGTACAATTACCTTAGTTTTGACATAACTAAGTGAATACGTTAAAACGATACCGTCTATTAGCTGGTCGCAAAACAACCAAATCAGCTTTATGGTAAAGCGTTTTAGGAATTAAATCTTATCTTGTTACTAGCGCAGTGCTGACGGTTATAAACACTATTCGCTTCTGGCTGTAAATTTTCGGCGTATGTTGCCGTAAAGAAGGCATTATCCGCTTTACAAAAAGTTTAAAAATGATTTAGTATTTAGAAAAAAACTTTATATTAAAACAAAACGAACGTATACCTAAGTTTTAAAAGGAAGTAGCCAAGCTGTTAATATAAATCGCGTAAGAATATTTTCGTCACAATGAAGGTGTAAAAGTATCTCGAAAAAGTAGTTTTTATTGCTACCGCATAATAATAGATGGTCGTTACAGCTTTACTCATACGGTCAATTTACCTATACTATCAAATGAATAAGCTGCTGGTTAAGTTAATTTCTGACCTAAATTTCTGTGCGTTTTCACTCAACGAAAGGTACGAGGTACAATCCTAGATCGCGCTGACGAAAACGCACAGGAAATATATGTATAAGGCCGCACTTTACTGTATATTTCGAAGATCGATGACGATGAGATGTACAAAAGTACAAAACATTGTGATAGGTATGTCATTGAGTTGTTCCACTCCACCTCCTTTCGCTAATAGCAAAGCTAGTGCGCTAGCTTAGCTGTTGTCTATCTATCCGCTGGGTACTAGGTAGCTAGTGCCTAGTGGCTCTCGTTTGAGAGTATTATTATTAATAATTATTATATATTCCTTTCCTTGGCTAGTAAGTAGCCACTGGCTACGGCTAGCTATACAGTAGCTACCTATCCATTAAGAACTGCTCTTGTACGGCTGGTACGTACAATATGCCATTTGTTTTACGGTATAAAACGCCTTACGAGAAGGCGTTGGTGACTTGAGATGCGTCGAATATTGCCCTTGGAAAGTTTTGCGTGTGTTTGCTGAGCTACCTTGCTTATTTTTAAAAACGCCTTACCAGAAGTTGAATGCCGCCGTCAGTACCTCGATCTTTAACTGATTTACCGAATTTATCGTAGTTATGTTACGGCTAATATGTTCAATACTAAGAATAAATCGTAGTTTGGAGAAGCTTATTCATGGTATACCTTCTTTTTAAATTTACTTGCCCTTTAAATCGTATAAAGTCTTCTGCCTAGAAGGCGTTTATGTTGGTTATTACTGTTGGTCGGTTTTTAGCCTTCAAACCTACGAAATCGATCGTAATGACGTCATTTTCAGCTTTACATTTTTCTCAGTGTATTTGACCGGGACTCAGTGAAGGACAGAAACCACCTGCTTGAGTGTTGTTTCTGCATACGGGCCTAAAAATGGATTCGCGTTTGTATGTTTGTAAGCCAATAACGCAGTAAAGGCTAGGCCGATTTAAATGAAAATTGAAATAAAAAAAAGATCCTGGAAAAGTTGAGGCTGATATTCATCTCTTCCTGTCAACCTTCAATTGGTCATGTACATGCTGATGATAATCATGATGCTTCCCAAGACCCCTTCATCTCAGACGCTTCAAGGAGCTGCAAAAAGCATTCTCAAAGCAGCTCTGGACTTCAAAAGAATTAACTTTTCCGTTTCGAAACGTTCGAAAGTGCCACTTACACCGCACCCGGCTAAAATCGACTACACCTCTAAAAGGGTTGGAGCCCTTCTGCCGAAATTGTGTAAAAGTGTATAGTGGCTATTTTTATACAACATGCTGATGGGGCAAACATGGTCAACCTAAAAGTGGTAACCATCACGTTTATCAAAGCATTAATAATAATATTTATTCAGAACAGTATGCACAGAGCACCGGTGGTCTAGTGGGAGTGACCCCGCCTTCCGATCGTAAGGTCGCAGGTTCGAATCCGGTCGTGCACCAATGGATTTTTCTATCGAAAAATTTATGTGCGCAATGCCAGTGCTCTTAAACGGTGAAGGAAAACATCGTGAGGAAACCAGTTAGTATTCTAACAGCGGCGATGGGCTTGCAACTGTCACGTATGGAATACTAACTACTGCAAAATGTGGATATGTGCCAAATGTAATGTTTGGACGTACCTCTGACTGCCCCCCTTAGACATCCTCAAAGAATCTTGAATTAGTACCTACTTGGTACTGGGAGATCTGAAGGGATATCTACCGTGCCTGGGGATCAAAGTCGTGAAGCTGTTTCAGTTTTTTTCAGTATGCACAGTGCACAAGTTACAAAATAACGATGAGACTGCAATAGTTAAAAACTGGTGCAGTCTCAACGCCCACCTCCTAAACCAATGAGTATAGCTCTGCTATATAATTAACAAAAAGTATCAAATTAGGTATGTACTCGTATGTACAATGCATCGTAAGTTACGCTAGGATCTTGCCCTACGATGCACTGCCTTGCGTCCAAGCTGAGACACCATCATCATCTTCAGCCTACAGAAGTCCACTGCTGGACATAGGCCTCCCCTATCCGTTTCCAGGAAGAACAATTCTGAGCCCTTTCCATCCACCAACTACCCGTGATACTACAATGTCGTCAGTCCATCGGGTAGGAGGGCGTCCCACGCTTCGTTTTGCTGTTCGTGGTCGCCATTCGAGAACCTTTATCCCCCAGCGGTTTTCAGTTCTTAGAGCTATATGACGCTTCAACTTCTGATTCTGAGAGCTATCCCCCTACTTCTGAAAGCCCGATCAAAGCTGTCAAGTCACTTGCTGTTTCAGCTTTTACTTCAAATTTGATAGAGATAGCAATTGACTTGACAGCCGATTAGCATTGATCGGGCTTTCAGAAACCGGGGGTAAGTAGGCTACCTTGAGTCTCCTACTTGGATTTCCTTGTTTCTGATTCCGTCTCGTAGTAAAACTCCCAGCATACAGAAGTTAAACATATAAATATATATTTATTAATAAAATTACAAGCATATATGTTTATATGCTTGTAATTTTATCGGCAACTACAGCCTTTAAACCGAAACACAGCGTTGCTGCTTGGCGGCAGAAAAAGCATGGTGGTAGTACTTCCCCGGACGAGTTCTTTAGTAGAGTTACTTACTACTCCTAAGTTTTCTAGTTCCCACATTACAAGCTTAGTTTCGGGCGAGTCGACATTTATTTGAAATGTCGACTCTATTTATTTAAGAGTAGAAACTAGAACGAGTGGCCATAAATCCATAATGCAACGTCAAGCAAAATTAAATCCGGCAAAACAAACTTGGTTCCCTGTTTATACACAGCGCTCTTCGGGGAATACTCTAATAGCTTGATATAGTGTTTCCGAGCGGTAATGCATCGGAATAAAAATATTTAGAGCGATTATTTATGGTTTGGTTAGGTACCGTTGCACCGAGAGCACCGAGGGTCTAGTGGGAATGACCCCGCCTTCCGATCGCAAAAAAGTAAGTCGTAAGTAAAGTCGTAAGTAAAGTAAGGTTGCAGGTTCGAGTCCGATCGTGCACCAGTGGATTTTTCTGTCGAAAAATTTAAGTGCGCAATGCCTGTGCTCTTAAACGGTGAAGGAAAACATCGTGAGGAAACCAGTTAGTATTCTAACAGCAGCGACGGGCTTGCAACCTGTCACGTATGGAATGCTAACTACTGCAAAATGTGGGTATGTGCCAAATGTAATGTTTGGACGTACCTCTGACTACCCCCTTAGACGTCCTCAAAGAATCCTGAGTTAGTACTAAGAGATCTGAGGGGATATATACCGTGCCTGGGGATCAAAGTCGTGAAGTTGTTTCAGTTTCAGGGTACCGTTATTAGCAACCTGTCACGTATTAAATACCAACTGTTATTATTGGACGTACATCTGACTAACCTCAATAAGCTTTAAGTTGGTATTTGGTACGTAAAAATGGGATCAAGTGAAACTGTTATTGATTTATTTGTGCTATTAGTTAAGCTAAGCTACGCACCTTTAATAAAGTACTCCAAATGTTTCCAGTTTGTTTATTTTTTTTGTTTCACATATATCACTACATAGTCTAAAACAAAGTCGCTTTCTCTGTCCCTATATCCCCATGTCCCTAATCATTAAAACTGCGCAACGGATTTTGATGCGGTTTTTTTAATATATAGAGTGATTTAAGAAAAAGGCTTATATGTAATACATGCATGATATGTGCACCCGTGCGAAGCAGGGGCGCGCGGGCGGATCGCTAGTTTATAGTAAAAGCCCGTAATGGCAGCACTATTACTATACTCGAAAATCGTGAAAGAAAGACGACGTCAAGATGTCAATTATTTCTTGAAGTAGTCCTCAAACGATGCTGTAGCGCACTATAGACCGAGTCTGAGTTTCATTAATGCTGCTTCTACGATTTACGACTTTCGAAACAGATAAAATAAATATTGGTTTCGATAAATAATGCTGGACAATCCACACAGCACCATCTAGCCCAAAGTGAGCTACTCAAAGCTTGTGTTATGGATACTAGATAACTGATATATTTAATACATTATAATATACTTACTCACATACTGACTGACGAGATTGTTAGGTTGTTGTTAGGAAGGTCGGTGGATGGAAAGGGCTCAGAATCATTCATCCTGGAAACGTGGCCTATGTCCAGCAGTGGACTTCTGTAGGCTGATGATGATGATGAAGTGTAAGTTGCAGAGCACGCAAACATGTAAATACCCCAAATGGCTTATGATGAAACCTGCGCGTGATATTTGCAGGAGCAAGTCGGACAAATTCAATTTAAAATTCTATGCTGTGTCACGAACTTCGGCCAGACTAGATTGCCTGCGCGCTCTGTCACAGAGTAAAAGCAACAGAACGAGATGAGACCAGACATTTATTTGTCACTACATAGTATACAAGAAGATTTATAAAAAAATAAAAAACCCGAGTGGCCGAACTAAAAGTATGTAGGTAGGTAAATAATATAATGTTTTGAATTTGGTACTTTTTAATATTGAAATCCATTCTTCAGTCTTGACGAATGATAAACATGTAATGATCGCATCAGTCAGGCTCGCGTACCTATGTCCTAGCAGTTTACTGACGCCTTTGGTCGTACGAGTATAACTCATTTTGATCACTTTGGGGTTACCAACAATTACATTTTTTTTATAACAAAATTCTTCATATCTTCGAAACGGCTTCATAGATTTTGATGCGGTTTTTTCTAAACGATTTGTATGACCATAGAGAAGGTTTTATGATATATTTTAATATCACTCATGGCCTAGTTCGCTAAAGTGACTTAACTAATTTTGGGTTCTGGTTTTGTCTTTCAGGGTTTACTTTAAATCAAAAACTAATACATTATTTGAAAAAAAATCATCACTCTCTTGATTTTGATACCCATATTGCTATGATAGCGAAAAAAAATGTTTTTGATATAATATCGCTCCTCCTTTCCTTCCCACGTGACTTTTTGGTTTTTTTATTTCTAAAGACACTTGGAAAGTTGCGACGAATCTTTTGATACTAGAATCATCAAAATCCATCCAGCCGTTTGATTACTATATAATAAAGGAATAATAAAGGAAATATCGAAGGAAGAATACATAAATACATACATGGATAGATACACGCCAAACACATAACCCTCGGCACTCGGGTAAAAACAAAGTCACTTTCTCTGTCCCTAAATCTCTATGTCCCCATGTCCCTATGTATGCTTAAATCTTTAAAACTACGCAACGGATTTTGATGCCGTTTTTTCTAATAGATAGAGTGATTCAAGAGGAAGGTTTCTATGTATAATAAATGCATGATATGTGCACCCGTGCGAAGCAGGGGCGCGCGGGCGGGTCGCTAGTTTAATATATAAAGGTAAGGTTCATTTCTGACGGAACATGCGTCGCGTATCGGTCGCGAAACACCAGAACAGGCAAATGTACTGTCTGTCTATGTTTAATGTCTGTTCTGGCGTTACGCGACCAATACGCGACGAGTGTTCCGTCAGATATTATTAGTTAACTATTTATTAACTAATCTAAATCAATAGGGAGGTGAGTATACCTAGGATTAACAGAACTACTATATAACTATTCTTAGCTGATAAAGCGCTTAATTTTATCTTCATACTGGCTCAGTAAAGTAGGCAATTATAATCTAAAGCTTTGAAGGTAATAGTAATCGTATTTGCTTAAAGTGAATGGTAGTATAGGTACAAAAATGAGTAATACAAGTGCCAAGCCGAACTCATAATTATAAATAAATAAATAATGCTGGACAATCCACACAGCACCATCTAGCCCCAAAGTAAGCTAATCAAAGCTTGTGTTATGGGTACTAGATGACTGATATATTTAATACATTATACTTACATAGATAGATATTTTTTTTTAATTATATACATAGAAAACACCCAGACCAACGGAACAAATTTCTGCAGACCTTACACAAATTTGTTCCGAGGCGGGAATCGAACCCGCAACCTCTAGCGTCGCAGGCGGACTCTCGCCCGCTGCGCCACAGAGGTCGTCTTTATTCTTAATTATTAAATAACTAGCTGTGACTTGGTCTCGTAATCTTTTTTTAGCAATAAGACAGCCTCTTTGTTCATCGTTTAAAAATACCTACTGTGCGGTCTCCACTGTGTCTTTAGTCCTCAGCGCACCTACCCGAGTTCAACTCGAAAAGTTCTTAAAATGTGGGATTTAAATCATAATAAATAAATATTGGTGAACATTTCACATACACTATTTAGCCTATACTTTATAATGCCTTTTATTATAACACTGAGAAAAAACATAATTTCTTTCCTTTCATTGCAGATACGATTTCTGAATTAAATATTTTTTACACTATGACATCGACACTACATGTTTGCCCTTTTAGGCAAAGGCATCGAAGCTCTTCCACTCTTCCCTGTTTCTCGTGATCCTCGTCCAATGTGTTTCAGGTTAACTTCCCACTTCCCACTTCGCCATTTCCCTTCCCTCTACACTTCAGGAAATGTAAAGGGGAAGCCTTTGTCCAGCAGTGGACTTCTTTGAGCTGATGATCACGTACATGTATGCATGTGTTAGTGAGCCTAAAGCTAAAGTCATTATAACGCATCATGGTTTATTAGTTCGCAAAAGATAATTTTGAGCTATCTTCTAATGAGATCAAAGCTTAACTACATCAAAATTTAGAGCTCTTAATTAGTGTGTGCTTCGTAAAACTTAATTTGACTCGTGATTGAAGTAAAATCAGTAATGTCTAATGCGTACACACACAGAGCAGATAAAGTACTTGGTAGCGGCGTATCCCATTAGGTATATTATTACTATCCCAGTATAATAATCTACTAATGTTATAAATAAGAAAGTTTGTATATAAGTATGGATGTATGGATGGATGGGTGGATGTTTGTTACTCTATAACTCCAGAAGGGCTCAACGGATCTTGGTGAAAATTGGCACAGAGATATACTCTAGTCTAGAAAAACACAAAGGCTACTTTTTATCCCGTGGGAATACCGGGATTTAAAACTACGCGGGTGAAACCGCAGAGCGCTACTAGTTAGTGTAATAAATGTGAATGTTTAGATATTTGTTACTCAATAACGCCAGAACGGCTGATCGGATCGGATGAAATTCGGCACAGAGATAGATTATAGTCTGGAACAGCACATAGGTCACTTTTTACCCGCAGAGCGCAGCTTCATCTAAAAAACACTAAAATCTCACTGACATGATGCATTTTGCAAAGGTTTTTCCAAAGAGTAATATATTATTATTAGAGATATATATTTAGAGTTATATATTATTATTAATATTTGTAACATTACGTAGGTACTTATACGGCTCCTAAGCCGCTTAAGTACCTACGTAATGTTATGTATTAGGCATAACGGTTCTAAATAGTTCAGTGATACGCTGTAATGAGTTCAGTATCAATATGAGGTGATATAAATAATCCACTGATTATTGAGCTCATCTTTCTCGGTTTGAGAGCACTGGTACAAAATTTCCGCTATAGTGAGCGGACAGTCCGCTGCCCACTAAGCTTCAAAAGTCCTCTAGATGTGCACAATACCAAACGCTTAATTACGAGTATATTGTACGATGTAACACATAATTAGGTTTTATCAGCAAATAAACCAATTAATTACGGTTCGGCTTACCGACCAAGTATGACCGCAAAATAATGATTTAGAATTTTACTACACTGTGGTTTTATTCCATTAGTTTAACCACTATTATAATACCGTTACATCAACATCCATTTAAGTACACAGCGTATTTGGTTGAGGTCAGTGACCAAACGGAATTTGGACATATAGACCACGTAGTTTTTTTATGCATAAATAACGTTATTGAGGAAAACTTGAACATGGGTCATGTTCAAGTTTTCCTCAATAACGCCAGCCCCCAAAAAAATTATCGGTACATCCTCCAAACAACCTGTATATTAAACTTACCCGAATCTTCATATTGTTGTGTCAAGCCAAAATGACAGGCAACAAGGTCGATAATGACAGACAGGAACAGCATTCGCCAAGTGATTCTCCCGCCCAAGGCCGCCATTTTGTATTCACTTTTGCAACGCCATTTTGTTCATTTACATTTTTTTTCCCTGCTATGTCATCTTTATTGAGTTATACCTGCAAGGAAAGAGAATAAGGTCAGTACACAGGTCCCCGAAAAAATGTTACGAGTTAAAATTAAAGAAGATTTTCTTAAACAGGATTACCGTATACAGTATTTTATTGACGACCTCTGTGGCGCAGCGGGCGAGAGCCTGCCTGCGACGCAAGAGGTTGCGGGTTCGATTCCCGCCTTGGAACAAATTTGTGTACGATCTGCAGGAATTTGTTCCGATGGTCTGGGTGTTTTCTATGTATAATAAAAAATATCTATCTATGTAAGTATATAATGTATTAAATATATCAGTTATCTAGTACCCATAACACAAGCTTTGAATAGCTTACTTTGGGGCTAGATAGTGCTGTGTGGATTGTCCAGCATTATTTATTTATTTATTTATTTACTGTTTTGGATAACTTTAAAAGGACCTATACAAACTCTTGTATGTATCAAAGTTGTATTAAATTTTCTAAGATATTGAATATACTTACAAGTTTGTATTGGGAGCAGTGAGGAATAAGCTCTCCTACGAGTTTGGCATGCAGTGCATTTAGGAATATTTATCGAGGTAGCAAATATCTCGTATCGAGTTTCAACTAATTTTGTACCGGAAGTTTCGAAAACTTGATAAATGAAATATGAGAGTTATTTTCATAATAGTCAAACTATTCATTGATGTGTATGAACGTAGCAATACTACCTAGTCTACCTACCTATAAGTTCTGTATATACGTATACTCGCTACCTTGTTTGTGGTTCAGTAATAAACTTGCCTTGCACTAGAAAGGTCGTTTCCTTAATACCTCCCTCCGATACCCCAATTATACATTTAGTTATTATTCATAACAGCCTAACATGTAGAAATTTAAGGCTTAGAATATCGTAGTACTCCAGTTGGTTATTGCTCTACCTTCTGCGCTATACGAGTAGGCCGTGGGTTCGATCCCCACACAGAGCAAGCATTTGTGTAATGAACATATATTTGCCTTGACTTTATTTTGTTTTATTGATTTTAATAGACACCATTGAACGAGTTTTTTTTGCGCGACCCGTGAGAAAATTAAAAAAACCTTTACTGGAATACCTTTGCCATTACTCCTCAATTCTGTCATCCACTAGTAAAATAAATATAAAGAAACATAGATAAAACAGTAATAGAGCTCATTATGTGCGGCTCGTCCTTGTAAGAACTACATGCTAATAGTGCGCGTCACGCAAAAAGAACGCCGGAAGGAGGGGGAAGGGTGTGATGGCGTGAGTATTTTGTAAGCGCAAACACATCCCCTCCACTGTTTGGCAGCGTTCTTTTTGGTTGACGCGCACTATACCTTGTCAGCCTTATTATAAACAAATCAAACCTGGGTTTAAACCTAGCTCAAGTCACGTTTTCTTATTATAAACAACTTAAACCTGGTTTATCTCATAAATTTAGGATCATCTCAGGTTTATCATTTTCGTATTACAAAAGACACTTTAGTCGAAGACTACATAGTACCTGAGATAGTCCATGATTCATCATCACAGAACATAATCATTCAACAAATATCCACAGACTATAAAAAATTATGGCAATCAATCGTTCATTCATTTTGGAATCACCAACTTATCTGAGCCGGTCTGAAGTTAGCCGCTTGTGCATAAATGGCCAATAGTGAATCGAGAATTCTTTAAACAGCCAACTTCAGACCGGCTTAGATAAGTTGGTATAACTGTACTCTCTTGCCGCAGGCTAAAGTCATATGCGCATACTACCTCGTCTTTCGTTTTAACGAATCAATTTTTAGTTTCTCTTCTTGACTCAGATCTCCGCCTTTTTGTTTTAAATCTCGTTATCAACTTGATATTGACAAATTCGTGGCAACCCATGCGTTTTCACATTTCAAATTTAGATCGGAGTCTAGAGTTTGAAATGTATGTTGGATAATGCAGTGCTACAAGTTGTTTTATTGAATAAACTTATGTGGGAGACCAAATAAAATTTGGCAAAATGAGATTTTTATTAGTTAGACCATACTTAAACTAGGGGTCGTTCGGGTTTATCTTTAAACCGTGGTTTAGGGGATAAACTCCGTTTTATAATAACGTCTGGTCTAAGTCTTTGATTTTTCTATAGAGCAGGGACCAACTTCGGTATCAAAGTTAGACCACGGACCAGTTAGTCCTGGCTTAAGCCTAGTCTAACTCACATTTTTATAATAAGACGGTGTTTATTTCTGCCGCCCAGCATGTTACTTTTCGGTATGAAGATTGTGGTAGCCGGTGTAATTACAGGCACATGAGGCAACATCTGTATGCTTTCAGTTGTTGGACACAGGGTAGTGCATCGTAAGGCATGTACATATCGCTCGTGACTTACGAGACATTGGTGTCGATTCTGTTGTTGCATTATCCTAAAATGACCTAATCTTGACAGCTTTAAAACTATAGCCGTCCTTGTTGTTTCGGTCTATGAGAAAGGAGCGGCAATATATACATATAGTGCTGTCAAATTAGGTTAAGTTAGGAAAAAACCACAGAATTGGCACCAATTCTTCGTAAAAAATGAAGATTACCACTCAACATCAGGCAGTTTGCTTGTCCCGTCAGCAAGTACTATAAAAAAATAATAATAAATAATGCTGCACACAGCATCATCTAGCCCCAAAGTAAGCTACTCCAAGCTTGTGTTATGGGTACTAGATGACTGATATATTTAATACATTATATACTTACATAGATAGATATTTTTTATTATACATACACACCCAGACCAACGGAACAAATTTCTGCAGATCGTACACAAATTTGTTCCGAGGCGGGAATCGAACCCGCAACCTCTTGCGTCGCAGGCGGACTCTCGCCCGCTGCGCCACTGAGGTCGTCAAACTATAAAAATAACATTTAAACCAAAACATAGGCAATTAAAGAATGCAATAACGATAATAAAAATCGGGTGGACGGAACAAAATAGCGGTGAAGTAACTAAACGTGCCCATAAAAAGATCGAGCGATTAGGGCGTGGTCGTTTAGTGAGCGGGCAGCTATTAAATTTTTATTTATTTAGAGGTTGGCTCTGTTTTGATGACTTTAAAACGAAAACGCTTGTTATTGGAGCGTAATAATTTGATATGAAACTACTGCCTCTGTGTTTGGATATTTTGATTACAACTTGATTTACAGGGGAGTAAGTATACAATTTTTTGTTCTCATAGCAGTGTCGCAGCATATTATAGCAATGGACGATTACAGGAAATAACTGATATAGGATCAATTTGCTTAGTTTGTGGCTATATATATAGTAGAATGTCCACAAATATTTATATTAATTTATTAATCACTAGCGACCCGCCCGTGCGCCTCTGCTTCGCACCCCCAATCACCCCCATATATGTTCCGCGAATTTTTATAGTTTTTGAGTTATGATTTGTTTCCGAATTTTTGAAAATTTTTGGCTTGAACAACCTAAGAAATTCTGTTGTTAGCAACAACTTAAAAAATTAAAAAAAAATGTAAATGTAAGAAATTTAAAAAAAATCAGGGTGTTCTATCTCTGGACTTTTGCTTGACACTATTTTTTGGGACGTCCTATATAACGCATATTTCTTCACACGCCCACACTATCTCCGAACCCATATCCAATACAATGCAAATAGCGCCCTGTTGGACAGTGATAGGCGCATTAACATACATCGCGGCTGTAGTCCACATTAATCTGCCGCGAATGGGCTTTCTACAAAAGGCTGGTTGAACCTTAGTATATCGAAAATATCACTGTATATGTTCTCGAATGCGAATTGAAATAAATAAAATAAATATTGGTGGACATTCAACACTACATACTATCGCTCCAAACTAAGCCAAAGATTGCACTATGTGAACAATATTAAATAAAAAAAATCAAATCAAATCAATTTTTTTTTAACGCGACTTATCGAGGCGACGCGACGGCCGCGTGACCCGAGGGCTGGTGAATACCTGGCTCAGCGCATTAGTATTGCCATTCAGCTTGGCAATGCAGCCAGTGTCTTGGGTACGCTTCCGACTGGCATTGATTTGGATCAGTTGAGCTATCTATAGATCGTTTGCAACGGTCTGCAGATAGCTCAACTGTTTCATATGTATTTTTTACATTTTATAAATAATTTAAATATTTAAAATAATTTAAATTTTATTAGCAACTATGTAGGTAATACCTTTAATTAATAAATATGTTACAAGTCAATACCTTGATTAAAACCCAGAATTTAATAAAAAAAGTCCAATATCTTGAAAACGGTTATGTTTAGGGTGGGGTGTTCCATAATCAAATCAGTCAATAATTATAGAAGCTACAACCCTCTACGCTACAGGATATAGGTTGACTTAACCTGTAACCCTGTATGGTACAAAATCACATATTTTTTCATAGAATCTTGAGTTAGTACTAGGTGCTATCTGAAGGGACGGGAAAAAAAGATGTGATAGCCAAAATATAAGAAGGTCGATATTGTCGTCTCTAGCTGTTGATAGTTTACGTACTCCACGGCCACCGTTTACTCTGCAAAAATCATTCAGGTGCGTCAGATATAAAAAAGGAAAATTACTGCTTTGTTTGGCGAAACAACCATGTTGTTTTGCCGAGGAAATTACTAAATGCAGATAAACACACAATTCGTGATTTAGGATACGTTACAGGGACTTTGTGCTCTTAAACGGTGAAGGAAAACATCGTGAGGAAACCAGTTAGTATTCTAGCAGCGGCGATGGGCTTGCAACCTGTCACGTATGGAATACTAACTACTGCAAAATGTGGGTATGTGCCAAATGTAATGTTTGGACGTTTGTGCTTGGTACTGAGAGATTTGAAGGGATATCTACCGTGCCTGGGGATCTAAGTCGTGAAGCTGTTTCAGTTTTTTTAAGGGACTTTGTGACCGAGGTTACTGTTTAGTAGCACTAGGTATCACCTACGGCTTCGCTCGTATTTGTAGTGCTTACAAACATTTGTTTAGGGCGTTTTCTCTTTAATGAGATAATTCATTTTCTACTCTATTTCTTACAAGCCGATAAGTATGTTGCCGTCTCTTTTCGTTGGCATGAAAGTGACAGAGACAAGTATACTCTATAGAGCCGCTATAAAATGGTAGGGAATATGAATCAGAGTTTTAATTTGTGAAAAAACTAGCTGCGCCCCGCGGTTTCACACGCGTAGTTTTAAATCCCGATATTCCCACGGGATAAAAAGTAGCCTTTGTGCTATTCCAGACTACAATCTATCTCTGCGCCAACTTTCATCTAGATCCGTTCAGCCGTTCTGGCGTTATTGAGTATCAAACATCCCAACTTTCACATTTATTGACCGAGCGAGCGAAGCGAGCGAAGCGTCTCAGTTTCCACATTGGCCAAAAATGCGTTTGTCCGGATGTCTGTGTGTCTGTCTGTCTGTTCTCCTCTACAGGTCGCATTTTTCAACCGATCTGGACGAAACTTGGTACACAGGTTATATGACTTTATATAACCTGTGTATTATGACCCCAAAAAAAGGACAAAAAGGGGGCTATTTGATATACTGGATATCTCCACCAAATGAGATCCGAATTCGATTATTCTTTTTTTATTTGAAAGGGAGTAACTATAAGTTGGTCTCAGAAAAGTTTGGCGAAGATCTGATAAGGATCTTCAGCATGATGAACAGGATAGCTCATCAAACAATCGATGGTTTTCAATCAAATTTGAGAGAAACACAAAGGACCTCATTCTAAACAAGATGATGCAAAAAAAAATCAAAAAGATCAAAAAAATCACAAAACGGAAAATGCACTTGCACATTACATTCCTCAAATAGCTCACTTTTAGTATGCTCGCGAGGTCTACAGCTCCCAGAGCCACTAGTGATATTAGTTTGTGCGTAAAATATGCTCCTCCATTTTTGTT
Source organism: Plemyria rubiginata (assembly GCA_963576535.1). NCBI lineage: Eukaryota > Metazoa > Arthropoda > Insecta > Lepidoptera > Geometridae > Plemyria > Plemyria rubiginata. The sequence continues at coordinate 9,517,270 of OY754926.1, forward strand.
TTCGTCGGATAATAATATGCGAGCGAGCAGTGTCAGGTCAAGAATAGCCAAGAATAACATTATTCTAAGAGAAACGAATAGCTGGATAACACAAAATAGGCTTTTTTAGCAATAAGATACCTATTCAATATGTTGTCTTTTCCTAATCAGGTACACCACGTAATACCTACAAAAAACAAGGTTTATCCCGAATAACGGCTTAAGCCTTGGTCTTCTAAAAACGGTAGCGGTTCTTTACTGCCGTAAAGGTAAATTCATCTAACTTCTGTGACGCACTTTTTAACCCTCAGACTTCACAAAAACAAAAAATGTTTGGCAATATTACGGTCTCGATAATATTCTTCTTATTCTTGTAGTGCTACTAGTTGTTTCGAACGAGTATTTTTTTTCGAAACAGAGTTTGTACTAATAATAAATATATGAGAAATTTAACATTGTATAAATTTTCATTGTTAAATGTACCTACCTAGTTTTCAGTATTGCTACAAAAACCTAAAGTGTGAATACTGAAATAACTTTTATTTGATTTGTATATTATATGGGGGTTCCATTTCTTTTATTAGTTTTTATAGTGTTTGCTACACAAGGAAATCATAAAAGATTTTATAATATCCCAAAAGTTATTTGTCCGAGCGGGTTTTGAACTCGCGGCCTTCCCCTTGATACGGGCTACGCTGCCTACTGCGCCATCGGAGTCCATCACACTCAACGAATAAAAATCAAGTCAAAAATGATTAACTAAGGGACATGCTACTGCGGTACTAGCGCTGTAACGCCCGGTTTCTGAAAGGCTGATCAACGCTAATCGGCTGTTAAGTCACTTGCTATTTCAGCTTTTACTTCAAGTTAGATAGAGATAGCAAGTGACTTGACAGCCGATTAGTGTTGATCGGCCTTTCAGAAACCGGGGGTAAGTATCGTTCATCGATCAACAGCATTTTGTCCACTCGGAAAAAAGCGGTTCCTATGATGGTTATAAAACGGTGCTGACTTCACGGACAGTATGGTTCAAGGAAAATAGTTTCGGCACTCATATCCCGGGATAGCAATATCCTTTTCACATATACAACAATAACTACCTGCGCTGGTATTTTACAGTGAAATATCGTATTTTGTATTACTATGAGAGTTTTTGTAAGAATTTCGGCGAAATGTTTTAGGAGGAGACGCTAGCACGAGATGTATTTGCGCAACAATGACTTCAAATAAGAAATAGTACATTGTTCACCGAGAGGAGAAAGTGACCGATTACCGTCGAGGGTGTCGTTTGAAGCCCGAGCCGTAGGCGAGGGCTTTAAAACACCCGAGATCGGGAATCGCACTTTCTCTCGAGTGATACATAGTGCTTTATACTACACCTACGAGGAAAATAAAAAACTAAAACTGAATCCCAAACAACACACAAATTGAAAATGGCGCCAATGGCGTCTGCAATTTTCACATGTTCTTTTTTCAAATTGTTTATCCTGCCGCCGCAGGGTCGCACTGCCAGCTCGACACCATCCAACACACAGCTAGTGGCCAGTGTCATTTTGCGAACTTGGAGATAACAACTCACTGTAAAAACTTTTTGGCTTTTGATATTTAGGTTACCGGCGCATAGTCTTACCCAAAATTAAAAAAGCAAAACCACGTAAGAAATGGATTTTCATACACTTTTCTCTCCCGCTCAGATGCGTTTTCTCCCCGCATATTTGTTCGATATGCAATGACGTACTTTCTACCGTAAATTTGATAAAGTATCAAGGTACTTTCCAAGCAGGTGTAGTATAAAATACATTTTTAACTAGTAGCCCCGAACTGAGATTTTGTGACGCGACGCGAACGCGCCGAAAATATAAAAGTAAGTGGTAGTCAGAGGCAAGTCCAAACATTGTGTTTGGACTTGTAACCAAGTACCAAGGTACAAGTACAACCTTGGTAACCAAGTATCAACTGAATTGGCTTATTTATTGAAGAGTTCCGTTGAACAGACCTTGGCTCCATCATCAGAACAATCAAATCAAATCAAATCAAATCAAATCAAATCAAATCAAATCAAATCAAATCAAATCAAATCAAATCAAATCAAATCAAATCAAATCAAATCAAATCAAATCAAATCAAATCAAATCAAATCAAATCAAATCAAATCAAATCAAATCAAATCAAATCAAATCAAATCAAATCAAATCAAATCAAATCAAATCAAATCAAATCAAATCAAATCAAATCAAATCAAATCAAATCAAATCAAATCAAATCAAATCAAATCAAATCAAATCAAATCAAAAAAATAATTATAATATCCCTAAATGTTTCTGAGTTTAGGTTAAACCCACGACCATCTCTTCAATACGTTCCTTCCTCTTGTATAATTTTACAGAATTAATAAATTTTGTGATTATACAAGGTGTAAAAATACCACCTCCAAAAACTGAAGGTACATGCATAGCTGCTTATACCCTTGCCTTTTGTATCATTCAAATGAGACTACCGTGAATAAAATACCCGTTTGTTTAATAACAAAAAAACTGTAAAAATAACATAAAAAATACGAGCCTGTGATTTTGAGATTGAGACCTAACTTCAGTAATTTAATTTTCGAATTATTAACTTTTTTTTTGTCTATTTTCCGCCCATTTCTTTTTACCCAGGCTCGACTGTACACCAAGGTATAAATCCCCTAGCGAGACAAAATGGCTTCATCGACTATGCTAAGAGTTACATTATGACAGTTTCAAATGGGGTCTGTTCCTAAAATACGGTATTTACACAAGTGCTGGAATCTTGACGCTTCTCTAATTTATAAGGATTAGGCTAGCACCATTTTTTTTTTTTTTTTATACAAATCGCTGATGGAGCAAGCAGATGACCCACCTGATGTTAAGTGGTAACCATCACCTATAAACAAAACATTTTCCCGTAGGTCACGCACAATAAAAACGTGCCCTACGATGCACTGCCCTGCGTCCATCAACTTGAGGCATACAGATGTTAAGCCTCATGTGCCTGTAATTACACCGGCGACCACACTCTTTAAACCGAAACACAGCGTTGCTGCTTGGCGGCAGAAAAAGGCGAGGTGCTAGTACTTCCCCGGACGAGCCCTTCACAAAGAGCTCTACTACTCTTACCATGCTAGCGAAGCGTGGAATACCTCCTACCCGATGAACCAATGATATTGTGAAGATCGCGGGAAATCGGTGAATAAGAAGGCTCAGAATAGTACTTTCTAGAAATGTACAGGAAAAGCTTGTGTCCAGCAGTGGGCTTCCACAGATTTTTCCCGATCCATACAATGTCGTCAGTCCAGGGTAGGAGGGCAACCCACGCTTCGTTTTCCTGTTTGTGGTTGACATTCGAGAACCTTTATTCCCCGGCGGTTATCAGTTCTTAGAGTTTTTATCCTACTTCTTCTTCTTATCGTGTCACTAGTTTCTTTCGAAACAGCGTGGGATAAGGATTTTAAGAGCGCCTCAAGAGGCTCCTTTCGAGCACTTGATACATGTTATAGAACTTGTTAGGTTCTACAACATGCCGGTTTCCTCACGATGTTTTCCTTCACCGTTTGAGAGTACTGGCATTGCGCACATAAATTTTTGAACAGAAAAACTCATTGGTGCACGACCGGTTTTGAACTCACAACCTTAGGATCGGAAGGCGGAGCTGCTACCACTAGACCACCAGTGCTCTCTTACTAATATTATAAACGTGATAGTTTGTAAGTATGGATGGATGTTTGTTACTCAATAACGCCAGAATGGCTGAACGGATCTGGATTAAATTTGGCACAGCGATAGATTACAGTCTTGAATAGCACATAGGCTACTTTTTATCCCGTAGGAATACCGGGATTTAATCTGCGTGGGTGAAACCGCGGGGCGCAACTAGTATTACTATATTTATAATTAAACGTACAGCTAGCTTGATGGTAACCGGTTACCTTAGCTTATCAACGTTTTATTATCCCCTTGCCGATACTTTAAAAATTAAGAGGTTTTTTAAGAAGTCTATAAAACTTTAGGGGAACATTAGCAAGGAGACAACTTAAGTGTTCGCGAACGGAAATTTTTGAGAACCCAATATCTTATTGTTATAATGCAACAGGTAGGTACGTTTTCTTTCACTGATGTGTAGCGGGATGGTACGACCAATAAGATTATTTAGATTTTTTTAGCGTATAGTAATGTGGCCCTGTTGAGCGGTTAGCCCCACCTCACCAATTCAAATAAAATTATTTTATAAACAGAAATATCACAGGTACATGATGTCGGAAAGATGATATCTGCAGGTAGATCTGCAGAAGTATTTAATTTTGTCGCAGATACCAACTCTCACAGTGCGAAAATCTCATCCTTCAGAGATTTATTACCTAAAAAACATAATCAACTCATAAATGACGGAGTAATCACGTAATAAACATAAAAAAATAATAAATACAGTCGAATTTAGAACCTTCTGACGACCTTCTTGACGACCTCAGTGGCGCAGCGGACGAGAGTCCGCCTGCGACGCAAGAGGTTGCGGGTTCGATTCCCGCCTCGGAATAAATTTGTGTACGATCTGCAGAAATTTGTTCCGTTGGTCTGGGTATTTATGTATAATAAAAAATATCTATCTATGTAAGTATAATAATGTATTAAATATATCAGTCATCTAGTACCCATAACACAAGCTTTGAGTAGCTTACTTTGGGGCTAGATGGTGCTGTGTGGATTGTCCAGCATTATTTATTTATTTATTCTATTTTGAAGTTGGCTAAAAAGCAAAATACTAACAGTAAATGTCAAAATAAGTAATATTACCTAAGCTCTGGCAAAGTGCAATATATGATATTTATGTTAGGTTAATGAGGTTAAGTGGAATAGCATTATTATTATAAAAACGATCCTAGTGATTTCATTGAGTAACGACCGATTGACAGCCTACGTAGCTCAGTTGGTAGTAGCTCTGCCTTCTGCGCCGTAGGTCGTGGGTTCGATTCCCACCGTGAACAAACATTTGTGTGATGAACATAGATGTTTGTTCTCTGTCTGGGTGTTATTATAATATTATAAGTATGTATTTACAAAAAAAAAAAGTATATAAATAATATCAGCTATCTGGTTCCCATATCACAAGCATAAGCTTAGTTTGGGGCTAGATAAGTGCTGTGTGGAAAGTCCACCAATATTTATTTTTTATTTATTGTATTTATGTGTGGACATTCCAATATTTCTGTTAAAAATCACCCAAATTGAAAAACTGAAACAGCTTCACTACTTCGATCCCCAGGCACGGTAGATATACCTTCAGATCTCGCAGTACCAAGTAGGTACTAATTCAAGATTCTTTGAGGATGTCTAAGGGGGGTAGTCAGAGGTACGTCCAAACATTACATTTGGCACATACCCACATTTTGCAGTAGTTAGTATTCCATACGTGACAGGTTGCAAGCCCATCGCCGCTGATAGAATACTAACTGGTTTCTTCACGATGTTTTCCTTCACCGTTTACACCCAAATTATTGGTAAAAAAATTGTAGCCAATTCTTAAAATTTGAGAGCCAAACCTAGAGCTCACTTGTGTATGAATAAAACATTCTGTTACTTTCCTTATCAGGGTTTCACTTAAATGTATTTTAATTTACGTACCAACGAACGTTTTCTAATTTTTTCTGACAGTATCTTGAAACTTCCTACTCTTAATGGATCTACCCTCCAAAATATATTTAGCCCAGTTTAGCTTTTACACAATACAATTTAGTCTTCATAACTTCATTTTAGACGATTTTTGTAGAGATAGTCTAAGTAGCAGAACCTTTTAGAACCTTTTTTGTTTAAGGCGAAGATTACAGCTAGTTTATGTACCTCTCGCTCGCCGCACATTTTTTTATCAAAAATATTAAATACTAGTTGCGCCCCGCGGTTTCACCCGCGCAGATTTAAATCCCGGTATTCCCACGGGATAAAAAGTAGCCCATGTTATCCATCTCTCTGCCAAGTTTCATCCAGATCCGTTCAGCCGTTACGGCGTGAAAGAGTAACATCCATCCATCCATCCGTCCATCCATACTTACAAACATTCGCGTTTATAATATGTATTAGTAGGATATGTTTCTGAACTGCGTGATTTTTTTTATACAACTAGCTGATGGAACAAGCAGATGGCCCACCTGATGGTAAGTGGTAACCATCACCTATAATTGCCTCTATATTGCCTCGTAAGTCACGCACGATAGAAACGTGCCCTACGATGCACGCCCTGCGTCCATCAACTTGGTAATGTTGGTTGATTGCGATTTTTCATAAATCAAGTGATTTTATATGAATGAAAATGTCTAAATGTTAAAGCGTTTGGTACATTAAGTACTTGACGTCGCCTTAAACTCCATGGCCAAAAATACCATGATATTAAACGACGACCTCTGTGGCGCAGCGGGCGAGAGCCTGCCTGCGACGCAATAGGTTACGGGTTCGATTCCCGCCTTGGAACAAATTTGTGTACGATCTGCAGAAATTTGTTCCGATGGTCTGGGTGTTTTCTATGTATAATAAAAAAATATCTATCTATGTAAGTATATAATGTATTAAATATATCAGTTATCTAGTACCCATAACACAAGCTTTGAATAGCTTACTTTGGGGCTAGATAGTGCTGTGTGGATTGTCCAGCATTATTTAATTATTTATTTATTTATTGCAATATGGTTTGGGCATGTAGAAAGGATGGATGAAAGAAGATTGAGAATTTCATTACAATGTGTGCAATTATTATTTTTTATTATTTGCAATCTATTATTTATTCTCATAAATTTTATTTTTATTTTATCGATTGAAACACTCACTTGTAATTACTGTTACTAATAAATTGATTATTCTGATTATTATTCAGATTGAAAGAAGATTGTCGAAAAAGGTGCATCAATCGAGTGTGAATGGGACAGTTTGGGCGGAAGACCTCGGCGGACGATCAGATAGCAGACGTTCTAGAGAAAGACCAGGTATACAATATAAAATAAATAAATAATGCTGGACAATCCACACAGCACTATCTAGCCCCAAAGTAAGCTAGTAAAGCTTGTGTTATGGGTACTAGATAACTGATATATTTAATACATTGTATAATAATTACATAGATAGATATTTTTTATTATACATAGAAAACACCCAGACCAATGAACAAATTTCTGCAGATCGTACACAAATTTTTTCCGAGGCGGGAATCGAACCCGCAACCTCTGCGTCGCAGGCGGACTCTCGCCCGCTGCGCCACTGAGGTCGTCATATAAAGAATGTCATGAGATACGAGTAATATCCTGTTTTTAGAAAACTATTTTAAGAAAATAAGTGGACATCCGTGTTCTTTGGCCCACCCTTTGATAAACATTTTTCTGTTTATTAGTTTTTAAACATAGTTTTCAGTGTAATACTTGATGTTTAGGTTGCTTTTATTTACATTTTAAGCATTAGCACAAGGCTTGCCAAAACAATAAACTACCTGTAGCATAACATTCGAGCGTAAGTGCGTATTTTCCCAAAAGTGTTTCAAACTAGCGAATTCCGTGCACCAACATAACCGATTTACATAAAATAATCGAAAACTCACCTAAAATAAGCACTTCCACTTCAGCATACTCCAAAATTATCGAACAATGACCACACGATAAAATCTCACCAAAGTCACTTTGCAAAAGTTTCCGTCGATCGTAAAATTCACGAAAATCCGAGCGAAAAGCAACCTTTCCCCGCGGCGATCGGATGCGCACTGAAATAAAATAAACCATCTTACACCTTCAGTACCGTAGTATTACGCAGCCGGTTTTAAAACAACCCTTTCACTTTGCTAGGTGAGGGAGGAGCCCCTTTTTACTTCAGTCGGGTTACACAGACATGTGTACATACATGGATGGAGTTTTTTCTACTCGTTAGACTTATAGCCTACATCTTTGTAATTTTCTAAAGAACAAACAGCGTACGAGAAAAATAGCTTTCGCTTAGGCATTCGCTATAAGGTTCTATTTGGTTTCAGGGTTTCAAAAAAGGCTGAAATTGAACTTTATTTTGTCCATCTTGTCGAACTCATCACGCAGAATCAGGTATTAACGAGTAGTCAGTTGGCTAGAATTTTAAGAGAATTTTTAATAGTTTTGATAGTGCTCTTTGTAAAGGGCTTATCCGTGGTAGTAGGTACTGCTAACAAGCATTTTTTCTGCCACCAAGCAGCGTTGCCGTGTTTCGGTTTGAAGAGTGTGGTTCCCGGTGTAATTACAAGCACAGGCTTAACATATGTATGCCTTAAGTTGATGGACCATGTAGTGTATCGTAGAGCACGTTCCTATCGTGCGTGACATACGAGGCAATTTGCTTTGTTATAGGTGATGGTTACCACTTAACATCAGGTGGGCCATTCATAAAAAAAACTGCAGAAGGATGGTCTAAATAAAACATTAAAATGTAAATTTTATATTTTAGTTGAAACATTTAAGCCCTTGTTCATAATGGTTGCTGAGCGCGCCATCAGCTTATCAGACCGATAAATCGGCTGCTGTCTCTTTTCGTCGGCATGAAACTGACAGTGACAAGAATACTCTATAGAGCCGCTTTAAACGGCAGGGATTATGAATAAGAGGATCAGTATTTTAATTATTCTTGTAAAGTTGGGGATGAACCGTTTTTACGTGGCAGCCTTTTTAGAGTTAGCATTGCCGAAAAGAGAATTAAACCACAAATTGAGATTATTTTTGCTCGTTAAGGCGTTGACAATACCTAATATTTCTCTCGCTCGCACGATTCGACATTTTGAAAGATATAAAATCACAAATTTCAATTTTGAAAAATCGCAAACAACCATTTTGTGTGCAATCACATTGCGCATAGTTTGGTAAAAATTTCATTTTGATTAATGCAAGTTTTCCTATTCAAAAGTTTGCTTGAGTACGAAAACTAGAAAAGCAAACTTTTAAATAAGAAAACGTGTACCGATCAAAATGTTTTTTTTACTAAACTGTGCGCAATGTGATTGCAGACAAAATAGTTGTTTGCGATTTTTCGAAAATGGGTTTAGTGATTTTATATCTTTCAACAAGTCAAAACGTGCGAGCGAGAGTCACATTAGCTCTTGTCTTCGTCTTAATTCTGCTTAAAAATAAGTCCGTTTTAACGAGTATTCTGTTAGCTTCTATCTTGATTTCCAGATTACGCACCTTGATAACAATAATTTTATTCAAAAAATCTTGCCACACTAGGCTGTGGGTTATCTTCTCCCAGAACATTTATTTTAACAAAAACAATTGTTACAAGCTTACCTAGTAAATTTCCAGTGTTAGTCTGACTTTTTAGTCAAACTAACACGAGCTGAACTCACGTTCGTAACATTAAGCTTTTATCTGGCTCAGCGCATCAGCATTGCCATTCAGCGAAAATGTAGCGATACTGGGAACGCTTCCGATTGCTTTCATGTGGATCAGTTAAGTTATCTGCAGATCGAATGCAACGGTCTGCAGATGGCTCTGCTATTTCGTGCAATATATAAATTTTCCATGTTTGACGAAGAAAAGAGCTAATGTGACTCTCGCTTGCACGTTTTGACTTGTTGAAAGATTTAAAATCACTAAACCCATTTTCGAAAAATCGCAAACAACCATTTTGTGTGCAATCATATTGCGCACAGTTTAGTAAAAAAATAATTTTGATCGATACAAGTTTTCTACCTTAAAGTTTGCTTTTCTAGTTTTCGTACTCAAGCAAACTTTTGAGTAGGAAAACTTGCATCAATCAAAATGTTTTTTTACCAAACTATGCGCAATGTGATTGCACACAAAATGGTTGTTTGCGATTTTTCAAAATTGGAATTTGAATAGAATAGAATAGAATAGAAAATTGTTTATTTTATCTCATAATTTTTTTAAAACACTTTTACAATTTGTTTGATGACAAAAAAGGCCACCACTCAGCATTTGCTGTATGAGCTCGAGCCCATACAGCGCTGGTTTTCAGTGGCGCCATAAAGAGTAGAGCAGCAGCACCTGCGACACGCGTTCTTATAAAACAGTTACACAACATTTTACGTTGACAAGGTCTCTAAATAGCTATTCACTATAATAAGCAGTACAAATAAAACTTAATTAACAGATACATTATATAAAAATAAAACTTAAAAGAATAACTGCTTTGCACAATTACATAAAACGAAATAAAATATATGCACAAAATAAAAACCATACTAACTAAAACATACAATTAGTAAGACTATAAAACAAATCCTTAAGTTACTGAATAAAAATAATAATAACAAAAACGACCGAATTTATGATGCCGATTTTTGCGTAATTAACAGGTGTTTTTTAAGCGACATCTTGAAAGACCAAATTGTATTTGAATTTCTGATAGGGGGAGGAATATTGTTCCAGCATTTCGTAGCAGCATATCGAAAGCTGCCACGAAATGCGGTCGTTTTATGGCTTGGACATATCAAACGTATAGCAAAACGGATATTACGATCAGAGAAATTTAACTTTTCATACCAATATGATGGCTTATGGCTTTTAATTATTCCAAAAAGTAGAGTAGAAAAGTGAAGATTGCGGCGTGAGGACATGTTCAAGAGACCGTGACTATTTATGTGATTTTATATCTTTCAAAATGTCGAATCGTGCGAGCGAGAGACATATTAGGTGTTGTCAACGCCTTAATGTATTTTTCTGCAAATAATAGAAATGCTTCTACATATTGCTAAGCCCGAAGTTTCCAGAACAACACGGTATCATACTAATAACAAAGATTTCAAATACCAGAACCATTATCAAACGAGTGGTAGATAGCTAAACAAATAACTGAAACAAATTCTTGTTCCGTAAGGAATATTATTCTCGTGTCCTGTGATTTGATCAAAAGACTTGAACAGTCAAAAAAAATCAACAATCTCGTATCTCACTAAAACTGAAATAGAAAAGTTGTTTTTGCTTTTTTTTTACAAGGGTGAAACTGTCTATTCTTGACACTAGTTTTAGTTTCTTGAAAAGCGGTGCCCGTTATCTTACCAACGTAATATTGCTATATACCTCTATATTGCTAAAGTAAACTTGCATACATAGAAAACGGTAGAACTCATTACCTTCATCTGATTTTACATAATTCCAATGCCTAGTGGGAGTGACCCCACCCGATCTTAAGGTCGTAAGTTCAAAACCAGAAATACCACCTGCTGCGTAACATAGATAATAATTGTGCATCCTACTACTATTATAAACGCGAAAGTATGTAAGTATGGATGGATGGCTGGATGGATGGATGTTTGTTACTCTTTCACGCCGAAACGGCTGAAGAGATTTGAATGAAACTTGGCAGAGAGATACATTATAGTCTGGAATAACACATAGGCTACTTTTTATCCCGTGGGAATACCGGGATTTTAATCTGCGCGGGTGAAACCGCGGGGCGCAACTAGTAGGTATTTACATAGTTTTTGATGATTATTTTTGATTTTGTATGTAGGCTTTGTACATTATTTTGTATTTTTATTTGGTTACATGACGGTTGTCATTTTAACAGAACTGTTTACGCCAGTTCCGGTGTAGGGGAATGGTGTGCCGGCATGAGATATAATATCTCAAGGACAATGTAATGCGTGTGGGGAGACAGCTCGGCCCTTCCATCGCGTGTGCGGGGCCTAATCTGTGACGTCAGATGTCATAATGAGGTTTTGGACACACATTTGTTGCCGGACTCAGTGTTATGCGAACTAACACGTAGATTCGTTTTCTGTCATTTTGCGAAGCAACATAACATTTTCATTTTATTGGTTTTTCTAGTGTTAAGTCAGGTTGTGCTGTGAAATTTTGGTGGTATTTTAACCAACATTACTTCGGGTCTTAGCAGAAAGTGTTTTGTGATATCGTGATTTGACCAAAAATGTTTCAAATGTTTTGAAGAAACCGCCACCATTTCCTTCAAAACAATCGACTGACTCGACATTGGACTGACGTGACTAGAAACTTTTATCCCTGAATCACTAGACACAAGCAAGATTGTCTATAGACAGGAGCCATAAAAAAGAAAGAAAGAACACGTATTATCATCGTTATACGATCATCATCGATCGTTAGACGACCTCTGCGGCGCAGCGGGCGAGAGCCTGCCTGCGACGCAAGAGGTTGCGGGTTCGATTCCCGCCTTGGAACAAATTTGTGTACGATCTGCAGAAATTTGTTCCGATGGTCTGGGTGTTTTCTATGTATAATAAAATGAAATCTATCTATGTAAGTATATAATGTATTAAATATATCAGTTATCTAGTACCCATAACACAAGCTTTGAATAGCTTACTTTGGGGCTAGATAGTGCTGAGTGGATTGTCCAGCATTATTTATTTTTTTTATTATTTATTTATCATCATTAGCCTAAAGAAGTTCACCGCTGGATATAGGCCTCCCCTGCTGCACCCCGCGGTTTCATCCGCGTAGTTTTATATCCCGGTATCTCCACGGGATAAAAGTGTAATCTTTCTCTGTGCCTATTTTCATCCAGATCCGTTCAGCCGTTCTGGCGTTATTGAGGAACAAACATCCATCCATCCATCCATACGTTTACGCGTAGTAGTAGTTTTCGCGTTTATAGTATTAGTAAGATAGGATTTATTTTCACTTTATCTACCACCGCGTGCAAAAACTGTAGATATTCGGTGTTGCAAACAATTATTTTCTGCTCACTGTGCAGATTAATTCGATTACTTTGATGGTTGCCAGCGAAGCAAATGAGCCCTGTATAACTAGAAAGTTAATAACCTTTTTTTTGTGGTCGGTTATAAGGAGACGCAAGCACTAGATATTTCACAGGGTTCTGCAACACTCGAATTATATTGACGACCTCAGTGGCGCAGGTAGCGAGAGTCCGCCTACGACGCAGAGGTTGCGGGTTCGATTCCCGCCTAGGAACAAATTTGTGTACGATCTGCAGAAATTTGTTCCGTGGTCTGGTGGTTATCTATGTCTAATAAAAAATATCTATCTATGTAAGTATTTATTGTATAAAATATATCAGTTATCTAGTACCCATAACACAAGTTTTGAGTAGCTACTTACTTTGGGGCTAGATGGTGCTTTGTGGATTGTCCAGCATTATTTATTTATTTATTCATATACCTGTATAAGGTAATATTTCATTTTAGATAGGTTGGTTATGAAAAAATACGACAAGCTCTATTTCGTGCCAACAAAGAAATTTCTACAGTTTCAAGGAGATGGTACCTACACTTTCAAATATAGCTATATAATATTTACAATATAAATTATTTGTTTGACTAGGATGACAAATAACTCTTTGCAAGGAAACCTAACAACAAAAACTTATAGTCAGATCTTACTTATATTTAAATGTGACCACACGAGCTTTCAACTTTCAAACAAAAAAAGAATCATCAACATCGGTTCACCCAGAAGAAAGTTCTGAGGTAAAAAAACAGTCGAATTGAGAACCTCCTCTTTTTAGACCACCATTACTCAGCATTTGCTGAATGAGTATGATGGTAATTATTCCCCGGACAAGCCCTTTACAAAGAGCTTTACTACTCTTGTTAACAGAAGCGCTACTGGTCAGTAGGCATTTTGAAATTTCACGATTATCACCGAGCTTGTGCTAAAGTTCAGACTATTGTTACTGGCCGCAAGATCTCGTAAACCGTGCAGAACCCTAAAGCAAGAACCGTCGAAGTAGCGATTCTCGCTTTACGACCGTAGTTATGTGCCACACAACATCTGTAATAATCTGCATCTAGTAATTGGGTGGGTACTTTTTGTGTAGTCACTGCGAAACAATGGCCGTCTTTAAGGGTCCGGTGACAGCGGCTCGCAATTTCGAGGTGCGGTTGGCTATTATTTCATTTTATTTCATTTCGGGGAGGTTGTTTGAAAGAATAACTCTAAAGAAACACGCATAAATACTGTTCGAACACAAATAATACAATAATATAAGGGAAATGTGCTTGAGTCAGAAATCATTTTGGTATTAGGTAAACGTAAGACCAAACATACTAATACCAATATGATTTCTGATTTGGGCATGTTTACCTTATATTATTGTATTATTTGTGTTCGAACAGTATTTATGAGTGTTTCTTTAGAGTTATTCTTTCAAACAACCTCCCCGAAATGAAATAAAATGAAATAATAGCCAATCGCACCTCGAAATTGCGAGCCGCTGTCACCGGAGCCTTAAGAAAGAAAAAAAAAAGAATATTATTTATCTATACACACTGCACAGGAAGTAGAGACACTGGTCCACAGTGGCCCAAAGTAGAAGCGACTGGAAAGAAGGAAGGGAGGCCTTTGCCCTGCATTGGGACACTACAGGCTCATAATAATAATAAATAATAATGCTGGACAAACTACACAGCACTATCTAACCCCAAAGTAAGCTACTCAAAGCTTGTGTTATGGGTACTAGATAACTGATATATTTATACTTTCGATAGATGGATTATTATACATAGAAAACACCCAGACCAACGGAACAAATTTCTGCAGATCGTATACAAATTTGTTCCGAGGCGGGAATCGAATTCGCAACCTCTTACGTAGGACGCAATGCTTTGTTTGCCTCCAGTCATACGATGCACTACCCTGCGTTCATCTACATAAGCAAAGTTAAAACAGTCTTAATAAATAAATAAATATTGGTGGGCATTCCACACAGCACTATCTCGCCTCAAACTAAGTCCAATCTTGTGATATGGGAACCAGATAGCTGATATACTACTCATAATATCATATAACACCCAGACAGAAAACAAGCATCTATTTTCATCAACAAACGTTTGTTCTTGGTTGGGATCGAACCCACGCCCTACGGCACAGGCGGCAGAGCTACTGCCAACTGAGCTGTGACGGCTGTTATATGACGGACTTAGTTAGTTAGCGATCATAGTTGTAGTTTTAGTGAATGCTGTTCTCAGAACGTCGGTATTCGTTCCTTCTAATTGGAATGGAGATGGAATGTCTGGCTTTACATCTCTCTCTCATGTTTACTAGAAAAAGGATTTGTAGCGGTCAGTGCCTCAAGACTTGTGAGTTCTTAGCCCGATAGAGGCACTGATCATGTCTTCATAAATAATCTTTTAAGAAAAAATAATACACTCATACCAACTACTATAACTCAAGAAATGCTCGTCAGATCTGACTCAAATCCTTATCCTTACTAATATTATAAACGCGAAAGTTTTTAAGTATGGATGGATGGATGAATAGATGGATGGATGGATGGATGTTTGTTACTCTTTCACGCCGGAACGGCTAAACGGATCTGGGTGAAACTTGGCAGAGAGAAAGATTATGGTCTGGAATAACACATAGGCTACTTTTTATCCCGTGGGAATACCGGGATTTAAATCTGCGCGGGTGAAACTGCGGGGCACAACTAGTTATATATAAAGGGGACCAAATGGCAAGCACCAACTTTCGATTTAAAAAATCGTCTTTAGGTCCACCCAGTATAAAGTTGTGAGTTATCAACATTGAGTTAGAATCTAGGATTTTAACTCAATGGTTATCAAATTTAAAAAACACAGTCGAACTGATAACCTATAACAAAGAATTTTGATGTTTGTTTTGTGTCTGGGTGATGAATGTCTGTTTGATGTTTTTTTTTGTAAAAACATACGTATTTACAAAAAAAAAACATTATACCTATGAGCTATCTGGTTCCCATATTACAAGCTTTGGCTTAGTTTGGGGCGAGATAGTGTTGTGTTTAATGTCCTCCATTATTTATATTAAATCTTTCAAAATTTTGAAATATGCGAGTGAGAGATACATAAGCCTTAAAGCTAGATCTCTAGGTAAGGTTCCAGGTGCCAGTTCTACGTGACCAACCTAGAAGAACAGGCAACAGGAGTAACAAACTTGGAGCGCCTTCGAATCCACAGTTGTAAACTCACTTAATTTCAACAGTTTGAAGTTATAACGTTCGCTACATTGTAACTTTACTGCTTGCCTGTGACCGGTTGCACGTAGAAAGCTTAGATACATTTTCATCATCAGTCTACAGAAGTCCACTGCTGGACATAGGCCTCCCCTATCCGTTTCCAGGAAGAACGATTCTGAGCCCTTTCCATCCACCGACGCGGTCCTAACAATGTCGTCAGTCCATCGGGTAAAAGGGTGTCCCACACTTAGTTTTTCTGTTCGTGGTCGCCATTAGATCATAAGCTGGGTTCTCACACGTCCGTATATGAGCTGAGTGTGAGCGCAGCAATAATTATGGCTCGAGACGACGCGCCCAGTGAATGTATTGGCGCGACTGAAAACGCCATTTTTTTTAACATTGTCATAATCCCCATAGGTGGGCAGAGCTTAGTGCGAATTATGACAATAAACCCTTGTAGGCTACGAATAAATAATTATATATTCATAGCTACAAGGGTTTACTGAAAATGGACTGAAAATTGTACGCGTAATGCTCTCATTGATCAAATCTTTTCTGTAAATAATTGTTTATTCGTAGCTTGTAGGTTATATCACACGCCGTGAGTAGCCAGCTCTATACTTCATAAGGATGCTGAGAAATATCGCTCGCTAGAGATTTCAAATCGCTGAAATTACTTATGAATTATCGTAATAAACCAAGTTTCGGAGAATACAAGTAGCATGCCGAAGCACAGAAGCGCTTTCTGCTTCCTGTATAAATGCTGCGGGTTATTGTAACAAGAACTAGGAGGAAATGGGCCAATCTCAGTGAAGCGTACGATAACTGATTTGTATATTGCAACATTTTGTGTATCCAAACAGGCAAAGGATGGTTTAATTTTATTGACACGGTATATGGTATAATGTGTAAAATACAATGTACTCACAACCAACAGCGCAGACGCGAAACCTACTACCAACTAGGCTGTGGGGCCAATAAAACCATCATGTTACTCACATTTTCATGAAAAATTTAGAGGTTGCAGTTGGAGTAGCCTATGGTTTTTTAATGAAGCACCCACGTCGCTTTTGTTCATAATACAAACAACGTTAAGGGGCTGACAACCGTCAAATAACTTCACACTAGCAACTTTACTTTAGATTTTAGAGCATTTAAGCGAAAGTATTTTGAAAAATACAAGTTTGCCTCAGTACTTTTTTTTTATTTAAAATCTGCGAAAAAACGAATCTCAATATTTCTAAAAGAAAATGTTGACAGCCTTCACAGCACAGTTGGTAGTAGCTCTACCTTCTGCGCCGTAGGCCGTGGGTTCGATTCCCAACGAGAAAAAACACTGTGTGATGAACATAGATGTTTGTTGTCTGTCTGGGTGTTATACAATATTAAGTATAAGTTTGTATTTACAACAAAAAAGTATACATGTATTATATCAGCTATCTGGTTTCCATATTACAAGCTTTGGCTTAGATTGGGGCTAGATAGTGTTGTGTGGAAAGTCCACCTATTTATTTATTAAATCTACGGAAATGAAGAAGAAAGCTAGCTTACAAAAACAAAACATCTGAAAATAACTTGCAAAGATAAATCGAACGTAAGGTAAAACATTGGTACATTTATAGCCATTCGTACTGAAAATTATGTGCGTAATGCTCTCAAATGGTGCGGGAAAACATCGTGAGGATAACCACGGCTTAGTCAGCTCCGCACGTTGATCTCATCTTTTATGTGGATTAGGACTACTAATCCATACTGTTGCAAGAAATAGTGCAGCTTATAATATTATGACTTCTTGTTAGGAAAAATATAATGTGATTATGGAACACTACGGCAAAATATATGTAGTGACATCCTACTACTATTATAAACGCAAAAGTTTGTAAGTATGAATGGATGGATGGATGTTTGTTACCGGAACGGCTGAACGGATCTGGATGAAACTTGACAGAGAGATTATAGTCTGGGAATAGCACATAGGCTAATTTTTATCCAGTGGGAATACCGGAATTTAAATCTGCGCGGGTGAAACCGTGATGAGGCTGTGCTTAGTTTGGGGCTAGCTATTGGTGTGTGGAAAGTCCTCCAATATTTATTTATCATTTATTTCGATTCTGTGTTTCTAAAGATTGATCCTTAAATCTCGTAGTAGCAAATACTTCGCAGCGATGAGGTCGCCCATTTGCCTAAATGTATGCCTTAACCCCTTAACCCAGTATTTGGATTCTGTATGGTGAACAATAATCTATCTATCTTTCATAAAAAATCACAACCGAGCATCATATTCTTTTGATGCTGACTATACTAAGTTATCTCAGTATCTTTTGATGCTAACTGTACCTACTAAGTTATCTGGATAGCGGATGCTACCTTGGTTTCGTCCCCTTTGTCTGAAGCAGCAAAAAATACATCTTGTTTATTTTCCAAACGCCAAATCAGGAAGAGCGTAACATAACAAATAGAGTTTTATTTAAGACACGGCACCCCTAGCACTGTTCATGTCAAAAAAAACAAAACCACCACGCCTTTTTCTGCCGCATAAGTATTTCAATTATAGAATGTAACACTGTTTTTTTTTCCAAATAAAATAAAATAACTGCGTTGCTGTGTTTCGGTTTGAAGAGTGTGGTCGCCGGTGTAATTACAGGCACATGAGGCTTAACATCTGTATGCCTCAAGTTGATGGACGCAGGGCAGTGCATTGTAGGACACGTTCCGGTCGTGCATGATTTATGAGGTAATGATTTGTTAGGTGTAGGTTGCTACTTAACATCAGGTGGGCCATCTGCTTGTACCATCGGCTCGAACTCTAACCGTACCGTTGTGTACCTAAAAAATACTCGGTGGGGATCGACCGTACCGTTGTGTACCTAACAAATGTTTGTTCTCGGTGGGGATCAAACCCACGGTCTATGGGTGTGCATGCCTCCAGCTTCCTCATATTGAAAATGTAATTTCTATAAATGCCAATATTTAAAGCATAATTAGTGCACTCATAGATTTGAATCATAATTAAGCTGCCAAATAAACAACGATGCTATAAGCTTATAATAGTGTGTAAGCTGGAGTAACATGTCTCCAGCTGCCTCAGTCAGTGTGGGCAAACGGCTAATGATAGAGATATATAGTAAGCGCAAGGATTTAGTACCTATTTAGTGCACCTGGTACCAAAAATTTCAGGTCTGTAGCTAGGAAACTCTTCGAGTTATAAGACTTCATCAACGTGTAAGCTGGAGTAACGGTACGTGAAAAAGCATATGCTCGTTCTCTGGAATGGCTGGAGCTAGCAGGTTGCTTTAAGTCTCCAGATTTAGTACCAAACGAATTAGCGAGGTACCAAATATTTGAAGTGTCTCTGTTCAAAACTCTATGAGTTACAAGCTTTTCCAGCTTTTTTTGTTTGTCCAGCTTGCACATGTTGGATCTCAGCAACCACAATAGGTACAGACTCGGTTGATGTCTCTGAACCGAGCTATGAATTAGTGCACTCGGTACCAAAAATTTGGAATCTCTAGGACAAGCAGTTCTCTTGTAATCAGCAAAATAACATTTTACCGCCAAAAATTCAAAGCATTTCGACGCGACCATAAAAATGATGCGTTGCCGCTCTGAAGGTGATACTACGCGCCAGTCACTGGTTGCGTCTATTTTATTTTTTGTTTTTGTCACATCCGCATGAACATCCGCATTATTGGTGCGATGCGGATGTCCAAATCGATGCGGAAGTAACATACATAGATACAAGAGGTGCGTTTTTACTGGTAGGTAGCCCCTTTTTTTACCTTTTTGGCAGTGTTAAAATAACGGAGTTGTATCTGTATCTACATAGGTACCTACTCAAAGCGCCAGTTCTTTAACACCTACCACAGTACCCATAGGAGAAGTTAAGTAGTAAAACTAATAAATGATTAGGTACCTACGTAAATCTAAATTTACCTAGTTATTTATTTAACTGCTACCTACCATAATACTGGTTTATATAGGTAGGAAGGATTCGTTTTTGCAAATCGAAAACCTCTCAAATTCGAATGACTTGACTTAGGTCGGATGACGATTCACTTGACATGACACTAGCAAGATTAGATTGGCTGTCAAACTGTCAAAATACGGACGGACGGACGTGCTGCTCGCTCCCTGCCTTGCCTGCAAATTCTGCAATATAATTGGTATATTTTATCAAAAAAAAATATAAAATGTCAAACCATACCAAACTATTTAATTAGATATGGCAACACACAACGCCCCTCTTCAACGCACATCGGAAAGAGAAGGGTATAATAATTATGCCTTCAGAAATTTAAAGGACTGAGTGCATACAAAAAAGACTCTTATCGCGGGTAAAATACGTTCAAATCCGCAGAGCGTAATATCACCTTCAGAGCGACAACGCATCATTTTTATGGTCGCGTCGAAATGCTTTGAATTTTTGGCGGTAAAATGTTATTTTGCTGATTACAACAGAACTGCTTGTCCTAGAGATTCCAAATTTTCGGTACCGAGTGCACTAATTCATAGCTCGGTTCAGAGACATCAACCGAGTCTGTACCTATTGTGGTTGCTGAGATCCAACATGTGCAAGCTGGACAAACAAAAAAAGCTGGAAAAGCTTGTAACTCATAGAGTTTTGAACAGAGACACTTCAAATATTTGGTACCTCGCTAATTCGTTTGGTACTAAATCTGGAGACTTAAAGCAACCTGCTAGCTCCAGCCATTCCAGAGAACGAGCATATGCTTTTTCACGTATCGTTACTCCAGCTTACACGTTCATGAAGTCTTATAACTCGAAGAGTTTCCTAGCTACAGACCTGAAATTTTTGGTACCAGGTGCACTAAATAGGTACTAAATCCTTGCGTTTACTATATATCTCTATCATTAGCCGTTTGCCCACACTGACTGAGGCAGCTGGAGACATGTTACTCCAGCTTACACACTATTATAAGCTTATAGCATCGTTGTTTATTTGGCAGCTAAATTATGATTCAAATCTATGAGTGCACTAATTATGCTTTAAATATTGGCATTTATAGAAATTACATTTTCAATATGAGGTAGCTGGAGACATGCACACGGTCTATGGCACAGAAAGCAGAGCTACTACCAACTGAGCGGTGAAGGTACGGTACGGTACAGTACGGTACGGTACGGTACGATAAGTCACAGTAAAAACCGCTGCTATAGCCACTGTTTTGTTTTGTACGGTATAGGTGAACGGGGTGCAGTCGCTCGGAAAAGTGATACGCCCGACTTTTGATCAATGGTCCCGAGGGTAAAACTTTTGGCAATTGGAAAAAACTGCTCTACATAGTTTTTCTTCTCTGGGGCTGAAATAAATTGAAATTGAAATAAGCTTATGTACATGAAGAAAGAATTGTTAAAAGTTGCCTAGTGCTTTTTGCAAAATGCGGTGAACAAAGTATAGGAAAAATCGTGCTAAATCCGTTAAGGGCGTGGAGTACCCATCATTTCTGACTTATTTCACTATGAAACACCCTACCCTAAACTTAACCCCTTTCGAGATATTCGACTTTAATTTTTTTTTGTGTATCTTTATTATTATTATTGCATTTTTACATGTGTAATAAGATGCTTTAGGACGTCAATCATTAAAATAGTGCATAAGTTAATTAAATAGACCGTAGTAGACAAGTGAAAGTTAAGAAATAAAAAAAATATTAAAAAAAATATCTCTAGAGATATCTAAAAAATATTATGGCAATTGTTGTTGCAATAGGTAAGTCAGAAATGATGGGTACTCCACGCCCTTAAGGGGTCTAGCACGATTATCCTGTAACCCTGTATAATATTTGGACGTACCTCTGACAACCCACTTAGACATACTCAAAGTAGTCAAGATACTAACAGATCTGAGAGTAGCCCTGTGCCGGGGACTTTCACGACATCCCCCCCGGATGTCGTGAAAGTGTTTCAGTTTTTAGTATTGTATTGTATTTCTCTCAGAATCAGCAAGTTGAAGCGGCAATGGGTAGGTCATATAGCTCGAAGAACTGACAACCGCTGGGGAATAAAGGTTCGCGAATGGCGACCACGAACGGGAAAACGAAGCGTAGGACGCCCTCCTACCCGATGGACTGACGACATTGTTAGGATCGCAGGAAGTCGGTGGATGGAGAGGGCTCGGAATCGTTGCTTAAGGGTCCGGTGACAGCGGCTCGCAATTTCGAGGTGCTATGGTTGTTTGAAAGAATAACTCTAAAGAAACACGCATAAATACTGTTCGAACACAAATAATATAAGGGAAATGTGCTTGAGTCAGAAATCATTTTGGTATTAGGTAAATGTAAGACCAAACATACTAATACCAAAATGATTTCTGATTCGGGCATGTTTCCCTTATATTATTGTATTATTTGTGTTCGAACAGTATTTATGCGTGTTTCTTTAGAGTTATTTTTTCAAACAACCTCCCCGAAATGAAATAAAATGAAATAATAGCCAATCGCACCTCGAAATTGCGAGCCGCTGTCACCGAAGCCTTAAGGAAATGTATAGAGAAGAGCAGTGGACTTCTTGGGCTGATGATGATGATCATGATTGTATTTCATAGTCTTTTCGACTTGATTGTACAATGAATGGCTTCATATTTTCTTTCTACATCAAATACTCCGTATATTTAGGAATTCTATTTTAAACTGCGGAAACTGAGAGATCATCGGCGCTTACCGATCCAGCTATATGACTGATTCCAATTTAAGAGGCTGTCTACCGTCAAATGGCTTTTCTGAAGATATGAAATCACTGAATGAGGTTATGAATAAGCTAATCACAAACGTTTCGTATTTAAAAGAAAGATTATTAAAAAAATTCATTTTGAGCCAAACAACTGTTCCCTAAAACTCTCATTACACGTCAAAAACGAAGACAACCCTGTTTGGACAATAACTATTTTATTTGATAAAAATAAAAATTACAATGAATAATGCAAGTATTTACAAAATGTACAATACATAAAACAAAAAAAAAAACATAACAAAACAGTTGAGATATCGGCAGACCGTTGCAAACGATGCACGACGAATGAAAATTCTTTATTGCACACCTTAAAACACACAAAATAGGGCAAATTATAAGAATAATATAAAATCAAATGTACAATGGGCGGTCTTATCGCTAAAAAGCGATCTCTTCCAGACAACCTTTGGACGGAGAGGAGCCTAGAATAAGACGGTTGGTTAGGGTACATATAAAATTAATGATAACAAGAGTATAATAAAGACATTAGACCAATAAACCTTTCTATAAACTTTACTTACAAACCCACATAAAAGATATGTAAGTCAAAAAGATAATTGACGACCTCAGTGGCGCAGCGGGCGAGAGTCCGCCTGCGACGCAGAGGTTGCGGGTTCGATTCCCGCCACGGAACAAATTTGTGTACGATCTGCAGAAATTTGTTCATTGGTCTGGGTGTTTTCTATGTATAATAAAAAATATTTATCTATGTAATTATATAATGTATTAAATATATCAGTTATCTAGTACCCATAACACAAGCTTTAGTAGCTTACTTTGGGGCTAGATAGTGCTGTGTGGATTGTCCAGCATTATTTATTTATTTATAATTTTTTGATATATCTAAGGGGATAAAATCTGCCGTGCCTAAGGATAAAGTTAGACTAACCATCGGTTCCTGAAAGCTCGATCATACTTAATCAGCTGTCAAGTCACTTGCTATTTCAGTTTTTACTTCAAATTAAATAGAGATAGCAAGTGACTTGACAGCCGATTAGCTTTGATCAAGCTTTTAGAATCCGGCGGTAAGTGTGTAAGTAAAAAATTTAACACAATACCTTCCTTTTCGCATAAGACTTGTAATAAAGTTTCAAGGTTAGAGAACCCGTAAAATTGTTAACTGATACTTAACAAGGCTAGACTTATCAAGCGGATAATAAAATTGAATTTTATTTTTAAGTAAATCGTCATTTCACTGAAATATCGTATCTCGGTGCCCTTATCGCCCAAAGGTTTTTATTGCGGGCTAGTGTAACCCACGACTTTCTTCGCAGATGGCCAACCTGATGTTCAGTGGTAACCATCACATAGTCACTACATAATATAAAACAAAGTCGCTTTCTCTGTCCCTATATCACCATGTCCCTATGTATGCTTAAATCTTTAAAACTACGCGACGGATTTTGGTGCGGTTTTTTTAAATATATAGAGTGATTCAAGAGTTAACGGCCCAACATGAGGTGAGCCACATGTATGTGTCATCACTTATTTTATTGTGATTTGCAGTCAGTCAGTCACGTCCTGACTTTTATTATGGATAAAACTGAAATTTTCGTGAACTGAGATAATTTTAACTGACTTTTACCCTCGCAAAGTGTTTTATACGCCTATCTCTCTTTCACTCCTATAAAGATACACTGAAGAGTGAGAGAGACGGCATTATTTTATGGTGGCATTTCCGGAGATACGGAGAAATTTCATTAGAATATGTTTTTTGTGGCAATATTACTCTAAATGAGGTGTAAATTTTATAAAGCTTTGCTGTTATGATTGTTTTATTATAAAGTAAATATTCCGATTAAAAAAAATAAGTAATGAAGCGCTTTCGCCTTCTAGTCGAAACGCAAAACTGTAGATTTGAATCTTGTATCAACATTTTTTTACAAGCAAGATCTGTGACAGCTACAAGAGATGGTCAGAGGCACGTCCAACCGAAGACACAGACAGTTTTAAAAAGGTCATATTTAAGACCTTAGGATGATGCAATTGAAATCAATGACAAAAAACCAGAAAAAAATAACATGAAGAAAAAGATACGACATTTATTTTAAACATAAATAAATAAAAGATTTGCTAGAGAAAAAAGTGCTATTACTGCACTGCTAGAATTCTTTAATGATAGATTTTATGTTACCGTTATTAAGTATGATATTTGTTACAATGTAATTTAATACGATTGGTTCCCTTTATGTCGAGTCCCTTTACGTCGAGCCTAGAAAGTTCTCGCTTTTATTACACCTATGTCGAGTTTCTCGCACAGATATTTTGAAAGAACAACAGACTCTCAGACTCGACGTAAGGGGACTCGACATAAAGGGAACCAATCTTTAATGATTTTAATACAATTTTGATGCTCCAGTTTGGTGATAATCATATTTAGTGAGGCGTAGGCGTAACAGAAAGAGGTAAAGGCAATTATGGTTGTTTCATTTTCCTAACTTGACCTAATTTGTTAGCACTAAATATACATTTCCATCCCTTCTTATAGACCGAATCAACAAGGACAGCTATAGTTTTAGAGCTGTCCGATTAGGTTAGTTTATGATAATGCAACAAAATAGACACCATTTTAAAGTAACTTCATCAGTTTAGTTCAGAGCCCCAGAAATCTTTGTGAATTAATTGCCAATTGCACTTAGCTACTTGCTAGGATCAAGATATCTCCATCCGAAGTTGGTCGTTTGAATGCTTGCAACTTTACATCAAGATTTTAACCATGCGGGCCGCTCATGCCACATAGCTTACACCCCTGGCTTCGCTCGCATAATTAGTTTTTAGTAGTAGTACTTGTTTGTTAAGCCATGTAAGGAAATAGCAATAGAATATTATTGACTCGCTCGTACAATTAGACATTTTAAAAGATCTAAAATTACTAATCCCAATTTCGCAAAATCGCATACAACCATTTTGTGTGCAATTACTTTGCTCACATTTTAGTAAAAATTTCATTTTGATCGATACAAGTTTTCCTATTCAAAAGTTTGCTTATGTACGAAGACTAGAAAAGCAATCTTTTAGGTAGGAAAACTTACATGTATCAAAATATTTTTTTTACCAAACTGTGTGCAATGTGATTGCACACAAAATGGTTGTTTGCGATTTTTCGAAAATGGGTTCAGTGATTTTATATCCTTCAACAAGTCAAAATGTGCGAGCGAGAGTCACATTAGCTCTTGTCTTCAAGGGCTCGACAGGAGAAGAACAGCCAAGCCTCTATAAGCAGTTGTTGCTGTGTTTCGGTTTGAAGAGTATACCGTTTCTTTGTATTAATTACAGACACTTGGGGCTCAATGGACGCAAGGCAGTACATCTCAGGGCTTGACGTGGCTTGAGGCAATGTTTCTTTAAGGTGATGGTTACCACTTAACATCAGGTGAACCATACTTGTTCACAGCAAGCAGTTGCGTTATTCACTTTGACCAATACAATCTCGTTTGCGTTTAAATCTTGTTGTGACGTCACATGGCTAGGGCAAAGTATCTCCTATACCATAAAGAATAAAGCCCAAGATCATGTTTTTACATGGTTTGGGGCAAGGAATCTCCTTGTCATAGAGAATAATGCCCCAGTATAATACTACTAACAGTTGAACTGTACTTAAGAGTACTTAAACTTACCGATTGAGTACATTTTTTTATACTACAGCTGGTGGAGCAAGCAGATGGCCCACCTGATGTGAAGTGGTTACCATCCTACTAATATTATAAATGCGAAAGTTTGTAAGTATGGATGGATGGATGGATGGAAGGATGGATGTTTGTTACTCTATAACTCCAGAACGGCTGAACAGATCTTGGTGAAAATTGGTACAGAGATTTATTATAGTTTGGAATAACACATAGGCTACTTTTTATACCGTGGGAGTACCGGGATTTAAAACTACGCGGGTGAAACTGCGGGGCACAACTAGTGACCTATAACAAAGCGTAAGTCACGCACGATAGGAACGTGCCCTACGATGCACTGCCCTGCGTCCATCAACTTAAGGCATAAGATGTTAAGCCTCATGTGCCTGTAATTACACCGGCGACCACACTCTTCAAACCGAAGCACAGCGATCTGTAGGTACTAAAGAATACTTGAACTTCACCGATTGAGAAGGTACATCGCAAGAACAAACAGAAGATGCTATCTGTTATTCAAAAAACGTCTCGCAAAAAGTGTTCAAGGAAATAACTTACTATTGGAAAGAAATAACTATTGAAAGCGAGTCCGTGAGTTGTGTCCGATTGTCTTTGATGCGATGTTTGGGGCGAAAGTTTGTTCTTTCTCTTGAAATTATATTAAAGTCTTATCAATGCTTCTTCGTATCGATGCCTCTTGCGCTGTTGGCCGTGCGTTCGCTCCACACCGCGAACAAACATTTGTGCGCTGAACAGAATCAGATGTGATTTTATCTTCTGTCTGGGTACTTTCATGCGCCATACGTCAGTATGTGTTTACCAAAAATATGTGCAGCTAGATCACAGAGGAAGGTTTTTCGTTTTCTGTCATCTATCGAAGCAACATAGCATTTTCATTTTAATTGTTTTTCTAGTGTTATTTTGAGTTGTGTTGTGTAATTTTGGTGGTATTTTAACCAACATTACTTGTTGTCTTAGCATAAAGTGTAAGCATTTGAAATGAAAGTGTATTATGTGATATCGTGATTTGACCGAAAATGTTTCAAATGTTTTGAAGAAACCGCCACCATTTTCTTCAAAACAATTGACTGACTCGACTTTCGACTGACGTGACTAGAAACATAGCAAAGAGCATATAATCTCTATCACTTGACACTGGCAAGATTGTCGATAGACAGGAGCCATAAACAAAAAAACACAGAGGAAATATAGTCGGTGAATATTTTTTGAATTTGGCGCGAATTTTCAGTGTCCACTTTCATTTGACAGACTCTATCTATCATGCCTGGGGATCAAAGTCGAGAAGCAGAATTTTGTTACATTGTAGAGACATGTCATGTCCGACATGATTCTGTTGACGGAACTTAGATTTTAAATAAAGAACACATTGAATTTCGGGCCACTGATTAAAATCACGTTCTGTATGAGGCATTGTCTAATACAGACATCAGTGATCACAATCCATTCAAGTTGCATTCTTTATTTAAAATTTAATTTTCGCCAATCCTTGTACATAATTTAGGCAAATATCTATAGCACAATCCATTCAAATTGCGTTCTTTATTTAAAATGTCCGTTCCGCCAACCTATCAAACCACCAATCGGCGATACTTTGCAACGTTTCGCGCCAACTGGAGCGTACGGTTATTTCGACCATCGATCATTTAGCATCCCCTTGTGAATATGCGTCGATGTACGAGAAATCATCGCTTAATTGTTTTTAAACATAACCACTGAAACGCCTGGCTTTGCCCATTTTACCTTACCTAAATCAGAAAGAAAAAAGGCAAAGTTGAAGAAGCATTTTCTTACAACAAATTGAGTTATACTGGTGCCAATTCTGTTGTTTAATTTTCTTAAATTAACCTAATTTGACTGCACTTAAAATATTGCCGTCCCTTTCTAAAAGACCGAAACAACAAGGACGCCTTTAATTTTAGAACTGTCAGATTAGGTTAGTTTAGGATAACAACAACAACAACGGATAGGAGCAACAACAGAATTGACACCATTGCCTCTTTCTACCTCCTCGTTTCTATTTACTTAGCTCACAATATGCGCAGGGACATGGGCAATGTGCGAAAGGCAACGCGTGCGGTAACGCGACAGAGAGAGAGAGAGAGCGTTGACGTCCGTGTTGCCACGGACATGAGCTGAGTGTAAACGCTGTATTGTATTTCAATCTTTCAAAGATAAGTTCATGGATTATCTTTCAAAATTTTTAAATGTGCGAGCGAGAAGTACACGGAGACGCTGGTTAAACGCGTTCACGCGAAGATTAAGCGAACATCGCTCCCATTCCAGTTAGTTCTTATAAAAGTTTAATTGGACTTGCAAGTTGCAACCCAAGCCACGTTTGTAATTGGCTACAGCCCTGTATGATTGTATTTCTGCAAGAAACCTTGTGTTTCTGTTATCCACACTAATTGTAAATAAGATAGCGAGGCGAGTCTGTTTGTTGTGATGTCAAATTCAAATTCAAAATACATAATGTTTATTCAATAAAATCACATGGATAATTTTGAATCGTCTTAAAAACTAGGTCATATTAATTATCATGTCATGTCATGGGTTACTAAATAGCTGGGATATTATAAAATACTAGTTGCGCCCCGCGGTTTCACCCGCGTAGTTTTAAACTCGATATTCCCACGGGATAAAAAGTAGCGTACGTGCTATTCCAGACTATAATCTATCGCTGTGCCTAATTTCATCCAGATCCGTTCAGCCGTTCTTGCGTTATTGAGTAACAACTAGTATAGTATTCTCTTATCTGTGGTAACAAACATCCATCCATCCATTCATACTTACCAACTTTCACGTTTATAATATAAGGATCAGCCCAAAAAAATATTAAAAACGGTTTATTCATCACAAAGAAATAGGTAGAATGGAAATGAAAAGCCCTAGCCTACACATACCAGTACCTACCTACATAGTAGGTAGGTAAAGTCCAGTTATTATGAATTCTGCAATAAAGCATATTTATGGTGTTTCGACTGTAATTATGGTCGGACTCCAGCAGTTTATATGTTAAACAGGTGGGTATTGTTGTGGTACCACGTACCACTCTCTTGTAAGCAAGTGAGATAGAAGATATTTATTCGCAGAAATAATTGTTACAGAAGTTTTCATTAAGAAAGAATGCACTTATTTACCCTCTTCGGATAGGTATCGTAATCACACATAATCCTACTGGATGGATGGATGGATGTTTGTTACTCAATAACTCCAGAACAACTGAACGGATCTGGATGAAATTTGGCACAGAGATAGATTATAGTCTCGAATAGCACATAGGTTACTTTTTATCCCGTGGAAATACCGGGATTTAAAACTAGGCGGGTGAAACCGCGGGGCGCTGCTAATGTATTTATATTTTTACTTCTGTATTCATATAATTATTATATTGTTATAGATCAATCTGTTTTCGTGTGTACAACGATACGCTCGTAACTAAAATTTATAAAAATAATAACATTTTGAGATGGACTACACTATGCTTTTTTGTCGCGAAGCAGCGTTGCTGTGCCTTAGTTTCAAGGGAAGTTTAGTCTCAAGTTGACAGACGCAGTGTAGGGCATCGTAGGGCACGTTCCATGAAGAACTTCTTAGACAATGCTTTGCTAGGTGATGGTTACCTGTTAACATCAGGTAGGTATGCTTGTTCCATTTTAGTATAGAAAAGCTTTTTTGACTATTCGTATGGGAATTATTTCATCTGAGCTAGATCTGAATGCAATGTCCACCAATAATAATTTATATCCAGTGCGCATGGTTTTCATCTTATTTGAGAAAGCACAAGTTTCTAGATTTCCTGAGGGAATAAAATTAAGTTTGATTTATGAATTGTGGAAGATTTATCTACCTTTCTATCTATCCGGACAACGTTTACCCACTCCTGAGTCTGGTTGCACTGGTGACCTCTAGTCTAGATAAAAAAAACTATTATTTCACACCACACGATAGGTAAATACGTTTGACTGCAATCTCACCTGATGTTAAGCGACGATGCGGTCGACGATGTGGCACGTTTACCTAGAAAATACCTCACTCTTCTCTTGAAAGCATCCAAATTATAGGCCTTCGGAAAAACGGAGGCCGGTAAGGAATTCCATTCAGCTGTGCGCATGATGAATGAAGAAGCAAAGCGCTTGGTGCGGGCAGTTGGTATGTAAACCAGGAATGGCACAACATTCACACACGCATTCAATAAAGTATGCAATACGCCGACTACATAATAACAGTTCGTTCGCGATGCACAGTCACAATAACAGTAATCCCGTATTACGAATGCACAAACGCGGCGTAAACATTGTGTATTGGGTTATTACCGGCCGGAGGGATATTCGATAATTGTTTTGTAATTACTGCGAATACACTACGGATCGTAGCAGGTGGGTGGGGGTGGGATGAAGCCGAAAGATTGGTAGTTTAGGCCGAAACCAAAGGATTTTTTCGACCGACGCAACGCACAGTTACCTACTTTATTTTTATTAGGTACCTATGCACTCTGAAATGCCGAAAGAAAACCCATTAAAAGGAACCTCTTTAAGGTGCACATAAAATGTTTAAGGGCTTGACAACACCTAATTTACCTCCCGCTCGCACGATTCGACATTTTAAAAGATATAAAATCACTAAATATAATTTTGAAAAATCGCAAACAACCACTTTGTGAGCAATCACATTGCAAACATGTTGGTAAAAATTTCATTTTGATTGATGCATGTTTTCCTCAGACCAAATAAAAACTAAAAGACAGAGTCTTGCGGACAGCACGAATGAGGCCGGTTTTCTAAAGATGTGTTGCGGTCAAACTACGCCTCGCCCCGTGTACATACACAACTAAACGCACACACACAGAAAAGTGAAGCCAGTTTTCTAAAGATGTGTTGTGTGGGCCGATTTGGTGTGTGCGTGCGAGGCGTAGTTTGACTGGCTTCACTTTGCTGTGCACAGAAGTCCGTCTTTTAGTTTTTATTTGGTCTGAGATGTTTTCCTACTCAAAAGTTTGCTTGAGTACATAAACTAGAGAAACAAACTTTTAAGTAGAAAAACATGTATCGATCAAAATGAAATTTTTGCTAAACTATTCGCAATGTGATTGCACACAAAATGGTTGTTTGCGATTTTTCGAAAATGTGAGTGTGATTTTATATCCTTCAACAAGTCAAAACGTGCGAGTGAGAGTCACATTGGCTCTTGTCTTCACCTTAAAAAAACTAGTGACGCAAAATAAAACAATAGGTGAGTAGACGGAAGAAAACTGTGAGGGCTGTGAGTATTAAACCTTTAAAGGGGACTTAGTGCAGCATGGGATAAGTAACTTAACATCAGGTGGGGCATCTGCTTGTTCCATCAGCTAGTTGTATAAAAAAAACTCGTTTTTTACCAATATCCTGATAATTTTTCCCTCAGCAACGCAAGTTAGTTTGACACCCAAAAATTCTTGCCACATCTTATTGCAAAAGTTATTGTTTATTGATTGAGTGAGCGAAGCGAACGAAAATCTTACAAACAACTTGGGCGATTTGGCATTTTATGTGTGTATGTATGTGTGTATGTTTGTCCGACGATAACTTGAGAACCGTTTATCCGATCTGCATGAAGTTTGGTAAGTCGATAGCTTGTACTTGAGAAATTTACTGGTAAGTATATGAGTAAAATCGGATAAGGGGTAACTAAAATATGGGGGTTTTTAAGGGGGTGAAAATCAAAAAAAGTTACACAAAAAAATAAAATTATATGTCATATAAAAGGGCTTGATTTTTACATTCCAAAACCATTTTTATTTTTTTTCTAGGTTGCCCAGTTTTTGAGATATAACAAAAAAGTTAAACTAAGATAACCAACGACCCAAGAGCTCTCATTTCTAAGAGTTTGGTTCACATCAAGGTTTTTCTACTGGTCGGTCAGTTCCTTTGCTTTTTCAAATATTTTTTTCTGAAACTAAATTAATAAGGTACTTGGTTCTCATTAAATGGTGACGACCTCAGTGGCGCAGCGGGCGAGAGTCCGCCTGCGACGCAAGAGGTTGCGGGTTCGATTCCCGCCTCGGAACAAATTTGTGTACAATCTGCAGAAATTTGTTCCGTTGGTCTGGGTGTTTATGTATAATAAAAAATATCTATCTATGTAAGTATATAAGGTATTAAATATATCAGTCATCTAGTACCCATAACACAAGCTTTGAGTAGCTTACTTTGGGGCTAGATGATGCTGTGTGGATTGTCCAGCATTATTTATTTATTTATTTATTTATTTATTTATTATAGCGACCTGTTCTAATGATGGAGCCAAGGTCTGTTCAACGGAACTCTTCAATAAATAGGCCAATTCAGTTGAAACTTGGTTACCATACTTAGTTAGAAGGTGGCACCCAGAGAGTCCAAACACAAAGTTTGGTCTTGCCTCTGATTACTACTTACTTATATTTTCGGTGCGTTCGCGTTGCGTCACGAAATCTCATTTCGGGGCGAACTACTAGTTTATAATGTTTATCATTTTGCCAACGAAGGCAATTTTAAAAATTATTTATTTAATGTTCTTCTATTCCATTTAAAAATAGCATTGCAGTTTTTTAAACTTTTGCCGAAAAATGTCGAAGCCGAAACCTTGCCCGCATCACTAGTCCTAACCGGCAATATCTGGTAATGGATGTGTTTGCTTACCGTTTATTTACCGGATTGCGGTTACGCTCTCGTGTTGACTGAGTTTAAACTACATAGATACTTAACTATTATTAAGTTGAGAGGAGAGAGACTAATTATATTGATCATTAGGAATTATAACTCGAAGTTCAAGTCAAGGTTTTTCTTCCTTCTTTCTCCGTCCTTTCTTCGTCCACATTAGTGAACAAGAATAGTCTCCTAGAAAGAGTAAGAGAGCTCTTTGTCTCTCCTTTTAAGAGTAGAGCTCTTTGTGAAGGGCTCGTCCGGGGAAGTACTACCACCACGCCTTTTTCTGCCGCCAAGCAGCAACGCTGTTTCGGTTTGAAGAGTGTGGTCGCCGGTGTAATTACAGGCATATGAGGCTTAACATCTGTATGCCTCAAGTTGATGGACGCAGGGCAGTGCATCGTAGGGCACGTTCATATTGTGCGTGACCTACGGGGCAATGTTTTGTTTATAGGTGATGGTTACCACTTAACATCAGGACCATCTGCTTGTTCCATCAGCTAGTTGTATAAAAAAAAAGAGTAATCTTTTGGGATTGGGTCGCCTCTTTTCCGCGCGAAGAAATTCTGTCTTGAGTTGTTGGCTTGGGCGGGCTTTCGTTAGTTCTCTTTTACATTGGACTCAGCCTCTCTTTCCTTTTTCTTATTGGATTACTAGTATCTTTCGAATGTCCTTCAGGCTTCTTTCGAGCAATTGAGATGATTTAGAGCTTTTTTAGCTAATACATCACCATCATCATCATTATCCACAGCTTGACTTCACACACACAGCACTATCTAGCCCCAAACTAAGCCAAAGCTTGTGATATAGTATGAGCAAGATATGAGGTATATGGATTCTGTACATTATAATTATTATTGCGCTACCGCTTGGCACGTCCAAACTATTCGGTAATAGAAAAAGTTGAAAAGCTTAAATATAAAACAATCAGAAACCAATTTTTAAACAAAGAAAAGATTTTATCAAAGAAATCTATTATCAAATTACTTTTACACTTAGAGTTCCTCAAAAAGCAAAACGAAACCTTCGTAGAATCACTACTCACGATGTTTTCCTTCACCGTTTGACTGGCACTGTGAACATACATTTTTGAACAGAAAAACGCATTGGTGCTTGTCCGGGGAAGTACCACCACCACGCCTTTGCAGTTTCGGTTTGAAGGTGTGTGTTCGCCGGTTTGATTACAGGCTGCCTCAAGTTGATGGACGTAAGGCAGTGCATCGTAGGGCACGTTCCTATCGTGCTCGACTTACAAGGCAATGCTTTGTTTATGGTGCTGGTTACCATTTAACATCAGTGGGCCATGTGCATGTTCCATTCTAGTTGATAAAAAAAATTACCGGTTTGAACCCATGACCTTAGGATCTGAAGGCGGCCAGTAGACCAGTGCTCTCTTCGGTGGGAACCTACCAGTCCGCAATGTTTTTCAGTCTTGTCTCTTTCACAAGTTGCTAACAAAAGCCATCGATTGGACTACCTACCTGACATTATACTACAGGCCGTCCTTCGTTTGTTTACGAAACTGTGGCCCGGGTGTAATACTCTACAGTGCTCGTCGGTACTGTGGCACATTTGTTTTTTTATACAACTAGCTGATGGAACAAGCAGATGGCCCACCTGATGTTAAGTGGTTACCATCACCTATATACAAAGTCCAAGTCAAGTCAAGTACAAGTCACGCACGATAGGAACGTGCCCTACGACGCACTGCCCTGCGTCCATTTACTTAAAGCATACAGATGTTGAGCCTCAAGTGCCTGTAATTACACCGGCGACCATACTCTTCAAACCGAAACAGCGTTGCTACTTGGCGGCAGAAAAAGGCGTGGTGGTAGTACTTTCCCGGACGAGCCCTTCACAAACTACAGTGAACATGTGATACATTGTTTTTATTAATTTACAGAGAAATAATTAAAATTTAAATAAATTTACTTATCCTTTTTAAGTTTTTACATGTATAAACATACAACAACATGGGCGTTCAAAGTTAAAAGTTGTTGTAGTAGAATAGAAGCTAAAACGTAACAAGGACTGACAGCGACTTAGTTGAATGGGGATGATGATCTCAACATGCTCCACATTTAAGAGCTCTTTGTGAAGAGCTCGTCCGGGGAAGTACTACCACCACGCCTTTTTCTGCCGACAAGCAGCAACGCTGTGTTTCGGTTTGAAGAGTGTGGTCGCCGGTGTAATTACAGGCACATGAGGGAAGACACGTTCCTATCGTGCGTGACTTCCTGACTTACGAGGCAATGTTTTGCTATAGGTGATGGTTACCACTTAACATCAGGTGGAACATCTGCTTGTTCCATCAGCTGGTTATATAAAAAATGCCATACAAACAGTAGAAAGCTATATCGGAATAGAACCGCCTTACGTACCTTGGGAATTGATTTAAATCATCGGCAGTAAAACTTGGCGAGCTTCTGAATGCGAATGTAGTTTTAATTTTGACGCGGAGCTGTAAAACAGGAGTTTATGAAGGAGAGGCGAGCCTTGACCTCGTTCCTTTGCGTTTTAATGAAGCTCCGTTAATTTTTCAGCTTGTTTTGTTAATGAAAAGGGTAAATTTAATTAAAAGAATAGTGTTTTTACTACTGCTGCTAATTGGCAAGAGCTTTGCGAAATATATAAATAACTCAACTAACAATAAATAATTTAAATTGCTTAACTGATTAAAATAAGTGGAAACAATAAAAACTCACGCTTGTTATTATTTATTAAAGAAAAGGCTTTAATTAAAAACATAATTCAGAGTAGCGT
This sequence comes from Plemyria rubiginata, assembly GCA_963576535.1. Classification (NCBI taxonomy): domain Eukaryota; kingdom Metazoa; phylum Arthropoda; class Insecta; order Lepidoptera; family Geometridae; genus Plemyria; species Plemyria rubiginata. Next base: position 9,552,964 of record OY754926.1, read on the forward strand.
ATAAAATGCATTAACTTAATGATGGAAGCATAGTTAAATTTATGCATCTTTATTTTATTGTGCGTGTGTTATTTGACGACCTCGGTGGCGCAGCGGGCGAGAGTCCGCCTGCGACGCAGAGGTTGCGGGTTCGATTCCCGCCTCGGAACAAATTTGTGTACGATCTGCAGAAATTTGTTTCGTTGGTCTGGGTGTTTTCTATGTATAGTAAAAATATCTATCTATGTAAGTATATAATGTATTAAATATATCAGTCATCTAGTACCCATAACACAAGCTTCGAGTAGCTTACTTTGGGGCTAGATGGTGCTGTGTGGATTGTCCAGCATTATTTATTTATTTATTTATTTTATTGTAGTGCATTCTATTTGTTATTTCTTTTTTTATACAACTATAGCTGATGGAACAAGCAGATACCTCAAGTTGTAACCATCAAGCAATTCAAAGCAAGCATAGCCTCGCAAAGCACCCGATAGGAACGTGCCCTACGATGCACTGCCCTGCGTTCACCAACTTGAGGCATACAGATGTTGGGCCTCATGTGCCTGTAATTACACCGGCGACCACACTCTTCAAACCGAAACACAGCGTTGCTGCTTGGCGGCAGAAAAAGGCGTGGTGGTAGTACTTCCCCGGACGAGCCCTTCACAAAGAGCTCTACTAAATTATATGTAGAATCGCGTAACCAGTTCTCAAATGAGTTTAACAAAAAATTGTGTTCTAGATTTAATATAGATTTAACTAGATTATCTTAGATTTTGTAAGCTTATGTGAGAGAAATAAATAAATGTAGAATCGCGTATTCCATAGCCCCGAAGACTATTTTCTAGAGTCGCGCTCCGTAAAGCAGGGTTGGTCGCGTGACGGACTGCCGTACCCCCGATGCTATCACCCCCGGACCCCCCGACCCTCGGCCCGATTACGCTAATGTCTGGCTATCGAAATGGCTTTCAGTTTGACATTTGATCAAGGAATATAATACTCTTTGGCGAGAGCATTTGATTTCCATAGTGTAATAGCAACATATGGATGGATCTAGTATCTAAATTCCTTGGATTAGTATCTAAATTCCTTGGGATGGATGCTAAATTCCTTGGATGGACGGGATTCAAATGTCAAACTGAAAGCCTTCTTAATAGCAACACATTAGCGTAATCGGGCCGCCGGGGAGGCCTCAGGGTAAGTACGGGTGAACCGCACCGTTGATAGATGTTTAAGTACCTTGATATGTAGTGTCATACGTATATAGGTACTGCATAACGCTTTCATCTGTTTTTCTTATACTAGATTGATAAGCAGATTAACCAAAACATCTTTACACCTATAAGTAACTTTACACCTATAACCTATAAGTAACTTAAAAGAGGAGATCCCAACCCATATTATTGTAAAAACTTGTGTTATTGAATAAAATATTTTTCATTCCACCATCTCGGAAAGAGTATTTTTGCTCTTCAATATCTGAGTGCAAAAGCCGTTTTTATTCTCTAGACGATAAAGTAAATTGAATTTAGAACATCGTGTGCACTAAGTTTGTGAATTAAAAAAAACATTAAACCTATTTACTGCTACCTCTTTGGTGCCGAATATATCATACAACTTTTTTTTAATTTGTTAAAAACTCAGACTCGGAACCTTCTTGGTGTTCTTTTTTCAATTTGCTTTGTACGCGGTTCTTTACGCGGCATTTTTCACGTCATTGTTAAACCTTATATTAAAAACAAGAAACTTGAAAACAAGTGAAAAACTAAAATGAGTGATTCTAGCGACGAGGAAGTTTGTTTGACGCCAACATGTGATTGTAAACGTTTTTTTTTGCATTTAGTCATTTCCTCACTGAGGTGGAATGAAAAGTTACGTGATGCACTCGAGTGCAAAGATTTTTCACCTCGTGCTCTTTTGATTCCCTCGCTAACGCTCAGGATTCTAATTTAGAATCACTCGCTGCGCTCGTGATTAAATTTTAGAATCCTTCGCTTGCTCGGTCATCAAAATTGAACACGCGGTTAAAAAGCAACTTTGCACTCTTGTATAACAAATAACTATTTGATTTTGATTTTTGATTTTGATAAGTTAGTAGTAGAGCTATTTGTGAAGGGCTCGTCCGGGGAAGTACTACCACCACGCCTTTTTCTGCCGCCAAGCAGCAACGCTGTGTTTCGGTTTGAAGAGTGTGGTACTCTTAAATCTCACAACAGGCTTGGTTCGTACTATTACCATTATTTTGTTTGATTGTAGGCCCTTATAATGATAGCCTAGCCATACTTTTCTCAGTAGTAGCTTGTCTTTGCTTTATTTGACGAAAGTAGTTAAACTTTACTAAACTTTAGATAAGTTACGTATTTCTACGACTTTTAACCGCCTGCAAATGCAATTGACCGCTTAGCGACAGACGGAACTTTACAAATCGTATAAAAATCTCTCGAAAAATCTGTGTTTTCAGAGCGTCGACTGATGAAGTCGGGATGAAGTTTGCTTTTTTAATATCCTCAATTGAGCTATTTCCGGTGGCATGTTAGCCAGGAATTCTGGTAGCTACTGTGGGACAGCTAGGTCATTTATTAACCGACTAGTGATCCGCCCGCGCGCCCCTACTTCGAACGGGTGCACATATCATGCATGTACCCTCTCCTCTGTGGCGCAGCGGGCGAGAGCCTGCCTGCGACGCAAGAGGTTGCGGGTTCGATTCCCGCCTTGGAACAAATTTGTGTACGATCTGCAGAAATTTGTTCCGATGGTCTGGGTGTTCTCTATGTATAATAAAAAATATCTATCTATGTAAGTATATAATGTATTAAATATATCATTTTTCTAGTACCCATAACACAAGCTTTGAATAGCTTACTTTGGGGCTAGATAGAGCTGTGTGGATTGTCCAGCATTATTATTATTTTTTTATTAAAATAACCGCATCAAAATCCGTTGCGTAGTTTTAAAGATTTAAGCATACATAGGGACATAGGTAGGGATATAGGGACAGAGAAAGCGACTTTCCAGTATAACAATAGCTTCAGGATGCTGCTGGGGCTGCCGCGCTTCTGTAGTGCATCGGGGATGTTTGCGGATGCACGAGTAGATGACTTCTACGCAATCATCCGCAGCAGAACAGTATCCCTATTGCGGCGGTTGCGCGGCAGCACCAACAGCTACCTCCGGTTGATAGCGGACAGACTGGACGTCGACACAGTGTTCATGACGCACTGGACACTAGTGCACACTGTGCACTCTTAGTTTGTGTGCATAGTTTTATTTCATAATAATTGTATGTGTATTTTATTTGATAATTGTATGTGTACCTAGTTGTAATTAATGCATGTATGTTCCCACGTAGTTTTAAGGCTCCGGTGACAGTGGCTCGCAATTTCGAAGTGCGATTGGCTATTATTTCATTTTATTTCATTTCGGGGAGGTTGTTTGAAAAAATAACTCTAGAGAAACACGCATAAATACTGTTCGAACACAAATAATACAATAATATAAGGGAAACATGCCCGAATCAGAAATCATTTTGGTATTAGTATGTTTGGTCTTACGTTTACCTAATACCAAAATGATTTCTGACTCAAGCACATTTCCCTTATATTATTGTATTATTTGTGTTCGAACAGTATTTATGCGTGTTTCTTTAGAGTTATTATTTCAAACAACCTCCCCAAAATGAAATAAAATGAAATAATAGCCAATCGCACCTCGAAATTGCGAGCCGCTGTCACCGGACTCTTAAGTAGATATCTATGGCTGAAATACTTTTTGTGTGTAGGCTGAAATAAACGTTTTATTATTATTATTATACTACGAGTATGTAGCGATAAGTAAAACCAAATAATTATACACAAAAAAACTCTGCAACAATTTCAACTGCCAATTACTAACTCCAGATTTTTTGAGGAGGTCAGAGAACTAGAGGTTTTAGTTCAATAAAAAAAGCTAGAGGTCTAGAGTCACCTAGGTTTAAGAGGTGTTGAGGAGGTTCAAGGTGATCCTTGTGATTTTATTGAAAAAATATATTTTGACTTTGAGAAACTACAAAACATTACATTTGGCACATACGCTCATATTGCAGTAGTTTGTATTCCATTCGTGACAGGTTGAAAAAAAAATTGGTGGACTTTCATCATCACACAGCACTATCTAGCCCCAAACTAAGCTTATGCTTGTGATATGGGAACCAGATAGCTGATATACTACTTATATACTTTTTTTTTGTAAATACATACTTATAATATTATATAACACCCAGACAGAGAACAAACATCTGTGTTCATCACACAAACGTTTGTTGACGGTGGGAATCGAACCCACGACCTACGGCGCAGAAGGCAGAGCTACTACCGAGCTACGTAGGCTGTCGAGCTACGTAGGTTGCGAGCCCACCGTCGCTGTTAGAATACCAACTGGTTTCCTAACAATGTTTTTCCTCACCATTCTCAGCACACCCGATGGCGCTGATCGTGTTTCCATAAAAAACGGCCGGACGATACCGGAAAACGCAAAATACAAGTCAAACTTAAGGTACTGCTCCAGGTCGCCTAGAAGAGATCGCTCCAAGCGATAAGGTTGCCCATTGTTTCTCTGTGTTGAATTATAATAAAACACAAGTAGATATACCTTACTGCTATTACAACTGTAATGTGTTAGTGTTAACTATGTCATAAATATTTTTTACTAGTTGCGCCCCGCGGTTTCACCTGCCCAGATTTAAATCCCGGTTTTCCCACGGGATAAAAAGCCAATGTGCTATTCCAGACTACAATCTATCTCTGCCAAGTTTTATCCAGATCCGTTCAACCGTTCCGGAGTGAAAGAGTAACAAACATCCATCTATCCATACTTACAAACATTCCCGTTTAATAGTTGTAGGATCCTTGTCTAACTGGTCCTGCCATTTGAAGTGAGCTGTGGTGGCCCCCCGGGTGCCCGGTGCTGGTATAGTTAATTCCTTCCATAATTTTCCGTCAGACGTCAGTAATGGGAGGTAGCCACTACATCAGGAGAATTACCTGGCTCAGCGGGAAAATGTGTTTGATTTAATGTAATCTCGTAAAATAGTGGAAGTTTCTGTGGAGTGAAATCACAGTTAAATTTAGCGCGGACGGTAATTTTGTTGCTACTTTTCATTATATATTAACCCTACTAATAATAATATGATAAACGCGAAAGTTTGTAAGTATGGATGGATGGATGTTTGTTACTCTTTCACGCCGGAACGGCTAAACGGATCTGGATGAAACTCGGCAGAGAGATACATTATAGTCTGGAATAACACATAGGCTACTTTTTATCCCGTGGGAATACCGGGATTTAAATCTGCGCGGGCGAAATCGCGGGGCACAACTAGTTATTTATAATTTTATTAGAATGAGTGCAATTTTTTTATTATTTGCAACCTGTTATAGGTATATTATAACTTTATTTTAATTAAGTAAGTAGTTACAATATAGTGTAACACTGAACACCAATAAATTGATTATTCTGATTAGGGTATACATTAGGTAGGTGATTTGAAATACATGCTGCGTAGGTACAAAGTTGCTACACATATAAATATACTGATGGCCAATCACAAGTTTCGGTGAATGTTGTACAGTTATCAATAAATTGAATTTGAATTTAAAAAAACCTAAACGCCAAATCCCTTATTGTCAAATCGACAAAACATTCATTTTGGGCCAATTTCCAGATGACAAGTGTTCCATTATGAACTCAACGGGGCATTCTATACGATCGGCTGGAAGAAGGAAATTGAGGGTCGGAGGACAGTCGGGCCCCAGTCACAGCGATTTTAAGGCGTTGACAACACATATTGTACCTCTCGCTCGCACGATACGACATTTTGAAAGATATAAAATCACTGATCCCAAAATGGTTGTTTGCGATTTTTCTACCTAAAAGTTTGCTTTTCAAGTTTTCGTATATAAGCAAACTTTTGAATAGGAAAACTTGTATCGATCAAAATGAATTTTTTACTAAAATGTGCGCAATGTGATTGCACACAAAATGGTTGTTTGCGATTTTTCAAAAATGGGAGTAGTGATTTTATATCCTTCAACAAGTCAAAACGTGCGAGCGAGAGTCACGTTAGCTCTTGTCCTCTCCTTAATATCTCGCTGTGCAAGAAAATCTATTACCCGCATATATTGCGATTTTTCATAGATAAGTTCCGTGATTTTATCTTTTAATATGTAGAAATATGCTAGTGAGGCACATTAGCAGTTGTCATCGTAAACCAGCGGGGCGCGGCGAAGATGCTGAGAATAAATCAATTTAAATTAAACATTAACTTCTACGACATGCGGTTGAAAATGTAATGCCACTGATACAAAAAGGCGCGCGGACTGATAACCGCTGGGGATGCTGTGTTTAAGTTTGAAGGGTGTGTTCGCCGCTGAAATTACAGGCACATGAGGCTTAACATCTGTAATCTTCAAGATGCACGCAGGGCAGTACATCGTAGTGCACGTTCTTATCGTGACTTGCAAGAAAATGCTTGTTACAGGGGATGTTTCCATAATATCAGATGATAACCATCTGCTTGTCTCTGAATTACAAAATTGGTAAAAACTTATTAAAATAATAAAAAAACCATTGCCACAAACATGCCTAATTCAACTAAAAGCTTGCAAGTTTGAAGCTAGTTTTTTTCCTTGCCCTAGTTACTGTCTGCTCCGCTACCCGCTAAGCTACCATCCCCGCGGTTTCCATGGCCACACACATAGGCGATTGTTTGCACGGCTGCGGGTAGGAAATGAAATACGGTAAACGACCGCCAACAGACGGAAACTACCCCTAAACTGACAGACTGGTGGTCAAGCCAATGAAATAAAACGAAATGATTTATGCAATACTACGGGTAGCTCACTTCTTGTCGTATCACTCATCATCATCATCATCCTACATAAAAGTCCACTGCTGGACATAGGCCTCCCTATCCGTTTCCAGGAAGGACGATTCTGAGCCCTCTCCATCCACCGACTTCCCGCGGTCCTAACAATGTCGTCAGTCCATCAAGTAGGAGTGGGTCCCACGCTTCGTTTTCCTGTTCGTGGTCGCCATTCGAGAACCTTTATTCCCCAGCGGTTATCAGTTCTTCGAGCTATATGACCTGCCCATTGCCACTTCAACTTGCTGATTCTGAGAGCTATGTCGGCTAACTTCGCATCACTAGTCTGTCGTATCACTAGTTCTGATGGAACAGTGTGGTGAAAGGATTTTAGTGCGCCTCAAGAGGCTCCTTTCTCCAACTAAACTGAAACTCGAAAAATCAACAACATGTTGAAACGTCCGAGTGAGAAGTTGTTTGACGGTGGTCAGCCCCTTAAGGCATGTGTCTGTATATTTTTCATCTGCACCCACACCCTAAACCGAAACACAGCGTTGCTGCTTGGCATCAGAAAAGGCATGGTGGTAATACTTCCCCGGACGAGCCCTTCACAAAGAGCTCTACTACTCTTATAAAAGTAATCACCTGCCTCCTATAATGGTTGAATGAATGACGTGTAATATTTGGTAGCTCGCGGTACGGGATTGACGTTTCAAGAAAGTTTTAAGAGGTGGCGGTCGGTACCCTGGTAGGTTTAAGTAGCAGAAATAAACATTAAAAAGCCAGTGAACTCATAATATAAGCCTAGTTACATAATAACTAATCATCAGTTCATAATTAGTGTGCTTTTAGTGTGCAATCGATTCGTAAAATCGCGGTTAGGCCGTGTGCACACTGCACATAATCGGATAAGGGGGATTCGTGCGGCGCGGTCATGCATAAGGATCGCCTACAGCTATTGCGTTTTGAAGACGCGACTTTATCCCTCATACTATAAGATGGTGCTTAAGACGTTGACAACACTTAATTTACCTCTCGCTCGCACGATTCGACATTTTAAAAGATATAAAATCGCTAAACACAATTTTGAAAAATCGTACACAACCTTTTTGTGTGCAATCACATTGCACACAGTTTGGTAAAAATTTCGTTTTGATCGATGCAAGTTTTCTTACTCAAAAGTTTGCTTATGTAATACGAAAACTAGAAAAGCATACTTTTAATTAGGAAAACAGGTATCGATCAAAATGAAATTTTTACTTAACTGTTCGCAATGTGATTGCACACAAAATGGTTGTATGCGATTTTTCAAAATCATGTTTAGTGATTTTATATCTTTTAAAATGTCGAATCGTGCGAGCGAGAGGTAAATTAGGTATTGTCAACGCCTTAAAATTAAAATATGTGGGTGACCGAGCTTTGCTGGGTTGCTTAACAAATAACACGGACATTTGACCGCAATCTCACGTGATGTTGGTCAAAATCAAAATTGTTTTAAATCAATAAAATCAAGGATCCGTTTGAAAGTGACGATTATTTAGTGATTATGTCGTCTGCGGTATTTTCAAGATCATAACTGATTGAAAATAATACCAATATTTTATTTTCTGTTAGTTTTAAGTAAGTACCTACTTGTGTTTGTGGGACGAAATAAATATGTTTTCTTTCTTTCTTTCTTTCAATATCTACAGTCAAAGGCAAGATAGGGTGTGTGCATGCAGTTCACGTCGATACGACAGACCGGCATCCATTTTAACTGGGCCCTGAACATAGAATAAGTTTTTATTTGCAACACACAAAAATAGACATAAACCATTTAAAGGAAGATGGGGGAACGCCGATCACCTGAGAGAAAAATGCTCCTTTTGTTTTTCATTTGTCTTAAGTTAGTTTTGAGGTTTAGAGACTGCCTGCTCAAACGTCACAATCCCTGCGCTGCAGCGTGCTCGCTGAGTTTCAAGGCACCTTATTTAATAAGTTATTGGAGTGAGCGGTATTACCCGACACGATCGCCATTACCCCTGCTGCCCCTACTTACCCGGCACAGAGGACACCGTGATCACAAAGGCGGTTCCCCCAGAGCGAGACCTATTCATTGCACTGCGAATTAGGTTGACGTCTGCGATTACCCCTAATGTGGATAACTCGGGTGCGTTATTTTTGCATCAACTTCAAGCATACAGATATTAAACATGTGCCTGTAATTTCACCGGCATTCCACCACAACGTTCAAACAACACTGCTTGGCGACAGAAATAGGCATCCACTTCCACCAATATTTATTGAAAAGTCGCTGAGAAAAGTCGCGTCTTTTAACAGTCTCGGGTTGTTTTCGGTCTAATCCCATCCGAAGCGCGGTTACTTTGTATGTAATGGTTTGCTATTCGGCTGTAATTTAACGGCTTCAACAGCGCTCTATAAAATTTCAGCAGTTTTATTGAAAAGACTAAACTTGAGTTGACCTCTCTCTTACAAAGAGAGCAATGCTACAAATTAATGTCACACTGGCCATAGATTTATAATGTCACACTGGCCATAGATTTATTATGTTACACTGGCCATAGATTTATAATGTCACACTGGCCATAGATTTATAATGTTACACTGGCCATAGATTTATAATGTTACACTGGCCATAGATTTATAATGTTACACTGGCCATAGATTTATAATGTCACACTGGCCATAGATTTATAATGTCACACTGGCCATAGATTTATAATGTCACACTGGCCATAGATTTATAATGTTACACTGGCCATAGATTTATAATGTTACACTGGCCATAGATTTATAATGTTACACTGGCCATAGATTTATAATGTCACACTGGCCATAGATTTATAATGTTACACTGGCCATAGATTTATAATGTTACACTGGCCATAGATTTATAATTAACTAGTTGCGCCCCGCGGTTTCACCCGCTCAGATTTAAATCCCGGTATTCCCACGGGACAAAAAGTAGCCTATGTGCTATTTTAGACTATTCAATCTCTCTGCCAATTTTCATCCAGATCCGTTCAGCCGTTCCGGCGTGAAAGAGTAACAAACATCCATCCATACTCACAAACTTTCGCGTTTATAATATAAGTGTATGTGTATGGTTTTGTGATCGTTATTAGTAATAACGATCACAAAACCAATTTAACGAAGTACTCAGTCAGTCACATGAAACAATGTTGAAAGCAATAAATAAAATCCATTCTCGTCCAACATTCATGCTGAACCACGTGTCAAAATTTAAAAGCAAATAAATCGGCCTGCATAGTGATGTCCAAACTAGTGATGTACCTAAAACGCTGTATCGATGTATCGAGTAGGCGACTCGACGCGACATCAATAAACCATGATGCGACGAGGCGGAATTGTAAACATGTTCGTGGCATGAACCGTAGGCAGAGATGCGAGTATGAACATCCGTCATATAGAAATGCCGGTCGCTAATAATCTGTAAATCAGTACACTTACAAAATTGCCATCGTTAACAAGCATAACCACCTTTTTTCTTTAATTGTTACTACTCTCTTCTCTGGTGGCCATATTGATACGAGGGCCTCTTGTCAATATGGCCGCCAGAGTGAGACTACCGGTTAATGAAATATATAAAAGATTTCATGAAAGTACGATATAATTTAACCACGATAAAAAAAACAAATAATTAATACTTTATTAAGCTAATAATTTACATAATCGATGAACAAAATCTTTTTAAGGGTCCGGCGACAGCGGCTCGCAATTTCGAGGTGCGATTGGCTATTATTTCATTTTATTTCATTTCGGGGAGGTTGTTTGAAAGAATAACTCTAAAGTGACACGCATAAATACTGTTCGAACACAAATAATATAATAATATAAGGGAAATGTGCTTGAGTCAGAAATCATTTTGGTATTAGGTAAACGTAGTTAGGTAGACCTTTTTCTGATTCGGGCATTTTTCCCTTATATTATTGTATTATTTGTGTTCGAACAGTATTTATGCGTGTCACTTTAGAGTTATTCTTTCAAACAACCTCCCCGAAATAAAATAAAATAATAGCCAATCGCACCTCGAAATTGCGAGCCGCTGTCGCCGGAGCCTTAAGAAAACCTTCGGATAGCGTGAAACAAAAACCAAGCTTTTAATAACCAAAAAAACAAAGAAAGAAAGAAAATACATTTATTTGACATACAAGAAGGAAAGAAAAGAAATAAATATATACAGAACGGACAGGTACATAAGTATACTTAGCTACAGTCTTAAACAGACATACAAAACGAAAGAAGGAACCCATGTACCAAAAAAATGAATACATAATTGTACGCCAAAAAGGCCCAGACTCAGACTTTCTTTAGAATTATTACTCGCGTCATTTATACGATGCGATGCCTGTATAGGTGACGGATAAAATGGAAGGTTTTTATAGTTTTAACGAAATGTTTTAGATTTTGTTGTTTTTGCATGAATCGAAAGCTCAAAGGTTTTTTTGAAACATAAATATTACGTATTCATAACCTTCTAGTATCTATGTTACCTTTGAGAACAATTGTGGGTAGTCAGACGTTTGGCCAAAAATTTATTTTATACTTCTAGCTGATGGAAAAAGCAGATGACTCACCTGATGTTAAGTGGTAACCATCACCTGTAACAAAGCATTGCCTCGCACGATAGGAACGTGCCCTACGATGCACTGCCTTGCGTCATGATGTTAGCCCTCATGTGGCTGTAATCATCTGGCGCCCAACTTTTTCAGTTAGTTACTTTGATCAACAACAGTTGATCGAAGGTTAGTTGGTATTCCATACGTGACAGGTGGCAAGCCCATCGCCGCTGTTAGCATACGAACTAGTTTCCTCGCGATTTCTTTCGTCGTTTTTTTCGTCGCGGGCGAGAGTCCGCCTGCGACGCAAGAGGTTGCGGGTTCGATTCCCGCCTCAAAACAAATTTGTGTACGATCTGCAGAAATTTGTTCTGTTGGTCTGGTTGTTTTCTATGTATATAATAAAAAAGTTCTATCTATGTTAGTATATAATTTATTAAATATATCAGTTATCTAGTATCCATAACACAAGCTTTGAGTAGCTTACTTTAGGCTAGATAGTGCTATTATTATTTATCTGCCGGGATATCTACCGTGCCTAGGGATCAAAGTCGTGTGGCATATTTCAGTGCTTTTCCCCAGTAGCGGTACAATCGATCGCGTCATTACGTAACACGTGATCACCTGCATTTAGCATTAAGTGAGTTCCGAGCGCGCTGTGACCTGTGTGGCCTTTTGTCGGCACCTACTCTTATTCATCGACCAGTGCTGTTATTGAAACTAAATACCAAAATAAAACAATGAAACATAGGACACTAACCCCCAGTTTCTGAAAGTGCGATCAACACTAATCTGCTGTCACACGGAACAGAGAAATATTTCTGTGGGCTCTCAAGTCACTTGCTATCTCTATCTTATTTGAAGTAAAAGCTGAAATAGCAAGTGACTTGACAGCCGATTAGTGTTGATCGTGCCTTGAGCTTGAAACCGGGGGTGTGAGTTCTACGTAATCAAGAGCTAATGTAACTCTCGCTCGCACGATTCGACATGATAAATGATATAAATTCAATAAATACATTTTTGAAAAATCGCAAGCAAGAATATGAATAGCTTAAGCCCTTATTCATGTTTATTACCGGAATAATACTAGTAGCCCAATAATGCTCTGCGTCCATCAACTTGAGGCATACATCTGTATACATCTGTATGTGTGTGAAGGGCTCGTCCGGGGAAGTACTACCAGCACGCCTTTTTCTGCCGCCAAGTAAGCCTCATGTGCCTGTATTACACTGATGACGACCACACTCTTCGAACCGATACACAGCGTTGCTGCTTGGCGACAGAAAAAGGCGTGGTGGTAGTACTTCCCCGGACGAGCCCTTCGCAAAGAGCTCGACTACTCTTAGATTGCTTCTAGATGTGCGATTGAATTGAATACATGACTCTGACTTTTTCAATTTATGAGTTCGAGCGAAGTCACATCCAGCAAAATGATTACATAATTATTATAACTATAGATAATAATCACTACATAGTATAAAACAAAGTCGCTTTCTCTGCCCTTATATCCCTATGTATGCTTAAAACTTTAAAACTACACAACGGACTTTGATGCGGTTTTTTTAATAGATAGAGTGATTCAAGAGGAAGGTTTATATGTATAATACATGCATGATATGTGCACCCGTGCGAAACAGGGGTACGCGGGCGGGTCGCTAGTTACCTAATATAGGTAAGTAGGTTATAGTAAACACAATACCGGTGAATAGCTCATTGTATTGTGTAAGTAATGGGTTAAATCGGTTACAAATACATTCTATACATCGATCGCTAATTACGGCTTAATGTTAGTGGTTGATTGATATTTATTCATACATAGACATTTATTTATTTACTACATAGACAGACACATAAAACCAGTATGACAAACAAATTAAATGAAATTTATTTGCATAAAGTATGGTACATACTATGACGATATTGTATACAGAATCTCACACTAAAAAAAGGTGCAAATCATCCTAAATAGACATTGCCATGTTAGACATTGCCATGTTAGACATTGCCATGTTTCTGTGTGCTATAAAGGAGCCTCTCTCTCTCTATCTTTTAGTGTCACTAGCTTCTTTCAAAAGTGTCGTGAAAGGATATTAGTGCGCCTCAAGAGTTCCTTTCGAGTACATGACACATGAAAGAACTTTTATGTTCAATACTTGCCGGTTTCCTCACGATGTTTTCCTTCACCGTTAGAGTACTGGCATTGTGCACATGAATTTGTGAACAGATCCTTGTGATTCAGCTGAATTATCTTTGGACATTGATGATGATGATGATGACGATAATGACGACGACGATGATGATGATAATGATGATGATGTTGTAGTTTAGTGTCACTAGCTTCTTTCAAAAGTGTCGTGAAAGGATATTAGTGCGCCTCAAGAGTTCCTTTCGAGTACATGACACATGAAAGAACTTTTATGTTCTATACTTGCCGGTTTCCTCACGATGTTTTCCTTCACCGTTAGAGTACTGGCATTGTGCACATGAATTTGTGAACAGATCCTTGTGATTCAGCTGAATTATCTTTGGACATTGATGATGATGATGATGACGATAATGACGACGACGATGATGATGATAATGATGATAATGATGATGATGTTGTAGATGTTGATGATGATGATTCTTGTTGCGCTATATTAAAATAATATTTTAGCATATATAGTAATATCAGCCTTTAATAGAAGCCAATGTTTGTTAAATACGTTAAATAAATCGATATTTTGCAAACCGATCCGGAACTTTATGAATGATGTCAGCATTATGAACAAACCTTTTCATAAATAAATAAGTATTTTGCGTGTGGCGGTTGGGTATAACTTTAATATTATTTCATTTTGTATGATAATCTTTTATTGCTGTATTCACTTATTATATTAAAAAAAAAATATTCAGTATCTGACACTGTAACTATACATCAGCTTTGCCATTATGCGTGGCAATGATAATATAGCCAGCAGCGTCTTGAGAAAGCTTTCGTCACCTAGTTTTAAGACATTTCAAGATGGTCCTTGTGATTTTATTGATTAAAGATATTTTGACTTTGACTTCGATTGGCACTGATTTGGATCAGTTGAGCTATCTCTAGATCTGTTTTTTATGGTATACAGATAACTGGTTCATGTGTATTATGAAAATACTTGTATACATTGCAATTTTCTATGTAAATAAACTATTTAGTGTTTATATACTATCTTTACTGACAAAGAAAATTACAACTAATAGTTACAATTATTTACAAAATGTACAAAATATACAAAATACATATGAAACAGTTGAGCTATCTGCAGACCGTTGCAAACGATCTATAGATAGCTCAAATGATCCAAATCAGTGCCAGTCGGAAGCGTACCCAAGATACTGGCTGCATTGCCACGCTGAATGGCAATGCTGATACGCTGAGCCAGATACTCACCAGCCCTCGGGTCACGCGTCGCGTCGATAAGTCGCCTGGATAAAATTTTGAAGACCCGGTAGGCCTCGGTACCCCACGGACCTAGAGTCTCAACCCCAAGAGGAGCAAATATGTAAGCCCTGTCGAGACCTGCATATTTGCGCCTCTTGAGATCCTCAGCTGAAATTTAGTGTTTATATCCCTAAATAGATTCAATATCCCTCTCGTTTCTAAGGAGAGGCCAAAGAAAAGATGGATGGACTGTGATAGATGTCATGATTAAGATGTCCAAACATATATTTTTATTTTTACAATCTATAGGTAAAACGTTTGACCGCAATCTCACCTGATGTTAAGTGATGATGCGGTCTACGGTGTAGCACGCTTACCTAGAAGAAACCTATTCACTCGTCTCTTGAAAACATCCAAATTGTACGCATCCGGAAAAACCGACGCCGGTAAGGCATTCCACTCTTTGGCTGTACGCATAATAAAAGTAGACGCATAGCGCTTTGTGCGAGCAGTAGGGATGTCAACCATGAACGGATGTCTCATCTCCGTACGTCTGGTGGTCCGATGGTAGAACGGGGATGGGGGAACCAAGTTATGGAGTTCCGTTGCACACTCTCCGAAATGTATCCTGTAAAAGACCGATAAACAGGCAACTTTGATGTGATGTCTCGCTGTTCACTTATGAATAGCGAGATGACGAATGATACAGGAGAGCGGAAGAAAGCTTGTTGTGCCAACCTCACTTAGCGTGGGATGAAGGCAGGAAGATTATGATGACTTATTTGTGTTGCAACAAAGAAAGAAAGAAAGAAAGAAAGAAAGAAAATATATTTATTTCGTCCCACAAAACAAGTAGGTACTTACTTAAAACTAACAGAAAATAAATTATAACCTACACTAATAAAGGACCTACCTACCGTTGTGCGGGGCAAAAAGGTCACGTCTCAGCTTAAATGCTGCACTAAACCTAGGTACCTAGGTACCGTAGGTACAGTGCAACGCTGGTTTTCAGACGTGGCCTGGCCTAGTGTGACATGCGACCGGTAGACAAGTAAAAGTAAAAAACACAGAATATATTTTAGCAAACAGCACAACACTATCTATCATCACTATCTAATCTAAGTTTTATCAAACATTGCATACAACAAACTTAAGATCCTTGATCTTAGTATACAAAGACATAAAACCAATCCAATATATCATTCAAACGACGCACAAATCATCGCACTAGCACGAAGGCTCATAACAGGCCCATAAAGCGGCCCCTAGGGTACGCGCTATTAATGGGCCACAAATCCTCAGATCGAGGGATCCTATCTCGGGTACCCATCGGCTCTTCGACAGATGTCGAATAAATCCGAGGTAACAAAAGTTACTGATTCGATGCTATTTGACTTGAATGAAAATCGGAATGGCGGATGCCAAATAACTCGGTCGGTCTCATTTGGATTAAATAAACTTTGGGTTACAATAACTCTAAAAGTGTTGTAACTTCGTTGACAGCCTTCACAGCTCAGTTGGTTGTAGCTCTGCCTTCTGCGCCGTATGCCGTGGGTTCGACTCCACCAACAACAAACATTTGTGTGATGAACATAGATGTTGGTTCTGTCTGGGTGTTATATAATATTATGTTTTGCAAGAAATAAGTGTTTAAGCAGTATACATATATCTGGTTCCGATATCACAAGCTATGGCTTAGTTTGGGGCGAGATAGTGCTGTGTGGAATGTCCACCAAAATGTATTTCTTTATTCATTAACTTGGAGTTATTCGTTGTCACTAAGTATTATTATCCTTTACTAAGCTGCTGGATGCAGATGGATTACCATGTTAAATTGTAACGATCACCTATAGCAAAGCGTTGCCTCATAATTCTTATCATAAGGGCGCGACTACCTTCAAACCACTTCTCGCTCGCATATTTCAAATTTTTTAAAGATTTTAACTTTTACTGAATATATTATTTATTTTTCGCTGAATAATATTACTTACAAACTATCAGCAATATGTGTAACTCTTCCAAGAAAAAAACGACTTCAAATACACTGGAAAATACACTCATAAATTAAATGGGACACGTGACAAGCGTTTTCGATAAAAAAAAAATCTTCAAAATCGGTCCACACAGTATAAAGTTATGAGCTAACAAACATAAAAAAAACAGTTGAATTGAGAACTTCCTCTTTATTTTAAAGTCGGATAAAAATATCATTTAGTCCAATCCATCCAAAATAAATACATAATCAAATACAGGTAGGTACACAACGCAATTGTAGCTAAAACCACAGATAAAACAGGAGGATTGGAGAGGTTTTATTTATAATCTACTAGTTGCGCCCCGCGGTTTCACCCGCGCAGATTTAAAGCCCGGTCCCACGGGATAAAAAGTAGCCTATGTGCTATTCCAGACTATAATCTATCTCTCTGCCAAGTTTTATGCAGATCCGTTCAGCCGTTCCGGCGTGAAAGAGTAACAAACATCCATCCATCCATACTAACAAACTTTCGCGTTTATAATATTAGTAGAATTTGTGTTGCCAACAATTCCCACACGGGTAACATTGGCTCGCGCACAAAAGACAAGCCAAGCCGGGATCCGTGGCTTATCACAAATCCATCTGATACTTCCCGTTAAACGGATCCCGCGTTATTTCGTTTCTTTCCCGCAGCCCTGCGCCGTAACTCACCCCCGACGTATGCACATTAGGGTGGTTGTGGTACAGTCACCATAAAAAATAAAAAAATAACATCCTACTAATATAATAAACGTGAAAGTTTGTAAGTATGGATGGATGGATGGATGTTTGTTACTCTTTCACGCCGAAACGGCTGAACGGATCTGAATGAAACTTGGCAGTGAGATACATTATAGTCTGGAATAACACATAGGCTACTTTTTATACCGTGGGAATACCGGGATTTAAATCTGCGCGGGTGAAACCGCGGGGCGAAACTAGTATTGTCTAATGAAGTATCAATATTATTTTTCGTTTATCCTTAATTGCTTGTTTACATTTTCACTACTAATAGATCATTTGGTTTTTCAATTTTTTTAATTTCTCAAGGCGTGTCTTTTACATTCATTTTTTTATCCATTTAGAATAGAATAGAATAGAATACTTCTTTATTTAGCATACGTAAAAAGGTACAGTGAAAAGCACAAGCCTGTAAAAATAAACTAAAAAGGGGGTAACATTAATAATTTTTGTAGCACAGCATGTACATACTATACCTACCATTTCCCTGCACCTACCATTACATTTCATTTCACTGGTTCATCTGTTTGTGTGGGTGAGTGTACCGTCGCAACGGGTACGTAACTGCTAATTGTACGGTTATTTTAACTACAATTGTTATTCGTCTATTTCAGTTGAACGCTGCTCAAAACTTAAAGCCTATCGCAGAAGCGCTCTGAGTCACTGAGGCATGGTTTCAAGAGTAGTAGAGCTCTTTGTGAAGGGCTCGGCCGGGAAGGTACTACCACCATGCATTCTGCCGCCAAGCAGCAACGCTGTGCTGTGCACATGAGGGTATGCCTCAAGTTGATGGACGCAGGACAGTGCAGCGTAGGGCATGTGACTTAAAGTCACGCACGATAGAAACATGCCGATAGAAACCGAGGTAATGCTTTGTTTAAGGTGATGGTTACCACTTAACATCAGGTGGGCCATCTGCTTGTTACATCAGCTGGTTGTAAAAAAATTGTTTATTCATACTTATATCGAGATTGGAGTGTTCTAGTGGGAGTGACCCCTTTTTTTTACGATGGAAAAATGCTTCACGATGCTCTATCTCGGGGAGAGTTGGTGGGGTATTTCGGGTTTTCCGCCAGCTACTAATGCTAATGAGACAGTAGCAACTAGCGGCATGCCGACTAAACAACCATCGCTATTCCCCCTATCACCTGCTTCCTCAAACAATTCATCATCCGACGAATCGTTCGACGCTGCATCCCTTTACCACCACCCCTTTTTTTCATGTCTATTTTAATATTAAGATTCATTCATCATAAAAAAACAATAGTAACAACCCAAAATTTTCACCCTTCTACCACCAACCCCTATTTTAAGAGCTATATTAGCAAAACAACGTTAACCGGCTCAGCTGTATATTTTTGTAAAAACAATCATTGTAGAAATACTTTTTTTACGATGATTGTTTTGTTTTTACAAAAAATAACCCCGGTTTCTCAAACCTCGGTCAACACTAATCGGCTGTCAAGTCACTTGCTATCTCTATCATATTATTATCATAGTTTGAAGCATGTGCTGTTTTATGGATCTGTTTACTTTTCCTTTTTCTGTTAGATTACTGATTGTATTATGTAGCTTCAATAGTGTAGGTATTTTATTACATTGTAACGAGGATCATACAAAACAGCGATAGATACCAAGCCGAGTTTGTTGCCTGTTCTTCTCGGTGTTGGTCGCGTGAAACTGGCACTAGAGTCACCTAGTTTTAAGACGTTTCAAGGTGGTCCTTGTGATTTTATTGAATAAACATATTTTGACTTTGACTTTATCATGATTGAACTAAAAGCTGAAATAGCAAGTAACTTGTGCATCCCAGAAACCGGAGGATAAAGTTTCATTTCAGATGAAAAGTCCAAACAAAACTTACATTTACAATATTAGTGAGATAGGATTAAATAACAAGATTTACTGCACCCAAGGACAAAGCTAATACAGCTGCCCCCGGTTTTTCTTGGCAGTGACGTAATCGCGTTGCTGTGAGATTAAACCCGCCCCATCCCCTCCCGTTGATTTATGAGGTGACAGACAAACTGACGAATGAAAAACTTTGTTTATCTCTTTTTTGAGATGCCGTTGCGCTGGAGATGCTGTCTCGGTTTATTGAAAACATGCAACGATTATTTAGTTGCGTTTAATGAAATGAGATATATATTGTTCGTGAAGCTAGGTAATCCAAATGTAATCTGAACACCCTGTTTAGATTACATTTGGATCCTCTAGTTACTTAGAGGTAGTAGGCACATGAGGCTTAACATCTGTATGCCTCGGCCTCAAGTTGATAAACGCACCCTGCGTGTGTCTCGTAGAGCGCGATCCTATCGTGCATGTCTTGAGAGGTAATCCTAAAGATGCCTCAAGCCATGTAACGTCAAAACGTAATCTTGGGCTTTATTCTTTACTAGTTGCATCCCGCGGTTTCACCCGCGCAGATTTAAATCCCGGTATTGCCTATGTGCTATTCCAGACTATAATCTATCTCTGCCAAGTTTCATCCAGATCCGTTCAGCCGTTTCGGCGTGAAAGAGTAACAAACATCCATCCAGACTTACAAACTTTCGCGTTTATAATAGTACTAGCTGGTACCCGCGACTTCGTCTGCGTACTTTTAAGCTCTTCATCTCTTTTTTTCGCAATAAAAGGTAGCCTATGTTCTTTCTCAGGGTCTAAAGATTGTCTGTGCCAAATTTCATCAAAATCGGTTAAGAGGTTTAAGCGAGAAAGCGTAACAGACAGACAGACAGACAGACTGAGTTACTTTCGCATTTATAATATTAAGTTGGGATATAGTAGGATGACATAGAAGATACGTTGCCCTAACCGTGTGACGTCACAACGTGAGCAAAACGCAAACGCGATTGGATTGGTTATAGTCAATAACGCTCCTGCTTATTAAATCAGCAAGTACTCAGATTGCTGGTAGTTGTGGCTCTGAGTTTTTTTTCTTTAGTAAATGAAAGCTAAGCTTATCGAAAATCCAACCTCAGACTTGGGGTACAGGTGTGATGGTATTTAAATAAATTACAAGAAAATAAATCACAAATCATACATTAAAGAGAATACACACCTGTGTATCTATTGTAATCCATTGAGGCTTACGAATGTCGTGTGCGATTTAAAAAGCGAGAGATTCGTACAAAATTACTTTCTTTTGTTGTACTGATTAAATGGAAATAATTCTCATATTTTCACCAGTAACATAAGAATAAAATTGTATTTTTGGATTGAAGAAATTTAGGAGCTCCACCATCTAAAGGTCCATAATTTTAATAGTAGAGCTCTTTGTGAAGGGCTCGTCCGGGGAAGTACTACCATCACGCCTTTTTCTGCCGCCGCCAAGCAGCAACGATAGATAGATATATAGATAAATTCTTTATTGTACACAAAGGAAAAAGAAAACAAATACGGAAATTTGAAAAAAAGAATAGGTACAATGGGCGGCCTTATCGCTAAAAGCGATGTCTTCCAGACAACCTCATCTCGCAACGCTCCTGCAACGCTGTGTTTTGGTTTGAAGAGTTCGGTTGTCGGTGTAATTACAGGCACATGAGGCTTAACATCTGTATGCCTCAAGTTGATGCACGCAGGGCAGTGCATCGTAGGACACGTTCCTGTCATGCGTGACTTACGAGGCAATGCTTTGTTATAGGTGATGGTTACCACTTAACATCAGGTGGGCCATCTACTTGTTCCATCAGCTAGTTGTCTAAAAAACATACATATAAGGTACATGTTATATTATCTAAGTTCAAACGAATTTGCTTCACAAAGCTTGCAAAAAAGTAAATCAAGCAGAACTTAGAAAGTTGCAAAAAAGTATGTAAATGTAAAAAACAGGGGAACCAAAGTTAGTGAGTAGATTGTCTGAGTTGAAAGTTGGTAACTCGAAAGAATTTGAAGAATAAACGTGGATCATAATTAAGTTGGTCCCATCAATCATAGCGCCATCTGTCGGCAGCTTATGGTAGCTTCGAAAGTTTTATGTAAGTAGTTCTTTGCATATTTTTTTTTATACAACCAGCTGATGGAACAAGCAGATGGCCCACCTGATGCTAAGTGGTAACCATCACCTATAACAAAGCATTGCCTCGTAAGTCACGCATGACAGGAACGTGTCCTACGATGCACTGCCCTGCGTGCATCAACTTGAGGCATACAGATGTTAAGCCTCATGTGCCCGTAATTACACCGGCGACCACACTATTCAAACCGAAACTCAGCGTAACATATACTAAAGTGTGGCTGCCGCTGAAATTACAGGCACATAAAGATTCTCTTTGTGAAGGGTTTGTGATGTTTTTTTAGAGTAGAGCTCTTTGTGTGTGACTCGTCCGGGGAAGTACTACCACCACGCCTTTTTCTGCCGCCAAGCAGCGGTGCAGTGTTTCGGTTTGAATAGTGTGGTCGCCGGTGTAATAACAGGCACATGAGGCTTAACATCTGTATGCCTCAAGTTGACGGACGTAGGGCTTGTTCTCGTGCATGACTTAAGAGGCAATGCATTTATAGGTGTTGGTTACCACTTACCATCAGTTGGGCCATCTGCAAGTTTTATTAAAATTGGTATTTGATATTTATACATGTCTTTATTATTTTTGTATACTACCTGCTGGCATTTTTATTTATTTTTTATTTTATTTATTTATTTATTTACTTACACCTAGTTCTAACTTTACAGATAGTTACTTATCTAATACGTTAAAACTAGAAATCAAACATTTACATTAAAACTAACAAAAATTTAAAAACAACAACAAAACATAAACACTTCAAGACAAAATAATAAACAATCAAACAGTATAAATACAGGTAAAAAAAAATAACAACTAGAATATTAAAATCAACTTTAAAAAACTTCTTTCTCACTAAATGGGAGACATATTTTTTCAACTATCTTCCAGCCATCGGGTCTCTACAAGGCAGTTTGATAAATAATAATAAAAACTTGTGCAAAACAGTTTATTTACAGCTCACCAGTTGGTTAGGTAGAAAGTATTTTATATTACAATACAATAATATATTTGTGAAATATGTCAGTCATATCATAGTCATAGTCAGAAGAATGTAAAAAAATAAAATTTAGATTAAAGCCATTTTTTTATAGGAAAAATAATTGCTGCTCGACCGGATCGGAACCCGCGACCTTACGATCGCAAAGCGACTACTAAACCGCCAGTTACCTTTCATATTTTTTGCGATAGCTACGCGTAATTTGAATAATATAAAAAATATTGCCTTCCATACAAAGCTCCGTCGTTTGCAATTGTTTCAAAATATCCCGTAATGATAATTTATTTTGCCCTACAAAAGGCGGGAAGCTTCCGAAATGGCGGGAAATCCGTCACCCCGAGAAAATAACTTGATTTCGTATAATCTTATTTCTGAAATTAATTACTCGGTTCACGACCTGAGATTTGTGGAGAAATGGCAGCAAGGTCACGAACAATCGGTTAATGAATCACAGCTCAGTTGGTAGTAGCCAAGGAATATAGTATTCAAATTCCTTGGTAGTATACTGCCTTGTACGGTTTGGGCACTCTTAGTTTGATGACCTTTTTTTTTAATTTAAAGGGCTTTGTCACTGTGCGTCCACACCGCCACATCAAAAAAATACACCACATATCAAAACATTATCTACCTTATTAAGTCAAGACAAGAGCTAAATGTGACTCTTGCACGACTTGTTGAAGGTTGTATCCTTCACTACTCCCATTTTCGAAAAATCGCAAACAACCATTTTGTGTGCAATCACATTGCGAACAGTTTAGTAAAAATTTAATTTTGATCGATACATGTTTTCCTACTTAAAAGTTTGCTTTTCTAGTTTTCGTACTTAAGCAAAATTTTGAATAGGTACGAAAACTTGCATCGCAACCAAACTGTGTGAAATGTCATTGAACACAAAATGGTTGTTTGTGATTTTTCAAAATTATGCTTAGTGATTTTATATCTTTTAAAATGTCGAATCGTGCGGCGAGAGATACATTAGATGTTGTCAACGCCTTAACCCTAATTCTGCGACTTCTACTTCTTGTCGTGTCTAGTTCTTCCGAAACACCACCTAGGCCTAAGAACAAGGTACATACTACATATTTATATTCCTTGACTTAATTGTTGGCCGCACGTTTGTGTAACCTAACCACAGATAAATACGTAGAATGTAACGAACGTATAGTATTTTTCTTCTGTGGGTGTTAAAGTATAAACAAAAAAATTTTTTTGGATCCCTTCATACATACATAATCACGCGTAAAGATTTTTTATTAGATTTAATTACATAGCTCAAGCAGCTCCAATAATCATATTAGTCAGTAGCTCCATTGAAATATGTGTTTTAATTAGATCCATACGTTTCATTCGATGGTTCCAATATAAATTTTATTATCCGTTTGACCCATCGATGTAAAATATTGCTGAATAGACATTGTTAAAATGTAGCACCATTTGAGCGAAATATGTATTTTTAAATTAGACCCAATGTACCATTAAATGGTTTAACATTTGTTTTGTATGTGTTGTTGACCCTTCCGAGTATATTGATGGACTGAGATAGTGAGATCTTGATGGACGGAGAGAATCGGTCTTGAAATATCCAGACTCAAGACAGACGAACCAACTTGTTACTTGTGTTTGACTCCTGTATCCGCATTTACTCTAGGGTGGTCCATTATGCGAGCAGGCGAACCAAAAAATACCAAATTATTTTTACCCTGTCAATCAAGATCTTCTAAGAAAAGCAGGTTCTGATCTTAAATTCCGTTATTCCCATAATTAAGCTCCATTTACAAAGAGCATTTTAAGAGCCCCCTTAAAAGTTAGGTCAAGTTTTTTTTAATAAAACAAAAGAACTTGAATAGCCACACGACATCTGTCGCAACTTGTTTGCTCCCTCCCCCTTTTAAGCCCCCATTGACCCTAAACGGGAGGAGGGCGGTGGAGTTTTGTAGAAAAATTATGAGCTTACACCTTATAGGCGAAGTTGAGAAATCGCGACATAAGAAAAGGGATTTTCGGGGTACGGTCATATTTTAGGGGAATATTTTATTTTCGCTTTGAACTTACCTTGATTGCAGGAACTTATTTCAATTTATGAAGCCACTTCCTTGTTTCAGGTTTGAGTAATTTATTTTCTCAAAAATAAATTACATTTATCTAATGTACTAATATTAACTACAACACTATACAGGGTGTCCCAAAAGGTTAAGTAACTAGGAAGAGGGGTGATAGGGGTGGTCACAAGGGTCACCAGAAAAATAATAAAAAAAATCCCCTCTGGGTATTAAAAAAAATAAAAGGCATTTTTTAAAAAACTAAAAATTTTACGCCTTGTGGGGTGATTTTGCTCCCGATGACCTACAAATATTGGTATATTAAAAAAAAATGCTGTTATGTTATCGTCAATAACCCTTTTTCAAATTGAAATAAAAAAAAGGCAAGGCGTAAAATTTTTAGTTTTTTAAAAAATGCCTTTTATTTTTTTTAATACCCAGAGGGGATTTTTTTTATTATTTTTCTGGTGACCCTTGTGACCACCCCTATCACCCCTCTTCCTAGTTACGTAACCTTTTGGGACACCCTGTATAATTAAAGTCTACTTGAAAACTCTTACTAAACTTATCAGCCACATGCATTTTAAATTCTCATTTCTTATTTTGTCCATCCTTGTCTCTCCACACATCCATCTCAACATTCACTTACTGCTAAGTGCACTCTTCTTTCAGGTCCCTTTAATTGCCCAAAACTCAGATCCATACAGTACCTACGACAGGTCATTTTAACATATTTTAGGATATAAAACTCTGTAAGACATAACCATAAAAACAAAAGATATACTACAAAGTGAAGAGATATTTTTAATTTCCTCAAAACTCCCACATGACTTACACCGATAAAACAATTTCAAATAAAAGTACCATCGCAAACCATTAACGGTGTAATAAAAATAAGAGCTGCAATAAAACCCGTTTTCACCTCGTCAACGTCCCGTGTGCGGCGACCCTTACATTATTGCCTCTCAAGATTCTCAGCCACTTACACGGAGAGCTGTGCGTCGCCCTTTATGCCTTATTAATATTTCATGTTTACCTCTGCCTACTTTTGAAATGTGTAGTTAAAAGACGCACTTCTTACAAGGAAACTTCTAAGTAGGTAAGTATTTGACAAATAAATAAATAAAATAAATAAATAATGCTGGACAATCCACACAGCACTATCTAGCCCCAAAGTAAGCTATTCAAAGCTTGTGTTATGGGTACTAGATAACTGATATATTTAATACATTATATACTTACATAGATAGATATTTTTTATTATACATAGAAAACACCCAGACCATCGGAACAAATTTCTGCAGATCGTACACAAATTTGTTCCAAGGCGGGAATCGAACCCGCAAACTCTTGCGTCGCAGGCAGGCTCTCGCCCGCTGCGCCACAGAGGTCGTCAACAAAGCCTATGTTTTGTACATTTAACTAGACTATACGTACCTTAACTACTTATGAAGCGCCCGTGGGTTTTATGCTTGCTGGGTATATTTTTATATACCTCTTGCTTGCCGTTGAAACAATTATTTGGTCCACCTGATGTTAAGTGGTAGCTGTCTATAACAAAGCATTGTCTCGCAAGGCACGCACTATAGGAACGTGCCCTGCCTTGCGTCCATCAACTTGAGGCATACAGATGTAAGGCCTCATGTGCCTGTAATTACACCGGCGACCACACTCTTCAAACCAAAACACAGCAACGCTGCTTGCTGAAATAGTCGTGGTGGTAGTACTTCCCCGGACAAGCCTTTCACGGCTCTACTACTAGCGAATACATGTTCGGCAAAAGAATCACGCTGCTTATGCTAAAAATACAGAAGGAACCGTATATTTTGTACCTACGGTACCTATAGTACCTACCTTTAGGTACATTTATTTAATAAACCATTCTATGTAGACGCTACACAACGAATAAAGAAAAGTATTTTTCAATCAACAAACTCATGTTTCCTCCATTTTAAGGTATAAATGCTGATTTATGAAAAGGTAATTCTAAAAGATTTCATCCATTCATATCACGTCGGATTGATCCTGGAAATTTACAATTCCCCGAAGAGAAACTCCATTGTTCCGGTCTTCGATTAAGTCCAGGCTGTGTGCCGTTATTTTCACTTTTCCCGTTTATGGCCCAATAAATAACATTAGGTTTATGATGCGTATAAAAAAATACTACTAAAATGGCCGACCGCGGTGTGTGAGGCGGAATTTTTAATTTCAGAATACGTTATTTCAACTTGGGAACGTTGTTATAATTCGCGTCCTTAAATCAAGAAGCAATGAACCTATAAATTGTTGACATTAGTTACATTTTCTATTTATTATATCAAACAATTTCTTCGTTAAAAGAAAATTTATTTATGTCAAAAAAGCTTCTGAGAATCCTTTCAAAGGTTCAGTAAAAATATAATTGGCGAACTTCTCCGAAGATTGATTGTTTGCGTCTCTAAATAAAATGTTCATATGTGATAGCGGGAAGTTGTTCCACAGAAGAAATAATTAGTAGAGCGCAGAGACTCACTCTTCAGAAACTCCAAAGAAGATATGAGAAACTTTAGTCCTGAGACATCTGGATTAAAACAAACAAAAACTGCCAGGAATTTCCAAAAAATCTGTAATACTTTTTTAATTGGCACCGATTTCACGCATCTGAGCTTTTAACTTTATTTCTCAGAGTGCTAATATACAATAGAGCCAATAAAAAAGGACACTTGGAAAGTTACAATGAATCTTTTGATACCAGAATCATCAAAATCCATCCAGCCGATTGGTTGCTACGTGGTACTAAAGGATATATCGAAGGAAGGATACATACATTGATAGATACACGCCAAACACATAACCCTCGGCCATCGGGTAAAAAAGCCTTGCTAGAATGTCCCTTACATTCTAGGTCTAATATGTTCTTGAAGATGTAGTGTAGTGTAGAAAGATATTGAAGCCCTGTTCATACCCTCAAGATCTCTAGGTACAGTATATCCACTCCGATCATATACCAACTTCTAAACTCGTCCAACTTAATTATAAAAGACAATTAGGCATCTCGAGCCAACTTCTCATGAACTTAAGCAGGCGAATACAGCTTTTTACTTCCTGAAAATAAGGACGCAACTCCCTGAAATTCGGTTGGTTAACATAATCATCGTACTAAGGAATTTGGACGGCGGCGGCTTTCGCGAATCAAAATGATTCCTTATGGGAGTTTCTTCTAAAAATTTCAGATGCCGAAAGTTTAAAAGTAGTCTTATAATTCTGATGGCGTTTCATTAGACAGTTGAGCTTCGTGATTAGACAGAACCCAAAAATACTTTTTAAAATTAAATGTAATTGGAAGTGCATTGCTTGCTCCTTTATTCATCCAACTTTGTTGATTAACTTTTGGATCTTCGACATGAGAGGAATAGGATAGGATCAAATTTTTTACCTATATTTTTTACCGAATTAACATCTAGGTGCAAGAATGTAATCTAGGTAATCGGAGACCTATGTAATAATAGTAGAGCTCTTTGTGAAGGGCTCTTGCGGGGTAGTATTACCACCACGCCTTTTTCTGCCGCCAAGCAGCAACGCTGTGTTTCAGTTTGAACAGTGTGGTCGCCGGTGTAATTACAGGCACATGATGCTTAACATCAGTATGCCAAACATTGATGGACGCAGGGCAGTGCATCGTAGGGCACGCTCCTATCGTGACTTACGAGGCAATGCTTTGTATAACAAATGTGATGGTTACCACTTAACTTCAGATGGGCCATCTGCTTGTTCCATCAGCTAGTTTAAAAAAAACAAGCTTCGTAGAGCATGCAATTTCTACAACGGCTGTTATTCCGAATATAATAAATTTCTATATGAGTATTTCTCAAACAAAATGTACGTAACGAAAAAGTATTTACGAAATATTGTTACGAAATTTCGTAAATACTTTTTCGTTACGTACATTTTGTTTGCGATGCATTTTATTTACGAAATATTGTTACGAAATTTTACTAAATAGTAACTATTTTTCTTTCTTATGTTACTATTTAGTAAAATTTCGTAACAATATTTCGTAAATATTTTTTCGTTACGTACATTTTGTTTGAGAAATACTCTTAAAATGTTCCGTTCACCTCTCCACTCCATCTTGGCTGGTTCTGATGCCAATTTCTCAACTTAGAGAATGACGAAGTTCCCTCAAAACTCGAAGCAAACAACATTAATCATGAAACACAAATAAAAAACAATTTCACTGTAATTTCATTCTTTCGGCCGACGACTCGCGAACTCTTTACTTTCGGAATGTTTTCATTTGGGGATGAAAATGTCAAATAAAGTTGAGAGCTTCATTTAGTCCCTTGTTTAGTTAATTTATTCCGTTTATAAGACGTTACGATTTCGCTGTGATAAGCTAAATAAATAACTGGTGGCTCTGGGAGCTGTAGACCTCGCGAGCATACTAAAAGTGAGCTATTTGAGGAATGTAATGTGCATGTGCATTTTCCGTTTTGTGATTTTTTTGATCTTTTTGATTTTTTTTGCATCATCTTGTGTAGAATGAGGTCCTTTGTGTTTCTCTCAAATTTGATTGAAAACCATCGATTGTTTGATGAGCTATCCTGTTCATCATGCTGAAGATCCTTATCAGATCTTCGCCAAACTTTTATGAGACCAACTTATAGTTACTACCTTTCAAATAAAAAAAGAATAATCGAAATCGGATCTCATTTGGTGGAGATATCCAGTATAACAAATAGCCCCCTTTTTGCCTTTTTTTTGGGGGAAGTACCCCTCCAATCAAAAATCCCCGACGGCAAAAAAATTCTAATAAGTCATATAACCTGTGTACCAAGTTTCGTCCAGATCGGTTGAAAAATGCGACCTGTAGAGGAGAACAGACAGACAGACAGACAGACATCCGGACAAACGCATTTTTGGCCAATGTGGAAACAGACGCTTCGCTAGCTCGGTCAATAATCCTACTAATATTATAAATGCGAAAGTAAGTATGGATGGATCGATGGATAGATAGATGTTTGTTATTACTCTATAACTCCAGAACGGCTGAACGGATCTTGGTGAAAATTGGCACGGGGATATATTATAGTCTGGAATAACACATAGGCTGCTTTTTATCCCGTGGGAATACCGGGATTTCAATCTGCGCGGGTGAAACCGCGGGGCGCAACGAGTAAATAAATATTTGTGGACATTTCACACAGCACTATCAAGCCCTAAACTAAGCCAAAGCTTGTGATATGAGAACCAGATAGCTGATATACTACATTATATATTTTTTTTGGAAATACATATATGTAATATTATGTAACACCTAGACAGAGAACAAAAAATCTAATAAGTAATTTGAGTGGTTTCACTCTATGAAATCTATTGTTATGACGAAGACAAGAGCTAATGTGACTCTCGCTCGCACGTTTTGACTTGTTGAAAGATATAAAATCACCAAACACATTTTCCAAAAATTAGCACACAACTATTTTGTGTGCAATCACATCGCGCACAGTTAAGTAAAAAAATTATTTTGATCGATACAAGTTTTCCTACTTAAAAGTTTGCTTTTCTAGTTCAAGCAAACTTTTGAGGAGGAAAACTTGCATCAATCAAAATAAAATTTTTACCGAACTATGCGCAATGTGATTGCACACAAAATGGTTGTTTGCGATTTTTCAAAATTGGAATTTGTGATTTTATATCTTTCAAAATGTCGAATCGTGCGAGCGAGAGAAATATTAGGTGTTGTCAACGCCTTATGTACTTGTACTGCCCGTAGCGTGTAGCTCGTTTTCGTAGCACCCTGCTACGTGCTGCTACGCTCGTAGCCAAAAATTTTTTTTTTTTTTTTTTTTTTTTTTTTCGAATGGACTATAATGCTGGTATAATCGTATGACGATTGCCGACAGCGTTACCGGACTACGTAGCCAAAAACACATGACCTAAACATGTTTATAGTATGACCGAGTACATGATTTACCCCCGTTTTCTGAAAGCGCAATCAACACTAATCGGCTGTCAAGTCACTTGCTATCTCTATCTAGTTTGAAGTAAAAGCTGAAGCAAATGACTTGACAGCCGATTAGTGTTGATCGAGCTTTCAGAAGACGGGGGTAAGTTGGCTACACAAATTATATCAACTATTGAACTTCATGTAAGTATGTTGGTAAGGTACCAAACCTTGAGAATTATAGTCAAATTTTATCATCGTATCGATGATCCGTGCTTGAAGGGCTATTATATCAAGTAATCCACGCAACATATGGAATAGTACCTATTACGATTTGTTTTTCAAACCTATGCTATATCGTCTAACTGATATGAAAAGGTATATACTCCACGTCCTCTCACACACTTTCCTCCACTCAAAATGGTTCGGTTTTTTTTATCACTTTAGAAATAAAATAAGGTACCTAATCGCTTCTCTGGCAAGTAACACGGCCGCTCTCTCTAGATAGGCATAGGTAGGTACTTGTCAAATGATGAAAACTCTATTCAGGCCTAAAATCAGTTAACAAGATAATGCGACAACGAACAAAACCCATATTTGACGTCCTTTTAAGATGTTTTCCATAGCCCATTTATTTTTAGTACCTATTAATGAAGACATCCGCCATTTTGTTGTGTCCTTAAAGTAAAATGGTGGGCGTCCCATCGAAAGGACTTTCTAAAGATGACATTAAGATGAGATGTCTGTTTCGCTATCCGAATTAATTAGTTTGATGTGATCTCGAAATTATTTAAGCTTGTTTGATAAGTGCTCCAGCACTCAAAAGGGTTTAGGGTTAGATGTTGTAAATAGGAACGTGGGATAGGCTCTTGGCTTATTTCAGTTGATAGGTTATAAATTTCATTGATTATGATGCTTTTGTTTTATGTACCTACACCTACACGAAATTGTACTAGTGGTGTCACCATTATTTCGGTTTTTTTAACAAAATACATTTAAATAAAAAGGGGCCTTGCGAGTTTGTCGATCCCCATTTCACAAACACGCATGAATTAAACTAAAATAAACTAAATATTTCACTCTTGGTTTTCTTTAGATGGGTAGGTTACACCAAGAAATTCTGCACCCGTAATATCGCTCCCAAATCGCGATGCAAGAACAAAAATTGGCGCCAATTTTGAAAACTTTCTTGCCATATGCGTACTTTTAAATTTCTACCAAAATGGTAGATGACTTGTCATAATAACCATAGCAACTAGATGCTAAACAATATAAGGAATTGTTATCTAAACTAACAATTTGTTACTGAAAGTTTTATTGATAGATATTTAGATATTTTGGCCTGTGATATAGAAATGTCAAATAAAAACAAAATAGGCGCTGTTTGGGAGGATAAGGAAGTGTTATTTGATCTACTATTCACGTAAGTGTATTAGCCAGGTACTTATACATTTATTTATACAGTACAATAATAATAAATCATAATTAAGTGTTATGAGTTATAATTACAGACATTTGAGGCTTAGACCTGGTGAAAAAATATTTGAAAGAATAGAGCCGATTGAAGATACGAAAGGAAATAATGGCATGAAGGGACGCATGGTTGTTACCAGCCTCAGAATTATATGGCACTCTTTGGCCTCACCTAGAATTAATTTATGTAAGTACCTACCTACCTACTTGAGAAAGTAATGTCTAGAGAAAGTATGAAATGCTTCTTGACATAATCATGAAAAATTCAACTACTGGACATGCCCCACGGTTTCCCATGAAAATTATTATCAATCTTGCCTCCTTCATAGCGAAAACGGGATTTATTTTCAATATTTATGAAATAAAAGATTCAAATGAAAAGTTCCAAATGACTCTCTAGATGGCGTTCTAAAAATTGGCTAGTAAGATTATCCACACGCTTTGACATCTCATCTCTTAGCTCTCCTATCTTATGTCACACATATTCAGAGTTAAAGCGAAATAATGTAATGATCCTTTTTATACCCCACTCACGATCCAATTTTGGCAATACTTTTTTTGTTTACTTTATTTTGGCTTTTGAACATTTAACTATGATTTAAAAAGTTCATCAAAGTCATTTTTTCCAGCTGTTGGTCACAACTGCATTATATCAGCCAGCACTAAAATGGTCAAATCAGGCCTGAGAGGTACCACACAGGCACTCGTCGTGCTAGCACAGCACGGGACTAGCAGATATGAATTTATATTTACAAACCTATCACCTAACTGTGTGCGGCATTACACTTCCGTTGTCGGGGTCCATAAGTATGTTTTATTCTTATTTGTCTTGGTCGTATTACTGTTGCCAGTGGTCAGACATAATGGCTAAAAAAATCCGTCATTACGTAGTTACGTAATGAGTACTCGCCTGCTTGGAAACTATGCTTGCTACGTCCTTTCCATTGTGTAGGCCCACTTACAAGCAATTTTCTTTTTCTTTATTGATGTACCTTCGTAATTTAGTTTTATGACCCTAAATTTTTCAGAGCATACGTTGGATCAAGATTGTATAGAGATTTGAAACTAAGAGCTGCGTTGATACACAACAACCAATTACGAATGCTTCGTCATGAAAAGGTAGACCGATGGGTGGTGGGTGGTGGCAAGTAAGAGAAGATAAATGTATCTTCTCTTACTTGTCACCGGCTATTTACGTTCAGGGAGTTTTATAACACTTTTAGCTTGGCAAAAAATTATGAATTAATTTCTAATTCGACAAGTGGGTGTTTCACATAGGTGCGAGTAAGACCGCATGTGAGTGAACGCCAAAATGTATGGAAAGTGGCGCTCTCATTTTCAAGAATTGCCAAACTATATGTGTATTGTATTGATACACATCAAGCAGCTAATAATGCTTAGCCTATAAAGAAGACATAACCATAATATTATCATGTTTAAATCACAAGCTTTGATTTTAAGATCTCCTTGAGTGAGCAAGGAATTTGGAATCTTTCAAGCGATTCAGGCAATCTGGGAACGTTGTTGATAACTAACGTACGAGTAGTCTGGTACGCAGATGTCAACGACGCATTCAACGTTTCTATGCCGTACATCACTATGGAAAGCGTAAGACAAGTATTTCTTTACTTAAACTCGTAGTAAGGTACATTAATTTCTAGTCTACCGTTTTTCTACGAGCACTAAATTAGTGCTACAATTAGTGATACATTAACTGCATTATATTAGTGCTCATAGACTGTTTCTAAGCCAAATTATAGCTAAGCAAATGAGGTAAAAAACCTGCGCAGCGAATCAGAGAAGGAGTTTCCTAAGTCTATGAGCTAACCGTGCTCCATCTTAGATCTGTGTCACGTCAACCAAAAAGAACCTTGGAAAAGGGTGGAGGCGATGTGTTTGCACATACAAAATACATGCACTATCACACTCTCTCCCCCGCTTTCCGGCGTTTTTTTTTTGCATGACGCGCATTATCTGCATCTCCAATTTCCATCAGGTGAAATGGCAGTCAAACAATATTATTAGGTACTTTTACACCTTATTGGCTTAGGTACTAGGCTTGTGTGTTAATTTCTATTCTATTAAATTATAATATATTTTAGTTCCTTTCTGTTTGAATAGATTACTATTCGTGATTCGAAATTCGGAAGGGCTCTGGTTTTTATGGTCCGCCCAACGTCTGGAGGATACGTGTTGGGCTTCAGAGCTGATCCAGTTGAGAGGCTCCATCCGCTATTGATGGAACTGCAGGCATTACATATAGCTTACAACGAAATGCCTATTTTCGGAGTTGAAATGTATTGGGATCAAGAGGTATGCCATGTTAAACATGTTTCTAATGTAGGCTATTGTATCAATAAGGTAAGTGGGTATAAAGGTACAGTACACGTTTAAAATAATTTACAGGTGACAAAACCTGTAAAGGATGATATCGAAGACCTAGAAGAGATAGGTGAACCCAGAGGGGAAATGGGTCCTAATCTTTACTTGGCTTCTCAGCTGGTTCAAAATAAAGATGAAGTTGCTGAAGTACCGCCAGTTTTCAGTCCTTATTTAGGACTTGCTATTGAACCACTGAAGGAAGGGTTCACGTTGAAAAGCCTTTTTGAAGTTCAAAGCACGTCATAAAACGCATTAAAACTAGCCGTAATATACCTACTAATATAAAACAAAGCTATGTATATATTACAATAATATAACATGTTATTTATTTCCTTTACATATTTCTACCATTTTGTGCACTTGTCACAGTTGGCAGCACTGTGGTAAACTTTGTAAATATTATACTGTCAATGTCAAAACTCGTAAGTAATGTCATTTACCGATTTGGCTCATTGTTTTTATTTTTGTAATTTAGTTTTTGTAAATAAACAGAAAGCTCAGAATACCCTGTTTATAAAAACGATAATTTTATAAATCACAATCAATTTACTCCTTTGCAAGAAAAATCAAAAATCTAAACAAACGGTCTTTATTCGTACAATCACAGGGATCACCGAAGCCGAGCTCACTGTTGATCCAATTTTCTCAGATACCTATTTTAACTAGCTTCCTAATTTATTTGAATAAGTACTTTACGTTTCTGTAGTGCCTACATAAGTCTATAATTAGTAGAAACGTCCACCAGGGTTGTTCGATAGATAGAAAACGATCGGTATAGAAAGTTTGTGAAGGATAAAAAGGCTCAGTCTGTATTAGTTTGGAGTGAGTAAAGCTCTCTCTCTCTGGAATTGTAACTTGACCAGCAGCAATGAACAAAGAAAATAACAGAAACGCTGCTGGCTTGGTAAGTAACAATTTTAATATAAGTAATATAAGCTAAGTAATATACCTTGTGTATATACCTTGTTTGAGATTTGCAAACAAATTTACACACTCACTGTTAAATAAAACATAGGGTGGTAAATATCTAACTAATCAGTGCATAATACATTTTCAGCGTCGGTCAGCCATAGCGGAAAGAATAAAGCTTCGAGAAGAATGGTCGGCTCTCAAAGAGATTGACTCACAACCATTTGCCAATACATTAAATAGAAAACACAATAATGCTAAAGCGGTTAAACACTTGGCCCCTATCAAGGAGGTGACGAAACCTCCTTTGAAGACCAGCATTCCTAGTAGGCTCAATAGAGTAAGTAATTTTTATAGCTAAATTTTTTATTACTTGTGTTTGTAATCATTAATTCTCACTTCATGTCACTTTTTTAGATAAATTCTGCCATATTCTTATTACTTTCTTCATAATAGCTTATGAAACTAGCATAAAACAGACATTTGTGACAGTGACAATAGCTACGGTAGCCAAAAAAGAAGTAGAAATTACCTACTCACGAAATGGAAAATGTGAATGACTGCTTGTTCCATCAGCTAGTAGAATAAAAAAAATGTAGGGTAGGGCATATAGATTAGGGCTCCCATCCAATAAAAAGCTCAACAACATACATACATACATAAAATCACGCCTATTTCCCATAGGGGTAGGCAGAGACCACGGATTTCCACTTGCTACGATCCTGACATACCTCTTTCGCTTCATTCACTCTCATAACATTCTTCATACATGCTCGTCGGTTAAGGGTACTCTTGACCTGGCCTTTCTCTAGAACATCTGCTATCTGATCTAGATAGGTCCGCCGAGGTCTTCCCCTCCCAACAGTCCCATTCACACTCGCCTGATGCACTTTTTTCGTCAATCTTCTTTCATTCATCCTCTCTACATGCCCAAACCATCTTAGCATACCTTTTTCTACCCTCATCACTACGTCTTCTTGCACTCCACATTTCTCTCTGATCACACTATTCCTCATTCTATCAAAGATCAACAACATTGTAACAATTTGTGGATACCTAGCTTGTGAATGGAGAGGGAACTGAATCTGTTTTTACTGGAAATGTATAGAGGAGGCCTATCTCCAGCAGTGTATTTCTTCACACTGTTGATGATGTTGATAACATTTTATTTTACTTTAAAAACAAACAGCTTATTATACTATAAATGGTAAAATGAATAAAAGCAGTTAAGTATAATAGAAATACAACCGACATAGCTCTCAGAATCAGCAAGCTGAAGTGGCAATGGGCAGGTCATATAGCTCGAAGAACTGACAACCGATGGGGAATAAAGGTTCTTGAATGGCGACCACGAACAGGAAGGCGAAGTGTGGGACGCCCTCCTACCCGATGGACTGACGACATTGTTAGGATCGCGGGTAGTTGGTGGATGGAAAGGGCTCAGAATCGTTCTTCCTGGAAGCGGATAGGGGAGGCCTATGTCCAGCAGTGGACTTCTGTGGGCTGTTGATGATGATGATAATAGAAATTATATTATGAGATGATAGAATGAGAAGTTAATTTCATTGAGAGATCATTGGTTTGTTGAAAATCAATGATGATTGATGTTGATAATAGAGATTTTCTGGAAGGGGACACTGATGGAAGACCAGGGTTATTTGCTAACTGACTTATTCTGAATCAGTCTGTAAGAGGTGATACTCGCCTCACTACAAGCCTGTTGCGAACAAGGTTTTAGGTTAATTTTAGTATATTTTCTTTCTATGTTTTTCTATCTTTCTCTGTACTTTTACTGTTGTAAGCTGTCCTCAATAAACTTCTTATTTACTTGGTACTTAGCTAGGACTGGTTTCTGCAAGAATGATGCTGGTGGGCTCTTTTTGCGTGTAGGGTGGTTCAGCCACCGGGATTCCTCGGAAATAGATTCATAAAACAGCACACACTTCAAAATAATAATATTTGACAATAAGTACAAAAGAAGGCATAAGCATGAATAATAACAGAAACGCATTATAAAAATTGATTGCAGCAATCCAACACGCGGTCCCAGCCGGACGCCCTCCGCGGCGTAGTGGCGCTGGTGGAGGTTGGCAGCGAGGGTCGCGCGCTCCCGCTGCGAGCCGCCCTGGCCGCGCTCGGAGCTACAGTCATGCCGGCCTGGAGCCCCCTCATCACACATCTGGTTTGGGCAGAAGGTAAGGCTCTTATTTTTGTATGCATTTTTTTTTATAAATAATAATAATAAATAATTATGGACAATCCACACAACACTATCTAGCCCCAAAGTAAGCTACTCAATGCTTGTGTTATGGGTACTAGATGACTGATATAATATTTAAAACATTACTTAGATAGATATTTTTTATTATACATAAAAAACACCCAGACCAACCGAACAAATGTCTGCAGATCGTACACAACTTTGTTCCGAGGCGGGAATCGAACCGGCAACCTCTGCGTGGTAGGCGGACTCGCCCGCGCCACTGAGGTCGTCATTTGTGCAAAAGCTCTTTGTGAAGGGCTCATCCGGTTACAACATGCCGGTTTCCTCCCGATGTTTTCCTTCACCGTTCGAGAGTACTGACATTGTGAACATAAATTTTGAACAGAAAATCTCATTGGTGCACAACCGGTTTTGAACCCACGACGTTTAGGATCGGAAGGCGGGGTTGCTACCATTAGGCCACCAGTCTCTCACCGCACTAATGGAGTATTGGCCGACGACCTCTGTGGCGCAGCGGGCGAGAGTCCGCCTCCGACGCAAGAACTTGCTGGTTCGATTCCTGCCTCGGAACAAATTTGTGTTCAATCTGCAGAAATTCGTTACGTTGGTCTGGGTGTTTTCTATGTATGATAAAAAATATCTATCTATATATAAGTATACTAGTAGCGCCCTGCGGTTTCGCCCGCGTAGTTTTAAATCCCGGTATTCCCACGAGATAAAAAGTAGCCTATGTGTTATTCCAGACTATAACCAATCTCTGCCAAGTTTCATCCAGATCCATTCAGCCGTTCCGGCGTGAAAGAGTAACAAACATCCATCCGTACTAACAAACTTTCGCGTTAAATAAGTAGGATTCAATGTAACAAGATCCGTTCAGCCGTTCTGGAGTTAGAGTAACAAACATCCATCCATCCATACTTACAAACTTGCGCATTTAGTTAATATTAGTAGGATTGTATTCAATGTAACAGTTATCTAGAACCCATAGCACAAGCTTTGAGTAGCTTACTTTGGTACTAGATGGTACTGTAGGTATGGATTGTCCAGCATTTTATTGTTAGTAGGATTATATTCAATGTAACAGTTATCTAGAACCCATAGCACAAGCTTTGAGTAGCTTACTTTGGGGCTAGATGGTGCTGTGTGGATTGTCCAGCATTATTTATTGGGGCCGCTCGTAGGTGGTTGCCGCAGCACGCGCGCCCGCGGGCGTGCCCTCGCCTGTGCGCTGGTGTCGCCGCTGTGGGTGGAGGCGTGCGCTGCCTCCTCGTCCCGCCTCCCCGCGACCGCCTTCCCCGCCGCCGCGCGTCCCTCAGACCTACCCTCGCCGGCCGCACTCAGACAGATGCTGGTAAGTGGTAACTGGAACCGCAACGCAGAGCTTAAAAGTAGTAGAGCTATGTGAAGGGCTCGTCCGGGGAAGTACTACCACCACGCCTTTTTCTGCCGCCAAGCAGCAACGCTGTGTTTCGGTTTGAAGAGTGTGGTCGCCGTGTAATTACAGGCACATGAGGCTTAACGGTGCATCGTAGGACACGTTCCTAGCGTGCGTGACTTGCGAGGCAATGCTTTGCTATAGGTGATGGTTGCCACTTAACATCAGGTGGGCGATCTGCTTGTTCCATCAGCTAGTTGTATAAAAAAAAGACAAATGACGAAAATAAATAAATAAATATTGGTGAAAAAAAACCACTATCTAGCCCCAAACCATCACATTAATGTATGCCTGGATGCATCACTGTCTACCCCTCTTCGACATCTTCAAAGAATCTTGACTAGTAAATATAAAAAACCCCAAGAGGATGTCTACCATGACTCTAAGAGCCAATTTTGTTTCCAACGATATCTTTATTTTTACAGAAAAAAGCTGAAGCTGAGAATACATTACTAGTAAACTTAAAAGACAATGATAAAGAAAAGTTTCCTCGTCTCAGGATATCCAGTGAGCCAGAACAAGATACTAGTCTGGATACATCTTTTGATACATCCAAAGATACATCTAAAGATACGTCCCGTGATACGTCTAAGGATTCATCAAAAGATACGACGAAAGAGACTACAACAGGTAAACATAATTTTTAATTATAAATAAATAAATAAATAAATAATGCTGGACAATCCACACAGCACTATCTAGCCCCAAAGTAAGCTATTCAAAGCTTGTGTTATGGGTACTAGATAACTGATATATTTAATACATTATATACTTACATAGATATATATTTTTTATTATACATAGAAAACACCCAGACCATCGGAACAAATTTCTGCAGATCGTACACAAATTTGTCCCAAGGCGGGAATCGAACCCGCAACCTATTGCGTCGCAGGCAGGCTCTCGCCCGCTGCGCCACAGAGGTCATCAATTAATTCATAATTGTACTTAAAAAATAGATAATATAATAAACAATGTTCTACTGAATTATGGTCTATACTATAGACTTATAGTGATGATTTTGCTTCATAAAT
Source organism: Plemyria rubiginata (assembly GCA_963576535.1). Taxonomy (NCBI): domain Eukaryota; kingdom Metazoa; phylum Arthropoda; class Insecta; order Lepidoptera; family Geometridae; genus Plemyria; species Plemyria rubiginata. The sequence continues at coordinate 9,592,951 of OY754926.1, forward strand.
ATAACACAAATTTAAGATTACCTTACCAAGTACACAGCAGGTAAATAATGTCCTGTATTTTTGAGATGAACTAATCTAAAACTATATTATATTCCTTGGAACTAATTTATACAGGTAGTTATAGAAACTCTTTTGATACATACATATTTTAGTTTTAATTTTAAACTGACAGTAAAAGTCAGGAAATGTCAAACAACCTAATCTACAAGATAATATAAATAAGAAGGGATTCTTTTCTGTCATCTATAGAAGCAACATAGCATTTTCATTTTAATTGTTTTTCTAGTGTTATTTTGAGTTGTGTTGTGTAATTTTGGTGGTATTTTAACCAACATTACTTGTGGTCTTAGCACAAAGTGTAAGCATTTGAAATGAAAGTGTATTATGTGATATCGTGATTTGACCGAAAATGTTTCAAATGTTTTGAAGAAACCGCCACCATTTTCTTCAAAACAATTGACTGACTCGACTTTCGACTGACGTGATTATAAACATAACAAAGAGCCTACTATCTCTATCACTTGACACTGGCAAGATTGTCGATAGACAGGAGCCTTAAAAAAAACGAAGAAGAAGAATAATATATAAGCTAAAAAGCGTGAATTACATAATTTAATTTAGATATAGAGAGTAGAGTGAACACGGCACCTCGACGAGCGCTGCCGAAGACGTCGGCGTCCATGAGCCCGCGACCCGTCACGAAGTCGCGGAGGAAACTCTTCACGCACAAAGAGGCTGAGGTTGTAGGTTCTTCTGATGATGACGAGGGTAAGAAGCTTATTAATTCAGGCGGTATTTACTTTCGCGCCTCGCGCCTCTTGTCGGACCTTCTCTCGTGCCGACACCTCGCGCGATTGTTTACACTCTCGTGGCGAGTTCAATTGTTCGGACGCGAGAGTCACGAGTGGCGAGGTGTGAGCGTCTGTTCACACTCGCGCCTCGGCCTTACCTCGCGCCTCGCACGGGTGTGCTTGGTATCTATCCTAACCATTTACCCATTTTAGCGAAGGGAGATTTTTAATTTAAATCTTTCCCTGCTCTTAAATGGCTGAAAATTTTGTGTCATTTTCCTCACTCGTACCATTTTACACACTCGTGCGAGGTGCGAGGCGAGCGGCATGACGTCATGAGTAGGGAAAATGGCACAAAATTGTCAGCCATTTTAGCGATGGGAGAGTTTTAGATAGTTTTGATTTGATACCAAGTTGTTCATCTGTAATCTAACACCTAATATAATTATTATAACTTATAACATTACATTGTAGGTACAGTATACAATACTCTAAACACACACATACACAATCAAATTTTCAAATCACGATATTTTCATCTCTAATCTAACACCTAATATAATTATTATAACTTATAACATTATATTGTACAGTACATACTCTTAAACACACACATACACAATCAAATTTTAAAATCACGATATTTTTTTCATGTCTAATCTAAACACCTAATATAATTATTATTATAACTTATAACATTATATTGTACAGTAACATACTCTAAACTAAACAAACACACACATACACAATCAAATTTTAAAATCACGATATTTTTTTCATGTCTAATCTAAACACCTAATATAATTATTATTATAACTTATAACATTATATTGTACAGTAACATACTCTAAACTAAACAAACACACACATACACAATCAAATTTTAAAATCACGATATTATAATTATGTTCTCTGTTTTGCACGCACTACTACACTATTAAACCTTATTAGACATGAGACAGATATATCAAAACGAAACTGAAATCTGATTGCAGTCAGAAATCGTATCGTATCGATATTCCAACGTGAGAAAACAGTTTTTAGAAAATGCATAAACAAAAACGGTTTTTGAAATCGATTTCAAAATCTGAACTCGGATTTGTATCGGTTTGTGAAAAAATCCGAAAACGCCCATGCCTATACCTTATTTATTTATTTTTAAATCGATTCACCTTAATAATTTTAATATTCTGTTGCGAACAGAATGCCTTTAAAAGCTCACATACATTACATTATTACATTTCACATATTAATATAATATTAACACAAAAGTGTAGAAATACAAGATCATTTTAGCTATCCATCCAACACGTTTCAATAGCGCGATCTAGAAAACGAATAATTTTAGCAGCGCCACCTAGTTGTGAATTCGGATACAAAAGTCAATAATCATCAAAGTCAAAGTCAAAATATGTTTATTCAATAAAATCACAAGGACCATCTTGAACCGTCTTAAAACTAGGTGACTCTAGTGCCAGTTCCACGCGACCAACACCGAGAAGAACAGGCAACAAACTCGGCTTGGTATCTATCGCTCTTTTATATGATCCTCGTTACAATGTAATAAAATACCTACGCTATTGAAGCTATATAATACAAAGTAATCTAACAGAAAAGGAAAAGTAAACAGATTCATAAAAGAACACACGCTTCAAACCAAACCACCATCGATTTGAGCATTCTTTTATTGGATCGGAGAAAATGTGTTTATTTTGTAGCGGCGATGGTCTCGCAATCTGTCACGTAATCATCAAGAAACCACACAACCGATATCATATTCATGAGATAGTAATAATATGCTTATAAAAACACTCAGAGCTGAAACATGTTTATCACACAAATCTTTGTTCTCGGTGGGGATCGAACCCACGGCCTAAGCATAAGATTGCGCTGTGAGCGATGTTAATGTTCCCCGATAACTACCGTGCCTAGAGATAATTAATTTCTGAAATAATTCATTCCAGTTGAGAACTCCCGGCCGAGACCATACATACCGAAGCCTTTAAAACCCAACGGACATACCAAGAAGAAACCGATGCCACAGGGTGGTAAAAAAAAAGAGTTGGCGCGGGCTGAACGAATGGCGAAGAGATTCTTGAATGCGTGTACCGGGAACACTCAGAAACAAACAAACAGTCAACCAACGCCACGAATTGTATGTTATACTAAACAGTAAACTAGTTGCGCCCCGCGGTATCACCCGCGCAGATTTAAATCCCGGTACTCCCACGGGATAAAAAGTATATAATATATGTTATTCCAAACTATAATCCATCTCTCTGCCAAGTTTCATCCAGATCCGTTCTGCCGTTCAGGCGTGAAAGAGTAACAAACATCCATCCATCCATCCATAGGTACTTACAAACTTTCGCGTTTATAATATTAGTAGGATTTAAGATTAGTAGAGCTCTTTGTGAAGGTGATTACAACTGCAATAACTCCTTCAAGTGCCCGAAAGTAGCTTGAGGCGCACTTAAAATCCTTTCACCACACTGATCCATAAGATCCAGTGACACGACAAGAAGATTCCTTCAATAAAAAAACAACTTCAAAAGCACTGGAAAAGCCAAAGGAAAAACTACTTTTTATGCCGGTAAAATGAATCGTTCCCTATATAGATAAATAGTGATAAATAGTGGGGGGCTTGGGGTGTTATCTAGGGGGAAGGAGGTCGAGGGGGTTCCGGGAGAGGATCGGGACATAGAGGAAAAGGATATACATATATTTAAATCGCGGGGTTTTCATTAATATTATATAATGCTGAACTACTACCACCACGCCTTTTTCTGCCGCCAAGCAGCGTTGCTGTGTTTTTTTTGTTTGAAGAGTGTGGTCGCCGCTGTAATTACAGGCACATGAGGCTTAACATCTGTATGCCTCAAGTTGATGGACGCAGAGCAGTGCATTGTAGGGCACGTTCATATCGTCCGTGACTTACGAGGCAAATGATTTGTTATATAATTACTATTTAACATCAGCTTGATCTATCTACAAGTTGTATATAAAAAAGCAGTATCTTTTTTATGTATATTCAAACGTTCGTTTAAAAGTTGTTTTATTTTTCAGGTTTTAACTGGCGTGTTAAGCTCGGAGCGTCGAGAGGTCACTGCCGCCATATTGTCACTGAAAGGCAAAATAAAGAAGTCCGTGAATAAAAAAACAACGCATGTGATTATGGGCACGTTTGGTAAGAATTTTTTGATCAATCTCAAGAAATATATTTACCAAAAGAAATCATACTATCCAAAAAGTGTATTTACTCATGTCAGGGCCCGTACCACCATCTCTTGAAGCATTCTTATTTCAATATTACTTATATGTCAATGTCTTATATCAACTGCATAGAGTCAGCTTTATCATCAACTAGCGACCCGCCCGCGCGCCCCTGCTTCGCACGGGTGCACATTGATTTTCTACTATATCATGCATGTATTATACATATAAACCGTAACCGAGTAAATGTCTAGTTGATAAAAAAAAACTGAAACTGAAACTGAAACAGCTTCACGACTTTGATCCCCAGGTACGGTAGATATCCCTTCAGATCTCCCAGTACCAAGTAGGTACTATAATTCAAGATTCTTTGAGGATGTCTAAGGGGGGTAGTCAGAGGTACGTCCAAACATTACATTTGGCACATACCCACATTTTGCAGTAGTTAAAAAAACATAATGAAATTCATATATTATCATAGTTTCAATTTGAAATTATTGTTATTTTAATAATTGAGATTGCAAACTTCGTTTATGTATTTTTCCTACTTACCTTTAATCTTTTTTTTCGTGTAATTTTATTTGTATACCTACTTACTTTTACTTCTGTTCACTGCTACTCTGTATTAATTAATTAATTGAGGAAACTGTTGGTTTATGTTTTTCTATATGTTTATTCTTACTGATCCATTGTACTGTTTGTAAAAAAACTGTTTGTTTCCCAAATAAAATAAAAAAATAAATAAAACCTTCCACTTGAATCATTCTATCTATTAAAAAAACCGCATCAAAATCCGTTGCGTAGTTTTAAAGATTTAATCATACATAGGGACATAGGGATATAGCGCGCTTTGTTTTATACTATATGTAGTGATTTTAAGTGTTCTTTTATTTCTGGCTGTTCAGTGGCCGATAGGAGTTGCCGCGGTTTTCTTAAAAAGGTGTCTTGTCTTTTTAGGTATGCCAAATTTATCCCAAGAAGACTTATCGAGGGTAGTTCACAGAAGCGAGGTAGTTAAGGCGCGCACACTATCCGCTCTCTGCGGCGCCGCACGCGGGTGTCGAGTGCTGCAGGCACGGTGGGCACTCGACTCGGCAGCAAATCACAAGTGGATGCATCATTCAGGGTATGAAGTGCCGCATCTGAAGAAGATATCACAGGTGACAAGGAAATTAAATATGGCAGCCTTTACAGCTAAGTTGGTTGTAGCTCTGCCTTCTGCGCCGTAGGCCGTGGGTTCGATGCCCACACAGAACAAACATTTAGGTGAATATAGATGTTTGACCTCTGTCTGGGTGTTTTATATAAAATTATAAGTATTTACAAAAAAAAATTGTATAAGTACCTATATCAGCTATCTGGTTCCCATATCCCAAGCTGTGGCTTAGTTTGGGGCTAGATAGTGCTGTGTGGAATATCCACCAATATTTTTTAAATATTTATGTTACAGAAAGCGCACGTCGAACGTGCAGCGCTAGCAAAAATGCGTTCAGACTATGCGTACGACGTATTTTGCGGTATGAGGGTATTTGTAACTGATTCTGCCGACCAACGAGACGCAGCCATACAACTACTAAACCTCTGCGGCGCTGTCGTACAAAATGGCGACAAACAAGATGGCGGAATCCAGTATGGCGGCAAACAAAATGGCGGAACGCAACACGGACAAGGCCTAACACAAAGATCTCAGCACGCGTTAGTGACACAGAACGGTGATATAAGATATGGTGTTGTGCATAATAACAGTGACTTTGATATCAAGATCGGGGTTGAGAATGGTGAGGTGAGCTCCAAATGGGTGTTTGATAGCGTGGCTGCGGCACGTATGAGGACCATTAGACGGTATTTGGTTAAGGATATGTCGGGGCAGGCTGGTTTAGTTGTGGAGGGTATGGCTAACTTTCGTATTGACGACTGCTGATCATAATACAAAAATGATTTGTTAATGTTTCACGAGTAAGAACATATAGATATGTATTTATTTAAGCACTACCCCCGGTTTCTGAAAGCCCGATCAACACTCATCGGCTCTCAAGTCACTTGCTATCTAATATAAAGTAGAAGCTGAAATAGTTAGTGACTTGACAGCCGATTAGTGTTAATCGAGCTTTCAGAAACCGGGGGTTAGACCCTCTGTTTGGAACACAGAGAATAATAGATAGGTATTTATTTGCAACACACGAAAAAGGTAGGCAGGCTCTAAAGTCAAAACATGGGTTTTTTTACTCTGCTATTATTTCTGTGTTTGCATAGGTAAATCATTGATTACATTTTTTTTAATTTTTTTTTGACAGCCTACGTAGCTCAGTTGGTAGTAGCTATGCCTTCTGCGCCGTAGGTCGTGGGTTCGATTCCCACCGTGAACAAACATTTGTGTGGTGAACATAAATGTTTGTTCTCTGTCTGGGTGTTATATAATATTACAAGTATGTATTTACAAAAAAAAAGTATTATAAGTAGTATGTCAGCTATCTGGTTCCCATATCACAAGCATAAGCTTAGTTTAGGGCTAGATAGTGCTGTGTGGGAAGTCCACCAATATTTTTTTTTATTTTTTTTTTATTACCATACTTAAATAGTTGGTCGTGATAGTAAAGAATTATGAACTTTTTTAAGTGATATCCTGATCTGAACGGAGACGTTTCCCATATGTTTTAAGAAATGGGTATGTCTGTTTACTAAGCATAAGGAAATCAAAAAGATTTTATAATGTCCCAAAAGTTATTCTCCGAGCGGGACTTAAACCCACGCCGTCTTATTATAAAAATGTGAGTTAGACTAGGCTTAAGCCAGGACTAACTGGTCCGTGGTCTAACTTTGATACCGAAGTTGGTCCCTGCTCTATAGAAAAATCAAAGACTTAGACCAGACGTTATTATAAAACGGAGTTTATCCCCTAAACCACGGTTTAAAGATAAACCCGAACGACCCCTAGTTTAAGTATGGTCTAACTAATAAAAATCTCATTTTGCCAAATTTTATTTGGTCTCCCACATAAGTTTATTCAATAAAACAACTTGTAGCACTGCATTATCCAACATACATTTCAAACTCTAGACTCCGATCTAAATTTGAAATGTCAAAACGCATGGGTTGCCACGAATTTGTCAATATCAAGTTGATAACGAGATTTAAAACAAAAAGGCGGAGATCTGAGTCAAGAAGAGAAACTAAAAATTGATTCGTTAAAACGAAAGACGAGGTAGTATGCGCATATGACTTTAGCCTGCGGCAAGAGAGTACAGTTATACCAACTTATCTAAGCCGGTCTGAAGTTAGCTGTTTAGAGAATTCTCGATTCACTATTGGCCATTTATGCACAAGCGGCTAACTTCAGACCGGCTCAGATAAGTTGGTGATTCCAAAATGAATGAACGATTGATTGCCATAATTTGTTATAGTCTGTGGATATTTGTTGAATGATTATGTTCTGTGATGATGAATCATGGACTATCTCAGGTACTATGTAGTCTTCGACTAAAGTGTCTTTTGTAATACGAAAATGATAAACCTGAGATGATCCTAAATTTATGAGATAAACCAGGTTTAAGTTGTTTATAATAAGAAAACGTGACTTGAGCTAGGTTTAAACCCAGGTTTGATTTGTTTATAATAAGGCTGACGCCGTCTTATTATAAAAATGTGAGTTAGACTAGGCTTAAGCCAGGACTAACTGGTCCGTGGTCTAACTTTGATACCGAAGTTGGTCCCTGCTCTATAGAAAAATCAAAGACTTAGACCAGACGTTATTATAAAACGGAGTTTATCCCCTAAACCACGGTTTAAAGATAAACCCGAACGACCCCTAGTTTAAGTATGGTCTAACTAATAAAAATCTCATTTTGCCAAATTTTATTTGGTCTCCCACATAAGTTTATTCAATAAGACAACTTGTAGCACTGCATTATCCAACATACATTTCAAACTCTAGACTCCGATCTAAATTTGAAATGTCAAAACGCATGGGTTGCCACGAATTTGTCAATATCAAGTTGATAACGAGATTTAAAACAAAAAGGCGGAGATCTGAGTCAAGAAGAGAAACTAAAAATTGATTCGTTAAAACGAAAGACGAGGTAGTATGCGCATATGACTTTAGCCTGCGGCAAGAGAGTACAGTTATACCAACTTATCTAAGCCGGTCTGAAGTTAGCTGTTTAGAGAATTCTCGATTCACTATTGGCCATTTATGCACAAGCGGCTAACTTCAGACCGGCTCAGATAAGTTGGTGATTCCAAAATGAATGAACGATTGATTGCCATAATTTTTTATAGTCTGTGGATATTTGTTGAATGATTATGTTCTGTGATGATGAATCATGGACTATCTCAGGTACTATGTAGTCTTCGACTAAAGTGTCTTTTGTAATACGAAAATGATAAACCTGAGATGATCCTAAATTTATGTGATAAACCAGGTTTAAGTTGTTTATAATAAGAAAACGTGACTTGAGCTAGGTTTAAACCCAGGTTTGATTTGTTTATAATAAGGCTGTATGCCTTCCCCTTGATAAGGGGCTACGGAACCAACTGCGCCATCGGTGTCCAATCACACTTTGAGAATAACTTTTGGGACATTATAGAAATTTGAAACTGGTATAGTTTCACGATACGAATAAATTATGAAATAAATATGTTAATTATAAGGACTATTTTGGTTTCAATATATTATTTATATACAAAAATTTGTCTTTGTTTTTTAAAGATAAGCTGTTATAACGCATTGGTCTCATCGCAACGTTGTCGGCCGGGAAATCGAACCCGCACCTTTTTTGGCATACCATCATTTTGAAGTAGTTGGTATTACCATACATTTAAGACGTCCGTGAATTATTGTCCTTTATGTTATTCAAACTCCGTCCATACATAGGACAGCCCTCATAGCTTAGTGGGTAGCTCTGCCTTCAGCGCTGTATGCAGTGGGTTCGATCACCTACGACGAGAACAAACATCTGTGATGAACATTTTTGTTCTAGCTATTATTATGTATCACTAGCTACGCCCTGCGGTTTCACCCGCGTAGTTTTAAATCCCGGTATTCCTACGGGATAAAAAGGGCTTTTGCAGACTATAATCTATCTGTCCCAAATTCCATCCAGATCCGTTCAGCAGTTCTGGCGTGATAGTGTAACAGACATCTATCCAAGGAATACAATACTCTGCATCTATCCATCCAAACTTTCACATTCATGATATAAGAGGGTAAGTAGATGTATGTATTTAAAAAAAACTACGATATTATCAGCTATCATCTACGCTGAGGTCAGTGATCGCTACCTACCGCACTAGATACCATCTTAGCTTAGTTAGGGGCCAGATAGTGCTGTGTAAAAAATCCACCAGTAGGTATTTATTTATCATACTATAATTATCATAAATACTAGGCCTTTTTCTGCCGCCAAGCAGCAACGCTGTGTTTCGGTTTGAAGAGTGTGGTCGCCGGTGTAATTACAGGCTTAACACTAGTATGCATCAAGTTGATAGACGCAGGGCAGTGCATCGTAGGGCACGTTCCTATCGTGCGTAACTTACGAGGCAATGCTTTGTTATAGGTGATGGTTACCACTTAACATCAGGTAGGCCATCGGCTAGTTGTACAAAAAAAAGTTAGTTTGGATGTATGGATGTTTGCTACCCAATTACGCCAGAACGGCTGAACAGATCTGGATGAAATTTGGCACAGATCGATTATAGTCTGGAATGGCACATATGCTACTTTTTAACCCGTGGGTAAACCGGGATTTAAAACAGCGCGGGTGATACCGCTGGGCACAGCTAGTTCATCTTAATAATATCAATCTTGACGATTTCTCTTCTTTGAATCCCTCTGTGGCGCAGCGGGCGAGTCCGCCTGCGACGCAAGAGGTCGCTGGTTCGATTCCCGCCTGGCACAAATTTGTGTACGATCTGCAGAAAGTTCCGTTGATCTGTTTTTTATGTACAATAAAAATATTTATCTATGTATGTATAATGTATTAAATATATCAGTTATCTATACCCATAACACAAGCTTTGAGTAGCTTTGGGGCTAGATGGTGCTGTGCGGATAGTCCAGCATTATTTATATACTCACCTCCTTTGGTTTGGTATGCAAACCCACAGTTGTTGTCGTCAGCTTGTCTCGATGAGAACCAAAACGAGTTCTGCGCATTGTGCGATACAAAGGTCCTTAGTCCTTGCAAATCCTGGGGTGGCCATTTACGTTTCCGGTTTTGGTATACACTAATAGGACCGTACTAAACGAGGTACAACTTTCGATAAACTCAGGGTAGCTCAAAACTAGTAAATAATAATATAAAAAAATGTTTAGAAACAAGAAATTAATACATAGATAAGTTAAAATTGTAAACATACCTATAAGAATGATGCGAGAAATATTAACATACAGATAAGTATAAGTTCTACTAGAAAAAGTCCCTGATTATGTTAAAGGAAACAGATGTTATCACTACATAGTATAAAACAAAGTCGCTTTCTCTGTCCCTATATCCCTATGTGCTTAAAACTACGCAACGGATTTTGATGCGGTTTTTTTAATAGATAGAGTGATTCAAGAGTTTATATGTATAATACATGCATGATATAATAGAAAAACAATGTGCACCCGTGCGAAGCAGGGGCGCGCGGGCAGGCGCTAGTTAATAATAATAAAAAAACTACTAAATATACCAGTTTTGAGCTACCCTGAGTTTTACTTGCCCCCGGTTTCTGAAAGCGCAATCAAAACTAATCGGTTATCAAGACACTTGCTTTTTATATTATTTTAAGTAAGAGTTGAAATAGCATGTATAATCCGTCGTCTATTGTTACTGTTATACTTACTTTTTATATATCCGCGGAAACTTGTAATTGGCCGTCAGCATAATTATGTGTAGCAACCTTGCATGCTGCATGTATTTATTATAAACCACCTAATGCATACCCGCCTAGCTGTAAGTTTTCCCAAAATTGTTAAAATAAATTAAATAAAATGAAATAGCATGTGACTTGACCGCCGATTAATGTTGATCGCGCTTTCAGAAACCGGGGGTAAAGGTTCCTTATTCTAAAATTATAACGGTCAGAAATAAAACAAAACACTTTCAATGTTATTTGTTTATAAGTTTTATTTTAATAATCAAAGGAATTAACAAAATGTATTTAATATGAACATATAACGTATATGACCTAACCTAAGTATAGAAGTTACAAACCCTTCTACATACATACCAAATAATATCAATATAAATTTTTTTATTAAATATAATAAATTACCTTTATATCTACAGGTCGCATCACGTTAAAAGAACGCTGGAGGGAGGGGGAGGTGCTGGTACAGGTGAGGTTGCTAGAATACGTAATCTGATGAATATTATAATGTCTATTGTTTGACAGTTACCTACTGGGATAGAATATCTAGGTAAGTAGGTAGGTACATCAAAATCATAATAACTTTTTTGGGAATAAAAATAAAAAAGCCAATTTATTCCATAACTAGCTGAACCCGCGGCTTTGCACGCGCCAAAGAATTGAAAGTTTCATACAAACTTTCATCCCCTATTTTATCCCCTTGGGGGTAGAATTGATCAAAATCCTTTCTTAGCGGATGCCTACGTCATAACATCTACCTGCATGCCAAATTTCAGCCCGATCCGTCCAGTGGTTTGGGCTGTGCGTTGATAGATCACTATGTCAGTCAGTCAGTCACCTTTGAGTTATATATATTTAGATATATTTAGATAAGTTGTAGGTACGAGTACATGTGTGATTTAAGTTTTCACTATTTTATATTAAACTAGTTGCGCCCTGCGGTTTCACCCGCGCAGATATAAATCCCGGTATTCCCACGGGATAAAAATGTGTTATTCTATGTGCTATTCCAGACTATAATCTATCTCTCTACCAAGTTTCATCCAGATCCGTTCAGCCGTTCCGGCGTGAAAGAGTAACAAACATCCATTCATCCATCCATCCATACTTACAAACTTTCACGTTTATAATATTAGTAGGATCAGTAGGATGTAGGGTAGATACTACTTATTAGGGCTCCTTTCGGGTAAAGGCCTCTTCCAGCTTTTTCTATTGATCGCGGTCTTCTGTTAGTTCTGTCCAGTTGTGGGTGTCAGATTTTTTCTTTATCTCGTCCGACCAACGCGCAAACGGTCGAGGTAGGTACATGGTAATATGTACAGATGTCAGGGTCACTGGGTTAGAATCGGGTCCTCGTGTCTTCCTGCCGCCAAGCAGCGCTGTTGTTTTGGTTTGATGAGTGTGCTTACCGATGAAATTACAGGAACATGAGGACAACTGAGGCATCAAATTGTTAGGCGCAGGGCAGAGTATCGTAGGGCACGTTCCTATCGTGCGTGACACTAGGCAATGCTTTGTTAAAGGTGATGATTACTCGTCCTTGAGCTTGCTCCAACTGGAAGAGGTACACAAAAGTAAACAATGACTATTAACAATCTACTATTTACTAGCGACCCGCCCGCGCGCCCCTGCTTCGCACGGGTGCACATATCATGCATATATTATACATATAAACCTTCCTCTTGAATCACTCTATCTATTAAAAAAACCGCATCGAAATCCGTTGCATAGTTTTAAAGTATACAAAGGGACATAAGGACATAGGGACAGAGAAAGCGACTTTGTTTTGTACTATGTAATGATAGGGATAGTGAAGCATGTATGCATGTAACTTATGTATAATTTTATGCAAATAGAAAAAAAAAATTGAATAATAAAACTATAAAACAACACGTGGTTAACGTAAATACTAATGAGCAGGGTAGGGGAGCCGAGGCCTTGACACGGAACCAGTAGACCGTGATAATGTTTCACTTTTAAAGAATACATGAATTAAAAATTCTACTCTCATCTCGTGTTATTACGTTTACTTTTCTTTATTGTACCTACACAATATGATTAACACAAAAAAGATATTATAGTCGTGTACAAGGCGAGCTTAACACTAGATAGTTTTCTTTCAACAAACCATAGAGGATAGAGAGCTGATTATAGTGGAGGGAAGGTTTACGAGTACAACATAAAAAAAATACATTGAAATAGAAGAACCAAGATGCGTGTATAGCAATATATCAAATGCCAAAAGCACCAGTTATTGATTGGAAAATACTAAAACATAATATTGAGAAATTGAGCAGAATGCTGGATATCTGTTCTATTTCTTTCCTCACATCTTCGTACTTCAAACATCTGTAATAGAGAAAAACATTCAAACGCAAAAAAGTTTGTCCAGCATTATTTATTTACTAGCGACCCGCCCGCGCGCTGCTTCGCACGGGTGCACATATCATGCATGTATTATACATATAAACCTTCCTCTTGAATCACTCTATCTATTAAAAAAACCGCATCAAAATCCGTTGCGTAGTTTTAAAGATTTTAGCATACATAGGGATATAGGGACAGAGAAAGCGACTTTGTTTTATACTATGTAGTGATTACCAAAAAAACGTACGTTCTCTATATGTACAGGATAGCCAAAAAGTCGTGGATCAAATCGTTAGAGGCGGTCATCAGCTGCAAAAAATATTGTTCTGCGGGAACACACCAGAAAATTAAAAATTATTGTGTTACGAAACATGCGGGCTGTAAGTACCAATATAAAGTTAACAGATGAAACAGCCGCCAACAGATGAACATTTCTGTAAATTGATTTTTAATTTCTCATTCCTGTTTATATTTTACAACGATAAAACTATTATGATGCTGCCTTTTATCGGTACAGTCACCACAATCGAAGAATAAAAAACTACCTAGCAACCTACCATAACACTGAACTCTGCGAAATTATGGCCCGATAAGCTTTTGCCAGTTTTAATACGTCAGAATAAAAGGCCGTAAAAGCGACTGGTCTCTATTTAATACATAAATAAATAAATAATAAATAAATAAACATTGGTGGACTTTCCACACAGCACTGTCTAGCCCCAAACTAAGCGTATGCTTGTAATATGGGAACCAGATAGCTGATATACTACTTATAATACTTTTTTTTTGTAAATACATACTTATAATATTATATAACACACGCAGACAGAGAACAAACATCTATGTTCATCACACAAATGTTTGTTCACGGTGGGAATCGAACCCACGACCTACGGCGCAGAAGGCAGAGCTACTATCAACTGAGCTACGTAGGCTGTCAAATGTTCTGTAATAAATATGAAAATAACAAATATGTACCTAGTTAAGTACTTTGAGATCTCGTACACTAGAATTCTTATTCTGACGTATTAAATCTGGCAAAAGCTTATTTATCGGAAGGGATCTACCGTGCCTGGGGATCAAAGTCGTGAAGCCGTTTCAGTTTCAGTTTCCTGGAACTCGAACCCACTACCACCCACACATCGCCACGCGCACCTGTAGGTATTAGTTTCTTGCGTGTTCGTGGTGTCGATAGATATAGACGAATACTCGCTACTCTGTCTGTTATCTTTTTATTTTATATATATTTTATTTTATACGATACGACAGCCTACGTAGCTCAGTTGGTAGTAGCTATGCCTTCTGCGCCGTAGATCGTGGGTTCGATTCCCACCGTGAACAAACATTTGTGTGGTGAACATAAATGTTTGTTCTCGGTCTGGGTGTTATATAATATTATAAGTATGTATTTACAAAAAAAAAGTATTATAAGTAGTATATCAGCTATCTGGTTCCCATATTACAAGCATAAGCTTAGTTTGGGGCTAGATAGTGCTGTGTGGAAAGTCCACCAATATTTATATTTATTTATAATATTTATAGCATTTTTAAATTGATGATTGTTAGGTAGTATTATATTTTTTTTAAATCTTTCTTATTTAACTCCCCAATCTTTGTTTTCTTGTTTCTGAATTTCAAGCCTGATTGTGCCTGTTGTGAGTTCTTTTGTGGAAAATAAATGATGATCTGTGTCTACTACTGGTCACTTCACACATAGTCGTATTTGGGAAAAAGACGAAGCGAATACATACAGATTTCAAATTCAGAAACAAATCGCGTCATATCGAGGCAACGACGGACGACGATCTGGCTCAGCGCATCAGCATTGCCATTCAGCGTGGCAGGCAATGCAGCCAGCATCTTGGGGACGCTTCTTTGCATGTTTCGGATCCGTTGAGCTATCGTTAGATAGGTCTACAGGTAGCTTGTCGGTTGTAAGTGTTATTTGTACATTTTGTTAATACTTTTATTAACAACAATGGTAACGAAATAAGATTTTCAATTACACTTTACTGCCAAAATAATGCACCTCGTCCGAACCATAGGCTGTGCCAACTGCCATTTCACTATGACCATTTGCACCGCGATCACAGCTAAGACAAGGCAGCAGGTGTCATACGGTCAGGGCAAAGTATCTCCTATGTCATAAAGAATAAAGCCAAACATCAAGTTTTGACGTTTCACGGTTTGGGGCAAGGAATCTCCTATTTTCATAGTGAATAATGCCCCAGGTAGTAAAATGTTACGCTGTTTTTCAATATCGGACAATGCCTTCCATCCTAACCTGAGCGCAGGTTCTCGGAAATAGATAATACAATACTTAGTGACGACTCAAAGCCATTGAGCTAACGGATTAGTTTATACAAAAGAAAGTTGTCTGAAATGCTTCCTTCTTTTCTTCAGCATGTTGTAGAATCCAAAAAGTTTTATTAAACTGTGTTAACGCTCGAATGCAGACGAGGCGCTCTAAAAATCCTTTCACCACACTGTTTCGAAAGAAACTTATGACACGACAAGCTCCTCTTAAAGATGATCTAAAACTTACCTGAATAGGCGTGGCAGAAACAATAGGTTTATGGTTGTAGGTTGTAGCATTGTCGAAACCCAAAATATCTCTGCCCTTGAATCCGTTCCGAGAAATGGCCCGATCCGGCTTTGTATGATAGGTGAGCGTTCGACATCCTTCCTTAGCTTCACCTTAGTTTCCTATTTGTAATGCAGTTGTTTTTTCGTGTTGCCTTCCTCTATGAACGTGGAACCTTCACGAGAAATAGTTTTTATACAACTTGCTTATGGTACAAGCAAAAGGCCTACCTGATGTTAAGTGGTAACCATCACCTGTAAACAAACCATTGCCCCCATCAACTTGAGGCATACAGATGTTAAGCCTCATGTGCCTGTAATCACACCGGCGACCACACTCTTCAAACCGAAACAGCACGCTGCTTGGCGGTAGAAAAAGGCGTTAATAGTAAAGTAGGTAATAGGTAGGTACCTACTTCGGACAATGTTAATTTGATTTGATGATTTTGATTTGATAGACCTGTTGAAAATACAATCTTCAAATTCTATTTTTTTCTAGGAGCATGTTAGTTTAATTCGTTTATCTGATTTATAAATGATGGATATGTGACCTAATGAATTTAATGCAAAACTGTTAGCGCAAGTGACAAAATTATTATTAATAAATATTGTTTAGAAAGTCTGGCTGTCTTGGAATGTTTTCTGATAAAATGGCAGAGTATAAAGATTAAAAAGTTTCGCGCAAGCAGTTATAGCGGAAGTTCACGACTGAAATGTGATCCGGGGTTCAATCTGCCTGAGTTTCACGAATTAAGACCATAGTAGGTGTTTACTTTGAATTATTCAGTAAAATTTCCTTACGAACAGTATATTTATGCATCCTAAGGTGATGGTGGTCTGATTTGGATCAGTTGAGCTATCTATAGATCGTTTGCAACGGTCTGCAGATAGCTCAACTGTTTCATATGTATTTTGTATATTTTGTAAATAATTGTAACTATTTGTTGTAATTTTCTTCATCCTAAGTAATTGAATTTATTTATAACCCTCTTTGTAAAATTATTTCCCAGTTATGGACAACCTCACAGGACAGCCTTCACAGCTCAGTCGGTAGTACCTCTGCCTTCTGCGCCGTGTCGTGGGTTCGATCACCACCGAGAACTATTTGTGTGATGAACACAGATGTTTGTTCTCTGCCTGGGTGTTATATTATTATTATAAGTATGTATTAAAAAAAAGTTTGCAAGTAGTAGGTATATCAGCTAACTGGTTTCTAGGTATATTACAAGCTTTGGCTTAGATTATTGGGGCGAGATAGTGCTGTGTGATGTTCACCAATATTTATTTATTTAGAGTAGGTGAGTAGTTACTGGGTACCAAAATATCTCTTGTTAAAGTGTGTTCAAGAAATAGGAATCGCAGATAGGAATATATTTATATACAGGGTGTCCCAAAACTCAACGTCAAGCCGAAACGGGGCGACAGGATTGATTGTAAACATCATGAGAAAAATCAGAAAAAAAACTATCCCATCCAGTTTGAAAATTATGGGCATTTAATAAAAATCTAAAAATTTGGTCAATCTGTAACCATTTTTCAGTTATTACTATATATAATATATATTACAGATTGACCAAATTTTTTGGTTTTTCTTAAATGCCCATTATTTTCAAACTGCATGGGATATTTTTTTTCTGATTTGTCTCATGTTTACAATCAATCCTGTCGCCCCGTTTCGGCTTGACGTTGAGTTCTGGGACACCCTGTATACATGGTAATACGAATATGTACTGTTCGTGACGATGATGATATTGTGTGGACGATTTTTTTGAGCTACAGTTCCGGTTTCAAAAAAAAAGTAGGTACCTACATTGGATGCTATACCTATCTATGGGCTGTACCCATTGAGTTAGAATCCTAGCTGTACCACCGAAAGGCGATACCTCCATGACCCAAGAGTTTTTACCCCTGCTGTACCACCGAAAGGCGATACCTCCATGACCCAAGAGTTTGTTACCCCTGGAGTTGATGCCAAGGTAAAGATTACAAAGGGAAGGGGGGAAGAGATCATGATATTATTAGTGCGCGTCACGTAAAAAGAACGCCGGAAGGAGGGGGAGGGAGTGTGTTGGCGCGAGTATTTCGTATGTGCACACATGCCCTCCACTGTTTTCTAGCGTTCTTTTTGGTTGACGCGACCCAAAGTAGGTAGTCGCGGTTTCTAGTTCGCCACAATAAAAAAGCCGAAATGAATTGCCGCCAAAATTGTATACCTAGCAGCAATTTTGCTGTAAACTATGTAAGTACCGCAATTCGTGAGAGCCGAAAGACAGCTGTAGCGATTTAAATCATAACGGTTTTGTTCATTTCTCGGCTCGCTCCGTGAATCATCTTTCCGCTTGATTCACTTAGCATATACCTCTATGCATATCTACAACGGTCTACGTAGGTAGGTAGGTATAATACTTACGTTATCGATGAGCTGCCTAGTTTACTTGTGTCGCTAAGTGCGCTAAAATAAAGACGAAATAAATGAGATCCCTACCTAGGTACCTACTTAACATATTTGTTTTTTTAGGAATAACTTGAAGGAGTCCATTCATTACTTTTCCCGGCTTAAGAAGTTAAAATATTGACATTTTCGAACCAGGTAGGACGTGTCAACACAAACCAAACAGGAGCATCTATCTACCTAGGTACCTACCTACCTATATCTTGTCTAGTTACAGTAGAATGACAGAACGATTCCCTATTTACCTCGGTAATGCATGATTGATGGTGTTATATGATAGGATGGTGTTTCGTACCTAGTTTACAAAACCAACATTTCTATGTGAGTCAAACAAGGCCATTGACCGCAGTCGATCAACATAGGTAGGTAGTGTACCTACCTACCTATAGGTAATAAGGTATGTTCTTACCATCTTCATGAATTTGATGAAGGTAAAGGCAAATGAATCCTGTTACGAGGAGGGATTTTGAACGAAAGATTGAGATTGACATGACATAGACAACTGTTTCTTTACTGTACGCCAATCAGCTGTTTTTCTATATGACCGGAATCTTTATTCCAGATTGCCAAGATTCGAAATTCAAAAATTTACGTATTCCCGATGTTAATTCAAATGAAATGTCCCATCATTTCGGCATTCGTTCGATACAGTACATAGCCGTATCTACGTAGGTATACATTGCATGGTTACTTATGTTACGATTTACGAGAAAACCGGTCTGACCTGCAACGGGCTGTCTACATCAGTTCACCCGCACGACCCGATGGTAAACTTTCTTACGAAATGAATCACTGTTACCACTTACCGATCTTTAACTTTCTACTGCATGCAACTAATCGGAAATTACAGCCTTCACACGTGACACGGAAGTTATCCCGCTAACACACAGTAAAATGCACAATAAGTGTCAACGAAGGTTAATCAGTGGACCAGTTATTGACCTACCAAGAGAAACATCAAATTACGAGGGTATCCAGAACTGCCGAGTTTTCGCACATGTGATGTCTCGAAGGAGCAGTGACCATAGGCAGGCCGGGATCGGTGCAATTTGATACACAAGCACAAGGTTTACACCGAATCACGTCCTATGCGTGGCCACCGCTGTGAACGACCGGCGGGCAGGCCGGCTAACGGGACCGCGCGCGGATGCTGCGCCTGAGTAGCGGTCGGGCCCGCTTGGATAGGCCGGGACTGGTGCAATATCGCACTACAACCGAATATAGCGCCAGTCACCGCCCAGCCAGTCGGGCCTCGCGAACAAAGGACACGCTGTGGATGCCGCTCCTGCGGCTCGCCCGTGCGCGCGCTCGTGAACTTGACTCGGACGCGCGGAATGTTTCGCGGGGTCAGGATGCTCGGCCGGCGGCACGGGTTCTCCGCTCGGCGGCCAGCGACGGAATGGCGGCCGCGGGCGCGCGGTGCGGCGCGCGGGGCAAGCGACGCACGCGCAGCTGTCGCGCCGTCTTCCCCTCCCCTCGCCCGTTTTCCTCCCCGCAGGCCCTTTATCGTTCTGGGAAGTGGTTCCTGAGCTTCCCGACTGGGTTGTCAGTGTGAAGCATTCCCACAGTTGACGGGAGATAATGGTACGGATTCGAAAGTAGTGATCCTTGACACGCTAGAGAACGTGTCGGCAGAATGACTCATTCGAGCTTTGCAGTTCATAATTTATTATTTTCAATCGGTTGATTCAGAATTTGATAAACCTATCATCCTCCTAAACAACTTATTCAGACAGGTTTTCAAAATTATTTTATGAATGAATGAAAACAAGTATTTTTTAGTAGAGCGTACCTACCTACCTACCGAAAACTTCAACTCTTCGTAATTTTGCAATTCCAGATTCAGCGTCTTCACAATTTAGGGTAATAGGTACATCCAAATCGTGGCAACTCCAAAACATTCGACATTCAAACCGTTCATCCCAGCTACCTGCGCTTGCACCGCAGCGGAGATATTATGCACGGGCTAAACGAGGCTAGTTTTTCGAGCTAGGATAGCAAGCTAGTTCTCTACTCAACTGTCCTGGCTACCCGATCTGCAGTGCAAGTTCTTATCGATCGCTTATTTGACATTTAAAATCGTCAAAAATTCGTTAAAAATGATTTCAACAATGGATAAAATCATTTTTATCGAATTTAGATGATTCTAAACATAGATTCTAAATGTCAAATTAAGCGATCAATAAGAACGGTACTTGCACTGCTGGCTTGGAACATGCCATCATGAGGCTAGATTATTTAATGCTAAAGAACCTACTATTGCAGTGACTCAGCTGACCACACGTTAGTTCCTGGTTACTAGCCAACTGAAAACTGGCTTCGCTTCGCCGCGCCGGTCACATGAAGCTAGTACACAAGCTAGAAAAGTAAAATCAGTGGTAGGGGTCGCTACTATCCTAGAAATAGAACTCCATCCTATTAAAAACTGTACTGGCTCGTAAACAAGCATAAATAGCTGAAATGAAGCTAGTATTGTCTAGGTACATTGCCAGAAGTGGTAGTACTTGGTAGCTTACTGACACTAGGTTGCTACCTACTATCCTAGCTTGAAAACGCCGCGTGTAGCCCGGGCATTACTTAAAATGAATAGGGATACAAATCCCACGAATGGGATATTAAATACCCACCACACAGAATAAGCAGTGTTAGTTAGGTAAAGTATCCCCACGGGCCACGCCACGTGGTGATAAACCTTGTGACGCCACTTCCATTGATTCTAACATTTTTGATTGTCAGTCAAGTTTTGTTATTGGTCAATGTTAATTTATACTTCTATTGATTTAAATTGGATTTGGAATAATTTCTCATACTATTTCCCAAGAGGAAAAAAAGAAACTTGAATGTTTAGGTATAATTTATGCTATAATAGCAATTGGAATTTTAGGGTTTATTGTATGTTTAAACGATATTTTAAATCGTATTTTCTAAAAAATGCTTAAAAATGCTATCACTATTTTATGAACCTACCTAGTCCTGGTTATAGTAATATAATCGTGACCCAAATTACAAAATCACGGGTGTGGATTCTATGATCTGTGTGACATTTTTATGAGGGATGTAAGTGGTGTGATTTGCCCAAACCACCCCTCTGATTTCACCCACGGGGAATTCCACCGCGCAAACTGACAAGGGCTAAGCAGTGACAAAAAACGGCCACGCAGTTTCTTCTACCTCTGAAGAACTGCGTACGTGCAACCTTTTCGAGGCTTTAGAAAATATGATTAACCATGTGGAAGATGACGTCCACCTATTTACAATTCAAATCTTTAATTCTGAGTTTTATACATTTGCTGATCAGAGAGCCCACCAGTGGTTAACTGGCAATCGATTTTAACTTACTCGTAGCTTGAAAAAGGGCGGGAATATTTATTTCTTCGCTATTTCTTATTTATGTAAAAAAGAAAACTGATTCAGCTGCATTTTTTAATATTTTTTTTAGCTTAGAACGCCGTCAATAAATACCACGCCACGCCGCTCAACATCCGTACCCATCAGCTTTAAAAAATGAAACGAAATATTTAAATCATATTTTATAAAGGGCTAGTTGAACACAAAAGAAATGGATGCGTTTCCAGTCCTTTAGAAAATATCGGCTCTCGAAAGATCTTGAAGAAACTGCTTGGCCATTTTTTGTCACATTGGCCCTGCACGTAATTTTGCGCGGTGGAATTCCCCGTGGGTGAAATGATTGAGAGGGGTGGTTTGGGCAAATCTTACCTACCTACCACTTACATCCACAAAAATATCACAGATCATAGAATAGGTACACACTTGTGATTTTGTAATAATTGAGTCAACCAATATCTAATGAAGTATCTAATGAAGCTTTACCTTTGCCCCCGGTTTCTGAAAGCCCGATCAAAGCTAATCGGCTGTCAAGTCACTTGCTATTTCAGCTTTTACTTCAAATTAGATAGAGATACCTACGTAGCAAGTGAATTGACAGCCGTTTAGTGTTGATCGCTTCAGAATTCGCTTTCAGAAACGGGGGTTAGTGGTTGCAGTGTCGACAAAGCAGTTAGATGTTAAAAGTCGTTAGAAGTTGTTTGTTAGAAGTCGGGAAGTTTCGTAGGTATTTATTTTTACTACAAACACTAGCGACCCGCGCCCGCGCGCCCCTGCTTCGCACGGGTGCACATTGTTTTTCTACTAGGTACCTATATCATGCATGTATTATACATAAAAACCTTCCTCTTGAATCACTCTATCTATTAAAAAAAACGCATCAAAATCCGTTGCGTAGTTTTAAAGATTTAAGCATACCTACATCAACATAGGAAATAGGGACATAGGGATATAGGGACAGAGAAAGCGACTTTGTTTTATACTATGTAGGTAGGTATGTAGTGATAAAAACTCCAAAAATACCTATATTAGGTAGCTCCTCTAAAACATTTTGACACGTCTCTAGTTGAATTAAATAAAACACAGTGATCTGTGCTCATGGATTATTAATTAGGACACGCAAGATAAGACTTGTATTATTAGGTTTATTTATACAACTAGCAGATGAAACATCCGAATGACCCACCTGATGTTAAGTGGTACCCAACCATCACCAATAACAAAGCATTGCCTCAAGTCACGTAGTTACGCACGGTAGGAACGTGACCTATGATGGACTGCTCTAAGTCACGTACGGTAGAAACGTGCCCTACGATTCACTGCCCTGCGTCCATCAACTTGAGGCATACATACAGATGTTAAGCCTCATGTGCCTGTAATTTACACCGGCGCCAACCACACCCTTTTTGTGTACTAGGTACCATAGTAGCAAACAAGCCTACAGCCCACCTGATGGGAAGCGGTTACCGTAGCCTATGGACCCTTCAAACCGAAACAGCAACGCTGAAGAAATAGGAAGTGTTTGTGCTTCCCCCGGACAAGCCACCCACAAAGAGCTCTACCTACTAACCTTCCGTAAACTTATAAACCAAGTCTCTTCATGGCCTCAGCCCGTAGGTAGCTAAGCTACTCTCAATAGGCCTCTTTATAGTCTAGTCAGCAATATTCAATAGTCTAAACATCCTGGCTACTTTATACGTCATACCTAGGTAGGTATACCATCCAGAATTGCCGTACCAGCAGTTTTGACAATCCTAATGAATGAATAGTTCAGTAATTAAATTCCTTGGTTCATAGGTACAGTATGAATCATGCCTTAGTGAGAAATTGGTAGGTATGGTCTATCTAGAGATAAATTCATTTTCATTATCTTATGTAGGTTGGGTTTTCAAAGTACAAACTTCTGAGCGATGCAAATAACTATAAATAAACGAATAATTATAATAAAATAACTGATGTATGTACATGTTGGCAATAAATAAATCTGAATCTGGGTGATAAGGCGCTCCATCGATGGCCCACCTGATGTTAAGTGGTAACCATCACCTATAACAAAACATCGCCTCGTAAGTCACGCACGGTAGGAACGTGCCCTGCCCTGCGTCCATCAACTTGAGACATAGGTACTGATGTTGAGTCTCATGTGCCTGTAATTACACCGGCGACCACACTCTTCAAAAACCGAAACAGCGCTGCTGCTTGGCGGCAGAAAAAGGCGTGCTGGTAGTACTTTCCCGGACGAGCCCTTCACAGAGCTAGGTATATCTACTACTCTTACAAAAAGTAAGTATTCCCATACCTAATAAAAACTATGCCTCGAAGAACAAAATACTTTCTTTCGTTCATTTCCTCATGGAACCAATGGAAAAGTAAACTTAGCTACATAATTATATATTTCCGCCATAGTGCAAATCTATACAGAATGTCATCTCCATCCATCAACCCGTCATCTTTAAATCACACATGAATCAATCATGCCAACTTAAAGAAACAAAAAACAAAAGCACCTAACAAAAGGTGCAAAGGTGGGGCGACATAGTGCCAGCACGCGCTCGCCAGCTGTACGATGCATCTGCTGTTTCACCCCCGCGCCCCTAAAACAACCTATGGTCATCCTGTCTTGTCACATCTGGGTCTAAATAAACATTTATAGAATCAATAACCAGTAATATCTAATATAAACCCAATAAGTAGGTAAATATTTGATGGGAGTATTTGAGAGATATACCTATCTGAGTGTAATTTGTACGAGGGATTCCGGACAGCTAGGTAAGTAAAAAATATTATCACATGATCTGACTGTATATTAAATAATTATCTTAATACTACAAAAGAAAGAGACTAGACTCAATTACGAAAATAATGATTTATATGTTTAAATCATATTTTATACTTTATACCTATATTACTTTATACCTATATTACTTTATATATTTTTCCTAGTAAACTTTACCTAGTAGGTAAGAAAGTTCAAAATTCAAATTCAAATTCAAATTTATTTACTAAAGTGTTTAAACATAAATAATTTTGCCATTGGTCCCCGCACTAGGACAAGCCTGTATCGCGGGAGGCCGAATACAATATACGCTTTACTTAATTTGAACCACAAATATGTTACAGTAGCAGAACAAAGAAAAAATTAAAAATTAAATTAAAGTAAGCATATTATTATGGAATATTTCCATCAAATATCACATTTCCGCAGTCAATTAATTCAAAAATACTTTTAAACCCTAATTTAGTGCGGTGACATCAAAAGAAGCGCGTTCATATCTTTTGTATGAAATCAATCACAAGAGATTGTTTAGAAAATAAATTTTGTCCGAGTCCAGAATAATTTTATTACTGCCTTGTGTGACATGCACACATAAAGTTAACTGGGCAATTTTAAATTTATTCTTTACACAAACTGTCACCACAATTAAATAAACATTATTAGGTACATTACTACATACGTCCATAATTTTTAAAAATGCCCACCAGCCAAGTCGTAATCTCAGTCGTAACATCATATTTGACTAGATTAATAAAACTGTAAGATCCAAGTAACTACCAATACCTACGAACTGTTTAGAATTACGATTAACTTGTAAATCAAAATAAATAAAATCCATCATGTCGGCAGAGGCAGAGCTGCAGGTAGCCAGTTCGCAGCTGCCTCGACAGATGTTCGCCAGCCTGTATAGTATAGTGTTGTCGGTCTGCGCCTGTAGGTATGTTGGTACCAACTCGTATGTTGTTGTGCATCTGGGATTTGTAATTAAACTGTGGAAAATTAAACGTTCTAATTTCAAAAGTAATTTGAATTTAGAAGCGATCGACTAGACCTGCGCATGTAGTTGTGTTGGTACCAACTCGTATGTTGTTACTTGTTGTGCATCTGTGGAAAATTAAACGTTCAATTTTCAAAATTTTGAATTTAGAATTGATCGACACTAGACCATAGACACATCACATCACAGTACAATAGCCTGCTAATATGAGTAAACACAGTCTTACTAAAAGTTTCTTAGTTGATCATACAAGCCAAATGCATCTCACAAATTTTTTCTCATACTAGGAGAGATGAGTAAATATAGCAACGATCATTCGAGGTTATGGTCTTGCACCTTGTCACGTACGGTATACCATTTATTGTTTGACAGCCTACATAGCTCAGTTGGTAGTACCTCTGCCTTCTGCGCCGTAGGTCGTGGGTTCGATTCACACCCTGAACAAACATTTGTGTGATGAACATATATGTTTGTTGTCTGTCTGGGTGTTATAAAATATTATAAATATGTGTTTACAAAAAAAAGTATATAAGTAGTAGGTAATAATCAGCTATCTGGTTCCCATACCACATTTAATTTGTTTTAGTTATTTATAGTTAGGTATGTATGCATGCTCGCTGTAAAACATTTACGTAAGTTCAAAGTTACTAATTGTTAATTCTTTTGAGAAATAAATTCTTTAAGCACATAAAGCTACTGCTACATTAAGATTAACTTCGGGAATCAAACCCGCTAGTTACCTATAACATTCTCCACGTGGGCTGGGGACGAGCTAACGGTCGGCCCGGATGGGACCGGTCCTGCCCTTGCGTCCCAGCACTCACAAAGTACCTACTGCAATGTAATGTAACGAACGATGCGCGAATACCTTCATTCTTATCGAAATATTGAATAGTTGTGCTCCGCGGTTTCGACCGCGTAGCTTTAAATCCCATTCAATCCATTTTTTTCGGTTGAGGTTTCAGGCTGGAAATACCAGGCCAGAACCGTGCGAAGTATAAAATTTTATTTTATTTCATTCACGTGTTTAGTTGTGTTTGTTGTGTTATTGATATTGTAGGATTTAAATTTGAAAATAAATGAATAATAATAAATGACTTCAACCTCAACTAATGAATATAATGACTTCAACTACTTAATCAGTCTATTAATCAGAGCGTCCCGCGGTTTCATCCGCGCAGATTTAAATCCCGGTATTCCCACGGGATAAAAGTAGCCTATTTGCTATTGCATACTAAAATATATCTGTCCAAATTTCATCTAGATCCGTTTAGCCGTTCTGGCGTTATTGAGTAACAAATATCCAAACTTTCACATGAGCTCGATCAACACTAATCGGCTGTCAAGTCACTTGCTATTTCAGCTTTTTTTCAATTAGATAGAGATAGCAAGTGACTCGACAGTCGATTAGTGTTGATCGCGTTTTCAGAAACAGGGGCTAGTGTGACCAGTTGAGAAATAATAGAAAAAATATCCTACTAATATTATAAACGTGAAAGTTTGTAATTATGGATGGATGGATGGATGTTTGTTACTCTTTCACGAGGGAACGGCTGAACGGATCTGGATGAAACTTGGCAGAGAGATACATTATAGTCTGGAATAACACATAGGCTACTTTTAATCCCGTGGGAATATCGGGATTTAAATCTGCGCAGGTGAAACCGCGGGGCGCAACTAGTATAATATATTTTTTGTGGCACTAAAGAACTCTCCCTTCTCATTAAATAAAACCCCGTTCTTTGCAATAAATTCAAATTAGTTAATGAAATGCAATCATTTTAATCTACTAAAAAACTACTATAAATAGGTATACCAGCGAGCAGCACAACTAAAGCACACAAAAACCTATTAATAATTTAAATCATAAATCTAATCATCTACCACTTGCCTATACCACTTCTTTCGAGAAACCCTTTTCTCAAGTTCATGAAACAAAGAGTTCCATTTCATATTTTCATTTGTTTATTCAATTCCCGCTCGGATTTGAACCCACATCACTCGGGGTCAGATATCAAAGGTTGACGACAAACGGTTCGGCCACAGGAGATTGTGTACAGTAAGTTATTTTAGCAGTTTTATAAAAAAAAATTTTTTCATCCCACCATCTCGGAAAGAGTATTTTTGCTCTTCAATATCTGAGTGCAAAAGCCGTTTTTATTCTCTAGAGGATAAAGTAAATTGAATTTAGAACATCGTGTGCACTAAGTTTGTGAATTAAAAAAACCATTAAACCTATTTACTGCTACCTCTATGGTGCCGAATATATCATACAACTTTTTTTTAATTTGTTAAAAACTCAGACTCGGAACCTTCTTGGTGTTCTTTTTTCAATTTGCTTTGCTCGCGGTGCTTTACGCGGCATTTTTTCACTTCATTGTTAAACCTTATATTAAAAACAAGAAACTTGAAAACAAGTGAAAAAACTTTACCTGTCATAATGTAGTAGTTAATACCTAAACTGAAATAAAAGTACCTATCTTGTGATTGTAAACTTTTTTTTTTGCATTTAGTCATTTCCTCGCTGAGGTGGAATGAAAAGTTACGTGTTGCACTCAAGTGCAAAGATTTTTCACCTCGTGCTCTTTTGATTCCCTCGCTAACGCTCAGGATTCTAATTTTGAATCACTCGCTGCGCTCGTGATTAAATTTTAGAATCCTTCGCTTGCTCGGTCATCAAAATTGAACACGCGGTTAAAAAGCAACTTTGCACTCTTGTATAACAAATAACTATTACTCGGCGTCATCTAAAAGCTTTGTGATTGATAACAGTTGGAACCATAGACTATATCCTTTCCTACATCCGTGGTTGGAACAAATAAAAACATTTTTGACTCGTGAAACAATGTTTTTAGCATAGCATTACTGTAACTGAAACACTGGTTTTTACTAGTTCGGGGGACTGCGGATCCTAAATCCGCTCAACTTCTCTGTCGTTGATAAAAATAACGGTTGTTTGGAAGAGATCGCAACATGCGATAAGACCGCCGATTGTAGGACAATAATAAGTATTCCTACCTATTTGTACTTATATGATGATACTGTCGATGTTGTCCTCAATAAAGTTTTTATTATTATTATTAAAACTCAGATAAATAAATAATTTGGAAACAAGGAGAGAAACAATTAAAACAAGGAGTTACTTTATCTTTCAACAATTCGTAAGTTTTATTGATACTTTGTTAAACTTCTTATTTAAAGAATTTCTTAATTGAATTTAATAAATCTATTTTGTAAATCAGTTTTTTTTCCATGAGTAATATTCCTACCTATGTAATTATTTAAAAAGAACAAAATTAAATTTAGTAAAGTCATTTTTATCCGATATCATTTTTGCAATTTATAATTTTTAATACCTATTCAACAAAATATTGATTCATGTCGCTAGAATAGAATGGTCGATAAATAAATTCGACAATGCCTATTCCAGACTCCAGAGTCTAAAGTGAAAGCTAAAATACAAATGATCATAACTTTCAAACCACCACAATCTATCAATATTTAAGTTTAACCGAGTGACATGGAGAATGTTGAATTTAGCTGCGGGCGAATTTCTGAGCCGCGTTTTATTTTTTAATTTCACAGCAAGTAAAGTATTGCACAGTCTAATTATCTTTGAACAATTATCTAGAACGTCTTTTATTTTCTTATTTCTTCTGTTGTCTAAGTATTTTCTTAAAATAAACATTACCTACATACTGCCTACTACATACTGACCTGCCATCACTGCCATGTAGTTAATAAATTAACAATCAAAAGGTAGACATAAAACGGAAGCAGAAACAGCATCACGACGTCTCAGGCACGGTAGATATCCCCTCAGGCTCAGTGAGGACAGATGAAAAAAGTTTTTAATTATCATCAAGAAAACCTATCTTAGTTTTTTTGCCATTTCTTCTACGTACCTAGTACCTATAGTAAGAACATAAAATATTTAAAAACTCAATATTAGGTCGGTATATGATGTAAACTGCCTAATACTTACAAAATATAATAAAATTCAGATTTTAGCATATTATATATACCTATTATAAACTACTCAACCGTATTATCACAGAAGAAATAAAAGTAGTAGGTACCTAGTATTATTACTATTATCAGCCTCAAACCACTCTAGTTTCTACTGCGTTTGTCGATACTGTGGCTTTTGGCTCCCAATTAAAGTGTTACTCAAACATAACTGTACACTCATGCTTGAAATGTAAACAGCGTGAGGAGTGCTGTATTGCATACCTAGGCACCTTCTTTTATTCTGTGTTTTGAGAAGATCACATATGATTATGTACGTAAGTGAATTAGGTACCTACTTGGGTACAATAAACACGGCTATAATATAAAACTGTGTGCTATAATATAATGTCTGTAAATCTAGGTACCTACCTACCAGCCTACGTAACGTAGCACAGCCACCTTCATGCAGTCTCCTCACGACAAGTGAGGACTAATACATGAGTAACTTGCAGTACAGCTTGGTTAGAATGATCCAGATATAATATAAATGAGTCCTCTACTAGAGATAAACCTTGAAAAGATATTAGTAGGTAAACTTTACATCTCGACCTATCTGGGCACCAACTCCCTGGAAACACAAAGGCCCACCGATTTTTTTACGGCCCTTTACAACGTTTTCTATAGCAGGTACCTCAGTACCTACATGTCTTTGTAAGACCCATGAGGTAATTTCATCAACAATAAGTTTGTAGCCGTGTAACTTCTTTGATTTTATGATTTACTTACGCCCGATGTGCGCCCGATGTAACCTATTTCATTGTTTAGTCTATGGAAAAAGCGCGGGAGAGAGGTGAAAGTTTTTCAAACTTGCCGCCATCTTTATCTTTAGTGGAGCATTCCAAGGAATTTGAATTCTACGTACGAGCATTCTATCCAAGGAATTTGAATACAAGTACATCAAATTCCTTGATTCTATCAAAGTCTTTCTCACTCACCCGAAAATTCAAAATACCTATGTACCTACCAACTACTTATGTACTACCTAATTTAATACACCCAGTTTATTCTTTTTACCAGACTAGAAATTATTTTCCAAAATTCGTTAAAAACTTATTTACCTACATTAGAGGTACCTACTTGTTTTTGTTTACTCGTCTTTGTGCATCATTTATAAGATGGGTAATAATTTCTATTTTGTGTTTATAATTCCTTCTCAACATCATCATAAAACTTGACCGGTCGAGGTATGGTATGGACCACATCCCATCGTGTCAGAATAAAGCCCTATGAATTGACCTCACCTCGCTATTATATTTACAAAATGACCATGATCCTATAAAATTCAAAATGACCGCGACCCTACATTAAATTATTGTACAAATTCACCCCACTGACCTCGAAATTGGTTTGTTGTTCGCAATTTTATTTAAACGACTTTTTTAACCGATTTTCAATTGCGGGTTATTTTATCTAAACTACCTACCTATAAATAAATAAAAAATAAATAAATAAATAATGCTGGAAAATCCATACAACACCATCTAGCCCCAAAGTAAGCTACTCAAAGCTTGTGTTATGGGTACCTACTACATAGATAGTTTTTTTTATTATACCTACAGGGTTACAGGAAAAATCGTACTAGATCCGTTGGACTGCTACACGCGGACTATCGGAACAAATTTCTGCAGATCGTACATAAATTTGTTCCGAGGCGGGAATCGAACCCGCAACCTCTTGCATCGCAGGCGGACTCTCGCCCGTTGCGTCACTGTGGTCGTCAAAACTCAAAACCACGCTCAAAACTATGTACCTACCTATACAACATACGTATCTGAATAAATAGTAGCTAGGTATATTCCTAATGCTTAACGTCTATTATTATGTTTAATCTAATTACCTACATACCTACCTACCTAGTAAAAAAAATAAACTTGAATTTGGTCCCATTTATAGTTTTCTAGGTATTATAAGACATGAACGCGTTACATTACCCAAATTT
Organism: Plemyria rubiginata; assembly: GCA_963576535.1. Classification (NCBI taxonomy): domain Eukaryota; kingdom Metazoa; phylum Arthropoda; class Insecta; order Lepidoptera; family Geometridae; genus Plemyria; species Plemyria rubiginata. Next base: position 9,624,274 of record OY754926.1, read on the forward strand.
TGATTTTAGTAACTTTCTTTTTTTGTATGGAGATCCGAGAAGCGAAGGAGAAGCGGCTTGCGATTTTGTATGGTGATCCGAGAAGCGGCTTGCGAGTTGATGCGAGAACGCGCTTGCTGAATGTGAGAATTAACTAAGGTCTCCAAAATTCAATAATTTCGAGAATCTAAATTCAAACTTGGGGTACCTACATAGCCGCGCAGGTATCTGTACTGTACTGTAGGTAGGTACCTAAGTACCAAGAGACGGGCGAGATCTTTTCAATGCGTTCTTGTGTGTGTGAGCAGGTGGCCCAAATAAAGGCTTCCTTCGCAGCTGTGATTCATGGGAGTACTTGCATAAATACGTACGCAGGTACTAGTTGGGACAGGAATTCGGAGGTCCTTTGTACTTTGAAAAATAATAAAGTCCGTAACAGTTTCCACTGTCATGTCGGAAGTTTAGCATATCAACTTTGGTTTCCAAGTATTAGCATCTGAAAAAAACTGCTAGAACCTTACTACCAACACAGTTTTATTTTCTTTCAGGATTTTGATTAAAGTTGGGTGTTGTCATTTTCAAATAGAAATAACATAGATTATCTGTTAATTCCAACCACATCGAGATTGTGAACAATAATTATTTATTTTATTTTGTATTGTAAGCTTTTTGGATTGCGATTGGGTTTTTATAAAATCTTGATACGGACTCACAAAAACGAAAAAGGAGCTCGAAAAACATAGGAACACGTAGGTTACGAAGTAGGTACTTTATATAGTTCACATTATTATTCTGTTATGTTGATTCGTTTATTTTCATAAGTACCTAACCTACTTTTGCTCTTTTTCTCCATCAAGATTGACCGATAATTTGCGTTCCAAAGTTTCCAAACTGAACACGCCAAAAAAGTTCCCCTTCCTTTGCATGCATAATTTGACAAATTTACGCCAAGGTTAAACCATCCCCTTCGTCAAGTCACTAAAGGGTGCAGTTGACCTTGTCATCTTGGCATGGCAATGGATGAAAAAACAAATACCCAGGCCCATTGAGTTAAACTCAATGCCTAATAGGCATCGTATTTTTGTTTTTATGAAAACTTAGATTTATTCGTACTAGTTGCGCCCCGCGGATTCACCCGCGCAGATTTAAATCCCGGTATTCACACGGGATAAAAAGTTCTCTGCCAAGATTCATTCAGATCCGTTCAGCCGTTCCGGCGTGAAAGAGTAACAAACATCCATCCATCCATCCATCCATCCATCCATCCATCCATCCATCCATCCATCCATCCATCCATCCATCCATCCATCCATCCATCCATCCATCCATCCATCCATTCATCCATCTATCCATCCATCCATCCATCCATCCATCCATCCATCCATACTTACAAACTCACGTTTATTATAATATTAGTAGGACTAGCGACCCGCCCGCGCGCCCCTGCTTCGCACGGGTGCACATTGTTTTTCTACTATATCTTGCATGTTTATACATATAAACATTCCTCTTGAATCACTCTATCTATAAAAAACCGCATCAAAATCCGTTGCGTAGTTTTAAAGATTTAGGCATACATACGGATATAGGGACAGATAAAGCGACTTTGTTTTATACTATGCAGTGAAGCCCTACGCATGACTAGATACCTAGGTTTTTGGTATTACTGAGAGAAGATTTTGGTTCTCATCTAGTTATTGACTAGGTAAAAACGATCGACAACACCTGCGCACCAGACGCGGGAAATGGGCGGGATGCGGGAGCGTCAAAACAAAACAACAGTTGAAGCAAGCAGTTTCTTCACGATTATAAGCAAAGACACACGTGCTTTTATTGAGCAAGGCTCGATAGAAGCATGCTTTTTGAGCACGTCTGTCCCTAGGGACTTCCACGGACTCTCGCTAGGCGGCAATTTTCTTCCGCATGCAGGCGGCGCGCGGCGAAGCTATCCAGTGCGTGTCTCTGCAAACATGGCCGGCAGTAGCCCCAACAACATCCTGAATGCATTAGTATTGCACTCGAAGGGCGTTGACGGTTTTTTGAGATACAGATTATAGATGACGATTCCAAATAGGTAGATAGCTGATCATCATCATCATCAGCCCAAAGAAGTCCACTGCTGGACATAGGCCTCCCCTAATAAATATTAGGGGGGGTGATGGAGGGGTACAATTCTATGCCGGGCCCCACAGCAATAATTAATTGATTACTAATAATACTTAGGTATTCAGGTTTATGAGGCAACCGTTTGCGACTTGGTTTACGTGAGAGATTATTTACTTTTTTCCCAAAGTGACCTAACTGTAGGTAATGTATGTAACATAACTGTCTGAGCATCAAGTTTACCTGCGCGGGCGCAACTATTTGGTTAATAAGTGTTATTGCTTGGAGCTACGTACTTATTTTGCTGATTCCGCCAGTTCCGAAAACATAAGACTGTGGGTAAGACCCAAAAGAAGAACCATAGCGCGATGCCCAGGCACGGTAGATATCCCTTCAATTCTCTCTGTACCAAGTGCTAACTTAAGATTCTTTGAGGATGTCTAAGGGGGGTAGTCAGAGCTCAGAGGTACGTCCAAAAATTACATTTGGCACATACCCACATTTTGCAGTAGTTAGTAGGTATAGTAAATTCCATGCGTGACAGGTTGCAAGCCCATCGCCGCTGTTAGAATACTAACTAGTTTCCTCACGATGTTTTCCTTCACCGTTTAGGAGCACTGGCATTGCGCACATAAATGTATGATAGAAAAATCCATTGGTGCACGGCTGGATTCGAACCTGCGACCTTACGAACGGAAGGCGGGGTCACTCCCACTAGACCACCGGTGTTCTTTTAGAGCCAAAAGAATTATACCAAACTAGGTAGGGACCATTAGGGGTGTCTACGGATAAGCCCATCCCTCAATCAAAATAAACTGATCTAAACCTATGTGCTTACCAATGTTGCGTAATTAATAATATTGCCCCAAAAGCACAATTGGTACCTTGACAAGAAAAGGAGGTAGGTAATTGATAGTAATAAGTCAGAAAGATGGAGCCATGGTCGCAGTAGCATGTCGCTCAGTTATTCGTCACGCGCGATTGGACTCCGATGGCGCAGTTGGTAGCGTAGCCCGTATCAAGGAGAAGGTCGCGGGTTCAAATTAAAGCCTCCTTACTACCTACTTCGTAGGTAGGACGACCTCAGTAGCGCAGCGGGCGTGAGTCCGCCTGCGACGCAAGAGGTTGCGGGTTCGATTCCCGCCTCGGAACGAATTGGTGTATGATCTGCAGAAATTTGTTCCGTTGGTCTGGGTGTTTATGTATAATAAAAAAATATCTATGTAAGTATACAGGGTGGGGCAAAACTTTTCGACATTGAAGGCAGCTACCTTTTCTGTTGTAGTTAGAAGGTTTTGTTCTTAGGCAACTATAGGTTTATTTTGAAAAAAAAAACAACCACATATTCAGATTTTTGAAAAAATGTACAGTCAGCTTGGAAAGTGACATTTGTCAAAAAAAACATGTTGGTCTCAATCGACGCTATTTCTCATCAGGAACAATTTTCCCAAAGTAACTTACCAAATCAAATCGTAAGATTCTGCAAAAATTAAAAAAATAAGTTTGCCATACAATTTCTATGAAACGCCATTCGCTACAACATTGAGTCCATGCATGCCATTCGAACACATTCATGGAAATACTTTGTTCTTTTTTCAAATTTATTGTTGGCTTGGCAGAATGAAGTTAGTACAATGTACCACCGATTTTACTGAACCGGTTTTGAATAAATTTGGAATGTTGATAGTTTAGGTTCTAAAATAACACACATAGTGGGAACACCGCGGGACGCAGCTAATAGGTAATAAAGTTGCACTGTAGTAATTCAATACCATACTAATGGTTTCTTTTCACATTTCATAGAAATTGTATGGAAATCTTTTTTTTTTTATTTATGCAAAATCTTACGATTTGATTTGGTAAGTTACGTTGGGAAAAGTGTACCTGATGGGAAATAGCGTCGATTGAGACCAACTTGTTTTTTTTTGACAAATGTAATTTTTCAGGCTGACTGTACATTTTTTCATAAATCTGAACATGCGGTTGTTTTTTTCTTCAAAATAAAACTATAGTTTTCTAAGAACAAAACCTTCTAAATACAACAGAAAAGGTAGCTGCCCTCAATGTCGAAAAATTTTGCCCCACCCTGTATAATGTATTAAATATATCAGCCATCTAGTACCCATAACACAAGCTTTGAGTAGCTTACTTTGGGGCTAGATGGTGCTGTGTGGATTGTCCAGCATTATTTATTTAATTATTTTATTTTTATTAAGGAGCTAGCTAGCTTTAGGCAAAGAGTATACAATAACTACGTAATCTTTAGGTAGGTACCAAGGAATTTGAATGTCTTTATTCAAATTCCTTGGTAGGTACCTACTAAGTATTTACTACTTTTTTGGTAGGTTAGGTACCTACCTAGGTACCTACGTACTTTCTCGCTGGACCTCTCACCAAACTAGTAGGAAAATATCGCCGACATTAGCATTACATCCTGCATTTCGCTAGCTCGCTATAGGGGCTGGCTAGGGGACGATATCCGGCCTATTCATCTATTCAATATTCGTTTTAACGGCTTCGAAGCCCCTCATCTCCAAGCAAGGTCTGCAGTCCAAGGTCAAAGATGACACGTGTAAGGGGCTGAATAACGGATTATTTTCTGCATGAATGAACGACCTTTAATTTTAAAATAGATCAATCCGTCCAAGGTTGCCTGGAAGAGATCGCTCTCAGCGATAAGGTCGCCCATTGTTTTGCCTAGATGTATGCCATAACCCTGTATTTTGTTTTTGTGTGGTGAACAATAGAGTTAACTTCTATCTACCTATCTATTTAGTTAGACATACCTACATAGCAGCAAATTAATGTACCTAGTAGACGTACCTAATAATGTACACATGCGATGTAGGTAGGTAGGTATACCTACCTGTCTTATTTATTAAATCTATGCAACTTTCCACTTGCCTACAAACATGTAGAATGGTAAGTACCGTAGTTTTTTTATCATTTGAACTAGGTAATATATAGCTCGTTTAGCTAAGGATATATGTGTTTTGTGGTTTAGCTGCTGTGCTCAAGTTTTCCACATACTTATTTTACTCTTGTGCTCAAGCTGGAGCCTATGACCATTTGCAGCGCGAGCTCGGCTAAGACAAGGCAGGCGGTGTGATACGGTCAGGGCAAAGTATCTCCTATGCTATAAAGAATAAAACCCAATATCAAGTTTTGACGTTTCACGGTTTGGGGCAAGGAATCTCCTATTGTCATAGTGAATAAAGGTGCGGTTAAACGACGCGCTGTAACACGAGCGGCGCCGCGCCGCACCATCCGTGTAGGCGCGGCTCGGCTTAATTCGGACGCAAGCCTGCCCGTTTAAACGACGCGGGGTAGCACGATCCTACGCCAGCCGAGCCGTCCGTGGCGGCTACACATCGCGCTGTTGAACCGAGCTGTCCGCTTGTTCGTTCTTCAATATGGATAAAAGAAAACGCCTTGCTCCACTCCATCTCGTACAAAACCAATCCCCAATTAAAAACTTCGCTAAAAAACAAAATAGGTCTTCCTTCGTCGCGCGCTCTGTGTCTGTGACATCTGTTTAGACGGCGCGTATTAACACAAGCCGAGCCGCAGATGGCGCGCGCGCCTTTGATCTGTGTCGAAAAAACCGACAAGTGATGGATCGTGCGAACTTTGCCGAGCCGCGCCGAGCTCAGTTGTTTACACAGCGCGTGGCGCGGCGAACCACGAGCCGAGCCAGGCTCGGCTCGCGTGTTTGCGCGCCGTTTAACCGCACCTTAAGGCTCCAAGGAATTTATTCCTTGGTGCTGCCATCTAGCAAACAGGGAACTTTTTTGACTCCTGTCTGCACAGTCTTGCCAGTAGTGTTTTTTAAACTTTCGCGATCACAGGGGTTTTCTTTATTCCGTGTTCGCGATCTTATCACTTAATTAATTTGAAATAATACACGGGCAAAGAGTATACAATAACTATATAATTCTAACCATCCTCTCCTCCCAAAACTTTATAGACTACGTGACCTGTTTGACTCAAGTAACCCTGATAAATACCCTTGTCTTCTTCATAGCCTTCTAAAATATACCCAACTTCCAAACCCCGTCGTTCAGTATCCAACTCACCCTCTTTATTTAACTGCCTATGAAGCCTTGGTTTACCAACCTAATATCCTCCTACACTTTGGTATAGACAAGGACTCGAATGATGCCTGTGGAATATTCTTTGAACAAGTTAATTCAAAGTATAGTGGTTGGTACACAATTTTTACCGATGCATCTAAATTATCCCAAGATAGTGCCGTTGGCGCAGCAGTATGGCTCCCTTTTACTAGCATTACTCTGAGTTTTAAATGCCCTCCCTCTGCTTCAGTCTTTACTGGTGAAGCACTTGCCGTACTTGAAGCTATAAAATTTGTTAAGTCCCATCATCTGAATAATTCTATCATCTTCTCAGATTCCCAAAGCTGTCTGCAATCTATTACTTCTAATCCTTTTCGTTCCATATCTCGACTACCCTTAATCCTCAAAATTAAGGAACTACTTTACGAGTGTCACATCCTTGGCATTAACATTGTTCTTGCTTGGATCCCAGGACATTCTGGAATCCCCGGCAATGAGTCTGCAGATACTTTTGCAAAGTCAGCCGCACAGAGTGGCACCACGGAGCACTTCAAAACTTATTGTCACGACCTTTGTCTACTCCCCAAATCATATCTTCAAGAGTCTTGGACGAAGGTTTGGAATACCTCTAAAGCTGTTAAAGGCAAACATTATGCAGACATTCAGCCAGATATACCTCATACCCCCTGGTTTTTCAAGTTCCGCAAAGCAAACAAAGCTACCACCTCTACAATTTGTCGTCTTAGGTTAGGTCACGCGTGTACACCTGTATTTTTAGCCAAACTCAGGATCAGGGACCACTCAATGTGTGAGTGTGGCCTGGACGAAGGAAGCATGGACCACATATTCTTCAACTGTCCAAAACTAAGTCGTTCCCTTTATGACGTTCTTCCCCCTATTATTCCCCGTCCTATCTCCTTTAAATGGATACTATCCCTCATCTTCTCCCCTCTAATTAACTTTATTTTATGTAAATTTATTACTATGAATAAAATTAAAATGTAAATATTTATGTCAACGTAGCAAAATTTAACCCCGCTTTTATCAGTATTTATCTACTAACATTGTCTTGTTTATTTACTTTGTGTTGTCTCTTTTGCTTTAGAAAAATCATCTTGGTTAAAAAGTATGATCGATTTTCAGTCCCTATCACCGATCATATTATAAAATTGATTACCGGCCATATTCTCATAACACATCTCCATCTCGTTTATGAAACTAGCATGAAACGGACACTGGCAGAATTGTGACAAGCAGTCGCAGTAGCCAAAAAAAAAAAAAAAAAAAAAAAAAAAAAAAAAAAAAAAAAAAAAAAAAAACTATACACGGGTATTTATCGCGTTTTACCTCGTTTTACCTTTAATGGTTCTTCTTGATATGCGTTAGCATCCAACCAAATAGGAGGATAGGCATATTAGGCATTAGTCTGTGGCCTGTGCCAAGAGTATATAACGATTGAGTCGGTCTCTGTGTTCTTGACCGTCCGGTAACGCTGTCGGCAATCGTCATACGATTATACCAGCATTATAGTCCATTCGAAAAAAAAAAAAAAATGTGTTCTTGATGATTATGAGCTGGCAAATCTAGTTCTATTTAGGTACTTAAAGTTAATTATACAAATTGTGTTTGAAATTGAATACAACTCACATCTAAAACTTCTTAATTTTTCTCAATTTTGCTTTCCTGTGTTATTCGAATCGAAAGCTTTGTGTGTGAAAATAACTTTAAAACGAGGACTCAAAATGACAGTTTTATGTACACAACAAACAAACACAGTTATGCAGATAAAGAATAACCTAGCTAGACTTTCTACTTGTGTGAAGTTGTGGTAACCAGTGTTAGCAATGATTAAAAGTTAGTTTTTCCTTATTTAAATATAGTGCCTGCCAGTGACAGCAAATTTAATATTTATGGAAGGGCTCGTCCGGGGAAGCTACGCCTTTTTCTGCCCCCGAGCAGCAACACGGTGTTTCGGTTTGAAGAGTGTGGCTGTCGGTGTAATTAGGCACATGAGGGTTAACATCTGTATGCCTCAAGTTGCTGACATGTTAGAAATAAAAAAACGTATATTAGCTAGCTAAACATACATAGATTGTTACACCTACACACTTTTATCTAGTTTTCTTCTCCTATTCTTTTCTATTCTATCCCCTACATCTATCCTATTGTTATATCATCTCCAAGATATCAAATTATAGTATTGATTTCCAAACCATATAAACATACATGAAGATTCCAATACAAATTGATAGAATATGCTGCAGCTTATTTTATTACACTTTTATTTGGTGTGAAAAAATAACTCTTTAGACCTGACTCAAATTTGAATGTTCATGACAACAACAGCTTTTGATAAAAAAAAAATCATCAAAATCGGTCCACCCCAATAAAAAGTTATGAGGTTTAATGTACCTCGTCAATTTTTTTTATTTAGTGCTGAGACACTAAATAATAAAAATTGTCTAATTGAGTCCTTTTTTTGAAGTCTGTTAAAAACAATAGTTTATAAAGCAGATTATTGTTCTTTATTTTTAACATTTTCATATTAACAAACTTATTTTATTTTCAGCTTATTATGTTTATTCTGGCAGAAAAAAAGATGATGCCACAAAAATTATTGACACAGACTCAATGATGAATGATGAAGAAAATGCTGCCATGCAGTTAGCACAAAATGCCACCTCAAAAGTACAGGTGATGAATGATGAACAAAATGCTGCCATGCAGTTAGCACAAAATGCCGCCTCAAAAGTACAGGGTGATCACACATATGAATCAACAAGTGACCCAAAGAGTATGCCTCCAAAAGAATTGCATTGTATGTAACTTATACTTAAGTAGTGAACTTACTAATTAATAAATATTGGTTGGCATTCCACACAGGCACACAGCATTATCTTGCCCAAAACTAAGCCAAATCTTGTGATATGGGAACCAGATAGCTGATACACTACTTTTATACTTTGTAGATACATATTATGTTTTAAAATGCCCAGACAGAACAAACATATATGTTCATCATAACACAAATGTTTGTTCTTGGTGGGGATCGATCTTACAGCATGTGGCTTAGAAAGATCTACTACCAACTGAGCTGTGAATGCTGATTTAAACTTATGATTCCATTAATTTTCAAGTTAAATTTTGGGGTTTTGTTCTTAACTCCTCCAATCTTACATTAACCTATTTTTATCTCTTACAGCTTACAATGTTGATGCAATATCTGAAAATGATGGTTCAAGAAATTTACAATGTGTTGATCTGACTGGCATTGACGGAAGCAATTTAGAAGTTGGGCAAACTGTGGATCTGTCCAGTTATGAACAAAATGAAGAGACTACAGATACTGTTACTTCAACTAATGTTGGTTTAGACTTTGGCAATATCCGTTTGACGGAGAGTCTTACACCCACACACCACACCTCACCCACACATCATATCACAAAGCCAAATATGCAGCGTTTGATGAACAAAGATACAATTGATATTGAAGATACAATTGATAGTGAAGATACAATTGATAGTGAAGATACAATTGATGTGAATACAGAAGTAGTATGGTTGCCAGTCTCACCAGAGAAGAAAAAGCAAGTGTCCCAAGAATTGAAGAATTCTGCACCTTCTCCAGTCTCAAGTGGAGTGGGAGAGAGAGTGATAAAGAAAGTAGCACCATCACCGAATGGGAATATTATAAGTGTTATGCCTTCAATAGGTTTTACAAGCAATTCGAAAAAAGGTAATTGTGTATTTAAACCTAGCAGTTATTTGTTTGTAATCATTAAGAGTATGTCTAGCTGTGGATTTTAGGAAGATTAATTACACAGTCACATACAGAGTCCAGCAAAGCTATTTTAAAACAATCAAAAATGTTTCTGATCTGAAACGTCAGTTTAAGGCTCAATTTACACCGAGATGGCAGCAGCCGACAGCGAAGCAACTGTGAGCAGTTTTTGTGTCATACAATTTTGAACTTTATGCTTACTAACTAACTCGACGACCTCAGTGGCGCAGCGGGCGAGAGTGCCTGCAATGCAAGAGGTTGCGGGTTCGACTCCCGCCTCGGAACAAATTTGTGTACGATCTGCAGAAATTCGTTCCGTTGGTCTGGGTGTTTATCACTTTTAATGAAATTCCGTCAAAAACTCGTCACATGAGACGTGCTTAAATCTGAGTAGCGTTTCAGTATTCGGGCGTATGTATAATAAAAAATATCTATGTAAGTATATAATGTATTAAAATATATCAGTCATCCAGTACCCATAACACAAGCTTTGAGTAGCTTACTTTGGGGCTAGATGGTGCTGTGTAGATTGTCCAGCAATATTAATTTATTATCACTACATAGTATAAAACAAAGTCGCTTTCTCTGTCCCTATATCCCTTTGTCCCCATAACCCTATGTATGCTTAAATCTTTAAAACTACGCGACGGATTTTGATGCGGTTTTTTTTAATAGATAGAGTAATTCAAGAGGAAGGTTTATACCTATGTATAATACATACATGATATGTGTACCCGTGCGCAGCAAGGGCGCGCTGGCGGGTCGCTAGTTATTTATAACTTGAAGTCACGCGTCTGTCCGGGGCGCCGCGAGCACTCCGACGACTACCGCTTCAAGTTCAAGGCTTCAAATTTCTCAAGCGATACTATGTATTAGATTAATGAAGATAAAGTCCAAAATTATATTACACAAAAACAGCTCACCGCCGCTTCGCTGGTGGCCGCTGCCATCTCGGTGTGAAATGAGCCTCAGTTTTTTTTAATTATAAGCAAACATACATTTTTCTATAATTATAATAAGGTAAGAGAGCACCGGTAGTCTAGTGGGAGTGACCCCGCCTCCGGTCGTGCACCAATGGATTTTTCTATCGAAAAATTTATGTGCGCAATGCCAGTGCTCTTAAACGGTGAAGGAAAACATCGTGAGGAAACCAGTTAGTATTCTAACAGCGGCGATGGGCTTGCAACCTGTCACGTATGGAATACTAACTACTGCAACATGTGGGTATGTGCCAAATGTAATGTTTGGACGTACCTCTGACTACCCCCCTTAGACATCCTCAAAGAATCTTAAATTAGTACCTACTTGGTACTGGGAGATCTGAAGGGATATCTACCGTGCCTGGGGATCAAAGTCGTGAAGCTGTTTCAGTTTTCAGTTTTATAATAAGGTATACTAACTTTTTTTTTCAGTTAAACGCTTCTCACTGTCGAAGTTGTATTTTTGCCAAGAATGGTTAAAACATGTATACCTTCCCGGGTTCCTACAAGATCGTAAAATGATGCAATATGTGTCCTCTAAGATAGATTTAAAATCAGTTAAAGAATCAAAGGAACACATCAAGAACGTCATCTCAAACTTATCATTACAATTATCCGAAATGTTTGCCAGCAGCGGGAAGACTGCACGTATGTTGATGAAGAATAACTCCAGTTGGCTGAATGGTCATATCAAATTCACGCCAATATGGGCTCCACCAAAGTCGACAGTAATCACGACCAATAAAACTGTTGTTATAACCCAGAAACAACCACTAAATCCCCTCATAGAGAAGCAGCTGCCAAGCACCAAGAAGGTAGTGATACGCATGAGCTTGGCAACAAATGCTGACATATACAAGTTCCTCACAATTTCACAGCCACCTTTCAGAGCAGCAACGTTGTATGCAACACTGATAGCATTATCCAAGGAACAAAATAAAGAAAAACAACATAAAGTTATAGAATTCTGTAAAAGATATGTTGCAGACATTAAATTCAAATGGATGACTGCAGATCACAAAAGTAACGTTTTCGAATCAAAATTTGCTTTCTGGTTGGGCTTGAATGTTAGGTGGCCTGCTTTTTTAAAAGCTGTTTTAGTACCTCCCGATTCTGTAGCTAATGAAGCAGCAAAAACCGAGAAGTCACTGGATATTAAAGAGCTTGAACAAGATATAGTGAAAAAGTGTTGTGAACACGGCCAAGGGGATGTTAGTAATATAATCCACCGTTTGTTCCACCATCCCGAAGATGCGGCACTTATCAGATCTTTTGTGGGAAACTCAGTTTGTAGCTGTAAATCAAAATCTGCTGCAAGCGACAATAGCATAGAACAAGATCCACTAATGCCAGAATCAGAAACGTGTCGTACCACCGATGCATCCGAAGGGGTTAGACTAACAGATAATAATACACTTGAAAGAGTATACAAAGCTCCGTCGGGCGCGCGGTTAGATGCCTTAAAACAGGCTCTCAATAAACTTAAAGATAAGACGAAAGATAGAGTTAAAGTTACAGCTCAAATCGATAAGGAATATGAACGCAGATATATGGCAAAACGGCCCATATATATATTAAATAGCGGGACAACCAACATTGTAAACACTCCTGTTCTCACAAGAGAATCGAATAAAATAGTGAACACAGCAGATCTCGCGGAAAAATCAAATGTTAAAGTGAACACAGCAGGCCTCGCGGAAAAATCAAATGTTAAAGTGAACACAGCAGGCCTCGCGGAAAAATCAAATGTTAAAGTGAACACAGCAGGCCTCGCGGAAAAGTCAAATGTTAAAGTGAACACAGCAGGCCTCGCGGAAAAGTCAAATGTTAAAGTGAACACAGCAGGCCTCGCGGAAAAATCAAATGATATTGTGAACACTCCAGCACTCACAAATGAGTCAACTGAAAAAAAAACAGGACAACAGCCAAAGAGAATGGAGTTTGGTCCTGTTTTAGAAAAATTAATTTATTGCAATTCACTACTTGATGTCAAAAATGGTACCAAAGTGAAGTTACCTACCGGTAAAATTGCAACTGTTGTGAAAGTATCTAATATTCGCGGTGTTACGGTCCTGATGCCCAAGTCCAACATTCAAAGGGGGGTTAAGGTACTGCCGAAGAGATCTATCAATAGTCAATCCACCATGCGACTAAAACCACATAGCGTAAACAGAAAGCAAAAGTTTCCGGAATCCTCATCTAATAAACAAGTACTGGTAAACTCATCTAATAAACAAGTGCCGGTAAACTCGTCTAGCGAGAAACGAAGGATCGGAATACTGAGACGTTCACCTAGAAATCCATTGGGAGTTACCTCCCATCCTATAAAGAAAGGGCTACTACCATTGACCCCTGTCAATCAACCAACACAAACTAACTATAAGCAAGTTAAAGGATCGGAAATTCCATCTATTGATAATAAAGAGAAACCAGTGCAAAGCTCATCTAAAATAACACTAGTGTGCAGTAAAGCCCCATCTTGTATTAACACCTCGGTGGAAGCCCTTATGGCTGATATCAACAATGGGAACATGCAACAGAAGGAAACAGTGCAAACCTCATTAGGTCGACTAATAACTCATTCTAAGCTGTTGCAATTGAACAAGAACCCGATGGAAATACAGGAGAAAGAAACTGGAGTCCAGTCCTCATTAAATCAACTAATTAGTCATTATGAAGTGTTCGGATCACATGATATAGCAAAGACGCCTAGTGATAACAGCGATGTTGCAAAATCGACAAAAACAGCGATGGTACTTAATTCAAAGCTCATGCAATTGTCACATTGCAAGACCTTAAAACCACCAGCAAAAAGATTATCAGTAGAAACGGAATCTAATGATTTAAAATACCGCAAAAGGCCCTTGAGGTTAGAAGAATGAGATGTGTAGAAGAATTTGATTTGTTCCTTACTCGTTTTACCACAATAGCCCTATAATATCTACTCTATAGATTGTTCTATTGATTGATTAACTGTGGCAAAATATGGTCCAGACTATAAAAATCCCGAAAATATAAATATACTCTTGGAAGTCTAGATACAATAAAATTCGTTCCGTATTCTATTTGATATGAGAAGGACGACTACGGAAAGGATGCCGAACAGAGATTAAATCATGTGTGAGGGTGTCTTTGAAAATGATTTAACAAAGAAAAATAGAATCATTGTACTATTTTATGTAAAATATTATAGAATATAAAAAAAATACTTGGTATTTTATTATGTTTGAGCACTAAAAAAATTATTACAAGAAGAAAGTGAGGAATCAGAAAGAGCGAAATTGAAAAACCTGTTATGAATTTAATAAAAATTTAACATTCAGAATAAATAAATATACAGGGTGTCCGGTAATTAATGGATAACCCCGCAGGTACTTGTAGGGGGGGGGGGGGGGGGCAAGGGGGCAACTCAGAAAAAATAAAAAATCTATCTGCAATGGATTTTTTTTTATTTCGAAATTTGATACCTTTGTTCAAGCTTATTTCAAGCCTATTTGAAATTGTTGTTTTAATTATTAATAACACCCCAACCACCACAAAATACACTTTCACTGATTTTCATAATAAATTCCTCATCAGTTTATTTGTTTTTGTTATAAGAAAAATAGGGCTAGAAAAACAGGTAGCCATAACTCGATAATTTGACAATAAAAAATTTAGTGTGATACTTTTTAAGAAACTACATGAAGTAGGCATGTTTTTTAAGCTGTGGGCCACCCCGGTTTCCGTACGTTTTTTTATACCACAGGTACTCTAACTATAAAAAAAACCGCATACTAATTTTTATTTTAAAGTATTTGAAAAAAAAACAGTGGTAGCTAGGAATAATTTGTGATGCGCCATAGCAAGGCCCATTTGATTTTTGATTTGATTTGAGTTATCAAACGTCAATTTATTTTTATTTTTTCTGAGTTGCCCCCTTGCCCCTCTCCACAAGTACCTGTGGGGTTATCCATTAATTACCGGACACCCTGTATATGTATGTACTACAAATTGTTTTTTTATTTTTAGGTAGGGTACTTAAATCTCTGTTTCGTGATTTTTTGCGTCTCCATTTCCCACTTGGAAAGTTTCTGGTTCAAATTTCTAAGGTGTTTGGGACGTTGATTGATTGAAAATACTTGATTGCACATAAAAATACCAATACAAAGGCGAACTTCACTACATAGTATAAAACAATGTCGCTTTCTCTCCCTATGTCTCTATATCCCTATGTATGCTTAAGGCTCCGGTGACAGCGGCTCGCAATTTCGAAGTGCGATTGGCTATTATTTCATTTTATTTCATTTCGGGGAGGTTGTTTGAAAAAATGACTAAAGAAACACGCATAAATACTGTTCGAACACAAATAATACAATAATATAAGGGAAACATGCCCGAATCAGAAATCATTTTGGTATTAGTATGTTTGGTCTTACGTTTACCTAATACCAAAATGATTTCTGACTCAAGCACATTTCCCTTATATTATTGTATTATTTGTGTTCGAACAGTATTTATGCGTGTTTCTTTATAGTTATTATTTCAAACAACCTCCCCGAAATGAAATAATAGCCAATCGCACCTCGAAATTGCGAGCCGCTGTCACCGGACCCTTAAATCTTTAAAAGTACGCAACGGATTTTGATGCGGTTTTTTTTAATAGATAGAAGAGGAAGGTTCATTAGGTAGGTGTATTAGGTAAATTAAATCACTTCACTATCCATAACAACCAAATGAGGGGGACTAGATCTCACGACACAGGGAATCCTAGTGTGCGGCCTAGGGCTCAAGATGTATTAATAAAAAAAACAGTAAGTAGCTATTCCATCCATCATCATGTAGATAGGTAGTCTGTAGGTAATGTACTTCTATCTTTTTACATTATGTTATAATTATACTTTTGATTGTAAACCTAGACAATAAGCTAATAAATTTCATTAATTTCATGTATAATATAGTAGAAAAACAATGTGCACCCGTGCGAAGCAGGCGCGGGCGGGTCGCTAGTAATGCTATAAAGCATTATCTTCCACACGTACCTTTGACTACCTCTGATCTATGAGGTTCTCCGGTCCAGATACATAATTATCACCCCCCAACACATGTACTCAACTCCTCTCCGCTGTCACAATTTTCACTTGAAACATACGTCTCCTACGTCCATAACTTGAAGCTTAGGAAATGTTAAGCCTGATGTGCCTCAGTGTGGCGATGTACTTGCAACCTATCATATAGGGAATACCAACTACGGCACATTATGGGTATGTGCCAATTGTAATGTTCGGACGTACCTCTCGAGGCAGGATGTCTAAGGGGGTAGCCCTTAGACATCCTGCTTTCAGTTATCAGGCACGACGATATTCATGATTTGTGTTGCGTACCTAGATATGCCAGCCAGTTTTTTTTAGCGCACACTAAGCCTACCTTACTTATCAAGAAGTCCTGTTTGCAAACAATAAAACAAAAAAAGCTGTGTTACCACCATTTATTGGAATTTTACTATAAAAATTGAATAAAAAATATTGTATTTCATCAACATGTTACTTTAGAAACGAATATTATACAGTTGTAGAAAACATTTCCGCTATGTCGCCCTAACGTGCTCGTAACAATTTATATTTAGAGTATTTCACAAGCGGTAGCAAAGTTGCTGGTATAAGGCAGATGTTTATCAAAATTCCCGGTGTATGAAAATCATCAGGTCAAGAAAGCTATCCAGCTAGTTTGACTATCGTTTGTGAAAAAGGGTTTTATTAATACTATTGGTGCGACAGGTAGGTATATTGCCAGCGACGCCGCTAAACTGAGCCGGTTCTATGAGAGGAACGGGGAGAGACGAAGTGCCGAATTAAAATGGAATGAATTTTCGCGAACAAGATTCACTCTAAGCCAATATTATAGACTAATCAATACTATAACGGTGCCTTAGTTATTATTAAGTTAAAGCTACTATAGAAATCGATATCTAATCAGTATAAAGCATTACAGCTAAACGGCAGTATATCGTGAGGTTTACGTTTTTATCTGAACATCTTATTCTGTCAATGCTACTAACAATCTAGCGCGTGCAACATCAGCTTACATGTACAAATCTTATCAATATACAAATCATCACTTACAATACCAAAAATTGTTTGAAATCGTCCGTCAATCAGGGCGAAATAGAGTCATAATTATTATGTTTTAATTCAAAAAGATTCTTGTCTATCTGTCTTGACATATTTAGTCAGTTCAGCCAACAAGACTGTAGAACTGTTTGATCATGGGCAAGACGTTGATCGCCTGACATCGGGAGAATGGGGGGATAGTGAATCGTGTGGGGAGTCGTCTCCCCCCGGCCCCGGGGAGGGGAGGGGGAGCGGCGTCAATGTCGTCAGTCTCACGCTGCTCTTAAGCTAATCTTCGTCTTCACCGCTTTCAGATTCTGAAACAAACATCAGTACCAATTAGGGATGGGACTAACAATGCTTGCAAGCTATTATAGTAACAATACATACAATAGCATGCAGAGCTACAATAGTAACATACACTTAGCCAATCAAAATGTGAAATGAAAAACTGTGAATCTAAAACAAATAAATAAAATTTATCAGTGCTAGTATTCTGCAGTATCTAGCTAGCTAGAGTAAACCGGCATGTCGTCAAAGTTCAAAGGCATGTGTCAAGTGCTCAATAGGGGCCTCTGAGGCGTTCCGAAAACCCACACTTTTGCGAAAGAACTAGTGACATGACGAAAGCCAATCAAAAATATAATTATGACACAAGTGGACTTACCTTCCTCTGCACTCTGCAGCCACTCGACAAACTTCTTCATCTGGTCGAGGAACATCACCTTGCCCTTGGAAGAGTTGGGCTCGGTGTACCACTTGAGGATCACCTCCTCGGACAGCACATCCGTCTTGTACAACATAAGGACTAGCTTGCTGAATGCTCGCATGAAGCTCATGTTTTCGTAGCAGTACTCCTGGACCTAAATAAAGAAGAAGGAGTGTTTATAATAACACAATGGCTTTCAAAACATCACCGATGCTATAACATTCCTGCCATTAACCCAAGGCACTACTACGCTAATTTAGGAGTTGTGCTAGCTGGGTTGTGGTTTGCAGGGGAATAATGCATAACACTCCACTGAGGGATGTCCGTCCATGCAGATCTTATTCAAATCACAATTTTTTTTCCCTCTTCCAACATTTATTTCTAAAGATCTGTGAACTTGTCTACTATACACGTCATTTTAGTTTTTAACTATACTCAAATGTGTATTGATTAAGCAATGTAGTGAATGTTAGGTAGATTGGACAAATGAAAACCCAGTCTGTGTATAAAACTCACGTTACTGTAGCGCACTTCGACACCGAATCGCGCATAATACCCGATCCGGTTCTAATTGTACGCATTTTAATAAACCACGGAACTCAAACTATCAAGCATTATAAATATAAAGAAATCCTAACAAACCGCAGGTCACTCCTTCAAGTCAGTGAAGTTCCCAAGAAACTTCTATGCTTTTGTTTGTACAGTCTAATTCAATATACAATTCTGGAAATGTGTAGTATGGTAAATTATGGTCTTATTTCTAATAATAAGAAATAAGATCTTATTTTGTATATATGTTTTTATGCAAAAGACCAATAATTGGTCTCATACACTTCATAGACGACCGACATACAACTATAGAATTCAAATATGAAACCCTAAGTAAATACAGAGCATACCTTGGACAGAAGAGCCAGTTCCGCCTTGGTGGAGTTGGCGAAGGCAGCCAACAGAGGCGTGTAGTGCCGCAGATGCTTCGCCGCCTGCTCCGCTAGCAGCTCCTCCTTTTTGTTCCACTCGCCACGGGACATCACGCATTGCCAGATCTACGAACGAACACACATCAAGTCTCTGCTTCCGAACATAACCTAGCTGGTACAGCATTGAGATAGTCAGATTGCCATGTCGACATGTCATACTAGCGTCGGATGAACGCTCAGTTTGATAGAAAGACTCCATCGTGCCGAGCGTGCCATCAAACAAAGAGTATGTTACGACTCGTCATCAAGTTTCATCATTTGAAAGAATAATAATAACCTACAGTAGTCCTATAGTAACTATAGGAAAAGGTTACTCAGTCGCGTCCCGCTTTGTTAGAGAAGATTTGGAAAACATTTTTATGAAACTTGAAATAAATATATTTCCTATGCTGAAATAGCTTCAATTTATCAGTATGTAACTCAAGTCTTGAGCAGTGCTTAAGTTTTTTTGTGTAGTGAATATTCATTCATTTCCAATTCTCTCATCGTCTTTTGATCCTTCCATGAAATAGGATCGATTATTGGTTATAGTATAATATTTTTAGCAATTTATCTTTTTTTTCTTCTAACTCGACTAAACTCTTGATAGGGCCTTTGTACCTACCTACATGTCCTCTATTTTGGTCATGTTTTTATGTATTGTATTCCTTCTTTTCTGTTGTATATGTACAAAAAAGAGTTTTTATCTGTAAAGTGAAATAGCACGAGTGAGGAGTACTCACGATGGCGACGACCTCGTGGTCGGCGATGGCGTGCTTGAGGGACATCTCCTTGAGCTCCTGCACGAGCTCGGCGATGGGCTTGTCGTCCGCCAGCTCGTCCAGCAGCGCTTGCGTCAGCTCGCGTCGCGCCTCCTGCACACAACTCACTCATTAAGGCGTTGACAACACCTAATATACCTCTCGCTCGCACGATTCGACATTTTGAAAGATATACAATTACTAAGCCTAAATCCTTTGATTGATGCAAGTTTTCCTACTCAAAAGTTAGCTTATGTGCGAAAACTAGAAAAGTAAACTTTTAAGCAGGAAAATATCAACATGAAATTTTTACTAAACTGTGCGCAATGTGATTGCACACAAAATGGTTGTTTGCGATTTTTCGAATATGGGTTCAGTTATTTTATATCCTTTAATAAATCAAAACGTGCGAGCGAGAATCACATTAGCTCTTGTCTTCACCTTAACACCACTACACAACTACACCCCAAACCCACCGGCCCGCAGGCTTTAGTGCCAAAACTCATTAGCGCGGCAAGTCGCGTGCAATTTAATTTTGTATACCATAACTGCTATGGTCTTAGTAATAATAAGGTGCCGTTTTACCCTATGGTTATGGTACTCTAAAAACTA
Organism: Plemyria rubiginata; assembly: GCA_963576535.1. Lineage (NCBI taxonomy): Eukaryota > Metazoa > Arthropoda > Insecta > Lepidoptera > Geometridae > Plemyria > Plemyria rubiginata. Next base: position 9,644,320 of record OY754926.1, read on the forward strand.
AGATACATAGAAGAGCTGCCGTTGCCGTTTTACCCTATGGGTATGGTACCCCAAAAAATTAAAAGTAAGATATGTAGAAGAGAAGTAGAATGTTTTGAAATTTGAAAATCAGTAATTTTTGTGGCTGTTTAATTGCAATTAACAACAGAAGAGTCAATGGAGTCTTTGTAATCGTCTCGTTTTACGCTTTGGGTAGGGTGCTCTAAAAACTAAAAAGTACCTGCGAGGCTTGGGCGCGATGCAAACGCAGCAGTTCTGCGAAGCCGCGCGATGCGAAGGCGCTCGCCAGCACATCCTCACTGCGCTTGTTCAGCGGCAGGAACTCCAACAGCCTACAACAACAACACTCGCTTATTTACAAGTATCAACAGCGATCAAAAATATGATATCCTTGAGACCGGTGACAGCGGCTCGCAGTTTCGAGGTGCGATAGGCTATTATTTCATTTCGGGGAGGTTGAAAGAATAACTATCCTGTGACTGATAATAGCCAATCGCACCTCGAAACAGCGAGCCGCTGTCGCCGGGCTCTTAAACAGAAATGTTACATTATCCTTATCTCACATGACATCACTCACACCTTAAGGCGTTGACAACACCTAACATTTCTCTCGCTCGCACGATTCGACATTTTGAAAGAAATAAAATCACAAATTCCAATTTTAAAAAATCGCAACAACCATTTTGTGTGCAATCACATTGCGCATAGTTTGGTAAAAATTTAATTTGACTGATGCAAGTTTTCCTACTCAAAAGTTTGCTTGAGTACGAAAATTATAAAAGCAAACTTTTAATTAGGAAAACTTGTATCGATCAAAATGATTTTTTACTAAACTGTGCGCAATGTGATTGCACACAAAATGGTTGTTTGCGATTTTTCGAAAATGGGTTTAGTGATTTTATATCTTTCAACAAGTCAAAACGTGCGAGCGAGAGACATCAGCTTTTGTCTTCGTCTTAATTGACACTTGTGTAACAGTGCAAGCTTTGATATCTTTGGGCCTGGATAGATGCTGTATGGAATGTCGAGCAATATTAATTTATTTTAAAAAGCGTCCAACGCTCAGCAGTAATTTTCGCTTTCATTTTGATTGTTATGTAATAAAATAATTTAGGAACTGATTGTTATGGAATAAAATAATTTAGGAACATGATAAAAATGATTGTAGTGTCATTTATGACCCTGTCGTCGAAATACAACGAAGCGCCAGTACATGACCCATTGCTCTCCCCTAGCTACGCAAACAGGTCTAACTATAGAACTGTTTCATACATGTATTGCTAGGGGGTTGACATCGATAGGTAGTGATGTTGATTCTTTTGTTGCATTATCCTATACTAACTTAATTTGAGTGCTAAAATTATAGTTTGTCCTTATTCTTTCCGTCTGTTAGAAGGGGGTGCTGTAAAATTATGTTAGTTTATGAAAATTAAACAGCAGAATTGACAATGAATGGTCAAATAAATGGATGCCCATCTTATTCAGTAGTTAGATAATGAATATGCAAATCTATGTCTGTTGGAAGAAATAAAAGCTTTACAAGAAATACCGACCTGCCCTCCAGCTGTCCCTTCTTTAAAGCCGTGACGAGGGTGTTAACGCCACGCTCTTGCTTCACAGTCGCGAATACCTCCAGTACAAAGTCCAAAGCCAGGTTATCTTTGACCAGGTGCTCATTCACTAGTACTAGAAGCACCGACGGTGGGACACACCCATTACCTGGAGAAGAAACATTGTATTTTTTAACAGGATACATACTCATTGAGCGGGCACAGATATCCTATCCCTAAGAATCAACTCAAGATTCCTATGTGGATGTCTAAGGAGTTTCCTCACAATACCAATGTTTCTTTCATTATTCCCTTACATGACTCAGTTGCGATCAAACATCAGGACCTAAACTTAATGGCATGGAACTGGTGCTTTAATTCACATAGTTAATAAAACGTTTCATAGTGAGGTTCCAACCGATGAACCTACAACCAATAAGGTCAATACTAAGCTTATTGGTGGCAGAAGAATGTAGTGCGTCAGATAAATAGACTGATTAATGAACCAGGCCAATTGAAAAGACTACACGGTACTGTAGCGCACTTCGACACCGGATCGCGCATTGTACGCGAGCCGGTTCTAATTGTACGCATTCTCTTGTTTTTCATGATGTTTCTCTTGTTTTGTTAGGTTTTTAGGAAGCGGAATTAAAGTTTTCGTAGCCACTGATAGTAGTAAGCTGTGCATCCAGGCGATTTGGATGAGAGTTCATAAGGCCGTCCTCACCTTGGACACGAATTTGTTCGTACGTAAACGTACACACACACGTACGTTGACACACAGACCGACACGCACCGTGTTGGAACGGCCCTGCCTGCGGTGCGTCGCCGTCCGTATGAACAGTAGTTCGTACGAATTAATATTACTTTTAATTTTCTCCATCAAATAAGGAACTTGCGACTGCGTGGTAAATCCCAACAAGTTCGGATTGTATTAGGACGTCGTAAGTAAGCGTACGTATACGTACGACTGATCGCATGCAGTGCGAGCGCTCCCGTAGTCCTTGGAAGGTCGGGATCATTCGTGCATAGTCGTAAGTTTACGCGCGAATCAAATTCGGATGAAATCGTATTCAAAGTGAGCTCGACCTAATGCCTTGATCACACGTACCGAGCAAACCGGCGAGACAGTAAAATGTTTCTCGGCCGAGACAGTGTAGTAAGCGAGTAGCTGTTCACACACGTTTTGAAATAAGCACAGTCAGTTCAGTTCTATGAGACTACAAGTCAGTTCAGTTCTATTGAGACTACAATTCGGATATGATGGATCGTAAAAAGATAATTAGAAAATATACAAAGTTATGATATTTGTAGACATTTAAACTTGTTTTAAACAACTGCACTCAAAAAAACCACGTGCGGCGACGCGACAATCATGTGGACGAGTGGCGAGCGGCGAGACAGTGCACGTTCAAACCTGCCGAGTGAGTGAACGACAGTGCGGGGAAGCGGGAGGGTGGTAACTCGGTCTAGTAGGTAGAACGGCAGCCGAGCTGTTGTCTCGCCACTTTGTTCGGCCGAGCGCTCGGCCATGCACTCGGCGCTATGTTTATACGTACCGAGTACTCGACCGAGAGCACTGTCTCGCCGGTTTGCTCGGTACGTGTGATCAAGGCATAAGTCATTGTGAATTGTGTCTCGCTCAGACGTAATGTTACTTACCAATCCAGAGTGCCGTCATACGAGCTAACTTGATCCTGTTGATGGCTTCGAAACCTTTCAAGTACACCAAAACCTGAACAGAAATGTTGTTTTATGAACATTTATTGTCATCAATAAAACAGAGATAGAAAGTATGTAAGAGTCAGATAATATGAACGAACGAGTTTGTCAGCACAAGCAGTCAGTACTCTAGCCTAGTTGTTTCATCATATACAATATATAGTGGTGGCAATTCACATCGCTATTCGTATCGCGTGAACCTCTATTTTCCTCTAAACGACAATGTGTAGACAGTATCATTAGTTAATCAAACTTCAGCACAAAATCAAATGGTCTTTATCTGTACAATCACAAGGATTACATTGAAATGTCTTATAAAACTGGCGAATCTACCCTCAGTTCCTCGCAATCAAAGGCAAGAATATAACAAAGAAGTGAATACTGAAGTGAAGTGTCACCATAAGGCTGCCTGTCCTGAACTGAACCGGCGCAAGTTTGCAGGGCGGAGATTTTATGCAATCCTATTGGTTAATATTTCTCAGTTTCTTTGCTCCGCAGCCTCGCTCCGCTTCAGTGAACTGGCAGCCTAAAGAAATACAACCACCTCACCTTTTTCATCTCCTCTTCAAACATTTTCTCCAAGTATTTGTAACGCCGCATCAGCTTGACAAATACCTGAAAACAATTACTTTTTAAGTAACTTACACCTAAATGAACAGAGACTTTTTATTCTGTGAATAAATCAGAATAAATTGAACGAGAAGGGGTTTCTCAACATTTGTGTTCAGGACTCTAGCCATGTTTATCATCATGAAAATTTAATTGATACTAAAGGAATAAAATATCCAATTAATGGAGATTATGCAATGACATGCTGTCAGTACTAGTTTACAGCTGCATATAGCCGACAGAATAAGCTCAACTATAAATCAGCTCAAACACCGCGCATTAACCATTTCGGGGTCACCAATTCATATCACGCGATTCCTTTTTTATCACAACAAAATGTGTATGCGTCAAATCTTTTCGGAACATAGCATGGTTACCTGTTCAAAGTTTCGCATGGTCTCCATGTCCTCGCTAGCAGAGAAGATGCAGGTGTTGGTCTTCGGAGATTCGCCGTCCATCGACACTCCTCCACCGGGGACTGATCAGAACAGAATAATTATGTAGAATTGTTGAAAGATAATAAACAGTAAATACCTAGTCTGATACGAATGAACAAGATCATTCTGTAGCCAAAAGGTGAAAACTTTTGGCTACAGAATGATCTTGTTCATCTGATCTGTGATATCGGTGAGATCTGATCAATGATCAAGTTGCTTTTGGTTCAGCTCAGCTGTCAGGTGCTGACCAATTTGCTGGTGACCAAGGTGCTGACAATTTTATAAAACTTGCTAAGGAACATGTAGATGGCCCCTGATGTTGATGGTTAAGAGTAGATTTAGCCCTTGATGACACACCAATTTTTTGATATTGTTTTGTTTAGCTCAGAAACAATAAGATAGGACATGCAGAAAATCTGTTGGTTTCTGCTTGACCCAATGATCACGACAGAATTGTCGTCATCAATCAACTTAATTCTTCTTGTTTGCTTTTTGAGCCTGCAATACCAAACGCCAATGTCACGTTTTAAGTAAGAACTTAGCATGGAAGAGAATGACCGGTGGAGTAAGGTAACCTTTTAGTTTGCACTTACGCGCATACAAAATACTCGCGCCATCACACCCCCTCCCCCTCCTGCCGTCTTTCTTTTTGCGTGACGCGCACTATACCTGTGGTTGTACTTACGCAGAAGGCCTCCAGCGATGAGCACGTCGAAGATGACCTCGCCATAGCGCCGGTAGTCGAGCTTGGAGCCCCCCGCGTCCAAGAACTTGTAGGCCGCGTCTAGGTCGCCGCCCGCGCGCTCCAGTCCGAGCACCAGTGCGTCGCGGAACCCGTTGGGGTCATACTTCTCTTTCTCATCTGCAAGTTACAATCGTTTTAGATGCTAGGCAGCAGGTGCTCCATTTATATGTTATTATAACCTCATTTTCATAAATTTTAAGCCATCACTGTCTCTGGGTGACAATGAAAACTAGGGGAGTCATTGTTGCCTACATTGAAGGACTTTGATAGCTACACTTGAAGCTGTTCATGTTATAGGTAGCTGATCGGGAAAACCTTGGTTGGTAGCTACATACTTTCAAAAATTGATGAGTATGGGCGGGAAATGGTCTTGAAGTGAGGTAGGTGTCCAAGAATCTAGAAGATGATTTATGGTTAGCCTAGAGAAATAGCTTTCGCAGAATATCAGTAGCTAGAACCACAATGCTGGTGGTTGTGGTTTTTTGTAGTTAGGTATAGCGGCTTATTTATTTTTGTCTCCACATAATTCTGTTACTGGGTGGCGTGATACCGCATACCTATAAAAAGAAGGCTATACTTATGACCTGACCATATCTGAAGTTTCATTATACCCAAATCCCTCTCATCTCCAAACCTGCCCCATAGCCTACTCTAAATAGACACCACATACCTGCATACTTAACTCTCTAGTAGCATTACTTAGTAATGTAAGAAAAAACGTGTATTTACATAGCTACAAGATTGTTTGTTTTTTTGTGTTTTGAAAAAAATTGGAGCAAGATATTCTAATAACCTTGTTTTACAGATACAGACAGACGACATGTCGATGAATACTCCTCAATATGATAATATATGTCAGAAACGATAACTGCGCGTCAAGGCCGTCCATGACGTCAAACTCCAAAAAAAGTATACTATAAGTACATTAGTAACTTATAGAATACCATTTAAGGTCACTGAAATGTACAGTCTACGACTTTGTAGATGAAAAGGTTTCAGGTGTCAATTAAAAGTTTAATAAAATCATAAGCTTAGTTAAGACCAGTGTGTATGGAGATAGCAAATTTATATCCACAATATTATTCATTGTTTGCACAAGCTACCTACTAAGATGCTAGCAATACACACATAGTACTATTAAATGTATGTGGCACCAACTTCACAATTGTTTAAACGCTGTGCAATAATGTACCTTTATAAAGTAAATGTTGTATTCATGTAACAAGAATTTTATTGATGTTTATTATTGAAACAATAATATCTACTTTTCCTGGTTCTTGGAATGGACAAACAAGAAAAATAATTATTATTTAATGGTAAAGGTGTAGTAGGTAGGTAGGTAGGTATCATGTTTTACAAATTATTCATTTAGGCTTCAGGATAAGCTGTTTCTTATCCTGACCCATAAATCAAAAAAGTTGTTGATAAAGGTATAGGTACCTAGTTAAGGTGAAGACAAGAGCAAATGTGACTCTCGCTTGCACGGTTTGACTTGTTGAAGGATACCTACAAAATCACAAAATCCATTTTCGAAAAATCGCAAACAAACATTTTGTGTGCAATCACATTGCGCACAGTTTAGTAAAAAAATTCATTTTGATCAGTACAAGTTAGCCTATTTAAAAGTTTGCTTTTCTAGTTTTCGTACATAAGCAAACTTTTGAGTAGGAAAACTTGTATCAATCAAAATCAAATTTTTACTAATCTGTGTGCAATCACATTGCACACAGATTAGTAAATGGTTTAAATAAAAATAAATAAATAATGCTGGACAATCCACACAGCACAATCTAGCCCCAAAGTAAGCTATTCAAAGCTTGTGTTATGGGTACTAGATAACTGATATATTTAATACATTATATACTTACATAGATAGATATTTTTTATTATACATAGAGAACACCCAGACCATCGGAACAAATTTGTTCCAAGGCGGGAATCGAACCCGCAACCACTTGCGTCGCAGGCAGGCTCTCGCCCGCTGCGCCACAGAGGTCGTCGAAAATTAAATGGTGGTTTAATGGTTGTTTGTGATTTTTCAAAATTGTATTTAGTAATTTTATATCTTTCAAAATGTTGAATCATGCGAGCGAGAGGAATATTAGGTGTTGTCAACGCCATAAAATAATTTTACAAATAATGAGGAGGTACATAATGTTTGTTCTGTCTCGGTGATGTATTTACAAAAAAAAAGTAGGTATACTGGTTCCTTTATTAGGTACAAGCTTTGGCTTAGTTTGGGGCTAGATAGTGCTGTGTAAAAAGTCCACCAATATTTATTTATACCTAAAGATATATACATATATGTACCAATTTAAGCTCAGTGAATCTAATGATCTAGTTCAAATAAACAATCTAAGCTAGGGTGAGATGCCATTCTAAATTGGTGTACCTACTTACCTAGGCAAGGTAGGTAGAGGCAATCATAAAGAGTATTACCTAGTTAGGTTGACCTACTTAAGGCTCCGGCGACAGCGGCTCGCAATTTCGAGGTGCGATTGGCTATAATTTCATTTTGGGGAGATTGTTTGAAAGAACAACTCTAAAGTGACACACATAAATACTGTTCGAACACAAATAATACAATAATATAAGGGAAACATGCCCGAATCAGAAATCATTTTGGTATTAGTATGTTTGGTCTTACGTTTACCTAATACCAAAATGATTTCTGACTCAAGCACATTTCCCTTTTATGCGTGTCACTTTAGAGTTATTCTTTCAAACAACTTTCCCGAAATGAAATAATAGCCAATCGCACCTCAAAATTGCGAGCCGCTGTCGCCGGACCCTTAAGCAGGCAAGCTTAGCTTTAAAGGTAAGTGATATAAACAAAAGTAATAAATAAATACCTAAACAATAATTACCCTCAATATCAGGTCTTTGACTCCAAATGATAACCTAACTGTACATTGTATACTTACAATAGTTACTATGGCTATGTAATACATGGCTTAGCTTGGCATTTCGGAATGCCAGCTTTTTAAGTAGGTCAACAAAGCAATAAAAAATAAGAAAATAATAGAATAGGGTAGGTGCTAGGTATTATTTATGGTTTATGTATATTAGCCCACCACTAGGTCACAGTAGGTGCACCTACTGCAGTGCAGATAACTTCAGCTTTCGTTAAAAAAACGAATCATCAAAATCGGTCAACCCACCCAGGCACCCAGTAAAAAGTGGAGGTAACAAACATAAAAAATCGGTGGAAATGAGAAAACGATGTTAATTGAGACTTTTTTAGAAGTCGGCTAGAAAGAAACATCACGGAAGTAGCCTCATTAGATTTTCATGGCCAAGGTGACCACGCAACGCAATTTCTTCTTGTATTAGACACAATCTCTTACCTCTTTTTCTGGTCTTGATCCGTTGACCCGATAATACTGGTTTTTCTACCTTCTGACTCATACAATATATTGCTGAAACAAAAAAACACGTGGCAATTAGAGAAGGTGTCCGTGTCGTAAAGGTCATTGGCCGCTCCGCCAGCCAGTCGCCACGCAGCTCCACATGACGGACAAGGGTCGGGCCCTTCTCTCGGCTATCCTATAGCGTCCGCACGCGGTCGACTCACGTAAGATGTGACGAAACCTCAAAACCTGGGGCTTCACAAGAAATATTCAACAACCCGGGAGATATCGCCTGGATATGACTCAGCAAGGATTTTACTTTTCGTATTACAATAATAATACTAGCACAAAACTATACATGTACTGCACATAAACTTACTTTATGACAGGTTATCTAGGAGCCTTTTACTCCTTTTGCGAATTCTCTAGGACTGCGCCTGTTCAGAAAAGAAAGAAACGCTGCGACGGTCTCTATTCCCCTGTGCTAGAGACAACGTGAATGCGGAGTCGCCGGATTTCCGGTTAAGTTCAGATATTGACGATCGATTCAAATCTTCTGAAGCAAATTTTTTTACCTAAATATTTTTAGTGTTTATAAGCATACATTATGCGTATAATAATATTTTATTACAAACGAAACTGTATAACTTGAAATTAATAATTTATGCACCAAGTAAAATGAGACAAATTCAACTTTCGAAATATGGAAAAAAAAATTGTGCGTTAATATAATCCAATGATAACAATATTAATAAACATAAAATTAGTTTATAAAACGACACAATAAATTTGATGAATTTTATTCACATCGACGTAAAAACACTATTTGAATGGAAAATATTTGACTACAAATGGCTAGAAACAAAACACTATCCAGTCTATAGTCTATGGTAATGATATTTATTTCTTTGCCAGTGTAAAATAATATAAAACCGAGAAAAACTGCAAGGAATTTGGATACTCAAAAATGTTGTATGCACTATGGCATGGCCATGTATAATAGTATCTGTGGGTGGTTTATATTATCCATGCATGAGAAATTAACATAGTCTGTGGCTGTCAGCCAGCTGATGTTATGAATTGAATTTTCAGGTTACAAGAAGTAGAAAAAAATAGAAAAATATTATTTTGTAAAACAAACGACGTTAATTTGACTAAAGGAAACCACCCAAATCATCACTACCTAACTTTACATTCTATGGAAGATTGCGTTCACCATGGCAAACTCCATACTGACAAAGGTATATTGTACAATCAAAATATTTTTATAGTTCCACAAGCTAGTTCTAATTTCTCAGGCCTCAGCTCACATTGCAACTTTTTATAGCTTGGACCTCTACGGCTCATTCCCACACACGTCTACAGTGAGTCTTCGCGAACCACTACGACAAAACACTACAACCCAAAGTTTAAGAAGCTACGAGCACTAAAATATCTGAAGGTGGAACTTCCCAACATGAACGAAGACTTTGACGCAATGTCTCCGGAGAGGATCCGACAGAAGATGAAAGAACGGGGGCTGATGCCCGCGCGGCCTTGGATGGAGCGCCAGTTTTATATCTCTGCTACTGGTAATATATCCATGCTTTTTTTTTTTTTATACAACTAGCTGATGGAAGAAGCAGATGGCCCACCTGATGTTAAGTGGTAACCATCACCTATAAACAAAACTGCCCCGTAGGTCACGCACAATAGGAACGTGCCCTACGATGCACTGCCCTGCGTCCATCAACTTGAGACATACAGATATTAAGCCTCATGTGCCTGTAATTACACCGGCGACCACACTCTTCAAACCGAAACACAGTGTTGCTGCTTGGCGGCAGAAAAAGGCGTGGTGGTAGTACTTCCCCGGACGAGCCCTTCACAAAGAGCTCTACTACTCTTCTAAATTTTACTTGTAGCTCTCAGACATCATCTCAGATCACATTGGACGACAGGTCATTGAGCTTGTAGAACCGATTATTGTTCAGGAAGAAAAGTTCTCTGAAATAAATGGTGAGAACAACTCAGCTAGAGAAGCTAAAATGTAGGGTTTTTCAAAGGTAATTTGAACGGACAATATAAAAACTAGTGGTTTATATTGTCTGTTGTTCCGTATAACATTATATAAAAATATTCCAGGTGGTGTTTTTGAGCCATATGTACCCCCTGAGGGTGATGGTAAGGCTTCCTTGGTATCTGCTTCACGAGCCAAGCAGACTGTACAACTGCTTGAGAAGAAGTCTAAATCCATGATGGCGATACGCAAAGTCAAGTCTTTTGATGAGGAGTTTGATAACAAGGAGTTCTGTAAACTGGCACACGATGTCTACATCAAAGCACATGAGAGTCTTGCTAAAATGGATTCCAAAGAACTGAGGTAATATTATTTTTACTATCTTGAACTGGAAACTGATGCTGTTTATTTTTTACACATAATGGCAAATGCTGGATGAGAACAACCAAAAATGGAGTAGGATTAGAACTAGAGAATGCAATCCAGTTAGATAATTTCAATCCAGGTATGAATTTGTGAACCCATGTTATGACCTGTAACAAATGTGTGTGTGTGTGCGTGTGTGTGATAGGAACCAAGCCATAATTGTTTTTGCCTGTTCCTCACGCTTTGCTTGTGTGGAACTGGCAACTAGTTTTAAGACATTTCAAAGGGATTTTTGTGATTTTATTGAACTACTCTCTCCACACTCCAAGAGTCTCCATAGAAAATAGGCCTGATATACGGAAATGGAAAAACAGTACTCAGATTTGGGGTGTCATCGGTCTTTCTCCATAATGTCTGCTATGATTCCAAGCTAGGATAGCAAGCTAGTACTTCAGGCTTCATGTAGACAAAACTACCTTTGTTTCTAAGCAAGTGAGCTAGTTTACAAGCCAGGACAGTTTTTAATAGGAGTTCTGATTTTACTATCCTGCGGCCCGATTACACTAATGTCTGGCTATTGAGATGACTTTCAGTTTGACATTTGATTCCCATCCATTCTATATAATTGCTATTACTCTATAGCAATCAAATGACAAACTGAAAGCCATCTCGATAGCCAAAAATTAGTGAAATCGAGCTGCTGGTTTGTGTAGCTTCAAATGGCAGGTGAAATGTTTTTTATTGTTCTTGTTATGATCTGCAATCTGTTGGAGGACTATAGGCGGATGTGTGGATGGACGAATGGCGGTTAGGGTCTGGACCCTGCTGCATCTGGATGCAGCAGTCTTTTCCCCTTGTTTTTTTTTTCAGTTGAGTTTATCCAGAATGTGGCTTCTCTTCAACTTCCTAGTGTTGTTACAGTTTTCTAATATGGCTCTTGCTAGGGTTGGTGTGGTTTTTGAGACGGAACAAGTGTCCATTTCCCAAGATGAAATTAAATATTAAAATTATCTAGCTTCATGTAATCATGTGCTTACTGACTGTGCTTACAGTAAGCCAGAACTTGCTTGCTCTGTATGTGTGTCTTCTCTAACGGTTTGTTTTGTATCTGTCCACTGCAGATTGCACGTTACAGAGAAGGCATACCCCGAGTTCAAACACAACGCCCACCAGAAGACCATCCGCTGGAAGTTCCTGGACTCGCTGGAGCCGCCTCGCGTGGTGCATGCTCGGTGCACTGACGTCATCAGCAAAGAGAACATCTTCGGACAGGTATAAAACTTACTAGTTGCGCTCCGCGGTTTCAGCTGCGCAGATTTTAAACCCGGTATTCCCACGGGATAAAAAGAAGCCTATGTGCTATTCCAGACTATAATCTGTCTCGCTGCCAAGAGCACGTAAAAAGAACGCTGGAAGGAGCGGAAGGGGGTGTGATGGCGCGAGTGTATTGTATGCGCAAACACATCCCTTCCACTGTTTCCCAGCGCTCTTTTTGAATGACGCTAACTCAAGTGAATGCAAACGCGACCCCGTCTCGCTACACCTGAGAGGATGTCTCACAGGGGGTTTTCAGTGGGTTCAATCCCCACATATCTACCACTTTCCGTCACCCCCATGCGATGGCATTCTCCCACCTTATTATAAAGAAAGATATTCACCAGTACCTGCCCCAAGTCTGAGTCCAGCACCAAGTCTGAGTTTTCTTTTTCGTTTTCGTATCGTCAGCCGTTTTTGTATGAGGACTCGTGAGTTCTCAGCACGCCCGATAGAAACGCTTATCAAGTAGGTATCTTTGGAATTCAGACTTGGGGTACCGATCTCACTCACGCGTAACTTTAAAAATAATGTTTAGATCATGTTTAGATGATTACCATAACAGGATATAATTTAGTGAACGCTTCAGGAAACTCGACAGGGACAAGTTAATTCCCAAACAAGGAAGAAATTTATTGTACATAGCTGCATGTAAATTACACCATGCAAACTATACAAAATATTTTTTTATTTATTTAATTACCTACTTTGATAATTCGCACAATGTTGCTTCCTTCTCGCTAAAAAGCGATCTCTTCCAGACAACCTATGGATGGAGAGGGTAGATAGTGCTGCGTGGAATGTCCACCAATATTTATATTTATTTATTCCTAAAGACGTACCATCTATGTCCACAGATCACAGTCCGCTTCCACACACGGCAGCAGCTAGCGGTGTACGATAGATTCGGCCGGCTGTTGCACGGCAGTGAAATCCTAGCTAAAGACGTTCTAGAGTACATCGTGTTCGAGAAACATCTGTCCAACATGTACGGTGCTTGGCGCATTCACGCTAAGATCATACCTGACTGGGCGCCGCCGAAAGAAGCCTCTAAGCTAACCAGGTATAAAAAACCGTGTATCCTTCAAAGTATATACTACTATAGTATACTACAAACACATCCCCTCCACTGTTCCAGCGTTCTTTTTGGTTGACACGACTTACGCGGTGTTTGCACTTGCACTGGCATTGCGCAGAATGACATTTATTTCTAAATCAGAATTTGTAGCTACTAATATTATAAACGCGAAAGTATGTAAGTATGTATGGATGTTTGTTACTCGTTCACGCCGTAACGGCTGATCGGGTCTTGATGAAAATTGGCAGTGAGATAGATTATAGTCTGGAATAGCAAATAGGCTACTTTTTATCCCGTGGGAATACCGGGGTTTTAATCTGCACGGGTGAACCGCGGGGTGCAACTAGTAGTAGGTATAAATGTGGTGTATTGGACGAGTACAATTTTTATTGGCTATATTTTTGTACAAGTTACTTGTAACGTCGGTTCCTCCCGTTTTGTATTAAATAAATAAATAAAATAAAATAAATAATGCTGGACAATCCACACAGCATCATCTATCCCCAAAGTAAGCTACTCAAAGCTTGTGTTATGGGTACTAGATGACTGATATATTTAATACATTATATACTTACATAGATAGATATTTTTTATTATACATAAACACCCAGACCAACGGAACAAATTTCTGCAGATCGTACACAAATTTGTTCCGAGGCGGGAATCGAACCCGCAATCTATTGCGTCGCAGGCGGACTCTCGCCCGCTGCGCCACTGAGGTCGTCGTCGTGAGGTATTGGGTCACGATATTACTTGACACACAGTGCAGTGGCTATACATAACTGACCGTTTTATTATTAAACGCGGTGACAAGAATACTCTATACAGCCGCTATAAAATGGCAGAAATTATGAATAAGAGAGTAAATGTATTATTTACAGGACGAAACCCGAAGAAGAGCCTACAGTCGACTCAAGTCCAGAGGCGCCACAAATTGAAGAACCCAGGGACACTCCAGCGCTTGCTGCTAATTAATTTTATGTATTAAATATTCTTAGTTTTTATTATGTTTTTCTAAGAATACCCTATTGGGTATCAAAGTTTTTCTGCCGGTCAGCCAGTGCCTTTGCTCTAAAGAAGCGGGGCGCGTTCTCACCCGAGGGCGGGGCACCGGGGGCCGGAAAGTGCGGACAGTGCAAATCTATGTCTGAGTTTATCCTAATATTTTGAAAAAAATTATGGCCACCCAAGGGAAGCTGGGACAGGGCGCTAGTTAGACGAAATTAAAAGTACATAATCATTATAACACATGTCTGGTTCCCATATTACAAGTTTTGCTTACTTTGTGCATAGACACTGCTGTGTGGTTTGTCCAAAATCGAATTCATTCTTATTAAAATTTGTCAGTTGTTATTACTAGTTGGGTGTCTCTTGGTTTGATAGAAATGTGTTTTCCTTACCTACCTACGTAGTTATAGTACATAATGCGGATAATAACAAGGAAACCCCGAAACGTAACATTCATTATATTCGCGGCATCAGGCTAACACTTACGGATATGGGTATTGTTTAAAATAAAATGAATTTGATTATCATCACAAGTTTATTACTAGCTGAGTTCGTGAGATGCGATGAATTCGTTGATAAGTATAACGCATCGGTGAATATTGAAAATGAATGCGGCCCTGGATCTAAGCCATGTGCAGTCAAGTGCTGCGGGTTCGACGAAATCATGCATGTGTTATCCGCAAACCCACTTAACTTCGTTTGCAAGTCTGTGCACAAGTTGGAGCAAGAACTTAATGTGACAAATTATAACTTCCTAAGTTATCAAGGCGTACACATCATGACAGTAGATGGAGACAATTCTACGAAGGAACTGATGAAAGATTTCCGTATACTGTATCGTAATGATTTTGATGATTCAAAGCAATTTCCAAAATCACCAGCCGACTCTTGGGCTACGGAAATGGAAATGAATGAGGTATGTTTATTCTTGTTGTTTTCAAACTGCTATAATTTTTTTTTATACAACTAGTTGATGGAACAAGCAGATGAACCATCTGATGTTAAGTGGTAACCATCACCTGTAACAAAGCATTGCCTCGTAGGTCACGCACGATAGGAACGTGTTCTACGATGCGCTGCCCTGCGTCCATCAACTTGAGGTATACCGATGTTGCCTCATGTGCCTGTAACAACACCGGCGACCACACTTCAAACCGAAACAGCATTGCTGCTTGGCGGCAGAAAAAGGCGTGTTGGTAGTTCTTCCCCGGACGAGCCCTTCACAAAGCTCCGCTATACTTTTTTTATAAGTAGGTATTGCTCCTAATTCGATAATATAGCTCTTAATTCGATATATTAAAATTGTCAATAGTTTCGATTAAATCCAAACACTTTCTAAAAGTTTGCCGTAAGATGTAATTTCCCAGAATTCGTACTTTATTAGTAACACTATATTGAATGGTGAAATAATAATGTAAGTACGTTCCTATGTAACTACCAATTTTTTTTTTAATAATAAACGTTTAATTCCTGGCTAGGAATATCTAGTTCTCAAAAATCCAATGATTAAGTTTTAAATAATAGTGGTACATTATGGTACTAGTGTGGTACATTGGTGATTACCGCCGAGGCGCCATTGAGACCCGAGCCGCAGGCGAGGGTCTTAAGAGAGCCGAGGACGGTAATCATCAATACACACGTGTATCATACGACGTTTTTCAACACATTTGTGAATAAAATAATAATAAAAACTCACAGAACAGATATATTTCCTTGGAGTTTTCAGGGGCTTCACATCATAAATCGGGCGGTGTACAACATAAATCATTTTCTTCGTAACTAGTACTTGTAGAAATTTTAATTAATAAATAACTATAATTTCAACAGTGAAAACGAGTTGAGAAAAATGTTTCGCTTCGGCGGGAAAAATTAATCAGTTTTCATAAGCGCGCGCATTGCGATCGGCCACAGACTAAAGGGATGAGGTTTTTTTTATTTTCCGCGCATAGGGTTTGCGCCTATTCTGCCACGTACAAAATGGGGAATTTAAGTTTTCTTTTATTACAGAGAAAACAAAAGCTATATTTGAGTGAATGTTTTACCTTTTAAACACGTACGAGTTAAAATTATCTATTTAAATAAGAAGTTGCATGAAATGAGCAAGCAATAGGAACATTAATTTATTTGTTCTTTTGAACACGATTTTTTTTTATATATTTTTATATATAATAATCATCATCACCATCCGTGCCTGCATGTTAATATGGGACACCGACTATTTCAGGATGGAAGCTTCAATTCCGACTATGGTTTATTACCGCCATCGAAGTATTGCTTTGAAAAGCTTGTTTCAAAAAAGCCAGAACAAGAATTTAAGGAGATATATTTCTGTAGTTACCGTACCGATGATACCACTGAAGATAGGATTCAGGATATCTTCTTTGGATACTGTGAGTAGAGTACCTACAAACTTCTTATTATATAGTCTTCTTATATAAATATATAAAATAAAAATAAATAAATAATGCTGGACAATCCACACAGCACTATCTAGCCTCAAAGTAAGCTATTCAAAGCTTGTGTTATGGGTACTAGATAACTGATACACTTAATACATTATTTACTTACATAGATAGATATTTTTTATTATACATAGAAAACACCCAGACCATCGGAACAAATTTCTGCAGATCGTACACAAATTTGTTCCACGGCGGGAATCTAACCCGCAACCTCTTGCGTCGCAGGCAGGCTCTCGCCCGCTGCGCCACAGAGGTCGCCAAATATATGGTTTCTTATTATGGTTTATGTAGGTATACCTACATTATTATGTTTTTATGTCTGCATTTATGTATGCCCCGTTTCTAAGTAGGTAGGTAAATCAGAATCGATTAGACCACGTTTATTTTGGTCACCAAAACACCACAAAATTTTAAAGTTGGTACCTAAGTATGTAATAATAACGAAATGCCATACAATTTTCTAAATAGTTACTTATTAGTTAAGAGGAAAGGATAGCGGCTCTTTCTCCATACAAAGGTAGTCGACTGTTTTCTCGCTGGTTAATAACATAACTCTATTGAAAATGTTTTTGCACATTAATAAAACTTTTAACTACCATGACCATGCCCCTACGTCTTGTTTTTTTAATATTTTCTAATTATCATAGACTCCTAGAGTCTTCAAAAACTAGAAATATCTCAGTCAGGCTTTTTTGTATGGAGACGTAGGAGACTCGTGGGTTCTCAGAACACACGAGAAACGCATATCGAATCCTCATAAAAATAGCTGACGTTACGACAATCGAAATACCCAAGAGGTAAAAAAACTTAGATTTGGGGTACTGGTGAAAACCACAGCTTGTTCCATCCAGGTAGCCTGATCTCCGCATTCTTCTTACTCCTGACGCTGGTGGTCTACGCGCTGGTGAAGGATCTCCACGACAAACTCAATGGCGTCATGATGATGGCCTTCTTATTTTCACTCATGATCGTCGCGATCTCCGTGTCCGGGAAACGGTTCTACGACAATAAATTAAGGGAAGAGAATAGACAAGAAGATCATATGGAAGTTTGTTGGTGGCTGAGTATGTACCTTACCTATCATTAAATAAAGACGCCTACAATTATCATCATCAAAGTCATCTTGCCTCTGGCTGAGGGAAGCAGGGTAGTAATGGCGCGCGCCGGGTAATACCGCTCACCCCAGCGGCCCGGGGTGAGCGGTATTATCGGTACCTATTAGCGGTATATATTAATGTCTGGCTATCGAGATGGCTTTCAGTTAACTTTTGATTCCCATCCACCTTATAAGTTGCTATTACATTATGGGAATCAAATGCCAAACTGAAAGCCATCTCGATAGCCAGACATTAGCGTAATTGGGCCGCTGTACCTAACTTGTTGACTTGAAACACAGCGAGTACGATGCAGACGCTCGAGCAGGCATCCTCTCTACGCTCTCTAACTCTGAACCGCAAAATTAAATAATCGATTATGTAAATTGAAAAAATAAATAGAGCATTTTTCTCTTAAGGTACTGACACACGTGCTTATTTTCGAGCTAAAAGCATGTTTTTTTCGAGCCTTGCTCAATAAAAGCACGTGTGAACTGCAGGCTGATCGCGTAACTTTTGTTACATTCAAAATCCGGTTGCATATGTCAATATTGGCAGATTTGCGATGGCAAAACTGCCAAAATTGACATAATATGAAACCGGATTTTGAATGCAACAAAAGTTACGTGATCAAGGGGCAGGTAGTGCTAGTAAATAAGCATGCTTATTTGGTCGTACGTCGGTTGATTTTTGAGCATGCTCTAAACAAGCATGCTTATTTTTGAGCACATGTGTCAGTACCATTAGGTGAACTGAACGGCATTCCCCCGGCTTCCTCTATGTTAGGAGTCATAAGTGGCGTCACCTTGACTTATGGCCTGGTTCTGAGAGCTCGATCAGAACTAATCGGCTGTCAAGTCACTTGCTATTTCAGCTTTTCTTCAAATTCGATTGACAGGTTCATCAATCGAGGTTCATCATCGAGAGACAGCTTTCAGCAACCGGGTGTAATCCTAATTTAAAATGTGCAAGCGTTTCTTTACTTAATCTTACTATGACGTTTTTTTAACAGCAGTATTTAATTATTTTGTTTTAGGTCCACTTATGTTCTTTCTTATACATTCTACGTTCTTCTGGCTAAATACGATGAGCTTCGACATTTGGCTAACCTTCAGGTAAGCTATGAACGGCTTCAATCTACTTTCAGACTTGCTTCTCGAATAGGATCTTTTGTTCGTTTCCGCCCCTATGTTTCTTACCTCATGACTTTTGAATGAGTAAACCGATTTTGATGATTTTTTTTTAATCGAAAGCTGGTGTTTGTTTTGTTAGTTCAATTTCAGTAGTTGTAGTGTTGTGGCAGTGAATTATAGTACTATCAGTGTATTCCCAGTTCCAGTGCATTGAAGTCGGTTTATTCGTGAAAGAGTTTTTTTGAAAACTGTTTTTGAAATAAATAATAATATTTGTTGCGTAAGAAAAAATATCAGTAAAAGGAGTCATTGCTTGGAGGCTCATTTAAAATCCTTTCACAATTTTTTGAATATGTAACATGGATGTGTTGTGTGGAAGGTCCACCGATATTTATTTATTTTACACGAAAAAAAATATCCTGTTGTTTTTCAGAGATTCATTGAAGAATAAGAAGACACACAGTGCTCGTGGTTTCCGCGTGAAGTTCCTCAGATACGCACTCTATGCGTGGGGCACTCCGGCTCTCCTGACGGTCGCGGCCGTGCTTATAGACAAGTACGCGCCGGATAACGTCATCAAACCGAGCTTTGACATCTGTTCCGTTAGTACCAGCGAAAGCAGTAAGTAACATGGAATTTGAATACTGTAACTTTGGCGAAGTTGACATAAGATATGTGGGGGCACATGTCAATAATACAAAAATTGAATTGAATTAGGAAGAGTAGTCTAGCTCTATGTGAAGGGCTCGTCCGGGGAAGTACTACCACCACGGCTTTTTCTGCCGCCAAGCAGCGACGCTGTGTTTCGGTTTGAAGAGTGTGCTCGCCGGTGTAATTACAGGCACATGAGGCTTAACATCTGTATGCCTCAAGTTGATGGCAGGCAGTGCATCGTAGGGCATGTTCCTATCGTGCGTGAATTACGAGGCAATGCTGTTATAGGTGATGGTTACCAGTTAACATCAGGTGGGCCATCTGCTTGTTCTATCAACTAGTTGTATAAAAAAGAACTACGACCTTTGATATCTCTTCCGTCAGTAGGTAACAGCGACAGCAGTACCTAAGTAACTATTTGTTAGTCTACATAAAGGGTTTGCCACACTCATCGAGCACATTGCTCGATGGCCTTACTGAATCGCATTAGAGCCTGGAGCCTTATGCACTATGACCATTTGCAGCGCGAGCTCGGCTAAGACAAGGCACCGGGTCAGGGCAAAGTATCTCCTATGTCATAAAGAATAAAGCCCAACATCAAGTTTTGACGTTTCACGGTTTGGGGCAAGGAATCTCCTATTGTCATAGTGCATAATGCCCCAGTCCAGAAGACGCGTAGGTTTACGCGCGTAGCCAAGATACTGGGAGCTACATATATGTATATTCGGGACGGGATATACATATACATATATGTATATCCCGTCCCGAAAGTATTTTAAGAGCGCCTCAGAGGCTCCTTGAAAAACTTTCACCAACTTTTAGGTTTTATACGACATGCCGGTTTCCTCACGATGTTTTTCTTCACCGTTTAGTACTTAAAGTTATGTTTCATAAGAGTTTTTTTAAATAAAGGTAAATTTTTCAAAGAATAGTAGTTATTTTTGCTTAAGTGACCGGCAATACCCTTCCTTACCCTACTGGCATTGTGCACATGCATTTTTGAAACTCATTGGTGCACGACCGGTTTCAAACCACGACCTTAGATCGGGAGGCGGGTCGGCTACCCCTAAACCACCGGTGCTCAACGCGAGATAAACTTTCAATCCACATTCCACGGGCCTACTTTGATCCAACACAATTGATTTGGTTTGGGTTGTGGATCCCTTCAGTAAAAGTTAAGTAAGTTCACTAGTAGTTCAGTGTCCGTATTTCTTTTTTTTTGCAATCAAAATATATTTTAAATATTTTTTGTAGGTTTAAATTCGCCCAAAATATACCACCACCTGCCTATGATAATAATGATAGCGGCTAATATCATAATGTATCTGCTGACTGTCTATAACATGTGGGAGGTGAAAAGGAACTTGAGGAACCCTAACTTCGGCTCAAACAAAAACAAAAAAAAAAAAAAACAGTAAGTGCTGCCATGTTAAGAACAACTTAGTCAAAATCAAAATCAAAACTGTCTTTATTCAATACAATCACAGCTCATGCTATGCGTCCACCGCATCAGCATCGCTGCGTACGGAGCGGACGGATTTGTTGCTTTAAAAAATAAATAGAATAAATAATGCTGGACAATCCACACAGCATCATCTAGCCCCAAAGTAAGCTACTCAAAGCTTGTGTTATGGGTACTAGAAGACTGATATATTTAATACATTATATACTTACATAGATATATATTTTTTATTATACATAAACACCCAGACCAACGGATCAAATTTCTGCAGATCGTGCACAAATTTGTTCCGAGGCGGGAATCGAACCCGCAACCTCTTGCGTCGCAGGCGGACTCTCGCCCGCTGCGCCACTGAGGTCGTCTTCGGTCGTCTTCGGTCTTTGTATGGTACGTGCACTGGATCGGCATTTCAGCGCCAGAGATCGGTATTTCTTCCGATGACGTCACCCGCAGTGAACGTGTGTGTGTCTCCAGCTTCCTCATATTGAAAATGTAATTTCTATAAATGCCAATATTTAAAGCATAATTAGTGCACTCATAGATTTGAATCATAATTTAGCTGCCAAATAAACAACGATGCTATAAGCTTATAATAGTGTGTAAGCTGGAGTAACATGTCTCCAGCTGCCTCAGTCAGTGTGGGCAAACGGCTAATGATAGAGATATATAGTAAACGCAAGGATTTAGTACCAAACGAATTAGCGAGGTACCAAAAATTTCAGGTCTGTAGCTCGGAAACTCTTCGAGTTATAAGACTTGATCAACGTGTAAGCTGGAGTAACGATACGTGAAAAAGCATATGCTCGTTCTCTGGAATGGCTGGAGCTAGCAGGTTGCTTTAAGTCTCCAGATTTAGTACCAAACGAATTAGCGAGGTACCAAATATTTGAAGTGTTTCTGTTCAAAACTCTATGAGTTACAAGCTTTTCCAGCTTTTTTTGTTTGTCCAACTTGCACATGTTGGATCTCAGCAACCACAATAGGTACAGACTCGGTTGATGTCTCTGAACCGAGCTATGAATTAGTGCACTCGGTACCAAAAATTTGGAATCTCTAGGACAAGCAGTTCTGTTGTAATCAGCAAAATAACATCCAAGGAATTTGAATACAGACAGATATATTCAAATTCCTTGATTGCATCAGTAGGTACGAGTGTGACGCATTCGCTGTAGTGACAGAGATAGAGCTACTATCAACTGAAGGCTGGTCGAAATGGAACTATCTGGTATTCTGTAACTCATCATAATATTAGTTATTTTGCTGATTACAACAGAACTGCTTGTCCTAGAGATTCCAAATTTTTGGTACCGAGTGCACTAATTCATAGCTCGGTTCAGAGACATCAACCGAGTCTGTACCTATTGTGGTTGCTGAGATCCAACATGTGCAAGTTGGACAAACAAAAAAAGCTGGAAAAGCTTGTAACTCATAGAGTTTTGAACAGAAACACTTCAAATATTTGGTACCTCGCTAATTCGTTTGGTACTAAATCTGGAGACTTAAAGCAACCTGCTAGCTCCAGCCATTCCAGAGAACGAGCATATGCTTTTTCACGTATCGTTACTCCAGCTTACACGTTGATCAAGTCTTATAACTCGAAGAGTTTCCGAGCTACAGACCTGAAATTTTTGGTACCTCGCTAATTCGTTTGGTACTAAATCCTTGCGTTTACTATATATCTCTATCATTAGCCGTTTGCCCACACTGACTGAGGCAGCTGGAGACATGTTACTCCAGCTTACACACTATTATAAGCTTATAGCATCGTTGTTTATTTGGCAGCTAAATTATGATTCAAATCTATGAGTGCACTAATTATGCTTTAAATATTGGCATTTATAGAAATTACATTTTCAATATGAGGAAGCTGGAGACACACACACCAGTGAACGCGCCATTTGGATCCCAATATCTTCGTCACTATCCTCCATAATGTAAATATTGGTGCACAGGCGAACTCGATTGCTTTGAAAATACCGAAATACCGATACTGCCGATGCAAAATCCGGATGCAGTGGACGCACCCTATCGGCATTTTGTAAATACCGACGCTCCGTCCGTTCCGTACGCAGCGATGCCGATGCGGTGGACGCTTAGCTTTAGGGATCACTTTGAAATGACCACCGGTTTTTGAGAGCTCGATCATCATTAACCGACTGTCAAGTCACTTGTTATCTCTATCTAATTTGAAATTAAAGCTGAAATAGCAAGTAAACAGCGGATTACTGTTGATCGAGCTTTCAGAAATCGGGGAGAGATTAGCGCTAAAAACAACTTAGAATTGAAATCCGGTCTGAAAACTAAAGAATACGTTGAAATCATTTTTCATCGTCTTATATTATACAGGGTGTAACAGAAGGGGGGTATCAACCCTGAAGGAGGTGAATGTGCTCATGAAACTCAACAACTTTCCCCAAAGAACATAGGTCGAAATATGAAAAAAAAATTTGGCCCTCCATTACAAAACTGACTGGCAGCTGATTGATTTACTATGGAAGGGCCAAATTTTTTTTTCATATTTCGACCTATGTTCTTTGGGGAAAGTTGTTGAGTTTCATGAGCACATTCACCTCCCTCAGGGTTGATACCCCCTTCCGTTACACGCTATATAATGTTGAGCGATCAGGCATAGTATATTCTTACGGTAGTGAACGTGTTACCTTGTTTCAGATTTTTTGTATTCCTCAAGCTGGCTACTATAATGGGTCTGAACTGGCTAATCGAACTGATAGAGGTGAGTTATTGTTGTGGGAGGTTTACCTATCACCAAAATATGTTACCTACCACTTTTGAAACATGTTTACCTACACCTTTCTATCATCATAACCGCAGCCTGACTTAGCACACTGCTGGGCATAGGCCTCTCTGCCATTCCGCACGATCTTGGGCTACTCTCATTTATCTACGGCCTCCGAAGCTATCAATGTCGTTGACTCATCGTGCTACTTGCTTGGAAGTAATCGCTTTCAACGATTAGGCCGCCCATTGTAAAATCTGAAGGTTCAACGTTTATCCCCTTCAATTAATCGTATCAATCGTTATAATCTGTCTGCGCAGAAAATTCGTGTTAGTTAATTATACATATGTATATTTATAAACATTTTAGTTTTAGGTTATACATTTTATATTATCATATATATATATATATATAATTTTATATTATCTATACATTTTTACTATAGGTAGGTATGTAGAGAAAGTATGTTGATATGTAAAGGTTTGGACGTCTTCTACGACATGACTATTATGGTTGCTGTATTTTAATTGTATTATTTTAGGCCATGTAATTGTATAATTAAAGATCTGTATTTTAATTGTAATTATCTCAAGACATGCAAATTTAAATTACAAAAAGCCATGCATGCCTCATTTTGCCGTGATAGGACTAACTCAAAAATATTTATGTCACAGGCGCTGATACCATATAATCTTCCCATCTGGTGGTTCTTGTTACTGAATTCTTACACGGCCTTCATAGGAGTAATTATATTTTTCATACTTGTCGTCAAGAAAAAAGTCATCAGAAAACTATGCAAACGGTGAGTGAAGTGAAAACTGCTGGACGTAGGTACCTATACTATAGGTACCTACTTAATGTTTTTTTTCCAAAAAGATACATAAAATACTAGTTGCGCCCCGCAGTTTTTCCCGCGCAGATTAAAATCCCGGTATTCCGACGGGATAAAAAGTAGCCTATGTGCTATTCCAGACTATAATCGATCTCTCTGCCAAGTTTCATCCAGATCTGTTCAGCCGTTCTAGCGTGAAAGAGGAATAAACATCCATATCTATCCATGCTTACTAACTGGCGTTTATACCTAATAGTAGTAGGATTACAACGATGAAATCTCCTTCTAAGTAAAAATGTACGTACTTGTCTTATGTGATTTTATATTTGGAAATAATAAAAAAATTCTGAAAACAACGCTGGAAGGAGGGGAAGGGGATGCGATGGCGCCAGTATTTTGTATGCGCAAACACATCCCCTCCAATATTATTACACCGCCAAGTAGGTAAGCAAGTATAGGTACGGCCCACCTCATGGGAAGCGGTTTCCAGCGTTCTTTTTAAATGACGCGACCTCTAAGGTCTTACATTTGCAGGCTCGGGATTGAGAACCGCTGGACTCGGAGGAGCACGACCGCGAGAACCACCACACGCAGTCACACTATGACCAAGACGAGAACTATCGATGACAGCATCCAGTTTGAGAGCATAATCGTCGGTAACGCTGACACCCTGACGGTAGGCGATCAAACGCCTATGAAAATTACTTTTAAAAGTACTGGGCTGTGATGTATTTGCATCGCTTTGGATGTGTCGGTCCCGGCATGGGGTAAGGCCTCTATATCATCATCTCCCGGAGACGACCGGCATGGCATAAGGCCTCTATATCATCTCCCGGAGACGACTGAGGAAGCGCCATCTACTGAGTACCTACTTACCTTTAGCTGAACAACTACTGAAAACCAGCGCGGCTGCTACCGCCTAGCTGAGTTAGGGCTATTTTAGCTCAACAAAATCCATAATCCACGGCGTCCATAACATAAGATTAAATACATACCGACCTATGTTTTATTATATTATTTGTTACTATGTAGAAGCGCCCCGCGGTTTCAACCTCGCAGATTTAAATCCCGATATTTCCACGGGATGAAAAGAAGCCTATGTGCTGTTCGAGACTATAATCTATCTCTCTGCCAAGTTTCATCCGGATCCGTTCAGATCAGACCGTTTCATCAGAATCCGTAACAAACATCCATACTTACAAACTTTCGCGTTTATAATAGTAGTAGGATTTATCAAGGTACTTACATAATATGTTTCAGCTTCCAACTGTCCTTTGGGCATTTTATTTATTTTTATTTTTTAGGAAACATACAGTACTTATAATCTATTTAATCACTACATTGTATGAAACAAAGTCGCTTTCTCTGTCCCTATGTATGCTTAAATCTTTAAAACTGCGCAACGGATTTTGATGCGGTCTTTTGAATAGATAGAGTGATTCAACAGGAAGGTTTATATGTATAATCCATGCAAACAATGTGCACCCGTGAAGCAGGGGCGCGCGGGCGGGTCGCTAGTAAATTATAAACAACATGATATGAATGTACTTACTTAATTATGCCGCCATGCGACTTAGGTTGTAAGTTCGATTCCCACCTACAAGCATTTGTGATGATTATTGATGTTTGTTCTGTTCAGTGAGTGTTCAGTACATGCTTTCCTTAACTTGGGTACATATTAAGGATGATGCCTCAATATTAGTAATTGGGCTATTTTGATCATTTGTAACAGGAAAGAGGAAAGTGACGTTAGGGGAAATACATTCAATAAAACTCCAGAGTATCATCAGTATGTAGATTGTATTTACATATTTCAATATTTCCTTTTATCTCAGTGTTCAACTTACTCTTTGTAATAATAAATTAATTATTGACTATTCACACATCACTGTACAAACATACAACTTAACATTTAAATATTTTCTAAAATTAATTTATTATTTTAAGAATTTGGGATTAAGTTCTAGAATGTCCAAGGAAGGTATACTAATGTTAGTCAGATACACCCATAGGCACTTGTATACTACAGAGAATAAATAAATTTAAATGAAACATTAACTGCTATGGGGCATATTACACTATCATTTATCTCGGATCATAGATCTATGAGTCAATGATATTGGATAATGTAATATAGGACTATGATTCATATTCTCCTTGATCATAGATTTTTGACATTTGCTGAGAGATTGGATCCAATACGGTCATAGGAACAGGTGTTGCCAGTTATTTTTAATTTTTTTCTACTAGGTATTTAAAAGCAAATATAAAAAAAGAGTTTTCAATTTCTTGTTCTTTAATATGTTTCAAATAATGTAATGTAGTTCTTTTTCTAATTATATACTTGCATAATCTTGCTGAAAGAACAAAAAACAAGCCATACTAAAAATTACGATGTCTTTTGGCAAATCGAATTCTCTGAGATCTGGTAACCCTGACGTCAATACCTGACACCTGTCACTGTCATCCATCAATCTGTCAAGTCGAGTCCCAACCACTTAGGACGTAAAATAGGATCAAACAACTTTGATAGTGTAATACACAGATATGACTCAAATAGTCAATTATCTTGGATAGAATATGAACATTTAAATGATCCAAGATAAATGATAGTGTAATATGCCCCTTAGACATGCGGTTGAAAATGTCATGCCGCCTGATGCTCGCGCATTCTCGCGCCGTCTCGTATCAGTGGCATGCCATTTTCAACCGCATATCATAGTAGTAAAGGTTTAATTTATATTTATTTACTCTCAGTATCTTTGCCGCGCCTCCGCTGGTTTGCGCTGGCACTTTGCGTCCAAAATACTTTGAAAAGTAATGCTGTACACATTTACATGGAGTTGTACAAATAAGTCATTTGTGTATCATTTAACAATATAATTCTCGTTAATTTCGAGAATAAAAATATACGAATGTGCAAATTACATTTTTCAATTACTTGTGGGCATAAAATGCACAAGGCAAAGCGCATAGCTATTGAAATACATTTAAACTTATAATTTAAGAGCAATGCTCTTGTCGGCGTAATGAATGCAATTCTCTCCTGGTGTTTTTCTTTAGACATGCCTTTAGACATGCCATTTAAACTAAAAAAATCAAGATTTAATCAGGGTAATGATTACCTATTACTATCTTATTAATACTTTTCAGTCGCTATCTCATCATTTTAAACTCCTAAGAAATTATAAAACATAATAATATATAAAATTACTTACCTATATAATAAAAATAATAAGTTTCGTGATTTGAATGAAATGTTTTATGAACTGTACTTAATAAAATTATAATAAATTGTTTCTATTTCGCCACAAAATTATATTTATAATGACTTATATAAGATTCATGTTTTGAATGTAAGTTTTATGAACATAATAAAATTATGATTTATCTACATAATAAAATTATTTTAATTTGATTCTTTCTATTTTTTTCCAATACTTGTACTAATTTCAATAGATAATAAATAGTAAAGCAATTCATTTAGTTATTCAAGCAAATACTTGCAGACCATGCGAACATGTCCCGCCGTGGAATTAAACCTGCACCTTTATAAATTAGTAAACCTTATTTACTTTGTGAAATGTATTCATTTAGTGCAGTCTTATCAACTATCGAAAGGCACCAAAAATAGTATAAAATAAAGAAAACGATATTCACAAATATAGGGTGCCTCACAACATTGTTCTTGAACTATATTATAAATTTTAAAGAAATGAATACAGCGCTTTAAAAAACAACAAATACTTTATACACAGCAGATTTGATTAGACATGTTTTTTTACCTCAGAAAAAAAGATTTTCGCTGTCGTCGGAATCGTTTTTTACAAACTCTCAAAAACTGCTATAAATTTAAATATTTTCATACAATTAGGTGCTTAATTAGTGTTTTTTTTTATACACACGCATTCGCCTCAGGCTTTCACTGCTCGCTTTTAAGTCCTCGCAGTAAGCTTCATTTTTCTTTGGCATTGTGTTGCTTGATTTATTTTCGTGTGCACAAGCGGTTATGCATTATTGTCATTTTTAAAGGTTTATGATAACTTATATTCCATTTCGGTTAAAATTAAGCAGATTTCCATCTGTAGAATGCAAGCTTTACTTCAAATTTAAGGATTTTCAATACCTATTATTACAACAGGGCAAAGAGCAGTTCACATCGCCCCATAGGGGTAAATTCAAAATTAATAACTAGATTTAAGATTCCTTATGACTCCCTCCAGGTATACCCTAACAGCTTTTTATTTCGCTCTGACTAAAGTTAATTCGACTTTCACTGGGTTCCGGATTGTTCTAGAATCGCCCCCACCCCAAACAAACTTTGACCCTTGACCTTGCCTCTTCTAGGGTTAATCTTGTCTGTTATAAGGTCAAACTGGTCCCTTTAGGGCGAACTCAACTTCACTTAGTTGTGTATTCGTGTCATATAACAGTGGATTTTCTCCTTTAGCTAGATATAAGATACCTCGTATCTTTTGGAGGTGATAAGTGTTCCTCGTCGGTTGTGCAGTGACGTCATACGACTGTGGGCGGTGTCCGCAGGGGGGGTTTGGGCGGCAGGGGGGGCGGCGCGGCGGGGGTCGAGGGGGACGCGGGGGGGTCCTTGCCGAGCCGCAAGCGTTGCGTCTCGCGGAGATTGTCTAGGAAATCTGCAATTGACGAAAAAACTCAATCATTTTACAACGGCGACAACGGCGGACGTATCTGGATCAGATAGCAGATGTTCTAGAGAAAGGTTAGGTCAAAAGTACCCTAAACTGATGAGCATGTACGAAGAATGTTATGAGAGTGAATGAAGCGGAAGAGGTATGTCAGGATCGTAGCAAGTGGAAATCCGTGGTCTCTGCCTACCCCTATGGGGTACAGGCGTGATATTATGTATGACGTATGTATGACAATAAATCATTAAGGATTAAAATTCTGACTGACTGATATACAACGCACAGCCTCAAGCCTTTCTTGAATAGGTATCCTTTTTAATCGACTTCTAAATAAGGAGGAGATTCTCAATTTGACTGTTTTTTTTATGTTTGTTAGTACATCTAACTACTGGCTGGAGCGATTTTGATGAATATTTTTTTTATCGAAAACTGGTATTTGTCATGTGGCCCATTTAAATGTAAGTGATGGTACGTACCGGGAGGATGGTGGTGCAAGGCGGCGCCAGGGCGCAACGCCGCGCGCACGCGGGCCCCGCCCCACACGCCGCCGTTACTGCGGCTGCTGCTTGTACTGTTACTCTGAGGACAACATTTATAACATTCAGTGTGCATTCATAGTTATTCATTCGTGCGTGACTTACGAGTGGATATCTAAAAAAGTAAAAAGCTATTCTGGTTTAAGATATTTATTTTCTCAAAAAGAAATTATATTTCACTTATATGAGAAATAACATTAAATGCGAATTTATTATTGGGGGCGTAGGCACAGAATAGTTATATTTAGTTAGGTTAGGTTAGAAACATGGGTATGTACATACCTAGTAAATTATATATGTATATAATAGGAATGTGGAATATAATAGGAATGAAAGGAGACTTGAAGGAGACACATGAAAGGAGAGAAAAAACGTTTGTATGTGTTACATTTATGCAATATGCATAATATGAAGCTGCCATATAGTCTGTATAAAAAGCCAGGTCATCATCAGCTGAGAACTAATTCTCTGCGCTAGTTTTCAGCTGCGTCTTAGAGTGTTTAATTCCTAAGGGAGGTAGTCAGAGGAACGTCAATATACAGGGTGTCCGGACGATGCAAAGCCGTGAGGGGGGGGGGGGGTAGGTCACCTCGTTACGCATCTATTCAGGCTAGATTACCTTAGTCCAATGTCGACGAATTCCGAGTCATCCATGATTTTTGAAAAAAATACCAAAATCATGAGCTTATTCGTTCATAGTGTTCAAACAGACAGTTACTAGTGCCTAACAATTTGTTTGCGTCCTAGCATAATGTGTATTCAATCGATAAACACCAAAGCAATCATCTGTATCCACATAGAATAAAAAATAAATAATAAAAATAAATAAATAATGATAAAAATTAATAATAATAAATAGCCTGAATAGATGCGTAACGAGGTGACCTACCCCCTCACGGCTTTGCATCGACCTTCCGGACACCCTGTATAAAACTATAGCATATATACCTAAATAATCTAGTTTTTTGTTAATAATCTAATTGTAGTTAGCATGTGATATTATTTACCGATTCCTTTGTGATCTTAAAGTCGTATATTCAAATCGATTAGCTGCATGAAAATATTTACACTATTAGTGCACAATTTACACTATAAATAAAATGCACACAACAAATAAAACAGGTTGTTATGTAAGCAGCCGAAGGTGGATAAAATAAGCAGATTAAAATCAATTCAATAAATATATTGGGTGTTTTCTCTGTATAATAAAAAATATCTATGTAAGTATATAATGTATTGAATATATCAGTTATCTAATACCCATAACACAAGCTTTGAGTAGCTTACTTTGGGGCTAGATGGTGCTGTGTGGATTGTCCAGCATTATTTATTTATTATATTTATTATCTCCGTTATCTCCAAAACGGAGATGGAGGGACGAGCTGGATGTTTCCCTGACGGACTGGGCAAACATAGCCCAGGATCGCGATGTGTGGGAGGAATGGGGGGAGGCCTTTGCCCAGTAGTGGGACCCGGAGGGCTTATAATAATAATAATAATAAGCATGTGGCGCCTGCAAAAAGTTTCTTTAGTACCAATAGTCCTCTCATCAACCGGTGTCATCCCTAAGCAGCTCTTTCAATCATTATCCCACATAGACTTACAAAAACACACATACATTCTTTTATATACTCTCATGTGACATGAGAGTATATAAAAGAATGTATGTGTGCTTGTTTTGACGTTTATAATTCGAATTTTATGACATGACTCATGTCATAAAATTCGAATTATAAACGTCAAAACGAATTCATATTGATATACTATATAAACGCAATACCGTAACCAAATTAAAAAATTTAATTATGATACAGCTCCTCATAGAAAGATAACTTTTTTACCATAACGATACAGTTCTTTTTCTTTTTGGAAAAGGCAAGGGTCTTGAAACCGTACAGCCAAAGAGTTTGATAGTCTGTGGCGACGGCGGCGGCGGCGCAGCGCGCGCATGCGCTGTTATACTGTTTGTTTGGCGCCAATTGATACGTTTTGTTTCAGTCAACTGGATTTCTTACTAACTTAGATATTTTATTTATTAGGTTCAACACTAATGTATGAGAGTAGATAAAGTAGTGTATGAAACTGCACATAACTAGGTATTAAAACTCTCGTGTGATACTATTAAAAACCTCGCCTACGGCTCGTTTTTTAAACACCCCCCGAGTTTTAATACCCCTCATTATGCGACAGTTTCATAAACTACTTTTACAAAAAGCCGCAATTTTAAACACGTGCAGAATAGTCAGAAAGTTTCTGCAAACTGAACTTGCTAATGAAGCTCAACGTTCCACTGCGGTGCACTTGGCTTAGGCCCGTGCATCTCAGTTAGCCCCGGTTTTATCTAAAACCGAGTAGTTTCAGACTAGAAAAACAATAATAATAAATGATGATGATAACCTGTGTGTCAAAGTCCCGCTCGTCCTGCAGCCGCAGCGCGAGCTCGCTGAGCGAGTCGGCGTCCGAGTCGCGCGCCCCCGCCGCCGCCGCCGCCCCCGCCCCCGCCTCGCCCGCCCCCGCCTCGCCCGCACTCAGCTCCCGTATCTGCAGTCTGCAGCCGTCCAGTTCCTGCAAGCAAACATACAAACATTATAGTATAACTAGCGACCCGCCCGCGCGCATATCATGCATGTATTATACATGTAAACCTTCCTCTTGAATCACTCTATCTATTAAAAAAACCCGCATCAAAATCCGTTGCGCAGTTTTAAAGATTTAAGCATACATAGGGACATGGGGATATAGGGACAGAGAAAGCGACTTTGTTTTATAGTATGTAGTGATAGTGATTAACTAGTTGCACCCCGCGCCCGCGCTTTCACCCGCGCAGATATAAATCCCGGTATTCCCACGGGATAAAAGTAGCCTATGTGCTACTCCAGACAGTAATCTACCTCTCTGTGCCAAATTTCATCCTAATCCGTTCAGTCGTTCTGGCGTGAAAGAGTAACAAACATCCATCCATCCATACTTACAAACTTTCGCGAGGCGGGTATCGAACCCGCAACCTCTTGCGTCGTAGATGGACTCTGGTCCGCTGCGCCACTGAGGTCGTCCATCTCCTACCGCTCTTAACCCCAGAACCCCTTTGTCCCCCGTCCCCTCTCTTAAACCAACATAAGTCTCACCGTCTCCACGAACCACCTTCCATGCATTTACCTGCATGAGTGTAACAGGATGCAGCTCTAACCCCCATCCCCCCCGGTCCCCCCGCTGACCTGTATGACGGTGTCCGGATGCAGCACTACCCCCCCTCACCCCCCGCACAGCCCCCTTCCCCCCGCTGACCTGCATGACGGTGTCTGGATGCAGCACTACCCCCTTCACCCCCCGCACAGCCCCCCTTCCCCCCGCTGACCTGCATGACGGTGTCCGGATGCAGCACCTCCCCGTCCCGCAGCGCCTGCGCGTGCTGCAGCGCGTACCGCAGCGCGACGCGACGCAGCACGTGCTGCAGCCGCCGCGCCGCGCCGCACCGCACGCTCACGCACCGCGCCGCGCCGCCGCCGCCGCACGGCAGCTCCAGCCGCACCACGCTGCGGCGCGACACCAGCGCCTCGCGACCCGACAGCACGGACGACGGACACTCCAGCTCTATCGACGATGACTCGCCCTGCAACCAACGAACATTGTTACACACCTCTTACTATATACTTCTCTAGGGGCAACAGCCCTCTCTCTAGTCTAGAGAACTCTCAACTACAATACAACGCAACGTCTGACGATATTGTATAGGCGTAAGTTTATAAGTATGGATGGATGGATGTTTGTTACTCTTTCACGTCGGAACGGCCGAACGGATCTGGATTAAACTTGGCAGAGAGATATAGTCTGGAATAGCACATAGGCTACTTTTTATCCCGTGGGAATACTGAGATTTAAATCTGGGCGGGTGAAACCGCGGGGCGCAACCAGTAGATACTATTTCCGTCCCTTGCGTTCCAATGCATATTCTGGGTTTATTATTCTCTGTCCTATGCCTTTTCTCACATTACCTAGGAAGTCTGGATGTTAAAATTGGCCGAACCAAGCGAATACAAAAGGGAAAACGGGGAATCCTTTAATTATCCTCAGGACAAATAGACGTACGCCTCAATACCATCCATTCCTAGTTAGCATACCACCAATTCGAACGAAGCGCTTCGCTTGTACCTTCATATTCATTATGCGAACCGATAAGGAGTGGAACTCGTTATAATCGTCTGTCTTTCCTGACCATTATAATATGATTATCTTCAAGGCAAGAGTGAATAGGTGTTTTCTAGACCGTTCTGCTCCACCGTCGGCTACATCGTCGCTTACCATCAGGTGAGATTGTAGTCAAAGGACGGTCTATTCAGTTGAATTAAGAGGAAAGGTTTTTAAGAGGTTACGTTTTGTTTTTTTAATATTCTAATTGTCATAGGAAGTTAGTCTTCAAAAACTACAAATATTGCCAAATTTTTACAAACATTTTCAGACACTAATACAAAAAAAATTACGCATATTTACAAAAAAAGGAAAACGCAGGGGTATAGCTAGAGGTTTTTTTTATTTGTATAAAAAAAATTGGCCATGTTTTGGGGGAGTAAATAGTCGACTGCGTAATGCTGTTTTGGTCAATAATTATGTACCTAAAAACGGTCTGAGCTGCAGTCGTCCCTCTCTTGCTGTTTGTGGAGCGGCGCGGCGGCACGCAGCGAGACAGGAAAATTTTATTCAAATACCTATTTTTCAAAAGTCTCGCAGGTATCCTTTCATCTTAATACATCACTACATAGTATAAAAAAAAGTCGCTTTCTCTGTCCCTATATCCCTATGTCCCTTTGTATGCTTAAATCTTTAAAACTACGCAACGGATTTTGATGCGGTTTTTTTTAATAGATGGAGTGATTCAAGAGGAAGGTTTATATGTATAATACATGCATTATACGTTACCTATGTATGTATCTAATTATAAATTGTATTTAATTTAAACTTACACTCTTACCTAAATATGTAATTTGTGTCCAAATAAATAAATTATTATTATTATTATTATTATATGTGCACCCGTGCGAGCGGGGGGGGGGGGGGGGGTCGCTAGTCCTGAATGAAGCCGGGCTCACCTGCGCAGCGTCCTTCCACACGACGTCGTAGGTGGCGCAGGCGAGGTTTCTCCTCTGCAGCAGCTTGTCGACGAGCTGCGCCACGCTGACGCCGGCGGCCACGCTCACCACGGAGGTGGCGCCGTCCGGCAGCGTCACGCGGCACAGCGACGCGGGCTGACTTGACTTTACCACCTGCCATTCATTTATTGTCAATTCCTGACTTTAAGAGTCCGGTGACAGCGGCTCGCAATTTCGAGGTGCGATTGGTTATTATTTCATTTTATTTCATTTTGGGGAGGTTGTTTGAAAGAATAACTCTAAAGTGACACGCATAAATACTGTTCGAACACAAATAATACAATAATATAAGGGAAATGTGCTTGAGTCAGAAATCATTTTGGTATTAGGTAAACGTAAGACCAAACATACTAATACCAAAATGATTTCTGATTCGGGCATGTTTCCCTTATATTACTGTATTATTTGTGTTCGAACAGTATTTATGCGTGTTTCTCTAGAGTTATTTTTTCAAACAACCTCCCCGAAATGAAATAAAATGAAATAATAGCCAATCGCACTTCGAAATTGCGAGCCACTGTCACCGGAGCCTTAAGGCGTTGACACCTAATTTTCCTCTCGCTCGCACGATTCAACATTTTGAAAGGTATAAAATCATTAAACTCAATTTTGAAAAATCTCAAATTTGAAAAAAAACTGTTTAGTAAAAATTTGATTCTCATTGATTCAAGTTTTCGTACTCATAAGCTTGCTTATGTACTCGTACCGACGAAAACTAGAAAAGCAAACTTCTAAGTAGGAAAACTGGTATCGATCAAAAAGAAATTTTTACTAAACTGTGCATGTGATTGCACACAGAATGGTTGTTTGCGATGTTTCGAAAATGGGTTTAGTGATGTTATGCATGATTTTATATCCTTCAACAGTTCAAAACGTCCGAGCGAGTCACATTAGCATTAGTCTTCACCTTAAAAAAGGATGAAGTTTTCAATTCTAATGTATGTTTCTTTCGCGATTACTTAGATTGATAATTAATGATTAAACGAACTTACCTGTACGTGAAGTTCTATCATAATTATGTGAAGGCTTTGTCCGAAGGGATTATCCATAATAACACTTGTAGTACCGCCTAGTGGTTCGCCGTTCACGCACTAAATTTGAGGGTAAATATGAAAAAAAAAACAGCATTCTGTCATTTTGTTACTTAGATTCCTACCTCGCTCGCGTCATTTAGTTTAGAGATATGTACCTATTCAAATATTTCACCTTGCAATTGGGTTATGCTATATATCTGGGAGGGAGGGTTGTTAATCCCTTCGGACAAAGCCTTCACATAATTATGATAGAACTTCACGTACAGGTAAGTTCGTTTAATCATTAATTATGCTTGGCTTTGTCCGAAGGGATTATCCATAATAACACTTGTAGACTTTTAGAGATTTCAAGTGAAATATTTGGCTTTATTACTTATATTTAGTACTGATCATAAATTTTAACAATCATAAATCACACCATTATATTCATAAAGAACCATCAACAATAGCTCTTGCAAAAGAATCATCTTGATCTGAGTTCACATTACTTATGTTTCTATTATAGAATCGATAGAATGTTTCAGAAGAACCGCTCCATCCAGCGGTTTTTCTGATTTGATCCAAACTAACACCAAAATTATTGGCCGCAGAAGTTGCGGCGTGCCTAGTGCTATGGGCAGAGAATATATTAACGTCGATCCCACTATCGTGTAAGATGTCCTTGATCCATCTACTTAAGGTCTGAGAGCCCACTGGCTTATACGGTTTCTTGAGACTTATGAATAGGGAGTCGATATCTTTTCGTAAAAGACTAGTTTTTTCCAAATAAACAAGCAAGGCCTGACCAGGACAAATTTCCGGTTTTTCCTCAAAAAAAAGGTAGCACCAGGGTAGGTTGAAGGCAACCTCTACGAGTAGTTTTCAAAAAATCTGGAATTTTGATATTTAGTTTTGAAGGTAGTCTTTCAATATTTTTAATGTTAATCTTTGACAGAGTTTGTACTCTATGTGCAGTTAATAAAGCAATGAGAGTAATCAGCTTTTTCGAAATTTTATCAAGAGGTAGTGTTTCATTTGGATACAATTGGCTTAAATAATTAATCACTATTGAAGTATCCCATGTTACGGAATACTTTGGCAATGGGGGTCGCAAACGATATATTCCTTTGAAAAATCTTTTGACTCTGTCATCTTCGCCGATATTTTTACCCATTAACAGGGCTAATGCAGACCTACAAGAATTGAGTGTTCCATATTGTGATCCTTCATTAAATATATATTTATTCAGAAAATAAAGAAGTTGTGGGATCGACGCATTGTATAAATCTAAATTATTTTGATTACACCAATGGAACCAACGTTTGAAATAAACATTATACTGTTTGAGGGAGCTGTCTGACAGTGACGCCATCATGACATTAATAGCTGATGGAGGGACACTTCTCCTTAACCACGCCGTCCGCATAAGATCCCTGGCACCAGGGTAAACGACTTGTGTACGTTGCGATTGCTGAAATTGAAAGAAATAATAGGCATATTATTTACTTTGAAAGTTATTATGTCATGCGTTAATCTAATATAAAAAGATGATTTAATATAAGATATTGCCGTCGTGTATCAACACGAAGTAAAAACTGTAAATTTTGTAAGTTTTAGCAAAAACTTTTAAACCATAAAAGCAGCTATAATTTCAAGGTGGTTCTTCAGTACCTACTCCACAATCCACCTGCCTTCTCTCTTCCACATGCAGTTTCCCACCCCGTATTTGAGACATCAGAGAAAATTTCCAGATCATGCGTATCGTCTCCTATTTTACTGTAAAGGATTTTGTATACCTAGCATTATGTTAATTTGAATAATTTTATTTATTTATTTAATTCAGCCAAATTCATAACCATAAGAGTCCTAAACTTATGAATATCTTGTGTTGCGCGTTCAAATTCTTTTCCAAGGTAACATGATCGTGAATTTCTTTGAATCTATCTATTATGAAACCTTAAAATTACAGGCTAGTGCCTAGTACTAAAGGGTTATTAGTTATTAATGACCATTGATCATAGAACAAAGCCAATCTACAAGTAGGTATAGTTTACCCCGTCTAGCGGCGGTCGCGCGTCCACTGATGCTGCGAGTGTCTCGATGAGCTCGATTGCTCTTTCCTGTTCGGAGAGGGCTCCTTCGTCCTCGGACGATTCGGTTGTTTCCGAGTCGGATAAGGACCCTTCCATATGGATATTTCTTGTTAGCTGTGTTTGGTTGCTGTGGCTTAGGTACTGGTGTTTTTAACTCGGCACCAGATTTGTTTATAGCTTTAGCAGTCTTTATCGTTTCTGTCAGATTTTGTCCAAACAACAGGTTGTCAGGCTTCGTGTTTTGTAGCTGGTCTTTCATATCTTTTTTCAGCGTAGATAGGATGAAATTTCTTCTGATTGCTGAGTCACTATGCTGACAATCACATAAAATGCGCTCCGTGTCCATCAGCATCTTGACAAGTGTAGGGTCTGCATTACTAATTGAAATTATCTTATTTATGGCTTGACCCAGACTAGATACAGCTGCAGCTACCTGTTTTTGTCTTAACTCGATACTCCTATCTCGTTTAGCGGTCATTTCTGAGATGCCAGCTTTTATTTCGGCATTCAATGCAGGAGCATTGATCAATTTACAGTTGCTCGGCAGCAAATACTTTTCAGTTAGCTCCTTACGAAGATCTTTGTTTAATCCATGCGTGGCAACATGTTCTAGTCTGACAGCTAAGTCTTTGTGAATTTCATCTCCGTATGTATTAGAAATAGTAGGGTCTTCTCCTAATATTTCAAGTATTTCACTAGCCAGCACAACTTCAGCAGTCCCAGAATCATCACCAGGAGTGACGTTCGCTTGCTGCTCAATGACCGCTGCACTGGCACTTGGGTCTGCAGGAATAGCAATAGCCACAGTAGCGGTAGGCTCTGTGGGAGGTTCTACATCGCGGTCAGTGCGCGTCTCAGACTCAAAAGCATCGTTTTTTCCATCAAGCAGTCCAGCGACATTATTCTCAGTGAACTCGTAAGTCACGTGGCTTTCAGAGTGATCTTGTTCTGAAATCGATAGATTTCTCATTATTAGTTAAGAAACAGACCAAAGTACTGTTCGCAAAACTAATTTTACCGGTAGTACAGTTCCAGAGAGAAGTACGCAAACCATAGTAAGAACAAAAACATTTAAATATACTTTGCAGGTAGCACTATTTTAAAAGAAATAAGTGCGCGATGGTAGTACAGTTCCAGAGAAAAGTACGCAAACCATAGTAAGAATAAAAATATTTAAAATATATAGTGCGGGTAGCACTGTTTCGAAATAAAAAAGTGCGCGATGGTAGTACAATTCCAAAGAAAAGTACGTACTCCATGATAGGAGACGGCTTATATTGTGGGTAGTACAGTTCCAAAGAAAGGTACGCAAACCCTGGACGAGAAAAAAAAATTTTTTTTTTTCAAGTTTTCATTTCATCTCATGGTAGGCATGTGAAGTCAGTGGAGTCACTCCCTAGACGTCTTCAAAATTCCTTGACTAAGTACATTGTAATAAACAATAAAAAGAAGGAAAGGAAAAGAAGAAAAAAAAAATGTGTAAGGTAGTCTCGGAATAGTACTCGTAAACACCTATGTAATGTACCTATCTTAGTAATAGGTAATGAATGATATGAAACAGATATAGTATTCTGTTTGCATAATTAGCAATAGGGTAGTTACATCTCCATAGAGAAAAACGCAAACCCGGCTGCAAAGGTTATCCATGCGGAAAATAGGTACTAAAATTGTCTTTATGTTTAATAGTGTTACACAGGCTCTTCGATAAAACACTGTTTACTAACCTTCATACTCTGCGCGATACATGTTATCCGAGGCTTCACTCCGGCTGCGGCTACGGCTTCGACGTCGTCGTAGTAATTTTTTCTCCAACTTTTTGAACTTTTTTAATAACTTCCCGTAATCATCAGTTTCACTCTTGCGCTTTGGCATAATTATTTTTCAAAAAACTAATAGGTACAATGTGTGAGACACGAGACGTGCGTTCGTGGCGAGCACTAAAAAGCGAATGACGCGAGCGAGGTAGGAATCTAAGTAACAAAATGACAGAATGCTGTTTTTTTTTTCATATTTACCCTCAAATTTAGTGCGTGAACGGCGAACCACTAGGCGGTACTACAAGTGTTATTATGGATAATCCCTTCGGACAAAGCCAAGCATAATTGATTTAGGTCATTCTTTTATTTGGTATATTTCAGATGTATATAATCGACGTTGATACAGCGCTGTTACAAAAAGCGCTTGTAGCAGTAGTGAGGAAACTGGTTAGTATTCTAACAGCAGGGTTGGGCTTGCAACCTGTCACGTATGGAAATACCACTTCTGCAAAATGATTGATTGAATGATTTTTAAGAGTAGTAGAGCTCTTTGTGAAGGGCTCGTCCGGGGAAGTACT
The DNA here is from genome assembly GCA_963576535.1 of Plemyria rubiginata. NCBI lineage: Eukaryota > Metazoa > Arthropoda > Insecta > Lepidoptera > Geometridae > Plemyria > Plemyria rubiginata. The sequence goes on from OY754926.1 coordinate 9,684,654, forward strand.
ACCACCACGCCATTTTCTGCCGCCAAGCAGCAACGCTGTGTTTCGGTTTGAAGAGTGTGGTCGCCGGTGTAATTACAGGCACATGTGGCTTAACATCAGTATGCCTCAAGTTGATGGACGCAGGGCAGTGCATCGTAGGGCACGTTCCTATCGTGCGTGACTTACGAGGGAATGCTTTGTCATAGGTTATGGTTACCACTTAACATCAGGTGGGCCATATGCTTGTTCCATCAGCTAGTTGTATAAAAAAAAAAGATATATTTTGCATACATCTTTGAGTACCCCCCTTATTCTCAAAAAGCCTTTAGTTAGCAGGTACTTCTATTTTTATAACAGACCGACCTCGTATAATATTTGTACTGCACACAATTATTTGTTTATGAAACAATCGTAATTAGGTAAAGTTGACTGAGTTAAGTACATTGTTATAAGATATGATCGGAAAACACCGTGATAACAATCCTACTAACATAATAATTTGTGTAGTTTGTGTGTATGTTTGTTTGTGCCTGAACTGCACCAACGGCTGAACGGATCTGGATGAAACTTAAGAATATAGCTTGTAATAACAATTACATAATAACTATATTTACAAAGAAAATAACAATTTACAGACAGTTCTATAACTAATTCTTAAAAACTTCTTGTGGAAATCTTCAGGTAGATGATGATGAACTTACGTCAGTGACGGACTGCTGTTGTCTGTCCCGGGACGGAGGTCGAAGCCGCGCTAGGAAGGAGCTGCCGCCACTACGCCGCCGTTCAGAGGCGTTGCTGACTGACTTCTTTAGCTGTAACATACATATTCATCAAACTAGGGCCAAGATGGTTATAACGTCCCTTGCTTTCGTTTTTATTAGTGTTTGCTGTATTTCACTACAATATATTTAATTGGATCTATCTCTGCCTGCGCGCGCGCAATCGGCGTGCGTGCCGGAGCGCAGGAAGCGCGGGTAGCTGTCGAACTCAGCAGTAGATGGTTGGTAGTAACGTACGTTGTTGTTGGCGGGGGCGGGCTCTGCGCCGGCGCCGGCTGCGTTGGGCGGCGCGCACGCGGCGTAGGGCGGCGGCATGCCGCGCAGGTCTGCGCGCGCGCACTCGGCGTGCGTGCCGGAGCGCAGGAAGCGCGGGTAGCTGTCGAACTTCAGCACGTTGAATATCTGCTTCTGCGCCTGCGCACATCACATAAGTTTGTAGCTTATTTGTTGCGTTGCCCTGGGTGTTTTCTATGTATTATAAAAAAATATGTATCTATGTAAGTACTAGATGCGCCCCGCGGTTTGACGGTGTAACCGCGGGGCGCAACTAGTTAGTTGTTATGACGAGGCAGCGGGTAGGTGGGTACCTGCAGGAAGAGGTCAGCGGGCGGCGGGTGCTGGCACAGCAGTAAGGCCGCGTGGCGCCGCGCCGCCGCGTCCACGTTGACGGCCTCGTCCGCGCCGGCCGCCAGGTGCCGCGCCCAGATCTGCGGCGCCAGCGACGCGCGCGCGCTCGCCTCCGCCGCGCGGTACTGCTCGCACGAGAACCAGAAGCTGGCGGCGAACACATTCACGTTACAACAATGTCCTAATCATGAAGAGAACCAGAAGCTAGTGAGAACACATTCACGTTACACACATACATAAAATCACGCCTATTTCCCATAGGGGTAGGCAGAGACCACGGATTTCCACTTGCTACGATCCTGGCATACATTTTTCGCTTCATTCACTCTCATAACATTCCTCATATATTCTCGTCGGTTTAGGGTACTCTTGCCTGGCCTTTCTCTAGAACGTCTGCTATCTGATCTAGATACATCCGCCGAGGTCTTCCCCTCCCAACAGTCCGATTCACACTCGCCTGATGCACCTTTTTCGTCAATCTTCTTTCATCCATCCTCTCTACATGCCCAAACCATCTTAGCATACCTTTTCTACCCTACTACGTCTTCTTGCACTCCACATTTCACTCTAATCACACTATTCCTTCACGTAACAACAATGTCCCAATCACGAAAAGAACACATTCATGTTACAATAATGTCCGAATCACGAAGAGAATCAGAGACTAGGGGAAGCATCTTCACGTTACACACCTAATCACGAATGGTACTGCACGAGAACCTGGGGACATCATCTAGTTACCGAAATGTCCTCAGATCTACACTACAAGTGCTGGGAACAGCTAGTTCGTCCAATTTAGCAGGAATTCTTTTGTTTCGATCACCAACAGCATGCACATCCAAATTAACCAGAATTCTTTTATCTATATTACTTGCTAACAGAATAAAGCAAAAATAAAGCTACCTAATGTTGTGTATCGGCGGGTAGGTTTGTGCCGTCAGTCTCGAATAAACCATTGAACGAGTGCCCGTCTTTTATTCTGCACCTAATAGTATACCACTGCACTGCTGGGCAAAGGCCCACGCTCTTTCACCCCCCTCGGTCTTGTCCCCTCCACCCATTCGCTGTTGATGGAGTCTAATTTCTCGACAGCACTTCTGCGTGCGGTCGCAACGTTTTCTATCTAATCATTTATCTAAGATTTATCTAGAGGACCAGTGGTCTAGTGGGAGTGACCCCGCCTTCCGATCGTAAGGTCGCAGGTTCGAATCCGGTCATGCACCAATGGATTTTTCTATCGAAAAATGTATGTGCGCAATGCCAGTGCTCTTAAACGGTGAAGGGAAACATCGTGAGGAAACCAGTTAGTATTCTAACAGCGGCGATGGGCTTGCAACCTGTCACGTTCGGAATACTAACTACTGCAAATTGTGGTTATAAAGCTAATGTTTGAATCTTGAGTTAGTACTTGGCACTGAGAGATCTGAAGGGATATCTACCGTGCCTGGGGATCAAAGTCGTGAAGCTGTTTCAGTTTCATTTAAGTATCTAAAGCTCAGTTCCCTGAATCCCCGTTTTTATTTTACTTGTATTTATGTTTAGTTAAGTATCTTTTTAACTATAATTGTTATCATATCTTTATGTAATGTGTCTGTGTAGTGGAATAAATGTATTTTCTTTCTTTCTTTCAGTTCCAACGGCAGACACTCACTGTATGTTCTCGGCCGCGAACTCCTTCCCGAGGAAGTGCGCGAAGGCGGCGGCCCCGGCGGGGTCGGCGAGCAGGTGCTCCAGGCCGAGCGACCAGCGCGCCACGTTGGAGCCGCCGGAGCTGGCCGCCGGACTGGTGCCTTCGCTCATTTGCTGGAACACGGGGAAATATATTGGACTGGTCGCTTCGCTCATTTGTTGAATGAACAGGAAAATGTCATTCACTACTGCACTAAAGGTGCGCTTACACGAGTAATTTTTGGAGCAATAATTGCGCGGCAACACGAATGGTTCATTCTGGAGTAATTAGTGGAACGATATGCAGCAATTTTAAAAAATGCGACAATTATTTCGGCAATATTGCCTCCCCGGACGAGCCCTTCACAAAGAGAACCTACCCAACCACAAAGAGAACCCTCTTAAGAAGAAAGGATACCTGAGAGACTTTTGAAAAATAAGTATTTCAATAAAGTGTTCCTGTCTCACTATATGCCGCCGACGCGCCCCAAGCAAGAAAGGGACAACTGCAGCTCAGACCGTTTTTGGTACATAATTATTGATAAAAACAGCATTTCGTAGTCGACTATTTACTTCCTCAAAGCATGCCCATTTTTTTATTCTTTTTTATATAATTAAATAAAACCTATAGCTATGCCCCTACGTTCTCATTTTTTTTTATTTGCCCACTTTTTTTGATGAGTGTCTTAAAATGATTCGAAAATTAGGCAATATTTCATTTTTGATGACTTCTACTTCCAATGATGATAAGAATATGAAAAAAAAAAACAAAACGTAGGGGCACGTTAATGTTAGTTAACTGTTTTGTGGTACAAAAATATTTTCTCAAGTGTTATTATCCAGGGAGGAAACAGTCGACTACGTTTGTATGGAGAACGAGCCAGTATCCTTTCCTCTTAAGGGGCAGTATACGACGCGCCGCTATCTCGCTCGCACAATTAAACATATTTGAAAAAATAAAATCCCTGAAGGTAGTTATGTAAAATTGCAATGTGTACCTTGTTGTACATGTTGCGATGGTCGTGTTGCCTGTAGGAGCTGCCCGAGCCGCTGCCCGTCGTCCACCGCCGGAACGGAGACGACTGCTCGCTCTGCGGACAACGAGACATGCATCGTTATCATTTTTTTTATTCAACCAGCTGATGGACAAACAGATGGCCTTCCTGATGTTAAGTGGAAGGCCTTCACCTATAACAAAGCATTGCCTCGTAAGTCACGCACGACAGGAACGTGCCCTACGATGCACTGCCATGCGTCCATGAACTTGAGACATACTGATTTTGAGCCTCATGTGCCTGTAATTACACCGGCGACCACACTCTTCAAACCAAAACAGCGTTGCTGCTTGGCGGCAGAAAATGGCATGCTGGTAGTACTTCCCCGGCCGAGCCTTTACATAGAGCTCTACTACTCTTAAAATCATGTTAGTAAGTATACGTAGCTGTTTTATTTCTAGTTTCGTAGTTAAAATATATGTTTTTACATAAATCAATAATAATTTGTTAGTTTTTCTTCTTAAAACGGAACGATTGCTAACAATTAACAATTCTGTAAACTTAAAATCTTTTCATCGCCTTCAGTTAAGGTCAACAAAATTTACAACGAATCCGAGCGCGTATTTTGCATTAAAGAAATATGTAGGTATTACTAACTCGTATTTATAAACAACCTTCGTTACTTCGCACTAATTGAAAACAGTAGGTTAATTCTAAACAAGATTCAATGGAAAATAGTCTCCTCGCCGCTGACGCCTATCACTAAAGTTATATTAAATACTAGCTGGTACCCGCGACTTCGTCTGCGTACTTTTAATCTCTTCATCTCTTTTTATCGCAATAAAAGGTAGCCTATGTTCTTTCTCAGGGTCTAAAGATTGTCTGTGCCAAATTTCATCAAAATTGGTTGAGAGGTTTAAGCGGGAAAGCGTAACAGACAGGCAGACAGATAGACAGACAGACAGACAGAGTTACTTTCGCATTTATAATATTAGTTGGGATTTTGCACTGATTCATCATAAACATTCATTCATGGTCGTATAATATATATTTCAAACCCTGCATTGAGTAGAATACGTGGATACCACAACACTAGAAGCTATACACCGCAGGGATGACGCTATAGGAGAAAGAATTTTTGCTATTCCGTGTAGAGCACCCATCTAAATATTGATAGATGCTCTACAAGGAATAAGATCGGAGCTCTAAAATTTGTGCCCTACGAGGATTACCCCGTATGAACTTTCCAAGAACACTGCTTTACGTCAACCGGGTATAAATAGAGTATTTACATAGTTTCGTTTTAATTAAAATAAGAAATTTTGCAGGATGTTTCGAAACTTACTCGAAATGAAATTCCTGGACAAGTCTTAAACGTTTAATACTTGTCATAGGAATTTCATTAAATTTTTTAAAGACCCCTATAAATATTTTTTTTTCCGTTTTTTAAATAAATAAATAAATAAAATAAATATTGGTGGACTTTCCACACAGCACTATCTAGCCCCAAACTAAGCTTATGCTTGTAATATGTTTGTTTATGTTTTTTAGTATTTTTGGTGTTATAGCGGCAACAGAAATACATCATCGGTGCAAATTTCAACTGTCTATCGGTGACAGAGGACAGACAGACCGACAGACGGTAGTAACCTAAAGGCTTTGGGTATGAACCCTAAAAAACTAGATAGGTATAGATGCTGCTAGCCGGTGCTACTAGCCTAGTTCATCTAATAAAGCCCTGTCCCAGGGCCTGTCCCCGTTTCCATTCATGCCCGTCACTGCAGATGCGTAATTACGGGCATGAGTGGAAAAGATTTCCACAGACGCTGTACAAATCATTAAAAATAGATGCAAAAAGTCTATTTATATTATTATGAATACGAAAATGTCACAATGATCTTCACGTTTACCTTCACAAACAGATTGCCATAATCAGTCCTGCGGCGCCTGTTGGTACACGTCGGAAACATACAAATTTGATAGACATAATGTTTGCATGGAAAAACCACTGCTATATAATTTGAAGAAAATGCCTAGATAGTAGCGAGCCTTCGTCTCATGTTGTAGAACTATAAACAGTGAAGCTTCATCAGGTATGATAATGCTATTAGAGAGCATACAAAAAACTGTTAGGACCAGTAAGTTTCTTGGATTTTCTTTAAGACTGGTGGTTTTAAGACTGGTAGAGTGGTGCTGGGGCGCCCAGATTCACCTGGTTTATGACGTTTCGAAATTATCCTTGTGAAGACATTATTAAATTGAAATCATAATTATGTCAAAACTTTGAAGTTATTGTATGTTAGTGCAAACCTAAGGAAAACTAATATATTTAATTCGTGATATTTTCAAATGTGTTGGTGATGTGTTGTTTCGTGGCTGTGTCATGCCATCAAAACAGCACTTAGTTTGGTACACACATAATACAAAAGTCACAGTGAAAATAATAAGAGACGTGGCAATGCACAGATTTTACATGTACTACTGACAACCCTTTGGGATAAAATGTTCTGTAATGGTAGGAACCGGAAGACGAAACATAGGACAAAATAGATATTATAAAAATCGCAGGAAGTCGGTGGATAGTGCTCAAAATCGTTCTTCCTGGAAATGTATGACACATGCCTTGTAGACTGTCTGATAGCTATCATTGCATGTTCAGAAGCTACAGATAGGCTCACAATAGTTCCGAAATGCCAGGAGATTTGACTGTACAGCATTTAAGGGTTCCGTACCCAAAGGGTAAAACGGGAATCTAACTACTAAGGCTACGCTGTCTGTCTGTATCACCAGGATCCATCTCATGAACCGTGATAGCTAGACAGTTGAAATTTTCACAGATAATGTATTTCTGCTGCTGCTATAACAACAAATTATCAAATTAAAATAACATAAATATTTAAGGCGGGCTCAACGTGCATTTCATGTAGAAGTTTACATCTGGATGTTAGTTGTCAATCACGGTTTAGATGCTAAGCTGATTTGGAAAAACTATTTGCCATCTGAGTAGCAATCTTACCACAAGCAGAAGTACAATGATTACCTGATCTTGATCAGAGTCACTCATGTACCATTGAACCATTTTCAGCAACAATCACAAGCACATAGCTAACACTGGTTGGTACACTAAGCCGCAATCCAAACGTCAAACTGAATATACGTGATCCTATCGAAATATCACTATGTAAGAACAACCATCACATAAATAACAGGAAGGTCGAATACGCCACATATGATAAATGAATCACGTTGCCTGTTTAGCGATCCTAAAGGAGGGCAACTAGTGAACTGCGCTCGCTTTATATTTATTCTATTAACCAGGACAAAACAACGAACAGGATAGTTCAACGCGAAGTCCGTGGATCGACTGAGTGAGCGCCCCCTGCCCTGCCCGTTCCTTCTGTCCGACAGCAATCGCTTACCTCACACACAATGCGAAATGACAATGACAACAATACACCTAGACATAACCATATCCGCCCCCGTATTAGCTAAAATTTGCGATCAGCAATAATTGCACAATTATCGCGCAGACAACGCGCGATTGATTGTTGGACGTAAAAAGAAATGGTATTACGTACGAGACCGATTGCTAATCGCTCGTTGATATTTTTAATGCACTTATGCGACAACAAAAAGATTGTCGCAGTTTGACAGTTAATTGCTTCCCAGTTGCTCTCGCATTGCTTTAAAAAATGATACGTGATACGAAAACTTCCAACAAAACAGTTGAATGCAATATTGTGTTACTGATTGTCCTGTAGAGGCAGCACTGTCGATAGTTTGCAATGGCTTCATTATCGCTGTTACATAATACGAATTAGCGATTGAGAAGCATAAATCGCACGATTTTTGCTATTGCTTTGCTTTTGCAAGATACGTGATAAGGGGGCCGGCGTTGTGGTGCTGCAAGTTGTAGAAACTTGTGTGAGGACCAAGTATTTTTATACGTGTAACAAATGGTAGGTATAAGAAAAAGTTATGAATAAAGTTGCGCCCCGCGGTTTCACCCGCGCAGATTTAAATCCCGGTAATCCCGCGGGATAAAAGTAGCCTATGTGTTATTCCAGACTATAACCAATCTCTCTGCCAAGTTTCATCCAGATCCGCTCAGCCGTTACGGCGTGAAAGAGTAACAAGCATCCATCCATCTATCCATCCATACTTACAAACTTTCGGGTTTATAATATTAGTAGGATATACATACATATACAACACACAATACGTCAAAGCGTTGATTTACTCGGTGGTCTGTGTCTGTTGTAGCTTCCATGACGCGTGGTTCGATACATTTCAGTTTCTTTGAATAAAGAAACAGCACAAAATATATTCTACTAGCACAAACAACGCTTTTTCGTTGCAGAATGGAGGGCATAGGCATGGAGGTAGTACTTCCACAGAAGAGCCTGGAGCCACACAAAAAGAGCTCCACTTTATAGGTTTGTGATTGGAGTGATTCCCGCCACCGCTCACCGCATGGAAGGCGCAGAGGAAAACAAAACGCACCAATCAATAACAGCAGCGCGAGTATCTCGCTACACGTAGGTATAATAGCGCCATTGAACCGTAACAGGACAGTTTTATCGCTTCTGGCGATCGTCCATGCACTTCTTGGAGAAGCATTGTCACGGTTACAGGGGAACCCTTGGATTAGGAACCTTAAAAGTAAACGAAACCCATTCAATTTGACTGTGCCTCCATCCAACCGGCATGTTTTATGGTCTGTCTACGCATGTGCACTTAATGAAGTATAATTAATTTTAAAATTATATGTATACTAGCTGGTACCCGCGACTTCCTCTGCGTACTTTTCGCAATAAATGGTAGCCTATGCCCTTTCTCAGGGTCTAAAGATTGTCTGTGCCAAATTTCATCAAAATCGGTTGAGAGGTTTAAGCGGGTAAGCGTAACAGACAGACAGACAGACAGACAGAGTTACTTTCGCATTTATAATTTTATATATATAATATATAGTAGGGATGTGAAAGTTTGGATTATTATTATTTAGTAGGGATAGTAGGGATGCAGTAGCTATACTAAATTATACTGTATTGAGTGACACTAAAAGATAAGGAATTAGTTAATTAGAGACATTTTGTAGGTGGCACCAGTGACTGAGATGATGAGCTGGCGCTAGCGTGGAATGAGCTTGTCGTGCGAAGGAAAGAATGTCACGAGAAAAGTGGACAAAAACCTACTGAGTCTGAGCCGACTCCACATGGAGTGTAATAAGGGCAGGAAGATGATGACTACACTATATAGACCGCCTGTACTCAACATATTTTATGTACTTAGCAATTTATGTAGCATTAATTTTTTCGAGTATGATAAATAGTTCATAAATACAGGGTGTCCCAGAACTCAACGTCAAGCCGAAACGAGGCGACAGGATTGATTGTAAACATCATGAGAAAAATCAGAAAAAAAATCTATCCCATGCAGTTTGAAAATTGTGGGCATTTAAAAACCTAAACCGCTGGGGAAAAAAGGTTCTCGAATGGCGACCACGAACAGGAAAGCGAAGTGTAGGACGCCCTCCTACCCGGTGGACTGACGACATTGTTAAGATCGCGGGTAGTCGGTGGATGGAAAGGGCTCAAAATCGTTCTTCCTGGAAACGGATAGGGGAGGCCTATGTCCAGCAGTGGACTTCTGTAGGCTGCTGATGATGATGATGATGAAAAACCTAAAAATTTGGATAATCTTTAACCATTTTTCGGTTATTGTGGTTAATTTTTTAACCGACGAATTTTATTTTTTGTTCATTTAAACTTTGGAACCGTAACTCTAAATAATATTTCTAAGAATCGCAGTCAAAATAATTTTTGTTTTTTTTAATTTAAATTTTTTTTTGATTATTTTCATGATGTTTACAATCAATCCTGTCGCCCCGTTTCGGCTTGACGTTGAGTTCTTGGACACCGTACATGATCAGTGGCACAGTACATGATACATATCTACTACCTAATTAATGAATGAGTGACTCACACTGATAATACACTGACCGCCCATTTGTCTACCAGTCTTATTGATCGATCGTGTATCACTCGTATTTACAATAAATTAATTAATATGTAGTGATTAAGATGTTATAACACGATACGGAAAACATTACAGGTCAATATTGTTTCTGTTTTAATATATATATACAATGTATTGTATATCGCAGAGTAATTGGCAAATGGCATGTTTATTTGTATGTCACTGATCTAGTAAAATAAACTGAATTGGGGATTTGGGCATTGAAATACGAATAAACTGAAGTGGGCCGAGATATTGTATGAAATGGAGAGAATGGGCAAAAATCTGAGTAATAATTTCTAATACAACTAGCTTCCGCTTCGCTTGCGTAGTGGAGGTAATAGTAAATACGAATTTTCAAGACACTTTCCTTTATAAGCTCCTTTGTTCTTTCTAGCTAACATACAATTTATCGGTTTCAGGCTCCGGCGACAGCGGCTCGCAATTTCGAGGTGCGATTGGCTATTATTTCATTTTATTTCATTTCGGGGAGGTTGTTTGAAAGAATAACTCTAAAGTGACACGCATAAATACTGTTCGAACACAAATAATACAATAATATAAGGGAAACATGCCAGAATCAGAAATCATTTTGGTATTAGTAGGTTTGGTCTTACGTTTACCTAATACCAAAATGATTTCTGACTCAAGCACATTTCCCTTATATTATTGTATTATTTGTGTTCGAACAGTATTTATGCGTGTCACTTTAGAGTTATTCTTTCAAACAACCTCCTCGAAATGAAATAAAATGAAATAATAGCCAATCGCACCTCGAAATTGCGAGCCGCTGTCGCCGGACCCTTAAGGGTTTTTTTTTCGATATCCTTCTTCTAATTTAAGAGCAATGCTCTTGTCGGCGTACCTAATTGATGCATTTCTCTCCAGGTGTTTCTTTTTAGGGTAACCTCCTTGACCTCCTTGTAAGACATGACGGCAACCTTCGCTTTTATTTGGCTGATTTACGATATCCTAGATAGTAATAAAAATACTACGGTATAAGGGGTACTTGACCCCTTATACCTTGAGGGGGGGGGGACTTGACTTTTCAGTCACGAGACAGTTAAGGAAAATAAATGTATTAATTGTTAGTTTTCCTTTTTCTTCTTCACTTCTTCACTTCACTTCAGAAGAGCGCGTCTTTTATGAGTAAATCCTAAGTAGTTGCGGCTGTTATTATCAGTTTGCTGAAGTTTATATTGCAATTAACACTGCAGGATGTCAAACCACGGTACGTAATGCAGAATATACAGTAATGGCGCCGGTATATAAGGCAACTGTGCAAACACTCGATAACCTCCTACGCGGGAATTGTGAATTGTGCACGTATCTATGATAATCATTTGGTTATTACAAACAAGGTAATTTTGCTTTCATCTAAAGCCCCGTCGGTCGATAACGTTCTAGGAAGTCGATGAATATTATTAATTGCTTTCGAAGCTTCTGGTAGAAACGAAGTAGGTACACATTTGAAATTATGATAAATAAAACATGAACACGGAACAAATTCAAATAAATTATAATAAACTTAAATTAAATACAGAGCACCGGTGGTCTAGTGGGAGTGACCCCGCCTTCCGATCGTAAGGTCGCAGGTTCGAATCCGGTCGTGCACCAATGGATTTTTCTATCGAAAAATTTATGTGCGCAATGCCAGTGCTCTTAAACAATGAAGGAAAACATCGTGAGGAAACCAGTTAGTATTCTAACAGCGGCGATGGGCTTGCAACCTGTCACGTATGGAATACTAACTACTGCAAAATGTGGGTATGTGCCAAATGTAATGTTTGGACGTACCTCTGACTACCCCCCTTAGACATCCTCAAAGAATCTTGAATTAGTACCTACTTGGTACTGGGAGATCTGAAGGGATATCTACCGTGCCTGGGGATCAAAGTCGTGAAGCTGTTTCAGTTTTTAAATTAAATAAACCAATAAATTAGTGCAGCTAGCCAGGGACTATCTATTTATGGACAGTGAAATATATTTATAACTTGATTAACAAACCAAACCGATGAAACACTACAAAAATACGCAGTAATATCATAATTAACATGAATTTAATAAAATTAAGTTGCAATTATATTTGTTTACATTTATTTGTATTTGTGTTGTAAAACGGACAATTTAAGTATGGATTTAATATTGATCTGAAATAAATGAATAATAAAAAAGAAATAAAAAACAATATGATAAAAAAGAAATAGAACATAATACTCCAAGTTGCCAAGCTCGTACAAAAAAACCTTTAATCAATATGGTCAAACAGATCCTTGGAAGATCTCAGATACTCATACAACAATTCCACGAAATGCAAGATGAGTAAACTACACTGTACTCACAAGCTTAAAGAACTTCGCAACGAATCTCTCAAAGACGTCTGTCGGCATTTCTAAATCATCGGCAATAATAGCCGATTAGTCACTGACACTAAAGTTTAATAATAGATTGTTTGAAACGCGTGCGTCTGCTGCAATAGTCACGCGAAAACTGTTGCCGCCGAGCAAGACAAGAGCCATTTGGCCGTAATCTGACAATATCTATAGCGTACATTTTATGTGGAAGAGGGAGTGTGCAGGTAGTTGAAAGGTGTAGGTGTTTAATTAGTTCTGCTATCAGGTGTTATCACATGGCACGCACTACAAGCATGGACGTTACCGCTGGCTAGGGGCATCACATCCTGTGTTGTTGGAGTTTTGTTGTCCATTAAATATAACTTTCATACCGACATATTTTATACGATGTAGGCAAACTTATACGAGTCTCAGACAATATGCAACATATTCAATAACTGTCGGCAGGCAAATCTTATACAAGTCACATACAATATACCTCTACAGATTCTGACAGAAGGATACAAAGCGTAGTAAGTAAGATCTGAAATAATCATCAGCATACAATAATACATTGCGCAGACCCATGTTTACGATACGCTCTCCACCTGTGACTCCCACGTTTGCGAATAACGAAAGGTGAGAAGACACGCCCAAATCGCAGTTATGATGACCTAGTTCTTCATACAATTGACAGACAAACCAGACTAAAAAAAAATAAAAATTCTTGGACAAGAAGTTATTTGTCCTTAGAACCTTTATGGCAATTTGGGAATTGATCTTTCTTCATTTTCTGAAGTTGTTTAATGTTTAACCTGGCTAATTATAACATTATTCATGATAATGAAGTAAGAAAAGCCCCACGAGCTAAATCTGGATGAGTAATCGCGTATTCAGCTCATCGACAGTGCGTTCAACTCCCGGACTGGGTCGCAAGAAACAATGTCTGTCTATATCTACATCTACCTGACCTTAGAGCAATGTATTTAACTTCTTATAATATATTTCTTTCATTATTTATACTCTTACTCCACTTAGGTAAGTTTAAGGCATCAGTAGATTTTATTTATTTCTTTATTTGACTTGTGTGCACATTGGGATCAGACACAGCGTAATTAATATTGGCTTTCTCTAACTGACCTAGCTTCGCTGTTCTACAAAATGAATATGATTAGTTATTTCGATAAACTTTTATGATGGTTATTTCAGTTAAACTACACTAATATTATAAATACTAAAAATTGCAAGTATGTTGTGTTACTTCTCATCAGCAACAGCTAAACAGATTTGGATGAAACTCGAAATATCATCGTTCCTAACCTGAAATAACATATAGGACCTGGAATACTTCTTATCCGGGCTAACAGGTCGGATATTAGGTTAACCAAATATTAAATATTACTTCTGAAATCGACTTTGTCTTTATGATAATATGATAAAGATACATATAAAAATAAAATGTAGAATAAAGAAGATACAAAACTAATAATGTCTTTTGTTTTTCTGCTGTAGATTGACAGTGTTGCAGCTGAAATACTGTACTAACTAAAATACCTTCACGACTTTGATCCCCAGGCATTGTTTATATCCCCCCTCAGATCTCTTTGTACCAAATAGCATCTTAAGATTATTTATTAAAGACGTCAAAGGGGACAGTCTACATCTAAATATTACATTTGGCATATTACCCACATTTTTCAGTAATTCAACAACTGAAGCCTACTGCAAGCCCATTGTCGCTGCTAGGATACTAGTTAACTGTCTTCCTCACGGTTCTGGTACACCTTGTAAAACGATTACAAATGTTATCTTAAGTATTAGCGCGCTGGATACAATTTACAACGTCGTATACATTCCTGATGGCTTTATTTTTGGCAATTCTTTTATATTGCCTATTAAATATCAAACCATAAAGATAGGACTTTAGTATAAAATCATCTTTATGTATGTAATGGTGGTTTTAAACATTTTGAGAAATAAATGACATGGCTAATCATAAACTGATTATGCCGTTAAATTACAAAATATTCTTTACTAGCGACCCGCCATCGCCCCTGCTTCGCACGGGTGCACATATCATGCATGTATTATACATATAAACCTTCCTCTTGAATCACTCTATCTATTAAAAAAAACCGCATCAAAATCCGTTGCGTAGTTTTAAAGATTTAAGCATACATAGGGACAGAGAAAGCGACTTTGTTATATACTATGTAGTTATAATTTGATCTTTCTACACTATTTAGTCTATTGATCTTTCTACACTATTTATTTATTTATTTATTGGAAAACCAACAGCTTAATATAACTAAAATAACATAGCAGATATAAAAACGCAAAAGCCAATAAAAGGCTTTCACGGCTAAACGGCTATTTAGTCTATTGATCTATTAACACACAGCATCTAAACTAATGTAATGTTTGGACGTACCTTTGACTACCCCCTTTAGACATCCTCAAAGAATCTTGAATTAGTACCTACTTGGTACTGGGAGATCTGAAGGGATATCTACCGTACCTGCAGTGCAAGTACCGTTCTTATCGATCGCTTAATTTGACATTTAGAATCGTCAAAATTCGTTAAAAATGGTTTTATCCATTGTTGAAACCATTTTTAACGATTTTTTGACGATTCTAAATGTCAGATAAGCGATCGATAAGAACGGTACTTGCACGGCTGGGGATCAAAGTCGTGAAGCTGTTTCAGTTTTTTTTTTTTTTCATCTAAACTAAGATTGGGATTCTCTGTGCCTTTTGACATAGGTCATATCCCATTGATAAAACATGGTTATTATGTCCTTCCGCCGTTATTCGAGGCCTTTTAAACATATTTTGAGATTTGTCCTTCCGTTTCCGGCCGTATTTATAATAATTCGTCGTTGTAGTTCCGTTTTAGTAGTATAGGGGGCGCTTCTTCCGTCCGTAAGTTCACCAGTTTGTGCGAGCGCATTTCTCATCATTGGCGTCCTGATTTTCGTGCCGTGAAGACGTGCGTGACGCAGTTCGCGTACGGTCACACAAAAAGCTTATTTTGTCGTCTTTATTCGTTAAAATAAACTAAAACGCTGTTAGCGTTCGATAAAAACTTTAAAGTTTTAAAAGTATAAGTAGTTCCAAATTATAATGTCAGATAGTGATGAGCGTGATCGGGTTTGTAACTCATCTTCGTCGACAAGTGAGGATGGTGATAATGGCGGTAATGGGGTGGATAAACGCAAAAGGCGCAATCGTACGTGCGAAGCGGACACACACCACACAAAAAGATCACGCAAGGAAGGTAAGGTTTTAGAAAACCTTACCAAACAAGTAAGTGAAATTCAAAATTTTTTGTCGTGGAATGCCTACCCTCCGCCTCCTGGCTACTGGCACCCCACCGAATTTACAGTGCAAAACGAGACTCCCGTCGAGCCGAGCTTACCGGAAGAAAATTTAGAATCTACCCTCAAGTTTGACTTTGAGTTAGCTACAAATTTGAAAGTACCAACTGTTCGAAAAGCTTCTTCTGAACATTTGGAATTGCTGAGTTCGCTGCAACATTTTAAAACCGAAAATTGGACAAATGTCCGTTATGCCGAGATTCAAAAATCTTACAATGCACGGCCGGGGTTTGTTGATTTGGAGGTAAATGATGAACTAAAACAATTTGAAAAGCCGAGTAGTCTTGCTGCTACTGATAAATCTCTGGGTGCTATTACCCGCGCGGTTATTATGCAAAGTGATGCGTTGAAAAAAGGGGTGTCCGATTTACTTCAATGGACCCAAGAAGTAGATAGTTTAGACAATGAGTCTTTGGTCTCTAAAATCAAGGAAATATTTTCTGGGGATTTTCAAAAAGTATCCCTTGATTGCTTGCAGTTAATATGCGGTCGCAGGGCCGATATTGTTGAACAAAGACGCGACGCATTCATTAATTTGGTAAAAGACAAGTTTTTAAAGGTTAGTTTAAAAAAGATACCACCTTCGTGCGAGTTTTTATTTGAGAAAGAAACATTCGTAGAATTTCTAAAAAATAATGGGGGAGTTAATAAAATCTTTTCTATCCCGAAAACCTCCTTCTCTGCGCAAGAGAAGCGAGTTGCATCTGGGTCCCAGGCTGCGCAACCTGGACCTAGTGGTTACAATCAAGCCGGTCGCTCCATGGCACCGCTTCATACGAATAGGTATCCGCCACCGCAAGGAGTGCGGCCTTTCTACTCATACAGCTACAATTATGAATTCCCGGGTTATGGTAATAATGAGCGGTTCTTTCGGCCACAGTTTAGGCCCCAGACATATGCCCCACGTCAGCAGACTCCGGCAAACACTAGAAAATCATTCGGCCGACAGGGGCCATATACACAACAAAGTGCCACGCGTGGTAAAGGTAAAGGGGATAACAAGTATTGACTCTCTGCGGGCGTTTCGGGGGGGCAGGCTAGAGTATTTTCTCGATGCCTGGAAAAAGAGAGGAGCACCAAGCTCACTGATTCAAGTAATATCGGGTTACAAAATTCCTTTCCAAGCCAAACCACCGCTGGTTTTACCTCAGCTCTTAGGTTCTCGTTACCAAACTGCTCCATCTCCGCGAATGGACCAAATTATAAACAATATGGTAGAGGAAAGTATTTTGGAATGTGCCCCCAATACGCCCAGTTTTCTGTCAACCCTATTCTTAACCCCCAAGAGCGATGGCTCCATGCGTCCAATATTCAATCTAAAAAGATTAAATCATTTTGTAAAAATAACCAAATTCAGATTGATCTCTGTCCATCGTATCCCGGAATTCCTACAACCGAACGATTGGATGGTGAAAATAGATTTAACCCAAGCTTACTACCATGTACCAGTCTCTCAGAGTCACCGTTGCTTCCTAAGACTCTTGTATCGAAGCCAGCTACTACAGATGACCTGTTTGCCATTTGGTCTTGCAACAGCCCCCAAAATGTTTGCATCCCTTTCGAACTGGACCGCAGAAATCTTCCGAGAGCAAGGTATACGAATAGTAGTTTTTCTAGACGATTTTTTGATTGTTTGCCAGGACAGGTCGAAACTAGTAGATCAGACGAAAACGGTCCTCCTAACCATGCAAGAATTAGGTTGGAAGGTAAATACAGAAAAGTCAATTCTAGTCCCACAAAAAACGTTAGAGTATTTAGGTCTAGTGTGGGACACATGGCAGAACAAAAAATTTCTTCCAGAGAAGAAAATTCTTGGTCTGCAGGGGACCATATCAAAACTATTAAAACGAAAAAAGGCTACCCTCAGAGAAATGCAGAGTATAGTAGGGAGTTTAAACTTTGCCAGACTGGCCGTTCCGCAGGGTCGTCTAAATTTTCGTTACTTGCTAGCTCATTGCAACAGTCTCCTCCAGAAACAGCCGGAGATACTTTGGCCTCTTCCTCTTCCAGCTATTGCAGAGCTAACGTGGTGGATGACAAACTGTCGAACACCATCCAGAGTCCATCCTCCATCAAATACACATTTCCTGACGATGGATGCCGCAGACTCCGGCTGGGGAGCCGAGTTGAACGGGATGCAAATGGTGGGCGACTGGTTAGACGAAGAGGGGTCGTTTCATTCGAACCACAAAGAGATGTTGACTGTTCTAAAATGTTTGTCCCAGTTCGCTCGTTTTCTGAGCCATTCGTCACTGCTGTTACAGTGCGACAACAGATCGGTCGTTGCGTATCTGAGGAACGAGGGAGGAAGTCGATCGGTCATTCTGATGAATCTGACTTATCAAATTTTCGAAATATTAGACCGTTGGGACATTCATTTAGTAGCACATCACATTCCAGGAAGATACAACAGTGTAGCCGATCGCCTTTCTCGAAAATCTATAATCCCAGAGTGGCACTTAGTTCCGTCGTTGACAAAAGTAGTGTTCGCAAAATGGGGTACTCCAGAAATAGATCTGTTCGCGTCAGCTCGAGCCCATGTGGTTCAAAGGTATGTCTCCCTAGATCAGCGAGATCAAGCAGCATGGAGACACAATGCATTCGCTTGGGAATGGGAGTTCGAACTAGCTTGGGTGTTCCCACCTCCAAATCTAATGCCAAGAGTTCTCATGCATCTCAACCGAGCGAAAGGTACGTATCTTGTGGTAGCTCCAAAGTGGCCTCAGGCGTTTTGGAGAGCAGACCTCAAAGCACGAGCGACAGCATCACCGTTCACAGTACATCGGTTAGAAAAAGTTCTAGTAGATCTGTCAACGGGCCAGCCTCCACCGAAGGTTCAGAACCTGACGTTAGAGGTTTGGAGATGTGGGGGTGGTCTCGGGCTGTAGAATCTTGGTCAAATCAACAAAAAGCGTTATTACGAGCGGGGTGGCGAAAATCCACCATCAATACCTATAAACCGGCTTGGGAGCGATGGGTTAGATGGTGTAGATGTTTTTCAGTTCAGGTCAATAACCCTTCGGGCTCCGAATTAGCAAGGTTTTTAGCTGACCTTCATCTAAAAGAGGGTTTAGCCTATAGAACAATATTAGTTCATAAATCGGTTGTGTCAACATTGTGTGGAGCAGAGGATAGCTCACGTCTTAGTTCAAACGTGTTGGTTAAACAAATTTTACGATCAATTTCAACAAATAACTCTAGAAAACGTCCTAACCAGAGTGTATGGGACACCACGATTTTAATTTCCTGGTTGTCAAGTAATTGTGTGAATTCTGAAAGTTTATATGAAGTTTCGCGACGCTGCGCCATCCTCTTGCTGCTATGTTCGGGGCGTAGAGTTCACGATTTAACACTCTTAAGTATTTCAAAAGATTCGTTTGTAATCAATGACGCGGATAACACTGTGACGCTTTGGCCCATATATGGATCTAAAACGGATTCGGATTCATTTATTCAGTCTGGTTGGAAATTGTTCCCAAATTTAGATAATCCTAATCTGAATCCAGTTTTGTGGGTCAAAACGTTACTCTCTCTTGGTAAGACTAGAAGAGAAGAAGCTAACATAGAAAATTTGTTTGTGACTGCCCGTGGTATAGCAAGACCTGCTTCCCGAACTATTATTGCGGGATGGGTTAAATCTGTTTTGAGAGAGGCTGGTGTTGATGCAACCCCTGGAAGTGTCAGGTCCGCTGTAGCTTCAAGGAGTTGGATCGACAAAGAGCCACTAGATAAGATCTTAGCGAGAGCTAACTGGCGATCTGCAAATACTTTTATAAAATTTTATAAAAAGGAAATACAATCTAAGCCCAACACTTCCATCAACACCTCACTGGGGGTTCTCTTTGAACCAGTAAAATAGAAATTGTAATTAGTATCATGCATGATTGAAAATTTGTAAACTAATAAAATTGTAGTAAATTTAAGTTTGATAATGTAAAAAAAAATAAAAAAAAAAAAAAAAAAATTAATAATAATAATAATAGTAATAATATGTACCTAATAATAATTAGATATCACATTGGCGTCCGTTCACCAGGCGAGAACAAACACAGTCTCAAAATATGTTTAAAAGGCCTCGAATAACGGCGGAAGGACATAATAGCAGAGTTTTACCTACCATTAAAACTCTTATTATGTCCGGAGCCTTATTCGAGGCCTTACAGTCAGTTCTGCCTGGTGTTAGTAGTTCATAAAAATGTAGTCTAATAGTAGTACATAGAGTTAAGTTATTTTGAGACCCACAATGATGAGAAATGCGCTCGCACAAACTGGTGAACTTACGGACGGAAGAAGCGCCCCCTATACTACTAAAACGGAACTACAACGACGAATTATTATAAATACGGCCGGAAACGGAAGGACAAATCTCAAAATATGTTTAAAAGGCCTCGAATAAGGCTCCGGACATAATAAGAGTTTTAATGGTAGGTAAAACTCTGCTATTATTTATTCGTATAGCGTAGTTTATCTTAGGTCTATTTTCTATTTTTCTATCGAAAAATTTATGTGCGCAATGCCAGTGCTCTCAAACGGTGAAGGAAAACATCGTGAGGAAACCATCGTGAGGAAACCAGTTAGTATTCTAGCAGCGGCGATGAGCTTGCAACCTGTCACGTATGGAATACTAACTACTGCAAAATGTGGGTATGTGCCAAATGTAATGTTTGGACGTACCTCTGACTACCCCCCTTAGACATCCTCAAAGAATCTTGAGTAAGTACTTGGTACTGAGACATCTGACGGGATATCTACCGTGCCTGGGGATCAAAGTCGTGAAGCTGTGTTTTTTTATCTTAGGTCTTTGTACTTAAAGTTTTATTAAACAAACAAGGAACAAGGTATACATCTCACGATTTACTTGGAATTCACATTTACATGCAAAAATGCTTTCGCTTTCAAACCGCTAGATATAATCAATCGCCATCTGAATTATCAATATCTCCGGAGGGTCGATTTACAATCCACTATCTTTCCGCTCTGAAGATAAAATTGTATGAAAATGGCGCGACACTTACTCTCTGAACAAAGCGACAACGGTTTGAACAATGAATAGTAAAATGAAAAATGTTGGACTCATAATCAAATATTCTTTTTTTTTTTATACAACTAGCTGATGGAACAAGCAGATGGCCCACCTGATGTTAAGTGGTAACCATCACCTATAAACAAAACATTGCCCCGTAGGTCACGCACAATAGGAACGTGCCCTACGATGCACTGCGTCCATCAACTTGAGGCATACTGATGTTAAGCTTCATGTGCCTGTAATTACACCGGCGACCACACTCTTCAAACCGAAACACAGCGTCGCTGCTTGGCGGCAGAAAAAGGCGTGGTGGTAGTACTTCCCCGGACGAGCCCTTCACAAAGAGCTCTGCTACTCTTATTCGAATACTGAGCAGTAAATTTGCCTACAGAAACCAATCTGCGTACCAAATCATCGATATCTCCAATACAGAACAATACGATGAACTAGTTCATGTCAAACAAAATGCTGTTTTCTATAAATAGCAAAGCAGACAGAAATAGAGCACGCCATTATGTCGGAAAATTAGATAAACGACGATAAAAATAGATATATATTTATATTTCTCGTATTTGTTTAGATATTGTGTGTGACTGATGAGCTGTATCACATTTGCGTACAATTTTGATAAGTAGTTAAGAAAACTGAAAACTGAAACAGCTTCACGACTTCGATCCCCAGGCATGGTATCCCTTCAGATCTCCCAGTACCAAGTAGGTACTAATTCAAGATTCTTTGAGGATGTCTAAGGGGGGTAGTCAGAGGTACGTCCAAACATTACATTTGGCACATACCTACATTTTGCAGTAGTTAGTATTCCATACGTGACAGGTTGCAAGCCCATCGCCGCTGTTAGAATACTAACTGGTTTCCTCACGATGTTTTCCTTCACCGTTTAAGAGCACTGGCATTGCGCAGTAGTTAAGAATTATACTAATTGTTTTGACTAAATGTTTGAATTTATAACGAAGCACTTTTTGCACTCATAAAAGAAAGATATTAACAAGTTAAGAAAATGCCATTACTGTTATAGACTAACTCAAGTTATAGAAACAGTAATAGCATTTTCTTCTTTGTGAGTCTTGACTTTCGGTTTTTCTAGGTCAAGGGCAAGAGCTCTCTCTCATGGTATTTCCTTGTACATTCATTCTACATTTATTACATTCTACATCTCTACATTCTACATTTATTGTAAAACTGTGTCAGAAGTTCTTAAAGTAAGGTAAGATAGGCACTCTTATATTGTACTTTCTTGATCAAACGAAATGTGCAGAAATTAGCCAAAAATGTACCGATAAAAAAGGCAATCAATGGAATTTAGTTTAATTATTAAAGTCGTTGGTGTACTTATGTTTGGATAAATTTTATGATCTGATAACAAATTTATCGGCTAAGTACGCTCATAACACTAAAAATATAAATTATTAAAATCTAAGAATCAAAATCTTTGCCAAACACAAAATTCATACCGCTTTAGCAATTAAAATTATAAATTTTACCATGACATTTACTTCGATAAGATTTTCCCAAAGGAATTCATGCGTTGTCATCGTTCAATTATACTTTAATTCTAATACAAAGCATGTTTTTACAAGATATTATTAACATTTTTTTAACTATAATATATATATAAAAAAAAAAAGATAGTCGGGCTGTTTACCTTAGCTTTCTAGGATATGATATGACTGATATTTTGTGAGAATTAGAGATCCTACAAACTTTTTAAATGGGAACGTTAAGAGGTTTGATAGACTGAGGACTGAGTTGATTCGGATGAATCATGAAATACATATAGTGTGTGTCAGGGCTAGGCAAAGGCTACTTGTTAATGGGGACAGAAACTAGATATATTAAATAAAATTTTGCACTACCACCTTTCGCGATCTCTAGATAGCTCAACTGTTTCATGTGTATTTTGTAAATATGTTACTATTTATCAAAACCATAATTTTAATATCTTGGACGAAAAACTTGTCAGCAAATCTCTATTTTCATTGATAACATGTTCATTTATTTTTCAGAATTGGCAGCTGAGTGAAACTAGCGTCATAAAAATAGAAGCTACTAAATACATCAAGTATGACCGACGAATCACCGCAATATTCTTGCGAAGTTGACTAAATTTTAGTCAACTTCGAGTTGAGTTGTTCGAGTTAGAACGAAATTTTATTGTTGTTGTCAGCACAACTACAATTAAATTTCGCTCTAACTCACTACACAATTTATAACCACTAAAACGAACCTTCCGTCCAAGACCCGAATCTCCGAATTCTTTCACTTTTACAAAACAATAAGACTTTCACTCACAATGTTCTCTTCACGTTCTTATCATTTATTTTATTAGGCAACAACACAACACAGTATTAATCAAAGATAGAAAATGTAGCTATATAACTAAAGAAACAATACAGGGATGTACGTACATTCGCGATACGAGTTCTGATAGAAAAGCCTCGGATGGTGCCGTCGCGGCGCGTACCGACCAACTGAACACACAACAGCCTTACAGCAGAGTTCCCACACAATTTTGTTCGAGACAATAAGGGAATAATTAAATACAAATAGATTTAATTGTGGGTAAAGTTTTGATCAGCCGTGCGTGACTGAAGACGATGAAATGCTATTGCTGGAATCTCATGGGAACGTTTGTGATTCCTGTTATCGAAGCAAACGTTTGATTAGCTCTACGCGACGGTTGTTTCTTCTTGTTAACTGTAACCGCAGTTTCTGTGCCAAGTTATTGTGACCTTTAATACTACGGAGAAATCTTAAAAACAAAATGAAAAGCCGACACAAAGATTTATGGGATCGGTTGGTCCGAGCGGTTCCGTCGAAGGAGATAAGAGAAAACGGACAAGCACCATTTTTAAAGTTCAAAATAATTATGCTCAGGTCAAAACCAGCCGCCTACATATTACCTGCCCTTGTTATACTTATGTAATATAATATGAAGCTATTAGCAATAAGTATTACTTACGTCATGAAACCACACAGGATACGCAGAGATCTAACCTTACAGAATAAATAGTACTGCGTGAATGCCAACCTCGACCATTGTCTGTCCTAAGCCCATCATCATCATCCTGAAGAAGTCCACTGCTAGAGGGCTAATGGACCTCCTCTATACATTTTCATGATGAACGATTCTAAGCCCTCTCCATCCACCGACTTCCCGTCTGTCTATCAGGTAGGAGGGCGTCCCACGCTTCGTCTTCCAGTTCACGGAGAATCTTTATTCTTCAGCGGATGTCATTTCTTTGAGTTGAGCTACATGACCTGCCCATTGAAGACTCTCTCGCATCTTTACAGACATTAAATAAACTCGAATCGAGAAACTAAAGTTAGACCTACCTAACATAGGCTTTAAAAGTCAGCCTGAAAATGAAACTAAATAACTTTGTGTCCAATAAAATCCCTACTAATATTATAAATGCGAAAGTATCTCTGTCTGTCTGTCTGTCGATCTGTTACGCTTTCCCGCTTAAACCTTTCAACCGATTTTGATGAAATTTGGCACCGGCAATCTTTAGACCCTGAAAAAGGTCATAGGCTACCTTTTATTGCGAAAAAAAAGGATAAAGAGGTTGAAATAGAGGTTTAAAGTTTGTATGGGATTTCTTAATTTTAAAAGATCCATGAAACTTTAATCAAATTAAAATTACGCAGACGAAGTCGCGGGTACCAGCTAGTAAATAAATAAATTTCCACGTCCCACGCGCCGACCGCCGCCCACGTACATAATGTTAGTATCTATTTATATGCTCATCTTCGTAGGCTTAGGTATTATAATATGCTATTGATTTTATATTATATAGAAGTAAATCGTGCTTGGTTACATTATTAGCTCCCGGTTTCTGAAAGCTCGATCAACACTAATCGGCTGTCAAGTCACTTGCTATCTGTTTCTAATTCAAAGTTGCAATTTGCAAATTTGAAAAGCTGAAACAGCAAGTGACATGATAGCCGATTAGTGTTGATCGAGCTTTCAGAAACCGGGGTATGTCTATTCTTATCTACAAACTACAGTTTATAATTAGTTAGGTACCTTGTTAATCGAAACAAGTACACTGAAGCATGTAATTAAATAAATAAATAATGCTGGACAATCCACACAGCATCATCTAGCCCCAAAGTAAGCTACTCAAAGCTTGTGTTATGGGTACTAGATGACTTATATATTTAATACATTATATGCTTACATAGACAGATATTTTTTATTATACATAAACACCCAGACCAACGGAACAAATTTCTGCAGATCGTACACAAATTTGTTCCGAGGCGGGAATCGAACCCGCAATCCTCTCGCCCGCTGCGCCACTGAGGTCGTCATTTAGTCAAATTAGTCTTAACGTCTCTGTATCATCTAAGTAGTTAAATAGACGCTTGATTTATTAAATTGATTGTTGATTTATAAGAAGTTTATTCGTTTTTTTCATATTAGGTCATTAGATGACACTGAATATCTACTTCCGGTAATCGTCCTGATTGCATCTCAAAATAATCATAAATACTTTTTTATCAGACAATTTGAATTATACGAATACGATGAGGGATACCATTTCACAAACATAAATACCAATAAGAGTAGTAGAGCTCTTTGTTTGTGCCTCGTCCGGGGAAGTACTACCACCACGCCTTTTTCTGCCGCCAAGCAGCAACGCTGTGTTTCGGTTTGAAGAGTGTGGTCGCCGGTGTAATTACAGGCACATGAGGCTTAACATCTGTATGCCTCAAGTTGATGGACGCAGGGCAGTGCATCGTAGGGCACGCTCCTATTGTGCGTGACCTACGGGGCAATGTTTTGTTTATAGGTGATGGTTACCACTTAACATCAGGTGGGCCATCTGCTTGTTCCATCAGCTAGTTGTATAAAAAAAAAACCAACTTCTGTTCGGCATCGGAACATTGCAACAAATATTTACTCGATAAACGTTTCCCATGTTTTCATTGGCACATTGAGCAGAGGTCGGTGAACATTCCAGCTTTATCACAATGAACGGAGAAATAGCACGTTCGAGGGTGCTATTTCAGGGCTGGTCGTCTTCGATCTTCGTCTGGCAATCTTATCGAAGTAATTGTCATGGTATCCTAACTAATATTATAAATGCGAAAGTAACTCTGTCTGTCTGTCTTTCTGTCTGTCTGTCTGTCTGTTACGCTTTCCCGCTTAAACCTCTCAACCGATTTTGATGAAATTTGGCACATACAATCTTTAGACCCTGAGAAAGGACATAGGCTACCTTTTTGCGAAAAGTACGCAGACGAAGTCGCGGGTACCAGCTAGT
The DNA here is from genome assembly GCA_963576535.1 of Plemyria rubiginata. Classification (NCBI taxonomy): domain Eukaryota; kingdom Metazoa; phylum Arthropoda; class Insecta; order Lepidoptera; family Geometridae; genus Plemyria; species Plemyria rubiginata. The sequence goes on from OY754926.1 coordinate 9,710,744, forward strand.
AATTTATAATTTTAATTGCTAAAGCGGTATGAATAAGCAAATAGCAAGAACTTGTGTGTGTTTGGCAAAGATTTTGATTCTTAGATTTTAATAATTTATATTTTTAGTGTTATGAGCGTACTTAGCCGACAAATTTGTTATCAGATCATAAAATTCATCCAAACATACGTACACCAACGACTTTAATAATTAAACGAAATACCATTGATTGCGAACGAAATACCATTGAGTGGGCGACGGGTAACTATTTGAAGGGCAGGGCAAGACTTTTTAAAATAACGAATAATGGGTAGACAACTCTTACCTATCTCAGTTGGTTCAGTAACAACTTCCTTTTGAAGCCTGGATCGGAACAGATAATTTTCTAGCGACCCGCCCGCGCGCCCCTGCTTCGCACGGGTGCACATATCATGCACGTATTATACATATAAACCTTCCTCTTGAATCACTCTATCTATTATCACTCTATCTATTAAAAAAAAAACCGCATCAAAATCCGTAGTTTTAAAGATTTAAGCATACATAGAGACATACGGATATAGGGACAGAGAAAGCGACTTTGTTTTATACTATGTAGTGATTTTTAGATTTTTTCTGTTTGTAATAACATATTGGAGTTTAAAATAAAAATAAATGAATTAAATTGGAAACAAAGATGACGCTACAACATTTATTAGCAAATATAACATTTATATATATGTATAATATAATTACTAATAATATTTATTAGTATTCTAACAGCGGCGATGGGCTTGCAACCTGTCACGTATGGAATACTAACTACTGCAAAATGTGGGTATGTGCCAAATGTAATGTTTGGACGTACCTCTGACTACCCCCCTTAGTAGACATCCTCAAAGAATCTTGAATTAGTACCTACTTGGTACTGGGAGATCTGAAGGGATATCTACCGTGCCTGGGGATCAAAGTCGTGAAGCTGTTTTTTTTTTTTTATAACAGCCATTGCGAAAGTACTCGATCAAAGCGATCGATATTTCTAAAGCCAATGGCGGTAGCTCAAGTCATATATGCACAAGTGTCACCTACCGCCTATAGCGACAGCTTGCGCACGCGTCGCTATACACTCGACGTCTACAATGGATCTGATCTGAACACTTGGTCAAACAAGACGTTTTGTTACAGCAATTACCACCACACGAGTAAAATAGTGACGCAAGTTATTTTGATCGAGAAAAATACGTTGTACTGTTGCTAACCTATAATGTGATTCTTCTTCTTCTAATTTAAGAGCAATGCTCTTGTCGGCGTAATTGATGCATTTCTCTCCAGGTGTTTCTTTTCAGGGCAACCTCCAACCAATGTGATTACTGAAAATAAATAGGCTAGAGTCTATTAGCCTAGCCGCTAGCCTATCTTGCTTGAATGAATGAAACAAATAGGCAAATTACTAGCAAGCTCTTTGTGAAAGGCTCGTCCGGGGAAGTACTACCACCACGCCCTTTTCTGCCGCCAAGAAGCAACGCTGTGTTTCGGTTTGAAGAGTGTGGTAACCGGTGTAATTCCATCAGTATTCCTCAAGTTGATGGACGCAGGACAGTGCATCGAAGGGCACGCTCCTATCGTGCGCGACTTACGAGGCAATGCTTTGTGTGCTTGTCGCCCACCTGATGTTAAGTGGTGATGGTCACCACTTAACATCAGGTGGGCCATATGCTGTTCCATCAGTTGGTTGTATAAAAAAACTTATGGCTTGACATTCATAGAAAATTCAAAGAAACAAGCTGATAAAAACTTTTCGAAAGTTTTCACATGCCATCCCATCATATATAGACTTTTTATTTTCTAACCTGTCGAAGACCATCAATGCAGTAAAATAGAAAACTTAATGGTTGGTTAGACCACGAATATCCGATTACCTGATCATCCACGGCAATCAATGCTGAATTGCAATATGCAGTATTGGTGTCTGTTTACGATCAACGAACTTTATTGGTGGTAGTTTATGAAACTTCTTCTTCTTGTCGCATCACTAGTTTCTTTCGAAACAGTGTGGTGAAAATATTTTAAGTGATTTTATGAAACTAATACATAGCAGCTGATACTTCCCAGGATGAGAAAAAATATTTAGAGGTTTCTTCGTTTTATAAACATACATAGCGGTGCCCATGAACTTTGGTGAGGCGTAGCATATAACACAGCCAAGTCAAATACCATTAAAAGCTTAATGCACACTTCTCGATTGTTTATCAATTTCTTTTTAAGAAAATAAGACTTGGCTAGGATCCAAAGTCCCTGTGGATGTTACAGCTTTATGTCACGTGACCCCAACGGTAAGATGGTGACAGCTACTGCTATGACTATGATGGTGGCATCGGGTAACGGTAAGCTTCGGATGCGCATGTCTGCTGATGTCATATTACTGTACAGTAACCCTCGATAATGTGTGTTATTTCATTGACGAAGTATGAATAAATAAAAAACGTTTTCATCCCACCATCTCGGCAAGAGTATTTTTGCTCTTCAATATCTGAGTGCAAAAGCCGTTTTTATTCTCTAGAGGATAAAGTAAATTGAATTTAGAACATCGTGTGCACTAAGTTTGTGAATTAATAAAAAACATTAAACCTATTTACTGCTACCTCTATGGTGCCGAATATATCATACAACTTTTTTTTATTGGTTAAAAACTCAGACTCGGAACCTTCTTGGTGTTCTTTTTTCAATTTGCTTTGTACGCGGTTCTTTACGCGGCGTTTTTTCACGTCATTGTTAAACCTTATTATTAAAAACAAGAAACTTGAAAACAAGTGAAAAAACTAAAATGAGTGATTTTAGCGACTAGGAAGTTTGTTTGACGCCAACGTGTGATTGTAAACGTTTTTTTTTTTGCATTTAGTCATTTCCTCGCTGAGGTGGAATGAAAAGTTACGTGTTGCACTCGAGTGCAAAGATTTTTCACCTCGTGCTCTTTTGATTCCCTCGCTAACGCTCAGGATTCTAATTTTGAATCACTCGCTGCGCTCGTGATTAAATTTTAGAATCCTTCGCTTGCTCGGTCATCAAAATTGAACACGCGGTTAAAAAGCAACTTTGCACTCTTGTATAACAAATAACTATTACATGGCTGTAAAAGCTGGTCTCTCTGTGGTCGGCACTTCATAACTGAAGATTGTGGTCACTCATAAATGTATTTCCTGTATTGCAGTGCACTGCTTGTCTCCAGCGCTTACGATTAGTGGCCATTTCGGATCAAATCGCAGAACTGGTGGTATGTCCCCACTAAAAGCTGGTGTGGATGGGTGAGGCACAAGCAAGGTGTACGTGCATGAACTTCTACGCATTACTGGTGGGTGTGTGTTTGCATCCGATACCGTAAATAATTTCTGCAGCGATTTTATTATGAATCTTCTAAATAAGTATCTACCACTAGCACAAATGAGAAATCTGCTATCTAAATAAGTGCATTTTCATTAAAACTAGTTCATTGCAGTAACAATCAGATAAAAACGAAGCGAGGAAATGGAAAGATTGGGTTTATCGTGTACCTTATCAGATACTAGCATTTCAGCCAGTTTTATTTACATTTATGCCATAGTAAACGAAATAAAGTTAATGGCACACTTAGCTATCAGAATATGGACACAAATATGTAAAATAACGCTCACAAATTATACCTAGTTCAAATAGCAAAGATAGTCCGATAGTCAAGTCATCAGTCTGTAAATAGCCTGCCTTGAAAGCAACCTAGAAATCATATCAGAGACAAACAAGGCCATAGACAGAAATGCAGAAAACCGATACGTAATCTATTACAGTCGTATGCACCAAGATGTTTAAAACTATGTAGTAAATAACGTTTTGGAGAATAAAATAAAAACAAAATAGTACACAATGTCAGTGGGCCCTTCTTTGATATAATTATTAATTCTATATTCACGTATAGTATTGAAAGATTGTAACGAGAAGTCGTAATAAGTGTAAGTAGTAGAAAAATAACAAGATTGTGGAACAAAACCTTCAACCGTATTGGAACTGTCACAATTTTATATGAAGACTTCCATAAAAACAATGTTTAGGGCGTTGACAACACCTAATATACCTCTCGCTCGCACGATTCGACATTTTGAAAGATATAAAATCAATGATTCCAATTTTGAAAAATCTCAAACAACCATTTTGTGTGCAATCACATTGCACACAATTTGGTAAAAAAAATATTTTTTTAGATACAAGTTTTCCTACCTAAAAGTTTGCTTTTCTAGTTTTCGTACATAAGCAAACTTTTGAATAGGCAAACTTGTATCGATCAAAATGAAATTTTTACTAAAATATGCGCAATGTGATTGCACACAAAATGGCTGTTGGCGATTTTTCGAAAACGGATTCAGTGATTTTATATCCTTCAACAAATTCAAAACGTGCGAGCGAGAGTCACATTAGCTCTTGTCTTCACCTTAGGTTACATTTCTACGTCAGTCGTCTTCGTCCAGTCAATGAAACTTGCTCTAGACGCAGGTGATACATACAGCAGTGTAGTATCAGGCAGTCTATGTGGATGCAGCCGTCAAACTGCGCCGCAGCACGTTTATTTGTAGTTAATTTTTAGCGGTACGAATGCTTCCATGTTTTATTTGCGTTCAGATTAATCATCTGAATGGAGGCGACTGTACAGCTATCTATGTAATGGGTAATGTAATGACTGACTGACCGTGTGAAGTGAACCAAGTGTAAAACTCACACCACGCCCATATACATGTACCCAAGCAATGTTTATATTATGAAATAGGTTGATAAGAAGTTGTAAAGCTGTCTTATGTTGAGGTGATCATGTTTATAATAGCAAAATTTACCAATAAGAGAATAATAAATATAATCTAAGATTCCGAGAGCAAGCAACGTTCATCTTAGAAGTTGTAACGTCCAAATACTACATCAGTACCTCTGAATACCCCCTTAAGAATCAGAGTTGGAATATTAGTACAACTAAGATATCAGAAGGGTAGTTATCATGCTTAGTGACCAAATGCATGAAGCTGTTTCTTTCCTATAACCGTTACAAATTTCTTCGAATCGAATAGATTGAAACTACATCCGATAACAGTGCTTCTGTCTCCAAACAATAGTTAATACATTGACTTGCCCTTGGTACAATCAGGTAAAGGATCTTGTCCTGCTGCACATAACGTTCATTCGTTTCAAATAAATGTGATGCAGTGTTCGATTCGAATAAACATGAGTTTATATCCGAATAACTGACGCAGAAACCTGGCCTTGACCCAATAGCAGGAGTGGCGCAGGAAACGGTGAATTGAGTGATAAATGTACTGCAGCCGATAAAACAAAGGTTACGGTCAAAGTTATGGTAATATTTACAGAAACGTTAGCCTGTTCCAAGCGTTTAAAATAATAATAGGTTTGATAAAGTTGTTTGAAGATGAAGGTCAATTTGAAATCAAAGAGAAAATATTGCCTACTGAATTTACCCATTACATACTTCTTATCTAAACTGATGTATATTGATTCTTAACCAAATTACGTATATATTTACAAAACATGCTTACAGTTCCACCGGCAAACCAAAACACAGCAACGCTGCTTGGTGGCAGACATTAGGGGTAGTACTTCTCCAGTCGAGCCACACACAAAGAGCTCTACTACCTTTACAAATGTACTATGAAGGTACTTAGACAAACAAGACAAATCTCAAATTCAATAAACGCTACCTCCGGAAAAAGGAAATAAGGTTATTGGGGAAAATAGGGCTGATAAGAAACAAACTAGAGACACCGGTACTTAAGCCCTTGACCCTGGCTGATAAAAGAAACACACAACAGACAGCAAAGATAATGAGACTCGAGATATTTTACAAAGAAACAATAAGCCAGAACTTTTAAAAGCAAGCATGGCACCAACTTGTTAATGTGTGACTTACGGGTTGAAATTAAATACAATAATGGTATTGGTTAACACATCGGAAATGCATTTTTAAAAGATGCACCCGTAAAGAAGTTCAATGATAAACGGCAGAGAGCATGTTAACTTTTATTATTCAGGAAGATCATTGCTGGAGCTAGGTATACCGCAAAGATTTCTAGGAAGATTAATTATTCACCCGACCTTGTATACTCGTATACCGTCCGGTCTCCAACTATAAATACAGAAAGCAAATCATAACATAAAGATCCGATGTTGAAGACATACTCAGCAAAAGATTTTCTAGAATAAAATAACCTTAAAAATTTAAAAAGCATTGAGACGGTGTCGTTGACTGTAAGCGTAAACATGGTTTTAGACAACTTAATATAGTGTAAAACATTCCCGTGCAATAATAAATACTGCAATCTCCCACAGCACCCAGACTTGAAAACAATATTTACAGTTGATGTAAATATTTGTTTGAAAAGACTTCAACCGATACATTGTACGATTTAAAGTACACAAACCAATAATTAAAGCACGTACCTTATTCAAAACAGGTAAAACAAATTTAACTTCACGTCTTTCATCTACAGACATGGTAGGTAGATATTCCTTCATCTATACATATTTACAAAAAAAAGTATTTAAGTATTATATCAGCTGTTACAGGTTGCATACACATTGCCGCTAAAATGACAACTGGGTTTTTTCACGATGCTTTCCTCAGCCGATTGAAAACAATGGTATTGTGCAAATACATTTTTCGAAAAGACAATCCATTGTTGCACTACCAGATTAAATCCCACAACATAACGAATAAAAGCCGGGTTCACTCCCACTAGACCATCGGTGATACAAAACAACATAAATAAAAGCTTAGAAACCTTGAACGTTTAACCATAACGCTAAATCAGGATAACATACGCATTGCAAAATCCCCTTGACTTGTCTAATAAGCTAAAGGGCAGCCATAAGCGGCAATAGTTTCGCAAGAACTTTTGTACGAGTAAATGATATAGTTATATTTAACATTTAAGGCGCATATTCACATCGGGCGGAGTTGTGATTCAGTCAGAGTATCTATTACGACTTTTGAAAACTTATTTTTGTTTTTCGTATTCCGTAATTTGGATTATGTTTTTCCAGCGGCTTTACATGTAGACACGATAATCGTATCGATAAAGGTATCTAAAAGTTTTTTTCACTGGATTTGAATAACGAAATCCGAAAAACAAGTTTCAATGTCAGAATAAGCACTCACAAACGAATTCACGATCGATAGATATATATGCCCGATAACAGCAATAAACAAAACTACTCTATTTTCAGAGAGAAAAGAAAGGTTCGGTTAATAAAGGTAAATAAACTAGAATAATCGACTTGCCGCTGAATACCCCCCTCAAGTATGCCGACATCATAAGCACCAATATGTCTGAGAGATATCTTCGATGCGCTGATCTTCTATCGACATTTAAAACAGACAATGAGAATAATTTTTGATTGGGCAAATATATCGTACCTCGTAAATAACAAGATGTTTTGAGAGGATACGTATCATGTGGATTATAGTGATAAGACATTATTTAAGAACAATTCACAAGATTAAAGATGCCTTTAAACTATTTAATCCATCAACAACTCTGTTTACTGGCTGGTAAGAGATAGGCTAGGTGAAAGTAATGTCATCTGATTACCGCAGTCGGCACCCAGTTAGACACACAAACAAAATCATTTATTTTTAACAAAAACAATATTCAATCTTATATTGCTTCGAAACCAACGATGTCTCCAGAATTAGAGCTCCAATAAACCTTTGGCATCGAAACCCTACAGGATTGGGAGAGGCGCCCTTTTGGTTGTCCGTTCTGAGGTTTAAATTTGAATCTCATTTTGATTTAGCTTAAAAGAAGTTCCAAATTGGAAATACAGATATTTTGACGAGTAGAGACGAACCTGCTTCGCCGTGATCTGTAACTTCTGAGGGTACAGCTCCTGCAACCGTTGGCAGAAGTGTGCCGCGCTGGATGCCAGCCTAGCCATCTCTTCACCTTTCACGTCACACACAAGATACCACGTGCAGATAACACTAATCCACGATCACACCGTCATCTTGCGCTCTGACGTGGTGTTTATCTCTTATTGTTTTCGAAAAGATCACATTTTTACTATAATCACTGCTAGAATTTGGCGAAATTATGTTCGCGAATGTTATTGCTCACAAAAGATGTTCACAGATAATGAAGAAAGCGCAGTATGTCCAGGCGCGTGCTTTATGCTCGCCAGCGGCTATACGACTGTCGTGTCGTATCGTGCCGAAGGTAAATTGACTGAAGCGATAAGCAACTCGTGAACACTTGATTGTCAGGGATTGACACCTTATTTGTCGGTTACATTTGCACGGATGACCTCTTATTTGTATTCGTGAAAATTCATAACTTTATTTATTTGGATATTTTTCAGAAGTTTGAATCCTCGAAAACTTCCGCATCCGTTTAAGACTATTGAGGTACTATTATAATATTCTACTCACACATACCCTATTGCATTTTGAATTGTCTTCAACTGTGCTTACCTGAAAAAACAAAAAAAGAAACATTAGATAATTAATCATAGACAATAATTATGTTGGAATTGGAAATAATATTGAATTATGCAAAAAAGACTAATTATTTACTGCATAATTCATGAGTTTCTAGAATAATAAATTAAGAAATGCTGTAATAATTTGATGTTTAAAAATAAACAGGTTGGAGCGTTGGTGGATGAGATATAAAGCCAGATAGAGTATGGTATGCAATGAAGAACACTTAAAGCTACAACGTAGAGAAATTTTCCTAAAACAGGAAGCTTCTAACATAGTAGGTACTCCAATATGCGCAAATTCAGGATTAAAATAACTTGGTTCGCGTTCAATGCACGCTTTACGGCCAAACGGCATGACTATAAACTGTGAATTGATACAGTTATGTGCAATTTCGTAATAGACAATCTTCCATGGGTAATGTTCCATGGCAATTTCGTTTTGAACACGCACGTCCAATTTTATGGCATTGTTTGTGAGATAGATTATGGTTCCCCATAATTATAGAGTATGTGGTTGATATACAAGCATTGTCCGTAATGTTGATACAATGTAAGTAAGCACAGGCACATGACATGTGTCATACATACCAAAACAAATTATCGAAAAATCTTATCCAAAAGGGGCAATATTCTGTCATACATTAATCCACCCGCCAGGCCGTCTCGACAGAAGTAGATAAGGACTACAAAAATTGTAGGTATTGATTCTGCTACAAAAAGAAAGACGTAACAAATACTTTACATTACATATCCATAAGTGGATGGTATGCAATTACGACGAAATGGCCATAGTTGTGCAAACGATATGCACGAACCTAGAGCGATAAATAAACAAGCTATGAAATCAAGCGAATACTTGCTTTAGAAAAATGAGACTTTGAAAAACATTAATGCTAAAGAGCGTATATTCAACAATATGCAGACAATTTGGCAAAAAGCAAAAGCTCAGCATTCGTTCTAAAACTAATGCTCCAAAAAATAAGAACTTATAAATGGCCTTTAATGAAAATAAGATACGGATTTAATTTTAGAATATGATTTTTATAAGCAATAAAGCTGGTGTTCATACCTGAGGCTCTTGATACTCCCATATAATCAATCTCTAATCCAAGCAAATACGAATAAACAGGCAACACGGAGCTATGACACGCAAATGCAACAATGAAAGATAAAAAGGGTATTGAACATGTAATTCAAACCAGTAATGTATGTTACATGCTATCCATTTCCAAGGATTATGCAAAATGGTTACATGAGTGTTGGAACTAGCTGAAGTAATCTTAGTTGATGGTAGGATCACTCCCATTTACATCATTTATATACAGTGGTGGTCACATAATTAAGGACAGTACTGACGCATGTGGTACTCGTCAAAGTAATCGCATCTCCTACGTTTAAATGAATACTTACTTATCATAAAAGTATATTATGTGATAGGTATATAACTGTACGATGTACCATTGACAAAATTGGCTCAATATGTTTTATACATTTTTTTATATTTCAATTTATTTAAATGGGCCTCATAATTGTACGCGAGCCAAGCTGGACAAATAATTAAGGACACAAAGAAAAATAGTACGAATTTTCAATAATAACTAAATCTAGTAGTGAATAAGTTTTTTAATAAAACAAATTGGATATAAACAAGATATTTTTGAGCGTATTAGTATTTAGTAGGATGGCCATGTGCTTTTATGACAGCTTCACATCGTCGGGGCATTGATTCAATCAACTTATTGCACTCTTCGACGGTTATCCGCGACCAAGCATCTTTAAAGGCATCAAAAAGTTGATTTCGATTAGTAGTCCTTACTCTAGAAAGTCTTTTCTTAATTGTGAACCACAAATTTTCAATAGGGTTCAAATCGGGACTAAATGATGGCCAGTTTAAAACGAATACCGATTCATTTTCAAGGTAGGCTTTTACTGAACGTGCAGTATGTTTTGGGTCATTATCTTGTTGGAATTTCCAAACAACAGGTAAATTATCTTCTGCATAGGGTAACATGGTCTCCTCTAAAATTCTTCGATATTGATACTGGTCCATATTACCTTCTATTTTTCTTACGGGTCCTGTACCATGTCCAGAAAAACAACCCCAAACCTTTATATTTCCACCTCCGTGCTTGACAGGTTTTTTCGTGTACCGAGGATCCATTTCTTGATTAGGTGGCCGTCTCACATATTGTTTTCCATCAGAAGAAACTAGATTTATTTTTGTTTCGTCCGAAAACAACACATTTTTCCAATGGTTAGCCGACCACTGTCTATATTTGTAGGCAAATGCTAGTCTTGCTCTCCTATGTTGTCTTGACAAAAGTGGAACTTTGCGAGGAATTCTTCCAAACAACTTTACTTCAACTAAACGTCTTCTAACAGTTCTTGCGGAGACTTCATTACCTGTTCCGACCCCAAAAACGTCGTTTCGTGTTTGTTCGGAACCTTTAAATGGATATTTTTTGACTTCTCTTGTGCTAGGGGAGTCTTCCCGAGGTGAGGTTTTGCGAGGTTTAGGTTTCCTTGCTACAGTTTCCGTTGTATTATGGGTCTTGTAATAGTTAATAGCATTTTCTACCATAGTCTTAGAACATGTTATGTTACTTGCAATCTTTCGATAGGACCAACCTTTTCGATAAAAATTAATAATAATTTTGAGTGTAGAAGCGTCGCAACTTTTATTTTTTCCCATATTTTATCACGCAAATAAGCCACAATAAAATAAAACTATTTTCATGAGTTTGTGAAGAAAGGCGGGAAATTGAATTTTGACAGGAAAATACCCATGTTTTTTTTAAATTTTTAAATTCCGAAACATTTTTACTCTCTGTCCTTAATTATTTGTCCACCAGCCAATACATAAACATTTTGCAACTTATTGTATTCGGTAAATTTTTATAAAAAAAATTGTATTATATTATTATTATTATTTAATTCTAATTACAGAATTTCCAAGCTATTGATTTACATAAATAGTTATTTAATTATATTATTATTCTACGAAATATAAAACACTTGAAGGAAATGTCGTTATAGGCTCTAGCTGTCCTTAATTATGTGACCACCACTGTAGGTACTTGACATCCAACTAAGATTTTACATGACACAAAGTTTCTTATTATATAAAATCTCTACTTATTTGTAATTTGTAAGAGGTTGCGGGTTCGATTCCCGCCTCGGAACAAATTTGTGTACGATCTGCAGAAATTTGTTCCATTGGTCTGGGTGTTTATGTATAATAAAAATATCTATCTATGTAAGTATATAATGTATTAAATATATCAGTCATCTAGTACCCATAACACAAGCTTTGAGTAGCTTACTTTGGGGCTAGATGATGCTGTGTGGATTGTCCAGCATTATTAATTAATTAATTATTTGTGAATCACTTGTCTTTTTTATCACGTTCTCAATCTTTCTCACGAATAATCGTTAGTTGAATAGAAGAAGTGTCATAACAAATGTGTACTATTTCTATGTCTCTCTGTCGTATTTTCGTTAGTGAGTAGTCACCTAAGCCAAAGTAGCCAAAGTATATCTTTTCAGGGTATCGTTTCTTTTACTATCAGTAACAGAAAGCCACGTTCTCCATACGTTAATCCGGTCACTAACCTAAGACATGATGACCAAGAAAGACAACGATTATCGAATGAACTGAAAGTTCTTTTTGTGTTTTACGAAGCACTTTCAAATAGATTACTTATATACAGAGTGTCCCAGAACTCAACGTCAAGCTGAAACGGGGCGACAGGATTGATTGTAAGAATCATGAGAAAAATCAGAAAAAAAATTGTCGAAACTGTCGCCCCGTTTCGGCTTGACGTTGAGTTCTGGGACACCCTGTATATCTGACGGCCTTATAACTGAAACCAAATTAATATAAGTGACAAATCGTAGCAACATTTTAAATGTTATTGGGTATGTATTCGCTTAAATAAATTACATAATAGCGAACAAATGAGACGTATATAAATACTAATCCTATTGCGCGTGACCTACGGGGCAATGTTTTGTTTATAGGTGATGGTTACCACTTAACATCAGGTGGGCCATCTGCTTGTTCCATCAGCTAGTTGTATAAAAAAAAAAAAAACTAGGTATTACCTACTTGAAATTAAAAGATCATCTCGGGAAGATTAGACAGAAAAAATCTGATGTAACTCTAAATGTACCAACTAATCCCAAGGTAGGTAAACAAGGTTCAATAAATAAGGAAAACGGGAACACAACGATAATAAAAAATATTTTTTTAAGATTTATGTCGGAAAATTCTAAACCACTTCCAGCCGGACACAAAGCGATAAATTAGGACACGTCCGCTAAACACATTACTGCCGCATTTCGGTCACGAGCGATCGGCTATTAGCGAAGCTGGTGAAAATTGACTTGTTGATTCTGGAGCATGTGGGGTAGAGTGTACACCATTTCACGTCTCTGCGGTGGCCCAAAGAAAACATGATTGGTACGAAACGAAACTCGCGGTTTATATAATTAGATTAAGCTTTAAAATGTAAGAAACTCTAGTTTATATCATACTGCAGTGTCTTCTTGCACTCTCTGATACTTTGTGAGGTATAAAACTATAGAGACTTAGTGTGATGCATCATAAAGAGTTAATTGTCGATCATAAAGAGTGACGACCTCAGTGGCGCAGCGGGCGAGAGTCCGCCTGCGACGCAAGAGGTTGCGGGTTTTTGTACAATCTGCAGAAATTTGTTCCGTTGGTCTGGGTTTGTATGTATAATAAAAAATATCTATCTATGTAAGTATATAATGTATTAAATATATCAGTCATCTAGTACCCATAACAAGCTTTGAGTAGCTTACTTTGGGGCTAGATGATGCTGTGTGGATTGTCCAGCATTATTTATTTTATTTATTTATTATTCATTGTAGGCACACATAACGCTAATAAACTGCATGCTTTTATGTCCTTGTAGTTTTTATCATTTTCCTTTGGCTTGATTTTTATCTGAGTAAACAGGAGTTAGTGGCAAATTAGGTTCGGAAGTTGGCGAAAATGCAGTATCTATTGTTCTGGCCAAATTTTTCTAGCTGTTCATTAGTGCGTGACAGTGGGTGCAAGCATGGCGCCACTTCCAAGCATGGAACAATTATTCCTAATTGTTTCCTGTTGGTCTATTTATGTTACAAAAAGGAAACTCATGCAGCTAAACTAACGCATCCTCGTTAGTTTGTCCAAGTATGAATTACTTTACGAAATGCTTTGAGGTGACTGGGGAGTTCAAGTCTTTTGTAATATCATCAGTGAGGGATATTTTTGCCCAGTATCGGGACTATTCAGTTTAAAACAAAAAGAGATGGTATAGATTGTTTTTTTTTAAGTTTAACAACCCCCTCAATCCAAAAATAGTAGCGATGTATTTTTCCAAAAAAACTTTTGCGTATTTCGCAGTTAGATTTAGTTTAGGAATCTCCTAAGTTGTAAATCACGACTGTTTGCCCAACGTCACGTCTTACAGGTGTATTTTTGTAGAATTAAAGATGTCTTCCCAACAAAAAATAACTTTCAGGGTCAGATATAGTTGCCACTTTAGCAAAGGTCGGATCCACTGGTCGGAGTTTTCAGAGGGCTAGCGTAAATCTGATGGACAATTCCTTTACTAAAATTTCTTCCTTTAACGTCACCTAATCGCCGCCAGTGGTTCAATCAAACCAACTGGGAAGTGAAAAAGAGCTGAAAGCTACAATTCATGAAAGCGTAAAAGTTTTCTAAGACGTGCTGACCCTCGACGAAAAGCGATTATATAAACAGTGTAAACAAGATTCTTTTTTTCTTATTTAATAAACTCAAAAAAATAATCGGCCTCGTGCTTCTAAACTTCCAAACGAGAAAATAATTTTATGATGACGCACTCAGTTTCAGATAATACTGGATAAATGATTGTATGTACGTAAGCAGCATGTTTACACATTGGTAGCTCAATAGATAAAAGTTTATTTTTATTAAAGTCTGCGTTTAGTGTTAAGCAAATGCTTATATACTTATAGCACTAGTGGTCTAGTGGCAGCGGCACCGCCTTCCGATCCTAAGGTCGTGGGTTCAAATCCGGTCGTGCACCAATGAGTTTTTCTGTTCATAAATTTAGGTGCACAATGCCAGCACTCTCAAACGGTGAAGGAAAAATGTCGTGAGGAAACCGGCATGTTGTAGAACCTAACTAGTTCTATAACGTGCGTCAAGTGCTCGAAAAGGAGCCTCTTGAGGCACACTTTAAATCCTTTCACCACACTATTTAAACAAGGAAACTAGTGACTCAACAAGAAGAAGACTAGTAGCATAATCATCCGCGTAAGGTTGTACTACTACTACCATTATACTTATACAATGATCCTACAAGACCAGTGCCAGGTTTATTGTATAAAAAAATTAAATTACCCTCAATAATTTTAAGAAGATTAGCAACTGAAGGCGCAGAGCCGCAGACACAACACCTTAGTAAAAGCCGTTTTAAACTGGATCAGTAGTGAAGAAAGATACACATCACTTGGCAATCCTATGAATAACTTCATTAACCTCATAGAAACATTGAGGTAAGCAATTAAGTTAAATGCTTAAACCAAAAGAAATATAGATATATCAAAGAGAACAGAAGTCTGTAGGTGATATAGACAGGTTTGAATCATAAATGCAAACAACGAAAAGCACTAGTAATCGATCAGGTAATACACAGAAGCAGTAATATCTAAACCAAACGAATGTTCTATCAAAGAGGAGCCCTACGTCAGTGGTGGGTGCTGCTATTCTACCTGCTGCTACCTCTATGGTACCGAATATATCATACAACTTTTTTTTAATTTCAGACTCGGAACCTTCTTGGTGTTCTTTTTTCAATTTGCTTTGTACGCGGTTCTTTACGCGGCATTTTTTTTACGTCATTGTTAAACCTTATATTAAAAACAAGAAACTTGAAAACAAGTGAAAAAACTAAAATGAGTGATTCTAGCGACGAGGAAGTTTGTTTGACGCCAACATATTGTGATTGTAAACTTTTTTTTTTGCATTTAGTCATTTCCTCGCTGAGGTGGAATGAAAAGTTACGTGTTGCACTCGAGTGCAAAGATTTTTCACCTCGTGCTCTTTTGATTCCCTCGCTAACGCTCAGGATTCTAATTTTGAATCACTCGCTGCGCTCGTGATTAAATTTTAGAATCCTTCGCTTGCTCGGTCATCAAAACTGAACACGCGGTTAAAAATCAACTTTGCACTCTTGTATAACAAATAACTATTGCGATCGTGTAAATAAGATTACTGATCAGCGCTATCAACTTTCGAAATGATTCGCTTTATCAGTTGACGAGACGAGCTAGTATTAAAATAGATCTGAGAACAATAACAAGTACTACTATGAGAGTGAGAGAGCTGATATAATAGCTCTTTCACTCTCATGGTACTTAAAAGGTTTGCTTAGTTTGGTGCTAGATAGCGCTGTGTGGAACATCCACCATTATTTAATCATTTCCACTTCACATAAATCATTTGTTTAAATCAATGAGACCCTAAAAACTTCTGAAAAATATGTATGTATAGAGAACCTTTTGTTTCGTAATGCAACACAAGAGGGTATCCTTACATTTATAACCAAGGATCGTTTTCGATGATCGTTCAGACGGGTCAGTAACGCATGATGATGATGGATAAAGGAAACAACGAATAGCCTGAGTCTAGAAGGCCTACGTGACCGCTATCAGACGTCCTGGAGACCTCCAAATCCGTCAGTAACGAGGCATTGTCTTACTGACGTCAAATGCTTTGTATCTGATGATCAATAGACAAATGTGTGTAGGCCAATGTGCGCTGTTCGCCAAATATGAGATGTGACTGCCTTAAATAAATGTACTATTGTTTACAACCCTAGCAAGTTTGTCATTGCGAGTAAAATATGGTAGATGACGGAACTCAGTTAAATAGAAATCATGCGGCTATGAATCTGAAAATGCAGTTAGTCAGCACAGTGCCATTTAAAGGTAGTTTAGCAGTCACAAATATTTTGAGTGTGATTAACTTTGTATACAGCTGTAGTGAGAGATTACTTGATACATAAACAACTAGCAATACATAGTATAATCTAGATATCTAAATATTGGTTATAAGTGGCTAAACGACACTGAGAAGGAAATAGGTTTAAAAAAATATTTGTATTTGTGTCTGCTCTACCGGGTCTTCTTTTTGAAGATTATATTTATGAAAGTACTTGGGCTTATTATTTGCCTATGCATCATGGCCAGCGTTGATACTCGCTTCAAGCGACGTACTTATCGTGATGTAGTTTTTGTCAAACAAACATGTTTTCTATGTATAATAAAAAATATCTATCTATGTAAGTATATAATGTATTAAATATATCAGTTATCTAGTACCCATAACACAAGCTTTGAATAGCTTACTTTGGGGCTAGATGGTGCTGTGTGGATTGTCCAGCATTATTTATTATTATTATTATTATTATGTCTTTTTATCTTGCCATTGATATCTTTGCCGGTGTAATTACAGGCACATGAGGCTTAACATCTATATCCCTCAAGTTGATGGACGCAGGGCAGTGCATCGTAGGGCACGTTCCTATTGTGCGTGACCTACGGGGCAATGTTTTGTTTATAGGTGATGGTTACCACTTGACATCAGGTGGGCCATCTGCTTGTTCCATCAGCTAGTTGTATAAAAAAAAAAAAAAAAAAAAGTTCGTTTTTGTCTGTAAAATCATATGACAATGATTTAAAACTATTGAATGTGCATCGCAAAGACGTAAGTTTCTACGTAAGTGAAGTAAAAAACATACACGCGGCAACCACTACGTCAAATGACTCCACTTAGGAATCATCAATGACGTAGCATAACAAAGATTAGTGATCATCGTCAAGAATAATGCAGGCATGTAGAAAAACAATACAACTTATAAAAAAGATACTTCCCATGAGTCTCATGACGGGCTATTGATAAATAAAGTTGTAATCATAAATGGAGACTATTTTTTAAAGACCTACATGCACAGTCATTATAAAAAGAGATGAGCTTGAAACCGAAGCACCTACCTAATACAAGTATTAACTTCGCTATAAAAAAAGACATAGACATAGACAGACATTTATTTGCCAAAAAAACACACAAAAGCTAAAATAAGTCACCGAAGCATTGTTTTAGGTATTAACTTCGCAAATTGAAGTAAGAGAATAAAAAAAGCTAAAATAAGTCAAAGTGAGATGTTATCCAATAATAACAAGAACCACTTTAAAACGTCTTAAAGCTAGATGAATCTAGGTGTCAGTTCCATGCGACTAGGCAAGAAATAGGCATAGGTCCGCTACTCCCAATTCAGATAGAAGGTCAACGACTCGACTTGATGACTGATTATGACTACAGATCATAAATCGATCAGTTCAATAAAACTATAAACATATAAAATACTACGAAATCAACACAAACACGCCTCCTCACGCAGCACCAGGTAATAACAAGAACTGTCCGACTGCAAACCACCTTCTCATCTAAACCCTATAATCCAAGATTCTCCCACGAGGAAACAACAGATGACAAATGAATGTCACGTTGGAGAAAATTGTGATAAAAACTGAAAAATCCATGAATCGTTACCGAGAACAATTAAAAGCTATTTTCGCATCACTTTACAAAGGCTCATCTGGAAGCAATTTAGCTAAATGGTTTTAACTGTAGAAAAAGTGGCCAAACGCTGGTGAAGATCATCTCGACACGCCTGCTTACGAAGTAATTATAGACGCTCTTACAGCTAACTGATGTTGCCGAGCTAGTTCTAGATAAAGTCACGTGAACATCAGGCGTGACGACCTAGATACCTTTCACGAGGCCAGGAAGCAGCAAAAGAAAATGAGAGCCCTTGTGTATCAGTGCGAAGGAACAGGTAGAGCCTTATTTCTTAGACAGCCTACAAATTTATGTAGGTTTGTAAGTAAAGTTTATAGAAAGGTTTATTTCTCTAATGTTTTTATTATACTCTTGTTATCATTAATTTTATATTGCACCCTAACCAACCATCTTATTCTAGGCTCCTCTCCATCCAAAGGTTGTCGAGAAGAGATCGCTTTTTAACGATAAGACCGCCCATTGTACATTTGCTTTTATATTATTATTATAATTTGTCCTATTGTGTTAGTTTTAAGGTGTGCAATAAAGAATTTTCATTCATTCAAATTCTATGTATAATCGTTCGGTGAACCTCAAATCATACCACCTGCAAATCTGATGTCTGATGTCCTTGTGATTCTAGTGCACAAACCCGCGACGTTCATGCCGAGCGACATTTTTGTGCCTATAGTCAACAGCGGCGATGGGCTTGCAACCTGTCACGTATGGAATACTAACTACTGCAAAATGTGGGTATGTGCCAAATGTAATGTTTGGACGTACCTCTGACTACCCCCCTTAGACATCCTCAAAGAATCTTGAGTTAGTACCTATTTGGTACTGGGAGATCTGAAGGGATATCTACCGTGCCTGGGGATCAAAGTCGTGAAGCTGTTTCAGTTTTCAGTTTTTTAGTTTCTTATGTAGTACCTATGAATGAACTATTGTCCCAGCCTTATTTCTACAGAGATCGCAGCGCCCTACAGGGTACATGTACTCGCTTATTAGCTACCTTAGACCTAAGCTATAATATAACTGATGTATGTACAACATGTACAATAAAGCAATAAATAAATCTAAATCTAAATCAGTTCAATACAGCAAGTGCAGCAGCGTTTTTATTGAAATAGGAACACGAGCAAAGGTACATTTGCAACAGCGCTCCTCAACCTAGACTCCGATCGAATTCTTAATCAGTATGGCATTCCAAAGGTTGCTCAACTGAAGTTGCCAATACCAGAGACAGATAGGGCTATCAGTGGCAATCTCGTCGCTATAGAACCAAAATCGAATGCAAATAATTATCAACACATGCGTTTTTGCTAATAAGTATGTAACTTTCGAGCAAAAACGCAAGAACTATATTATAACCGACAGGATAGATGTTTTTTACAACTAGCTGATGGGACAAGCAGATGGCCCCCCTGATGTTAAGTGGTAACCATCACCTATAACAAAGCATTGCCTCGTAAGTCACGCACGATAGCAACGTGACCTACGATGCAGTGCCCTGTCCATTAACTTGATGCATATAAATGTTATATGTACGAGTATATCTACGAATGCATAATAGATAAATAACAAGAACAACGTATACAAATACAGATACTTAACAAATATTTTATTATAAATGTGTGTATTAATTCGATTTAATACGCTCAAAAAGATTAATTTCATTTTAATATAAATATCTAGTTTAATAATAAGCACCTATATCAACTATTATTTTTATAATCGCAAATATTATTAAAACAATCATAATAAAGCAAAACAGTATACAAAGCTCACGCATAATCAAACTAATAACAGACTGATATGAAAACATTATCGAAAGTTACTTAAGAGTTTGGACATAAACGGAATATAATTTACCTCGCTACTTTCCAGATTTCATTACAATTTCACGCTACACGAATTCAAATTGGATTTTGATTGTTATCCAGCAATCGATTCGCTATCTCCTATAACTGATGCGCGCGTGTCTTCGCGTCGATAGCCGGCAGCGGCGTGCGTCACGGACGACGATACGAAGGCGGCATTTTAATGCGAGTATAATGCTTTTTCTATACTAGCATTGATCCTCAATTTATTTGTCTAACCCCCAGTTTCTGAAAGATCAATGCTAATCGGCTGTCAAGTCACTTGCTATCTCTATCTAATTTGAAGTAAAAGCTGAAACAGCAAGTGACTTGACCGATTAGTTTTGATCGGGTTTTCAGAAACCGGGGGTTAGAGAGGGTAAACAATTGATTTTTAAAATAAAAAATACATAATTACAGATATTATAATGTCCCAAACGTTATACCAAGGGAGATGCGAAACCCACGTCACGTCAAAGTTAAAGTCAAAAGATGTGTTAAGTGAATCTAAGAGCCAGTTGCACACGACCACAGATGTAATGTACAAGCGACCATCTCCTTGGATATGGGGTTACGGAGATGCGCTTACTTACCTACGGGCTAAGAATATTAAAAAAAAAATAATGTGCGAGCAAGAACTTATTTGACAGTTGTCAGACTCTTAAACTTTACTGGGCCCAAAACTTTTAGTACGTTTTAAATAAATAAATAATAAATAAAATAAAAGTCGTTTATTTCAGGCACGATTTGTAAAAAAATAGACCCATATCTTAACTATAAAAGTTCAATTAAAATTAAAATTAAAAATAAACTACGAAAAGAAACTACTAACTAAACTACTACTTAAAATCTTTCTATGTACATAATAACATCTTTTTAAGGCGATTGTATGTGGGCTTATGCAGTCGATATCTCTTAACAAGGAAGGCGAGATGAATAATAATTATTGACAACACGAGTAGGGCTGAAGTGGGTGCTTTCCCCTATCATGACTGTAGTTTGGTTCGGTATAAGATATTACGCCTCAAAATGAAATTTAATCTCATTGCAAACAGTATGAAAAGAGTTTAAGGTTAGGTTAGGTATTATGACTGAAGCCTGAAGAAAATAGATTGCCAAGAGTACTGTGAGAATATCTACCGCCCCAAGAATAGATACAGTCAAAGTCGAAGGTTATTCAATCGAGTCACAAAAATCACATAAAAATAAATAAATAAATAAATAAATAATGCTGGACAATCCACACAGCACCATCTAGCCCCAAAGTAAGCTCACTCGAACCTTGTGTTATGGGTACTAGATGACTGATATATTTAATACATTATATACTTACATAGATAGATATTTTTTATTATACATAGAAAACACCCAGACCAACGGAACAAATTTCTGCAGATCGTACACAAATTTGTTCCGAGGCGGGAATCGAACCCGCAACCTCTGCGTCGCAGGCGGACTCTCGCCCGCTGCGCCACCGAGGTCGTCAAAAAATATCTAATAGCTACATGAATTTAGGGCCTATTTCATTTCTAGCTTCAAATCTTCACTGTTGGACCCATGGAATACTTGTGATCACTGATGCAGCTAAACTCGCTAACACTTAAAGATTCCATCTCTGTCTAGGCATGCTATAACACTACGTGATGGCATCCAGCAGAAAGCTTCGCCTATCATGCAGGCTGGCATGCGGAAAACTAGCCTTATCCCATTCAATCATGACTAAAAACCAGTGGTATTTTCATTAGAAAAACTTAAGACTGCAGGGTTTCTTTGCGGCACTGCGGCCATTAAAAGCCAGAACTATCCTGCTTACTTTATGGACGCTAGGATCACTTAGTTTATTATACGTTTCAAAGTGATCCATATGTTTATGACATATATATATGACTTTATTCAATGAAAGCATTGATTTTAAAGATATAATGAAGTTAGGGTAAAATCGGACTCCAAGGTTGGCTCCATGTGAAGAGTGATGAGAATAATTCTAAAGTCAACGCGATAAGAGTTAATTTTGCCAAGCAGGTTGATTCAAAGACACGACTGCGAAATCCACTTTCAAGAGATTTGTTCTCAGTCACAGCATGTTGTTCCGTCCTTATGTGTTCCATAAGTAGTTTTCAAATGGAATGTTTAATATTCAACGATGCGTAACTTAATAGAAAATGTTGTCCTTGCCTTATGGTGTGTGGAGCTGCTTTTCTTGTACCTACTTTGCGTATGCTGTTTTTTTGCGCGGACGGAGCGGGCTTATACCGCTTTTTGAGATACACCGAAAATGAGTAAAACTTTTGACGCGAGCTACTATTTGATTCGAGTTACAGTTTGAATGACTTCATAGCCCTGGCGATATTGGAGCTATTTCACCGTTTCACGGGCATCAAAAGATCAAGTCAGATACGAATACAGTCACTAAAGTCATGGGGTCACTCAGTACATTACTGCCAAGCATTTAAAGAGCATATAAACTCTTTTTTGACTGGAATTCGACCATAATCAAAAGGCAAAGTCGTTCCCACAAGACCACCAGTGCTCTGTTCTTATATGTACATTATTTGGCACATATCCGCCTTTTATAATACGATTTGTGAAATGCTCTAGTTGACGTGGACTGATAATAATATAGGTTGGAGGATTACCCTTGTTTCAGGACATAATCCATGGACAACTGCCAAGAATTTCGAGCCCGTATTCCGGAGTTGAGACCAAAAACGCGGCCAAATTCTCTGGCTCATCCAGAATGAGCCTGTATTTGGCAGCAACGATTCCTTACAAAATATCACAGATAGCTTCTATTGGGTCGTTTTACTTTTCCGTGGCTTTACCACACCAATCAATCGTGAACATAAACCTACTTAATTCATAATTTTTATTTGCGGTAGGTATCGAACCCACGGCATACAGCGCAGAGGACCTACCATCAAATGAGCTGCGAGGGTTGTAAAAAAAACTATATAACAAAAGGTATTCAATGAGATAGGATTACCTACTCAGGCAAATCTTTTATAAAGATTTTAATGGTCTTTTGAGTTTTTATCTCAGATTTTATTATTATTTGTGTGTACCCCATTGCCTGGTTCCATATTTGAAAGAAGTAAGGATATAACTGACAAAGGAGTAAAAAAAGAGACGAAATAGAAGATTTTAACCTATTCTATGTTTTTTCCAAACAACAAGGGGGCAGAACTAGGATCAAGAAAATCTAAGAATAATGTAAAATGGATAAAGCATCCCAATACCCGCAGCCTCCGCGATGTTTGTGTTTATATTTGCCTGAACAACGCAACTAAAGATTAATATCCCTTATCACATATTTGCGAGCAAAACTCCTAAATAAATCCTGAACGATTAGCCGAAATCACTCCCACCGCATATCGTGATGTACCAATTCACAAGTCCCAAAACTGCATAGTCATTAAGGTGCATTTGGTAAACTCACCTTGGAGAGGTAACATTTCACGAATGTCCTAACGTGACTCGCATCTCTCTAACCTCTAAAATAAATAAATAAAATATCAATACCTAATATTTACATTATACCTCTTATAAATAATTATCGACCCGCCCGCGCGCCCCTGCTTCGCACGGGTGCACATTGTTTTTCTACTATATCATGCATGTATATGTATCTATTAAAAATAACCGCATCAAAATCCGTTGCGTAGTTTTAAAGATTTAAGCATACATAGGGATATAGGTACAGCGAAAGCGACTTTGTTTTATACTATGTAGTGAAGTCTCAACCATGATGCAATATGGTAGTGTCACCCACGTTCTACTAAAGAAAGAAAACTTCTTCTTTTGTGTCAACCACGGTGTCAACAGTTCTTTTACAAATACGTTCATTTCGCTTTGAGCGGAAAGTCGCAATCGCTACGGCGCGGCGCGCGGCAAAGAATGAAGTCAACTAGATTTATCTTCTAAATATATATAACTCAAAGGTGACTGACTGACTAGCATAGTGATCTATCAACGCACAGCCCAAACCAAGGAATTTGAATACAAACTATATTCCTTGGCCCAAACCACTGGACGGATCGGGCTGAAATTTGGCATGCAGGTATAGATGTTATGACGTAGGCATCCGCTAAGAAAGGATTCTGATCAATTCTACCCCCAAGGGTATAAAATAGGGGATGAAAGTTTGTATAAATCTTTTTAGATTTTCGACTGATTGAACTGAAATTAAAGATTGGAGCTACTTTGATGAAGACGCTTAAATAGCATTTTGATAAATTCAACCCCCCCAATTTTTTACACACGCTTAACATAAGTAAAGCCGCAAAAACTATGCGTAATTAATAATAATACTTCTAAACGCGAGCGAAGCCGCGGTCAAAAGCTAGTCTAGCTATAAGACGTTTCAAATTGATTCTTGTGATTCAATTTAATAAATACCTCATGCCTTTGAATTATATTTAGGTAAGTATTTATTTCATATCATCATCGTTATTTTCAACCAATCACATTATTTTTAACTCCTGCAAAATGCCAGATATAACTGAAACTGAAACAGCTTCACGACTTTGATCCCCAGGCACGGTAGATATCCCTTCAGATCTCTCAAGTACCAAGTACTATATAACTCAAGATTCTTTGAGGATGTCTAAGGGGGGTAGTCAGAGGTACGTCCAAACATTACATTTGGCACATACCCACATTTTGCAGTAGTTAGTATTCCATACGTGACAGGTTGCAAGCCCATCGCCGCTGCTAGAATACTAACTGGTTTCCTCACGATGTTTTCCTTCACCGTTTGAGAGCACTGGCATTGCGCACATAAATTTTTCGATAGAAAAATCCATTGGTGCACGACCGGATTCGAACCTGCGACCTTACGATCGGAAGGCAGGGTCACTTCCACTAGACCACCGGTGCTCTATATATGCCAGATATAATATTTTGTATAACCACTTTAGTCATCCTAAAAGAAACTTAAGTTCCTACTTGGTGCTAAGAGATCTAAGGGGATATCTACCGTGCCTGAGGATCAATTTCGTGACGTGTTTCACCTGCTTTTAACGGTAATGCATCAAGGTTACCTTGAAATCATAAACATTATTATAATTCTTGTAACGTCCATTCGTTTCTGAACCGTGACCTTAACCTTTGCATGTTCAACATAATCTAGCGTAAGAAACAGTATCGAAGTACATTACTAGTAAAACCTTTAATCATACGAACGGAGTCCAGAGTTCCGTACCTCGACAAGAAATAAACAGAACCTTTATAGGATTACTTAGTTGTTCTGTCAAGTCAAGACCCTCTCTATCTATTTATTTGTAGTCTCTATCAGGTAATAAAGATGTCAATTTAAAACAAAATGTTAATACCAAAAAAAAAGATTCGAACAGATTTTTTTTTTTATACAACTAGCTGATGGAACAAGCAGATGGCCCACCTGATGTTAAGTGGTAACCATCACCTATAAACAAAACATTGCCCCGTAGGTCACGCACAATAGGAACGTGCCCTACGATGCACTGCCCTGCGTCCATCAACTTGAGGCATACGGATGTTAAGCCTCATGTGCCTGTAATTACACCGGCGACCACACTCTTCAAACCGAAACACAGCGTTGCTGCTTGGCGGCAGAAAAAGGCGTGGTGGTAGTACTTCCCCGGACGAGCCCTTCACAAATAGCTCTACTACTCTTGACAGATTATGAAATTTAAAATGCAAAAACAACACAAAGAAAGGACAAAGATGAAACGATCACTGGATGATTTATTTTAACCTGATTTATATGTAAAATAGCGGAATCATGGTATTAAAAAATTAAAAAATAAACAGCTTCACGACTTTGATCCCCAGTCACGGTAGATATCCCCTCAGATCTCTCAAGTACCAAGTACTAAGCCTCAAGATTCTTTTAAGGATGTCTAAGGGGGGTAGTCAGAGGTACGTCCAAACTCCAAACATTACATTTGGCACATACCCACATTTTGCAGTAGTTAGTATTCCATACGTGACAGGTTGCAAGCCCATCGCCGCTGTTAGAATACTAACTGGTTTCCTTACGATGTTTTGCTTCACCGTTTAAGAGCACTGGCATTGAGCAGATAAATTAAATAAAAATTACGTTTTAATTAACTAAGAGGGTTTTAGAAACATCTACACAGAGCCCTCACACTTATCCATTTTATTTAGTGGCTGCATTACGAAGGTTCAGTAGGAACACGAGGGGTGATCACCTGCCGTGACGCGCCGGCAGGTGGCAGGTGGTAGAGCACCTGTGAGCTTTGCTGTGCTTTTAACGGAATTCACTTATTCCAATTCAGCATTTTAATCCTAAATCGGTCAACTTTCAAGAGAGTTCGCTCTTTGTGAAGGGCTCATCCGGGGGAGTACTATAGCACCATCACTTAACCATTACTAATATTATAAACGCGACATTTGTAAGTATGGATGGTTGTTTGTTACTCTTTCGCGCTGGAACGGCTAAACGGATCTGAATGAAACTTGGCAGAGAGGTAGATTATAGTCTGAAATAACACATAGGCCACTTTTTATCCCGTGGGTATACCGGGATTTAAATCTGCGCGGGTGAAACCACGGGGCGCAACTAGTATACAATATTTAAAATATAAAGGGCAGTTTGTAGCATATAAATTCTTATATCCGATGTAAGAATTTAAATTCAAATACATAATAACGAACTGGTAATCTAAAAGACCGTGAGAATAAAACCTTACGAAATATAAAAGGAAATGAGTCAAACGTGCCAAGTCCGCACTCGTATTTTGCAACGCAGGTAATCATCATCATCAAAACCGAAATATGAAGCTTTAGGCGGCTTTCCAAAGGATCTGCGACATTCTGAAGGCTTTAGGTTGGAGGATGAAGCAGTAATGTTTCTTCAGTCCGATGAGTGACGGTTGGGATGTATGTTTTATCATAAAGATATGTTATGACTTCACAGATCAAGCACATCATCATATAAAAGTAAGATTAGAAACATAGTAACTATATCATCAAAGATTTTTAAAATAAACCCGACACAAACAGTAGCGAGCGTGTATGATAAGAAAAAGTGCTGCGCACGCGCAGTGATTGATGATACGACAGTTCGCACACAGATTCTTACAAATATTCCACTGTCAGGGTTTGATATTGTAGCCAGCCTGTTGAAGCCAGATTTCTGAGATTATAATCTTATGAAGCAGATTGGAGTACCTAAATCGAGGACCTAGTGGAGTGTTCAAATAAACCTCAGCGTGTTTATCATCACATCAGCACATGATAGAGATTATCGTGAAGGGGCACATGAGAAATACTATAATACTTGGCCCTTTGATAACGTATCTTGCGGCTGGTCTAGACAATCACTGTCAAACGCCTCTCGGTTAGTAACAGTAGCAAGCAATGCTGGCTACAAAAGCAAGCGATTACGCACGTTGAGTGAGAGCAAGCAGTGTGTGCTTTCGGTCGTGCTCGCTCTTTTTCTGGTGTTCTAAGGTCACTCGGTATGAACACAACGGCGTCATCGCTTCTAGCCTTCACTTGGCCCCAGACTCACGCAAGGTTTCACCCACAGCTGTGTAATAGCCTTCCATAGTTTGTGCCATACCACGATCCTGTGCCAGTCTTACATTTCGCTGGAGGACGTCTCCAAGCCATGGTCAATACAAACTGATTATGAATGCGAATTAATTACGCCCTAACCACTGAACCGATTGGGGTACAACTTTGATGAAATTATTCCCGAATATTTTCCGAAGACGGGATAGAACATGAACGAACTTAAAAAAAAGAAAACCGCCTTCGATTGATGTTAGCAATCATTGAGTAAAGCCGCTCAAAATCTATGTCAAAAGGTATTATTTAATAAAATCACAAGGATCACTGTGAAATGTCTTAAAACTAGGTGGCAGTTCCTCACGACAAATATTGAATACGAGTTCCT
Source organism: Plemyria rubiginata (assembly GCA_963576535.1). Lineage (NCBI taxonomy): Eukaryota > Metazoa > Arthropoda > Insecta > Lepidoptera > Geometridae > Plemyria > Plemyria rubiginata. The sequence goes on from OY754926.1 coordinate 9,738,591, forward strand.
TTATGAGATCAGATCATACACAAACTCAGATCATAAATGAAAAACATCTGGGATCGAATATAAATATTCGAATCGATAAATTGCAATTGGCAGTATGAACTGTAATCGGATGTCATTCGAATATAGACTGAATCAACGCAGAGTAATTTTATTTGTACACAAACTTATCCTTGTTCTATTTTAACCAGTTCAGTTCATAATGACGGGTATCTGGTGAAGTCCGGGGAAGTAATAGGTACCACCATGCACTGAGAAAAATGGAATTCTGGCGTAAGGTTAATAAAGTCTTACACGGTTATATTGTAATTACGTAGGGCGAGTTTGTAACGCTTACCTTAGTTTTGACATAATTAAGTGAATGTGTTAAAACGATACCGTCTATTAGCTGGTCACAAAACAACCAAATCAACTTTATGGTAAAGCGTTTTAGGAATTGAATCTTATCTTGTTATCAACGCAGTGCTGACGGTTAAAAACACTATTCGCTTACGGCGTTAAGTTTTCGGCACATGTCGCCGTAAAGAAGGCATTATCCGCTTTGTGAAAAGTTAAAAAATGATTTAATATTTAGAAAAAAACTTTAAATTAGAACAAAACGAACGTATACTTAAGTTTTAAATGGAAGTAGCCAGGTGATTAATATAAACCGCGTAAGAATATTTTCGTCACATGTGAAGGTGTAAAAGTATCTCGAAAAAGTAGTTTTTACTGCTACCGCATAAATGATAGATGGTCGTTACAGCTTTACTCATAAGGTCAATTTACCTATGCTAGCAAGTGAATAAGTTACTGTTTAAGTTAATTTCTGGCCTAAATTTCTGTGCGTTTTCACTCAACGAAAAGTTCTTTCTTCGCGACTGACTCGACTAAAAAGGTACAATCCTAGATCGCGCTGACGAAAACGCACGGGAAATATGTATAAGGTCGCACTTTACTGTATATCTCAAAAACCGATGAGATGCAAAAAATTACTAAACATTGTGATAAGTATGTCATTGAGTTATTCCACCACCTCTCGTTAATAGCAAAGCTAGGCTAGTGCGCTAGCTTAGCTGTTGTTGTCTATCTATATCTAGGTAATAGGTAGGTAGGTATCCACTAGCTAGGTTAGGCTAGCACTAGGTTAGCTAGTGGCCTGGCCCTCCTCATAGAGTATTTTTATATTCCATTCCATGGCTAGTGGCTAGCTACCTATCCTCTAAGCACTGCTCTTGTCTGGCTGGTACATACATTATGCCTTATTCTTGAAGGTTAGGTTTTATTGTATTACGGTATAAAACGCCTTACGAGAAGGCGTTGCTGACTTGAGATGCGTCGAATATTGCCCTTGGAAAGCTTTGCGTGTTTGCTGAGCTACCTTACTGATTTTTAAAAACGCCTTACCAGAAGTTAAATGCCGCCGTCAGTACCTCGAGCTCTAACTGATTTACCGAGTTTATCGTAGTTATGTTACAGCTGCTATGTTCAATACTAAGACTAAATCGTAGTTTGGAGAAGCTTATTCATGGTATACCTTCTTTTTAAATTTACTTACCCTGTAAATCGTATAACGTCTTCTGCCTAGAAGGCGTTTATGTTGGTTATTACTGTTGGTCGGTTTTTAGCCTTCAAACCTACGAAATCGATCGTAATGACGGCACTTTCAGCTTTACATTTTTCTCAGTGTACTTCTGGCACCAAGCTGCGTTGCTGTGTTTCGGTTAAAGGGGCCGGTGAAATTATAAGCACATGAGGCTTAAGATATTTTTCTTGTTAACCTATACTGCACAGTATAGGTTAACAAAAAAAAAATTGCTGCACTGCTGGGCAAAGGTCTCTTCAATTTTTCGCCACTCTCCTCGATCATCTGCTAGCTCACTAGCTAGGTTACCACTTTACATCAGGCAGGCCATATGCTTGTTCTATCAGCATTAGTATTAGAGTCGAAATGAACTCACAATATAACCATATTATTATTTTCTGATGATCTGATTTGGACTTTCTCAACAACAGTCAGTCTCATTTCCCATAAATTAAAATAGACCTACGGAGAATTTGCAAACGGTGAGATTAGTAATCCATTGCTGTTCAATTGAGTAACAAAGGAGGAAAACTTAACACTATTTATACCTAGTACCTACCTATAGGCTATACCTACGAGCTAGGGGTTCATAAGTCCCTAGACTACTGGTTATCCACTGAAAGCCAAGATTTATACAAATAACAAACTTTTTCATCATTATTAAATTAACCCGCGGTTTCTGAAAGCTCGATGAACACTAATCGGCTGTCAAGTCACCTGCTATTTCAGCTTTTACTTCAAATTAGATAGAGACAGCATGTGACTTGACAGTCGATAAATGTTGATCGAGCTATCAGAAACCGGCGGTTCGTCATCTTTGTTACGATCAGACCTACTTGAGTATCATCTTTAATTAAATGCTGCTTGAAATTCACATACGTTTTACCTTCTAGTGCAGCCGACTGTACACGCATCAGGCTACACACTGGTCGATTTTATGTCCTCGTAATAAGCGTCATTTTTCTTTGGCTTTGTGTAGCATGATCTGTATCAGTCCCAGGGAAATAGCCTGTTGTACACAGACACAGGCGCCCATTTCCCTGGAAGCGATTTCATCCAAACAACCTTAGTTAAGCGTGGGAGAAAACATGCGTGAATTTGTGATACCCGAACTCTCGGACTGATAACATTGATTTTAAATTCTTAGGTAGGTACAAAAAATAACGTTGATACAGTTTTAGGACAACATAAATACCTTCCTAAGCCCATCCCACACAAACCATTTGCATAAGATTACTGAGTCATCTTCAATTCGCACAGAATCCTTTGTAAGTTTAATAACCACATGGTTTTTCAAAGACACATCCTATCACCACACTGGTTTTGTCTCTTATTTCTCGTATTTTGTTTCGACAAAAATCTCAGGTGACCGAAACCAACTAATGACAACAGAATCACAATACAAAACAATGAAAACCAACCGTTTTTATAGCATTCGGCTTGCGCACGCGCAGCGACATATAAGCGCGATCCATCGCTGCCACCGCTCCATTGGTACCACACAACATCACATAAACACGTTTTTGAACTAATTTTGATAGATGATCGTCCGTTTTTGATAAAACTGAATAAAATGTTAGTGCTCGCGCAAGGAAGTCTCGACACGTACTGTTCGGGCAAGCCCCTCGCTCGCGCACTATTTTCGGAGCCCTGCGGTTCCCCATCGCCACAGTTGAGCGAACAACAGTAGAGAAACTCCCCGAGTCACAGTTCAACTGAAAGTTTGTATCCGCACCACTGATTAAACGAAAGTGGGGTTTCTGAGTCACGGTGCGGTGGACTGAATTGCAGGATGTGAGAGGGGTGGGTTACATTTACTAGTTAAACAAATTGTTGTTTTGTAGTAAAACATTTAGGTAGGATAACTTATTTGGATATAATGAATTTTTTGAAGATTATTTGCTTCGCAATGATATTTTCTGAAACTTTTTTGTTTCAATTTTTCATAACTGCTTTCAGTATCTTTGCATCTTCAGATATGTTAAAATGAGAGAGAAAATATTTAACGGTTGTCAGGCTTTTAAAGCACATACCCACTACCTTAGTATAATTGATGCTTTCTTTAATATTCTGCTTTGAATATTAACTGAATACCGAATGATATATTATTTTCGGGAAACTTTTGTCTATGGATTAAGGCAGGCACCTCATGGTAAGTAGTAACCACCATCTATAACAAACCCTTGCCGTGATAAATCATAATACGAGAAGAGTATTCGATGAGACAGACCAAGAAAAGATGGATGAACTATGTGAAAGATGAGATAAACAAGAAAGAAGAAAACGCCGAGACATAGAGAGATAACGAATGATAGAGGAGAGTGGAAGAAGAAAGAAGAAAACGCCGAGATGACGAATGATAGAGGAGAGTGGAAGAAGAAAGAAGAAAACGCCGAGATGACGAATGATAGAGGAGAGTGGAAGAGGAAAACCTGTTGTGCCGACCCTAGTTAGCAGGATGATGATAATGTATTTTTAGTTAAAGAACAAGATGAAGCTATTCTGTTTTTCCAGCATCTAATTTGATAAAATAATATTGTTCACCTACTATATGTTTCCTGCTATAACCGTCTTAGTTTGGAACAATTACGCCATATGCGACTCCTTCCTTATACGGGAGTAGGCGACATTCTGCGCACTAATCTGCATTATAGACTTTATATCCGGAGAATAAGATTTAAATTAGACTAGAAAACATTATGTTATGATTAACTATCGCCTTGTCACATAATGAGCCTTATATGAAAGTAATAAAGATGATAACTGATCTAATTTATAGCTGTAAAAGTTTAGATATATGTCGGGGATATTGGATTGTAATGAAACCAAGCGATCGCTATCACTCGCACTGATTACAATGAAATTTGATTTTATATCCTACATACGAAATTTACGATATAATTGTCGCTCAAACACCGATTGAGGTGAAACTAAAACAAATTTAGTTCGTAGCCTGGATTAGCAAATCATTATAAAATAAATATGTCATCAATATCAATGTTAGCAATGCACAAGATACAAGATATTTATTAGCAGAAATAAGTGTTACATAAGTTCTTACTATAGAAGGCACTATACTTTAGACTTATTCACCTTTTCGGAAACTGCAAAATATATTGGTATTTCACAAACACTAAGATATCCTCAATTATAATCTCAAAGCGAAGACAAGAGCTCGACTTCTGGCTCGCAAGTGCATTAAGTTTTCCTAATACTCACAAACTTTTGAGTATTAGGAAAACTTTATCGAATCATTTTTTTTACTAAATTATGTGCGAAACTGCTGTCTGAGGGGCAATCTACCGTTTGAGGATCAAAGACGTGTTGCTGATATCATATTATGTTAACTTTTATACCGGTACATACGAGCGTAGCCGCAGGCGAAAGCTATTCAAATATAACTCGTAATGCAACGTGATCGCTTTCACGCCTCTAATAGGACGTTATGTCAATGCAGTTCAACGTACTTTGACAGACAGGGTTTATTCGTTTGTGTCACTTGTCCTTGCTTGGTAATCACGTAATCACCGATCGTTCGACGCGGGCGTTAGGTTATTTTGTAAGGAACGCCAACAGCTATATGTATGGCTACATCATAAAACACATATTATGTAAGTGTGGTTGGATCATGATTGGATGTATAGCTTTATATGTAGTTATTTCAATAGTTAAGAATAGGAATTAATGAAACCAAATGCATTCCCAAGTAGGCACTGTGACAACAATTTTCCCGTAAACACCTCCGCGGCATTTCAGTGTTGCCAGCAATTTCCTCCGTACCCGACAGTCAGCCAATTAGGGCGAGTTAATAAACTTTAATAATCGTCAATTATGGTGCTCTCTAAAATAGCTACTGTTTGATCTCGCTCGAATCTGCCGAAATGAGTTACTAGCGGAACATCTACACTGTATTCCCTGGGAAGAACGATTTTGAGCCATTCCCATTGATTTTGAGCGATGTTGGTGGATACCAACATTCGAATGTCAGAGACGGCTGGAGAGTTTGGCTTCCGTCTTCCGGTCCGTGGTCGACATTCGAGAACTTTGATTCTCCAGCAGTTTTCAGTTCCATGAGTAAGTTAGCCTGCTCATTGTCACATGAACTAACAAACTGTAAGCTATTTCGGTGACGTTGATTTGCTTTAAACCGACTAGATATACTGAAATACTTCAAATGTCAAACATAAAAGTAGAAAAAGAAAGTACAGTTCAAGCCGTCAAGTCATTTCAGAAAAATATGTACTTGAAATAGAGGCATCGTTCTTTTTTTTAGCTTTAAGTTATAGAGCATCAAAACGTTTGCGGTATATAAATGTGGATAACATTAAAAAAACCTTCAACATTCTAAAATGAAGAGAAGAGAAAAAATCTCTTTATCAGTCTAATAAAATACGTCAAAAAGCGCTAGTTCTTTTAAAGTAAAGGTTCTCAAAAAAAAACTCGCTGGCAACTCGAGTCGAACTCTAGTTGCGAGTCAAGAGTAGAGTTAGTCCAGTAACCGTAGTAGGGCCGCAGAAACAGAACTCGAACTCAATATCCGGTAGTTAAGAGCGGGATGGCATCGCGTGTACCGATGTTTGTTTACGGAGCTTCCTAAGGATGTTTATGACGGTGGAAGGCAAAGCCAATAAGTTTTGGTGTGTGTGTCTCCAGCTTCCTCATATTGAAAATGTAATTTCTATAAATGCCAATATTTAAAGCATAATTAGTGCACTCATAGATTTGAATCATAATTTAGCTGCCAAATAAACAACGATGCTATAAGCTTATAATAGTGTGTAAGCTGGAGTAACATGTCTCCAGCTGCCTCAGTCAGTGTGGGCAAACGGCTAATGATAGAGATATATAGTAAACGCAAGGATTTAGTACCTATTTAGTGCACCTGGTACCAAAAATTTCAGGTCTGTAGCTAGGAAACTCTTCGAGTTATAAGACTTGATCAACGTGTAAGCTGGAGTAACGATACGTGAAAAAGCATATGCTCGTTCTCTGGAATGGCTGGAGCTAGCAGGTTGCTTTAAGTCTCCAGATTTAGTACCAAACGAATTAGCGAGGTACCAAATATTTGAAGTGTTTCTGTTCAAAACTCTATGAGTTACAAGCTTTTCCAGCTTTTTTTGTTTGTCCAACTTGCACATGTTGGATCTCAGCAACCACAATAGGTACAGACTCGGTTGATGTCTCTGAACCGAGCTATGAATTAGTGCACTCGGTACCAAAAATTTGGAATCTCTAGGACAAGCAGTTCTGTTGTAATCAGCAAAATAACATCCAAGGAATTTGAATACAGACAGATATATTCAAATTCCTTGATTGCATCAGTAGGTACGAGTGTGACGCATTCGCTGTAGTGACAGAGATAGAGCTACTATCAACTGAAGGCTGGTCGAAATGGAACTATCTGGTATTCTGTAACTCATCATAATATTAGTTATTTTGCTGATTACAACAGAACTGCTTGTCCTAGAGATTCCAAATTTTTGGTACCGAGTGCACTAATTCATAGCTCGGTTCAGAGACATCAACCGAGTCTGTACCTATTGTGGTTGCTGAGATCCAACATGTGCAAGTTGGCCAAACAAAAAAAGCTGGAAAAGCTTGTAACTCATAGAGTTTTGAACAGAAACACTTCAAATATTTGGTACCTCGCTAATTCGTTTGGTACTAAATCTGGAGACTTAAAGCAACCTGCTAGCTCCAGCCATTCCAGAGAACGAGCATATGCTTTTTCACGTATCGTTACTCCAGCTTACACGTTGATCAAGTCTTATAACTCGAAGAGTTTCCGAGCTACAGACCTGAAATTTTTGGTACCTCGCTAATTCGTTTGGTACTAAATCCTTGCGTTTACTATATATCTCTATCATTAGCCGTTTGCCCACACTGACTGAGGCAGCTGGAGACATGTTACTCCAGCTTACACACTATTATAAGCTTATAGCATCGTTGTTTATTTGGCAGCTAAATTATGATTCAAATCTATGAGTGCACTAATTATGCTTTAAATATTGGCATTTATAGAAATTACATTTTCAATATGAGGAAGCTGGAGACACACACACTAAGTTTTGGTCATTCAATGTGGGCACAAATATTTGTGCATAAATCCAGAGTGTTCACACATTAATTAAATAAGAAAATGTTAAAAACGAATACTATTAAGAAATAAATAAATAAATAAATATTGGTGGACTTTTCACACAGCACTATCTAGCCCCAAACTAAGCTTATGCTTGTGATATGGGAACCAGATAGCTGATATACTACTTATATATATATTTTTTTTTTGTAAATACATACTTATAATATTATATAACACCCAGACAGAGAACAAACATCTATGTTCATCACACAAATGCTTGTTCACGGTGGGAATCGAACCCACGACCTACGGCGTAGAAGGCAGAACTTCTACCAACTGAGCTACGTAGGCTGTCATTGATATTGAACACATGAGATTATGTTGACCTTTTAATAAATATTAATAGACTTTTTACACAGCACCATCTAGCCCCAAACTGAGCCAATGCTTGTAATATGGGAACCAGATAGCTGATATAATACCTACTTTTTTTCGTAAACACATACTTATAATGCATAATCAACACCCAGACAGAGAACAAAATTTTGTACCAACTACCTTATTGAAACAAGAAATGTACTCGTACATCCACACTTAAGTGGTGTAGTTCTTAACGAGGAAGCAATCACGGTCCACGCAAAAAGACAATGTCAATCAAGCAGTTCCAGAAAAAACCCCAAACTATTCTATTCACCGGAAGAGAGCACTTTACGGCCCAACACCATCAGCGACCCACAACGACATTTAGAAGAATGTGTCACTTATTCGTTTCAATCTAAATAATTAGACCGTGTTCGAAAGGACAAGATTACTTCAAAGGACAAGAAGATTAGTTTCAACATTTTGTTATATGCGATGGTCGTCAATTAAAATCAATAGGACCATTTATTATACTTCTATGTGATGGAAAACTATCAGATATAAATAAAATATACAAAGAGGAACAATAGTAAAAACAATGAGTTTTTGACCTCAGATCGACCAGCTTACACGACTCTTATTAAATAAAACTCTCGTTTAGTGGCAAACAGAATACGGCTTCGAAAGTTTTCCCGACCAACGAGTTAGTGCTGCAATATTTTATGGCTGATAAACTAGCCAAGAGTAAACAAACCATTCACCACAGATGTAATATACTCGTAATCTAGACGCCATGCTTTTCGCTAACCCAAACAAACCATTTCCAAAAATATAAGAATTTTTCCGAGTGAAATTCAGTAGAAAAGTGGGATCAAAAGTTTCTCTTTTACATCCAGGGTCCGGTCACATCGGGCTGTTTAAAACAATTGAGTGAATGCAGTACAATCATTCCATTTAACTCTCGGGTCGTCAACTCTTCGGCCCGTGGGAACCGCAGCGGCGCTCACTCTGAATCTATACTTCCTCGCACAAAGGGGTCACTCACAGGTCAGTAGGACCACTTTCTCCTTGATCCAATAAAGCAGAGCTGGTTGAGCTTTTGATAAGTGAAGAACTGTGTAACAATACAGCAGTAATATTTTCTATCAGATTACATAGAGCAAGCAGTTCGCTCAGGGTCGAGCTAAGTATGTAGGACATATTACTATAGTGCATCATATAAATGCCTCAGCCTCTAAGAAGTAGTGCACAAGAATTGTGTGTAAGGTACCTACTATTTGGCATCACTGTGATGTTATGTGATGCCTCTGGTATTGTAAGTCCATAGTTTACAGTACCTACTTACAAGGTAGGCAAGTCAAATAATCACTACATAGTATAAAACAAAGTCGCTTTCTCTGTCCCTATGTCCCCTTGTCCCTTTGTATGCTTAAATTTTTAAAACTACGCAACGGATTTTGATGCGGTTTTTTTTAGATGAAGTGATTCAAGAGGAAGGTTTATATGCATAATACATGCATGATATGCGCACCCGTGCGAAGCAGGGGCGCGCGGGCGGGTCGCTAGTATAGAAATAAATCCGCAATGTGACGTAGGCGTTTGCTCATGGTTTGTGTAAAGGCACTTAGCAATGAGAATGTTTTCCACCCATGTAAAAAGCTACGAAGGCTTGCACTTAGGAGTTGTATAAGTTTGGTGATAGTATTGCGAGGTCAAAGTATATTAATTGTATTGGATACGAGTCGAAAAAGCTTCGCAGAGGAAATATGGAAATAAAACATACATATCCAGCCATAAATTGCAACATAAAAATGATAAGGATTTTATGCCAGCGACTGTAAAAGAATAAATGCCTTCGTTTGTTATTCGTGTGGTCTAAATTGATGTGGACAGAGCTAACAATATAACCATCTCCGAATAACGTGGCGCCACCCTCTGAGTCAGCGATGACGCGCTCGCAAGGACACCTACGTCTGAGCGCATCTGGATAATCTTTGGATTGTGATGCGATTACTTAGCCAAGGATACACTAGGGGACAAATGTCCCACGACATGTGTCGGCGACATGTCAAGCGAAGCCGGCCGATTTCGGGTGAAATATCTGGCGACATCGCGCGACTTATATCCGCAGCGATGTCGATGATCGAGCGAAGTCCGGCAACGTCGCGCTACATCACCCGACGTCGCTGGCGACACGTGTCGTGGGACATTTGTCCCCTAGTGTATCCTTGGCTTTAGGGAAATATAGTAAAAATATGCTTAAAAAAATATACGCGTCGAAACTCCTCCGTTTTTGTTTTCGTCGGTTAAAAAATAATTAAAAAATGCCTTTAAATTTACTGACAACTATACACCCTTCAAACCTACGAATAAATAATTATTTATTCGTAGCTTCAAACCGAATCACAGCAACACTGCAGTAATAGGCATACCGGCAGTACTTCCCCTGAAGAGCTTCACAGAAAAAGCTCTAGGTGCTACAAATAAAATGTGATCGCTCAGATGACTATGTTGATCACAATTCAATCAAGACATTTGGAGAACTCAAAAGAGCTGGAAAAACTGTAACTAGCTGTAACTGGCTTTTGTAATTCAGAGCATTTAAATGTCGTTGAACGGGTAACGTTTCCTTGCACTAAAGACCTATAATGTATATCTTTTTATAGCTTTACATAATTAAAATTCCTTGGTTTTCATATAAGAAACAAATGTAGCTACATGAAATGTCATGCTAGTCCTACGCGACCTAGTCTAGAAGAAATTACGCTGGAACTGGTACCTTACTAGCTTGTCCAATTACGTATTCAATAGACATAGTAATATTAATGCCGCGACTAACACAGGTCTCAAAACAAAGTGTAGTAAATTAGTCATACGCACCGAGTACCGACGGACACAAACAGGGGAACGTTTTCAAAACAATATCGCTGTTATTAAACCTGGAGTCAATTAGAATGATTAATTTATTGTTTTCAGAATTAGAAAATTGAAGTGGCAATGACAGCCTAGGTCAGATCGAAGAACTGACAACCGGGGGAGTAGGGGTTCTGGAACGGTGACCAAGAACTGGAAGACGAAGCGTGATACACCCTTCTATTCAATGGAACGACGATATTATGAAGATCGCGACCACGTTATCGGAAGTCGGTGGATAGAGAGAGCTCAGAATCGTTTTTCCTGGAAAATAAAAGGGAGGCCTGTGTCCAGCAGTGGACTTTTTTAGCTGATAATGATGTCAAATATTTATTGTCAAAATGTACAAAATATACAAAATACATATGAAACAGTTGAGCTATCTGCAGACCGTTGCAAACGATCTATAGATAGCTCAACTGATCCAAATCAGTGCCAGTCGGAAGCGTACCCAAGACACTGGCTGCATTGCTACGCTGAATGGCAATGCTGATACGCTGAGCCAGGTATTCGCCAGCCCTCGGGTCACGCGTCGCCTCGATAAGTCGCCTGGATAAAATTTTGAAGACCCGGTAGGCCTCGGTACCCCACGGACCTAGAGTCTCAACCCCAAGAGGAGCAAATACGTAGGCCCTGTCGAGACCTGCATATTTGCGCCTCTTGAGATCCTCAGCTGAACGTGCCGCCGCGCCAGCACCAATGGATGTCCTCGGCAAATGGGAAGGCGCAAGTGTGTCGACACAAGTGGCATCCCACACCATGGGCCTCCCCAACTCCCAAGGAACCAGAGTCATACCGTTTATGGTCGAGATATAACTTTATAATAGTGGATCGGAGTGGTTGGAGTTGAAAACAGGGTTGCATCACATAAAACAGGAACTAGAAATAGTCTCTCAGACTAGACACTGTGGAGTATTGTACTCGTAGATAAAAAATAAAGATAAAAGGCAATAGATGAATGTTTATTTTTCATGAAATTGTAAATTCTTTGTTACCAACATTATAAATCATCCAAGCATGGCCTTACAAGAGCCCTGCCCTCATATTTAATTCGGTCGCTAAGAGCAAATACACGATGTAATTAGGCCAAGGGAACATGATATTAGTAACGCTTTATTACAGACTTGAATGGAATATAGAGGTTTATAATGATGTTTCCAGACCAGAGGACTAGGCCGAGTTTTGATTGGCATCACGCGTGTATGGTGATATGCTAGAAGAGCTTTACGTGGCGAGATTTTATATCATTCTAATTTTCTCAAATTTTGGAATATTAACTAGTCAAATCTACCTCTCGTTCTATATTTTGTGTGTACTTATGTCAAATTTACTTTCTTTCTTCCATTCCAATAATAACCGTATCAAGGAGGATCACTGGTTCCCAAAACTCAAGTTCTTAGTTTGGTGTAATTTAAATGTTAATATATTTTTGTATATAAACGTTATTATTCTTTCTTTTTTTTATCTCAATCACCCACTGCAACAAAGATGGCCAAAAAGAACACGTAAGGAATGGGAGCGTGACAAATTGCCGAACAAAGTTGTATATCTGTCTCGCTCTAGTCCATTTTACATGGTCAATTTTACTTATTGATCTTTTTTATTCTCTAAGCCAATTACATTTTACAGTTTCTACGAAATTATTCAGAAAGTATCTAGCATACCTCTCAGCATGTATAATGTATCACCTAGTGTACCCACCACCAAATATGTTTTCCCAAACCTTTAAAAATATAAATTAATGATTGAAATATGAATGAATTCAGGTTACGAACTACATTATACACATCCCCACCGAGAACAAACATTTGTGTGATGGACATACGAGTAGATAGGTATTTATCTGTTTGGAAAGGAAGAAAGAAAAAGAAAGAAAAAATGTAATTGAAAAAATGAAAATGAAAATATTTTATTTCTGTAACCATTATAAGTAAAAATTTTACAGTGTTGAGGCCCTCTTATAAGTATGTAATACTTGTGTTAGGGAGCCTCGCTCTTCCATATCCATATGGTTACAAATAAAATAGTAAAAATGTTACCCACTTGTTTACATTCTGTACCTACTATGTTAAAATTTTACATTTCTAAGTGTTTGAAATTGTTGTAATTTAGGAACATATCAGCAATCTGGTAATCATATTACGAGCTTAGCTCAGTTCTGGACTAGATAGTGCTGTGTGAAAGTCTACCAATGTGTTTTTATTTTATTTATTTATATTTACTTTAGTTCTATGTTTACCCCAATCGGTTCTGTGGTTAGAGCGTAATTGAGCCACAAACATCCTAATATCGTAAATTTCGCATCTGTATATCAAGTAGAATGTTAACTGTACACAAACTCCTATTTAGTGTGCTGCATTATTTTGAAAGTCGTAACACCTTGCTAACCATCGCGCACCGCTAGCGAAACCGTACCGCGAGGGCAAAGCCCCTGGAACGGCGAGTGGGTGAAATGCACTGATGATGTGTGGGCAAGGAAGGGAGACAGATGCTGATTATCTGGAACTGCCTGGATGACAATGCGTTTTATGGTGTGTTGATAAGGATTCCTCCTATAATGCTAACCAAGCATTGCCTCGTAAGCCACGGACGTTAGTAACGTGCCCTACGATGTACTGCGCCTCATGTGCCTGTAATTTTACCGGCAACCCCACACTTCGAATCGAAACACAGCCGCGTTGCTCACTCATGCCATAAGCTAGCTGCAGAAAAAAACCTGATTGCTATGTTTTCCGATTTAGAAGTCTGTGGGTGCCGGATCGCTAACAGACAACTTTACGTGTCTAAAACAAGCCCAGAGAACCTGAAAATTCCAGTTCCGCAAAGCTTCCACTAGTTAACCTACTTGTAATGTAACTACAAGTACCCAAGTAATTATCTATTCACCGCACCGTTTCAGTTCATTCGATTGTTCAGTGTTCCTGCTAATTGGTTGCAGTTTATCCTAATGCCTTCCTCAACGTGTACCTATTACATCGTAATGCTATGAGATCATTTTGTTTTGACCTGTTTATTTGTTTAAGTAACATTTTCCGTTGAGTACACAGCTCACTATAATGTTACATTACAGGTAGTTATAGTGCGCGTCAACCAAAAAGAACGCTGGAAAACAGCGGAGGGGATGTGTTTGCGACAAGTGCTCAAAAGACACCTGCAGACAATTGCCGGATGTGTTTACTCAAGATTATTTCATAGATTTACGTGTATAGTATAATCAAGAGGTTAAACAAGTTCATGTATATACGTACTCATTGACAATGCCCATTATTGATACGTGATTGAAATTAAACGTGGCATGTTATGACTTATGAGTAGTTATGAGACAGTCATAACTTGTTTTTAAGCCAGTTGGTCACTGGTCTTGTTGCATGGTATTGGCTGTCACCCAGCCCTTATGAAGTTTAAAAGCGGATGGGAAGCTAGATACCAATAATGTTCGAGAAATTGATATATACTAACACTGTAGGACAATTTGTACGTGAGATATAAATTAACATGTCTAATGCGACCATGCGACATTTCGTCAAGATCACACCTTTAGATATTCCTAAAATAAATACTTATGATGATGACGGGATGACCAGAAGTAAAGAGAGGTAGAAGCCGCCCACCATCCATCTGGTGGACCAATATAAAAAGAGACCTCACGAAATTCCAATTGCTTGAGCCGACAACCCAAGACTGAATGTCTTGGCGCAGAAATTGGCTCAGAAATGTGAGGAGACTCGACCCCAAATAATGGGAGCAGGGATGGAGAAAGAAGAGGAAGATGACGGGACGACCTGGACGTATTCTGAAAAGAGAATCTGGGCGGTAACGCTATGAGTGGCCGGAAAATGGGTAGACCTTTGTCCAGCAGTGGAATAGAACAGGCTAAATAAAAAAAACTGAAATTGTTAAAAGTTTTCATTGCCAGTGCTCTTGTACGGTGAAGTAAAACATCTTGAGGAAACCAGTTTATATTCTAACAGCGGCAATGGGCTTGCGACCTATCAAGTATGGAATGCTAACTACTGCAAAATGTGGTATGTGCCAAATGTAAAGTTTGGACGTACCTCTGAAGATCGTCCACCGTCCACGTCATCGTCACCACGGAGATCGTCGCTAATTGCCTAACCATCCCATCAAAACGTACACCAATCACATTCCCGCAAATGAGTCGATAGAAAACAGCCGATCTATAATTAGAAGACAATGATGTATAAAAAACCCGCGGAAACCCGTGTCATTACACCCATTGAATGACAATCATCAATGGTGCTCATGTTCAGACTAGGGATGGGACTCAATGCGGAAGAAGTGTTCATTTTCTGTCCGATGTATGATGGAGAGTCGCATTTTCGTTACGATGCCTGATGGAGGCCGCACTGATTGGTATTTAATTTTAAAGGATCTTAAAAAAGAACTGTAGGAACCAAACCGTAAGTTTATTGGCTGTTCTCCTACTTAGCACCAAACGTTGCAGAGTTATCACTGTGATTCAATTACCTTTTGATTTTGACTTATCTCAAGGCACTTATATCCCTGGTCGGTTATTTGTATGGGACATCGGGTCGCATATCACCTTCTATATTTTACCTATCATGAATATGACAGATGATAAGTTGTGCCTAGTGTACCTATGACTAGTTGCGCCCCGCAGTTTCACCCGCGCAGATTTAAATCCCGGTAATCCCACGGGATAAAAAGTAGCCTATGCGCTATTCCAGACTATAATCTACCTTTCTGCCAAGTTTCTTCCAGATCCGTTCAGCCGTTAAAAGCATCACGAGCCGTACAAACATCCATCCATCCATCCATACTTACAAACTTTCGCGTTTATAATATTAATAGGATGATATTTTCATAACTACTACAAGCCAGTCCAAAGAGCTGCAGTATTGCCGAGACAATTATGCAGCAGTGTATAGGAGTAGTAATAAGGAGTCTTCAGGCGCGGATTCGGTATTCAGAGCGTAGAACGCAAAGGGTGTCTTATTCGGAGCTTCTCTACTGTTGATGTTTTAATTATTTTGGCCCTAAACGTAGTTCGAATGTATATACTGCCATGGACAAATTAAACTAGTTAAATTTGTTCATTTGTGATACTGCTAACAGTGACTCCTAAACAACGTTTGGTACATCTCTAGTTAAAACAATCGATGCTATCTCAATGCTAGTAGAATAAATCTCACGTTGGGATGCTAAGTATTGAAATGTTTTCTATCAAACGCCTGTGAAAATTCTGTAGAACATAGTTGTTGTAGGTAACCTTTCCCGAGAAACAAAGAGGCTTTTTTGTTGATTCGTGTTCTTTTTCTAGGTATAAAGTATAAATTTATAGGGTGAGTAACTAAGTAAGATGAGCATAAAAATACCATGCTTACATAAAAATGGTAAGAGAAGTTTTGATATCTTGATGTTTATGGGATACTAATCACGCTGTAACAACTTGTCCGATTTCGATGATACTTGGAATATAACAGTTTGTGACCTAGAATCGCAGTATGCCTTTTATCCAAGTATCTTAGGAACTCAGCCACGGGCATAAACGAATATACTCATAAAAATACTATTAGGAAAATGAGAAGGCCCCAGCGATAGTAGTCAAAATATATTTATTGCATAAGTACATGTACGAGAAGATGTCAAAAAAATTCAAATAATGTCCAATGTATACACTAGTAGAACACTTTCAAGTTTTCTTTTTTTAATTAGGAAGTATTTGGCTAAGATACATATACCTGACAGATCGTATATTAAAGTGTTGAATAACCTAATTTCAATTTATCACTAGGAGCGAGCAGTGAGCGCTCGTATCAAAAATCCAAATCAATTGGCACAGGTCAAGGAATTGACCCGCCATTTGATATCCCGATCCTAAATGTGAACGAACCAATAGTGGGACTGATTTAATGAGACCTTTCAGCTATGAATACTAGCGGTATTGGACTGTAGGATTAGACACTGCCTCGTTCGAAATGAAACCAGAATAATTCAAAATATGTTTTGGCGAACCGTGATTTAGTTTAAGTTTTTGGAACAACAAATAATACGTTAGATCAAATCGGTCATTGTCAATGAACTGTTAAATCCCAAGGATCACTTAAAAACGCCTTCGATAAAAAAGAAACCTATGAACATGAAATGTATTTTTTCGCACGAAGTATGGTCAGATGTTCGGCTATGTTCGCCTGTGCTATACCTCGTTGGCCTTGCGCTGAAAACGTTACAAATAGACAGACACATTTTCACATTTAAATTGGTGTAGATATATCTAAATATTATAATTCTTTCGAGGCTAAATAGGTAACTGACAATTCTTCTTCTTGACGTGTCACTTTCTAAATAGTGTTAAAAAGATATTAAGTGCTCGAAAGCCTTTTTGAGGAAATTCTATGTTCTACAACATGCCGGTTAACTGACAAAAGGAATAAGATGTTATTAGTAATAATCACAAAACGTAGGTTAGAGGGATCGAGCGGGAGGGGCGCGGTAAAAACAACCATTATCAGAACCACAAGGAAAAATATAAAGTACAAAAATAGCCCGTTATTCCGTCACGTCTATTTTGAGAGGTAAGGTACATGAATGAATTCGGTGGATACAGACAGCTATTAAAATGTTTTAGGGAGTTAAACAAAGTAACATTTCTTACCTCTAGGTGATGTTTAGTTTAGAACGGGGTTCAAATCTCGGCGGTGAAGACACTTGCAAATTGTAACAAATTGAAGTCAAGAAGGCATGGTTCTTAACCATGACTTCTTGAGAACAGATTATTATAATTACTAGTTGCGCCCCGCGGTTTCTCCCGCGCAGATTCAAATCCCGGTATTCCCACGGGATAAAAAGTAGCACGTGCTATTCCAGACTATAGACCATCCCTCTGCCGAGTTCAGCCGTTCCGGCGCGAGAGTAACAAACCTCCATATTTACAAACTTTCGTGTTTAAAATAGTATCCCTGCTATGAACACGTAAACTCAACATCATCTATTGGAATTCTGATAGAAATTAAAAAAAGAGTACCTACATCGGAATTGAGCTGTACTGGGATTTTCAATCGACTCATATTGGTATTGGTTTCAAGGGCACCCGATAATCCGATCATACTCAAGAAAATCAGACCCTTGAGAATGTTGAAGTGGCATGTCTGAAAGACACGCAAATTGAAACTTTTTTGTACAATAAACATGAAGAAAATGAGCATTTTTAATACGCGATGTGATCTGTTGAAAAATGTGAATTTCATTGTTTTTATCATAAATTAGGTACTGACAGCTAGCGACGGTAACGCTAAATATCGCGACAGCTTGGCTCATAAAAACGTAGTTTATAATAACTGCTTATAAAACTGCAGCAATTGAACTTCTTAGGTCTACTGAACACAAGGCTGGTGGTCTATGGAACATTGTCCTAGTAGATTATCTCGTTCCACTTGGAGGCAAAATGATGAATGAAACTCACCATTAAATTATCCACGGAGTTATATCCGCATATCACATATCCCATCACACGGTTTGCCATCACTACACCACTACACCATCAATCAAACGCACGTGTCAATCACACAAACATCACGCGAATTTATCACTTATTCCCTAACACAGAAGTCCACAAATCCAATGCATAAACCCTTTTTAATTATCCTTGTACAAAACGAAGCCCTTTGGTTGTTGATTTCCGTTACAATAATAAATCTTATGCCTTCGAAATAAGAATAAAAACATCACTTGAACTCAACACGTTAAATCCGCAATTTAGAACACTTTTGCATTAGCAAGTAACTGTTGCAACGAAAAACAATAGTAAACCTTATTCCGTTGACTTAAGAAGATTGAAATTACGAAACGTGATTTCAGTGGGAAATAGTCGCGTCAGTCTTCGCCGGTGGTTGCTGAGTGACTGATTGATGTACTAAGCTAAGCTAGCACCCGGCGGCTTCCGATGCGGGCTATACGAGTGTATGTAATTGGTTGGATGAATGATTGAGATCTCAAGTGCCTGCCTCTGCCTATGCCTCCTAACCAGAGCTTTCCGACCCAGATGAAAAAACTATTTTCGTTTTACTCACTGGTTTTGCCTAAGCCACATCTCACGAAACCAAATTGGAGGTGATATTTTTTACAATCTGAGCAGTCTAAACTAGTGCTTTTTATGGGTAAATCCAGCAGTGCTATGGGACAACATCTGAAATATCTGAATACGTCGTCATCAGCCTAAATCAGTCTGGCTGGACATAGGCTGATGGGGCAGACGGATTGGTCGCCTCAGTGTTGATGATACCCAGGTTATAAAAAATGGTGGACATTTCACTTAGCGTCATTTAGTTAATTCCTACATGATCTAATTTAAAATTAACTTGTCTATTAATGTTTTTAAAAAATATTGGTATTATTATTTATCATTTGCCTCCCTCCCTGCCTGCCAATATCCCATACAAGAAATAATTCGTGTAAATTGGTTTCCGAAACACTTCTAGTCTATACTAATATTATAAAGAGGTAATGTATGTGAGTTTATAGGGGGGTAATCTCTGTATCTACTGACCGATTTTGAAAATTATTTTACCAATATAGAGCGACGTTATTTGTAAGTGTCACGACAAAGTCTTTTCATGTTTCGGTTTACCGCCTAACGAAGGCTCGGGTCAGTAAGTTGTAAATAAAATGAATTTCATACGATAAGGTACTTGTTAAGAAGCAGTTTCCTCTCTCAAGGGCGGCGCGGTTACTGGACTGTAAATTGCATCGCTAGCTCATATAGGTAGGTACTTTACTGGAAAACGTCACCATCAACAGCAACTAGTATTTTTTATCAGCTGCCGCTCGCGGCTAAGATCTCTTAAGTAAATAAATGTGCAATGATAGGCTTTGTTGCTCAGTACCGGTCTCTTCTAAGCAATCATTGAATGGAGAGAATTCAGAATAGAGAAACATATCGGGGATGCACGAATAAAACTTTTAAGTGCAAACGAATAAAAAATCTAATAATAAAGTATGAAGTGATGACACAACTTAACGATTTTCGGTGCCTCATGTAACCTACAGCTGATAATCTCAGCACAATGAAGGCACCATTCATTGCAGCTCGCTCCCGAACTGATAAGGAACTTGGATCCCGCCACGGTGACCTTTCCGAGCGATAGCAACAAGATTAAAGCTTAAGATTTGAATTTATGCAGCCTTTAATGGTTTTTAAAACAACATGGTGTAAATATTATAAACTAGCGACCCGCCCGCGCGCCCCTGCTTCGCACGGGTGCACATATCATGCATGTATTATACATATAAATAAACCTTCCTCTTGAATCACTCTATCTATAAAAAAACCGCATCAAAATCCGTTGCGTAGTTTTAAAGATTTAAGCATACAAAGGGACATGGGGACATAGGGACAGAGAAAGCGACTTTGTTTTATATTATGCAGTGATGAAGTAAGAACTTGTGTAGGTACCAATTTTAATATTCATTATATCAAATACGTAATTTTTGTGTTTTCGTAGAAAAAGAGAGCTATTTTCTGCATTATCCATGTTTGTACCGATAGGGCCCTATCGGTTTTTTTAAACTCCACAATTAATGATCTCTAGCATTAACCTCTACTCGTACCTATGATACAGCCGAATATTCGTAGGCCGAAAAAGATTTGTACTATTTTCATCTAAAATAGAAATCTTCAAAACGTAATAATATTAGATATTAAGTGCGTAAAAAAACCCCCCAAAATACAACATGGATCTATCGCAAGTCCTGAACCAAGGAATGTAATACTCTCTGCCTGAAAGTCGAAAGCAAAACAGGTCAATAGTCACCCACCCGAATGAGGAAGTATGCACCGCCGCCCGCGAACAATGCATTACGCACGCCCATTAACTCGGCCGGATTACAATTAGACCCGCGCCGATGGTGTCCAGATAACTAGCGTAAGCCACATGCTAATAAATGGTGCTTCCGAGTATTAAATTGGTCAGTGAAATCGTTTAGTCTGTAGTTTTTTTCTTTAATCCACTGATAATTTTTTTATTTGTTCTAAAACTTAGGTTGGTTGCGTCGAACCATCACTTAGATTTAGTGTTAGGTACATAATATTAAGATATTTCAAAGTTATTCTTGTAAGTCAATTGGATTAATATATTTTGACTTTGAATAACACAAACTAACGGGGGAGGCCCCATTAGTGCGCTGCGCTGCGATGCGTCGCGTCGTCAATGGCAACTAGTGATGGCAACGCACCAATACAATATAATTAAATCCTCTACCACAGGTCCTTATTTCTATATTTTGCCTTTGTATTGTACTAGTTGCGCCCCGCGGTTTTACCTACGCAGATTTAAATCCCTTTATTCCCACAGGATAAAAAGTAGCCTATGTGCTATTCCAGACTATATTCTATCTCTCTGCCAGGTTTCATCCAGATCCGTTCAGCCGTTCCGGCGTGAAAGAGTAACAAACATCCATTCATCCATCCATCCGTTACAAACTTTCGCGTTTATATTAGTAGGATTATGTGCGTGCGATAAGTGCGTGTAACGTTTTGATTACATTTTTCCTATGAGAGTAAGAGCTGTACTATATCTTTGAGCAAGAATAAAAAGACATCCCACTTCATTAAAATTACAAATCTGTGATACGCTGTAATAGTCCTTGCCCGCCACAAATCACAATCCGTCAACTATCAGGGGCAATGCAACAGAAATTCACATGTTTATCAACTGCTTTGTATCTGTTTCAGTAGTTGATAGAAATTGGGTCGGAGGACGTAGTCAGGATGTCTGGTCAAGAAGTATGGTTAAATTAGTTAGGCAATGAACATTCTATTCAATTTAATCACAAGGATGACTTGGAATCGTCTTAAAGCTAGTGAATCTAGGTAAAATTTCCACACGACCAAGCTTAGAAGAACATGCAACACAAACAGCTTGGTTCCAACTTTCGGTATCGACCTTTCACATGCGAGACCCCACAGTTAAAACATCTAGCTAATGTTTACATCGTACTAATAATATAAACGCGAAAGTTTGTAAGTATGGATGGATGCATGGATGTTTGTTACTCTTTCACGCCGGAACGGCGCTGAGCGGATCTGGATGAAACTTGGCAGAGAGATTTGTTATAGTCTGGAATAACACATAGGCTACTTTTTATCTCGCGGGAATACCGGGATTTAAATCTGCGCGGGTGAAACCGCGGGGTTCAACTAGTGGTTTATAAAACCATTAAGACTATGATTCCTAATTTGGTTTCGAGTTAGAATTTAATGCATATTTCACCCACGCAGCGTTGTTGTGTTAGGCTAAACATCTGTATGCCTCCAGTCGATTGATGCAAGGCAGTGCATCATAGACAGCCTACGTAGCTCAGTTGGTGGTAGCTCTGCCTTCTGCGCCGTAGGTCGTGGGTTCGATTCCCACCGTGAACAAACGTTTGTGTGATGAACACAGATGTTTGTTCTCTGTCTGGGTGTTATATAATATTATAAGTATGTAATTACAAAAAAAAAGTATATAAGTAGTATATCAGCTATCTGGTTCCCATATCACAAGCATAAGCTTAGTTTGGGGCTAGATAGTGCTGTGTGGAAAGTCCACCAATATTTATTATTATTATTATTTTTATTATAGGCCACGTTGGCTATCGTGCGTGACTTCAAGGCAATGTTTTGTTATAGGTGATGAATACCACTTAAAATCTGCTTGTTCGATCAGCAAATGGTGGGGTAAAAGGTCCCAACCGCCCCTGCTCTCATTACGTCCAGGTCACCCCGGCCTCAATACGATCTGATTGTAGACGCGTTTATCAATCAATCATTGCCGTTTTTACTCGCCCCTATTCGCGCTGGACCAATTTACTGTAATTGCTTGATTGAAACTAACCGCTGGTAATTTAAATCGTCTGGGGGTCAAAGAGTAATGAGGGAACAGAGATTATTTTTTCAACTACCAGTTTCAATAGGACGTGATGACAATGGTGATATTGCTTCCCCAGACTACTCCAGGGAAGCTACTGCCATGCCTAGTTCAGTAGCCAAGCAGCGTTCTTATGTTTCGGTTTGAAGGGTGTCGTTGTAGACTATAGATGAGCAAAATGTGGGCTTTGTTCAGCCAGCAGTTTTTTAGGGCATTCACACAACAGTTCGGAATTTATCCAATCCATCCCGGAACTAAATATTAATAATAGCTAATTATTAATCCTACTACTATTATAAACGCGAAAGTTTGTAAGTAGGATGGATGGATGCTTGTTACTCTTTCACGCACAAACGGCTTAACGGATCTGGATGAAACTTGGCAGTGAGTTAGATTATAGTCTGGAATTACACATAGGCTACTTTTTATCCCGTGGGAATGCCGGGATTTAAATCTGCGCGGGTGAAACCGCGGGCCGCAACTAGTATCATATATGTAGCAACCAGAACACAATAAGCAAGATGAAACGGCAGCAGGCAGACTATATTGTGCGTTCATCAGTCAGTATAGAGTTTAGCATAGATTCAAAAAAAATATATCATACCTACATTTCTGTGTTCTGTGGTAAAGCTCTTTGCCGCTACGGCGTTTCAATGTCTCGACAGTGTGGCCCAGTTGCATTATCTTTGTGTACCAAATGCCAATCAACGAACTAGCACAGTGTTACAAACAAGGTAACGTACAGACATGTATCGGCAAAAAGCATGATAAAGATATTGCCAGCTCGTTAGAGTCAGACCTAAAACATAGAAACCTATCCTATCTTACTGATATCTAAATGCAAAAGTTACGTTGTATGTAAAAATAAATTCAAAATTACCAGGAATTATCATGTTTATAATTAAATTTTAATAATACTAATTTAATAAACGTATCAAAGTCGGCTAATTGTAAATACTTTCTGTTACAACAAACAGATCCATCTGATGTTAAGTTGTAACCATCAACAAACCTTTACCTAGCAAGATGTACAACTCATTTGCACTACCTCTATCGCGTGTGCTGTAATGTAATACCATTTTAAAGTTATGAAATACTGTACATCTTAGTCCATCCAAGTGTTCTATGTAATCCATCGCGTGATGGTACGAATTAAATAGTTTACGTGGTTCTGGCTAAGTAAGTATTACCGGTAGTTAGGTAAGTTAGTCAGTGAAGCTAGGGTAGGGACACATTGATTGTAATAAAATATCTTTGTAAGACATGACGCGCCCCGCTCCCCTAGAGGTAAGCGTCATGTCAGGCAGTCGTATGCAGGGCCCGTGTTTTTTTTTATACAACTAGCTGATGGCCCACCTGATGTTAAGTGGTAACCATCACCTATAAACAAAACATTGCCCGGTAAGTCACGCACAATAGGAACGTGCCCTACGATGCACTGCCCTGCGTCCATCAACTTGAGGCATACAGATGTTAAGCCTCATGTGCCTGTAATTACACCGGCGACCACACTCTGATATAGCCCACGTATGTAAATTATACTGAGACAATAAATGCGAGAACGTTCGTGTCATAATTTGTGGTTCTCAATTCATTTACTTCCTAGTTAAATACTTAGTACCAGCAAAGTATTTACACTAGGTTACGTTAATCATTTGGTTGCAAAATAAACAAGCGTTTGCAAATATTTTAGAATTTCGGAGTAATAAACTCAAAGCTTCTAAAATAATAAATTGCAAAGGGTAAAAGGGTAGTTTGCAAAATGGGTAAGTAGTTTGGAAGTAATTATTTTTTTATTTTTTTTACAAATTTTTTACTACATTTATAGTGCCTTACTACACTTAAGGAAATTACAAAGATTTTATAATGTTCCAAAAGTTATTCTCCGAGCGGGATTTGAACCCGTGACCTTCCCCTTGATACGCACAGCCCGTGCTACCACCTGCGACACAGAAGTTCTAATCACACTCGACGAATAACTCTTGGACATGTTACTACGGTACATGCGACCGTGGCTCCCTCTAAATTCTAACAGGTTTGACTTATTGACCGAGCGAGCGAAGCGAGCGAAGCGAGCGAAGCGTCCCAGTTTCCACATTGGCCAAAAATGCGTTTGTCCGGATGTCTGTCTGTCTGTTCTCCTCTACAGGTCGCATTTTGAACCGATCTGGACGAAACTTGGTACACAGGTTATATGACTTACTAGCTGGTACCCGCGACTTCGTCTGCGTACTTTTCGCAAAAAGGTAGCCTATGTCCTTTCTCAGGGTCTAAAGATTGTCTGTGCCAAATTTCATCAAAATCGGTTGAGAGGTTTAAGCGGGAAAGCGTAACAGACAGACAGACAGACAGAAAGACAGACAGACAGAGTTACTTTCGCATTTATAATATTAGTTAGGATTAGGATTAGATTTTTTTTGTCGTCGGGGATTTTTGATTGGAGGGGTACTTTCCCCAAAAAAAGGGCAAAAAGGGGGCTATTTGATATACTGGATATCTCCACCAAATAAGATCCGATTTCGATCATTCTTTTTTTATTTGAAAGGTAGTAACTAAAAGTTGGTCTCATAAAAGTTTGGCGAAGATCTGATAAGGATCTTCAGCATGATGAACAGGATAGCTCATCAAACAATCGATGGTTTTCAATCAAATTTGAGAGAAACACAAAGGACCTCATTCTACACAAGATGGTGCAAAAAAAAAAAAAAGATCAAAAAAATCACAAAACGGAAAATGCATTTGCACATTACATTCCTCAAATAGCTCTCTTTTAGTATGCTCGCGAGGTCTACAGCTCCCAGAGCCACTAGTACTACAAATAAATAGTACCTATACAACTATTGCTCGTTTACAGGTATTAGATTAACATGTCTGTTTCGATCGCAGTCATCGCTTTAAATATATATTTGTTAAATATTTACTAATTTAAAATGTCCTGTAAGCTGCCATAACGCTACGACACCATTATTAGTAAGTTTACATTCCATTCTACTCTAACACGTAAGGCACGACCAGTGTAATTGTATAACTGCATGTATCTATACGTTGATAGTTTTCAGAAACAGCTGCTGTGTACGTAGCGAACAATCAAAAGTACCTGGTCATCGGAAATAATATTTTCATTTTGCCGAAAAAACATAATTCACAATCCCTGACTCGTTATAGCGCCTCTAGAAAATATTCGTGTTCTGTCACTTTCATGAAAATAAAAACAGACGGCCGTAGTCTAAGCAACTATTAAATAAATAAATATTGGTGGACTTTCCACATAGCACTATCTAGCCCCAAACTAAGCTTATGCTTGTGATATGGGAACCAGATAGCTGATATACTACTTATAATACTTTTTTTTTTGTAAATACATACTTATAATATTATATAACACCCAGACAGAGAACAAACATTTATGTTCACCACACAAATGTTTGTTCACGGTGGGAATCGAACCCACGACCTACGGCGCAGAAGGCATAGCTACTACCAACTGAGCTACGTAGGCTGTCCATTAAAACAATAAGTTTTATAAAACAGTGATTATTATTTCGGTTTGTATGTATGCTCTTTTACTAAATTGTTGTGTACGTATTTGTTTTTTTTTTTTAGAAAGTCTTAAATCAATATCCTTGAATTAAAAAGAGACAGCCCAGTCGCAAGTAGGCTCGAAAGTAGTGCTATAATATGGAGTCCACATGAAAAGAAGTATAGCAGCATGGTGGATAAAATACAAAATAAATTTGTCCGGTTTTTGTATTTGAAGTTGTACGGGGTCTATCCTTTCTTTCCTCTAATGTATCCTACTCTCTTTGTCCTAGGGATGGTAGGTTACTTCAAACTGGAGGTGAGAAGGGAGGTAACACTAGCTGCGTACATCTTTAAACTGTTGAGAGGAATGGTGTATAACCCGCGAGTACTGATGTGTGTGGGGTTGTATGTGCCAGACAAGTACGTGCGTGCGCGCCGTCACAAGCTCTTGGCAGTCCCAAAAGCCAGAACCAACCTATTGAACGAAGCTCCCATGACAAGGGCTCTTCGTTTGATCAATAGTTTGTGCGAAGAGGAAGATTTTGACCTTTTTGTGGTTTCTCTGACAAAGTTCACAGAAAGAGCCTTGATGTCTATTAGTAGATAAGTTAAGTAATAGTTATTTGTTGTGTATTGATTATGAGTGTATTTTAAATTGTTTTTAATGTCGATTTAGTATTTAGGTATTGTTATGGCATTGAAAAAAGAAATAAAATAAATAAATAAATAAATAAGTTGTGAAAGTATTTATGGCAATAAGTATTTTTGAGTGATGAGTTGTGGAGCTACTTTATGTGCGAATGTGACAATGTTAATCACGTTGGGTTACACGTTGCCAATAATCGTAATTTTTATCTGTCGTGGTTTTGTGGTTATTTTGTCTTATTTATTTTCATATTTCTGTTGCTAAGCGGCGACGTTAACGACATCTTGGACCCAACGATGCACTGCCCTGCGTCCATCAACCTGAGGCATACAGATGTTAAGCATCATGTGCACGTAATTTCACCGGCAACTCATTTTGCACTCTTTAAACCGAAGCACAGCAACACTGCTGGGCGACAGAAAAAGGCGTGGTGGTAGCATATTCCAGTCAATTGAATCAACATGCAATTCTGACCATTTCAGAATTGCCTAAGAGCCTTTGGGACTTTGGGATTCATATGAAGAATAACACAGCTATTCCTTACATAATATTTCAAGACTATCAAAATCCAAACAGTTAACATCTACATCTATATGCCTCAAGTTGATGGACGCAGGGCAGTGCATCGTAGGGCACGTTCCTATCGTGCGTGACTTACGAGGCAATTCTTTGTTATAGGTAATGATTACCACTTAACATCAGGTGGGCCATCTGCTAGTACCATCGGCTAGTTGTATAAAAAACTTATAAAGGAGATAACGAGATGATGAATAACAGGAGAATGGAAGAAGAAAACCTGTTCTGTCGACTCATGCATCCTTTCAAGTACTTGACATTATGTTTTTGAACTTTTTAGGCGACATGGCGGTTACCTCATGATGTTTTCCTTCACCGTTCGAGAGTACCTACTGGCACTGTGGAAATACATTTTTAAACAGAAGTACTCATTGGTGCACGACCGGTTAAGAGTCCACGACCTTGGTTAGGTTCGGAACTTAACTCTAACAAAGCGATACAGTAGCTACGAGTACAAACAATAAGATAATTAATTGTTATGGCATTGAAAAAAGAAATAAAATAAATAAAAAAAAAAGAGTATCTTATTTACAAAAACCCAGTCTCGAACACCGTCGTAAAGTCGCTTGCTTATCGATCTTCTATAGGCTACATTTCGGTGAATGTGCCCAGGAACCACATGACCTCATTCCACCATCTCCATTCCACCACAGGACAAATAGACGTACGGCTCAATACCATACATTCCTAGTTAGCATACCACCAATTCGCACGTAGCGCTTCGCTTCAACCTTCATTATGCGAACCGTTAAGGAGTGGAACGCGTTACCGTCGTCTGTCTTTCCTGACCATTATAACATGAGTCTGTTCAAGGCAAGAGTGAATAGGTGTCTTCTAGACCGTTCTGCTCCACCGTAGGCTACATCGTCGCTTACCATCAGGTGAGATTGTAGTCAAAGGACGGTCTATTCAGTTAAAAAAAAACTGTTTATCAGATTGGTAATACGGTCGCAAGGGCCTAATATACCTCTCGTGACTAATAAAGGACATACGAGTTTATTGTGGACTTATCAGCTATTTATAGAACTGATAAGGTACGGAAATAGTGTTTATTTAATCTGATTCCATGTTTGCCGTTTAAAATTAATGTTACTTTGTTTATTTATTTGCTTGTGGATTAGCTTTTGTCTGCAAAAACGGTACACTAATCATTGATATAACAATAAATATTGGTGGACATTACACACATCACTATCTTGCCCCAAACTAAGCCAATGCTTGTGATATGGGTACCCGCGACTTCGTCTGCGTACTTTTAATCTCTTCATCTCTTTTTTCGCAATAAAAGGTAGCCTATGTTCTTTCTCAGGGTCTAAAGATTGTCTGTGGCAAATTTCATCAAAATCGGTTGAGAGGTTTAAGCGGGAAAGCGTAACAGACAGACAGATAGACAGACAGACAGACAGACAGAGTTACTTTCGCATTTATAATATTAGTTGGGAAGTTGGGACTAGCTGGTACCCGCGACTTCGTCTGCGTACTTTTAATCTCTTCATCTCTTTTTTTCGCAATAAAAGGTAGCCTATGTCCTTTTTCAGGGTCTAAAGATTGTCTGTGCCAAATTTCATCAAAATCGGTTGAGAGGTTTGAGCGGGAAAGCGTAACAGACAGACAGAGTTACTTTCGGATAGTAGGGATACAGGGTGGCCAAAAAGCCGTGAGGGCAACTAGGGGTTAGCCCCTAGTTGCGTTTACAATTCTTAAAATTTTTTGCAGCTGATGACCCCCACTTAGGTGGGGGTCATCAAAATGTTCTACGGGAGGTTCTTAAGGTCAACCTGAAGAGAATGTTCTGAAGTGCATTCACAGATTTTGGATAAAATGTGCAGTAAACGAAAAAATACCAAAAAAAAATTGGTGCCAACAAAAAGTACAATTAGAGGAATATATATAATTCTCACTTACATAGCACACTGCTTCCCGCATGTACGATGGAAGATCTGCTGCCCAGTTAAGCTCGGTTGGTCTCACTTTTTTTACTATTTTTTTTTTAATAATACTTTTATATCGATACTTAGTTATTTTCGAACTTGAGAATAAGAAAGTTGGATCACAAATTTAGATTCTAAATGTACCGACCGCTGCACCGGCCGGGCGCTGGGCGTGAGCTGGCATTAATTTGAGGACTGTGGAGTCTGGAGACTATATGATGAGAATTGGTCTTTGGGTCCATTTTTCGAGGAGTCATTTACAAGACACCGTGACACTGTGTTGTAGGTACGGTGCTGACCTGACAATCCGTGTTAATTATAATTAATTACACTAATAATGATTGTAATGTGTTTTGAATATTTGTAATAACTAAAATCTAAAAATTTGAATTAATGTTTTAATAACTTTTTAACAACTGTGTTGGGCAAATAATGATTAATATTTTTTGTTAATGTACACAGCTCACAAAATGATCTTCTGGCTACCCAAAAGTTCGAAAGTAGATACTTTTATAGTTATTATATACCTTATAATACTTTTAAAACCTTCATTCCAAGTTTAAACTTGAATATGCGAGACCCACATTCATCATTTCAGCCCGTTTGCACCCACTGCTGAGTATAGGCCTCCTCTTTAATACGCCACTCTTTCCGGTCCCTTGCGAGTCTCATCCACCCATTTCCAGCACTTGCTACAATGTCATTTGACCAACGGACGGGTGGTCTGCCTCTAGGTCTTTGAGCATCCCTTGGCCACCATTCTGTTGTCGCCTTCGTCCATCTCCCGTCGTCCCTTCTTGCCAAGTGTCCTGCCCACCTCCACTTCAGTTTCGCGATTCGCGTACCCACATCCTCGACCCACATTACTTAGCTAATTTAAGCTTAGCAATATTTTAGTTGGCTGGCGTGTTATGCAGACAGAAAGTGGATCTAAACCCACTGGTTGGTTATGGGTTGGGTAACCAACCAGTGGGTTGGAACAAAACTTTGATTTATACAAAATCTTGAACGTGAAAAAATACCACAGACTATAACACAATCAAAGTTGTAAAGACTAGTATTCTTCTTTTATTCGTGACACAAGTTCTTTTGAAACAGTGTGGTGAAAGGATTTTAGGTGCATCTCAGTGAGGCTCTTGATGACCAATTCACATCAATGCGACTAGATCTACCATTAGCCAATTAAGACGAATTAATGGAGTGGGAGCGATGTATCGGGAGTCTGCGGGCATCTCACATAAGACTGCACAATCTTAGTCCTCTCTCCACACTATGCCGTGGGTGTCAACTACGAGAACCATTGCACTACAAGTCTTATGAAACAGAAATGTGGGTTAAAGGGGCTTGAAAATACAGAAACAGTTTCACAGCTTCCTTTTATAACTAACTTATAACTGACTAGCGACCCGCCCGCGCGCCCTTGCTTCGCACGGGTGCACACTGTTTTACATGTGTGTACATTGTTTTATATTTATATTGTTTTATTGTTTTAAATCTGCTATGTAGTAAACTGACCTGCGCGTCCCGGAGGTCTGGCTCGCTGGCGGCGGCCGCGACTCCCTCTGACGTCACTGCGTCCGTGACGTCACCGGCGCTGGCGCTGACGGCGCGGCGGCGGTCCTTGCCGGTCAGCATGTTCTTGGTCTTCGACAGCAGGTTCAGGGGTTTTATGGATTTGCGGACCTGGATTAAATAATAACTGTTATTAATAATCCCTGCTATTTTATAGCGGCTCTATAGAGCAGGGTTTCCTAAATGTCGGTCCGCGGCCCCAGGGGTTTCGTGGAAGGGTCACAGGGGTTCCGCGGTCTGTTCGAGATTTAAATAAAGCATTCGTGGAAAATACTCATAACGGCGCCGCATCATCGCGTCGATGTTTTGCAATGCTTATAATAATTATTTCTCATTTATAATTTTTTCTTTCTCCCGAGTCTAACCTGCATATTTTCAAAATACAAGGTAAACTTATCAAAACCGCCAGCTAGGGTTCCGCCAAAAAATGTATGATCAATTGGGGTTCCATGGCCAAATAAAATTGGGAACCCCTGCTTATAGAGTATTCTTGTCACTTTCACGCCAACGAAAAGAGACACCTACACCTTCATTTACTTTTATATTCTTTTAATTAATGTTATAATATAGATACCTAATTCTAATGTTATACCTATCTCCCTTCTTGACTCAGATCTCCTTCTTTTTGTTTTAAATCTCTATAACATCTCGACATTAGCAAATTCGTGGCAACCACTATCGGCTACTGAACAGCCATAAATAAAAGAAGAAGAAGACAGTTACCTACTACTGTACTACTTACCTATTATTGTTCTGATAAGCTATTGGCGCGCTCATAGAATTTTAAATGCAGCCCATGGAAGCGTCTGTATAAATGTTTACCTAAACTTATTGTACATTTTGCTCAGCTAACACTTTTCTATATGCAAACTCACCACAATAACACACATAACCACTCTAACAACACCGCTAAACGACTGCATGGCTACAAATGAATGAAACTAATTGTACGATTGTATTTTGCGCTTAAACAAGGAAGTACATTAATTGTCGCACACAAATTTCCTGAGTTCAGGTTCATTGACTGAACCAGAAATTGAATACCTATCAATTTGTCAAACATAGTATTTGGTCCCAAAGAATAATGCTTTTTTTTATACCTCTAGCTGACGGAACAAGCAGATGGCCCACCTGATGTTAAGTGGTAACCATCACCAAAACAAAGCATTGCCTCGTAAGTCACGCACGATAGGAACGTGCCGTACGATGAACTGCGCTGCGTCCATCAACTCGATGCTTACAGATGTTAAGCCTCATATGCCTGTATTTACACCGGCGACCACACTCTTCAAACCGAAACACAGCAACCCTGCTTGGCGGCAGAAAAGCGCGTGAAATGCTTTCGCCATTGTGTGATAAGTCAGGCAAATGATTATCATACCTTGCATTTGACGGCCGCTGGACGGACAAAGTTATCATCGTCATTCTTTGGTGGATCCCTCAGCCCCAACACCAGCATGTCGTCCAAGGAGGCTTGCATGTGCCGTCGCAGCGTCGGCCTGGCTTCCTCGTGACTGCGCGACGAATACATCGACACCGAGTCCATACTAGCCTTGCAGGTCTCTCCCGATATCACCGTCACATTCTCCACCGACTCACTCGACTGCCAATCGGGAGGATATCTCGGTCTAGACTCCTCGTAGATCTCCACAGAGTTAAAAGTCTCCGCGACTTGATCTATCTCTAAATCCATGTCGAGCTGAGACGGGATGAACTCATAATGGTGGCCTTCGGTTTCTGTGTACACCTGATCATACTCAGCTCCGTTCTGGTATCGAGAGCTCGATGGGATGTTGCCGTAAACATTGTTGTAGTTGTAATTATCGTCTTCTTTTCGAGGGCTGACGTGTCTGACAGTTTGCAAGTCGTTCGCATTGAGGATGACGTCATCGAGGTTTAAAGGACGACCTTGGCCCCCGAACCCGTCGACTACAGGAGTGGTGTTGGAGAGGAACGACCCATCAGCGTCGAAACTACTGCATCCAACCAGGCCCATCGGCCGCCGAGGCATGTCCGGTCTGAACCTGTTCGGAGGTGGTTGGACTCCCGCGAAGTCCACGACCAGGATCCGGTCGGCGATGTTCCTGCCGTCGTTGTGGAAGCCGATGCCGGAGTCGCTGTTGCTGGACGTGGTGGTGACCTCGCTGTGGTTGCTCGGCTGCGGCGAGTTGGCGACGAAGTCAGCTCCGTCCGGTCGGTCGTCGCGGCCCGGCCGCCGCTCGCGCGCTCGGAATGCGGCGTTGCAGCGGGCGAAGTTCCCGATCGCCGGACTGTCGCCTTTG
Source organism: Plemyria rubiginata (assembly GCA_963576535.1). Lineage (NCBI taxonomy): Eukaryota > Metazoa > Arthropoda > Insecta > Lepidoptera > Geometridae > Plemyria > Plemyria rubiginata. The sequence goes on from OY754926.1 coordinate 9,771,921, forward strand.
ATCGCTAGCTTCGATATCTGCTGCAGGTTCGGACTCGTGCATTCCTCCGACGGCAGCGAATACATTCCTCTTATAACTCCGACCACATACTCCGCCGACGGCGGAAACTCCAAGCATCTCTCCGCTACGAGATCCATCGTGCACGCGATTTGGAACTCTCTCGCTCTCGTGATATGAGCTTCGTGCTCTGCCATTCTGGGATCGACCGCGAACACGTGGCAGCTGTGCGAGGCGTCCGCTTCGTGCGTCTCCGCCGACGTCACCAAACCGAAGTACCTCCTGTCGGCTTCGGAGCCACAGCCCGCGTAAATGATTCGTTCTCGTTGGTACTGAGCTAGTATTTGACCGGAAGGTCGTCTCAGAAAAAGGGAGTTGGGGAGGACGGATAGTAAAACGGGCGTGGCGGTTCGTCGTTCCTGTCGAAGCTTTCTGACTGCGTTCCGAACGTTAGTCGGGGCGGTGTTGGTGGCGGCTTGCGGCGTGTCGATGGTGCCGAGGTAGCCAACCACGGCGCGGCACTCGAGCCGCGCGCCCTGGCTCGGCGAGAGCTGGGCGCAGCTTAGGTTCTGGAGGATCTCATTGACGCCGGACGTGCTTGGAGCTGCATGACATGCTGAAATGTAACAGTGTAATTAACAATACCACCCAACAGTTGTTGATGCCCATCTTTTCCATACTATACAGTCACTTGGGTCAGGTCCATTAGGTAGCCATTTGGGAATGTACCTATCTATTTTCTAAGCTCAAAGGCCCTTGTCAATTCAAACCATAATGAATTTCTCAACAAAAAAAATATTAAAGGAATCAAAACAGGAATCCCAGAAGAAATATTTGCAGAGCATGCAAACTGTCATCCTGCTGTGGGAATAATTGAACCCAAATCTCTGTCGGCAGACAACAGCAACAATAATAAATTAATATGTTAAAACAGTGATTAGTGTGATGTAATTGATGTGCATTCCATGATATTACTTGAATAGAAGTATTATATAAACTAGATGAGATTGTGGACCAATTCAATTTCAGCATATTATGTTCACTATCACAGACACAAACACATATTAATTTGATTGATTATGTAGCAGGTTCAAACATAGGCATGGCCATGGGTTTTTATGTGTTTTTTAGTAAATAATACTTATAATTCTAATTAGATAAAAGTATGTTAGATATGTAAAGTTTAAATATACATGCAATAGAAGTTATGAGTAAAGTTATTGATCAAAAACACAGTGGGCACAAAACATGTAACATAAAAGTGCACATATTATATTCCCACATACCTACAGGTAATTTCTTTAGCCATCTGAAAATAAATAAATATTATTATAAAATTAGTTAGTTACTCATTTCCAACACCACATCAGAACCTAATTTATTAAATATTTTATTTATTGTCTATGTCTATGTCTAAATAACTGTCTATCAATTTATCAAATGACTCCTCAGTTCTTCACTCATAAAATAAGGATAAATTATGTTTAGTTTTATGAGAAGGGAGCTCAGTAGGTACTACTACATGAGCAGAACAAATTATGCATTGATCTGGCTTAATGCCTCAAACCCAGATCTACGGGGAGATTATTTAGTCATAACAATGGGTTCATAACTTTCACCTATTGTGTGTGAGAGTATCTAGTATTATGTCTTGAGAATAGGAATTTGTATGTTTACCTGGATGATGCATCACGGGGTGCAGGCGACGCCTTGGAGGCGGATGCCTGCGGCGGGTTCTGGACCTCTCGTCGGGTTCCGTGTCCTCCGTGTCAGTAGGGGGCGCATCACGCGGCGACACGCTCAGAGATATAGCCCCCGGCGCCCCCGCCACCAGGCGAGCCACCGACGCGTGAGGTGCCCGCGCTACACTCGCCCCGTCCACGGCCAGCAAGGCATCACCAGCTCGCAGGCCGGCCCTGTCCGCCGGCCCACCCGCAGCCACTGCGGACACAACGCAGGGCCTCTGTCCCGCTATCGTGAACCCGAAACCGCCCACTCCTCGTGCCACGACCAGCCGGCGCTCTGAAACCCGAGGTATAGCCGCCCTTCGACGCCTTCTTCTCTGTTGTTGGGGCACCATAACAAAACTTTTGTAGAACTTGGTATTTTTAACAGACGCGAAACATTTTACGAAGTTTGATGAAATAAATTAGTTAGATTATACTAGCTAGAGATAGAAACAGCAAGTTGCTTCAGGATTTTCGCACACAAAACTGGAAAAACTAGAATTATAGAAAGTTTTGTAACTGAAACTGACGTCTAGAGAGAGAGAGTTAAGTTTGACGTTTGATTTTGATTGATTGATTCTAAGGTACAAGAGAGAACGGAACCAACCAAGGAATTTGAATACAAGTACCAACCAACTCACAGAAGTAAGAAATAATCTTTATTTGATAGAAATTAATTTAAAAAATATTCTGGCTAAAACAAATAAAAAATATTGATTGAGAAATCAGTTGCATCTAATACATTTTTTGATGATTTTAAAATGCGGTGTACAAACCGTACAGCTACATTGACTCTTAAATCAATCATTGTCATAATTATATAGCTAGCAGTGTCATGATGATGTTATGTCTAATTTCAATTTAATGTCAAAGTCGGAAACAAATCGGCTTCGGCTGATTTCCATTTCTTCTTCTTACTTACATAGTCACGTTGTTTTGTTTTCAATTTGCTTTCAGCAATCAAAAACATTAAATTTTAGTAGCCTGAAACTGAAATCACTGAGTGATTCACCCTAATTAACAGGCTAACTAACTACCCCGCTAGCACAATGACAGTAAGTTTCAAGTAGTCTGTTGTTCATCTAACATTTTTATGTGCAAAATATTAACCTGACCATGCCGCCACATTCATGTCGATTCTTCTTTAAAATTTTCAGAAAAAAGGTAAAATGAAGATCAGTAAAGTGAAAAGGAACAACCACACTACTAATAAAATGAAGAAGGCGGGGACATTAAGGCTGCAAAGGCACAGACACAAGATTCAGAAGCAGAAACAACCAACACAGTCACAGGTATGTAAACATAATGAAAGGAAACAGAAGTAGGATTACATGAACGTCCATCTGGACAGGAGACGTACAGGAAAGAGTCTACCTACCCCTTAGAAGTATACCCTATACCGGATGCAATCATAAAAAAGGGGACTAATATTATAATTTTCCTTCAAAATTTTACTTCTTTGGTCTTTTGTACCTTGCACTGCGTAGGTACCTGCCCATTACCATAATCGAATCCAGAGTAAGCTGGCATAAAGTTAGGTACATAATTTGCCTAATACCTAACAATGGATGATTACCTACATCATCTACTGTGTGGACTGTCCTCGTTGAGGTAACTGTCAAAAAGATCTACAATAGATACCTAGCTAATAGTCAAGTGGTGTTCATTCATTATTATAAAAATAATATTAAATATTGGTGGAAATTCCACACAGCACCATCTTGCCCCAAACTAAGCCAAATATTCTAAGACTATCAAATTATTTACAAACTACTATTACAGGTGGAATACAGCAGTGACAGTGACTCAGCATCAGGGGACGAATGGGCAGATATGCTAGATGAAGAGGAACAGAAGTACATCCTGAGCCGATTGGCCAAGCAGCCACAACTGCTCTCTAATGTGCCTGAGGAAAACTCTAAAGAGGAACGAAAGTGAGTTGCAGAGTATTGTGTATTGGGCATGGCATTAGATAGCATCATTATCATCTATTCTTGCTCTGGTTGATAAAGTGCATGGGTCAGAACTAAAATGACTACCTCATTATAAATAAAAATCATTTATTTCAGACCACTAAGTACATAGAAGTAGGTACAACATCCGAATGATGTTGATAGGCGAATGCTACATGCTCGATATTTATCGTGATATTTGGATCGTAATCCAGGATCACGATATTTATCGAGTGTGTAGTGACGCGTATCACGTATCGTGATACGGATCGCTGGATTTCTAGAAATCCAGAAATCCATGATCTGTATCAAGTATCGTCGATACGATAGATATCGAGCGTTTATCGCGTGAGTATTCATGGCATGCGAAAATAATTTTCGTAGTCATCTATTTCTTGGTATTCTCGAATCTGATTTAATAAATTCAGATTTGTATATTTTTCTCTGTGTGTAAACCAATGTTTCGTCCATTTTTTTCGCTTTGAACGATTTTTCAATGCTATCGCTAATATAATAGCAACGCAAGCTTTATTAATATTATCACTCATAGTTTATAATATTTGGACCAAATACGAAACGAACAATATGAAACGCACAAGTGTACTCAATGAAATTTACCGTCGTACTGACGCGATTCGTATCGTATGTGTAGTATACCAAAATATTACTCGATAAATATCACGTCAAATATCACGATAAATATCGAGTGTGTAGCATTCGTTCGCCATACATTGATACACTGCCATCTTGCATCAACCTATCAAAATATTTGAATATTTATATTTTTGAACAGAAGTACCTATGGTGTACAAGCTGCTGATCAGTGATGTTTTCTTTTTGAGATGAGAACGAGAACTTTCTTGAGTATGAGAGAAAACCTTAAAAAGTGTTTTCAGGAAATAAAAATACATTTCTTATCTTTTAGGGCCCCGAAACGCAAGCGGAGTCGTATCTCAAAACCAAAGCCCGATGAAGGTGACAGTGGCGCAGCCTCGCTGTCAGACAGTGACATTGAGGAGAAGTACGAACAGGAGCAGTCAGAGAAGCCAGTGAAGAAGCTAAGGCCTCTGCTGCCGATCAAGACGAAGGCTGGCGTGCTCGAAAGGAATGAGGAGTGTGAAGGTAATATCCATTAGCTAAATATTTTTTTATATCTTGTTGTTAATCTAGTACGTTGTCACCTTTTTTTCTCTTTTCGTTTGTTTTAAAATGTACCACTAGTAGCGCCCGCGGTCCTCACACTTCGCCAGAAAAACCTAGCATGCAAAATTATGAACATGTATACATCATTTTCATATAAATACAATTTAAATTATGTAATAGTTACCAATTATTTACAATTAATGAAGCATTATAAAATTCAATTCAAAATTAAAAATATTAATATTAAAATAAATTCAGTTATATAAAAATAAATCATTGACCCTCTAAAAACACTTGTCGACTAACCAATTGTACAACTTTGTTTTGAATTTATTATAAGGAAGTTCTCTGATAGTTTTAGGTATTTTATTGAATATTTTAATTGACTGTTTTTATGTCTTAAAGCAGTTTTACGACTTGGTATTAATAAACGTGTTGGATCTCTCAATTTTAATCTAGAATTTATCTTATCTTCATATTAAGAAAATAATTTACTATGTTCCATTACAAACCAGCATACCTGGTTGGCAAGGATTGCCAACAAATCCCAACTAATATTATAAATGCGAAAGTAACTCTGTCTGTCTGTTACGCTTTCCCGCTTAAACCTCTCAACCAATTTTGATGAAATTTGGCACAGACAATCTTTAGACCCTGAGAAAGAACATAGGCTACCTTTTATTGCGAAAAAAAGAGATGAAGAGATTAAAAGTACGCAGACGAAGTCGCGGGTACCAGCTAGTGATAAATAAATAGATAGGTACTTAATTAGTTGTTTTCGCGTGCCAATTAGCAAAAGTCACCTCTAGCTCTTTCTAAGCAAGTGTGGCCTGTGCTGCCCTTTTTCTTCTTCAAAATTAGCCAGGTGTCATGTCATATTTTATCAAACCCAGCATTGGATTTATATGACTTACCTGCATTGACTCAATTATTTTACTAGTCTGTCTTCTTTCTAAAACATTCGCAAAACTCAGTAAATAAGACAATTATTAATGGAATACTTTGACAGCCTACATAGCTCAGTTGGTAGTAGCTCTGCCTTCTGCGCCGTAGGTCGTGGGTTCGATTCCCACCGTGAACAAACATTTGTGTGATGAACATAGATGTTTGTTCTCTGTCTGGGTGTTATATAATATTATAAGTAGGTATGTATTTACAAAAAAAAGTATATAAGTAGTATATCAGCTATCTGGTTCCCATATCACAGGCATAAGCTTAGTTTGCTTTGGGGCTAGAGATAGTGCTGTGTGGAAAGTCCACCAATATTTATAAAAAAAATGCCTCAAAATTCAAGTAATAAAATAGAGACACGAAGTGGTCTCGCTAAACGACTACTTTCTTCCACAGATTCCGAGTCAGAGCAAGAGGAACACACCCCACCACCCAAGAAACCCAAAGTTGCCAAAGAAGCAGACTCCCAGGATGAAGACTCCGACTCCGGCATGGAAGTGGCTTCGGACGAGCCAGAAGAAGGCGTCATCAGCTCAGTGCAGCTGTTGGCGGCTAGGAGGGACAAGCTGGCTCATGAGAAGCTGAGGATTGGAGCCCTGTGTTCTTCTCTGCTGGAGAGCCCGGAGAAAAAGGTGAGAGGGACTTCCCTATTTGTTATTAATGCATGCATATTCCATAAACACCACCATTGATGTTTGACCTAATTAGAACCATACCTTACAATCACGGTACCACTCTAGCGGGAGTGCTAGACCATTGGGGATCGTTTTCTTGGAATTTACTTTTATAAAGTATAAATATACTTGTTTGATCTTGACCTCTCCCTATTTTTCTTTGACAATAGATCTTTGCTAAGAATTTTGTAAGAGATCAAAACTTTTTACAAAACCTGTGGCCAACATGACTGCAATTTCACCTGATGCTAAGTTATTTTGAAATGATTCAGCTAAAGAACCTATTCCCGATCCTGTACCTGATGGAGGAGAGGCTCAAGGACGGCGCGCTGAACCTGCACTCGGTGCGGAAGCTAGCGTCGCTGTCAGCCTGCGAGGTGTTCCGGGACATACTGCCCGATTACATGCTGCGTCATCAGGACTACTCCGATGTCAAGTGTATGTATTACCTATACCACCAATAATGTTCTTATTATTATTAGTAGTTGCGCCCCGTGGTTTCACCAGCGCAGATTTAAATCCCGGTATTCCCACGGGATAAAAAGTAGCCTATGTGTTATTCCAGACTATAAAGTATCTCTCTGCCATGTTTCATTCAGATTCATTCAGCCGTTTCAGCATGAAAGAGTAACAAACATCTATCCATCCATCCATCATTTGATTCCCGCCTCGGAACAAATTTGTGTACGATCTGCAGAAATTTGTTCCGTTGGTCTGGGTGTTTTCTATGTATATAATAAAAAAAACATCTATCTATGTAAGTATATAATGTATTAAATATATCAGTCATCTAGTACCCATAACACAAGCTTTGAGTAGTTTACTTTGGGGCTAGATGGTGCTGTGTGGATTGTCCAGCATTATTTATTTATTTTATTTATTTATTTATCCATCCATACTTATAAACTTTCACGTTTATAATATTAGTAGGATATGTTTTCCAGTCCCATCATCATCTTCAATAAGACCACTGCTTGATAAAAGTTTCATTTTTTGTTAGCTTGTAAGGTGTACAATAAAGTAATTTCATTCATTCATAGGTCCGCCCTAGACATTTCCAGGAAGAACGATTTAAAGCATTCAGCGACATTTACAGATATCGGTAGCAGCTGTTGATTCAATTCCCATCTAAGCATTTTTTTTACAAATAAAAAGTATAAAATCAGTTATCAGGATCCCATAGTACAAGCTTTGTTAGTTTAGGGCTATAGGCACTATCTAGCCCGTCTAGATACAATAATATTTCCCCTATCTAGATACAATAATATTTCCCCTATCTAGATATATTTGTGTACATTCCGTTTAGGGCTAGATAGTTACTATATCTATCTCCAATCTTTCTATACATCAACTTCATTAAACCCTTACCAAAAAAGGTATAGATATGATATCATTTTCATAGTACGAGCTTTGCTGGGGCTAGATTTATTTCGGCGGTCTAGTCTAGACTCTAGAGTGACAGCGTTACCGAAAGCGTTTCGTCTTCAAGTCCAATCTCAAAACAATCTTGAATTCTGTTTCCAGTAAAAAAGGATACACTGTCGTTGTATAAATACGAGAAGGAGCTGCTAGAGTTCTACAAGCGCTACCTGCAGAGACTTGAGAAAGCTAGCGGGGTGTTGCGCCGGAAGAAAGGAGATACAAGGTATGTTTTTTTGCGGTTACTCCCCCATGTCCCTATGTATATGTATCCCCATGTATGTCCCCATGTCCCTATGTATGCTTAAATCTTTAAAACTACGCAACGGATTTTGATGCGGTTTTTTTAATAGATAAAGTGATTCAAGAGGAAGGTTTATATGTATAATACATGCATGATATGTGCAAAGTGCGAAGTAGGGGCGCGCGGGCGGGTCGCTAGTATAAAATAAGCTACAACTAAGAATGTGTCCACTAACACTTTTCTTACGCTTTAAGAGTATTCCTCATCGCAAGGTGTATTTCCAGGAGACCAGAGGAATCAGCCGTCGGTCTCGCAGTAGTATCCCTGCAATGCATGGCTAACCTGCTGGTGTCGCGGCCCAACTTCAACTATTCCACCAACATAGCGCAGAGCCTGGTTCCCTTCCTGGACTGCAGGGAGGCCCGGGCGCGCGCGCTAGTCACGGACGCGTGCGTCACTGTCTTCCAGGAGGATAAGAAAGGGGATATCACTCTCACTGTGAGTACCTAAATTCATCGGAAATGGGAATAGTCGAGCTATGTTTAGATCGCTTGCAATGGTATGGAATATATACACTACAATAGTTTTTTTTTTATTTATACCACATATTAAAACAATTTTACAAGGATGGATATAAAAGTAAAAGACAAGGCTTAAAATTGTATTTTAGACCTATTATTTTTACATGTGTTTCTCAATTGAATTAGACAATGGTTTTTTTTTATTTTATAAAATTCTACTATTGACAATAAATTATATTCAACCAATAATTATACTCAATAATATTACATTTATACGATAAAACCACTGACCTCAAATAGATAAAACACAAAAAAATTAAGAGCATGGTTATGATGACACTTAATTGTCGCATAAACACATCTATTCCCAAACGAATTAAACCCTGTAATAAGAATATTCTGGACTAAAATAAATAAAAATGAGAATGTGATGTCCTCAGATAGTCCTCATAATAAACCAGTGTTGACATTCCTCTCAATGCTACCTATTCCCAAACTAAAAGAACTTTGTAACAAGAATATTCAGCACTTATAAAAACTAAATGCGCCCTTGGGTTTCACCCACGTAGTTTTAAATCCTGGTATTCCCAGGGGATAAAAAGTAGCCTATGTGCCATTCCATACTATAATCTATATCTGTGCCAAATTTCATCTCGATCCGTTCAGCCGTTTTTACGTGAAATGGTAACAAGCATCCATCCATCCATCCATACTTACAATCTTTCACATTTATGATATGATGATAGTGTGATGAGAATGTGATATCCTCAGATAGTCCGCCTAATAAACCAGTTAGTGAAGCGACGCGGGGAGCGGCTGGTGCCGTCGGCGCTGGACTGTCTGCTGACCCTGAGGATCCGGGACGTGGACATGGACCTCGAGGCAGACATCAAGCACAAGAAGAAGCAGGACGAGAAGCACAAGAAACGGATCGTCAATCTCTCTAAGAAGGAGAAAAAGGTGTCTTAGAATCTGCATTCGAGATTTTTATTGTATTTGTCATAGGTAGGTTTTACATCGTGGCTGATCTGCTTGTTCCGTAAATAGTTTTAATTGCGTTACGTAAAACGGCATCTTTCACTCCACATTTATATCTACTCCCCCCCCCCGTGGGAAAATAGGCGTGACGGGTGGCGAACCACTTCGCCGTCATTCGGACGATTAATGACGTAATGAGGGTAGAGAAAAGGTATGTTAAGATGGTTTGAGCATGACAAGAGGATGGATGAAAGGAGATTAACGAAAAAGGTGCGTCAGGCGAGTGTGAATGGGAATGTTGGGAGGGGAAGACCTCGGCGGACATATCTGGATCAGATAGCAGACGTTAGAGAGAAAGACCAGAGTACCCTAAACCGACGAGCATGTTTGAAGAATGTTGAGAGTGAATGAAGCGAAAGAGGTATGTCAGGATCGTAGCAAGTGGAAATCCGTGGTCTCTGCCTACCCCTATGGGAAACAGGCGTGATTTTATGTATGCATGTAAAACTTTAATTTTGTTTAAAAATAAATAAATAATGCTGGACAATACACACAGCACTATCTAGCCCCAAAGTAAGCTACTCAAAGCTTGTGTTATAGGTACTAGATGATTGATATATTTAAGACATTATATACTTACATGGATAGATATTTTTTATTATACACAAACACCCAGACAAACGGAACAAATTTCTGCAGATCGTACACAAATTTGTTCCGAGGCGGGAATCGAACCCGCAACCTCTTGCGTCGCAGGCGAACTTTTGCCCGCTGCGCCACTGAGGTATATATAAAACAGTATAAAACAGTCGCTTTCTCAGTCCCTATATCCCTATTCTTTAAAACTACTGAATGGATTTTGATGCGGTTTTTTTAATAGATAGAATGATTCCAGAGGAAGGTTTATATGTATAATACATGCATGATATAGTAGAAAAACAATGTGCACCCGTGCGAAGCAGGGGCGCGCGGGTCGCTAGTAATGCTATAAAGCATTATCTTCCACACGTACCTTTGACTACCTCTGATCTATGAGGTTCTCTGGTCCTGACACATATCAACCCCCGACACATGTGCTCGACTCCTCTCCGATGTTACATTTTCCACTTTAAACTTAATTTGTTCCGAGGCGGGTCGCTAGTAAATAGTGTAATATCTAGAATAGATTCCATGGTCCGTTAACTTAACATGAAGCGGTGTTCTTGTGCAGCGCAACAAGAAGCTGAAGGAGGTGGAGCGCGAGCTGCTGGAGACGCAGGCGCAGGAGAGCGAGCTGGCGCGGCGCCGGCAGCTGGCGGAAGTGACGCGCACCGTCTTCCACGTCTACTTCCGGCTGCTGAAGGCGGCGCCGCGCTCGCAGCTCCTCGCCGCAGCGCTGCATGGACTCGCCAAGTAACGACACCTGCTCCTATCACACGCTAACACCCCAATACTCAAACGCAACTCAGATTTGAGCACGTCTCAAGTCGTGGTTTTTTGACAGTTTTTAATGAAATTCCGTCAAAAACTCGTCACATGAGACGTGCGCAAATCTGAGTTGCGTTTGAGTATTCGGCCGTAAGGCTGCCAGTTGTAACGTCTATTTTCTGAAGAACCTATAATATTAACAATTTCAGTAGGTGCTTGGTGATCATGCGTAATACATTTGTCGCTTTGACTTTCAATGGAGACGCCGAACTAGAAAAAGAAACCACCTATCGACCAATGTAGTTCTAAATCTATAAATTTATATAGCCAGCAGTAGTCGGGTAATAATGATCATGATTTATTTATTTATTCAAAACTAGCTGGTACCCGCGACTTCGTCTGCGTACTTTTAATCTCTTCATCTCTTTTTTTCGCAATAAAAGGCCTATGTTCTTTCTCAGGGTCTAAAGATTGTCTGTGCCAAATTTCATCAAAATAAATTTATATAGCCAGCAGTAGTCGGGTAATAATGATCATGATTTATTTATTTATTCAAAACTAGCTGGTACCCGCGACTTCGTCTGCGTACTTTTAATCTCTTCATCTCTTTTTTTCGCAATAAAAGGCCTATGTTCTTTCTCAGGGTCTAAAGATTGTCTGTGCCAAATTTCATCAAAATCGGTTGAGAGGTTTAAGCAGGAAAGCGTAACAGACAGACAGACAGACAGAGTTACTTTCGCATTTATGTATAATATATTATATATTATATTAAGTTGGGATAATTAGAACGGCTACGGCCAATTATACTAAGTAAAAAGAAAAAATGAAATTAAGTTTGACAAAACAACACACAAAGAAATAATAAAGTCTAGATAAATGAATTACATTAAAAAAAATTAAAAGTATCAATGAATAAGGTAAGGAATATCAAAATAGAATTTCAACATTAATAAATTAAAAATAATAAGAAATTGAAAACAATTAATTACACATGATCTCTTGGTACACGATAAAAACGTGTTAGATTGTGTATGCAGGTTCACGCACGTCATAAACCTGGAGTACTACTCGGACCTGGTGTCCATCCTGGGCCGCCTGCTGGCGGACGGCGGCGTGGCGCCGCGCGAGAAGCTGCTCTGCGTGCGGACCGTGCTGGCCATCCTCGCCGGCGCCGGGGACGCGCTGAACGTAGACCCCGCCACCTTCCACAACCATCTCTATGCCAACATGCTGAACGCGCACTCAGGTATTACCTGGTACCACCATCTCTTGAAGCATTCTTTCTTTCTTCTTTTTATGGCTCCTGTCATAGACAATCTTGCCAATGTCAAGTGATTCAGAGATTATACTCTTTGTAGTTATGTTTCTAGTCACGTCAGTCCAAAGTCGAGTCAGTCAATTGTTTTGAAGAAAATGGTGGCGGTTTCTTCAAAACATTTGAAACATTTTCGGTCAAATCACGATATCACATAATACACTTTCATTTCAAATGCTTACACTTTGTGCTAAGACCACAAGTAATGTTGGTTAAAATACCACCAAAATTACACAACACAACTCAAAATAACACTAGAATAACAATTAAAATGAAAATGTTATGTTGCTTCGTTAGATGACAGGAAACGAATTCTTGAAGCATTCTTATTTCAATATCACTTTTATGTCAATGTCTTATATCAATTGCATAGTTAGCTTTATGATCAAAAATTAAAGTAATCCTACTAATATTATAAACGCGAAAGTTTGTAAGTATGGATGGATGTTTGTTACTCTTTCCCGCCGGAACGGTCGAACGTATCTGGATGAAACTTGGCAGAGATATATTATAGCCTGGAATAACACATAGGCTACTGTTTATCCTGTGGGAATATCCCGTGGCTTCAAGTTAGACAAGGCTACTGCAGTGACGATCTATGGTGACGACGCGGGAGTGCCGCTGGGTCGTTTAGTGGGTATACCGGCCCTCACAGGCCGTGGAGTCCCATTACCCCCCATTGGAGGATGAGGGGGATATGTGAATGCGTAACGCATTTTTCCCAGCGGAAAAAAAAGGCTGCTACAGTGACGTCTCGCAGTGCATCATCCCCCTGCCAACCTCACCCCAGCCAGCCCAGCTCCTTGAAATAGCGGAGCAGGACTTTTGGTTGGTGGCAGCAATGTTCCAGCATCCCCGATGATGATGTAGATCATCTCTTGAACTAAAACGGGGCTGCAAGAGCTGATCGGATGTTCGTGACTCAATTTAACCCTGAACCGATCGCGATGACATTTAGGGCAAATATTGTTAGTTAGTAGTTAATATAAATTAGCATATAGAATAAAAAGTAGCCTATGTGCTATTCCAGACTATAATCGATCTCACTATTCTCACTGCCAAGTTTCATCCAGATCCGTTAAGCCGTTCCGGCGTGAAAGAATCCATCCATCAAAGTCAAAGTCAAAGTATATTTATTTGCTGAATTACATGTACATGAGATGTTAAATGTTTATTTTTATATTGACCAGTGTAATTCGACCATACACGGGCATGCAAAATTATAACTTTTAAACGATAAGTCAAAATAAAAATAACAAATTATATAAAATTAAAAACTAATAATAAAATGGCAATAAAAATGACAAAATGAAAGAATGATATTATAAATTATGATTAATTTCAAATTAATGTACCTAGAAAAAATAATAATTCAATAATACAGTAATGGTACCTACTAAAATTAAATATAATGTCAGAGAATGATATCATACATCCATCCATACTTACAAACTTTCGCATTTATAATACTAGCTGGTACCCGCGACTTCGTCTGCGTACTTTTAATCTCTTCATCTCTTTTTTTTCGCAATAAAAGGTAGCCTATGTTCTTTCTCAGGGTCTAAAGATTGTCTGTGCCAAATTTCATCAAAATTGGTTGAGAGGTTTAAGCGGGAAAGCGTAACAGACAGACAGACAGATAGACAGACAGACAATATTAATAATATAATAATATAATATTATATATATTATATATTATAATATTATATAATATAATATTATAGTTGGGATTAGTAATATCCTACTACTATATAGTAGGATAATTTGTATTTAGCTGCATTACCGCAGGGCAAACGCACGAAGACGCCAAGATAATAATCGAGGCGGTGACGCAGATCTGCGTGCGCGCGCGCCGCGTGTCCGTGGCCGTGCTGCAGGCCTTCGCCAAGCGGCTCGCCACGCTGGCCACGCAGCTGCTGCACAACGGCGCGCTCGCCTGCATAGTGCTGCTGTATCAGATGACACAGGTACCAGGAGCCTTATTTACTATGACCTTACACCGCGATCACAGCTAAGACATGTCATAGATAGATAGATAGATAACTCTTTATTGTTCACCACACAGAAACATAGTACAGAGTAAAAGCATACATTTAAGGTAAAACAATGGGCGACCTTATCGCTGAGAGCGATCTCTTCCAGGCAACCTTGGAAGGATAAGAACTAATCAGAAATTGACGGCGGTGTAGTTACGGAATAAAGTTTAGATAATCTATTGGACCTAAACCTACATATTTACTAATAGCCATGTAGGCCATGTCATGACGTCATCTATGACGTTTCATGGGTCATCGTTATCGCGCTCACGCTAATTCGGTACGGGTTTGTGAGCGCTCAAATCGATTATGGCGTATTTCGGAACGAGGGGCTAATTATAGACTTCTGCACATTAACGTTCGGCAAATTCAAATTCAAAATATCTTTATTCAATGAAATCACAAGGATCACCTTGAAACGTCTTAAAAACTAGGTGACTCTAGTGCCAGTTCCACGCGACCAACACCGAGAAGAACAGGCAACAAACTCGGCTTGGTATCTATCGCTCTTTTGTATGATCCTCGTTACAATGTAATAATGCCTACACTATTGAAGATATTTAATACATTATGTAATCTAACAGAGTGAAGAAAAGTTAACAGATTCATAAAACAGCATACTGCGCATACTATCAGCCAATGAGCGCGCGCGGATGCCGAGGGATACCTTATTTCGACTTCTGCGCATTAACGGTCAGCGCTAAGCTTACGTGCTGCTTCCTATATTTATGTTTATTTCAGTCTGCATCGTCCCACTCCAAAGGCCTCCCTATCCACACCACCCTTTACTTTTCTTTATTTTCATCATTGAATTAGATAGAACTAGCGACCCGCCCGCGTGCCCCTTTGCACGGGTGCACATATCATGCATGTATTATCTTGAATCACTCTTTCTATAAAAAACCGCATCAAAATCCGTTGCGTAGTTTTAAAGATTTAAGCATACATACGGATATAGGGACAGAGAAAGCGACTTTGTTTTATACTATGTAGTGATGATGATAATAATAATAAGCTTTTATTCAGTACGGTCTTACAACATTTGTTTAAATAACAATTGGTAATTACATCTATATGCCTAAATTACTAAATTTGTTGTGTGCAGACCGAGGGCCATGAATATGGTTTGAGCACCTCGCTCTAACTAAGCCTAGGCTTGTATGTAGACGCGAGGGGGCTGCTATTCGGCTGTTAAATGCTATAATTCTGTTGACACTTACATTTAGGGAATTTAAAAACGTAAGTAGTACGAAACGTACGTACTGTGTGTAAGTAGTACGAAAAGTTATATAAGAAAAACAGATTAACAAAAAAAATAAAGGGAAACTAAAAGACGTAAGGAACTGATGAACCAGTGGTTACGTTCACCGTCCGCAGCAAAGCAAGGCGGTGGCGATGCTGCTGGAGGACGACGAGGCGTGCGGCTCCGGTTCGTTCTCGCCGGGCGCCGCGTCGCCGGAGCACAGCGGCGCGCACGCCGCCAAGCTGTGGGAGCTGGGCGCGCTGCTGGCGCACTACCACCCGACGGTGCGGCGCGCGGCCACCGCGCTGCTGCGGGGGACGCTGCCGCAGGAACTAGCCAAGCTGTCAGTACAGTACACATACATTTACTAACTAGCGAGCGCCCGTTGGTCGGATGACATTGGATGCGACTGGCTCAGAATCC
Source organism: Plemyria rubiginata (assembly GCA_963576535.1). NCBI lineage: Eukaryota > Metazoa > Arthropoda > Insecta > Lepidoptera > Geometridae > Plemyria > Plemyria rubiginata. The sequence continues at coordinate 9,787,951 of OY754926.1, forward strand.
AAAAGACTGGCGTAATAAAGGGGAAACCTATAACCAGCAGTGGGTGTCAACAGGTTACAGAGTACCTGGGTCCCGTTTTACCCTTTGAGTACGGAAACAAAATAAAAATAACAACTCATTAAATTCTATTTATTAATTCATTAAATTCTATAATTCATTTATTTACTAATATTCAGTCGGTAATGAAAAATATGATAACATGAAACAATAATTTTGACAATTTTATTTCAGTTCGCCCATCCAAGTGTTCAATCTGTACGATTGTTCTCAACTAGCGTTCAAACCGTCAATACCGCCGCCGCCGAAGCAAACAGAAATAAAGAAGAAAAAGGGAAAGCCCGGACACACTTGGAAACAAACGGACCTGAAGGAGCTGTGCGCGAGAGTAGAAGATAGTGTGGAAATAGTGTTCAGGTGATTTTTGGAGACATTAAAATGGATAGATAGATAGAAAACACTTTATTGCACACCACATAATAAATGAATGTATGTTGACAGTCGCTTTCTTAACTCAAACCGTATTTATTCTCGGATTAGTTGCGCCCCGTTGTTTCACCCGCGCAGATTTAAATCCCTTTATCCCAACGGAATAAAAAGTAGTATATGTGCTATTCCAGACTATAACCTATCTCTCTGCCAAGTTTCATCCAGATTCGTTCAGCCGTGAAAGAGTAACAAACAGGGCTTAGATACATATTAGATAACGCAAATTATTAATTGTTTTGAACACTTTTCCTTCCGTATTGGAGGAAATTTGTTTTCCTGTGACAATACCTATAATTTTATATTATGTAGTTAGAACCATTTTAAATTATGTTTTGCTAAATGAACTGGAATTACATAATAATTTCTAAAAAATAAATAGTCCATACTACGTTGTTAGTTTCCCTATTATTATTCTGTCCTAAACATTTCCGAGTTTTGTGCGAATACCATTTATGTTATTATGTAACATGTCCCATATTATTTTCCTTGTACAACCTATGACAGGCGTACTGGAATTTTACCTACTGTGAACGCTAAATTGCAATAACTTGAAAACGCGCTCGAGTTTATTAGGCAGTGGTGTAAATTCTATTGTTTAATTTTCCTAAACTGACAGCACTCAATGTATTGCCGTCCTTTTCTAAAAGATCGAAACAACAAGGACGGCTTTAATTTTAGAGCTGTCAAATTACGTTAGTTTAGGATAATGCAGCAACAGACTCGACTCAAGCACCTCAAGCCTGAGTTTTCTTATCGTTTTCTGTATAGTCAGGCCTTGTTTATATATTTTTGGTCAATTCTCTTGATAGCGATGTCTTCTCCGTCTATCTCAGTGGACTGGGTGCGACTGTATGATCTGCTGTACTTTGAGCTCTTGCTGGGCTCAGTCCCTGTGCTGGATGTTACCTTGAAGTGCCGGTGCGCCCATCTCTCTATCTTGAATCTGGAAATGATGATAATGCTTACAACTCACATCACAGCTCTGTTGGTTATTGGATTCTGCTGGATTTGTGGGTTCCATGTATTTGCTAAATTTAGGTACTAATAGAGGTCACAGGAAAGCAGTGTGGGATGCCCTCCCGACGGACTGACGACATTGTTAGGATCGCGGGAGTCGATGGATGGAAAGAGTTCAGAATCTTTCTTCCTGGAAAAGGATAGGGGACGCCTATGTCCAGCAGTGGACTTCTGTAGACTGATGATGATGAGGTAAGATGTCTTGGAAGATACTATAGTAGTGGTCTAACATTTTACGGACAGCTTTAGTTAAACCACTGGTTATTTGGTTTTGCCGGAGACTAGTGCCTTTATTAAAAAAAAATTGCAATAATTAACCAAATCAACAGTAAGTGTGAGGGTCTTATCTCCTAGAATAGTGTTAGCTGTGGCCCAAGAAACAGTACTAATAAGTTTAAGACTCAATAGTGCCAATTCCGTTGTTTAAATTTCCTAATTTGACAGCACTAAAAATATTGCCATCCCTTTCTAAAAGACCGAAACAACAAGGACGGCTGTCATCTTAGAGCTGTCAGATTAGGTTAGTTTAGGACAAGGAATTTGAATACAAGTAGTTTAGGATAATGCAACAACTGAATCGACACTAATAGCCACCGTACCCCAAGTCAAGCTCAAGCAAAAAAAGCCAAAGTCAAGCGCGAGTTCTCAAGCACGCCCGATAGAGGCGATCATCGAGTCAATACAAAAACGGCCTGAAGATACAAGGACGAAGGACACTTGAACTTGTAAAATAATCTGAGTATGGTAGTCACATTGTACCAACCTTTTGCACAGCATCAGGAATATGTTAGTTTTGAACACGAACAAGAAGAATATGATTACTCCAATGAACAAATTGTACACATTCAGGAGAACAAACAGCCAAAAGGGGATGGAATCATCGACCAGCCTTGCCTGAAACATTATTAGATCCTAATAATATTATAAACGTGAATGTTTGTAAGTATGGATGGATGTTTGTTACTCTTTCACGCCGGAACGGTTGAACGTATCCGGATGAAACTTGGCAGAGAGATACATTATAGTCTGGAATAACACATAGGCTACTTTTTATCCCGTGGGAATACTGGGATATAAATCTGCCCGGGTGAAACCACTGGGCGCAACTAGTTTAAACATAAAAATTGATTGCTTAGGTTTGGACCAGATAGCGTGAAATTCCCATTTACTTAAACTATTACTATGAACCACTAGGTAGGTACTGGTTACCTGAATTAACTCGAGAATCCAAGACACTCCCATGAGTGAAGATAACTTGATGTACAGCATGAACCTGTAAAAATATTTGTCATCAATTAATGTAGAGAGCAGCAAAAGATGGGCAATCTTCTATCAGGTATTTTTTCTATTTTAAAAATCACTCCTAATTGTTTGCCACATAACAGCGATACAAGCGCTCAGTGCATATTGCGGGGTCGTATTTTGATTCTTGTTACAATAGTCTCAAATAAATAATGTTGTACTCATGTTTATAGTTTCTGAAAGCCTTCGTTAACCAAAGATCTTACTTACGTGTTATGGTTATTATCATTCCTCTTAGCAGTGGCTTTGTCGAAGCTTGCCATGTTGCGTCGAATCAGCCAGATGTTATACATGGTCATCAAGAATAGAAGGCAGTTGCAACCCGTCAGAATCATAAGCGGCACGTATAGGTAAACAAAAAAAGTATCTGAAAAAATGACACATTTGTATAATAGGTCGCGTCATGCCAAAAGAGGGACAAAAGTCATTACGAAGTGTATTAGATACTTATTGGAAATGAATGTGGGTGGCTAGTGGTAGGTGAGAGGCCAAATAAAAGATGGATGGACTGTGTGAAAGATTATGACATGAGTAAAATATAGTGGAAGAAGAAAACCTGCTGTGCCGACACTTAGGTATAGCCCGTTCGCACCAGGCTTCTAGCGACGCGAGAAGCACTTCCCACCACGGCATTTTGGTGTTATCAGCCAACCAGTGAACACGGACGCGAGGTGAGAGGTGCTACTAGAGTGGGATAAGGGCAGAAAATTGATGATGAAGTTTACAAAGGCAGGTCTTACTCACCAGAAACGAAGCATGTATCAAACATCGGTTTAACAATATGTGGCGGTAGCTCTTTTTGGTCCATGATGACGGCAAAGATGGTCATAACAGCAGGCATGCCGTACGCGTAGCTGGCGTATATCATCATCTTAACGTTGATTCCTCGCCGGTGGATCACCCTTAACTTCCACGACCCTCTGAAATATCGTCACTTGTAGGCTAACATACCTGATAGCTAATGGAACAAGCTAAATAGCCCACCGAAAGTAAAACCTACAAGCAACTACCTACGTTAGTCACGCTTATCACGCAGGATCGTGGCCAAACGGCCACGATCCTGCGTCCAGTTTGAGGCATTTCACCGGCGACCACACTCTTCAAACCGAAACACAGCAACGCTGCTTGGCGGCATAAAAAGGCATGGTGGTAGAGGAGTCCCTTACAAAGAGCTACTATTAAAATCCATCTGATATTAAGCATTATTTGGGTTATAGTCTGTATGCGTACCTACCTGAAGGTCCACCAAATATCGAAGGACATTATTTTCAGCCAGAAGAAAGAAGCCAGGATCAAAAAGTAAGTTATTTGACCTAAAAATAGAAATACATTATATCGACTCCCATCCCACATTAGGTATAGATGCTTTATAAGATATCTACTGGGTATTCTAACAGGTAGATAACCTGCAGAATGCGCGTAGGCACCTCTATTTTGAAGTGGGTCAAAATACAACATCCCTACTTACCCATCTTCAATTGATCAATAAAGAAATAAGAACTGTATTCAACAGGAAAAACATAGCGGGTTCCTTCAATAATCGGAGCTCTCATCGCGGCACCGGTTGCGATCTCTTCCAGGCACCGTCTACATACCTATGTTATTTTATTTTGATGCATTACTAGCTGATCCCGCGGCTTTGCTCGCGCTCGTTTACTTTGAAAATCTCATACAAACTTTCATCCCCTATTTTATCCCCTTGGGGGTAGAATTGATCAAAATCCTTTCTTAGCGGATGCCTACGTCATAACATCTACCTGCATGCCAAATTTCAGCCCGATCCGTCCAGTGGTTCGGGCTGTGCGTTGATAGATCACTATGTCAGTGAGTCAGTCACCTTTGAGTTATATATATTTAGAAGAAGAAGAAGATTGAGTTATATATATTTAGATTATTGCAGACATTTTTACCTAAAATGTTTTTAGATAGTGTACCTACCTCAGTTATGTCTGGCGTGTCTGGTGCCTTACAAAATATAATTTTAATTGAAATAAGATTTGTGCATAAGTAGGTACCTAACCTAATCCTACTAATATTATAAACGTGAAAGTTTGTAAGTATGGATGGATGGATGTTTGTTACTCTTTCACGCCGGAACGGCTAATCGGATCTGGATGAAACTTGGCAGCTACGGAGATATACATTATAGTCTGGAATAACACATAGGCTACTTTTTATCCCGTGGGAATACCGGGATTTAAATCTGCGCGGGTGAAACCTCGGGCGCAACTAGTGGTTTAATAATAAACTTACTGTAGGTAGGTACTTACTGAAGACAGTACAATCAGAAGTTTCCCCCTTGCCGCTATAGCGTTCTGCCAAGCTAAGCAAGATGAACACCGATTTCAGAATGTAGACACCCATGAGGGTTACCACATACGCATACAGCAGCATACCCTGGATGTTGCGGAGCTGATGAAGAATGGAATACACCACGAGAACCACAAACAAAAAGAATGCAGATGTCAGCATTCCTGGAACAATTCAATTACTATATCAGGGCTTCCCAAACTTGCGTTGTGACGCCCCTGTGGCATATAAGCTAGCCTACCTAGTTACAAATGAAGTATCAAAATCAAAAGGTTATAGATACGAAGATATTGATTCAATAGAACGAATAAATAATAAAATTTAGGTATTTCACTAACCCCCGGTTTCAGAAAGCTCAATCAACGCTAATCGGCTGTCAAGTCACTTTTTTTTAACATAATATAGGTAAAACGTTTGACCGCTATCCCACCTGATGGTAAGTGACGATGAGGTCTACGGTGTAGCACGCTTACCTAGAAGATACCTATTCACTTGCTATCTCTATCTAATTTGAAGTAAATGCTGATGAAATAGCAAGTGACCTAACAGCTGATTAGTGTTGATCGCGCTTTCAGAAACCAGGGGTGAATCTAATAAAACTGGAATGTACCAACCAATCACAGTAAAAATGAGTTTTCTCTCCAAAGCTTGTTCGTCATTTTTCTTAATCCCAAAGTAGAACTTTGTCAAAACATTATTTGATTTGGTTCCAATCCCAACCACCATGTCGACACAGAAGTCAGGAGTTTCAATAGGCGTCCAATAGTAATAGTGATTCGGCAGGGAAAGCATAAGCGTGCCTTTCTAAAACAGAGGTGAAGGCGTATCAGGCTATTATAAAATAAATAGGGAAGTTTAGTGCGCGTCACGCAAAAATAACGCCGTATGGAGGGGGTGTGATGGCGGGAGTATTTTGTATGCGCAAACACATCCCCTCCACTGTTTTACGGCGTTCTTCTTGGTTGACGCGACCTATACCTAATTACAATACTTTTAAATGTGCAAAGGTTGAATATCGTTTCCGAAATTCCCCAAATGCGCCGGCGGGAGTCAGGAAGAAGGACGGCAAACTTCTGTGTAAAATATTTACCTCTAAAAGTTTCGGACCCTCCATTTTACGCAAAACAGCGCAATCAGTGCCATGGTATGATTCGCTATACAGCAAAGTAAAGTCCTTGAACTTTTTCGACGCAATTTTATCGTAGTCATCATTTTTATAAATATTCAGATTGGAGTAATCGAAAGTTGGTAAGGTATAATTATTATCACTAAGTATTTTTTTCACACGATCGATATTTTTGCACAATGTTAAAGGACCGTTAACGTGAATCACTTCGTTTTCGCCACAGCACTTCACGACGCACGGTTTTTCACCACTGCAATAACTATGGACGTCAACTTCTTTTCGTTTTTCGTCAGTGAGCCTCAGATCACACGACCCACTGTCTTGTGAGCAAACATAAGTTACGAAAATTAAAAAAAAACTTAAAACTAAATAGTTCATTGTACATGTCATTGTCTGGTGCAAGGATATTTAGTAATGTTAATTATCCCGGTAAACTGAATCAAACAAATAGGTACCTACAACAACCACAGGCGCGTACTCCTATTACTCTATATAAAATCACGATCGCGATACTATCACGAAAACTTTTGTAGTATCGCATTAACACCAATCAACTTTAATTCTACATATTTCTGCAAGGAAATTTGCTTACCCTTCTGCTCTCAAACTAACTAATGACTAACATCGACATGTAGAAACAACTATCTTCCTTCTTCGATATTAGCAAGGCGTTTGATCTCGTCTCCCAGAACCTACTTTTGAATGTTACTGAATGCGAGGTCAAGTTCGCAATTGGTTTCTGGATCGATACACAGAAATACGGCCCTCCCAGCAATAACGTAGGTTTCTCCTAAATCGGGTGGTGTGCCTCAGGGGAGTATACTGGGACCGTTGTTACTTCATACCTATCTATATAAAAAGTAGCATATTTGTATATTTTTTATGGTTAAACATACAAATATTTCAAGGTTGTTATGATGATAATGATGATGGCTAGTAAAACTTCTGACTAATAGATTACAATATTTATTACAAGTATATTATATGACAGGTTTTATTCGTTTTTAACTAAGTAAGTTTTTGTTGTGGGTTTATCAAGATATGAACCCATCCCTTGAAAGGGGATGGATGCATTTAAAATAACGCGTTAAGGCTACTTAGAGATTACATAACTATTCATAAACATAATTATCTTAATCTAACATTGGCGCGCAATAAAATCTGAAACTGAATGTCTAAAAGCCTAAAGCCTAATATTTTAATTTTACAAAATTATTATAATTTCATTCCATCAGTCATCTGATTCCAGTAGTACAATAGTAGAAGCTTAGTTTGAGGCTTGATCCCGCTGTGTTTAATGTGTGACAGTACTTTTATACAGGATAATGAAAACGCTGGCATTTCAGTTTGAAATTTTGAGACTAGCTAAAGCCAAAGTAATAACACTGAAAAGCACACGGTAAGTCTGCTAAGTTATATTAGCGCAGTCATGTACATTGCGCATATCTAGAGGTATCTCTCTCGTTCCCGCTTACAGCCATTAGCCCTTTACCCGTACTTTATATTACTCTTTTTCGTAACGTGCCTTTTGTGGAAATTCGATAAGCGCCTCCATCAGGCGAGCTAAGAACGCACGAGTCTCCATACAAAAAAGAGGCCTACACTACCCTAGCAGTGGGTCCAATGATGCAGGCAGAAGATATGTCAGCAGAGCCCTAACTTGTCACCGAGCTCAGATGCAGCCTCTGTAACTAGTAGGATGCGTCGCTCGCTGGCCGCCGCGACCAGACGCCCCGCCTCGGAGCGCTTCGACTCTATGTACTCGAGCATAGCGGCCAGTTTAGAACGCCACCTGTTGAACAAATAACATTTTACTTGATGCCGTAGATTGGCTCGGGCAGAACTGGTGGGGACTGCAAACTGTCAATCGCCCGATAGATTGGTCGGATGTATGCAAGTGCGCACGCTACGATTCACTATCGGCCGCAATAGCACTAGTAGCCCTTAGTATGCGCGCTGAACAAGCCTGCTCCTTCTAAAATCCATTTCTAGACTTTAGTACATTTCTTATAACTTGCAACAACTTAAAAAAATGTAAGGCTATGTATGTCGCTGGGCGAACGCACTGCGTTTTCTGTAAAAACCTGCTTAACTATACTACCGGACATAGCATGGGCAGACCCACATTATTACTAACGTTGTGCCATCTTTGTGTTTTAGAACAATCAAATCACGCTTGAAATTTTGGTCAAATCTGCCTCAGAAAACTGATCATACTCCTAAGTTCATGAAGCTAGGATAAAACGGACACCGGTAGAATTGTGATAAGTCACAAAAACAATAATCCAAGAGGTCAAGTCAAGTATGTATTTATACTAACGCCTGATCCTGCTTCTCCCAGAAGTCCAGTTCCTGGGTGACCCGCTCGTAGTTCCTCTGCTCAGCCGCCAGAGCCTGCAGCCGGTCCCGTATGTCCAGCAGCTCTGCGCTCCAGGCCTGCGCCTCGCCCGTCTCGCAGGCCGCCTCCGCTTCAAGGGAGGCCTGCGAGCGCTGCACGGATATCTTCATCTCATCTATCCTTGTGCGCGTTTCGTCCTGTAATTCGTAAATATTAGTGGCTATTATTCGACAGCCTCCACAGCTCAGTTGGTAGTAGCTCTACTTTCTATGTCGTAGGCCGTGGGTTCGATCCCCACCGAGAACAAACATTTTTGTCTTCATCTTCTATATTATAAAAATGCATATAACGGCTGATCCGATTTGGCTAATTTTGGCCTTGAATTATTTGTGGAAGTCCAGAGAAGGTTTAGAAGGTGAATAAATATAAAAATGCTCGGAATTATCCATTGAGGCAGTACAAAGTCTACCGGGTCAGCTAGTTTATTAATAAAAATGTATATAAAACAGTATCGACAAGTACCAGCCGGAGTGGAGCACCACAGCACGGGACCGCACACAGTGGAGAGAATGGGGGGAAGCCTTTGCCCAGTAGTAATAATAATAATAATAAAATAGTGTAACTGACGAGTAGCGCGGTCCGTTTCCTGCAGAGCGCGGTGCGGGCGCGCGCGTGCTGGGCGCGCCGCGCGCCGAGCTGCGCCGCGCGCTCGCGCAGCGCGTCCGCGGCGCCGCACACGCTCGCCAGACAGGACGAACCCATCAACTCTCTGACAACACACCGGAACGCAACGTCACATGCTGATTCTCCTCATCTCACTTGTCTCTTTACAGTGTGGTCAAAGGAATGGCAATGGTCTACTATAGCTCTTTCAGGAAGAAGAGGGAGGGGTGTGATGGCGCGTGTACTTTGTACAAGCAAACACATCTCCTCCACTGTTTTCCAGCGTTCTTTTTGGTTGACGCGGCCTATATCTGTCCTGAGCTGCCCTTCTCCAGTACACGACTTTTTTTTATTTATGTTTGTTACTTCTTAACTCTTTACTGGGTGGACAGATTTTGATGATTTTTTTTTATTCAAAATATGGTGCTGGTTGTTATGTGATCCGATTTAAATTTGAGCCAGATCTGACAAGTAATTTTTAAGATACAGTAGTATGAGTGTATTTTCCAGTGCATTTAAAGTCGGTTTTTTCTTGAGACTTACAATAAGAGATACCGATTTGAGCTGAGAATCCACGAGTCTCCATACCAAAAAAGGCTTGACGTTACAAAAATGAATACGAATGTAAACAAAACTTAAGGCTCCGGTGACAGCGGCTCGCAATTTCGAGGTGCGATTGGCTATTATTTCACTTTATTTCATTTCGGGGAGGTTGTTTGAAAGAATAACTCTAAAGAAACACGCATAAATACTGTTCGAACACAAATAATACAATAATATAAGGGAAACATGTCCGAATCAGAAATCATTTTGGTATTAGTATGTTTGGTCTTACGTTTACCTAATACCAAAATGATTTCTGACTCAAGCACATTTCCCTTATATTATTGTATTATTTGTGTTCGAACAGTATTTATGCGTGTTTCTTTAGAGTTATTCTTTCAAACCACCTCCCTGAAATGAAATAAAATGAAATAATAGCCAATCGCACCTCGAAATTGCGAGCCGCTGTCACCGGACCCTTAAAGAGCAAAAAAGAAATTATAAAATTACCCACTTCTCATCAATAGCTAGTGAGGCTAGCTCTGGGAACTGCGCAGACAAGTGGATGAGCCCCTGTTTGTACTCCAGACAACTGTCCAGGGTCATCTTCTGCCAGCGAGCCAGCTCATTCTCCTTGCTAAGCACCATCTGGAAACAACATTGGATCTAAAAGACGAACTCAACTCCTCACAGCTTCATCATCTTCCTATCCTCATTCCACACTAAGGTTATTATTATATTTAATTTTCCTTTGGGATAACAAATTTTCAACTATAAATAATGCCTAATTTGATCGTAACTTTCCGTGCAGAAACAACCCCAATAGCGGCGATAAGCTTGCAACCCGCCACATATGGATTACCAACTACTGCCAAATATTTTGAACAACATTGGACTACCCTCAGACTTCCTCAAAATAATCTTGATTGTTTGATAGGTAACCTTCTTAATTTTAATTTTGAGATCAATTCTAGTTCTGACATTGCACAGTATTCATAAAGCTTGCACACATTTCAACATACTGGCCGGGTGTTATGGAAATGCTCCTTCTATCAGGGTTTTTCGTGATTTTGAAAAACAAAGGTAGGATCTTTCGTATGACGTGTGTATTTTCTCACAGCCTAGAGGTAACAAAAAACTAAAAGTAGACGCCTACTTGAAGCGCAGCTACTTGCAATTCTGCAAGGAAGGCATTGCTCGTAGAATATGATAGGCGGCAACACCGGGTATACCTTAGCGATTTGTTCAGCGAGCGCGCGCTTAGAGTCCTGCACCCTGAGAGCGTAGTCCACGTCATCCAGCAGCTTGGTGCGTTGCAGTACCGTCATCTCCTGCGTCTCCACCTCGAGCTTCAGGCGTTGACTTTCAGTGCTGAAATTATACAACATTCATTCAAAAGTCCTGACACAGCGAGCCGGCGCGGCGTCGTGGCTGCACGCGCATGAGATGACGGGACGAGTTGGACGCCTATGGGAGGGACTGGCGGATAGAGGCTCATAATCGTAGTGACTAGCGGAAATGGGGGGAGGCCTTTGCTCAACAATGGGCCACTATGGGCTAATAGTAACAATAATATTCAAAAGCCAAACGGTATTCAATAAAATCACCATGATCACTTTGAAACATCTTAAAGCTAGGTGACCAACCAACCAACAAGGCGACCAAAGCCTAGAAGAACAGGCAACAAACTTATGGCTTGGCTCCTACCGCGACCGTATCCTATATCCGGGCGCGTGATAATTTTAGGTTGGTGTCCACGTGAAGGTCTGAGTCTCCTTACTTTTGAGATAGTGTTGTATATTTTGTAGGTTTTACTTTTTTTTTCAATTGTTCATCTGCGATCAGGCTATAATCGGTCTTTTGAGGGATTTCGTTGATGTGCTAGGCTATACTCCAGCGAGTATATCTATGTTTCTGCGCTTTAGTCTTTACCGTGAGTTGTACTGATGGGTGATGATAATGTAGTTGGTTTAGTTACTTGGCCCTCTCTAGTTCAGCGTCGACCGCCTTCAGCTGGTCGGCGAGGTCGGTCCGGCGCGCGAGTTCCCGCTGCGTGCCGGCGCGCAGGTCGCGGCGCGCGGCCCGCTCGGCGCGCAGCGCGGCCGCCAGCGCGTCGCGGCGCTCCACCAGCCGCCGCTCCTCCGCCTGCGCCGCCAGCTCCGCCTCGTCCTCCAGGCAACTCTCGTACTCTGCAAGGATAACTCTATTATTCAGACTTCGTCTGCGTACTTTTTTACCTTTTTTTCGCAATAAAAGGCAGCTTCACGACTTTCAACCCCAGGCACGGTACATATCCCTTCAGATCTCACAATACCAAGTACTAACTCAAGATTCTTTGAGGATGCCTAAGGGGGGTAGTCAGAGGTACGTCCACACATTACATTTGGCACATACACACATTTTGCAGTAGTTAGTATTCCATACGAGACACGTTGCAAGCCCATCACTAACTGGTTTCCTCATGATGTTTTCCTTCACTGTTTAAGAGCACTGGCATTGCGCACATAAATTTTTCAAGAGAAATCCATTGGTGTATGACCGGATTCGAACCTGCGACTAGACCACCTGTGCTCTTATAACAAATCTTTATACAGATTTACTGGTAACTCGACAAATTAAGCAAAATAATAACAAAATGCTGTATCAAAAATACAAAAACAAACAATAACATAATACCACACCTCTGACTACACCTCTTTGACTGCCTCAAGCATCAAGGTCGTGATTCTGTTTCACTTTTTTTAAGGGTCCAGCGACAGCAGCTCGCAATTTTGAGGTGCGATTGGCTATTATTTCATTTTATTTCATTTCGGGGAGGTTGTTTGAAAGAATAACTCTAAAGTGACATGCATAAATATATACAAATAATACAATAATATAAGGGAAACATGCCCGAATCAGAAATCATTTTGGTATTAGTATGTTTGGACTTTGGTCTTACGTTTACCTAATAACAAAATGATTCTTGACTCAAACAACAACCTCCCCGAAATGAAATAAAATGAAATAATAGCCAATCGCACCTCGAAATTGCGAGCCGCTGTCGCCGGACCCTTAAGCTTATTCATATGGTTTTTTTTTATTGAAGCATTAGCCATAGATATGATTGTAAGCACAAATAGTTACATCTTACAAATTTTGATGAGCAAAGTATGAAAGTATGGGGATGAAAGTATTACTTTTAATAAGCTGCTGCAACTCTGCTATCTTCTCCTCATCATTCCCGAGCAGCAGCTCAAGGCTCTGCAGGTACTCCTCGGTCAGGTCGTTGAACTGCGGGCCCGGGTCCTGGAAGCGGATCCAGCACTTGTGCAGGAAGCTGCGCCGGAGACACGCCAGCTCGTCCTTCTCGATGTACAGCAGTTCCTCAGGAATTGGCATTTCCTGAAACCATGTTAGCCATCCTCGTTAGCCTGAATAAGTGCACTGCATATATATTCACACTAGTTGCGCCCCGCGGTTTCACCCGCTCAGATTTAAATCCCGGTGATCGGAAAACATTTATACCTACGATTTCTGTGATTGCTTAAAACGCAATGATAGCGCGTGCTAATCTTTCCTGTGGCTACATCTAGTTATTATTTAGGAACTAAAAATGTATCAGCTAAATACGGTAAAATGCTAAATATCTGCCAACACCCGGTATTCCCACGGGATAAAAAGTAACCTATGTGTTATTCCAGACTATAATCAATATCTCTGCCAAGTTTCATCCGGATCCGTTCAGCCGTTCCGGCGTGAAAGAGTAACAAACATCAATCCATCCATCCATACATACAAACTTTCGCGTTTATAATATTAGTAGGATTTGAAGGCAAAAGACCAAGAGGCCGAAGCCCGATACGTTGTTCCAATCAAATCCTCACTACTCTCGATTTGAAGGTCCACGAAGCTATTAATGTCGCCGGCAGCAGATCCAGATGGCGAAGAGTTGTGAATGACAAGTAGTGATCCATGGAGGGGGTCACGACCCTCAGTAGTGAGGAGTACGACGCGAGGAGGGGGAAGTCTCAGTTATTGTTGGTCCCTGCAATAGTCGGTTAGGGCTTAGGGGTCATCCTTCGGCGTTTTTTCGTCCCCCGTTTCTTCTTGGTTTAATCAATTTTTTTTTTATCAATAATGTGAGATTTTTCATTTTAATAAATTGTTTTTTTTTTAAACTGTAATTACATTTATTGACAAAGAAAATTACAACTAATAATTACCATTATTTACAAAATGTACAAACAAAATACATATTAAACAGTTGAGCTATCTGCAGACCGTTGCAAACGATCTATAGATAGCTCAACTGAAATTGATTTTTGGATTAATTTAATAAAATATTAAAGGACGCCCATGCCCCTGAATGCCAAGCTAATCAATGACTCCATCCCCAAACAGTTATCATCCCTTTTTATTAGCAAGAAGAAGAAGAAGAAGAAGATTAGCAACATGACTTACCAGGTGGTTGACAAGATCCAGGAGATAGGCTATCAAGGCGAGCGCGTGAGGAAACGCGTGGAGAGTATTCACAGTCTTCAGCCAGGACTTGGATACGGTTCCGGGGTAGAGTAAGCGTTTCGACAAATGCGGCAACTGAAATATGATTCACACCATTGGAATTGAAGAATTGACAACGACTTGCGCGGCAGTGGTGTAAAGGCGCTGACTAGAGCTTATAATCATCGCTCGCTCGTACGTTTCGACATGTGATATATAAAATCAATATCATCCTTTTCAAAAATGAGCAATCAGCCAAGTTATGTGCAATCACAATGCACAATACCTACAAACTAAACTGTGAAGGCAGTTAAAAATAATAATAAAAAACATTTATTTTATCTCAACATATTATATGTTGTAATATTAAATTGTTATGTAATAGACTCACAAGAACAAGTTAGAAACCCAAACTGCGAGAGACTGGTGCCTGGAGTAGTTTTATAGAAACCTGTGATACAGGTCACCAGCGGCCCGATTCCGCAAATGTCTGGCTATCGAGATGGCTTTCAGTTTGTCATTTAATTCCCATCCATCACAAGGAATTTTAGATACTAGATCCATCCATATGTATATTACACTATGGGAATCAAATGCTCTCATCAGAGAGTATTATATTCCTTGATCAAATGACAAACTGAAAGCCATCCCGATAGCCAGACATTAGCGTAATCGGGCCGCTAGACTCCACCACTGATTTGAGCTAACTGATTATGCAAAATAAAAAATGTAGGTATGAAAAAAAGTCCAACTTTTCTATCTTTAGTAGGTAAAACCAAGAGATAGATTGTATTTGGGAACGGCAGTGAAGCTACAGCGAGGCTACCTTGGCGACGTAGTTGTCGTTGTTGAGCTTGGTCTCGGGCGCGATGCCGGCCAGCAGAGCGGCCGCGATGTCCACGAAGCGCGCGATGGTGAGCGGCCGCACGAGCGCCATGCCGGCGCCGCCGCCGCGCGCCGCCAGCGCCGCCTGCACGCGCGCCAGCTCCGACCGCTGCCACGCCACGTTCGAAATCACCCTTCAAACAATTACAATAACTTCAAACTTCTAATGCCCGTCGAGCTGCGGTCGCGGCGTTGGCTCTATGTGGAGTCGAGGCGAAGGCTGCTATACTTCCTTCTCACATTTTGGACCGAAAAAAATGAAACGGAATGACAAGATGGCGGTAGAGCAGCGGCGAGGGCGGGCACGGTGCCCTCGCCGCGTCCCCGCCTTGACTCCGACTCTACCATTCATTCTTAAGGAAACGTAGAAGCGGCGCGCCGCATAGGCGCCTGTGCCTCAACTCCAACTCGTGTCGGCGACACGCCTAAGCCGCCTTATTTTCGGTATAGGTCGCAAAAAGTCAAAACAGGGTCCTTTTTGCATGACGAGACCATCATAACCCTCCCCCTTGAGGGGGTATAATGGCGCGAGTATTTTGTATGCGCAAACACATCCACTGTTTTCCAGCGTTCTTCTTGGTTCAATTCAATTTTAAAATATTTTTAGCTGTGCATAAACATTATATAGGTATTACAGATTCCAGTGTAAATTTAATCCTAGAACATAACTTAATTCAAACGTTGTTCTTGGTTGAAGGACGCGACCTATAACTGTGATTATATGTCACACGGACCTGACCTATTGACTATCCTACTACTATTATAAATGCGAAAGTTTGTAAGTATGGATGGATGTTTGTTACTCTTTCACGCCGGAACGGCTGAACGGATCTCGATGAAACTTGACAGAGAGATAGATTATAGTCTAGAATAGCACTTATGCTTCTTTTTGTCCCATGGGAATACCAGGATTTAAATATACGCGGGTGAAACCGCAGGCAAGAGATGGTGGTGCGGGCCCAGACCAGCCCAGTTCAATATTCCGGGACTGAGAACTAGTTTCTTTCACGCCGGATACCTACTTACGCCGGGCACTTATCGCGGCACAAAACCCGCGGAAAAATCGAATCACGGGATACCTACGAAATCCGAAAAACTAAAAATTTGTCAAAAGTTGTAATGCACTCAGTTCCATTTAAGCTAGCAGCTTAAATGAAACTAAAATTATCTAATCTAGTGAACACAAGAGCTCTTTTACCTTGCATCCTTGACTGTGACAAAAGCTAAGGCTCTGTCAAGAGATGTCTGCCAATTGCGACTTTTGCGATCCTCTGATGGTGTTCTCTGTAAAAATAACATTTATTGTATCTTTTGAGTCAGGCTAAGAGCCCTCCCAGAGAATTTTAGATGATAAGTACCAACTCCAAATCCTCTGAGGCTCTGAGGATGTCCAAAGTTTTAAAAGGTACTGAATGGTTGCATGGGGCTCACAAGAAAGGCCTTATTACTTTTAGTATATTTCAGCTCAAAATATTGCGAGCTCTCCACCATGCCAACTAACTCATATCATGTGGAATGTAGATGAATCAGTATAAAGTGATAGAGCCATCAAATAGTGTACCAATATAAATGTACATACATCAAAATGTATTCAAGTTAAAGACTTGCCTGTGGGGTGGTGGTTGACCTGGCTGCAAACTGACTGGACCTCATCGGAGTCATGGAGGATTGCCGAAACCTGTCCCCTTGCTGGGAGCGGGACCTCTGCACAATAAAACAAATCACTCATCTCATTGTTTATAATTTTTTACTATTTTTAGTTTATCTACACTTAGTAATCAGCCAAAGTAGAGATGCTTCACAGATAATTATCACTAAGTATACTTGCAATAGTATAAAAGTTAACCATGTTTTGTAATTTAACATTTTTACTATATAGGAAATTATAGAGACTAAGTAGAAAAGTATAAAATATTTGCAACATTTTTAGCATAGCATGACATTTCAATTAAATGCATAGCATGAAATTCCTAACAAATTGTAATAATTTTAGACAAATCTTATCTTGGAGCACCGAAGACGCCTGGGGAAGCCTGCATTAGCATCAGCAAGCTGCTGGCATTCCTGGAGGACATCGGGTGGCTGAACTAGCATCCACCACCCGACACACAAAAAGAGCCCACCAGCAGCCTACTTGCTGAAACCAGTCCGCTCAAAATAAATAATAGAGAAATCTTACCCCATTTAAGGGCAGCTTGGTGGCAGAGGCCTCTCTGCTCAGCCGGCCGGCTCCGAAGGTGCTGCGTGAGGGCTCGGCGCTGCTGGAGCGATGGCCGGCCGCGCTTGGTCGCCGCGCCTCCGTCGACAGCCGGTCCGTGGAGCCCGGCCGCCGCGGCTTGGGCAGCATCGACGGCTTACCATCGCCTATCCTTCATAATATCATACATATCATCCGTCAACTGCATACACAACAGCTTTTAAGCTGAAAAAGTACTTTGAGCAGCATCAACATACCTCGATTTTCGTAAACCGCTGGCGGTCAACTGAGCGGGAGCAAATCTTTGAGGAATCATTTTCTAAGCACGATCGCGGTTATATTCTTGTTATGTAATAGAAAGAATTATATAAATTAGTAGAACTATAGTGGTGGTTACAACAAAATATAAAATAAACAATACAATGAATTATGAAACGAAACAAGTTCGTTTTTAATTTGAATTTCAAACAAAATCAACCAAAGGGAGCCAGTAATGTACAACCACGTATTGCACAACCTTGGAAAACACAGCCCGGAATTGATGTACAATTTGGTTGCCAATTCCATGACTGTGTAATCCGCGGGTGTACATTCCAAGCCGTACAAAGTTAGCACACATTCGGAATACACAACCCTGGAATACGCTGCCAATGGCATCCAAATCCGGGTCGTACAATCCCCACACGTATCAGGAATGTACAACCATGGATTTCACACCCATGGATTTCGATGCCAAATCCTATGCTTCATTTACACTTGCCAGTTGCTTACTCAGTAACTTGAATTGAACAAGAGTCGAGCTTGTGCAAGTGAAAAGGTGTATTGATGAAGATCTAATATGATTGAAACTTTGAATATATATTGTTACAAATGTATACTTTGTGAACTACTGTACCTACAACAATTCATAGAAAAGCCTAGCTAAATAGCTGTTTATGATTTAATTAGTGTCTACGATATCAATCAATTAATTTAATGATGTTTGATGACGGTATAAGGCAGGAGTAGGTACTCTGATGATAAGTCAAAAGAAAAGGTAATTCGGTTCCGAACCATCCAAACTTTATTATCCTGTTATCCGTAGGTACCTCTATATAGAACTAACTCACCTTGGTTTTCAGAAAGTCTGGGTTTTGTTAGTTAATAAATAGTAGTCGTTCGCCCCGAACTGAGATTTCGTGACGCGACGCGAACTCTCCGAAAATAAAAGTAAGTGGTAGTCAGGTGCAAATCCAAACATTGTGTTTGGACTTGTCTCTGGCTACCACTTACTAAGTACGGTTACCAAGATTCAACTAAATTGAATGAAAAAAAAAAGAAAGAAAATACATTATTTGACACACATAAGTACATACAGAAAAAAAAGAAAATAAGAAATACAGAACGGACAGGAAACTACAATAGGTATAAAACATATTACTTACAATAAAAGAAAAAAAAAAACAAAGTCTGTGGCTAGTCCCGTCCTGTTCTGAGTAGTGCGTACGTACTGTATGCCAAAAAGGCCCTAACTCAGCTTTTGCTGCTTAGCAAAGTTGGTACCTAGGTAGCCTACCTTGCCAAGCCACGCTGGTTTCAAATTAACCTATTTATTGAAGAGTTCCGTTAAACCGACATTGGCTTCATCATCAGAACAGGTAGTTATTGCCATTTAATGAGAACCAAGTCCCTTCTTAACTTATTTAAAAAAAAAATTGAAAAAGCAAAGGAACTGGCCGACCAGTAGAAAAACTTTTATGCCAACGAAACTCTTAGAAATGGGAGCTCTTATGTCACTGGTTATTTTAATTTAACTTTTTTGTTGTACTTAAAAAGTGGGCAACCTAGAAAAAAAAATGGTTTTGGAATGTCCAAACCAAGCTCTTACATATGACATGTAACTAAATTTTTTTGGGTATATTTTTAATTGTTGCCCCCTAATAAACCCCATATTTTAATAAACCCTCATCGGATATTACTCATACAGGGTGTCCGGAAGGTCGATGCAAAGCCGTGGGGGGAGCGTAGGTGGTGACCTAATAGATGCGTAACGAGGTGTCGTTACGCATCTATTCAGGCTAGATTACCTTAGTTGTTTTTTTAATTTTTTTCATTATTAAACACCTCCCATTTAGTCAGTTATGTGGATACAGATGATTGTTTTGGTGTTTATCGATTAAATACACATTATGCTAGGACGCAAACAAATTGTTAGGCACTAGTAACTGTCTGTTTGAGCACTATGAATGAATAAGCATATGATTTTGGTAAATTTTTCAAAAATCATGGATATTATGATAACTCGGAATTCGTCTACATTGGATTAAGGTAATCTAGCCGGAATAGATGCATAACGAGGTGACCTACCCTCCCCTCACGGCTTTACATCGACCTTCCGGACACCCTGTATACTTACCAGTAAATTTCTCAACCACAACCTATCGACTTACCAAATTTCATGCACGGTTCTCAAGTTGTCGTCGGACAAACATACAAACATGAATACGTACATACATAAAATGCCAAATCGCCCAAGTTGATTGTAAAATTTTCGTTCGCTTCGCTCACCCAATCAACAAAAAACCTATTTTACCATTGACCAATGAGCTAAGTATCATATTTTAAAACGTTGATCGAAACATGTTAATCGAAAACTAAGCACCTAGATAGAAGATGGGCCCGACTGCTTTTATATAATATTGAAGCACCTTCAGTAAATCCATGAGCAACGGCATAGCCATACCATACGGTGTGTGGGTATCAAAAATTTACAAGGAGCCATGCGTTTTTCTAGAAAAACCTACCACGTCATATTCTAGCTTCCTAAACCAGCATTAATTTTAAATAATAATTAGGTAAACAAAGTGTTTATTATATACTATACCTATTACCATATTCCGAGTTATATTGAAAGCTTAAGGGTGTCCTTGACTGGACAATGTGCCTATATAAACGAGCTGATTTTGTTGTTATGACCAAGAGGTATTCAACGAAGCCTAGAAGGGGGCTTAGCTTTCCCATTAAAAAGTTTGCTACTAAAGCAAACTTTTTAGAAGGAAAACTTGTACCTACTATCAATGTGAAATTTTTACTTATCTGTGTGAATGTATAAATATTAAGAATGCTAACTAGTTAATCCTACTAATATTATAAACGTGAATGTTCGTAAGAATGGATAGATGGATTGATGGATGGATGTTTGTTACTCTTTCACGCCGAAACGGCTGAACGGATCTAAATGAAACTTGGCAGAGAGATACATTAAAGTCTGGAATAACATATAGGCTACTTTTTATCCCGTGGGAATACCGGGATTTAAATCTGCGTGAGTGAAACCGCGGGGCGCAACTAGTAATATATAAATCAAGGTACGTTTCCTTTATTATTTAATTTTGTGTTATAAATCAATAAGTAACTACATAATAAGTACGTACATAGGTATTTCATGTTTGCTGATGAATAATGTAAGTATCTACGATGCATCAATTTTCATTATCTAGGTAAGTAGGTACAGAACAACTAATAATATTAAGAAACTATACATTACTTCACTATCACTACATAGTATAAAAACAAAGTCGCTTTCTCTGTCCCTATATCCCTATGTCCCTATGTATGCTTAAATCTTTAGAACTACGCAACGGATTTTGATGCGGTTTTTTTAATAGATAGAGTGATTTAGGAAGAAGGTTTATATGTATAATAATACATGCATGAGAGGAAAACAATGTGCACCCGTGCGAAGCAGGGGTGCGCGGGCGGGTTGCTAGTCCTACTATTATTATAAACGTGAAAGTTTTTAAATATGGATGGATGGATGGATGTTTGTTACTCTTTCACGCCGAAATGGCTGAACGGATCTGGGTGAAGAACGGATCGGTTGGCAGAGAGATACATTATAGTCTGGAATAACACATAGGCTCCTTTTTATCCCGTGGGAATTCCAGGATTTTAATCTGCGTGAATGAAATCGCTGGGCGCAACTAGTTTGATATAATTAAACGTTAAATAATAACGTTAGGGGAAGCAGGGATAATGGCGATCGTGTCAGGTAACACCTAGGTACCGCTCAATCTACGCTGCAGCAGAGTTGTTATGCTTGAGCAGACAGATAAGACAAATGAAAAAACAAATAGAGCATTTTTCTCTCAGGTGATCGGCATTCCCCTATCTTTCTCTACATGGCTTTTTCAGTCTGTGTCACTGTCATGCATTATGCACATGAAAAATACAAATGTGACGTAAAATGAGACGCCGAACTTCTCGTGCCGCTACGTGGTGAATAGCGGGAGAAGACCTGGCCAGTGAAGTGGCGCCCCTATGATTTTCTACTTATGTCAGCAAAGCTCTGGGCACCTTCTCCTGCATTGGACATATTCACCAATCCCGTCGGGTGGGAACGGCCGAGCACTCGCGGTCGCTCCCGGGCCCCTCCCTGCAAAGGGGGGGGGCGTGCAGGCCCCGCCGTAAAGGTGGGGACATTTGCGGGCCCCGCTGTAAAGACGGGCGGTCGTCGGAGGGGGACAGTGGGCCGATTCTAGACCCGTGACTTTTTTGTCACATTAGACATATGTCACGAAAACTGTCAAATTTCAATAGACACGACAATTTGCAATCGATTTTGTATTCTAGCAATATCACATTAGACATTTGTCGAGCGTAGGCTGGTAGACATGTACTGTCGAGTGACATCACCACTAGACATTTGGCATGCCACGGTAGACATATATCACGGTAACTGTCAAATTTCAATAGACACTAAAATTTCAACAGATTTCGTATTTATCAATGTCACTGTAGATATTTGTCGAGCGTAGGCCGGTAGATACGTATCGAGTGGTCAGCAGCGGTCGACACTGACTACTCTACACTACATGTTCATGAGGGACTGACATATTAGTTTCATAGTTTGGGCTGCAGTCGGATATATTTTCCGCACTCTCACCACGTCGTCGTTATTATTCATTATTATTGTGTGTGTTTAATTTAGGTACCTAACCAACAACATATCAACAACTTTTGTTTGAATTGATATTTAGCAAGTTTTTTTCATTCTGACTGACTGATATGCAATCTACAAATTACAATACCTAACCTATCCAAGATTATACAAAAACTATTTGCGTAAGCATCCCTAGGGTTTGCCAGATGTTTTTAATCGAGTGATATCGATCGTACGCAAGGTGTTTAGAAAACCCGATTTTCGAGAAAAAAATAAAAAAAAAGTCGTAAATAGGTACTTAATTTATGTAAGAAAATTTAGTAATAAAATAAGTTACGTCATAAACATTTTTTTATGTACATCAGATTGAGCGTTTCATTTGCTGGTTCATAAATAATTAATTAACCTTTTGAATCTTTTTTTTTTGCATATGAATTATAGCGAATACGGCGCTCAACAATATCACACGCCCCGCACCGCGCGCCTCCCCGATTTTTGATTTTCCGAAAATGAAAATTAAATAAAAAAATACTAGACCACGTATCTAAGTTCTGCAAACGATGTTAGCTTCCTAAATAATATTTCTATAAGTTTTTATCATTTTTGTAAGCCAAAATGTACAAACCACAACACAAAAACATAATGAATACGTAAAAAAATTAAAATTTTGATACCAGTAATGTCGAAAACAAGAAAACTACAACGAAATTCGCAAATCCAATGACGTAAATAGCTTTACCGTACCCTAATTATTACAAAATATTCCATAAAACATCCATTTACCTTGATAAAATGTCAAATTTAGAGCCCACCTTCATCAACACAACCAAAACAACACGGTACACAGATAAATTATTTTCTCTTTTTTTCTCTAAGAAACGACTGTTTGTCGTTCGAATACATAGCAAATATATCAATCTTATACTGTGTAAAACATTGTTCATACCAATAAAGACTCTAAATTTTATTTTATTTTTAACATTAAAAAACATGGTGAGAGTAGCATGAAGTTGTAGATTCTCGTAGTTTTACATTCTCTTTGTTGTAGATAAAAATGGAGACCACACTTCGAATACCTACTTGAAGCATAACCTATGTATTACTATCTCGCTCTATGTGGGCAGACCCTCTCTTTCTAAATAGATAGATAGCAATACTATAGTCACAGATAAGAGAATACTATACTAGTACTATAGTCCACACTAAAAAGAGAGGTCTGCCCACAGAGAGCGAGATAGACATACGTAGGTATTTGACTCAAGTTGTAGTTCCAAGTGTGGCCTCCATTTTTATCTACAACTTCATGGTGAGTAGTGTGTAGTTTGGTTTGTTAAAGTTCCATAAGGTTTGATTGCTTGATTTGACATAATGCAAGACTGATGGATGTAAATGACATTGACTGCTGAACTTTCTAAGACCACCGCTTGAAAGCCATCATAGAATAAAAAAGCACAGAATCGTACATTTACGTACGTATCCTGTGATTCGAGCGTATAATAGTAAAACGGGGAAAAAATTAAATGAATACAATTTACATCTGGCAACGCCTACTAATCACAGATTAGTAGGGATGCCAGATCTAAGTCAGTTTTTTTTTATATCTACCTACCTAACATTCCGTTTTGTAAAATGTGAATAAGTTTCTAGAACTGTAACTAGTATTTTATATGCACTCCACTGACATTGCTGTAATAATGGAAATTAATTCATTATGAACAACATCAAGAACGCATTATTAACCCAGTTTAAGTACTAGACAATGTATTTAATTGAAGACAGTGCAGAGTTAGTTAGTGTTACCGAACTATTCTATAGAGATCGAAACGGACCGTTTCTAGTGTGGGACAGTCTGTGGAAGCTTTATTAACTATCCTTTTTTCCAGCGTTGCCAGATGTAGGTACGATTTAAATCGTATTCGTACGATTTATTCCCGTTTACAACTGTACGATCGAATCACAGAAATCGTACGGACTTAGTAATTGTACGATTCTTTTAATATGTTGAATGATCATAATCTGTGCATATTTTTAACACCTAATGTATCTCTCGCTCGCACGATTTGAAATTTTGAAAGATATATGTTCTGTTTTCTAAAAATGCTAAATAATTTTGATACTCTATATTCCTTGAATAATGTAAACAAGTTTAAAAACTGTAATTAATATTTTATACGAAAACTACACTGATTAAAATAAATCTTTTATGAACAACAACAAGAACGCATAATAAATCCAAATTACTAGAAAAAAAAATTGAAGACATTGTATGTATGTACCATCGTACATACAATTATTGAGAAACGGAAGTTATCGGAACTTGTCTTGGCATTCTATAGTGCGAGATAGTCTGTGGAAGCTCTATGAATGAACCTTCTTTTTGACATGTCTACTAACGTAGCCACCTGAACCGGTCTGAGGTTAGCTGTTTGTGCCTAAATGGCCAATAGCGAATGGAAGATGCCCCAATCGGCTAACTTCAGACAGACGGTGGCACAAAGTCTATCGGTAGCTAGAATACGTATTTTGGCGCGGTTAGATATATGTCGTATAAACATTTGATGATTTTCGTGACATTTCAGATGTCTATCTCTAACGTAAATGTCATAAGTCTGGAATTGGGCAGTGGGCCGATTCTAGACCCGTGACTTTTTTGTCACATTAGACATATGTCACGAAAACTGTCAAATTTCAATAGACACGACAATTTGCAATCGATTTTGTATTCTAGCAATATCACATTAGACATTTGTCGAGCGTAGGCTGGTAGACATGTACTGTCGAGTGACATCACCACTAGACATTTGGCATGCCACGGTAGACATATATCACGGTAACTGTCAAATTTCAATAGACACTAAAATTTCAACAGATTTCGTATTTATCAATGTCACTGTAGATATTTGTCGAGCGTAGGCCGGTAGATACGTATCGAGTGGTCAGCAGCGGTCGACACTGACTACTCTACACTACATGTTCATGAGGGACTGACATATTAGTTTCATAGTTTGGGCTGCAGTCGGATATATTTTCCGCACTCTCACCACGTCGTCGTTATTATTCATTATTATTGTGTGTGTTTAATTTAGGTACCTAACCAACAACATATCAACAACTTTTGTTTGAATTGATATTTAGCAAGTTTTTTTCATTCTGACTGACTGATATGCAATCTACAAATTACAATACCTAACCTATCCAAGATTATACAAAAACTATTTGCGTAAGCATCCCTAGGGTTTGCCAGATGTTTTTAATCGAGTGATATCGATCGTACGCAAGGTGTTTAGAAAACCCGATTTTCGAGAAAAAAATAAAAAAAAAGTCGTAAATAGGTACTTAATTTATGTAAGAAAATTTAGTAATAAAATAAGTTACGTCATAAACATTTTTTTATGTACATCAGATTGAGCGTTTCATTTGCTGGTTCATAAATAATTAATTAACCTTTTGAATCTTTTTTTTTTGCATATGAATTATAGCGAATACGGCGCTCAACAATATCACACGCCCCGCACCGCGCGCCTCCCCGATTTTTGATTTTCCGAAAATGAAAATTAAATAAAAAAATACTAGACCACGTATCTAAGTTCTGCAAACGATGTTAGCTTCCTAAATAATATTTCTATAAGTTTTTATCATTTTTGTAAGCCAAAATGTACAAACCACAACACAAAAACATAATGAATACGTAAAAAAATTAAAATTTTGATACCAGTAATGTCGAAAACAAGAAAACTACAACGAAATTCGCAAATCCAATGACGTAAATAGCTTTACCGTACCCTAATTATTACAAAATATTCCATAAAACATCCATTTACCTTGATAAAATGTCAAATTTAGAGCCCACCTTCATCAACACAACCAAAACAACACGGTACACAGATAAATTATTTTCTCTTTTTTTCTCTAAGAAACGACTGTTTGTCGTTCGAATACATAGCAAATATATCAATCTTATACTGTGTAAAACATTGTTCATACCAATAAAGACTCTAAATTTTATTTTATTTTTAACATTAAAAAACATGGTGAGAGTAGCATGAAGTTGTAGATTCTCGTAGTTTTACATTCTCTTTGTTGTAGATAAAAATGGAGACCACACTTCGAATACCTACTTGAAGCATAACCTATGTATTACTATCTCGCTCTATGTGGGCAGACCCTCTCTTTCTAAATAGATAGATAGCAATACTATAGTCACAGATAAGAGAATACTATACTAGTACTATAGTCCACACTAAAAAGAGAGGTCTGCCCACAGAGAGCGAGATAGACATACGTAGGTATTTGACTCAAGTTGTAGTTCCAAGTGTGGCCTCCATTTTTATCTACAACTTCATGGTGAGTAGTGTGTAGTTTGGTTTGTTAAAGTTCCATAAGGTTTGATTGCTTGATTTGACATAATGCAAGACTGATGGATGTAAATGACATTGACTGCTGAACTTTCTAAGACCACCGCTTGAAAGCCATCATAGAATAAAAAAGCACAGAATCGTACATTTACGTACGTATCCTGTGATTCGAGCGTATAATAGTAAAACGGGGAAAAAATTAAATGAATACAATTTACATCTGGCAACGCCTACTAATCACAGATTAGTAGGGATGCCAGATCTAAGTCAGTTTTTTTTTATATCTACCTACCTAACATTCCGTTTTGTAAAATGTGAATAAGTTTCTAGAACTGTAACTAGTATTTTATATGCACTCCACTGACATTGCTGTAATAATGGAAATTAATTCATTATGAACAACATCAAGAACGCATTATTAACCCAGTTTAAGTACTAGACAATGTATTTAATTGAAGACAGTGCAGAGTTAGTTAGTGTTACCGAACTATTCTATAGAGATCGAAACGGACCGTTTCTAGTGTGGGACAGTCTGTGGAAGCTTTATTAACTATCCTTTTTTCCAGCGTTGCCAGATGTAGGTACGATTTAAATCGTATTCGTACGATTTATTCCCGTTTACAACTGTACGATCGAATCACAGAAATCGTACGGACTTAGTAATTGTACGATTCTTTTAATATGTTGAATGATCATAATCTGTGCATATTTTTAACACCTAATGTATCTCTCGCTCGCACGATTTGAAATTTTGAAAGATATATGTTCTGTTTTCTAAAAATGCTAAATAATTTTGATACTCTATATTCCTTGAATAATGTAAACAAGTTTAAAAACTGTAATTAATATTTTATACGAAAACTACACTGATTAAAATAAATCTTTTATGAACAACAACAAGAACGCATAATAAATCCAAATTACTAGAAAAAAAAATTGAAGACATTGTATGTATGTACCATCGTACATACAATTATTGAGAAACGGAAGTTATCGGAACTTGTCTTGGCATTCTATAGTGCGAGATAGTCTGTGGAAGCTCTATGAATGAACCTTCTTTTTGACATGTCTACTAACGTAGCCACCTGAACCGGTCTGAGGTTAGCTGTTTGTGCCTAAATGGCCAATAGCGAATGGAAGATGCCCCAATCGGCTAACTTCAGACAGACGGTGGCACAAAGTCTATCGGTAGCTAGAATACGTATTTTGGCGCGGTTAGATATATGTCGTATAAACATTTGATGATTTTCGTGACATTTCAGATGTCTATCTCTAACGTAAATGTCATAAGTCTGGAATTGGGCTCCTGGATGAAAAGGCTCTGCCAGTTTCCCAGTTCCCCTCCAACAAAGACGACGCGGGAGTGCCGCTGGGTTGTTTAGTGAGTAATACTGGTAAAGGAAACCGGGCAGTCCCACATACCCCTCCCATCCTCCGATGGTGGGGAATGCTTAACGCATTTTTCCCAGCGTCAAAAAACAAAAAGGATATTGCAACAAACAGAATCGACACCAATAGTAAGATTGTCAGGAGCCATAAAAAATAAAATACAAATATTAAATACTTTATGTAGAATACCTACCTTCCAATGTAAGACTAATCTTAGATTACCTACCTATGAATTTGTTATGAATGAATGAATTAATGAATGAAAATACTTTATTGTACTCCTTAAAAGAAAAACAGTAAGTACACTAAAATAAATAAGGAATAAAACTAACTTTACAATGGGCGGTCTTATCGCTGAGAGCGATCTCTTCCAGACAACCTTTGGATGGAGAGATTTGTAAATAAAGGAAGTTTATCGCAGGTGCACGAAAAAACTAAGTTGATAGTATGTAAAGAAATAGATCAAATAACACTCTAAATAGATAGAAGGATTATATACTTAAATAATATTAAATGCATACATAGATAGTTATAGATAGATAGATAGATAACTCTTTATTGTTTATCCCACAAAAACCGCCCATACTTGCGGAAACCAGTCCACTCACCAAGTACCAAGTACCCCACAGAAACATAGTACAGAGTAAAAGCATACATACTAGGTAAAACAATGGGCGACTTTATCGCTGAGAGCGATCTCTTCCAGGTTATATGTAGGTATTTGCAATATTGTATGCAATACACCGATATGGGTAGACTGTTGGAACTAAAATACCTTTGTAATATCTATTAACACAGGTTTACAATAAATGATTCTTATTGATATTATATCACTATCACTAGGTAAGTAGGTATATAGTATAAAATAAAGTCACTTCCCGCTGTCTGTCTGTCTCTCCCTCCGTATGTAGGTATGCTTAGATCTTTGTAACCAACGCAATGGATGTTGATTCGGTTTTTATAATAGATTCAAGAGGAAGAAAGATTTATAAATATATGCATTTACATAGTAGAAAAACACTGTGCACCAGAGCAAAGCTTGGGCAGGTCACTAGTCCAACTATAAATAAACTGGAGAGAGGTTCGTCCTGAACTAAAATTTCGAGATGCGACGCGAACGTTCTGATTATACCTATAACTAGGTGGTAGTCAGAAGCAAGTCCTAGTGCACATTGTGCTTAGACTTGCTTCTGGCTTTCACCTACTAAGTATGGTAACCAATTTTCAGCTGAACTGGCCTGTAGAATTGGCCTTCTTGTGGTTAAAGATATTTATTTCTCAAAGAACACAGTGTATTGGTCTGACTCCAGCTAGGTAACAGTGATATACATAAAAGTAACTATTGAAAGTAGGAGTAGGTTGACAGTAAGTATTCTTATTGAAGAGTTCCGTCGAACAGACCTTGGTTCTATCATCAGAACAGTCGCTATCACTATTTATGAGAACTGTGAACCTTCTTAATTCATTTCAAGAAAAAAATAAGAAAAAGCAAGGATACATTTATTATTGGAAAAAATTAGGGATCCTTACTAAAACATCAAAAATGTAACCCAAGGTGTAATATATAATTACATGTCTTTCATCGCATGAACAAACTATTGAACGATAGAACAAGAAATTGTTCTACAATATTAAACAACACATACCTACCTTATTATCTACAAATAATTCAGCGATAGCATAGGTATGTCTAACTGTTGTAGATGTAACTAGTTATAACTATTTTTCTACATTTTGAATCATCATCTTCCTGCCCTTATCCCACGCTAAGTAGGATTGGCACAACGAGTTCTACTCCTCCACTCTCCTTTATCATTCGTCATCTCGGTCTCATGTCATCCTCCAACACTCAGATCCATACAACACGACAGGTCTTATGATCGTCTTGTAAACAATCCCCTTAAGTTTAAGGTGCATTCGTGGATCACATGTTGTTCCTGAGACCTGTCACCATTTCATCCATCCCGCATTTATTCTATTTTTCATGTATCGGTCGATCTCACCGTCGAGTCGTTCTAAATGGATGAGCCGAGGTACCGAAAGTCGGAGCAGACTGGTAAGAATACACCATCTGAGGCAATAGGGGTGAAACTGGAGGGAACACCAAAGTCGCAGAACAAGTGCTCGGTTTTTGTCCTGCTTATCTTCAGTCCGACACTCTCCAATTTCTCCCGCCATTTTCCCAGCCTGCTCTGGACCTCAAGCGCATCTTCACCAACAAGAACAATGTCGTTGGCGAACAGCATGCACCAGGATGCTTCTTCCTGTATGCCCAATGTCAGTGCATGTATAATCAGGAGAAACAAATATGGGCTTAATGCCGACCCCTAGTGCAAACCTACAGCCACACTGAACTTGTACTTTTCTAAATTTTGAATGTTGATAGAAATGCGACAAAAACAGATTATTATCTACCTATAATTATCTTTCCTTTATAATAATCCTTGTCCAAATAAATATTTTAGTCTGCAAGGCTGTTTCAATAGGTACCTGTAGATTTTTTTAATCGGACTTTTCATTCAAAAAATATTACAGTTTTAGTGCGCTTTGTAAAGCGCGAAAACGAGGCAAATTCTAACTCAGCGTGGGACTTGGCGGCCGAAGGCGTGGGTTACGAAGAGCGGGATTCTAAGTTTATCCTAAAATTTTGAAACAAATTATGTCCACCCATACGAAGCTGCGACAGCCCGCAAGTACATACTTCAAATTTCCAATCGCCCAAGTTATTTGTAAAATTTGCATTCGCTTCGCTCGCTCAATCAATAATACTGGTGGACTTTCCACACAGCACTACTTAGCTCCAAACTAAGCAAAGCTTGCAGGTGATATCAGAACCACATAGCTAATTATAATACTTTTTTGAAAATATATGCCTACCTACTTAATTACATAATACCTAACATTCAGACTGAGATATTTTGTGTAATGAACATAAATGTTTTTCTCTCTCTATCTCGATACCCACCAAACATCGAACCCACGGTCCACAGCGCAAGGCAGATCTACCTACCTGCTAGCCAATTAAGCTGTGACGGCTGGCAAATATAATATGTTATGTTTACACGACTATGTTTACAGTTATGCTGTAACTTTAAACCTGTTCATAATACACATCACAAGTGCTTAAGGCCTGTGCCCACATGAGCTGGAGTCGAGGCGGCAGCGCGCGGCGGGGCGTCTCGCGTCGTCGAGGCACAGGCGCCTTTAAGGCGCGCCGCACCGCTTCTACGTTTTCTTAAGGCGTTGACAACACCTAATATTTCTCTCGCTCGCACGATTCGACGTTTTAAAAGATATAAAATCACAAATTCCAATTTTGAAAAATCGCAAACAACCATTTTGTGTGCAATCACATTGCGCATATTTTGGGAAAAAATTCATTTTGATTGATGCAAGTTTTCCTAATCAAAAGTTTGCTTGAGTACGAAAACTAGAAAAGCAAACTTTTAAGTAGGAAAACTTGTGTTGATCAAAATGATTTTTTCATCCCACCATCTCGGAAAGAGTATTTTTGCTCTTCAATATCTGAGTGCAAAAGCCGTTTTTATTCTCTAGAGGATAAAGTAAATTGAATTTAGAACATCGTGTGCACTAAGTTTGTGAATTAAAAAAACATTCAACCTATTTACTGCTACCTCTATGGTGCCGAATATATCATACAACTTTTTTTAATTTGTTAAAAACACAGACTCGGAACCTTCTTGGTGTTCTTTTTTCAATTTGCTTTGTAGGTACGCGGTTCTTCACGCGGCATTTTATCACGTCATTGTTAAACCTTATATTAAAAACAAGAAACTTAAAAACAAGTGAAAAACTAAAATGAGTGATTCTAGCGACGAGGAAATTTGTTTGACGCCAACAGAATTGACTGAAACTATTAATAATGCGCAAATGAGCTTTCTCCCTCAACAATCACGCGAAAAGTATTTTTAGTCATTTCCTCGCTGAGGTGGAATGAAAAGTTACGTGTTGCACTCGAGTGCAAAGATTTTTCACCTCGTGCTCTTTTGATTCCCTCGCTAACGCTCAGGATTCTAATTTTGAATCACTCGCTGCGCTCGTGATTAAATTTTAGAATCCTTCGCTTGCTCGGTCATCAAAATTGAACACGCGGTTAAAAAGCAACTTTGCACTCTTGTATAACAAATAACTATTTTACTAAACTGTGCGCAATGTGATCGCACACAAAATTGTTGTTTGCGATTTTTCGAAAATTGGTTGAGTGATGTTATATCCTTCAAGAAGTCAAAACGTGCGAGCGAGAGTCACATTAGCTCTTGCAGCACTTGAACAGCTAGATTTCTTTAGATTTTCTTCTCAGAGATTAATAATAATGAAATGTAAAAAATTTTTTTTACACAGCGCTAGTAAATACCTATTAATCCATATCTTTTGATATAACTTTGACATGATTTCAAGAAAAAGTCTCTTAATAATGGATGTTTGAAACATCGATTTATTTTTATCGAGAAAATTATCATTATTTACGTTTCTATCTTTACACAGCGCTCGAGTACGTGTTCAATTTTAATGTTTTCGTTTTTTCATGTATTTTTTTTACATTTGCGAGGGTGCCGTGCCAACCAGCACCACAACTACTGCCATTTTTTATCATTCCGTTTCGTTTTTTTCGGTCCAAAATGTGAGAAGGAAGTATAGCCGCCTGCGCGAGCCTGTGGAGTCAAGCTTCATAGAGACAACGCCGCGACCACGCTTCGACTCTACGCCGCCTGTTTCTCGCCCCCGCCTCGACTCGGCGTGAATTTAGTCGGCAACGGGCCTTAGGATTCATTTGAATTAAAGGTACGGACAGACGTGCTAAAAAAAGCATGCTTTGCAACTGTTCACATTAGTAGCACGTTTGTCTAGGCGTTGCTAGTAATAAGCATGCTTATTTCGAGATTTTTGAGCATACTTCTTGAGGCATGGGTAGAAGGGGGCTTCAAGCACGCCTGAACAGGTTCGCTTATGAGCATGCATATTGTTAGGTAGGACACAGTTTCAAAAAGAGTTTGTATGAGGCTCTCGTTCTATATAGATTTATATCTGGTTTGAGCCTGGTGCCAAATAGCACGCCTACCCATACGTTTGCTTTGAGCATTCTTATTTATGAGTCATCTTCCTGCCCTTGTCGCACGCTAAGTGGGGTTGGCACAACAGGTTCTACTCCACTCCTCTCTATCATTCGTCATCTCGGTGGTCACTCCTTTCTTACTCATGTCATCTCTCACACCGTCCATTTGTCTCTTCTTTGGCTTACCTGTCTTTCTAAAACCAATCACCGCCTCACTCCTCAACTTATCAGTCACAGTCAAAATTCCTCTAATAGGTATTCTTATTTGAGAGTGTGCTTAAAATAAGCATACCTATTGGTGGCAAATGTGAACAGTTGCAACACAGAGCATGCTTATTTCAAGATAGCTTTTTTTTTGAGCACGTGTGTCAGTCCCTTTAAAGCAATAAAAGTTCTCGCCCGGCACCCATTAGCGGAATGGCATCGAAAGGTATTTTTCGGAGAAGAATAAAAATATAATCTATCTGTATGGAAATAAAGTTGAAATTTCAATGTAAACGGTCATTCCTAATAATATAAAAGCATACTGTCACTGTCGGTTAAAATAATTAAAAAAATTGCCAAGTTATAAAAACGGCAAACTAATCACATTTTGCTGTATGGAAGTTCCCAATATTTATTGTATTCTGTTTTTTATTTTATTTTGTTGGAGCGGCGAGCGGCATCAGAAATAATTATATCATCTGTGAAAATTTTGGTCCATTCCTCGAAGCGCACCTAAATGAAGTCCACCCAAGTACCTCGTCGAAGCGCACCTGTCTGGGTGCGCTTCATTTAGTAGGAATAAATCTTTAGTTTTAACTTCTCGAAGCGCACCTATGACACCTAGGTAGGGCCTAGTGATGGGGTAATAGAAACTGTAAAGTATAATTTAATATACCTATCTATTTTTGTTTGGAAATACACATTATTTAGAAAATCAGTCTTACCGAACACTAGAACATACATAACCGTAGCAAGGTTCGCGAGCATTCGGTTGTAATCGGATGGACTCGTCAAATGCATTCAAATCTGCCCTAAGCTGGTTTGCGCTGCGCTTGATATGTGTCACCGCTCCCCTTACTTGCGCTGCTGTAGGAGTTAATAGCAGGGCAGGATTTCTGATTTTTAACTGTCCGTACCTCATTAACTATAAGACTTATAGTTTGGAAAATCAGATATAGTTGAGGATATTTTCTAGTGCATCAGAAGACAAAAACACAAATGGCGCCTTTAACCTGATAGAAAAATATTACAAAGTTACCTCTAAATGTAACTTTGTGAATAGAAAAATGAATAAAATAACACAAAATTTTAACCAAAACATTACAAACGTAGAGAGATATTACAAACGCATAGTATGACAAGAAAATGTTTTTATATGCTATACAAATATTATTAGAAACACCTAAATACCTAATAAAATGCTACAAAATCTCGGCTGTCTGCGAACCGTCTTGCTCAGTAGGTACTACACAGAGAGTGCAAGAGAGCCACGCTTAAAAATCCTCACCTTAATTTAACTACCTGGTCGAAAACTAGTCGCTTTAATAAGTTAGTTAGTAATGCATTAAAATGTGAATTTTATGTACTTACCCCATCACTACTACCATAAATTGTCATAGGTGCGCTTCAAGAAATAAAAACTTAACATTTATACCTACTGAATGAAGTGCACCCAAATGGGTGTGCTTCAAGGAGTAAATGGGTGCGCTTCATCTGGGTGCGCTTCATTTAGGTGTGCTTCGAGGAATTCCCAAAAATTTCAATTGTATATCACGGTTCATGAGATACAGCACAGCGGAGTCTTAGTAGGTACCTAATATATTAGGGTCCCGTTTTACCCTGTGGGTATGGAACCCAAATAAGATAAACTTATACAAATAGTAACAGAAACTAATTAAAGTGCATTAAGGCGTATATAGGAACTTGTTGATGGATCCTTGTAGGAAATTTTACTTAGTTGGAATGAGTCGCAGCCTTACATCATTCCTTATAGTAGTAGTAGTAAAATGTACAAACAAAAAAAACTACCTGTTTATTTACTATGTGAAAGAAAATAACATTCTTCAAAGTTTTCGATTGAAAATTGGCTTCTACATCTAAACGACAGATTTTGACATTTTTCTTTCACGTTAATATTGGCGTACCTAGATGTTACCTCCAAGTGGTAGATACAAATGAATTTGTAATGTAATGATTTTTTCCCTTTGCAATAATTCTGTGCATTACTGTCCTATGTAGGTACCAATCTATACCACTCTTTTGGGACCGAAACGACATGCGCTGAATGTCATCGGGTCCTTCATGCGCCTTTAGAAGATTTAGGGCCGAATAGGTACTCAAACGCAACTCAGATTTGAGCACATCTCAAGTCATGGTTTTTTGACAGTTTTTAATGAAATTCCGTCAAAAACTCGTCACATGAGACGTGCTCAAATCTGAGTCAACTCAAGTCTGCATTAATCTGAGTTGCGTTTGAGTATTCGGCCGTTAGGTAGGTACATGAATGAAACTAAAAAATATAGGTAGGTACATCATCAAAAAAGTCTTATTTTAAAGAAAGACCGAATCACTTAGGAGATTTGAACACTGAACTGAACTGAATTTTTGTATGTAATCATTTAGGTACCTACCTACTCTGTCGCTTGACATGCATTTTATCACTCACTGGCGGCTAAAATTATTCGTATTAAGCCGGGTCCGCAGCGCCGTGTTTTCGTGTTTTCTAACATCTTAACATGTTTACAAAACAAAATAGGGGCGTGGCTTAACAGTTTTGTTAGCAAAAACACAAAAACATGTTTGCCGAGACAAATGGATAACATCACCCGCGTTCGCCTGCGGGGAGGGGAAGCGTCACATTTTATGCTATAGGTATATGTGTAAGCTTCTACGTCCTCTTCGTCGGAACTCATTTTTGAAATGAATTGGAATGAAACAAAAACAATAAACAAAACAGAACACACCAGACGGGCTGTTTTAAAAACATGTTATGCTTAACATGTTATGTAACATGTTTTGTTAGAAAATTGGCGCTGCGGACCCGGCTTTATTCGTAGTTTTTACATGCGCTTGAACTCCAAACACTCGGGGAGCTTTGTGATTGGTCGCTATTGTTCTCTCGGCATGACAGGGGGTGCGATTTTGCAAAATTTGGTCGTCAGCGTTAGTTAGTTTCAACTCTACATCGCACAAGCTCGTGTTTTGTTACTGGCTATTTCCCTAACTGTTGCTGCGTAGGTATCTTGCTCTTGTGCTGTGCTGTGCCTTCACAAGCGCTGACTATGGCTGCATACCTATTCTAATCCTGAATACGCTGACATAATGTACTGTTACGGACTTTGTGACGGTAACACTGCTGAGGCGCGGCGAGAATATCAACTTTGCTTTCCCAACCGCCGACTCTCCCACGTTAGTGTCTTCGGATCGACTTATCGGCGAATATCTGAAACTGGCAGCGTCCAAAGAAGCAGGCAAGTTGACACTGGTTGTTCCCGGAGATACACGGCTGTGGACGAGGAGCTTATTCTTCAACGTTTTATTGACGATCCTAACACATCGACAAACATCGTAGCGCGTGAGCTTGGTATGTCACAGTGGAAAGTCTGCTCTGTAGTTCACTTGTCAGGCCGACATCCATACCATTACAAACCAGTCCAGTCATTAGAAGAAGGAGATCCGCCGAGACGGCTTGAATTTTGTCGTTTTATTCTAAGTGCCGACGCCGACAGCGAAAACTTTTTAAAAAACATTCTGTGGACCGATGAGTCATATTTTGATTGTGATGGTATCACAAATTACCACAACTTACATTACTGGACACCGAAAGCAGAAGCAAACCCTAAAAAACTGAAACCAACCGCATCCCAGCGAAGGTTCTCGCTTAATGTTTGGATGGGTATTATTGACGACAAATTAATTGGCCCACATTTTTTACCCCGAACACTAAATGGGGAACTTTATGAAGATTTCCTCAGAAATCATTTATCAGCACTGCTCACGGATGTACCGGAAGAAAGAAGAGCAAACATGATTTACCAACATGACGGATGTCCAGCCCACTTCCGAATCACAATTCGACAATTGCTGGATGAAAACTATCCAAACCGATGGATAGGGCGCGGTGGGCCGATTCCGTGGCCTGTACGAAGCCCTGATCTGACGCCGCTAGACTTACGTCTGGGGTCATATGAAAGATCTAGTTTATGTGACCCCAGTAAATTCAGTTGAAGAACTAAGGGAGAGAATTACAAATGCGGCGGACCAGATGAGGGCAACAATCACATCAAGAATAACAAAAACCGAAGTAAGGAAGCGAATAAGAACATGTATTCGAAACCGAGGGCAGCACATCGAACAAGACGTGTGAAATGTGTGTAATTAAAGTTTTTAATATTGATTAAAAATAATAATAATGTTCACGATTTTGTTTTTGATTTTTCGAATAATCACCTTTTTGTGAAACGCACGCCTGTACTAAATCAAAAACGATTTTCATAATGTAGTCCATGATTTTGTATTAACTTTCATACCTTTTTGGATAGCTGATAAGACAAGGATATTTTCCTAGTAATTTGTACACCAGGTGTAGTATTTTTTTTTTGCACTAGACTACATTTTTCATATAAAAACTAAAACATAACTAATTCAAAAACTACTGAATTTCGGTAGAACATTTGGTGGCTTAATTTGTTGCATTTTAACCCTACTATGACGTCCTGCAAGGAATACGTCGAGTTACCAGTAACCCTGTAAGTAAGTGGTAGTCAGAAGCAAGTCCAAATATTGTGTTTGAACTTGTCTATAGCTGCCACTTACTAACTAAATATGGTAACCAAGTTTCAACTGAATTGGCCTATTTATTGCAGAGTTCCGTTGAACAGAACTTGGCTCCATCATCAGAACAGGTCGCTATTACCATTTAATGAGAGCTAAGTACCTTCTTATTTTATTTCAAGAAAAAAATAATTGAAAAAGCAAAGAAACTGGCCGACCAGTAGAAAAACCTTGATGCCAACGAAACTCTTAGAAATTCGAGCTCTTGGGTCATTGGTTATCTTAATTTAACTTTTATGTTGTATCTGAAAAAGCGGCCATACTAGAAAAAAAAAAATATGATTTTTGAATGTCCAAGCCAAGCCCTTTCATATGACACGTAACTTTATTTTTTTGGGTTACTTTTTTAATTTTTGCCTCCTTAAAACCCTATATTTTAATTCAATTCAATTTATTTATTTCAGATGTCAATCCATAATTTGTAAGTAAACTTAATTAAACATGTCAATGTTAATAACCCCTCATCAGGTTTTACCCATATACTTACCAGTAAATTTCTCAAGTACAAGCTATCGACTTACCAAATTTCATGCAGATCGGATAAACGGTTCTCAAGTTATCGTCGGACAAACATACATACACACATAAATGCCAAATCGTCCAATTTGATTGTGAGATTTTCGTTCGCTTCGCTCACTCAATCAATTATATCGTTTGCAAATACCAAATGCTCGAATGTAAACGTTATCTCGCTTGTATAATGTTCAATGTCGCTTGTACACTATGCCATAACTCAGGCCATGCGTACGGACAGGGAGCAGTGGAGACGCTATTTAAACAAAATGTATAGGTAAAGAGGTAATACATATTTATTGTGAAATGGGAGTTTGACACTTTTTTATGGGTTACCTATTAGCAGACATCTTATACCCTGGATTAACACATTATTGACCGAGCGAGCGAAGCGAGCGAAGCGTCTCAGTTTCCACATTGGCCAAAAATGCGTTTGTCTGGATGTCTGTCTGTCTGTCTGTTTGTTCTACAGGTCGCATTTTTCAACCGATCTGGACGAAACTTGGTACACAGGTTATATGACTTATAAGAATTTTTTGTCGTCGGGGATTTTTGATTGGAGGGGTACTTCCCCCAAAAAAAGGGCAAAAAGGGGGCTATTTGATATACTGGATATCTCCACCAAATGAGATCCGATTTCGATTATTCTTTTTTTATTTGAAAGGTAGTAACTATAAATTGGTCTCATAAAAGTTTGGCGAAGATCTGATAAGGGTCTTCAGCATGATGAACAGGATAGCTCATCAAACAATCGATGGTTTTCAACCAAATTTAAGAGAAACACAAAAGACCTCATTCTACACAAGATGATGCAAAAAAATCAAGAAGATCAAAAAATCACAAAACGGAAAATGCACTTGCACATTACATTTCTCAAATAGCTCACTTTTAGTATGCTCGCGAGGTCTACAGCTCCCAGAGCCACTAGTTATACTGCTGTCACTTCATTCTACTTCTCTTGATTTGTCCTCCTGAAGCAAATAAAAATATGAAAACTTTTTTTATCCATTTATCGATCACCTCGAACTCCTTGGCACTACACTTACACCTGCTCTCAATTTTGGCGCGTACATTGAGTCAAGGGCAAAAACTGCTTCCATGAAGCTGGGCATCCTTAATAGGGTAAGGCGGTACTTCACACCTAGACAGCTTTTCAATCTCTACAAAGCACAAGTCCGGTCTGGTATGGAGTACTGCTGTCACCTGTGGGATGGCTCGGCTAAGCACCAGCTTGCTGCCCTGGACTCAATAGAACGCAGAGCTTTCAGGATGGTAGGTGAACAACACATGGCGGACACTAAAGTCCAGAGTCTCGATCACCGTCGTAAAGTTGCTTGCCTATCGATCTTCTATAGGCTACATTTCGGGGAATGTGCCCAGGAACTTCACGATATTATACCACCATCACCATTCCACCACAGGACTAGTAGACGCACGGCCGGGTATCATCCTTACCTGGTTAGCATACCACCTATTCGCACTAAGCGGTTTGCTTCTAGCTACGTTATGCGAACTGCTAAGGAATGGAACTCGTTACCGTCGTCTGTTTTTCCTGAACACTACAATCTAAACCTCTTCAAGGCTCGAGTGAATAGGTGTCTTCTAGACCGTTCTGCTCCAACTTCGGCTACATCGTCGCTTACCATCAGGTGAGATTGTAGTCAAAGGACGGTTTATTCTTGATAAAAAAAAAAAAAAAAAAAATGTCATTTATGACGTAAATTATCTACTTGCAAGCATACAGTGTTAGTTTGGTGACTTATTTCTTCAATTTTCCATAACTCATCATCAATCTGAAATAATTAATAGGAATTAATTGAGACTTTATATCTTAGTAGGTACGTACCTACTTAATATATGGTAATTATTCATGTTCATTATGTGAAAATATTTAGTGTATCAATCAACTCCATAGCTCTGCGTTGGAACAAAATAACGCACGGGAGACAAATGTTTCTCTTTTTTTTACTCTTGCATATAAAAAAGTAACAAGCTTGCTTGTGCTTAACATGTGAAAAAGTAACAAGGCTGTTAGCGTTTTGTTGTGCTAAAAATATGAAAGTTATTATAATTAATGTAAATATGCATCGTGTATAGTCAAATTTGTTATGATACCTAAAATATGAAACACCATCCTTTTTCGCACGTATTTGATCGCGGACGTTGTACGAGGATTGCGGTTGCCATACAACCAAAGAGTAAATAAGTATGTGGAAACATATAAACAACTAAACAAAAACTCGACGCACTGCATAGCGTGCGCCGAGTTTTTGCGCGGACATTTTATTTGGCTGATTGTGATTCTATAGATTCTAACTCAATGGCAGCAAATCTTGTGTTGACAATAAAATATATCAGCATCTGCATCATCAGCATCAGCGTGTATTGCGAAATAGGTACTCCGTGCGTTGATTCTGATGGTAGGTAGGTACCTACCTAGGTATATGTAATATACCTACCTACCCCACTTCAACAACATTAAATCATAATGTATCATTAAATAATATTTTGGTCCGTAGTATGTGCCAAGGCTAAATTAAGGTGAAGACAAGAGCTAATGTGACTCTCGCTCGCATGTTTTGACTTGTTGAAGGATATAAAAGCACTACTCCCATTTTCAAAAAATCGCAAATAACCATTTGGTGTGCAATCACATTGCGAACAGTTTAGTAAAAATTGCATTTTGATCAATACATGTTTTCCTACTTTTTGCTGTTTTGTTTTTCTAGTTTTCGTACATAAGCAAACTTTTGACTATAAAAACTTGCATCGATCAAAATGAAATTTTTACTAAACTGTTCGCAATGTGATTGCACACAAAATGGTTGTTTGCGATTTTTCTAAATTGTGTTTAGCGATTTTATATCTTTTAAAATGTCGAACCGTGCGAGTGAGAGGTAAATTAGGTGTTGTCAACGCCTTAATGATAAACCCTACTATGATAATTTTTCATATAACACCTATGGCGGTGTTATATGAACTTACTTACAAATCTATCATAAACTATAGTTTTTCTTATTACATATACGTCCAAATAGTATATTTTTTTATAGAAAACTTTGTACAGTTAACTTTTTAGATAAATATTATGATGATCAAAGAGTTGAATACCTAATATATAAAACAATGTACTCTGTGCCTCATATCATGGACAAAGAGCTCGAAACTCCGAGATGCCTAGATGGCGCTGACTCATAGGCCGGAAACCTTGCTAGCAGCCGTTGAAACAGAAAGTTGAAACTCGAAAGGTTGATAACAAATTAACGCATCTTTTTATTAATAGATGGAGCTAAACAACAAATAATAATAAAAATTAAGTTTATTAGACATAAAAAGAGCGTACTATAGCAAAAATAGTTATTTGAATAAAATCACAAAGTTGTACAATGATCGGTTAAACAGATGGGCTCTTTGATTTCAAAACTAAGTAAGAACTTGTGTTTTGGGAACAAGTGATCCTCCTTGAGTACTACAGTTATTATCTATGATAAAAACAGTCTGCGTTTAGGATTGTGAACATTATAAAATTTTATTGTAATAAAGGTTTCAATTGAAAATCGTATCGTATTTTATTTTGTTTTTTAAATTCAACACATCATTGTACCTACTACTACATGGAGTTAAACACAAAATGATTTGATTTTTAAATTATTAAGGATTCACATTCTAGAAAATTGTATTTTATTTTATTATTTCGTTCATGCTAATAAAAGGATGCTCCTTTTATACCTACAATATCAATTTGTATATATTTGTCAATGTTTTGTTTGGTATTTTAGGGTTATCAAGTCATATTTATATTTTTTATGAATGCATTCCAATCTTTTAGTAGGTAATCTTGTATGTACTGGGTGTTCAGAATTTATTTCTTGTTTAAATTCCTACCAATACTACGATCCACTACCATTATCAAGGATACCTAATGGAACCTAATCTAAAACTAAGAATTTCCCTCTGTTTGATAAAAGAGAAACATTTTTTATCTGTGCTACTTGTCTTATTGACGATGGGATAGTACAGTTTTTACCACTAGTCCATCTAAACAAAGCATAGGCTTTTGACCAATCAGAACAATGGTCACCAAGTCCATGGGCGTGTAATCCTGGCTGTACAATCCCAAGTGTACATGGAAAGCACAGCCAGGAAAACACGGCCCGCAGTTCATGTACATGAACTCCTGGCCGTGTTTTACAGGGGTGTACATTCCTTGGTGTACATTCCCTGCACACATTAGGATAGCACGACCACGGATTTCATGTACATTTGGACGTGAAATCCTGGCTGCGTATTCCTGCCTGTACATTCCTGGCTGTGAATTCTCGGGCTGCGTAATACGTGGTTGTACATTAACCGGACCCCAACCAAAGAGTACACCGTAGTTATTGTATACTCTTTGGTATACACTACAAAATCAACTATACGAATGTCACATGTCAGTTTGATGTCAGTCAATCATTTTTCTGGGAGCCAATAATGCATGGTACGGGATGATAACGTACACCCAATAATGCACAGCCAGGTACTAAGAGCCTGCCCAGGCTCGTTGTCGGCTCGTTGTCGTTGTCGGCTTTCGTTGTCAAAGTTCAAAATCACAGATCAATGATAATTGACTGTTTATTTTGTCAACAAGATAATTTTTCACTCCTCTTACTCAAAAAGACCGTCATAGTAGCGTACCAAAGCGGGAATAAAATTGCGCTTTTTCAACTTGGGGGAAAAAGTTTATTTGTAATTTTCGCGAAACATTTTAAATATTTCTCTACTGCAAATTGAATTGTTGACCGTAATATATTTAATTTTTACAACAGAAAAATACTGTATCTATTTAATTATTTTATCTACTCTCATGTCATAAAATTCGAATTATAAACGTCAAAACGAATTCATATTGATATACTTTATAAACGCAATACCGTAACCAAATTAAAAAATTTAATTATGATACAGCTCCTCATACAAAGATAGTTGTATAAAATAACTTTTTTACCATAACGATACAGTTCTTTTTCTTTTTGGAAAAGGCAAGGGTCTTAAAACCGTACAGCCAAAGAGTTTGATAGTCTGTGGCGACGGCGCGGCGCGGCGGCGGCGACGCAGCGCGCGCATGCGCTGTTATATATACGGTTGGTTTGGCGCCAATTGATACGTTTTGTTTCAGTCAACTGGATTTCTTACTAACTTTGATATTTTATTTATTAGGTTCAACACTCTAAGGTGAAGAACATTTAAAAACCGTCACTGTACATAATGTAGCTCTAGTACCTCAGCTACGCGCATAGGCCTGGAAACGCGCGCGCGAGATCTCTGAACGCGATGTATGTAGCTCTAGTACCTCGCCTACGCGCAAGAGGCCCCGCGCGTAAAACGCGCCTTCCGGACAGGGTCTAACGTTAATCAACTTCCGGGTCACTTTTAGTACAGGCTCAGTGTTACGGGTTGATTCGGGATACCTATCTATCCATTCAACATGTATGCTGTGTGTGCACACTGCTGCTGGGTGTAGGCCTCTCTTACGCAGGCCTCATCTAAATGGAGTATGGCGCGGACGAGGCGTAGGCGGCTTCCTATTCCATTCATACAAAAAGCATGGAAATAAGGCACAATTTATGTTAGCAGATTAACAGCCTTACTTATAAACGCAATTCAAATGTTAAACCATGCTTAAACCGTTATTTATGGATTTTCTTACACCAAGTAGGGCTAAACTGCCTCTAAAACCAATGCTTAGAGAGCTGTCAAATTAAAAAACCTCGACCCCAGGTTTAGTGATCTAAGTACTTAGCTGATTTTCAATCTGCGGTAGATGTAGATGTCCGACGGACGTCAGCGAGTCACTACTCCGAGTATCGAGACGTCGTCCGTCGGACAGCACACGGTATTCTAACCTAACTAGTTGTGGCATTTTGTATGAAATTCATACACTATTTTGATATGGCTTGCGCCTTACTGCGCCACTCTTGTCCCTCTGGCCATTTTTACCTCATATTTACTTTACAAATAAGAAATTTTCATAGTGAAAATAATACGTAATGCGTTTAGCATCCTACTTTTAAGATTGATGCCCTTGGGTTCAAGATCTCAGGTTAAAAAAAAGGTCGATCTCAGTAGTAAAACAGCAATTTATGGTACTTTAGGTATGTATGGTATTAGGTATGGTATTTTAGGTACCTATATAACATTTTTTAAGTCTTAAATATTATGGAATTCTACAGAATCGTTACCTTCACCCATATTAACTGCCTACCCTATCATTAGGACACTTAATTATTTTCTAGCATATTCTTTCAGAATTTGCTCGGTTTCTTTTACTACTTGGGGAAATGCAGGATCCAATAAGCATAGGCTTATAAAATTGCTGTAGTCAGATGGTAACGTGTCACTCGCCGCAATAGCTAAAAAAACAAATATTTGAATATGTAGGTAGGCCTACAAAGCGCCGATTACAGA
Source organism: Plemyria rubiginata (assembly GCA_963576535.1). Taxonomy (NCBI): domain Eukaryota; kingdom Metazoa; phylum Arthropoda; class Insecta; order Lepidoptera; family Geometridae; genus Plemyria; species Plemyria rubiginata. The sequence continues at coordinate 9,832,817 of OY754926.1, forward strand.
ACCAAAGTCAATAATGTACGTGTGTTATCGTAGTGACATACATAGGTAACCGGTTTCCTTACGATGATATTTTCCTTCTCCGTCCCTCCACCGTTTCTCTAGGACCTAGAGTCTAGGTGAAGGAAAGTAATGGCACTGTGCACAAAAAAACTCATTCAAAAAGTTCAACAATTTCGTGAATTTGATCCCCAGGTACACTAAATATCTTCTCAGATCTAGTACCAAGTACAAACTCCAGATGCTATACAGATTAACCTACACTCGCGTTATCAATGCGAGTGTAGGTTTTTTCAGGCAAATAAAACAATCATAGAATGTAACAAGAATTAAAAAAAAGGAAATACCTAGCTTATTACAGTGGAAAATTAGGTGATCAATAATATTGAATACAACGCGGCAAGTTGCCGCCGGCAACGGTAGTAGCTACCATATATTTACCATGTGAATTTTTCAGCCGAGCTAGGGCGATTTTAAATACTTCACCGATATCTTGATACTTTGAGTCCATGCATGGTTTGGATCCATTGTAACTTGCTACAGGGAAATGTTCTCCTAATTTTTGTAGACACTGCGCAACATTAGCAGTTATTTTAAATTTTATTTTTCGAATCTAGAAACAAATATTCCAATAGTAATATTACATTCTAGTTTATCAAATCTGGCTATCTAACTAGGTACATCAAGCTAAGAATGAAATAATTTTAGCGTCCTACTGTTATAACTGTCCAAGTGTAGGTACGTATGTATGTATAGCGATATAAAGCTCAACAGTATTTAAAGACCTTACTGAATACACGCAGCTCTAAAGATTATACCTACTCGTCTTTTTATTGGTGTAATAAAAGAAAAACACTCACTTCAGTACCAGACAAACTAACGTACAATATTAAGACATCTTCTTTGTAGATCCCTTTCAGTTTCTTATTTAAGTTCAGGGATTCTAGAATTTTGTAATCGGATGTGATAATCAGTAGTTGATCGTAGTTTATACGTAGAGCTATGCGTTCACATTCTACTTCATACTTCATCCAGTTGTTAGTTCGCCATATCTTAAGTTTTTCAATCGGTGCTGACCACACATCTAAAAGAAAACGAACCTTAGAACTTAATCATTTAAATTATTTTCATTTTTGTGGTTAGCTGTTCTGTTATTATTATTACGCACAATTCATAATTAACAACACTTATTTGACTAAATAAGTAGGTTATTTCAGTGCTATCATAAGCAAAACCACACAGCAGTTGAGCAAAAAACATCAAAAAGACAAACAAAAATAAAACAATTTTCCCGCCTGCTGACAAACTTTATGTAATACCTACGGAAAATGGCGCCAACGCAACGCACGCGAAAGAACCAAACACACCCCGGGTTTTCTCTATTCCGTGCCGGAGACCAAAGAGAATGTAAAACTACGAGACCGTATGACCGTTTCTTTTTAGTGTTATAGAAACGGTGCGGTGCGGCTTTGCTGCTTATTTATCATTTCAGGCACCCGAGTACAACACTAGCCCGCTCTGACGTAACCGGAAACCGGACTGTCCATAGACAACATCTGACTGAAATAGAATGCTACCAACAATGTTTCACATGTTTTGCTGGTTCTAACTTTTTCAAGTCGTGTCGCTCACTATTATGCGACCGCCTTATTATACCTAAAAAAACCTAGAAAGCCTTTTTGCAAAATGATGAGAAAAACGAGGCGACCGACGCGTGACGTAGGAAGCAGATTATTATAGTTATTTGTTATACAAGAGTGCAAAGTTGCTTTTTAACCGCGTGTTCAATTTTGATGACCGAGCAAGCGAAGGATTCTAAAATTTAATCACGAGCGCAGCGAGTGATTCAAAATTAGAATCCTGAGCGTTAGCGAGGGAATCAAAAGAGCACGAGGTGAAAAATCTTTGCACTCGAGTGCAACACGTAACTTTTCATTCCACCTCAGCGAGGAAATGACTAAATGCAAAAAAAAAGTTTACAATCACAAGATAGGTACTTTTATTTCAGTTTAGGTATTAACTACTACATTTTTCACTTGTTTTCAAGTTTCTTGTTTTTAATATAAGGTTTAACAATGACGTGAAAAAATGCCGCGTAAAGAACCGCGTACAAAGCAAATTGAAAAAAGAACACCAAGAAGGTTCCGAGTCTGAGTTTTTAACAAATTAAAAAAAAGTTGTATGATATATTCGGCACCATAGAGGTAGCAGTAAATAGGTTTAATGTTTTTTTTTTAATTCACAAACTTAGTGCACACGATGTTCTAAATTCAATTTACTTTATCCTCTAGAGAATAAAAACGGCTTTTGCACTCAGATATTGAAGAGCAAAATTACTCTTTCCGAGATGGTGGGATGAAATAGTTATTTGTTATACAAGAGTGCAAAGTTGCTTTTTAACCGCGTGTTCAGTTTTGATGACCGAGCAAGCGAAGGATTCTAAAATTTAATCACGAGCGCAGCGAGTGATTCAAAATTAGAATCCTGAGCGTTAGCGAGGGAATCAAAAGAGCACGAGGTCAAAAATCTTTGCACTCGAGTGCAACACGTAACTTTTCATTCCACCTCAGCGAGGAAATGACTAAATCCAAAAAAAAAAGTTTACAATCACAATATGTTGGCGTCAAACAAACTTCCTCGTCGCTAGAATCACTCATTTTAGTTTTTTCACTTGTTTTCAATTTTCTTGTTTTTAATATAAGGTTTAACAATGACGTGTAAAAATGCCGCGTAAAGAACCGCGTACAAAGCAAATTGAAAAAAGAACACCAAGAAGGTTCCGAGTCTGAGTTTTTAACAAATTAAAAAAAAGTTGTATGATATATTCGGCACCATAGAGGTAGCAGTAAATAGGTTTAATGTTTTTTTAAATTCACAAATTTAGTGCACACGATGTTCTAAATTCAATTTACTTTATCCTCTAGAGAATAAAAACGGCTTTTGCACTCAGATATTGAAGAGCAAAATTACTCTTGCCGAGATGGTGGGATGAAAAAAATATTATGCTTCTTAGTGAAGAATACCGACCCGTCTGACCAAACCATCATTGAGGTGTAGTCTCAGTTGCACTTGAGCATTGTACATTTCTACAACCTTTTTTTAATAAAATTTTTGACGTGTAACCTGTGTTATCAATAAACGAACTTTGAACTTTTGAACTTTGAACTTTAATACATAGGTACATCAATCTGGGTCGAATATTATGATATTGAAAACTTTTATCTACCACTTCTATTCCTAGTAAACATTCATTAATTTTCTGATCCCCCTACATTTCCAACCTTCTTTTTTAGAATACTAATCTGAATCAAATATGTATGAAGTTGAGAACTTTTATGTAGTTACCACATCTACTAATAATACATAAACATTCATTCATTTCATTTTCTGATCTATAAACTACCACTTCATAAGCAAAAAATCAAGACGATCGTTTGATCTATGAAAAATCAAAGAAATCTATCCAACGAGAACCATAAATTTTACCGGGAAAAAAGTATCTACACGTGCTAATCCATCTCTGTGCCAAATTTCATCCAGATTCGTTCTGCCGTTCTGGCGTAATTGAGTAACACACCTCCATAAATACTTACATCAACCCAAACTTTCACATCTAAAATATCAGTTCTAAATATCAGGATCTAAGTTTTCAAGTTTATGTAATTAACTTAAATTTATTTAAATTAAATTTAAGGAACTTTACATTTTAGTGTTACCTTCAAATAAATATAACCAAGATTGTACATTCTGATATACTTTAGTCTTTATTACATTTTAACACATCGTCACTTTACACGTCCATTTTTTTTTGGTATTATCTAAAAATAATACAAAAAAAATTATTAAATTATTTATTTTAGATAAATCTAATCTATCCAAAATACAATCATAGTTGGCAACTGTGGCGACATTCATTTCATTTTCATTATAAAAAACTAAAAAGGCGAGGCGCGCGCACAGGCAGGACTGAAATTGCGTTGCAGATTTTCTAAAATATCCTATTTTTGCGGTTCATGCAATGGCTGCAGGAACGTATTACTTTGTCATCGTCGGGCACTCGGACAATCCAATATTCGAAATGGATTTCATCCCAGTCACGAAGGAAGTCAAGGTATGTGTAATGTGTGACCTCATTTCAGTTTTCAATGTACTCAGCCGCCCCTCGTTTTTAGCCAACGACTAAATTTGTAAGCAGCGAGCTTGCATGACCTACTGACCTAATTATTAGAACTGCCCAAGCCAAGCCATCGGCCATGTCATTTTCTAACGTGGTTTACAGTGCTCAAGAGTAAAAAAGTGTTGCGTCTTTTCAGAAAACAGCTAACGTAAGCAAATTGATTTGATTTAATTACAACAGCTTTGTGATGCGTAGTTGGATGTCTAAATTAAGGCATTTTCATTGTTCACAAAGGCTGCAAGTTAAAGTTCCAATAAGAATTTGAAATTTTGCTGGAACAACCTTAGAAACAGTCCTGCGGCAGCGGCAGCAGCCTAGCGTTCCACCTAGGTCAGGATTCCAAAGCTTATCAATATGGAAATAGGTCTCTATTTTCAGAAAGAGGACAACAGTCACTTGAACCAGTTCATAGCACATGCTGCATTAGATTTGGTTGATGAGCACATATGGAAGGTCACTAATACTTACCTCAAGTCGGTCGACAAGTTCAACCAGTGGTTTGTTTCTGCGTTTGTCACTGCCAGCCAGGTAAGACTTTGTAGCATTTTCCACTCAAGAGTTCAAGACAAATTCTTGTACTTGTGACAAAATTAATCTTTAATTTTATTGCAAGAATTCTTGTTGGAATCTTGTATGAAATGAGAAACTGTTTCCCATGAAGACTTCATTATTTAGATAAAATATTTCAATGATTTTTTTGATAAAAGCCGTATCTTTTCCAGATGCGTTTTATAATGGTCCATGATGCTCGGAATGAGGATGGCATCAAGAATTTCTTCACTGATGTCTATGAGTCTTATATAAAGTTAATGTTGAATCCATTCTACAAGGAAAACACTGTCATAACTTTACCGGCTTTTGAGAAGAAAGTACTGTTTCTTGGAAAAAAGTACTTGACATAGAATTAGTTGATTTTTAATTACTTGCGTAAATATGTACCTACCTACTATGATAGAAGACTGGTCAAGTTATTGTAAGGTTTACATTCCATGATAGTGTCAAATTTGGACTGAAACATGTGATTCAGAAGAAAGGCATGTAATAAATATAAATAATTCAGAAAAATCACAGTAAAATTAAAAGTCAGTGTTTTTTGTTTTTTAATTAAATTATCTTAGTAATCTATGAAACAGAATAATGGCACACTGAACAATTTTGTAATTCTTCTTAGCTTAGTAAGCTTTGACCAAAAACATCAATGTAACTAGCCTTACAAATACATCACATTAAAACTAGCATAATGTATTAGAATCACCACAATATTATACTTGTGACAGTTTTATATTCTTAGTACAGAGCTGGGAGTCCCAAGTCCTCATCTGGTAGACTGTCAAGTGAAAAATCATCTGTAACAAAGCAATTGAATGAGAAACATCTAGAATAATGAATAGGCACTATCCAGTGATTTTACATAGAAGTAACCTGTATGTACGTGTAAGATATTTTAATTACTTTAGCATCATTATTTAAGCTTGGAGCCTGAAGAAAGAACAACATGATAATATTGTCAGCTGTCTTGGGAAGGGATTAGGGCTCGCTTTGCTTATCAGTCAGTCTTTTTCTCTCTCCTAATACAGTTGGCATGTAAACATCAGATGCTGATTTAGAATCGTGACGAAACACCCATCATAGCAGCAAAAAAATAGGAAACTTACACTGCTAGTGTGTGAAAATTGTAATGGGTAGCTTTATCACTTTGTAGCATAGGTGCGAACAAATCATGCCAACAGTAAATAATTGTTAAAAGTAGATACATATTTTGATTTAGATATACAAATAAATTATGTTAGATGCAGTATACAATAAAGACATAAATAAGTTCTATTGTTTTTGTCATAATTTTATAGTTTTAGTCCTTTAGGCTTCTGGATAGTGCCTAATCTGACTTTACTCTGTTTTCCATATGATTTCATTTAACTTCAAGATGTTATAGAGGTTTCCACAGCAAAAAAATACTAACTGGTACATACATTGAAGGAACACTAAGCCAAAGAACATTAACAAACGAAATATACAAAATTGAGCAGTTCTAGCCAGATGCATGTATGAGACTGTCCCAGAGTTTCTAGATTGCTTACCTATCCATTTGTGATTATTTCTATCAGAATGATTAAATTGTACATGCCTGTGAAGAAGTCATCTTGATATGGAGAGTCAAACTCCATGCTGTGTCTCCTGGCTTCTGGTGGTGGAGTGGAAGGAGGAGACATGTCATGCCTCCCCAACTCTGGCTCAGGAAGCAAGAAATCAAACAGCTCTTTGTAGTTGTCTGCAAGAAAATAACTTAATAGATATTTGAAAGCTAAATCATGATAGCCACATTGATAATATTATATCAATGGATACCCATTATGCAGCATGGCTTTGTAGAGAAGGTAGATATAGATTCAACAATGATAGTGCTCAATCTCCAGCCAGTGCCTCCAGAAGTGAAACAGCATGTAATTTGGTTGGGGGTAGACATCATTTTAATGTAAGTGTTGTTTTTTTTGTTAATTTTGGTGTACAATAAAAAAAAATTCATTCATATCTACAGAACAGAAAACCCACCATATTTATTGTAAGTAGGTTTGGTGAATTCAATTTCCTCCATCTTAAAACCCTGGTCATTATCATCACTGTAAATGAGAGAGGCAACATTGACTGCCCGAGGAGTGAAGACCTTTCTAGCAGGAGTGCTTTGCAGGGTTTTGCCAGTGTTGGACAGGAAAGACTTCTTAGGCTCCCCGCCCTTCTTCATAGGCTCTCCGCCTTTCTTCATGGGCTCATTGAGTTTGATGGGTCCTGCGGAAACCATCTTGCCCATGTTCTCTGCAAAGTATCAGAGGATAAAGAAAAGGTTTGCAATAGAGATAGATAGTATAATAGATAGTTAGGTTGAAAATAATGTGAAAGGGTATGTCGTGAAAGATCGGATTATAGGAAGGGATTGTGTGTGAGATTAAGACCGGATGATAGGAAGGGATTGTGTGTGAGATTACAAGTTAACTCACCGATATTAGATAATGGCTGACGCGTTACATTTTTCACGACCTGTCGATTATGGTGGTCACCAAATATATCAAAAAGTGATTCAGCCATAACTTTTGGTTTTTTTAGAAAGGTCTTGTTTTTCTGGGTCTAAACAAGGAAAAAGGCTAAAGTGTTTTTGTTAAATAATGAATAGGGATAAACGACCGCCACACTAATCACAGTTCACGTTAGATAGATCTTTCTATTATTTTTATTTTGAAATATTGAATACAACGGACGACCGACACGGAAAATACCAGTGTTGCCAAAGAAAAATTTTAGACGGCCGTGCGTGTGCATGAAGTGAAAAAGCCGTGTTTCTAAGGAAATTCACCAAAGGAGGGCCGTAGCACTGCTTAAAAAAAAGGAAAAGTTTTAATTTACGTTTTTAACATTAAAAACCTTAAAACAGCGACATTTGGGTAATGTTTGCAAATTTTCTCCATTTGTTTGAAAAAAAATTATGCAAATATTTTTCTTAGTACCTACCTCTTAATTTTTTTATTTTTTGATAAGTATCTCTGCAATCATTTTTGCTGTTGTTACTTTTCGACATTATAGTGCCGTTCCTCTTGAATTCCCTCCTGTCAAACAATATTGGGACCGGTACTATCTTAGAGCATTTATAACGGGAGATGCCAAGCGCTACTTTTAGTACTAAAATCTTTCTGCCGGTTTTCGCGGGAGGCGGGGTAGTACGGTACAGAACACATTTACATAATCACGCATACTAATGCAGAAAAATTAAGCGTCCCTATAAACGCACACGCAAGTAAAAGCTGTACACCAACACAAAAACAATAACACAATTAAAGAATGACTGTTGTTACACTTTTGTTTAGTTACACACTAACACAAAAAAGTAGTGATGGGTTGTAAAAAGACCGACAAAATGAATGATTTCATATGAATGAAACAGGGTGGTTCAAAATCATATACTTTTCCTTTTTTTAGCCAAGATTAACAAACGTGTACCTGTCTAGCCTAGTAGGTATTACTAAGTAAATAGAGTGCTGGCACCGACTCCAAAAATATCAGTAATTGTATAATGTCATAATAATAAAATTATAAGATTTGTTGAAAAAATGGATACCTATTTGTAAGTAGATTGAAATATAAATCCATAATGCAATTATTTTTAACTTTAAAGTGTATTTTTCATAACAAATTGGATAGCAGTTTTGGAGTCGGTTTTTTTTGTAAAAAATATTTTATTAAGAGTTTGTAGAGCGTAATCTCTGAAACTACTGAAACGATTTTAAAAATTATTTTACAAATAGAAAGCTACACTGTTGTTGAGTAACTTTAAGCTATATTCTATTTTCGCAAGTAGTAAGTAATCTTTCAAGTAAGTAGTCTTTCATGAATGCATTTTTAGATAAATATTTTGTTTCTTTATTGGTATGATGTGTCCAGCAGTGGACTTACATAGGCTGATGATGATGATTGGTATGACGGGGTGAAAAAAATGAAGAGCAGTAGAAGAATAGCGGCTGTTAACAAATGCTCATAGCCCATGTCCCTCTCCAGCTAACATACTAGAGCTATACAAAAACCACGTTTATACGATTCTGCGTTCAAAAAGTACAAAGAAAATAGCAATAAACCAACGACACAGCACAACTAAAATTTTAAGGGAGCTCCATGAAGCGACGTATATTTTGTAGAGTCCAATACTGAACATCCTTTTTTTAAATCGGTTAAATATGGGTACAAAAAACACATCGCATTTTATTCTAATTTTACGTTCATTCCAACATTCATTCAATCGATTTCGCTCAACTAGTCCCCACACTACGCCTTCTACCAAGGAATATAAATTCACCGACACCTCCTACCAAGACGTTGGCGTCGTATTAAAACTGTCGTAACTGGTATTCCATTAAATATAAATTAAACGTAATTACAAAAGCAATTGACTAAAATATCACTTACTTGTGATAGGAAATACCGTGTTCCCTAAAGTTTGATGTCTCTGATCTCTTTTTACACCGAAATACCGCACAATTCACCATTTTTACTGAGAACTACTTCGCGACACGAAACGACAACTAATGGCCGCGCGGTGATGAGTGAAGTAGTTTTATATAACGTGCATGGCCAAGTCGCGTCTTATGGCCGGCAGAGGGGTACGCCTTACGTTAACATCTCCAGTTATAAATGCTCTAAGGGTACTATGGTCTTTCATGCATCGGAGTAAAAGAAACGTGTGACATAAAATACACGAGGCAAAAAGACTACAATCCAGTACCAATTGCACCAAATTCACCAACAAAAAAAAGTATTTTTCAGGTTATGCTTTTGGTTATGCTTATGCCATTTTTTGGTTCATGAACACCCTGACGCAACAAGGAACGTCAAAAATTTTGTATGGAGGTCGCATGGCAAATAATGGCTGATTGACTGATTTGACAAGATTGTTGCTTGAATTGCTTGATTGACACTGATTGAATGGAACGAATGATCGTTCCATTCAATCAGTTCTCTCGTTCTTTCACAACTCACTCTCTTCTTCGTCTGTCTCGTTGGGTCCGGTTAATGTACAACCATGTAAAACGCAGCCCCAGAAATCACAGCGAGGAATGTACGGGCAGGAAAACGCTGCCAGGATTTAACGTCCAACATGAAATCCATGGTCGTGCTATCCTACCTAATGTGTGCAGGGAAGGTACGCCAGTTTCCACATGTTATTTTTGTGTACCTGTAGAAATCTTTCCAAAGATGTACCGTTTTTTGGCGTTGCGTATCATTTGGTTGCACTTATTTCGAGCTTTTTTATAGAGTGAAAGGCTCTCCGCACTTGGCTCCTTTCTGTTCTTTCGATATAAGTGGTCTCTTCTTGCCATGCACTGTCTAATCTCATCCGACAACCAGGGAGCGAGAGCTCGCTTCAAACGAACTGGATGCAGCGGCGCATGAATGTCATACAACTCAATAATAGTATTGTTAAAGAAATCCATTGTTCTGATTGGTCAAAAGCCTATGCTTTGTTTAGCTGGACTAGTGGTAAAAACTGTACTATCCCATCGTTCAGCGTCTCATTTCACGTCACATTTGTATTTTTCAAACTAGTTCATCAACATCAAACTAGTTGCGCCCCGCGGTTTCACCCGCGCAGATTAAAATCCCGGTATTCCCACGGGATAAAAAGTGGCCTATGTGTATGTATGTCCAGGCTTCTTGTAAATATTTAATACCTACACACCGTATGGTATGGCTATACCGTTGCTCATGGAATTACTGAAGGTGCTTCAATATTATACAGGGTGGGGACCTATTGACGACATTAAATTGGTGGACGTATAGTACTAACTGCTAGAATTGTTATAAAAAAGGTTTTATTTTAATTCGTCCAATAATAAAAAAATTAAATTTTCTATCAAACTAAATATCAAATAAAGAGCAAATCGATGAAACCACCTGTATAAAGTAGGTACTATGTTTACTTAAACATAGCACCGTTCATTCATAAATAAGTTCATTTATTACGTGAAATTCGACCCTATTGCGAAGCGGCAACTTCACGCGCTCATGGCAGGCAGCGCATATGTACCTACCTTTAGATCGGCTTTCTTTGATATCTGACCGCTCACTTTTTGGCACGGGCGGCCGTCGCGTCCTCAAAGGCAGCGGCAGCGATGCAATAGGTAGGTAATAAGAATATATTATCTAGTTTGGTAACTAGGTACCTACATACACGTACACTTTAATTTTTTAAGTTCTCTATGTGTCCGCGCTGAAGAGCTCCTATTATTGTTCGGGGGTTTGTAGGGCATTGTTTTGTTTCGCCGTACCTTTTCCGATAGGTCCTCATTGCTAGAGCTGCATTTTGGTTGCAGTCTCCGTAAATGAAGAGCATGTCGGCGTAGGTACTCGGTCGCCGAATAAGCACGGTTAGGCATTGCACCACACAAACACCTCACTAAACAAGCGCCTGTTTTGCAGAAGGTACTACCTACTTAAATAATTCAAATAACTAAAATACACCAATAAATTAAAACGAAATAGGTAGCGCTATTTTCGGGGATAAGTCAATGGGGTTATCAAAAAAAATAATAGGTACACTCATCACACTAACACAAAACAGAAAGCGTCTTTTTCGTAGCTAGACAGTTTAAATTAACGTGCGCTTTGCAAAGTTTATGCAAAGTATGTCAAAGGTCGCAGTGCAAAACGATGACTAACTAGCTAGCTAGATCTTGATGAGAGAACCACCCGCGCCCGCGCACCGCCGCGCCGGCACCGCACCGCGCCCTGTCTATTTGGTGAGCAGAACATTGCTAACGCTAGCTGTCTTTGTCACACTCGCCTATTATTAGCGGGGGGTGCTGTGTCTTGTTTCTGACTTGTATCAATTCTCTTTCTAATACGCGTAAACACGTATTATCTTTCCCTCGCGTTTTAATTTCATTGATAAGTCATATGATTTCGTGACTCCTAGAATTTGACCTCTTCTCTTGCGATTTTACGTACAGGTTGTTTAAAAATCATTAAGTGGAAATGTATCGATTACTCGATAAATCTTCAAGCTTTTGATGTAAAAACTAGCTCTATAATCTGAAAATACGACTGCGAGTACGTGGTTTTTTTAATGTCGTCAATAGGTCTCCACCTTGTATAAAAGCAGTCGGGCCCATCTTCTATCTAGGTGCTTAATTTTCGATTAACATGTTTCGATCAACGTTTTAGAATATGATACTTAGCTCTTTGGTCATTGGAATGTACACCCGCGGATTACACAGTCATGGAATAGGTAACCAAATTTTACATCAATTCCGGGCTGTGTTTTCCAAGGTTGTGCAATACGTGGTTGTACATTACTGGCTCCCTGTCTCGTTTACTTGTCGTTTCCACTTTGGTTTCTACTCATATTTTGTTTGTTCTTGCAGATTTCCAGCGGATTTATTATTAATTTCGCCCTTATAAGTGAAAGTGTTTGAACATGTTCAGTGAACGTAATATTTAACGACAATGCCCCCGAAAAACTAATTCATTACGTGTGAAATATGTGGAGATCGATCGAGCCGAAGAAATCTACAAAAAAGGAAGTTTATGGCAAAGTTTCCTTTGGATGAGGCTCGGTAAGCATTGAATTAGATATTTTAGTGAGTACAAACTACGAACAAACAACATGAACCTCTTTAGATTGATTTTTAATCAAAGTTATGTAATTTTATTGTGTATGTACTAGTGATGTAGTGTAATTATCGATAAGTGTGTGTCGAACACAGTGTGAGATTTTGCCGTAGATGCGGACATCCTCAGATGAGGTGATCCTACAGATGAGGCTACAGCTAGGCTGGTATATTTTAGTTACTTCCACAGTGTAATGTCCTATGGTATCTTGCTATGGGGTAGAGCTGCTGATATACAAAGTATATTTGTACTTCAAAAACGGGCGATACGTGCCATTTATAAAATGAAACCACGTGACTCATTGAGGGAGCGTTTTAAGGAAATTAATATTCTCACAGTAACTTCACAGTATATTTTTAAAAATTTATTGTACACTCATAAACACATAGGTAGCTTTAAGAAAAAGAGTGACGCACATAACGTTAACACTAGAAATAAAAATAAATTATGCATTCCGAAATTTCGATTACAAAAGGTAAATGGCTCGTTCATGGGGAACGGTATACACTTCTATAATAAACTTCCAGAAAGTGTCACTGGGCTTCCTATTAAAAAATTTAAAGTGTACATTAAGAATTATCTGATAAGGAAAGCTTACTATACTATAGATAGTTATATTAATGATAAAAGTGCGTGGCCTGATGTCCCGGTCGCTCTGCCCATCGACGGCTAACATATCTGCAATGTCTTTACTATTATGTTATTTAAAAAAAGATTTTTTTTTTCATTGTTGTTTGACTTACTACACTTCTTACTTATGTATTAGTATTATTGGTTTGAAGCGTGTGTTCTTTTATGAATCTGTTTACTTTTCCTTTTCTGTTAGATTACTTTGTATTATATAGCTTCAATAGTGTAGGTATTTTATTACATTGTAACGAGGATCATATAAAAGAGCGATAGATACCAAGCCGAGTTTGTTGCCTGTTCTTCTCGGTGTTGGTCGCGTGGAACTGGCACTAGAGTCACCTAGTTTTAAGACGGTTCAAGATGGTCCTTGTGATTTTATTGAATAAACATATTTTGACTTTGACTTTGACCTCGTTTTATGTGTTTTTTAGAAAGATAAAATTCAAACACAACTCAGAATAAAATTCTTGTGTCTCTATCTATTATACTTAGTTAAAAAGAAAATAAAAAAAAAGAAATTTTGTTACAGAATATACCTGAGTGAAAACTACATAATATGCTAAAGATGACAACTGGGAGTCCCAAAAAGCGTAGGTATATTTTTTGATACTGTTATTTTAATTTATAACCTTTTCTAGAATATGACGTGAATTGCCTAGTCTTTTATACTTATGCTATAGGTAAAATTTTGTGCCACGAAAGTGGGTGAGCCATTCTTGTAGTTATAATGTGTATAGTGGATCTTTTGCTTTCTTTAAAGAGCTACTGGAAATTAATAAATTAATACTATGTTACAGAATATGTCAAGCCTACTGCTGCTGCTGAGTGTCCATCCTGCTAAACTAAACATCGTATTATATGAAAAAAAGGAATATTATGTACAATGTTTATTTTATTTTTTGTTTTATGTACAGGTTTGTCGGCTAAAAATTAAATGTAATAATGAAAAAAGATTTTTGTTTCATATCAGATCCATATTTAAGTTCAACCTAGGACTTAAAAACCTAGGTTGGACTTAGACGTGGACTCGATCAAAATTTTGAATACGAAAATAACCTCATTTTCGATCTCGCATATTTTATCGATATCGATATGAAAGCGAGGGCCATCGCGCAGCACTATTTAGGCTGATAGGTTGGTAAAACTGTTGTTGTTTGACGTACATATTCGTTGTGTTGGTATTGAAGTGCCATGTAAAAGGATCCCATTGGCTCTCATTGGCTCTTACTAAGTCCCGCCTCTTCTCGTAGTTTTACATTCTCTTTGGTTCATGAAGTCAAAACAAAACAAATCAAAAATAAATAAAAATATCTTTGACGCGTATTGTAATAAAATGTCTGAAGAAAAATCTAAATCTAATGGCATTGATCCTTCGCAGCGGCTACCTTCGTTCAAACCGCCTCGAGATCTTTCACTTGGGGGTGTAAAACCAAAAAAAGTTTTCACCCCTAATCTGAATGTTTCTAGAAATAAGAACAAAGGGTGGGCTAAATTATATCTATTTCTTTATTAAGGGTTGGTGCTCCCACTGATATTCCTCCCCTATAAAAAAGCTGTTCTTTCGTTTTGATAGTTTTATATATATTTTTTTGAAGTACTACCTCTTACAAACGCTAAATTGAAATAAATAATATCTACTAAATATGCTATGATAGTCTCCCTTGTACTTAGATTGCTTGTACCTATCGCTCTATACCTTACTTTATTGCCATCACTTTCAGCCAATCAAGCTCTAGCGGGAATGACCCAAAAAAAGATGAACGTAACAGAGGCAGAGAGCGCAATAATAGACCCAGGCACAATAATGGACCCAATGTCATCAAGTCAAGTGGAGTCTTTTCCGAAGGTAACACTCCACAATCCTGCTGCTGGTCACATTCTGCAGTTAATACCTCACATCTCAATTGCATTGTTTAAATTATTACTACATGAATTTAGCACAATTACTGGTGTTCTAGTGGGACTCTACTTTTACCTTTTTTTACCTTCGGATGTAGCTTTGAATTCTGTTGCTACATTGTGAGGAAACCAACTGGTAGGTAGGTACTAGCAATTCAAACAACAAAAAATAACAAATTTCTGATTTTCAAATTTATCTACCTATAATAATGATTATTGGTTTTGTGTGTCATTGCTATTTAAGAGATGTATAGAACCTGATGATTTCATCAAATCTTCAGGTCTTGGCAGTGCAGAGAGGCATTCTAGCCGAGGATCCTACAGCAGAGGAGGTGGTGATGCAACTCCTCAGATCTTGCAGAGGCCTACCATCAGAGTCAAAGATGTTGTCAAGGTATGAACATTACTGTATGTACCTACAATAGATTTAAAAACCCTTGTGAATATTATGCATGCCTTTAAAACAAGCATTACCTATGTACCTAGATCAAAAGATCAGAATCCTTAAAAAAAATGTTTTTTTCTATTTCTATTCTGCTCATTTCCAAATGGTATAAAGTTTAAATGAAATAATTTCTTTACAAATTTATATTTTTTTAATGTTTGTTACCTCATAACATAAATGGTAACTGGATGAGCTGATTTATACGATTCTTTTTTTAATCGATAGCTGGTGCTTGTCATGTGGTCCCATTAAAAGAAGAATGGTCATGACATGATGACAAGAAACATTCTCAGTTTTTTTTATGTACCTAGTAGGTAGGTATATTGAAAATCAATCATATCAAAAATCAATCAGACACTTGTGTTCCTGAAGGATGGCGACCGATCGGCCGAAGTACTAGCGGGATGATCTAGCTAGATTTATTTGATAGTAGATGGTGGAGAAAACTCAGGATAGGCAGAATTGGAAGTCATTGGTGGAGGCCTTTGCCCAGCAGTGACATGAGATAGATGCAAAAAAAGATGTCAGCTATGTGGTTCCCATATTACAGGCTTTGCTTAGTTAAGGGCTAGATACCTATGCTGTGATGAATGTACACATATTTATATGAATTACTAGTTGCGCCTCGGGGTTTCACCCGCGTAGATTTAAATCCCGGTATTCCCACGGGATAAAAAGTAGCCTATGTGCCATTCCAGACTATAATGTATCTCTGCCAAGTTTCATTCAGATCCGTTCAGCCCTTCCGGCGTGAAAGAGTAACAAACATCCACCCATCCATCCATACTTACAAACTTTCGCGTTTCTAATAGTCATAGGATTTTTACAGATTGACAAAGAGCTGGAGGAACAGAAGATCAATAGTGTGATGGGAGAAGCGGGCAGCGCGGACCAAGAAGACAATTATGACTTCAGGCGCGCGAGAGAACGCGACGCACCCATCAAACTACCCATGGACGATGGTATGCTGAAGTTATTATATTTATTTATTCAAGAATTTAATTTGGGATATTTACAACTTTTATACAATAGGCTCACAGACCCAGGCATAGATTCAACTAGATACAAGGGTCTATTTGCATGGCACTACTTGATGATGACCTTTTCCAAAAATTGGCCAACAGATACTTGATGATGACTCACTCCTTGAGTGAGTGCAAAGCGCGTACGTTTATTTATGTGTTTAATAAAAAAATATTAATTTGTACCGCATGGCGTGTTTTCGAAGCCAAATATCTTAAAACCATGACAGCCATAACCGTGATACTGTAATGTTGTGTATTTCTTGTTAAATTAATAAATAATATTAATACTTAATAAATAATTGTATCTACGAAATATTGCAGTGTTTATTAGTGCATTGCACTAAATAAGGACATGTGTATGTGTAGCATAATTTATTCTGTGTTACAAAACTTCATCCCATGCACTACCTAATCTTGAAACTACCCTCAAAATATTTTATTTTTCTTTTAGTAGTACTTTGTGATGATAGCATGCAACCTCAATGTTTTAGGAGGTTTTCTTAGACAGAAGACAGTCGCAGTGAAGCAGGAGGTAATTGTGAAGGAAGAGCCGATGGACGAGGGGTACACTAGTAAGATAATTATAACTATTTCTCTAAAGCAGCTCCTAAATACCTGGCGGATCATTTCGTGAGGGCAAGGAAAGCGGCAACAGCAGACTACAATAATGGCAATTCTTGTAACAGCAAACTCACTTAAATTGTGTTTAATATGAAGAGGCTGTCATAATAATGAGGTTCTATGAAGTATATATCTTACTTCCTGCAACACAGCGTAAGCTAAAGCAGGAAGGCGCGTTGTACTTACAACTAGCTGTATGTTATATTTTTTGGAAATAAATATTATTATTATATTTATCACGGACAATCTTATGTCACCAAAAATATAACACGATACGTAGTTTAAGCAATCTGTCTCAGTGGTTGCATGCAGCTTTGACCAAGAAATTCATGAGAACTTTGATAATATAAACCGTTTATTTAGTTAGCTGTTACAACACAATTGCGTTGTCTTATGTTTAAGTATACATTTTTTTATAATTGCTAAACTTATAGTAAATACTTATGCTGTACTTATAGAACAATTCCTTTCGTGTACCTAAATAAGCTTACCAAATAATTGATATTTGTACATGCTATGTAATTTTTGTATAATTATATTGTCGTTTAACAGATTTGAAAGTAATGCCTGGTGTGAAGCAGGAGACGTGCGATACTCCCGATATCGTGAATCTGATGAAGAGTGAGGAGCCTATGATTATGTTATTACAGGTATATTATATATTTGGATTTTATTGTTTTTTTTTTTTTTATTTATTCTTAAACTTTAATATCTAGTACAGTTTTCATATAATATTGTACCCTATAAACCTCTAGTGGTTTGTAAGGGTACTCACACTCGTATGAAATTACGGAGTTTAAACAAGCACTTTTTCAATATTTGATTTGCGCAATGAGTTTATTAAACAGAAATTCCTGTAGTAATTTGATTATTTATCAATTTGAATTATTAATATGAATATGATATTTATCATAGGGCATTATACTCTTCAGATACCAATGAGTAGTTGATTGTTATTTATTAGAACTTTGTTTGATTTGATAAAAGTGAATGAATGTGACAAACGAGGTGCCTCACGTATGTCCTACTCAACACTACCTCAAAGGTGCCTCAGTTGCGTGGCGCGCGCGGTGTGGATGGTTGTGTGTGGCCCGCGCGATCCACCGCACCATGGCCTCCATATCGTGCAAGAGTTAGATTGTCCGATCGCCTTAGGATCGCTTGGAGCGTATTTTGGGTTGGCTATAGCAATCCTTGTACCTGAGTTGAGGGTTGGGGATAGGGGGGATGCAAGTGGGGGTAGATGGCAAGTCTTCCCCTTGAGCCCTTTTTTCTAGGAAATGAAAAAAAAATAATTTAATTTTTCAGGTAAGTTACTAGTTAGGTTAGGGTTTTTTTTTTATGAAAAAAATTGGTAGTAATATTTCATCTCTATGACAAAAAGACTCAAGGGAAGAAATTCTCATTAGGTTAGGGTTTTTTTTTTTTTTTTAAATGAAGAAATTTGAAGGAAATTTTTTGGAATTTTTTTTTCATTTCCTAGAAAAAAGAACTATAGGGAAAGACTTGCCATCTACCCCCACATGCTTTCCCCCTATCCCCAACCCTCAACTCAGGTACCAGGGTAGCTATAGTTTAACCCGTATTTTTAGGATCGCAAGTTTCCAAAACTGGATCGGTCTAACACGATCCACGCTCCGTGATCCAGGATCGCGGAACGCGGGATCGCCGATCCAGAACGGATCGTTCGGTGTAGACCCGCCTATTGGAGTGCCGCGTGCGATCCAACGATATTTCGGCATGGTTGCACGCGCCATGATCACGGGTCTAACTGAAGTTCACGTTTTCCGTGCGTTCTTTTTCACTTAGCATTTTAAAATAAAAGTATCATCTGTGGACCGCCGGGGTCCCCTTGGATGAAAGGGCCCAATGCGACCGCATTAGCTGCACTGCGCTACGATGCACTGCTCTGCGTCCATATACCTATTGATATTAGGGTATGCTGAGGTGCAATTCTTGTTCCAGTTCCCTCAGTCTCTGCCCGGGCAGGCAGGCAGAAGCGATGACGACGCTCCTCGCAAGGACGCAGCAGCCAACCCATCCACATCCAACGGCGTGGCCGCTGAAGAAGAACAGAAACCGGTAACGATTAAAAATCTGTTATTGCGCAAAAAAATTAGGTATATATCTTGCTTTTAGTCAGAGGTATGTCCAAACATTACATTTGGCACATACCCACATTTTGCAGTAGTTAGTATTCCATACGTGACAGGTTACCTCTGACTACCCCCCTTAGACATCCTCAAAGAATCTTGAATTAGTACCTACTTGGTACTGGGAGATCTGAAGGGATATCTACCGTGCCTGGGGATCAAAGTCGTGAAGCTGTTTTCTGTTTTTTCAGTTTATATTTTGCTGAGGCAATAACTTATGTTAAGTGGTTACCATCGCCTATAACAATAAAAAAACATTGTTCTTGCGAAACAATGTTACCACGGTACACTACGATACACGGCCCTGCGTCCATCAACTTGGGCATGAAAACTCTAGTTGAAGTTGAACATCGAAGCGGTTGGCGGCAGAAACAGACCGGATCGGCGTATAAACTATCACTCGCCATAAAATAGCCCAGACAGTATTTGACCCTCAGGCCTCAGCTCAGTTGGTAGTAGCTCACAAGTAGTGTTTGTTCCTGTGTGATTTGTAGGGTGTGGTTGCTGGTATAGTATGAGGGTTTATTCTCAATAAACTTTCCAGATTGACAAAAGCTGTTGTCTCAGTGATTTGGAGGAAGGCAAGATTGGAAAACTGCGCGTATACCATTCCGGCCGCGTCACGCTGAAGCTTGGAGACACGGAGTTCGAGGTTAGTGCCTTAGTGGATCATCAGTTTTATACCGGTTCTGCTACTCCTATCTACTTCCTGCATGGGTAAGAAAGGGACAGATATATCCCAATAATGCTATCTCACAGGTTTGCGAATCGAATTTAGTGCGATCACCTGCCTTCCGCCACAGTCTATGTTGTAAGTAGTGGGTTCGATTCGATCTGCACAGAGGTCCAACATATTAGACATTGTTGCAGATCCTTGTGATTTTATTGAATAAACATATTTTGATCTTGACTGTATTGTAAAAATATTGTATATTTTCAGGTATCAATGGGCACGCAGGCCGCTTTCCACCAAGAAGTTGTATCAGTGGCGTGCGACGAGCAGTCTCGCTCTGCTAACTTGATCTCACTCGGAGCTCTCACGCATAAACTCAACGTGGTGCCCGACTGGGAGAAGATGTTTAAGAAGCTGAACGTTTGACGCCAAAAAAACCGGGATTCTTGGTCAAAATTATCAGAGAATGAAACTGTTGTGACTTAGTTGGAAAATTGTAAATGAATGAATGAATGAAAATACTTTGCTGTAGGTACACTTTGCAAATTAACAAAAGGAAACAAATGTTATCAACTAGAGATAACTTGTAGTTCGCCCCGAACTGAGATTTCGTGACGCGACGCGAATGAATAAAAGGTAGTCAGAAGCAAGTTCAAACATTGTGTTTGGACTTGTGGACTTGTGTCTCTGGCTGCCACCTACTAAGAATGGTGTTCAACCAATTGAACATGCATGTTCATACCATCAGAGAGAAAATACTTACCAGCAGCTCTGCTGGTTATTCATAATCAAGGAATTGGTATCTCCTAATAGATTTTCTCTGCTATTATACTCAGATGATAAAGTTAAATGATGGTTTAAATAAAATGATATTAAAAACTGTACATATTTTATTACCTACCTATTTACATTACAATATCAACAACATACTTATGATGATACACTTTTCAATTCACTCTCCTTTTGTGGTATGACAGGAGTATCTCGGCCAGGATATTGGTTGCCTTTCAGATCAAGAGCAAAGTTGTAGTCTGTGGGGTTTGCTAGGGCATGGTCTATGGCTGCATCCAGGGTTTCTGGTGTGATGAAAGTTTTGCTGAGCTCCTAAAAAAGAAAACAAAATTTAGCTTAGTGTTTTATTGCCAAAGCTTGAAAATTTCAGTCTACAATAAAACAAAATGGGCTTACTTGGCAACTATGCATTGTGGACATCAATTTAATGTGAGAAACAAAATTATAATTTACCTTCTCTTTTTTTATTTCTTCTGAAGCTTTTTCAAGCCTCTGCTTGTGCACCGCATCCTTGATCTCCATGCGCTGGAGAGCATACTCATCCATAGCTGCTACTTCTAGTTTTCTTCTCTCCTGCCTTTCCAGGGCCACCTGTAGAAACATTAAATGTGATGTGGTACTAAATGAAAGCTGACATAGCTCTCAGAATCAGCAAGTTGAAGTGGCAATGGGCAGGTCATATAGCTCGAAGAACTGACAACCACTGGGGAATAAAGGTTCTTGAATGGCGACCACGAAAAGGAAAGCGAAGTGTGGGACGCCCTCCTGCCCGATGAACTGACGACATTGTTAAGATCGTGGGTAGTCGGTGGATGGAAAGGACTCAGAATCATTCTTCCTGGAAGTGGATAGGGGAGGCCTATCTTCAGCAGTGGACTTCTGTGAGCTGATGATGATGATGATTTTGGAAGTTGGATTTTTCATAAATAACTTTATGAGGATGACGTAAGTAGTTTTTGGTCTGTTGTTGTTGTTAGGGCTGTGGCATGCATCCACTGATAAGAGACTAATTGTAATTTGTGGTGGGGAATGAGATCTGCACAGACATCCCGAAATGGGGTGTATTATGCATTGGGGTGTAATGCACAAAGATAAAACTGTTATCAGTGGATACATAGCTACCCCAGCCCTCAACAAGAGTACTTCATGAAGACCACTACCGCCAGGAGTGCAACGATTGGTAATTTGATAGTGCGGCTTACCTGCTTGTTCCACTGTTCGTTTATCTCAACACACTTCTCCCACTCCTCAGCTTCCAACCGCAATGACATCTCCGAGCTTGCACTGTCTCGCGTCGATTTATCGTGGATCATTTCCTCGTGATAGAACCTTCTGATTGCGCGCATCTGTGTCTTGTAGTTATTGTTCAGGCGCAGTAGCTCTATACGTTCTTCTTCAGGAACTTCCGGACGCTTTGGTATACGGAATACTTTACTTTTGGCGACAGGCAGCCATCGGGGTTTTCGGTGAGCTTCTGCGGTCTGTATCAATACTGGTAAAAATCTTTTCGATAAACACTTTTGTGAAATCATGTTGTTTTCCGTCAGTACCTAAATCTTAAAATCCAGGATCCTTGCTTGAAATAAATTTATTTTTTGATAAATTTTTAGTGACTGAGAATGAGAAATAAACAAACAGGACTATACTTATAAATCTGTGCTGGTAATAGTTCATAGTTGACACTTGACTGACAGACAGTGACTGTGACACCTACCGTGCAGTGAGTGGCGACAGAAACAAGCAAAGCAAAGCAAACTTTCCGTTTCGTCAACAGTCTGTGTCTGTCATGTCCAGCTCAACTCAAAGTCAATCAATCAGAATCACTCACTGTCTAGTGTCTTTTTTTCTGCGGGCGGCTCGGCTGGTTTTGTTTTTTTTGTTGTGTTTGGTTGGGTTTGTTTGTTTGTTTTCGTGATCTGCTTTTGCCCAGCGAAAGAAAACCGTAATTTATTATGAATTTAGAACTCGCAAAAAATGATTAAAATAGCAGCACTAACCGATGAACCCGAGGAAGAAAGTGTCTCAGAAGATGAGGTGACTAAAGAAGCGTTAGAACAAATAGCTCTGCAACAGTACACAAAATCGCTCGATCTGCAGCGAAAGGGCAACTTGAAGGATGCTACTCAACTCCTCAGAGATCTACTGGACACTGAACTACTCTACGATGTCAATAAACCTGGCCCAGGTGAGAAGGTGGCTGGTCCATTATTCAATTTGAAGTATTTGAGTTATAAAAACTTAGCTGCTATGCTAAGTGAGACAGACGATATTGATGCCGCAATAGAAGCTTACTGCGCTGCCGCCGAGTTAGACGGCACTGATATTACCCTGTGGCATCGGTTAGGGCAGTTGTGCATGCGTGCAAAGCGGTTCGAAATGGCTCTTCACGCGTTTCAAAGAGGTGCTGAACGGAATCCCCGCCATTGGCCGTGTTTAGACAAAATTATTACGCTTCAGCTCGGCCTAAATTATAAAGAAGAGTGCATATCTACCATTCATGATGCATTGCTAATTGATCCAGGCTATTTGAGGGGTCTAGCATTTAGAAAACACATTTACACTACATTCTCTTACATTAGAGACTTCATGGAATATTTGAATCCTATTTACAAATGGAATGAGGAGGATGATGAGGAGATAGATGAATTGCAAGCTGAAAAGCTAATTAAAGAAGCTGATGACATCCATGAGATATTTATTGAACAGCAGAAGGCCAATCAATTCAAGTATAAATTACCCAACTTAAAACTAAAACAGCCAATCACCGACCTTTCATGGCATTCAGTCGGTGATTCTATTGTAAACATGCATCACTACATGACAGAGAATTATTTCAGCCATGCGTGTTTTATTGAACTTGTATTTGAAGAACAAGAGAAGGAAGAGCCTATGGATGTTTGTGATGAACCTAAACAAGTTGAGCTTGTAGATTCCACGAAGGAAGAAAAAGATACCATAGATACTGAGAAAAATCCAGAGTTACCTGAATCAGAGAGTGAAACTAATAATTTATCTGACAAAGAGAAAGTTGCAACAGATGCTGAAAAAGTTGAGAGTGATGTAGAAATAATTCCCAATGAGGTCACTGAAATATTCCCAGAGCCTAAAAAAAAAACTTCAGTAAGAAGGCGGGGCAGTGATCTCGTGTACCTACAACAATGGGGATGGTGCACCAAACGCAGATCAGGTCGTAAAAAACCAGTCAACAGGCAAGACCGTCTTGATGAAAACATCTATGATACTTTGAGGAGGATGGTGCCATTGCACTTATCTCCAGAAACTGTAGAAAAAAATGAGAACCAAGAAAGAGTGGTTTCACCAGACACAAAAAACCTTGACAAACTGTTTGATGAAAATGCACCACCTCCACAGATCAAAGCAAATGAAGAATATTTTGGCACTGAGAATGAGCAGAGAGATGTAAAGCAGTTCATAACTAAATACACTGAATATAAAAGAGATATTATAGATATGTTGAAGGAATTTTTGAGTATTCTAGCCAGCAAGTGGAGGGTTAAGTGGCCGAAAGGCTTACCAAATATATTAATTGAAGCTAATAAGTGCTATAACAATCACATTGATGTTCCTACTTGCACGGATCAGAATAGAGAAGAACTGATCCATCATGCAAATGTCAATATACTGGTGGAAGAGTTTTCTGTCAATCAAAAGTTGAACTCTGAGGAAAAACCTAAGCATGAGCTATCAATAATAGAAGCTATTGGGATCACCCTTTATTTGAAGCCCTATATATTTACTGGTGTTGAGTGCTTGGAGCTGATTTTAAGACAACTGTGGGTTAAACTTCACATACATATTCTCAACAAAAATGAAGAGTTGGCCTTGGACTGCCTATATCAGTTACTATGTGAATTTGAAGCAATGGCAGAGCACCACAATACATACAGTTTAGAAGTTGTAAATTTCACATTCAAACCTGAAATAAATGAATTTAAAGTCCTGGCAAACATCACATTTTTAGAGAGAAATAAAAAGCTTTCAACGGTTATGGATTTGTTTGAAAGTGGTTATTATAATGAAGTTTTAGCTATTGTGATAGACTCTTTCGAACACTTTAAGACTATGGGTAGAAATCAAGAAGATGAAGTGTCCCTAGACTTGGCCGTACAAATGTCGCTCATACTAGACACATACTGGGCTTTGGATAATGTTGACAGCTGCTTCAAATGGTCTCTAATCTGTCTCAATGAAGCCCTGAAACACTATTTCAGATTTACAAGTGGGTCTCTGGAATATGATAAGTGGACATTGACTGTTGTCAAGATTCTCTGTTCCATAGAACACATTCTGACATCCGAAGGTTTGTCTTGTCTGAATACCATTTCACAAAAAGAGCTCAGCCAAGGCCTCGAAAATCTTATCAGAATCATTGGACATCAGGTAGAAACGAATGCGACAGAAATGCCTCTTGGTTCTGTTATCCCATGGATAATCATGCATTACATTCTGCAAAGAGAAGAAGATCAGGGTAGAGGAAGAATTGATAAAGACAAAGATCCCGACGAGGTCCCCAATCCCATACTAGTCCTGTTCATTGCACACGAGCAGCTGGGCAACAGAGGATGGTGTTGCAAATCTGAAGCGAAACTTCTTTATTTTACTCTCGACACTGTTGTCCCTCGGCTGCGAACGCCAGCCCTGTCAAAATGTCTGGAGCAGGTTAACCAGTACATGGAGCAGTGTGTGTTCTGTCTCTTTGGACATCCGGGTAAGAAAACCAAATTAAAGTACCTCGTAGATCACAGTGGTACTGCACACACTTTGAACTGGGAGCGAGCCCAGCAAGTGTACGAAATATTCAGACCGCTAGAACTTCCGGCGTTGGAAGTGAAGCAATCCAGCATATCTCCCGATACAGAGATGTTGTTCAAAAATATTTTGGCATTGCTGCCAGCAGATCATGACCCGCACAAACACGTCGCCGACGTCGAAAAGTATATAAAGGGAACTATAGAAAAGCTACCGAATTTTCCACCGCTATTGCCTTTTAAAATGAGAGACATTTACTTCTTACTGGGCGATTACTATTTAAAACGAGAGGACCATAAAAAGTCCATCGAATACAACATTTTAGACGTTATAGTAAACAGCGATCGCCTAGAATCGTGGGCGGAAATCTCACTTGCTAAGACTGTTCATTTGGGAAGAGTATTGAACTCTTTTAAAAATCTCAACAACGACAGAGATGTTTTGAGCCCTGCAAAGGCAATAATCAGATGTTTTAAACGTGCTCTAGAATTGGACCCTACACATTGTAATATGTGGATAGAATATGGTATCTTCGTGTATACTGTCCATTCGTTCTGCTCTCGACTTTTGAAGCAAGCCAGCGAATCATTGAGTATGGAAGACTTCGAATCTTTAGAAAAGCAAAAGGAGGATATGTTAGATACGACGCAAAAATGTTTCATGACTGTACTAAATGATCTAAACAACAGCCACGATGATGACAAGACAAATGAGGACTCTTGGCTCCATTACTACATGTTAGGAAAAGTCGCAGAAAAACGTAATAAATCACCTATCCTTTACCTCGATTACTATTCAAAAGGCGTCAAAAGCTTACATGAGACTAACGCTACGTATCCGTTAAAAATAAACTACAGTTCTCCTACACACTTATGCATAGAAGTCTTAGAACTACACTACAGAATACATTCATCGATTCTCAAATACATTGAGCAACATGAGAATAAGCCTATATCTACCTCAGTAGGGAAGGTTTTCACGACTTATATTGAAGAGTGGAAGAATGGCCCATTTGGGAGAAAAGCATTTAAGAAAGAAGGTCCGCCAGAATCGGAAAATTCAGCATCAGAGACAAAATCTGAAGAGCCTGTTCAGCAGGCTGCTAATATTTTGAAACGCTCTATCAGTGATGCAGGGGAAGAAGAGAGTCATGAGGCTAAAAGACTGAAATTAGAAGCTGCAGCTGCAAAAGTACGCAGATCAGCCTCTTACAACACAGAAGGACTTACTACTAAAGACGCATCAACTCCACCAACCGATGATTCTAAAGAAACAGCTGAATCTGAAGTAACCGAGCCTGCAGAAGAAATAAAGCCCGCGACGCCTGTAGAAACACATCCTGAAAAACAGGAAGAAGCAAAAGTGACTCAAGAAACTACGAAACAAGAAAACAACGAAAAACCTGCTGAAATGGAAGTCGATTCAAAAGTTCAGTCAGAAATAAATAATAGCTCAAGTAGTTCGTCTTCGTCGTCATCAGATTCAAGTTCAAGCGATTCATCTTCCGATAGTAGCAGTGATTCCAGCAAAGACAGCACCGCATCAAACAATTCGAATGAGAACAAACCTTTGACCGATGAAGAGCTCATGCAAATCGTATCAGCCTGCCTCGATTCCTTAGAAGACTGCGCTAGTAGATTTCCGCCGCATTACAAAGCAATATACCGAGTAGCTCATTACCACTTCTATTATAAAAAGGGTAAAGATATTGAAAGATGCCGAGATCTTTTGCTCTCCAATTTTACTTCGAGAGCAGGTCAAAAATTAGGAGGTCTTTTTAGTGAAAGGAAACAAAATAACTTCTTTAACAACATATGGAAAATCCCGCTCGATGAGGTCGACAGAGCTGGTGGCTTCACATTCCATATGAGTCGCTCCGTACTCTTGACTATGGAAATCTTGAAAGAGTTTGACGATCACAAAACTTTGCTTGACTTAAGCATGCAGCTACAGAGAGTACCAGAGCCGGATAAGACTTATCTACGCGATTCTGACAGAGAAGAATTAGCTCAGCAGGCATTCTCTCTTTGTGTACAATCTCTCAAGGGGCAGTTGACTAAGTTCGGCCAACAAGCAGATTTGAAGAGCAACGACGTAGAACAACAAGCGCTAAAAAGCCTGATGCTGGACATCTACAGAGCGTACCAGCGAGCTCAAAAACAACCGAACTCGAAACAGTTCACCAATTTGCTGATAGAAGCCTTCAAGCTGGTAACTACAGAGCCTATCACCGAAAACATGAACCTCGTCGATCTCAGCATGAAGTATTGCCAGCGGCTGATCCAACAGTTGCGACACGAAGCGACGCTCGCTAGTATGGATAAAACTCAGAAGCAGGAAAAGAAGCAAGCAGCTAAACAAGCGGTCGCTGAGGTGTCAAAGGTTACAAGTTATGCTCATACTTCTACGGTTAGTCAGGCTAAGCCTGACTTGAAATCGCCACCATCAACTACTTCTGCAGTGCCCACTCTTCCGAAAATGTCTGCTCACGAGATAGCTAACGCATTCCAAAACTACCTTCCCATGTTGAATGATCCGATGATGTCTCAGCAAACTGCTGCCGCAATATCCCTTTCATCTTATCTAAACAATATAAGCGCCCTAACAGGCTATCCATCGCTGCAAAATAGTCGGCAGTCAACGCTACAAAATTCTCTGCAGAATTCATTCCAAGCTGAGTTTTACAGACAATTTTTGGGCCAGACAATGTCATCTTACTTACCACCGCCGTCAAAGAAGCAGAAACGAGCGCCGAAGATGCCGAATGCTTTTCGAGCAGCTCAACAAACGAAGCCTTCAAAATCGAATTCCAGCAAGTATCCTACATCTTTGACGAATCTCCACAAATCTACATCACTTCCAATGGGGGTTCCAAAGACAACGCAAGCACCAATAGCTTCGAAAAACCCACAAAAATCTTTATCAATGAGTTCTATGGGAATTCCTAAGTCTTCGTCAAGTTCTATGTCCTCGTCTACGGGAAAGTCTACGTTGGCGCCAAGTATGGGTACGGTGTTGTCAAGTCTTCCCGCGTCCCTGACCGCGAATCTCACTTCATACGGTGCGCCGCATTCGTCTCACTCGCACACCACGCATACTAGCAGTGTCCCTACCCAGGCGCACATGTCTTCTGCGTCTACAGTGAACGCGGCTATTCATACGAAGCCTCCCTTACCACACCAGCAGGTAAGCCCTGGTAAAACGCTGCAGGAGAAATTGGCTGAGCGTCAGAAACACCAAACCAAACCTAGCGCGCAAGAGATCAACGCTTCGATCAGTAAACTGCCCTCTTCACTCACCGTCACTAAAACTAAACAGCATCAGACTAAAAAACCTGACGCGAAGAAAACATTACCGTTTAGTAATCAACAGAAGCCGATTTCTTCAGATGAAGTGATAGTATTAGATGATGATTAAAACTATTTATTGTCTTGTAGAAACATGTAATCAATGAAATATAACATTATGAATTCGATTATGTAATTTCATTTAATATATTTAGTCTAGTATTGACAACTAATCATTTCAGTGGGCATTTCAATTACACATTGTTACACTTTTAGGAAATTGTTCAGCATCAGTTTTAATGTAACATAATTATGAAGGAATTTAAGGGCTGGATTCTTAAAACTGACAATACACAGGACTTACATAGGACTCAAACGCACACATGCAACATCAGCATTTCACTTTCGCACAGATTTAAAGTATTATTATTGCTTCATTAATATAGATTACATAGAATGCCGTTAAGTCGGTTACTGATCTTAGCATTAAAGTGACACTGACAAGAAAGTATACTTCAAAAATCCGCTATTGGGTCTTATTCTTCTTCTATACTCAAATAACCAATGAATTTGAATACAAGTACATTCAAATTCCTTGCAAATAACTCTTGGATGTATTTATACGACAACCAATATTGCCAAATTTTTAACTCTCTCTCTTACACTTCTTTAGGTAGGTACTTCTTATTATTCAAATACCTTTAGGCTGTACTTCGACTGCTAAAACCAATGTTACTAGGATTCCTGCAGTATTTGTGTCTATTTACATATTGAGTTTATCAGGTAGGTACTAAAGTACTCGATACTGGTAGAAGTTTATCATCATATTGCTCAAGTTTAGGTTAATGGTCAAAGTAGCCAGGTAAGTCAGGACTAGAACTGGTAATGGGAATAGAAACAGCCGAGCGTTGTGGAGTGTTGCCAGATCTGAAAAGTAAAAAAAAACATATTCACAACTTTGATGACCGGAGCCTTATTCACTATGACAATAGGAGATTCCAAGGAGATTCCTTGCCCCAAACTGTGAAACGTCAAAACTTGATATTGGGCTTTTGTCTTTATGACATAGGAGATACTTTGCCCTGACCGTATCACACCGCCTGCCTTGTCTTAGCCGAGCTCGCGCTGCAAATGGTCATAGTGCATAAGGCTCCAGGCGTGGTAAATATCCTCTCAGATCTCTTAGAACCTACCGAATACCAACCCAAGCTTCTTTTCGGATGTCGAAGGTACCTAATTTATGGCTAATTGTTTTCTAGGATAGGTACCTAAGCATCGACGCGATATTAAGGAAGGTAGTCAGAGGCCAAAAATATTTGTACAGGTACATCCAAATATTTTGGCATGTACCCTTGGTATTCCACACGTGTCATGTGGCAAGCCCATCGTCGTGTTGAGAACTCACGAGTCTTCATACAAAAACCCAGACTTGGGGTAAGGCTGGCTGATTCTACGAGCTATAAGTATGCTTGTTACTTTGTACTTACTGCTATATCCCAAGAAGGTGATGTACATGTAGTATATAAACGCGGCGAGCCAAAACGTGTTGGATATGAAACACGACAAGAAGCCACTCTCGCCGAGAAAATCTGAAAATAAGATTATCGTTGTTTTAAAAGATTACATTTTTTATTTTATGATACCCCAAAAGATGTCCCACTCGAAATACTCACTAATAAAAAGTATGATGTGAAAACAGTGCAGCAAAGATAAGGGCGGGAAAAATGCATTTATATGCACATCAAATGCATAGCCCCATTCCACATCCGGACCTAATGGGTCTCTTCGTAAGTACTTGTTCGCTATATACCTGTAAAATAAACACTCAATAATAATTTTATAGCCCTCTCTAGAGATCTCTATCTATATAGAAATCGTGCGTGTCTCGCAACAAGAACGACGGAAGGCGTGGGAGGGGGTGTGATGACGCGAGTATTTTGTATGTGCAAACTCCACTGTTTTCCAGCATTTTTGAAAATAATGTTATCAACTTTTTAGACAAAAGTAATCCTACTAATAATATAAACGCGAAAGTTTGTAAGTATGGGTGGATGGATGGATGTTTGTTACTCTTTCACGCCGGAATGGCTGAACGGATCTAGACGAAACTTGGCAGAGATATAGATTATAGTCTGGAATAGCACATAGGGTCCTTTTTATCCCGTGGGAATACCGGGATTAAAATCTGCGCGGGTGAAACCGCGGGGTGCAACTATTATTATATATTTCTTACCAAATAATGGTAGAGACAATGATGCCCATTCCGATGAAGTCCACAAATACCACAAACAGTGTGAACAACACTATCTTCCCACCGGACAGACTCATTGCCAGTCCAAAGCATATTGAAGATACTGCAATTGAAAATACATGTTAAATAACAGTGTAGCTACCAATCAGTTTTGTTTATTTGTTTGTAGTTCAAGCTGATGGCCCACCTGATGTTAACCATCACCTATAACAAAGAATTGAATCATAATTCTCACTCTATGGGAACATACCCATCAATTTATGTATCATGTGCCTGTAATTTCACCAGCAACCACACTCTTCAAACCAAAACACATTTCAGACAATTTTTTTTTTTTTTATTATTCGCTCCTTGGAGCAGGCTATAACATTTCAGACAATGTGTGAAATGTGTTTTGGTTTGACATAATGTCATTATGTTAGACACTAAGTATTCCCAATATTGTAGTAACTTGTTTATAGATAGGATGGTACATAAAATTGTTATCTGAGTAAAATTTATTCCAAACTACTAAGTAGGTAATACTTACACAGCATCCATAAACTGAGTAACACCAAGAAAGCAGGATCATCTCTTGCAAACTGTGATTTTGTGTCTGAAATACAAATAGAAGTACACATTGGAAATAAATTTAACATAAATGTCTAGTTTACTTACAAAATGCATAAGGAGATGAGATGTCATTTTAGGGTTTTTTTTAATTATTAGTATCACCAAGAGATATTACATGAAACTTAATACTAGACACATTAAGTAAAAATCCTGCTCTGTGCTTATCCACCAGATGCAACCACAGCTAACAAGATTGAGAGAAACAGGCCATTGGTCATGTAGGTATTTTGGTTTTATAAGGCCACGATTAACAACTTTCCATATCATTGTTTCATTCAGATTTATCTTATTATTTTTTAAATGGGAGCGAGAAGTATTTGATTGTGTCTTCAGTTTAAACTTACGTTTCCTATAATTAAAATTCCTAAACACTTTCTGTGGCGCCGCAAACAGATACACCATTTGCCATGCCGCAAATTCGAAATCCATCTGGTTGAACTTGAAGAGTCTTCTAAGGTACTTGTACCTCTTCACTGCAGCACTAGCAGTAGTCGGCTGGTAGTTAGCAGGGGCAGGAAGAGGAGATGTACTCCGGGGGAAGTTGCTAACACTCGGCGTAGGAGAAGTGGAATATTTCATCATAATTTATTAAATTTTAGACAAGAGAAACCACAAACTGGCGTATAGTATTAGTAGACGTATAATATTATTTGGGTGGAAGTAAAGGACGAAGTTTGTATAATATATAAGAATTCTATCATCAATCACACAACAAAAAGCAGCAAGCAAAAACAACAGCTGATTTCAGCGTACATTGACACTTGACAGTGAAGTGACGTTGACAAATGTAAGCCACAGAATGCTATATCCAATTAGCCTGTGACTATATACTAGCGGTATGTACCTAATATGTAGTGTATTTATTTATGTATGTAGAGATCATCCATTCTAAAAATGCACGCCCCTCTACATGCCTTCACCCACACAAGCAAATGAGGTGTATAGACGCAATACATGTCACCAAGCAATTTCATTCGTCATTCAGGGTGAAGGCAGGTAGAGGGGCGTGCATTTTTAGAATGGATGATCTCTACCACTGTATGCATCTGTTCCACTGACCTCAATAAATACACTACACAGAGAATTCTAGGCTTTATCTACGGACTAGTAGGGATGCGCTTTATCTTTCAGCTCTCGCCAAAACTTACTATACATATGATAGTTCCACTCAAGCATCACTCAAGGAATAGGTTCCACATGCGTAAGCACCTTAGTAGTCTCTGGGTTCCAAGGTTCAACTGCCTGATAAAACAAGTATAGTACCTACGAGACCGCGCTTACACGGGCTTAGTTTGAGCGAGCTTTCAGAAACCGGCAATTAGTGAAGTTTTCTGACTTTCCTTGCGTCTAGATATTTAGATCAATTTAAGAATTCGGTTGTTGATTCAAAATGTATTTATTCATTACGAAATTCTTACAATATCACTTACAGTAAACAGTCAATTTCTTATCACAATATTAATTAAATCATATAATGTGTATTAAAAGAACGCCGGAAGGAGGGGGAGGGGTTGTGATGGCGCTCGGGTATTTTGTATGTCATTGTGTGTAAACGTGGTGCAAACACACCCCGTGTTTGCACCACGTTTACACACATCCACTGTTTTCCAGCGTTCTTTTTGGTTGACATGCACTATAATAGGAGGTAATCTTATATTACGTTCAACCTAACTGAACTAAGTTGATTGCCATTATACAGCTACAACAGCTTACAGTCAGTAAAAGTAGGTGTATGGCAAATCTTACAGCTATGTGGATACTGTAGTTTGGTAACTGCAATTTATTGGTCAAACGCGAATATTTGAAACACCTTTCTAATCAAAATAAAATGCTAGATATTTAGTGCTCGTCACGCAAAAAGAACGCCGGAAGGAGAGGGAGGGGGTGTGATGGCGCTAGTAATTTGCATGCGCAAACCATCGACCTCAAAAAATACAGTGTAAGTAAAAATTGAGGTCAGTGGTGCATACACATCCCCTCCACTTTTTTCCAGCGTTCTTTTTGCTTGAAGCGACCTATTTTAATGCGTTGTCTACACTCGCGCGTGAATTCACGCCGTGTAATTTCGTAGTTTTGTTTGTTCGTTCGCCAACCAACCACAAGCTTGTTGTCGAAACAAAAAAAACCGACAGAAAAGGCGCGAACAGCGACCGCGAAGCCGCGAAACAATCCACTCACGTATCACGGCTTTCGTCGTTCGCGCTGTGTAGAGTGCGCCTTAGATAGTTGCAGATTGTTAAACATTCAAATGATTCGTGTTGTTTTGTTATTATTTTCGATAATGATAGGCACCTACTTGAGGCAAATAATATCAGTAATGTCTATCTAATACATTATTAAGATTAAGTACTTAAGTAAACTAGGTAGGTACATACTCCCAAAAACATTTACAATTGAACACTTCTTATTATTCATGTTGAGTAGCGGCCAATTTGTTAGAGCTACCTACCGTTATCTTAAAAAAGATGTACCTATGTACCTACCTACTTATGAAATTTACAATATTATTATTTTATGTCGTATTTCATATACATGTATACCTAGCTAATAAAGCTATCGCGGTCAATAATGAGGGAAACCGTACATAATTACTTAGAACTCCTACCGAATTCTTCCGTTTTCGGGATGTTTTTACTAACTGCCGGTTTCGGAAAGCTCGATCGGTTTCAGCTTTGATTACACAAATAAGATTTTACTTTACAAATTACATAGTGCAAGTGAATTGACAGCCGATTATTGTTGATCGAGCTTTCAAAAACGGGGGTAGGTAAACTAAATTTGTGTAAAAGTACAAGGTAGTATGCTTATAGACCTAAATTAAATTCTGGTTCAACCAGCTTGCATATTTGGTGACCCGCGTGTAAACGCCGGGGTACCCAGGTTCGCCACACTTGTTCCCGAATGAGACGACTCCTATCTGTGTCCAGCGACCGTTGATCTGTAGCATGAGCGGTCCGCCGGAGTCACCCTGGAAATTAAATAGAATTTATGTGCTTAAGCGGGTAGGTAAACATTGGTGTCGATTCTGTTGTTTCAATATCAACTAGCCGGCGCTTTTTGAAAGCTCGATCAAAGCTAATCGGCTGTCAAGTCACTTGCTATTTCAGCTTTTACTTCAAATTAGATAGAGATAGCAAATGCCTTGACATAGTGTTGATCGCGCTTTCGGAAACCGGGGCTAAGTAACTTAATCTGACAGCTCTAAAAGTATGGCCGTCCTAGTTGCTTCGGTCTTTTAGAATTGCCGTCGCTTTCGGTATTCGCGTCTTCATTTGTTAAATCATAGACAAAGTATTTTTTTTGTTATCTAACATTTATGATCGCTGCTTATCAACTTTTAACAGCTACTTCGCGGTAGATGGCGTTACACACCATGTTATATGTACTACTAATTATGTCTAGGCCACAGACTAGGCTACTACTAATATACTCTATTCCGTGAATATAGACATTCTGAGTGCGTGTTTATGTAATTATAAAACTTTTTACTGCTACTGCACGCTAGATGGCGTTGCGCAATTATAAAAGTTATTCTAGGGCGTAGCCAGCTAGCTCACAGCCTCTGTACTGTACTTTATAGCAGGGCTGGGGTTATATTTGTGGGGGCTAGGAGGGATAAGGGTGGAGTTAAACTTCAACGCGCTGTGTGCTGACTGACTCACGTGTGATTGTATTACAATCACCGTTTGAGAGTACTGGCACTTACATTTTTAACAGAAAAACTCATTGGTGCACGACCGGTTTTGAACCCATGACCTCAGGATCGGAAGGCGGGAAGCCCCGCTACTTTTCTTTTTATACAACAAAGTAGACAAACAAGCTTACGGTCCGCCTGATGGGAAGCGGTTACCATAGCCTATGAACGCCTGCAATACCAGAGGAATCACAAGCGCGTTGCCGACCCTTTAGAAATTTTAAAACGCCCTTTTTGAAGAACCTAGGTATACCCACCTACAGTAAAGTACTCATGTATGTTTACCTGACAGGCGTCGACGCCTCCCCGGGAGAATCCCGCGCATAGAAACGTGTCAGTGATCGGCTGGAAGTACGCTTTGTCGCACTCTTCGTTCCGCCACACTGGCAGCTTTGCCTCGAGCTGCTTGGAGCTCTCCCCGCCGCCGTACCGGGTGGTCCCCCAGCCCACGACGGTGGCCAGCGCTCGCTCGAAGGAACGGTGGAGCTGGTCACCGCTTGGAAGGCAGATGGGGATCACGTATTTTGATTTTTGCACGTTTTCTGCAAACCATAGAATAGTTTTTTTTATTCGACACACAAACACGGGAACAGCATCATATAACAAGAAGATAAAACTTATGGATAGAACTGACGGACCATAATGGAAATACTGATGGAATGATAGTATTATAGTATTTTTAGACTTCAGCGCACTTTCTAGCATTCGAAATGAAATGTGCCATAATGACAAAAATATCATGTATTGTGGACTGATTTTCCTCATTTAGACTTTAAGGCGGGCTATAATGCTTGAAGGGGGATCTAGTACACTTTGTAGCCAGCCTTACTCCTTCCAGAAACACGGCCGCTTCCTGGAGCTTCGCTGGTAGAGCGATATGTGTTCTCAGGTGTTCTCTTAGGACATTTACCTCCGGTTTCTGAATGCTTGATCAAAGCTATCAAGTCACTTGCTACCTTTACCTATCTAATTTGAAGTAAAAAATGAAATAGCAAGTGACTTCACACCGATTGCTTTGATCGAGGATTCAGAAACCAGCGCAGCGGATAAAAATAGTTTACCATGTACGACTATTCATCCGTTCTTAGTTCATTCAAGGTAAAGTTGGCATGACTAACCTGACAGCACCAGAACAGCGATGTCGTTGTAGAAGCCGACCCTGGAGAACTTCTCGTGCGCCCTGACAGCTGTCACGCGCAGAGTGACAGGACGCGACGGTTCGTCGTCGCGCGCCAAGTCTATGTCTCCGAGGCGTACGCTGAACTGGCGAGGAGGGAAGCTGCAGAGGTAGAGAATTCATCATCATCTTTCTGCCCACGCTAAGTGGGGTCGGCACAACAGGTTCTACTCCTCCACTCTCCTCTATCATTCGTCATCTCGGTGCTCACTCCTTTCTTACTCATGTCATCCTTCACACAGTCCATCCATATTTTCTTTGGCCTACCTCTCTTTCTACAACCAATCACATCCATGTCTAACATTCTTCTCGTAATATGACTTCCTTCCTTCCTCATGAGGTAGAGAATTGTAAAAAGAAAGTAAAAGTTCTGAAGATCAAAGAGTTTTGGGTGGCAGGGCTCGTCGATTGTATCTGCCTGCCGTGATTTGAAGGTTTCCTGGACTAAACGTCTCTAAAAAATAAGAAGTCTAAGGAATAAAAAAGACAAAATTAAATGTGGGTTCACCTACCTACTCAGCGGTAGATAATGAGCTACGAAGGAGGGACCAAAGTTACTAAGTACAAAGCACAAACTCACGGTCTCTGCTTAGAATCCCTGGTACAATGTGCCGCAGTGAGCACAAAGCGAGGTCCTGCCAGAGTGCCGCCGCACCAGAACTCCTTCCTCTTACTGCCGTGGAGGAAGATGGCAGCCATCCATGGCCAGTGGCCCGGCTTGGACTCCGTGCCGCCCACGATACGACCGCCTTCATCCTCGCGTTGACCACATTCTGAAAAGGTAAGAGAATTTCATAAGATTTAGTACCTAATTCAACAATAACTTGGGTAATTTAGTAAAATTTATGTCTTTCTACCAATATTGTTAAGATAGGTTAGTTTACGACGTATTTTTCACTACGCCATAGTTCGTTTACGCGTCTCTAGTGCAAGCGGTTATGCTAAAGAGGACCAACCAACATAATTGAGTTACCTAGGTCAAGACAGAAGCATCTATTTTACGGCATTACTAAGAAAGCGTTTTACCATCCATGTCCACGATGTTGGAGAAGTTGGTTATTACAGGCGGAGGCACAGTGCTATAGTAGAACGTCGTGGTCCTGATCGGCCTGGGAGTGGTGAATATCGTGCTTGGAACTGTCGTCGGTTTTCTGGTCGTCGTGGTTGGGTTCTGGGTTTGCTTCGGTTTCTTGGTCGTCAGCACCAGCACTGCAGATGGCCTCTTCGTCGTCTGAGGCTTAGGCCTCTTTGTTGTCACTGGCACTAAGTAGGTCGGTTTGCTTGTCGTAGCCACTACTGGTCTTTCATAGGCGGGGGTTGTGACGATCGCATCTTTTGGACAACACACGCCAGGTACAAAGAGGTCCTTGAAGCATAAGGACTCGCGAAGGTTCACCAAGTTCAGCAAGAGTTGAGGGCAGTTACTTAAGTCTTCGCAAATGCCTTCGTCACCTTCCGGCGTTGTACAAGATTTCACATCGTTTCTATCATTTGCTGTCGCGATCTTCGTAATCGGTGCATCCGGAAGTACCTTCGGTAAAGCTTTCCTGACGTAAGGAGCGATTTTATCGGTAACGTTTCGTCCAAGGACATTTTTGCTGATGGTGTAAAAGGCCCCAGGTAGCTGTTTTAAGTTGGGGTCTTCCTCATCATTTTCGTGCTCTTCATTCACCATGTCGACTAGATAATGTCCAACAGTATTAATAGCACCAAGTGTTTCTGATATCTTGGTGAAAGCTGACTCTGATAGCAACCTTCCATCGTTGGGAACTGTTCCGGAAGATCTACCATCATAGTTTTGAAAGTTATTGAAGTTCTGGGTCCCTGCTGCATTTATGGCGGGTCTGCCATCATAGTTTTGGAAATTATTAACGTTCTGGCTTTCAGCTGTATTCAGGTTTAATGTACCCTCGTAATTTTGGTAATTATTAAAATTTTGACCCGTTTCCGGCCCGACTATGGCAGACCTATCGTTATAGTTTTGAAAGTTGTGATAGTTTTGGTTATACTGAGCTGGTCGAGGCCCAAAAGGGCCAGTGTTGTGACTATAAGGTTGATTACTGTTGTAGTCAGGCTGGACAAATTCTGGCGACCTTCTTCGTGGAGCTGGAAACTCATTCCAAGGTGGATTTCTCGGCTGAAGTTGTGAGCTCTGCCTGTCAGCTGATGCTTGGGTGAAACTCACTGAAAAGAGATGGCGTTCATAAGAATTCTGTGTGAGAGAGTGGGAGAGATAGACGATGATGGGATTGATGCATACCTACCCTGCTGGCCTGGATGTTGCAGTGCGAACTGACATCTCGAGCTTGGGGTTAGGAAGAGTATTCCTGTAACAATGATTATAACATTTAAATTTGCTGAATTATTTCATAATCTGGAATGATTATTTATGTATACCTACCTACTAATGAATGAAAATGAAAAAAATATATTATACTTAGCAGTCTTTTTTTAATGAGGATTGTTACGCAAACTTCTACCTACACAGTATACTTTTTTGTATTCGGCCAAAATAAGCCCCCACATGTATGTATGGAAATTAAGAAAGTTGATGCTTACCTACTAAGTAAGGCTAAGTGAGTAGTTATAGGTACCGAAAAAGGTTGCTGTGGATTTGGTAGCAGTACTATAGATATGCATTAATGAAATATATAATTATCACCTTTGCAAATAAACTGTTGTCATGTACCGTACACAAAAAAAACTGCCAAGGCGAATTTCTCTCGCACCTAAAGTTGAACCCGCGACTCGTGCCAGTCGCTTACTCGCCCACTGAGCCATAAAGACAAGACTTATTCGTCATTTAAAAGCAACACATTGTCGGTACATGTTATTACAAGGAATTTAGATACTTCTTGTTCTTAGTTGTTATCACTGAGCATAATAATCACTGTTCTTGTTAGCTATTTTAGCTTTGTCTATTTACTGCGGGCCGACCGCCACCATAGAATTGATCTGTCAAATTTTAGCATTTGTGAAAACTTTCTTGAAAACTTTACTGGCTTGTATAAGTTGACCTCTCACACACATATGCGAAGATTAGCTGACATGGTTTTGTTGTCTTTGGACATTTTAAACTTTTTTGTCGTTCTATAAACTTTTTTTTCGGTAATTTTCGATTTTCTCTATCAAGGAGTAGAAGACTCACAAATGACTCCCTCCGCGCGCGTTTACACATGGCTAAGCTCAGTTCACTAAATTTAGACAGTAGCATTTTCGCTCTAGATTTGTATACTAACGGCCGGTTTCGGAAAGCTTGATCAAAACTAATCGGTCGTCAAGTCACTTGCTATTTCAGCTTTTACTTCAAGTTGGATAGAGATAGCAAGCGACTTGACAGGCGATAAATGTTGATCGAGTTTTCAGGAACCGAGGGTAAGTTGATTATCTTGCTAATTAACTTAGTGTATACCTATATCTGATGAATTTCGAGGTGAAGGTCAAAGCAAAAAGATATTTATTCAATAAAATCACAAGGATCACTTTAAAACGTCTCAAAGCTAGGTGACTCCAGGCGCCCGCGCCCCTTCCACGCAACCAAAGCCTAGAAGAACAGCCAAAAAACTTAGGGCTTGTTTTTTTATACAATTAGCTGATGGAACAAGCAGATGGCTCACCTGATGTTAAGTGGTTACCATCAGCTATTACAAAGCATTGCCCGTAAGTCACGCACGACAGGAACTTGCCTTACGATGCACTGCCCTGCGTCCATCATCTTGAGGCATA
The DNA here is from genome assembly GCA_963576535.1 of Plemyria rubiginata. Lineage (NCBI taxonomy): Eukaryota > Metazoa > Arthropoda > Insecta > Lepidoptera > Geometridae > Plemyria > Plemyria rubiginata. The sequence goes on from OY754926.1 coordinate 9,872,894, forward strand.
CAGATGTAAAGCCTGATGTGCCTGTAATCACACCGGTGACCACACTCTATAAACCAAAATATAGCAACGCTACTTGGCGGCAGAAAAAGGCGTGGTGGTAGTACTTCCCCGGACGAGCCCTTCACAAAAAAAGAGTTCTACTACTCTTTTGTATGATCCTTTAACCACGTACTTTTATAATTAACTAGTTGCGCCCCGCGGTTTCACCGGCGCAGATTTAAATCCCGGTATTCCCACGGGATAAAAAGTAGCCTACTTATGTGCTATTCCAGACTATAATATAACTCTCTGCCAAGTTTCATCCAGATCCGTTAAGCCGTTCTGGAGTTATAGAGTACAAACATCCATCCATACTCACAAACTTTCGCATTTATAATACCTATTAGTAGGATGTAGCTAGGTATCTAAACCTTAGATATCTGTTAGATTCTAAAGTATGGCAAGTTTCCATAATTGTGTTATTGTAAGTATAGGTAACTAGCGGCCTGTCCCAGCTTCGCATGGGTGGACATAATTTTTTTCAACATTTTAGCATAAACTTAGACTCCCGCGCTTCGTAACACACGAAGGTGAAAATACACGTGCCAGTAAAATGGTACAGTAGCGGGCATGCAAGTTACAGGCATGCAGGATTTACGGGCACATTGTGGATACATTTGCAAGTTAACTCGTCAGGTCAGGTATCGCGACGGTCACACATGCCGGTTTCGTAGCCCCCCGCGTCCCCTCGCTTACGTGGCATGCCAACACGTCAGGTACTGGCATGCCTGTACTTGTCGCGACGTTCACACATGCCGGTTTCGTAGCCCCCCCCCCGAGTCCCCTCCGTCACGTGGATGCCAGTAGCTGACCTAAAATAGAATGTTGTGCTAACTACTTGCATGCCAGGTACAGGCATGCCAATTAGCGTATGGGTCTGTAGCTTGCATACAAGTGTGCCAGCTACGGGCATATACACATGCCCGTAGCTGGCACACCATTGTGCCCACGCTGAGTGAGAACTCGCCTAGCTTTCGCGCTTTCTAAGGCGCGCTAAAGTTTTTAATTTCGTAATAATAATATCTTTTGAATGGAATGTCCGATTTAAAAAATTCAAGAAGTAGTCGATAAGTATTGGAACAGCCTTGCATACAAAATAATTTATTTGTATAAGGACTAATATAAAGGATAACATGGTCTGTTTTTGGTCGGCATTTTTATCAACATTTTAAATACAGAAAAGTTGTTGTAGTAACATAACTACAATAGTTAGATATATGCTATTGCTGACTTAATTGTAGATAATGATGTGTTCTTTAATATTGTAGAACATTTTTTTGTATCGTCTATAGTTTCCGCAGCGCATGCGGTGAAAGATATTTTATATTACACCTCGGGTTACATTTTTTAAGTTTTAGTAGGGATCCCTAATTTTTTTCAGTAATAAATGTAGCCTATGTTACTCAAGGATAATTTAACTTTCTTATGGTGAAAGAATTTTTGAAATCGGACCTGTAGTTTTTGAGCCTATTTGAAACATACATACAAAGTTTTTCTCTTTATAATATTAGTGTAGATAAATAGCTCTCTCATATCCGTAAAATGTAAAATCTCGCCTTAGTTTTGGGTGGCGTGTAATTATACAACCATCCCTTACCTACTACTAGTGAAACGTCATTAAATTGCAGAAAATAATATTATCGACACTCCCTACGTATTGTCGCGTAACTGCCAGATACACACTTATTATATATACGTTTGATGCATTTTTGGCATCTACACATTATTATCTATTTGGGTAAACTGATACCTAATAACTCGAACTGACTGTCTTGAGCTGCACCTACAGCTTTAAATAAATGAAATGAAATGTATTTATTTGCCAGAAGTTTGGTGAATCATGGTCTAAGTGTAATTGTGGTCTCACAAACTTCGTCGATAACCGACATGCAACATTTTTAAGTAGGTATGATAATATAATTCTCTAAATATATATAAATAAATAATGCTGGACAATCCACACAGCACTATCTAGCCCCAAAGTAAGCTATTCAAAGCCTGTGTCATGGTAGATAACTGATATATGTAATAAGTTCAAGTTCAAGTTCAAGTTCATTTATTTCGTATATATAAAAAAAATAAGGATACACGTCAATATAAAAATAATAATATTAATACTTAAAAAAGAATATCTAAGGATACAAGTAGTAATAAAAATAGTAAAAAACAATAAAATATTATTAAATTAAACAATAAATTCGTCAAACCTATAATAGGCTTGCTCTATTAGCCAATTTTTTAATTTCAACTTAAAGGATTGCGTTGACTGAGCTTTCTTTACAGTTTCAGGAAGACGGTTATAGACTGGCGGCCCCATCATATGTACTAGCTTTGACGACTTTGTGAGACGCCGCGGCACGGCCTTCAGCTTTTGCAAATTTCTCGTCGAGTATGTGTGACCTTCGCCAAATTTTAAATAATCACTTAGATGGTTTCGAGTATACAAAGCCGCGCTAAAGATTATGAGACATGGGACTGTCATTACCTTCAGCGAACGAAAGATAGGACGAGCGGGAGTGTCCCATGGAACTCGTACTACAGCTCGCACAGCTCTCTTCTGCATTCTGAACACTCGCTCCCAATCAGCAGCTCTGCCCCAGAGATCTACACCATACTGGAGGAGCGAGTGAACAGATGCGAAGTAGCAACTCCTGGTCATGCTCAGCTCTAGCGTTGCGGACAAGCGCCACAGAGCAAAACACGCTCGACCCATCCTTTCGCACAATCTGTCTATGTGTAATTCCCATGTTAATCCCTCATCAACCTGAAAACCCAAAAACGACGTCGTTTTGACTTGGCTGACCGATTTATCCCCCACTGTGACGCGCATGGGTGTCTGTGTTCGGCCAGCAATATTGAAAACTATGAAGTTGGTCTTTGTGATGTTAAGTAAGAAGCCGTTTAGATGGAACCAGTGATGAAGCTCTTCCGCCACCGTGCTCAACCTCCTCTCCAAGAGCTCTAGGGTAGGTGCCTGAATGACTGCAGCAACATCATCCGCATACATTAAGATGTGCCCATTCTCTATGCACTCAGGCAAATCATTGAGGAGGAGGGAGAACATGATGTTTGACAGCGATGAGCCCTGGGCCACTCCAATCGCGGTTTTGAGTGGCATCGACGTTACTTTCCCACTCTCTGCCGTGACAATCTGCGTTCGATCAGTCAGGAAGTCCGTCAGAAGAGCCAGTGATGAACCATTGAATCCATAATGTTGCAGCTTTGCAGTTAGAACACTATGGTCGGCGACGTCAAAGGCCTTCGACAGATCGCACATGATGATCGCCACGTGTTGCCGACGCTCTCGAGCCTCCATCACGCGCCTCACCATTTCCCGTGCTACGTCTGTCGTCGACCTTCCCGTTCTATACGCATACTGCCTATCGGACAGAGAATCAGTCGAAGCTAAGAACTCTATTATTCGTGCGCTGAGACCGTACTCGAAGATCTTCGCGATCCCTGGAATAATAGATACAGGCCGGTAACTATTTATCTCCTCTCTTTTCCCTTTACCCTTGTATAGTGGTGACACCCTTACATTTTTTAATGTTTGTGGATATCTCCCTTCTCTGACGCATGTATTAAATAACTCTGAGAGAATAAATGCAAGGGGCTCTGCGGCGGCGTGTAAAAGAGACACCGACAATTCGTAGATGTCTTTGGTAGACTTATGCGCCACTCCGTTCGAGATGATTTTAAATACCTCTAAGGGTGAGAAAGGTCGTAGTCTGATCGAACGATTTGCCGGGGGGCGAGCGCCAGCTAACGCAGACCGCGCACCAAGCACGTCAGCCCGTGGTGCGCCGCATGATGTTGCAGCATTTACAAAATGTGAATTAGCTACATTAACAGCTTCTGTTTTGTCAGTGTACTTGGTGCCACTGGGTGTCCGAATTGATTCAGTGAAGTCGAGCTTCCGCCCGCACCGTCCGGTTTCCAGTCTGACAACGTCCCACATAGATTTAGTCATATTCGTGGCATTTGTAATAATTCTACAGTAGAAGTTACTACGCTCCTTCCTCGTCGCATCATCGAACCGACTCTGAAAATGTTCGAGCTTAGCTAACAGGTGTATGTTGGCGGGAAACTTAGTGCTTATGTACTTTGTTTGTCGGAGTAAAAAATCCAAGCTCACGATTTCCCTTGTAACCCAGGAATCTTTCTTTTTTATTTTTGCAACACGTTTGAAAGGGAAGCATGTATCTAACTTATTTTTTAAAATATTTACAATAGTCTTAGCTAATTCCTCTGCCGACAGTCGTCTTTTACTTATCTCCAGCCAGTCAATGCTAGCCAAGGAGGCTACGAAGTTATAAGTATTAGCGTTTGTATACGACCTTGCATAACGAGGCATGGCGGAAGACGGCCCAGTCCCACATAGCACCTCGGCCCGGACAGCGTAGTGGTCACTTAGCTGGGTGTCCACTGCGTTTGCACAAATAGTTCCAGCCTGCACTCGCTCATTGTTCACATACATATGATCGATGCACGTACTCGTCAAAGCAGTCACTCTGGTGGGGAAGTCAACAACATTACAATAATCATAAGCATGTACAATGTCATTTAATCGCTTTTGGTCATTATTTAATGAACGAAGAATGTCTATATTGAAGTCGCCAAGCACAACGCAATCCTTTCCACTGATAGTAAGCTTATCCAGAACAAGCTCTAGACAAGGATAAAATTGTGAAATATTAGTCAGATTTGATCTATAAATACACACTATCGTAATATTATAATCTACAAGTTCTATCGCCGATATCTCGCAAACCTGTTCTACTGAGATACAAGCGTAGTCAATTTCCTTAAATTTTATATCATTCCTTACATATATACAGGACCCGCCGTGCGCGATGGACTGTCTACAATAATAGGAAGCTAAATGATAATGATTCAAATTAATTAAATTTAGTTCAAAATCCCTTAACCAGTGTTCAGTTAGACAAATAACTTCACATTTCAAACTTTTCTCCAATAACACTTCTAGCTTACAAGTTTTATTTTTTAATGAGGCTATGTTTTGTTGGCAAATTACAATCCTATTGTAATTATGTGTCGGTATTTGTGTAGTAGTAGTCCAGTTGCGTGAGTCATGCTGCGGGGTCGGCGCGGGCGCGAGGGGGGAGGCTGGCGCCGCCGGCAGCAGCAGTTCGCTCGCTGCCCCGCTGCTGGACGCGGGGCCGGAACTGAAACCACTCTGTGAAACGCACTCCAACAGGCCAGGCCGTAGGAGTAGTCACTGCATCGTAAACCTTTTCTGACATACCAATAAGGAACGAAGCATGTCTCTCCGACTTTATGTCACGCTTCTCCACTGTGAAGTTAGATTTAATTATTTTGTTCAAGAATCCGAGGATCATTGAGGTCGTAGTGTCAGGCTTGAAACACCAAGCCTGGATGTATCTTATTCTCTCCGCTGCTTGGAGATCGTCGTTGTGTACCGTCGCGGTCCCTACAATAATCGGGGCTTGTTGTTTACGTCTACGTCGTTTGTTTACAGCTTCCCACTTACTTTCCGATTTATATTCGTCGCATTGAGTCAATTTTACCGGTCCAGTGGTGGCGACTGTAGTATTTGACTGAACAGCTTCATTTAACAATGTGTTATCAGTATCATTTCCACAGGTCAATTTATCTGTACAAATAACTAATTCGACATCAGATTTTGGAGTGATAGGTTGCCCTGCACGTACATTGCGTCGTTTACTCGTCGCGTTAGATAGCTCCGTAATAGCGGCTGAGGCTTGTACCCGCGCAGTACGCAAGGGTCGTTGTACGGCGGTAGTATTATTCGCCGCCGCGGCCGTCGTTGTACTTGCTGTTTGAGATGGAGCGCTGACAGCTAGCGATTTGCGGGTAGGAGCTGTAGTCTTATTCGTAGTATCATCTTTTGTTCCACTGAGTTTGATAATAATCGCGGATTGCTCCGATATCTTGCTCTCTAGTGACTCGACTTTATTCACAAGAGTCGCTACTGTTTGCTGCAATTCGCGAACAACACTTTCGATAACTTTTAAGGACATTTTCACGCGCAAATAAATTTTTGACCGCGGAGTAGTAACGTATTTATACGTATTATATAGTACATTATATACTTACATAGATATATATTTTTATTATACATAGAAAACACCCAGACCATCGGAACAAATTTCTGCAGATCGTACACAAATTTGTTCCAAGGCGGGAATCGAACCCGCAACCTCTTGCGTCGCAGGCAGGCTCTCGCCCGCTGCGCCACAGAGGTCGCTTTAGCTGCAGTAGAATCTTCAGGAACTTCCATTTTAATTGCTTCTATGAAATCGTTATATTTCTTACGCGTGTGTGTAATAGGTATAACAATATACCATTTCGAGTAAAATGTATAAGTAAAAGTTGCGCGTGTGTGTGTCATGTATTGGCTTGCAAGTGCAAACACTAATCTAAACGCAATCCTTTTTAGTTCTACTAAACTAGCCATAATGTAAAGCCGCCATTAGCTGTCAACTGAATAATTGTAATTGGACTAGTTGCTACCCCCGACTTTATCTGCTCCTAATAATTTACTAATACTTAAAACGAAATAAACTGTTTAGGTTCTGTAATTATTAAATTTATTCGTTAATCTATTTGATCACTTCAACTTGCTGACTTAAACACCACTGACAGCCACTGAGTTCTGCACAGTTCTGTATCAATCCTACTAATAACTGGATGGATGGATGTTTGTTGCTCTTTCACGCCGGAACGGCTGAACTGATCTGGGTGAAACTTGGCAGAGAGGTAGATTATAGTCTGGAATAGCACATAGGCTACTTTTTATCCCGTGGGATTACTGGGATTTCAATCTGCGCGGGTGTAACCACGGCGTGCCAACTAGTACCTAATAAATAATTCACGTAGTTACGTAATGTTTCTTTCTTACTTTCTAGTATTTTGCCGTTTACTTTTTTTAGGGGTGCTCTGCTCCGACTACCCCAAACATAACGATACGCTAACTAGGTTTCAGTTCAATAGGCCAATTTATTTCGTTCAACATTACTAGGCTCCATCGTCGAAACATCATGCTGTCACTATTTTGGATTCACTAAATAAATACTAGGGGTTAGCCACGAACTGCATGAGATCTCGTAATGCGATACGAAGGCTTTGAAAATAAAGTTGGTGGTTGTCAGAGGCAAATCTAAACATTATATTTAGACTTGCTTCTGACTACCGCCTTCTATAAAATCAACCCCTTTCATATGACATGTCACTTTTGAATATTAGTAATAGGTATTACGACCTCTGTGGCGCAGCGGGCGAGAGCCTGCCTGCGACGCAAGATGTTGCGGGTTCGATTCCCGCCGTGGAACAAATTTGTGTACGATCTGCAGAATTTTTTTCCGATGGTCTGGGTGTTTTCTATGTATAATAAAAAATATCTATCTATGTAAGTATATAATGTATTAAATAATAACTGATATCAGTTATTTAGTACCCATAACACAAGCTTTGAATAGCTTACTTTGGGGCTAGATAGTGCTGTGTGGATTGTCCAGCATTATTTATTATTTATTTATTATTGTTTATTCAAGTTTAAACTATCGGATAATTTATGGAAGAGTTCCATTATACAGACCTTGGATCCGATATCAGACATTCACTGTCTCCATAATAAGAGAACAAAGTAGGTACCTTCTCTCCTTTAAATAAGTCTTGATCAAATATGGTAATAATAACTCAATTATTGATTGAGTGAGCGAAGCGAACGAAAATCTTACAATCAACTTGGGCGAAGAGCACCGGTGGTCTAGTGGGAGTGACCCCGCCTTCCGACTGTAAGGTCGCAGGTTCGAATCCGGTCGTGCACCAATGGATTTTTCTATCGAAAAATTTATGTGCGCAATGCCAGTGCTCTTAAACGGTGAAGGAAAACATCGTGAGGAAACCAGTTAGTATTCTAACAGCGGCGATGGGCTTGCAACCTGTCACGTATGGAATACTAACTACTGCAAAATGTGGGTATGTGCCAAATGTAATGTTTGGACGTACCTCTGACTACCCCCCTTAGACATCCTCAAAGAATCTTGAATTAGTACCTACTTGGTACTGGGAGATCTGAAGGGATATCTACCGTGCCTGGGGATCAAAGTCGTGAAGCTGTTTCAAGTTTTTTTTTTCTACTTGTGCGATTTGGCGTTTTATGTATGTATGTGTGTTTGTCCGACGATAACTTGAAACCCGTTTATTTATCCGATCTGCATTAAATTTGGTAAGTCGATAGCTTGAACTTGAGAAATTCCCTGGTAAAATCGTATGAGGGGTTATTAAAATATCGGGGTTTTTAAGGGGGCTAAAAATATAAAAGTTATGCAAAATATAAAATGACATGTCATATGAAAGAGGTTGATTTGGATATTTCAAAACCATTTTAATTTTTTTTTCTAGCTTGCTCGCTTTTTGAGATAAATGAAAAAAGTTAAATTACCTACTACAACTACCAACCAACGACCCAAGAGCTACCATTTCTAAGAGTTTCGTTGGCATCAAGGTTTTTCTACTGGTCAGATAGTTCCTTCGGGTTTTCAATTATTTTTTTCTTGAAATAAATAAAGAAGGTACTTGGTTCTCATTACCTGGTGATAGCGACCTGTTCTGATGATAGAGTCAAGGTCAACGGAACTCTCTTTAATAAATAGGCCAATTCAGTTGAAACTTGGTTACCATTCTTAGTTAATAGGTGGCAGCCAGATACAAGTCCAAACACAATGTTTGGACTCGCCTCTGACTGCCACTTACTTATATTTTCGGAGCGATCACGTCGCGTCACGAAATCTCAGTTCGGGGCGACCTACTAGTTTATAAAGAAAAACAATAGAAATATGTGAAGGTATCAGCTTTTTGTATTAATGGTTTTTAACATGTACTCGTAGGTACGTATCAAATCATGAAATAAAGTATCCACCTTCGGGATTTAATATAATATCATCCAATTCATCCAATCGGCTTAGCCGTGAAAGTTTAACATACAAACAGACAAAGCTACAGACACACTTTCTATATAAATAATTGGAGGAAAGTCGGATGAATATAGATGAATTGGCCTTTCTTGTAGCGATATATGTTTTTATGCTTCAGAAAGATATTAAATGTTTGTGGACCTCTCTGTGGTAGGTAAATTATAAAAAAGTGGCCACAGTTTTTACTTATTGTATTGTCTGCTTAAAATAAACTAGCCTAATTAAACTGAAACAGCTCTACGACTTTGATCCCCAGGCATGGTAGATATCCAGCAGATAGGCAGCAAACGAGAGTCCGTCTGCGACGCAAGAGGTTGCTGGTTCGATTCCCGCTTTGGAACAAATTTGTGTACGTACTGCAGAAATTTGTTCCATTGGTCTGGGTGTGTTCTATGTATAATAAAAAAATATCTATCCAAGTATATAATAAATTAAATATATCAGTTATCTAGTACGTACCCATAACACAAGCTTTGAATAGCTTACTTTGGGGCTAGATGGTGCTGTGTGGATTGTCCAGCATTATTATCGTTATTATTATATCCCTTCATATCTCTCAGTACCAAGTACTACCCAACTCAAGATTCTTTGAGGATGTCTAAGGGGTTAGTCAGAGGTACGTCCTAACATTAAATTTCATTACATTTGGCACATACTCACATTTTGCAGTAGTTAGTATTCCATACGTGACAGGTTGCAAGCCCATCGCCGCTGCTAGAAAACTAACTGGTTTTCTCACGATGTTTCCCTTCACTGTTTAGGAGCGCTGGCATTGCGCACATAAATTTTTCGATAGAAAAATCCATTGGTGCACGACCGGATTCGAACCTGCGACCTTACGATCGGAAGGCGGGTCACTCTCACTAGACCACCGGTGCTCTTTACAACCTAATGGGCACTATAAAATGTAGTAGTCCCTTTCTTCAACTGAAGCAACACCTATTATGATTTCAGCATTTTAATATGAATCAATTTAAGGCTCCGGTGACAGCGGCTCGCAATTTCGAGGTGCGATTGGCTATTATTTCATTTTATTTCATTTCGGGGAGGTTGTTTGAAAGAATAACTCTAAAGAAACACGCATAAATACTGTTCGAACACAAATAATACAATAATATAAGGGAAACATGCCCGAATCAGAAATCATTTTGGTATTAGTATGTTTGGTCTTACGTTTACCTAATACCAAAATGATTTCTGACTCAAGCACATTTCCCTTATATTATTGTATTATTTGTGTTCGAACAGTATCTATGCGTGTTTCTTTAGAGTTATTCTTTAAAACAACCTCCCCGAAATGAAATAAAATGAAATAATAGCCAATCGCACCTCGAAATTGCGAGCCGCTGTCACCGGACCCTTAAGTAAAAGAAACCAAGCTACACCTAGGTACTGAAAAAAAATCGCTCTGATTTTTAGACTTCAGAAGCTCGATAATAAGAGAAGCATTGTCGAAGCATAATCCTACTAATATTATAAACGAGAAAGTTTGTACGTATGGATGGATGGATGTTTGTTACTCTTTCATGCCGGAACAGCTGAACGGATCTAAATGAAACTTAGCAGAGAGATAGATTATAGTCTGGAATAGCACATAGGCTACTTTTTATCCCGTGGGAATAACGGGATTTAAATCTGAGCGGGTGAAACCGCGGGGCGCAAATAGTATGAGCATGAATTGGTTTCAAAATAAAACGCTTAATTAACTGATTCTACTTCAACGATAATTTGATACTACTTAAACACTACAACACAATGTTTTTAAGTTTATTTATTGTCATAATTAAGCTACCTTATTAGAAGAACGAAAATATCTAATTATCTATGCAAGCAGCGCAAGTATTCATTGAGAATTTTATCTCTTATATTGCTGCAAACTCTTGAATGTGATGTTTTAAAAACGCCAGCAGATTTGTGCTCTTATTAACATCTCTGAAGCTATCCAAGGCAGGAAACCCCGGAATCTGATCGTCCAACTCGTCTTCTACTCCAATAAGAATGTTCCTGACGTAGGAATCCAGCCTATAACGACAAAATAGTTGTTGAAAAATTTATTGTGGTGAACCTTAGCTTCTGACTAATATTGATATGACGTGTTTAGATATTTACCTTTCTATCGAGAGCACCTTTTTTACCAGTGGTAGATGCTTTTCTTATCCGTAGCTTATCATTTAATTGAAATACACTCCACGTTGAATATATTTTGGTGATCTAGCAATTATAATAATTGTAAACAAACATAAACAAAGATGCATTATGACAGATCCAGGTACGATGTAACATAGCGCCATCTGCTTTCAGCTTTCACTTTCGTACCCCAATCCAAAGTGGTCCTTATGTTAGAAATGAATAAAGACCAATTTGCTTTTGGTTGCCTTTGTGAAATGTCAAATAACTTTTTTGAACATAACCTCAACAAAACATTTTTGCTTAAGAATTGGTACCGCCACCATTTATAAAGCTGACAAAGTGAGCTAAATGTTTTTCAAGGTCTCGGGACGTTCAGAAACTAAGTGACATAAATTTTCAAATATTTTCGGTAACTTGCGATTTTTTGATATTAGTAAAAATCCTTTGGTTCAATCCTTTAGTCTATGAAAATCATAATTTTCACTTTATTTGGTAAATTTAAACTACAAAGATGCATAACTTAACATTTTTAAGTCATTTTGTGGCTGAAAATTGTATATAAATTATTACAAAATGGTACAAACTATTTATTGCTGGGAGAGATTTTGAATGCATCATTCAACCTGACGAAGATTTATAAGGGTCCTTACTACCCTCTGAAGGATAAGTATGCTTATTTATTTTTATACAAGCATTCGCGTGATATCTATTGAAATAAAAAGTAACCTATGTGTTTTTCCGGGTCATAAATTACGTTTCAGCTGAATTCGTTAAGGATTGGGAAAGGGGCATTGTATTTGTAGGATAGGAATCCAAAACATGATTTTGCTCCTTTCTTATTACGCACTAGCTGCCGCCTGCGTAAGCGCTTAGGAAGGAATAAAACTCGCCAAGCAATCAATATTCTACTACTATTCGGTATACCGAACGCGAAAGTTTTTAAGTATGGATGTATATTGTTACTCTTTCACGCCGGAACGGCTGAACGGATCTGGATGTAACTTGACACAGAGATATAATATATTATAGTCTGGAGTATCACATAGGCTACTTTTTATCCCGTGGGAATACCGGGATTAAAATCTGCGCGGGTGAAACCACGAGGCGCTAAATATCTATCCTATATAAAGTTATTTACACTTACAATAATACCTAATCACATTTTATTAAGAACCTACCTCTCACCTCGATAACCTTTATCGTATAAGGAATAACAACAAATAAATAATAACATCTGAATTCGACTTTAAAAACTAGATAGAGTAACTTCGGGTAATATGGCACACCATAAGCCTTTTTGCAAATAAATACGAAATTTATGAGTCAAACAAGTCTTTATTGGTTCAGTCCTTTGAAGTTAGTATTAATCAACAATTATAATTTTATTAACTTTAGAACGTAACTTAAATAAACTTTATTTTTATCTTAAATAATCATAAACATGCTAACATGCATGTCCTACTACGAAGTAGGACAACATGGCCTAGGTGAAATTGGGAAGAAAACTTACATTACCAGAAGAACTAATGAAACAATTAGTACGGTATGTGTTAGCTATGAAAGTTGTTTGGTATACCGAACAACTTTTTATTGTTTTTAATTGCCAGCTGATAAGCTAAAACCTTTTAGTGTTATAACGCCAAAAGATTTTAGGTTATCAGCTGGCAATTCAAAACAATAAATGTTCCCATTATCTTATATCATTTCAGTCTGCTATGGGCCAGCTCCATCATTTTTTTTTCTATACCGTAATTGTATAGGTATCGGTTAAATAACGGTACAATCATACCTTTTTTTAGGAATTACACCACCGTTACAAAGATTCAGTTAAAAAACATGCTAAATAAATTAGAAGTTATTGCGAAAATTCATTATGGTCATAATGACCAACCTCATTCCCAATATGCTCTTTTTGGTACGAATCTTCGCCGGGTTAACGTCATTACTGCCAGTCAAGTATGTCAATTGACAGGGTTCCAATTATACTACATTGAGCGCTAGATTTGACACTTTTATGGGACAAATGGCGAGCATTTAAAATGTTATTACTAGTAGTTCGCCCCGAACTGAAATTTCGTGACGCGACGCGTACATTCCAAAAATATAACTAGTGCTTAGTTTGCTGCTTTTCTCAAGGCGTGACTGATGCGTGCGGGAAGAGGAGAGGGGTGGGGTACGAGTGTACTTTTACGGAATAATGTGACAACGAGTTGCATTAGTATGTTTCATCATGTGTAAATGATGAATATACTGTTTTATGTATATTGAGCTGCAAGTAATAATTATCATATTTTTTTCGAACTTTGACACGAGGTACGACCCCTAAAAACCTAACAAAAAAAAATTAAAAAACTAGGTTCGTTTTTTAGGTGATAGAAGCGAATGGTGGGCTGACGCAGTAATTTTTCAAAAGTCGAAAAATAAGAAGCACCCTAACGTACATACATACATAAATACATAAAATGCCAAATCGCCCAAGTTGATTGTAAGATTTTCATTCGCTTCGCTCACTCAATGAACAATATGAATTTATTCATAATCATGAGTGTTGTACATAAAGTTATTTTATTTTATTTATTGAATAAAATCCACAACTCTTTGTATTATATAAGTAACATAATGAATGTAGCTGAAAACCAATAACGGATTTTATTTTTTTAAGTTAACTATCTATTATTATAGTAAAGGGTATTTAATTCTCGCCATTAAAACTAACCTTTTTATGAGTACACTGCACTTATATGAACTAAAAATGAAAATCAAACGGTGTAAACCACAAAACAGTTGCGAAAAAAGTTCCTCTTTCCACATCTGCTAAAAAGTGTCCAGCTACGGGCAAGCATTGCCACACTGGTCACAAAAAACACCACGTGGTACAAATAAATGTCAAAAAACCTGGTCAGCTTTTTCAAGAACGCACACATACACACCATGCATGTAACGTGTAAACGGATGTGTTCCAAATTCAAAATTGATAGCACTTAACCCCTAGACGGTGTTATACGGCTGCAGGCGGGACTATGTACCTATCGATATCAAACGACTTGTTTCCATAAATTACGAATGGATGTAATGTGTACTTAAAATTATTACAGAGTTCTTTAGAAATACAAAGTTTATTAGCATTATGATAATACTAGATATTAGATATTACTACATACCCATAAAGGATTCAAAAATAAACATATTTTACAGAGTATTCGTTTGAAACTGCAAGATGAGTGATATAAAAGGTTTAGTAAGACTACCAAAACAACTAAGAAACATTGTTTTCCATCCTTGTGTATTTTTATAACGAATAATATTGGATAAAGCAGTTGAGATTAGTTTTCGACGCATAACTTGAACTGCATCCTAATATACACGCCTAATTTTTATCCAACTGCCACCGCCGATAGGCGATCTAAACTTGAAGCATTTGACGGGTTACATGAAGCCAACGAAACGTCACCTAGTACGAAAAAACTAGTGAGCTATTCCTATAACTGGTTGAATGAATGACGTTTAATATTTGGTAGCTCGCGGTACGAAATTGACGTTTCAAGAAAGTTTTACGAGCTGGCGGTCGGTACCCTGAAGACGGAAATACAAGCGGAAATAGCACGTCAGTCAACGTTTATTTTGGAATTTCTTTTGAAAACATAAAACCTTCGTAAAAGCTAGTTGCACCTAGGTACAGTCAGCCGACAAAAATTACTTCGTTTATTTCTTGACTAGTGACCGGCGCCCGTGGATTTGTCCGCGTGGTTGTAGTGAATTAATCATGTGATCTTATGACATTAACCCCCGGTTTCTGAAAGCTCGATTAACACTAATCGGCATGCGGCAGTCAAGACACTTCCTAAGTATTTCAGACTTCAAATTGTATAGAGATAGCAAGTGACTTGACGCCGATTAGTGTTAATCGCGCTTTCAGTAACCGGGGTCAAAATTGTAATCTTTATCTTAAGAGATTATCATGAGATAATAGAGAATATAATCATTTGATTATCACCCCAGTTCCCATCAGGTGGGTCGTATGCTCGTCTGCCAGTTTAAAAAAAAGATTAAATTTTTGAAGAACTAAAAGATATTAGACGCACACTATGCCTATCTTAGCTAACTAATGGTTAAATCGGGTATTATCATATCAGATGCGTGCGTCAACGAGAAAGTGCAGTTTGCGCATGCGCACGTCGTCCGCCTTGTGTAACTAGAGTTTTGTTTTGTTTGGCAAATGAGTCCGGGTTGCCGGTTTCCGAGAACTGCTTCTCGTATTTTTTTTATTTTTGAACTCCGTTATTCATCGTAGCACAGCCGACGAAGATGCTATAATATTTTATCTTAAGATAGCTTACGATAAAATATTACTGCATCTTACACACTGTTAAGATGCGATAATAACGAGACGCTAACAAACAACAACTTAAATTAACATTTACGAGTTGTGGCATTTATATAGGCTTGTCATAAACTAGGTTTAAAAAACTTTAAATAAAATGATGAAATAAAAAATACATAAAAAAAACTGCTTCATGACTTTTGATCCCCAGGCACGGTAGATATCCCATCAGATCTCTAAATTCTTCGATGCCAATCTAAGAAGGGTAGTAAGAGGTATGTCTGAACATTATGTTTGGCACATACTTGCCCACATTTTGCAGTAGTTGGCCATATATTGCCATAGTGACAGCTTGATCAACACTTTGATGAAAGAAAATTAATAAAGGCAATTATGGAAAGATAGGGGGGAATTATTCTTTATGACATAGGAGATACTTTGCCCTGACCGTATGACACCGGCTGCCTTGTCTTAGCTGTGATCGCGGTGCAAATGGTCATAGTGAATAAGGCTCACGGTCTGTTCCGTGGTTTAAGACGTGCGTGACACATCCGCTTAGGATTGCGAGACAATTCTCGTTTTGGCCATGCGTGTCATGTCATCTTGTGTCACGGCGCTCCATCGCGTTAGTTCGTGAACTTTCTTTTGACGCCCATGACCGTGCGAATGCCTTCATTTTACATAACACCCAGTTGAATGTGACACCTAAAATCGACGCACTAGAGAATAAAGTTGAGGCATCAATACTAACAAAACTGTAACAAAAATATATATTTATATAGCGGCATATGTAAAACCATACTTAAGGCGTTGACATTAACACCGCAAACAACTATTTTGTGTGTAATCACTCACATTGCACGCAGTTTGGTAATAATTTCATTCTGATCGATGAAAGTTTTCCTACTCAAAAGTTTGCTTAAGGCTCCGGTGACAGCGGCTCGCAATTCCGAGGTGCGATTGGCTATTATTTCATTTTATTTCATTTCGGGGAGGTTGTTTGAAAGAATAACTCTAAAGAAACACGCATAAATACTGTTCGAACACAAATAATACAATAATATAAGGGAAACATGCCCGAATCAGAAATCATTTCGGTATTAGTATGTTTGGTCTTACGTTTACCTAATACCAAAATGATTTCTGACTCAAGCACATTTCCCTTATATTATTGTACTATTTGTGTTCGAACAGTATTTATGTGTGTTTCTTTAGAGTTATTCTTTCAAACAACCTCCCCGAAATGAAATAAAATGAAATAATAGCCAATCGCACCTCGAAATTGCGAGCCGCTGTCACCGGACCCTTAACTACAAAAACTAGAAAAGTAATCTTTTGAGTAGGAAAAATTGTATCGACCGCTAAACTGTGCGCAATAATAATATGATTGCACACAAAACGTTTATTTGCGATTTTTCAAAAAAGGGCTCAGAGATTTTATATATCCTTCAAACAAGTCAAAACGTGCAAGCGAGAGTCACATATTATTAGCTCTTGTCTTCACCTTAACAACATCAGTGCAAGGAGGCCTTTTCCCAGCAGTGGGACCCGGAGGGTTCATAAATGATCAGATATAATCCCTACTTATACTTACTTTTATCACTACTTTTATCCCAACTATTATAAATGCGAAAGTAACTCTGTCTGTCTGTCTGTCTGTCTGTCTGTTACGCTTTCCCGCTTAAACCTCTCAACCGATTTTGATGAAATTTGACACAGACAATCTTTAGACCATGAGAAAGGACATAGGCTACCTTTTATTGCGAAAAGTACGCAGACGAAGTCGCGGGTACCAGCTAGTAAAAAAATATAAACGAGATTGACGTCCATCTCGAGGTTGGAGTCAACAAATCGATCGGATCAACGTAACGACATAATCTTGGTCCGACCGAAATAGACGGTTCTTGGAAATGCTTGTCTGGAAATTGAGTAGGGTAATGTATTGGGTAAGTATCGAAGAGCATTTATGAAAAACATATTTTGACCTGCGGGATATATGCAAGTATTTTGTAGTGCCCAGAAGGCGCTTCTTTGAGGGGCACTTAAATCCTTTCACCACACTGTTTCGCAAGAACTTGTGGCACTACAAGGAGACAAGGTTACAACGCCCTAAGGCTTGTTTTTTATTGTATCCTTAAGTTGTGTGCAATAAAGTATTTTCTATCTTCTATCTAAGGCTAGGAATTATGCTATTGAGTCTACATTTAGAGTCTACATTAGAGCAGGCTATTGAATCTACATTCAAATAAACTAGTTCTAAAACTCAGTTCTGGAAGCCTGAGAATACAGGGGCGGTGATGTACTCGTAACAAAAGCCCAGAACTGGCTTTTGTCGGGAAAACTAGGTCATAACTCGACCCATTTGAAGCTGCGGATCGAAAGCGCATTGCCCTCTCCCTGCGGGATTTAAACTGATTTTGTGTAGGTTAGGTAGCCATCCCCTATAACCTAGATAAAACATTTCTCTCTCCTCGTTCACAAGATAGAAATCGAGGCGTCCCGTCGTCTGTGTTTTCGAGTGATCAGCAGTCACTGCAATTTGAGTCTCTTCGAGGCAAGAGTAAAGTCATCTAGACCGTTCCTGCTATATGTCTTGTGGCTTTATCGTCCCGGTGAGATTATAACCAAAAGAACAATTGATCCGAATTATCTAAACAAACTCTAAAACGAATATGAATAGAAGAATAGAATATAAGTTTATTTGACGACAACACACAGAAGAAGCATACAGACAACAAAGAACAGAAAAAAGCAGCAGGTAGAGAATACACAGTATGTAGATTTACAAACACTTAAAAAATAAAGATAGCCTACTACCTACACACAATTAACAAGCCTTTCCCTGTGTGAGTGAGTCAAAAAGGCAATATGATAATGATGCAATGAGGTGACTGATGCACAGGATCTATCTATTCTATCAGTCGACCTTCGATCGTGTCCCACTAATCTACAGCCTAGCTGATGTCTGTGTGGCTCATTGACCGCGATAGTGAGTGAAAGCTATGATGTCACGTTTATGTAATGCTTTGTGGTCCATTGGCGCACGCTGGATTGTGTATGGTCGCGGATTGAACAAAATGGACAGGTGGTTCAAGACATATGTTAAGGTCATCGCTGGTATTATAAAATGCATATGAGATAACTCATGGTCAACTCTAAAAGAAAGGAAGAAAATGAACTAATTTTGGACACATATACATTGGTAGATACAGAGTACAAACAGCATTGGTAAAATCAGCAAAAGTAATTAGTCAAGTCAGCATGAAATCAGTCAGTCAAAACATATTATGTTCTGTGGCCAAAACAGATCAGTCAGTCAATCCCTTTGAAACTGAATTCAGCGCGGGTTCCTTGCGATCAAAGCCTAAATAGAACAGGCAAGAAACTCGATGGGGATCGGGCACGGTAGATATCCCCTCAGGTCTCATAGTACCTACCAACGATTTCCTTCAGCAAAAATACAGGAAAATGAACAACATTGCTGTTGTAACATTTGCAGTCCATTTCGTAATGCGACCCGGTTTGTTCGGAAAATACGTCTCGTTAACTTAACTTGCGTCCACGTATCTAGGCAGCGAAGGCCATAGGTCGACATGGATTTAAAACTTAAAATTCAAAATCAAACCAAAATCTGATATTCCAATGGTGCACGAGATATTACTAATAGGTATCTCTTTGTAAAATTTATGTTCGCAATTTTTGCTCTCAGACGGAGAGAGCAAATCAATTAGTATCATAGAGCGGCGATGGAAAATGAAAATGAAAAATATTTTATTTCAGTAACCATTATAAGTAAAAATTTACAGTGCTGAGGCCTTCTTATAAGTATGTAATACATGTGTTAGAGAGCCTCGCTCTTCCATATCCATATGGAGAGAACCATATGGAGAGCGGCGATGGGCTTGTGAACTGTCACGTGTGGAATACCTACCAACTATATATTGCTCCGCCTCAAGTTCTTGAGATTTGCATCGTAGGGCACGTTCATTATGTTTTTTTCATTGAATAATATGAATGTATTCTAGAAAAGTGTCAAAGAAAGCGCCTCACCCTTACTGTCATATAACCTACCTAAAATAATTCTATTTTTATTTATTTAATAAAACATAACATACCAAGAAACCATTTACATACTGTTTGTGTGCTTGTTATTCGTTTCAAGCCCCTAAATGTAAGTTTTTGTGATATTGTGCTACTTCTGCATCCGCTTGCCATATTGTGCTGCGCGTTGTGCAAGAGCCAATGTTTTGGTCTCGTAACGTGCGCATGCGACTGCAATATCGTGTGTCACTCCGTGCGGATATGCCCCCGTCTCGTATTGTCATCCATTCGACACCCAATGTAGCATGTGTAAAAAAAAAGAGTAGTGCACCTAGCACTACTCTTTTTGTTAGAGAAACGCTAAAAATAGCAAGAATGTCTGGCCAGAGACTTACAAAAGTCATTAGATGTTCGTATTTTATTTTTTACTAGCGACCCGCCCGCGCACCCCTGCTTCGCACGGGTGCATATATCATGCATGTATTATACATATAAACCTTCCTCTTGAATTACTCTATCTATTACAAAAACCGCATCAAAATCCGTTGCGTAGTTTTAAAGATTCAAGCATAGATAGGGACATAGGGATATAGGGACAGAGAAAGCGACTATGTTTTATACTAAGCAGTAAGTAGTGATGATACTACAACGTTGTGGTAGTGCACCAAATAAGTGCACTATTAAAGCACAAAGCTGAGTGGTGACCGTTTTTTTTGTATTAACCAATATTGTTCGCTTTAGATGTGCTATTTTTTTTGACACAATATGAATGTTTATTGATTTGATTTGATGACCCACCATGTCAGACTCGTTTTTGGAGTTCAATCGAAAAATCACTACAAGAGAGAAAACATTGAAAATTTGTACGTGCATGTATGGGGCTACGTATGGGGCGCGTAGGATGTTCACAAAAACGAAAACCCATAGGTAGGTATATTATGTACCTATAGTATGTTTGGTTACTAAACTGTCGCTAGGAAAGTTGAAATGCTATATAAAAAACTGCCTCATTACTTCATTATTTAGTTTCTGAGTAGATCTGTACCATCGGCGAAAGTGTTGGAAAGCGTAGCGTTTCCTTCTGCGTTCGGTGAAGTGTTTTGTTCGTTTGTTTTTGTTTTCGTCTGCCATTGTCTCAGGTTCCGCGCTATTACCTCGACTGCCAGATGAGATGTACCTTCACATTTAGTTCTCTCCTTTTATTGAACTTTTGGCTCTTTTCTTCTCCGAATAATATTTTACTTGCTTCGCATTCCTATCGAGCGTGACTGACGGTGTGGTGGACAGGCAGAGTGGTGACGGTTACCACTTACCATCAGGTGGTCCATCAGGTTGTTCCATCAGCTAGTTAATAAGTTAGTTAGTTTATAAAACCCACACACAAAGAGCTATAATACTCTTCTCGTCTTCCTATGTTCTTCGAATTCCGCTGTAGTTCTACAGCAAGAATGAACGAATTTAGAATACAATGCCTCCAGTGCTAACTATGGGCGCCCTTTTCACTCACAAGTCCACAAAAACCTCAAACAAGCGCGATAGATGCAACCGTCGTGAAACCAAACCAAAGGTTCAAATAGGTAGTGTAAGTGGGTGATTGCGACCGCATTGTGCATTTAAATAACTTGAAACAGTTAGCTATGGCTTGCAACACGTAGATGATACTGTAAAATATACCTCTACACACTGTCATGAATAATAACGAAATGTAAATTTTGTTTATTTACCATGGATATTAAAATTATGATTTGTAATATGTAAATAACAAACTCATCATCATCGTCAGCCTACAGAAGTCTACTGCTGGACATAGGCATCCCCTATACGTTTCCAGGAAGAACGATTCTGAGCCCTTTCCATCCACCGACTACCCGCGATCCTAACAATGTCGTCAGTCCATCAGGTAGGAGGGCGTCCCACACTTTGCTTTCCTGTTCGTGGTCGAAATTCGAGAACCTTTATGCCCCAGCGGTTGTCAGTTCTTCGAGCTATTATGACCTACCCACTGCCACTTCAGCTTGCTGATTCTGAGAGCTATGTCGGATACCTTGGTTCTCTTTTTTCCTCATTTCTGATTCTAAATGACAAACTATGTCAGGGTTAATTATTACGGATTCACTTTCCATAATTTTGATTCATATAGTTTATCTTTTTAATCGTTTTTCTAGTGCTGGCACTAGAGTCACCTAGTTTTAAGACGTTTCAAGATATTTTGACTTTGACTTTGCTATTGTAAGTTCTGCTAAGTAATTTCAAACTTTACATGACTTAGCATAAAGTGTGACAATTTGCAATGAAACTTATTTTAGTATAGGTATTACTTTCCCAGTAAATGAACACTATTTTCCAGGTCACGAACAAGCCCTAGTGCAAACTACAATTTCCTCACGTGGAAAACGAATTGTAAAGGTGCGCATATAAATTCAAACACACAACTCAATAAGCCTCCATTTCGCGTGAACTTTAGCATATTGTGCAATTTATTGGAATTTCCACGTGCAACCTACCGGAGTGGAAATGTCAAACGCTGGAAGTACTCGTAGGTGCCTGAATCTAGGACGCCTTTTCAGACAGGTGCCTTGTTATGGATGCAGGGAATCTCTATTCTTATCCCCTACCATTGAAACTCAATGTTATTAGGTTTGATATTATTGAGCAGGATTTAGTTACTGTTTCGTATTTTATTATAGCGAATGGTGGCGGGCAGCAATTGGATGGGAAGAACCTAAGATCGGGCTCAGTGGCGCACCATGGGAGAGACCTATGTCCAGCAGTGGACTGCAGTTGGTTGATGATGATGGTGATGATTTTATTATATGGATATAGTTAATATTACTTCTTTATTGTAGCCCGCGATATATTTCGTATTTTTTTGGAAATTAAACTCTCGCGCATTGCCTATGCTACGCTCTGCGTAGCGCTTGCGCGCGTTTATGTCTTTTCTATGAAATTTTATACTAGCGAAGAATTTAACTAAAAATAGGAAATTGTTCATAATGATAGGTAGGTACCAATTTTTATAATGTGGACAACCAAACAGTGGTATTCTGTTTTTTTTCGAATACTTATAATTTTTATTATTATACATAACTACATAGTATGACGACCTCTGTGGCGCAGCGGGCGAGAGCCTGCCTGCGACGCAAGAGGTTGCGGGTTCGATTCCCGCCTTGGAACAAATTTGTGTACGATCTGCAGAAATTTGTTCCGATGGTCTGGGTGTTTTCTATGTATAATAAAAAAAAAAAAAAATCTATCTAAGTATATAATGTATTAAATATATCAGTTATCTAGTACCCATAACACAAGCTTTGAATAGCTTACTTTGGGGCTAGATAGTGCTGTGTGGATTGTCCAGAATTATTTATTTATTTATTTATTAACAAAGTTCCCGCTGTCTGTCTGTCCGTCTGTCTCTATGTATGCTTAGATCTTTAAACTACGCAACAGATTTTGATGCGGTTTTTTTAATAGATAGAGTGATGCAAGAGGAAGGTTTATATGTATAATACTCAATCATTGCACTCGTGCGAAGCCGGGGCGGGTCGTTAGATAATATACTATTATGTTATTTTTTAGGAAGTTATATTTTCTATTTTATGTCGCAAATCTGTGCAGAAACCATTAGTAGCGTAGTCAGCCGACTACATATCATATGCGGCACGTGTAGAATGTAGAGCATGAACTACGTAGGTAGGTAGGTAGGTACTTAATTTCCCTACTTCAATACGCATTGGCTCAGTCTGTGCGCAATGGTGTGTGTTGATTCTGTTGTTGCAATATCCTAAACTAACCTAATCTGACAGCTCTAAAACTACAGCTGTCCTTGTTGTTTCGGTCTTTTAGAAATAGATGGCAATATTTTTAGAGCTGTCAAATTAGGTTAAGTTGGGAAAATTAAAAAACAGCACCAATTTCAGAGTAATTTTCTATGAATATTCCGGCAGTTAAAATTCAGTTAAAATGAAAATGATAATTCTATACTTTAGAGAAGTAGGTAACAGAATGTTTTCGAAAAACTATTACAACCACAGTGGATGAGAATACGTCCGTATATTGATGTTGAGGAGGAAGACGCGTCCGTGGACGTACTCGTACCTACCAAGGAGCGAAGCTTGTAGCATGTGTGTTGTGTCGTCATTTACACGTATGACACTCCTTCCACTTGACCGGATACAACGTAGGGCAGCTCGGATTGTCAACGATCCTAAGCTCACAGACGACCTAGAGCCCCTAAGTCTACGGAGAGACGTGGGTTCTCTGTGTGTGCTCTATCGTCTGTACAATGGGGAGTGTTCTGAGGAATTGTTTAATTTGGTGCCCGCTGCTGAATTTCACCATCGCACCACACGCCGCAAAACATAAAAAATTAATTAAAATTAATTAAATTAATTAAACATTATGTTTTGGCATAAAAAAAAAAAAAAAAAAAAATGACGTGTACAAGTGGTTATGAAATAAAGTAGGTAGGTGTGCTAATAAAATTTACTTCTATAATAAAGAACAGGAAGTTATGCGGCATAGTTCTGACAAGTAAGATTTTATTTTCCTTTCTTTGTACTCTCAGCCATTAGTTTTCTAATCCGGGCCTTGCCAAGAAAAAAAAGTTCATATTATTACGTAATTATAATCATAAACTTTCAGTGCCAGTGATGCCAGATTCACGTTACGTCGTGAAAATCACCGCCACTCGATACGTAAAAACGGAATCGATAAAAACATAATCGATTCGATGCATGATCGATTATCGTAACGATCGCGTAACGTTATGGACGTGACGCAGTCTTGTGTCATCCATTTATCAAGGTTATTATTGTTATAGAGTTATACTATTGTTATATTATTGCCATAGAGCATGAGTCACTGCACTCATACATAATATTATACTTTGTGTGTCAAAGTAAAGAAATGAAATGATATTTATTTGAGCACTTCAACATTAGTCTTAAAAAAATATAACTTAAATATAATTTATGACATAGTAAACCTTATTTTATTGAAGCCTCAGATCTCAAAACTAAACTTTGAAAGGTCTGTACGATAGATCTGCGCTAACAAAGAATGTATAGAATATGTTCTATTGATTGATGCGTACATTTAATAGTCAACATCAAAAATATAGGTTGTAATTTTACCTAACAACTTTTAAAAACTTTTTTAAACTTTTAAAAAGAATGGAACTCCTTGCCGGCGTCCGTTTTTCCGAATACCTATAATTTGGGTGCTTTCAAGAGAAGAGTGAACAGGTATTTTCTAGGTAAACGTGCCACATCGTAGACTGCATCATCACTTACCATCAGGTGAGATTGTGGTCAAACGTTTTGCCTATAAGTAATAAAAAAAAAAAAACACTTTTTAATTAAAAGAGTTCGTTATAATGAATATATAGTAAAGTAGAACTAATGTTAATCGTTAATTATTGAGAATTAAAATGTATACATTAGTAGAGTCATACCATAAAGTTCTGATGCTAATTTAATTAATCCTTTTCATGTATTTTTTGTAAAATTCGAAAATTCTTGTAGGTATGTACTTTGTAAATAAATGTCAGCTAGCTTTCTGGTAAAGAAGAACAATTAAAAAACTAAAACCGAGAAACCGTATACTATATCGTTAACAGTTCCTGAATTACGTAAATAAAACCTGATTGTCAAAAATAAACCGGGTAGAATGGAGATATGACTCCAGCCACAATCGACCACAAATATCTTCCCTGACAATGAGGAAGGTTTACAACAATAGAATGATGCGGTTTCGATATTAGCCGTTTCGAAATTCTTGAGAACGCTATCGTGGAGTTTATTGGCTAAAGATAGTATCTTATTAGAGACAATTTCTCTAGTGCATATTTTAATATTGAAACCATTTTACTTAATTGTGTGGCACGTTTTCTATATTTACCTGACTTAGTAATTTAACTTTATGATGCTTAAGTTGTACGCTGGCTATCTGGGTATGGATGATTAGTGAGTTCGATACCCATTACCCATCCCACCTGCACAAATGTTTGGCTATGTAATAATTTACATTGATTTTTACTAAATCATTATTGCACAGATTTGAAAAAAGAAGTGTCGAAAAGGTTGCCTTGAAACCATGAGTTTTTTTTTCATAGAGACACAATAGAAGTCGAGGTAAGTATGTTCGGCAATCAAGTACAATGTGTTTCAGCAATAATTTATGAGTCACATAAAGTTGGTAAGTAAGTGGAGATAAGTAGATATCTAATTGAGTGAAAGGAGGATTTGGTGTTTAATTTTAATTTAAGTACATTCAAGATGAATCACTCGTTAGAGTTATTTTGTAGATGGTAGAATAATATTTTAAAAGTCTTAAATATATTATCAGAAGAGTCGAACCCTGGGCTCAGTGGCACGTCTTGGGAGAGACCGTCTAGCAGTGGCACAAAGCAGAGGACTAACAAAGGTTGATGATGATTATGATCATTAAATTTATTTTATACTGTGGAATATATTGATATTGTAAAATAGTGTATCCAAATAGCTTTCAATTCGAAAGTGTGTAATCTACGTAATGTAAATAAGCAAGGTTCCTGAGGTCCAGTTCTCTTGATTACTTTGTTTGATGCAAATAAAAGAAAGGATAAATCTCAGTGTGGAGTCACCTTATGCAGGTACCTACAACTTAATTTATCAATATATTTAGTCAACTCACCATAAATAGTAAGACACTTCCCGAAACGGGCAATATCCGCCATAATAACTGCTCTAATGTAACGTTACGTCAACACTTTCACCTTCTGCTTCGGTACAATAACATTCTACCACTTATGAAACTCCACAGAGGACGGCGCACTCAAGTTCAACGCACGGAAAAAAAAGAAAAAAGTTATTTGTTCCTTTTTTAAAAGAAACCCGCGCGGGAAGGTTTTGGCGGGATTTTGGGACGCGTGATGCGCGCGCACTCGGAGTTCGGTTAGTGAATTTGATGCCGCGCAACGATTGCTTTTACTTTCTGTTTGTCGCATCAGTGGGGAGTGGCTGCTCGTCCTTTGGTCGTAATGGATTTTTCTTGAAATTTACGAAATTATTGTCTTTTGTTGTGCTCGTACGTTTAGAGCGGGATCCAATTGTAGCAGATAGCAGAAATACCATCGCTTAGTTCTATCCTAAAATATGTCAAGAAGGTCGTTAGTTTCTAAACGACCTCAAAAAGGGAGGAGTTGAGAACCTCCTCCTTTTATAAGGTCGGTTAGAAACACGGTAGAAACTATGTCTGTATATTTTGTTAAGCGGGGGTACTCCGCCGATTATAAATTGATTTTCATTATGTAGGTATTTTATTGTTTGGTAGCATCATACTTTTTCAGATTTTATCGACATTTATTCAGCACATTTACAAAAATTGTGGCTCCCTTTAGAAAAAGTTTTGTTTTATGTTTACAGCGTACTTAGAAGAAGTCGATTTCTTAAAAAAAAGTTACGTATACGTAATAAAATAAAAGATTTTATTTCTGTAAGAATAAATTATAAGAGCTAAGTAAAGACCTAAGTACTAAAGTAAAACATGCCTTTGTGTCTTTGATGAGATGATGTATCCAGAGTCAGGTACAACTTTTACTACTCAGGTACCAAAGTAGAGATAAACACCAAATAAGTACTATAATAAGATACTAATATAGAGGAAAAATGGTTATGTTTTGTATTTGAACTAACTGTACTGTGCTTGGACGTGGAATCTACATATAAAGTCAACTTTATGCTTAGTCCACAGAATGACAAGGCCATACGGGTCCGTACTCAGGCCTAGATATCGAGCCATACTGTGGCAACACTTTTCTTGAAATCAATCTGCATATCGTTGAATACTCATAAGGTTTAAAATAAATAGCTGTACATGTACTAAGGTGTAAGTAAATACATAGAAAGTAATGTGTTGGCAAACATTGAGAGGGCTTTCAGCAATATTTTAACTCGAGTTTTATTTTTAGCTTTAGGCCCTTATTCATAACTAGCTGAACCCGCGGCTTTGCTCGCGTCAAGGAATTTAAAGTTTCATACTACTAACTTTCATCCCCTATTTTATCCCCTTGGGGGTAGAATTGATCAAAATCCTTTCTTAGCGGATGCCTACGTCATAACATCTACCTGCATGCCAAATTTCAGCCCGATCCGTCCAGTGGTTTGGGCTGTGCGTTGATAGATCACTATGTCAGTCAGTCAGTCAGTCACCTTTGAGTTATATATAATTATTTAGATTTAGATGGTCGCTGCATGAACGCGCCAATAGCCTAACAGACAAATATCTATTGCTTTTGTTTGTTCTTTTCGTTGGCATGAGAGTGACAGTGACATATAACATATTGTAAATATGGATCATACAATGGATGGATGTGATGAATGGATTATGAATTAGGTTACATATATTATAATTATGAATTAGGGGTTGGATTCCAAACGGTCTTAGATAATGACGTTATATTATTATACTAGCTGGTACCCGCGTACTTTTCGCAATAAAAGGTAGCCTATGTCCTTTCTCAGGGTCTAAAGATTGTCTGTGCCAAATTTCATCAAAATCGGTTGAGAGGTTTAAGCGGGAAAGCGTAACAGACAGACAGACAGAGTTACTTTCGCATTTATAATATTATAGTAGGGATATAGTAGGGATTAGTAGGGATTCTCATGTTTTTTATATCACTACGTTTTTTTAAAATAGCTATATAGCTAACGTGAATTTGTATTACGTACCTATTCACGTTAGCTTCAGCGTTTAGGCCCTATTTTAGCTCTGGCTACATCTCTATGCCTATGCTTGCCTACAGTTCATATTTTAGTAACTTTGTAGCGGGCTGGTTTTGTCTCCACGGAACGAATAGCCGTGAGTAAACAGTATTATATACGACATTTTGTCACTATTTTAGTAGGTTGGTCTCTATGTACTTAAACACCGACTCTTCCTTGCTAAGAGGTGGAACTTAGGTAGTGTTAAAAAAATTGTTCTCGTCTGCCAATCTCAACCATATTTTAGAGTTCTAAATTATAAAAGTATTTGAAAACAAAAAACAGTAAAACCCTTCGATGCTCTACTTTTAGTCTTGATTTTCACTTAGGAATTACTACATATAGATACTTAGCTATCTTTTTGATTTCTGAACTGGAAATTACAAAAACCCTGGGTGTTAGTCATTTTTATGACAAGGGTTTCAAAACACCGATTTGGTAACAATATTTTAAGAATCGCCAGCGAGATGTGGGTTGGTTGCAATTGCTGGGTTTTACAGATTACAAAAACCTCAAATACGTTGAATGAAAACCTCAAATATATGAAGTTCTTTCCTTTAATATTATTTACTATGAGTAATCAATAATTTTATTAGTGAAAGCTATAAGTATTGCCAATATTACTACATTATTCTACGTCTTGTCCTATTAAATCACCACACAGTATAAAACAAAGTCGCTTTCTCTGTCCCTATATCCCTATGTCCCCATGTCCCTATGTATGCTTAAATCTTTAAAACTACGCAACGGATTTTGTTGCGGTTTTTTTTAATAGATAGATAGAGTGATTTAAGAGGAAGGTTTATATGTTATAAGGTTTATATTTAAGAGTAGTAGAGCTCTTTGTGAAGGGCTCGTCCGGGGAAGTACTACCACCACGTCTTTTTCTGCCGCTAAGCAGCAACGCTGTGTTTCGGTTTGAAGAGTGTGGTCGCCGGTGTAATTACAGGCACATAAGGCTTAATTAACATCTGTATGCCTCAAGTTGATGGACGCAGGGCAGTGCATCGTAGGGCACGTTCCTATTGTGCGTGACCTACGGGGCAATGTTTTGTTTATAGGTGATGGTTACCACATAACATCAGGTGGGCCATGTGCTGCTCCATCAGCTAGTTGTATTAAAAAAAAAAAATATAATACATGCATGATATGAGCACCCGTGCGAAGCAGGGGCGCGTGGGCGGGTCGCTAGTATTCTATAAATAAGGTTTAAGATTCTATACCCAAGCATGTTCACTTAACGCCCTTGAGAATGACTTAGAGAGGGTCACGCTTATTTAGTAGGTTTATTTTATTTAGCACATTGCGTGGAACTGGCACTAGTCACCTAGTTTTAAGACGGTTCAAGATGGTCCTTGTGATTTTATTGAATAAACATATTTTGACTTTGACTTTGACAAGAATAGGTAGGTATGTTTTAGTTTATGTTTAATACTGATCTCAATTCCTATCTACTTCATTTTCAACCCACGTTTCTAATCAAAATAAATTGATAAAATGAGCAGATTCCACACAGCGCCTACAAAAAGTTATTGGCAATCCGTATATCGCTGTGCCGTGTTTGCCCACAATGAAACCGCAGGCGGTAATAATGCACCCTGAATTTTAAATAGTTTTGATGTTCGAGTGGAATATATGGTAGCTACAGTTTGATAGATAAGTAATAAAAAAAATGTCTAACATTGGTTTTCTCCAAGGTCAAAGTGTTTTCTTTCGTCTTGCTCAAAAAAGACCGTCATTGTATTGTACCAAAGCGAAGATTAAATTGCAATTCTCTCTCACAGTAGGTAAGCAAGAAATAGGAGTGATGGAAGCAACTGTTCCATCACTCCTATTTCTTGCTACTCTGCTCCAAGTCTTGCCTGCTGTCTTGATGACGTCATCGCTTCATCTTTTGCGAGGCTAGCCGGTCTTTGTTTTTTGTTGATTATCAGTTAGTTTTCATTTTTGGATCATCTTTCTTCGGCTGCTATACACGTGTCCTACCAATTTTTGGACTGTGTATTAATAGTCTTGTATTATCCGCCCTTAATAAAAGAAGTCCCTTTTTAAAAGTCGCACAACGGGCTATGGAGAGAGCTATGCTGGGAGTTTCACTACAAGATAGAATCAGAAATGAGGAAATCCGTAGAAGAACCAAGGTAGCCGCTATAGCTCTCAGAATCAGCAAGTTGAAGTGGCAATAGGCAGGTCATATAGCTCGAAGAACTGACAACCGCTGGGGAATAAAGGTTCTCGAATGGCGACCACGAACAGGAAAGCGCAGTGTAGGACGCCCACCTACCCGATGGACTGACGACATTGTTAGGATCGCGGGTAGTCGGTGGATGGAAAGGGCTCAAAATCGTTCTTCCTGGAAACGGATAGGGGAGGGCCTATGTCCAGCAGTGGACTTCTGTAGGCTGATGATGATGATGATGATGATCCGCCTTTGTGTTGTGTGGCGGCTCAGTAGCACAATGGCTCTCAAGCTCCTTTACATTATAAAGACAGGTCTAATAATAGCCAGGAAGCCTTCACCTGCCCCGGAGGAGAATGTATTTTATATTTCCATGAATAATGGAGTACTTAAGCTGAGTGTGCGCGGTGCTTTGTTCAGTAAGCAATGCATTAACAATGTTCATTTTTGATTTACTTTGGAAATATCAAAGGAGGCCTATTTATCAAGGGTTGCTATTAACCGTAGACGTGATTTATTAGAGTAAGCATGTTGAAATAAATTTCGACCATTACCGAAAGACATGCTTGTTGCAGCAGCATGGATGACGAAACTGGAAAGAAGGTGAGTAGATGGAGGGCTCAAAATTGTTCCTCATGACCTCATTTAGGTAAAATTTTCATATTCACGATTCGAAAACAACGCCAGATGGGGTCACATCCAACTATGGTGGCTGCGTAGAACTCGACCTAGTCAATCGAAAAATTTATAGGTTTGATGTTGTTGTTAAATTGTACTTCTTTGAAAAAAACTAAGACTCGGTAAGCATATACCTACAAGTTAAATATGCATTATGAAAAACAAATTAGAACAATACAAATTACAAACAGAAAAATAAAGTACCTACCTAAAGATATGATTGAAATGAAAAGAAGGAAAAGAAGGAAATGAGTTTGATGCATAGCCTTTTAAATCATCTCCAAATTATCTCCTTCGGTAGATAAGGCACTGTTTGATTAGATAAACGATATGGAAAAAGAAAAGCGATAAGCGAAAAAAAAGCTCAAACTTAGTGCTACTGGCTACTCTCAGAATGATAGCAAAGTTCTTTGACGTCAATTAGATGCGGGTCGCATGAATTGCAAATACAGTTCACTGAACGAATTTAACAAGCAAACTTATTCATGTCAAGTAGCTGGCAGCACCGCTATCTGGCTTTTTATAAACCTCTGTTACGTAACGTGCCTTGTTTTGTTTTCATCCCGCCAGTACACTCATCTCTATCATCATCTCATCTTGTTATTCCTTGTCTAAGGGTTTGTCTAAGGTTGTCTGGAAGAGATCGCTTGCTAGCGATAAGACCGCCCATTGTACATATCTCTAGTTGTTATTCCTTGTTTCTCTTGTTTTGTTAGTTTGTAAGGTGTACAATAAAGCATTTTCATTCATTCATTCATTCTATTAGTACCACTGTATCAAATCATCAAATATTTTACTTTGGGGCACAAAGTTCAGGTTAAACAATGTATAATACAGATCAGTGTGCCAGTAGCATAGTGGCATAGTGGAAGTTATCCTGCCTTGTGAGGTATAAAGTCAAAGTCAAAACATGTTTATTCAATAAAATCACAAGGATCACCTTAAAACGTCGTAAAACTAGGTGACTCTAGTGCCAGTTCCACGCGAGAGGGATATAATAGACATAAATATTATAGAAGGTTCGTGCGATAAGCGCCCCTATCTGAACTCTTGTAACTCCGTGCAAGACCACTCCATCCACGGAATTGCGTGCTCAAACTAACAGAGACCATACTTCTTTTTGAGACGCGAAACATCTTATTTGAGCCGGAACCTCATTGTTCTCAGCCAGACAGCCTCCCTCTCCTCCACGGAGGTTGCAAACCCCGTTTGCATTTCAGGTGTGGTACGCATAACCATACGTACCGCGCTACACATGCAACACCAGCGCCTAGTAACCGGCAGCAACGGAAGCACTGACGAGCGTTTCGAGTTGGTTTCTGTACATCGCGTGGTAAGCTAGGGGTTTCATCACGGATTTAATACTTTAGCAGGGTATTAAAACTTCTCTTCAAATATATATAGATAATTCTTTATTGCGCAATGCAAGTGCTCTCAATCGGTGAAGGAAAACATTGTGAGGAAACCACAGGTTAGTATTATATCAGCGACGATAGGCTAGAACCCTGGGTCTCTCGTACTCTCCGTTTTTCACGCTCATTTCTCCCCCATACCCATAGGCTGTGGAATGAGTTACAGAGGTTTTCCCGCCAAGATTTAACATGAAAAGCTTTAAAAAAATGTAAATAAGTCCTTCAGGGTAGGCAGCGCTCTGACAACGCCCCTGGTGTTGTGACCGCTTACCATCAGGTGGGCCGTTATCCCGTTTGTCTTTTACATAAAAAAAATAAGAGGGATAAGTGTATATACCCTTTCAAAGAAATGAGAACTTTCAAAAGCAACATGCTCGCCCAGCAATGTACACACAGCACTGTACTCTCTCCATCTCCCCGAAAGCCTCGGCGCGGATGCTGCGCGATCTGACAATCGATAGAGGTCCCGCGCCCATCCGCCCAGGCACAGTCGGCCGCCCGCCCTTGCATCGACTGGCTAGCACACTAGCACAAGCCAATCGCGATATCACCCCTATGCTATGGCAGTTGTACACCTTCTGTGAGAAAGAGTTAAAAGACAATTAATTGAACAAAATCTGAGTGATTTCTTTGTTTTTGAGATGGCCAGTTGATTAGGTAAGTTTCCTTTGTTATATACTGATCGAAACTATTTTTAGATCGTCTATTTTTGATTAGGTAAGTTTCCTTTGTTATATACTGATCGAAACTATTTTTAGATCGTCTATTTTTGATTAGGTAAGTTTCCTTTGTTATATACTGATCGAAACTATTATTAGATCGTCTATTTTTGATTAGGTAAGTTTCCTTTGTTATATACTGATCGAAACTATTATTAGGTCGTCTATTTTTGATTAGGTAAGTTTCCTTTGTTATATACTGATCGAAACTATTATTAGATCGTCTATTTTTGATTAGGTAAGTTTCCTTTGTTATATACTGATCGAAACTATTATTAGATCGTCTATTTTTGGAATAATTACTTGTCAGCTTAAAAGGAGTTTTACAGAGTTTTGCTACACAAATGTATACTGAAAACCAAAGAAAATATGCATCTGTTCATCTGTTACTTTATTATTCATTCTGAAAATAGCTTCTACAGGTTTGTAAATTTTACCTTTCGATTTTTCAAAGCTGTTTTGACCGATAAAAATTCTTCTAAGGTTATTTTTTATTTACATGGCTGTTAAAAAGCTTAAATGATAGATTTGTACGAAACCGGTATGAAAATATGGGATAGCAACATAATCAAAGTGCCTTGTACATTTTAATCTGCGCAGCGCAGTCATTACAAGCGCCCTGTGCGACCAAATTTTAGCTTTAATACCACGCTATATGACAGATTTTTGAAAATATACATGTCAGCATGACTTATATATGAATAGGGATTCAAAAATATTATTAGCGATTAAAAACATTGAAATCGGTCGTTAAGGTTTCTTCAGTTTAATTATTCTTTTAAATTTTTTTCTTCCTTGATATAACAATAAACTAAAAACAAATAGAACACAATAAAAAGGATTTATTTCATTAAGCTACGAGTATTTGAAGGTTTTGAGAAAATTGTTGCTTTTCATAAAATAAATGTTACCATAAGACTGTATTCCTCAAGCATGTTTGATATCCTCGCCGTTCTCTTTGTTCCTAGTACACGATTGAGATCCTATGATATCCTCAAATTATATCAAGTGTGTAAGAGGGTAGTCAGAGGCAAGGCCATACTTGAGCCACAAGGCATAGCTAAATAGCAAGTTCATAGCTGCGAAATTGTATATCATCGCAAAATTAGATATTTCTAAGAAGCTATTGCTTCTTATTCATAACAACAGAAAGATAATACACTAGTCTAGAGATCCTGTGACTCAAAAGGATCTCGAATATGTAAGGGGGTAGACAGAGGCACATCCATACATTAGGCACAAGACATAGCTATATTGATACAGTCACATCCTCAAATCTTAAATAGATAACTCTTAATAGATTACCGGATAGGTACTATCAATGATCTCGAGCATGTAAGGCACGGCGATACTTAGACACAAGCATTCGTAATTGGTATGGTTGCCCTAGGCGTCAAAATTGCATCTCATAGCAAAATTCAATATGGCGTCTCATTATGCAGACCGATAAATCAATCGTTAGGTGTTACCTGTGGATAGGGCGTCTAGAACAGTGACCCGGGCGCGCGCATGCGCCGAGCGCAGCATCCGAGCCTGGGATAGTGGTACATTGACGTTCTGCGACTACTATAGTGCGCGTCAACCAAAAAGAACGCTGGAAAACAGTGGAGGGGATGTGTTTGCGCATACAAAATACTCGCGCCATCACACCCCCTCCTTTCGGCGTTCATTTTGCGTGACGCGCACTATACCTAGCGTGTGTATTTATTTTTAAACCAGGCTGCCCTGGAATCAACTAACTTAAAACTGAAACAGCTAGATATACAAGGTGGATTTTTGAGACGGGACAGTAAATGTAGGTACTTTAACCGTTATAGTTACAGGAAAACATTCCTTAGAAGACCATCAATAGCTTTTTGATATATGTATTCTAAAGTACATTTACAGATTTAGACGACCTCAGTGGCGCAGCGGGCGAGAGTCCGTCTGCGACGCAAGAGGTTGCGGGTTCGATTCCCGCCTCGGAACAAATTTGTGTACGATGTGCAGAAATTTGTTCCGTTGGTCTGGGTCTTTATGTATAATAAAAATATATATTTATGTAAGTATATAATGTATTAAATATATCAGTCAACTAATACCCATAACATAAGCTTTGAGTAGCTTTATTTGGGGCTAGATGATGCTGTGTGGATTGTCCAGCATTATTTATTTCGTTTTGAAAAATTTACAGTCTGCGGAAAAAAATATAAAATACCATAATAGTTTGTTTGATGCCTATCGATCCTATTTTAAACACGGATCAAACTCTACTAGAAATGACCGAAATCCCCAAAAACTTTTCCCATACATTTTGTACGAAAAACTATCGTTATATTTTTTTGTTGCCAAACGATCCACTTCTTCCTCTTCCTCATTCTAAGAAACATCGCTCCGCTCAAGAAACACTCGACATTGAAATAGTTTTTTTCCCTTTTTTACAATAATTTGCTCCCTTGGTGAACAATCTACTATTATCGATTTTAGATCTCCAAAAATATTAAAAATTTGCAGTAGTTTTCCGGCAGTTGTGAGAATCTCTCCAAAGAGAGAAGTGTAGAAGCTGCGTCGAAGTCTGTGTCACGCAGCATTGAGTAGAAGTCAAAGTCAAAAAGTATATATTAGTCAATTAAACCACACGGATCACTTTGATTCGTCGTTTATAGAAATAATAATACATAGTACCCTAGAACTACTCAGTCTCGGTCGAGCTTCCGTCGAGGACGGACGTGTCTTTAAATAACTTGCCGGCGCAGAGACACTAGTGCAGTGTCAGATAATTGGATTATTTTAAGATGTGTTTGTACGTTTGGCAAGCTTTTGGAGCATTTAGTTTATTTATAAGATGAGACACCTGTGGTTTAGTTGAAAGTTATATAGCTGCTTTATAGCTGGATTTGTGACTGGTAATGTATAAACTTTTTTTTATCTAGCCGGCAATGGACCGATGACATATAGTTTGCGGGAAGGTCGCGTGAGCGAAGGGCCAAATAACTGTTTCTGGAATTGTACTAGGGAGGCTTACGTCCAGCAGAGGACTTCTTCAAGCTGATGATGATAATGATTTTTATGAATCTTATTACCGTCTTATTTCGGAGAGTCCTACTAATATTATAAACACTAAAGTTTGTAAGTATGGATGGATGGATGGATGTTTGTTACTCTTTCACACCGGAACGGCTGAACGGATCTGGATGAAACATCTATATGACCGAGCTTTGCTCGGTTGCGGAATTCTAGCTGGAACGATTTATCGCCCCCGAAACAATCACCCAGTGGATCCGCGCTCACCTTACGAGCATCGCCTGCTAAATAGAATAGAATAGAGTAGAATATAAGTTTATTTGACAACAACACACAGAAGAAGCATACAGACAAGAAAGAACAGAAAAAAAGGCAGTAGGTAGAGAATACACAGTAGGTAGATTAACAAACACTTAAAAAATAAAGATAGCCTACACACACATAACAAGCCTGTCCCTGTGTGAGTCAGTCAAAAAGGCTTAGTCACAGCTTGATGCCACTCTCCAGCAGGGTTAGAGAGTGGTGCTGGTTTTCAGACTAAACCTGCCGCTGCTAGCTTGCAACTTTGCTATCGCTTCCTCGCCATTTTTTTTCACTAATCAAGAGAAATAGCATGAAGCACATAACTTTTTTCAAAATAATACGTAATCCATTGATGTTATCACGTTAGTCAATAAAACCCGCGGTGCACAAGTAAATCGCACTTGGCCGAATGTATTTTAATGTTATTTGGTCACTATCGGTTACATTGTTGGCAAACATCCAAAAGTGTCAAAAATTCCAAATATTTTTGTCATTCACTCACGATAAGATAATGAAAGACAATTTCATTTTGCGAAAAAGATAGATTTAACACGGAATATACATAATATTTTAGATAATATTGGAATAGATGAATATGAATAGAATAATAAATTTCCTCCCTAAATATATTATCGCCTACGAAATTTGTAAGCATCGTAAGATGGTTGTCAAAGTCAGACCGTATTTATTAAATTTAAATTAACAAAGAAAATTACAACTAATAGTTACAATTATTTACAAAATGTACAAAATACATATGAAACAGTTGAGTTATCTACAGACCGTTGCAAACGATCTATAGATAGCTCAACTGATCCAAATCAGTGCCAGTCGAAAGCGTGCCCAAGACACTGGCTGCATTGCCATTTGCCACGCTGAATGGCAATGCTGATGCGCTGAGCCAGGTATTCACCAGCCCTCGGGTCAAAAATTTAAATTTCAAGGATCACTTCACAATTTTAGCTAGGTAAATCTGCATGGGTGACACTGCCACGCGTTTCAGCGCGCTTAAAATCTTTTCACCACACTGTTCTGAAGAACTAGTGATACAACAAGATGACGAACAAGAACAAGATGAAGAAGCATAAAGAACAGGCAGCAAAGTTGTGCAACAAATGTGCTGATAAAGTCCTTCATAAAAGCCGGCTTCCGGTACCAAAAATAAATAAATAATGGACAATCCACACAGCACCATCTAGCCCCAAAGTAAGCTACTCAAAGCTTGTGTTATGAGAACCAGATAGCTGATATACTACATAAATACTTGTAAATACATACATAGTATAACTAGTTGCGTCCCGCGGTTTCACCCGCGCAGATTTAAATCCCGGTATTCCCACGGGATAAAAAGTAGCCTATGTGTTATTCCAGACTATAATCAATCTCTCTGCCAAATTTCATCCAGATCCGTTCAGCCGTTCCGGCGTGAAAGAGTAACAATCATCCATCCATCCATCCATACTTACAAACTTTCGCGTTTATAATATTAGACGGATATAAAACTCAGACAGAGAACAAACATCTATGTTTATCACACAAATGTTTGTTCGCGGTGGGAATCGAACCCACGACCTATGCCGCAGAAAGTAGAGCTACTGCCAACTGAGCTATGTAGGCTGTCAAAAAGCTCTTCCTTTGTTTAACCCCCGCGACCATAATATCACCAAACAAAATATATTTACCAAAGCCTCCCCACGGCAACATTCGTAATTACAGAGATCTTCCGCTTCGTAGGGCACGCGAAAATTGAATCAGAACTGTCGTCCGCACGGTCGCTTTTACGCCATTTCCCGCCACATTTTAGATATTGGATATGGCAATATTGGGTTAAGCTCCGACCTCATAATTCCGCATGCTTGCTCTTTATGAGCTTATCATTATGACACGATACAGATAGCTCTCACAGTATCAGCTCTGCGTTTGGGTTTAATCCTCACTGAGAACAAACCGTAAGGGCGTTTGTGCACTACAAGGAATTTTACTGTCCGGCAGTCCGTAAAAAATCGCGATGTTTTACGGTAAAGAAGATAGACGGACGGTAAAGACGACGAGTAAGAGAAGTACAGTTTAAAAAATCGAACTGCCGGACAGTAAAACTACTTGTAGTGCACAAACGTCCTAAATTTACGAAATTATTACAACTCTATTTGATTTTTTGCCAGACAGACGGACAGCAAAGTGATCTTAACCAATTTGTTCAAAAAAAAACGAGAGGGTTCTATATTCTCTTTCAATCTACCAATCGGTAGACTGCCTCGCTTTTATTACTAGATTAGCGACCCGCCCGCGCACCATGCTTGTATTATATCATGCATGTATTATACATATTAACCTT
The DNA here is from genome assembly GCA_963576535.1 of Plemyria rubiginata. Taxonomy (NCBI): domain Eukaryota; kingdom Metazoa; phylum Arthropoda; class Insecta; order Lepidoptera; family Geometridae; genus Plemyria; species Plemyria rubiginata. Next base: position 9,911,776 of record OY754926.1, read on the forward strand.
CCTCTTGAATCACTCTATCTATTAAAAAAGCCGCATCAAAATCCGTTGCGTAGTTTTAAAGATTTAAGCATACATAGGGATATAGGGACAGAGAAAGCGACTTTGTTTTATACTATGTAGTGATTCATGTGAATACTGAAGGTGTTTATGGGCTGATCCAACCATCAGGTAGATGAGAAACATTCGACCACGCCAAGCCGCCAGGCCTACAGACAGTAAGCACGCGGATATGGGGTCGAAGCTAGCAGTTACGTCAGCAGAAAGGTCCTATTATAACTTTAAGACAGGTCCATTAGACGGTTATTGAAAGGAAGCGATTGATTAGGTCAACTAGCTCACTGGTATATATAATAGGTGCTTACTCGTTGTATACAATGCGGACATAGGTCATAACTTTAAAAGGAAACGAAAATAAGCCAACATCATTATTCTGGAGAAGTCTATTGCTATAACCTACATAACTACTGCTATACATAGCATTACTTTTATAAACCTTAGTGGTTTCCTTATTGCTACATATTTTACTATTGTTATTAATTTTTTATAAAGATAAATAAAAAAAAAAAAAAAACATAACTATTGCTATAACCCAAAAACTCAAAATTGGAGACTACATCATAACAAGGATTAAAATATGCAATTGATGGATGGATGGATGGCCTAGTGGTGGGCCACTAGGACTAGGTAAGCTTTTATCGCGGGGGACCTATGAAGGTGTACAATTTACGTAGACCTATGACGGTATATAATTATTATGAAGCGAACAGCTATGACGTGATTTATTTAATACATAATAAAATTTAAGAATCAATACATAATTTATGTACCTACGCTTCTTAAAACAGTTAAAATACAACCTTTTCCAGAGACCAAACATGACCAAAAAGTAAGTTTTTTTTTTTTTTTTTTTTTATACGACTAGCTAATGGAACAAGCAGATGGCCCACCTGATTTTAAGTGGTAACCATCACCTATAACAAAACATTGCCTCGTAAGTCACACGTGCCCTACGATGTACTGCCCTGCGTCCATCAACTTGAGGCATACCGATGTTAGCCTCCTGTGCCTGTAATTACACCGCCGGTGCAATTCAACACTCTTCAAACCGATACACAGCGTTGCTGCTTGGCGGCAGAAAAAGGCGTGGTGGTAGTACTTCCCCGGACGAACTCTTCACAAGAGCTCTACTACTCTTAAAGCTTAAACAAAAAATTGAAATCCCCCATCAAATAACGGGTGATAAACAATTTTACTACCCAAAACGACACGAAACTGAATGTCGTGGAAGTCTAGGTACAGACCTTAATGACGTTTCAAAGAGGTCCTTGATTCAATCGAATTTTCTTTTGTCTTTTAATTTGATGGTAAAAATAATAACCAAGACGCCTAGATTGCTTTTTCCGACTCAGAAATAAAGCTGATGTCAATATCTCGTTTAGCTAAATCAGTTTCGCGCCCAATTTGCCAATTTAGCTGCCGTGCACAGAATATTAGGTGAGCACTTATACCTGACCAATCGGAGAGCATTTCCGGTGCTATATGAAGACATGCATCATAACATTCTTCACTACATACGAATGTGTATTTGCAAAATGCATCTTCTTATGTTTGAAATAACTCCTTGGTTAGTTTTATGATGCTTGAGGTAGGTACCTGTATGTACACATAAAATTATTAGCCAACAAGGCCTATTATAAGCAACTATTTATTTATATACCAAAAAATATGAATGAGTTAGGTAATTTATTTCTGGACAATTAACTCAAAGATGGTAATGATAAGCACGCGAAGAAAAAGTTGCTGGTCATTTACATAATCACACAAACGCCCCCGAAGTGGGGTTGATTTTGCTTTTTTAACCGACTTCAAAAAAAAGGAGGTGGTTCTTAATTCGACTGCAATTTTTTTAAAGCGCGTTACCTCGTATCTTTTCTTTTCAAACAGTCAGGTAAAATGATTTTACGTGCGCCTGGGACTTTCCATACGCCTATGAAAATATAGGAAGGAGCTAATTTATATAAACAAACCAATGTTGGGATTATTACTATCATTCTTCGAGTATTTATTCATACTATTGCGATGGCAGCCATTTTGAATTATTCACACAATTCAGACCGGAGCAAAGTGGGTGCTTGCTCCGAAATGTCAGAACTGTTCGACTGATAGATTGATTGGGCTATGGATTATTCACGAACCTTCCTGGAAATAAGGACTAGGGAGGCTTTGTTTCAACGGTATATTTTTTATGTTTGGAAGAATACAGTACACCGGCATTTCAGTACAGGCACAGGTAAGATGACTTGACTTTGTAGTAAGGCCTAGGTACATGTTATGATTAGAAAATTCGCCACTTTGAAATTTGGGTACAAAGCTTCTACTAGATCTTCGAGCTGATTGGATAAGTCGAAGCATTAATTATGTGGTCATTTCATAAAATAAGGAACGCGTGTTGCAGATACTTCTGCTCTACTTAGTTTGGCCTGAAACCCAGCGTTGTGTAGGCTTTTACTGGTATAGCAAATGCTGGCTAAGTTGCTGCATTTTGTCATTAAACAAATCGTAACAGCTCTTTTGTAAATTTAGATATTTAAGAGACAAAATAAATATTTTAATATTCTATTCTTTTAGCTTTGTATAGCTTACTTTGGGGCTAGATAGTGCTGTGTGGATTGTCCAGCATTATTTATTAATATTATTATTATTATTTTATATTATTCTATTAATAGGCTTTTCGCTGATTTTACGCTGCAAAAGTTTAGGGTAATCGCGTGCTGAAATTGTTGAAAGTTCTAGAAACTTGTGCTAAAGCATTTCACCCGAGGAATTAAAAAGTTTGCTACTAATTTAGATTGTTTATGGATTAGAATAGAATAGAATAGAATAATTCTTTATTTAGCATACGTAAAAAGGTACAGTGAAAAGCACAAGCCTGTAAAAATAAACTAAAAAGGGGGTAACATTAATATTTTTTTGCAGCACAGCATGTACATACTATACCTACCTACCTATACTATACCTACCTATACCTATATTAAACCTTTTTAGTTGGTTTTGTTCATCTTTTTAAGAAATTAATTCTCTATTTGACTGGTAGATGTTGTAATAATTGATCATCGCCTGGTGTTCTCAACTTTATCGGCCTAATCCACAGATTTTGAGTAGCATACGGAAAAAAAAGGTGTCGCAATGAGTGATGACAATAAGTTTTGAGAGTAACTTCTGAGAGTGAGTGAGAGAGAGTTCTTTGTGAAGGGCTCGGCCGGGGCAGTACCTTCTACCACCGTGCCTGTTTCTCGTGAAATCACAACCACATGAAGCTTAACATCTGTATCCCTCAAGTTGATGGAAGCAATGCATTGCATTGTACCTAGGGCAAGTTCCTTTCGTGTGACTGACGAGGTAATGCTTTGTTAAGGGTCCGGCGACAGCGGCTCGCAATTTCGAGGTGCGATTGTGCGTGTCACTTTAGAGTTATTCTTTCAAACAACCTCCCCGAAATGAAATAAAATGAAATAATAGCCAATCGCACCTCGAAATTGTGAGCCGCTGTCGCCGGAGCCTTAAGTGATGGTTACCACTTAACATGAGATGGGCCAGGTGATGTTAATTGCTTCTGTGTTTGTTCCAGGTTAAAGATGGATCCCCGCCGCTTGTTCAGTGCCCTCTTGGTTCTCATTCTGTACCATCTACACGTCGCTGAGTGAGTACCTTCTGATAAAGAGCTCAATATGTATGTATGTATAGTCGTATTTATACAGCGGCCTTGAATATATATATATCTCGAATATATAAGAGAAAATAACCTCAAAAGTTGCCTCGAATTAAGTGTTTTGAAATCTATCATCAGCTAGTTGTATAAAAAAAAAAAAAAGAAAAATCTAGAACATTGAATGCTGTACTAAGTTTTAAAACACCAGCCATTTAACGGCTATAGTGGAGTGTATTTCCGCATTTATGGATAGAGCCAATTAGTTTGTTGAATGACTTTAAAAATAAGTGATTTTAAATTTCAAATTAGATTTTAAGTTTTTCATATCCACAGAGGTTTAACTATAGCAAAATAAATATAGCAGGAACATAGCTTGGAAAAAAGTGTACAAACGGAACTAATTGGACATAATTAGGAACTAGATTTCTTCAATTGTTATTTATTCATCATCAACCTATTGCAGTCCACTGCTGGACATAGGGTTCTCCCATGGTGCGCCACTGAGCCCGGTCTTTGGCTCTTCCCATCCAGTTGTTGCTCGCCACCCTTCGCAAGTCGTCGTCCCATCTAGTCGGACGTCCCACACTACGTTTGCCTAGACGCGGTCTCCACTCCAGAACTCGTGTACCCCAGCGGTTATCGGTTCTTCGGCAGACATGACCGGCCCACTGCCACTTCAGTTTGCTAATTCGTTGGGCTATGTCGACGACCTTGGTACTCTGTCGAATGACCTCATTTCGTATTCTGTCTCTGAGAGAGACTCCAAGCATAGCCAAGCAAGTTATTTATTGGAAACCCTCAATACATAGTAGATATCGACTGAATGTGAGGATAATAAATAATAAGTTTTTTTATTGTGGTAACACTCAAAATTGTGTTAATATAGCAAAATTTCGTTTTCGCGATATTAATTCTAAGTACGACTATACATACACGTAGTAAAGTAGTTAGAAATTCCCTGCAAAATTACAAATTATAACTGAAAAAGCGCATACGAGCGTCTGAAAGTTATCACGCACACAGCACTACAGAAAGAATGAGACAAGCACCTCTAGCTTTCTGCACATGCCCACCCTTAATTACATATCTGCATTTATTAACTGCTTACATACTAAACTAATAATAAGTAGGTAGGTAACCTACACCTACAATAATAAAATATTGTTAGTCATCCGGTAAAAATACCCCGTAAACTACTACTATGAAAAAGCCACTCCTTTTTCAAAACTCCTTGCAATCAACGTACGTAATTACAAAAAAATAGATTTAAATTTTTTGGTACATTATGTAGATAATGAACTATTTCCACTGACCTCATTAGGTGACTATTTCATAGAAATCACGGGCTATTTTTATGGCCAGTAATAATAATAATAATAATAATGGAAAAAGCTGGAGGAGGCCTTCACCCAAAGCGGGGTCCTTACATCGAATATAAATCTACCAATGTAAATATAGCTACGACAATATCAAATAAAAATAAGGAATACAACTATTTATAAGATTTTTTTAGTAACCTATGTATGTACTTAGATGTAAGGAAATATACGGCTTTTATTATTATTATTATTATTAACAAAGTAGATTAACCATTAAAGTCTCACGGGATTTAGCGTTCGGCTCTGGACTACGTACAATATCCTACTTCCTACTAATATTATAAACGTAAAAGTTTGTAAGTATGGATGGATAGATGGATGGATGTTTGTTACTCTTTCACGCCGGAACGGCGGAACGGATCTGGATGAAATTAGGCAGAAAGATACATTATAGTCTGGAATAACACATAGGCTACTTTTTATCCCGCGGGAATACCGGTATTTAAATCTGCGCGGTTGAAACCGCGGGCCGCAACTAGTTAATGATAAAGATAAAAAATATTTATTGCATAGTAGAGACTACATATAACTACACACTACATATACATAGATAATTTATTATACAATGCAACTAAAAACTAAAAACCTGGGCCAAAACGTCTGTGTGCCAGTTAACGTATTTATAAAAAAACGTCATACATATACCTTCTCTTTTGTAGCCTACATTCAGTATAGGTACTTGCTTTTTATACCATTTCAAAAAGTTCTTTTTTGCTTAATTAGAACTCCTGTCCAAAATTTTGACAGAAAATGTAGGTATCAAAAAGTTTTTAGTCGTATTACCTCAAGTTGGGCGGAATGTCATGTTTTGAAGAAAATGGCGGCATATCTTCAATTCAAAACCTTCGGGAAACATTAACAGGAATTACTTATGTATGTAATACGCTTACATCTCATTTCAACATTGTGCTCAGACCCAACTAATCCTATACTCCTGCTAATATTATAAAATGCGAAAGTTTGTAAGTATGCATGGATGGATGTATGTTTGTTACTCTACAGAACGGCTGAACGGATCTTGGTGAAAATTGGCACAGATATATATTATAGCCTGGAATAACACATAGGCTACTTTTTATCCCGTGGGAATACCGGGATTTAAAACTACGCGGGTGAAACCGCAGAGTGCTACTAGTCCTACTAATATTATAAAAGTGAAAGTTTGTAAGTATGGATGGATGGATGGATCGATGGATGTGTGTTACTCTTTCACGCGGGAACGGCTGAACGGATCTGTATGAAACTTGGCAGAGAGATACATTATAGTCTGGAATAACACATAGGCTACTTTTTATCCCGTGAGAATACCGCGGGATTTTAATCTGCGCGGGTGAAACCGCGGGGCGCAACTAGTGCTACATAATATACCACCGAAATTACGCAATGCCGGTTCATCTTTCTTCTTCTTAAATATTTGTCTTCGTACATACACATTTACAAACATACAGAAGACAACTTAGCTGTGATGCCTGGACCATATACTTAAGAAACTCCTTTGTAAATAGGTTTCTAACCTCTTTGGGCCTCGTAGCCAGCTCGCGCAAGTATGACGTTTATTCACAATGCGAAGAAAATCGCACGAATTCAAAATCAGAATTGGCTATGTCCTCCCTAGTAGCCAGTAGCTGATAAACCGACGTAGCACGAACACGGCTAGAATGGCTGACGAATTTCCACCATTCTCGTCGTGTTTGTGAATAAAACCCGCCCATTTTACAACAGATGTATGAACAGCGGGAAGATCAACTTCAGGGAGAAGGAGAAACAGATTCTGGATCAGATCCTGGGGCCGGGGAGGTATGACGCCCGTATCCGGCCTTCGGGACTCAACGGGACCGGTATGTAGCTTTCATCTTTTTACCATTCTTCCTTACTTCTCTTCTTTTTGCGTTAATATTTATATTAAGGTCTATGTGAATTGTTTCTTTTTTTTATTGATCTAATACATTGCCTACAAAAGAAGCGTATATCAATAAATGAATATTGGCCAACGCTGCGTTAAACTTTATGTAAAGTATTTCAATACATTACCTCCAAAAAAGGTGTCTGTTTGGTCAGCGCCATGCCTACTACTACTGACTCACTTCTGATCTGTCACTGTCTGATGATAAATATAACTTGCTGTTATGCCGACTCCACATGAAGTGAACAAGTGAGTATAGAAGGAAGTTATGACGATGGCGTATAGGAAGCAGACGAAAAGATATCATGTACACGTCACACGCCTCGCTTGAAATTCGGTAGTATGTGATACAAAACATTAGTATAAAGAAAGATTAAAAAAAATATCTTCTTTATTCGGCGGATCTGTGTTGCCAGATTTACGCCCGGTGTTTGAAAGGCCGATCAACGCTAGTCGGCTGTTAAGTCACTATCTACATATGTATTTCAGCTTTTACTTCAAGTTAGATAGAGATAGCAAGTGACTTGACAGCCGACCGAGTGTTGATCGGCCTTTCAGAAACCGGGAGTTAGGATCACAGATGCGACAGATGTATTTTATTGATTAGGGATTTTTTGACGATGACTCTTACTCTGACTGACTATGACTCACATGTTGCAATATTTTGAGTGGAGTGTGTAACGACTCGTACATGGTGATATCCACCAAAGCGAACAAGAGCAAGAAAATACAGGACCAACGCCTAGATAAATAACTATTTCATGACAGGTCAATGGGCACAGTCAGCGAGAAAAGTAGTTTCAAAAATAGTTTTTCTGGTAGAACTTTTTGCAAGACCACCTCAAATATGATTTGAGGTATATGTACCTACATGTCTCATTAGAGTCGTACCTAACTACCTCAAGCTTTATTAATAGAAATTATTACCCTTGCGTCTAAACACAAGTTTAGTAACTTAGTTAGAGCAAGGTACAATGTTCTTCACTGAAACGTATATCAGAGACGAAACTGCTAAATTGTACAAAATATAACCAACAAAAAATGTTCTCATGGAAGAGATCGCTTTTAGCGATAAGACCGCCCATTGTATATCACTCAGATGTTTTTTATTGTTATTTTTTTTTATTTTTAAATCATTTATTGAGGTTTTTTTAAACAATGTTTATGACAAACCTAAAAGTTCACAGTAAATTAAATATAAGTACATAAGTTAACTATTATCTAACTAAACAAATTTTAAGAACACCGCGATGCCGGTGCGCACCCGCAGAACCAGATTAAGAGAACCTACCGCGTTTACATTTTTAGACATTGCAGGTAGACTCAGATAGGCACCAACCATGCCCACCTGCATCGCACTGTTCGGTAGGTTACCCACAGAATCAATTTATAAAGACAATTACCTAATCTATTGCACGAACTAGTTCATAAACTAGTTTTGCTTCCCTAGATTTGGGACAAGACAGAATACTATGAAATATTCCAATATTTCTTATATCGATACCTAGCTCAATGAGAACCTTTTGCCTTGCAGTTCGGTTCCGGATACATTCCGTAAGGATATGGTAAACATCTTCTGGTTTTTCACATACTGTACAATTAGGTGACGGAACTTTTCTCATTAAATGAGCAAACTTATTGAGTGGCATGTGTCCGGAACGAACCCTGTGAGCCATTACAATGTCCCTTCTAGTTATGTCTCCAATAAACCAAGGCGAACGAGGAGGTTGACTTTGTATAATTTTATACCAGATTCCTTTAGTTTTCGATCTTTCATCAAAATATTCTCGCCAGTACTTAAAACATACAGCATTATATTTAGGTAGTAATTCAGTGTAAGACGGTAGTATAAATATTTCGGAGCCATCAATAACAGCTGATTTTGCTAATCGGTCTGCCTCCTCGTTGCCAGACAATCCTATGTGTGACGGTATCCATTGTAAAACAACGTACTTATTACTTTGGTTACATTTTTCTAATAATCGGAGAATGTTGTAAGCCACCAAAAGGCCGCGCTGTCCAGATGTGCAACGAATAATGTGTTGCAATGCGCTTTTGCTATCACTATATATGACTATGTTCAAAGCAGTATCTACAGAGTAGTTTATGTATGACAGTGCTTGTAATATTGCAAATAGTTCCATCGTCATGATAGACACTGTCGATGAATTTTTATAACATTCTCCTTGTTTAAGTATTGAGTCATAAAATGCTGCACCAGATTTAGTGCTTTTTGACCCGTCTGTAAATATAGTATACCAATTTTTATATTTTAAATTTAATTCCATCAAAACCTCATTTTTTAACAAATTATTCTCATGATTTCTCTTTGCACTTTGTACACAAATTAAACTGTCTCTAATATTATTTTTTAAACACATTTTAGATGGCCATATTTCAAGTAAAAACATTTCCAGGGGGTTTGATGATGCAATTCTATCTTCCTTAACCGTATCATACGTAGTCATTAATAAAGGTTTTTTCTTATTCGTCCAGTATCTATTAACAGAAAAAGTACTAAGTGTTTCCAGACTGCTCAGAGTCATTCCTTTAGACCATGATTTAGCTTTAATACAAAATTTAAAAGCTAGGTATTGCCTTCTCAAAGATAATGGAGGAAGGCAAACTTCACTCTCCATGACGTGTATTGGCGTGGTTTTAATGAATCCACCTATTATTCTAAGAGCTTGGTTTTGAATTTTATCTATTTTATAAGTATGGGAGTTTGCACTGTTGTCATAAAAATAGCTACCAAAATCAATACGACTTCTAATCAAGTTAATATAAAGCCTTCTTAAATGCTTAGGATGCACTCCCCACCCACAACCCGCTTATTGTTATGTTATGTGTAATTATTATGTGGTGTGCAATAAAGTATTATTTATCTATCTATCTCATCCAATTACAGCACACTTATGTATTATGTAAACTTTTTGTACGATTTTTTCCTGAAAATAAAAACTTATTATTTTTATTTACCAAAGTAATTAAATCAAGAAAAAAAGTTTGTTAAATAATTAAAACTTTTTGTCCACTTTTGCCGCTGACTGTACCAAAATTTTGGGATAAACAAACAAATAGATAAATATGACATAAGAAAATATGTTTTAGCTTAAGTTTACCTTGTTACAGTTATTACTTACAACTTTTGCGTTTTATATCTCTTTATTAATAGGTGTGTAAAAGGTGTTGTAGATTGTATACATATAAAAGCTACCTCTAAAGAGTAGTAGAGCTTTTGGTGAAGGGCTCATCCAGGGAAGATCATGCCTTTTTCTTTTTATCTCCTTTCCGTTTGAAAACAACCTTTAATATTGTTTTAAATTTACATAATTGAATATGGCCTTTACCACGGCCTTATTTTTAGGTTTTTAGAACGTGATATGATATTGAATATTTAATCACCCAAATCTATTTTAAAACATAAACGTACCTAAGTACTGATATTATTTATGTGTCTACAAAGTCTAAAACACAGACAATAGATTTCTGAAAATTTGGAGGTCGTGAGATATGCAGTGTAGTAGCTTCATAAAAAAATAAGTGGTGAATATTGTGCGAGCTTTGGGAATGAGATACTCAAACAGAATATGCAATTGTTTCCCAAAATGTATGTTCATTTCATAGCATTGTTAATACATACAGGGTTACACAGATTTTATCGACATAGAAAACGGCTGCTAAATGCAACCTATGAAAAAGTCATTAACTGTTTAGGTAATCGTCCATAACTTTTCTTCTTACTGTGAAAATAAGCACAATCCATAGTTATTCTGTGTGGAAAAAGCATTATTTTCAGTGGTGGCGGTCAGCCAAGAATTTATTTAGCAAATGTATTTATTTTTCGTCAAAACACGTCAAACATGACCATCAATGAGTAACGAGACAACCGTGAAACAGTGTCTCAAGGGATTATTTTACGTGTATTGTTAAAATTACGAAATGAAAGGAATGATTAGGTAAGAAAGATAATTGTTTTACTTTCTTTCTTTCTTTCTCTTGTGTGTCAATTATTTTGGACGCAAGTGTAGGTCCTGGATACCTACTGTAGAAAATAAATTTGTAAGTAAAATTAAACTGTAAGGTGGTGGTGGCCTAACAATTGCCTCGCTCTACTTTTGACAAGGTAATTTAGGGTAAGCATTTACCCCAAACCTTACCACAAAGTTAATTTATCACGGACAAAAGTTTTGTCGTTTCTGACACAATAGGTTTGTTCTAATAAAACTCTAAACCACCAAGGAATTTAGAAACTGTATAACTGTATAGTTTATAAATTCCTTGAATACCTACCACCATTTAATAATGTAATGGCTTGTAAAAGATTTCTATATGACATTGTTAATCTTCAATATTCTTTTATAGTTTTGATGAAACAATCCTATTTGTTAATGTGAACAATTTTTTTATGGTATTTTGGCATTTTCCTCACTGACTGTAACTTTTTTCCAAAATCTGTAAATGTACTTCAGAATATCCCAAAAAGTTATGGATGGTCTCCTAGGAACGTTTTCCTGTAACTATAACTGTTAAGGTACAACCTACCCTTACTGTCCCGTCTCAAATATCCACCCTGTATAAATATACCTATAAACTTTGACAGGTCCTGCAATCGTAAATATTAACTTGTTCGTCAGAAACATTTTGACAATCAGCGACATTAAAATGGTTAGTGATGACGATAATTATGCTGTTTTTAATAGCGGTAGAGCTTTGAAGTTTTTTTTAATATCTAACAATGCTAAAAAGCCTTTTGCAAGCTACGTGATACGGCATCACAGAAAAAAATTCACAAATATATATTCAGTGTTATTAAATTGACAACACTATTCTGTTTTATAAAACATGAAAAGATTTAAAACATGTACGGTAGTAGTCCTGAAAAGGGTATATTGTATACAAAGGAACAATATCGGCGAATTAAAAAAACAAAAATACCTACGAACGATTTTGGCGCCTGAAAATATCGGAAATTAATTACAAAATTTTTTTTTCATCAATTTCTTATCGCTGTAATATAATGTAGAGATTTAATGTGTAGAATAAGCCCGTTTCGCATTACCTACTTTACATATTCTAAATCAGTCTGCATTTTTGTGTAAAAATCTTTTTTTATTCATCTTGAACATTCCTTCAAAATAAAAGCTAGCTAAATTTAAAAAAATGTTCTGCCCTGTCGTATCACTGCTATTTTTGTGCACTGGGCTTTTTTTGTGACACTGACTTTAACTTTATATTTTTTATTGTTTATTTTGTGTTGTCTGCGTGCTCTCAATGTGCCCATCTAAAGTTCAGTATTAAACCCAAATTCAAAACATATAACATAACTTGATACTTATAATGTTTAAGGTCAGTTGTTTTCGTAGGTATTTATGTATTTAAATTATACTATGTAACTGATTGTTTTAGTAGTTGGTATCCGCTTGTGTGGGCGTTACGATACCAATTTAACTGTAACCTATATTCGTTTAACAAAAGGTTGTTTTTAATAAATTCATTGTAGAGTTCATTAAGGTTTTCTTATTGTTTTGAAATTTTATTTTTAATATAGCAACACTATGTCACCACGATCCAAATTGTATCCTATATATTTGATATAGAATGAATTTATTTTTATAAAAGTAGAAATGTGTACGGTAGGGTCTTTCAAAATTTCTTTTATTATCACTATATTGGCCTCAAGAAGTTCACTACTGAACATAATCATTTATAATAAGATTTGCTAAGAATTGGGGAGGGGGAAGATCCATACTCATTACACTTGGAAGGGAGGATAGATCATAAAATTGGTGTTAATCCTTATAGTTTAAAATTATTTATACTATACATTAATAAATATTTAAAATGATATATTTATTGGAGAACAACATTAACTTAAATAAATTCGTATCATACTTCGATGCTTATTTAGATTTTTATCAGTAAAAAGCTGCAGTAGCTTATTAAAAAGTCGATAATACTTTGTGACACGCAATTATTTATTGTGATCTGTGACAATAAACACTTTATCACGAATATTTTCAACACGAACTTATCAATTGACACGAATCTACAATGAAATTATATGTCGCTTTATTTTATTAAATTGTGTCACGTCAAACTGACGTCCAATGTTTAGTATTAAATAAGCTGATGCTGATGGATTTAAAAACTCTGTCAAATAATTAAATGTGTAAAAAGTTATATGAATATATTAAAATATTCGTGATAACAAAATTAATCAAGATATTATGATTTATTTGAAATGTAGCGATCAAATCAATCTACTCACACTAAATAATATTTTTACTCGAGAAAGTACACACACTTTACTTAGTAGATGTTATCTTGCTGTAGTTTCTGGAACAAATTGCTAATATCCGTAGCAAGTCACGCACGATCTATTCAGTTACTCATTGACCCGTGACTCAGCACCATTATATATTATTCATAGTGAACACTATGGTATATCTAAATGGCCTTTGTTAATGGTATGGATTTCGATCAATTCTACCTCATGAGCAGGGTATCCCCAGTTTAGAAGTTACATAAATCCATGAATCTCAATGTTATCTATGACGCAACATTTTTTGGATCTCAAATATAACGGACCGTCATGGACTTTTTTATCAATGTTACACTAACACAAATTCCCATGAACTGGCCAATTTATATTTATTTGCCGATTTATTTTTCAATTCCAAAGTTTCTTCAGTTATTTGATCACATTTCTTTCTTGTTTTTAACTTTGTGTGATCATAAGAACAGCATTCATCGACACATACTCAATTTCCAGGTTCCGAGGTGAGTCGCTCATAACCCGATGTGTTTTTTCAGAATTATAATAACCGACACCATTGACGCTTCAAAATTATAAATTAAGTTTGTTAAGTTAGGGTCTAGTTTTGATGTTACCTCATAATTTACCCGTGATTTTGATTGGTACTTAGATGGGCCAGCAGTAGTGAGCGTCAATATATTTGTCAGAAGTATATCAAAGATCGATGACGTCACAATGGTAAGTCTACTGCGACAGGCTGGACCGTATTCTAGTTTATGTCACAGTATGAGTTTTTCTAATAACAAAAAAATCGCGGTGTGAACAAGTCAAATGAATGGGCAACTCTCTCCTGCTTTACTGTTGAGGAGCGAATTACCCGAATATGTGTACTCATTTCTTTTATTTAATTAAAATTCTAAAATTTCCATTTGGTGTTGACGACCAAAATCGTTTTTAGACGCGCATACTAACCTACTAAATACCTATGGACGCCATGGATGTTAAAGATCTATCTGTATGCTTTTCTATCATAGCGTTATCCGGCCTTCTCGTCCTCTAAACAAAACTGATTTTAATTGAGTTGTCTTTAGAATGGGATCTGGAAGGGCATTGGCTTTATGTATTGGACTGTTATTGATTATTGGCTATATCAATTGTGTTTCTTTTTAATTTCTCTACATTGACACATTCCATCAACTTCGGTCAAAATGTTTAAATGAGTCGAATACTTATGACAGCGGTTTTAAAGGCGTATTATCTTTTGTCACAAGGGGACGCTGAAACGGTAGTACGGGTCAACATGTTTCTGCGTTCCATCAGCGAAATCGACGATTATGATATGGTGAGTCGTCATAATCGTCGTGGTAAGGATATTGTCATTACCAACGACACTTTTATTATAAACCAAGTTTTACTGTCAATCAATAAAACCAATGGCTACTGACGCAAGATTGTTCACATCAACTTTGTTTATAATAAATTTGGCAACATCTGAAGGATCAAGAAATACGTATTTGCACTCTGCTAAGTTGTCGAAGCTCAATGTCGTGGTTATTATGTGAATTTATTTTATATTTGTTATTATAAATGCACTATATTTGTGTACGTTGACTATGATTTCATCCCTGTTGTTCATTTGACGCTATCTGAGCTTTTTGAACAAGATCCCGAGGGCCGGCGGCGGCGGTGCCGCGCTATATTATAATTTCAATTTGTTATATTTTGAAATCTTATCTTTCCAATTAATATAAATATGTAAAGAATGAGGTTTGGAAGTTTATTAACCTGAATATTATGATGATCGATCCGCCCTATATAATGAAAGAAACTATGCGAGGCGCACAGTTTTATGACGGACGGGACCGCATTTTCAAATTTTTGTTTGTTTTCTTTTGTTTTATTTCGGTTAGGTTTTAAAATGATAACGACCGAAGCGTCTTTTTGTACAGACACCAATGGATTGGCACAATACGTAGAAAGCACCAAAATGCGAGCAAATTCAACTGCTTTGGTTTCGATCGCGCACTGTATGTCTCCAAGACTATGATACAATTATACTTATTCTAATTTACAAATTCAAGGCGAAATTGGCTTTCGTGCGCACCAACTGAACAATTGAAGTATTTCACGACTCAACAAGACGATCTGATGAGGACACCGCTTGTATAGCCGGCTAGGAACCGCGGCCCGCACCCTTCCACATCACCACATTATTATTGTTTACCTTGTACATTTACTTTCGTATCATGCTTTTTATTTTTATTTTGTGCATTTTATGAGACGATTTATAAAAACTATTTTGGTCGTAAATAATGTACTTGTATGTCTCGTTTATGTGAATTTGTGTTGTGTATACATTCGGGGTTATCGTCGCGCCCGCACTCGCCTCTGCGCTTGGATCGGTGGCTGTCCCGACCACAGTATCAGACACCCGACCTGAAACGACAGCTAGACGTAAAGTAGCTCTAGTTAAACTGGCCGTGTGCATGAAGGTAACCAAGCATTCCATCGACGAGTGCAGCTGTCGACGGTGAGTTTGTATTAGGCTTTGCTTTGACGCATGACGCTTTCTATAATTCAAACGAATGTTATCTTTTGGATTGTGTAGATGGTAATAACTATAGCGTTAGAAACATCTGAGGGCCTTGCTGTGCCTGGCTCGCTGCCAGAATCCACAAGAATCCATTCAAATTTATATAGTCGTATCCATCAAAGTCCTTTCGTAGATACTATCATTAGCAAGATATCGTTTTGATGATCATTGTGTCTCGGTTATGTAGAATCTGACGTCACAAGTACCAATAACTAGATAGCTACTTGTGAAATCTTAGTTTTTCCGCGCTAGCCTCTGCAGCTTTTGTTTTTTCTTGTATATTTGTCGAGCACTTCACTTAACATTATACACAAGTTTAGACTAGATTTGAAGTTTGTAGGAAGACAGATTCTACAAAACATCTAGAACATCGACACATCTAACATCCAAAAGAGAACAGTCGAGTGCATGTCTGTGGTGTGAATCATTAGTTAGAAGCTGTATATGTGACTTTAATTCATTTGACTTGCTGTTGATCGAGGGGTCTCTTTGCATCTGTGATGAATTCATTTCCAAGAGAACCTTCGACGACTTGCCTCTCCGCCGATTTTCTACGTATATTTATTGGATTTGTGCCAATATGGCTCGGAAGTCGTGGCCCGCGAGGCCATTGATGAAAATTACTCGCAAAACCGGAGAGATCATGATCATTTACAGTAAAGTCACTTATAATCAAACAAAAAGTTAAAGGTAGGTAAAAGTAGGTTAAAAGTAGGTAAATTCGAATAGTTACACAAACACCAATAGTTTAGTTTGGCTTTCATAAGTAGATATTACCAGCAAGGGGATCACAGTATAAGCAGAGTCATGGTTTTGAAAGCATCAGATGAAACAGTAAGTAACAATAAGTTTCATCAATGGCCTGTAGTAAATACATTTTGACGATGTAGAAGTATCAGTTAGTCAATCAGACGAATTGGCAAATCATAAAATCACGATTGGATCAAAATTTACCCACACACAACTAGCAAAATATTGGCACAAACGGTTACACAGTGAAGGCTTTCATAATTATAATTCCAAATATAAAAAATTGTAGAATCCTATGCAATTCGTAAATAGAAATAATAATGTAAAATATGAAAGAGCTTTACTAATCACAAACGCTAGTACTACGAAATTTTTATAGTTCGAAGTTTGATAGAATGTATGTTTACATTTCAAACTTGACTTCTTGAAATATTATTTCAGTTTTTAAGTCAAGTTTTTAATGAACGTACCTACTTGGGGATCACGGACTCTGTAATTCAGAAATTGTCGCGTTTTCAGGAATATTCTGTTCAATTGACGTTCAGAGAACAATGGCTTGACGAACGGCTAAAATTCAATAACTTGGGAGGTAAGGATACATTTTAGCACAATACCTGTCAAAATAAGATAAATTACAGAAATTATTTTCATAAGCAGGTGGACAATTTCGTTCACGATTGTAAAAAGTTAAGTTTTCTTGATTCTAACGAATTAAAAACAATTATTAGGCTCCGTTCCTCACTTGAAACACAAACTTCCAGGTCGCCTCAAATACTTGACGCTGACAGAAGCTAACAGAGTATGGATGCCAGATCTCTTCTTCTCCAACGAGAAGGAAGGCCACTTCCACAACATCATAATGCCGAACGTGTACATTCGCATCTTCCCCAACGGAAACGTGCTCTACAGCATCAGAATCTCGCTGACGCTGTCATGCCCTATGAATCTGAAGCTGTACCCCCTGGATAAGCAGACCTGTTCGTTGAGGATGGCTAGCTGTGAGTATTAGAGCTTTTTTATGCTTTAGTAAATTTAGACTATTTTCAATTTTCTTATTGTTCACTTTCTTTGTGGCAAAATGATCTCAAGACAGAAGATGAGGATTAGATGCAAAAAAAAATTGCTACGGAAAATTATGTAAACTTTTCTTTAGCAGTTACTCACACTAAAGATTATTTATGATTCATAAAACTTTCAAGCGTGTTTACCAAATTTAATAATGATCTTAACAACTCGTAATGACGTAACGTAACACACGCAAAAATGTTATACATCACGAGTAGGTATCTGAATAAAACTGAAGAGCTATTAGCAAATAGAATCAATTTTTTTCAAGAATTGTAAAATCTAGTTGTTTTGGCAATCAACATCTCATTTGAAATGTTTACACTACTGGACTAATTCTTGAGAATTTTCAATTATCATCTCGCCTGTAAACAAAGACAGCCTTGGTTGTTGAATTTTGATTAATGCTAGTATTAAACGAGGTCACGAAATGATAGACGTACAAAAAAAAGACTTCAAAGTAAAAGAGAAAAAACATACACTTTATAAGACCCAATAATAACAATTTCACAACGATTTATTTAGTAAGCTTTTCAATTAGTACCTACATAAGTTCTTTAAAATATTGTAATCTTACTGTAGGTAAGCTTCACTTACCGTGGCCGGCATTATCAGCATCTTCTCTCTTGTAGCTTCTTCTTACTAGATGTAATATTCCACAGACGGATGGACCACCGATGACCTTGTCTTCCTCTGGAAGGAAGGTGACCCGGTACAAGTCGTCAAGAACTTACACCTACCACGCTTCACCCTCGAGAAGTTTCTAACCGATTACTGCAACAGCAAAACTAACACAGGTAAGAATTCTAACCGGTCTTGTTTCTTAAGGAGTGAGGCTCTGGAGAAAACATTTTTTTATTCGTGTGTAGTGTGAAATTAACCAAATCGAGCAATTGTCAATGTTAGTTTCCCTTCGTGTTCAGTTTTAAAGTGGCCGTTAGTGTATCGCCCAAAACACGCCATCCTAAATTCAACCACCTCAATTTTGACAGATCCGATAACAGCGCTGTTATCGTTGATTCTTTCCTAGAATGCTCCTAATAATTTTGACGACTACTAACTTCTATCTTCGAGATTCGAAGACCTCTATTTGCTAAAACTAACAAACTCTCCTCCCCGATTCGGCCCTATAAATTATATTGTCGTCCGCATTCCAGGCGAATACAGCTGTCTAAAGGTAGACTTGCTGTTCAAGCGCGAGTTCAGCTACTACCTAATCCAGATCTACATCCCGTGCTGTATGCTCGTCATCGTCTCCTGGGTCTCCTTCTGGCTCGACCAGGGGGCCGTTCCTGCCAGAGTCTCACTTGGTAAGAAATATTCCAGGTGAATACAGCTGCCTGAAGGTAGACCTGCTGTTCAAGCGCCAGTTCAGCTACTACCTCCTCCAGATCTACATCCCGTGCTGTATGCTCGTCATCGTCTCCTGGTTCTCCTTCTGGCTCGACCAGGGTGCTGTTCCAGCAAGGGTTTTACTGGGTATGGGTAGCTAGTTAGAGAACTCTTTTAAGTTCACACTTATTTTCGTCACGATTGCTTTGCCGTAGTTTGGAATGCGTTACCGTTGAAGAGAGATCCATCCAAGGAGACTTGGGGCTGGTGAAGGGTTCATATATTCAACTCATGTCCTATATTTATTGATTAGTATTACTTTAGGAACTATTAGTACTTTTATGTATCTATTATATGCTATGCCTTTTTATGAAATATGTTATTCCTTTTTATTACATATAAGTTTAATTATTTTGTTAATAAAAAATATTCAACATTGTTGCTTTCGTTTTGATTACAATATTTAAATTTATACTTTTTATGCTTTTTCTTTACTTAAAGTTTTTTGCACGCCTTCTGCAGAACCTTGCACTACTGGTTGACTTGTAGAGACTGCAATTTTAGCATTAAAACCACAATTCGATAAACTTTCTTGAATGCTATTACAAACACGTGTGAATTTATTCTAATGTGATTTCATAAATCTAAGACCTACTTCTCTAAAGAATGATCCCAAAATTATGGTAGAATATTTTAGTATGATTTCATATTTCCCTTTGAAAAAATAGACTCAGTCAGTAATTTCTACTGAATCCAAAGATGTTCGATAGTGATGTAGTCTATTTTAGAGCATCTTAGGTTCCTTTATAGCTCCCTATTATACTACTCATAGCTGTGAGCCATTATATTCCTAATAAAACAACGTTTTGAGTGAATAATTTGCTTATGCGAAGCTAATGTTACCGCTGTTAATATTTTTATGAGATTTTCCATGCTAAACTATTTCTCGTATGATTCCCAGGAGTGACCACACTCCTCACGATGGCAACTCAGTCGTCTGGCATCAACGCGTCTCTGCCACCCGTGTCGTATACCAAGGCCATTGACGTCTGGACCGGAGTATGTCTCACCTTTGTGTTTGGGGCGCTACTTGAGTTCGCCCTGGTGAATTATGCGTCTCGCTCTGACATGCACCGGGAGAATATGAAGAAAGCGAAGCGAGATATCGAGACCTCCAACTTGGACGCAGCATCCGACCTCCTGGATACTGACAGCAATGCCACGTTTGCAATGGTGAGGTCATATTCTCTATGCTACTTTGAGTGTGTAGATCATTGGAGCTCTATTTTATTGGGTTGAACATTGGTGTCTCAATGATTGTAATGTGTTTGGTTCCTTTAGCTTGTCTGTAATTAATTTGACTGAAATGCCTTTATGTGGTATATATTCGTAGTTAGCTATTATTATCGATATCAAATAATATATATAAATATGCTCTTCAAATACTATAATATTATACACATATTATTTTCCTCTTGCATGTCTCTTATATATCTGTTTCTGTGCCTAGACATTAATACAAATAAGACTGTATAAAAGGACTACGATAAAATTACCAAACCAAAATATAAAGACGCAAAAAAGCTACGGAACGACACATAAAAATTCCAAATCCAAAATCAAGCTGGGTAAACAATTGGTGTTTAAATATACAAATAATACGTTTTTTAAATTAAACGGGGTTGAATTAAACGGGGGTGATCTCGGGTGAACTAACTTAGAGCCCAAAATAAACATTGTTCTTCCACCCTGACCGGCCTGCAACTGACAGAAACCCCTGGTCCGCGGCTCGCTGGACCCCAAGATGCGTCAGTGCGAGGTACACATGGAGCCCCCTCGCAAGAACTGCTGCCGTCTCTGGATGTCCAAGTTCCCGACCCGCTCTAAGCGGATCGACGTTATCTCCAGGATAACCTTCCCGCTCGTATTTGCGCTCTTCAATCTCGCCTACTGGTGAGTTAACCATTTAAATGTTTTCTAATGTTATATACTAAACCCAAAGATGCAACAGTGCGAGCTGCCTGAACCGCCGCGCAACAAATGCTGGCTAAAGTTTGGAACTTTGCCGTCGCGCTCCAAGCGAATCGATGTCATTTCTAGAGTCCTGTTTCCGCTCGTCTTCGCACTTTTCAACATAGCTTACTGGTGAGTCTTTTATTTGAACATTCATTGTCTTTTCATGAATTATTATAAATGTTTTGTCCAGTTTATGTAATTTCAGACAGTTGACGTCTTGAAATTAAGAAGCATCGTTTGTTGGTAAGAACTGTCTGCCGTTTCAACAACGAGTAGCTTGTTAGCTTAGAAAATCTAACATTATCAGAGGAAAACCACTTACCAAGTGATATTCATCATTTGTTTTAGGAATACACTTGTATACTTTCATTAATGAAGTCTATAAAGTAATTTTTATTCATTCATTCAAAGCCACACAAATTTCATACATTTTTGGTGCTTTTTTCCATTATCGTCACAGGTCATATTGGTGCGGCCACACTACGGAACCCAGTATTAGATATTACGAATTTTTCTGAACCAAAACATGCTTGCTGGATCCTTGCCTGATCCATTAATATTTAACATCTAGGCTTCTAATGCATCGAGGAACATGAAGTGCGTTACTGTTACGTTCCTTTTTCCTTTACCTATCTGTTTTAGAACAGCGATATTTATGATGATAGATGATGGAAATATACGCGTTATTATCGTAACAATAACGCTCTTTTATGTGACTTTTGCGTTACATTCTACAACTAACCACTCAGATTCACATCATGTATCAGCCGTTATACGCTAGTTGTGATGTGACTTGGTACGACTTCGTGTGTTAAACTCAACAATAAAACAGATGTGCCCTACGACACAACTGCATTTAAATTGTAAGATAGTTTTCATTTTAGCAATGCCTTAGCACAACAGTCATTCGAGCCGATGTAATGTGTGCTCCCTTCAGGTCGACCTACCTGTTCCGGGACACAGAAGACGAGAAGTGATTCGAGGCCTCCACGGCGCCCGGCGACTCCACGGGGATAATTTCCGCGATCGTCGCGCCGTACGCGCTTTTCTTCATAGCGTGGTTATGTTGCCTGCGGGGCAACCCCTCCCTCCCCCCTCTCAGGCCCAGGAAACTCTCGAGGCGTACCCCGCCCCATGTAACTGCTACCGTATAAGTACTCGGTCAGACGGTGACTGTAGGCACATAAAGAACACTTAGGTACACAACGGATACTGTGAGAGATTCCTGCTGGAGTGTGAGAGTAAACAATTCCCTATGTCCCCCGTGTTTTTAAAGAAATCAGGTCCTAATATGAAACTATAATACATTACAACCTGTGAACTTTGAACCGCGATTAATGAAGAAATATACATTTAACTTAAAGGCGCCCTTTGTGGAGGAAGTGAATATACAATAATACAATGTCAACGTACATTGTGTGTTATACATAGTGATTAAAAGTTATGAACACAGAAAAGTGCTCAAAAGCATCTAGCCAATTTTAAACTAAGTCTTTTGTCTTTAGGTGTCATCTAGGCCTATTGGCAGTACCTAATATTGCAAACACTACTTTCACTTAAAACCCACCGCATTATTACTCTCACATTACATTTTACATAGTCCTCACATACACCGCTGAAAAAAAATGCTTGCTCCCAAACTAGATGTAGCAATTTCGTTATAATGGAACATTATTTAAGCATCAATAGTCAGTACGCTACGGAGTAGTAGATTATAAGAATGTGGTGTAGCCACACGTGCTTGTTTTTAGCGATAAAGCTAAACAACACTACGTAGTATGACGATCTTAAACAATTGCCTACATCACTAATCTACTGAGCAGTTAAAACGTTAAAACCAGCACGTTAATAAAAGTCATACATAATTTGTAGTTGAAACTGAGTAATTAATTGTATACTAAGTGTTAGATAGGAAAGGCCTACGGTATTGTAACGATCATTCTGGAAACTGTGTCGAGACGAGTTGTCTATGAGACGAAAGGAATTTATACTGTTTAGTGGTGAATATGTGTTTAGTTCTAAAGACCGAAGGTGACAGAACTTAAGATGGTATAAGGATGATACATTAAAAAATGACCACCTGGGGCGTTATTCACTATGACCAATCCAATCGCGTTTGTGTTTAGATCACGTTGTGACGTCAAAGCATGATACATTAAAAAATGGCCACCCGGGGCGTTATCTTACGTTATATATGACCAATCCAATCGCGTTTGTGTTTAGATCACGTTGTGACGTCACGCGATTAGGGCAAAGTATCTCCTATGTCATATAGAATAATGTCCAAGATCACGTTATGACTTCGCACGGTTTCGGGCAAGGAATCTCCTATGTCATAGAGAATAATGCCCCTGGTGACGTAGTTTAAGCCACACAAAGTCATTAGTCTTGGCTTAGCTACTGCTATAGCCGACTGATAGCTTTACGTGTCTGAACCTTGGAAGCGTTGAAACCGCGAACACTAGCGGTCACTGAATTGTGAAACATATTGATAAACTTTCATTTTAGCTTCTTTGATTATTTTGCAATGTAATTTATTATTACATTCGGTTTAGTTTAGTTTAGTCCATTTTGTTAACAATAGCACTAGTATTAACGTCTACATTAACTTCATTTTCAGCCATTTTATAGAACCGATATTGTGACTACTTACTATCTTGTCTTACACATCTGTAGGTATACCTACTGTACCATGTGTATTCAATCAATATAATAGGTGATAATGTATATCATCAGCAGAATTACCGATTAATTTCAGGAGCTATATAATATGAAGTACTCTCCTTATAACTAGTATTATAATCATAAATTATTCCGTATATTATAATCGATGTCACGCAAGATTCTACGTTCTATGTTGTATATAGATGAATAGTAAGTATAGCATGCTTTCTATAGTGGGAAATTTAAATTATAGTTAATATGAAATTAAAAGAAAAAATCGAGTGGTGTTCAGTTTGGTGAATTTAGGTACCAATTCCACGCAAACAAGGGCATGAATCTGACGGATGGTCTGGTTCTCTGCTTCTTGTTTGCCACACTTCTTGTGGTCAGCGGGCAACACTGTAAACAGTGCTGCCCGCTTTTCTACCACTTACACTAAATAGTTTGGTGAAATTTGATAATTATAGAAAGCATGTAACTATTCAACATGTCGTGCTGTGTTGGTCAGCGACAAATTGTAGGTGAACATAGTTTGTTAAGTTCAAATACTTCTAAATTTCAAACTGAAGTTGCTATTTTACTTAAATACGTTGAACAATTGAATGCTGATTTACTTTTGTCGCTGACTGTACAATTATTTATCACTAAAGCTGTGTTCGATGTCAAATACTGTAGTGAAACCGTGTCCTATAATATTTTGTTTGTGAAGTCTATTATCTAATATTATTTATATTATATTCTCGCTCATTTCTCTTTCCGTCCCTTATTTCAAACTTTTCGGTTGTTCAAGAACTATAATATCTAAGTTTAAATAGTGACTGACTATGTCTATCAGTATTAAAATGTATTAACTTTTATCCTTCTAAAATTTTATCGAAAAATCGTTTGATAGGGTCAAGCGAGACTTCTTACCCTTTCGTTCTTCGAACTGTAGAACGAGAAAGTATGCTGTAACGTATAACTAAGACCACGTTATAAGACAAAATATAATGGATAGTTAAAAAAATAGGTATTTTTGGCTGTGAATGGCGATTGAAATTAAATAAATCCTATTGAGTAAAATTTAAACTTAGGAAATATCACTGTTTGTAAGAAAATTCGTTCGACTTATGGGTTTTCTCATAGTAAAATCTAAACATTTGCTATGGAATCCAGTGTGGCATACTAATTTCCTTATCCTATGTACATGATTTACTATGCGTACTTTAAACAATTTAATTTTGTTATTTCGGTGGCATAGAACTTCTAAAGCATACGTCAAAAGCTCGAAAGGACGCACTCAAACCTTTCACCATACTGTTCCAAAAAGATGGGATAGGAAGAAGTAGAAAATCTACGGAATGTGCAGATTTCACTATAAGACTACCTACTTTATGACTGTTTATGACTATATGACTCTGTGACTGCGTTTTGTTTCAAATAATTTGACGAGTCCAGGAATTATACTTCTCATAATTTTATTCGAATTATGAATGTCGCTCAGTTTCGTTTATTTGAAAGAAAGGATTTTAATAAATATTTAGCTTTTGTATAAACACTTGTTTTAATTCTACCATAGTTATTAATTTTAGATCGCAATATTTGCAATTTGCCGTGGTAAAGGCAACATATACCTCTCCGAACAGTAGGTATCCATATAGCTCGTAGAACCAAGAATTGCTTGGGGGATAAAGGTTCTAGAATGGTGCCCACGAACTGCATTTATACAAGTATTGAAAACCCGATAGACCGACGTTAAAATGGTGAAAATGGTCTTCGGGCAAAAAATAGGCAAGCATACACGTAGACTTAGGTGGCTTTTGTATGGTGGTGGTTTCTGGATTGGTTGCCAATAGGTAAGTAAGTTTTGAGAAATGGTCAAGTAATAAAAGTTATAAGACCAACGTCATGACTTAAGGGTTAGATAACCCTTAAATCTGCCTTACGATGCACTGCCCTGCGTCCATCAACTTGAGGCATACAGATGTTAATCCTCATGTGCCTGTAATTACACCGGCGACCACACTCTTCAAACCGAAACATAGCGCTGCTGCTTGGCGACAGAAAAAGGCGTGGTGGTAGTACTTCCCCGGACGAGCCCTTCACAAAGAGCTCTACTACTCTTATCTAAAATATTGAATAATTTAGTGAACGTGCGGATCAAAACGGAAGAGTACAACACGTACGCTTTAGAATAGAAGAGTAAGTAAGTACACGTACGCTTTAGAATATTTAAACTTTATTACATACAAATAATAATTAAGCATTCACAGGGACCAACTAGAACATACTGTCCCAAACTGATTAATGTATTCTTGCTAAGAATAAACTGTATATCAGCATTAACAAGTTCATAAAACTAATATTTTTACGAAAGCTGCCAGCCATAAACACCCTAAAATAATCTAGCAAAATGCAATTTTGTTTTATTCGTATTCTAACACAATTAAAACATTAAAAGTTTTAAGTAATTATATAGAAATTAAAAATACATAATAGTATAGTTTTCAAATCAAATCAAATTAATTCTATACTTTATTATGCACAGTAAAAAAAATATAAGTGAGCTTAAATATAGAGCATGTACAAAGACAAAATTAAATTATAGAATCTTAGAAATAATATAATCTTATCTTATCTTACATAATTCTATACACAATACCAATCAAACAAAATATGAAAAAATGCAATTTGACTACCATTTTCGATAGACTCCAGCCAAGCCAATAAAAATGGTAAATATTCTAACCAAACGATATGGTGGGGATTCTATTCTTGGTTAGATAACTAATAACATAGATTATCATTATGGATTGATTTAGTTCTTTCCTCCCGTCTGGCATGCTAGAAACTTCTCGGCTTCTCTCTGAAAATAATTAAATTAATAATTAAATAAAGAAATTAGACGACAGCCACGATTTATACAACTCGATCTAAAATTTTTCTTGATGTATCTTGGCAGAAAACCCTCTGATGGGAACACATTCTACAGTTTGCATGGGGGAGGAATAATCAATAAATAATGCTGGACAATCCATACAGCACCATCTAGTGAGGCTAGATGGTGCTGTGTGGATTGTCCAGCGTTTGTTTCGAAAGTTTCGAAACTTTGTAAGTATTGGATGGATGGAGGGATGGATGGATGAATGTTTGTTACTCTTTCACGCCGGAACGGCTGAACGGATCTGGATCAAACTTGGCAGAGAGATAAATTATAGCCTGGAATAGCACATAGGCTACTTTTTATCCCGTGGGAATACTGAGATTTATATCTGTGCGGGTGAAACTGCTGGCGGAACTAGTACATTATAATACCTACATAGATTTTTTTTTAAAATTTGTGTACGATCTGCAGAAATTTGTCGAACCCGCAACCTCTGGCGAGTTCGATTCCCGCAAGAGCTAATCTAAATATATATAACTCAAAGGTGACTGACTGACTGACTGACTGACTGACATGGTGATCTATCAACGCACAGCCCAAACCACTGGACGGATCGGGCTGAAATTTTGCATGCAGGTAGATGATATGACGTAGGCATCCGCTAAGAAAGGATTTTGATCGATTCCACCCCCAAGGGGATGAAATAGGGGATGAAAGTTTGTATGAAATTTTGTCAATTTTAAACCGATCGGGCTGACTTTGCATGCATAAAGCTACTATGACGTAGGCTTAAGGATTTTGATAAATTCCACCCCTAAGGGGATAAAATAGGGGATGAAAGTTTGTATAAATCTTCTTAGATTTTCGACTGATTGAACTGAAATTAAAGATTGGAGCTACTATGATGAAGACGTCCGCTTCAATAGGATTTTGATAAATTCAACCCTCCAATTTTTTGCACACGCTTAACAAAAGTAAAGCCGCAAAAACTATGCCTAATTAATAATAATACTTCTAAACGCGAGCGAAGCCGCGGGCAAAAGCTAGTATGATATATGATAGGATGAATATTCAACAAATAAATAATTAATAATGCTGAACAATCCACACAGCACCATCTAGCCCCAAAGTAAGCTACTCAAAGCTTGTGTTATGGGTACTAGATGACTGATATATTTAATACATCATATAACTACATACATAGAGATATTTTCTTATTATACATACCCGAACAACAACGGAACAAATTTCTGCAGATCATACACAAATTTGTTCCGAGGCGGGAATCGAACCCGCAACCTCTTGCGTCGCAGGCGGACTTTCGCCCGCTGCGCCACTGAGGTCGTCGAAACATACCTGTATAAGTTTGTAGACCGCAATCACGCTATCCTCAGTCGCGCAAGCGTCTTCTCGCTCCGACCTTAAGGATCTCTTGCCGTTTCCCCAGTCCGTACTGAACGTCAGCTGGGCCTCCACTACCGCCGCGAATACTGCCATCGTCAGAAACACGAAGAATAATCGATACATCATTACTATATTGTCGCACCTCCTTTTTATATATCCTTTATATATATAGCACAGAAACTATAGGGTACTATTTGGTCGCACCTCCGTTATATATATCCTTTATATATATATAGCACAGAAACTATAGGGTACTATTTGGTGGCACCTCCGTTTATAGCACATAAACCATAGAGCAAGCTTTTTTTGGTCTTAGTTTTTACTCTATACCTAGAAAGTGTATCGATGACAAATATAGTTTAGTCAAGGAATTAGAATACTGATATTCCTTGAGTTCAGTCGACTTGGAATGATGTCTACAGTAGGAATGGCTGTTGAGAAAGAAGCATTGTTCTTTTATAGCAAGATATAATTAAGTTTTTTGAAGGTTTCTGACCAAATCAAAAGAAGCCGTTGTAAGAATAATGAAAAATGGAAACTACTAACTGCCCACTCCAGTGGAAAGTTTCAGGAGTAGAAGCAAAGGCGATTTCACCATGACAGACTATGATACGTTTTTTTTTATTATAATCGTCATTATAACATCATAACTACCCTACTACCTAAAATGTTACCAACTATAATTATTTTACACAACTAGCTGATTGAACAATCTCATCTACAACAAAGAACAGCCTCGTAAATCACGCACGATAGAACGTGCCCTACGATGCACTGCCCTGCGTCCATCAACGTGAGGCATACAGATGGTGCCTGTAATTACACCGGCGACAACACGCTTCAAACCGGAACACAGCGTTGCTGCTTGGCGGCAGAAAAAGTCGTGGTGGTAGTACTTCCCCAGACGAGCCCTTCACAAAAAGCTTTACTTCTCATCACTACATAGTATAAAAAAAGTCGCTTTTTCTGTCCCTATATCCCTATGTATGCTTAAATCTTCAAAACTACGCAACGGATTTTGATGCGGTTTTTTTAATAGATAGAGTGATTCAAGAGGAAGGTTTATATGTATAATACATGCATGATAAGTCAAAGTCAAAGTCAAAGTCAAAATATGTTTATTCAATAAAATCACAAGGACCATCTTGAACCGTCTTAAAACTAGGTGACTCTAGTGCCAGTTCCACGCGACCAACACCGAGAAGAACAGGCAACAAACTCGGCTTGGTATCTATCGCTCTTTTATATGATCCTCGTTACAATGTAATAAAATACCTACACTATTGAAGCTATATAATACAAAGTAATCTAACAGAAAAGGAAAAGTAAACAGATTCATAAAAGAACACACGCTTCAAACCAATAATACTAATACATAAGTAAGAAGTGTAGTAAGTCAAACATTAATGAAAAAAAAAAAACCTTTTTTTAAATAACATAATAGTAAAGACATTGCAGATATGTTAGCCGTCGATGGGCAGAGCGACCGGGACATCAGGCCACGCACTTTTATCATTAATATAACTATCTATAGTATAGTAAGCTTTCCTTATCAGATAATTCTTAATGTACACTTTAAATTTTTTAATAGGAAGCCCAGTGACACTTTCTGGAAGTTTATTATAGAAGCGTATACCGTTCCCCATGAACGAGCCATTTACCTTTTGTAATCGAAATTTCGGAATGCATAATTTATTTTTATTTCTAGTGTTAACGTTATGTGCGTCACTCTTTTTCTTAAAGCTACCTATGTGTTTATGAGTGTACAATAAATTTTCAAAAATATACTGTGAAGTTACTGTGAGAATATTAATTTCCTTAAAACGCTCCCTCAATGAGTCACGTGGTTTCATTTTATAAATGGCACGTATCGCCCGTTTTTGAAGTACAAATATACTTTGTATATCAGCAGCTCTACCCCATAGCAAGATACCATAGGACATTACACTGTGGAAGTAACTAAAATATACCAGCCTAGCTGTAGCCTCATCTGTAAGCCATCTTATAGTGCGAACTGCGTATGCAGCCGAACTTAGTCTACCAGCAAGTGATTTTATGTGAGGACCCCACTGCAATTTTGCATCAATAGTAAGTCCAAAAAAAATTGTAGAATTGACAGGGGTAAGTGACTCTCCATTTAATTTTATACTGGTTGGTCGCTGAACCACATTTGGCAAAGTAAATTTTATGCATTTAGTTTTCCCAGCATTGAGCAAAAGATTATTTACAGTAAACCAGTTAAGTACTTGCGACAGAGATGCATTAACGTCATCGAAGTTAGCCTTCAATCTGTCGATTTTAAAAATTAAAGAGGTATCGTCAGCGAATAGAACAATTTCACACAAATTTTTAACAAAAGGTGGAAGGTCATTTACATAAACTAAAAATAAGAAGGGACCCAGTATAGAACCCTGTGGCACCCCTATATCAATGACCGATCCGGAAGACCTCTCACCGCCAACATCAACTTTTTGGACTCTATTGGTTAGGTAGGACTGTATAAGATCAATTGCCCGATTTTGGATGCCATAGTGTTTAAGTTTAGATAATAAGGTGGCATGACTTACACAGTCAAAAGCTTTGGACAGATCGCAGAATACCCCAATCGCATCTTGTGAGTGTTCCCAAGCATCATATATGTGCTTTAGGAGCGACGAGCCGGCATCAGTTGTTGAACGACCTTTAGTGAATCCAAACTGATGACTATGAAGTATGCCGTTGACATTAAAATGTGATGTTAACTGATTAAGAACAACTTTTTCAAAAATTTTACTCAACGTAGGCAGTACCGATATAGGCCTGTAGTTAGCAGGATCTTGTTCATTTCCGGACTTGTACAGGGGAATGAGTTTACTGTGCTTCATTAAATCTGGGAAAACACCCTCATCAACACATCTATTAAAAATGTATGCTAAACAAGGTGCAATATCAGTTATGATAGCGCCTAATACTTTGGTTGACATTCCCCATAGATCTTCAGTATTTTTAATATTTAAAGATTTAAAAGTTTTCACAATATTATCAGGATTAACATATTTAAAACTGAAGATATTTTTACATTTTTGAACGCTTGACTCTAATAGCGTTGTCGCTTCAGCTGCTGAGGAATTTAAGGATGAAGTGACAAATTTTGGTATGCTGGAGAAAAAACTATCAAACGCGTTGGCGACTTCAATATTTTTAGTTAAAACATTATTGTTAATTTTTAATTTAATCTGTCTATTGCCGATCTTTGATTTTCCTGTTTCGTTATTTATTACCTTCCAGGTTGCTTTAATTTTATTTGTAGATTTTTCAATTTTATTTCTTATATGCAATGATTTTGCCGCGTGACATACTTTTTTGAAAATTTTTGAGTAGATTTTTGTCTGTAAAATAAACGTTGGGTCATTCAGCATTGACTCCCTAGCAGCATATAGGTCATATAGTTTATTTCTACTTTTGTAAATACCTGGAGTTGCCCAGTCAGCAAACTTGACACTCGCACTAGCTTTACATGTTTTGAGTTTAAAAGTATCTTTAAGTTCTTCATTTATTAAATTTGACAATTTCATAAAAAGATCATTTGGGTCGGTCAAGCATGGCAAAAGGGACACCCTCAGGTCAACATTGCTCTGGAACTTTTTAGTACGGCTATCTGTGATAGGCCGATAGGTGTAGATCTCGTCTCTATTTGATACTCTATAAGCAAACCTAGCGCTATGGCCGTAATGATCGGAACTAAAATGGAACTAAACTTAACTACGGACTTACAGATTGGAGCATGAGTGCAAAAAATGTTGTCTAGACAGGTGGCAGATGTTAGTGTCACTCTAGTTGGGTCTTTAAACAAGAAGTGTAGATCAAAACATTTAAACAAATTTAAAAATCTCTCAGAGAGTGGATGAACCGGAATGTCTATATTAAAATCACCACAGACTATCAAAGTTTTTTTACTATCAGACATTTTAAGTAATACTTCCTCCATAATGGATTCATACAACGTGAAGTCTGCGCCTGGGGGACGGTATACACTCACAACGATGTGCCGCTCCAGCTCCACACACGACAGCTCAACAGTCCTCTCAATACTGAGATTAGCAATATCTTTACGCTCCCTGCATTTCAAATTGTTATTTACAATAATTAAAGAACCGCCATGTATAGCGTTCTTGCGTCTAAAAGAGCTCACAACACTGAAATTATTATAAAAAGGGAGCAACTCTAGTTCTAATATCCAGTGTTCTGTAATACACATGATATCTACATTGAAAAATTTTAAAAATAATTCTAATTCTAATACTTTGCTGGGAAGGCCTTGAATATTTTGGTGTGCGACATGTAAAGTGCCAGGCTTCCCCATTGTCGAAACGACTAGTTTAAATGTTGGGCAATATGCCCTACTGCTTGTTGGCCCTTGTTAGTACTACTACTAACTGAGGGCTTGTCTATGGACTGTGTTATAGTACATATAACAGGATCAAAAATATTAAATGCTAACAATTTAGCAATAGTTATTTTACTATGTTTACACAAGGACATAGTACTTCTAGTCAATATAAAATTACTAATAAAGTTATTAGTGTCAAAAAACAAAACGTCACTATGACGACATGTCAAGTTGTATAATATTAAATTTAGTTTAAAAATATTCTTATTTTCTAGTGCACTCAGAGAGTTAGAATAAGGGAATGCACATAAAATTAGTTTTCCTAGTCCTAATTCTAACTTTTCTAACAAAACTTCCACCAGCTGAATTAATTCTGAGTGCTTGATTCCAGTGCTTTCACCTAACTGCATAATCAAAGTTGTGTCTTTGTCAAGGCATCTGTCACTATTGATGCTTTTTATGAAATAGCTAATTGGAGCATCTGGGTGGCAGTTGTTAGTTACTACCTGACCTAGTTGATTGCTAAGTAGCAGTCCCATCCCTATTCCTATCTTGTCCGAGTATATGACAGTCTTCAAGGTATTTGAACAAGAACTGTCTAGGCTAACAAGAGACTGTGTTATACTTACTGCAACAGGCTCAGTGGGCACAGCACCTATTATCGGAACAAGTGGTGAAGGTGATGCCACCTGTTCAATCACCCGTTCCACAACCAATGCTGTGCCAGAGAGCTGCTGTTCATATGTGCACCCGTGCGAAGCAGGGGCGTGCGGGCGGGTCGCTAGTAACTGATAAAATGTAGTAAGTAACTAGGTTGCTGTGCTTGAATCACAAAATACTTTCACATCATTATTGCTTGCGACTAAAAAGCTAACCGAGCTTGCTACGGCGTAGCACCGGTGCTACGGTTTGCAAAATATCCTACCGTGCGCCTAGACTTGCTTGACTAGGAAAAATTCAGGTGCTACGTCGTAGCAATCGTAGCACTATGCTACGCCCAATTGGAAGACGGTTGACAACCATTAGGGTTGTCACTTCTCGCTTCCACAACCAGTTTACGGAGAATAATATTACGAATGTTTGAGATTTTTTACAACTACATTCAAAGTCAAAGTCAAATTAATGTTATTTATTCAATAAAATCACATGGATCACTTTGAATCGTCTTAAAGCTAGGTGACTAGCCCCGCGTTCCGAAATACGCCATAATCGATTTGAGCGCTCACAAACCCGTACCGAATTAGCGTGACCGCGATAACGATAACCCATGAAACGTCATAGATGACGTCATGACATGCGCCATCTTGCGATTACGCCGACCATGCCATATTCTAATATCACTGTGAGCGCTGTCAAAAATGACAGTTGTGCATTTGTGTTTTGTTGTTATTTGTGATGAGGTTACATGTTTTCAGTCGCATTGTAGTCTTATTAGGGTATAATGTTCTGCGATCATAAAATAACAAATCTAGAAAATATCCAAGCAGTCCTATGTTTGTTAAACAAGGTTTGAGGTTATGATTCCTAGGATGTTTCTGTGAGTGCATTTACGAGCGTTCCGAATTTTTGACAGCTCTGAGGTGTCATAATCGCAATATCTAATTCGGAACGCCTGTGAGGTGATGTGAGCGCTGTGATCGATTATAGCCATTTCGGAATGCGGCCTAGGTTTTCAGTGATTTTGTATCGGCCAAAAAGTTGTTTAGCCACAAGTAACCTAGTAATTCTCATATAGGTTTTAGGTAAGTTAAGTCATATCCAGGTAGATAAAGTTATGGATTACGTCTAACTAATTCTGGGTACGAAATATGAAAAAAAAAAATATCGGTACATTTACAAGAATGCCTGTGAGTACAGAGCTTTAACATTTATGTAAAAGAAAATAAGAGAGGTTATCATGTACCTTCAATTAAAGTCGTGATATTTTTATAGATATGGACGCACTGCTGTGTCTTTATTTAATTGTTTTTAATATAAATATTTGTGGATATTCCACACAGCACTTTCTCACCTTATAATCTGCAGAAATTTGTTCCGTTGATCTGGGTGGTTTATGTATAATAAAAAATATCTATATAATTTTATTGTAAGTATATAATGTATTAAATATATCAGTTATCTAGCACCCATAACACAAGCTTTGAGTAACTTACTTTGGGGCTAGATTATGCTGTGTGGATTGTCCAAGTTTTTTTTACCAAAGCGTGACACGGGAACCAGATAGCTGGTATACTACTTATATACTTTTTTTGTAAATTAATATTATTATACATGTACATGTATAACACTCAGACAGAGATCAAACATCTATGTTCATCACACAAATGTTTGTTCTCGGTGGGGATCGAACCCACGGCCTGCGGCGCAGAAGGCAAAGCTACTACCAAAGCTGTGAAGGCTGATAGTGAAAGTAGGAGTAGTCTCAGCCTCTCTTCCGAAGATATGTCAATACTTGCTAAGCCGCGTATTTTTCCACGATGTTTTCCTTCACCAAATTTCTGTTGCATTACTAGATTCGACCCTCTTTCACCCGGTTTCTGAAAGGCCGATCAACGCTAATCGGTTGTCAAGTCACTTGCTATTCAGCTTTTACTTCAAGTTAGATAGAGATAGCAAGTGAGTTGACAGCCGATTAGTGTTGATCGGCCTTTCAGAAACCGGGGGTCTCTCTGTTACTTATTGTATTATATAGCTTCTAAAGTGTAGGTATTATATTACATTAATAACAATAATAAATAAAATAAATAATGCTGGACAATCCACACAGCACCATCTAGCCCCAACGTAAGCTACTCAAAGCTTGTGTTATGGGTACTAGATAACTGATATATTTAATACATTATATGCTTACATAGATAAATATTTTTTTTTTATTATTCATAGAAAACCACCCAGACCATCGGAACAAATTTCTGCAGATCGTACACAAATTTGTTCCAAGGCGGGAATCGAACCCGCAACCTCTTGCGTCGCAGGCAGGCTCTCGCCCGCTGCGCCACAGAGGTCGTCAAAATTTTTGACACATTGTACACATTGACATCATTGTAACGAAATCATACAAAAGAGCGGTAGGATCCAATTCGAGTTTGTTGCCTGTTCTTCTAGGCTTTAGTCGCGTAGAACTGGCACTTAGACACCTAGCTTTAAGACGTATCAAAGTGATCTTTGAGTTTATCCCTACTATAATAATATAATAATATAATAATATATAATTATAATATCCCAACTAATATTATAAATGCGAAAGTAACTCTGTCTGTCTGTCTGTCTATCTGTCTGTCTGTCTGTTACGCTTTCCCGCTTAAACCTCTCAGACAATCTTTAGACCCTGAGAAAGAACATAGGCTACCTTTTATTGCGAAAAAAAGAGATGAAGGGATTAAAAGTACGCAGACGAAGTCGCGGGTACCAGCTAGTAATATTATATTATAAATGCGAAAGTAACTCTGTCTGTCTGTCTGTTACGCTTTCCCGCTTGAACCTCTCAACCGATTTTGATGAAATTTGGCACAGACAATCTTTAGACCCTGAGAAAGGACATAG
Organism: Plemyria rubiginata; assembly: GCA_963576535.1. Taxonomy (NCBI): domain Eukaryota; kingdom Metazoa; phylum Arthropoda; class Insecta; order Lepidoptera; family Geometridae; genus Plemyria; species Plemyria rubiginata. The sequence continues at coordinate 9,947,625 of OY754926.1, forward strand.
GCTACCTTTTATTGCGAAAAGTACGCAGACGAAGTCGCGGGTACCAGCTAGTATTGAATAAATATATTTTGACTTTGACCTCGACCTTACTTTCGCATCTAAGATATCTACAGTTATTAGTATGTTTTAAGGTTTCTTCAATCTGCCACAGCTTCACGCATACCTCCACCGCCTTTGATGCTGGTATAAAAGCTGCAGCATCCCTCCAATCATCACTACACATTCTCCCACTCACCAGTTCACTTGAATTGATCTTAAATCTTATCCTACCATAAAGATTTAGTTTCTTCTTAAAACTCTTTTTGTAAATCATTGAAGCGTTGTCTGTAGCCATGTCTTTCAAGAGTGTAGCCTTCTTCTGCGTGCTTGCTTGCTTGGTCATCATCAGTGAAGCACAGCTAACGTTCACCTCCAGCTGGGGCGGCAAGAGGTCTGCTGGAGGAAGCATCGCTGGAACTGTCAACTGTCGGAATGAGGAGGCTATTGCTGCTATTTACATGCTTATTCAGGTAATATTATTTTACTTTTGTAGAATAAATAAGTGATTTATTTAATGTTACAATCACACCTGATGTTAAGTGGTATAACACCACTTAACATTAGATGGGATTGTAACATTTGTGGACACAGGCGTGCCATCAGCAATTATTAAAGAAAAATGTGGGAATCTAAATCTCAAGTGGGTACCTTTTGGTTCGAAGACAGGTCTAAGGAGTAATCCATGCTATGTTTATTTATTATAATAGAAAGCAGAGCTACTTGGGATGTGTGGGCAGTCGTGTAAAAATATTTTTAGCAGTCGCATATTTTATATTTCATTACAGTTCACATAACTTTTATTATTAATTACAGGGCGAAGCTGAGAAACTTCTGTTTTGTCAACAAAAATCCTGAAGACCCTTCGAAAACTTTGATTACACTACAACATGGCTTCCAAATTTTACCTAGGTCTATTTTATAGTTATTCATTTAAATTACAGTAGGAATGATGTAGGTAGGCCAAGGAATATAAATCTTGTTCTTAGATGTAAACAGCGTGCTTGGCATTTCAAAAAGCTTGCATTCCCGAAAATATTGTACCTTATCTCTGATTACATTGGCAAACACTACAATATAATTAGCCAATGATGAGTGAGTTCTGCCGATTGGTTCCCTTTATGTCAAGAACCTTTACGTCGAGCCTAGAAAGTTCTCGCTTTTATTACCCGTATGTCGGGTTGCTCGCACACCCGTAAGGGGACTCTACTTATAATAAGGAACCAATCGTTCTGCCTGCCATCATTTTTGAGTTATCGTATCGAATAATTTTGGTTGTGCATGCATTGGGGCATTCCTCGAACCGCACCTAGGCGAAGCGCACCCGCTTCGAAGAAGTACTTGGGTGCGCTTCGCCTAGGTGCGGTTCGAGGAATGCCCCCATGCATTGATACAAAATTGTGTTCCTAACATTTCTTACATAAGTTTTTAAGGTATTTATTCAACCACATATACACACACATATACATTTATACATTCTTACAAATTGTAATAAAACTTAGAAACATACCTACCTTGTTTAACTAACCTACCTATTCCTACTTTAGCGCAAATATTGAAGTTGAATCCCTACCTATTGTAGCCCGATTAAATCGAAATTCAATACATAACCGGTGTCTGAAAGCTCGATCAACACTAATCGGCTGTCAAGTCACTTGCTGTTTCAGCTTTTACTTCAAATTTGCTCAACTTTAGCTAGGTAATTTGTGACTTGACAGCCGATTAGTGTTGATCGCGCACCTATATAGCACCTCAAATCTTTTGGTAAGTAGACTGAAACTGAATAACTGTATGTACCTAACACATGATATGATACACACACACGATATGGGTAATGACATCGATTATTTACCTTTTATCAATCGATTTTCTATGTCGCCTATTCATGGAATTTATAAAACCGAACAAAGGTGCATCATCTAAGTTCTAAGTAGTCAACTTTTAGACTGGTAGCGCCATCTATTATTGAGTAGCAAAAATCTTTAATGTTGCAAAGCTGACCATAATAGCGAGTATGCAATTGAAATAAAAAGTTTAAATCAGACTTAGCTACTAACTTATTACATGTCGACCTCTGTGGCGCAGCGATCGAGAGTCCGCCTGCGACGCAAGAGGTTGCGGGTTCGATTCCCGCCTCGGAACAAATTTGTGTACGATCTGCAGAAATTTGTTCCGTTGGTCTGGGTATTTTCTATGTATATAATAAAAAATATCTATGTAATATATAATGTATTAAATATATCAGTCATCTAGTACCCATAACACAAGCTTTGAGTAGCTTACTTTGGGGCTAGATGGTGCTGTGTGGATTGTCCAGCATTATTTATTTATTTTTATTTATTTTTATACGAGGGGAGGTCCAAAAGTCCGCGGAATGGAAGAGTTGTAATGAAATTAAAAAAACGAAATTATTTTTCCTTTTCAATATAATTACCTTTGAGCTTAATACATTTTTCAGATCTAGAAATTAACTTATGTATACCATCAAAAAAATATTTTTTCTCTTTGCCCTCAAAATGAGCCAAAATCGCCGCCTTAACTTCTTCATCGTCTTGAAACTTTTTTCCCCTTAGATCTTTTTTCAAATTTGGAAATAAATAATAATCGCTGGGGGCTAGGTCCGGGCTGTAAGGTGGGTGGACGAGTGATTCAAAGCCGCACTGGTCTAGAGCAGCCATCGCAACTCTGCTCTTGTGAACTGGTGCGTTGTCTTGCAAAAGCAACACACCGCTTGAAAGTTTTCCCCGCCTTTTGTTTTCGATGGCTTCCTTTAATTGCTCCAATATTCTTGCGTAATATTCTCCGGTAATGTTGACATCCTTTTCTTTGTAGTCGATCAACAGGATTCCTTCACAATCCCAAAAAATCGTAGCCATATCTTTCCGGCCGACTCCGACAGCTTAAACTTCTTAGGGGGTGGTGTGCCCTTTTTATGCCACTGCATCGACTCCTGTTTGGACTCAGGTTCAAAGTGATGAACCCAAGTTTCATCCCCGGTAACAATACGCTCTAAAATAGGGGTAGATTCTTCGCTACATAGCTCCAAAAAGTGCTTTGACGCTTCGATTCTTTGTTGCTTGTGCAGCGGCGTGAGCATTCTTGGCACCCATCTTGCACTGACTTTTGACATGCCAAGATGATCGTGTAGGATCCTCAAGATGGTTGTGTCTGATACTCTTACTATTGTAGAAAGCTATTTTTTCTTCAGACGAGCATCTTCCAATATTAATTTTTCAACTTTTTCAACGATATCCGGAGTGGTGACCTCAGCCGGCCGTCCTGGGTGGGCGTCATCTTCAATCGACTCTCTGCCTTGTTTGAAAAGACCATGCCACTTGTAAATCATGGTTTTACCAGGGCACTGATCTCCATAAACGGCTCCCATCTCATTCATTATGGTAAGCGGAGGTTTTCCTTGCTTGGTAAGGAACTTTATAACGGCACGAAACTCAATTTGCTCCATTGTTGCAGTTTTTTTCCGGATTGACTTGTTTGCAGAGCGATATCTTGTAAATGAATGATGTTAAAGGGCTAAAAATTTACATGTACACCCTTAATGAGTACATAATTAGCTACATACCAAAAAAAAGTTGCTACCTGCATCCTTTCCCCCCCGTTCCGCGGACTTTTGGACCTCCCCTAGTACCTACACAACTACAATTGAAGTTGGAACACAGCTGGGATAATAGCTAGCCGTGCCCAACAGCATTGCCGTGTTTCGCGGTTGGTTTAAAGGGTGTGTTTGTCGGCTGGTCAAATTATATGAGCACAAAATGTTTAATGCCTCAAGTTGATGGACACAGGGCAGTGCAGGTTACCTCTTATCATCAGATGAACCATCAGATGCTTGTTTAATAAAATAGGAACCTAGTAAACTTAGAAATATTGTTACAGAATTATAATGTGTGGTAGTAAGGGTAATAAAAACAATTTTGTTAAAATAATGTCAAAATTAATTTACTATCGTCCAATTTCATAAAATTAAATAATAAAATCTCTGTCATACACTAAGAAGCAGATGGTGAAAGCACTTGCGCAACTCCACTTGTATCCAAAGACATCCGAGAAGTTGGAAGCATGTCATCCTCATCCAGGGTTTCCCTCATTCGTCTTTTATACACCTCACTGTCTGGATTGTGTTCCTGATTGCGACATCGGTCTAATTTCTTCTCAATTAGCTTAACCCGTTCCCTTGCAGGGCTCTCAACCATTTTCACTAAAGAACGGATTTTACGGACAGCTTCAATCAATATAGCTAGCTTGTCTGGTCCTGCATCTCGGAATAGCATGTCAGTCACATAGCTGTCCAGGTTTTCTTGCTCTTTACTAGCTGCATGCAATACTGCAGCTAAAGCTATTTGTGATGGAGCATAGACAAGGCAAGCATCAGTCAGAAAAACTTTCTCAAGAAACTCATCAATGCCTGATCGGAGACGTTCAGGATTAGCCAGTGAGCAGCGTGTTTTTATGTCAATAAGGAAGCCTTCTACCGGTCGAAATGGGTTGTGAATCGTCAGATGGTAGTTCAACTGCTGCATCAGTAATAATTCATTGTTTAGAATGATATCTGAGGCTTTGTCTCTGTCACCCTTGATATTGGCAACGAACTGACCGATAGAAACATTAAATTCTTCAACTTTGCAAGCCAAGTAGACGCATGTGGCAAGAATCTCTTTCGGGTGGTAGTCCATTGAAGAATTATACAGATAGAATCTTTTGAAATAATGGAAAGCGGTTCCAACGACTCCTTTAGGCATTGGCGGGCTGAATCGCTTGCAGAACTCTTTCAGATGTAGCTCATACTGTTTTAGGAGTAACCTTTCCTCCTCTGATGAGAGGAAGAAATTAGAACGCTGGAATTCGTCTATATGTCCTCCATGTCGCGTAATAAAAGCTCCGTTATGTTTGTCTCGAAGACGGGCGAGCTCGCTATCATCACTAAAAGTCCAAAATTTTCTTTGCGAACTCGTGGAAAACATTTTTCCGTACCACTATCATACACCGCGTAAACACTGTGAAACGATCAATAGATAAAACGAAACACAGAGCACAAGTAGAAGACGGGTGGCTTTCTATTGCTCTATTTTTATATTATAAAACGGTATGAAAATATTGTACAAAAAGCTATTTGTCAAGTACATACACTTTTTGAATTGGGAAAATAATATAAAATATAACTGCAGGAAAACAAAAACAAAACCAACCACGGCAAGCAACCACCACCCAAAGAGTATACAATAAATAACTACCACCACCCACCCACAACTAGACATGACATGACATGAGTCCGGTCCGGGAAGGGGCCTACACACGATCAAAACAAAAATTACACAAACCAAACGATTGCTATATCGCAACTTACACCAATGGAGATTCGCTACCTCCCTTTCTAAGTATGAACTGTTTTAATCTTAGAGCATTTAGAACTGGAGATGTTAACGCAAGGCGTACCCCTCTGCCGGCCATAAGACGCGACTTGGCCATGCACGTTATATAAAACTACTTCACTCATCACCGCGCGGCCATTAGTTGTCGTTTCGTGTCGCGAAGTAGTGCTCAGTAAAAATGACGAATTGTGCGGTATTTCGGTGTAAAAGGAGATCAGAGACATCAAACTTTAGGGAACACGGTATTTCCTATCACAAGTAATTGATATTTTAGTCAATTGTTTTTGTAATTACGTTTAATTTATATTTAATGGAATACCAGTTACGACAGTTTTAATACGACGCCAACGTCTTGGTAGGAGGTGTCGGTGAATTTATATTCCTTGGTAGTAGGGATGAAGCGTATTTACTCGACCTGGTATAAATACCAGGTATTTCCATGCGATTACGCGTACCTAATTCGACTATTGGGTCGAACAAGGTACCGGTAGTACTCGCATGACTCGGTACGTGTCGATTGTAGGGATGAAGCGTATTTACTCGACCTAGTATAAATACCAGGTATTTTCATTGATACTTCGAGGCAAGCATCGCGTCGCCCTGGTACGCGCAAACCTTGTTGAACAAGGCCGGGCGCGGGGCGATGCGATGAGCGAGGAGGAGGGAGGAAGAGATGTCGGTCGGTCAGGTCCCGAGTCCCGTCGCGTCCGAGCCGCGCCGCGCGGCGGCAGTTCACGGGCAAGTAAGAAGGAATGATACGTCACTCTCGCTCTGTATTATGCAGGCTAGCTAGTAGCTAGGTAGATACATATACATAAGACGCATTTTTGATTGTGATTTAAGACCTTGAACTCTTGAACTTGCAAAATGAAAATGTACAAGTGCCATTATAATATTACAGCTATGACTCCTTCTAATACCATAAGAATAAGATACATTATCGCACGTACTTAGATTTTTTTTTCAAATTGAGTAAATTGGGTCCTTTTTTATTCGTCAGTTTATTTATTGTGCGTTGTGTTGTGTGTGCAGTAGGTACCTAATGAGTCATTTTTACTAACTTCTGTGAGTACCTTACTTACCTACTTACAAACTTACAGCCTTACTTATAAAAACTGTTTAAATACCTAGGAGTTTTAACTTTGCTTAGTTATGGTACCTAGGTACCTTCCTCTTCTAGTTCTCTTCAGAGAGTTCAACAAGCGTATCCCACCTTTTTCTGAACTCTCTGGGCCTCCACTGCTGGATTAAAGTTTAGGCCGACGGCAATATGCCCGACCGCGTCGCGAAAAACGCGTAGGTAGGTAGGTATGTACATCGTTCAAGTCCTTCATTTTTAGGAAAAAATATTCCCGAGTTGATTACATACCTACCCACCTACACACCAAAGAGTATATACCTAGGTAACGCTACGCTCGCTACACATTAAGTTCGCCTATGTACTTTATTTAAGTAGGTATGTGTAGTACTAGTAGGTAGATATACGTTACGTAGTACCTATAGTGCGCGTCAACCAAAAATAACGCTGGAAAACAGTGGAGGGGATGTGTTTGCGCATACAAAATACTCGCGGCATCAAACACCCCCCCCCCCCACACCTTCCGGCGTTCTTTTTGCGTGACGCGGACTTTACGTAGGTACGTATTGCGCATTGCGCTAAGTATTGGAAGTTCCAAAGTACTAAAATACCGTGGGAATGGTGGTGCTTGCTGCGGGCCGAGTACGTACTATGCTATGATCCAAGTCAGTCCATAAAACTATCCAAGTACTTGAAGACCTGGTATCTGAACAAGGTACGCAAAGGTGGAAGCGCTGCCTAGGCCTGGTACGTGATTAATACAAGTACGACCCATCGCTACTTGCTAGAAGGCGTAGTGTGGGGACTAGTTGAGCGAAATCGATTGAATGAATGATGGAATGAACGTAAAATTAGAATAAAATGCGATGTTTTTTGTACCCATATTTAACCGATTTAAAAAAAGGAGGTTCAGTATTGGACTCTACAAAAACTGTCTCTGTCATTCTGCCTTCAATACGTCGCTTTATGGAGCTCCCTTAAAATTTTAGTTGTGCTGTGTCGTTGGTTTATTGCTATTTGCTTTGTACTTTTTGAACGCAGAATCGTATAAACGTGATTTTTGTATAGCTGTAGTATGTTAGCTGGAGAGGGACATGGGCTACTTTTTTATCGTCGTCGTCGTCGTCGTCGTCGTCTAATAGAATGCGTACACAAAACTTCATGACTGTGCTGTTGACGGTTGAAGAGTTCTCTTTTTTTTTTTTTTTTTTTTTTTTATACAACTAGCTGATGGAACAAGCAGATGGCCTACCTGATGTTAAGTGGTAACCATCACCTGTAAACAAAACATTGCCCCGTAGGTCACGCACAATAGGAACGTGCCCTACGATGCACTGCCCTGCGTCCATCAACTTGAGGCATACAGATGTTAAGCCTCATGTGCCTGTAATTACACCGGTGACCACACTCTTCAAACCGAAACACAGCGTTGCTGCTTGGCGGCAGAAAAAGGCGTGGTAGTAGTACTTCCCCGGACGAGCCCTTCACAAAGAGCTCTACTACTCTTCTTCTTCTTCTCTCATTAGGAGTCATTCTTGAGTTCAGCAGCCTGTCATGGTGGAACTTATAACCGGCTATCGTTAATAAAATGCGTACACAAAATTTCGTGACTGTGCTGTTGACCGTTGAAGAGTTCTCTCATTAGGAGTCATTCTTGAGTTCAGCAGCCTGTCATGGTGGATCATCTAAACGGCTATCGTAATAGAGTCCGTACACAACATTTCGTGACTGTGCTGTTGATCGTTGAAGAGTTCTCTCATTAGGAGCCATTCTTGAGTGCAGCAGCCTGTCATAGTGGATCTTCTAACCGGCTATCCTAATAGAATGCGTACACAAAATTTCGTGCCTGTCCTGTTGACCGTTGAAGAGTTCCTTTATCTGGAGCCAATCCTGGATGTCCGTTGTGGTTATGCATACCTACCATAAAATGCATTATCATCGTCATTGCAAAAATTCAACTCCGTAGGATAGAGGAAGTGGTTCTCCGAACTAACTAAATACATTGCCGACGTATAGTACATTGCAAGTTAGATAAAAGCTTGTAAAAAATACGAAATTTAATTTTAAAAGCCAAACTACTCAACCGATTTTGGTGAAATTTCTATGGGACCAATCTGAAACTATAGGGTATAGTTTCAGATTCAGACAAAAAAAATTATTTTCAAATTGGTTCATAAATGATGGAGTTATGCGGTAACAAACATAAAAAAAACATACAGCCGACTTGATAACCTCCTCCTTTTTTTTGGAGTCGGTTAAAAAAAAGGAAAAGTATATGATTTTGAACCACCCTGATTTCATTCATATGAAATCATTCATTTTGTCGGTCTTTTTACAACCCATCACTACTTTTTTGTGTTAGTGTGTAACTAAACAAAAGTGTAACAACAGTAATTCTTTAATTGTGTTATTGTTTTTGTGTTGGTGTACAGCTTTTACTTGCGTGTGCGTTTATAGGGACGCTTAATTTTTCTGCATTAGTATGCGTGATTATGTAAATGTGTTCTGTACCGTACTACCTCGCCCCCCGCGAAAACCGGCAGAAAGATTTTAGTACTAAAAGTAGCGCTTGGCAACTCCCGTTCTAAATGCTCTAAGGTTTTACTGGTAAAAAAAGAGATGAAGCGAATATGATGTACCTAACCTAGCTAAGCTTAATAAAGCATGAAGGGAAATCGCCATAGCTACATACAAGAAGCTAATTTGATATCGATGAACTAAATAACTGTTAGCTAAAAACCATGATATCGTTTGATATCGACTGATATCGATATCTGAAAACCGTTTTATGAATCGATATGCAAACAATAGCTACATAGCTGTTTGCGGGAAAAACGGAAAAACTAAAAACGCCCATGTCTACCACAGCACACAAAACACAATCCAAAGAGTATTTTGACTCTACGCACACAATCGCGCAACGAAGAACGAATTATATAAATATACCATGGTTTCTCAAATGAATGAGGATGACGTATAGTTGGACAACCTAAAAATGACTGGTTATTTTATTTTTAGGTACTTAATTAATTATTTACGTTATCTAATTTGAAATCCGTATGTATATGTATAACTCAGGTTATGCCACAAATCCATAGACTGCCAACGTTCTTGGAGTAAACTGATTTTAAAACTAGTTGACTGTCGCTGTCGCTGGGTGACGGATAACAGAACACTGAACAGAGACATAGGTAACAAACAGTGTGACAGTGGCAGGTTTTTTGGTATCATAAACCTGCCATGCATGTAGGTAGATATGTCACGAGATTCGTTTTCTGTCATCTATCGAAGCAACATAGCATTTTCATTTTAATTGTTTTTCTAGTGTTTTTTTGAGTTGTGTTGTGTAATTTTGGTGGTATTTTAACCAACATTACTTGTGGTGTTAGCACAAAGTGTAAGCATTTGAAATGAAAGTGTATTATGTGATATCGTGATTTGACCGAAAATGTTTCAAATGTTTTGAAGAAACCGCCACCATTTTCTTCAAAACAATTGACTGACTCGACTTTCGACTGACGTGACTAGAAACATAGCAAAGAGCATATAATCTCTATCACTTGACACTGGCAAGATTGTCGATAGACAGGAGCCATAAAAAAAAAAAAAAAAAAAAAAAAAAAAAATAGATATGTCACTTTTAATTTGAGTCATCAGTCAGAATATTTGTGGACAGGACACCACACACTGTTACTTGTGTTGTGTGTCTTACGTAGTTATTGTTAGGTACTCCTTGCTTGTGTGTTGTGTGATTTGTGCGCTGGACTCCAGGAATTAATTTTAATACATAATAGTAGCTAGTTTTCGTGGTTGAAATAGATAAAACTGTCCAAATAAACAAAATGTCTCGAGCGGGCGATAGGCCAAACCAAGCACAGACGTATAAACTCGTCGTTGTCGGCGGAGGCGGTGTCGGAAAGAGTGCGATCACTATTCAATTTATCCAGGTACATACTCGTGTTAATTAATAATCCAAACGCACCATTAACTATTCTTCAAACTTTGTGCAAACTGTACATTTCGATTGCTATTAGTCCTAAATCTAGGATAAAATATGTCTTCCATAGTGTGTTCATTCACAAAAATAGTTTCTAACTAAGTCGCAGTCAAGGCCTCCACAAGGCTGAACGCCCACAGTTTCGCATCTGGTGCTGAAATGGCCGTGTTTCATGTTCCAGAGCTACTTCGTGACAGACTATGACCCCACGATTGAAGACAGCTACACAAAGCAATGTGTTATTGATGATATCCCAGCTAAGTTAGACAGTAAGTACCTAGTCAGTCATTAGTTCTTGGTTCTGGTGCTATATGGGCGAGTGCATGGGTGTAAACAAGGCTATTATGCACTTGGAATGTGTCCCCTTGTCATCAAGTAGACCTAGGTACCTGTTGACTGGCAGTGTAGAAGGTCACTCAACTCTCATATACCAATCACACAGATCAATTTACCAAATTGTCTGTACCTACCTATTACCCAATTGGCTGAAGCTGCACTAAAGACTTGAACTGGATATGATTTTAAATGCATTTTGTTCCTAAAAAAACAAACAGAATTTATTATTAATTTTTATAGAGTCCATTTAGCCTAGTCAAACATGAGAGTCAATAAAAATATGACTAGCAAGTACCTACTTAGCAGGTATAGCTTTATTTGAATAAATATAAAAAAAAATATGAAAGTTTAGTTTCTTCTAGCCTTCTAGTAGTAAGTAATAGTAAGTTTTCTTTCTTATTTTCTAGAACTTTAAATTTTCATATTATTTCTTATTTTAATTACTCTATGGCCTATGGGCCACTCACATGTTATGAACAAAGAACTAAAACAAAAGGTGCTTTCCACAGTCCTGGATACAGCAGGGCAGGAAGAATTCAGTGCCATGCGAGAGCAGTACATGCGCTCAGGAGAAGGGTTCCTCCTGGTGTTCTCCGTTGCTGACCATGCCAGCTTCGACGAGCTGTACAAGTTCCATAAGCAGATCCTCAGGGTCAAGGACAGGGACGAGTTCCCCATGCTCATTGTGGGAAACAAAGCTGATTTGGAGACTCAGAGAGTGGTGAGTAAGAAATTAGCACCAAAGTCATACCTAACAATCCCATAGTCTTGACCCTGCTCTTTTAAGTTTCATACTGGATATTAGTAAGTAACTATGACCAGATATTTTATGGCTCTGCAGTAATAATCAAACATGCTTCTCTTGTGGCAAAGCTATGCATGGTTTTTCGGGATGTAAACTAAATACTAAGTTTCCAAATACTTTTTTTTTTATTATGATTGTTCATTATTGTGTGATTGAGCTGCAATTATCCAAACATCGTAACTTTCGCATTTAAGGTATACTAAGACAGAAAAGATATACATGGGAACTCATTCAATAAATAATATCTGTGTGACCGAGCTCCGCTCGGTTGCTGAATCCTAGCTATTAGGTCGATTAATCGACCCCGTAACTACCTGCATACTAAATTTCATGAAAATCGTTGGATCTGTTTCTTAGATTCAGATTTAGTTAATAAATAATAATAATAAATAATGCTGGACAATCCACACAGCACTATCTAGCCCCAAAGTAAGCTATTCAAAGCTTGTGTTATGGGTACTAGATAACTGATATATTTAATACGTTATATACTTACATAGATAGATATTTTTTATTATACATAGAAAACACCCAGACCAACGGCACAAATTTCTACAGATTGTACACAAATTTGTTTTTGTTAAATAAATAAATATACAGGAATTGCTCCTACAATTATACCTTTTTTTGTATGATGATGATTATATTTATAATCAGCATCCCTAATGGCTGTAGTAAACAAGACTTAGCTAACTGTTTGTTTGTAAAAGTAGTAACCCATTTGCGTAATTTCATTACCAGGATAACAGTGGGTAAATATTTACCATTCATAGGATATTACAGTTTAATTCAAGAGAAGAGCTCCTATTTACGTAATTCTGAGCACATGTGTTCTCGCAATTTTGTTATGAATTAACGAAAATAGGCGACTGACTATGGCGAATATTGAGTCATGCATCTATGACTATAACTTTAGGTACATATGTGTAAAGAACCTAATAGGTAGGTACTTTGCCTAAGTCACGTAATCTGTAAATTATGATTCTTGAGGGATTCTTCGATTTGCATCTGTTCTACGATCTCCATTCGTTTTTACGGTTTTGTCGTTAGAAAGGTTTTTTATGCAATCGTCAGTGGATTAGTACCTAGTGAGTAATGTGTGTAACCCTGAGTTGAGCCGGACTTACGCGTTTCAAACATGTTTCAGTGATTCTTGCAATTTTATTGACTAGTTATTTAAATAAAAAATCGGCCCATCTGATAGGAAGCGGTTACCGTAGCCTATGGATGTTTGCAAACCAAAGGTGTTACACGCGCATTGCTGACCCTATAAATATTTACACTTGTCCATGGAACAAGCTTTGGGCCTCCTGATTTGAAGTGGTAACCATCACCTTCATCAGTATTACCTCGCAAGTCACTTAAATAGCAACGTGCCCTACGATGCCCTACTGCGCTATCAACTAGAGGCAAACAGATGTAGCAACGTGCCCTACGATGCTCTATTGCTCAATCAAGTAGAGGCAAACAGATGTAGCAACATGCCCTAAAATGCCCTGATGCGCTATCAACTAGAGGCATGTTAAGAGTAGTAGAGCTCTTTGTGAAGGGCTCGTCCGGGGAAGTAATACCACCACGCCTTTTTCTGCCGCCAAGCAGCAACGCTGTGTTTCGGTTTGAAGAGTGTGGTCACCGGTGTAATTACAGGCACATGAGGCTTAACATCTGTATGCCTCAAGTTGATGGACGCAGGGCAGTGCATCGTAGGGCACGTTCCTATTGTGCGTGACCTACGGGGCAATGTTTTGTTTATAGGTGATGGTTACCACTTAACATCAGGTGGGCCATCTGCTTGTTCCATCAGCTAGTTGGATAAAAAAAAAAAACCTACCCACTATAATTGCATACCTACTCTTCTAACCGAAACACAGCAGCGTTACTTGAAATAGGCCTGTACTACTTCCCTGGAAGAGCCTCACACTAAGAACTGCTATTACCATACCCTTGGCAGATGCTATTTGACTTTGATCTTTTTCACTTTTACCCGAGCCAAGCCTTTCCAAATAATCAATTTTATTTTCCAGGTCTCCCTAGATGAAGCCCAGGCCCTCGCTCGCCAACTAAAAGTCCCGTACATCGAGTGCAGTGCTAAAGCGCGCATGAATGTCGACCAGGCATTCCACGAGCTAGTCAGGTTAGTCCGTAGGTTCCAAGAAGCAGAACGAATCAACATCAAGCACGAACACGGAAGCAGCAGGAAAAAGAAATGCACCATCTTGTAAAATTATACATCTGTAGTAAAATATTACTCAGAAAAAACGACGTTTCACGCCAAATTATTTGACATTCTGTTTTTGAATTTTTAACCACCAAGGAGTTCGATACTTTTGTAATATTCTTTTTTCGATATGGCATTATTAGTTTCTATTTCTAAGTTTAAAACAAATCAATTTTATTTAAGATCTAATGTAAATCAAGATTATTTATTTTCTATTTTTAGTTATGATTTTGTTGATTTTATGAGATAAACTGATTATACTCATTCTTAGGTCCGTATTCTTTATTCACTGGTATTAACAGTGAATCAAGACGGACTTATCCATAAAAACTGTCAGTTTTCGATTCAGTTTGAGTAAACATCATTCTGGAATTAGGTGACAACAAATAAGCTGTTAGCTGACGAACTACGTGGGCTGCGCAGAACGAATATGAAGTGTTCTGCGCAGTTTAATCACGTAGTTTGTCAGAAGTTTGTGAGTGGAGACATGTTTTTCAGTTTCTGAAATGTATTTTATTTTATCTATAGTGCCATATTTGTTCAAACAGCACAAAGTAACATGGTGCTCGTTTTATACTAAATATCTAACTTAATTGTCAATTCACACCAAATAGTTAACTGAAGGTTCTCTCTTACGGACATGGATTGTTCTCTATTTGTATGGTAGTCAGTAAATAATAGCTTTAAAAGTAGATACTGGTATCGATTCTGGTTGCATCATCGTAAACTAATCTAATCTGACAGCTCTAAAATTATAGCCGTCCTTGTTGTTTCGGTCTTATAAAAAGGGATGGCAATATTGTAGTGGTGTCAAATTGGGTTAGGTTAAGAAAATAAAACAACTGAATTGGCAACACTGGCCGCAAAATGCTCGCGTTACGTAAGAAAACGGCAGATTTTTATATGGGCATGGGTAAGGCGAAACAAAGATCGACTGACGAACCAACGTGTACATTTCCAGAACGAACGATTCTGAGCATATTCATACGTTCATTTCGTGGTCGCCGTTCGAGAACCCTTATTCTCTAGCTGCTTTCAGTTCTTCGAGCTATATGACCTGCCCATTGCCACTTTAACTTGATAGTTCTGCGAGCTATATTGGTTCTTCTTTTTATATGACGTGAGTTATATCAAAGAGAAACATAAAGGGTACATAATGTTGCACATAAATTACTCTATAGTTGTATATTTGTGTGTACTCTGTAAAGCTTGGCAAAGAAGATTGGAAAATAGTACAGGGTGCTACTTTCCATCCGACGTTCGCTCACATGCTGTCTTGAGAAACACGCGCGTGTCAAAAAATTAAGATTAGTTTTTTCTAGACTTTTTTCCAAACTGTATTACTGTAGGCCTAGATCACGAACACGAATACATTTTGACATTTGTGGCGTTAAGAATATCGACTATACGATACGTCGCTAAAATCAAATTCATTCGTGTTATGGCCCCTGAATAAGGGCAGCTAAAAACGTTTGTAAAATACATGATGCATTAAAACACCCTAGACAGTGACATAACAGATAATATTTTTGTTTTTTGTACCAAATAATACTGTATTAAACTTTTTTTGTTCTTGTAATAATGTAAGAATAATTATTTAAGCACACATGTAGGTATGTTTATGAAAGGTAAATAGCTCACTGTGCAAGTAAACCGCTAGCGCTCTTTTTGTTGACGCGGAATACATACTCTTAAGTACCAATAACCTTAAAATCGAATTAATAAAATTAAGCAAATAATGTGAACCATTCAATAATATAACAATAGGTACGGTCAACGACAAATGAAGATGACCATTTCTGGTTACAAATATTAAGATCAAATGAATATTTCTTAAAACAAAAAACCGTTTTTTTAAGGTTTCGATATTTTAGTTGATGATTGTAAACCAAAGTTGTAATTTTTTTCTAAGTCCAGTGAAAATGGGTATGGAATAGAAATCATTTTTATTTAAAATTTGAAATATACTTGGGATTATAGCGCTAGCTAACCATTAAAATTAATAGTAAGTTTATTCCTAGTCAGTCAGATACAGTCAGTCAAACTACATGTTAAAAATACAAATAAAAATACTAAAGAAGTTCCTAGTCAGATTCTTTAATACTATTGTCAAAAAAAATCTCTACTTCCTACTACTTCTACTTACTATTCATAATAATTTGATCTATGAAAGCGAGTCTTTCATGTTTTTTTAAACATGACTTCGAAGTAAAAACTAAAAACGAAAAAAAAACAATAATACGATGAATAATACTGAAAAGATTCAACGATAGACGATTTCGAAATACTGAAAACTAATCAACTTCTGACGCTGACTGTACCTAATTCACCAGCACTCTTGATTATATTTTAATGTATATTATGATTGTAATAAAATATATATGAATATATGGAAAGTGTTTGTTTCGCTTTTCGATCAGACATAGTTTTCTATCTATCTAATCAGAAAGCTTGTAAACTTTGTAAATTTGTTTATAGATTAAACTATTTTTGTAAAATTGTTTGTTTTTGAGCGTTTTATGCTGATATTTGCAGGTTTTGATACGAGTTTACAATGATTTTGTAATGTTGTAGCTTTAGATGATAACTGTATACAGTAAGACTTCGTTCTGATAAGTCTAAGTTTAATAAATCTGGTGTTTTTTTTTCAGAATCATTCCATTGACACTATTTAATTATACCCGATTTTAAGCATCACATTTTTATTTATTTTTGTAATTAAATTAATAGTTTTCTGTAACTAAAGTAAATCAATGACACATAATATCGCTGAGTTAATTTATAGGTAGTGTTTATGTATTGAAATAATATTTATCAATGACAGCCCTCACAGCGAAGTTGGTAGTTCAGTCTGTGCTGTTAGGACGTGGGTGCGATCCCCACCGAGAACAAGCATTTGCGTAATAAACATAAATGTTTATTCTCTGTTTGGGTGGTATATTATGTTATTAGTATGTGTACATACATACACGAAATTAACTATATTAAGTATCAATTCAGCTGTCTGGTTTAAGCTTTGCTTCTTTTGTGGTCAGATAGTGTTGTGTGGAATGTCCACCAATTTTTATTGTTTATTTATTTTCAATTACTTACAGTATTTTTGTGTTGTGACTACCATAGAAAGAAGTCAGTAAAGTTTTGGCATAACCCAAGCCACATAAAAAATCTTCTATTTGAAATTATGTTATGGAAATTATACCGATTAGTTCCAAACTTATTAAGTATGCTTATTGTCATGTTTTAAGTTAATTTTGATGTTGCCTAATGGAATGCTTGAAAAACATAAAATATTTGTAATGGCTTTATAAAAAGGTTTATAAGGAAAACAATGCACCGACTATGCCATCTAAAAACAGTGTAGGCAATGTTTGAAGGGTAACGTTTATAAGTCAATTTTATTAATTGATTTAGGTATAGTTGACGACAAAAAGTTGCCCGCTCTCGAGCCACATACATAAGCTGCGCAGAAAGAAATTTTTTGTTTCATGTATTTTCGTTTCTTTCAGCTCACGCGCAAATTCAGCGGTTGTTTTTTGTCACCGACTATACTGCCTGAAGCCTTGCATTCCAGAACAAAGCGTGCAACATAAATACGTTCAAATAATTTTATATTTATCAAAATCTTGAAATGTACGAGCGAGAGGTAAACTTTGACGGATGTCAGCTCCTTAACATAGTGGTTGTCCAGGGTCAATACATTCAAGAAACCTCTCCTTTATCTGTATCGAATTGTTCTGGAAGGCATTAGCGGGGGTCAAAACGTTCGAGTTCGATGGCTATCAGTTTTGATCACTTTATGTTATTGTTGAACTGAGGGCCAACCGCGATCTCTTGAAGCATTCTTATTTTAATATTATTTTACTTTTTGATCATAAAAGCTGACTATGCAGTTGATATAAGACATTGACATAAAAGTAATATTGAAATAAGAATGCTTCAAGAGATCGCGGTTGGCCCTCTGATCGCCACTGCGGACGCAAGTTGAACACATTTGTTTGACCTCCGCTTTAGTGAAGTCATGTGTATAAAGTTTGATGCAAAAGTTTACAATTACTAACTACATAATCATTTTGTGTAGTAAAATTAGTAAATCAGTAAGTAACAGTAATTTAACTGTTACCTACATAAATTGTATGCAGATTTTAAAATGTATCTTACCTATACTGTTTGAAAAAATAATAACTTTTTAACATTTTTGTAGTAACTTGCATCCGGCTCTCTTATAGAAGGTGTCCTGTTTACAGCGATTTGTACGAAATGGTGCAATAATTTTAAAGAGCTTTCTATTATAGGGCCAGCGCCCAGTAACCTACTAAACTGGTAACTTGTCCAGCTATATACTGTATTGTAATAAATTAATTACCTATAACATTAATTTTTTCATTCAACACCTGGATGATTGGAGCAGTTTGAAAGTGGAACCAGTAACTGAGAAAATGAGCAGCAATAGGTTAGCGTGGTAAGGATATGTCATGCGAAGGGAAGAATGTCATGTAACGAAGAGGGTTATTATGGATCTTTTTTTATGCAACTAGTTGATGGAACAAGCATATGGCCCACCTGATATTAAATAGTAACCTAATAATATCACCTATAATTAATTATCTGATAAGTAGTTACCAACACCTATAACAAATTGCCTCGCAAATCACGCACGATAGGATACGATACGATGCACTGCCCTCCGTCCATCAAGGGATATAGATGTGCCTCATGTGACTGTAATTACAACGGCGACCACACTCTTCAAATCGAAGTGCATAGGCCTGAGTCCAAACGTGATGATGAATGGTATTAGAATACACGGAAAGCAACTATAAAAACCAAGGGTCCCACTTTCTCGACACATATTTTACTTACTAATTGCATTAAAGCTAAAAATATTGTACACCAATCAAAATTGGTAACATAGAGGTTCCACTCCCTTATAACTGTATCTTTACCTATGTTTTTACTAGGGTGTTTATTACCACACGAGTAAAGCCGTAGACGGAAGCTAGTACCTGCTTTATTCATTCCATCAAGAAAAACAACAATCATGTTTCATCTGATTTAGCTTTATTTAAATTAACGTTATATTACACTTTCTTCATCTCGTTTTTCCTGGTCTACTAACAGTTCTAAAGAATAGACCTAGCTTAGGTCTGAAAGACCGTAGCTTATGAGGTCTACTTGGCAGCCATAGCAGACAGGTCCGCGATGCATCGGTCCAGGGTTTGCTTCTCCTGATCAGGAGTGATGGCTTTGGATACGTTGGTGACTACCCAGTCTACCATGTGCTTCTGGGAAAGACGCCTCTCAAGGTTCGTCTTCTCGAGCTGGTAGTCGAGACGGCGTTTTACCTGGAATCGGGAGTAAAAGACAATGTTATTCGTTAATGTAATATTTTTCTTCTTGTCGTGTCACCAGTGAGGTGAGAGGATTTAAAATACGCCTTAAAAGCTCCTTTCGAGCACTTGACGCATGTTTTAAAACTTTTGAGGTTCTATGACATGCTGGTATCCTCACCATGCTATCCTTTACGGTTTAAGAGTACATAGTTTTGAACCCACGACCTTAGGACCGGAAGGCGGCTTCGGTACCAGTAGGCCACCAGTGCTCTCACTCTTAAATTGGTCCCAAAAAAATAAAATTAAACTTGGTTTAGTAATTTGGCTTTTATCGTGATCTCACCTGGAAGAAGTCCACTGCTGGACATTAGGCCTCCCCTACAGATTTCCAGAAATAATGTATGTCATCCAAGATAATAAAATTTCGTATTTCGCGTGTATTTGGAGTTGGTTATATTATTATGCAAAAACTGAATTAAGGTACTGACACACGTGCTTATGTTTTATGTTAGAACTAAAAGCATGCTTTTTTCGAGCATTGCTCAATAAAAGCACGTGTGAACAGGACGTGCTAATAACTAAGCATGCTTATTTGGTCGTACCTACGTCGGTAGATTTTTGAGAATGCTCAAATTAAGCAGTGAACAGGAAGGACGTGCTAATAACTAAGCATGCTTATTAGGTCGTATGTCAGTAGATTTTTGAGCATGCTCAAATTAAGCATGCTATTTTTGAGCACGTGTGTCAGTACTATTATTAAGTTTTTGTGCCTCGACATACCTCTGAATACACGTTCATGAGCCTCTCTCTGTAGGCTGCCTCAAGCTGCAGAAGAACATTCTCCTTCTTGGCTTGCGACAGGAGCTCCTGTCCCGCAGCCCTCCACTGCGCTTTCTTCTCGTCCGCGATCGCTTCTTCGAGCGTGCTGACTGCTGATACGCGCCCTTCGTTGTAGCCCTTCTCTACTGTCTGCAATAATAATTATTCATTTATTTATTCAGGCATCAATATGAATGAATGAAAATGCTTTATTGTACACCTTACAAACTAACAAAACAAGTGAAACAAGGAATAACAACTAGAGATATGTACAATGGGCGGTCTTATCGCTAGCAAGCGATCTCTTCCAGACAACCTTTGGATGGAGAGGAGCCTATATAAAAGAAGTAAGGTAAGGTGTTAGTAACAGAAAAAAATTATACATAACTAGTTGCGCCCCGCGGTTTCACCCGCGCAGATTTAAATCCCGGTATTCCCACGGGATAAAAAATAGGCTATGTGCTATTCCAGACTATAACCTATTTCTCTGCCAAGTTTCATCTAGATCCTTTCAGCCGTTCCTGCGTGAAAGAGTTATAAACATCGATCCATCCATACTTACAAACTTTCGCGTTTATAATATTAGTAGGAAGGACTAAGTAACTTTATGGATATTTATTTTGTTCTGATACAATATCCCATCCAGTCACAGGACAACATACATTTATCACACAATAATCTCGCGATTCTCCCATCCTCGTCGCCACTATTATGCCCAAATAAACACCGTGCTTTGGTAAATAGCAAAACACATGTGAAACCAATGTTATTAATTAGGTTGACAAGTACCTACCCACATTACTTACAACGGCGGGGATCGAACTCACGGACGGCCTACGGCGTAGAAGGCAGAGCTCTCAAATTATAATACAACTAGCGACCCGCCCGCGCGTCTCTGATTCGCACGGGTGCACATATCATGCATTTTTTTTTTTTTTTTTTTTTATACAACTAGCTGATGGAACAAGCAGATGGCCCACCTGATGTTAAGTGGTAACCATCACCTATAAAAAAAACATTGCCCCGTAGGTCACGCACAATAGGAACGTGCCCTACGATGCACTGCCCTGCGTCCATCAACTTGAGGCATACAGATGTTAAGCCTCATGTGCCTGTAATTACACCGGCGACCACACTCTTCAAACCGAAACACAGCGTTGCTGCTTGGCGGCAGAAAAAGGCGTGGTGGTAGTACTTCCCCGGACGAGCCCTTCACAAAGAGCTCTACTACTCTTAGATGCATGTATTATACATATAAACCTTCCTCTTGAATCACTCTATCTATTAAAAAAACCGCATCCAAATCCGTTTCGTAGTTTTAAAGATTTAAGCGTACAAAGGGACATGGGGACATAGGGACAGAGAAAGCGACTTTGTTTTATACTATGTAGTGATACAATTATGATGTTAGATGTTTGTGGCTCAAATTTTATTAGATAACTATATTGCTACTTACATCGACTTCCTTGTCGAGCCACGCAGCAATGCTGGGTCCGAACTTCTTAGTGGCGTAGACAACCATCACGATCAGAGACAGTCCGGTGTAGTACTCGTGCTCCATCACAAAGATCTCCTTGCTGCACATGTAAGTAGCTAATCCAAGCCCGAAGGTGTATGGACCTGTGACTCCGGTCTTGGAGTGGAAAGCCTGGAACCTGAAAAAAATATATATATATATATATATATATTGGTGGACTTTCCACACAGCACTATCTAGTCCCAAACTAAGCTTATGCTTGTAATATGGGAGAACCAGATAGCTGATATACTACTTATAATACTTTTTTTTTTTGTAAATACATACTTATAATATTATATAACACCCAGACAGAGAACAAACATGTTCACCACACAAATGTTTGTTCACGGTGGGAATCGAACCCACGACCTACGGCGCAGAAGGCATAGCTACTACCAACTGAGCTACGTAGGCTGTCAAATCAGTCTTTAATCCAAGGTTTCACAAAGATCACTGAAACGACAGGAAATAGTAGAGCTCTTTATCAAGGGCTTGTTCGGGGAAGTAATACCATTATGCCTATTTCTGCCCCCAAGCAGGTCTGTTGTATATCGGTTTGAAGAGTGGCAAATCATATGCAGCTTAACATATTATTATGTATGCATCAAGTTGATGGATGCAATGCAGTGCATTGTAGGGCACTATCCTCCTACACTATGCATGACTTGTCAGGTTTATAGATGATCACTATACAATGCCAAGATACAGCCCTTCTTCCACCCATAGTCCTGAAAACCTTCCGGTTATAAGGAGCAATTTCCCACACAAGTGCTGCCCATGCTCTACAAATGTTTAACATAAACACAATATCCCATCACTCCCCCTTTCGGGGTATGACAAGCACAAAACAGTCTTTGTTGCCGGACTGCTCTACTCCGATCCGCACATTGACCCATACAAAAATATATAATATACAGACTTTACTTTAGCACACTTAGAAAAAGCAATCTTTACCATTCCTCTGGCAGGAATCCCATGCGGACCTTGCCGGGTTCTGTGGCTCTAACGGGCCGAGGGAAGTTGACTTCGTCTCGCACACCGGACTCTGAGGCCGAGCCGCGCGCTACGAGCGCTGTGGCGGCGGACTGTCTGGCTACGACTGGAATAGGGAAATATTTGGTTTGGCTATAGCATACCTTGTACCTGGGTTGAGGATTAGGGGTAGGCGGGTTGCAAGAGTTCTTTTTTCTAGATGACAAATTTAACTTTTCTTTTTCAGCTGAATTACTAAGTAGTTAGATTAAGTTTTTTTAAGGTAAAGAAAATGTCAGTAATAACTTTTCATTTCCTAGACAAACGGAAAAAGGAGGAACTTGCCAGCTACCCCTACTTGCGACCCTCCTATTCCCAACCCTCAACACAGGTACAAGGATTGCTATAGTTTAACCAAATATTTTGTTTCTCATTAGAACCTGCCATTTTATTTCAATAAAATTGTGAAAATTATCAGAACACTATAATAAATTTGAGAAATTATGTGTATAGGTAGGTATGAATGGTATCAAGGGGAAGGTCGCGGGTTCAAGTCCCGATCGGAGAATAACTTTTGGGACATTATAAAATCTTTAGGTATGAATGGTAATTTTAAAAAGAGAATTATCTTCTCTCAATCGAGAAAAGCTCGGTCACCCAGTTATTTTTATTTATTCTAGGAAGGTTTTTATACTAAACACAAATAATATATAAGGTATGAACAAAAGCCAGCTTACCCGTAAGAATTTTCTACCAGCTAACAGAGGTACAAATAAAATTTTATCAGCTGATTTTAGGTTAGTAAAGTTTTTTTTCTAAATGTATGTAATATCAGCGCCATTTTTTATGAAACTATAATTAACTCATCACATTCACTTGTTTCAGGTTTCAATTGAACTGAAAATCTTGTAGCAAATTACGAATATCGATACGAACCTTCGGCAACACCCGTCAAAATGATTACATAAACCCTAGGGTTATGGTCAAATATGAACTTCCGGGCATGATTTCAGAAATCGAATGGAATAAACGTATGCCATAAACATACCTGAACGCAAAGCTACGCGAGATAGCATTTTGTTTTACGTATTTTTCAATTTATTTCCAAAAAATCGTCAATCCCTTTGGAAAATTCACTTTGCGCTAGAGTTGTACCAAACTAAATCCAATATCACACACCACACCACACGATGGCAACTCACTCACTCAACAATAAAAAAACGAATCGAGAAGTGTGATGATCGACTTAAATGTAGGTAACATACTTTTAGTGAATATTATTGAAACCTTTATTTATAATAAACAACCAACAGGTCTATATACCTTAGTAGATGTACCTACGTTTAAATTGGTTACTCACAATAAAAACGTAGCTAGCGGCAATGGGCTTGCAACATACGTGGACTGGACGTATGGATTACTTAGGTTGACCTCAGACATCCAAAATGACTTTCTGAATTCAGAAACGGAATTCAGAATTTGAATTCCGGCGCACCTTGCCTCACACATAGCTTAAAAATTCAGATTGATTAATAGTCTCGTGGATCACAGCACATGCAAACGCTTAAAATGTCAACTAGAAAATGATTTCAGTATGTGTGTGCCACTCTATTCAAATGTATGGAATTACGCGCGTTCTGATTTCAGAATCTGAATATTCAGATCAGGAATTCAGAACGCTCGTCAGATCATTCTAATAAATTCAGAATCTGAAAACTGGATTCACAAAGACAATCCAGATGTCTGAGGCGCTTTGTGAAGCTGGATCTGCATACGTACTTATTTCCAGAATAAAAGTCATTTTATGGGGTAGAATTCTTAATCAAATAATTGTATTTTCTTTCTTCATTCTTTTACAATTCCAATCTTGTCATATTTTTAATTTATTATAAGCTTGCGACCCGCCCCAGCGCTTCACGCGGATGCACTTAAGTAGTGTTTCTCTACTATTTAATGCATGTCATGTAGACTACTTTTTTAAGAATGTCTGTTGATTCACTATCTTTTACAAAAACTGCATCAAAATCCGTTGCGTAAAGATCTAAGCTCTGTTCCTATGTATGGACAGACAGCGGGAAGTGACTTTGTTCTAAACTATGTAGTGATCCAGCTGTAATATAGTTATGCTAGGCTGTGATGACTGTAGATACTTGCAACACTGGGCTCGAGCCTCGAGGACTGAAACGGCGGCTATGACAACATTTTATGGATTTTTGAAACTTCATGTTTTTAGTTCGTCTCACTAAGTGAGTTTACATTTTTGTTATTTTCTATCAAACAATTACTAGTTACCTACCGTTTCAGCTATCATCATGGCCAATGTCTTTTCAATTTGGAATCGAATGGTTAGTTTTATGCCACGTCTACCTACTAAGTAAATAATGTGGTTAGCTTTATTTACCTAACTGTGCATAGTATATTACTTAGGTACCTAATTAGGTAGATTGTACCTACTACTTTAACTTAGCCAGGTAACTAGTATTATTGATTTTATTTAAGTACTTATTTCTTACTGTGTACCTACAGGTTGCAGAACATTGTATTTTTGTATTAGGATAATGTTGAATCCAGATACCTACCTATGTCATCATGTTAAAAAGCAACGCATGATGTAGGAAGGCATGTAGGGTGTTAAAGCCTACTTATTTTTCAGTTCGTAATTCAATTTTGCTAACGATTCGATGGGTGTTTGTTTAAATTATCGATTAACTTTTTAATTATGTGGCCTGTATCCTGGGGCATTATTCACTATGAAAATAAGAGATTCCTTGCCCCAAACCGTGAAACGTCAAAACATGATGTTGGGCTTTATTCTATACGACATAGGAGATACTTTGCCCTGACCGTATGACACCGGTGCCTTGTCTTAGCCGAGCTCGCGCTGCAAATGGTCATAGTGCATAATAAGGCTCCTGTATTCTTAGTATTACACGATCACTCACGAACTTAGAACAAGACAAGAATGAAAAGAAAAAAATATATTCATTCGTTCAAAAAAGACGTAACTTAAAATAATTTTGACTTTGACATTCAGTGTAATATAATGATTCTGTTTTCTGTCATAAATCAGCTGTTCTGGGTGCCAGTTACCTACCTACCAGGCCTATTACCTATTACAGAACTAGCAATATCGAATATCGATACAATAGCAGTCAAGCGCAACCAAAGCTCGTTGACAGCTAGACTACTAGATAATTGCCTTGTTTGTTGTATGTAGGTACTGGACAGCGTTTACGAGCGTTAGGTCATAGATCATACACTATGTCAGTGAACTGAGAGATGAGTGACTCATAGATACACTATACATTGAGATGAGACGTTCGTTAGTTACTGGATTTGTTTCAGGCTGTAGAGTAGGACTCATTTTTGTTACATTATAATCGCTACTGTACTGTGTGAAGGATGACATGTAATGTAAGAAAGGAGTTAGCACCGAGATGACGAATAGAAAGAAAGAAAGAAAAAGAAAGAAAATATATTTATTTCGTCCCACAAAACAAGTACCGTGAAAGTTGCTAACTTTGCCACTTTTTTCAGATAGAGAAAGTTCAAACTAAATTAAAAAAAAAAATGGATGACGGTACTGCCTAAAGTCTATTCCTATGTCTTGCAAATTTCATTGGTTTTGCCTAGATAGTCATACATTTCCCATATTTTAATATTTCTGATTATTTAAGACCAATAAACAAAAGTGGTAAAGTCAACTGCCGCTACTGGTAAGATTGCCAAACGAAAAATAAATGGAATATTATAGTTACAGGTCTGTTGAAATCAGCAACCTAGCTGTGCTACTTCTATCCAGTAAAAACAATACCAAAAATTACGTATTTTTGCACTGGTAACAAATTTTTCCAAAGAAATGGCAAACTCGCCATTTTTTTTAAATTTCTCCATACAAAACAGAAAAGTATGTCAGGGTTGTCACAAAACATTTTTTTTTTCATCAAATTATATTTAATTAAACATTTAGTGAGATCAAGTTGCTAAACTAAATTTTAATTTTACTTACTTACTTTTTTTTAATAATACCTAACACTTTTTTATTTATCAAACATATAGGTATTAGGTAAGTACCTATATAATTTTGAGCAAACAAAATCAAATAATTAAATATTGCTGGACTTTGAACAAAATTAAAATGAGATCTATCTTAATATTGTACCTAATGTCATCAAAACATGTCAGGTTCATGTGACGTCACATAGCCGCGGATCCCTTTGTGACAACCCTAACTCCAACCAAAACATGGCAAAGTTGACATCACAAAACTTTGGTTGGGTATGGTGACTTTACCAAATCAATTTGCGATTATTATAGAGCTTTCATCACAGTAAAACAACAATGATTTACTAAAAGAACAGTAGACTAACGAAATATCAATGATTCAGTTACGTAGACAATGTATTTCCCAGGTAAATGTAATGAAGTTCCGGAGCACCAAATTGTTGACCGCCATCACACGAAAAAAGTTACCGGCAAAAATGACATCATAAACACTTTGAAGGCTGACATTTAGTATTTAGTGCTACCATCAAATAATTTAACTTTGCCAAAAGGGTATCTACACACGGAAATAGTAAACTAGAAATCCGTAATTTATCATTTTGTCTCAAAAAATGGGAGGTGGCAAAGTCATGTGTCGCGGCAAAGTTAACGAATCTCACGGTAGGTACTTACTTAAAACTAACAGAAAATAAAATACAATATATATAGAAGAGGGTGAAGGAGTAGAACCTGTTGAGCCGACCGCGACCGCACTTAGCGTGGGACCGTGCGTTAAGGGCAGGAAGATGATGAGATGATGATGACTATCATCGCTACTGTTTGTTTTTAGGTAGTAGCCCCCTCCCTCTTCTGTCAGATGTCAGTATTTTCTTGTGTACCCTGTGTTGTGTTGTGATGTGAATGTGTTTAGGCGAAATTCATTATTGCCTAATTCACATGGTTTTTTTCGAGAAACTGACTATTTTGAACAATGGGGTTATTCACGTCCTGCTGTAGACCATCAGCGACAGACATTCTCACTCCTGACATCGTAAGTACACGAAAAAACAACATTAACATACCTACCTGTCTACGTTTTGTAAATAACCCATCCCAACTTCTGTACCTATTTTATTTCTTACTAGCTGGTACCCGCGACTTCGTCTGCGTACTTTTCGCAATAAAAGGTAGCCTATGTCCTTTCTCAGGGTCTAAAGATTGTCTGTGCCAAATTTCATCAAAATCGGTTGAGAGGTTTATGCGGGAAAGCGTAACAGACAGACACAGAGTTAATTTCGCATTTATAATACTATAGTAGGGATATCCATTGCTCTAAAATACTTACATTTCTGATAATATTGTAACATGGGTAGGTATTTACAATTTAGGCAAATAAATTTTAGTATTAAATTA
Source organism: Plemyria rubiginata (assembly GCA_963576535.1). Taxonomy (NCBI): domain Eukaryota; kingdom Metazoa; phylum Arthropoda; class Insecta; order Lepidoptera; family Geometridae; genus Plemyria; species Plemyria rubiginata. Next base: position 9,975,519 of record OY754926.1, read on the forward strand.
AATAGTACCTAGTACAACACTGGTCCTCTCATGCTATCTCTATAATAAGTAGTCTTATAGTAATATCAATATCATATGTTGATACACTTACTCTTACACTTACTCTTTACACTAAAGCTTGGGTCTCATGGTCCGAAAAATCGCGGACGCACGCAGACCAGCTCGCACGACGCACTGTGGGACCGGCCTCGTCCGTGATAGCACAGACGTCTGTGGCGGTGCGCCGGTATCCATCGCGAGTCGGTAACTTCAAAGGTGCGGTCAAGTGCGGTGCTCTTTCTCTTTCACTTTGCATTTTGAAATGAAGCTTGAAAGGATCTACACAGACCGACACACACCGTTGGAACGGCCCTGCCTGCGGTGCGTCGTCGTCCGTGCTCGTCGGCTGTGCGTGGCTGATCCGTAGAATAGCGGACCGTGGGACCCCAGCTTAAGGCAGGAGGGCAAACAGGCACAAAAGTGACAAAAAATATTTGGAACCAAGTAAATGACATTGAATGATTTGATGGACTGACGACATTGTTGGGATCGCGGGTGGTCAGTGGATGGAAAGGGCTCAGAATCATTCTTCCTGGATAGGGGAGGCCTATGTCCAGCAGTGGACTTCTGTGGGCTGTTGATGATGATGATGAAATGACATTGAAAGTGTGATTGTAATTGTAAATAATGAATTTCAACTGTCAGGATACACGTCGTCGTCAACAGCAAGAGGCGGCCGAGAAGCGCGCTGCCGAGGCAGCAGCTCGTGGCATCAAGGACCCAGAGCGGCTGAAGAAGCTGCAGCAGCGAGATGAGGCAATGGAGAAGCGAGAGCAGGAGCTGGCCCAAACTGGAGGAGCTAACTTAAAGGTACTGCAAAGACTGTGTACACACACATTACAGAATCAAATGAGAATGTAGCCACCAGAAAGGTACAATTCAATGATAAATTGTCTGTATTGTGGGGTAGCTACGTGTAGGTCGCTATCGTTACCTGACAGGATGTAGAAATAATACACGCAGCTTTCACATAAATAATACTCGTGTAATGTCCAAAGCGTAGGCAAGCGAAAGCAAGTTGACACAGCTTATAACCGACGGACGCGAACGCGAAAGGGCGTGATATAATGCAACAGCACGTATAGAGATATACGTAGGCTAGTACAAATAGCGGGAAAGCGAAATGGCGGTTGGAATTATGCGAGGCGAAGCGGCATAGGTTCAACGCGGAAGCGGGGTTGCGATGAACTGGCGGTGCTCGCGTTGACTGCGCTCCTCGTGCGGCGGCTACTCCCCGCGCGCCGCTACCTGCGTCTCCGCCGTCCAGGACCGGTTGCGTTAGGGATGGGCGCGTGCGCAGCTAGTGTTGCGCCACACCACCCCCTTTGGAGAAACAATGTCATGGGACCTGAAAAAAATCAGGAAAGTTTACGCGACGGCCCGATCGTGTAACACGGGAACCGTCCTTCTGTATACGACTAGGTGTCGCTTCCTGCTCATTTTCTGCCAGCGTATATGCAGGCTTTACTCTGTCTATAGAAACAGTGACAGGTCCTCTGTTAGGAAGTTCTACGGTGATAGTTTTATCAGTTCTCTTAATGACTTTGTGTGGGCCAGTGTAAGGAGGTTCTAACGCACCTCGTAATGCATCTTTGCGTAAAAATATGTGTGTGGTTGTCTTGAGATCTTCGTGTACAAATACAGATTTGTTTCCGTGTCTTGATGCTGGACTAGGCCTCAAGCGTGTCATGTGTTCTCTGAGCAGTGTAACAAAATTCGAATCTGTTGTGAATGTTGGTGTACGAGTGTCAAAAAACTCACCAGGCAACCGCAAAGTCTCACCATACACCATTTCAGCGGCTGAGCTCTGTATGTCCGGCTTCCACGCGGACCGTATCCCGAGCAGAACCAACGGCAAGGCTTCCGTCCACCTTGCTCCTTCGTGCGCCATGATCGCAGCCTTCAGAGTCCTGTGCAGACGCTCGATCATACCATTGGACGCGGGGTGGTAGGCCGTAGTATGCCGCAGCTGGACACCACACAAATCTGTCAACGATTTAAACAAACGTGAATTAAATTGACGACCCTGGTCTGTTGTAATTGACTGAGGGCAGCCGAATCTTGAAATCCATGTTTCAAAAAATGCCTTCGCCACTGTCTCGGCAGTCATGTCTTGCAGAGGTATGACTTCTGGCCACCGGGTAAATCTGTCGATTGCAGTCAAGCAGTATCGGTAATCCGATGACGGGGGCAAAGGACCCACCAGGTCGATGTGGACAAAGGAGAATCGAGCGGCTGGTAGCTTGAAATTACTGAGCGGTGAAGAAGTGTGCCGATGAACCTTACTTCTCTGACAAGCTTCACATGACTTGGTCCAAAGTCGACAATCCTTGCGAACTGAGGGCCAAACAAATCTCTCAGTGACGAGTTTGATCGACGCTGCTGCTCCTGGGTGACTGAGACTGTGTAGTGATCTGAATACCTGTCGACGCAGCTCCAGTGGTACGAAAGGACGAGGCGTCGGCAGCGAAGTGTCACAGTATAAAGTTAAAAGTGTACCTGGGACAGGAACTTTCTTTAAGCTCAAAGAGGTTGGAGTAGTTTCCAATACTTCCTGTAGCTCATCATCAACCTGCTGGGCTCTGGCAAGGCTCTCCAGGTCAGGCGATTTTTCAATGCTCTCCAAACGCGACAGGAAATCAGCTGAAACATTATTTTTCCCTTCAATAAATCTTATATCAGTCGTAAATTGAGAAATATAATCGAGGTGATTAAATTGCCTCGGGGAACATTGCTTTTCTTTATGACCAAATGCAAAAGTTAAGGGTTTGTGATCCGTATACACCACGAAATGTCTTCCTTCAACCATAAAACGGAAGTGCTTGATGCTCTCGTAGATTGCTAGAAGCTCCCTGTCATATGCGCTGTAATTCGTCTGTGCCTTGTTCATCTTCTTCGAAAAGAAAGCGAGTGGTTGCCAGTCGTTGTCAACCATCTGCTGCAACACCGAACCCACGGCTGTGTTGGATGCATCAGTAACGAGGGCGAGAGGTGCGTCATGTTGAGGATGCGCAAGAAGGGTAGAGCGAGCTATGCTATCTTTGCACTTATTAAAAACTTCACGAAGTTTAGGAGTCCATAATAGGGGTTGAGTCCCTTTCACCTTAGGACCAGAAATCATGTCGTGTAAGGGTGCTTGATCTGTGGCTGCGTTTGGTATAAAACGTCTGTAAAAATTAAGCATACCAAGAAACCTTCTCATACCGTTAACTGTAGTGGGTGGTTGGAAATCCTGTATCGCCTTTACTTTGGCGTCTATAGGACACGTCCCGTGCTCTGTCAAAGTATAACCAAGGAACTGTACCTGCTTTTCTCCTAAAACGCATTTGGATTCGTTGAGAAGCAGGCCGTACTCCGCCAACCGTTGGAAAACTTGGCTTAGGTGATCAAGATGCTCCTCCTTGTTTCTAGAAAATACTAAGATGTCATCAATATACGCGTATGTGAAGTCCAGACCGCGCAAAACTTCATCCACGAACCGCTGGAAGGTCTGGGCTGCGTTTCTCAAGCCGAACGTCATGAATGGGAACTCATACATGCCAAACGGCGTCGTGATGGATGTCTTGGGGATGTCATCTTTGAAAACTGGAATTTGATTGTAAGCTTTTACGAGATCCAACTTACTAAAAATTTTCGATCCCGAAAGTTTATGGCTGTAGTCCTCCAAGTGCCGGATCGGATACCTGTCGGGAATCGTACGCGCGTTGAGTGCACGGTAGTCCCCGCAGGGCCTCCAGCCATTATCCTTCTTCGGCGTCAGGTGAAGCGCTGACGACCACGGAGAATCTGACGGGCGAGCTGTACCATCTCGCAGCATCTGCTCGAACTCAGCCTTCGCTATTTTCAGCCGATCTGGAGCTAAACGCCTCGGTTTGCTGTGTACTGGCGGACCTGGCGTCGTTCTTATGTAGTGTACTGTTGAATGATTAGTTTCACGAAACACGCCTGACGGCTTTACTAAATTTGGATGATGCGATAATAATTGATGGAACTCACTGTTACCGGATACAGCTTTGATGCTGAACAGCTGGCAAGTCTTCAGTGAGCCCGGAGCGGTAAGGTTGGTGACGCTATCTAGAAGTCGCTGGTTCCTGCAATCCACAAGAAGACCATAATGCGATAAAAAATCAGCGCCAATAATGGGTCTATCAACCGAAGCTACTACAAAATTCCAGGTAAAATCTCTTCGCAACCCAAAATCCAAATGCATGGCTTGCGTACCGTAGGTATTTATTATTGTTCCGTTTGCAGCCGTTAAATCATATCCCGTAGGTTTACGGAACTGACGAAGAAAACTTCGAGGAAGTACACAGAGGTCTGACCCTGTGTCAATCAAGTACTGAACCTTGCTCTTTTTATCGGTAACAAATAGGCGACTGTTCATGGAATAGCAATCATTCGCCGCATCTACTGATTGCCACGACAGTTTTCCTGCTTATTTTCATTGTAATTGCAAGGTGGTTTACATTTATGAGCCTTTTCTTTATAAATATCATGGTACCAGCACATACCTGGGGTTTTACTGTCGCTCTGACCTCTACTCCTGGATCGTCCAGACGATCGGGAACGCCGACGTTGGTAAGAGCGTCCTCGCTGACCACGCAAGTCGAGTTGAGCAAGCTGAGCCGTTATTTCAGTTTGAATTTTTGCCGTTATAACGTCTTCCATCCGCTTCAACATAGCATCAAAATGGCCGCTCGATGTACTCGCGACATGCGTAGAAACTGACGGCGTCACCTCGCAGATTTTGTCCGCTAACTCTGCTACTTCATCCAGACTTGTACTTTTCTGCGACGCTATTATAGCTTGTACATGCGATGGTAAACGACTAGCCCACAAGCTATGCAGAAAATCATCAGTCACTCCGTCGCTCGCCAAAGACCGTAAATGCCGGAGAAACTGGGACGGCTTCCTGTCTCCGAGCTCTTCATGCGTCAGCAGCTGACGAATACGCTGCTCCCGAGAGGTCGACAAACGCTTGGTTAATTCCAGCTTCAATTTTTCATATTTGTCCGTCTTCGGAGGATTAGTAATAATATCGCGTACCTCTCGTGCGATTTTGTGGTCCAGTTGTTGAATCACCATGTAAAATTTCGTTTCGTCCGCAGTAGTTCTGGATATCACAAACTGTGCTTCAACTTGGGCGAACCATATTTCCGGATCCTCGGCCCAAAATGGTGGAAGTCGTACTGACACACGATCAACTATTGAACGCGCACAACTTTCGGGATTCGCGTCGGTTTCCATCTTTGGTTATTCCGTAGGTACACGTCGTAAAACAGGTCACCAATATGTGGGGTAGCTACGTGTAGGTCGCTATCGTTACCTGACAGGATGTAGAAATAATACACGCAGCTTTCACATAAATAATACTCGTGTAATGTCCAAAGCGTAGGCAAGCGAAAGCAAGTTGACACAGCTTATAACCGACGGACGCGAACGCGAAAGGGCGTGATATAATGCAACAGCACGTATAGAGATATACGTAGGCTAGTACAAATAGCGGGAAAGCGAAATGGCGGTTGGAATTATGCGAGGCGAAGCGGCATAGGTTCAACGCGGAAGCGGGGTTGCGATGAACTGGCGGTGCTCGCGTTGACTGCGCTCCTCGTGCGGCGGCTACTCCCCGCGCGCCGCTACCTGCGTCTCCGCCGTCCAGGACCGGTTGCGTTAGGGATGGGCGCGTGCGCAGCTAGTGTTGCGCCACAGTATAATGCATACTGATCCATGTTTTTCTTTTCATGAGGGTCTAGTTAGCTACTGTGACGATGTTGTGGTTAAAGGTGATTATAACAAGAAATCCAGTTGAACATTCTGACAATTTTGATGAATTGCCCCTTAGAGAACCTCTGAATTTAACCTAATTACAGATCATCATCATCATCAGCCCACAGAAGTCCACTGCTGGACATAGGCCTCCCCTATCCTCTTCCAAGAAGAACGATTCTAAGCCCTTTCCTTTCACCGACTACTGCAATCCTAACCATGTCGTCAGTCTATCAGGTAGGAGGGTGTCCCACAATTCGCTTTTCTGTTGATGGTCGGCATTCGAGAACCTTTATTCCTCAGCGGTTGTCAGTTATTCGAGCTATATGACCTGCCCATTGCCACTACATTATTATTATTTATTATTTATTTACTTGCTGATTCTGAGAGCTATGTCGGATGCCTGCCAGTAATGTGTACTTTCTATTTTCAGTGGACGGCCAACTGAGATGAGGCCCAGGCTGGAAGCAGCAGAAAATCTGGCCAGCCTTACCAACATTTCCAGCAGTCACAAGCATACCCAAATCAACAGTCGCAACCATGCCCCCCACAACAGTTGCAGCAAACCCCTCCAGCAGTACCACCAAAGGAAAAGTTCAAATATATCAACTGAACAGTTGTACTCTACATTTTCCATTTTTTTTTAATTGTAAATTTCATCTTTTCTTGGTCTAATTTAGTGCACTTTGAATATGTATGGTGGGCTGTTAAAAATAAGTAGGTAGCTTGATTTTTTTCTTCACTGTTTTAATATAAACATAGTAGAAATCCTATTTTTATAATAATGTTAGCTGTTTATAATAAGTCATAGTATCACCAAATATTCAAATCGGTATTTCATTAGCCTTGTTTCGCGCCAATAAACGAATACAAAATGGCGCGGCATAGCACTATCGCCCACACTGTTATATCATGAATGAAGGAATTATTAGCAGGATTCTAACTCAATGTTAGCAGCGCTTTTTATTAAATTCGTTTCTTTGTTAGTACGGGTCATACTTAACTTACCTACCAACCAGAGTATCGGATTTCGTTTTCCAGCGGAGCTTGTATAGTGGTCGTCAACCAAAAAGAACGCTGGAACAGTGGCGGGGATGAGTTTGCGCATACAAAATACTTGCGCCATCACACCCGCTCACTCTCCTTCCGGCGTTCTTTTTGTGTGACGCACTATGCACCTATAGACGCATAGCAAAGCGCACCGTAGTGCCTATGTAGGTAGGTACCTAACTGTGAACTTTTTAATGTCCCGCTTTCGTGTTTAAGCACAAAACCCGATAGAACGAAATCTGTAAAAAGAAAAACCAAGTTTTCAAAAGTTGGAATAGGTATGCACTGCTTATATTACAATTTTGTAAGTTCTAAGACTGCTTTGATGTTATTTTTGCTTGTTTCTACATTTTCTTGTGCTTTGTTATTAAATAAGTACTTGCGATAGGTAGGTATTTACCCATATAAGTTTTTTAATAAGTGTTGTACAATTTGAATTATTATTTATACCTATGCTGTGTGTAATAGTATATTATGTGTATTATGTAGTATTATATTATGAACATACACAAAATGTCTATTCATAGCAATAATAGTGACCAACTGAGTCCACAGTACGCGGAGCATAATATGGCACGTTGATAATCTAGTCCGTAGAGCTTTTAACTAGGCACATCTTTAGTTTATCGAAGAGGCACATGGTACCTACATGTGTATTAAAAAATGGGACGAGAAATTTCGCGGCGTCGTCAGTGGCACTTCACCCATATTGACGGTAGTTAAAACTATAATAATTATTTATGTACATACTATGTACCTACTCTCCTTGTTATTTTACTATCAAGCTTAGCACCAAGTACCATTATTCATTGTCTTCATTAACTTGAATCAAGAAGTATTCCAATTTGAGACTAATATTGCATTGAACACTAGATAGGGAACGTACCCATACTACGTGACCTATTTTTTTAGTTTTTTTCGACCCCTCCCTCCCCTCGGTGACCACTCGTAGTATATGCCAAGACCCCCCTCTCCCCCTTTAGTTTTCACGTAGTAATTCATAATTATGATTTTTAATCATTGCAAGGCAAAAATTAAAAAAAATAATAATTTGGCTCATACTCGTCTTTATTGCATAAGACTGCATGCATCAGCGCCACCAAATGTAAGTTTAAAAAGCGCTAAACACCGCGCTATATTCGAATATAAGTTGAAAAAATACGAGAGTTCACTCAGTAAAATCGACTACGTGACAAAAACCTGAGCCACCCCCCCACTCCTGTGACTGACCGTAGTATTTTAGAGTCCGCTCCCCCCTAAACGGGTCACGTAGTATGGGTACGTTCCCATACCTAAAGATGTACACTTTCCTTGTTAGCTCCTTTTATATTTATACTATTTACTTATAATATTTTTTTTTTTTTTTTTTTTTTTTTATATTTGATAGACTGTCCTTTGGCCACAATCTCACCTGATGGTAAGCGACGATGTGGCCGACGATGGAGCAGAACGGTCTAGAAGACACCTATTCACTCTTGCCTTGAAGAGGCCCAAATTATAGCGATCAGGAAAGACAGACGACGGCAATGAGTTCCACTCCTTGGCGGTTCGCATAATAAATGTGTGTGTATACATTATAGGTAAACAAATGTGTTTATAATAAATGTGTCTTGACAGGTTTACAAGATTCAGTAGGTACCTATATATTTTAGAATAATATTGTTCAAGAGAAATCAACAACTATGTTTATAATTTCCTATCTGCTAAGCGCTATCAGTAAAACACGATAACCTTTACAGACTTTACACAATAAATACCTACGCTGGGTCACCTATTACTTTTATCCCCATAAAATTTTATAATATGGCTTTATTTTGATATTTGTAACTAAGAATTAAATCAAACAGATTTATTGATGTGCTAAATGTAATGTATTAATGTTAAATAAAGTATTATCAGAAAATATTTTAGAGCTTTTATTGACTAGGTAGGTAGGTTAGGTAGATAGATAGATAGATAACTCTTTATTGATTATCACAACAAAATATACATAGACAACATTTTGACTTAAAAACTAAAAATTGTAATAATTCAATGGGCGGCCTTATCGCTAACAGCGATCTCTTCCAGGCAACCTTTGGATGGACAGGACTGAACATGAAAAGAGAGGGGGGGAGTCTGCTAGAAGTTTATTTAAAGTACATAATCTATTTTTAGGTAGCTACTTATAACCTACATAAACATACTTACAATAAATACATACACTACATAAACATTACACAGATAATGAATATAGCAAATATAATATAAAAACATAATATATATAATATATGCCTATAAACATAATATATATAATATACACCTACAAACATAATATATATAATACACAGGGCAAAGATATACTATACACATGCAAGGTAGTGATCAATGACCATGTTTTTGAAGATTGCAAGAGACTTTCCTGATGTCGACTGGTAATGCGTTCCATAGGCGGGCAGCCTGCACTGTAAAAGACTTCTCGTAAAAAGTGGACGAGTGAACAGGAGTTTTGAGTTGAAATGTGTCGGAGGAGCGAAGGTTTCGAGGGTTGGAAAGGTGCAGAAATTGAAACCGTTCCTTAAGATATGAAGGGGATATGGGACAGAAAAGGGTATTATAAAGCAAATTAAGAATGTGAGCATTACGACGGAAGCGGATTGGCAACCACTTGAGTTTATCGCGGAATTCGGAAACATGGTCGTATTTGCGCAGACCAAATATGAAGCGTATGCAGTAATTTTGGAGTCGCTCAAGCTTATACAGTTGTTCTTCAGTAATATCTATGAAGCAAGCGTCAGCATAATCAAGGATAGGGAGAAGGAGGGATCGCGCAAGTGCAATTTTGGTAGCCGTGGGCAGAAAATTCCTAAGTCTCCTAAGAGAAGCACCAGAAGAAAATATTTTCCGGCTAAGTGCAGCTAAGTGCGGTCGCCAGGACAGTTCTTTATCGATAAGTACGCCTAAGTTTTTGACCGAATCACTTAGCTGTATGTGCTTACCGTCAAAGATTACTTGAGGGAGATGGAACCAGTCTATTTTGGAAATCATTCTGGAGCTGCCAATAACAATGACTTGTGTTTTGTCTGGATTTACGGAGATGCCAAAAGATTTACTCCAATCCAAAATACGACGCAGGTTAGTATTAGTGGTCTCAAATGCCTCGTGCAGTTGCGGTAGAGAAGTTTGGGTATAGATTTGGAGATCGTCTGCATAGAGGTGATAAGACATAGAAACGTGTTGAGAAATAGAATTTATAAAGATTGCAAAAAGAAGGGGAGATAAAACACCGCCCTGTGGCACACCATGATGAGTATGAGTCATCCAAGCGGATACGCTGCCGGCGACCATGCAGGTAACTTCGAAACCAGTCAATTACCATAGGAGATATGTTAAGTTTTTTTTTTTTTTTTTTTTTTATGTAAAAGATAGGCAAACGGGCTAACGGCCCACCTGATGGTAAGCGGTCACCGTCGCCCATAGACAACAACAACACCAGGGGCGTTGTCGGTGCGTTGCCTACCCTGAAGGACTTTATTAACATTTTTCTAATTTTTTTTCTAGTGAGCTAAGAATGGCTAATAGGATATCGAAATCGACATTGTTAAAAGCACTACTGAAATCAAGAAGTGATAGCAGAGTTACTAGTCCATTATCCATGCCAGTACGTATGTCATCCGTGATTTTCACCAAGGCTGACACAGTACTATGGCCAGTACGGAAACCAGATTGAAAGGGGTTGTGGAGACTGTTACTAATAAGGTAACTACTTAATTGTTGGTGGATAAGACGTTCTAGGACTTTGGAGAGGAACGGGAGTATGGAAATAGGACGGTATTCAGAAAATGATGTTGGATTTGGCTTTTTAGGAAGGGGAGTGACCTGAGCTTCTTTCCATACTGATGGAAATATGCCAGTTGTCAGAGATGCGTTGAGTATATGCCGTATAATAGGAACTATTTCATCAATAATAGGGATGATCATATTACGGCTGATACTATCGCTTCCAACGGCATTTGAGGATATAGACTTTATGCTTTTCTTAACATCACTTAGGTAGGTACCTACTGAGATGACAGATGATAGTCCTTAAGGATAAAATTATGTGTTCTATTCTGTGTTGGTTGTGTGATGATAGTAGAGAGATAAATACCTATTGTCTACCTGCGAATGAAGTATGGATTTTTAGGACAAGTTCCAAATTACTAATTAATTCCATGTTAGCGGGTCGTGCTAACTTTTTTTTTGCGTATGCACAAATTAACTTGTGTTGTATCTACAATGAACATACCAAACACCCTGTACCTATACTAATGGAGAAATTCTAGATCGGCATTCTCCTGACTTTCGCATTTTCGCCAGCAAACGACGAAAATAAAAAAAACTAAATTACTTTTTGCCAAGCGAGAAATGCATCTTTTCGCCTGCTTTATTACGGTAGACGGCCCGATTTATTAAACTCTTGGAGACGGCCTTTTCGAGCATTCGTAGTGAAAAAGTAGTTTTATTTCAAGAACGAAACGCTTTTGTCTTTATTTTGACAACCACCTAATTTTGGCAGCGCAACAAACAGCTGTCTGTCTTCGGTCCTGTCAATTCTGTCATTGTCAAATTTAATTTACTACAAACAAAATCGGCTTTTCGTATTTCGTCTCGACAGTCGTTGCTGCTGTGATCTATTTTCTATTTATCCAATCATTATTACGTAAAATAACAATGTCTGACACCAGAGACGGCGATAAGAAGGTAATAAATAGTTTATCTTTGAGACAAGCGCTCTGAGGGCGTGTTTATTGGTGTACTTTCAGCTATTAATGCTTTGCATAAAGGTATATATATATATATTCTTGTGACCTTGTCGTGACTAGAGGTCGAGTATTTATCTATAATCCATTATAGCTCAAGACTAAAACTATTTATCAGTTACACTCATGATTTCTCACTTTAGATAGGGATAATAAACTACTTCTATCTGAGGCCCTTTAGTAATTAAAGAATAAGTAACCAGTTTGTAAGAAGTTTGTTTTCATTTTGAGGGTAGTTCTGAAAATAGGACATAGGACAAGTATTAGGTATTTGGTAACTAGTTGAGTGGTACTAGTTGATTATGTAGTGGGTAATATGAGTTGTAGACTACTCCCATTTCCTCCCACACTAGTAATTTGGTTATAGCTAGCCTAACAAAACTAAATACCACCCCAAAACTAACACATAAAACAATGTAGTGCTGTATGAAATGTCCACAACTTTTTCATTATTTTTTATTTATTTAGATCATTAAGAAAAAATAAAGTAGCAAAGTAAATAAATGTCACAATATATTTCCTGACTACCAGCAGCTGTGCTGGTCGGTTCTTAAATGAAATGCAAGATAATCGACACTTACTATTGAAAGCTTGAAGCCAATAACTATGTATTATGCTATGTATGATGCTATTTAAACCACTTTCAGGCAGATGACAACCGACTGAAGCCTGCGGTAAGCTTCCACCCTATCTGTCACTAAACCCTTTCTTGTCTTAACATTTTGACTCAAAGATTTCAGATGGCATTAGATTTTCTAGTGTCTCAACCAATCTGTGTTTATGTGGACAAGGAGTTAAGACATGCTTGCCTTTAAGCATTAGGCTTTGATTGTTCCAATAGTACTTGATTCCCCAGCTCTAAGATGTTCTAAGTGATTTACTGTAATAAACACTTCAAATTTTACCATAGCCTTGCCTAGTAAACAAATCATAACTGGTGATGCTCGATTGCTGGCGAATGATGGGTAGCTCATTTTCTTCCTGCCCTTACCCCATGCTAAGTGGGGTCGGTAAGAATTAATTATATGTGTTGCCAATCCATGAGATCCTAGTTTTCCATTGTTAGAATTCCCATGTTAACGACTACTACATTTTCTATCATATAGGGTAGGTAAAATTTTTTTGTGTAGCCTAGTTCTGCTTTGGCTTGTATGTTATTTATTTGCCCGATTTCAATTATAATTAGAATTATTAAGATATTTACTAATCTAAGATATTTTTACAGTAGATTTCAACATTTGAGGTTGGTAGGTTAGCAAAATTTTGGTATTTTTTCAAGTCAATTACTTATATTTCAATAACAAATTATTTTAGTAAGTATTATCTACCAAAAAAAGTTTTCATAACAAAAAAGTCTGTAAAAGTCCGTGTGTTTGACTCCCTCGTGGCTTGGTTATAAGTGGATTATAAAGGCATACCTAGTCCATAACCGAATAATGTGCCTAAACCTCGTTTCATACACTTACCTAGACCTACATGATATAAACTTTGTGTGAAATTAAGAAAAGATGTACAAATAAAACTAAAAAAGTGGCATGAAAGTTAAGCTTAATTATTGACTAGCGGCTCGTCCTGGCTTCGCACAGGTGTACTTTATTTTTTATATATTAAAACATTTAAATATAGCATAGATGTCAATCAAGGATAATGTAGCGTTCTAACGGTGAAAGAGTTTTTGAAATTGGACGTAGTTTTTGGGTTTATTTGTTACGAACATACAATTTTTTCCTCTTTATAATATTAGTGTAGATCACTTTCGTACCTACTAGCGAGCAGAGTCGCATTCGAATGTTAGTCAAGATAGCTTATCATCACTTATCTGTTTTATTACACTTCGAGTAGAATTGGTACTTATGTCCCATTGTATATCTAGTTGTTGGGCACTGCTCGGTGAAGACAAGCGTCTCTCCCGCCTATTTTTGAATTTCGAACTGTCAGTGAAGTGTTTTTTTGTGTAGAAATGGATGTCCTTAGCAAGGTAGTACTCCTACTTAATAAAACATGAAAACATTTGCATGTAAAAGTTACTTTTTTTCATATTCCTAATCAAAAAATAATTTTCTGGCTAAATTTCAAATAAGATTTGATTTGACGAATTTAAAAACATTTAATTGTAATAAAATCAGTTTATATCGTTACTTATTAAAATAAACGAAGCCTTCCTTTAAAATAAACGAAGTAATTTTTAAATATATTTCCCGTTGTCGCACGCGTCTGAAGGGCCATGTATACTATAACTAGTAAATCGTATAATATAGTCCTATTAATTATGAAATCAATTACCTAATCAAAGCTTGCTGAAAAAATCTACAAAACAAAACCGACACAGATGAAGATTTGGCCTGCGGTTCCCAGTTTTATTTTACTTTTCAATGTAGATTTTTGGTGTTGTTTTTTTCGTATATTAGTTGTCGGGTTCGTTCTAATTTTTCGTCTCCTAGACTCTTGTCTACTCACCGGAAGGACTTGCCATCTACCCCCACTTGCGACCCTCTATCCCCAACCCAGGTATACAAGGGTTGCTATAGTTTAAGGCGGCGTGGGACGGTTTTTGAACAGCTGTAACCCCCGGATTCTGAAAGACCGATCAACATTAATCGGCTGTCAAGTCACTTGCTATCTCTATCTAACTTGAAGTAAAAGCTGAAACAGCAAGTGACTTAACAACCGATTAGCGTTGATCGCTGAAATGTAAAAAAATACATTAAAAATAACGAAAACGTTAAAATTGAATATGCACTCGAAATGTAAGGATCGCTATGTAAAGATAGAAACGTAAAAATAATAATTTTCTCGATAAAAATAAAAGTTAATCGTTATATAAGTCCAAATCATCAAAATGTAGGTACATCAGCAGTGAAAATCAAAACTGTATTTTTTCAGTACACTCAAGGGTCACTTCGAAACGTCTTATAACTAGCCAGTTGCTCGCGGTGATAAATATGTGACCAGTAGCCTCAACCTTGCGTAGCATCTCAATTGAATGTAATAAACATACCTACCTAGACATAGTTGGTAGTAATTACCTACTGCGCAATTCATTGATACAACAGACAAATGTACTTGTGGGATGCCAATTCAACCTTGTCAGGGCGGCGACTCGCACATCACTCATATAAATATAAACTTTGTTTATATGTAAACATAACTTGTTCATTCAGCGTATAGGTAGGTATATTATCGAATAGAGCTTATACTGATGTAACACGCATAATATATGGCCCATGATGTTTATAACCGATGTAACCATCATGACGGATCGGGTGACGACCTCAGTGGCGCAGCGGGCAAGAGTCCGCCTGCGACGCAAGAGGTTGCGGCTCGTAACAAATTTGCGTACGATCTGCAGAAATTTGTTCCGTTGGTCTGGGTGATTTCTATGTATAATGAAAAATATCTACGAGTATCTATATAAATATACATATAATATATTAAATATATCAGTTATCTAGTACCCATAACACAAGCTTTGAGCAGCATACTTTGGGGCTAGATAGTGCTGTGTGGTTTTTCCAGCATTATTATTTTATTATTATCATCTAAACTTTAGATGATAATAATAAAGATTTAGATTCTAAAGCAAAGCATTGCCTCGTAAGCCACGATAAGAGCGTGCCCTACGATTAGAGAATACAATCCCGGGATTTCCGTTAGAAAAGTTAGCTGGGATCCCGGGATGGACGCAGGGCAGTGCATCGTAGGGTTGTAGAAAAAGGCACGGTTGTATAGTACTACTTCCCCGGACGAGACTTTCACAACACTAATATCACCCATCTTACTACTACACTGGTGCAGTCGCGTAAATGTAATTATCATGCTTAATACATAAAATCACGCTTATTTCCCATCGGGGTAGGCAGAGACCACGGATTTTCACTTGCTACGATCCTGTGACATCTCTTTCGCTTCATTCAATCTCATAACATTCTTCATATGCTCGTCGCTTTAGGGTACTCGTAAAAAATAATATTATTATAGACCATTATTATCAATAGACATATCAAAGCGGCAGGACACTTTCTAACACAGTGACCGGAAATGGTAGGTAAGAAAGAAAGAAAAAGAAAGAAAATACATTTATTCAACTACACAGACACATTACATAATGATAGATATGCAGAAATTTAGTTACAATTTTATTTAAAATATACTACAATGAAACACAAATCCCAACTAATATTATAAATGCGAAAGTAACTCTGTCTGTCTGTCTGTTACGCTTACCCGCTTAAACCTCTCAACCGATTTTGATGAAATTTGGCACAGACAATCTTTAGACCCTGAGAAAGAACATAGGCTACCTTTTATTGCGAAAAAAAGAGTTAAAAGTACGCAGACGAAGTTGCGGGTACCAGCTAGTACATAATAAAAAAAAAACTGGAGAAGTGAAGTATTATAGGAAAGAAAGAATGAAACATATTTATTTATTTATTATTAAATATAAACCAATGGATTTAGGGGATAGTGTAGGTAATGTCAAAATTTCGACATGTTGCAATCTCTATCCCTTTGAAGTAAAAAATATATGTACCGGGGTAAAACGGGGTGGATAGAATTCAAAGGGTGAATGAAAATGACCCCAAAAAAGCAATTATTAACAAACATTTTCAAATGTTTGTTAATAATTGCTTTTTTGGGGTCATTTTCATTTACCCCTTGAATTCTATCCACCCCGTTTTACGGTATTTATTTTGAACAAACCAGTTAAACAAACTCCAAACTACAAAAACGTCTTACAAAAACTCAGGAGCCAAGCCGTAGTTGTTCTTCTTCTTGAGGAACTGGCGGTAAAACCTAGTTTTACTAATTGATTATAGTGAATAAAAGATTTTAATGTAGTAGTATAAAAAGTAGTTATTAGTCGTAGAAGTAGTAGAACATTTTGTATGTTTCCTCATGCATTTTCAGTAAAAACGATTTTTGTAGTTTTAACACGCAATCTCCAATTTTCTCGGCCAAAGTTGGAATTAAAGGCTTATTTCCCGCATAATGTAAAAACATAGTGTAGAAAATCAATTTGTAACTTAAACTTTCTCAGCTAAAAAACAAATTAACTGAACAATGCTATGTCGCTGATAAGCACACATAAGTAGGTAATGTAAAATGCACATCGCATTTGTGTGGGTAGCCAGAGCCACTTAGCGTGGGATGAGGGCAGAAATATGATAATTTGTGTTAGTAGTGACAGTTTCATTATTATTTTTTTACTTCTCTCTGAGGGAACAAGCTGATGGCCCTCCTGTTGCTAAGTGGTAACCATCACCTACGTATAACAACGCATTGAATCGCAAGTCATGGACGATAGGAACGTGTCATATTATGCAATGCCCGCCGTCAACAATACACAAGCATACAGTTAACCCTCGTGTGTGTAATTACACCGGCAACCACACACAAACACCGGCAGCAACGCTGCTTGGCGGCAGAAATAGGCGAGCTGGTGGTACTTCCCCGGACAAGCCACGCACAAAGAGGATTTAATACTCTGGTAAAGAGGTCTATCGTTTGTTCCGACTTTGTTTCTATGGTTATTTATACAAGATCAGGAGCCTTATTCACTATGACAATAGGAGATTCCTTGCCCCAAACCGTGAAACGTCAAAACTTGATATTGGGCTTTATTCTTTATGAAATAGGAGATACTTTACCCTGACCGTTTCACACCGCCTCCAGTAGGAAGATTATTTGTACGAGATCAGTAGGTAGTTTTTGTGTAAAAAGTTAAACTTGCGTACAATTTCATCATCTTTTGAGGATTATCGTGTGACGTGTAGGTAAGGTATACGCACGGATCATTCATTATCGTTCGCCTATGGTTATACTAGTTGCGCCCCGCGGTTTCACCCGCGTGCTTTTAAATTCCGGTACCCCCATGGGATAAAAGTAGCCTATGTGTTATTCCAGACTATAATATATCTCTGTGCCAATTTTCACCAAGATCCGTTCAGCCGTTCTTGAGTTATAGAGTAACAAACAACCATTCATACTCACAAACTTTCGCATTTATAATATAAGTAGGATATTAGGATTATATGGTTATATACAAATGTACGAGATCAGTAGGTAGTTTTTGTTGAAAAGTAAAACTTGCGTACACTTTCATCATCTTTTGAGGATTATCGTGTTGGGACGCAATGATCATTATCGCTTTGTTACTAAGTAGGTACGGTATACGTAGGTAGGTGTCATCACTATCATTCATAACCTTATTTCACTGTGCAATCTACCACGATCCTGCGGCATCTAGGTATCCATGTAATCCATTTTTCCGACCTGCTATTTTCACTTTGTTTTTCCATCCATTTCGCTGCTGGAAGGCACACCTGCTTCTGCCATTCGATTATCAGAAAAAAAATAAGCATCACGACTATAATGAATGATTGTATTTAATTTTGCATGTATTTTACTAAAATCTATGGTTCTTAATGTTCCGAAATAAATGATTTGAATTTGAATATAATCCCCAGCCACGGTAGTATTAATTACCAACTGAAGATTCTTTGAGTATGTCTAGTACCATCATCCAATTTTGAAGTCATTGCGTGTCTTCGTGTCGTATCACTCTTTCTTTCGAAACAGCGTGGTGGAAGGAATTCAAGATTTGTGCCAATTATGATGGTAATTGCCGTATGTGATAACTGATAAGTTGAAAACCCATCGCGAATACCAACTAGATTCCTCGCGATGTTTTCCTTCACCGATAGCGAGTTTTCTAGTAAAACTTACATCTATTGTTACAATTTTAAATGATATTTTCAATATTTGGATTCTGATTGCCCTAGAACATACCTAATCTATTCTAAACATATTAAAATACCATAAATATGTACACTCGATTTATAATACAAGTATTACCTCGTCAGAATTGAATTTAGTTTATTCCGTACTGTGGCCCAGCGCACACGCACCATCGGTTTTCTATAAAACTTTGTTTAATTTGAAATAAGTCTGTTGTTTTTTATTAATTTCGTAATTAATTGTGTGTCAAAATGACCGTTGGAGGAGATTTAATAAAGTCTTGGGTATGTTTAAAAAATATACGTAAGTTATTAATTACAGGTAGCTTCATAAATTACTAGTTGCGCCCCGCGGTTTCAACCGCGTAATTTTAAATCCCGGTATTCCCAAGGGATAAAAGTAGCCTATGTGTCCAGATTTATGTCTGGAATAACACATAGGCTACTATATCTCTGTGCCACTTTTCACCAAGATCCGTTAAGCTGTTCTGGAGTTATAGAGTAACAAACATCCATCCATACAAACAAACTTTCGCATTTATAATATCAGTAGGATTTGATTGATTGATTTGGTTATGATATGATGTATGTTTCTTGTCTTATCGAAGCTAAAAAATTATTTAAAAACAGCCAAATCATGTAAATGAAGTCACCCTAAATCCGTGTCATGCTTGTACCCTATTATTGAATACTTATACCCTGATGTCGTACGTGCAAGATAACTGATGTTTTCCTCTGTTTGGCCAGAATGCTGCGTCATCGTGATCGTGACTTTGAGCAAGGCTAACCACTTCATCCATCCATCTACGACCTCTGTGGCGCAGGGGGCGAGAGCCTGCCTGCGACGCAAGAGGTTGCGGGTCCGATTCCCGCCTTGGAACAAATTTGTGTACGATCTGCAGAAATTTGTTCCGATGGTCTGGGTGTTTTCTATGTATAATAAAAAAAATATCTATCTATGTTAGTATATAATGTATTAAATATATCAGTTATCTAGTACCCATAACACAAGCTTTGAATAGCTTACTTTGGGGCTAGATGATGCTGTGTGGATTGTCCAGCATTATTATTATTATCTACACTAATATTAGAGAGGAAATATTTTTGAATGTTTTTACCGAATAAACCCAAAAACTACGATTTCCTACGATCTTTCTGCATTTTAATACCCCATAGGAAAAATATAAAAAATCTTACTCCTTATAGATAAGAATAAGATAGATTAATAATTATATAAGACTAGTTGCGCCCCGCGGTTTCACCCGCGCAGATTTGAATCCCGGTATCAAAATCCCACGGGATAAAATGTAGTCTATGTGCTATTCCAGACTACAATCTGTCTTTACAAGTTTCATTCAGATCCGTTCAGCCGTGAAAGAGTAACACACATCCCAAAGATTTTATAATGTCCCAAAAGTTATTCACCGAGCGGGATTTGAACCCGCGACCTTCCCCTTGGTACGGGGCTGCGCTACCAACTGCGCCACCGGAGTACTTCACACTCGACGAATAACTCTTAGATATGTTTTACTACGGCACTTATGCGACCGTGGCGCCATCTAACAGGTTTTGACTATTACTATCAAGAGTCCTGCTCGATAACTGAAGTTGCATTCAGTTGAATCGACGAGAGATGTCACCGAGCTTAATTTCAATTTTTTTATTAGATTTATAGTGTTTACTACACTTAAGGAAATCACAAAGATTTTATAATGTCCCAAAAGTTTCTTTGTGATTTCCTTAAGTGTAGTAAACACTATAAATCTAATAAAAAAATTAACACACATCCATCCATCCATCTATCCATCCATCCATCCATCTATACTTAAAAACTTTCGCGTTTATAATATTAGTATGATGGAGTAAGATTTTTTTCATCCCACCATCTCGGAAAGAGTATATTTGCTCTTCAATATCTGAGTGTAAAAGCCGTTTTTATTCTCTAGAGGATAAAGTAAATTGAATTTAGAACATCGTGTGCACTAAGTTTGTGAATTAAAAAAACATTAAACCTATTTACTGCTACCTCTATGGTGCCGAATATATCATACAACTTTTTTTTAATTTGTTAAAAACTCAGACTCGGAACCTTCTTGGTGTTCTTTTTTCAATTTGCTTTGTACGCGGTTCTTTACGCGGCATTTTTTCACGTCATTGTTAAACCTTATATTAAAAACAAGAAACTTGAAAACAAGTGAAAAAACTAAAATGAGTGATTCTAGCGACGAGGAAGTTTGTTTGACGCCAACATGTGATTGTAAACGTTTTTTTTTTGCATTTAGTCATTTCCTCGCTGAGGTGGAATGAAAAGTTACGTGTTGCACTCGAGTGCAAAGATTTTTCACCTCGTGCTCTTTTGATTCCCTCGCTAACGCTCAGGATTCTATATTTGAATCACTCGCTGCGCTCGTGATTACATTTTAGAATCCTTCGCTTGCTCGGTCATCAAAATTGAACACGCGGTTAAAAAGCAACTTTGCACTCTTGTATAACAAATAACTATTTTGAACGCCACTGTCCGATTATCATCCTGCTTGTGGCCAAAATAAGGGCCAGAACGCTTTTAGTATTGACTTGACCATCATTCCCTCACTCGTAGATCCGCAGCCACCAGCGCACGCCGTCCGGGTCGCGCGACTTCAAGGAGGCGACCAAGCGCGACGCGCTGCAGCGACTCGAGGTGGAACTGGAGAAGCTGCAGGCGAGCGCGCCGCAGAGCCGGAAGGAGTTGTTGGAGAAGGAATACCGGGGGTTCAAGAACCTCTTCAGCAGGTTCTTGGCTGAACGTAAGTTTTGCAACCTTGTGCCGCAGGGTTGCTGTTTCGTTTTTTTTCTTTATAAGATGGGAGTCGTGTTGTGGGAAGCGGGAGTATCCCAATAGCACCCGCTTCCCACAACACGACTCCCATCTTATAAAGAAAAAAAAAACGAAACGAAACAGCAACCCTGCGGGTGCTATTGAGATACTCCCGCTTCCCACCACATGAGAGGATGGGGGAGAGAGGTCACTCCCTTTTTACTTGCGATTGCCCGCCTCTACGCCACGGCAACCAGCTGTGTTTTGGTTTGAGGAGTGTGATTGCAGCTGAAATTGCAGGCACGTGATGTTTAACATCTGTACTGTAGGCCTCAGGTTGATGGACTCAGGGCGGTGTATCGTAGGGCGAATAAAAATGCATGGTGGTAGTACTACACCCAACATTTATGCTGAGCTGATAACCTTTTTAGTATAGGCATGCATGTTGTGCCTTAAGCCGCAAAAAATTATTGATGTTACCCTCCTTTTCATTCTTTTTTCAGGCTTGTGTTATTCAGTGTATTTACTTATGCTAAATAAAGAACTATTATTTTCTACTTCCCCGGACGAGCCCTTTACAAAGACACGGTAATGTTATCATTTGTCTAAACATTACAGTGAAAAAGAGCTTTATTAGCAACGTAGCATCTACTTATTTTTTTTTACAACTAGCTGATGGAACAAGCACATGTCCCACCTGATGTTAAGTGGTAACCATCACCAATAACAAAGCATTGCCTCGTAAGTCACGCACGAAAGGAACATGCCCTACGATGCACTGCCCTGCGTCCATGTACTATATTATTAACTGTATTTGATTGTTTGTTTTATTAGAGTAGTAGAGCTCTTTGTGTGTGGCTCGTCCGGGGAAGTACTACCACCACGCCTTTTTCTGCCGCCAAGCAGCGACGCTGTGTTTCGGTTCGAAGAGTGTGGTCGCCGGTGTAATTACAGGCACATGAGGCTTAACATCTGTACGCCTCAAGTTGATGGACGCAGGGCAGTGCATCGTAGGGCACGTTCCTATTGTGCGTGACCTACGGGGCAATGTTTCGTTTATAGGTGATGGTTACCACTTAACATCAGGTGGGCCATCTGCCTGTTCCATCAGCTAGTTGTATAAAAAAAAATATTAATTACCTACCTTGGTACATTTTGTATAATGTACCTACCTATTTTGTGTGTTTGTCAATATAAATGTATTTTCATTCTTTCTTGATATGAATTGTCATTGAACATGAACAGAGGGTCCGTCCGTAAAATGGGAAAAGATCGAGAAGCTCCCGGAAGGCGCGGTCATAAACTACTCGTCGCTGCAGACGCCGACCACGGACAACGTCCATCACATGCTGGACAAGCTGGTCGTGGTGAAGCTGAACGGCGGCCTGGGGACCTCCATGGGGTGCAAGGGACCCAAGAGTGTCATCCAAGTGAGGAACGAACTCACCTTCTTGGATCTGACGGTGCAGCAGATTGAGGTTGGTTTAAAGAATGTTTTTGTTAGGGCTAGCATTTTTGTTAGGGCTGACATTTTTGTTAGGGCTGACATTTTTGTTAGGGCTGACATTTTTGTTAGGGCTGACATTTTTGTTAGGGCTGGCATTTTTGTTAGGGCTGACGAGCGGCAAACAACATTGCACTTGGAATATCATTTTTATGCACGAAAACTTTTTTGGTATTTTTTTTATAACCAGGGACATTATTCTCTATGACATAGAAGGTTCCTTGTCCCAAACCGTGTGAAGTCACAACGTGATCTTGGGTTTTATTTTTTACGATTACTTTGCCCTAACCGTGATGTCACGTGATCTAAGTCAGGCGTCAATAACGCCTCTGCTGATTGAACAATCTGATAACCCGCCTTGTCTCGTCACGTGACGTTCAACATAAGGTTTTAACATTTAACATTAGGTAAGCCATCTGCTTGTCCTATTGAGTAGCATAAAAAACTTTGGGCACAATTAAAATGCTTATGCGTCATGAAAAAATAAAAATGGAACGCAATCATACCCCGTGCATGGCCTTACATCACTACATAGTATAAAACAAAGTCGCGTTCTCTGTCCCTATATCCCTATGTCCCTTTGTATGCTTAAATCTTTAAAACTACGCAACGGATTTTGATGCGTTTTTTTTAATAGATAGAGTGAATCAAGAGGAAGGGATATATGTATAATACATGCATGATATGTGCACCCGTGCGAAGCAGGGGCGGGCGGGTCGCTAGTTTAGACATAAAAGTAAATATCACGTCGATAGGTACACCATCCAGTCTTCTGTTCCAGCACCTGAACAAAACATACAAATGCAACGTCCCCCTCGTGCTGATGAACTCGTTCAACACTGACGAGGACACGCAGAAGGTGATCCGCAAGTACCAGGGTCTGAAGCTGGACATCCACACCTTCAACCAGTCCTGCCATCCGAGGATCAACCGCGAGAGTCTGCTACCAGTGGCCAAGGATCCCAACGTGCATGCCGATATTGAAGCGTGAGCATACCTCCTATCCACACCTTCAAACAAAGTCAAAGTCAAAATATATTCATTCAATAAAATCACAAGGATCACTGACTCTAAGGGTGACAAATCAACATCGAGCTGTGCTGCGCTGTACTGCGCTGTGCTGTGCTGTGTTTCTTAAGCTACATTTTTTTTAACAATCAACATCTAGCTGTGCTGTGTTTCTGCGCTTTGCTTAGCTCAGTGTCGCGCATACACTAGTGCGAGCGAGATGGGAGTACGAGAGTGAAAGAGACGTCTGAGGGCGATGGAGGGGCACGCAGCGTGTTCCATGTTTGAAAAACCTAGCATAGCTCGCCTCGCTCAAGACTGCTGCGTTTTTAAACAGAGCGTAGCCTCGCACAGCGCAGCACAGCATGGTTTGTTTGTATCCTCATTAAAATATTAGACGAGCGAGTTGACCAAACATAGCACAGCGCAGCACAGCTCGATGTTGATTTGTCACCCTGAGTGCCAGTTCCACGCGACCAAAGCCTGGAAGAACAGGCGATAAAGTCGGCTTGGTTCCTACCGCTCCTTTGTATAATCCTCGTAACTGTTTAAAATGAGACCTACGCCATTGAAGCTATAACCAGTCCTACCTTTCCAGCGGCCTATTTGTCTAACTTGCTGGTAATCGTAATTGGCACAGATGAGGGAATGTGTAGTATCGTAATGTCACAGACGAACTTGATAATAATATGTAGTACAGAAAGTTTGACACTTGAAACCCAGAATATCGTCATGGTAATGGGCTTCAAGTTACACAATAAGGCCGGCCCCAGGATCGACATTTTTAAAGATATAAAATT